>OX276413.1:7503811-12503811 GCA_946251805.1 Cybosia mesomella | reverse complement strand
GACCCAGATGGTCAGGGGATCCCCGGAGGCCCAGAACGCCCCAAGAGCCCAGGAGGTGGTGGACCACCCGAGGGCTCTTGTGCCGCAGGGGGGGATGCCTACGTCGTCGTCGTCGGTGCCAAATTCGGCACCAAAGCCGGCGCCAAAGTCGGCACAAAAGTCGGCGCCAAAGACAGCGCCTAAGCCGGCGCCCAAACCGGCACCCGAGGTGGCGCCAGAGCCTGCACCGAGCATGGTGCAGCTACTGGCGGCCATCGAGAGGCGGCTTGGCGTGTTAGAGGACCGGGCTTACCGTCCCCCACTGGCACGGCCTGCGACTTTCGCAGCTGCTGCCGGTGGTAAGCCCGGCCCCGCCACCCCATTTGGCCCAACGCCACAAGGGAAGGGCAAAAAGCGCGGCACCCCCACCCCCGCCATACCCGCCACTCCCGCTGCACCCGAGCGTTCCTCCAGAGGGGAGGAATGGGTGGTAGCGGGAGCCGCCAAAAAGGCGAAAAAAGCCGCCAAAAAGGCGGCTAAGAAGGCGGCAAAAGCCGCTGCGGCGAAGGCGCCGAAGAGGCTCCGCGCCCCACGCTCCACTGCCGTCGTCCTGACGGTGACGACGGAGGGTGTGGGTAAGGGCGTGGGGTACGCCCAGGTCCTGAGGCAGGTTAAAGCCTCAGTGGACCTCAAGGCCCTCGAGATTGAGGGGGGGCTCCTGTGCAAAACAACTCGCACCGGAGCTCGCCTCCTCGAGGTCTCCGGCGCCACCAGCGGCCCCAAAGCCGACGCCCTAGCGGCCAAGCTGAGGGAGTCGCTGGATACCGAAGCCGTCCGCGTCACCAGACCCAACAAATGCGCAGGTTTGCGCATTTCGAGTCTGGATGACGCGGCCACGACGGAGGAAGTCATCTCCGCCGTCGTGGAGGCGGGCGGCTGCCCCCGTGATCAGGTGAGAGCTGGAGAAATCCGCTTCAGCTCCACCGGTCACGGCACGGCAGTCGTCAACTGTCCCGTCGCAGCGGCGCAGAAAATTGCGGACGAACGGAGCCTCCTTGTTGGGGGCTTCCTAAAGGCGCGGGTGCAACTCCTGCAGCCCCGCGAGACCAGGTGCTTCAGGTGCCTGGCCGTGGGGCATGTGGGAGTGCAGTGCACAGCGGGAGACACCGTGGGGGATCGGTGCTTCCGCTGCAGTCAGCCCGGGCACAAGGCCAGTGCTTGTGATGCTCCGCCGCGCTGCTTCAAATGCGTAGCGGAGGGCAAAGCGGCGGAGCACCGGGCGGACAGCAGAACCTGCGCCGCCTCGAGGCCAAAGCCCCGTTCGTCCGCAACGGGTAGCGGGGGTGCCGCTCAAGAGCGGCCACTTTCGCGGCGGGATGCGGAGATGGACGTCCATTAATGGACACACCAATCCGCATCCTGCAGGCGAACATAAACCACTGCACCGGTGCTCAGGATCTTCTGTACCAGAGCATCGTGGAGTGGTCTATCAATGTGGTCGTGGTCGCTGAGCCGTACTGGGTCCACCCCGGAAGCCCGGTGGACCTGGACGGCGTAGCGACCGTCTTCGGGGGGTCCGCCGCGGACACCTCGCGCCTTGCACTCATTGCAAGGTGCAGAGGCTGTGTCGCGGCGGACTATGAGGGTTTGGCTGTCGTGGCCGTCTACTTCTCGCCAAGCCTTGACCAGTACGAGCTTGAGCTAAGGCCCGCTGAACTGGACATCGTTCTCGCTGCGTGCCGTCCTCGTCCTGTCTTGGTCCTGGGAGACTTCAACTCCTGGTCTCAGGCCTGGGGCTCCCGGGAAACCAATGACAAGGGGCGAGTACTGGAGGACTGGGCCAACACCCGTGGTCTAGAGGTCCTCAACCGGGGGAGTGTCGCCACCTGGGAGCGGCGGGGGCTCAGTTCGGTCGTGGATGTCGCATTCGCGACCCCTGCTCTCGCCCGCCGCGTCCAGGGTTGGCGCGTGGTGGAGGAGGAGGAGACGGATTCCGACCATAAGTATATTCGGTTCAACGTCTCCCCTCCAACTAACCTGCCGCCGACAATCGCGAATCCCCCGGATCCACGTTGGGCGCTCAGACGCCTGGATCGGGAGGCTCTCCTGGAGGCATCAATAGTGCAGGCCTGGATTCCGTCACTGGCCAGGCCTGCCGATGTCGACGCAGAGGCGGAATGGTTCAGGAGAGCCATGTCGCATATCTGTGATGCGGCGATGCCTAGGGTTAAGCCCGGCCCGGCAAAGAAACAGGTGTACTGGTGGTCAGCGGAGCTCGCACAGCTGCGAGCAGCGTGCGTGACCGCTCGCCGCCAGTACACCAGGTTTCGCCGGAGGCGTCGCTGCCCAGACGATGCGGCAGCCCGAGAGGCGGAGCTGTATGAGGCGTACAAGGGGGCCAAGAGAACCCTCCAGGAAGCCATAAAGCAGGCCAAACGGCGGGCCCGCGAAGAGCTGCTGGAGTCTCTGGAGCAGAACCCATGGGGGCGTCCTTACCTTGCGGTCAGGGGCAAAATCCGCCCAAGGGCGCCCCTACTGACCCAGAGCCTCCAGCCGGAGCGGCTGGAGGGGATACTAGGCTCCTTGTTCCCTGCGAGAGCGGAGGAGCATGTCCCTCCGCGTATGGCTCCGCCTCAGGCGCCTGACGCTGATAATAGCGAGAGCGATGTGCCCGAAGTCAGGGAGAGTGAACTGGGGGTAGCAGTGCTCCGGCTTAAAGCCCGGAAATGCACTGCCCCCGGACCCGACGGCATTCCAGGCCGAGCATGGGTCCTGGCCCTGGAGGAACTAGGGCTTCGACTGGTGGCGCTCTTTAGCGCATGCCTCGAAAGGGGCCAGTTTCCAAAGGCTTGGAAGACGGGGAAACTGGTCCTTATCCGGAAGGCGGGGCGGCCGGCGGACCAGCCATCCGGTTACCGGCCGATCGTGTTGCTCGACGAGGTGTGCAAGCTCTTTGAGCGGATTATTGCAGAGCGCCTCGTCGAGCATCTCACGAACGTGGGGCCAGATCTGGCGGACAACCAGTTCGGTTTCCGCCGGGGGCGCTCCACCGTGGAAGCGATCATGCGCGTTAGGCGCCTGGCGGAGGAAGTAGTCTCGCGGGGTGGGGTGGTGGTGGCGGTGTCTCTCGACATCGCCAACGCCTTCAACACCCTACCCTGGAGCTGCGTTAGGGAGGCGCTCGCGTATCACGGAGTGCCTCCTTACCTCCGCCGCATTGTCGAGGCATACCTATCCGAGAGGGCCATTGTTTACCCGAGCTGGCTAGGGCCAGGGCGGCGAGAAGTGTCGTGCGGTGTTCCGCAGGGGTCGGTCCTAGGGCCACTCCTGTGGAACATCGGATACGACTGGGTGCTGCGCGGTACGTTGCTCGAGGGTGTCAGCATAGTGTGCTATGCTGACGACACCCTCGTTATGGCGCGGGGAGCAACGTACCGAAGCGCGGCACTGAAGGCCACGGCAGGGGTTGCTCAAGTCGTGGGTCGAATACGGCGGCTGGGACTTGAGGTGGCTCTCCATAAATCCGAGGCTATGTGTTTTCACGGGCCTCGGAGGGGGCCACCTGCGGGAACCAGCATAACCATAGGGGGCGTAAGCATCGGCATCGAGCCCACGATGAAGTACCTTGGGCTCGTACTCGATAGCCGATGGGACTTCGGACCTCATCTCCGAAGTCTGGTCCCGAAACTGAGGGGGGCTGCGGCCGCGCTATCGCGGCTGATGCCCAACGTTAAGGGACCCAACGCCCCCACTAGGAGACTGTACCTGGGGATCGTGCGAAGCATGGCCCTATACGGGGCCCCCGTTTGGGCGGAGACTCTGGCGGCCCGCAACGTGGCTGTTCTTAACAGCCCGTTAAAGGCGATGGCCGTCAGAGTCATCAGGGGGTATCGCACGATCTCCGTCGAGGCGGCATGTCTCCTAGCTGGGACCCCTCCATGGGACCTGGAAGCGAGAGCCCTTGCGCTGCTGTACCAGTGGCGCAAGGAGGCGCTGGAGCGGGGCCATAGGCCGGAGCCCCGTGAAATCAGGGCTCAGCGGTCCCTGCTCCGCCAGGAACTCATGGAGACATGGAGGGTGCGACTTGAGCACCCAAGGTGGGGGGAATCCACCATTGCGGCGGTGAGACCGATCATGAAGGAGTGGTTGGAGAGGGACCATGGGGACCTCTCCTACCGGATGTGCCAGATGGTTACCGGACACGGGTGTTTCGGTAGGTATCTGTGGCGCATCCACCGGGAGACAACGCCGCAGTGCCAGCACTGCGAGGATCCTGGCGAAGACACGGCGCTCCACACGTTGGTGGAGTGCCCTGCGTGGGCGAGTCAACGCCGGGATCTCGTTGCGGTCCTGGGCGTGGACGTTCTCTCGTTGGAGACCATGGTGAGGGCCGTGGTCTCCGACGGGAGCAAGTGGCACGCCGCCGCCTCTTTCTGCGAGCAGGTAATGCTCGCGAAAGAGACGGCGGAGAGGGAGCGGGAAAGAACCCTGCCCCCCGAGTTTCGCAGTCTGCGGCGAGGACGCCGCAGACTCATCTACGCCCGGGACTACCGACCTCCATGATCGGGGCCTGAGGACGGCAGTTGGCCGACTCGCCGTCCTTACAGAAGCAGGCCGTGGCGGAGGCGTGTCGTGTGTGCCCTACACACGCCTGCCAACTCACCGAAGCGGGATAAAACCCGACCCCACCAGGCGAGGCCGCGTTGGCGGCCAAAGTCCGCCGGCAACCCTGGGGTTATCCTTTCGAGGGCTTACCCGGGGTGCCCGGCAACGGACACTTGGGGAGGACACCGTGCGGTTTTAGTCGAGACACGACATAACCACCCCCGCTGGCCAGCGGGGGGGTATCCGAAGGGATTTCCGCACGTAAAAAAAAAAAAAAAAAAAGCCGATATACGTGTAGTATTTATTTCTAACCAGAATCAGGCATAGGTAATCTGGTAGGTACATATTACTTTGAAAATGATGAACTTCAACCAAAAAATCCGTTCTTAGTGCATGCCTACAACATAAAAAGCATCTTCTGCCGAAATTTCAAGTTTGTAGGTCCAGCGTTTGAGGCTGTTAGACAGTCAGTCAGCCGGGACAAGTAATGATATATGTATAGATATTGCCAAGAATGTTGGTTTTCAAGACCATCAGGTAGCACAAGACCATAAATAAATTTTCAATAACATGGATGCCGTGCACCTGGGAACTGTACTGTACTGAATATTTCATGAATTCCTGAAATTGATTTCTTCATCTAGTTCCAAATTTATAACTAACTCGTTAACGAAAAACAAAAATACAAATGGGAGAGACGAGGTTGTTAACTCAAAAAAAATATTACCGAAACCTAAGGTAAAATACATGTGCGATTGTTTATTTTTCTTCCAAGTATGTGTGTGTGTCACTAAACGGCCAGTATTTTTTATTGTATTTTACGACATGACAGTAAACTCGACGCGTTTATTTAATCTGTGCGTTGCGGTCCGATTGCGCGCAATTAAAAAAGTTAATAACAGTGTCTGTTGCTTATGGTTGCGAGAATAATGTCGGTATAATATTATAATTTAATTTGGTTGCTGCGTGTTAGACAGAGTACCTTCAAAATTATGTGGCTTCAATGAGTATCGGGGTCGCTGTAGAACAACTGCCAAAATGGTTTCTTAAAATGTTTTGATGGGATTAGCAGTAAGTTAGTGTTGCAAGTGTCGCTAGATTAGAATTACCGCTCATCATTTGTTTACTTGTTTGTACCTTGGTGATGTTTAAATGTACATCTGGCTATTAAATTTAATATTAAATTTCCGCTCCTATATTTCCCGATTGTAGTAGGTAGTATACTAAGTACTGTAGTAAATAATATACCTACCTACCTACATCTTTAGATTTCACATAAGTACCCATTACTAGATCGAATTCCTTTCCGACTTTTTCAAATTTCACGTTTTTGCTGCGAATTTCGTAACAAAATATTCAATTCATTTCATTTATTCATTTGCGTGTAATGTGGTACAAGCCATACAAGAGATGTAAATGTTAACCCCTTATTGCCTGTATTATGAAAGAGGCCAGTTTGCATATAAAAGTAAATTTGGAAGGAATAGAAATTACCGTTATTATTTATGGAATTATATGGTGTCCTATGCATTATAGCAAAAATCATGTGAGGACAGATATGACTTCGTATGCATTGATATAACAGTTTCCATCAATGCGTACAGACGTCAGTGGAATATCTTGGCGCCTAGCTGGTGCTTTTCGAGGTTTTTTTTCGTAGGTAGTGGAGAACCAGGGATACTCGTTGGGATGAAAACGCAGTGCTCAATTGAGTACCTCCTTTTGATGTCGTTGGAGTTCCATGATACTGGCTGGACGTTCACTTTTTTATGTTCAAATGCTGTTTCCTTAGTTTACGCATATGTTCAGAAACTGTGTATTATGGAGCATAGAATCAAGCAAGTCGACGTCGTTACGTCAAACACCTGGGCTTGACCGATAGATTTGAACCAAAATATTCTCGTGGCTGGTAACTTCACTGCTGATAACATGACGTTTTGATGAGGTAGGTTGCAATCCAGATCAGGAAAGGAAACAAGCTCATCTTCACTCGGTGACCCATCACCAGGAATAGGATTTACATGTTTGTAACAACCATAAAAGCATGAAGCATCCATTTCTGAAAGTAAATGATACAAACCTGAGTGCACACGAAGCCTTATATGACGAATAGTATAATGACGCAAATGATGCAAACAAAGAAATGTATGGAGTTTAATATAATATATAGATAATATACTGGTGGTAGAAATTTGATGACACAAATTTGTCACAAAATTCGGCCGGGTGGGTACCACCATGCACGATTGCGAAAAACCCTCCATAGTAATCCAATTTCGGTTTGATTGCGTTCAGGGGTCAACAAGTGCATAGCCGGGCAGAGGGATTTGTGGTCGCAGCACTAGTGGGACCGCTGGGTGTCACGCGGTGCTGCTACGACAATCCTCTTCTGATGAGGCCGTCAAGCTGAGTGCCACCATTGTTAACATGGTACGTGTATGTAATGGTGACCCTCTTTCCTGAGACTTTACCTTCAGCTTACCATCAGGCGAGGTGAAGTCAAATTGACGTGTCCTAAATATAAAAAAAAAAATGCGTTGACAATCCAACAGAATTAAAAATAAATCTAAAAATAACTTATTACTTTCAAACATGATGATCTAAAGAATGTATGACAATTTTTATTCCAGATCCCAGTGGTTTTATTACTGTTGTTTTATACTGCAAAAAGTTACACAGTATTGGTAGTATTTTCCGAAGCGACCACTATAGTAAGTACCCTCAAATATTGTTGACAGAGATGACTTACCGTAGATGAAAAAAATACGTTTTGTATTACAATAAAATATTTTTTATGATGCCATTTATTTTATTTAGGAATTCACAAAGTCGAGCATCCTCACATGACTTTATATGCTGTAAGGGGTTAAATAGAGTAATATCTAACACACTCCAAACACATTTGGCCCTTAAGCTGACATACAAACTTTACAAAACTACATAATTAAACATAGCAACAATAACACCAAAAACAATACAGTGACAATAAGAGGGTCTACTACCTACAAAGCATTTCTGCTGTGCATGCATATTTCCTTAAAAGGTCTTCCATTGTATAAAAGTTGTCGTCCACCAACCATTTATGCAATATGCAATACAACACAACTTTTTTTAGGCGGGTCTGTAGATTAGTGGAGCCCTATAAACACAATTACATCTAAACATTTCTAACCTAGACACAGGCATTTCAAGAGTTATGTGTGTGACTGTCCTTTTGTTAGTGTTGTTTTTTTTATTGAACAGTGACGGAATATGGCACTTTAATAATAAACATAAAAAAAAAAATATTATAGGACAAAGTACACAACGCCATCTAGACCCAAACTAAGCAGAGCTTGTCACATGGGTTCTAGAATGCGGGTGAACATACTTAAATACTTAATAATTTTTTTTGGTAAATAAATTCATATTATACATAGAAACACCCAGACCAATGCAAATAAACATATTTGCACTGAGCGGTAATCGAACCCGCGACCTCTGGCTTAGCAGTCGAACACACTCCCGCTACGCCACAGAGGTCGTCGTCGTATCATGAAACAGTTAAAAGTTTATTTGCCTTGAAATCAGGTAAACAGGAATCAGTCCAACCCATACCAAATATATAGCTTGCTTTAAAAATCCGTGTAATTTCTGTACACCCCAGACACTTAAGCCGTAATAACAAAGAGACTTAGTATACAAGTTAAAATTTTACAAAAAACACTTACATTGAGTCATACAGTTGTACAGTTACACCTTTTTCCCAATGAAATAGGCAGAGGCCATATTTTTCTACTTGCTAGGATCCCGTTACATATGTACATACTTACCACATGTTTTCACTTGCTACAATTCTGGAATATACCTTTCGCTTTTCACCCTCGTTTCATAAATAATCTGTTTCATCAATTTTCCTCCGTCCATCCACTCTACCTGACCGAATCATCGAAGCATCTCTTTCTCTATTTTGATCTCTACATCTACTACCATATATCTACCATATCGTTTCCTTTTCGCGCTGTTCCTCACTTGGTCCATCCACGTCACTGCATCTATAATTCTCAGACCTCTCATTTCCACAGCGTTAAATTTACTTTCATGCTTCTTCTCAAAAAAATGCTCCTAGTTTATTTATCAGTCTCCCGAGGGACGTTGAGTTTTCTTTACAAATTAAAATATTCAAACAAGCTTAAGATCAGCGTGTTGAAAATTGACACAACACACAACAAACCTTTAATTGTAATATTATTTTCCACCAACATAAATACATACACAAATTTATTATGTAGAGCAAGTTAAATGAAAGCTTGTAAAAATATAATAATATATATAACAGGAAGACCATATCAAAAGTACACTAAGAAACAGACATATGAGTAAAAGGTAAAAACGATTTGATGATAATTATGAACTATTACACATAAGGTTTTTCTTAACTATAGAATATTATCTTCAGTTTTTCAGTCATGCTTTGAAAATAGCCACATTCTTTTTTTAAAATAAGCACAGTGAACTACTATCTCACCATTATATTATCTGAGTGATTGCTTGTGAGCAATTAAAACCCATTCTCCGACAACATATAAACGTTAAGACATTGATGTATGTTTTTCGCCATATTTACTGTTTAATATACTGATTCGTGTACACAAAATTGTTAATAAAACTAGAATAACTGAAGTGAATTAGTAATCAGGCGGCTATTAAAGCAGTTTGAAGAAATTGGGTGTTTGTGTGAACTAGTTTTTTATTTTAACAGACTTTTAAAAAAACATTTTCATGACTACATTACGTAAATATTTTTTAAATATTATAAATAAATAAATAAATGTTCTACGAAATTCTACACAGCGCTTTCTAGTCCCAAAGTAAGCATAGTTTAACTAGCTTGCGTTTTGGGTTCCAGAATGCGGATAAACATATTTATATACTTTTTTGGTACTTAAATACATAAATATTATACATATAAATACCCAGACCAATGAAAATAGATATATTCATGCATATTGTTTATTTTCAAAAAAGGTTTTTTCTCAAGATTGCACTTGGTACTCTCGAAGTTCCCGCCCTGAGACCCTCAGAGAAGAGGAACTTCGGATGCCCCTGAATTCACAAATACTGTGTCCCCTAAAACTTTACTCAATATGGTCGAAGTATTAATTGCTGCCTGTTTTTGCAGAATGTGTATATTAATATTTGCATTTAGTTTATTTATGTATCTATGTATGCTTTTAGCTACTACCCCTGTCGTGCCTATTACTATGGGAATGGTTTCAGCGTGTGTGTTCCACAATCGGGTGATTTCAACCTTGAGTGCGTGGTATTTACTAAGTTTCTCTATTTCTTTCGGTCCTATGTTATAATCCGATGGGATAGTTAGGTACGTCTATTAGGTAGGTGTTATTTTCCGTCTTGTCAATGTATATTATATCCGGCCTATTGTGCGTTATGGTAACATCCGTTTGGACAGGTATCTCCCACATTAGTTTTGCTGTGTCGTTTTGTCATATTGTTATTATATTATGCATGTTGATATTATATACTGTTATTATATTTATATCATAATAATATATTTTTTAGACATGAAAAATATGTGCCTTACTTCTAATATCACTATGCCCAAGAAGAAAAGAGGCGCTCGTGACTAAGAGGTAACTGAGCAGTTTAGCACATTGCAAAGTTAAGCAACACTAACCGGGCCAGTCTTAGGGTGAGTGCCATTTTGCCCAAAAAGTTGCAAAAGTGAAAAGCGAATCATGAAAACTAGTGTCGCTAAACTCATACATATTATATTTATAAGTAGCCATGTCACACAAAACAGTGATGTGACATTTTCAACAGGGAACTAGCCGAAAAGTAAATGTCAGTTTAAAGCCAATTGAATATCTGCATAGCGTTAAGGCACACGAACCGCAAATGCGGTTCACTTCTTCTTGATTTTATATTCGATGATATAGTCGCACTCAGAAGTAAGTATTCTAATACATTTCAAGTAACCAAACACCTTAGCTCTAAAACCTATCATAAAATAATAATAAAAAAAAACATATAAGAAACTTATTCCCTGAACCTTCATTTGACTTATTTTATAGTAAAAATCATTATTATACGTTTATTGATGTTAGCCAGTTCTAAGGGTGAGTGTACCACCTAGTTACCAATGGCGGACTATTATACAGTATATTTGTACACAATACAACAAACCACCCACAAATTCTTTCATTCACTTATCCATTCATAGACTCACATTCCCATACAAATACTGTGAAAAGTTTAACTTAGAGTCAGTTTACACGTCAAAATAAACCATAGTTACTCGCTGGATGGTCATAATATTTATTTTGCTATGGGATCTGAAGGGATCATATCGTTTAGTGCATTAGCAATCAATTCGTCAATTGATTGATTGATTGACGTGATTGTTGTTTTAGGTGGTTCAATGTTCTTTTATGAAAATAGTGGAATGCATCTTGACGTATGTACCTACATTCTTAAAATGTAGGCTGAAGATTTATATAGATGACTGTTATGTTATTCAAGGGGTGGCAACAACAGCCTAGGGGGCTATCGCGGCTGATGCCCAACGTTACGGGACCCAATGCCTCCACTAGGAGACTGTACCTGGGGATCGTGCGAAGCATGGCCCTGTACGGGGCGGAGACCGCCCCGTATGGGCGGAGACTCTGGCGGCCCGCAACGTGGCTGTATTAAACAGCCCGTTAAAAGCGATGGCCGTCAGAGTCATCAGGGGGTATCGCACGATCTTCGTCGAGGCGGCATGTCTCCTAGCCGGGACCCCTCCATGGGACCTGGAAGCGAGAGCCCTTGCACTGCTGTACCAGTGGCGCAAGGAGGCGCTGGAGCGGGGCCATAGGCCGGAGCCCCGAAAAATCAGGGCTCAGCGGTCCCAGCTCCACCGGGAACTCATGGAGACATGGAGGGTGCGACTTGAGCACCCAAGGTGGGGGGAATCCACCATTGCGGCGGTGAGACCGATCATGAAGGAGTGATTGGAGAGGGACCATGGGGACCTCTCCTACCGGATGTGCCAAATGGTTACCGGACACGGGTGTTTCGGTAAGTATCTGTGGCGCATCCACCGGGAGACTACGCCGCAGTGCCAGCACTGCGAGGTTCCTGGCGAAGACACGGCGCTCCACACGTTGGTGGAGTGCCCTGCGTGGGCGAGTCAACGCCGGGATCTCGTTGCGGTCCTGGGCGTGAACGTTCTCTCGTTGGAGACCATGGTGAGGGCCGTGGTCTCCGACGGGAGCAAGTGGTACGCCGCCGCCTCTTTCTGCGAGCAGGTAATGCGCCCGAAAGAGACGGCGGAGAGGGAGCGGGAGAGAACCCTGCCCCCCGAGTTTCGCAGTCTGCGGCGCGGAAGCCGCAGACTCATCTACGCCCGGGACTACCGACCTCCATGGTCGGGGCCTGAGGACGGCAGTTGGCCGACTCGCCGTCCTTACAGAAGCAGGCCATGGCGGAGGCGTGTCGTGTGACACACGCCTGCCAACTCACCGAAGCGGGACAAAACCCGACCCCACCAGGTGAGGCCACGGTGGCGGCCAAAGTCCGCCGGCAACCCTGGGGTTGTCCATTCGAGGGCTTACCCGGGGTGCCCGACAACGGACACTTGGGGAGGACACCGTGCGGTTTTAGTCGAGACACGACATAACCACCCCCGCTGGCCGGCGGGGGGGTATCCGAATTGATTTCCGCACGTAAAAAAATAAAAAGTTAAGGGGTGGCAACAGAATGAAACCCAACCTCACTTGGCGTGGACGCGGTGGCGGACAAAGTCCGCCGGCAACCATGGGGTTATCCTTTTGAGGCCTTACCCGGGGTACCCGGCAATGATACTTGGGGAAGACACCGTGTGGTTTTAGTCGGTCCGATTCCGACACGCCCACCCCTTCGTTGGCAGAAGCAGAAGCCCGTAAAACGTAAACACACGTAAACAAAAACAAGTTGAATTCCTGAGACGAGCTCAGCCGAATACAAGGGATTTTCGATATTGCGTTTTTTTTTTTTTTTTTGCGATTTTTTCTTTATCTTGCAATGGTTCACCCAGCACGAATCTATTACCGAAAACCGCAACTCGATAGCTCATGTCCTTCATACCCAAAACCGTGACAGAAAATTGGCAACGACGACGTCGACGACAACTCGATAGCAATAGGGCTTTTCTAAAGAAAATCCCTAAAAAAAGGGGGTGGCAATCAGTTTGTGCGAATCAGAGTAAAACTGTTGCTGTGCTAGGTCAACCAGGGAGTGGTCAAGTAAAAATAGCTCATTAGAACCCATCCCCAGAAAACCTACCACCCGGGTATAAAATGCTGACCGATCTGAAAGTTTTTCAATAGATATAGACTTGAAGTCGGCCACTGCATTCCAAGCCTACCTATATCTACCTATACCTATATCTAAACTTGAATAGTTATGCCTACATACGTCTTAGGTCTATTTTTATATATTTTTGAATGTTTAACCCATTTTTAGGTTTCCGTTGCCAAATGGCAAAAAACGGAACCCTTATAGATTCGTCATGTCTGTCTGTCTGACCGTCCGTATGTCACAGCCATTTTTTTCCGAAACTATAAGAACTATGCTGTTGAAACTTGGTAAGTAGATGTATTCTGTGAACCGCATTAAGATTTTCACACAAAAATAGAAAAAAAAAATGTTGAGGATTCCCCATACTTAGAACTGAAGCTCAATTTTTTTTTCTCATTAAACCCATATACGTGTCTCCAAAAATGATATTGAGGTTTCTAATATGATTTTTATTTATAAACTGAATAGTTTGCGCGAGAGATACTTCCAAAGTGGTAAAATGTGTGAATCTACAGGGGGGGGGGGCTGTAGATTCTAAAATAAGATTATGATAAAACTAAAAATATATATGATGTACATTACCATGTAAACTTCCACCGAAAATTGGTTTGAACGAGATCTAGTAAGTAGTTTTTTTAATACGTCATAAATCGTAAACCGCTATTTACCTTTCATTCAATAAACTCAAATATAAAAATTTTACTTGCTGCTATGGAACCCTTCATGGGCGAGTCCGACTCGCACTTGGCCCGTTTTATTTAGTAATATCGACATCAATGATTTATCCAAACTAAAGTGCTTTCTAAGTTCATATGGTTTTTTAAATCTTTATTTAAGAATTAACCGAAAGCCGAAAATTCTAGTATTTTCGTTAACCCCTCTAGCAAGCTAAATTGATTGTAAGTGTGATGGCCAGGATTCGAACCTGGGACCTCTAGAACGTAAAGCCGACTCCTTAACTACTAATCTACCGACGCCATGTGTTCATCTACTTCATACAGTTGCTGATTCTACCTACTTTTATTTGAATTGCAGAAGTTCTCCAAGTGATCGCAACCGTCGTAGGTAGAGCGAGGTGGACACGTCGCAAGCACCCGTAGAGCACCGACAAATAAAAAGCTGAATTGTACCCACCAATGGAGACCGTTCAAGTTGTACCTACAGCGTGTTCATAAATGAATAAAAATTTTAAGATTATTGTTAACACAGAAAAAGTTTATAAGTGTTACAAAGATAAATCTGCACATAATTATTTAGATGATATTGTCGGAAGTTTACGCGAATGTCACACATTGAAATAAAACTATTTTTAACGGATTCCATCGCGATTTATTTGATGTTATTTTATATTTTACATTGATCCCGACGTTTCGGTTGCTTTTCAGCAGCCATGGTCACGGGGAGACTAAAGATGGTTATTGTTTTGTAGTTTGAAGTGTAAGTTATCTCGAAGTACCCGAACTCGTACCCGAGTACGTGGAACTCTACATTTACAGTTATTTACATTTAAATGTACGTATGACTCAGCATTCTAGGTGTTCCTTATCTTTCACAAGGAAGTGTAATAGCTCGAACATTATTTATGATTTATTTTATACAATTTGGTTTGTTCTGGCTGTTACGAGAGCGACTGCTGTCTGACCCGCTACCCCGAGAGGAAAGCCTGCACCAGAGCTTCGTTCGTTCATCACCAGGTGTAACGACTTGCAGGTGAGGTCGGCTTGGGTCCCCAAGGGGTTGACCTACACAAAAACATAGTATGAATCTACTAACTAAATCATACTAACTTCCATTTTACGTCGATAATTTTTAATCAACCTGTGAACAAAAAGTGCCCACCAATAGCCAATGATAAACGACGCGGTCAGGTGTGACGCTGTCCAGTGGAGCGGCACCGCAGAGGTGAAGGGGCGGGGGTGCACGCTCTACAGAGGGGCAGTGGAGTGGCGGGGGAGAAGACGACAATCGCACCCTAATGAGTCGCGCTCTAATAATAATTATCTACCTACACTTTCTGTTCGACGACAAGACTTAACGCTAGGGCTGGCAGTTTAGGAAAGCTTTTTGTGTAAAATATTTATTGGTGTGCCTTGTCCAATGACTTTTCATATAATATTTAATATAATATTCTTTATTGACATAAATTTGTTCCATTACTTTATAGGAGTCCTTCACAGCTGGGCTAGTAAGAACCGTGTTGCAGGTTTTATGTATACTAGACAAGCTGTTTGGAAAATAATTTGTGCGACACAGGAATCTGGTTGGCTCCAGATTAAAAGCATAGCTTAATTAGCTTGCAGTATAGGTGCTAGAATGCAAAAAACATACTTGTATGCCGTGAAATACCATATATTTTGGGGAATGTTTGTGGAGTAAACTGAACTATTTTTATTATTAGCTCTCACTACTGTAATTCCTGGCATGCAGAATATAAAATACTAGCTGTTGCCCGCGGCTTCACCGTCGTGAAATTCTGCTCCCGTTTCCGCTACCCATGGGACCTATGCCACCACCACAATCTATATAAAATACTCAAATCCACCATACATCATTTTTGTTATATCTTCAAGTGTTTAGGCAGCTTTTTCGTTGAAAGCTCTCAGATGGCTTATATTTTTCGATATGCAAAACAAATTTCATTATATTTTAACCAAAGTATACAAAAAATTAGGGCGCTATGGCGCTAATGCTCTGGCGCTATGGCTCATTAGGGGAGACCTATGTCCAGCAGTGGACTATAATAGGTTGTTGATGATGATGATGATACAAAAACTTGACAAATTATATATAAAAACCTTCCTCGAGAAGTACTCTATCCATTGATAAAAACAGCATGAAAATAGATGCTGTTTTTTTTTGAGTATATCGCGAACAGACAGATAGACACGGAGGAGGACTTTGTTTTTTAATATGTAGTGATAGTGATTAAGACGAAGTGCTTGTCTGCTATTGTGTGTTATGATACTTCTTTGACTGTGATGATACTGTTAGGAGGTTCAATATAGTTAATTCACACCTCGATTGGCTATTAACTGACATATACTTTTAGGTTTGTTCTCTGAAAATTATATCCAATTGCGTCACTATTTAGTACGACGCTATTGTTCATAATATGTGAGAAATTGTGACACTATATTCCATACTAACGAAGTTTAAGGACACTTGCTCTTGATTTTATATTCTGTGCAATGAACCCTGAAAATCTATTTCATTTCTACGTTTATTTCATTTTGTTAGACTGTTAGTCAGAATTTGACTCTTGACAAATAATCACGGTCAAGTCCATCCATCTTTTTGCAAAAGATTTTTTTAAAGAAAAGTAAACTACTAATATTCCCCCCAAACTACGGGGGCCAACCCTGTCCAGCAATAATAGGAAATTTGTTTTCCGGTTCGGTAACGCGCTCCAATTACGGGATTAACGAATTATTTCCACTTTTTTCCTCTGATCGACTCCTCCCACCTCTCCCCTCGCCTCTTTCACTCCTCGTAATTCCTTCGGGCGGTTTCCGCCTATTGAATCCCTTTTGATTAGCCTTCTTTCCCGTTTGAGGCTAAATTGCGCTCGCTTCGTCACGTCCGAACGGAACCAATTGACTCTGTATTGAGTTTTCACCGAGTGTTCGGCAAGTTTTTATATTAACGATTTCATTTATTTTATTAACGCGGTTTTATCAGCTTAGACTGTATGTATCTTGTATTGTGTATTGTATCTGTAATGAAACTACATCCTGATGTTTGCATTATTGGTAACCTAATGACTATTTAATAATTTAAAAGCAAACAAACAAAAAGTAAAAAAAAAACAGAGCAGTTCTACTTATACTGAATATCTATTGAATTTAGGGTGTACAAGGCGCACCAAGATCTCCGAGGACCAAGCCAGCCTCACTTGGAACGTTGCTGATTAATGAAACAGGCTCTGACGTATGTTTTCTCGTCGAGACTGGGGGCAAGACTGTGGTTGCTCCTACAAAAGCTAATATAAAGCCTCAACAGGAGAAGAAAACATTGGATGCAGCCGTTTTTAACGTTGGGATGATGATGATGATGATGAACTATTATCAAATTAAATTTAAATCGTTAAGTCCAATAAGAGTTCTACTGCGAACTCCTAGAAACTACTTGAAACTTTAGGTACAATAGTGTACAAACACGGTATAGGTGTGTTCTGCCATTAACCCGAATGCACGAGTGTGGGCTAAATGTGGGCCTAATAGACCACTTGAGTTTCGCTTGCCCAATTCAACGGCACTTATTTAACGTACAGTCGTGTACAAATGTGTTTTCATTTTATTTTTAAATCTGATCCGTATTTTTTGGCCACTATCTCATCTACACAGTGATTATTTGGTTGATGATGGAATGATGGAATGATGATGGATGCGTTTGTCTAGAAGCAACCTATTTACTCTTGAAAATTCTCAACTTATAGCCGAAAACACAGACTCAGACAAGGAGTAGCACTCTTTAGTAGTACCGAACGTACTGCCAAATATGTATTGTACGTTTGAGCGGAATAGCCACTGTGTATCGGTGGCGTGTCCACCGCGTTTTGGAAGGGGCTGGAAGGAATTAGATTATGCAATTCCAGCGCACACTCACCGAAACGCATCCAATATAATACCGATAGGTTTGCAACTCTGCGTTGATTTCCAAGGCTCTGTAACCTTATTTCTATTAGTGTATCGTTGTTGATGAGCCTCTTGTTTCGTTTTTCGACCATCTCAAGCGTTTCGAGCTAATAGTGTGCGTTATCACTTGGAGTTGTTTCTTTATACTACTGATCTTTGCATCACGTTGTCTATTTGCCCATTGGGTAGGTAGAGACCATAGCTTTTCACTTGCTATGTTCCTGGAACACATTTGCCGTCTTTTATACTTTCACGAGTGTCTTTATACATAGTAGACTTCTCTCTTGCAATGCATGGCCAGACGCTGCATCACATCTCAACATTCGCAGCAGCTGCCTGACATTCATACTCTGCGTTTAAATGACGGTTCATTTAAACGAAAATTACGTAATCTTAGCGGTCTAAGATTACGTTATTTAGATATGAACTATCCACCTACGTCATTTAGCGGAAGTTTTTGCTAAATACTAATGCGAGATCTTAATTATTTATAAGTAATTTTTATAAATAAAAATACATTAATTCCGACCATAGTCCATTAATTAGTAAAAATGTTGTCAGCTGCTTATTTGAACTATCCAGTAAAGAATTTAATATAGTTTAGTAATTCCATACTTTAATAGGTTTTATGATTGGAAGATTCCAACATATGTTTTTAAAAGTATTACGAGAACACATCGGTCATTGAATGGGTATGCCAATCTCGCTCACCAAATAGTGAACCGTTCTATTTATAAATTGTTAACAGAGAGATATAAATTGTATAATTAAAAATTAAAGCGGATCCCGGGCTGTTAAGTGAAAGCATTGAATGCAATCGTGAGAGGCGCTCAGACGGTGATCTATTGAATTTCTTGCAATTTTCATGTTTTCCTACTCCCTACTCACAGTACAAAATGTGTGTGTTTATTTCAAAGTTCTGAAGTGGCTTGATATCAAAAAATAATGTTTTCTCAATAAAACCTCTGTAAGCGACTGTACCTTGCTGATTCTTTTGGCAACTGGAGTGGTCTGACCGCGTACTTATGAGTTTTTCCGACGCACTTACTATGTAGTTATCATAAATCATTCGGTAGACGTATAAAACAGACCATCATTGACTCGATGGACGCCAAACGATTCAGCATCCAAGTCTTTGCAATCATGTACCAATTTAAGTTATTTGCGAATTAATATATGGTTATTTGTTGGTGGTATGGTAAAATGGGAAACATGAACTTGACGATGATACAGAACTGAAAATCTGATAATAATTAGAGCACTTAGAAAGATTTCTATGGTCCAATTTACATAACAATCAACAATGTGCAAATCAGTTAAATTCTGCATCATCATCAACCTATTCTAGTCCACTGCTGGACATAGATCTCCCCTAATGAGCGCCATCGTTAGTTACCAATAGGGATGTGGACTATTTTTGGGAAAGTGTTTAAAACCATGCATAAGTACTAAATATAGCTCAAACTATTTATTATATTTTTTTTAATACAACTAATACCTTTAAAATAAGTTATTTAAAATTCCATTTCAAATTTCGCGCCAAAACGTGGATACCTGTCAAACGCCCGCTGTGACGTCACTTGTTCCTACACATTGTCGAAGTTGTATATAATAGAAAGTTATTTCGTAGTTTTGTGTTAATTTTCTAGTATATATATAATAATCTATGGTGTTAATAAGATGGATTCTACGTTTTATAAATGTTGTGCGGTGCCGCAGTGTGAAAGTGCTACTATTAAAACACCTGAAAAACTATTTATTCACATTCCACGTACAAAACGATGCGGAAAATGTGGCTTCAACTAGCCCGTCGGGATCCGGCACTTGTATCTACACAAAGTAAAATGATTTATGTGAATCCTCACATAAATCATTTTACTAAGTTTGATAATATTTGTTAGATTTCAGAAAAAAAAAATGTATTAAAAATTCTTTTAATACATTTTTTTTTCTGCCTCGAGGAACTAAAAAGAAATGAAACAATTTGTTAAAAAGATAAAACATAACCTCTAAATCAAATTATTTTATTTTATTATATTCAATTTAACTTTTCGAGTTTATAAATACCTACGATTACTATTATTATGTATCCTGAGTATATTACTTACATGGAGGTATTACAGGTATTATACACCAAGAAATTAGCCACCGTAAAGCAATCAATTCTTGGCAAATTTGAACTATCTGCCTTAATATATCCACTTTCCATTATGGGAAAACCTTTAGAAAATTGATTCAAAAAGATAATTGAGCAAATTTCGAAGAAATTTCACGGGAATCATTGTAATAATATTATCCAAATATCAACAAACACCTATAGTACTTGACAGCAAAAATTCTTGTTTGGCAACAGGTGACGTCATGCATTTTGATTGGTGTTCATTGTCACGTGACTTGAGGGTGAAATATTTAATTACATTTTATTAAATAAAAAATTAATCCCTTGTTTATTGAAGAAAATATTGGGTTTTTATTATTTCTATTATAGAAACTACCTTTTCGTGGTAAAATTGTATACTTATTTGAGTACAGTCCACATCCCTATTATGCAGAATTTTGCTGTGAACAGAAAAAATAATTTTTTTTTCGTGCGGAATTTTTGAACAAAATGCATTTTTGAAAGATTTTACTTTTGACTACGAAACTGAGGTTTACCTACATGGTAATGTGTTTTTTGGTGGACAAAGGATTTTTTGGTGTGTACCTAATTGGTAAGATATAAGATAATTTATTTTCATATATATAGGCATGTTTGATACAAAAATACCACCTTACATCTAGTCGCACCAAGTTTCATTTATGACTTAAAAATAAGCAGTACACAGTTCAGTTTAATATATATATTTATACATATATATACAATATATATATATATATATAATTAATTAATGAATTGGTGGATTAAGTCTAAATTATGAGATTTGTAGTAACTAGGGTTCTCCATAGGGGTTGCCAGTAGTGTTCACCATAGAGAAAATAGCTGCTATAAACTACTAGAACAATTCCATAATTATTGTTTTTTACTTGTGAGTAAGGCCAATCTTAGAGAGACGATCGTGTGTCACATCTGTTACCGTAGCACGGTATTGTAGACTAATATCTCTTGAGGAAGGCCAATAGACCACTGAAGTCACAAATATCTAACCAAATGATACATATTATCATTGGTCGAGAACAAAGTCCCAGTCCTAATTATCACGCGATGGAACCCGCACCCTCACGGTCAAGTCATGGAAAGCTAAGAAACAGTTCTCGTTGGGCATTTAACAAAAAAAAAACAATGTCATTAGTTATTTTGGTCATTTTTACCTTTTTAAACAAGATTAATTTCATTTTCAAATATTATTATATTACTTTCTTTCCATAGTCACACAAATAACAGAAAGTGAAGTGGTAAGTACAAAAAACGTTGTACAACATGTTATCGATAACTGTACGATTTATTTCGGCACCGGGACTTCTGTGCAATGTCACACAGATAAGAGAACACACAATATCAGGTGAAGTGCTACTTTGCCAAGGAGTTGTAAGAGGATGCTACACGAGTTTTGACGAATAGTGTTGTCCATAGTATTAACATTATGTATCGGTACACACCTTTAATAGTATCTTGTTAAACCAATTGTGTAGAGCTTTTTCATTAATTTTAATACATTTATTTTAACCTTATCTAAGTTTAGTGGATTTAATAATATAATTCTTCCTGAATGGTAAAGCCATACTTTTTCTAGCAAAAATCGAGGAATTAGATCACGTTTGAAATATATCACGATAGCATTAATATCACGGAGTGCTTCCTTACCTCCGCCGCATTGTCGAGGATCTGAGAGGGCCATAGTTTACCCGAGCTGGCTAGGGCCAGGGTGGCGAGAAGTGTCGTGCGGTGTTCCACAGCGGTCGGTCCTACACCACCACTCCTGTGGAACTTCGGATACGACTGAGTGCTGCGCGGTCCGTTGCTCGAGGGTGTCAGCATAACTTGTTATGCTGACGACACCCTCGTGATAGCGCGGGGAGCAACGTACTGAAGCGCGGCACTAAAGAACACGGCAGGGGTTGCTCAAGTCATGAGTCGAATACGGCGGCTGGGACTCGAGGTGGCTCTCCACAAATCCGAGGCTATGTGTTTTCACGGGCCTCGGAGAGGGCCACCTGCGGGAACCAGCATAACCGTAGGGGGCGTAAGCATCGACATCGAGCCCACGATGAAGTATCTTGGGCTCGTACTCGATAGCCGATGGGACTTCGGACCTCATCTCCGAAGTCTGGTCCCGAAACTGAGGGAGGCTGCGGCCGCGCCATCGCGGCTGATGCCCAACGTTAAGTTACCCAACGCCCCCACTAGGAGAGGCGGTGAGGCCGATCATGATTGAATGGTTGGAGAGGCACCACGGTGACCTCTCCTACTGGATGTGCCAGATATTTACCGGACACGGGTCCTTCGGTAAGTATCTATGATGCATCCACCGGGCGACAACGCCGCAGTGCCAGTACTGCGAGGATCCTGGCGAAGACACGGCGCTCCACACGTTGGTGGAGTGCCCTGCGTCGGCGAGTCAACGCCGGGATCTCGTTGCGGTCCTGGGCGTGGACGTTCTCTCGTTGGAGACCATGGTGAGGGCCGTGGTCTCCGACGGGAGCAAGTGGCACGCCGCCGCCTCTTTCTGCGAGCAGGTAATGCGCGCGAAAGAGACGGCGGAGAGGGAACGGGAGAGAACTCTGCCCCCCGAGCTCCGCAGCAGACTCGACTACGCCCTGGAGGGACTACCGACCTCCATGATCGGGGCCTGAGAACGGCAGTTGGCCGACTCGCCGTCCTTATAGAAGCAGGCCGTGGCGGAGGCGTGTCGTGTGGTCCTACACATGCTACTCACCGACGCGGGATAAAACCCGACCCCACCAGGTGAGGCCGCGCTGGCGGTCAAGGTCCGCCGGTAGCCCTGGGGTTATCCTTTCGAGGGCTTACCCGGGGTGCCCGGCAATGGACACTTGGGCAGGACACCGTGCGGTTTTAGTCGGTTTATGCACGAGATAACCGCCCCCGCTGGCCGGCGGGGGGGGGGGGGGTATCCGAAGGGATTTCCGAACGTAAAAAAGAAACGATGGCATTAATCGTTTTTATACATAATAGTATAAAATAGGAGTAGCTAGTTTAGGACCGGTAGAGTGCAATGGAATATTCAGACTTTAGGATTTTAACAGTTGCTATAGGGCAGATTTCCTGAAATTTTTCATCAATATCGCAGGACTATTTTAATCATAGTAGGTTTTATGTTGTCTGCTACCTAAGGGGTATAAAAAAAATCGATTTTTTAATAAACTGAGTCACAAAGTTGTAAATAGATACCATATTCATGCTCACAAATATTTACACTGAGCGGGAATCTTATTCATGACCACTGACGTAGTCAAATGTTTGATCACCACGTCACAAAGATTGTCAAACCCAAAGCCAAAATAATTCTCATTGTTAACCTCATCATGAAAAATTTTAAACAAAGTTTATCGATTAGATATTAAGCCCAACACTAACATGCACTCGGTTAAGCTTCGTAACTCCTTAAGTGGCACGTAACCCATTGACGTATATCTACAACAACTTGTTCTGCCTGTTTACCTCATAGGATAGCTGATGTGCATTAAGCAGCTTTAAACTATCAGACATTTTAAAATAGCTATGGGCAACCTTACACCCCGGCGTCTGCAGACCCGAGACGGCGTGCGGTTTTAGTCGGTTCAAGCCCGACATAACCGCCCCCGCTGGCCGGCGGGGGGTATTCGAAGGGATTTCCGCACGAAAAAAAAAAAAAAAGGGTACTTGCATTTTTGCAGTGTGATTTTGAAACCTATTTATTTTTTGTTCAAATGGCTTTCCCCCTTCCCCCTTCTTACCTGCACGATTAGGAGGGAAAGGCATTGCAAAAAAAAATCTAGACTGGAGAATCGAACTCTAGCCACTTATAATGGGATACACATATAAGTTTATTAATTTGTTACAGTTAGAGTACGGAATACTATATTATGAACATTAACTAGGTAACCTGCGAATTACCACAAATGATCCCTTAAAGTGCGAAATTTGACTCAAAGTAGTAGATATCTCCACTTTACACTGTGAATGAATCATTTTTAGCTATGTATAGTTCGTGGGGCTTCTTCGTACATTAGCACAAGTAACTCTATTCGTGTCGGGGTGCGCGGTGTCCACGAGCTCGCTTCGCTCGCTCTCGTAGCGTATGCGTTTAACCAATTAAAGAAATAATTACAATTCATTCGAATGTTTTATACAAACAAAGAACCTGTTTTGCTATCTTTACCGTATGCACAGCTTTTAGTATGTTGATAACCTAGGAAGTCTGCAGATTAATTAGTTAATGTTAGAACGGAAATATTTTTTTCCACTTTAATCAGTAGGTACTCTAACTGATTGTTGGGTGTGTGTTGGGTAACCTCCTCGAGTGTCGCTCCGATTCCGATCCCGCTGCAGTCCGGGGGGAACGGAATCGGAGCGGCCGGTACACCCTGGGCGGCGGTCAATGGCTTCCCCTTCACCCCTTCATAGGGTTGGCATTGATCGTCGGCCAATACCCAACGTGGCGGGAACACATCGCTCTCCGTACTCCTCTGCTTTCAGAGGAGACAGGATGAGCGATGCTGTTAGTGGTGAGATGGCCCAGGGTCAGCCGGGGTGCGAGGGATATGCTCTATGGGTAACCTTACACCCCGGCGTATGAAGACCCGAGACGGCGTGCGGTTTAAGTCGGTGCAAGCCCGACATAACCGCCCCCGCTGGCCGGCGGGGGGGGGTAACCGAAGGGATTTCCGCACGATAAAAAAAAAAAAGGTACTCTAACTGATTTACGCACATTAGCGGTAACTTATATACGTAATTGAATTGGCTGAAATTTGGTTATAAAATATTGTATATTCAAGGGCTCATTTGATTCATACATTTACGTATAATGGTTATTCTAGGGCGTAGTAAACTAACTTTATAAATACACGTCAAGTGTTTGGACTAGCATCCATCTGGCTGAAGTGGTGCGTTATTGCTATATCGTGTTATATGTGTTGCGTAAGCGCAGCCCACTAAATCAATCGACCACGATTCCAATTGGTATAGGAGTGTTTGATTATAGTCTAGACTCTAGATTTGTGTGTTTAGTCTGTGATGGTCTGGTATAATTGCATTTATAAGTACATTATATATATGTACTTATCACTGTATATCCTAGAAGAGGTAGGCAGAGGGTATATTAATTTCATTTTTCAGTGCCGCTTAATAGGCGGTGACCTTTTGCTGTCAACCAGGATTTTGCGTGGACTGTATGTTTACTATTGGATGGATAACCGCCCCCGTCTCTTTGTCTCTTGTGGGTATGACATAGTGCTAAAATATAGTTGTGGTTGAGTAAACGGGAATTCTTAAATATCAAATCAATAACAAACAAAAAAATCACTTCTTATTTCTAGTAGGACTTATACCTATACTAGGAAGTTAGTTAAAATAAGAATAGTAATGAAAAGTACTTGACACCTATTTAGGAAGAAAAATGTGGGCTCCGAGGTGGGAGCCTCCGTAGCCACTGATGATTAGACACGCTAGAAGGATGATGATTAGGAGTTTTAAAAGAAGAAGAAATTACTTACACGATGTCTAAGTCATCCTGTATATACATTAAATTCCCAGATGTACGAGTATAGTCTAACTGAAGAGTCTGTTCAGTAGTTCACTGTCTATGATGCACCACAGATTATAATAATTATAGCGATAAGGGCAGCTTGGTCATCAACCACGTACTTTGAGCGCATTAACTCCTGTCAAACAGACCGTATAAAGACTAAGGAACCGGCAGAGAAGACAATACTGAAGGAACTCTTAACGGATGAAACCTAGATAAATAAAAATTAATCGCCACAAATGTTAGTCTATGCATTACTTGAGAATGGATCGACCAATTTGGCTTATCTCTGTTATACTGTGTCTGTTATTATAGACACAAGGTTCTTATGAAAGTATTTTTTTGGAAAATCCCCGAGACATCCCCTGACTTTTTGGGGGTGAAATTGAGTTTCAACTCGCTGAAAATTGCGAAATTACTAAGACGTAAGTATAAGACCACCCTAGAACAGAACCTGTTCTAACTCACAGTCTCTCTAGACACACTGCTTACTCCATTTTTTTAAATTATGGTCACATTAATGTGACTTCGCCTCGCCTGATAGTAAGCTAAAGGTAAAGTCTCAGGAATGACATCGTCACCTGAATTGACTTCAGGTCTTGGAGGGGAATATTGCCAGTACTGCGAATATACCCATCGCACTCTCATACAGTATTTTACTAAATAAATTCATCTAATAGATTCTTTAGCCATCAATATGTCAAACATCATCGTGGGAGCCTGACCACCTCAATGCATTATTGTGTGTCCTTGGTCCTTAAAACTATTCATATCTTTAGATTCAAAAACCTCCATTATTAGCTTAAAAATAAAGTTGACTTCTCCTTGTGCGTGCTCAAGACACGTTAATTGATAGGGCTCCTGTGTAAGTGCGGTGCTATAAGTGCTTCTACGAGCTGCAATACTCCACAGACTTGGGTTGAGTGTCACTCATTATGTAGGCTTGCTACTTATAATGTATGGATTAATAGTGTAAGTTCATTAGAACGTATGCGAGTGATCATGGATATTATGCTGGAAGTATATTAATCCTACTAGTATTATAAACGCGAAAGTTTGGGAGTATGAATGTTTGTTACTCTTTCACGCGAAAACGGCCTAATGAATCGGGGTAATATTTGGTACAGGGATGTATTATATAGTCTGGAATAACACATAGGCTACTTTTTATGCCTGGACTAGGTTCTCATGGGAAGAGGGAAGCGAAGCCACGGGCAAGAGCTAGTTTTAAATAATTATATATAAGGTAAAAAAAGGTAGCTGGGATAGACTGGAAGCGCAAGGTGGCGGAACTGGTGCAATGGCGTACATTCGGAGAGGCAAATGTCCAGCAGTGGACCGCAATAGGCTATTTGATTAATTGGTATAATAATATAATTATCTACTGAGTTGCAATTGTGCTATGATGTGGTTGTGAGTCAATATCATCACCATCCTAACAGTGATTTCCAAGTTGTGTTCAAAGTTTACACTTTAGAGCCCGAGGTCCGCTTATTGTACCTGAGCCAGATTTTTCAGTAGCGACTGCCGTGTAACCTCCCAACCCTGAGAGGGAAGCCTGCGCCAGAGCCTCGTCTGTTGATTAGCACCTGCACCGACTTGCAGGTGAGGTTGGGTTGGGCCTCAAGATTGTTGGTAGGGCCCTATATAGATTATACAGCCCGAAGAACAGTGAAAGGAATTTTAAGTCTGTGGTTTTATGATTTTTTTTCTCTATTATTTTGCATTGCCTACAAAGGAGGAGTTAATTTGTGGAATATCCTCCTCTGCATACTTCAGGCATTTTTTTTTGAGAAAGAATAATAAATAGTATCCGAAATGACTTAGTAACTTTTTTTTTTTTTTTTTTCGTTTGAAATTCCTTCAGGTACCCCCCGCCGGTCAGCGGGGGCGGTTATGTCGGGCTTGAACCGACTGAAACCGCACGCCGTCTCGGGTCTACAGACGCCGGGGTGTAAGGTTGCCCATAGAGCATATCCCTCGCACCCCGACTGACCCTGGGCCATCTCCAGTTGCGAGATGGCCCCCTTGGATTTAGGAACCACGGTGTCCCCGTCTTGCCCCGGTTTAGGGGAGGGGCGCTAGTCGCCCCACCGTCCCAGCCTGCTTCTGCTGGGGTGACAGGTGGCCTCACCTCTCACTCCCAGGCCTGCGCTCATGGAGGACGGAGATCGTTAAGTGACCTCCGACGCCTGAGTCGCCTGCGACTCGCGGCGAGCAAGTTGCGGGCTCGGCGGGCCGGGAGAGTTTTAAATCTCTCCCGGGCGCGCTCCGCCATCCCCTTCGCGAGCATTACTTGCTCGCAGAAGGAGGTGACGGCAGCCCACGCGCTCGCGCTCCGCACCATTGCCGCAATCATGCTGCCGAGCGAGAGGACTCCCACTCCGATGGCTGCCACTAGGTCACGCTCGGCGCCTCCCACGCTGGGCAGACCGCCAGCGTGTGCAGCCCCGAGTCCTCGCTCGCGTCGCAGTGATGGCACTCTGGCGTTGGCTCCTTCCTGATCCGATGCAGGTGGTCCCCGAAGCACCCCTTCCCGGAGATCACCTGCGTCAGTCGGTACGAGAGGCTTCCGTGTCGCCTCTCTAGCCAATCCTCCATGATGGGCCTTACCGCCGCTATTGCGGCGTGCCCTGCGCTTGGTTGCCCAAGTCGTTCCTTCCACTCCACCACGATGGCCTGGCGGAGCTGGGACTGCACGGCCTCGATTTCTCGAGGTTCGGGGTTCCGTCCCTGCTCCCGCGCCTCCTTTCGCCACTGCTATAGTTGCGAAAGGGCTCTCGCCTCCAGGTCCCATGGCGGAGCCACGGCCATCATCCGCTGCGGAGCGCGCAGCATCCGCAAACTTCTGGCCTTCAGGGCCTCCGCCCATATTGGGCACCCATACAGGGCCATGGACCGCACGGTCCCCGCGTAGAGTCTCCTGCAGGAGTCATCGGGCCCCTTCATGTTGGGCAGCAGCAGCGCCAAAGCGAGAGCTGTGCCCTTCTACTTGGGGGCCAGACTTCGGATGTGCTCTCCGAAGTCCCATCGGCAATGACTTAGTACCTAATTCTCGTTATCTCCAGCAAATAAGCTAAATTGCTAAGGTCTGTACAGTTGAAGTGGGTTTATGGCGGTCACCCGGGGTTCGAATCCGTGCCCTCTCGATCGCAAGTTTGACACCTAAGCTACTTGACTACAGACAACATCTTCTATGTAGAATTTTAGTACACCTAGATACATTTAGGCAGCTAGATATATTTTTAGTCCCATGTGGGTAACGGGTGCCGTGATCTATCAGACAGAAACCGAAAAACACTTTTACAACCCAAAAGGGTTAGAAAAGTGGCTGAACAAGGCCTTACTAGCCCTTTTAAGGCCCAAGCCGACCTCACCTGTTAGTCGGTGCACCTGCTGCTCGGGGTTGGGTGATAAGACGGCAGTCGGTCCCGGAAAACTGAACGTACCAATCAAGGGTAATAAGGAGGGGCTCTAAACTGCAAACTTTGCACGCAACGGGAAATCACTAAGAGGATGATAATTATGACTTTCCCACCGTAATAGTAGTGCTCTTTATAACTACTCCCAAACCTATGTATAGCACGGCACCAACGGCATAGTAAAAAAAAACCGTTCCCGCAGGGGGAACACACAGGTAGATTTCGTGAAGCAATTAATATTATTTTATATAGAGAACTACGGACTTTAAACAGTTTAATTTTTTTTTCTCGAAAACGGTAACTTTTAGCGAAAAACTTTTCAGGCATTTATTTTAGACTTAAAAATGGCCTATCGATTAAAAATGTTTCCGACGCCAAGAATGTTCACCGGTTAGAAGTTATGGGTTTTTTCCCGAAAAATTTTGGCTTTTCCCCCCTCCACTTTTAGTTAAAGTTTTAATCTTATAGGTTTATAATTAAAAGTTGTTGTTATTCATGTATACTATGGGATAAAATTAGAACGGTTCGAATATCTTTCATGGAACGTGAAATTTTGAGGAAAAACTGATTTCACAAAAAGTGAGGCCCTACCGTCCCCTTAGGCCGGATTCCACCCGTTCACGAACTTAAACTAAGTTTACACCCAAGCAATTTTTGACCGCAGTTTGAAAGCGATCGGGCCAAAATGAGAGTGCCGCAAATTTTGGGATGTGGAACCATACATACATTATATATATAAACTTTTTGACCAGTGGTCATTTCGGACTCAGGGGGTCATAACTAGACCTCCTATGAAGAAATTTTTTGAAAATTCGACAGTAGTCAAGAAACCAATAGGTAGATCGATTTCATCGAAATCTACCTAAAAAGCGGCCAAGTGCGAGTCGGACTCGCTCATGAAGGGTTCCGTAGCAGTAAGTAACATAATACTTAATACTTTTTTTTAAATTTAACATTTGAGTTGATTGAATAAAAGGTAAATTGCGTTTTACGATTTATGACGTTTTAAAAAAATTACTTCTAGATCTTGTTCAAACCAATTTTCGGTGGAAGTTTACATGTATTTTTTTACTTTTATCATTTTCTTATTTTAGAAGTTACAGGACACACACACACACACACACATTTTACCACTTTGGAAGTATCTCTCGCGCAAACTATTCAATTTAGAGAAAAATTATATTAGAAACCTCAATATCATTTTTGAAGACCTATCCATAGACACCTCACATGTATGTGTTACCTGAAAAAAAAAATTGAGTTTCAGTTCTAAATATGGGGAGCCCCCAAAATTTATTGTTTTTTTCTATTTTTGTGTGAAAATCTTAATGCGGTTCACAGAATACATCTACTTACCAAGTTTCAACAGCATAGTTCTTATAGTTTCGGAAAAAAGTGGCAGTGACATACGGACGGACAGACAGACAGACGTGACGTATCTATAAGGGTTCCATTTTTTGCCATTTGGCAACGAAACCCTAAAAACATAGTAAAAAACCAAATGCACCTATGAAACCAATACTGTACCGAACTCGGCAAACAAAATTTGCCGGTTCATATAACACGCCCCTCTTAAAAGCCGAAGCGGAGTGAAGTGATTGTTTGCGATCAGCGGATCAGACGATCTGCAGGCAAATCTGTGTGCGCACTCAGTGATCCATCACGCGAACTGCGATAGTCTAGGAGGCAGTCATTCAAATACATTGCGTGTTTTTGTCGGCAGTTCACGAAAGAATCCGTTAAAAATTGTTTCATTTCAATACATTGTGTGTGTTCATAAAATAGTTTAATAAATGGGCTATCATTTTCTAAATAATAACAGCAACCTATAACATACTTAGGCAATTTATGAAGTTTCATTTCAATACACTGTGCGTGTTCATAAAATAGTTTTATAGCTAGGCTATCATTTTCTAAATACTCGTAATAACAGCTGCCTATCACATACTTAAACAAGTTATGATTTTTAAAATATGCAATTACCGTCGAATTCTAAAATAGCTACATGAGCTCATACAGATTTTGTAGTATTCGGTGCCATAAAAAATGGTATAATTAAACTTTGTTACATTTACAATGTCATTATCATCCTCCGAGTCTGCCCAACTCAGTTGGGGTCAGCTTGCAGTCTAACTACGAAACGGGGCACCTGACACTGATAGGCGTGAAAACCGACCCCAAATGCCCGGAGTGCATGGATGGTGACGAGACCAGCTCCCACCTGCTTGCCGAATGCCCCATGTACTCACTGATAAGATGGGAGACAATGGGGTTGGATACACTGGACACAGAAAACCTGGAGGATCTGAAGGTGGACCAGATCGTAAGATTTTAAGATACAGTTTGGTTCGACGGAACGCAGTGATTGCTGGGTCACCACATCCTTCCCAAAAGGAAGGATCAGGGGAAATGGGTGAAATGACCCACTGAGGAAGGATCACCTGCCAGGTCATCGGCGTCCCCGTTGGAAATAATAATAATAAATACGAAACGGCCGAACTTCGATATTTTCCTGGAAGCGACGGCCATCTGACTGCACTCCATGGCACAGTGCTCTCCAATGCAGTGGTGGACATGGATTAGAATTGTTGTGGACTGGCCCCTGGACTATAAATTGGTGGGTCGCGCCACCCTCGACTGTCACTGCAACACAACACTTTAATGTACTAGTAGAAGTATAGCGTGTTTGTCTATTTTATAACACTTTATAGTGCGGAAGTGAGTTTTACAACGACCATAAATACGTACAGTTGTTTGTGCGGATGGGGCCTATCAAGGATTGCGGGCCCCAAGCCAACCTCGCCTGCTAGCCGGTACACCTGATGATTATCGGAGGAAGCACCGGAGTGCGCTCGAGTTTTAGTCGACCGTCAGGTTCAAGATCTATAGAGGTCACTGAATATTAGAAAGCGTCGGTAGCTTAGTGGTTAAGGAGTCGACCTTACGATCGAGAGGTCCCGGGTTCGAATCCTGGCCATTACACTACCGATGAGAACCCACTCCTAACACAAGCAATTTAGCTTAGCTGGAGGGGTTAAGGGGAATATTAGTAATTTCGGTTACTAATATTCTTTAAATAAAAAAAATATATATATATCTCCTGTTGGACTGATGACTTAAAGGTTTTCCAGATTATCTGCCTCAGGGTTAAGGGCTGACCCCTTAACTCTGAGGCACGAGGAGGCTTCAAATAGAAGCAGTCGCTCGCGTAAAAGTCAAAATAAACCAAAATGGAGGAGTGAATGAGCAGATGCCAACTTTAGATGCAACCTGGTTTGGCGCTCCGATGTTGAAGATATATATCTCCGAGAGGTATCCAAGGTATCACGTTCACATTTCACCAAGAATAGGTTTTCTTTTTCACTTTTATCTTAAGCTATCAAGAATTATGAAAGAGTACGAACACTTCCAAATACTCATTTATTTTTAATTTCTTGCTAAACTGTTCATAGGCAAGGAATATCAATAACAAAAAAAAACTATGTTCCTAATAACTTTAACAAACTATTAATATAATAAATCCTTTACATTAGATGTGTGTCGTGCGTCATAGGGCCGTCTATTTGTTTAAACTCAATTTTAGTGTCAAATTACCGGGCTTTATGGAAAAAATCCGCGCTTCAGCTTCTGTAAATGTTTCTCAAAGTTTCTGCCAGTCAGATACTCACCCATATCTGAGTTGTATTGGCAAATTGTAAAATGTTATCATCATCATCAACCTATGCTAGTCCACTGCTGGTGCCTGTCTTCGGCTTGCCGCATCCAGCATCTGCCCGCAGTCTTTCGCAGATCGTCATCCCACCTGGCCGGAGGGAGTTCAAAAATGTTTTAAGTTATGGCTTATTTCAAAGTTAGGTTTAAATATAATAACACGGTTTCAGCTGGAAATAGAGTCTGTGCTGAAAGAGAATACTCATAGGATTTGAGAGCGCAGCTGCGCTTTGTTATATTGACAACACTGTCCATACGTCTATTCTATAGTTCGAACGTAACATTTTAACAATTAGTTTAATAATTATCATCATCCGCGATGATTATACCCAAATGATGATATGGGGTGGTATCACCTTTCTATAATTACTTCAACCATAGTGTTAGTTCCGTTGTATGTCACGATTATTCTTTTACCGCACAGATTCTAAAAAAATGCAAAGCTCTAAAACACCACCTTATACGCCCTATTATTAAACATTTATTACTCATGCATTAGGTACCTACGTACTCAGCCGGGGTACGAGGGAAATGCCTTATGGGGAACCTTACACCCCGGCGTCTGAAGACCCGAGACGGTGTACGGTTTTAGTCGGTTCAACCCCGACATATCCACTGGCAGGCTGGGGAATCTGAGTGGATTCCGGCACGAAAAAAAAACAAATAAAAGCAAAAAAAGGTACCTAAGTACTTAACGTTGCCAAAAATTTCGAAACTCACTTTTAATTAATGCTCTTTTTCTTTAAAAATATAGGACTATGTCTACTTCCGAATTAGATTTATCTTTGCAGTTGCAAACACTAACTAAATTAACTATAAAATACACGAATATACCCCTATGTCGTTGGAGTACTTAGACTATCACAAATATGAATAGTTCACAATCAATATTTCTTTGCTTAGCGGACTTCTACAAGTAGCTAATTAATTAAACGTCACACAAAATTTGAGATACGCCGTGGCTGGGGAGCACGCCCTGCGACGAACGACTATTAAGTAATAGTTGTACGCCGGATGCAATGCGTAAATATTGCTGTGAGCTTCCCAGAACAGTTAAATTCGTAGAGTATTAACCTCGTGTAAAAATTTGAGATATTATTTTACTTAGCGAAAGAAAACCTTGAAATCGAATTAGCGATACAACTTACCTGTTACAGTATATGTCTCTATACTATTATAAAATTGTAAATTAGTTGTGTCTTTATATAGAAGATATTTAACAAAATACTTGGGTTATGTAAAATGAGTGATTCTGAACAAAATATACTCTTTTTTTAAAATTATTGTCTTTTTGTTTGTTTGATGCGGTTTTTTTATTAGAAAGGTCTTGGTTACACTTAAGATTTGCCGTATTTTTAATTGAAATTGGTTGAATAAAAAAATAGAGATATGATCAAAAAAACAAAAATCGACCTCCGCGCGGGCGGAGCTGCGGGCATCAGCTAGTGATATTATTAAATTGTAAATTAGTTCTGCATTGGAGGTATTAAAAAAAGACTTGGGTTATGATTAATGAACGATTTTTGTCGGTCTGTTCGCGATGGACGTAAAAATTACTGAACAGATTTTGATGCAGTTTTTTATTAGAAAGATCTTGATTAGACTTAAGATCTGCCGTATGTTTGATTGCAATTGGTTAAGTAGAACCCGAGATATGACCAAAAAACGATAACTGACCTCCGCGAGCATCAGCTAGTAAGTTATATAAATAATAAATATTTTAGGACAAATTACACAACGCCATCTAGAACTAAACTAAGCAGAGCTAAAGTAACCAGAGCTTGTCATATTGGTTTCATAATGCGGATAAACATACTTAAATACTTTTTTTTTCATTAAATACATATTATACATAAAAATATCAAGAACAATGCAAATGTACATATTTGCACTGAGCAGGCATCGAACCGAATCGAAGGTATACGTTAACTGTTAATAAGTTTTTCTGCTTAAGTTTATACTTTAAGCTTGATTAGATTCGCTATTCAAATATAATAAGCCATATTCTTATAACTACATTATTTATGAAAGTTAATAAAAATGAGCGACAACAAGGTCAAAATAAATTTTGATGAAATCTGTTTCCAAAAATTTTAATTATAATTACACCAATTATTTAAAAATCCAACCCGCAACAATCGACGCATTGGCAGTTAGCAAGGACACAATTTTTTATGTTTATTTTTTTATTTTCTATAAGCATTTATATAAAACCTATGCGGTTTGTAAATAATACTGCCGTCCCCTGTGGCGTAGCGGTAGTGCGTAGAACTGCCAGAGGTCGCGAGTTCGATTCCTGCTCAGTGCAAAAATGTATATTTGCATTGGTCTGGGTGTTTCTATGTATAATATGTATTCATTTATAAAAAAAGTATTCAAGTGTCTTTATCCGCATTCTAGAACCCATATGACATGCTCTGCTTAGTTTGGGTCTAGATGGCGTTCTGTACTTTGTCCTACTATATTATTTTATTTATTTATATTTATTTACTTAACGTCCTGAATAATGTTAACAAAGTGGTTTTAAAAATAAAACAGCTGTTTTATGCATATATATAGTCATATAAGTAATTATACATATTTACAAGTCTAATAATATTTAAAGAGGCCTAAACGACTCTATTCCTTTTCGCTTCCGCTTAGAAAGCGCCAATAATTTAATTTGAGCTACGTAAAGACGTCAATCGCTTGTCCCGTATATTGTACATGCATTCATCATCCACCTCATTACTCCCACCATGTTAAGCAATTATTACCTTTATTGCCCATTAAAATTGTCTTCATAGAAAATTCGGCACACTGTTTATGCTTTACACTAAAATTTAAAGTAAACAATATAGTTATTTTGAAGCTTTTTAAATATAAATGAGGTTCATTGAGGACGGTGTGTTCAATGAGATTGAAGAAAAAGAGTGATCAAGCGCGAGCTGTATTACGACACTAAGAGATCTTTCATAAATTAAATATTCATCAAATGTTAATAAAAATAAATCCGAGGAAAAAAAAACAGTTAAAATAACCACGAGTTTTTATTGTTACTGTCAGTTGATGGAGTCGAATTACCAGAGCTCATTTTCAAATCCGATATTCAGGACACAATTCAGACCCGATGTTCTACCCGAATTCATAAAAAAGGCACTTTAATTTTAATAAAAATGTTGCAAGTAGTTATGATCTGAAGAGCATTGCAAAAACAAAATTTTTAGATAATATTCTGGACATAAGTCCACTTCTAACATAACATAAGCAGTTTAGCTTAGCAGGCCCTACCGGCTTAACAGGCATACTAGTAATTTTTGTTACAAAAAAAGACAACATAAACAAAAACAAACAAAATATTTAATACTGTTTTAGTTTGTGTGAATGGTAAGAATTCATTTAATAATTTAGGTGTTTTAATCAAGATGCACTTGCAAACGTGATATTACAGGAGAGAGGAACCCTAAAAATAATTAAAAATAGTGTTAATGGTCTTACGGAACCATTTTATGGGAGATTAGATGAAGGAAGTGTCTTGACGACCTTTTTAACTGAACTTTTTACGAGAAAAGAGGTTTTATATCCATAATTATGTGTTTTTTAATGTACGTAAAGGAGAACGGATAATTTGATGTTAGTTACTAGAAGTGCGAGTGTGCGTGATTGCGCTTTACTAGTGAATACTAGAAGAATGAAGGCGTGTATGCCTCAAGATGTTCAGGGCTCAAGCCTACCTCACCTGAGAGCCGGTACGGTACACTTTCCATACAAATACGTTAGTCAATCAACACTTTGACTGACGTATTTGTGGCGTAGGTTTTCGTCGACCCTTTTTTTATTATGTTTTCCGTGTAGTAAATCCCCTTGGATATCCCCCCGACGGCCAGCGGGGGAGGTTATGTCGGAGACTCGAACTGTCTAAAACCACACGACGTCTCGAGTCTTCAGATGCCGGGGTATTCGTCCACCCCTAGCTCCGAGTACTCCCATATTTCTATGTCTTTGACTAACTGTATAGTTACAAACCGGAACGGAGTGAATGAAGGAGCTACTTCTACTTTCCTTCTGCATTAGTCTTTACGGAAGCAACTGTTGTTAACATCTGACCCGCCAAACCCGAGAGGAAAGCGTTGCACGTCACTTGCAAGCGGGTACACTTGCTAATTGTCTGACTAGGCTCTGGCTGTCTTTCTATTTGGGGATGGGGGTGAGTTGGCAGTCGCTCCCGTGAAAGTCAAAATAAACCAAACTCCGGTAAGGGGGAGTAAGGGGCCTCCAAGTGCAAGATGCAACCGGAATTGGCGCTCGTGTGAAGAGAGAAGCTCCAAAACGGTTTAAAGGTTAGCCTAGTACATCTTCTGAGAGATGGTATACCATGCTGAAGGCGCTGCTTTTAGTTGTAATTTATTTAAAAGTGGTTTTGATAATCCTTCAATCATGATTAGGTTAATGAGATTATTCACAGTAAAAAAGTTAAACTGCACAAAAAATGTTTACAGCGCCCTATCCACTAACTACAAAGCGGTAGGTCTACTCCCGCGCATTTTTGCGCAGTTCTATCGGTACACGAATTATAAAGAAAATACTTCAAAAAAAGAAAACGTTAGTTTTTTTTTTGTTTATTATGAAGTTCTAAGACTGTTAGTTTAACACTTTTAATTTCTTTAACAACTTATACTTATCGAACCGCTGCTTTGAAAGTGTAACAATAGAGGGAGTTTTATTACTAAAATTAAGTTACCTAAATTATTATAGTAAACATGGTGTAACTTGGTATACCTGGTGATTGAAGGACGAGCCTCTGTCGCATGCTTTCCTTTCGGGGTTGCGGGGTCAGACAGAATAACCGTACCAGTGCAATTTCATTTTTAAGGCTATATAAAAAAACGAAGCTCCCAACAACAGGAACTGCCAAAAATTTTTTTACTTACAAGTGAACATGAGTGCAACTCTCTCCAAACTTACAATAAAATAAATCTTCCCAGCTCTTCATTTTTGATAAAAAAGTCTCATTCACAAACGAAATTGTGGGACCACCGCATGGGACCAATAGGTCCTTAAAACACATTAGCGAAAGTCGGCGTGCTTGAAGTGACCGCGCTGGTGGTCGACGCCGCGCCGCCGGGAGCGTCTAGACTGGCGACACGAGTTCATATGACGTGGGAAAGTGATTTCTAAGTGAGTTGAGTTCATTTTTGTTCTACATTTCATACATAATACATACACACGTATAGTCACGCCTCTTTTCCATTGGGGTAGGCAGAGACAACATCTTACTTGCTACGATTTCGGCATTCATAATTGTTTACGCCGGTTACGGGTACTTCTGACCTGGCCTCGTTCTGATTGGCATACGTACGCTTAGGTCGACCTTTACCGGGTTGCCCAGTAGCCCTCTCCTCATAAATCTGTATCGTTAATCTCCTTTCAAGTTCCAAAAATCTTGAACAAAATCGCGCAATGTACACTAATTGGCCAATAAAATCAAATAAAAGTTCTGATCAGCCAATGACGCGAGCCCTTTGAACGATTTTGACGTTTAAATAATCTATCATTGGTTGATAGGCTCACCTACGCCCGTTGCGCCCCGCGCTTACCACCAAAACAGACCGAAAAATATAGAATACGCAATTGTTAAGATTTTTGAATTCTACTATACCTGATTCTAATACGTATTATGCTCACATACATTCTCCTTCTATATTCAAATTTAGAACATTGGGACGTAACGATATCTACTAATACAGTTTACTTACCCCTGGACAAAAGCTTGTATACTCTCGAAAGGGTAGGTGGAGATGTATTGGCACTGACATTTCGCCAACTGTGTTTATCGGCCCTACGTAATAGAGGCCAATATAATTTGTCGTCAACCAGCAAATTTTACAATGATTGTATAGTCATTGTCAGATGGAAAACAACCCTACCTTAGGATGGGTGAAGCATGGCATATCCATTCAACTAAACGCGTTTCTCACGTTTCACTACTGATTGCGCAGTTTAGTTTTAATTGTTGGTTCCTATCGTTGTTGAAATTCACTCTTAGTCGACTCCTGATTCTCATTGAAGTACCAAACAAGGCACATTCAATCTCATGATATCCTCCATCATGGGGACCGATACAGTATCGCGAAACCGCGTGATTTTAATTCGATTAGAAAGATGAACGTAAAATAACTTTGTTTGTTACAGTGGTTGAGCTGAGTGAGACGAAGTCGAGCGAAAGCTCCTCATACCAGACTTCAGGATTTTCTTTGTCACAGGTCTCCTCCTAAACTACTAATCCAATCAGAACCAAATTTGGCATGATTAAAGAGGTCAATCAGAGGAAGGTTTATGGATATATTTTGAAAAAATTAACTCCGACCGAGGCGAGGACGGCCCTGTTGAGGGCTGTTCGGAAGCTTTCCACGTGTCCCTCTGATTAGCAGATGGCACAGTGGAGAGCAAGTAAGAGGGCCATCTCAAAACCGGAGATGGCCCGGGGTCAGTCGGGGTGCGAGGGATATGCTCTATGGGTAACCTTACACCCCGACGTCTTAAGACCCGAGACGGCGTGTGGTTTTAGTCGGTTCATGCCCAACATAACCGCCCCCGCTGGCCGGCGGATGAGTATCCGAAGGGATTTCCGCACGAAAAAAAAAGGTATATTTGTTGACAGCGCCAGAAGCCCTTCTTTTTTTCATAGACTCGGCCGAGTAGCAAACAAACAATTTGACCGGTACCCGGGTCAAATTCTTTGTTTGCTACTTTAGTAGTAATAAGAATCATCATTATCATCACAGTGTTAGTCTCGCTTGCTTCCAAAGTGCAAGCTTTGGAAGCAAGTCCCGGAATCCACTCTCTTTTTATTGATTTGGCTTATTTGGTATTTACGGGAGCGTCTGCGGCCTGGTAAGAGTGGGGGCCTTATCAATTTATAGTTTGAAACATGTTAATTTTTGATCTTGGAGTGAACGTATTTAGAATTGCACGAGTAAATTAAAAAGTGCACGAAAAAGGTTTAAAGAGCAAAAATTATGATCTTCTTTGTTTAAAACAATTTTATTTCGAGTTCAGTGACTAACTTCCAACCGGAAGTGACCTTAGTTTCCATGTTTTTGTTATGTGTTCATATTGTAATGGTACTCAATGGGCTCAGATCCACAGAGTATTACAGGAGTGTGTATAGTTGGAGACTAGTATCCGATCTTACAGATTAAGTTTGAACATTTTTACTGAGTTGTACTTCCTGAACTTTCTGATATTATGAGTAACTAACTTTGTATTCCTCCGCGTTAATTTTAAGGCAAATAACAGTTATTTTTATATCTCTAAGGGTTGTATATCTACCTTTCATCCAAAGGTAGTAGTCCTAAGGTTTAGAAAATTGAATTCAACATATAGGTACGTTGTCAGGGAGGGGTGTGTGTTGGGTAACCTCCTCGAGTGTCGCTCCGATTCCGATCCCGCTGCAGTCCGGGGGGAACGGAATCGGAGCGGCCGGTACACCCTGGGCGGTGGTCAATGGCTTCCCCTTCACCCCTTCATAGGGTTGGCATTGATCGTCGGCCAATACCCAACGTGGCGGGAACACATCGCTCTCCGTACTCCTCTGCTTTCAGAGGAGACAGGATGAGCGATGCTGTTAGTGGTGAGATGGCCCAGGGTCCGCCGGGGTGCGAGGGATATGCTCTATGGGTAACCTTACACCCGGCGTCTGAAGACCCGAGACGGCGTGCGGTTTTAGTCGGTGCAAGCCCGACATAACCGGCCCCGATGGCCGGCGGGGGGGTATCCGAAGGGATTTCCGCACGATAAAAAAAAAAAAAAAAAAAAGGTACGTTGTCAGGGATACAGAAAAAGTCATAGGTATCATTTTTTCTGGGGTGCTTGGTTGGGGACCTCCACGCGGTGCACCCTGGGCAACGGAGACGGCAGCGCCTCTCTCCTAGGGTGGGAGAGACGCTGCCGCCTACGGCCAACTCCGACCGAGGCGGGGACGGCCCTGTTGAGGGCTGTTCCAAAGCTTTCCACGTGTCCCTCTGATTAGCAGATGGCACAGTGGAGAGCAAGTAAGGGGGTCATCTCGAAACCGGAGATGGCCCAGGGTCAGTCGGGGTGCGAGGGATATGCTCTATGGGTAACCTTACACCCCGGTCTTAAGACCCGAGACGGCGTGCGGTTTTAGTCGGTGCAAGCCCGACATAACCGCCCCGGCTGGCCGGCGGGGGGGTATCCGAAGGAATTTCCGCACGAAAAAAAAAAGGTATCATTTTTTCTGACCCTATATCCCTGTCTGTGCATGGGTGTTTAACCCACCTTTACCTTTTCAGGTAAAAAACAATGTGGCCGTAAATGTGAATTTTGATATGTACGACTTGATTTCAACTCTAAGACTGCTATCGAATATTTCATTACATTAAAAAAATTTAAAATAATCAATGCTTCATGGTGTGCAGAACAACTAGTATATAAGCTTATTTTGTTAGTACATAAGTAATAGTGTATATAATTAAACTGATTTAACAAAAAACTGTAGGAATAATCGTGTATAATAGTTATAAGTTTGCGACGAAGAAATCGTCATTGTTTACCGATCTATAAGTGTAAATTGTATCTTATTTCGTGTCACTTTATTTCTACTACCTATTAGAATACATAATACGGTATATAAATCATTGTCAATAGAAAATAAACACATAATTGTAAGATTGACCGATCGACCATTAGGGTATATCCGCGAAAAGTCGTTAAGCCGCGGTGTCACTAACGAGCCGCGAGAGTTCGATCGGCCAATTAGAAAATTCGAATTAATTGGATTAAGAGTATAAAAAACCGCTGTAAATTGACTCGACACCTCAGTCGGCAAGTAGAAAGTCAAGCGAGAAGTGCTCTCTCCTCTTCACAAGGAATAAATGAAGATACATGAAAAAATCTCTCTTTAATTCTGGAAAATTCAAGTACTCTTCGAGGCTGCCCATAATAAGTGTTCCGCTTAAGACCATCAACGCGCCGACATCCACATACCAGCTCACCCCCAAACTACACACCCATTGCGGCGAAGTCGTGCTGAAGAGCAGATAAAGTCTCATCGACGGAATTGGCTTTGGGTTGTGTACATTTTTGGTCCTATCGGACCCGGATTTGGAGTCAACATTGAAGAAAACCTTAAGTGGAACACGAGGGTGGTCTCGAAGAGTGCGTGCCTGAATTTTCCGCTGTGAAGATATTGAAAAATAGAAGATGCCGACTACGAGGTCAGAAGAAAGAAGCCGTAAAGCCGCCTCCGTTCAGGGTCCATCAGACACCGAGGGGACCGCCGAATCCGGGACAACCACGGAAACGTCTACCTCGGAGAACACCACAACGGAGGGAACTACGAGCACCGAGACGGTGACTACCATCGAGCCACCGTCAGCTACAGCACCAGGTCCGAAAGCAACGGCACCTGGAACAGAGAAGATAGGGAAGAATAGCAAGTCACAGCCGCCTCATCCACAACCATCCAAGAAAGGGGTAAAGGGGGGTTCATCTGTGCATTAGAAGAGCAAAGCCGCGAAAATCGCAAAAGCAAAAGAAGAATTACTTCGTCTTAAAATAGAACTGGCAGCAGCGAAGATCGCCGCCCTGGAAGAAGATGAAGACGAAGATCAAGAAATAGAAGAATTGAATCAAGAAGAAGTGTCGGCGGCAGCTGAGGAGAAGATCGGCGAGTGGTTCAGCCGTCACGAATCCACCTCCTCCCATGTTGGCCATCGCCGATACACCACATCAGGGGCCAGGTGAACCAACGCCGACAGCAGCGCCACCAGCCCAACAGCAGAACTTCAGCGAACTGGCTACCGCCATCACTCAAGCGATCAAGGCAGCCCAGCGACCGAAGTTCATCGAGCTACCAATCTTCAGTGGAAGTCACCAGGAATGGCTGCCGTTCAAGGCAGCTTACTCCGAAACAGAAGATGGCTACACCGCCGTGGAAAACCTCAACAGGCTACGAAGAAACCTCAAGGGGAAGGCGAGGGAGGCAGTCGAGAGTCTCCTCATCACCAACTCGCAGCCTGCTGATATCATCAGAACATTAGAATCAAGATTCGGGAGGCCTGAAGCAATAGCAACTACAGAAATGGAAGTGCTTCGAGGACTACCAAGACTGAGCGAATCACCAAGGGACATATGCATCTTCTCAACGAGGGTCACCAACGCCGTGGCAACACTCAAGGCGCTGAACTGCATCCACTACCTATACAACCCAGAAGTCTCAAGATCAATGGTTGAGAAACTTACACCTTACAGCAGCTCAGCCGAGGGAAATAGCGGACCTCTTGAAGTTCGAGAAGTTCATGAGAAGAGAAGCAGATCTATGCGGATCCTACGCTCAACCTGAAAACCTAGCAGTCCAGCACACCACTCATCAACAGAAGCGCCCCCAGAGGATCAACACGGTGATGGAAGCCCAGCAGCAGGTCAAGACGTGCACCATCTGCAACGAGCAACACCCCATCTACAAGTGTGAGCAGTTCAAGACGGCTGACGTCAACGCAAGATGGGACTTAGCCAAGGAACACAGGCTGTGTTTCCGATGTCTACAGAAGATGGAGAAGAAACACACCTGCAGAGAACGACGCTGCGGCATCGACGGCTGCAAGCTACTGCACAACACCCTGCTGCACTACAGAAGAAAAAGGGACTCCACAGAAGAAGAAAGGACGAACACGGCCGAGACGATCAACTCGGCGTGGACGGGAAAGAAGACCACTTTCCTGAAGATACTGCCGGTCCAACTGACGGGGCCAGCAGGGATGGTCAACACCTTCGCGCTCATAGACGACGGGTCAACAGTCACACTACTCGACGACACCGTAGCAGAAAAGATCGGCGCGACGGGACCTATCGACCCACTGCGGGTCGAGACTATCAACAGTACGAAGACAGCTGATCAACAATCAAGAAGAGTCTCATTGAAAATACGAGGCATTAAGGATCCAGCTGAAGAAGAAGTTCAAGCCAGAACAGTGAAGAAGTTCAAAGTATCATCTCAACGGGTCACCTATAGACAGTTACGTGGGTGCAGTCATCTCGAAGATATCACCAACGACCTCACCTATGAAGAAGCAAGACCTAAGATCCTCATCGGTCAAGATAACTGGCACCTGCTGGTGACGTCCGAGACCAGAACGGGCGAACCAGACCAGCCAGTAGCATCCCGAACACCCTTAGGCTGGGTGCTCCACGGCAGTGACACGAGGACCCTAGGACACCGCATCGAGTACGTCTCCCACGCAGTGGAAGACTCGGAAGACAGCCGACTCGAACAGATGGAGGGAAAACACTTCGAGACAGACGACCTGCTCCTCAACGCTCGGAAGCCGAAGACAGATCCAGATAAGCTAGCATCTCGCATCGTGAAAGAAAATGGACTGTATTTTAACTGTATGTAACGAAGATAGAAGATACGAGACTGGCAAGCTGTGGAAACATGAAAAGACTTCGCTTCCGAATAACAACGAGAACTCGTTGAAGAGAGTTCTCATCATTGAAAACAAATTAGATCCTGACCCGAGCTTCAAAGAAAAGGACACAATAGAAGACAGCTCAACAGTGAACGAATGGCGATGGGTCCCCACGAAGATGAACGTGGCGGACGACGCCACCCGAGATGTACCTACGGACTTCAGCCAGAAGCATCGCTGGTACAGAGGCCCTGACTTCCTCTACTCATCAGAAGAATCATGGCCACGAGATACATCGCGACAAGACAAGTCCGAAGATATAGAAGAAAGGGTACACACTATAAGTACCAAGAAAAAAGAAAAATTATCTGAAGCCCTGCCGGTAGTCACCCGATTCTCTAACTGGGACCGACTACGTTACGCTACAGCTCGAGTCTTACAGTTCATTCAATTGTGCAGACGAAAATCGGAACGAGTCAACTACAAACGGACTAAGAAAAACCCTAAGGCAGATCCAGACTGGAAGAAGGCACCACAGAAGAATACAGCATCACCTTCCGTACTGAAAAGGACTTCAAGCGCCGATAGGAAGTACATACCTATCACCGCCGAGCTCCTACGGTCAGCCGAAGACCTCCTCATGCGAGCATCACAAGAAGACTCCTTCTGCAGCGAGATTGAAGATCTGCAACGAGGAAGAGTGATCCAGAAAGAAAGTCGCCTTCATCAATTGAGCACCGTATCTGTCAACGGAGTGCTGCACTTGAGAAGCCGCATACAAGCCGTTCGAGACGTATCCGACGACATCAAGACGCCTGTGATATTAGACGGAGATCACCCTACGGTCAAGCTGTGGATTCAACACACCCACAAGAAGTTGCATCACTCGGGAGTTGAAGCCACTATCAACGAGTGCAAACAGCAATACTGGGTTGTACGCCTACGCCCGGTAACACGCTCACTACTACGACAGTGTCTACATTGCCGCATCAAGACTCAAGCACCACCGTACCCGAGGACCGGTGATCTACCTGAGTGTCGCCTGGCTCATCACAAGCGACCCTTCATACACACAGGGGTTGACTACTTCGGCCCACTCAGTGACAGTCGGACGTACCAATCAGAAGAGGTACGTCGCGATATTCACGTGTCTCACAACACGTGCCATACATCTCGAGATACCAAACTCGTTAAGCACCGACTCCGCTATCTCCGCTCTCCGACGCATGATGGCCAGAAGAGGATGTCCTGAAGAAATCTGGTCTGACAATGGGACCAACCTGAAGGGAGCCGACCGCGAGCTGCGACGAGCCATCGACGAAGCAACTTCGCAAGAAGCAGCCAAGAAGAAGACATCGTGGCGCTTCATTCCACCCGGCGCTCCTTTCATGGGGGGAGCCTGGGAGAGGATGGTGCGCTCAGTAAAGACAGCACTCACCGCCACACTGCACGAGCGACGGCCCTCCGAGGAAGTTCTATCTACTCTGCTTGCCGAAGTAGAGTACACCGTCAACAGTCGCCCACTGACGCATGTGTCAGTGAACCCGGAGGACCCTGAAGCCCTAACTCCCAACCACTTTCTGCTGGGAGGACCCGGTGGAGTACAGCAGCCGGGCGTCTTCATTGAAAAGGACGCCGCATCGAGATCCAGCTGGAGAGCGGCACAGCGCCTGGCCGACCTCTTCTGGACCAGGTGGCTCCGCGAGTACCTGCCGGAGCTCCAACACCGACGCATGCCGCACGGACGAGGACCCCCAGTAAGCCTACATGACTTGGTCTTACTGGTGGACCCCAACGCACCCCGCAACCTCTGGATCCGAGGACGAGTCATCGCAACGTACCCCGGGCCTGACAACGTGACACGCACCGTGGACATCCAGACCAAGGGAGGAGTGCTGCGCCGGCCGGTGAGGAAGCTGATCGTCCTGCTGACCGAAGACACGAGTTCTGCACGCGAAGAAGTGTGACTGCGTCTAACGGGGGGAGAATGTGCAGAACAACTAGTATATAAGCTACCCGAGGGGCAAACCCCGCAACCTCTTCCGCTGGAAGACGCAGAAGAAGACGGGGCAAAAGGTCCCGAAAGACGCCTGCGACGGAGGAGGAGGCCGCCGCACCAGCAGCACCCACGTCGCAAGAAGCCCGCCCTACAGCTGATGGAAACGGCGAGCCAGGCGTGCCAGACCGACCCCACGCCGAGGAAGGCGAAGCGAACACAGACGGCCACGGCAGCGAACGCCCCAGCGACCAGCCCCTCCGCCATACTGGCGGCAGCGCAGGCGCTCATTGCGGAGCTGACGCTGGCCGACTTCGAAGACGATGACCTCGCGGCGTCGATACTAAATTGTATCAACGTCACGCTGGAGAGCCTGGCGGAGCGCCTGCCGGACGCCCGCCCGTGAGATGAAGAACCAAAACGGACGCCGGAGATCGCAGGAAAGCCGCCGCCCCGTCGCTGGTCGCCCGGAGCTGGGCCTTCACTGGGTAACCAGTGATCTCACCCGGCTCGGGCTGACCGCCGGGCGGCGTGAAGTCTAGCGGCCTACCGGCGTCACAAGTCAAAGGGGATAAACCCCCGCCCCCAGGACCGGTGCCTTTCCAGGTACCGCGAAGGACGCTGCAGAAATGGGCACAAACCCCAGCCACTGCTTCCACGCGCCCCTTAGGGGACGCAGTGATGACTCAGGAGAAAACCGCTGTAAATTGACTCGACACCTCAGTCGGCAAGTAGAAAGTCAAGCGAGAAGTGCTCTCTCCTCTTCACAAGGAATAAATGAAGATACATGAAAAAATCTCTCTCTTTAATTCTGGAAAATTCAAGTACTCTTCGAGGCTGCCCATAATAAGTGTTCCGCTTAAGACCAGCACCACAGCGACATCCACAATCCCAGCAAACCCCCAAAGTACACACCCATTGCGTCGAAGTCGTGTTTCTGAGCAGATAAAGTCTCATCGACGGAATTGGCTTTGGGTTGTGTACACATGGTAAACTCGAAACAAAAACACACACATATCTCACACTATATATCTGTTCGTTAGTAAGGGCGAACAGACGCAATGAACACTTGCGTCAATGTGGTGCGATTTTTTTAGCGTCGCGACTTAACGTCAGTCTGTTTTGCCCCTTAGTTAAGTGCCGTGGCGAATCTTTACTAATTTGATTTTTTGCACCATTTTTTGTTCAAAGGGTTGTTAAAAGGTTAAACGATAGTAAAAACCATTAGGGGTAGTTTTTTACGACAATTCGGCACAAAAGAGCTAACAATATGATGTTACTATGAAAACAATATCTTTTTCTGCATAACCCATTACATCGAATATTTAGTTTTTTATTTAGTACACATTTGCGTAGGTGGTAATGAATTGACTGCTTGCTGTGTGTGATTGCATGGGTTTCTGCGTCAGGTAAAGTGTTTTTGGGAATACCTCGTCTCATCATCATCATCTAAGCGTTGTTCCCACTTGCATCTGAAGCCTTCATCTGCTCCATCGCGCCCGGGTATGCTTACTCCTTCTATTCCTTTTGGTTGGAATTATACTGCTTTTATGGGAGCAACTGCCGTCTGAACCCCGAGAGGAAAACCGCCGGAGCCTCGTCCGACATTCAGCAGGTGTACCTAATATCTTTGTCTACCCATGAACCCGCATTGTACCTATGGAGTTCAAGTTCTTTACGTATTCTGTGTTACTAGCAAGAAAGCGATGACATCGGCTTTGGAAGAAAACTCAAGCGATAACACTTTTATACCGCTTGTATGTCACTAATGTAATCTATTCGTTTCATCGGGTATAACAGGTGAGTTTAATAAAAGCGGGTTAAAAATAAAGCTGTAGACATACTTCAAGTCTGACTAGTCAGTAATCTCCTCATGAGAACCACATCAATTGCGATCCATACCAAATGTGCTCGGCGCGTAAACATCGCAATGATTCCCATTGCATTGCGCACATTACGACCGCCATCAAAACGATTGCGCCCGCGCAGTTATAGTTGCCGTATGCCAAGTGATAATTACCAAGTGTTTCATTGTTGGGAATAAAAAAATACGGAGATACTTATGGTACGATTGTTTAGTTTTAAGTTTAATGGTGTCTGGAATTAGCAAATGACTTTAAACAATGCAATTTTGTTGCGAAATCAGTTTTTCAAAGCTTTGTTGTAGTGCCAACCAAAGGGTTGCAGACCGAAACTAAGCTAACTTAGTATAGCTTAACTCGAGTAGGTAACGCAGTTTTTCATAGTTTTTTTTTGTACTAGTATACTGGCTGTAAACTATACAAACTTAATTAACCTCATAGCGATTTCCCAGTTGCGACCAAAGTTTGCACTTTGGAGCGTGAGGTCCCTTTATTGTTTTTGATTGGTATGTCGGCTTTGCCGGGAGCGACTGCTGACTGACCTTCTAATCCTACGAGGATAGCTTGCGCTAGAGCCTTGTCCGTTCTTTAACAATTACACTGACTTGCAGGTAAGGCTGGCTTGGGCCTCACACCCTGTACACCCTCATTATAAAATGTACCTCAAAGTCCTAAAAATACATCATACATTAACAAATTAACTGTATAATTACTATAAATAGTAGCTAATTGTGAGGAGTAGTGACGTGCGTGTTTGTTTACCTGACGACATATCCGGCGCACGTGCTTGTAACACTAGATAGTGCTGCCGCCGAGTGCGACTGTTAATGCAAAGTGCATTGCGCTAGTGATGTACCTGTGTCTATCGATATTGATTTAATTCGATTAGATATTCTATGAAATTCTACACAGTGCTTTCTAGACCTAAAGTAAGCATAGCTTAACTAGCTTGTGTTATGAGTTCTAGAATGTGGATCAACATACTTAGATATATTTTGGTTTCTGAATACATCATTGTTATACATAGGCACATGCATTCACGCCTTATATCTTCGAAAGTTAAAACATAAAGCAAAACGTAACAGAGTCAACCCAACGTCTACCCAGTACTTCAGGAATAAAATATCGACAAATTCAAATTTGAAATCAAATTTGAAAGTAGTGACTCACTGTAGATCTAGTGAATCAACACTAAAACCGCGGTATGAATCCTATATAAGACCCCGTTATAAAATAAAAAAGGTAAGGTAAAACAAAAAACCGAGCTTATTGCTTCTGGGGGATCATTTAGTAAAATAAGCAATAGCATCGCATTCTTCTTTTCTTATTCAGCTATTCTATGTGAAAATATTATGTAGACCTTCATCTATTCGTGTGTACATATAAAGCTTGAAATTGCATAATTTTCCTACACTTAATTATCCAGATTATTTAAGAAACTATCCAGATTCACAACAAAACAAGGTAACTACCTAAAATAACAAATAAATTAAAATCACCTTTTTATTTCAATATGTTTTCTTAATACAGTATTATGTCTATCGATATCGATGACACAATTCCCTGCCCTACGGAGTCCTATTGAGAGGATGAGCGGTAATGCACTGTTTACAAGTTAGTACATCGACAATCAGTTAATTGCGTTCCCCACGTTTCGCCGGAATCACTCCACAAAACGAAATATGTAGCTTTGTACAGGAGAAGGGATGGGATTTATTTGAAACAGGAATGAAAATGTTCATAAGAAGCGCTCGATTTAAATCGGAAGATGTCAACATCCAGGATGGGACTTGAACCCGTGACCCTTTCTAGGGGTATACTCTTAACAACTGAGCTCTTACATTTATCTACTACACTACTGCTGCGCTAACTAAGAGTGCAATAACTCGATTTTAGTCGATTTTGAGTTACATATATATTCGGAATCAGCGAATCGAGATCTACAATTCTCTCTAAGACACTTTTCATGAAACCTTCAGGAACCTGAAATTTCAGTAAGCAAGAATACAATAACTATTTTACAATACAAAATTTACTAATGAAAAATACAATAATCATTTGGTGTGGGATGCGACATGTGCTGACACCCTTGCGCCTTCTCATCTTCCAGGGACTGCGGACTGCGCCTGCGCTGCCGCTGCTTCGGCAGAGACCCTTAAACGGCGCAAATATAGTAATTTAACAGGTAATTACATATTTGAGCCGTTAGGGGTTGAGACGCTAGGATCTTGGGGTCCAAGTGCCCGTCTTTTATTTAAAGAAATTTCAAAACGGCTTATAGACTCTACCCGTGACCAGAGGGCTGGTTCATTCCTCGCACAAAGGATTGGCATTGCCATTCAACGTGGCAATGCCGCCAGCCTTCTGGCCACCCTCCCAGTTGACGTCGATGGGGAGGAATTTTTTGACGCCTAAACCTGCAGCTTTGTATATAGGTATACAGATATTGTTTTTATACTAATTAATAGTAATTAATTTATGTAAATAAAATATCAAATAACTTCTAATTAGACAAGAAAGTAATTGGTGGGTGAAGACGATATATTACTTGTGGTTACATTCACTTTTAACTATGATTACATTACTTGTCATAAGTACAATAATTTTTAGTTGTTCCACTTATGATATGTGGCACTTGAATTTTCAATATTTGTTTGCTCGTCATAAATACAATATCTTAGACTTATTGTACCTTATGATTGGTGTATCCCAACCATTTACAGAGATAATACTTATGCTTCACAAATACCTAAATAGAGTTATTGTATTTATGATAAGTAAACTGATTCAAAATAAAGTTATAATGCAATTATAATTGAATTAACATTATGAGTTATTCTATTTATTATTAGTCAAGACTATGCAACGGAGGGGGGGGGGGGGTGGTGTCGGGGGTAAGGTGAAGTGAAACACGCACACAGCTTCGTCTGATAACCGTTTACTGTTCCGTTGATTTACAGAAAGTCATTATGCTTCCTAGAATGGACCAGTATAAGATTGCCATATTTTGTCCTCGTATCATAGCTTTCCACGAAAGCTATGATACGAGTGGCAAAACCAAAGATGATAAAAATTACCTTTTGCTGTGCTAAGGAACGAAACAATATGCGGAAGAAACCAGGAAGACATCTTATCAGCTTTCAGATGTTTTCTATTACACACAAGAGACGCTAAGCATGTTGTTATATGGGCTGATAACTGCGCAGCTCAGAATAACAATTGGGTTTTCATGGTTTCTTAATTAACATGATCAACAGCAATCTTACTGCCACTGAAACCATCACAGTAAAATATTTCGAGCCCGGACACTCTTTTATGTCAGCCGATCATTTCCACCATCAGGTGGAAATGTCATTAAAGAAGAAAAACAAAGTCTACGATTTCAATGACTTTATCGATGCCGTCCAGAATGGAAATTCACGATAAAACAAAGTGCACGTTATGTCAGTAGCTGATATTTTAATTTTTGAAGACTCTTCATCGCAGCATAAACTTAGAAATATCAAGTATTGAGTATGTATTTGAGGGACATAATATCTGTAAAAGCCGAGAAAGGGAATTATACAATTAAATTCAAAGAAAATCTGGAATCAGAGTGGAAAGAACTTGACTTTCTACAAGGTAAACTTAAAAAGAGCAAGATTTTTCCAAACGCTGTTTCGAAGTCCGTGCCTCGAGGGATAGCCAAAGAAAGAAAGCAGGAAATAATTTCTAAGTTAGTTCCTCTGATGGCTGAGAACCGAAGACTTTTCTGGACCACGCTACCAGAATCAACAAAGACCCTTCCCAATTTACACATTGAATAAGAACTAAGAAATACTGATCTGTTATTTACCAGTGCCATTTTAGTTATTTAAGCTAGCTTTTAAGTGTTTGTGAAAGTGATATTATGTGCCTTTTACGCTGATTGCGAACAATATTGTTAAATATTAGTAAGCATTTATTAGTGTAATTGTTAAATTTTAGTAAACATTTATTAGTGTAAACCTCAAATAATAACTTTATAAGACTTATTGCTTTGCAAGTGATCTCTGATTAGATTTTTAATTTAAAATATCCAATATTATCCTGTGATTACCTAAAAAAAACAGGCTGTGATTGTCTGAAAGACAACTTTAGTTATAAGAAGTAATATTTTATTATTATTTATGGTTTCATACCAATTCTTGAAAAGTGCGATTTATTTTGTAATGAACATTTATGTTTTTTTTAATAAATACTTAATAAACAAAGATTAATATTCTTTTTTTCATTGGGTTTCTTGATTAGTCGTGTTTACATGATAGTACTTCAGTTTGTAGGTTTACTAAAAAAGAATACATTAAGTAACATTACAATTGTATATATCTAGATCTAATTAAATGGCCAACCTACCATTACTGGTCATAAATACAATAACTACATTAGTTATCGTATTTATAACAAGTAAGGATAGACTGATTCTTTACTTTTAAAACTACAATAAGTGCCTTTGCTAAAGATGAGTACAATAAGTAACGTAGTTATTGTATTTAAGACTAGTGATGACAGGTTGATTATTAAAACATTCCTAGCTATGAACATTATTTCCATGTTCAATGCCATAAGCTTAATATTTTTACGTTGAATTATATTTTATCTTGTTCTTTATTTGTTCCTCTTTTAATTGGTACCAGTTTCATGTAGATATGTTCACTGGTTCATGATATACTTACAAGAAAAATAAAGTTCAAAACATTGCGCGCGTTTTTCTCGAAATCGTCTAAATCGAGTTATTGTATTCTTAGTTAGCGCGGCAGACTATCTGTCTTTACTGAAATTGTAAATTAACTGTGTCTGTACATCGGAGATCTTAAAAAAAATAACTCGGGTTATTCTGAACACAATATTTTTTTTTTAATCCTTGTCTGTCTGTCTGTTTGTTCGCGAAGGACGCAAAAACTACGGAACGGATTCTGATGCAGTTTTTTTATAAGAAAGGTCTTCGTTAGAATTAAAATCTGCCGTATATTTGATTGCAATTGGTTTAGTAACCGACTTTCGCGCGGGCGGAACTGCGGGCATCAGTTAGTTAAATAAAATATGTGTACACAAACTGCATTCTGGACTATTTATATTCATGTGTGAGAACATAATTTGTTCATCTACTTATAAACAAACATTGCAATATGCACACACAAAATTTCTTAAACTAACCAATCCTGTTTTTCTTTGTAGACTCACGTTTGACCACTGCATCACTTGCTGGTAAGTGAAGATGTGGTCTACGCTGAAACATGCTTGCTTATTAAGAACCTATATTCTCTCGAGACTTGAAGCTTGGCAGCTAGTTCACAGACGTTATTTCAGCGTAAAAATCTATGGTTATTCGTCGTGTCTAGGCACGGTTGTCAGTGGGGTGCTTGGTTGGGGACCTCCACGCGGTGCACCCTGGGCAACGGAGACGGCAGCGCCTCTCTCCTAGGGTGGCAGAGACGCTGCCGCCTACGGCCAACTCCGACCGAGGCGGGGAGGGCCCTGTTGAGGGCTGTTCGGAAGCTTTCCACGTGTCCCTCTGATTAGCAGATGGCACAGTGGAGAGCAAGTAAGGGGGCCATCTCGAAACCGGAGATGGCCCAGGGTCAGTCGGGGTGCGAGGGATATGCTCTATGGGTAACCTTACGCCCCGGCGTCTTAAGACCCGAGACGGCGTGCGGTTTTAGTCGGTGCAAGCCCGACATAACCGCCCCCGCTGGGCAGCGGGGGGGTATCCGAAGGGATATCCGCACGAAAAAAAAAAAAAAAAGCACGCTTGTCAGTGTTGTATGCATGACAGTGTGAGCTTTGTCACGGCGCCGACGCTGAAGGCTATTCGCCATGCGTACCACCCGGCGCACCGCGTCTACGCACGGCGTGATTTTTCATCAGTCTTGTATGGTAGTCTATGTCAGCGTGTCGACGGCGCCTGACGTTTTCGTGACAGATTAACAGATGAAATCTCAAATGAGCGGCACCTGGCCGTTGTCTCTACAGCTTTGCCATGCCATATACATACTTGTGTGTTTTGTTGACGGTACGGCTAAAACGCCCTGTGGTCAAGACAATGTGCCGTGTACAAGAGGCCTCAGGCAGGGAAACGTTTCGTGCGTATCAGTGGAATATCCACCATGTAACGGATGTCATTTCACATCCTGCTCACCATAAAAATGTAGTACTATATAATACTACTATGTAATACTATAGGAACTGAAAATTGTGAGGTAAGTAGGTATGGGCCTACCAACCAACGTCATTTTTATGAAGAAATTATCTAACAACTGTGTGTACTTATACACCTGTATGTAAATGCCTACAACTACAAGCTACCTAATTTCCAATTCCCACTTGAAATAAGCATAATTTTATTCTCTATTCAGAAGTTGCAGGGCCAACACTGTACACGACGTCACTCATCGGTGCGCAGTCTTAGGAAATTCTTCGTCCGGAAGTCGAAGCTTGGCATTTTCATAATGTCTGCGAGGTCCACCCCACCCCCTGACGCTCCCAACTAGTATTCATATGATAATTTTATTGAAGAACATTGCTAAGCAGTATTGCGAAGGCTTCTGTAATAAATGGCGAAATAAAATCATTTTTGTTTATTTTTCACAGGATACAACTAAGTGTTTGCTAATAATTGATTACTATTTAAGTAGTAAATAAGTACATCCGACCAGTATCCAAAGCATCCAAAGACCCTTATGTTAACTTTTTCATTTATTATACAGCTTTAAAGTAAACAGTGAAACAGCGACACCTGGCAGTAGATTAGTGTTTTTTTTTAATAAATACATATTCTAGGACATTCCACACTCTATTTCCACGCTCTATAGACTCAAAGTAAGCATAGCTTAACTAGCATTGTGTTATACGTTCTAAAATACAGATATACATACTTATATACATATCCACGTCGCCAAATCAGTTTGGAAATCTAGTTTGGCCACGAGGAAACACTCATTTCTTTAGTAAATACATAAATATTATACATAGAAACATCCACACCAATGCAAATAATAATCATGCATACAAATATTTGCCCTGAGCGGGAATCGAATCCGCTACCTCGACGTAGCAGTCGAACTTTCTACCGCCACGCCAATTTGTTGCCAGATACCAAATCCGAACAATTGCATAGTGTTGGCCTAAAGAAGCTTTCGGGCGGACAAATTGTGAAAACGATTCACATATCCCTTCACATACACACCATGTTGAGCAAGCGAAGCGAGCTTGTGAATACCGCGACATAGGTAGCTTTGTTAGTGAGTGGTTAGAAATGTATACCCGTCATACTGCGCAAATAATAGAAGTCCCGCGGATTGAGGCTCCGTCGACATCGCTCACTAAATCGTAAGATAGAAAATACCTATAAACTTTCTACTCACACATTCGAAATCAAGTATGTACTATTCCACTATACTTAACGAAATACGTTGAAATTTTCAACATTAAAAGAATTTTAATAAGAATTTTCAAAATTGCGGGGTGACACGTGATGCGGCAAGTGACAGGGACAAGCAGGGCAATAGAGTGTGGGGCGGTACGTGCAACGTTGGCCCAAAGAAGCATTTGTAACGCAATAACCCAATTTGTCTCCGCAAAAGCTCCTTCAGCCCAACATGGTGTATTTGTTGGGCTAAAGAAGGATACGTGGATCGTTTCACAATTTGTCTGCCCGAAAGCTTCTTTAGTTCAAAACAATGAAAGAGCTGGGCTAAAGAAGCATTTGTAAACACACTGTAGCATGTGCCTACCTATCGTGGCCATCGTGTGTTTCGCTGAGGTTTGTTTCTTATTCGTTACTTTGAACAGTTTTGCTAATACATTATTAGAACTATCTATAGGTAGATATGCAATTAGGCTAGGGATTTTTAAAATGTAAAATACAATAGTTGAGAATATGAGTTTTGACTCAGTGATGGCTACCTACATGTAAGTACATACTTATTCCATATATTATAACATACACAATGTTCACTGTTCAGCTGGCTATCAAATATAACAATTTTTTTGTCATTGCAGTTAGCCATCTGTTTTTGTAGCACTCACCACATCGATTCTGCCTCCTCTATTGATAGCTTCCTCCAGGAGCACCATATTCGAGTACTTTGTGATGGACGACCTTCAGAGTTCTTGCAGGTAAATGCTGGCATGCCACAGGTGTCCGTCTTCTATACAAGACATAAATCCGTTCTGGCGTGGAATACTGCTCTCATCTCTGGGATTGCTCTGCACAATACTTATTAGATACACTCAACAGGTTGCAGAGTCCCGAGGTCACCAACACCCTCGAGTCCTTGCAGTTGCGTAGAGATATTGGCTCTTTGGAAATATGTTACCACCTCTACCAAGGCGAGTGTTCTGATGAGCCCTTCCAATTAGTTTCACCCTCTCCTTTCCTATACAGAACAACACGTGCAATGCTGAGGTATCACCCTCACACGGCGCACCAAGCACCAAGCAGTTCGGCGCCCTCATTCTTTGTCACACCATCAAGACTTGAATGAATGATTGAACTTGAAAGATTGCCATCTTTATCAGCACACGTGTTTTCGCCTTCCTACAGTCCCGGGTTCTTTAGGCGGGGCGTGAAAAAGTATACCATCAGGCGAGGCGAAGTTTCCTTCGAAAATATTTTGATTTATATTTTATTCATTTCGAAAAGCTCTCTCCTCACTAACTTAACCCATCTCTTGTAGGTATTCAAGCAATTTGGCGCGCGGTGATTTCGAGGGCATTCTTCACTTTCGTCGAGCACCATCTTTAACTTCGAGCTTCGGCACAGTTCGGCAATTACCGGAGACACTCGTGACAAGTTTGAGAGCTGAGTTCAAAAGTTAAAAGTAGAAAATTGCTACGTTATCTCAATAAACTTTTTTTTGTCTACTTATTCCTTTATAAAGATTTTGATTTCACAAAATTACCCTTTAATTTCTCTAATTTATCTGAGGAGGATTTATTTAAGCAATACATAGATAGTTTTGAATGATTTAGTTAGTAGATAAGCATTTTAATATTAACTTTGCTGAAATGCTGCTATTATACGCGCGAACAAAATGTGGCTAAATTGCATGGGCAATTTAATGAAAGAAGCTCATCGTGGTGTTTTTGGGGCACCATCAAGATCTTCAAAGGCCAAGCCAAACTTACCTGCAAACCCAGACACCTTTTTGGTCCTTCGAGCCGAATCTCATTCTTCCTGTTATTATATAGTGATTTCAGCTCCACGCATTGACTTAAATTTTATGCTGTGTTGTATTTTTTTTGTACTGAATATATTCTATGTATGGGTTTCTTTAATCTATTATTGGAACCTATGTATGGTATTATATTTTACTACCTATGTTTAAATAAACTCTTCAGAATACGCTACTATCACTACAGGATTCCATTTCAAAGTGTTCCATTTGCTATACATTAGTTTAATTTTTCGACGTTTTGTAAGTACCAGTTTAATGGTCTATACAGAATAAATGAATTTTGATTTTTGTCTTTGTCTTTAAACTACATCCACAGCGTCGTATAAACGTCTTCAGTAAACTCAGTGATGTTCTAAATCAGGTGAGACAGTTTTCACGTTCACGTCCGAGCAGCGGTGACTTGTATGAGACACAGATTTGCCCTTGCGTTGGAATACTGTTATCATCTCTGGGATGGCTCTGCGTAGTAGTTATTAGACGCTCTCGACAGATTATCCGACAGTCCGTATCATTTGGAGTCCTATGGTCATTAACAACCTGGAACTTTTGCGGTTGCGTAGATACGTTAGCTCTTTGACAGTATTTTCACGCCTATACCTTGGTAAGGGTTCTGATGAGCTTTTTCAATTAATCCCACCTCTTCCTTCCTATCCCTATCAACACGTGCTTGACTGAGGTGTAAGTACCTTAGTCCAGTATGGAACGCTACAAGCACAGACTGTTTTCAAACAAACACGAGTTCTTTTTAGGCGGGACGAGACGAAACATTTGCCGAGACCGTCAAGGTAGAGAGCCACCATTTTAAGATCGACAGCATCTAGATAGGTGGTACCTTCTGGGTCTTCATCCTTGCTTCTCACCATCCAGGGGGGTGTATTCAATTCACGGACTGAATATTAAAAAAGAACCACCCAGTAGCAAAGAAGCACCTAGACCAATACAACTAGACACATCTATGTGCACACGGAGCGAGAATTGAAGCCGCGCCCCTCAACTGCCATCACGCCACAGAGTTAGTCCTCAAAAGATTCAGCTCTACGTGGACCGAAAATCATTACGGTTTCATAAGCATAGTTAAATGTATGTATGAAACTTATTTTCCTTTCACATAATTCTGCGATTCTATCTGTGCTTGAATGAAGTGTGGGTATAGTTTATGGCAGGGATTAGATGGTTAATATTAACGCGATGGTCCCAATTACTATCATCGTGATCGAATCGAAAAAAAACAGCTTGGCTTCATTAGGGAGCTGAAGAAAAAACATTATAAACTTTATTGCACCTTTATTAAGCTTCCTTAACTTCTAATTTTGTACTATTTACAAACGTGCCAATGTATTTGACTATTAAAACATTTACTTGAACAACCTTAATAATTATTTACAATGCAATAAAAACTAACAATAACAATTTCTACTAACTACGTGCTTTGGATAACTTGATCTTTGATTTCGTTTATTGCCACATTAAAATATAATTTGGTATGATAAAATTCATTTTGATTCGATATTCAAAATTTCCGAAGCTAAATTAAACCTTTTCCGCCGCAATGACAAATTCCAAAAGACTTTGTAATCACAAATTCAATATAAAGGTGCTACCTCGCTGAGACCAAAGGCATGTAATGTAACGTTACAGATTCGAGTATTTATCAGTGAGTGAGGCAAATCGGATATTACAGAGCGTACCAGCGTACCAGTAGTTAGTAATGATAGAATTCGAGCATTACATACACTGTGAGGGCGGAGAATCGATTACAATGCGCAACACCTATAATACATATTGTGATACCACTTGTAATATAAATGCGATCCAATATAGTTTGGTGGTTCAAATACATCAATTGCATTGCACTTAGCAGAACGACCGCTTGTCCGATATTGTGACACTAACTGTACTTAATGCCTGATATCGAATTTGGAATGTTATTTCTTTTTTTTTTTTTTTATTCATTTAGGAAAAGCAAGCTCGTCAGTCTGAGAGGCAGTATGTTAATGTGATGCTCAAAATAGAATAATTATTATATGTTACATTACACGTGGAAGCTCCCGGTGATAGAGCACCTTTGAAACTTTGAAGTTCGCACTATGACATCATTTGTTAAAACATTTTAGAAGTAAAATAGTTTCCTTTGACGCAAATGTTGTTTTTTTTTAATTACTGGTATACCTACATCGTTACAAGAGATTATTCAGAAACTCAACATTTAGTTTTCAATTTCGATATTACTTGCCATACTTTCATTACTGTTTTCATTTAAATCAATATGATTCTTCATTTTAGGTTCAGGTTTCTCAGTTTTGTCTCCAAACTCTTTACTATCAGTCCTCTCTTGGCCTCGGTCTACATCACACGGTACTGGCGCGCCGAACGTAGAATGTCCATGGTAGTACATATAAGGTAGCGGCAAATTTGAGTAATTGACACTCAAATGTGGACCGTAAAGTGATTGTAACACAGCTTGGTTATATGACTCTTGTAATAAAGTCTTATACTCGGGATTTTTGGCAAAATCCACACCGTAGACTCCAGCGAAGTGTTTCAAAATTGGCGAACTTTCCAGTAAGTTAGGTGGCGTAAAAAGAGGATTTAGAGCTTTCCCGAGCATAGGATTTTGATAAGGCTTTAAATCGGGCAAACTGGGCTGGCCATTATTGTTAACAAGTACTTTGACAGCAACTTTTCTGGCATGATTTGCTGCAGCAGCAGCCGCTGCCAGCATTCCATTTTCTTGCATCTGTAACTGCTTTCTTTTAGTCTTGTATCGTCTATTCTGGAACCATATTTTGACTTGGGTTTCCGTGAGTTTCAGACTGACTGCCAAATCCGCTCTTTCGGGGCCTGATAGGTACCGTTGTTGGCTGAATCTTCTCTCGAGCTCATATACTTGAGCATGAGAGAATGCAGCTCTGGATCGTTTCTTCCTACCTCCATTTTGGGAATATTCGCTGATGTTATAACTTGGGGAATGGATTATTCTTGTGTCGTTAGGTGGGGTAGAGCATTTGCGGGTTTCATAGTGTAAGAAAGGCTTATAGGTGATGTCTGATGATGGTGAAGAGTTTGCTCGGCGGACTGGTGAGCCTGTGTTGGAAGAACGGGAGTCGTAGTCATCTGGAACAATAGAAAAGGATTTATTAGCATGACTGTGTGCTGGATGGTGTGAAGACTAAGATTTAGATTTTTATAGAAAAAGATGGTGAGGTATTTATATACACATTGCACATTATTTGCTGTTTATACCTTGGCTCGTTGGCCACTATTAGACAAATTCCAATGATTTTAATGCACATAATTCAATCATTCATCTTGTTACTGATATATTTTCTTTAAGAAACTATTCCTAGCTGATCGACCAATTACTGTTTAATTCCATTACCCCAAAATAAAATTAACTGGTACACGAAAACTTCCAACTCATTAGGGCTAGATTCACACGATCAGAGAATCAATTATATCGGTTATCGGCACACGCTATCCGCATATAAAGGCGAGCACACAATGGATCCATTACGCAAATTGTCACCGGTCATTAGACGCGGTAATACGCGGTAAAAGGCGATAATATACGGTAAAGGCGGTAACAGCGCGGGGACGAACAGTAACAGTATTTTTGCGTGCGATGCTCTATTGTAGAAAGTTTTCGACACATTTATATTGTCACCCTGATACAAATTAAATTAAGGGGCAAATTAAATGTTTTAGTAATGATTTCATTTAAAACTTGATTGCAATTTGATTATGTGCTATTTAGTGTATAATGGTATTTTATAAGTTATGTTACGTAATAAGGCTATATTTGTCATACTAGCTTAATACAGACTTTAATAGGGTGAAGTTCTACACTAGTTAGTAATTTTTAGTAGAATGAAGGAGCCACAGAATATTAAGATTAAGAGGAAGTTGCCTTAAGCGTCGTTAGTATGGAAATTTGACAATAATTGAAAAGTTTCACTATGACCAGTCACGTCAAACAAAACAACATGATTGGTCATTATTTTCAATAGGGAACAAGAATAAAAGTAATTGTCATTTAGTCATGTCATCATGGATTACGTTGAATGTATTTACAATATTGTGATACACCAATGATTGTGGAGAGGCACTTCCTCTTGATTTTGTATTCCAAAGGAACAATAAAATTGGATACGTATGTAGAAACTCCATAGATATTAACAAGGCCAACGTTGAAGTGAAATTCACAAGGTATTTTCTCACGAATGCCTACTGCTATAGTTTCACGGACAACTTAAGAGAGCTAACTCCAATTCAAAGACGAAGAGCAACCCTACCCTTTGACCTTAAGCAAGCACTCTTCGGATCCTATGTGCATTTTCTGAGGGGTTGTACCAGTTATCCTACCGCTGTCTTTTTAGCGGATATATTAATAGAGGTGGCGGAATCTAATACTCTCCCATTCCTGGATAAATTACCATGTCGTGTTTACCACTGTGGATGTGGCAACCCTAAAAGTATCAAAGCATAGAATATAAATAAACTACCAAGGGCTTATTGAAAATTTTCGTTTTATAATGCAACTGTTATATATGACACGTCTAGATCCAATAGACCTGAGAGACAAAAGTGTTATTGGATGTTTCTCTGGTAGCAAATTCTCAGTCACAGCTCTATGTGAGACACGAGTGCTAGATTAACAGATGTAGGGTAAGGGTAGGGAAAACAGTTGACGAAATGTATAAAAATGAAAAGTAGTGACGTACTCAATCAGTTTGATTAGTATAATATATCTGTTCGCCAAAGGTGGCCTTTAAAATATGCAAAAAAATCATGGATGGCTACAGTTATGATGATGAGTGACTAAAAAAACCTGACATCTTTTTGACCTGGTTAGCTTCAAAGTCGACTCCGATACAATTGGGAATAATAAGACTAGCTTGATACATTGTTCCAATTCTGTGCCCTTATATACAAAGAGGCCATACAATATTTCCAATCATAAAAATTTACATTAAAACCGGACAAATTGGGCGAACTACAAACCTTGTAATTACTAAATTGAATGGATGAATAGCTTTTAAGCGTCATCACTTATAGTAATGAGGGGGTAGCGTAATCGGTAGAAGAACGAAGTGACAGCTAAGTGGAGATGTCGCGGGGCGGCACGGTGCGGCGACGCGCGACTTGTGTGCTGTGGTGTGAACGTGCCCTTACTTTCATTGTCACTTGTCGCCCGCCGGTAATTACCGACTTCGAGTAATTTGAATTTGGAATTTTGGAACAATCGATATTAGAGTACCCTTTTTGTTGTCTATGTTGACAATTTGAATGTTAAGTATCTGGACCGGCCTTTGATTTGGCACGTCTAGAATAAGAATGAGAGTTCGGCTAAGATCAGTTTGCGACAGTTTTGTAGAGCGTTCTCTCTATCGTACATCAAGCTTATAGTGTGATACCATTATAGAGTCATTAAAACAGATTTAAAATAAAATTAAACTGTAGCTTCCGTTTTAACTACTCTATACCAAGCTGTAGCGTGCGCTGTGTGATAGTGAGAACTCTTTATATAACCGAAGCAAGTAAAGCTGATTATAACCAGACTCTGTCTCTTATTCCCGACGTGCTTAATGAAAAGCCGGATACTGTATGGTCGTACAGGGGTGGATGCTCAGAAGGTGGTACGTCATCCTCGTAATTAGCAGTTGTACCGGCTTACAGATGAAGTTGGTTTGGGCCCGGGGGTCTCTGCTTTCTTCGACCCAGGAATTACCTAGGACCTAATGATTACCATCGTCGTAATCTGCACACCAATCGTAGTCAACTAGGTCTGCAAGGCGAATCGCTGCTTGCAATGTTGAGCTGAGTGAGACATACTGTTTTGGCGCCAAAACTTATCCAATAGATTTGACCGCTATTGCGGAATCAGATTATGAAAATTTTGAACAGTGATCATTCCTCCGTGGAAAGTCCGATTTTGAAAATTATTTTTGAAAGTCACAAGTCTGGACATGCTTTCTGAGCGTATAAAGTTTGGTCACAGTGTCTCGAGCGGTTATTATGTAATTCCATCTGGAATTTTTTTAACGGTGATCATACCTCTGTGGTAGCATTAATTTTTTCAAAATATATCCATAAACCTTCCTCTGATTGACCTCTTTAATCATGCCAAATTTGGTTCTGATTGGATTAGTAGTTTAGGAGGAGACCTGTGACAAAGAAAATCCTGAAGTCTGGTATGAGGAGCTTTCGCTCGACTTCGTCTCACTCAGCTCAATTAATTATACCTCAATGGAAAAAAAAGATTGTTTTGTATTATAATTTTATACTCGATCCATAACTACAGCATATCCATGCAGCTATCGATTCCAAGTTCTATGAAAATAATATCGATTGTTGAATATATTCATTAACGTGTATACACTAGATAGCCTCGTCACTAGGGACGGTAACCTGTCGTAATTATCAACTTAAACTTTACCGGTGCATCTGTAAGGTACACGAATTTTACCAAGTTTAGAGATTTAGAATAAGTAATAAACAGGTACCTAAGTAATTATTAATTAAACACCTATTCATTAATTGTTAATACATATCAACATTAGCAAAGTGAATAATATGACATTGCCTAATCTAATATTTATCAATCTAAATAAAATCGACATAAATTACCTTCATTATTTGTATAATTGGAGAATTAAGTAGAAAATGGGTAGGAATGTAAAGAATACCCTAGAGTAATACAAAAATTAAGGACTAAATTATCTAACTAATTAATAATTTACCTAATACACTAAATGATTAAAGTCATTAAATGGTCAAAACGTCATTTGGATAACTATCTACCTTTTGTATGAAAAGAATTCAACCTACTTGATCTACAAGCAGCGACAGAAATAGATGATGATTGCACAGATTTGCAAGAATGAATGAATCTCATTAATAATATTTTAATCAAATTTTATTATTATTCTTGCCCTCCCGCCAAGTGGGATGACGATCTACGAAAGAATGCGGGCAGATGCTGGATGCGGCAAGCTGAAGACAGGGCGCTATGGCACTCATTGGGGGAGACCTATGTCCAGCAGTGGACTAGAATAGGTTGATGATGATGATGATTCATTCTCGCAAATCTGTGCAATCAGCATTTACTTCACAGCACACAGATTTGCAAGAATGAATGAATCTCATTAATAATATTTTAATCAAATTTTAAAAATATTTTATTAGGGCCCAGAACAGTTCACCAGTATACAATTTTCATTAAAAAATATGCAAGCCGGTACATCTGCTGATTGAAGGACGAGGCTCTAGTGCAGATTTTCCTCTTAGGGTTAGGGATTCAGACGGCGGCGGTAACTCCCGCAGAAGCCAAGATAAACCAATACGGCAAGGAGCAGTGGGACAAGGAAGGAGCAAGTTTTGGATGCAACTGGGATTGGCGGTCGGATGAAGAAGACAGATGAAAAGACTTGAAAATTGAAGAAAGCTACTACAGAGGAAATATTATTTTTTCTTATTTCCTATCTAGAGTCATGAAAAGTAGAAACACCTATTTACTCGATTATACCCTATAAGCTATTGTTAACAGATAGATACAACACTAATGATTCAACATTAAAAAAAAACATCTAAAGATTCTCTCTGGGATTCAAAGTTCTTATAATGGAATTCTCCACTGATAGGAAACGCGATCAAGGTGAACTGCGTTACCACATTTTACTCTATGAATTTAATTGAGTATAAAACTGGTAACATCCGAGCTTCGTCAGAACAGTACACTCTTGTCCTACAATATTTATGATTAAAAAAAAACCAACCTGATAATTCTGTGACAGGATAATTGTTTTTCCGGGACATATCCAGAGCGCCATCACCACCATAGTCCCTGTAGCCGCTGCAATCATCGTAATATTTCAATCCTTTCTCCAAAGCATCCTTTTGAGAGCCATATCCATCCTCCTTACTATAACAGCTCGCTGACTTTCCCAAAAAGTTTATCTTCGCGCCAAAATTTTCCGAACAAAATATTCCATTTTCAAAATCGCACTTCGCCTCGTTCTCTTTGGTCAATATATCGTTAATCGAAAAAGGAGTATTTAAATTAGTCTTCTCACAATCTTGTAAAGTTAAAGAGTCTTTAAAATTCTTTAGTTTCGATTCCATTTTTAAAAATTAAACACTATAAGACAACACTTCACAGCGCGGGACTCGACTCACCGCAAAAGCGTTTCTCAAACGAATAAACTTTGGGTGATAGATTGCCCGCCCGTTTTTACGTGTTTAAGCCTTAGAGGGAGATGGAAACATTTAGCATTTGACGGTGGTTATGTATGTTAGAGTGAGATAGTAATGATTTAAGGTGGTCGTTTTTTTAAAAAGCTCCTGAAGTATGTAGCGTAAGTAGTGGGGATCGTTGAGTTTTTCTTGAAGATGTTTACGTGAATGGATTTGATCGCTTGGGTCACATGTAGGACAGCAAGGCGGATTTAAATTGGCGGTCCAAATCATACCGGTGATGTATGATAAAAATAACAATGTCGTTTTATTTCAGACTATTGATCCGTAGAACTAGGTATGTTAGAAAAATAATAAATAATTTTTAATTTAGCACTTGTAAAGCTTTGTGCATATGTTGTAAGATGTCCTCTCTATTTTATCTCTATTCATGGTTGTCGTACAAGGCAACTGTCATTGTAAAAGTGCCCAGTTAACGACAGTAGCCTCGAACTCTATTGCAAAGAACCAGAAGAACTCTCTTATGAAAACATTGATGGTGTAAAATGAGAGGTAACACGCCTCTACCTAGCGCTCTCATTGCGCTAACAGCGAGCATTCCGAACCAATTCTCTATATTGCTACATACAATTAATATTATTTTAATTTAATTAATATTATTATGTACTCTCAGTTAATATTGATAAATTATCTATACCTACTAATACTCATAATAAAGAGGAAAGATTTGTATGTCAGTATGTTTGTAACGAATTGGCTCCAAAAGCACTGGAGCGATTTAAAAAATTGTTTCCGCTTTAGAATGCTACATTATCCCTAAGTAACATAGGCTACTTTTTATCCCGATATTCCCACGGGATCAAGACTTACGCTGGCGAAACCGCGTGGCGATGCTAGTTGATTATAAATTGATATATTACTATGTACGTATCATACGATTTGTTAGAGACCTGGAAGCCTTACCTGCCTCCTTTTCTTTCACGTTGTCCATTCTCCTCTTCCACTCTGCTCCTCCGCTCTGGTAAGCAAGCAAGACCTCGGCTTGCTGCTTATAATCAGATAGACTGTTTATTTAGCTGCTGCCTTAGCTATAGTAAAATAAATACATATAAATATGCATAACAAAATATTATAAACATTTCTAAAATCAGTACTATCGCTACTACGCATCAGCTTTCTTCACACCTGCCAATCCATAGAGGTACTACTATCTCGTTGCATCGTCCACATAATCCAAGTTCCTCAGGCGCCCACCGTCAACGCGCGCTTTATCTGTAAGTACTTGACAAGTGTCTATCTGTCTCGGTCACACGTACGCTCGCCTACCTTACCTTATATCCATCGTCCCATTCTCACAATAGAAGCCCATTTAGACTGACCAATCACGAGCAGCCGGCTCTAGTGTCGGACCAATAAAAGAAGTGGGTGAGTGGAAGTGTCAACATAAATTTTCTCTGAACATTGACTGAAAAAATGAAAATTTCTTTCGATATTTTTATAGCGGCATGATTTGTAATTGGAATCGAACGCTGGTGGCCATTTCCTCATTTCGTTTGAAATATTTATTTTGTTTATTAAAAATTGGTAATTTATTACCTAGTTATTAGCACTTCCACGGAAATATGTAGTAACTAATAAAATATTATATTATTGACATTGTAATTTATTGATGGCGATTTCTGTGGATGGGCCGAGATGAAACAGAACAGCTTATAATACTAGCATGCTAGCAAGGCAGTAGTTTATAGTTAGTAAAATATTAAATTAAGTAATTTAATCATTATTTCTGCTATCATTAGTACGTATAGGTTATCACTTTTTACAACATTGAAATAAAGCACAAAACAAAAAACTATTTTTAACGGATTCTATCGCGATTTATTTGATGTTATTTTATATTTTACATTGATCCCGAAGTTTGCCCGTGTCCATGGCTGCTGAAAAGCAACCGAAACGTCGGGATCAATGTAAAATATAAAATAACATCAAATAAATCGCGATAGAATCCGTTAAAAATAGTTTTATTTCAATGTGTGACGTTCGCATAAGCTTCCGACAATATCATTTATTAAAATTCTGGGAAATCTATAGAAATGAATAAAACTGAAGTGTCTGCTTGTAATCTTAAAACAACAGCTTTTTAATCAATGCATACCAGCATATGAGTGCCCATACAGATAGGTGTCAAAATTCTCATTTATCCAATTTCTGTGTCCCGTTTCAAATTCGAAATTCAAAAGTCATTCCCGCCTCACCCAGAAACCGTAACACAATGGGGTTTGTAGAATTCTGGGTTTGGCTCTATATAAGATCTGATAACTTTGTAACAAAGTTATGAGTTATGAAGCTTTTAGATACATTACATATTTTTATCAGGATTTCGTTTCTTTATTTAAGACTAGCTGTTGCCCACGGTGCCGCCTGCGTCAATAGTGATGCCGTTCCCGCAACCCACAGGCACCTTTTCCCGGAAACCCATGTGTTATTCCAGACTGTATTCTATGTTTGTGCCAAATTTTAAAAACCAAAGTCAGTACCACTATAATCAATTACTTCTGAGTATACTAGACTGGCTGTTCTGTTCGGAACAATTAAATTGGTATCTATAGATTTTTGGACGCTATTGTACAAAGATGTGTATCTTTGTCGCCACTTTTTGTTGCTGTCATAGCCACAGAGTAGGATATTCAATATGTGTTCCATGAGATATCAGCTGTCATCTGTAAAGTAGTACCTAAGTGTAAGTATTGGCGCCAAAAATAGACATACTTTATAAAATTTCTTGGAAATATAGTTAATAATTGATTTGTGTGAAGTTTACGCGAATGTCACACATTTAAATAAAACTATTTTTAACGGATTCTATCGCGACTTATTCAATATTATTTTATTATTTACACTGAACCCGACGTTGTTGTCTTATAGTTTAAAGTTTAAGTTATCTCAAATGACTTGAACTATGCTGAACTGCTGGTGTTACTATTTACGCATGAGCTAACAGTGTCAAGAAATCTTGTGGTATTTTGTTTTTTCTTGAAATTAATAAGTGAATGACTGGGTCCCAAGCTGGTTGTACATTCCAACTATCTTCTCTATTAAAATTAGGAGACTTTTTTAACTACAATAGCCTCGCGGTGCATCCTAAGTTGTAATCGAGTTTTTTTTAGCGAGTATTTGAGGTTTTTCAAATCTTAGTAATGCCTGGTCCCCTGTTGCACGTGCTCATACGAGTAGGTACCTATACCTACATCAGACTATGTTGAGCGTTGGTTTTTCATATCAGCTATGTGTTCTTTGACGCGAGTGCCAATGCTTCGCTTAGCTTGACCATGGCTGCTTAAAAGCAACCGAAACCTCAAGTTCAGTGTAAATAATAAAATAACATACAATAAATCGCGATAGAATCCGTTAAAAATAGTTTAATTCAGTACTTAATAATTGTTTAAAACCGAGTGATAAAAGTGTGTTGGAGGTTGGTTTAGGTAAGAACTATACAGCTTTCTTTTACCTACATATGTTACCGTTTATTGAGATATACACGTAGACCATTTAATATACGGCAAGGAGGCCCGTAGCCCTGCCCCTTTCCTGCCTCACCCCCGAAGTGTGACACACTTTTTGTTCCGAACAGCTTGTCTTGTATACTTAAGTCATTGACTATAATAGTAACACGGTGTATGGGACCCTACCAAGACCTTAAGGGCCCAAGCCAACGTCACCTGCAGGCCAGTACACCTGCGAATTAACGGACGAAGCCCTGGCGGTCCTCTCAGGGTTGTGGTCTCAGACGGCAGTCGCTCCCGCAAAAGTTAAAGTAAGTCAAATCAAGAGAACGAGTTGGAGAACGGACCCCGGGTTACGTAGTAAGTGTAGTATAAACTAAACCTAAACTATAATCTAATCTATACCCAGGATCTAAAGTAAGTCATGCGTGCAACCGGGATTAACGCTTTGATGATGAATAAACTATATATACTTATAGTACTTAGTAACAGTAAAAATATGTTTGTTATATCTCGTCTGGTAGTCTGGTAGAATGTCACTCTCAAACATTTCGAACTTTTCCACTGACGTTACAGCCAATAGAATATGAGTTTGTCTAGGCCTAGGAACTAAGACTTTTTTGTGTTCGCTTCGAAGCGATTCACTTTGTATACACTTCACTTTCTAAACAAAGTAAAATTCTATTAGCGATAATGCCAGTGGTAACGTTCTGTAATGTATGGGATTGACAAATCATTAATGTGATTACAATCATTTAATGAAATGTAAGTGAGTCTTTGTAACTCGAAATAAATGATATATTATACCTTTTTTTTTTGTGCGGAAATCCCTTCGGATACCCCCCTGCTGGCCAGCGAGGGCGGTTATGTCGGGCTTGAACCGACTAAAACCGCACGCCGTCTGGGGTCTACAGACGCCGGGGTGTAAGGTTACCCATGGAGCATATCCCTCGCACTCCGACTGACCCTGGGCCATTCGCAGTGTCCCCTCTGATAAGAGCAGAGGGGTACCTGGAGCGACCACCTCCCCCGCGGGCTTTGCAGGCCCGCCATACCCCGACCCCCTCGTGCAATGGAGTCAGCTGGCCCTTAAAAGGGCCGGTTGGTCAGACTATTGGCCGTTGACGTTGACGCCAGCTACTCCAGAGCAGCAATCAATGATGCGTCATCGCCCACGTTACCCAGGGTGCACCAAACTTGGAGGTGATCCAACCAGTCGCACCCCTGATATATTATACCTATTGTTGTAATAACCACCAATATGTCACGTGATTCATTGATAAAACGAATAGAAAACGATTCGCTTCGACTAATAGAGTGTCACTTTTCCTACAGGCAGTTTTTTTTGCTGATTTACTATCATATCCTCTTTTCCTTACATGTTTACTTACTATTTACTGTTATATATGCAAATATTAAATCATTTAAGTCACGCAGGTAGATACATAATCATAAAGTAGAAAAACCATAAATTAAAAAACCCACATCAAAGACAATAAACCCAAATTAAATCGCCACTTAATATCGCCTCAAACAAATGGCGGTACTTAACCCGCTCCATATCGAGTTGATTGATTATCGATATAATCGGATATAACATCGATATGGTCGCCGCAAACACACCACTTATGAACACTTCGGACTACCACTTACGGTGAATATAAACATAAGAATGTGATAGAATAGGCAAGGAATTAATTATATACTTTTATGCTGGTACATTAACTACATTTGGCTACTCTAAGCGTGGGAATCATGAAGCAAACTTCTCTTTTCGGATTGTAATTAGTTCATGTAATTGGTCCATTATAAAGATTAAAATAATAAAAAAAAAAAATTTGCGTTATAAATTATATTTAGTCCAATAAAAAGATTAAAATAATTAAAAAAAAAATTTTTTGCAAATGCTTTTTATTTATTGTTTACACACTAAAGTTTGTTTTGTTTTTATTGACCAGCAATAAAAACATAACAAAGAAAATGAAAATCGGTTGCCTAACAGAAGAAAATGGTTCCCAAGGTTTTCTCTATACATATTCTCATAATATTCTTTTTAAGTACTAGTAACCAGCTAAGCTGAATTGGTTGTGTTAGCAGTGGTGAACCCACTATTTTTTTACAAGATTCGAACCTAAGGACCTCTCGATCGTAACTACTAAGCTAATGACACTTTTTCTCAGACAATAGGTACATCTGATAATAAGTATATTATTTTGATATAATTATTTATTCATGATAGCAGGTGTAGCCCTTCAGAGGTCTGTGGCAGACCACTCGACGGCATTCGATATCCGTCGATCTTAAATGAACATCATCTAAATGTAATATAAAACGGGTACAGCAGGCTTCCTTATTTGTTTGTGGTCTGTTCACTGTGGTGTATGTGTGGTGGAAGTTCAGATGGATGAAGTCCGAACGAAGGTAATAAAAGAGATTTAACTGAACGATACATATCAACGTAGTCTAACTCATCATCATCCCAGCGTAAATCCTGTTTACATCCACGGTTCATACTTTGGAGCCCGGGCCCCGGGGTCTGTTCTTCTGCTCTTTCCCTTGATTTGGCTTATTTTGACTTTTGAGGGAGCGAAATATCTGACTACCATCTGAACTCCCAACGCCATGGCCGTGACGAAGGCCGTCGCCTACTGGGTATGTTTCTGGAATCCGTTTTAATACCGGGAATTTTTCAACAAATCAATACATTTTACCCGTCCTGAAAATCGAATCCGTACTCATAATCGTAAGCAAACAAAAGCGTAAACTTACGAAATACGGAACCAATTCAGACCATTACATTAGTTAAACTGGATTCGAGATCGAGCAGGGTTTTCTTAAATTAAACTAAGAGTGATTTTCACCAATGAAGGGCACTGCCACAGAAATACAAGTTTATTATTTCTGTGGGCACTGCAATAAAGTCTACCTAAACTGCATTCCACACTTCACTGGTGAAATCCAGCCCACACTACTAAGTAAGATAGCTTTGCTAAGCGTCTACAAAGAGAAAAAACAAATTCCATAAAGCCATCACAATATAAAATTAGAACAACACTTTTTGATCATCCCTGCTCGTGGCTATAAAAAGAAGTTCATCAATTAAGACCGATTACCTTTTACTTAAGGAATCGATTAGTAAACAATCCAGTGAGTGGCACTTTGCAAACAAAAGAGTTCCTAATTGAATCGAATAGTCCGATAATCGTTTTATTAAAGATAAAGGTTCGTTTACAATGTGATTATATTCGTGATTAAGTCTGGAATTCACAGATGGATACTCAATTAATTTAATTGTGTAAAATATGAAAACTCTGCATATAGTTAATAGAATTTCCAATGATTGATATTATACCGGGTGGAAACGTTAAGTGTGTCCAGACAAATATTTCGGCCTTTTTTTCGTGCGGAAGCAGCGGGCCAGGGGGGGTGCTTATGTCGGACATGAACCGACTAAAACCGCACGGTGTCCTCCCCAAGTGTCCATTGCCGGGCACTCCGGGTAAGCCCTCGAAAGGATAAGCCCAGGGTTAAGTAATCTATAAAATGACATGACAAAAAAAAGTTAAAAGAAAATTCATATGTTCACAGTTTGTACTTTTGCGGTTGGGATGAAATATATGGGACATTTACCTACTTTAGCAAGCAATGAATGAACAATTCACTTATCTGAGAAATAGAATTGTGTAAAAATAAAAATAAGAAATTATCCGATCTAAATCTTTAGAAAAAAAGTAAGCATACAAAATGCTTAAAAATTTAATTGAAATAAGAAATTAAGATTAAAACTTAAAAAGTTAAGCAAAAATATTCATAAGTTTAAAATTTGACCTTTTCCTGCTCCCATCTCCCACACATTGACTATGGCAAAAGTGGCAAAATGGCATGATGATATTAGTTTTTACTTTATTTTTATGTTATTGTCTAGATCAAGCGATGCAGATTTCATATCAGTTAACAATTAAAACAACTTTATAATTGATGAAATAATCGACTGAACGTTTCCACATAAGACCTTTTACCATAACCTATTTAGGCGTGAAATTTCTATTTTTTTTAAGATACACGTGACAAAATGTCCGTAGCTTTCGTAGTAGTAATATTGTGTAGTCCCAGAGGTTAAGGCTTTGCGTTTATGAATCAGTCATGACAAGTATTTATCCTTCCAAAGCCCGCACCTTGGAACCCGGTGTCCGCTCTCCCACTTCTCCTTTCGGTTTTGTTTATTTTGACTTTTACTGTAGTGACACCCTGCGCCTGAGTCTCGTCCGTCAATTATTCCGTCTACCGGCTTGTAGGTGAGCATGGCCGGCGGCTTGGTGGGATCCCTAACACCCAGGAGAAGTATGTAATTATATGTAGGTAAGTACTTACCTTTTTTTTTCTTTTTTTCGTGCGGAAATCCCCTCGGATTCTTTCGAAAATCCCCACCGGCCAGCGGGGGCGGTTATGTCGGGCTTGAACCGACTAAAACCGCACGCCGTCTCGGGTCTACAGACGCCGGGGTGAGAGCTTGCCCATAGAGCATATCCAGACCCTGGGGCATCTAAGTACCTATATAATAAGAAATTATAGGCCAGGTGTGGCGAAACCAATTGCAGCGCGTGGCATTTATGGCACGCGACACAATATTTTATAAACGCCCCCGCTGGACGGCGGGGGGGATCCGAAAGGATTTCCGCACGAAAAAAAAAAGGGTACGCCACTATGAAGTATTAGTGGTATTAAGAAATTTAAATCATTAAATGCGCCCTTGCCGTACCTACTTCGGGCGCTTTAATTTTTTCACAACAAATTTTTTCCAAGCGCATAATATTATTGTCCCTGTAATCACGTTGTCAAAATTATTATTTGATGGCATTTATATGGCTTCATTAAACATTTTTAAGAAAAATGGCACATAAAGGTTCGTCACCTCTGGTATAGGCCATAAGACAGGCACCTATAGATTCTTAATTACTAGGTTTGGTAATCTTGTAACTAATATACCTAATAATAGACTGAAGGAGAGACAGAAACACGTTCTGGGGTCTTAAAAACTTACGAAACTTACAAAGTTAAAATTTTTGAATCGAATTGAAAACGAATCAAACTTCTTCTGATTCACACAACAAACTGATTCTGAAGGATTAATAACCTACGACAACATAGACAGGTTTTGTTTTGACAGATCATACGGAATACCACACAGCTTTTACCGTTTTTGAATCTTATCGAATTGAAATTACGCGTTTTGAAAACGGTGTATTACTGAGTCGGGCACCAGCTAAATCTTAGGTATTTATCTGAGGTGACCAGTGTATACGTGGCCTTAACGGCTGAACACAAAGGACGAATTGAGTTAAATGCTTTCAGAATTGTTCGGAAGCAGTGACCGCGGTTTATTTGAAGAGGGGTAAGAATTGGCTCGTGGGTGGCTGTGTTTACACGACTGGGAAACATAATTTTAATGACTCCAAAAAAAACAAGAATTTTCTTAAAAAAATAGTTTGTATGTTTGTTACTTCACACTCTACCTGCTCAACGGATTTGGGTGAAATTCGGTAAAGAGATAGCTTATTATTTTGACCTTGCTGTTACCCTCGGCTACGCCCGCATGGTGTACAATACGAAACCCGTTCCCGGGACATTCCTTCTGGAATATATTCCTGGGATTATTGAATCAAGGGGTTAGGCAGCGTTATACCAACAATTGTCAACAATTATATTTTACAAAAAACCTTGACAAAATTATAGTATATAAACCTTCCTTCCTTCCTCATGAATTACTCTATCTATTGATGAAAACTGCATACAAATCAGTTCAATAGGTACTTACCTAGTTGTACAGTTTACACTGGTAGCTAATGTTATAAGGCGTAACTATAACCTACCATAACATAAACTCACGCCTATAACCCCGAAGGGGTAGGCAGAGGTGCTAGGTGGCGTAACTATAGCTACTTTTATTATAGAAAAAGTATTAGGATTCCGAGCAAAAAGATTAAATCTTAGTTAAAAATATGTTGGTACATAATAGTAACGACATCTATTGTTCATACTCGGCAAAATTTTCAACTGGAATTTACTAGGTCTGTAGTATGGTACGTTGCATAGTAGTTATGCCATTGACCACTAGGTGGCTCTTATTAACACATTTCGTAAAAAAAATTGACGCGATATTTGAAATAAAAGTTTTGAAAAGGTAAAAAAAGTTAAATGTCAATAATTTTATTGTAATCTGTATTTAGAGTATGTTTTACAGTTATACACAAAATTAATGCCTCATTACAATTTTCACATCTTTACTACTTGTCAACAGATGTCGTTGTAAACAAAACTCATTTGTTATTATTGCAATATTTTTATTTATTTCAAAGTATTTTCTGAAGTGTTTACTCAGAACCTATAACTAATAATAACAATTTACCTCAAACAATTTTTTAAATACACTTTTATAAAGTAAGTTATGAGAAGGAACCCTCGCTAAGCTTCCCCTGACACAAACCACATGGTGGTGCGTGCCGTCATGTTTGACCGGCGTTTTATTTTGTGTAATTGATACGATAATCGCCCTCTGTTGAACTAAGTTCAGAGATTTACTTACGTAGCGTGCATAGAAGCAATTATTAAGCTATCTACATTTGTCTGAGTTCAAAATTGAAATATATACATAACTTCATCTTCATTATCCTTCGAGCGCCAATTCTGGTATCATCCAAAGCACTTTGGAACTTGCGGTCCGGTATCCAACTCCTCCCTTACCCAATGTGGTTTATCTTGGCTTTTAAGGGAGCGCCTGGCGTCTGAACCCCAACCCCGAGAGGAAAGCCTGCGTCAGACACTCGTCAATCAGCAGGTGTAGCCGGCTTGCAGGTTAGGTTAGTCTGGGTCCTGAAGATCTTGGTGGGGACCCTTGATCAACATTGTATATCTTAATTAATTTACGTTCTAAAAAAACATTTATAAACGTTTTTTTTTTCTTTTTTTTTATATTTAGGACGCATCAATTTGACTTCACCTCGACTGATGGTAAGCTGAAGGTAAAGTCTCAGGAAAGAGGGTCACCATTACATACACGTACCATGTTAACAATGGTGGCACTCAGCTTGATGGCCTCATCAAAAGAGGATTGTCGTCGCAGCACCGCGTGACATCCTCCGGTCCCACTAGTACTGCGACCACAATCCCCCTGCCCGGCTATGCACTTGCTGACCCCTGAACGCAATCAAACCGAAATTGGATTACTATGGAGGGTTTTTCGCAATCGTGCACGGTGGTACCTTTTTTTTTTTTTTTTTGTTTTTTTCGTGCGGAAATCCCCTCGGATACCCCCCCGCCGGCCAGCGGGGGCGGTTATGTCGGGCTCGAACTGACTAAAACCGCACGCCGTCTCGGGTCTGCAGACGCCGGGGTGTAAGGTTGCCCATAGAGCATATCCCTCGCACCCCGACTGACCCTGGGCCATCTCCGGTTTCGAGATGGCCCCCTCGGGTTTGGGAACCACGGTGTCCCCGTCTTGCCCCGGTTTGGGGGAGGGGCGCTAGTCGCCCCACCGTCCCGGCCTGCTTCTGCTGGGGTGACAGGCGGCCTCACCTGCCACCCCCAGGCCTGCGCTCATGGAGGACGGAGGTCGTTAAGCGACCTCCGGCGCCTGAGTCGCCTGCGACGCGAGGCGAGCATGTTGCGGGCTCGGCTTGCCGGGAGGGTTCTGAACCTCTCCCGGGCGCGCTCCGCCATCTCCTTCGCGAGCATCACATGCTCGCAGAAGGAGGTGGCGGCGGCCCACGCGCTCGCGCTCCGCACCATTGCCGCAATCATGCTGCCGAGCGAGAGGACTCCCACCCCGATGGCTGTCACGAGGTCACGCCTCGGCACCTCCCACGCCGGGCAGTCCGCCAGCGTGTGCAGCCCTGAGTCCTCGCTCGCGTCACAGTGATGACACTCAGGCGTTGGCTCCTTCCTGATCCGATGCAGGTGGTCCCCGAAGCACCCCTTCCCGGAGATCACCTGCGTCAGTCGGTACGAGAGGCTTCCGTGTCGCCTCTCTAGCCAATCCTCCTTGATGGGCCTTACCGCCGCTATTGCGGCGTGCCCTACGGTGGTACCTACCCGGCCGAATTTTGTGGCAAATTTGTGTCATCAAATTTCTACCACCAAGTAAAAGACGTCAAGATCAATGCGTCTGGATTTAAATTTACAGCCAGATTTGCAAGGCAATAGATACGGCTTGTGAGAAGCCTATACACGCCTATTGATTGACGAACGAGGTACTGGTGCAGGCTTTCTTCTAGAGGCTGGAAGGTCAGACGACACCATGCGCAAGCAGTGTGCGTTCTTAGTGCGCAGGGTGCGGGCCAGTTCCAACACTGTTCTGGCAATGATTGCAGCAAGGCTCGATTGTGTTTGCAATAGGCATGTATAATTAGTGTTTCTCTTTTTTTTTATTAATGATAATTACTATGGGTCATTTCTTACATTTATTTATTTATTTATTTATTTATTCATTGCCTACTAAGTGTACATAGATGTTTACATATATATTTCAGTACTTAGGACTTAGTGCCCTTTTCAGGCATTGCAATATTGAGGTCACACTTTACAGGTGACTCATAATATACTATTAATTTTACCAATGTTAAAAATTCAAATTAAATTACATTACATTAGATTCAACAAAGATAATAATTGGTTGGAATAACAATAACAATATGTCAAATTCTGAATTGCTTATAACTAATACTAATATGTCAGATTGTGCCAAATAAATATAATGCTTAATGTCAATTATTTGATTATTGAATCAACTTATCCCCCAAATAATCCCCCGTTGAGTAGTAGCATTTTTCAATTAAATACATTTTTAGTTTTCTATGGAAGAGTGTAATACTTTCTTGGTGTTTGATAATGTTAGGGAGTTTATTAAATATTCTAACTGCCATTATAGTAGGGACTTTCATTTAACATTTTTATTCTTGATGGCGGTAGGTGTAGTCGCTTTTTGTGTCGGGTGTTTATGTTGTGGATGTTTTCCATAGTATCAAAACTATTGATGTTTTTGTAAACAAAGTCGCATATATCAAATATGTATATTGATGCTAATGTTAATATTTTATGTTTGATGAAATAGGGCCTACAGCTTTCTGTGTTGTTTATTTGTACTATGATTCTGATACATTTCTTCTGCATTATAAATAGATCGTTTATATCGACACTATTTCCCCAAAGCATTACCCCGTACCTCAGCCACGAGTATGCATATGCATAGTAGGCTGATAAAGCAGTTTGTGTGTCTGTGTTTCTCTTAATTTGGAAAAGGCCGTATGTGAATTTGGATAATTTAGCTTTGACGTGTTCTATGTGCGTTCTCCAGTTTATGTGTGTGTCTATGTTTATTCCCAGTAGTTTGAATGTGGTAACTTCCTCTAAAGGTGTGTGTTGGTGGGTTATGTTTAAATCTAGGGGAGGTTTTTTGTATGATCTGAACTGTATGATTTTAGTTTTATTTGAGTTTATTTCTAAATTGTGTTCTTGTAGCCATTCAGTCACAGTTAGAAGAGTGTTTTGTACTATGGTGTTGTGGTTGGTTATACCGTCGCATTGCATCACAATTGAGATGTCGTCTGCGAAGAGGACGGGTAACGCTTTTTCCGGGTCCAATGATTTAGGTAGGTCGTTTATATAGATCAAGAACAATACACACCCTAGCACACTTCCTTGGGGGATTGAGCAAGTCAAACGATTTTCCTGCGAGCGCACGGATTGAATTTCTTTATTTTGAGTGTCATAATTTTCAATCTGTACTATTTGTGTCCTAGTTTCTAAGTAGGATTTGAACCATGAGTGGGCAGGTCCGCGAACCCCGCAGCCGTTTAATTTCATTAGAAGTATATTGTATAAGACCTTATCATAGGCCTTCGTCATGTCAATTAACAAACCTATAACATGCTTTTTATCATTTATGTGTTGAAGAGCCGTTTGTACGTACTTATAGACTGCCAAAGTTGTTGACCTTGACTTTCTGAAACCGTTCTGACTGTCGTCCAGGATTTTATATTTTTCCAAAAATGCATACAACCGGTTACACATAGCCTTCTCGAACACTTTTGAAAAAGTTGGAAGTAGTGCAATGGGTCTGTAGTTGCTAGGGATTTGAATGTCACCTTTTTTATGTATAGGTTTTACTAGCGAGATTTTTAATGAGTCTGGAAATTGTCCGTCTTCGAAGCTTTGGTTGATTAATAATGTTAAAGGAACAGTGAATTCTATAGCACATTGTTTCATTAGTACAGGTGGGATATCATCTATACCACAGCTATGTTTATTTTTTGTTTTTTTTTTTTATAATATTTAGTACTTCTTTATAATCTACCGGCTGCAAGTACATTGAGTGTATTGGCGAGTTTATAACAGGTTGTCCGATGGGGGTGCTGGGATAGGTCTTATTTTGGTTTTGATTAGTAGTCTTGTCATGGTTATGGCCCACTGTTGCAAAAAAATTGTTAAATGTATTACATATTGTTAAGGGGCACGTCACTACTTCATCATTTATTTTCAATTTCATATTTTCTTTCTTCTTAATATCTATTTTTCTTGTAATTTTATTGATAATTTTCCACATAGTTCTAACCTTATTATCTGATTTTTTCATCTGCCCTATATACTCTAGCTTTTTTGATATTTTAATACTCGATTTTAGTGTTTTGCTATATTGTTTGTAGTGGTTTTTTATAATATAGCTATTTGTTTCATTACACATAGTTTTTAGGGCCCTTTTATGCCTGCATAATTTTTTTAGCCCTTTTGTGAGCCATCCTTTTTTTTGTTTATTGTTTATTGTAATTTTTTGTACAGGAATATGCTCATTTAAACGCTGTGTTATTAATGTAATAAAAGACTTATAGTTATCGTTTATGCTTCTGTCTTTTAGTATAGTGTCCTCCCAAGTAATTGCTTTTAGTGAATTTTTAAAAGAGTGTATTTTCTGCTTTGTAAAAATTCTTTTTTTCATTTTCCATGTTTCATTGTTTAAGTTTGGAATGCTTTCTATGTTAAGCTCTATACTTATAGCTTTGTGGTCAGATAGGCCATGGCTTTGAACTGATGATTTTTTAATAAGGGATTCAAAGTTTGCAAACAGTAGGTCAATACAGGTGGATGTGTTGTTTGTTTACCTGAAATAAATGGATTTTATTATTTATTCAAAAACCACGATAAGTCACGACAAGACGAGAAAGCGTAGGATATGTCTAAAGAGCCTGTTTCGGATGTAACCGAGAGAACCACTGGATTGATAATGGTAATTTGATTTTAATATTTAAAAAATGAGCATACCTTTTTTTTTTTTTTTTTTTTTTTTTTTTTTTTTTATCGTGCGGAAATCCCTTCGGATACCCCCCCGCCGGCTAGCGGGGGCGGTTATGTCGGGCTTGCACCGACTAAAACCGCACGCCGTCTCGGGTCTTCAGACGCCGGGGTGTAAGGTTACCCATAGAGCATATCCCTCGCACCCCGGCTGACCCTGGGCCATCTCACCACTAACAGCATCGCCCATCCTGTCCCCTCTGAAAGCAGAGGAGTACGGAGAGCGATGTGTTCCCGCCACGTTGGGTATTGGCCGACGATCAATGCCAACCCTATGAAGGGGTGAAGGGGAAGCCATTGACCGCCGCCCAGGGTGTACCGGCCGCTCCGATTCCGTTCCCCCCGGACTGCAGCGGGATCGGAATCGGAGCGACACTCGAGCATACCTATAAGGCATAAAATTGTCATAACTTTTTTGCATATGGCGCCACGTCGCCTGCTCACCCTGGTGTTTGCAATAACTCAGGCGCATAGTACAGGGACACACGTCACAGCATCAAACTTCAAAAAAATATTGCATATAAGGGTCCCTGGGGTCGCTGCTCCGACTGACCCGACCCTTTTTTTTGTGTCATTGTCTGACCTTTTATTCTCTTTTTTTTGTGACCAATCTGGACACAAAATGTGACATGATTTCAAATGGTTATAAGATCCTTGTTAAGTGATGACTCTTCAAAAATATTAAGAGGCAACTATACTGATCAACTATATTGGTCAAACGACCTCTATGGTAAAGCGGTAGAGCCTCAGATTAGATAATAGTTACTTCGTGTAGAGCGTTCGACTGCCCAGAGGTTGCGGGTTTGATTCCCGTTCAGTGCAAATATGTATATTTGCGGTCTGATCTTTGCATAAAAATATGTATTTATTTACACAAAAAGAGTAATCTAAGTATGTATATCCGCATTCTAGAACCCATATGACAAGTTCTACTTAGTTCGGGGCTAGATAGCGCTACCTACGCGCATTGGATAAGATGTAGCTCGTATAAGTTAGAAACCTACTTACTTCTAGGCTAGCTTCTGAAATATGTTACCTATTCATTTTAAGATTTGCACACTCATCCTCATACTCCAATAAAGGGGGATACCATTTTGATAGTAAGGTACTTCAGATCAGCCGGGGTGCAAGGCCTTACACCCCGGGTCTGAAGACCCAAGACGGCGAGCGGTTTTAGTCGGTTCAAGCATGACATAACCACCCCCGTTAGCCAGCGGGGGTGTATCCGGGGGGATTTCCGCCACCATTGCAGACACCGATAATATCACAATGTTGGCCCTCAGCTTGACAGCCTCATCAGATGCTTTTTCACGTACCGCTTAAAGGACCCGGGACTGTATGCAGAAGGAAACACGTGTGCTGGTAAAGAATTCCAAATTTTGATGGTTTGGCAACGAAAAGAGGTGCCGATCCGCCAGGTTCTTGATGGAATTGTTTGCACCGTGTGAGGGTGATACCTCAGCCTTGCATATGTTTTGTATAGGAAAGGACAGGGTGGAACTAACTGGAAGAGCTCATCGGAACACTCGCCATGTCAGAGGCGGTAAAATACTGCCAAAGAGGCAATATATCTACGCAACTGCAAGGGCTCAAGGGTGTTAGTGACCTCAGGACTCCCAATAATGCGAACGGGACGTCGCGGTCGCTGCAACCTGTCGAGAGTGCCTGTTAAGTACTGTGCAGTGCAGAGCCATCCCAGAGATGAGAGCAGTATTTCACGCTAGAAAGGATTTGTGTCTTGTATAGGAGACATCGCTGCTCCAGCGTCAAAAACCGTGTCACCTTGTTTAGGACTCCGAGTATACGCGAAGCCGTTTTGATGATGCTCTCGATGTAATTTTTGTTGTTCAGTTTGCAGCGAACATCCAAATTGAGCATATTTAGATTAAAATATAGGAAAGTACCTAATAATATGTAGTAAAAATAAGACCAACAAGCAAAAGATGTAGTGGTAGAGACTGGCCTATTTAAGAGGTATAATTGAAATGCAAGGGAATACCTTTAGACCGACTTGATATTATATCTTGAGAAGCATTTAATGTTAAGTTTTTGTTTTGCTGTATGTGTTATCAAGTCAAGATTCATAGGCTCATAACAGTTTCACTATTAAGAAAATATCTTATCTCATGTAGAGTTTAGCCCTTAACTCTACAAGGTCTAAATCAACTTACAAGGCCTTTTTCAAGATTGAAAACTTTCTCAAACTCTATAAGCCTTAACTCTAAGCCTATCTTTACAAGCCTTTAAGACTCGGCCCTAGCACGATTTTATATAATTAGTTTAGCCCTTAACTCTACAAGGTCTAAATCTACTTACAAGGCCTTTTTCAAGATTGAAAACTTTCTCAAACTCTATAAGCCTTAACTCTAAGCCTATCTTTACAGGCCTTTAAGACTCGGCCCTAGCACGATTTTATATAATTCAAATATTTCTCTGACAGCCTTTTAAATAAGAATTAATTCTCAGCCATTCGAAACCTCAAAATTATTCGCCAAAATCAACCAACCGTGAGATATTTAAAAGCTTCTAATTCATTAAAATAGTTTATACAATCCGAGGGCGGTGGTGGGCGTCGTATTGACAAGCGAATGTTATTTATTGGCAGGTCGGCGCCGGTGCGGGTTCTCGCATCATTTTTTGCGGAACTGCGCTTGCGCAGCCACGCCGATGGATGTGACCTCAACTTGTCATATTGATAACATGCCCTTTTTTATTGCAACCGCCTTTCTTAAGCTATGTTCAAAGCCTATTTTTTAAGTTTTCAAGCACCGTTATGTTGTAATAAATATGAGAGTTTATGGTTGAGATTTGGTTGGAGACAGGAGAATTGTTTGTTGATAAAGAATTTTCAATGGTATATTTTAACTAGGCACCTAAATTACATATCACGATGAGTAAAAGTAACTGTAGATATAGTTAAAGGATATCTGATAAGGATTGACGACCTCAGTGGCGTAGAGCTAGAACGTTCGACTGCTACGCTGGAGGTCGCGAGTTCGATTCCCGCCCATTGGACTCGGTATTGGTCTGTGTGTTTCTATGTATAAGATTAGAATAATATTATGTGATCTGTGGTATAAGGAACCTGGAATTTCTCATCCAGAAAACGAACGCTCATAGCACGATATTTTAATCCCGCTGTTTACCATTTAGGAGAGAAGAGAGCGATATAACACACGCTCCACTATTGTAAATGACATTAAAAGTCCTTCATCATTATCTCAGGACCCCGGTATACCCCGGACCCCTGGGTCTGCTGATTAAAAGTCTTCGGCAATAATCCCACCCTCATTCCAATACACCAGGATCAACAGTAGTTACTCACGAACAGACCGAGTAATGACACTCGGGAAGTCCCAGGGAAAGTTAAGCTGTCTGGGAACCCGCATCGAAATTGATCAGAAGTAAATTGGAGGAGTTAGAAATATAATAAACCCATCGGTCATTCGATCCTGATTCATCTCAAAATTTCTAAGACCTACGGGAGAGTGGGGTAATCAGAGCCGTGGGGTATTGAGCGCCGATGGTGGTTTGATAGAACGGGACCAAGCGCTTGGGCACTTGAACGTGTTAGTTAATCAACATCAGCGCTCAGCGTTGAGTCGCATATGACCAGGGAACAAAAAGAATATGAAGTCATGAACTGAGGTCAATATTAAGTGCCCTTAAATCTTGTTAGTATTAAAATTATTGTTGCCAACCTCATATTATTATTACCAATTACGTCACCCAAATTGGTTATAATTAATAATAAAAAAACAAGCTTGAAAATAGTTTTGTATATTATCAACTAACATTTGTTTGATTTGAGTAGTTCCAGTTTTTTATGAGTGACAATCATTTCATCAATGCAATTGATAATTCTTGTTTTACTATTAAATATTACTATACTATTTAATATGAGTGTCAATTAAGACTTAGATTTTTTTTAATACTGAGAAGTACCTACGTTTTACCAAAATATAAAACTATTGTTAATTCAAACTTTTAGTATCTTATGCAAAAATAAAGACATTTAAGCATAAATGATAAAAAAAATAGGCAATTATAGCTCGTATTAACCATTTCCCTTAGATGGTTCTAATTCCACTAATTCCACCGTTCTCCCCTTTATCGGATAAATCAGTGACCGAACCCATTTACCAAAAATAACCGACAACGAATATATTTCAACATAATTTCATCAATGAATCATTCTCAAACTTCCTATTTAATAACCATATAATTCTTAGTAATGTATGCAGACACAAATTGGCTCACCGAATAATTTTATTATCATATCCAGTAGCCTTGCCTATAACCACAAAATTTATAGATGCAGAAGGCCAACTTCAAACAACAAGTGGAAACACACAAACACAGATCTATACTATAATAAAATTGTAAATTAGTTACCTCTGTACATTGGAGATATTTGAAAAAATACTTGGGTCATGTCAAACTAATGATTCTGAGCACAAAAATATTTTTAACTGGTATTATAACGATTAACGGTTTATTTTCTATGTTTATTGTTTTATCGAGTTAATATTAATGTAAATGACCATGTCAATCTAAAATAAAAAATACATTTTTTGAAGTTATTCGTCTTTTGAAGAAGGATGAGAGTATATTTTTAAGATTACGTAGAAAAACCGTCACCCTAAAACCTAACCCACTTCCAGATGACCTAGAAACTATGATATTTGGTATTAAGGTAGACTATGAGGCATGTACAAAGGAAAAAAATCTAAGAACTTGAAATTATTGATAACTAGTTATTTATATTCGTTCATAAAAAATTATACGTACGATATAAACAAACAATGACAGAAAGTGACATCGTTGATATTCTGATTATTTTTCACAAAGGAGTATCATTTCATATATTTAATCCAAAATTTAATAATGTTGCTTTCAAGAAGTATAACTTCTTACATACGTGCGTACATCAGTGCAAAAACTCTTTTTTTCGGAATACATGTCTGTTTGTTTGCAATGGACGCAAAAACTCCTGAACGGTTTTTGATGTGTTTTTTATTAGAAAGGTCCTGATCAGACTTAAAACTGCCGTATGTTTGATTGCAATTGATTTCGTAGAACCTTAGATGTGACCAAAAATACACTATAACCGACCGAGCTGCGGGCATCAATTAGTTGACATTTATCTACTTGAAGTCACTGAACTTGAACTTGTTTGAAGTCAAAAAGAAGGTTTAGAGTCCGTCTAATATTGGCTTTATTTCCATCTTGCATCAGTATGATACCTTCATGGATTAATTAAAACCGTTTAAATCATAAATCATAAATCATTTATTATTTTGCAGAAAGCACTGTTACAATGATGTTGTCAATACAATACAGTTAGTTCCAAGTGTTCCGACCTTAGAATAGGCATGCAAAAATTTGGCAGATTTGTATACAATAATTGTGTTATGTCATAGTCAATTCAATAATACATTATCATAATATGTCAAAAAGAAATAAATGGATGATATTATAATTACATTAAGCGGTCATTTAGGTAATCTTGTATACTATAGTAGCATTTATCTGCTAGAAAGCTTTTCAATTTTTTCTTAAATAGATTAAAGTTAAGTCCCTTTATTTCTTTAGGCAGTTTGTTGTATAGCACAGCAGCCATATGGAATACACTTTTGTGCATTAAAGCTGTATTGGTCTTACGTATGCACAATCGACACTTATCTCTCTGTGATCTACTGCTATTTTGTGATGCTAACTCAAATAGGTTGGGATTTAGTCTGACAAATAGTGTGACTTCATAAATATACAGACTTGTAAGAGTTAAAATTTTATGTTTCACAAATAGTGGCCTAAAGCTTTCAGTCGTCTGCAGCCCAAACATAGCTCTGATACACCGTTTCTGAGCCTTAAATATAAAACCTATATCAGTGGAGTTACCCCAATAAATTACGCCATACCTAAGTACTGAGACTACCAGGCCGTGATATGCCGTCAGCAATGTTTTTACATTTACAACCTGGACCAATTCATGAAGAGCGTAGACCGATTTACTAATCTTTTTACATAATTGTTGTATGTGTGGTTTCCATGTTAATTTATTATCTATATGGATACCAAGGAATTTTGTTGTCTGTACTGCAACAACTGGCTCACTTTTGTAGTTGACCTTAGGAACCTGAGTGGATTCACGTTGGCTAAAATGCATCAACTGAGTTTTTCCGATGTTAGCCTTCAAATTATTAGCATCCAACCATTCGACAATGGCCGCTAATGTGGTATTTATATCACGCTCATAAGTCTCTGGGCCATTACATTTGATTGCAACCGTACTATCATCCGCAAAAAGCGTTATTGGGTTAGATGTCGCCTTTGGGAGGTCATTTATTTATATTATAAATAGCAACGGACCCAAAACACTTCCCTGAGGTACGCCATATTGAATTTTACGTCCGTTAGACAGATATGTATTCTCCATCTTCGTCTTGACATTAATTCTAGTTATTTGAGTGTATTGAGTACGATTTCTTAAATAAGTTTCAAGTCTCAAGTTTGTACAACATAATGTCATGATCCACATAGTCAAATGCTTGTGTCATGTCCATGAATATACCAAAAATTGGTATTCTTTTATCAACGCTAGACATAACTGTTTGCAAAAAATCATAAATTGCAAGATTTATCGTCTTATCTCGGCGAAAGCCTTTTTGTTCCCTGACTAAAATATTATGAGATTCTAAATAATCGTTGAGAGCATTATATATATATTTTTCAAAAATTTTGGTAGTATTAGTATTAAGTAAATATTGATAGTAGGGCAATAGGTCTGTAGTTTTCAATGCCTAATTTACTATTTTTTTATGCACGGGTTTAATAATGCCTACTTTTAAACTATCAGGAAAAGTGCCCGTTTCAATTGATAAATTTATAATGTGACAAAGATGAGTTTGGATATAGTCAATAACGTATTTAATTACTTTAGTGCAAATGTCATCATGGCCAACACTGCTAGTGTTTTTTAGAGATTTTATAATTAGTTTTACGTCATTTGGTATACAGGGTTTCATAAACATAGAATGAAGTTGAGTAGTCAAATATTGTCTATATTGGAGCTTATGCATTTTATTCAACGGTGTTACTTTGTCAATATAATAATCATTAAAAACATTTGAGATGTCAATAGGGTTACTTATAATGTTATCCTTAAGTTGAATGCATGGTATAGTGTCTGGGGGGTTATTGTGCTTTGTTGTGTTTATAATCTGCTTGTGCTTAAAAATACGAATCAAACTTTGGCTTCTGGTTTAACTAGGTATTCTAAAAAGATATCGAGCTGTAAACATTTGCTGTGCGAGAGTACTAGAATAGTGAGAACGCTCAACAAAACCGAAGCAAGCCGAATTTAACCGGACTCTCAATCTTGGATCCGACGCGACTTGAAGCCGGGTACTGTACCTGCTGATGAGGATCTGAGGATAGCTTAATCTTCTCGCCATAGATATGCTTTAGTGTGAGTGAACGTGTGTTACCGTGTGTTGTACGTACACGGTTTTCTGTACCAATTTATTGTGTGTCTCTGTGCTTCTTGAATAGGTATTAGTTAGCCTTTCAAGAGTTCCTACTCCATCACTACTACCAGTACCTACTAACTACGCATAATGTCTTGTCATTTGAATACTCGTACTTACAATGTTTCAACAAAGATAAGTACGATAATTTAGAAGTTGGTTAAATTATACTTCCAAAATGTTATCTCTAGAAAATAACATACAAATATTGCAAATTAATAAAAGGTTTTAAAATCATTCACACAAAACTACAGACGAACAAGAAAATGCACAATATTTCAGTTGTGCAATTTCAAAACCTAGTAAGAGACACCCAAGCGGACCCCCGGGCTCCGAGGTGAGGGCTACAGATACAACCGGGACCCAACGCTGAGATGATAATGAGTGTGAGATACCTGCTAGAAAAAATAGGTCTTTGAATTTTATATTTTCTAGATCTTAAATAATCGCTTTAAAAAGGTCTAAACATCTTCAACCGAACGCCAATCCTAGTCGCATCCAAAGCTAGCCCTCTGTAGCCCTGGGTCTGCGTTCCTGATCCTCCTTTTATGGGTTTGTTTTGGCTTTTATGCGAGTGACTGCCGTCAGTTGTACTGCCATGTAGGTGAGGTTAGCTTGTGCCCTGAAGATGAGCGTGAGGCTATATACAAAAAGGCCCAGAAATAAAACTTTTATATCAGACAAGCCTAGCAAATATACAGCCGCAATACTGTAAAACGAATAAATAACTATTTGTCTGGTGTCAATTGTGTCTCTGCTGGCTTAGAAATTACACACTCCATGTGAAATTTCTAAGCTACTACACTATCTGTGAAAAAAAGGAATCAATAAAACATTGTATTCCACGCATATATAAAATTCCATGCATATAGTATATTCGTGGAGCCGCATCATCGGGCGGCAATTAATTGAATGAAGTCGAATGGGAACATTAAACTGTGCACATGTACCGACCACTGATAACGCTGAGAAAGATCATAGTGTACACTGCGGGCCGAGGAAGGTGCACCGCACCGTGCGTGTATTACGTATTACATTTATGGATTTATTTGTACAGAAGTGATGGTTGAGTGGATGAACCACAAAACTAATAAATTATTAGTTACTAGTACTAAGAACTTACAAGTAACTAATAAATTATTAGTTCTGTGGGTTAAAACGAGTTAAAATCAACTTGCTGTAACACTGATGGAACCTACGAACTCTACAAAAATACTGAAAAGGAAGCAATCTTAGGCAGCATATGAACTATTTGTATTTAAATAAGACCTCTATAAAAAAAAAGAAGTAGGCTAGGGCTAGTATACAACCACTCGGGGCTGCACACACTGGCGAATTGCCCGGCGTGGAAGGCACCGAGGGACCTGAGTCCCTCAATCGCCTCCGAGCCTCGCGGGCTCTGCGTAGAGCCCGTAGAGCCCGCGAGGCTCAGAGGCGACTCAGACTTCGGTTCCCATGAGCGAAGGCCTGGGGGTGACGGGTGGAGCCGTCTGTTGTGCGAGTGAAAAAGGCTTTACCTAACTATCGATATTTTTTCCCACTCTCCTCTTTAACATAAATGGCACTTCTGGTATTTGCTAGCGTTTATAGGCTTACGATCTTTGAGTATTTAGTGCTAAATACTCTCAAGGGCTACGTTTCTCTTCCCATCCGATGCGCCACATCCCACCATCAAAATATCTGCTTTAATCATAAGATCATTGATATTCAACACATTTAATTTAACACATTTTGTAAAGCTGTGCTGTTTTTAGTGTCTCAAAGTGTAATATCGGTTGGAACAGGAGTCCAGCGTCCAAATAAAAGCTAACGAGCAGCGCACACTGCACGGGGGCTTAGTAATGGCGTACACGTGAACGACACTATGACTCATGGACATGAGCATTCCTTTTGCGTGAGTCCGTTGTAAGAAAATTTTACTAAAAAATTTGAATGGAGATTGAAACAACTGGTTAAAATTTGTAAGGATGAGTAAAGGGGGTACGGAAAAAGCGGATTCTGGGTTTCACGTGGCAAACTGTGGATGCAACCAGTACTGACGCTGATGATGATGATTGAAACACATAATGCCATTGATAGTTCAAATAATATATAAATCTCAATTCAGTAATTTTGTGAGTATGAATAATTTACAAGGAATTGTACACAGCTGTACAAAGGCATGATGAAACCTGAAAGTAAGAACTTTCAAAATGGAGGATAATAAATACTCGGCACGGACGAGCTGTACACTTTATTCTGAGTCCAAGCAGCTACTAGGTTTTTTATTTTAAATAGATAAATGAAAGCACACATTCTATCGACATGGGAAAGTAACTTGATAACTTATGTACAATTGCCTTCAGATCAGAACGATCTTTACATTGAAAAATATCAATAAATAATTGCTGTAAGTAACATAAATCAGTATTTTTGTAATGTCTAGAAGACAAGTTTAATATATTTCATGTTTTATTTATTATACCCAATTATTATGAAAGTTTTATCTATGGTGATCGGTAACTTGGTTAAGCAACTTCTAAGGTTGACTCTGAGGGTGGCTGTAGAACAGTCCCGCTCTTTACCGTATTTTTTGCATATCTATTAAAATCTATTTATAAAGTCTATCTCAAGAATTTTTGCGTCCACCGCGAACAAACAGACAAACAGACAAGAATTAAAAAAAACATTTTGTGTTCAGAACTGTTCATTTAACATAACCCAAATATATTTTTTTAATATCCCCAAAGTACAGACACAACTAATTTTCAATTTTATAATAATATAGATAGGCCAATATGTTCTTCGGGTGTACAGTGCCATGGCATCGGTCTATCGGGCCAGATCACCTTCCACCCAGCGATAACCTTAAAAGCAGCACAATATTAATACATCAAACACCCACGTGCGCTTACAACATGCGCAGACGCAGCGCACACTACCGAAACGTATTAACGTGCCGTACGTGAAACGGTCTGGGTTTGTATTGATTTGAGAGAATTAATCTAAACGTCAGTGTTTAAAATATTAATTTATTAATAAAACTACTAATAAATTAATGAGTATACAGTACAGGAGCCTATCAATTGAATATCAATCCTTGAGGCCCAAATTAATCTCACCTACAATATGGTGCGCACGAGCTTAAATTTTATTATTGACGTTACATAGCATTATTGATTTCATAATATTATTGAAATTCCATGAAAGTATTTAATGTTCGAACTCCACTTGTTTTGCATGAGAATGAATTATGTACTAGGAATTCAGTGCAGGGTGCGACTGAAATAAATTGAGCAGAACGAGCAGGACTCTTACTTGAAAAATAAGGCATCTTACTACGATCGCGCGCATAGCTAAGGCCGCGCGCTCGTGAAACTGTTTTTCGATGATTATTCCTCAATGGTACATTGTATTTGAACAGTTGACGCCTCTAAACACTCAGCGGTGTCTACACTATCACCATGGCAAATTTGGTCAAGATCGGTATTGTGGTTCCGGAGGAGTACAGTCTCGGCCAAACAACTTAGCCACGTATAAGAGCTTCGCTTCGCTCAGCTCAATAATTTAATTATGTCTCTCCAGCCATAATTAAATTATTGAGCTGAGCCTCCTCCTCTCACATACCAGCAATGGTGAATATGAGGACGCAATTTACTGTTACGTACCAATGTATAACCATATTCTTGTGACTCAATAAATGATATGATTTGATTTGCTAAAAAACGGACGATGCTCTGGTACAGGCTTCCGTCTCAGGGTGCTGGGTCAAATGGCAGTCACTCCCGAAAAAGCTGACATAACAATCAAATCAATAACCGAATGGAGGATGATGATGACGAATTAATTAGACTACTGCGCCTGAGGTCTCGTATTTGGTTCTCGGATTCTCCGGTTCTCGGTTCGGTATTTTCAAGAGTACCAACAAAGCACTGATTCAGAAATACCCGGTTGACAACAGCGGTGGGTAATTTTGCATCTTCATCATCATCCGTTCGCCAATCCACGTTGCATCCAAAGCTTGAATTCTATCTTATCCTCTTATCCTCCTACCATCATTTGTTTGGCTTATCTTGACTTTTACGAGAGCGACTGCCGTAACGCCCTGAACCCCGAGAGGACAGTCTGTGTCAGTGCCTCGACCATCAATCAGCAGGCTGGCAGGTGAGGTTGGTTTGGGCCCCGAATATCATAGTGGGGTCCAATACAAGTACACTCCTCCACTATCAATGCTTGTTATACACAACCATATAAAGCCTTCCCCATTAAAGGGTTATTTCTAATTGCATTCGAGGCTTGTATATCGGAGCCCAGGCCCCGCATACTCCTTCTCGTCCTACAGCTTTTATGGGAGCGACGTAAAATGGTAATTTACGTCACAAAATACCACTTATGAACGTTAAAATTAGTGCTTCTACAAGACAATAGGTGCAAACCTACCTAAAGTGAGAAAAGAATCTGTCTTCTTGTATTTGGTTTTCCAGACTGTTCCAAACGCCTCAATTTTCAGTAATCCCGCACGCTTAGCACATAAAAGCTTTTAGTGAACAGGTGCTGGTACAATATTCCCATAGCCACAGGTCTCAGGACGAGCCCAGCCGTGGGCGACACGTGTTAGAATCAATATCTTATCCGCTTGGCGCCGGCGCCTGCGAGCGACGGGGATGTGGACGTGCAGACGAGCGTTTTAGAAAAGCATTTTCGAGGTGTAAGAACAAATTTCAGCAAAGATATGAGACCAATTAAAACGGAACTACATCTAAACTAAATCACGGTTTACTTAATTTGGTTGAATGCGAATGTTAACTGGTAAAATCCAGTTTAAGTCGTCGTTTGTGAGTGATTTTCACAAGTGGCATCTTTCGTTTATCTACTTAGGTAAAGAAAATTTTATAACTGAGCTTATTAAATAAAGAAAAGTGAAGGAGCGGTGAAAAATATTTCCTTATTTTATCATTTTTTTTGTTAATTAACTTTTTGTTGTTGAATCATCCACCCAACACACTAATAGCGAATTATTTTGACAATAACGATTAGTGTGATGATGTTTTATACACACATATAACAAGTTTTTATAGAACTTACTGTTAAATAAAAAGAAACTGATTTGACTTGACAGTCAAGTACCCAAATTGTGAAATAGATACTGGATCAAGGCTGTCTAGATTTCTCATAATATGCTTTTAGGTTTGCCATAATGATGAACCTAAAAACCGCGACATTAGTGTTATATTAGAAAGAAGACCACCAAATCAGAGATATTCCATTTATCGTGTTACTCGCGTTCCTACGTCGTTGTTAGGATAGGTATTGTGTCACAGAATAAGCACAATAAGATACAAAATACTATGATCAACTCACTTTCATCATCATAGCAGCCGTAGGAAGTCCACTGCTAAATAGGCCTCCACCATTGACTTCCATTTTGACAGGTCTGTAGCGGTCTGCATCCACCGAGTCCCTGCGCTCTTTACCAGTTCGTCTGTCCACCTTGCGGGAGGCCTTCCTACGCTGCGCTTGCCGTTACGTGGTCCCACAGATCGCACAGTCTCCACTCAAAAACCTTTCTGCCCCCTCGGCCATCGGTTCTCCGAGCTATGTGCCCTGCCCACTGCCACTTCAGCTTGCTGAATCGCTCTGCTCACTTCAGCAACCACTAAATATTTATAAACCTCTATCAACTAAATAAATGAACTGTATAATTATAGTGATTGAAGGGCTACATTGTCTATCAATAAGCTTCATTTAATCATCTAATAAACTTCTAAATAAAAAAATAAATATTCCTCAAACTTTAGCCTAACATTAAGTAAAATCTTGAAAATAACGTAATGATATTCTAAAAAATCCTTTATAGATGAAAATGCCTCATCATCAATTACAGCGTTCCAACGGCAGCGTTTCACCCGCCAGTTTATTCGGACCAACCCCTCATACACCGCGGTGTGGTAGCAATTCAGATAAAAGTGATCTCTACAAATTGAACCAAAAAAATACTGAAACGTTCAGCCGATAGATACTCTGCTTAATGTTTGTTTTTTTGAACAACAATGTAAAATTTTATGAGCGGTATTTTATTATGATAGATGTATGTACTTAATGGACTTTAAATATGAAAATGTTCAATTTTTAATTAGATTTTAGTAGTGTCATTATGTTTCAAGAGGTGTTAGATGCTTTATTGGTCATAAAAGTTTAATATCGAGGTAAAAAAAAGTTAGGTATCGTATTTTAAATTACGTTAATTATCAAATTTTGTTTTAATTCAATTAAACGTTTGTAACAAACCAGTATTATTCAAATTTAATCTGATGATTAGGAGAGGAATTAATTAATAGTAATATAAAATAAATAATTATATAGATAATTTATTAGGTGTATAATGGAAACTTCATATAAAGGTAATTGAAAATTTAATAAAAAATAATCAGGTAATGTAGGCAATATTATGTACAAAACAGTTCTTAAAATATATTTAATACTTTGGCGTTTCAAAATCTCATTAAACGAACATGCACAGAATTCTCTAAAACTAGACAATAACAAAATTATTACTAAAATATAATACTCTTTGGCAATCAGTCTAAAATGGCACAATTCGAATTATAATCAACAAACATAATTTAAAGGACAATACTTTTTAACTTCAGGCTCGTCATAAATCTCTTTACGATCGTTTAAAATAATACTATCAGTCGTATACATAGTCTGCATATCAGTTGCCGTACCTACGTTAGCTATATATTTCTCCGTTTGATTGTCAAAAGCTAGACTATCATCAAAATAAATTGTCGTGCTCATATTTTCATTGCTAAAAGACTTTGTATCACATCTATCTTTATAAACTTCATAACTAGACGCTTGGAACTCCCTATTTTCGGGTTTAAAAAGTCTTTTTCCACTTAAAGCCTTGCTAGGTTTAGCGTCTGTTGAAGTGGAGACTTCGGGAGATTTGATCCTTTTACTCTTGTATCGTCGATTCTGGAACCAGATTTTCACCTGCGTGGGTGAAAGGTTGAGGGTCACAGCTAGTTGCTCTCGTTCAGGGGCTGTGAGGTACCGTTGGTTCCTGAAACGGACTTCTAAGGCGTGGACTTGTGTTTGCGAGAATAGAATCCGAGGTTTCCTTTTGGCGCTTTTGTCTTTTCTTTCTTTTTCGCAGGTAGGAGTTTCTGTGGACAAATAAACGTATATATTAATTACAGTAACGCTGATACTCAACAAGATTGCGTTAAATAAATGGGTAGTGGACAGGATTCGATCACATGTAATACTTATTATGTAATAAGAATCTGTGTAGGTTTTACGATATCTTAAAATACTTTCTGCTTTAGATGTCTATATAACTAATGACAGAATAGTTTAATTATATATAAATACTTATGTATCTACTAAATACAGAACTATTGATGCAATTTGATAAGTTTATAATAAGAACGTATATCATCAGTCTATAACATCTAGTATTACCTAGTATTTAGATAAATACTTACTTGAATTTTTCCTACAACTTTTTTCCATCTGTTCCGCCGAAAATTGAGAACATAACAAGCTCTTTTCACCAGCTATCCTCTCAGATAACAAAACCGGAGGCACAGTCTCTCGTTCAACTTGTTCCACATATACTGAATTAGAGTCAATTTTCAATGGACTTTCCGAAGACACCTGTAGAGGTGCTTCGCTGTATTGTTCACAGTTTGAATGGTTTATGTTATAACAATACGGATTGTAATTGTAGTAATCTTCTATTTTGTGATCGTGGTATACATCTTGGTTCCAATACGGGTCCATATTTGGTACAGGAACGTTTGGATATACTTGGCTAAAGTATTCTGGTGGACAGTACCCTTGGCTCTGGTACACGGGCTCATAATCATATCCTCTGCGATCCCTGTCGTTGTATTTCCATATTTCGTTTCTATCGTAATTATAATTCGATTGATTGATATTTAAGATATCTTTCACAGAGAACGGGGTTGTCAAATTCTGATTTGTTTCTTCAATCTTCACTTTGAAGTTTCTCTGGTCGTAAAAGTCTTTCTCCAACTGTTTTTCTTTATCCAAATAAGTAATATCAACGTATTGATAGAATTCGTTTTTGCATTCATTGTAATTATGTTTCAAGTTAATATTATTGTAAGATGTTGAAACTTCGTTGTGTTGTTCATATGCTTCCATTTTGAACACGAATCACTTCATTAATTTCGGTTTTACTAATCGTTTTAGGGCACTAATTAGGCTGTTGTTTAAAAGGCAAGCGGTGGAAGACTGATTGCGTATAGATTGGTGGTCAAAGCCAATCCACGATGCCTGGTGTGTTGTGGGCGGGGTTATGGGTGTGACTGCGATCTCTTTCTGGCTAGTAAAGGGCCTGTATATGTCTGCCTTTGTCGTCTGTTCGGAGTGTTTACTACGGAGTGTAAATAAAGCGGATGATTTCATTTTAGTGTTGAGATACCCTTTTGATGCTTCTAATGACTTAATTATGTTTGCTTTTTATAAAAAGTGCGAAGTGGAATCTTGCGTGATAGTGGCGAGTTTCATTTGAGATGGAAATGTGTATAAAATGGAGGAGAAGATATCTAATATTTTTTTATTAATCTGCAACGTAAACTTAGCTACAATTTCATGAGCTCTACGAACAGCTTCGGCGCCCAAGTCAACCGCACCTGCTAATCGGTACTCCTGCTATATAATAGACGAGACTCTGGCGCAAGCTTTTTTCTCAGGGTTGGGGGGGTCAAACGGCAGTCACTACCGTAAAAGTCAAACCAATCAAAAATAATAAGCGGTCCCGGGCTCCAAAGTGTAAAAATTTGAACGTAACCGGGTAATTGCTAAGAAGATAGCGACTTACCTTAATAATTTATGCAGTTACAGTAATTATGTTAGGAATAATACCGGATGCTTGCCCCCCCCCCTCCTCCCCAAGAACTTCGGCAACTTAATCGTTACACCGGTCTATTTCCGTTAGTTAGGTACATTGGAGTTACATTGATGTAATTAGACAGACACTTTGAGTTCAACAAGTAATTCCATTATTTTGATTTTATTTTAATGTAACACAATGACACATTTTTTCCAAATAATTAAATTCTTCAGAAATTTTATTTCAATGGAATTAATGAGACTATTTTATTTCAATTAGTTCCGTTATTCAGAAATTTTATTTCAATGTAACTATATACCGACGACGCCCTGGTGCAGGCTTTCATACAGGGTTTAGGAGATCAAACTGCCGTCACTCCCGTAAAAGCCAGGAGACACAATTTAATATAGGACATACAATAGTTATTTTTTAATTGCGTAGGTACTTGGCTGCTCTCCCGGCCCGCCGAGCCCGCATCATGCTCGCCGCGCATCGCAGGCGACTCAGGCGCCGGAGGTCGCTCAACGACCTCCGTCCTCCATGAGCGCAGGCCTGGGGGTGGCAGGTGGCAGGTGAGGCCGCCTGTCACCCCAGCAGAAGCAGGCCGGGACGGTGGGGCGACTAGCGCCCCTCCCCCAAACCGGGGCAAGACGGGGACACCGTGGTTCCCAAACCCGAGGGGGCCATCTCAAAACCGGAGATGGCCCAGGGTCAGTCGGGGTGCGAGGGATATGCTCTATGGGCAACCTTACACCCCGGCGTCTGCAGACCCGAGACGTCGTGCGGTTTTAGTCGGTTCAAGCCCGACATAACCGCCCCCGCTGGCCGGCGGGGGGGTATCCGAAGGGATTCCCGCACGAAAAAAAAAAGAACTACAACTGCATGATTGTGAGCGTTTACCTCTACCTTAAATTATCAGCAACATTACTTTTTTTAAGTAATACCTAAGCACGTTTTACTTACACTTTTGCGAAGGGTAGGTATACCTAGGGACTTTCCCAGTATACCAGCTTAATAGTTAAACGGGTAATCCCCTTGCTCACCGTTTAAAGTACATAATATTGTATTGGTAATCGCTATAGCTGTAAGTTTATACTTGAAGGCGAAAAAAGGTGTTTTCTGAAAAAATGGCAAAAAATAGAGCCATTTTTTCAGAAAACGATTTTTTTTTCATTTAGAAACCCCCATGGGCTTCACCCCACCGGTGCCAGCGATGAGGTGAGTATGTCGGAATCGAACTGACTAAAACCACACGGTGTCCATCCCAAGCGCACATTGCCGGGCACCCCGGGTATGCCCTACAAAGGATAACCCCAGGGTTACCGGCGGACTTCGGCCGCCGTCGCGGCCTCGAATTTCGGTCGGGGTTGACCCTTCGTTTGTTTCGATTGATTTGATTTATTCAAGATTTTAATTTTCTTACAGGATTGTCAAGATACTTATAATTTTTTTAAATTAAGTAAGTTCATAAAAGGTGATTTACAATACGATAGTATAGATATTTTGTTTTGGTTTCAACAAGATTTTTTTTTATATACAAATAAAAAAATATTGAAGTGTCTGTTGGTAATAATAAATCATTTTTTTTACCTTTGTCTGTCTGTCTTTCTGATTGACTTGGCTAATCTTTGAAACGGCTGGACAGATCTTGATGGGATTTTCACTGGCTGATCACACGCTAATGAGGCCGTCAAGCTGAGGGCCACCATTGTAGCATTATCAGCGTCTGAAATGGCCGTTCGTGAGTCTTTACCTTTAGCTTAGCATCAGGCGAAGTGTAGTTGTAATGACGTCACCATAATAAAACATAGTTGATAGAATTAACTTAGCCTACTTTTAATTTAGAAAAATAAAATACATAATTAATTAAAAGTTGCATTAATAGGTAGGTAATGCGACTACATTGCATGGTTCGATTTTCAAGTTGAAAATTCTGAATAGCAATTTATTTTTCTTATCAAAAATATAAGTATTTGGTAAAATATAGATGTAAAATATATCCCTGAAAGACGCCTCTAAAGAAAAATAAATACTCTATTAAAAAGAAAAAATATTCTTTCTCCATAAACTGCCAAGCTTTTACCAACACCAGAAAAAACACAAATATTTAATTAAATTTGAAATTCCATTCTACATTATAAAACTATACCAGGTCACTTACGACCAGGTGAGATAGAGGTCAAACGTGAACTTATCATCCATAAAAATAAAAAATAAAAAACCATAAATACAGCATGTAGAGATAGTTATTAATTGCAACAAAACAAAAGCATCTTTGTGTCTATGCCCCATGCGATCGTTTTACGCTTCTTCAAACTAAAAGTTTCACATTACAACGCGGAAGAAACCAACTTTTTACAGCTGAGGAGTGATACTTTTGAACAAAAAAAATGTAACCAACAATAAAATTGTTCAAATGTGTCTTTACAGTAGTTCTCGTTAAAGTTTAGTGCAGTTTTTATTGGTCATACTATGTGTCAAAATAGTTTTTATAAGATGTTTAGTGATTAGAAAAACATGAACTTAAATTATTATTGCCGTAAAGATGGTTTTTTCTTCTCTTTAAGTTTGTAGCAGTAGTTAAATAGTACTATGAAAGTAAGGTAGACGTTAAGCAATAAAATCAAATCATTTACGGCAAAAAAAATAATTCATGAAAAAGATTAGTAAAATATTTTAGTCTGTAGGTATGTTTTTGAGCTGTTTAGGGTTAGATATACTGACTACCTTACCCACTGGTAGCTCTAGATGATTTTTTTCTACTTCAGGAAAATGGGAATACTGATAATTTCGGTTACTAGTACCTTTTTTTTTTTTTTTTTATCGTGCGGAAATCCCTTCGGATACCCCCCCGCCGGCCAGCGGGGGTGGTTATGTCGGGCTTGCACCGACTAAAACCGCACGCCGTCTCGGGTCTTCAGACGCCGGGGTGTAAGGTTACCCATAGAGCATATCCCTCGCACCCCGGCTGACCCTGGGCCATCTCACCACTAACAGCATCGCTCATCCTGTCTCCTCTGAAAGCAGAGGAGTACGGAGAGCGATGTGTTCCCGCCACGTTGGGTATTGGTCGACGATCAATGACAACCCTATGAAGGGGTGAAGGGGAAGCCATTGACCGCCGCCCAGGGTGTACCGGCCGCTCCGATTCCGTTCCCCCCGGACTGCAGCGGGATCGGAATCGGAGCGACACTCGAGGAGGTTACCCAACACACACCCCCGGTTACTAGTACCTACTCTTTTCAAAAAAAAAAAAAAACTAATTTAAATCACCACAATTCCTTCATATCTTTTCTTCCTACAAGTACCTACTCTTTTCAAAAACTAATTTAAATCACCACAATTCCTTCATATCTTTTCTTCCTACAACTACTAGAATTCAAAACAGTAATGGATAAGCCTATTTTTACATAATCTTGGTCGTATAATTGTAATTATGAATGTAGAATATACTGCTTCCGGGCTGTTTGGCCGTGGTCCATCGGAAACTTGTATTCCAGACGTTTCGTCGATCACTGCGGTCGACATCTTCAGTGGTACACGTCAGGACGCCGTCGACGAAGATGTCGACCGCAGTGATCGACGAAACGTCTGGAATACAAGTTTCCGATGGACCACGGCCAAACAGCCCGGAAGCAGTATATTCTACATGCAACGCCGGCCGTGAAAGCCTTAAGATTTATATGTAATTATGAACTTAGTAAGTAACAAATTCCAAAAATCAGCACGGTTAACAACTAATCTGAAATGGTAGAACTTTTGGGGGAGAAAATGGGAAGCTTAAAGTTTTGTAAGTACCGTTTTAATGGTCTATACAGAATATTTTTGTGTGTTTTGGGGCCCCACCATGATCTTCAGAGCCCAAGCCCACCTCAGCTGGGCACACCTGCTAATTGACGGACAAAGCTCTAGCGCAGGCTTGTTTGTTTGTGAATATGTTTGAATAATTAGATGTTTGGATGGTTGTTACTCAATCACACTCTAACGGCTTAACGGATCTGGCCAAAATTTGGTACAAGGATAGATTGTAGTTTGGAACAACACATAGGCTACTTTTTATTTCTGGAATAGGTTCCCATGGGAAGCGGGAACGGGAACAGAACACCACGCGGGTAAAGCCGCGGGCAACATCTAGTAATAAATAAATAAAATAAATATTCTACGAGATTCTACACAGCGCTATCTAGACCCAAAGTTAGCATAGCTTAACTAGCTTCTATTATGGGTTCTAGAATGCGGACAAACATACTTAAATACTTTTTCTGTAAATACTTATACATATTATACATAGAAACACCCAGACCAATGCAAATATACATATTCATGCATACAAATATTTGTATTGAGCGGAAATCGAACCCGCGCCCCCTGACGTAGTAGTCGAATGCACTACCACTACGCCACAGAGACCGTCTCATAGTTGTAGGAGATCAAATCGTCAACTCTAGGGATGATGACGACAGAATACATGATTTTTGATTTTTAACTTTAACTTTGGTATTTTTTAATGCAAGAGTGACATTTCTAGTGTCCCAATCAGTTGAATTGACTCTTTCGTAGTAGGTACAAAAAACGTGGGGTGTGTGTTGGGTAACCTCCTCGAGTGTCGCTCCGATTCCGATCCCGCTGCAGTCCGGGGGGAACGGAATCGGAGCGGCCGGTACACCCTGGGCGGCGGTCAATGGCTTCCCCTTCATAGGGTTGGCATTGATCGTCGGCCAATACCCAACGTGGCGGAAACACATCGCTCTCCGTACTCCTCTGCTTTCAGAGGAGACAGGATGAGCGATGCTGTTAGTGGTGAGATGGCCCAGGGTCAGTCGGGGTGCGAGGGATATGCTCTATGGGTAACCTTACACCCCGGCGTCTGAAGACCCGAGACGGCGTGCGGTTTTAGTCGGTTCAAGCCCGACATAACCGCCCCCGCTGGCTGGCGGGGGGGTATCCGAAGGGATTTCCGCGCGAGAAAAAAAAAAAAAAAAAAAAGTACAAAAAACGTTCTCAAACTCTTTGGTAATCCTACTCATATTATAAACGCGAAAGTTTGTGAGTATTGATGTATGGATGTTTGTTACTCTTTGACGCAAAAACAGTTGAACGGATCTGGCTGGGGATAAATTGTAGTCTGGAATATCACATAGGCTACTTTTTATCCCTGAAATAGAATCACATGGAACTGGGGGCGGGAACAAAATTCTACGCGGTCGAAGCTTGCGGCTTCAGCTAGTATATTAATATTTCTTTATCGCTTGTTTGTGTGAACGGGAGGTGCTCACGTATTTGTTTACTCGCCAGTGTCAACACGTTCAAGCAATCAATTCCCCGGCGGTGAATATTGGTCATAGTCGTCAAGCCGTCATAGGAGATGACAGATCTCGGCGGCTTTTCATTATTATGTAAACTTTAAAAATAAGCTCGTGATTGATTTATTTCATTATGCTACTACTAGCTATTGCCCGCAGCTCCGTCCGAGTAGAATACTGATCGAGTTTCCGTGGCCCACAGAAACGTGTGCCCGGGAAGAATAGCCTATGTGCTATTTCAGATATATTTCTCCATTGAGCCGAATTTGCATGATCCATTCATCCAGTAAAACTATACTAGAGTTTTCATACTACTAAGATAGTAAAAAGGCACACATCCCACCTTGAATGCTTGCTATACCAAAGGTGTTACTTTAGCCCTGCCATCTACACAGGAAACTATGAGGAGTAACGAGGATCAATGTGACGTGGCGGTAGAGCGTTCAACTGCTACGTTACGGGTTCGATTCCCGCTGAGAGATAATGATGATGAGCGCTGTGTAGTGAAACAAAATATTACTATATCTTTTCAATGTAGCTACGCCCTGGGAAAGTTGATACAAGGCTTTTCATTCAAATAATACCTATTTATGTTGAAAGTTATTTGTTACACCTTAATCCTGTTATTCTTTTGGCTAGCCGACGTTAGGGCCACTAATCTTTAGGTCCACTTGTCCGTATTGACACTTTTTAATTTTAATATTTTTTACTGATATTTCGGACACCATCTTAATTCGCTTGTTTACGCTCATATAATAAGCTCAAACTCATATGGGAAAATCTCTGGAAATGATGGCTACTACTTTTTGGACTTCACCTCAGCTTACCATCAAACGGGGTGCAGTCAATTAGACGGACTAAATATTAAAAAAAATGAAACTCATATTATTAGATACTAGCTGACCTGGTAAACTTCGTTCCGCTTTAGAATCAAGTTATGTTCGTTACCTCATCAGCTGAATTTATTTCGTGAATGTCTCCTTGCACCCTGGCCTTAAGGTTCCGAGACGGTGTGAGGTTTTGGTCGCTTCGAGTCCAACAAACCACTGTAACTGTGGCGATTTTTGGCAAAAAATATACCGCAGAATGGCTCAGGGTGGGCGGAGACAAATTTAAAATTTTAATTTATATATTATACTCGTATGTTTACTTTGGGTCTGGATAGCGCTGTGTAGGTAATTTGTCCCAGAAATATTTATTATTAGCTTCTTGTGTGCTTATTGGGTTTAGGGGAAATATTAGCAATTTTGGTTACTAATAAGTATTCTTTCATAAAGAGTCACCTAGGTATATGAAAAGAATAGTGTACTAAAATAAACCTCCAACTGAACAATCAAAGGGGCGGTTCTCCACCCTAATGTATGTATGTCTGTATGATTTATGTAATTGTAAATATCATTAGACCGCTGTCGGACAAACATATGCGGTGTCACCCCCATGGTGGGTGAAGGGGGGTGGCCGTGACCTTCATATTATAACATAAATTCAAGCCTGTATCCTCGAAGGGGTAGGCAGAGGTGTATTACACACCCACGATTCACCAGTTGTGTTTAGGTCCCAATGTAATAGGGGGTGAGCCTATTACCATCTACCGGGAACATTACTAAGCGAGCGATAATTAACATTTTTAATACATACATAACTACGAAAAGTCAGAGGTGTGTGCCCGGGGCGACTGGGGATCAAACTCGAACCTCGTCTTGGCAGTCCGTTACGTACACCACTGGGCTATCGCCGCTTTTTTAACAACATATGTTGCCTTTCTTACAGTTTATGAGAATGACTTTACTTGCGTTGCTACCCTGTTTTCTATTTCTTAAGGCGCTGTTTGCACCCAAACTACCATAATTATGCTTATTTTTTGTCTCTAAGATTATTTCTCTCTGTCTCTAAGATTACTGATGTTAGACAGTTGATTTTTTTATATATACAGCTAATTACCTACTGTTCACGCACATTCAAAAACATTTTGGAGAAATAGAGCAGTTTCTTGTTGAAAAAATAGCAAAGAAACACTCTTTGAAATAAATTTTTCGTTTCAATTATCTCAATATTTTTAGCGATGATATATATATTTTTTGTTACAAATATAAAGAAAATATTGAGATAATTGAAACGAAAAATTTATATTTGTATTTTAACAAGAAACTGCTCTATTTATCCATAATGTTTTTGAATGTGCGTGGACAGTAGATAATTAGCTGTATATATATACAAAAAATTAACTGTCTAGCATCAGTAATCTTAGAGAGAAATAATCTTAGAGCCAAAAAATAAGCATAATTATGGTACAATTAAATTTTTAAGCATTTTGTATGCTTACTTTTTTCTAAAGATTTAGATCGGAAAAAGAGAACATCTAGGACGGGACTTGAACCCGCGACCAGTCCCTTACAGGGGGAATGCTCTGACCAACTGAGCCACCTAGACACGTCCCAGATATTCAAAATTCTCCGATACATTATTACGTCTTAAGGCGACGTTGGAGCCATCTACCGTAATTCTTGCGAAGTAGTTGTTCATTGTTTCCGTAGTTCGCAAGAATTAATTTACTTAATGCTTACTTTTTTCTAAATCTTTAGAAAAAAGTAAGCATACAAAATGCTTAAAAATTTAATTGAATTAATCAGGCGGAGTCATCAAAAAACAATGTTTAAAAATGACTGTAAAGTGGTTCATTGTTTCCGTAGTTCGCAAGAATTACGGTAGATGGCTCCAACGTCGCCTTAAGACGTAATAATGTATCGGAGAATTTTGAATATCTCGGACGTGTCTAGGTGGCTCAGTTGGTCAGAGCATTCCCCCTGTAAGGGACTGGTCGCGGGTTCAAGTCCCGTCCTAGATGTTCTCTTTTTCCGATCTAAATCTTTAGATAATTATGGTAGTTTACGTGCAGACAGCGCCTTAAGCGTTTTCCATCTACAGTTGGTGTTGCTAGCGTTCATAGGTAAAGTTAACCGCTCACCATGATATAAGACGTGTCGTTGTTTGCTACCTTAGTAGTAAGTTCAGAAAATCACTAAAAACTACGGAACCCTCCAAGATCTTTGGGGTACAAGTCAACTTCACCAGCAAGCCGGTAAACCTGCTGATTGACGGACGAAGCTCTGGTACACACTCTCCTTTGGGGTTGGGAGGTCAAACGACAATCGCTCCCATAAAAGCCAGAGCAAACCAATTAAAGGAGGAGCAGGAGCACTAACCCCGGGCTCCAAAGTAAAAGCATTAGACGTAACTCGGAATTCGCAACGAGGCTGATGTTTATGTACTTTAAAAAAATTCGTGAGTCAAAGAGGCCATCATTTTGGGAATCGCAAGAAGTTAGACCACTTGGTTGTCATCGCACCTTCATACTCATAACTTATTCAAAATTAGTCCATATTCAAAAAACTCAAGTGCTGGCAACAACACTTTCTGCCTGTCAAATTCCTTGTAATAATGTAGCGAGTTTATGATGGTTCTCCAAACTAAAGTGGATTCCTTAATTCTTTACAATTTGTAGGTGAAATGCGTCGTTGAACATGATTAAAACCTCTTAGAATAAGTAGGTGTTTCAATATTTTGTTCACACGCCTTCTTGGGATGTTTTTGATTAAGAAAAACCGGTCAAGTGTGAGTCGGACTCGCGCACTGAGGGTTCTGTACAAAACTGGATTGAGGGGTGCACTTAACGTTGTTGTAGAGCTTCTAGTCTTGACACACGGACATACTTACGATATTTTTGAGATGCATGTAACTACATATTTACGGTTTTCGAATTTTTCACTTTACCTGTGCTACTTTCTGCAAAATATCATGATTCTAGCTCAACGGGAAGTAACCCTATAGGTTTTGATTGCCTTGCGATTGTCTAAATATCTTTACATAATATAAAACATAGTCGCTTTCCGGTGTATGTTCGCTGAGAACTTCTAGACTACCTTACAGGTCTTGATGCGGTTTTCATCAACATTGATACTATGTTGTGAAAATTTGTTGAAATATGACGATAATTGTTTAAAATGACAAAAGAAATCAAGCCGACTAGGAACTTCAATCGAATACGCTGCTTGATCCCTTTATGACACGACAAAACAATGTAACTTTCATAGGATTGTTGCTCTTTTATAGGTCTACAAATAGTCCGCGATGGCATAATATATATCTCTTCGTAGCTGGTTAGGAAAAAATTCTGTTACGAATGTGGATGAAAGGCTCTTAAGGATATCTTGCTATAGCCGTTTTAACTTCCAAACAAACAGTCACATTCGATGTAGTAATTAGAAAGCTTTTTATACGAATACAGTAAATATGTTAGTTACTTTAAGCATTTTACACCACACAATTTCATTGAAAATCTTCTGAAATATCGCTATGTTAAATCTTTCGTGTAACAAAAATTAAAGGTTCTTGCCCAGCGCCGCGTGGCGCTGCAATCGAGTCATAAGATTTCTTGCGGCGTAATTATAATTATAATCTTTTAACTGCCTTGACGTAGTAGTTTGATTTTTTCAAAGTGTCAAGATGGAACAGACATGAAGTATTTCATATTAATTTCAACTTTTACGCGTACCTTTTTTTTTTTTTTTTTTTTTTTTTTCGTGCGGAAATCCCTTCGGATACCGCCCCCGCTGGAGAACAGGGGTCTCCAGCGGGGGCGGTTATGTCGGGCTTGAACCGACTAAAACCGCACGCCGTCTTGGGTCTTAAGACGCCGGGGTGTAAGGTTACCCATAGAGCATATCCCTCGCACCCCGACTGACTCTGGGCCATCTCCGGTTTCGAGATGGCCCCCTTACTTGCTCTCCACTGTGCCATCTGCTAGTCAGAGGGACACGTGGAAAGCTTCCGAACAGCCCTCAACAGGGCCGTTCTCGCCTCGGTCGGAGTTGGCCGTAGGCGGCAGCGTCTCTCCCACCCTAGGAGAGAGGCGCTGCCGTCTCCGTTGCCCAGGGTGCACCGCGTGGAGGTCCCCAACCAAGCACCCCTGGAGGTCCCCAACCAAGCACCCCAGGTCCCCAACCAAGCACCCCCGTCTACGCGTACCTGTGAAACAGGTCTTGAAAGACAGACATTTGTTATATACACGGTACATGTACGTACCTTTTCATGGCATTGACTTAAAAGATTGATTTTTCACAGCTTCAAGGCGTATGGCATCAATTTCAACTTGATGAACTTGATACTTCTACGCGTTCCTGAGAAAAAGGTCTTGACAGACAAACGGACAGGCAGATGAACAACGATGTGATCCTATTAGAGTTCCGTTTTTCCGTTTTGTGGTACGGAACCCTAAAAAAGACTTTAACTCGCCAAATAACAAGATGTTATAGTATAAATAGCATTTTATCCTGACTAATGTTATAAATACAGTTTTTTTTTAAATTCTACAACAAATTTTAACAAAGAAGCGACTAGACGTACCTACGGCGATACGCCACCGTTACACAAAACTATCGAAGTTTCCGCCCTCCATTAGGGAGGGCGGCTTCAAGAAATTCTAGATAGCTGGTATATAGTTGGTACATTACTCACTGTTTCGAACTATACAATAAGCAAATAATGTTGTTTAACTGCGATTTTCTGTGAGTCAAAATACTTTCCCCCCACTGGATCTAAAGTTCAATATTGAAACTAGAAACTAAAAAGACTATGAAAATAGTAGCGCATAGGCATCTAGTGTCGAATAGTACAACGAAACATTTTTTTGTTTGAAGCGACATCTGTAAAGCATTTAACTTTGAAAGTTTTTCTGTGAAGCCATGCCTGCCTTAAATAGAAGTTTTACGTACCACTGATAGATGGCGCTATACATAATTAAAGTCTTCAGATCGTATAATATGGTTCTAAGAAGTTAAATAGCATTTTTATCTATGCTATGGCATGTTGATAAAAATAAATACTTAATAGATTTTTTTTATTTTATTGTGTTCCATATATATCGCACTTACTTTAAACTACTCTACATAGCAATGTATAGATGTAGAGCACTACATCTATACATTTAAATCTTTTATCAATGGTCTACATTCATAATCGTTGACAGTTTACTATTTATGACACGGAATGGGAATTTCTAGTTTGTTACGTGGAATGGTAGCTTATGCAATTATATGGCCATCAAGCTGTATCACACAAGAGTACTTAGAAAACGGGACGCCTATAAAAAATGCTGACTGGCGACGGGCATTACGGTACAGCATTTTTGGATGTTTTTTTATGTCTCCGTTGGTGTTCACTTGGATGAAAATATCAAACAGTTTTTTCAAGGCGAACAATCTTAGAACCGCTATCTTAAGAGCCTCGATTGAACAGACATCTTATGGTCCGGTTGCTCTATCATACTTTTTCTTCGGCATGAGTCTTTTGGAAGGCAAGAGTGTAAAAGACAGCATCCAGGAAGTGAAGGTTAAGTTTTGGCCCACGTATGAAACTGGAATTATATATTGGATGTCTGCACAAACTTTAAATTACTATTTCGTTCCGAAACCAGAGAGAGTCATATTTATTGCTATTGTTAGTTTTATCTGGACAGTATATTTAGCACACATGAAATCATTAAAAAAAACACCACATAATTCAGTGGAACGGTAAAACGGTAAAGATTTTTTATTAATTTCAACTTTTACTCATCGTTATCACTATCCAGCCCTGCGCGCTGTATCACGTGTGCGCCATTACTTAATTACGGCAATACGAAATCAAACGTAAACGCAGTCAAGACGCGCTGCATAAAATTACGGCGATCGGCCCGCTGGTCACAAACACTTTTCTGTCAGAGGCCTGATTCAGTAATGCCATGTTTCAAAATGCGTGATTTTAATTTGATTATAAAGAAAAATAAAAAGTAGAAAAGTAAAAAAAACAAACAAAAAGAATCCTAAGACGGTCTAAGACGTATATATTATGTATATTTCAACTATCTAGGGCGTGTCCAAGTAGCTCAGTTGGTCAGAGTATTCCTCCTAAAAAGGGACTGGCCGCAGGTTGAAGTCCCGTCCTTGATGTTGAATTTTCCGATTTAAATTTCTGTCTTTTGTTTTAACTAAATACCTACTCTGAAAAGATAAGTGAAGCTGTAGACATGCGCTTTGCGGTAGAGAGAATGCTTTAAAAAACCGTAGCAAGTTGATTTCATCCGGATTCTCACTCTATTTCCCAGCACAACGTGCCAAATAAAAGCAGCAAAATAATTTAGTAGGTGCACTTGCATTCGCTAAACATTCGTTTTGTTTGATGCGAATGTTGTTGCAAATATGTGAAATATACGAACATTCATAACATCCCTGATATTATTAGAATAATACACTTCTCATCAGAAAAATCGAAACACTTTAGTTTTATGATATCTGTCCTAATTTAACACAAAAGGGTTTTCATTCCATGAAAAAAATCACATGTTTGAGCTAGCAGTTTGGCCATTACAGTTGTAAGCGAAAATTCTAAATTCTTAATTAGAATTTCATTGGATTATCTTAAAAAATTAATGAATCATTGTTTTGAGATAAATGTGTTTTTAGAGTTGGAGTACATCTCACCTTTGAAACTAAAAATTATCTTTAATCTTGATACTTTTACTTCTTTATTTTTTATTTACTGTGACTTTGGGACGTCTGAAAAAAAGTTTTTTTTTCTAAAACATATGGATACTTCGCCCGCAGAAGCCGCCAAAGTGGTGGCATTGCTGGATACTGGACTTTAGTCAGCGTGTTGTGGCTGAAAGATTGCTTCTAAGTCTGTCCTCTGTTCATAGAGTCTACAAACGCTATCGGGAGACAGGTTTGTTCACCCGCAGTTCAGGATGTGGCAGAAATCGGGTCACTTCTGAGCGAGATGATAGGTTTATTGTAACAACTTCCTTACAAAATCGACGCCTCAACGCTTTTCAACTGCAGCAGCAAATTCATGTGGCACGTAGAGTGGCCGTAAGTGACTCAACCATTAGAAGAAGGTTGAAGGAACGTGGACTGGTACCGCAGCAAATGGGCCGAAATTAACTGCAGAGCATCGAAGAGCGCGCCTTAACTTTGACCGTAAGCACCTAAATTGGTCATACCTCCAGTGGAGCAATAATTAATAAATTAATTATTTAATGATAATTATTATTTATTTATTTTATGAAGAACTTTTATAAATAAATAATTGATTAATTATTGGCGGTTCCTCTGCCAATCGTCGTAATGACCTGGCCGACTGCTGCTTGCCTCGCCGGGGTTATCTCGCTGCCTCTCCCTTACTCTAGGGCGAGGCGTGATATAGCTCGATCTATAACTATATACAAGATAATCACAGGATTGTATTAGTGAATTAATTTACAAACACCTTGAACAGCACAGCATTCTTGCAGAACAACAAAAAGGGTGTAAAAAAATAGCCAGGGATGTAAAGAACAATTTTAACAATAGACGCAATAATTATGAAACAAGCTCTTACCAAAAATATAAACATTCATACAATGTCCATTGATTATAAAAAGGCCTTCGACTCCGTTCCTCTTAGTTGGTTAATTTACATATTAGAACACTACAAAATTCATTACAGTCTGATCTCGTTTTTAAGTGCAACCATGCTTCAATGGAAAACCAAACTAAAATTGATTAATAACAATTCATTAACAACTGAACCGATTAAAATACAGAGAGGAATTTTTCAAGGAGATGCCCTCAGTCCACTTTGGTTCTGTTTAGCCCTTAATCCATTATCTGAACTACTTAATAGCATTAATATAGGATTTAAACTCAGACATAACAACTCACAGCATATCATCTCTCATTTACTTATACATGGATGACATTAAACTTTATGCAACTAACAACACTGAACTGACAAAACTGATAGACATCACTCAATCATTTCTCTCTATATATTCTCAATCATTTCTATTTCTCTCTACAGCTATAAACATGCAATTTGGACTAGATAAATGCAAAATACACTCTATTAATCGCGGCAAGAGACAAAATAACACCTATACACTTGACACAGGAGAATATATAAAGCCCATGGATGAATATACTGCCCTACTAAGCGCAAAAGCGGTATCTCAAAAAAAAACGAAAAGTTGATTTTTATGCCTTCGGATAGCTCTAAAAAATACGCATCTAATGAACTAAGCCTTTTAGCGCTATCTTGTTCAAAACATATAAAAAAACCTTAAGAAAGATTTCCCTATCTCAGTTTTGCCTTAAATCACTACGGATATTAGAGGTATATCAATATTACGTAGGCCAACAGCTGCATATTTGAATACCGCCAAATCTTTTAAAAAAGAACAGCAACTTTTCTAAGCCGATAAGCGGCAAATATGTAGTATTTGAATGCTTAATTGATCCGCAAATAATTTTGACTAAGTATATGAGATACGGTGGCAGCAGCAAATCAAATTGGCTCTTATGGTTTGTTTGATACGGCCGACAGTTTCCACCGTGGAGTTGTCAATGAAACGTATAAAAACAAAATTTATGATTTTTCAGATTTTTCTCAGGCAGTTAGTACTGCAGGAAAAAACGTAAAACTTAAACTTAAACTCTACAAGATTTTTATGACTGGGAAGATTACACGACACAGTTTAAACTGTCTCGAATAAAACCGCGTCCATATATTAATTAAATGGTCGAAGTAGAAGTCAATAGAGGCAGTTTAGTTTTTTTTTTTACGTGCGGAAATCCCTTCAGATATCCCCCCGCCGACTAGCGAGGGTGGTTATGTCGTGTATCGACTAAAACCGCACGGTGTCCTCCCCAAGTGTCCGTTGCCAGGCACCCCGGGTAAGCCATCGAAAGGATAACCCCAGGGTTACCGGCGGACTTTGGCCGCCACCGCTTTTGATTTAACATACAAAACTGGAATCAATAAAAACCCTATCACTGCGAGCATAATCGGAAATAAAATTTTGAAAACTCAAATTTTGCCACCATCGAAGAAGAAAATTGCAACGTATTTCTACAATCAAAAAAGAAAATATTTTGAAATCTTTTCAAAATATTATACCTCAAAACAGAATGTCCTTTCGGAGAGAACTGCCTACTGTTGACTAGATTAATTCATAGAATCCGTTTTTTCTGCAGATTTTTTTTTATGACATTATAAATTTGAATAATAAAAGACTTTATAAATGTACTTTGATTCTTTTTTTCCTTCAGATTAATACATATTTTATTCGATAGAAAATTCATACTTTTTTGTATACATACATGTAGGAGAAGAGCTAACGAAAAAGCGGTAACTCACATTTTAATTTTATAATTACTAAGCGGTATAGCCGTATCTCATGAAAAAGGTATATCCAGATACATTTTTGATATTTTAACTATTGTGGTAACAAATAGATCCAATATAATATATAAATTCTATTTAATAAGCAAAAAAGTCAATATGTAAAGTAAAAAAAAACTATTTTTACAAAACTCCAATTATCTCGAAACTCCCTTTCATTAAGTTACCGCTTTTGCGCTTAGTGGGGCAGTATAGTACATATAAATACTTAGGTTTTCATCAATCCACACAGATTCATCAGAAGCAAGCAAAATTAGAATTAACCAAAAAATTTAAGGCTAGATTAAACCAAATTTTAAGAAGTCAACTAAATGCATGCAATGGTATAAAGGCCATAAACACATTTGCAATACCATTCCTTACATATTCCTTTATGATTATAAATGTCCCAAAGTGATTTAATCAAATTACAACGCATAATTAACACACATATGACAGCCAACAGATAACACCACCCTAGATCATGCACACAACGTCTCACACTATCACGCCAAGATGGAGGGAGAGGGCTTATTGTTATAAAAAACTTGCACAATAGCCTCGTAGACAAATTACGCGAATATTTCTTCACTAAAGCCGAACAATCGCAACTCCATAAATTTGTTACAGATATTGACAAAAAATTAACCCCCCTTAACCTAGATAACAGAAATAATGTACCGAAAATTATAAGCAAACAACAGAAAATAGATGACGGAAGACACCTCACTAATCTCAGTGAATCACACGTCGACAAAGAAGCATCGAACGAGTGGCTACGGCGAGGTGAGCTGTTTCCTGAAATGGAGGCTTTCATGATTACTATTTAGGAAGAAGTTATAGATACCCGTAATTACCAAAAACACATTATCCGGATCCCTAACCTACCCACAGATTTATGTAGAAGATGACAAAGTAGTTCAGAAACGATTCAACATATTTCTGGTGCATGTAAATCTATATAGTCCAAACAGATTACAAACACAGGCATGATCAAGTTGCTGCAATCATCCACCAAAACTTAGCACACAAACATTCACTAATCCCACAAAAAACAGCTTACTATAAATACAAACCCAGTACTGTTTTAGAGAATGCATCACACAAAACTATTGGGACCGAACTATTATTTCAGATAAGACCATACAAATGGCGAAGTACATTGATTTAGCTACAGAAATCAGGAGACAATGGCAGGTAGAAATAGTCAAAATTGTACCCATCATCATATCTATTATTGGTGTAGTCCCTAAGACTCTCCAAACCAACCTAAACACACTACAAATGCCTAAATCTACCCTTACAGTTATACAGAAATCCGCCGTGCGAATTTTATATTTTTAAATATATTTGTTTTTTTTTTATATAGAATGTATTTAAAAATATAATATAAATGTATTTAAAATATAATAAAGGAAATAATAATAACGATCCTTAGAAATCCTAAAGTTACAAGGTGTTTCGATTTTTCTGATGAGAAGTGTATTATGTAATCTGTGCTGATATGAACTCCCAGTTTTATTTAGGTTACACCTTGATTTCGTATATTTCCTATCATCATAAAATCAGTTCAGTTCCAGTTCTTAGATTTATGACTTTTGCAGTAAAATAATCCTAATTTCGTCAATTCAAGTAAAAATAATAATAGCCTCAGTCTTTCAGTAAATAAGAAGTTGTATTTTGTATATTTTGCTCTTTAAGGTAGGATATCGCCGTTGACATCTGTTGACAGTAAATTATAAACAGCTGCAGGGTGCAGTGTTGCAGCGACGACGGCGCTTATACAGCTTGTTACGGTTTTTTGTACGTAGTACACCTAAGGAATAAGAGATGGCGCTGCATCTTTTTTTACTTTAGTTTTTGATGTTTAATTGTAGATGGCGTAGAATTATATATGAGGATTATGTCGTTGCAGAAAGTTTAATAAAATACTGCTTGAAATTTTTTTTTTTAATATGAATACATTTCGAAAATATTCATTGAATAATTAGGATATGAAAATAATAATAAGTTACTTTAGCCTGGAATTCACTTGTGTAAGCCCGTTTAACCATATTCGGATTTATTTGATGTTATTTTATAAATTACATTGAACCCGACGTTTCGGTTGCTTTTCAGCAGCCATGGTCACGTGTAGCCAGTCTCCACATAAAATAAATCGCGATAGAATTCGTTAAAAAATAGTTTTATTTCAATGTGTGACATTCGCGTAAACTTACGCCATTATCATATAGTATAACTAGTTTGTGTTATGGGATCTAGAATGCGGATACTTCGTCAAACATACTTCGTTTTTTTTTATAAATACACTACTTGTGTCCCGCGGCTTCGCCTCTGCGGCACCCATTTGACCCGTACATGTCCGTACCTAATTTATTAGTTCTACAATAAGGCATAGAAATTTGCCCGATTTGTTGACATTTATGATTACTGCTCCGCTCTCCTAGGTAGTAGCGAAATGATATATAGCCTATAATCTTCCTCGATAAATGAGCTGTCCAACACAAAAACATTTTTTCAATTCTAACCATTAGCGCTTTCAAAAAAAAACAAACAAACAACCTCTTCAGCTTTATGATATTAGTATAGATTAAGTACATTATATTTTATATACCCACATGGAAACCCGCGACCTCAGCCTTAGTAGTCGAATGCTCTAAGGGTACGCCACAGTTATTAGTTATTAGCTTACGTGATTCGTTCAACATATATAGGTGAGGGTTTGGTTTTTACTAAAACGTCATACTTTCTTTGTAAATAAAGAACCCAGTTATAGTTATATATACTAATTCAACTCTAAATCTAATCTATCAGCCTATTCCATTCTAATCCACTGAAAAATACCATCAATGAATTTTTATTCCACTCTGATCCATCGATGGATATGTTTCCATCTCGTGTTCCACTTTGATGCATTGGTGAATTTGTTTCTACTTTTTGTACCGCTCTTATCCATAGATGCAACTCAGTGAGGGATCAGAGTGGAACAAAAAGTGGAAACAAATCCATTTATGGATGAAAGTGGAAAAAAATGCATCGATGGGTCAGAGTGGAGTGGAGATACCGATTATTTCGTTATATTGCAAAACTTTAAACTGGTATATTTTCACTTTTTATTCCACTCTGATCCATCGATGGATATGTTTCCATTTCGTGTTCCACTTAGATGCATTGGTGGATTTGTTTCTACTTTTTTTTAGTTCAGCTATTTAGCTCAGTGAGGGATCAGAGTGGAACAAAAAGTGGAAACAAATCCATTTATGGATCAAAGTGAAAACAAATGCATCGATGGATCAGAGTGGAGTGGAGTTAAAGGGTGGACTCGCTAAGTGTGTCCAGCCGATTATTTCGTCATATTACAAAACTTTAAACTGCCATATAATCTGCATCGCTTTATCTATAAAATGACATAAAAAAGTTAAAAAATAAATCAGCATTGTGCTCACAATTTGTACTTTTGAAGCCCTCCATACATTTATCATAGCACGGTTCATTCGATAGTCTGATACGTTAAAGCGTTAAAAAATAAAAATAGAATTAACATTTCAAAAAGTTAAAAAAAATTCATGCGTACACAATTTGTACTTTTGCGGCTCCCACACATTTACTATGACTCGATTTATTCAAAAGTCTAATGAGTAGAAACGCTAGAAAATGAAATAAAAACTTATAAGTTAAAAAAATCATTGTAAATACTTATGCGGCTCCCATACATTTACTATGCCACGGCTCATTCACTAGTCTGATATGTACAAACTAGTGAACAAACCGTGACATGGTAGATGTATGGGAGTCGCACAAATTGAATGATTTTTTGGAAATGTTTTTTTTTTAACATATTACTTATAATTTTTTTTTAACCTTACTTCTTATCAGATTAATGAATAAACCGTGCAATAATAAATGTATGGGAACCGTAAAATTACAAATTGTAAACACATGAATTTCTTTTCTTCTGACTTTTTTTTTAATTATATTTTTTAAAGCGTTTCCTTATCAAACTCAATAGTCTGTTAAGTAATAGTTTTGAAAATTAAAATTTTCACTAATAAACCGTGCCACAATAAATGTATGGTAAATGCAAAAGTACAAATTGTGAACACATGTCGAAATATACTGTTAACTTTTTTTCTTGTATTTTTAGTGTCATGTTACAAATTAAGTGATGCAGATTTGATATTTGTTTAAAGTTTTGCAATATCTTTTAAATGACGGAATAATCAGCTGGACACACTTAACCTTTCCATCCTGTGTATATATGCGAGTAATCTGAAGCTCGGAAACGGCTCCAACGATTTTCATAAAATTGACTATACAGGGGGCTTCGGGTGCGATAAATTTAAGTTCAATCAAGGTTTCATTGTTAGAAAACGTCGGAAAAATAACCATCACCCAGATACTGATATTAATATAAAAGGGCGCTTCCACCTTACCTTTTTAATTTATGTAAATAGATCTGTACTTAAGTACATTTACTTGTACTTTTATACATTAGAACCATTTCATTCTATTATCTTTTAGTAATTAATGTTTCCTATCAAATAATTCCAGTTTAATATGTTTTTGTAATTAATTTTATGTATCAAATAATTTTAACTTATTATCAATGAATGACACACCAAGTAACCATGGTCAATAATGGCGGATAGGGCACTTAAGAAAATAATTCGATAACTAACTAGTTTACCCTTAGATAAAATCAAGTGAAAGTATAAAAAAGTAAATTAAAAAAAGCACCTGTTGGACTCCTTACCACAATCTATAAGTAGTAAATAAACATAAACATTAATAGGCCCTGTTAGGAGGGGAAGTCCCAAGAAATGCTGGTTTGAACACAGAGGGGAGTCATACCACATTTTACCATGTAACATCCGAAACTTCGGGCCCACACGAAACACGAACGAAACAAAAACCGCATTTTCGATGAACCAATTCAAGGCTGTATATAAGGGGTTCCACTAAGATCTTCGGAATCCAAGCCAACCTCAGCAGCAAGCCGGTACCGTAATGAGTGACGAATGAGGCTCCTAACACGGGTTTTATGGTATGGATCGCAATTGATGTGGTTCTAATGAGGAGATTACTGTCTAGTAAGACTTGAGGTATGTCTACAGCTTTATTGTGAACACACTTTTATTAAACTCACCTGTTTAACCTGATGAACAGAATAGGTTACATTAGTGACATACAAGCGGTATAGAAGTGTTATCGCTCGAGATTTCTTCCAAAGCCGATGTCACCGCTTTCTTGCTAATAACACAAAATACATAAAGAACTTCCAGAGCTACAATTTGCGTTCATACTAGGTAGACAAAGGTATTAGGTCCTGCTCTATGGCCGACGAGGCTCTGGCGCAGGTTTTCCTCTCGAGGTTAGAAGGTCAGACAACAAATGCTCATATAAAAGCCAAGATAAGCCAAATCATTAGATATAAGTTCTTGGTGAGGCCCCATATATAACGAAATAAGTATAACAGATAAATAATTAGTAATTATTCGGCTAATCATGTGCCACGACCTCACGCGCGTACTTTCCGTCTCGTCATCACTCCTATCTCAAAGACGATCGCCGAATCGAATCACTCGAGCCAAATAATCGAATAGCTAATAATCGAATTTATTCGATTGTTCTAAATCTAGGCTCGGTGGGTGGGCAGCCGATTGCTGAGTTAGATAACTTAATGGGTAATTACCCGTCACGGTTTTGCGTTCAAATAATCATGTTTTTCTCCGACTGAGATTTTTGTCTTACTCACTGATTCTTTTCGTGTGGTATTAATTTACATCTCGTCATTTATCAAAAGTTTAGGTACGCCTAGTAGCCTTGGAAGTAACAACATTAATTTTCGTATGAGTTCATAACAATAATACCCTCTCGACCATACCAAACTCTTCGGGGCCCAAGCCAACCTTACCTGTGAACTGGTACACCTGCTGATTAACTGATGAGACTCTGGCCCAAGCTTTCCTCTCGGGTTGGGAGGTCGGGCGATAGTTGCTTCCATAAAAGACGTATATGTCAAACCAAAAGAAAGAGTGTAAGCCTCGGATGCAATCAACGCTGAGATGTTGATGATGACCTATATAATAATAATGTTCTTGACAGCTCTTTCTAGAAGCATAGCTTAACTAGCTTGTGTTATGGGTTCTAGAATGCGGATAAACATACTTATATAAATTTTTGGTAAATATTAGGTCGTTACATATGAAATTGCCGTTTTTCTTGAAGAAATTGTAGGAAACCCAATTTTCAGTACTAACATTTTTGCATTTTGTTTAGGAATGACAAATCCAAATTTTATGATTTTTTTTTTGTGTATGAATGACACAACATTAAGCTAACAAACAGCAACTTTTATTACATTTTTGAAAAGTGACAACTGTTAATTAATACGAAATTTATCATCAAAATGGATAGCATTTTAGGAAATACTGTTTATGAAGATCGAATTAGTTTATCAAGCGGCCACTAAATACAAAATTTAATACAGAGTTGTAAAATCTTGAAATCAACTTTCAAACAAAATATAAATTATGCAAATAGCTTTTAAATTACAGGAATAACGAACTCATGAATTTGTAAGAAAATTTCGGCAATTTCATAGGTAAAGACCTATTATTGACCTAAGTAGCGTAGCGGCAACTATTAAACCTTTTAGGTTATAGATGGCTCTGCTCCCTCTGGCGTAGACAAAGAGAACAACCCACCTTGTCTCCACACACTTCACGAATTTCCTTTACTGTCATTAAATACTAAACTTTTATGTAATCTGTGATATGAGTCTATCGGTATCGGATGCTATCTCTAATTTGATCAAATTGTGTTATTTGAAATCTAAAATTACTCCAAGGAGGTTATCAAGACTATACATACACGTAGAAAGACTATAAAATAATTCTTCATTTGGTTTTTGATTATATTGATTATCTATGGTTTCATATTAAGATTATTATTGTCAATGTCTTAGATTATTAATATTAATAATCTAAGGTCAATGTATTTATTTAATTCAATTTCGTTATTAATAATTAATTTCTTCGAGAACAAGCCTATTGACTATGATTATTTTCTTATGAATAAAGATACAATGACAAAAGTGTATTCGTATGACTGATCAAAGACGGATCAAAAGAGGATAAAATGGTGAACGGTGCCAGCTTGACAAAATTACGCAGCCTTCCAGAGCAGTTCCCTGTACTTCGAGGAATGATATCCTATGCAATCATATGGCCAGCTTGCAGCATCATACAGGAGTACTTAGAAAATGGAACGCGTATTGGAGAAGCAGATTGGCCGAAAGCGTTTCGATTTGGTTTCTTTGGAGCTTTTTTCATGTCCCCTGTCTATTACAGCTGGATGAAGTATACCGGCAGGTTTTTCATAGGGAAGAATTTGATTACTGCTGTCAAGAGAGCTGCTATTGAACAAATATCGTACTCCCCACTTGCTATGGCATATTTCTTCTTCGGTATGAGTCTGTTAGAAAGGAAGGATTTGTCAACCTGTGTGAACGAAGTCAGGGAAAAACTCTGGCCAACTTACAAGATTGGTGTGGTTTTCTGGCCAACGGCGCAAACGTTGAACTTTTATTTTATTTCGCCAAAGAATAGAATTGTGTTTGTAAGTGCTGCTAGTTTTGTCTGGACTATTTATTTAGCGCATATGAAGTCAAAGGAGCAGAAGAATGATCGTAGACAGGAAAGTGATAAGAAAGTAGACAGTAGAACATAAGGATTGTATTTTATTTATTGTTCTGTTGCATACAGTGTTATCTTGAAAAGTTTGAAGTTTTTCGAATATATATTTCTTTGTGAAGTAAATGATGTTAGTTTTCGTATACGTGTACACCCCAAGGTTTGGGCAGAGATGTATAATCGTCTGCATTTCATTAGCTATACTTTTGTGTTCAGGTGTAAAAGAGACTATTGGCAGTGTCATAGGGATTTTAGGATTTCTCAACACCACTGGGCGTGTCACGGATAAAAAACGCTTTACCTAGATAAAAAAATCCAATTCGGGATATTAAACTACCGCCAAGCATTCCCATATACTACACTTTCCCAGGATGAACAATATTATTTCTACACCATTGCCTCCCCATTGACATTTGCCTCATAAGTTCATTCACCAAAGACCCAAAAAACCTGCGTTTCGAGGTGCATTCTTCATTTTTTTCATCATAAAAGAAGTAGATGTTTTTAAAATTAATAATTTCGATGATTTTTATGTGAGTATTTCTATTGACCACTATTAATCATGTTTTGTCAGCGGGTCAACTTAATGTGCGCGGGAGTTTGGTGAGCTATCGTTTTTTTTTTTCAGCGTCGGATCGACCGTGTGGAATTAGTATGAAATATTGCCGTGTTTAGTTTTGTGGTGGTATTTAATGATTGAATAAAAGGTGAGTTTAGATTTTGATTTTTAGGAAGTACAATTAAACTTTTCACAATAAAACTCAGTAAAAGAGATGAAATTGGTAAAACGGACATTATTTTTGACGAATATGAAAAAATTGCCATATATGCACTTGCGCTACAGAATTAAGGTATTGGAGGTATTTCCCCAAAGGCGAATCCAGATTTAAGCGGGAAACTATGTTATGCGTTGTTCTTGTTGGCTTATTCGTTAATATAGGTAATAGAGCCGACTGCTGGAATTATCCCGGGAGAAGCCGGGATGGGTTATCCTGTAAAAAATAAGAAACTAAATACCGTGCTTTCCTTTTAGCAACATTGTAAGAGATTTGTTGATAATTGTGTATATCTATGACACCCGCATGTATGTCTATGATGCGGGCCTGCCTGCGGGCCACAGGCTATACACGATACGGCTTCAAATAAATAGGTAGGTACCTTTCTTTCCTGGAAATCCCTTCGGATACCTGAAGCAAACAAAAACAATCAAAATGGGTTCAGCCGTTTGGGAGCTACAATGCCACAGACAAACACACACAGATAGGTCAAACTCATAACTTATACTTTAAAAAAAGGAAGCAGCAGACCCTGGGCTCCCAAGTGGAAGTCTCGGATAGAACCGGGACCATCGCTAAGCTACGCCTTTATATCCGAAGGTGTCTACCAATCAACTAAACTTACCTTTTTTTTTTTTGTTTTTTTTTTATCGTGCGGAAATAACTATAATTTTTTTATATCCGAAGGTATCGGCCAATCAACGAAATTTTTAAGTATCATTTTTTTTTGGCCCCACGTCATAAAACGGGCACTTTCATGGGCTGTGAAGACGAGTATGTAAGTTTACTGTGGTATGGAAACCAAACCAACCTAAGTCATATTTCACTGTCTAAAGATTTTCAGATTTTGAAAATTAGTTTTCTTGTTTACTTTTTGATTGCTTAGGGAGAATGCTGTGTAACTACTTAGTGGGCTTTGCATTTATATAATCAAAGTTAGTGGGGTCTACAAAAAAAAATTTAATTATGATAATTCAGATTTAAATTTTTTTGGTCTCAGAATGATCATCTACTTTTGACGCTGACTGTACGACACTCGTGGGTAGAAATGATGCTGCTTTGCCGGGAACAATGCGGCAGGTGATTTTTAAATAGGTATACATATACTCACGCCTTTTCCCTTTGAGATCTATCTGATTTATTTATTTGCCTCATGAAACTGCTTCTGATTGATATAGTAAGTCACATTATCTTCACATGTGGAACCTTTGAGTACCAATTCGCCGTAGGCATACCAAATTATAACATCACAATTTATATTTTTACTAGCATCGCCACGCGGTTTCACCCGCGTAAGTCTTGATCCCGTGAGAATATCGGGATAAAAAGTAGCCTATGTTACTCAGGGATAATGTAGCATTCTAATAGTGAAAGAATTTTTGAAATCGCTCCAATATTTCCTCTTTATAATATAGATTATCAAAAAACTGGGTGGACATTTAAAGATTAATAAGAACGTGATTTTTTGCCACTCTTTTACTATCCTTTATTTTATAAGCTCAGTCAACCAATTTGTTTGAACTAAGTATAGGAAATTACCCAATTTTAACATTGCAAAGTGAAGAAAAATAAATAACAGTATTCCGACATTTTGTTGATCAATCTAACATCAGATAAGTTAACTTCTCAAAGTGTAGCAAAAAGTTTTAAAATTTCTGAGAAAAAAACATACCAAACGACTTCAGAAACTCATATTTCACGCTAATTATATATAGCAAGGAATAGAATCGATTATTACGAAGAAGAAGAGAAGTGTTCCGATTCATTTTTTACTAAAACTATAAATAATGTCCCATTGCAGGTGAGGACAGGCTATGAGACACTCATGGGACAATCGGTGTGGGTAAAAAACCCACTTTATGTCCTTGTGATTTTGGTCAGTTTTATCTTTTACAAAATATAGACCTCTGTGGATGTAGCGTGAAATAGTTCACTTTGAGAAGTATATAGAGAGGCTAAAACCACCTCTTATATATAATTAGTTAGGATAAGATTACTATATTAGTACCTACCGTAAGTTAGTAGTATTGCATACTACCCTTCCCTTTCTTAATTCCCGTGTTAGGATTACGTCAGTCGCATAACTACTGGTCGGAGTTCGAACTTGTAATCTCATGATCGCAAGTCCGATGCCTTACCAATAATTATGTTACCGCACTTTACAGCATCGAGCACCAATCTCAGTTGCATTCAAAGCTTGCAGTTTTTGAGCTGAACCGATGCAGAACTGGTCTCAAAACCAGTTCTGCATCGGTTCAGCTCAAATTTTGACACGATAAACAAACCGCTTCAAAGTTTTGTACTTACCCCAGACACGTACCTACACCATCAACTTACCTTCAATCCATTAAAAATATGTAACATTATTTAGCTAGTACAGCTATATAATTTAGTCACTAACGGAGATCTAATCAACTCGTAAAAGTCAAAAATTTTACGAGTTGATTAGATCTCATTTGCTGCAAAAAGCAAATACAGGTGAAAAATTCTATATTAACCTGAATTACTGATTTACATATTTATATTAAGATGTTAAAGTGTATTACTTCTTATGTTAAATAAATAAATTACTTACTGATAAGAGGTATAAAAATCAAGACTTTTGATCTACATAAAACCTTACTTTACCCGCACATATGTTTCCGCCTTCCTATAATTTCGAATTTATTCCAGTATTAATTTTTAACGCCCCATTTAAAAGGGCATTAAAAATTACCTATCGAGGCAGTAAAACTGAGGACCTTCATTTTTAGAATTCGTAACATCTGGAATCTGTGTTTTTAGAATTTACTCAAACTAACCATACAAACTTACATAAAAAAATAGAATACGAAATCATAATATTATGAATACGAAAACGGTTTTTTTTGTTTGTTTATTACTGAATCTCGCAAAAACAGCTTTATGAATTTGGCCGACACACAAGCAGAGTCCGACCGAAAATAGAATATGGACTACATTTTATCCCGGGAATACGTTCTAGAGAGCTGTGGGAAGGGGATAAGTACTCTATACTGCATTCATTTTACAATATAGCACATAAAAACTAAGAAGCTTCATTTTTGGTCTCCGGAAGTATGACCATGTTTCGGAATTTCGGGCGAAGTTGAAGTGGTTACCTATTCGTCAGCGTAGATACTCTCATATTCTCTCTCTTCTATACTCTATTCTTTTCAATCCTGATTCGCCTTCTTACTTAAGAGAACGCTTTGAGTATCTTGTCCCCAGGGGTAAACCCTGTCGCACCTCCTCTGCGCTTCTTCTTCGAACTCCTCTTCACTGCTCCAGCTGTTACGATGGCTCATTTACTGTTCGCGCGGTAAGGTTGTGGAATGCGCTGCCTCACTCTGTACGCGATAGCACTTCTTTGAACGTATTCAAGATCAAAGTAAAAGAACTGTTCCTTGCTCAAACTAGATAACTGTGTATTATTTATTTATGTAATTTTCATAATTTATTGTATATTTATGAATTTATGTAGTGTATTTATGTATACATATATTTATATATATAAATTTGTCTATATGTATGTAATTTAATATGTATGGTATGTATGTTCTTAGTACTTTTGTATTCTATTATTAAGTATGTTCTCTGCAATTGTACACTTGCACTTACTACCCTTTTGTTGCTGTGTCTCCTTTATCCCCCAAAGGTTTGCTGGGAGAAAACTCAATACTGAGTTAAGCTCGCCTTTGTACATCTAATTATAATTATGCCTGTTACTGTACTATTTTATGTGTGTACAATAAAGAATTAAGAAAATTGGTAATATCAGCTCTATCAAGTCTCCTTATCAGGTAAAAGTCATTTTTTTAGCAATGTTTTTTGGTAGCGTCTTGGAGAGATCGTTAAGTGAAAAAGGACCCGTTTCGGCTCTTTTGTGCCAATGTAAGGACGGTAGCAAGACGATACGACACCGGCTTTATCGGCTTAATTAATCGGCTTGTACCCGCCAGTTGAATTTTAATGTGTGTGGATTGAGATAGTGGGCACAATCTTGGCTAATTTGCACCGGTACGCAAATTGCTAAAACGGTAGTTGTCATTTAGATGTGATTGACTTGTTGAAGATGTTATTGAGACGGAAATACGCCTTACAGTTTTATTGGAGTTGTTTCTAGGATTTGATAGTTTGTAGAGATGTTTTAGTTTAGTTTGCTATGGTTCAAATTTACTACTAATTATGATAAACTAGCTGTTGCTCGCAGCTCCGCCAGCCAGAAATATGATCTCGTTCCCACAACCCATGTTATTCCAGACTATAATATATCCCTGTAACAAATTACGGCCGGATCTGTTCAGGCTTTAGAGCGTGATTGCGTAACAGAAATTCAAACATCTTCACAAACTTTCACATTTAAGATATTTATAGGAAGTAGGATGAGAAAATTCGGAGGATGAATGTATAATTTGTATTTATTTACAAAAAAAGTATCTAGGTATGTTAATCCACATTCTATAATTCATATTCTACACAACCCATAACATAAGCTGGCTAAGCTATGAATACTTCGGGTCTAGATATCGCTGTGTAGACTGTCCTTGAATATTACTTTATCACGCCAGAACGACTGAACGGATCTGGATGAAATTTGACACAAGAATAAATTATAGTCCTAAGTAGCACATAGAATACTATGTATACCGGGAATAGGTTCCTGTGGATCGAGCTAGTCTTTTATAAAAGATCTTATTTTGTACACCGGTGAGCCAACGTAAATTAAATGTTTTAATATGAACATTAAGATATTTTTTTATTCCATGCCTCAATTGGGTGCTTGTTAATTTAAGGCTTGTTAAGTCCCTGTGACAGAGTAATTTATTAGCGTTAGAGTTGTGTTCATAAAAAAGACACATGATGTCGTAAAGGAGCCCTTTAACAGGAGAAGTAGGTACACATATTTTACTGTATACTAGGAATAAATTCGTAAAGAATCCTGTGACCCGATTGTACCGCCACCTACCGGGTCCAATAGTAAATGTAAACAAAATCGGCTGTAATACTGAATTCCATGCTTCTTACTTCAAAACTTAAGCACTTCCCATGCAACGGAGTTCTAAACCTACAACCACTTTTCCCTTATTTGGCGAAAAATATTTTTAATCAGAAGCAGCTAAATGAAATTTCGTGCGTCTTACTTTGAAAATGACGGACTTTCCATACATCCCTTCATCACCTATTTCACCCCTTTAGTAGTATTTTTTTTTGAAAAACGCTGATACACATGTACCTTTCTTTCTAACCAGAAGTAACAATATGAAATTTTAAGCTTATTACTTTCAAAACGACGGACTTTCCATGCAACTGTTCATCATCTATTTTACCCCCTTATGTAATTTCATGCTTCTATCTTCAAAAGCTACGAACTTCCCATAGAAACATTCAACCTCTATTTCACCCTGTAAGTTTTGAAAAACGCTGATACACGTGCTCATTTCTTACTAACCAGTAGCAGTTGTATGAAATATGTTTAGCAGTCTATGTATCTATTTATATGTTCCGCTGTAGCTCCTAAGATACTGAACTAATTGTAATGAATGAGGTGTCAATCGATTTTTTGTCATGCTCTGGGTGCTATAGGCAACAGTTTATGTTGGTCTTACCTGCTCACTTACACGGTCGCTCAGTAATCTTTTGTTCTACATGCTCAAACTACCTTAATGATACGCTTTTCAAGTCTAATCTAAAACAATAGATTCTAGTACAATATTTACAGCATTTCTTCATTTAAATCGACAATCTTGAATTGAAATACAAATTAATGTTCAGTCATTCTGCTGAGAAACGCTAGAAAACCAGTAGATTTAGCATATTATCTATACAGTCAGGCTAATTACAATGTGATATTTAATTGAAGTAATGTGCAACTGTAATCTCGAATGAGGTTAACAGCTGTCTTAACGCCGCCCACTGAGCTGTTAAGTGAACCAATTATAAATAATAATATGTATCTGTACAAAAAGTACTGCATCTGTGGTAAACAAGCCTGGTGGAAACCCGCTTCCGGTAAGGTGGATATAAATGGTACTCGGACATCAAAGGTGTCTCTAGGCATTATGATTTTCGTGATAATAAAAGTGGCAATGAGTGCAGTAAGACCCGTACACCAACCGACCACTCACTTCAATTTGCGCAGGAGGAATTTCAGTTTCCCTGTACACCCACCAGTGGATTCTAAGTTTCCCTGTACACCCCTTGTGCTATGGTTGGATTTTTTTTTAATTAAATTATCGATCAATAAAAGCATGTATAACAAGCATATGTAACAAGTCTTTAGTGCAGTATCAATATTTAAGAACTTGTCCACTCCTAGCAGTGGAGATGAATATAAAAATAAAACTGTCATCTAAAATATTCTAACGACGACCTTTATATTGTTACTTGATGACATTTGGAATATGAATCATAATTTGACATGTCATTAATATTCTAGTTAATTCTCATAAAACATAATATTCTAATAAATCTGGTTCTCCTTAGCAGTGCCTAGAATGCAGCATTCCCGCGCAGAATTGCATTTAAATGCTAATTATCGTATCAATTTGAAACTTTGTTTACAGTATGTGAAATCCGGATGATAATACATTCATTTGACATTATCAACCCATCTTTTATCCACATTTTTGCTCTATTATCAGGAGCAAAAATGTTGATTTTAGAACTCTTCAGCGGCTAAAACCCCTCAATTTCAAGTTCATTTGGATTTCTTCGGAGTTCGATATATTAAATTTGATAAAAAGCGTGTTTTTAAAACTATAATAATCACGAATGCTCAGAATACGTACAATCAGATTGAAGAATATTTTAATTTGAGTATGTACCTCCACTGTTTAATTTAATGTATTTTCACTTTCTGCCGTCCATAAACTTGTTAATTTAAAACGAATTGAAGTAAACAGATCAAGAAATAAAGTAGTTGTGCCGCGAAAATTTTAATTGTGCCATGAATACAAAAAAGGTATATTAAAAAGGTAGTTTTACGATCAATTTGGTGGATACCTGGTTTGATTCTCGTTTCAGTATCAACAATAAACAGACAACGGACTGTGGTGAGTTTTATGGTTGATGTTATAGGGTTTTAAGTGTTGGGTTGATAAGATTGAGTTGTTCAATTGATGGCGATTATGATTTTCTTACAGGGCAATATTTTGAAGGATAATTTTATTTATTTTGATGCTGATTCAGTTTTCAAATATAGCCCTTCAAGTAGCCAATTATGGTTATACATCATAAAATAATAAAACAGAGCTTTTATTTCGATTTTGCGATTGCGTTAGAGCAAATGGGTTTATATTTTTACTCTATTTTCAAAAGTTATGTTTTGATATATTATTTCTACTAAATTTTAATAGATGTAAAACAAATAAAACATAAAATTTATAGAGCCTTCAATCAGCAATAATTGAGATACCTACAGATATACTGCATAATGCATAGTACAATACATATATTGCATAACTGTATAATTTTATTGGTTTTGTGACTAGAGCTAACTTTCAAAATATAATTAGGTACTATTTTTCTTTATATACGTCATTGTTTATGATCATGATATAAAATAGGGCCTATAAAAAACAGGCGGATAATTTTTTATTTTCAAATGATTGAATTTTAAATGAGGAACCAATCTTAAAAGAGTTTCCAACCAGTCTTAAGATACTTTAACGGGTAAAAAAAAAAATATAATCATTAAAACCGATATGGTAAAATTTTTGAATATGTGTATGAAATCGTAAATCTGTAGATTTTTAGCATTGGATAAATAAACAAACTCCTCGTAATTTAAGAAGTTCGAGGCAGCCAAAAACCTAATTTTATTTCGTTTTAAACAATAAATGTAAATCATTGGAACTCGTTATCGATATAAATCGGCTACCAAGGCATCTATTAAAAAAAGATTTGTCTTTTAATAAAAAATGGACAACAGCAACTGAGATCTGCCTGACCGTATGATAGTTTTATGATAATTAAGATGTGTAGAAAAAACAGTGGAATTTTATTTTGTGTTCACATAATAGGTGGGCGGGGACATAGTGGGGGTCCAAATATAGTTATCTGACAAATGAAGTTATTGTTTATGACAAACATATCGCATTCAGTTGATTTGAACAGTGTAAGCGGTTTTAAGCTCAGTGGGTAAATAAACTAGAATCAATTTCTCTTAGCTTTGTTTTGAGCAACGAAAGCGATACTTTGCTTTTAATTTTGTTTCTTTTCGTTTTCTTTTCTCATTTGACGGGAGCTATAATTAAAAGTAAAAATTATTGTGATTGGTTTTGGCAAATTGCAAATTGGTTCTTAATAAAGTGGAAGACGGATATTAATATGAGTATGGCCTCGGTGTTATTTTTTTTATAATTTTAAAGCAGCTGTAATTACTTAGTGCGATATAAATTCACAAATTTTATATTTTGTGAAATGTCATTTTCCGTGGGAATGAGGGAATGTAAGTTTTATTGCTTGTGTTGCACAAAATTATTTTTTAATTTACATTGGCTTAAAAGATAAGTGAGTCGTCGAGACACACGTCTCCAGGATTTTTAATGATAAATTTAAATTGGTGGTAGTGTAGGTACTTGGAATTAGTGTTCGGTTAAAAGCTCATTAATTTTTTTTTTTAATTACAGATCTAGGTTATGTTTGATTCTTACCAAAAAAAAGCAGAAGCCCCTTCGACTGGGTAGTATCCTCCTCTTCGTGGAATTCTAAAACTTAATACTGTAACTTAACTGTCTACTACTAAGTACGAGTACTCCGAGGATATACACGCGTGAGTACCAATATAAAAATATGCAGTACGGTCATACAATCACTACATATAAAACAACTAACTAACATACATATAAAACAAAGTCCTCCGCCGCTTCTATCTGTCTGTCTATTCGCGATAAACTCAAAAACTATTACACCGATTTTCATGCTGTTTTCACCAATGGATAGAGTGGGTCTCGAGGAAGTTTTAGTATATAATTTGCCCAGTTTTTGTATATATTGGCTAAAATACAATCATATTTGTTGGAAGTGTTTAAAAAAAGCCACCGGGGTGCTTTCAATGAACACGCTACCTAAACCCTTTGAGATATAAATATTTTTTTTCATATACAGGACACGTCAATTTGACTTCACCTCGCCTGATGGTAAGCTGAAGGTAAAGTCTCAGTAAAGAGGGTCACCATTACATACACGTACCATGTTAACAATGGTGGCACTCAGCTTGACGGCCTCATCAGAAGAGGATCGTGCACATAATTATGTATGGTGGACTGATGTATCCTATATAGATTGTGGTGGTGGAATAGAATAAATGTGAAAATTGATATGTATATTCAGACATACTAGACTTAAAACTAATCGTTTAGTTGTTTTGTAGTTGATTGATTTTATTTTTTTGTATATTTATATTAATTGAATATTTCGACTGCATGAATGTGAAATATATTTAATTTTGATGCATGTTATTTTGTACACCACACATGTGGTAGGATATAGCGCACATAACATAAACTATAAGACCTTTACAACTAACCTATGATCCACAAAAACTGGTGGTAGAAATTTGATGACACAAATTTGTCACAAAATTCGATTGCACGATGCACGATTGCGAAAAACCCTCCATAGTAATCCAATTTCGGTTTGATTGCGTTCAGGGGTCAGCAAGTGCATAGCCGGGCAGGGGGATTGTGGTCGCAGCACTAGCGGGACCGGTGGGTGTCCCGCGGTGCTGCGACGACAATCCTCTTCTGATGAGGCCGTCAAGCTGAGTGCCACCATTGTTAACATGATACGTGTTTGTAATGGTGACCCTCTTTCCTAAGACTTTACCTTCAGCTTACTATCAGGCGAGGTGAAGTCAAATTGACGTGTCCTAAATATAAAAAAAAAAAAAAAAAAAAAAAATATATATATATTATGAATATGATTATGAGTCCCATGGCTAGCGGCAGCGGAATCAGAGTTCCGAATAAAAGGCAATTAAATCCCATACGCTTAATATAACAAGTCCAACCATTATAGTAAACCTTTACATCTTTCTTATTCACACTCGACGATTTTAACTTTTTAATTCCAAATTCATCAACAGAGTGAAAATTCGCGCTTCAAAACAGGGAGCTGTCATAAATCGCCGACTCCCCATGACAGTGCGTCCCATCAAATGTCACAAGTTGCTGTCAGACGTCACTTTCGGCTCATAATCGAATGTAGTTTTATTTTAACCTTACAACTGTCTGCGTTGTTTTGTTTTAACGTCACAAAATAATTTATTGGTCGTTTAACGACTGTTGATGAGGTGTTGACAGGTTTAGACGCGATGGATTAAGATTTGTTTTAAGACGTTGGCGGTTTTGTTTTATTGTAGTAAAATGTTTCTAAATCCGTTAGTTAAGCGTAGGGATCAAATAAACCATATAGAGTTTTCACATTCAGCTCTTAAGTGTACTTAAAACCTTTAACACCCCTAAGGTGACAAATAAGCACAATTGACTGCATGTGTCTATATTCTATACCCTCACCATGGAGTCTCTCTTTCTTCATCGAAGCATCAATCCCGGGTGCATCAAATCTCCTCCTGCTACTCTTCTTGTATATAATTTGGTTTGATTAGCTTACGGAAGTGATTGCCGTCTGACTCCCCAACTCCTAGAGGAAAACCTGCGCCAGAGCCTCGTCTGTTAATCAATTAAGTAGTGACTAGTGTAATGGCTTGCAGGTGAAATTGGCTTGTGCCCCATACGCCCATGGATTACTGTCGTACTGTTGTATACAGTTTTTTTTTTAAGAATATTTGTAACTGAAAACTAATATTCCCCCTAACCCTTCCAGCTAAGCTTAATTGCTTGTGTTAGGAGTGGGTTCACTTCGGTAGTGTAATGGCCAGGATTCAAAATTTCGGGAACTCTCGATCATAGAGTCGACTCCTTAACCCTATGATCGATAGTTAGGGTTAGTCGTCATGGTTTTCTGTATGATGAATGGAATTTGGTCGACCTTCCGAGTCACAGTTTATACCAACACAGACATCACCGTTTATTTTATCTTGTATTTTTTTGTATCAACAGTCCTGAAACAAATGTCACTTCAAACTATACCTACCTATAAAATGGAAAATAAATAGGTACGGATACAGCCATTGATTATATATTAGGTGCAGCGAATGGTGTCAATCTGCTTCTTAAAGAAGTTGCTTAAAAAATAAAGCACTGCATAGCGAATAGTGTTTTGAGTGCGGGCGCCACTCACGCGCAGCGCACGTTGTCAGAACGGAAGAGTTCTGACATGTTTTACTAAAACTGTTAGCGCTTTTTAATAGAAAAGACAGTGTAAGTTTACATGGTATAAAGGATATATCCTAATACGGATATTTTAGTGTATTCCACCAAGATCTTCAGGGCCAAGCCAACCACACCTGCGAGCTGGTTGGGTGGCAGGGTCTGGTGTAGGCTTTCCTATCGAGATTGGGGGTCAGATGGCAGTCACTCCCATAAAAGCCATAAAAGCCAAATCAAAAGAAGGCGAGGAAGTAAGCGGTCCTCGTTCTCCGAGGTGAAAGCTTCTGATGTAACCGGGAACAACGCTAAGACAATGAGCAGTAAGATGTATTTTCCGCATGATAATAAAATACAATACTATTGTATTGTATTTTCCATTGAATCGAAACTAATACTAGACATATTGGGGATACAAAGTTGAAAAAATATTTTCAATGTGCTGTATTATCGCTAGTACTCTCATTATCTTCTTCCAAGTCAAACTATTCGTGTTAGTTTGAGCTCAGGCTGGTGGCACCTTAGGTAAAAGAATGGGTTCATACGAGTACTCATTTCATTGCAAGTTCTACTTACACCTTATAGTACGCTACCGCCACTTCAATTTGTGTTATACTTAAAACTAAATCAATTTATTTTCATTTTCTTACGTGCTACATAAAACAGTGGTTGAGGCACTTCTTTTAGGTAGATAATACCTGTGTTAGAAGGCCTTGCTCTTCAAATTCCATAAAAAAAAAGTCAGGCAAGTACCTAACTGATTTTATATAACATTATAATAACAGTTTGAAGTGTGTGCGTATGAGTGTGTGTGATTGTATGCGAGGGTGTGTTTGTGTGGGTGTGTGTTTGTGTGTGTGTGTTTGTGTGTGTTTTTGTGTGTATAAACGTAGAAGAGTATAAATAAGTGTCATAAAACCATAAAAACAAACATAACATAACATAACTTCTCACCTGTATACCCGAAGGGGTAGACAGAGGTGTATTACACACCCACGATTCGCCAGCAATGTTAAAAGGTCCCAACGTAATAACCATAAAACTATTACTATTAAATTACTAGATTAAGTGTATAGGTATATATGTATATCAATATACATATATACCTATACATCAAATAATAGATACTATAATAAACATTTAAAATGGACAAACCATTATAAAGCATGTCAAGATCACATGTTTAAAATCACATCATCTGCTGCTGATGTAAAACACCCTCATCTATATCTTGTTAGGTTTCCTTTGATCCTGGTACTAAAAATGGTATTTTTGCTACTTGTTTTAAATCCAAGTTAATTTTCGTGTGAGTGTAAACCCATATAAACCAACCCTATAGACACCCACATCTATCCACAGAAAAAAAAACAACAGTACTTTAAGAAATAAATGTTACAAAAACGCCGGCGAGATAAATAGTCGTCGGTGTAAGCGATAATTATGTGGCGGCGGGCGGTGGCGGAAACGGTGATATTAGTGGCTTTTAGTCGCTCGCCTTAATGGCTTTTGAATAATTTAGTCAGATTGAGCCATCGAGACGGTCGGCATTGTAGGGTTGACTCCGAATTTTAGTTACGAGTTCGATAATCTCATTGTGCTCGTGTAGATTCTGTTTGATACGTAGTATGCTATAAATAATAGTAATATATTTATAAATTTACCCAGGGTTGTATAGGGCCTCACCGGGACCTTTGTGGCTAAGCCAAAATACTCGGTTAATACTTAGCCACGAGCTCCCCAGGGTTATCATGAAACATTATGAAATCTCGGGCCCGCATAAAACACAAATAAAAGACGTAGCACTAAGGTACTATGGAGTACTCGGGGTGCGAGGGATATGCTCTATGGGCAACCTTACACCCCGGCGTCTGAAGACCCGAGACGGCGTGCGGTTTTAGTCGGTTCAAGCCCGACATAACCGCCCCCGCTGGCCGGCGGGGGGGTATCCGAGGGGATTTCCGCACGAAAAAAATAAAAATAAAAAAAAGGTACTATGGAGTTACTGCACATTTATTTTGGTGGGTATGGTATGTATGCTTCATGGTAGGCCCACTGATTTCGTAAAGCGACTGTCATTGGACCTCCACAACCCGCTGACGATATCGAAGTTCTGTAGTTGGACCAAGTTGTCGAACTAATAAGGGATCAAACTATCCGTAAGCAATGCAACAGATATTCGTATGACAAGTAGAAAATGACAGGATTTCAAGCAATTGTGGTTAAGATTTGACAGTTTCTCCCCAGCGCCTCTGTTCCCAGATGTAGTATCGCATCAAATGCTAGCCGGAGGTTTCCACTCGAAATAGATACTTGTACGTATAACCAATTATAAAGCTGATAGGTATATAAACACCAAATTTAACACTTTTTTTTCTAATTAGCGACATGTACACAGTTTTAATCTAATCAATATTCGATGATAATTAATAATCCCAATCTGCTGATTTGAATCTTACGATAATTGTGTCACCTTGGAAGCTGTTAAGAAAAACAGCGTCTGTTTCTAGTCTAACCAGGTGCTATTAATAGTTCTTTAAATAGAGTTTCTTCTAAATTTTGATATTTTATGAATAATTTCGAGGGTACCAAATTGTAGCACTCTCCCATGCCGTAGAAGATGCACCGCAGGATCATCTCCGTCCTCTAGTCGTCGCCCTAGCTGAACCAGGACCAGCGAAGCACCGCATCGTGTTCCTTTCTATAGGGTAGGGGATTTTGATCCCCAACTACGCGTTGAGGTCGCCAATGTTGATAGCAAGGACTGATCGGGGTCTCAGGGATAAAAATCTTTTCTAGGGCACACCAGGTTCTCCTGCCAACCAGGCTGATCGGCTTTAGTCGGTTCGAGTCCTCGAGCACACCCACCTCATCGCAAATTCGGGTGAGGTGAAGCCCGCGAGCAGGGTAACCGCATGTAACAACAAAGTAAAAAAAATATTGACTTAATCTATTTATTATGTTCTAGTTGAGTAACCTGGACACAAGTGACGGCAATAGCATGGCAAACATTCCCTGGCCACAGCAAGCTCTTACCACCAGGTATACTTGTTTGCCACCTCAGAATTATAAAACAAATATCACCTACATGCGTTCCCAGGGGACGAAATAGGAGTGCTACCCAACAAGGAGATATTTTATTTTTGTTACACATATAACCTCAGCCATTGTTGTTCGCTAACAAGTTGCGGTGCTAAACCGCGCGGGGCCCGCGGCCCTGAGCGGTATCATTGCAGTTAATGCTGGCTGATGTCTCAATACCTCCCAGTGTGCGAGCCTATTATTTCTGTCTCACACGATGCTGTTGCACTGCTCTATAATATGGAGGCGGATTATTTTATTACGAGCAATTCGAATGTGGAAGCCATGTGTATGTTATAAAAAGAATTTATAATGACTATTTGTTATGACATATACCTTGGTGATTTGAATAATTTCTTGTGGCTGTAAGGTTTAATTTCAATTGTGGGAGTATGATAATATAACGAAGGAAGACTAGATTTTTTAAGGCGTGGTTTCACGCTTTCAGTGCCCATCTACTTACACAATTAATATAATGACAAGTGAGATAGTGGTCAAACGTGGACTAAGCTGTATTAGGGGTATCACGTCACTCAACAGCCCGCTGAGTTTCTTGCCGAAGTCTTCTCAGGACAGGGCCGCGTTTCGAACCGGTGGTCCATTTGCCAAACATTAGATTAATTTTTTTATGACGTTTTGTAAGTGCCGTATTGATGGTCTATACAGAATAAATGGTTTTTGACTTTGACTCAATAACATTGGATTCTCAGAATCGCGTATATTCCTGTATTTCGCCAATTAGCTATGTTTTTTGGTCCTACGTTATAGAGAACAAGCCGGGCATATTTATTAAGTTGAAATTGTTGGATTAAGAACAGTTAAACAGTTAAATTTTCGGAAAACTGTGTACCTATTTAAAAAGTGGGTCTCCTGACTCCTCCTTGAAGATCGTATGAATTGCAGAATTTCAGCCCCATATTTTAGTATGTGCGATTCCGGTAGCCAACTTTTCAGTAACGTCTCACCATCATGATCATCACAGCGTTAGTCTCGATTGCATCCAAAGCTTGCACTTTGGAGTCTGGGATCCGCTCTCCTGCTCTTTCCCTTGATCTTGGTTTTTATGGAGGCGACAACCGTGTAACCCTTCAATTCTGAGAGGAAAGCCTGCGCCAGAGCCTCATCCGTTAATCAGCAGGTGTATCAACTTGCAGGTGAGGTGTACTTGGGCCCTGAAGATTTTGGTGGAGCCCTATACACCCTAAATGCATACATAAATATTATACTATACCTCTATAAAATACTCCGTGACCTACTTAATCATATTTCGAATAATTTATTTACTTTTTAAGTTAGTTAAAGAACGCATTGTTCTTTCCTTGTTAATTAATATAAATGTCACATCACTACGGTAATAAATATATATCAAACGTGTACGTGTGAAGTGTTACATTATTTTACGGTTCAGCTCTGTTGATGTATTACCTAAGTAAACAGAAGTAGTTTCCACAACACTAAGCACCCCCTATTTAGGTTGTACTAAAGTGTGGTGTATGTTAGCCTATACAAAGCATTTATGTGTTGCACTTCATGCAATATCAACTTTAATATTCAGTAGTCATAAGTTGAATAACTGTCATTCTAAATTCATTCATATTGCTTGTAACAAAGAGTCATATTTCGACGATATATTGAAATAAGTTTGTCTAGTAAGTTCCCAATCGAACGGTTCCTGTATTTATTTGAATTTCGGATTTATGAATACAGGTACAAGAATTTAAATTATGTGGATTGCGGCGGTACTTCGAACATTTTGAAATTGGAATCCCGATTTTCAGATCTTAAAAAGGTTTTGTTAGAATAAGAGCTTATATGACGATATAACATTGCCATAACTTGACTTATTCTCAATTGTCGTAAGATGTATTTTCAATAGCAGACGAATGATATTTACATCGAGTAAGGTTGAAATAGTGTTATGGTGTTGGTGTGAGGTACACTGAATCGCGAGAAAGTAGCGCTATTTGCTACCGTATCACGCGCCATCGTGGATTCAGGTGTGTTCAACATTTGACAATGTCGCTTTGACAATGGGCATTTTGATAACATTAATTATTTTATTGATTCTTCTATTATATTTTATATACGTTAAAAGTATCTTAAATTAGCTACAAACTGTTTCTCTATTACAAGGATTAGAGATTTTTAGTATTTTTACTTACAATATGATACGTCGTTAAATAAACTTCCAAAAATGTGCTTCAGAGGCTTGTTATGTTATGGGATATAAATAAAACAAAATGTTTTTGCTACCTGTAGAGTGCATACGATGTCACATCTGCCGCTCTGCATCCGTCCAATCAGCGGCATTATATGTTAATAGCCTATTAGAATATATACTGCAGGCTTCTTCGCGCCGCCGCTCGCGCCATCCTATCTCCGATGCACTATAATTCTGCTACCAAATAAATCGGATCTCTCATAACTATTGTCTACACTATAACTTAAAGGCCTAACTAAATTGGATAAATGTTATAGCGCTCCAAAGTTAGTCTTTGCATGATAAATCGCATTTTAACAACCAAATTGTTGAAATAAGGACGATGTCAGGTGAAAATATAAGTTTGTATGTGTTTTGCACGGTGGCTTGTTAGGAGAAGTGTTCATTGTTTTTGTTGTGATATCTTATTGTATTTATGTAAGTTAGTGCTTTGTTACCCATTGAGTTCGTGTTTCAGTGGGTGGCGGCCAACTTAAACGACTTTACCAACTATAGCGATCAATTTAATAATACCACTATCTTTTACTCGTGTTTTATTAACAGATACAGAAATTCTAAGAAGTTCCGGCATTAAAATTTCAAGAAAAAGAAAAAACATTCAACGACCCATTCCTAAAACGTATCGGGCCCCGTTCTGTCCGCGGTGTCTTTGCTCTGGCGGCGATAAGATCTGCTTTATAATGTTTCAATTAACCAGTAGCCAGTATTTATTGGGGACACGCGGTGGTAGCGGCCGATTCATTACCTGCTTGCTACGAATTAACAAAAGGTGCAAAGGATACGCCGCATTTCAAATTTAAGCTCACGTTGACACTACAAGTTTTAATCAGAGATATTTTTTATAAACCATAGATTGTTTCAGAGCACAGAAAACGCTATTTAAAATGTCAAACATAGAAGGTTAAAAAAATTTATTGTGCACAAATTACAAAATATAAATTATCGTTGAACAATCAGATAACATGTCACGATTGTTTAATACAAAACTGTTAAAAACATAAATATACAGAACCATTATCGTTATTTATTGAATTAAGAGCTACCTTTTAGCGGACAGCACACAAACAAAAAGTGTGGCGCGATTTGTTTATTTATCTTTTTCTTTGGAAAAAAGAAGGACTTAGATGCGTATTATTCCAATTAATTCAGGTGTAATTGGATTTATGGTGTCTCGGCGGCATATTTCCAAATCCACCTTGTGTGGTTGCTAATTACGCCGCTCTGTGGTATTTTAACAGTATTTATTGTGATGGCAGCCATATTAATTCAGCGATAAGTAGTGGAATCGTGGGCTGTTATTCGATTATCGATATTAACCACTATGTTGTTACAATAACTCGTGGATTTTGCGTTGTAATACCTTTACATTGTTTTTAGTCTTGCGAAGGTTTATAATGGGATGGGCTACATCTACATTAATACCTCTGCATACATACCATAAAATATAGTTGGCTTATGTCTGTTTTATAGGATTCAAAGAATCATGTAGTACCTACGTGCTTTATTATTTTTCTTGTCCCATAAAACTTACTGATACTAACATCACGAGTTAAACCAAACTGAAATAGTATAATTCAAACTAACTATCAGAAAAGTGGAGTCCACGTAGTTTAGATGCGATTAATGTGCAGTAGGCATAAGTGGGGTAAGACTGGTTGATAAAGAGAAGAATATGAGAATGATGTGGCTTGAAAGAAAATTTTACGATGAGAGTTGAAAGAGACATGCTAAGGTATTTTGAATACAGACAACACACCAATTATATGAGGTCCTTACATGTTAGTAGGCAGAATAACCGGGGTCAACTTCACAGAACATACACTAATAAAATTGGTGATGCCTTGAAAAAAGGTTAGGTTAAAAGCAATCGACCTCTGTGGCGTAGCGATAGAGCATTCGAGTGTTAACGTCGTAGGTCGCGGGTTCAATACCCGCTCAGTACACACACAGTCCAGTAATTGTACCCTTGAATAGTCTATTTGCATTGTTCTGGGTGTCTCTATTTATAATACACTAGCTAGTCTCTATTTATAATATGTGATATTTATTTACAAAAGAAAATATATCCGAGTATGTATATACGCATTCTAGAACCTATAACACAAGCAAATTAAGCTATACTTGCTTTGAGTCTAGATTTTTTTGAAGAAAAAAGTTTGAAGCCCGTTGCTCTTATGAAAGATTTATTTGACAATAGACGAAGATCGCGTATTACGTAGACAGATAGCGTACAGTGTGGAGTACAGGAGCCATAACGAGCTGTTGTATCTGCCTACCTCAGGGGGAGAAAGGCGTGAGTATATGTATATATTAATAATAGCCTCATGTAGATGCATGCCAATGAGCGATGTAAACCAATAATGGCAAGTATCTCTATTGTATTGTGTAAGTTTTAAAATAAACAGACACTCAAACATAAGCTCACAAAATAGAATGACGTATTCAAAGCTTTGATCAGAAGAAAACTGTGCGTTCTCTGCTGACAGCAAGCAGTTAGACCAGTAAAGTTGTGACCCATGCCGATAGTCGTATATAAATACATAACCTTCTAAAACATTAATAATATCTTCACATGTTATTGATATCTTTCTAACAATCCCGCATATGCGAGAACAATCTCTCATTTGAAACACATTCTTTGAGCGTCACTCAAAACATCGATTTTATTAAACCCATACAAACGCCATTTCTGAATTAAAATACGTTGAAAAACTTATAAATGACCGCCTCGAGGACACACTAAGGATTTCGTGACGGTATACATGAAAAAAAGATAAACAAAATAAATTTAAAAAAGATAAATCGTAGCGCCATATCTCGTTATTATTTCGGAAAACAATAGTGGCTGGGCTGTCACGTGAAGCGCGGGCCATGCAAATAATCATAAATAAATAAATAAAAATAAATATGAGTCGAAGGCCCGATGTCTTATTTTAGGGCCGCAGGTTGGCTAGCCCTGATATATAGTTGCTGGAAGTGATGTGATTTAGGACAAATTATTGTAAGAATAATAATTTCACTAGTTAAACAAAATAGAACAGACAGAGTTGATATGTTCAATAAAAGGGAGATACAAAACTAATATAGATATTATTATTAGTATGTATGTGACCGATATTCGTTCGGGTACTACGTTTTTTATTATTGTCAGAGATCGGAATAGGTAGAGTATATTTACCTAAAGTTCGGAGAAGTAAGTAACATAGAGTTGATAATACCTTCTCTAAACACTTAAAACCCGGGATAATAAAAACATGAACTGGACTTTGAGTATAGTTACAAATTATTGATTTGAAATAACAGAAAAAAACAGCGCTTATAATTTAACACTTTTAGTACGAAACTCTAAAAACATAATGAGATTCTTCAATATAAGCACGATAAGTAATTTGGAGTTCCTTAAATTCCGGGATTTAATCTTCATTCTAGAGGAGGTATTATCAACTCTATGTGACTTCCTTCCTCGAACTGTAGGTAAATATACTCTACCTATTCCGTTTTCTGATTATTTTTTATTTTGTCTATGCCAATAAAATTGTTAGAGCTGTCTCACATTAGGTCGGACCGACAGTTTTGCCGGAACGACAACGGTGTGATATATAGATATGATATACATAGAACTATGACAATTTATCCTTTATTGGAACCAAATGGTTTTTTTTCAATTACCAAAAAGATATTTCAGATCAGATAATTTTCACTTGATGGCGACGCTTGATCTTAGAAAAATGAAATAACTGAATTTTATGGACGCCCAGAGTTCTGTTCAAACACGACTCACAGTTCCCATAGATCCGCAGGCAGCATCTAGTAGTATAAATCCGAAACTAACCTAAGGGTATCCAGCAATTCAACATCCATGTACATAACGAGTTCAACGTTGTCCAAACAAGGGAGACTGTCGCCGTCCTGCGCTCTGCCTAACAAATGTTGTCGTAATGAAAATAAAGCCTTGTGAGGCTATTGCAGGCTGTATTAACCCTATAGAAATGATATTAACTCATATCGGGAGGGGATGAGATGATTGATGGGGATAGTTCGCGTTATTCATGCATGGGCGTTAAGTTTGTTTGTATGTGTGTGTGCTTTCAGATCGCAGTTTCATTTCATTTTCGTATTTTTGAGTTAGAATTTTTTTTTTGCGAATAGTCAATAAATTCATTTTTCATGTTAACATAAATTCAAACTAATCAATGTTTTTTAGGGTTCCGTTGCCAAATAGCAAACAACGGAACCCTTATAGATTCGTCATGTCTGTCTGTCTGTCCGTCCGTATGTCACAGACACTTTTTTCCGAAACTATAAGAACTATGCTGTATGCTGAAACTCGGTAAGTAGATGCATTCTGTGAACCACTTTAAGATTTTCACACAAAAATAGAAAAAAAAAATAAAAAAAAGTTTCCCCGTGACCATGAAAAGCAACCGAAACGTCGGGATGAATGTGAAACATAAAATAACATCAAATAAATCGCGATAGGATTCGTTAAAAATAGTTTTATTTAAATAGAAAAAAAAACAATAAATTTGGTGGTTCCCCATACTAAGAACTGAGACTCAAAATTTATTTTTTCCTCAAACCCATACGGATGGATACCCTATGGATAGGTCTTCAAAAATAATATTGATGTTGTTAATAAAAAAAAATCTAAACTGAATGATTTGCGCGAGAGTCACTACCAAAGTGCTAAAATGTGCCCCTGTAACTGCCCCCCCCCCCTGTAACTTCTAAAATAAGAGAACGATAAAACTAAAAAAAAATATATGATGTACATTACCATGTAAACTTCCAACGAAAATTGGTTTGAACGAGATCTAGTAAGTAGTTTTTTTTAATACGTCATATATTTATAACGTTGAACTTGAAATTGTTGAAATTGATTGAACAATTACCTTTCATTCAATCAACTCAAATATATAATTTTACTTGCTGCTACGGTACCCTTCATGGGCGAGTCCGACTCGCACTTGGCCGGTTTTTTTAAGTTACTGCGTGGTTTCTAGTGAGAGTATTACAAGCTGTACTTAATTTCAGTCTAGATACACACGTACTCTATCATTTCTTTCATTTCACTTCACGTGTTCCTTTTTTGGTGGGATAATTTTATAACTTGCATCTTGTATGAGTTGTCAGAATTCCATGTAAAAAAAAATTGACTATAGTAAACGTATATGCGTATACGTATATAAGTCAAGTACTGTATATTTTTACATTACTTTGTTAAGTACTACATATTTCCCAATTTTGTTTTATATTTCACAAACGTTTTCAATTTAAAGCGTATGTAACATAAATACCGATGTGCAACCAAATAAAATTTCCACAAAGGCTAGAAAGGGACAGCAATAAAAATAGAGCATATCTACCTATATTTTCATTCTACGGGTATATTTCACAAAATAACTTTTACTATCCATATTATTTAAAATAGACCTTAATACTCTGTGTTAGAGTTTCAAATTTGAATAACGTATGACATTTGTGTGTATTTCGTATGTAAAAATGGCAGTGGCGTGAGTTTTCCGGGCGAAATTGGAAAAATATTCGTATTTTCACAATGGCGGCGCGGCGCGCGCCAATTTGAATATAGATTAGAAAATGTGACTACGTGCACTCTAATATGTTTTTCTAGTGATGGGGCGAGCTGTTTGTCGATATTCTTTTAAGCATTGGATTATTTTATTATTGAATGGAGTAACGTGGTAAGTTAGTTTTGTAATTGTGATGTCAAAAGTGTAAGTTAAGATAATGTAATAGCTGACTGCGAGGAGTCTGTAAAGGAATATTAATTACCTATGAAGTCTAGCCGAGGAGAAGGAGGTTAATAAAAAGATTGATTTACATCGTTATATACAATTTATATAAATACAGGTGAACTCAAGTGATGAATGATCATTCTGCCGTGGTGTTGAGTCGGTCCGGTGCTCAGAAGGTAAAAAAGCACTCAGCTGATGCACTGCAAAAGGTGAGCAGGTGTGCGTGCAGCGTGCTTAGGGCTCCTGCTATTACGCCTCGCAACCACATTACTGGTGCGAAACCCACGCTGGGAACCCTGAAAACTAAATAATGAGGGTCAGTTCGTTACCAGAACATAGCGTCCTTGTACCCGCTGTAATGCAGGTGAGCGCAGCCTCTCCAGAAGGTGTGGCAGCGAAGCTATAAGCTAAATTACAAAACAAAAAAATTGAAAAGCAGGCGTTGTGACCCGACGTCATGACCTCTGACCGTAGAGGTCATTGGCCTCGTGGCATTAAGCACTAAAATTATACATAAATAATACTTAATTAGGCCATGCAGTAGGCTAATGCCTAACTCTGGCAATAAGTTCTCACTTGTATAAGGGAAATGGAATGTGATCTCAACTCTTACCTAGAACACGCGAACAGCGTCACGCACCGGGGTGCCAGGTGAATTCACGTCGAAAGATTGACGCGGAAAGGCCAGGCCAGGCTAGTGAATGACACCTGGTTTTATAGTCCCAATCTCACTCAGTTAGAGATGTTACTGAATTGCGTTAATTGTGCAACATAGACTAAAAATAATACTAAAAATTATATTAGGTATATCTTACAAAAAAATTATTAAAATAAAAACGTGGAATAACAACGTTACTATGGATATTGGATTATTACTTGGAAAAGGCCTATGACAGAGTGGTGAGGAGCGAACTGTGGTCAACATTGTCTATGAATGGGGTGAGTGGCAGCTTGTTAAAATACTGAGATCTCTCCATGAGGGTTCCAGTACTTGTGTCAGGACAAACGGAGCTTACACAGACTGACTTAACATCGATAAAGGTGTTGGACAAGGATGTGTAGCTTCGCCAGGGTTGTTTAACTTATTCATAGACGATTGCTTGAAAGAACTCCAAGAGATTGTGTTGGGATTAAGGATGAATGACTTGACCGTCAAATGCCTCCTGTACGCTGAAGATCAAGTGAAATTGGCATCGTCGGGCATTAAAATTTTGCATGGTTTCCTAAAAATCAAACGAATGAAAGTGAATGTAAGTAAGACAAAACTAATGATTCTCGAAGACAAGAAAGCATAACAAATTGCACAATTTTGATCGAAGGAGAAAAAGTGGAACGATATAAAGAGTTTGTATACTTGGGTTCAAAATTTACGAGAGATGGAACGTATGACTTTGATATGGAGCATAGAGTTTTGGCAGGTAATCGAGTGAATGGGGCGCTGTTTAATTTTATGAGCAGGCAGAGCTTATCTAAAAAGGAACTTCTGGTTGTACATTGAGGAGTTTTCGTCCCACCACTTATGTATGCTAGTGAATGTTGGGTGTGGCTTAAGGAGCATAACAGTAAACTGATCGCTGTGAAAATGAGAAGTCTAAGGAGTACAGTTGGAGTGACGTTGCTCGACCGATTAAGGAACAGTGCCATAAGGGAACGTAGTGGTGTGATTGAGAATGTAGTGACCAAGATACAGAAAGGCATGCTTATATGGTTCGGATGTGTAGAGAGGATGGACAAAAGAAGACTGACAAAATAGATATATGAGGCGTGGGGCAATAGGCATCCCGGTAAAGGTCGACCTAGGCGTACGCTTGTTAATCAGATCTAGAACGTTTTAGAGAAAGGCCAGGTCAAGAGTACCCGCAACCGGCGTGCACGTATGAAAACAATTATGGAAGTAGAAGAAGCGAAAAGAGTATGCCAAGATCGTGGCAAGTGGAAAGATGTTGTATCTGCCTACCTCAGTAGGAAACAGGCGTGACTTTATGTATGTATGTATGTATGTATAAGCATTAATAGTAGAATTTCTAATTATTATTTGTTTACCTAGGTAGTTTATGAGCGAATATTTCATGGTTTCGGATTATAGCCTCAATGCAAACGTTTTAGTTAAATAATAATATTTAATAAATAAATATTTAGTAAAAAGAAATAATCAGATCTGTTGCCAACTTGCCAGCACCATCAAATGGTAACTTTGACAGTGCAGTGCGGTGGCAATATAATTTATTAATTTTATATGAAGCCAATGCTGCAACCTAACACCAATAATCTTTTTTTTAAATTTCAAAGGTAATATTATGTGAAGATGTATTAATATGTATATAGATCTACCTATTCGGGGTGAACTAATCGGGGTAATAGGAGGTTACACGGGCCAGTATTCTCCAAACTGTACTAAATTGGAGGTCAATCAGATGTCCTCCTATAAGGGTAGTAGTGATAGTAGGGTATTTATTATACTTTCAACTCCTCCAATTTTCTACTGATTAATCTCGTAACGAGTTCCAAGACAGTTTAACTTTTACTTGGATTTCCCGAGTGTCATTACTCGCTGTTTGTGGGTTACTGCTGTTGATCCTGGTGTACAGGAGTTACAGTAGTGGGTGTGTGGCAGGGATTAGTCCCATTAAAAAGTAATAATGCTAACAGAATTATCGATAATACAATGAAAGCCTTACCATTCCGCGTATTTCCCTAGCTATGTACAAACTCGGGTAATGGATTTCCTGCTCCCGCCCACTTGGCGCGTTCTGCTATTTTTGCGCATACAATAAAACCTTATAAAACCCATGGATTGGACCAATTTATAGCCTCTATGTATGCATATTCTGTAATATATTCATACTGGGATGTTTTCCTCTGAAAAGGGGGGATTTTCATTGTGTTTGGGGACTCAGTTGATTGGTTTAATTTCGATTTCATGTTTTCAATTTGGTACGTTTGTTTTTTTTCTTATGGCTTGTTTTTAGAATGCTTTTTATATTATTATACAGACTGCTGAAGTCAGGTAAGATAAGGCAGCAGGATTCGCGTTATCACCACTTTGACAATGACTTTTTTTAAATTTTTCTATTTTAATACAAAAGTTGCACTTAAGAGCCCGTTGGTCCACTACGATTACTCTTTTCCATTTTTTTGTTTATCTTGGCTCTTAAAAGAGCGAATACTGTCTTACCTTCAACCCCGAGTCAAAACCTCGTCCGGCAATCAGCAGGTTTACCACCCTGCAGACGAGGTTGCCTTGGGCCTTGTAGTTCGTGGAAGGGACCCAGGCACCCACCATTTGATTTTTAAATACGTGCTTCAAAAAGCTAGTGACTGTTGTCCAGGGATTGAACTAGAAGCCACCGGTATGAGTTGCCAATAAGACCACTCAGTTATTAGGCACTGCTGCTGATTCTGCGAGCATGTAATGCTCGCGAAGGAGATGGCGGAGCGCGCCCGGGAGAGATTTAGAACTCTCCCGGCCCCGCCGAGCCCGCAACATGCTCGCCGCGCGTCGCAGGCGACTCAGGCGCCGGAGGTAGCTTAACGACCTCCATCCTCCATGAGCGCAGGCCTGGGGGTCGCAGGTGATGCCGCCTGTCACCCCAGCAGAAGCTGGCCTTGACGGTGGGGCGACTAGCGCCACTCCTCCAAACCGGGGCTAGACGGGGACACCGTGGTTCCCAAACCCCAAGGGGGCCATCTCGAAACCGGAGATGGCCCAGGGTCAGCCGGGGTGCGAGGGATATGCTCTATGGGCAACCTTACACCCCGGCGTCTGTAGACCCGAGACGGCGTGCGGTTTTAGTCGGTTCAAGCCCGACATAACCGCCCCCGCTGGCCGGCGGGGGTATCCGAAGGGATAACCGCACAAAAAAAAATAAAAAAAGGCACTGCTGTTGATTAATTAAGTGTAATAGGTTTATTTATCAACGAATTCGTAATTGTTAAAACTATTGAGTGGTAATCAGCGTTAGGCTTTCGCAATTAGGTATAGTCACCGAGAAAAGTGGTCTAACAAATTTAAATTTCTTGACTAGCGAAGAACTTAAAACATTTCATTAAATAATAAACAAAGCATAAAATATACTAACTTCGCTGTGGATTATAAATAGATCAATATTGATATATTTAAAAATTGATTGATTAGCTTATTCCAATGTAGAATATATACATTTTTTTAGTTGCCGAAATTACTAGTATATGCTAAGCTAAGCTGTGTTAGGAGAGGGTTCACGTCGGTCGTCGGCCAGGGTACGAACCTGGGACCTCTCGAGCGTTAGGCCGACTTCTTAATAACTAAGCCACTGACGCTAGAATTTAATGTTAATCAACTTTTGTCTTTATATGTACTTAACTATAATTGACGCAATGCTACGGCACTTGAAGGTTTTAATTAAGCGAAAAAATTAAATCTCACGCAATTAAGTTTCGATTTGCTTTTTAGTCCGACACGCCATCACGATGTCTGTGCCTTAATGACGAACAGAGTAAACACTGTTACTTTTTAAAATTGTTTGTAGATGGTTTTGTTTTTTTTCATCATTTTTTTCATCATCATATATATAAAATCAATAGCCACCCCAAATGTAACTTTTCAATGAAGTTACATTTGGGGTTGCGTTTTTAGAGGACACAATTTTATTTTTTTTGATTTGAAGGGGGGGTCAGTGTAAAGCTAAAACCAAGTTTGTGGGGTCGCCACCCTTGTCCCACGGCCGCCATCTTGAAAATAGGGGTTGAAATGGTTTTTACGATACATCTCTTAAACTTTTATCTAATAAAAAAAAATTGTTAACATTTTTTGTTGCAAATTAAATTCACTACAACTTTGGTCCAGTTACTTTTTGTCGTAGAACTATAAATAAAAAAGTTATAAGCGAAAATGTTCAGAAACGTTTTTTTATCTCTTTATACGGTGGTAATAAAGATGATAATTCTCTTGACAGCCTAAGATACACACAATTCGCCAAGGCAGTGACAAAAAGTACATTTAACTTATCTTCACTTCCTCCAACACAAGACACAGCTCGCTTTCATACTTTCCGAGTCTACCATCAGGTCTTCTTATATGGACTTACTTGGAATCAGTAGTATGTGATGGGGTGCTGCAAAAATTATGACTCTAGTATTTCACTACACTTAATCAATTGATTTGACATTCTTTAGTTAAGTTTAGTTCGAGCTAAAACTTAACTTACCCTGTAGCTAGGTATAACTTATTAATAGGAAATTATATAGTTTCTTTCAGTTAATTTCTATTTTTATTTGAGCTTGTTAAATGCAGAATACTAAAAGAGTGGTAACAATTACTTTCCTTTTATTTTATTGTTTCTTTTTTTATTTTTAATCATCCACTTTCACGTTATATCTTGTTATTTCACACAAGTTTCCCCAGAACTTACCGTTATGAAGTTTAATAAAAAGAAACTGATTTCTTGCCGTATCAACCATTCTGTGAATTGAAGGGTGGCGCGCTACCATCTATCTGAAACGATCTGATACACTTATCGGTAGTGTAATTGAATGAAATTTGACAGTAACAAGCATATCTCCGATTTTCAGCATAACATAGAAAATCTGGTACAATTTTATTATATTTGATAGTTCACCAGCCTATTTCAGGGTTAACCTTGAATTTTGAATTTCGAACTGTACGTTCTCTTTAGCAAAACCTAAAAACGTGTCAATCCATAGATAAACAACTTTGCAACTGTTAAAAGCGTGTGTTTTTTCTTTTCCTGTGCAAGCGTCCCTTTTAAGTACGCGGTTAGATAATACTGGCAAATTCCTCACTTAAGAGGAGTACTACTTGAGGATCAGCGGGTAATTTTCTTACTTTGGCGGTATAAGTATGGAAGTTTTTATCTACCGTTTATTTTTTGTTATTTAATTTCCACAATCTGTATAGTCACAAAACGAATACTGGTAATGGTCCTATTCTAAACTGTGAAGTTATTGGATTTTCAGAATCAAAGCAAAAAGTCGTTTCACTTAAAAAAATATCGAAATAGTAAAAAATATCAGACTTTTTTTGGGAGATGTTACTGCTTGCGAATAATATCTTACCAAGACGAGAGAGTCCTGTTTTTAGGTTATTAGTAGAAGACGTAGGTCTAGTTTGTCGTGAAGTATTAAAGGACAGAAGCAGATGGCGATCCGTTGTCTCTGCCTATTCCGGAGGGAAAAAGACGTGAGTATATGTATGTACCTAAGTACTAACATAAGCTATAATATTTTATTGACAATTAGGAAGATGCGCCCGAGCAGGAGTCGGTTTATGCGTGAGAACAAAGTATTTCACACTTCAAAGGTTTTCTCCTTTCAGCTTTGTGTTATATAAGTTCGACGTTTTTATATTTTTATGATGGGTACATAAAATGAATGTTCTTGTTCATGTATTTTTTGTTGAAGTAGATTAATTTAAACTGATTTTTAAAATTAACGATATTGTAATATTTTCTATAAATATATTCACGTATGTATGTTCATGAAATAGTTACATGCCAAGTCACCTGCATTAGTCCTGCTTATACTTTGTAGTCAGGGATTCACTCTCCTACTCTTTCTCTTGATTTGGCTGTCTTGGTTTGCCAAGACTGGCTGAAGAAGAAGAAATAAGACCGGCGCAGGCTGTCCTCTTAAGGTTGGGAAGTCAGACGGCAGTTGCTCCCATAGTAGCCAAAATAAGTCAAATAAAAATATGACCAGAGAGCTCCTTGAACTAAGATGCGAAAGGCATGACGGAGAGACACTCCTTGAAAAAAGAGCCTAAGGACTAGGCTACTTAAGATAAAAAAAAAGAATCGTGGTCGAATTTCGACCGATAGATGAATCACTTGGGTTGAGGATTATCGAAAACACCTTACTTTTAACTCACCGAATTTTGCCGATTTGTTAGTTTTTATCTAAGCGCCACTTTACGCCACCACTTGAGTTTCGTAACACAACACTAACATTCAGCTATCAGCATTCGGCTTTCATTTCGCCGAAAGCAAAACTAATATTTAAACACCTTTGTCTGTGTTGGCGTGTTGAGAACATCGGCAGTTTTTTGTGCTTGGATTTCGGCAAATGTAATTTAATATGGCAATTTGGGCAGTTTATAGATTGGTAAACAAAGGTGTGTTTGATGATTGTGGGGATTAAAGGTATCTGTAAGATGTTTATTGTATTCATGGTTATTTTAGCTAGGTATGTCCGCCATGTCCGGTAGTAGGCAGAACTGTATTGATGGCAACATTTCATGTACTAACGTTACCACGTAGTAGAGGGCAAGGTCTATTGGCGTGAACACTTGTTCTGGATAGGAAGGGAGACCGTGGAAATAGTAGAAAGAGCTCATCAGAACAGTTGCCTTAGTAGAGGCGTATAACATATACTTAACTAATATTTTGTTTTTTTTTTAAGACAATTTTTTTATAGCTAATCGCGGACTTAAATCGAAACGTCGAAACGTAAGCGAAATATCATCATCAGCATAACAGCATGTGTCCCGATTGCATTCGAGGCCCTCACCTCGGAGTCCGGGGTCCACCTACCTGCTTTTCCACCTCCATTTCACACGGTCTTGGGTAGTAGCAAAATATATCGTAACTTATGGATGATACCATGATAAAGAGGTAAAAAATTAATAATAAACACTTTACTCAACCAACCTATTAGTAATGCCGTTAGGGAATATTATAATTTTATTTAATTATATAGGGATATAGTACATAGTGCTAAAATAATATAGCTTGATTTTATTATAAAATTAAATATCAGATCTTATTCAGTTTTATATGTGACCACACTAGATATTCCTCCTTTTGTAACACACTTCCTAATTGATTCGTTGACATTTGACTATCTGGTAAAAGTTAAATAAATAAGTATTCTAGGACATTCTACACAACGCTATCTAGGCCCAAAGTAAGCATAGCTTAACCAGGTTGTGTTATGTGTTTTAGACTGTCATGCAAATATTTACACTGAGCGGGATTCGAACCTGCGACCTCCGCAGTGTACCGTCCGAAACTCTACCGTCACGGCAGTCGTAAAAAATCGTTAAAATATCGCGAAACACAACATTTCCCCCGAAAAATGCCGCCTGTTCGAAAACCTCTTATTATAAAGACCCAGACGTAAAATTTCCCACAATGAGTTACCGTTATGTTTGCAGCATAATAATGTGTTTAATTGTTTTAAAACTACGACAAAGTGCTGCCGACTATGAGCTCAGCTGCTTATTGGTGCAGAGTAGAATAGCACAGAGATTATGTTAACAATAGGTAGGTGCACAAATAATAATGTTTAAATGACTGTAATTAGTAGTGGTATTATATTAAAATGAGGTAGAATCGGAGCGGCCGGTACACCCTGGGCGGCGGTCAATGGCTTCCCCTTCACCCCTTCATAGGGTTGGCATTGATCGTCGGCCAATACCCAACGTGGCGGGAACACATCGCTCTCCGTACTCCTCTGCTTTCAGAGGAGACAGGATGAGCGATGCTGTTAGTGGTGAGATGGCCCAGGGTCAGCCGGGGTGCGAGGGATATGCTCTATGGGTAACCTTACACCCCGGCGTCTGAAGACCCGAGACGGCGTGCGGTTTTAGTCGGTGCAAGCCCGACATAACCGCCCCCTCTGGTCGGCGGGGGGGTATCCGAAGGGATTTCCGCACGATAAAAAAAAAAAAAAAAAAAAAAAAAAAAAAAAAAAAAAAAAGGTAGATAGCACTATCGCGACGTCTAAAGTGTACCGCGTTGTATGACAGAAGTTGTACTTTGTTCTCGCTTACACTCACTGATTGATGCATGTCCTGTGTTGATTCGATGAAGGTCAAAGATCATTGGTCCCTAATTAGTGTATTGTTATCCCCATTTTCTTTCATTGGTGCCGTATTATTTTCAACTGTATATAAAGGTTGAATAAAATTTTCATGAATTTACTAGTAATTTCAGTTAGGTAGATACAGAAGCCTTAAAAAAAATTGTCTTACCTGATTAATTTTTATTAATTATATTTCTTCAGAGACTACATCACTCTCCTACTCTGTACACCTTATATCGAGTTACCATCAATCAAAGGTTCCTAGTGGCTTAATCGTCCTGCAAACATTTGCCTTAGCCATAAACCTTCACTTTGGCACCCGCGCCCTTTGGGAAGCTCGCCTCTCACACCCTCCGTAGGGAGTTTTTATTACTTTTAAATATAATGTACTGTTTGCGTAGAGATTATTGTGTGTTTAATGTATTTAGTTCTAAGGGGTTTGTTTATGTGGTTTTGTATAATGTTACTTATAGTTAGACCACCCTTGGAGGTGCTACTTGAGGTAAATTTTTCTTTAACAAATATTGATAATCTTTTCAAACTACTTTTTTTGTTTTACAGGTTCGTTATCACTGAAAGGATAAAAAGAGGTGCATTGGGTGTTAAAGGTTCTTGCAGGTGAGGTGGGTACACGCAGAAGATCTTGGTGGGACCCATACACCCCATACCCAATTTGGCTCTGTCATCATAAAAGCTAGGTCATCATCGTCATCATCAACCTATGTTAGTCCACTGCTGGACATAGGTCTCCCCTAATGAGCGCCATAGCGCCCTGTCTTCAGCTTGCCGCATCCAGCATCTGCCTGCAGTCTTTCGCAGATCGTCATCCCACCTGGCCGGAGGGCGTCCTACACCACGTTTGCCAAGTCGCGGTCTCCACTCAAGAACACGTTTATCCCAGCGGTTGTCGGTTCTTCGCCAGATATGGCCGGCCCACTGCCACTTCAGCTAGCTAATTCCTTGAACTATGTCGATAAAAGCTAGATAGTGTCTACTGTCTACTCAATGTCTTATCTTCGGAAAACATACAACACGAAACGTATCAAATCTATACGACAGTTAATAGTTAATTTATTTCACATACATAATTAGAATGGATTTAAATAATGATAGGAACCACGATCAAGATGAACTGCCGCGTTATCATTGTGTTACGTAAAAGCTCTGTTTTGTTGATCGGATTTTGAGTAGTGAAATCCAACCTTTGTTACATGTGTAACTTGAACATACAACTATACTAGCGGCACGCTATGACTGCCGTTTTGACACGGTAAAATAGTAATGTGAAATGTCAATTTAAAATAGAAAAAACATCAAATCAAATGCGCCACATCTATAGGTTTTTAGGGTTCCGTTGCCAAATGGCAAAAAACGGAACCCTTATAAATTCGTCATGTCTGTCTGTCTGTCCGTCCGTATGTCACAGCCACTTTTTTCCGAAACTATAAGGACTATGCTTTTGAAACTTGGTAAGTAGATGTATTCTGTGAACCGCATTAAGATTTTCACACAAAAATAGAAAAAAAGCAATAAATTTTGGGGGTTCCCCATACTTAGACTTAGAAATGAAACTCAATTTTTTTTTTTCGTCAAACCCATACGTGTGGTATCTATGGATAGGTCTTTAAAAATGATATTGAGGTTTCTAATATAATCTTTTTCTAAACTGAATAGTTTGCGCGAGAGACACTTCCAAAGTGGTAAAATGTGTGCCCCCTTCCCCCCCTGTAACTTCTAAATTAAGAGAATGATAAAACTAAAAAAAAAACAATGATGTACATTACCATGTAAACTTCCACCGAAATTTGGTTTGAACGAGATCTAGTAAGTAGTTTTTTTTAATACGACATAAATCGTAAACCGCAATTTACCTTTCATTCAATCAACTCAAATACAAAAATTTAAAAAATAACATTATTATGTTACTTGCTGCTACGGAACCCTTAATGGGCGAGTCCGACTCGCACTTGGCCGCTTTTTGGATATTGCATTTATTTTTTAAATTTAACATAACATAACATAAACTCACGCCTATATCCCCGAATTTATGAATTTCGAAAAACATAAATACCAAATTTTGTCGTAAATTAGTACACTGCACCTCACTACTGACAATAAAGAACAGAAATTTACTCCTTCAAACTTAGTATTTATTTTTACGAAACTTCATGAGCGGGCAAACGTCAAAACGGCCATCATAGCGTGCCGCTAGTTTAGTTATAAAGCATCTCAAGCGATATAAATTTGAAAATGTTGCCAAATTCACGTATGGGGATGGAAGTGAGGTGCTCAGTTAACTGTGAAGATACGGCCTCTATTCATAGACACGACCCAGGTGTCTAGCTCGGGTAAGATTAGCCTTTTGTTCTTATTATGAAAGCTGCCAGCACAGAGTAGTTTAAATATACTAATATCTTTTCTCAGCAACAATAAGGTAACTGTTATGTAGAATATTGTTTATGATTCGGAAAGAAACAGTAGGCCTACTATAAAACGTACATCCGCACGAAAAACGAGAGAAAGAAGTGTCATTTAGGTATCATGAAGTTACTTCGCATTTCGTTCTTTCGATCGGGACGATAAAGTATGTTCAAGGAGGTTTTCGTTTGCAATATATTTCTATTATAAAGTGGACTATTATAGACAAACATATTTAAAAATAACTTGTATTGGATGTGATAACTTTTCAACCTTTTGAAATAAGTCGTATTCCATCGTGTTTTAATTTTTTTATTTGGTGAGCGTTCAAAATGCCGAATTTTGCGGTTTCGGATCCTTTCATGGTAGGTCTTAGGGCAAATGTACCGTTACATGCCGTCTTCGGCCCGATTGCGGGATAAGTGCGTTTCATGGTACGAATTACCCGAAATTTCGGACCGCAACTGCGGATGTACGCTTTATGGTAGGTCCTACAGTTTGATTTCCGCAAGTAAAAACAAAGGCCCTACAGTTTAGGCTTGGGCTTAGATGTCTTATTTGGATTGTTTAAACTTTTCTATCTTCTTCACCTGAGTGCCTCTCTCGGTGTACCCAAATCTTGTACTTTCTTCCCGTGACTGGTTTATCTTGCCTTTCACGGACGCGACTGTCGTCTGTACCCCAAACTCCAAGAGGAAAGTCTACACAAGAGCCTCGTACTTTAATCAGTAGGTAATAGCTTGCGGGTGACGCTTGCTTGGGCGCTGAAGTTCTTGGTGGGGTCCCGTACCCTCCTTGTTTTTTTTTCTTAATCTATTGATATAAATATAATCTTTTTCTACCACACGCATGCTCTTGGCAGGAAGTACCTACCCTCACATTTTTAAACCAAAATGATCTGTGCAATTCGAAAGAAAGTTACTTCCTGACTTTATGACATGGCGGTAGAGCGTTTGACTGCTACGTCAGAGACCGTAGCTTTGATTCCCGTTCAGTGCAACTGGCTGTGGCTAGTTTGGGTTTATAATATATGGCGCTGTGTTATTGGTCCCGCCAATTGTGATACTTGACTCTCAAGTCAAATCAGTATCTTTTTATTTAACGTCAAAACAGAAGATGTGTGGAAACTTAAATGAAATAAAAATGAACGACGTCATACTTCATTATTGTCAATACATTTACTAATGGTGGTTAAGTGGCTGTTTGATCAGCTGTTTAATAAAAAATAAATAGAAATGATAAAAGAAGCATTGAAATTCAGTCGATTTTCCCAATGCTTTTTAAAGTTTTATTTGAAATTATTAACAAAAATGTTATATATTTTTGTTGATTTTCTGTCTTTTTCATTTAACATGTACTCTGTCTTTTTGAGAATCTGTCCTTATGCGAAAAAAACCTAGTTTTTACTGCACTTTTACTATTCTTTATTAAACAAGCTCGGTTAAATAATTCATTTTAACTTTAGGAAAGTATCCAATTAACTCGTCAAATAATACTTTAATCAACCCGGGAATAGCACCCAATACCTCATATATATAGCAGTCACAGTGGGCCCTCACTGAGGCAGTCCTTACACGATTAGCCAACCAAGACGTAATAAATAAACACAGCTGACATTAGCTCACTTCAGACAAAAGAATTTCAAACCTTCCTTACAAAGATTACGAACAAATGCAATAACTTAACACTAGTCCCAGCCCGTGGTGTTGTCTGACATGAAGTGTAACACCTTACGCCCACGTATGATGCATCGCGCCACGATTTCCGGTGCCGAACTTCCGGTGTACGCCCTCTACAGGATTTTGTAAGCACATTTACAAACGTAAACATGCAGTTTACTACATTATCTGTGGCAGTTATATCGGGGGAGGGGCAACTTTGGTATATGTTCGATACCAGGGGAAGGGGGCAAAATAATCGTTGCAGAATTTTGTAACGGAAAGATATTTTTTTAACACGAAAGTTAGAAATTGGAACAATGGTTTAAAATAATGAGCGTTTTGCTAGCTTGTTTTATCTAGAACAAGATTTTAAAAAGATCAGAAGAAAAATGTGGGTATCAAAGTGAAACCCACTTTTAAGTTAACCTGTTTTAATTATTGTCAAATTAATGCTTAAGGTGGAATATCTTTCGCAAAGGTAGCCAATTCTATCTATAGCCAGATAGAGTTTTTAAACCATAAGCAACTCGCTTTTAATTGGAATGATCAAATATCGAAGAAGAAATTATCGCTACCAAACTTGATTGGATTAAGCGCTGGGGTAATCTAAAGATTGCATGAAAATGTCATCAAAATAATTTCAAATTTATCTTTTAAAGCTAATGTTAGGCAAAAAGACGCAGAACCTATATCTAAATAATTCACCGACTCTTTGCTATAAAACGATAATATAGTCAAATTTTATTCAGCACAGATATACTGGTCTTATCACAGTTGACGTTACAATAAGCTATAGATTTCTCATTTTATCCAACAAAATACCGTGTAAAGTACAAGACGCTTTCTAGTGCATACATACGACCAAATTATACAGATCGGAGGAGATCAGATGGAGGTTGTAGTATTTTTCGGTGATATTTATATGACTATTGTGTATGAATGTTTGTGAAATTGGATTCTGAATATACCGTATTTTGTAATGACTGTATTCAGGCATTTTTGATGTAAATTAAATTGGCTTCCATAGCTAGACATAATTAAGAGAACTGATGATGCCAAACTGGTGTGTATAGCGCCCTACCAAGATCCTTGAGGTCCAAGCCAACCTCACCCGTAAGTAAGAACCCAAACTGTAACCATAATAAAGTGTTTTAATAAGTCTTAATAAGTGTAACAGAAATAACGTCCTAAAGTACTTGGGGGTGTACAAAATACCTTTATTTTAAAATTTAGATTATAAATATAATAGGATAGTAAATTTGGCATCGTAGCATTTTGGTTAACACTTATTAACACTGTTACATATATATAACGATTACACAATTGAAAGTGGTAACGATTAACAGATTGAATACCACATTTATAAGTGTAACACTTTCATTCTGTAACCTTTTCATAGGGTAACCCATATAATTATGTAACCTTTATCAATGTGGCTATATAGGTATAAATAAAATAGTCAATGTCATATCAAGTTCTGAATAGCTTTATTTTTTTTTTTTTTACGTGCGGAAATCCCTTCGGATACCCCCCGCTGGCCAGCGGGGGTGGTTATGTCGTGTCTCGACTAAAACCGCACGGTGTCCTCCCCAAGTGTCCGTTGCCGGGCACCCCGGGTAAGCCCTCGAAAGGATAACCCCAGGGTTGCCGGCGGACTTTGGCCGCCACCGCGGCCTCGCCTGGTGGGGTTGGGTTTTATCCCGCTTCGGTGAGTTGGCAGGCGTGTGTAGGGCACACACGACACGCCTCCGCCACGGCCTGCTTCTGTAAGGACGGCGAGTCGGCCAACTGCCGTCCTCAGGCCCCGATCATGGAGGTCGGTAGTCCCGGGCGTAGATGAGTCTGCGGCGTCCTCGCCGCAGACTGCGAAACTCGGGGGGCAGGGTTCTTTCCCGCTCCCTCTCCGCCGTCTCTTTCGCGCGCATTACCTGCTCGCAGAAAGAGGCGGCGGCGTGCCACTTGCTCCCGTCGGAGACCACGGCCCTCACCATGGTCTCCAACGAGAGAACGTCCACGCCCAGGACCGCAACGAGATCCCGGCGTTGACTCGCCCACGCAGGGCACTCCACCAACGTGTGGAGCGCCGTGTCTTCGCCAGGATCCTCGCAGTGCTGGCACTGCGGCGTTGTCTCCCGGTGGATGCGCCACAGATACTTACCGAAACACCCGTGTCCGGTAACCATCTGGCACATCCGGTAGGAGAGGTCCCCATGGTCCCTCTCCAACCACTCCTTCATGATCGGTCTCACCGCCGCAATGGTGGATTCCCCCCACCTTGGGTGCTCAAGTCGCACCCTCCATGTCTCCATGAGTTCCTGGCGGAGCAGGGACCGCTGAGCCCTGATTTCTCGGGGCTCCGGCCTATGGCCCCGCTCCAGCGCCTCTTTGCGCCACTGGTACAGCAGCGCAAGCTTCGCACGATCCCCAGGTACAGTCTCCTAGTGGGGGCGTTGGGTCCCTTAACGTTGGGAATCAGCCGCGATAGCGCGGCCGCAGCCCCCCTCAGTTTCGGGACCAGACTTCGGAAATGAGGTCCGAAGTCCCATCGGCTATCGAGTGCGAACCCAAGGTACTTCATCGTGGGCTCGATGCCGATGCTTACGCCCCCTACGGTTATGGCGGTTCCCGCAGGTGGTCCCCTCCGAGGCCCGTGAAAACACATAGCCTCGGATTTATGGAGAGCCACCTCAAGTCCCAGCCGCCGTATTCGACCCACGACTTGAGCAACCCCTGCCGTGGCCTTCAGTGCCGCGCTTCGATACGTTGCTCCCCGCGCCATAACGAGGGTGTCGTCAGCATAGCACACTTTGCTGACACCCTCGAGCAACGTACCGCGCAGCACCCAGTCGTATCCGATGTTCCACAGGAGTGGCCCTAGGACCGACCCCTGCGGAACACCGCACGACACTTCTCGCCGCCCTGGCCCTAGCCAGCTCGGGAGTTCTGAATAGCTGTGATAACTATAACGTATAATGTTATTATCATTCCACATAGCCTCTATCCATCTACGGCTTCAGTCAAGTAAATCCAAAGACACATTACACTAAACCCAGTTATGCGTAAACGACACATTATGCTAATATTTGTGGTTAATAACTTTGTTTGTCAGCCTATTTGATGCCTTATGAATATAAAAGTGGATAAAGGATGGTAGGTTATTGAGGAATTTAAGGTCAGGTATGGATCAGTGCACCTTTGAAGTTTGGTAAGAGAAATAGATTGAGCATGAATGAATTTCTGGAGTATAGGGAAGTACTTCTTGTATACTATTTGTGTTGTGTCTGTACATTGGAGATATTCCAAAAAAATACTTGGGTTATTTTCAATGAATGATAAAAACAAAAATAGTTTTATTGAATTCTGTTTGTTCTTGTCTGTTTGTAAAAACCACTGTACGGATTTTGATGCAGTTTTTTCTTTTAGAAAGGTCTTGGTCAGATTTAATATCTGCCCTATTTTTGATTGCTATTGGTTATGTAAAACCGGAGATTTCCACACACGGACATAACCACTGCCGCTGGCCGGCGGCGGGGAGGTATCTGAGGGGATTTCCGCACGACAAAAAAAAGTACCCATCGCGCATCGCACAGTCGGATAAAATGACAATATACAGGATCTACTCGAATCATCATCAAGTTTGTGCTCCTTTTTGGTTTCGATCCCCATCAAGATCTACGGGGCACAATCCAACATCACTTGCTAGCCGGTACACACCTGCTGATTGACGAACGGGCCCGTTCTCTGGACCCGGGTCCGCTCGACTATTCATTCTCTTGATTTGGCTTATTTTTGATATTTCGGGAGTGACTGCCATCTGACCCCCTAATCCTGAGAGAAGAGTCTCCGTCAGAGCCTCGTTAAGAAGTGATGTTAGCTTGGGCCCTGCAGATCTTGATTCGCCATTCACCCAGAATGTATATGTATAAGTAATAACTTTGATTTCACTTCAATAACTAATTCTAAATTCTTGAATAACTAATTCAACAATTGACGAGTTCTCCCTTACTTATAACTTTTGAATAATCATTATATATAACAGCTCTGGTTAAAAGGAATCTGTTTACAATGCAAATGATACAGCCATTCTAAACGGTATATTAGGCAACTTCCATTGTATCTGGTGTCGATCCAATACTGCTGAATGTGTTTCTTTGCAATAAAACTCTATACGCCTACGCTTCATATGCTAAATTCTTTGAGAGCAGTGAAAATTGGTGGACCTATTCTGTTCTTGAAGGTTTGTGAATTCAATTCAATTTTTAAGAATATTATTAACCGAAACTACTAATTGCTTGTTTTAGGAGTGGGTTCATGTTGATAGCGAAATGGCCAGAATGCGAATCCGGGACCTACTGTAAGGTCAACTTTTTAACCACGAAGCTACTGATGCTTCCATGATATATATGAATTAATATTCAAAGACCAACAAAGAAAAATTAAGTATAGCTTGTAATATAGGTTCTAGAATAATATCGTTCAATTAATCCTAACTACCTAATATTAGGAAGTTTCTTATGTACTTATAAATCATTTATACAGGTTTGGGTGCTAAACACCCCCGAGTTTGAAGCCCCATCAAAACCTTTGGGGACTCTGCCGTTTAACGCCCTAACTCCGAGAGGAAAGACTGCGCCGGAGCCTCATCCATAAATAAGCACATGGGAGGTCAGCTTGGAACGCGATGACCCTGTTACAGTCCATTATGCATTATTGAGGAACTAACTTTTGACAGTCTCTCTTTTTTCCATTACTAAATTCTCGAATTTTCTGTTGGTATATTCAGAATAAGCTTACCAATAACATTCCGAGTTGATATTCGATTTGGATACAGCGCCGGCCCCGGGTGGCAATTCTGTAGATCCACGATATACGTTCACATGGGAAATCAAATAGTATGAACATGCAAATTTAACGCCCCTTCTGAAATACCTATACGTGTATTGGAGCAGGTAATCTTTGATTTAGGACATAAAACGTAATATTTTCGGAATAAGAATATTAAGAATTAATTTAGCCAAAGTTGAAGAGTTTTGGAACACTCCGTCTGTACCATATGAGGATTAAGTGTTCTTAATAAACGTTTATAAAAGCCGAATTAACCGTTAAGATCAATTAAATGTTGTTAATAGCTTTCACAAATTCATTACAATTTCTATTATTATTTCCGTTATTCATGAAAAAGCTAAAAAAGACATTTAAAAAAAATAGTTCCCCACTGGCATCGATTACAGGGACCAAGCTACTGGTGGTTTGGGCTCCAGAGTGAGGAGGTGTCGAGGAGTACCGCCTTCTGCATCAAGCCCTTCGCAATCCAACTGTCCAACGCGAGCCTCTTGAGACGTTAGTCGAGGCTCTCGGTAATCAGTCTGCGAATCGATACGACTATCGGATCAATAATCGCCAAATCCACACCCCACATATTGACAACCTCGTGAGCTAAACCAAATATTTTATTTGTGTCTTTTTCAGCTTTCACGAGGTTCTCGTCAAGGGGAATGGTGATATCGACAAATATTGCCCGGCGCTCTAATCGATCTATCACCACTATATCAGACTTATTGGCTACAATAGTCCTGCCAGTGAAAACAGATTGATCTCTGTACAATGTGACACGACCATCCTCAAGACCTGGGTCGGGTTGTGGTTGTTCTACATTACAACTTCATCAGTAATTGCACAGATAATAAATAAATAAATCTTTTTAAAAACCACGTTTTCCTTCCGAACTAACGAGAGGAAAATAAATTTTTCAATCACTAAAAAACGTGGGGCGGGCGCTTTGAAATTTTTAAATTATTGAACATCTAAGAAAAACAATACATTAAAGGATTAAAGCGCTAAAGGAAAACGTGGTTTTTAAAAAGTTTTTTTTTATTTATTTTATTTCTTTCATTTTTATTTCTGATGATTAAATATGAAAATGTAAAGTGGCATTAGCCTACATAAAAAATTTCAGAGCTTTAGGGTGATCAGAAGTGGCCGAAAATTAAGTGTCAATTTTTGGCTTCAGAGGGAAAGAAACAGAAACACAGAACGAAGTGAAACTAAGAAAAACGTGGTAAAAACTTCGGTCTCTCTATAACAATACTTTATTAATTATTCCACATAACAATACGAGCTACCTATTGTATTTTCTCGGGTTAGCGGATTGAGTGTTCTAGTTCTTACTTTCTTCTCACTCAAAAAAATTGTGCAATCTTTTTCACAAATTTTTCATTTTCACCATGAAGTTTTTATAAGTATTGCCAAAATTCTTCCTTGATGTTGTCAAAATATAACTAACTTTCAAAAAGGAGCATTTAATCGTGTGTATTGAGTACTCCTTTTGCACACACCTTCCTTCGTAGAAATATTGTCCCTTTGAGTATTCGAGTCCACAATTCTAGACACAATTATGTCGCTGCACCAACTTACCTGTATAAAAAACTGATATGGTAAAAAAATTATAGAGTGAAAGAGATATCCACTGAAACCAAACCATACCCCTAACAACTGTCCACTTAAATAATGATTGAATGTTCCTGTATGAATTAATTCACACCCAACAGACAGGCATATCTATCTGTATGTATAATTGGAATAAACAAACAAAATTAAAAACAATAATTATGCAAACGTTAAATTCCCTTTTAGAAGAACAATAAAAAGAATACAAATGAATAATTGCTATTAATTAATAAAACAGTAAAAGTTAACTTTTTATGTTTTTACACACGAATTTGGACTGAAAAGTTGAGAGTATTATACTAACGAAAAATGACTTAATTCTGTGCACCCGGCCTTAATTAAGAAATTAAGATAAGAACGGGTACACAAATAAAGCATTTTGTAATCTACTCCGGAAGCCGGTCGGAAGCTATCCGAAACGGACACCGAGCTTAAATTTGTGTGGATAATAAAATCCTTATATTGAAAACTTTGACCCCTACGATTTGCTTCGGCCGACATACGCGTATTGCACGATGTGTCTAATCAAATACGTAAAAATCAGCACTACAAATTTAGGTGAACTTCGTACTATTTTTACCTACCTTTAGCACCTGAATACTGACAAATGGCTGCCGGAACGAGCGAGAAAATATGCATACTTTCCATGTACATACCTACACTACATTATCCCATACATTTTATCCTTGTAAAAATAAGTGAGGTCTGAGAAGCCAAGAATCTTACACTGGTAGTTTTGATCAAGTAGTACAAGTTAACGACTGGTGAAGCCGAAATAAGTAGTTGATTTCCTATTTAATTTTAAGCCTAATCTTAAATTATATATCTATAGCTTTACTACGGTTTGATTCCTAATCACAATAAAAAAAATTAACATAATAAATATGCTCAATTCTATAAAACAAAACATAAATATAACTCAATACCATTTATTTATTTTATTTACGTTATTATACCATATACATTTACGATTATAGTATCATACTGTAGTACTGACTCACATTTTTTGAATGAGGTAAAAATCGAGTTTAGATAAAAGTTCTATCTCCGCTATCATTTCTCGATGTTGACTCGAATAAGACTTACGCACCGGTAGTTGGGGTGCGGTTTCGATACAAAGCGTTCATCACATACATAAATTCCAATTAAGCGAAGGTGTGACAAGGCGGTCACGAATTTTATCGCACATCAGGTTAGAATATATTATCATAAAACTTTATTGTTCTCGTTATGACAGAAGTCGAACTTTTGTAGGGTCGAAAACGATACATCGATTTTTAAATAGTAGGGGTGTTTGATATTTTGTTGAGCTGATTAGATGGTGTTGAAATTTATGTACCGATAACGAATCCACGGCATTCGCTTTGAGGATTTATATTTTTCACATTTTTGACCTAGCCGTTTGTTTTTTTTTATAGTTAAATATTGACATGCAATACTGTCATAATGAAAATATTATAAGAAATGAGCAATGAAACTAGATGGATATGGCATTCCGCCTGAAGTAAGTATGTAAAAAAATCACTAGCAAAATTCCGTGCTACTCATCTCCTTCATCAGTAGCTCAATCTACTGGCAAAACTGTAGCTTTTAAGCGCAGAAGAAATTAAAAGAAGAATAGAACTCAACGGATATGGTGTTATTGTTTAATCACGTGACCGATTTTTCAACGAATTCATCTCGACGATGTCAACTGTCATGCTATGTAGCAGGACCAATGACTTCTATCGCTTTATCAAGTATTCATTATTTTGTAAAAAAAAACCGACATCTACTACTACATGAATCTCTATCGCATATCTGTCGTTGGCTTAAAGTATCGCCATCGTCAAGGCAGACCATGCTTAAAAATTTAATTTAATTGAACGACTTCTATGTACACCAGACAAGCCTGAAGCGTCGGTAGCTTAGTGGTTAAGGAGTCGACCTTACGATCGAGAGGTCTCGGGTTCGAATCCTGGCCATTACACTACCGACGTGAACGCACTCCTAACACAAGCAATTAGTTTAGCTGGTGAGGTTAGGGGGAATATTAGTAATTTCGGCTACTAATATCCTTTAAAAAAAAAAAAAGTGTCACGCTTCCTGGTAGAGAACAGAAAGAATTTTGAATTTCGAATGTGGAACGCGGATTTAATGAATTTTGACACCTATCTGTCATTCCATTGCGCGCCTTTTGGTTTTGTCGGGTGCTTGAAAAAACTTCACATTGGCGTCTTGGCCATTAATAGTTTTATAAATATTATTTTATTTTACTTGACATTGGCGAAATTGCGGTGATTTACTGCAGAAGCCATTAACCAAAAGAATTGAATTGGTAATGTCATCTGTATGACAGCAACCAAAAGTGGCGTATTGTTCAATTTAGATCGAACTTAGTAAGATTATTATTTATTATATTATTAAGTAATGTTAATAAGCGCTGTTCTGCAAGAGAGAATGTTGATTAAATTTTTCTGATTTATTAAACACCGTCTAGACTTTAATAAGAAACCTATTAAAGTTTTTACCTATGTGTGTATAGCACAATACAATTCTACGTTTTATCATTAATTTCATAGAACGAGTATATGGATTCAGGCCCGCATTCTTTTCACTTTATTGATACCGCAAAAAATATTCTAATATCGCATATAAAAAATAATAGAACATGAGACTTTACCTTCAGCTTACCATCAGGCGAGGTGAAATCAAATTGACGTGTCCTAAATATTAAAAAAAAAAAAAAACTACAAATCTAATACCTATAAATGAACCACCTCTTGTATATATATATATGTGTTTTTATATATATAATCTAATTTTGGAAATTTAGTATAGATACAGGGGATTCCGGGGTGGTACATAAATCGATCTCGATAGGTTTAATTTTTAGAAAACGTCGTAGAAGAAAAAATCTGAGCATAGCTCGGTCACCTAGATATTATTCAGTATTATAGTAAGAAAGCGGACTCCGAAGTCCAAACTAAAACCCCGAGCTAAAAAATTGGAAGCTTATTTGATATTTAGTTTTAGTACAACATTTTTGCTAACGAATTCATCACAAAAACTCTCATAAATAATACAAATTAAATAAAAAAATATCCCATCAAGATCTTCGGGATCTAAGCCTGCTGATGAATGACCGAAGCTCTGTCGCAGGCTTTCCTCTTGGGGTTAAAAAGTCAGACGGCAGATGCTCCCATAAAAGCCAGACCAAAAGAAGAGTAGAGTTAAAGCAGACCCCGGGCTCCGAGGTGAAAACCTCGACTCCAACCAGGAGTAACGCTAAGATAATGATGATGGTGCTTGATAAGAGTTTTAGACCAGGTGGTAAAAATTTGATGACATAAATTTGTCACAAAATTCGGCCGGATGGGTACCACCCCCCGGCGTGGGAGGTGCCGAGGCGTGACCTCGTGGCAGCCATCGGGGTGGGAGTCCTCTCGCTCGGCAGCATGATTGCGGCAATGGTGCGGAGCGCGAGCGCGTGGGCCACCACCACCTCCTTCTGCGAGCATGTGATGTTGGGTGTCACGCGGTGCTGCGACTACAATACTCTTCTGATGAGGCCGTCAAGCTGAGTGCCACCATTGTTAACATGGTACGTGTATGTAATGGTGACCCTCTTTCCTGAGACTTTACCTTCAGCTTACCATCAGGCGAGGTGAAGTCAAATTGACGTGTCCTAAATATATATAAAAAATAAAAAAATAAAAATTTATTGAGAACATCCCTGCAGGCAGTAGGTGGGTACCTACATGGCGCGAGAAATTGAAATTTACAGTCTAATATTGAATTTATTATCCCCGTCCATTGTAATTTATCATTAAAAACGCATAATAAGCTGTTTACGAAGTTGATACCCGTGAACAACTAATATTGATTAGTGTAAAGTTTCAATTTAAATGCGATTGTTTTCACTAATAACTTTGTATCGCAGAAATAATAACGGCATACGATAACGTTATTTTTATGGGGCATCATTAAATCTATATCTAGACGAATAAATAAAATTGAAATGTAATCCTACTTTCTACTAATATTATAAATGCAAAAGTTTGTGAAGATGTTTGTATGTATGGTTACTCAATTACGCTTAAACGGCTAAACGGATATGGCTGAAATTTGGTATACATTCACATTACAGAATTCCATTGGAGCCGGAGCAAATAGACAGCTATTTGCTCCGGATAATTTCCGAAGTGGCTGGATCAATTTTGATGGAATTTTCACAGGTAGAATAGCTGATATTGTAAGGTGTAACTTAGGCTACCTAGGTATATATCAGAAAAAGTATCAGGGTTTCGCGCAAAACATAAATCCCACTTAAATAGATTTAGATCGGAAAAAGATTACATCTAAGACGGAACTTCAACCCGGGACCAGTCCCTTACAGTGAGAATGCTCTGACCTACTGAGCCACCTAGACACGTCCCAGATATTCTAAATTCTCCGATATATATATTATACATTATATAGCATTATATATATATACGTCTAAAGGCGATGCTGAAGCTATCTTTTTTTTTTTCCGTGCGGAAATCCCTTCGGATACCCCTCCGCCGGCCAGCGGGGGCGGTTATGTCGGGCTTGCACCGACTAAAACCGCACGCCGTCTCGGGTCTTAAGACGCCGGGTGCTGGAGCTATCTACCGTAATTCTTGCGAACTAAAGAAACAATGAATGACTTAACAATAATTTTTAAAGATTGTTTCTTGAAAAAAATCCCATTTAAGTTCACGCGGATGAAGTCGCGGGCATAGCTAGTGGGAATATAAATGAGTTTATGGCAATTATTGAACTGAAACCTTATTACTTCATTTGATTAGATGTTTTATTTTTACATTACTCTAGCATTCCTTGGCTTTCGAGTAATTAAGTCCTGTATGATATATATGCAGGTGTAGGGTTGTATGGAGCCCTTCCAAGACCCTCGGGGCCAAGCCAAACTCACATGTACCTAAGTCGGTACACCTTATTTTTTTTTTTATGCCACTAAGGTGGCAGACAAGCACACGGCCCATCTGATGGGAAGCGGTTACCGCGGCTTATGGACGTGTGCAACACCAGTGGCGTCACACTCGCGATGCCGACCCTGTAAAGGAAAGGTAATGGGAAAGGAGTTTGGGAGGGGATGGGAAAGGAGTTTGGGCTCCGGCTCTCACTCACCAAACGGAACGCAACAGTTCAAATACTGTTACTTGGCGTCGATATTCTGTGAGAGGTGGTGCTTCCCCGGTCGAGTCGGTCCATTCATGCAACGGCCAAAATGACTGTTGCTTGACTCTACCACCTACCACCTACCTGCGGATTGACCGACGAGACTTTGCCACAGGCTTGCCTCTCGGAGTTGGGAGAGTAGCCGCTCCCTTAAAAGGCGACTGCTATCTGACCCCTCAACCCCGAGAAGAGGGCCTGCGCCAGAGCCTCCTCCGTTCATCAGCAAGTGTACCGGCTAGCGACATTGACTTGGGACCCCAAGATCTTGGTGGGGCCTCTGTACACCCTATTTTTATCTAAACGTATTACGTATTATTAATTACGATGGTTAACATACTTCTGTCATGCCTTCAAAAATAGTAGACATTATATTGTCCAATAAAACTACAGAGAAACGTCTAATAACTTTTTTACGGCAGGAGCCGCTGCTTAAAGCCAACTTCAGGCGTTTTAATGTTAATATTAATACTGCAAACCGCTTTGAGTGGTCATATGCTGCTCAGTGAACGTTTATAACTTCATTACTGAAAGCGCCCACTATCGGCTTTGAACTCACATGTACCGTTTTTGACCACATAATTATTGTTATCGTAGAATTTATGGAAAAATCACCCATTTATCTTATTTTTTCTAAAGGTTCCGTATCTCAAAAGGAAAAAAACGGAACCCATATAATAATAATCTATACATATAAATAAAATTGGAGTGTCTGTTTGTAATATTGAAATAACCGTTTTTTACAACATGTATATGAATATATATATATATATACGGTACATACACCGAAATAACATATTTTACAATTTTTGTCTGTCTGTCCGTCTGTCTGTTTGTCTGTTTGTTCCGGCTAATCTCTGAAATGGCTGGACCGATTTTGACGGGACTTTCACTGGAAGAAAGGTAATATAACAAGGAGTAACATAGGCTACTTTAATTTTCGGAAAAATTATTAGGGTTCTGCGCAAAAAAACTAAAACCCTAAAAATCTTAAACCACGCGGACGAAGTCGCGGGCACAGCTTATAATAAATAAATATGATACGACATTCTACACAGTGCTTTCTAGAATCAAAGTAAGCATAGTAAACTAGCTTGTGTTATGGGTTCCAGAATGCGGATAAACATACTTATATACTTTTTTTTTTGTAAATACATACATGTTATACATAGAAACACCCAGACCAATGCAATAGAGATATTCATGCATACAAATATTTGCACTCAGCGGGAATCGAACCCGCGCCCCATATGGTAGCAGACGAATGCACTACCGCTACGCCACAGAGGCCGTCGAGAATATAGAATTACATCGTTTTCTGTGTGAAAACCTCCAGATACCACCTCATTAAGGGTACGAGGAAACGATTATATCTGAGCCCCTACTTTTGCACTTACCTCACGAGTTCTCTGATATAAATCCTATCTATTACTCGGGGAGAAGATAAGGTTCATTTCTTGAGGGCCATGACTCTGGCGCCGGCTTTCCGGGGTTTTGAGGTCAGCCGGCAGTAGCTTACATTAAAGCCGTATAAGCTAAATCAAAAGGAGGAGATGGAGGAGTGGACCCCCAGGTCCAAGGTGAAAGCCTCAGGTGCAACCGGGAACAACGCTAAGATCGTGACGATGGAATTCTGTTCCCTTTCCAACTTCCCCAGGGAACTTATTCTAGGGATAAAAAGTCAAGAAAAGGCTATGTGTTATTCCAGGCCATAATCTATCGCTGTACAAAATTTCAGGAAAATTCGTTCAGCAGTTAGACCGTGACTGAGTAACATACATCCAAACTTACAAACATCTTCACAAACATTCACATTTATTATGTTAGTAGTATATTCTGGCTCATCATCATCGATATCGTGTCTGCATGAATGCAACATGGCGCTGTCTGAGTTAAGTCTTAAGAGCAAGAGATCTGTGTCATTAACGTCCACGTTACATTTTATTTCGTTCAATTAATGTCTTACCGTGAAATGCTGTAAAACGAGCCAAGGCGACGCCACGCCCTCGTACTGACGATAACACAAGTGAAAAAATAAAAAATAAACAGCTGAAAATATATCGATCGGAAAATACATAAAAAACTGCATCGGCAGCGTGATGATAGCTAATGCGATTACTGTGCATGAGGTTTTGGGTTTGATTTTTAAATTAGAGACAGTGGTATTTGGTTTTTCTATAAAGAACTTCTCACAGGCAGCACGATTTGTGAAGATGGGGTTCAGATTGCGGTAATAAACTTGCCCCCTAATAGGCGAAAATGAATAGAGTGATATTTAGCTTTAGACCCCTCTTCGGGTTCGGGTTTGTGTATATTATGAATATGAACTTATGAAAATAAAGCAATCGATCGAAGCGAATGGAGTCAACATGCTTGAAGTAAGGTTTTTGTAACAGTCAACCTATGATTTAGATTACAAAAATGCTAAATGGGATTATTTATCTCTACTATTATAAAATTATAAATAGGACACATATAAAAAAAAACTTGAGTTATGTTAAATGAACGATTCTGAACATAAAATATATTTTTTAAATTCTTGTCTGTTTGTCTGTGTATCTATTTGTTTGTTCACTCGCGATGGACCCAAAAACTACTAAACGGCGGTTTTTTTATTAGCAAGGTCTTGGTCATACCTAAAATCTGCCGTATGTTTGATTGCAATTGATTAAGCAGAACCATGTGACCAAAAAACGAAAACCGACATGCGCGCGGGTGTAGCCGTGGTTATCAGCTAGTAGTTTATTAATATATCATTGGGATTATTTATTATCCTTCTTATCCTACATCCATTAGAAGGTACACAAAATAATATAACTATCTACAATCAGATTGAAAAGTTTATTAATGGATATCACTTTCGCATTCGACTGTCCTTCAGCCGTTCGCTCTTTGTAGTTGCTGAAAGCTCCTCAGTAGATAGTAAAATCTGTTCGCAGACGCCGGCGACTGAAGTCCCGGTTTACGAGCTACGCGGTACAGCCACGAACAGCGTTTCTTTGTAACGGCAACTTTGTAATATTAACTTTGTTGTCGTTACAAAAGGGGCGGTGGTACTTGGAACAGATAGATTTGTAGTGGGAATTGGCGCCAATGGTCGCTTTGATTTTTGATGATATAAATTCATGTACACATCCAAAGTCCCTTGGGGAGGAGGGTTTGGTCGATAAATTGTATTCAGAAAGCAAGCGTATCCGGGCTATAGGTAACTGCAATATATATCAAGCAATTACAGTTCACTGGACTAACTCCACCAAGGTTTTTTTTCCTTTATTAGATTTAAAATACATAGGTTTTCGGAGATCAAAGAGATCAGAGAGATTGTCTCATGCTGACTGACCGATAAGTCTCTGGTATAGACTTTCCACTTGGGGCTGGTTTCCCCCACGGGTATCCCGATTGCATCTAAAACTTGCACTTTGGAGCCCGTGGACCAATCTCCATCTTCTACTTTAAATGATTTTGTTTACCTTGACTTTTTCGAGGGCTACCGCCACTTGAACGTTCAACCCGGAGAGAAAAGCCTGCGCCTGATTCTTGTCTGTCAATCAGCTAGTATACGACTTGCAGCCGAGGTTAGCTTGGGCCCCGAAGATCTTAGGATGAGATCTATAGAGCATACATGTTCTAAGACTTGCGACGTCAAAAAAAAAATTCGATACCTTTCATGCAGTCATTTTGGCCGTTGCATGAATGGGCCGACTCGACCGGGGAAGCACCACCCTCTCACAGAATATCGACGCCAAGTAACAGTATTTGAACTGTTGCGTTCCGTTTGGTGAGTGAGAGTGCCGGAGCCCAAACTCCTTTCCCATCCCCTCCCAAACTCCTTTCCCATCCCCTTTCCTTTACATATTCGGCAGCGCGAGTGTGACGCTACTGGTGTTGCACACGTCCATAGGCCGCGGTAACCGCTTCCCATCAGGTGGGCCGTGTGCTTGTCTGCCAACTTAGTGGTATAAAAAAAAAATCTTTAAATTAAACTAAAAGTGTAGTAGTGTGTGTATATGTAATTTTTATTTCAATACATGAGTGAACTCTTGTCAATTTGCGTGTAAAAGGAGAAAAAGATGATTAACGAGGTGATATAAAAGTTTTGTACATAACAGAAACGTATCCCAACACTGACAGATAGGATTGATAGGGCAGCCAGATGATAGTTCCTTGATCTACCAAAAATCTATTTCAAACATTGTTATTCACCCGTTTAATGACCGGTTAAATCGAATAGAAGTAAAATTTTATGTTTTATTACATTTTGTATTGCTAAAATAATCAATAAAGGCACATTTGGTCAAATTCCAATAGGGTACCTTTTTTTGAAATCCCTTCGGATACCCCATCGCCGGCCAGCGGGTTATGTCGTGCTTGAACCGACGAAAACCGCACGCCATCTCGGGTCTACAGACGCCGATGTGTAAGATTGCCCATAGACCATATCCCTTTTTTTTTTTTTTTTTTATCATCCCGTCTGACCCTGGGCCATCTCTGGTTTCGAGATGGCCCCCTCGCGTTTGGAACCACGGTGTCCCCGTCTTGCCCCGGTTTGGGGGAGGGGCGCTAGTCGCCCCACCGTCCCGGCCTGTCCAATAGGGTACCTAAAATGTAAAATAAATCCATCACATAGGTATTTTTCCGTATACTAATAATTTAAAAAGTCATTTAAAGTCAGTACGATAAAGTAAAGATTGGTTCATTATTTTAGTTGGTTTTTATTCTGAGTTTTTGTTAAGTCGCCGATTTCGTAAACATAGACTTTGCTAAGCTTAAACTTGGAGATATTCAAAGACTGCAGTATAGTTACCATATTCGTCTTAATTCTAAGTAAAGGCTCATTAAAGTCAAAGTTTGCTCTACAGATCTCACCCTTAGTGGAGCGCCGTACATCCCCACTGACTCTATTATTATCTAGTTATTATTATTTAGGTATTATTTACATTCGCTTAACGACCTCCGTCCTCCATGAGTGCAGGCCTGGGGGTGGCAGGTGAGGCCGCCTGTCACCCCAGCAGAAGCAGGCCGGGACGGTGGGGCGACCTGCGCCCCTCCCCCAAACCGGGGCAAGACGGGGACACCGTGGTTCCCAAACCCGTGGGGGCCATCTCAAAACCGGAGATGGCCCAGGGTCAGTCGGGGTGCGAGGGATATGCTCTATGGGCAACCTTACACCCCGGCGATTAAGACCCGAGACGGCGTGCGGTTTTAGTCGGTTCAAGCCCGACATAACCGCCCGCGCTGTCTGGTGGGGGGGGGGGGTATCCGAAAGGAATATCCGCACGAAAAAATAAAAGGTATTATTTACATTGCAATACAACAAACAGCCGGCAATTCCTGTTGTTAATTTAATCTGATTACCTTTTTACAATGTAAAGATACAAGAAAAAAGTTTTCTATAACAATTTCAAAGAATAAACTGTACTACAGTTGCATTATCGCATATAACCGACACTAGCAAAATGTATTCAAGTTTAACTAGTTGCAATATCAATTAAAAGTTTTATTCGAGTAACAACTGTGTCTATAACGATCATTGTACACGTTGAGTTACCGGTTTGTTATGTAAACCCGGTGTTCTTCTTCTATTTTGTTCATGGCTTCTGCAAAAAAATCGATGCAATGTGGAGTTGCAATATTAATTTAAAGTTTTATTCGATGTTGTACCTTGTGGTTTTTATGTAAAACCGTTGTTCTTCTTTTTCTTCTCTATTCTCTATCTTTCTCTTGTTAATTGCTTCTGCAGCAAAATCGATATAATGTTACCAATGTCAACATCAACTTTTGATTGTGATATTCACCAATTACAAGTAAAATACAAGATTTTTCCCCACTAATATTATACATATGTGAAAGTTTGTGAAATGTTTGAGAACGGATCTGGCTGAAATTTGGTAAAGGCACAGATTATAGTCTGGAATAACACATAGACTTTTTAATCGTTCCCATGGTAATAGGTTCCCATGGGTTGCGGGCCGCGCTCGGATTAAGAAGAGAAACAGTATTGTTGAAGTTTACGCTATGTGATCGATCATTTGTTACGAAAACCGGAAAGTATGCAGTTACCTTTAAAGTCTCTTTGACAATTTTAAATATGTTTTACTGTTTAATAAGTACTAATGAAGCTTCAACGTTGCATGTTAATGTCAAGGTTGTCAGGACAGTTACTGAATTTAAAACGGTTCCTAGTAGTGAGAAATGGCACCATTAGTGTCAGGCTGGGGCAGGTTCTCAATTCTCCGGAAAATCACTTATGTATGTCGAGCGACAGTTCGTCCGTTCGATTTGAAATACTTTACTAGCCTATTACCCCATTAGGTACCGCGGTTACACCATTTTACACCCCAGTTACCTTACACCCGGTCTTAAGACCCGAGACGGCGTGCGGTTTTAGTCGGTTCATGCCTGACATAACCGCCCCCGCTGGCTGGAGGGGGTTATTCGAAGGGATTTCCGCACAAAAAAATAGAAAAAGGTACCGCAGTTACAAAGTTACTTGGGATAGTTTAGTTATATATTATATTTGATACCGATTTCGTTATTTGTAAAGATAATTCGCCTACGATCATTCCAGACGAATCTGATGACAAAAAATCGAGTGGACATAGCAAAGCAACGGACCACACGAGTACTTAATATGTCGAAGACATGACCTTCCTTTCTTTCGAGCCCTTTTTAAACGTAATATTACTAATATTCCCGTTGACCCTCCAATTAAACTAAATTCCTTGTGTTCGGATGGGCTTCACGTTGGTAGTCTAATGATCAGAATTCGAATCCGGAACTTTTCGATCGTAAGGCTCAGCTACTAAGCGAATAAAAACATATTTATTAATCTTAAAATTTAAACGTAGTTCAGTTAAAATTAACTGAGGTACACATAAAACAGATGGTCACAACACAAAATTCAACATTATTTAGAAATATTTCAACGAGGAATGCTAATAATTCCTGAGCAGGGCGGGCCCTGTCGGCACCCTTATACCATGACGTATAGAAACATGCAGGGGTGCATACTATCTACTCTGTCTGCTCCATAAACTTTAATGGGACGTTTATTTAAACTCAGATAAACAACCATAAGATAACTATGATCTGTAAATGGTGGGAATGTCTGAGAAGTTAATCTAGAGGTGTAATATAATGGAATCATAGAGGTAAGAAACGTTTACGTTACCTGAAGTAGTTAAGCTAAAAGTTGATACTCTCTCTCTTATTATGGTGAATGGAGCTTAGCCCTGTGGGTAGGCAGAGGGCTATGAATACCCATATATCGCTGACTGTTTATCAGATCGATCGGCGACGAAATAAAGGATGAATCTATTAACTAGTCAGCCCAGTAATTTGTGAACTGAAGTGAAGTAGTGTGAGTTTTCATTGCCTAGCTCTTTTCTCACAGCTTTGCCTCATATAATGCAAACCATTGCTATATTTCCTATAGCTGCTAAAAAACAATCAAAACGTCGGGAACAGTGTAAGAAGTTCTGGCGCAGTCATTCCTCTCGGGATTATGAGGTCAGACGACAGTCGCTCCCGGAAAATCCGACATAACAATAAAAAAAGCAAAAAGCAGACCTCGTGCTCTAAAGTCCAAACACTGGTCGCAACTGGAAAATCGCTATGAGCATGATGAAACTTTAGGGTTCGGATCTGTCACTTAACATAACAGTAGATGATATTGTCGGAAGTTTTCGCGAATGTCAGATCAGAATAAAATAACATCCAATAAATCGCGATAGAATCCGTTAAAAATAGTTTTATTTCAACAACAGTAGATATCACGTATACTACTCTCTCTACTATACTCATATATAAGTATTCCGTAACTTAAACTCTTCTAATTTTTCACGAACTTAGTCGTAAATACCGTTATATGTGTGATATGTTACTGATAAAAGGACGCCCCCGAAAGCATCGTCAGAGGGTAGGTATGGGAATGCAGGAAATTGAATTTTTTATCGACATCCACACAAAGCGATGCAATAGCCTCGTGCCGAAGTCGCCGGATTGACATTTTTTGATGGCGTTTTTCGCGATAAAACTCGCGTAAAACGGTTATGTTTAAAAATTTAAATTCTTAGGCTTACTATCCACAGAATGATTATTGACACTACGTGGTTATAAAATTAATTAATACAATACTGGTGCTGCAATGCTGGTGCGTGGGTAACAGTTGTCTTGCCATGCCGCCTCTGTGGGCTCCGGCAGGTGGGGTATACCCAAGAAGTGTTGGCTTGACGTTGTAGAAGATGACATGCGTACGAATAGTCCCACTACCATGGATGTCCACGACTGTGCTAAGTGAGAAGTAAAAGCTAGAAAGCGGGCCCCGGGTTCCGAAGTGAGAGCCTTGGATGCGACCGGGACTGACGCGAAGATGATGATGAGTGTTGACTGATGACTGGAGAGTGATGACTTACATGAGTCTGTATCCAGGAAACTATAATCTCTTTCAAGTTTAGAGTGAATTGCTTCTAGATAAGCATGTTTTCATCGGTGCCACGATTGGATACAGTAGGTAAGTTCGGGATAAAATTAGTCTATGTGTTACTTAAGATAATCTATACATATAAAAAGCGGCCAAGTGCGAGTCGGACTCGCCCATTAAGGGTTCCGTAGCAGCAAGTAACATAATAATGTTTTTTTTATAATTTTTGTATTTGAGTTGAGTGAATGAAAGGTAAATTGCGGTTTACGAATTATGACGTATTAAAAAAAAACCTACTTACTAAATCTCGTTCAAACTAATTTTCGGTGAAAGTTTACATGTTTTTCTAAACTGAATAGTTAGTTATATTAGAAACCTCAATATCATTTGTGAAGACCTATCCATAGATACCACACACTGTTTGATGTTTGATGAAAAAAATTTTTTTGAGTTTCAGTTCTAACTATGGGGAACCCTCAAAATTTATTGCCTTTTCCTATTTTTGTGTGAAAATCTAAATGCGGTTCACAGAATACATCTACTTACCAAGTTTCAACAGCATAGTTCTTATAGTTTCGGAAAAAAGTGACTATGCTATAAGGGTTCCGTTTTTTGCCATTTGGCAGCGGAACCCTTTTTTTTTTTTTTTTCGTCCGGAAATCCCTTTGGATACCCCCCGCGTGCCAGCGGGGGCGGTTATGTCGGGCTTGAACCGACTAAAACAGCACGCCGTCTTGGGTCTACAGACGCCGGGGTGTAAGGTTGCCCATAGAGCATAACCCTCGCACCCCGACTGACCCTGGGCCATCTCCGGTTTCGAGATGGCCCTCTCGGGTTTGGGAACCACGGTGTCCCCGTCTTGCCCCGGTTTGGGGGAGGGGCGCTAGTCGCCCCACCGTCCCGGCCTGCTTCTGCTGGGGTGACAGGTGGCCTCACCCGCCACCCCCAGGCCTGCGCTAATGGAGGACGGAGGTCGTTAAGCGACCTCCGGCGCCTGAGTCGCCTGCGACGCGCGGCGAGCAAGTTGCGGGCTCGGCGGTCCGGGAGAGTTGTAAATCTCTCCCGGGCGCGCTCCGCATTATTGCTGCAATCATGCTGCCAAGCGAGAGGACTCCCACCCCGATGGCTGCCACGAGGTCACGCCTCGGCGCCTCCCACGCCGGGCAATCCACCAGCGTGTGCAGCCCTGAGTCCTCGCTCGCGTCGCAGTGATGACACTCAGGCGTTGGCTCCTTCCTGATCCGATGCAGGTGGTCCCCGAAGCACCCCTTCCCGGAAATCACCTGCGTCAGTCGGTACGAGAGGCTTCCGTGTCGCCTCTCTAGCCAATCCTCCATGATGGGCCTTACCGCCGCTATTGCGGCGTGCCCTTGGCAGCGGAACCCTAATGAAACCGTAACGAGGTGAAAACTGTACACTGAAAATTATTCCAAAAAAAATATTGATGTGTTCTAGGAGCGATATCCATGCTGAAAATGTGATATTTAGAATTTTTGTCTCTTTGTCTGTTTTTTTATAATCGATGTCCAAGCATCACTTGAAAACCGCTGAACAGATTTGGTTGAAATTTTACATGAATATTCTTCAAGGGCATGGTCATAAACTTTGCTATATATCATCATGCTATTATAGGTATAATAGGAGCAGTCGAACAAAATCGGTCTAAACTATTATTGCTGACAACTTTATTATTACAAGGTAGGTCTTTACGAAGTTTTGTAGTTCAGCAGAACTCAGACATGGTGAAAGTCCGGGGTATAACTAATCATGCTATAACTGAGAGATCTATACTTGAGCAGTTAAATGTAAAATCTCGAAACTCTATAGAGTTACCCATGTATATAAGATAATTGATTAAAGACGCGTAAACATTTCATAATGAATATCATCACGTTATTATATTAAGGAATCGAGAAGAATTGATTACGACGTTCCATATTTCTCTATCTATTTCGAACGATTTGTCAATGTTAAACGAGTGCACCACATCACCTCATCAGGCCCGTTAAATAAAATAAGTTAATACTTTTGTGTTTGTATCGAGCCTGCAGAAATAAACGTACCGTGATCAATTTCGACATTACTAAACACATACGAAGTGTCGGGCAACAGCTAGTAGGTAATATTATATAATTATCCCTGTTATTTGGTTGGACGGTTAAACGGTATTCGGTCCCATAAAAGTCGTAGTTATAAGCCAAATCAACAGGAGGACAAGGAATAAGAGGTTGTGCTCCGGTCCGGTCATCTAACCGGGAAGGACAACGATGATGATGAAGGTATCTCTTTGCCAAATTTCATCTAGATTCGTACGGCCGTGCAAGCATGATTGCGTATCAAACATTCACTCATCCATTCATCTATCTAAACTTTCGCATTTATAATAATAGTCAGTCAACTCGTTGTGTAACATTTTTAATTAAGAAGCACCTCCACTATCGAAATCAGTTAAATATGAATTTCCATTTTTAAATTTGCGAACTGCCCAAATCTAAAAAATGTCCAACCGTTTCATCCGGGAACTAGTCGGATTTTCACGGCTTTTTCAATTTCCACGTATCATGTGTCCACTACACTGACTCGCACATATTTCTTTTGTTTGATATTGGAAACGTTCGAATGACATTTTTATTTAAATACTAGCTGATAACTGGCTCCGCCAGCGCGGAGATCGATTATCGCTTTTTTGGTCATATCTTAGGTTCTATTTAACCAAATGCCAATAAATATACGGCAGATATTAGGTTTAACTAAGACCTTTCTAATATAACACATCAAAGTCCGTTCAGTAGTTTTTGCGTCCATCGCGAACAAATAGACAAACAGATAAACAGACGAGAATTCAAAGGATAAATATTTTTATGTGCAGTCATTATATTTAACATAACCCAAGTTTTTTTTTAATATCTCCAATGTACAGATACAACTAATTTACAATTTTATAATAGTATAGATAGATAGAATTGTGAGTTGGTGGCGGGGGGGAATCCGAGGGGTATTCCGCACGAAAAACAAATAAAATTAAAAAGGTACCTTTTTTTTTTTTTTTTTTTTTTATCGTGCGGAAATCCCTTCGGATACCCCCCCGCCGGCCAGCGGGGGTGGTTATGTCGGGCTTGCACCGACTAAAACCGCACGCCGTCTCGGGTCTTCAGACGCCGGGGTGTAAGGTTACCCATAGAGCATTTCCCTCGCACCCCGGCTGACCCTGGGCCATCTCACCACTAACAGCATCGCTCATCCTGTCTCCTCTGAAAGCAGAGGAGTACGGAGAGCGATGTGTTCCCGCCACGTTGGGTATTGGCCGACGATCAATGCCAACCCTATGAAGGGGTGAAGGGGAAGCCATTGACCGCCGCCCAGGGTGTACCGGCCGCTCCGATTCCGTTCCCCCCGGACTGCAGCGGGATCGGAATCGGAGCGACACTCGAGGAGGTTACCCAACACACACCCCAATTAAAAAGGTACCTATTTGTAATTTTTTGTATCTACATGAAGCTCGAACTTGATTGATTGATGGAATAAACGTATAGTATTAATTTAGGTACACTAAGCTTTTTAACTCCTTATTGTAGACATACGGTACAAACAATAACTTAAACATTGCAAATATGAATTGCATAATGAAGCACGTGTATGAAAAGCAAATTTAACTCAGTATAGAGTTTTCTCCCAGTAAACCTTCGGGGGAACATAGAAAAGCACAACGAAAGGGTTAAACATGGTATACAACCGAAAATACATAATAGGTTAGTACATTATGATATAAGTGCGGTAAGTTGAAGATTATAGCCGAGGCGATATTGCTACAAGAAAGCAGAGGCTGTAACTATTAAAGCGCACGTATGTCATGACGTTTTAAACCATTTTTGCGACGAAATAAATAAAACTCGGACATTCCTACACGAATAAATCTTTAATCACTTCTTAAAGCAGTTATAAAAATTTGAACAATTTATAAAATTGATTATTACTTTGCCAGTTGGCATTTTTAATGTTGTCAAGTTATTATTAATAGTTACAATTTCACCAAACTCTCTCTCTCACTCTCTTGCGTGAAAGTAGGAGAAACAAGACCACAGAGTTCTGCAGTCGGTAGCGGCGGCGAAGGCGACTGCGGCGGCAGCGACGATGGTGCAATGTACGCGTGTGTGCTCGTAGATGGTCGAGAGTCAACACTTGGCTCCAAATTTATATTTCTTGTAATGCGGGAGCTAATTTCTTCTTTATTTTTCATCGAGTCATCTATGTAGCCCTCGGCTATACTGCTCGACCGCCACCCTCCGTGGCGTTTTAGTGTCAATAAGTCCGCACCTGAATCGGCGAGCAATGGAGCCTTCCTGAGGACCTTCTGAAACTGTGCCCCATGTGTATTCATGTGGATCATCCAAATTTAAGAAAGTGACAATTTGTTTCGGCATTGCTCCAAATTGATTTATGCCAATGGATTGGCTAGTGCATTTTCTTCTGTTAGACATCGCTTTTGTTGAACGCTTCGTATTTCTTCACTATGTCGTAATAAAGGCTCCTGTATTATGAACGATCTTGGAATTTTATTTTTTGTGTTTTTGACCTGGACAAGAAGATGGTTTTGGAAATCATTAGTTGTGATGTTTGTCAACTCTTCACGTCTACATGCTCCATTTATACCGAATATTAATACAAACTGAAAAGACTTATAATAACTTAGTTTCAACTGACCTTTGTTGCCAAATATCGGCAATTCGCAGTTTCTTTTAGGAACTTCTTGACATTGTCAGCCGAAAACACTTTCGATTTTTTACTCACATGGCCATCTGAGCGTCTTTTCAGAAATGCCAGCAAGTTGGAGTATGACTTGATATCAATACCATGTTTGGTTTTCACAGTGCTTTTTAGCATTTAATAGTAGCACCACAATGAGCTTGACTTGTATTTTTGAGAAAGTTCCATGAAATAGGCTAAAACCTACGAATTGTTCGTAGGCTAAAACACACTTTCTGAAAATGAATTTGCATCTTTGCTTCATTCCATACTATGATATTTTGATTCCCTTGTCTATCTGTCGATTTTTCGGGCAAGAGGCTTTTTTTTTACGTGCGGAAATCCCTTCGGTTACCCCCCCGCCGGCCAGCGGGGGTGGTTATGTCGTGTATCGACTAAAGCCGCACGGTGTCCTCCCCAAGTGTCCGTTGCCGGGCACCCCGGGTAAGCCTTCGAAAGGATAACCCCAGGGTTGCCGGCAGACTTTGGCCGCCTCCGCGGCCTCGCCTGGTGGGGTCGGGTTTTATCCCGCTTCGGTGAGTTGGCAGGCGTCTGTAGGGCACACACGACACGCCTCCGCCACGGCCTGCTTCTGTAAGGACGGCGAGTCGGCCAACTGCCGTCCTCAGGCCCCGATCATGGAGGTCGGTAGTCCCGGGCGTAGATGAGTCTACGGCGTCCAAGCCCAGGACCGCAACGAGATCCCGGCGTAGACTCGCCCACGCAGGGCACTCCACCAACGTATGGAGCGCCGTGTCTTCGCCAGGATCCTCGCAGGGCTGGCACTGCGGCGTTGTCTCCCGGTGGATGCGCCATAGATACTTACCGAAACACCCGTTATACACCCGTATATCTGGCACATCCGGTAGGAGAGGTCGTCATGGTCCCTCTCCAACCACTCCTTCATAATCGGTCTCACCGCCGCAATGGTGGATTCCCCCCACCTTGGATGCTCAAGTCGCACCCTCCATGTCTCCATGAGTTCCTGGCGGAGCAGGGACCGCTTGTAACGGTTAAAGTTTTATGGGGTAAATGAAGTTGCAGAAATTTAAGGGGTGACTTATGCACTGTAAGATTTAATTAAGTAATTGATGTAATTAAGACTAACTACCGGCTAGGGCGAGCAGAGATAAATAAAAGGGTCGATTACAATATATTAGATTATAATCGGTGTAAGAGATCGTTACATACATTTATGTATTGGAAATAATGAATCTCAGGGAATGGATTCGTAATAAATATTCTGCCGTGGCGTTGTTCGGTCCGTTGTGCAAAGATGGTAGTATGCACTTAGCTAGTGGCCACGTGGCTAGTGGTGATGCCGGCGTGCCAGGGTCTCCGCTGGTGTGCCTCGCTACCGCCATTATGGTGCGAAGCCCGGTGCGAAGACCCTGGAAATAGAAAAAGTGCGGGTCAGTTTGTCACTAGGTAATTACGTCCAAGTGACCCGCTAAAATAGCAGGTGAAGAGAATCTACCAGCGGCAATGCAGCGTAAATAGAAGCTATAATAAAAAAATATAAATAGGCAGCACAAGCCGGTGCCGCGACCTCTGACCGTAGGGGTCATCGGCCTTGTGGCACTAATTAGGTAGGCTGAAATAGCACAAGCATAATAAAACAAAATATATCAAGCCATGCATTTTAGCAGGCAATAAGCTGCACCGCTGGAAAGTCTTCACCTGTAGAAAGAAGTAGGAAATGTTGATCTCAAAACTTACCCGGAGCCGACAGCAGTTAGCCACGGGGTCAAAGTGACCTTCCTCAGCGAAGGTTGCCAAGGAAAGGAACGATTTAAGAGCCGTCAATTGATAACTGGGCTAGTGTTGTCCAATCTCGCTTGCACAACCATAGATAATTAGTAATAGTATCGAAACATACTAAATTCTCGATTAATTTATGGATATAATTTTAGTTTGATTTATAAAGAATCCACAACGTTACACGCTGAGCCCTGATTTCTCGGGGCTCCGGCCTATGGCCCCACTCCAGCGCCTCCTTGCGCCACTGGTACAGCAGCTCAAGGGCTCTCGCTTCCAGGTCCCATGGAGGGGTCCCGGCTAGGAGACATGCCGCCTCAACGGGCAAGAGGCTTAGAGTAGCCTTTCTCTGAGACTTCTGGCGGTGTCGAATTAATAAATTCATCACTACTTGACGACATTTTCAAATAAAAACAATACAGCGAAAAGAATAAGCGCGCGGAATAATTTCTGCTTGTTCACAAATTAGCGATGCGAGGGCATCAGCGTTTTTTTTAAGGCAAAGACACAGTATTACTAATAAAATAAATTAATGTGTTTGTGTTTTTGTTACAGATAAATGGTTGTAATTTATTACCAAAACTAATTAAATTAAAGAATTAAATATTTATTTAATATATTTTATGTCCCAAAGTTAATTTTATTCATAAAATGTTGACCACTTTTCTGACACAAAAACTCTTTGCTAAGATTTAAAAAAGTACCGTTCGTTTTAGACGGAGCTTCTTGATAAACCGTCCGTTTTACCTTATTAAAAAAACTTGTGCGTTACATTACAATGACGCACAAGTACGCAATGAGATACAATACCTAATTGAAATTGGTGAAATAAGAGACCCTTTACGAGCAAATGTGTTTACATAGTCACTACGTACCATTACTAATCTGAACTCATAGGTACAGATCTATATTTTCACATAAATAGCTTTACAATAACTTAAGGTAATAAATGTAAGCTTCTAGGTAGACAATAAAGAAATTAAAAAAACTCTGAGCTTAAAAGCTTTATGGCAATAAAAGCAACAATATTCCCATAGATATCATAACATTTTTAATTAAAAAGATCACCGGGCAACAAAAAGGGCCATTTTCACAAATCCCATAAAACCATTACACTTCCCCTTGGTCACTGTGCAAACATCTCGCCCTTACCGCGATAAACAGTTGTAATTCACGAGTATCGCATTACGAAGTCACCCGACGTCAGCCGACAACGCCCGATGTCATGCGACGTCGTCCGATAATACGCGACACGCGCCGATTATGAAATCCAATGTAATATGTATAAAACTAAGACGTGATATGTATTTGGGCAGAGGAGACAGTATTAGTTTTGTGCCTATTTGCTACATTTTATTAGTGCCACGGCTCCGCCAGCTCGGAATTCCGATCCCGTTCCGGCAACATGGGAACCTATTCCAGGGATAAAAAAAAATTGTGTATTACCTTTCAGCCAGATCCATTCAGACGCTTAAGCGTGATTAAGTAACAAACATCTAAACATCGTTACAAGTCGTTTACATTTATAATATTAGTCTGATATTATTTTGGTTCTAAATTCTGCATTCGTTATTATGCCTAATATCTACGTGAATTTATATCCAAAACTTTAGAAATATATAGAGAATTGAGAAAAGACTGAATAAATTGTATTAACTAAGTAGTTAATGTAAAAATGAAAACATACAGTGTTGTATAAATTTTGATGATTTTATGATGTTTCTATGATTAAGAAAGCCTTTTAGACAGTTTAAATACCAGCTTCCTTTTAAGATCAACACGCAGTTAGGCAAAAACCAACAGACTAAACTCTACAGCATGCCTGGTCTATACCACGTCCCTCGTTAAGGGCGCACTACCCTTGTAAAAGTCAGCGTGAATAGAGCTAATCCTTATCACGGCGAGGGGTTAGAGTGAATCAATTAAAGATAAGCAAATATGCTTCATTGTATACAGGAGGGATTGAATTTGTTGGTGTAAAGAGAGGAAATTAACTTTAGCGGATAAAGCGATCCGTCATCATATGACGTGCCCTTAAAGGCACATACTAAATTGCTCGTATTGTTTTCTAGAATTTGTGTTTGTGATTATTTGAGGGACTAGTGTGAGAATGTTGGGTTTGCTTGATGAAATCTGGATAAGGTGTCGTTGACGGATTACGTGGGAACGAAAGCATTGTTTGTAAAATGGAAATGCCTACATACTTTTGTCTAGCTCTATAGGGATTACAGGCATCGGCCTTGAACCCGTGACCAGTCACTTTTTAGGGGAATCCTTTGACCAACTGAGCTATGTATGTAGACGAGAATTTCAGCTATTCAGGGGCCCACCTCAGTAAATTACGTTTTTAAAACGTAATATTTAAAAACTTACGAATCATTATAAAGTTCGAATCGAATTGTAAACGAATCATACTATGAGTCATTCTGAAGGTCAATTTTTTTTTTCATTTTTCTTTCTAAACGAATTGAAATCATGCGTTTTGTACAGGTCCAGGTACCTTAATTGGTACCGCCACTAGAAAGACACTGATAAAATTTCAGCGATAGGTACATAGGTACACATCGCTCTCCGTACTCCTCTGCTTTCAGAGGAGACAGGATGAGCGATGCTGTTAGTGGTGAGATGGCCCAGGGTCAGCCGGGGTGCGAGGGATATGCTCTATGGGTATTTATTAGGTATTTCGCAGGCGTCTCAGGCGCCGGACGTCGCTTAACGACCTCCGTCCTCCATGAGCGCAGGCCTGGGGGTGGCGGGTGAGGCCACCTGTCACCCCAGCAGAAGCAGGCCGGGACGGTGGGGCGACTAGCGCCCCTCCCCCAAACCGGGGCAAGACGGGGACACCGTGGTTCCCAAACCCGAGGGGGCCATCTCGAAACCGGAGATGGCCCAGGGTCAGTCGGGGTGCGAGGGATATGCTCTACATAACCACCCCCTCTGGCACGCGGGAGGGTATCCGAAGGGACTTCCGCACGAAAAAAAAAGAAAAAAAAAAAAGAAAAAGGTATTTAGGTATTCAATTAACTGGTAGATGTTCTCGTAGCACAGTGGGGTATTGAGTTTCCACAGGTTGCAGTATAAATGTTATTATTACAGTAATTTATTTTACATTGTTATAACAATCTATTATTATAGGATCTATCAAGGAGAAACTGTGGGTAAATGTTTGCGACGGTTCATTTAGTTTCTCAAACTACCATAGAATTGAAAATCGTAATCAAATAGAGAAATTATAAAACACAATAGTCTTGTAAAATTGCAGTTTTTATGTTTTCGCGCTATTTAAAATTCAAAATTATTATACTTTGTACTCGAGGAAGTAATGGCTTTACTTCGGTAGTAACAACAGCTTTTCATCTGAATTTATGAAATTTGAAAGCAATTGGTATGATAACTTTCCTATAAATTTAAATCGGAAAAGTTAACATCCAGAACGGGACTTGAACCTGCGACCAGTCCCTTTCTAGGAGGAACTCTTTACAAAACGTGAAGCGACTGCCATCTGAGGGGCAATTCTCGTAATAAAAAGATTTAGTATCAATCTATTTTCTGATTTCCAATATTTAAAAAAAAAAATTGTTACCAGAGTACCTTTTTTTGACATTTGGGAGATCGAGACTAGATTCAGACTGAATTCTGGAATAATTTTTTAACGAGAGTTGGTCCGCTGATCTTCACAACCCAATAGCGATATCGAAATTCCGCTTCTGTGAGTGTGGGTGGCCACTGGTTCTCAATACCATATTTTAATAATCTATGAGTTAAATAGTTTTATTAAAAACGTATTATCGACAAAAATTTAAATAAAATCATTAATAATGACTCCAGAATATTTTTTTTATATAAACCGGTACGGTAAGGCCCCCACTAGGAGACTGTACCAGTAGTGTAGACTCATCTACGCCCGTGACTACCGACCTCCATGATCGGGGCCTGAGGACGGCAGTTGGCCGACTCGCCGTCCTTACAGAAGCAGGCCGTGGCGGAGTCGTTACACATGCCTGCCAACCCACCGAAGCGGGATAAAACCCGACCCCACCAGGCGAGGCCGCGGTGGCGGCCAAGGTCCGCCGGCAACCCTAGAGTTATCCTTTCGAGGGCTTACCCGGGGTGCACGGCAACGGACACTTGGGGAGGACACCGTGCGGTTTTTGTCGAGACACGACATAACCACCCCCGCTGGCCAGCGGGGGGTATCCGAAGGGATTTCCGCACGTAAAAAAAAGAAAAAAACCGTTACGGTATAAGTTTCATTTATATTTATTAAAAGTAATTCTGCTAATCTTTTAATAGACGATACTACGCTTGATTCTTAATCGTTCTAAAAATAAATTCAAAACAAGTTTAGTTCGATTCCATTTTCGTAGAATAAAAAAAAAATGCGTCGAACTCCAATAAATTAATCACGCTACCTTATAATAAGGGAGCATGTTCGCCCCACACTGAATTATTCATAAATAAATTAATAATATTAACAATAAAAGCCATTATCCCGTCCACCGTTTATTATTAACATCATCCTTTCGGCTTTTAGCGGTCATTATTAATAAAAAATTTAAATGTGGGATTACAAGCGTAAGCCATGGATTCGGATTGTTTAAAGTTCTCACAATAAAATATGTTCATAATTTTTTCTGATGTTGTGTGTGACTTTGTGTTTGTGAAATACGTGTGCATTATGTTTATAGTGTTAGTGTGTGAGTGTGAGTGGGTGTGTTTATGAATTAATAGTGATGTAATGTGGTATTTGTAATCCCTTGTGTGAAATGTCAATAATAACTGTTTGGTTTTGGGATTTCTTTGATATAGTAATCCCGACAGATTTGAAGGGATGGTCCAGCGTGTTAGACTTAATGACTTATGAATATTTAGGGGCCTGAGAAGAAGAATATAATTGTGTGATAAATTGAACATAAACAATTTATAACATAACATAACATAAATTCACGCCTGTATCCCCGAAGGGGTAGGCAGAGGTGTATTACACACCCACTCTTCGCCAGTTACGTTAAGGTCCCAATGTAATAGGGGGCGAGCCTATTGCCATCTACCGGGCACATTTTTAAGCTAGCGATAATTAACATTTATTATTAATAAATGTTAATTATCGCTCGCTTCGCATTAGCACACATAACTACGAAAAGTCAGAGGTGTGCGCCCGGGGCGACTGGGGATCGAACTCGAGACCTCGTCTCAGCAGTCCGTTACGTACGCTACTGGGCTATCGCTGCTTTTGCTTATTTATAATGATCGCGTTAATTCCCGTTAACATTATTAAACGCGAAAGTTTATAAGTTCCTATTATAATAATATATAATTTCTGCAAATGATGAGATGATGGTGACTATGACAGAACGCTTGCCACCTCCAGAATTACTTCAACACCAACACGTATGATTTGCTTAATGTCAACATATGGAATGATGTATTTTTTTTTAAATCTGGTTTTGTTAATCTTGTATCGCTATCCTTTCCACGTGTCTGAACCAACTAAGCATCCATACAATATATTCAACATAACCTTACCATAAACCGTATATATATATGAAATCCAGTATACTGCTACTTCATGTCAATTTAAAGCGAGACAGTAATTCCCAAACGACCTGGCTCTACCGTTTCAAGAAAAGCAGGTCCTCCTTCCCCCCATTAGCAAGAAAAAAAAAATTTCACATTCTAAATCTTCTATAAATCACCTTCAATGTCAAGTGTGAGTACAAAGGCCTGATGAACAATGCAGAGCTATCTAACTTTCCCGTACATTATGTTATTGGGCGCGATCGTTCCGTAACATATCACCACATTAAGTCGATAGGCTATAGGCAGGTAATAATCATTTATAACGTGCTGCCGAGATTCTGTGACATCAGGCTTAAGTAAAATATTGTGGAATCGCGTGTATTTTCGTTGTGTTACGGTTGTTGTAAGGGTGTATGGGGCCACCAAGGTCTTGGACGCCAGAGAATCTCATCTGCAAGCCAGTACATCTGCTTTTCGGGCTAGGCTTAGGCTTTTCTTTCGGAGTTGTTGAGTCAGACGACAGTCGCTCCCATGAAAGCTTTTACGTGAGTGACTGTCGTCTGACCACCCAGCTTCGAGAGTAAAGCCTGCGTCAGAGCTTGCTCCGTTAATCAGCAGGTGTACCGGGTTGCAAATAAGGTTAGATTGGAGCTCTAAAATTATTATGCGGCCCCACAAAAACTTCCCCCTAGCCGTCCCAATGAAATCATAAATATACCTCAATACTCTTTACGTCCAAAAAAATCACAAAATTATCATGTGTTTCAGAATATTACATATCCATATTAAGAAAATCACACTTAATAAGAGGAGAAAAAGGGTGTGCAGGGCCCTACTAAGTCCTTCGGGGCCCAAGTCAACCTCATCTGTTAGTCAGTGCACCTGGTATACAACAGACTAGGCTCGGTGTTGAGAGGTCAAACGGCAATTGCTGCCGGAAAAGCCTACACATCTACACACCTTTTAAAAAAATATGCGGACCATGCTCCAAAGTGCAAACTTTCAATACAACTAGGAAATCGCTTATGGATTATGAGGACTCAAGAGATAAATTTTTCTAAATCGTGCCGTATTATTCAATGGAAACACTTCTCGATAACTACACTTTTCGATTTTTCCGCGTCAATGTTATTAATGCGCGCCATGACGTATATATGCGCATAATAAACACATATACCTCTATACGCGTATTAGCGGTTATCAGCACCGCTCACTGCGCCCCTGCTTGACGCTAATGTTCCTAATGACGGATTGAGGCGACACCCTATAATCTTAATGCTTTTCCTAAAAACAAAAATTGGATATTTCTGAAAATTGTAGGGTTAACATAACACGCACTAATTTATATAAGAAATAATATACAGCGTGTTCTTATTAAATACGTCGGATTCAGACTGTAAGGCCGGCTAAGATTGGCTTACGTCAGTTTTGTAGAGCGTTCTCTTTATCGCATATTATTATTGACTCTTGACTTTAACACGAGCTCTTCCAAATATTCTATACAGAAAAATACGTGCAAGACTGAGGTATCACCCTCATACGGTGCAAATAATTACCTGAACAACCAAATGATTCAGCGCCTGTATTCTTTACCATACCATAAAGACTTGGAATTATTTTCCAGCACACGTGCTTCTTTCTTCCTACAGTCCCGCGTCGTTTAAGCAGAGCGTGAAAAAGCATCTGATGAGGCAGTCAACTAACTATTTAAGCATTATCAATGTCTGTAACGGTAATCCCTATTCCTGAGACTACCTTTCGCTTACGATCAGGTGAGGTGACGTGGCCTTTGAAAAACCACAGAAGCAACTGTCATCTAAACCCCCAAAAATACGTCCGGCAGAGTCTCGTCTGTCAATTAGCAGGTGTACTGATTAAAAGCTGAGCTTGACTTGGGCCCCGAAGATATTGTTGGGCTCCCAACCACCCTGTTATACATCCCTTCGCGAATAAACATATTTATATAGTACCCTTTTTTTTTCGTGCGGAGATCCCCTCGGGTACCCCCCTGCCGACCAGCGGGGTTGGTTATGTCGGGCTTGAACCGACTGAAACCGCACAACGTCTCCGGTCTTCAGACGCCGGGGTGTAAGGTTGCCCATAAAGCATATGCCTCGCACCCCGACTGACCCTGGGCATCTCTTCACTAGAAGGAGAAGGAACTTCTCTCTATTGTACTCGACATTGAATTAATAGTTTCATACTTACTTTAATAAAGTAGTAAAATCGTTTGCATTTATAAAATATTAAAATTGTAGTCACGGTTTTAATTACTCTAATAATATATCAAGCTGTAGTAGATATGTGTTGTACGATAGAGAGAACGCTCTTTCCCTCCCCCCCTCCTCTTTCCAGGGGCAAGACGGAGATACCGTGGTTCCCAAACCCGAGGAGGCCATCTTGAAACCGGAGATGGCCCTGGGTCAGCAGGGGTGCGAGGGAAATGCCTTATGGGCCATCTTACACCCCGGCGTCTGAAGACCCGAGACGGCGTGCGGTTTTAGTCGGTTTGAATCCGACATAACCACCCCCGCTGGCCGGTGGAGAGTATCCGGGGGATTTCCACACGAAAAAATGAGAGAACGCTTTACAAAATCGAAGCAAGCCGATCTTAACCGGACTCTCACTCTTATTCCCGACGTGCCAAATTGAAATACCGGTTTCTATATCTCAGAAATATGTTTTTAGTAAGACGATATACTGTAATACGAGTGATTCGTTAAACCATTACGCAGAAACATCATACTGATTCCAACAATCATCATTTAAGCTTGTTTATTTGTTTGATTGCTCCATTGATTTAGGTCAATGGTTGGTCTGATCGGTCATTGTAATCATTACAGAGGACAATTACGGACTAATTGATCGATTGCTTGAACCGAACAATGATGCGTATTGCAATGTTTTTTGACATAATAGATGACTATCAATTATGTTTATAATTAATGAAATTTTGAAGCAATTAGTATGCTAACTTTCTTGGGTGTGTGTGGTTTAGGTCAACCATAACAGCTAACTGTTGACGGAAGAGGCTCTGGCACAGACTTTCTTTTGGGTCATATTTATTGAAGTGAAAACTTCATCAGCGACGTTGTCTACTTTTTTTTGTAATGGGTAAAAAAGGTTAAACTCGCGTCAGTAAACACGTGACCTGATCGTAAGACAACAAATATAGAAACGCTAATTTCACACTGTACTTAACTACCTTGGTGGCGCGTTCGTCTAATGAGTGGAAGTTGACTTCATCAAGACTGAGATCGATTCCGACTGTGGCCCAAGAAACACTTTTTGTCATCATATAACTTTTTGTAATATTTATTCTATTTTGTGCCATAAATATATTGATATTAAATGGAAATTAAACAAAGTGCATCTATTAATGAAAAAAGTGACAAAGAAATAGCGAAAGAAAATGAGTGAGTACTTTATAGATATATTAGCGATGAAGGTTCTGGTAATAATGATGGTGAAAATTATGGATGGAAGTTGATTTTTCTGAGAGATAAACTTTTTAATGTAAAATAATTGTAAAAGTTCTGAAGTGTTAAATTTTTTGAGCTGAGTGAGACGAAGTCGAGCGAAAGCTCCTCATACCAGACTTCAGGATTTTCTTTGTCACAGGTCTCCTCCTAAACTACTAATCCAATCAGAACCAAATTTGGCATGATTAAAGAGGTCAATCAGAGGAAGGTTTATGGATATATTTTGAAAAAATTAATGCTACCACAGAGGAATGATCACCGTTAAAAAAAATCCAGATGGAATTACATACATAATAACCGCTCGAGACACTGTGACCAAACTTTACACGCTCAGAAAGCATGTCCAGAGTTGTGACTTTCAAAAAGAATTTTCAAAATCGGACTTGCCACGGAGGAATGATCACTGTTCTAAATTTTCAAAATCTGATTTGGCAATAGCGGTCAAATCTATTGGACAAGAATCACGATGTCTCACTCAGCTCACCATTGCAAGCAGCGATTCGCCTTGCAGACCTAGTAACGTAATATAAATTGTCATGTTTGTATACGATAGCGCAATAAATGAATATTGTATGTTACCACATAAATGATAGTATTTTTATACTGATAATTAAAGCAATTCGTGCAAAATTATTCCCTAACCATTACAAAATATCAAAAATACATAACATAACATAACATAAACTCACGCCTATATCCCGGAAGGGGTGGCAGAGGTGCTAAGCATCCACATTTCGCCAGTTTATGTTTAGGTCCCAATGTAATAGGTGGCGAGCCTATTACCATTAACCGGGCACTTATAAACCTCCTGAATCGAAAAGTCATTGGTGTGTGCCATGGTAAAACCTGGGATCGAACCCGAGACCTCGTCTCAGCAGTCCTTTACCCATACCACTAGGCTACTGCGGCTATTATCAAAAATGCACAACGTTAGTATTCAAGTTTTTGCTTCTGCCGGCACTCCCGAAGTGCAACCCGCCGCCTCATTTTGCGAGTAACTAATGCTTGAGAAGCAGGCGGCGGAACGGGTCCTGGAGAGACTCAGATCTCTTCCGATCTGCAGAGCCCTCGAGGTGCGGAGGCGACTCAGGTGTCGGAAGTCACTGAACGACCTCCGTTCTCCATGAGCGTAGGCCTGTGGGTGACAGTGACTCCTCTTTCCGGGGGCAAGACGGGGATACCGTGTTTCCTAAATGAAATCCCGGCTGACCCAGGGCCATCTCGAAAAAAGGGATATGTGACTTCTTTTTCGTACGGAAATTCCCCCGGCTACCCCTCAGCCGGCCAGCGGGGGTGGTTATGTCGGATTCGAATCGACTAAAACCGCACGACGTCTCAGATTTCTGACGCCAGGGTGGCCCCATAAGGCATTTCCCTCCCACTCCGGCTAAGCGCGATCAGTGCCTGATATTGATACAGACCGCAGACAGCAAACCCAAATTTTGTGCAGGTAAAGGAGATCATCCCTTCTTTTTTTTATATATTTACATAGGACACGTCAATTTGACTTCACCTCGCCTGATGATAAGTTGAAGGTAAAGTCTCAGGAAAGAGGGTCACCATTACTTACACGTACCATGTTAACAATGGTGGCACTCAGCTTGACGGCCTCATCAGAAGAGGATTGTTGTCGCAGCACCGCGTGACACCCACCGGTCCCACTAGTGCTGCGACCACAACCCCCCTGCCCGGCTACGCACTTGCTGACCCCTGAACGCAATCAAGCCGAAATTGGATTACTATGGAGGGTTTTTCGCAATCGTGCACGGTGGTACCCACCCGGCCGAATTTTGTGATAAATTTGTGTCATCAGATTTCTACCATCTTCGGTGGGCTTGCAGCGAAATCATATTAAGCTCTACTAACCTATCACTATAGTCTTACAGTGATCTGCCATAGTTGAATTTGTCATACATAGCCCCAGTGATACAAAATTGGTGTCGGTAACGGATGACGTCATCTTTCGGTTTAACCATTGACGGGAACTTTCCTAAATTCTGAGGACTTTAGGATCCTGATCAGTAGCACCGTATAAGTGTGACAAAATGTGGCCGAGTAATCAAAAAATAACGCTTGAAACTATTATTTCCGGAGTTCGTGAGATTTCTAGTAGATGGCTCCTACATCACCCAAAAACATATCATCGCATTATCATTATTTTAACGACTGTCACTGTTGCTTACAAAGCTTCCACCTCGGAGGGGGTCCGCTTCCCTAATTTTTAGCCAATTTCGGCTACCATCAGACGCGTCACCTGAAAAGTAAAAAAAAACTGCTAAATCTAAGGCCAAATAACACGCAATGTTTGCCCACACAATCAATAAAATTCTAACTTTCAAATATAACCATCTGTTATGCAGTGGTCTAATCATACCACGCGTGGTCCTCGTGTGTGGTCGAACAAATTTGACCGCCGTATTAGTGATTCTAAGGCACTTTGTACTCGGCAAACATGATTAAAATTGGGATTTACTGTATGCTCAGTTGAGGGTTAACTTGTAAACCTATAGACCGTGCATCAGTCTTACTGATGAAAAAGGGTTGTTTGCACGTTTGGGAAGCCAAACTATTTTGAAGCAACCTGTATTTACTACTTTAGTTTTAAAGAAGTGTACTGAAAATATTAGTTCAAATGCGATAGTTTGGATGGATATTATTTATTATTTTATCAAGTCAGAACAGCTTAGCGAATCGGAATGAAATTTCGCACAGAGATAGATTATTATTATAGTTTGGAATACCTCTGAAGAGCCTCACTCATCATCATCATTCTAGCATTAGTCCCAGTCGCATCTGAGGTTATCATCTCAGAGTCCGGGGTCCGCTATCCCACTTTAACTTCACTGTTTATACAAAATCACCTACTTCGGGGGCTAAGAGCAAGGTAAATGCTCTTTTTTCAAAACATTATCAATTTAATCCTGCCTTGTTTTTTTATTTCGACCCTGATCAAAAGTTAACTGAGTAAGTTCTTCAAAATTCAGATGAATAAATCAACCGATAACATATACCCTCAAAATTACCTTTAAATTAAGAAACCAATAACTGAAACAAAAAAAATACAAACCTACTACTAATTAATTGTTGGAAGTTCCGCACAGAGAGAAGAGAAGAGCGACGCGTTTGTGTATCTCAAGAGGGGAGGGGTTACTCACCTCCAATCACCAGCAATAGTGAAGATACCTATTACCCACCAGCGGTTTGTGGGCACTTCGATAAACGAGCAAAATTCCTTTCCCGAAAATAGCTTTGATATTTGAGACATGACACTATGGTCATGACACATTTTACTAAGTCAGTTCAACCCTCATGTAATTGCTTCATCGTGCTCTCCTTGACATAGCATCCGGAGGTTTTTGCACTGACAGATAGAGGATTAAATCTGTTGTTTTTAAGTAGGTAGAAGTGACTTATGAGAAATGTTCTTGTCTGTTGCCATAACTTTGTAACTGTTAGAATAATAGTACTAAAACCGGGGGTAGAAGTAAGTCCCTAATAATTTCACACGTTATAGCCCGTTTAGAGTGTTGACCTTACGCATTACGAAGCGCTGTGGTAGCCGCGAGTACCAACTCTATCATGGCGCGTACTAATGTACAGAGTCAATATAAACGACCACACGCATGCATCACCTGTAATTTTGGACATTAAAGCTGCCTATTAACGGTGACATATATTTATCTAATACCTTTAAACGAGCAATTCTTGTAAATATGTGTCTATTTAGATATAATCGGAATCTCGGAAACGGCTACAACGATTTTCATGAAATTTATTAACAAGGGGTTTCGGGGGTGATAAATCAATACGTTTCATTTTTGGAAAATGTCGAAAAAATAACCAGCAGGGCCTAATCACTCAGATATTTACTTACTTATGGGCACATTACTTGAGACTGCCGATCGACTGAGCCACAATGAAATGTTTAATAAAAAACGGACTATCGCAAACTGGTTTATTGTAGGTAAATACAATGACAGTACTAGATCTTAAAGATATACCGTCATATATACAAACCTTACAGTATGTACAGACTTGGGGTTTTAGGGGTCTCACCGAGAAATTCGTGGCCTAACTGCTGATTGATGAATTAGGCTCTGGCGTAGGCTTTGCTCACGGGGTTGGGAGGTCAGACGACAGTCGCTCCCATAAAAGTCGTAAAAGTCAATACCAAAAGGGAGACGGACTCTGAAGTGAAAGCCGCGGTTGCAGCCGGGAGGATGATGATGTTATATAATATTCTTTTATAAAGAAAAATCTTACAGGAACACGTAGCAAACCAACACCTAGCTTTAGAGGATACATTTTTGAGGCCCAAATCAACCTCACCGTTGGCAGGTCAGACGGCAGGCGCTCCTATTAAAGGTAAAACAAACCAATTAAAAGAGGAGCTGGAAAGTGGACCCCGGGCTCCATAGTGCGAGCTTTGGATGCAACTGGAATATGCACTCAGATGAAGAAAACGACAGTCCAGTATAAATAAAAGAGTTCTAGAAGTCCGTGAATAGCCAGCCTTCCACTTATTGCCTAATTAATGGCCCGTTGTTAAGGTGCTATGTGTTAATGAAGCAGTTGGTCCTCGGTTGGAATGATCAAACAATTTTGTTTGATCAGCAACATACTCAGTCCCTCGCTTTTTATGTTACAAGTGCAAGGCTACCTGATCATTACCATTATAGCGTTGTTCTCGGTTGTATCAGAGGTTTTTACCTCATACACACGCCTGCCAACTCACCGACGCGGGATAAAACCCGACCCTACCAGGCGAGGCTGCGGTGGCGGCCAAAGTCCGCCGGTAACCCTGGGGTTATCCTTTCGAGGGCTTACCCGAGGTGCCCGGCAATGGACACTTGGGGAGGACACCGTGTGGTTTTAGTCGGTTCGATTCCGATACGCCCACCCCATCGTCGGCACCGATGGGGTGAAGCCCGTGGGGGTTTCCACACGTAAAAATAAAACTGCTTTTACCTCGGGACGCTTACTCCTTTTCCTGCTTCATGAAAGCGGCTGCTGTCTGACTACCCAACTCCGAGATGAAAGCCAGCGCCAGAGCCTCGTCCGTCAATCAGCAGGTGCACCGCTAACAGGTGAGGTTGACTTTCGCCCCAAAGATCTTGGTTAGGTTAGTTAAAAGTCCATTAAACATATCTGTTCATAAAATAATTTCGATTACCTAAAAACCTCCTATTCCGAAGTCGGTTAAAATGACATTATAATAACATGTTCAAGTTATGTGGCCGCTAGTATACTCGTAACGTAGACCTTAGTGTTATAAATACTGCTCATATGAAAAGTCAGGCGTTTGCGCACATGTTTCAAACATGCGACGTGGTTCAATAGCGCATGCGCCCCGATGTCATAAATACTTATAAATCGAACCGTAAATATACGAAACAAAGCGGTACAAACATATAAACGACCCAACATCTCTTAATGATATGTAGATTCCCTGCATTAGTTACATGACTGTGTTCTCAGTGAAAACATCTCGCAAACTCTTCCTCGTAACCTAATCCACAAATAAGAGCTACACTTCAGACCAAAATGACCCGTTTGCACAGCTATTAAAGTCGGAATTTCCATTTAAAGTATGTTTGCTTAGAACGTTTTTGATCAAAGACAATATCGACTCATTAAACAAGACATAATTTAAACGTATCCTGTAGTTACATTCAATTTAGTGTTTCAGGACGAAAGATACACGTTTCAATTTCGCCTGGAAACAATTGTACAAGATACTGCATTTGAGAATTAGAACCATAAGCTCGTGTATCTTCAAACTGCGGTAGAAACGAATCTTAATGCAGTAAGATATAAAGTTGATTTTAAATTGAAGTGACATTGAAATTGAGACATTAGAAATCTTCGAGCGACTATTACCGTGTTCTTTTAACAAATGCACGACGGCGTACAGAGTAAGATGTAAGTTTGTAGCGACCTGCATAAATAAAGCTTGAAGAAGTATCGGTTATTTCAATACTGAGACCCCAGGTGGGCGTGGACCCATCATATATCATCGCCAACAATTATTAAATTATCTTTTTCGTTGACATTAAGTAATTGTTTCGTTGGACCGCGCTCATAACTGGCGCGCCGAGCGATGAGGTATCGTTTTTAAATGAACGTTTTAACTTGTGCTTAAATTCCTTTATTCCATTTCATTTTTATTGGTAGATGATGGCATTAATAAAATTAAAAAATTATCATTTAAAAAGGTATGCTTATAACGTGAAAGTTGTTTTAAAAATATCATTAGATAATTAATAAGTTTTTTTTACACTTGATATACTAATTTCGTATTAAGCGTCGATTAGGACATTTAATTATGATTTGTTATATCGAAAATCGATATCGAAGCATCGAGAATTCTGCAATAGATACGATAATTACATGGGCAATTACGTTTGAATTCAAAACGTTGTAGGCATTAATCATGCACGGCAGTGTAATCAGGCCAGTTCGAGTAATGAATCAAGGGCGTAATTAACTAACTAATACACTTATCACGACAAGAAGTGTACATGTTGAATTGGAGCGGTATCGGGGTTGGTAAGGCTGATGGCTGTAAGTTAGTTGCTTGTTCGGTTTAGAGATTGTAAGGATAGCATTACGTTTGTCAGTCAATAATAAGTATATCTCATACAATTATACCAATCATGGTATAAAATGATCGTTTTTTCATGAAAAGCGAACGAAGAAAAATATCCGTTCGGCCAGCGGGGGCCATCTCCGGTTCCGAGATGGCCCCCTCGGGTTTGGGAACCGCTGTGACCCCGTCTTGCCCCGGTTTGGGGAGGGGTGCTAGTCGCCCCACCGTCCCGGCCTGCTTCTGCTGGGGTGACAGGCGGCCCCACCTGCCTCCCCCAGCGGCTTGTTGCGGGCTCGGCATGCCGGGAGAGTTCTAAATCTCTCCCGGGCGTGCTCCGCCATCTCCTTCGCGAGCATTACATGCTCGCAGATGGAGGTGGCTGTGGCCCACACGCTCGTGCTCCGCACCATTGCCGCAAGCATGCTGCCGAGCGAGAGGACTCCCACTCCGATGGCTGCCACGAGTTCACGCCTCGGCGCCTCCCACGCCGCCGGGCAGTCCGCCAGCGCGTGCAGCCCCGAGTCCTCGCTCGTGTTGCAGGGTATACTTAAAGTGTCTACTTCTTCAAACCATGGGGACCTCAATAAAATAGAATAGGATACATTTTTTTTATTCACAACTAGCTGTTGCTCGTGGTTTCACTTGTGTGAATTTGTGGTCCAGTTTCCGCTACCCCAGTTTTCATCACCACAACCTATATAAGATACACAATTCCACAATACATCATTTTGTTATATCTCAAAGGGTTTAGACGGCGTTTTCGTTGAAAGCTCCCAGACGGCTTATTTTTTCTGACACTTCCAACAAATATCATTATATGATATTGTTGGAAGTTTACGCGAATGTCACACATTGAAATAAAACTATTTTTTAACGAATTCTGTCGCGATTTATTGTTGATGTTATTTTATATTTTACATTGTTCCCGACGGCGACGTTTCGGTTGCTTTTCAGCAGCCATGGTTACGGGGAGACTAAAGATGGTTGTTGTCTTGTAGTTTGAAGTGTAAGTTATCTCAAAGTTCCCGAACTATGTTGAATTGTTGGTGTTACTATTTTCGCAGAATGAGCTCACAGTGTCATGAAGTCTGGTTGTATTTTGATTTTTCTTGGAGTTAATTAAGTGAATGACTGGGTCCCAAGCTGGTGGTACATTCCAACTATCTTCTCTATTAAAATTAGGATGCTTTTTAATTTCAATAGCGTCGCGGAGCATCCTAGGTAGGAAATAGGAATCGATTTTCTTTGGTGAATATCTGTGGTTTATAAAATTTTAAGTAATGTTTGGTCCTCTGTTGCACGTGTTCACATACAGCAAACTTTTTGGAGCCTTGGTGTTTTATATCAGCTATGTGTTCTTTGACGCGTGTGCCAATGCTTCGCTTGGTTTGACCAACATAAGAGAGCCCACAGTCACAATCAATTTATAGACCTCTGCATCTTGTAGAGGCCATTGGCACTTGACAAATGGTAAAAATTGACATATCTTCGTTGGCGGCTTGTAGTATGTGTTAATTGAAGCTCGCTTCAAGATGTAGCCAATCTTGTCAGTGACCCCTCGTACGTATGGTAGGACTGCTGGCTGGCGCTTGATAGTGGCTGGCTTTTCTCGGTATCTGTGACTGATGCGCGGTTGTTTGAGTTTGTTGTCATACAGAACTTGTTTGTCATGTTGTACGAGTAGCTCAGCGTCCAGGTGTGTCTTGTCACAGATAACACGGGCTCTCTGAAACAAACGTCGGGATCAATGTAAAATATAAAATAACATCAAATAAATCGCGATAGAATTCGTTAACAAATAGTTTTATTTCAAATATCATGATATTTCAGCCAATGTAATTATATTAATGTATTATACTGGCAAATCATATACCAAAACCTTCCTCGACTACCACTCCTCCCTCCTCCTCGAGAAAACAGCATGACAATCGGTGCAGTAGTTTATGCGTTTATCGCGAACAGACAGACAGACGCGGCGGAGGACTTTGTTTTATAATATGAATTGATAACTGTACGTATGGTACGTTAGTTCATGCCGCCAGTTTCGACATTACTGCTATTATTGAGTGCTGCAGGTTCGATTCTCACATAAAATATTATTATTTGTGTGATTCTCAGCTGATAGTGTGAGGTAGGGTCACAGGTAACAGGTTATAAAGTTCAGTAAATGTTTGTGCAATTTGATGTTATTCTAATCTAATGATGCAATGGTTTTAGTAGTCGCTCGTATTCTTAGATTCAATGCGTCGACGGCTGCCGGACTCCGGAGCTTGACAGCCTCGGATGCAACCGGAACACAGGTAACATGATGTTTTTTTTTAGTCCAATGTAATTTAATACCCCGATGGTACAATTTTATGTGATTTACACATAGTTTAAGATGGTAGAGTCATGTTTTTCCCGGTATCAAATATTACCGATAGGTAGGCCGTAGATCGCGGCCTCTCTGCTTGCTCGCTACCTTTACAGCAAAGAGTTTCTACGGATACTTTATTATGTCTACTATCAAAAGAAGAACAGCCTCATCGCTTAGTCATCTTGTATAACATTCATGAAAAGAAATGGAGCACACCTTGAATATACTTAAAGGTTTTTAAAAATAATATACAATTTCTGTGTCGAGTCGATTTTTTTTTAAATATCTAGAAACAAGGTGACATCGGTTATGACCAGCTATTTTCTAATAATGGTAACTTCTATCAGTTTGTAAGATTAGCGCTTCATAGACTATTTTCAAGTTCAATCTCTTGCTAAAATCACGTTATTCTTATCAAAAACATCAGTTTTAAATATAGACATAAAGGATCATGTAGCAAGGATTTACCTATTCTCGAACCACAACATACTCCCACCACCTTTTTCTTTCTTTTTGCCTTAGCAATCGCCCACCTAATTATCCGCAGGCATACCTCGAGAACCTTTCATTCCGCAATTTCCACCTGTACGCCTTACGATTACAGCAATGATTTTATCTCGAACCGACCACATTATTGTCTTAATTGATACGTTTGTAGGTGCTTAGAGGTATATTAAAATAGTTTAAATCACTAATTCTTTGATTTAAGTCGTTGCGAGGCTGGGTAATGCGATCGGAGATTACGAGAGATTTATTAGTAGCGTTTACTCTGTGTGGTTTAAGTTTATTGCGCGCGTATTAATTTTTAATTGAACGAATTATATTTCTTTTCACCTGTAGAGGCTATAGTAATTAGATAAGTTTAAGAAATGTGGTGCAATAGATGTGAAATTATCATTCATCCGAGAGACAAACTCCTACAATATTGGTTGATCGTGGCTTTTACGGGAGTGCATGAAATCTGCAATCCGCAGACGCAAGCCATCAATCAACAGGTGTTATTACCGTCTTACAGCTTAGGTTGACTTGACCCCGAAAGGCTTGGTGGGTCCTTACCTACTCGTACACGTTTGAGTAACATTTGAAGAGAGAGAGAGATTTGAGATTTTTATAAGTGACTGTTTTGAAGCATCGGTGCCGTATCTACCTGTTTTTAAAATAAGATCATTGGGTATTATCCGATCTTGTAAACATACAATACATACAAAACGTAAAATATAGTGAAGAAAAACGAAGCTTCCTTTAGTCTCACGCTGCATTGAACTCTTCCATTTAAAAAATGTCAAGCTTACAAAATATGAAGACACATAAAACAATAACACGAAACTATTAATCGTGTAACAGGGAACACATCGAGATGGCAAAAATGGCGGCTGCTCCCAGCGTACGTCATAAATTTGAATATTCCACAGAGGAGGATAATATAGTGGTGTATTGTCATGGCTGGCGCGACGACGCTTCACAAATAAAACACTGGGAAAAATCGCTGATTTTGTGTACCAACCACGTTACACAGAGTATCGAAGGGACCAAGAGACACAGGATAACCCTACTAATATTTTGAATGTGAAAGTTTATACTAACTTTTAAATTTTCGCCTTCTATGATATACAATAATAAGTTAAAATAAATTAAGGTTATAATGGTATAGGTTATACTGGCCGCCCTTAGAGGTCGAGTCCGTGAGGCAGAAGGTTCTGCATCCACCCGCACATTCTCGATATTTTTGCTTCACCACGTACCGTCACATACCACACTCACAGTTTCCCTATTTTCTTAGTAAACGGTCCATTGTATATACCTATACCCAGATCACGTTAATTACCTTTAACATTATAGTGACATACAATTAAATTTTCAAGCAATTTGTATGCTTCCCTTTCCGGGTTCAAGTCCCGTCCTAGATGTTCTCTTTTTACGATCTAAATCTATAGGAATTATAGTGACAGTTTGTGACGATCTCATGATGAATGAAAGTTCGTCATTCTTCACTCGATAATACCTGAACGGATTAACATGAATTTTGGCACAGAGATAGATTATAACATTATAGTCCGGGATATTACATAGGCTACTTCTTATCCCGGGAATAGGTTTCTGTTAGTTGCGGGAACGAGATCAGTAAGTTAAGCCAGGTGCAATGGCTACTCTTTTTTCAAAGACTAGCGGCCCGGATCCCGGGTTCACACTGGAACAAACTGGATATTGGAAAACAGGTTTTTATCCTTATTGTTATAATCCTACTATCGCTGCAATGTTTATCAGTGTTGCTGCTTTAGTTTGTCGATCCAAAGTTGTGTCGTGCTATCGTTCATCGATCAAAAGTTCTATCGCCCTAGCGTTTGTTGCAAAAACAATAAAAAAACTTATTATGTCGTTTATGTCGCACCACTGATTGTCGACATAATAGTACTGTCGCCGTCGTTTTGCGGCAGTCGCCTGACTACATGGGTAACAAATGTCTGGCCATGCCACTTCCGCCACACCCCGGCAGGAGGGCCAAGAAGAGCTGGTTTGACGTCAATGACATGCGTGGCGATGGTCTCATTTCCATGGATGTCTAAGATCAGAAACGTGGACCCCAGGCTCCAAGGTGATGGTGATGATGTCGTACTGTCGCCCTAATATTTGTCGTGTATTTGTTTGTACAAACATCTTCACGGAATTTCACAATGATAATATTAATAGTTACGATTATTTAAATAGGGAATGTAAATTGTACTAGTCGTAGTAGATCTCACTGCTCTGTATAAGGATTGAGATATCACGGGCAGGCGCGGCGCGGGCGCAGGCGGGTCTCGCCCGGAATGTTAATATGCAAACCCGAGTCGGACTTCTGGCAATAAATACTGCTCATTTCTCAGTGCGCCGGCGCATTTTTGTGTTACAGCCGATATGAGACACAAAAGTGACTTCGATATTGACTAATGATGTAGCAATATTGCAGGTTTTGGGTGATTCCAGTTTAAATCCATAGTTTGGTTGGTTGTAGGTTGTATGTCACCAGTCAAAATCATTGCGCTCGAGAAGAACTAAACAGCATTTTATTGAAAAACATCGCAATTTTTTAAATAAAATCAATTTTAATGGATTTTATCGCGATTTATTTTGTGTTATTTTTGTACTATTAATTCGCGTACCGCCCCCGCTGGAGAGCGGGGGGTCTCCAGCGGGGGCGGTTATGTCGGGCTTGAACCGACTAAAACCGCACGCCGTCTCGGGTCTTAAGACGCCGGGGTGTAAGGTTACCCATAGAGCATATCCCTCGCACCCCGACTGACCCTGGGCCATCTCCGGTTTCGAGATGGCCCCCTTACTTGCTCTCCACTGTGCCATTGGCTAATCAGAGGGACACGTGGAAAGCTTCCGAACAGCCCTCAACAGGGCCGTCCTCGCCTCGGTCGGAGTTGGCCGTAGGCGGCAGCGTCTCTCCCGCCCTAGGAGAGAGGCGCTGCCGCCTCCGTTGCCCAGGGTGCACCGCGTGGAGTTCCCCAACCAAGCACCCCTCGCTCCAGGTACCTCTCTGCTGTTATCAGAGGGGACACTGTGAATGGCCCAGGGTCAGTTGGAGTGCGAGGGATATGCTCTATGAGTAACCTTACACCCCGGCGTCTGTAGACCCGAGACGGCGTGCGGTTTTAGTCGGTACAAGCCCGACATAACCGCCCCCGCTGGCCGGCGGGGGGGGGTAACAAAAGGTACTTATGATGATTCCCCCAAACCGGGGCAAGACGGGGACACCGTGGTTTCCGAACCCGAGGGGGCCATCTCGAAACCGGAGATGGCCCAAGGTCAGTCGGGGTGCGAGGGATATGCTCTATGGGTAACCTTACACCCCGGCGTCTGAAGACCCGTGACGGCGTGCAGTTTTAGTCGGTTCAAGCCTGATATAACCGCCCCGCTGGCCGGCGGGGGGTATCCGAAGGGATTTCCGCACGAAAAAAAAAAGGTACTTATGATGAAAACAAAAATTGAGAAAATTTTGGTGTCAATACAACTCCGCTTACTAAGTAAGTAATATGTATAGCCAATATTTAAACAATATTAAGTCGGAACTGAAGAAGCACTCACTTTGGTCGTCGAACTTGAAGTCCGTAGTCCTACTCGATCCCAACCACCCCTGTATCTCGGGGGACTTTTAAGGACCTATATTATATTGTGAATGAATCCTTTAAATCCAACTCATTGATTCAAAGCTCATGAACGGCCGGAAATCTCTTACAGGCTAGTAGTCACCCATTATGACGTTATTACCGTAATAAATAAAGAAATTATCGTCAAATCAACAATAAAAACTAAATCCAATTAATTTAATCTCGAATAGGATCATGAATTTGTTTTATTCATAAATAAACGAGAGTATAATCTTCAGTTGAAATCTGTCCTTAGCCTTTTTTGATTGAAAAGTATGTTTTGAATTGCCAACATATTCTTGTGATTCTTCAACTAACTGCTTTTGTATATTAAACCTTATTTCCTTCAAATAAGGTAATGTATTTGTCTGTGCACGTATTGTTGTAAGATATTTCAGGTTGCATTGTTATTTCCATACAGTCACATCAAGGGTAGATGAAGGGAGCGCAGTTTACTATAATTAGTTTGTTCGTTATCTCGATCAGGATATTCGCAATAGTGATAGTTATAGAGCTGTTTCACTGGCAATATTGACGGTTTAGTGTGATTAAAGTACACTTTTTTTTTTAATATAACGTAGTAGAATCCATTCACCCGCTAATTGTATGTTTGTCCACCTTTAATACACTAACAATTGGTAGACAAACATACAATTAAGATAATTGCACTAAAGTATGGTTATTGCATCATAGTCTAGTGTAAGGGTCCTCTTTTAAGACCTACTTGTTTTAATAGTGATAGATTCACAACAAAGAAACTGACCTGAAAGTTCTCATTTCTCAGAAAATAGTAAGTCATCCACCAGGTTGGACGACTTTACACTCTTTGAATGGTAGACTAACATAAACATGTTTTATAAATTTATAAATACGTAAATTACTTCTCCTACTATACTGACGTTCATCGTATCAACAGCTCTATACTATTCTTATCAAGCCTACAATCACATAGCTTGATGTGCCTGATGAATGAATGTTTTGTGATGTTAATACAAAGATTATGTATTAAAACTACTGTTCTCACTACCCTTGGACAAAAGACATATTCGTCAGCAGAGTTCACTTAATAATCAACTTTATGTACACTGCTTTTGGTTGCATTTGTGTGTGTTGTAGCGTGGTTTTTGTAGGGTTTGTAGTGTTTGGAAAGTAATGAGGTATAGGCTAGTACACGTGTTTGGTTATCACAGATTAATCCTAAGGACGTTTTGTTGACGGGCCGTTTTAAATTGCCTGTGAATGATTTATTGGTGACGTTAACACTGATTCAGATTTTAATCGGTTGTGTAAATATTGCTTGTGAATGATCGGTGAAACTGACCCGAGATGTTTATTGACTGCGTTTAAATATTTCTCTCAATCCTAAGATAGTGGTAAGTATTGTGAATTTTCTTGAAAATATATTAAACTTTTTTTTTTTTTATATTTAGGACACGTCAATTTGACTTCACCTCGCCTGATGGTAAGCTGAAGGTAAAGTCTCAGGAAAGAGGGTCACCATTACATACACGTACCATGTTAATAATGGTGGCACTCAGCTTGACGGCCTCATCAGAAGAGGATTGTCGTCGCAGCACCGCGTGACACCCAACGGTCCCACTAGTGCTGCGACCACAATCCCCCTGCCCGGCTATGCACTTACTGACCCCTGAACGCAATCAAGCCGAAATTGGATTACTATGGAGGGTTTTTCGCAATCGTGCACGGTGGTACCCACCCGGCCGAATTTTGTGATAAATTTGTGTCAGCAGATTTCTACCATCTTCGGCGGGCTTGCAGCGAAATCATATTAAGCTCTACTAACCTATCACAATAGTCTTACAGTGATCTGCCATGGTTGAATTTGTCATACATAGCCCCTGTGATACAAAATTGGTGTCGGTAACGATGACGTCATCTTTCGGTTTAACCATTGACGGGAACTTTCCTAAATTCCGAGGACTTTAGGATCCTGATCAGTAGCACCGTATAAGTGTGACAAAATGTCGCCGAGTAATCAAAAAATAATGCTTGAAACTATTATTTCCGGAGTTCGTGAGATTTCTAGTAGATGACTGTAGGAGTTTTGGAGACCCAAAAACATATCATCGCATTATCATTATTTTAACGACTGTCACTGTTGCTTACAAAGCTTCCACCTCGGAGGGGGTCCGCTTCCCTAATTTTTAGCCAATTTCGGCTATCATCAGACGCGTCACCTGAAAAGTAAAAAAAATCTGCCAAATAACACGCAATGTTTGCCCACACAATCAATCAAATTTGTGTCATCAAATTTCTATCACCAGTACAACTTTTTTACTAATACAATTCGTTCTGCCCCGGTGACGTTACGTTTAGCTCTACCAAGACCTCCGGAGCTTAAGTCAATTTCACCTGAAAGCCGTCATCTATAATTGACGGATGAGGCTCGAGGATGGGGTTGGCGGGGTGTTAGATGGCAGTTGCTCTCGCAAAAGCTGATCAAATTCAATCCAAGCAAAGGCCAAGCTTTGGTTGCAACTAGGATTGGCGATTGGATGAAGAAGAAGGATTATTACTTGACTTTACGGTAACCGTGTATCATAAATACAGCTGCCTACTTGTTTGCCACTTTAGGTAATAAGCCTTATTAGGTTTTTATATCATTAATGTAGTGAATACCGATTGTTTAGCATATTACGCTGATAATATTTAACCCTACTACCACTATCCTGGGATAGCAAATAAGTACACAGCATGATCCTAATACCAGCGGTGGTACTAGTGTGTTAACACCCGCAAAAGAAAGAAAAAGAAATTAAAGAGAAGGTAAATACCTCTATGCTACCCACACATGCAAAGAATATGCGTGAAAAAAGGCAGTGGCACTCCGGGAGTGCCGACAGAAGTAAAAACGTTGTTGTGTGTTTTTTTTAAATTGTCATTATCCAGCCCTCCCAAACCCTCACTCCCTCCCTCCACCCATCCACACATCCAGGTACAACAAAGATGGCGTTGTTATAGAAAAAAATGTAAAGAGTCTCAGTGAAGTAGGCGTTTCGGTGACGAATGGTGAGATTTAAAAAAAACGCGAGTTTCATGATTTTTGTTCGCACAAAAAGTATTCATATGCAAAGTGCTCAACGCAGCTAATAAGCTTTCACTTAAAAAAAAAGATTCAAACATACAAAAAATAGGAAAGATGCAGTCACGCATCTTTCCTATTTTTTGTATATTTAAATCTTTTCAGTCATCATTTCAATCTTTTCTTTAAATATGTATGTATGTAAAAAATTGGAACAAATACTGCTATGTATAGACTAATATACTGACTGAATGCAACAAAGCGCCACTTTTTGTTGCTGTCACGCAGATGACATTACAAAAGGGCGCGCTTTGTCTACACTCTATACAGATAGGTATCACAATTTATTAAGGGCCTTTGCACGCGTTTCCTGCGCGTTCTCAACGAGTATTAGCAAATAGTACATACAGACCGACGGGCGTTCAACGCGTCATCAGTGTGTTAAAAAAGGGCCCTAAATTATTTATCTGGTTTCTGCGTCCCATTCCAAATCTAAAAAATTTTCAAATCTTTACCAATGTAATCATCAATGATCAATGCCTAACCGACTAAATTAAAAACACATCTAGGCAGTAAAAAGTCGGTGGATCCGCTCAGCGTCTGATGAGGCCATACATCACGCTATCAGATCTACCCACCGATTGATTTTCGGAAATCGGCTTCGAATAACCCTCGCGATAAAGTGATTTACGTCCGTGACACACTGTTAGTTTATATAGTGTGCTAATGTTTTAAAACAATCTTGTTCATCTCAGCGTTGTACCTGGTCGCATTAGAGGCTTTTACCTCGGAGGCCAGGCTCCGCTTACTCCTTCTTCTGCTTTTAGTTTGGCTTATAAGACTTTAATGGTAGCGACTGCCGTCTTACGTCCTTACCCCTAAAGGGAAGTCTGCACCAGAGTAACGTCCGTTAATCAGCAGGTGAGTTTGGCTTGGGTTCCGTAAAAATGATGGGCTCCTTCTTCTTCCTCAGCGAGTCAATGGCTTATAATCTTTTTCTTTTGCTTGATTTTGTTGGGCCAGTACTTAGGTACAGCCACAGTGTTGTCCATTGCTCTACATAGGTCCTCGATAGTACAGGAAGAGGGGTAAAGTGGGCAAGAGAGTAAATACAACATGGACTCAGGAAATCTCAATGGTCACACGTCCGTTATGCCAGGTCACCATTACTATGTTCATAATTGACTGACGAGATTGAACGTACGCTCAAAGATGTGAAAAGTCGGTTCACTGCACAGTTTCTGCTTTTTCTGCTAGGAGAACGTACACGGAAAAAATTAATTAGTTGAATCAACCTTAATTCAACCGATTTTTTGTGTTAATATAGCACCTACATTGAAAATTTGTTGAATCAAACAAACAAAAATTGTTGCTTGTAAAAGGTAAATTTAACCAAACCAAGTAAAGTTGTTTTAACACTGTCTTGAAATGGTAATATCAACTAGTTTAATAATAGGTTGCCAGTACTTTCAACTTTTCAACTATTTTTTTTTGGTTGATATAGCACCTACCTTTAAGATTTGTTGAATCAACTAATCTGAAATATGTTGCTTGTAAAAGGTAAATTTAACCAAACCAAATTAGGTTGTTTTAACACTATTTTGAAATCGTTATTTTTACTATAATTATAAACCTGTAGTTTTAAGTATATGGTGCTAAGTTGTAACTACTACTTATCTTAATGTAGAATCGACACGTAGCAATAGGTTAGAATAACCTAAATTTGGTGGTAAAATTAACCTACGTATATTGGTCTTAACTGTTTTGTAAATGTAGTATTGACATGTGCAATTAAGTTGAAATTTCCTAATTTTTATGATTAACTTAACCTGTATTTTTAAGTTGAAATAACTTAAGGTGATTTGTTGAATGAACCTCTGCTTTGTGGTAAAATCTACCTAGATCATAATAGTATTTTTGACAAAAGTGTAATGTAGAATCGACATTCAGCAATAGGTTAGGATAACCTAAATTTGGTGGTAAAATTAACCTGCGTATATTGGTATTCTTAACTGTTGTAAATGTAGTATTGACATGTGAAGTTAAGTTGAAACTACCTAATTTTTATGATAATCTTAACCTGTATTTTTAGGTTGAAATAACTTGTGGTTTTTTGTTAAATTAACCTCTGCTTTGTGGTAAAATCTATGTGGTAGATCATAATAGTATTTTTGACAAAAGTGTAATGTAGAATCAACATGTAGCAATAGGTTAGAATAACCTAAATTGAGTGGTAAAATTAGCCTGTTGTAAATGTAGTATTGACATGTGACATTTAGTTAAAATTACTTGTTTTTGGTAAAATCAACCTGCATTTATTAGTAATATCTACCTACAACGTATGTAATATTGTAGGTAGATATTACTAATAAATTTAGTTAAAATTACTTGTTTTTTGGTAAAATCAACCTCTATTTATTAGTAATATCTACCTACAATATTACATATATTACTATATACTACTAATAAATGCAGGTTGATTTTACCAAAAACAAGTAATTTTAACTAAATTTGCTAGTAATATCTACCTGCAATATTACATATATTGTAGGTAGATATTACTAATAAATACAGGTTGATTTTACCAAAAACAAGTAATTTAATAGATATACCTGTAATAATGCAGATTGATTTTACAAACATCATAATATATCAAATTCTGTACAAACAAATACTTTTACATTTCAGATTAAGGTAGGTACAACTCAATGCAGGCTTATTCTACAATACACTTTCATCAAAATACTTACTTACATGAAAAGGAAATCTAATTATAGTCAATAAATAAAAAATATAGATTTATTAAGAAAATAACATTTTATTTACCCTTAAATAACATAAAATATATAACATAAAGTATAATAATCAAGAAAATGTCTAATAAATAAAACATAATATGAAAGTATCTACATTGTGTATAAAGACATTTCACGAATACTTCTGGGGATTATAGTACCCGTCAATATGAACAACTTTTACAATAGAATCAACCCTGTTAGCGCGAAAAAAAAACAGCTGTTCCATACCTACTGTTTAGCTAGTAGCTATTGAACTTTTGTATGGAACAGCTGATTTTTTTTCACGCTAACGAATTGGTTCCATTGCAAAAGTTGTTCATATTGAAGGGTACTATAACCCCCCGTAGTATTCAGGCCATGTCTTGATACACCCTGTATAATTAGTGGATTAAACAATTTACGTAACGAGTTATTATTGTCATTCATTATCTGTTAAAAAATATTGTTTTGTCTTGCAGTAGACTTCTCCATTACAAATTATATGACAAACCGTTGGAAAACTAGATACTAGAGCACGTTGTAGGACTTGCAGGAGCAGAACTTGTGCTTTCCGATGCAGTTTCCTGTAAAATAATAAACCAAGTTAAAACTTTAGATTTTCTAATTTGCTATAAGTAAGTACTTACCATATATATACAGGATCGTGGTAGATGGCACAAACTAAGGGAGGCCTATACCCAGCAGTGGGTGAAGTCGGGCTGTGGATGATGATGATGATGAAGTACCTACCTACCTATATCCCGTGCGATTTAACAAGAGACTTCACGCTGTGAAGTAACGACAAAAACGCAACAGAAGTAGATATATCATCGAATGATTTAAAATTACTAATAAAAAATGTATAACTACACTAATAGGTACTATCGATACTGACCGCAAGAAGGCAAGTGCGGAGTGCCGCGGGGCATGCGGAAGAGGTGTCGCATTCCAGCAAAATCTCAAGTTAAGTCGCACTCGCACGGGTTATACCTACCTACCTAGGTGATAAGTACCTTAATCTAAGTAACTTTGGTAACTTAATCTAAAGTTTATATAGGTACCTAATTAAAGTTTAAAAAACTTCAGAAGCCGACTTCAAGTTGATTTCGGCTCCATCATCAGATCGACTTTAAACCTTCAATAAATTGTAGTGCTTTAAAATACTTAATGAATAAATTATCAAACGCACTAGTCGCCCCTACGATTTTCGAAAGTTCCTCTCGATTTCTCTGGGATGCCATCATCAGATCCTGGTATGACAGTCACAATCTATCTAGGTGTAAAGTTCTCATCAATACAAATTTATCAAACCCAAACACAAGGTAACTGCTGTAAATCGTTGAGGAGTTCCCTCGACTGTCTTTCGGCTCCATCATCAGATCGACTTTAGACCTTCATTAAATTGTAGGGCTTTAAAATACTTAATAAGAAAATTATCAGACGCACTAGTCGCCCCTACGATTTTCGAAAGTTCCTCTCGATTTCTCTGGGATGTTATCATCAGAACTTAGTTTCCTTATCATTTTACTACAAACGGAATATGTTCTTTCCAACAATAACATTATTTTTTTGTTAAAATAACATTATGTGATGTGTTTGATACTACATTTCGTTAGTGATTCCATAACTTGGTAAGTACCTAAATAAATAAATAGGTATCCTTGATAGGTTGCTGTACTGTAGGTAAGGTAGATAATAAGAACCGCTAAGGACTGGCACTCACTGCCAGCTCGTTTCCCCTGAAGACTGCCAGGTATCTACCTACCTCCTAGGTCAGCCACATCGTCACTTTCTATCAGGTAAGATTAAAATTCAAAATAAAAATAATACAGGTATAGATAGGTTTACTTACATGTGTTATTTTTTGTAGTTTCTTTACGCCGACTCTGAACAATATTCTCTCTTTTACATGCGGCACTAATTCTTTTAAATCTGTATCCTTCTATATCTGCCAGTAGGTCTACAGTGATTTCATTATCTGAAAAACAAAACAAAAATATTATTTAGGCTAGGTAAAATATTATTTACTTACTTTCGGTCGGTAGGTACGCGATCTCGGTACCGAGTTTACTATGAAAATTAACTAGGTAGGTAGGTACCTAAAAACAACCTAAAATCTAGGTTAATTTTACGTATTACCTCTTGTTCATTCTAGGTACCTACCTGCTCAGTGCTGGTTTATGTAGTTACTTGCCTACCTACTTGTAGATAAATTACTAATTTAGCTTCATTGATATCATCATGATCAGACAGTAAGTAAGTAAGTAGGTAAGATAAGTAAATTAATTGAATATATCAATGGCGTTTCATGGTACCTTTTTTTTTTTTTTTTTTTATCGTGTGGAAATCCCTTCGGATACCCCCCGCCGGCCTGCGGGGGCGGTTATGTCGGGCTTGCACCAACTAAAACCGCACGCCGTCTCGGGTCTTCAGACGCCGGGGTGTAAGGTTACCCATAGAGCATATCCCTCGCACCCCGGCTGACCCTGGGCCATCTCACCACTAACAGCATCGCTCATCCTGTCTCCTCTGAAAGCAGAGGAGTACGGAGAGCGATGTGTTCCCGCCACGTTGGGTATTGGCCGACGATCAATGCCAACCCTATGAAGGGGTGAAGGGGAAGCTATTGACCGCCGCCCAGGGTGTACCGGCCGCTCCGATTCCGTTCCCCCCGGACTGCAGCGGGATCGGAATCGGAGCGACACTCGAGGAGGTTACCCAACACACACCCCTCATGGTACCTATCTAGGTAGTTAAGTAGGTAGGTACTTACCACAAAAAATTTAATAGTCTCATCAGAAAATCTCCATTCCCGGAGATACACCGCCACCAGAGATTTCTCAATATCTTCCATATTTAGACACGTAAGGTATCTATCAACGTTTAAAAATAAAAGGTGAGTTTAGTGATCTAAAATTCACCTATTATTTTTTTCAATTACGCCACTTTTAATTTTTTTATTATACACACACGCACTGCCACCGACTAATCGCTTCGCTTTTGGAAATTGGAATGAAAGATGACACCGGCCAGATTGACGCGCGGCCACCATACCCCTCCCTACCCGTACCGCGATGCGCTTGCTCACATCCCGTGAGCATGCAGGGCGGAGAGAGAGCGAGAAAGCAAAGAACTACCTTGGCAAAAAAGCGCCCCGCGCCGCGTGGCCTGTCGGCAAGTGTCGGTCGGTATATCAAAGAAAACGCGCCTACCTACATACCTATGTAGGTAAACTTAGATTTTTAAAACTAGTTCGGTAGGTAGGTAAGGTACGCAGCGCATGGGGTGTGTGTTGGGTAACCTCCTCGAGTGTCGCTCCGATTCCGATCCCGATCCGATTCCGATTCCGATCCCGCTGCAGTCCGGGGGGAACGGAATCGGGGCGGCCGGTACACCCTGGGCGGCGGTCAATGGCTTCCCCTTCACCCCTACATAGGGTTGGCATTGATCGTCGGCCAATACCCAACGTGGCGGGAACACATCGCTCTCCGTACTCCTCTGCTTTCAGAGGAGACAGGATGAGCGATGCTGTTAGTGGTGAGATGGCCCAGGGTCAGCCGGGGTGCGAGGGATATGCTCTATGGGTAACCTTACACCCCGGCGTCTGAAGACCCAAAACGGCGTGCGGTTTTAGTCGGTGCAAGCCCGACATAACCGCCCACGCTGACCGGCGGAGGGGTATCCGAAGGGATTTCCGCACGATAAAAAAAAAACAAAAAAAGTACGCAGAGTGATTCAAGAGGAATGTTTGCATAATATAGATAGTACAGAAACACTGATAATTTTAGAGGTTTATAATGCGATGTCGTAAATAAACACATTATTTAACCGACTTCAACAAAAGGAGGTTTCTCAACTCGACCGTATACCTATTTTTTTTTGTTTAAAAAAATTCGTCGTTTTTCGTCGTTTATGAACCGATTTCGATGTTTTTTTTGTTGGATAGAATATATTCCGAGGGTGGTACCGTAATAAGGAAACCAGGATCTGATGATGGCATCCCAGAGAAATCAAGGGGAACTTTCGAAAATCGTAGGGGCAACTAGTGCGTTAGATAATTTTTTTATTTCAAAGCACTACAATTTATTGAAGGTCTAAAGTCGATCTGATGATGGAGCCGAAAGACAGTCAAGGAAACTCCTCAACGATTTACAGCAGTTACCTTGTGTTTTGGTTTGATTAATTTGTATTGATGGGAACTTTACACCTAGATAGATTGTGACTGTCATTAGGGGTCTGATGATGAAGACGAAGGACAGTTAAGGGAACTCCTCAACGGTTCACAGTAGCTATCTTGACTTATATACGTAGGACTTAATTCATTTATATTGATGAGCACTTTGCTCCTATATGGGTTCTATGTGCCATTACAGGTCTGATGATGGAGACCATAGACAGTCGAGAGAATTCAAACTACTTTTTAATGAAATGTTAGGTGTTTACAACTATTCACAACAGTTATTTTACTAATTTAATTTGTTGTTTAAAATGATTGCAAATAGTTGAATAAATTTTGTAAATTTAACTACGTTCGTTTGCTAATTCAGCTTATGCAATATTGTTGATTTAAACATTATTTATTAGTTGTTTTAAATTCTAGCAAAAGGTTAAAATATTTTTGTTATTTTGACTAAATGTATCTCTTGATTCTACTTTGTAATGAAATGTTAGGTGTTTACAACTATTCACAATAGTAATTTTACCAATTTAATTTGTTGTTTAAAATGTTTGCAAATAGTTGAATAAATTTTGTAAATTTAACTACGTTTGCTTGCTAATTCAACTTATGCAATATAGTTGATTTAAACATTATTTATTAGTTGTTTTAAATTTCTAGCACAAGGTTAAAATATTTTTGTTATTTTGACTAAATGTATCTGTTGATTCTACTTTGTAATGAAACGTTAGGTGTAAACAACTATTTACAATAGGTTATTTTACCAATTTAATTTGTTGTTTAAAATGTTTACAAATAGTTGAATAAATTTTGTAAATTTAACTATGTTCGCTTGCTAATTCAACTTTTGCAATATAGTTGATTTAAACATTATTTATTAGTGGTTTTAAATTTCTAGCAAAAGGTTAAAATATTTTTGTTATTTTGACTAAATGTATCTGTTGATTCTACTTTGTAATGAAACGTTAGGTGTTTACAACTATTCACAATAGGTTATTTTACCAATTTAATTTGTTGTTTAAAACGTTTGCAAATAGTTAAATAAATTTTGTAAATTTAACTATGTTCGCTTGCTAATTCTACTTATGCAATATTGTTGATTTATACATTATTTATTAGTTGTTTTAAATTTCTAGCAAAAGGTTAAAATATTTTTGTTATTTTGACTAAATGTATCTGTTGATTCTACTTTGTAATGAAATGTTAGGTGTTTACAACTATATTCACACTAGTTAATTTAACTAATCGTATAGTTGATTGGAACATTTGAAAATAGTTGAATCAATTTTGTAAATTTTACTAAGTTCATTTGCTGATTCAACTTAACATTATGTTGAAATTACCGAATTATTAGTTAAACTGACCGCTATGCGATTATACATGCAGAAATATGTTAGGTTAACCCATTTTTTTGGTTATAACAACAAAAAAGAAACAACTTTTTTTTATTTGTTGTATTGAATGTAGTACTACGGTTGTCTTAACGCAATTTATGGTAGACTCAACTGTTAAGAAATCAACATTCAGAAATTCAACTAATAGTTTTTTCCGTGTATGAACAGAACCTCTGTTATAGCTTATATTATTATAATCATGACAATGTGCCATGTAAATGATGCTGGCAAATTTCATACCAAAATATACCATTTTACAGAAAAGTATTCTTTTGTATGCCTAACTTTATCTGTATAACTAAAGTAACCAAATGTTATTTATACCTGTAATACACGTACATCAACGTTTGCATTAATGAAATAATAGATATCAGGTCAGACGTCAAACACCGTCTTAATAAATAACACTATATTTATAGGAGCAGCTGTATGTATCACATTACCTAAACAATAATGGGCATGTAAGTTTACATTAAGTGCTACTTAAAATATACTAATTTAAATACGATGAACATAAATTTCGTTTAAATTAAAATGGTCACGACACGATATAAGGACGCGCATCCGCATAAAGACTGCAGTTATACCAATGACTACTATACATACTAATAGATTGGCTGTTCGGAACAACGGCTGGTAGCTCCGAAGCTTTGCCGATACTAGCAGGTGTGCTATCGGTCAATCTTGAGCTTCAGTGACGCACGGCTAATGTACCACCTAAACATATTTCTGCCATCTCTCGTTGCTACGAAAGAGAAAGAAAGAGGAAGAGGAAGAAAGAGATCGCTGTAGAATCGTTAGACTGTGCAACTAGCAGAAATATGTGTATGAAGACCTTATAGATAAATTGGCAACATCGTTGGAATCTACCATTTAAGGGGCACCATCTGTATCAGTCTTTTACAGACGTTCACCAGAACTGGAGATGACATGGCTTGAGGCGGATCAATGTGTCGCTCACTAGTCATGGTAACTTTAAGAACAAGCTGCTGCCAAGTTCGTTTAATGTGTATGTGTTCAACACCTTATTTTGCAACTGTACTTCTGCCGTGTAGCGAATCCGTTGAGTCAAGAATCTGCCCAATCCACGAATCTGTCCAATTCCAAATCTGCCCATCATATACTTTGGGAGTATAGTATGTGTTAAAACGTGTGTAGTTTACAGATGACAAGTGGTGCGGTATATTATACGAATCTCATTAGTCATCATTGAAAAGTTACATTTGGGGTTGCGTTTTTTAGAGGACGCAATTATATTTTTTTTATGTTTTGGGGGGTCAGTGTAAAGCTAAAACCAAGTTTTGTGGGGTCACCGCCCTTGTCCCACGGCCGCCATCTTGAAAATAGGGGCTGAAATGGTTTTTACGATATATCTCTTAAACTATATATCTGATAAAAAACAATAGTTAGCATTTTTTGTTGCAAATTAAATTCTCTACAACTTTGATCCAGTAACTTTTTGTCGTAGAGCTATAAATAAATAGTTATAAGCGAAAATGTTCAGAAACGTTTTTTTTTATCTCTTTATACGGTGGTAATAAAGATGATAATTTTCTTGACAGCCTAAGATATAAACTATTCGCCAAGGCCGTCACAAAAAGTACCTACATTTAACTTATCTTCACTTCCTCCAACACAAGACACAGCTCGCTTTCATACTTTCCGAGTCTACCATCAGGTCCAGTCGTGGCTTGGTAATAATAATGATCCTGAAGACTGGGGCTGGAAAAAAGGTGGAAAATTATGAATGCCAGTGCAGAGCTCTAAACCTCCAGCACACCCTGCGCTTCTAAAATTGATCTTTTGCAAATGCAAAGGAAACTGTGAAGCGATGTGTGGATGTCGAAAAGCAAGGCTGAAATGTTCTGCAGTGTGCTTCCATTGTTCTGGAGAGACTTGCAGCAACGTAATGGGGCTCTCAGAATTAATAAATGAAAATGACTTTGATGATGAACCGCCGACATTAACACCCCTTCCTTCTCCAGTTCTCCCACTGAGTTTTAATTCAGAAAGCCAAACAGATGCTGAGCCGCAGCTTGTGCGTTCCCGCTGAGTTTCTTTCCGGAGTCTTCTCAGGACAGGGCCGCGTTTCGAACCGGTGGTCCATTTGCCAAACATTAGATTAAATTTTTTTATGACGTTTTGTAAGTGCCGTATTAATGGTCTATACAGAATAAATGGTTTTTGACTTTTGACTTTTGACATGGTCCGTCGAAAAGACTGAGGAGGGAGTAGTTCAAATTTAGAAAATCACCGTGGATTATGCCTAGTGATACCACGTAAAAAAAACGCGCCTCCAGACTCTACCTTGTGGGTGGTGGGGAAAAGAGTCAATAATTAATTATTAATAATATTGCAAAATTAATCATTATAAAAATTATAATAACAAAAAAAAAGTTACTGGACCAAAGTTGTAGAGAATTTAATTTGCAACAAAAAATGTTAACAATTTTTTTTTATCAGATAAATAGTTTAGGAGATATATCGTAAAAACCATTTCAATCCCTATTTTCAAGATGGCGGCCGTTTGACAAGGGTGGCGACCCCACAAACTTGGTTTTAGCTTTACACTGACCCCCCCTACAAATCAAAAAAAATAAAATTGCGTCCTCTAAAAAACGCAAGGTTAGGCCTAAAAAAAGTAACATTTCAATGGACTATATATCGACTGGAGTAAATTTCCGTGCATTTAGGCGTTTCTGCCATACATATTATTGGAATCAAATATAGCTCACTAAGTACCCATAATGATTTGTATCTGTAGTGCTTATTTCTTTAATTATAATACAGGTAGTTTGCCTATTCGTGTCTATTGTCTGCTATTTGCTAAGGAGGAAAATGGATTTATTATATTTCTAACTCCTAGTTAGTTCTAATTAATTTCCATGCGGGTTCCAAGACAGTTTACCTTTCCCTGGGACTTCCTAAGTGACTGCTGTTCATCCTGGTGTACATTTACAGTAATGGGAACGAGATCGAGATAAGTCTCAACAAAAAAAAACGGAGCAATAAAAAACGTTATCGATTTATGATTACAACCTGACCACCTCTGACGCCTATACGGATAGGTGTCAAATTTGTTAACTCATTTATCTATTTTCTGCGTTCCGTTCCAAATTTAAAAATCATTCCCTTCTTACCTCCGGAACCGTCACATAATTTTAGTTCTAAGCGGCTTGTCTAGTATACTTTGAAGCGAAAATCTTGACCAAACGTCAAAAAGTTCGCGCATGAGCACTATGATTGGTTGATTAGTGCGCCTCCACCCCCGCGCCCCGCGCATACCACCAAAGATACCTGAGAACTCGTTAATACACATTTAGAGTACATTGTCAAGATTTCTGCCTTTATATAATATATACATAGAAGTCATTGAATAAGACCCACGTCTACTTTCGAAGCGTAATGATGGCTTCTCAAGAAGCGACATTGTGACAAACTTCATCATCATCACAGCGGTAGTCCCGGTTGCATCCATAGCCTGTACTTTGGAGCCCAGGGTTCGCTCTCAAACTCAGCGACAGTCATTTGAGCCTGAGCTTCATCCGTTAATCAGCAGATGCTATGGTTTGCAGGTAGGGTATCATCATCATTACAGAGCTAGTCATCACAGCTGCATCTAAAGCTTGTAATTTGGAGCCCGTTGTCCGTTTATTTTGATTTCGCTTCTATTGGCTTTTGTGGGAACGACTGCCGTCCGTTAACCAGCAGGTGTACCGGCTAGAAGGTGAGATTGACTTGGGCCCTGAATATCTTGATAGGGCCACCACACACTTTTAAGTAAGAAACGTAATATAGCAATGTCCATAAAAGTTGGCAACATTAACTATCGGTGTGTCCAACAATTTTATCGGTATCGAATCAGCGCCGCCGATTGGTTTAGTAATGGGCTGATTATCGTATTAGGGCAAGCTGATTATTTCGCACACTCCCTTTCTCCTTTCGAATTACACAAATTGTTTGTTTGTCTCGAGTAGTGCTTAGTTTCAGATGTGGGATTGGGTTTTTAAGTATTAGTTAACGTATATACATAATATATATCAGAAAGATACATATACAGTCCCTCTTCCTTACTATTAGGATAGACAGAGGCTATAGTCTCTACCTATGCTTCCATGCTTCGCTTTGGCATGTCGCATCGGGAACAGGAACGAGAGTCGAATTAAGAGCAAATTCCTTCGGTTTTGTACAATTCTCTCTCTACAAAACCGAAAATATCTCGTTTTAATCCATTCTCATACCAATATCTACAGTACTATCGCCTCGTAAAATAAGACGCTGAAATAATTTAACTTCGATGGTAATTAGTGTGAAGGTAGTCACTTAAAATTTCGGTACATTTCTCATTCTCCTTGTGCATCTATTTCCATATTATAGGTGGCATCGCACTGGGATTCGTCTCTGGTGTTGCTAGGTGCTCATACGCTCTATGGCGCATACCATTAGCAAAATAAAAAAGCATTACTGTGGATAAAAAATATCATCAATAATTAAACTTTCGAATTACTAAATAAATGGTGCCAATTTTTCTGAGGAATACCATAAACGTAATAAATTGTAAACCATAACTTTTTAAAATGCAGAATTACATCCAATATACAATTGAGAAAGATAGAATGTTGTAAAATGCGAAAAAGGCGGAGTAAATGGAAGAGGTTATTAGTTGAAAATTACCGCGCGTCCTCCCCGTAATGTCACCAGCAATAAAGCCAGCGCCGGCCGAGCTTCCACAGATGTAGAGAACCTAGATGTGAACTAGTGGCGAAGGTTGAAAATTTTCAAAAGGGAAGCTGGTGAAAAGGAAATCAACAATCGATGTTCCGAATTTTACTAGGTACCTATCTACACTCGCCGCGCGTCGCAGGCGACTCAGGCACCGGAGGTCGCTTAACAACCTCCGTCCTCCATGACCGCAGGCCTGGAGTAGGCAGGTGAGGCCGCCTGTCACCTCAGCAGAAGCAGGCCGGGACGGGCCCTCCCCCAAACCGGGACAAGACGGGGACACCGTGGTTCCCAAACCCGAGGGGGCCATCCCAAAACCGGAAATGGCCCAAGGTCAGTTGGGGTGCGAGGGATATACCCAGATAGGCCATGTACCTATTTGCTACCTTACCGTACCTTTTATTACCCATACTTTCAAAACAACTAAACTAAGTATTGCTCCATCTAGATTTAAAACCTCTTTTCCATCCACTGTAAATAGGGTGGTTGTGGAGTCTAAACCCAACCCCCTTTGGGGCCGGAAAGGAGGAGGGTAGCAGTGAGTGGGAGGGGGGAGTACGGCCTTAATTACCGCCGCTTTTATAGTTTTAATGAGTTCATTTTGGACCGGGGCTAACAAGCGACGTAATACCTATTTAAACCAATTTTGAAATTAATATTGTGAAGTGTTGGCCGTTTGTGGTATCGATATTTTTTCATTTTGTCTTTTTGAGACTATGACATTGTCATAAATTTAACATTTCTATTATTTTGTATTGATTTAAGTGTTGTGGCGAGGGGTAGAGCTGCCCGTCACTCTAGCAGAAGCAGACCCGATATGGTAGCGTAACATGTTCCGTGTGCGCCTTTCTAAACGGAAAGGGGTTGCCGCTAAATTGCACAGTGGGTCACCTGCATTATGATGGTGGTTAAAGCATACCAGGGTTCCTGTTCTGCGGAGTTCCTTCCTAGGGTATACGGCAGCCTCACCATGGAGTGTTAACATTGTTAACTGTACTAGTTTATTCAAAGTAGAGTCACAACATTTTTGGTTTTTAATATAATTTTTCATCGAAAAACATTGCACATCACTAGAAACTTTTATCAGAATCTCGCAACTCGCGGTAACGTCTACTATTTTGTCAATATTAATTAAAAAGGGGTCCGTACAAGTTTATATTAAAGAAAATTAAGCAATCCCCTTCTAAAGTTAGTAATGAATTTTCACAATAAAGCCTGATGTTGGATCGTAAACCGCTTGATGATATTTTGTTACTTTGTTCACAAACAGCCTCGTTATAAGAATAAATTGAATTTTGTGACAATTTGTGTTTTCGTTTTATTTTATTTACTTAAAGTTTTCTCATTTAACTTGTTGGTTCCACAGTATAAGTTTGCGTTTATAGATATCTACTCTGATTCCTGTATTGGACAAAGTGGTTATTGGATTCTGTTTTTGAGATTTTCCGTGGCAGATAAGAGTCTCAAAATGTATCATGTCGATGCTATTTTAAAGGGCGTGAGCAAACTGCTATCGACATGTTCTGAACTATTGGTCAGAAGATTTTTCTGGAGATATATTGGTATTGAGACCTATATTACTCGCGAGTTATTACACTTTATATACAATTTATTACCTATGTTATTTGCTACAAGGTACTGTCAGCTACATAAAACATTTAACAAAATATTAAAAAAACGTGAACTATATAACCATGTCCTGTGAATATTACAAAAATATGTACTAATACATTAATCATTTATTGATGTATCTCAGTATCCGAATCGATTGTTAACTTGTTATTGTTTAGTTGTCTTTTGTTTTTGTACATTGTGGTGAAGCAATAACAAGTTTCTACAGCCATATAGACTTTAGTTAACAAGATTAAGGATTCAGGCGTTCATTTCAGTGTTTCATACCATAAATTATCGATATGGCATTCGATGTATGAACCGTTATAGTAAAGTAGGCATCGTGCAGAGTCTTGTAGTAACCGCTCAACTATATAGGTAACAAAGTAACGTAAGCAGGAGTAGACCCAAAAATCCTGACTTGAACTATTTTTAACGGATTCTATCGCGATTTATTTGGTTTTATTTTATTATTTACACTAATCACGATGTTTAGGCTTTAGTATCTTTAGGCTTATTAACAGCCATAGTCACGGGAATGCTAAAGATAGTGGTTGTCATATAGTTTGAAGTGTAAGTCATCTCAAAGTACACGAACTACGTTGAATATTTACGCCCTGTGGAATGCCCTGCCTGAGTCTCAAATAACTATAACCTGGGAATCTTTAAGGCTTTTAAGGAAGTGACTGCCGTCTGAGCCACCAAACCTGAGAGAAAGCCTGAGCCAGTGCCTCAGCCGTCTATCATAGGAGTACCGGCGTGCTGGTGAGATTGGCTTGCGCCCCGAAGATCTTAGTGGGACCCAAAAACACTCTAGCTGTGAGCACACGCTGTGAGCCTAGAAATAATACTTAAATCTTAAAAAAAAATCTCTTCGTCTTATTACGTAAAATAATCATAAAATACTCTTCAATTTCTCCTTCAACTTAATTAAAAAGCATAAAACCAAGCCATACATGTGGAAAAGCACCTTCGTACAAACACAGCCCACCCTACTATCCGGTAGTGTGGGGTGGGGTCGGTAATAGCCTCGCAATTATCGCCCTATTAAGTAGTTTGGGACCAACGTTCTTCCCTGTGGGACTCCGGTGAAATATACTATTATAACTTTATGTATATGAGCCTATGTTTTAATATTATGAAGTGATATGGTTAGCAATTAGTAGCTTGAAGTATTGATATAGTTTTTTTATAATTAATGACAGCTAGTCACACTTTTGCGTGCTTTGGGGAGTATAAGTCAATGTTGTTAGAGGTATTAATTTTAGTAAGAGTTTATAATCACTTCCGAATATTAGTAAAATTAGCGCAATCATTATTGTTTTCTTTTTTTCTAATAATAATAAATGGGCAGCCTTATTGGAAACAGCAATCTATTCCAGGCAAACTTTGGATAGACAGGATTGTATAGAGGTATAAGGTGGGTTTTGGTGAAAATAAAATGTGTAAAAGTTTTTCAGTACTTATGTTTTTGATATAAAACATTGATATGAAAATCCAGAAGGGTAATCTAGACCCCTGCCGAATAAATCAGAATTAGGTTCGTTCTCAATTAGATTTTGAAATTTTAATTTTAATACTTTTAAATTCACGCGTTTTAAAAACATGATTTTGCTGAATCGGGCCCTTGATAAGTAAGAACTATTTAAATAATTTTAAATAATGAATATTTATTTATTTGTTTATGATATTTAGTTATATCAAAGTCAAAGTCAAAAACCATTTATTCTGTATAGACCATTAATACGGCACTTACAAAACGTATAAAAAATCGAATGTTTGGCAAATAGACCACCGGTTCGAAACGCGGCGCTGTCCTGAGAAGACTCCAGCAAGAAACTCAGCGGGCTGTTTTTTTTTGGTCTATTTACAAACATATTTACTTAACCTAAGTACAATATTTCGTTTGAGTAGCATAGAGAGAGAGCAAACAGTTCATATCCAAGCTTGTTTGTCCTCTAAATAGTCTTGAATTTTATAATAGCCTTTTTGGCAGAGTTTACTTTTAATTTGGCTTTTTAATTTATGAAGAGGTAGATTCTTCATTTCACTAGGACGCTTGTTGTAAAAGCGTATACAGTTACCCTGAAAGGAATTACTAATCTTGTGGAGTCGAATATTACAAACCACAAGATTTTTTTTATGTCTAGTATTTACGTTATGTATATCACAAAGCCTTAAAAAATTTGAAATGTTTCTTCTAACATACAAAAGATTTTCAAAAATATATTGGGAAACTACAGTTAGAATGTTTATTTCTTTGAACTTTTCTCGGAGGCAGACTCTTGGGCCTAACTTATAAATTGCCTGCACCGCCCGCTTTTGCAGTACAAAGATTGTATTTAAATCTGCGGCATTACCCCAAAGAAGAATGCCGTAGCTCATAATACTATGGAATTGCTTACTAGCTCATAATACTCTTACAGACTAAGTCCTATTTATTATAATTACTTATCCTTTAATAACACAATTACAAGTTCAAAAGAATGCAGTGTCACCCGTTCGAACTCCGCCAATTCACAACAAAAAATTTTTTTTTTTTGGGATACATACGCAATTTAAATAAATATGGTTTGACGTTTTTTGTGAAGCTATTTGTAATACTTCATTTTTGAGTTAAAGTAAGAAAAGAATAAGTACGTTATGTTGTAGATACACATAAAATAACTTATGTAGGTGAGTTAAATAATTTATCAAATGATTTATGAATACGTAATTAAATCTTATTGATAACATATTTTTTGCTCCTAAATGTGCAGCCATAGTTGATTCAATTTTCATTTGAAGTTGTCTCAATAAAATAGGAAGCCCTAATACAGCTGAACCTTCGAATTGAGACCATGACGTCACGGACGGTGTTCAGATTTACTAGCGCTGCGAAAGTTGGTGAATTCGTTTGAAAGTTCGTGACCGATGTGTATTTCGTACTTTTCGACGCATGATCGGGTGAACCATTCTGGATGAGAATTGGCAAAGAGATAGATTATAGTCTGAAATAGCAAATAGGCTATTTCTATCACGGGAATAGGTTATCGTGGGTTGTGGATCGGGAGCAGTATTTCACGAGGGCGGAGCCGTAGGCAACAGCTAGTATTTCCTTCGTATAGATTCAAGATTATTCCGAATATTCACCACATTTTTATAAGAGTAAAAGAGAAGAAAATATGCAAATTGATTGCAAGAAGGTTGCAATCTTATGGAACGTTACTTTTCGTTCAAAATACATCTTTAATCCCATAAGTTGAAGATGCTTTTAAGTTTGGTAGCTTTTGAGCTATGTGACTTATTGTAAAGAAAACTCGGGTCCATTGTTATAGCTTCATTTGCTCCAACAATCAGTTTATTCTTTTTCGCATATTGAATCAAAGTGGGTCGTAAGTAGAAATGTGAGGAATTTTTACGATTTGCCACAAGAATAGAAACAAAACGTATTATTTATATTGTCAATTGTTGTTAGCAAAATATTAAAGGGCAGCCAATAATGGCGTATAGTTTTAAAACTTTTATTTGAGTTATAAAATAGGTGGCAGAGATTTATACTTCACCAGCCACAGAACGAGTGTGTGAATAGAGGTAAATGTATCAATACCGTGTAAGTCGATAATTAGTAGGTACGTGAACCTTACACCCCGGCGTCTGAAGACGGCGTGCGGTTTTAGTCGGTTCAAGCCCGACATAACCGCCCCCGCTGGCCATGGGATTTCCGCACGAAAAAAAATAAAGGTACGTGATAAAGTCGCGGGCAGATGCTGGATGCGGCAAGCTGAAGACAGGGCGCTATGGCGCTCATTAGGGGAGATCTATGTCCAGCAGTGGACTAGAATAGGTTGATGATGATGATGATGATGATGATGATAAAGTCGCCATTAGTGTTAGCTTGACACATTCCAAGTTACTGACCACCTTAACTCTAAAACATTACATAAAATAATAATGAAAATCGAAAAATGTTAAATTTGTTTTCTGAAGATTACTAAAATAATTATGCATCAATTATTCTTAGATTTATTTCAGTGTAAAGATAGTTTGTAAATTTGTGAGTGTTCAGCAACTTTTGACGGCGGCTGCACATGTTTGAGCGAACCTTATGAGCGGCGTGATTGAGTAACAAACATCCAAACATCTAAGAGCCAAACATCCACAAACATCTTTACAAACTTTCACATTTATAATAATATTATAAAATTGGATTACAAATAACTATTAAATAATTAAATATTAAAATTTCTATAGATGCCTGCCTTATCATATGCACGAAACGTTTTAGCAATACGTTCATTCTGCGTACTGCAGTGGAGTGGAATGCCCTCCTTGAGTGTGTGTTTCCGGAAAGCCTATAACCTGGGAGTCGTCAAGTCTAGAGTGAACAGGTTACTTCAAGGCAAGCGTTCTCCACTTTAGACCACATCATCACTTACCAACAGGTGAGATAGTGGTCAAACGCGGGTCTATCACTACATATGATAAAACAAAGTCGCCCGCTGCGTCTGTCTGTCTGTTCTCGATAAATTCAAAACCTACTGCATCGATTTTCATACTGTTTTCACCAATGGTTAGAGTGGCTCTCGATTATGTATTGTGGAATGGTGAATCTTATATAGATTTTGGCGGTGGGAGAATAGGGTCCCATGGGTAGCAGGAACGAGATCAGAATTCTACGCGGGCAACAGCTAGTTGATTATATAAAAATATGCTTCTTCACGCCACGCTTCAAGGTCCCGGGATTCTAGAAATACGGAAACACGTGTGTTGGTAAATAAATAGTGATGATAAACTTAATGAAAAGTGTGTTTATGTTGTAAACAATACATTACTTAGGTATATATACGTATGTATACATCCTGCTTACCCAACTTCTGTTATCTGCAAATTGCGTGGATCAATATGAACGCAATAAAGTTAATGTGTTAGTGATTCGTCCAGCGGGGGTCCAATCATGGGGCGGCCGGGGCCCCGTGGCTAATGGGGCCCCACCATTACGCTATTAGCTATAAACACTTTATGACTATGAGTGGATTGCCTTTATACTGATATATTGTGTGAAGTAATTTTTTGGTGCTTGAAGCCCTCCGTCCACTTGAATCCATTGCAATTACTACATTAATGGATCTTAGCAAACTTTTTCTCAAACCTGAGTCCATCATGCTAAGAAATTCAAAATAATGGATCCTAGGACACTCAAAAGTCCACTTCGCTCTTTCAAAGACTTATATAAGGATACACTTTTTTTTAATGAATTCCATCATGCCAGGTAATTCAAAATAATGGAGCCTAAGATACTCAAAAATCCACTTGGCTCCTTCCGCTTGGTCTCCTTCCTGCGTTAAGCGAAAACTTTTGAATGAATTTTATTAAAACTTTCAGAAAATTGTAAAGTTCACAAAAGTTACAATATTTCCAAGTTTCAACTATTCATATGTTAAATTCATATGTTACTGTTTAAAATTATTGAAGATTTTTGTAATAAGTACAAGGACATTTTAGTAATAGGGGACTTTAACCTATATTCGTGTTCATTAAATATTATTAATTATTATGAATACTTTATAACTTACTGTGGATTTGCTCAGAGTAACAATATAGGTAACAAAAACGATCGGCAGTTAGACCTAGTGTTGGGTACGTTCGCGGACAGCCGGGAAGTGAGTGTGCGTGTGGCTACAGCGCCACTGGTGCCGGTGGATGGGCATCACCCTCCGCTGGAGGTGTCGGTGAGGTCAAGCGGTTCCCGCTTAGCACGGCGGCGTGAAAATGTTTCTCACAACGACGCCGCAGGCTTGGCGGCCTCCGAGGCGAGTACGCGTAGCTTCTCAGGTTGGAATTTTAATAAAGCGATTTTTTTATCGTTATACTCACAACTTGCAACAGTAGATTGGTCTCAGATGTATAATTTAAATTTAGAAGCGAGTATAGATTATTACTATAGCATATTTAACTCAATAGTAGATGACTGTGTACCAAGAAAAAAGCGAAGTAGTGTTCACTCGAGGTACTGTTATCCCGAGTGGTACACTATTGGAATAATTCGAGATATAAGAAAGAAGGCCAATCTTCATAAAAAATATAAAGCGACGGGAGCGAGGACTGATTACGAAGCGTTTGCCGTATGTCGAACAAAAGTAAAAAATATCATAGCACTGGCACGAGAACAGTATCAGAACCGGGTTCAGAATCAGCTGGAAACCGACCCAAAGTCCTTTTGGAGTTATATTAACTCTAAAAGGGGTAGCAGGAGTTCGCCAAAAATTCTGAAAGATGGCAAAATGTTAAAAACCGAAGAGTGTGCAGGGGCTTTCGCAGAATATTTTTATTCCGTTTACAGCGATAAGCGACCCGAGCTAAGCGTAAACACGGCTGCACGGGTGCACTTAGGCCGGTTACATTTGGACGAAGTGCTAAGTGCACTTCATAAGTTGAAACCGAAGAAATCGGTAGGGCCTGATGGTATACCACCCTATATTTATTGTGACGAACGGGCCTCACGTGACGTTCTATCTGGTCATAAACGCAGATTCAAACACCAGCGATCAGCTTACGTCCGCCTTAGGTACATTTAAAGGGACTGGCCGTCAGTATGCACACTCTTTCCCTGCCATGCAGCGGAGGTGTGGACTGTATCTTTCGAACGAGGTCAGGGAAAGTATAAATACTCGTCCCTGTGCGTCTCTCTAAGCGAAAGGATAAACCGACCGCGAGCGGTACGGTTCCGAATTAGATTGAACAGGAACACCAGTAAATAAGACACAGAATTCGGTTGAATAATATGGCTTTAATAATGGCCCATCTGATCAGTGCAAAGTCTGAGTGTTATCTCGAAGACTATTGCTGGCGACTCGGCTAAGATGTCGCAATCGTTCAAAATGTTGTGCCAGCTTAAGTACTCTCGAACTTTACCATGACGAGGGCCGTCAAAATACGAACAAATTATACGGAAATTTACATTCATTTTTCACTATCTATTTTACAGTTTTTTACTTATATTTAACGAACTATGTACAAGAATTATAATGTGTAAATGCAACAAGATGGGTAGGGCGGTCACCCATCCCATGGTAAGGGTTTTTAATAGGTATTTACTATTGTTTACTAATTACAGCAGTTTACAATCGAAATTATGAGTGGCTGGGCTCTATCATGCGACGTTATTGGTCGATTACACAAATATTATACATCGTACGGTATTACATGGGTTGTTATGTGGTAGCCACTCACTGACTCTATATAATGCATAAACTTTACTTCACACAACAGCGCTTTTATGGCTGATTTTACTAATTTACTATACAGTGATTTTACATATTAAATTTCTTATATCTATTAACAAAAGGGGTGCTGCGACCGTCTCGTGCGTACGGTGGCTGTGTTGATTGAATGTCTAAGATCATTTTACTGTTTGTCACAAATCACTGGTTTTACGATTCACTAATTTTCAATTTCATTTATACGGATCACGAATCACTTTCACTAAGTGTCTGTCGCGAACATTTCTCCCGCCGTGCAGCAGAGTGAGGCGCGGCCGCTTGTGATGCTGCATTCCTCGGTGAGCGACATCACTTAGGCAGTGGCACGATCTTCTTAGTTGGGCGCTTGAGCACGCCCCCGGCTGTGCGCACCTCAACGGTCCGGACTTGACCGTCGGCGCCTGGGTAGACGGCGGTGACTCGGCCCCTTGGCCAAGTGTTGCGGGGCAGCTGACCGTCGGCGATCAAGACAGGATCGCCGACCTCGATGCGAGGGCCCGACCCATGGGGCTCCCGCCGGTGTTGCAGCTCGGGTAGGTACTCGCGCACCCATCTGCGCCAGAACATGTCGGCGAGCGCCTGAGCGCGTCGCCACTGCTTCTTGTGGTCGATGTCGGTAGAGTCGAACTCACCGAGCGATGAAAGTCGGGAGGAACCACCGAGTAGGATGTGGTTCGGGGTTATAGCCTCGTCGTCTTCGGGGCTCACGGAGACGTGTGTGAGGGGGCGGCTATTCACTGTGTATTCCACCTCACACAGCAAAGTGGAGAGCACCTCTTCATGGGGATGGCGCTCGTGTAGGACCGTAGTGAGTGCGGTCTTTACGCAGCGTACTAGACGCTCCCAGACACCCCCCATAAAGGGAGCAGCGGGGGTGATGAAGCGCCACACGATGCCTCGATGAGCGGCTTCGCGAGACAGAGCCTCGCGCATCTCGCGGTCGGCACCATGCATGTTGGTGCCATTGTCTGAGTATATCTCAGCAGGGCAGCCTCGGCGCGCGGCGAACCTCCGCAAAGCTAGGATTGCGGAGTCCGCGCTCAGGCTGGCGGCGACTTCCAGGTGGACTGCCCGGGAGGTCAGGCAGGTGAACAGCGCCACATAGCGCTTTTGGTGTTGCCTGCCGATAGTGACACTGAGCGGCCCGAAGTAATCGAGCCCAGTGTAGGTGAAAGGCCTGCGGTGGTGCGCAAGGCGTGTCTTCGGATGGTCACCAGTAGCTGGCTCAGGTGGCTGCACCTTCCTGATGCGGCACTGCAAGCATAGATGAAGGACCGACCTGGTCGTCGGCCGTAGGCGTAGTACCCAGTAATGTTGGCGTACCTCATTGATAACGGTTTCGGTACCACTGTGATGCAGTTTTCGATGCGTCCAGTCTATGTACAACTGTGTGATTGTGTGTCCTCCATCTAATATTGGTGGCCTTTTTACTGCTTCGGACACGTCTTGTGTTGCTGATATTCTGCTCGTTAACACGATTACTCCGTCTGCGAGTTCAACACGGAGTTTTCGGAGTCGACTGTCTAGAGGCACTTCCTGTTGATTTTTTAATCTTTCGATGTCCCTTTTAAATGCGGTGTTCTGTACGCATTTAACAAGCTGTAATTCGGCTTTGTGAAGGTATTCAGCGGTTAAAATTTTAAAATTCTGATTGGGTACAGTGTTCTGGGGTAACACTGGCCCTTTAGATACCTTTACTCGCCGAGCGGTGTGACGCCAATCGGGATCCTTTTCTCTGTTTTTGATCGTCCTTTTGTAGGCCACCTGTTGAGTCCGAGGTTTTCGGAGTGCGTCTATAAACTGTAGCACCCGGGCGGTGGTGCGTAGAAGCTTCTCCCAGCTGGAGAACCTGGTGACGTCAATTATTGAGGCACTTACGTCTGTTGCGGTGGTGACTCTCTCTTCGCCGGTGGCTTCGGTTAGTAGCGGCTTCTCGGTTGGCCAGTCTGTCGCATCCTTATATAGGAAGGCCGGCCCGTTGTACCACTCGTGATCGGATGTGAAATTAGCAGGTACATCGCGAGTGGCTGAGTCTGCTATGTTTGACTTTGACGGGAGCCATCTCCAGTCCTCGACCTTACTGCTATCTTCTATGGCGGCGATCCTGTGAGCTACAAAGGGTTTATAAATACGAGAGCCTTTCCTTAACCAAGTTAAAACTGTTTTGCTGTCAGACCAGTAGGTAATAGAGTCTGGCTGAATCCTGTGGCTCTCGGTGACGGCTGTAGCTAATCGAGTTCCCATCACCGCAGCTTGCAGCTCCAATCTAGGGATCGACGTGAGTTTTAATGGGGTCACCCTCGCCTTTGCCGTGACGAGACTGACTTTCACCTGTCCGTCATGGGTGACGGTCCGCCAGTAGATGGCTGCAGCGTAGGCTGCTTCGCTGGCATCCGAAAAAACATGCATCTGAATTGTATGACGATCGGTGTATCCCGGGTAGCACCTAGGTATCCTCACGAATTTGAGAGCTTGTAGATGGTCTGTCCATACGCTCCATTGGGCTGAAAGTTTCTCGTCTAGCGGTTCGTCCCAGTCTGTGCCTAGGCGCCATGCCTCCTGGAGAATCTGTTTGGCTCTCACGGTGACCGGTGATGCCAACCCGAGAGGGTCATACAACGACATAATTATTTTTAAAGCTTCCCTCTTGGTAGGCGACGTCTTGTTTACTAAGTTGTCAGGCAGTCTGGCTAGTTTTAAATTAAAACTTAGAGTGTCTGTCTGTGGGTCCCAGATCAGGCCGAGGATCTTCTCTTCCTGGGCCTTAGATGTGATATTTACACATTCAGTGTGGTTCGGACTGTTCTCTAATCGATCTTTCAGCTGTACGGAGTTAGAGACCCATTTTCGTAACTCGAACTTGGCCTTTCTGTGAATGTCACGTACCTGTGTGGTGATGCGTATCGCCTCTTCTATGTTTGGGAAGCTGTCAAGGTAGTCGTCCATATAATGATGGTTGACGATGGCGTTCACTGCTTCGGGATAGTCGTCTGAGTGCCGCTTCGCGTTCCAATTCTTCGCGAAGATCGCGGTGCAAGGTGAGCTGGCTGCGCCGAAGATGATAGATTTCATACGGTACTCATCTGGCGCTCCCTCCCGCCGGTTACCTCTCCATAGGTATCTTAGTGCGTCCCGATCTTCTGGACGCACCTGCACCTGCATAAACATCTCGGTGATGTCAGCTGACACGGCGATTTGGTGGCGACGGAAGCGCATCATGACACCTGGGAGTGACTGTAATAAGTCCGGGCCTGTTAGTAGGAAGTCGTTGAGAGACTTTCCTCCCGATTTGGCGGCAGCGTCGTGGACTATCCTTAGCTTGTCTGGCTTGCTAGGGTTGTGTACGTCGAAATGCGGTAAGTACCAGGTCTTACCTGGTCTGGCTGGCTTCGGAGCTTCCTCCGCATACCCTTTCTGTATGAGTAATTCAATCTGTTCGGTGTATTTCGATTTTAAATCTGAATTACGATCTAATTTTCGTTCTATGGAAGTTAGTCTGTTAACAGCGTTATTATAGCTGTCTGGCATAACGTCGTCGTCCTTCTTCCATAGAAGAGCGGTCTGTATGCGGCCATCGGTTAGTTGAACGGTATTGTTTTCTAAAATGTTCGCAGCTAACTGTTCCGGATCGGATTTCGGGCGACGCGGGTTGATTAGAAGTGATTCTATTGCGAAATATTCTTTTAATTGACGGTCAATGCTGTCGTCAACGGTTGAGAGTTGATTAATAAAATGTATACTGTGACCTAAGGCTCGGCTGTGGCTTCCATGCAGCACCCATCCTAGTGCTGTGAGCGAGGCAACTGGCTGTTGGCGAGGTCCCCTCTTGGTGTGGCTAGATATTAAAAGGTGCCAGTTGTCTTGGCCTATTAGTACCTTTGGGGTTCCTCCGGTGTAGACGAGCTGATCTTTGATATCTGCCAGATGTTCGCAGTCCTCAATGTCCGTCTCGCTGATGGTCTGTGACGAGAGTTGCAGCTTGGGCACGGTTCTCACCGTCAACGGGATGCTGGTACCATCGGGGTTGCCTATATAAACTTCGACTCTTCGTGAGTCCGGTAGATCGATCGCTGTATCCCCAATGGCCTTGATGGTAAACGGTTCAGTCTTACCTCGGGCTCCCAGTTCGGCAGCTATATCTCTATCTATGAGGGATATGGTAGATCCATCGTCAAGGAGAGCGTACGTCAATATCTCTCCCGCCGGTCCGGAGAGTTTGACTGGTGCTATCTTTAAAAAGGCTTGCTTACTTGATCGGATAAATGAACTAGCAACTGTCTCTTCTTGAGGTTTCTGTTTACTGTAATGAAGTAATCTGTGGTGAGAGGCCGGACAGTTGTCTACACCACACTTCCTGATCTGACATCTATGATCGCTATGGCGGAATTTAAGACAACGAAAACATAGTTTGTGTTTCTTCGCCAAGTCCCACCTCTTATCGGAGTTTCCTTTGATGAAGGTTTCACAGTTCGATGCGTAGTGCCCCTCAGAGTCGCATATCCTACACTTACGTGTGATCTTATCTTCGGTCTGTCGCTCAGTGGCCGTAAAGGCTCTCTGAGGGACACGACGATTCGGCTGGTTATCTCGGTTATCTCTGTTATCTCTGATAGTCTCGGCTGGTGCGAAGGCACTACAATAGCGGGCATATTCGGTTACGTACTCGCTGAACGAAGCTAAATCAGGAGTAGAGTTATACTTTTCGGTATACGTGCGATACCATTGCACACGGAGTGAATTAGGCAGCTTATCTGTGAGTATTCGTAGTAATTCGGCATTCATCAGATAATGGTTTTTCTTTAAAGCCTGAAGAGTGACGACGCTACTCCTTATACGACTGGCAAACGTACAGATGTCCTTAGGGGCTTCGGTACATCGCGGCAATGCTCTTAGTTTATCGGTTTCTGATTGAGCGATGGAGTCAGGTCGTCCGAATTGGAGCTCAAGTTCTCGGATAATATGCTCCGGCTGTGCATTTGCTATAAGTTCGGAACTAACAATTTCTAGAGCTCTGCCTTTAAGGCTTCGTCTGAGTCTAGCTGTATTCTCGATGTCATTAAAATACATCTTAGTGGTGTCATATATTGCTTTGAATGACAGCCATTCGGTATGCGACCCGCCAAACACTGGTAAAGTCATTATGACCTTCGATGCCGATGGATACGAGGACGTAAATGAAGCCTCCATCGGTTTTCTATCAGCGAGCGCAGCTATAGCAGATGTAAGTTCGGTAATAAACGGTTTCAAATAATTCTCATTTGACTGTACGGTAAGTTCGGCTGTGCCCCCAACCCGGGGCACGTTAAAAGGCTCTTTCTGAGTCTCAATATAAGCGGTTGTACCCCCAACCCGGGGTACCAAAGGTGTCTCCTTTTGGAGCTCGTTAAATTCGGCTGTGCCCCCAACCCGGGGCACGATAGGAGTCTCTTTCTGAGGCTCAATATAAGCGGATGTACCCCCAACCCGGGGTACCATTGGTGCCTCCTTTTGGAGTTCATTTAATTCGGCTGTGCCCCCATCCCGGGGCACGATGGGAACCTCTTTCTGAGGCTCATCTTCGTGGGTCTCCTTCTGGAGGTGTCCACTTACGAAACGTGGTTCTAAGCCGAGTCGTGTCGAGGGCGCATCTTCTTGTAACCACGAACGAACATATTCGGACCTTGAATGGGCATCATCATCGTAATCAGTGTCTTCGGCTGACTCTTCAGCCCTGCGTAGTGCCACCTCAGCTAGTTGCAGTTTAATTTTTAGCATCTCCTCCTGAGCTTTCAATGCACGCTTGCGCGCCCTCGATTTACTATGTATAGTAGATCTGGATCTAATCGTCACGCATGGCTCACGGCTGAATGACTCAGAGGTACGTACTCCTTCTATGGGTTTCTGTTCAACTGGACGTAACGTACTGTCTGATCTATTCTCTTCCAGACACCACGGTTTCTTACTGATATCTGTTTGCGTCTTGGCGCTAGGGGGCCGTGGTGTACTGGTTGACGGTTGAGTCATGCACGATGGCGCGCTTACCTCGGATCCGACTGGTATTGAGGGTGAGCGTGGCGGCTGCTCATGGCGGAGGATCTCTTCTCGAGCCAGAGTCTTCTCAGGCTGGCTTGGTTCTGAAGCTTTAGATCTGGTGGTCGGCATGTTGGCTGGCACTAATTCACACGACACTTAACACAGGTTCACTGATTCTGTAGTTTTTACTGTTTAACGCAGATTCACTTGATTCTATAGTTTACTGGTTAAAACTGGCTTATTTACTGGTGATAATACGGATATAAATCGCGCACACGTTACTGTATACTGTTTGACTATTTTGTCTTATAAGAACGGATATAGATACGCGGAACTGACTCTAATTACTGTTTTAAAAACACTGACTCTAATTAGACGAGAATTTAGACGCACGGGAAAAGCAGGCTGTCATGCGATACGTCCGGCTGGAAGCTATCCACAAGTGGACAGCAACGCTTTAATCCGGCTCGCAATGAACCACATGAATGTGGCCAGCAGGCTCTTAATCCGGCAACGAAGGACCAATAAATGGTCCACACGTTTTTAATCCGGCTGCGAAGGACCAATAAATGTGACGAACGGGCCTCACGTGACGTTCTATCTGGTCATAAACGCAGATTCAAACACCAGCGATCAGCTTACGTCCGCCTTAGGTACATTTAAAGGGACTGGCCGTCAGTATGCACACTCTTTCCCTGCCATGCAGCGGAGGTGTGGACTGTATCTTTCGAACGAGGTCAGGGAAAGTATAAATACTCGTCCCTGTGCGTCTCTCTAAGCGAAAGGATAAACCGACCGCGAGCGGTACGGTTCCGAATTAGATTGAACAGGAACACCAGTAAATAAGACACAGAATTCGGTTGAATAATATGGCTTTAATAATGGCCCATCTGATCAGTGCAAAGTCTGAGTGTTATCTCGAAGACTATTGCTGGCGACTCGGCTAAGATGTCGCAATCGTTCAAAATGTTGTGCCAGCTTAAGTACTCTCGAACTTTACCATGACGAGGGCCGTCAAAATACGAACAAATTATACGGAAATTTACATTCATTTTTCACTATCTATTTTACAGTTTTTTACTTATATTTAACGAACTATGTACAAGAATTATAATGTGTAAATGCAACAAGATGGGTAGGGCGGTCACCCATCCCATGGTAAGGGTTTTTAATAGGTATTTACTATTGTTTACTAATTACAGCAGTTTACAATCGAAATTATGAGTGGCTGGGCTCTATCATGCGACGTTATTGGTCGATTACACAAATATTATACATCGTACGGTATTACATGGGTTGTTATGTGGTAGCCACTCACTGACTCTATATAATGCATAAACTTTACTTCACACAACAGCGCTTTTATGGCTGATTTTACTAATTTACTATACAGTGATTTTACATATTAAATTTCTTATATCTATTAACAAAAGGGGTGCTGCGACCGTCTCGTGCGTACGGTGGCTGTGTTGATTGAATGTCTAAGATCATTTTACTGTTTGTCACAAATCACTGGTTTTACGATTCACTAATTTTCAATTTCATTTATACGGATCACGAATCACTTTCACTAAGTGTCTGTCGCGAACATTTATAGAGATTGTCGTCGATACTTGCTGAGCCATTGCTTCATATCTATAATTTAAGTCTGCAAACACCAGTATTCCCCGACAGATGGCAAATAACCCGTGTTGTTCCAATACCAAAAACGAGGTCAGGCGGAAGGGTGGAAGAGTATAGGCCAGTGGCGGTGCTGTCTACTCCCGCTAAGGTGTTTGAGTCTGTGGTTCAGAAACATATATTGGGGCAAGTGAGCCCGCAGCTCACAGAAGCTCAGCACGGATTTCGACCATCTAGAAGCACCACCAGTAACCTTCTGTGCTACATGGCCGATCTAGTTCCGGCGGTGGACGGGGGAGTCCAAGTTGATGCCGCTTATTTTGACTTCCGCAAAGCATTTGACGTAGTCGATAATGACGTGCTGTTAAGGAAGTTAGCTGGTATCGGTTTCACTCCACATCTACTGAGTTTCTTTGCTAGCTACATGACAGATAGGCAGCAGTATGTCGAGTACGCCGGAGTTGTATCACAGCCGTATAATACTTGATCTGGTGTGAGTCAGGGCAGTAACCTCGGACCTTTGGAGTTTATCTTTATGATTAACGATTTGCCCATAGTGATAAGGGACTCTAAATGTTTATTGTTTGCTGACGATTTAAAGCTATATTTAGATATTAGAAGTGTGAATGACTGCGAAAAATTGCAGAATGATATTAATAGGGTAGTATCTTGGAGTAAGAATAATCGTCTGCAGTTTAATACCTCAAAATGTGTTGCAACGACATTCTCTCGCGCGCATGCTCCAGTACTACACAGCTACAACATAGAAGGAGACCCACTGGCTCGGGTTACAGAAGTGCGAGATCTGGGAGTTCAATTCGACATGCGGCTGACGTTTCGTGATCATATCGTTAAGATTTGTAAAAAAGCATTAAGAAATGTGGGATTTTTATTACGAACAGTTAAGGAATTTACTAGCATCAGAGCAATAATCACATTATATAATACATTAGTTAGAAGTCAGTTAGAATGCAATGCGGTCATCTGGAGTCCACATGAAATTAAATATAATCTTATGTTGGAGCGCGTTCAAAACAAATATGTGAGATACCTATATTTAAAATATTATGGAGTTTACCCTTTTTATCCTTTATTCTATCAAACACTATTTATATTAGGTATGGTTGGATATAATGAGTTGAGGGTAAGGAGGGAGCTAGCATTGGCCATATATCTATTTAAGGTTATGCGAGGAAAGGTCCAAAATCCGGATATACTGGCGCGAATTAATATATTCGTTCCGGATGGGTACGTGGGTAGGCGCCGGAGACCGCAGCTGCTTTAGTTGCCGAGCGCGCGCACTAACCTGCTGAAGGAAGCGCCGCTGACGCGGGCTCTCCCGACGCTCAACGTTGTTTAGCAAAATGTTGACCTGTTTTGTTGCTCTCTGAGTGAGTTTACAGACACAGTATTGTATATTATATGTTACAGATAGGGATAGATATATAGTATAAACCTAATTAGATTACCTACTCTGTTGTATTAGGGTGTACCTGTAAAGATAGATGTAGAAGAGATAATAATAAATAAATAAATAAATATGAATTAAAAAGTAATTTACAGGCTTTCAAAATTTCACGGTGAGCACAGATAAACCATTTCATAATAAAAGGTAGAGTAGGACAGCGGATTCCTGGGTCCAAATTACAAGCTTTAGATGCAACCAAAGGGAATTAGAAGTTATGAAATCAAGTCACGGAAACTTTCTTATACCACCTATTCATCTATACCGAATGATTTCCTAACTGAGATAAGTTGTAAAACCTCACAGTAACTACATGATTGCACACACAATACACAATATATTAGCTATGATCATTTGACATAGATTCCCAGTTGCCAAACCTAGGTACCGCCATCAAAATTGCACAGTTGACCAGTGGACGCACGTCCAATATAACAATATTTTGTTAACCCCTCATCAATACATATAATAACAGTTTGATAGACACTGATTCATCTCTTCAGAAAACTATTACAGTGTACAGGTATGTCGTAAAAGTAATATGAAATGCAACCTTATCCCGAAGGCATAAAAGTCACGTAGTGATTATAAAATGTCTATTAATATTGTCGTTTTAAGAGTCATATCATCGTCATATTTGAATCGCGTGCCATGATTCGGCAGAATTGTTCAAAGCGACGCCGGACCACCAGTGTGAGTCGTGCTTTAGAGTTTATTCCGAGTTATCGATAGATTTGTTGGATTATAATTATAAATAATAAATAAATAAATATTCTACGACATTCTACACAGCGCTTTCTAGACCCAAAGTAAGCCTAGTTTAACTAGTTTGTGTTATGGGTTCCAGAATGCGGATAAACATACTTATATACTTTTTTTTTGTAAATACATACATATTATACATAGAAACACCCAGACCAATGCAAATAGACATATTCATGCATACAAATATTTGCACTGAGCGGGAATCGAACCCGCGCCCCCTGTCGTAGCAGTCGAATGCACTACCGCTACGCCACAGAGGCCGTCACTAGTTAGGCTACTAAGATAGAACCAACACGATTCTATCCAATACTAACCTGCTTTTATAGCTATAGAAAGCTTGTTACAAGAGCAGGTCAGAGGGAAGTGACAGAAAGAGTGGAAGATGAAACAAGTTGAATTCCTGAGACGAGCTCAGCCGAATACAAGGGATTTTCGAATTTGCGTTTTTTTTTTTTTTGCGTTTTTTTTTTATCTTGCAATGGGTGAACCATTGCAAGATAAAAAAAACGAATCAGCACGAATCTATTACCGAAAACAGCAACTCGATAGCTCATCTCCTTCATACCCAAAACCGTGACAGAAAATTGGCAACGACGACGTCGACGACAACTCCTTATCAATAGGGCTTTTCTAAAGAAAATCCCTAAAAAGCAATGGTTCTTATGTACCATGATAATGATCTACAATTACTACTTATATATATGGGGTATTGGTATAACTAAATGATTGCTTCGCGAAATACTGCACTGCACTTTATCTCGAGTGTATGGGCTCAACTCCTACAAACCGCAATTACTTGTCATCGCGTTTCAAATAAGTGTTCTGAGTAGAGAAGTAGATGGTAATTATTTGCCTTCTATAAATTAGTATTAGGATATAACTGGTCATAAACCTTTGCTAACCTCTTCAGACATACTTAAACGGGTATTCGTTTATAAATACAAAATATTTTTCTAAGCTAGGGTTCCTCTATTACAACAGTAGGTTATATCATGTGGTATATCAATTAATTTAAACATAATTTCATTGAGTATTCGTTCAGTTAGTGTATCGAAATCGAAAGTATCGATATCAAGTTTAACCCATCTCTACCAAACTAAAAAGCGCTTTCAAGAGGCACAATCAACACACATTGAATATTTCTTTGTTACACAGAGTGATTTATTGATTGCGTCTCTGTCAACACCGGCTGGAACTTTACACCAAGCTGAATACTTCATTTGATCCGAATTTTTATCGATAATAAAACCCGATCGTGATTCACATCACTCGTTAAGTGTATTTAGTATACAAATGATTTGATAGCAGCGTTCGATACTTTCGAAATTTTATAAATGATAACTGTCTTTCTATTAGTTGCTATTTCACGTTTTATTGTTAATATGGCACCGTGTGCGGGAATAAATACTTATTAATTTTCAAAGGAACCGTTATATCAGTCCAAACAGACACAAATATGATCAAATTAGCTGTGGAAATATTGATAAATCTTAAAGATTCAATTAGAGCCCGCAGCTTACTTTTATTACCTGACTATGGCGAAGTAAGGAAAATAGGGTTTAGAGTTTAACCTGTATGCATGTTTTTCCATTCCTATGTTCCCTCATAACTTATAAATGGCTGAACCGATGGCGCTTGGTGACTTGTAGAATCCAACCGAAATTTTAATTAGTAGTTCATAACAAATTGCATTAACCATTTAAATAATCTATTCTTCTATACTAATATTATAAAGAAAGAGGATGAATTTTATGAGTTTTTTTATTGTTCCCTCAACAATTCGGAAGCACTGCACTTATTGAAAAAATTATTTCACCATTTGAAATGTACATTATTATCCGCGATGGACATAGGCTTTAATAAATTATGTGGTTTGAGTTCAAAAAAAATCTCATAAACCGAATTAAAGCGAGGGCGGGTTCCTAGCAAATTATATTTGAAATTGGGAAATCTGATTAAACAATAAAAATAATATCAGATTTAATTTTAAAAGATACTAAGTACATTATAAAGTGATTATTTTATTATCTAGTAGCATTGGAGTAGATATTCATAGGCAAGGATTAGACAGTCCATATGCATCGCGATTATATATTGAAAGAAAGAAAAAAATATCTATACATATAATAAAACGTAACGAGGTGAAAACTGTACATTGAATATTTTTTCAAAAAGATAATTGTGATTTTGTGAGGAACGATACCGATGCCAAAAATATGATTTTTTGATTTTTTATCTGTTTATTTGATTGTCTGCTTTTTATTATCGATGTCCAAACATCACTTGAAAACCACTAAACAGATTCAGCTGACATTTTACACGAATATTCTTCTAGGGCATGGTCAGAAGCTGCGCTATATGTCATCATGCTATTATAAGTGTGATAGGAGCAGCAGGGTAAAATCGACCAAATCTATTATTGATCATTCCTTTATTGTCGCAAAGCAGATCATCACGAAATTTTGCAGTCCAATAAAACTTAGACATGGTCAACGTTCAGACTATAAATCATCACGCTATAATTAAAAGGTGATGAGCAGTAAAATATGAAATCTCGAAACTACAGAGTTACCTTAGCGCTACCTTAGTGATACCTTAGAGCTACCTAGTTACTGTAAAAGATAGTTGATTGAAACTCTACCTTTGATAACAAATATCAACACGCTATTATATTCGGGAACCGGCTATAATTTATTTCGATGTTGCATGTAAACATCTATTTCTTCATCATAAATGATTGAAAATATAACGATGAAATAGGTAACCTAATACATATTGAGTTCGAAATCGGCGAGAAAATTAAAATATTATGGTGAAAAATGAAGGTGTCATTTTTTTTAGATTTGGGAATTTTTAGTTTAATTGAACAAGTATGTAAGTGGCGGTAGATTTAAAAGTCAGCTGTTTTTTTATCTTTAATTAATGTTTTTTTACAAAGCACTACAAGAAAATTATCTAGGCCATTTAAAAATACGTTAAATGTTTATGTTTGCATTTAAATGTCGCAGATGCTCACCGGACACGGCTGTTTTAGTAAGTAGATACCTACCAAACAAAATACAGATGCAATCTGAAGTACATACCTGTGTCGAATGGACCCGTAATCATTACCTGTGTACCATACCTAGACCTTTGATCCTTTTGCCAACTCAGTTGGGGTCAGCTTTTAATTTACGAAACCGTCGAATTTTGATGTTTTACATCAAGTGAATGCCTCCACAACCTATGGCGATATTATCCGAGTTCTGTAGTAAGACTAAAACGCATTTTTTTAAACCTTAGTGTTCCGGGCGAGAAAAGGAGAATGGGCTATATAGGGTGTATAGCTCCACCTCTCTTTCCCGGAACACGGATGCGTTAACACGTCATGATAAAGTCTGAAATAGTCAAACTTTTTTAGACCTCCAAACACCCGTGACGAATGCCACATGTTCATATGGCAGCCGGGACCGAGCTTGACTTGGTCTACAAAGCACGAAGTAGTCTCAATGTGTTAAGAATAGTCACCCATCTTAAGACTGACCTGGCTAGAAGGTCACCTCTCGGTAAGGCTGCGTGGGGTTCGACAGAAGGTGCTGGGCAATAACCTACCATGACAGAACACCGTAAGTATATTCTTGGTCAGTTCAATTTCGATACAACTAAATTATCGTTGTGTCTAAGTAATGTGGTAGGGGTATCCACTTGTCACAAAAAGTTAGCGTTTAGAGTTTCCATTTTCGCCTATGTAACGAATATTTGTTCGATGGAATGTTGTCTGCAGGGGAATATTATCAATTATCACAATAGGTGGTCTTGTGCCGCAGGAAAGAATTGCATTCTTATTTTACAGTGTATGACTTTTGATCGTTGGGTTACCATGATTTCGGAAAATAACGGACTTTTACTGGTAAGCTTAGGCTTACCAGTAAAAGTCGGTAAAGCCTAGGATACCTGCTAATTGTCATCCGATTAGTCCCGGTTGCACCAATAGCTTGCATTTTGGACCCGGGAGCCCGCTCTACTACTTCTCCTTTTCATGATTTGCTTTATTATATACTATATTATATTCGGTTAATGCGACAACGACTACGACCCCCAACCCTGAAAAGAAAGCCTGCACCAATGCCTTTTCCGCCAATCATCAAGTGTACTGGCTTACAGGGTCTGTGCCAAATTAATCCAAATAGGTTCATCCGTTTTTTGCATGAAAAAGTAAAAAACATTTATCTATTCTCACAATCTTTCATATTTATAATATTTGTGGGATTAGTCATCTACCCTGCAATTTTCACTATTTTTCTACGTTTCACACTCTCCTCTTAAAGGATTTCTGGAAGAGATATCTTGCAGAAATATGCTCATTTACGCCGACAACCGTCACTGGCTCTGTCCAGCGGAGCATCTATGTACTTGTGTATAACGTGCATTCCATGCACGTTATACACAAGTACATAGATGGACTTAATGCCACAGGCATTCCCTATATACCAGTCAAGAAACGGTGCTGTGAAGCAGAGATAGGCTAGGTACATATTTGAGTGCAAAAGTATGAGCAATATACAGAACAATAATTTTGGAAAGTAGTACGTATAAACATACCTACATATGTGTACATAAGCTTAAATAAAAACATACGATAGTAGGGTTGGTCATGGTCACCCCACTGCCATGAAAGGTCGCTCCCACGTAGCGCAGTAATGATTACTCCACCGTAATTGTTTGTTTTTATAAGAATTTATTAGAGTCAAGTGCAGTTGTGGATAGGTGGCACCCTACAATGTAACGAGACGAATTAAAATTTATAGCTTAACTAGGAGGTAATGTAATGGTCAAGATAGACTTGCGATCTGAGGTAGCGGGTTCAAGTCCTACTTATTAGTTAATGTGATACAAATATAATATCTGACCTCCCAATACAGCCTGCGCCAGGGCCTCATCTGTCAATCAACACTTGTACTGGCTTCCAAGCCACTGCTGATTGGTTGGTGGTTGGCGTGGTACCGTAGGTCTTGGAGGGGCACAGTGCTCCCTTGTTGGGGCCCAATACACCGTAATAATTTCTAGATTAGTATTTTAAAAAATATCGAAAATTGTACTTGTAAAATATTGAGGCTGAAAATAGTATGCATCAAGAATAATCGAACCAAAATGAAAAAGTTTACTTTAACATACTGTATTACAAAAACATTTAGCAGCTTACGATTCAATGACAAAAACCGTTTTTTTAAGTCAATAGTAAATACCTACGAAAGAGGAGAAGGTCTAGATTAGGATTAAGGTTAGAGCAGATGACTTAACGGCACGACGCCCATTTATGACGTGCCTTCTCAATTTCTTACATCTGCTGGAAGTCTCAAGACGTCCACATTTTTATCTATCTAAGAAGCACTTGTGTATCACTATGCTAATAGCTCGTAACACCGGAAAAGTAACTCCAGGTGCTACACAAAAAATAATTACTGTAATTAATTTCAATAGCTTCGTAGATTTGTAATTAAAAAACAAGCTCAAGCAATATAATGTGCATATACTGGCAAACATCTTGAACAAAAATTGGCGTATTGATAGAAAGTTCACGCATGTGCTACTGCCGAGTAAAAAAAGTAAAAATTAGGAATAACTAAAAAGCCAAAAAAGGTTTGATCTAATCAACTTATGACGTGAGGCCTTTGAACCCGTGATTGGTTTAAATAGTCTATGATTGGTTTATAGGCGCGCCTCGGCCATCGCACCCCGAACAACCAAACCAGTTTAAAAACGGTGCAGCTAGAGTACATTGTCAAGGTGTTTGCCAGTCACTATATACTACCTGTTCCGCCAACATTAAATACTGATTCCGTTCCCGCGACCCACAGGAAAGAATTCCTGGGGTGAAAATGGCCCTATGTGTTATTCCAGACTATAATCTACCTCTGTGACAAAGGACAATGCCCTTGTCAGTATGGAAATCGGTTGCACACTTTTTTTTGCTATGTCACATAAGTATAAACTGCATTAAAAAGGTTGCATTAAGTATTATATGAAATATAAACGCATATTGTAACAGAACTTGGGGTTATTGAGAAATTAAATGATTACAACGAGAAAAACAACAACAACAAGAAAATATTGTGTGTGACTGTTGAACTGACGTTAGAGTTTTCTTTTGGAATGTTTTAAGACTAGGATACCATGTATAAATTAAGAGAAAACTACCACTGAAGCATACATTATTTTACAACTTTAACTGATTATCACTAATAAACTACGAATACATACACGAAATAGTAAGATTACATAACTGCAATATATTTGAATGTCACATTGAGAATTATTATCACGTATTATTATTTACCCATTTTATTTTAAAAAGATTGGTATATTTGCATTCTACCACCAATGGTTTATTTTATATAATGGTAACAATTAAATTAAAATGGATACGATTATTCATTCAAGTTTTATATCTTAAAATTAAATTAAATTAACATCTTAAATTCAAACCTCAAGTTCTATAGAACCGATTTAGTGTTGAAAAGTCATACTATAATCAATATTATTTTTAACATTTGAAATATTGACGCGAACGTCTGAAGCGCAACCAGGAATGGGCATTCTCCTTTCGCTCAAATTCATTCAGCCGCCAATGCGTGAAGGAGTAACAACATCCACACTTGCAAATATTATATTATATTCCATCTTTACAAACTTTCACAATTATAATATTACTTGAAATTGTTCGTAGGATAGGATAGTAGAAAGTAGGATACAATACAAACACTTAACCTTTCAATACAGATAGGTATACGAGAATGGTGTGATCTGAAAAATAATGCTGTAACAAGAATTGAAAAAGGTATGCAAAAGTCGTTCGGGCACGTAGAACGAATGAGTAGTGAGCGGACGACACATCAAGTAGGCACCTGTAAGTGGGCCGGCAAGCATAGGTAGACCCGATTAACACTGGTCAAATTGATGAATTATTGAAAAAGGGCAAGCCAGAAGCATTCGAAACCGGTGGGCTTGCATGAAAGAACAGGAGCAGATGGTGAGCTGTTGTTTCTGCCTACCCCATAGGTAGAAAGACAGAAGTTTATGTATACCTATATAGTCAACAATTGGTTCCCGGTGAAGATAATTTTTTTTCTCTTTGTCGACACTTGATTAGTTGGTGAGGCACAACGCGAATAAGGTATAGTTCTTCTCCATCTGATAAAATATATGGGGCTCCACCTAGATCTTCGGGACTAACCCAACCTCACCTATAAGCTAGTACATCTGCATAATGAGATGATGCCATTTTCACTGCTAGACAAGCCTGTCAAAGATTAATTAGTCTTTAACAAGATACAATTTTTTGCTATTGGCGCAAAAAATATCGTAGTTTAAGCGAGAACAATGATTATAGCAATCTATTGTGATAGTGATAGTAAAAAGACGTGTTCTGTTTTGATTAATAATTACGATTCCCACATAAAAATAATTATCAGATTAACAAAGAATTTATTAACAAGTGAACTGTCGGTATTCCTATTGCGATATAAATATACATGCAAGTAGTGTTAACGGGAATTAATGTGATATATACCATGATGCGAAAGACTAAATGTGTAAGTTTAAAGTTAATAATACACATGCAAGTCTTAGCATAACACTTGCATGTAGGCTTATGTATTTCATTCACATGCATAGGTGCACAATGTAATAAATATCTTTCCTTCTTCCTGCAATTCCGGGTACTTTAAGCACTTTGGAACAAAGCATTTGTCGAGGCTGTCAGGTAAGGATCACCATTTTAGGATCGACAGTATCTGGAATATTGACTTGCAGCCGGGGTAAATTACAGTCTATTAATGAATTAAATATAAAAAAAGATCTAGTTTAAGTCTATACTAAGCTACTACTAGTTCCGGGGTTATCGTTTCCAGGGGTTACCCGGGGTGCCCGGCAATGGACACTTGGGGAGGACACCGTGTCGTTTTAGTCGGCCCGATTCCGACACACCTATCACACATCGTTGGCACCGATGGGGTGATTCCACACATAAAAAAATGCTACTTCTAGCTTAAATATTAACCCGCTGTCCAGAAACTTGAAATATTAAAGATATTATAAGTGAATTCGGTCAAAATAAGCGTCTTCACACAGAATAGTTTTTAATGCTCTAATCAAGGAGCTTACTACGGTCATAAATCATGGCATTCTTGGCCACCATAATTGTTAATTACACGCTTATTTCATGCACCCAACATCAATGGACATGGTATACAAACTCCTTGTTTATGGACCGTGCCTCGTTATACATTACTTCTGTAAGTCACTTACGACCATATATTTTCTATCTATAAATAAATATTCTGGGCCATTCTAGGACCTGATTGTACACAGCGCTATTTAGAGACCCAAAGGAAGTAAAGCTTAACTAGCTTATATATTATATAATTATGGGTTATATAATGTGTTTTTTTGTGCAAAAAACATGTAGGACGACGGGATGGTGGGATGACGATCTGCGAAAGACTGCGGGCAGGTGCTGGATGAGGCAAGCTGAAGACAGGGCCCTATGGCGCTCATTAGAGACCTATGTCAAGCAGTGGACTAGCATAGGTTGATGATGAATGAATGAATACATAGAAACTTCCAGACTAATAAAAACACACATATTCCTGCATACAAATATTTGCACTCAGCGGGAATCGAATCCGCGGCCTCTGAGTTATCAGTCGGACGCTCTACCGCTATGCCATAGAGGCAATAGCAATAAACACAGAGGCATGTAGCAATGACGTTGACATATAATTTTTTTTATATATATTTCACCCGTCAATTGGCTTCACCCCGCTAGATGGTAAGAAGTTAAGGTAAAGTCCAGAAGATATCGGCCACCATTCGAGATACTATCGACCCTAAAATGGCGGTCCCTACCTTAAAGGCCTAGCTTAAACAGTATATTAGGACCTAGTAGTCCACCTATCATCATCATCACAGCGTTGGTCCCGTTTGTATCAAAAGCTTGTACGTTGGAGCCCTGGGCCCGCTCTCTTATTCCTCCTTTCCGTACGGATTAGTTTATGTTATCTTGACTTTTACAGGAGCGACTGCTTAATCAAAAGCCGGGTAATATACAGTCGTCCCCAGAAGTTGATGAACACTAACAAATTTACAAACGATCTCTACATTGACAATAAATCAATAAATAAACAAGATGTATTTTTTTTCCTGTTACATTTTTCATATTTTGTTAATCATTTAATACATAGTTAAACTAATACCGATGGTGACTGTACATTCCTTTGAATTATTAAAATTTCAGTTAAAATCATTCTATATCCGGGAACGCTAAAGTTTAAAAATTAGTAAAATAACTTTAATCCATTTAATTCATCCAAAAAATTATGCTGCGGTATGATATACTCATACTCAATTGAGCATTTTATTAACCTAGCATCACATTTGGCTGATTTGGCGCGACTAGATTGACATAACCAGTGATCACCGTGTCAGGGACGGTCTGCAGTGATTGCTGCATTGTGCCCACCCAGGCGAGGTGCGAGCTGTCACTCAAGCAAACATGGGTTTAACTTGTAAACAATGCATGGTAACGCTTTTGTCACACGAACCTACCGAAGAAGTTGTGTAAGTTGAAATAATTGTAAATTTTGGTAGAAAATCTAATTGTCATAACCAAAATTTAATATTTCCAGTTATAATATCTGCAGTTAATTTTCTCGGTATGAAAATAGGTATTTTTTATCTTTCGCTGAAATCTGTTCATACATCCAAGCGTGGTGGAAAAAGAAACACATCAAATAACACATACAACCTTTCTTATTTATTATTATGTTACTTGGGTTACTGAATCAGTACACTAGTACACAGCTCTAATGATAAGCTGTAACCGATGTCTATAAACTTAATAAAATAAACATTGTAGATGTCACGCGTGCGTGTCTGTGTAACCCTTCTTGACTCTCCAAGAAGCTCTAGTAACCTTATTCGCCTCAGTACCTACTCATTCTTAATTTTAATGCATTCAATCATACAAACATGTGTTTTAAATTATTTTCACAAAATTGATGAAACCACAGATACTCGCTAAACAAAGTAGATTCCTAGTTCCGCGAGGCTATTCAAATTAAAACACATCCCAATTTGAAGAAGATGGTTCAATTCAATTAATTGTTTAACTAATGGTTCAAATCACATTCAAGATTTAGAAAGCAAAGTTTCCATACTTACATCACTTTGCTGTAACAATCCAACCGCCTACGCAGTTACTAAAATTATCCAATAAAATTGGATTCTCTCCGGTACGATGCACTTGGAACGAACAATGACAAGTCAATCATTTTAACATTATGAACTGACTACAATACAGTCAAGATCCGTGAATGACGGACAAATTTAAATCTTCCAATGATGGATTTATTACAAAAAGTGGCGAGTTTTGATTCTCAAACATAAGCAGGTGTAGTTTAAGAAGGATTATCTGTATGCATGCTTGTCAGTTTTTTCTTTGATTGATTGTGGGGATCACCGCATTGAAGTTTTATAATTGCAAATATAAACATGGTGACTCGATATTGTGGGAATGGCGGCCATTGATATTAGCGAGTAGTTATGCTCTGAGTTAACGGCTGGGTAATAAAATTCTTTGTGAAGTGACTTGATTTGGATTGATAGGCGTGTAGTTTCATTATTCCCGATCTTTTATATAATAGTGTTAAATTTAGTTAAAGTAACATTAAATTGCAACGTTCATATCTTAATAAAGCTCGCTAAATACTTACTACTTGTAAGTATTTTTTATTGTTTCCAACAAACTACTGAATTAACATAAAGACATCCTGGTTCCTCATTTGACCCATATTATTAATATGTGGTGTTAATATATCTATCAACTGGGGTCTTTCCAAATGACCTAAAAAAGTCACAAATATACATCCTACTTACAAGGGTGGAAACAGAAAGTGTATAGCTAACTATAGACCCATATCAGTATTACCCTCTATATCAAAAATCTTTGAAAAATTATTAATAACAGACTTGTTGATTTTTTGGAGTCCAAACATATCTTATCTGAACATCAATTTGACTTTCGTAGGGGTAAGTCTACTGATAACGCGGTCAGTAAACTTATGGACTTCGTGACTTCTAATCAGGATGATGGCAACAAATGCTTATCGATATTTCTAGATTTATCTAAGTCCTAAAGTCTCTGTTCCCATCCTAGTGAAAAAAATGGAGAATATAGGTATTTATTTATTTATTTGTTTATTATGATTTACCAACATTTGTTTACACGGTTACAAGCAACCAAAAATTACAATCAATTAGTTATAAACAAAGTGTAACAAATAATTATAGGTAAATACAGCATGCTATATAAAATTAGGTACTCGAATCAATTTTAAACATTGTTATGACAATAATGCGTAGACAATACAATGGTATACAAAATAAAGAGCAAGAGATAATTTACTACATAATTTGACTCTTATAATATTCCAATAGTGTGGATCGAAACCTGATTAGCGAGTCTGCATGGATGTCTACAAGACCACTGGCTTCATTTGCCGACTTAGAAAACCTTGGGATAGGTGAATTAGCCCCATAAGCCATTCTACGTAGTGGTGGGTAGAAGGGAGTGATGCGGTTACGGGGGTTTCTAGCCGGTACTCGAATATTAATCCTACCTAACAATTGTGGGCAGCTGAAATAGCTATGCAAGATCTTATACATAAAAAGATTGTCGTGGAGATCTCTACGATCTGACAATGAAACCATTCCAGACTGCTTGAGCTTCGAATGATATTTAGTTCGTTTTTTGGTTTTTACGTTACTGTATGACAAATGCCATAAAAATCTTTTCTGAATACGTTCCAAGCGCATCGAGTGAATAGCAAAATGCGGTCGCCAGACCACACAGCAATATTCTAAAATACTGTGGACCAAGCTATTGTATAATAGTATTTTAGGCTTACTCGTACGGAAACATTTTGCATTACGAATAATAAATCCTAGCATTTTAGACGCTCGTTTAATGATACTTTCCATGTGAGCGATAAATGTTAGCTATCAGGGGAACCCAATTGAAACTTCTCATCTGGTACTTATCAGATAGACTGCAGTGTGTTAAAGTGGGCCCATATATAAGCACGGAGCTTCCAGTGTGTTATGGCGTTCCACAGGGAAGTATCCTTGGACCTACGCTCTTTTTAATATATATAAACGACCTACTCAGCCTTGACTCATTCCCAGGAAAAATGATCTCATATGCTGATGATACTTCACTTATCTTCGCAGGCAAAACTTGGGCTCAAACCGATAATTCCGCTCAAAGAGGATTTGATATTGTTAAGCGGTGGCTTCATGATAATGTTCTCACCTTAAATGAGGATAAAACTAAATATATTTCGTTCTCGCTCTGTGGCTCTCCATCGAATGACTATATACTTACGTCACATAATTGTTCAGGCCCTTGTCATTGCAGTCCTCTTCAGCGCACCTATACTATCAAGTACTTGGGAGTAGTTTTGGATGAACACTACAGTTTTAAACCACACATTCGACTTCTTACTAAAAGGGTACGAAAGCTGACAGTTGGGGTGCGAGGGATATGCTTATGGGCAACCTTACACCCCGGCGTCTGAAGACCCGAGACGGCGTGCGGTTTTAGTCGGTTCAAGCCCGACATAACCGCCCCCGCTGGCCGGCGGGGGGGTATCCGAAGGGATTTCCGCAGGAAAAAAAAAATGGGTATGAAAGCTGACATATATATTTAAAACAATAAGGCACGTCCTTTCTCCGTTAACTCTAAAGCGAATATGCCAATCGTTACTTACTTACTGTATATCCTCATGGGGAGGTGTTCCTAAGATAATACTTATACAACTTGAGGTTGCCCAGAGATGCATCTTATAATTATGTATTTTCAAGCCTTTTCGCTATCCAACTAAGCTTTTGTATGAGTCTTGTGGGGTTATATCAGTGCGTCAACTATTTATAGCGAGTATCGTGTTGAGACAGCACTCCCTACTGAAATATAACCCAATTTTGCCTCAAAGACGAAGACTCCACATTGTGTGTGATCGTACTCTTAAACCTAAAACGTCATTTATTCGCAGATTCATACCATTTCTAGGTCCATATCTTTATAATAAAATAAATGAAATATATCATTTGACTAAAACACAACTCAGAAAATCGTTATTTCCCTGGCTCAATAAAATGACTTACAGTGAAGCTAAAGACCTATTGACAATCCCTAATAGTGTTTCAAATTGCTACCAACCTTCAGAGTACACATCGTAGAGTTCATATAATATACCTCGTGGATCACGTAAACACACGCACACACACACACACACTCACACACATCCACACAAATGCACATACACACAAATCCACACACATACACTTATTTCTTATCTTTTGCTTTTTGTTATAATTTAAGTTACCTGAGTTATACAGATGTAAAATGTAATGTGTTAGAATTAATTTTTATTGATTAATATGTATTTATTTAGATTTAAAATGTAATTTTCGAACACATTTGTTCAAGTATTTTTCTAAATTACTCAGCATGTCTTCAGGGTGGTTGCAACTGCTCACTGAAATACAGGCTACTAGCCTATCTCAGTAACAGAGGCTGCAATTAGATGCTATATAATACTCTGCGTACGTATGCATAAGAATTAAGAATGTAAGAATGTTAAGAATGTATTATAAGGTATAAGTCATGTATCATGCTTTTTTGGAAATAAATTATTATTATTAAATTATTATTATTATTATATTATATTTCAAAGTACATCTATTGAAATATATTACATAGTTACGTATAAAATTAAAACCTTGTGTTTTCAAACTGATTTATTCTCTATACTAAAAGCTTGCGCTCAGGTTAGTATATGATATTTATTTTAATTATTTTAAACAAACAACATTCATCGGAAGTGATTCAAATGAAATCTATACTCTATACATCCAAGTAAATAAAATCGAAGTGTCTGTTTGTAATGATAAAATAACACCTTTTTAATGAATGCATATGAATGTATACACTGTACTTATAAAACAAAAACTATTTTTATAAGCTTTTTCTTTATCTGCATGTTTGTTAGGCTAGTTACCTCCTAGGCTACCTACTGACCTACAGCTACTTTTATTTTAGACAAAGAATTGGGGGTTTATCACAATAAAAATTCAAACTTAGATCTAAGTCCAGGCGGACTAAGCCTGCGACTTAGTCACAGCTAGTAATACCTAAACAAAAATGCACAACGATTTAAAAGTATACAAAAAATTGTTCGCAATTGAAACACACGATTTCCTCTTCCCGAGAATGGTATTCAGCTCGTCTTTTCAAATTTTCGGCCACATAGATTGCACTTCAAAACACAAATAACACAATTCCATTATTTAACAAAACAAATTACGATATGCCATTGACTTCACAAAACGTCAATTGTATGCCAATCACTCCTGCTGGTGGTACACCTTTCAGTCGATTATGTTCCCAAAAGATCGAAAAGGACTTAAGTATGTTTTGCTACAAGGTGTGGTAATCCTTTTAGTTGATCGGCTTAATTTTTTTTCTACAGATATACCTTTTTTTTTTCTTTTTGATGAGAAATTTCGTGAATTAGGACCATCAAATTTTTAATTACTTACTTTGAAAGTTTAAGTGTTTTTTATATGACATCCGAAAAATTGACAAACCATTTAAATGGCCATTCAGAAACATATTCAGAAACCTATGATTTTGTCAAAAATGTTAGTATGTCTACAAAGTTATGGTAGAGGCTGATTGAGATCATTGTCACTTTCTATTATTATTAGGTCTTTAGGGACACTTGCAAGATTAAGACGGATGTATTAACGTAAGAAATATAAAATTCAGCACATCCAATTCGACTCTAGACTGACGCAATTGTAAATTAGTTGTGTCCGTATATTAGAAATATTTAAAAATAAACACTTGGGTTATGTTAATTGAACTATTCTGAACATAAAAATATTTTTTTGGAGTTCTTGTCTATTTAATCGCGATGGACGCAAAAACTACTGAACGGATTTTGAAGCGGTTTTTTTGATTAGAAATGTCTGGTCAAATTTATAATCTGCCGTATGTTCGATTGCAATTGATTAAGTAGATCCGGAGTTAGGACTAAAAATCGATAACCGACCTCCGCGCGGGCGGAGCCGCTGGCATCAGCTAGTACATAAATATACAGGAAAACTAATTGCCCTTTGCGCTAGATCTTCCTCACCTGCACCTTGACGGACGAGACTCTGACGCAGGATCAAACCCTACCCCAAAAGCGAGGCTGCGATTACGGCCGAGGTCCGCCGGGAACCCGAGGGTTATCCTTTCAAGGGCGTACCCGAGGTGCCCGGTAATAGGCGCTTGGGAAGCACACCGAGTGGTTTTAGTCGGTTGGATTCCGACATACCCACCTCATAGCTGGCACCGGTGGGGTGAAGCCCGTGGGGGTTTCCACGCGTATAAAAAAGGAGGACTAAGGACCCCGGGGTCAAAGTGCAAGCTTACAACCATTATTGGCGCTTCGATGTTTATGAAACATATTGCCCTTTGTAGTCGGGTAAAAATGAGACATAACCGTAAATACCATAAATAACTAAAATACTAAGAGAACATAGAGCGCAACGAGCTCATTTAGCAATTACCGTATACATTACTGCCTAATTATACCAAGCTAATAAATTGCCGAAGCGTAATCAGTTACAAGAATTGAGTTTCTCCATATCTGTTTACCTGTGTGCGTTCAATGCAAGTGAAGTTGTTCTTGTGTGCATCGGAAGCGCATGCTCTACGAATGTGAATGTAAGTGTTAGTATGTTCGTAATTGTATTTGTGTGGGTGTGTTGATTGAATTTAGTAACGCAGTCACTTTTATTGCCTGCAATTACAACTGAATGTATAATGTCTGCTGAGATGTCATTTACGATGGTTAAGTGTGATCTGGTACCAACAAGTTTAGTCTTAAGAGGATGATAATTTTGAGAGTCAATCTAGTCCACTGTATGATTAAACAATAATCCAGAAAAATTGTTAAAAAAATATAATATATTGTCTTCGAATCTACCTTTGCCACTTGCCTAGCAGAAAGTAATCTGGGCTTGCTCATATCGATGCAGACCACCGGAAGCTGAACAGGGGGCTATCACAAAACATATAACCGAAACTTTGGGTCACACGAAATACGAACGAAAGACATATCTATGACATAACATGTAGTTTCATCAGATTTCTTTCGGTAGGGTTTAGGCCAAGTGAAGTGACGTCTTTGTGCTCGATGGCGGGATAAATTCGTTTCACGGTACCGATTACCCGAAATTTCGGTCCACAGCTTCGGATTTACCTACATTCCTTCGTGGGCCTACGGACTGCAGCGCCAGCTTCCATCAGGGCAATGGGCTATCTGGCCTGTAACTGAAAGTCAGAGTAGGGTAGCCTTAACCCTATAAATAGTAATTTTTTTAGTTTCCCCATAGAACTGCTTTCACTCATCGTGTGGTATGCCTGAAATTATATTTTTTCTGCCAGGGGCCCCATTCGCTAAAGTCACGTTTTCAAAAAGCGTGATTTAAATGGATTAGAAAGGATTTTAATTTATTTTTTTGTTAATTGGATCATATAGATAAATCAATTAGAGATCGCAACACTAGTTGTGGTCGCAGCACTAGTGGCACCGGTGGGTGTCACGCGGTGCTGCGACGACAATCCTCTTCTGATGAGGCCGTCAAGCTGACTGCCACCATTGTTAACATGATACGTGTATGTAATGGTGACCCTCTTTCCTCAGACTTTACCTTCAGCTTACCATCACGCGAGGTGAAGCCAAATTGACGTGTCCTAAATATTAAAAAAAACAAATTAGTTTACAAATTTAAATTTTATAAGTTTGAAATTTTATTGTTTTGGAATCATAGGGTTTAAATTTTTTAACTGAATTAGGCTCCAGCTTTGAAAAATGTATTAATATAGATCTGCACAAGGAAAGAAATGCTTCTTTTGCTACTAAGGTATCGAGTATCGACTAGGTATTAAATGCTTCTTTTGCTACTAAGGTATCGAGTATCGACTGGGTATTAAATGCTTCTTTTGCTACTAAGGTATCGAGTATCGACTAGGTATTAAATGCTTCTTTTGCTACTAAGGTATCGAGTATCGACTAGGTATTTCATATCTGGGGTGTGTGTTGGGTAACCTCCTCGAGTGTCGCTCCGATTCCGATCCCGTTGCAGTCCGGGGGGAACGGAATCGGAACGGCCGGTACACCCTGGGCGGCGGTCAATGGCTTCCCCTTCATAGGGTTGGCATTGATCGTCGGCCAATACCCAACGTGGCGGGAACACATCGCTCTCCGTACTCCTCTGCTTTCAGAGGAGACAGGATGAGCGATGCTGTTAGTGGTGAGATGGCCCAGGGTCAGTCGGGGTGCGAGGGATATGCTCTATGGGTAACCTTACACCCCGGCGTCTGAAGACCCGAGACGGCGTGCGGTTTTAGTCGGTGCGAGCCCGACATAACCGCCCCCGCTGGCCGGCGGGGGGGTATCCGAAGGGATTTCCGCACGAAAAAAAAAAAAAAAAAGGTATTTCATGTCTGTAAACGATAAACCGCACAAAGTTAAAATATAGCTTACTTCAGATCTGATGATAAGGCGCAAACTTGAGCTTTGAACGTTTTTAATACCACAAGAGAAAAGGGAAGAGGAGGACCTTGATTGAACTGGCCCATTCATGCTGGCAAGAGCATAGAATCTACCTGCTAGGGATTACGAATAAGTTAAAATCCACTCATTTCTATTTTCAGACTTTAACAGGGTTTCTTGACCCCGCCTTATCATGGAAGATAAAACAATCCTTACGTACGAAAGAAGTAATAGAGCGGACCCTTTTTTCCGTGTGGAAATCTCCTCGAATGTCAGCTGGGGCAGTTATGTCGGACTCGAACCGATCAAAACCGCACGCCATCTCGGGTCTTCAGACCGTCTTCAGTCCGGGGTGGTGGTGGCGGTGGTGGTAAATTTCGGAAGCAACCGGGGTTGGTGCTGAAACGATGATGATAATGAGCACGCTTCATTGACATAAATATTACTCTATATGATACTAGCTACTACGGGCTTCACCGCTTCTCCGCGCGATGGTCGGATTTTCGTTTTTTAGTTATATCTCTGGTGCTACTTAACCAATTGCATTCATACGGCAGATTTTAAGTCTAAACTAGATCTTTCTAATAGATAAAATCATATCAAGATCCGTTCAGTTGTTTCTGCATTCATCGCGAATAAACAGATAAACAGATGAACAGACAAAAATTCAAAAAAAAAAATTTTAAATTCAGAATCGTTCATTTAACATAACCCAAGTATTTTTTTTGATCTCCAATGAACAGGCACAACTAATTTACAATTTTATAATAGTATAGATATATCGCGATATATGTGGAGGTGAGTAACACACTTCATTGAATACGAAAACCTCTGAAGCTTGTAATTTGTGCAAAGTGAAACTTTGCATGTTTATGTTGTCAATCATAATATTGTAATAATTACCTAGATTCCACTTCCAGTGTTAAATATTAGGAGAATGGGTTCCACTTCCATATTGAATATTAGATTACGGGTAGAGGGTTTAAGGCGACGGATAAAAGAAGGTTTAGATGTGAATATTGAGATAAATGAGTGTTGTGACAAGAAAGGATAAGATTAGGAATGAGTACATTTTTTGTTCTTTTTTTAGCGTGTGGATACCCCTACGGGCTTCACCCCATCGGTGCCGACGATAGGGTGGGCGTGTCGGAATCGAACCGACTAAAACCACACGGTGTCCTTCCCAAGTGTCCATTGTCGGGCACCCCGGATAAGCCCTCGACAGGTTTATTCCCAGGGTTACCGGCGGACTTTGGCCGCCACCGCAGCCTCGCAGGAATGAGTACATTAGAGAAAGTTTGAAAGTTGCGCCAATCACGCAAAAGTTGAAATTGCTTGACATATGAGGCGTAGGGATAAAAGTAATGTAATGAGGAAGGCATTAAGTATGAAAGTGAACGGTAACAAGGAGAGAGTAAGACATAATATAAGATGAATAGACTATGTGAAAGATGATATGGAAGGAAATGGGGTAAATTTTGAGATGACTGAAAAGAGAGATGAATTGGGAAACATACATATTGCGCCGGACCCGAATAAATATAGATTGAGGACAGCAGGTGATGGATGGGTCAAAGAAGGCAATGTGCTCGTGTTTCGTGCGTATTTCTCGTGAAGAAGAAGGAAGGCTTGCTCTCCTTCTAAAAAGGCAGCAATGGTGGCCAAGACTTATCAGGGGTTAGTGGACAAACCACCTGTCTGGGAATAGGTCCCACGGGTGTGTTGACGTCAGACTTATTCGGATAATAAATAGAGAACCACTCGTCCGTTTTCTGTAAAGAAACATTATCCATTTTAAAGTATAACCGTTTCTCTATTTCCTCACAGAACTCTATCAAGACTCATTACTAATAATTACCAATCCGTTGATTAGCCGATAATGGTTCGCAGAGTGATTTTTTCCACGCAGACAATTACATTAAGGTGCAATTAATAATACATTCGCACCATTATGACGATTGTTTATTTACGTAGGTACTTATGCACCTATACTGTTGAGCTGCGACTTCGTTTCTCGTCTTGGCGAGGGTACTGCCCATGTTATTAAGAAGAAATCAAGACCGTGAGTTGGCAAATGGAAAGTGGAACATGCCCCAGCCAGGTGAACAAACGTTCTGAAAAAGGTAGCTGGGATAGATTGGATGTGTAGAATAGGAGAGAACTATGACCAGTAGTGGACTGGAATAGGCTAATTGATTGTTAACGATACGTTATACGATACAAGTCGCCGCGGCCAGGTGGGACCGAAGCGTGGTTCCACACGTCAAAAAACCGGACTGTGCTCTCAGAACTTGCGTGAAGAGGATTCTGTACAATTAATATTTTATTTAGTATATTTTTTATATCATTCTAACAAATTTAACATTGTAGTTGATAATGTTGTTCTATACATTCCAACTGCATATGTAATATACACAATATTAAGAGGTTTATACCTTTTTCTAAAGATTTAGATCGGAAAAAGAGAACATCTAGAACGGGACTTGAACCCGTGACCAGTACCTTTTTTTTTTTTTTTTTTATCGTGCGGAAATCCCTTCGGATACCCCCCCGCCGGCCAGTGCCGACTAAAACCGCACGCCGACTCGGGTCTTCAGACGACGGGGTGTAAGGTTACCCATAGAGCATATCCCTCGCACCCCGGCTGACCCTGGGCCATCTCACCACTAACAGCATCGCTCATCCTGTCTCCTCTGAAAGCAGAGGAGTACGGAGAGCGATGTGTTCCCGCCACGTTGGGTATTGGCCGACGATCAATGCCAACCCTATGAAGGGGTGAAGGGGAAGCCATTGACCGCCGCCCAGGGTGTACCGGCCGCTCCGATTCCGTTCCCCCCGGACTGCAGCGGGATCGGAATCGGAGCGACACTCGAGGAGGTTACCCAACACACACCCCCCGTGACCAGTACCTTACAGGGGGAATGCTCTGACCAGCTGAGCTATCTAGACACGTCCCAGATATTCGAAATTCTCCGATATAACATTATATACGTCTTAAGGCGACAAGGAAAAAGGTAGGAAGGAAGGTTTCATTGTCGGTTATAAGTGAAGAACTGGTTCTGGACAGGCAAACTGAGATCGACCTCGCAGAACATATACTGATCAATTTGTACATGGAAGAATTCAAAATGGCAGGTTAGGAGTACTCGAAACCTGAGAGCTTATTACATACCAGCTTCCTCTAATGTTATTAATCTTTTCAAGGCTTAATGCTAGTAGAGGAAGCTCGTGAAGTGTGTAAGGAGTGTAAGGACAGAATCAGATGGCATGTTGGGGAGTAAGGCGTTTTTTCAAAATTGTAGACTCAGTAATTTCAGAAATAAGAAGAATTAATTTTTCGTCTTTTTTCTTAAATGATATCAAAACTTTTATCATTAAATTATTAAATGATTGAATAACCCTTAGAATAATCTCTTTGATTGACCCACAAGGTAGATATGACGAGTGATCCTATAATGTTTTTGCTACCGACATACGGAACCCTAAAATGGGTTAGTAAATGTCAGCTCCAAAAAACCTGCATTAACAGACGGACACAAATACTTCTTTTTAAGTAGTTTATACACTTGAAGTATGATTGGCTACAATTGTTAGTAGTTAATCAACATAGCTACGCGTGTAGCGTAATTAATAGCTATGTTTAAACGCTCGTTTTCTCCAAGCGCGAAGTATTTAGTTATTCGAATTATAACATTAATTATAACTGGGCTAGGGGTGTATTTGGGCTTCTCTATAACCATCGGCTCGGCTTGCAACCTCATCTGTAAGCCGGTACACCTTCTGATCGACAGACGAGGCTTTCCTTTTGGGGTTAGGAGGCCAGATGGCAGTCGGATGCAACCGGGAACCAAGCTAAGACGAAGATAAGGATGCAGTGAAGGTTAAATGGCTACCTTGAAACTTAATAATGGTTATCCAACTTAATATCAACTTAATAAGACTTATACATGAAATGGCCTAGAATCGCATATAATCTAAGTGCTAGTGTAAAAAATATCTATAAAGCAATATTATCACGTTACAATTTAACCCTCCGCACACCCATGACCACTAATGACATAAAACATACAAAAACAAAAGAGCCAATAGAAAATTAAAAATTCGAACGAAAAAATTCCCTCGCTACACGACGCTTGTTGACACAAACCACAGAAACGGGGCCGAGACTCTCTTAACTAATTTCTTCCATCGCTACCGTATACAGAGAGTGTTAATTGCCCTATGTGACAGAGTTAAATATATAGATTTTATGCGTGTGGGAAAGGGAGGTAGAACAACTCGGTAACAAAATAAAAAGTTGTTCATACCAGTTGGTGCACTCACACAGTAGCGATAGCTCGTTAAGGTAGCGTCTTAACCCTTTAATGAGTGTTTATGTTTCATTAAAAAACATGATTTTTGTGTAACTGTTTATATTACTGTCCATATATTGGCTGTTAAGTGGGGAATTTTTATAATTTGTTTAATCGTTTATGAATGTGAGATAATTTAGCATTCGTAATGTAATGCCGTTTTATGGCCATACTTTATCTTCCATTAATTTTATGACGGAGCAGCTACTGGGCATGTGGTATCGGGTTCAATTTCCGGGTTTTCTGTTGGGAAATTCTCGGAAACAACTCGGGAGTTCGCATCACCAAAATGAAAGTAGCTGGTGAAATAAAAATTATAATATTCTGAGACAAGTTATGTAGCGCCACGCCGTCTAGACTCTATCTATCGTTTACCTATCCTTTTACTGGTATGAAGGCGTGAGTATAAAATTTTTTTGACAGTAATAACATAACGTAATTTATGTTAAATGCATGGCGTGCCTCGGAGAGCCCGTTAAGCCGTTGGTCCCGTTTGCCATACGAACATTACCGGTAATTGAAGTCCTAAAAAGTCCGACAACTGGTTTAACCACAGAACTTCGAAATCACCAGTGACCAGTGGGTTGTAGAGGTCAGATGGCAGTCGCTTCCAAGAAAATGCCACTTCGTAGTAAGATCCAATAAAGACGAACCCAAATGAGTTGCATACATTATTACTTCTTAGTCAGCTAGGATGTGTATAGTGCCCCACTCAGATCTTTGGGGCCTAGCAACCTCACCTGCAAGCCACTGGGTACACCTGCTGATTACCGGCTGAAGCTCTTGTGAAGGTTTTCCACTCGACGTTAGGGCAGTCGCTCCCATAAAAGTCAAGTAAATCAAACTATAGAGGAATAAGGAGGACCATAGGCTAAAAAGTGACAGCTTTTGATGTGACTGGGATTATTGCTCGGTTGAAGAAGAGTTCTTGACCAGCTAACTTCATGACGATTGCCTAGTTTTCCTCAACATAATCATGGCATTGATCTTGGTTTCATCTGAGACTTCGAGGGCTATACATACCCCAATAAGTTTGAGAATTCTTTGGTATTTTTAGAGTACCGTACCCAAAGGGTAAAACGGGACCCCATTATTAAGACTCCGCTGTCCGTCCTTCTGTCCATCTGTCACCATTCTGTCTCTCATGAACCGTGATAGTTGAACATTTGAAATTTTCACAGATGATGTATTTCTGTTGCCGCTATAATAAAAAATACTAAACTACAACTATTTAACTACAAATATTTAAGGGGGTTCCCATACAAAAAACGTGTTTTTTTTTTGCTCGTTTTTGCTTGATATTGATAACGACAACAGGTAGACGCTTTAAATATTCACATAATATTTAGTTATATATTCAATTGAAAAATATATAATTAAATTAAAATAAAACGAATATTCAAGAGGGCTCCCATACAACAAACGTGATTTTTCTGCCGTTTTATAGATAATACGGAGTACGGAGCCCTTCGTGCGTTAGTCCGACTCGCACTTGGCCGGTTTTTAATGTTTCAATAAGGAGCTCACTACCCTCCAGTCGCAAGCTTGTCTCGTTAGTTATTGCACTACTACCACTGTTTACATCATTCCAAGACTTTAAAAATATAATTATAATTATGTTAATGTAACTGACATTACTAATTAGTTAAGATCTAAATTGAAATATCAGCATCAGATATAATAATGATGTCTGTCTGTTTAGGCGTTACTGCTTCTGTTAGTCGGAAATCATTAATCAGATTTATATGTTTTCCTTCTAATTTATAGGTGTTTTTAATAAACTGGTTTAAGTTACTTAACCATTAAGGTGCGCGGGCGCAGCTGTAACTTTGATAGTTACTAATATGTTTTGGTAATGACACAATAAAGTTACTGAATAATTATGTTGCTATTTCCGAACGTTAATTTGTATTTCATACCTTTTTTTTAAGTAGTAACGGATGTTGTGTGTCAAGTAACGGATGCAACGGTACGTTGACGGATGAGGCTCTGGCGCAGGCTTTGCTTTCGAGGTTCGGTGGGTCAGACTGCAGTTGCTCCTGTAAAAGCCATGATAAACCAAATGTTAAAAGAATGAGTAGGAGTGAACCCTGGGCTTCAAAGTGCAAGTTTTGCGATGCAACTAGGATTGGAACTGGAATGATAAATACTAGTAGTCGAAATTACTAATTAGTATTCTTGTTAACCCTAAGGCGCCGGACAAACAGAACGGACGTGCCGCGTACTCTTGACCTGCACTTATACATTACCGATTTGACCGATACTGGAGACCGAAACCGACCTATTGGCCCACTTAAATTTTCTTTTAATATTTCACAATACAAACAATCATTCTAGGAGTCCAAATCACCTGAGCTTAACTTACAGTTACATTCCTGTGAAAGATTTTTAGTGCCGGCTGGGATTCAAATCCGTTAATTCAATCGAAAAGTGATTGTGACTCTGATATCTTAGCTAACTAAAAATAACGAATTAGGTGGTCTTATATACCCCTACGGCATTTAAGTGTTACGTCAAGTCACTGACAAGTTAAAGGCGATTGGCACTGCGCGCCGGTATCCGCGATATGGCTAATTAGCAATAAAACCCTGCCTTGTTGGGCCACTATGGAGGATATAAGTACTGATGTTATATTAGAAACAGGTGGAGATGGCACTTGAAACGCTTCACTAACCGTAAGCAGGAGTGCAATAGGTCATGCAGTATTCAATGAGTGCAAGCGAGAACAAAGTACGACGCTGGTATATTTTTGGGACTAGACAGTGAAATCAGTAAGTCCTGGTCCCCGGGATTATGGAGTTAAATAACCTATGCTACTTAGGGAAAATGTAGCATTCTAAAGGTGAAAGTATTTTTGAAATCAGTTCAGTAGTTTCTAAGTTTATCGATTACAAACATTCAAATCGGTCCTCTTTATATTATTCTCTATTCTCTTCTATTCTCTTTCGAGATCAACAGGATCGCGAAGATCGCCTTATAAATTGACTGTCTAATTCCTGCCTATCCTCGAAATAATCCTCATGTAAAATATTATTAAAAAGTTGAACATCAATTAAAACTCTAATTCATAATGTAATTATTATTTGACAATAGTTAACTTTGACGTCACATCTTGCTGTATGATACAATTATCCCCGGCACTTACAGTTGTGACTTTTAATAAAAATGCACCGATTCGACTTGATAGTCAATTACCGAATTATACAGAATGACTATTCACTTTTTATATAATTTTTAGTCACAAAAAAACATAATATAATGAATTAGGTATTTTTTATTAAAAAGATTACGAGTAACGTCGATTACATTACTTGTATTCTCGACTGACAGCCTGATAAGCGTAAAGCTATTAGTGTTGTTTTTAGAAGGTAAATGATACAATTATCGTCCGTCCTACTTCTATTCGTATATAACATAATTTTATTGTATCAGCACGCTACGTTCGCTGCAGTGGTGGGCGTGGTGGCGTTGTGGTTTATATGATCACCTTGTTACGGTAGTGTAGTGTAGGTAGTGTAGTGTAGGTGGAAGAAGAGCGTGCAGAGAATGGTAATTCTCTGCACGCTCTTCTTCCACCAGACACCAATCCAGGTTAGATTCTAAGCTTGCACTTTGCAGCCCGAGGTCTCCACCCTTACTCCTTTCCATAATTTGGTTTATTTTTGCTTGACTGTAGTTTGAAGTGACGAGAGCTTCGTCCGTTCATCAGCAAGTGTACTGACTGGCAGGTGAGATTTCCCGTTCTTTAAATGTGCATTTAAGATGAATCCAGTATGGGTTTTAGAAGTAAACAGAGAACCAGACAGACAAATAAAAGTGATTTGACTATGTACTTATAATACAATATATACTTTTGCTTTTTCGGTGCGGGAATCCTCCTGGATACCCCCTCCCCCCTTCACTGGCCAGCGGGGGTGGTTATTTCGGATTCGTACTGCCTAAAACTGCACGCCGTCTTGGGTCTTTTGACGGCTGGATGTAAGGCGACGACCCATAAGGCATTTCCCTCGCACCCCGGCTGACCTAGGGCCATCTCCAGTTTCGAGCTAGCCCCTCGGGTTCGGGAACTACATTGTCCTCGTCTTGCCCCCGGGAAGAGAAAGGGCGCGGACCGCTCGTTTAACGACCTCCGACGCCTGAGTCGCTCCCGCGCCTCGCGGACTCTACGGATCGGGAGAGACCTAAGTCTCTCCCGATCTGATCATTATTTGTTCGCAGAAAGTGGCGGCGGACGCCTACCTCCACTCCGAGGGCTGAAATGAGAGCTCGCCTCGGCACCTCCCACGCCGGGCATTCCGCCCGAGTCATTTTATAATCTGTACCTAATGATGACTTAAATTTTTTAATGAAAGTTTTTATAATACGAAATATGTTATGACACTCATCACAATCATCATGTCTTGCCAATAATAAAACAGGTACCTTTTTGTTTTTTTTTCGTGCGGAAATGCCTTCGGATGGGTCCCAATCCCCCCCCACCGGCTAGCCGGGACGGTTATGTCGGGCTTGAACCGACTAAAACCGCACGCCGTCTCGGGTTTTCAGACGCCGGGTGTAAGGTACTTCACTATAAAGCCTCCATTTTTAATAATTTACGATTATTATCACTATATATGTATTAAAAATCCTCTACTGTACCTTTTGTTTACTAAATAAATACATAAATTGCCTCGCAGTGCACGCTTATCCGAATTTTATAAGTTATCTGTCCGTCTGTCTATCTGTCTGCTTGTTCTGGGTAATCTCCGAAGTAGTTGGGCTGATTCTAAAGGGATTTTTGTTTAGAAAAATTAAGTGCGTTCTATACAAATTAAAAATTAAACTCAAATCTAAATCCACGCGGACGATGACGCAGGCACAGCTAGTTACTACATAAAATGCAAATCACTTAAACCTCACGGGCGCCAACAAGACCGTCCACCCCACACTTTATCGATAACTATAAAAATTAAACTGTATTTAAAAACGAAAGCGTTGAGAAAAACAAACAGTATCTCTTATCGTTTTAATTGTGCAATTAAACGTTTAATTGCCTGCATAAATTGCAATAAAAATTAAAAATAATTGCAATGTTATCTAAGGGTCATGGGCATTGGGCACGTAACTATTGTAAGACAATAAATATATACAAATCTGTTTAAAGTATAAATGTGGTGTATTTATTAAAACATACGAACAGTGGTCAACGGTCAAATACAAAATAAAAGTTGTATGGGACTCACAAACACCTTCAGCCCCAAGTCAACCTCACCTGCAAGCCGGTGCAGGTGTTGATTGCCGGACGAGGCTCTAGCTGGCGCAGGCTTTACCTCTCAGAGATGGGGGGGTCAGATGGCAGCCGCTCCAGTAAAAGCCAAAATAAAGCAAGGAAAGGAGAAGTGGGAAAACAGAACCCGGGCTTCAAGTCAAGATACAACGGTACAACAAAGTACAACAAAGTACTAGCTCGCACAAGCAATTAAATATGACGACTTCCTAAAACTAAAAAACAAAAAGCTACCCAAGCCGGGGTCGCAACCCGTGAACTCTTTATCGATTCGATACGGTAAAAAGTATGACTTGGATAATTTCTTGGGAGCACAATTATTATTATTACTAGTACAGTTCTATGATAACCTTTGATTCATCTAGCCTTACAAACTTGTAGATAGAGAAATTGTATTTAAGTTTGTGTTTTTATTCAGTTTGTCAATTGACATGGTGAGAAGCTAGGGTGAAGTGCAGAAGATACGGGCCGCCATTCCAGATGATGACGATACTAAAATGGTGGTCCCCACCTCGACGGCCTCAACAGATGCTTTTTCTCACCCCGCTTGAAGAACCCGGGTGGAATCGCAGTCCGACACGTATTGTTCTGGATAGGAAGGGAGACGGTGGGGTTAGTTGAAAGAGTTCATCAAAACACACGACGTGATAAAGGCGATAAAATGCAGCCAGATAAGCAACGTCTCTACGCAACTGCAGGGGTTCTAAGGTGTTTGTCTTAGGAATTTGTCGAGAGCGTCTAATAAGTACTGTGCGGAGCCATCCAAGGGTTGAGAACAGTATTCCACGCAGTGGCGAATCTGTATCTTATACAATAGACACCGCTGTTCCGGTATGGAAAACCATCTCACCTTGTTCTATTTATTTGTTGTTATCTATTATTTTAATTATTTTAATGTTCTGATCAGATGGACGACGTTTTAAGGAAAGATCAAGAGTACCCGTAACCGAAATGCATGTATGAAAACAATTACGAAAGTAGCAGAAGCGGAAGGCGTATGCCAGGATCGTGGCAATCGGAAGAACGTTGTCTCTGCCTACGCCAAAGGGAAAGACGCGTGAATGTATGTACTAATTTCCTTTCGAAATCGACTTCAAAAGAAAATTTTATCGGAACTACACTGTATTCACATACCTTTTTTTTTTTTTTTCGTGCGGAAATCCCTTCGGATACCCCCCCGCCGGCCAGCGGGGGCGGTTATGTCGTATTCACATACCTATAATAAATCTGTTAGGCCTTCCAAACAAATATACAATACAATTTTTTGGTGTATGTATGTTTATTATACTGTATGTATGTATATGCAGCTCTCTGAAACTTTTAGTTAATTTTTGTTTTTTTGCCATTTTATAAATTTGCATTTACTTCTTGGATGAGTATATGGGATCCGTCTAACATCTTCAGGGCTCAAGACAATCTCAGCTGCTAGCTGGTAGGTACACCCATTAATCAACAGACGAGGTTCCATTGTACGCCTTTCTTTCGAGGTTAGTAGGTGATCTCTTACAGACAAACTTTTGATAAACTGTATTTATATGGAGTAACAGATAATTTTGTGAATTCCGACTAAATTAACTACAACACCAACTTAAATTTCACGAAAGCCGCCTCTACCGCATCTTTCGCTCTGCACAAACGCACCAATAGCGCAGTTGTTTCTTGGAAGTTCGATACGTCACCCAATAACGATCAGTCAGTTGATAAAATAATTTATTACACATTACAATCATATTAAGTACTTTCTCAATAAGACAGTTAGTGCGATGACACCTATACTCGTTAATTTGTTGCGATTCCTGAGATGATTTAGCGTTTCCTTTGTGATAACATGATCTGAGTGTAAGACTCCAACTGTGAATGAAGAGACGTCACTGCGGTCTTTGTAGGGTTCTATACTTTTGAGTAATCTTGGTGTGCCCACCTAGATCTTCGGCCCAAGCCAACCTTACCTGCTGATTGACGGACCACCCTCTGACGTAGGCTTTCCTCTCGGAGTAAAGAGGTCCTATAAAGCTAAAATAAACCAATTAAATAGGAGAACTAATAGAGCGGTTCTCATACTCCAAAGAGAAAACTTGTTGGAGGTAACTGAGGTTTATATTGGCATTTGGATGAAGGAGAGTAAAGTCCTCAAGCGAAACCCTTATAAAGTTAACCTTAAATCACTTCATGCCGAAGCACTTGAACAAAGGCTCCTTCAACATGTGAACGTCGAGGCTATTCAGCTCCTTGGCACCACGGACATAGTTAGAAGATTAAAAAGAACTAAGCCCTTTGAGTTACTTTAGTGAAGTTAGTGTTATGTAGTGCATTGAGTGCTACTCTTAAAGAACACAAAAAACATTAGTGTCTTTGCATTATAATACCTAGGGACAAGAAGAAAAGTGCCAATGAACACATTCTTAACTTTGTAAATATTTAACAAATTAACTTAAATTTAAATTACTTATTAGCCTCAAGGTCTAGATTATAATTGTTATGAGTAATTGTGTAAGTGTGAGTACAACACAATAAAAAAAAAATATTTCATTGTATATCTGTTTATGAGGACAAACTTCCATCAGTTCCTGTGGATAATCCACGCTTCGGCACCGTGGGTCATAACACGCTGGACATTGTGAAAACATATTACACGAGGAGTGCCGATACGTTATATTACCAAAGAGTAAAAATAAACCTCGATAGATGCTATATGAGGTTAAAGCAGGTGCTTGCAGGTGAATTGTAGGGTTGGATGTGGCCGTCTAGCCGAAGGCTACCATTTTAGCATTATTGGTATCTGTCAAATATGTAATGGTGACCCTCATTCCTGAGACTTACCTTCAGCTAAACCATCAGGTGAAGTAGAGTCATATTGACGTGGCCTATACAAAATTACCATTATTATACTAAAAAGCTATCTTGGGATATATTTAGTTTTTTAAAGATAATTAAAAATTTACAAAGTATTGCCTATAAATAGGTACGCCATTTATATTAATTATATCTCTTCTATCGCTATTTATATTAAAATAGGGCTTAGCTCCGTTATACCCCTGCTTTGTACCACTGGTGGTAGGACGGTTTGAACTGTTATGTCCCATGGTTCCTCTTAGAAGTACAAGGGAGAAAATATCTATGACCCAACGTCCCCTCCTAAGTTCTTCAATAGAAGATATGCAATTTTTTTTCTATATATTTTAGGAATTTTTATTCGTTACGAATATGTCAATCTCATTGTAGCTTAAGACAGTAGACATGCTTACACAGTATATAAAAAATAGAAAAATTTAAGTATGCAATAGAAAACAAATATTTTCAATACCTATTGATTTACTTTTTCGTAAAAAATAGCAAAATTTGCAGATTTGTTCAAATTTTGGTTTATAAATCAGTGCTCAAAATAAAAAAGACTTTTTATATGAAACTTAAACTACGATATAATCAAAATTAATTACCTGCAAAAGCGACCCAACATTAATCATACATTGACAGCTAGTTCATGCTCAAAATTTACCAACAGATTGTTAAATATCCTTAGACAGTTTTGAGGATTATATTGTTAGGTACCTTACCAGTACAAAATTTAAGCGCCACCTGGCATAAACTGCCAAAGACCGAGACCGAAAATCATTATAGAATATTATAAAGATATAATTTTATTTAAATTATTAGGTATTGAATAAACAAATATCTAAATGTTTGGCTAAACAAGATAACGAAAGGTATAAGGTCTGACCTCAGACCTTTAGTTCATTTTATATCATTTTATACACATACACATAGAGGAAGCGTTATACTCGTAGTCACGTATACACTTAACCTAGTATTGTTTGGTGGTCTACATTTTAGTCTGCAAGGTAGCAGCTGTTCGAGTCCATTACAGTATAAGTTATTGCAGTGATATGTATTACTTAGCATATTAATGCTAAGTATACAACATGAATCGTATATTTAGCATATTAATGCTAAATATCGATACCTATCACTGTACCTGTCATCAGTTATTATGTTGTGTATAACTGCGCCTTTCTCCTAGGGGTAAACAGAGATAATACCCTTGTGCCAACTGACACATTTTATATGTAGCGCTAGTCCAAAATAATTGAATTAAAACATATATAAAACGTCTATGCGGTCTGCTTAAGTCTATTGTAAGTCTATTTCCGTTCTCGCTTTCCATGAGAACCTATTCCAGCGATAAAAAGCCTATATTCCAGACTATAATCTATCCCTGTACCAAATGTCAGCCAGATCTGTTCAGCCGTTTTTGCGTGGAAGAGTAACAAACATCAATACATCCATACTCACAAACTTTCGCATTTATAATAATAGTAGGATAAACCGCTTACTCCCGCTCCTCCTTTTAGTTTGGCTTATGCCGCTTCTATGGAGGAGACTGCCGTCTGACCTGTCAACCCCGAGAGGAATGTCTGCACCAGAGTCTTTCTTTTTCCCATCAGCCAGTACATCCTGGTACTGGCTTGCAGGCGAGGTTGGCTTGGCCCTGATAGGTCTTGGTCGAACCCCATACACACAGTCTAAACCTACAAACGACTACTAAAACCACTTATTTGATCAGAATAACATCAAAAACACTTAAACTGACCTTTATACGCTGGCAATGGGCTCGCTATTACATTGGGACCTTAACATAACTGGCGAATCGTAGGTGTGTAATACACCTCTGCCTACCCCTTTGAGGATACAGGCGTGAAGTTATGTTAAGTTATGTTATGTAGAAGCTGTTCCCTGTGACCCTACCTAATACTAACATAACATAACATAAACTCACGCCTATATCCCCGAAGGGGTAGGCAGAGGTGCTAGCACCCACATTTCGCCAGTTTATGTTTAGGTCCCAATGTAATAGGTGGCGAGCCTATTGCCATTAACCGGGCACTTATAAGCCTGCGATAAATACACACATAACTTCGAAAAGCATCGAAAATTCATTGGTGTGTGCCATGGTAAAACCTGGGATCGAACCCGAGAACCCGATCGTACCTAATACTAGCACCTGTAAATCACACAAATAGTAATGTTTTATGTGAGAATCGCACCTTCAGCACTCGAGATAGCAGTATTGTAGTTACCATAGCAACATAACACGATCAGTTAGAGTATAAAATATACGTAAATTTTATGGCTAAACCCTGTCCTCTAAGATACAGGTCAGGTTCAGAACGATCTGGACTAATTTGGCACAAAGTTGTAAGTTAAGTTCTTTGGTTTACAGTTGAATCCAAAATGAAATGATCAAATGAAAACAAATGACAAATGTCAAGCTGTCAAGCGAACCGATAATAAAATAATTGATACAGCTAACACAGCTGTTCACTTTGACGGTAGCCGCCATTGTTAAAACGCTCCGGACTTAAATTAATAGTTACAATTTTAATTTGATATTGTCGGACACATTGAAGTGATGCTATTTTTAACGGATTCTAATGCGATTTAGTTATAGTACTTTGAGTTACACTTCAAACTATGAGACAACAACAAAGTTTAGTTACCTCATGACAATGGCTGCTGAAATGCAACCGAAACGTCGGTATGTCAAGATCGTCAATGTGACGAAAATATGATAATGAAATAAGGTATACTTCTCCAGTTGAGCCTGCGCATCTAGAGTAAGCATACTATCAAGATTTTGGCCCCTACCTATACTAGATGATGATGCCCGCGTCTCTGCCTGGCAGCAGGTTTACCCGTCAGCAGGTGAAGTTGGGCCTAGAAGATCCAGTAAGGGCTGCCACATACACCCAACGTGCAAGACTATTTCTACTGATTTATTTCTGCTATCGCAGTGTTTGTTAATATATAATGTCCCAACTCACCAGAGGTAAATGTTATTGCTAATATAATAAGTACTAGCTTTTGCCCGCAGCTTCGCCCGTTTGAAATACTGATCCCGTTCCTGCAGCCCACAGGACCATTTCCCGATACAAAAAGTAGCCTATGACCTATTCCAGACTATAAATTTATCTCTGTGGCAAATTTTATCCAGATCTGTTCAGTAGTTTTTGCGTGAAAGAATAACAAAAAATTAATCCATATATCCACAGAAACTTTCGCGTTTATAATATTAGCGTGATTACACAGTCGAACTGTGAACTGTATTGTTTTTATGGGAAATAATGTTCTTTAAATCTATTCCCACATAAACATTTTTGTCGGTATTCGTGGGTAGCAGGTGCATTCTATCTAAGCGGCGGCATTTACTTTGTACTTTTTTAATTAAACTAGCTGGTGCCCGCGGCTGCGCCTGCGTACAATTCTGTTTTAGTAGAGTACACTCCTGTTGGACCCGACATAGAGAGGCCATAGGACGATCAACTGCTTCGCCAGATGTCGTGGGTTCGGATACCGCTCAGTGCAAATATTAGTATCCATGAATGCCCGGTATAATTGAATCGAAATCAAGGTACTTAATACGCTGCATCCATAGGAAGTCAATTCGCAAACTGTTTCAACTACCAACAATCTACTCATTAGACAATGTATAATTGCATGATTATATACCCACATTATGTACACAATTAAATTTCCCCGGTTAGTTACCATCCCGGGTACATACCATATTTCTACATCTAATAATCCTTCCTCAAAGTATGTTGAATCATGAATATTGATGTTTTAGTTTTAGTTAATATTGCGTGTAATAAAAACAAACGAGTCTTTCTTAAAGTCGGTAACAAAAGATACAACACCATGTGAAATTTTTAAGATACCAGAGCTTTATGAGACTTATTGAATTACTCTTCTAAATAAAAACCCTTTAACGGACATCTCCGCGACTAGTTTGACCAGATCCCTTACCCTATGGTTTCAGAGATAATGATAATAAGTATTATTACACCGATGATCTAACAACTTAATTTCCTCAAAGCATGAAACACTAACTCATACAGAAGTTAAGCTTATGATGTGACACAGAAAAACAAAAACTAGGCCTAGGTACATAGCGTGGTTCGGTGTGCGAGGGATATGCACTACCTTACACCCCGGCGTTTTAAGACGCGAGACGGCGTCGGTTTTAGTCAGAACTGATAGTGTAAAAAAACCATAATTTACTATTTAAAGTCTAATATAAACATCCATTAACTGGTTGCTCTCCACCCTCTCCCTCTTCTACCCATGCGTGTTCCGAAATTCACGTCCGTGAGCAGTGTCTATGTATGCGTTGTTCGAACGTGCCTTGTATGGAGCTTAACTTCTGTATGTATTCTGCTCTGTGCCCAAACTATCAAGATATAGAACCAGCTTCTTCAATCACAAAATAAACATAAATACAGTCTCGTTTTCGCTTACAAATTGTGCTCACTCCCAGTTTATAGTTCATAAAACTAATGTGAGATAAAGTAGTGAATTTATAATTAACATTAATGGTCTCAAACTATTAACGGCTACCGGAAAAAAGCCGAATAAAGACATAAAAATAAATATATATGTAGATTGGACGATTAAACTTTTTATATTGGATTAAGCCTCACGATTATCTGTTAGTTGGCTTAAGATGAGACTCTCTACAAGTTTTATTACGTTTCTTGTGTCAAATGTTTTCGTACAAATTTTCACTAAACATTTTAATTATTAACCTTCGTATATTCGCGCATCGGTCTGTCAGACCAACGGTTTACCTTTACCTTGTTCAAACTATGGAAGCAAAGTTAAAGACGTATTTTTTAAATCAACGAAACTTTGAGATTGCTTCTCAAAAAAACTATTAACTATTACTTACATACAATGTCACTTAAACAGAGCCATGTCAAAGACACGGCCATTGAGGCCTTTTGATAGGTGAATAGTTCATGGCTGACTTCAAATTAGTGCAGCACCAGTGCTTTTAACTATTTACCGAGATTTGTATATCGAGATTACAGATATTTATTTAAAAGTTTATGCACATGGGGTTGTACAATGGCGGATTTAATATAGTGTTGTGAAACTGGTTTTGATTCGACTAAAGTCATCTCTAACATCACCACTTTTCAGCCCCACACACCATACGTGGGCAATTACTTCTTTCTATCTATAGATACTACAAGTCTGGCTGTACAGAAATAAAATAGTTTCGATTTAAGACCACTACTTGACTATCAAGAATACCAACGCTATTATTGGTTGCTATCATACAGATAACAATACAAAAAGGCGAGCTGCGCCTATACAGATAGGTGTCAAAACTCATTAACTCATTTATATAGTTTCTGCGACCCGTTCCACTTTCAAAATTCAAAATTTATTCTCGCCTCACCCAGGCACCGTGACACATTTTTTGTTCTAAATAGCTTGCCTAGTGGTATACTAGGAGTCATTGTACGCTGGTATAATATGAGTTTCACAATTTGATGCGAGTGTAAGCAGGTTAATAAATGTAAGTGCATGATTTATGGTTAGTGTTTGATTTTATCATAATCATAATATCTTCGTGTAACCACCAGTGATAAAATCTGTAAATAAATATGTAATCAAGGTGTAGAAATAATGCGTTACTAGTTGCCCGGCAACGGACACTTGGGGAGGACACCGTGCGGTTTTAGTCGAGACACGACATAACCACCCCCGCTGGCCAGCGGGGGGGTATCCGAAGGGATTTCCGCACGTAGAAAAAAAAAAAAAAAGGTTACTTTGGGTCTAGATAGCGCTGTATAGAATCACCATCATTGATCATCATCCTCATAGAGATTTCCCAGTTGCATTCAAAATTCGTACTTTGGAGCCCAGGGTATTCATTTTTAATTGGTGTGTCGACTTTACCGAGAGCGACTGCTGTCTGACCTCCCAACCCCTAGAGAAAATGCCCTTGTGTAGAATGTTATAATTATAATTATTAATAAGGTTTCTACATTACAGAACTAGTATGTCGACTCCAAATTGGTATCTTTGCGCGATTCGAGAGTCTCTATAGATGCGGCAGCAGCGCACGCGAAGTTCACCGTGCTTGGAAATGTCCAAACTGAATTAAAATATTTTAAGACACTCGCTCTCAACGTCTGGCCCTTAAATACCGGTATAGATAAGCCGTTTTCGGGTATATTTCTCAGTTAATTGATATAACGAGAATCACGCGGCTCTCCTAGAAGGCTTATCTATGGGTGGGCACCCCACATGGACGCATGTGTAACACGCATGATAATCTATCGGCTCCACCGTCCACTTTCCGGAATGTGGCGACAATTTTAAAGTAATTATGTTGAATATCTAGCTGAGTCAATCACGAAATTGAGTCATTCTGTATAATTGAGTTTGATAAAGCTGTAAGTATTTACCGTCTGGTAGGGCTCTTAATTTTCAAGTCAACAATGAAAGTTTTCAAATTTGAATGCAGGGTTTGAATATACGTTGTGCTACGAAGGGTGTATGGATGCCCATCAAGAGGTTCGCGGTGTAAGCCAACTTCAACTGCTTATTGACGGACGAGGCTCTGACGCACGCTTTCCTCTCAGGCTTGGAGATCAGAGGTTCCCCTAAAAGTCAAAATAAAACAAATCATGGCAAAAAGAGTAGAAAATATCACCCCGGTCTCTGTAAGGTGCAGGTTTTGAATGCAGCAGGGACTAGCGCTTGGATAAAGAGAGCCATAAAGCGTTTCAGTTGCTTTTCAGCAGGCATAGTCTCGGTGAGACTTAAGATGGTGGTTATTTCATGTGTGTGTTAAGTGTAAGTTATCTCAAAGCATAAATGGGTAATTAATTATAAATTTGGGTATTTAAAAGTACATGATATATCAGATAACTTAGGTACACTTCAAACTACAAGACAACAACCATCTTTAGTCTCCCAGTGACCATGGCTGCTGAAAATCAACCGAAACGTCGGGATCAATATAAAATAACATCAAATAAATCGCGATAGAAATAGTTTTATAAATATATAAGTATAAATAGTTTTATTTCAATGCCCAAAGTTCATTATTTTTATGAGTTATACATTGTATTCTATCATCAACTTTAACGTTTTACATCTGTCGGGCTTCCCATGACGGTTATTTTTTTTTAAACAGGTACTTATACGGAACAAGTGTACGGTACATGGGCCTGATGGTCAAATTATCTATCGGTCAAATTATTTATCTATAATCACGCAGTCGGTATAAGTGCAGGCAGTTGCCAGTGAAATTATCCCCCGTGGAGCAATGGCGACCCTATCTGAGTAAACAACAACTTGCGCGGTACTGTGGTGTTATTCGTAAACAATAACAGTTTTAATAAAAATAATCACCTGTTAATTGATTGTCAAGCGATTAATTTGAATTATAAATACTTACAACCCCAGAGGTTTTCCAGAAATTCTCGTAACTAAATTCAACTAAACCGGATTCTCACGTTTTACTAAATGAATGTCAATACCTACGTAAAACATGCCGGGTGGATCGTTGATGACGTACGCTGTAGTTACACTCACGCAGAGTCCCACATAGCCAGGCGGCTTCGCCGTGAACATTTGTACCGGGGCAAGGGGTAGGGCTGACGTCGCCGTAGGAGAAGCAGGCCGGATATGGTGGTGCGACGTGTTCCGCGGGTGTCTCGGTAAAACGAGGGAAGTTGTCCCCAAATTTCACAGCGCGACCACCTGCGTTATGAATGGAGGTTAAACTCTACCGGAGTTCCTGGGGAGTTTCTTTCGAGAGCATACCTGAAGTCTCTGGTAAAAATCTCACGTGGAGGGAACACCGTGTAGTTTTAGTTTGTTCGATTCCGACATAGCCTCTTCACTAGCCCTGGTACTAACCCGTTGGGGATTTCCACGCATCTAGATAATAAGATACATTTATTTTTGTCCTGCCATATTAAGTATATATTTAAGTGACAGTTTTTAAGCACCATTGCTGTACCTACATCTTTAACTTTAACTGACTTCAAAAATTAGGAGTTTCTTATTCGCCTGTTTCATTTTTTTTTAATATAAGACCATAAGTAAACAGTTTTAATGTTGGGCCTCCATGATTGTTATAATATTATTCTATGCGGGTAACAAATAATTATACATATATTTCTCGGAAACTAATACTACTATAATAGTAATACTATGCAACATATTATATTAATAATATGTATTATAAACATTATATGCATTTTTTATGAGAAAACGTTCGTCAAATCAGTAACTATTCTTCTATATGTTCGTTACAGACGACTTTCTATCCTTGTTTTTTTACGTTTACTAGAAAGAGATGACTATAAGACTGTAATATTTGCATACTAATGAGAAAAAAAAACATTATTAAAGGGTAATAAAACATAGTAGTTATAATTGCTTTTATGGATCGTCGTTCAGGGTTTAATTATGAAAAATAATATGACCCCCTGGTGGGGTTCTGAGTACTGATCTGGGTGTCTGACCACACCTGGGAGCCGTTTACATTTTATTAATAAATTAGGTGCAAAAGTGCTATGGAAATATATTGTTTGAGTTCAGTCATTAATTAGTGGTTGTTTATGAAGAAATTACCGTATTACGCAGTAATTGTAGGCTGCCATTGTAACAAGTTTTGAAATAAAAATAAGCAAGTTATTTTTTTTGTGAGGGTATTTTTATATTATAATACCTGTTGTAAATTTAGATAAGACTCATGATAAGCCTTATGTAGTTTTATGCTATTTTATAAAATAAGCTTTTTAATAACAATAAATAGTTTTTTAAATTGGCAATTGGTAGTGTTTCAAAATGCTTAAAATGTAATAAAATGTGTTCTTAATTCATTATTGGACACAAAATAGTGTAAAAGACAGAATACATATAAATGTTTTTATAAATTAAGTAATGTATAAAGTCGAGCATAAATTTTCATCGAAAGTAATACATTGAAATAAAACGCGACCCTTTGACCATTACTGCTAAAAAGCAACTGAACAAATATTAAAATAGCACCGAAAAAATCGCGATAGAATCTGTTAAAAACAATGTTATTTCTATCAATATGAGTTCTCTTGCAGAAAACCTTCATAATACAGGCATTAGGCTGGTATGGAATACTGCTTCTGTATTCAGTGTTCTTTTCTGCTTGACTTTATATGATAATATAATATAATAATCTTTATTTGTCTGAATATGGTACTACAATACAGATCTTATATTAAAAGGGTAGGTTCAGCATATTCTACCATTACTGGTGTATAATTTTTAAAACGTTTGTAAAATAAAACGCAAAATTATAGTAACATAAGTCAATACTACCTATTAAATGATTATTACATTACTCAATAAAATCCTAATAATAGTTACTATAAATTTACCTTTACTTTTCAAATTCATCTATAGTAAAAAAACATTTCTTGGTGAGCCAGGCTTTCAACTTCCTCAGAAATACAGAAGTTTGAAATAGCCTTAAGCTTTCGAATATCTGGGACGTGTCTAGGTGGCTCAGTTGGTCAGAGCATTCCCCCTGTAAGGGACTGGTCGCGGGTTCAAGTCCCGTCCTAGATGTTCTCTTGTTCCGATCTAAATCTTTAGAAAATTGCCTTAAGCTGTTTAGGACTGCATTATAAATACGTACGACCACACATCTCAAAACAGTTTTTTTAGAGAGTTGTTTTTGGTACTCGTAGTAATACAATTCTATCCGGGTTTCTAGTGCTGCTCGGATAAACCCCACGTGCCTTCGAAAAGAAACTAGGATATTGCCTAACAAATTTCGCAACTTCATAAATGTACATGCTGGGGAGGGTTAACAGATTCAACTTGATGAATATAGGTCTACACGAGTGCCATGGTGCAGCACCACACATAGGTCGGAGAGATTTTTTTTGGGCAATAAAGGCTCTATGCACGTCCGTAGAGTTGCCCCAAATTACTATACCATAATTTAGAACTGAGGCAACGTAGCCATTGTAGGCCATGATGATTGATTGAGGTCTTTCTTAGTTTAGCCAGAACATAGACAAATTTATTTATTTTATTGCAAACCTTTTCTACGTGTGCCGTCCAGTTAAGATTGTTATCAACAATTATGCCTAAAAATGGTGTTTTGTCTACCAAATTTTGTTTTTGTTTAGAGTTGTAAATATTTGTCTGTAATGTATACTTGACTCAAATATTTTTATTTTGTTATTTTTTATTTATAGAGGAAGAATTATGATGCTAAAGGAAGAACTATGTAAGACTTAATACAAATTACCTAATAGCTGTATACTTGTTGAAATATGAACGATACCAACAAATATTTATATTTCTCTTTTCGAGCCCATTAATTATGCTTCACATATCAACTTATTCATAAAATAACAGAATCACACATAAAATAAAATAAATAAATGGTTAACCCTCCGAAAGCCATAGGTCACAGCGACCACTAAATAAAACTCGTAAAAGTTTAGTGTCCATTTTTATGTTTGTTTGTGGCCCAATATCGGTTTAACCCTCCGAAGTGGATTTGATTGCCTGCTTATTGACAGATGACCATGTGGTCACAGTGACAGCGATTTGCAGGCTTTTTGTGGGAATTTACAGTCTAAACTATATATACTATAAATTATATAATATTTAAATATACTCGGGGATCTAGCTAGGTTTAATTTTTAGAAAACGTCAAAGAAAACCGAGCAAGGCTAATGACCGAGCAACCCAGATAATGTTTGTTTAAATACTTAATTTCCTAGATTACTGCTGCAATTAGCGTTCATACTATGATCAGTCTTTTTATGTTTCGTCCTCCTGTTGACTAGTTTGGCATCTGACGCCGAACGTGTTCTGTAAGAAATATCACAGGAAATAATATCTAAATATATCTGCATAGGCGAAGGCAGACTTATCAGTCCAAAGTTAGCCTAGATAGGTTTACATGCACTCTCAGTGCTGCTGTGAGAAAACCTTAATCAATTGAATTGAATCATTATTTGATAATCCATGGGTAAAATACCGCGACGAAGACAGAACACACAGCTAATTTAAAATATACCTACAAACCAGTTTTACTTCACAACCATTTGATATACCGCGGACACAACCACCCCACCCTACTGGCTATAACCAAGCGTCATTCACGGTTGCACAAAGACGCCGCCTATCGACGTGTTAGACGTGTTGCGACTCCAAACGGCGTATAAACGGTTAATAGGCCGAAACTTTTATTTAATAGTGTTATATATAAACATATTGTTATTCTACCGTTTATTAATGAGTCCAAATGAAAGTTGGAATGATATAGTTGAGGCAGGGACTGTGAAATTAAAAATAGTTTATAAGTAGCGGTAGGTAAGTACTTCATATCTGGCGGGCATAGTGTGTTCTTTGCCACCTTACATACATATACATAGTCACGCTTATTTTACCAGAAGGGTTAGGCAGAGTCGAATAAACACCCATAATTCACCAATCTTTGTATTGGCGGATGATCCTATTGTTGCTTACCGGGCACTTTTCTATTGACGCCTCTGCTGACCTCAGCCACAAAAGGAACACTGCTATATAGGCTTTACCTACATAATACTATCGTATATATCGGTAACCGAGTAGCGTTTTTTTTTTTTTTACGTGCGGAAATCCTTTCGGATACCCTCCCACTACCAGCGGGGGGTGGCTATGTCGGGCATGAACCGACTAAAACCGCACGGTGTCCTGCCCAAGTGTCCATTGCCGGACAAACCGAGTAGCTTAACATATTGCAAGGTTAATCAATACTTACCAGATCAGTCTTAAGATAGGGATTTCCGCACGATAAAAAAAAAAAAAAAAAAAAAAAAGGTGCCCATTCTTAACAGAGGAGACCTCTGTGAGAGCACCTTCACGGTCACGGTCACGGGTGCCATACGAACACTTGAAGCATTCGTTGCGGGTAGGTGGACACCTAACGTAGGTTGTAGAGATCAGATGGCAGTAGCTTCATGGCCGTTTCGTGGTCAGAGTGAAGGTAGACTCCAACTGAGTTGCAAAAAGACTCGTGACTAAGGGATAAGGGTTGTTTTATATTCGATAGTTAACATTCAACTCGTTCTAGGGGGCGCGTGGATAATAGAGGGGCTTGTGGCTAAGTAATAACCGAGTAGATTAGTTTTAAGATGGGTGACCATTATTCTCACACGTTGAGATCCATTCGTTCGAGACGATTCGTTGACGGCCTCTGTAGCGTAGCGGTAGCTACTAGGACAGGGGGCGCGGGTTCGATTTCCTCTCATTGCAAATATTTGTATGCGTGAATATGTCTATTTGCATTGGTCTGGGTGTTTCTATGTATAAAATGTATGTATTTACAAAAAAAATATCCGCATTCTAGAACCCATAACACAAGCTAGTTAAACTATGCTTACTTTGGGTCTAGAAAGCGCTATGTAGAATGTCGTAGGATATTTATTATTATTCGTGCCTCGGAGAGCACGTTATGCCGTTCGTTGGTCACAGTTAACATACAAACTTCTATGGAAGTCGTTACGGATAGTTGGAACCCTAAAAAGTCCGACAAATGGTCTAACTACAGAATTTTAATGTCGCCAATGGGTTGTGGAGGTGAAATGGCATGCAGTTGCTTCACGGAAAATGTCGAAGTTCAGTCGCTTCGTAGTTAGACTGAAAAGCCGATCCCAACTGAGTTAGGAAGAGGCTCGAATGATGAAAAACAAAAGTTAACATTCAACTCGTTCATTGTGCGTACAGCTAAGGAGTGGAACTCCCTCTCTAAGTATGTGTTTTCGGAGAGATGATAACCTAGGAACCTTCAAGTCTCGAGTGATTACCTTCTAAGCAAATGTGATGCATCGTAGACAACAGCATCACTTATCAGCAGGAGAGACAGAGATCAAACGGCATCTTATTTATAATAAAAAATGCGAACGGTTAATTCCATATACGTATATTAGATATTTATTACTTGGCGATAATTTCATTAAACTCTACAAAGATAGAGCAATCATTCATTGCGATCCATTCATACATTTGTGCCTCCTAAAATAGCGCATTTATCTGTCCGTCAGTCTGTCTCTATCGCCAGAGGAAGTCATAAAGCACTCAGCTCTACCGACTCTATCACTCATTGCTCGTGTCAACCGGCTATTTCTTTATTGTACAGACTTAATGGGTATGTATACTGAGTACAAAACAATTTTAACACGTTTGTATGCTATAAAATAATTGCACTGCATTGTAATAAACGCAAAACACACGTTTTACACTTACAAACAGATACTTGAGCGAAGTTCGTCAGAGCTTTGCTCTCTTTTAGACGACTCAAGTATTTCATTAGACCATCTTCTCTTCCCAAACGGCTGAACCGATTCTAATGAAATTTCACACAAGCAAAGATGTTACTGATGGGAAGGACATAGGCTATGTAATTAAAAATTCATGTGTAGCACGAAGGAATAATCACCGAACAAAATTTTCTAAATCTGATTCCGCAATGATGGTCAAGGTTAAACACAGTTTTGGCGCCAAAATGCGTAACTTTTGAAGTGGGGTTGATCAAAAAAAGAAATGTTGAAATCCAACGTACCACGGAGGAATAATTGTAACGATTAATGTTTTTATAGAAGTTTTTAAATGGAGTTTAAATAAAGTTTAAGGTGTGACTTATGCACTGTGAAATTTAATAAAGTAATGTATTGCTAACTTCCGGCTAGGGCGAGCAGAGATAAATAAAAGTTTGATTACAATATATTAGGAGATTATAATCGGTAATAGAATGTTACATAAATTTATATAAGGTAATTGAGTAAATGAACCTCAGGGAATAGATTCTTAATAAATATTCTGCCGTGGTGTTGTTCGGTCCGTTGTGCAAGATGGTAGTATGCACTTAGCTAGTGGACACGTGGCTGGTGGTGATGCCGGCGTGCCAGGGTCTCCGCTGGTGTGCCTCGCTACCGCCATTATGGTGCAAAGCCCGGTGCGAAGACCCTGGAAATAGAAAAGGTGCGGGTCAGTTTGTCACTAGGTAATTACGTCCAAGTGACCTGCTAAAATAGCAGGTGAAGAGAATCTCCCAGCGGCAATGCAGCGTAGCTAAAAGCTTTAATAAAAAGGAATATAAATAGGCAGCACAAGCTGGTGCCGCGACCTCTGACCGTAGGGGTCATCGGCCTCGTGGCACTAAATAGGTAGGCTGAAATAGCACACAGTATAAAACAAAATATATTGAGCCATGCATTTTAGCAGGCAATAAGCTGCACCGCTGGAAAGTCTTCACCTGTAGAAAGAAGTAGGAAATGTTGATCTCAAAACTTACCCGGAGCCGACAGCAGTTGGCCACGGGGTCAAAGTGACTTTCCCCGGCGAAGGTTACCAAGGAAAGGAACGATATAAGAGCCGTCAGTTGATGACTGGGCTAGTGCTGTCCAATCTCGCTCGCACAACCATAGATATTTAGTAATATATTATAGAAACATACTAAATTATCGATTAATTTTATGGATATAATTTTAATTGATTTATAAAAAATCCACAACGTTACAATACCCCCTCAATTAGTTCAGGGTTTTTGTTACCCAAGAACCCGATACTGGACTGCTCAATACAATGCTTGACTTACGCTTACACATACATACTTTCTTACATACCTCTTCTATCATTTTCATCCATACTTTGCGGTTACCACTTAAATAATGTAGCACACGCTTCCTTCCGAAGAGAGTTTCCAGGATAATAGGCGCTGGAGACTCAGACGTAAATCTAACAAGATGGTAAACTTTGAAATGTCACAGACAACAATTTCAATGGGAAGAAAAAGAGCAATAAATACCACTGTATATTTTCGACTATAAAAGAGAAAGTGTTATGTTTTTAGTATAGGGCTTATTTTAGATGTATACATTACCGCATCTGCAATGAGGCTTATTTAACGAGTTTGCAAACCGCTCGGAAGAAGACATAACAGAGATATGCAATAAGGCTTGTTTTTGGAACTGAGTTTGCACGACCGCTCAGCATAATAATGGTATAAAACCATATGAAACAATACCCAGATACTGGTTGAATATCCCAGCTCCAAGAAAAGGTATCCGTTGGTTTAAAACGCCAACGGACCCACAAATGGTATAAAACCATAAAAACTCCTGGTGACTGGTTGAATATCCCAGCACCAAGGTAAGGTATCCGTTGGTTTAAAACGCCAACGGACCCAAAAAAAACATCAGTTGGTTTAAAACGCCAACCGACCCACAACAACCTTTACTAGGCAAAGCCTAATAATAAAAGAAAACGAACATGAAGTTCAAAATTCCATCTCAAAGAGAGGAGAAAAGAAGAAAATATATAGTAGTGGTAGGGTAATATGATTTAAAACAATAAAGACAATCAAATTGTCAAAAAAAATATAATTAACAACTTTTAAAGTTATGACCAAGTCAATTTATTATGAAAAGTGTTATTGTATAAAGTAAAATAGTTCATTATTTGACCCACGTCAGTGAGTACCTATATATGCAAACATCAGTTGCAATTGGAACAAGTGTTCAAAAAAATTCAAAGTTTTTTTTTTTTTTTTTAAATTAAGAACCCACGGTTCAACAAGGTAAGTAGTTTCTCTAAAGTTTTGTAGTCGTTTATGTTTATATTTATATTTTGTGGCAAAAAGTAAAAAAAAATTTTTTTCAAGTTCAAAATTACCATGAAGGCATTTTAGGGTTGATCCAACGGATCATACAAAAATTGCAACAGGCAAAATAATTACGAAGTATAAAAACTAATAAGTTGAAATATATATATAATAAATTATTTTGGGGCAAGTCCAAAATAAATATTATTCTTTATTCACTAATGAATAAATTTTAATGTTTTGTTCAAAAAAACAGAAACATAAAAGGGAACAGTCATAATAAGAAAAGTATTACAACATGATAGAACATTAACCAATAGGTTAAAAGATTTTAATATTTAATATTCAGTAAAAAAAGTCCAAAAGTTGGTATTCATCAAAGAATAATTTTATTTTGTTTTTAAAAAAACAAGACTATTTTTCAATACTACACTGGCAACCCTTTTGATTGTCAAAACCATAAGACGTTTGACAACTAAGTTGAATTAAATATTTCAAACAATTTCAAAACAAACTTGATTATATTTTGATACTCTTTGAGAAAACCGTACGACGTTGCCGTTAATTTGAAATGCTTAGATTAATATAATTTTATAAACATTTACTATATTTTACTTGACATTGGCGAAATTGCGCTGATTCTGCAGAAGCCATTAACTAAAAGAAGAAAAAAGAAAAACAAAACAAACTTGATAGTAATAAAAATGTTCTAATATACGAACCAAAGAAGTAATACAATTGAAAAGTATCACATTATTGAGTAAGAAGACGTAATTGACCTGTAGACCGTGTCTACCAACAGGATACATGAGTTATTTAAGTTATAAAAGTTTTCGTAATATGTGAACAAGTTGGTAGGTACATGAAATTAAAATTTTATTGGTGACCCTTTTTTTAGGTACAAATATCATTATGACCATTGTAGTATTGAGATATAGGTAGTGTATTACCAACAGTGGAATAACAATAAGGAATGTTATTATAAAATACAAGTTTTAGTTACAAGTATGTGTAGGTATATATTTGTTTGCCACAATAGTGTATAAGAGTGTTTAAGTGCAAAGGAAAGTTTATTGAATATTTACATATACTTACAACAATAGTGATTATTAGAACAAAACAAGTGTTGTTCATAGTTAAGAAATTAGGTTGCTATTTAATTAATAAATTTATTAGTTTAGGTTAGGTTCTTGTATTGTATTATGTTTGATTAAAAATGTTTTATATGAAATATATTGATTATTATACCTATATTTAGTTAATAGTTATGACACAAGTCATTTTAAAAGGACTCGGGGGAAATGACTAATGCATTGCTGACTTTGAATGGTCAAATTTATATAAGCGGTAATGATTTTAAAGACTAAACTATACCTGACACAACAATCCCATATGCAGAACAAGACGAGGTCTACAAATTTAAGTAATTATTATCTTTGTTGTTCTTTTCAAAGATTTTATTAGTTGTATGGAGATATTTTATTCTTTGTATTTCTTTTCAAAGAATTAAGTTTTAATTATTTTTTTGAAAAACAAAAGCTAATTTGGATACAGAAATCCGACAAGCAACACTGACTACAAAACAGTTGAGTAAGTATTAAATTTAAATGGTAAATTAACCCAAAAAAATAAAATCTATGGTGCGATGAGCAAGATTGACATAAAAATTAAGTAAGTAATTTACTTCAATATGAGGTACTTGTAAAATCAAGTAGTATATATGTAACCTGTCAGTGAGTAATAAACTATTTGTGTATAATACATCAAAATAGTATTAATATATCAAAATAAAGATAAATTTCAACCGGCAATAGGTTGATATAATAACTTAATATATGTTATTATAATGCATATAAAAGGTAAGCAAGGATAAAAAGTATAATAAATTCACTGACTGTGTACTAGGTATACAAAAATGGAATTGTAAAGTAAGTAGATAACGGTTGAGATCAACAAGTCCAAGAAAACAAAAGCAAATAGATCCTTACTTTACCAGTGGTATAACAGTATACAGTTAAAATGACCATAAGAGGTATTAAACTAGTCTAGATGTTAATGCAAATAATTGCAAATGTAATGTTAATTAGCCCTGTTGTTATATTTAACACAGGTAATTAGTTAAATAGATGAGTAATTTCACTAATATAATGGAAATGAGTATGCATTATTTAGTTGAAAATAAAAAAAATGAAACTAATAATTATTTTCAAATACCGTCATTTACGTATAAATGAAAAATAACAATAAAATTGGTGAAAAAAATCACCACTGGCAAAGTAAAGAGGAAAATAAGAAGAAATAAAGTACTTACGGACCAAACACACAATACCTACGGCAGAATAATACCTTTGAAGGCGCCAATGTAACGATAGAATGATTTTATTAGAAGGTTTTTAATGGAGTTTAAATAAAGTTTAAGGTGTGACTTATGCACTGTGAAATTTAATAAAGTAATGTATTGCTAACTTCCGGCTAGGGCGAGCAGAGATAAATAAAAGTTTGATTACAATATATTAGGAGATTATAATCGGTAATAGAATGTTACATAAATTTATATAAGGTAATTGAGTAAATGAACCTCAGGGAATAGATTCTTAATAAATATTCTGCCGTGGCGTGGTTCGGTCCGTTGTGCAAGATGGTAGTATGCACTTAGCTAGTGGACACGTGGCTGGTGGTGATGCCGGCGTGCCAGGGTCTCCGCTGGTGTGCCTCGCTACCGCCATTATGGTGCGAAGCCCGGTGCGAAGACCCTGGAAATAGAAAAGGTGCGGGTCAGTTTGTCACTAGGTAATTACGTCCAAGTGACCCGCTAAAATAGCAGGTGAAGAGAATCTCCCAGCGGCAATGCAGCGTAGCTAAAAGCTATAATAAAAAGGAATATAAATAGGCAGCACAAGCTGGTGCCGCGACCTCTGACCGTAGGGGTCATCGGCCTCGTGGCACTAAATAGGTAGGCTGAAATAGCACACAGTATAAAACAAAATATATTGAGCCATGCATTTTAGCAGGCAATAAGCTGCACCGCTGGAAAGTCTTCACCTGTAGAAAGAAGTAGGATATGTTGATCTCAAAACTTACCCGGAGCCGACAGCAGTTGGCCACGGGGTCAAAGTGACTTTCCCCGGCGAAGGTTACCAAGGAAAGGAACGATATAAGAGCCGTCAGTTGATGACTGGGCTAGTGCTGTCCAATCTCGCTCGCACAACCATAGATATTTAGTAATATATTATAGAAACATACTAAATTATCGATTAATTTTATGGATATAATTTTAATTGATTTATAAAAAATCCACAACGTTACATAATCACCGAACAAAATTTTCTAAATCTGATTCCGCAATGATGGTCAAGGTTAAACACAGTTTTGGCACCAAAATGCGTAACTTTTAAAGTGGAGTTGATCAAAAAAAGAAATTTTGAAATCCAACGTACCACGGAGGAATAATCACCGAACAAAATATTCAAACTTTTCTACTGATTCCACAATATTGACAGTTCAGGTCACTGATAATGGTTATCAGTCGGGGAGCTTCGCTCAATTTTTGCAACAGCGGAATGTATTGCAGACCTAGTATAATCTTATAATGTAAAATGGGTGCATTGGGCCGCATCTGATCTTAAAGGCCCAAGTCAACCTCACCTGCAAGCCAGAACACCTGCTGATCGATGGAAGAGGCAGGTCTTCCTCTCGGGATAGAGGTAGATGAAAGTCGCTCCTATTAAAGCCAAGATAAGCCTCACCAAGAGAAGGAGGAGGAGGCCTCTAAGGAGAAAATCTTGGGTGCAATCGGGACTAACGCTATAATGATGGTGAATCGCAAAATGTAAAATATGAAGCAGACAATGCAGAGGAGTATTCTTGTATTTATCTGTGGCTATCCTAAAGGCCCATACGTGATCCATAGTCCCGTAACCGGGGTGCAGCCCATATGGCACTCCGAGAAAGTAAACTCCCGTCGGATCCGGTATAGAGAGGCGATAGAACGATCAACTGCTTCATCAGATGTCATGGGTTCGGATCCTGTACAGTGCAAATATTTGTATGCTTAAATATTATATCTAACGAGTTGATACCCGCGGCTCCGCCCGCGCGGATGTCGGTTATCGGTTTTTGGCCATATCTCCGGTTCTACTTAACCAATTGCAATCAAACATACGGCAAATTTTAAGTTTGACCAAGACCTTTTTAATAGCAAATACGCTTCAAAATCCGTTCAGTGGTTTTCCGTCCATCGTGAACAAATGGACAAATAAATAAATAGATAAACAAACAGATAAGAATTCAAAAAAACAAAAATTACGTACATAATCGTTCATTTACCATAACCCAAGTTTTTTTTAATGTCTTCGATGAACAGACACACCTAATTTTAAATTTTATAATTGTATAGATTATAAAACAAAATGCATAACAGTGCATCTAGAACCCGTATAACAAGCTATGCTTAATTTGGACTTATTATAGATGGTCATGAAATGGTATCCCTGCCATAGTTTTCCCTTTTTTTTATTTTCCCCACGTATCCCCCCCGCTGGCCAAGTGGTTATGTCGGACTCGAAACCAACTAAAACCGTACGCAGTCTCATCTCACCGCTCGCCGTCACCGTGGGCTCAATAAAGCAATTCGCTTACACCCCGGCTGACCCTCGGCCATCTACATCTTTGAGATGGCCTTCTCGGGTGTGGGAACCACGGGGTTCCCATCTTATCCCGGAAAGAGGGGACGCACGCCGCCCCGGCCTGCTCCTACTCAGGTTACAGTTGGCCTCACCTGCCACCCCGAGACCAGCGCTCATAGAGGACGGAGGTCGCTGAGCGATCTGCGGCGTCTAGTCGCCTACGTCGCGCGGCGAGAATGTTACGATCTCGGCGGACCGGAAGAGTTCTTGCCATGGTTTTCCCTAAAAGCAACCGAAATAACTATGAATGGTTTAATGTACTTATTTAGATAATCATTTGTAAAACATTATATACCGGCATGGCTGTATATGGCTGACCACCTCTTTGTTATACCAACAATAGTCATATTGTACCCGTGTTTATGCAACACGGGTTATAAAGAATTTGAATTGAATTGAAATTGAAAAACAATATTCCGTAGGTAAGTTACAGTACACGCCGCCGCCACGCTGTGTGCCCAAAGCTACTCAAGAAACTTACCCACGTGTTCAATACCAAAGATCATTTATTTGTTTATTTGAAGATCGATAGATGGCGTTCGTGTCGAATTAGACGACACTATGGTTTCGTTCACACGGACCGTATATAAGGGTCAATGAACTATGACTTGTGGTTTTATTATATCCAACCTTCATCACACCCAGACCAAGTAGTGTTGTTCCATCGCCACCACAAATATCGTCAAAAGCCTGATAATCCACCACGAAAAAAGAAAAACACAGCAAGACTACTTGAAGACCACGTTATCTACAGATATTCAAGTTTGATCATTATCAATTAAGCTTAGTACTCATTTTATATGAAAAGCTTATTGAATACTAATATATTATAAACTAAACATTCCTCTCCTAAAGCGATATTTGTTTGTAACTTTTTATTTTCGTATTCATTGACGGCAGCACTCTATTAAATTTAAGAGGTACAGTCAGCTAGAAAAGGTGATAGTGATGGAATTTTACCAGGAATTTTACTGAGTTCGAAATAGTAATCTTCGTTTTAAACTGTATCAGAGTGCTTATTCTTTAAGTTATTAAACCAATGTTACTTGTTCTATTTTTGGAGTTTCGTACCTCAAAAGGAAAACCGAAACCTCATTGGACAAGGGCCCTATCCGTCAAGGGCCCTTACATGTATGAATGTATGAAGTTACTCAAACACACCAGAATAGCTTAACGAATCTGGATGAAATTTGGCACAGAGATAGATTATGTATAGAATAGCACATAAATACGTAGTCACTATTATCTAATCTGTGACATATTCTACTTTTTGTCTTCGGAATAGGTTTCTGTGGTTGCTCGGGAACGGGTAGTGCCGCGGGCAACAGCGCCATCGACAGCTTCATCATCATAACAGTGTTGTGTCTCGATTGCATTCGAAGCCTTCACCTCGGAGCCCAGGATCCGACCTCCGGCTTATCCTCCTCCATCTCGCACGGTCTTGGGCATCCCTTGTAGTGAGACCATTAGCACGCATTTCACCTTCTACGACGTCAAGCTTCACACTGTTTATAAATTTCAGAACCATAACACAAGCTAGTTAAACTATACTTACTTTGGGTCTAGAAAGCGCTGTGTAGAATGTCGTCATATTTATTTATTTAATGTATTAATAAAGAACCCTCGGTACCGAAACAGATTCCCAGCTGTCCGATGAACTATACAATTGAAATGTTGAGCGATGATTTACTCTCGTTTTTGCGGTTATTGTGTGAACTATTGACAAACTATCAACATAAAACATAACCGGTTATCCCAAAGTCATATCATATCATAATTCTAATATCAGTGTCTTTGTTTGGATTGTGTTAGTCAAGATTAGATTCTTAATTCTTTATTTTAAACAAAAAAGACATACATGTACCTGTATATTATACGTAAAATAAATGATGCACAAAGGCGAGCTTAACTCTATAAGAGTTTCTAGATCAATTTATTTGATTGAATATTGATGAAGAGGTCGATAAAAAGAATACGTAGTTCTTGCATGCCTACCCTCAATACTGCGGCATATGAATTAAGAGAGATCATTAACAGATATCATAGGACTATCTATTACCAACGGCTACGGCCGCGTGAAATGTCGATCTCATTACCGCGACTCACAAAAACCTATTCCGGGGATAAAAAGTAGCTTATATCCTATTTCAGAATATAATCTATCTCTGTGCCGAATATCATCTAGATTTGTTCAGTAGTTTTTGCGTAAAAGAGTAATAAACATCTATCCATACGTTCATATATACATACAAAACTGCCCGGGACTTGATTGAGTCGAAAGCTTTCTCGTAATCCACAAAAGCCATACAAAATATAGGCACGCAACGAAATTATTATGAGAATAGGTCGTGTTCGCACTTAATAAACGAAAAATTTTTGAGAAGATAATTGGCTTTTTTTTTCTTGCGGAAATCCCTTCGGATACCCCCCCGCCAGGCAGCGGGGGCGGTTATGTCGGGCTTGAACCGACTAAAACCGCACGCCGTCTCGGGTCTACAGACGCCGGGGTGTAAGGTTGCCCATAGAGCATATCCCTCGCACCCCGACTGACCCTGGGCCATCTCGAGAAGATAATTGCCTAAGTTACAACTTGTCAATCACATTGACGTATAAGTATAATTATAGGCTACTATAAGTAGGCAGCCACTGATACGTTATCTTAATTCTTCTTCAACGCGGCAATAATTGTTACAAAATAATTGTAACAATATCAACAATAAATTTATTATTATGTCTACCATTCATTATAATTACTTGCGATTGTGGATTTTTGGTGTGTAGGTATTTGTAATGTCGTCACGTTTTGTTGTTGAAATATTTAGTCAGAAACATTTACACAAAACATGTTTTTGTTGTTGATGATTTACCACTTTATCACGAGATTCATGAGTTAGCGAAGGAGAACCTCGATTCTTACTCAAACATGATCAAATTCTTGAGACCAATCCGTTGCCTGCGAGGCTGGGATTTCAAGGTTATTAATAAATGATAGTTAGTAAATATTCTAGGAAATTCAACACTGCGTTATGTAATGTAGACCCAAAGCAAGCATAGTTCAACGAGCTTGTGTATATTTTTTTTGTAAATATATACATTTATACTCGTTCATACAAACACCCAGACTAATGTAAATATACATACAACTATATATATATATATATATATACATACATAGAAATATCTGCACTCGCGGGAATCGAACTCGCGACCTCAGACTTAGCAGTCGGGCGCTCTACCGATTTCACAGTGCTTCATCAAGTTACATAACGTGGTAAGTAACATGGGGTGAAGCCCGTGGGGGTTTCCACACTCTAAAAATAAACAATTTCATCCTGTAACATAATTAATGGGACAATTAAGCACATACAAACACATATAGTAATTTCTTACTAAGTTTTAGACATAAGTAATTACTTAAAATAATAACTCATAAGTCAATATAATATTAATCCGACGGTTTATCGGTCTCAGACATGTTTTTGAAATAACTTTTTAAATAAGTACAGTCAACGACAAAAGTCTCTTAACAAATTCTAATTTATTAATCACTTTAGCTCTTAAATAGAAAAATATTCGTAAATAATAAATAAAACATGATGTATATTAAGTTTGTCCTCTAGGGATCATAAAACTACATGTATATTCATTATATTATATTCATTATATTTATATTCATGACGGCCTCTGTGGCGTAGTGGTAGTGCATTCGACTGCGTGGGCGTGGTTTCGATTCCTGCTCAGTGCAAATGTTTGTATCCATGAATATGTCTAATTGCATTGGTCTAAGTGTTTGTATGTATAATATGTATGTATTTACAAAAAAAAGTATATAAATATGTTTATCCGCATTCTGAATATTTATTAATATTATTATTGTAGGGTATTCATATTCCAATATAAAACGTTTGTAAATACTTCTGCGTTGACTGTATGTCATTAATCTGGAAATGGTTATAAACAATATCTAAGTATGAATATCGCTTCATTTTCATTTCACGCTTTAATTCATGGTATTAAAGGCCCTACCAAGATCTTCAGGGCCCAAGCCAACCACGCTAAGCCGTCGGTACCGGTTGCCACAAGAGCATATGTTTGTTATGGGTAGTTGGAGTCCTAAAAAGTCCGACAACCTGGTCTAGCTACAGAACGTCGATATCGTCAGTAGATTTTGGAGTTCAAAAGCTCGGAACTCTTAAAACTCACGATAAACGAAATCATGTGAAACGGGATCGTGGGAGAGCGTTTTCCGAACTCTGAAGTGCTAGCCTTTGGTGCAACCGGGATTGGCGCACCCCGCTTGACGGCACCCCGCTACAAACTCCACAAAGTAGTGACCACCATTGCAGATAAATTCTCTAGAATAGTAATCCCTCCTTGTCGGCCTTGACAGATGCTTTTCACGCCCCGCTTAAAGAACACGGGATTGTAGGTAGAAAGCATTCCAGTTCTTTTACGTACATACGACAAAGAAAGGTATTACTGAATATGGTTGCATCATATATGGATGACACTTATATCCTGCACGTATTAATAGTCAGCCCTAATTGCCTCATTGCACATTTAAAATGCCACATTTAACTCCAGAACAGTTCCCTGTTTAAGTGTGTCGTTAGAACAAAATGACCCCAGTCTGTTTGTCATCGTCTACTAACAATCTTGTTACAAATATTCGATCAATGCAGATCAGTGGTGAGAACAAATAAACGTTAAAATTAACTTCCAATAGCGAATGAACAGAATAGATAACGTTCCAATTACACTGTACATAGTGTACATTCTGAAATGCCATGAGTGGCCAACAACAGGTTATATGTAGAAGTTAAGTTCACATTTATGTGTCTTAAACTGCTTAGTGCTAGCACAGTCGAATGAACTCTTCCCTATCCCTATGTCGTTCCGTTGTGGTGCTAGTACACTAGTAGTACCTAGTTATTGAAGAAAATACTAGAAATTCAGTGCAGGGTGCGACTGAAATAATATTAGCTGAGCGAGCAGGACTCTTACTTGAAAATAAGACATCTTACTACGGTCGCACGCTTAGCTAAGGCCGCGCGCTCGTGACACTATTTTTCGGTGCTTATTCCTCAACGGTACATCGGACATGAACCATCTCGCTTCAAAACACTCCTCAGTGTCCACACTATCACCGTGGTAAATTTGGTCAAGATCCCGCGAGTGGTTACGGAGGAGTTCACCAACAAACAAAGTAAAAGAGAAGAGTAAAAATTCTTGACCACTTACCTATCTGATTCTAGAGAGTGACGGTTAAAGGCATAGAAAAAGGAAGCACGAGCCAACTGATGAAACCCGTCTGAGAGAGGCTCGTCATAGAAGTGTTAACAGGACACTGCTGACTGAACAGGCATCTGACACTGATAGGCGTGAAAAGCGAACCCAGATGCCCGTAGTGCATGGATGGCAACGAGACCAGATTCCGCCTGCTCGCCGAATACCCCAAGTACTCACTTATAAGGTGGGAGACTATGGAGACGGACACACTGGACACAAAAGGCCTGTAGAATCTGAAGGTAAAACAGATTGTAAGATTTTGCCAGATAACAGGTAGGTTCGACGGAAAGCCGTGATCGCCGGATATCCCACATCGTCCCCAAAAGTGGTCCTGGTCCTCCACCTGGGGAGATGGATGAAAAGGCTCACTTTCGCTTTTTAAATGCCAATTCCCTCCATAACCGTGAGGTGTGCAACCTCAGGGAATACTTCCTACACAATGAAGCTGATATGCATCGTGATGTAGTAATGGTGGATAACGGACTTACCCCGCTAGCTTTAGCTAAAGAGAACTGGCGCAAACCTGTGGTATTAAATAACAATGACCGTATTCATGTATCGAAGAGCAAGGAGTTGCATGGACGTTTCTATCGGGCTCTCCATGGGCCTGATATAGACTTACCAGCATATGTGTCTTGGCTACGCTTCGGTGACCTATTTGGGGAAACCGAAGGTTTTGTTTTTGCAATTATGGACGAAGTTGTGACGACGAACACACAGAATATCGACACCAAGTAACAGTATTTGAACTGTTGCGTTCCGTTTGGTGAGTGAGAGTGCCGGAGCCCAAACTCCTTTCCCATCCCCTCTCAAACTCCTTTCCCATCCTCTTTCCTTTACAGGGTCGGCAGCGCGAGTGTGACACCACTGGTGTTGCACACGTCCATAGGCCGCTGTAACCGCTTCCCATCAGGTGGGCTGTGTGCTTGTCTGCCACCTTAGTGGTATAAAAAAAAAATAACTATCGGAAATATATTCTAAAGGATGGTACGGTTGACATTATGTCGGGCGTGTCATTGTCCCGGAGAATCCCTTAGACATATAATTTCTGGTTGTTCTCGTCTCGCCAACGGCGAGTATTTGCATAGACATAACCAAGTAGCCAGGATTGTTCATCAACAGCTTGCTCTAAAGTACAACCTTATGGAATCAGAGGTACCGTACTACAGGTATGTGCCCGACACAGTTCTCGAAGATGGGTACATCGCGTTGTACTGGGATCGATCTATCATCACTGATAGGACTATTGTAGCTAATAAACCTGATATTGTGTTGATAGATCGGTCAGAGCGCCGCGCAATAATTATCGATATCACCATTCCACATGACGAGAATCTTGTGAAAGCCGAAAAAGAAAAACAAATAAAATATTTGGATTTGGCTCACGAGGTTGTCGACATGTGGAGTGTGGATTCGGCGATTATTGTTCCGATAGTTGTATCGGTTCACGGACTGATTGCCAAGAGCCTCGAACAACATCTCCAGAGGCTCGCGTTAGGCAGTTGGGTCAAGGGCTTGATGCAGAAGGCAGTGCTCCTCGACACGGCACGTATAGTGAGGAGATTCCTCTCTCTGGAGCCCTAACCACCGGTAGCTTGGTCCCTGTACCCGATGCCGGTGGGCCACTATTTTTTATATTTTTAAATATATTTGTTTTTTTTAGAGAATGTATTTAAAAATATAATTTATATGGTTTTAAAGTTTAATAAAGGAAATAATAATAATACCTTATATGTATCTAAAATTTAATAAAGGAAATAATACCTTTGAACTTTAATTTGAGCGAACTATGTCGGTGTTGTCTCATCCGAGCGCCAAACGTTATTGCAACCAAAGTTTATTATACTTTCAAGCCTTGCTTCGCTCTCATAATCCTTATTGTATATTTGATTTATCATTTTTTACAGGGGCTACTGCCTTCTGATCGCCCAACTACGACAGAAAAGCCTGCGAAAGAGTCTCGTTCGTCAATATGCAGGTGTACCGGCTTGGAGGTAAAACTAGTTTGGGCCCAGAAGATCATAGCCTCCTCATAACACTCAAACGAAACGAACTACGTCAGTAGCTGTATAACAACGTGAATTTGGCGCCAGAATCATGAAAAATGCCGCAATTATTTCGGCACATCACAACATACGATAAAATTACCCACAAAAATAAAACGCAGTAGTCCTTTGATCTATCTTGATTACAATTAATTGAGCCGTACTAAAGATCCGCGGTCGGTTGGTATGTAATAAGCGTGCTAGCACAACAGTTGGATGCTGTTCCTACAGAGAAATTAATCAAAAAGTATGAGAAAATTAGGCGATCACTTACGCGAGATACGTACAACGCTCGGAGTACTTCTAATGAGCGTGTAGGATGCGTACAGCTGTGACAATGTACAAGAAACTTACAGTAATGTAAGTTTTTGTCTGTGTTTTTGGGGTTTACAACATTGGATTGGATTGGATTTACCTTTGGATTGGATTACCAACCCTTTGGATTGGATCTTGTAGTATAAAAAGGAATATATTTTGTTATCAAAAATTTAGAGCACAGCGTGGAGTATGTAAATGTGCCCAGTTTGCCGTCAACTGGGCACATTTACATGCTTCATGCTTATACATACATACATTTTCGCGCCTAATTTTTGGCGCTGAAAAGATAATTAGTGCAGTGTGATTGCTAATACAACTCTTTCAACGCCTTCTCTCACTCTTTGTCGTACCAAAGGCTATCTCGTAATTTACATTTAGATTTCAACTCAGTGAACAGACATCATAGGCTTGGCATCAGGGTTCCACAGGGACTAACACTTCTTAGTTATGTCTAAGAAGTGTCACCTTCTGTTCCTTTTCTGTACAGTACGAAATTATCGTCAGATTGCTACTCCACGACTCATCTGAAACAAAGCCAGTGTTGTGACCTGAAAACGAACAGGCATGGTACATTAAAGTGATTCATTTAGACAATTAACAAACCGACGCGGCTCTTCAGGCTAAATGAATAAGTTATTTTTAAGTACGTAGCGATTACAAGCCGCAGATTAATTATGTAATGCGATGACTTTGTAATGGTTGACATGGGATTCGGTGTGATTTAATTATTTCTAATATTGGTGGGGGCCTCACAAAGATCTTCGAGGTCGAAGGCAACCACACCAGCAAGCCGGTACACCTGCTAATTGGACGATGAGGCTCTGGCGTAGGCTTTCCTTCAAGGGTGAGAGGTCAGACGGCAATCGTTCCTGTAAAAGCCAAGATAAGTGAAATCGAGAGAAAGAGCAGGCGAGTGGAGATCTCCAAAGCGCAAGCTTTGGAGGCAACCCGGAATTACTGGTGATAAGTAAAGAGGGGTCGTGGTTTTTTTATTGCCAGGCTCTTTTCTCACAGGCTTAAACTATTGCCTTGCGAATCTAGCAGTAAATATAAATGTAGAAGCAATAATTTTGAAGCTCGTACGTGTTACTTTGCGACCTGCATGAATAAAGATATTTATTTTGATTTAATTAACACTGTGATTATGATAATACTGTCATACAAACATACATAGCGTTACACCTCTTCCATTTTGACTATTAGGACTGCCCTCTGGTTCTCAAACCCCTAGAGGAGAGCCTGCACTGGAGCTTCCTCCGTCAGTTCAGTAGCCGTTCGCCACGGATAAATGGAATTGATTTCATGAAAAAAAGATTGATGTTTTCAATTACATCATCGGCAAGAGTTGGCGTTGTTGTGATAACAGTGTTTATTATTTTGATAGTTGCGTGCGGTATGTGGGCCAGCGTCGAGGTAGGTAAATCGGTGCTATAAATTTTAATGATAAAAATTGTTTTTGGACTCAAAGAGTTCAAGTGTTTTGCCAATCTTCATAGTACAGGATGATGTTAATTTAAGGCTCTTTGGATGCTTCCACACAGAGGTTAAAAATGTTTGAAAACAAATGATTAAGTTTAGGAGAGCGATTCATAGAACGTGTATTGGGGCCTCACCAAGATAAAGATCTTCAAGACCCAAGAGAAACGTAATGGGAGTCTGGAAGAGTTTAGCAGGTGGGAGACAATAGCCGCTGCTCATATAATCTTTGTGGAACTAGATAAGTCTCCTACCTCGGTCACGGGACTCCGCTACCTGTTAACGGTACACCTGCTGATTAAAAGAAGATACTTTTCTGCAGGTATTCCTTGGGGCTGGGGGTCAGACCACAGTCAGCCCCGTCGAAGCCAAGATAAGCCAAAGCAAAAGGCAGAGATCGAGTTCGACCTTCGGATTTTTGGATGAAACCGGGATTAGCGTTCGGATGACGATTTGTGTTTTTTTATGGATTGCAGTCATTAATACTTAGATGTTTACAACAACAGAATCGTTCACAAGTTGTTTACCCTGTAACTCCTTAACCCCTGTAGTCTTTTGGGAAAACCGTGGCAGAAAGGTCATTCGAGAATAATAACTTGAGAGGCCTAATTAATTTCGGTCGGACTCTATTTGAGGCCTCACACTAACTATAAAATCCCAGTGTATCAAAACGATTGTTTTAATGTTATAACAACCCCCTGTATATATATACGATTCATTGTATTATCAATACATATCTTCGCGACCTGCCCCCGCCTCATATCAGACAATTAAGTTTAATGGATATATTTAAATTAGTGCTGCACACTCAATTGACAACATATTATCGCCATATTAGTTTCTTATGATACCGTTATATCATTGAATAAAGAATTTTTAACGTTATTTTTATGAATTTAAAGTTGAAATTTAAATAGTTTTTTATCAAGAAGTTAATTAATGAAATTGTTGATCGTTCAGGGTATAATATTTATTTTAATCACGTCTGCCTCTCTTATCAACAGGTCAGTTAGCAAAATCATTATGTCTCAATGTACGTAATTATGAACATAAATATAATTATAATGTACATAATTATTTTATAGTAAGGTCAACGAAGACGACAGCCTGATTGTACAGTCAAGCACAAAAGTCATATCTCTAAAATATTCTATAGTAGAACATATATCTGTAACCAGGATACATTTCTTAAGGTACTTTTAGACTACGACAGAAATTCCGACATAAATGTCCGACATTAATGTCTGTACTGTATACACTTGTGCGGGTTTTGCGTGTCTGAGTAATGTCTATGTGTAAGTGTAAGGAAATTGTGTCCGAGCTGTTCACACGCAAACTAGTTAGTGGTGCACAGTGTCATTTACTATCGTAGAGGGTTTTTTTTTTTTTTTTTTTACGTGCGGAAATCCCTTCGGATACCCCCCCGCTGGCCAGCGGGGGTGGTTATGTCGTGTCTCGACTAAAACCGCACGGTGTCCTCCCCAAATGTCCGTTGCCGGGCACCCCGGGTAAGCCCTCGAAAGGATAACCCCAGGGACTATCGTAGAAATTTATGTTACCCTCTACTATCGTAGAGGGTAACATAAATTTCAAAGCCTCAATATATTCCCAAGTACAAGTATAGTTTTCATCACTTCCTTGTCCACTCTTTATTTTTCTTATTTCATTATTAAGTTTTGTCCTTAAGTTATGAATTTTTCTGCTTATTTCTACCGAGGTAGTTTTAAACTCTTCTGCTAAACTTTCCAGCGCCGCCTGCTTTTTTACTCTACTTTTATTATCACTGGATAAAACATTCCAAAGCTCTGGTAGCCCTTCTACAAAAATGTTAAGGCTCTTTGTGGTCTCCTTGCTCCACGTTAAACTCATTTTGTGCACTCAAACGCGGTGCGGTGTATTGAAAATTTCAAACCTGTTCGAAAACTTTTCAACTACACTAGACACTTGGACACAACGTGTTCACACAGCGGCTGATGCGACACTAATTATCGTGTCACAATAAATTTTGCAATAAGAGACACTCGTGTTCATACAGAGACACTTCGATGTAAACACATGACACTGAGTGTAAAGTGTATAGTGTCATAGTCTAAACGTACCATTATGACGCTGTTCCTCACTTGTTCCATAAACGTCACTCCAGCTATACTTTTCAGAAGACTTACCATAACGTGTTAAAACAGGGATGGAGCATCAGTAACTGAAATTACTAGTATTCCCGTTAAACTCTCTAATTAAGCTAAATGGTTTGTGTTAGGAGGGGGTTCACGTCGGTAGGGGCCAGGGTTAGAACCTGGGACTTCTGCATCGTAAGGCCGCCTCCTTAACCACTAAGCTGCCGACGCTGTTATTGGTGATTGTATGAATGTTTATTCACCCTTGCCTAACCCCTCTGGGATAAAAGGTGTGTAATGGTATAAAAAAATCACACCAGCACAGAAATTGCCATTAAAATATATGTAATTATAATCATTATAACTCTGTGGTGTTCGTCTAGCCAAGGTTTTCCGAGTTCAAACCCACCTATAATGCACACCTGCTGATTGACGGTCGAGGTTCTGGTGCAGTCCTACCTCACGGGGTTGGGAAGTGAGACGACAGTCGCTCCCGCAAACGCAAAGATAAGCCAATCAAGAGCAAGAGTAGAAGAGCAGACCCGGGGCTCTAAATAGCAAGCTTTGGATGCAACCAAAAAGACAATAGTTCTTACCATCAGCAGGGTGCAGTCGATTCTGTCGATTGACAGCCTGTATATGAAAAAAATACATACATTCAGTCACGCTTCTTGCTCATTTGGGTGAGCAGGGACGGACGTTGCTCTACTTGCGTTGCTACGGTCCTGACTAGTGTTTCAGAGTTACGTCCATTCGCCCCAATGAGGGACGAATCACAGATTACACCTTTCACTTATTTTACTTCCACAATATTTTTTATACCATGCTCGTCATTGATTTTAAAGAATATTAGTAACCGAAATTGCAAACCCTCTAAGCCTCGAGCTTAGCTAAATTAATTGTGTTAGGAGTGGACCCGGGACCTTTCGATCCTAAGGTCGACTACTTAATCAGCCTTTTCTTAGAACTTCGTTGATCTGATCATCATACTTAGGCTACGCTCCATACCTATATCTTATGTCATCCATTCTCTCTTTATAAAGTTATGCATTATACATTATATTACCACCCTATTATTAAAAAGTATATAAGTATGTTTATCCGCATTCTGGAACCCATAACACAAGCTAGTTAAACTATGCTTACTTTGGGTCTAGAAAGCGCTGTGTAGAATGTCGTAGAATATTTATTTATATTTATATTTATTTATATTTTATTATAGCCATATTATTCATCTAAGCACGAATCGTGGTTGCAGTCAAACCTTAGACTTTGTCCGCTCTCCTACAACTCCATGTTTATCTTGGCTTTAACGAGAGCGACTACCGGCGGATCCCCCCGCCCACTTCCAACCACGCCGTTAACCAGGAGGTATAAGGTTGGCACGGATCCCGAAGGTCTTAGTAGGTGTATGGGTACCCACTTTATACTAAATATGTTACGTTATGTACTAGTCGCATAAAAACAAAAGTTATTTCAATGTGAAAGAAATATATTTCAGTTTTACTACACAATAGATAAACAATGTACAAAATAAAAAGTATTTACAATATTACACTTATATACTGATTCGAAATATCTGGTGAACAAAATTTTGTACCTGGTTCATCAAATTAAAATTTGGTAATTAGGTAAAATGTACTCATCTACGATAAAAATATTTTTAAATTAACAATACCTTATAGTTAATACACAATATTGTCTAAATCCCATTATACTATATATACAGAATAATTTACAATAATATTTATGTTGTCCGAATCACTGCACTCGCAAGTCACATAACCGCTTGGTACCGTCAGCGGAAAAATAAAACTTGTTAATTTAAATGTCCTTTTTCGCAACTTGAATTCACTGATCACCGGAAATTTAAAAATCACGACTTTTAACGTCTTTAATTAATTCACTATTGGGTGGTAGTTTGTGTACTGGGTGAAGGGGACCCGCTTGATACAGGTGGTTGCACCATGCTTAGATGCGGTGGCATGCCCATTGGAGGTAGTGGCCGTCCCCCTGTCATGAGAGGGTGCGGGTGAAAGTACTGCTGCAGCGCGGGGTGGGGGTACAAATGATGAGGGTGGCGGGAAAACTGCGCCATTTTGAATTTCTCGACCTCCGCCTCCTGCACACGCTTCGCTTTCGCTCTACGATTTTGAAACCAGATTTTGACCTGTGAAAAGAATATATCATTTAGTCATGTCTTTGAATGTTTTGTCTTAATAATAATGATTGCATGTAGCTTTATGATTGTGAATACATAATACACATGAATCAATCACAAATCAATCAAAATCAATAATAAAGGAAGATTTTTTCGAAGCTTCATAACTAAATTTCATCAAATAGTTGGCTGTTCTGAAAAAGAAAGAACTTTTTGTCTTCTTCCTAGTTCTTTATGGAATTAATTATATATTATACTAGCTGCGCCTGCGACTTCATCCACGTGGATTTAAATTTTTAGGGTTCTAATTTTTTTACGCGGATTCCCAACTATTTTTCCAAAATAAAAGTACCTTATGTTACGCCCTATAATATTTATATGTATAGATATTAGAATAGTACCTGTGTTTCAGATAGTCCTAATGATGAAGAGAACTCTGCTCTCTCAGCGATGCTTAAATATTGCTTCTTGGCAAACATGCTCTCAAGCGAGCGCAGTTGTTGAGCGGTGAATGGGGTGCGTGGCTTGCGGTTCGGCTTGTGCTTGCGAAGGTTACATTTCAATTTGGCCGGCTCACCATTGGCATCTGTGGAAAAGAAATACTCATTAGGACAGGTTTATAAGGTCATTTGTATTAATCATGGTGTCAGACATCGGAATACTGTATAATCCACTTTAATTTAAAGATATTTGCATATGAGTTTCACCATCAGTTAAATAATATCATTTTAATAATAATAAAGTTAATTTGTAAACGAATTAATCCCTAATGTCGTTTCACACTTTTTAGGCAATGTATCATAAAAGCATCCGCATTTTGAAGCATCCGCCTTATGCATTCGTTAGCAACATTAAAAATCTCCCTAATTAGATATCAAAACGTTATTAGCTTCTGGGTTACCTCAATAAGCAGTTTATGACTAATTATTAAGCAATAAAACCTCCAGTTTTCTCATTTGATAACATTTTTCTTGACCAAAACCATTTCGAAATAGTCTGAGATGGAAATAAATGAATATTAATAATGATAAATGTGAACATTCATCCGTGAACATGTTCGCGCATATATGAACAGCATGGATTTTAATGTTACCTACATCTCAATAACAGAAAAGCAGCCGAATAGCGATCGGAATGCCGCATCGTTCCTCTGCTGTATTAATAAATAGGATAAAAAAACTTAAAACAGAATAAAGACTAAAGGAAAATACACCACGATCAGATCCAGATAACATCTCTACAAAGTAATTTTTAAACTTATTTAGCGACGAAAACAAGCGTATTACTACGCAAATCGTCGATTTTATTTCCCCAGCTGGTTAGAAAAGAATTGATTAACAACCACATGTCGGAGATACGAATAGAGATAGTAATGTCTTTCATTAACAAAGAAACTGGACAGTTATGTGCTACAAAGATTTTTGGGGCATTTCGTTTGAATTACGAACATTTTCTGGCCAGTTTAAAACCTTTTGACCGGTACTGTTCGTTTTTATTCCCTTTCAAAATCCCGTTTTTAAGTAGAATAATTGAAAGTTAAATTTTACGACTAAGAAATTCATCAATCAAATTAATTTCTGGTTGAATATTAAATTTATGTTCAAATGACTCATTATTACGTTCGTCTATTAGTGAATCGGTCAGCAGCTCAATTCTGGTTTTATATTATTCATTTGAATTCTGGTTTGATTTATAAATTTGAATCTACATACTTTAATAGTCTCCAATCTTCCATAATTATCTGAGTACCAACTAATTGGTATTTAAGTACTAATTAATGCGTTTGGACGTTGATTGATTGTCGAACACGTGGCGCGTAAACTTTCGTTTTATTGTGACTATGACACAATTTTGTTAGCACGTCATTATGATTAAGGTATCGTAAAGTGACTTCTACTTATTGCTAGAATCACATAATCGGGCGGCATAAATTTAAATATTGTTTTTAAATGTACTTTTGTCTGTCTATGCATTATTAACCAGTAGCTAGCTAGCATTAGCTTTTAACCTAATCAGATTTGCCTAAACTTCTACTTTTTCAATACAATGACGAAAAAAAATTGTTTAACAAATCTCATCGTAAAAGAAAACAAGTTAAATTACTACTAAACATTGTGAAAGTGTAAACTTAATCTACATCCGAAATATTAAAAATTATAATGTGGCGCTTGCAACGACGTATTAATCCCAATGTCAAATCGTACACTCACTTAATAGCTAATGGTTCACAGAAAAAAATAACAATAAATTATGTGACAGTCGAAAAAAAGCTAAAGTGTATTAATGTCGTGTTTAGCAGACGTCAAAGCAAGTACCGACGACAAGACAGAAATAATGCTAAGAGCCGATGCACACTAACGATTTAAGTGCAGCGTTTTTTCACTACTTCACTAAAATAGATCATTTAACTCACCACATTTTTTCAACATAGACGCATATATTCAGTCTGATTTATTGATAGTACCTTTTGTTTAATAAACGCGTTGTGCATCGTTACAACATTCCTGCATTATTAATGAGCAAGTAAACAATGAAAAAAATTAAAGTTCAGTTGTATCACTTTTGTCGCACGTGTGCAGCCGTTTCTCAAAAGTACCCGGGTGCTGTTAAATTACCTCCTTTAAAAATACTTATATGGGGCTGTCTGCTCTCGTCCTCTTGTTAATTGTATAAAGAGATATTGGCTACAGATGTTACATCGCTGAGTTATGCTCATGTTGTTGTGACTCTCTGAGCGACGAGAGAAATATGAGACGTTTTAAATAAATTTAAATACATTTTCCGTTGTTACACATCGTCATTGTTTCTTTTTTTTTTAAAGGAATGTCTAGTGAATGAATAATGAAAAGTGTAAAGATTTTTCTGCCTGTTTAAATATGGAATACCTACAATTCAGATCCTTCAAGTTTGTACTGACGGTACCTAGTGTTTCAGTACACTGCTAAAAAGACAGTTGATATATTAATGAGCGTGTTTGCTTTTTGTGCGCGCACCACCATTAATCGTGCGAGGCGTGGTATGTCATTCATTCCAATATTTTAAACGGGCACCGTATACTTGACGTTTTTGTTGTCTGTACAAGAGAGGCGGACATTCTTTGCATCTTTTGGGTTATTTGACATTACAAGTATTTTATATCGCAGATATCGAAACTAATAATACAACAAGTACAAAAAATAAACTAAAACAATTTCTGTACAATTCAAAGATCACGTTATAATTTATATTTCCTATACATGTAAGTTATAATACATATCGAAAAAAATTAGAAAACATCTGATATAACTATAAAATAAAATTTATATGTCACAATTGTGACTTCGCTGGCAAATAAACAATCATAATGATATAAAAAAAAAGTTAAAAACCTACAAAGAAACTCATTTGGCGATTTTCACCACACGAGAAAAATTGGTAGATAATCAAAAACAATGTTGTGTATTTAAATTAATAGGTTCATAACGTAAGAGATATATCGCGATATGTTGAACATAATTTATGTTAAACACAAAGAACTATTGAGGCTATTAACTGGTGTTCCCGGATTCCTTTAAACTACGCCCACAATATTTATCTGGCGATCAAAAGGAATCCTTAACGTGGCCATTCATCAGCACTCAATCTTTAACTCATAAAAGGGCCATAGAAAACACGGAAGTGAATAAGCTTTGCCGTTAAACATTAGTTTTATATTTGAAAAACTATTTAGTGAACTTCCCTTTGGAATCGGGGACTATTATTTATTATCAAATTTAGATCTAACAGAAACCTATTGGTAAAGAAATAAAATGATGTTATCTTACATAAACATATTTCATTAAATCTTGTTGGAATTTACATAGTCTTGTTGAATTCTTTGAAAGACGTAGAAAATATTTTGCGAATATTCATATTATTGTGATGTTTTATCTTTAATGTTCTATTCATATTAATAAAGATAATATGACACATCTTAAACATGATATTACCAACTCCAAATATAATATATTTAATATACATGTCTAGATTGAAATTTGGAAAATTTTAGTAAAACAACGCTTTTAACACTGCCAAAAGTTAAAAGGCTCGACTTGTATAAGCTAATCTAATATATAATCATAAATTATAGAACATCCTACACCTATGTTTCATATAAAATTCATATGCCTGAACTTGTAAATAGACCCATTGACATGTAAACAGGCACCAAAATTAAAAAGAAAGGAGTACATAAGCAACAAGTTTCATTTTGTCACCATTTAAATTTATTTCTAGTTAATTTATTTTATCCAAAATCGTCCATTTCAAATGTTTCATGGCCTCACCTTAAATGATCTATTAAGAGCGTCGTCGGTTGGAGCCGTGTTTATACTCGTCCCGCTCCGCTCAGTTTACAAATAGCACTATTCAATGGGACATTAGTATTTTGGCTCTGAGCCAGCGCTTGACGGCGTTTGACTACTTGTTAAACACCAAACGTCATCTTCTTCAGTTTAATATTATAACCATTATTAATATTTAGAAAGTATTTAAGGTACACATACAAAAATAGTTAATTTAAAAAGAACCCTTAAAAGCCCTTTTAAGATCAAATCAGCATTTTATTAATAGATTTTTTTTGTTATAAATTTTGTTTACATTTTCGTGCGGAAATCCCTTCGGATACACCCCCCCCCCCCCCGTTGTGTCGAATCGACTAAAACCGCACGCCGTCTTGAGTCTTGAGACGCCGGGGTGTAAGGTTGCCCATAGAGCATATCCCTCGCAACCCAACTGACCCTGGGCCATCTCCGGTTTCGAGATGGCCCCCTCGTTATGTAAAGGAGATGGAAACGATCCCATACAATCTTGGGCCATAATTGTAATGAGATGAAAATGTTCTGAATTAGTGGATTCAGACTTCTTAGTTCCTTACTGTTTCGTAAGCTTTGGCAATCTGAGAGTCGAGTTTTAGTAAAAGCAAGGTATGAAGTTATGGAAAGGACTTATAGCTTACACAATATCCAGAGATGATTAATTAAGTGAGTAATTTTCGGTGTGTTGTGCGAAAGCAAGCATGTGCGATCCTTGCACAAAACATGTATTTTCTAATGTCAATCAATATTAAAAAGGTTGGCTAATTTTGCTGATGTGGATTCGATTATCATTATATTGTATGTTCAGTAGTTAATTAATATTTTATTGGTTAATATCGCTATTATTAAATGCACTATACTTTATACATAAAGTATACCGTGTGTTAAATTAATTAGGGTTAAATAGGTGCCCAGTGCAAAGTTTTCTTTTTATGATTATTTTGTGTAATCCCATCCTCTTTACACAATTTTCCATCTCCTTTATACTACTTATTATGCATATTATTTATTTATTTAGTTAAGATTAATGAAAATGATAAGATATTTCATTATTTTAGAGCGTATAAGTGACACTGCAGTGCGCAATAAAACCTATAAATGTTGGAGTCTTGCACATATAAATACATAATTTACAGATATTACCAATTAATAAATGAAAAATAATTAAAAGATATTATTAGAGTAAATATTTTTATAAGTATGTTTTTGCCGACGCTACCTCAAATGAAGCGGTCGCGACAGTTTTGTTGCGCATACTCGGTAATTGATTGGGAATGCTTCTATAATTAGGAACGTGACTTGTTGCTGACCGTACTTAACTACACATTTATACACTGATTAAATACATGGAAGGATTGTTTGGCAACGTAGATGTTAAAATATGCGATTGAAATTATATATATACTTCCTACTAATATTATAAATGTGAAAGTTTGTGAAGATGTTTACGTGTTTGGATCTTTGTTACTCAATCACGCTGAAATTATTCATAACAGATTTAGTCTGAATTTAAAAATAAATACGATGTCTGTTAGGTAAGCGTGGTATGTATATCTTCGATATCCATTTCATCAACTGCGTTAATATCTATTACGAGCAAAAATATATACTAATTTATGGTTTACTCCTAAAACGCTTTTTGTAATACTCAATACTCAATACTCAATACCTTTATTGCATTCCATAATGTTTTACATTTGTTAAATTAAAAATTTGGATACAATTATGGACCCTGTCGGGCACAGCACAAAGTTTGGAGTGAGGAATAGTTTGTTAAACTTAATTATTTTATCTTAGTATTAGTTTATATTACAACAATTGCAAAACATAAGTGTATTATTCTGGATCTTATTATGCAGTTTATTTTAATGTTTAATGTATTATACAACTTTTATTTTATTTCATTGGATTTATGATGAAGTTAACTTAGCTTCTATCTGTTACAGAGTTACATACAATAATAGAATATATATTGTGTGTCAAAATCATTCATACAGATACATATTATTATAAGTACAATCTTAAAATTATTTTTATGCTTTATTAATTTTATTAATGTCATGCACATACTTACGCACTAGAGTAGATAAATTGTTTGTAATATGACTTTATTTAAACCACGGTCTAAAGACGATTTAAACAAGGTTTTACAATTAGACCTTGTTCTGTAATAAGACCGTAGGATTCTGTGAATCTTTTTTCTGTGTATTTTTTAAACACATTTTTTAAATTAATCTAGAATTCATGACCGAAAAATTGACCAACCAAATAACCCCCATAAATATAAGAAAATAGTGCCCATCTTACATTCATTCAAAAATTAATTATTTAATTTAAATGATATATTTTTATCATTTGCATTAGGTAGATAAAAATCTAAATGTTAGATCGGAAGCTTAGTGGTTAAGAAGTCGACCCCGTCTAAGAGGTTCCGGGTTCGAATACTGACCATTACACTACCGACGTGAACCCGCTCCTAACACAAGCAATTAAGCTTAGCTGGAGAAGTCAGGGGAAATATTACGTTTATTTCGGTTACTAATATCCTTTAAAAATAAAAAATAATATTGAGTGGCCGCAATGTAATATTATGATAAACAAATTAAAATAATGATTCGTAATGAGATATAGCGGCACGAGAGCCTAAACTAATATTATACCTATGTCATTATTTTTCTTAATAGCTACACAGCTACAACAGAAAATACAAAGTTTTAAATATAATAATAAAGGTTAATAGCACTCACTTCTCGTCAAGCTCACTTTACATCTAAATGCTTATTTAAACTCTTATATTTTAATAAATGATTATTGTAAAAGTTTGAAGGCAACCATAAATTAGTACAGGAGTTTACCAGCTGATTTATTACCACTTAAGACGATATTGCCTTATTATAAGACAATACAAGCCTTACTTGAATGTGTTTAAGTGGTATTAGTTATGGAAAATAGCTCTAAGTACCAAATATTATAATAATTAAAAAGCAACATAACTTTTATACATCATTATTTTGTTATGACACATCACTTACCTAAGTTTAAACTCACTACACATAGTACCTAATGAGTTCAACTTGTTTGGTCCACTTTATTATAATACTAATGTAATAACTACTAGCTTAAATTTATGGGGATAGGTAGTGCGAGGGATATGCTCTATGGGCAACCTTACACCCCGGCGTTTTAAGACCCGAAACGGCGTGCGGATATAGTCGGTTCAAGCCCGACATAACCGCCCCCGCTGGCCAGCGGGGGGGTATCCGAAGGGATTTCCGCACGAAAAAAAAAAAGGTAGCCTAGTGGCTAAAGTTAGCGGAGTGCCGACGCTGGGCTCCAAAGCTTTGCAACTGGGCTGTGAAGGTATTTAAAAAAAATCCTTTAGCTTAATTCATTTTCTCAAAATTTTACATTCTTCCATTACCTACTAACAGTATTAACAATAATTATTTCATTATAACGAAAGTTCCTATAATAACAAAACACACACTACGGAAAAAAATACAACCAACAGCCATATTGAATTGCGAATTCAAAAGCACCCCAAATGCTTTTTTAAATGCCGTTTAGAGCGATTAAACTCGATCAACTAGGGTGAAACGATTCACTCGCGTTCATTATTTAGATACAATTAAAGTCACCTATCCATTTATCAAGTACCTACATGATAGATGGCATTACCTATTATCATTTTACTCGCCGTGACAGATACTATGTAGTGAAAATTCCTACATATATTATCATCTTACTCGCCAAGGTTTCAAAATGACAGTTTAAAAAAAAGTTTTTGCAACTGTAACCTATATGGTCATACCTTTCATTGTTACAAACACGTCTGTCGTCACGTCACTAGGGTAACGTGTGTGACATTAAGGTGTCTCTTTTTACACACAACTGTTGCTATGAGTTCGAGAAATAAAACTATATGTACTTAGGTACAGTTCGGGTACTGATGATCTCTGTGTGAAGTGCGTTCGACTGTCATGAGTTTGATGTCCGCTTAGTGTAAATATTTGTATGCACATAGCTCGTTATTAGATTTATAAATATTTACAAAAAACATATCTATCTTTGAAATAAAACTATTTTAAACGGATTCTATCGCGATATATTTGATATTATTTTACGATGACCATGGCTGCCGAAAAGCAACCGAAAAAGAATATTATCCAAGCGTGTATAAATGCATTCTAGAACACATATTATAAGCTAGTTAAGTTCGTTTTAGATTGCGCTATGTAGGTAGCCGTCATCATCATCACAGCGTTAGTCCCGGTTTCATTCAAAGATAGCACTTTGGAGCCCGGGTACGCTCTCTTACTTTCTTCTTTGTTTCCAATTCCGCTGTGTAGTATGTCAGAGAGAATTATAGAATATTATTACATTCAACTTACTACTATTTTATCCCCCCGATTTCCCACTTCTTTTCAACAACCTAAGTGATATAAAGAACCTCCCCAAAACTTTCTACTACTATCTCTCCTATGCTTCATTCCGTTCACCTTTATCATGGTTATTCCTCCATCGTTGTCTCAGTTAATTACTTAATGCTTGTAATTCCACCAGGATCGTTACATATAAACAACCAAGCTACAACATCCAACCAACGCAACCTAAATTGTAACTCAATTCACAACCTTTAAATAACGAAACAGCTTAATAAAATAAAGCTAAGTGCTCACTATTGTGCGTATAATTGACAAGTGGGTATTAATTAGTAGCATGTACCGTTCCACTTGACTCAAGCCACCGGCTGTCTGTACGAGGCTTTATAATTTTACAATGCACATCGGGCTATGATCGTCACGGGGTGTCTTATGAATACAGAGTTAAGAAAAATCAGACCAGGCCAATTCATTTTGAAAGCGAACATCTAGCGTAAAAAAGTTGCTTTGATTTGCGTGTTTCTATGTCTTCGCTAGAACTTTTACTTCATACTTTGCTTTTTATAGAAAACCCGCATTCTATAAATCATGTTAAAACTATGCTTAGTTCGGGTGTAGATGGCACTGTATAAAATATCCCAGACTATTTTAGTACTATTATTATACTGGGATGTTGAGATGGAAAATAACAAAATCAATATCCTATAGCGCGATACAGGATCAAATGTTGGAAATAGTTTAATTAATTCTTACACGTTTCGGTTCCTTTGTTACCTGTATATGGTATCGCTACATTTGAATTTATTGAATTAATTAGCCTAAATAAATGAGCTTAAGTAAAGTGATATTTTATAATTGCCAAATAATGCCTAATTAACCATTGAGATACATATATTAATAGCCAATTTTACCTATTAAGAATAAATTAGGATAACTTAAAAGGTTACTGCAAAACAAATTTAAAAAAAAAGTTATGTAACCGATTGTTAATAGTTTTATTGTATCGCACCTTTTTGCTTTAGTCAGTATTAACATATTTAAGTTGTAAACAAAAACAGTGTAAAAATGATTTATAAAGTACTCTCCAAACGCATCCGGTCTTCAGTATACAGACAAACAAAAGATAACCGGTTGAGATACTCATAAATAATTATTTTAATGATGGCTCACTTCAACAGTGCAAAAAAGCATGAATACCTACCTCAAAATTTCCACTTCGGATCTGTCGAGTAATATGTAATCTGTCTGTAAAAAGTAACGCCACCGCTGCCGTGCCGTTTCGAACAGCAACATTCACAAGTAATATTAAAATTACAAGAACTTAAAAACCTAACTGTGACTGTATACTTCACGCCAATAAGCAACCATTGTGAATCTTTATCATTTTAATATACTCAGTATCACTTGCGCTATAAAGATGAATCTAACGATATATTACTAGTCAGAATCGGTTGAGCCATTTACTTAGTATTGACGAGGTTATATGGGACGGACATCGACGTAACATACATTTATATCTACATGAATAAATACATACATACAGCCGGATAAAAAGTCATACAAATATCGTTGTTTGTATGACTTTGCTGCGCTGCCGGTTATTAGCGGCCTAAGCCTACTACGACCACGTTAGTTACCAATTATAGCAGCCTGTATGAACAACACCGCGATTCCTATCATTAAAATCGAAATTAAATACGGTATGGTTACAAAAAGTAATTTTGTATTGTACTATGCGCTCGATGATGTCAATTTAAAATGAAATTAACTTAATTACAAAATTGCTAGATATTTTCATTTGACTCTTTAATTAGCAGGTAAGTAAAATAGGTTAATTAAAGAATATATCAGTAATTTGAGCTTCGGATGCCTTTTTAACTAGGATTTTTGTAAAAAAAATCCTAGTTAAAAAGGCATCCGAAGCTTAAACCATCACAAGCACAGAATCATCTGAGAGAAGAGAAAGCCTACGTCAATAAATATGTAATTATTGTAGGTAGCATTTAGGTCATGTGTCAAATGTTGACACTTGATGCTTTTCTACCTACTTTCGAGAATTACTTACAAATATTTTTTAAATTGGTATTTTTTTTATGTACATTTAAGTAGCTAACAGAGAAATATAATTAACAAAACATTTTATTGGTCTGCTGCAAGATTTTTTCCTCCTCATTTTTTAAATTCGGTGAAAAAAAATCGACAGATTATTTCTTTGATATTATGTTCTGTAAGGTTGACCCCGGCTTACCTTCGCCTTTTTGTATTATTTTTCATGCCTTTCATGCCTCATGTGTCATTCGCTCAGTACTCATTCATTTTACATGCCCAAACCATCCAGAAAGCTTGTGAAGTATATAAAAACAAAAGCAGATAGCATGTTCTTGTCCATCTACTCCAGAGAGCGAATAATAGTATTCATAAATTATAATGACTTCCCAAAAGGCACAGTGGTCCTCAGAAGTTGCTAAACACTAAGAAATTTTCAAACTGTCTATACATTGAAATGAATCAATAAATAATAATCGATAGTTCATTATTTGTAATCTTCAGAGAATATGTTTCATATATTAAAAATGTTGTTTATTATTTTATGAAAGGTTTTAGTACCTACCTTACTTATCGTTAAAATGAACAGATTAAATAGAACTATTATTATTAGCATCAATAATTATGCAAGTTGAATATTAATAAATAAATTCAAAGTAATATGTAAATTGTCTTTGTTTTAATTAACGAAGACACATTTTACAGCATTATAAAATTTTCACAACGCACGATGACAGCTATGATTACTACTAAAAATAGTAAGATAATAAATTAATTATATAAAAGTTTTGTCTATGCATCTATAACTCTACACCTGTAGGTATATTAATAAATGAACACGTTAATGCGCACGAGTCGGACTCAGCAGGGTGTCCGGCGGACTCCCACGCCGGTGCCCACCTACCTTTATAACGGAGCGCAATAATAGTCGGGATTGTACAGCGATTTGGGGTATTTTAAAAATGTTTTGATGTATTTGAGTTATGTGATAAGAGAAAATTTTATAATGACTTATCGAGTCGTAACTACTTTTGATGTTTTTTGAAGAATTGTCGAAAGCGTCATATTAAGTCAAAAATTTTAAGAGACATTATATTTAAATATTTTCTTATTTTACTACCTAAATCTAGGATAAAAGTTACCTATGTGCTTTCAAGGCTATAATAATTTTATATATATATTTATTAGATATAGTAGTATATGTTTATTTTGTATACAGCCTTTATTTGCGTATTTGAGTAACCGCACATGCTTTAAACTTTCGCATTTATACCTACCTAATAGTAGTAGGTACTATTAGGTAGGTATAAATGGTAGTGTTGGTATGGTAATATAATGGTAGTAATGGTAGTATAATGGTAGGTACTACTATTAGGTTAGGTACTAGTAGGTACTAAGGTTCATTATAGTATTTCATGCATAATGATGACTTGAATTTCTGTGACTTCACCTTTAGCTACTCATCAGGTTACGTGAACTCATATTGACGTACCCTACATAAAAAGCGCAAAATTTGTAATTTACTTGTCACGATTAAATCATTATTAATTATTCTGGTTTTGTAGTTACTAAATTAAGGTATAGAATGAGGTCTGACTCTGTATCAAAGGCTCTTAGAATTAAAAAATAATAGTATCTATTATTGTGTGGCAATAGGGACTAAGATTATTTCCACTTCCACCGAATTCCACTGAGACTAATACTAGATGAAAGAATCATGTACATTCATAACTAGTTAAATATTTATATATTAATATTTTAAATCACAAATTAAAGTAGATAATAATTAGAAAAGGGGACATATCACCATAATGGTGACCATAATTATCAAGTAAATTTGAAAACCTCTGTTTTTTTTTATAAACAAAACCAGTAGGTACTTAACCTTAAGAATTTTTGTACGATTCTAATCTAATAATAATAATCTAATCTAAATAGTGATCAGTAGGTGCGTAGGGGCTTTTATCGCTATTCTAATTTTAAATTAATAGTTACGCACAATGTCAGTGGTGTTCTAAATTTAAAATAATTGACTTATTGTTCTGAAATGATAATATAACTAAATTCTAAAAAAAACTAAATTTCAACATAAGTTTTTATTTAGCGATTAATTGCTGTAATAAAAGCTATTATAACAATACCTTTAATTAATTTCACAGAAATGAGTTCGTGATTCAACGATAATGGTTTCAATATATTATATTATAATTTTAATAGTTTTAAAGCTATTTAAAACCAAATCTTTTGCCTCCAATCTTTCACAAATAACTAATTAGTCTAACTGCCTACTAATAATTCTCACATATTACAATAAAGCACAATCAGTTGACATTGAAATTAACAAAACAACACCGCGACCTCAATGTCGGCACTCCTAAACAAGTTTATTTGAGGTTCCAACATTAACATTTCTCATAAATATTGCAAAAAATTAATAGGTACTAACCGCAATAATAGTTATTAAAAGACTAATCCATTTTTATGACGTAAAAATGCTTTAATTTATTGAGATTTATCGATTGTGGAATAGTAATGGGTTCGCTGCCCATTAGACCGCTGACGATGTAAGAACACTTACTACTACGATACACGTGATATTTGCGTGAATCGCACTCATATTGTGCTTATATTATTATGATATTACTTCGGGCCACCAACCAGGTGGACGCCGAAGTCTTAAAATTACGCAAAAAAAATCAAAATCTTACACCCACTTTTTATCACTTTTCTCGACGTTTCACATGATTCTAAGTCTAATTAAGCAAAAAAAATTTTTGTGTCGGTCTGTCTGTTGGTCTAGATGTCTGGATGTCTGTTTACGCAATAACTCAAGAACCACTTATCCGATTTAAAAAATTCTTTCGCCAATCATCTTGTTTGGTTAATGGGAAGAACTGATTAGATTTTGGGGTTTGTACGTTCAAGGTTTCGGGTACCTACCATACAAATTGTCCCTAAAAAACTTTTACAAGTGAGTTTCTTTCGAGTTATCAGAGTAACGCGTATTTGACTTTGACATTTGAGTGACAATGCCAATACGTATATTGTATATTTACATAAAACAAACAGACTCTGAAAGAAACTGAAATATAAAATCTTTTTTTTTGTGTTTTTGACGTCGAAGACGTTTGATTTGATTTCATTTTCTTCATATTTATTGCTCAATATATAAAGACGCGTCGAATAATATGCATAAAGCCTAAGGTCTGTAATTTTGAATAAAAATACTGCAACAAAAATATCTAAGGTTGGCCTGAAGCTTGACAATCACTGTGTGATTTCCGCCCCACTAGATTTATTTAGAGCTTTCATTATCATTATAAGATTTGGCCAAATTGACTTTTAAAAAGATTATAAATAAAGTCCCGTCCCAGATGTTCTCTTTTTCCGATCCAAATCTATAGGAAAGGTAAGCATACTAATTGCTTAAAAAATTATTTAATAATAAATATAGCATTATGAAAACAGTAAATGGAAACAGTATTATGAAAACACCTATACTACAAGTCAAGATCTAGTCATCAAGTGCTTTTTGGGTCAGGCTTTTACTCATTCTCAAAAAATATGATCGAGGTTTCATTAGGTTTGGTATTATCATTAGATTTTTGAAAAATTGAAGAGCCGCTCTTAAAAATCGTTAATCACCATTTGTTGTCCACCACCGTTGTTGTCCATTAGGACAACATATTGTAAAATCACGATTAAAAAAATTGTCCGTCGGATTATTGTTCATTTATTTATCCCATAGGCGCCTGAATTTTTCCAGTAAATCGTTTTCATATTTTTTGAGTTTAAATAACACTATACGCCCGATTCGGACCTTTAATGAATAACATTAAAGGTCCGAATTGGGCGTAGGATATTATTTAAAATCATTAAATATGAAAATTAAAACTGAAAAAATGATGCACTGTAGCATTTACTTATATCATAAATGCATGCAATTTAAAAGGAAATTGGTAAATGATAAAACATTCCTTTATTGGTTATGCTATTTATTTATTTATTAACCTGCATGCACATTGTACACAGGCGGACTTAATGCCACAGGCATTCTCTACCAGTCAACCTTATACGTGATCCAGAGAATAAAAAAGTTATAGGTGTATTATGAAAGTTCAAATTACGGACATGAGGTAGGGGGTATCCGAAGGGATTTCCGCACGATAAAAAAAAAAATAAATAAAAAAGGTTCACATACCCTTCATAGGGTTGGCATTGATCGTCGGCCAATACCCAACGTGGCGGGAACACATCGCTCTCCGTACTCCTCTGCTTTCAGAGGAGACAGGATGAGCGATGCTGTTAGTGGTGAGATGGCCCAGGGTCAGCCGGGGTGCGAAGGATATGCTCTATGGGTAACCTTACACCCCGGCGTCTGAAGACCCGAGACGGCGTGCGGTTTTAGTCGGTGCAAGCCCGACATAACCGCCCCCGCTGGCCGGCGGGGGGTATCCGAAGGGATTTCCGCACGATAAAAAAAAAAAAAAAAAAAAGGTACACATACCAAATGAACTGTACTAGACATTTTAAATTAGTACCTGAACAATATCCATATACCTGTTAGTCAATAATTAATCTCGCTTTAATAGATACCATGATATCAATATAGGTACGTTCAATGACAATGACGTTTTTGAGAACAGTCATCCAGAATTTAGGTCAATATTTAGTTGTTTTACCTATGAAGTTTTCCTCTCAAAAAACTCACAAAGAGACCTGATTAGAAGCGGGGCTGTTATAATCGGGCCTTTTTCGAATAAACCAATACGTATTCCTAGAGATATGCAAACAATATTAAAATTTCATACTGGCATTTCGCAATATCTCAAACCAGCCTCGCTCCATAATATATCAATAGCATTGTATTAGCTATGCATACTTCTTGGATTCTTACATTCTTGTTCGTAGCGGTGGATGGGCGACCTTATTCAATATTTCCAAGAAGGTCTAAGATATTATAATTTATGTCTCAAGTAACAAAGCGATCGTTTGTGCGAACGGCCGATGACAAATTACCTAATTCGTTGCGTTTCATAATTTTAATTAAATCGAATCCATTTATTAATGGTTGATATTAATAATAAATTATTATGTTAGTAGTTTGGCGTCCAGAATTTATTACTTGAAAGCTAATTTTTTACTTTGATAATTGCTTGTAATAATAAAATTAATTGTTCATATAATCGTTTGCAGGATCAGATTGTCGTAGTATTAGTAGGTATCAGTTTTATTTTTGGTCCTTTCATTATGTAATTCAGCTTACCATCAGACGGGGTGCAATCAATTTGTCGGACTAAATATAAAAAAAAATTGCTTCTAATATTTTTCTACATCATAAAGTTTTGAACTCCAAAATTATCATTTCTGCTGGTCGTTTTAAGTTCAAAACTTTTGACTTAGATTTAGAATCAGTAGATGTATTTTTATTGGTAGGGTAATTCTACCAAAGTACCTACATGTCACAAACGGGTGAAGCCAGGTGCAAAAGCTAGAGCACGAATATAAGTAATAAAACGACATTCGGAACTTTTGTTTTCAACTTTCTATCAAAGTATACACCATAAAGATAAAATCTTAATACGAAACAGTAGTCGGCATGCTTTGGATTTCCGAGAATCAATTAATATATTCTACTGTAAACCTACATAACGTCGCTTAACATCAAAACCTGCTTAAGCGACATCACCGATTCACAGAAAAAAGATTCTTACGCTACTGTCTCAGAAATTTGCAGCACATAGATTTTACTTTCAATCGTCAACGTCGCTTACGACCTTTTTTACTTTTAATCATAAATTCATTTTATCTACATTATAATCAAGTCTTTAAATTAAATTGGATAATATTAATTCAAACTGTATATTATTGATAATTATCTACACTACTTCTTATTGATAAATATCTAAAGGTACTATAACTTTATACTAATTAGAGCTTGTAACACTGGTTTAATAAAGTGCCGATGTTTTAAGAAACTGGGATAACTGTTGTTAGGTAATTTTAGGAAACTACACAGTCCACCTGATAACAAACGGATGCGTTGTCACTCGCTACTTATCACCTACAGAAGGCCCCTCTCGGCAAGGGGGGAATAAAAAAGCCACACAACGTATCGGGATCGCCAATACTGGTTCTTCAGTAATGGAGGATTTGAATTAACACCGTGCGATTTTAGACGATTCGATTCCGATATAACTCAATATTACCTCCGGGGAGTGAATCTCGAGGGAATTTCCATAAGTATGAAAAACAGTTATGTTAGAAGTCGACATTACGATCGAGAAGTCCCGGGCTCGAATCCTAGCCATTACACTACGGATATAAACACAAGCAATTAAGCTTAGCTGGAGAGTTAGAGGAGCTAGAGCTCTATATCGAGTTATGGGGAATACTAGTAATTTCGGTAACTTAAACTCTTATTCTTTAGAAAACATAGTTAATAAAAGGAATCTCAATACCATTTAATGGCAACACAAAGTCAAATAAACGTTCACATAATGGCGTAACAATTTTTAGAACGTGAATATCAATTGAAGCGTTCCATTTTCAAAAGGCTACCGGTGGCGGTTATGTTCAGTGCAAATTGACGGATTAAATTGCATCGCTCGTTTTCGTGAAAGAATGCGTGCAACGAAAAAATACGAAGTTTGCCGAACGTTTTAATGGGTGTTTCTAATTGGTCAACGCGTGGGTCGAGGTCGACTCTTACAAATTCGGCCCAAAGAAAGTGGTCACTTTTAAACGAGGAAGGTACATAAAATGCGTGTGGCTTACCGTAGTGAAATAGAACGTTTAAGTTCAGTCATAATACTAGTCTGAGTGTAACTGTACGGCAGTTAAATATCTAAACTGTTGTTCTGTTCATTGTCTTCTACTGTTGGAGTACCGGCGTTAACTTTTAGCGTACGCTTCTGCGAACTACTAAATATATATTCAGTGTTTTACGCCACCATTTGTTACGTGCATTTGTATGACAAATACTTAGAACAATTTGAATCTTAACGTGTTAGTAATAAGAGCACAGTTTTAGCAATCATTAGTATCATTGTTTGTAGGTGTTTTACTAATTTGCCTGGGCAGGAAGCACGGATGGCATGATGAGGACTCAGTACCGTATAATCTTCGCCTCTGATGTTATCTAAAGATTTATTATTTACTGTCGTCGTCCGAGAGATGGCAGCACGCGTCACTGACTATGCCACTAGAGTTATCTCTTTGCAAATATATCTTCATATCATTCTCGACCTTAAGTTTTAGCACGAAGAGACATGTATTTCATCTTTTAAGACCTCCCATAGCGTGATAGATATTGTAACTAGGCCATTTTTCATGCCTACACGTAATTACCATTAATTTCTTACTTACACTAAGCTACCTTATTTAGTCTAAATAAACAAGCTTAATGATAGGAATTAATCATTTCAAATTGTTAGTAATAATAACGTTCTTTAATAAATCTATTTGGCACAACCGCACATGACGACTGCTTCAAACCTCTGACAAAATAATAAAACGCAACTTCAGAAATATTTGTTCAAAAATCGAATAATCGAGCAATTCATTCGATGGAGCGACTTGCATGCAAACGAATCGATTAATCGCTTCGTTACACCAGCCGACCGCCAGGCGGAGCCACGCGTCAATAAAATACTTGTAAAACTATCGCAAAATGAATTAAAACAGATGGCGAGCCAATTAGGAGAGGCAATCGTGCGCGTACTGGGCGAAAAAAGACCTTAAAATTGCCGTCAAATTGATTTCTTTCTTACTGCTCAAGACTTAAGGTGTCTATTTGGCATTCTGAAGTGGCAGTAATGGGGTTTCAGTTTACAAGCGCTAACGAGTGCATTCGGAACGATAAGCCTTTCCAGTTATACTGATAGACAAATATGGATATATTTAACATTAATTTTGCACTGAAGTGTACGGTTAGGAGCGCGTTATATCATTATACAGTGCTAATTAGCTTAAAGAAAGACAAATTCGTGCTCCGAGATACACGAGCGGCCAAATAAATATTTATTCCGTTCATTTGATGGCGAGCGTTTTGATTTCTCTGCATTATAACGAATCGATTGCTTAAAATTTGTCTCGTCGTGACAATGAAATCATTGACATCGATCCTGTTTAAAACTGAAATTTAGAACAACGATAACAACTTAATAAAATAACTCTGGCAATGAAATACAACCCCTCGTTTTTTTATTTTATAATTTTCTTTAAAAAAAGTAAGCTTGCGTCGCCAGTTATTATCGTTATAATTAGCCTCTTTTTTAAATTTGTGATGTCAAAATTATATTGCTAATTAGTCTGCTAAAAGTCAACACAACGCCCGCTTTACATTAAAAGTTATTAAGGATTGTATATTGTACGTAATATACGTATTCAAGGCATATAACAGGCTATTTACCTACCATTTAATAGTTACAAAACCAATTCGAAGCTTTATTATTCTAACCACAATCGCCTAGAACGTTATCATGGCAATAAAAACGTGCTTACATATCAATCAATACTGCTATGCAATAGCAATAGCAGTCAATGACTGTGAAATTAAACGTTGGATACCTATTTATTAAATGTTATAAATTCAGTTATTACCATCCGGGTTTGTTGGCGCACTATGCCCGGCGCTGAGCGATATCGATTGGCTAAGGGTGGGAACATATATTAGTTAGCGTATGCGAGAATTCGCGACGAGAAGTTCGTAATAGATACATTTTATTTATGATATTTGAATACAAATATCATAAATAGATAGATAGATATTATCTGTTTGTCATTTATGTCATCATCATCATCCGAGCGCCAATATCTTGTAATTTGGAACCCAGTATCGGCTTTCCTAGGCCTTCTTTAAATGATTTTGTTTATCTTGGCTGCGTCTGAACCCCCAACTATCATCAATTCAAACGACCTCTTTGAAATCTTTAGATTATAGATAACTCTAATGACGAAACTAAATAAATATTTCAAGACTATTTATTTATCAACATACAAATGTAAAACAGAAGATGTGGAAGCTAAATCCCAATTTTAAAGTCTAACACTTTGTAAATATACAAGTGTAAATCTTATTAAACTTCAAGTACTTTTATATTATCATTGAAAACTTGACACTTAGTAATAGCTAAATCTCGAGATATTATTAGCCACGTAGTTGATAGCACATACTTTATATATTTTTTGTTAATAAATTAAGAAAAAAAATCAATGGGATGAATCACTAAATGAAAATAAAATAAAAAATCGCAAAATTCGGACGAACGGGCATGGGACGAAACGTTCCTTATTGATTTCGGTAATTATCCAACACCTATAGATGTAATGTTATGTACACTAATTTATGAAAGGTTTTAGAGCTAAGGAGATATTTAAACTCCTTTGGTCGCTGCCGGACAAGTACCTAATAGCGGTATAGTTAACGCTCTGTAGGTAACATTCGAAAGTAGTTTTCTATTGAATAACAATTAACTCTATTCACACACGAATTTTTAAAGCCAATTACTGCAACTTAGTTAATCAGAGTACTTACTTACTTAATGCTAACTGTTCCACTTTTTTCAACGTTTAACGGTTGAAAAGCTAGACTAAGCGACAGTTACAGTTCACAAAAAATCACTGTTCGGTGAAGTGTTTATGATGTCGTTTGGGATCTTTTCCCTTTTGAACATTCGATGTCGCTTACACTCTTTTGATTTTTAACGAGTGCGGTGCCTAAATGTTGATTAATACGCTTGACGCTTATTATTAAAATGATGAATATTGATTTATCAATCCGAAGCCATTAATAAGAGTTGTATTTTCTGCTTTCTCCGTTTTCTATTACGCTACATTCTTTACAAATAATAAATAAGTAGTTTTAGACTAATTAATATGTTCCTGAAAAGAATTGTTGTTTTTATCTTTTAACTACATATTAATTATTAGCAAAACACATTGTGAACAAATAACATATTTTATATAGATCTATAATATATCAAATAAGATATATTATAATAATATTTAATAATGTGTGTAGTGAATTTATTTAATGAAATTTTTACTTATCTTCTGTGTAAAATATTAGCATTCGCATAACTTGTTCTATGTTACTTTTTGAGCACAACAAAACTAGAAAATGACCATTAAAAAAACAATAGGAGCTTATGGAACTTCTGAAAGACTAAATACAATTGGCAAAATAAAATTCTAGGACATACTACACAGCCTTATCTATACTCGAAGTAAGCATGGCTCAACTAGCTTGTACTATGGGTCCTAAAAAGCGAATGAACAGTTTTCTGTATAAAATTTTAAATTATAAAAAATTGTAAATTTTTTCTGTACAAAAATACTGAGATACGTTTTCATAATAAAAACATACAATTCTATATCTCTATAATACGTTTGTTTTTCCAGACCAATGCAAATATACATTTTTCATGCACACACATTTTTGCATTGAGGGAGAATCGAACCTGTAGCCTCTGACGAAGCAATCGAACGTTCTACCGCTACGCCATATAGGAAATACGTTTGCTTCGAAAATTAGAAGTCCATAGATTCTGAAAATCACATATGTATATTATTCTAGGCTATTTACCTAAGAATTTCCGGCTATTCCATACACGATGACTTTTACTTTCCTAACAAAAAAAAAGATTGGTCTAACCCGGCTTTTTCACAAAATGCTTTATCCTTTATGCTTTGCCCTTTGTGTTGTGCTAGAGTAAGGAAAATAAAAACTAGAAATTCAGTGCAGGGTGCGACTGAAATAAATTGAGCTGAGCGAGCAGGACTCTTACTTGAAAATAAGACATCTTACTACGGTCGTGCGCTTGGCTAAGGCCGCGCGCTTGTGTAACTGTTTTTCGGTGATTATTCCTCAATAACTATCTCGCTGCAAAACACTCCTCAGTGTCCACACTATCGCCGTGGTAAATTTGGTCAAGATCGCGCGAGTGTTTACGGAGGAGTTCAGCCACCAACAAACGGCTATGCCGCGTATAAGATATACAAAAATGAAGGTCGTAAAAAGAAAATGAAACGCGGTTGTCAAACTAGACTCGGACAAATTTTCGAACAAATTTAAAAAAAAAATTAAATAAAGAAAACAAAATTTCCAATTCAAAACTTGCACTTTGGAGCCCACCCGGGGTCTACTTTCTAACTTCTCTCTATAATTTAATACGGTTTATCTTTTTGTCGGCTGAAACCCTAACCCCGAGAGTAAAACCCCACCAGGGTCTCACCCGTCAATAAACAGACCTTTATTGAATTTATCAATTAAAATAATTATATAAATAGGTATTGATTTACTTTTCAAATTACCTAATCAATACAAAAACCAAGGTACAATCGCAACAAAAAGCAATAATCACAAACAATAATTTCGTTAATCAGTTTAGAACGCACATTTTAGCGTTAGCAATTTAACATTGTTAATAGACCATTATTCTGGATCGTAAACAAATAGAAAACGGGTATTAATGGTATTAACGCGTATTATACTTCATAAAGAGAGCAATACTGGCACCACTCCATTGTGCATTGGTGCCCGCGATAAGGGAAACAGGTTTTTGTTCTCTTTTATTTTTCAGTGGTTAAAAGGACCTTTTGTATTTCAATCCTTCTGATATGCGAACCAGTTCAAATATGAGCGTGTTGTGAAAACTATAAATATTTAAATATAAGCTTTTATGTGAATGTGGTTTAATTTGTACATTGCTTTGTTCAATCTGTTGTGGATGGTTGTAGGTGGAGAATTGTTTTTAATACTATTTTTAGGAAAAAAATTGAAGCAAAAGCGGCGTGGTCTTTTTTTTTCTTATTTATCGCACGTTACACACAAATGGTCTTGGAAACCTATTCTTTATGTTTTTCTTTATTATGTTTATATATTGTTTCGTATAGTGGGTTAGACGCATTTGAATTGAATGAAGATTGAAATTGAAAGTGGTGTGTAAGGATAGAAGCAGATGGCGAACTTTCTGTCGTCTCTGCTTACCCCATAGGGCGTATGTGTATGTAAGTATGCAAATCTCTGAGAGCCAGAAATCATTAGGTATAATATTATTTTTATGTTTATTCGACTAATGACGTCAGCTGTTGGTAAGATAAAAAATATTTTCATGACATTCTGCCATTGTTATTTCAATGATTATGTACCACAATAATACTTTATATCTACTTTTGTTTATTGCAAGCATCTTATTATTAACTAAAGTTAATTTTCGTGGTTATCTCTGTAATAATAATTGTAATTTGTTCATGAATACCTAAAATCATAAAAATACGTTGCTTGTTTATGGGTACTTTAAGAACAAAAACATATACAAATTAATTATACTTTAAAATTAATACTGCAATATGATATATTATTTTTAACAGAAATGATTTTTCTTTGGAACTGTACAAAAACAAAATGGTATACTACCTTTTTTTTATCTAAAATTAGACATATTTACTAGTACAGTGCGTAATAAAAGTGACTGTCTCCTCACCTTATAATTCAATATATCTTAACGTATCTGAGAGTTGGTAATATAACCAACTAGCTTTTACCTGTGGTTTCGTTCGCGTTGATATACGACCGTCTAAAAGTTATTCGGTTCTCTCTGAGGAAAGATACGTTTTTCTGAATGAAAGATACCCTACATTTTTTTCAGAGCGTGATAACATATATGTCTTATTGCATGATGATTGATTGAGAATTTAAGGAGTAAAGCGAAAGAACAAATAAGATTACTAGTAAGAAGAAGAAATGACCCATATTCCAGCTAAGCTAAATTGTTTATGTGAGGAGTGGGTTTACGCCTTTACGCCTACGTATTTAGTGTAATAGCTAGAATTCGAACCCGGAACCTCTCGATCGTGAGCCCGATTCCTCAACCACTAAGCTACCAACGCTTTTATCTATAATCTCTACGTAGTCTAAAACCATAACGATATTCTTTTGTAAGACTAGGTGTTAGGATGCTAGAGGGTTATTTACCTTATAGAGACCGTCACAAATGTTCGAGACACCCAATAACAAAAGGTAAAACGTAAAAAATTAGAGCTTAGTAACGACGGCCTCTGTAGCGTAGCGGCAGTGCATTCGATTGCTACGAAAGGGTGTGCGGGTTCGATTCCCGCTATATATATATATATATATATATATAGATGTCTATTGCATTGCTCTGGGTGTTTCTATGTATAATATGTATGTATTTACAAAAAAAAAAGTATATAAGTATGTTTATCCGCATTCTGGAACCCATAACAGAAGCTAGTTAAACTTTGCTTACTTTGGGTCTAGACAGCGTAGTGTGTAATGTCGTAGAACATTTATTTATTTATATTTATTTAGTTTAAGGTATCTTTCACCAATCAATGGCCTATCCTAGAACTTAGCATGGAAGTCAATTAAAAGTATACTGTATCGCACGTTCTATAAGATTGACTGTTCTCCCTTTCTCATATTCTCACTTCTCATTTCTAAGGGTAGTGCGGGTGTGCGTGTGAGTGACATATCTCTGGTGTTGCCATCGTTCAGATCACAGTATTATAAACACATCTTGAAAGATAGTTAAATGTCGCCACTCTTGACTTGAAATAATTATAAGCAATCTGGTATCGACTTTTCTACTGTGCGAGTATAAACTTTGAGTATAACAATTAGGTACAAATGTACAATCGAGCATAAAAGTAATTTATGTGAAATGTCAAGATTCGTGTTTAGTAGCCGTTTCGCCGATTGCATGACTCTGAACACTTCTCGTTATTCGTTTGCAAATTATTTTATACTTTTATTTTTTTACCGTTTGAAAATTGGGACTGTGTCCAGTTGGCCGAGGATTGGAGCGTGCCTCTTTTTTATTGAGTTCAATAAAAATTTGTATTATATTCATAATGCAGTTAGAATCCTCATCCTCGGAGCCTTTTCCTAACTCAGTTGGGGTGACCACAAAACGGCTGAGCTTCGATATTTTTCATGAAGCGACTACCATCTGACCCTCACAATAGTCACAACCCACTGACGATATCAAAATTCTGTAGTTAGACCAGTTGTCGGACTTTTTAGGGCTCCAACTATCCATTACGACTGGCAACCGGGATCGACAATTTAACGTGCTCTCCGAGGCACGACGGGGTTACAATGTGTCAGAAGAATGGTCACCCATCCTAAGACTGCCTTGGTTAGTGTTGCTTACCTTTGCGATGTGCTTATCCACGAGGCCCTCAATGTAGGTAGAATGTATTATACATTTATTCGCCATCGCCATGGTAAGAGGTGAGGCTATGACTGCTTCCAACACCAGAACTCACACACAGGTTGCTATCAGTAGGTATAGGGGATTTAAGAGATATAAAAAATGGCGAAAGGGAAAAGAAGAGATGAAAGGCTAGCGAAAATCGGATAAACCCTACGTATACAACAACTTACCGAGGGCTTGTGACAGTTTGGTACTTGTCCGGTCAAGTCAGCTTGTTCAAGCTGCTTCTGTCATTATTTATGTATTATAGGTAAATTCTGGAAACTGTCTCTGATTTTATTTAGTAGTTTATCCAGCACAATACCATATAAGTAACTTTCCGATTGACTAACGGTCAACCAGAAGTGTTGTTGCATCACTTCTAACCAAACTGAATAATAATTATTCAGTTTGGTCAGAAGTGATGCGAAGTAACGTTGCACAACTCCTGACCAAACTGAATAATTATCCGTTAAAGTAATTCAGCTCAACCAAGCCACAACACATGCAACCCCAAATGAATGAACAAAAGTAAATGCTGTTATTGTTAAAAGTAATAAATAAGTACAAATTATCTTAATTGACTCATACTATTTACATTTGAATATGTTTGTAAAATATACAATTATTATTCACGGTTATTCAAATATTATACAACTTACATACAAACAAATAAATTAGTTGCACAAAGTATACTTTAAGTTTCTATGTTTATACAGGTAATTTTGCATGTTATAAAGTCATGGTAGCTAATATTAATTGCAATGTTCATGTTTTGTAGAAAAGTGATTGTTTTTATAAATGTTAGTCAGCCTTGGTCTAACTGAAAGTGTAAGCGGGCGCGTATGGCATTTTTTGTTTTTTTAACCTATCTAAACTCTGTCAGACTCCAGACTGAAAATACAATAAATTTAACCGCAATATTGTATTATAAATATTTCAAAATCTGCACGACAATAAATCCAGCTGCATGCTTAGTAGCACTGCTTATTTGTTTTTGTTTTTTACTTTTAATTTGCTATGAATAATCCCACATATTCCCTATTATTATTGACAAATATAGTTCCTATTAATTGGTTACTTATTTTAATGGTATACATACCTTTATTAATGTTTTAATGCATCAGTAAAATGTCAATGTCAATAAAGAATTATTAGGTGGTATTATTATTAATATTAACTCATATTTTTTGTGCCATGATGTTATTACAACCGGATAGTCAAGCAATACGACATAAGCACAACCAAGTGAGTAATGACTTCGCTCCGTAAACAATAGGACCACTGCCGTTGCTTTAATGCAATGGCGCAGTGCAAGCGCCTGTAATCGCAATATTCGTATGACTTAACTTTTTAATTACACCTAATCTTACACTTATTATTTTGCATATTACTTTTTGCAAGAAATTTATACGATTTATTTGCATGATAAGTAGATATGAGTTGCGCGTATAATACGAGTGAATATGTTTTGTTAAATTGTGTAGGCTCACAGTATTGTATGTTAACGGAATTTTTTATATTGTTATTATTTTTATTTATTTTATTTTAAAATTACGGAAACATATTACTACTACTAAGTAGGTACTACTGATTATTAAGATAGAACTCAGTCAATGCTAGAAGTTAGCGTTCCAATTACCTTTTTTTTTTAACGTGCGGAAATCCCTTCGTATTTCCGCACGTTAAAAAAAACACGTTGCACGCGGGTCCGCCGGCCAGCGGAGGCGGTTATGTCGTGCATCGACTAAAACCGCACGGTGTCCTGCCCAAGTGTCCATTGCCGGGCACCCCGGGTAAGCCCTCGAAAGGATAACCCCAGGGTTACCGGCGGACCTTGGCTGCCAGCGGGGCCTCGCCTGGTTGGTTCGGGTTTTATCCCGCGTCGGTGAGTAGGCAGGCGTGTGTAGGACACACTGCCGTCGTCAGGCCTCGATCATTGAGGTCGGTAGTCCCGGGCGTACGTTCCAATTACCTACTTTAAAATTTCTTTCATACTAATATAGCAAACAAGAAACAAGGCGCACCAACAATCACTGATTTATTGTAGTAGCTATAGTAATGATGATAATATTTATTAATTAACTTAATAATAAAGCCTAATTCAAGTATAATGTCGTTAAGCTTATTATAAATCAACACAATATGTTATTATTTATGAGTGTTATGTACTTAGTGAATAATATGTTAACTATGAAATATTTTAAAAGATACAACATATAGAATATATTTATGTATATGTAGTACAATAGTAGACACTTCTTGAATATGTATTTAAAATACATCCGATACCTGGGTGCACTTCTGTCTTTTATTAATAAACATAATTTATAAGGATAATGATTACTAAAAGATTACATTTCTCTCGGGTTCCTAAATATTTAATGATTGAAATGGTCATAAAGAGAGATTTGTAAAAAAAATGAAAATAAATGGGTTAGGTACCATTCACTAGGGCACGCCGCAATAGCGGCGGTAAGGCCCATCATGGAGGATTGGCTGGAGAGGCGACACGGAAGCCTCTCGTACCGACTGACGCAGGTGATCTCCGGGAAGGGGTGCTTCGGGGACCACCTGCATCGGATCAGGAAGGAGCCAACGCCTGAGTGTCATCACTGGGACGCGAGCGAGGACTCAGGGCTGCACACGCTGGCGGACTGCCCGGCGTGGGAGGCGCCGAGGCGTGACCTCGTGGCAGCCATCGGGGTGGGAGTCCTCTCGCTCGGCAGCATGATTGCGGCAATGGTGCGGAGCGCGAGCGCGTGGGCCGCCGCCACCTCCTTCTGCGAGCATGTAATGCTCGCGAAGGAGGTGGCGGAGCGCGCCCGGGAGAGACTTAGAACTCTCCCGGACCGCCGAGTCCGCAACTTGCTCGCCGCGCGTCGCAGGCGACTCAGGCGCCGGAGGTCGCTTAACGACCTCCGTCCTCCATGAGCGCAGGCCTGGGGGTGGCGGGTGAGGCCACCTGTCACCCCAGCAGTAGCAGGCCGGGACGGTGGGGCGACTAGCGCCCCTCCCCCAAACCGGAGCAAGACGGGGACACCGTGGTTCCCAAACCCGAGGGGGCCATCTCGAAACCGGAGATGGCCCAGGGTCAGTCGGGGTTCGAGGGATATGCTCTATGGGCAACCTTACACCCCGGCGTCTGTAGACCCGAGACGGCGTGCGGTTTTAGTCGGTTCAAGCCCGACATAACCGCCCCCGCTGGCCGGCGGGGGGGTTTCCGAAGGGATTTCCGCACGAAAAAAAAAAGGTACCATTCACTAGACACAATTTCTTTGCTACTTACCCTAAACATAAAAATTGACTTTAAATACAAACCTTAAAAAATATATATTCTTTATACGATGAAACCGTTGTTTCATTGATTACTTAAAATGAGTAAACTAACTTTAAAAAAAAACCTATATTTTCATTACCTATATTATTATTAATTGTTTTATATTGTTTAAAGTCGGTGCATTTGTCAGACGGTTAGGTATATTTGAAAATATTTTTTTTACGATCACAGTGCCAAATACCTTGGTACCTAAACTTTTTTTATACTGTTTAACTGAAATACATATAATAGTGTACGTACTTTGTGATTACTGTACACAATAATACCTTACTATTAGTTCTATTGCATAAAACGATTTCATTTGTGCATCGCTAAAGGGCTGAATAGCCAATGCACCGATTAGCTCGGGTAATTGAATAACCGTGTAGTGGGAGCTCGATCGCGGCGCAGTATAATGTCGGTACGGCACGCAACAATTGACATTCTACACACACTTAGGTATTTATATCCATTATAAGACGTGTTTTAATAAGAAGTAAGTACAATATAATATCATAATAGTAGAGAAATACGGGTCAAAACATTTTATAGCTAAATAATCAATTATAAGTATAACCCTTGCGCACTCGTGTTATCGGTTTATTATATTAAATTAATAGCCTGTTATTATATTTAATTAATATCTCTTTGTATTTTTATTGATAATAGAGTAATTTTTAAGGGGAAATTGACGACGAATATTATCCTGCCAATTAAGGCTAGGTGGTTAAAAAAAACAAGTAGTCAACAAGGATAATTTAACAAATTTGTGTATTCATAGATAGTTATACGAAGGAAAAGTGTGTTAGTTATGCATACATATTAATGCATTTTAATTGAATTAACTTGGAGTGCGCTCCCGTGTTTAGAGGTGAGTATCGTGACCATACCTACCTAGCGTGCTGACCCTAATAATATATTTCAATATAAGTGGTACCTATAGATAGTGGAATTGGAAACTGTGAACTTTATTTCAAAAACTTTTTAAAACACTTAATTTATACATATTCATACTTCATACGTATTCATTTTACCCAGCATAATATTATTGTAATGCAAGATATGTTACTTACGGCATATCTCATGCGTTTGCACCTTTTGCGTCCTATTGCAATATTATTATACCAATACAATGAAATAATAATGATAGGTATATTTAAACTAATAGCGGCGATAGCCCAGTGGCATACGTAACGGACTGCTGAAACGAGGTCTCAAGTTCGATCCCCATTTGCCCGGGCACACACCTGACTTTTCGTAGTAATGTGTGCATTAATAAATGATAATTATCGCTCGCTTAATAATGTGCCCGATAGATTTCAATAGGCTCGCCCCCTATTACATTGGGACCTCAACATAACAGGCGAATCGTGGGTGTGTAATACACCTCTGCCTACCCCTTCGGGGATACAGGCGTGAAGTTATGTTTCATGTTATGTTTTTTTATATATAAACTACATCTTTGAATTCAAAATCGTGTAAGAGTCTGACTATATCGATGTATGTGTTGACAGTGTAGTTTATTTTGTGGTGACATCGCATGGCTAGAGATGTACCTACCTATTATACCTTTTTTTTTTTTTTTATCGTGCGGAAATCCCTTCGGATACCCCCCCCGCCGGCCAGCGGGGGCGGTTATGTCGGGCTTGCACCGACTAAAACCGCACGCCGTCTCGGGTCTTCAGACGCCGGGGTGTAAGGTTACCCATAGAGCATATCCCTCGCACCCCGGCTGACCCTGGGCCATCTCACCACTAACAGCATCGCTCATCCTGTTTCCTCTGAAAGCAGAGGAGTACGGAGAGCGATGTGTTCCCGCCACGTTGGGTATTGGCCGACGATCAATGCCAACCCTATGAAGGGGTGAAGGGGAAGCCATTGACCGCCGCCCAGGGTGTACCGGCCGCTCCGATTCCGTTCCCCCCGGACTGCAGCGGGATCGGAATCGGAGCGACACTCGAGGAGGTTACCCAACACACACCCCTACCTATTATACCTATGTATAATTTCACTTTATCCAAATAAAGCATATATGGTTAGTAAGAATAACCTATAGAAATTATTACGGTAATTACAGTACGGTAGGTGTGGTTAAGACACGCGCATGATTAACAGTATCGATTACTGCTGCGATTAACCATTTCGGGTGTGGTTAATCGAGGGCTTACCCGGGGTGCCCGGCAACATACACTTGGGAAGGACACCGTGCGGTTTTAGTCGATACACGACATAACCACCCCCGCTGGCCGGCGGGGGGTATCCGAAGGGAATTCCGCACGTAAAAAAAAAAAGGGTTCTTTTTAAGGGTTCCGTTGCCAAATGGCAAAAAACGGAACCTTTATAGATTCGTCATGTCTGTCTGTCTGTCGGTCCATATGTCACAGCCACTTTATTCCGAAACTATAAGAACTATGCTGTTGAAAATTGGTAAGTAGATGTATTCTGTGAACCGCATTAAGATTTTCACACAGAAATAGTAGGTATCCATGGATAGCTCTTCAAAAATTATATTGAGGTTTCTAATATCATTTTTTTCTAAACTGACCCCCCCCCATGTAACTTCTAAAATAAGAGAATGATAAAACTAAAAAAAATATATGATGTACATTACAATGTAAACTTCTAACGATAATTGGTTTGAAAGAGATCAAGTACGTAGTTTTTTTTTAATACGTCATAAATCGTAAACCGCATAAATTAAAAAAAAAACATTATTATGTTACTTGCTGCTACGGAACCCTTAATGGGCAAGTCCGACTCGCACTTGGCCGCTTTTTGTGCATTACGTTCATGTTCGTGAGTAATTATTAAATTGTTTTAAACTATACTAAGTACAACTACACATTATCATATCAACGACCGGCCGAGTATAATGTAGCAGGTAGATAAATTACAAATAGAGTCCATAATGTTCAAATAATAGACATATATTTTTAATCCTGGAACTAGAATTAAATCAATCAATTAATTAGCTTAACGTAGTCCACGAGTGGACATAGGCCTCACCCAATGTGCGTCATATCTCCGGATCTTTCACCTTCTGCATCCAGTCTATCCCAGCTACCTTTTTCAGGTCGTCAGACCATCTGGCTGTCTTCACTCTAGGACTCGTTTGCTCCAATGGCCATCGGTCCTTCGACAGATGTGGCCAGCACATTGCCACTTCAGTTTGCTTATTCTGCAAGCTATGTCGGTGACTTTAGTTCTTTGTTGGATAACCTCATTGCGAATTTTATTCTTCAAAGAAACTCCAAGCATAGCTCGCTCCATAGCCCGCTGCGCGACTTGCCCCACCGTCTGTGCCCACGTTTCAGCACAGTAAGTCATAACTCGCTGGACGCACTGGTGGAAGACTCCATAATATTTTGCTAAGCTAAGCTAAATTGCTTGTGTTAAGAGTGGGTTCACGTTGGTAGTGTTATATCTAGGATTCTAACCCGGGATCTCTCGATCGTAAAGCGGACTCTTTAACCACTAAGCCATAATATAATGAGAATAATTTTACTAATATTTATAAAATATTAATATTAGTAATTTCAACCTGCGTCATTTAATAAATTGTAATTTCTATCGTAATCATATACATCATCATAATATAATTATTTTATCGTGTACCTACGTACATTACACAAAAATATTTAAGGCTGATAAGTGTAATATCACTTGTGATTTATACCTAAACTTAGATGCCAATAATTTAATTGGTCTACAATTATGTTCAGCCGCAAGTGTTCACATCAGAAACCCGCCACAATCCGTTCATAATATGACTTCTGACATTTTATTGCTATAAGATAATGGGTCATAATTATGTAACAACGCTGATAATAATTAAGATAATATCAATGATGTTACAGACTTGCATAGACTACGGTGACTGATTACTATACCACCTTAATATAAAATCACTTGATATAAACATATATTCATAACAAAACTCCACAAGAGAAATATTTTATCTAACTTTAACATTCACCCGTCTAAACTAAACCCTTTGACTACCAAGAGAATTCGATTTGTAAATCCCCATGATCTGTTTTGTTGTCACCTTCTATAGCCTATTGTTTACGCATTTCAACTGATCCGTTATTTATGTAGGCTTTGTCCAACACCGTTACTTATACCCGGTGAAAGAAGGGTTAACGGGTTTACGGTACATCGTGTCTTAATGTAAAGAGATGTAAATGTTAACGTTGATTTGAGGGATGATAATGAGTATGAATTACGAAGATTTGATGAGTGAATGGTAATTATAGAAATCTATATCTATACATATAATAAAATCATAACAAAGCGAAAACTGTACATTAAATATTTAAAAAAAAAAATATTGATGTGTGTTTTAGGAGGGATACCGACACCGCAAATGTGATTTTTAGAATGTTGGTCTGTTTATCTGCTTGTCTGCTTTTTATTATTGATGGCCGTGCATCACTTGAAAACTGCTGAACAGATTTGGCAAAAATTTCGCATGAACCTTCTTCTAGGGCATGGTCATAAACTGCGCTATATATCATCACGCTACTATGGGTATGATAGAAGCAGTAAACCAAAATTGGTCTAAACTATTATTGATAACAACGTTATCATTACAAGGTAGATATTTGCGAAATTTTTTAGTTCAGCAGAACTTAGACATGGTCAAAATCCGGACTATAACTCATCACGCTATACCTGAACGGTAATGAGCAGTAACATGTAAAATTCGAAGCACCACAGAGTTACCCACGTATAAAAGATAGTTATAGAGACGCATAAACATTTCGTAATGAATGTCATCACGCTATTATGTAAAGGAATCATGTTACATATTTCTCTATCTATTTCAATTAAATCGTCAATGTAAAACGAGTGTACTACATCATTTCACCCGTTATCCGGCCCGTTAAATAAAATAACTTATTACTTACGTGCTAGTATCGAGACTGCAGAAATAAACATACCTACCTTGATCTATTACAACGGCAACAGCTAGTTAATAATAATACTTTTTTTTTTCTTTTTTTCGTGCGGAAATCCCTTCGGATACGCCCCCGCATGCCAGCGGGGGCGGTTATGTCGGGCTTGAACCGACTAAAACCGCACGCCATCTCGGGTCTACAGACGCCGGGGTTTAAGGTTGCCCATAGAGCATATCCCTCGCACCCCGACTGACCCTGGGCCATCTCCGGTTTCGAGATGGCCCCCTCGGGTTTGGGAACCACGGTGTCCCCGTCTTGCCCCGGTTTGGGGGAGGGGCCCTAGTCGCCCCACCGTCCCGGCCTGCTTCTGCTGGGGTGACAGGTGGCCTCACCCGCCACCCCCAGGCCTGCGCTCATGGAGGACGGAGGTCGTTAAGCGACCTCCGGCGCCTGAGTCGCCTGCGACGCGCGGCGAGCAAGTTGCGGGCTCGGCGGTCCGGGAGAGTTCTAAGTCTCTCCCGGGCGCGCTCCGCCATCTCCTTCGCGAGCATTACATGCTCGCAGAAGGAGGTGGCGGCGGCCCACGCGCTCGCGCTCCGCACCATTGCCGCAATCATGCTGCCGAGCGAGAGGACTCCCACCCCGATGGCTGCCACGAGGTCACGCCTCGGCGCCTCCCACGCCGGGCAGTCCGTCAGCGTGTGCAGCCCTGAGTCCTCGCTCGCGTCGCAGTGATGACACTCATTCGTTGGCTCCTTCCTGATCCGATGCAGGTGGTCCCCGAAGCACCCCTTCCCGGAGATCACCTGCGTCAGTCGGTACGAGAGGCTTCCGTGTCGCCTCTCCAGCCAATCCTCCATGATGGGCCTTACCGCCGCTATTGCGGCGTGCCCTAGTTAATAATAATACCTAATGTTTAACCTAAGTGAATCAACTGCTGTCAGTGTTCAACGCTTTACTCTATACTAGCTACCCGCCCCGGCTTCGCACGGGTGCAATGGATGTTATTATACATATAAACCTTCCTTTTCAATCACTATCTATTAAAAAAAACCGCATCAAAATCCGTTGCGTAGTTTTAAAGATTTTTAGCATACATAGGGATATAGGGATATAGGGACAGAGAAAGCGACTTTGTTTTATACTAAATTTAGAATAAGGCGTAAGGTAACTGCTCATCATATACTTTGGGAGTGCAGTATTTGGCAAAATGAACGTAGGTACTATTATGTTGGGGTGTGTGTTGGGTAACCTCCTCGAGTGTCGTTCCGATTCCGATCCCGCTGCAGTCCGGGGGGAACGGAATCGGAGCGGCCGGTACACCCTGGGCGGCGGTCAATGGCTTCCCCTTCATGGGGTTGGCATTGATCGTCGGCCAATACCCAACGTGGCGGGAACACATCGCTCTCCGTACTCCTCTGCTTTCAGAAGAGACAGGATGAGCGATGCTGTTAGTGGTAAGATGGCCCAGGGTACCAGTCGGGGTGCAAGGGATATGCTCTATGGGTAAATTTACACCCCGGCGTCTGAAGACCCGAGACGGCGTGCGGTTTTAGTCGGTTCAGGCCCGACATAACCGCCCCCGCTGGCCGGCGGGGGGGTATCCGAAGGGACTTCCGCACGAGAAAAAAAAAAAGGTACTGTTATGTTGAGTAGTTCAGAGATGACACGTGGAGCAGTATACTATAATTATGGATCTCGTATCAACTGGGGTAATTTTCAGAGCAATTAGCGAGCGTTTTTGCCATACATATTATTGGAATCAAATATATATATATAGCTCACTTAGGACCCATAATATTTGTGTCCGTGGTGCTTATCTCTTTTATAGGTAGTTTGCCAATTTATGTCTATTCTCTCCCGTTTTCTAAGGAGGGAAGTGGATTTTTGTAACTTCTCCAATTTAGGTACTTATGATTAATTTCGATGCGGGTTCCAAGACAGTTTAACTTTCCCTAGGACTTCCCGAGTGTCATTACTCGGTGTGTTCGTGAGTTACTACTGTTGATCCTTGTGTACAGGAGTTACTGTAGTAGGAATGAGGGTTGAATTAGTCCCAAAAAAAATCCAGGATATATTAAACAGCGCTATCTTTACCCAAAGTATCTAAGCATGGCTTGTAATATGGATTTTAGAATACAGATATTAATGTTTACTACAAGTAACTTGTAGCAAGCGGGTAAGTTGGGCAATCGAAATAGCTCCAAAACTAAACATGTGACGCAGGAACTCAGTATGGTGGAAAGTGAGGTATATATATATAATACAATCCGCCATTAGCAGTTACCAGTTGCAGCGCAGGAGCGAAACTGAAAATAACAGACACCTACTAATATTTCACCGTGATTCGCCGGTCAAGAACTCCGTAAATAGGTTTAATTATTACTGAGTGTTGTTTCTTAGTAATAATAAATAAATATGATGATTTATTTTTATTAATACAATTCTTGCCTTGCTCAACTTACCTCACTATCGAGGCAAGTTGAGCATGTCTGAGTTTGCTCTCTTTATTGCATTTTAAACCATATTATAAATTTTCTTAACTATAGAGTAGAGAGTACAAAAAAACGGTCAGACGTCATTTATTCCCAGATAAATTTCCTAACAATCAAAGCAGTTATATGTCTAATACAAACCATCATGGAGTAAGTATGCAATAAAGCCAAAATTGCTCAATATCTACACTACTATTACCAAAAGCTACAAGAAACGTACCTACTTGTTTTGATATGTCATCTTAAGAAGATATAACAATGTATATGTACCGACAAATCTTTCATATTATATATCAAATATCCGCGATAGTTTTACGAATACGAATCCCATCGTTCTAAATAGAATATTGACAATATATCTACAATGTCAATATTTTATGACAATACTGTGACATTAATTATGTAGGTACCTACTAACATTACCTTACACCCCGGCGTCTTAAGATCCGAGACGGCGTGCGGTTTTAGTCGGTTCAAGCCCGACAAGAAGGCTATTCTTTTTCTTTATACTTTAAGTGCGTCTCAAAGCAGACTGAATAAATTTCTTTCTTTCTTTCTTTCTTTCTTTATAACCCCCCCGCTGGACGGGGGGGGGGGGGGGCATGCAAAGGGATGTCCGCACGAAAAAAAAAGTACAATTAACATTAAACAACTATAATTATTAATAATTAAATATTTAATTATTTATTTATTTTTAATGTGTGACATATTATATTTACCTACTATGATCATTAAAATCAACTGGGTCAAAGATAGATATTGTACTTAGCATACATAAGCAACTATAATTACTAACTAATATTAATAATTTATATCAAGAAAACATTAATAATGATGGCGTGCGAGGACTACTAGGCAACCCCATTTGTCAAAAATTGTTGGTGACTTTAGCTGCATTTCTTTTCATTTACCTAATATAAGTGCATATGATGTGCAGACATGTCCTAGACGGGTAACGGTAGACTGTTATATTTAATAAGTATATAAAAAATAGGCATTTGTTTGTTCGTATTTTATGCGCTACCGTGCCCGTCCATCCGATTGCGATAAAACTTTGTCATCCCATTCCTTGCACTGGCGCGAAGGCATACTTTTACAAACATGCATACCTGGTGGCGCTGCAATGGTTACAGGATTCATTTATGATAGTTTCCCGTGCTAAGCCAGGACGGATGAACTATCACCTGCCTAGACCTTCAATTATTTCCAGTATTAACCGACTTAGTCTTTCTTAGAGAATACGATTTAAGAGTAATTAAATAAAACGATAAAATGTTTATGTTAATAGGCTAATTGTCACGTACAAATGTTCGCAACTTTTTATCACGCGTAATACGAAACAATTGCAGTCAGTAATTCAGAGTACCGTAAGTAAAACCGTCTAAAACAATGCATATTTAACATAACATAAACAATACATTAGAATATATTTAATTGTCTTGGCGAATTAGGAAGTAAGTAATTTTGGGTATACGATAATTGGCAAACCAAGGCCGAGTCGTTGGCAGTGGTTTATGACTTGGTTCTTTTTCACACAAAATGTAACTATAGTTTTTAATATAAGTTATATATAGTTAGTAATTGCCCCTCGCGGTATTTTTTCGGGATAAAAGTAGCCTATATGTCTATGACTTTGGATATAAACTTCAGTGCAGACATTGAAATAAAACTAAGTACTTTTAACAAATAAACCCGACGTTTCGGATGCTTTTCAGTAAATAATAAAATAACGTCAAATAAACCGCGATAGAATCCGTTGAATTTTTTTTTATTGCATTGTGTGAAATTCGCGTAAACTTCCGACAATATCATTAGTGCAGATATTTCAGCGTGAAGGCATAATAAATATAGGTACCTATTAAAACCTGCACACGCTCGAAACTTTCGCATTTTTTGGTATTCATTACCTAGCGGAATTAATTAGCCACACTAACAAACACTGAGAGCAATTACGTGTATAACTATATTGATATACTTAGGTACCTAATAGTAAGTATATTTATAACTGTATTAATAGGTAGATATATTATATTGTTGATATAGAACCGTTACTTATAATCTAACCCTATTTAATATGTATATAACACCTAGAGGCTACAGGTTGATTAATCTAATAGTTTATTAATTGAACGGTTATGAGCACAACATATAATATTGAATAATAATTTTAATTGTATCTAATTAGATACCGCGAAACTAAACAATTAATAAATGGCACGTATAGGGAAATGATTACAATAATAATTATTGAAAAATATGTGGAGTTCCGTGGCTATCGTTAAATTAATTAATAAACGACATTTTCCTGGTTATTAATTTGAGTTAATAAGGAATTTCCGAATTTTGTTTTGTTCACTTTTGATAAGACTCTATATACATAGGCTTTTCGGGTAATATAGCTTTGGCTTGGACCAATTAGGTACAGGGTTAATGCGTTCTATTGTTTTTATGAATTATCATATACTTAGGTACATGAGTTGGTTAAGTATCGGTAGGTACCCTAATAATCAGTCGGGATGCGAGGTATATGCTCTATGGGCAACCTTACACCCCGGCGTCTGAAGACCCGAGACGGCGTGCGGTTTTAGTCGGTTTAAGCCTGACATAACCACCCCCGCTGGCCGTCGGGGGCTATGCGAAGGCATTTCCGCACGAAAACAAAAAAAAGGTACCCTAACGTTGGAGAAAAACATCTAAAGGCCAATTAAGACGTTCGCTTAAAAAAATCATCATATTTTAACAAATACCTTTTGTTCCGTAGGTAGTCGGTTCAAGCCCGACATAACCGCCCCCGCTGGCCGGCGGGGGGGTATCCGATCCGAAGGGATTTCCGCACAGAAAAAAAAAGGTATACCTACAAATAAATTGTATCTAGGTACCTACCTACAACGCTTTTGTTACTGATTATAAACAGCTAATCATTTTTTGCTGAGAACAATCGAATTGCAACTTCTCTGCTCGATAAACATGCAATTATTTTTAGATAAATGATTGATCTAAGTGGGTAGGAACTTACTTAGGTACCTAACTATATTTTCGTAGACTGTACCTACATCATTTCCCAAACCCAAGGGGGCCATCTCGAAACCGCAGATGGCCCAGGGTCAGTCGGTGTGCGTGGGATATGCTCTATGGGCATTCTTACACCCCGGCGTCTGTAGACCTGAAACGGCGTGCGGTTTTAGTCGGTTCAAGCCCGACATAACCGCCCCCGCTGGCCGACGGGGGGGATCAGAAGGGATTTCCGCACGAAAAAAAAAGGGTATACTTATATTGATATTATGGCTTTAACAATTATTTTACTCGAAAATAAAACTTAATAAGTATGTAAACATATTATTATTCAGAGGAAATAAAGTTAGGTTTGATCTGATTTGATTAAAAAGGCGCAATTATTAACCTCGAATTGCGGAAACCAGTCCGTGTAAACCTTAAAACCTTTATTATAGAAGTTACATCATACTTATAATATATTTATAAAATCTACATGTTTAACATATCCATTATCTAATAAGCAATTCTTTTATTTATATATTACCTATCTAAATCTCGGAAACTGCTCCAACGATTTTCATGAATTTTAGGATACAGGGAGTGATAAATCGGAGGTTTCATTTTCAGAAAAGGTCGAAAAATAACCACTCCTTTTTTATTTATTAAGTTATAATTATGTAATATTCTATATCTAGGTACAAATAAATAGTGGATCTACTTAAATGCATAAATACACATATTGCAATGTATCATTCAAATTTAAATAACACATTTAAAAAAATATAAAAGTAACTAAGTGGCTACGTAAACTTAATTCGCCTGAATTAGTTCACCTCGGTGCATTAAATACATTTTTAAGTATTCTTTATTTACTTTTATGAAGAACCTTTTTATCAACCCCTGATGAAACGAGGAATGTTATAAGTTTGACCTGTTTCTTTGTGCTTTTTTGCTATTTGCTATCTGACGCCACAGACCAAAAAAATAGCAAAATTTCGAGGTTGGTTTGATGGAATTATATAAATTGCAGTAGGATTTCAATGAAATTCCTATAAAATAAAGAACTGTTGATACTCTGCTTCGACAAATAGGTATGTTTAAATAGGTAATATAAAGACTATCAAACTCTACACTTAAAAATAAAATTAACATACATTATTAAAAAAAACTAATTATTACCTAATTAAACATAAGATAACTAGGTACTAATTTTGACATAAAATTAATTTACACTTCGACTAAGATAATCGCAAAGAAATATAGCGAAATCTCTGAAGCGTTGAGATAAGCCTTACCAAATAAAAATTTGATTGCCAACCTATTTTATAATTAAGTTGGTATACCTATCTAGTGAATTTACTATAATACAATCTACCATGTCCATCATATATCTACTATATACGCATAACAATGTTGAGAATAATTCCAATTAAATATCTACTAACCTGTGAGGCCAACAGGAAAATGTGAAGGAAACAGTGGACCGAAGGATGGCACGACAGGAGACGGACCAGCCCAGGCCAGGCCGTATGCTGCCGCCGTCGCCAAGGCGCTGAACGTCGGCGTCGGTCGCACCAACCTCGATTTCAACGTGGGTCTCTCTTCATCCTCACTATGAACATCATGTGGTAAGTCCTCAACATCTACTATACTGTTCTGGTCAAATCTCTGATTAATATCTTCGTATTCGTCGTCTGAAGACGCCACTGTCGCAGACACATTAAGATTTAAAGGTGGAGTTTGCGAAGACGGTCTTGGTGACATCGACGAGTCTCCTGGCAATTCCGGCTGCGCGGAAGGAGACTGTCTCAAAGGAGACTCAGGTATTGTTCTATGATGTCTGATTATGTCAGCAGTTTCGTCTACTTGATTTGATTTAGTGTCCGCCAGGATTGACGCGACGCTGAAACTGATCCGCGAGGTTTTCGGTGGCTCCGTTGCCTCTGCAGGGCTGCTCGGGTATCTTGACACACTCTGTATCGCCATATTCACTTCCTTGTCTTCGTAGCTATGTTTCTTTAACATTGAACGCTAGTCAGTTCCATTTAGCACTTGGTGAACCGTTCACTTGGCGCGATCGACGGATCGTGTACGCATGCGGGCGCAGTCGGAGGTTGACTGGCGAAGCGCCGCGCGCCGGGGACCTCGCCGCCGGTCGAGGCGTGGCGTTCTAGCGCTCCGCCCCGGCCGGAGCCTCCTGCTCCTCCAATCGACCGCTGCGAAACGATTGATCCGAGCGGGGGGTGGGGGGGAACGATTTAGCACACTCTTATCTCGTTAGCCGCCTTTGTGATACTCGATTTTTTTTGTAGGAATCAAAACATAATTACCTTTTGTAGGGGTTCGCGCGTTTTGATCGCGCACTTTATGCCCGCGACCAGAGGTATAAAGTATAAAAATATAATGAGGAGATGTGAATGCCGCTTGTTAAATCCTTTTGAGTCGTCTGTTGGTCCCTTTGTGTGATTAGAGCCGAGGGCCCGTTTGATGAATTCTGCTGCTCCGTGTTTACGGATCCGTTTCAAATTAGCACAAATGATTTACTACGACAGTGGCAACTTTTATTTATTTTATGATTTATTTTGCTGATATTGTATCTTAACATTATTTTGTGTATTTTTGTAAAATAAGTTCGTGTTATCTTTTAGTGATTTCCCATTCGCTACTTTCTAAGTAAGTAGGTACCTACCTATCAACCGCTTAATCAAATTGAATGGCGAGCACCTATCAGTATAAATATAATTCTTTCTTCCATTTTAACTTCCATTTTTTTGTTGTTAACTGCCATGTAGGTAGACTAAACACGTCATGTTATTATTGCACTTTTGGATCTACCTGCTTATGTAGAATTATATCAGTTTTCTTTTTTTTTTCGTTTTCTTATCTAGAAATTAGTTATAGATAATAAAAAAAATAGATTTTCTCGTAGATAGGTAGGTAGGTAGTAACTACGTACCTAAGTAGGCATAATAAGTCATCATCGATAGGGAGGAATTATTTGATACCTTTTATTTTTTTTATTTTTTTTTATCGTGCGGAAATCCCTTCGGATACCCCCCCGCGTGCCAGCGGGGGCGCGGTTATGTCGGGCTTGAACCGACTAAAACCGCACGCCGTCTCGGGTCTACAGACGCCGGGGTGTAAGGTTGCCCATAGAGCATATCCCTCGTAATTCCGCACGATAAAAAAAAAAAAAAAAAAAGGTACACCCCTCTGGATCCAACTTTAGGGATTCTCAGTCAAGAAAAAATACTCGGTGGACCAATTACTTAGTCTCAGACACATGTACCGGCGAAATGAACGAATAGGAATTATGTATACTTATTGTATTTAATTAAAGTTTTCGATTGGGAATTGGAACAGTTGTTCCTTTTGTCCGATATTCTAAACTAATTTACATTTCGCATAACAGTCCAAGAACCATTAGCAGTCACGTAAAACTATTAAATTGGGAAGAGGCGACATTCCACATCTTGAAACTCATTCATTTTAGTTTTTGCCTACATATTTGTACTATCTAAATCATAACCAAACATTCCTTGCATTCTAGTTTTTATCTGTTGGTACAAATATGTTACTTTTTCACTTTCCTTTTTAATATATTTACGTGGTTTTCGTGCCATATTTTCGTCGGTGTTCAGAATGGCATATCATTTGTTGGATCCTGTTGTGTCATTAGTAAGAAACATAAAATGTATGGGCTAAAAAAAACAATCAATAAAAACAAATTTTATAAGGGACTACAATAACTTGCTATTTATTAGGTAGGTATGTGTTGGGTTCACACACATTCATAGACTAACAAAGGCGAATAGTCGTTTCTCAAAGAGCTATTTTCCCAAAACATACCTACTATTTTACCTACCTACCTAAGACTCTATTACCTGTAGAATAATCACCATAACTAAGGTGAAATCTAGGTTAACTTTATTGCTGGGTGCCCGTTTTTTTATTTTTTCGTGCGGAAATCCCTTCGGATGCCCGCCGTCCAGCGGGGGCGGTTATGTCGGGCTTAAACCGACTAAAACCGCACGCCATCTCGGGTCTACAGACGCCGGGGTGTAAGGTTGCCCATAAAGCATAGGTATCCCTCGCACCCCGACTGATGGCTGGGTGCCCTAACGAACAGATAGTCTGATTTATTAGGGCAGGCAGTTCATCAGTTCATCACTAGTCATTAACTAAATTATTACAAAATACCTAATCAAAATTTCATTAGTCAACCACACAATGACTTAATAAAAATAACTAAATTGTACCTCTGTAAGCTAAAATCAATGAACTTGATCATAATTAATAACATTTATATTTTTATCACACACATTCAATAAGAAAACTTTTAGACAACCCTCGGAGAATCATACGACTATCCCTACAATCAACATAAACTAAAATTTACCTTAGTCGCCTTAGATAAGGTTTAAATTCAATTCATTGAGCAAGAGAAGATTTTTTTCCGTTCACCCCACATAATTAACTATCTTCCCTTCCGAATACTAAATACCTATTTAGTACCGAGTATCCTGGTTAGAGTGAAACGCAGATATGGATTTTTGGAAAAATGAAAAGGACAGTGAATGTAATAGATATCGTGCGTTTCACACTCGCTTATGACGAAGGGTGGGCAGAATTGTCTCTCTGTTGGGACATTTAACCGCCTGCAAAGATGTATCCTGTTTATTTTTGGACAACCCTTGTATAGTTTGGATTGGATTCAATTTAGGAAGCTTTGGAATCCTACTAATAATAAGTATACGATTTTTACAGCTGTAGAATAGGGTTTTGATTAAACTTCAAAATGGTAAGTTCTATGGAAACTTGTATGAAATAAAAAAATATAACATCACACTTCGTTATTGTTAAATATTTTGTGGGTGATGGGTGGATTATTAGAATAACTAAAAACGATAAATAATAATATAATAATAGTAAAATAATTTATTTTAACTATAGGAAAGTATCCAATTATTCGTAGTATAGGCAGGAGGAAAAAGTATGACCACCTGCTCTTGGACAAGCAGCCAAGGTCTAGCAGAGCTCTTAGAAATGTCTCTCCTAAACTAGAACTCGTTTGGTTTTAATCAGTTTGTTGCCAATTAACAACCCAATAAGGAAAGTATTAATTTTAACATTTCACAGAAGAATAGCATTTCAACAGCAGATAGGACAAAAACCACAATATATCGAATCATAACACGATTAATGCCTTTTATTATAATATTTAATATGAAGTAGGTATTTATTTTAAAAAGTCTGGCTGGAAGTTATTTATGAAAACTAAATCAGTTATTTTGATTGATATGGAACCTAAGTCCAGTTCAATATCAATTTCCTATTTCCCTAGAGAATTTTCAGAGGAAGGCAGAGGTGTTTTAACACCATTATTGATCCTATATTAGGCCCATTATAGACTGGACCAGGATGGAAGAGAAGCAATGCACAGATAGCAATGACTTCTATGTATTAGACTACAAAAAATTTGGAGTAACGAGAAACCATACCCTGGACCAATAACTGGTTGTAGCTGTCATAAAGATGACATTATAAAAAGGCGCGTTGTGTCTAATATTATGAGATATTATATTATGAGATAGGTATTAAAATTCATTAAAATAAACAGTTTCTGCGTTCGATTCCAAATTCGAAATTGAAAAATCATTTCCTCTTAACCGAGGTACCATGAGTCTAGCAGGTAGTAGGTACACATAGAAGTCATTAGATTGTATTGTAAGTCGATATTAGTCGAGTTAATTTAGTCGTACAGCATGGCCCCCTAGAAAATGATCGTGATATTGTATGGAAGCCTGGTAAAAATATCAGCTAAATCGTTTGAGCGGGTTTATTAGTATATTAAAATAGATATTTATAAATCACGTTTGTTGTACTGCTGCACTGGTATAAGTAACATTGCAAAGACTCCGGGTGTGACAGAAGCGACTTGCACCATATCGTGCCTATTTGTAATTTTGATTTCTTTTAGGTTTATTATTATCCAACAACAAGACAAACTGCGAGTCACCAATGGTTAAACAGAAGCACAAACAATTATAGTGGACATAACGTATTTAAATGTGCATATGACTTTCTTCAAGACTATGATTTAAATATCATGCATGGACCACCATCATCAATAATATCTGTTCATCATTAAATAAGTGATTTAGTTACGTTACATTTTATACTGCGAAGAATTAAGACAAAAGGATCTTTTCAACAAATAGTCATATCTAGGTTTCCATGATCTATGTGCTATCGTTGATGAATGCATACCCCACTATATATGATGAGGCTAATGAAACCAGGAACACGTCAATTAGCAGACATTTTGCCGTTTATGCTTTTTGCCGCCAAAAAAATATGATTTATGAACGAACCGTGTAACACGACACTCGTTATGGCCGTCACTAATTGTCTATGGGCTTCGTTATGATTGTTTAAAGTTTGAATTAGTTTTTGAACAATTTTGATTTTAAGTGGGATGTCGAAGTGTGTTTTCGAAGTATCATAATTTTGTTCTTATTTACCTAATGACATTGGTATGGGGAATTTGAATTATAAATGGAAATCTTATTTCTTTATTTGCCAAAATTATTCATAATAGAATACTTATGAAGCTTATGAAACACTAATTATAATAGCTAGACAAACTAATTATTATGTGAAGCCTGTGGAAATTTTGGCTTCATTGGCATTTCGCACAGGTTTTGTGGTTAGATGTTGCATAGACCAAACATGTTTTGTTACTGTAAAATGTATTAATTTTTTTTTAAATAAGTTCATGTACTTTTATTCTCATAAATATTTTAACTCATAACATTTTAAAATCCTGTTGCAGTGTTGTTGCATAATATATCGGCTATTTGATTCAGGTCCGACTTCTAATATCCATATGAGTAGAAAATAAAGTTGAAACAGAACGGATTTTCGCTGAAATTGAACGTATTAAACGTTTTGAATGTATCTTTCTTATGTACAAATATTATTCTGACTTCAAATCGCACAAGCTTTAAAAAGATCATATTAAATATTAATCGCATTTATTATAACTTTATTATAGTCGATATAATATCATTGTTATTATCCACTAAAATTTAGTTATAAATCCTTATACAACCAATCTGCATAATTCTTAACCTACCATTACTTCAATATTAGCAAAGACTCCACTTAAAAATTCACTTTATCGATATCACCTAAGCTATTACTGCAAGTATACCTTCACTATTAATTAGGATGCAATGAAAAACTCTTAAGCTTTTAAATGAGATAACTAACAACAAATATCACCTTTAATAAATATACTAATAAGGTGGAAAATCCTCCGCAGCCTTTACAGTTTTCATGGTAAATTCATGTCTCGCGGTTAATTTAGTTTGGGAAGGAAATATTTTAGTTCAGATTCTATTTTGACATTGTTGTTAATCGACCGCAGGTGTGCACCGGTATTTAGGGAATGTGTCATTGATACTTTTGGGTATCGATACATTCATCATTTTTGTGTAATTTTGTACCACACTAGTGTCGGTTCAAACTAAAAAGTTGAAACAGGGAAGAGAGGACTCGTGTTACTAATAATGTAATAAGATGTTTGTTTGATCTCAAATATCTAGAGTACTTGAAAGTGAAACGAAGAGTGAAAGTCCGATTAAGACCGCCTTGCTTCGGTTTTGTAGAGTTAATGGGCGTTCTCTCTATTGCACAGCGCATGTCTACAGATTGATATGAATTTAGAATAAGTAAAACCAAAGGACAATGCCCATATCAGTATGGAAATCGGTTGCACACTTTTTTTTGCTATGCCACATAAGTATACACTGCATTAAAAAGCCTGCATTAAGTATTATCTGAAATATAAACGCATATTGTAACAGAACTTGGGGTTATTGAGAAATTAAATGATTACAACTAGAAAAACAACAACAACAAGAAAATATTGTGACACAGACTGTTGGACTGACGTTTGAGTAAGACAGGGATGCCATGTATAAATTAAGAGAAAACTACCACTGAAGGACACATTATTTTACAACTTTAACTGATTATCACTAATAAACTAGGAATACATACACGAAATATTAAGATTTCATAATTGCAATATATTTGAATGTCACATCGCGAATTATTATCACGTATTATTATTTAACCATTTTATTTTAAAAAGATTGGTATATTTGCATTCTACCAAGAATGGTTTATTTTATATAATGGTAACAATTAAATTAAAATGGAAACGATTATTCATTCAAGTTTTATATCTTTATAATTTAAATTCAAACCCCAAGTTCTATAGAAGCGATTTAGTGTTGAAAAGTCATACTATAATCAATATTATTTTTTAACATTTGAAATATTGACGCGAACGTCTAAAAGCGCAACCAAGAATGGGCATTCTCCTTTATAGTTGTAAAATTCTCTAAACACAAACGGTTTTAACTACTCTCTACTAAGTTTAAGGTATCAAACTGTCAACCCGATGTAGGATGAAGAGAACGCTAGAAAACGAAGTACGCCGGTTTTAGCCGGACTCATACACTTCTTTCCGATGATGTGCCAAATCAAGAGCCAGCACAAGTTCAAGTTTAATAACATAATTATCTTAAACAAGTACTGTACGTACTTGTTTAAGATAATTATGTTATTAAACCATAAAATATTAGCTGTGCTCCGCGGATTCGCCCGTTGTATACTTTGATACACCGTGGCACCCGTTTGACCGATACATGCCCGAAATTTATTAGTTTTACAATAATGTAAGGAAATTTGCTCGATTTGTTGATATTTATGAATATGTACTGACATGATGATATCCTTCCTCGATAAATGGGCTATCTAACACAAATATAATTTTTCGATTCGAATGAGTGGTTCAGGAGATTAGCGCGTTCAACCCAACCAACAAGCAAACAAACTGTTCTGCTTTATAATTATAATACTTATAAGTATAGATTCAAAGCAGATGTTAACCCCAACAAAAGTTATCTGCTTATACTCATGTTTTTAAAACAATGCATTCTAAATAAAGTGTCAATCGACTAAATAATGAAATTTAATCGTCATTAACCGACAAAAACCTTCGTCGACTAAAACAATCGACTAATTTCTGCGATCTTTCAACATGTCAACGTCCGCCATATTGTTGGCCATTACAAAAGTGTCGCTGTCACCGCGCAGGCGTGGTTCAACAAAAAGCACCTATTTGTTTGATTTTAAAACGGAATTTTAATCGTTTCGAGATAAAACTTTTTGCGCGCTAGTCACTGGCCGCTTGTCCCCAAAATATTCTGCGAAAGCCCTTTATCGTTCCAATTAAAATTTCAAACGCGGAATGGCTTCTTTCATCCGCCATTTTGATGTAGTGGAAAAAATGTTAGCATGCTATTGTAACTGGTTCTATAAACAGGGGTTGAAACCTTGAAACAATGAAATTTATTTGAGACTTGCTGGTTGATGTTTGTCGCTCAATCACGCTGCTGAACTGATTTGGCTGAAATAACCAGGATAGATTAGGTATAGTCTGGGATAAAACATAGGCTAGTTTTTAGTCCGTGGAATAAATTCCCATGGGTTGTGGACACGGGAACAGAATTCAACGCGGGTGCAGTGGCGAGCGACCGCTAGTAATTAATCTATTATTTATATTAGAGTAATTAAGAAGTAGGTAGTTAGATTTGTTACTTACTAAGTAACAAATCTAACTATCTACTTCTTAAAAGTAAACAAGTTGAATTCCTGAGACGAGCTCAGCCGAATACAAGGGATTTTCGATTTTGCGTTTTTTTGCGATTTTTTCTTTATCTTGCAATGGTTCACCCCAGCACGAATCTATTACCGAAAACAGCAACTCGATAGCTCATCTCCTTCATACCCAAAACCGTGACAGAAAATTGGCAACGACGACGTCGACGACAACTCGATAGCAATAGGGCTTTTCTAAAGAAAATCCCTAAAAAGTATAAAATTAGTTTTACAATAACTTTGAAATATCGAAATAATTTGACTAGCATTGTTATACAACTTCAATGAAATACATAATATATTCACAAAGGTCTTTTTCGGTAGTGATTGGGCCAGACGTATTGTCTATAGGCGTGAAATGGTCCAAAATGGGGCAAAATTGGGCGATTTTCTGTCATAATTCATTGGAACCGTGAAGTAGGCGCCATGTGGTGGTCTCTTGTATCAACCTATTTAGAAATAAGTATATGTAAAAGTTACAGATGAAATTAATTGGAAATATTATTGGTTAGATTGCAGTTGTTTTCAGGCGAGGAGTTTTAACCAATGATTTCTATATAAGTATTACTAGAACAAAAAATTTGGTATGGATTTTTGTCTGATTGGGAGCTGTCATGGAGAAAATCCTTATGGACAAACCCTGCTGGAGTAGGAATTCTTATTCTTTTCCAGGCAAATTGGTCATAACAAAAGATGTAAGATCATTTTATAAAATTTAAAAATTCCATCCTATCCTGTAAATATCATGAATTTAAAAGTTTGTGAAGAGAAGAAGATAATGACGCTCAAACGGCTGAATGGATCTAGCTGAAATTCGGTACAAGGATAGATTATAGTCTGGAATAACACATAGGGCACTTTTTATCCCTAGAACAGGTTTCCATGGGTTGCAGATCAAAATACTAGTAACATCTAGTAAAGTAATAAAAACTAATTCATTGGTGTTCATAAAAACTAGTTCATTCTATCAAAATCAAATGCAAACAATTTTTCCCAATCTGTGTGTACAATTTTATCTGCGCCGTTTTCGATGAAACTATATACTATGTCGCTCAAGTGACCACGCCAAAAGACACAGCGGCGTTTGTACACCGGAGCGAATGCGTACAATGCACGAATTTGTTTCTAATGAATAGCCAACACGCCCCTCGGCCTTTGTGGGAGCCGACCTACATCATTGAAAAGGCATAAAACTTTAATATAAACTGTTTTTGAGCCGTAAACACTTTTAGTCAGTTTCTATGGGTTTCATTTTTAAAAACCAGACGGTTTAAATCATCATCGTCATCTTAGCGTTGTTCTCAGTTGCATCCAAGGCCCGGAGTCCAGGGTCCGCTTACTCCATCTGCTGCTTCTGATTTAACTTATACTTACGGTCTTCATGGGAGCGACTGCCGTCTGACCAGGTGAGGTTGGCTTGGGCCCCGAAGGTCTTGAGGTTGAAGTATTAAAAAGTATTTATTACTTACTAAATGTTGCTCTCGGCTACAGAGATCTATTCCCGGGATAAAAGTAGCCTATATGCTATTAAAGCACACAGGCCAATTTAATCCCTAGAATACCTAGGTCTAGAATGGGTCACGAAAACGGGATCAGTATTGTATGATGGAGGTACAATGTAGGGCATGACGAGGTATCTGCGCGATCTCCACCGTACCCTTCTAACCTAATCTATCCGTGATGGAGCGCCGTTTCTTTACTCAAGGACCTATTGGAAATAAAATTTGTAATGCGTCATTATAATTTTACGATCATTGTAGCGTTGATAATGATACTCTTTCTTTCTTTATAAACTCAAAAAAATAGTATTCAGCAACTTTTGTCGCAGACTTTAGAAACATATTAAAAAACTCTCACTTCAAATAACACTGATATAATTTGACTACAAGCGAACAATTAGAAATTTCAAAACCTTAGGCAGAGTAAAAAATAATTATTTATATGACACTTCACTCCGACAGCTGGCTCTCAAAGTAATAAGAAATCCATTGCTACAAACACAATTTTGGTAAAAAAAATCCATTGATATAGCTGACCATAATGGTGTATTTTGGTCGAACTTCCAAGGTGGTCCTTTTGTCCAAATGACTATAGACTATAAAGTGAAGTATTACTGTGCAATATAAGTCAAATTAGCTGTCTTTATGCGACGCAGGCGCAGGTGATATCTACGGTATTGCGCAAGCACGGGTCATTTTTTACCTTTTCTTTGGAATTTCAGTGAGCAGATCCATAAGTTTAAAATCTGTATGCAGTATGTATTTATTAAAAATTTGGTACTTCCCCGTCTATCAGTAATATTACATAAAAATCGTTTTGAAATTCGCATTTGACACACTAAAATTAAACAAGTACCTACGACTGGTATTTTACTTTATAATTCTTTATTAAATGGCTCAATAGATTTCATTTAAATAACGGTATGCATACGAACTAGAAGGGTTTGCATTCATGATGTATTGAACTAGACGTGGCTACGAATATTGTAATATTTAATTGATTACCTTGCATCCAGTCATTAGGTGAATTTACATGTTAACATCACTACTAAAACTATAAGTTTAGGAAAAATACACACTTCAAAAGCACCTAGGAGCAGGAGCTGGTCTTTACAAATATTTGTTTTTTTTTAGGTGCTAAAATTCCTTCGGATTTCACGACACCGGAGCTAACCGTAAGTTAGGTATCTAGCCCAAACTAACTAAAATAGTAAGTTGTTTCCTTACCTCTGCCGGGAACCAGGTAAGCATTAGGACGAAAATTCCTAGGACCCTGACTGGTCTTGGCCCCCAGCGTTGGCAACCGCGACCCGTTGTTTGGAAGTGAATTTCCTACCTCCCCAAATAGAGGGACGCGAGAACTCGACCTGTTGCTACGGGCCTGTATATTTGATCACCGTATTTAAATCTAATGCTTATGAAAATTAATTAATTAATGTTGTCCTTTGATACAATATATCTTACAAAAGTAAAATTATTTCAATTTGAACTAGTTCAAAAAGATATGGCGGATTTCTCGCAAAGCGGGGTTCTGTCCACAGTGCGTACTATAATGTCATGTGGTGGAGACATAACCAAGTAACCAAGACACACTAGGCATCAAATATTTTAACTTTGGAAATCACAACTCAAAAGTCACAAGTCCACATGATACGTAGTTACCCAGTCACCACCAGCAAGTGGCGTCGTCGGGTCACGCTGTCTCCTACCAACTAATTGCCGTGACGGCCAATATTTATTATCAATTAAATACCAAGATTTTTTAATTATTGGCCCTTTTCGTCCAACGTTTTGTTTGGCGGCGTCAAAGAAGATGCTCGTTGGTGCGTGAGTGAGTGCTCTTGACATATTGGCCGTTGGCCTTAACGCTGTTTGTTGAGTTTTCGGAAGCTGTAGCAATGTATTGAAGCAATGAGGTCATGTTCTATTGATCTCTTTGTAAATTTAACTCTGAGAGTACCTGCTGACTCGTTACTTAGCATTTTTTAAGGCACACTTTTTTACTTAGCATAAGAACGTATTGCCAATATAAAACCATAATAATGTTGGCCAAATCTGTTCAGAAGTTTGCTAAATTAAGAAATAAAAATAATGGAATGAACTTACATTACTTGGTATACCGATGCAATGGGTACAGCATCTTACTTGATACATTTTGTAAACAAAACTGATGTAACTACTGGCGATTAAAAAAGAGTGGAGATGTGTTGATATTGCCGGGTTCCCTTCTCCAAGGCCTTACCTATTGCCTTACGAAACTAGCAGTAAATTGGAATGTAGAGGTGATAATTTTAACGTTCACAGATGTTACTTTGTGATCTACATGAATAAAGATACTTATTTTGATTTTGACAACAATAACACAAACAATAGCTAGACCAACTATAATATATATAATAAACTACAGAGCTTTAAATTTTCCTACTCCTTACAATAGAGTGTTAATAATCTATGAAGGGATATTCGACGCTACGTACAAATAAAAATCTGATAACATAGCTCGCTTGGCACGAGTACTCGAGTACGAGGTACCTACTAATAATCGTGGACATCGCCAACGCGTTCAACACCTTGCCCTGGAGTTGCATTAGGGAGGCGCTCGTGTATCACGAAGTGCCTCTCTACCTCCGCCGCATAGTCGGGGCGTATTTGACGGAGAGAGCCGTCATCTACCCAACCGTGACCGGTCTCGGTCGGCGTGAAATGTCGTGCGGTGTTCCACAGGGATCGGTCCTGGGGCCGCTCCTGTGGAACATCGGATACGACTGGGTGCTTCGCGGTGAGCTCGTAGGTGGTGCCGCCGTCACGTGCTACGCGGACGACACGCTCGTGACGGCGTGCGGGGCGACGTACCGCGAAGCGACCCGAAAGGCCACGACCGCGGTTGCCCAAGTCGTTAGGCGGATCCGGCGGCTGGGTCTCGAGGTGGCCCTGCATAAAACCGAGGCCCTGTTCTTCCATGGGCCTCGGAGCAAGCCACCCGAGGGATCCAGTCTCATCGTGGGAGGAAATCGCATCGGCATCAAGCCCCAAATGAAATATTTGGGGCTCGTGCTCGACGGCCGATGGGACTTCGGAGAGCACATCCGGAGTCTGGCCCCCAAATTGAAGGGCACAGCTCTTGCTCTGGCTCGGCTGTTGCCCAACATGAGGGGGCCCGATGACTCCTGCAGGAGACTTTACGCGGGGATCGTGCGGTCCATGGCCCTGTATGGGTGCCCAATATGGGCGGAGGCCCTGAGGACCAGAACTGTGCGGATGCTGCGCGCTCCGCAGCGAGTTCTGGCCATCAGGGTCATCCGAGGGTACCGCACGATCTCCTTCGAGGCGGCGAGTCTCCTTGCCGGAACTCCGCCATGGGACCTGGAAGCGAGAGCCCTTTCGCAACTGTACCAGTGGCGAAAGGAGGCGCGGGAGCAGGGATGGAACCCCGAGCCTCGAGAAATCGAGGCCGTGCAGTCCCAGCTCCGCCAGGCCATCGTGGTGGAGTGGAAGGAACGACTTGGGCAACCAAGCGCAGGGCACGCCGCAATAGCGGCGGTAAGGCCCATCATGGAGGATTGGCTGGAGAGGCGACACGGAAGCCTCTCCTACCGACTGACGCAGGTGATCTCAGGGAAGGGGTGCTTCGGGGACCACCTGCATCGGATCAGGAAGGAGCCAACGCCTGAGTGTCATCACTGCGACGCGAGCGAGGACTCAGGGCTGCACACGCTGGCGGACTGCCCGGCGTGGGAGGCGCCGAGGCGTGACCTCGTGGCAGCCATCGGGGTGGGAGTCCTCTCGCTCGGCAGCATGATTGCGGCAATGGTGCGGAGCGCGAGCGCGTGGGCCGTCGCCGCCTCCTTCTGCGAGCATGTAATGCTCGCGAAGGAGGGGGCGGAGCGCGCCCGGGAGAGACTTAGAACTCTCCCGGTCCGCCGAGCCCGCAACTTGCTCGCCGCGCGTCGCAGGCAACTCAGGCGCCGGAGGTCGCTTAACGACCTCCGTCCTCCATGAGCGCAGGCCTGGGGGTGGCGGGTGAGGCCACCTGTCACCCCAGCAGAAGCAGGCCGGGACGGTGGGGCGACTAGCACCCCTCCCCCAAACCGGAGCAAGACGGGGACACCGTGGTTCCCAAACCCGAGGGGGCCATCTCGAAACCGGAGATGGCCCAGGGTCAGTCGGGGTGCGAGGGATATGCTCTATGGGCAACCTTACACCCCGGCGTCTGTAGACCCGAGACGGCGTGCGGTTTTAGTCGGTTCAAGCCCGACATAACCGCCCCCGCTGGCACGCGGGGGGGTATCCGAAGGGATTTCCGCACGATAAAAAAAAAAAGAAAAAAAAAAAAAAGGTACTTACTTCCTGCGCCCAATAAAAACAAATCTAACGACATATCATTTATCAAAATCGTTTGAGCCGTTTAGTAGCCAGGAGGGTATATAGGGACGGAAAAAAAATAGGTTAAACAAATATATACCTATATCTAGTCCTTCTTTTTTGTCTTCACCACAGTCGATTTAAAGGTACGCCACGGGAACGAGCGTAGCGAGCTCATGGACACCGTACACCCCGAGAAAGATAGTTATGGTTAGAAGAGCTTGGCGATCAATTCAATTCAATAAAAATTTTACATATGGCAACTGAAGTCGACGTATGTGTCGACAATTGTGCCAATGTCAGACGTGCAGTGGAGTTTTTGCGGCCAGCTTATAATTTTTTAAGGACTGAATGTGAGCATTGCAGAGTGAAAATAAGATACTGAAACAAACACAAATAACAAACACATATATATACATATAGACACACATAAATGTTTATAACATGTCCAAATACCACAACAAAGTTAAGACGAATAGAGGTTGTCATAGTCTGATGGCGTTGCACCGAATAAAGGCCATCAACAGCCTGAAAAGAGCTTGGCTATCTGCGACACTCTTCGTGTTACGCTTTTGACACTTGCACAAATCGTTGTCAATAATACTGAACGTCTATATTATTATAACAGAGAAAGCGGTACTTTCCCCATACAGCCAACTCATTGTGCTGCTCTGCCACCTAACCATAACCTAAAACAACAGAAGTATATTATTTTAAAATGATAATCTGTAGGCGTGCGTGGTGTGACAGTGGTCGCGTCTCGTCGGCACACACAAAGGTTCGTTTGTTTGCTTGTTTGTTCTCCGGCGCCCGCGCAGCGCACACATTGTCCAGCCTCCCGCCATTTCGGTTGCTGTGTACATCTTTGTTTTAATCCTTATTTAGGTAGGCTAATGTTGGATATGTAAAGATTTTTTTTTAAATATTTTATTTATAAAATGTATGTGTAAGTATGTTGTGTATGGGGCTCCAAAAAGACGTCCAACCTAACCTCACTTACAAGCCGGAATACCTACAGATTGATGAACAAGACCGGCGCACCATTTTTATCTCGGGGTTGGGAGACGGCAGTCGCTCCCACAAAAGCCACATAAGCTAAATATAAACGAGGAGAAGGAGTAAGCAGACCCCAGGCTCTGAGCTGAAAGGCTTGGATGTAACTGGGAACTACATTAAGATAACCCCCCTCCCTCCCTCCCGACCCCGAAGATCTTGATGAAGCCCCCAAAATACTGAATGTGTGTACCTATGTATATACAATACCTACCAATATTTTCAAGAATAATTTTATACGATTCCACTATCTGTCTAGCTATTTAAAACGTCACTTGTAAGTAAATGGTATGACGTCACCACTCACTATTAACCAAAACCCTGGAAGTCATTACATGGTGTAGGTATAATTATAACCGCATAAGGAAACCACGAGTGAGTTTATAGATCGCTTAATACCACCACCTATTACTAAAGTAGGGCCGTGGACACACTGCAATCGAATAACAATAATTTAGTTGCATTAATTTGTTTGTGTTTTTTAGGGTTCCGTACCTCAAAAGGAAAAAACGGAACCCTTATAGGATCACTTCGTTGTCCGTCCGTCCGTCCGTCCGTATGTCCGTATACCAAGACCGTTTTTCTCAGAAACGCGTGGAGGCATCAAACTGAAATTTGGAGCTGTGAAAAAATCAAACTTCTAAGCCAAAGCAATCAAAAGATACAGCCGTTTATGCCGCAAATTTCCGCAAATTTTCGAAACTCGAACGGGTATCAAAACCTTCAGGGTACTTCCCGTGAACTTAGAATCTTGATATTTGGTACGAAGTAACGTCTTATAGTACAGATAAAGGAAAAATTGCGAAAACCGTGTTTTTGTTTTTTTTTTTAATTTTAAAGTTACTACTTCTTTTCTCATATTGTAATGTTATAAATTTCATTTTGCAATAAAAATACCATAACTATGACTCTATTGTCCTGATGGGTCAACTTTTACTTATATACCTACAGGTTTGTACGGAACCCTGGGTGTGCGAGTCCGACTCGCACTTGGCCGGTTTTTTTTACTAACCTACGTTAGGGTCAATAATCTCTAGGTCCACATATTGACACTTTTTAATATTAATATAATTTTACTGACATTTTGGAAACCATCCCAATATTAAAAGTTATTTTGTACTATGCTAACTGTACAACATAGCTCTAATATTCGTACGGTGCCCGAATTATCAGTGAAAAAATAATAAAATTAAAAAGTGTCAATACGGAAAAGTGGACCTAGAGATTATCTAGTGGCCCTAATGTCGCCAAACCGTTTTTTTAGTCGTAAGTAGCATACTAGTCAGCTGACCTGACTAGTATGCTACTACTAAGGATGAGTGACCATTGACCATTCTTAACACAGTAAGACCCCTCCGTAACTCGAAGAGCACGTTAACCCGGTTCTCATACGAACTTCTGTAAGGTCCAGCAACCTGGTATAACTAACTTCGATATCGCCAATGGGTTGTGGGAGTTAAATAGTAGTTGCTTCACGATAAATATAGAAGTTCGGCCATTTCGTAGTTAAATCGAAGGGATACTCCAACTGGATAAAATGCAAATCGCCCCTTAAATGTGTCACAGCGATAACTTACCATGTTTCGTACGTGCGTAGGAGCACTCAATCCCAAACCGCAAATTTACGCAACTGACAATGATACGTATAGTCAGCGTCAAAAGTAGATGATCATTTTAGCCAGCGCCATAGCCTCCTCTGTCTATCAGCAGGTATGTACCGACTTGCAGGTTAGGTTGGTTCATTTAGGGTATAGAGGCTCTACCAACATCCTTGAGGCCCTAGAATAGGGCGTACGTGAATAGGTTTCGGTAGTAAGAAAAGTAATGAAAATAAAGAAAGCAAAAAAAATATAATCCCCTTACCCTACCCCAAATCCCAATAGTATGAAAGGAACGGAATGAAAGTGCGAGAAGAATAAAAGCGAGAACTTGTATGGTACTAGAGGATAAGAATGAAAGCGTGATATATATAGAATTAAGGATAGATAAAAAGAAAATAACCCTGAGTGGGTTTACTAAATAAAAAGTAGAGAAAACTAGGCATTATAAATATTTTTGAGCGTAGGCTTTGGCCATGCCAGAGATGTTAGAAAAAACAAAAACATCCTTGAGGCCTAAACCATCCTCAGCTGCAAGTCGGTGCACCTGCTAAACAATGGAAAAATCCAGCGCAGACTTTCCTCTCCGTTTGCTTAACGACCTCCGTCCTCCATAAGCGCAGGCCTGGGGGTGACAGGTGAGGCCGCCTTTCACCCCAGCAGAAGCACACCGGGACGGCGGGGCGACTAGCGCCCCTCCCCCAAACCGGGGCAAGACGGGGACACCGTGGTTCTCAAACCCGAGGGGGCCATCTCGAAACCGGAGATGGCCCAGTGTCAGTCGGGGTGCGAGGTATATACTCTATGGGCAACCTTACACCCAGTCTTAAGACTCGAGACGGCGTGCGGTTTTAGTCGGTTCAAGCCCGACATAACCGCCCCCGCTGGCCGGCTGGGGGTATCCGAAGGGATTTTCGCACAAAAAAAAGGCTTTCCTATCCGCCACTCCCGAAATAGTCGACGTACCACTCAAAAAGATCGTTATGAGGATGGTGATGATGTATGTATTTAGTTTCCTTAACGTGTCATGTTATTGTATTAATTTTCAATAAAAATGTACCGCAAAAGTTCTTTATATGTTTTATGAATGAGGTAACTGGAATATTTGCTTTATCACCGTGTGGTTTTATACAAGAATAGAAGACCACGTGATTTGTTGCGGTTACTATGAGTACCTATGTAAGCTGACCTCGATAATGAAGTGCTCGTGAGTAAGCGCAGGTGATAATGAGCAATATTGTGTCTAACGGATATCACCAGCCTCAATAATTGGGATTACGTTCATTATGTAAAACGTAATATCGCAGTATAGTTCAACTTGATTGCGACTTCTACATTACTTAACTACACGCCTGTAGCCTGAAGGGCTAGGCAGAGGTGGTATTACACACCCAACATTCGCCAGTTATGTTTAGGCCCCAATGTAACAAGGGGCGAGCCATTGCCATTGCCATCTACCAGGCACATAACTAAGCGAGCGATAATTAACATTTCGCGACTTCTATCATTAATTTCTAAACTTAGTGGTTCAGACAAATAATGTTATGGCAGTTTGAACTTTATTTAGTCGAAGCGAAGTTCCATATTTCTGTAACAGTTTTCAAAGTGTGAGATTTCATAATTATGATGGTGTTGTTGTGATGTATGTATTGTAATCTAAATTTAAGTATTAAATTAGTTTTCTTTAGTTTTCAGACAATTTTCATGTTCTTCATCCGAGCGCCAGTCCTAGTCGTATCCACCGCTCGCACTCTAGACTCTGATGTCCAGGGTTTGGGCTTTTATGGGAGCGACTCACTGTATTACCTCCCAACCCCGAGATGAAAGCCTTCACCATAACTTCATTTGTCTTGCAGGTGAGGTTGACTTGGACCTGAAGATCTTGGTGAACCCATATACACTCAGTTTTCAGGCAATAATAACTCTTTTTAAATAGAAGCTTTATCCCTGAAAGATTTTGGCAGACGTATATTCAAACCTACATTAAGCCAACGGGTCTAACGCTATAAGGGATGAGCCTATTGTCATAAACCACCGACTTTTCAAATCTCCGTGCTACTAATTTCATAACAGATAAACTTTGTCCAACTCGGGCACCTAACCCGTTCGCCACCGCTGCGCCATCATACATTTGTGCAGGCACGTATTATGTGAAGACAATATTCCCACCACTAGTGTTAAGTATACTAAATGAATATCATGTTCTGCAGTACCTAAAAGATAGCCCTTTACCGGCCATTAGCGCTGTTTATGGGAATTAGAACATTGTATTCCACAGGTATGTGAGCTGTCATTCTTCATTTATGATTGATTCCATTGCAGGATGCGTGAGAAAATTGTTCTTGGCAATATTGACGTGTAAAAAAATGCTTTATTAGTCCCCTGGTGTAAATTATCGATTCAGTTGATCGTGAACTACCGAATTCGGTTCCCAGGTAGAACAGAGTTCGTGAGCTTTTTGGTTTTTTATCTGAAAGTTCATTGATTACTAGACTTTTGAAGTAGATATGGCGTCTCAGTCTCAATATTTTTCTGAAAAAATACCAAAAATATAGTTTTTGTGTCCTTTTCTACGTACAAGCTATTTAATTACGTGACATTCGAGAATAACATACATTATTTCATAGCAAACTCACTAACTACAAGGATATAATTATATATTGATTTTTTAATCCTACCTACAAACCATTTTTGAATGAATGGGTGTGTGATGCCATACCGCGACCTTTGGGGCCAAGACAAACTCGGCTACAAACCGGTACACCTGCTGATTGACAGATGAGGTGGAGGAGAGCGGTTCAAGGACTTCCAAAGTGCAAGTTTATGATGCAACCAGCATAAGAACCTAGGTACAGATGATGAAAGCAGGCCGGGATGGTGGGGCGACTAGCGCCCCTCCCCCAAACCGGGGCAAGACAGGGACACCGTGGTTCCCAAACCCGAGGGGGCCATCTCGAAACTGGAGATGGCCCATTGTCAGTCGGGGTGTGAGGGATATGTTCTATGGGCAACCTTACACCCCGGCGTCTGTAGACCCGAGACGGCGTGCGGTTTTAGTCGGTTCAAGCCCGACATAACCGCAGCACGAAAAAAAAAGGTACAGATGATGAAAAAAAATTTAAAAAATACTAATATCCACTACTCTGCTCTTCGCTCTACGCGTGTTGGTGGTAATATCCTTCGATCTGGATATTAAAAACTACTATTTGATTACACTAATGCAAGCCATGGCAGTAAAGATAGGAAAATAACAGGTTCGAGATTGTTATAGGGCATAAAATTCGATGCGCTCGTAGTGAGCGATAATTTGCGTTTAATTTTGTACCGCATCGAGGAACGTGTGTGATAAGGCGAGGGCATGAAGGGTCACATATTGTAGACCTACAAAAAGCCATAGTTTCCTACATCCGAAATTGTGAACCTAAGTTTCATGTAATTGGTACCATGTTAAACATTTATCGCGAAATGTAGAAGGCGTACCGTACCGTCTTTAGACCCGGGAATAAATGTGTAGGTATCTAAAATGTTGGTCTTCAGGCACCACATTTAATGTCACTTGGATCGGGCGAAAAAACTGATCTCCCAGAATATACAGCCCCATGAAAAAGTGCCGAATTGTCGGTAATAGGCTCAATTATATTCAGGCTGAGCTCCGCGCATCTGCAACAGTTTTTTTATTATTTATAGGCTCACGTTTGACCTCTATCTAACCTGGTGGTAAGTGACGATGATGGTTAGTGATGGAGACGGTACGCATATCTCAAAAGAAACATGCATGCCCACTTTTGTGATCGCACAAAAACGCTTACACGCTTGCAAGCTCCAAGAGCGTGACCATATGGACCACTAAAGCAGTTGCAGAGGTGCGGAGTACAGGTTATATTTTTTATTTATTTTTTATTTAGTCCGTTCAATTGACTGCATCCCGCCTGATGGTAAGCTGAGGTAAAGTCCAAAAGGTAGTGGCCACCATTTCTAGAGATTGCCCCTAGAATGGTGGCCCCTACCTAGACGGCCTCAACAGATGTTTTTTCACGCCCCGCTTAAAGAGCCCAGGATTGTAGGTAGAAGGGAACACGTGAGTGGGTAAAGCGTTCCAGTGCTTTATGGTCCGACAAAAAAAGGAGTCACCAAACCGCTTGGTTCGCGATGGTATCGATTGCACTGTATAAGGATGACACCTAAGTCCTGCACGTGTTGTTCGGGACAAGAAGGGAGAAGGAGGAATCAATTGGAATAACTCATCGGAACAACTAAATGCAACTAACGCAAATGGACATTCAAATTTGGCTTCCTGAGGTTCATGACCGTTAATTCATCGTCCCCATCCGCCGAGTCTTTTCATTTCAACTCATTTGGGATCGACTTTTGACGTGACAATGTCTTATAATTCGATGGAGCCGGCTGCACGCACGAAAAACATGACGTATGCGGCGTTACCTGACGTATGCGGCGTTACCTCGTATGCGGCGTTACCTCATATGCGGCGTTACCTCTCTCTGAGGCGTTCCATTTAATATGACGTTGTCACGTTCAACTATCGTCACTAAACCGACTTTATAGACAACCGATTTTTTCTACTTACGAACTACTACTACGAACTTCGATATTTTTCGTGAAGCGCCTGCCATCTGCCATCCTCCTGACTGTTAACTCTATGACCTAAATGAATAAAGATTTTGAAGTTTCTTAAGGTACTAACTGACTAGGCCTGGGGGTGGCAGGTGAGGCCGCCTGTCACCCTAGCAGAAGCAGGCCGGGACGGTGGGGCGACTAGCCCCCATCCCCCAAACCGGGGCAAGACGGGGACACCGTGGTTCCCAAACCCGAGGGGGCAATCTCGAAACCGGAGATGGCCCAGGGTCAGTCGGGGTGCGAGAGATATGCTCTATGGGCAACCTTACACCTCAACGTCTGCAAACCCGAGACGGCGTGCGGTTTTAGTCGGTTCAAGCCCGACATAACCGCCCCCGCTGGCCGTCGGGGGGGTATCCGAAGGGATTTCCGCACGAAAAAAAAAAAAGGTAGGTACTAACTGACTTATGAGATATCCTTTCAGCGGTAGTTCACACAATAACTAAACTATAAAAGGTAAGCCGCCTGGAAAAGTTTACCTAATATAATTGCAAAATACACACTGTTGTTCTTACATGTTGTGGGAAAACTCTCCCATACAAAACCGGAAGAGACAAAGTAGCGGAGAGGTGGAGACTAATGTCCATTGTGGCCATTTGTATGAACCCTATACTTAATAGAGTACTTCCTATTGGTCTATAAGGTGCCGTATAAACAAGGCTAACTTTTTGCCGCTGACTTTCTGAATAACTAGAGTTTGCTACAAGTCACAAATTATTTGCCACATTGTGTTATATAAACAGTTTGCAGAAAACCGTAGCCCTCTTATACCTTTTTCCCTCTAGGGTAAGGCAGTGACAACAGCCTACCTTATTCTTCTGACCTTACACTATCGGAGCTTACAGTTCGCAGAAAATCATACGCCTAGTTAGGTTAGGACGTTTTAAACAAGTAAACATTATCTAGTACCATGGGTGCTAGTTAAGTAAACTCGAAGTAAATTATATTAGCAAACCGTGAAGGTTCTATGGGAAATGAAGAAGTTCTAAGATGTCTGCTTACCAATTTTAATTAATGAGGTATATTAGCGCTTCGGTCCTGTGAGAACTTGGTGCGTAACGGGAGAAATTAATTGGTTAAATTATGATTGACTCTGAGTAATATTTTACCAATCAGATTTTGATGTCTAGGGAGTGAGGATAGACGCTGGTAGGTCAAACGGCAGTCGCACAAATAAAAAAAGCGGCCAAGTGCGAGTCGACCTCGCCCATGAAGGGTTCCGTAGCCGCAAGTAAAATTTTTATATTTGAGTTGATTGAATGAAAGGTAAATTTCAGTTTACGATTTATGACGTATTAAAAAAAACTACTGACTTGATCTCGTTCAAACCAATTTTCGGTGAAAGTTTACATGGTAATGTACATCATATATTTTCTTTAGTTTTATCATTCTCTTATTTTAGAAGTTACAGGACACATTTAACCACTTTGGAAGTGTCTCTCGCGCAAACTATTCAGTTTAAAAAGAAATGATTTTAGAAACCTCAATATCATTTTTGAAGACCTATCCATAGATACCCTCATGTATGGGTTTGATGAATTTTTTTTTTTGCGTTTCAGTTCTAAGTATGGGGAACCCCGAAAATGTATTATTTTTTTTCTATTTTTGTGTGAAAGTCTTAATACGGTTAACAGAATACATCTACTTACCAAGTTTCAACAGCATAGTTCTTATAGTTTCGGATAAAAGTGGCTGTGACATACGGACGGACAGATAGACAGACATGACGAATCTATAAGGGTTCCGTTTTTTGCCATTTAGCAACGGAACCCTAAAAACCGTATAAGCCAAATCAAAAGGATTTTAGTTAGGCTTAAATTACTTTTATGAGAGCGACTACCATCTGACCGCCTAACCTAAGAGGAAAGCTTGTGCCAAAGCTTCTTTGCTCAATCAGCAGGAGTACCAGCTTGCAGGTGAGGGCAGCTTTTCCCCGAGGTTCTTGGTAGGACCCCCTTGCACCATAAATATAATCCTTTTTTAAGTGAAAAAAGGCGCGATGCTTTGTTATTTTAGCCACGATCTCATCTCACATAAACTGGTAGTGTAGTGGTGAGTCAAAACAGATAATTTGTGCTATGTGCTATGTCCCGGCGCTAATGAGTTATAATAAGTGCCACCCACGGCTCGAAAGTGCCACAGTTGTGTATACTGTGGAGCAAGCTTGTGTTGTTAACACAAGTTTAGAAGACACACGTAGGGATTTAAAGAGACACATTCATAAAGGTTACATAATTATATGAGTTACACTATGAAAAGGTTACAGAATGAAAGTTTTACACTTATGAATGTTGTTTTGAATCTGTTAATCGTTACCGCTTTCAATTGTGTAACAGTTATATATATGTAACAGATATTAATCTGTTAACAGTGTTAATAAGTGTTAACCGAAATTCTACATTGCTAAATTTACTATCCTATTATAATTATAATCTAAAATTTTAAATAAAGGTATTTTGTGCACCCCTAAGTACTTTAGGACGTTATTTTTGTTACACTTATTTACACATACTTATAAAACTTGCCACTATGAACATGGTAGGTACACTTTCGTATTTGTTACATTAATAAATGGTTTTCTTCTAAAATAGTTTCAAAAAACAGTGTTAAAACACTTTATTACGGTTACAGTTTGGGTCCCTAGACACACGTTTAGAATAAATCAATGAGCTGGATCTGGTAATCACTTAGGCGTAGCGTGCTAAAAGACCTTGCTTCTGGTCAAATTGAATGATTCTAGGTGTACAGAAAGTCCCTATAGGCTTACATTCGTTAACAAGTGTTTAAAATATTGCATTGGCTGTAAATTTTGATGGTGTTGACTTAGAAGTTTTATTCTTTCACAGCTTTATGAGATTGCAAATTTAAATGTTTCATATCAATTTCAACTGGATACTTCCACGTGTTCCTTAAAAAAGTGTTTTTACAGACAAACAGATATATTTTCTTTTGCGATACAGAATACCAAAGACCGCGATACCACATGATGCTACGTTAAAAAATGCGTTAAATAGGTAGTGCGGAAGTGTGCGCATTTTATGTTGAATATGACTTTCCTACGGTCTGGGACTTTGTAGGAAATAAAGGAAGCCCACGTTTTTTCTAGAGAATTTTACAATCTATAAAACCCTCTGAAATATTTTTCCAGTAGCTATCACCGTTTCATAAATATACGTAGGTACGTAAAAACAAAAATGTGTGACCTTTGACCTTGAACAACTTTTTTTGCACCTATGGAATCGACTTGGATTTTTCAGAATTTTATTATAATGTTTTCCCCAATATTCATGTAAATTTTTAACTTCTTTAGAATTAATGCATGCGTGGAGTTTATTTTCACTGGACTATTGCCGCAAGTGCCTTGTCGCTCTAACATAGGCACATTTCAAAAATAACAAGAGGAACTACCTATATAGAATATATTAATATTATTAAAGTATTCCTACTCCATGTTTAGCAACAGACAAGTCGATGTGTGCGAGCCGAGCAAGCCTTACGACTTCATTAGGCCGCGTCAAGCGGCCAGTCACGATCGGGTCTAACCGCGACACCATCCACTAACTATACACCCAATTCTAAACTTTAACCTCACACTGATAGACTTCAATTTTGATAAAACACTGAACGAACACTTTAACAATTTCCACGTTGTAATTCGAACTTTGTTGCTTTGAAGTTAATGTGTGCTTTAGATTGAGGTGATATAATAATGCAGTTTGATCATATTGAGATTTGAATGCAGCGAGATGAAATCGCTTTCCTGAGCTGCAAGTTCGAATATGTGCACGTTAATTGTTCGCTTTTGTCGCATTGCAAGAATAGGTTTTTAGCTATGTATTAAGGAAGGAAGTATTAAGGCTCATGTAACTTGAGGTCGATCTCGAAAAGCTATGTTAAGCTACTTAGAAAGCTACTCTAAGCTAGTTTTAACTACTCTATAAAGGTATCAAACAAACTGATCTAGCCGGACTCTCACTTTTTCTCGTAATTTCTCCATTGCTTTCCAATTTCTCACTCTCCTTCTAGTCTTTTCCCTACCTATCTCTATTGCGAGTCGAAACGCACGAGAGATACATATATACATACTGTAACAGCTAAACTTGATTCAAAACCGCTAAAATTTATTTAAAACAAAAGTGCATATCTACTTGAATAAATCACTTAAGTAAAGTTATTTAAACATATTCTCTACCACCTTCCTTACTCTGTGTGCGTCATTAAAAAGTTACTTTTCTTCTGAAATTTAAGAAAATTGTTAAATTACAGCATCTCGCGGCGTTTGCGCAATGTCGCGCAGGTAATAACTTAATAAGCGCCATCTCATGGCGTAATTACAAATTAGATGAGGCGCGCAAGCGCTGGCTAGATCACTTCATAGATACCATGGGTTATTCTGCAAACTTAACTAGCCATAGAGCCCGGGGTCTGTTTTCAACTCTTTCTCTTGATTTGGCTTATCTTGGCTTTTACGGGAGTGACTACCGTCTGGCCTTTCCCCCCCCCCCCATCCCCGTACAGCCCGAGAGAAAATCTAGAACCTCATTCGATAATTACCAGGTGTACAGGTTTGCACCCGAAGCCCGTTGTTGTGCCCGAAGATGTTGGTGGGGCCCCATATACCTCATTGCACTCCCCATACACTATTCTGCAAACTTGTGGTACGAAACGGAGAAAAACATGGCCCTGACAATGATACAGAACTGAATAATTATACAATAAATTAGAGCCCTTAGGTTATATGGACCCACCAAAATCTTTGGAGTCAAGCAAACATTACTTGCAACCTCACCTACTGACTGATAGACGAGACTCTGGTGCAGGCTTTCCTCTCGGGGTTGGTAGGTCCAACGGTCATAAAAGCCAAATAAGCGAAACCAAAAAGAGGAGAAAGTGACGTGAGGGCTCCATCTATTGACTCTACCACCTGGATAAATTGGTTTAGTGATTGTGATTGAAGGGGAGATGAGGCTGTTGTTTAAGTCCGTTAGATTCTGACATAGCCACCTCACTATAGCTACCAGCATTGAGGTGGTACCTGTTATCCCCACGTAAAATAGGCTCAAAATGCAACTGAGAATGAAATAACTAACTTAAAAAATGCATATTGCAGAATAACCCGAGGTCCTAACCCTCAATGCGCACGCTCAAGAGAAATCCTTAATGGGTTTAGTCTACTCTTAGCCTTATCGATCTTTTCACAAGTTAACCTGTTAATCTCACTCGGACAATATTAATAATGGGTAGGTACTTAATTCCTGGGGTGTGTGTTGGGTAACCTCCTCGAGTGTCGCTCCGATTCCGATCCCGCTGCAGTCCGGGGGGAACGGAATCGGAGCGGCCGGTACACCCTGGGCGGCGGTCAATGGCTTCCCCTTCACCCCTTCATAGGGTTGGCATTGATCGTCGGCCAATACCCAACGTGGCGGGAACACATCGCTCTCCGTACTCCTCTGCTTTCAGAGGAGACAGGATGAGCGATGCTGTTAGTGGTGAGATGGCCCAGGGTCAGCCGGGGTGCGAGGGATATGCTCTATGGGTAACCTTACACCCCGGCGTCTGAAGACCCGAGACGGCGTGCGGTTTTAGTCGGTGCAAGCCCGACATAACCGCCCCCGCTGGCAGGCGGGGGGGTATCCGAAGGGATTTCCGCACGATAAAAAAAAAAAAAAAAAAAAAGGTACTTAATTCCTTATTTAGATGGCAACTTTGACTGTTGGTGGTACAGGCACAGTAGCATAATAGAACATATTATTTTATATTTGTGGTAGTAACGTGGAGTTGGATTTTAGAGTTACATGGTAACAACACTGTGGTAGGTACGCCTATATGGTCTGTTAGAATCTCAAACTACAAGGAGTAATTTTGTCCAGATTGTTGACCTTTTTAGGGCTCCAACTACCTGTGACGAGTGCCATGGATATTCGTATGGCAACCGAGACCGACGGCTTAACGTGCTCTCCGAGGCACGGAGTGGTCTCAATATGTTAAGAATAGTCACTCATCCCCAGTATTTCTTAGCCTTACAATGTGGTAATCTACACGGTTCTCTTTCTTTTAAAAAAAGTCGTATAGGTACATCAAAACAATTTACCTAGGTGGGAGAGCCAGTAGACGAAGCTCGCACGTCACCTAACGGATTAGTGCTGGGTGGGATCTTGATAGATATATATAAACTTAATGGTCAAAATAAGTCAATGGGGGAGGCCTATGATCAGCAGTGTACTTCCTACGGCTGATATGATGATGGTGATGATGATATAAACTTTATTATACACCAATCAAAATATACATATATCGAAACGATAACGTACAAAACGATGATCACGTACACTGTAGTTCCTGAAGTAAAGTTATGCTGAACTTCTACAGATATATCGATCCTTTACCATGAAAGGAAAGTTCTCAGTATTCCCAAAGTCAAAGTCAAAAATCATTTATTTTATATAGACCATTATAATGGCACTGGCATAACGTCCAAAAAAAATAGACTAATGCAGCAAATGGACCACAGGTTCTAAACACGTTCCTGTCCTGAAAGACTCCGGCTAGAAACTTAGCGGGCTGTTTTTTGGTTTATTTACAAACATGTTTACTTAATCTAATTTTGTTTTTTTTTTGAGTAGCATAGTGTGAGTTAACAGTTCATATCCAAGCTTGTTTGTCGTCTGAATATTTTTGAATTTTATAAGAGCCTTTTTGGTAAAGCTTAGTTTTAATTTAACTTTTAAATTTATGAAAAGGTAAATCCTACATTAGGGAGCTTGTTGTAGGGGTGCTTGGTTGGGGACCTCCACGCGGTGCACCCTGGGCAACGGAGACAGCAGCGCCTCTCTCCTAGGGCGGGCGAGACGCTGCCGCCTACGGCCAACTCCGACCGAGGCCAGGACGGCCCTGTTGAGGGCTGTTCGGAAGCTTTCCACGTGTCCCTCTGCTTAGCAGATGGCACAGTGGAGAGCAAGTAAGGGGGCCATCTCGAAACCGGAGATGGCCCGGGGTCAGTCGGGGTGCGAGGGATATGCTCTATGGGTAACCTTACACCCCGGCCTCTTAAGACCCGAGTCGGCGTGCGGTTTTAGTCGGTTCAAGCCCGACATAACCGCCCCCGCTGGAGACCCCACGCTCTCCAGCGGGAGCGGTATCCGAAGGGATTCCCGCACGAAAAACAAAAAAAAAAAAAGGGAGCTTGTTGTAGAAGCGTATATATACATTTACCCTGGAAGGAATTACTGATCTTGTGGAGTCCACTATCACAAACCCCAAGATTGTTTTTATGTCTGGTATTAATGTTATGTATATCAAATAGTCTTAAAAAATTGAAAATGTTTTTTCGAACATACAAAAGATTTTCGAAATATACTGAGACACTATACTAGAATGTTTATTTCTTTAAACTTTTCTAGGAGGGAGACTCTTGGGCCCAAATGATAAATTCCCCGAAAAACATAACATAACTTCACGCCTGTATCCCCGAAGGGGTAGGCAGAGGTGTATTAAACACCCACGATTCGCCAGTTATGTTTAGGTCCCAATGTAATAGGGGGCGAGCCTATTGCCATCTACCGGGCACATTACTAAGCGAGTGACATTTTTTAATACACACATAACTACGAAAAGTTAGAGGTGTGTGCCCGGGGCGACCGGGGATCGAACTCGAGACCTCGTCTTGGCAGTCCGTTACATACGCCACTGGGCTATCGCCGCTTTTGATTTTTAAAAGATTTTATTTAAATCTGCGGCATTACGCCAAAGGAGAATTCCGTAGCTCATAATAGATACTATGAAAATAACTGAAATAAACTATTCTAGCCGTATCTCGTCTGTTCAAGTCCTAATCTTTTTACAACATAGGAAGCAGAACATAATCTACCTACTAGCAATTTTTTCAATACCCGCTATAATTTTTCATCAAAACTTAAATGTGAAAACGCAGTCGATTCCACAAGGCTCAACAACTGTCCATTGGTTTCCATCTGCCTAACATTAGAAAAGGTAAACTTAATACATTTGGTATTTTTTATATTTTTTTCATTAGGACAAAAATTATTAATATTAAACTAATGAACCAATCTTGTATTTCGTTGTTTACTTCGTCATAATTATCTAATTGTCTTTTAATTTTAAATATTAAGGAAGTATAATCGGAAAACAAAACAATTTTTAATCCTTACGTAGCAAAGGAGGTAATTTATATAGGTAAATTAACATACATATAGGTTCAAGTAGGTCCAAGGGTTCGAGAACACAGATCCCACTGAACGCGAACTGTTCACATCAACATCTCTGAATTCTATTGTACAAATATGAAGTCAGAAAGTCGACATTCACCAGCATTCCGCTAGGCATGATCACGTGTCGTAGAAACAGCTTACCCCATTCTTCTACAATAGTTTAATTTCTTTTTATTAAGTACCTAGGTACTAGCTGTTGCCCGCGGCTCCAACCGCGTATAAATCTAAAAAACCTGGGATCGAACCCGAGACCTCGTCTCAGCAGTCCATTACCCATACCACTAGGCTACTGCGGCTTTTTTGTGTGTATTTATCGCAGGTTTATAATTGCCCGGTTAATGGCAATAGGCTCGCCACCTATTACATTGGGACCTAAACATGAACTGGCGAAATGTGGGTGCTAGCACCTCTGCCCTACCCCTTCGGGGATATAGGCGTGAGTTTATGTTATGTTATTCTAGACTATAATCTGTCCCTGTAGCAAATTAGAACGTGATTAAGTAACAAACATCCAAACATACAAATATCTTTACAAACTTACATATTTACTAGGACGGTTACCAGCTTCGCAATCAACCCAAACTTACGGGGTGCCCGGCAATGGACACTTGGGGAGGACATCGTGCGGTTTTAGTCGAGACACGACATAACCACCCCCGCTGGCCAGCGGGGGGGTATCCGAAGGGATTTCCGCACGTAAAAAAAAAAAAGAAAAAGCGGATATTAGAAGGGAGTAGAATAGGAAAGTAGGATTACACTAGGAATTGGGTTCCTGAATTCTTGAGACAATACATGACAAACACATCATTGACTTGTGGTTTGCAAAGGTGTGGTTTATCAATTGGAATGTACTCATACGTGTACTGAATGAGTCAATCCTAAGAAGTATGACGTTATAATGTATTTTTATACGTGACGTCATTCGTAGTAATATTACTTTCAATTAAATGTACCTATTATACAATGATATTGGTCAGACTGTTTGTTAACATTAGGTAGGTATATGGGGCTCCACCAAGATCTTGGGGGCCCGAACTAATCTTAATGACCTGCTAGCCCGTACACTGGATAATGTACGTTAATAGACTCTTGGTATTGGGGGATCAGACGGTAGTCACTGACCTAAAAGCCAAAATTAACAAATTTTGAAAGAAAGGAGTAGGGGAGCGGACATTGGGGTCCAAAGTGCAGCCTTTGGATATAATCCGAATTGGCACTCGGATGAAGAAGACAGGTACAGGCGTCAAACCTATACGTGCCGCTCACAGTCAATAATTGCTTAGTATTAGGTACTTGTAATAGTAATAATTAGGTGTTGTCCGCGGCTTCACCCACGTGGAATCCTGATCCCGTTCCCGCTACTCATGGGACCTTATTCCACCACCACAACCTATATAAGATACACAATTCCAACATACATCATTTTGGTATATCTCAAAGGGTTTAGGCAGCATTTTCGTTGAAAGCTCCCAGACGGCTTATTCTTACACCTCCAACAAAATATCATTATATTTTAGCAGATGTATACAGAAACTTGATTAATTATATACTAAAACCTTCCTTGAGAACCACTCTATACATTGATGAAAACAGCATGAAAATCGGTACATTAGTTTTGAGTTCATCGCGAACAAATAGACAGACGGAGAGACAGACGCCGTGGAGAACTTTGTTTGGTAATATAACATAATCCTCTGAGCCTTTTCACAACTCAGTCGGGGTCGGCTTTTTCAGTCTGCGTCCTTATTTAGAAATTTTTCGTGAAGCGACGCCTCCACAACCCATTAGCGATATCAACATTCTCTAGTTCGACTAGTAAACGGATTTTTTAGGGCTCCATCTACCCGTAATGACTGCCTCAGATGTTCGTATGGAAACCGGGACCGACGACGGTTTAACGTGCTCTCTGAATCACAGAGGGTTCTCAATGTGTTAAGAATGGTCACCCATCTTAAGCCTGACCAGGCTTGTATTGCCCAACTTTGCAATGTGTCAATCTACTCGGTTACCACTTAGCCAAGAGTCAATAATACACAACAATTTTAACAAAAAAAATATGTATACTCACACCTTTTGCCTTCCGGGTAGGCAGAGAAAACAACCTGCCATCTACTTCTGTTCTTACATACTTCACGAGCTTCCTGTACTGTCATTAAACCTTTTATGCAAGCCCGCCGTTTTCGAGTGCTTTTGACCTGCCGTTTTTCAATACATGTCTAATTTGATCTGTGAATGTTATACGGGGTCGACCCCGGCCTGCCTACCCACTCACATATGCCTTACATACTTGGCGTGTCATTTGCTGAGTACTCATTCGTTCTACGTGCCGTACGAAAAGGGTAAGCTATGGTTTACCTTAGCCTACCCTTTCGTTCTCGTTACACATTTAATACTAGGTAATAATAGTTTAATAAAACCATTAAAGCTATTTATTGCAAGTATAATTACCACAATTTAATAATCTAGACCATAAATAAACAACAAATAATTATGCTGCACAGTAATCATTCTCGGAAGTAGCGAAAGCCAATATTTCTAATAGATACCTATTATTTTAGAGCAGGCACGTCGTCAATTTCAATCATGTAATAGACCGGAACCCGATTCAGTAAAATTACGTTAAAAGGAAGGAAAAATTTAAAAAAAGGAGTAATTTCAAAAAATAAAGGAGTAAGGATTATATTATATCTACCTGTCCTAATACCCATTCATAATGCGTGTAATAAGAAGTACGACACAAAACCTTCTTTGTCTTAGATGTAACTTAAAACTCTTAAGCTCACAAGTTGCAAACTTACTCCACAAAGCTAATAAGATCATTCGTCGTTAAAGGCCAAAGTTAGCAGCTCAATTAGCGAGGTGTTAAAAAAGTAAGGCGCGACGCCATTTTGTTTCTGTAAAACAATGTAGACAGACTTAAAAGCTAATGGCTTCTCTTTCTATAACGCATATTGTAAGGAGCTTTGCTCATTTTGAACAGGGTAGTTTCATAAATTTAAAATCTAGTGGGGCGGAAATCACACAGTGATTGTCAAACTTCGAGCCAAACTTAGATATTTTTGTTGCAGTATTTTTATTCAAAATTACAGACCTTAGGCTTTATGCATATTATTCGACGCGTCTTTATATATTGAGCAATAAATATGAAGAAAATGAAATCAAATCAAACGTCTTCGACGTCAAAAACACAAAAAAAATGATTTTATATTTCAGTTTCTTTCAGAGTCTGGTTGTTTTATGTAAATATACAATATACGTATTGTCATTGTCACTCAAAGTCAAATACGCGTTACTTTGATAACTCGAAAGAAACTAACTTGTAAAAGTTTTTTTAGGGACAATTAGTATGGTAGGTACCCGAAACCTTGAACGTACAAACCCCAAAATCTAATCAGTTCTTCCCATTAACCAAACAAGATGATTGGCGAAAGAATTTTTTAAATAGGATAAGTGGTTCTTGAGTTATTGCGTAAACAGACATCCAGACATCCAGACCAACAGACAGACCGACACAAAAATTTTTTTTTGCTTAATAAGACTTAGAATCATGTGAAACGTCGAGAAAAGTGATAAAAAGTGGGTGTAAGATTTTGATTTTTTAGACTTCGGTGTCCACCTGGTTGGTGGCCCGAAGTAATAAAACTGAACTGTTTAACTGAGCTTGTTTATTAGATACTAGTAAAAGAGCGGTAAACATTACATCTATTCCTACTTTTCGTTTTTATTCATTGTTCTCACTGCTAGCTTCTATTATCTAGCTGGTCGAAGTGAAAATTTGGGTGTTTTAATCACTTAACTTTTCACCTTGACCTAGCCTAGAAACGAGTTACAAGTTCAAAATAAAACAGAAATTAAGAATGAGGCTCTAATCTTTTTTCAACCTATATTGTTTTTCAATGTCGAGTAACTCCAAAAGGTAATGCTCCAAATTCGAATCACTTTTACTCACACTCATAGTTTTTACACAGTAAAAGCGCCCTTCGTGATCGTGCTATAGAGGTGAAAATAATTTTAACAAGCGACATATTTGGAATAATATTCAACAACGACGCGGTAGTCCTGCCCTCAAAAAAGAAAAAAGAACATTCGATATTCAAAGTTCATTAATACCGCGTCAACAAAGGCCGCTAATGCGCGGCACACGTCCACAGACGGCAGCTAAAAAAGAAATTATTCTTAATTCAAAATAAATATCCCGCATTCGATTACGAAAAAGGAACGTCCATCGTCAGTCACAATGGGATCGGCTTCACGAGAGGCCGTCTCGCAGTCATTTAAAATATATTGAGGCGAGTGACAAAGGAGCGATTGTCCAGGTGGCTATAAACCCGAGGTTTTTCTACGGTGAATTAGTTGAGATTATGTTCGAATAGGAACTAATAAATCTTTGCCACGAGCGAAGCTTGAGTGTCCATTGATTTCTTAAGAGTAGGCGTGATTGTCGGTGGTAATCTTCATAAATTTTACGAGGGAAATCGATACGTCATAGAGTAAAAGAAAGGTGTTTGTGAAGGCGAAATGTCCGTTTCATTTCGCTAACAATCATTCGTTTGTGTAGAATTGTATCAATTATGAGTTATGACTGTGTGCCTAATAGAAATAATTGTTCGCATTTCTATAGGTTATAGGATATCTAGTGATCTCATGAGCGGTACTATTATGCACTTCTAATAGTAAAATTGTACCACGTTATGATGACCTGTTTGTAAACTGTGTCTATCTCCCTTTTGAAGAATATTTTTTATTGCATCCGAAGGAATAAAGAAATTAAAATGGGCCTAAAAAAGACTAAAACATTGGGTCCAAATTATATAATCTGTAATGAGTGGCCATTGGGGGCACATACGTTACGAGAAATCATTACAATCGCTCTGTACCGTTTAAACTGCATCTTTAAATCGATGAGAGATTGAAACTGTACATTTTGAGATTTTTTCAAGCACACACATTGATTTATCGGTGCAGTTTAAACAGTACAACAATGCGACTGTAACGATTTCTCGTAGCATGTGTGCCGCCACCCATAACGGCTCTTCCTTCGAAATTAAAGTAGTGGCTGTCTAGTAGCTAAGGATTTGGACTTGCGACCGAGAGGTTGTGAGTTCGAGCCTCAGCCATTAGAACAGCTAAATAAGATTAATTAAAGATAGACTATTACATGTGGATTTGTTTTATGAATCTCTTGGACGTTTTAGAGTTTGGTTTCGGAATGTCCCAATGAATAATTGTATTTTTGTGTAATTATAAAACAGTAGTTTCTCAAATTTAAGTTTAAAATGAGTTATTGGTTTTTTTTTTAATAAAATGGTATACTGTAGTAAGTCTACAATTACCTGCGAATAGTAGTAAGAAATGCAGGAAACTGTAGGTCTACAATTTTAAATTTGTTTCTACATTTTCGTATTTGTATTATGACTGTTTGTTTCTAAATAAATAAAGTAAAAACAAAAATAAAAAAATATCCATTGTGTTCATCATCATCATCATCATCGTAGCGTTATTTCCGGTTGTATCCGAATCTTCCACCTAGGAGCCTGGGGTCCTCTAACTACTTTATTTCAGATTTATAACATAACATAACTTCACGCCTTTATCCCCGAAGGGGTAGGCAGAGGTGTATTACACACCCACGATTCGCCAGTTATGTTAAAGTCCCAATGTTATAGGGGGCGATGGAACTACTGGGATACGGCGGCCTATTGCCATGTACTGGGCACATTATTAAGCGAGCGATAATTACCATTTATTAATGCACACATAACTACGAAATGTCAGTGGTGTGTGCCCGGGGCGACTGGGGATCGAACTCGAGACCTCGTCTCAACAGTCCGTTACATACGCCACTGGGCTATCACCGCTATTTCAGATTTATATGGCTTTTATAGGAGCGACTGCCCTCTGACCTCCCAACCCCAACTTTCCTCTCGAGCAAAGCATATGCCAGACCCTCTCTGTTAATGAGCAGGTGTACCGGCTTGCAGTTGACGTCAGCTTGGCCCGGGATGTCTTGCTCACCGACGTGGGATAAAATCCGACCCCACCAGGCGAGGCCGTGGTGGCGGCCAAAGTCCGACGGTAACCCTGGTGTTATCCTTTCGAGGACTTAACCGGGGTGCCCGGCAATGGACACTTGGGGAGGACACCGTGTGGTTTTAATCGGTCCGATTTCGACACGCCCACCCCATCGTCGGCACCGATGGGGTGAAGACCGTGGGGGATTCCACACGCTAAAAAAAATGTTGTAACATCATATTCTTCAATCGATTTTTACAGCAATCCATTATATAACACCTTTGAACGAGCAATTCTTGTATATATATATATGTGTAGATATTTGACGACCTCTGGGGCGTAGCGACAGTGCGTTCGACTGCTAATTCGGAGGTCGCCGGTTCGATTACCGCTCAGTGCAAATATTTGCATACTTGAATATGTATCTAAGTATGTTTATTCGCATTCTAGAAGCCATAACAAGCTAGTTAAGCTATGCTTACTTTGGGTCTAGATAGCGCTGAGTAGAATATCGTAGAGTATTTATTATATATATTTATAATATATATATATATATATATATACTCGTATATATATATATATATATATATATAATCTACCTATATATAATCTGAATCTCGGAAACGGCTCCAACGATTTTAATAAATTATAACGATTTATCGCCCCCGAAACCTATACAGTTTCGAAATTCAAATCGATCTAGCAGGTTTCATTTATAGAAAACGTCGAAAAAAAAACTGGTCCCCCAAATATTCTAACAGTTTAACTGGAAATTCAAATCTTAAAAAAGCTACAAATCTAATATCATCTGCGTAATTAATAAATTACAGGACCACCGTGACCACGCCTTGAGTGGACGGTCCGGCCACCGGTTTCCAAGTCCGGTGGCCACAGCCGGATAGTGGACAACGGTGGGGTATTAGCATAAGTGTTGAGAGGCACAACAAATGCGCTTATCTCGCGCCTCTGAGATTGCTCCCAACACCGAGCTTAATTGCTCATCAATATTCGACCTAATAAGCCTGTACGGTTGGAAGTAAGTACGGCAATTGCTTGTTTTTTGTCTTATTAAATTTTCGATATGTATATTTAGACCAAAACTAAGCGCAGGTTGTAATACAGGTTCACGAATACAAAAATACGCACATAAAATAAATATAATATATAAAATAAGTATAGGTACTCATACCTTTTTTTTTTTTCGTGCGGAAATCCCTTCGGATACCCCCCCGCCAGCCAGCGGGGGCGGTTATGTCGGGCTTGAACCGACTAAAACCGCACGCCGTCTCGGGTCTGCAGACGCCGGGGTGTAAGGTTGCCCATAGAGCATATCCCTCGCACCCCGACTGACCCTGGGCCATCTCCGGTTTCGAGATGGCCCCCTCGGGTTTGGGAACCACGGTGTCCCCGTCTTGCCCCGGTTTGGGGGAGGGGCGCTAGTCGCCCCACCGTCACATATACTCATACCTATTTTCGTAAAAGGTTGCTAGAGCAACATCCATAACATAACAGCTCGCTAACTTAAACTTTCATGCAAGCCCGCCGCCGGTTTAGAGTGCTTAATTTTAATCTTTTCTTTTTTCAATAGATCATCAATTTGATCAGCAAATATCACAACACATTTACCGAGTTGTGGCACCACTACCATTAGGGTCTCGTCTCAGTCGTCAATCATAGCCCACATGATGTAAACTGGTCACTAGTCCTTATTGCTATTGGTACAACTAAAATGACAATGTAAAACATTTTTTTTTAAAGTGGATTTAAGACACCACAGGTCGGAATGCTTAAAAGTTGTATACTCGTAATAAATACCTACATACTGAAAATATCCTTTTTACCTGCTATGAAAAGGAACTTACTTAAAGTACCCGGCGGTGCTTGGTTTGGCACGTCGTCGGGAGGAAGAGTGAGAGACCGGCTAAAATCAGTTTGCTCCGGTTTTGTAGAGCGTTCTTTCTATCGCACCTCAGCCTGACAGTTTCATTATAAAGATATCAAAATGTCAGTTGGATATAGGACAGTACGAGAATGTGAGAGAGAACGCTCTACAAAACCGAAGCAAGCCAATCTTAGCCGGACTCTTTAGGGTAAGATCTATAATGCATATTTTGATTTTTGCTCAAGCGTAGCTCAGATAAATCTTAACTTGTTACAATTTACCTCAATGTTGCCATAGCCATCATATACGGTAGATAATGGTAAATTTCTCTCTATCCTACTACCACTTTCACGCCACCAATTACTTTTATACACAGAGACGGTTGTCCTTTATATCTACTCTCCATAACTAAAACAACACTTTTCAAAAAACGAAAACTACATCAACACATCTTTATAACCATTCTCATTTTAAATAAAATCCTTTTTTCTTTTTTTCGAACACATCACAATCACGTACGTAATAAACTGAGTAATTAAATCCCGTACTTTCTCCTCCCCGTACCGGGTACCGTACGTCCTCTTAATTAAGATGTAGGCAGAACGCATGTTCACTAACGAGTGGCTCACACATCTGCGCGCGGAACCCAACTTACACATCTCTACCCAGCATTATATTACTACCGACCAACACGAAGAAATTTCATCGAGTTTTCTCTTTATTTGAACATACATTGAACGCTAAGTTCAATAATGTTCTAGATTCACTCATAGAAAGTAAGTAAGGGATGTAAATGTAAAAAGTAATGTAGTTAACATGATACGTATTTGTGGCAGGGTTAAACTAGACATTTCTTGGGTTAATTAAGAGAATTTCATGTAATTAGACATAGGTTTTTACTTAGTAATGAGGACTGATAATGTGTTTAGTGGTAAATAATGGTTGTGAAACATAATCTATGAGTTCTTTGGCTCTTATCAGGAGATATTTTAACTTGTGTGGCAGTAGAAAGTAATTTAATTAACTAAATTTTAAATTGGTACATGTCGTTATTGAACACAAAGGAAACCGACATTAACCACCACCAGTGGGAGAATATTCAATAGAGAATATTAATTCTCCACGTATAGGTAACGTACAGGAAGCTGCTTTAATTAGTTGATATTGAAATCTATTACTATTATAAAATTGCAAATTAGTTGTATTTTTACATTGGAGATATAAAAAAAACAACTTGGTTATTTTAAATAAACTATACTAAACACAAAAATATTCTTTTTGTAATTCTTGTCTGTCTGTTTATATGTTTGTTCGCGATGAACGCAGAAACTATTTAACAGTTTTTTTCTATTAAAATACCTTAGTCAGATTCAAAATCCACCGTATGTTTGATTGCTATTGGTTAAGAAGAAACGGAGATATGACCAAAAAACGATAACCGACCTCCACTCGGGCAGAGCTGCGGGTATCAGCTAGTAAGATATTATATCTTACTAGCTGATTGATCTTATATAAAAAACAAAAAAAAAATATGAAAATTGTTTCAGATTTATACCTACCTATAACAAATACCGAGAAAAAGTAATCAGTTGGTGTTTTTGGGGACTAACCAAGATCTTCGGCACCCAAGTCATGCTCACCTGCAATCCGGTACACCTGCTGATAGACGGACGAGAGTTTGGCATAAGCTCTCCTCTCGGGGTCGGGAGGTTAGCCGGTAAAAGCCGTTTAAGTCAAACTAAGAGGAAGAGGAGTAAGTGGCGCCTAGGCTCCGATATGAAAGCCTTGGATGCAACCGGCAAGGACGCTAACATGAATATGATGAAAGTAATTAGTAGTAGATACTAGGTAAGTATCTTTCGGAGAGTCTTCAGAGCCAAAGAGAGAGCAAAGGCTTCAGAGCTTTGACCATCGACGCAAAGTTGCAGGCCTATCGGTCTTTTATCGGATGCATTTCGGAGAGTGTGCGCTGGAATTGCACAACTTGATACTTCCAAGCCCTTTCCACCAACGAACGACCAGACGGACATCGACACTCTCCCGCTACATGGTGGATATTCCACTCATACGCACGAAACGTTTCGACACATTTATTATACGTACAGCTAAGGAATGAAATTGCCTGCCTAAGTCTGGGTTTCCGGAAAGCTATAACCTCGAAATCTTCAAGTCTAGAGTGAATAGGTTCCTTCTAGGCAAACGTGATCCATCCTAGACCAGATCGTCACTTACGACCAGATTAGATAGAGGTCAAACGTGAGCCAATAACCCATAAAAAAATCTAATAGCACCGAGTAGCATCGGCCCTGCGCGTATCGATTAGGGTGAAAAACTAAACATGAGTATTTTGATGAAAACGGTATCGTTTTTAAAGATTAAAGATTGAATATTGAATATCGCCCGCTCTTCCACTCCTTTTTCGTGGTTTGGTTAATTTTGACTTCTACGGTAGCGACAATCCCGAGAGAAAAGCCAACGATAGATGTACCTGTTTGCAGACTGACTAGGACACCTAATAGTTAGGCCCATACACGGACAGAAAGTACTTACGAACTAATATTGACTGTAAAAGTATCTGCTACATTTGTAGTATAGAGTTCGCGCAACGTTACAGCGAAATCCCTATAGTCAATTATTCTAAAACTTAGTTTTCTGAATTGTCACCCACTATGGCAGCAAATTTAAAGATGTATTCACTTGGTATGAAATTGAACTATCAACAATATGAAATCTTTCACTTACTGTGTCAATAATATGACGAACTGACTAACAAAATACGAAGCCGTGCAGTGACCTCTTTGAGTCAGATACAAAAAAACTGAACCCATGAGTCGAATGAACTAAAAAAATGAAAAATATAGAATTAACACCTTTCACCAATCAATATTTGCCTATTCGCAAAATAATCACAAATGAATAATTTAACATTCACAGTTACTCATTAGCTCGTTATTTGTTCGAAATTTAAAAAGAACTCCGCGTAGAAACTCGTATAATCCAATAAAGAGCGTATAAAAGAGTTTGTTTTATAAATCAATCGATTGATTGCGGTCAGCGGACGATTAATCGATTCAACTCGATGCGGTGTGGTCTCAATAATCGTTAGATAACTATTGTCAGGTGAAAAGTTTCAGGGTACCGTAGCCACTTAATCTCACTCTAGAAACAGGATTACACCGCTGTGTTAATTACTATAGGTTCCACCGCACATAATTGAACAACGTAGACAAGTTGACAACGTTTATAACGTTTTCTATTCATTTTGACGTTTGTTTTTAATGTTTTTATTGTTAGTTGTTCACTGCCCTTATTATCTCTTTTTGTTCATATCCATCCACAGGTTGCCTGGAAGAGATCCCTGTTAGCTATAAGGCATTGTACATTAAGGATAAGTAAATACTATTTTACCACTACTTTTATGGTGTACAAAAAGAATATTTTATCCTTATCCATTATCTATACTATACTAACTATACTGAAGAGTTTGTTTGTTTGAATGCATTAATCTCGAAACTAACTTGAGTAGTTTGAAACAATTTTTTTACATACTTTTTCCCAACTCCTGGGGAAGTGCGGGCGGGCGATGCAACGCGATGACTATAGACTGGGTCTATGAAACTACATTAGCGACTTGTAAAAATCCTTTTGTATTTGATAGCCTAGCTCTTTGTAAAAGGTTATATTCTATATAATATTACGCTGCGACAAAGATTAAGATGCGGGCGGTCGGGCAATACGATGCAATGGATTAGAACCCAGTACTGCGGGTGAAACCGCGGGGTATAGTATTTGAATATGATTTTCAGAAGTACATGCTTCTAATTTCTTACCTAATAGTATTTTTTTCTACAGAACCACCACACAGTCGGCATACGTTCTCTGAATATTTGGTCTTATTGTTTGTGGTTTACGAGAAATCGACACGGGTTGTTTAAAATTAAGGATGTACACACGTAAGTATTTGCGTCAGTGGTCCGTTGATTAGGCAGTCGTTGAAATAATCTTATTGGTGTACGAACGTGGGGCGTATTTAATCAGTGCCTGTCTTAATCAAACCATAGACAAAGACTCATACTCAAGAATAAACAACAGTCAGGGTGCGAGGGAAATTATTTACACCCCAGTGTCTGAAGACTGGAGACGGTGTGCGGTTTTAGTCGGTTCAAGCCCGACATAACTGCCCCCTGCCGGCTTTCCGCATGAAAAAAAAAAAAAGGTAGATATGCCAAGTCACGAGCGGCCAACCCGTGATAATTTTCTTACAAACGCTCGTACCGCGTATTATGGCTTTGTTGACACATCATCTTTAATTTTTTTGAAGTTATAGGTAGGTAGGTGTTTTGTAAAATAAGCTTAGGTTTCTATTAAAGCAAATGGGTTGAACGGCAGTTGCTACTCTAAAACCCAAGATAAACCAAGGAAAGATGGGAAGAAGCTCGGAAACCGAACCTTGGGCTCGACAGTTTAAACTCTGGACACAACCGGGAATACCCTAGCAATATAATAATGATAATAAACGGACCTTGCGCTAAAAACAAATGACTTCTCATAATATAAATATGCTATATACGACAAATGGTTGTGTACCAATCTAGACCCAAACTAGAGCAGAGCTTGGCATATGGGTTCTAAACCCATACATATATACACAAGCTCTGCTTAGCATATAACAAACATACTTAAATACTTTTTGTCAATAAGTACATATTATATATATATATATATATATAGGATACCTACTCTGTGGCTACGAAAGCAACAAAAAGTGGCGCCACAGTTGTGTACTGTAGTCCAAAAATCAATACCAATTCTTTTGTTCCGAACAGCCAGTATAGTATCCATAGAAGTAGAATGTAGGTACCGGCTTTGGATGCAAATGGAATGGCCGCTCGGATGCTGATGTTTTTTTTTTTTATTCTAGTCATTTAATAGATATCAACTATAATATTGGTAAGTATTAATAAAGTGTTGGTAGCTTAGTAGTTAAGGAGTCGGCCTTACGAGTCCCGAGTCCCGGGTCCGAAACCTTGCCATAACACTACCGACGTGAACGCACTCCAAACACAAGCAATTTAATTTAGCTAGAGGGGATAATGGACTAGAAAATTCGATTACTAATCTCTACAAAAACGGTTTCTTTTCTTCTGCAACTTTCAATAGCAGTTTAATCTTCAAGTTTTAATAACAAAATTTTAACCGATAAATAGAAATAAATCACAAGATATTGGCATAAATAATTTGTAGATTTCATATTTTGACATCGTTCGCAAATTTAAACGACAGGTAAAATCAGGCATCGGTCACGGTCGCATACAGCCTCATTAACCGCACATTAATCTCAGGAATCACTTAACGAGGCTGCAGGATTAGCTTAATCTGCCAAAAATGTAATAAAAAAGTTTTCGGGTCGTTAGCGGAACGCGGCAACCCTTTTGTCAGTAAAATTAAATATTGCGAAGGTGAGGTTTTAGTGCTAGCGTGTGAAATACAGTAGGCCATTTATTTGGTATATCGAGAAAAAGAGTGACATTTCGGCTAAACTTCGCTAGTTTCGGTTTTGTAAAGCGTTTTTTTTTTTATACCACTAAAGTGGCAGACAAGCACGCGGCCCACCTGATGGGAAAGGGGTTGGGAAAGGAGTTTGGGAGGGGATGGGAAAGGAGTTTGGGCTCCGGCACTCTCACTCACCAAACGAAACGCAACAGTTCAAATACTGTTACTTGGCGTCGATATTCTGTGAGAGGGTGGTGCTTCCCCGGTCGAGTCGGCCCATTCATGCAACGGCCAAAATGACTGTTGCTTGACTCTACCACCGTTCTCTCTATCGTACACCGGACTGACAGCTTAGTACATTTATAGAGTGAACCGTTTGTGTTTATGAAATGTTTAAACCATAGATTTGGTTTTAACTAATGTAAAAAGATATCAAACTGTAGACATGTCATGTGCAATAAAGAGAATACTCTTTAAATCCGAAGTAAGCTGATCTTAGCCGAACTCTTACTCTTCTTTTGGAGTTGGTTGTTGCCCACAGCTACGACTCACGTTTTTTAATTTAGTATTTCGATGTAAGAAACGTTACTAAATATTTTATTGTCACTCGTAATTTCGGTTACCAGAACTCCTTTCAAATTAGAATAATGAGCAAATTTTGTTGTTGACTTTACATTTCTAAAAAAAATAATAACTACAATATTTAAAAATATGTCATTAGTCCACCATCTTTTTAAAAATAAGGTACAATATGAAACTAAGAAGAAAATGGTGACGAATTTGGACAACAACTATTACAGTTACAAATCAAAAGTCATTCCCCAAGTCAAAGCTACCATATCTTTCGCTTATCAAACACCCGCTGTCGGTTGAACAGACCCCTTAAGTCATAAATATCGCTGAACACGTTAAATATTGAGGCGGTGGCCGATCCAACTGACTAACCCTTTGTCGCCGATCGCTAGTGAATGGGTGAAAAATGACCCCGAGCCAAATATTAATAAGTGATTCTATTCAGTGGCTCATCGATATAAAGTTTACATTTCAACGACAATTTGTTATCTGACAACACTAACGATGTGCGGATAAATATGGCTACTCTGGGTTTATGTTAAATTATGAATTTTAAATTTGGAATCTGATTTTATTTATTTTAATTTTAAGGGAATGTAAACGCTCAAGAGTAATCACAGTCTTTATCCTTTATTTTTAGAATGGTTTCCATTAGATGGCAGAAATAAAAAGAACAAGATCATACCGACGAATTGCCGACCTGAGTTACGTGGAGGTAGAGCGTTCGACTTCCGCTTATCACAAGTTCGTAACTCGGAATCCGGGGTTCGCTCTCCCATATAACTCCATTAATAGGTTTTACCAATTTTTTTATTCTTTAAATATGAACATTATTATCTACTTTTACATTGGCCGCAAATTGCACTGGTAGCACAATCGCATGCGCGCGACACACTTCGTTATTGGATTTGTGTGCTTGCGACGCGAGCTCCAAATTTGAATTATTGCCCGTTACGTTCCACGCACGGCATTCGTGTCCTTTCGGTAAGTCTTGTTTCAGAATTCTTACCGATTTAAATACGAGTTTAATTTGTTAAATGTGTCATGTTTTTAGATTAGTTTACTGCTTTTTGAAGCGAAAACTTCTTTTGGCGCACCGCACAAAGATTTTTCCGGAGGTAGTAAGTTAGGCTGATCCGTCACGCTCTGAGGTGAAAGGCTCGATCGGGTGAACTCGGGACCGCCGAGTGTACCCGAGCGAGAAAGATACAGTCAGCTGCTCTTCGCTGTTGTGTCGCTGTGTTTAATATATTCAATACATACGTAATAATTGTCTTTATTAATTTAATAGTTATTATTGGTACGTAATAAAAATTATTTTGACAATTATATGGTTTACATTGTGAGGTTAGTGTGTGTAGTTAGCGTTTTATCGTGTTAATATTATATATTGAAACAATGAAGTTTTCACTTCTGCCGTGCGGTCCTAAGCACACACTCTTTTAATTTTTTTTAAACTATTTATGATGTCATTTAATGTGTTAAGCTAATAGCGATTGTGACTGGACATAGTCCACGGTAACCGCATCCTATCAGGTGGGCCGTGTGCTTGTCTATCCATCTAATTTTTATAATAAAAAAACAGCTTACCCAGCGATGGCAATTTTCGAGCCATCCCTAGTCTAAGGGAAAGTCGTAGGGGTGCGCTCCCATCTTGTGGAGCCATGGTGACCTTAATGTGTGTGGACTCGCAGTTAGACGATAGATTAAAAAGTACAATATTTAACGAATTTAGCGCAAATAACATTGTTTATTACATTAACGTGAATTCCCATGATCTAATTATTATTTTGTAGTTGTCGGCCATTGTTCCCGTATTACTGATTAGTCTAACTGATTAATTTATTTACATATAGCTTAATAGGGTAAATGGAACAATTGAAATAATTAACTTAACGATGAATACAAAATAAAACTAATAATCGGAGTTTATTATTATTACATGTTATAATGGCTAAACCCAGTCACGTTTTGCTGTGGCTATTTGATTTTCTAAAACGAAATTCTCATTCCTGTGGAAACTTCTGCATCACACCACTTCTATGCAGCACTATACCATTTTCTTAGTTTCTCATGCGAATTGTCACTACATTTTTCTAGAGGTGTCGGTTGGCACATAGTTCGTGTGAATATATTAATTTTGAAAAGAGTAGTTTCACAGAGTATGCAAACATAGTAGTGCGCACAACCACTTTTTTTTTCATGCTATAATCCCCCCGGAGACTCCCCACGGCCAGCGGGGGTGGTTATGTTGGATTCGAACTGACTATAACCGCACGCCGTCTCACGTGTCGCCTCTCTGACCGTCCTAAATTATGGGTCTTACCACCGCTGCCACGCCGTGCCCTAGTGCGAATCGACCACTAAGGCATAAATACCATAAAAATACTCTAAAGTAATGAGTAAAATTTTTATAAAAATGAATAAACCAACTTCAAATACCAAAAAAAAACTACAAACAGGCACTGCAAAAAGAAACATAACTGACTTATAGATTTAATTCAAAAGACAAAAATACGCGTAAGGCGTTTCTGTTGAAGTCGGTGCCAAGGATCTACCCGCAGTAGCACGCACGTGTTTTCTCATTTGAATTGTGTTGCTGGAAACTCCGCTCACGCTTACAACATAATTGCCTGCGCGGGGAGACATGCCTAGGGAGTTGACTTACCCTACATAGGTAGATATATAGGAAGGTTTCCTATATACCTATAATACTTATGGCTTGGCACCCACTTCAACAGAAAAGTCTTCACGGATTTTTGTCTTTTGAATTAAATCTGTAATTAAGTTATTTTTCTTCTTTCAACAACAGCTGTTGCAGTGTAGATTTTACTTTTTTAAATTTTAGTTATTTCTCCCTTTTAAGTGACCATAATTTAATATATATAGGGACCATCTACGGGTACGCCCGGAAGCTAAACCACCAGATGTTAAAAGAATTTTATAAATCGGCTCATAAACGACAAAACTGCGAATCCATTAAGACAGTATAGGCGTGATGTTTTGATATGTAATAGCATAAACAATGCCTAGATGTGCGATATGACCAATCACGGTTGATTGACTGGCATTTATTGAAGAGTTCCGTTGTCTGTCTCCAAAACTTATCATTTGAAACCAAAAAGAATTTTCCAAATCGGTTCAGGCGTCTACGAGTAACCGGTGAACAAACATAAAATAAAGATTCTAATGAATTAAGAACCGTCCTCCTTTTTGAAAGTCGAGAAATATTCAACAACCTATCAACATTTCAGGTCAATCCATGGACAACTTTTCGCGTTTTGCGACCACAAACATCGTCATATACCTATGTAGGGTCGAAGACCTGAATACCAGTCAGGGCCCTAACACCAGCCTATTCAGCAACTTTGTTTAATAATTATGAATCATATTGACAGATTTACTAATGTCAGCACCCTTGCGGTTTTAGTCGGTTCAATCCCGACATAACCGCCCCCGCTGGCACGCGGGGGGGTATCCGAAGGGATTTCCGCACGACAAAAAAAAAAAAGGTAGATTTCTTGACTACTGTCGAATTTAAAAAAAATTCTTCATAGGAGGTCTAGTTATGACCCCCCTGAGTCCGAAATGAGCACTTTTCAAAAAGTTTATAAATATATATATATATATATATATATGTATGTATGTATGTATGGTTCCACTTCCCAAAATTTGCGGCACTCTCACGGTCGCATTTTTGCCTCGATCGCTTTCAAACTGCGGTCAAAAATTGCTTGGGTGTAAACTTAGTTTAAGTTCGTGAACGGGTGGAATCCGGCCTAAGGGGACGGTAGGGCCTCACTTTTTGTGAAATCAGTTTGTCCTCAAAATTTCACGTTCCATGAAAGATATTCGAACCGTTCTAATTTTATCCCATAGTATACATGAATACCATAAGAACTTTTAATTATAAACCTATAAGATTAAACCTTTAACTAAAAGTGGAGGGGGGAAAAACCAAAATTTTTCGGGAAAAAAATCATAACTTCTAACCGGTGAACATTCTTGTCGTCGGAAACATTTTTAATCGATAGGCCATTTTTAAGTCTAAAATAAATGTCTGAAAAGATTTTCGCTAAAAGTTGCCATTTCCGAGAAAAAAAAATTAAACATGTTAAAAAATTATATTAATTGTTTCACGAAATCTACCTGTGCGTTCCCCCTGCGGGAACGGATTTTTTTAAATTTAAGTAGATTTTTTCTAATTTAGTGTCAAATTTAACTACAGAGATAATGAGAAAATCGTCAATTTTCTAAATTGCGGCTAACTTTGTGAAGAATAAGCTTTATTTGGCATTACTTTCTTCCCACACTCAGTGAGGAGAGTGTATATTACTTTATATAATGTATATTCTTATTTTATGAATCCATTTACAATTTTTTTCTTTCATATTAGTGATAATTGATGGGGCTGTCATTAGAAATATAAAATGTATGGCTAACCTAATGTTAGCCGTGGAGTCTGGTATTTAATTGTATCTAACTACAGCCGTTTTATACCAATCAGGGTTGGCACAATTTTTTACATTTAAATATATAATTTACAACGAATTGCATTCATTAATGCATATTAAGTTAAAAATATTTAGAAATTTACATTATAAAGATGTCAATTATACGTGTAAAATAAACACTCTTTCTGAACACAGGGTGGTTACCATTAAACACAAAGGATGTTTTAAAATTATGTTATCAAAGTTATTGATTGCAAATGTTTGTCTCATAGACTTCCCGAATACATTTCTTTGGTATAGCTATTCGTGGTTATAAACAGACATAATTCTTTAAAGAAAAAAAACCACTAAGTGGCTGATATTCAGGACCTCCACCGTATAATCACCAAAGTACTGCTACTTAAAGTAACTCGCTATGAGGTGGTCATCCCTACCCTCATAGCGAGTTACTTTAAGTAGTCACATCAACCACAAAAATAATATATTATTTACTTATTCTTCTATTAGTAGATAAGACTTTTGTTACCGTCTTTCTTCATTGACCAATCAATACTCCTAAAAATAAAGATGACGTCATATATTTTTCTGGCGCCAGTAATATTCGATACATATTATTGCCCAATAATCCTAAAAAAACCGTTATCAGACAAAAGAAACGTTATTCTCAAGAAATCGGTATTTAATGTTGCCGATACGTTATTTGTACATGTGACCACAGGATGTGACCCAACTTGTATGGTTCATTACGTCGGCTCGATTGATTCCGAGCCCGGGACCCTGGGGGCGGGGAGGTGACCTGTGACACCCTGGCGCCAGCATTTTTTTCTATGTCTGGATGTTAATTGTTACAAGAAATCAACAAGAAATTAATGATTTCGGGGTTCTCGCTTCCGCTTTATTAGCTCTGAACCTGTTTTACGTTATTTTAAATTAGGTATTAAAAACGATCCTGTTTAATATTATAAACTAAAAGTTTATGAAGATGGTTAGATATTTGTTACTGAATCACGCTCAAATAGCTGAACGGATCTGGCACACACTGATCACAGTGATCACACACTGTAAAACACTGTGCGAATTTAGTTGGTACAAATTCGATCGTTAGTCCGAAGGGGTATCCGCACTCGAAAAAAAAGTTTATACTGTACTAATGTAATGTAATTTTAACCTCTCAAAATGCAGCCTAAAATTCCTTTTATTTTTTATAATCGAATTAGGCAAAAGTGTCAAGCTACGGGGACGGGTGATTAGTAACGAAACACATTTTAATAATTAGAACACAGTTTTGGAGGCCATTATTATTTTTTATCATTTATGGTATTTCTGTAATTTATTGCTTTGAATATGATTTGAAACGGTTTTATTTTTATATTTCGATGTCAATGGTGCCTATAAATGGGCGCATTTCGCGAATTTCGTTGTTTTTTGATACCAAAATGGTGCCATATTCAGGCGAGGGTGTTTTTAGATCAAGATTTTTCGAAAATGAGAACTCCCTGTATTCTAAAAATCATATTATGTTATTCTAGGCTATCTAAACTAGTATTTTCGGTTATCCAGTACACGATGACTTTTACTTTCCTCGACAGAATTTACTCTCAAAGATTGGTCTAACCCAAAACGAATTCCTGTTTTATTTGAGTTGTGTTCAGGTTAGAAAAATAAAATGATACCGAAATAAAGGTCATTGATAGGAGAATGAAAAACGGTTATCAAAATTTACATAAATTCTGAATTATACTCTGAAAATTTAAAATACCTACGTTTTCTACCTATATGACGCGTTCGGAGAGTCAATAAGACCCGAGCGGAACGTGTTAAAGGCAGTTCGTGTGTCAGTTTGCGGCATATGCAAAGCAAAATCGTACGATTTTTAAAAGTAGGTATAAATGCCACATCGTAGAGAATGTGCCAGATGTACAAATTCAATGATAAAAAGTTGAGACTCGAACTTTTGCGAATACAATGCTAGCATTAGTACACTGATATCTTTAAAGTATAAGTTGTGTAATTATAAGTAAGTAGTTACTGATTGCACAAATATTAAAACTAAATCATGTTTCGGCATTATAATAGCATTAAATGTCTTATGACATTAGTCGATTCAATACAAGAATTTGTAATGATTGACATAGGTACTAATACGTATATTGAATTGTGGTACTAAACATTAGGAACAGTACCCACCAGCGACATAATTTAAACTGAAATGAACCTTCAACACTACCATATACTACTAATACCTGCCTCTAAACATCTATATAATATTTAAGTTGCTGATGAAGCTTTTGCTTTGTGGCCTAACCTCATGAATCCGAGCTCCAATCTCGGTTGCATCCAAAGCTTACAGTTTGGAGCCCAGGGTACGCTCTTCTACTTCTAGTTTCCATAACCTGGTTCATTATGACATTTATGGGAGCGACTGCCATCTCACATCTTGCTTGGGCCCAGATGTTCTACGGGTCTTAATGGTGCCCATCGGTATATAGAACCTATGGGTGTATGGGCCCCCATAGGTGTATGGGAGCCATGGGTATATAGGCCCCATGGGTAACGAATATGTATAGGGCTCAATAGGAGTATGGGGTGCCATGGGTCTATGTCACCCCATGGGTGTATGGGCCCCATAAGTGATGTATTTGTATGGGGCTCCATAGGTGAATGGAGCCCTACGGGCGTATGGGCCTTATGAGTTACATATATGTATGGGGCCCCATGGGTACCTATATGAGGCCCCATCAAGTTCTTACAGCTTAGCGCTCGGGGTCCACTCTTCTAATGCTTTTCTCATAGTTTGATTCATATAAGCTTTTATAGACGCGACTTTCTGATAGTTATATTACAATATTATAATAATTATAGGTTTTATCCCCTTTATCTAAAATGCAACTAGAAGATCTACAAAAATAACAGTTGCGTCGCGTTTATACTCCAACACCACCTTAAGTTAACCTTCGTAGTTTTTCTGTATATTGACGCAAAACACTGGACGTGTACGCCAAAGCGAGGCGCTGGCGGCCAGCGCCTCGCTTTGGCGTAAAATGGCAACTTTACTATGCCAAAAATACCTAAAGTCATCGAATATGCCAATCCCGGTTGCATCCAACAAAACTTGCAGCTTGGAGTCCGAGATCCGCTCTCCTTCTCCTCATTCCCATGATTTGGGTTGGTTGGCTTTTGCGGACTGCGACTACCGTCTGAACCCCTGAATCCTGAGAGGAAAGCCTGTACCAGAGTCTCGTACGTCAACCAGATAAAAGCTCTACAAAACCGAAGCATGCCGATTTTAGCCGAACTATCACTAGTCCCTACGACCGACATGCCAAATTAAAAGCCGAGTACTATAAATACCTTTTTTTTCGTGCGGAAATCCCATCAGATACCGCTCCGCCTGCCCCCAGGGGAGGTTATGTCGGGCTTAGTCTATAAGTACCTTTTTTTTTTTTTGTGCGGAAATCCCGTCGGATACCCCCCGCGTGCCAGCGGGGGCGGTTATGTCGGGCTTGAACCGACTAAAACCGCACGCCGTCTCGTGTCTACAGACGCCGGGGTGTAAGGTTGCCCATAGAGCATATCCCTCGCACCCCGACTGACCCTGGGCCATCTCCGATTTCGAGATGGCCCCCTCGGGTTTGGGAACCACAGTGTCCCCGTCTTGCCCCGGTTTGAGGGAGGGGCGCTAGTCACCCCACCGTCCCGGCCTGCTTCTGCTGGGGTGACAGGCGGCCTCACCTGTCACCCCCAGCCCTGCGCTCATGGAGGACGGAGGTCGTTAAGCACTCGCTTATAGACTCCTATAAGTACCTACTATTTATCAATCCATATACATACTTACCAATATTATGAATGCTAAAATAACACCATCTATCTGTCTGTCTGTTACACTTTCACATCTAAACCACTGAACCGATTTTGATGTAATTTCGTACCTACAGAGATTGACTAGAGCTTGAAAAAGGACAGGTTATTTGGTCGTGATACCCGACATCCACGCGGGCAGAGCCGCGGGCTACAGCTAGTATAATATATATCCGGGTAACACATTCACGTTCGTATTTCGTTTACAGAAATAACAATAAAAAAGCTTAAAGTGAACTATTACTACCAACACGGAAGCTACTGAAATTCAAAATTATTATTATGTAATACAAGTTACGTTTAGTTGGGCTGTGTATCAAATAATAAACAAGCTCGGTTCAACGGTAGCACAATGGCTGACGCTCTATAAACTATAAAATATTGTCAAAGTCCGTAGTATACGCGAACACTTCAGATAAAATAGATAGGTCTTTAAAGTATTGCCGAAAGTAAAAATAAAATCTTTTAACGGATCTTATTCTTTAATTATTAATACATAAATCTGACACGTTTAATTTGTAACGCTAATAAATCCATACGTTAAAATTCTTACTATTCTTAATATTAGTTTAAGTTATTTGAAATAAAGAAATTATGATTTACTTATTCTATTTTATTTTAAAGTCATTTTATACTCGGTGCTCGGCTCAAATAGGTTTATGAGGCAAATAGCTGTTGCCCGCGGCTTTGCCCGCGAGGAACTCTGATCCCGTTTCCCCAATCCATGGTAACTTATTTCAGGGATAAAAATTAGCCTATATGTTATTCCATATTGTAATCTATCCCTGTATGAAATTTTAGTCAGATCTGTTCAGCCGTTTGAGCATGACTGAAAAACAAACATCCAAACATCTTCAAAAATTTTACACATTTATAATACTAGCTGTTGCCCACAGCTCCACATGCGTGGAATTCTATTCGCGACCCGGCTTCTCATGGAAACCTATTCCCAAAATAAAATGTGTTATTCCAACGTATAATCTATCCCTGTGCCAAATATCATCCAGATCCGTTCAGCCGTTTTTGCGTGAAAGCCAACGTTACCAAACATCCATACATCCCAACTTTCACATTTATAATATTACTAGGATTAGTAGTAAATACGATTGGAAACAGGAAGTAGGATAGGCAATAGGCAAACTCATATAAAAGTGATTCAATAATAAAATAAGAGACTAGCGTTTTTCTTGGAGTAAAGCTGCATGAAGGTAATTCTTTTTTTTTTCAAATCTTTTTTATATCTTCAATTAAGCCATGTGTTTTTATAAGAAACGGATTTCCATTGTGTTTGGTTTAAACCTGTTGCTTTAAACCAAATAAAATATCAACTTAGTAACTTATGTTTAGTTGAAAAATATTTATTGATAGTATAGACAGTAATATGTATATTAGATGATTGTACAAAAAATCCACTATAGAACATTATGTCTCTAATATTCTTGCGTATACTACACACCAGATGCGTAGAGAAATAAAAAATCTTACACAATAGCTCTAAGTGGAGTCAGTAACTAAATAATAAAGTTTAACGACACCTTATTAAGAATTTATTTGTTGGTACTCCCGAATTATTCCGTAATTTATTACAAATAACATTCTAACCACTAAAATGTTATATAACAAAATATAACAATACACATTTCGTGTACATTTGTTACGGGATTTGATTTTAATGATCCCCTCTTCAATATAAGGCCGTCCATTCATACTTCCAACTTGTTCAATATATTAGGTAATTTTAATGGGATTCCTTCAGATTTATTTCGATTTTTGAACAGATAGATTTTATATCAATTGCTTAAGTTTGGAATTGTTATGTACGAAAGTTTATGAGACCACCAACGTAAGCTACTAAAATGCCTAGATATATTCTTAATTCTAATTTATAATAAATGTTTATAGGTTTTTTAACAACATTCTATTGAGATCTATGCTTGAGAAGTCATAATAAAATAAGAAATACATTCATTTTACTATTAACTGTTAACAAAGAATACAGTCCAAGAAATAATTCTAATAATAATATAATTCACTAACAGTATTATTTCCAAATAAATTTTACTCGGGGTCACACAGCGAGCTATGGAACGGGCTATGCTTGGGGTTTCTCTACGAGATCGAATCAAAAATGAGGAGATCCGTAGACGAAGCAGAGTTACCAACATAGCAGAGCGAGTCAGCAAGCTGAAGTGGCAGTGGGGAGGCCACATAGCTCGGAGAACCGATGGCCGTTGGGGCAGTAAGGTCCTTGAGTGAAAACCACGTGACGGCAAGCGCAGCGTAGGTAGGCCTCCCGCAAGGTGGACAGACGACCTGGTAAAGAGCGCAGGGACTCGGTGGATGCAGGCCGCTAAAGATCGGTCAAAATGGAAGTCAAGGGGGAGGCCTATGTTCAGCAGTGGACTTCCTACGGCTGATATGATGATGATGATGAAATTTTATAGGTGAGTTTTATTTGTCAGCCTTTTTATCCAGATCCATTCAGCTGATTGACGTGATTGACTAATAAACATCCATCCATTCAAACTTGCACATTTATAATGGTAACAAGGATAAGAGTTTCAGACATTATAACCCCAGACCCTTCCCCCCGTACCCCATGTCATCAAAAATAAGCAAAGCCTGGCCCTAACCCGTAATAGTGAGTGGCAAATTAAAACTCTGATAGATACATTATAAAGCGTTGCATTTATGTCGGCATAAATACAATATGATCGCAAGTACATCCTTTACAATCTCTTTATTTTCCTACATGAAGCACAATTTGTTCTCTAGGGATCTTAACCCTTCAATATTCAATGAATTTTACAATATCATTATTCCACTAAATAGTTTTAAAGTACCCGAATTCAATATCCCACTATTTCACACCAATGTCACAGACATGCCGACGCCGAATTCCACATTCAAACTCAATCAATAGAAATTGTTGTTATAGGAATCACTATTCATTCACCAACTGTAAAATTTAAAATTCGAAATATAATTTATCATTAATTGTATCATTAGCCGTATCGTATTTACTCTTGTGACGCGCCATCACTTCATTTTCTCTCTCTTTAAGTCTCATTTTAATGATTGATGATAGACAGAGATAGAATAATGATAAATGATGAGTGAAGCGATGAAAAGGCTGGCAACCATGTGTTGCACGCATTTCTCTAAGATCGTCAGATGTTGGGTGTCCTATACAATTTTAACTGGTCATTCATAACCCGTTATTAATGATTTGTAGATCGTGCGATAATAGATTTAAGAGTATGGCTATTAGTTAAGGTAAGCAACTGTTCATTATATTTGAAACGGATAAAAATAAAATATATTGAATCGGAACTTTTTTTATATACAAAATGTAGGTGATACTTAGGCCTATCAGTAGAGGAGTGTTAATTGCTACATTTCGCTAAACCTTCAAGCTACTGACTTGATGAATTCTCGGCCGCAGCAGTACACTAGCAGATCTTTGTGCAACAGGTGTAGATAGTAGTGCAGGGGCCAGTAATAAAATAATAAAACCTAGGGTCGTTGTTCGGGAGAGTGCCGAACACTCTCCCGAACAACGACCCTAGGTTTTATTATTAGTTTGGGAGAGCGCTGAAGGCCCTAAACCACTTCCTTTTTCTCATTATCCTCTTTGGTAATCTCAAGATCAGAGAATCAGATGAGCTACAAATTTTGTTCGGTAAGTAGGTATCACAATCAAGTTCTATTTTCAAAACTTTATTTTTGGGATAGCCCAGTTGTGTACGTAACGGACTGCCGAGACGAGGTCTCGAGTTCGATCCCAGGTTGCCCCGGGCACACACCTCTGACTTTTCGTAGTTATGTGTGTATTTAAAAATGTTATTATCGCTCGCTTAGATGTGCCCGGTAGAGAGGGCAATAACTCGCTCCCTATTACATTGGGACCTAAACATAACTGGCGAATCGTGGGTGTGTAATACACCTCTGCCTACCTCTTCGGGGATACAGGCGTGAAGTTATGTTATGTTATTTTTTATTTGCCTTTTTTATTTTTTATTTTTGTTTTTATAGTTATCTCATTTTACACAGTACGATGTATGCAGTCAACAGAGACGAGTTTTTTCACTTCAATCGTTCCTAAAAAGAATTTCTCATCAAATCTCACTCCATTTATACATATAGAGCTATCGTACCAAATCAAATTTCATCCCTCGGCTAAATCGTTGGCGGAAATTAAGAAAAAATCACTATCCCACCCTCGTATAACGTAATATAGTTTATGACTTTATGACAAATGCATTAATGAATGAATGATTTAACGAATTCAGAGGGGAGCCATATTTATTGTGTTTTCTCCGTTGAGCTAGTTAAGCTTTTGGTGTTAGGATGGTGTTATGGGCGCATGCAACAATCTCTATTTTAAAGGCATTCCCAGTTTTTTTTTAATTAAAAAAATCATAAATAACATCAAATGATTTCTTTATTTTTTCATTTAAATACTATCTACTGGTACCTACCTAGCAAGATAGTATTAATTTACGTTTAATATCAACTGTGACCCGTGGCTTTACCCACGTATAGTGCTGATCCTTTGCCCTCGACTCACAGGTACCTATTCCCGAAATAAAAGGCCTATGTTCTATGACCGATCGTATTCTACCTTTTTTTTTTTTTTTTTTTATCGTGCGGAATCCCTTCGGATACCCCCCCGCCGGTCAGCGGGGGCGGTTATGTCGGGCTTGTACCGACTAAAACCGCACGCCGTCTCGGGTCTTCAGACGCCGGGGTGTAAGGTCTGGGTGGAAGGTATGGGTACATAGAGCATATCCCTCGCACCCCGGCTGACCCTGGGCCATCTCACCACTAACAGCATCGCTCATCCTGTCTCCTCTGAAAGCAGAGGAGTACGGAGAGCGATGTGTTCCCGCCACGTTGGGTATTGGCCGACGATCAATGCCAACCCTATGAAGGGGTGAAGGGGAAGCCATTGACCGCCGCCCAGGGTGTACCGGCCGCTCCGATTCCGTTCCCCCCGGACTGCAGCGGGATCGGAATCGGAGCGACACTCGAGGAGGTTACCCAACACACACCCCAATCGTATTCTACCAAGTGCAAATATCAGCCATACCGATCCAGTCATTTTCGCGTGAAAGAGTGACATACAAACTTATATTCACATTTATAATATTAGTTAAAGTACTGCGAACCTTTTGACACTTACCCTTTTGCATAAACTCATCCCCATCTCCCTCAATCCCGCACAATGATTTGGAAAAATATCATATTTAATACTAAGTTAACTAAACGGGAGTCGAACCACAGTATGAGGGTGCTTTATTAAATATGTTACCGACACATATTTACATATGCTACTAACCCGCTGTGACGGATCGGATTTTACGGATCCAATAATCATAGGGAAGCAAGAACTTGTATATTCGTTATTGTAGGTTACCGTTTACCTTTAAGATTAACTAGTGTTAATCTACTGAAGCTAAACTAGTTTTCACATTTACACAGTGAAATTCATTGAGTAAAATGTGCTAACGTCTAACAATTTCTGAAATAGTTGGTTCACGACCCCAGGTAAAGACTCAAAGTTCAACTACTTGAACAGAGCAGTTGGACCATTACCCCGAACAAGTAGTGTTTATGGTAGTTTGATCCCTTCAAGCTTACTTGTTAGCTTGTTACTAATAAAATTAAATAAATCTAATCTCCGCACTATTCTTCAAATTTAAAACATTCTAAACCGTTACAGAAGCGAACACTCGATTAATAACAACCTATAAACTACCGTACTTTCATTAAATTTTTTAAAATAAGTGTTCTACCAAACATGGCACTTCCTAACGCTAGCAGATAAACGACACAGTGAAGCGGCACACATTAAACAATTTAATTCAATAAATTCACAATTTAATTGTCGAATCATTGAGTGCGCATTTGTCCCGACCCTAGTTATTTGGATGCGTACTTTATAAACTACACAATCAGTGCATTGTGGGCCCCTCTAGCAAAAGAACAGGGTTGTCTCTAAATATTAAATTCAACTAATGTTAAACCATTATTTGGAATTCAGGCATAATCATTATTGAAAGGTAATAAATGCTCATGTGACGATGATGAGTACAACGTTCTATGTGGCTGGAGATTGAGCTTTAGGCTGTTACGTCAGAGGTCACGGGTTCGCCTCCCGCTCAGTGAGAATATTTGTGTGTATAGTAAAATTTAGAATTGCGAAAGACCACTACTTAACCAGCAACAACACGCGACTTTTTGTAATTGTCACAAAGAAGTCTGTGTCTCGTTTGAAATTATGAATTCATTCCCGCCTCACCTAAGAACCGTGGCATAATTTTTGTTCTAAACAGTTTATCTAGTAATTAAATTACAGTTTTAAATTACAGTACATAGAAGTGAATGATCATAATTATTATTCATTATTTTTCTGTAACGTGTCAACCCTAAACCATTCCATTGTATAGGGGTGCCAAAGTGGCCTATAATAGCCTCACTCAACATAATGTATTTAACGAATGATCATCGAATCTAACTCGATACACCATTCTACTGGTATTTATTTTTGGAACGTTCTTTTCTGTTTTCAAATAAAGGGTTTAATTATGGCGGCTTTTTAGTCTCCTGAAAATGAAAATCTCTTTTATTTACAAAGTAATTTATTATGGTATTTTTTGTTTGCATCTGTCTTTTATTGTTGTTTAGTAATCTGTGGGAATAGAAGGTATTTCTGTTTGTGAATTTAGAATAGTAAGCGTCCATGTTTTTCAACGTAAGTTGGGTATAGTTCAAGATGCGCCGAGGCGTGACCTCGTGGCAGCCGTCGGGGTGTGAGATGGCCCAGGGTCAGTCGGGGTGCAAGGGATATGCTCTATGGGCAACCTTACACCCGGCGTCTGTAGACCCGAGACGGCGTGCGGTTTTAGTCGGTTCAAGCCCGACATAACCGCCCCCGCTGGCCGGCGGGGGGGTATCCGAAGGGATTTCCGCACGAAAAAAAAGGGGTATAGTTCAAGATATTTTTCCTTCTGCTATCACAAGTGTTCTATCTGTTTATACCGTTATACAAAAATTTACTAAAATAGCCTATTTTAAATTTAAGTAATTAAAAAATAATTAAAATTAATAAAATTTAAAAATTAGGACAGTACACAGCTCTATCTAGAGCCAAAGATAGCATAGCTTAACTAGCTTGTGATATGCGCACTAGTTAGTAGATACACACATATTACGCATATAAACAGTCAGACCAATGCAAATACGCATATTTATGCATTCAAACATTTGCAATAAACGATAATCGATACCGTGACTTCCGACGTAGCAGTTGAACACTCAACCGATACGCCACCACAGATTAATAAATAGTTACTAACGTAAGCCACAGAGGTCGTCACGTGATACAAACGTGATTCATCATATTCGTCGTTTAATCACAGATTACCTAATAGTTGGGTTTAAACAGACACTTATTGTAACAAATGGTTAATTATTTTCGCAAAGTTATTCACGAGAAGTCTTGATGTCGCATGTCGTCTGTAAGTTGACGCCATATTGATGTTACTAATAAAAATATCTGTGGTTTGGTGGTGGTAAAAGTTACTATTATATAATATAATAAGTATAAGTATAAGTATAATAACATACATACATACATAACTTCACGCCTGTCTCCCCGAAGGGGTAGGCAGAGGTGTATTACACACCCACGATTCGCCAGTTATGTTTAGGTCCCAATGTAATAGGGGGCCAGCCTATTGTCATCTACCGGGCACAATATTAAGCGAACGATAATTAACATTTATTAATGCACACATAACTACGAAAGTCAGAGGTGTCTAACCGGGGCGACTGAGGATCGAACTCGAGACCTCGTCTCAGCAGTCCGTCACGTACGCCACTGGGCTATCGCCGCTTTAAGTATAATAAGTATAGTATAATTTACTATATATAATACTTACAACGGCAATTGAATTAACCATTCGTTGATGAATTTTAGAAATGTTACACCATAGTAAGCATTTAAAAGTATAGTGAAGTAAGCATAGTAAGGGAAGTAGGTATAGTAAGGAAAGTACAATACCCGGCTTTTGATTTGGCTCGTCGGGAAAATGAGTACATCCGGCTAAGATCGACGTGCTTCGGTTTTGTAGAGTGTTCTCTCTATCGTACATCGGACTGACAGTTTGGTACTCCAGTAGTTAAGACCAGTTTGTGTTCATGATATATTAAAACTATAGCTTCAATTTACTTACTCTAAAGACATTTCAAGCTGTAGACATGCGCCGTGCGATACAGAGAACGCTCTACAATATTGCAGCAAGCCGATAAAAAGTCGGACTCTAACTCTACTTTCCAACTAGTCAAATCAAAAGCCGAGTACTGTACTTTACTTACTATACTTTCTTTACTATACTTTATGATGATAAGGACTTGGAAGTGAAAAGCATTATCGTGCTTAAAAAGCCAGGATAATCGCTTCGCTAACTCTCTAACCGAAATCGTATTGTTAATCCCATAAATTAAACAAAACAATTCGTGGAAAAGAGGAGCAGACCCCAGACTTCAAAGTCAAGCAAGCTTTGGATGCAACCGGGATTAGCGCTCGGATGATGACGAATAACGAATAATTTCTTTTAATTAACGTTTTCTGCAGTGGAAATGCCGAAATTGAAAGTTAATGTTTGAATTTTATTAAAGTTATTAATGACAACACGCGAATGTCTAGTATCTTCGTAATGATGCAGATAATAAAATTTTGATGTCAGTATGACTGTTTAAAAATATTTTTTGTTAGTTGCAATAAAATCCGTTATTAGAATTCGAATATAGAATTTTACCAGAACAGGATAATAATTTGTTATTACTCGTACCAACCGCCCGATAACAAATAATTGGTTACAATTAATTACAGGGAAAAGTTTTTAAAAAATACTCAGAATTTTTAATTATTACAACACTGTACTTTACATATTGGATATTGTATGGTGTTGTAATAATTAGCTGTAACTGCCCCATTTTGTTTATATTAATAATATGGTGTTTTACGACGTCATTACTTCGGTGATAATAATAAACGATTGCGGAGTATGAAAACAGGAAAATCACCGTAAAAATAATTGATGTTGTAAAATTTATTTATTATTGTATTTATAATAAGTATAGTATAATTTACTATATATAATACTTACAACGGCAATTGAATTAACCATTCGTTGATGAATTTTAGAAATGTTACACCATAGTAAGCATTTAAAAGTATAGTGAAGTAAGCATAGTAAGGGAAGTAGGTATAGTAAGGAAAGTACAATACCCGGCTTTTGATTTGGCTCGTCGGGAAAATGAGTACATCCGGCTAAGATCGACGTGCTTCGGTTTTGTAGAGTGTTCTCTCTATCGTACATCGGACTGACAGTTTGGTACTCCAGTAGTTAAGACCAGTTTGTGTTCATGATATATTAAAACTATAGCTTCAATTTACTTACTCTAAAGACATTTCAAGCTGTAGACATGCGCCGTGCGATACAGAGAACGCTCTACAATATTGCAGCAAGCCGATAAAAAGTCGGACTCTAACTCTACTTTCCAACTAGTCAAATCAAAAGCCGAGTACTGTACTTTACTTACTATACTTTCTTTACTATACTTTATGATGATAAGGACTTGGAAGTGAAAAGCATTATCGTGCTTAAAAAGCCAGGATAATCGCTTCGCTAACTCTCTAACCGAAATCGTATTATTATAAATACAATAATAAATAAATTTTACAACATCAATTATTTTTACGGTGATTTTCCTGTTTTCATACTCCGCAATCGTTTATTATTATCACCGAAGTAATGACGTCGTAAAACACCATATTATTAATATAAACAAAATGGGGCAGTTACAGCTAATTATTACAACACCATACAATATCCAATATGTAAAGTACAGTGTTGTAATAATTAAAAATTCTGAGTATTTTTTAAAAACTTTTCCCTGTAATTAATTGTAACCAATTATTTGTTATCGGGCGGTTGGTACGAGTAATAACAAATTATTATCCTGTTCTGGTAAAATTCTATATTCGAATTCTAATAACGGATTTTATTGCAACTAACAAAAAATATTTTTAAACAGTCATACTGACATCAAAATTTTATTATCTGCATCATTACGAAGATACTAGACATTCGCGTGTTGTCATTAATAACTTTAATAAAATTCAAACATTAACTTTCAATTTCGGCATTTCCACTGCAGAAAACGTTAATTAAAAGAAATTATTCGTTATTCGTCATCATCCGAGCGCTAATCCCGGTTGCATCCAAAGCTTGCTTGACTTTGAAGTCTGGGGTCTGCTCCTCTTTTCCACGAATTGTTTTGTTTAATTTATGGGATTAACCCCCGTCTGACCAAGGGGTCTTTCCAAGACGAAACCTCGATACCGGCTTGCAGGTCAGGTTGACTTGGGTCCAGACTATACGAATCGGTCCCATACACCCACATTATGATACTCTATATCATACATATTATCCCATTGCAAATCACATATGCGTAGCATTCAGTCATTACAAACAAAATCAGAAAATAATGAACGAACATATTAATCAAAATGTCCATTCACAGATACATATAATAAATATAAGCAACACAGACTAATACAAAATCGGAACGTTATCAGATCAACTCTAGCGTCGCATCGTCGCAATGAAAGAGTGAATGATTGTTTAATGTAGTAGAAGTGAGCAAATTCGTTTTTAAACGGCTATCAGCCGGTCATTATGATGTCTGTGAATAGCATAATATACGTACGTCACTGGTGTTTTTGTTGTAGGGTGTCCCAGTTGTATTTTATTTAAAATTTTCAAAGTTTTACCCGGTTTTATAGGTATGTATAATTATATATGACGTATGGCCCCACGGACATTTTTGGAGTCCAAGCCAACCTCACCAGCCAATCGGTACATCTGCTGATTGACGGACGAGACTCTGGCGCAGGCTTTCCTCTCGGGGTTGTCAGGTCAAATGGCAATCCGCTCTCCAATACTTTCTTTTAATCATAAAAGAAAGTATTGGAGAGCGGATTTTAATCATAAGAGAAAGTATTGGAGAGCGGATCCCGGGCTCTAAAGTGCAAAGAAGTCAAGATAAATCTGATGATTTATCTTGACTTCTAAGGGAGCAACTGCCATTTGACCTGCCAACCCCGAGAGGAAAGCCTGCGCCAGAGTCTCCGCACTTTATCAAGCGTTGGATGCAACCGTGACTAACGCTGTGATTATAACAATTATATGATACACTTTATGGCAAACTCATATATTCACTAGGATACGTAATAAATTTATGCCGTATTTATTATTTATCTGTGGTATTTTTTATTACCCTTCGATAAAATTACAGGATTATTTTATCGTCGTTATAAGCATGAAAATAAGAAAAAAAAAACTATCATTTTTAATTTGATTTTATAAGCAAAACAATGTAATAAATACCACATAATCATTCATCAAAACATTATTCTGATGAAATATTTACCTGTGCCTATGAATGTCAAATGTTCAATAGTGATGAGTTTTATTGGTGTTAAAAAATAATGTAGATAATATGTTTAAAGTAGTTTGATAACATTATATGAAAGAAATCGTGCTAGAATTATTAAACCCGCTTAACATGTGGACACTCTACACAGTAGTATATTAAGTACTCTTGATAATGGGACAGTCCGACAATAGGTGTACGTTTGTCATCGCACACAATGGACGCACAAGAAGACTCGTCCGATTGTTGTTTAGACATCTGGGGTTTCTAATATCACCCGTGAATCGCGGACACCCTAGCAATTCTATTTTTGAATTTAGCTACGTCATTTCGCAACTTAAGAATGTGGTCTTGGAGAATATAATAACATCATTCTATCATTCGTTCCCTGCAATGATTGAATAGAGATTATAAAAATTAACTTCAACCGATTTTTTATACTTACTAATCTTTTTAGTTGGTTGACAAAGTGAGGGATAATTTATTTTTTATAACCTTTTTATAGTCACGGTCAACTGACTGTACTTTACTTTAACCGTTAAGACCCAGATTTTGTACAAATATCTTACTAATATTATAAATTAAAGTTTGTATGGATATTTATTTCTCAATCACGCCAGAATGAAAGAACGGATCTGGATGAAATTAGGCACGGAGCTAGATAATCCGAAATTACACAAAGGCCCCTCCATGATGTGATATGTGATTAGGTTACTAACTCTACGAAAACGAACGATACTTTTATCCCAGGCATATTCATGTAAATCGCAGGACCGGGATTAGTATTCCAGGCGGGTGGAGATGCGGGCCTTAGCTGGTAAATAAAAAAATCGGGATGATATAATCAGTGCTTAAAACGCACTGCAAAAATCAAAGACACGTGCATTTTTGCAAAAATGCAATGCAAAAGTGCGCATTCAAATAGTTAACATACCATAAATAGTAAGATAACAATAACATCGATATAGCTACTTATTGCCCAATTTCCAAACATGTACAACATGAAATCGCTAAACGAGAAACGGGCATTAAATTTGAACAGGCCAGTAATCATACAAACACTTTAAAACACCCCACCTATAATAATTATCCATTTAAAATAGACCTCTAAGAAACCCATTACTTACCCTCCAGCCAAAGAATAATAAGAGTCAAAAAGGGACCAGGTAGATCAATTTAAAGTGGTAGTAGGGTAAGCTCCCCCGTTCCTGGCTACCCTATTAAGTGATGGGTAATTTAGGAATACATAAAGTACATAATAGGGTCCTTAACTTGGGCTTAATGAGGTGAAAACGGGACCGCTTACCCTGTTGGTGTGGCATTAATGTTCGTTCAATCGTTCAGTCGTTCAATGTGCCAAATATAGAGCATTTGGCGGTTCACGTGACATTTCGAATCGATAATTTCAGTCGATAATGTTGTGTGATATCAATACTAAAATTGAATAGCCTTCGAAATACGAAAAGATTAAGTACATTATGAAGAGTGAAAATAAATAAGGTTTTAAAAAAGGTATCGAGTTTAGAGACACCGATTAAATATGTACCTTATGGGTTTTTCTTGCCATTCCAAACTATAGTTCCGTGCCTTGAAGAGCACGTTAAGCCGTCGGTCCTGGTTGCCATACAAACATCTATGGCAGTCGTTACTAGCCCTAAAAATTCGGACAACTGGTCTACTTACCGAATTTTGATATCGCCAATGGATTGTGGAATGTGGAGGTCAGATAAAGCAACTGTTCATGGAAATTATCGAAGTTCAGCCGCTTCGTAGTTAGACTGAAAAGCCTGTCCCAACTGAGTTGGGAGGAGGCTTGGAGGATGATGACACTCCATAACTATAGTTGACTATAGGTAGAAAAATACTAATCCCAGATCTGCAACCAACGAACAAACCTATTCCCGGAATAAAAAGTAGCGTTTGTGCTATTCCAGATTAAATCTGTCTTTGTGTTAATATTTCACCCAGATTCGTTCAGTTATTAAATAGGTTATTCGTGATTAAATAGGTATCTAACAAACATCCATCCATTAATCCAAAATCAAGTATTCATTATTAATTGTTACAAGATAATTTTGGTTTTTTTTCGTAGGTAACTAATATTTTATTAATATGCAATAAATGTAATTATCGCTCGCTTAATAATGTGCCCGGAAGATGGCAATAGGCTCGCCCCCTTGAGACTTAACATAACTGGGGAATCGTGGGTGTGTAATACACCTCTGCCTACCCCTTCGGGTATACAGGCGTGAAGTTATGTTATTATGTTAATTTTGTAAAAATAAGAGCAACAAATAAAATAAAATAAATTATTGAACGAGAGGAGATGAATTAGCAAGAAATAAGTATGTTACGAGGTGAGGTTACGAAACGACCTTAACATGCTCGTACTTACCTAACAGAGAGTTTGAAATGCAGACTACCTATCAGTAGACTATATGAATGCATTTTGGAGGCTAATGAAAGGATCGCCTAGTTCGTTAGAATTCAATTAGTAAAAGTATTTTATTATCAAAATACTCTGAAAACTCACTAACCCTTCTTTTTATAAACCAGACAAAGGCAACTGAGCGGTCCGGTGCAGATGTTCACATTTTATTACGATTTAATGCCATAAATAATTTGATTAGTCGCGTATTTATCAACTTAGAAGCATCTTCATGGAAAAACGTCATTCATTCATGACCTCCTTTGCTCTAAAGACATTTATATGGGTCTATGGAACCCATTGAAATAACGAACAACCGTTTATAAGCCACTAATGTTATCTAGACATCTTCACGGTAAAGAAGATGTCATATATAATTCTACAAACTTACATTTACTATCAGAACTAGTGATTAAAGCATTATAACTCTTATTTCTTTCCAAATAATGACCAAGCAATAAATTTCGTATGACGCGTAATTTTTGTTGTACCTTTGATAATTTTTTTTCGTTTTGAAAAGAGCGTTCGTAATTCAAAAGGTGTAATGACGTCTTGTGTTGACAAAAAATTTTTTTTGCACATGTCCCCGAGCACGCGTTGAAAATTGACTCGATCAATGTGATTTTAAAAACTTTCTGGATTATCTTGCCTTTTGTATAAATATTTATCGAGTCGCAGTTAAAAAAAGCCTTTGTCGGTGACTTTTTTGGTTATTCGGACTATTCCATACAAAAAAATCAATAAATAATAATTCGTTCATAAATAATGATCATAAAATTTACTCGTGAATCGATCTCACCTCTCAAAATGTTTTTTTTGTGTATAAGATTTAAGTAAATTAAATAAGGTTGGTACCTATTTAAGTATGTCAAGATAAATGTATGATTAGTTTAAATGAGGAAATACCTATATGGTTATGTATGTATATACAAGAATATACATACATAACCATTAATAAAGTATTGTTTTATATGACATTGGAAGACAATTTAAAATATAAACTGTATTATTAATTATTATATATTAGTTAACACTTAATTATCTACTATAGTTTAAACTTTACGTGTAAGTAACGGGATACTTACTTAGGTATTATACGAAATTTTGTTGGTTAAATTTTCTATTTTTTTTTAACAAAACTATAAACCAATAAAAAACAGCATAGATTAAATATAGAACCAGAAATAATTTAATTGAATGATCGTTTTGGATCTAGATAATAATTGTTAAACTTTGTCCCATACCTTTTTTTTTTTTTTTTAAACCCCCCGCCGGCCAGCGGGGGTGGTTATGTCGGGCTTGCACCGACTAAAACCGCACGCCGTCTCGGGTCTTCAGACGCCGAGGTGTAAGGTTACCCATAGAGCATATCCCTCGCACCCCGGCTGACCCTGGGCCATCTCACCACTAACAGCATCGCTCATCCTGTCTCCTCTGAAAGCAGAGGAGTACGGAGAGCGATGTGTTCCCGCCACGTTGGGTATTGGCCGACGATCAATGCCAACCCTATGAAGGGGTGAAGGGGAAGCCATTGACCGCCGCCCAGGGTGTACCGGCCGCTCCGATTCCGTTCCCCCCGGACTGCAGCGGGATCGGAATCGGAGCGACACTCGAGGAGGTTACCCAACACACACCCCAACTTTGTCCCATACCTCAAATATTCATAAGTAGTTAAACACACAAACAAACATACGAGATACTGCATTCACATCGATAAATAAAATTACTCAATCGAGTAAAGGGCTAATTTGGTACGCACTTGGCGTCTCTGTAATCAGTGTCGGACCACACACGACGCTTCTGAACGAACATACAGTAAAAGGTGCTAACATGAAAACATCACACCGTTCCATTTTCGAAAACAACAAACAAAAAATGGCGCTTTAAACGCCATAATCTCTTTTACCAATGGCGCCCCGTCTATTTGAAAATCGAACTAGTTACACTTTCCTATTCTTATTTTAAAAAATTGTTACACGTTCTTTGTTCGGACAATATTTGTTGCAAGTATAATGCGTCCAAATTAACTAGAACTTTGGCTGCTTGATAGTGTACTTAGTAATATACAATACGCGAGTGTCTGAAATATATGGTTTTGTTAAGTGATGTGGTTAAGTGGAGACTTGATGTTTGGTTGTTTTAGGGTGCGTTGTTTGTTTTCGGGCTTTAAACACGGCTCGTCTTAACAAGGTGTGGTTTATTTTTATCTGTTCGACAACAAAGCGATGGTAGCAGATTTTTTTGTCGTTTGTCGTCGCCAACATCCTTTCTTTAAGATTGTGCTATAGGTAGGTACTTAGAGATTTATCACAACTGTGTGGATTTAAAGAGTTCACTTGTTTTAAAGTTAATGTTTGCTCAGTTCGACAGGAGGGGTTTTAATTACTTGATACAGCTCTTCGCTCCCCATGTTAGAGGCGGTAAAAAGCTCAATGCACCTGCTAAACCTAAAGATAAATAATAAATATCCTAGGAAATATATTGGGTACACAGCGCCACCAGGATCCAAACTAAGCATAGCTTGTAATATAAGTTCTAAAATACGGATAAACATACTTAATCAATCAATCAATCCTTTATTTTGCTAAACATGGGTACCTACATAATAGGGTGTTAGAACTGTGGTTATCCAATCCATGTTTTAAACCATGTTGGTGTTCAAATGTGTTATGGTTAGTGCGTTAATTATGGTTCCTTATACAAAATTTATTAACTTTATCATGCAATAAATATAGAAAATAAAGATTATTAGTATTATATAATCACCAGTACCATCTAAATTCAGAAAATGCAATAAAATCATGTCATTATATATATTAAAAAAAAGGTTTAATATCAATAAAAATGCCGCAAAATTTTTGCAAAGGTAAGTAAAATTCAATGACAAATTTACATAGAGATTCGTAGATTTTTTAATGTAAATACATACCTACATATTATACATATAAAGGCTAGATCAATTAATTCAAATATATACATATTCATGCACATAAATTTGCACTGAGTGGGAATCGAACCCACGACCTTTAACTTAGCAGTCGAACACTCATTCGTTTTTCCTGTGATCCCGTGAGTATAGTTGGTACAGTTCTTTAGGATTGGTAACAAAGGTGATATCACCCTTGTAAGTGTTTATAGATAATAGTAATCACTTACCATCAGGCAGCCATGTGGCTGTTTACCCCCTTAACAGTATAAAAGAAAATTAAAATAATAAGTAACAAGTTAAATATTTCGACTTCGATTCCCGGTTAAAAGAAATGGCGGCAAAATTTTCATTAGGCACGTTTCCCCTTTGAGTTATTACTCGCATTTATCATCGTAAAGTTGGCAATAACCATCATTATTATTCTTTTGTTATTGCTTTATGGCAACTATGTAATTCAAATTATAACGTAATGGTTGTGATGTTAACTTTTAACAAAAACTTAAAGTGACACAAACTTTTTCTTAATTATTGTTTTTGGCTGTGTAGCAACACTTGGAAAATAGTTTACGGCAACATCTCAAGTGGGGGAAACTGGGAAATTTAAAAATTAAATTCCCTGTTCATTGTTGTTGTCCCATTCGTGGTCTTCCGCGATACCAAATTTTTTGATTCGTATACAGCCAGTCTAGTAGTATACATAGAATTCATTGAATAAACTAATATTTTCTTCATTCAATTGGTCAAAATCAGGTGTACTTATCTATGGGGTGTGTGTTGGGTAACCTCCTCGAGTGTCGTTCCGATTCCGATCCCGCTGCAGTCCGGGGGGAACGGAACCGGAGCGGCCGGTACACCCTGGGCGGCGGTCAGTGGCTTCCCCTTCATGGGGTTGGCATTGATCGTCGGCGAATACCCAACGTGGCGGGAACACATCGCTCTCCGTACTCCTCTGCTTTCAGAGGAGACAGGATGAGCGATGGTGTTTGTGGCTGAGGCCACCATAGGATCCTAGGGGATCCAGGGGCGGGTTGGCCCACTGCTAACGCAGGGGCCGACGGGCACTTGTGCCGCCGCCGGTGAGAGAGGACTAGCCATCCTCTCGCGTTCCGTAATCGGCAGGTGATCAGCAACGACCTGACTGGTGGCTCCAGAAGGGTACGCTGTGAACTTGCTGACCGGAGGGCTTGCCTTTATTGGCCGGCCCACGACAAGGAAAAGTCTATAACACCCGACAGCAAAGTCGTAAAAACCTATGGATACCAGCCGACCTCCATAGTATATAGGCTTATCCAGGTGCAGGGGGCTCCGCCTGGATGGACCACCTTTCCCCCATTCTCGTGGGATAAGTTATGGAAACAAATCTCTTTAAAAAGAAAATAACGGACCGGAAAACCAACGAAAACGACCAAGGCAAGAAAATGGACGATGAGAATGACGAAGTCTGCTCGGAGATCGCGCAGCAATCAAGCGCGGAGGTAGCGCCAAACACCTCGGCGGTGTCGGAGAAATTCGACACCGCCAACGAGCGAAGCAGGGCAAGCAGCCCGGCGGGTCTGGGCGTTCCGCGGACCCGTAAGCGCAGGAGGCGCGCAAAGGCTCGGGCGGGGGGGGACGTTTCGGACGAGGACTTTACCCTCACCGGGACGACCTCCTCCTCCAGCAGCGACGAGGCGTCGAAGCCGGCGTCGAAGGTGGCTGCTGGCCGCCGAGGGGCGCGTGGTGGCGTGAGGGGTGGGCAATCCACCCGAGCCCCCTCGGCTCTTGGAAGGGCTGCGGGAAAGTCACCGCCCAGGCCTTCCACCTCGGCGGTGTCGGTGTCGGAGCCATGCGGGAGGACGCGGTCACTCATGGAGAGACTCCAGAAGGTGACCGCGTCCTTCCAGGGGTCCCCAAACCCTGAGCAGGAGGCGATGTTGCGCATTGTGCTCGACATCGCCTCCGAGAATGAGGGCCTGGCGGCGCAGCTGGCCGAGTCCCGTCGGGAGACGGCTCGACTAGCTGCAGCCGTCGAGGAGCTCAAGAGGGGGATGGCGAGCTCGGCTCAAACGGCGCAGCGGGCGCAACCGGTGGAGCCGGCGCGCGTGACTCGCTCGTCCGTGAGTCGGTCAGCGCAGCCTGCACAGCCGGTGCGGCCGACGCAGCCGAGGGCACCGTCGGCGGAGTCCTGGCTCCCCTATGTGGAGGCGCTGGAAGAGCGGATGATGTGTCGGATGGAGGCCCTAATGGACTCCATCCGCCGTCCGCCTCTGGCGCCACCAGCGGCCGGCTACGCGGCTGTAGCCCAAAGGGGCCCTACCCGCCCGGCCGCAGGTGCGGGTGCGACTCTGCCGGTCCCGGCTCCTCAGCCCCCTCCCGCTCAGGGTAAGGGGAAGGGCAAAGGCAAGGGGAAGGGCAAGGGGAAGACGTCCCCAGCCCTGGCCCCAGCCCCAGCCCCAGCCGTGGTTCCGGCTACCTCCACCCCATTGGAAGGGGGCTGGGAGGTGGCTGGAGCCAACAAGAAGAGGCGGAAGGCCGCCAAGAAGGCCGCCAAGAAGGCCAGGAAGGCCGCGGCCGCCGCGAAGACAGCGCCGGGGAAGCTCCGTGCCCCTCGTACCACGGCCGTCGTCGTCACCCTGACGGCGGAGGCAGCGGGTAGGGGCATGGGGTATGCCGAGGTGTTGGCCAAAGTTAAGGCCAACATCGATTTAAAGGCCCTCGAGATCCCGGGTGTCCGGTGCAAGAGCACACGGACGGGAGCCCGGCTTCTCGAGGTCCCTGGCGCCGCCAGTGGCCCCAAGGCCGACGCCCTAGCGGCTCGGCTGAGGGAGTCGCTGGACGCAGCCGACGTCCGGGTGTCTAGGCCCATTAAACGCGCAGAAGTGCGCATTACGGGCCTGGACGACTCCGTCACGGCAGAAGAGCTCAGGCTCGCCGTGGCGGAGGCCGGGGACTGCTCCCCGGACACAGTAAAGGCCGGAGCTATACGCTTCGGCCGCGGTGGACAGGGGGCAGCAGTTGTCGGCTGCCCTATCGTGGCGGCCCAAAAGGTCGCAGACGGGCGGAGCCTCCTGGTGGGAGGCTTCCTGAGGGCGCAGGCACGGCTCCTGCGGGCCCGACCGGCCAGGTGCTTCAGGTGCCTGTCGGTGGGCCATGTGGGGGTGCACTGCACGGCGGAAGTGACGGCGGGTGACCGTTGCTTCCGCTGTGGCCAACCCGGTCACAAGGCCGGCACGTGCGATGCCCCGCTGCACTGCTTTAGGTGTGCAGCGGGAGGCAAGCCGGCCGACCACAGGGTTGGCAGTAAGGCCTGCGCCGGAGGGGAGCCGAAGCCGGGAGGCCGGCCTTCCGCCCCTAGTTCGCAGCGGGATGCGGAGATGGGGGTTCCATAATGGATCCTCAACTCCGCATCCTGCAGGTGAACGTTGGCCACGGTGCCCATGCTCAGGACCTTCTGCGCCAGAGCATGGCACAGTGGGCCATAAATGTCGCCGCTGTCGCCGACCCATACACCCACCGGTTCCTCGGGCCTACCTGGGAAACCGCGCTGGATGGGTCGGCGGCACTGGTGCACAACCCTGCCGCCGGCAGCCCCCCTCTTGCCGTCGTTGCAAGGGGACCCGGCTGCGTGGCGGTAGCGGTTGGCGACATAGCGGTCGTGGCCGCTTATATCACGCCGAACCGAGACCAAGCTGCATATGAGCAATGGCTCCGTCAGCTGGCCGTCGTCGTCAATGCCTGCCAGCCCCGTCCGGTCCTTGTGCTCGGGGACTTCAACGCCTGGTCGTATGCCTGGGGTTCCCGACACGAAAGGGGCGCGACGGGGCATAGAGGCAGGGCACTGGTGAACTGGGCCGCACGACTCGGCCTAGTCCTCCTAAATCGGGGAGCCGTGGACACGTTCGTGACCTCGAGGGGTAGCTCCATCGTGGACCTATCGTTCGCGAGCCCCTCGTTGGCGCGACGTGTTCAGGGCTGGCGCGTCGTTTTGGGGGAGGACACAAGTTCGGATCACCGATACATTCGGTTTGACGTGTCCCCCCCTGCGAGCGACGCGCCGGCTGCACCGGCTCCACCCGAGCCACGTTGGGCGCTTAAGCGACTTGATCGGGAGCTCCTCCTGGAAGCCGCCATCGTACAGGCCTGGGCCCCTGACAGGGCAGGCCTGTCTGCATAGACGATGAGGCGGAGTGGTTCCGGGAGGCCATGACCCGTGTCTGTGACGCGGCGATGCCTAGGGCTCCGCCCTATAATCCGAGGGGTCAGGTCTACTGGTGGTCGTCGGAGATCGCGCAGCTCAGACGGGGCTGCGTGATCACGCACCGCCGGTGGGCCCGATTCCGTAGGAGGCGTCGCCGCCCCGCAGATGCGGAGGCCCGAGAGGCGGAGTTGTACGAGGGATACAGGGAGGCCAGACGAGCCCTCCGAGCGGAGATAAGGCGTTCCAAACGGGACGCCTTCCGCGAGCTGCTGGAGACGCTGGAGCGGGACCCTTGGGGGCGGCCCTACCGGATGGTGAGGGGCAAGCTGCGCCCCAAGGCCCCGCCGTTAACCCGGTGTCTCCAGCCGGATCTGCTCGGAGGAGTTGTTGGCTCCCTGTTCCCAGCGCGGGCGGTGGAACATGTTCCACCGCAGATGACTCCGCCTCGGTTGCGCATGGCGCCCGACGTGGAAGACGACGACGTGCCCGAGGTCACTTGGGTAGAACTAGAGCTGGCGGTGAGAAGGCTAAGAGCCAAACACACCGCCCCGGGACCCGACGGCATTCCAGGCCGAGCGTGGGTCCTAGCTCTAGTCGACGACGCTCTCGAGCCCCGACTGAGAGGGCTTCTCAGCGCATGTTTGGAGCGGGGCCAGTTTCCGAAATTGTGGAAGACGGGGAAACTGGTCCTCATCCGAAAGGAGGGGCGCCCGGCGGACTCGCCGTCCGCCTACCGGCCCATAGTGTTGCTCGACGAGGTGTGCAAGCTCTTTGAAAGAGCACCTCTCAAGAGTGGGGCCGGACCTGGCGGATGGCCAATATGGCTTCCGCCAGAGGCGCTCCACCGTGGATGCCATCATGCGCGTGAGGGCTCTGGCGGAGGATGCAGTAGCCCGGGGTGAGGTGATGTTGGCGGTGTCCCTGGACATCGCCAACGCGTTCAACACCTTGCCCTGGAGTTGCATTAGGGAGGCGCTCGTGTATCACGAAGTGCCTCTCTACCTCCGCCGCATAGTCGGGGCGTATTTGACGGAGAGAGCCGTCATCTACCCAACCGTGACCGGTCTCGGTCGGCGTAAAATGTCGTGCGGTGTTCCACAGGGATCGGTCCTGGGGCCGCTCCTGTGGAACATCGGATACGACTGGGTGCTTCGCGGTGAGCTCGTAGGCGGTGCCGCCGTCACGTGCTACGCGGACGACACGCTCGTGACGGCGTGCGGGGCGACGTACCGCGAAGCGACCCGAAAGGCCACGACCGCGGTTGCCCAAGTCGTTAGGCGGATCCGGCGGCTGGGTCTCGAGGTGGCCCTGCATAAAACCGAGGCCCTGTTCTTCCATGGGCCTCGGAGCAAGCCACCCGAGGGATCCAGTCTCATCGTGGGAGGAAATCGCATCGGCATCAAGCCCCAAATGAAATAATTGGGGCTCGTGCTCGACGGCCGATGGGACTTCGGAGAGCACATCCGAAGTCTGGCCCCCAAATTGAAGGGCACAGCTCTTGCTCTGGCTCGGCTGTTGCCCAACATGAGGGGGCCCGATGACTCCTGCAGGAGACTTTACGCGGGGATCGTGCGGTCCATGGCCCTGTATGGGTGCCCAATATGGGCGGAGGCCCTGAGGACCAGAACTGTGCGGATGCTGCGCGCTCCGCAGCGAGTTCTGGCCACCAGGGTCATCCGAGGGTACCGCACGATCTCCTTCGAGGCGGCGAGTCTCCTTGCCGGAACTCCGCCATGGGACCTGGAAGCGAGAGCCCTTTCGCAACTGTACCAGTGGCGAAAGGAGGCGCGGGAGCAGGGATGGAACCCCGAGCCTCGAGAAATCGAGGCCGTGCAGTCCCAGCTCCGCCAGGCCATCGTGGTGGAGTGGAAGGAACGACTTGGGCAACCAAGCGCAGGGCACGCCGCAATAGCGGCGGTAAGGCCCATCATGGAGGATTGGCTGGAGAGGCGACACGGAAGCCTCTCCTACCGACTGACGCAGGTGATCTCAGGGAAGGGGTGCTTCGGGGACCACCTGCATCGGATCAGGAAGGAGCCAACGCCTGAGTGTCATCACTGCGACGCGAGCGAGGACTCAGGGCTGCACACGCTGGCGGACTGCCCGGCGTGGGAGGCGCCGAGGCGTGACCTCGTGGCAGCCATCGGGGTGGGGGTCCTCTCGCTCGGCAGCATGATTGCGGCAATGGTGCGGAGCGCGAGCGCGTGGGCCGCCGCCACCTCCTTCTGCGAGCATGTAATGCTCGCGAAGGAGGTGGCGGAGCGCGCCCGGGAGAGACTTAGAACTCTCCCGGTCCGCCGAGCCCGCAACTTGCTCGCCGCGCGTCGCAGGCAACTCAGGCGCCGGAGGTCGCTTAACGACCTCCGTCCTCCATGAGCGCAGGCCTGGGGGTGGCGGGTGAGGCCACCTGTCACCCCAGCAGAAGCAGGCCGGGACGGTGGGGCGACTAGCGCCCCTCCCCCAAACCGGGGCAAGACGGGGACACCGTGGTTCCCAAACCCGAGGGGGCCATCTCGAAACCGGAGATGGCCCAGGGTCAGTCGGGGTGCGAGGGATATGCTCTATGGGCAACCTTACACCCCGGCGTCTGTAGACCCGAGACGGCGTGCGGTTTTAGTCGGTTCAAGCCCGACATAACCGCCCCCGCTGGCACGCGGGGGGGTATCCGAAGGGATTTCCGCACGATAAAAAAAAAAAAAAAAAAAAAAAAAAAGGTGTACCTATCTATACTTATATAAATGATTAAAGAGTGTTTTTCCTCACTGTTTTCTAAAAATGAAACCTAACCTAACTAGATCGATTTATCGCTCCCAAAACCCTCTGTAGGTATACTAAATTTGGGGTGTGTGTTGGGTAACCTCCTCGAGTGTCGCTCCGATTCCGATCCCGCTGCAGTCCGGGGGGAACGGAATCGGAGCGGCCGGTACACCCTGGGCGGCGGTCAATGGCTTCCCCTTCACCCCTTCATAGGGTTGGCATTGATCGTCGGCCAATACCCAACGTGGCGGGAACACATCGCTCTCCGTACTCCTCTGCTTTCAGAGGAGACAGGATGAGCGATGCTGTTAGTGGTGAGATGGCCCAGGGTCAGCCGGGGTGCGAGGGATATGCTCTATGGGTAACCTTACACCCCGGCGTCCCGGCGACCCGAGACGGCGTGCGGTTTTAGTCGGTGCAAGCCCGACATAACCGCCCCCGCTGGCCGGCGGGGGGGTATCCGAAGGGATTTCCGCACGATAAAAAAAAAAAAAAAAGGTATACTAAATTTCATGAAATCGTTAGCCATTTCCGAGATTGTTAATCCTTGCATCATGGCTAAAAACTGTTACAAAAAACCCGTTCACAAAAACCTATTATCAATTTAAATGAACGAAAATGACGAGAAAAACGATATCTGCGGATATGGTGTGTCAATCCATAGGGTATTATCCTTTCTCAAGTATGGTATGTAGACAATGGCTGTCAAAACGTCATAACACCGCGATAACATCGTATACAGTTCAATTGGCTTGCTTTGCTTGTGGTGTAATGATTGCAGCGTAATACTTAGAGTATAGTAAGTTCCAAGAATCTTTAACAAACTCGCGCATATCATCATCAACCTATTCTAGTCCACTGCTGGACATAGGTCTCCCCATATACTTACTGATTAATCAAAAAACCAATAAAAGAAGAACCAATGACGCGAGCCCTTTGAAAGATTTTAACGTTTAAATAATCTATGTTGTGTTTGATTGTCGCGCCTCCAAACCACCAAAAAGACCTAAAAATATGGACTACGCAATTGTTAAGATTTTTGACTTATACCTAGGTACTTACCTGTGGGCCTACTACGCGCATTCAGCTTTGGGCAGTTGCTCAGAGAGAGAAAGATGGAGCTATTCATGGTGTATTGCTCCATATGTCTTGTCTTGTCTAGATGGCGCTGAATAATATGTTGTAGAATATTTATTTATTTAATAACCTCACACTGTGTACTTAATAGAATAATTCAAATAATGAATCTACCATTCTATTTTCAAGTTTATTCTCATAACTTTGTACGAATTCACGGCATCCTGAGTCATGAACCAGAAGTGGGAGACAATTGCTCGAATATTAAAGTTGGAATGTTTTTACGACGACAGCAGTAACTGTAAGCGCGGTAAAGAGCGGTAAGGCTGGGACACACTTGACGGCGATTTCGCTGGTAGGTACGGTACGGTAGGATACGGCATGGACGGAAGAAATGATATTGATAATTACGTATGTAGTATCCATATTCGATTCATAGTCAACGACAAGCGAATTTTCTAATAGAAAATTAGAGAAAGTATCTTAAAACTTTATTAGCATGGAAACAAGTATCACAATATTTTCACATAATTTACTAATAACATCACTCAAAACAGTGACGTGATTGGTCATAATCTTCAACAAAGAACAGCCCTAAAAGTGAATGTCAGTGAGTAACCAATCGCATTACGAAATATACAGAACATCTTAACAGCAGTGTGACACACAGGCGATAGCTGCGAGGCATTTACTCTTGATTTTATATTCTGTGGTGTGTAGGCAGATACCTTTTTTTTTTTTTTTTTTTTTTCGTGCGGAAATCCCTTCGGATACCCCCCCGCGTGCCAGCGGGGGCGGTTATGTCGGGCTTGAACCGACTAAAACCGCACGCCGTCTCGGGTCTACAGACGCCGGGGTGTAAGGTTGCCCATAGAGCATATCCCTCGCACCCCGACTGACCCTGGGCCATCTCCGGTTTCGAGATGGCCCCCTCGGGTTTGGGAACCACGGTGTCCCCGTCTTGCTCCGGTTTGGGGGAGGGGCGCTAGTCGCCCCACCGTCCCGGCCTGCTTCTGCTGGGGTGACAGGTGGCCTCACCCGCCACCCCCAGGCCTGCGCTCATGGAGGACGGAGGTCGTTAAGCGACCTCCGGCGCCTGAGTTGCCTGCGACGCGCGGCGAGCAAGTTGCGGGCTCGGCGGACCGGGAGAGTTCTAAGTCTCTCCCGGGCGCGCTCCGCCACCTCCTTCGCGAGCATTACATGCTCGCAGAAGGAGGCGGCGGCGGCCCACGCGCTCGCGCTCCGCACCATTGCCGCAATCATGCTGCCGAGCGAGAGGACTCCCACCCCGATGGCTGCCACGAGGTCACGCCTCGGCGCCTCCCACGCCGGGCAGTCCGCCAGCGTGTGCAGCCCTGAGTCCTCGCTCGCGTCGCAGTGATGACACTCAGGCGTTGGCTCCTTCCTGATCCGATGCAGGTGGTCCCCGAAGCACCCCTTCCCTGAGATCACCTGCGTCAGTCGGTAGGAGAGGCTTCCGTGTCGCCTCTCCAGCCAATCCTCCATGATGGGCCTTACCGCCGCTATTGCGGCGTGCCCTGCGCTTGGTTGCCCAAGTCGTTCCTTCCACTCCACCACGATGGCCTGGCGGAGCTGGGACTGCACGGCCTCGATTTCTCGAGGCTCGGGGTTCCATCCCTGCTCCCGCGCCTCCTTTCGCCACTGGTACAGTTGCGAAAGGGCTCTCGCTTCCAGGTCCCATGGCGGAGTTCCGGCAAGGAGACTCGCCGCCTCGAAGGAGATCGTGCGGTACCCTCGGATGACCCTGATGGCCAGAACTCGCTGCGGAGCGCGCAGCATACGCACAGTTCTGGTCCTCAGGGCCTCCGCCCATATTGGGCACCCATACAGGGCCATGGACCGCACGATCCCCGCGTAGAGTCTCCTGCAGGAGTCATCGGGCCCCCTCATGTTGGGCAACAGCCGAGCCAGAGCAAGAGCTGTGCCCTTCAATTTGGGGGCCAGACTTCGGATGTGCTCTCCGAAGTCCCATCGGCCGTCGAGCACGAGCCCCAAATATTTCATTTGGGGCTTGATGCCGATGCGATTTCCTCCCACGATGAGACTGGATCCCTCGGGTGGCTTGCTCCGAGGCCCATGGAAGAACAGGGCCTCGGTTTTATGCAGGGCCACCTCGAGACCCAGCCGCCGGATCCGCCTAACGACTTGGGCAACCGCGGTCGTGGCCTTTCGGGTCGCTTCGCGGTACGTCGCCCCGCACGCCGTCACGAGCGTGTCGTCCGCGTAGCACGTGACGGCGGCACCGCCTACGAGCTCACCGCGAAGCACCCAGTCGTATCCGATGTTCCACAGGAGCGGCCCCAGGACCGATCCCTGTGGAACACCGCACGACATTTCACGCCGACCGAGACCGGTCACGGTTGGGTAGATGACGGCTCTCTCCGTCAAATACGCCCCGACTATGCGGCGGAGGTAGAGAGGCACTTCGTGATACACGAGCGCCTCCCTAATGCAACTCCAGGGCAAGGTGTTGAACGCGTTGGCGATGTCCAGGGACACCGCCAACATCACCTCACCCCGGGCTACTGCATCCTCCGCCAGAGCCCTCACGCGCATGATGGCATCCACGGTGGAGCGCCTCTGGCGGAAGCCATATTGGCCATCCGCCAGGTCCGGCCCCACTCTTGAGAGGTGCTCGACGAGGCGCTTCGCAATTACTCTTTCAAAGAGCTTGCACACCTCGTCGAGCAACACTATGGGCCGGTAGGCGGACGGCGAGTCCGCCGGGCGCCCCTCCTTTCGGATGAGGACCAGTTTCCCCGTCTTCCACAATTTCGGAAACTGGCCCCGCTCCAAACATGCGCTGAGAAGCCCTCTCAGTCGGGGCTCGAGAGCGTCGTCGACTAGAGCTAGGACCCACGGTCGGCCTGGAATGCCGTCGGGTCCCGGGGCGGTGTGTTTGGCTCTTAGCCTTCTCACCGCCAGCTCTAGTTCTACCCAAGTGACCTCGGGCACGTCGTCGTCTTCCACGTCGGGCGCCATGCGCAACCGAGGCGGAGTCATCTGCGGTGGAACATGTTCCACCGCCCGCGCTGGGAACAGGGAGCCAACAACTCCTCCGAGCAGATCCGGCTGGAGACACCGGGTTAACGGCGGGGCCTTGGGGCGCAGCTTGCCCCTCACCATCCGGTAGGGCCGCCCCCAAGGGTCCCGCTCCAGCGTCTCCAGCAGCTCGCGGAAGGCGTCCCGCTTGGAACGCCTTATCTCCGCTCGGAGGGCTCGTCTGGCCTCCCTGTATCCCTCGTACAACTCCGCCTCTCGGGCCTCCGCATCTGCGGGGCGGCGACGCCTCCTACGGAATCGGGCCCACCGGCGGTGCGTGATCACGCAGCCCCGTCTGAGCTGCGCGATCTCCGACGACCACCAGTAGACCTGACCCCTCGGATTATAGGGCGGAGCCCTAGGCATCGCCGCGTCACAGACACGGGTCATGGCCTCCCGGAACCACTCCGCCTCATCGTCTATGCAGACAGGCCTGTCCGGCGCAGGGGCCCAGGCCTGTACGATGGCCGCTTTCAGGAGGAGCTCCCGATCAAGTCGCTTAAGCGCCCAACGTGGCTCGGCTGGAGCCGGTGCAGCCGGCGCATCGCTCGCAGGGGGGGACACGTCAAACCGAATGTATCGGTGATCCGAACTTGTGTCCTCCCCCAAACCGACGCGCCAGCCCTGAACACGTCGCGCCAACGAGGGGCTCGCGAACGATAGGTCCACGATGGAGCTACCCCTCGAGGTCACGAACGTGTCCACGGCTCCCCGATTTAGGAGGACTAGGCCGAGTCGTGCGGCCCAGTCCACCAGTGCCCTGCCTCTATGCCCCGTCGCGCCCCTTTCGTGTCGGGAACCCCAGGCATACGACCAGGCGTTGAAGTCCCCGAGCACAAGGACCGGACGGGGCTGGCAGGCATTGACGACGACGGCCAGCTGACGGAGCCATTGCTCATATGCAGCTTGGTCTCGGTTCGGCGTGATATAAGCGGCCACGACCGCTATGTCCCCAACCGCCGCCGCCACGCAGCCGGGTCCCCTTGCAACGACGGCAAGAGGGGGGCTGCCGGCGGCAGAGTTGTGCACCAGTGCCGCCGACCCATCCAGCGCGGTTTCCCAGGTAGGCCCGAGGAACCGGTGGGTGTATGGGTCGGCGACAGCGGCGACATTTATGGCCCACTGTGCCATGCTCTGGCGCAGAAGATCCTGAGCATGGGCACCGTGGCCAACGTTCACCTGCAGGATGCGGAGTTGAGGATCCATTATGGAACCCCCATCTCCGCATCCCGCTGTGAACTGGAGGCGGAAGGCCGGCCTCCCGGCTTCGGCTCCCCTCCAGCGCAGGCCTTGCTTCCAACCCTGTGGTCGGCCGGCTTGCCTCCCGCTGCACACCTAAAGCAGTGCAGCGGGGCATCGCACGTGCCGGCCTTGTGACCGGGTTGGCCACAGCGGAAGCAACGGTCACCCGCCGTCACTTCCGCCGTGCAGTGCACCCCTACATGGCCCACCGACAGGCACCTGAAGCACCTGGCCGGTCGGGCCTGCAGGAGCCGTGCCTGCGCCCTCAGGAAGCCTCCCACCAGGAGGCTCCGCCCGTCTGCGACCTTTTGGGCCGCCGCGATAGGGCAGCCGACAACTGCTGCCCCCTGTCCACCGCGGCCGAAGCGTATAGCTCCGGCCTTTACTGTGTCCGGGGAGCAGTCCCCGGCCTCCGCCACGGCGAGCCTGAGCTCTTCTGCCGTGACGGAGTCGTCCAGGCCCGTAATGCGCATTTCTGCGCATTTAATGGGCCTGGACACCCGGACGTCGGCTGCATCTAGCGACTCCCTTAGCCGAGCCGCTAGGGCGTCGGCCTTGGGGCCACTGGCGGCGCCGGGGACCTCGAGAAGCCGGGCTCCCGTCCGTGTGCTCTTGCACCGGACGCCCGGGATCTCGAGGGCCTTCAAGTCGACGTTGGCCTTTACTTTGGCCAACACCTCGGCATACCCCATGCCCCTCGACGCTGCCTCCGCCGTCAGAGTGACGACGACGGCAGTAGTGCGAGGGGCACGGAGTTTCCCCGGCGCTGCCTTCGCGGTGGCCGCGGCCCTCCTGGCCTTTTTGGCGGCCTTCTTGGCGGCCTTCCGCCTCTTCTTACTGGCTCCAGCCACCTCCCAGCCCCCTTCCAATGGGGTGGAGGTAGCCGGAACCACGGCTGGGGCTGGGGCTGGGGCCAGGGCTGGGGACATCTTCCCCTTGCCCTTGCCCTTCCCCTTACCCTTCCCCTGAGTGGGAGCGGGGCCCTGAGCGGGGCCCTGAGCGGGAGCGGGGCGACGAGCCGGCTCCGGCAGAGCCTCTACTGCAGCCGGGCGGGTATTACCCTTCCGGGCTGCAGTCGCGTAGCCGGCCACTGGTGGCGCCAGAGGCGGACGGCGGATGGAGTCCATTAGGGCCTCCATCCGACTCATCATACGCTCCTCTAGCGCCTCCACGTACGCGAACCAAGGCTCCGCCGGTGGTATTTTCTGCGGTGCTGGTGGCCGAGCCGGCTGTGCCGGCTGCTGCACCGGTTGCACCGGCTGCTGCGCCGACTGTCTCGCAGACGAGCGAGTCATGCGCGCTGGCTCTGCCGGTTGCGCTCGCTGCACTGGCTGCGCCGGTTGAGTCGGGCGCACCATCCCGCTCCTCAGCTCCTCGACGGCTGCAGCTAGTCGAGCCGTCTCCCGACGGGACTCAGCCAGCTGCGCCGCGAGGGCCTCATTTTCGGAGGCGATGCCGAGCACAATGTGCAGCATCGCCTCCTGATCGGGGTTCGGAGACCCCCGGAAAGACGCGGTCACTTGCTGGAGTTTCTCCATCAGAGACCGCGTCTTCCCACCTGGTTCCGACACCGCCGAGGTGGAAGGCCTCGGCGGTGACTTGCCCGCGGCCCTCTCAGGGGCCGAGGGGACTCGGGTGGATTGCCCAGCCCTCGTTCCACCTCGCGCCCCTCGGCGGCCTGCTGCCACCTTTGACGCAGGCTTTGACGCCTCGTCACTGCTGGAGGAGGTCGTCCCGGTGAGGGTGCATTCCTCATCCGACACGTCCTCCCCCAACCGGGCCTTTGCGCGCCGTCTGCGCTTACGGGTCCGCTTTACAGCAAGACCCGCCGGGCTGCTCGCCCGGCTACGCTCGTTGGCGGTGTCGAATTTCTCCGACACCGCCGAGGTGTTTGGCGTCCCCTCCACGCCTGAGTGCTGCGCGACGTCCGTTTTCGTGCCGTTTTTGTTTTTCTTGAATCGATCGTTATATTTTGTGATATTTATGTTTGTGTCCATAGCTTATCCCACGAGTATGGGGGAAAGGTGGTCCATCCAGGCGGTGCCCCCTGCACCTGGATAAGCCTATATACTATGGAGGTCGGCTGGTATCCATAGGTTTTTACGACTTTGCTGTCGGGTGTTATAGACTTTTCCTTGTCGTGGGCCGGCCAATAAAGGCAAGCCCTCCGGTCAGCAAGATCACAGCGTACCCTTCTGGAGCCACCAGTTAGGTCGTTGCTGATCACCCACCGATTACGGAACGCGAGAGGATGGCTAGTCCTCTCTCACCGGCGGCGGCACAAGTGCCCGTCGGCCCCTGCGTTAGCAGTGGGCCAACCCGCCCCTGGATCCCACAGGATCCTATGGTGGCCTCAGCCACTAACACCATCGCTCGTCCTGTCTCCTCTGAAAGCAGAGGAGTACGGAGAGCGATGTGTTCCCGCCACGTTGGATATTAGCCGACGATCAATGCCAACCCCATGAAGGGGAAGCCATTGACCGCCGCCCAGGGTGTACCGGCCGCTCCGATTCCGTTCCCGCCGGACTGCAGCGGGATCGGAATCGGAACGACACGCGAGGAGGTTACCCAACACACACCCCTGTGTAGGTAGATACCTAGCATAAGAGATAGCTAAGAAAAGCGAAATTAAGGGCAAGCGTAGAGTAACGGGCTTCGAGGTGTAAGCCTCGGATGCAATCGGGACACAAAACAGAGATGGTGATGAAGAGAAAGCATAGAAGCGTGGGCCCCGGGCTCCAAAGATGCAACCGGGACTAACGCTGTGATGGTGTGTACCTAGCATGATAGATTATTTTAACGGTGTCCCTATCACGTTAAAAAATCAAAGATTTTATGTACAGTATTTACTACTTACTTAATTACTTTTTAACTTTGTTGCCATAAATGTTTATAGTTACACCAGTTTTGTAACACCAGTCTGCAAGTTGACTGCACGCTAGTGTGTCCTCAGCCTAAGGCTCGGTAAAAAGCGGTAAAGCTTCACAACGCACATTTTATTACATTACCGTTTTTCTATGGTCGCAGATACAGGTTGTTCTAATCGTTAGATTTTTTTTTCTTTAATTCAATTGTATCATAACACAGGTGGCAAAATGTAGCTGTTAATGCGTCTCTACTTAATCCTTCTGGCAGGATGTACAGGCGTGAGTATATATATATGTAGCAGCCTTCCTTCTGGATTCTAGAGGCACATTAAGACATATGTAGCTACTGGAGTAAAGTTAATCTTAAGCTAGTTGCCCAAGCCAACCTTACCTGCGAGCTGGTACACGTCTAATTAATGGACTAGGCTAAGCCCATCCAAAGCCCAGCGTTCCCTTTCCTACTTTCCATATTTTGGTATGGTTGACTTTTACGAGACCGACTGCCCTTAACCCCAAGAGGAAAGCCTGCGCCAGAGCCTCGTTCCTCCATCAGCAGGTGGTACCTGCTTCCATGTCAGGTTGACTTGGACCTCACAGTTCTTGCTGAAGTCACACAGGAAAGCTGCTTAGTAACATGTTACATTACCCCGTGTAACATCAATCACAAAGAAAAACAGTCCACATCCTTGAACTTGCGACCAGTCTCTTTCTAGGGGGAATACTCTGAGGACCCGAGACGGCGGGCGGTCTTAGTGTATTCGAGTCCGACATAACCACCCACGCTGGCCGTCGGGGGATCAACATGGATACGTCCTGGAAAGCAGAAAGTCTTATATACACATTATCTCGGGGCGAAGACGCTGGAGCCATCTACCGAAATTCTTACGAACCAAAGTTATAGGAAAAGTTAGTATACAAATTACTTGAAAAATTTCATAAAGAAAGCATTTGTAAATAGTATATTATACCAAAACGTCACCAAGAGCCATTACAATAACAAATAGCGAGTCACAAAATCAATGTTTGCTTCTCCCAGGGACCCGCGACTGGTTCACACAATTGGGGTGGACTTTTATTAGTTTGCAGTTGGCTTATGATCGCGTTCAGTTGTTGTTCATAATTGAATGCATTTCAAAGCGAGGTCACTATCCAGGGACAGCTATGGAAGCCTGTCCCTATACAATAATTGTAATGTAAGCAGCTAAATACGGTACCCTCGTTTAATGTTTGGAACAAGCCCGTGAACCTGATCATTGACGGATGCCTTGGCGAAGGCTTTCCTCTCTAAAAGTCAACCAAACCAAATTATGGAAAGGACTAGTTTACCAGACTCTAAGGCGCAAGCTTCGATTACAACCGAGATTGGCGCTTCAATGGAAATGAAGAAGCCTATAGGGTAGCTTTTCGTGAATTTTTATAACTACCATAAGTTCTTATATAAATCATTTACTCAGTATATTAGTCACTATTAAATAACGGTATATTCTTAATATCTCAACCGAGACTTGTCTTCACACATCACAAAACCAATAAAACATTAAGGCCCGCTAATTGTTAAACAACCACGAATAAAGTCGGTTCATTCAATTCGCAAGGCCCACGGCTTGCAAATAAAAAGTTATATTTAGCGCTTTACCAAACGTGGCCCCTTTATTCTTAAAGCAAATAAGGATATTTAAGACTAGCTGTTGCTCACAGCTCCATCCTCCCGCGGCTCCGCCCGCGCAAAATTCTTAGCCCGCTCCCGCAACCCATGGAAACCTATTCCAGGGATAAAAAGTTTCCGGATCTGTTCAGCTGTTTGAGCGTGATTGAATAACAAACATACAAACATCTTCAGAAACTTTCACATTTATAATACTAGTAGGAAGTCCTACTAAGAGCGATTAACCTTCAGAATATATAGGTATATGACTAAAATAGAATTGAAGTAAATACCTACTTGAAAAACTGTAGGCGTTGTTTTATAGTCCTATAACTCTACCGTAGAGTTATAGGTACTCGTACTCCGACTCTACGCGGGGATCGTGCGGTCCATGGCCCCGTATGGGTGCCCAATATGGGCGGAGACCCTGAAGGCCGGAAGTGTGCTCCGCAGCGGGTGATGGCCATCAGGGTCATCCGCGGTACCGCACGATCTCCTTCGAGGCGGCGAGTCTCCTTGCCAGAACTCCGCCATGGGACATGGAGGCGAAAGCCCTTTCGCAACTGTACCAGTGGCAAAAAGAGGCGCGGGAGCAGGGACGGAACCCCGAGCCTCGAGAAATCGAGGCCGTGCAGTCCCAGCTCCACCAGGCCATCGTGGTGGAGTGGAAGGAACGACTTGGGCGACCAAACGCAGGGCACGCCGCAATAGCGGCGGTAAGGCCCATCATGGAGGATTGGCTGGAGAGGCGACACGGAAACCTCTCGTACCGACTGACGCAGGTGGTCTCCGGGAGGTGAGCTTCGGGGACCACCTGCATCGGATCAGGAAGGAGCCAACGCCTGAGTGTCATCACTGCGACGCGAGCGAGGACTCAGGGCTGCACACGCTGGCGGACTGCCCGGCGTGGGAGGCGCCGAGGCGTGATCTCGTGGCAGCCATTGGGGTGGAAGTCCTCTCGCTCGGCAGCATGATTGCGGCAATGGTGTGGAGCGCGAGCGCGTGGCAGGCGACTCAGGCGCCGGAGGTCGCTCAACGACCTCCTTCCTCCATGAGCGCAGGCCTGGGGGTGGAAAGTGAGGCCACCTGTCACCCCAGCAGAAGCAAGCCGGGACGGTGGGGCGACTAGCGCCCGTCCCCCAAACCGGGGTAAGACGGGGACACCGTGATTCCCAAACCCGAGGGGGCCATCTCGAAACCGGAGAGGGCCCAGGGTCAGTCGGGGTGCGAAGGATATGCTCTATGGGTAACCTTACACCCCGGCGACCCGAGACGGCGTGCGGTTTTAGTCGGTTCGAGCCCGACATAACCGCCCCCGCTGGTCGGCAGGGGGGTATCCGAAGGGATTTCCGCACAATAAAAAAATAAAAAAAGGTACTCGTACTTAGGGCCAGGGAGGCGAGGTGACGAAATCGTCTGGGGCAAGATGGGGACATCGTGGTTCCCACAACCAAGGATGCTATCTCAAAGCCGTAGATGGCCCAGGGTCAGCCGGGGTGCTACGGAATAGCCTTATTGGTTCACCTTAGAGACACAAGACGGCTTGCGGTTTTAGCCGGTTCGAGTTGGAAATAACCACTCCCGCTGACCTGCGAAGAGGGCAACCGTGGGGATATCCGCACGAAAATAAAAGGTACCCCCTGACATCTAAAACATATAAAATTATGACAAAAAATAAAGAAAAACAGATCAACCTGTACGTGTGACAAAAAATAGCAAACTGAAAACTCATTTCGCGAAGTAATGGCCGGTCCCCCACTTACTATCGCAGCCATCGCGGCGACTTTTTAATAAAAATAATAAAAAAACCGGAGAATCCCTCATCTCCTCTAAATTGTCCTCGCCGCAGAATATGAAGGTCGTTATTTAAAAAGATGGCGGTTTTTCACGTATTATTTCAGTGTAAATTTTACTTAAGCTTACCAAAGATTGTAGAGGGTTTTCTCGAACATTTTATTACGTATCCCGTAGGTTTCCACCGTTTCCCCCTATTTATGATAATATAAACGTTAATTAAGTACGTCTTAAATTATCGAGATGGTGAGTTTTGTGAAAATTGGGGAAGTTGCTGCTCTTTATTGATATTTAAAGCTTTGACATGAACTCATTATTATAAATAACTTATTCTTGTTAAGAGTTTATTGCAAGAAATATTAACTGCTGACTATCATCATAAAACAATTACGTAAGTAAAATGGATTTATGAATACCAGGATTGTAGCAAACGGAAAGATGTTGTCTCTGCCTACTCCAAGGGGAACGAGGCGTGCCTATATGTATGTCTTGTCATGACAGCGTTAATCCCGATAGCATCCAAACCTGCATTTTTATAGCCCGGGTCGGCTCTCCAACTATTTCTCTTGATCTAGCTTATATTCACTTTATGGGGAACAACTACCATCTGACCCCCTAACCCCAGGAGGAGAGCCTGCACCAGAGACTCGCCCATTAATTAGAAGGTGTACGGATATTAACTGCTGACTAATCCCACTATTTTCACGCCTAAACGCTTAAACTGCTGGATAGATAGCAGTGAAATTTGAAATGAATATAGCTTATATCCTGAAAAGTACTAAGTATATTTTTTTATTTTTTTTATTTATTTATTTATTCATTTCTCTCTCAATACAACTTTTAGCACTGTACATAAGTATTAAATACACATTGAGAGAGCTGGAGTCCGTAGTAGGTATGATACCTGTATGACAGATCTCCAGGCCCCCCTTGTGCTATGACATTGACATCTAGTAACTTAAGCAGTAAAGAGTTACAACAATAGATTCAACGAATGTATGGTTATAAACAATATAAATAGAAACGAGATATAACAAAAACCTGTTTGTGTGTGTGTGTGTGTGTAAGTGTGGGTGCGCGAGTGTGTGTGTATGTGTGGGTGTGTGTGTGTGTGTGTGTGTGCGTGTGTGTGTGTGTGTGTGGTGTGTGTGTGTTTAATAAATATGTATTTATGTATTTGTGCACGTGTGCGTGAGTGTGTACGAGTGAGGGTGAGTGGGAGGGTGCGAGGTAGTGATGGGTATTTCAGCTAAAATATTATAATCATTCTATCGTCTTTATAATCAATTCTGTCTCATCATAATTCAGTTCGGACAGCCAGAGAGTTAACGCTTTTTTACATTCCGCTTTACACATCGTATACATATTTAGAGATTTATTGACCCTGTTATAGACAAAGCCACTCAGGAAGTAAAAACTCCGCTGCGCAGAGCTAGATTTAGCAGCAGTTGATTGACACACTGTGCGTTTGCGACGAACTGAGTCTAACTTATCTGGATTGTAAGGGACCTGGGCATGGGTAGTCAAGATAAGATTTAAAATGAACAACTTACGAACGGAAAGGACGTTACAGGTGAGGTATAAGTTGCCGGTAGGATAACGCCAGGGTAGCCCCCATCCAACCTTTAAGAGTGCTCTTTGAGCAATTTCAAGTCTCTTCATATGGGTTTTCATAGCACCACCCCAAGTCCCTATGCAGTACTGGATGAGAGACTGGGCAAGAGCAAGATAAACGAGTCCAAGGACTGTCCTATCTGCAACTCGACGAAGGTTCCTAAATACGAATATCAACTTGCGCAACCTGGTGGTAAGTGCGTCAATGTGAGGTTGGAAAGAAAGGATGTCATCAATCTGGACACCCAGATATTTGACACAGCTGGAGTTACTAAGCTGGGCGCAACCACACGCGGTAGCCCGTGGAAAGCCACAGGCATGAGCGATCAGAGTGTCGCCAGCACGGGGCTTACTACGACTTGATAGAGAAAAGTTTAGATACGTCGTTTTCTCTACGTTTAAAGTAAGTAGATTTAGGGTCAGCCAATCCTTCACCAAGTCAAACCCCCCCTGAGCACACTCAAATGCTGACTCCCATGTCATGCCCCGGAATATTAGGGCAGTATCATCGGCGTACGTAAAGATGGCTCCATTAGTAAGCTGAAGCTGACAGAGATCATTGATATAAATCAAAAACAAGGTTGGTCCAATGATGCTGCCCTGGGGCACCCCGTACGAGATAGGCAGCTCGTCACTGGTCCACCCACCAATCCTTACACATTGCCGTCTACCAGAGAGATAGCTCTTGAACAGGGAAAGTTGAACACCCCTGATACCAATCCGTTCAAGCTTATCAATCAGCCTAGAAACATACAGTATCGAAAGCCTTTGCTATATCCAAAAATATACCAATGACCTTCTGCCCATTATCGATTTGTTTGATCACATGGTTTGTCAAGTCTAGAACAGCTTTATTTGTGGAGATGCCGGAAGCCGTATTGGGATCTAGACAGAAGTTGATTTTGTTCCAGGAACCGGACAAGTCTATTGTTAATCAATCTCTCAAGAAGTTTGGAAATTGGTAAAATCGAAATACGTCGATAGTTACTGGGACTATCTCTGTCCCCCGCCTTGTAGACTCTCAGCCATTAAACTGCCGATGTTAGCAAAGTAGGAGTTCACACGGTTAACTGAACTTAAAGGTTCGTTGAGCGATAGCAGAGCATCAGCATGAGTGATTTGCTTTTTTTCATAAGTAATATCTTTGATAACTTCCCAAAGCTTTTTACTGTTATGTTTGTTGTTATTTAATTGCTCCTTATCAAAGTTGCGTTTTGCATTATTCACTAGCATAGTACAGAAGTTCCTATACCTTTTAAATGTAATCATAAGCGTCTGATTATCTGGCGCCTTCTTCAATTTCCGATGCAAGTTGTCTCTGTTTCGCAAACATCTAAGGAGACCTGGAGTCATCCAGGGCTTTCTGAGTCTTTTGCGGTTTGGGATTACTTTTAAAGAGGAGTTTGCGTTTATTGTTTTATTTAATAAATCAATGAAGTAGTTAGTTGCTTCGTTGATATTAGATAAAAGATATAAGATCCATAGATTAAAACCATAGCTGCTTTATACCCTGTAAAAATATAGTGCGGGTTAAATTGCGAGGCAAGCTGGTGTTATAAATGCGAAAATCTGTGTGAATGTTTGTTAAATAATTCTGCACGTTCATTCATTCAATAATGGAACCACAAACTTGAAATATGATGCATTTTCATTTTAAGCATATATTAAGGAAGGATTTTTGTAAATTTCACCCCAATATGTGAACCCCTTCTCCCTCCCCCCCCCCCCCTAGGTGTGACATTCCCAAAAATCTTTATGTGTAGAATTCTCAGGTTCTTCAGGTTGGAACCTGTCTTCGCATGGAAAATTCTACGCTTATCGCAAAGTAAGAAAGGGCAATATCATTATTCTCATAATTATTTATATTTAAAACTAGCTGACCCGGCGAACTACGTACCGCCTTAGCGTAAATTTGATGCACTACTTTATTTTGTATAGCTGACCTATCTTATGTATGCGTACCTATTCAATTTGAACTGGAATCTTAGACGTTGATCTGAATGACGTTGACATTCGTAACGCGCTTTTTTTTAAATATGCAAAATTAAATGTATATTTTTCAATCTTTCTGAGAGATTTTCTTAATATTTTTTTCCGTAAGAACCTTGTACAGAGTATTAGAAAACTACAATAAAAAAATCAGCCAAATCGGTCAAGCCGTTTTCATGCTATGTCGTGACAACGGAAAACGGGTTTCATTTTTATATATATAGATATAATCAAAAGTTATACACATGAGTTGCAATTTGAATTTGATAAACAAAATGTTCACAGTCAAAAGACTTTCAGAACAAAAAGCACATCGTAATTGGCAATTATATCTTCGTATTGCGATAGCGATATCTTTATACCTATCTAATCCATCAGACAAAACAAGACCAGCGCTCTAACAAGAGCTGTTTGATCTCAGACCCTTTTGACATGAACTCACCAACATTTATTTATGCATGTAACAGAGATAAACCTGTTTTGAGTATTTTTAACGCAAATCCTAGGATGAACTCCGCGCGTAATTAGTGGAAATATGTTTAGGTTACGCTGTGTACAAGTAAAATGATATCGATCAAATTATATAGAGCTTGTCCAATTGATAGACGATTATGGTCGAGACTTATAAATGCGATCACTTTATGTTGGACGATACTACTTTCCGCCTTGCCACTTGCCTTCGCCTGGGAGCGCCGTGTGTTTCTCCCCATCGTTGCCTCTGCGGTGAAGCTGTCGACAGCCTTGGGCACCATGGCCTTTCATGCGGCAGAAGCGCTGGGCGTATATCACGACACGCCTGCATCAACGACATTATCCGCCGTGCTCTTGCCACTGCTGGCGTGCCAGCCATTCGTGAACCTAATGGGCTGGCGCGTGAGGATGGCAGGAGACCGGATGGTATGTCGTTGCTGCCTTGGAAGATGGGTAGGCCTTTGGTGTGGGATGCAACATGCGTCGACACCCTTGCGCCTTCACATCTTTCAGGCACAGCGGGCTGTGCCGGTGCTGCTGCTGCATCTGCGGAAAACCTCAAACGGCGCAAATACTGTAATTTAACAGGTGATTATATTTTTGAGCCGTTTGGGGTTGAAACGTTGGGGACATGGGGCCCAAGTGCCCGCTTCGTGTACAAAGATTTAACAAAGCGGCTGATCGACGCTACGCGTGACCAGAGGGCTGGTTATTATCTTGCACAGAGAATAAGCATTGCCATTCAACGTGGCAATGCTGCCAGCCTTCTGGGAACGTTTCCGGTCGGTGACGATGTAGAGGAATTTCACGACGCATTATGCATGTAAATATTTTATTTATTTAATTTAGTTTATTTCAGTAATAATAGTGTGTAGTGTTAATTTAATTTAGTATTATTTTGGATATGTATCTCTTGATCACTTTTAAATAAATAAAAATTAAGAACTTTGTAATTTTAAAATAACAAGCTTTCAACCAGTTCAGACGCTTTTTCACTGGCAGATAGCTGATGTTTAACCTTCTTTTTGTCAGAAAAAGAATTAAGTTTCCGTGCCAAAACATTAAAACCTATGATATTGTGAACGAAATAAGTTCCCCGTGGACAAAGTCCAGTGATCTAATAAGAAATATGTACGAAAAGTGTAATTTAAATGATGATGATGATGAATTTCTTATTCACTAGGTATTTGAAACCACGATTATAGATGAAAATTATTTTGTTTTTTAATATCGAATCTACATACATACAATACAGCCGTGTATCCCTGAACAGGAATTCCTACCAAGGTGTATTACTTTATTTTTATTACCAGTCATCATAAATACCAACAAATTATTAAAATTCTTAAGAAATAATAAAAGTTTAAACATAGAATACGTGTTTTAAAGAAAATAGATTTAACTATCTCGTTGGCGTAGTTTTCTCGGATGCAGCATCTGTGCACCAGATCTCGGGTTAATTTCGCGAATCATGTAAAATGTGGTTGGATTATCGATTTTCCTTTATAATACTTCCAACGAAAATAAAAAAAGAATGTGTGAATGTCCATCACATCATGTACGTACGTAACGTAAATATGTCTTCATACTCTTTCAATTAAGCCAAACGCTATAATCTCTTTGAGCTATTAAATTACATTAATTGGGTGAGGGGACGCTCGTTCGTATTATTACGACATAAAAGCTTTATCACAAACTAATAGAGCACATTTTGCTTTGACAATTGATACTGACACGTTGTCTTTTGTTACTATTCGCGAGTTAAAGCTGTCAAAGTATTGGTGCAGAGGTTTTTGAAGTTTATGCTGTTGTGATAGAGTTTAGAATTGTGTGAAATGTTGGAATGGAATCTTTTTGCTTGATGTGGAGATGGGAGATGGTATTTTGTGTAATACGATTATCTGTTAAGTGACATGGCGCTAATGATTTGATTCTAGATTATTTGTTTTTGTTGTAATTTCTTAATAAATTCTGTTTTATTCGTTATTAAGATATAGTCCATACACCCTATCCCTTCAGGGAGTTGGTAACTATGTACAGTAAAATAAGGGCACAGTATGAACGTCAAAATCTATACATTTGAAATTAGATACTTGTCCTGACTGACGGCTTCATCGATGTATCCACAATTGTTTTTTAATAATATTCTGTACCGAAACTACTAATATTCCCCCTAACCTCCTTGTGTAAGGAATGGGTTCACGTCGATAGTGTAATGGCCACGATTCGAACCCGAGACCTCTAGAACGTAAGGCCGTAAGGCAGCAATTTAGCAGCTATAATGAGGCTTACAATCGCGAGATTGCGGGTTCAAACCTCACGCAATAATGTACGTACTGTACATTATTGCGTGAGTGTTTTTTTTCGTGCGGAAATCCCCTCAGATACCTCCCCTCCCCCCCGCCGGCCAGCGGGAGCGGTTATGTTGGGCTTGAACCGACTAAAACCGCTCGCCGTCTCGGGTCTTCAGATAAAGCATATCCCTCGCACCCCGACTGACCCTCCGCCATCGGCTATCGGCCATCTACGGTTTCGTGAAGGCCCCTCGGGGTTGGGAGCCACGGTGTCTCCATCTTGCCCCGGTTTGGAGGAGGGGTGCTAGTCGCCCCACCGTCCCGGCATGCTTCTGCTGGGGTGACAGGCAGCCTCACCTACCACCCCAGGCATGCGCTCATGGAGGATATGGAGGTCGTTTAGCGACCTCCGGCGCCTGAGTCACCTGCGACGCGCGGCAAGCATGTTGCGGGCTCGGCAGGTCAGGAGAGTTCAAAATCTCTCCCGGGCGCGCTCCACCATCTCCTTGTCGAGCATTACATGCTCGTAGAAGAAGGTGGCGCTCGCAGAAGGAGCTGGCGAATGAACAGTACCCGTCCTTTAATTTGGCACGGCAAGTTGGGATGAACAGTAAAAGTCCAGCTAAGATCGGCTTTATCCGCCGAGCCTTCTCTTCATCGTACAGTCAACGACAAAAGTGGCTTACCGAATTGTAATTTATAGATCTCCTTAGCTCTGAAACCTTTCGTAAAAAAATTAAACAAGACATGAATTATATTCACTTTGTCTTTTAGGGAATATAAAATTAACTATACGTCAATTACCCGTACATATATTCCAATGGAAAAAAAAGTTTGTTAATATTGTAGTATATATCAACTTTTCTCGTTGACTGTACTTCGAACTAACAGCTGGATACCTTTACGGAGTAGTTGAAACCATTTGTGTCAATAAAATAATAAAACCTTGTTTAGCTTAGCGTTTAGCGTTTTAAGTACTCTAAAAAGATATCAAGCTGTAGCCATACGCTGTGCGTAACTTTTTTTTTTGTTTTCGTGCGGAAATCCCTTCGGATACCCCCTGACGGCCAGCGGGGGTGGTACGCTGTGCGCACCTATGTCTACAGCGCGTCCTATCGATCCAGAACTAACCTACACCTATACTCATGCCCCTATAGAAATATCCCCGAAGAGGCATGCAGAACTCGACGTCGCACTCACTGCGAGGGATGCCTAAGACCGTGCGAAGTGGAGGAAGAAAAGCTGAAATGCGGACACAACACTGCTATGTTGATGATGAGGTAGGTACACAGAACTGTATTAACACCCATATTTACTAAATAAACCGTACGGATGCAGAGGTCCCTGCCAACTTCCTTGAGGCCCAAGCCAAGCTCACCTGTAAGTCGGTACCTACTGCTAAACAGCGGACGCGGTTCTGTGTTCTCTCTTCTGGGTTCCCTCTTGAACTTGGCAGGTTAGACGACCGTTGTTCCCGGAAAAGTCGACATACCAATAAAAAATAATAAGCAAAAATCGGGCTCCAAAATGCATTGGATGCAACTGGACAATCGCTATCAGGATGATGATGGTTTACCATGGTGTCTTTCGGTCATCCATATATAAAAGGATAAGCCTATTATCTTCAACCTTCTTTCTTCTTCCTTTGAAAAATCATCTGTTGAGGTCGTCAAAGTAGGGACCACCGTTTTAGGATCATCAGCGTCTTGGATGGTGGCCCATATCTTCTGGACTTCACCCTAGCTTCTCACCATCGAGCGGGCTGCAGTTAATTGATTGACTAAATATTTAAAATACCGTGTACTTTTTTATTAGGATTGTTTACTGTTAAATAGAAATAAATACATAAAACCTCAGTGCCCGGGGTCCGCTTATTTCGACTCCTCCTTTTGGTTTTACTTATACAGCTTTACGGGGGCGACTGTCCTCTGACCTCCAAACCCCGAGAGGATAGCCTGCGCCGGAGTCTCGTCCGTCTATCAACATGTGCCCCGAAGATCTTGTTTGGACCCCAAATACACCCTACTACACGCTTGTTGATCTATGTGCGACCTATGTGGCGTAGCGGTAGTGCGTTCGACTGCTAAGCCAAAGGTTGCGAGTTCGATTCCCGATCAGTGCAAATATGTAAATTTGTATTGGTCTGGGTGTTCTATGTATAATATGTATTTATTTACAAAAAAAAGTATTTAAGTATGGTTGTTTATGTTCCGCTTCACGTTACAAGCCCCGGGTGCAACCGGGATCATGCTTAAAGTTATGATAAGAATAGCACTACAGGGCCTGCAGACAAAGAGACGTTGCTTCGAATCACGATGACATTGCTTGGAATCGCTTCGAAGCGAATCCTTTTTTTTTCGTGTCAAATCTCCTCGGGTCCCCCCCCCCCCTCAAAGTCCAGTCAGGGAGGTTACGTCGGACTCAAACCGACTAAAATCACACGCCATCTCGTCTCTTCAGACGCCGGGGTGTAAGGGGGCCATAAGGCATTTTCCTCTCACCCCGAATGAGCCAGGGCCATCTCCGGTGAAAAGTCCAATGTATGGGAGTGACATTATTTTTAACACGTGACATGACGACAAATAGTGTCACTCCCATACATTTCCACTGGCGTTATAGCCAATAGAATGTGACTTCGTCTAGGCCCCCTGAGTTTCTGTAAAAATCGTTGATCTACGGTTACCAAATGGGCTTTATCACTACAGTACCTTTTTTTTTTTTTTCGTGCGGTAATCCCTTCGGATACCCCCCCGCCGGCCAGCGGGGGCGGTTATGTCGGGCTTGAACCGACTAAAACCGCACGCCATCTCGGGTCTACAGACGCCGGGGTGTAAGGTTGCCCATAGAGCATATCCCTCGCACCCCGACTGACCCTGGGCCATCTCCGGTTTCGAGATGGCCCCCTCGGGTTTGGGAACCACCGTGTCCCCGTCTTGCCCCGGTTTGGGGGAGGGGCGCTAGTCGCCCCCACCGTCCCGGCCTGCTTCTGCTGGGGTGACAGGCGGCCTCACCTGCCACCCCCAGGCCTGCGCTCATGGAGGACGGAGGTCGTTAAGCGACCTCCGGCGCCTGAGTCGTCTGCGACGCGCGGCGAGCATGTTGAACATTTTCTTATTGTCGACAATATCGACTTAAAATTAAGTTTGCAATAGTCCTTCCTGCCTGCCATCAATTTTCCTGCCTGTGATGAGATTGCTTAACCACAACGATATAGGTGTTGTATTGTATACTTCTTAGTTACAATATTGATTCCTACTTTAGATTCAGTTGACATAAAACAATTAAAATCGATTCTAAAGTTGAATCGTAAATACATTCGATTCAAATTTGGAATTGATTCAACTCAACCAAAACCACAAACAGACCGAAGATACATTGTTAACATTAAAACTAATTTAGTATTTCGGACGCCGAACGTACCTACTGTCTCCATTTCGGAACTTGAGAACAAAACCTGACAGCTCCTCACCTACCCGGGCCGTGTCATAAACAAATCAACATGGCCGCTCCGCCCGAGATATTAATGAGACAATGAGACATTAGCTCGCTACAAAATGCCTCCGCATTCGCGAATAATTAAATCGTAAAGTCCCCTCTACGCCGCCTACAGCACTCCTCCATTTACTCCTTTTTCATTCAACACAATAGCCACTGCAATCCTACTTGCTTGAAGCCATTACGTCACTTCATTGTAAACACACACACGCTAAATTCAACGCTATCATAAAGATTTAATGTGTAAATTTGTTTGTAGCACTAGACTTGTATAAGGCGTATTCCGTAGAGACTATTAATTTGAGCGCGACGGACCCCGCCTACTCAATATCGCGTTTACACACATGTCGGATTGTATCGTTGTCTCGTTCGCTCCGCGCCGCTTATTAAAATTCCTCGGTCGGTAGCTGCATCTCTGTCGGTGTGCCGGGAGGAGAGGCGGTCCGGCCGCCAACTGCGCCCCAATGCTGGCGCGATTTTCACCGCGCTTCCACGCGAATCATTACGCGTAGATATCGCTCGTTTCTGAACGCATTCGCAAGTTTACGAACGCGACGCGCTTCTCGGCTACCTGTTCCAATTTCAAACAATCCCATATTTTTTTTCACATGAGTGTTGTCTATGTGCCAATTTTTTTTAACTGCTTTAGTGATGTACTGACACGACTATTATATCGGAACGTTTAACTTAAATGGTTTGAATTCATCGGTGTAACCGTAAACAAATTTAATACACCGCGCGGAAAGTGCAAAAGAGCGACACAATTACATAAACACCTACATTTAAGAAACAATACAAATAAATTAACATTCATACAAATTGTTTACATAAGAAATTGAGAATTACAATGGGAGTTATGAACTTTAATTCTCAGTGTATTTAAATAACTGTTTGTGACCCAAGAGTTATTGTGAAATAGCATTGAAAATCAAAAATTTAAAATGGCGTTTTGACCGTCAGTGTCATAGTCAAATGTCATCGTAATGTCATCGAGCAGATGAAATGAAGACGTCGCTAGAATGCGAGCGAGCCGAGACCGCCGAAAGCGGCGGGAAAGGCAGGATATCGTTTAGCGTAGACTCCCTCCTCGGCAGCAAAACTGACATACCTCCAAAAGAAACTGCTGACACGAACAGCAATGACGCTGAAAGTACCGACGCTGCGCCGGAGTCAGACGAATCGGACGTCGATATTGAAGACGTTGATTCAAACGTCGATGATAGAGAAGAACGGGATCCTGTTGGAGATGGCGAGGAGATGGAGACCAGGGGTGGCGTGGTTGTGCCCCAGCCGCTGCTACCAAGACTGTACCAAGGACCACCACCGCATTCGTGGCCTTTTGGAGCGTTTCCATGGATGGCGCCTAATCCTATGTTCAGAACGGGATCTCCTAACAGTAAGTTACTTTTCAATGTGATCACAAGATAATAAAGAAAAAAATCATAAGGAAAAAAGAGTTCAAACGCACTTAATTTTTAAAAAAATATAAAGAGAATTTGGCGTTTTTTATTAGGGTTCCGTATCTGAAGAGTACCCAACGAAATCCTAGATACTGGGTACCTACTGAGACTCTGCTTTTTTGACAGTGTGTAATACCTAATATTGCCGCTGTAACAACAAATTAAAAAGTAAAAATGAAACAGACCCTTTCAATTCCATTTCATTCCCCACATCGAAGAGACACATTTTTTTGTATTTTGCTTGATTTTCATGGATAGCAATACGCATAAATGTCTGACTGACAAATTATAGGTAGGTACTGAGTTCCTACACACAACAAATAGATAATAATGATACGGAACCCTTCACGTGGAAGTCCAACTCGCTCTTGGCCGTGTTTTTCTATCAAATGACAATGAATACCTTTTGATACTTAAACGCATTATAAATAAATAAGTTCTAACTTTAATCCCAGTTACCGCTTTACAAAGTAAGAAATCAAGCTCGTTTCGCACAAAGTGTGCGAACGCATTTATGCGAAACGACTACTAAGCCAATGTTAATTTAAAAAATTCAAAAACACGACAGCCGTGTAAATATACATTCCTTATCTTTTATAAAATATAGCCAGTATCACCTGGGATGTTGACATTAATTGACGGCAATTTTGCCTGTGGAGTTTTACCTTATAAGAACAGTGCTATCTAGGCTTTTAATGTAGGTTCTAGAATATGGAAATACATACTTATATAACTACATTTTTCTTGTAAACTTGCACACAAATTTCAAGGAACACTTGTCCGAATTGATATTTTTAATATTAATATTTTTTTACTGACATTTCGTACACCATCAAAATATTAAAGCTATTTTCTAGGTACCTATTATGTCTTATCATAGAAATACCCAGACCAATACTATTTGCGCTGAATAGTTTTTTTTTTACTAGCTGTGCCTGCGACATTGACCCCGTGGATTTAAATCTGGGTTTTAATTATTTGCACGGAACCCTAATTATTTTTCTAAAATAAAACTAGCCTAAGTTATGCTAATAATATTAGCTATCTGCTAGTGAAAATCCTATCAAATTAGGCCCTGGAAATTAACCGAAACAAACAGACAAAAGGTCAGACAAACAGATGGACAAAAATTAAGAATGCCTCATTCATTTTACTTTACAAACATTGTTGCTGAACGCATTATTTTTACTAAATTTATTTTCCACAGATAAATTAGATAGCTATGAAAATAAGAAATTCTACCTTCACCCATTAGTGGTAAAAGCGAGTGAGTACAAGGATCATGTGTCAAAAGACGACACCTGTAGACAGTTTTACGGTTAAAGATAGGTATCATTTATCAGGTTATGTGTACAGTTGCTTACTTATATTTACTTAATGAATGTAGTTGGTAGGTACAAATTACATCTATTTTAGTTCATAATTAGCATATAAATTAACTATAAACTAATTCTTAAAAATGTAACGGCAGTTGGTACAGTTGCCCTCATAAGTTGCTAAACACTAACAAATTTATAAAAAATCTTTACATTGAAATAAATCAAAAAATAACTGATTAATTTTTGGAAATTTTCAGAGGACAAATTTAACGTGTTTCGATTTTTGGATTTTATTTTATGTAACGTTTTAGAGCTACAGTGGACGTTAACTTGGAATGTGCTTAGCTAATACAAGGTGGAATCGAGTTATCAACAATGATAATTCGGGGTGCGAGGGATATGCTCTATGGGCAACCTTACACCCCGGCGTCAGTAGACCCGAGACGGCGTGCGGTTTTAGTCGGTTCAAGCCCGGCATAACCGCCCCCGCTGGCCGGCGGGGGGGTATCCGAAGGGATTTCCGCACGATAAAAAAAAAAGGTACTGCAGTTTTAAGGCAATTACGGGTTATATAAATATGTCAGTTGAATTCTACATACATACATACAAAACTTCACGCCTGTATCCCCGAAGGGGTAGGCAGAGGTGTATTACACACCCACGATCCGCCAGTTATGTTAAGGTCCCATTGTATAATAGGGGGCGAGCCTATTGCCATCTACCGGGCACATTGTTAAGCGAGCGATAATAATGTTGAATTCTAACTAAGTAATAGGGGGCTTCCTAGGTTCCTAGGTCCAGTCAGATCAGTTTCATTTTATTAAACGTCAAAATGATAAGTGCTATGGGAACTTGTATGAAATAACAAGGTTTGTCGTCGTATAGTGCTTCTATCAAAGTAATAGACCTTAATATTACCTAAACTTTTCATTTGACTTTCTCGACACAGGAATTCTAGTTTCGCTGAAAATCGTGACAAACCATTTTATCAACCTTAAAATGCACCCCATTTCACCCAGTACCTTTTTTTTTTTTTTTTTTTTTTTATCGTGCGGAAATCCCTTCGGATACCCCCCCGCCGGCTAGCGGGGGCGGTTATGTCGGGCTTGCACCGACTAAAACCGCACGCCGTCTCGGGTCTTCAGACACCGGGGTGTAAGGTTACCCATAGAGCATATCCCTCGCACCCCGGCTGACCCTGGGCCATCTCACCACTAACAGCATCGCTCATCCTGTCTCCTCTGAAAGCAGAGGAGTACGGAGAGCGATGTGTTCCCGCCACGTTGGGTATTGGCCGACGATCAATGCCAACCCTATGAAGGGGTGAAGGGGAAGCCATTGACCGCCGCCCAGGGTGTACCGGCCGCTCCGATTCCGCTCCCCCCGGACTGCAGCGGGATCGGAATCGGAGCGACACTCGAGGAGGTTACCCAACACACACCCCCATTTCACCCAGTACCTTGAATCTGCTTAACTTAATTTTTTCTCATTATTTTCGCTATATTTCCTTCCATGACCAATAGGTATCATGCTGTTATTTTTATTTTCCTTCCGAAAAGTTATTTTACACCAGATTTAGTACATCTATATTAGAATGACTGAGATACTGTGCTCGTACGCTCGCTCGAAAGTCAGCACTCACAGCAGAAAAATTACTTTACTCACTTGTTGGACAAATAACTACTAACTATATGTAATTACGCAAATAAATCAAGGTGACTTAAATGTAGGAAATTAGTAATTCAGCACCTATTGTCAAAAGTCAAAAAAATTACATATTCATAATTCGTTACTCCGATTTAATCACAAATGGCTACAAAATAGCGACATCTATACATATATAAATAAATAAATATTTCGGAACAAACTACACAGCACTATCTACATAAACGTACTCACGGGTTTTTTTTGGAAATATATGTAGGTATTTAATATAAATATTCTGGAATAAATTACACAACGCCATCTAGACTCAAACTAAGCAAAGCAAATAAAAAAATTAGAAACACCCAGAATTGGTGTGGGTGTTTCTAGGCAAATAAGGTCTAATAGCCTGAAGTATATGATTCTATTATTATTATTAAATATGCATATTTGCATTGAGCGGAAATCGAACCTGTGATCTTTGCTCTTTCTTCGCGACCCTGCGATAGCAACTTGTCCTGACAGACAGATTCAGTAACGCAGAGCTTATAGGACACAGTAATGGTTACCATCAGGTGTATCGTATGCTCGCGCGCCGGAGAGCATTAAACGATCTCCATCCTTCGTGAGCGTGGGTCTGAGGGCAAAGGGAAGGTCTACGCAACATCCTAGCAGAAGCAGGCCTAAGACGACAGCGCATCGTATTCCACGAGTGCCATTCTAAATGGAGGGGGGTCGAGGCTACCAGCTCTCCATGGTTCGACTGCCTGCACAATAGGCAGCCAATAGCTGCTAGGGTCCCTGGGGATCTGCTTCCCAACGGTGTAGAATCGGGGTCCCCAGCAATAGGCTCCCATGACGGAAAAACGTGTGGTTTTAGTCGGTTCGATTCCAACATGGACATTTCTTCGCTAGCCTTAGGGTTTCCACACGTAAGAAAAAGTGTGTCGTATGCTCGTCGCTTCCTCAATAGAAATCCCTAATTCGAGTCTGTATCAAATTCAAGTTTGTATCAAGGTCAAGTCTGAGTGTTGTACCTGTATGACACCTCACAAGGATCTTTGGGGCCCAAGGAAAGTCTGCACCAGAGCCTCATCTGGCAATCAGCCGGTATACGAGCTTACAGGTGATGTTGGCTAGGTGTTCAGGGTCATGCTGGGCCCCATATACACTAAATTTAAAGTGATGATTAACGGTAGGCAACAATCAGTCTTAAATTTAGATAGTTTATTGGTCAACCAATCACATAACACATAACATAACTTCACGCCTGTATCCCCGAAGGGGTAGGCAGAGGTGTATTACACACCCACAATTCGCCAGTTATGTCAAGGTCCCAATGTAGTAGGGGGCGAGCCTATTGCCATCTACCAGGCACATTATTAAGCGAGCGATACTTAACATTTATTAATGCAAACATAACTACGAAAAGTCAGAGGTGTGTGCCCGGGGCAACTGGGGATCGAACTCGAGACCACGTCTCAGCAGTCCGTTACGTACGCCACGGGGCTATCACCGCTTTCAAACCAATTCAACCAATCACACGGGTATATTATTCACATTTAACTTAAAGACGCCGAACATAACAACATACCATCGATTAACTACAGATACATATTTATATTGTGTTGTATTCAAATTTTTAAAATAATATAAATAAGTTTTGTTCATTTAAGGCGCATCCCTATAACTAACATTCGTCTCTTTTATTTATTTCGTGTTCTGTGTCCTTGAGTAACATTTCCTCTTTAGAAGATTACTAATCCCACCCTCATTCCCACTACTGTAACTCCTGTACACCAGAATCAACAGTAGGGGCCCACAAAACACTGAGTGATGACACTTAGGAAGACCCAGGGAAAGTTAAACTGTCTTGGAAACCGCATCGAACAAACAGGAGACAATAGATATGAAGCACACCACCAAGGTACTAAGTGATATTCCGAGGGGGGCCTCTCGAAACCGGAGATGGCCCAGGGTCAGTCGGGGTGCGAGGGATATGCTTTATGGGCAACTTTACACCCTGGTCTGAAGACCCGAGACGGCGTGCGCTTTCAGTCAATTCAAGCCCGACATAACCGCTCTCGCTGGCGGGGGGTACCCGAGGGAATTTCCGCACGAAAAAAATAAGTTAGTAAGTGATATTTGATTCTAATAATAATGTATGTAGGTATGGCAAAAACGACCAAACGCATGAAAATTTACCGCAGTTGATATGGGATCTTTGCAAGGTCAGAAAATAAAATACTCAGAAAGGTGAAGGGTATGCCTCCATACACTTCTAGGTCTAGGTGTATTCAAAAGGGAGAGCCCAACCTAGATCTTCGGGGCCCAAGCCAATCTAAACTGCAAGCCGGGTACACCTTCTGATTGACCGACGAGGATTTGACAATGAATATGTAAAAAGTTTACTCTTTGGTTAACATGCATACCTGGGGATCGTGCTAAGTATGGCTTTGTACGGGGCCCCTGTATAGGCAGAACGTCTGGCGGCCCGCAACGTGGCTGTTTTGCACCGCCCGTAGAAAATGCTCTCAGAGTCATAAGGGAGTATCGCACGATCACCGTCGAGGCGACATGTCTCCTAGCCGGGACTCCTCCATGGGACCTGGAAGTGAGGGCCCTTGCGTCATTGTACTAATGGCTCAAGAAGGCGCTGAAGCGGGGCCTCGAGAAATCGGGGCCCAGCGGTCTCAGCTCCGCCAGAAACTCATGGACCATTTACTTCCGTAAAAGTCAAAACCAACCAAATTAATGACTTCTATGTATACCTACTAGACAAGCAGTTCAGAACAAAAAGTGTGTCACACTTCAGGGGTACGGCGGGAAAGGGCGCCAAAATTTTGAATCTATCGTGATGCCACCCGCCTCACCATAGATTCAAAATTTTGGCGCCCTTACACTACAGATGTCAGGTGATGATCTTATATAAAATCGTATAAATATATAATAAAATTAATATACTCTGTGGCTATGACAGCAACAAAAAGTGGCGACAGAGGTGTGTACAGTAGCGGCTAAAAATCTATACCAATTTTTATGTTCCAAACAGCCAGTCTAGCATAGAAGTCATTGACCAAATTACGGAAAGGAGGAGGGCGGACCCCAGTCTCCAAAGTGCAAGCTTGGGACGTAGAAGAAGACTTTCGTGGAAGTTGACATGATATTTCAACATTGGTTCGTGCGCGGAAGTTCCTTTGGGGCGCAACGGCGTGTTACATAACCAGACTGGTCAAAGTTCAGGCAAGCTAAGGTAATTATTATAAAAGTTAGGTAAAATGGCCATTTTCATTTAAATTTGTGACTAACCTTCGAATTTGGTGTACCAGTAAATGGTTAGGGTTATAGGTACAAGGTTGCAATTGATAAATAGTTTTAATATATTAATTAGACTTACATATGCATGATTGACTGTCTAGTTGGGTTACTACCCGTGGTTTGGCTTATAAGGCTTATACGACAGGAAAGCGCCAGAGTCTCGCCCCTTAATTTATCAGGTTTACCAGTGATGGAGCCTCAAAAACATCCCTTAATATTCGGCAATGTGCAGCTTTAGGAAATCAGAAGTTCAGCAGTATGACGAGTCAGAAAACTTAGATAGAAATAAACAATAAATAATAACAAGCAATAAATCAGTAATTGAAGGAATTTTCCTCTCTAACCAACATCGCCGAGAGATTCTTGCTACGCAGCGCGTTAAACGTGATGCTGAATATTTTGGTTTGTTTCACATTTTTCATATGGGTGAATAAAGTTGAATTCAATTCACCTCGGAAATATTCCAGCCAAGCGAAATGATCAATCATCTCCATCCATCGTTCGTTCACCCTGCACTCAAATCACCCAGGTTAACAGAAAATATTGGAGTAGGTAATTTTTATTTGCATTATTTTCAAATAACACATGAAAATCTTTTGACTTCGAATTAAAATCTAATAAAAGGAAATGTTTTATTGTATTCCAAATAAATAGGCACTTACAGGTCCGGCGAAGATCAGTTTGCTTCGGTTTTGTAGAGCATTCTCTCTGTCGTACATTGGACTAACAGTAAACGTAAACAGATCATGAATGATAGACTGGGTATCAGCGTATACGAGAGAGGAAGGAGCGACACTTTTTTTTTATAGCTATGAATTTTACCCATAATATAGGTGCGTCAGTTTTTTTATTTTAGTGTCGTGTCCATATTTATTCTCTGTCTAAAACTGTCAGAATAATGTGCGACGGAGTGAATGCTCTACAAAACCGAAGCAAACTGATCTTAGCCGGATACGCTCTCTGATTCCCGATGTGCCAACCAAAACGCCGTTTGCTGTACCTACTTGTTAAACCAAAATATAAGGTTTACACTAATATTTCCTATTTATTGTTCGCGAAAATGATGATGAATTATTCAATAACTTATGATAATTGAATTGACTTTATTGTTGTGGAATAGTGATCTCTCATGAATATTTAATCATAAATAATTTAGTTAAACTCATCGACACAATTTGCCACCAGGTACATGTATTCGGCTTAGTACAACAAACGAAAATACTGACTCACACATTGTCGCAAATTTATGAAAGTCTCGGAACATGTGGGACGCAAGGACCGTTGCGAGTGTCAGTGCTTATATGATATTACACACCAACTTTTGTGTTTAGGTGCATACTGAACGCTTTCCACCAACCCACCTTTCGCTTGCAGATTCTCCACTGTAGGACTAATTTGCTTGTTGGAGTGTGATGGCCATTGGATCATCATCGAAAAACTATCCATCCATCTTAGCTAGATATCACTACTATCATAAATACGAAAGTTCGAATAAATGGACGAATGTTTATTCCTCGATGACGCCGAATAGCTGAACGGATTTGAATGAATAGATTCATCATCACCTCGAAGTCTGGGGTCCGGTAATTCCTTCTCATCCTTTTAGGTTGACTAATACCATTTGACTCCCATAAAAACAACAGTGACTATCGTCTGACCTCCCAACTCCAAGAGGAAAGCCTGCACCAAAGCTTCATCTGTCAATCAGGAAGTTTACTAGTTGCACTGCAGGTGAACTCGTGAGCCTTGGTGGGGCCCTATACACCCTTATTGGGTTTATATTAACAGATTATAGTCTGGAATAGACTAGGTTCAGACTACTATTATCCACTGAATAGGTTTCAGTGGGTTGCGAGAACAGGATCAGTAGGGGAACCTGTGTTACGTTGAACAGTGTTGTGCCTACAACAAACCTAATTTTTTTTAAACTCCCGTGCTTTAAAATAATATTATCTATGGCTTTCGAAGCATCTTTTGTCAATTATAACGTGAAGTTAGGTGCGATTAACTGTCGCCGCGTGAGTTCAGATAAAAAAGGGAATTTCTGATTTCTTGCTCCAAAAGTACGTTTTTTGTCTGTACTTAATACTTATTTATTTAACGTGATATACATTTAAAACAAATATTTTATTCTCAATTTAATGTCAGTATATGTAAGTAACAGATGGCATTGATGTTCTTAACTTACCTCAACTTTAAGTTGTTTATAAAGAAACAAAGTTTTAAGAAATGGTTCCTTTTGTTGCACTTTTACTCCCCCATTTATCTACGCACATTGAACATTGGCCAAGGTACATCACATTGGGCTAATTGAATTGAAAACGTTTTCGTAGAAGTAGGTACCATTTTTTTACGTGCGGAAAGGTACTATAATTAAAAACTAAACTTTCTACTGCCTACCGGTGTCTATCTTCATTTAACCCTAGTATTTTCATCAAAACTAGTACAGTCCAAGGACCATCAGGTCTGTTGTACCCTGGAGATAGTTTTCCCTTTTTTGTAGCATCTGTTGTACCCAGTTAATTAATAAAATCCATAGATTTTATTCATAAATTATGTAGTTGAATAACTGATCTATCTATCTATGCGTATTTGATAGATAAGACCTAGCATTCTCACCATTTATTTAAAAAAATACAAATGTAAAAAATTGTCCTAAGTTCAACAGGTTCCCCGATATTACACAGCGTACAACAACTAGTTGCAGCGTAACCAAAGTTTATTATTAAGACCGTTTCGCTCAAGTACATATAAGGTACTGATATGTAGCCGCCGCCGCCTCTTTCTGCGTTTAATGCTCGAGAAAGAGGTGGCGGAGCGAGCCCGGGAGAGATTTAGATGTCTACCGGACCGCCGAGCCCGTCACATGCTTGCCGCGCGTCGTAGGCGACTCAGACGCCGGAGGTCGCTCAACGACCTCCTTTCTCCATGAGCGCAGGCCTGAGAGTGGCAGGTGAGGCCGCCTGTCACCACAGCAGAAGCATGCCCGGGTGGTGGGGTGACTAGCCCCCCCCCCCCTTTCCCGGGCAAGATGGGGACACTGTGGTTCCCAAACCCGAGGGGGTCATCTCGAAACCGGAGATGGCCCTGGGTCAGCCGAGGTGCGAGGGACTGAGCTACCTTACACCCCGGCATCTGAACACCCGAGATGGCATGCGGTTTTAGTCGGTTCAAGCCAGACATAACCACTCCCGCTGGGGATTTCCGCACGACAAAAACAGGTTCTGATATGTAAAATGGAACAAAACCCATAACTTTTTCATATATTAAATTCAATAAAATATTATCACGCTTTTAGTACTTCAGGTAGGTAATCAGCGGGGTGTGTGTTGGGTAACCTCCTCGAGTGTCGCTCCGATTCCGTTCCCGCTGCAGTCCGGGGGGAACGGAATCGGAGCGGCCGGTACACCCTGGGCGGCGGTCAATGGCTTCCCCTTCACCCCTTCATAGGGTTGGCATTGATCGTCGGCCAATACCCAACGTGGCGGGAACACATCGCTCTCCGTACTCCTCTGCTTTCAGAGGAGACAGGATGAGCGATGCTGTTAGTGGTGAGATGGCCCAGGGTCAGCCGGGGTGCGAGGGATATGCTCTATGGGTAACCTTACACCCCGGCGTCTGAAGACCCGAGACGGCGTGCGGTTTTAGTCGGTGCAAGCCCGACATAACCGCCCCCGCTGGCCTGGCGGGGGGGTATCCGAAGGGATTTCCGCACGATAAAAAAAAAAAAAAAAAGGTAGGTAATCAGCGGTCATGGCTCGATTACTACGTGTTTATAACATCGTCGCTGAACCGTTTCTTTAATTGAATCCAATCTCATTTTGTTCACTGATAACGTTTAATATTTTACACAAGTTATTTTATTCGCGTATGTAAGATTTTTATCACGCAATAAGCCCTTATGTGATTGTGTAACGAATAAAAAATATTTTGTGTGTACAACTAATACCTAGATACTATCTGTCTTCAATTCTTGACACCAATATATAAGGTGTCACCAAATTAGGTCTCTGAATTTGGTGAGATGACTTGGTATCGACAAAATATGTATTTGAAACAAAAAAAAATACCGGGTAAAATATTAATTCAGTTTCAATTTAGTAACATCAAGATTATCTAAACCACTTGAATAAATATACCGTTTACTATATCCAAAACATTTATTTGTATTTATATATTAGGAGGCTAATTAAGATGAAGTGGGAACACGCGCATCGCGTTTGTGAGGGGGTGAGGTATGAAGTGCGGCGGGAGCATGCGCGGGGCAACCATCTTCCCCCCGCGTTTTATGTTCGCGGACCATAACGCTCACCGTACACTTGACCGGCTATCGGTATTGTATTTTACAAATACCAATTATTTTTTTTCATCAGTATGATGAGTTGACGTGAAATTGAGGGTCAACGTACATTTGACCGGGTATCGGTAATAACGGTCGGTAATACCAATTTATTTTTCACCAGTATGAGTAGAAGTGAAATGATCACCGTATATTTGTACGTACGTAACAGCCTCTGTAGCGTGGTCGGGCGAGCGCCAGCTTACGATGCAGGAGGTTACGGGTACGATTCCCGCTGGGACCAAATATTTGTGTGGACCACAGATATTTGTTTCTGGTCTTTAATACACGTTTCTATATGTATTATAAGTATGTAATTTACACAAGAAAAGTAATTCTGACTTTTTTTTTATATAAATTAATTAGACCATCTTCACACTATAAGAAAATTTGTTGTGTCCGATTAGAAATGTCTGATCAGATATTTCTTATAATGTGAATGCATCCAGGAAAATTCTTGTCTTCCGCAAGTCGTCGAAAGTCAGTTGATTGCCACAAGTTTTGGGTTCAATTTCATACAAACCAATGTAGGTATAGCGGACTAAAAAATCTAAGTTATCTATTTATTTTAATGCTTTTATTTCAATTTTTTCTAAAACGTAAAAAGGGAGTTCCAAAATAAAGTGACACTTATTAGATCTATTGAAAAAGTTTAATATATATAAAATAATCCCGTAGTAAATTTAAATGACTGTAGTTGCATTTAAATACAAATTCATGCTACATTTCTTTTAATTGTTCCAAAAAATAGCTGATGTCCACTATTCTCCTGCCAGTCATTTCCTCAAAGTTCAATGTATCTTCAGGAAGATGACAAGTTCACAGTCAATATTATCTATGGACCTGAAAGGTAAAAATGCATATTACAAATCTCTCAATGATTATTTAATTACTATGTTGTATGTACTAATAACTATGTATATACTAATAACTATACTAGGAATTCAGTACAGGATGCGACTGAAATAAATTGAGCTGAGCGAGCAGGACTCTTACTTGAAAATAAGACGTCTTACTACGGTCGCGCGCTTAGCTAAGGCCGCGCGCTCGTGAAACTGTTTTTCGTTGATTATTCCTCAATGGTACATCGGCCATGAACCATCTTCAAAACACTTCTCAGTATCCACACCAGCACCACAGTAAATTTGATCAAGATCGCGCGAGTGGTTACGGAGGAGTTCAGCCACCAACGAATGAATATAAATAATGAATATAAGTTGTAAAATAAATAGCTTTGACACTCACTGTAATGGAGTTTCTGAACGTAAGGCATTAGAAGTGGCTTATAATAGGTCAGCATACACAGGAATCAGTTCCGTTGGTGCACTTTGGTCTAGTAATGATTGAGTTCTGCAATGCAAGGGGGTACTTATTATCATTTCTTAAAAAAATAATTACTTCATAATGTTTATTCCCACTCGACAACTGCAATTTATGATTTGATAAATGGTTATGCCTTACGCTGTTAAATGTACAATAGACGTAGATGACACCTGAACAGGAGTCTCTGAACTCAATTTTTTCGAATTTGTTTGCTCAGCCAATGCTCGTAATCTGCTAAACAGTAAGTTTTCTAAATTTTTTTTCAGTTTATCAAACATAAGTAATTTCCAAATACCTATTCTAATCACCATAACAAAAGATTCACGTATATCCCTTAAACCATTTTCACACTATAAGAATTTTTTCTTGTCAGACACAAGAAATCCAGTTAAATTGGTGGTTGAATGAGACCGTGCACATTACAAGAAATTCTTTCTGATGTCCGATAAGACACAAGAATTCTAATCTAGAAACGTCATCTTCTCAACTATCCTTCGTGAAGGATTGGTCTTGACTCCCACTGTTCCTGGTTCCCACCGTTCCTGGCGGCTCAAGGAGCCAGGAATATTTGGTGCAATAATTTACTATCACAAAGTATTATTTTATATATATTAAACTTTGTCAATAGATCTAATACGTGTCACTTTAAATTTCTTATAATGTGAAGATGGTCTTGTCATTCCCACTCATACTGAGAAAATAAAATGGTATCGACACAAAACAATGCCGATATCCGGTCAAGTGTACGGTGACCTTTATTAGCATTCCCACTCGCACTAAGAAAATAACAAATATAATTATGTGGTACGTTGATACTCCCTGAGATAGATTGTTTTGGGCGATCCTGCTTTTCCGCTAACGGGATATTTTCCTCTAAGGCTTTTATTGCCCATTTTACATCAAAATGCAATCACTAGCGAGCGAGCGAGCGCGACGAAGCAGTACGTGTCTACTCGCGGCGAGGCCCCGCGGCCGACTGAGCTCGCACGCGAGCGCTATGTTTTATATAGTTAAAATAATTAACTTCTATTTAAGAGAAAACCATCTGTACTACCCATATGGGATTTGATGTAAGGTTTATGAAAATATAAATTTTGCACTTGTTTTTTCTTTACAATCGCCATAAAATTGTAAAATTCTAACAAAATTACGATTGTTTACGATATTCACAATTTTTTTCTATCGAGGCAAATCACTCTAATCGTGTTTCGAATTGTATAACGATACAAAGCATTTCTTTACCTTTACGACGGTAGGAATATCATTTCATGCATTTTAGCGTTTGATACCCAAAAACTGTTTCTAAGACACCTCCTTTTAGCTTCTGGACTTACCACTTCGTCTTAAGGAGGATTCTACTCAAAGCAAATCGTAACAGGCTAGGTAGTGTTTACGGATAGCAGATTAGTCCCATTACACTATCGCATTAGGTAAAGCCTGTAATGATAGTTGTAATGTGAAATAAATAAATAAATAAAAATAAATAAATAAATAAATAAAAATTTATCCCATTTCACCGCTGGTGGTAAAATTTTACACCATCTCAACACCGGTGGTCAATTAGAACTGAAATCGTCCCATTTTATCACGAGTGGTGGATTGGGAATAAATTTTTCCCAGTTGACCACCAGTGGTAAAATGGGGTGGTTTCCGTCTCAATTGACAACCGGTGGCAAGTTCATGGTGGTCAGATGGTCCGGAGGTTAAAATTTGACCACTGGTGGTAAAGTGCTACTGATGTTGTTTTATTTTACCACTAGTGGTAAAATGAGACAATTTTCACCACTGGTGGTGATATGGCAGTAGTACTTTGTTATTTGGTCACTGGTAGTCAGTTGGGATATAGAAATCCCAAGTCACCACCAGTGGCAAGTTCATGGTGGTCAGATGGTCCGGAGGGAAAAGTTCCCTGTTTAGTATTGTCCATCCTAGTTTATCAGCAGTGGCAGCCCATTGGTCTTACCACTTTATTGTTGTGAATGTGTACCTATCTACACCGTACCAATACAATTTGTTCACACCAAAATCATTTCAGCTATAAATTTTGGGGGATCCCCATACTAACTGAAACTCAAAAAAAATTATTTCATCAAACCCATACGTGTAGGTAGTTAGCTTGTAGCTTCTAAACTAAGAGAACGTTAAAACAAAAAAAAATATGATGTACATTACCATGTAAACTTCCACCGAAAATTGGTTCTAACGAGATCTAGTAAGTAGTTATTTTTTAATACGTATGACGTCGTAATCGTAAACCTTAATTTACCTTTCATTCAATCAACTCAAATATAAAATTTAAAAAATAGTATTATTATGTTACTTGCTGCTACGGAACCCTTCATGGGCGAGTCCGACTCGCACTTGGCCGCTTTTTTTATTCATAGCGCAGGCGCTACGGTAGGCAGTAGGGTTAAGGCAGTTTGCAAAATCCGAGAACCGGCAACTGTGACCAGATTCCTATTCCTGAGACCCCAAATAACTACAAAATACATCTTGCCACCAGGTGTGATGGTCCATTCCCGTCTACTTTTTTTTCAATTTTTTCAATTCTTGCGATTGGTCTACAACAACGACAATATACTATGTTGTAGGTAAGCTCTTCACAAATATGATACCGTTTAAAAAATTATCGTAGGTTATACAGGAACTTTTTTTTTGATCATTTTATAAAAATAATTGCCTGCGTTACGCGAAAAAGGAATATTAAACCGGTCACAGTTGCTGGTCCTTGGATTTTGCAAATTCATAGACCCACAGCGCCTGCTCTATCATATTCATTTATTCATATTCTATTTCAAATTTTTCTTTCACAATAATTTTAAAATATTTTTTTACAACAACATTCCAAGTTCAAAACCGCAGATTCCAAGTTCAAAATTCTATATAAACTGTCACAATTAACGGTACAAATTGATGGAAGTTTTCTGCACGGACACTTTGGAAATTTTAAGAATGTGTACGAAGGTTCGTTCCGATACAATATAAGGCTGTGTTATTTGCTAATTGTTGTGATGATTAACGAACCGGTGTCGACATCTACCGATCGTCCCACTGGATTAATGATCAGAGTACGAACGTTAAAGTAAGGTGACAAGAAATATGTTTCATGACTGGATTTTGGCCTGTACAAAACTTTGGCGATTGTTTTTAGTTTTTCGTAATTTCAAAGCGCTTGAGGCCTAAGCCAAACTTACCTGCTAATCAGTACATCCGCTAAACAACGGATGAGGCTTAGGCGCAGGCTTCCCTATCAGGGTCAGGTCAGACGGTTGTCGCTTCCAGAAAAGCCGATATACCAATTAAAAGTGCACAATTTGGACGCAACTGGAAAACCGCTATGATGATGATGATGACTAAAAATGATTCTCGCATGTGGCGTTGCATATATCCTAATAAAAAAATAAATTTATTAATTGAGAACAAATTATACAGATTCAATTTCGTGAAAATAAAATGCACTACATAAAATACCTTCGTAACTCCAATCGCCGTTTTAAACGTAGTCACCCTACTCATGTGACACGCGTGTAGAGTAGTCGTGCGTCTGCGCATGCGTGCTCTTACTAACGATCACTTCGGGATGTGTTAACTCGTAAAAAAAATATAATTAATATTACAATTTAGACATGCGACCAAAACATTTATCTTGGATAGACAGACAAACGAAAGACAGTGAAATAATAATCAATCAGTTCTTAGTTATGAAGTTATACTCCGTGCCCACATGGGGTATTGGGTTGCTTTTATACTACTAAGGTAGCAAAGAAGCAATAAGTAAACTCATCACTGTTGATTAGCAATTTTCTTAACCTATAAGCGCTTTCAACATCCAATGTTCCCTGTGGCGTAGCGGTAGTGCATTCGACTGCGACGACATGGGGCGCAGGTTCGATTCCCGCGCAGTGCAAATATTTGTATGCATGAATATGTCTATTTGCATTGGTCTGGGTTTTTCTATGTAGAATATGTATGTATTTACAAAAAATAAGTATATAAATAGATATGTTTATCCGCATTCTGGAACCCATAACACAGAATGACGTAGAATACTTATGTATATTTATTTATCATGTGTAAAAAAGCAAAATGTAATAATCAAAGTTCTAGAGCATAAAATTGTCTAAAATCTAAAACCTTTTTTTGTAAAATCAATAAGTACTGAGTTCATAATTAAGTGTTATATCTCGACAAATATTAGAAATAGAGAAAAGTGTCATATAAAAAGATGTTTTTTTTTATCCTGTAAAAAAAAATACAATTTTTTAATGTGAAACTCATCTTTGTTGCCGAGATATTTGCAAAACGGCGTTTTTTAACATGGCGGCTAATGCCCTCGGGTTCAGGCGACACAAACTTGGTTCTATACTTAGGGCTATCCTCTGATATAATCCAATCGAAAAATCAATTATCAAAATTGTTTACGGTCCTAGTAACGTAAATAAGCTCGTGAGAAGGTGAAGTTTGAACCCGCTACCTTTCTATTACAACCCTAACTCCATAGCCATTGTAAATCACCTTAAACTCAGATGGCGTGCAGATGCTGGATGCGGCAAGCTGAAGACAGGGCGCTATGGCGCTCATTAGGGGAGACCTATGTCCGGCAGTGGACTAGAATAGGTTGATGATGATGATGATGAAACCCATTTTTTTGTCCAAGATCCCACTTTCGCCAGAACTCACTTATTTTTACAAGGATAAAATGTATGGGATAAAGTAGTGTAGTATGCATACCAGCTAGCTTGTCCCGGCGGCCATTTGTCAGTTATCAGGTGCTAAAGGTAGGTAGGTATTTTGTTAACAATATAGATTTATTTTGATATTACATTTTTAACAATGTAGTGACTGATTATTATAATTATTATATTGGGATCTTCATTTCATTTCTTTGATAAATTCAAAAATTCAAAATATTAGTGACTTTCACTTTGTATGGAACGCACTGCCAGTAATCTCGTCTCACTTACAAATAGATGGAGATAAAAAAGCTGCTGATTCAAAAAATAAAAAATGCTTCAAAAATATATTTTTTCATAAAAATCTAAATAGCCAGTGACAAATTCAGTCAGTAACAGATTCCAAAAATCTCAATAATATAATAAATGTGTATGTTGTTACTCTTTTACGCAAAAATGGCTGAACGGTTCTGGATGAAATTTAGAATAGGTAGAAAATGTGGGTTTTTTTTTTTTAACGTGCGGAAATCCCTTCGGATACCCCCCCGCCGGCCAGCGGGGGTGGTTATGTCGTGTCTCGACTAAAACCGCACGGTGTCCTCCCCAAGTGTCCCTTGCCGGGCACCCCGGGTAAGCCCTCGAAAGGATAACCCCAGGGTTGCCGGCGGACTTTGGCCGCCACCGCGGCCTCGCCTGGTGGGGTCGGATTTTATCCCGCTTCGGTGAGTTGGCAGGCGTGTGTAGGGCACACACGACACGCCTCCGCCACGGCCTGCTTCTGTAAGGACGGCGAGTCGGCCAACTGCCGTCCTCAGGCCCCGATCATGGAGGTCGGTAGTCCCGGGCGTAGATGACTGCGAAACTCGGGGGGCAGGGTTCTCTCCCGCTCCCTCTCCGCCGTCTCTTTCGCGCGCATTACCTGCTCGCAGAAAGAGGCGGCGGCGTGCCACTTGCTCCCGTCGGAGACCACGGCCCTCACCATGGTCTCCAACGAGAGAACGTCCACGCCCAGGACCGCAACGAGATCCCGGCGTTGACTCGCCCACGCAGGGCACTCCACCAACGTGTGGAGCGCCGTGTCTTCACCAGGATCCTCACAGTGCTGGCACTGCGGCGTTGTCTCCCGGTGGATGCGCCACAGATACCTACCGAAACACCCGTGTCAGGTAACCATCTGGCACATCCGGTAGGAGAGGTCCCCATGGTCCCTCTCCAACCACTCCTTCATGATCGGTCTCACCGCCGCAATGGTGGATTCCCCCCACCTTGGGTGCTCAAGTCGCACCCTCCATGTCTCCATGAGTTCCTGGCGGAGCAGGGACCGCTGAGCCCTGATTTCTCGGGGCTCCGGCCTATGGCCCCGCTCCAGCGTCTCCTTGCGCCACTGGTACAGCAGCGCAAGGGCTCTCGCTTCCAGGTCCCATGGAGGGATCCCGGCTAGGAGACATGCCGCCTCGACGGAGATCGTGCGATACCCCCTGATGACTCTGACGGCCATCGCTTTTAACGGGCTGTTTAATACAGCCACGTTGCGGGCCGCCAGAGTCTCCGCCCATACTGGGGCCCCGTACAGGGCCATGCTTCGCACGATCCCCAGGTACAGTCTCCTAGTGGGGGTAGAAAATGTGGGTGGAATAACACACATGCTACTTTTTACATCGGGCCTCGGGAAGCAAGAACGGTAACAGAATTCAACGCGGGCAAGAGTTAGTAACTATCACATACTTATATCCAAAACTGGTTAGGCATTTAAAAGTAATGATGGAATAAAAAAACTAACATACATACATGAACCCTGAAAAATCACTACACTCCTTTTTTGGGTAGTAGTCTAATAAAAATATCTGTACATGGATTGCAATAAAGTAATGCTACCAGTATAAAGCAGATTAAATTTACAATGTTGTCTGTAGCAACACAGTAACTATTAAGGAATCTGTGAATGTTTTTTTTTTGTGTTATTGGTAAACGCTCAGTTTGCCAGAATATAGAAGAATACCTGCTTGGACAGATGGACTATGGTGCAAGCTTTCATATCGGGTTCGGGGCTAAAATAAACCAATCCATAAGGAAAGGAGTGGTAGGAGAGTCCAACATCCAAGTTTTGGATGCAATTGGGATTGGCACTCGGATTAAGAAAGACTATCATACAGTAGGTAGTGCTATTCCGTAAAATACAAATTCGTTATTGAGCTTCACCCAAACGACAGCTAATAGCGCGCTGATAGCACCAGCTACAAGAACTCTATTGCATTGTCCTCGTCTAGCTGGATTGGCTAATAGCAAGCTATAAAAATACGCTCTTAAAACATACCCAAAGTATGCTCTCTTACCTGAGTGAGATAAGACCTCAAATTTGTATTTTACGTATACTTTCTTATGTAATAGCACTATAGCTCACTATCTGAATAATTTAAGCACCTGTTTTATTAAAATTAATGACATATAGTCACACCCCTTACCCATTGGGGTGAGCAGAGACAACACCGAAAGCCATAGAGGGTTGCAGGACGTGGAAAGACCTTATGATCTTTTCATACCTTTCGTTTCTTCTACTTTCATAAATTGTCTTCGTATATGCACGCCAGTTGCTTGATCTGACTTTTCCTTAAAATATCCTCGATCATATTAACATGATCCCGCCTAGATCAACTTTTACCAGGTTGCCCTTTACCCTCGCTTCATAAGTCTGTTTCGTAAATCTTCTTTTGTCCATCCTCTCGAAGTGACTGAACTATCTAAGCATCTTTCTATCTTGGTTTTCTATTATCTTCAATCATACCACAACGTACTTTGCATATAAGCAAATAATACACAATCAGCGTTAAAAAGAAACTAAACATAGTTCCTACGTAAATCGATAACATCGTCATTGATGCGTGTACTACTACGCCAATTATATTATTTGAGCCAATGAGTGCCGTTGATTGCCCCTCACCACAGGAATTATACTGTTACTTCGATAAGAATACAGTTTTTATTATCGCCAATTGTTCCGAGGATCATTAAATCTCTGCAGTTTAAGATGGATGGAAATTAAAACGAAAATCTGTACCTATATACAGATTACATAGTTGGTCTTACTATCGCGAGTCAAGGTATACAGTAGGGATATCAATAATCAGATTTTTCATTGCCTAGAGAATTTTACGAAAACTCTGTGTAAAATGATACACTTATACTGGGTGAAATTTTCAACTGGACGAATTTGATAAAACTAAAATTGCATCATTGTATTTAAAATAAAATCTATATTCCTACCCAGGATCCAAGGGCAAAAAATAGTAAAATAATTACTAGAATCTCGCTTCAGGCTTTAGTTGTTGAATCAGGCGGTCAGTCAGGACAAGTAATTATATACGAGTACGAGTACATTGTATATCGAGTCACAGGAACTGAGTTATCGATAAGTCAACCTTGGCAACTGTTGACCATAGTTAGACCATAGATTTTTTTCTTCACCAATAGGCATACGACAATCGTATATGCTAGGCTCCCATATCTGAAGGTAGGTACGCCATAAATATGTTAAAAATTTAATATTGATTTTAGTTTTAATTATGTGGACATGCTTAGCGTGCTAAATGAAGCGTAGTAAATATTTCAAACTAGTTTAAGTAAAGAAATCAGTTAATATCAACTTTGTCAAAGAATTTTTTTTAACCGTAACGTAGTATTTAGATATTTGTTTGCAGATATTGTACGAACTTACTCATTTAATTTCCAACAGAAAAGTGTTATGGCTCATATAAATTGATTCACCATTCAATACGGGAACCATAAAGTTAATCATAAAATATTACTAATATTATAAGCACTGCTCATGCGATTTATATACTTCATATCCGTGCACTATTCATTACAGATTACTTTTCACGGATGAAAAGAAATCAATAAAACCGGCCAAGTGCGAGTCGGACTCGCCCATGAAGGCTTCCGTAGCAGCAAGTAAATTTTTTATATGTGAGTTGATTGAATGAAAGGTAAATTGCGGTTTGCGATTTATGACGTATTAAAAAAATCTACTTACTAGATCTCGTTCAAACCAATTTTCGGTGGAAGTTTACATGGTACATAAGGGAAGTGTACATAATGTACATAATATATTTTTTTTAGTTTTATCATTCTCTTATTTTAGAAGTTAAAGGGCACACATTTTACCATTTTAGAAGTGTCTCTCGCGCAAACTATTCAGTTTAGAAAAGAAACCTGTAGCGTATAAAAAAGAAGTGGAGTATTTGAATGGTAGAAGATTAAGGTTATGGTACAAAATACTTACTATTTAATAACGGCAATTGGCCGGATAGGTATTCTCGGCAGTCTGCATTGAACTATTAGTTCAAGGACCTCTTGGAACATAGCCCATGGATTGTCTATGAGGGTTGAACGAAATTAAACATAGGGAATCTCTATACCATGCTTATTTTATTTACACAAGAACATCTTGTAACAAAAGTTCACTAAAAGTACATGTCGCACTTAATACCGCGCGATTAATATACGCGATAGTTCGTTGGAACGGTCACGCACTCCTAGTATTAGTGGGGCCCCCACATAACGTCCTATTGGATCCAATAGTAAACTAAAATATTAACTCACGCAGTCGTCCCGTGAAGAAGTGATGAAAAAATTCGACCATGTTAAGGACGCCCAAGCGCCCTAGCTGGAGGTCTCGGCATCCTGCGACCCCTCAGCCGATGGGACAATCACGCCGCATGCGACGGATCCAAAATGGCCCCATCGCTCGATGCGCGACGCAGATGCGACGCGTAGGGTGGGTGGCGACGCCAGACGCGTCAAACACACGCCATGATGAAAGTGGATGCTTCCTCAGCTAATCCGCCATCAGAATTCTCACTCAACCCACAATCATGTTGGCGAGCTCCCTCCGACGATCAGTCTCCATTTTCTTGTCGTCCTTGCCATCGTTCAGAAACGTTCTTTTTTTTATTAGCGTTTTTGCGAACTTAGATACCAGCCATTTGGGGGACTGGGTTCCAGAACGAACAATATCAGATACATTAAAATTATAACTAATATTATATTATATTACATTTAATACTCCGAAATAGTATGAAACCTCACCAGAACACGACAAACCCTCGGCGCGATACTCGCAGCGCCTAGATAAATACTCGTAACTACCATAAACAGGATTGAACGCTTTTATGATTATGCGAATAGGCACTTTTATACTGGCTGTCAAATGTTCGGCATATGTACTCGTAGCGATTCCTATACTAGCTAAAACTTAGTAGTGGTACACTACAAACCTCAATATCATTTTTGAAGACCTATCATTAGATACCCTACACGTATGTGATTGATGAAAAAAAATTTTTTGAGTTTCCGTTCTAAGTAGTTTTTTTTTCTATTTTTGTAAGAAAATCTAAATGCGGTTCATAGAATACATCTACTTACCAAGTTTCAACAGCATTGTTCTTATAGTTTCGGAAAAAGTGGCTGTGACATACGGACCGACAGACAGACAGACATGACGAATCTATAAGGGTTCCGTTTTTTGCCATTTGGCAACGGAACCCTAAAAAACGCATACATGAAGATATTTTACTAACAGATAGCATGCTTAAAGGAATACACAAATAGCATGATAATCAGATCTAATAACGTTATTTAGCAGATTCCAATAACAAAGAAGTCCATCTGCTAAATGTATATCTATGTTGGTTTTGTTTATTTTCGTGAAGAATTTGTTTATCATATTAAAACAATAAAATAAAAGTATTTATTCGCTTGAAGCTCGCACTTATAATTTGGAAATTTGAGATAGCACCAGGAAAAATACTGGTTGAATGTGGAAGGACCCAACGTTGTTCATGCCATTTGAATGTTTGTTTTAAGTAAGTATGCATTTTTAATAACTTTATCTGAATACTCTCATCATAATTATCGATTGCATCAAAGGCTTTCATATCGGAGTCCGGGGTCCGCTTACTCCTTTGCATCGTTTTGGTTTGGTTTATAATAATGATAATGTACGTACTCCTTCGATAACATACTCAGGTGGACTCAGACCGAATTAGACACCCTGGATAGGAGAGTCCGTACGCTTCTTACTACATACCGGCTTTATAAATGCCAAATCCTTCCATAACCGTGAGGTGTGCAACCTCAGGGAATACTTCCTACACAATGAAGCTGATATGCATCGTGATGTAGTAATGGTGAATAACGGACTTACCCCGCTAGCTTTGGCTAAAGAGAACTGGCGCAATCTGTGGTATTAAGTATTAATGACCGTATGGATGTATGGAAGAGCAAGGAGCTGCATGGACGTTTCTATCGGGCTCTCCATGGGCCTGATATAGACTTACCAGCATCTGTGTCTTGGCTACGCTTCGGTGACCTACTTGGGGAAATCGAAGGTTTTGTTTTTGCAATTATGGAAGTAGTTGTGATGACGAATAACTATCGGAGGGATATTCTAAAGGATAGTACGGTTAACATATGTCGGGCGTGCCACCGTCCCGGAGAATCCTTTAGACATATAATTTCTGGTTGTTCTCATCTTCCTAACGGCGAGTATTTGCATAGACATAACCAAGTAGCCAGGATTGTTCATCAACAGTTTGCTCTAAAGTACAACCTTGTGAAATCAGAGGTACCGTACTATAGGTATGTGCCCGACGCAGTTCTCGAAAATGGGCACATCACGTTGTACTGGGATCGATCTATCATCACTGACAGGACTATTGTAGCTAATAAACCTGATATAGTGTTGATAGATCGATCAGAGCGCCGTGCAATAATTATCGATATCACCATTCCACATGACGAGAATCTTGTGAAAGCCGAAAAAGAAAATCAAATAAAATATTTGGATTTGGCTCACGAGGTTGTCGACATCTGGAGTGTGGATTCGGCAATTATTGTTCCGATATTTGTATCGGTTCACGGACTGATTGCCAAGAGCCTCGATCAACATCTCAAGGGGCTCGCGCTAGGCAGTTGGGTCAAGGCCTTGATGCAGAAGGCAGTGCTCCTCGACACGGCACGTATTGTGAGGAGATTCCTCTCTCTGGAGCCCTAACCACCGGTAGCTTGGTCCCTGTACCCGATGATGTAATCAGATATTATTATTTATTTATTATTTTGTGTGACTAGTCAGTCCGCTCCACACCTCACCCAAGCATCACTACATAGTATAAAACAAAGTCGCTTTCTCTGTCCCTATATCCCTATGTATGCTTAAATCTTTAAAACTACGCAACGGGTTTTGATGCGATTTTTTTTAATAGATAGAGTGATTGAAGAGGAAGGTTTATATGTATAATAACATCCATTGCACCAGTGCGAAGCCGGGGCGGGTCGCTAGTAGAATATAAACTAGTTTCGATCCAACACGTGTAATATACATTTAATGAATGCCTACATATAATAATCGATTAGGTATAAACTGCGAAAGCTAGATTAGTAGCAATTATCTGATTGGTCGCTCAATGAAACAGTCGAGTGATGTCGGACGGCTCGCTTTAGACACAGACACGCTCGCCGATTATATTACTGTGAAGTATTTGTTTTGTGCGTGTGTGAATGACTAGTTTTTATATATCTTTATATATAAATAAATAAATAAATGTAGTGGGGCGGAAATCACACAGTGATTGTCAAACTTCGGGCCAAACTTATTTTTAGGGACAATTTGTATGGTAGGTACCAGAAACCTTGAACGTACAAACCCCAAAATCTAATCAGTTCTTCCCATTAACCAAACAAGATGATTGGCGAAAGAATTTTTTAAATCGGATAAGCGGTTCTTGAGTTATTGCGTAAACAGACATCCAGATATCCAGACATCCAGACCAACATACAGACCGACACAAAATTTTTTTGCTTAATTAGACTTAGAATCATGTGAAACGTCGAGAAAAGTGATAAAAAGTGGGTGTAAGATTTTAATTTTTTTTTGCGTGATTTTAAGACTTCGGTCCACCTGGTTGGTGGTCCGAAGTAATAAATAAATATTCTACGACATTCCATACAGCTCTTTCTAGACCCAAATTAAGCATAGTTTAACTAGCTTGTGGTATGGGTTCCAGAATGCGGATTAACATACTTATAATAGGTCTTTACCTATGAAATTATCGAAATTTTCTTACAAATTCATGAGTTCGTTATTCCTGTAATTTAATAGCTATTTCGTTGACGGCCTCTGTGGCGTAGCGGTAGTGCAGTCGACTGCTATGACAAGGGGCGCGGGTTCGATTCCCGCTCAGTGCAAATATTTGTATGCATGAATATGTCTATTTGCATTGGTCTGGGTGTTTCTATGTATAATATGTATGTATTTACAAAAAGAAAAGTATATTAAAAATTAAAGAAAATGTATAAGCATTCAAATAGTAGCACTGAGCAGGAATCGAACCCGCGCCCCATGTCGTGGCAGTCGCATGCACTACCGCTGCGCCACAGAGGCCGTCTATATAAAAACTAGCTGATGCGGCTGCGCCCGCGCGGAGATCGGTTGTCGTTTTTTGGTCATACCTCCGGTTCTACTTAATCAATTACAATTGGAAGATTTTAAGTCTAACCAAAGACTTTTCTTATAGAAAAAACAACATCAAAATCCGTTCAGTAGTTTTTGCGTCCATCGAGAAGAAACATAAACGTTTGTCTGTTGTGTCACAAGAATTCAAAAAAAAAATTGTATTCAGAATCGTTCATTTAACATAACCCAAGTAATTTTTTATATCTCCAATACACAATACAGACACAACTAATTAATAATTTTATATCCTTGTTTTTCCCATGAACACATCATAACTTGAAAATGTTTAGCTTTTTAGCTTCACCTGTTTTATTCGTAATAGGTATTTACTCTGTGTTGGGGTGCGAGGGATATGCTCTAGGGGCAACCTTACACCCCGGCGTCTTAAGACCAGAGACGGCGTGCGGTTTTAGTCAGTTCAAGCCCGCCCCCACTGCCCGGCGGGTAACCGAAGGGATTTCCGAACAAAAAAAAAAGGTACTAACTCTGTAAAGTAAAAAGGGTAAAAGAGACTGCGCAGAAAATAGGAATATTTGTAACAAGTATACCTATATGATAATAACTTTTGAAAATGACGGATTTTCATGCAACCGTTCATCCCTTATTTTACCTTTTTAGAGGCGAATTTTCAAAAAATTATTCATTATATAAAAAATGTGAATTGAAAATATTATGATACGTAGACCTTAAAAATGGCCAGCCAAAAAATTTAAACAAATTTAGTTTTTTTCATACTGGCTAGTTTATTTATTGACTATTAAACATCTCTACATATTGCCAATGTCTACTATTGTGAGCAAGTATTGCATAAATTAAACATAATTATGCGTATTATTTAACAGGTGACCAAGGTCTATTTAGCGTGCTAATAATGAATATACATAACTACCTAGAATTGTTGAATTCTTGTAAATTTATGCTAAGTTAAATATACTAATTCGGGTAGGTAACTACACTGAAATCAAAAAAGTCTATACTTATACGCGGCATAGCCATTTGTTGGTGGCTGAACTCCTCCGTAACCAAATCGATCTTGACCAAATTTACCACGGTGATAGTGTGGACACTAAGTAGTGTTTTGAAGCGAGATGGTTCATGTCCGATGTACCATTGAGGAATAATCACCGAAAAAACAGTTTCACGAGTGCGCGGCCTTAGCTAAGCGCGCGACAGTAGTAAGATGTCTTATTTTCAAGTAAGAGTCCTGCTCGCTCAACTCAATTTATTTCAGTCGCACCCTGCACTGAATTCCTAGTATACATAGGTCAATAGGCGTAGGCTACTATAGCGTAGGTATTCTCGCTTTTGTATGGAAGTGATGTATGTTATGTAATAACTATTTATCTAATCTGTGCCTAGGCCAACAAAACGTGTCAATCTAAGCAAACGTCGGTAGCTTACTAATTAAGGAATCGGTCGTACGATCGAGATGTCCTGAGTTGGAATCCTGGTCATTACATTACAGACGTAAACCCACACAAGCAAATTAGCTTAGCTGAAGGGGTTAGAGGAAATACTATTAATTTCGGTTACTTAGTCTGAAACAAAAAAAAAACTTTATCACAGCGAGTGTTATAATCAAAAAAACTAGTTTTTGTCTAGGTATAATGTATAGCTAGCTATATATAATATGGCTATAATATATAATATGACTATAATATATAATATAGCTATATGACAGTCTCTATTGGGTTTGTTTGCATTCTTTCTCAACTCGATGGCCTTACAATTTTTTTAAAAATAATAATCATTAGATGATCCTACTTAAAAACTTCAGTGAGTTGTCTAACCAAGACTCTACCATCGAACCTGGCAGCGCAGATCCTAATGTCTTTTCGAGGTGAAATAGACGTAATGCTGGAACTACTTTTGCTCAAAGTGTCCAACTAGTTATTCAAAATAATTCCAATGTAACTAAGTAGAATATACCATAAATCATATTAGGTAGGTACCTAATTGATTATCAAGTCAAATCAATTTCTTTTAAACGCCATAAACCGTATGTTCTATGAAAACTTGTATGAAATACCTTAAGAAGTATGACGTCACACTTCTTTAATGTATATAAGTGTAATAAGGTACTATTGACTACTATTTAGGTGGTTAGGTGGATGATTAAAACAAAATAAAAACGATAAAATAAGAACGGACGCAATGATTAGCGCACTTTTATAATTATTTATATAATAAGCTCAGTTAAATCGTTTACTTAAACTATAAGTTAGTGAGTAAGTATGCAATTGATAGCAGCGAAAATGAAAGATGTTCTTCTTTTTCCGATCTAAATCGATAGGAAAAGTAAGCATACAAATTGCTTAAAAATTTTAATTGAATGGAATATATTATTTAAAAAAATCTTAGCTATATTCTCCAACGTCATAAATAAATCTTGGCTTGATATAAAATTTTATTATACCTACCCATTATACATGGAAGATAATGCGCATATTATTATATTCAAACATTATTACAATTTGTAAAAAATATTTAAACAAGATACAACGTAATAACAGGATAATATATAATAAAGAAAATTGAACGTGTGTTCGCGATTCGTGACGGCCATTACCTACATGCGGCTAATGACCTCAAAGTGATGGTGGGAGAAAACCAAAGACAACTCGTCTAGGTACTATCGTAATGACAACTATAAAATGTAGGTAGGTATATAAATTATAATACGACTGTGTACATTTCACTGTTTTTTGAAATGTTATTTTTTACAATTTCTGCTGCTAATATTACTGTATTTTTGTTTACGCAGGTACAATTTTTTTATTGAGCTGAGTGAGACGAAGTCGAGCGAAAGCTCCTCATACTAGACTTCAGGATTTTCTTTGTCACAGGTCTCCTCCTAAACTACTAATCCAATCAGAACCAAATTTGGCATGATTAAAGAGGTCAATCAGAGGAAGGTTTATGGATATATTTTGAAAAAAATTATGCTACCACAGAGGAATGATCACCGTTAAAAAAATTCCAGATGGAATTACATAATAACCGCTCGAGACACTGTGACCAAACTTTACACGCTCAGAAAGCATGTCCAGAGTTGTGACTTTCAAAAAAAAATCGGACTTGCCACGGAGGAATGATCACTGTTCAAAATTTTCAAAATCTGATACACGATGTCTCACTCAGCTCAACATTGCAAGCAGCGATTCGCCTTGCAGACCTAGTATATAATATGTATGAGAGTTGTTCTTATGTTTGATTTTCGGATTTTTCATAATAACAAATTTGAAAAATTGTGGAGGAAAGGGGTGTGTGAGTGCGGTGATTCGGAGTGTCCAGTGAGTCGGGGCTCCAAGCGTCGAGGTGAGTCCTCGGTGAGCCCTCGGTGAGGCGGGGCGAATCCTCAGTGAGATGAGGTGAGTCCTCGGCAGTGAGACGGGGCAAATCCTCTTGAGTCGAGGTAACCCCCTCGTGTATAGGGCGAATGCAGCTGCGTAGACGGCAGAGATGTGCTTTAAAGGCTGTTATGGCTGTAGGGTATCCAGGCTGCAGCGGTCGCTGCATGATGTGGTATCCCAGTTGAGGCCGAAGCTGCTGGATGGCGAAGACTTAATTACCACTCATGCTGAAAAAGTGAATAGGATGGTGGCGATAGGAATGCTGCTGATATGTTCAGCGAAGGTCACGTGATCGTATCACGTTGGGGTCACCACACTCACCACTGTGGAGGAACGGGGCGTGATGTTCCTCCAACACAAAGGGAGGATCCTCCGACCAGGCAAGGTGATCACGGCTGGCAGGCCGCGGCCCAACGGTTGTCGTAGGGATGTTGTATATTATATGTTATACCAGCGCGCGAACTTCACTTTCGCGATTCAGGATTGGTAGTGACGTAGTAATATCGAAGTAGTTCAACTTGTTGTCGCTAGATGGCACTAGGTATATGTAGTATGGCCACAAATTCAACAATGTATTGCCGCGCGTGCAGCCTAAAAATGTCGCACGGAGACCCATTTTCAGCATTTAATTAAATTTATAGATAATGAAGATAATGGAGCTCGGAGCTTTATATCTGATATTTCCTTTTCTTTAAAATCATTTTTTGATATTTCTTAGATAGGTATATACAATATATAGTCTATGAAATGAATGACCAATGACTTTTCGATGCTTTTCGAAGTAACGTGTGTATTTATCGCAGGTTTATAAGTGCCCGGTTAATGGCAATAGGCTCGCTACCTATTACATTGGGACCTAAACATAAACTGGCGAAATGTAGGTGCTAGCACCCCCATTTCCTTCGGGGATATAGGTGTGAGTTTATGTTATGTTATGAAATGAAAATGAAAATGAAATGCCTTTTTTTCATCTTTAATTGTTTATAACTTTTCCAATTGTTTATGTGCTAATACAAGATTTTGACACATTTTGCTAGGCGTCATTCCGCATCCAATGTGGTATCACACCTAATTTTCAGAGCTGTACCTCTATTTTAGACCATTTTGAACTTGTCGACGAGACTATTCATCCTACGCCCGTTCGTCCCCATATGGGATGAATGACTGAATTTTGCGTCTTTTTAAAAGCTTTTAAAAAGTATGTTGTATGCATGAAACGTATGTTAGTTCGGGTCAAATCTTGCGACTAAATTTTTAAGCAGATAACTAATCACCAACAGAACTAAATAACCGATTGGCATAAAATTTTGCATACACGTTTAGTTTGGATGATAATGCATTAACATGGTACTGTGGAGTCTGGGGTTTGACTTCACAGTTTCTTGTCGATAACTAGTGATATTTAAATTATAACACAAGGATTTTTATAAGATGAATACCTATATTTATTCATAAATATAACTCTACTGAACGTGTTTTTAGGGGAGATACGCGAAATCCTTTATATTTACTGAACGAACTAGTGGGTCGCGAACTCTGCTCAGTGATTGAGCCTTTTTTTTGTGCGGAAATCCCCTCGGATTCCCCGCCGCTGGCCAGCGAGGGTGGTTATGTCGGACTTGAACCGACTAAAACCGCACGCCGTCTCTGGTCTACAGACGCCGGGCTCAGTGATTGAGCCTAAAACACTTTTTACTTCTTGATATTTTCTTAGGGCGGGTCCAGGCCGGAGCCTCTGGTCACCCGCTGACTCGATCTGTCTGCAAACCTTTTGTTTTTTCCTAAGCTCTTAATTCAAATTCATTTATACATTTATATTTTAATTTCGCTGACGCATGATGGCCAGGCAACTAACTATAGGGTTCGAAGGAGTCCGAACACTACAGTACCGTGGAGCCGGTCTGATCATTGAGTAAGAAGATACCTATAGGAACTCCTAAATTAATCAAGATAAATCAATCGTGTTTGGGCTCATTTGCTTTCTCTTGACAAACTCTCTGATGTGACGTGGTATTCAGGGTCTGTTGTTGGAGAAGGAATGTGGCCATAGGAACTTATAAAGGGACAAGAGAAACCTTTTTTATTGTTTTTTTTAATCGCGCTTGTGTTACATGATATGCAAGGTCCAAAGATGGTCACGGTAGGCAGTCTGGTCCGTTATATAAGATAGACCTGTTGTGATAAGCTCTTTTGGCTGGTCTTGGCAAACACTCAGGTTCTAAATGACATTACTGAAACTAAAAAGTTAAAAAATGCAATAAGTGCTAAAACAAAATAATAAGTTTATCTAAGGATTATGCTGATTACAAAAACTTGTATCGCGCAAGTATTTTGCTCTGTGTTTTAATTGCGCTACAAGCTTTTGAAATCAGCACAACCCTTGCATATAATAATTATTTTCATTTTAGCACAACTGACGTTTATTTTTTTGTTGTTGTTAGATTTTTATTTTACATATGATGATTTGTCCCATTGATTTATTTTCTTCATGTATTAACAAAAATGATATAAAGTGATGTCATCAAAAAAGCTTGAGTATTTTGTATGATATTAAATTCAACAAATAAAAAGTACCTACTTTTCAACTTTTTTGCTGCCAGGACTTTCGTACCTACTCTAATATATAATAATACACCTATGCAAATTCATGCTTGACACTCCCGTTCACGCGGGATGACGGCGTAAGGCAGCGGGGGTGGTAAAACATTCGCTCGGGCAGTGGTAACCAGACGACCGTCGACGAACTTAAAATTTGGAATTCTTTGATTTCATCTATATGACAGATACAAAAAGATGCGCATTGTTGATCTTTCGCGATACCAAATTTATTGTTGCATACAGCCAGTCTAATAGTACCTAAGTATACATAGAAGTCATTGTTTCTAACACATTCCGTACAAAAGTGGGCACAAACTGATTAAATTAGGGACCGGTACCCCTAACGCTTAGATAAACTTTGAGGAATCTCCTCTATACAGTCATGCTTTCAGAAATACCTGGCGGTAAAGCGTTCGACTGCTCATTTTATCCCATGAATAAATTCCCGTGGAAAGTTGGCAGTAAGTTGATAAGCTAGTAGGTTTTTCTCATTGATGAAGTCGCGGGCAACAGCTAGTGTTTAACATTATTTATAGTGCGATTGGCTCCAAACTAAAATTATGAAAAGTGCTATTCAACATTTTTCATAATTTTAGTTTGTTTTAGTTTAAACGTACCTACTGCAACTTAGCGTAATTTAGCCAGTGCGATTAACAAGACAACACAAAACATGTGAAGCAATATAGGTAATCGTTAGAGTCAGCTTTGGTCCTTTCAGCCATGGTCTAAAAGTGACAAATTGTTTAGCCATACACCACTAAACCATGGAGAAACAATTTGTCACCACCTATTCCTTTCTAGGTTTATGTCTCTGTCTAATAGCACCTGTTTATAATTAGAGTTATACCCAGAAATTACTAAACAGTTAAGTGAACGGAAATTACCAAACAAGTTGGCCTTATTATGTAGTGAGGTCCCGGATTTGAATCCTGGTTATTACACTACCGACGTGAACACACTCCTAACACAAGCATTTACGCTCAGATAATAGGGGTTAAGGGGAATACTAGTAGACGGCCTCTGTGGCGTAGCGGTAGTGCATTCGACTGCTACGACAGGGGGCGCGGGTTCGATTTCCGCTCAGTGCAAATATTTGTATGCATGAATATGTCTATTTGCATTGGTCTGGGTGGTTCTATGTATAATATGTATGTATTTACAAAAAATAAAGTATATAAGTATGTTTATCCGCATTCTGGAACCCATAACACAAGCTAGTTAAACTATGCTTACTTTGGGTCTAGAAAGCGCTGTGTAGAATGTCGTAGAATATTTATTTTATTATTATTTATAAATTCGATTAATAGTACTCTTCAAAAAAACATTACTCACGCCTATACACGCTGAATTTTTCAACTGGGCGTGGATGGCCAAGTCCGAAATTATGGGAAAATAGCGAAAAATGGTCAAAGGAGTCTCGAGCCCCATTTTGATGGAAACTAAAACTGCATCAAAAGTTCAGTCCCCCCCCCCCCGCCGGCCAGTGGGGGTGGTTATGTCGGGTTGAACCGACTAAAATCGCACGCCATCTCGGGTCTTAAAACGCCGCCGGGGTGTAAGGTTGCCCATGAGAGCATCACAGACAGACAGATAGAGTTACTTTTGCATTTATAATATTAGTATGGATACCTATCTATTTCATATCCAACATTTTGTCACGAAGTAAAAACCCTGTTCTCACGAGTCTAGTGTATATCATTTCAATTAAAGCCAGATTGCTGCAAAGTGGACCATTTGCTGGCGTCTATAATTGCCTGTCGCTTATGGATAACGATTTCTAAGTACTGTTTATAAGGTATGTTGATCAGTGTGTTGTGGTCTTAGCTCATAATTCAGGCTAGAAACGTGGAGCGAACATAAAATGTATTGTATCGACTATTTGTTTGTAGAATGCACGAATAGGAAGGATTCTAGTTCGTTATTTAACCAACTACTATTTAACCAACTACTATTTAAACAACTACTATTTAACCAACTACTATTTAACCAACTACTATTTAACCACCTACTATTTAACCAACTACTATTTAACCAACTACTATTTAACCAACTACTATTTAACCAACTACTATTTATAAACGCGAAACTTTGTGAGTATTTATGGATGTTTGTTACTCTTTCACGCAAAAATGGCTGAACGGATCTGGCTAGAATTTGTATAGATTATAGTCTGGAATGATACATAGACTACTTTTTATTCCTGGAATAGGTTCCCATGGGAAACGGGAACGGGAGCAGAATTAGAGGTCCCGGGTTCGAATCCTGCCATTACACTACCGGCGTGAACCCACTCTTAACACAAGCAATTTAGCTTGTGTTAAGAGTGGTGTTAAGAGGGGTTATGGGGAATACTAACAAATTCGATTAGTAATATTCCTGAAAAAAAATTACTGCTACAAATGAATGAAGCATGAGGCAAGACACTAGCTTAAAAACACACACAGACGCAAAAACGCAAACACAACTGTATTCCTAAGGATGGTGTAGGTACTTAAATTACATGCATACTAACATGCATATACTCTCGCCTTTTCCCCACCGGGGTAAGCAGGAACTAAAGCCCACCATCTGCATTTATCCTTGCACACTTCACGAACTTCCTCAACTGTTATATCATGAAATCCAATATAAGTAACGGGAACTAAAAACTGTAATGAAAATCCGATCAACTAAACTGAGTTTATTACTCAAAACAATTTATTACCTAAAATGTAATAATGAATAGTTTAGTTCGATTGAATCGTAATTGTTTGTCATTGATGAAACCTCAGTAATTGTAGTCAAGTAGTTGGTCTAGAACACACACACAGTTTAGTACACACAATCATAGGCTAGGTACTTCATCCTTGTTGCGAGGGAAATGCGTTATGGGGCCACCTTACACCCTGGCGTCTGAAGACCCGAGACGGCGTGCGATTTTTTAGGCGGTTCAAGCCCGACATAACCGCACCTCCCGCCCTGGCCGGCAAAAAAAAAATTCATACTTTCGGCGAGCGTGTGTACCCGCTCCCAGCTCCGTCGCCCAACTGTCTTGTCCTATCATATTGTCCCTGTGGATAGAACAGTACGATAAAAGTACAGAAATTTCACATGGAACACCTAGGTGAACCACGGGTACAAGAAAGTAACCGTAGAACACCTAGGTGAACTACGGGTACAAAATCTTAACCATGGAACACCTAGGTGATCAACTAGGTGTTCCACGGGTACCTACCCATTTCAATATGTTATTCTACCACACACACATACACTAAATTAATGGGAATCTTAGAAGCGGTTAGCTTAGCTTTAATTTGGACTGCAAATATTTTTATCTGCAAAATTTATGAGACATTAGAGCATAATTATGCTTTGTTGAGTTTATTAAACATAATAATGTTTAATAAACTCTAGCCAACTTATTTAGGAGTCAATGCTCAAACACACCTTGTTAAACGATGACTTTTATCTATGACACTGAGTGCGTGAGTGCCTCAAACGGAACCGATTCATTAAAAAAAAACAGATTATTATGATAATTACTCGATAAATATTCGTGTATTTAAATTAGATCATGTTCATTGTCATTAGTATTAGAGTCAACTCAACTGAGGTGACACTCAAAACAGTAGGTACTCTTGTAAAATATAGGAGTGGTCCGTCCTATTTAAGCGCCGGTTCTATATTGGTTACTCTAAATATCCTGTTAACTCTATAATATTAACCATTCGTGCGTTTAGTTTAGCCTGAAATTTTAATGATCTCACTACTATTCTATTCATAAATGTGAAAGTATGGATGGATGGATAGGTGGATGTTACTCTTTTCACGCAAAAGCTACTACTGTATCGAATGAAATTTGACACACAGATAGATTATAGTCCAGAATAGTAGGTACATGGGCTACGGTGGAATAAAGAGTAAAAAATAGCCTATGTGCTATTACAGATTATAAAAATTATACTATAGTATTTATTATACTTATTTTTTTCAGCCTTTTATTGCATAAAAGAGTAAAAAACAATACATATACCTCTCCCTACATCCTCACAAACTTTTGCATTTATAATAGAAGTCGAAAAGATTAGGTAGCGAGGATTGGGGTGTGTGTTGGGTAACCTCCTCGAGTGTCGCTCCGATTCCGATCCCGCTGCAGTCCAGGGGGAACGGAATCGGAGCGGCCGGTACACCCTGGGCGGCGGTCAATGGCTTCCCCTTCACCCCTTCATAGGGTTGGCATTGATCGTCGGCCAATACCCAACGTGGCGGGAACACATCGCTCTCCGTACTCCTCTGCTTTCAGAGGAGACAGGATGAGCGATGCTGTTAGTGGTGAGATGGCCCAGGGTCAGTCGGGGTGCGAGGGATATGCTCTATGGGTAACCTTACACCCCGGCGTCTGAAGACCCGAGACGGCGTGCGGTTTTAGTCGGTGCAAGCCCGACATAACCGCCCCCGCTGGCCAGCGGGGGGGTATCCCAAGGGATTTCCGCACGATAAAAAAAAAAAAAAAAAAAAAAAAGGTAGCGAGGATTCATCCTCATCTTAGCGTTGCTCTCAGTTGCATCCGAGGCTTTTACTTTGGACTCCGGGGTCCTCTTACTCCATTTGCTAAACGTTAGCTTGTTTTTCCTTTTTTTTTTAAGTGCCATTTTAATTGTCTATACAGAATTATATAATTATGACTCTGACTTTGACTCATCGTTATACGGTTTTTTTTATGAGAGCGACCGCACACCCTGGCAGGAAAGCCTGCCCTAGAGCGTCATTCGTCAATCAGAAGGTGTATCAGCTTGCAAGTGAAGTTGGTTTGGCTCCGAAGACTAAAATCCATACAAACATCCATACACAGAAAAAGGCGTCATTATATGCCTCCGGGCTAGGCAGATACAGAGGGATATATATGCTCTATAGGCAACCTTACACCCCGGCGTGCGGTTTTAGTCTGTTCAAACCCGAGATAACCGCCCCCGCTGGCCGGCGGAAAGATCCGAGGGGATTTCCGCACGAAAGAAAAAAAATGGTAGGCAGATACAGCAGCCCGCCGTCTGCTACTACCCTTACATACATCACGAGCTTCCCCTACTGTCATTAAATCTTTCATACAAGCCATTTAAAAAAAAGGTACTTATCATTATATGTAATGTCGAAAGATATATATGAACTGGACGCAATAAGAGAATTTTTGAAGACCAAAATTGATCACATATTCTCGGAAAATTCTGGGTTCGAATAGAATGAAAATGTTGTTGAATATAATATGGGTGCCAGGGAAGTTTAAAAGTGGTTATTCTTTCTACCTAGCTTTATAGGAATTCAGCGTGAAGGTATGTGGTATGTATGATTAATTAAAGACAGTAAAAAATAAACTGTATTAAAATACTTATTACCTACTTCTTGGGTGGCCATATTAACGACTAGTAGTAGTAATTTACGTTTTTGCAATTTTACTTAAATAACTTCAATCTACAATATTATTGCACAATTAAAGTGTAATAAGTTGATAGTATGTGTGTGAAGGTATGTTCAAACATATGTAAAGTCAGCCTTCTTGAACATTTTAAACCGAACGCAAAAAAATTAGCATCGCAATTTATCCGAACATACTCTTGGGATATACCTACCTATATTCTGTATAAAAAACATGCAAGTAGCAAATTGCCACATATTTCAATGCGGACAATGAGGAGAATACGAAAAAAGGATAGGCAGCGAGGTAAGATTTCAGGGACTCCAACACCTTTTTAGCGATTGCAGTTGCGTAGAGACATACCTAACATCTTTAGCGGTATTTTACCACCTCTTTGTATTTCCTTTGTTAATACATACATATTATACATAGATACACCCAGATAAGGTAAATATAATAAATATATAGTATGTAACATATAATAAACACTGAGCAGGAATCGAAACCGCGATATCTGAGTTAACAATCGTCAAATCTTAACTTATTGAACCATGACTAGACAAAATCTCGAGGAGAAGCTAGCCAGCAATCGTATTATAATATTATGTACTCTTAGCTTAACCATCACGTTACCGGGTTACCACTTTTAAGTTGAAAAACATCCACTCATCCAATTATACTTTCAAAGTACAATTTGTATGAAATTATTTATTGTTTTTCCCTATAACTGCGATAAAAACTCAGTCACAATTGAAAAGGCTTTCTCGTTACATAGTGAGATCGCCAGCGAATAAAAACTTACTGGATAGAATTTTAAATTTTATAACGATTGTATTTTTTTCTTCAACATCCAATTCTAGTTATTGTAGATATTTTTAGTATATTCATATGAAATTATGCTTAAATCTTTTAAATAAAAATAAAGAACAATCTTATTTACCACTGTCATCATCAGGATCACAGCGTTAATCCTAGTTATATGCAAAGTTTGCATTTTGGTGCCCGGGGTAAATTACCCCTACCCCTACCCCCTTTTTATGATTTGGTACGGTTGACTTTTACAGGAGCGACCACAGGAGCGTCCCGACAAGCCATGCCCATGAATGCCGGCTGCGCAATATGAACCGTAAATCGTGTTTAGGTACTTTTGCAGATGGTGGGAAAAGTGTATTAAGTAGTGGGCCAAAAGTGTCATGGTACCTATACATGGTGAATTTTAAAAGTGGGTGTGGATGGCCAAATCCCAAAGTCTGAGGAATAGCGGAAGTACTCAAAAAAGTCTCGGGCCCGATTTTGATAAAAACTAAAACTGCATCAAAGGGTGTTTAAAAAATCAATATTTCTTGCAAGAATTCGAAAACTTTATATTGCAAAGAAAATACATATACTTTACTTTATTATTACGGTACAGTCGATGATATTTGTTGTAAGCACCCCATGCTTTTTAACCATAAAATAAATCTTTCATTATTCACTCTATTTTATAATCTCAAACTCATAAACAATTATTTTTTACTTTTTTATTTGGTCTTCTATTAAAGGATATTTTTTTAGTTTTTTTTTAAACTATTACTTAGTATTGATGGCCTCTGTGGCGTAGCGGCATGCGACTGCTACGACAGGGGGTGCGGTTTCGATTCCCGCTCAGTGCAAATATTTGTATCCATCAATATGTATATTTGCATTGGTCTGGGTGTTTCTATGTATATATTATGTATTATGTATATATTTACAAAAAAGTATATAAAAATGTTTATCCGCATTTTGGAACCCATAAAACAAGCTAGTTAAACTATGCTTACTTTGGGTCTAGAAAGCGCTGTGTAGAATGTTGTAGAATATTTAACATAACATAACATAACATAAACTCACGCCTATATCCCCGAAGGGGTAGGCAGAGGTGCTAGCATTAACCGGGCACTTATAAACCTGCGATAAATACACACATAACTTCGAAAAGCATCGAAAAGTCATTGGTGTGTGCCATGGTAATACCTGGGATCGAACCCGAGACCTCGTCTCAGCAGTCCATTACCCATATCACTAGGCTACCGCGGCTTATTTATATATTTTATATAGAATATTTATATATTTATTTATTGATTTAATAAATTTAACATAACATAACTTCGCGCCTGTATCCCCGAAGGGGTAGGCAGAGGTGTATTACACACCCACAATTCACCAGTTATGTTAAGGTATGGGACCTATAGGGGGCGAGCCTGACATCTACCGGGCACATAATTAAGCGAGCAATAATTACCATTTATTAATGCACACATAACTACGAAAAGTCAGAGGTGTGTGCCCGAGGCGACTGGGGAATAAACAATTTACTTACAAATTTACACTTATCATATTACACCTTATAATATCAACAAGCCTGATCTCACGAAATAAACATCCGTTGACCTTATCATTTAACGGCAATAAAGATCTACTTAAGTGCACAAATGCTCTCCATGCATTACGCAAAAAGCGATGGGTCAGCTTACGTGTTAAAAGTGCCGAGTACTTGTAATGACATAACGCCCAATTAACGGCTGTCGTGTGTGACAGTGCTAACAGATTTTAAAACATTATTTACAAGTATCTGCATACATAAATTGAATAAGATTTCGCGCGAGTTTCCTCGCTAATCACAAGTTACTACTATTATAAATTTGAAAGTTTAGATGGATGGATGTCTGTTACTAAATCACGCCAGTATGGTTGAATAAATCTGGAAGAAATTTGGCACGGTTTCTGTGAATTGCGGGAATGACATCCTTACTTCACGCGGGCGGAACCCTACCTCGACGCCATAAAGCATTAGCTCTCTAGCGGTAGAGCGGAAGATCTAAGTTTTGCTTCACGATTAACGTGAAGCGAAAAATCACATCTCTTTTAAGCATATTGTGAACAGGCCAAGACAACCTCACCTGCAAGCCGGTACTCACCTGCTGATTGGCGCAAAAGGCTCTGGAGCAGGTTTTCCTCTCGGAGTTGGGCAGTCAGACGGCAGTCGCTTTCTTAATATCCAAAATAAGCCAAGCATAAAATAGAAAGCGAACCCAGGACTCCGAGGTGAAAGCCTCGGATGCAATCGTTCAGTAAGGTCTTTAATGTTCCGGCCTCACCCAGGAACCATGACACGATTTTTGCTCTGATTAGCTATGGTTATTTACCTACTAGGCAAGTAGGTAACTGACCATAGGTCATGGTGAGGAGCGCGAGTGCGTGGGCCGCCGCGCCGCCTCCTTCTGCGATTACTGTCCGACCCTAAACTTCGAAAGGAAACCTATACCATAGTTTCGAACGTTGATCAGTACCCAATGCCTTTTACAGAAAAGACTGCGTCTTCTGAATTAAATATGTAATTCAGTTATTTTTCTTTTATCAGGGCCTGTTTTTAGTGCTTTTGGTTTATAAAGTCGATTTTTTTAAATTTTAATTTAACTCATTTCTACCTTATTTATCGAAGGCTAATTCTGGTAATCCTTCTGAACATACTAGTATGAACAAGAAAGTAATATGCTTAATTAATATAATATAATAATATTTTTCCTATAGATTTTAGATCGGAAAAAGTTCAAGTCCCATCCTAGATGTTCTCTTTTTCCGATCTAAAATCTATACTAGTATGAGTTCGAATAAGTATACTGAACTGCGAACCCATTTAGAGGGTATACGCTCAATGTTTTCTTATGTAATAACATAAGTAATTCCTATATGTGCGATAGCAGCACTCGCGGTTCATTTGCTGGCTTTATTGAAGATTTCCGTTGTTTGTCTTCAAACTTATCATCAGATCATCACGAAATTATAATAGACCCTTATAAACAAAAATAATTTTCTAAATCGGTTCAAGCGTCTTCGAGTTCGACGAATTCCGATGAATTGAGAACCTTCCTCCTTTTTGGAAGTCGGTTAAGAATAAGATAGAAATATTAAATAGTTACCCAAAAGTTCGGTTGTGGATTCGGTTTCGGCTGTAAAACCAGTTTCGGTCGGACACTAAGCCACACACACTCATCCATCCTCAAAAATTTTCACATCTTAGGTATAATACTAGTAGGATTCGTGAGACAAATGTGCACAGTTCCTAAATTCAGTATATTGAAAGTCGCAATCGAGTCGTGTCGTCCATCTTGTGCATAATAGGAGAGCGTATCACAGAGGTTGGCTAAGCGCAAGCGCAACAGGCTTACAATTTCACAATTTGTCCCCGCGCGGTTTTTGCGCTCCGCAGTAATTGGCGCTCACCTGCGCGCGCGCAGCGGCTGGCACAACGCTCCAAATATGGCAACCCGCCCGTCGCGGACATTTTGCTTTTTTGGAGTATCTGACAAATGTGTAATTATTTATTTAATATCGTCCGCTTGTGTGCACATTTGGGCACAATTCACATACCGCATTAAGCGTTTTTCGGTCACCATTTCTGTTGAGTGTTAAGGTCAGTTAATGCTTCTTGTCGGCTAATAAATACGTTAATGACGCTCCCTATCCGGAAACATGTTGGATTTTTTTTTCTTGAAATTTATTAAGCTTTACTGTTCATTTTAATTGGTGAATTTCAATATCTCGATATGGGGGGCGGATGGCTATCTTTATTTATAAGCACTTACATATTCAAATAAATGAATCCTTTTAGAGAGAAGGGAGAGGTTTTGAAGCGAATCTTTTATAGTGGGCTTGGCTTCCGGGCACTAATAAAAATAACGTCATTGTACACTTCTGCGACACTAAAGTTATACAGAAGATCGACGCCGGGGTGTAAGGTTGCCCATAGAGCATATCCCTCGCACCCCGACTGACCCTGGGCTATCTCCGGTTACGAGATGGCCCCCTCGGGTTTGTGAACCACGGTGTCCCCGCCTTGCCCCGGTTTGAGGGAGGGGCGCTAGTCGCCCCACCGTCCCGGCCTGATGCCTACGTATGAGAATTTCCGTTCAAGTCAGTCTCAACGACAGCCGCGATCGGATAGATGACAAACATTTTTTTTTGTTATCCGAAATTGATAATTTACTAGTGGTACAAAAGGCTTATAAAGTATTGTAAGTGGGCTATATCCGTATCCAAGTGTCAAATAAGAGAAATTGTAATGGAAATTTAGGCCTCCCCCTTCTCGTACGGAAAATTTAACATCCGCACATTTAAAAGAAACTCCATACAACTATACCTAGAACTTAGTCAATTCTTGAAACATTTATATATAGTAATAAATCTGTACAATCTGTTAAGGTTCGCTTCAAGTCTAACTAACTACGGAACGGCCGAACTGCGTTATTTGCCGTGAAGCTACTGCCTTCAACCTCCAAAAACCACTGGCGATATCGCTGTTTTTTTTTATAAACAGTTCACTAAACTGGACACACACTATATAGTTCATCGCTTGCTTGCTTGATCTTAAATTAAAGATTACTCTGTTCGTAGTTAAACCAGGTTGTCAGACTCTTAGGGTTTTTTAGGATCCGTACCGAATGTCGCAGATGTTCGTATGGCATCCTAGCAAGACACGGAGAGATCGCAATGTGTTAAGAATGGACAACCATCCTTTTTTTCCGTTCGGAAATCCGTTCGGATACCACTAGCTACCGGCCAGAGGGGGAGTTTATGACTAAATCCGCACGCCGTCTTGGGTCTTCAGACTAAGGTGGTATAAGGTGGCCCCATAAGGCATACGACTAACCTGGCTATTATTGCTTAAACTTGCACTTGTAAAGTAACCGAAAAGGTTTATTCGGCTACTTTTCAGCCACGAGTTTACTTGTAGAGCATTATATTCAATTCTCTATCTAGTTATACTCATTGGGTGTAGGTATGGGACCCACCAAGACTTTCGGGGAATGCCAACCTCACTAGCAAGCCGGCAAAAATAGGAGAAGGAGTAAGCGTAAGGGCTCCGAGATGAAACCCTACTGTTAAGATGATGATGATGATGATTCATTATACTCATTAAGCTCCGGTGGGTGAAACTCGAGGGAATTTCCACACAGAAAAGCAAAAAAGGGTAATTTTCTTGTAAACTATTATACACACTATATACACTACCCATTGATCGTAAAATTCTAAAAGCGTTTTTATGTCTTAATTATCTCCGATCGATCGTAAAATTCTACCAGTGAGCTCCCAATTACCAATAAACAATAATAATGTAATAAATTAAAATAATTAATATTTTTAGAGTTCCGCACCGGAAGGACCACCAATGAAAACCTATTATTAAGTGTCCGTAGTATCTGTGACAGTATTTCTATCTATGTATACCTATAAACGCGCTGTGTCTCATAAACTGCAGTAGTTTGATAGCTGATATTTTATCGGAAGTTTGAGCGAATGTCACACATTGAAATAAAACTATTTTTAACGGATTCTATGCAGCCACGGTCACGGGGTCTCCCCGCTGCTGAAAAGCAACCGAAACGTCGGGATCAATGTAAAATATAAAATGACATCAAATAAATCGCGATAGAATCCGTTAAAAATAGTTTTATTTCAAGCTGATATTTTGTCAGTGTGAATTACTGTTGCTGCTATAACTACAAATTTTATTAGTACATACTATAAATTCGAAAGGATGGATGGGTTTATAGATGTGTGGATGGATATTTGTTACTCAATCACTACGGAACAGCTGATAGATCTGGAGGAAATTTGGCACAGAACTAATACTAACATTATAAATGCGAAAGTAAGTTTGCCTGTCTGTTTGTATGAACCGATTTTACTCATTTGGTACAGAGATGGACTAGAGCTTGGGAAAGGACATAGGCTATGTTTGGTCGCGATAATCGACAACCACGCGGGCGGAACCACAGGTAACAGCTTTTTTAGCTAGTGGATTATAGTTTGGAATAGCACATATACTAGGTTTTTTTCCCAGAAATAGGTTCCTGTAGGTCGCGATAGGGAGATTAGTATTAACGCGGACGTAGCTACGGACAGCAGTTAGTACTAAAATAATTTGTCCAATTTCAATTTCATACCGCTTCTTTCGTTCCGTTTAAAAAAGTATCAAAAATTATATAGTTATTATATCTTGTATGATCTTGTACGGAACCCTCCGCGACGACTACGATGCGCATTGGACAAGTTTTTTTGAAATGAGAATTCATAGCCATGTCATTCAATAACGATCAATACAGATCGGCCATTTTTATACAGGGACGTATTGTGTTCAATTTATTGTTTTATTTATTTTTTTCATTTGCTTCTTTACCTTGTTACTTATTACAGGAGGTAAGGAGGATACCATTAAGGTGTAACTCACGTAGTAGTGCCATAAACTATAGCGCCCTGGTTCGCATACAAATGAAGGTGCAGGTGCTCGAAAACCGGCTTATTTATCTACTGGTTTTTAGGAGGCTGGTGGAGTTACCCTGCATGTCAGGCATCAAAGATATCGCCTCTTTAGAGGTATATACTTTGCACAGCATAGGTCAAATGGGTGTATAATAATGGGTATATAATGGGACAAAATGGGTGTATGAGGTCAAAACAACCCCCCCCCCTCCCCCCACCTGCAAGCTGGTACACCTGCTTATTGAAGGACGAGGCTCTGGCGTAGACAGCCGCTTATGTAAAATCCAAGAAAAACCAAATATACAGATAGCAGAAGTAGGAGAGCGGACCCTCGACTTTAAAGTGCAACCGGGATTAGCTCTTGCTTAATCACTAGGTACATATTATAAAGCAAAGTCGTCCGCCGCGTATATCTGTCTGTTCGCGATAAACTCAAAAAGTACTGCACCGATTTCCATGCTGTTTTGGATAGGTTCGAAGAAGGTTTAAGTATATAATTTATCCAGTTTTATATACATTGGCTAAGATATAATGAGATTTGTTGGAGATGTCGAAAAAAAATACCTTTTGAGATATTACAAAATGATATATGCTGGAATTGTGTATCTTATATAGGTTGTGGTGGTGGAATAGGGTCCCATGGGTAGCGGGAACGGAATCAGAAATCCACGCGAGTGAAGCCGCGGGCAACAGCTAGTAATGAGATAAGTTACAAAATCAACAGCTTCCTAGGACATCATCATCCCAGCGTTAATCCCGGTTGTATCCAAGCTTGCACTTTAGAGCCTAGGGTTCAATCTTCTACCCTTTCTCCTTGTGATGTAACTTGTATGGGAGTGACTTCTCTGTGATCCCCCAACCCCGGAAAGAACACCTCGTCCATTAATCAGTAAGTGTACCAGCTCGTTGTTCAGGTTGGCTTGGACCCAAATAACTTAATGCGGCCCGTACTGATACAAAATGTGTAGATAATAAACAGACTCACGTCTAGTACGTCGTCACGTACTCACGTATATGAAAGGATATTTTTTTTAAACTGTATCTACTTTAATATAAAGTCAATAACTTCTATATACACCAACTACTAGGCTGGCGGCACGGGAAAAAAATTTTGTATCGTGAAAGACCATTAACTTTTTCTAGCTGTCATACCGATGACATTAGGTGTCAAAATTCATTAGAAACTTATTTATCTAGTTTCTGCGCTCTGCTCCAAATTCGAAATTCAAAATTTATTCCCGCCTCTCCCAGGAACCGCAATACAAGTTTTGATCTAAACTGCTGGTCTAGTAGTTAGTATTTATTATGTATATGGTAGTAGTAGATATATATACCTACTCGTAGGAGTCTTATAGTTACCTACTTACCTACTTGCACGTAAGTGAGTTAAATACCATGTTAAACTGACTTGTGCATACAGTAATTGGTCATTTACATTTATTACATCTACCAGAGATTACGAAAATTCTATTTGAATATTATGCTAATTTCTACTAATCCTTTAGTAATTACTAAAAGATAAGCACAATAATTAGGATAATTAAAAAACCCGCCTGCCAAAGAGCAAACAAGTCTGTGTTTTCTAAAGTCTGAATCTTAACATTAATTAGGTGCTCATAGTAATTCTATTTTTATTTGTTTCTTTTTAGTTATAAATCATATACGAGTATATTTAGAACTATGACGTAGAGGTAGAGTTTTCGACTGCTACTATCCTGACTAGCGCCCCCCCCCCCCAAACCGCGGCAAGACGGGTACGCCGTGGTTTTGGGAACCCGAGGGGGCCATCTCAAAACCGGAGATGGCCCTGGATCAGTCAAGGTGCGAGGGAAATGCCCTATGGACAACCTTATACCCCGGCGTCTGAAGACCCGAGATGGCGTGCGGTTGTAGTCGGTTCAAGCCCGACATAACCTCCTCCGCTGGGCGGCGGAGGGATATTCGAGGGGATTTGAACACGAAAAAAAAGTATGAAAAGTAGCTTAAGTTAGCTAACAAACATACAAACATTTTCACAAACTTCCACATTTATAATATTAGTAGGATAACAACACCCAGACCAATGCCAACAAACATATATATTTACACCGAGCAGGAATCGAACCCGCGACTGCTTACGTAGCAGTCGAACGTTTACCAGACCACATAGGTCATCGATACGCCTACAATTTATACCGTTTCTTCCTAGAACAATATCCTATTGGTAATTCGGTCATCACTCTTTAGCACGGTACCGATAAGTGCTAACGGTTTTCGCAAGCCGTTTGAATTGGAACGCAACTGTCACTAACACTATATGGCGTCTTATTGTTAGGGATATATTTGTACCATACTTGAAGAGAAATTGTGTAGTCTAGATCTTTAAGGCCGAAGCCAACCTTTTGCCTCTTGGGGTTGGGAAGGCAGACGACAGTTGTTCCCAGAAAAACCCGACGTACCATATGCTTTTTCAAGCCCCACTTAAAGCCGGGCTTGAAGGAACAGGGGAACACGTGTGCTGGTAAAGAATTTCAAGACTGATGATGATGACTCATAATAGGGAATCCTACAAATATTATAAACTTGCTGATCCGGCCAACTTTGTTCCGCCTTAGAGTCAAGTTATTTTGGCTACCTTATCAGGTAATATTCGTGAATGTCTCATATTTTTAAGTATCCCAATTGCTAGTATAGGCATAGTATCCCGAGAGGGCCATCTGAAAGCCGTAGTGGGCCCAGGGTCAGCCGGGGTGCGGGGAATTGCCTTATTCGGCCAGCGTACACCGGGGCGTATTAGAGACTCGAGACGGCGCGGCGCGCAGTTTTGATCGGTTCGAGTCCGACCGTTTTTATCCCTGGAATAGGTTCCCATGGGAAGCGGAAACGGGATCAGAGTTTCACGCATTCGAAGCCGCGGGCAACAGCTAGTCATAAATAGTAAGCTAAGCCATGGTCATGGTGCTGAGTGCAAATTTTGAACGCAACCGGAAAATCACTATGAGGATAGGTTAGAGAAGAAATGTTTATGGGGCCCCAGAAGATCGTCAGGGCCTAAGTCAACCTCACCTCCAGGCCAGTACACCTGCTTAATGACGGATGAGTCTCTGACGCAGAATTCTCTCCTCTCGGGGTTTGGGGTCAGAAGACAGTCGCTTCCGTAAAAATCCAAGTTAAACCAATTCATAAGGAAATAAGGAGTACGATAGGACCCCGGGCTCCAAAGTGCAAGATTTGGGTGCAGCTGGGATAGCCGCTGGGATGACGAGTTTATTTTTTTTGAGGGTATAATTAATTTATCTGGCCTCGCTCAGCGTAGAGAAATAAAGTGATACTAATGGTTCTTAACAAATACATTCCGCGCTACGTGTCCTCGCGCATCTCTGGTGGATACGCAGCCTATGCCCACTGTATTCTAGTAGAACAAAAATATAATCTGTTTAGAACAAAAATTGGTTCCATGGTGAGAATGAATTTTTTGAATTTCGAATTTGAAACGGGACGCGAAAAATAGATGAATTAGTTAATACTGTATCCTATACCTCTCTATATAGACATAGTGCGCCTTTTTAAAGGTTGCGCTTTATTGCTGGTCTATTAGTGGTCTTTCGAAATACCAATTTTTTTGTTCCGTACCGACAGATTCAATAATCGATTGTATTAATGACTGGAGTAATAATATTGAATATCTAAGTATAATGAGGGTTACTCGATACAAGCTAACCGAATTCGTTATTAAAAGTTAGAAAAACCTTCTAATGCTCTTCTCGAACCAACTAGTGCTGCATCAATAATGTTTAGCAACCGGAAAATGACTAGAGATTGCATTTTCTTGTTAATTAGTCAGCCGTGTCTGTAATTTTAAAGTAATTATTATTAATTAGTCCACCTCTGATGGTAATTTCGAATGATTGTTATTGATGATCGAATAGCGGGCATGATTATACGTTTCATTTTCAAAGGCATCAAACGCTGTCAAGGATAATTGCTCTCAAGTTTAATCGTCAGTTTATATTATTCTATTGTTCCACCACTTATCACCACCACACTATAGTCCCACCAAACCGATGGTGTTAATTGCTACGAATTCTATGTATACTTCAAGACTTTCTGTGATCATAATCCTTCGAGCCTTTTCCCAGATCAAATGATTCGTTGGTCGGCTTCCAGCCTAACTACGAAACGGCTAAACTTCGATATTCGCCGTGAAGCGACTACCTTTAGACCTCCACAGCCCACTGGCGATATCGAAATTCTGTAGTTAGACCAGTCTTTCGAACTTTTAGGGCTCAAACAACTCGCAACAAATGCCACGGATGTTCGTATGGCAACCGGGTCGGACGTCTTACGGCTTAATTACTAGGACGGTTACCAGCTTCGCAGTCAACCCAAACTTAAGCGTAGCGAGATTTGCCTATCCAACAATAGGTCAACATGACCGGTCGACTTTTTCCATTGATTTGGTTTTTCGGTGATTATTCCTCGATGGTAAGACCGATCTGGACATTCGACCCCTTACGTCACTCAGTAATGTCTACTTGATCACCGTGGCAAATTTGGTCGAGATCGGTCAAACGGTCTCGGAGGAGTATCATTTGTTTGAAATGCAACTTTGAAACCAAAGACGCTTCGCTCGCCTTCGGCTAGCTACGCTTAACTAGACTGGATGTACGGAGTAAAAAAAATTGTATCGCAATAGCCATCAACTACGCGTAACTTTTATTTGCTATCATACAATCAGCTAACAAATAGTGCGATTTAAGTCCAGCCATCAAACGCTCTGTAAATATGTGAAGTATACTTATCGATATGTTTTATTGTTATATCCAGTCATAGCACACTGGGTGTACGGGGAGACCGCAATTCGCTCTGCACGTGAAAGCCAGTGGACTGATGTTTGTTTAGCACCTAAACAATAATTATTATTTATTCGAGGCGATGAACACACAAATTTACACACAACAATATGTTATGTACGTAATTGCAATTTATTTTATTTTTTTATATGTAGTCCGTTAAATTAACTGCACCTCACCTGATGGTAAGCTGAGGTGAACGGTGGCCCCTACCTCGACAGCCTCGACAGCAGGCTGCCTCTACACGCCCCGCTTAAAGAACCCGCCGATTTTAGGAAGATGGAAACACGTTTGTGGGTAAAGCATTTCAGTTCTTTATCAAACGACAAAGAAAGGAATCACCAAACCGCTTGGTTCGCGATGGTATCGATTGCACCGTATGAGGATGACACCTAAGTCCTGCACGTGTTGTTTAGGATAGGAAAGGAGAAAGTGAAATCTATTGGCCCAGCTCATCGGAACATATCTATGGGCGATATATAGGCGATAGCATACTACCAAGGAGGCTATGTCTCTACGCAGCTGCAGAGGCTCTGGAGAATTGGTGACCTCAGGACTTTTGATGGACTGCCCGTTGCCGTGAATCCCCGTTCAGCACGTCGAGTTTACGTGAAGCGGTTTTAATAGCGCTGTCCTTATATTTTTTATTGCTTAGTTTGCAATGAACATCCATATACCGAGCGTTTTGATACTGTCCTGTAGTACATAATGTATATTTAACAATAGACAGAGGTAGGTACTTTTCTGCCAGTGCCACACTATATGGCACAAATATTTGAACACTTATTTGAACATATAAACTAACTTGTTTTTAGTATTGTCAACTATTTTTGAAGTGACAACTTCTTTAGGCACGTTGAGCACATTTAATATGAGCACTTCTTGGGGTGAACAAAAATCATGGAAATCACGTCATCGTCACTGTGAAGCTTTCCATATTTTTTTATAACAACGCCATATGTTGCTGCCGGATGGATGGATGGATGGATGGATGGATGGAGGGAGGGAGGGAAGGAGGGAGAGAGGGAGAAAGGAAGAGAGGAAGGGAGGAATGGTTGATGACGATTCAAAAAACTATTCAACTGTAACTGTTCAAGTTTAAACTTCTGTCGGCACTCCTGGAGGGCCACTGTTTTTTTTAGTGGAAATCTGACTGAACACCTTGTATCAAAGAGCCTTTCCGTAATAAAAAAATACCTTATTTACGTATTCGTGGTTTAATATCTGCTTACCACTAATTGTTACAAACTAAACCACTTTCAAATAATAACAGCCACTAATACCAAAATTTCTCCGCTGAAAGAGAGATCTTAACATTCTAAACCACTAGTTTAAGTAGAAAATATACTAAGCTGACAACACTGCTTGTGTGCAAAACATGTCAGGATCAGCAAACATGACAATGTGTTCAAATATTTGTCTATGTCTGGCGTCCGTATCAGAATAAAACTCTTAGTAACGTAAGTACATCTACGTACCTACTTATTAAGATGTTTTAAATAAATGTATTCCAAATAAAAACAAAACATCCAACACAAACATAGAATAATTTATTCAATAACAGACAGAGATTACAACAATCCAATTAAATCGCGACATTGACAACTAAATCCTATTAAGTAGCCCAAACGGCGCCCTTAATTGGCCACCATTACACAAAATGCTCTATGGTCTGTCATCGTTGCACAAAATGGCGCGCGCGGGAGAATAAATACGTTTAGAGATGGATATTATATCTTCATTAACGTTCGGTAGCGCGCATTGATATGTCCGCAGGTGGGGCCATTGAAATTGTTGTATTTTATCACCGGTGAAGGGCAGATAGGCATTTGCTGAGGATTCTTTTTTGTTTTATTGCTTATTATATAGCCTGCTGAGTCGTTGAAGGTCGAAGGATTAAAAGGAAATACAAAATCAGAGTTTTGGAAGGCGTTATTGTAATAATTAGCCAATTACGTCCAATATGTACATTACAGGACACAAATCCGTTCTGGCGTGGAATGCTACTCTCATCTCTGGGATGTCTCTGCACAGTACTTACTAGATGCTCTCGACAGGTTGCAGCAACGTGTGGTCCGCATTATTGGGAGTCCTGAGGTCGTGAAAAGCATTTGATGAGGCATTTGATTTAACATTATCATTGTTTGTAATGGTGACCCCTATTCCTGAGACTTTACTTTTAGCCTACCATCAGGCGAGGTGAAGACATATTTACGTGTTCAATATAAAAAAAATCTGGTTAAATATACTTAGGTCCACAATGCACCTATGGCCGCAAGCCAGCCGGATGTGAAAACGCAAGCCTATAGTTTTGTATGATGCGGCAAACTGCATATGGCGCGGTTTCATATAAAAGGGTATTCATGTTTACAAAAATGGATTTGCAATCAAACCCGCGACTTCTGAAGTAGCCGTCGGACACTTTACCGCCCACTTCGCACAGGTCGTCATGACTAGATGGCTAATTACAAAGACAAACCAACAAATATGTAAGAAAAAAAGATATAGTGACGAGTAGTCACTATCCCCATGTAATTGTACGGTGCTTCCATTCAATTGATGTAGCCATCCTACTTTTATTACAAATTAGTGGGTGTGTAATACACCTCTGCCTACCCCTTCAGGGATACAGGCGTGAAGTTATGTTATGTAAACTGTGTATATCACTAAGCCAGCTCCACAGAATAAAAACATTGTTCCCTTAGGTATGGTGAATACGTAAGTATAGTACAGGGCAGTTGGCACTTCGGGAAAAAGAGTGAGAATCCGGCTAAGATTGGCTAAATTCGGTTTTGTAAAGCGTTCTCACTATCGCACATCAGCCTGTCAGTTTGTTTATATAGGTGTCAAACTGTCAGTCCAATGCCTTGTAATGCACTGTCATTTTACAATTTTATAAAACCAATATCCGACGATAATGCGCAAGTGACTCCTTTACTAGCATTAAGCCACTTTAACCTCTTACCGTCAAGTGGGCTGTTGTCTTAAGTATTTTTATATTTTATAAATCACAAATAGAAACAGAAAAACACAGTGTTATTAAAATGACTTTCACCTCTCCTGAACGAAAAGAGCAGTTTTGGCACAGATTTGGATTACCTAAACGAGGTAGTCCACCTAGAGCACCCGTCTGAATAGATCTAGCCTACTTGTGGCTAAAAGTGATTCCTGTGATTCGAATTTCGAACACCATCTATTTGAAATACACTGCACGTGGATCGTAGGAGATTTATCCGACTTCAAAAAGGAGGAGGTTTTATGTTCGTGTAAATTTATTTTTTTCCTATGAATATACTTTTAATGTATAATATTAGGTCGTGACATATGAAATTGCCGTTTTTCTTCAAGAAATTGGAGGAAACCCAATTTTCAGTACTAACATTTTTGCATTTTTTTAGGAATGACAAATACAATTTTAATGTTTTTTTTTTGTGTATGAATGAGACAACATTAAGCTAACAAACAGCAATTTTTATTACATTTTTCAAAAGTGACAGCTGTTAAGTAATACGAAATTTATCATCAAAATGGATAGCATTTAGGAAGTACTGTTTTTGAAGATCGAATTAATTTATCAAGCGGCCAATAAAAACAAAATTTAATATAGAGTTGTAAAATCTTTAAATCAACTTTCAAACTTATATAAATAATGGAAATAGCTATTAATACCAGGAATAACGAACTCACGAATTTGTAAGTAAAATTTCGGCAATTTCATAGATAAAGACCTATTATAATGAATATTTATCTATACCTACTATAATATTTAATCTATAATACTTTTGCCTGAGCTGTAAAGTTTTTGTCCACATTATAATATTGTAATAACTGTGGAATAATAATAATTATTATACTTTGATCTCACTGTAGAGGTAAAAAGTTGTATGTTTCACACTAGTTTTTTTTTATCTCTCGTGCCTATTAAATCACTCACTGTGTATAGTCAGTCTATAAGTAAATTGGAACTCGCTACGCTCGTGATTCAATTCCAGACTACTTCGCTAGTTCGTGATTAAAGTCAGCACATTTATTATGAAATAACATACTATACCTACTAATAAAAATTAATAAATAAAAGCTGTGGAGTAGATTAAAAACAACTTAAATAGTTTTTCATCATTATCATTGCATATATGGGTATTAATGAAACACAATATCTGAATCGACGAATAAAATTAAATAATCAAATTTAAATGTTAATCTATAGCCTTAATACTTAAACTTTCATTGTTAAGTACGTTTAATCAATTTGAATAACAATATTTCAATTTCCTTTGGGGGATGTTTGAATATACATGAATGACCTAATATTATCATTAGACTTCGATTGACACACAAAGAGTAATCAGTAAGTTTAGCATTTTGTATATTGGATCACCTAGGTATATGATAGACCATGATATGATTTTGACCATGTAAAATAAATAAATTAAGTTCGTGAATAATTCAATTAAATTTTTAAGCAATTAGTATGCTCATTTTCCTATGGATTAAAATCGGTAAAAGAGAACATCTAGGACGGAACTTGAACTCGCGACCAGTCCCTTACAGGGGGAATGCTCTGACCAACTGAGCCACCTAGACACGTCCCAAATATTCGAAACTCTCCGATATACATACGTCTCAAGGTGATGCTGGAGCCATCTACCGTAATTCTTGCGAACTAAGTAAACAATGAATGACTTTACAATCATTTTTAAACATTGTTTTTTGATTACTTCGCCACATTCATTCAATTAAATTTTTAAGCAATTAGTAAACTTACTTTTCGTATAGATTAAGATCGGAAGAAGAGAACATCTAGGACGGACTTGAACCCGCGACCAGACACTTACAGTGGGAATGCTCTGATCAACTGAGCCACCTAGACTGGTCGCGGGTTCGAGTCCCGTCCTAGTTGTTCTCTTTTTCCGATCTAAATCTATAAGTTCTTAAACAATTTAATTATAAATACCAGTCTTACTAATTTGGGACACGTGGAACGACGATTCATTCAATTTTTATTTGTGAAGTTGATATTTTGACCATGAAAATAATTAACTTACCTCCTGAATATAATCAATGTTTCGTAAAATTAAAAAACAGACATTCAATTTAGCGCACGTGTAACTAGTAATTACCTAATTCTTTTGTGAACCTGACCTTTTGAAAATGAACTAAAATAAACCAAGCTCCTCCTGAATAATCGATGTTTATAAAACGTAATTAAAGTTTAAATTAATCGATTGATTTGGCAGTTAATAGGCATGTTCGACGGACGGAAGCGAGACAATAGACACCGGCTGTGTCATTATACAGACCGATGATTCGATATTTTAATATGCAAATCGATTGGGCCGATTCAGCATCAATGCATCGATATGACCCAGCTAATGACCGCGTTTGGGCTTTAATAATGATGATGATAACAAAAGGGTTTACCTTCATATATTTCAAATGATTATGGATTGTAGTTAGGGTTAGCTCACGTTTTTACATTGGTTGCGTGAAATATGGTAAAGAAAGGACTGACTCAGGATATGACGTAAGACAGGCATGTATGGAAAAGAATGATATTTTGTGCTGACCCCAAATAATTGGGACAGGGGAAAGTGATGATTGAGAGGGACCCACCACGATCTTCGGGGCTTAAGCCAATGTGAGATTCATTGACGAGGATCTGCCGCAGGCTTTGCTGGTGGTTTAAGGAAGTCAAAAGGCAGTCGCACCCGTAAAAGCCTTATAAGCCAAATCAAAATTAAGAGGAGTCAGCAGACACCGGGCTCCAAGGTGAGAGCCTCAGATGCAATCGGGAATAACGCTAAGATGATGATAAGGAGCAGCTTAATTAATTTGAAAATCGAACGAATGGTATATTTTTTAATAATAACTGTCGACAGTGAAATTCTTTTTCTTCTTCAAATATGAATCAGTTCAGCAACAAATATTTTTTTCCCTAACTGTCAACAGAGTAACTTTTCTTTTATTCAAATTCGAATCAGTCAAGCAATTTGAAAATCGAACTTTACGCTATGCATGCTCGGAGTATGAGCACTTTATAAGCGGGACAAATGGTCAACGTCAAACAGTTTCCCGTGGCAATAAGGCTGGGCTATTTTTAACCGATGTGTGTCAACGTAGCAACGTAACTAGGTGTTAGTTCCAGAAAGGTTGTAAAAGTAATGGTCGAATTTCATGGTGAATGCGGAAACGGATGTTTACTTGGTGGGCATTGAACTAAGGAATAAAAGTAAACTACTCTTGTGTGGCCTAATATAAATGTACAATAATATTATGAGTACAAATTCCTTAAACAGAATATAAACTCATTGGATAAGTAGTGTTATTGTCCATCCTATTGAACAGAAGTTCTAGAAGAACAGTTGTAGCTTCTAGACAGAAGGGTTTTTTTTTTTTTTTTTTTACGTGCGGAAATCCCTTCGGATACCCCCCCGCTGGCCAGCGGGGGTGGTTATGTCGTGTCTCGACTAAAACCGCACGGTGTCCTCCCCAAGTGTCCGTTGCCGGGCACCCCGGGTAAGCCCTCGAAAGGATAACCCCAGGGTTGCCGGCGGACTTTGGCCGCCACTGCGGCCTCGCCTGGTGGGGTCGGGTTTTATCCCGCTTCGGTGAGTTGGCAGGCGTGTGTAGGGCACACACGACACGCCTCCGCCACGGCCTGCTTCTGTAAGGACGGCGAGTCGGCCAACTGCCGTCCTCAGGCCCCGATCATGGAGGTCGGTAGTCCCGGGCGTAGATGAGTCTGCGGCGTCCTCGCCGCAGACTGCGAAACTCGGGGGGCAGGGTTCTTTCCCGCTCCCTCTCCGCCGTCTCTTTCGCGCGCATTACCTGCTCGCAGAAAGAGGCGGCGGCGTGCCACTTGCTCCCGTCGGAGACCACGGCCCTCACCATGGTCTCCAACGAGAGAACTCTAGAAAGTTATAAATTGTATCCGATAGATGGCGTTGTATCAGTTTTCTACATCCCGCTATTTTTTTTTTTTTTTTTTACAGAAGGGTATTGTAACTTTAGTATACCTATTACTCTTATTCAATACGCTTCAGTAAGTAAAAAATAGCGGGATGTAGAAAACTGATACAACGCCATCTATCGGATACAATTTATAACTTGTAATCTAAAGATGAAATCGCTGTTTTCATTTTATACAAGTAGAGAAGGCTGTCTACATGACAGTGAAATGTGAGATAATACGCGACAAGACAATTTTTCTGACCATTTCTTAAACACTTCAAAGCTGCATGCTTCAAAACCAATAGAAAACAAAATACTGGCTTGCCAATTGTCACATTTATTCAATAGACATACATTTTTCGAAATTGATCTTCTGAGCTGTTCTCTGTACCGAATAAACAATAAAAATACTAAAACACTACGCCAGCTTTAGTCTAAGCAATCCTTTCACGTAATAGATTTTTTTCAAAATATATCTACTTTGACTTCCCAGTTGCATACAAAGTTTGCACTTTAGAGACCGCAGTTGGCTTATTGTTTTAATTGATATGTCGGTTTTTCCGGGAGCGACTGCTGTCTGACCTCCGAACCCCGAGAGGAAATCATTCGCCAGAGCCTCGTCCGTTATTTAGCAAGTGAATCAACTAGCAGCCTAACTGATCCTCACCGGCTGACTTGTGCCCCAAAGTTGTTGGTAGAGCCCCTAAACTGTATTACGACTACCTATAAGGCCTTATTGAAATACTGGCTGTAAATAATTTGTGAACTATCTTTTTGTGTATTTACTCACTTTTTTAAAGTAAAGAGCACACCATAGATAGATAAAAGAAAAAGCAAATCCGTTAAATGTCCTAACAGTTTTTTATTGACAAATTAATCTAAAATTCATTAATTCATTCTCCGTAAAGGGATATGTATAATTTCATTATTTAACATCCAAATTAACAACGGAAATTGCCTTACCTCACTGCCTTGGTCTCCGCCCTTTGGCCCTAAGAACGCATTCACACTTATTTCAAACGGAACTTACGTCACTAACTAAAAAGGATTGGTATTTAGAAACCGCCATTAATGAGTGTTTCCGCGAACCTCAGGTCATACTTAGCCCGATCACCCTCCACAATTAACACTTGATTTATTTGACATTTAAATCTATTGTTTATGGTTTTTAATTCGCGAAAAGGAAGGAATTGCGTTTGCTTTTATTTTTATTTTTTTCATATGCGACGTGAAAATAACATGCATTTTTTAAAGAACTCGGCCCTTACCTGCGAGGCTGAAATTGACATAGGGTGGTCTGCTTTTGGTGGATTGGCGTGCTTTATCAGATTGGTCTCTCTGGGTTACGCCTTTATGAACGACTTAGCGCAAGCCATCCCTTTTTAAAGTCCTCATCTTCCACAGCTGCGCCATCCGGCCCCCCAGTGGTTCGCTGCCAATTGCGCAAGCACAAGCCGAACAGGAAGCCTCGTACTCCGTTCACTACGCAGCAACTCCTGGCGTTGGAGAAGAAGTTCCGGGATAAGCAGTACTTGAGCATCGCGGAAAGAGCCGAGTTCTCATCTTCATTGAGGCTTACGGAGACACAGGTGAGAGATCGTCATCCTCTGAGCCTTTTCTCAACTCAGTTGGGGTCAGCTTTCAGTCTAAATACGAAACGGCCCAACTTCGATATTTTTCGGGAAGCGACTGCCATCTGATTCCACAACCCACTGGCAATATCGAAGTTCTATACGGCTCGAATTACCCGAAACGAATACCACAGAAGTTTTTATAGCAACTGGGACCGATGGCTTAACGTGCTCTGCGAGGCACGGAGGAGTCCCACTGTGTTAAAAATGGTTACCCATCTTAAGACTGACCTGACTACAGTATCTAATCTATTCTAATTTAATCTAAAAAGTGCATTTTAACACATGGGTTTGACAGAAGATAGACACAGAAGATATACTTTGCACGATTCGAACGAAAATAAAACCATTCTAAAATTAGAAGTTAATAGTTAAACAATTTTTATATTCAGTTGAAGGAATGTAATTCGACACATTTCACTCAAAAATTATACAATTAATTTAAAATATGACGGGATTCTTTATTTCTGCGAGACGTCCTAAAAAGGTTACGTTCTACTATTTTCATTATGGAATTTTAGTGTTGTTATGTTCGATACGGTGGTAAAAATTAATGCAAAAGTTCAACCGGAAACAAACATTATTTCATACTAAAACCTTCTAAAAAGATCATTACAGTAAAGCATGTTAGGTAACACATAATTAATGCTTAAACTTCTTGTAGTATCCAAGAGCCAGTTTATGTTATTCATTGTTCTATGTATTAGTGACATTTCGAAGGTTGAATATTTTATTACCTACCTACTGTTATTAATAATTTCAATAAATACATGCTAAAATAGACATTTCAAATAACACAATCTTTTATTTCCAGGTGAAAATATGGTTCCAAAATCGTCGAGCAAAAGCGAAAAGATTACAAGAGGCCGAAATAGAAAAACTTCGACTTTCGGCTCGGCCACTTTTACCCCCATCCTTCGCACTTTTCGGCGGCGGAGGCGCCCCACCACTCTTTGCAGCCATGGCAGCTGCTTCGAGACCCCAACTTAGCTTTCTCGGAGGTCCCCCAAGTCATCAACATGCAATAAACATGAATATACTAAACTCTTTACAGCCACATTGACGAATGGACAACGCGACTCGGGACTCAAAAGACCAGTCGCCATCTTCAGACTTAAGTTAAAATTTTAAGGTTCCTATTCTAATTATGAACTTGTGGCACATCGGACTTGTGTACTCATATAAGTACAATTTCGTAGCCCAACTTTTATTTACATTGTATTGTATAATTTTTAATTTATTTGAATGACTTGACTCACATCATGATTTTAGAATAAGGACCAATTCAAGGACTTAAACTTAAAGTTTGTGACTTATTGAACAATTTAAAAAATATATACTGTGTTCTAACTTCAAATCTAGACGAATGATTTAGTGCTCGAAGTTGCCTATACGAAAAATGTATAATATTAACTGTATAAATATAATATCCATTATATTATCCATATTGGTCAGAGTTATATGTTACCCACACGCAAAGCTTACGTACTGTATGGCAGCTAGCTGCTTCTAGTAACCGTTTATATCTTAAAACAATAATGGATTATGAACAAAAATGGGAAGATATTATACAAAACTTGGTGACAATCTCACATGTAGTTATCAACTTCGTTCTCTTTGCTTCCCCTGTAACCTAAATTTTGCTCCAATAAAAAATGATAATGTAAGTATAATTGGTCATAATTTCATGAACATGTTGGAAAGTTGCTTTATATTACATGGTTTAATAAACGTTATACATGTGTTTTTATAGAAACAAGATAATAGCTATCCGAAAAGATTAATTGATATGATTTGAAATATATAAGCAGGTGTCAAAATGTATTTGTCAGTCGCATGTGATAGTTTGGCAAAATATTTTATCATTTATTTATTAACTTTTAAGTAGGCTCTGAACCATAATGCTGTAAACAGAACAAAAGCATGGCAACTTAACGCCTTTTTTTATACACTAGATAGGAGAAACTATGGTAAGGCCTAACTTCAAAAAAAAAGATAATGTTTCGATTCTCTTTGGGTTATTTGTGAATCTTAATTTGTCGTGTAATTAGTGCAATAAAGCTGTCATTGAGTTATTAAGCAGTCTCTTGTAAACTCAGAGAACGCGTTTTCCTCACTGATATAGTATAGAACATTGCTTACTTATTATCTGTGTTCTTATAAAATCCTACAAGAAATATACCACAATTTTTTCACTGAAAGAAAATGTTAATGCAGTGACTTTACTGTGTAATCATATTAAGATGTTTTATTTCCTTCCCTACATTCAATTTATAAAATATAAATGAAATCAAAAATGTCCTACGTGTAGGACTTTTTTAATTTCATTCGTTGTTAATATGTGTGCACTATACAAATATACATACATAATATTCTCGCGTTACTCCCTTAGAACAACCTGCCAACTGCTTGGGTTTCAGTCCCAAATTCAGGACTAAGTTCATCGTAATAAGCCTACATAATATGCATATATACCTTTTCCCTGGTGGACTCAGCATAACCATATTTCCCTTATTAATTTCCATGTATTTGTTAGCAATATCATCCTCGTCATAACGCTCAAGTTCTCCATTACCACGCGCAATGCTTATAAAGCGATAATGTATTGATTTCTTAGTTATCCTCACAAGTACACAAATTACACTATAATATTTTTGTCAAACCGTTTAAACTAACTGTACTTAATGATTTAAGGTAGGTCATTAAAACAATGTGCAAATAGTAGGTAATGTAAATAATATTTAAATAAATTATTGTATACGTAAGTTCGAATACATACTTATTATATTATTATTAAGTGGTATTTCTAAAATGTTAGATTTTTTAATACAAATCAATAACAATAGCTATGTGGACTATATTAGGCCTTAATTTATCATAATAAGTAACTAATTCAAAGTATTCATTTCAATCGCTTTTGTGTCATAAAATAACTCATAATGCTTTGAATTTTTTATCGAGAAGTGATTTGCTACGAACAATGCCTACAATAAAATATTTAATTATTGCAACCCTTATTGTATATCCGTATGTACTGTATAGAATAAACTATAGACTTTAAAGCTCAAATTTTTGTCTTTGTCTACTGCGGAAAGTATTAAAAAGGATAGCGACATTAGTGCCGATTCGCATCTCATGAATCTATCCCTAAAATATTTTGTATCGAACTAAATTTAGACTGCTTCAATGTGAATTTCTATACTTTGTGGTTTACATCGTTTTAACGGAGAATGCAATAGGGTATTTGACTACTGCTAAAAAATAATTCTGTATTATGTATTACAACATAAAAATGCAGATTGCATCAATATTTTTTGAGAAGTGTTTTATTTACGATTAAAATCGATATTAAAGTTTGATTTAAAAAAGTACGCGCCATAACGGATCCCGTGACATGTGACGTCACACCAAAGTAAACAGTAAGCGACTTAAAGCACGTTTATATAATTATTGAAATTAGTTGCAAAAATAATGGTTAACATAACATAACATAACATTAACTCACGCCTATATCCCCGAAGGGGTAGGCAGAGGTGCTAGCACCCACGTTTCGCCAGTTTATGTTTTAGGTCCCAATGTGGTGGCGAGCCTATTGCCATTAACCGGGCACTTATAAACCTGCGATAAATACACACATAACTTCGAAAAGCATCGAAAAGTCATTGGTGTGCGCCATGGTAATAGCTGGGATCGAACCCGAGACCTCGTCTCAGCAGTCCTTTACCCATACCACTAGGCTACCGCGGTTTTGAGATATATGAGATATATAATTTGAGATATATAAGATAAAAGTGAAACAGTATTAGTAATTAATAATTGAACTCTGTTTACTTATGTGTGACGTCACAGAGCGTTTATAAGCACGTGATCAATTTAATCTTGATTTTTTAACAAAAAAGAAACTTATTTTATATTGAAAATTAATAAAATAAGTTTTTTACGGTACATTTTATTAGGATGACAACAATTCGTACAATATTTTAAATATAGTCAAAATGCCTATTCAGTACACCAATTTGAATAGCACCAATTCAAATCGCACACAAATAATCCCATAGCTGTATGGAATCAATTTGGTGCGATTCCAAAATAGGTGCGTTTCATGGCATAAATCACATTTTAACTATTTTTAGTTTAATTTAGAGAGTTTTTTGAGAGTAGACGCGGCCCCACACGCATTTGGACTCGTTGTTCGTAACAAGCAAATCATGGAGTTACTGTAAAAATCTAAAAAGTTATCAGTAATGTGGAATAATTTCATCTATGTTATAATCCCTATAGTTAAACGTAAGACACCCGAAAATATGGAACATTTGTAAATTATTGATTAAATTATAAATTCGTTATTAGTACAAACACGAAGTTTTATTCAATTGGTTATTTCTATCAATACCATAACCCATAATATGATTAAAAATAAACGTGCCTTATAGATCGGAGAACTCCATCATCATTATCATCTGACACCTTCTCCCACTGCCCTCCCGGTCCCGGGTGGAAAGCCAGCATCAACACAGACTGGCGAACTCCGTTTTGACTATTTATTTCTCAAGTGTACATAACAAGTCCAACAGGCAACACTAGTGTATTACAAATACAAGACCGATGAAACTAAAACTGTGTTAGTTTTTTTTATATTGGTATAACACTAAATCACTCGTAGACTTCTTGTACTTCTTAGAGGACAGTTACATCACAGTAAGCCGCTGGTTGTTGCCCGCTGCTCCACCTGCGTGCGATTGGTGCGAAATCAAAAGGAGTAGAAAGTCTCCAAGGTTAAAGCGTCGTGTGTAACCAAGAATGATCACAGAGAGATCTTGGCTTTAGGGAAGTGGCTACCGGCTGACCCCACCAAAGAACAGACTTCAACAGAGGCTCGACCGTTTATCAGCAGGTGTACCGCTTGCAGGAGAGGTTAGCTATGGCTCCGAAGTTCTAGATGGGGCATCGAACACCCTTTTTCATGACTAATGTTGCATATTTTTCTTCTATCATAATTATTTATACCTCTGTCACACTTGACTCATAGCACATGTTGCGATAACTTATCATGAAATATGAAAATCCTATTCAAACTCAATAAATACATCCATAAGCAAAATTTATTACTTGCCCATAAAGTCTTTATGGTATCACTGATAGGTAGCCATGGCTTCCTATATCCTCGCTAATTGGCCACCCCAGCTAAAAACTGGCTCACCATAATCGATGTTAATTCTTTTAAATGTTAAGATTCGTATGCCGCGTCTGCGCTGGCGCACAGACATTAATTACTACTTTTTTGAAAACTAGCAGCTGTCAACGGATTTGCTTCGGGTTTCAGATAAGCTGGCTTCATCATCATTTGCACAGAGATTTCCCAGTTTCGTCCAAAGTTTATACTTTGGAGCCCAAGGTCTGCTTATTGTTTTTGAATACTACCTATGTCAGCTTGTCGGGAGCGACTGCTATCTGACATCCCAAGCCCGAGAGTCAAAAGTCTGCACCACAGCCTCGTTCGTACTTTAGCAGTTGCACAGACTATAAGATGAGGTAGGGTTGGGCCTCAAAGGTGCTGGTAGGACCCTGTACAAGCTGGTTTCATAATTCTCGTCTGCATATCTTGCTACCAGTCAATCCCCACAGGGTCAACGGTGTGTCCTGTTCTCTTTCATTTATTTCAGTTTCATTCGTCAGATATTCCCTCAGTGGAGTCCATATTTTATGAAGGAAAAAGTAAGACTCCTCATCAGTATTTTAATTACCTACATTATTGTCATCCCAGGTGATCTATATAAAAGTTGAACATCATTTTATCCCGGTCGCATCCGCGGATCTCACCTCGGAGTCCGAGGTCCGCTTGCCGAGTTGTACTTCTCCGCTTTGCACCCCGACTGACCCTGGGCCATCTCCGGTTTCGAGATGGCCCCCTCGGGTTTGGGAACCACGGTGTCCCCGTCTTGCCCCGGTTTTGGGGAGGGGCGCTAGTCGCCCCACCGTCCCGGCCTGCTTCTGCTGGGGTGACAGGCGGCCTCACCTGTCACCCCCAGGCCTGCGCTCATTGAGGACGGAGGTCGTTAAGTGACCTCCGGCGCCTGAGTAGCCTGCGACGCGCGGCGAGCAAGTTACGGGCGGCGGGCCGGGAGAGTTCTAAATCTCTCCCGGGCGCGCTCCGCCATCTCCTTCGCGAGCATTACATGCTCGCAGAAGGAAGTGGCGGTGGCCCACGCGCTCGCGCTCCGCACCATTGCCGCAATCATGCTGCCGAGCGAGAGGACTCCCATACCGAAGCAGAGGGGTACCTGGAGCGGACCCCACCCGCGCGGGCCTTGCTGGCCCGCCATACCCCGACCCCCTCGTGCAATGGGGTCAACTGGCCCTGAAAAGGGCGGTTTGGTCAGACTCTTGGCTGTTAACGTTGACGCCATCTACTCCAGAGGAGCAATCAATGATGCGTCATCGCCCACGTTGCCCAGGGTGCACCAAACTTGGAGGTAATCCAACCAGTCGCACCCCAGGTTAGATTGACCTGGGCCCCAAAAAACTTGGTGGGGCCCTCAAAACACATTGCCTCCAAGTAAATGTAAAAACGTGCTCACGTCAACAAAGACATCGGTGCTCATAAAAAGAAATGGCGGTTTATTGATCTACTTTAATGTGGCCAGTAAGTAATTTATTGTAATTGATCACTTTACTTGTAATGACGGACCTACTACATAATATATGGGTCGTAACCACCAATATACGCAGACCTACACTCTTGCCTGTTTTGCTTTAATTGTATCACGATTTTAATTAACTTCTTAGTTTGAGCGAGATCTGGTATAACTGGTTACTTATATTGTATGAGTACATTACCGCTTGTGAGGCCTGTTTATGGATAAGTGTTGCCATTTCAGTTGCCATTTTTGAAACATAACAGTTTAAATGCCTAGTTTTAAAGCTATTTGCAATTTCACCTTTTTTAGATATATAGTTAACCTTATTGTATACTAAGGGTCAATTCCCACTGAAAGAGTAGCGGCCGACAGCGGCCGGAATTTGTTGCTAGAAATAGCTGCTACGAGTAGAAGGCTCATGCAGTCTCGCTGCACTGCGTTGCCCCTCCTTTGCCTTTGAATGACTATGAACTTTAGCTCAGATCTTCTTCTTTTGTCCAAGCCATGTTCCCAGTTCATCTGGGGTCGGGTCTTCCCGTACATTTGCGCCAGAAAATTCTATTCCGGGTTGTCTGAGAAGTAAGGTTCTGTTTGTACTGTTCCTTCTCTTTTTTAATGTTGTTTCACATTTTGGTTCAAAAGGCGCTGCCGGCCGCCGCTTTGAATTGACATAACATAACTTCACGCCTGTATCCCCGAAGGGGTAGGCAGAGGCACAACCCACGATTCGCCTGTTATGTACAAGTCCCAATGTAATAGGGGGCGAGCCTATTGTCATCTACCGGGCACATTACTTAGCGAGGGATAATTAACATTTTTAATACACACATTACTACGAGAAGTCTGAGGTGTGTGCCCCGGGTGACTGGGGATCGAACTCGAGATCTCGTCTTGGCAGTCCGTTACGTTCATCACTGGGCTATCGTGTGGGAATTGACACTTAATCTTAAAACCTATAAATGTTAGAATAACAGCTACCTGGACACTCAGTTGGTCAGTGTATTACCCCTTGAAAGGGATAGTCACGGGTTCAAGTCCCATCATGGTATGTATTTTTACGATTTTCTTAAAAACTAATGAATAAATAAATATTTGTTCGATTATTTCACTTACCCAACCATATTTCTAAGTTTTTAATATAAAATACAGTAGGTACCTACCTTTTTTTACGAATATTTTCAACCGAAATTACTTGTATTCCCGCTAACCCCTCCAGCTAAGCTTAATTGCTTGTGTTAGGAGTGGGTTCACGTCGGTAGTGTAATGGCCAGGATTCGAACACGGGAACACTGCATCGTAAGGTCAACATACGATAACAAAGTTAAATACAATCTTCCGCATTCCAAAACCGATGCGATGATTCTTTTGGTTGGTACCTATTTAGTAAATTACACGATAGTCCAGAAAGTATAGTCCGGAAAGCTATTACCGGGCAGTCTTCAAGTCTAGAGTGAACTGGCTACTACTAGGCAAGCATGCTCCACCTTAGACTAGGTACATCATCACTTACCAACAGGTGAGATTCATAGTGGTCAAACGTGAGCCTACCAAAAAATAAAAAAACCGGCCATGTGCGAGTCGGACTCGCCCATGAAGGTTCCGTAGCAGCAAGTAAAATGTTTATATTTGACTTGATAGAATGAAAGGTAAATTGCGGTTTACAATTTACGACGTATTAAAAAAAAACTACTTACTAGATCTCGTTCAAACCAATTTTCGGTGGAAGTTTACATGGTAATGTACATAATATATTATTTTTAGTTTTATCATTCTCTTATTATTTTAGAAGTTACAGGGGGGGGGACACTTTTTATCACTTTGGAAGTGTCTCTCGCGCAAACTATTCAGTTTAGAAAAAAGTGATATTAGAAACCTCAATATCATTTTTATAGACCTATTCATAGATACCACACGTATGGGTTTGATGAAAAAAAAATATGGGAACTCCCCAAATTTTATAGTTTTTTTTTTCTATTCTATTTTTGCGTGAAAATCTTAATGCGGTTCACAGAATACATCTACTTACCAAATTTCAACAGCATAGTTCTAATAGTTTCGGAAAACGGCTGTGACATATGGACGGACAGACAGACAGACATGACGAATCTATAAGGGTTCCGTTTTTTGCTATTCGGCAACGGAACCCTAAAAACAACAAACATATTGAAGATCAATAAAATCAATAAAAAAAATGAGCCACTACGCACTTGCGGATGGCCGCATGTCTGTTTTATATGAAACCGCACCGCATGCGGCCATAATCACATAAAACAATTAAAATGTCTATCCGCAAGTGCGTTGTTGGCCTTGGAAACATTTCTACCGATACAATAATACTGTCTTTCAAGTGAGTAGATAGCGAAACAATTTTTTTATAACAATATGTTCATTGGTTAAATGATATTCCACGACTGAAATTCTTTATAACATCACACACATAGAATTATCAAATCAAACATTCTGAATTCGAAATTACATTTTTTCTTTTAAGTTAATTTGTGGTTTTTTATTTCTTCCTTCACAATTTGTTATATATATTTAGTTACAAACGGAAGCGAGTTACGTACTTAACACAAGTAATTGGCCAAAAACATGCGTAATACATCGTTAACTTTTTAATTATCTATCTGAGCATACCAGAGTAACCCTTTGCGGCCAATTTAGATTCTCAGCATTTTATTTCACCCACTGGCAGCGCCGTAGAATCGTGGTCATTTGGCCACCAAAGCTGCTGATCTTATCTATGACGAAAGGGTTAGGAATATTTTAGTCATTTGTGTCTTTTATAAAAAATACGACTCGTTTGATGGTGAATTTTTCGTTTACTTTGCTTGTAAACTAGAAAATGTAAAAAAGTCTAATTTTACTATAATAAAATTAAACCACTGCGCCTCTTTCCCAATGCGGTAGGCAGAAACCATTATATTTCCACTTATTGATACGATCTTGGCTTACGCCTTTCGCTTCTTCTACTTTCATAATTGTTTTCATACGTGCTCGCTGGTTAAGGGGATTTATTCCTCGTAGATACACTTTTTAAAAATCCACGAGAGTGTATCTAAATAACGGGAATTTCATTCCCGTTTTAGGTAGATTTCGATGAAATCGATCTACCTATTGGTTTCTTGACTACTGTCGAATTTAAAAAAAATTTCTTCATAGGAGGTCTAGTTAGGACCCCCTGAGTCCGAAATGACCACTGGTCAAAAAGTTTATAGACTGATATGATAGATATATGAGACGGCACTCTGACGGTCGCATTTTTGCCCCGATCGCTTTCAAACTGCGGTCAAAAATTGCTTGGGTGTAAACTTAGTTTAAGTTCGTGAACGGGTGGAATCCGGCCTAAGGGGACGGTAGGGCCTCACTTTTTGTGAAATCAGTTTTTCCTCAAAATTTCACGTTCCATGAAAGATATTCGAACCGTTCTAATTTTATCCCATAGTATACATGAATACCAACAACTTTTACTTATAAACCTATAAGATTAAAACTTTAACTAAAAGTGGAGGGGGGAAAAACCAAATTTTTTCGGGAAAAAAATCATAACTTCTAACCGGTGAGCATTCTTATTGTCGGAAACATTTTTAATCGATAGGCCATTTTTAAGTCTAAAATAAATGTCTGAAAAGTTTTTCGCTAAAAGTGACCGTTTTCGAGAAAAAAAAATTAAACATGTTAATAAAATAATATTAATTGCTTCACGAAATCTACCTGTGCGTTCCCCCTGCGGGAACGGATTTTTTTATTTATTTATTATTATTATTTAGATACACTGATACTTGACCTTTCTTTACGACTTCTACGATCGACCTTCAGCTACGCCTCATAAATCTACTTGGTCTGCTAGTCAATCTTCGACGACCTGCTACCTCTGCTACGTCGCGGGTTAATATTATGTTAATATTTAAATGGGTTCACGACATTATAAAAAATTATACTCATTTAATACCACTGTCTAATATAGCAGTTGGTATGTTACCTTTCTTAAGTTAGTGAGAAACACCTAAAATATGGTAGGGATAATGTAGCTTATTTTTTTGTGCCGAAATCCCTTCGGATACCCCCCGCCGGCCAGCGGGGGTGGTTATGTCGGGCTTGAACCGACTAAAACCGCACGCCGTCTCGGGTCTTAAGACGCCGGGGTGTAAGCAGATTGCCCATAGAGCATATCCCTCGCACCCCGACTCACCCTGGGCCATCTCCGGTTTCGAGATGGCCCCCTCGGGTTTGGGAACCACGGTGTCCCCGTCTTGCCCCGGTTTGGGGGATGGGATAATGTATCTATCCTCCTATTTGAGAATGCCATCATTATCATGATGGCATTCTTCATCATGTTCATGATCATGCATAAAAAAATGAGTGTTATACCAAAATAAATCTTAAATATATATAAATGAATCGCTCTAATGAATACGCATATAATTGCTGAACGAATACACGAAATTGGATAATTCTTTATTTTCTGTATTCATTATTGTCAGGACAAGAAATGTATGAAAGAAAAAATTAGGAAAGTCCACGGGTAAGGTGGTATTATTGTAGCGGGGCGAAGCCAGGGCGCGCAGCTAGTAAAAAATGAATGTTCAAGATTGAGATCAGTAATTATATCCATCTCAGTGTATCCAATTGCGTATCACGTCATCGCTTATTAATAACAGTTGAAAATATAATAATTCTTCTCGTAATAATAAACAAGGAGTGCCAATTACTTATTTTCATAAAATAATATAAAAAGTCAACAGTAGGACTGAAAGATTAAAACCTAAATCATTGTCATTCCTTGCAATAGTCGATTAATTTCATATAACATCGCCCCTACCAGGATCTCTCTCAGAAAATAATAAAAACTTGCGACGACTTCTTATCGTCGTTTTAGGGAACCATTCCCGGTAGCATCCTACGGTTCACCTCGGAGCCTAGGGTCTGCTTAATTCTTCTCCCACTTTTGGTTTGGCTTACACCGCTTTTATGGGAGTGACTGCTATCTAACTTCCCATACTGAGAGGAAAGCCTGCGCCAGAGCCTCGTTCGTTAATCAGCAGGTGTATGTTTTTTAAATTATGTTTGTTTTTCTATATTTCTGTCCTTCCGACTTGGTTAATGCCTGAAACGGCTGGGCCGATCTTGGCGGAACTTCCACTGTCAATGCAATAATTCCACGACAGCCTTCATGTCCGAGACATCGCAGATAAAATGCACGAGTGTCGCTTTCGCTGGTATGGCCACATCTTGCGGCAACCGCCAGGTTACGTGGGTAACAAATGTGTGGCCATGCCAGTTCTGCTGGTAGGAGGGGGAGAGCCAAGAAGTGCTGGTTTGACGTCGTAAGGGGATGACATACGTGCCAATGGTCTCACTACCATGAATGCCCAAGATCATGCGAAGTGCAGAGGAAAAAGCAGGAAAGTGGATCCTGGGCTCCGAGTTACAGCCTCGGATGCAATCGGGACACAACGCTAAGATGATGATTTCCCTTTCAGATACCTAATGTTATAGGCATAACTTGGGTACTAATTTTTAAAGTTTCGCGTTCCATGATATACAATAATTTAACTGTCGGCAGGCAGTCAACCTGTGACCACGGCCAGTGTAACCTGGTCGAAACGTCTGGCAATCCAAAGGTATGTATATACCTATAGATGTTCGCGTTAATTCCCGTTAAATTATTGTGTAACTTGGGTACTTGATTTTAGAAGTATAATCAACGCGTAAAAAATTAAAACCCAGATCTAAGTCTACGCAGACGAAATTACGGGCACAGCTAGCAAATAATATTTTGAACTAGCTTTTTCTGCTCCTGTTACCGCTTCCCGTGAGAACCTATTTCAGGTTCTACGTGTTATTCCAGACTATAATCTGTGACTATATAATGTCCCAAATTTCAGCAGATCCGTTCTTCAGTCGTCTTTGCGTGAAAGAGTAACAAACTTCCATACTCACAAATTAGTAGGAGGTAGGATATTGAGGGAAAGGTTTGACTTGAAAAGTCAAGTCAAAACAGAATCTTCTGTACGTGAGTTTTATGAAAACTTTTTAATTGGACAGATAAATTGCCATTAGTTCCAAAAAAACTCTCATACCAAACTCGCTTGTCTTGAATCACAATCTAAAACCCTAAGTATTAGGCGAAGTTAATTTAAATTCAGTTGTAAGCGGGCGCGGCCGCGTAATGGCCGAGTGCCACCTATAACTAATCAGCGCACGCCCTCGATATCGATTCATTTGTCACAAGCAAGGGCCCCACTATGACTAGTGCGGCGATCGAATGTAGTTGTAGGCCAAATCTGATACACCTTTGCTTGATTATAGTTTGTTTGGCGCCATGTCGTTTTTACAGGTTTTTTTTTTTAACTTTATGTCATAGAGACGGTCAAAATAAGACTTCAAATTAAAAGTGACGTTAAAGTTTAAATCTATTGCCGAACACTTGTTTTACACAACAAAAAACCTTTCTTATATCTTTCTTATATATTTTACTTAATTAAAGACAGATGCCGATCTGAAGGAAGATATGCAATAAAATTTCTCAAAAATTAACGATTTAGAAAAAAATGGCTAAGAAATCGTATCCTTTTGCAACATTCCGCACACCTCGACACCAAGACCAAATCTTCCGATAAGGAAGAACTCGTGGCTCATCCTATACATCGATTCTATACATTGAGGTAAAGCCACATTGACGTGACTATTATAGAAAAAAACTTGTCCCTAAAGGTACCAAACTATAAGTCCGAGCGATGTGATAGTGAGAAAGCTCTACAAAACCAATGATACGCTTAACGACCTTCGTCCTCCATGAGCGCAGGCCTGGGGGTGGCAGGTGAGGCCGCCTGTCACCCCAGCAGAAGCAGGCCGGGACGGCGTGCGAAATGCTTTATAGGCAAACTTACAGGCGTCTGAAGACACGAGATGGCGTGCGGTTTTAGTCGGTTCAAGCCCAACATAACCGCCCCCGCTGGCTGGCGGGGTAACATAGGGGATTACCGCACGAAAAAATAAAAATAAAAAAGGTACAATTAAGCACATACAGGACATACATACCTAAATATTGATGACGTTAACTCTCGTCAACATCACGCATATTATAAACGCGAAAGTTTGAATGAATGTATGGATGTTTGTTACTTTTTCATGTAAATACGGCTGAACGGATCTAAATAAAATTTGGCATACAGATAGATTATGTCTGAAACAGGATAAAGGATATAATAAAGACACACATTACTTTTTATCCCGGGTATAGGTTCCTGCGGGTCGTGAGAATGTGATCAGAATATCACTCGGGCGGAGCAGTGGACTGTTGTAATAAGGTATATAAATATTAATCAGGTATATAAATATCATGGAACACGAACTTTAAAAAGTTAGTAACTATTCTATTTTAATTGTTGTATCTACTTATCTATGTGAACATTGACAGGTGTTTACTGTTTCAATTTGTAACATTGTTGCAGAAAACTGTTGTCCCGACTTTGTAATTGATAGATCATAATGCAATAATTGCAATTATATTGATGTCCGTGCATATTTTAATGTCAACCTTATTAGGGTTCGTGACTGTCAAGTCAAATCAGTTTCGTTATATTAAACATCAAAACGATAAGTTTAAGCAAGAAGCTAAAATTTTTCTAAGGAAACTTTTTTGTTTTAAATAATGGTGAACCCAGACTTTTCACCCAGACTTCCGCCAATATCCGCGAATAAACGAAGGAGTCTCAGGAAACTTGCATGACATAAATAAGTAAATGTGATATCACAGTTCCAAATTGTCAAATAATTTACTTGATAAGCTCTCTTAAATAATTTACAGTAATAAATTAGTTAATAAACGTTGGGATCGAATAGTATAAGGTTGGTTGAAGATACAATTAAATGCATATGCATTTAATTGTATCTTTAACCAGCCCAATGTGCGCTCTTATAACCTTTCAAGGTGTTAAAATATTTACAATTGAAATAATGTAAGAAGTGAATTTTTACAGCTGTGGTTTAGTGTACAAATCAATTGTGAGAATAACTGATTGCTGCAGATTTGCCTCCGTCAAACCCTGCCGACGCATTAAGGAGCCGCTGCTTCAAACCTTATTTTCATAATTTTAACGTATGAAATTGCGTGTGTATCGTACGAATGTATTTGGAATGAGTTGAGCTATGCTCTAAGCCATGAGAACACTCGTGGCTTAGCAACTCCCTTGCTAACTTACGATTTGTCATATGAACCGATTAATCTTTAACACCGTAAATTAAAATGTAACAACACTAAACACATGAACTGACTAAAACCACTGTAGTTAGCTTATATACGAATTATTCTATTTTTATCACTTCACCCCCGTATTCCGTAGTCATCGGAAAAATTGCAGCTTTTTTTCTGGTCATTATCCGACAGGTAGACTAATTGTTCAAAAATAAACCCAAACTTAAAATGAAGTTGCTCAGGCAGCCTAAGGCACCTATTGACAGCCATGACAAAATATGAAAGATGATCAGTCTGGGGCAACATGGCCGCTGCCCGGCTTGATGTTTTAATTTGCCCACAGGCAACGGCACTTAACCAGACAGCCAATTGGGACCTTTGGAAACATCGATAGGGTTGACGCTGTATACTTTCTATTCATAGATTTCATGAGTCCTCCAACGTCTGGGTGTTTGCTGCTCATAGATTTTTTTAAATGAGAATTTTTTTCTATTAAAAACTAGTAGTTGCCCGCGGTTTCACGGCTGGCTGGGAATTCTTTTCCCGTTCCTGTTCCCATGGGAATCTATTCCAGGGACAAAAAGTAAGCCTATGTGTTATTCCAGACTATAATCTATCCCTGTACCAAATTTGAGACAGATCCGTTCAGCCGATAGAGCGTGATTGCATAAAAATCATACAAACAAATATTAGTAGGATAAAGGATTAGTAGGAAGTAGGATTATATGACCCTACTAGCTGTTGCCCGCGGCTCCACCAGTGTGGAATTCTGATCCCATTCTCGCTTCTCATGGGAACTAATTTCAGAGTTAAATAGTAGCTTATGTGTTGTTCCAGACTATAAAATATCAGCCAGATCTGTAGGACCGTTTTTGCGTGATGAAGTAACAAACATCCAAACTTTCACATTTATAATATTAGTGGGATTTTCCTTATAATTCAAAAAGATGTGAAAGAAAATGGTAGTTCATCATAATTGTAATGTGTATAATATGTGCAATGTATTAGGTCTAAGTATGTTTATCGACATTCTAGAACCCATATCATAAGCTAGTTACGCTAGGCTTACTTTAGGACTAGAATAACGCTGTGTAGAATGTCTCAGAATATTTTATATATCTATAATATTTTTTAAATATGTATTATAATATATCTATAATATATAAAATAATATATATAATCCAAGTTAATATATTACAGAATATAACTAAATAATAACATTTTAATTTTTATATCCTTGAGTTGCGGTTTCCAAAAATTAAAAATCTAAATTTCTTTCTTTTTTTTCTATTAGAACGACCTACTTACTCTTGGATGTGAATATTAATATTCGAAAAATACAGGTACAATGCCACTCAATTGGTTTGCCTCAATTTGTATAGCCCTGTAACTACCATCTGTCTTGTAATTGCACGCACGAAAGTTAATCGCAATCAAGGATGGTCCAGCATAGACTGTATCAGCACGTTTGCTTGCAACATTGTAATTACTGCCTTGCGAATCTGGTAGTCAATGAAAAAGTAGAAGCAATAATCATGGCATTCATAAGTGTTACTTCGTGACCTACATGAATAAGTATTGATAGTATAGTAGGTATTAATTATTAAAATGTTAGTAAAATAACGGTATTGAAACACTGTAAAAGGAATGATAATATAACCAACACAACATCAACAATACCCGCAGCTCCGCCCGCGCGGAAGTCAGTTATCGTTTTTTAGTCGTATCTCCGGTTTTAATGAACCAATTGCAATCAAACTTACAGCAGACTTTAGGCCTGACCAAGGCCTTTCAAACAGGAAACCGCATCCAAATCCGTTCAGGCGTTTTTGCGTCCATTGCGAATAAACAGATAAACAGAAAAGAATACCAAAACAAAATATGTTCAGAATCGTTAATTTAACATGACCTTTTTTTTTAATATCTCCCATGTACGAACACATCTAATTTACAATTTTATAATAGTACCTATAGATACCGATGTTTAGTAACTAGTAGCACTGGGTGTATGGGGCCCCAATGGGGTACCAAGAGCTTCGGGGCCCAAAGCGACCTCACCTGCAAGCTGATACAGCTGCCGATTGACGGATGAGGCTCTGGGAAAGATATTCCTCTCGAAGTCAGGAGGGTATACGGTAGTCGCTCTCATAAAAGCCGTATAAGCCAAACCAAAAGGAAGCGAAGGAATAAGCAGACCCCAGTTCCGAAATGAAAGCCTCAGATGCGACCGGGAACAACGCTAAGATCCAATCCAATCCAAGTAAATATCAAATTGGGACGAACGGACGTAGAACGTCACTCACAAACCCTGAACCACTCTATCAAAACAGAAGGTATTGCCTATCCTTTGACTACATTACATAAATGCCTATCTTAGAGATTCGGGATAAAGTGACAGCCCTATCGTCCAGCCGGTTAGTTACTGCTAAGGGGCCATGGAAATTGTTTTACGCCTTTCCGGTGTCAGAGAATCTCTTCATTTGGCTTGCTAAATTGAAACCTACAAGCTCAAAGGGCACGTGCAGATTGAATTATAAAATTTAAGGATATCACAATAACTACTACAATAACCTACTATTTAATATACTGCTTTTCAGCAGCCATGGTCACAGGGCTCAACCACGGGGAGCAACCGAATCGTCGTGATCAATGTAAAATATATTAGGTCGTTACATATGAAACTGCCGTTTTTCTTGAAGAAATTGGAGGAAACCCAATTTTCCGTACTAACATTTTAGCATTTTTTTTAGGAATGACAAATCCAAATTTTCTGATTTTTTAGTGTATGAATGAGACAAAATTAAGCTAACAAACAGCAACTTTTATTACATTTTAGAAAAGTGACAGCTGTTAAGTAATACGAAAATTATCATCAAAATGGATAGCATTTAGGAAGTACTCTTTTTGGAAGATCGAATTAATTTATCAGGGCTTACCCGGGGTGCCCGGCAACGGACACTTGGGGAGGACACCGTGCGGTTTTAGTCGAGACACGACATAACCACCCCCGCTGGCCAGCGGGGGGGTATCCGAAGGGATTTCCGCAGGTAAAAAAAAAAAAAAAGCGGTCAATAAAAACGAAATTTAATACAGAGTTGTAAAATATTGAAATCAACTTTCAAACAAAATATAAATAATGGAAATAGCTATTAAATTACAGGAATAACAAACTCATGAATTTGTAAGAAAATTTCGGCAATTTCTTAGGTAAAGACCTATTATAATAACATGAAATAAATCGCGATAGAATCCGTTAAAAATAGTTTTATTTCAATGTATTATAGAAGTTAGAAATATAAAAAATCCACTTCCCTAATTAGAAAACGGTAGACAATAGACATAAATAGGTAAACTACAAATATTATGAGTCCTAAGTAAGCTACATTTGATTCCAATAATATGTATGGGAGAAACGCCTAAATGCACGGAAATTTACCCCAGTTGATACGAAATCCGCATAGCTGCCGCTCCACTTGTCATCTAAACTATTCCAAATGCGTAAATCCAAAATGTGTAAAAAGGTAATAAAAGGTGGCCTGACAGGACACCCTGGTATTGCAAGCATCCATATTATAATTTTCACCTAATGGGTGGGCACACACGCTACGAGAAATCGTTACAATCGCACTGTACCGATAAATGGATGCGTGTGTATTATAAAAATCATATATATATATCGTTATAGGTACATATCGCATCGATAGGTACCTATATCGTGTGTAATGGCGTGTGTGCCAACCTATAAGTGACAAGAAAGTGTCTAGAAACATTTTTTAAAGATGTAAGCAAAGGTAAGCATTTATTGTGATATATACGGACGAGTTCGCAAATAAAATCCAATTCATTGGCAATAGTATCAAGTATCTAAATCTAAATTATAACGGAGGACTGAAGTAATGAGATCACGCACCTATCCCATATATAATCACAGATGAATGCAGAATGTCGTTTATAATATCTGTGTAATCATTCTAAATCGACTCATACATTCCGATGCCAATATCGAGTAAGTTATCAAACCCAATGTTTCATGTCCGCGCAAAGCAATTAACCATTCGCTGCTCACTTTATTATTTCTCTCTCGATTAATCGATTCCACTGGCCGTTTTAATAATATCGATACCGATCACTGTCCAATGAGTTATGCTTATTTGTTTTTCGTAGTCGCCCTCCGTAATCGGTATTTCGATGATCGATTGTTTTCCTTATATGTTGAGATTGTGCGACATGATTCGATTTATTGAGAGATGTGTTTTGTAGAAGCGTATTAATAAATAACTGATCAGAAGCAAAAAATAAAAGAGTTTGAATAAAGCTATCGCGTTAATTTTCAGCTGTTGTTCAGATGTTCAGTTACAACTGAGCCAGTTGAATTTTTCCAATTGGAATTTATGGTTAAAATAGTTTATTGTCACAAATTCAATTCAATTTTTAAGCAATTAGTATGCTTACTTTTCCTATAGATTTAGATCGGAAAAAGAGACCATCTAGGACGGGACTTGAACCCGCGACCAGTCCCTTACAGGGGGAATGCTCTGATCAACTATGAGCCACTTAGACGCAAAGTTTCAATTGCACCACCTTTTTTTTTTTTTTTTTTTTTACGTGCGGAAATCCCTTCGGATACCCCCCCGCTGGCCAGCGGGGGTGGTTATGTCGTGTCTCGACTAAAACCGCACGGTGTCCTCCCCAAGTGTCCGTTGCCGGGCACCCCGGGTAAGCCCTCGAAAGGATAACCCCAGGGTTGCCGGCGGACTTTGGCCGCCACCGCGGCCTCGCCTGGTGGGATCGGGTTTTATCCCGCTTCGATGAGTTGGCAGGCGTGTGTAGGGCACACACGACACGCCTCCGCCACGGCCTGCTTCTGTAAGGACGGCGAGTCGGCCAACTGCCGTCCTCAGGCCCCGATCATGGAGGTCGGTAGTCCCGGGCGTAGATGAGTCTGCGGCGTCCTCGCCGTAGACTGCGAAACTCGGGGGGCAGGGTTCTTTCCCGCTCCCTCTCCGCCGTCTCTTTCGCGCGCATTACCTGCTCGCAGAAAGAGGCGGCGGCGTGCCACTTGCTCCCGTCGGAGACCACGGCCCTCACCATGGTCTCCAACGAGAGAACGTCCACGCCCAGGACCGCAACGAGATCCCGGCGTTGACTCGCCCACGCAGGGCACTCCACCAACGTGTGGAGCGCCGTGTCTTCGCCAGGATCCTCGCAGTGCTGGCACTGCGGCGTTGTCTCCCGGTGGATGCGCCACAGATACTTACCGAAACACCCGTGTCCGGTAACCATCTGGCACATCCGGTAGGAGAGGTCCCCATGGTCCCTCTCCAACCACTCCTTCATGATCGGTCTCACCGCCGCAATGGTGGATTCCCCCCACCTTGGGTGCTCAAGTCGCACCCTCCATGTCTCCATGAGTTCCTGGCGGAGCAGGGACCGCTGAGCCCTGATTTCTCGGGGCTCCGGCCTATGGCCCCGCTCCAGCGCCTCCTTGCGCCACTGGTACAGCAGCGCAAGGGCTCTCGCTTCCAGGTCCCATGGAGGGGTCCCGGCTAGGAGACATGCCGCCTCGACGGAGATCGTGCGATACCCCCTGATGACTCTGACGGCCATCGCTTTTAACGGGCTGTTTAATACAGCCACGTTGCGGGCCGCCAGAGTCTCCGCCCATACTGGGGCCCCGTACAGGGCCATGCTTCGCACGATCCCCAGGTACAGTCTCCTAGTGGGGGCGTTGGGTCCCTTAACGTTGGGCATCAGCCGCGATAGCGCGGCCGCAGCCCCCCTCAGTCTCGGGACCAGACTTCGGAGATGAGGTCCGAAGTCCCATCGGCTATCGAGTACGAGCCCAAGGTACTTCATCGTGGGCTCGATGCCGATGCTTACGCCCCCTACGGTTATGCTGGTTCCCGCAGGTGGCCCCCTCCGAGGCCCGTGGAAACACATAGCCTCGGATTTGTGGAGAGCCACCTTGAGTCCCAGCCGCCGTATTCGACCCACGACTTGAGCAACCCCTGCCGTGGCCTTTAGTGCCGCGCTTCGGTGCGTTGCTCCCCGCGCCATAACGAGGGTGTCGTCAGCATAACACGTTATGCTGACACCCTCGAGCAACGAACCGCGCAGCACCCAGTCGTATCCGATGTTCCACAGGAGTGGCCCTAGGACCGACCCCTGCGGAACACCGCACGACACTTCTCGCCGCCCTGGCCCTAGCCAGCTCGGGTAAACTATGGCCCTCTCGGATAGGTATGCCTCGACAATGCGGTGGAGGTAAGGAGGCACTCCGTGATACGCGAGCGCCTCCCTAACGCAGCTCCAGGGTAGGGTGTTGAAGGCGTTGGCGATGTCGAGAGACACCGCCACCACCACCCCACCCCGCGAGACTACTTCCTCCGCCAGGCGCCTAACGCGCATGATCGCTTCCACGGTGGAGCGCCCCCGGCGGAAACCAAACTGGTTGTCCGCCAGATCTGGCCCCACGTTCGTGAGATGCTCGACGAGGCGCTCTGCAATAATCCGCTCAAAGAGCTTGCACACCTCGTCGAGCAACACGATCGGCCGGTAACCGGATGGCTGGTCCGCCGGCCGCCCCGCCTTCCGGATAAGGACCAGTTTCCCCGTCTTCCAAGCCTTTGGAAACTGGCCCCTTTCGAGGCATGCGCTAAAGAGCGCCACCAGTCGAGGCCCTAGTTCCTCCAGGGCCAGGACCCATGCTCGGCCTGGAATGCCGTCGGGTCCGGGGGCAGTGCATTTCCGGGCTTTAAGCCGGAGCACTGCTACCCCCAGTTCACTCTCCCTGACTTCGGGCACATCGCTCTCGCTATTATCAGCGTCAGGCGCCTGAGGCGGAGCCATACGCGGAGGGACATGCTCCTCCGCTCTCGCTGGGAACAAGGAGCCCAGTATCCCCTCCAGCCGCTCCGGCTGGAGGCTCTGGGTCAGTAGGGGCGCCCTTGGGCGGATTTTGCCCCTGACCGCAAGGTAAGGACGCCCCCATGGGTTCTGCTCCAGAGACTCCAGCAGCTCTTCGCGGGCCTGCCGTTTGGCCTGCTTTATGGCTTCCTGGAGGGTCCTCTTGGCCCCCTTGTACGCCTCATACAGCTCCGCCTCTCGGACTGCCGCATCGTCTGGTCGGCGACGCCTCCGGCGAAACCTGGTGTACTGGCGGCGAGCGGTCACGCACGCTGCTCGCAGCTGTGCGATCTCCGCTGACCACCAGTACACCTGTTTCTTGGCCGGGCCGGGCTTAACCCTAGGCATCGCCGCATCGCAGATATGCGACATGGCTCTCCTGAACCATTCCGCCTCTGCGTCGACATCGGCAGGCCTGGCCGGTGACGGAATCCAGGCCTGCACTATGGATGCCTCTAGGAGAGCCTCCCGATCCAGGCGTCTGAGCGCCCAACGTGGATCCGGGGGATTCGCGATTGTCGGCGGCTGGTTAGTTGGAGGAGAGACGTTGAACCGAATGTATTTATGGTCGGAATCCGTCTCCTCCTCCTCCACCACGCGCCAACCCTGGACGCGGCGGGCGAGAGCAGGGGTCGCGAACGCAACATCCACGACCGAACTGAGCCCCCGCCGCTCCCAGGTGGCGACATTCCCCCGGTTGAGGACCTCTAGACCACGGGTGTTGGCCCAGTCCTCCAGTACTCGCCCCTTGTCATTGGTTTCCCGGGAGCCCCAGGCCTGAGACCAGGAGTTGAAGTCTCCCAGGACCAAGACAGGACGAGGACGGCACGCAGCGAGAACAATGTCCAGTTCAGCGAGCCTTAGCTCAAGCTCGTACTGGTCAAGGCTTGGCGAGAAGTAGACGGCCACGACAGCCAAGCCCTCATAGTCCGCCGCGACACAGCCTCTGCACCTTGCAATGAGTGCAAGGCGCGAGGTGTCCGCGGCGGAACCCCCGAAGACGGTCGCTACGCCGTCCAAGTCCACCGGGCTTCCGGGGTGGACCCAGTACGGCTCAGCGACCACGACCACATTGATAGACCACTCCACGATGCTCTGGTACAGAAGATCCTGAGCACCGGTGCAGTGGTTTATGTTCGCCTGCAGGATGCGGATTGGTGTGTCCATTAATGGACGTCCATCTCCGCATCCCGCCGCGAATGTGGCCGCTCTTGAGCGGCACCCCCACTACCCGTTGCGGACGAACGGGGCTTCGGCCTCGAGGCGGCGCAGGTACGGCTGTCCGCCCGGTGTTCCGCCGCTTTGCCCTCCGCTACACACTTATAGCAGCGCGGCGGAGCATCACAGGCACTGGCCTTGTGACCGGGCTGACTGCAGCGGAAGCACCGGTCCCCCACGGTGTCTCCCGCTGTGCACTGCACTCCCACGTGCCCCACGGCCAGGCACCTAAAGCACCTGGCCTCGCGGGGTTGCAGGAGTTGCACCCGCGCCTTAAGGAAGCCCCCAACGAGGAGGCTCCGTTCGTCCGCAATCTTCTGCGCCGCTGCGACGGGGCAGTTGACGACTGCCGTGCCGTGACCGGTGGAGCTGAAGCGGATTTCTCCAGCTCTCACCTGATCCCGGGGGCAGCCGCCCGCCTCCACGACGGCGGAGATTACTTCCTCCGTCGTAGCCGCATCATCCAGGCCCGAAATGCGCAAACCTGCGCATTTGTTGGGTCTGGTGACGCGGACGGCCTCCGTATCCAGCGACTCCCTAAGCTTGGCCGCTAAGGCATCGGCTTTGGGGCCGCTGGTGGCGCCGGAGACCTCGAGGAGGCGAGCTCCGGTGCGAGTTGTTTTGCACCGGAGCCCCCCCTCAATCTCGAGGGCCTTGAGGTCCACTGAGGCTTTCACCTGCCTCAGGACCTGGGCGTACCCCACGCCCTTCTCCACACCCTCCGTCGTCACCGTCAGGACGACGGCAGTGGAGCGTGGGGCGCGGAGCCTCTTCGGCGCCTTCGCCGCAGCGGCTTTGGCCGCCTTTTTAGCCGCCTTCTTGGAGGCTTTTTTGGCTTTCTTGGCAGCTCCCGCTACCACCCATCCCTCCCCTCTGGAGGAACATTCGGGTGCAATGGGAGCAGCGGTTGCAGTGGGGGCGGGGGTGCCATGCTTCTTTCCCTTCCCCTTCCCATTGGCCTTAGACGGCGTAGGCTTCGCTGGGACGGCAATCCCTGCCTTGGGGCTAAGATTCCCGCCGGCAGCAGTCGCATATGATGCGGGTGGCGCTAGCGGAGGACGGTACGCCCGGTCCTCCAATACGCCGAGGCGCCGCTCGATCGCCACCAACAACTGACTCACACTCGGCGCAGAAGTGGTTGCCGCCCCAGGTGCCGGCATGGACGCCGGTTTAGCTGCCCCCTTAGGCGCTGGCTTTGCCACCGGCTTAGGCGCCGCTCCTATCGGCGGAGGAGCCCTTGGCTGGGCCGCCGTCGCCTGGGCTCTTGGGGCCTTTTGGGCCTCCGGGGATCCCTTGACCAGTTGGGTCAGGTGCTTAACCTCCTCCCGGAGGGCCCGCTGTTGCTCCCGGGAGTTGGCGAGCTCAGTTTCCAGGGTTGTTACCCGGGCCCTGAGCTTCGCCTCCTCCTCGGAGGCGCTCCTGGCGAGGAGCTCCTCCAGAGCCGTCTTGGCGACGGCTACGTTTTCCGCAACCGTCTTCCGCTTCCCGGCCACATTCTTGGCCCCCTTCAAGGCGTCGGTAATACGGGCCAGCGCCGAAAGGAGCTCCCTAGCTGCGGGAACGTCCTGGTCCCTGCCACTGGGTAGTGGCGGGACGTGTACAGGTAGCTTCGGCGCTCTACTCGCCGAAGTGGCCAACTTGGCCGGCCGATCATCCTCGCTTGAGGAGGCCGCCCGTTGTCCGGGGCTTCTGCTCCGGTCACGGGACGGTCCACCCGAGCGTGGCCGCTTTCGTCGGAGACCCTCTTCGGTCTCCATTCGGCTGGATATCGACTCATTATCGGTACCAGCCGTCGACGCCGCAGACACAATGTCCACGTCGGTTTCCCCTCCTATTGGCAGCGGAGTAGCGGGTCTGGGGAAGGCAGTCTTAGACGACCGCGAGTGAGACCGCGGCCTCACCTCCTCTTCTCCCCCCACTAGCTCCACTCCGTCATTTTCAGTTCCATTATTCGAGCCTTGTTCGTTGTTATTGTATCCGTCCGGTTTTTTTTTTATTATTTGAGTTTATATTCATAATATATCCCACGAGTGTGGGGGAAAGATGGTCCATCCAGGCGGAGCCCCCTGCACCTGGATAAGCCTATATACTATAGAGGTCGGCTGGTATCCATAGGTTTTTACGACTTCGCTGTCGGGTGTTATAGACTTTTCCTTGTCGTGGGCCGGCCAATAAAGGCAAGCCCTCCGGTCAGCAAGTTCACAGCGTACCCTTCTGGAGCCACCAGTCGGGTCGTTGCTGATCACCTGCCGATTACGGAACGCGAGAGGATGGCTAGTCCTCTCTCACCGGCGGCGGCACAAGTGCCCGTCGGCCCCTGCGTTAGCAGTGGGTCAACCCGCCCCTGGATCCCCCAGGACCCTACGGTGGCCTCCACCACTAACATCATCGCTCATCCTGTCTCCTCTGAAAGCAGAGGAGTACGGAGAGCGATGTGTTCCCGCCACGTTGGGTATTGGCCGACGATCAATGCCAACCCCATGAAGGGAAAGCCATTGACCGCCGCCCAGGGTGTACCGGCCGCTCCGATTCCGTTCCCCCCGGACTGCAGCGGGATCGGAATCGGAGCGACACTCGAGGAGGTTACCCAACACACACCCCTATTGCACCACCTTACATTAGTGGACAATGTTATTTGGAACTCTGATAAACTTCCAAACTTCAAGTTTAAACCAATTATTTTAAAGTAAACATACAATATTCATTAAGCTTGCATAATGTTATAATCTGTATTGACTTATTACCACTCAGCGCGCATTACTTACGGACCACAATTTACAAGTTACGTCCAAATCAGTTGCAATTACGCAAATTAAAATGCACAGCGATTTGAATATTATACCTACATACACTATACACATACACTCGTTAATACACACTCGTTAATACACACGCGTACCGATGTTTAAAAAGCAAAAGGATGCAAGAGACACTGACAGTTGATAGGAAAATCACTTCACTGTGTAGTGGTTATAATATCATTTGGGATATTTCCTCAGCTTTTAACTATTGATATGAGTGGCTACTTACGAGGATGTGTGTCTACATGTGCAGTACACATATGTGCTAGTTTTGAAGCTTGTTAAATGTCAAATTATTGGAATAGATGCGAGAGAACCCATAAACATACACACAGGTCAAACATTCTTTTTTGCCTTCGCCTCGGGGAATAACGACGTAAAAAGTTTTTCACAAGGTCAACACACCCAGTATACTACGGTGATAACTTATAAACCTACGATCAGATGAACAAGTTGTACGTTTACCTTTGTAGTGGGTGAATGGGGCCCCAGCCCTACCGAGATCTGCGGGGCCCAAGACAACCTGTCCTGCCAGTTGGTACACCTACTGATTGACGGACGAGGCTCTGGCGCAGGGTTAGGAGTTAGGCAGCGGTCGTCCTGACCCTGGGCAAGCTTTGAATGCAACCGGGATTGGCGATCGAATGAAAAAGAGAGTTTTTATGGCATCCGACTAATATTATAAACTCGAAACTTTGTGAGGATGTATGGATGTTTGTTACTCTTTCACGCGAAAACAGGTGAAGGGTTCTGGCTGAAATGTGGTACAGGGATAAATTATAGTCCGAAATAACACAGGTTTTTGTATCCCTTGAAAAGATCACCATGGGTTGCGGAAACGGCTTACAATTCCACGCGGGTGGAGCTGCGGGCAACAGATAATAAAAAATATACGCTTATCAAGGGAGTGATTCAGAAAAAATTCAAAATCCATTTGCGCTTATCCACTGCCCATATCAAGCATAAAAGCCATATTAAACTTTCGAAATGAGTAATACCGCCGATATGGTGCGGCGGCGGCAAAAAGACAGATCTTGGCAACTTTTACTATAGTTATCGGTGTACAAGCGACTTTCCACGTAGCGCCCTGCTGGCTTAATGTCGCGTTGTCGCACACCTATTACGACCAGTCGGTACCGACAGCATAGAAATTGAGGAAAGGGTGATATATAATAAATTTTATTTATGAACATGTGTAGGAGGTTTAATGACTCCATAATTAGGACAGAATTGAACAACACACGCAAGGCTGAGTCACAGGCTGCCACCCTGATACGGTGCAAGCAATTCCATTTAGGATGAAACGGTCCGGCCGCGGTACCTCTTTTATTTGCCGCACCATAAAGACTTAGAATTCTATAAAAAATAAAATAATATCCAATTAGAGTAAAGCTCATCATGGTCATCATCTCAGGTTTGTACCCGGTTATGGCTTATACGGCTTTTATGGGAGCGGTTGCCATCTGAACTCCCAACCCCGAGAGGAAAACCTGCGCTAGAATCTCGGCCGTCAATCAGCAGGTGTACTGGCTTGCAGGTGAGGTTATCTTGGCCCCGATGACCAAAGTGGGCCCCAAAAACACCCCCACAGTAAAGCTTATCCACATAAAAATTAAGGCATTTTTAGGGTTCCGTACCTCAAAAGGAAAAAACGGAACCATTATAGGATCACTTCGTTGTCCGTCCGTCCGTCTGCCAAGACCGGAACACGTGGAGGCATCAAACTGAAATTTCTATCTAATACTCAGGTCTACTGTCCCTTGGAGCTATGAAAAAATCAAACTTCTAAGCCAAAGCAATCAAAAGATACAGCCGTGTATGCCGCAAATTTCCGCAATATTTCGAAACTCGCATGGGAATCAAAACCTACAGGGTACTTCCCGTGAACTTAGAATCTTGAAATTTGGTACGAAGTAACGTCTTATAGTACAGATAAAGGAAAAATTGCGAATACCGTAAATGTTTAGTTACATCATATAATAAAAAATATTTAAGAAAATTTTAAAGTTACTACTTCTTTTCTCATATTGTAATGTTATAAATTTCATTTTGCAATAAAAAGACCATAACTATGACCCGATTGTCGTGATGGGTGAACTTTTACTTATATACCTACAGGTTTGTACGGAACCCTCAGTGTGCGAGTCCGCCTCGCACTTGGCCAGTTTTTTTTTTCTTTTTAGATTCATTCGAATATCAACACTTGTAAGATCGACATTAACCAGCAGGGAAAATAGAAGACTTATCTGAATTGAGAAATTGAAGTTGAGTCTCGTCAACGCCTCACAGTGCGCAGAACAAAATTATGCGTAAGATGGCGTTGATGAAACACAACTTCAATTTCTCAAGTCTGAAACCAGCCAATATTTTCTTTCAACAATACACTCCACCTCAATAATGCTAAGTAAGTTTATAATTATATTATGATGCCACTCTAAATAAAAAATACATAAAGAATATTTTCTGCTGACCGTACTATTACAGATACAAGTGTTGCGAACTAACTGTGCGCTCGTCCATTCGCTAATTAGTCGAGTTCGATTCCCGGTAGCGGCACAGTGCATGGTTTTTACACAATATTATTCAGCAAACACAGATTGCAATCATACAATTAAAGACTACAATTACGAATACCACTTTGTCTTACCTATTGAATAACAATAAAATGGGAGAAACGGCTTTCTCATTTTTAACACATGGGACATATATATGTAATACGTTTGTTGACTGTCAAATTATATCAATGCATTTTTAACCGATTGCAAAAAGAAGAAGGTTCATAATTCGGAAAAATATATTTTTCTGTGTGTTTCCTGCTTACTACTCTACTACGGTAGGATTCAATTTCAATGTATTTTTTTAGCAAAGAGCCAGGCCTATCATGCAACGCCCGATGTTACGGATCATTTATCCCGCACTCGGGCACGAAGAAGGTTTGTCACCCTTCGTTCAGCCAAAACTCTCAACCCTGAAGAAAGAAATCCGAAATAATTTCATGGTACCTGTGATATTAGACGTGAGATTAGATTATCAAATCAACAACACTGAATGCGTTCTTAATCAGCAGTAACGAGTTCATTCCTCCTTATTTTATAAGTCTACCTTATGCTTGATTTCCCGTTATCTTTGACCCTCCCGGCCATAGAGGCTACACCTTTTAAACAAACATTAAATAAAATAAAAACAAATCGTCGATCCCGTTTGTCTGAAATTGCCAGATCGAGCGACATACGCCCTTTAATTGACTCCACTTCTAAGAAAGTAATTTCACTAATTACTTTGAGCTACCGGATTTTGAGATCGACACTGGACAACATTTAGAACTATGTCATACCAAGCCTGATAAAATATTCCAGCATATGACTGCGGAGTGTCCCAACGGGTTTTATTTCGACAGGGTTCCTTAAAGACCGGTCGGTACAAAAAAAGACTATGTTGATAGCTGCGTACGTCTGATGTAGTGGGCGGGTGAAATTTTATACTATTTCAAACATGTTTACTTTATTATACTAGTCGTTAAACTGTTAAGTACACTATAAATTATAAATAGTACGTTGAATGAATTTTGATGGGATCGATCCCAGCGCGCGGTGATTGTCGAATAGTTCTACTATTGGATTTTGACACTTGTGTTAACCTGTCATAACAGTTTATATAAAGAACATGTTAATTCTAAGTTTAAAAATATCGTTAAATAAATTAAAACCTTTGACAGATATTGGTTGAGCAATTTGTTTAAGTGCTTGTTATAATTTCCGAAATGAAACGAGTGAGATTTATTATCAGATTTTAAAATTATCTATTTACTTACTCAGTGTTGCATCTAACATCACTTAATTGTGTGGCAGCTGGTAGTCTCACAAACCAATATAAAATTTTCAACTGAAGTTACTTAAAGACTGTATTTAGTGGAAGGGTCCAACTGGTATATTCATACTGGAATAAGTATGGCTCTACCTCCAAGGAAATAAATTAAGACAATGCACACTACGACATTTTCAGCTTGCCATTTTCGATGTGCGTTTAAAGAAAGATAAGGCGATGCTAACATGTCTAGTGCTGATTACATACCAACGAAACAAATGCGAACGAACATAAATAAGTGGGATTCTTCGATCATTACAGTACGCGGCAGAGCGTGCGGTTCTCTATTTAATATTCATCGTTATCGTACACACTCATATACAATATCATCATCATCAACTTAGCATCTGAGACTTACCTTCTTACCTCCTTTTACTCCAAGTACTTTCACTCATATATTTATTTATATATTTATTGTGTGCGTGTGTATGTTATTGAACTCCTCCTAGACGGCTAGACCGATTTTGATGCAATTTTTTGTGTGAGTTCAAGGGGATTCGAGGATGGTTTAGATTCACAATTTGGTCCACTGGAAGAATTAACGACGTGTGTACAGGACAAAGTCTGTCGGGTCTGCTAGTACAATAAAACTTTTTTAAGAGAAATTTATATCATCCCCTTCACCCCTTTATAGGGTTGGCATTGATCGTCGGCCAATACCCAACTTGGCGGGAACACATCGCTCTCCGTACTCCTCTGCTTTCAGAGGAGACAGGATGAGCGATGCTGTTAGTGGTGAGATGGCCCAGGGTCAGCCGGGGTGCGAGGGATATGCTCTATGGGTAACCTTACACCCCGGCGTCTGAAGACCCGAGACGGCGTGCGGTTTTAGTCGGTGCAAGCCCGACATAACCGCCCCCGCTGGCCGGCGGGGGGGTATCCGAAGGGATTTCCGCACGAAAAAAAAAAAAAAAAAAAAAAAAAAGGTACAAAATTCTCATTGTACAAAATATTTTTATTTTGATTGTTAGTGTAAACGAGAGGTAATTATGTGTAATAACGACGAACTGCGCTCGCTCGCTTTCACTGTGACGTCCATATTCGCTCGTAAGTTATCGTTCGCTTTCTTTCGTTTGATGAATACCTGGCATAATGTGATCAGAACTTGTGCATACCACAAAGACTCTGTTACAATGTTATATCGATTTAAAAGTGAGATATTGATCAACGAACGTACCGTTGATAACCATCTCACTTTTAAATCGATAAACGATGTCAGCTGAAGAGGTGTCATTACCCACGTTTTTCTATTACAGTAAGTATTTTTTAAGATACAGAGACCAACATAAATTGACTATTTTGCAGCGCGGTTAGAAATATGTCGTATATCTTGGCTCTTAGGTACCTAAGTAGAGGCCTGGGGGTGGCAGGTGAGGCCGCCTGTCACCCCAGCAGAAGCAGACCGGGACGGTGGGGCAACTAGCACCACCCACCCTCCCCCAAAGCGGGCAAGACTTCCTTCGGACACCGTGGTTCCCAAACCCAAGGGGGCCATCTCAAAACCGGAGATGACCTAGGGTCAGTTGGGGTGCGAGGGAAATGCCTAACCTTACACCCCGGCGTCTGAAGACCCGAGACGGCGTGCGGTTTTAGTCGGTTCAACCCCGACATAACCATCCCCGCTGGCCGGCGGGGGGGGGGAGTATCAGAGGGGGGGAAAAAGGTACCTAAGTAGATTAATTATTATCATTATGATTGTAACAATGCACATTATTCTTTTAAGGATATTGGTGGAATATGTAGTCGATTCCTTAGTTGATATCGATTCATAGTCTACTAATATTATCTGTATTCTTTCATCGACTTTGTCTTTGGTTAGCTGTGGTCAACTCTATCGGCTGTGGCATATTATCTATGAACTCCCACCAAGTCGCTTCTTTCAGCCAACGTTATAAATGACAGTGCAGCGGTTTTACGAGCCCCTAATTTTCTGCATCGCTTCCACAAGCACATTCTAGCTCTGGTACTGAACCGTTGGTGAGAATTTTACAATTATACATTATGTGTGCTAATAATTTTTATTACAGAGTGCTCATTAGTGTTGGAGGGTGACGTGGTACCAATGACCAGGGATATTCCCTGTGGCCTCTTCATCTTCACCAATGGTGCCTTCTCCTTTCAGATCCGCCGAGACGAGTCACGCAGCAGTCGGTGCCAGCGCGACACGACTGGCGGATACACGCTCCAAGCTAAGTGCAGATTCCTGGCTGCCGCGGGTCGTCCTTACACCTCCTTCTTTCACCTTCTTCTTCAGACTTTAACTATTTTAATTTAATCTGTGCGTACTCATCCCTGAGACCACTTATAATACTTTTTAATATTTGAAAGGTAAAACTATTCTCATTTTTAATTTACTATAACCTTATATCAAACCTTTAATTAACTTGTAACTTACTATACCTTTAAAATCAACTATCCCTGTGTGTTCTTATGTGAAGGACGGCCCGCGAGTATTAATTTTCATTCTTTAAATGTTTTTATGAACTTACCAGTGGTTAATCATTGCATAACTTGAACTACAAGTTTTCTAATTGGGATGCTGATTTTTACGTGAGCAGTATCTATTTGTTTTAATTATGTAGCTTATACGCAAGGCATGCTTTCCCAATACCTATTCCATATACCCTACCCACCTACCTATACCCTATTCCATACATGTAAACATGTATGAATGTAGCTGTAGAGTGTTCGACTGCTAAGTTAGAGATCACAGGTTCAATTCTCGCTCATAGAAAACATTTGTATGCATAAATACCTACGTATGGTTGGTCCGGGTGTTTCTACGAGTATGTCATATCATATGATTATGTATAAATTTGCAAAAAAAATGCAAAAATGGATCTAAGCATGTTAACACTTCACATTAATATTTTCATATATTTACCTATTAATTATGTTCGAAACTTTTGTAATTGTAAACATATAGGCACTCTACTACATCACTTACTATTAAAAATAGTAGATTGTGGCACAAGGGTTGAAAGTCAGCCATTTCACCCGAGATATTTCTGGCGCTCGAACGAAGTGAGAGCGCCAATAGTTCGAGGGTGAAATGGTGATATTCACCCGAGGTAAACACTCTACTTTTCATTTCGACTATGTGAGGAAATTAAAATACTACACACACATTTAATGAAACAGGTATATGATAATCAGTTAAAATTTGAAATAGATTATAAACAATAGCTATTGCCTGTTCTTTAATCTCATCGGGAGTTAAATTAATATCCATGTCACTGGAATCACTTTCTGAGACCATTTTTAACCACAATTAACACAAGGTATTTATTTATATTTAATCTCGTTTTCCCGCTAATTCTTTAGCAAACTTAAATTGTTTTTTTTTTTTTGATTCTGAAAAAAGAAGTTATTATTCACGTACATACTGCCTAGAAAAGTTTTGAAAATCGAATCTATTGGTTACATTGTAATCGAGTTGGTCACGAGATGTGCAACTAAGCGGCCATGTAAAAAAAAAGTCATGATATCAAGGCATTATGACGTAACTTATTATCATGGACTCTATGGCAAAACTTGAAATTTAAAAAAAAAATACTTTTCCGCCCTAGGGATGAAATAAGCTACTTTCCACCCGGCTATCTACCCATGAAAATTAAACCTTCCGAGCAGGAGAGATGAAAAATAAATTTCATTTCATTGTATGAAGTTTCGAGCTCGATTATCGGGCCGGACATCATATTATATTATTATGGTAATCCGATAAAAAAATCTCTTATTAGAATGTTTACAAAAATACTTTTTAACAAACTTCAACCGCAACAGTTGGTATCACTAAAAAGTATCGTATAAACACAGGGAACCCAAATTAAAATTCGTGAATTCTGTCGTGTCGACCAACACCGAGAATTCGGGGACGAATAAATATCTTCGTAATTAAATATAATTTGTATTTAGTATCAAAACCGTAATTATGGAATAAATAACGACAACCAGTTATTTGGCTACCTTTTCGAGATCTTTAATATACAAATCATTATGATTTTATTGGTTTTAATATACAAGATCACTTTTAATGATCTGACGAAACGCAATAGGGTTTCTCGGTAGCGTCCATAATAGTCAAAATAAACCTTTTTATTATAAATTACCTGACGAGGCGGCGGTGGCGGCCAAAGTCCGCCGGTAACCCTGGGGTTATCCTTTCGAAGGCTTCCCCGGGGTGCCCGGCAATGGACACTTGGGATGGACACCGTGTGGTTTTAGTCGGTCCGATTCCGACACGCCCACCCGTGAAGCCCGTGGGGGTTTCCACACGATAAAAAAAAAAAAATTAAAAAAAATGGCCTGGCAAACTTTCGTTGTGCTTTAGAATCAAGTTATATTGGCTACCTTGTCAGCTGAATTAATTTCGTAAATGTCTCATATTTTTTCATCCTAATTGCTAGTATAGCCAACGTATCCTGAGGGGGGCAATTCAAAGTCGTAGACGGCCCAGGGTCAGCCGCCATTCCGCAGAAAACTACAAAATGCCACAGTATAGGCGGAGACAAATGTAAAAAATCATGAAATCGTTCCACCATGTGCCCCTAGCCACAGAATAAATAATAGTACAAGTACCCTAGCCTACGTGTTATTATAGCCAGACTATAATCTATCCCTGTACCAAACTTCAGCCAGATCCGTTCAGCCGTTTTTGCGTGAAAGAGTAACAAACTTCCATACATTCATACATCCATACCCACAAACTTTCGGGTTTATAATATTAGTAACAACTTAAGCAATACTATAAGATCATCGGTCGCAGCCGGGGCTCTCGGGGTCCGCTGATTTATCTCCTCCATTTAAAAAAACAACAATAAATATTCTAGGACATATTACACAGCGCCATCTAGACCAAAATTAAGCAGATTTTGTCATATGGGTTCTAGAATGCGGATAAACATACTAAGATTCGTTTTTTTGTAAATAAATACATATTAGACCAATGCAATATATACATATTTGCAATCAGCGGGAATCGAACGCGAAATTAAATTGTCACTCTTTGAGATCCATGATAGTAAGTCTATTGGCACGATGTGATCTTATACGACGCCAAGCCAGCACTGTTTGGGTCTACCCCTCCTACCGGGGCCCGGTGGAGGCCTACCAAATGTACAGACAACGACAAAAATTATTATACACTAAAATATTTACAAACCTTTTTTCCATTGGAATACATGTATCAATAATTTACGTATAATCAGTCTTAAAATCCGTAGAAGACAAAGTTAACATAATTCATGTTTTGTTTAAGTATTATTTTATGAAATGTTTAAGAGCTAAGGTCATCAATAAATTAGAATTTGTTAAGCTACTTTTCTCTTTGACTGTATTTACTACGTAGAATATTATTTTATGTGTGGTTCTACAGTTCCCGGGCGCTTGGGTTGGCACGTCGAGAAGGACAGAGTCTGGCTAAGATTGACTTATTTCGGTTTCGGAGAGCGTTCTCTCTGTTGTACAACGAACTGCCAGTTTGATACCTTTTTTTTTTCGCGGGGACGGTTATGTCTGGTTTGAACCGACCAAAACCGCACGCCGTCTCGGGTCTACCGACGCCGGGGTGTAAGGTTGCCCATAGAGCATATCCCTCGCACCCCGACTGACCCTGGGCCATCTCCGGTTTCGAGATGGCCCCCTCGGGTTTGGGAACCACGGTGTCCCCGTCTTGCCCCGGTTTGGGGGAGGGGCGCTAGTCGCCCCACCGTCCCGGCCTGCTTCTGCTGGGGTGACAGGCGGCCTTACCTGCCACCCCCAGAGTTTGATACCTTTATAATCAAACTGTCAGGCTGATGGGCGATGGAGAGAACGGTCTAGAAAACCGAAGCAAGCCGATCTTAGGCGAAATATCATTCTTCTTTCCGACGTGCCAAGCCAAACACCGCGTCGGGTAGGTAATATGTACATACCTTCGTCGACGCCAATCCCGAAATATTAGTCGCTTTGTAAGCTGACCTATAGGTAGGTACAATCGTAACGTAACGAGTCCATATATTACAACTAGATGTTGCCCGAGGCTCCGCCCGCAGGGGTCCGATCCCGTTCCCGCAACCCATGGGAACTTATTCAAGGTACATAAAGCATCCTTGTGGTATACCGGACTATCTATTATTGTACCAAGTTTCCACCAGATCCGTTCAGCCGTTTATGTGTGAAAGAGTAACAAACATCCATACATCATCACAAACTTTCGCGTTTATAATATTAGTAGGATTACAACAAACGTGTTTTTTTTGGTGTGGGTTTATATACTAACTTTTAAACTTTCGCGTTCCATGATATAATAATTATATTTACGGGGATTAACGCGATCACTTATTTAAAGGTATTACATACCTCTGGTTTGCCTGACGTTTCGACCAGGTTGCACTGGCCGTGGTCACAGGCTGACTGGCTCAGCGTTGCACGCCCTCCGTCGTCGAATCCGTGAAGTAGAAGATTCCTCTTCCACCCGCACATTTTCGATATTGTTGAGATTTTTGTTTCGCCATGTACCGTCACATACTACACTAACAGTGTCCCTATTCTGTAAGCAAACCGATGTGTTCCTATTCTGGTGTTTATCCGACTGCGCAGAAAAGCGAGGTGTATGTTTTTTAACACTGGATTCCACGCTGTAGATAATTTAAAACCATCTTCCCGATTGAATGTTTTATGTTTTTTAATCTCAATCGCTTCACGTACAACTCTTGAGTAAAAGTGACGTTCGGTGGAGAGGACTTGCGTGCGGTGAAATTCAATCCAGTGGTTGATGCCTGCATCGAGTGCATGTTCTGCAATCGCCGATTTGCTCGTCTGTCGGTTCTTCACAGCAGCGATATGTTCTTTGACCCTTTCAGCAATAGTCCGCTTCGTTTGGCCTATGTAGGAACTTCCGCAGCTGCAGTCTATTTTATAAACACCTGGAGTTTGTAGTGGCAATATATCCTTCGGTGTGCCAACGATGTTGTGTACCTTTATGCCTGGTGTGTATACTGTCGGAATAGAGTATTTCTTTAACACGGACCCGATCTTATCCGTAACTCCCTTGACATAAGGCATATAGGCTGGTTGTCTGTTTACTTCTGGATACTTGCGTCTTCTTTTCGGTTGCTTTCGTCCTCCATTCACTTGATATCCGTTACTTTTTAGTACCTCCTGAACATGTTCTAGCTCCCGGTCTATATGTTCAGGGTCACAGAGATCGTAAGCTCTGTTCTTGAGTGAAGTCATAACAGATTGCAAGTGCCGTGGATGGTGATGACACGTGGCGTGTAAGTATCTATCCGTATGAGTAGGCTTACGGTACACACAGTGTGACAAGGACCCATCTGATCTCACGGTTACTTTAACATCTAAGAAGGACAACGACCTATCCGTCTCCATTTTATATGTAAACCTTATTTTGGGGTGAATAGAGTTAAGATGTCGTAAATATTGATCTACTTCTTGTTTATTTCCTTTAACGATACTGAAGATGTCATCCACGAATCGCTTCCACAGCCTAACGGTATTCGGGCCGAGACTTAGAGCCTTCTCTTCAAAATGTTCCATCCAGATGTTGGCAAGTACTGGGGCTACAGGACTTCCCATTGCGACGCCATCAATCTGGAGGTAATGTTGACCTTGGAAAAGGAAATAATTGCCATCTAAACAGTGTTCAAGTAGATCCATATAGTTGAACGGCAGTTCGTTGTCTCTCAACAGGTCTTTTACGATGTTTAAGCACTCTTTTATTGGAACATTGGTGAAAAGCGACTCCACATCAAAACTCACCATGACGTCATCCGGTTCCAACGTGAGATCTTTTATAACCTGTATAAAGTGCCGTGAGTCTTTCACAAAAGACGGTGTTTTGCCTACAAGTGGTTGCAATACTGTGTGTGGGTTTATATAATTATTCATATTATGGAAGGAAGCAGTGGGATAGCGGACCCCGGGCACCATATACTAGTACCTTCTTTATTTTATTTTTTTCGTGCGGAAATCCCTTCGGATACCCCCCGCCGGCCAGCGGGGGCAGTTATGTCGGGCTTGCACCGACTAAAACCGCACGCCGTCTCGGGTCTTCAGACGCCGGGGTGTAAGGTTACCCATAGAGCATATCCTTCGCACCCCGGCTGACCCTGGGCCATCTCACCACTAACAGCATCGCTCATCCTGTCTCCTCTGAAAGCAGAGGAGTACGGAGAGCGATGTGTTCCCGCCACGTTGGGTATTGGCCGACGATCAATGCCAACCCTATGAAGGGGTGAAGGGGAAGCCATTGACCGCCGCCCAGGGTGTACCGGCCGCTCCGTACCTTTTTTTTTTTTTTTTTATCGTGCGGAAATCCCTTCGGATACCCCCCCGCCGGCCAGCGGGGGCGGTTATGTCGGGCTTGCACCGACTAAAACCGCACGCCGTCTCGGGTCTTCAGACGCCGGGGTGTAAGGTTACCCATAGAGCACATCCCTCGCACCTCGACTGACCCTGGGCCATCTCACCACTAACAGCATCGCTCATCCTGTCTCCTCTGAAAGCAGAGGAGTACGGAGAGCGATGTGTTCCCGCCACGTTGGGTATTGGCCGACGATCAATGCCAACCCTATGAAGGGGTGAAGGGGAAGCCATTGACCGCCGCCCAGGGTGTACCGGCCGCTCCGATTCCGTTCCCCCCGGACTGCAGCGGGATCGGAATCGGAGCGACACTCGAGGAGGTTACCCAACACACACCCCGGCCGCTCCGTACCTATCCGTCTTTTAATTAGTACCTAATGAACGTGTTTTAGACTATTTTAATTATTCGACTAACTAAATAAGATGACCTACGTGGCGTAGCGGTATTGCGTACGACTGCAAAGTCGGAGGTCGCTCGATACCCGCTCAGAGCAAATATTTATATGCATGAATATGTCTATTTGCATTGGTCTGGGTGTTTCTATGTATAATATGGATGTATTTACAAAAGAAAATTCATCTAATTATGTTTATCCATATTCTAGAACCCATACCACAAGCTAGTAAGCATAATATAGCTATTGCTACTAGGTCTAGATAGCGCTGCGCGCTGTGTAAAATATCGTAGAATTTGTATTTTATGTATTTATTCTGAATCAATAAAAAGTTATAAGTACTAATAAAATTGACAATAGCAAATATTTACTATTGCAGTGTTATTAGGTCGTTTGAAATTACGAGTCCTAATTAGGCACAGCATGTCGGCGCTGACGATTGACATAATTCGTTCGTCGACTCATTCATTCCAAAGACGACATTTTCGCTGTCATTATCAAATTAAATTAAATACATTAATTTCTTAATTACCTACACATCTTTATTGTTTTTAATTAGTTTTTCATATTTATATGTACCTACTTATGTTTGTTATATTCTATTTTTAACCGACTTCGAAAAGGAGGAGGTTCTATGTACAGACGAACATAGAACCTCCTCCTTTTTGAAGTCGGCTCTCTATTATTATATATTATTATATTATCTATTTATTTTTTTATAATCATCATCAATTCATCGATATTTCCGTCGTTTATGAACCGACTTTGAAAATATATTTTATGCTGCATGTTACAAAAAGGTACGCTATGTCTATACATTTAGATGTCAAAATTCACTAGCTTATTTATCTAGTCTGCGTCCCCGTAGCAAATTCGAACTTCAAATTTTATTCCCGCCTCACATCAGCGTAACACAATTTTTGTTCTAAATATCGTGTCTAGTTGAATACAGAAGTCAATGCCTATCTCTTTAAATGTTGAAATGTTGAAATGTTGTTCAGTTATCGTTCACGTATCGATCCGAAAAGCTTAGAAGCTCAACTCACGTACCTACAATTAACTTAATAAAAAAAACCTAATCTAGGTTTACACGATTAATTTATTTTTGATATAACATGAATCAATAAAAGAAAATCCTCACGATAAACAAAACTAACTAACATACCTACCTATAAGCTAGATGGAAACTTTTTCTTTTGAAGAATTTTAATGTAAATACTACAACGACAATCTACTAATGATTCTCGTTATATCTTCGCAGCCATCTTTTTATACCGCTACTGAACAGACGCCATTCAAGAACTCGAGATATTTTTTACAATTAAAAGTATTGAACAATCTATAGGAAGTATTAACGACAGTTCATTGTGAGATGCATTGGTATGGAATTAGAAAATTATTTGTGGGAAGTTTTTTTAGCTTTTGCCCACAAATGCTTGTATGATGTAAGAATTAAAACTAGTATTTTATTGCATAACAGGTATTACTAGCTGTTCCCTTGACCCGCAGGAGCCTATATCGATGTTAAAAAGTAGGCTATGTGGTATTCCATACTATAAGGAATATATCTGTGCCAAATTTCATCTGAACCCGGTTAGCTGTTCCGGCGTAATTGAGTAACACCCATCCACATCTATACATACATCTATTCATCTATCCAAACTTTCGCATTTATAATTTTAATAAGCTGATGTTCCTTGTTCTAACTAATTTTAATTTTTAAATTAGAACAAGTAGTTCCAGAAAAAAAAATTGTACTGCTTTTAAACAAACTCTTCAGTTTTATTATTACTACTAGCAACCCGACCGCGACCTCGCTTCGTTTTGGTTTATATGAGTTTTTTTTAACACAAGCCATCGTAATTGACACATAATAAATATAGCCTATGTCCATAGGTGGCAATGTGCCTTTCAAATGGTGAAAGATTTTTCCAAAAATCAAATAATGGAATACACATCTCTGCCTACCCCTTCGGGGATACAGGCGTGAATAGATGTTATGATGCAAACTCATAAAAATCTCTTTATGATATTTCATTCTCTTTATAATATAAATAAGATAGGATCCCTTTAGATATAGATACCTATACTGCTTTTCCGACAAGACTACTTTATTGAGTAGTGAGGAAAGTGAGCCGTTTAATAATTACTGTTGTGGATAGACAGGTGAAACAAGACAAACACTTAGCCGTGCCATGTGTCACCGTGATGCAGCTGTCTGTTCTTGTCTTGTCTGCTTGATTGATGTAAAGGTCGAATATAGTTGTAATAGTCGTATAGTCGTACCAAAGAAATTGTGAACTGAAGGGTGGCGTCACCGTCGCATCAGTGTATTATTAGTATATATACTCAAAGTTAAAAAAAAAAACAATTTTCTGTAACAGAAACTGCAGCCGTGAAAATTTTAGTCATAGAAACAAAGTTAAAAAAGTTATTAACGTTATTAACTATTTGGGAACAAAATGTCTTCAACTAGAGCAACTATTTTTTAATTTTCTTATTATTGTATTATAGGGCTCATTATGATAATCGCAGCCCGAGCCAACCTCACCTGCAAGCAAGTATACTTGCTGATTGACTGACGAGGCTTTGGTACGTTCAAACGGTAATCTGTCCTGTAATAGCCAAAATAAACCAAATCCGATTAATAATTCGAACGCCCATCCCGATTGCACCTAAAGCTTGCATTAAGTATCGACAGCTTAGTTTAGTAAAATACGCAACGAAATGGGCTTACCCTAACAAATCTGAAGTTTTTTGATTGCCAAACGACTAGACAGTATGTCTGATAGAAGTATTGACAAAAATGAACAGTGAACCGCATTTCTGTGAAAGTCGCCCTGAACGAAACCTGTAGTGCCTTTGTATCCGTGCGTTCATTCACGTATAAAATTAAACTCAATCGGTTGTACTACGACCGACGTTCCTTGGTCATCATCACATAATAGTGTTTAATTTGCAACTCTTAAATGAAGTTATAGCTTACTATTATAATTTTAAAATTTATGTCATACTTTTGTCTTATGATGACCGATGATATTGATGATTTTGCCTAAGAAAAAAAGCTCAAGCAAGACGTTTCCATTTTCTTTCTCTTTCAATGATTGCTTAATGCATATATTCCGTAGTAGCGTAGATGTGATGAGCACATCTACCCACAACTACTGGGCTTGTAGACAAAGTGACATGCTACTGGTGGAAATACTTCGAAGCGAACCTTCCAAAGTCCGAAATCTATGAAAATGACATTATTTGTTACACATGACATGTCGGCAAATAATGTCACTCCTATACATTTCGGACTTTGAAGATTCGCTTCCAAGTGATTCCACTAGTAGAATGTCACTTTGTCTAGGCTACCCCGTAACCTACCGATTGGTTGAATAAAACTTTAGTATTACGCCACAATTGCTTTGATGCCTGTTGATGTCATAGATATAACTCTATTTGACTGATTTCTACCTGTTTTAGGTAGAAATCAGTTCATAATTCAATTTTTTGGTTATATAGCTGGTTTATTTCTTATTCTATGTAAAAAAAATCTCTGGCTCCTAGTTCCGTATGAATGATATTAGGTGAAACGAACTTTACAACGAGAACGTACCTAATACAGCAACTGCAACGATTAAGATAGTTTTATCCAACTAGACGGATAAATAGACTGCCGCAGCTACTGTATTATTTGCAAAATGGGTGTGCCATTTTTTTATAAGAAGATAAGTGCCATAAAACCCATGTTTTGACGACGACTGCCCACAGAGTAATAATATCAAGTTTGACTTATTGCATTGCATGTTATTGCGAATTCTTATTTTCAAATATTGTAAGAAAGGAATTCGAACGCATTATAAATAAATTGTTCTATTTTTGAAAAGAAAATACAAAGGATCGTTTAAATATTTAAAAAAGGAATCATACAGTTTTCTGTGAGTTGGCAGTAGGTACTGGAATTTCTTGACATTTCTCCACATTGTCCCAGTGTGCAAAGGCGGGTGACGCGCCATCTCATCGATTTTATTGGATACAATTGACGGGCCTTTGTTTGCAAATATACACTTTAGTGTTACTTTTCTTTGTTTTTACAAACATAATTTATCAATAAATAATGGCGCAGCTTATCGCTTTTAACGATATGTTCTCATTTCCACAACAACTGCAACAAAAAAAAATGTTAAGCTGTGGGTTGATCTTTATTATTATTAAAATAAAACAAAACCGTAAAGATGGGGTTGTAGAAAAACAATGTTCTGAGTTGTTTTGAAAGTTAAATTGCCTCCTTGATTATTTGCATAGCATTAATGATGTTTTCATTCGAGTTCATTCTGAATATCGATGGGGACTTTTTTTGCAAGCGTATGCAAAACACCATATTTGCATCCTCCGAAACCACGTTCGGCCTAATTTGGATGCGTCCGCTATCTTCGTTGAAATCGTTGAAATGCACGCACGGTAGCGAGAACGGTTTAAAACACAAAACAATAAATAAATAACGAGAACAATAAATATAATTAAAAACGACAAAAAGCGCCCGTTCGCATGACGCGGGTACAAACGGGTGCGCACTCTCGACGACTCTATATTAACGATACCAATACCTCCCAAATATCATAAAGAAAACTATACTTTATCGTGTATCATTAGGATTCCATTTGCAATGCTAGAAACCGATATTCCTTCAACATTTTGTCACCGGCACGTCACGTTCCCGAACGCTCCTCATTAGAGATTTTTATTTTTAAATAGTCGCTATAGAGTCGAGTATTCTGTGCGTCCTGCTACGAGTTTTAAAAATTGAAAATGGAATTTAAACGAGATGACGTTTCTTTATTGCGTTCGATTCCATGGAAGCAATTCTAGACGCTTTCGTACTTTAATTGGTGTCGATAAAGATGAGTATCGGTTGTACGTTAAGCATTAAATTTGACAGATCTCCGAAGTGTATCCGTAAGTTTCGTCTATGACAGGTCGGAAGCCAGAGGTCCTAATAAGGTCCGAGATGGACGAGTAATGGGTTATCTGAGTTGTCGCGCTGTCCCAAATTTATTGCACCAATTAGTAGAGTCCACGTGAAGAGGTTTATCAGAAGTTTCGATCACGCTCTATTTGGGAGGTAACCGTCGATAATGGTCGAATTTCGGGGAACGCTCCTTTGATTTTATTCCACAGCTATGGAAGACATTTTCGGAAGCGAGAATGTAACAAGTTAATTGGGTAAAAATATTCCGAGACCGACACATGCCGGCAGCTTACAGAGATCATTACTAGCACAGATTAATTAGAAAGCTACCGGAGTTGATCTTAAAACCGGACCTAAAGATAACTATATATTACTGTGTAGCCAATTAATACGTATCTTATTATTACGACTGTTTCTAGAATTGTTGGTACTTTAAAACTTATCTTGGATAGATACTACATCGAGATTCGTAAATCATCATCGTACAACAATATTGAATTACAGTAGGGAAAAAAATACATTCTTAATATTATAAGTAGGTAATATGTAGTTAAATTTAAATATTTAAACCAAGGAGATGGAAAACAATGCGATGCGATGAAAACAGTGATATCGGCAGCATATAATTAGACGCTTGCAACACTTGGTATGTCATTCCACCATTGATGGTATTATCAAAATTTGCTTCATACACTACTTGCTCTCTTGGTAAAAGTATATAAAGAGGATTAATAACCTCCTAACCGGCTATGGCACTGAGCATCACATGAGATTTTGCCATGCCAAACTCACCTGCTGATTGACAAACGACGCCCTGGCGTAGGCTTTCGCCTCGGAGTTGGGGAATCAAATGACAGTCGCTCCCGTAAAAGCTAAAATAAACCAAATGTTAAGGACGAGTAGGAGGACGCTGGAGCCGGGGTCCACTTGCCAGCTCCTTCTACTTTTTAAAAAGACAATTGACACGCATATCATCTTTTATAATGTCTAGCTAGCACTTTTAGGATCTATCCTTCCAGAACCAGTCAGAAGCGGAGCGTCACTTGGGATCTTAACACCCATCTTAACATGTATATTTCCAGCCCAGCTTTGTGTTGAGATTCGTCAGAAGCGAAGCGTCACTTGAGATCTTAACAACTACGATCAGAAGCTCTTGTGTTGCTTCGAACTTGCTATACCCGTGGTGGAAGATGACCATCATAATTGATAAGTACATGACTTTGAAAACTACTTATCGGCTTGTCCCTTGAATTTATACCGCGATGTCATCGTCATGGAATTGAGACGACAGATCATTTATTCGTTTTTGATAGCTGCAGTTAGTTTTTTTATTTCATAGTATTCTAAATAACTCGCTCGTCGCAGTATGACATACCTGTGGCGATACCACATATACCCATCGCCATCTAGCGACAACAGGTTGAACTACTTCGATACTACTACGTAACTACGGATCCTGAATCGCGAAAGTGAAGTTTGCTCGCTGGTATAACATATATACAACATCCCAACGGCAATCGTTGGGCTGCGGCTCGCCAGGCGTGATCATCTTGCCTGTTCGGAGGTTTCTCCCTTTGTATTGGAAGAACATCACACCCCGTGATCCCCCGACGTTATCTGATCACGTAACCTTCACTGAACACCAGTAGCACCTATCGCTACAATCTCATTCACTTCTTCCGCATGACCTGTAATTAAGTCTCCGCCCACCGGCAGCTTTGGCCTCGACCGAGATACCACAGCATGCAGCCTGTTTACCCTATGGCCACACCAGCGTCTAAGGTACAGCACACTGCACTTACAGTCCATGTAAGAAAAGTACATCTCTCCCGTCTACTCAGCAGCCAGCCACTACGGAGCACCTCGACCTACTGAGGAATTACCCCGACTTACCGAAGATTTCACCGCACACCGCACTCAGCCCTGCATCATCGGAACCAGCGGTAGTCCCAACTCACTGGGACTAGCGAGGAACACTGTTCCATCAATGGAACCAGCGGCATCCAGTTCCCGCTCACCGGAACTACCCTCGTCAGAGGATCCTCCCTTTGTATTGGAGGCCATCACACCCTGTTCGTCCACATACTATATACATCCCCGTCTCTTTCTCTCATTGTCTCTCTTTGGGAGGGGTTAGTGACTTCAAACTGGTAAGTGGTAAGAGTGCAATCTGTAAACAAAAGCATTGCGGCATTTAACAAGATCTCGTATAAGCTTCAGATGAATCTGTAGCTAATAATAATTTACCATAAATGAATAAGTATACTAACATTACCTTTAAAGGATCGTAACTTATATTTCCCTATAATGTCATATTTTATTTTTGTATACTTTTACTTTTTCTAATGATCGTTACGTATAATGTCATTACGGCATATTTTTTACGAAATTGGGATTCTGTATGGGTAAATGGAACTGTAAAGCATAGGACAATATTGTATTGTATGTGTAAACAAATCAAATAAGCCAGACTTTGTGAAGTTGAGGTTCTAGTTGACGTTGAAGACTCTGGTGTGGTGTGGTGAACAGGAGTCACAGTAGTGGGTGTGTGAGTAGGATTTGTACTATAAAAAAAGTTCACACCATGTCTCCATCAGTAGATCAGCAAAATGTTATCAAATTAATGTATCTCACATATCTACAAATTTCAAATGGATACGACCATTCAGAAATTGCTTAAATTCGATTCTATTGATCTATTTTTCATTATTATTGAGAAACTGAAGATGTGTAGGAGACATGTCATTATGTGTGTGATCAGTAATCGGAGCACTATATTTATCGTCTTTGTAAAATGGTAGAGGTAGTCAGTTATAATAATCCCACCAAAACATTACACTGCCAAGACGTACATTTCGACTAAGGAGTAGGATTCGTAAAGAACTTTAGACTAGAATTCACGCAGAACACTATACGCTATGATGAGATTTCGAGCGTTAGGTTAGGGCTTGCAGAGTTAGAAGCTTGGCTCTTCATAGGATCTGATAACCGTTTTACGTATAAGCGAAGGCTCGTCTTGGCATCATTTAACATAAACATGTTTTTGGTTTGGATTTCATTTCTTTTTGCAAGTTACCTAAATAATTGTCACAGTAGTTTTTAATATTATGTTTATATATTTTTTTTGGTTCGCTACCTCAATGGAAAATAAAAAATTTACAAAATTCTACACAACGCTATTGTGTTATGGGGTCTAGAATGCGGATAAACATACCTACTTAGATACATTTTTTCTGTAAATATTTAAATATAGAAACACCCAGACCAATGCAAATATACAAATTCATGCATACAAATACTTGCATTGAGCGGGAGTCAAAAACGTGCGAGGGCACCTTTTTTTTTTTTTTTTTTTTTTTTTTTTTTTCGTGCGGAAATCCCCTCGGATACCCCCCGCCGGCCAGCGGGGGCGGTTATGTCGGGCTCGAACCGACTAAAACCGCACGCCGTCTTGGGTCTGCAGACGCCGGGGTGTAAGGTTGCCCATAGAGCATATCCCTCGCACCCCGACTGACCCTGGGCCATCTCCGGTTTCGAGATGGCCCCCTCGGGTTTGGGAACCACGGTGTCCCCGTCTTGCCCCGGTTTGGGGGAGGGGCGCTAGTCGCCCCACCGTCCCGGCCTGCTTCTGCTGGGGTGACAGGCGGCCTCACCTGCCACCCCCAGGCCTGCGCTCATGAAGGACGGAGGTCGTTAAACGCCCTCCGGCGCCTGAGTCGCCTGCGACGCGAGGCGAGAGCAGTTGAATACACTACCGCTACGCCAGAGAGGCCGTAATAGGAAAATATGATCCGAAATCCGAAAGCAACCTTCAGTTTGTTTGTTTTTTAAAAACATATTGTATAGAAAATACTTTTAAAAATAGATCCGATTGATTTCGAAATTTGCTATCTATGCCTTTCTGTTAGTACTCCCCGGTAGCCCCTCACTCATTTCACGTAGCGCGTCGTGTGGTTGGAACCAACTACAATCGAATCAGAATGAATGAATGAAGTATAAAAATCAAAAGACGTTCTAAATATGAAATCCATTTTATGGTAAAATTCATCATCACATTCTGAAATCCCACGGGATAATAAAATGAAGACGTTATAGACTACTACACAATACACAGTGTAGGCAGTCCACTCATTGGACATTTTTTTGCATCTCTTGAATGAATGAACCTTTTATGAATGAATCTATTTATTACTTTTTTTTTCACCTGTGCAATAGAGTTCTCGGACGATAAAAATTTGTATTGTTGTGTATTATTATTTATGGACTTTAACTTTTTTTCGTGGACGACTTAAAATATTCGAAGAATCAACAAAAAAAGTTGTCCGGCTATTAACGGTGAAAGATATTATGAATGGGGCAAATGGATTAGGAGCATTCTATTTTATGGCTTCAAATTTGTACAATAAATACAAAACAAGAGATATAACGTGTGATATGTTTACATTTTAATATTTGCAGGTTTCACTCTCATCTAATTTTAGTTTTATCTTCAGGGAAAGCGTAAAAATGAATTATACTCGGTGCAACCATTTACTTTAACTATAGACAGCTCAATTTTTCATCGATTTCAAACAACAATCGATTTTATTTCTGAAGCAGTTGCAATCGATTTTAGACATTTGTTTTGGACTTTAGTTGCTTGAAATTTTATAATATATTTTTATAAACTTCTTCTTTGTATGCGGGCCCTGCCGTAGACAAAGTGATAGTCTACTAGTGGAATCGCTTCAAACCGAACCTTCAAAAGTCCGAAATGTATGGGAGTGAATTTAATTATTTGTTAATACGTGACATATCGACAAATAGTGTCTCTCCCAAACAATTCGGACTTTGGAAGGCTCGCTTTGAAAGCAATTCCACTAGTAGAATGTCACTTTATCTAGGCCCCCGAGTCTTTAATTGACTAAAATAATGATTCATAATCATCAACCTATTTTAGGCCACTGCTGAACATAGGTCTCCCCTAATGAGCGCCATAGCGCCCTGTCTTCAGCTTGCCGCATCCAGCATCTGCCATCATAAAATATTATTGAAGTACCTATTTTGATTGTTTTCAGGTACATAATACAGTGACAATCTTTTAGCCGCGCATCGCCAAGTTTACTTTTACGATTAATGCAACAGTTACGTTCTGAAGCCGCTGTCAAAAGTTTAATAAATGTTGAACAGAGTATAAACAGTATAGAGACACACAGGCCTGACTTTAACCGAATTGAAGCCCTAGGCGTTAAAATGATAAATCATCCCACGAGCCTTCTCCCAGCACAGTTGGGATTACCTTTTCCGTCAGCCTAACTACGAAGCGGCTGAACTTAGTTATTTTCTGTGAACTGACTGCCATCTGACCCCCACAACCCATTGGCGATATCGAAATTGTGTAGTTAGAGCCTTTGTCGAACTTTTTAGGGCTCCAACTGCTATAGATGTTTGTATGGCAACCGGGACCGAAGGGTAAACGTGCTCTCCGAGGCACGCAGGGGTCTAAATGTGTCAGAAGAATGGTCACCCACCCTAAGACTGCCTTGTCTAGTGTTGCTTAACTTTGCAATGCGTTAACGGCTCGGTTACCACTCAGCCACAAGCCCCTGTGTTATACTGCGAAAATGATGAATATGGGCAAAGAAAAGGATAACGGAGCCCCAGAGGTAGACTGATATATAGCTGACGATAATTTTACTATAGCAGCCTGATAGAATTAACAGTAGGTATTTGTTAGGTCCCTTTCTTTTGCATAACTGCATTAGTGCGTGATTAAAAAAACTAAAGTTTGATCCAAGCTATACACGAAAGAGATATTATACTGTAGATTGTGGGTGATTGAGTCCGATTGCTCAGTGTTAAACAAATTCGTGATTCGGCAGTTTCGGGATTGGACAAACACGTGATTCTGCAGATTCGGGATTGGACAGTTTCGTGGATTGGGCAGATTCTTAGACTCGACGGATACAACTGACTTTTTAGTAAATTTTTAAAACAGTATTTTATAATTATTTTTTTCAAAGAGTGGGAAGGTACTAGTAACCGAAATTACTAGTATTCCCGTTAAACTCTCCAGCTAAGATTCGAGACCGGGAGAGAGATCCAGGTCTCGAAGGCCGACGCCTTAACACCTAAGCTACTGCTTTTACCGGTTCTATAGCGGGTACAAAACCGTTATAAAATTTACGAAAAAGCATCGGCTGAAGGGCGCTGAAAGACAATCGCTCTACCCTGATCAAGGGCTGGGCTGGCGCTGTCAGTAAAGCATAACATACCTTATACAGGCTTTTCGCTAATCGCTTATCATTAGGCATCCTGTCCTTGTTTGCTTCCATAATCAGTAACAAAAAAACTACTCGAAAATTGTGCTATAACAAATTTAACAATCACAGAATGAAATCGAGGTCGTGTAGTTATCATACGAAAATTACTTTCTATAAACTCATTCCGAACTACATATCGTTCAAAAGGAGTTACCTAATATTCCCACAGAGTAACAATACAACGAATAACGATCAACTTGACCGTCGAGGTTTGCGACCGCAACATACAGCCTACGTTTGGAAACCAATGGCATGAAAGTAATCGCATAAAGAATCGCAATCGAAACGTGATGGTTTCTAAACGTTTCTCACGTGAGAAAAAAGTTTTAAGTGACGATGTACCTTACCGATAGCAGGCTTTCGATACGGATAATTTGTTCAAATTAAGAATTATGTGGATTTTTCTTTTGTATCGTAAATTATGAGGTTTTATAGAGTTTTATTGATGTTAGTAGTTCTTCAGCTGTGAATTTTAGCGTATTTTAGAATAAGCTTTTTATGGTACTGTGGTGTCTGAACCTCATTTCACACCACGATGCGGTTACCTGGCCATCATGTGTCAGAGTTTAAATAAATCTATTGTACCGTTTAAGTAAATTGAATTAGGAACGATATAAAACAATCGCGGCCTGGACATTCGGGATCTGAACGGGCCTAGTGGAGCCGTTCCGATTGAAGCTGAGAAAAGTAGCCTGGGAAGAACCCCGCTTTAAGCCCTATCCCTGGGCCGAGATCGCGATATACGTCCCAGTTCGCTATTTAAAGTTAAAACAACCGCGTAAATCCCTAATAATATAAGTAGGAAGTGCGAGTGATTAAAAAATAAATAATATTTTTCCCTCTAAGTTGTTATTCTTACATCACTTCATACACGCGTGGTACCCAACCCCCTGGGTACCACAGTACTTACCTATTTACTCGTAGAATGTAAAGACTCTAGGCTAAATTTAGGTGCTATTTGACTAGCAATCTAAAACAAAAATGTATCACAGTTTGGGGTCTGAGAAAGCGGTGTGGGGGCGAAGTGACAAAAATAGATTTGTGTACATAAAATTGCATAAAAAGATAATCCCATCAAAAACATACTAGAATTTATATTCATTGTTCTTGGCAACAATCAGTAAGAAAAATATAAATATGGTGAAACTGATGCGGACAAACATCATCAAAATGTGAATGTCAAGAAAATTCAGTTCCTTGCAGTTCCTTGACATTGTAGCGGAACAGGTACCAGCCCTCGGTAATTTTCTTATTTGTCTAGTTCGCGGTACCAAGCGTGGTCAAATTGTGATGTTGTTACGGTTTATTTCGAAGGCGACTGTGATAAGACGCAAACGATGCTTTACATAACATAACATAACATAACTTCACGCCTGTATCCCCGAAGGGGTAGGCAGAGGTGTATTAAACACCCACGATTCGCCAGCTATGTTTAGGTCCCAATGTAATAGGGGGCGAGTCTATTGCCATCTACCGGGCACATTACTAAGCGAGCGACATTTTTTTTTTTTTTTTTTTTCCCCGCCTAGCCCCGGTTTTCGCTAGTCGCCCCACCGTCCCGGCCTGCTTCTGCTGGGGTGACAGGTGGCCTCACCTGCCACCCCCAGGCCTGCGCTCACGGAGCACGGAGGTCGTTAAGCGACCTCTGGCGTCTGAGTCGCCTGCGACGCGCGGCGAGCATGTGGGCCGGAAGGGTTTTAATCATCTCCCGGGCGCGCTCCGCCATCTCCTTCTCGAGCATTACATGCTACTCGCAGAAGGGTGATATAATACCTATGTTACTTATATCTATAGGTAAAATGTTATTACTTTGTTGATGCTTATCTTATTTAATATTATAAATGTGAAAGTTTGTGAAGATATTTGGATGTTTTGTTACTTAATGACGCTTAAATGATTCTGACTGAAGTTGGTACAGGGATGGATTATTCCACTTTGTTCACCTGGGTAATATCACCTATATAGGTGAACAAAGTGGAATTGATTAGACTACTTTGATCACCTCAGAAATAAATCACCTGGGTTTCATTACCACCTGGTTTGTCATTATTAGGCGTCTTGGGTCAGGTGATTTATTTCTGAGGTGATCAAAGTAGACTAATCAATTCCACTTTGTTCACCTAGGTGATATCACCCAGGTGAACAAAGTGGAATATGCAACAGGGATAGATTGTTCTAGAATAACACATAGGCTTTGCATCCCTAGAATAGGTTACCATGGGTAACGGGGAAGGGATCGAAATTAGAAGCAGGTGGAGTCTCAGCTAGTTATCAATAATTTTCAGTTTCAGATATTTTCCTTTGTATATGCCTCATATTGTGTCTACCTTAATGCTAAATATCAAGTTTGTAGTTCATCTGGAAGAGGGTAAGGTGTTTGAACATCATAAAATTTTTACACGTTAAGATATCAATAACTATTTGAGCAACATTTATAGAATTTTAGATTCTATGTTTAGTCCCTAGAATAGGTTTCTATAGGCTACAGAAACGGGATCAAAATTTCACGCGGGCAGAGCTGCGGGCAACAGCTAGTTTATACAATAATTTAATTTAACGGGAATTAACGCGATCATTTACGCGTTTCGACCAGGTTACACTGGCCGTGGTCACAGGCTGACTGGTGCAGTGGTGCACGTCCTCCGCCGTCGAGTCCGTGAGGTACAAAGTTCTTCTTCCACCCGCACATTCTCGATATTTTTTATATTTACATTATTGTAAATATAAAAAATTAAATTTAAAAATTACAATTTAAAATTAAATTATTGTATATTATGGAACGCGAAAGTTTAAAAATTAACAACAGCTAGTTGTCAATAATTTTCAGTTTTCAGATTTTTGCTTTGTATATGCTTTATAGTCTAACTTTTTGGCAAATATCAAGTTTCTAGGTCACTTGGAAGTGGGTTAGGTTTTTGATCTATGAGTCAGTGAGTGAGGCAGTCATAAAACCGAATAAGTGCGAGTCGGACTCGCCCATGAAGGGTTCCGTAACAGCAAGTGAATTTTTTATATTTGAGTTGATTGAATGAAAGGTAAATTGCGGTTTACGATTTATGACGTATTAAAAAAATACTACTTACTAGATCTCGTTCTAACCAATTTTCGGTGAAAGTTTACATGGTAAGGTACATCATATATTTTTTTTAGTTTTATCATTCTCTTATTTTATAAATTACAGGGGGGAATTTGGAAGTGTCTCTCGCGTAAACTATTCAGTTTAGAAAAAAGTGATATTAGATACCTCAATATCATTCTTGAAAACCTATCCATAGATAGGGAAATAGGGTACGGGTATATAATAGTACTAGTATTTTGCGCGGTGAGCGAGCTGCAAGCAGCTCGCGAGTGTTATGTGTAGCGCTCTATTTTGTTTATTTATTTCAAATAAAAAAATCGATCCGCCATTTTGGATTTTTCAACCTTTTATTTCAAAAATTCAAAATCAGAAGCCTCGATTTACTCAAAAATGACACCCATGTTGCTATGTCATCAAAGATGGCGGAGAAACGACCACCATGTTGGCCGCCATCTTGAATTTTTTGACATTTCGGATTTTTTACATAGTCACCTCAGCTCTCTCTACATTTTTCCCATACATCATCCATATCCCCCATTACTCCTTCTAGGAGAACAATTGTGTCAGTGAGTGAGTGAGTGGTAATCGAGCGATATATAATATCGAGCTATATATAATATTTGAGCACCCTCTACTTCTCTTCAATACCTTGGCCGTGCTCTTCACCCGTCTCCTAAATCCTCAATCATAAGCTCCCTCCATATTTTTCCTCCGAATGAATTTTCGTCCTTTATACGAAAGCATCAGGGAAAAAAAATTACAGCAGAGGTGAACCGAAACACATTCATCCATCTTTAATACTTTCTGAGAGAGACACCCATGACATTTGTGTTGACGCCATCTTGAATCCGCCATTTTGGATTTATTTTCATCTCCCTGCCAATTGAATGCGGTTCGGAGTATTTCTTGTTTGAGCAGCCCTCACCTATCTTTAACACCCTGGCCATGCTCCTCATCTATCTTCCAAACCCTCGATCATCATCTATCTCCATATTTCTAACTGAGAGTTCTTCCATAAAAACATTCTGAAAAGGAACCATATCAAAGTCTTGCATAGTTCCCAACTTGCAGTCTCTTCAATATTCTCCATATATTTTGTATGGAAAAATAAATTCCGCCATCTTGAATTTTGTTTCTGTTCATTGAGTAGACCTTCAGGTCCTGATCATCTTTTGCTAAGAAACCACTCTTCTATCTTTTATACTCTCCGAGATAGACACCGATGAAATTTATATGGCGGCCATCTTTTTTTCTCCATTTTGAATTTTTTTTCAGCTCACTGCCAATTGGATGAGGTTCCAAGTATTTCTTGTTTGAGCAGCCCTCACCTATGTTTAATACCCTGGCCGTGCTCCTCACCCATCTTCCAAACCCTCGATCATCATCTATCTACATATTTCTGACTAAGAGTACTTCCACAAAAACATTTTAAAAAGAAACCATAAATCAAAGTCTTGCATAGTTCAAAACTTGTAGTCTATTCAATATTCGCCATACATTTTCTATAGAAAATAAATTCCGCCATCTTGAATTTTTTTCTATTCATCGAGTAGAGCTTTGGATCCTGATCATCTTTTACGAAGAAACTACTCTTCCATCTTTTATACTCTCAGACATGGACACCGACGAAATTTATATGGCGGCCATTTTTTTTTCGCCATTTTGAATTTTTTTCAGGTCACTGGCAGTTGAATGACGTTTCGAGTGACATTTGCTCAAGCACCCCCAACCTATCTTCAATACCTTAAGCGTGCTCTTCACCCGTCTCCGAAATTCTCAATCATCAGCTCTCTCCATATTTTTCCTACGAATGAATTTTTATCCTCTATACGAAACCCTCAGTGAAAAAAAAAAAATTCATACAAAATTGTTCAGGAGAGGTGATCAATGAGCGAGTCAGTGAATCAGCACGAGCAGCTATATAGGGTAACATGACCCAATGTTGGCACCCCTCCAACTTATTGGCACTCCAATGTTATCAGTAAAAAATAAGGATCTAGTTCAACAAACGGTGTTTCTACAAAAATAAAACGAATCGGTGGTTAACTAATTTTATAAATTGGCAACACTCAACTGTCAGTAAAATTACTCAGCTGCCAAACTTTCAAATTTCTTTCACGTCGTAAGAGGTTTTGTGTTTTGTTACCAGTTACTTAAGATTTTATTAAGGTGAGTGCCCACTCTGTTTTAGCTGTCTTCGTGTTAATTTATGAAGGCTACACATGATTATTAATGTTTTTTTGGGTTTTGAATAGTTTACACACGTATTTTTGTCCTAGTATTCGCAATGATTAAAAAATGTTTTGAATTACTGCCCCGACAATAACCGGTATGCGATTCAAACATAATTCTAATTTATTGGCACTCTGACAATAAATGGGGTTGTATGACAATTTTTTTTTTGCAATTGGAACTTTATTTTAATTAGCTTTTATAAGTTTTTAACAGCAATACAAAGAAATCATCGTATTTTCTACAAGATTTCCAAATGTTGGCCCCATACCAATAGTTGAAATTTAATTACTGGCAGTAATGCCAATAATTGGTAAAAGCATGTCAATAATTGGTTTTAGGTGTCCAAGATGAAGGTAAAAAACCTAATAAGAAACCGGATAAAAAAAGAAGTGAAGTAGGAGTACAAAAACGGAAAAAATATACTGAAGAAAGTGTGCAAAAAGCTCTTCAAGCTATTCGAAATGAAATTTGAAAACTTTCGTTTTCAAACACTGCGGTATTTATGACGAGAAGACTCGACGTAGTTTCCCAAATGCTACCCAACCAGGCTGGATCCTCCTCTTGGCCTCCTTCTCAAAATTGTTTTTACCTAACTGCACAATCTACCCGAGGTAAGTGTACTCAGAAACAATTTCAAGAAGGTGGCCATCCACGACGACCGGGCCCGGATCAGTGTGGCCATTGATCATGACTTTGGTTTTATATAAATTCATGCCAAGACCGATGCGTCGCGAGGCTGAAGCTAGGCTGTCCGCCATTAAGACTATGTCATCAAAGAATCGCAGCTGTGAGATGTAATCGCCGTTTATATTTATGCCCTTACCTTTTCAGTCCAGCGTCTTAAACATATCTTCCAATGCGCTCGTGAACAGTTTCGGGGATATGACATTCCCCTGTATCACTCCTCTGCGCAATTAGATGGGTTTAGACTGCTGACCCTGTAGTTGGACACTCATAGTGGCGGCTTCGTAAAGGCATCTCAGAACCTTTTTTTTTTTTTTTTTTTCGTGCGGAAATCCCTACGGATACCCCCCCGTCGGCCAGCGGGGGCGGTTATGTCGGGCTCGCACCGACTAAAACCGCACGCCGTCTCGGGTCTTCAGACGCCGGGGTGTAAGGTTACCCATAGAGCATATCCCTCGCACCCCGACTGACCCTGGGCCATCTCACCACTAACAGCATCGCTCATCCTGTCTCCTCTGAAAGCAGAGGAGTACGGAGAGCGATGTGTTCCCGCCACGTTGGGTATTGGCCGACGATCAATGCCAACCCTATGAAGGCATCTCAGAACCTCGACATAACGATAGTCTACTTGGCATCGCTGTAATGATTCCAGAACAGCCCAAGTTTCGACGAAGTCAAAGGCCTTTTCATAGTCCACAAAAGCGAGACACAGAGGCTGATTATACTCTTCGGACTTCTGTATAATCTGCCTCACTGTGTAAATATGGTGCCATATCCTCCGCAGAACCCAGCCTGTTCCGGTGGCTGGAACTCGTCGAGTCTCCTGGCGAGACGATTCGTGACCACTCGTGAAACCAGCTTATAGACGTGGCTCAGGAGTGCTATGGGTCTGTAGCTTTTCAGAAGGGTCTTATCACCATTCTTAAAAAAGAGAACAACCAAACGCCCGCTCCACGCCTTAGGAGTTCTCCCACTGTGGAGGACGGCATTGAAGAGTTTCTGTAGCTCCTGTATGACAGGAGCTCTTCCTGCCTTCAGAAGCTCTAAAGTAATTCCGTCCTCACCGGGGGCTTTTCCATTTTTAAGCTGCCTAAGAGCTAACAGGATCTCGTCTTGACTGATATCAGGCAGTTCGTCGGTATAGTGGCGTGTCAGGGTGGCTCTGGAGTCATGGTCGTCTCGTCGAGGACGGGGAGCATGTACAGTGTATAGCTGATAGATGCTTAACGTTGATTAACTTAAGACTGAAATAATATTATGTTACCAAAATGTTGCTAGATTACCCCTTGTACCTAAGAAATGTACCAAATTGCAATTTTTATGTAGGTAGGTACCTAAATAAAATATACTTTAGAGAGTACTAGTTTTATTTCGCTTTCACTTTATGTAGATAATATCCAGGGTTTCACAACACCTAGACGTCTTAGAAGATTTTTAAGTACTAAATGCCAATAATAGAATAATTAGTGCATATTATTGGCACTGGAGTGCCAATAGTAGGTCCAACACATGCCAATAATATGTCAAAAGATGCCAATAAATGGTATTAGGGTGTATTTGAAGAAAACATGTGTCATGCTTTATTTCCCATTTAAATATTGAAAAAAGGTAGTCAAATATGATCGCCATATTATAGTGAATTATTACAACGGATAGTGTAAACCTCTCTACCCAGATATTAAAAATTTGAGTCAGGTTAAGGTACAGTATTGCTTAAAGTGCCAATAATTGGGTAGTTTACCCTATATATTAACAAGTAAAATAAATATTTTGAGTTACGGTTCTAAGTATGGCAAAATTTATTGTTTATTTTTTCTATTTTTGTGTGAAAAACTTAATGCGGCTCACAGAATACATCTACTTACCAAGTTTTAAACAGCATAGTTCTAGTTTCGGAAAAAAGTGGCTGTGACATTTCATAAAACAAATGATATGATATGACAGCTGAGAGGGTCGGCAGCGCGAGTGTGACTGGTGTGCCACACGTCCATAGGCCACGGTAACCGGTCCCCATCAGGTGGGCCGTGCTTGTCTGCCAACTGAGTGGTATAAAAAAAATAGATAATCTTAAATTGCCGACATAACCGCCCCCGCTGGCCGGCGGGGGGGTATCCGAAGGGATTTCCGCACGAAAAAAAAAGAAGGTGTTTCAACCAATTATGATATTTGATAGACCTTACCTACTGTCTGTAAATTATTACCATTTATGAAATACTAACAATTGCCCATCTAAACGTTAATAATTTAACTAATCAAATTCACTCATCGGGAAAACCAACACGGAAAAATTTACACTGGGACATAAATATCGTATTCATACTAAAATTTTGTCGGAATAATCTCGGTAAACGACGGAGACGCACCCTCATGAATAAAACTAGCTGGTGTATAAATTCAAATTTCCTCTCCTCCACACGCTCATTTCCATATCTCGGCCGCTCTCCCCCTATGCTTTATTATTAAAACTCCAGTGCAAAAACCGACACCCAAGTTATTCGCTATCTACATTCGGAAATGGCATTATCGGCCGCGCGGCCCGAAGCGCACACGTCTCAGCCAATAGGGCATTCTTATCAGAAAATGACTCATTTCAAATGACAGAGTGTTCTAAAATACATTCAGATATAAAACGCCATAACTGCCACCGAGCACAAACAGGAAATTTGAACTCTGTTTTGGAATAGCTTTAGTATAGTTCGAAATGTAATAGAGCTGCTCAGTTATGGCCCGTAAAATGGGACTCTCGTACCGAGAGGAAATTGGAATAAGAAAATTTGGGGTGTAAAATGAAAGATAGACGAGTGCTAATTTCCGGCTATTACTACGTCTCTTTCTTTCCCGCACATTTATTGCGGGGAACGTATTTGGGGGTGGGTATCACTGTCTTTTTCTAGCGTATAGAAACTTTACTGTTTAATAGAGCGTGTGTGTAATATGATGCCAGTTTGTTTGTGTATCAAGACAAGTTATCACTTACTTTCACTGTCTACCTATCAATTTAATGGCACTATGGATGAGTATATCCATTTCAGAATACTAATTCATCAATTTAGATTTCTAGTCCAGACTAGGTATATTATTATTACAACAAATAAAACGTAGGTATGTAGCATACTCTTCGTAGCAATATCCACTCCATTTCATGCAATAACGTTTAAATAAAGTATCGAACAGCAGCCAGCAAGCGTCAGTTATTTTTTTATTCAGCATAGCAATAACATGATTGTGTGTGTCAATATCTGAGTGGTGCGCTCCACCCGAGTCTTCAATAGTAAATGACAACGAAGAGACTGCGACCGCGATGCGTCAACGCTACCGGAATTTATCGACTACCGGCAAACAATTCACCTCGCCCGCTGACTATATTCTATTATGGAAACTTTGGTAGCGAAATTATTGCACAGAGGATTTGTAGCAGAAGTAAGCAGATTCAAAATAAGAAGTAATATTATTTAAGTGGCACAAAGTGGTTATCACTTTTCAGTGAGGGGAGTTCCTGTATGTCGTAAATAAGATTGTTATGAACGTTAATGATGTAATAAATATTTAGGGTATTTAAGCAGACAATCGCTTGAACGTTAGAATAAATTTACAGCGCAACTGACTGACTATATAGCGTAGTTTATATGGCGTCTGAAATGGAGAAACTGCGAAGAGTGTGCGAATAACTATAGACTCGTCTTTGTTCTTAATTTAAAGTTAGCTAACAGATGCGTTCAGTTTTCGAATAAGTAAATTTGTACTAATGTTTATTTCCATTCTTTGTATACCTCCTTCTAGATATGATGTTCAGAACAAAAATTGTAGCAAAGTTCGGAGGAGGGAACTGCTGGGGGAAAAATGGATAAATAGAAATAAAAATGGATAAGTAAAAAAACTAGTTATTCATATGAATAAATCTTCCAATAACTCATCATCATCCCAGCCTTATGTCTCGGTTACACCCAGATTCTTTACTTTGGAGCCCGGGGACCGCTTTCCTGCGTTTCCCTTTATAAAAGTCTAATAGGTAAGTATTACATATTTTTAAATCGCTCCTATCACTCGGCTTGCACAGATTACATACTGATAAATGTCATTAGAAGTTGATATAATAATAATTTTCGCACCTTTAACATAAACAGCTAAACATACCCAAAATGAGGTAAATTTCAAAACGGAAGTGATCAAATTTTTAGTTCCGCAGATACATCCGTTCTAGTAATAAGTTCTTACCATTAACATATTAACACTAAAACAATTGTTGTAGTGCCAAAATTGAACACAAAATATATTTTGGCTCACCGTTAATAGACGAGGGAAAACCAAACCCCACTGCGGTTGTATCTTCATCGCTTCCCCGTGAAATGCGATACGAAGTTATCGACGAGCTATTAACACGTTGTATTGGGTCGATAAATGAAATCCCACCACCCCTTGTTTAGTTTCTATTATATCTGTAATGTGATTATTGGATAGTACTGTTTACTCAGTCATATCTACTAACTTACAAAGTTTGAGTACAATAAAATCACTATAAACTTAAAAATAGGTTCTCAGCTTAGTACAAAAACTTATCAAATAAAAATTTTAATGGATAAAAACGCGAATGCTACAATTAATTCAAATCGATTTCCACTTAAGCAAACGTTTGCGGCAAATGATCAGAATTTCAAATTCAGCTTTCAGAAAACGCGACCAGCATGGTGTAAAGGTACTTTTTTTTTCCAATATGCCATTTAAACGGAACGCGCCAAAAGAAATAGTAGTTGCAGCCGAGTTAGGTTGGCCAGCCTGATACTATCTTGGCAGTTGGCACACCTGACCGACGCTAATTGGACAATAAATCAATTCTTCCCCGCTTCTTATTGGCGAATCGTGGCATTCCAATATTGAAAATTTGGCCGCGCGATATTGACAACATGATAAAAAACAATAGGCGGTTATCTTTTTCTTTTGTGTTCATCTTTGGACTCCGGTTCTTATTAAGGCTGAATCGTTTTATATTTTGTTTATGTCAGACTCAATGTCTTATCGGTTAGACAATTTGTTTTTGAGAGCTCGTTTTTAAATTATCTATTAATATTGATATTTTGTACATTCAATTGATTTTAGATATATTGTCCATATCACTTATTGTTCTTTTTAATAAAATAGTAGAGCATTATGATCTGAATAAATAACATTAATGCAGCAGAAAGCGCGGGCGTCATCCATTATTAGAGTTATTAACAAAACGGAACGCGCGCCCGGCTAATCTGGGCGAGCTCTGAGCGTAATTAAATTCTCAGAACAAGCGAGCTATTAAAGCGAAACGGTAGCGCGACGCCCATTACGAAACGGAACGTGCATAATTATTTCGTTCCCGCCTTTTTTTCTTATTCTCATTTTGATTTTCGAAAGCCCGCGCTAATGTACCGTCGCTGCCCTCCGGCACGAAGCCTTGTAAACAATGTTCTCGTAAAATCTTATTCAATTACCGTCCGCCTTCACTTAATATACTGATTAGTTTTCGAACTGTTAATTATATTCAGACTCAAAGGACCGTGGATATTAATAAATACTTTGTTACTGAATAATATTGTCGGAATTTTATATCGCCTATACTTACCAAGACAAGCTAAAGCCTATATAAAGTCTTCTCGAACAGCAGCGCGGGGCAAAAACCATGTGGTTTTTTCTATGGAATCAGACCACCAAGGTATTCAAATGAGGCATATCATTAGCCGTATATAAACAATGTTGTAAAATGACAGGTAGCAGAGCTTGTCACATCCTTCGTATAATATTATTCATGTAGTGTTATCGGTTCGACTCATCTTCCGTTCGTCGTACTGTTAACATGTATTTTGACAGATGACATAAGTTTGGTGGCGTATCACCGGTTTGTCATCTCGCTACGATGAAATACAATTCGGATGTAATAATAAGCTCCCGTCTTACGTTCGTTGATAAACGGACCGGTGTAAATCAAGGTAATGGTGTTGTTTTAAACGTCACTACGGGTTGCTATTCACCAAATAGCTTTTGTTTTGCTATCAATGCACGTGTTTTAGATTGTAAGTAATACCTGTGTCATCTTTTGTTGTTCATTTAGGTACAAAATAGGCCATAACTGCAGTGAAAACATTACAACGCACTTTGTAGGTACATGCAGGCCCCTCTTTAATATTGGGCACTCGGGCAGTGGCCCAGGGCCATGCGTCGCATGGGGCCCCCCTGCTCCCTGCCCAGTCATTAACCGACAACTAATAAATTATATATGAACGATAAAATTTGAAAAACAAAAGACAATTGTATAATAATAACAAAAAACAATATTTTTTGTTTTTTATATATGGTCCGTTGGTTGACCGCTGAGGTGAAGTCCTAGAAGAGTAGTGGCCACCATTCCAGATGCTGTCATTAGAATAGTGATCTATACCTTGACGGTCTCAACATATACTTTTTCACGCCCCGCTTGAAGAACACGGGATTGTAGGAAGAAGGGAACACGTATGTGGGTAGAGCATTCCAGTTCTTTATCGTATGACAAAGAAAGGAATTACCCAAACGCACGGTTCGCTATGGTATCAGTAGCACCGTATGAGGGTGACACCTCAGTTCTGCACGTGTTGTTCAGGATAGGAAGGAAGAAGGTGGAATCAATTGGAATTGCTCGTCAGAACATAACACTCACCATGGTATAGACGATAGAAAACTGCCAATGAGGCTATATATCTACGCAGCTACAGAGCCTCTAGATTATCTACTTATTATAATTCAAATATAAATATTTTCAACGGATTCTATCGCGATTTATTTGATGTTACTTGTCACGGAGAGATTGAAGATGGTGGTTGTCTTATAGTTTGAAGCGTAAGTTATCATAAAGTAGGTACCCGAACTATGCTGACATGTTGGTGTTAGGTACTATTTACGCGGGGTGTGTGTTGGGTAACCTCCTCGAGTGTCGCTCCGATTCCGATCCCGCTGCAGTCCGGGGGGAACGGAATCGGAGCGGCCGGTACACCCTGGGCGGCGGTCAATGGCTTCCCCTTCACCCCTTCATAGGGTTGGCATTGATCGTCGGCCAATACCCAACGTGACGGGAACACATCGCTCTCCGTACTCCTCTGCTTTCAGAGGAGACCGGATGAGCGATGCTGTTAGTGGTGAGATGGCCCAGGGTCAGCCGGGGTGCGAGGGATATGCTCTATGGGTAACCTTACACGGTTTTAGTCGGTGCAAGCCCGACATAACCGCCCTCGCTGGCCGGCGGGGGGATATCCGAAGGGATTTCCGCACGATAAAAAAAAAAAAAAAAAGGTACTATTTACGCAAAATGAGCTCACAGTGTCATGAAGTCTTGTTGTATTTTGATTTTTCTTGGAATTACTTAAGTGAATGACTGGGTCCCAAGTTGGTGGTATACTCCAACCATCTTCTCTATTAAAATTAGGATGTTTTTTTTATTTCAATAGCCTCGCGGAGCATCCTAGGTAGGAATCGATTTTCTTTAGCGAGTATCTGAGGTTTATCGTATCTTAAGTAATGCCTTGCACGTGCTCACATACAGCAGACTTTGTTGAGCGTTGGTGTTTTATATCAGCTAAATATGTGTTCTTTGACGCGAGTGCCAACGCATGGTTTGACCAAAGATAAAGTAACATCAAATAAATCGCGATAGAATCCGTTGAAAATAATTTTATTTCAATGTGTGACATTCGCGTAAACTTCCGACAATTATTAACTTTTTAAGTATTCAGAGATCTATCACAAATACTGGCAACTAGGTTCGTCTGGTTGCTCACAAAATAGTTTTTTGTTATATCATAGTCACAGGGGCCCAATTATCTTAAATGCCTGGGGCCTCCATTTTATTAAATATGACCCAGATATGAAAGTGACGTGTGTTAGCGTTTTATAATACAATTGTAGGCAGATACATCAAATAAATACCTAAGTAAATATTTGAAAAAAGAAAATATTCATAAAACGTTTATGAATCAATTCTTATGACAAGTTTTATATTCAAGTTGTACGAGAAACCACGTTTGGCAAAAATAATCTTGCGTACCTACTAAGGTGCAATCAGCCCCCAGATTTTAGTTATTTCCGAGAATCAGTAGGTAATATAACGCATTTAAATTTTAAAATTATCAATATTATATTGCACCCAGTCTCAGAATGTGTACATGTCCATCTAAATTGTTTGTCCCGATGGTTATCATAACGCGCACGAGTCAAACCGATGGGTGTTCATACAAAGAATGATGTATCTGCCTTCGTTCCTGCTTGTAGACAGATATGCTAAGAATGTGGATTTGACAAATATGTATCGGACAACAACTGACATCTGTCCTCAGGTACTTCTCAAACAATTATTTAAATTAATAAACTCTACACTGTTATGAAACATTGTGACATTGTAGGTAAGTATTTAGGAGTTTGTTTTATTTTTAAACTAGCGACTCAGTTCGGGTACGCGCGAATCACCATCATACTTATAGCGATTGCCCAGTTGCGGTCAAAGTTTGTTTACACTTTGGAACCCGAGGTCCGCTTATTTGGTAGGTGGACCGTGAGGTGGCTTGAGTCCATTACATGTACGGATGTAGTTTAATTTTCAGTTCATCAAAATCTTTGTTATCATCATCATAGTGTCAATCCTGGTTGCATCCAAAGATTACACTTAAGGGCCCAGGGTCCGCTCTTCTACTCCTACTTTCTGTAATTTAGTACATTTCGACGTTCAGCTTCGTTTACTTGATGTGTAACTGGCATAAGAGGACGATATTCCGAGTATTCAATAGAAACTTGTGAGCGATCACAAGCGAATTGTTAAGAATAGATATAAATTATATGTAACATACCGACAAAACTAATCTTAATACGGATCATGCTAACGAACTCTAATCAAATTCGAAAGAAATCTATCAACTGCACCTCACCTAACGCCATCAAGCGAAAATTGAGAGAACTACTTTACAAGAATTATTTCTGGATTGGGCTACGCGAGTTCACATGGGGCGGTGGAATTTTTCCTTTGTGTCGTAGTAACATTATTCGCAAAAAAAGTTCGTAATCTGATCTCTAGATTATAGTGTGAGGGTAATAGGGGTTACATAAGTGTAGGGGTGAAGCGTAGCTTTCATTCGGACGCGGGACGCAAGCACCAAGTTATTCCATTATTTATTTATACATCTAATCAAGAAACTTTAAATTTATGCTTCGTGCATTTAATTGCATCTAACACAACACATAAAGATTTCGAATTACAACATATAGGTACGTATATACCTACTATTAGATATAAATACAAATGTTCGTATGGCAACCAGGACCGACATGGCATAACATGCTTTCCGAGGCATGGACGGACGCCACGGATGGTTCTCAATTTGTCAGGAACGGTCACTCATCCTAAATCTGACCTGGCTAGTATTATCTAACCTTGCAATGTGCCAACCCATTTCACGTCAAAATTCACCACACAAAAGATGTTACTGATAGGCTATGTTATTAAAAATGCATGTGTACCATGGAGGAATAATTACCAGAAAAAATATTTAAAATCTGATTTCTCAATGAACAAAAAAGCCTCATTCACTCGATTGGTATTAAATGAAGTAATTTGTACATATACATAGGAAAAAAAAAACGGAAATCGGACTAGCCATTTAAGAATTATCACCGTTAGAAAAACTTCTGCTCAATTTTTGCAACAGCAGAATGTATTGCAGACCTAGTAGTTCTGTGTTATTATCGAAGTAGTTAAGTTTGCTATCGCTAGATGGCGTTTGGTACATGTGGTACTGTGAATTCTATTTGTTGTTTCTAAGGAAACAGCTTGGTTGTCAGGTTGCCTCTTCTCATTTACAATTGCCAGAAATAAAAATAAAGTACCCATTCACTATCATACGTTTACATCACTATTTGTCATTTGTCAAAATTGTCGAAGTTGTCAATTGTCAAATCAAATCAAACCTCAAATTGTTTTGTTGTGACAGTTGTGTATTGTTTGAACAAGCAAGTAACAACACTAAAGTATAAAACGCGTGTATCATATTAACAAATCTGCAAATAAATTAGGGCCTAAGATAAATAAGTGTTTATTGATTCTTTAATACTAAGTTTGGTCAAAATGGCCGATGACGAGCGTAAGTTGCTTAAAGTAACCTATAGAATCGCTTCTTAACATTACTTTGAGTACTTACCCTAACGATGTGTAAATAAAAATAATCAGTTAACGACAATGTAGATGCAACAGCTATATAAACCCTAAAATGTACAAACAAAGTGAAATTCCATATATGTTTGAAATATTTCAGTACCTTCAGACAGCAGCTTGCTGGTGTTAATAGTGGATACAAATCCTAATCAACGTTATATTATTGAAGACCCGAAGGTGCTTACCAACTGCCTCGATGCCGTGATTGCATTTGCTAATTCACACTTAATGCAAAAGTCAAGGAACGAACTTGCTGTTATAGGATGCCACTTTCATAAAAGGTAAGACATTTTATAAAAACTAATTAGTCACATACTGTAAGTGGATAATTATCTCTTTGAGACATACATAAAGTCACACCCATTACATTAAAAGTTTGTACTTTGTAGTCTGAGGTCCGGCTTCAAAGTACAAACTTTGGATGCAACTGAGAAATCACTTTGATGATGATGATGATGACGTGCATTTATATGTAAATTATTATGTTTGACGTATGTATTTTTACTACTTACTCTTAAAGAGCACAAGAACAAAGTGTCTGCATTATAATAGAGACACTAAAAAATGTGCCCATGGACACATTCATAAGTTTTTAGCCAATAAAGTTAGTACACAGTAGTTAAATTGGTAAGTACACTTTTAAAATTACCTTTTCAGTGAATATCTTTACCCGTCACCTGGGAAGCCTCTAGATGTCAGGCAAATTGACGGACAATATGAATTATTCACATTAGTAGAAAAAACAATAAAAATGAGGTAAGATATACAATGGTTATTAATAGATTAAATAGATTTAGGAAATCCTACTATTACTACGACTATAGCAATTGTATGACCTGATGTCTTTGAAATACCATCTAATTCTACCAAAATCTTCAAATATATTGCAGCGGTTATAGTGTTATTTCGTCATTTATTCCGGATTAGCAAATATTATCATTAAAACCAATTTCAAAAAGGCTGAACCACCTCAGCTGTACTTTTAAAATGTTTGTTATTGTTTTTTCGTTATTAGTAAATTTTATAAATAGTTTTTTTGTCTTTTCCAGATTAGTTAATCTTATAAAAAGTCAGCCTCAAGATGACAAACCAGGAGAGTCATTATTGGCAGGTGCTGTAGCAATGGCTCTATGTTTCATAGCCAAGGTATGAAGCTACAGGTGGTTTTACAGAACTAATAATAAGTGGTCTAGAAAAGTTATGCGAGATAGAACTCTTTTGTGGCAGTCGTACAATTAAATATTAAAGAGACCCTATTAATTCCAGATCCGTCGCGAGGCATCCCCAGGTCTACGGATCAGCAGCCGCATTCTAATTGTGACTGGCAGCAGTGATACGGCTGCACAATATATTAATTATATGAATGTCTTCTTCACAGCACAGGTAATAAAATAGGGTGGCATAATTATTAATTTTCTGGGATGACCTTGGGTGTATGGGGCCTAAGCAAACTTCACAGGCAAAACGGTACACGTGCTGATTCACAGGCGAGACTCTGACGTAGGCTTCCACAGCGGGGTTGGGAGGTCAGATGATACTTGCTTCCATAAAATCCAAGTCGAAATAAAGAGTAAGAGATCGAACCCCAGAGCTAAAAATATAAGCTTTGTATGCAACATAAGCCAATTTCACCTGCGAGATGGTGCACCTGCTGATTGATAGACAAGGCTCTGGTGCAAGCTTGCATCTCAGTGTAACAACAGTTGCACCTGTACAACCAATGTTTGGCTGCAAGTCTTACAGATGAGGTTGGTTTGGGTCCTGATAATTTTGGTGGGGCCCCGAAAGGTTGACTTGCTTATCGGTATACTGATATTAATTCTGCACTTACATTCAAATATATAATAATAATCTTTGATTTGTAAACTCCCACAGAAGCAACAAGTGTTAATAGATGTGTGTTCATTGGACAAGCACTTGAGTCTGTTACAACAAGGCTGTGACATCACTGGTGGACTGTACCTCAAAGTGCCCTCATTAGAAGGACTGCTGCAGTATCTTTTGGTTAGTATCTAACTCTCAAAGGTTAAGTCAACAGGCTTATTTTTTTCCAGTTTTCTCCATCCTTTACCCATTTTACTCCTTTATTTGGCCTTTTTTGCTCATTTTCTTACTCTATTTGCCCATTTTCCTACTCTCTTTACACACTTTTCCTCGTTTCTTTACTCATTTTCGTACTTTCTTTGCTCATTTTCCTACTATCTGTCTTTTTTCCTACTTTCTTTGTGCATTTTTCTCATCTCCTTCAAAGATACCCACTTTATAAACTACCTTAGTGGCTAAGAAGGGTTACGGAAAGGAACATGGTGCCTTAGCCTTAGTAAAGTGTTTGTGTTCCGCAGTGGGTGTTCCTGCCAGATAGCTCTGAACGAACTCAGCTAGTCTTGCCAGGACGAGGTCGTGTGGACTACCGCGCCGCCTGCTTCTGCCACCGGGAACTACTCACAATAGGCTATGTGTGCTCTGTGTGTCTCAGCGGTAAGTTGTTAGGGGTTTTACTTGGAACTGACTTCTAAAATATATTTATGGAACAATTAGTAAGCTTCATCCAAGGGCAATCCGGTTGCATTCAAAGCTTGCACTTTGGAGTCTGGGCTCCACACTCCTGCTACTGATTGGTTTTGACTTTTAAGGCAGTAATTGCCATCTGACCTCCCAACCCCGAGAAGACTTTACCCAACAGCGAGGTAAAAAATTAAGATAACTGTAAATATTAAATGACTGTGTACAACGTTTATATTCAGCTCCTTTTGTGATTCTTTAAATCAGTTTCTTTAACAATAAAATTTATTTTAACCAATGTTTTTTTTTTCTTTCTCAGTGTTCTGCAAGTTCAGCCCTATATGTACAACTTGCCAGTAAGTAACTCCTCTATTTAAAAACTGACTTATAACTACTATAACCCACATCTACCCCTCCTACCGGGTTCCCGCGTAAACGGCATCACGTATACGTGGTTATTTATACTACAGCAACAACCGGTTACGTTTTCAGACCCCGTGCAGCAACTAAGAATCGCTAAACTGAATCTGAACTGAGAATCGACAAAAACACTAAGCCCTTTGACCAAACTGTGAATCGAACTCAAAACCTTATGCATAACAGCCGCACTCGCTACGTCTTCGCCACCGAAGCTGTCGTATTATTCTGATTAATGACTACCATGTTTTTTTTCAGCACTGTATTCAAAATCGGTGGCCCTCTGCCCATCAAATCTAGAAAGAAGAAAATTAAGCTGTGATTTCATAAAACTTGTTTATACGTCAATTGTAAATAAATATAAGTAAATATAGACGTTAAGATATTAGCGTATATTATTTAAATGGTTACCTTTGCCTTTGTTTTTTTACGTGTGGCATCCACACACCAGGTATACTCCCACGGGTACCTACCGAGACTAACAGTGAATTGTCTATGTTGGAATAAAAACCACACGGTGTTTCGTCACAGGAGCTTAATAGGGCTATGGATAATGATTTGTGGTTATGATCTTGACTTTTTAACATTCTGAATTCCTTATCCATAAATATTGTACGACTTTGCAATGCGTTTTACCATGCGGTACAATCTTGGAAGTACGGGTGATTATTTTCTTACTGAGGGACGACGCAGGGCCTGAGGGGAAAGGCCACTGCCTTGAAGAATGTTAATAGGTATGCCAAATCGGTTGAAAATTTGTTATAGTAAAGCTTGCATGTATACAAATACAGTAGTTTTTGTTGTAGTCAAAAATATATATTAGTTTTGATTTTACAGGCATTTAAACTTACGAAAAATATCGAGTCCCACAACAGTCACGTGACCGCATGTGACGTCAATTTACAACGCTCCGCGTACAGGCTAAGGAGCTTGTGCAATATTTTGTTTTGTTTTCATCCGCCCATTACGTTAATAATAAGTGTTTATTTAGTAATTTTCATGAAATGGATGAAGGATTCGAAAAAGGGCAATCGGATAATCTGCCTAAAATAGATGCACTAATGGTTGTCTATTATTGATCAACAAATAGTGAAATCGTTGTCGTCGAAATGCGAGAAAGAAAAATGCAAAGTAACTTTTCTTGCTATTTAGTAAATAATTTATCTGTTCTAAATTGTTTTAGTAAAACAAAATACCCACCTAATGTCATGTTGCAACTCAAACAGGCAGAAATAATAATATAATAATCCCGGCCCGGAACATGCTCGCCATGAGTCGCTCGCAGGCGACTCAGGCGCTGGAGGTCGCGTAACGACCTCCGCCCTCCATGAGTGTGGCCTGGGGGTGGCAGGTGAGGCCACCTGTCACCCCAGCAGAAGCAGGCCGGGACTGCGAGGTGACTAGCCCCCCCCTCCAACCAGGGCAAGACGGGGTCACCGTGGTTCCCAAACCTAAAACCCAAACCATTTAGAAATCGGAGATGGCCCAGGGTCAGTCGGGGTGCGAGGGAAATGCCTTATGGGCCCTTACACCCAGAAGTCTGAATACCAGTGACGACGTGTGGTTTTAGTCGGTTCAAGCCCGACATAACCGCCCCTGCTGGCCGGCGGGGGGGTATCCGAGAGGATTTCCGCACGAAAAAAAACAGAAGGTATGTACCTCTTCTTAGTAAATTTAACTAAATACATACATTGATTTATTGCAAATGTAGTGGGTTGAACATAACATAACATCACGCCTGTAACCCTGAAGGGGTGGGCAGAGGTGTATTACACTACACACCCACGATTCGCCAGTTATGTTTAGGTCCCAATGTAATAGGAGGCGAGCCTATTGCGATCTACCGGGCACATTACTAAGCGAGCGATAATAAACATTTTTAATACACACATAACTACGAAAAGTCAGTGGTGTGTGCCCATGGCGACTGGGGATCGAACTCGAGACCTCGTCTCGGCAGTCCGTTACGTACACCACTGGGCTATCACCGCTATCCTCACGAAAAACACAGAAGGTACCTCTTGCCAATTTTAACTAAATACATACATTGATTTATTGCAAACGGGTTGAACAGATGTACTAAACCTTTTTTAATTTTGATTTGTCCTATTAATAAAATACGTACGGCCTCTAATTACCTAAGTATTAGGCCTAAGGAAATGTACGTAAGGCCTGGAATTTCTAATGAAACGTAAGACAACACCGTACTGAGAGTGCGAGCGGACTGACCAAGTGTTGTGAGATGACGTCACACCATCACACGCATCGGTTGCGAGTACGTGTCGCACGTTTACTTTTATAAATCGGAAACTAATTGACGTATATGATGATGACGAAGTACGTAATTCTTTCACTTGTATTTTTTATTTGTGACAGAGAATACAGAGAGCTAATATTCAAAAATTAGTTAACATTCTTCATTGTACACGTATGATGAGAACTCTAAATGAAAACAATGAAATCGAAAGGTAAACTGTCTCTAAGTATTTTTGCTTAATTTGTACCTATACCTATATACCTAGTACCACTTCTCAGCTTAATATTATCTTAATATAATATAGATACACCGCTAAGCACCTATACCTACTCGACGTCTAATATCGAAGTAACTTTTTTTTTTTTTTTTTCGTGCCGAATTCCCTTCGGATACCGCCCCCGCTGGAGAGCGGGGGTTTCCAGCGGGGGCGGTTATGTCGGGCTTGAACCGACTAAAACCGCACGCCGTCTCGGGTCTTAAGACGCCGGGGTGTAAGGTTACCCATAGAGCATATCCCTCGCACCCCGACTGACCCTGGGCCATCTCCGGTTTCGAGATGGCCCCCTTACTTGCTCTCCACTGTGCCATCTGCTAATCCGTGGACACGTGGAAAGCTTCCGAACAGCCCTCAACAGGGCCGTCCTCGCCTCTGTCGGAGTTGGCCGTAGGCGGCAGCGTCTCTCTCACCCTATTAGGAGAGAGCCGCTGCCGTCTCCGTTGCCCAGGGTGCACCGCGTGGAGGTCCCCAACCAAGCACCCCGGGACTGGCGCTACCTCAGAGCAAATATATCTACCAGATAAGTATCAAATAAACACGTCTACCAATAATATTATATTAGATAAAATTACTTAGATTTATATTATTTTGCCTTTGTTTATATTACGTACCTACATTATCCCTACTACATTACAATAATCAACAGCAATACTATAGATAACGACGAAACTATTAGATGTTCATCAACTAATTTAAAAAATATCGGCAGACAAAACAACGACGACAAAGGCTTCCAAAATATAGAATAATTGATAATTATAACAACAACATCAACCTATTCTAGTCCACCGCTGGAGATAGGTCTCCCCTAATGAGCGCCATAGTGCCCTGTCTTCAGCTTGCCGCATCCAGCATCTGCCCGCAGTCTTTCGCAGATCGTCATCCCACCTGGCCGGAGGGCGTCCTACACTACGTTTGCCGAGTCGCGGTTTCCACTCAAGAACACGTTTACCCCAGCGGTTGTCGTTTTTTCGGGAGATATGGCCAGCCCACTGCCACTTCAGCTATGTCGATAACCTTGGTTCTCTGTCGAATGTATTCGTTACGAATCCTATCCTTCACAGAAACTCCGAACATAGCTCTTTCCATAGCTCGCTGAGCTACTTTGAACTGGTGGGCCAGCCCTACCGTTAGTGTCCACGTCTCAGCTCCGTAGGTCATTACGGATAGGACGCACTCATTGAAAACTTTCGTTTTCAAACACTGCGGTATGGATGACGACAAGACTCGATGTAGTTTTCCAAACGCTGTCCAGCCTAGCTGGATTCTCCTCTTGGCCTCCTTCTCAAAATTGTTTTTTTTTTATATTTAGGACACGTCAATTTGATTTCATCTCGCCTGATGGTAAGCTGAAGGTAAAGTTTCAGGAAAGAGGGTCACCATTACATACACGTACCATGTTAACAATGGTGGCACATAGCTTGACGGCCTCATTAGAAGAGGATTGTCGTCGCAGCACCGCGTGACACGCCCACCGGTCCCACTAGTGCTGCGACCACAATCCCCCTGCCCGGCTATGCACTTACTGACCCCTGAACGCAATCAAACCGAAATTGGATTACTATGGAGGGCTTATCGCAATCGTGCACGGTGGTACCCACCCGGCCGAATTTTGTGACAAATTTGTGTCATCAAATTTCTACCACCAGTAATTGTTGTAATGTAATGTAATGTAATGTTTTTACCTAACTGCACAATCTGCCCGAGGTAAGTGTACTCAGAAACAATTTCAAGAAGGTGGCCATCCATGACGACCGGTCCTGGATCAATGTGGCCATTGATCATGACTTTGGTTTTATCCAAATTCATGCCAAGACCGATGCGTCGCGAGGCTGAAGCTAGGCCGTCCAGCATCCGGGTTAGCTCCTCTAGCAACTCCGCCATTAAGACTATGTCATCAGCGAATTGCAGGGGTGAGATGTAGTCGCCGTTTATATTTATACTTACCGGAAACGTAAATATATTTATATTTACCTTTCCAGTCCAGCGTCTTAAACATATCTTCCAATGCGCTCGTGAACAGTTTCGGGGATATGACATCCCCCTGTCTCACTCCTTTGCGCAATTGGATGGGTTTAGATTGCTGACCCTGTACTTGGACACTCATAGTAGCGGCTTCGTAAAGGTATCTCAGCACTTCGACATAACGATAGTCTACTTGGCATCGCTGTAAGGATTCCAGGACAGCCCAAGTTTCGACGGAGTCAAAGGCCTCTTCATAGTCCACAAAAGCGAGACACAGGGGCTGATTATACTCTTCGGACTTCTGTAAAATCTGCCTCACTGTGGGAATGTAGTCTATGGTGCCATATCCTCCGCGGAACCCAGCCTGTTCCGGTGGCTGGAACTCGTCGAGTCTCCTGGCGAGACGATTCGTGACCACTCGTGAAAACAGCTTATAGACGTGGCTCAGGAGTGTGATTGGTCTGTAGTTTTTAAGGAGGGCCTTATCACCCTTCTTAAAAAAGATAACAACCAAACTCCGCTCCACGCCTTAGGAGTTCTCCCACTATAAAATTCACAAAATTAGGTCTCTGAATTTGGTGAGATGACTTGGTATCGACAAAATATGTATTTGAAACAAAAAAAAACAAATCGGTTAAAAAAAAAAAAAAAAAATATATTTTTTTTTTTTTTATCTAAAAATGAAAAAGAAACACCACCAGCGACCAGCGTCACGTGACGCGACGAGCCCGTGACGCACTTGGTAGGCGTGCAGACCCGATTTGTTTTTTTTGTTTCAAATACATATTTTGTCGATACCAAGTCATCTCTCCAAATTCAGAGACCTAATTTTGTGACACCTTATATATATGATAATTATAAAATCGTTCTTTATTTCTTTCATTTTGCACCCGGTTTTCAGTAGGACCAAACAACTACCTACCTATATAGGTATCACATAATGGTAAGGCATGATCGAGGCTTAGCCAATGAATATTATGGAACCGTTCATATTACGAAGACCTTTCAACACCAATTAAAACTGATGTGTAAACTGACAAAAAATTTAAGGAATGATGATTGAGGAACATCTCTAACACGCAGCTGACTCCTGCGACGAACGATGACGAACCGAAATTACTTGCGACTAACGGCCCCCCTCCCCTTTCCGGGGTACGATGGTGACATCGTGGTTCCCAAACCCGAGGGGGCCAGCTCGAAACCGGAGATGGCCCAGGGTCAGTCGGAGTGCGAGGAAAATGCCTTATGGGCCACCTTACACCCCATCGTCTGATGACCTGAGACGGCGGGCGGTTGTCGGTTCAATCCCGACATAACCTCCCCCGCTGACTGGCGGGGGGGGGGGTATCCGTTGGAAATTTCACACGAAAACAAAAGGTATCTCCTGAATATGACCCAGCTCCCGTGCTATTTGTTCAAGATCACAGAGCTGGTATAAAATGTTGCTTTAGATTAAAGTCATAACGAATTGCTGATATGGGGGATGATGCTGAGGCTTGGCGTGTAGGTCAACCAGTTCAAAAGTATGTAGGAACACTTACCCAAAGCTTAGTGGTTAAGGAGTCGGCCTTACGATCGAGAGGTCTCGGGTTCGAATCCTGGCCATTACACTATCGACGACATGAACTCACTCCTAACAAAAGTATTTTAGCTCAGGAGTTAGGGGGAATACCAACTAGTAATTTCGGTTACTAACATTTCTTTCTGAAGAAAAATATATATGCACCTATAAAAATATATGTGTAGATTTTTAACTTAATTTCAGCGTCATACACAAAACTTGTAGAATAGCGGACATAATTATAATCATTGCCTTACATTCTACAATTTTAAATACTTATATGTCGGCGGGCTGCTACACTTCAAAACAAATAGGGAACGAAAACATGTGTCCGGAATAACCTCAAAATCAAATCGGATTTGTTTATTGTGATTGGGTAATAAATCGCGTTTAAAAACATTAGAATTGCTTATAATTAGATACAGATTATTTTTGATGTATTCTGTTTGTAAGAGAGCTGCATTTCTGATGTGAAAACATGTGGTCATTGTTTTATCACGTGTTAACATTAAAAATAGATTCACACATGCTAATAGCTTTTAAAATAATTTAAAACGTTTTGATTATCAAATTGTAACATTTTATAATGTACAAAGTATTTTATTGTGCAAGGATAGGTGTTTTGTTCAAATGAATGACTCACATAGTTTTGCTATAAAAGGCGGAGCGCACGCTGAATCGGGTCATTCTCGCTTGAGCGGTCGTAGTGATCGGACCTCCTCAAAAGTTCGAAAATAAATTCAAGAAAGTATTACTTGTGTTTACTTTGATCACTGAAGATGAGCGATAGCCCTGACTATGGAAGTTGTGACGCCAGCAATGCTGGTGTCACGCTTTTTAAAAATAATTACGGAGACACTCCTTCGTCATCAGAAGTGGGATCAGAACAAGCTCTGGTCCCTACCACATCCTCAGCGACTTCGGTTCAACCTGTCACGACTGGAACAGCGCAGGGCAGTACTAGGCTGATAGACACTGCCTCGTTGAACACTTCAGGAGTACCAGCAAACAACTTTAACACCGTGCAGCCCATCACAACGGGAATTTCCACAGGCACGACGTATACACCGATCACTGCGGAAATACCAGCTTCCGTAGGGGTACCATTCACGTCAATGGGACCCACATCTTACAATCACGAAGTATACCTTCCAGGGGGCGGTATATATACGGTACCCATCGCTGCTGGATCATCCAACACAACGACAATGCATCCAACTACTCCAATAGTCGGATGCCCTCCCCAGTTTATGATACAAATGATGGAGATGATGGAAAGGATGTCCGAACGGTTGTATTCTCCTCCAGAACCAAGAATCAGGATCAAGGACATCTATTTACCGTCATTCGATCCCGACAGTCATGTTGGAGTCCGGGAATGGTGCCAGCACATCAATAAAACAGCTGCCAGCTACAAACTAAATGACCTGGATCTGCGTACTAAGGTGTGTGGATTACTGAAGGGACGTGCTAAGATGTGGATCGACGATTGGTTGGTGTCTACATCCTCGTGGGAAGAGTTCCGCGAAAAACTGATTACCACATTTGAGCCAGAGAACAGATACTCCCGTGATATACTACAGTTTCGGGAGCATGTGTATGACTCAAGCAAGGATATTTCTGAATTTTTATCCCGCGCCTGGGTTCTCTGGAAAAGAATCACGAAAGATCAACTAGATGATGAACTTTCAGTGGAAGCAGTGATTGGATGTATAAGCGATGAACGCTTACGTATTGAGCTGTTAAACGCAAAAGCAAACACGGTTCCAGAACTCATCTCTGTGGCTTCCTCATTAAGAAAGAAGCGCCCTCACCAAAATCCTATCACATCGATGCCAAAACGCGTACGATATCCAGATTCTTCTCAAGCTGCTGCTGTACGTTGCCAAATATGCAAAAGGACTAACCATAGCACTAACGAGTGTAGATTCAGACCTTCGGAATCTACTTCAAATCTTCAGAGAACCAATACTACAACAACGGAGCCATCTAAAAACGCGATGACCTGTTCATTCTGCAAGAAAGCGGGTCCTACATTTGAGACGTGCTACAGGCGTCAAAACGCACTGACATCAAACGTGAACTGTATAGCTGAAACCAAACATGCACCCATCACTGTTATGATTGGTGCAAGAACAATACGTGCCATCTTCGATAGTGGAGCAGAATGCTCATTGATTCGAGAATCAATTGCTGCAACATTACCTGGTCAGCGACGCTCTGCAGTTAACCACCTGAAGGGGATTGGCCAATTTCCGGTAATTTCAATATTAGAGATGAAGACCATCTGTATCATTGACGCGATAAGGATTGAAATATTATTCTTTGTGGTTCCTGATCATGAGATATCAGCTGACGTATTAATTGGCATGAATTTGATTCATGGTACCCACTTAAGCATGGTGATAACATCAGACGGCACCAGACTGATTCACCAGCAAATGGCCCATCTTGTGACATCAAAAAGTAGCACCTTTGAGAAATTAGATTGCGACCTGACGAATCCCGAAGAATTGAACCAGTTGCGCACGTTACCAAATATGAGTACTTATTCATTCGAGGATATCCAAAAACGCGCGTTAACACTGGACAGCTGGAAATTAGACTGAAGAATGCAGACAAATATGTTGAGCGAAGGCCTTACCGGCTTAGTCCGGTAGAACGAGAAAAAGTTCGGGATATCATCAAAGATTTGCTGGAACACAACATCATTCGCAAAAGCAAATCTCCCTACTCAAGTCCTATAATTTTAGTAAAAAAGAAGAATGGAGATGATCGGCTATGTGTGGACTACAGAGAGCTCGATGCGAATACATTACGCGACCATTACCCACTGCCACTAATCTCTGATCAGATCGATCAATTGGCCAATGGGTATTACTACACCAGCTTTGACATGGCAGCTGGGTTTCACCAAATACCCATCGCGGAAACGTCCATCGAGAAGACCGCGTTCGTGACACCAGATGGCTTGTACGAGTACATTACCATGCCGTTCGGATTGAGCAATGCCTGTTCGGTGTATCAGAGGTGCATCAACAGAGCATTGAACCCACTGTTGGGAACAGTCGCACAAGTGTACGTTGATGACGTACTAAGCAAATGTACAAATTTCAGCGAAGGACTATTAAACATTGAACGCATCCTAATAGCCTTACAAGAAGCTGGCTTCTCCATCAACGCCGACAAGTGCAGTTTTTTTAAGCGGACCATCGAATATCTAGGCAACTTGGTATCAGACGGCCAAGTACGACCCAGCCCAAGGAAGGTGGAAGCTCTGGTCAAAGCCCCAATACCGAAGACCGTCAAACAAGTGAGGCAATTCAATGGGCTCGCAAGCTATTTCAGGAAGTACATCCCGGATTTTTCACGCATCATTATACCGCTGTACGAATTAACCAAACAAGGAGCCAAATGGGAATGGGAAGACCGACACGAGAAGGCCAGGTCAACAATAATTCAATGCCTCACCTCAGCTCCTGTGCTGACCCTTTTTCAAGAAGGAGCACCAATACAGCTGTATACAGACGCAAGCAGTCTTGGATTTGGAGCAGTCCTTGCGCAAATTTTCGACGGACGACAACATGCGGTAGCTTTCATGAGCATGAGGACCACTGATACTGAAAGCCGCTATCATTCATACGAACTGGAAACATTAGCAGTGATCCGAGCAATAAAGCACTTTCGAGAGTACCTATACGGAAGAAAATTTACAGTAATAACCGACTGTAATTCACTTAAGGCGTCGAAACACAAGAAGGACTTGTTACCAAGGATTCACCGCTGGTGGGCGTTTCTACAAAACTGATTACTTCAGCAGAAACCACAGTGAACTGGCAGTAAACGTAATTACAAAAGACCTTGAATGGTTGAAAATAGAACAACGACGAGATGACGAACTTCGGCCAATACTGAATAACCTGATTGACAACAATCCAGTGGAAGGTTTTACCTTGGAAGAAGGCGTACTAAAGAAGCACGTCCTAGATCAGATATTCGGCCAACAGCTGCGAACAGTAGTACCGAAGTCCTTCCAATGGAGTCTAATTAACTCCTTCCACACCACACTTAAGCACCCAGGTTGGGAGAAAACCCTACAGAAAATCAAAGAAACTTACTGGTTCGATAAGATGAGCACCACGATCCGAAGATACGTTGACAACTGCGTAGTATGTAGAACTTGTAAAGGCCCATCTGGGGCAGTACAAGCACAGCTACATCCGATTGAAAAGCCAACATGTGCATTTCAAGTGATCCACATGGACATCACGGGAAAGTTGGGAACCCAAGAAGATCAACAGTACGTTATTGTAACAGTGGATGCATTCACAAAGTACGTACTGTTATATCATGCCACTGATAAAAGCCCACATAGTACGCTTGCCGCATTAAAACGTACTGTACATTTATTTGGAACACCAGTCCAAATAATCGTGGATGGAGGAAGGGAATTTTTAGGTGGTCGGCAGAGGCCGCTCCAGAAAAGTCGCCCACGATCAACTTCGGCGTGCACTACAACCAGGAAACCAAGGTGCTGTGTCGGCGGGAGATGATCTCGAGACACCGCAAAACAACGTTGCAACCGCCCCTGATCCAGGGCCATCCACATCTCAAGCTGCCCAGCCAGTCCAGATAACTCACGACGCCGAACACACGTCATCGGATTAAAACCGGTGAGACAAAATTCATTATTTTTCACGATATTTTCAACTAGAATCTACAAGAATAAAATGTCTGGAGAGTGGTACCTCTGAGCTAAACCATGAGTTACCCTTGAGCTAACCACGGATCCTTGATGCATCCACAAGTGAACCCTGAGATACCGTAGGGACGCCTTGTGGAACTATGGTTAGACACGTATACACCACAGATTCTCAATTAATAAGGCAGTACACTTAAGATGTCTTTGTGCACTGTTGTAACAACAATAACTCTATAAAAATAATCGACATGGGTCGCTTACTGATACCTACTTCAAAGAAAAACGTTTTCAGGCATCAAACATCACACGTAGGCAGGCGCAGAACACGCGCCGCCTGTCAGAATGGCCGTGTCGGCGGGCTGCTAAACTTCAAAACAAATAGGGAACGAAAACATGTGTCCGGAATAACCTCAAAATCAAATCGGATTTGTTTATTGTGATTGGGTAATAAATCGCGTTTAAAAACATTAGAGTAACGGATTAATATTGCTTATAATTAGATACAGATTATTTTTGATGTATTCTGTTTGTAAGAGAGCTGCATTTCTGATGTGAAAACATGTGGTCATTGTTTTATCACGTGTTAACATTAAAAATAGATTCACACATGCTAATAGCTTTTAAAATAATTTAAAACGTTTTGATTATCAAATTGTAACATTTTATAATGTACAAAGTATTTTATTGTGCAAGTATAGGTGTTTTGTTCAAATGAATGACTCACATAGTTTTGCTATAAAAGGCCGAGCGCACGCTGAATCGGGTCATTCTCGCTTGAGCGGTCGTAGTGATCGGACCTCCTCAAAAGTTCGAAAATAAATTCAAGAAAGTATGACTTGTGTTTACTTTGATCACTGAAGATGAGCGATAGCCCTGACTATGGAAGTTGTGACGCCAGCAATGCTGGTGTCACGCTTTTTAAAAATAATTACGGAGACACTCCTTCGTCATATATAAATTACTAGCTGACGCCCGCGGCTCCGGTCATGCGGAGGTCGGTTATGGTTTTTTGGTCATATCTCCGGTTCTGCTTAACCAATTGCAATGAAACATACCTACGGCAGATTTTAAATCTGACCAAGACCTTTCTAATAGAAATTCGCTCAGTAGTTTTTGCTTCCATCGCAAACAAACCGACAAGGATCCCAAAAAAATATTTTTTTGTTCAGAACCGTTCATTTAACTTTTTTTTTATTTCTCCAATGTACAGACATAACTAATTTTCAATTTTATAATAGTATAGATCTAAATTTAATATCCCTGCTATGCAATAATATCATTAGATACGACTAAGATACGTATAGGTTACCTATGTCGTCAACCTTACACCCCGGCATCTGTAGACCCGAGACGGCGTGCGGTTTTAGTCGGTTCAAGCCTGGCTGGCTGGCACGCGGGGGGGGGGGTATCCGAAGGGATTTCCGCACGATAAAAAAAAAAAAAAAAAAGGTATATATAAAAATATATATAAAACCTATGTCGTCGGGGTGTGTGTTGGGTAACCTCCTCCGATTCCGCTGCAGTCCGGGGGGAACGGAATCGGAGCGGCCGGTACACCCTGGGCGGCGGTCAATGGCTTCCCCTTCATAGGGTTGGCATTGATCGTCGGCCAATACCCAACGTGGCGGGAACACATCGCTCTCCGTACTCCTCTGTTTTCAGAGGAGACAGGATGAGCGATGCTGTTAGTGGTGAGATGGCCCAGGGTCTGTCGGGGTGCGAGGGATATGCTCTATGGGTAACCTTACACCCCGGCGTCTGAAGACCCGAGACGGCGTGCGGTTTTAGTCGGTGCAAGCCCGACATAACCGCCCTCGCTGGCCGGCGGGGGGGTATCCAAAGGGATTTCCGCACGCTAAAAAAAAAAAAAGGTACCTATGTCGTCGCTTAACGACCTCCGTCCTCCATGAGTGCAAGCCTGGGGGTGGCAGGTGAGGCCGCCTATCACCCCAGCAGAAAGCAGGTCGGGACGGCCGGGTAACTAGCGCCCCTCCCCCAACCGGGGCAAAACGGAGACACCGTGCTTCCAAACCCGAGGGGCCATCTCGAAACCAGAGATGGCCCAGGGTCAGTCGGGGTGCGAGGGATATGCTCTATGGGCAACCTTACACCCCGGCGTCTGAAGACCCGAGACGGCGTGCGGTTTTAGTCGGTTCAAGCCCGACATAACCGCCCCCACTGGCCCGCGGGGGGTATCCGAAGGGCTTTCCGCACGAAAAAAAATGGTACCTATGTCGTATCTAATGATATTATGTAGTAAGAGTTTATTTTATATTATTTACTAGAACTCATATAGATATTGTTGGGGTGTCTATAATTGACTTCTGTTGTAAATTGTATTATCTGAGGCAACTATTATCGTAAACTCGTACTAAACTCTTACGCATAAAGTGTAGGTACCTTTTTTTTTTTTTTTTTTTTTATCGTGCGGAAATCCCTTCGGATACCCCGCCGGCCAGCGGGGGCGGTTATGTCGGGCTTGCACCGACTAAAACCGCACGCCGTCTCGGGTCTTCAGACGCCGGGGTGTAAGGTTACCCATAGAGCATATCCCTCGCACCCCGGCTGACCCTGGGCCATCTCACCACTAACAGCATCGCTCATCCTGTCTCCTCTGAAAGCAGAGGAGTACGGAGAGCAATGTGTTCCCGCCACGTTGGGTATTGGCCGACGATCAATGCCGACCCTATGAAGGGGTGAAGGGGAAGCCATTGACCGCCGCCCAGGGTGTACCGGCCGCTCCGATTCCGTTCCCCCCGGACTGCAGCGGGATCGGAATCGGAGCGACACTCGAGGAGGTTACCCAACACACACCCCAAAGTGTAGGTACCTATGTAATTTAGGTAATGTTTTTTCCTTTCTTTTACATTAGATTGAGTTTTTTTCCTGTGTTGGTAAGCAGTTATCTTACCCGATAGGATAGGACATAGACGCTGGTAACTGGCACTCATCAATTCTACCACTTCTAGAAAGATAAAAGACATCACACGTCATTCTATCTAGATTTAAAATAGAAGCATTGAGTAGGTAATCGGTGATGGTATGTAGTTTCGTCTGGGGGAAAAGAGCAGAAACGCGACTATCTAGGTAGATAGTTACTAAATAAAATTGTAAACTAGTTGTGTCTGTACATTGGAGATATTACATATAAACGACTCTGATAATAAAACAAATGTTTTAGAGTTCTTGTCTTTTTATCTGTTTGTTCGTGATGGACGCAAAACTACTGAATGGATTATGATGCGGTGTTTTCTATTAGTAAGGTCTTGGTCAGAATTAAAATGTGTATGTTTCATTGCAATTGGTTAAGTAGAACCGAAGAAATCCATTAATGGATCTGTTCTTTAATAACCTATCCAATGTACCACGAGCTGGAAGACAAAAAATATAGTTTACCAAATAATACACTTTTAGATTATTATTATTATGAAAATGCATAACGCTTTGCATAAAAAAAAACAAGTTATTGATTCTAAATAATGTTATCGCTTATCGTAACCTCCGATAATAAAGTTATAATTAGGTGTCGCTATAAAGATAATATATCTTATCACTCTGAGCTTATCAGAAAGCTGCCAATTTACAATAGTCGAGTTGATCCTTGTCTTAGATTAAAATTCTGATAAAAGTGACTGGAGATAGATGTAGAATAAATTTTACCAAGCTAACATATCCTTTTCTCCCTCTGTGGTAGGCAGAGAGATACTTGTAGCACCTACAAGTATCTCTCCTCCTCCTCCTCTCTCCATCTAGGCGGGACAATGTGGACTTTACAGAACCAGTGGCCTCCATCTCCATGTCTGCGAGACTTTCTGCAAGTTGTTTTGATTTTGTTCATATACGGTACCTAATCTTGTGATGAATCTGATGAAGTCTTAAGACTTTACCAGGTTCATGGCTTAAAGTCACCATTATAAGTAGTATAGATGCCAATATTGGTCAATGCTGAAACCGTTATCATCAGTTCGACGGCGTTGATAGGTGCCGCTTGGGGTGTAGGTACATAACCCCTGTTGAAGGACCCGGGATTGTAGCGACATAAGACGTATTTTGGGAACAACAGGACACATAGCTTAAAAACGAGCGGACTGTTATGCTTTTCAGCTGTGTGTTATTGTCATGTCCGTGACATCGCGGATAAACTACAAGAGAGTTGCCTCTTCTGGTCCGGTCATTTTTTGCGGTATATGACACGTAGCCACGTGGCCACTAATGTCTGGCCATGCGGCCGTGTGAAGTAGAACAGATACTTGTACGGACGGAAAAATGTGGACTGTTCAGCACCTCCATCTCCAAGTCCGTCCGCGAGTGAAGCCGTAAGTGGAATCTTAAGAAGGCCACCATTATAGATGCTAACATTGTACAATTCTATTACGGTTCTTTTCAGTTTGACAGCCCCGTAGATGCTTTTTCAGTACTGGTACAGTGCTTTTTTAGGTATTTTGAGGACACGTAGCTTAAAAACGAGTAGAGTTTCGCTTTTACACCACGTGTGATTTATTTTTAAAATAATGAAAATCCAACTACCATTTCAACGATCAGTCTTTAATTCCACGGAAACGACGTAACACAGATATCATACACAATTGAACACCGTTATCTCCCTTTGGTACTTATGCACTTGAGTGCTAATAACAATCATTATTATCTTCTCTGTTACCTACTTATATGTTTATAGCCGTGATGCAGTTACAAAATATATCATTAACATTGTTAATGTACCAACACTAATAATATTTATTGTTTTTTTTTTCGTTTTATCGCTGATATCATGTTAAAATGTGATATTAGAAAGACTTTTTGTGCAAAAACAACACAACATATCTACTTCATTTGTTAGGATCCCGATGGGATCCTATTTTTATAGGTACCGACTACAGATAAGAAATATCAATAACCCCCATAAAGTACTGCCTCCAACTTACCATAGCGAGAGTGTAGAAGCCGAAGTAAAATGATGATCTTTGCTTCAATGCCTCCTTAGCATCTTTTTACTTTGGCACCTCATTCGATCAACCCATGAGATATTGAAATAATGTATCTACTTAATAAAAAATATCTGTATCTTTAATTGTAATCTGATTGAAACACACAAAATTATTAACTGCAGGTGCGGACATTATCGATTGAATCTCTATATTAATCTTAATGTTATTGATACGAAAATGTGTTTTCCTTTATACACAGTAAACACGTCAAAACCTAGGTATCTACTGATATATTTGATTGGTCTGAACTTTGTCTTGGCTGATAGGGTGGCCCAACTACTTGACCAGTCAAGACAAGAGTCAGCCGTCAGTACCTACAAGAAAACGCAAATTAAAATAGTAAAATAAATGATCAAATCAACAAAAGTTAAATATTTACATATTTCTTGGTCTACCGTACAAGTGATCAGGCTTTCTCAAAGTGGGGGACGTTATCAAAGGGGGTAACGCCGCACCGGTTGAGCACAGGGAGTACATGGCAAATTTACGTAATATCGGCAGTCTTTAATTGATTCCTGAGCAGCTTAATAGTAGTATATAATAAAGACAAATACAGGAATCGATTCATCATCATCATCATCATCAACCTATTCTAGTCCACTGCTGGACATAGGTCTCCCCTAATGAGCGCCATAAACCACCACCACTAAATATTGACCACTTAATATTAATTAAGGTTAACATCAACGATCATTATGATTTGCGATAAAAAATCACAATAATTCTTCTCACAATTGTAGAGAGCTCTTGAATTTTAATAATGGCTCTCCTAACTGTGGCACTACAGACATTGCAGGAGAGTTAGCATAATTCAATCCCTCAATTCTAAAAAGACATCCGAATTTCAAATATGAATGAAAATCCAATTACCAATTGAAAAGATGTAAGCTGTATGCGTCCAAAACAAAACACGTTTACAAAAATAATAACACTTGCAACATTTTAAAGTCTAATAGTTATGTCTTATAGACTTAAGGAAATTAAACCATATACTATTGCTTAACAGCATAATTTCTTAAGAAATTAGAAATCACTTCACATTATATTTTGTTAATTATCCTGAAGCTACCCTTAATGACGTGCTATGATTTATCTATTATTTCAAACGCGTAGTCTATTTCTTCTTCAGGACTCCTACAGCCACTTTCCAAGGCTATTGCTTTAAGTTTCGATTCTAGAGAAACTTCAAATGTGTTTGCAACCTCCATGACACTTGGATCTATCACTTTGATATCAGGTTCTTCGTCGAGCCTATTGTTATTGCCACCAAGAACTGCAGGAGCTGGTTGATTTACCGGACCGTGAACATGGTACTCAATATGTCCTTGCTTTTTTATTGGGTCGATGTGTATAGTCTGAAAATTAATTTTAAAGGTTTATATCTACATAATAAATACAAGTTACGTTGTGTCTTAACAAAAAGGGGTCGTTCAAATTACAGAAAAAGAAAACAAATTTAGAACAACGAGAAATTTACGAAAATTGTTGCACTAATCCTAGCAGCACAGTATCTATCTAATTAATGGTTCCCTTACCACTAGTACTCGGATGCTACTCGATTGGACATTACCTATCGACGTAGGTATATTTGGTTTGTATAGGGATGCAAATTGAAACCTATATCTATCTATAACTAGCTGACCCAGCAGACTTCGTACTGCCTCAATCGATAACAACTCCCATATTTATTCACCTTTTGAGCCTTCTCTGGACCTCCACAAATAATTCAAAACCAAAATTGGCCAAATCGGTTCAGCCGTTCTCGAGTTTTAGCGGGACTAACGAACAGCAATTATTTTTTATATATAAAGAAGACTAGCTGACCCGGCAGACTTCGTACTGCCTCAATCGATAACAACTTCCATATTTATTCACCTTTTAAACCTTCTCTGGACCTCCACAAATAATTCAAGACCAAAATTAGCCAAATCGGTCCAGCCGTTCTCAAGTTTTAGCGAGACTAACGAACAGCAATTCATTTTTATATATAAAGAAGAAGAAGATAATATAGTGATCAGTTTATAATTTATTAATTCACTTGACATAATTTTGTTACAACAAATCAATGTTATAAGTCAAAATGTTAGTAATAAATTGGGCCTAGTTGCCATCAATAAATGAATTTAAATCGAATTGAAATCAATAAAAACATAGTTGCGACATCTTGCCGTGCATTTTGCGTGCAAAGCCAATCATTGCCGGGTTGGAGCGACTTAATACAAGTAAGTATGTGTGAAAGGCACTTTATTCCACGCACCCTCAGGCTGTGTAATGATCTTCCTGCAGTGGTTTACCCAAGCGACTACAATTTGGGGTTCTTCAAGAAGGGCATTAGAAGGTTTTGCCATTGCCAATGCTTTCAACACCTTAGCTGCTTTTAGCTGAATCAGAGAGGTGCTCGTTTATCATAGAGTGCCTCTCTACCTCCGCATCGTCGGGGCATATCTTTTGGAGAGAGCCGTTATCTACCCAAGTAGGGCAGGGCTCGGTCGGCGAGATTACGTCATGTGGTGTTCCGCAGGGCTCGGTACTGCGGCCGCTCCTGTGGAACGTCGAGTACGACTGGGTGCTTCGCGGTGATCTTTTGGAGAGTGTTGTCTTGACGTATTACGCCGACGACATCGTTGGACGTATTCACTGGCTGGGTCTCGAGGTGGCCCTCCACAAGTCCAAGGCTCTTTTTTTCTATGGTCCCCGGAGTCGAAATCGAGGGGCATCAATCCCAACTCCGCCAGGTGCTCATGGAGGAATGGGAAGAACGACTTGGGCAACCAAGCGCACGGCACGCCACGATTGTGGTGGTAAGACCCATCATGGAGGAATGGCTGGAGCCTCTCCTACCGGAAGCCTCTCCTACCAGGTGACGCAGGTGCTCACCGGACATGGTAGTTTCGGTGAGTTCCTGCATCGTATACGCCGGGAGCCGACGCCCAAGTGCCACCATTGCCGGGGCTGTTCCATGGACACGCCGCTTCACACACTGGCAAAGTGCACAGAGTGGATGGATCAGCGCCGTGTCCTTGAAGCAGCCGGAACGGGAAGCCTCACGCTGCAGACCCTGGTGCTGGCCATGATCGGCAGCGATAGTTCGTGGAACGCCGCCGCCCTCTTTTGCGATGCAGCAATGCGCGCAAAAGAGGCGGCAGAATAGGTACGGGAGAGGTCTAGCACTCTCCCGTGCCGTAGAAGGCGCTCCGGGCGGCGGAGATCACAGAACGATCTCCATCCTCCATGAGCGCGGGCCTAGGGGTGACGGTCACCCTAGCAGAAGCAGGCCCAGGGTGGCGGCACGTCATGTTTCCGCGCGCGCTTCTCTTAAGGGGAGGGGGGATTAGATAACAATAATAACGCGTCGGGGTCGCCAGCGCGGGCGAAAGGGGGGTTATATCTCGGGGATATCCTTCCTAGGGCACACCATATTCCCCGTACCACATGGCTGACGCAAGAGACACCGTGTGGTTTTAGTTGGATCAAGTTCGACATACCAATCTTACCGTTAACTCCGGTAGGGCGAAGCCCGTGGAGGTTTCCGCACGTAAAAAAAATATTATATTATATGGACGTGCGCAATACCAGGGGCGCCATACTCGCGCTGCGCTGCTGAGGTAAAATTTCTCCTAAGGGTGAGAGATTCTACACTGCCTGTAAGCATGGGATTGTCGACGATCCATCCTCAGCGCCCATATTTACACCGAGTCGAACGGGTCAAGTTGGTATGTAGGTGCTCCGGCAAAGGTGACAGCAGTACTCCATCTGGGGCCAGACTTGCGACGTACAAAGAAGAAGTCTTTGCCCGCAGTGAAGTACTGCTTCGCCTTGTTGAGCACTCCAAGTTTCTTAGAACAATCTCTTAATAGTCAATAGCAATGAATGGAGTCATCAGACAGCATGTCATTGACATGCACCAGGAACAGGGTCGGAGACAGCACAGAGCCCTGTGGAACACCAGCGTTTATGTCCATGCGGTCCGAGCAGCTGCCGTCAACGACGGCTTGGATGCTTCTATTGTACCTGATCGAAGGCCTTCACCATACTTGATATAGCGAAGGCCTTCGATCGGGTCTAGCACTAAGGTCTTCTTGCGAAGTTGCCGTCTTATGGACTGCCCGAGGGACTTTGCGAATGGATTGCCAGATTTGTCTTGCTGACCGCTAGTGCCTCACCTTGACTCTCGATGGCTTGCGCCCAGCGGTGTGTGAGATATACAAGAAGGTCACCGGTAGAGCGACTGTGGCGGAAGCCACCCTGTCGGTTGCTCAATAGATCGTTCCCTTCAAGGTATCTCAAGAGCTGCACGGTAATAACACGCTCCATACCTTCGAGAGAAGGAAGGTGATAGCGATAGGCCTGTGATTGGACGAGTCTGTTCCATTGCCTTTCTTAGGCACAGGATGCACGAATACGGTCTACCACGAAGCTGGGGCTTGTCTTGTGCACACTGCTTAAGCACCATCGCCGATATGCTGTCAGGCCCACTGGGCTTGCGCACATCTAGGGACTTCAACTCCCGCTGGACCACCCGTGGTGCTATTTTAAATTTTGGCATAGAAACATCACACCAGGGGATAGTGGCTGGCACGGCATTCCCATCGTTCATGTTCGAGTTTGACGCAAAGAGGTCACCTAAAAGGGCGGCTTTCTGCTTAGCGCCATGTGCCAGACTGCCGTCGGATTTTTGCAGCGGCGGCAGACAAGACCAACAGAAATTTCCCTCGGCAGCTTTGGCGAGCGACCAGAATGCACCACTACCAGATGGGTACCGCGCCAGCCGTTCACCAATTCTGCCGATGAAATCAAATTTAGCCCTGGCCGTTGCTCTTTTACTGGATCTCGAGGCGGCATACAATTTCCACTTCACTTCAGCGATATTCGGATCCTTATTAGCAAGAGCCATAGTCCAAGCCTCATAAGCAGATTGCTTGTTAAGTCTAGCTTCTCTGCAAGGCCGATTAAATCACGGGTGCTTACTTGCTCCTGTTGTGATCCAGCATTTGGTAATGTAGTCTTCCATACCCGCTAGAATTACCTCAGTAACTGCTGTTGCACAGGAGCTTGGATCGCCTGAAGTCAAGCAAAGGCCCCTCCACGGGTAGCGAAGAATTCTCGCAATCCATCCCAGTCTGCCGACTTATAGTGTCAAACATGCCGCCTTTCGATGGCCAAGGTGGTGCCAGATATGGCCGTGCCAGAGGCACTTGCGATGGGACGAGGCAGTGGTCTGACTTACGAAGTGGTGCTTCCACAGTTATGAAGTATTCATCCGGGCGCGTAGTCAGTAGAAGGTTCAGTAAAGAGCTTCAGCTGTCTTGATATCTGGTATTCTAATGATAGAATGAATCACTTGCGCGAACCCATAGGTCAAGGCAAGTCTGTGAGCAGCCCTTCCCGCAAAATCAGTAATCGGGTAAATATTCATCAGTCTTCTCAGGACCGGGCTGCATTTTTATCTTTGGCGCTTTGTAAGTGCCGTTTTATTGGTCTATACAGATTATATGATTTTTGACTTATATAGCTTTTTAATCATTTATCAGCCATTAGGGAGATTACGTTATTTTTAAGTAAGCTACCGTCTGATCTCTCTACCCCGGGAGCAAGTTCGTGTATCATATATCACGCTCTGCCCACCTACGCTTAAGATGAGTTATAATATGCCACTTTATCAGTTTTGTCATCATAATCTTTACATGACGATGAAATAGAACATGAAAGCATCTCGCCGATTCTGATTATAATATTCAGCAAGTGACGATTGATACAATATAAGGTGTCACAAAATTAGGTCTCTGAATTTGGTGAGATGACTTGGTATCGACAAAATATGTATTTGAAACAAAAAAAATATCGGGTAAAATAAAAAAAGAAATATATATATATATATATAAAAATGAAAAAAAACACCACCAGCGACTAGCGTCACGTGACGCGACGAGCTCACGTGACGCTGGTCGTGATTTAGGTATTTCCCACACATCCGCTTGGAGAATACTGCGAGGAGAACGACTGCACGCCTACCACGTGCGTCACGGGCTCGTCGCGTCACGTGACGCTGGTCGCTGGTGGTGTTTTTTTTTCATTATTTTTTTTTTTAATATATTTTTTTTGTTTTTTTACTTTACCCAATTTTTGTTTTGTTTCAAATACATATTTTGTCGATACCAAGTCATCTCACCAAATTCAGAGACCTAATTTTGTGACACCTTATATACAATAGGTACGTATTATAGTAGATATTTTAAGTGGTGTGCCCCACCAAAATCTTCGGAGCTCAAGTCAACTTCACGTGCAAGCCAGTACACCTACTGACTGATGGCTGAGACCGTGACACAGGCTTTCCTTTCGGCGGTAGGGCAGACAGCAGACAGACCGCAGTCGCTCTCGTAAAAGTCAAGATAAATAGATCTATAAGGCAAGGACTAGCAGGAGAGCGAACCCTGGGCTCTGTAAGTGCAAGCTTTAGATGCAAACGGGATTGGCGCTCGTATGATAATGACGAAAGTTTCATCATCCTGGTCACTCAAAAATCAATTGAAGATCACCATTACATAAATTTCATCGCTCACCCCTACGCTCAACTGTCGTACCCCACTTTGAGATACCCTGGAATAATGGGAGACTCACTTCCTTATATTTGCATGTTGTGGTAGATTTAACTCATGATAAATTTATATGGCATTCGTTTCAACTTATCAATTAGAAATTTTTCCATTATAAGATTAACTCATGATAAGTTATGGCTGCTGCTTCCGCTTATCGTTTAGAAATTTTCCGCGAGCTGAATAGCACCTAAGTAATATTAAAAGATTCGGATGCAATTGTGAACCACGGTAAGACATGGTGATGAAAAGATAGTTTTTATAGGCACGAGTGGCAAACAAGCAAATTACGGTCATTTTTGAGGGATGTGATTATCACGCACTGTGGTTTCAGTTTGCGTTAGAATGAATACAGTGTCTAACGTCCTAAATTACAAAAAACCGGCCAATTGTAAGTGGGACTCGCCCATGAAGGGTTCCGTAACAGCAAGTAAAATTTTTATATTTGAGTTGATTGAATGAAAGGATTTACCTATACATACATATACATATATGCATACATATACATATACTCACTACTTTTCCCTCCGAGGTAGGCAGAGACAACAGCCCTCCATCTGCTTCTGTCCTTACATACTTCACGAGCCTCCTTCACTGTCAAAACTACTTACTAGATCTCCTTCAAACCAATTTTGGAAGTTTACATATGGTATGTACATCATATATTTTTTTTAGTTTTATCATTCTCTTATTTTAGAAGTTACAGGGGGGGCACACATTTTACCAATTTGGAAGTGTCTCTCGCGCAAACTATTCAGTTTAGAAAAAAATGATATTAGAAACCTCAATATCGTTCTTGAAGACCTAACCATAGGTTCACGCATGGGTTCGATGACAATAAAACTTTGAATTTCAGTTACCAGTATGGTTTTTTTTTCTATTTTTTCGTGAAAATCTTAAAGCGGTTCACACCATACATCTACTAACCAAGTTTCAACAGCATAGTTCTTATAGTTTCGGAAAAAAAAGTGGCTGTGACATACGGACGGACAGACAGACAGAGAGACATGATGAATCTATAAGGGTTCCATTTTATACCATTTGGCTACGGAAACCTAAAAAGAGAACCTCTAGCTTTTTTAATATCCAGGACCAAATCGAAAGAAGAAGTCTCTCTCTGCCTACCCGGGTACCTGCCTAAGTGGGTTAGGTTAGGTTAGAACTGTGACCCCAACAGAGCGCAAGCCGAGCGAGCGTGCCGCGGTAGCGGCCGGCGAAGCGCTGGAATCAGTAGTCCGGAAAGTTTATGGCAAGAAGTCATGTCTAAATCTCATTCGAAACAGCAATCCATCGATTAATAAATATTCGATAAAACGTTCAGTCGAAGTTGCGTTTGGCGATAAACGGTTCATTCGAAATAGCAATATTCGATCAAACGTTCTGTCGACTTTCCATTCATCGAACATATAACTCTCGAAGTTTAGTTACGGACCCCACCAATAGGTCTCTAAATTTAGTGAGATGACTTGCTATCGACAAAATATGTAGGTATTTAAACAAAAAAAATATCGGGTAAAATAAAAAATTAAAAATGAATAAAAAAATAAACACCACCAGTGTGCATTGTGAATATTAAACAAGCCCATTCTTGTAAAAGTGGACTCGTCTGTCCACAATTTTTTTCTGGTAGGATCTTCCACTAACCACCTACAAAATCTTAACCGCGGGTCAAAATCTGTGGTAAGGAGCTCTTGCACCCGCAGAAAGTGGTAGGCGTGCAGTCCTCTCCAAGCGGATAAATCGCGACAAGGGTCAAGTGTTCTCGTCGCGTTACGTGACGCTGGTGGTGTCTTTTTTTTTATTTTACCCGATATTTTTTTTTTGTTTCAGATACATATTTTGTCGATAACAAGTCATCTCACCAAATTCAGAGACCTAATTTGGTGACACCTATTTTGGTGATACGTAGTAGATAGATTTAGTAATGGTTTTTGTTTTCATAAATCGGTACCTAGTAGTTTCTGATTGTCCTACGATTATGGTCCTAAGCCTAGTGGTTAAGGAATTTACCTTACAAACGAAATGTCGCGATTCGAATCCTGGCCATTAAGTGCAATACAGGCGTGAACCCACTCCTAACTCAAGCAATTTAGCATAGCTGGGGGTGTTAATGAGAATTGGGAAGAATACTAGTAATTTCAATTACAATATTATTGAAAAAGATTAAGCAGTGATGCAAAAGCTAATGAATTAAATTATAAAACCATTTTTAATAAAATGTGCACGTTTTGCGAAATTCTCATTTTAAGATGTCTCATTTAAGATTTCAAAATGCGAAGAGCGCATTTTTTGTCAAATGTACATTTTGCGAAGTGCACATTCTATGCTGGAACCGGCACTTCTCATAACGAGCAGTTCTCAAAAAAGTTGAAGTACTTAACAAAAAGAAAAAAAAACGGCAGACCCTTGACCCTTTTAATCTTGATTAATATAATGACATTTGTGTCGTTGTCCTAAAGCTATCTTTGAACATTTTACCCTGATTAGTCGTATCTTGATAATTTGTCAAGTGTACTTTTTAAACACGAATATTATAAAACAATAATAGATACTGAGATTCGAGGAAATGCAATACCAATAATATCGAAAATATCACGTTAAGTTAATTGGATGTTTACCTCAGTGTAGCTACTGGCACCCCCTCCTAACAGTAGAACCTATATGTCGTACGTATATAGTCTGTCCTTTTATATGGTTGGGAAGCGCGGCCCGTGCAAGAGCGACACAAGAAGTAGCTGCGTGTCACGGAAATGAATATACCTACTGCGGTGGATGTGCGGCGTTCCAGGAAAGGATGAGGAACTCCCACATCAGTGGCAGCCTTCATGTCCGTAAGTTCACAGACGGACTGAGTAGTATAACCTGAGGAGTATAACCTACACAAGTGAGGCGGCCGTCTAGCCAGGCGTTGCCATGTGAGCAACAAGTGTCTGGCCATGCCACTTCAACACTTCTACCGGGATCCGGGAGGGGGAGACCCAAGTATTGCTGGCTTGACATCGTAAAAGATGACAAACGTGCCACTGGTCTCTAGCAGAAGCGCCAAATATCGTGTGTATAGTGGAGACGTAAGAGGGCATAAATCGGACTCCAAATTGAGGTCAATCCATACACAAAAAATATAGTTGTATACATTTTATATAAACTCATTCACAGACTTCGTCTTCGACTTCACAGGCTTCGTCGCCGATCCGGACACGGACCGGCGACGAAGCTTCAGTGCACGGGCCGACGCCGGCCACGGCCCTGACACGTCCCGGGCACGGCCCTGACACGTCCCGGGCACGGCCCTGATGTGTGTGGATCGAGCTTTATTCAAAACTTTGGATGCATCCGGGATGAAACGCTGGGAAGATGATGACAACCAGCGTAATAACTTCAATAAATACTTACATCTCCATACAGCTCCAAAGATAACGAATGTCTTATTTTATTCGCCTGCTTCATTCTTCCAGATCTTGATATAGATAACTGCCTCCTGCTGTCCATGGCTGGACTGTCACTCCTCTCTTCCTCTCCCTCTTCTTCAAGTGAAGCTTTTCTTCTCTCCGCAGTGTTGAAAATGGACTTCAAAAATTTCGCCATTTTGTATTTAAATTACACAGGTGGTATAAGATCTGAAAAATGAGATTTAAAACAAAATTATACATTTTTGAGTAGAAATTCTAATCTTTTCATATTTTCTATTTTTAACTGACTTCAAAAAAGAAGGAGGTTCTCAACTCGGATGTTTGTATTTTTTTAATACCTTATGTTTGTTTTGTCAGTGTACGACCTAAGTCGACTCGCTTTTAGGTAAAAATGTTTTCAAGCAACATTTTTACACGCTAGAACACCTTTATATGCAAACTGGAGTGGATATAAAAGGAAATAAAAGGTTCATCATCATCATCATCATTAACCTATTCTAGTCCACTACTCGTCCTGTCTTCAGCTTGCCGCATCCAGCATCTGCCCTCAGTCTTTCGCAGATCGTCATCCCACCTGGCCGGAGGGCGTCCTACACTACGTTTGCCGAGTCGCGGTCTCCACTCAAGAACACGTTTACCCCAGCGGTTGTCGGTTTTTCGCGAGATATTTTTATTTGAGTTTTTTTTATTCATTTATTTCACGATTAAATAACAATACAAGTTTCATGGCATAGCAGCATTTCATCATTTCATCATCATTCATTTAAACCACGAAGGTTTGTATCGTATGCTGTAGGCACTTAAATCTAGATTGACACGATTTTATTATTTACATAAAATGATCTTAGAGACCGTAATCTTAGCAATCCATGGATTCTCCGTGCGGGTGCCGGGTCCATCGCGTTGCTGAGTTGGGAACTCGGGACAGTGCCTGGGACTTGCGACCCAAGTGTAGGTTTAGAAGGGGCCCCTTTTGTTGACGTACATCAACACTCACCTTCACTACCCAAGTTCCCCTCCCTGCCTAACCAAATTTGATACGAACCTACTAGTGCCGCTTTAGACATTCGTCCTAGTAATGAGCTTATTGTAGCTCTCGATAGGCCTAGATCTTTAAGTAGGTTATAGAGAGATTTTGCTGGTATACCTCTCGCTCCCACTTCCACTGCATACAAATTAACCACGTAACCGTTTTTGATTAATTCGTTTGTGAGATCATAGTATTTATTTTTCTTTATTGTGTGGTCCTTCGGTATATTTGTTTCCCACGGTACAGTAAGTTCCACAAGAACCACATGTTTTAATCTCTTAGAATATAGGAATATGTCAGGTCTAGATGACGAAACCCCAACATCCTCCGGAATTTTGTAGTGCTTTTCATACGTGTCGATTAGGAGAGTCCAATCTGGGGCAGTATCTAAGATTGAATAAGGTTTGTTCCTGGGTGTTATGGATGAACCTTCAGACACAAAGTTGATATGACGTCTGTTAGTAGTCAATCCTTTTTGGGCTCTAGCTACTGCCAGACTCATTGCTTCACGTATGATGATAAGCACCTTATCGTGGCGGCGTGAGTAATGGCCTCTATCGAGAAGCACCCTACATCCTACTAATATGTGTCTAGCCGTCCCTATTGCCTCACCACAAGTATAACATTGTTTTTCTGTGGCCTTCCCCCACCTTACCAGATTACTCTGGTCTGGGAGGGTCATCTGAAAGGCGTTAAGATAAAATTTTAACAGGGCCGGCGACCAGTCATAGATCAAGGTGCGCCACTTTAAGGCCATCGGTATGCAGAACTCTCCCATTGTCAACCATTCATTTTGGATTTCCAAATTCATCGCGTGCACTCGATATTTATCATTTTCGTCTTGTTTTAGAAAGGACTTAAGTATATCCTGGTCCCTTTCTGGCTCTCGTACTCCCAACCCCACTCTGTTTGACTGGGCCCCTATCATAAATCGTTTATGGAATAGAAGTCTAGATTCAAGCTCGGACGCGTTATTATCTTTCGGGAGTGCCCTGATTGTGACATCTTGGGATTTTCCTAAGATGTGGGCTTTGGTAACTCTAAGATGTTTATAGAGCTCCGATGGTTTCTTAAGTTTCATCCCAAAATTATTTTGATCCCTAAATAGAGCAGAGGAATCAGCAGAGTGCGCTAGTCCAAGCCACGATTTTAGCGATTTTATGACAGTTGCATCTATTTTCGCCAGTAAGGTTTTACCGAATTCATACACCAGAAAAGGCCAAGTCAGACGTGATGTTAAGTAGTTGTCATATATCCAAGCTTTTTTGATATTGTTTAGTGGTATCTGATCTATCTTATTTAGGTCATTTATAAACGTATCGACAACTTCATCTAAGGATGGTGTGCGTCCTTTATAGTCTATCTTTCTCCCAAGAAATTTAAATGGCACCGATTCAGCGACTATGGAAACTGGTTTACCCCCAATGAAGAGTCCCGGGTCGTAAGAGGTAATATTAGTAGGCGTAATATTATCTCGCACAGTTGATAATCTATTTATGTATCTAGGAACCAGGTAGTCAGTAGTTCGCTCACCGTATATGTTGTTTGTGGCGGCCCGGCTAGTTTCGCACAGCAGATTCCGAGTACATACTGCGTGTTCCTGTTGTTTTTTTAAATCTGGCCGGCCCACTGCTACTACAGCTTGCTAATTCTTTGAGCTATATCGATAACCTTGGTTCTCTGTCAGATGTATTCGTTACGAATCCTATATCCTTCAGAGAAACTCCGAGCATAGCTCTTTCCAAAACTCGCTGAGCGACTTTAAACTGGTGGACCAGCCCTACCGTGACCGTACCGTCCACGTCTCAGCTCCGTAGGTCATTACGGGTAGGACGCACAGATTGAAAACTTTCGTTTTAAATACTGCGGTATGGATGACGAGAAGACTCGACGACTAGTTTCCTAAACGCTGCACAGCCTAGCTGGATCCGCCGCTTGGCCTCCTTCTCAAAATTGTTTTTACCTAACTGCAGAATGTGCCCGAGGTAAGTGTACTCAGAAACAATTTCAAGAAGGTGACCATCCATGACGACCGGTCCTGGATCAATGTGGCCATTGATCATGACTTTGGTTTTACCCAAACTCATGCCAAGACCGATGCGTCGCGAGGCTGAAGCTAGGCCGTCCAGCATCCGGGTTAGTTCCTCTAGCGACTCCGCCATTAAGACTATGTCATCAGCGAATCGCAGGTGTGAGATGTAGTCGCCGTTTATATTTATGCCCTTACCTTTCCAGTCCAGCGTCTTAAACATATCTGTTTGTTCTATTGGTTATTTCACAAAACGCTTGTGAACAGTTTCGGGGATATGACATCCCACTGTCTCACTCCTCTGCGCAATTGGATGGGTTTAGATTGCTGACCGTGTACTTGGACACTCATAGTAGCGGCTTCGTAAAGGCATCTCAGCAACTCGACATAAAGATAGTCTACTTGGCATCGCTGTAAGTATTCCAGAACAGCCCAAGTTTCGACGGAGTCAAAGGCCTTTTCATAGTCCATAAAAGCGAGACACAGGGGCTCTTCGGACTTCTGTATAATCTGCCTCACTGTGTGAATGTGGTCTATGGTGCCATATCATCTGCGGAACCCAGCCTGTTCCGGTGGCTGGAACTCGTCGAGTCTCCTGGCGAGACGATTCGTGACCACTCGTGAAAACAGCTTATAGACGTGGCTCAGGAGTGTGATGGGTCTGTTGTTTTTAAGGAGGGCCTTATCACCCTTCTTAAAAAAGAGAACAACCAAACTCCAGCTCCACGCCTTAGGAGATAGAGGATTTCTATGGCCGTCTGTACACTGCACATTCTCCCCGTCCTCAGCGAGACGACCATGACTCCAAGCCACCTTGACACGCCACTATACCGACGAACTGCCTGATATCAGTCAAGACGAGATCGTGTTAGCTCTGAGGCAGCTTAAAAATGGAAAAGCCCCCGGTGTGGACGGAATTACTTCAGAGCTTCTGAAGGCTGGAGAAGCTCCTGTCATACAGCTACAGAAACTCTTCAATGCCGTCCTTCACAGTGGAGTGGTCCTTCACACACTACTAAGGCGTGGAGCGGGAGTTAACAAAAACTAACTACCTAATAAAAGTTATCATCAACTATTAGGTATTCTGTGGTATTATAGAAAGGTATAGCAGATGGCACAAATATGTCTCAAATTGGACCAGGTTGCTACCATCGTGCACTCTTGCGAAAAATCCTCCATAGTAATCCAATTTCGGTTGGATTGCGTTCAGGGTTCAGCAAGTGCATAGCCGGGCATGAGGTGATGGTTGTCGCTTCACTTATGTGCTTCTACCGTTCCCATACAGAAGATGTCGAGACAACTCGACTGTTCGAATACCTGAGTCAGGTGGCAGATGATGCGCAGGAGCGGTTTCCGAACGCGGAAAAGGTGTTTATGGGAGATTTTAACGCCTACCATGAGACTTGGCTGGGCTCCGCCAAAATAGAACGCGCGGGAAATGCCACCCACGTATTCGCTATCACGCATGACCTGACTCAATTGGTACACCAGACCACAAGGATGCCAAAAATATCAGGTCAGACGCCCTCTCTGCTAGACCTTTTGCTGACGAGTCACCCAAATCAGTACAGTGTTTCGGTGTGTGCGGCTTTAGGTAACTTCGGCCATTGTCTGGTCTGCACCAAGGTGCCCATTGTAGCTCCCCCATGCATCCGTGCAGGATAAGCGACGGCTTTGGCACTACTAGTCAGCAGACTGGGATGGAATTCGTGACTACTTTGCGTCTATCCCGTGGGTTGAACGCTGTTTTAAGAATAGGGCCCCGTCGGATATTGCTACTGTTGTCGCAGGTGAGACCCGTTTGAGTATGGAAAACTATACCCCATACACTGATGTCACCGGTGCCCGTTGGGTGCGTCCCGTGTTTAGGCGCAGAGGACGTTTACCAAAAGTAGTAGGCGCACTGCGCTTGGGCAAGGGCACGCGCCACGCGCGATCGCAACGTGAGGTACTTTAAGGCAAGGTACAACAAAGCCACAAAGGTCTGTAAGAGGCCTTACATCAGAGCGGATGCCCAGCGCATAGCACGGCTTGCGCAAGAGCTTGTGGGGCACCCCGCTGGTAGCCGTGGCTACTGGTGACTGGCCAAAGTCGTGCAATCAAACTTCTGCCAGCCTTCGCTGTGTAACCTTGATGGATCCCCGGCCCATGAGCCGCAGGAGAATGATTTTCTGGTTAGTCTTTTTGCGGCCAACTCCTGAATTGATGATTGCGGTATGCAGCCACCGACACTGCCCAGCTGTGACCACGCAATGCCTGATATTCATATCAGGCAACGCGATGGTCGCGCAGTGCTACAATCACCCGACGTCCGGAAAGTTAGTGGCCCCGAAGGTAATCCAGCGGTGGTTCTACGAAACTGTGCAGCGGAGTTGTCTGCAGTGCTTACGCGTCTGTACCGCATCTCTTACACCTCGGGTACAGTGCCGCCGGCTTGGCAAGTGGCGAATGTACAACCGATTCCCAAACAAGCGGATCACTCAGATCCAGGCAACTGACCCGTAGGACCCATAGCCGTCACCTCAGTGCTGTACAAGGCTTTTGAGCAAATCATAAAAGTGCAGCTCATGCATTACCTAGAGGATCACTCCTTAACAAATGATCGGCAATATGGCTTCAGGCCGAAACGCTCAACGGGTGATTATCTTTGGGGTGACGCTATGGACGAGCATGACGAGTCATTGGCTATTAGTCTTGACATAGCCAAAGCTTTCGATAAAGTCTGGCACATGTCGCTGCTTTCCAAACTACCTGCCTTTGGTCTGCCTCCTCGATTGTGCAGCTGGGTTGATAGCTTCCTGCAGGAGCGTCGTATTTGTGTGGTTTGTGATGAACGAGCTTTTTTTTTTTATATTTAGGACACGTCAATTTGACTTCACCTCGCCTGATAAGCTGAAGGTAAAGTCTCAGGAAAGAGGGTCACCATTACATACACGTACCATGTTAACAATGGTGGCACTCAGCTTGACGACCTCATCAGAAGAGGATTGTCGTCGCAGCACCGCGTGACACCCACCGGTGCCACTAGTGCTGCGACCATAATCCCCCTGCCCGGCTATGCAGCTTCGGAGTTCTTGCAGGTAAATGATGGTGTACCGCAAGTGTCTGTTTTGTCGCCTACTCTCGGTCTTCTGCATATCAACGACATGCTGTCTGTCGGCAACATTCATTGCTATGCAGATGATAGTACCTTGCACGGGTAATATCACGGATACCCTGCGGCCAGGCAGATTGACATTGAGGAGAAAAGGCAGCTTCTTGTCACTGAGCTTGACGGGGTCTTAAATCACATTTGTCAATGGGGTTACGAAAACCTGGCCAAGTTCAATGCCAAGAAGACGGAGGCATGTTCAGCAAATGTATCCCCTTTCCTTCGCGGGGGCGGTTATGTCGGGCTTAAGCCGACTAAAACCGTTCGGGTCTCCAGGCGCCGGGGTGTAAGGCTGCCCATAGGGCATTTCCCTCGGGGATGATACCTATATTCACGGTTGCCCTAGGTCCGACCTCCTTAGAAAGATCACCCGATAGATTAATATTAATTTAATTACTATTCAAGTCTTTCCTCAATTGCATTTTCATGAAAATAAGCACTTAAATTTATGAACATTAATCTAGCTAGAAGTCAGTCCCTACACTATGTAACGTTTTAGCACTTATAATGTCACCTATGTACTACCCTACAACTGTAATACTATACTTATCAATGATAACATATCACGATAGAAGACGAAGAGGAAGTGCCCCACAGCTATCGCTTATACCATAATGCGGTACGGATGTTCAACATAATTCGTACCAACTGACATTTACTTCCATAGGCTTATACTCAGTTGAAAATAGAATGGGCTCGTCGCTAAGTGGTAACTGAATAGCTTAATACATTGTAAAATTAAGCAATACCTACTAGCCAGGTCAGTCTTAGGATGGGTGACCATTCGAGACTCCTCCGTGCCTCGGAGACCACGTTAAGCCGATGGTATCGCTTGCGATACGAAAATCTATGGCATTCGTTACGGGTAGTTGAAGCCCTAAAAAATTCAACAACTGGTCGAACTACGACTTCGATATCTCCAACGGGTTGTGGCTTGAGGATGCCATGGAAGCGCTTCACAGAAAATATCGAATTTCGGCCGCTTCGTAGTTAGATCCCAACTGAGTTGGAAAAAGGCTCGGAGGATGATTCTCTGTTCAAAATTATGAGCAATCACCAATCACATTATACAAAAAAAGGATAACGGTGAACGAGCCTAAAAGTAAATGTCAGTACTAAATGCTACTAAACGAACAGCGTCATATTTTAGGTAGATTTCGATGGGGGTGTGTGTTGGGTAACCTCCTCGACTGTCGCTCCGATTCCGATCCCGCTGCAGTCCGGGGGGAACGGAATCGGACCGGCCGGTACACCCTGGGCGGCGGTCAATGGCTTCCCCTTCATAGGGTTGGCATTGATCGTCGGCCAATACCCAACGTGGCGGGAACATATGGCTCTCCGTACTCCTCTGCTTTCAGAGGAGACAGGATGAGCGATGCTGTTAGTGGTGAGATGGCCCAGGGTCAGTCGGGGTGCGAGAGATATGCTCTATGAATAACCTTACACCCCGGCGTCTGAAGACCCGAGACGGCGTGCGGTTTAAGTCGGTGCGAGCCCGACATAACCGCCCCCGCTGGCCGGCGGGGGGGTATCCGAAGGGATTTCCGCACGATAAAGAAAAAAAAAAAGGTAGATTTCGATGAAATCGATCTACCTATTGGTATCTTGACTACTGTCGAATTTAAAAAAAATTCTTCATAGGAGGTCTAGTTATGACCCCCTGAGTCCGAAATGACCACTGGTCAAAAAGTTTATATATATATATATATATATATATATATATGTATGTATGGTTCCACTTCCCAAAATTTGCGGCACTCTCACGGTCGCATTTTTGCCCCGATCGCTTTCAAACTGCGGTCAAAAATTGCTTGGGTGTAAACTTAGTTTAAGTTCGTGAACGGGTGGAATCCGGACTAAGGGGACGGTAGGACCTCACTTTTTGTGAAATCAGTTTTTCCTCAAAATTTCACGTTACATGAAAGATATTCGAACCGTTCTAATTTTATCCCATAGTATACATGAATACCAACAACTTTTAATTATTAACCTATAAGATTAAAACTTTAACTAAAAGTGGAGGGGGGAACAACCAAAAATTTTCGGGAAAAAAATCATAACTTCTAACCGGTGAACATTCTTGTCGTGGGAAACATTTTTAATTGATAGGCCATTTTTAAGTCTAAAATAAATTTCCGAAAAGTTTTCGCTAAAAATTACCGTTTTCGAGAAAAAAAAAACATGTTAATAAAATAATATTAATATTGCTTCACGAAATCTACCTGTGCGTTCCCCTTGCGGGAACAGATTTTTTTTTATACCAATTAGGTGGTATACAAGTACACGGCCCACCTGATGACCTGATGGGAAGCGGTTACCGGGGCCTAAAAGCCTTCAATGCCCTTCTTGAAGAATCCCATAATGTAGTCACTTGGGAAAACCACAGCAGGGGGCTAATTCCACAGTTTGAGCGTGCGCGGAATTAAGTTTCTTTCATACCTCACTGTACGCTCCGTTGCCGATTGCAACGTTTGAGGATGAATTGAACGAGCCCCTTCTGTTTGTGGCGAGCGGTAACGTGCGATGATAGAATGTGGCCGTGAGCATAATTTCAAACAAATCTTCTGAACACATGCCATTATATAAGCGGTTGAACATACACAGAGAGGCAAAATCTCTTCTATCGCTGAGAGGTTCCACACTGCCTGAAAGTACATGATAGCAGACGATCCTCAGCGCCCGGCTTTTTTACCGAGTAGTTAATTGGAATTGTGGGGCACTACAGACATCTACGAAACACTTTCTTTTAATTTTATATTCCGGGGGCTAATGGATACCTATAATATTAGGTGTATCTATAGGCAGTAAACTCTAGTCAAGTATAATAATTTCTAAAAATAATTATTGTAGGACATTCTACACAACGCCATCTAGACCAAAAGTAAGTAGGTATATACCTAGCTTAACTAGCTTGTAATAGATTTCATATTATTTTCTTTTTTTAGGTTATCCGCATTCTCTTCATATAACACAAGTAAAACTATGCTTACTTCAGGTCTAGATAGTGCTGTACCTACCTTTTTTTTTTTTTTTTTTTATCGTGCGGAAATCCCTTCGGATACCCCCCCGCCGGCCAGCGGGGGCGGTTATGTCGGGCTTGCACCGACTAAAACCGCACGCCGTCTCGGGTCTTCATACGCCGGGGTGTAAGGTTACCCATAGAGCATATCCCTCGCACCCCGGCTGACCCTGGGCCATCTCACCACTGACAGCATCGCTCATCCTGTCTCCTCTGAAAGCAGAGGAGTACGGAGAGCGATGTGTTCCCGCCACGTTGGGTATTGGCCGACGATCAATGCCAACCCTATGAAGGGGTGAAGGGGAAGCCATTGAACGCAGCCCAGGGTGTACCGGCCGCTCCGATTCCGTTCCCCCCGGACTGCAGCGGGATCGGAATCGGAGCGACACTCGAGGAGGTTACCCAACACACACCCCAGTGCTGTACCTACCTATAAGTAGTATTTCGTAAAATATTGAATTATTATTGAACCAAGAAATTACTGCTACGCTTACCTTCCACGGCGTCCATACACTTTGATAAGCTTGTTTGATATTGCAATACACACTTTTCGCTAGTTTGATAACACGCGCGAATAATACAGGAGCGTAAACACACTGCAGTATATCAAATAATCGCCTTCTATTTACCATATTTCCATCTTTGATAAGATTATGATAACGTTTTTTATAAGATAATGTTTATCATTTATCGTGTTAATGGATCCTGCCATGAATTACTTCACCAGTATAGAACCAGTCCTGGAAGCTTTGGGGTCGGAGTATGTACACCACATAGTTATAGGCGATCTCAACACTAATCTTCGGGCCCCCCTGTCGTCGCGGTGCCGCTGGTTGCTTGACATTGTCGAGTCTGTTAACTTACAGATCTTGCCCCTTCAAGCTACCCACCATAACCCTGATGTCGAGGATACGTGGCTGGACTTAATTCTTACCTCCAACCCAGCGCTCGTCTCTTGTCACGGCCAACATGCTGCACCTGCTTTTTCGCGACACGATTTTTTGTTCGTGTCATACACCCTTAAACCCCCTAAACCCAAACCTCGCACAATGCTTATACGTAGCTTCAGACGTATGAACGTTGACCAACTGCGTAAGGATGCCTCGGCAATAGACTGGGAACGCGTGGGTGAGACCACATCAATTGACGAGAAAATCCGCATCTTTAATGATGAGGTCATTAGTCTCTACGATGCCCACGCGCCTATCAAGAGAGTAAAGCTGAAACGTCCTCCTGCGCCTTGGATAACGGAAGAAGTTCGAATGGCGATGCGACGTAGGGATCGGGCCTTCCACAGGTTTCGAAGGGATCGGCGGGATGAAACGTGGTCGCTTTTCAAGACTGCTAGGAATCGGTGTAACCAGGTAATACGTAATACAAAACGCCGTTATATTCATGATAACATCACTTCTTCTTCTTCTTCCGCCAGTATCTGGAAGTTCCTTAGAACGTTGGGTATAGGTAAGCAGCGGCGTTCTGAAATCCAGGCAACTATTGGTTTGGACGACATAAATCGCCATTTCACCACTGTTACTCTTATGAGTCATCAAACCAAGAGTTGCACAATGGAGTACGTGGCAAACCTGCCCCGTCCAGATATTGGTCCTTTTAACTTTTCTCCGGTCCAACCGTGTGAGATCAAAAAGATAATTTTCTCTATAAAATCCAACGCCGTGGGCTACGACTGTATTAGTCGTCGTATGATCACCACGATCTTAGACCATCTTTTGGAGCTAATTACCCACATAGTAAACTATTCTGTACTCAGGGCAGTTCCCATCTCTATGGCGTAAGGTCTATGTAATACCTCTGCCTAAAACATCAAACCCATCCCTCCCTAATCATTTCCGGCCCATTAGTATTTTACCTTTTCAGTCAAAAGTGCTGGAGGCATGTGTGCACAAACAGCTGTCCCCTTTTATCTACAAGAACCACTTATTAAGTCCCCTACAATCAGGATTTAGGCCCGGGCACAGCACAGTGACCGCACTGTTGAAGGTGACTGGTGACGTGAGGGCTGGCATGGACGACACGAAGCTCACGGTACTGGCACTGGTGGATTTTTCTAACGCTTTTAATACTGTCAGCCACGACACAATAGCAATTCTATCTTACTTTATGATCTCACCGGATGCTCTGGAATGGTTCTCAAATTATCTTCAGGGGCGCCGGCAGGCGGTTCGCCTGCATGAAAGTTTTTCGTGCTGGTGCGACACGGATGCTGGTGTTCCTCAAGGCGGTATACTGTCTCCATTATTATTTTCGATATTCATTAACCTCCTAACTAAAAATCTTCGATGTGCGTATCATTTGTATGCCGATGGTCTGCAGGTCTACGCTCAGGCGGGTGTGGGAGATATACATGATGCCATTAACAGCGTTAATCAGGACCTCGAGCAAATAAACAGCTGGGCGAGCAGATTTGGATTGACCGTGAACCCAAGTAAGTGCCAAGCTATCATCATAGGTAGCCATTGGCTGATTAACCATGTGGATACACGGTCTCTTCCACCTATCGTTTTCAATGGATCGACCATACAACTGAGTACTTCAGTAAAAGACCTCGGTATCTTTATAGACTCGACCTTGAGCTGGCAAAAACAAGTATCTCATGTTAGTCAGAGAGTAACTGGGACGCTTCGGGCATTTTATCCCCTACGGACCCTCCTACCCACCGTGACCAAGACTATGCTCGTTCAAGCTTTACTGTTCCCTATATTAGACTATGGGGATGTATGTTACTTTGACCTCAATGCGGAACATCTCAACAAATTTGACAGGCTTTTAAATAACTGTATTAGGTTCGTCTTTAACCTCCGCAAGTACGACCATGTGTCTGCTTGTCGATCTCAATTAAACTGGTTACCGATTCGTCAACGTCGAAACTTGCGAGCACTTACAATTCTTTTCTCTATACTCACATCTCCTACTACTCCTATTTACTTATCACCGTTCTTTCAGTACCTTCACACCATTGACAACAAAGACCTTCGGTCAAAAAGTAATCTCCTCTTGACTTGTCCTACGCACAAGACTAATTTCGTGCACTCTTCTTTTGCGGTACAATCTGTTTTTCTCTGGAATGCGCTACCTCTGGAAATTAGAAGGGCTCCTAGTCGTCATGTGTTCAAGGTAAAAGTTCGCCAGCTACTGTTGGATAAATTGGCAGAATCATCGGAATAATATCGAGTTAGTGTTTGTATAATGTATATAAATATATGTATGTACTACATATGTAATGTATCTATATAAGTATGTTTATAGTATTTATGATGTGTATGATGTATCGTTATGTATATATATATTTAAAGTATGTATTCATTAGCATATACATTTATGTACACCTATGTACTTATGTGTATTTAAGTCTCTCTCATTTTACATGCCTCATGGTATTACACACTTCATAAAATTATTGTTCCTGGATATGGTACATTCTCTCTATACATAATGTTACCTACTTGTAATAATGCACCTACTGAGTCTTTCTCTGCACCACCTTTGGTTGACTGGTAGAGAATGCCTGTGGCATTAAGTCCGCCTATGTACTTGTGCATGAAGTTTTATAAATAAATAAATAAATAAATATTTTAAACATAACATAACATAACATAAACTCACGAATATATCCCCGAAGGGGTAGGCAGAGGTTTGAAGATATTAAAAATTGAATGTTACTGTATCTAAAAGAGTTTTCATGCATATTAATAACATAAATAATTAGTTCTTTAATTGTAATCTCATTTTGAATTCATTTTTGTTGCAATGACTAGCATCAGCGCAGGTCGGTTGTGCAATTTCAGAACTTAGTAAGTAATACCTGATAGATTCAATGGGTCTTTGGATAATTTGCATATTGTAGGCTACTAGACCATAAAGCGCCGATTCCCACTGTCCAAATATCAAAAAAATATGAAAAATAGAACTGACTTAGATGAGTTAACTATACTGAAACCTTCTCCAGAACGTAACAAATACTTTTCAGACCACTGCGTCAAAATCGGTGCAACCAAACGCGAGAAAATCGTGGACGAACATACAAACATGGGCGAACAGTGAATCTCCTTTTGATGTCGGTTAAAAAGGTGTAGAGATAAGACTACAATATCTGAAAATGAAAAACCTAGCAAGTACAAGTACCTACACAACCGCAAAGCTATAGCTGCTGCAAAGAAAACATAAGTGAGTTGGTGCCATAGAGAGTTGCCTATAATTAGGTACCTATATTATTAGTATATTAATACAGGGCTGTTTTCATGTGCTATTTGTCCTACTACCTGTAGTAGTAGTTTGTAGGACCACGAAAATTATCATGGTCCTACTGACGGACTACGAGGAAACACCCATATACAGGTATCTTTAGGGAGGTTATGTCGGCCTTGAAAAGACTAAAAAGCTCAAACCGCACACCGTGTTCAGAATTAAGATGGCGATATAAGGCAAATCCCTCATACCCCGGCTGACTCCGGGCCATCGGCCAACGGCTTTGTGATGGCCCCATCGCACGTCGCGTCGCCGCCGCGGGCTGCTTCTGCTGGAGAGACAGACGGCCTCATCTGTCACCCCTAGGCCTACGCTCATGGAGGACGGACCTACAAATATATAAAGGTACCTACAAATTTCAAAACCGATATAACCGCCCCCGCCGGCCGGGGGGTAACCGAAGGAAAAGGAGAGATTTCGCCTCCCTGTGCGTTTTCTACCGCCTTTATAACGGGGTGTGTTCAGAAGAATTGTTTGATATGATGCCCACGGCCACATTCTATCATCGCACCGTTCGCCACAGACGGAATTCATCCTCACACATTGCGACCGGAAACGGTGCGTACAGTTAGATATGAAAGGCACTCCGCGCACCCTCAGGCTGTGGAATGATCTCCCTGCTGTGGTTTTCCCAAGCGACTACAATATGGGGTTCTTCAAGAAGGGCATTAGGTTTTTACAGGGTCGGTAGCGCGACTGTGACGCCCCTGGTGTTGCACACGTCCATAGGCCGCGGTAACCACTTCCCATCAGGTGGGCCGTGAGCTTGTCTGCCACCTGAGTGGTAAAAAAAAAAAAAAGGGATTTCCGCACGAAAAAAAAAAAAGGTGGGTACAATAGGTAGCACTTTTGCATCTGCAGCCATACAGCTTGCAAATGACTTGTTACAATGTCCTTAGTATTATCAATCAATAAACTTAATTCGCAATCGTAGACGTCAGCTTATCAGTATTAAAAAGTATAGATCGTATAATAATCCACGATCATAACGAATGGGGGAGGAGGTGCCTTCAGGACGTGCTAATCCGAAGTCAACCTATTGACGGTGAAAGTAACTCATCATGAAAGTCACGGCGCACAAGTCGTTCAATTATATAGTTGCAGTATCAAGGCTTTTTTGCAAGTCTGACTTTATTAAAAAGTCTGTAGGCACACAGTAGGTACATAGGTACTCACTCAGTGCTAAGTCAGTAGTGCAATGGCGGCGCAAATGCGCTGCGACGGCGACGTGTCGATACCCTCTTACAAACGCGCCTGCCCGCTAATGTTCCCATCTCAAACCTCTCGTGATCACTAGAGTAGCAAAATCCAAAGATTTACTACAAGAATAATGTATTTCCCTTTATATTTATTTTTAGAATAATCGTCTTCTAAAATGGTAAACTATGAACTAGATATACAATAACACACAACAAGGAGACTCAATAAAAATACTTATAATCTGTTTAAAATGTACAGTAGACAAAATAATAACTATACGTCGAACAAGCGCCGTTTTACAAAATGTAGCTAGGTTTACAAAAGACTAGCAAAAGTAGCACTTACAGGCACTCGAGCGATAACTTCATTGTGCTGAGTCTGACTTTAGAAATGTGACAAACAAATATAATTTCCTAAAAAGTAACTACTTAGGTGCTGCTATGAGACTTCAAGCTGTCATGTTAAAATATTATTGACTTTAATCGAATCGTTTTAATCAGTCATAAACTAGCTGTCCCCCGCGGCTTCCCCCGAGGCATACTTCGCCCCGTGGCACCTATTTATCCCAAACATGCCTGTATACTTTTTTCTTTTTCAGGCAATTTTTTAAATTGTTCTCTTGTTGTTGTTGAATCATCCTCGTACTTCAAGGAATATTATAAAAAAAGGATTAGCGAAATCGGTCCAGCTGCTCTCGAGATTTGCGCTTAGCAAGACAATCAGCGATTCATTTTTATAATATAGATTAAATCACTGGATTGTTTGTCGTATGTAATTAATAAAACACTAGGATTGAATATGGTACAATCAAACATTTGTCATAATCCCTGGATACACTATATGTATATTATACTCAAGTGTCTGTAAGTTTAACATAATTATTACAAAATAAACTAAAATGTTTTATAAAACAACGTTACAGTTTATATTCTATTAAAGTAATCTATATTGAAATTAAGCCATTTTTGCAAATTATTGAAGTGTTACAAAATTGGCAAGAACACTACAAAATAAAAAATAAGTATTATTTTATTTGCATTGGCAATATTTTAATTTGTTTTAACCAGTTTGCTACTGGTTGACCCTAAGCATCATAATTATTAAACTGATGTCATAATCGATTATTTTCAATCGAATTACAGTCCTATTAATTCGACTAACAGTTGAATACTCAAACGTGAGCTGTCCAAGGTCGAAACTGATAAAATGCTTGTTTAAATTTTTTTTAAAACAACAGCTCTACACAAAACAAATACGTAACAAGGTAATAATAAATTATTATTAGTAGGTATGTAATTAAAACATTTTTTACAATTAATATTGCCAGGGCCTAAGACATTTGAGGGTCGCTTCACCATCCCGCTTCAAATAGCTTGAGTGGCGTTTATGAATACCATTTAAATTTACTAAATTATTATTTTATTTATTATTTAAGTAAGTATTTAATTATTTAAGAGACCTTCAGCTGGTGAACCGCTAAGTGGCATTTCAGTATTTGACTGTAAGTCTCATTCCAATATTCCTATGAATATTTGACTATTAAAAAGTTATTGATTTGACACAATCAATTCAACTATAGCGCCATTACTCAGAATATAAAGTAAAGAACCTCGTTAATATAAAAACTCACATATTATGACCATGGACCAATCACATCACACAAAGAAGTGATGTCATTTGCGATAAATTTCAATTGAGAACAAGCCTAAATGTTAATATTAGTCTCACAAAATCGCGATGCGGATAATGTTTACAGTATTGTTGCACTATTGCACGCATAGCTGCGGGGCACTCTATATTTTATATTTCGTGTTTGTTTAGTTATTTGAATTATTTACATTTTTAATTATGGATCCAGAAAAATCAGTTAAGATAAATCATAATAGCTCTAAATAAGCTATTAACTAATTGAATTTAAATTGATTCCAAATTAATAGGGCTGATCACCGGACGAAGAAAAAATAAGCCGTATTGCCAGTATTCTATATATAAATTATATTCTCTACTTCCCCACTATGAAGGCACTCCATTACTTCTTTTGAAATCATTGGGACTCATGTCTTATAAATTACATTCCAATCATTATATTAATGACTGTTCACCATTATAGAATATTAATCCCTGACCTATCACATAATTGTAGAGACGAACTACACAATAACCATTATTATTATTATTTATATTTACAGTACTATAATTTAAGCTAGAATACAGCCAAATGCCGATTAAATGACGTTCTTGGCACGCTTTAGGAAAGCTGGTGTATAGGATATAGTGTAAAGTAAATATTTCTTTGCTTATAGACATTGCTCCTGTATTAAAAAGCGTGCAGTTAGTTTCTGCATAATCTATTATTAAAATACTGCATTAAGCATACAAAAAAATGCCGTTAAAAAATTATGAACACCAAGTTCGATGAAAACGCAACGCGTAGCTCTAGAAATGTTATACTCAAATAATTCGCAACTTCGACATGACCACGAAAAAATACTTATTTTTTAGGTAGTTGTTAGAGGCTTAGAACACTATTCTAGCTTTGTTTTGAGATTTATTTTAAGTTAGTATAATGGTGTAACGAAAAAAACTTGTCCACCTATAATTACTTATGTTGTCTAACAATGACGAAAATATTTTTTTAAATATATTATGTGAAACACTAATTGTGTTTATAGCACTACTCAATGCTACTTAAAATAATATATATTATAAGTTAGGTAGTACTTTTAATTTATTTCTAATATATTATCTTATATCTTGGGAATAGTATATTTGTTTTCTTAATTAGAATTGAATACCAAATAATATACCTAGGTGTAGTCAATCAAGAAATATCACTAAAATGAAATAAAAAATAAACAATTAATATTCAACTAATTATAGAATCGTCAGACGCCAACACTCGTTGTTTTGATTTCTATCAAGTCTACATACAATAGATTGAAATTGAAACGCAAGTTAAATGAGTGAAACGGACCTGTCTAGTATTTTATAAGCGTAGAGAAAATAAATTAAAAGCTTTGGCGTTTAAGGTTAAGCGAAGCTGCGAACTATCACTATATTAAGTATACATTTTTTATGAATAAAACTTATTATTTTTGTCATGGATTTTTACATATAAAACTTCACATAGTCGTAGCAAAGGCTGTTTATAAAACAATCCGTTCCTTCTCGCCTTTTAATGCAAATTTATTTTTAAAGATTCAAAAATAAAATTATTTTTATTAAGAGGAAAAGTCAGTGCAACAATATCTGAACTAATGAATGTCTAAAATATCACAGTTAAAGCTAAAAGAAACTTAAAGCTCAGTCAAATTATACATTCAAAATATTGAAAAACATGTACTGTCAAAAGAGGCCACTGACTAAGGCCATGCCTACTGTGATCCTCCTTTCTTTATTTGCTATGTGGGTATACCTTTTTTTTCGTGCGGAATTTGCCCCTATCACTCCACGACAACGCCTCCTGCCAGGCCCATCCAGGGTCCGTCGGAATTTCTAAGGTTTTCTTTGCCATGTTCCACACAGGAGTACTGAGGGTTATTAAGGCCAGATACCTCTGTCAGTGGGTCTAGCTATTGTATTGTAATTAGGCAGTCAATACTATAGAGCGCGATCAGAGGATCAATAAATATCGCGATCCAGTGTCATGATCCGGTGTCAATATAGGTACGGATCGTGTTTGCTCATCAATAATTGACAGAATCGCGCGGATCGCGATTTATATTGACTGTCTAACCCCTTCCATAGAGACAAGTTTAAATATTGCACTTTTTACGGTTTCCTTAAGCTCTTAAGGGATCTCTCCGTTAGAAACATCAAATAGTTTAAAAAAATTATTCATACAAATAAAATACGATCCGTGTAATAAGTATTTGACTATTAGAGTTCACAATAATTTTCACAAGTTATTTCTATAAGTTATACGTTTGTAGATTGAGATGCATTGTTAGGGTGAAGGTAACAAAATTAAATTAAGGGGCCTGATAGCGAATCGTAAGTACCGAGCAAAATTAACAACGATACAGTTCCGCCGATTAAGGATAACGCCATCTGTCATAGAGTAGTGAATTAGAAAGAAGAAGAAAGAACGAAAGAAAGAAAATACGTTTATTAGGGACTCACATATTCAGTGTTCTCTAACGTAGTAGAACGTTTCAGATTGTAGCAGATTTTGTTGTTTCATATATAAGCGACCCGTAATGTAGGAAGGAATAGCTCTATTCTCAAGCAACGAAGAAGCGAAATAATTTGGTGCGTTTCCGTTGTAATTAAACTGTAATTATTAATAGCTATAATACATTGTAGTACGCAAGAAGAGTGCCTACATTGGTAGGAGATACCTTAAATGGGTAGTATGCAACGCCACAGATATAACATACAGATTGGCAACTCTGGGAATGTTTTTTTTAAATAACTTCATACCGTTTCCGTAATCCATCCGATAGTATATGTACAGCAATAGAATCTACAAGTACCAGTGAACTACGAGTTTTTATTAACCTTAATCTAATCTAACCCTTCTGGGATAACAGGCGTGACTCTACTGTATGAATCCATACCGTTTTTCGAAAACCATAAAACGCCACATCCAACTACAACTTTGCGGGTTCCAAGACACTTTACCTTTTCCTGGGACTTCCGAGTGTTATTACTCAGTGTGTTCGTGGTTCCTTGCTGTTAATCCTGGCGTACATGAGTTACAATAGTTGCATCCAAAGTTTTCAGGTAGCTGCATTATTTATGGTAAATATTTTGTTAAGATTGTGGCAACACTGAACAAGTTGTGTCAAAATTATGTATTGCGAACCTCCTTTTTTGAACACGGCCTTCACCCTACCAATGCGATACTTAGCAGCACTATACAATAATATATACACGTTTACTTTAATCGCTAATATTAAAATGTGTACTGCCCGGCGCTACACGGAATAATGTAACATGTTCACACAGCCAAGGAAATAATAATATATCTTTATATGTAAAGGTGTATACTTATTTCCTTGGCCGTGTGTACACTACTAGCATTCGAACAGTCAGTACGGGGAAACAAGCGAGCAAGGAGCCTCTCGGATTTTAGGTACACGGCATAACGACATGTTCACTGCGAATGTTATATTACACTACGTAACATCGGTCAGTACACAGCTTTACACAACTTGTTCGGAGTCGTCCCTTGTGCTAGAAACTGCATCAGTTGTTGTCGATGTTGCCGCACTCCTATATAATTTTAGATTGGAATCCGTATAATCTAGAATTTTTCTACTGGAATGCCTAATATATAACATTTGTTTATGGTATATTTTAAGTGCCCCCTTTATGGTAATATACGTGAGCCCACCTAAAAATGTTCTGTGCAAGTTATTTTGTATGGAACGGAAGAAAATCTTCCCTATGATAGTGGATATGGTTGGTAGTAGTAATGCTGAACAGAATATCCTTGTGGGTGATAAGTGGTTGCTTCCGTTGGGGTTTTGGTTGTTTGTGTTGCCCGTCACTATTGCTCCTCTGTCACCTTCGACACTGAAAATGTCAACGATCCAAAATTAATCCTTACTCAAAGTGAAAAAATGTCTGTATGTTGCGCGGTATAGATTTTCTACACCTGTTAAGGTTTATAGAATTACGAACAATTTATATGTCGGAGCCATCTGATTAAATTAGTCGGCTAATCGGACGAATGGCCGTTCATTAAATGCTGGCATCCAATCAAATGCTTAAAGAACAACTAGCCAAGTCAGTGAACAGATGTTAAACTATATGGCGGAACGTCATGTAGTCATTTAATAAAATTGGACTAAATGTTGAATTTATTAGCGTTCACACTGCGTTGCAAGCAAAATAAAGATTATAATTTCTATGTCAATCATTTAAGTGACTTCCAGAATCACATAAAAACTCCACTCACTTGCCAAACGGTAGAATATATGACAAGGCAGGTATCTTAGCGCAGTACTTTCTGAGGAAGAGCAGCACCGAATCCTCCCAGTTGTACATCTTGGCGCTGATGAGCGTCACTGGGATTGTTGGCAATAGTACCAGTAACACTAGTGGATCAGCTGACTCCATCATTTCCAAACCTTCTCTGTGACCTACCACCTGGAAGTATAAAATATTTTCTTTTATAAGTCATAGTTTATGCAGTATGATATAATCAGTTAGTAAAACTCAAAATGAAACATTTTAGAAAACCGACGAAGGATGTGAACATTATGACTGAAAAATCATTAACAACAAACAACTTCATCGATTACATCATCATCAGCAACAGGTCAGAAAGTGGTCAAACGCCAGCCTATCGAGACCGTAATCTTAGCAATCCATGGATTCTCCGTGCGGGTGCCGGGTCCATCGCGTTGCTGAGTTGGGAACTCGGGACAGTGCCTGGGACTTGCGACCCAAGTGTAGGTTTAGAAGGGGCCCCTTTTGTTGATGTACATCAACACTCACCTTCACTACCCAAGTTCCCCTCCCTGCCTAACCAAATTTGATACGAACCTACTAGTGCCGCTTTAGACATTCGTCCTAGTAATGAGCTTATTGTAGCTCTCGATAGGCCTAGATCTTTAAGTAGGTTATAGAGAGATTTTGCTGGTATACCTCTCGCTCCCACTTCCACTGCATACAAATTAACCACGTAACCGTTTAAAGAAAATTAAAACAAAAAGACGTTAAAAGAAAATAATAGTGAAAAAACGGGTGTAATGTTTTTCAACGCAAATACAGGCTCATTCAACCAGACAAGGTAATCCGTAGAGATCGGATTGTATGCATTTGTATATTTAGGCCATTTTCAGCGGCTTTACATGTAATTCGGTGTCTCATCATCAGATCACGCCTGGCGAACCGCTGTTAAGCTGTTGATGTTGGAGGCTGGATGCATGTTAATCAGTGTGAGAACTTTTATAGTGTGAGGCAGGCGAGGGGTAGTTCCTAACGTCTACGATAAATAGCGCTTGGCATATTAATGTTGTGGTCCCGTATGCATACCTATACCATTCATAATGAATGTAATATAAAAAAATTAATACCTACAACGCGTACAATAAAACACACATTTATAAAACTATATTTAATCAGCATTTTTCTCCCGTGTTAGTAAACATTCCTTATCAAGTTAATAACGTATAGGGAGGCAAGGCAATAATTCATACCCACCATATGTTATACGTTATTTACGGGTATTTTATAACCGCAGAGGTGGAAAGGCCTTGGCCTTTGTTTGTGATTACGATTAACGATGTGACAAAATTATCACAATTATGTTGATAGAATACTGGATAAATTAGAGTATCAATGTGATATGATATAAAAATACGTCATGTGCCTTTTTAATTTAATTTAAGATTACTACTACACATTTTACGGTGGTGTGAAAAGGAAATTTCCAAAATAAAAGTGTGACAGGGACAAGTGACAGGGACAAAAAGAGGCACATACATTTTTTGTTCTAATATCTTTTGGCATAACGAATTTGGCATACCTAACTTTTAACGGGCATACAATACTTTGGTGGTGTTTTACTGTATAGGTAGGAATCTCATTGGTTCTTAGGGTGAATCTGGATCACGTAGTCTAGAAACAAGTATATAAGCATAGTATATGAAGATATTTAAATGACAATAATTCTGTTTATTTAAGAGGTAACTTCACTAAACTAACAATTTTCGCAGCTGACTGTTCCATTCATTCAGGTACATCTCAACAACGGTAATTTTGTTGGCTTTGAAGTAAAATTGTTCATTTGACGTTAAATACACATACATAAGTGGAATAACCAGATTAGTCGCATAATGTGGCGTGACAGACTTTCGTGACATCTTTTAGTCACGTCTGGTCTCAGATTGACGGACAATGGTACCGAATGTGTTGTTACAAAAATTCAACTAAACTAAATTGCCCGGACTAAAATGTATTCTTTTATATGCCATCTTTCGTAGCTATATCTACTGGATATTGGCAAAACTGTTGCTCTAAAGCACAGACGCCACTAAAATAAGAATTCAATCGAAGGGTAAAATGTAGCCTATAATAAATTAAGAATTAATTAAATTTAAATTAGGATCTGCCTCTAACACGTTCCACTCGAGACTGATTGACTCTCTGAACGCTTCATATATTGAATTTTTATGGTATAATTCAGAATTTATGTAAATTTTGAAAACCGTTTTCATTCTCCTTTTCACGACCTTCATTTTGGTACAATTTTTATTTACCTAACTCAAACACAAGTAAAATAAAACTGGAAACTGTTTGGGTTTGCGAACAAATTCTAACGAGGAAAGTAACAGTCATCGTGTATCGAAAAACCGAAAGAACTAGTTTAAATAGCGAAGAATCACATATATAATGTTCAGAACCGTCAGACGTCTCCAACACATCTAAAAACACCGTTTCTCAGGGACTCTCGCCTTACGTAAACAATTTACTACACCATTACCTAGCTAGCACTTTGCTGATCCTCCCTTATCTTAAACAGCTCTGATCACCCTACAGAATTAATAATAAGTATTAGTTCTGTGGCTGTGTTACTGTTGCTGAATGGGATTCCCATTCAACAACAGTAACACAAAACCATGCAAGCTGAAGCAGTACCAAACTATATTTGGTTTCAATTTTCTGCCAACAACTAGAACACAACCCAAAGTGATTAATGTTTTTAGATACATTTCTGTGTCTCGGAGAGCACGTTGAATCGTCGGTCCCGGTTGTCATACGATATCTGTGGCATACGTTACGGCTAGTTGGAGCCCTAAAAAGGCCTACAACCTGCAAACTACACTACAGAACTTCGATAATGCCTGAAAGTTGTTTAGGTCAAATGGCAATCGCTTCACGGAAAATATTGAAGAACGGCCGTTTCGTCTGCAAGCTAGACTGAAAGCCGACCACAACTGAGTTGGGAAAAGGCTCTGAGAATGATGAGATGCGTTTTCTGTAGGATAGAGGAAAATCCCCAGTTGGTCCAGTCAAAATTGGCAAATCCCATCAACGCATACCTCTTCCTAAACGTATTACGTTAACGTAGGTTACTACCAAAATTACTTTCATACACATTTACAGTACAGTGAAATTTATTGTGAGTTGTTTAAAAAAACAACAAACCTTAAAGGAGAATGCCCATTCTTGGTTGCGCTTTTAGACGTTCGCGTCAATATTTCAAATGTTAAAAAATAATATTGATTATAGTATGACTTTTCAACGCTAAATCGCTTCTATAGAACTTGGGGTTTGAATTTAAATTTTAAAGATATAAATCTTGAATGACTAATCGATTCCATTTTAATTTAATTGTTACCATTATATAAAATAAACCATTGGTGGTAGAATGCAAATATACCAATCTTTTTAAAATAATATGGTTAAATTATAATACGTGATAATAATTCGCAATGTGACATTCAAATATATTGCAGTTATGTAATCTTAATATTTCGTGTATGTATTCGTAGTTTATTAGTGATAATCAGCTAAAGTTGTAAAATGCTTCAGTGGTAGTTTTCTCTTAATTTATACATGGTATCTGTCTTAAAACATTCCAAAAGCAAACTCAAACGTCAGTTCAACAGTCAGTGTCACCATATTTTCTTGTTGTTCTTGTTGTTTTTCTCGTTGTATCATTTAATTTCTCAATAACCCCAAGTTCTGTTACAATATGCGTTTATATTTCAGATAATACTTAATGCAGGCTTTTTAATGCCGTTTATACTTATTTGACATAGCAAAAAAAAGTGTGCAACCGATTTCCATACTGACATGGGCATTGTCCTTTCACTCCTCCGTAAAATTCTGTAAGTATTGAATAAACATTGCAGTTCAATTCAGTACACACTAATTGCTTGCTTCGAATCGCAGTAAGCAATAATTGCAATTATTATTATCAACACGTTTCCGTCCTTTGTATATTCGAAGAACAGCTAAAAAATTGTTCGAATTTTATTTATGCAACAGTGCGGGGAACAACCTCGGTTCACGTTTTAAAAAAAATGTGCTTATATACGCTATGCAAAATTTCCCCTCAGTCCACTAGAATCTACCACCACGATCCACCAGTGAAGCAAACAGTATTCTGTGGTTTCCTGTTATCCACTGTTGCTCTAGTAGATCCTGTGACACTTTTAACTGTTGTGGGATCCACCGTCTGCTCCACTAGTGGATCAGACAGCACTCAAGGAGTTTGGGAAGATCCACCACTGACTGACTGACCGCATTGGAGCCAATACTACTTTAATTACTTTAAATGTATATTTTGATTTGTGACTAAAGGACGATCAACGACGGATGCTGGTATAGAGTTATTGAAATGTATTTACGAGGCCTGGGAGGATAAGCAGGATGCATAAGGTGTTTTATGCGATCTATCCAGAGCCTTCGATTGCGTCCACCATGATACATTGGTCAGGAAATTAGATTATTACGGAATAAGGAACAAGGCTCTCGACCTTTTGACTTCTTATTTAAACAATAGAATTCAGAGGGTCGATGTGAACGGTACACGTTCGGTGGGATCTTTGGTTTCGATGGGCGTTCCACAGGGTTCGATCCTTGGACCATTTTTATTTTTAATTTATATAAATGACCTCCCTTACTACGTAAGGGATAAAAATAGTATTGTTTTGTTTGCTGATGATACTTCCTTAATATTTAAAATTAAAAGACAATTAGATAATTATGACGAATATAAATAATATTTGCCTTAATGAAAAAAAAAACCAAATGTATTAAATTCACCCTACCTAATGTTACACAGGTGGAAACCAATGTACAACCTAATGGACAGTTGTTGAGCCTTGTGGAATCAACCGTGTTCTTAGGTTTAAGTATCGATGCTAAATTACAGTGGGGATCACATATTAAAAAAATAGCTAGTAGGTTAAGTTCTGCTTCCTACGCTGTGAAAAAGATTAGGACTTTAACAGACATAGATACCGCTAGAATAGTTTATTTCAGTTATTTCCATAGTATTATGAGCTACGGCATTCTCCTTTGGGGTAATGCCGCAGATTTAAATACAATCTTTGTACTGCAAAAGCGGGCGGTGCGGGCAATTTATAAGTTGGGCCCAAGAGTCTCCCTCCGAGAAAAGTTCAAAGAAATAAACATTCTAACTGTAGTTTCCCAATATATTTTTGAAAATCTTTTGTATGTTAGAAACATTTCCAATTTTTTAAGGCTTTGTGATATACATAACGTAAATACTAGACATAAAAACAATCTTGTGGTTTGTAATAGTCGACTCCACAAGATTAGTAATTCCTTTCAGGGTAACTGTATAATTAGAGTTAACGGGATATTTACCATGTGGTTCTAAGAATGTCCGATATTTATTAATAACTCTCTTAAGCAGAACAGGTCCTAATATAAATTTTTATTTAATTATAATATTAATTTTAATTCAAATTCTTTTATTAATCTTAGAGTCAGCTGTTGCTATTATTCAATCTTATGTTATTGCAATTTTAAGAACTCTTTATTCTAGTGAAGTTAATTAATAATGAAAATAAATTATAATTAACTGTATACGCTTCTACAACAAGCTTCCTAGTGAGATGAAGAATCTACCTCTTCATAAATTTAAAAGCCAAATTAAAAGTAAACTCTGCCAAAAAGGCTACTATAAAATTCAAGACTATTTAGACGACAAACAAGCTTGGATATGAACTGTTTGCTCTCTCTCTCTATGCTACTCAAATGAAATATTGTACTTAGGTTAAGTAAATATGTTTGTATATAGACCAAAAAAAAAAACAGCCCTCTGAATTTCTTGCCGGAGTCTTCTCAGGACAGGGCCGCGTTTCGAACCGGTGGTCCATTTGCCAAACATTAGATTAATTTTTTTTTATGACGTTTTGTAAGTGCCGTATTAATGGTCTATACAGAATAAATGGTTTTTGACTTTGACTTTGACTTTGATCACCTAGGACACACGATAATACAATACGAAGCGGGAAATTCGAGCTCATACGATGCATAACTTTTTGAATTTTTAAAGCGTACACAACCCAATTTAGAAATTTATATAGATAAATATTTATCTCTATATATTGAAAATATTAAACTTATACACGTATTTATTCTAAGTAGACATATACATATGTAATACTAACTTATATTTTTATAGAAACAAAATTGCTGGGGAAAGCGGTGATATAATCACGTAGTGGCAGAAAATCTACAATGATTATGTAACACAATGTGCGGGTTTGTGTGCGTCGCCGATAACGAATGTTAACTAATATTAACTATACGATAAATCTATAATGCGCTGCACAGACGAGGAACAGTGTAGTTGGCATAATGCCCGCGGTGCGCTCTTAGGGACACCGCACACATAAAATAAATAATGCTAATACGATTGTGTCTGCAGTGCAGCCTATTATTGAGTAATACTGAAATATTTTTGATTGTATGTACATTTTATTGTCAATATTATTGAATGAGTGGGGTTAGGCTGACAGATGGCGGGCTTTGGCCTCTATTCCTGTTTATCCGAGCGCCAATCCCGATTGCTTCCAAAGCTTACATTTGAGCAAAGCCTGAACCACAGGCTCGTCCGTGAATCAACTGCTTTGGCTTAACCCTGAAGTTCGGCTTCGGCTGCACTTTCGTAAATTAATATACTCTGTGTAAACATTTATTTAACTTTACAGCGGTTTCGGAACGCAACTGTTGCATTAATCGTATAAGTAAACTTTGAAATGCGCGGCTAAAAAAATATATGAGCTGCCTAATCATATGTATCTACCCTATTTATTACTCATTCTAAACAGTAAAATGCTTCAATTTTCATGGTTAAATTAAAATATACGATAATTCTCTCGCTCAACAAAAACAGTTATATTTTACCACATCTAGTGTTGGGATCGAATGTATTCACTGCAAATGATTGAATCGCAAGTGATCGGTTGGTTATACTTGATATTAACATTGAGCTTTCAAAAGTTAAATAAATGGTTAGACAGAGTCATTTGAATTCCTAGTAAAGTATATTTACAGCATATTTACATATTGAGCAGTTAATAGACACGTATAGACCAATCCGAGCACTGTGCTGCGCGTGCATCGCTTATCGCGTACTTATTTAAGGTACAATGACTTATTCAAAAACCAAAAATGTTCTGAAATCAGGCACTGAGAAAAAATATTGAATTACAGATTTAATTGAAAAGACAAAAATGCGCGAAAAGACTTTTCTGTCGAAGTCGGTGCCAAGCCAAATAGGTGTTAGGAAGGTAGGTCCACTCCCTAGAACCGACGCGACGGCACCGACTGCTACTGAAGTCTTAAGCGTATTTTTGCTTTTGAATTAAATCTGTAATTCAGTGATTTTTCTTTTTTCAGTGCCTGTTTTCATAACTTTTTTGGTTTTTGTGAAATCAGTTTTATTTTTGTATCAAAATTTTAAACTTTTTAATTTCTCAATTTTTAGTGAACGTGAACTATCTTCTTGAGTCCTGGTAATCCTTCTAAACACACTACGGAACATGTGGCGTGATGTTATGGTATAGCATAAACAGTGTCTAGCTGGCACTAACTGCCGTTGTCTGTCTAAGAAACTTATCATCAGATCTTTACAAAATAAAAATGGGACCACCTGGGAAGTATATCCTTTGGAACAAAAAAGTTTTTTTCTATCGATCCAGGCGTCCTTGAGTAATCGGCGAACATTCATAAAAAAAAAGAATACGACGAATTGAGATAAAGATTTTTTCTATCGATTCAGGCGTCCTTCAGTAATCGGCGAAAATTCATAAAAAAAAAGATTACGACGAATTGAGACCCTGCCTCCTTTTTGGAAGTCGATTGAAAAAATAACTCCTAAAAAAATTACGATTGAGGCTGCGAACGCGAACTTAATGCGAAACGAAACTTATAGGTAGAGTTTTTTCTCTGCATTCTAATTGCGCGACATTCTAGGTGCAGAGCCCAAACCAAACTCAATCAGGTAAGGATAAATGCCTCAAAATTCAGTTGCAAGATTGGACCCGAACTACATACATTACCGACAAACATACAACTTGTAAAAAGTTCGTCGCTTTGCGTTTGCAGAGTCCGGGATCCAATACTTGCATTTTGGAGAACGGGAGCCGCTCTTCCACTCCCCCCCCCCCTCCCCCCAACCCCGAGATGAAAGCCTGCGTCTGAGCCTCGTTCGTCAATAAGTAGGTGTATCGGCTTGCAGGTGACGTTGGCTTGGGCCCCGGGAACTTGGTGGGGACCAGTAAACTTAATTATAATGTACTAAGACAATTAAAAGGCGGCAAGCTGAAGACAGGGAGCTATGGCGCTCATTAGGGGAGACCTATATCGAGCAGTGAACTAGCATAGGTTGATGATGATGAATTAAAGTATGCAGCGGCTTAAAAACCTGCCGTACAACAGTGAAGAATAAAAATCCAGGTCATTAACCGATAATCGGGTCTATAGTTGTCAAATAAACGAAAATGTAGGCAATGCTAATAACACCTTACTTTACCATGTACTGTTAATTTTTAACAGTACACTGTGACTGACCCAAAAACAACAAAGAATCGTCAATAACATTGTTAAGCGTCATTTATAGCATGATAATAGATTGGTAGTCACGAAAATCTTCTCATTTACATGTAAAAATCACATTGTTTACAGTTTCGATTAAATACGTGATAATGATGGGTCAACTTAGGTTAAATTAATTATTCAAGTACTTAATACGTACCAACTTTTAGGGATCAGGGAGGTTGACTAAATATGACAAGTAAGTAGATATAAGACAATGCTGTGACTCGGTCTTCATAGCCCGGTGCCCCGTCGCGACGGATCATTTGAGAAACACTGAATTAGGATAGATATTTGTTTTGTGATAGGTACAAAGCAAATAGTTGGCTGGAGTTTTAGTCAGAGGTGTATCAACATAGATACTTAACACTGTCCAGCCTGAGCCAGGCAAGACATGTTTATTTGTCACTATAAGAATTCTAATAAATCTAATGCTCCGAGAAAAAAAATAAGCTGAGTATTTAGAAACTCTAAGCCTTTTTTTTACGTGCGGAAATCCCTTCGGATACCCCCCCGCCGGCCAGCGGGGGCGGTTATGTCGTGCATCGACTAAAACCGCACGGTGTCCTGCCCAAATGTCCATTGCCGGGCGCCCCGGGTAAGCCCTCGAAAGGATAACCCCAGGGTTACCGGCGGACTTTGGCCGCCACCGCGGCCTCGCCTGGTGGGGTCGGGTTTTATCCCGCATCGGTGAGTTGGCAGGCGTGTGTAGGACACACGACACGCCTCCGCCACGGCCTGCTTCTGTGAGGACGGCGAGTCGGCCCTCTGCCGTCCTCAGGCCCCGATCATGGAGGTCGGTAGTCCCGGGCGTAGATGAGTCTGCGGCGTCCTCGCCGCAGACTGCGAAACTCGGGGGGCAGGGTTCTCTCCCGCTCCCTCTCCGCCGTCTCTTTCGCGAGCATTACCTGCTCGCAGAAAGAGGCGGCGGCGTGCCACTTGCTCCCGTCGGAGACCACGCCCTCACCATGGTCTCCAACGAGAGAACGTCCACGCCCAGGACCGCAACGAGATCCCGGCGTTGACTCGCCCACGCAGGGCACTCCACCAACGTGTGGAGCGCCGTGTCTTCGCCAGGATCCTCGCAATGCTGGCACTGCGGCGTTGTCTCCCGGTGGATGCGCCATAGATACTTACCGAAACACTCGTGTCCGGTAAATATCTGGCACATCCGGTAGGAGAGGTCCCCGTGGTCCCTCTCCAACCACTCCTTCATAATCGGTCTCACCGCCGCAATGGTGGATTCCCCCCACCTTGGATGCTCAAGTCGCACCCTCCATGTCTCCATGAGTTCCTGGCGGAGCAGGGACCGCTGAGCCCTGATTTCTCGGGGCTCCGGCCTATGGCGCCGCTCCAGCGCCTCCTTGCGCCACTGGTACAGCAGCGCAAGGGCTCTCGCTTCTAGGTACAATGGAGGGGTTACGGCTAGGAGACATGCCGCCTCGACGGAGATCGCGCGATACCCCCTGATGACTAACTCTAAGCCTAAAGAAAAAAAAAACTCTAAGCCTAAAGAAAATATTCGCAGCCAAAAACTTATTAAGTTTACATAATTGAAGTTGGAGGTGCGGTCGGTCGCTAACCCCTCAGCCTAGCCAGCCAGACCTATTTTGACATCGCCGAGTTCAATTAACATACATAGGGTAGACCGGGGGCAATAGTAACACGGGTCAATTGTAACAAAGCGAATAACTCGGTTGCTAAGCAACGCACGCTTGTGTGAGTGAGCAGGGATACGCGTGATCTTGGTCCCCAACGGCCCACCAGTCGCCGGCGCACACGCTCCCCAACGGTCTTTTTGACGGACGATTTTGTGATTTCGGCCTATCAAAGTAAGTTTTATCGATCTTTTTAGTGACTAATCAATGAAAGATCATGCATTTTATTGCTAATGTAAGTCTCTCAACCGTTTCTACATCTATCAAGCTTGTTGAATTCACTTTTTCTGTAGCTGATATCCACGTTTTTTATGAGGTGTGTTGTGTTTTATAAAATGTGGCCGAAAAGGACAATTGTAACACCTGCAGCGGGGTCAATTGAAACGTTACAATCAACCCCATGGTACAACTAACCCCAACCCGTAAAAAAAAACCAAAAAACCAAAGAAGACGGAAGACTCTGAAAATGAAGAAGATTGTTTCTGTCTTGTCTGCATTGAGTCGTTCACCACCAGCCGCCCTAAAGAAACTTGGCTTTCAATGCACAGAATGCAAAATGTGCGCTCACGAAGCTTGTTCACCACAAGAATTAAATTACGTTTGTCACAATTGTGATCCAGATTCAGAGTAAATGTCGATTAGGTAATTTATTTACTTTTTAATTATGAATATTTAAAAAGAAAATGATTATTAAAAATAATGATGGCGGGTACAATTGTACCAGGGGGGAATAGTAACGCCATACAAATTTTAATAATTGAAAATTATCACTATTTGAAATGTTATTAAGTTAATTCTTGCTTTCCATTCAAAGATTATGCTAATTACGTTGAGTTTTCATAGAGATTTGATTGCCTGTTTACCAAAGCACAAGTTTGTGATTTTAGTTATTTAGGTTTTTGTTTCTGTTGTAATAGAAAAAAAAATGGATTATGGTTCCTAATAAGAATAAGGCTGATTGTTTAATAATGAGACTGTCAATAAACGTTAACTTTGTAAGCATAACATCTTTAGTTTATTTTTTATTGTCTTAATAATTATTGGTACAATTAACCCGTGTCCGGGGTCAATAGTAACACTCGACATCCTTGTCTTCAAGTATGATTTTCAATACGTTCTTCATCATTTAGGCCGGCTTGTGTAACAAATTATTAAAGCCAAAAGATGAAGGTTTCCGGTGGTATGTTTAATATTACATTAAAATTTACAGTTTCTGAGTTACAGACTCAAAAGCAAAAAATGTTACTATTGCCCCGGTCTACCCTACCAAACTATTAAACAGCTGTTTTCGTATAAAACACACGTGCAATGCTCAATAGTTGTAGGTTTATTTAATCCAATGCACGCCCTCAAGTTAGTGGAATTGATGAGTTTCAGATAACATATTTAATTGAAACCAATTTCGTGTATACTCGAATTAAATTTTTCATATTATTAATAAATTTAAGGATATTTGAGGTGATCTATTTCAACTCGATGACGAATTTCATAGGTAAGTTTATTATTTTATTCTCTACTGCGCGCACATTACCCGTTTTAGTAATGCATAATTAAACGGCCAAGTGCGAGTCGAACTCGCCCATGAAGGGCAGCAAGTAAAATTTTTATATTTGAGTTGATTGAATGAAAGGTAAATTGCGGTTTACGATTTATGACGTATTAAAAACAAAACTATTACTTACTAGATCTCGTTCAAACCATTTTTCGGTGGAAGTTTACATGGTAATGTATGTATGTAATGTGTCATATATATTTTTTAGTTTTATCATTTTCTTATTTTAGAAGTTACACGGGGGGCGATCACACATTTTACCACTTTGGAAGTGTCTCACGCGCAAACTATTCAGTTTAGAAAAAAATGATATCAGAAACCTCAATATCATTTTTGAAGACCTATCCATACGAATGGTTTGATGAAAAAAAAATTTTGAGTTTCAGTTCTTTTTTTTTCTATTTTTGAGAATACATCTACTTACAAAGTTTCAACAGCATAGTTCTTATAGTTTCGGAAAAAAGTGGCTGTGACATACGGACGGACAGACAGACAGACATGACGAATCTATAAGGGTTCCATTTTTTGCCATTTGGCAACGGAACCTTTGAAGGCTAAAGAAAATCCTATAGAGATGACGTCTGACATAAAAAAACGAAACTTACAGAACTTGCTAAATAATGAATCATACTCAATGTGTTCGTTAGGTCAATATGATATGAGTACGAGTACTTATATAGATTTTGGACATTGAAGCGAAACTTATTGACATACATGATCAACCACAAAGATTTTGAGTACCGGTAATATGCTACCGAGTTAAAAATCTCTGCCAGGGTCGCCGACTATATCCTACTAATAAATTAATAATTCGGAAGAACAATCTGTTTGTTGATAGGTTCCTTCTAAACGATGGTGCGGAGCGCGAGCGCGTGGGCCACCGTCACCTCCTTCTGCGAGCATGTAATGCTCGCGAAGGAGATGGCGGAGCGCGCCCGGGAGATTTAGAACTCTCCCGGCCCGCCAAGCCCGCAACATGCTCGCCGCGCGTCGCAAGCGACTCAGGCGTCGAAGCCCGGAGGTCGCTTAACGACCTCCGTCCTCCATGAGCGCAGGCCTGGGGGTGAGAGGTGTGGCCACCTGTCACCCCAGCAGAAGCAGGCCGGGACGGTGGGGCGACTAGCGCCCCTCCCCTAAACCGGGGCAAGACAGGGATACCGTGGTTCCCAAATCCGAGGGGGCCATCTCGCAACTGGAGATGGCCCAGGGTCAGTCGGGGTGCTCGTGTGAGGGATATGCTCTATGGGCAACCTTACACCCCGGCGTCTGTAGACCCGAGACGGCGTGCGGTTTTAGTCGATTCAAGCCCGACATAACCGCCCCCGCTGACCAGCGGGGGGTATCCGAAGGGATTTCCGCACCAAAAAAAAAAAAAGGTTCCTTCTAAACGAAAGTCAGGGTTTCGGTTGGTTCAGACTACATAATATAAAGTAGATATATTTACGTACAAAATAATGTACCTACCTAGTTTTATTTCTATAGCAACCATTTGTTCTTTAAATTTTGGATTTCATCCGTGAAAATCCGTTTACCTTGACTGATTCTTCAGGTACGAGGGTCAAACTGAAAGTTCTTAGAAAATCAAAAACTGATTACATTAGCCAGTTATTAGTTTTATTATATCTTTTCAAAATATTGTCCATTCACGTCAATACACCGCTGCATGCGATGGAACCACTGGGAAAAGCACTTTGCCCACTCGTCCTTAGGGGTCTCTTCAATGGCATCGCGATACGCAGTCACCGCTTCTTCAGCATTCATAAACCGCTTTCCTTTAAGTTTTTCTTTAATTTTTGGAAATAAATAAAAATCACAAGGCGCGAGGTCGGGCCTATACGGCGGGTGACCCAGTAATTCAACGTTTGATGTCGCCAAATAGTCGATCGTTCGCTTGGCGGTGTGCGACGAGGCGTTGTCGTGGTGAAGGAGGATCCTACTATCTATAATACAACTACTACTATACAATCTATAAGGGTTCCATTTTTTGCCATTTGGCAACGGAACCTTTGAAGGCTAAAGAAAATCCTATAGAGATGACGTCTGACATAAAAAAACGAAACTTACAGAACTTGCTAAATAATGAATCATACTCAATGTGTTCGTTAGGTCAATATGATATGAGTACGAGTACTTATATAGATTTTGGACATTGAAGCGAAACTTATTGACATACATGATCAACCACAAAGATTTTGAGTACCGGTAATATGCTACCGAGTTAAAAATCTCTGCCAGGGTCGCCGACTATATCCTACTAATAAATTAATAATTCGGAAGAACAATCTGTTTGTTGATAGGTTCCTTCTAAACGATGGTGCGGAGCGCGAGCGCGTGGGCCGCCGTCACCTCCTTCTGCGAGCATGTAATGCTCGCGAAGGAGATGGCGGAGCGCGCCCGGGAGATTTAGAACTCTCCCGGCCCGCCAAGCCCGCAACATGCTCGCCGCGCGTCGCAAGCGACTCAGGCGTCGAAGCCCGGAGGTCGCTTAACGACCTCCGTCCTCCATGAGCGCAGGCCTGGGGGTGAGAGGTGTGGCCACCTGTCACCCCAGCAGAAGCAGGCCGGGACGGTGGGGCGACTAGCGCCCCTCCCCTAAACCGGGGCAAGACAGGGACACCGTGGTTCCCAAATCCGAGGGGGCCATCTCGCAACTGGAGATGGCCCAGGGTCAGTCGGGGTGCTCGTGTGAGGGATATGCTCTATGGGCAACCTTACACCCCGGCGTCTGTAGACCCGAGACGGCGTGCGGTTTTAGTCGATTCAAGCCCGACATAACCGCCCCCGCTGACCAGCGGGGGGTATCCGAAGGGATTTCCGCACCAAAAAAAAAAAAAGGTTCCTTCTAAACGAAAGTCAGGGTTTCGGTTGGTTCAGACTACATAATATAAAGTAGATATATTTACGTACAAAATAATGTACCTACCTAGTTTTATTTCTATAGCAACCATTTGTTCTTTAAATTTTGGATTTCATCCGTGAAAATCCGTTTACCTTGACTGATTCTTCAGGTACGAGGGTCAAACTGAAAGTTCTTAGAAAATCAAAAACTGATTACATTAGCCAGTTATTAGTTTTATTATATCTTTTCAAAATATTGTCCATTCACGTCAATACACCGCTGCATGCGATGGAACCACTGGGAAAAGCACTTTGCCCACTCGTCCTTAGGGGTCTCTTCAATGGCATCGCGATACGCAGTCACCGCTTCTTCAGCATTCATAAACCGCTTTCCTTTAAGTTTTTCTTTAATTTTTGGAAATAAATAAAAATCACAAGGCGCGAGGTCGGGCCTATACGGCGGGTGACCCAGTAATTCAACGTTTGATGTCGCCAAATAGTCGATCGTTCGCTTGGCGGTGTGCGACGAGGCGTTGTCGTGGTGAAGGAGGATCCTACTGCGAGGTCGTTTCTCTCGAACTTTTTCCAAGACAAGTGGCAAACAATTGGTAGTGTACCATTCTGCAGAAACTGTTTTTTGATCCTCTAACACAATTGTTACGAAATGACCTATCCTTCCAAAGAACGAGGCCACCATTTTTTTTCCCGCACTTCGATCTCTCTTCACTTTAGTTGGCAACTCCACGAAAGGAAACACCCACTGAGCAGATTGTCTTTTGGTTTCAGGATCATAACAGTAAATCCAGCTTTCGTCACCTGTTAGTATGTCGAACACAGCATTAGAGTCACCTCCGTTAAATCTTTCAATCATTTCACGGCACCAATCCACACGATGGAGTTTTTGAGCCTCAGTCAAATTATGAGGTATCCACCGGGCGCAAAGCTTCCTGACCGCTAAATGTTCGTGGAGGATTTTGTGCACTTGACTCATACCGATGCCTAAGCTTGTCCGAATCTGCTGATAGGTCACTCTTTTGTCAGTCTCTATCATACGCCGCACAACACAGATGTTATTTTCAGTCGTCGCCGTAGAAGGCCGTCCCTCACGTAAATCATCAGTGAGATTAGTGCGACCACGTTTAAACTCATTAAACCAGTTGTAAACAGTCGCACGAGATGGGGCTTCATCGTGAAAGGCCAATCGTAGTCTATCATAACTTTCTTGTTGACTTAAATGACATCGAAAGTCATAAAAAATCATTGCACGAAAATTTTCTCGTGTTAAATTCATGTTAACGTGACACAGACAATTTTCAATTTGCCGCCAAATCGTAAAACAAATGATAAATGAATGAAATATATACTCAGTAATATTGGCAAAGAGTTCTATTTTCAAATTTTAGAATTATTTTTTTATTATATTGTTTATAAGTGGCCAGTTCTAAGAACTTTCAGTTTGACCCTCGTATTATTCCACTTCAAATGTTTACGCATTTTGGATTTAATTAATCGCGTTTATATTCATCGGACTATTATCTATTCCGTGTCATTGGTCAAATCCAGCTTAAGAAATATATTTTTGATTTAAACTTGTCAAAATATAACGTGGTAACTGCCAGCCTTAATTTTAATTATCTAAGATCTTCTACTGCGGCACTTGGCATAGTACGACACTAGGTCTGTAACAATTTCGGTACAACATACGTTTCAATATTTAACAACATAACATAACATAACTTCACGCCTGTATCCCCGAAGGGGTAGGCAGAGGTGTACACACCCACGATTCGCCAGTTATGTTAATGTCCCAATGTAATAGGGGGCGAGCCTATTGCCATCTACCGGGCACATTATTAAGCGAGCGATAATTAACATTTATTAATACACACATAACTACGAAAAGTCAGAGGTGTGTGCCCGGGGCGAGTGGGGATCGAACTCGAGACCTCGTCTCAGCAGTCCGTTACGTACTGTTACACGGGAGCGGGCTCGCGAGTTTTTAAAAAAACAAATTTTGAGTACACCGGATTTATTGAATTTAAGTTTTACAAAATTGAAGCACTTTTAGAATAAATGAGAATTAGAAATAAAATGAAATAGAATAAAGAAAAGAACAAGTGCTCTGGAAGGAGGCTGGTGGTGAACTGTCCGATCCGCTAGCCCTCTTCAACTCACAGGAGTGATAGCGCTGACTCAGGCGAAAGTGTCAGCACTTTTATAGGAGAACCCCATATGTAACAACCCCCCCGTTAAGAGGAAACTTAGGGTTGTTGTGATAAGTTTCCGTATTATTCTACGCGCAACCGGGGCGCCACCTGTTTTAATTCTATTTCTGAATTACTGTCTTTCCGAGTTACTGATCTTTTTGATTTAATGTTGAATTTTCCAAAAGACTTGTTCTTTTTACAAATTAGTATTATAATCAAAATGATAATCATAATTATGGAGATTATAGTTAATATTGGGAAACTGATATGATTCTCAAATTTAGTTGACTCTATTTTATTTAAACTATTTATAATTCCATCAGTTCCCGGTTTAAACGATTTCAATTCATATAAATTAAGAGTTTTAATTTTAGGTAAGGATGCATTAAAGTGAAATGTTTTGAAAGTCTTTAAATTACAGCAACTATCGTTAATAATATTAAAATCAGAATATATATATGGTATGTACAATTTCGGATATAATTTAGGAACCAATTTTAAATTATTATGGAAAGCTATACATTCTAATGGAATGTTCAGTACACCTGTACCGGATATACTCTTTTCTAAAACATTACTATTACATTGTATACTTAATTTAGTTTTACTTGATTGTACAAAAATCCACTTATTATTTTTTAATTTATGCCAGACATCCACATCACCGGATATAAACTTAATAGGACATTTTTCAGGAAGGGAAGGTAAGGTTTTTGTTATTATTTCAATTTCACAGGAAGGATTATTCAAAACCGCGTAAACCTCGGAAATTTCACAAAGGTAAGTCTCGGTAAGTATCTTTTTACAACTATTTAAGGTTTTTAGGTAAGTATATGTAGATTTATCTTCACTAATAGCTAGATATTCTTCAGAAGGAAGAATCATAACGAAAGAGTTTGATTTATTCTCAGCGATGTGGGGCGTCGGCAACGGTATGTTCTTATATATGTTATATCCTAGTAAACTAACTAGAGGGAGTTTTATAATAAACATTAACTTATTATCTAAATAGTAACACGTTAAATCAGCTATATAGATTAGCGTATGTATGTTACTTATGTCTAGGTTTACAGGAAAATCTCTAAATTTAGGTATAATTTTAAGATTACTTAAAATATCGTTATACATTTGTTTGGGTGTAAGTATAGACGGATGTAGAGTGTTACTCTTTACAAATAATATAGAGTTTAATAAATCTTCGACCTTGAAAGAAATCGTCAATAAGTTTGATTGCAAAATATTAAGTGCATTACTAAGCTTAATTTTAAAATTTACAATTCTAATCACTCCTGTTATATTAAGAGATAATTGCTCAATGACGTCGGTTAATTTAGCTTCATTTACACTAATTTCATGTAGGGATTCATTGATGTTAGAAATGGCCGACTGAGATATCATGATACTTCTAGAAATGGAGTTTGCTAACATTTTATCATTGTTATAAAGAGCTTGAACAGCATCATTATAAGCTTTAGCATCATCTTCGTCCAATGTACCGAATATGTGCTTAAAAACAACACCTACGCCAGAGAACCAAGCAGATCTTTTGGAGACGCCGTTTGAGATTATGTGAGATACTGATTTAAAATCACGTAAAATATCATTATATAATGATTCTAAAGGTTGTAACATATTTTCACACTGATCATAATCAATTTCGTCGGTTTCACGACACTGAATTCGGATATTATTCAGTACCTTATGAATGTTCCCAAGGTGGTGTTGAAAGGGGAGAACTTCGATTGGAACAACTATATGGAGTTGATCATTAATAATCCTTAGTGTACCGATAGCGTCGAAGAATATGCCAGGGCTTTTATTAATATATTCAATATATTCGTAATTTTGTTCCTCTGTCGAGACTGCATTGCAGAATACTGTATAGACAGCAATTCTGTAAATAAACCGTTAGTAATTAGGGTATGGTAATATAAAACCTATAGAATATATTTTCTTCTTAAACATCATATAAAAGAATACTTAGATTACTAGTGATTACATTTGGTAAGATTAATTACTTAATATCATTCAGCTCCATGAGCTGGCTTTATTTCATCGTAATGATGTTTGATATGGCGTCGATTAATTAAAAGGGATAAGTTGTTATTACCATGGATTTTCATGACCTTGTAAGGGCCTTTCCACACAGGGGACAGAGCTTTACCTAGCCTAACATGATTTTTTAAATATACGTAGTCACCCACATTATATTGTACAATACGTGAGTGCTTGTCATAATACGATTTAGATCTCTCTTTCGACGCGTTAATATTTTGTAGAGCCTTTTCGCGGGATACTTTTAAACGATGCTGGAGCATTTTCGTATATTCAGGATAGGTTATATCTGTTCTAGAGTCAAAAACAGAGTCTGGGAGATAAGGTTTATGACCGAACACGAGTTCATAGGGAGTAAATTGGGTAGTGGTGTGGACGCTGCTGTTGTATGTTAACATGGCAGTGTAGACATACTTATGCCAATTGGTTCTATAATCATTTACATATGATTTGAGATACTCTTTTAGAGTTGAGTGGCTCCTCTCGAGCGCTCCTTGTGTTTGCGGATGATAAGGAGAGCTCCAAATCTGCTTCACCTTAAGGAATTCACAACTACGCTTAAACAGTTCTGCAGTAAAGTTTGGCCCTTGATCAGTTAATACAGATTTTGGAATCCCGAACACAGATATGAAATGTATTAAACATTCACAGGATTCCTCTGCAGTGCAATTTGAGATAGGGTATGCTAAAGAGAATTTAGTGAGGTCGTCCTGTAAAGTGAGGATGAACCTAAATTTGTGGAGACCAGCTTCTGGAAGGGGACCAACAATATCTAAGCCAATTCTCTCAAAAGGTCGGGTCGAAGAAGTAGTAATTTGCATAGGGGATCTATTTATTCTTCTTAGAGCTTTGTTGGATTGACATAGTTTACAATTTTTTACATAGTTCTCTATGTCTGACCGCATATTTTTCCAATAATAGCGCTCTTTAATTCTATTATACATTCTATTTGAGCCTACATGCCCCGCTATCGGAATATCATGGTTTTCTTTAAGTATTTTTGCGATTTCTGTTGGGACTGGATATATAATAGTGTTGTGATGAATATTTATTGTAATATTAGTATTATCAAAGAGATACATGAACATGCCGTAGATTTTAACAAAAGATCGTTGCTCAAATAAGTTCTTGAAATCTGATACCGCTATTTCACTGATGTCTCCAGCTAGCAGTATATCATCACGAGCAGATTTAATGGTTTTGAATATTTCGGGATATGAGGTATTATCAAAATAGTATAACTTAGTGAATAGTAGGTAGAATGTTTTTCCTTTTATTTCAAGCCTTTTGAATGAGTGAAGTTCGCGTTCTTCATCGAGAATAATAGAAGAGTCATCGAGTTCAGAAAGAATATCTTGGAGATATGGGTTTGAGTCATCAAAATCGATTGAAACTGGAAATAAGATGGTTTTACAACTGCTTTTAAGAAGATTTTCGTTATGTTCCTTTATATAGGTGTTGAATATTTTATCTTTGTTAGAGAAGGATTGTAAAAAATTATTATAATCTTCGTTAGAATTAGAAGGAGATGGGATAGGATTAGGACTGGTATTAGGGGTGCCTAATAGAGATGGGAGATTTGAAGGACTTAGGTCTTCGTCGCGGTTTTCCGTGGGACTAATATCAAATGCACCTAAGTCTTCGAGGTCCTTCAGAACCTCTTGTGGGATATCAGAGTTTCCTGATGAGTTAGAATTCTGTTCGAAGATTGGGTCGACAGGATCTCTAGAAGTAGAAGGTTGAGGGTCATTTTCCTTTTGGACAACAGGGTTCACGGGGTAACGGGATAATGCATCTGCATTACTATTCGTCTTACCTCTTTTATATTCTACCTCGTAGTCGAACTCTTCTAATTTTAATCGCCATCTTACAAGTTTGGAGCCAGGGTCTTTGCACTTAAAGAGCCATTTGAGTGGCTGATGGTCAGTGATGATTTTAAAGCGACGGCCGTAAAGGTAAGGTCTGAAAGCTTGGGTACCATGAAGGATGGCAAGGCATTCCTTCTCAGTTACGCTATAATTGGCTTCAGCCTTATTAAGAGTTCTGGAGCTATAGGCAATTGGTCTGTCTTTCCCTATTGGGCCTTGAGATAAAATGGCTGAGACGGCAAAATTGGATGCATCACAAGTTAGGACAAAAGGTTGTGAGAAATCGGGATATGCCAATACTGGAGCAGAGGTAAGACATGTTTTAAGGGTTTCGAAAGCTAGCTGCTGCTCATTTTGCCATAAAAATGGGATATCTTTCTTAAGGAGGTTTGTCAAAGGCTTAGCAATTTTGGAGAGGTTAGGTATAAATCGGCGATAATAAGAAACTAGCCCTAGGAAGGATTTTATATCTTTTGGGCATTTGGGCTTAGGGAATTGTTGTACAGCCTTAACTTTCTCTGGGTTTGGTTTGACTCCTTGGTCGGTTATCATGTGACCGAGATAAGAGACTTCCTTACGGAGAAATTCGCACTTATCCGGCTGAAGTTTAAGGTTGGCATGCCTAAGCTTGTCGAAGATATTGGATAGGTTTTTCATGTGTGTGAAGAGATCAAATGAGTAGATTACGATATCATCGAGGTAAACAAAGCATTGAATGCCTTGTAGTCCTGACAACACCGTGTTCATCACCCTTTGGAAGGTAGAGGGGGCATTTTTGAGCCCGAACGGCATACGGGTGAATTCAAAGTGACCTTGAGGCACAGAGAAGGCTGTTTTAGAGGAATCTTGCTCTGCCATCTTTATCTGATGGAAACCGGATGCCAGATCAAGTGTGCTGAAATATTTGCATTTGCCCAGTTGGTCTAGAATTTCTGTGATGTTTGGAATAGGATAGGAGTCACCAATGGTGATATCATTCAGTCTGCGGTAGTCTATTACTACACGCCATTTGCGCAGACCGGAAGCATCTGCTTTCTTGGGGACTACCCATATTGGGGAAGACCATGGAGAAGTAGAGGGCTTTATTATCCCATCATCAAGCATTTTATCTATTTGAGATTGGACTTCTTGTTTGTGCACCTCAGGGAATCTATAAGATTTAGTATTTATAGGTACAGAAGAAGAAGTAGGTATTTCATGTTGAAGAACATCGGTACTTGTTAATTTATCATTAGGGAGATGAAATATGTCAGAGTAAGTAGCACAAAGATCAAAAAGAGCGTCCTTTTCTTCATTATTTAAGTGTGATGTTCTTAAAAGGCCTAATACTTCTTCAGTCCGATTGAACGTGTCATTTGAAGAGTTATTCGAGTGAGTATTATAAAGAATGTGATGACTATGATCCTTCTCTAAGGGTAGAATTCTTAATTTCATGTCGGAGCTGATTGATATAGGAGATTCAGAGATATTCACGACAGTTACGTTAACCCGTGAGTTAGGTTTCACCTTGACTATGCAATTGGCAACTAGAAGGGACTCCATAGGATTTTGATCTAGAATGAGACCTTCTCTTATTCCAGGATTTAAGACAGAGCATTCTATTATTGTCTCTGTGCGAGGTTCAATAGTATATATAGGATCATTAAATTTTAATGTTAATTTTATTTTGTTTACTGTAAGAGTATCGTCATTATAATTAATGTTAGAATGAGATTCTGACAGGAAGTCATTTCCTATAATTCCGTCATAAGGAAAATGTAAGTCACCGATTACATGGAAATTATGCTCGAAAGAATTGAATTTTAAAGAGATATGCCCAAGAGATTGTATGGGATTATTTGTGGTACCTATTCCGGTGAAGCTTATAATTTCTTTATTCACGTCCGGTAGTTTCTCAATGCATGATAACTTAATGAGACTAATCGAAGCGCCACTATCTACGAGCAATCTCAGTGGTTTGGTTGACACAGAAGTTTGGGCTTCGATAAAAGGTAAGTACTTTCTTGATGGATTGGATGTAATGTTATGAATTTTAATGCGCTTTATTTCTTTTTCAGGTAGTTTAGGAGCCGAAGCATGGGATTGAGACCTTGAAGAAATGACGTCTTTTAGTTTAGGTTTGGGTTGAGTGCATGTATTTGTGAGTGACGTAGTGGATACAGAGGATGAGGTTATTGTACGGGATTTAGAAGATGTGATGGAGCTAGTAGATGTAGTGGGCACATGAACAGCAGGTACAGCGCACATAGGGGACGCAGTGGAGACAGCGGTTGCAGTGGATACAGCGGATACAGTGGGTATAGCGGGAACAGTAGACACAGTGGATACAGCGGATAGAGTGGATACAGCGGATGCGGTTGATACAGCGGATGCAGTGGATACAGTGGATACAGCGGATACAGTGGGTACAGTAGATACAGCGGATACAGTGGATACAGCGGATACAGTGGATATATTAGGCTTGGCATCGATTTTGTTATTTAATTTTCCCGCACGACACCGGCCGGGAAAGCTTCCTCGTTTAAATGATCGATTTCATCGATGCCATTCCCGTCATTCTCAGGCGAGGAGATAGTGTGAATAGGTTGATTACGGTTTTGGAATGCTGAGTTAGGGGCTGGGCGAGAATAGTTTTGATTTTGTGAATTACTAAAACGCCTATTATTGTATTCCCTTTTACGGCATTCTTCTATGGTATGACCTAAGGCCTTGCAGTACCGGCACACTACGGGATTAGACCTATGTGATGACGATGCCACATTATTGTTATACTGTGGTCGACTGAAATTACCTTGTGGCGGAGATTGGCGTAAATTTTTATTAGAATTCTGGAAACTGCTAGTCTGTGGCGTAGTATTGCGCTTAATAGAAGCTAAGAAAATTTTTTCCTCGGACACAGCAAAATTAATTGCGTCATTAAGTGTTTCGGGGTCACGACATCGCACAAGAGTAGAAAGTCCAGGTTTGAGCCCGATGACAAATGTGTGCAGAGCTAGGTCTTGCATTGCAGCGACACGACCTGCCAGTTCGCCCTTTTTCTTAGTTGGCATCGATATATTAATTTCTGTTAGTAGTTTAGAAAGGCAAGACTCAATCCTGAGGGCAAACTGGTTGACCGTCTCTGACTGAGCCTGTTTACATTCTTGTAGTTCGGAAAGTAAAGCGGCGTAGTGCTTTTTCTCACCAAATTGGGATTTTAAGAAATCTTCTAATTGTTGCCAGTTTTCGAATTCTTTGATAGAGCAGGCGCTCTCAGCACGCCCCTCGAGTTGGCTTAAAATGAATTTTAACAACACATCTACTTGTGCAGCGGAGGCTAAATTTATTGCATTCCTGCAGTTATTTAAAAATGCATTTAATTTTTCCCTATTTCCATCATACTTATTAATAAATTTAATTAAAATATTCATACTGATTTCAGACATCGTTAGTGTGTTCTCGTCCTTAGGCATTACTGGGAATATGTCTGATAAGAGCGTCCAGAACGCTATTGCTAAGCCGTCCCACGCAAAAGATAGGCACACCTGCGCTTGATTCTCCGATTACTGTACTGAGAATAAATAGTTACAAATAGTTTAACAATGCAAAAGTTATTTTTAGACTTACAGAAGTAACTGCATTTGGATATTGAAGTCTTGAAAACACTGGGAACACTGCACTGAACCGAAAATGTCGGAAAATATACGAAGGGTTTCGAGGAACACTGGAAAATTTTACGATTTCTTTACGCACTGGGAATTCCGCAAACTTAAAACACTTTTTCGGGTGAGTTAGGTATCCGTCACAGGATACTAGACACTGGAAACTGGATACGAGACTCTGGAACTGGATACTAGATTCTGGAACTCAGGAAAACTGGATACTGGGCTTTGCAGCTTGACCTTTGTATATATATTTTTCTTTTTTTTTTTTTTTGACCTCGGTGATGTCCTCGTCGCGGCTTGACAAAGAGTTACAGAAGAAAGAGTCACTCGCGGCACACGTGAAGATATAGTATTATAAAACACTTTTTCTTTTTCACGTTTTCACTTTCACAATTTTCACGACTGGAATGTCCCGGATTCCGTTTTTCGAGGAATCCCACCGCTGCCACCAATGTTACACGGGAGCGGGCTCGCGAGTTTTTAAAAAAACAAATTTTGAGTACACCGGATTTATTGAATTTAAGTTTTACAAAATTGAAGCACTTTTAGAATAAATGAGAATTAGAAATAAAATGAAATAGAATAAAGAAAAGAACAAGTGCTCTGGAAGGAGGCTGGTGGTGAACTGTCCGATCCGCTAGCCCTCTTCAACTCACAGGAGTGATAGCGCTGACTCAGGCGAAAGTGTCAGCACTTTTATAGGAGAACCCCATATGTAACAGTACGCCACTTGGCTATCGCCGCGTCAATATTTAGATTTTAAGAAATAATTCTCATACTTACCTTCTACACTGCTGAGTCGAGTAATAGTGGTTTTGGATATTATGTAAACAACTAAATACAATAAATATTTTTAAATACTCGTTAAGGCAATTATTCAAACAAATTTAAATACCGGTATAAAAATATGGCACAAAATATATAGTTACATAAGGTCATGAAGTCAAGGTCGACTTCATACACCGAGCAATAACAGTGGCACGATACACGCATTTACAATAAACGCAATAAACACAATAAACGCAATAAACACAATAAACGCATTTATTGTAAATGCGTGTATCGTGCCACTGTTATTGCTCGGTGTATGAAGTCGACCTTATGGTAACTATATATTTTGTGCCATATTTTTATACCGGTAATTAAATTATCACTTAGCCAATAACATAGTAAGACAAAAATTACCTTTAGTTGTAACCGCTTAGTATAGCTCAGTTTCACGTTGCAAATGTCAACAAACGAGCCGAAACAAACGAACGGATCATAGCAATACAGTTTACAAACGCGTATTGGATTGCTCCGAAACTGAACTATTAATAAGACATCATCATGGTAAAGCCCCAGTTTTTGCGTTCGGAATTGAATCTAACAACGCGGCAGCCAATTAAGAGGAATATATACGTCACTTTGGTATTTTACTAAACTACAAACATGTTACTTTGACATTTGAGAACATAATATCAACATTCATTTGGCATTGGTTTACCTATCTTTTGTTTTTTGTTTTTAATCAAGTATGCAACTTCTTCCGGCTGAAAGTAAGTCGATTTATTGAGCAAGATAACAAACTCGTGGGTTATAAATATATCATGAATCCTGGAGGATCCACAGTGATATCCACAGGGTTGGAACCCTCTTGTATATCACTGTGGATAGACTCATGTCTCATTTATTCTCCTACGACTAATTGAAAAATGTTGGTTAGTTCAAAGATATTCCTGCTCGTGTAGGGTTTCTAATCTCGGGAATACCCGGGAAAACTATCGATCTCGGTTTCGGAAATTTCCAGTTCGGAATTTCCAATCGGCAGGAAATAAACCAATCATTTCGCACCGCGTCACGTCGCGTATACTTGATGATGAGCGATAGAAGTAAGCCTCATAAGGAAGTACTAACTCAATCGCGTTGCATAAGACTAAACAAGGATTTTCAACTGTGAGGCCTGCCAAGACAGACTTTGCATTATGTAGTAACAGTATAAAGATTTATTATCTGTTAACCCTACATTGATACAAAGTGAAAGGGTTATTTCAATAGCAGGTAATTTCGGTTGCCTAGGAATGCACCTAAAAAATTTCCTCGTTTCCTTTCTTTAAAAGTAAAGAAATTGCTTAGTCTAAATTTAGTACCAAAATAAATATTTATATAAATACACTATGATACGATACAATAGAATAATTGGAGCCAAGGACATCGTTGGTAGACGTCATACATTTGGAACTTTATAGACAACTTCACTTGCAAGTTTTTGTACGATATTTTAAAATGTTATGTCAGATTGGTAGGATATTATGCAGTATTATTTATGAATACTAAACGGAATGAATTACAATTCGCGTAATTTCTTTGAACTACGACATCAGCTGATATGCAAGGTCCCTAACTGATATTCTGTCAGATTTTATTAGTAACTATAATAGATAGGTATCATTCACTGATTTCTAAATGTTTATAACTGATATGCGTTAAAAATATAAATTTAAGAAAATGGGATAGAATAGGACAAGTAGAATAGGATAAACTTGGCTGTTGTTAGGGCCTCGCCAAGATCTTCTGAGCCCTAGCTAACCTCACCTCCAAGCCGATACACCGGCGGATTGACAGACGAGGCTCTGGTGCAGCCTTTGCTTTCGGAGTTGAGAGCTCAGACAGCAGTCGCTTCCATAAAAGCCGTATATATCAAACCAAAAGGAGGACAAGAAATAAGCGGGCCCCGGTTGCATATGAGTTAAAAGCCTCAGATGCAACCGGGAACACGCTAAGATGATGCTGAGAATAGGATAAACTGAAAAATGTTAAGGTAGAAAGGATATAATGTAGTTTTACAAGTCGCGTTAGAGCACCCATCGTGGCTGGGAACCTCTTTAACCTATTGGAGTCACTAAGCCCCTTATGATGACTACCAGAAGAAAGAGTTCTGGCTGTCACTAATAATTTCTCTTTTACTAAAATAAAAATTTTGCTCAGGAGGGAACCCTTTAAAGTTGGAAGTAGATTAACGCTGTATAACATCACCAATTCAAATATATTCGTACCTGCATGACTGTGACAGCTCCATATGTGATAGCGATCCAGTATATGGACCCCAACAGCACACCGCCAGCAATAAAGGGGCAGATCTTGTGCGTTATCTCCTCCATGGCGTCCAAGAGTGCGACAAATGCACCCATAGAGGGGAACACTACTATATACTCTGCTTTGCATTGAGGGCAAAGAACTTTTCGTGTTATATTCCCTCGTTGTTTCTCGTCTACCCACCGTTGGAGGCAACTTTGATGCACCTGTAACAAGAAAACAAAGGATTAAAGTTAAGAGACAGACAAAAGTGGTAAATAAGTATACACGTAGCTTAGTCGGGTATCGTGTGTATCGGTTCAATTTGAGAACGAGAAGATGAAGTAGGAAAGCAGATCCCGGGCTCCAAGGTGGAGCCCGAGGAACTCTCAGAAGTAACCGGGACACTCGCTGAGGTGATAATGATGGCTTAATTTGTGAGCGTGTTTTATTTACTTTCCGTCTGTATGCATGTTTCTGTTGTCTAGCCAGACAACAAAAGCATATCTGATTATTGAAATGGACTATGTAAGAAAAAAAATCGATTGTAATTCAGTTTTAAACCTATAAAAGTATAATTACACAAACAATTGTTTGTGTAATTATACTTACTTCCCCCAGAAGTCCTAAACCTCAAAAAGTGAAAATAGTACACATTTCTATCAAACCACAGAAGTGAAACAATACACGTGAGTTATTCAAACACTCATGAGCTACTAAACAAATTTTAAAATTTACAAATAAATCATTGTTAATGATCTTGAATAGTTTTATACTGTTCATAGCGGGTATTGTTGTTACACACGAGTGACCTAGACCAGCACGCCGTGTGCATACCAGTTACTAAGACAATTAATTGGGGTAATTTATTATACTTAATTTTGTAGTCATTGCATTCGCAGTACCGACGTACTTACTGAGAACGTGTGTGTTTACATTGAAGATCTTCTAGTTGCACTTGAGATAAAGGGAATGAAGCTAACAATAATTATATTATTGTTATATTACAATATAACAATAAAAATATTATTGTTACTTATTTGTTACTTATATTGTTAGTTATTATTGTTATATTACAATATCCTAATTATATTAAGCTTTATTATAAGCGACTTCCTGATAGTTATCAGGAAGTGGCTCCCATAAAGCTAATATAAACCAAACTATGTAAAAGAGAAATAGAACAGTGGATCCAAGCTGCAAGATATATACCCATGGGGCCTCCTTAACGCATGTGGTCCTAAACACTAATGGGCCCCCACACAAGTATGGAGCCCGTACACCCTTGGAGCCCCAAATATATATGTCACCTATGGGGCCCATACAACCATGGGGTGACAGACCCATGGCACCCCATACACATACATTACCCATGGGGTGACATAGACCCATGGCACCCCATACACATACATTACTCATGGAGCCCATACGACCCATGCCGCCCATACACCTGAGAGGCGCCATACATCCATGGGTACCCTTACCCATACCCTTAGGGCCCCATCAAGGTCTATGGGGCCTCTTTCACCTGAGGGGCCCAAGACACACACGTCACTCATGGGCCCGATATACTCTTGGGTTCCATATACCTATGGGCTCCATCAAGAACCATAGAGTATCTTGGGCCCCAGAAAGAGGCCAGACGGCAGTCGCGCACCCGTTAAAGTCACAATGAACCAGGTTATGCAAAGGAGAATTAGCATCCAAACCTTACAGTTTGGAGCCAAGAATCCGCTCGATTCTTGGCTCCAAACTGTAAGGTTTGGATGCAACCGGGACTGGATCTCGGATGATGATGATGATAATAAGGTTAAGCCCCAAAGCAAAAGCTTAATCAGCAATGAAAAGATTATATAGATATTTAGAGGCAGGGAGTAGAAGTATTTGGTAGTGTTAAAGGTTCATGTCGGTTGAAATTATGTCGCTGGTAGATACCATTCCTAAAATATAGTACCACCGTTTGATACACGTCTATTAATATACTAATGTCAATCATTACAAATTATTTTATTGCTCTAAGACAACAATGTAGGAACTAATACTAGCATTTTATTCGCAAAAGTTCAACTTTTTATCACTGGAATTGTACATCTGGCACATTCTCTACGATGTGGCATTGACACTAAGTACCTACATTTAAAAATCAAACGATTTCGCTGTGCGTCTGCCGCAAACCGACACACGCCCTGCCTCTAACACATTCCGCTCGGGTCTCATTGACTCTCTAAGCCTGAACCCTGAACGCTTCATATAGGTAGAAAACGTAGATATTTTGAATTTTCATGGTATAATTCAGAGTTGATGTACATTTTGATAACCGTTTTGTAACTACTACCTTCATTTTGGTATAATTTTTATTTTCATTAGCCCAAACACCATAAACCGTAATACGTAGTAAACTGTTTTGGGTAGTCCAATCTTTACGAGCAAATTCTATCGAGGAAAGTAAAAGTCATCGTGTATCGAATAACCGAAAATACTAGTTGGAATTGCGTAAAAACATGATATTATGATTTTCATCATCCTCGGACGTCTCCCAACACATCTAAAACATCGTCACTCAGGGACCCTGGCCTTAAACATTGAAGTAAAACTAATTTTCACGGATTACCGACTTAAGTTTTACTTCGACGTGAATGTTTATAAATAAAAAATATTAAAGTTTATTAGATGCTCTTTTGTTCTATTTAACATGTTTCAGTTCCATGAAAGGTAAATTGCGGTTTACGATTCATGACATATTAAAAAAACTACTTACTAGATCTCGTTCAAACCAATTTTCGGTTTAAGTTTACATGGTAATGTACATCATATATATTTTTTAGTTTTATCATTCTCTTATTTTAGAAGTTACAGCGGGGGGGCACACAATTTACCACTTTGGAAGTGTCTCTCGTATTCAGGTTAGAAAAAAATATATTAGAAACCTCAATATCATCCATAGATGAAAGACCTATCCATAGATGAAACGTATGGATTTGATGATAAACAAAAAATTGAGTTTCAGTTCTAAGTATAGGAAACTCAAAATTTATTGTTTTCTTTTCTATTTTTGTGTGAAAATCTTAATGCGGTTCACAGAATACATCTACTTACTAAGTTTCAACAGCATAGTTCTTAAGGTTCCGGAAAAAAGTGACTGACATGCGGACGGACAGACAGACAGACAGACAGACATGACGAATCTATAAGGGTTCCGTTTTTTGACATTTGGCTACGGAACCCTAAAAATACATACGTACATATCCTGTATTACATCCCACGCCTGTATTACATCTGTGAAGGGATATGCTGAGCCGAGGTGTAAAATCAAAAAATTTGCAAAGAGATTTTTTAGGGCTCTACCAAGATCTTCGGGCTCCATGCCAACCACATCTGCAAGCCGGTACGTATACCTGCTGATTGGCGGACAAGACTGGCGTAGGCTTTCCTTGGCGGGGGTTTGGAGGTCAGACGACAGACGCTCCCATAATATGTAAGTAAAAGCGTATAAGTCAAACCAAAATGGGGAATCGGGATGCAACCGGGAGCAACACAAGATGATGATGACGATGATAGTAAATTTTGTCTCTGGAACCCTCCTGAGATTATTATCAACTTTATATGTACAGTATTATGCAGCAAATTAGGTATATATTTTGAAAGTTACATACCTATTTACCGCTTGCTCTAAGTTATTTGGATTCTTTTTTTCTTCTTCACGAAACTAGTTATTTAGCTTATGTAAATGGACACGCTAGAATTAGAATTCAAAACAAAAATAAGACAGAGCTTGGACATAATAAACAGACTTGCCAACAAGGCGACGACGCACTATATGCACGCTAGGAGGCCTAGTCGGATATTTTGTGTACTACCCATGAATATTTAATAATAAATATATAAATAAATATTCTACGACATTCTACACATACTACGCTGTCTAGACCCAAAGTAAGCATAGTTTAACTAGCTTCTTTTGTAAATACATACATATTATACATAGTTACCCAGACCAATGCACATAGACATATTCATGCATACAAATATTTGCACTGTGCGGGAATCGCACCCGCGCCCCTTGTCGTAGGAGTCGAATGCACTACCGCTACGCTAGTATTCTAAATGCAAGAGTAGAAAAGCCACGTGCGTGTCAATTCCGTCTACTTTAAGATAAAAACTTTTTAACAAAAAATTAAACTTAAAAAAAAAACCGAAAAAACTGAAAAGCAAAAAATAACAAACCTTTTTTATTTAACCTTAATAACTAACGTCTTAAAGTAATGAAACTATATCTAAGTAGGTATATATTTTTGCAAATACTTAAGTTTTTAATTAACCTTAATAACCAAGTTCTTAAGTATAGCTAAGTAATTTTGAGTCGGCGCCAAACAACCTAGGTAATTGATTAATTACGTAGATCGAAATGCGCGGCGGCGGCGCGCTGTGACACGCCCCTTCACCGGAAAATGCCGAGCGTTCACGAAGTTAATATCAACGAGACAACAACCCGAACGGGTACACACGTGAACGGGCATACGTCGTTGGGAGTGGTCGTGCGGAAAATACGTTTTGGAATGTTAATATTTATCACTGGAGATTTCATGTTGCGTTGTTAATTAATTTGATTATTTCGTTAACTTTAAGGTAATTTAGTGATCTTTGTACATTGATTGTTTGGCGCCGACTCAAAATTACTTAGCTATACTTAGATTAGTTTAAGAACTTATTTATTAAGGTTAATTAAAAACTCAACTATTTACAAATATATATACTTAGATATAGTTTCATTACTTTAAGAAGTTAGTTATTAAGGTTAAATAAAAAGGGTTTTATTTTTTGCTTTTCAGTTATTTCGGCGGTTGAATTTTTTGTTAAAAAGTATTTATTTCATTTTTTTTTGTAGCTATAATCCTCTAATTACTACATGCCTAATTTTTTATTACTTTTAAAATATCTACCTACCTTACTTAAGCTAGTAACTTTCATAATATAATACTTCTTTAACCATTATTTATGGTATAATATAAATACTTAAAAAAACAGGCTTTATATAGTTACTAACATGGGTAGGCCTACGAAAAATGCTGCTCGAATGAGAAAAAGATATTTCTTTTTCTTTTTTCTTTTTAAGATATAAGAGATAAGATAATTAGATTAACACGTTCAAAGGAAAGTTTAGATCAACGCGAGGAAAGACTGTCGAGGATGAGAAGCTACATAACCAATAGGCTATCGCAAGAAGGTGATACGCAGCGCACTCATCGTTTAGGTATAATAAGGTTTTACACAAAGCTCACGATGAACGAGCTTTAGCAGAAATGCAGAGACTAACGGCCCGTTCACGACCTTGCCGCTGTGAGCGGCAGCTAAGCGCGGGGCGGCGAGCGGTTTGATCAAAAGTATAGAAATGTTTGAAGCACGCCACGAGACGCCGCTCATAGCGAAAACGCGCACGGTTTTATCCGAGCGAATCGCTACAGTGGCGCGCGGTGCGTGGAGCGGCAGGAACAAAAGTACAAGCGAATGAGTGCGACGACGCGACGCCACGAAACAGAGCGGCGCGGCGGCGCAGACAGCGGTGTAGGAGAGACGTAATCAGCGGCGTAGATAAAAAAATAGTTAGACGATTTTGTGGCGGTAATGGATTCTGAGACATTTATAACCGAAATTTTAAATCGACCCCTAGGTATATGGATGTCAAAATATCCCCATAAGTATAAAAACATTACAAAAAAGTTGTGGGAAGAAATTAAACAATGTTTTCCGGAATATGATGGTAAGTTTAATTTAAATAGTTAAAATAAAAACATAGTATCTAGCTACCTACCAAACGAAGCTACTAATATGTTGACGAAACTACTGGTATGTTTACGTAATGTAGGTTGATAGTTGACAAGTTTTTAAAGTTTATTTTTCTCTGTCAGTAGGTAGATAGGTTCCTACTTAGCAAAACACTTAGTAAATATATCAGTAGTTTCGTCTAGTCAGTTTCGTTCCGTGTTAGTATGTAGTAGTTTCATGCGTAGGTACATAAAGGTACATATCTACATATATTATGTAGACACATGAAACTACTAGTATATTTTTTACGTTATTAATAAAATACGTTAAAAATATACATGGCGTTACCTTAATATACGACTGGTCACCGGCCTTTTTTTTTTTTTTACGTGCGGAAATCCCTTCGGATACCCTCCCGCCGCCCAGCGGGGGTGGTTATGTCGTGTCTCGACTAAAACCGCACGGTGTCCTCCCCAAGTGTCCGTTGCCGGGCACCCCGGGTAAGCCCTCGAATACTTAAATTTTACCTAAATACATTCCAGTTGACCCTCCCCGACCAAAGCAATCTGGTCAGATGGGGAAAAGCCACAGATAAAACATGTAACTCATGTGGTGAAGCAACTGGTACGGCTAGGCACCTACTAGTGGGTTGTAAAACGCTATTAGACCGGGGTCATTACTCGCGCCGTCATGATAAGGTATTAGAAATCATACGTGAGGCTGTAAGTTTCGCGGTAGCTAGAGCGAAAAAAGGATTAACCACAAACCAAAGAAATGACATTGCGTTTGTAAAGGAAGGCTGCTCAAAGAAATCACCTCAAAAGCCATATTCAATTTTGATAGCTGCCGTTGACTTGACAATACTCGTAGACACGTATGAGAAGCACTATAGGATACCGGAGGATGTCTGTGCCTCATCATCCTGACCCGACATATTCCTTTTTTCACGATCGCATAAGCGTGCAGTGCTTGTAGAACTCACAGTACCGTGGAAAACTAATATACCTAAAGACCACGCTATAAAGACAAACAAATACTTTGATTTGACTAACGAGTTAACCAAAAACGGCTACGTGGTTAAACTCTACGCCGTAGAAGTAGGAGCAAGGGGAATTCCAGCTAAATCCCTGTACAACTTACTTAAAGACCTCGGATTGCCAAGAGCTTCAGTAAGCTCTTTATTAAAACGTATATCAAAAGCGGCATTGTTAGGATCTTACCAAATTTGGATAGGTAGGGGGGTGAACACTACTGACGGTGGAGGTGAGCGCTGATGCATCACAAGGTGGCCACCCTAAACCTACATCTGGGTCGCAAGTCCCAGTCGCCTACATCTGGGTCGCAAGTCCCAGTCGCCGTCATGATGTTCCTCTCTGTACTACGCTATGGACCCGGCGACCGCACGGTGAATCCATGGAGTGCTGAGGATCGGATCTCACAGAAAATGGATAATTTTGATAACGCCATTATTTTGAGCACGTTTTGACAACCTAAACTAAATACGTCCACCGCGACCGCCGCTGCAACTAACCGCTACTGAGGGTACGTGGCGTGCAAAACGCAGCGCCCACCGACGCCGCTCCGCTTACCGCGCCGGGCCCCGTTAAGACCAAAGTCGTGACCAGGCCGTAAGAGGTCTACACAAAAGAGACTGACAGGTCTGAAGCTCATTCATCGTGAGTTTTTTTTTGTACTACTCAACTCCGCACTAAAATCTGTGAGTGAACAATAAATCAGCCCTATTTTCCTACCATTAGGGTTAGATTTTCTTTTTTCAAATTTATATGGGACCAACTTTGGGGTATACTCTATCCAATAAAAAAAGAATTATGAAAATCAGACTACTCTCTAAAAAGTTATGCGTGGGCATACCTTACAATCAGTGAGTGAACAATCAATCATCCCGTTTTCCTACCCTTGGGGTTGGATTTTTATTTTCAAATTTATATGGGACCAACTTCGGGGTATACTCTTTCCAATTAAAAAAGAATTATCAAAATCGGACTACTCTGTAAAAAGTTATGCGTGATAATACATTAAAAAAATATACGCGTCGACTTGAGAACCTCCTCCGTTTTTTCGTCGGTTATTAATTTATACGCAAAGAATAGGCTGTGGACTGTGACGCTTACAACTGTATGTAGGTATAATTATATTATTTAGTTAGTTAATATAATATAAATATAATTTATTAAAGTTAGTCAGAATATTCAATTTTTTCTTTAATAGGTACCTCAAAAATATTGTAAACTAGCTGTAGGCAACTGCGTTAAATACTGCAACTAAAGTTCTACAGTTAGACCAGATTGTCGAATTTTTAGGGTTTCAACTACCGGTACCGAATGCCACATATGTTCGTATGGCAACCGGGACCGACGGCTTAACTTGCTCTCCGAAGCACGGTGATGTCTCAATGAGTTAAGAATGGTCACCCATCCTACGATTGATCTGGTTAGTATTGCTTAACTCTGTAATGTGTTAACTCATTCGGTTTCCACTTAGCTCCTGTATGTGTTATGTTGAAAAATAAAAGTTGCGTGTTACACGCGAGTTTTGATTTTCAATGAAGAAGGAAAGAATAAAAAGAACAGTCACTTCTATGTACACTAGGCACCTACCTTTTTATTTTATTTTTATTGTGCGGAAATCCCTTCGGATACCCCCCCGCCGGCTAGCGGGGGCGGTTATGTCGGGCTTGAACCGACTAAAACCGCACGCCGTCTTGGGTCTACAGACGCCGGGGTGTAAGGTTACTCATAGAGCATATCCCTCGCACTCCGACTGACCTTGGGCCATTCGCAGTGTCCCCTCTGATAACAGCAGAGGGGTACCTGGAGCGACCACGCCCCCCCGCGGGCCTTGCAGGCCTGCCGGTTGGTCAGACTCTTGGCCGTTGACGTTGACGCCAGCTACTCCAGAGGAGCAATCAATGATGCGTCATCGCCCACGTTGCCCAGGGTGCACCAAACTTGGAGGTGATCCAACCAATCGCACCCCAGGCACCTAACTACCTCTGGACAAAAACATTGCGCATCTCGAATGCCCCGATAACCTTGGCACAATGACTATCAAACAAGAGAGATCACACATCATAATATTGTTATCATGAAAATGCATCAATGTCGAGGTTTTGCCTTCGACAAATATTGTTCCATGGTTCAATGACTTTTAGTGTATGTTTGACGCGTCAATTTAACTGCATCCCGCCTACATAAGCTGTGGTGAATTCCACAAGTATTTGTCACCATTACAAATGTCCCTAGAACGGTGGTCCCTACTTTGACAGCCCTCGCTCTCGGGGGTAGTAGCGCGATGAGAGATAGGCTATAAACTTCCCAAATAAATGGGCTATCTAACACCAAAAGCGCTTTCAACCAAACAAAAAAACAAACTTTTCAGCTTTACGTTATGATATACAGCCTATAAACTTACCCGATAAATGGGCTATCCAACACAAAAATATATTTTCAATTCGAACCAGTAGATCCTGAGATTAGCGCTTTCAACCAAATAAACAAACTCTTCAGCCTTATATAATAGTAATAGCTGTTGCCCGCGGCTTCACACGTGTGGAATTCTAATCCCGTTTCCGCTACCCATGGGACCCTATTCCACCACCACAACCTATATAAGATACACAATTTCACCATGCATCATTTTGTTATATCTCAAAGGGTTTAGGCAGCGTTTTCGTTGAAAGCTCCCAGACGGTTTATTTTTTTCCGACACCTCCAACACATATCATTATATTTTAGCCAATGTATACAAAAACTTGCTCGCACTCGCGAAAGAGATGGCGGAGAGGGAGCGGGAGAGAACCCTGCCCCTCGAGTTTCGCAGTCTGCGGCGAGGACGCCGCAGACTCATCTGCGCCCGGGACTACCGACCTCCATGATCGGAGCCTGAGGACGGCAGTTGGCCGACTCGCCGTCCTAACAGAAGCAGGTCGTGGCGGAGGCGTGTCGTGTGTGCCTTACACACGCCTGCCAACTCACCGAAGCGGGATAGAACCCGACCCCACCAGGCGAGGCCGCGGTGTCCGCCGGCAACCCTGGGGTTATCCTTTCAAGGGCTTACCCGGGGTGCCCGGCAACGGACACTTGGGGAGGAAACCATGCAGTTTTAGTCGATACACGACATAACCACCCCCGCTGGCCGGCGGGGGGGTATCCGAAGGGATTTCCGCACGTAAAAAAAAAATGTATACAAAAACTTAATAAATTATATACTACTCGAAATATTCAATGGAGTTGTTGATTACAAATATACTAACCATTTCACGATAAAAATTGGCAGACTAGAATTTTCAAAGTCAATATGGGTATCGTTTGCGAGACTGCCGGGGTCGTTGATTACGAATATCTCATTTATTTCGCGATGAAAGACAATGAGTTCGAGCTTTTCAATAATTCATTTGGACATTGTTTTAGAGGATTTTGATCCCGAATATGTCCGAAATTACCATATAACGATATTTCTATCTTCAGACAGGAATAAAAAGTTAAATTTAAAAAGAGAATAGTTCGCAATTTGGTTTCCTGAACCTATTACTTAAGGACGATTACGAGACATACATAATGATTACATGTTCGTCATTATAAATCGTATTATCGTATCGTATTATCGTTATTATAATTAATAGTAGGGCGTAGAAAATAACTTTTATATATTATTATATCTAGCTCTCATGAAAAGTTGTTTTATTTTTTTTAATAATGCCTTGAGTGTACAGGACAGCAATGGCGGATACACAAAGAGGATATTTCCTAATTAGGAGGTAAGTAAACGGTTGAAACATAAAATAAATGTGACAACCCTGAAAAAATTGTGTTTGTCTAGACAGTGGCGGCATCTCGAAAAACATCAAAGGCGATGTACCGCTGTTTGTAGGTCTACTGTGATATTAGATTACGTAGAGAACCCAATGGATTCTGTTAGTGGCCATCAGTACTGTAGAATGGAGCATAATGTAAATTCCTCAAAACAATGCATTGTGAAACACTAATAATATCTGCATATTTAAAGTATTTGAAGCCATTATAAGTAAACATTGTCTTGCCATCTACACTGATAATAAAGCTGACAACTACATGTTGTGTGATTTGAAAAATTCTTTTTGCATTTGATAGCCCAGTTCTTGGGGAAAGTTATAGGTATATAACAATACACTCAACCCGTAAGGGTCATCTGTATGGGTTGAGTAATAAGAAAATAGGTAAAAAAGACTCATGCGACTGTGCGATGGTTATATTGTGCCATGAAACCAAGTACGGCCCCGTTGCTGGGACACAGCCAGTCAATAATAATTGTATAAACTTACGACCAGTCCCTTACAGGGGGAATGCTCTGACCAGCTGAGCTATCTAGACACGTCCCAGATATTCGAAATTCTCCGATATATTATATACGTCTTAAGGCGAATGCTCTGACCAGCTTAGCTATCTAGACACGTCCCAGATATTCGAAATTCTCCGATATGTTATTCCCCTACTGGTCGCGGGTTCAAGTCCCGTTCTAGATATTCTCTTTTTCCGATCTAAATCTTTAGAAAAAGTAAGCAAAATGCTTAAAAATGTAATTGAATGTATACATCAAGAAGGGACAAACGAACTAAGGAACAAGTACGATAATTTCCCTTTTTAATATAAATTTTAATCAGAAAGAGCCAACATCCAGGATGGGACTTAAACCTGTGACCAGTCTCTATGTATAATATAAATTCTGTAAAATATTCTATAATATTGTTTATTAATTAATAGGTGAGCAGCTTAAACCTGATATGCCTGTCACATTAATTTTTAGAAGTTTGTTTGTTCATATCCAGTGGTCCAATCCATTTTTGAATTATTAACTGAGGTAGCAGTCAAAACTTCTTTAGGTATTCGATTCCACCGGGAGAGATTTAGAACTCTCCCGGCCCGCCGAACCCGCAACTTGCTCGCCGCGCGTCGCAGGCGACTCAGGCACCGGAGGTCGCTTAACGACCTCCGTCCTCCATGAGCGCAGGCCTGGGGGTGACAGGTGAGGCCGCCTGTCACCCCAGCAGAAGCAGGCCGGGACGGTGGGGCGACTAGCGCCCCTCCCCCAAACCGGGGCAAGACGGGGACACCGTGGTTCCCAAACCCGAGGGGGCCATCTCGAAACCGGAGATGGCCCAGGGTCAGTCGGGGTGCGAGGGATATGCTCTATGGGCAACCTTACACCCCGGCGTCTGTAGACCCGAGACGGCGTGCGGTTTTAGTCGGTTCAAGCCCGACATAACCGCCCCCGCTGGCTGGCGGGGGGGTATCCGAAGGGATTTCCGCACGAAAAAAAAATCGATTCCAGTTACGTACCAGCCGGTTACTTAGGGAATGGTGCGACATATTCGAGTTTGATGGTGCATGGATTATCTAGACTATGTCCTCGAGCTAATGTAGTAGACAATTTTGGTATGTACATTGTGTGCATATCAGGTGAAATATACTTATGGGTTATGTTCTTATAAGTCTCAATTAGGTCACCTTGGCAAAAAAGCTTTCCATCTTCGGCGAAGAAGGCTGGCTCAGAATTGAGCCATTCAATCAGGTTTTTTATATATACATAATAGATGATACATATATATATAGATAAATAGATGAGCTGAGAGGACAGATTCTTGAGGAACACCACTCAGCACTAAGGTGTTTCCTATTCTTACTTGAAATGTTCTATTGGAGAGGTTCATTACTATATATTATATTCGCGGAAAGTTACTGCTTTCCGCGAATATAATATAAATATAATAAATACTAGCTGATGCCCGCAGCTCCGCCCATGCGGAGTTCGGTTATGGAGTTTTGGTCATATCTCCATTTCAACTTAACCAATTGCAATCAAACATACAGCAGATTTTAAGTCTGACTAAGACCTTTCTTATAGATAACAAAACACGTCAAAATACGTTCAGTAGTTTTGTGTCTATCGCGTACTGACAAGAATGCCAAAAAAATACCTTTGTGTTCAGAATTGTTCATTTAACATTAACCCAAGTATTTCTTTATATCTGCAATGTACAGACACAACTAATTTACAATTTTATATTAGTATAGATATAGAAATTTATAGGAAGAGTATGATAATTATATTTGACATTGCGAGGTTGAGGCAGAAACCATTCATCTAGGAAGTTAACTAATAAATAAACATGTTGTTCATTTTTTTATGGCAACCGTGTTGAAAATAAACTTTACTATTTAAGTAGTTAAGTTTATTTTCAACACGGTTGCAACTAATTTCTTTATGTAGAACCATTTTTTTTGTACATAACATATACCTACAAACACCCAGATCAATGCAAATAGTGGAATCGAACCCGAGACCTCTAGGGGGCCCTACCAACATCTTCGGGGCCCAAGTCAACATCACCTGCTAGTTAGTAATCACCTATTATGATGAGGCTCTGGCGCTCACTTTCCTCTCAGGGTTGGACAGTCAGATAGCACTTTACACCAGTTGGCAACTTATATCAGAGAACATGGGTTTGATTCCTCTTCTGGATGTTTCTATATCTAATATGTATTATTTATAACAAAAAAGAATTATGTTTATTAGAGTCTAGAATAAATTCCAAGCTATGCTTATTTTGGGTCTAGAAGCAGTATGTCCTATAATGTTATATTTAGTTATGACCTTGTAATCAGTACATATATTTTAAGTAGGTACCTATAGACTACACCCACCCAATATTATCTGATTACTTAGTACATTTAATTACAGTACAGAATGTAATATTTGTATTAGTAGTAATTTTACTAATAAGAATGAAAAGTAGTTGCCTGTGAAGTATAGTGCAAGGGCTATCCTACCTTTTCCTGTGGGTGTCATTGTATTTTTGTTGCAAAAATGTCCACATATTTAAGGTATACCAACCCTCCAGTCACAAACTTGAGATTCGCGGATGATATAATTCTGTTCGCGAAATCCTCACAAGAACTTCAAAATATGCTGACAGATCTTGACACATGTAGCAGAGAGGTTGGCCTAAGTATGAATACATCTAAAACTAAGGCAATAACAAATACAGACAAAGATATAATAATAGTCAACAGCATTCCTATTGAATATGTGGATGAGTATACATACTTGGGCCAAATAATCAGAGTAAACAATATGTCAAGCAGGGAAATCGAAACACGAATAGGACATGCGTGGAAGAGATATTGGTCACTCAGGGAAGTAATGAAAGACAAAGCAATAAGCACCTCAGTTAAAGGAAAGCTGTTCAACACCTGCATACTTCCTATCTTAACATATGGATGTCAAACTTGGGCGCTCACAAAAGCTCAACAAAACAAACTCCGAACTTGTGAGCGTAGCATGGAACGAAGTATGTTGGGAAAGAGGAAATTAGACAAAATTAATCACATTCAAATTAGAAAAACCACGAAGACGCAAGATGCGGTGCTTAAGATAAAAACGCTAAAGTGGAAATGGGCTGGCCATGTCGTTAGGGGAGATGAGAAATGGAACAAAAAAGTAACATTGTGGTACCCAAGAGAGGGAAAGAGGAAACAAGGAAAACCTTTTAGACGCTGGGAGGACGAAATGGTTGGAACAGCTGGAAAAACCTGGACAAGGCTAGCACAGAGAAGGGATGACTGGAAAGTGTTGGGGGAGGCCTTTGCTAAAGGGCACACGGAATAGATTAATAATTATATTGCAAATCAATGTATTAAAGTAACAAATTGTAAAATTATTCTGATTAAAGGCTATAAATAAAAAAAAAAACCCTCCAGTCACCAATGTCCCCATTGGAAATAATAATGGTAACCCTTGGGGGTTAAACTAGTGTAATTAAATAAATGTATGTATGTGTATACGTGAATAGAAACAAATATTGTAGATGAATGAGAAAGATTACTTTGTCTCAATGTAAGAGAAACTTTGTTCTGTTTACATACATATACTCACGCCTTTTTCCCCCTTGGGTAGGCAGAGACAACAGCCCGCCATCTGCTTCTGTTCGTACAAACTTCACGAGCTTCCTTCACTGTCATTAAACCTTTCATGCAAACCCGCCAGTTTCAAGTGCTTTTGACCTGCCCTTTTTTCAACATCTCATTAATTTGATCAGTGTATGTCCTGCGAGGTCGACCCCGGCTTGCCTGACCACTTATATCTGCCTTATATACTTGGTGTGTCATTCGCTCAGTACTCGTTCGTTCCAAGTGCCCAATCCACCTTAGCATACCCTTTTCAAATCTTATAACAACATTCTCTTGTGTTGTTCGGTTTACCTTGGCATATAATGTTTTATTATTTAAGTTACATGTGGTTAACAGCAAATTAAGTTAGTTACTGTTTCCCTATTAAATATATTGATACAATTAATATTTTAAAGTACCTACTAAGTAATTTACATCTTTATGAACACAACCTATTGTGACTTTTGAATTATGCATATTCAAAAGTCACAATAGGTGACTTTTGAATATTCAAAAGTCACAATAGGTTGTGTAAATAAAAAAGTTAATTGTAATTCACCATTTTTGCTTGAAAAATATTTAGTATTTAAATTTACGTCTTTTTTTGTTTTTTCTAAGTAACTTTGATTATGATTATGACTGTGTGATATGAGTTGTAATGATCAGAAACATTGTAATTGACTGTGAATTAAAAAAAAATGAAATGTGTCCATGTCACTTTCAGAGACTCCACTAAGGTTTATACTTTAAACTTTCATGCCAAATAATAACATTTGTTTATAACACCATTTTAAAACCAAGAAAAAATTACTACACTTTCACTTCCTTACGTTTTTATATCACAAATCGGAAGCACGCGTAACGAGTGCAATAGTCTACAACAAAAATGCTAATTAATCTTACCCATTTTGTGGTGCCAATACATTTGCAAGGCTGCACCCATGCCGCTAGCCGGTCATCCGCTTCTGTCGCAAAACACACCCAGCACGACTTCGAATTGTCATCTTCAGCAGGCTGCAACGCCTGCGAAGTTCCCGTTACCACACTTGATGTCGGGGGTACAGGCACGACAGGCTTTTCACTAGACATATTTTATTGCGTCTTCGTTAATCAAAGAACTTTTTAACAGACGAGCATACACCAACACTTATCAACAACAACTGCCAAATTGCGAATATACGTGACGTTATAAAAACAAAACCATATTTTTGTCCAGAAGCGATAAAAATACTTTTGTCAACAGCTGTTTTTGTCTTGCAAGGGTTTTTGGAAATTTCGTTCGTTTTGACAAGCTGTATATGAAGTGAATGCCTTTGCCTACTGACTGAACTAAATGAAATGAGAGCGAGTTTTGTTTTTCTTTTTTGAAGTTTTTTGGCTTGGTTATAAGACCTTTAAGCCATGACATTAGCCTTTTGACATTTTGTTTGTGATGGTGTGTTTGGCGTCTCTGCCGGTTTTCGGCGCTATGCGAATTGTTCCTTAGTTATAACTTATTTTTGCTTATTTTGACTGAACTATAAGTAATTATGAGCAGTTCTGTAATGGCAAATAAATAAATTTTTACTTATAACTTACTTATGTCTATAGATGCGAGTTTTGAAATGTTGAATACAGGGTTGCCAACTATAGATGTTTTTTTTCTCATGCAAATCAGCTAAAAAATCTCGTACTTTGATTCTCAAACCTTGTACAATCAATAAGCATATTAAAAAGTATCTTTATTATTTAAGAGAGTAATAAATATTACTTATTACCCTTATTACTTATTATTACCCTTATTACTAAAAAATAGAAAATAAGTTTTAATAAATTTAAATTAAGAATAGTGTTATAAATTTCAGTAATATAAATTAATAATAGTATAAATAAAAAAAAAGGAATTAAAAAAAGCGTGGGGTGCATGGGTCAATAGATATAAATATTTTATGACAGACATGAGTAGAGTGATTATCATTTTGATAATATCTTAAAAGCACACCATGCTTTTTTTTTAATAAAATACATTTTTTTCACATTTAATTGAAGCAGCACCTGATGAAATGAAATGAAATGAAATGAAAGTTTATTTGTCAGAATATGGGTGAGTGGGTACAGAAATTTTAGATGTTCGCATTTTAGGTGCAAGCCATACTCTACCACTGTGTGGCGTACAAAAATATGTCTTACAATTAAAATTAAATTATTCGAAAGTTAAAATTATCATATACATTATCATGCCAAAAAAAATGCAATGATCACAATTTACCATTATTTAAAAAAATCGTCAATAGTATAAGAACATTTATCCATTATTAGTGTAAACAGTTTTCTTATAAATGCATTGATCGTATTAATTTCTTTGAGGCTATTTGGTAACTTATTATAAATATGTATTGCCATACAATATACATTTTTACTAAAAACATTCACTCTTTGCTTAGGAATTAAAAGCTTATGAATGTGTCTACTCGCTCGAACTACGGCATCATTGTGCTTACAAAAAAGATGCAAATGACTGCGTACGAAGACACAAATCTCGAAAATATATAGACTAGGCAGTGGTAGTATATTGTACTTTTTAAAATATTCCTTACAACTGTCTGTTTGCTGTAAACCAAATATTGCTCGTATACATTTTTTCTGAACAATGAATGCTCTGTTGGCCTCTACTGAATTGCCCCATATTATGAGTGCATATCTTAATTTGGACGAAACATATCCGTGATATGCACTGAGAACAGTTTCTATACTTGATATTTGGCTCAAGCGATATAGTGCATAAACAAACCTCTCCAAACTTAGGCAAATATTTTCTATATGCTGTTTCCAGTTACAGTGTTTGTCAATTGTAATGCCCAAAAATGAAGCTGCTTCTACTTCTTCGACTATTTTCTCTTTTTTTATTGTACATTAAGCTTAATAGGTTTGCTATTATAAGTCTGAAATTGTACCATATGTGTCTTATTAAAATTAACTTTTAAGTAATTATAATCCAACCAATTAACTATATTATCCAACGCTTTGTTCACCTTATGCTCTAAGTCATTTTTATTGTTGTCTTCTATAATTAAAGTAATGTCATCAGCGTATAGTACGCAGTTATGTTCAGTCACATCAGGTAAGTCGTTTATGTACAAAATAAACAACAAGGGGCCAAGGTTGATACTCCCTTGCGGTACTCCAGAACTGTTTAATAATTTAAAGTCTGACTGGCGGATAAATTGTATTTTTCAGATATGCTGAGTATTTCTACACATTGATAGCGATTTTCTAGGTAGCTCTTGAGCCAATCTAGTGCTATTCCACGGATTCCATATCTCTCAAGCTTGTGTAGTAATAATTTATGGTTCACAAAATCGAACGCCTTGGACATGTCTAGAAATATTGATACTACGCTGTTTTTCTTATTGAGATGGTCGGTAATTAATTTTGTGAGTGTAAAACATGCTAAGGTAGTAGAATGGTTTTTCTGAAACCATTTTGTTCAGGTTTGAGAATATTATTTTCTCTAGAAACTTATATAGTTTGTTATGCACTATTTTTTCGAATATTTTCGATAAGATAGGAACCAGAGTAATCGGTCTATAATTATTCATATCCCCAGTGTCCCCCTTTTTATGTATTGGTTTGACGACTGATTGTTTTAATCTAGTGGGGAAGTGTCCTTGCGTGAATGATAGATTAACAATGTGACATAAGGGAGCAATTATCATTGGTGCACATAATTTCAAAATGTCAGTTCGGAGGTGATCATAGCCTGTTGATTTAGTATTATTTAAAGAATTTATAATTTTTAAAATGTCAGAATCATTTACCGGAGTCAAAAAAATTGTGTCCATATTATTAGGGATTAATGTCATTACTTTAATTATAGAAGACAACAATAAAAATGACTTAGAGCATAAGGTGCACAAAGCGTTGGATAATATAGTTAATTGGTTGGATTATAATTAAGCGTCGGTAGCTTAGTGGTTAAGGAGTCGACCTTACGATCGAGAGGTCCCGGGTTCGAATCCTGGCCATTACACTACCGATGTGAACCCACTCCTAACACAAGCAATTTAGCTTAGCTGGAGGGGTTAGGGGGAATATTAGTAATTTCGGTTACTAATATTCTTTAAAAAAAAAAAAAAAAAAACAAAAAAAAAAATGTCGGGTAGGTAGTCATATTTAAAGTATTTACTTCAGATTTAACACAGTCAAAAGTGGATGTCAAACTTATAAAATAATCAAAAAATTGCTGGGCTATTTGGTCTGGGTTTGAATATTCGATGTCATTGAATTTTATATTGTCTATGTAATTATTATTCTGTTTATCAGATACATTATTTTTTATAATATTCCAAGCAGCTCTGCATTTTTTATTAACTCTTCTTATATATTGCAAACTTTCAGTAATACAATGGTATTTTCTGACAGTGTGGGTCGCAATATGGGCTACATGTTTAGTGAGTATTTAAAAAACTGTATTCATTATTCCCTACCCAATGCAACTTACACTCAAATTATAGATAAAATTGTGTCTTCCAAGCATAATAGTAATTCCACTATTGTATTACTGGTAGGTGAGAGTAACAAAGTAGGCAAGAAAGAATTATTATACTGTATAGAACGCCTAAGTAAATTAAGAGTATTTAAAATAATATTATGTGCATTTCCATATGTGTGTTGCCAGCCCTCATCTCATAATAAAAAGATACACTATTTGAATAATTTTATTCATACTCTGACATGTCGTCATAGTGACACTTTTATATTTTTTGACACTAATAATTTTATTAGTAATTATTGTTTTAAGACTAAAGATAGTATTTATCTTACAAAGTATGACAAGTATAAAATTGCTACATTGGTAGCAAATAATATTAAGTTTTGGACGAGTTTACATTGTAAACAAAGTAACAACCTGATACCTACAGACTTGCCAGGTACTTGTAGTGGTAATTCTGTATTTTTAACTGATAGTAATAATTTAAACTAAGTGTTCAGACAACAGGAATGCCAGAGCTAAAGATAGCTCATCAAAACATACAAGGTCTTCCCGGCAAGGAATTAGTAATTGAATTATTTCTAGAGAAATTAAATGTAGATATTTTGTGTTTGACTGAGCATTGGCTCAAGGAGAGTGAGATGATGTTCAGTATAGACAATTACAATATTGTAAGTTGCTTTAACAGGAAGTCTGCTATCAGAGGTGGCTCCATGGTCTTAATAAAAAATGGTCTCCGTAGTAAAGAGCGGATTGACATTGTTAGACTTTCTGTTGAGCGATGTGCTGAGGTGGCCTGTACCGAGCTTGATAGTTATATAGTAGTCTGCGTATACAGTCCACCTAGTAGTGATTTTGGAACGTTTATTGGGGTCATGGACCAAATTCTTGGTATAGCATCAAGCAACAAAAAGAATCTAATAGTGTGTGGAGACTTTAATATAAACATATTGGAACAGTGTAGGAAAAGTACCCAATTTTTAAACATGTTCAAGAGTTATAATCTTGTAAATATATTTTGTGAACCAACTAGAATCACTGCTACAACTGCCAGTTGTTTAGATAATTTTTTTAGTGACAGTGTATACTTAAGTAAGTCTGTAATAAGTGCGTTGCCCTCAGATCACTGTGGTCAAATAGTATCGTTTTCCAAGGGAAATAATAATCAACCTAAAGAGAAAATTATGTGTAGGCCCATAACCTCTAACAAAATTAGAGAATTCAAAAACTTGTTAGAGAACAAGCTTAATACTGTAGCTTACCTAGGCAATAATCCTGATGTTCATTACAATAGTTTATTTAGTACATTAACTAATGCTTTTTCACATACATTCAAACAAAAATGTAAAAAGCACAGTACTAAATCTAAATTCTGTGAATGGGCTACTGTAGGTATATATAAGAGTAGACGAACGCTATTCGATTTATACGCCCAAAAGCAGTACAATTTTGACGGTGGTTTCATTGACTATGTTAAAAACTACTCCAAGTTATTCAAAAAAGTATGTAGACAAGCAAAAGCCATTCACATTAAAAGGAAAATACTTGAGGCTCCTAATAAAATGAAGGAAACTTGGAAAGTGATTCACAAAGAGTCTGGTAAATGTAAAATGAGGGATAGTATTACTAAAATTAAATTAGAAAAAAGGGATATAACCTCTCCAAAAGATATTGTAAATGCGTTTGAAGATTATTTTACTAATATTCCATTGAAACTCACATCCTCTATTAATTCTAACGCTCAAAGTGCCGAGAGTGCCCTTCTTGAGTGTAATATCAGTTCTTCCAAATTTAACTTCAAACATATTGACCCCATTGACATATTAAAAGCATTTAAAAATCTCAAAATGAAAAAGTCTAAAGATTACTGGGGCATGTCAGTTACTTTAATTAGTCATGTAATTAATATCATTGCACCTGATTTAGCACTCATTTTTAATGAATGTATAGATGAAGGCACATTTCCTAATTTAATGAAACATAGTAAAATAATACCACTATTTAAGAAAGGATCTAAGTCAGAACTTGGAAACTACCGCCCTATCTCTATTTTGCCAGCTTTGAGTAAGGTGTTTGAAAGAGTGATGCTCAATCAAATGCAACTACATTTCAAAACCAACAATCTTTTCCACAGCCAACAGTATGGCTTTACTGGCGGGAAATCTACCACCGATGCGGGAGTTAGCCTAGTTAACTTGATTTACGACGCTTGGGAGGGATCGCAGGATGCTATTGGGGTATTCTGTGATCTTTCTAAGGCGTTTGATTGTGTTGACCATCAGACACTTTTGCTCAAGTTACGTCGGTACGGTTTTGACAAAAAATCCACAGAATTAGTAGAATCTTATTTAACAGATAGACTTCAGACTGTTGATGTGAATAACGTTAAGTCAAATGGATCAAACTTAAAAATAGGTGTACCCCAGGGATCAATCCTAGGACCTTTTCTCTTCTTGGTTTACATCAATGACCTGCCTAATATAATTGAAGCACAAGCTGGCATAGTATTGTTTGCGGATGACACGTCGCTAATATTCAAAGTGGATCGGCGTAATACAAATGCAAATAATGTTAATAATATTTTGAACGCCATTTCAAATTGGTTTTCTGCAAACAACCTATTGTTGAATGCAGAAAAGACCAAATGCATTAGGTTTACACTGCCTAATGTGAGGCAAACACACGTTGATATCATGCTGGGGGGGCAAAGGTTGGAATTTGTAAATAGCACTACCTTTCTAGGAATTACAATGGATTCGAAATTGCAATGGGGTGACCATATCACTATTTTGGCCAATAAACTCAGCTCTGCTGCTTACGCTGTCAGACAGATTAGGCGGTTGACAGATGAATCTACTGCTAGGCTGGTATACTTTAGTTACTTCCATAGTCTGATGTCCTATGGAATACTACTTTGGGGGAATGCAGCAGATTTACAAACTATCTTTATATTACAAAAAAGGGCAATTCGTGCCATTTATTGTTTAGGTAAGAGAGATTCTCTTAGGGAACGATTCAAAAATATTAATATTTTAACTGTAGCTTCCCAATATATATTCGAGAACATACTGTATGTCAGGAAAAATATTTCCAATTTTACAAAAGTTACATTACAGACAGAAATCTGCGCAATAAAAATAAACTGATCCTTCCATGTTATCGGCTAAGCAAAGTTAGTGATTCTTTTAGGGGGGAAGGTAAACGCTTTTATAATAAATTACCTGAATCGGTCCTTGGTATGCCTGACAATAAATTTAAAACCTTTGTTAAGACCACCTTATGTAAAAAAGCATACTATAGGACAGATGATTACCTTAAAGACAAAAATGTCTGGCTTGAGCATGGTGCAGGCCCCTCTTAATGCTACAACTATAGCATAATATTGTAGTAGGCAACCTTTTTTTTTTTTACCATATTTTAACTTTTTTAAATTATTTTAACGTTTAACTTAGGTTAAATTTTTATTTTAACTTTGGTTTTTTTTATATACCTTTATTTATCTTGACACGAGACAAAAATGTACATTCGTCCATATTTAGTCTTAAGAAATCACTATTTATAATATGACGTCTCGAAAATGCCGCAGTGGAGTTTGTTGCGCCGTTTCTTCTCCACTAGGGCCTAGGAAGCGGTGGTAAACTTAGTTTTAAGCAGATTTTGACGTCAAAAAGATGTAATTACGTTACACTATTTTTAAAAATAAAGACTTTGACTTTGACTTTGACTTTTCCGTTTTTTGAGCCTGAATAATACACCTTTTTAGGATCCTGCTATAGTTAGCATATATCCGTTTATTATCCTTACTTCTAGAGAACTTATATCGCATGTAAATTCAACGTTTTTGCTTACATGCTCTTCTAATTCCTCTAGAGATCCACCGACATTTTATAGGCTTTTTTGTCACTTTAATGGTAATCGTGGGAAAACAAAGCTCGTAAAACAGAGTAACTAAATTATGGAAGGCGTTAAAAGCCTCTTCTGTATCAGTACAATTGTATACTTCATCGAATGATAGGGCCGACAGACACGTAATGTGTCTATCAACGTTAGCTTTGGCAAAGTCTCTTTTTTTTTCAAACCAAAATTCTCTTTGCTTTGGTTTAGCACAAGGAGTAAGTTCGAATGTTATAGTCTGAGCTGTTTCGTGGTCAGATAACGCCAGCTCAATTAGGTTAGGCGTTACAGAAGGTAAATTGCTTACAATAAGGTCAATACATGTTTTTTTTTGACGAGTTGGATACAGAATATGATTTTTTAAATTATAATTGCATAAGATACATTGCAATTCTTTCGCATTTTTATCATTTTTTTAAATATCAATGTTCCAGTCTCCACACAATACAATATTCCTTCTTGTCCGATTGCAAACTTGCTTTAACAAAGTTGGCAAGTTTTTTAGGAATATTTGGGCATTATCACTTGGTACCCTATATATACATATTATAAATAGTTTAAGTGACAATATTTTAATCGCACAATATTCAAATTGGAAAGGTATCGGTTGTATTGTGAGATTAGGGATTTTACATTCCAGATGCTTCTTTACTAGTATACACGTTCCTCCTCTAGGTTTATTTATTCTGGAATAAGATGCTACTAGCTTATAGCCCTTTAATATTAAATTGGATTCCGTACCTCTTTTAATGAATGTCTCAGTTAGACATATTATATCTATATTACATTTTAATTGCTCTAACGTGATTTCAAATAAATCTCTTTTTTTTAGAATACCAGCTATATTTTGATGTAAAAGTGTACATTTCTTTGTAAGGGACGAAAAAGTGAACGAGGATCAGGTAAATTAGATTCATCCTGATTCATATTAAACACTTGACCGTTATTTGAAGCTTACTTGATGAGAGTAGCGCTTGTCGTATTTCCGGTTTATTCGGTCTCTTTCACTCCTTATACCTCCTATATATGGGTATCTCGCTTGCACATCCGGCTACCCCACCAGGCCTTCCACACTGTGAGTGTGACAGGCGGGTTTTTGAATCGTTGGCGTCTTGTTTTCCGTCGAGTGCAGACGTTCGTCAAGACTACGTTGCACTAGTAATTATAAAATTTGTAATAGTCTCTTATCTAATATCACTCTTTTTTAATAAAAAAAAAATATACGTGAAATCGTTAGTGTTTTTAGTGATATTCTCTTATAATATACAACCGTGCTATTAAGCAGAGTAATTTTGCGTTAAACGTGCTTCTCATCGGGTACTGTAAGTGATAGATTACTTTATTATATTAATCTGCAATTTTCAATAAGTGGGTACATCTATATAACGGTTTTATTGTTCGTACTCATAATCAAATCTTAATATTTGATTTAAATAGTTGACTTTATTTTGTATATACCCACCTTTTTATTGATTATTTATTACTTCACATTTTACTGTGAATTATTTTGTGCTGTGTCTTAGGATGCCCGATCCGAATGATATTACCTCGGCTCCGGTCGCGGGGCCATCAGGTATACATGGCGGCGAATCCACTAGCAGTGTACCACAGGCAAAAGACAGTTCGTCTTCCTCTAGTGATACCTATAGTACCACTAGTTCTTCATCGTCCAGTGCAACGATGCGTAAAAGAAAACGCCGTCATCGCCGTCACCATAAAAAGAAGGGGGGCAAACGTAACCGCAAAGCCTTATTACACAAATTATCCTGTGAGGTTAGCGAACTACTCAAACACTTTTATGATAGTGGTTCTGTCCACCCATGCAACCAACCTGCTGTAACCTTTTGCTGTACAGGCGAGGAGCAGGATAGGGACGATGGGGACGTAATCTCGTTATTGCCTAACGAGGACTTTGGGCCCTTGTTCGATGAAGGCAACGAGGAACTCGCAAAAGAGTCGCATAAATTTAACTTTAACATTCAAGTTAAATTGAAAGAACCCTCTGGGCCCAAAACTCCAGATGAATTCTTGAAAGTGTTAGAAAATATTCAGCACTTTGATAAGGATGAGTGGAGTGAGGTTAGGTATGCCGAAGTTCAAAAATCATACAACCACACTCCCCGCTTTACAGAATTGGAGATAAACGATGAAGTAAAACCTTACGATTCCCAACGCCACTTAGCGTATGCGGATAAAGCGTATGGTGCATTAACCTTTTGCGTCCTGAAGCAGCGTGAGGTTTTACAAAGTAGTATGACCGATTTAATTACCTGGGCCGGAGATAAGGTATATCAGCCCAACAACTCCGCGATAAGATCGCAGATTTGTTTTCTGAAGGAGAATATCACAAGGTATCCTCCGACATGTTGCAGCTCATCTGTGGTCATCGCGTAGAGACCATTCAAATGCGTAGAGATAGCATTATCAATTTTGCAAGAGATCCATTAATCAAATCGTTCCTGCGAAAAATTCCACCTTCAAGCCAACATATCTTTAATGGGGAAAAACTGACATCATTTTTAGAGAAAAGTGGAGGCGTGAAAAAGGCTTTTTTACCTCCTAATAAAGCTGGCGGCTACAAAAATAAGAGTGTCGCACGCAACCCCTCGCAGGGGTCAGTGAATTACGAAGTACCCTCGCAGGGTACCATTCAGACATTTCGCACTGGGCCATGTTCTGTCCAGCCCTCGCAGGGCTGCGTACATAGTCGACCCAGTCAAAGCCGTGGACCCCCACAGGGTCCCGGAAACAGACATAGCTACGGTAGCTCTCGTGGTGCCAACAATAATACACGAGGATCTTTTCGTCCCCGTGGAGGTAGCCAGCGAACCAATAGACAAGAACCAGCTAAGAGCAGGAAGCGCCCTGCAGACCCTGATTCCTATTCAGGAACTAAGAGAAGGAGGTACTGACTACTTACGGGCGGGTCAGCTGACACACTATGTCGCTGGAAGAAACTGAGCGCACCAGATACTTTGCTTCACCTAATAAAAGGTTATCGCATACCTTTCATTCGAAAACCTCCTCTTGTTTTACCCAACACATGCAGTCAATTCAGAACAATGGAGTCCAAAGAGATGTCAACTATCATCTCACAAATGTTGTCTCAGAGCATACTAGAGATGGCCCCATGGTCCTCGGGTTTCTTATCGACAATGTTCCTGGTTCCGAAAACCGATGGTACTAACCGACCAATTTTCAACCTAAAAAATTTGAACCAATTTGTTCTCACTCCACCATTCAAACTCATAAATGTCTTCCGAGTACCAAGTTTCCTTCAACCAGAAGACTGGCTTTGCAAAGTAGATCTATCGCAGGCCTACTTCAACGTGCCAATTTGCCAGTCACACAGGCGATTCCTGCGACTAATTTACAAAGGAAAACTGTTGCAAATGACATGTCTTCCATTTGTTCTAAGTATAGCACAGAGTATTTGCGACACTGACAAACTGGGTAGCACAAACGTTAAGACAGGAGGGCATTCGAGTACTGGTCTACTTAGACGATTATTTGGATGCTCATCAAAACCCTCAAACGCTTCGAGTACACATTCAAATAGTGCTAGACCGGTTGCGCTTCCTGGGCTGGCAAATAAATCTCCAAAAATCCATGACGTCGCCATGCAAAAGCCTGACGTATCTGGGCATTGCATGGGATCCATGGCGAAACGAGAGATCCTTGCCGCACGAAAAAATAACATCTCTAGTACAGAAGATTCAACAATTGTTAAAGAAGGGTGCAACAAATTTAAAAAATCTCGAGAGCTTAGTGGGGAAATTGAACTTTGCAAGTTTCGCAGTGCCCATGGGCAGACTCAATTTTCGAGACACACTCATGTTTCTAAACAAAATCCAGAAAAAGGTCATTACCAGCTCGAACACTCTACCATCAGAAATAAGAGACGACCTGGAGTGGTGGCTTCTGAATTGCCACCAATCTTCCCCGATTCATCTCAATCCGCCGTCGCATTTTCTTACCACAGACGCATCAGACATTGCATGGGGAGTTCAATTCGATGGCCAGTCACTGTCAGGACGTTGGACGAACCAAGAACAGGGCCTCCATTACAATCAAAAGGAAATGAAAGCCTTAGAAGAACACGGGGCACAAATGTCCAGGTCAACGGTCTTGGTACAATGCGACAACAGAACTGTGGTAGCATATTTACGAAACGAGGGGGGGACCAGATCATTCGCCTTGATGAAACTAACAAAGCAAGTTTTCCATCTTCTGTGCATCTACCAGATCAACCGAAAGATACAACACTTGCCGGGAAAATACAACAGCTATGCAGATCACCTGTCGCGACACTGGCTTCCTCCGGAGTGGCATCTTCTACCTCGGTGCACGATGATAATATTCAAAAGGTTTGGCGTACCCATGATAGACCTGTTTGCTTCCGAGCGGGCAAAGGTAGTGACGAATTATGTAACGCTGGACCAGAACGATTCACAAGCGTTGTACCACGATGCCTTCTCCCACAGCTGGAACTACCCTCTAGCTTGGGTCTTTCCACCACCTTACCTCATACCACAGGTGTTAGAGCACCTCATCTCGGCAACCGGAGTATTCCTCGTGGTAGTCCCGAGATGGGAGCGAGTGTTCTGGCGGCCAGACCTGAAAGCTCGTGCAATAGCAGCTCCGTTCACAATAGAGAAACTACACCTGCACCTGATAGACACAGTGACCGGCCTACCACCCCCCAAAGATCAAGAAATGACTATGGAAGTGTGGAAATGTGGGGGTGGTCACAAAATTTAACAGAATGGAATGAAGCTCAAATACAATTGTTACAATCTGCCTGGCGTCCGTCTACCAAAAAGACATAAAGCAGCATGGAACAGATGGCTTACGTGGACAAGGAAACATGCGCTAAGCCCTTGAACAGCTACAGGTCCAACCTTAGCTCGTTTTCTAGCGAATTTATATATTATAGATGGGTTAGCGTATAATACTATTTTGCTACATAAAGCAGTTGTTTCTACCTTAAGTAACTCCGATATTGCAGATAAACTAAGCTCAGATGTTTTAGTTTGGCATATTCTAAAATCGTATCCATAAAGCATCCGATCTGGAACATAGATAAATTAGCTTCATTTTTAAGTGCGTATTTTGTAAATGAGAGTAGTGCTTTCGCAACTTCTAGACATACAGCAACATTGCTTCTCTTATGTTCGGGCAAGAGAGAGCACGACTTGACCCTGTTAACCGTAGATTCTAACCATCTGATCGATAACGATAACTATTTGATCCTATGGCCTATCTTTGGATCTAAAACAGACACTGTTGTATACAGATAGTCCGGATGGAAACTGTCTTACAATCCTACAAATAAAAAATTTGGACCCTGTTTTCTGGGTAAAACATACTATATCTGTACTAGAAGAGAGACGTAGTACAAGTAATTGCAACAACCTGTTTCTTAACATCAGAGGGAAACCAAGAGCTGCTTCTCGTACTGTTATCGCGGGATAGGTCAAATCCTTATTGTTGGAAGCTGGCGTCGTGGCTCCGACAGGAAGTATACGGTCGGCCGTTGCGTCCAAGAACTGGGCCGACAATTTTCCCTTAGATGAAATCCTCTCCAGGGGAAATTGGAGGTCACAGAACACTTTCGCACGCTTCTACTGCAGAGAGGTTATGTCACCAGACACTAGTTCTGGTATAACTAAAGTGTTTAATCCAATTAATTAAATCAGTTTATTGATTCGAATTAGGTGATCAATTCAGTAAACCAGTGTTAATCAAATTAACTACTTAAATCTGTTTTATAAAATTCTACTATGTGATCATTATTGCGACCCTCGATGAACATGATTTATTATGTGTAGGAGTATATTGTTACTACCTAATCTCTTAAATTGATTAAGTTAATATAGGATCTTCTTGCACATCCCTTGGTTTTATTATAAATATAAAAGGGCCTTCGTTATCTCAACCCCGAATATTTGAATAACCTATATTAATATATTGATTATTGTGCTTAGGCACTACTTGCGCTTAGGTACTTATATCACATTGGCGTCGTAACACCAGGCGATAACAGACACGTCTCATCAAGTAAGCTTCAAATAACGGTCAAGTGTTTAATAGCAGTGTTTTACCTGAAATAAAACACATATTAAATACTTACCTTATTTGAAGCTTACACTTAAATTCTGCCTGGTGCAGATCTCAGACTCAATGATTCAAAAACCCGCCTGTCACACTCACAGTGTGTAAGGCCTGGTGGGGTAGCCGGATGTGCAAGCGAGATGCACATATATAGGAGGTATAAGGAGTGAAAGAGACCGAATAATCCGGAAATACGACAAGCGCTACTCTCATCAAGTAAGCTTCAAATAAGGTAAGTATTTAATATGTGTTTTATTTCAGGTAAAACACTGCTATTTACTATCTTTTTAGTATTTTTAATAATATGAAAATATGATGTAATTTTCGTTTGGGCAGATTTATTTGAATTACGCTGTACACTGGGCATGTAATTTAATTTATTAGGCAAATAGCTTGATTTAGCCAAATTGTTTTTAATCTTATTCATTTTTTTTTTGATAATAATAGTGATCAATTTCAATATTTAATTTATAACATAGATATTTAATGTAATTATAATGATATTTCAGATTTTAACTTAAATTATTATAGGAGTAATTAATAGGAATTTTTATGTATTTACAATTTATATAGTTTTTTATTACTAATTCTATTTGAGTATTAATCAAAGTTTCATTCAAGTACGGATTACATAATACATTAGTTACAAAAACTGATTGGTAGCGCAATTTATATAATACAGTACACAGTTCTGATATCAAACTGTAGGGGCTTTTATCGTTTGAACCTATGGCTAACACAAGATTAGGTAAGTAACTAAACTAAGTACCTATTTTCTATTTATTTTTAATTGATAAACGTCACCCTACGTATACCTACGTAGGTATATTTTTATTTGAAAAGCGTTTAAATAATTAGGGGTTCATAAAATAGGTATGCCTGCATATATGTATATAAGTTTAATTGATTAATATAGCATTTTTTTAAACGTGATGTATTTATAATTTTGATTTCAGTTTACTTGATTGAATTGAATTGATTGGGTGGCAACGACGGCTGACTGTTGGTCATCTCACAACAAAAGTTATTTGGGCATGACAGTTCACTGGTTAGATCCTATTACAAGAGCCAGAATGCATGCAGTATTAACGTGCATTCGCCTAAAAGTTACTATATATATATATATATATATATATATATATATATATATATATATACATACTACATCCTGGCCCAAGTAATGATAGATATTCACTATGAATTTCACATAGATAAAAAAATCACAAGGTCAGTTAAATAGACTTCGTTTTTTAAAGCGTGTTTTTATCTCGACGCGATTTGAACTATCAACATTTTTTTCGTCATATTAAGGGTTAGAAACTTTTTTTAATATTACTGGCTTAATTAATTTTCAATTTTTTTATTTTAGGACAACTACTGATAATGGCAGTAATTTTGTAAAGGCATTTGTGCAATTCGGCTCGGAAATCGACATACTTCCAGAGTTGCCAGCATGTGATTTAGAGTCTGAGTCTGACCCTGATATTGTCAACCTTTTAAATCCAAACTCAGAAGAAGATGATCACTTAGAATTTATTTCAGTAGAAAACATACTGAATGCTCCTGATCGTCTCCAGTACAATGTCAATGAACAGATATTAGAAAACTTTAATAATTTGCCAGTTCACATGAGATGTGCTGCACATTCGTTCAATTTGGTCGCTAGCAAAGATGCAGATGCTGCTCTACAAACAACTGTTTTTAAGACTCCCTACAGAAGTGCCTTAGCCAAGGTACGTACTCTCTGGAATCAGCAATCACTTAGTACGGTAGCAGCAGATAGCATTCACGCTGAATTAGGCAGACGACTTGTCCTTCCAAATACGATGAGGTGGAACTCTCTGTATGATGCTATTGTCGTTCTCAAAGGTATATTAGAAACGCTCCTGAATGATGAGCAGTGCCAACTTGCCGTGGCTAGTAACGTATGTCAGCAGTAGAGCGGATGCAGTAAAAAAGTGCATGGAAAAAAAGGTAGAAGATGCCTTACGACAAGAAGCAGCGGAAAATTCGAAGGACAGAGATAGTTTAAGTGGTGGAGGGAGCAATGTGAGTAACAACGATGATGACGAGGAAGACTTTTTCAATTCTGTCACTCAGTCTATGGAAAAACCAGAAATAGTAAAGCGCAAAGTCTCGTTAAAATGTGGCTGGACTTGAAATCAAAAGACTCGTTTAACGATGCTGCATTCCTCGGGGAACAGATATTCATAAATCTATTCATTAAATACAATACTGCTATGCCCATCAAGCGCTGCAGTTGAACGTCTTTTTTCCACGGGTAAAGACATTTTAACACCAAAACGAGCCTCGCTTTCAGACGAGAACTTCAACATGTTAATGTTCATGAAGGGGAATATGCACCTTATGCCCGACGATTAAATTACTCATTTGAATTATACAAGTATTTTGTCTTGTTCCTAACCTGTTAACTTCCAGAACCTAAACCAACAAGTTTTATAAGTTCACTGACGCAATAATTAACGGATTAACGTTAACTTGCGTTAATTCTTCCGAAATGTAACGCTTTAACGTTTAACGAAGCTAACTTTTTTTGCATCGGATTAACGATTAACGAAGTTAACTATTTGATTAACGGTGCCCGGCTTAACACCTCAGGTGGTTAGATTCTAAGAATTAAATTGTAAACAAATTAATTTTTATATTTAGGTTCAAAACTAAGTAAAAAGACAAGTAAATATGAAAATAAATACTAGGACATGAAGAGAAAATTATTCTTTACGATATAATAACAGTCAAAACATAAAAATCGATAAAAAATTATAATGAATTATGGAAGAGTAAAGACAGTAATGATACATTACAGTGTTACCAATTAATACCATTTACTGTAAGCCCACGAAGAATATCGTTCTATATCACACATTCAGAAACCTACTAACTACGATGGATTACCATAGATATAGGATTATATATCTATGTGGAATACTATTTGCTACTGCTTTAAGACTGGCAACATGTTTGATACTGGCAATCAAAGAGTATGTAAATAAAATTCCAAAAAAAAAAAAAAACCTAACGGTATACTGCAGTATACTGGCAATCTCTAAAGTGAAATGTCATTCGCATGCTACAAGTGTCGATTAATTTATTTAATTTTGCAGTACTTTTAGTACCTTTAGTTACTTAGAATTTAGGATACGTAACTGGTTACGGGAATAATATCGGGCATAATAACGGCATCGTTTAATGTATGTGAAATAAAATGTGCATTTAAAAATCGAAGAACTAGAATTGTGTCAATTTGTGTAAAACAACATAATATGAATGGTGAACTTTAGTGAACTGCTTAGATTCCTTGAATCTTCAATAAAAGTAATTAATTTCTTCGGTAAGTTTCATGCTAAGAACTTTTATTTTTATTGTAGGCATTCGAAGTGAAAAGGTTAGGGTAAGCTAAATATTGTTATTGCAATAGTATACATAATAATTATCACCATTTACATAACAATTTAAAAGTCAAAAGATGACCTAGGTACATGTGAAATAAAAATAATTAGTATTGTTTAAAAACTTTTTTGACGGCGTGCGGTTTTAGTCGGTTCAAGCCCGACATAACCGCCCCCGCTGGCCGGCGGGGGGGTATGGGGTATGGGATGGAGAATAGCCCCCATACCCAGTAGCCTTGTACTGTTCTAAAGCTAGAGATGGCAGTCCTGATTTATTTATTTTGTTAGCTTAACTAATTATAGTGTCACTGAGAAAGTGATGATGTAATTTGGCTGTAAACCCGAATGTCTGTGTAGTCTTGGCATCAACCTCGATCAGGCTTGCCTTGAGAAAATACTATCCTCAAAAGCTAGATGAATCATTATGATGCGTTAAGTGGCATGCAAGTTCACTGGGAAAAAGTACAGGGAAACATTATTTTCATCCACATTTCACTGCCAGACTCAAATGAGTATCCGTCTATAAGGGAAGATAATATTTTTTCCTGTTATTTCATATTTTTCAGTTCTTTGATTTTCAAACATCTCAGTATTGCAATGGATGCAAAACATTATTTATTATCTTCACTGCATGTGGCAATGCGTAAACTGCTTACCACAATGGGGAGTCGAATGCTAGCTGGTTTACTACCTGAGTAAGTTTTTTTTTTTTGTGCGGAAATCCCTTCGGATACCCCCCCCCCCGCCGGCCAGCGGGGGCGGTTATGTCGGGCTTGAACCGACTAAAACCGCACGCCGTCTCGGGTCTACAGACGCCGGGGTGTAAGGTTACTCATAGAACATATCCCTCGCACTCCGACTGACCCGGGGCCATTCGCAGTGTCCCCTCTGATAAGAGTAGAGGGGTACCTGGAGCGAACAAACACCCCCCCCCTCCGCGGGCCTTGCAGGCCCGCCATACCCCGACCCCCTCGTGCAATGGGGTCAGCTGGCCCTGAAAAGGGCCGTTTGGTCAGAATCTTGGCCGTTGACGTTGACGCCAGCTACTCCAGAGTATCAATCAGAAAATCAATTATGCGTCATCGCCCACGTTGCCCAGGGTGCACCAAACTTGGAGGTGATCCAACCAGTCGCACCCCACTACCTGAGTACCTATTATCATATGGGTGCCATACGATTTATAATGTAAAACCTGAATACAATATTCAAACATGCCAGAGAGCTGTGGAGTGGAGTAAACCTAAAACTGAAAGAATTATTGGAAATTCCGTTTGCCTTACGGAGTTTCGGCAAAAGGGCCCTTAGACGGTTCCGCCAATTCTCAATAAAGCCTCACCAAGAAAACTGATCTGGAGTCATAAAAATTGTTGTGCTTATTTTGCTCTGTGCCGCATGATTAATGTGATTATTGGTTAAGAAGAGTGGAGTGGGAGGCTGGAGGGCCAGCATATCGTCTCTCTTCATGTCTTTGGTGCGACAGATAGCTAGCTTTCGAATTATTCGCGCATCTTGGATACTTCTCGTAAAGCCGGTCTTCCGCCGGCGTATCATGGCAACCTCCATCAACATTCGACATCTGAGTCTGTATGCAGATCGTACAAAGGTTCATCAACTCAAGTAAATTTATAGATCCTTCGGAGGCAATGGTCCTTATATGCGTAATATGCCTATGCATCGCGATAAGTTCACACCCTGCTTCTATCCCTATAATCGGATATCGTATTGACAACCAAGTGTAAATAACGGCTACTTTCTCTAGTTGGCCCCTATACAGTTTACACACAACATACCATGGAAAATAGAAAGATGTAAATAAATAAATTGAAGATTTAGTCTTGCATGTTAATGTTAATAATTTTTGTCTTAGTAACCATAATTAACTAGAAACACTTTTGCAACCCAATATCGTAAAACATGGATTAGACAACCATAATTACTACAATCTTACTATGTACCCATGTTTAGCAAAATAAATGATTGATTGATTGATTAATTATGGATGAAACGAGATTCTAAAGATCTTCTGAAAATCGGCCAGTGTAGAAGAAATGAAGCCTAACTTTTACGAGGCGGAACCGCAGGGTGACGATCGTGAAACTACAACGGTGTAATCATTGACCAGTCCTGGGTTGTGGCCAGGGAGTCTTGTTGCATACTTCGTGGCCTGTTAGAGGTTAGTGTGCAGGTTGAAAAGACAGCGAGTGACGGCGGAACAACTCGCCGACATTATTTGAAGAAAATAATTTTAGGCAGGGTATACTTGCGATAAATAGGTACTAAGACTACTTAGCGCGGACTTTCCTCTTGGGGGTGGTGGTCAGATCAGATGGTAATCTTTCAACATGATAAAAAACAAACTCAACTGCACAATGCAGCTGTAGGAGGGTGGGCTCCGGGCTTCAAAGTGCAACCGGAATTGGTGCTAGGATTAAGAAGACTAACGATAAATATTAAATAGGTACATATAGTTGTAGGTGGCGGAGCGCGCCCGGGAGAGACTTAGAACTCTCCCGGTCCGCCGAGCCCGCAACTTGCTCGCCGCGCGTCGCAGGCAACTCAGGCGCCGGAGGTCGCTTAACGACCTCCGTCCTCCATGAGCGCAGGCCTGGGGGTGGCGGGTGAGGCCACCTGTCACCCCAGCAGAAGCAGGCCGGGACGGTGGGGCGACTAGCGCCCCTCCCCCAAACCGGGGCAAGACGGGGACACCGTGGTTCCCAAACCCGAGGGGGCCATCTCGAAACCGGAGATGGCCCAGGGTCAGTCGGGGTGCGAGGGATATGCTCTATGGGCAACCTTACACCCCGGCGTCTGTAGACCCGAGACGGCGTGCGGTTTTAGTCGGTTCAAGCCCGACATAACCGCCCCCGCTGGCACGCGGGGGGGTATCCGAAGGGATTTCCGCACGATAAAAAAAAAAAAAAAAAAAAAAAAAAGGTACATATAGTTGTAACATAAACAGTTTTAGCGATTCTTGGATAGGTGCTGTCATCATACCTCTATTAATTTTTTAACTATAATTAAGGATCCTGTGTCTCCTCTATCAAACCTCTAGGCTCGTTTAATCATGAAGTTATCGTTCATTGCACCGATACCGGACCACGAATTCATCGACTCGATTCATCAAATGCGCGTCAACAACACGTTGTCATCCTTGAAACGTTGAATAAGCAAGAGGAATTTTATTAGACGGACACGAAGGCGACGTACGCTTACCTATACATACTACCTATCTACGTCACAAAGCAAACATCACTAGGATTCTTCAGATAGGTAAACACTCCAGTTCTATAAGTTGACATATTATTTAACTACACAGTGATTCCGCTCCTTTTTTTATTAGCCAGTATTACATACTCATTCTCAGGTACTCACTACTCAGTAACTCAGTATTCGCGAGAAGCGCGTCACTAGCGCCCGTGCATATCGTCGCGTTTTACCTCTTCATTTTTCAAACTTCAAGCAAGCAAGGTACTTTATCAGTCGCTTTCACTAAGTTTCGACATTGCATCATTATAAATATAACTTGAGACCTGTTCACACACGGTCAGGCTTCCAACATGTGAATTGTGTCACATTTCGTAATATTGACAATCTCTAAAGAACACTTTGATCTAATAAAACAAGTTTCGATGTTTTTACAACTAAGTGTGTGTATGCGTTTTATGTGTGTGTACAGCTAGCAACTTCTATTACTAAGCTTTAATCATATTTTATAATCATATGATATTCTACTAGTCGTGCATCCTTGACCTCTTTTACCATGATAAAATACTAAACATTTCTATATTATAGGCTTACTTTAACGCGTATATGAGTAATATTAATCAGGTAGGCAAAACAGTAGATTTTTATTCAGCGAAAACGTTTTTGTAGGTCGCTGGAACGGGTTCAGTATTCCATCCGGGTGGAGCTGAGGGCTATATAATACAATCTGTGCAAACCACGCTTAACTGGAAAAATCTCTAGCAGTATAAGCAAAGCAATTTAGTCAACAACAAAATTCGGTATAGGAGCAAAATTTTCAATTGTACTGAGGTAACTTACCCAAATAAGGCCAGGGGGGGCTACCCATGACCTCTTAATAGCAATTTAATTGCAGACCTAAACTAAATAGTTCCGTACTCATACCATGACGTCGTATTAAGTCGTCGTAAGCGTCATAGTACCGATCATAGCAATGCAGTTTACAAACTTAAATTGAATTGCTCTGAAACTGAACTGTTTATAAGTCATCATGGTAAAGCGCCTGTGGTCTAATAAGGCCTATGTTCAAAATTTACTGCCTCGTGGTTCAATTGCCGCCAAAGTTCGTAGTCGTGTAGCTACACACACATTCATAGCAAACGAGCCGTGATATAAACTTTTTAAAAATCTCGCACGTTTTTATAAAATTTTGGCCGAAAAGACGCGAAATATTTTCATTTCTTTACATGCATGAGGTTTTTTACTTATTGTTTAATTAAACATTTGCCAACCTCCTCGTTCAAATTTGTGAATTATAATATCATTATCTTTCAAGTAATAAACGATTTCGTTTGGCACGTGGTTTGTTCTAATTACGTGGGCCTTATTAGGACTTGTTTAGTTTTCATTTAGAAGTTGTTGGTTACTGCATTACACTTCCAATAGCAGGTCATCCTAAATCATTCAGGCCAAATTGAAAATTATCTAAAGCAATACATAGTAATAACGAACCATAATGGTATTATCCTAGCATGTTAAGAAATTAGAAGACCGAATTTATGACATGCGGCAATGCCTAACTTGTGTAGTTTGGTATCACAAATCACAAGCTGTGTGATTTTTATTGTTCAGGAGGTTGTTTGAAAACAAAAATAAAGGAGTTAGATTAAAAATGTGTGAATGTGTTGTACGAATGATTTACGATGATGACGATACGATGGCCAAAAATAAATAAAAATGTGATTTTAAGTTGATTTTGAAGCAATCTAAGAAGTAAAACGATTTTTATTTTTCTTATTTACATCGGTCTATACAGGGTTCACGGGGTTTTCAATTAGGCCTGAAGGAAAATTTTGTTATTTTTGTTTACAGAAGTGTGTTGTTTATTCTTGAACTAACCTTCATTTTTTTTTCATAATGTTGATTAGATTAGATTCATATAAATCTATTAATTAGGTGACGACAGAATTAAGGTAGGCAGGCCTTATTTGATGTCTTTATTTTTTAACAAGGCAAGTTCAGCATGTTTCCGCCCTCTTTTTCGAGGGACGCCAAAAAGGGGATGAAAAAGGAGCGGGAAAGGTCTATCTCACTTTCGTGCCGCAGATGGCACACCGGGCGGCGGAGATTCCAGAACGATCTCCATCCTCTATTTTCCTTATTCTTCCCGCGCTGGCCTCGGGGTGACGGTTCAGACCAATCGTCGCCCTTGTAGATGCAGGCCCAGGATGGCAGCGCGTCGTGGTTCCGTATGCGCCTCTATAGGGGTAGAGGGACTAGATCCCCAACAACACGTTAGGGTCGCCACCGTTGGCCGCTAGGGCTGATCGGGGACCCAAGGATTTCCTCTCTCAGTTCGAGCCCGCCGTACCCACCTCACCGTTAGCTCCGGTGAGGTGAAGCACGAAGGAGGAAACACGTAGGTACATTGGCGTTAATTGCCATCTGATTCTAGGATACCTTATTATTTTGGGTCCAATTTATTTAGTGTTTGAAACTGAATGTTTATAATTACAAATAGGCCTACAAAATTTTGATCTACATACTACTATGTTGCGGTTTATTTCATTGAACTAATATTACTAGCGTATAATTGTTTTTCCTTTTTAACACCTTTTTACCCTTTTAACCTTTTTAACCTTTTAACAAATCAAACAATGGATTTGATTTGTAAAAAAAGGTGGCGTTAAAAATTCCATCCTGTATACCTTGTTACATACAATTTGTATACAAATTATTATTATTATACAATATTACAACTAAACAGGACGTTTTGGAAGTTTTAGACGGGCTTCCCTGTTCTTTCTACACTTACAAAACTCCTGCTGATTAAAAATCTAATATTTATTTTTTTATTAAATAAACAAAAATGGTCGGTTCTATGGTAGGTGTACTGCGTCTATGGCGCTAATCGGTAGAGTTTTGCGTTTATAGTTCATGCTATAAACGCAAATTCAGGATCATGTCTCATGCCATTGCTCACGTGCACATGGGAAGCGGACACACACGCCCTAGCTTGAAATTTGGGCCGTTATTAGAGAGTCAAGTGTAGATCGGTCTCTGTACGTCGTCGTGGGTATCGGCACAGATTACTAAATAGTTACTACGTAACAGATACTTTACTCAGTAGAAAAAATCCAATACCTACTGCTATAATTGACTACTCCGTCGCGTCATCAACCACTGCATGCTAAAATGTGCCTAAATCCTTAACCGTACAGTTGAGATTGCTTCGCACCGCGCGATCCCACAGCAATCGCAGGGCTGCCTCTTTGATAAAATTAAATTAACATAACTTTAAAATTGTATCGTTTATAAAATATTTTTTTTATAAATTGGTGCTGACTGTGCAATACATCTAGATAAAACATAATTACAGAGGTCAGTGTGTAGGTAAAATAAATAAAAAATCTTTAAAAGACAGACGGACAGACACACCGACATGACGAATTTATAATAGATCCCAAACTAGGCAATCCTAAAATTTAATATTAGGAATAAATAATACTAATAAATACATTGAATGGTTATTAACATTTATCAATTTATTAATAAGAACTATAACACGAGGCGAGCTCAAGAATTATTTGACGATATCATGGAAAATGAACCCTTTGCAATATAATTATTTTTTATAACTTCAAACATCTTTAAATTAATTTTTCTTTACATAAACATTTACTTATATATTTTTTACAAATCGCATAAAACCGAATCATCCTACCTAGTTTGTTTGTTTACGCTAACAGCGCGACAAGTTGAGACAGGTTGCCGCGCCTCGCGACTTGTCTTGGAAGTTTCGTAGGTAGGTTTGCGCGACTGTCCGTCAAATATTATCACAATTTTATTTTAATAATAATAGCGTTTTAAACGTTGTTAAAATAGCGTTTAAGGTAAGTATGACGTTTCTATGTAACAAAAATATGTAAATCTGTGTGTGAAAGGCAAGCTAATATATCATCTAGACTAGACCTATTAAAAATAATTTTGAAACGACAAAAAACAGTCATAGTTTATCACTTACCTTTATTCGTTGACAGGTAAATGGAAAAATGTTTTTTTTTTTAAATATATTTAGGACACGTCAATTTGACTTCACCTCGCCTGATGGTAAGCTGAAGGTAAAGTCTCAGGAAAGAGGGTCACCATTACATACATGTACCATGTTAACAATTGTGGCACTCAGCTTGACGGCCTCATCAGAAGAGGATTGTCGTCGCAGCACCGCGTGACACCCACCGGTCCCACTAGTGCTGCGACCACAATCCCCCTGCCCGGCTATGCACTTGCTGATCCCTGAACGCAATCAAACCGAAATTGGATTACTATGGAGGGTTTTTCGCAATCGTGCACGGTGGTACCTACCCGGCCGAATTTTGTGACAAATTTGTGTCATCAAATTTCTACCACCAGTATTGTGTTTATCCCTTCTTTTACTTCATTTGCACCCATCTACAGCACATAAGGCACCAGACGGCATCGTAAATTTCCGCACGATAAAAAAAAAAAAGGTACGCGTACGAACGGAGCGATTAAAATTTAACAGCGTGCGTGCGCTTCGCTAGCGAAAACCGCACTGAATTTGGTCCGCAAACGGCCCGAGGCCGCTCGGCCGGGCGGTAGGTAATTATAGCGCGCAAGTATATGGAGTGAAGGAGGCCTGGTATCGGCACGTAGCCGTGTGCTAGGGTGAGTGTTACATTCGCCTTGGAATTGTAAGGAATTTTAACTTTGTCATGCCTTATCCTAAATCACTATTAAATAGACCGTAGATGCTCAAAACTGACGGACTCTGACGGATTTTATGACGGAAATGTTATAATTTCATTTAATTAATTATGAAATTAATTATATATTGGAGGACATTAACAAAGGCAAGGAGCTCCTATTTTTAATTGTCCTAGGAGTAACAGGAAGTACCTACCAGCTTGACACCACTGGCACAAAACACAGAAAAAGCTCGGCTTTGTGACTATGTGTGTCAGTAGGTATAATTAATCAAAATTATACAGGACCTTATCATACCCTCTCAAGGTTTGTTACAATGCAGAGCGATAAATCATATTATGTATCTACTTACCTATTTGTTCATTATTCTTATTAAGTTTTACTAAATTTTTTTAATACCTTCGATATAATACCTATTCACCGTTGCCTTGTAACACCGGATATATTATCAGAATTCCATTTCAGTCTGAGTTTTCCTCTTCGCTCTCCATTTAGGTACATTGTCCTTAGTAACTGGTTCAGGAAACCTAAAATTGCAAAGAGAGAGCGTGTCAGACAAGGTTCATAACTAACGTAACTCATACACTTCCCTAAACGGTTTTTTACTAAATGGCCTGTGTTACTGCATTCATATGCAAGATTTTTGGAAAATTACTTTTCCACTCACTTTCTTTTAATTATTTACTTTCTAATTGTATAGCTAGTATAAAAATATATAATATAAGCAAGCAATATAAAATAGATTCGCAACGGTTATCATATGCTATTGCGATGCAATGGTGCTGGATTTAGTGAGCTAATAATACCTAACCACAGTATCGGATGCTGGCAATTTATTCGTGCCAATCCTTATTTAGAGTTCAGTTCATATAGACTCACATATTGGGCAGCAGATTCTAGAAAAAATAAGCACTTTTTAAGTAAGAGTAGGTACCTGCTTCATTCAGATTCAATTCCAAAAGACTGCAAAGGCTTTTTATATTTGGAATAGGCCCCTATTATCAATTACATGGGACCCCTTTTTTTTCGGGCGGAAATCCCTACGGATACTCCCCCCCCCCCGCCGCCCAGCGAGGGTGGTTATGTCGGGCTTGAACCGACTAAAACCGCACGCCGTCTCGGGTCTTCAGACGCCGGGGTGTAAGGTTGCCCATAAAGCATATGCTGGCTGGGGGTATCCGAAGGGATTTCCGCACGAAAAAAAAAAATGGTACTTGAATTAGACTGCGCTGTGTGCTAACCTATATACCTGCGTCAAAAGTGACTGATTATTATGTGCCATAGCCAAACAGGCATCGTCAACATTATCACAAAACAACTAAAATAATGGTGATAGGTTTAACGAGGGGTCCACAGTTGCATGAGGCCCCACCAAGATCTTTAGGGCTTAAGTTAATCTCACCTGCTAGACTAGCTAGTAAGATCCGTAAAAAACCAAATCATGGAAAGAAGAAGTAGGACAGCGGACTAGTGCTTTCAAACGATGAGATCGGGCAGTATATTTGTACCCTGACATGACATTCGGCCCCTCGTCTGGTCTCGTCGTCTAACCCTAACGCTTGCTGGACCGTGTCAGAATCTGAAATCATTATACACTGTTTAGTAAGGCATTTGTCGGTCAATCTTTGCAAAATAATAGAATATGAAACGACTATTCCGTTAGTATTGTTCTCGTGGCGAGTTGAGTTTCACTTTATTCAGCAGTTTCTGCTCCAAAGACGGAGTTACAAACAGACAAAAATCTACTTTAAATCGAGCTAGCTTAATTACTGATTTATCTCGGGTTGACAGTGGGATAATTTGAGTTTTACCCCCTTATAGTATGCTTACAACATAAAAGGTATCAATTGCCAAAATTTCAAGTTTGTAGCTTCAGCGATTGAAGCTATTCGTTGATGATTCAGTCAGAACAAGTCATCATATATATGCTTATCGTCCAGGTCCTTGATAGTCAGTATAACAACAATGATAATGTCTTGCCTGCGAATGTTACAAAATAATTAGTTTATAACAATGATCAATGAAGCCTTCATGATGTTTGTAGGTGAATGAAGAACAATGCTCTGACGGATTTTATAGTTCATACGTGCTATCAGGTCATGTTCATGTGCACGTGCATTAAGGCATTCACTAATTCCTTTGAGTTGAGTTATCGAAGCGTACAAATGAACTATCTAGGGACGCCTGGCAGATGTGAAATATGTAAGTTTACACGGTTACTGTCATGGCAGTTAAGCCGATCGCTTCCCAAAGCGGAATGGCGATCATATCAGGCAGTGGTGTCTCGCCTTTAATAAATACACATTTTAATAAATACAAATAGACATTTATATGTTACTAGCTTTTGCCCGCGGCTCCGCCCGCGTAGATGTCGGTTATCGCGACAAAACATAGCCTATGTCCTTTCCCAAGGTCTAATCTACCCCTGTACCAAATTTCAGCAAAATCGGTTCAGTGGTTTTTGCGTGAAACACAACAAACAAACTTACATTCGCATTTATAATAGTAGGGATTGATTGATTCTGCTAAAGAAGCTTTATCCCGTCATTTTGAAGTTTTTATTGCTTGTTGGAAAGGGTTGCGGGCAAAAATTTAGTAGCTCAATACATTGCCACGTACTGCCCCGTCAGGAGACAGCAGCAGCGCCACGCCGCCTTTCCTACTACTACGTCCTCGCCAAGAAAAAAAGAGGCGTTATTACGTTTGTTACCAAGAGTGCACACAGGTGAGATAGAAGATATTAAATAAATAAAATAATAGTTAAAAAAAACTAAAAAACACGCTTTTCATAGAAAACCAAACAAAAAAATAGAAAATAAGTGTTAATTAATTAAGCGTAGCGAGCCGAAGGCGAGCGAAGCGTCTTTGGTTTCAAAGTTGCATTTCAAACAAATGATACTCCTCCGAGACCGTTTGACCGATCTCTACCAAATTTGCCACGGTGATCAAGTAGACATTACTGAGTGTCGTAAGGGGTCGAATGTCCAGATCGGTCTTACCATCGAGGAATAATCACCGAAAAACCAAATCAATGGAAAAAGTCGACCGGTCACGTTGACCTATTGTTGGATAGGCAAATCTCGCTACGCTTAAGTTTGGGTTGATTGCCAAGCTGGCAACCGAGTAGTTCTGTGTTTCGTCCTATAGGGGTTCGTCCCAATAGGACGAATCACAGAAATTAAAAATAATTAAAGTTTTCCTTCAGTGATTCGTCCCATTGATTTTTTTTTCTTCATTTATACAAAATTTGTATGAAGTAACGTCAGCAAGGAAAATGCTTAAAATAATATTGCAGAGAGATTAGTATTATTTTATAGAAGACTAGCCTTCTGCCCGCGGCTCCGCCCGCGTGCATCTCGGTTAACGCGACCTTTGCTCATATCTTAGGTTCTACTCAACCGATTGCGATCAAACAAACGTAAGATTTTAAGTCCGAGTAAGCCCTTTCTAACAAAAAAAACGCATCAAAATCCGTCCAGTAGTTTTTGATGTCGTTCCGCCGCTTCGCCGGTCGCTGCCGCGGCACGCTCGCTACGCTCGCTCGGCTCGCGCTCTGTTGGGGTCACAGTTCTAACCTAACCTAACCCAGAAGCTATATTGAATATACTGCACCAACTGGTTCTAAAACAAGCTAAACTTGTACTGTGGATATGACAACGGTTTTAGGAGAGTGTTAAAAATATCTGTCAAACTAGTGGTCATTTGTTATTTTAATAAAAGATGATTCTACAAATCTAGATTTCGTTTTACTTAATAACTTATTTTATTAAAGTAATCAGCATTGTTTTGTTGACGAAACTAAACACTCAGATATCTTTAAAATTAAATCGATAGGACGAATCAACGACTGAAACTTATTATATTTTAGAAAAGTATTGTTTCGTCCCATGGGCCGAAATTATCATAGGACGAAACAACGAACTACCGTGGCAACCGTCCTAGTTTAAATTATGAAGTGTTAAAAATTTCAATAAATATAAATTAATAATAGATAATAAAATGTTTTTCATTTTTAAAAAAGCGTGGGGTGCACGGGTCAGATATGAATATTTTATTGACAGACATGAGTAGAGTGATTATCATTTTGATAAAATATTAAAAAGCACCCCACGCTTTTCTAAAAATAAAATAATTCTTTTTTATTTACACTATTATTAATTTATATTTGTTGAAATTTTTAACACTTCATAATTTAAATTGATTAAAACTTATTTTCTATTTTTTAGTTTGGTTTTCTATAAAAAGCGTGTTATTCAGTTTTTTTAAGCTATTATTTATTTGCTACTTTTTAGTTTTGCTTATTCATAAATAAATGAACACGCTGCTGTTGCCGCCTATTTCAGAGTGTATAATGTGACATTATCCGCTATGGATTATACGTGATACAAAGTTGACGGGGTAGATGGCGCTGTTATCAAATATTTACAGAGCATCAGTAAATATTTCGCGAATTCATTAGTTTAAATTATTTTGTAAATTGAAAAATGGAATAATTTTATCAAATTAGTGTATTGTCATCGGTCCTCGATAAATGTACAAATTTTGAACGAAATCTGGCCATTTAAAGTGGGTCAAAATCGCGCCCAAAGGAGTCGCTTACAAACAAACATAGGTACAGGTGAAGCTAATAAAAAGCGTTTAAAAAAATAGTCGCAGCTTTGTTGTTAAACCGTGGGCGAATGACTACAAAGAGAATTATATCTTTTATATTTTTTATATGCTAAATTACTACCTCTTTTGATTAGCAGTATGAATTATCCTTTAAAACGCTGGCATACAATTTTTTCTTGCTCGCGCAAAAAAACACCTTATCTTCGGATTAGTAGGTTTGCCACAAAATCATGACTTTAAAATTATGCAAGAATTAACAAACCTGTCTTCGAATATCCACAAAACAAACGGTGCACAACGTGCAATGGCACATAATAGATAATAGTACACTGCAAGTGTGCCTTTACTTTCCTATTCTACTACTTCGCGCTAGTGCAGACAAGACAAAGTTTTATCGTAATCGGATGATCCACGCGTACTTTGCTCATCGATACGGCTGCGAGTAAAATATATAATATATACCATATACAATAAATACAATAATATATACAAAAACATTGATTACCTATTTCGCGATAGTGCAAACAATAAGTGGACAAAGTGTTCTTATTAACGGTGTGACTCCGCATAAAATACGAACGAACAAACAAAAAATAATTATTCATACTATAATTTATTGCCGGTCAACTTTATTGACGGGCAAAAAATAAATATAAAGAATAATCAATTTTTTGTTTGTTCGTATTTTAGTCATAATTATGTAATCTAAAATCATATATTATATTAGATTACATATGACCATTTTTAAACAAATAAATTAAACCGGTTAGATCTAAAACTCAGGGTTATTAAAACCTTTAGGGCGGCTTGCGCAACATTTGGTCTAAACAGAATTTAGTTAAATGTGTTTATCTTGCTAAATATGTTTAGCCTAAATACAATTAAAAAGGTCTTGCTCACGTCCGTTTGGATGGTAATTTAACTAATCGTAGTTAGGGAGTCGGTAAAGCAGTGTCTTGCGTTCCTTTTTACGTTTTCGTGCGTTGTACACTTGAATTAGAGCAAAATGGTGGCATTTCTTAAAAAAAATGCGTGAAATGGACCGACCATCCTTCAACTGTCATACGCTGTTTTATTTTGCTCTTCTGTTGTGCTTGGAAATTTTATATACATCTTATACAATAATGCAATGGCATGAGTAACACGATGCACTATTCTACAACCTGTGCTTTCATGTACACCAATCATGTCACTACAAGTTATTAGCTGACTTCCTGTCGCATAAAATCTCAGCGTACATAAAAGTTGGTTCATAGGAGTGACTGATTTGATCCTGCAAAACAAACAAAAATAGCTAATTAGCTACCTATCTATTTATTGAATATTCATTAATAATGAATACATTTCCTTACTTGTTGCTAACCTCAAAATGATGACGCGCGATTGCTACTAAACGTATTTAGCGACGCTAAATAGCCATCTTTGGGTATTTCACTTTGACAGTTCGTTAAACGTGATTAGTGCCTAAATTTTTGTTGTGCAAGACGCTAATTATAATTAGCAGACTAAGGGCGGCTTGCGCAACATTTGGTCTAAACAGAATTTAGTTAAATGTGTTTATCTTGCTAAATATGTTTAGCCTAAATACAATTAAAAAGGTCTTGCTCACGTCCGTTTGGATGGTAATTTAACTAATCGTAGTTAGGGAGTCGGTAAAGCAGTGTCTTGCATTCCTTTTTACGTTTTCGTGCGTTGTACACTTGAATTAAAGCAAAACGGTGGCATTTCTTAAAAAAAAATGCGTGAAATGGACCGACGAGCTTTCATCTGTCATACGCTGTTTTATTTTGCTCTTCTGTTGTGCTAGGAAATTTTATATACATCTTATACAATAATGCAATGGCATGAGTAACACGATGCACTATTCTACAAGCTGTGCTTTCATGTACACCAGTCATGTCACCACAAGTTATTAGCTGACTTCCTGTCGCATAAAATCTCAGCGTACATAAAAGTTGGTTCATAGGAGTGACTGATTTTATCCTGCAAAACAAACAAAAATAGCTAATTAGCTACCTATCTATTTATTGAATATTCATTAATAATGAATACATTTCCTTACTTGTTGCTGGTTTTTAAATGTGGGGCTATTTGCTGTAACAAAATTGTAGTGGTTTCTTTCGTTAGACGAAACCTTCTGAAGAATTTGTCGTCCGAATACATTCCAAATAAGTCTGCTCTCTCAAATAATTCCCTCGGTCTGTTGATATATTCTATAATCTCCTCATCTTACAAACTTCCTACCGAACTCTTTACAATCTTTTATAAAATAATAGTAAAATTTCTATAACCTCACAATGATGACGCGCGATTGCTACTAAACGTATTTAGCGACGCTAAATAGCCATCTTTGGGTATTTAACTTTGACAGTTCCTTAAACGTGATTAGTGCCTAAATTTTTGTTGTGCAAGACGCTAATTATAATTAGCAGACTAAATGCGTTTACGTCGCTCTTAAACTGTATTTAACGACGATGCGCAAGCCGCCCTAAATGCGTTTACGTCGCTCTTAAACTGTATTTAACGTCGATGCGCAAGCCGCCCTTAGTCAAGTTTGAGCCGTTTCTGTGGTCGAAGTCCCTTTATTACGGCAACTGGACATCCCTAATTCTGGAATAGTACTTAGGTACATTAGATATTATAATCATTTATTTGTCTGTACCTGCCTGTTTGTAATAGGCACTGATGCAGGTACTTGATGTACATTCAAATGAATCGAAGTCCTATTGTTATTATATTAAAATAAATTCATGTAAGCACTGCGCCTCAAATCTCTGACGTTACACACAAGGTCAAAACTTACACTTACAACATCGCGTCAGTTCTAGAATGATCGTAAAGTCATGACCCCGACTCGCAGCGATGTACGTACTCACACCAAAGAACTTCAAATGCAATAAATAAGATACTTAAACCGATCATAATATCGTAATGTTTAACGTATCAGGACACATCGTCTATGTTGGTCCGAAATCCATTGACGATGGTTCATAGTCATAGTTGTCTCATTCTGATTTGTGTTACCGTTGCGTCGTCACGAGATTAATGAATTAATATTTCTATGACATGTTAGAAAGAGGGATAGAGCTAATATAGGGTGGGTAGGTAAACTAGGTTTCTCCCGAGGGGGCCATCTCGAAACCGGAGATGGCCCAGGGTCAGTCGGGGTGCGAGGGATATGCTCTATGGGCAACCTTACACCCCGGCGTCTGTAGACCCGAGACGGCGTGCGGTTTTAGTCGGTTCAAGCCCGACATAACCGCCCCCGCTGGCAACGCGGGGGGGTATCCGAAGGGATTTCCGCACGAAAAAAAAAAAAAAAAAAAAAAAAAAAGGTAAACTAGGTTTCTGTTGGTCGCGCGAACGCAATCAGTATTTCACGCGGTCAGAGTCACTCTGCCCAGGTTCTTCAGATTGTTAATAGACGCGGATACGAACATTCACGAGCATCTAATGTCAATTAGGCATCTACTGTCAGTTAGTCATCCACTGTCAGTAAACAACCCCTACAACCACTTATAAGTGGGCTTTCTTTTTTATTTTTACGTGCGGAAATCCCTTCGGATACCCCCCCGCCGGCTAGCGGGGGTGGTTATGTCGTGTATCGACTAAAACCGCACGGTGTCCTCCCCAAGTGTCCGTTGCCGGGCACCCCGGGTAAGCCCTCGAAAGGATAACCCCAGGGTTGCCGGCGGACTTTAGCCGCCACCGCGGCCTCGCCTGCTGGGTCGGGTTTTATCCCGCTTCGGTGAGTTGGCAGGCGTGTGTAGGGCACACACGACACACCTCCGCCACGGCCTGCTTCTGTAAGGACGGCGAGTCGGCCAACTGCCGTCCTCAGGCCCCGATCATGGAGGTCGGTAGTCACGGGCGTAAATGAGACTGCAAAACTCGAGAGGCAGGGTTCTCTCCCGCTCCCTCTCCGCCGTCTCTTTCGCGCGCATTACCTGCTCGCAGAAAGAGGCGGCGGCGTGCCACTTGCTCCCGTCGGAGACGACGGCCCTCACCATGGTCTCCAACGAGATAACGTCCAGGACCGCAACGAGATCCCGGCGTTAACTCGCCCACGCAGGGCACTCCACCAACGTGAGGAGCGCCGTGTCTTCGTCAGGATTCTCGCAATGCTGGCACTGCGGCGTTGTCTCCCGGTGGATGCGCCACAGATACGTACCGAAACACCTGTGTCCGGTAACAATCTGGCACATCCGGTAGGAGAGGTCCCCATGGTCCCTCTCCAACAACTCCTTCATGATCGATCTCACCGCCGCAATGGTGGATTCCCCCCACCTTGGGTGCTCAAGTCGCACCCTCCATGTCTCCATGAGTTCCTGGTGGAGCTGGAACCGCTGAGCCCTGATTTCTAGGGGCTCCGGCCTATGGCCCCGCTCCAGCGCCTCCTTGGGCCACTGGTACAGCAGCGCAGGGGCTCTCGCTTCCAGGTCCCATGGAGGGGTCCCGGCTAGGAGACATGCCGCCCCGACGGAGATCGTGCGATACCCCCTGATGACTCTGACGGCCATCGCTTTTAACGGGCTGTTTAATGTATTAAGCTGGAGAGCCCACGTTGCGGGCCGCCAGAGTCTCCGCCCATACGGGGGCCCCGTACAGGGCCATGCTTCGCACGATCCCCAGGTACAGTCTCCTAGTAGGGGCGTTGGGTCCCTTAACGTTAGGCATCAGCCGCGATAGCGCGGCCGCAGCCCCCCTCAGTTTCGGGACCAGACCTTATAAGTGGGCTCATATAAGATTACATTACAATCCTTCTTCCTTCATTCCTGGATTCAGGGTTCTGTAAGCGGGACTTGAAAAAGCATCAATCGAGCCTTCAAAGTTAAGACTACAATTTCAGGATTGATAGTATCAGAAATGAGGCCTTTTGGACCTTTAAGACCCAAGCTCAGGATCTGGGTTTGGTCATGGAAAAAAACAAGGTAATAAAAATAAAAAATAAAAATATTTTTGGTCTTACCGTAAGGTCTAAATCTTGGACTTGATGGAGAAGTGATGTTATTTCTCAACTATTAACTTTCTATAGTACTTCAGTTGTTGATAATTTTGTAAGCAAATATCGATAGCTTATCGAAATATGCTACATTCCATCTAGAGCAAATATACCGCGTTCGTCGTAGGAGCTACATGCTACACTCATGTGATATGGGATTCAGCGTCATAGTTCGCATCCTAGGTGAAGATGTTTATCCTCAGAAATAATATATTATTTCTGTGTGTGTTATCGATATGTTTCTAATGAAATGTAAAAAATAATGCTCGTATCATAGGCATGAGTTATCTGGATAAGTATTTGATCACAATAAGCTATTTGTCTACTAGTAGGCATCAGAAATAGGTGATACAAGTTACCCCCTCGTATTTCTTAATTTATCGTGTTAATTTTTTAAAAAGATGTTTGTTTCCAATTCATTTTCACTACAGATACACGAACATCTACAAAACACTACATAATACAAACATACTTTCACTCGCAACGCAAAGTCCAACAAAGTCGGTAATTAACACCGATTCAAGTCTTAATGCGTTGTCTTATCATTTGTTTGCACATAATAGCATGACATCCTCATAACATTGATCAGGCTATGTAAATTCCCTGAACCCTATTTAAATAAATGCTTAATCCCGGGTATACAGGGCCCTTTCAAACCAATAACTTCGAGGCCCAAGCCACCCTTAGGTACCAATCAAAAACGATATATAGACCCCGGGGTCTACATGAACTTTGACCTCTGGGGATTTCGTCAGCACGTTGTTCTCTGTTATTTGCTAGAAACAACAACAGTTCCACGAAATATAAGTAATCTATGGTTTCTCCGACAACCTTGACTTTATCTTACCTTTTCCTTTTACCTATCTTATTGAACTTAGTCACTGCTCTGTGCTGTGCCCGTAGTAGGTATGTGTTTACCAAAACGAACACACCTTTTGGTCGATTGGTGTAGAGAAATATCGTGATAACTTTGATAATGTTTGTATGTATGATGATATAAAAATTAATGTTTGTTTCATCATCAATTTATTGCATCCAAGGGTTTTAACTCGGAAGCTGCGGTTCACTTACTCCTCCTCCTTTTAGTTTGGCTTAACGGCTTTTATGGGAGCGACTTCCATCTGCGGGCTTACTCTCGACACTCGATTTCACGAAATTGGAATCGAAATCGGGCATTTGGTACTCCCGACTGCAACACTAGCGCAGGATTGGAATGGAATTTGGTGGCAACTTTTGGAAGTAAATGAAATCGAGTAAAGTCGAATGAATTTTTGGTACTCTTGACGTGATTTTGACGTTGACATTTCGAGTTCCGCATCGAGTTTGAGATCGAAGTTTCACAGTTACAAAAATATAACTTTCTGAGAATCGACATTAGTTTTTACAAATATTTTTAAAGGTTTTTGTAGTGAAATATGGCTCGTTTAGGACTTTTTTTAGTATTTTGGATAATGCACACTCGTTAGATGTAAGGCGTAATTTGCGACGAATGGCGCGATATGCCGACAACGCGTTTGCCATGGGTGACGATGAGTTTAGACAGAATTACAGAGTGAATAAGGCTGACCTCCCAACGCTGCGCGCCGAGAGTAAAGTCTGCGCAAGAGCCTCGTCCGTCAACCAGCAGGCGTACAATTTAATGTTTGTTTGTAATTATTTTATGCGCTGGCGTACCGTACATCCGTTCTCAAGAATTTTTCTCATGCGTAACCGCTTAGTCAGGTAGTACTTTGTATAGGCAACTAGCTGATGCCCGCGGCCTCACCCGTGCGGAGGTCGGTTATCGTTTTTTGGTTATATCTTCGGTTCCCCTTAAGCAATTGGAAATCTAACATACGCCAGATTTTAAATCTGACCAAAACCTTTCTAATAGAAAAATCCCTTCGGTAGTTTTTGCGTCCATTGCGAACAAACAGATAAATTGACAAGAATTTAAAGAAAATATTTTTGTTTTCAGAATCGTCAATTTAACATAGGTACCCAAGTTTTTTTTTTTTTTTTCAAATACTTACCTCCAATGTAGGTACAGACAGACACAACTAATTTAAAATTGTAAAATAGTAGGTATATCTATACCTACTATTATAAAATTATGATATTTCTAATCTCCGTCATCTGATTAGAAATATATTAGAATAAGTTAACCGTATTGCTTGCTATCCTAATCACAATCTTGAGGAAAATAATATTATATATTTTGGTGTTTCCCCGAGTCAAAGCGTGCAGAATTCATATCATTGCTTGATAACCTTACCTTGCGTCATACCTTGTGTGTATCATTTTAATAGTAGCATTTTGGTAGTATTGAAGGTTCCTGTCAGTTTAAATTATGTCGCTGGTACCTACCAGTACCTACTGTTCCAGTATTTAGTACCACCATTGGATATACTTTATATTAGTACCAATGTCAATCATTACAAATTCTTGTAATGAATCGACTAATGTCATAAGACATTTAATGCTATTATAATGCCGATACATGACTTAGTTGTAATATTTGTGCGATGAGTAACTACTTACTTATTTACACAACTTATACTTTCAAAAAAACAGTGTACTAATACTAGCATTGTATTGGCAAAAGTTCGAGTCTCAACTCATCATTGGATTTGTACATCTGGCACATTATTTACGATATGGCATTTACGCCAAGTACCTACATTTAGAAATCGTACGATTTCGCTGTGCATCTGCCGCAAACTGACACAAGTCCTGCCTCTAACACGTTTCGCTCCGTGTCATATAGGTAGAAAACGTAGGTATTTTGAATTTTCATGGTATAATTCAGAATTTATGATAATATTGAAAACCGTTTTTTATATCAATGACCTTCATTTTGGTATCCTTTTTATTTTTCTAACTTGAACACAACTCAAATAAAACTGGAATCCGTTTTGGATTAGACCAATCTTTGAGAGCAAATTCTATCGAGGAAAGTAAAAGTCATCGTGTATCGGATAACCGAAAATACTAGTTTGAATAGCCTAGAATAACATATATGATTTTCAGAATATAGGAACGTCTCATTTTCAAAAAAATCTAATTTAAAAAATCTCTTCCTCAGGGACCCTCGCCTTAAATAGGTTTTGTTGTTGACGAGTTATGTTTTACGTTTTTGTTTCTAACCGAATTGAAATCACGTGCTTTGAAAACGTGCCGTTACTGAATCGGGCCCAGGTGGTTTGAACTTGAAAAAGAGAACATGTTTTTCCAACCTCCTTGTGACCTTCCTTTTATTTTTTCATGGTCGGCAACATTCGAAAATATTTTAGACTGCAATCATCCATAACTTACGTTGCCGTTCAAACGAGCCTAAGGCAACTTTTTCTACAAGTCGGTTTCTCGCTGGGCCTACGCTTCGCCTTTCGCTCTTCCCTCCGGACTAGACAGAGACATCAGCCTGCCATCTGCTTCTGTCCTTAATACACACTTCACGAGCATCCTCTTTTGTCATAAAATCTTACATGCAAGCTCGCAAATACGGTTTATAAACGGAAAGGGACCTACTCGAAATTTGGAGACTTCGCCAATAATATCCGGCACCGGGTTAGGTTGTCAGCTCAGGTTAGGAATAAACAATCTCAATACAAGGACGGGTGCGATAGGACGTGCACTGAACAGTGAGTGCGAACGAGAACAAAACATGATTTCTGTCAAACAACGCGGTACACTTTTGACATCGCGAAATTATCGCGATAATATAATATCTGTATACGTCATTTTAAGATTAATAAGTAGTTCATTGACTAGTGTCGATAAAAGTTGACACTGTTCCAAATTCAAAACATTGCAATAGGTAATGTAATCAGTAATGCTCCGAGTAGTTTCCCAAGGGTCTGTCATCAGTATTGTATAACATTAAATTGCCGACGTCACAACATTGGGGTCAAAGCCGATACGTAATTACGGTTTCAATAGTGATAATGACCTAAAAATTAGGTAACCATTTCGTTTTTAGTTTTACAGTACGACGCGTCAAGAAATTGTCTATAATCTTTGTATTGTTACAACTGTTATAACAGAGTAGATAATTAGTATAATTGCTAATGCGTTTGACTTCCAATCATTGGGTTCATATTCTGGTTGGGCTCGAACCCCAACCAGAACAGTAATTACAGACTAACAGAATACGTACTCTTGTGAATGTACTTCAGAACTAGTATAAGTATTTAGCTAACAGGTTAACGAAAAGCAACTTGTACGGACAGGGCAATGTGGACTCCACAGAAGCCAGTCGCTCTACCTCCATCACTCTACTGTAAAGGTGTGGTCAAACCTTGCTTTTGATTGGTCATAGAGATCATATTTTGCAAACAGCGGATGGGTGATACGTTCAAAAGCGGGACTGACCGGGTCTTACCAGAATGTTTGATCGTGATCGTTCCAAAATTTATCTGTACATGCAAATGCCCGTATTTTTTCGATTTCGGATCCAATTTTCGTAAGTTTTGTAATCTTTACTGCTCATTGCTGCAATGTAAAGAGAAATTTAGTGGTTTGCGGGATTGCATTGAGATTTACATTTGTTTGTATTTACAAATAGCGTAGGTAATAGCCATGCAATGATTTGCTGAGCTAGCGATACAGGCCTAAACAATTGTTAAAATAGCAAGGAAAGGTCTGCAATTCATGCCAACATTATAAAGGAGGAGGTTCAAGAAGACGACTTCCGTGAAGTAATACGTACAAAGACTTCTGGTATAGAAAAAAGAAAGGGAAAAGACCCAGATAGATTCACTTAAAGTGCACATAGTTATGATATCACTGTAGAGTAATAATATTAAGGCCATTGTTCTAAGAATTCATCGGTTCGCTCATATCCATGGATTAAGTCCGGAAACTTATAGCTATTGTTCTCTTAACATGATATTTCTTTACAATATGGAGTGTTGGAACACTTGACCTGACACAATACACAATCAGTATACTAAAAATGTTTGAATTGTAGCCAAACGAAAGTCAAGCAAAAATTTGCCTGATTGATGGATATTTTTACATGCTACAAGAATTTTTTTTTTAAATTATAATTCACTAACTGACCCGCCTGGCTTCACACGGGAAGATTTCGTAAAAAGATTTCAGCCTCCCAACTTCAGATACATAACTGAGATTCATTTTTGGATGTCTTACCACGAACGTCTCGCGGATACTTTTACATTTTCCAGGCTTCACTTCACGCAACTAGTTTTCACAAAAATAGAACCAGAAATTTACAAAAAGAGCTTAAAACCTAGGTAGAACCTACAAGGAAGTGCAGTTGTAGCTGTTGTAAACCGAAAACTTTCCAGAACGGTCAGACGGGTACTAAATTTAATCCTCAGTCTTTTTGTCCATTTGCCAGAATAACCCGAAATTTATTCATTATATTATTATACTTATGGCGAAATGAATACACAGTGAACTAAAACAATCTAAAACTCTTTGAAGCTGATCACGAACAAAAGTCATTTAGTCTGTTTGCAAAGTAATAAAGGAAATATCCGTCAGCTATTACAAAGCCCTATTGCGCGCCAAAGATCAATAAAATTATGAAATAGGAAGTGTATCACCGCGAATATGAAACAGGTTATGATGTGCATTTACTTATTAGTTAAACCTTGTAAGCCTTGTACCGGTATAAATCCTCTGATTATGCTCGTAGCTTGTAGTAGTTTCAGCTATAACAATTGCGAAACCTTATCAAATTTTATGGCTATTAAAATGTTGCTTTAATTTTAGTGATTTCATGTGCATGAAAAAAAAAGATCTCATTTGTCAGTTAAAGTAATATTTTTTTAAATAAAGTTACATAAAGAATCATGTTGTATTAAAAATTCTTGATAACGCCTGAAATTTGGGACACACTAGCCGAAAACTTTGATACTTCGAGATATTACAACATCGATAAATGAAACTTCCTAGTTGCGTGCTGAAGCATTTTTTAATTGTTTAGAAACTATATCTACTTACGAAGTTAAATGACTTGGACTTCCCGGTAACAGCCAGTTTTAGTTACTTGTGGCATTATGCGCCCATGCTCGAGCTAGTAAAGAATCCCTAATCTTTCCGTGACAACGATACCACACAACATGTATTCTATGACGAAACCCCTTTGTTACCTCTCCCTTTCAATATACGTACCAATTTTCAGAACTTTTAATCATCATCATCATCATCATCATCAACCTATTCTAGTCCACTGCTGGACATAGGTCTCCCCAAATGTGCGCCATAGCGCCCTGTCTAACCCAAAGTGTTGAGTCTCTTCGACCAATGAAATAAGTTCGGTCACTGATCATAACACCATGTCGCAAAATCTGTCAGATCTTTTTACTATTTCGTTCGTCGAAGTGAAGAGACTCAAGACTGCCGCTGCTGGTTCACGTAAATAGTGCCACCATATAGACGCCCTAATTATGTATGTGTTTGGGTGTAAAATACTTTTCTGCTTATACCTTAGGGGATAAAAGGCTGTTGTGTTAGTGCACAAATAGTGCAATTCCAAATGTGTTACTATTTGAAATTGCACTATTTCTGAATCGTCTTTTATATATAAGGTGTCACAAAATTAGGTCTCTGAATTTGGTGAGATGACTTGGTATCGACAAAATATGTATTTGAAACAAAAAAAAGTTATCGGGTAAAAAAAAAAAAAATTATATCAAAATGAAAAAAAAGAGCACCACCAGCGACCAGCGGCACGTGACGCGACGAGCACACGTAACGCTGGTCGCAATTTAGGTATTTCCCACATATCCGCTTGGAGAATACTGCGAGAAGAAGGACTGCACGCCTACCACGTGCGTCACGGGCTCGTCGCGTCACGTGACGCTGGTCGCTGGTGTTTCTTTTTTCATTTTTATATTATATTTTTTTTAATATTTTTTTTATTTTTTATTTTACCCGATTTTTTTTGTTTCAAATACATATTTTGTCGATACCAAGTCATCTCACCAAATTCAGAGACCTAAATTGTGACACCTTATATTTATTATCGTGTTGATTCAAATCATTGCGTAGTTATAATCTTATTCAGTTAAAACTTTGTACAGTTGTTTGGACTTGCGTGAGTTTCTAAAATAACACCATACACGATTATAATGGTCCTTGTAATAATTTACATACACCTTCACGCTATATTCTTCAGCTATAGGTATGCATTATATAGGTACACGTAGTACCTACAGTAATTTCATTAGTGATAACTCTTCCTATGGATTTAACGTTGCCACCATGAGTTTCACCCGGATCCATCGCGTGGTAGATAGAGAGGACACTACAGTTCTGACAATGACTGGGACTTGCGACCCCGACGTAGGTTTAGCGAGTAGTCCTTGTGACGACGCGTCAGTGTTCACTTCCACTGTTTACTCTGTTCCAGCCTAGATTAGATAAGTAATCGTTACTTTTCTAGTAAAAAACGTACTGAATTCTTATAACTGCAAAAGACAAAAGATGATGTATTGAAGAATTGAAAAGAATACTATTTTTACGAAAACGAATATAAATCACTAATCGACGCATACATACGAAAGTTATCATAAGTCAAAGGTGTCATAACTGAAAAACAATCAACAAGCTAATTAATATTTAAATTCACAACTACACTAGAGGTCAAAACAGGTGCTTACTGTGAACAACCAGTAGGTTTACTTATCTTTATTTTACTACGGAAAAAGATTTAAAGGTCTTGATACGAAAAACAAGTACGTTATCTGTTATCTAAAATGTTATCTAGTTTGTTCTCTTTACCATTGATACCTATAGCATTAATACCACTCTTACAGTACTTTAGTTAAACAACTACTGAACTTTAGTACTCCAGGCCTGCGGTTCAGTAACGAGTTTTAATGACAGTCGTTACACGAGTATTCGGAATATTACAATTGGTGAATATAGATATGAGAAGGCCTCATACATCCGTATGGGTCCCCACCCAGAGCCTCGGAGCCATGCAACCTCACCTGTAAGCCGGTACATCTGCTGATTGACGGACGAGACACGGGCGTAGGTTTTTCATTCGCGGTTGGAAGTTCAGATGGAAGTCGGTCCCTAAGAACCTCATAAGCCAAATCTTATGTAGAAAGAGTAGCCAGACCCCGGGCTCCGAGTTAATTATAATATGAACAGGGTCTGTCGACCCTGTTGATATTTTTGGTTATAGTTTGAATTCGCCACATTTAGCGAATACAAACAATAAAATTATATTATTTACGACCTGAAAACAATTATCAGTATAAAATAAGTGTATCTAATGTTGGAAATGTTTAGAAAAACATTTAAAAAAAAACACATCAGTTTGTTTTTAGTTTGTGAAACGACAGGTATTTGATTAGGATTTGATTTGTAAGCAAATAAAGATAATAATAATCCGATCCATAAAACGAGTTATTATCACAGATTAATAAATAGTTACTACGTAAATATTATTAAGTTGTACGTTATTGATTGCCAATAAAGATAAAGGTTGATTGGTAACAACATTTCACAAAAAAAAACAACAAATAGACGACTGAAGTTATCTGCTTGTCGGCGGTGCACGATGACTGTGTCGCAGTTTTGCTTTCTGTTGTGTACTGGCGACTGAAGGCTGAAAGTTATTAGGCCATTGATTGCTGAATGCCTTTATAGATTAAAGTTGAATCATTGTGGGTGTTTCTCACACAAGCAACCAACAAATAGACGACTGAAGTTAATATTTTCTGCTTGTACGTTGACGGTGTATGATGACTTTCGCAGGCGACTAACGACTATCGCTTTGCGTCAAGACCATTGCGATTGGCAATTCTGCAATAATCCGTGAATCTCTCAAGTCTCAGCCGCAGCATGCATCCTGCCTGCCTGATCGATGACGAACTTGGTGCACTTGGGCTGTAAAGTATTAGAATATGGAATTACTTTTCATCGGTTAGCCGCCATCGTCCTAGCGGATATTAAAATATCTGTGGGGGTTTTCTTTGTCTACTGGGATACCCAGGCTACTCTTCTTACGAGAATTTACACGTTATATTATCCGTAACACAATATTATCCGTAATGAGTATTGAAATACTGAACGATATGAACTTAACCGCTGAAAGCACTCATTAGACAGTAACCAGTTATGCAAGTTTTGCAGATGGGATATATTTTCCGAGCTGGTTCCGAAAGAAATTAACGTCCTCAAATATATATTGCAAAGCGAACGTTCTATAGAGATCCATTTCATTTCCAGGTGATACTAATCGGCAGGCATACTAATCGGTTTTGTATTGTGTAATAGAAGCACGAACATGATCAAACCGCACCGATTATGAGAGCCGCACGAGTCAAGGATAATAATATGAAAACCGTGTTTCGATACAGTTGAACGTTACTGTCTATGACTGTAGAATAATAATTCGTAATTAGCTTTTTATTATTGTTAAGCCAGCTACAAAAGTTTGAAATATTTTGGTAAATAAATCATTTCGAAGAGTTTTTGTAAACCTTAGAAGAGATTTTGTATTTGCAAAAAAGATACCACGACAATGATCATAATTAAAATTATGAAGGATGTAGTGTTTAGGGTACAATGAAACGTATATCCGCCATTTGCGGACGGAAAGTTTCGGGCAATCGGGACCATGAAACGCACTGATCCCGCAATCGGGCCCGAAGATGGCACGTGTCAGTTCATTCTGCTTAAACCCTACCATGAAACGACCTGAAACCGCAAAATTCGGAAATTTGACAGCCCGCCAAAAATAATTAAAATTATATCACGATACTATATGACTTGTATAAAAGGGTTTAAAGGTTATATAATCCAATACAAAGCACTGTATTTTTTTATATGTATGTTGGTTTATAATAGTTCTTATACCCGGCATAGCCGTTTGTTGGTGGCTGAACTCCTCCGTAACCAATCGCGTGATCTTGATCAAATTTACCACGGTGATAGTGTGGACACTGAGGAGTGTTTTGAAGCGAGATGGTTCATGTCCGAGGTACTTTGAGGAATAATCACCGAAAAACAGTTTCACGAGCGCGACCGTAGTAAGATGTCTTATTTTCAAGTAAGAGTCCTGCTCGCTCAGCTCAATTTATTTCAGTCGCACCCTGCACTGAATTCCTAGTTTAATGGAAATATATTGTGAACGAAAACCTCCTGGATGTGTTTGATTCACTCCCGAACATACTTTATGGTTCCGACCGAAAGAACGAAATCCGAAGCAACTTGATGGTAGCTGATTAACACTTCTTTCGTTCGTGTTTCGTGTGGGCTCGCAATTGTGAATGTACGTTTCATAGTAGGCCTTCTGTTTCTTAGTTACTTCCAAACTTTTGAAATCACATTATTTAAGATCGTAATATATCAGACAATCCTAATCCGATGATAAATATATTATCAGATTTTCAATACACTACGGAGTAATTAATAAAAACTGTTTTTTTTTTTGTTATCAATCTTATCTGTACGTGACCATGTACGTTTCATAGTAGGCCTTCTGTTCCTTCGTTACATCCAAACTTTTGAAATCACATTATTTAAGATCGTAATATATCAGACAATCCTAATCCGATGATAAATATATTATCAGATTTTCAATTCACTACGGAGTAATTAATAAAAACTGTTTTTTTTTTTGTTATCAATCTTATCTGTACGTGACCATGTACGTTTCATAGTAGGCCTTCTGTTCCTTCGTTACATCCAAGCTTCTGAAATCATATTATTTAAGATCATAATATATCAGACAATCTTAATCCGATGTCAAATATATTATCAGATTTTCGATACACTACGGAGTAATTAATAAAACCTGATTTTTTTTGTTATCAATCTTATCTGTACGTGACCAGACCCACGAGATGCCTATAAAGAAGCTATCCCACTATCTTTGTAAGTAAACCTTTATATCTGCACCAATTGTTAATCAATAAGCAACTTTACTCAGTCGAGATAAAACCAACAATAGCATTGTAAGGTGAGCTAGATTGGAAATTTTGTATTTAATGTGATTAACTCATTGACCAGCAGTCGGCGTCAAACGCGTGCGGGGGTGAGTGTGAATGTCGATTGCTGTAGGTATTAGAATAATATTATGTAATCTGTGCTGTAGGGTATATCATCAGTTTACTGTTTATTGTTTTTTTTTTTTTAAGAAGACTATTTCTAACCGAAATTACTAGTATTCCCGTTAACCCCTTCAGCTAAGCTAATTTGCTTGTGTTAGGAATGGTTTCACGTCGGTAGTGGCCAGGATTCGAACTCACGACATAAATAAGTGAACACATGCTAAGAGAGTATGTTGAAATGTGCGGGACAGATTCTACAAAAGTACGCCACAACGATAGCGAAACGTAATCTCTTAGTAATTATAAGTACCTTAAGTAAGCGGCGATAGCCCAGTGGCGTACGTAACGGACTGTTGAGACGAGGTCTCGAGTTCCATCCCCAGTCGCCCCGGGCACACACCTCGTACTTTTATGTGTGCATTAATAAATGTTTATTATCGCTCGCTTAATAATGTGCCTGGTAGATGGCAATAGGCCCCCTATTACATTGGGACCTTAACATAACTGGCGAATGGTGGGTGTGTAATACACCTCTGCCTACCCCTTCGGGGATACAGGCGTGAAGTTATGTTATGTATTAATTACCTACCCATGTATCGCGCTTGCCAGGAGGCCATCGCGCAAGATACATTTAAGTAACATGTCATTTTTTTGCTGAATAAATATATGCATCTTCTTCTCTTATATATAAAAATGAATTGCTGTTAGTTAGTCTCGCTAAAACTCGAGAACGGCTGGACCGATTAGGCTAATTTTGGTCTTGAATTATTTGTGGAGGTCCAGAGAAGGTTTAAAAGGTGCTATCGATTGAGGCAGTACGATGTCTGCCGGGTCAGCTAGTGCATTATAAAATTAACTTCTTATGTTAACTTTATCATGCAGTTATTCTTTTTTTTTTTTATATATATAGGCTATAGATAATTTGACTTCACCTCGCCTGATGGTAAGCTGAAGGTAAAGTCTCAGGAAAGAGGGTCACCATTACATACACGTACCATGTTAACAATGGTGGCACTCAGCTTGACGGCCTCATCAGAAGAGGATAACCGTCGCAGCACCGCGTGACACCCACCGGTCCCACTACTACTAATTCGAATCACTTTCTTCTTTACTCATTCTCACGCGCTTTTCACGATTCACAAGCCTCGCGGTTTTACGTAGCGAAGGTGTCCGTTATGAGCTGGAGAAGTGAAAATGAAGTTTTACGTCAAATACTTGGACTTTAGCTGTGAAAATATTTCGTCCTCTGCTTCAGATTTAAATTTATTAAGTACTTTTTGAGGTGGCTAAAATTATCTGCCAAGAATGCTAAGTTTAATTGTAAAATAGGGTCAGAAAAATGATAAGCATTCTATGATTTATCATCTTTCTGTTCTAAAACTTTTCCACTTGACATCTTCATCCGAGCTATTTCCCAACTCAGTTGGGGTCGGCTTTCAATCTACGGAACTATACTACGAAACGGCCAAAGTTCGATATTTTCCGTGAAGCGACATACTGTTCGACCTCCACAATCCCCTGGCATCCACATCCCCTAGTAATTAAGATTGCCGGACTTTTTAGGGTTCTGGCTATCTGTAACGACTCCCACAGATGTTCGTATTGCAACCGAGACCGACGGTTTAGACTGCTCTACTAGGCACGGAGGGTCACAAGGTGTTAAGAATGGTCACTCATTCTAAGACATATCTTGCTAGTATTGCTTCTACTTACAATGTGCTAATCTGCTAAGCTACCACTTAGAAACGATCCTCTCTGCCATATGCCAGCTATAACCACTAGACCTCTGTGTGATAAAGCAGATTGTAATGAAGCGAACTCATATCTTCGTAATCGATCGGGTTCGTAAAACTTTGCCTTTGATAAAATTCACAATTTTTACTATTTGAATCAGAAGGTAAAACCTTAACTGCTAGAGTTTGAGTGCTGTTCTTAATAATGAATCTAGATGCCAAAATAGAAACAATCATAAACGTAGTCTTTCTATGGCTCAAGGGGGTCGCCAGAATTTTTCAATCTGTAAAGGGGTCGCGTAATCAAACAGATTGAAAACACTGTTTAAGTTGGTTCTTGTTAGTATAAAACTCTGAGTTGACGCAATGCTCCCTTGGTTCTCGCGTTTGCCTGAGTTGAAATCTTATTGTGTTGTTTTTATTGTCTACAGGCTGTGCAGTAAACTTCGGCCACAATGTGTCCTATTTGGCCGTTGCACCTGATCATCATATACCTGCTGGCGTTATGCCCCTTGTGGGTAGTCTGCCAGACGCTGCCGAACTTGATAGCACAATTCAGTCCTTCAGAGCTCACTGTTCATATGAATGAGTATGCTTACGTCAACCTTAAAGTAAACGGTACGTTACAATTATATTTGCTTATTTATTTCGCTTTCTCGGTGTTGGACAGATTCGGGATTGGACAGAGTCGTGATTTGGCAGATTCGGGATTGGACAGATTCGTAATTTGGCAGATTTGGGATTGGACAGATTCATGGATTGAGTAGATTCTTGGACTCGACGCATTCGCTACACGGCAGAAGTACAGTTGTAAATAAAATAGCAAGTAAAACCAAATAAGGCTTAAATCTTCAACTTTAGAAACACGAAAATAAATATTATATTTAACTAGCGGCCCGGGACCCGGCTTCACCCAGGAATCCTATAACCCGATTCCACCGCCACCTACCGGATCTATAATATTGAATTTCATGCTTCTTACTTCTGCCAAACAAGCACTTGCCACATAACGGGATTCCATACAACTTGCCCCCTTAGGGGTAAAATTATAAAAAATAAAACACCTATACACATGTATGTTTTTTCTAAACAGAAGCAGTTAATTGAAATTTTGTGCTTTTAGTCTTTTAGGAAGCGTGCTTTTATTGATCATTCCTGAGCAGCCAGATTAGTTATCACTAAGATCTTCAATAGTCAAATTTAAAAGTTGGTAGTTAGCTCAACATATTAATGGATATATCACAATTAGGTGAATTGCGGGCTCACTGGTTGCTGACTTTCTAGTTGTACAATTCGTGGTTTCACCCGCGTAAGTTCTGAACCTGTAAGGGCCCAAGACTGGTAGCATCTTGGGATCTTTTACCACTAGAATGGCGGAGCGCGCCCGGGAGAGTTTAAGAACTCTCCCGGCCCGCCGAGCCCGCAACATGCTCGCCGCGCGTCGCAGGCGATCCTGTGGGAATATCCAAATAGCTAATAAAATAGCTTTCCAATGTGCAAAAATTTTTACAATCGGTTCATTAGGATCAGAGTTTATTGATTACAAACAAACAATTTTTTTCTCTATAATTTAGTATAGAAGTATTAAAGACTAATCATTGCAATAGGTGGTGAATTATCTAAAATGTTGGTACCTAGTTGTATTGATAAAGTGTTGTTTTTATTTTTCAGGAACTCGCGATATGAAAGCTGGAGACCGTTTTATGCTGACAAGTACGCACCCAGAGTTGGCAACGGCAGAATGGAATTCCACTTATCAATTAACTCCGCAAGACGTCGAACACAATGAATTCAATGCCAAATTGCAAATCGACGCACATTTCATTGGTAACCATTTTGAAATATGTATTACATATGCATTCTTTTTATATTGCGAAGTTGATGCAAAAGTGGCACTTCTACATCTACGTTACCTATTCAATTTATATCTTAAAGACACTATACTATAACGTGCCTTTTTTGCCTGATATCCCGATATATCCCCCACGGGGGTGGTTATGTCGGACTTGAATCGACTCGCACGCCGTCTCGGGTCTTCAAACGCCGGGGTGTAAGTGTAAGGCATTTCCCTCGCACCCCGGATACCATAACTTGCCTGAAGTTGATGGTGTAATGTACCTTAATGGCATTGTCGGACACCGTGTCTCCCCGTGACCATGGCTGCTGAAAAGCACCCGATACGTCGGGATCAATGTAAAACATAAAATATCATCAAATCGCGATAGAATCCGTTAAAAATAGTTTTATTTCAAGGTTACCTAGAACCTTGTAATGAGCCAAGGTTAAATTGTTTCATACATTGAGACTTTGTTAAATAAGGTTTATGACTTCTTCATCAAAACTTACACTATGGGATCTGCTCTCCGACTCTTCCTCTCACAATTTGGTGACTTTGATTTTTACGGGAGCGACCACCCTCTGTTGGACTGTTGGTTGGGTGTACAGAGCCCTACCAACATCCTTGAGGCCCAATCCAATCTCACCTGCAAGTCGGTGCACCTGCTAAAGAACAGCGGCTCTGGCGCAGACCTACTTCTCAAGGTTGGGATGTCAGTCGGCATTAGCCTCCCGAAAAAACCAATCAAAAACAATACGCGGACCTCGGGCTCTAAAATACAAAGAACTTAACTGGGAAATCGCTATGAGGAAAAAGTATTTTTTCAAACTGTTGTTTTATTTCAACAGGAAGATCAAATATAGATGTGGTTAGCAGAAACAGCGCAGGCCAGCCCTACAGTATCAAGAACAGTACGCTGCCTGTAATCGTGATCAGACCGCAAAGGGTCATTGATACGGTGTTCACCTCATCTGTGGCTACTTTTGTAAGTAATATCCTGCGACATTCTACACTGCGCTATCTAGCCTCGAAGTAAGATTTTTTTTGCGTGTGGTCTCCAACCCATCGGCGGGTGTGTCGGAATCGGACCGACTAAAACCACACGGTGTCCACCCCAAGTGTCCATTACTGGGCATCCCGGGTCCGTCTTGGCCTACTTCTGTATTATGCAATAATTTTGTTATAAACAGCTTGTCTAGTAATATACATAGAAGTAATTTTTAACCCCCGACGCAAAAACGATGGGGTGTTATAAGTTTGACATCTCTATGTGTGTGTCTATCTGCGCCATCATAGCTCCCGAACGGATGAACCGATTTTGATTTTGTTTTTTTTTTCTGTTTGAAAGGTGAATGTTTGAACGGTTTTAAAAAAAATAATTAATGTTTACAAGCAATCTTTTGTTTATTGTAGTTACAAAATATCTTAGTGCTAGCTCTGCCTGGCGGTTTGACCCGTGACATACTTCGATCCCCGTGGCACACATTTAATCCATTCATGCCCGTAAATGTATGGATTTGTTTGATTTCTTTACATTTATGATAACTGCTACTCGGTAGTAGCGTGATGATATATAGCCAATACCTTCCTCGATAAATGGGTTATAAACCACAAAAATAATTTTCAATTCGAATCAGTATTTTTCGAGATTAGCACGTTCAATCAAACAAACAAACTATTCATCTTTATAATAACAGGTTGGGGAAAAAGAAATCCATTATTTTTTCGGTAGATGGCTGTAGTGATCGATATCTCGTAAATTATCGATCAAACAATTTCAAATTTATGCTCGTTGTCAAGGTAACAGTTCGCACTAAAAGAATTCGTTTGCAGTTTTTTGTTTTGTCCATTCAGTTCTGAGTTACACGGCGTTAAAGATGGAAGTCAACAAAGAGAAAATTCGGTACATTTTACAGTTTTTCTTTGATAAGGGCGAAAATGCAAGTCAGGCGGCTGAAAATGTGAATAGTGTTTATGGTCCCGATACTGTAACAGCTAATTACGCGCAATTTTGGTTTCGTCGATTCCGTTCGGGTATTTTTGACGTTAAGGATGCCCCTCGCACAGGCAGGCCCGTCGTCGAAAATGTCGACAAAGTCACTGAAATCATCGAAGTGGACCGGCATGTTAGTAGTCGTAGCATCGCCCAGGAGTTAAAGATCGACCACAAAACAGTTTTAAATAAAGTCTTGAAGTTCACGTAAAAATAATGGATTTCTTTTTCCCCAACCTAATATTAGGTCGTTACATATGAAATTTTAGGAATGACAAATCCAAATTTTATGTTTTTTTTGTGTATGAATGAGACAACAAAGCTAACAAACAGCAACTTTTATTACATTTTTGAAAAGTGACAGCTGTTAAGTAATACGAAATTTATCATCAAAATGGATAGCATTTAGGAAGTACTGTTTTTGAAGATCGAATTAATTTATCAAGAGGCCAATAAAAACAAAATTTAATACAGAGTTGTAAAATCTTGAAATCAACTTTCAAACAAAATATAAATAATGGAGATAGCTTTTAAATTACAGGCATAACGAACTCATGAATTTGTAAGGAAATTTCGGGAATACCTATTATTAGTATAGATGTAATTAAGCCATTTCCGTTGATTTCAGGTGTCATTGATTTATATCAACTTCGGCTGTGCAATGCACTGGCCGTCTGTGAAGGAAGTGCTAAAGCGCCCCATAGGCCCCGCTATCGGTATGCTTGGACAGTTTCTCTTCATGCCACTCGTAAGTATCTGCTTATTTATTTATTTCTGTTAACGGTTAGCCTGTGTATAATATTGATGCTGTTCCATTCCCGTGTAAAATAGCCTATATTGTATTTTATTGTATATCATTTCAGCCAAATCCATCCAGCTGTTTTTGCGTGATTGAGCAACAAACAAACAGAGGCGCTTTCGCATTGGTTTAATATTAGTTAGGACAATCGTGAACTACAATCACACCGTCAGCATAGAGTTAGGTGGTTGCCAGTCCTATATCATTTTTACATTAATGATTCTACCTGCTTCCCAAACAACTATCCCCGGGCAAATTTCAGCCAGATCCGTTCAGCCGTTCTGGCAGGATTAACTAATAAACATCCATCCAAACTTTCGTGTGGTAAAAGTAGTAAGATGCAATATTTGTGTTAGATATCCTTCGGCCTCGGCTTCCTGATCTTCCCGGACTCTGCGGCGATGCGCCTGGGCATGTTCTTTACGGGAGTGGCGCCGGCCGGCGGGGCCTCCAACATCTGGACCTACATCTTGGGAGGGAACCTTAATATGTCGCTTGCTATGACGTCTATATCGACCATTGCGGCTTTTGGTAAGTTGATTTCAAAATAAGTACCACTTGAAAATGAATCAATCAATTAGCTTATTGCAGTCCACTGCTCGCCTTTCCCAGTTTCCTTCGCTTTCCACGTCCAGTCTAAGGATCACTTGAAACGTAGTCAAGATAGCAAACCATGGTCCCTTTTCTTCAGCTTAAGGATCCAGGTAGCACTGGCCGTGGTCATTGGTAGTCTAAAGGTACCTTAAAACATAATAATAATGACTGGCAAACTTCTTGATAATGTACCTACTCTCGATACAATCGATTACCATCTCATTAACTCATGTAACATGTAGGATAATTTGAATGCGTATAAACATACATTTTTTTTTTTTACATTATTACTTTACTTTAATTATTTTTATAACATTTAGAAACAAAATTAATAATATTTGCAGCACTGATGCCTGCATGGTTATTTTCACTCGGACAAGTTATCTTCCGTAACGCCGAAATTAAAGTCCCATATGCCCGCATAGCTACCTTCGTGGTGGGACTTTTGGTTCCCTTGGGCATAGGACTGGCAATGCAGATATTCACCCCAAGAATATCGGCGTTCATGGTCAAAATATTGAAGGGTTTCTCCACGACCTTGCTGCTATTTATCATCATCTTCGCCATAGCAACCAACGTTTATATTTTCCAGCTGTTCAGTTGGCAGGTGAGTTATTATACGGTCTATACCCTATTTGCCGAGGCTAGGTGAATAGTGTCGCTTCTTATTCACATGCAATTCAAAAATAACATAACCAAAAAATGCAAGAATGAAACTATGATTTCGGATCACAGCAATCACCATCTTAGTCCCGGTCGCATTCGAGGCTCTAACCTCCGTCCGGGGTCAAAGTAATAATAACTTTATTACATTTTATATTTTTACATCGACGAAAAATTTACATCATATTCATTAAAAAAACTGTATAACATTTACAACAAAATTGTATTACATTGAATGTTGATATTGTCGGAAGTTTACGTCAATATCACACATCTTCCCGTGACCATGGCTGCTGAGAAGCAACTGAAACGTCGGTATCAGTGTCAAAAAAATGATACTAAATAAATCCCGATAGAATCCGTTTAAAATTGTTTTATTTTAACATTAAAGCTCATTTTGAAGCTGTAAAATTTGACGTGTAACATCTTACAAAGAAAACAGTTATGAGTTACAAAATCATTTCTTTTTCAGATTGTTGTAGCGGGTATGGGTATACCCTGGTTGGGGTACTGCGCGGGGTACCTAATAGCGAGGGTGCTGAAGCAGCCTCACCCTGACGCACTCGCCATATCTATTGAGACCGGAATTCAGAACACCGGTATCTCCATTTTTTTACTTAGATACGCACTTGGACAACCGGAGGCGGATATCACAACAGGTAATTTTTGCAGGTTTTGTTAGTTTTTATTTTTGTATGATTGCAGCATTGACTTCTATGTATACTATTAGAAAACCTGTTTAGAACAAAAATTATGTCACAATTTCTGTGTCGCGGGAATGATTTTGTATTTCGAATTTGGAATGGGACGCAGAAACTAGTTAAATGAGTTAAATGAACTTTGACATCTAAACGTATATAGACATAGCGCGCCTTTTTGTAATGTCATCTGTATGACGACTACAAAAAGTTGTGCAGTGCACTGCAGTGCCATTGGTAGTGGACAGGTTTGTGGCCTTTCGCGATACCTAATTTTTTGTTACGTAGAGCCAGCCATTGGGATAGATTTGAACTGACTGACAGATGTGTCTTAATATACATAGGTCGAATATCAGCTTTTATCAATGACTTCTATGTATACTAGACTGGCTGTTCAGAACAAAACAATTGGTATCGATCCCTGACCACAACATTGCGCCACTTTTTGTTACTGTCATAGCTACAGGGTATATTAAATTTATTTTTATACGCTTTTGAATAAGATCATCACCTGACATTTGTAGAGCAGTGTAAGGGCGCCAAAATTATGAATCTATGGTGAGGCATCCCGGACCTCTCCCCCGTTCCCGCCTCACCCCCGAAGTGTGACACAATTTTTGTTCTGAGCTGTCATTGGCTTTTCTAAAATCTACCTAAAAACTAACACCTGTTAGTTTTTAGGTAGATTTCGATGAAATCGATCTACCTATTGGTTTCTTGACTACTGTCGAATTTTAAAAAAAAATCTTCATAGGAGGTCTAGTTATGACCCCCTGAGTCCGAAATGACCACTGGTCAAAAAGTTTATATATATATGTATGTATGGTTCCACTTCCCAAAATTTGCGGCACTCTCACGGTCGCATTTTTGCCCCGATCGCTTTCAAACTGCGGTCACAAATTGCTTGGGTGTAAACTTAGTTTAAGTTCGTGAACGGGTGGAATTCGGCCTAAGGGGACGGTAGGGCCTCACTTTTTGTGAAATCAGTTTTTCCTCAAAATTTCACGTTCCATGAAAGATATTCGAACCGTTCTAATTTTATCCCATACTATACATGAATACCAACAACTTTTAATTATAAACCTATAAGATTAAAACTTTAACTAAAAGTGGAGGGGGGAAAATTTTTCGGGAAAAAATCATAACTTCTAACCGGTGAACATTCTTGCGTCGGAAACATTTTTAATCGATAGGCCATTTTTAAGTCGAAAATAAATGTCTGAAAAGTTTTTCGCTAAAAGTTACCGTTTTCGAGAAAAAAACATTAAACATGTTAAAAATGCGCTCGGCGTGGGTCATAGAAGAAGCATAGGTCATAGAGGGGCAAAAAAATATTTCTAACCGATAATTGCTTCACGAAATCTACCTGTGCGTTCCCCCTGCGGGAACGGTTTTTTTTATATCATTAAGCTGAAGCGTCCTTAAAATATACTAGGAATAAGTATCTAGTTGTTTTAAGTACATCATGAAATAAATATAAATAGGTAATTTTGTGTATTTATAGTGATACCTGTGTCCGTGGCCATCATGACACCTTTCCCGATGATGGCGATCTACATCTATCAAAAGATTAAAGCTTGGTGAGTACATACTTTCCGCATTCCGCTGTGATAAGAAAACATTTGTAGAATCATAAGTGCATAGTTAATATAACTATTTTAAATAGGAGCTCTCTATATTATTAGTATCCCATTTTGCAAGTTCGCAATTGGACTGGCGATTTAAAGTTTTGCAGATTTGAACCCCAACTAACTTATGAGTTTGGAATAAAATCATGGGAATCACGGACTCACAAATCTTAAGGATAATTGGATAATTGGACTAACTATCGCATAGGTAGACGTTGCTTTATATAAGTCTATGAAACTAACGGGCAAGCAATAAAAAGTAGGCATGCTTAATCTATGTGGATACAAATGCAGTGGCTGTTGTAAACAAAACATTGGGTAACATTGTCCGTCCAAAAAGTTTGGATTTAAGGAGATGACATTTATATTGCGATAACATTATTTGTGAGAAATTACATTCATCACCCCATTTTAAATTTGTACATAGCATTTTTAATGATTGCAAAACCGATCTTTTGAATTATTTTTTAATTTCTTGTGAATTTAGGTATTATTTAATCGGTGTTCGCAGCAAAAATTTACTATTGGCAACATCCTTAATTAAATTTTTTATTTTTTTTATTTTTCATATAAAATGTTACATCAACATCATTGGTTATGTCGTCTAGTATGGGAGGTATGTTCATACAAATGTATTGTTTGGGTTTCGGTGAAGGAATCTAGTTTACTGTGACATGTGATGCATATGAAACGCTTCGCTTTTAGCACTAATTAATGTTGTGTATATGATGATACGTTTGCTAAATTCATCAACTCCATTTTTGCAATAATCCAACAGATTTTTTTTGACTAAGAATGGTTTTGGATTTATTTTTACAATAATTTGATACTGACAGTTTCTTTATTGTCGATAGACAAACTAAGTACTTTCAGTGAGCATTTGTTGAATTTCTACGTTTAATGTTTTGTCTTTGGTACACATATTGTGTTCGGTCAAAATGACTTTTGGTTGAACCTAGATTTGTAAACAGAGTATCAAAAATCCGCAAAATGATAGCATATTAATTATTACTTAATCTCAAATGTTGTATAATGGAATAGGGTGTGGAATCATATACTACCCTACTCAAACTAAAAGGCTGCTAAGTGTAAAAGCAAATTTCGAGCCAGAGCTGAAAAATGAGGGCAGATTTTAAAACCTATGCTAGTTTTTTTTCTATAAATCTGCAATTACGTTGTCATTTTACGGTGGATGGATATATTTTTGAGCATTTACGAGAATAAAGTTGCTATGGAAATATATAAATATTTGTTCAAAGTTAAGATATGAAATTTGACCAGAAATCACTTAGTCGCCTTTTAGCTTGAGGAAGGCAGTAAAGGTTAACTGCTAGGTATAACAAGCACTAAATAGATTTAGTTTTAATTTAACGGAATGTAGTCTGCGGGTATGAGGTTTAATAGCATGAAAAAATTACTGGTTTCGGTTCGATTTTAAACTAAAAGATACACAATTTTATACGAGGGTCAAACTGAAAGTTCTTAGAAAATCAAAAACTGATTACATTAGCCAGTTATTAGTTTTATTATATCTTTTCAAAATATTGTCCATTCACGTCAATACACTGCTGCATGCGGTGGAACCACTGGGAAAAGCACTTTGCCCACTCGTCCTTAGGGGTCTCTTCAATGGCATCGCGATACGCAGCCACCGCTTCTTCAGCATTCATAAACCGCTTTCCTTTAAGTTTTTCTTTAATTTTTGGAAATAAATAAAAATCACAAGGCGCGAGGTCGGGGCTATACGGCGGGTGACCCAGTAATTCAACGTTTGATGTCGCCAAATAGTCGATCGTTCGCTTGGCGGTGTGCGACGAGGCGTTGTCGTGGTGAAGGACGATCCTACTGCGAGGTCATTTCTCTCGAACTTTTTCCAAGACAAGTGGCAAACAATTGGTAGTGTACCATTCTGCAGAAACTGTTTTTTGATCCTCTAACACAATTGTTACGAAATGACCTATCCTTCCAAAGAACGAGGCCACCATTTTTTTTCCCGCACTTCGATCTCTCTTCACTTTAGTTCGCAACTCCTCGAAAGGAAACACCCACTGAGCAGATTGTCTTTTGGTTTCAGGATCATAACAGTAAATCCAGCTTTCGTCACCTGTTAGTATGTCGAACACAGCATTAGAGTCACCTCCGTTAAATCTTTCAATCATTTTACGGCACCGATCCACACGATGGAGTTTTTGAGCCTCAGTCAAATTATGAGGTATCCACCGGGCGCAAAGCTTCCTGACCGCTAAATGTTCGTGGAGGATTTTGTGCACTTGACTCATACCGATGCCTAAGCTTGTCCGAATCTGCTGATAGGTCACTCTTTTGTCAGTCTCTATCATACGCCGCACAACACAGATGTTATTTTCAGTCGTCGCCGTAGTAGGCCGTCCCTCACGTAAATCATCAGTGAGATTAGTGCGACCACGTTTAAACTCATTAAACCAGTTGTAAACAGTCGCACGAGATGGGGCTTCATCGTGAAAGGCCAATCGTAGTCTATCATAACTTTCTTGTTGACTTAAATGACATCGAAAGTCATAAAAAATCATTGCACGAAAATTTTCTCGTGTTAAATTCATGTTAACGTGGCACAGACAATTTTCAATTTGCCGCCAAATCGTAAAACAAATGATAAATGAATGAAATATATACGCAGTAATATTGGCAAAGAGTTCTATTTTCAAATTTTAGAATTATTTTTTTATTATATTGTTTATAAGTGGCCAGTTCTAAGAACTTTCAGTTTGACCCTCGTATTGTGGTCTGTTCTAATTTTAAGTGTACAGATGCTACTGATGGTACCTACTGCATGACAACATTATTAAGATACATTAAAAAGTATCGAATGTTACACTTTACACAGTTATAAATGCTGTTTAATTTGGTTTAGTACGGAAATGCCTTATTCCGAAAATAGCCACTAATTCCGAAAAGAAATCATTCCTGAAAGCACCTATTCTTTAAAGGACTTTTTCCGTAAATGACCTATTCCGAATTGAACTCATTCCTATAATGGCCAATTCCTAAAAGGACACATTCCGGAAATGGCTTAAATTTCGAAAACGTAAAGAAGAAAAATACAGATTTTATTTAAAAAAAGTAAGTCAATCTTCTTAAAATATATTTATCGACATCCTACACACAACATAAACGATAAAAATTCAAAATTCCCCTAATGCCTTATAACAAATTATGCACTATGTCAAAAATATTATAATAAAATAGTTTTCGAAATTTAAGCCCTTTCCGGAATGTGTCCTTTTAGGAATAGGTCATTATAGGAATGCGTCTAATTCGGAATAGGTCATTTTCGGTAAGTCCTTTTAAGAATGGTTCTTTTAGGAATAAGTCCTTTCCGGACTCATTGGCCATTTTCAGAATAAGGCATTTCCGTACTAAAAGCTTAATTTTAACTTAATCTAAAAGTAATGATATGGGTTAGAAACCCGGAATTATCTGTTCCTCTACAGAGCATCAGGACAGTTGTGCGTGTAGAAATTCGATATCGAGTGTCACTGAGAAGAGTGAGCGCTCACTTCAGGAATGATCGGGGAACTCGCTGTTGGCGCTATTGCCCAATTTGACCGGCCGAGACAAATGCCGTTCATGATTGGACAATAGCTCGCAGATAGCGCCAATAGCAAGTTCTTCGAACGTTCCCGAAGTGAGATCCTCGTCTAGAGATTCGACATCGAATTTTTATGTTACAGATCTGCTTATGAAATCTATTATGAAATATTGTTTGAACTATCCGTTCAAACAATATTTCTTTACCCATAATTTATTTTTATGATAATAATTTTATTATCTAACAGATGCAATGCTTGCAAGTTGTAAATTCTTAACGTCAATCTATTCTTCTATCTTACTCATAAATGTTGTTGTTATAATGTATTTTGTTGAATATACAGAATAGACGTGTCGTTTAAAGTTCGTACAACCCAACGTGTCAACATCGTTAAAGCAAACGCATTATTTTTCATTAATTTATCTTTCTAATGCCTCTCACTGTAGAGAAAGCCCAGTGGTCAAACCACGTGGGATACTTAGATAAGAACGAGATCTCCAGTAAAAACAAAATAATTATATTTTCAAATTACATTAAATTTTCATTCATATGTTTTCCTGACGCCAAGAGCCCCTCACTGCTGAGGGCTACCTAAACCACGCGGGATACTTAGAGCATACTTCCTTTATGAAAGTCGTAAAGCTAACTATACTCCGCACGCCGAATGATGATCCCTATGACGTTTCAACTGACAGTTGTATTAGTTATGAGAAACAATTTCGATAAAATACTGTTTTTTCAGGCAAATGTCATGTCATTCAGCAAGGTCATTCAACATAATAAGCAATATTTATTTATTTTGAAAAAAAGACTACGCGCATTGATGGACATAAAACACTAGATAAAAAAGTAACAGCCTTATTATATTTTATTTTACTATACTTTAATTTTTATTCAAATTGCATAATTTAAAGAATTTAAAATTCTTTTTGAATTGAATTTTAAAGAATTCATAATTAGCTGGCAATTATGGATTACATGGAAAAGTATTTAAAAGGAGGCCATAGACCTACCGTATTTTTTTAATTCAGTCATGTCATGTCTTGTCAGTCTGTTTTGTCTTCTTGTCACACCGCATCACATCGCGTCATACGAGTGCTCTAACGCCTTGTATGCGCCACGTCTTTCTTTGTTAGCTGAGTTTTGTTTCTGAAAATATAGAGTGGTTACAACGCAATGGTGTGGAAACTGACAGTCAGATGTTAAAAAAAGAGTTGGTTAGACTGTTGAACTTTCACAAACAACAGACGCACCCATCATATTTTTTGGATGAATTGGCCAAATCAAATGGACACACGGTAATTCGGTTACCAATATAATGCAATCGAGTTGATATGGGCGCAGATCAAAGGTATCTATATTTTTTATTTATATAATATTATGTATATGCATATATTTCTAAAAATAATTACTAAATGTACAAATATTTTCAGGTCATGCAGCTAGGCATAACACAACTCCGCCATTCACGGCAAATAAAATGATGGTTTTATTGGAAGAAGCTTGCGCTCAAGTGACATCTCACGATTGGCGAAAAGTGGTCGAAAGAACGAAGAAAATTTGCTTACAAGACTGGGATCGAGATGTACAATACGACAATATCATTGACCAACCGTTAATAATAAACGTCACGGATAGCTGCAGTTCAGACTCAGATTTTGAAGATCCGATTGACCCTGTATCAGATTCAGATTGATATAAATAAAATACAAACTCAAAGCATTTGTTTTATTTTTCCAACAAATTATCGATATTTTGTTTATCGATGTGTCTCTTCTTAGTCGATAACAGCTTGACGACGTAACTTTTGCAGCACGTACCATGTACATTTGCATTGAGTTTTTTTCTATTATTTCCGAACATTACGTAATAATTTCTTAATATATAATATACAATTGTACACAATTATGATTTTTTCGACTTTTTAATGGACCTCTAAAGGATTTGATGTGGTAGGACGTCAGTACAATGTTAAGCGCTAACGAACTGTCATAGGGATCATCATTCAGCGTGCGGATTATAAAAGGTCTGAATTACAAAAATATATTTTTTTTGAAAATTTAAAACATTGAAAATTTGAAGATTAGCAGTTGATAATCTAGGTCTGGAAGTTGTCCGTGACCCCATAGAACTCAGCTTACCTGTGATATACTAAATAATGAAAATATGATGCTTATTTTGATTGATATTTTGTAAATATAACGCGTAACTAATACCTGTCGAGAATGCCATCTAGCTATTCGTCATAATATTATTGAGATAACAACATTTGTGATTATCTATTTTCTATTCTATTTTTCTAACTGTCCGGACTTCGTCTACTTACTCTTTGTTAGCATGTGTCTTTCATTCTAACTATTGTATTTCTTTTATTTCAATTATTATTTCTAGGCAAGACGGCCTATGTCACGGAGTAGCAGCTAAAACATGATTATAGTATATTATTATCGCTTATTCAATTGTATATTAGGAGCACTTTAGTTGGGAGGTCTAGGCCACCATTGCTGCCTTGCTTTTTTATTATTTTATCACTTGTCAAGAACCGACCCTACAATAGAGCTGATATACAGCACGGCTACGCTACCGCAGTAGCTACGGCGGGCGCCCTTGAAGCCAAAAACTGCAAGCATTGAATGCGACTGCGATGAATAATGTCTGATATAGCATCCAGACCGAAACCGTCCGCCCCGCGTGGTGTGATTTACTTAAATAGGTTTTCTTACTCGCAGTCCGGAAGTGCCCGGTTCCTGTTTGTTGCTGGTCAGGATCATAGCTTAAGGATATACGTCTGTGTCGTAGTTTAGCTGTCTCTACACAGTGCTCTCTGCTAATCAGAGAGACATCGATCAATCCAAAATAAGGTCACCGCCGCCTCGGCAGACTATTACCCAGTAGTGGCAGCCTCCTAAAAGCTGGACGATAGGCTTCCCGTTGCCCAGAACGCACCAAACAAAAGTTTTCCAACCTATCACTCCTAGACTGTAGGACGTAGTTGTGAAATAAAGTGAAACTTTCTGTTCTTAGTCTACAATCCGCGGACAGGGCCGTTTTGTATTCTTTTCCAAATGAACTCTATCGGTTTCTTCACATAAATTTTAACAACAGTCAAACATAAGAAACTTTCTTAAAAATAAAATTATGCTTACAGCTTCGAAAACCGAAGAAGAAAACACGAAAAAATGGATGAAGAACTCACTCCAGGAGGAGAAACACCACAGTCCGCAATCTTCGCACCCGTTGATTTATGCGGAAAAGAATCTTGTGTAGAGACCAAGAGCGCTGGGAACCCCGTGGACGCCCACGAGCATGGGGGTGTTAGTAACGGGGGGGCTGACGTTGGCGGGGGGACAACTGACGTCAGCGCTGGTAGTGATATATCAAAATACTAATATTTCAAAATACGTATAGCAAGATTACTTCAGTGAAGTATATGTTATTGAAATCACTGAAAAGTTTTGCATAAATAGATAACTTAATTTTAGAATTGTTTGGTATTCTCAGAGTTAATATATAGATAGTTATTTATTGAATTTGTTTGAAGTTTAGTGGTATCAATTAATAAACTAACTATATTACTGTTTGTTACCACAAAAAATATTGTATACATATCTTGCCACGGTCAAGAATATTTTGGATGATATTTTAAAGGTAGTCTTGGAAACCTATGTTATTTTAGACTCATACTTTTTAATATTGTCAATTTTTACTACCATTTTGGAAGATTTTGGAGTATCTAAGAACAAAGTTTTCTACATGTTTATTAATGTTCAGGCCTTCATATGTTTTGGCCCTGTGCTAGTGTATTTTAGTTTTGGGCACATTATTCACTAAATAACTTTGTTGAATTGATCGCTATAATGTTAATAATATTAGTTTTATCATACTTGTTATCACATAGAACGTGATTTGTGTCAAGGAAGATGTCTTTTTATGGTGACGGTTATAATTGATCATGAGAATTATGGGTATACAAGTAAGTATAGAAGACAAAATATGTCTTATTTGTTTTACGAAATAATCCAGTAAAGTGAGGAAAACTTTAAATATTACACCTGAAGACTTAGTTCATTTTAAGGGTTCCATACATAAAAGGAAAAACGGAAACATATGGTTTCCGTTTTTCCTTTTAGGATCACTTTGTTGTTTTTTAGATTGGTTAGCTTATTTATGCAATAATATCAATGTGACAACCTTATTCAGAGTTTGAAGCTGTTAAACTGAGCTGCGCGTACTATAACGGGTCATGGGGTGTCTTTATTACACCTTCTGTACGTTGCCTCTACACCTAATATGTCTTCTCCGTCCACCCTCCATCTAAAGCTTAACAAGAATACAAGCACGATGTTACAATGAACCAGAAATCTCAATAAGTTAATAATGTGCTCAATACGTTTCTGTATTAACTAAACGAATTTCACCTATAAAATTGAATGTTATTCAAAATTTAGTTGTTTTGTCATTTTTGCACTTCATCAAGGTTTAGGTTGTGCTTCTAGTTGCTCTTAGTTTGAGTTTCAAATCGTTGTTAGAAAGTTATGTTGCATGCTGGCAACAGCAATAATAAAACGCTTAGATTTTGCAAATTCATATATTTTTTTGATTTTGGTCTTTTTTGCTTTCCATGGTTACTACGCGATCTCCGAGTTACTGTTGACTTTTTCACAGCCTCGTTTTATAGGTGAAACAGATGTGAAATTAAGGTGGTTTTCGATTGTAAGAGCAGTATTTCGTTGTTGTGAGAGATCAATATAATTGTGTTAAGAATCAAATACAAACGTTTTTAACAATATTATCATTTTATTTAACTAGAAACTCGATCAGTGCATAGTGCACATAATATTATAACATGTACGTATTTACAATAAAAATGTAAATAAGTTTGGGTTTAGGTGGTTTACCCTGGGGTGTGTGTTGGGTAACCTCCTCGAGTGTCGCTCCGATTCCGATCCCGCTGCAGTCCGGGGGGAACGGAATCGGAGCGGCCGGTACACCCTGGGTGGCGGTCAATGGCTTCCCCTTCACCCCTTCATAGGGTTGGCATTGATCGTCGGCCAATACCCAACGTGGCGGGAACACATCGCTCTCCATACTCCTCTGCTTTCAGAGGAGACAGGATGAGCGATGCTGTTAGTGGTGAGATGGCCCAGGGTCAGCCGGGGTGCGAGGGATATGCTCTATGGGTAACCTTACACCCCGGCGTCTGAAGACCCGAGACGGCGTGCGGTTTTAGTCGGTGCAAGCCCGACATAACCGCCCCCGCTGGCCGGCGGGGGGGTATCCGAAGGGATTTCCGCACGATAAAAAAGTGGTTTACCCTTTTTTTTTTTAACGTGCGGAAATCCCTTCGGATACCCCCCCCCCGCCCGTCAGCGGGGGTGGTTATGTCGTGTCTCGACTAAAACCGCACGGTGTCCTCCCCAAGTGTCCGTTGCCGGGCACCCCGGGTAAGCCCTCGAAAGGATAACCCCAGGGTTGCCGGCGGACTTTGGCCGCCACCGCGGCCTCGCCTGGTGGGGTCGGGTTTTATCCCGCTTCGGTGAGTTGGCAGGCGTGTGTAGGGCACACACGACACGCCTCCGCCACGGCCTGCTTCTGTAAGGACGGCGAGTCGGCCAACTGCCGTCCTCAGGCCCCGATCATGGAGGTCGGTAGTCCCGGGCGTAGATGAGTCTGCGGCGTCCTCGCCGCAGACTGCGAAACTCGGGGGGCAGGGTTGCAAGGGGCATTACCTGCTCGCAGAAAGAGGCGGCGGCGTGCCACTTGCTCCCGTCAGAGACCACGGCCCTCACCATGGTCTCCAACGAGAGAACGTCCACGCCCAGGACCGCAACGAGATCCCGGCGTTGACTCGCCCACGCAGGGCACTCCACCAACGTGTGGAGCGCCGTGTCTTCGCCAGGATCCTCGCAGTGCTGGCACTGCGGCGTTGTCTCCCGGTGGATGCGCCACAGATACTTACCGAAACACCCGTGTCCGGTAACCATCTGGCACATCCGGTAGGAGAGGTCCTCATGGTCCCTCTCCAACCACTCCTTCATGATCGGTCTCACCGCCGCAATGGTGGATTCCCCCCACCTTGGGTGCTCAAGTCGCACCCTCCATGTCTCCATGAGTTCCTGGCGGAGCAGGGACCGCTGAGCCCTGATTTCTCGGGGCTCCGGCCTATGGCCCCGCTCCAGCGCCTCCTTGCGCCACTGGTACAGCAGCGCAAGGGCTCTCGCTTCCAGGTCCCATGGAGGGGTCCCGGCTAGGAGACATGCCGCCTCGACGGAGATCGGGCTGTTTAATACAATGTTTAATAAAAAATAAAAAAAATATAGGTGGTTTACCCTAGTATATTTTTTATTTATTGACCTAATTGACCGATTATGTGAGAGCACTATCTCTTATTGTTAGAGCATAAAAATACTCACGCCTTTTTCTCTCTGGGATAGGCAGATACAACAGCCCACCATCTGTTTCTGCCCTTATACACATAATTCGTATAAATAAATGAGTATTTATTCTTTACCTCAAATGTAAGAGCTCTGTGGTCGACTCACCACCCAAACCTATAATTAAAATAAAAAAGGTCAAACCAAAGAGTCACAAGTCATACTGGCATTAGTCATTATAAAAATGAAAGTTCCAAATCCAAATGCATAAATAGCTCAACGTGTCTATGACATTGACAGACAAACTCCACAACTAGTCCTGACAAAAATGGATGCAAAACATAAACATAAATAAATTCAATATACAGGTGAACATTAAGACAAAAATGTAAACAAGACGCAACCCACTTTGTCGTGTAACTCTCAGAACGGCTAGCAGCATTCAAAATGGGTAAGGCGAAGTACGATCCTCCGACACCCGTATTTCCTTACAAGATACGAAAGAGACTGAATATGCTCAGTGTGCCTCACAAATACATCATCGATACTGGTGAAGGCATGCCTGCGTACACACCGAGAGGCATACGTGAGTCAGCTGTGCGCGCCGTACCTAACGACAGAATTATTGATGCTGCTTGGCCATATACAAGGTAAGTTAGTTATAATGGACGCCGGAGGCTTCGCTTTTTGAGAACGTTGTTATTCATGTAACCCAAAGACTTAGTCTATGTATAGGTACTGCTGTATGAAACGAAGAAATTAATCACGTACCTACTTTTTGTTTAGCTGTCATTTGTAAAGGCGCGAAAATTATTATACTTGGACGTAGGTACCTATTTTATGAATTTGGCCCGTAATGCCAATCACTACCGAACCCCACTCCCCTCCCACGAAGTGTAACACGGTTTTTGTTGTAAACTTCTTTTCTACGAGAAAACTAGTAACGTATTTGACCAACTACTTACCTACCTCGAATACCAAGGAATCTTCGATCGGTTCGTAGGGTCTACGAACGTTTTGACTAATAGCATCCGACCAACAACCAATACGTACTTGGTCCGACCATATCCACGCAGGGTCCGCTGCCATTACGTGTGTAAATAAAAAAGATAGGTAGGTACCTACTGAACAGACGTATATAGAAACTACTCCTTTTTGAAGTCAGCTAATAAAACAGAATAATAGGTATCGTAGGCGACTTTGTACCTTCCGAGTAATACATTTTCTGTAATGGATAAGTACAACAGATATAATATGGACCAACCGAGTCTAGATTTTATTTTATTTCTACGTCACACAAATACCTATCTACATAAAGAAAATGTTCCAGACGCTTCATTCTAACGAAAAGGCAATGTAAAAAACAGTTTTCTGCGGAGCGCATGGAACGTATTGATCGTATGATAGAGGCATCAAATGCTACATGCTATGCAAAATTAGCTAATTGTGTTCTCGATCTGAAGAAACAGGAGGGTAAAGAAGTTAAAAAGAAACGTGGATGGTCCGAATCTGAGTGGAAGAAACACATGGATTACATTGGACAGATAGCTGGTCCTAAAAATCTTTTCAAGCCGCCTCCGATCAAGGTACTTGTATGAAATAAAAAATATTTAATTGGGTGAAATTCCAATCTACTAATTTGAAGTTTTTATGATACTTCGTTGGCCCTAAGAAGTATGTAAACGCTTCTTGGGCCCCAATGGGAGGGAAAGACTCCTCTTATTGTGGGCCAGGCCACACAAAGTGGAAGTGGTCACATATTACTTACCTACGCAACGTAGCCAGGCGATCGCCGCAAAACGTGGCCATACCAGCGAAAGCAACTCTACTGCATTTTAATTGTGGATACGGGCGTTTCTTACGCTAGCTTTACCACCGCAGCATATTCATCTCTGTAACACGCTTACTCTGTAACTCCTGCTTATGTTGCTCTTTTTTTTTTTTTTTATAAAGAATATTAGTAACCGAAATTACTAATATTCCCCCTAACCCCTCCAGCTAAGCTAAATTGCTTGTGTTAGGAGTGGGTTCGCGTCGGTAGTGTAATGGCCAGGATTCGAACCCGGGACCTCTCGATCGTAAGGTCGACTCCTTAACCACTAAGCTACCGACGCTAGTCACAGCCGCTTCGCAGATATGTTAAAGGACGGACTTAATGATGATTTTACAGACCTGCGCCTTCAACCTTTTCGGTATTTTGAGGTGGCAAATGGCACCAGCCGCCTCGCGCCACTCGGCTCACGCGGCGGTAATGCATACCTTGACGTTGCAATCGATATAATGTCAATAGTCGCGTGAAGTACGAAGTCGATCGATCTAGTTGGTTCTTATTATTTTTACACTTATTGCAGCGTGGTCCAAACAAGCCGCTGGAGACTTTCCTACCGAGACTTAACGTTATCTCCACCCTACCAGATTTCAAAATATACAGGCGATTGTCAAAAGAGGCCTGGTACAGAAACCCTGAGAAGGTAATTTTTCAATCCTTTAACAATGTTTAAAACAAGGAAGACTCTTTTCCCGATTTAATTTACTTCCATTAACTGAACTGTATCAAATCCTCGCCTTACCTACGATCACAAAACAGTTGTCTAAGACAACATTCATCAACATCTGTATCTAGAATCTTGATGCATTATAGTAGTACCGGCATAGCACTTAAATGAAAACGTTTTAAGTAAAGTAAGCCAGTGCAAGTTTGGGTGCAACCGGGCTGAACCCGAAGATGATGTTCTATGCTAGCTTTATTATGTGAAGCCAGTTCTGAAGTGTTTATATTTTTTTAGGTATCCCCTGGAGCTCTAAAATACGTGATAAGCGACAGGGTCAAGAAGCTAGCCGTTGCGAGAGTTATACCAGTAGCTGACTAACCATCAACCCACCGTACCTAACTTTCTACCCGTTCATTGTGTAAAATATATCACCCATTTTACATCAGTTAAAAAGTCAAATTTCTTGGTAATTCTAAGCTGGCAGTCTACCTAAACAATTTACAAATGTAATACATTGTTTTATGCTTTCAGTAACAGATTGTTTCCATAAAAAATAGTTGTCAGATTAAACAAACTTAATATGAATTAGATTACCGCGTTGCATGATAATGTAGTATAAAGTAAAAGTAATAATAATAAACGTGATCGTATTAGGATTATATCGTCTCTTAGCCAATTCCTGCATGAGTTTTACAGGAACTATTGTTTTTATATCATGCATCAAATTAGTTGATTGTAAAAGACATTGGGAGGCAGTGACGCAGTCTTTTCAAATCACTGAGGGCCTCTACTGTGCGATGCGGAATCTCTGAGCGTTCACTGTCGCGGAGAATTTCTTCGCAATGAACGCATTGTATGAGTTTTGTACATGTTAGCATCGGCCATGGACGTCATTCGTGGTCATTAACATCGCACTGGTTAGGGCCCTAATCAATTCATAGTGTTAAAGCTTTCCAATAGAATGTTTTATTCAACCCGCAACTCATGACTGTAGCTACCTTGGGGGGTGTGTGCACCTTCATGATAAATCTAACAATTTGTTAGTAGGCACTTTGCATTATTTATTCATTGTTGTGATAGATCAATATATTGTGTTAAGAATCAAATACAAATGTTATTATTAATGTTATCGTTTTATTTAACTAGAAACCTTATCAAAAATTACCCAAAGCCTCGTACCATGAACTTCTGCTCTGCAACCTGGTACACCTGCTGGTCGGCGGTTGAGGCTGGCGCAGACTTTCCACACGGGGTTGGGCCAGGCGGCAATCACTCCCGTAAAAGTCACAACAAATTACGGGGAAGGAGAGTGAAACTTTGGCTCCAAATTGCATCCGGCATTCGCGCTCCAGTAAATAAGAACGACTACTGAATATCTAATGTAGCGAAAGCTTGCAACACCCGTGGTGTTTACCTGCTCATTGGTACCAAAGAGAATAAATCAACCTCCAGAGGTGAAAGGAGAAAAAAGGAGATAATGTTAAAAAGTTTTTGTCCAATATCCCGGGTTTTCCAGACCTCACAAGCTCCAGATTACTGACAAATGGCCGCTGGGACAAACTAGCAAATATGCATACACTAATAATAAAGGTCTACATACCTAGACTACATTATCCCATACATTATATCCTAGTAAAAATAAGTGAGGTCTGGGAAGCCCGGGATCTTACACTATTACTGTTACCTCTCTGGTTTAGCCTATCATGCTAGGAAAAGCTGACTACCACCTGTGTAGGTGTAGCACCTACATTTTTATTCTGGAGCCGTCTACCACCTATACGTTATTATGATTATAAAACTGTCTAAAACCGTCCTCGGTTCGTTTACTCCTCTTCTTCTTTATTTAGCTTAAAAGGCCTTTTGAGAGCGACTGCAGTCTAACCTCCCAATCCCGAGAGGAAAGCCGGTGCCAGAGCTGCGGCCGTTAATCAGCAGGTGTACGGGCTTGCAGATGAGATTGGCTGGGTATATCGATAAGGTCTTGGTGAGGTCTCAAACAACTAAAGTACCAAGTAAAGTAAGATACCTTAATGCTCGCCACCCAAAAACCTACCTAATGAAAATGAAAAAGTTCGCACCAAAGAGACGCTAGTCATGCTGGCATACGTCAATATAAAAATAAAAAGTTCTAAATATAAATACAATCATACTTATCTATGACCATGATTGACAGACAGATCATCACGTCCTACAAAAATGGACGCAACACATAAACACAAATAAATTAAGACCAAAATGTGAACCAGACGCAACCACGCAACCCCACAACCCTGCAACCCCGGAACCCAGCAACCTACTTTTCCATATAACTCTCTGAACAGCTAGCAATAGTCAAAATGGGTAAGCCCAAGTGTGACCCACCGACACCCGTCTTCCCTTACAAAATACGAAAGAGGCTGAATATGCTTAGCGTGCCTCACAAATACATCTTTGAAACTGGTGAAGGCATGCCTGCGTACACACCGAGAGGGATACGTAGGTCAGCTGTACGTGCCCCACCGGTTGACAGAGTTAATGATGCTGCATGGCCGTATACTAGGTAAGTTGACCATGTAGAGAATATGCTACTACCACTAGCTAGTGAATATCATATTGTATATTAAGGGGCTCGTGGCTAAGTGGCAACCGAGTAGGTTAACAATAACATAGTAAGGTTAAGCAATACTAAGAATGGTCAGCCTGACCATTCTTAATACATTGAGACCCATCCGTGACTCGGAGAGCACGTTAAATGGCAGTCGTTATGGGTAGTTGAAGCCCTAAACAGTTCAACTGGTCCAGCTACATAACTGAATCGCCAATGGATTGTGGAGGTCAGACGTTTCACGGAAAATTTTGCAGTTCGGCCGCCTGGTCTCTCAACCCTAAGAGGAAAGCCTTCGCCAGAACCTCGTAAGTGTTTTAGCAGATGTAGAGACTTGCAGGTGGCTTGGGCAACGTTATGTGCAACGTGATTGGTCAAAATATCTGCGAATTGGTGACAGTTGCATATTATTTTCAACACCTATGATTTATTACGATTAAACTTTTATCAATTATTGTTTTACAGGCGCTTAGTTATATTGAAAAAGCAATATAAAAATAGGTTTTCTACTGAACGCCTAGAACGTATTGATCGTATGATTGAGTTATCGAATGCTACACTTTACTCAAAGTTAGCGAACTGTGTACTCGATCTGAAGAAACAGGACAGTAAAGATGTAAAGAAGAAACGCGGATGGTCCGAATCTGAGTGGAAGAAACACATGGATTACATTGGACAGATAGCCGGTCCTAAAAAAGTTAGCCAGCCGCCTGCTATCAAGGTAAATGTGTGAAATAATTACAAAATGATGGCTGTCATGTTCAATTTGATTTGAGTTGCTACACTGATAGACTATTTAATTGTTCCATTTTAATATAAGCAACTTCAAACAAGGTTTTCAGTTGGTAGGAATAATTTGGTAATGTAAATCCCATCGGATACCCCCCGCCGGCCAGCGGGGGTGGTTATGTCGGGCTTGAACCGACTAAAACCGCACAATAATTATTTAACACATTACCCTTTATCAAATTTTTTTCTAGAAAAATATGTCTAGGGTATCCGTTATCCCTTTCGGATACGATATTGAGTTCCCTCATTTAGTTATTTTTTAACATATAATAAGTGAATTTATCAAAAAATAATTGAATTTAAGATTATTGTAATATGCGGTCGTCCTAAATTTTAGTACAAAATAGTCCAGATTCCTATGTTTTTATACTTATTTCAGCGTGGTCCACAAAAGCCGCTCGAGGCTTTAATACCGAGACTTAACGTTATCTCCATCCGACCACATTTCAAAGTATACAGACGATTGTCAAAAGAGGCCTGGTATAGAAACCCTGAAAAAGTAAGTTTAATTCTTTACAAATATTTATAATAAGAAAGACCATTTACAAAAAGTACAAAAAATGCATCTTTTGCACCAAAAATGAGTAACCCTAACATTAACCGAACATAACGGTGGCACGTACGCCCGCTTGTACCACAAGATCAATAGGAAGTCTCAATCAGAAGTATCTTAACATACTCCAAGTACCACCACCAAGAACTTGCAGAACAACTTTTCATCCTTAATTTAGCTGTAGACTATTTTAAACATTTGTTTTCTTTGGCAGGTGCAGCCTGGAGCTCTAAAATACGTTATAAGCGATAGAATCAAGAAACTAGCTGTTGCGAGAGTTATACCAGTAGCTGACTAACCACAAACCACTAAATACCAAACATTCCACCCGCTCATTGTGTAAAATATATCACCCATTCCTACACGATATAAGTTTGGCGCATTCTCAACTAATAATATATTACTTACTATATTTTTAAATGAAACCCTTTACTCTGTACTTTCAGTAACAGATAGCTTTAATGTTTACTAAAAAAGTTGTCAGAATACAAAAAACGCCCGACATAACCGCCCCCGCTGGCCGGCGAGGGGGTATCCGAAGGGATTTCCGCACGAAAGAAAAAAAAAAAGGTGCAATAGGCCGCGTGTAGACAGTCAACATATATCGCGATTCCAGCGTTTGCATATCAATTTTGACACAATATTGATATGCAAACGCGATTCGTGTCTATAGTATTGAATCACGATACTGGTCGCGATATTGGATCGCAATATATATTGACTATCTATATACGCCCATATATAGTCATTACAACCTGAATTTAACCATCTGTTTAGTAAGCATTGTATAAGACTTGAAACGTAGCGTAAGCCGTTGCAATATAACATGCTGATCGATTGACGATTTAATACCATTTTTTTTAAATAATTACCTTGTTTAACTAATGTTGGTGAGGAGTGCGCCTTTCTTTATATTCTGGGTTAATGGACTGTCAATAAGATTTAATATAAACAATCAAGAAGGACTTATCAATGGACAACAAGTTGAAATTTGAGCATAAACATTTATCAACAAATAAAACAATTTAACAGATTTTCAGGATTTATTTTCGTATTTACAATTGAAACAGATTGTCTACAATAAATACTTCGAAATACTGATGATATAATAAATTAAAATAAATAACAAATTCATAGAGATAAGGCAGATCAAAAATTAAGTAGAAGTAAATTCTTATATTTTAGAGATGTTTGCCCAACTATTGGACCTAAGAGTCAATTCATTTAACGCTATTTCAGGGGTGGTAACTATACAACTATTATACTATGTGCTATGTAGTATTAGGCAGCGGCGGGGTGACTTAGGCGGTTGATGATTGCGATGGTGAAGTCTTTGGTGGTAGATTGGCCGCCAAGATCCTTTGTCCTCACTTTGCCGTCCTTCAAGACACTGGGAAATAGATTCGAATTCATATTAACTTGAGTTTCTCAACCATATACACAAAGATTAACCTATACAGAATGATTTGTCCCATCTCGGTCAAAGATTCCACTACCGACTCGTAGTCACACCACATTATCACACTAGTATGACAAACAGTAATTTTTTTTCTCGTTTGTCACACTACTGGTTTTTACACAACATGTATACCGTAATTGCTAGTGCAGTGCCAACATAATAAAGTCGGTTTGCCTACAAGTAATGCAACTGACCTATAACCTATGGCATGTCTTCAGATGTGAATATTCCGTGATTCATATGAAAACTAAAGACTAAACTAAGATAAATAAAAACTATGTAACCATACTAAAGTCATTATAATATCTGCTGAAAAATATATGTACTTTTGTCGTAGAAGAATCTTTCATCTTTCCTTCCAAGACTACTAATCAAATTTAGGGTAAAAGCTGGGAAGTAGCTCTTTCTCTCTTTTTTTTAAATTGTAGGTACTAGTAACCAAAATGATTAGTACTCCCGCTAAACCCTCCAGCTAACCTAAATTTAGTTAGTTAGTTTTAGTTATTAAACCAGGAAGCGAACCCGGGACCTTTAGATCGTGATGACTGTCAGCCGAGTCCATTAATCTACCGACGCTAAATGGAACCTAATAGTGCCGTTACCGACTTGAATGTACAGTGTGCAGTCAGCAACAAAAGCAACTTTATAAATCAATTACTTTCATCAGCATGAGAAGAAATTAATAATAAATAATAAATAAATTAAATAGAAATTGAATTGAAAAGAATAGAAAGTAACATAACATAACTTCACGCCTGTATCCCCGAAGGGGTAGGCAGAGGTGTATTACACACCCACGCTTCGCCAGTTATGTTAAGGTCCCAATGTAATAGGGGGCGAGCCTATTGCCATCTACCGGGCACATTTAATAGAAAGTACTAACTTGTTAATAGCGTCCTTGATCATTCTAGAGTAGGAGTGCAGGTTAACGTGTGCGAGTAGGTTGGCGGAGGCGCGCAGCATGGCCGTGGGGTTGGCGATGTTCTTACCCACGGCGCCCGAGAACACGTGCCGAGCACCCTGCAATCATACAATCACATTTTTATTATTCACACTGCATAAATAAAAGATACTGTCTGTACCCTAATATTTCTATATAAATATGATTTTTGGCATCCATAGATGAAGCTGATCATAAATATAAGAAAAAAAAAACTCGGTGCTATTATTTTGAGGTCAATAAGGCCGAAAATTGATTGCACTTGATTTTCGGTATCTCTGTGTGGTCGTTATAAAAAATCTGTACCCGAGGGGGCCATCTCGAAACCGGAGATGGCCCAGGGTCAGTCGGGGTGCGAGGGAAATGCTCTATGGGCAACCTTACACCCCGGCGTCTGTAGACCCGAGACGGCGTGCGGTTTTTGTTCGCGACAGAGTATATAACCTTAGCCATAAGTAAGCTTGTAAATACTGTTATACGTTAGAATGTTTGTTTTAAATAATCGTGTTAAATTTTAAGAGTTAAAACTTTCGAACAAATTAATTCAATTAGATTTAAGTTCAGATGGTGCAACCTGCATCATACATGCTAATTCTATTACCATCTCTTTCCTTCTCTTATGTGGTAGTTTTTGTCCCTTTTTTTAGACAGCAATGATGCATGATACGTGATGTAACGCGCTGTCCTCATAAATTCAACCGGCCGACAGACCGAAGCTCAGTACGCCGTCGCGAGCGCTCCTCACCGCATGCGTCATTGATCGCCGCACGATCGAATACGTACTTGTAAATAGTTATTGCTAGTCGTTAAGTCAATCTCTGTCTAACCCCACGTGTAAATAGTTCATAATAAGGTAACATAGTTTGTGATAAGTGATAATTATAAATTGCGTGTAAAGTAGTAAAGTAAACTAAATAAGTACCAATTGAACTGCTATCGATCTTTTATTTTAACATCCTACTAACACGCAATCAAACACCGCGCACAAGAACTCCGCTGTGCTTTACAGCTGGTCCTTCGAGACGGATCCTGAGCCGGTCCATAAGTGGTAATACAAGTGTGTTGTGCGCGGTAAGTACTGAAATACCTAAAGCAGTGTAACTATCATTATTCAATCATGGTTGTAACGCGATCAGCTACATCCCGCTCTAAAGTAGCAGAGAGCGAAACGAGCGGTACGAAAGTCACACCTATGACCAGCGGTACGGAGACGTCAAATCCGACGGGAAGAACAACGACCACGAACCGGTCGAACCCGTCGGGCACAGACACCGCGGCTACAGAGTCCTTGAACACGGGGAGCGAACGAGTCCCCCAGGAGCTGCCGCGGCCACTTTCGCCAGTAGAAGTGTACCTACCACCGCTACCACCGACAAGCCGGCCCACCAGCGGACAACAGCCCGTACACAAGTCGGGTCGAGGATCGCATAGAAGCAACCGCTCCAAGGTTAGACAGAGATTGTTAGCACAGGCACGCATGGAGCTCGCCGCCGCTCGCTTGGCCGCACTAGAGGCTGAGGAGAGCTCTGATGAAGAAGCGACGAGCGAGGAAGACTCACGAACGTCACAGAGAGTACAAGACTGGGTTAGTTCGACTTTAACGAACAGACAGTTAGCTCTAACGGGACCCCCATCTCCACCACCTCGGGATCCGAGCATAGTGTCCGCACGTGTCGACGGCCAGAGACGCGCCATTAGACACGCGAACCTTGCGGTGACAACACAGCCGGACGCCGAGAGCGGACCGGGCGCGTCGCGGACGTACGCGCCAACGGCCGCAGAGGAGATCGTACAGAACCACGGGCCCACACAGACGGAGGACTACATGGCACAGCCCGCGCCGCTGCCGAGCGCCTGGGCCCAGCCGCCGGTCCTCATTGATCCAGCTCCAATGCCGGGCGCGTCGCAGACGTACGCGACGCCGGCCGGAGAAGCACCTCAGCGCGCAGAGACGCCGCGCTGCAGGCCGCCCACCTACCCCTGCCCTACGGAACAGGTAGACACGCAGAGCCGTGCTCTACGGCAGGTAAGTATGAACCTTAATGACTTTGCTGTAGCAATAGCGCAGGCCACACGCTCGACCGCGCCCAACGCAACCCCGCGATTCATGACAGATTTACCAAAATTTAGTGGGCAGATTAGCGAATGGCTTACCTTTCGAACCGCTTATTTTGAAACGGAAAAATATTTTTCTATAATAGAAAATGTAGCGAGGTTGCGTAAGGCGTTACAGGGCGTGGCCAAAGAAAGTGTTATGTGTTTATTTTTAGGTAACACACAGCCCGGGTACATAATGTCAAAGCTTGAAGCGCGGTTTGGGCGTCCCGACGCCATTGTTATAAATGAAATAGAAAAACTGCGTAGCCTAGGCAAGCTGACTGACGATCCCCGGGACATTTGTATATTTGCGAGTAAAGTTACAAACATAGTAGCTACAGTAGTAGCGTTAAATCGAACCCACTACCTATATAATCCTGAGATGGTACGAGCGATAGAGGATAAGTTAACTGCGCTAGTACGATCACGATGGTACGATTTTGAGGCCGCAGTGGGTGACAACGAACCAGGTCTTATTAAAATGTCGCGTTTTCTCGATAGAGAAGCGGAACGTAACGCGCGGCATGCTAGGGCGGAGCATATTAAAGAGGCACCGGCGGGAGCGCGGGCGGTTAAAAAGAAAGTATTTACCACCCAAGCAAAGTCGAGTAACAGTACAAGTAGTACGAGTAATAGTAACAAACCGCAGTGCATATTGTGTGAAACTTCGAGTCACGCGATAATAGATTGCTCTAAGTTTAAAGAGGCTACAGTGAATGATAGGTGGCTTATAGCGCGTAAGCATGGTTTGTGTTTTAGATGTTTGCGTAAACGTTCTTTCAAGCACAGGTGCAAGGGAGTGCAGTGCGCGCAGACCGGGTGTCCGCACTATCATCATAAAATGCTGCATAATGACGAGTACCTGCGCCGCGACACCAGCGCCACCTGCGGGGAAGCTGAAGCAGCTGTCGTCACGACGACCTGGGCGCCTAAGGCGACGCGTACCTACCTAAAGGTACTGCCGGTGCGTGCCTCGGGACCCAAAGGTGATGTAGATACATTTGCTATGTTAGACGATGGCTCCACTATCACGCTTATCACCGCAGACGTGGCCGAGCGCATAGGTGCGCGGGGCCCGGTACAACCGTTGCACATTGAGGGCGTGGCAGGCGCTCGGTTTGAAGTAGCTACCTCTGAGCGCGTGTCTTTCACACTACGTGGCCGCAAAGAATTAACTGGTGTGCCAGTATGCGGTCACACGATTAAAACATTAGACATATCGGCACAATCGGTGCCGGCGGGGGCCCTCGAAGGGTGCGACCATCTGGACGACATAAGGGAGCATCTGGTTTACGAGGAAGGGGCTCCAGCGGTACTGATAGGACAGGACAACTGGAACCTGCTCCTGGCCTATCACGTAAGGCGTGGAAAACCAGATCAACCGATAGCCTCGTACACGCCACTGGGGTGGGCGCTACACGGCCGGCAGAAGGGCGGTCGATTGATGCGTAGCGTCCACCGACTGAACTATGCACGAGTCAGTGGCGAGGACGAGGCCCTGGATGACCTGGTAAGAGAACATTTTAGTCTGGAGTCTCCTGGGGTAGCGCCGCGGCGCCCACAGACGGATCCGGAGGTTCGAGCGTTGCAAATACTCAGCGAAACTACACGCCAGCTACCGGGGGGCGGGTATGAAACCGGTCTACTATGGAAGGACAAGGAGGAGTACCCTGAGGCTTACGACGCTATAGTGAAACAACATTATGTAGATGATTACTTACAAAGTTTTAAAACTGTTTCAGAAGCGAACCGTGTCGTACGAACTGTCGACTTAGTACACAAGCGCGGCAGTTTCGAGCTACAGAGATGGACGTCAAACGAGCCCGCGGCGCTGGCGGGGCTAGCCGCCGCGGAGAGCGGCGCCCCTCAGAGTATCCCGCTTACGGATCAAAGCGAGAAGATACTGGGGCTGATATGGCGACCACATAACGACACAATAGGGTTCAACTTAAATTTCGGTAAGGTAAAACCAAATTTATTATCCGCCGAGTACACGCCGACCAAACGAGAGGTACTACGAGCGGCTATGTCCCTATACGACCCACTCGGACTCGTCACGCCGGTTACTATACAGGCAAAGCAGATTATGCAGGACACCTGGCGTCACAAGGTCGGGTGGGACGAACAATTGGGAGATGAAATCGCGGCAAAATGGACAGCATGGCTAGCCTCGTTGTCATTACTGAAAAATTTAGAATTGCCACGTCATTACATGGGCTTTAGCTGTGCCGTCCGCCTAGAACTGCATACATTCGTCGACGCCAGCGAACTCGCATATGCGGCAGCCGTTTATTGGCGCATTATAGACAATGAAGGGCGAGTACGAGTCACGCTGGCGGCGGCGAAGGGCAAGGTAACTCCGTTGAAATTAATATCGATACCTCGTCTCGAATTACAGGGAGCAGTACTGGGAAGCAGACTGGCGCGCGCTGTAATAGAAGCGCATGAACGCCGGCCCGATCGGCGCGTGTTCTGGTCAGACTCGCGCACGGTGCTAGCATGGCTACGCGCGGGGGCACGGACCTTTAAGCCCTTCGTAGCGCACCGTGTGGCGGAGATCGAAGAAGACACCGCCGGCGCGGAGTGGCGTTGGGTACCCACCCGCTACAACCCAGCTGACGATGCAACCCGCGCCGTGCCGCCCGACTTCGGGGCGGACCATCGCTGGTTCCGCGGCCCGTCGTTCTTGTACGAGGACGACGTCACATGGCCGCAGGAGCCCGAACCGCTACGACGCACCGAGACCGGCGAGGAACGAGTCACCACCACTACGGGATCAACCAGACCACGCTTGGCCGACGCACTCCCGAACATTGAGCGCTTTTCGACATGGCTGCGCCTGATACGCAGCACAGCGCGCGCGCTCCAATTCATCGAGCGCTGCCGACGCCCGGACACTGCGGCCGCGGCGCGCAAGCGCACGCGCCCGAGCACCGAGACCGACGCAGCCTGGCAGCCACGCCCGCCGCATGCGCCCCACACCAGTGCGCCCTCTCCCCGCGCGCACGTGCCTCTGCCCGCGCACCTCACGCGCGCTGCCGAGCTGCTGTGGGTGCGCGCTCTGCAACAGCAGGCGTTCGCTGCCGAGCTGGACGACGTCACCGGCGGGAGGCCGGTGTCACCCCGCAGCCGCCTGCGACAGCTGGCCCTGTGGGTCGACGAGGCGGGGCTACTACGCCTGCGCCCACGCATCGCGGCGGCCGCCGAATTAACCACAGAACAACAGTCACCTGCCATAATGGATGGCAGCCACCCCTACTGCCGCCTGTACATCGACTGGGTACACCGGCAACTGCATCACAGCGGCGTCGAGAGCGTCACGAACGAAGTACGACAGAGATACTGGATCCTGCGCCTGCGACCCACAGTACGTACCGTCCTGAGCCGCTGCCTACCCTGTCGCATGAGGCGCGCCGTACCACCGCAGCCGCCGACCGGCGACCTGCCGCCCGACCGCATGGCGCACCACCAGCGCCCCTTCACCCACACAGGGGTGGACTATTTCGGCCCGTTATCGGTCACGGTGGGCAGACACCATGAAAAAAGATACGTCGCTTTATTCACGTGTCTCACTACGAGGGCAGTACACCTGGAGGTCGCCGGATCACTCTCAACAGACTCCGCCATACTTGCGCTGCGACGAATGATGGCACGCCGCGGTTGCCCAGACACTATATGGAGCGACAACGGCACTAACTTTCGAGGCGCCGACGTAGAGCTACAACGGGCGGCGTTGGAGGCGATGAAGCTGGAAGCCGACGTACGCAGCGTCCACTGGCGCTATATACCACCCAGCGCGCCGTTCATGGGAGGCGCGTGGGAGCGCCTAGTACGCAGCGTGAAGACAGCACTGATGGCCACGCTTCACGAACGCCATCCCAGAGAAGAAGTACTGCACACCCTACTCACAGAAGTCGAACACACCGTCAACTCGCGACCACTTACGCATGTATCTGTGGCGCCGCACGACGACGAGGCGCTGACTCCGAATCACCTACTCCTGGGCGGCGCGTCCAAGGTCCCACTGCCGGGGGCCTTCACCGAACGTGATGCCGACTGCAGAGCTATGTGGCGCGCCTCACAGCGCCTACCCGACGTGTTTTGGACCAGATGGATCAGAGAAGCACTCCCGCTGTTACAACACCGGCGGGAGGCACACGGCCACGGTGAGACGCTCAAAGAAGGCGACCTGGTCATCATAGCAGACGGCAACCTACCCAGAAATGTGTGGCCACGAGGCGTCGTAGACAAGGTCTTCCCTGGACCGGACGGCGCCGTACGCGTCGCTGATGTGCGCACTAGAGGGGGTCTCCTGCGTCGGCCTGTGAAAAGGCTGGTGGTTCTGCCTGTCGACCTGCCATCGCTCACACGTAATGGACCATAATACAGTCGAACGCACGACTGTACGGCGGGAGAAATGTTCGCGACAGAGTATATAACCTTAGCCATAAGTAAGCTTGTAAATACTGTTATACGTTAGAATGTTTGTTTTAAATAATCGTGTTAAATTTTAAGAGTTAAAACTTTCGAACAAATTAATTCAATTAGATTTAAGTTCAGATGGTGCAACCTGCATCATACATGCTAATTCTATTACCATCTCTTTCCTTCTCTTATGTGGTAGTTTTTGTCCCTTTTTTTAGACAGCAATGATGCATGATACGTGATGTAACGCGCTGTCCTCATAAATTCAACCGGCCGACAGACCGAAGCTCAGTACGCCGTCGCGAGCGCTCCTCACCGCATGCGTCATTGATCGCCGCACGATCGAATACGTACTTGTAAATAGTTATTGCTAGTCGTTAAGTCAATCTCTGTCTAACCCCACGTGTAAATAGTTCATAATAAGGTAACATAGTTTGTGATAAGTGATAATTATAAATTGCGTGTAAAGTAGTAAAGTAAACTAAATAAGTACCAATTGAACTGCTATCGATCTTTTATTTTAACATCCTACTAACACGCAATCAAACACCGCGCACAAGAACTCCGCTGTGCTTTACAGTTTTAGTCGGATCAAGCCCGACATAACCGCCCCCGCTGGCCGGCGGGGGGGTATCCGAAGGGATATCCGCACGAAAAAAATATAAAAAAGAATGAAAAGTTAAAGCGAGATCGCCAGACTGTACCAATGTATCTACAGGTATAGTAAAATAATTATATTAAGAGAAACAATGACAAGTATGATCATCCATACAAAAGTATGACCATCAATACAAGCGATTTTTACAGGTCACATTAGTATGACATGGCAGTATGAACATCAAGAAATAGCCGGTATGTCGGATTCGAGCCGAGTAAAGCCGCATGGTGTTCGTTCCGTTACTTCGGCCTGCGTTGCCGAGGAATCAGGAAAAAATATCCCATCGACCGGAACGCACTGTATAGGTCCTAAGAATGAAGTGGGTACGTGAAGAGTGTGTGAGTGTGTGTGTGTGTGTGTGTGTGTGTGTGTGTGTGTGTGTGTGTGTGTGTACAAGTGTCGTCACGCACCTGCTCGAACACGGCGCACTCGGCGCTGTAGCTGGCGCCGGCCACGACACCGGCGCCGCCCACAAGCCCGCTGGCGAGGTTGTCCACGATGTTGCCGTACAGGTTGGGCGTCACCATCACGTCGAACTGGTTGGGGTTCGACACCATCTGCATCGTACAGTTGTCCACGATCATCTTTTCGAACTCGATGCGAGGGTACAGCTTTGACATCTGGAATTTCATTTTATATTGTTATAACATATTACTTATGGGTGTATGGGGGACGACCATCAAGATCTTCGGGGCCCAAGCCAACCTCACGTGCCAACCTGCTGAACAACGGACGAGTCTCTGGCGCAGACTTTCCTTTCTAGGTTGGGGTACAGACCGTCGCTCGGGCGACTTATTAGAGCGAACCCCGGTAGCCAGCTTTGGATGCAAACAGAACTATAGGCGTACCGCTTAACTGAGGTTGCGGGGTACAAGGGCACGAAGGTTGGACGAGAACGGGGATCGGGTAAGGTGCGGGCGGCAGACACATTATTTTCAAACTCATCTCGCTCAGGATATACGCCGACGGGAGCAAACTCGAGGGTCGGGTCGTGGCTGCTCTCTCTGTGTGGAACACAGCGCACTGCACCGTCTACCAAGTGGAGCTCCTGGCGTTGCGCAAAGCGGTATGTGAGGTAGAGCGACATGACATTGCCGCGTTCGGGGTGTTCAGCGACAGCAAAGCGGCGCTCTTTAGCCTAGTCAATCCGCACTCTCTCTCTCTATCCGCGACCAGGGACGCACTTGGTCGAGGGTGTTTCCCTCTACTGGATCAAGGCCCATGTTGGTCTTGAGGGGACCGAGAGGGCGGATTGCCTCGCTAAGGAGGCCGCCTTGAGGCTCAAGAAAAAACCAGACTATGACCAGTGTCCTGTCTCGTTCGTCAAGAGAGTCCTAAGATAGGGTTCTTTTGATGAATGGAACAGGCGCTATCGGGAAGGTGAGACCGCCTCAACTACCAAGTTTTTCTTCCCTTGCGCGGTAGAGGCGTATAAGACAGTCAGGAGGATTGCCATCGAGGGTCCTATAACCCAAATTCTCACAGGGCACGGTGGGTTCTCCGAATACTTGACGCGATTCATTTGTAAGGCGGACCCATCGTGCGCCTGTGAGCCGGGAGTCTCGGAATCGGTGGTTCACCTTCTGACTCCGCCACAGGTATAACAATGGACACAGGCACCTCATCAAAACATTAATCAGCAAACTCAGAATCATCTAAATCGTCAGACTCTAAGACCAGCTGTTGCCCGCGACTTCGCCTGTGTTAAATTTGGAGTGAATCAAGGTATGATTACTTTTGCAGTTTCAAAGTCGAGCAGAGGAGGTGGAGATGGTGCTTCATTGCTGTTTCTCATAGTTGTTCTTTGGAATTAAAAAATGAGAATAAAAGTAAACTGTATTTTGGTTGGTTTCGAACGTACCGGCCCGTAGATCCACTGAGCAACAGATAACATTGAAATAAATTCTGCCGGTTCTCTAATAAAGGGTGTTCCAGAAAGGCGTACGATTTTAAAAACACTCTTGCGTTTGAAGCTTTAGAGAGGGGACTTCGCGGGTGGTGGGGTTAAGTAGCTCGGTTCTCGGAAATTTAGTCGCGATGGATCACTTCACCGGAGCGCAACGTGCATTCTGCGTTAAACATTATTACAAAAATCGCGATTCGTGCGTTATTGTTCGGCGTTTATTTCGTCGTGAGTTTGGATTACATGACCTAAATCAGTGTCCGAAGGAAAGTGTGATTCGATCGTGGGTCAGAAAGTTCGAAGCTACTGGTTCGACTCTCAAACAGAAGCCTGCGGGACGCCCAAGGTCAACAAGAACGGAAGACACAATTTAACAAGTTAGCGCATCAGTTCAACGTAATCCTGCTCTATCAACTCGAAAACGTTCAGCCGAACTTGAGGTATCCAGAACATCTTTGCGTCGCATTTTGTTGAAAGACCTGAAATTGCACCCGTATAAAATTCAAATTGTGCAGGAATTACAGCCAAATGATCCAATTTTACGACGAGCTTTTGTTGAAACAATGTTGGAACGCTATCGGAGTTTCAACAATATTCTGTTCTCCGACGAAGCCCATTTTCACATAAATGGGTATGTGAAAAAACAGAATTGCCGTTACTGGGCTGCAGAGAACCCACGTGCAAAACATCAAAAGCCTCTGCATTCGCCGAAAGTAACCGTTTGGGCGGCCATGTCAGCGCACGGAGTTATCGGAAAATGTCACTGTAAATTCTGACCGATACATAGCCATGTTGAGGTATTTTTTCTTTCCACAACTGCAATAATTTGAAGCATATAATCGTGCGACATAGTTTCAACAAGATGGCGCGACATGCCATACAACTAATGCCTCTTTGGCGGTCGTCAACGAGATGTTTTCTGGGAAACTGATATCGCGCCGAGGTGACATTGAATGGTCTCCGAGAAGTCCGGATTTAACGCCACCGGACTTTTTTTTGTGGGGATACCTAGAGTCAACTCCAATAACCCAGCCACGATTAACCAGTTGAAGACCAATATCCGGGAAGAAATGGCAGCTATTCCCCGTGCAATGTGCCAGCGAGTTTTTACCAATTTGAGGTTCAGATTCGAAGAATGTTTGCAGCGCGATGTTGCACACCTGGATGGCGTTATTTTTAAGAAATGAATTTCCCAGATGTCTATTTTTATAGAAATAAAAATTTGTATATGAATTGTACTTCGTTTTTTTTAAATGATTTATTCAAATTCGCAATTCGTGCTGGCCCTCCCTGTATAATAACGTGATGATGATAATTCATCAAAGGTTATTGCTCTTTAATCAACTTTCTTTTACAACTAACTTTAACACTGTAGAGTTCCTATATTTTATATGTTACTACTCGTCACCTTAGCTATAGCGTGTGATGAAAAATTTGGAAAGGATGACTTGCTAAAATTAATTAAATACATTTCACAGAAGATATTTACAAAATTGACGAGTTATTGAAAAGAAACGGGCATAAAGTGTTGCGCTTGCCTCCATGCCACCCAGACCTGAACCCAATCGAGTGGTCTGGGGTAATATTAAAGGACAGTTAGCCCAAAAAAGTATCGACTCTTATTTGTACAAAAAAAAATATTTTGCAGGAATTATTTGCGGGATATTCCGTACAGAAGTGGGAGCATTGTATTAATAATATACATTTAATAAGGTTGAGAACGAATACTGCAAATGTTTGAGATGATTTTGTTGATGTTATTATACTTGCAGGATGATTCTGATGATTCTGATGATGGCTGCTTAGAACTTATAATTTTAATAAATTTTACTTAATACATAGTACACAAGTTTTTTACCTAATATTTTATTTTGTTACCTACACATAATTTATTCATTTACATAATTTTGTAAAGTCATCAATTAATTTTCTAATAAAAAATCATCACTAGTTCACTGTTAACCACTCTGGCGTCACATATTTTACGAACTGTCTATTGCACTTTCGCCTTATGTGTACAACGCAACGAGCGCCCCCGCCCGCACGTCACGCGGTCCCCGTTCTCGTCCTACTCCCCGCCTTCTATAACGCCGTAATGATGAAGATGGTGGTGGTGATTACTAATTCACTTAAAAATTTTAATTAAGAGAATGAAACCCACTAAAAACAGGCAATGAAAAAAGAAAAATAACCGAATTACCGATTTAATTCTAAATACGCGTAAGACTTTTCTGTTGAAGTCGGTGCCAAGCCCGAAACACAACGTAAATCAATGTCATTGTTTGGGTTGTGTTGCTGGAAACATGGAGACTCCATCTACGCTTACTTGCGCGGCTTTGGCTTATGGCACCTATTTGGCTTGGCACCCACCGAGTTCAGAACAGAAAACTTATATACTGTATTATATAGAACTTGTATACTGAATGAGTAATCGGAGAAAATACGTAAAAAATAAAGTAATTAATTAAATAAAAAAATAGTTCATAAAATGAAAACTACTGGGCCAAGCTATGTTAATTTTTTTGGGATCTATAATGGTAACTATTCCGCATCAAACTAAAGAAGGATCACGTAAATCGGATCATAAATCTCAGCGTAATCGGTGTACATATATAAAAAAGAAACAATCGAATTGAGAACCTCCTCCTTTTTGAAGTCGGTTTAAAATACAAACATACCTTTTCGCAACTGCTTAAGAACAGTCCGTCGCCCAGCTTCATGATATTAGCTTTATGCACAGCGGTCACCTTCTTGCGGCCACATTTCACCGCATAATCGAACGCAAACTTCGCGATACGCTCAGACTTGGTACGCGTGATGATTTTCAAGCATTCCACCACACCTAGAAATAGAAATTAGTTAGTTACTTGTGGTAGGTGGGAGCCGAGCGACAAGGCGATTCTGCCATGTGCGGCCGCGCTCCCGCTCTATTTGTCGCTCTAATAAATGACGGTTCTGATTGATAGACATGGATAGAAGCACAGGAAAGTCCGATTCAGTGTTGCCAGATATGGTGTAAATAGCCAATCAGAAATTGTGAAGAATAGCGAAAAGTACCTACTCAAAGGAGTCTCGGGCCCGATTTTCATGAAAAAGAAAACTCCAACAATGAATTTTTGAAAAACCCACGGTCTTAACCAGAAATCGAAAGTCGATTGTAAAAAAAACTATTTATACAGCTATTACGTCAAAGCTATTAGTGAAATGTGGCTGATTATTCAACACTGGAATAACAAGCGTGACTATACGTAATGTAAACTGATAGTTACCGGGTACACTCTCATGCTCCAGGGCGGAGTATTCTCCTTCGGTCTGCTCTCTGATAATGATGCAGTCCACGTCATGATGCCTGCTCTTCACATTTGGCAGAGACTTGACGTGCACGACGTTGGCGTACAAGTCCAAAGCGTTACGCAGCTTCATGTTGAGGGTCTGCAGCTCGCCCGTGTGGGAGAAGTCTGGAGATGCCAGGATACCCTATGAATATTGAAAAAGAAAAACTATTTTTAACAGATTTTATGGCGATTTATTTTGTATTATTTTATTATTTGCACGGTTCCTGACGTTTCAGTTGCTTTTCAGCAGCCATGATCATGAAGAGAAATTTTTTTCTTTCTCCCTATTTCATATAAATTTTCACTACAATCCTTTTTACGAGTTATGGTTAGTTAAGACTTCCACATACTATACCAAAATGGTACAACAGTGGCGAATGCTGTACAGAGTATATAATTCATATAAATAGAATAAACATATTGTCATTTCAATATTTGAACAGAATGTAACATGGTAATATAGAATATATACAGGGTGTATTTTTGAAACGGGGCAGTAAGGGCAAGTACCTTTTTTTTTGTGTGCGGATATCCCTGCGGGTACCCCCCCGCCGGCTAGTGGGGGCGGTTATGTCGGGCTTGATCCGACTAAAACCGCACGCCGTCTCGGGTCTACTGACGCCGGGGTGTAAGGTTACTCATAGAGCATATCCCTCGCACTCCGACTGACCCTGGGCCATTCGCAGTGTCCCCTCTGATAACAGCAGAGGGGTACCTGGAGCGACCACGCCCCTCCGCGGGCCTTGCAGGCCCACCATACCCCGACCCCCTCGTGCAATGGTGTCAGCTGGCCCTGAAAAGGGCCGGTTGGTCAGACTCTTGGCCGTTGACGTTGACGCCAGCTACTCCAGAGGAGCAATCAATGATGCGTCATCGCCCATGTTGCCTAAGGTGCACCAAACTTGGAGGTGATCCAACCAATCGCACCCCAAGGGCAAGTACCTTAACCGTTGTAGTTACAGCAAAACATTCTTAGGAGACCTTCCCTAAATTTTTGAGATATTTTGAACTGCATTCACAGACTTTGCAAAAATGTTACAGTTAGCAAAAAAAATGCTAAAAGTCCAAAACTTTTTTTTTGTGCCCATAGATTCTATTTCACGTGAGGATTAAAAGACTCTATGGGACCATTTTTTAGCTTTGAGTACTAGGAAAGACAGAAATCGCCAAATACTTTTCCCGTGCATTTCGTACGGAAATACGATAAATCAACTCGAAACTCATAGGTCAGGTAAAATTTTGAACTTAGTAAGTAAAAAAAAATCATTTAAACATGTATGAAATTAGTTTATGAAATAAATTGCTGAAAATGACTTCCATTTTCACGAATACATAAGTTTATCCTTTTTTGCACTGAACGAATGGCGGCTAATAATGTTCTGGGATGAATATTACATAAAATGGTCGTTAATACATCCTTGAGCTCTTGAACGTACGCTCGTGTACGCCGTCTTATACACCTCGTATTTTACAAAGCCCCATAAAAAAAAAACGAGTGGCGTTAGATCGGGGCTACCAGGTGGCCACTGTATTGGACCATGTGTACCTATCCACTGTGTACCGAATCGGCGGCTCAAATTAGAACGTGAAAGGTGGCTGTTATGTGGCGGAGCACCATTTTTGTTGAAAATGAACTTTTCGCAATTCCGACAGGGGCCATTCGTCCAACTCGTTTTCAAGACGGTGTAAATTGACGTCATTATACATGGCAGAATTCAGTTTCCCTTCATAAAATTCCAACATTATGACTCGATTGGACATTATACCACACCAACAGTTGAATGAGAAACGAACCTGATTATGACTTGCCGTCAGTCTTAGTGGATTTTCTTTGGACCAATAGTGGTTATTTTTTCGGTTGTACGTACCGTTATTGGAAAAATTTGTTTCGTCAGACCACAGTATGTAATTAAAAAATACATGATTTCGGCTTATTTTTCCTTTTAGCCATCTGCAAATTAAGCCTTGGAACATCATCACCCGGATGTAACACTTGAACTATGTGCATATCGATAGCACTTTTACTCGTATTTTTTCCATATCTTTGTCACAAGGGAGTGGGAAACACCTACTTCAAGAGCGACATGCCTGGACGATACCTCTGGATATGCTTCAACATAAGTCAGAACCGCAATCTCCATGTCTATGTCCACACGAGGCTGCCGCTTGCTTTAGAAAGAACCCTGCAATACCAGGTTTTTCAAAAGATTTGCAATAACCTTTCTTGTTGGCACATGCCGCAACGAATACTTATTGCGGTAACACACTAATGTAGCTCTCGCGTTTCGATTATTGACAAGATAGGCTTCTAATAAGTAAATTTTTTCACGATTAGAAGGCATTTTAGTCAAAATTCTATTAATAAGTTATACGAATTTTCTCAGTTGATACTAAGAATGACATGAAGATATTCGAATCAAATTCGAAATTTGTGGGTTAAAATTCTTTTTATTTACTTTATAGTCAATCCTACCCACTTCCTGCCCATAACAAAAAGTTTGACCATTGTAGAAATTTGATTCTCTTGCCGAAATGTATGGGAAACGTTTTTGGCGATTTCTGTCTTTCCTAGTACTCAAAGCTAAAATGGTCCCATAGAGTTTTTTGATCCCCACATGAAATAAAATCGATGGGCACAAAAAAAAATTTGGACGTTTTGCATTTTTTTTGCTAAGATTTTTGCAAAATCTGTGAATGTAGTTCAAAATATCTCAAAAAATTAGAGAAGGTCTCCTAAGAACGTTTTGCTGTAACTACAACGGTTAAGGTACTTGCCCTTACTGCCCCGTTTCAAAAATACACCCTGTATATATTCTATCCATGTTACATTCTGTTCAAATATTGAAATGGTAAAAAAAACAGACTTTCATACTTAGCCTTAGCCTCTGTAGTTTATAGGCATTACACAAAATCAATCTCACCCTGTACTGTTTTAACATAGGTAAGTGTGAGTGTGGTATATAGTAAATGTTATAGTTACCTTGATACAGGTCTTATTTCTGGCAATAGAGCTGACGACATCTTCGAGGGGCGCGCTCAACGTAGGGTTCACCTCAGAGAAGAAGAAGGGCTCGAAATCCACCGGGATATCCGCTGCCTATCAACATAACGAAGATATTAACCAAAAACTGTCCACCAAATATTCCCTATGTATGTATTTTTAACTAGTCTTTAAAAAAAGTTGGGTTATGTTAAATGAACGATTCCGAAAACAAATATTTTTTTTGGAATTCTTGTGTTTGTGTTTTTGTTCACGGGCGGCGGGCATCAAGTAGTGTTTCATAAAATAATAAACAAAACATGACATATTATTAAACATGTCCTTTGAAGGCTTGGAAGGCAGCAGGAATGAAAAAAAAAAGTTATAATTAATCAATGTTAATGTATTTATTTATTCCAATGAAAAGATTGTTTGTAAAGGAGAAATTCCATTCCTATACAAACATGGGACTTGATGATGATACAGAACTAAAAATCAGGCAATAATTAAAGCATTTGGAAAGACTCCTAAAGCCCGATTTTCACAAATATCAGCAATGGCCAAATCAGTTAGATCTTGCATCGTTCGTAGTAGATAGTTAAATTTTACGTTATTTTTTTAAAGACTTGGCCTTGTCTTTAAGGCTTAGATTTACATGTTGATGAGACGTACATAAGAAAAAGTAAGCATACAAAATGCTTAAAAAATTAATTGAATGAAGTAAGCAAGTTATATTTTTTTTATGTATACCTAATTAGTGGATTAATTCTGGATTATCAGATTTTCAGGTCCAAAAATGTTCCTTTGAGTGTTTCGGCAACTTCTGAATTTGACTGCTATGCTTTTCATAAGAATACCTCAATCAAGAACAGCTTGACTTCTTACTCAATATAGATACCTTGAAAACCTCCTGCACAGAGTGCACCAACTCAGGGCCGACACCATCGCCGGGAATCAGTGTGCACTTGATACGGCCTTCCTTTGATGTTGATTGCTAAACATACAATTTATTTATTATAAATAATGTTGATAATTATCAGTTTAGTATGTCATGACATAACTAAAGGTTTTTTATTATTTTTCTTAAAAAAATCGTATGTTCTAGACCCGAACGGCGTGCGGTTTTAGTAGGTTCAAGCCCGACGTAACCACCCCCGCTGGCTGGCGAAGGGGTATCCGAAGGGATTTCCGCACGAAGAAAAATAAAAGTATGACCTTTTATGGCCGGTTTTTGAATTGAGACATTGAAGTTGAGTCTATCTCAATACCTATATAAGCATACTTTCGTGAATAAAAAAATCTTAATTCAGAGACCGGTCATTATTTGTTTATCTTCAAACGATTTGTAAACGTAAATCGTTCATAATTTTCGAAATACCCAAGTCTGAAAGGCCACAAGACAATCAACATTATGATGTCTACATGTTTACAATGATAAGCCTATGTCAAGGCACATCATTAGATAAATTTATCATATTGTTATCAATACCCCTTGACCTTTAATATATAGAAAATATTGAGAGCATATTTCTATTTTACAATTACCTATCATATGAAAACAGATCAAATTAAATGCAATTTGCACTTAATATACAACCAAGGATTGCAGGCATTGTAGTGGATATGTTGGTACAATAAAAATGAAGTATAAGATTGCAGACTGCTCAAATATTTTTTCCTATATAGAATTATATATTTCCTTCAAGTTTTTTAGACCTTTCACGAAACAGCTTAACTCCATAGACTCGATTGTGCCTAATCTAGAATTTTTTTCGCATTACATGACACATTTTTTATATTGTGTAAATATTTGTATGCATGAATATGTCTATTTGCATTGGGCTGGGTGTTTCTATGCATAATATGTATGTATTTACAAAAAAGTATATAAGTTTATCTACATTCTGGAACCCATGACACAAGCTAGTTAAACTATGCTTACTTTGGGTCTAGAAAGCGCAGTATAGAATGTCGTAGAATATTTAATGATTTATTTGATATTGTCGGAAGTTTACGCGAATGTTACACATTGAAATAAAACTATTTTTAACGGATTCTATCGCGGTTTATTTGATGTTATTTTATATTTTACATTGATCCCGACGTTTCGACTGCTTTTCAGCAGCCATGGTCACGGGGAGACTAAAGATGGTTATTGTCTTGTAGGTTGAAGTGAAAGTTATCTCAAAGTACCCGAACTATGTTGAATTGTTGTTTATACTATTTACGCAGAATGAGCTCACAGTGTCATGAAGTCTTGTTGTATTTTGATTTTTCTTGGAATTAATTAATTGAATGACTGGGTCCCAAGCTGGTGGTACATTCCAACCATCTTCTCTATTAAAATTAGGATGTTTTTTATATTTTTCTTTCTTCTTTCTTTCTTTCTTTTTTAATTTCAATAGCTTCGCGGAGCATCCGAGGTAGGAATCGATTTTCTTTGGCGAGTATCTGTGGTTTATCAAATCTTAAGTAATGTTTGGTCCCCTGTTGCACGTGTTCACATCAGCGTTGCCATTTGGCAACTTTGGTTGCCATTTTGGCAACATTTGACCCTTGGTGGCAACCAAATGGCAACCAAGCTCAAATGGCAACTTTTTGGCAACTTTTCGACTCGTCGCGTCGCGTGATCATCAGAAAAAAAAATATCGAATATCTTCGCATCGAATTGAATAAAATCAAAACCTTGAACGCATTTTTATTCCCAATTGAAAACAATACATAATTAGTAGACAAACAAATTGTACCCGTATTTCTACATTCAAAAGGTCTATTTTGGTGAATCTAGAGATACAAGTTATTTTATGAAAATTCTAAAACAAAACAAAAATGGAAGATGTGTCTGTGTGCAGTGTGCAGTGCAGTGCAAAGAAACTTAAAGAAAGCGAAAGAGTACTTTGTAAATTTTGTAATATACAGAAGAAAGTTTTCGTGGTTTACAAATACTTTTGTTTTTAAATCTATTGGTAAGTTCTCTTTTTATTGTTTTATTCGAAGAAGCTACTTATACCTTGAAAAGCCAATTTTACTGATTGAATCCTCATTCATTCATTATTAATAATGAGCGCCCTTCCCAGCCTTTTGGGTACCTAGGATAGGAATAAGACGCTTTTTATGATTGTTCCTAGAGTCATAAGTTAATGCGCATGAAATCGACGAAAGGTACCTTTTTTTTTTTTTTTTATCGTGCGGAAATCCCTTCGGATACCCCCCCGCCAGCCAGCGGGGGCGGTTATGTCGGGCTTGCACCGACTAAAACCGCACGCCGTGTCGGGTCTTCAGACGCCGGGGTGTAAGGTTACCCATAGAGCATATCCCTCGCACCCCGGCTGACCCTGGGCCATCTCACCACTAACAGCATCGCTCATCCTGTCTCCTCTGAAAGCAGAGGAGTACGGAGCGATGTGTTCCCGCCACGTTGGGTATTGACCGACGATCAATGCCAACCCTATGAAGGGGTGAAGGGGAAGCCATTGACCGCCGCCCAGGGTGTACCAGCCGCTCCGATTCCGTTCCCCCCGGACTGCAGCGGGATCGGAATCGGAGCGACACTCGAGGAGGTTACTCAACACACACCCCCGACGAAAGGTACCTATTTTTTTTTTTTTATCGTGCGGAAATCCCTTCGGATACCCCCCGCGTGCCAGCGGGGGCGGTTATGTCGGGCTTGAACCGACTAAAACCGCACGCCGTCTCGGGTCTACAGACGCCGGGGTGTAAGGTTGCCCATAGAGCATATCCCTCGCACGCCGACTGACCCTGGGCCATCTCCGGTTTCGAGATGGCCCCCTCGGGTTTGGGAACCACGGTGTCCCCGTCTTGCCCCGGTTTGGGGGAGGGGCGCTAGTCGCCCCACCGTCCGGCCTGCTTCTGCTGGGGTGACAGGTGGCCTCACCCGCCACCCCCAGGCCTGCGCTCATGGAGGACGGAGGTCGTTAAGCGACCTCCGGCGCCTGAGTTGCCTGCGACGCGCGGCGAGCAAGTTGCGGGCTCGGCGGACCGGGAGAGTTCTAAGTCTCTCCCGGGCGCGCTCTGCCACCTCCTTCGCGAGCATTACATGCTCGCAGAAGGAGGCGGCGGCGGCCCACGCGCTCGCGCTCCGCACCATTGCCGCAATCATGCTGCCGAGCGAGAGGACTCCCACCCCGATGGCTGCCACGAGGTCACGCCTCGGCGCCTCCCACGCCGGGCAGTCCGCCAGCGTGTGCAGCCCTGAGTCCTCGCTCGCGTCGCAGTGATGACACTCAGACGTTGGCTCCTTCCTGATCCGATGCAGGTGGTCCCCGAAGCACCCCTTCCCGGAGATCACCTGCGTCAGTCGGTAGGAGAGGCTTCCGTGTCGCCTCTCCAGCCAATCCTCCATGAAAGTAGGTATTTTGGGCTGCTTGGTTGGGGACCTCCACGCGGTGCACCCTGGGCAACGGAGACAGCAGCGCCTCTCTCCTAGGGTGGGGGAGACGCTGCCGCCTACGGCCAACTACGACCGAGGCGAGGACGGCCCTGTTGAGGGCTGTTCGGAAGGTTTCCACGTGTCCCTCTGATTAGCAGATGGCACAGTGGAGAGCAAGTAAGGGGCCATCTCGAGACCGGAGATGGCCTAGGGTCAGTCGGGGTGCGAGGGATATGCTCTATGCGTAAACTTACACCCCGGCGTCTTAAGACCCGAGACGGCGTGCGGTTTCAGTCGGTTCAAGCCCGACATAACCAGCCCCGCTGGCCGGCGGGGGGTATCCGAAGGGATATCCTTAAGAAAAAAAAAAAAAGGTACCTAAGTAGGTAATTTCAACTGCAAAGAGTGTTTTTGGTTTGTCTTCGAGGATTTCAATTTTTATCAACCAAAATGCAGAGCAATAAACAGTACCCAATAGGTATAGGTATATGCATAAATATTTTTATTAAAATAAAAACAGATTTTTTTACAGATTTTTCTAATGGCAACCTTTGGTTTCAGATGGCAACATTTGAACCTACAAATGGCAACCTGGGCTGATTAGGCTCTGGCAACACTGGTTCACATATACAGCAGACTTTTTTGAGCGTTGGTGTTTTGTGTCAGCTATGTGTTCTTTGACGCGAGTGCCAATGCTTATTTATTGTCATGTATTTATTGTTATGTACACTTCACACTCCTTCATGAAGTATGCTTCTTCTATTACTCAAAGGTTTGCTGGAAAAGAACTCATATTGAGTTAAGCTCGCCTTTGTAGAGCATTTTCAGGGCTCCTTACCCAGAGGGTAAAACGGGACCCTATTACTAGGACTCCGCTGTCCGTCCCTCTGTCTGTCACCAGGCTGTATCTCATGAACAATGATAGTTAGACTGTTGACAGTTGAAATTTTCACAGACGATGTATTTCTGTTGCCGCTATAAGAAAAAATACTAAAAAACAAAATAAAATAAAATTTAAGGGGGCCCCCATACAACAAACGTAATTTTCTGCTCAATATTGATAACGGCAACAGGTAGACGCTTAAAATAGTCACAGAACATTTAGTTATATATTCACTTTAAAAATAAATAATTCAATGAAAATAAAACAAATATTTAAGGGGGGCTCCCATACAACAGACATAATTTTATGCCGTTTTTATAGATAATGATACGGACCCCTTCGTGCGCGAGTTCGACTTGCACTAAGCCGGTTTTTATCATTTATGTGCATCTGTATTACTTTCTTGTGTATAATAAAGTATTAAGAATTTATTTGCATTGCCATATTGTATAATTATCTATATACAATGTCCGGGTTTTTTACATTACTAAGATCGTAAATTAGCATACAACCTGACGGTTTGGTTTTGGATGCTTACAATAGGACACAAATTTTATAGTCATTTAAACAAGTATTAACGCACCAACTGTACGTCCTCTAAAATGCTCCATTTAAACTTACCTCAAATATGCTGAACATGTTTAACCAAAATATATTGGATAGCAACCTAAATTACTATTATGGAAATAGTACCACAATATTATTAAGTTAAATAATGCTTTTGGATAACACAAACATTGCTTTCCTTTGAGAGTTCATGCTAAATTTGATGCAATGTCACAGTACATGGAAAATCTACGAACAGTGAAACACGCGCATGTGCGGAGCAATATGGTACTGCTAGTACACTAGATACCTGTAGAGCGTAAAATATAACTGTTTAAGATTGCAGAAAACCCTCCCTATTGCTTGTCTTGAACAATTGCTATTCGTAGATATTCTATGTACTGTGGCAATATCTTTAACCCCTGAACTGATTCACAACTAGATATTTAAGTTAATCAATATGTATTATGCTAAACGGACTACACCGTGCATTGGTAGTTAGGAACTGAAGTTATTTGAGACTAATTTTGATAATGTTGTTGACAATTGTACCATGTTTATGTATATTATGGATGCTAAAGGTTTCAAAAAAATTTCTTTATAATACATAAGTTAAATTTCATGCTACATAAAACCATCCTATTCTTTGTATTCACATGTTTATATATAAGTTTACTCAACAAATATGATTACTTATGATTTAAAGTGTATGAGTGTAAATTCTGAATTTTTAATTTAATGTGTTTAGAAGAATACAATAGCCAATTTTGTTATGAAACATTTCTGTTTTACTATAAAACATTTTTTTACACAACTACTTCACTCTGCTCAAATAAATATGTCTCTAGATTTTAAGAATAGAATGGTATTTATTTATTCACATATATAACACATAATAATTGGACAAATACATGCATTGACAATAGCTTACGGTTTCACTGGAATACATATAATAGGACCTTCATTCTAAAACTTGTAAAAAATTATATCAATATTAATAAAATTTCTTTTTTTTTCTTTTTTTTTATACCAACTGCAAATATAATTTAGATACCAATTTGAGAATTAATCAAAGTATAATAATTTTATAAATCATGTTCTTATTAAAATTTAAATAAACCAATCATGTGTGAACACAAACTAAGAATTGTACATTTATTTAAAAATGTAATATTTAAGGCAATTGTTGACATAATTGTTGGAAATAAATGTGAAGCAATAGAATAGGTACAAATAACATTTAGGAATTTTGAAATTCTGTGAATTACAAACTGATATGTCAAATATTCACAAAGACTAAGGACCAAACCCAATTTTGCTTTAAAAATTACTTCACATATACCTCCAGGGTTATTAGTAGACAGTTAGCATTCTCACCAGGGTGTTCATTCTTTGTGCTGAATAAGATTTATTTTTGTCTTTGTTTACCAAGCTGGATGTGTGTACACCTTTTCCCACATGTTGGGAACCCTGTAATACAAATAAAGTATATCAAAACAACGAACAATAGTGTAAACACCCACATCTTGCCAGCACTTTTCAGTACTATGTAACAGGAGGTGAGCTTATTATGATTTTTGGTACATATTTCCAGACTGTATAATGTTGATACTCCTTACAGAAGATCCTATCCCATTGTACCTGAGCCAGGCTTGCAAATTAGTGTTATTTCAAATGATTGACAAACTATCAACTTTAATATGTTGAACAATCTTACTGATGATAATAAACATTTACTTACCAGCTCAGAATAAACTACTCCAAGTTTATTCTGAGCAAGTAAATGTTTATTGTATTTCCTTTCACTGCCTACCCTTACTACTTCTAGTATATTTACTTGTTTTCAAGAAAAGTTTTATCGAAAATTACATGCATATGTGATATTACCCGACTAGATATTATTAGCTTTAACCAGGATTAAATCACGTGAGATTTTTTTAAATTATCTTTTGTACGTATAAATGCGATATTAGTAACGTCATATTAGACGATATTGTCATGTTTTTAATGATATATCAGGGTCATATTGGTGCTCGTTTGCAAAATAATCTTTTCATAACAGAAGTTACGAAACACTCTAAACACTGAATCGGAAAGAAATAATAGTATTAATGTGACTATACCTGCACCAGTACACGGCAAAAATTTCTAGCAAGAATCGTCATCTTCAATGAGCGTGAACCCTTAAGAAGTAGATTTTCTCTGTATTTTTTTGTAATGTGCAGTGAGGATCTACGTAACCTACTCTAAAATTATATACAAGACAGCCCAAGAAAAATCTGAATGTCCGTTTCGTACTACGGAGTTTGACAGCTGTTAACTTCAATCAAACTTCAAAATAATAGTAAATATTCAAAAATTAAAGAAAATTTAAGGCGCTGAACTATTTATATCAAGCAGAAAATAAAAATGGATGAGAATTCTCTCATTATTTTTATTATTAATTTCTTCATAACTTGATTTTCCGATAAATCTAATGCGTAGCACAGAACGTTTTAAGAAGACAAAAGCTACCAGCACGTATATATTTTTAGTAATTGGTATAATATTGTTTTAATCTAATTGTACAATGTTTTTATATTTTCAAGCATTGTATGACTCTTTTAACTGAAAGTTTAGTTTAGTATGAACTAATAGTATTATTAATGAAACTATAGTATATTAAGTAAACTAACATGGAAGCTTGTAATTGGAAGAAAAAACACAATTCAGTGGTCACTCTTAGGTTTGTAAACTACCAACGTTATCGAACCAATGCAAAGCTCAGACAAATTGATTTTTACGTCACCATTCATGTCGTTATCACGGCGCAACATTTGAACACAAGACGCGATAATTTCGTCAATTAACGTTAGTGTATTAATAAATTTAAGAGTTAAAACAACAAGGTAATAATTTGGTTCAGTGGAATATACATAATTTAATTAAATTAAGGTGAGTTCCTAAATAGTTAACATAATTTTTTTTTGTATACAAAAATTATTTAAAATAATGATTAATTATTGAAATTTATTAAATTAGGAATTAGGAACAATGATGAGTGCGCTAATATTATTGATCCAAATCTTACAAGCAGTGAACATATTAATGGTGATAATGGTCTTCTTTTTTATAGAAATGATACACTTTACTGATAAGGGGTCGAGGGGTCGTTCTTTAGACTATTAAATTTATGTCAAGATAGGAAATGAGCAATTATTATCAGTTTAAATCATATTTACGAACATCATAGGTTTACTTTATCGTACAAATATTTCAATTTCTTTCACCCCGTATTGCCCTGACGTTGTGTTTCGTTGAGAGAGAACACCCGACCCACCCCACTTTACCCACCCTAACATCACCCACGTTATGTCTGCTGCCATGCTATTTACATTAACGTAGGTACATTATTATTGGAAATGGAAACGGGACTAAAATCACTACAAAATATATTCTCGACACGAGAATATAAAAAAATAATTGCTCAATGTTTATTAGACGATAAAAATTTTAGTCGGCGTATCATTGTTTCATGGCCATAATATTAGAATAATATCAGTAATGGGTAATAAATTTGATTATACGATAATAATTAGGTGAACTGAACACACTATCAGTTGCAACCAGTGGATAACCGCACCTGATTTAGAGATTAGACGCGAGTGTATGACCATATCAGATTGTGTGTTCCAAAATGAAAGTACCTAAACCTGGAAAATTACTTCTAAATGATTTTAAATAAACATAAACATAACATAACATAAACTCACGCCTATATCCTCGAAGGGGTAGGCAAAGGTGCTAGCACCCACATTTCGCCAGTTTATGTTTAGGTCCCAATGTAATAGGTGGCGAGCCTATTGCCATTAACCGGGCACTTATAAACCTGCGATAAATACACACATAACTTCGAAAAGCATCGAAAAGTCATTGGTGTGTGCCATGGTAAAACCTGGGATCGAACCCGAGACCTCGTCTCAGCAGTCCATTACCCATACCACTAGGCTACCGCGGCTTATTTTAAATACAGAATGATCTCTAATGAGACTAATAACCAATAAAATTATATTATTGAGCTTGCCAAAGTGTGAGAGAATTCCTGATTGAACTCTTCGCCCATTAATGTTTCCGATTTTTTATTACTTTTTAAGTGAACTTAATACAGAGGAGTATTGTAAATTGAACTTAATCGTTGATACACCTAGGTATGGTCCGCAGCGAGAATTCGTTGTGCCGCAAGATAAGGCTTGCTTCGGTTTTGTAGAGCGTTCTCTCTCTCTCGTAATCTTTATAGAGTAGACCGAAGTTCTAGTTTTATTTTTTTTATAAACAAGAACGGTTTTAGCTAAGTACTTACTCTTTAAAGATATCAAAAGGTCAGTCCAATGTGCGATAACACTACAAAATCGTAGCAAGCCGACGCCGATCTTTCTTCCCGACGACATACCAAATCAAAAACTGAGTATTGTGCTCGTTGTCAAGTTGCGTATAAATTTATTGTATTTTCTTAGTATCAAACATTCAAATAGAGAAAGACGCAAAAGAAAGGGTCCGTTTCGGAACTGTATAGTTTTAGTATACTCTAAAACTCTAGCTACCTAATCGTAGTTCTTGTCAAAAAAAAAAGAAAACGAAAAGCAACGGGTTTTTCGTTTTCTTACGTAACTTTGAAACCAGTTATAACAATGACATGCTTCTTATCTTTTTGTGGGTTAATCTGCAATTATCTCGACTATTATGAGACGGATTTTGTGATAATTAGACAGGTTATGCTAACTTTAATTAAGCCTTAAATGAAGATTATTAAGTTTTAAGATGCTCACTATGCAAATAATGCTTTTGTATTCGTTATTTAGCAATCGTTCCCTTGGTGTGAAGCCCGTATTATGCTATATTTATGGCGTTATTGCATGATTGCGAACCCGTAACCTCTGACTTAACAGATGAACACTACCGCAACGCTACATACCTACCTACGTTTCAAAATGTGAGACGATTGCTGACATTTATAATCCACATAGGTACCGTTTTACGTTGCTTAACGACCTCCGTCCTCCATGAGCGCAGACCTGGGGGTGGCAGATGAGGATGAGGCCCCCTATTACCCCAGCAGGAGCAGGCCGGGACACGGTGACTAGCGCCCCTCCCCCAAACCGGGGCAAGACGGGGACACCGTGGTTCCCAAACCCGAGGGGGCCATCTCGAAACCGGAGATGGCCCAAGGTCAGTCGGGGTGCGAGGAATATGCTTTATGGGCAACCTTACACCCCGAGACGGCGTGCGGTTCTAGTCGGTTAAAGCCCGACATAACCGCCCCTGCTGGCCGGCGGGGGGCGGGGGGGGGGGTAACCGAGGGGATTTCCGCACGAAAAAAAAGGTAACTTTGTCCAGCGCACAATAACACCAAGTACTTGGGGTCTGTACTTCACGCGACTCGTGACATCGATTGTGACGTTAAGGCACGCATTGCCACTGCATGGGCTAATAAACAAGAGCTACGTGTCACGGAGATGAATATACTGCGATGGATGTACGGACTCATACGTAAAATCACGTGACGAACTTCCACATCTGCGGCAGCCGGCATCCAATCCGGTGGCATTGCAGATAAAATGCAGGAGTATCGCCTTTGCGGGTGCCGCTGCGTCCATGTTTTGCGACAGCCACCTGACTACGTGAGTAACAAATGTCTTGTAGCGGAGGTAGGTGTTCTTGTAAATAAAACGCACTGATAATTCAATAAAGATTGACTGCTTATCTTTTTCTTACAATGTACAGTTTATATGTGAAAATAAATTCCCGCAAGTAGTGACGGTCTTAGCGAACTACATTCTTGTGTATACAAAATTTATTCTCCCAAGTTGCGATGACGTTAACGAACAGCATTGTATTCCGAGTGATCTTCTCTCTCTGTCTCTGTCGCACGCACCGCGCGGACCGTGTAATTCTGTGGTACGGCGTATTTCGTTTTCAGTGCTCACAGTGTTCTGACGCCGGAATGTTGTTCGTCGGAGCGGTGATATTATGCACTGTGGTACGTGAGTCCCACATCACTCCCCCTCAAGCGAAGCGCACGGAAGGTTTTACCGTTCTTCCAGACTTGGTGACGTATAGCGGCTTCTGTTTCTCTGCTTCGATAGGGGCACGTCGATCAGTATCTTCTGTCAAATCGTTATAGATGTATGCTGGCTTGAGTCGGTCGAGCGATATGACTGATGTCCGATTAGGTAGCTGTATCTTGTAGAACTTGCCACACCGCTGAATAACTTTGAATGGACCATCGTACGGTGGCGTCAACGGCGAACGAACTGTATCGTTTCGTACGAAGACATGTGTACACGTAGCGAGGTCCTTATGGATGAACGTATTTGCACCGCTGGTATTTGAACAGGTACTCTCCTTTATTGATGCCATAGTGTCTACGAGGCGGCGTACATACTCGCTCTCGTCAATACTCGTTGCTGCGGGTGCAATAAAATCCGATGGAAGACGAAGTGTAGTTCCGTAGGTCATCATAGCAGGGCTTAAATTGTTACTGCTACGTAGGGTTGTTCGTAATCCCAATAGTACAGTCGGAAGTTCTTCCGACCACTGCGTAGTAACACAACGGGCCATAAGAGACGCTTTGATTAAACGGTGCATTCTCTCGAGCTGGCCGTTACTCTGAGCATGGAAAGCCGTAGTACGAATGCGCGTAATGCCTAATCTCCTCATCAAAGCCTTGAATAATGATGCTTCAAACTGGCGACCTTGATCTGTAGTTATTCGTAATGGGCATCCAAATCTTGCTATCCAACTGTCGTAAAATGCTCGGGCGACGCTCTCAGCTGTGATGTCTATAACAGGAATTGCTTCTATCCACTTCGTACAACGGTCAATGATAGTCACCAAGTATCTATAGTTATTAGATACACAGAGTGGTCCGACGATGTCAATATGCGTATGCTCGAATCTTTCTGATGGTGGAAACTCGCCTAATGGGGTAACAACATGACGATGAACTTTTGCTCGCTGACAGCCTATGCATGCTTTGGCCCAGGTTCCGACGTCCTTGTTCATGTTAGGCCAAAAGAATTTTGCGTTTACTTGCTTCCGCGTTGTCCTTATGCCAGGATGATTCAAATCATGTTGCGCCTTGAATGCAGCAAAACGATATGAACTTGGTAGATACGGTCTCGGGCTTTTTATGGAATTCTCGCATGTGATTGGCTGACTCAATCCGGGTATGGTGACGTCGGTGAACTGTAAGTTCGTTTGTTTACGAAGTTGTTCGAGTTCCGCGTCACTTCTTTGATCACTAGCCAATTTCTCGTAGTCGATGGTAGTAGGACAACGAATATCTTCAATACGTGATAGCGCGTCCGCAACTGGGTTGTCTTCTCCGTTCACATATCTGATATTTGTGCAGAACTGACTGATGAAATGTAACTGACGTTCTCGGCGGGGTGTGTCACTGCTATTCGCTTGACGTGTTAACGCGTAGACAAGTGGCTTGTGGTCAGTGTACACAGTAACTTTACAGCCTTCTATGAGTCGCCGGAAATGTTTAACAGCAGCGTAGATCGCTAACAATTCGCGGTCATATACGCTGTAGCGCTGTTGAGTCTTGCTCATCGCCTTTGAAAAGTACGCGAGAGGCGTCCACATGTTGTTGATCTTCTGTTGTAATACTGCGCCGAGACTGAAATTTGACGCATCAGTCATAATGCCGAGCTCACTGCCAGGAACGGGATGTACTAATTCCGTAGCTTCTATAATGCTTTGACGGCACTTTTTAAAAGCTAATTCGGAGTCTGGAGTCCACTCTATAGCAGTTTTGTCATTGCGCTTCCGGTTATGAAGAAACTTGTTTAATTCCACCTGCATTTCAGCTTGGCCAGGTAAGCAGCTCCGATAAAAATTGAGCATGCCAAGGAAGCGACGTAGATCAGCTACTGTCTTTGGTTTTGGATAATTTGCTATGGCTTCCGTCCGTTCCTGTGTCGGTTTTATACCACTTGATGAGACTTCGTAGCCCAGGAAGTTAATTTTCGTCTGACCGAATTGACATTTCTCAATGTTCAACATAACACCGTGTTCCTTAAGCCGTTGTAGCACTTGGTGTAAGAGTAGTTTGTGGCTTTCTTCACTCTCTGACGATAACAGGATGTCGTCAACAAAACAGAAGCAGTTGTCTATACCTCGTAGAACTTGATGCATAAATCGTTGGAATGTTTGACTAGAGTTCCGTAAACCAAATGTCATTGACCTGAACTGGAATAGGCCAAAAGGAGTTATAATGGCCGTCTTCTGTGCGTCTTGTTCAGCTATTGGGATCCAGTAGTAAGCCATCTTGAGGTCTAACTTCGAAAACAGCTTCATTTTATGCAGCTGGTATGTGAAATCTTGTATGCGAGGTATAGGGTATCTGTCAGGTAGAGTGACCGCATTCAGTCTGCGGTAGTCTCCACATATGCGTAGTCCTCCATCCTTCTTCTGTACCACATGGAGTGGGCTTGCCCATGGGCTTTTCGAGGGCTCGCAAATCCCCAACTCCATCAGATGTTCAAACTCTGCCTTTGCTGCTTTGTACTTCTCTGGTGGCAGAGGACGAGCTCGTGCATAAAGTGGTGGGCCAGATGTTTCGATGTGATGCACGACGTCATGTTTTGCTGGCTCCTTCAGGCTGACAGGTCTTAGCACCTCCGGATATAGTTTCAATATATCATGATACACTTGATCGGAGCTGATAAGGTGTACTGAGTCGAAAACAGCAGTGACTTCTAACGCGTCGACTGATAGCTCGGTGAGATTGTCGATAAGTTTCTTTCGACTGAGATCGACCATCAACTTATAGTGGCGCAAGAAGTCTGCTCCCAGGATAGATGTTTTCACGTCTGCTACGATGAAACGCCAAGTGTAACAACGCCGAAGTCCAAGGTTGAGTTTCAGAGTTTTCTCACCATACGTATTGATTGGCGTGTTATTAGCAGCAAACAATCTGTAGGCACTTGCAGTTTTGGTACTTATTCGCGTTGTGGCGGCTAACACGGAGATGTCGGCACCAGTATCCACAAGAAAACGTTCTCTCGTGTTACGATCGAAGACACACAGGCGGTTAGTTGTTACGGGAACATCGACGTCCGCCACAGTCGATGTTGCAGCTAGTTTAAAGATGGCGATGGCGACGCTTGGTTCTTCTTTCTTCTACAGCACGGTGACTCACATCGCCTCGCTTTGTCACCAAAGCGATAGTGAAATCTGCATTCCCATTTTGGATCTCCAGGCCTGACTGCAGATTTACTATTCTCACGGGATTGTGAACGTGAGCGATAGGGTTGGCGGCCTCGCTGGTATCGGTGTGTAGAGCGACTGCGCAGCTCCGCTACTTCTAGGTCTAATTTTTCAATTTTCTTAGTTAGGACTTGTAACTGCGCTAACATCACTGCATCTGTTGATGTTGTAGATACTGCAGCAACGGTAGGGGGCTCCGAGTATTCTACCATTTTGTCGGCCATAGCAGCTAATGTATCTAGCGATGATTCGGTGTTTACCGACAGCACGACTCGAATTTGCGTAGGAATATGATTCAGCCACTCAATACGAAGTCCTTCATCGGTGATCATGCCGCTGCCTAGTTCTCGCATCATCCGCAACAATTGGGATGGTTTTTGATCGCCCAACTCGAGACCACTGATGAGCTTCTGGAAATTCTTGACCTCAGATTTATCGTATACAGTTAGCAGACGATTCTTCACTGCATCATATTTGTTTGAAGCTGGTGGGTTGTACAGTATATCCGTAATATGTTGCAAATCGGCGGCTTGTAACTGTTGCAGAACATATCGAAACTTCTGGTCGTCTGAAGTCTTCAGAGGATCCACGACGGCTTCAAATTGGATAAACCAGGCTCGTGGAATCTCTCGCCAAAACGGTAACAGTCTTGATTGTATAGATACTGCTGCTAGCTCTGGAACGATCTTCGCCTCTGGAGTAGTACTGGTACTTGGGTTCACCGGATCCCTGGAGTTTTCTTCTGACATCTTGATGTTATATGGAGCACGTCGGTATATAGATCACGTCGGTATATAAATCACGTCGGTATATAGATCACGTCGGTATATAAATCACGTCGGTATATAAATCACGTCGGGGTCACCAATGTAGCGGAGGTAGGTGTTCTTGTAAATAAAACGCACTGATAATTCAATAAAGATTGACTGCTTATCTTTTTCTTACAATGTACAGTTTATATGTGAAAATAAATTCCCGCAAGTAGTGACGGTCTTAGCGAACTACATTCTTGTGTATACAAAATTTATTCTCCCAAGTTGCGATGACGTTAACGAACAGCATTGTATTCCGAGTGATCTTCTCTCTCTGTCTCTGTCGCACGCACCGCGCGGACCGTGTAATTCTGTGGTACGGCGTATTTCGTTTTCAGTGCTCACAGTGTTCTGACGCCGGAATGTTGTTCGTCGGAGCGGTGATATTATGCACTGTGGTACGTGAGTCCCACAGTCTATATGTCGTATGGGGAGGAGACCTAAGAAATGCTAATTCAACGTCGTAAGGGATGACATGAGTGCCAATAGTCTCACAACCATGGATGCCCAACATTTTGGGAGTGGAGAAGGAAAAGGATGAAAGCGGGCTCAGGGCTCCGCGGTGTAGGCCTCGGATGCAATCGGGACACTGATGGTGATGGGTACCGTTCGCGACGCGCCAGTCCTGAACAAGTCGCGCCAACGAGGGGCTCGCGAACGAGATGTCCACGATGGAGCTGTCGAGGTCACGAACGTGTCCACGGGTCCCCGATTTAGGAGGACTAGGCCGAGTCGTTCGGCCCAGTCCTCCAGTGCTCTGCCTCTATGCCCCGTCGGGCCCCTATCCTGTCGGGAACCCCAGGCCAACGACCAGGCGTTGAAGTCCCTGAGCACAAGGACCGGACGGGGCTGGCAGGGCATTGACGACGACTGCCAGCTGACGGAGCCATTGCTCATAAGCAGCTTAGTCTCGGCTCGGCGTGAAATAAGGAGCCATGACCGCTATATCGCCAACCACCGCCGCCACGCAGCTGGGTCCCCTTGCAACGACGGCGAACTAGGGGCGATGCGCTTTTGTCGTTGAAAAACATTATACCTAATTGGTAACTTATCTATACATCTAAGTATACAAATATACCTACATAAAATCAAAGTGTCTGTTTGTATTGTAAAAATTACAGTTTTTAATAAATGCATATGGGTGTATGTTACTTAAAACAAAATGCCAAGTGTTAAAAATGTATGTCTGTCTATCTGTCTGTCTGTCTGTTTCTTCTGGGTAATCTCCAAAGTGGCTGGGCCGATTTCCACGGAATTTTTACTGCAGATAGCTGATGTTATAAGGCGTAACTTAGACTACTTTTATTTCAGAAGAAGTATTAGGGTTTCGCACGGACGAAGTAGCGGGCACAGCTAGTTATAAATATGTATCGTCATACAATATACCTTTTTATTTTTTTGTTTATGTATTAGGAGTTAATGAGTCCGTCTGCTCGCCTTGGTCACGGCATCATTTGTTTACTGAATAGAAATGGATTGTCTACAAACAAAAACACAAATTTAAAATATACATATATTATACAAACTATGTATGTATAATTGAATTTGGTATTTTAAATATTCTTTACAACTGTCTGTTTCATGTATATATTACCGAATAATACTCGTATTCGTTTCTTTTGTAAGCACAGTAGAAAATAATATATTCCAGCACAAAGAATGCTTTACATACCTTGGGGCGGAGCCCGATTAAGTAAACTTGCTTTTTAAAACGTATGATTTTAAAATTTACGAAAACATTTTTAATGATATATTTGAATATCTAATTAAAAGCACACGTATGTACGATGTACAGTCAACGACACAAGTGGATTACCTAACACTTAAATATTTACAAACGTTTTTTACATTGGAATATAATCTCCAGAGGACAAAGTTAATATATTTCATGTTTTGTTAATTTATTATGAAAGGTTTAAGAGCTAAAGTGATTAATAAATTAGAATTTGTTAGGCCACTTTTATCGTTGACTTTACGAAAATTTAAAAAGTTGAAAAAAAAATGCAGAAAGGAACTATCACACCTGGCGGTAAGATGTGTTTTCTAGTTATTTGTGGTCTCAGGAATAGGAATCCGGTCACAGTTATCGGTCCGCGGATTTTGCAAACTCAGAAACCTGTAGCGCCTGCTCTATAAAAAATGCTTTGAAATTCAGTAAGATCAGTCAAAACAAAAGTTACCTGTTCATTACTTTTGCCTGCGTTACGCGAAAACTTATGAATCGATTTTACTTAAACTTACAGAAAACTTTAAAGTCCATAACAGCTACATGTCCAAGTTTCAATTCTTCACATTAAGCAAAACGTAAGTCAATGATAAGATAAGAGTTTTAAAATTTCGCGCAAAAAACAAGGTTTTTCGCTATTTACCGGAGATCTACTGAATCGATTGTAGTCAAACGTTTTCATATACGAGTATGTGAAGAGATTTTCTACAACCTGGTATATTGTCGTGGTCGTAGACCAAATGGAGGTTGAATTGATAAAGTTTAAAAAAGAATAGGCCGCAAGTAACTATCGCACCTGGTGGCAAGATGTATTTTCTAGTTATTTGGGGTCTAAGTAATAGGAATTCAATCACATTTGCCGTCCTCGGGTCTCGCAAACTCATAAACCTGTAGCGCCTGCTCTATTACGGTTTTCTTGTAAAGAGTATTCGTATCTATTGAAAACACGCGTTTTCAATAGGATACGAATTGGCGTTACTGAATTAAGTAGGTATATACTATACTATACTCTGGTTAAGCCTCTGTATTGTCATTCAGTCAGTCAGGACACACAGGACAAATGATAATACATGCATTACACAACATATAAACATTTAATATATAACAATTTCGTGTCATAGTGTTTGTTATCGAACTCCTCCGAAACGGCATAACCTATTCTTGGGTAATTTTCTGTGTATATTTTTAGGCTATTTTTTATACCCCTAGGTGAACGAGATTCACCTAACAATTTACAATTTCACGCGGGCGGAGCCACGAGCAATAGCTAGTATAACTATAGAATATTTATCTATAAATATACGTGCGGTACAGCGGCGGAGATAAACCAATCACGAACCATTGTCTCGTTTTTTTTTTTGTGCGGAAATCCCTTCGGATACCCCCCCGCCAGCCAGCGGGGCCGTTAATTTCGGGCTTGAACCGACTAAAACCGCACGCCGTCTCGGGTCTACAGACGCCGGGGTGTAAGGTTACCCATAGAGAATATCCCTCGCACTCCGACTGACCCTGGGCCATTCGCAGTGTCCCCTCTGATAACAGCAGAGGGGTACCTGGAGCGGCCCCCACGCCCGCGGGCGTTGCAGGCCCGCCATGCCCCGACCCCCTCGTGCAATGGGGTCAGCTGGCCCTGAAAAGGGCCGGTTGGTCAGCACCTCCTTCTGCGAGCATGTAATGCTCGCGAAGGAGATGGCGGAGCGCACCCGGGAGAGATTTAGAACTCTCCCGGCCCGCCGAGCCCGCAACTTGCTCGCCGCGCGTCGCAAGCGACTCAGGCGCCGGAGGTCACTTAACGACCTCCGTCCTCCATGAGCGCAGGCCTGGGGGTGGCGGGTGAGGCCGCCTGTCACCCCAACAGAAGCAGGCCGGGACGGTGGGGCAACTAGCGCCCCTCTCCCAAACCGGGGCAAGACGGGGACACCGTGGTTCCCAAACCCGAGGCCGAGGGGGTCGTAGCACAGTAGAAACGATAGAATTCGTTCAACTATTTTAGTAGTAGGTATATATTATACAGGGGTGTGTGTTGGGTAACCTCCTCGAGTGTCGTTCCGATTCCGATCCCGCTACAGTCCGGGGGGAACGGAATCGGAGCGGCCGGTACACCCTGGGCGGCGGTCAATGGCTTCCCCTTCACCCCTTCATAGGGTTGGCATTGATCGTCGGCCAATACCCAACGTGGCAGGAACACATCGCTCTCCGTACTCCTCTGCTTTCAGAGGAGACAGGATGAGCGATTCTGTTAGTGGTGAGATGGCCCAGGGTCAGTCGAGGTGCGAGGGATATGCTCTATGGGTAACCTTACACCCCGGCGTCTGAAGACCCGAGACGGCGTGCGGTTTTAGTCGGTGCAAGCCCGACATAACCGCCCCCGCTGGCCGACGGGGGGGTATCCGAAGGGATTTCCGCACGATAAAAAAAAAAAAAAAAAAGGTATATATTATACAATCCAAAAAAAAATGGAAATGTTATGCTACACGCCTACCGCCTGCCGTATGATTCCTAATTATCAGTAATAATTATCGGTTTAATTATCACGTGCTTTAGAAAAAGTTATAGCAGATGACAAATATTAGGCAACAATAAGGTTCCTTAGGTGAATATGGTATAGCAGGTATCAAGGCTGTAGAAACTTTGTTCATCAACTTATCTACCTTTTTTTTTTTTAATAATATATTCTAAGTAAATCGTAAAAATAACCTTTAGTGACATTTAGCTTAGTTTACCGAACTATATAATATATAACTATATAGGTACTTACCGACAATATAATATATACCTATATAGGTACTTACCGAACATAAGTAGCTGTTATAAACAATACAAACCCATAGCATACGATCATACAGCATAAATATTTTGAAGTTAGATATTCAGGACGGACGGACGGTCGTTTCCAGTATCCAATGTTATCTAACGATGTAAAACCAGAGGTCAAATTTTATAATCTTTATTATATTTATTTTGGTTTTCTAATCCTGCTCCCGCTACCCATGGAAACCTATTCCAGGGATAAAAAGTAGCCTGTGTTATTCCAGACTATATCTATCCCTGTACCAACCAAATTTCAGCCAGATCCGTTCAGCCGTTTTCGAGCTTGATAGATAAGTAACAAACACCTACACAAACTTTCACATGACATGTATAATAATAGGTCTTTACCTATGAAATTGCCGAAATTTTCTTACAAATTCATGAGTTTGCTATTCCTGTAATTTAATAGCTATTTCCATTATTTATATTTTGTTTGAAAGTTGATTTCAAGATTTTACAACTCTGTATTAAATTTTGTTTTTATTGGCCGCTTGATAAATTAATTCGATCTTCATAAACAGTACTTCTTAAATGCTATCCATTTTGATGATAAATTTCGTATTACTTAACAGCTGTCACTTTTCAAAAATGTAATAAAAGTTGCTGTTTGTTAGCTTAATGTTGTCTCATTCATACACAAAAAAAACATAAAATTTGGATTTGTCATTCCTAAAAAAAATGCAAAAATGTTAGTACCTACTGAAAATTGGGTTTCCTCCAATTTCTTCAAGAAAAACGGCAATTTCATATGTAACGACCTAATATTAGTAGGAAGAAGGATATTACACAGAATACCTGATAGTACGTTGGTAGGTACTTAGATACTCCATACCGAGAACGCTCTACAAAATCAAAGCAAGCCGATCTTACCTATTAATTATGATTAGTAGGTATAATTGTACGGGCCACGTACATTATACAAATGCTGGCCTTGGCAACTTTCGCGGAAACGGCGCGGTCGGACCGATTGCCATATAACTAAACAGTTCAACCTAAGATCATACGGGAATCGGGCGCGACTAAACCGTAGCTTCGCGGTTAACGTGTATTCCATATTTTCGTTTGTGATCTATGATTAGATATTCTAACTTAAAACTTATCTTTTATTTGTCGGGAATCGAACCCCCTACAAATTTGGTCCGTCGAGCCGGATGGTTCTTTTGTACCATACTCTCACTCGTCTTGCCGACGCTACGTATCAAATCAAAAGCACTTGGAAAAGGCAAAAATGTAATTATCTTATAAAACTTTATAATAAGATATCAAATAATGCCGTTCCTGAGAAATACACTTAACATAACATAAACATAACTTCACGCCTGTATCCCCGAAGGGGTAGACAGAGGTGTATGCACACCCACGATTCGCCTATTATGTTTAGGTCCCAATATAAAGGGGGCGAGCCTATTGGCATCTACCGGGCACATTAATAAGCGAGCGATAATCAACATTTTTAATACACACATAACTACGAAAAGTCAGAGGTGTGTGCCCGGGGCGACTGGGGATCGAACTCGAGATCTCGTCTCGGGAGTCCGTTACGTACACCACTGGGCTATCGCCGTTATCGAAATAAACTTCTCAGCAGAAAAATCGAAACACTTTAGTTTTCATGATATCCTAATTTAACACAAAAGAGTTTTCATTCCTTAACAACTTTCCCTTGGTTTGGGAAGGAATCAGCGCTGACGGTAAGACAGAGCTTGTCTTCGTGTCTGGGCCACGTCTACCTGCACTAAACTCTCATCGGTACATCGAACAGTGTTTTGAGCCTCACGTGGAGCCCTATGCACATTATATTGGCAACCGCTTCATATTCATGCATGACAATGCTAGGGCTCACACCGCGGGCGTCGTACGAGACTATCTTACCGAAGTCAGTATCTCCATTATGGAATGGCCAGCAAGAAGCCCAGACATGAATCCATTGAACATCTATGGGATGCGTTAAAGAGACGAATTCGTGCAAGAGATCCTGCCCCAGGAACACTTAGCCAGCTGCAAAATGCAATCTTAAAGGAATGGAATGGAATGCCACATGTGATCGTGACTCTCATCCGATCGATGAAAACCGTATGGAAGCAGTAATAAGAGCTCGGGGAGGGAATACAAGTTATTAAATAAAAGCTTTTTTTTCATTTACGTGTTGTTTTATCCACTTTCTTCACACTCCATACAGGGTAAAAATGGCTCGTTAAACAAAATACGAAACCTATGAAATACAGGGTAAAAATGGTTCATTAAACAAAATACTAAAGCTATGAAAATTCAATCTAAATTTAGAATTAAAGTCGTTTCGTACACATTTTTCTGATAATCCTTAGAAAACATAAACTTGCAAGGTGTTTCGATTTTTCTGATGAGAAGTTATTTATTTATAGTCATAAGTCGTCTCATAGAACGATATAGCGTTATAGCTAAGACTTGCCATCAAGAAGTTGAGAAGTGGCAAGTTCAAACAATTTAATTACCGACGATACGATGCGATGTGACAATGTAAATGATATGAATGGACCGGAATTTACTGCTTAATTGAAAAAGAAAAGTTCATAGAAAACTTACTCTTCATTTTGTTTAACAGAACATGCTGGCGGTTACGCGAAACGCCACTTTGCTATTACAGATAAAAAACCTAATCACTGTCACTAAATCTGACATTCCTTTTTTGTAATTATATTATGTAGCAGTGGCGGAATTTCCAGCACCGCCATAAAAAGAAACAAAAATAATCTGGTTGTTTGGTATCTAATAATGCGTTTCTATGAAAGTTTTGTGTTCATAAAAACAGAGGAAAATTATCCAGTAGGTAAGTAAACATGTAGATAAGTTCCCATGTAATAAAAAGTGTTCCTAACTGTCATTTTATGCTATTATTATTCTTTGACAACGTGACATCTGCAGGCTCACCATGGCGGGGAAGACTCGTGTCTTTCGAATCTCTTCGGCCAATGAAATTGCAGAAAATCTGTCGCGTCACGTGACTAAAATGACTCCTTTCATTGGTCAAAGAGACTATGTACAAGTCTACTGTGTACAGTGTAGTGCTACAGGGGAGGGGGGGGGGGGCTGGTCTGTTAATTCGTTACTAGTCAACGTTTGGACTTCCAATGTACGTTTAAAAAGTAACAGATAACGTTAGATAAGAATATTGAATAATTGCAGAACTTTTCTAACTTCTATCTAGTTAGTCATAGATCTGATTTACAAACGTGTTGCTGGGTAGCTTTTGATTCAGGTTTAAGTCAGGTTTTATTATAATCCTTCAGTTAGTATTTAATTTTATCTTCCTTAAATACCTAAAATTCTCTATAGTTACAAATAATTATCAGTATAACTTATGTATATCTACATTATCTACTCCATTAATAAATGACCCATTTCGCATATCTTAACCACATACAACTGTTTCGATGAGATAAACTTACTTTAAATAATAACGTTAAAGCAATATTTGGGTTTAGAAGTTAATTTTATTATCATACGAAATTACCCAACCAACAAAACTACTAACTGTAAATGTTGAGAGCACGCATCTATTTGCTATAGAGGCAATATTAGTCAATACTCACTTTAACCCATTGCTGACCACTGTACCAATTTGGGAACAGTTAGTTTTTTCAAATGTACCCCCATATTATAATTTATAGCCATCCACTTATTACTTCGTTGTGTAGTTAAGATTGCGTTGGTTTCGGATAACGACCACTGAATGAATATTTTTTTATAAATATTACTTTTCATAAGTGTTAAAGTTTCTTATTGTTAGGACAGAGGAGGTAAGTGTACTCTTTTTTCTATTTGACAAAATTATTAAAAACATATTTTATTATTACTCACGTAATCCTAAGATAACTAATTCTCCTAGAACATGGAAGTATTTTGATGCAATAAGTTTACTTAAATGAGAAAATATAGGTACCTAAACATAGGTGTACCAATATTGGCACAATGGCTATAAGTGTACTAAACATATTTTCCTTATTACAGAATCAAAATGAGTCGCAAGCAGTATTTTAGTGGGACCAATAGCTTCAAGGGCTTAGAAGAAGCTATAAATGCCTTGACTGAAAATAGTGATGACGATGTAGAATACGATTTGGGCATAATTCCACCTGATCCAAGCGTTGTTACGGATGAAGAAGAGAGTGGAGATGATATGTCGCCTTGTTCTTTACCTAATGACGTCTCTGGCAGTTTTGAGGTATTTCTTCGCGAAGTTGGTACAGTCTCATCATCCGAAGATAGTAGCGATGATGAACCTTTAGCTACTAAAAGAACGCGAATCAGTATCACTCGATCAGTGCTGTCTACTGGCTTCGCTGTTCGCCAACGTTCATCAGATGTACCAATATGGCGAAAATGGGCATCGATATATTCTACAAACGTTGTAGAAACTGATAGCTTATTAGAGACTGAATCTCTTGTAAAACATGAGTCGATAGATTTGACGCTAGTTCAAATATTTGAAAATCTGTTTGATGATGAAGTACACTATGATTGTCGACTTTACCAATTTGTATGCTAGCCAAAATAATCGGCATAACTTTTTTATTACTACTGCAGAGCTGAGAATTTTTTTCGGAATACTTATCCTCACAGGATATCACAAACTGCCACGTGAACATTTGTAATGGTCCTTAGATGAGGAGTTGGAGTTGATGTTGTGTCAAAAGCAGTACGTTGCACAATAGCAACCAATTATGACTCCCATGAACCTTCAGGAATTTGTGAAAAGATGGTTTTCAGAAAGAAAAGGAAAGGTTGATGTACATATTCCGCACGCATTCCAAAATTATAATAAAAATATGGGCGGGTGGATGAATTAGATCAATCTATATCTTTGTACAGGATTGGTATTCACGGTAAGAAGTAGTGGTGGGTACTGTTCACTTATATGATGGACATGGCAAACGCATGGAGATTACAAGTAATTGCCAGAGAAGAACCAATGGATCAACTGCTATTTCGAAGAAGTGTCGCCAGATATTATCTCAGCCAAGCACCGCAACGAAATGTAGCTCGTCCATCATTATCCAACATAGACGGATTGCGATTAGATGGCGTTGAACATGCACCCGAGAAGCTCCCAAAACGAGTGAGGTGTTGGGTAGTAGTGTAGGGTGGTAGGGTGGTGTTATATGTCACGTTAGAGGTCGCTGAGGCTGTAAAAAATGCAAAAAGTCACTTTGTATTGAATAGTTGTGCTTTGCAAATTTTCACTCATAAGAAGCCATTGTACCAGTTTGGGAACACCCCTGTAACTTCCTGAAAATTTTTCATATTTCAGTATTTTCAAGTTTCATTCATAAGTTTACCTATTGATTGTCCATTAATAAAAGAATTTAGAAAATATCTTTAGCAGTTTTCATTTGGCTTCAAATGGGTTAACATCACTTTTTGACGCTGACTCTAAGTTCCTAGTTCAGTTCATTAGACTATTCATGGTAATTGAGAAGGTGGCCGTGTTTAATGGGGAGGATGTTTGCTATAGCCTATAATAAAGCCCCCAATAGGTGATATAGAAATGAAGTCCATCTGGCGTGCAAACGCTAAGTCTAGATTATACGATAGATATAATCCTTCAGGTATCCAGACTTTGCATTGAGGGTGATTTGCATAAACTGTAGAGCTTACACTTACTTTGAGACTGTGGGATAAACATTTGCCCTACCAGAACAAGAAAAAAAATACAACCCGAGAAAAACTGACTGTGATCTTCAACAACCAAATAATGTTCATGCATTTTTTTGTTGCAGAATAATTTAACAGGATGACTGAAATCAACTTAGATAAGCCCCGTTACGACCAGAATACTTACACCGGCAGGGCCAAGCACTTCCTGCTCCTCACCAACCCACTCAACCTCTTGGCTTCTGAATCTCAGCTGGATGAAGCTAAAAGAGTCGTTGATGACTTCAGGTTAGTAATAATGCATTCATTTTTTTTTCCCACATCAGTATAGTGTACAACATTCGTATTTTGGTAATGGTTTTCAGTCAAACTAATAGTAGGCATGCTTACTACTCGCAATCTGGCAATTCGCTCATACTCCCGAACTGTTACTGAGAAATTCCCAGTAGAAAAATAGATAATAATCGTATAAGTGCCGACAAATATCTTCAACAAAAGTCGGAAAGTTCGTGCATGTGCACTATACGGACCAACCAAGAAAGGACTAATCAAACTATGACGCGGGCTCTTTAGACCCGAATCACCAGAGACACCAATAAAAAAATTATGGAAAATACGACTTAAGTCGGTTAACTATACTAAAACCTTCTCCAGTATGTAAGAAATACCTTTCTGAAAACAGCTTCAACATCGGTTTAACCAAACGCGAGAAAATCGTGGACAAACATACAACCATACAGGCCAATCAAACAGAGAACCTTCTTTACATTAACGTTACATTGTCAAGTTGTTTGCTGGTTATTATACCGGGAATCTCATGTACAGCAGCTGTCGAATGCACGAAACAAAACTAACTACTGTAAGTTACTACGCTACTACGCAACTACATAACTACGCAAATACGCCACTACGCCACTATGCAACTACATAACTACGCTGACTACGCAAATACACCACTACGCTTCTACGCTATGAAGCTAGCTCATACAATAATAATCTGATATATTCACAAAGTGTTAAATGAAGAAGGCTACCATTGGAGAAAAAAGCGGAAATGTCTCTCAAATCGGAACTAACAACTATATAAATAAGATAAGAATAAACTGATAAAATATATTACGCGTGCGCGTACGAGGGCTACTGATACACAAGTATGTACATAATACACAAGGCGTGCAAGGTGTTAAAGTTCATTGATTTATAATTTATATATCTACTTACCATTCTCATATCTTAGTTATCATACATTATATTATAATATTATTCATTATAATTATCAATTCAGTAAACAATTATTACTTAAATAGTTATTTATCTATATATATATAGTACGATACCACAGGCATAAAAAAAACCTTTAGGATAGGATTCTTTACCACCAAGTTTCCGTCTTCCTACAATCCCGAGACTTGTTAAGCGGGGTGGTAATAAGCATCTATCGAGTTGAACCATCAAGCTGAAGACCACCATTTTAGTATTCTTCAGTATTATTGGCATTTATAATGGTGGCCTGCATTCTGTAAACTTCGCTTACAACTTCTTAACATCTGCCAGTGTGAAGTCATAGTGACATAACCTACTATAGAAAAGAATGGATGCTCCGGGGCTCTTTGCTTTTGGATTGTTGGAAGTATAAATTCACGTCCCTTCTTTACAAAGCAGGGACGTGGTAATTAGGCACACTCTCACCAAAAATAGAGATGACTATACCTCAAGGACTCAATGGATATGGGTCCTGAGTCCCATAATATTCAGGGCTGAATCTCCTGAAATTGCTGGGTGTATGGGGACCAAGATCTACGGAACCAAGCCAATCTCACCTACAAGGCACTACACTCGTAGCAAACGAGTCCTAGACCGCAAATCGGCAAACGGAAGGTGGGATGCTTTCCAGCCAGACTGCCATAGGCTAATTGATGATGATTCATGAAGTATATAAGGTTTAGAGGAAGTGCCCCTTCCTTTAGCTAGATTGTATATGCTGTGGGAAGAACATGTATACAGATGTACGTTTATTTAGTTTAGTTCACACTCGTAGATAAAGTATTGGTGTATGGGGAGCAAGCAGGTGAGGTTAACCTGCTAACCGGTACACCTGCTGATTGGAACGGACGAGACTCTGGCGCATGCTTTCCTCTTGGGGTTGGGGCAGGTGAGACGGCAGTACATCCCGCAAAAGTCAAATCAAGAGAACGAGTAGTAGAGCGGAGTTTAGGCTCCAAAGCTCAATCTTTGTATGCAACTGGGACTAATGCCGCTGTTATAATGATGATCATAGATAAAGTATAAGTGTATATTTTTTGTGTAATCAACTTTTTTTTTCGGTTTGGATGGAAGGTGCGAATAGAATTTCTTTTTATTAACTCGATAGTTGACATTTGCGCATTTTAATCAGCGTAACTAAATGATAATGGATATACAATAAATGTTTTATATTGTTTGTAAAGTCTACTACAAATAATTTACAATGAATTTCGTGCCCCAAGGCGTTATTTGCAAAATACATGACATAGTGATATGTATCTACTGAATAATAAATCGTATAAACACGTTTGATTGTTCTCCGTTTATTGACATTGCGCACAATTGATGTATTAAATGACATTTACATAACACAGTACGTATACGTATTATATTTGTTTATTGGTACTAATCCCAACCAGAACCTTTGCCATCGTCATCTTGCATCAGTTTGCACTTTGGGGGCCGAGGTCCGCTTATTGTTTTGGATTGGTATGTCGGCTTTTCTGGAAGCGTACTGGGAGCGGCCGTCATCTGACCTCCCAACCCTGATAGGGAGGCCTGCGTCAGAGCCTCTTCCGTTGTTTAGCAGGTGCACTGACTTCCAGGTCGTTTGGGCCTCAAGGATGTACACCTGGTGATTCCTTAAAGAGGATCAACAGTCCTACCTACAATTTAAAGACGCATAAAAACGATGAGCTTAACACTCTTAGACTCTACGATTTTTAGGGATAGCTCAAGAACACAATGGATATATTTTTTTTAATATTTAGGACACGTCAATTTGACTTCACCTCGCCTGATGGTAAGCTGAAGGTAAAGTCTCAGAAAAGAGGGTCACCATTACATACACGTACCATGTTAACAATGGTGGCACTCAGCTTGACGGCCTCATCAGAAAAGGATTGTCGTCGCAGCACCGCGTGACACCCACCGGTCCCACTAGTGCTGCGACCACAATCCCCCTGCCCGGCTTTGCACTTGCTGACCCCTGAACGCAATCAAACCGAAATTGAATTACTATGGAGGGTTTTTCGCAATCGTGCACGGTGGTACCTACCCGGCCGAATTTTGTGACAAATATTTGTCATCAAATTTCTACCACCAGTAAAGGTCCTGAATCAGATCACGCAAAAACCGCGCCTTGTCATGGAGTTGCGGATACCAGCCCGTGATACCATACCAAGGTCCTGAATCCCATGATATTTAGGTCTGAATCTTCTAAAATTGCTGGGTGTATGGGACCCCGCCGCGTTGCCGCGGTAGCCTAGTGGTATGGGTAATGGACTGCTGAGACGAGGTCTCGTGTTCGAGCCCAGGGTTTACCATGGCACACACCAATGACTTTTCGATGCTTTTCGAAGTTATGTGTGTATTTATCGCAGGTTTATAAGTGCCCGGTTAATGGCAATAGGCTCGCCACCTATTACATTGGGACCTAAACATAAACTGGCGAAATGTGGGTGCTAGCACCTCTGCCTACCCCTTCGGGGATATAGGCGTGAGTTTATGTTATGTTATGTATGGGACCCCACCAAGACCTACCGAACCAAGCCTGCGCTTGCTGGTAGTCCGACGAGGCTCTGGCGTAGGCTTTCATCTCGGGGTTGATAGTTCGGACGGCAACCGTATAAGCCAAACCAAAAAAAGAAGAAAAGGAGTAAGCAGACCCCGGGCTCCGGGGTGAAAGCTGCAGATGCGACCGGGAATAACGCTAAGATGATGATTCTTCTGAAAGTATGAAATATAGTCCTAGTTGAGACCGAAACCGGGGCAAGACGGGGACACCGTGGTTCCCAAACCCGAGGAGGCCATCTCGAAACCGGAGATGGCCCAGGGTCAGTCGGGGTGCGAGGGATATGCTCTATGGGCAACCTTACACCCCGGCGTCTGCAGACCCGAGACGGCGTGCGGTTTTAGTCGGTTCAAGTCCGACATAACCGCCCCCGCTGGCCGGCGGGGGGGTATCCGAGTGGATTTCCGCACGAAAAAAAAAAAAAAAAAAAAAAAAGGTATCATCGACAGTATATTTATTACATATAGTACATTTTAGATCGAGAAGACGGGACAAAGGCGGTGATTGCTCGCATAGGACAAGGACTGCCATAATCATCGAGGCATCAGCCTTCTAAGTGTGATTAGGAAATTTTGATTGATAGGGTAGTAAGCATGACTGATCATAAGATTTGGTATACGGAAGCGGGGTTTCGAAAGGCATGGGATGTACGGATTAACGGATTACGGATAAATACCTGGCCAAAAACCAGAAAGTGTATGGCGCATTCGTAGACTTGGAAATGGTGTATGACAAGGTGAACAGGAAAGAGCTGTGGATGGTACTATCCATGTATGGGGTGGACGGTAACTTAATATGGGCCCTGAAACCATTGTACAAGGGCTCCGGAGCCTGTTAGGATTAATGTCACTTACACGGACTGGTTTGAAATCAGGCAAGGATGCGTAGCTTCGCCTTGGCTGTTAAATCTTTTCATGGATAGCTGTATGAGTGATATTGAAGGGAATGAATATGGAATAAAGGTGGGGAGACCTGCATGTTAAGCGCATCCTATACGCCGATGACCAAGTTATAATTGCATCATCAGCACAGGAGTTGCAGAAAATGATGAACAACATCAATAAACCGAAGGGTATGAAAGTGAATGCAAGAAAGACGAAGGTTATAGTTTTTGAGAGGAAGCAAGAAATGACCGCATGTAATTTTATAATTTAAGGTAGGATGTCACATACACATCCTACCTTAAATTATAAAATTACATGCAGGATGTGCAGAACAAGTGTCAGAGTTTGTATACTTCGGTAGTTTGTTCACAAAGAATGGAAGATACGATGGAGATATTGGGAGGGTAGGGACTGCGGGAAATCGCGTGAATGGTGCGCTACACTCACACACAGTGCCGAAGAAGGCACGATTCGCAGTTCATAACGGCGTAGTAATCCTCACATGAATGTTTGGCAGTGAAAATTGGGTATGGCAGAAAAATCATGAAAGTAGAGTGAATGCAGTGGAGATGCCGTCATTGCATAATATTTGTGGAGTAAGGTTGGCTGATAGGAAGAGGAATACAGATATACGAGAATGGTGTGGCCTGAAAGATAATTTTGTTACAAGAATTGAAAAGGGTATGCTAAAGTGGTTTGGGCAATTAGAACGAATGAGTACTGAGCGAATGACACACCAAGTATAACTACAAGCATAAAAATAATAAGGATGTAAGTGTGCATGTAAGCCGGGGTTGACCTCGCAGAACATAGATATTAAACAGGTATTGAATAGGTCAAAAGCAATTGAAACCGGCGGGTTTGCATGAAAGGACAGACGCTGAGCGCGGGCTGTTGTCTATGTATGTATCTATGTATGTGTCTGTGTATGTATTATGTATATATGTATGTAGTACCTACATTTTACTTTGGCAAGTGTTGATTTGTAGGTGCATGGCTCGAGTGCTAGTTTGCTGCGTCAGTAGTAAAAAATATTAAGCCTTGTGTGTATACTTACGACTTGTTTAACTAGGTTATCTAAGATAGCGTCACAGTTTCATCTTAATTTGTCGGTGAATACACAAGGATCTGTTTGTCAACATGTTTAACATTGTTAGTACTTACATTATGTAATGTGTTAAGTTACTTAATTCCTACCGTTGACCTTGACCTTAGGGATGTCATCATGACCATCATCACAGCGTTAGTCCCTGTTGCATCCAAAGCTTTAACTTTTTAGTCCATGTTCCGCCCGCCTAATCTCTTTATTTGGCTTAGAGATGTCTCTTCATGTAAAGTCATAGCTCTTTAGAAACACACTTCACCCGATCAGCACGGCTAAGAAGCTCGGTGCCCACTTTTTGACGACAGGTAGTCCACGGTCGGATGCCTTTTTTTTTTTTTTTTTTTTTCGTGCGGAAATCCCTTCGGATACCGCCCCCGCTGGGGAGCGGGGTGTGTCCAGCGGGGGCGGTTATGTCGGGCTTGAACCGACTAAAACCGCACGCCGTCTCGGGTCTTAAGACGCCGGGGTGTAAGGTTACCCATAGAGCATATCCCTCGCACCCCGACTGACCCTGGGCCATCTCCGGTTTCGAGATGGCCCCCTTACTTGCTCTCCACTGTGCCATCTGCTAATCAGAGGGATACGTGGAAAGCTTCCGAACAGCCCTCAACAGGGCCGTCCTCGCCTCGGTCGGAGTTGGCCGTAGGCGGCAGCGTCTCTCCCGCCCTTGGAGAGAGGCGCTGCCACCTCCGTTGCCCAGGGTGCACCGCGTGGAGGTCCCAAACCAAGCACCCCTCCCAAACCAAGCACCCCACGGTCGGATGCCTCGTGATCAACTATTGAATATCACGTTGTCAGGGTAGTTTGATGAGCGGTATGCCGCCGATTCATCGTGCCGTTTCCCTACACACGCAGCCATCGGGTAGGTAGGTACACCTAGCTGAACGTTTTCTGCAGGACTGCTGTATGACAACGTTAGGCTTTCAAAATATCGCGCGAAAATAGGCAGAAATTGAACATCACACCTGGCGGCAAGATGTGTTTTGTAGTTATTTGGGGTCTCAGGAATAAGAATCCGGTCACCGTCAGCGGTCCTCGGATTTCGCTATTTTGTAAATAACTTAAAGATATTCACGTTTACTTTCCCAGGGCTGTTTGCTACAATTAAAAGACTTTAAATGTGGTGTTCTTTTATAACAGGAAAACACGGAAAATGCCCTCTGGATACGACGCAGACAAATTATGGGCGACTAAATACTTGTACGATAGTGCGTTCCACCCAGACACTGGCGAGAAAATGGTTGCCATTGGTCGGATGTCTGCGCAGGCGCCGATGAACACTCTCATTACTGGATGTAAGTAATACTTTAAGACACTTGACACTGCTTGGGACTTGCGACCCAAGTGTAGGTTTAGAAAGGGCCCTTTTTGTTGATGTACATCAACACTCACCTTCACTACCCAAGTTCCCCTCCCTGCCTAGCCAAATTTGATGCGTGTGCCGCTTTAGACATTCGTCCTAGTAGTGAGCTTATTGTAGCTCTCTATAGGCCTAGATCTTTAAGTAGGTTATAGAGAGATTTTGCTGGTACGCCTCTAGCTCCCACTTCCACTGCATACAAATTAACCACGTAACCGTGTTTGGTTAATTCGTTTGTAAGACCATAGTATTTATTTTTCTTTATTGTGTGGTCCTTCGGTATATTTGTTTCCCATGGTACGTATTTATTTTTCTTTATTGTGTGGTCCTTCGGTATATTTGTTTCCCATGGTACGTATTTATTTTTCTTTATTGTGTGGTCCTTCGGTATATTTGTTTCCCATGGTACAGTAAGTTCCACAAGTCCGTCCGTCTTTGAGTAAAAAAATATGTCAGGTCTAGATGACGAAACCCCAACATCCTTCGGAATTTTATAGTGCTTTTCATACGTGTCGATTAGGAGAGTCCAATCTGGGGCAGTATCTAAGATTGAATAAGGTTTGCTCCTGGATTTTTTGGATGAACCTTCAGACACAAAGTTGATATGACGTCTGTTAGTAGTCAATCCTTTTTGGGCTCTAGCTACTGCCAGGCTCATTTGCTTCACGTATGATGATGAGCACCTTATTTACGATGCGTGAGTATTGGCCTCTAACGAGAAGCACCCTACGTCCTACTAATATGTGCCTAGCTGTCCCTTTTTTTTTTCGTGCGGAAATCCCTTCGGATACCCCCCGGCGGCCAGCGGGGGTGGTTATGTCCGGCTTGAACCGACTAAAACCGCACGCCGTCTCGGGTCTTAAGACGCCGGGGTGTAAGGTTGCCCATAGAGCATATCTCTCGCACCCTGACTGACCCTATTACCTTGCCACAAGTATTACATTTTTTTACTAGGTTACTCTGGTCTGGGAGGGTCATCTGAAAGGCGTTAAGATAGAACTTTAACTGGGCCGATGACCACTCATAAATAAAGGTGCGCCACTTTAAGGCCATCGGTATGCAGAACTCTACCATTGTCAACCATCCATTTTGGATTTCCAAATTCATCGCGCACTCGATATTTATCATTTTCGTCTTGTTTTAGAAAGGACCTAAGTATATCCTGGTCCCTTTCCGGCTGTCGTACTCCCAACCCCACTCTGTTCGACTGGGCCCCTATCATAAATCGTTTATGGCATATGAGTCTAGATTCAAGCTCGGACGCGTTATTATCTATCGGGAGTGCCCTGACTGTGTCATCTTGGGATTTACCTAAGATGTGGGCTTTGGTAACTCTAAGGTGTTTATAGAGCTCCGATGGTTTCTTTAATTTCATCCCAAAATTATTTTGATTCCTAAAAAGAGCAAAGGGAGCAGCAGAATGCGCTAGTCCAAGCCACGACTTTAGTGATTTTATGACAGTTGCATCTATTTTCGCTAGTAAGGTTTTGCCGAAATTATATACCAGAAAAGGCGAAGTCAGACGTGATGTTAAGTAGTTGTCATAATATATCCAAGCTTTTTTTGAGCTGAGTGAGACGAAGTCGAGTGAAAGCTCCTCATACCAGACTTCAGGATTTTCTTTATCACAGGTCTCCTCCTAAACTACTAATCCAATCAGAACCAAATTTGGCATGATTAAAGAGGTCAATCAGAGGACGGTTTATGGATATTTTGAAAAAATTAATGCTACCACAGAGGAATGATCACCGTTAAAAAAATCCAGATGGAATTACATAACCGCACGAGACACTGACCAAACTTTACACGCTCAGAAAGCATGTCCAGAGTTGTGACTTTCAAAAAGAATTTTCAAAATCGGACTTGTCACGGAGGAATGATCACTGTTACAAAATTTTCAAAATCTGATTCACGATGTCTCACTCAGCTCAACATTGCAAGCAGCGATTCGCCTTGCAGACCTAGTGATATTGTTCAGTGATAGCTGATCTATCTTATGTAGGTCATTTACAAACATATCGACAACTTCATCTAAGGATGGTGTGCGTCCTTTATAGTCAATTTTGTTACGACTTCACGAAACACAAACCCACATTGTGTGTAATGTCGATCTTAATAAATAAAATATCGAATCTTGATCGATACCAAAGAGTAAAGTAATATGAAAATCGAACCAAAAAGGTACCTTATTTTTTTTTTCGTGCGGAAATCCCTTCGGATAAGCCGGTGTACCTATAATATAAAAAAATGAATCGCCATATTTATTGCTAAGCGTAAAACTTGAGAACGGATCGACCGAATTGAATGATTATTTTTAGGGGTTTTATTGTACTCCCTAATTGTCAGGACAAATATAGAAGAAAGTTTTGGGAAAGTCACCACCCAGACTCTAGATAATGAGTTCTAATGCGGAACATAAAGACCTTAGCAGCTGGGACCTATTAACAACCTAGAGCAGCTCAATAAAATTCAGCCCAATTGTTCGCGACTCGCCTGCTTTATTCTTCACGGGAAATGTAGGATCAAATAATTTGCATGTATTAATTTAAATCGTAATGTACCGGTACTTTAGTTAATTTTGTCAAGTACCGCACTTGCTAACCATCTCTGTACGAAAGTAGATTACAATTTTACATCGGAGCAGCTGAAGTATTTTTTTACCTAAAAGCTCCTGGAGTATCTCCCCCTTTCACCAATTGTTCCTCGTTCTCGATCCCGATTTTTTCTCGTTCGATTCGTGTCGTAAGGCTGGACACTAATAACCTTATTATTTTTAGCTATTTAATTATTAACATTTAGTCGAATTTCAACAGGTATGATAACTTTCTACAAAACGAAACCAGCGATCATTTTCTGGCAGTGGATCAATCAAACCTTTAATGCAGTCGTAAACTATTCAAACCGCTCTGGAGATGCCACCATCTCTACCAAGTTAGTATTATACACTAATTTTTTTACAGGGTTAAAGTAAGACCACGTAACTTACTAAATATTATGCCTATTTTTTTATAATGATATAAGCGCATCTTGTCATAGTGGTGAATTGTTTGAATACAACCCCACTCTGATCTTCAATGATGATGATAGACTAAGCTTTCTAGGTTAATGTCGCAGTACAGTCAAATGGGGAGTCTTATTGTTCTGTGTTCAGTGGCGCTAATCAATAAAAGTTAGATATTAGAAAGTTATAAATTTAATGTTTAAATAAAAGTCTTGTTTTTTTCGCCTTCGGAACGGTTTGACCGATTCTTATGAAGTTTTTGATGTAGGTATACCTACTCTTGGGTAGGTCTGAGAATAGATCGTATACTAGTTTTTATACCCCTACCCCAACGCGGGCGAAGCCACGCGTAACAGTGAGTATAATATAATTTTAAAGGCTTTGTATACTTTTACAGGCAACTATTTGCATCATACTGCGCGGCGTGTGGTGGCGCGTTAACCACTGCCCTATACCTTAACAGCAAAACAAAGGTGAGATTTATGTTAGAAGCTTACAGGTAATGACACAGTAGCCCAGATTAATAAAAAATAGGCATACTGGCTGACTTACTGACTAACGTATAACCAAACGGATCAAACCGAGAGACAGGAACGGATACTCTTTGGAACTGCAAAAAAGAAAGCCACGGTAAGATGTCACCCAGATGAACATTTGGAGCGAGCTACTGTGCTCGCACCAAATGTCCGGTCTTAATTGAATTCGCTACATGCAAATTATTTATTTCAAGGCTATTTTCAGAAATAAACCTTATGCAAACTGTCAGTAATTAATTTACTTATTCTGTGACGCAAGTATGAAATAGGTAAATATTATTACTTATTCTATGACGCAGGGAATAGCACTATCTATACAATACTTGATAATCACGTTTTTTACCTATATTATCTAATATTTTGGTAAATTGTTATATATTTTATGTACACTTAATTTTTGCTACGTCACTATAGAGGTGTGTCGGTGTGTATGTGTAGATAAAGGTACAGGTTTACACTAATGCAAAATACTTGCTAAGCAAATAAATTGAACGAAAAGTGAGCAATGAAAACCGAATAGGCGGATGCATGCTTCAGTCGTACTTATTTGTTTTAGCCTGGGCAGGACGGTCGTCTTTGTAAAACCCAAATTTGCATGTGCATGTGTACTTTTTGGAGATTTCAAGATTTCGACTAGGAAGTGTTGTTCATAAATCAATTTTTCGTATAAAAGAACTGCTATATGCTTCTAAAAAAAGTGACACAGCAGATTTTAGTTCGACAACAAGAATGTGCATAATAGGGGCCTAAGCCAGGGGTGCGATTGGTTGGATCACCTCCAAGTTTGGTGCACCCTGGGCAACGTGGGCGATGACGCATCATTGATTGCTCCTCTGGAGTAGCTGGCGTCAACGTCAACGGCCAAGAGTCTGACCAACCGGCCCTTTTCAGGGCCAGCTGACCCCATTGCACGAGGGGGTCGGGGTATGGCGGTTAATACCCCTCTGCTGTTATCAGAGGGGACACTGCGAATGGCCCAGGGTCAGTCGGAGTGCGAGGGATATGCTCTATGGGTAACCTTACACCCGTCTCGGGCGGCGTGCGGTTTTAGTCGGTTCAAGCCCGACATAACCGCTCCCGCTAGCCGGCGGGGGGGTATCCGAAGGGATTTCCGCACAAAAAAAAAAAAAAGGGGCCTAAGGCAACTTCTTCTGCACTCCGGTATACTTGCTAATTGATGGACCAGGCTTTGGCGCAGGCTGTGTTGGGGAGTAATATGGCAGTCACTTCCATAAAAACCAAGCAAACCAAATTATGGAGGCGTAAGAGCGCGGACTCCGAGCTCCGAAGTGCAAGCTTTTGATGCAACTGGGATTGGCGCTCCTATGATAATCACTTGTGGTGAAACCCACGGTTTTTCATGCCATGCCATCATTTTTTGATCTGGTGGGGTAAAAAATGCTTACATAGCTACCGATTGTGGAGCAGTGAGAGCAATGCCTAAATCAACATCGGTGTGGTGGGTTATGGTAGTTTATATTGGAGTTAACAACTTACACTCATTCGTGTTAAGTGGTTGTCTGAAACGCGATGACGCTGATTGATGATAATATTTACTTAACTTAAAAATGTTCCACTCGTTCTTAATAGGCGGCTTATCTCTACTATAATAAAATTTCTTATATAATTATCTTCTTATTCTCTTGGTTTTTGCGTTTAGCGTTTTTTTTTTGATGGGATTATTTTTTATTTCAATAATACATTTTTTTAATTTTTTTTATTTGCAATATTAAGACTTCATCGTGTTAGTACAGCTAAATGTAACCGGTCAACTACCGGTGACGTCATACCGATATTCATTGCGGCATTCATTTTTTTAACGTTTCTTTTCTTCAAAATTTACGTTTCGTATAGCGGTATTAACACGATGGAGCGTGAATAATGCTAATAAAAAATGCTAAAATATATATTTTTTTAATTTACCGATGGAAAAAAGATACTAGTTTTTTTTATCTTCAGTCCTATCGCTTACGGTCTTAGATTTCGGGAGCGTTTCCCTGACTCCCGGTATAACTTTGCCTAACGGTAAACTAAAGGGAAAGTCTCAGGGATTGAGTCACCATTGCAGATACAAATAAGTTTACAATGGTAGCCCTCAGTTTGACGGCCTCATCATACGCTCTGCTTAAATCTGTGGACTCTTCCAATCCAGCAATATGACTACCACCGCTTTATTATATAACGCTATAAGCATTTAAATATACTTACGATACTGATAACATAATAGAATTTAGTTATTAAATATAATTTTGGACTCGGTAACACAAACATACCGATAAACGTTGTTATCTAATCGGTTTGACTGACAACAAAATCAATCTTAATAATAATGTAATTACCGTACCGTAATAATAATGTAATTATCACTATCAACATTCATATAGTAGATTGTTACACAAGGCTTGAAAGTCAGCCATTTCACCCGAGATATTTCTGGCGCTCGCTCGAACGAATATAGAGCGCCAATATTATAGTTCGAGGGTGAAATGGTGACATTCACCCGAGGGTAAACACTCTACTTTTCTTTTCGACTATGTGAGGAAATTAAAATACTACACACACATTTAATGAAACAGGTATATTGATTATCAGTTAAAATTTAAAGTAAAATTAGAACAATTTGAAAATAGATTATTAACAACAGCTTTTGCCTGTTCTTAAATCCCATCGGGAGTTAAATTAATATCCATGTCACTGGAATCCCTTTCCGAAACCATTTTTAACCACATTTAACACAAGGCATTTATTTATATTGAATCTCGTTTTCCCACTAATTAATTAGCAAACTTAAATTGTTTTTTTTAATACTTACTGAAAAAAAGTTATAATTCACGTACATACTGGCAACTTTAGAAAAGTTTTGAAAATCGAATCTATTGGTTAGGTACATTGTAATCGAGTATCTAGGCGGCCATGTAAAAAAAAGCGTCACGATATCAAAGCATTATGACGTAACTTAATTATCTTGGACTCCAATGGCAAAACCTGAAATTAAAAAAAATTACTTTCCACCCTAGGGATGAAATAAGCTACTTTCCACCCGGCTATCTACCCATGAAAATTAAACTTTCCGAACAGGAGAGATAAAAAATACTTTTTACAGAGCGACATCTAAACTCAAACAAGGCATAACTTGTAATATGGTTTCTAAAATGCGGATTAACTTACTTCATACATAACATCCTACTAATATAATAAACGCGAAAGTTTGTGAGTATGTATGTATGTATCTTTGTTGCTCTTTCACGCAAAAACGGCTGAACGGATCTAGCTGAAATTTGGCACAGGGATAGATTATAGTCCGTTATAACACATAGGCTTTTTATCCCGGGAATAGGTTGCCATGGTTTGCGGGAACGGGATCAGTATGCTACGCGAGTGGAGCCGCCAGCACCAGCTAGTATATAATATAATATATGGAAAGACCAGAATTTCATACATTGCAGAATTGCAGAAACTCATACATTCAAATGTCGAACCAGTAACATCTAATGTAGCAGTTAACGCTCTACCGCTACGCCTCACATGCCGTAAGAACTACACGCTAGCTACGCTCAGTTGTCAAACTGAAATATCGATGTCAGGTTGGTTAACTGAAAAAATAAAAGAAGAAGAGTAGTAGGTTCTAATTGTAATTTAGTGAGTAATTTACAACACTCTATACATTGGAGTATTGTAAATTACTCACTAAATTCAAACGTCAGTTTTTCTAATTATCTTAGTTACAGTTTTTTTAACTCCTTGTAGTAAAATCGTACTTCCTATCCTACTAATATTATAAATGTGAAAGTTTGTGAAGATGTTTGTTTGTTGGTTACTCAATCACGCTCTAACAGCTTAACGGTTTTGGCAAAAATTTGGTACATGGATAGATTATAGTCTGGAATAACACAAACATAACATAACAACTTCACGCCTGTATCCCCGAAGGGGTAGGCAGAGGTGTATTACACACCCACGATTCACCAGTTGTTAAGGTCCCAATATAATAGGGGGCGAGCCTATTGCCATCTACCGGGCACATTATTAAGCGAGCGATAGTTAACATTTATTAATGCACACATACCTACGAAAAGTCAGAGGTGTGTGCCCGGGGCAACTGGGGATCGAACTCGAGACCTCGTCTCAGCAGTCCGTTACGTAAGCCACTGGGCTATCGCCGCTTTCTATATAACAAAATAACACAAAAGCTTTTTTTTATTCCTGGAAAACGTTCCCATGGGAACCGTAACATGATAAGAACTTCACGCGGGCGAAGCTGCGGGCAACAGCTTGTAGTAATATATCAATTGAAATTTTCACGACCCAATGTTTACTAGCTACCTACGCGCTAGCTACCATGTCCTTACGTAGGTAGATGTAGGAAGATTTAGAATTCCTTCATGAAAAACTAGCTTCTGATCCCGTTCCCGCAACCCATTGGAACCAATTCCAGTTTTTTTTTTTTTACTAAAATGAATATTAGTAACCGAAATTACTAATATTCCCCCTAACCCCTCCAGCTAAGCTAAATTGCTTGTGTTAGGAGTGGGTTCACGTCGGTAGTGTAATGGCCAGGATTCGAACCCGGGACCTCTCGATCGTAAGGTTGTCTCCTTAACCATTAAGCTACCGACGCTTTAAGAGAGATGAAAAGTAGCTTATGTGTTATTCCAGACTATCATCTATCTCTGCAGCAAATTTCAGCCAGATTTCAGACAATGATGTGAAAGTAACCTAGGTGCTCGATCAAGTATTACTGGAGTGAGATATTTTCCTTTTTTTTCTTTTCCAGAACATGAATCCCATATTCGCGCGTTTGGTGCCTTTTGCGGCTGTAGGTGCCGCTAACTTTATCAATATTCCTATGATGAGAAGCAAGTGAGTGCTATTATGTATATATGTATAATATGTATTTATTTACAAAAAAAAGTATTTAAGTATAAACATACTTAAATACTGCACTCTAGAACCCACATGACAAGTTCTGCTGTTTTTGGTCTAGATGGCGTTGTGTACTTTGTCCTACAATATTTATCTATTTGACCCACATTAGCTATTTTAATAATTAAAGACTAAGTTAGTAGACCTTACATTAACCTTAGTCTACGATAGTTTAAGGTAGGTACTTTCGAGAGCCTCGGGGTGCGAGTTATATGCTCTATGGGCAACCTTACACCCCAGCGTGTTAAGACCCGAGACGGCTTGCGGTTTTAGTCGGTTCAAGCCCGACATAACCGCCCCCGCTGGCCGGCGGGAGGGTATCCGAATGAATTTCCGCACGAAAAAAAGAAAAACAAAAGATACTTTCGAGAATTCTAATAATACGTAATTGTTAAATTCGCAACTTTTCATAATTTGGTTTATGTTGTTCATAACCTCTTCATAAAGTTAGCTTGGACAAACAGATTCTTGCTACTAGACCGCTATTTGGATCGTGGCGGCTCTTTTTCATCTTGACTACTAAATAATAAAATAAGAAAGTAAAAGTAAACTTTACCTTTTTTTTTTTTTTTTTTTTTTTATCGTGCGGAAATCCCTTCGGATACCCCCCCGCCGGTCAGCGGGGCGGTTATGTCGGGCTTGCACCGACTAAAACCGCACGCCGTCTCGGGTCTTCAGACGCCGGGGTGTAAGGTTACCCATAGAGCATATCCCTCGCACCCCGGCTGACCCTGGGCCATCTCACCACTAACAGCATCGCTCATCCTGTCTCCTCTGAAAGCAGAGGAGTACGGAGAGCGATGTGTTCCCGCCACGTTGGGTATTGGCCGACGATCAATGCCAACCCTATGAAGGGGTGAAGGGGAAGCCATTGACCGCCGCCCAGGGTGTACCGGCCGCTCCGATTCCGTTCCCCCCGGACAGCAGCGGGATCGGAATCGGAGCGACACTCGAGGAGGTTACCCAACACACACCCCAAGTAAACTTTACCTACTATCATAGTGTAAACCGGAATCAAGGTAATCTTTATCCGAGCGCAACATTGTCAAATCTTACTACTTTGTTCAGAAGAACTGTGATCAATGCAGCTCAGGTGGTAGGTATTCAACCGCTGAGGCAAATACAGGAGGGCTACCATAAGACATCCGAAACTTCAGGTCCACACGAAACCTTAACAAAATACGTAGCATTAAGCCACGTACCACTTAAGATTTCTACCGTTAGGGTTAAGGCCGAACAAAGTGTCACATACGCGTCTTTCGGTCCGGTTACTGGATAAATGTGTTCAATGGAACCGATTGCCCGCAACTTGGGTCCGCAACTACGGATGTTTCATGGTGGCCTACAGTTAAAGCTATACCACTGACAAATTTGTATATACCTAATAAAATGCTAATTTGCCATACTTTTGTTTTATCCCTAATTACCATTTTAGTCTACCTCACTACCATATTTATCTTGATATCTAATTTACCTTTTCTTTTTTTTTTTTTTTTTTTATCGTGCGGAAATCCCTTCGGATACCCCCCCGCCGGCCAGCGGGGGCGGTTATGTCGGGCTTGCACCGACTAAAACCGCACGCCGTCTCGGGTCTTCAGACGCCGGGGTGTAAGGTTACCCATAGAGCATATCCCTCGCACCCCGGCTAACCCTGGGCCATCTCACCACTAACAGCATCGCTCATCCTGTCTCCTCTGAAAGCAGAGGAGTACGGAGAGCGATGTGTTCCCGCCACGTTGGGTATTGGCCGACGATCAATGCCAACCCTATGAAGGGGTGAAGGGGAAGCCATTGACCGCCGCCCAGGGTGTACCGGCCGCTCCGATTCCGTTCCCCCCGGACTGCAGCGGGATCGGAATCGGAGCGACACTCGAGGAGGTTACCCAACACACACCCCTTACCCAACACACACCCCTTACCCAACACACACCCCTTACCCAACACACACCCCTTACCCAACACACACCCCGATATCTAATTTACCTATTTGTTAAATCTCATTACTGTTTTCTAAAAAAAAACGTCAATATCTCTAAGGACAAAGGAGTAATTAATGGGATTTTTTTATTATATAATTCAGTTGTAATCATTAAATACTTTATGAAAAATGTATTTAAGTAATAACATGTGTAAATCACATGATTAGGCACATTAAGTTTTTTTTTTACAAGCTTCAAATATGCACGAAATGAAATATTCACCCATGTACACGTTTGTCCTTTCGCAGTGAATTGCTCCATGGTACTCCCGTGTTCACGATGCCTGATGGACAGCGGGTGGGTGACTCGTCGACGGCAGCGCGCTACGGTATATTCCTTGTCTGTATATCCCGTGTGTTGATGGCGGTCCCCGGAATGAGTGAGTTCATACTTTTATCTATGATTATTGTTCAGAATTTATCAAGAATTTTTAGCACTACATAATAGTTATAATTTTTACGAAATTACTTTTTCAAATAACTGTAATAAGAAAATAATAATTATAAAATAATTACCTAAGTATAAATTTAAAAACTAGCTGTAGCCCGCGGCTCCAATCGCGGGGAAGTCCGTTATCGTTTTTAGGTAGATTTCGATGAAATCGATCTACCTATTGGTTTCTTGACTACTGTCGAATTTAAAAAAAAATTCTTCATAGGAGGTCTAGTTATGACCCCCTGTTAGTATATGAGTAGTATAGTATATGAGTCCGAAATGACCACTGGTCAAAAAGTTTATATATACCTATATATATGTATGTATATAATATGTATGTATGGTCCCACTTCCCAAAATTTGCGGCACTCTCACGGTCGCATTTTTGCCCCGATCGCTTTCAAACTGCGGTCAAAAATTGCTTGGGTGTAAACTTAGTTTAAGTTCGTGAACGGGTGGAATCCGGCCTAAGGGGACGGTAGGGCCTCACTTTTTGTGAAATCAGTTTTTCCTCAAAATTTCACGTTCCATGAAAGATATTCGAACCGTTCTAATTTTATCCCATAGTATACATGAATACCAACAACTTTTAATTATAAACCTATAAGATTAAAACTTTAACTAAAAGTGGAGGGGGGAACAACCAAAAATTTTCGGGAAAAAAATCATAACTTCTAACCGGTGAACATTCTTGTTGTGGGAAACATTTTTAATCGATAGACCATTTTTAAGTCTAAAATAAATGACTGAAAAGTTTTTCGCTAAAAGTTTTCGAGAAAAAAAAATTAAACATGTTAAAAAATAATATTAATTACTTCACGAAATCTACCTGTGCGTTCCCCCTGCGGGAACGGATTTTTTTTTCGAGGTCGTCCCTGGGCCCGCCTCGGGTGGTCCTAAGTAATTGCTTCGATAGCTTATTGGCTAATCCAGGACTGTCGCCGATTCATCCTTCGCGCGGACGTGTACCATTTACGGACACCGCGCAGTCAACTCACCGTGCACCGTCCGCGCGTTACTTTAGTAATAAAGACATCGATAGTCCACGCGCGGTCAACCCGTAGGCGATGTGCTCGGGAGTTGATGTAGTGAGGGTATACCCATAGTATTCCATACAAGGAATACTAGCCGCCTGAGGCTAGGCGGTGCATGCCGGTCGGGTACTGGGCGGCTCTCATGAGCTTATGACCTTAAATTAAATTATATACCTATAAGATTAAAACTTTAACTAAAAGTGGAGGGGGAAAAACCAAAATTTTTCGGGGAAAAAATCATAACTTCTAACCGGTGAACATTCTTGCCGTCGGAAACATTTTTAATCGATAGGCCATTTTTAAGTCTATGTCTGAAGAGTTTTTCGCTAAAAGTTACCGTTTTCGAGAAAAAGAAATTAAACATTTTAAAAATGCGCTCGGCGTGGGTATAGAAGAAGCATAGGTCATAGAGGGGCAAAAAAAAATTTCTAACCGATAGGTTATTTTTTGCTCTAAAATAAATATCACGAAATATTGTTTAAAGTCCGTAGTTCTCTATAAGTATAAAATAATATTAATTCTACCTGTGCGTTCCCCCTGCGGGAACGGATTTTTTGGTCATATCTCGGGTCCTACTTAACCAATTGCAATCAAACCTACGGCAAATTTTAAGTCTGACCAAGACCTTTGTAATAGAAAAAATCACATCGAAATCCATTCAATAGTTTACCATAACCCAAGTAAATTTTTTTAATATCTCTAATGTACAGGCACATCTAATTTACAATTTTATAAAAGGTAGTAGGTAGAGGTTGTCCTATGAAATTGATTCATTATGGTTTTAAAAGTAGTCCGTCAATCTACCCGAATTACTGAACCCTGTATCTTTGGGGCATAAATGTAGTACGAAATACTTACAATAATTTTTTTTTTACAGATAAAGGTTACTAAGTTATTAGTAGATATTATTTCTGTTTTCCATAACAAGATTTACCTTTATATTTGGATTTTTTAAACATGCTTTTATTTGGTTTCGGATGTTTGCAGAGGTGCGTTCTAAATATTGCTATCACCTTCATGCAGGTCAAGTTACAGTAAAGATCAGCAACTGCGGATAACCGATCGTAGCCTTATAATCACGTTATTATAATAAGGTGAAATATTATAATTTCAGCGATCACACCAGCGATAACGAACTACGCCACGAAGCGAGGATTGTTTTGTAACTACCCCATGGCGGTAATCCCTTTCCAATTGTCATTGGTGGGTTTATGCGTGACGTTCGCTACACCTTTGGCCTGTGCGTTGTTCCCGCAACGCTCCGAGATCAGCGTGAGCAGCCTCGAAACTGACCTGCAGGTAGCACTCCTCTCACAGCGCTATTACCTTATAATCATCATCCTCCAAGCCTTTTCCCAAGGCAGTTGGTGTCTTACTACGAAGCGGCCGAGGTGTTGGTGCTGGTGGTGTCTTTCTGTGTATAATATGTATTTACAAAAAAAAAGGTATTTAAGTATGTTTCTCCGGATTCTAGAACCCATAACACAAGTAAGCATAGCTTGCTTACTTTGGGTCTAGATAGCGCTGCGTATAATGTCCTAGCTATTTTTATTATTATCAGCTGTCCGTCTGACTCTGATGGTACGGTTACCTGTACCTATGAACACTCCAACCTCCAACAACCATATCCACGACCAACGTTGTACAGAACCCTTTTTTTCGTGCTGCTATCGTCCCCGAATATCCCCCACTGGCCTTCGGGGGTGGTTATGTCAGATTCGAACCGACTAAAACCGCACACCGTCTCGTATCTTCAGACGGCCGGGGTGTAAGGAGGCCCATTTTTTTTTATATTTAGGACACGTCAATTTAACTTTACCTGGCCTGATGGTAAGCTGAAGGTAAAGTCTCAGGAAAGAGGGTCCCCATTACATACACGTACCATGTTAAGAATTCATCAGAAGAGGATTGTCGTCGCAGCACCGCGTGACACCCACCGGTCCCACTAGTGCTGCCCGGCTATGCACTTGCTGACCCCTGAACGCAATCAAACCGAAATTGAATTACTATGGAGGGTTTTTAGCCCATAAGGCATTTCCCTCTCACCCCGGCTGACCCAGGGCCATTTCGGGTTTTGGAACCACAACCACAACATTAGAATTTGAAAACCACATATTTTTCACTATTAAACCACATTTGACATATATCCTTAGAAAACATAAACTTGCAAGGTGTTTCGATTTTTCTGATGAGAAGTGTATATTATCTTAACTGTGGCTCTGTCGATTGCCTTATAAATTTTTTCTTCAGCGTTTTATGTTTAATCGTTACTAATTTGCCATTCTTACGTTTCAGGAAATTGTAAAGAAGAAGTTTCCCAAGGTGAACACCGTATTTTACAACAAGGGACTGTAAATGCAAATCTTAATGTATTAGGTAAACTCGTTATTTCGAATCATCACATTTCTGACGACGGAGGAATCTTCTAAACATACCTGAACTCCTGGGGTATAGGAGCCAGAGAAAATAGGGGCTTAACCCATCAAACCACCCTGTTCGTATCTTAGACATATGGGTGGAGCCGCAGGATGTAAAGGTTGAACAGTGCACCAGAATCCTCTTCGTCGGGTTATTCCGTTCAACCCATATTCTAGTTGTAAGTGGTTAATTTAGTTGAATTGTATCGCATCGGCAATATTTTTGTAGTGTACAGTTATGGCCGTTATGGGCATATATACAGCGCATATTGCTGAGTTTTTTTTTTGATACGAATTTATATTGCGTCTGTATCGTGCGATGGAAGTTTTATAAATTTGAAAGTTGCGCGAAATGTTTCAGTTATACATTCCTAGTAACCAAGGCTGATGAAAACCTACGGGCTGGTGAAATGGTTTAAACAATGTGTTTGAGCTCAATTAGATTTTTCCGAATGTTTAACAATGTTACATGTGGGGTATAACGTTGCAGCCAGAGATAAAAGCTCTTCTCATTGGTCCATGGGCCTGTGTTTAGGTTAATTTAAGTCAGCACAAATATAAGATAAGGTAGCCACTATTTTTTAGAAGACAAGCTTTTATTGAATTGTTAAAATATGGCTAATACATTTAAGACAGCCTGCTTTTGAGACCTTTTTTGTATGAATATCGATTGAGTGGATATGTAAATTCCACCCGCTATACCTACATTTCTTTTCTGATCATGCATGATATTTATTTTTTTAGCCAATTAAATATATTGTATCTTAATGGACATTGTAGATTTTTTTACGTAGAGTCACATTCCGCAGAACAAAGTTTAGATGGCATTTGTCTGCTTCTCTGTTAAACCTTATTGTAATGTGCTTGTCAGTCACAAACTCGCTCAATATGTTAGGTTGTGTGCTTTGGGATCTAACTACTATATTGAGGGGTTTCTTAGAAATTATCGCCTCAATAATGTGTGTATCTAATATTTATAGTAATATATGATTATGACGTCAATTGACCTAAAGGTACAATTTATCATTATGACAATAATTTCTACTATGAGTGTTGTTAATGTCTTGTTGGTACAAGAATGTCAATGCTTGCACCAAGAGCAGATAAATGTATGAAACTAGAGCAAATAAATCGTATTAAAGTTGAAACAGTTGTCTTATTTCCTATCAATAATAAGGTAATAATTCTCATTTTTTAGAAAGGGCGGTGGCGTATTGACCATAGATTATTATATACTGCATAAAACGAAATTATAATCTGTGAGTTTTACTAATTATCTGGGTACAAAAGCCGCCTGAAAAATAAAGGGTAAACTGTCCAGGGTATAAAAAAACACCAAGGTCGCGGTTCGCTTTATATTGATTTTTTCAGCTAAATCAATTGCTACATAGTCAACTTCGTCTTTTTTTTGTTGAATTAAAAATACAATTTGACTCTTATGTTGTAGTCCAGTCAATAAAAGAGTTGTAGAGTGCTTGTTAAGGGTGCATCAAAAGTGAACATACTATTATATTTGCATTATTGACCTAACCTAACCTAATAATTAATGAGAGATGCGGTCTCCATTTCTTCGTGCATTATTACGAGTTACCTAACACGAAGGGTCGCCAAAACCTTCTAAACTATTTATCTTCTATATCCTATATCCGTCGGGGCGCGCGGTGTCAACAAGAAAAATGGTGAAAAAATTATGAATGATGAACAGTTGTAGAGCAATTGATTTAGCCAAAAAATCAATAAAAATGAAGAGGCTACCTTTAATTAATTTTTAAATAAAAAGCTAAAGCCGAACAAAAAAATTTTTGATCGAACTATGAAGAACAGTTACGATTACTTGATTCAGCTATGAAAATCGATATAAAATTGAAAATTATTTGACGAACAGTTGATTTAAAAAAAAATGAATATGTACCCCAACTTAAGACGCCGTATTTTACGTAGTTTGCTTTAAGTTGCTTGCTTACAATGTAGTAAAGTGTAAATTGAATTATGTCTTTCACAATACATGGCTGATCTTTTTACGCGACTGCGACAGAAGGAGGGTTATGTTTTTCGAGAGCATGTATGTATGTATAAAATAAAAAAATTAAAAATATTCGTTCGGAAATTTGAAACATACCCGGTCCGATGCGCTCAACTTTTGCATGGTGTGCCGACTCTTAACCATAGATTCTCTTAACTTTTGTACTCTTTATTATTGACTCTGTACAATTTATAATCTATCTCTTTGATCTATCTTGTGAAGTTGCCAGTTGCCAAGTTGCGTTGAAGTTTATTGACTTGATTGTGACTAATGACATTTTGTGATAGGATATTTTATAAAATCTTTGACTAAATTAAATAAATGTTTGTAAAATGTACGACCTCAAAGCGTGTATGGTGTGTTTTAGTATTGATGTTAAATTATACAATATGGATAGTGGACAATTGAGACATGAATTCCATTTGATTACTGGCCTCAAGGTTGTTGTTGTTTATTTATTAAAATATTGAGATAGTTATTATCGAAACTGTTTTATTTAATCTTAAATATTGAATTCATCAATGAATTACAATTACGTGTAGTTATTTTTATACTTTCAGACCAGCAAAAGCAGTGGCTTACCAGATTATTTATGTTATCAATGCTCAGCGTATCTAAAGCGCTGTAAATTGTTTCGAGATAAATGTCAACGGGCCCATTATACTCTACAAGAAATACTAAACAGGAATAAGGAGGTAACAGGAGCGATAATTAAAAAATATTCCTAAAGGTATAACCCTAAAAGCCTGCTAGAATGCCAAACAGTCTTAATCAAACATTATTATGTAGTAGACTGGCATCTGGTTTGCGGGCCGAAGGAGTACTAGCCCTCTACAATACCCATTCTGTTGCCTCGGACGCACATCACTGTCTTACAAAATAAATTCAGCAAACCATGGACAAAATTATGGTTTAGTGAAAGTAATGCTCTAGTTACTAGTGATTCAGAAGACAGAAGTCAGGTTTTTCATAGATTAAAAATAATTTTTTATAGCTAAATTTCTTTGCAAGACAAGTCTTGTACCATACAGTCTATTTGCTTGTGGAATGCATTACCGGTATTCTCAGACATTTAACCTATAATATTTATAGTTATCAATTCAGTATCATATCCCAAATATTACACTATATATTACAGTATACACTATTTTACTTACTATTTGGTGGTGTACAATAAAAGTAAATAAATGTTGAATTTAGATACAATTAAAACCATATTAATTTTATGTTAATATCTGATAATATTTCTGAAAACACTTCAGGCTGCATTTCACTAGTGAAAATCCATTTACCTAAATGACTTGTGTTCAAACCCATACCAGAAATGCACCTATTTTACTAACAATAAATTTGAAATACCTGCCAAATGCTCATGAAAATGAATAAATTCTTGCCAAATTGTGTACCGGGTTTTTGTTTTGCACGGTTTCTATTTCTGGGTGGTCATAAAAAAATAACTACGATGGTTAGAGCCTAAAAATGGGCGATGGGTAAACCTTCTAACCTATTCCAATCTATTTTCTTACTGTTTCAGTAAAACAATATTTGAAGAGCTTTTATCCACTTTGGTGAGCATTTAAATGGTTGAACTAAACTAAATCTCCATGTGTAATGTGATGGAAATCATTGAGTAAAATGTGTTAACACAGGTTAAAATGTATACTTTTTTAAGTAAATATTTCTTTACTTATGTGTTCCTATTGATTTTATTCCAGATTAAACAAACTAATCTTGTAGAGATCAACCGTACTTTAATTGATATAATGCCACAATTATCATTTATGAGCTTAGACAAAGCACACTGTGAGAATGCCAAGTTCCAATGGACGCACCATAACCGACTGTCCAGCACTGCCAGAACTAACGCCCTATCAATTCTGCATTGTACTACAGTAACACAAGATACTTTTAACACTGTAACTAATGTCCCTATTGATATAGAAGTTATTAATGACAGTATTAAAAATGATGTTGATGAGAGTCTCCTCGCAGTTGAAAATCCAAATTTTGATTCAAGCAAAGATGATTTCTTAGGTGAATCAACTTCAAATATTGATTTAGGAGATGCATTTATGGATAACGATGACGCTTTTGTTAGCGATGTTGAGCAAGATTCAATAGAATTCAACAATATATGTAAGGATGAAAAACAAGATGGTGATGTTGATGGATCAAATTTGGATGAAGAGTATGCTATGATGATACCTATATCAGTTAAAGAGGCCAAGGCTGCAATTGAGGTGTATAAGATGTTCAGCCATGGCAAATTTAAATGTGAAACATGTAACAAAGCATACTTCAATGAGAATAGATTAAAAATACACATGAGAATGCATGATAAGGTAAAGTACAGAATACACTATATCTTTAAAATATTAGTTTACTTAAAATAATGTAAAATAACAATTCTTGAAAGTGAGGATAGGAGGAACATTACTCATCAACTTATACTCATTCTTTTCTATTACTACATTTTAAGTTCTGGCAGCCAAACTTTGGAAAAGCATGCCTAACACGTCAAAACACCTTTTAAAATAACTACTTACGGTTGCAACTAAAACTGATCACATGTAAGCACCTAAATAGCAAAAGCAATATATCCAAAGTGCACAAATTTAAACCGAAAGTAATTAAAATCACAGCTGTGTTATAAAAAGAACTTTGTGACATACTTTAATTTAAAGTTTTTGACTAGTGTACATTCCCTTTTTGGAAAGTATTGCCGGTGAAACTACTGTATTTCCTAATGGAAAAAGATATAGCATGCCATAAAATTCTTGACATGGAGTAATGCAACCAATATTACTATTTGTAAGCAAGCAATTTTCTTTTCAGCATATTAGTGGCATTTATCAGTGTGGACTATGTAACTATTATTACAAAACTGAGTATTTATTGAAGACACACATGACTGAAAAACATATGTATAAGTATGTCTGTAGGAAATGCCCTGATGTTAATTTTGATAGGTAAGCCATGTTAAAGTCTTTTTATACTACATAATCAAGCTGATGCTCATACATTTAATTCAGACAGAGTCAACATCCACGCCTTGAACCTATGACCAGTCTCATTCTAGGGGGAATACCTTCACCAACCAAGCTACATCCACTAACTTTTTCTTATAAACTTAAACTAGAATAAACTGCCCTAAGATGTATGTAGATAAGAAAAAACTGCCATGGGTTCAAGTCCCATACTGGATATTAATGTTTCACAGTTTAGATTGAAAAAACCTAACTAAACTAAATTATACAGTGGGTTGTCTTCCCACTGCAGGGAAGACACCCACTCTATAATTAATTACTGTAACCATAAACAATATTAACATTATAGTTAAATTACAGAACCTCAGCAAAGCAACACTTTATATGGACTCATTTACAAAAGGGAAGCAAGAAAGATGCAAACTGGTATGAATCACGGCCAACATGGTTAAGTAGTAAAGGGGGTAAAAGAGTCAAAGGTGTTGTTACTTTAAAACCTGTCAGAAAATTAAAGAAAGTACCTAAAGACTTCTTACTTTACTCGCCTATACAACATGAAGAACAGTATGCCTTGGTTCAAGAAAGACAGAACTCCAGAAACTACAGAGAAGCAAAATTCAAATGTAATATGTGCTATAGAGGCTTCAGAGAAATGGGGACGTATAGTAAGCATATGAAGAAACATAGTCCGGTCAGTATATGTTTAAAATGTTCCATCCTAAATAGTGGTTAAGGAGTCAGCCTTACAATCCAGAGGTCCCAGGTTTGGATCCCGGCCATAACACTACGACTTAAACCTACTCCTAACACAAGCAATGTTGCTTAGCTAAAGGGGTTAACGGAAATTCAAATATTTTCCGTAACTAGTCCTTATTTTAAAAAAGAATTACATTCCCGATTTTAATGATAGATATTTTTTACTTGGTGTTGTTTATGGTTATGTTATGAAAAAGTAATCAGAAATTAATATCGAAAAAATACGAAAAATTGTGCAACATTAATGTATAAGTATAATACAATTAACATAAGGATAAATATATCATACAGGAGCATGCTGGCCCTCTACAATGTGACATGTGTAAGCTCCACTTCATGGACCAGCGTAGGATGTACAAGCACATGAATATCACACACCTTTTCAAGTACTCCTGTCAAATGTGCACCTATGTTTGCTATAACAGGTAATGGATTTTATGAAGCTGGCTTCCTTTCATAGCTTTGTTGCAGATGTGTTAAAGCAGTTTCAATTTATTTAAATGTATTTATATACATCAGCGAAATTCAGCCTTAGTCACCCACGGGCATTAGGGTATGACACCATGCACCATGATATTATATTAATCAGTGGTATCTTTTGTTTCAGAGGTCAAGCTCAGATGCACTATCGGTGGCACAAAAATGTCAAATACCAGTGTCCGCACTGTAAAATGGAATTTTTGTAAGTTTTAACTATAACTGTATCATCATCATGTCAACATAATCCACACGTGTGCGGGTAACGTATTCCAGTTCTTTATCGTAAGACAAAGAAAGGAATTACCGAACCGCTCTAAAAAATCTCGAACATAATATTAGAGAGCGCCGTCAAGATTCGAACTAATCATGGCCTATAATTATGGATAAGATTTGAATTATTAGAAAGCAACAAATGCAATGCAAATTTGACTCATTTTCGAATACCTTTTTCTTTAGGAAAGCATCAACAAGGCTCACTCACATTAGGATAAAACATCCATCTATGAACCTATGCAACTTATGTGGACACAGCTTCGTTAGTGAGACTGGCCTCTACTGCCACAAACAAATCGCACATACTAAAGAGGTATGCTCACTGGATTTTATCTTCTATCTTTAAAATTTGCAATAATATCGATACTTGATTATGTAATAGAGTCGGAAACTATTACACACAATGTTGAGTTAGAATTGTAATGAGATGAATATGGTATGATTAGGGTGTACTGTACACTGTGTACAGGGCCCCACCAACGTCTTTAGGCGCCGGACAAACAGAACGGACACGCGTCCTAGACGTGTCTTTGCAACACCCCGCGTACGCCTGCACAGGGTGCGCGGGGTGATAAAAAGATACGTCTAGGATACGCGTCCGTTCTTTTTGTCGGGCGCCTTAAGGCCCATGCCAACCTTTCAGGCCTTGCAGGATCTGAGGGTTGGGAGTTACTAATCAAAAACAATAAACGGACCTCGGGCTCCAAAGTGCAAATTTTGGACGCGTCTGCGGACTCGCAGCAAAAAATAATTTTGCTAATTTGAGAGCTAATCTTCCCCAAAAAGGTCGCTCCCGGGGGCATTCCGCTAAGATCCTTTAACCTTTTTGGCGTGACGGTAGAGCGTTCGACTGCTACGTCGGAGGTCGAGGGTTCGATTTCCGCTCAGTGCAAATATTTGTATGCATGAATATACATATTCACCCAGACCAATGCAAATATACATATTTGCATTGATCTGGGTGTTTCTAAGTATAATGTGTATGTATTAATAAAAAAAAATGTATCTGCATTCTAGAACCCATAACATAAGCTAGTTAAGCTATGCTTACTGTGGTAACTATCATTGTCACTATCATTAGTATTAGAGTCGACAGGATATTTACCCCTGGCACTGTTACAAGCGCCATGGTCATGGCTCGCCTCCGAGATCATGGCGCTTGCAACAGTGCCGAAATATCGGACCCTCAAAACAACACATACTAAATATCCATTGACTCGTAAGGCTGAGCCCAGATTAGAGATAACAGTCTGAAGCCAGACTATTGCCTTACAAAAATACCTACAAGATCTGCACAGCGATAAATCTGTCTCAAGACTCGTGTCTCTAATCTGCACTCAGCCTATTACTAATGTCCTAGAATATTTTGAAATAAGACTACCAGGCCACTCAGAAAGTATTGCGAAAAAAAGTTTTTATATATGAGAGACTGGTCAGTTATAATCTATTTCTAAAATATGATTATTTATGAGTAAAAATAAGTACGTTCCAATTTCAAAATTTGTCTCTGCATTTTTTGCAAGATAATTTCAATTATTGTGTCTCATTGAAAAATGGATCTGCGTCGGGAACATTTTCGCGCTATGATTTTCTACGATTTCAAGTGTCGCCTGAAACCAGACGAACCGTACAATAGACTTCAAATGGCATTCATGGATGAAGGCCCTTCCAAGAAGACCGTGTATCGTTGGTATAACGAATTCAAGCGTGGTCGACTGACTTTGGAGGATGAAGAAAGAAGTGGTCGCCCTTTTGACGGCTGTTAGGGAAGAAAACGTGCTAGCAGTGAAAAATTTTATCCAAGATAATCGAGTCACATATCAAGAGATTCAGCACATTCTTCAGATTGGATCGGGAAGCCTTCACGAGATTTTACACGTGCATCTTCGTGTGAGAAGGATAGTTTCACGCTGGGTGCCGCACAATCTCACCGATGCTCAGAAGCAGGCCCGAATGGAATGGTGTCGTGGTATGATAAACAAGTTTGAAGCAGGCGCGTCTCGGCGTGTTTATGACATCATTACAGGTGATGAGTCGTGGATTTATTAGTATGATCCAGAAACAAAACGCCAGTCGACGGTTTGGGTGTTTCAAAACGAATCAACACCTACCAAAGTGAAACGATCTAGAAGCGGAGGGAAGATTTTGATCGCGAGTTTTTTCAATTTGTCTGGCTACTTGTTATCAATCCCTTTACGAAATCAAAGAAGCATCAACACTGAATGGTACACTACCAAATGCTTGGCAGAAGTTTTCTCTGTAGTGAGCTACAAGCGACCAAACACAGGGCTCCGCGGGATACTACTCCACCTAGACAACGCGCCCGCACACACCGCGCTTAAAACGAGGGACTACCTGGACAGCACTCCGGTTAAACTACTAGGTCACCCTCCTTACAGCCCTGATTCCCGAAAATAGAAAATCAAATCATCATCAAATCAAAGGGATACAATTTTCGTCGCCGGAAGATGCGCTGTCAACGTTTGAGCAGGCTGTAAACGAGGTATCTGCGGCGGATTGGAAAAAGTGTTTTGAAAACTGGTTCAAACGCATGAAATTTTGTATAGAGGCTGGCGGAGAGTACTTTGAAAAGATTTAATAAAAAAATATTTACCTATAGAACACTTTTTTTTATTTTCGCAAAACTTTCTGAGTGTCCCACGTATTTTAACGGATTCTATCGCAATTTAAGAGGCGTAATAAAAAAAATACTTAGTAGTTGTATTTTAATGTGTGATATTCTTGAAACTGCCGACTGTATCCTAGATTATTTATTTATTATCCACCTTCACAATATAGTCGCCGCGCCTGTCTGTATCATGTGCGTTTTCAGGAGATCGAGCTTAGCGCTACCCTGACCGTGAACGAGGCGGACCCCGCGTACTGCGCCGACTGCAACATGCAGTTTGTGAGCGAGGCCGCCTTCAGCACGCACCTCGGCAGCTCCTACAAGCACGCCTCCACCAACCTGTGAGTACCGGCCATAGCATGGAGCCTACCATGGTGTACATCCGAAACTTCGGACCCGCGCGGCACACGTAGCATTTACATACAGTCGTCCTCAAAAGTTGTACCTAACCAATTTGCAAACGATCTTTACTTTGAAATAAATCAATAATCTCCAGATATTTTTGTAATCTCTAAAGTAAAGTTCAACATTTTTCAAGTTTTGGAATGTGTTAAGCTAATACTGATGGCGAGTGTACAGTCAGCGATAAAAGTTAAAAAAAAATATTTACAGATTTAAAAAAATTACATAACTTTATGCCTGTATACCCAAAGGGGTAGGCAGAGGTGTGTATTACACACCCACAAATTGCCAGTTATGTAAAGGTCCCAATGTAATAGGGGGCGAGCCTATTGCCATCTACCGGGCACATTATTAAGCGAGCTATAATTAACATTTATTGAAGCACACATAACTACGAAAAGTCAGAGGTGTGTGCCCGGTGCGACTGGGGATCGAACTCGAGACCTCGTCTCAGCAGTCCGTTACGTACGCCACTGGGCTATCGCCGCTTTTTTAATAAAAATCTGTATTTAAATAGAATATTTGAATCAAAAGTTAAAAATATATTTATAGAGCCCACTAAGTAGTTTAACAGCCCTTTCATTAGGAAACATAAATTCCTTGCATTACATTACATTACTTGCACCCTACACGAACGAAAGATGAAACATTTACGTGTACCATGAAATTACTTCGGATATCTTTTGGTAGGGTTTAGACCGAACTGCTTTATTCCTTTCTATTCTATCGGGAACTAGCTATAACAAGATGAGGACGTGTGGTTCTCACACCCGAGGGGGCCATCTTGAAGCCGTGGAAGGCCCACGGTCAGCCGGGCTGCGAGGGGATAGCCTTTTGCGTCAACTTACACCCGGCATATGAGACCAATTCATGACAAGATCTGCGTTAGCTAATAATATTCGTTTGTTTGAGCATCACCCAAGAACTACGCTTGCCCGCAGCTCCACCAAGCCGAGCCGGCGCAAGAAGTGCGAGGACAAGCGCAAGGCGCGCGGCCGGCCGCGGAGAGGCGCTTGCTCCGAGATCGTCAACAACGGCGTCACCACCCCCACCACCTGCGAAGTGGTAACGCACTGCCATATGAAATCCCCCTCCCCTATATTATGTAATCTCAATCTAAGGAATAGTTTAACCATACCATCATTGGCTCCTGTCTATTTGTTAGCATGTTTGAGTTTAAAATGAAAAATAAGGAATCTATAAACACGTGCTTTACATTTGTACCCCGCCGTGTGAACCCCTTGGGGGCTCCATGAATACTATTACTTGGAAATCCTTGATGGTTCATGGATACGAATAGGCCGCTCGGGGGTCTATGGACATTCACTATTAAACTGGACCCCCAATCAAGGGATGCAAGAATCAATATGAAATTTATATTCCTCATCAGCCCCCAAAGATAAAAATGAAACACTGAACAGAAAATTAGTCTGTTTAGTGAAGTTTTATCTAAAAACATAGATGATGTAAGGTTGTCATTGATAAAAACCCAAAAAGTTTTTAGATTTTCACTTTACACTCACAAGTGCTAATTAGAGCGTGGCTTACCCTACCTTTTGACGTTTAAAATGTTCACGCCACTATTTCGTACAAACAAGTCACGTGATTTGAAACAAATTCCCAAAATTTTGAAAGTATTTCACAGAATCTTCAATTTCTAGAGTGAACTGAGCTGGTTATGTTACAGTGTAACGTGGTGCTGGCCAACGACGTGCAGGCTCGCAAGCACTACGAGTCGGAGCATCCGGATACAGAGTTCCTCAAGCGATACATGTGTGACGTCTGCGGGCACACCACTAGGGTAAATATCCCGTACTTTAAAACTTCAATTAGGTTAGAAAAATTGTCCAAAAATTTGAATGGTTTGTGACGTTACGTTCTGTGAAACGCAACAGGTGATCCAATCACTGCCCATAAAAAGATTATAAGGTACGTACACAATATCCAGTTCTTTAAAACTTCAATAAGGTAAGAAAAATAACCCACAGATTTGGATGGTTTGTGACGTCACGTATTGTGAAACGCAACGGGTGATCCAATCACTGCGTATAAAAAGATTATAAGTTACGTACACAATATCTTGTTCTTTAAAACTTCAATAAGGTAGGGTGGTTTGTGACGTCACGTTTTGTGAAACGCAACGGGTGATCCAATCACTGCCCAAAAAAGATTATAAGTTACGTACACATTCCTTCTGACCAATAGCGAGCATTTAGATATTTTAAAATGGCATCCTCAATGTTTGGACATTTGATCAGTTACTAGCAACCCGCCCTCGCTTCGCTTTTGTTTATATGAATTTTTAGTTTAGGTTTTGGTTTAACCAAGTCATCGTAATTTCTCGTATCTATAATATTAAACCTATGTTCTTCGAGGATAATGTACATTTCGAATGGTAAACGAATTTTTGCAGTAAGTGCAGTAGTTCCGAAGATTACCCTCCAACATATAAACAAACTCACAAAATTCGGCTCCCTTAAAATAATAGTATAGATTTTCTTAATGAATAAAGAACTAAATTTAAAAAGAAATGTAAAAAGAGATGTTCTCGAAGTAAATTTTATAACTAATGTAATTTACGTCATGTTCAGTTCGTGAAGTTATAAGAGAATATAAATATTTGTTGCAGCAATACGCGAACTTATTAGTACACATGCGTACACACACGGACGAGAAGCCTTACGGCTGTCCGCAGTGCGACCGCCGGTTCAACATGCCCAGCAACAGGGACCGACATCTCGTCGTACGTTTGTATTTAATACTCATTTCCTTGTTTACCAATCTAATTATACGCTAGATGATGAGAATTAGTTACTTTAAGTATATATCAACCAATTTTGAATGAAGGCCAAGCTAACCCGACCTGCAGGCCGATGCACCTGCTGATTGACGGACGAAGCTCTGGTGCAGGCGCACCTCTCAGGGTTAGGCGGTCAGATGGTAGTCGCTCCCATAAAAGCCATACAAAGAGGAGGAGAACAAGTAAGCAGACCTCGGACTCCGAAGCGAAGACCTCGTATATAATCGAGAACAACGCTAAGATGATGATGGATAAACGCATTTTATTGTAATGCTGTATAATGATGACTGGGTGACATAGTTTATGCTTCATACGAAAAAGGTAATAAACACATATTTAGGCCCATACTCAAGAACGATACTCAGTCATTAATCTTAACTTGAGAGTAGTTCATAGTACAGATTTCATTCTAGAACTAAACTTGAATGAGGATTTTATGAAAGTAAATCACCTGAGCGTTCCTAAAATCTCCACTCAAATTTAGTTCTAGACTACAATCTTTACTTTAAACTAGTCTCTAGTGGAGATTCATGACTTGGTATCTTTCTAGAATACGGCGCCTAGGTAGGCAATAATTAAACCTAACCTCATATTATATACTATGAAAATATCAGAATAAAAGTAGTTTGTTACTCAGGGATAATGTAACATTCTAACAGTGAAAGAATTTTTGAAATCGCTCCAGCAGTTTGAAGTCTATTCAATACAAACAAACAATCATTTATAATAGTCGGAAGTTTACGCGAATGTCACACATTGAAATTAAACTATTTTTAACCGATTCTATCCCGATTTATTTGATGTTATTTTATATTCAACATTAATCCCGACGTTGGTCTCCCGTAACCATGGCTGCTGAAAAGCAACCGAAACGTCGGGTTCAAAAAAATAGTTTTATTTATAATAATAATAATAATAAATTTTATTATGCCAAAAAGTACAGAGTTCCTACTTATTATTATTTATTTATTTATTTATTTATTTATAATATCATTCAACAATTGAATTTTCGCTTAAAATTATACATGGATAACTATAGGCTAAAATTACGCATTTATAAGTATAGGTAGCATCTGCAGCCGAACTAGGACAAGCCTGTATCTCGGCTTACAGCGCCGATCCCCACCGAAAACATTACATGGGTTCAATAGCCCTACTTCAGGTATCAAACAAATATACAAAATATTATATTAACAAAATGAATTGTCTAAAAATTACTTGAGACATAATAATACCACAGTCAAACGATATACTGTGATAATACTGCAGGATATTTAAAAGATGTTTGTATAAGTATATATGTGTGTGTGCGTACGTGCGTGCGTGCGTGTGTATGTGTGTATGTGTGTGTGTGTGGTAGGTGATTGATACCGAGATCAACAAAGCATCTAGCTCTGTATCATAATCAGATCTTCAGTCTCGTCATAGGTAAGACTTTGTAAATAGGTATAAGTTTTTTTCTTACACAAGGACTTGGTGAGCGGGTAAATATTTAGAATTCTGTTAATTTTATTATACAAGAGCGGCTCAAGAAAACCAGAAAATTGACGAACAAACGATGTGTTCGGTTTATGCAGCCTTGGACATACAGAGTAGCTTCTCCGCTTATTGAACTGATTAGGGTTAAACGTAAGCTTACTATGTTGCAGTAGTATAATCTTTTGTAAAAATAATTGCCTTACAGTGAGCACATCACAATATTGATATAGTAGTGTAGTAGGATAAAGCGTAGGCTTAAATGTACACACCTTCAGAACGGCACGCTGGGCAACTTCAATACTTTTTAATGTGCCCTTAAGAACACCCCCCCAGGATGTTATGCAATATGTGATAATTGACTGACATAACGCGAAATATATTTGTTTTAATAATGAGGGTTCTGCAACGTTTCTTAGGGTTTTGAAAACATAGATGATTTTCCTTACCCGGGCAGTCAGGGCCTTAATGTGTTCTTTAAAAGAAAGGTTGGAATCGATTATAACACCTAGATATTTTTTTTTTTAGTACACTCCAGTGGTTTACAGTGGCAGACGTTAGTAGAACTGCACTGATGATAAATAATTTTATATCTCTCGTTAATGGGTACGTTTCGAATAGCGAATGTCATTAATTTAGTTTTATCTTCGTTCAAAGTTAGCATGTTACAATTAAGCCAATTTTGCACTAGATTAAGTCCAGTTTGGGCTGCGTTGTAGGCCTCATCCCATGTATTGGCCGAAAAAAGGAGAGCAGTATCGTCCGCATAGCAAATAATTTTACCAAGGGGTAGCTTTAAATTAGCAAGGTCATTAATAAAAACTAAAAATAAAGTCGGGCCTAAAATGCTACCTTGTGGGACCCCATAGGTTACAGGAAGCTCATCGCTAATATATTCTCCCACTCTCACACACTGATACCTTTCTGAAAGATAACTTTTAAAAAGCTTTAGTTGTACTCCCCTTACACCAAGCGTTTCCAGCTTTTTTAAGAGGTAAGGAACCGAGATCGAGTCGAAAGCCTTAGCGAGGTCCAGGAAGATCGACAGACATTTTTTCCCTTTATCCAAAGCGTTGCTGATATAATTGGTGAGTTGATGGACTGCTACATCCGTTGATCCACCCTCACGAAAGCCATGTTGATTACTGGATAGCAGTTTGTATTTTTGGAGATAACCGATCAATCTGATATTAATTATTTTCTCCAGTATTTTTGATAATGAAGGGAGGATAGATATAGGCCTATAATTCTGCACCACATTTCTATCTCCACCCTTATGAATGAGACGAACTGCAGATTTCTTCAATTGAGTGGGGAAGATGCCAGTTTGAAGACATAGATTAAAAATGAATGTTAGTGGGGGAACCAGTATATTTTTAAATTGTTTTAGTAGGTTGTTTGAGATTTTATCTAGTCCAACTGAACATCTACTTTTTAGGCCAATAATGTGTCGCTCCACTTCCCCTTCATCAACATCATTAAGAACGAATGAATGCAATTGTGAGAGACCAGGGGAATCAGGATAAACAGGACTTTTATTAAACATCTGACCCTTTTCAGCGAGTGATTTACCTACATTTATAAAATAACTGTTAATACTGTTCACTGATTGCCGAGGCGAGGAAGAAGTGTTTAATAATTCAGTGGGAGAGCTATTTTCCTTAGTCATATGAGTGATATTTTTGACAATGTTCCAGGTCTTTCTAGGATCATTTTTAGCCATCTCTAGTTGAGTTTTGTCGTACGATGTTTTCACTTTTTTTAATATTAAATTACAGTAATTTCTATAGCGTCTATATGTCGTTTGGATTATTTCATTATCTGGTGTTTTTTTCGCTTTATAATGCAATTTGTCTCTGTTTCTCATGCACCGTAGTAAACCCGGCGTGACCCATGGTTTTAACATTATTTTACGTCTTGATAAGTGTACTGTTTCTGTATTATTTTCTATTATAGTTTGAATTTTATTAACAAGATAATTTATTGCATAATTTGGATCTAAAGATTGATATATTGGACTTAGGTTAATATTATTCATATCATTAAAGATATTGACTGTGTTTGTTTTCTGCATTGTATCAGTTCCACATCGACGCCTTTTTCCCCCTTCCATGCACAATATAACAGGATAGTGGTCCGTTAGTACAGTTTCAAGAATGATCGTGTTAGAGGGAATCTTTGTCTTTAACAACACATGGTCTATACATTTGCCACTTGCAGGCCTAGTCACTTCTGTGTGCGCAGGTAGTAGACCATGTGCGGCCATTCGATTAAGATACCTTTCCCCAGCAAATTCAATGCTTTCGCTATTAATTGCAATATTTAGATCCCCTATTACTATAATATTGCTTATGTGTGATAGGTTTTTCAGTGTTTGGTCTAAAGAGTCCAGGAAGTTATCTATATTAGTGTACGATGGGGATCGGTATATGCAGACTATTGCAGTAGTTGAAGATGTGGCAACTAAACAATTGCAATCTTGGAGGCCGGGCTCGTAAACGGTGAAATTTAGATGATCCTTGTAATATAATACAACCCCATCATTTTGTATGATGTTATTATTAGTAGCACTAGTCCGGTAACCCCTAATTGTTGGTAATGCGGCAGCTTTATTAGTTAGCCAACATTCTGTAAGGACGATTACATCACAGTCAAATTTAAGTCTGCTCAACATTAGTTCCAGACCAGGAAAGTTGCAATTGATGCTGCGAATATTTTGTGTGAGAACAGTGAAAGAGGTAGATGAATTATGAATTTTTTCATGGCAAGAATCTAGGTCGCAAGACAGGGAATTTGAGACAGCCACATCATCAATATCGTCAGTCAAGTCAGTTATGTTATTGAATGTTAACAAAAGTATTAAATTGGATAATTAATTGAGTCATACAGGTGACTTCTGAAGATTTCACTAATAATGCTTTAGCTGATTCTTTATTATAAAGTAAAAGTGTCGGTATAGTCGTATGTAGTATGTTTGGTGTATGTATTATTAAATTTGTGTATATTAAATTGGTATAGAGTAGGTTAAATTGTAAGTGTGATTTTGTATAGGTGTGTACAGTATAACAGTATAAAATATTTATAGAAAAACATGCTTTAAAATTACTACCTAGTACTAGTCATGCAGATATAGTATTCCGTAAACTTTCCAGATCTTTTTCAGCACGAATCCGAGTCCGATACACTTGCAGTTTTGCGTAGATAAACTATACCATGGGAGGTCCAGCAGAAAGAGTATCCATACTCTTTTTGAAATTGGCGCGCCAGAAAATACTGCCTCTGGGTTTTGTGGGTTAGAGTCTCTGAGACAAATATTGGCCGCACTGTTGACGGAAGCTTGCGTTGTGTTCAGCTTTTCCCCCTTGGCCTTGGATTTGTTAAAGTCTCGGACTTTCTGCAATATCTTTTCCTTTACAATAACAGTATTTAGCTCCATCACCACAGGTTGAATATTTTCTTTAGACTGGATTCTGTATACATCTCTTATGTCAGAGCTTTTAATATCCACATCCAAGGACCTTCCCATATTCACGATCGACTCGCATAGTTCATTTTTGGTTTCACCATTTCTTTTAGGAACGTTTCGAAGCTCTAGTCCAGTCGCACGGGATTTTCTTTCCAGGTTTTCAAACTTTTTCTTCTAACTGCATAATTATTTTTTTATCATCTTTTCTTTCAGATTCAAGTGAAGAAATACGCTTCAAAAATTCGTCATGTTTGTTTGACATGACCTCTACGCCCTTCTTCAATTCGTTGTTCTGTTCAATAATGTCCTCTAGTTTCAGCAATAAATTCTCATATCGAGCCTCTTGAACCTTCACGAATTCAGAAAAGATGTTAGAAGTAATATCTCCGGGGTTCAAAACCTCCCCACCACCGATTTTCCTCTTTTTCCGTTCAGCCGCATTGAAAGGGATTTGCGAAAGATCAGGTGTTGAGTCACATTTGTGTGATGTAGAATCCCTGCCAAGAAATAGTAGACTTGATGCGGTCTCTGTAGCCGACGGTACGGGCAAAGGAGATGCAGGAGGCGATCTTCTAAGAGGCATTTTCCTTCAGTATCAAATCGTAAGAATAATTAATGTCGTCTGCTACCAGTTCACAGCAAAAAGTAATTAGTAGTGGGTAATTTAAATTTCTACGATGGCAAGACCATTCATATTTTTCACGTGTGGCAACACTTAGCAGTGGCAGGTCATCATGACACTGACATGCTGACGTCTGATTGTTGGCAGATGACGTCTCACTTGACAGGTAACGTTTCAATTGACAGGTGATGTTTGATTTAACAGGTGTCAATTCTCAGATGACGTTTGACAGATGTAATGCGAAGTAACTCACCATACCATTGTCTCCATTGTTGCTATCTTCTTCTAACACTGACTCTGCGTTCGCTCACTGTTTATGTGCGCCTGGTACTTCACTTGGATTTTAGATGATATTTTGCGTCAATAATTAATGTAATATAAATTAATTAAGAGCAATACAGATCACACGTCTGTTCGCTATCGCGGTCCGGAGGGGAGGGGACGGAGGGTTTTGACAATTATTCTACAAGATTCTGCTTAACATGTTTGATAAACAATAGCTTGGTAGAAATAAAAATTATAGAGATACAAACTTGGATCTGTGGACATTATGAGTTTAACCCTGTCCCTTAAACTAGGATAGCCTGTATCTTAAGGGACAGTGTTCGGCTATAAAATGACTTCAAAAGTAAGTTTGCAAGTTGTAGACTGTCGTTCTACCACTGCACTTTACATAAATTCTACCAGTAGTTTTGTGTGTGTATGAGGGGTGGGTAAATGTATGTATGTATGTGTGTGTGTGTGTGTGTGTGTGTTTGAGTGTGAGTGTTTGTGTGTTTGGTGTGCGTTTGCAAAAGGTTGTTGTGTTGGAAAGCATTGAGTGAGATGTTATGTTAGGCGATGTATGTAAGGAGTGATTCTGTCTTTAAGTAATCCTGCTGAAGAAGCCATTCAGTAACTTTAGATTTAAGTTCATTTTTATTTAAGTCAGCTATGTTTAGTATTTTGTGTAATTTTTTGTAAATGTGTGTGCTCGATATAAAAAATTGATGTCTGGCGAAGGAAGTTTTGTGTCGTGTGCATATGGAGAGGTTTGTTGTTGAGTTTCTGCGTTTGTTGGGATTGGAACGGGGAACACTCGCGTGCCTTCTAAGTGTTGCATGGAGCACATAGAGCTGTCGGACAGTTAGAACCTTACAGTCCAGATACAACTGAGACGTAGCGTACCGGAAGGGTTTCCGTGTCATAACTTTGAGTACGGCTCTTTGTGCTCTCTCAACTCTAAGAAGCTTGGTTTTAGCAGCTCTTCCCCATACAGGAATGCAATACCCAATAACCGATTGGCATAGGGCATGAAAAATCATTCTTAAGGTATCAGGATTTGCAGAGTACCTAAGAGACTTAAAAATGGGGATGAGTCTCATGGAACGGTTGACGACAATATCGATTTGTTTATCCCACCGTAGTCCCGAATCAATTCTCACACCCAGATACTTTACCTCGCTAGCTCTTGTGAGTTTGGAACAGGAACACTGTGGTGACGATTGTTCGCATGTGTGTGCTATCAATGAAAACGCTTTGTCTGGTAGCTTATTTTGGCGAATTGCAAAGGGAACATAGCAAGTTTTATTAAGGTTTAGGGTGAGAAGATTGGAATTAAGCCACTTTGTAATAGTCATTAATGCTGCTTCTGCACTACTTTTAATACTGTCCCATGTAGGTCCGTAGACTATGAATGCCGTATCATCAGCATAGGCGCAGATGTGTACATTTGGAAAGGCCAGATTGCACAGATCGTTTACATAAATTTGAAACAGTGTTGGGCCAATTATGCTTCCTTGAGGAACACCAAAGGACACCGGCTCCTCATCACTTAGATATTCACCAATTTTGACTTGTTGGTACCCAACAAGTCAAAATTGGTGATTCCACGTATTCCAAGTAGTTCTAGCTTTGAGATAAGAATGGGAAGAGAAACTGTGTCAAACGCTTTAGTAAGATCGAGAAAGATTCCCAAACATTTGGTTTTACTATCAAGTTTACCTGCTACTAACTGGGTTAAATCCAGAACTGCATCTTCAGCCGAAAGTCCTGATCGAAAACCATATTGGTTTTTGGCTATAAGTTGGTATTTGTCGATGTATTTCCTTAATCGGTTATTAAGAACCCTTTCAAAGACCTTAGAAATAGCAGGAAGAACCGAGATCGGTCTATAGTTGTTGACACAGTTTCTGGATCCGCCCTTATGAATGGGATGAATAATTGCTCTTTTTAAGCCGTCTGGAAAAATACCCTTTCGTAGGCAACTATTGATTAGATGGGTTAAAGGTGGTACCAAAATGTGACGGCATTGTTTTAGAACGAAAGGTGATATCCTATCCCATCCTATGGCACAATCGTTACGTAGTTGGAGGATAAGAGATTCTACTTCGACTTCGTCTACCTCAAACAGGACCAGGGAGTTTGAGGGAGATAGATGGGTATTGTTGATAGTGCTAGGGGAAGATGATGAAAGAGGGCTTGTCTGAAGGATGTTGTCAGCCAGTTTTTTACCTATGTTACTGAAAAAATTACAAATTGCATTTAAGGACAAATTGGGGTTAGCTTGAATGTTTAAAAGTTCAACAGGAGTACCTTTCATTTTGTGTGTATTTGTTATTTCTTTTATTGTTTTCCAAAGGGCTTTAGGGTTATTTTTTGCTTTTTCTAGTTCACTTCTTTCATATGCAATTTTTAATTTCCGCAGCAATCCATTACAGAAATTTCGGTATCGGGTATAAGTTACTCTTAGTATAAAGTCATCAGGTGCTTTTTTTGATCGGATATGTAATTGGTCACGATTTTTAATACACTTTAGTAACCCTGGGGTAATCCAGGGTTTTAAAATCTTGAGCTTTCTGGGTGTCTTTTTGACTGAAGTGTGCTTTTTTATTACTTTCATAATTATGTCCATAAAATTGTCTGTCAGTATGTTTAGGTCTTCGATATAGTACAATGATGAAAAGTCAATGTTCTCTAGCTCTAGCCTGATACCGTCGTAATTTATATGAGTAGAAATACAATTCGACTTACGTTCAAAACAGGTGTTAGAAATGGCCAAGACAAGTGGTTTATGATCTGTGATATGCGAATCCAAGGCTAGAGTAGTAACTGGCAATACGCTTTTTATGAATATGTGATCAAGACAGTTTTCCAGACGTGTGGGAAAAAGGTGTGTAGGCAAGAGCCCATGAGATATATTAAGCGTTAAATATTGAAGGCTTCGATCGCTTCTACCATCTTCTTTTATGTCAATATTTAGGTCGCCAGTCAGAATAATATTTTGCCAGGACGCGAGTTTGATATAAATAGAGTTCAGACTGTCCAGAAAATTGTCGAAATATTGTTTGGAGTTGTACGAAGGTGATCGGTATACTGATACAATGGCAATATTTTTATGGTCTATTTGACACACAAGACAATTGCCGCCCATAAAACTAGGTTCCCATACCGACACTTGAAGATCCGACCTAGAGTAGATAACAATGCCATCATTTTGATTACTATTTATTTCGGTAGAGTAATGGTTGAAGCCCTGCATAGATGGTAAATTATTTACTTTTCTAAGCCAGCACTCCGTAAGTATTAAAACATCGTAGTGGATTTTGGTTAACTGGAGCAGCACAAGTAGTTGGTTAAAATTTTTATTTATACTGCGTATGTTTATATGTAAAAGAGTTATATTGTTATTTGAGCGGTTTATTAGCCTAAGACAGTCATCGGGGTTACAAATAAAGGAGTTACCTACAGTAAGCGAATCTAATTCACTGTTTATGTTATTTATAACAGCCATCGAGAGCAACAGAATTAGGCAAAAAGTGACTTGAATAGTGGACTAAATCTTGTGGTGGGTTATATTTGATATATCGCGCTATTTTGTGAATTTTATAGGTGAGTAAAAGAAGCATGTGATTGTGTGAGTGTATTGTTAGATTGTTTTTGATTGTGTAGTTTGCAAGTTCTATTTCGTAAGATACAATGTCTATAGGTGTTTGTTGTTTTAGTGAGAAAGTGTGTTTACAATCAATGTTGGGGGAGACATAATGACATACTAGACACTTTGACAAATAAGAAGGAATCAAATTACTCTTTAGTTTAGATAGTCACATATTGGATTTAGTTTTGATATCCTGAAGACATTTGTGAGTAGAAATTAATAATTGTTTGTCGCCCTCTAACTTACGCAAAAAAATATTGCCATTTGATATCCAGCAGTACTTATAGCCATTTTCTTTAGCGAACTCTCATGCTTGGTGAAACAGCTTTTTACTGTTTGAGGGCAGTTGTTCTGTGATGTAGACAGGTTGGCGTGTTCCAATGATTCCAATTAGCGAGGTATTTATTTTGTCTTCATTACTCTTGTTTTTGTTGTATGAGCGAATTGCAGTTATGAGTGTTTGCTTCTTTTGAACAGTGGTAAATTCTGCAATTATCGGGCGTGGCATGGCAGATAGCTTTCCTGGAATGCGATAAATGTCACGTAGTTCGGAATCTGATATTCGTAGGCCAACGGCTTCACCGATATTGCACACCGTTTTAGTTAGGCTGGCACTAGATTCGCCATCTGATAATGATATGTTTCTAATTTCAATGCCGGATGACCTCGATTTTTGTTCTAAGTCCTGTATCTTTTTTTCCAAATTTTCAATATACAGTTTATGTTCTGCTCGCTCTTTTCTCAGTTCCTCTACTTCTTTTTTTAGATCTTCAAATTGGTTATTTATAAAGTTCATCGATTTTACAATCTCTTCATTTGATTTGCGAATTTCAGCATTTGACTGTTGGATCTGTGTATTTTGGTTCTTTATTTGTCCAATATCAGCAGCTAATTTGGATATGAGAGAAGTTTGATCAGTAAGTATCTTTGAAATATCACGTTCGTCTATCCCTTCTGCCGAGTTTTGAGGCGAGGCGGCTGGACGGAGTCGTTTATGCCGATTCGAGTTAGTAAAATCGCTCTTCAATACTGCAGAGTTAATATCAGGTTCAGACTGTGTTTGAGGCAAATCTTTTGTCGGTGTTTTGGGCGTCTTTGGTGGAGTGCGTTTGGTACCAAACATGGCGTATGCTTAAAATATTTAACGAAAGAAATAGCGTACTTATCAGAGTATAATTTGCCCGTGGTGAGTCACGTCAAAGTAATTAATTTGTTTTGTTAGGGTCTTCGTTCTTACTTACATTTGGGTCATGGTTATTACTCAAGCCAGAAATTTTCAACTGCTCCAAAAGCCAAAAAGCTCGGTGCCAAAGCTGTTTCGTGATGATTTCCGAACGGATTTGACAGCCGCTTCAATTACTTATCAGCTGATCGTGTGAGGTGTGATCTTATTGGGTAATTTCTCTCTCTAAGTGCTTATGCGCAATTTTCAATATATCTATGTGTTAGTGCTGTTTTGAATCCAAAAATCGTTAGAAGATTACCTTATATATGGTATAATGTGATGGAATTGCCGATTTTCCCTTCAATGATGGCCGCAAAACATCACTCCAGGTATTGGATGCACACTTCCTACACGATGTATAGGTTAAGAGTAGAAAAACTAAGTAAAAACGATTTATTTTTAACACTGCTTCGGCAAGGACTTGTTTATGAATCGCGCTCACACACAATCTCATTTATAATTTATAACATACATATTTTTAAAATATAAAGATTGGTGTTCCATTGCCTACTTTGAAACAATATTAAATTTATTATCGATCACAAAAGGGATTTCTTAGCAATACAGAATAAGGTGCGCTCCTGTAACTAATGAAGCTCTGTCTGTTTATGTTTTCTGTTCCGGAGATTAAACGCTACCTTAAATCTGAAGTAATAATCTGTATAGCTCATCTAACAAAATGAGACTGATTTGACGTAATATTATTGTGTGTTCTAGGTTCACACAGGTGAGAAACGATACCAGTGCCAACATTGTAACCGCCGTTTTACGCAAAGCAGCGCTTGCAAGCTTCACATACAAACTGTGCACTTCAAGATACCGTACGCGCCGTGGAACAAGAAGAATCGCAAGCGACGCAAGGTTAATCTATATTATACTATTATAAATGCGAACATTTGTATGGATGGATGATCCAATATGACTTAGCGAATTGGTTTTATTATGTTAATGACTACCTAAGTCAGGCTAAGTGTACATTAAATACTCGGTATCGGGAAGTTCCAGTTCACTCTGGAAGAATTACCTGGTTAGGCTCGCCTTTTAATATGTAATGTGAAGTCATTGCAATCGGCCATATAACTACGAACAGGCCACCTATGACGAAACGGGTAGGCCTTACTTCACACACTTATTAAAACACGCGGCCGCCTAATATTATAACCGCGTGTAATCAATTCATTTTCTCTCTCGCCCTAGCAACAGCACGCCTTAGCAAGTTTGCCGCGAGGCCTTAAAGTAAATCTAGGTGTTCATACTGTGTATTATGAAAATAAATTAAATCAGTTTGTTTGTTTTACAGGAGCTAGAAAGTGCCAATATGGCGGCCACCTCCATGATACCGAACACTCCGCACAAGCTTACCTTCGACACGCAGGGCGACTATCTCAACGCGTACATCACTTATAACGACGAATAAGTGTTTAGTGTATTTGAATTCGACACTTATCTATTTGTGGCATTTACATAAGAGTAAAGTACACGCTACTAAAATTGAAATAATTGCAGTTTAATGGACGTACACTAGAAAATTCAGGCAATGGCAGATAAGCAGGGTCAAAATTATCCTGTATTTATTAATAGTTTCGTACCTTTTTAATCACAATTTCCGCTATGCAAGGCGTAGTTACAGTTAAAGTCTAGCTTTTAAACAAGCTATCATATAACATAATACGCGGAAATTGGTTTTAAATACAATTCGAATGGAATGAAATAGGATTTGTATTTTCGCGGTAGCTTAGTGTTTAAGGAGTCTGTCTTACGATCGAGAGATCCTAGGTTCGAATTCTGGCCATTACACTACAGACATTACAGTAATTTAGCTTAGCTGGAGGGGTTAGCGTGAATTCTAGTACTTTCGGTTACTAGTACTCTTTAAAAAAAGGGAACTTTTTGAGGAAATATATTTTTAACATTGCCTCGAGTTTAAAAGAATTCTAATAATAGCAGATAGTACATTTTTCTGGTAAAGATACATAGTTTTGCCAGTCAGTGGTGGACAGTAATTGGATCGAGAGTAACTAGAAAAGGTTTTGGATCTACGTCACACTGATCTCATTCAAAATCCACAATTTATAACAAGGCCACAATCATAATAATTTAATGAAATTTTGACGCTTTTTTTTGAGGTATTCCTATGAATTTAGATTGGAAAAAGTCAACATGCAACACAGCACTTGAACCCGCGACCAGTTCCTTACAGGAAGAATACTCTAACCAACTGAGCTACCTGGACACATCCTGGACATTGGAAATGCTCCTATACATTTGGGGCGATACTAGAGACAGCCCTGATGCAGATTTTCAATTTGAATTTTCTCAAATATTCTTCTTCTCAGTCGATGCACTCTTTACAGGACGGTCGTGGTCAACTGCTAGTACTATCCGGTACAGATGTCACTCGCCGTATGATATCTCGCCATTTCTTCCGGTTCGCAGACATTCTGGTACACTCATGCAAGGGTCCGCCCACTGCAGATTTGATTTGGTCGGTCCATCGCATGGGTGACCTCCCACGTGGCCTTGTTCCTTCTACTTTGCCCTGGACGACAAGACGTTCAACGGAGTCATTGCTACGCCTCGATACATGGCCGAAAAATATAGCATCTCAAATATAGCATAGAATTAAAAGCTATTTTTTACTAGTAGAATACATATCAGACTATGTGGTGCCATAAAAAATTAACGCTGGTGCAATGGGGCAAAAAATTAAATGATGTATGAATGAAATGGAGAAAAATAATAATATGAAAAACATTATTTTTCTGATGAATTACAGGCATTTACGACACTCGCTTATTACGTGTAGTTTAAGGTTGTATGATATAGTGTATCATTTCAGAGTTAAATGTTACTAGTTATTGAATAATATGGGTGTTTCTTTTATGACACGACAAAATGAATTGGTTCAAAAATTTTGCTTCTCGAAAACTAAATGGAATTTTCAAATATTATAAATAAAATAAAACGAAATTGTAGGATTTCAACATCTCCGGACTTGGTGCAGTAGGCTCAACTCGTTGAAGTCTGATTCTGGATTCTTTTTCCGATCTAAATTTATCATAATAATATGAGTAATCTTTCGTCTATGATCTGAGTGTAAGAAAAACAGTACGTTTATATAATACAAACATGCTGTACTTCTTCATTTTCAGTTGGAATTAGAATGATAATAAATGTGAAAACAATATCTTACAGCTAGATAGTAAATTCATGGCCTTAAATATAAATAGTGATCTACGATTCTATTTTTCAAGCATTTTTTATAATATACAAGAACATTGACGGCTCCATCAAAATGCAATTCTCTTAGACCAGTTTCAGTTATAAACTGAGATTATAAAAGAATTAAAAGACTTATCTAATCACAGTATACAATACTTAATAAAGTATTGTATATTTATTTAGTATTAAATATATGCTTTATTTTTGTGAGGCTGATACTTTTTGTAACTACCCCTTCGGGGATACAGGCGTGAAGTTATGTTATGTTTATGATACTTTTTGTATGTGTACAGGGCCCCCCTGGTAGTGCGCTAGCTATTGGTCTCCCAAACTCTAGAATGTTAACTGACATTTAGACATTATTTGCACGCATTATTTGCACTCAGTATTTGCACGCCTGTTTAGTGCAAATAATACTGAGATAATTTGCACAAAATCGTGCAAAAATAAAGCTGCCTCATGCATGCGTGACTTGCATGACGCAGCCGAAGCTCTAAATTATAATATTTTGGCCACAGCAAATAAATAGTATAAAATATATTTTTCATTTACTTGCCACAACCTTTTATGAATCTTGGCTACCGCAACTATTTTCCATTTCTGTCTCTGGTTTACTTGCGCCAAGATGTAAGCTTGCCCATACCTATCTGATCTTCCCCCACATTATCCTATTCACTGTTGGCTTCATTTTGAGATGGTTTCAAGCTCTTGTGCAATCCAGTCTTTACTGGTGAGCTGCGCTTTCTAAACCTTTATGACTTGTAGAACAACAGTTTCTTTGTTGATCAATCCATTTATTTTTCTATCATTTAATTTTTTATTGTAAATTTTGGCTAGCTAAAACGAAAACAATATATACTACATACTGCCAGTGGGGACGCCGTTTGACCAGACGGGTGATCAGCCCTTCTTTGTGGGGCCATTTCACCCATTTCCCCTATAACGACTGTCATACATATTCGTATGGCAACCGGGACCGACATCTTAACGTGCTCTCCGAGGCACGACCAGACCAATGCAAATACTTATATTCATGCATACAAATATTTGCACTGAGCGGGGATCAAACCCGCGCCTCCTGCGTAGCGGCCGCTTTCAATACCGCCACGCCACGGAGGCTGACAAACGAAAACAATACTAATGCTTTAACCTTTATTTGACTATATCGTGTGCTTGGGCGGCGCCATCTACTTCTTAATAATTGCGTAAAATACCTTCTCCATGCACAAGACTGATTGATAGCGTTTGGCTTGCTATGTGGAGGTTTTAGTCACAAGGAGATGGAAATGATTCCATACAATCTTGAGCCATAGTTGTAATAAGTTGAAAATGATGTGAATGAGTAGATCCAGACTTATCAGTTACTTACTGAATTTTTCGTATTTATTTTTTTTGCATTCTGCGAGCTGTGTTTCAGTAAAAGCAAGGTATACAGTATTGGTAAGGACTTACTTCCACAATATCCAGCGGGTAAAGTTAATCAGGTGAGTCAATCCTTGTACAAATCCGTAAAAATCAAAGCAGTGATCATAGAAAATGAGAAAGAAATAGGTGAGCACTGAAAATGCATCGGAAAACTTAAAATGAGTGGAAAAACTGAACAACAGAAAAGCATGCGGCAGTTGTCAAATCCGTTAAATTTTGTTTTAAATATGAATCAATACTATGATACATATGATGATCAATACAATACTTTGCTGAAGTCGATTCGATTATCATTATATTGTATGTTCAGTAGTTAATTAATATTTTATTTGTTAATATCGCTATAATTAAATGCACTATACTATAAACATATAAGTATACCTTGTATTTAATTTTAAGATGAAAAAATAATACAATATTGTTAGATCACATCTCAACTCCCTTGGCCCACGATTGTCCATCTCCTTTAATACTTATAAATTTTAGTGAGCACATTGACGTTTGAAAAATATTCATGCCGGTCCTTCTTTCCCTCAGCAATTCATAGCCTGCAGGACGCTTCAATCAATCAATTAGCCTATTGCAGTCCACTGCTGGACATAGGCCTCTCCCATTTTACGCCATAGCACCCGATCCTCCGCCTTGCGCATCCAGTCTATCCCAGCTACCTACGCTTAATAAAAGTAATTTAATTAATTTATCCAATCGTATAGTCAGCGTCAAGAGTAGATGATCGTTTCCTGATTTAAAAAAAGTAGTTTTTGAGCAACGTGATTTATATTTTCTAAATGTAAATGCTATTTCAGTATTTAGTGGGTTCAATTAAAATATTTTTTTAATGTTGATTCGAGTATAATTACCAATTTTCATTCAATTTATAATTTTAGAATCTATAAAATCATCTAATTTTGCCGCGGACTGTACAAAACATTGATAATGTGTACAAGTTTTATTGATACTTCAGTTAAACTTTATAATATTGTTTACTGTTACATAAGAATAAGATAAGAAAAGAATAATTTTAAGGATAAGAAAAGAATAATTTTAATGTATACAGATGTTCGTAAATGTAAATATAGTACCTAAGTAGGCATATTGTAGTTTCTTTTTATTTGCGTTTACGTGTGTTTTTAGCTAGTGATATTGTAGTGGAAAATAATTTTAATATTATAATCATAAAATAAACGGTATTTACGTATGAATCGCCTTGTAATACAATATTTTTCAATAAAAAAAAACTACCAGACTTGGTTTTGATTAATGTGACCTTTTTCATAACCTTGTATTACTTTGTGTTCTTTACTTACCCATCATTCATACCCTTCAATCCCTCGTCCCAGCAACTACCAACAACAACAATACTTTTGCGAATGAGGTAGAAGGTTCTAGATTCTACAATATAGTAAATTATACGAACTCACGTATCTCTTCTCCATCCGAGCTCCAATCCCAGTCGTATCCAAATCTCGCTCTTTGGAGCCCAGGGCCCGCTTTCCTGCTTCTACATTTTTGTTTTTTTTTTCTGCTTTTATGTGAGCGACTACCGTTGGCCTCCCAACCCCGAAGAAAGAAAGTATGCATCAAACTCGTCCGTTAATCAGCAGGTGTGTACCGGCTTGCAGGCGAGGTTAGCTTGGGCCACGAAGATCTTGGTTGAGCCCAGATGTACTCACATATATTCATCACTTATGGTAAAATTATGAGTAAGATTTTGCAGGACGGCAAAAAGCCCGTTGTCCATCGAGATTTCTTATGTCTGGTTCTAGATTCCAAGTCTTTAACCGACTTCAAAAAGGAGGAGGTTCTATGCTCTTTTGTATCTGTTTATTATTATTATTATTATTAAACTTGCAACATATTACAACCTGGTCAGAATGAAATATCATAGTACATTCACCTACATAATTAAGATTAAGACTTTGCAGGACGGCAAAAAGCCCGTTGTCCATCGAGAGTTCTTATGTCTGGTTCTAGATTCCAAGTCTTTAACCGACTTCAAAAAGGAGGAGGTTCTATGTACTTCTGTATGTTTTTTATTATTATTATTAAACTTGCAACATATTACAACCTGGTCAGAATTAAATATCATAGTACATTCACCTACATAACATTGGGCACTAATTTCTCATTGTAGAATAAAGACTCGTAATGTGTGGAAATCTATGTAACCTTAAACTTGCTAATGAAATATGAAATGTACTGGTGGTAGAAATTTGATGACAAAATTCGGCCGGGTGGGTACCACCGTGCACGATTGCGAAAAACCCTCCATAGTAATCCAATTTCGGTTTGATTGCGCTCAGGGGTCAGCAAGTGCATAGCCAGGCAGGGGGATTGTGTTCGCAGCACTAGTGGAACCGGTGGGTGTCACGCGGTGCTGCTACGACAATCCTCTTCTGATGAGGCCGTCAAGCTGAGTGCCACCATTGTTAACATGATACGTGTATGTAATGGTGACCCTCTTTCCCGAGACTTTACCTTCAGCTTACCATCAGGCGAGGTGAAGTCAAATTGACGTGTCCTAAATATAAAAAAAAAAATATAAAAATATTAACATTTTATTTGACAAATCATGGCAACTGTTTTCAACATCTTTCATTATTCATAAACACTACCTATTATATTATACATCTATCAACAACGCTCAAAAACTTTATAAAGGTCATTTAAACTTGCAATTTGCAATATGGCGCCATTGTGTACAAAACTCGAAGGCGGCAAAAAGTTCCTTCTAATGGCTGGAAATAGTATATGTTCCTGTTTCCATTCCTCGGCTTTCAAACTATCGGGCGTTTTTTCCGGATTTGGTTGGGAATAAAATATAGCTGTCTGTCGACTGAAGGTATCAAAGCATTCCTTTTCAGATTCCCAGTTTACTTCAGTGACTAAACGAACAAGGTATGTTGGTAAAGCGCCCATGAATGGTGTGTGCCCGTCTGCAGTAGTAAAAAGATATGCATCAAACATATTTACTATGATAATAATATTCTAGAACATACCACACGCTATCTGAAGCTTGGGCTCTAGAATGCGAACAAACATAAAAATTAATAGTTTTTATAAATACCCAGAGAAACACCTCTGGGTGTTCTGCCAACGCAAATATATATATTCATACATACAAAGTTTGCACTAAGCGGAAATTTTGAAACTTTGCTCGACCGCCATGCCACACAGATGGTCAACAATTGGCATAAATTAATGTATATTGTAATTATACAAACTTACCTAACAATAATGGTAATGATAATACATCCCCATTAGCAGCAACCTCTAATGAGAAATATTCGTACAACATCGCTTTCTTGTTCACCAACACTTCAGTCATCTGCACTGCCATCTCTCGCATGTCACCTATAATTATTAATTGAAGGATAACTATAAAGAGACCTCTAACAATTTCGTTATCGTCTGAATAACTTGTCCGGTGAAACTATTATTATTATGGCGCGCCTGCTCTCATGGTTCTTGGGGAGCGAGTGAGAAAGAGACGACTCAGATGCTAAGGGGCGCACTATAGGAATGTATAAGCATGTGGAGCTCCAAAGACATTGTTGTGATGTTCGATATTTTCTGAATTGTTAAGTGATTGAAGTTAGTGAGATGAAGTGTCTCCTTTCTGCCTACGAACTGTTAAGGCGAAGACTATGGCGGTAATTGAGTGGATAACCTGAGCTGCCACTTTAGTAGGTGTCGGATTTTCAGTCTAGCTACAACGCGGCGCAACATCTATCTTTTTCGTGAAGCGACTGCCATCTGACCTTTACAACCCGTTGGGCGACATCGAAGTTCTGTAGTTAGACGCGTTGTCGGACTTTTAAGGGCTCCAAATACCCGTAACAACCGCCAAAGATGTTCGTATGCCAACCGGGACCGACGGCTTCACGTACTCTCTGAGGCACGGAGGTGTCTCAATATGTTAAAGCAATATTAACCAAGTCAGTCTTAGGATGGGTGACCAACTGATCCTAAGATTTGCTTAACTTTGCAATGTGTAAACCTACTCGGTTGCCATTTAGCCCTTCCTGAGCTGCTTCTGGTTGTAGCAAATAATTTAACCCTGTCTATATAGCCAAGCGGAGGGTCTCGTCCAACAATCGCTGTTTGGAAAATTTGACATAGTTGTAAGGCAATACTATAGATAAACAATACTATACTAAATGTTACCTAATTCAGAATTCCATTCTTTGTCTTGTGTACTGAGCCCAAGAAATATTAATTCTTCTAAAGGCAATGGACTTGATAACTTTATGAAGCCCAGGTTCTGGAAATCATACAGCATTGTTTCATAGAAAAGTTCTTCTCTACAACAAAAGTTTGCGACTATAAATGCTTATTGCTCGTCATCCTAAAAGCGATTTCCCAATAGCGTCAAAAGTTTTCAATTTGGAGCTTTGGGGTGGCAGGTGAGGCCGTCTGTCACCCCAGCAGAAGCAGGCCGGGACGGTGGGGCGACTAGCGCCCCTCCCGCAAACCGGGGCAAGACGGGGACACCGTGGTTCCGAAACCGGAGATGGCCCAGGGTCAGTCGGGGTGCGAGGGATATGCTCTATGGGCAACCTTACACCCCGGCGTTTAAAGACCCGAGACGGCGTGCGGTTTTAGTCGGTTCAAGCCCGACATAACAGCCCCTGCTGGCCGCGGTTGTTGGGACACAGACTCTGTATATTATTCAATTTATCGATTATTATTTGAGTATTTATATGCAATTTACCACAATACTATGAATGTATACATTCGTGTTCATATGTGGGAGAATATGAATTACATATATATATACCTTTTTTTTTTTTTTTTTATCGTGCGGAAATCCCTTCGGATACCCCCCCGCCGGCCAGCGGGGGCGGTTATGTCGGGCTTGCACCGACTAAAACCGCACGCCGTGTCGGGTCTTCAGACGCCGGGGTGTAAGGTTACCCATAGAGCATATCCCTCGCACCCCGGCTGACCCTGGGCCATCTCACCACTAACAGCATCGCTCATCCTGTCTCCTCTGAAAGCAGAGGAGTACGGAGAGCGATGTGTTCCCGCCACGTTGGGTATTGGCCGACGATCAATGCCAACCCTATGAAGGGGTGAAGGGGAAGCCATTGACCGCCGCCCAGGGTGTACCGGCCGCTCCGATTCCGTTCCCCCCGGACTGCAGCGGGATCGGAATCGGAGCGACACTCGAGGAGGTTACCCAACACACACCCTTACATATATATATACCTTTTTTTTTTTTTTTTTTTTTTTTCGTGCGGAAATCCCTTCGGATACCCCCCCGCGTGCCAGCGGGGGCGGTTATGTCGGGCTTGAACCGACTAAAACCGCACGCCGTCTCGGGTCTACAGACGCCGGGGTGTAAGGTTGCCCATAGAGCATATCCCTCGCACCCCGACTGACCCTGGGCCATCTCCGGTTTCGAGATGGCCCCCTCGGGTTTGGGAACCACGGTGTCCCCGTCTTGCCCCGGTTTGGGGGAGGGGCGCTAGTCGCCCCACCGTCCCGGCCTGCTTCTGCTGGGGTGACAGGTGGCCTCACCCGCCACCCCCAGGCCTGCGCTCATGGAGGACGGAGGTCGTTAAGCGACCTCCGGCGCCTGAGTTGCCTGCGACGCGCGGCGAGCAAGTTGCGGGCTCGGCGGACCGGGAGAGTTCTAAGTCTCTCCCGGACGCGCTCCGCCACCTCCTTCGCGAGCATTACATGCTCGCAGAAGGAGGCGGCGGCGGCCCACGCGCTCGCGCTCCGCACCATTGCCGCAATCATGCTGCCGAGCGAGAGGACTCCCACCCCGATGGCTGCCACGAGGTCACGCCTCGGCGCCTCCCACGCCGGGCAGTCCGCCAGCGTGTGCAGCCCTGAGTCCTCGCTCGCGTCGCAGTGATGACACTCAGGCGTTGGCTCCTTCCTGATCCGATGCAGGTGGTCCCCGAAGCACCCCTTCCCTGAGATCACCTGCGTCAGTCGGTAGGAGAGGCTTCCGTGTCGCCTCTCCAGCCAATCCTCCATGATGGGCCTTACCGCCGCTATTGCGGCGTGCCCTGCGCTTGGTTGCCCAAGTCGTTCCTTCCACTCCACCACGATGGCCTGGCGGAGCTGGGACTGCACGGCCTCGATTTCTCGAGGCTCGGGGTTCCATCCCTGCTCCCGCGCCTCCTTTCGCCACTGGTACAGTTGCGAAAGGGCTCTCGCTTCCAGGTCCCATGGCGGAGTTCCGGCAAGGAGACTCGCCGCCTCGAAGGAGATCGTGCGCTACCCTCGGATGACCCTGATGGCCAGAACTCGCTGCGGAGCGCGCAGCATCTGCACAGTTCTGGTCCTCAGGGCCTCCGCCCATATTGGGCACCCATACAGGGCCATGGACCGCACGATCCCCGCGTAGAGTCTCCTGCAGGAGTCATCGGGCCCCCTCATGTTGGGCAACAGCCGAGCCAGAGCACATATATATATACCTATATGTCTTTTATTCCTTCACGCTGAAAATAATACACCGATTTCAGTGACTTTCGAAATGGCCATAGTCAATATTCTAGATTTAACACGTTGTTCACCCGCGAATCGAACTCGAGACCCCGTGCAAAGCAGCTGCACTTGCCTGCCTTGCTGCAACCGCTGCGCAACGTTATTATTTTTAAATTATTAAGTTTTAAAGATTTAGATCGGAAAAAGAGAACATCTAGGACGGGACTTGAACCCGCGACCAGTCCCTTACAGGGGGAATGCTCTGACCAACTGAGCCACCTAGACACGTCCCAGATATTCGAAATTCTCCGATATATCATATACGTCTTAAGGCGACGTTGGAGCCATCTCAGTTGGTCAGAGCATTCCCCCTGTAAGGGACTGGTCGCGGGTTCAAGTCCCGTCCTAGATGTTCTCTTTTTCCGATCTAAATTTTTAGAAAAAAGTAAGCATACAAAATGCTTAAAAATTTAATTGAATTATTAAGTTTTAGTTATTTTTAAATTAACGAGCTAGAAAGTAACTTTAATATACTTACGCAAATCTAGTTGTATCACACAAATACAGCTTAGTCGAATGCTGTATCAGAGACTTATGACAGTCAATACACGCTATGAATATGAGGTTCGCCAATACCTCCCTGAGATTACTATTACAGCTCCTTTCTATGTCCAATCTCAGCTGTTTCACACTAGTTAGCTTTGTTTCTATCCGTTCATACTTAAAAGTCCTTGTCTTAAACGATTCCTTCGGATCTATGTATGTGATATTAGCTTGGTCGACTGCTGTGTGGACTTTCCATTTCTCTGGCTTACTAGAGTTATTAGGTTCGTCTATTAACGAATTTTCTATTTCATTTTCGTCATTCACGTCTTCATCAACGACTATTTTAGGCAAGGATAAGTTATTTTTATTGTTATCTTGTTCTTCTGTGTCTCCATTTTTAGAGACTGCTGGGAAAAATTTATCAATTTTCTGAACATCGGAATGTACTCTTACCATGTAGCTAGGGTTTACTTTAGAAGTGTCGGTAGTTTTCTTGATGATTTCTTCGACAGCTGTAGCACCTGGTAGCCTAGCCTAAAATTATATAAACAATGGAAAAAAAATCTCTTAATAGAGAAATAAATATCCTAAGATATTTTTGGGGTGTGGTCCGGTCTGTGCGTAAGTATTATAAGATATTCTGTGCTTTTGCATAAAGTAGTAATATCTTACATTAAGTGACTATTATTTCGTAAATATTAACAAGCATAGCAGTGGCTAAGGCGGTGGACTTGTGATCTTTCGATCACAAGTCCACCGCCCGGTCGCAGTTTCGAACCCCGATCATTACATGAGCAATCAAGCTTAGTTGGACGGGAATACTAGTAATTTCGGTTACTGCTTTAAATGAATAATAGTTTAAAAAGAAACACGCTTTAATAGAATACCAAACTATAAAGTTAAAAATAAATGTAAAATAAAATTTTGTACTCAGATAATAGAGTGACAAACGAAATTTTTTTTTTTCAAATAGCCTACGCGTTTTCGATGATGATTGTTGTAAGCACCACACGTTTTTTAACACTAAAATAATATAATAAATTAGTTAAGAAAAGCACATCAAATATCAAATGCCAAGTTAATATCAAGTATATAACAAATGCACATTTTACACTCCGCTACTGAATGTCGAAGTTTAAAATGTCGACGTATGTTAGTTCTAAAGTACAGGATCTCGATGTACGCCAGTTCGAAAGTTCACTGCAGCGAAGTATGCAACTCAGAGTACCCCGACTCGGATAGGTTAGGTTAGAAGGCTAAGGCGGGAGCTCCGCTCCGCTTCGCTCCCGCCTTAGCCTTCGTGGTTATTTTTTTTTAACCAATTTTAAAATTTATTGTTGTGTGTCTCGTGATATTGTTTTATCAAATTTTCATACGTCGGCCTTGCATACTTCGCTGCAGTGAACTTTCGAACTGGCGTACATCGAGATCCTGTACTTTAGAACTAACATACGTCGACATTTTAAACTTCGACATTCAGTAGCGGAGTCCACATTTTATGCATTTAGGCAGAGGATTCCAAATATTAACGTAAGTGTTGTGTCTTTATAACACACCTGTGTATACATAACTCTGGTGGAGTTACAGCTGAGCAACTTGCTTTCTATACAACCCTTGATTTTTTCAATGATCTGCTCTTCGTATAGAAACTGAACCTCGTGTTTAGTCGGATGTACGTTTACGTCTACGTTCCTGGGATCTGCGAACACAATTCGTATACAAACTCCAGCTTACGGTCGGTTATCGTCATAGCTCATGGAACCTGTCATAGCCAAGATAAGCTAATTCAAGAGAAAGAGCTATGGATGCGGCCGGGACTACCGCTGTGATACTGATGGTGTTACAGGTTCCATACAGGTTACAGATGCCGTATGGCAAGAACTCGTAACTGCGCATCTAAAGTACATTGTCAAGATTTTTGCCTCTATCTATACCAGTCAGTAAATTACCGCAATCTTTGAATGCAATCAGAACAACCGTTAGGATGATGGTGAAACTTACCTAATTCAAGACTCAGATACACAAAGGAGTGTGAATTTTTCGGTAAATAAGTCGCATACACTGAGTCCACCGCTTTCCTGATAGCTGAAAACAATCTATTATTAGCATAATGAGAAACTAACTGTTAACTGCGTGAAATGCTAACCCAGTTCCTAGTGGTTTCTTGCCCCACGGATACCCCGCCTCCTCCGGGCGGCAAGCGGGGGTGGTTATGTCTGACTCGAATCAAATAAAAATGCACGCCGTCTAGGGTCTCTTATGTTTTGATATGGCCCCCCTCGGGATACTGTGCCTACACTAGGAATTAGGATAATTCAAAATATGAGAAATTCACGAAATAAATTCAGCTGGTAAGGTAACCTACATAACTTGATTCTAAGGTAGAACGAAGTTTGCCGGGTCATCTAGTTTATACGAGGGTCAAACTGAAAGTTCTTAGAAAATCAAAAACTGATTACATTAGCCAGTTATTAGTTTTATTATATCTTTTCAAAATATTGTCCATTCACGTCAATACACCGCTGCATGCGATGGAACCACTGGGAAAAGCACTTTGCCCACTCGTCCTTAGGGGTCTCTTCAATGGCATCGCGATACGCAGTCACCGCTTCTTCAGCATTCATAAACCGCTTTCCTTTAAGTTTTTCTTTAATTTTTGGAAATAAATAAAAATCACAAGGCGCGAGGTCGGGGCTATACGGCGGGTGACCCAGTAATTCAACGTTTGATGTCGCCAAATAGTCGATCGTTCGCTTGGCGGTGTGCGACGAGGCGTTGTCGTGGTGAAGGAGGATCCTACTGCGAGGTCGTTTCTCTCGAACTTTTTCCAAGACAAGTGGCAAACAATTGGTAGTGTACCATTCTGCAGAAACTGTTTTTAGATCCTCTAACACAATTGTTACGAAATGACCTATCCTTCCAAAGAACGAGGCCACCATTTTATTTCCCGCACTTCGATCTCTCTTCACTTTAGTTGGCAACTCCTCGAAAGGAAACACCCACTGAGCAGATTGTCTTTTGGTTTCAGGATCATAACAGTAAATCCAGCTTTCGTCACCTGTTAGTATGTCGAACACAGCATTAGAGTCACCTCCGTTAAATCTTTCAATCATTTTACGGCACCAATCCACACGATGGAGTTTTTGAGCCTCAGTCAAATTATGAGGTATCCACCGGGCGCAAAGCTTCCTGACCGCTAAATGTTAGTGGAGGATTTTGTGCACTTGACTCATACCGATGCCTAAGCTTGTCCGAATCTGCTGATAGGTCACTCTTTTGTCAGTCTCTATCATACGCCGCACAACACAGATGTTATTTTCAGTCGTCGCCCTAGAAGGCCGTCCCTCACGTAAATCATCAGTGAGATTAGTGCGACCACGTTTAACCCGTGGACCGGCCTTGAACGAATTATGCAGTTTCCATCGGATGCCAGTCAGTCTAGATAATTTCTAGAATAATAGGTCATGCACCTCAAAAAACCGTTATTTCGATTTGATAACTATAATTATATATCATCAAACGCACATCATTTGAATGAGAATAGAAAATCCTATCATGATATTGTTGTTAAATATGAAAAAATACGTACGTTTTTCTGCAATGCTCGTATAATTGCACTGATTATTATTTTTTCCTGCAAAACCGACATGTCGTCAACACATAATAATATCACTAAACTTGCACTGTCGTGCATTCATCACTTTAAACATCATAACAATATAATACAATAACGTAGTTCACCATTTGGTAACATATCATTGGCACTTGAACTCATAAAACTAAATATTTACACCATAAAACATGTAGCAAACAATAATTACTCATTTCGCGCGCGCCGAAACCCGAAACTGGCCGCGCATGCGTCGTGATGCATCGCGCCTAGGATGAAGAATACTCTGGATTAGCCATGCGCGTACACCCGAAAGGGACAAACACATAGTACTTATGATACCAGTGTTGTTAGTCGCTACAAAATTTTACCCGACTTTTTTTTAAATCCATTAGGTATATGAATTAATGTTTTCTGGCATTAAATCCTTTAAAAAACTCAAATACAAAACAATTTAGGCATAAAGAATACTGATAACTGTATAATGTTGAATTTAAAAAAAAAAAACATTATACAAACACGAAAGGTGCCATCGGTATATTTTTTGAATATAATCAGCTTACTTACATTGCCCGAGTTACAGAGGGATGAGGTTTTACAGTGTCCTACGCGTAGGATATAGAGTAGCAACCTATCACTACCTGGTGCACTTATTAATTTACTAGGAATTCCGTGCAGGGTGCGACTGAAGTAAATTGAGCTGAGCGAGCAGGACTCTTACTTGAAAAATAAGGCATCTTACTACGGTCGCGCGCATAGCTAAGGCCGCACGCTCGTGAAACTGTTTTTCGATGATGATGATACATTGTATTTGATTGTGGTTCCGGAGGAGTACAGTCTTGACCAAACGGCTTAGCCACGTATAAGAGCTTCGCTTTGCTCATCTCAACAAGACATCGACACGACGCTCCATTGGATTGATGGCATTGGTATTATACCTGACCTTAACCTAAATATTTTATAAGATGTGGGCTTAAAATGAAAAAGTTGCGGACTCCTGGTCCCAAGGAGCTGAACAGAATTTATTCAGCGTTTGAATAAAAATAAAATGAAACAAGTTGCTTAAAATTCCAAGTTTTAAAGTTTTTATTGTCCTTTAAATAAAATTAATTTAGTGTACATATTTCGTATGTTGTCAACTTTATTAAAAAAAGATTTTGTGGCATAATGAATACGTACATTCAAATATTTTTTGCATATAGCTTTGATTAAAAGAGAGTAATGGTTTTCAGCAATAGGTCGATCCGAATAATCGTGTTCATCGGGAAATAATTTGAGTCCAATACATTTTTTCAAACATTCCTGTATAAGGTAATGCAATGGATTTTTTTTATTAGTTATTTTATTTTTTTTGAAAACTTCCTCGGCTATTTCGCAAATTTTTATAACTGATTTCGATGGATACCGCAAACCACCCTTATCTTTCATGTATTGAAGAGTATCTTTCATTTTTTCGCTGGATTGCAGTGAAGTTAAGCATTGTTCGCATTTAATTTGTCCCTCCAATGCTTTTATGACAAAACCTGCTATGTATGTTATCACGTTTCTAGAAAATTCCGTCAGTCTTGTTGGATCAGCTAAATAGTCATGATCGTTAGGTACAACAAGATCAGACTCTAGAGATGGCTGAAGATCCTCTTGATCTTCAGTCAATCTATTATGATCCGTTGTGTTGTTGATTGCAATTTCGGGCTTCGTACAAGTCAAAATATTTAATTCCATCAAAGGAATGCAATTACCTGTAGTTAAATGTTTTAATTGACCGTGAACAAGCATTCGTTTATAAGCTGCTTGGAACTGACTTGCGGTGGGGTTATTGTTAAAACCTCCCTTTGCACGGATAGCGCCAAAAAATATTTCCAAATGGTCTTGGCTGAGTTTATAAGTGGACAAAAAGTTTATTTTTTTGGTGGTTATGTATTCTTCGTACAAAAATAAGATACTTTTTATACAAAGCAGGAAACCCAAAAATCCTGTTTTCCTATTTGTTTGTACTATATTTAACGTATCTAATTTTAATTCATTTATATAGTTAAACATATTTTCCAAAAAAAGCTTCACGCTTTCAATATTTCCTGGATTCAAGGGTTTTTTATAGCCAAATGCATTTAAATTGCGCGAGTTCATTATGTCGAACAATGAATTAAATCTTCTAATAAAGTCAACAGTTGGTTCACAGTTACTAAATTGTTCTAGTTTGAGTACCTCATTACAGAACTGAAGTGCATCTGCTACAGATTCACTGAACGACTGCGCGGCCAGTTTCACCTTCATAATTTGTTTTCTGAAGTTAACATGTGCACTTCTGACTTTGTTAGCTAAATGGAATCCTTCATTTTCCTGAAGTTCGACCAAGAGTTTTACATAATTCCATGATACGGTAGATCCTTCTGGATTTTTTAAAAACAATTTATCCCCCAAAGTGTTCCTCACCAATTTCAACATGTGGCATGGGTCGGGGAATATAACAATTTTTTGGTTATTATGTAAAAATACGGGATTTAAGACATCACCATCTACCTGACATCCCAATAACTTAGCCATGGATAAGTTGGCTGGGCATCCGTCAAATGTTACTGACGAAATAACAAGACCGCACTCGCTGACCAAATCGATACAGGTTTTGAGTAAGTTAGCCTTTTGTTCGGCAGTCGTCCCATTTACAAGAAAATAGCCCACAGGAAGCTTCCAACTGCCATTTATACAAGTGAGCATAAAAACTAAAGCTTCTTTAGCTACAGGTAGAACATCGGTTTCTAGCTGGTCACCACAGTTAACAAAACCAACGTAATTTTTTCCATTCCATTCAACCTTCTGGCGAATAGCCATTTCATCAAAACACAGGCCGCATATCCACTTCTGTGACGAATTCGAACATAAAAGTTTGAGAGCCGCAAGTGCCTCGGATGAAAAACCGGGTTCACCTTCTATAGTTTGATACCAGCGTGTAAGTGTACGAGAGTGTGGAAGGCAAGTATTAAAAGTATTTCTGACAAAATTATAAGCGCGCGGACTAATGAAATGCAAATTTAACGCAAATTTGCGCAGTTCAGGTGAGTATTTGCTTCTCTGAAATTTTAAAAAGGTCGTATCGCCTGGATTCATAGAGGATAATAAATCTGCTGTCTCTTGATTAATTAGCCGTTTTTTTTGCAATTTTTCTACGATTGCGGACAGTTCAGCGTTTTTCTTCATAAGACGCTGATTTTTCGAACGTAATATCGCCAACTTCTTTTTTCGTGTCTGGGCTAAAAGCGTTTGCCGATTTAATTGCTTGAATAGTTTCTGTTTCCGTGGTGTTATCTCAACCTCCGTGGACTTTTCAATCAATGTTGAGTGTTCAACCTAAAATTAATTTAAAAAAGGGGATTTTAAATTGCTACTAATATAAATAAACATTTTCTTGATTCATTGAAACTATAGACAGTTATAAACATATTGACTACTTTTATGTTTACCCTTATAGAATTCATTTTATAATGCACTAGTTATTACCCGCATATTATTATATTATTCGAACTCTACATGCCTATTCACTCGCCTCTCTAGAATGACCTCTAATCACTTCGTCACTCACCTCTATATACGACTCTTTACTCGACTATGTCCTTCCCCAATCTCCAATCTATCTATGTACCAAATTCATCAGGATATCTTACAAAATCATACCCTATTCCCCCCTCCTTCTACCCTTTTTTCGCAATAAAACGTAGCCATGTCTGCTTCCAAGCTTTAATCCATCTCTGTATCAAATTGCATCAGAATATCTTCCGAAATGATAAACTTTCATACTAACTTTCATCCCCTAGTCCCATTCCCCCCCCCCCTTCTATCCCTTTTACGCGATCAAAGATAGCCTATATTCGTTCCCACCAAGCTCTAATCCATCTTTGTACCAAATTTCATCAGGATATCTTCAAAAATGACAAACTTTCATACCCTATTTAACCCCTTAGGTCCCTTTTATCGCGAAAAGGTAGCCTATGTCCGTTCCCAAGCTCTATTCCAGCTCTGTGCCAAATTTCATCAATATCGGTTTAGTGGTTTAGGCATAGACAGCCAGACAAAGTTACTTTCACAATTATAATATTAGTATGGATCACCTGCGTAGATATGGACGCGATTTCCATTGGTACTTGTTTAGATGTCGACGCAATTTCCGTTGATACTTGGTTGGATATAGACGGCATTTCCATTGGTACTTGGTATGGGGTCGACGCGATTTCCATTGGTACTTGGTTAGATGTAGGCATGTCTTCCATTGGTACCTGGATGTGAAATTAAAATGAATAAATAGTAATTATTAACAGGAATGGAGTGAAAAGTGGATAGACAGATACTCAAATACAAGAAGCTTAACATCTGCATGATAGTGATAATGACTTACATACATGGTGTCCCGTAAACAATGGATAACCCTGTAACTATCGATAGGCTACATTATTCTCTCTCAAATTTTGACTTTAGTAAAAATATACACATAGTTGATGAGGAACGCTTGTGAAACGAAAAAAGAACTGGACCGAAAAACCCTTCCTCATTTGTATACATGGCATGATAAAACCAATCGTAGGTGACAATATCCGAAAAAAAATTCTTAAGATGAGACTGTATGTATATTTTTTTTAACTATGTGTATATTTTTACTAAGGCCAATATTTGAGATTAGAGGGAAAATGATATAGTCTATCGATAGTTACAGGGTTATCCATTATTTACGGGACAACCTGTATATTTATGTATGTAAATATTACAGCCAAAGTGATTAATCCAGATATTAGTAATACTGTCCAGCTCATCATCATTTAGACTAAGTGATAATTGGCACAGAATTAATCAAATTCGCTATCTAATTATATAATATTTAGTGAAACTTGATTAATATAGGTAATAAATACAACAAATAGATGATAATATAGGTTTACCTCTATCTTTTGTTTTATTTTATTATTAATACAATGCTGTTTACTTTTTAATAATAATCATCATTTTCAAAATAATTCTTTATAAATTAGCATTGTAATAAATATTTCATGAACCAAATACAAGAAAAAATATTCCTATCAGGAATAATGGCCAGCTCACGTCATTAATTTATCACATTGTATGCACGTTTTAGTCAATATTTATATAGTCATTATAAATATTGACTAAAACGTGCGTCCATATAATAAGAATGAATGAATTATAGCTCATTTATCAATTTGGCTGTAACAAATACATTTCTTCAGGACAAGTTACTACAAAAGGAAGTCATATCATCACATTTCAGCGGACTCTAAAATCTAATATATTAATAGGTGGTAGGTTTCCTATACTGGGAGCACTGCATCTGTTATGTGCAGACGTGAGGCTTACCATCAGGTGCGCGATCTGCTCTTCCCATTACAAAGCATGTAGTTTAAAAAAAAAAACAAGAGTAGGTACCATTAATACAAAAAAATTGTAACTAACCTGTTCGACAATATGAAGTGTAGGGATCGAGAACGCTTTTAAGTATGTCATATTGCCGGCAGTTTTCCTAAAACAACTTTGTTCAAAATGTCTCGAGCATATTCGAGTATATTTGGTCGGTTGCCAGTTTAGTCGCCCTGTGGCACGAATCCATAATTGACGGATTGCAGAGTCCTTTGGAAATCTGAAAGAACAGTTTCATTAATGTGAAGTTTTGAGAATAAATAAGAAATATCCCTCATTATGGGTAATTTACCAGTACTTCAACTGGTATCCCTAAAAATTCTATAACCTGGACAAATTAAAAAGTAGAAAAAAATGGCGGACAATTCTGGCTTTCGTTTCGAGTTCGATAACTTTAACTTACCACTTTATTTGGTTGGTTAATACACTTATTATGGTGATAATATATCAATATTTTGAGCCATTATTTCTACTTTAAAGAACTTCTTAATATGCTACGGCTCTTATTCTGTTAATATCTTTACAAAGCACGGGATATTTTATCTAAAAATCGTACTTACGTATGATAGGTTATGTCTTGTAATTTCCGCTCACTACGGCTTTTGCAGCCTAATATATAACATATCACCATGTTAAATAGGTGAGTTTTAAGCAACAATTATCTGCCTCTTAGTTTCACCACTTAAATTACTGTCAATTACGAAGAATCCTCACAACAATCAACGATCATAACAGACTTGCTGGTCACAACCTCCACTTCTGTGACCAACAAAAAAAACACAAACTCTGACAAAGACAAAGAATGTAGTTTTTGGCCTTTTCATTCCTTACAGTCTTTGTATGTTGTGTCTCGTTCTTACGCGGTATTATTATTTGCGTAGCAAATCCAGAGTATACTTGATCCTAGCATCGCGCGGTCGCGAGTTGGGCTGACGTCACAGCCGATGGCGTTCGATAGTGTTTGAAAAAACCAAAAAAATATCGATAAACTATTTACATAGATAACAATTGTATTGTTTGAAGATAATTTTTTGTTATTCATTTCATGTATTGATAATAATTATGTTGAAATATATTTTACTTCAAAAGTGAAATATATTTATTATTGAAATTGAATTCTAAATTATATAACCTAAATAAACATACTTACAATGCGGATAAACATTCTTAAATATTTCTTTGTACATACATAACATAACATAACTTCACGCCTGTATCCCCGAAGGGGTAGGCAGAGGTGTATTACACACCCAACGATTACATACATATATACATTATACATTGAATCACCCAGACCAATGCAAATATACATATTCATGCATACAAATATTTGCACTGAGCGAAACTCGATCCCACGTCCCCTGCGTTAGTTGAATGCTTTACCGCTACGCCACAAAGGCCGTCGAAAATACGCGAAAAATCGGAAACGTGATAAATAAAAATATGGAGGATTATAGAACTTGAACAAGTGCCATGATATAACTTCTATTTCATTATCATCATCTGTCATCTCGGTGTCCGGCGTCCGACTTTTCCAGTCTAACTGCGTCGCGATATCGAACTCGATATTTTACGTGAAGCGACTGCCATCTGGCCTTTACAACCTATAGGTACAGGCGATATCGAACTGCTGCAGTTAGACCAGTTGTTGCAATTTTTAGAGTTCCAACTACCTGTAACGTCTGTCATAGATGTTCGTATAAGAGCCGATACCGACGGCTTAACGTGCTCTCCGAGGCACAACCAGACCAATGCAAATAGCCATATTAATGCAAATAAATATTTGCACTGAGCAGGGATCGAACCCGCGCCTCCTGCGTAGCAGTCGCGTTCACTACCGCCACGCTAGTGGCTGTCATGATGTAACTTCTATCTATCTTAGCTTTACTAACTGTTTTTTTACCACTTAACCTATAAATACTTACCAACATCTCATCGTAGATGAAACCAGAGTTAGTCAGGGATAACGAAATAAAAACATGATTTATGAATAAAATATTTTTATTTGACAACCTTTGAATTGAGGAGCATCTGTTCGAAAGGGGGCTATTTCCATGCTAAGTAAATGTTAATAAAATAAAAAAAACGTATGCCGATTTGATTATGTATGTGAAGTGTATTTTTTTTTATTCAGGTAATTCATGACGAGGCTACTTATTTTTAGGGTAAATTTATTTATTATTGTTACTATTAAAACGCACAAAATTGAGTAAATAAAAATGGAAATAGCACTTTTTGGTCGGATATTCGGAAAATAGCATCTTTTGATTTGGAATGATAATAAATAGCACCTTTTGTTCACTGATTTTTAGACTTAGATACGAGTATTATTAAAATTATTTTAGAAAGAACCTATTACATACTCGTACTTCAAAATACGGAAATAGCTCTTCTGAATAAATTGTATTTGCTAAGCGACTCTTCTATAGAAAATGGCCCTCTTTGATAAAAAAATATTATGCGTCGAACAACAACTTTTAAATGAGCTAAAATAGCACCTTTTGAAAAGAACCGCGAATTTAAGTTCAAATTTGAAGGGGAAATAGAAGACTCCGGCTATTTCCGGAGTCTTCTATTTCCCCTTCAAATTTCATTCAAACTCAATGGGTTTTTTATCTATTTACAAATATATTATGTTTACTGAGTCTAAATACAATCATTTGTTTGAGTAGCATAGTTGAACAAACAACTAATATCCAAGCTCGTATGTCATCTAAATAATCTTAAATGTTATAATAGCCTTTTTGGCAATATTTACAAAAATATATTGAACAGACTCTGATATATTGGCATATTCTTTTCTATATATTTAGAAAGTCACAAATAATATACATATGAACTGACTTAACAGTAATCTAAGTATAGGATATCCGAGTATCGAATATGGTTATAATTTATTATTTCTATAATCTGTACATTTCATTCCTGTCCATTCGAAAGTCCATCTGAAACATTAGCATGAGCAAGAATGTACTATACAGATAAGAAGAGAACAGAATAACAATAGTGAAGAGGCATAGATAAATTAATTAACATTTAGGATACAGTGATCTAGGTTTCGCCGCTATGTTACATTTGTTCATCATCAGATATCCATCACCTTCTATGGCCAATAAAGAATCTCACTCAGCACGCCTCTTTCGCCCACGTACTTCTTGACTAGGACCCAGGATCTGTTCCGTGTGCCACGCCTTCCAACAAGCCCCGTAGCACACGAAGACTTCGCAAATGTCGCAGCTGAGATGTGATTGTTTATTGACGTTCCTTGCATAACAAACACGACATCGCCTTCTATTCTTTGCCCCGGGATTCAACAACGGCGAATGACAAACATCCTGCCTCAGCCTCATGTGTTCCCCTCTTGACACCTCCTGAACCAATATTTGAGATTTATGATGCTTCTCAAGTATTGATTCAGCAAGCGCAAAGCGGAACTCACGATGCGTCATTGTCAGTTGATCGCGCCGTTCCCGGGAGCATTTGTACATAATCATACTATTCAAAATACTTACATTCATCAACCGTTTAAAAACTTTCATGTACCATTTCACTCCTCTTTTGCGCTCTAACAAGTACATGGAGAGTTTTTGATCTTTCAGATCAACACCTCCCATGTACGAGTTATAGTCCCTTATACACACCGGTTTCACACATCGTTTACCAGCCCTCGATCCAACGTAAGTATCCACATTGTGAAAGGTGGATATTATATTCACCATTTTGGAGTCCTTCCACGACACGATTGAAAGATCTCCAGAATGGCGAGCTATAATGGTCCCCTTCGGCATGTTTGCGGGTACTTTCGCGATTTCACTGGGCACATAACGGCGATTTGTACGAAGGGTCCCAAAGCAATCAAAGCCTAACGTCTTGAGGTATCGTGCCAACGATGGACAATTATAAAAATTATCCATCGTCACACAATGACCTCGACGTTCTAAGCCTTGTAGAAGCTCAAGGACTATCTTCGTACTTTTAAGCCCTAGATCAGCACTGATTTCTCTATCGCTTAAGACCTCATCGGATTTCCCTGTATAGATTTGGAATCGAGCCATATAGCCAGTCTGCGCTTCGCAGAGCTCATATGACTTGATTCCAAATCTCGCAGCCTTTGACCTTATCGTCTGGGCCCAGGAAAGGCGACCCTTGAATAAGGTCAAAGACTCGTCAATGGAAATATGGGGCCTTAAGTGATACAGCGAATCAAATTTGTGTCCTAAATGTTTAATCAAAGGGGCCAGTTTAGCAAGTCTCCGAGACAACACTTTTGTTGAACCCATTGCTCCACTGTGAGGCATATTCTGACTAGGGTCAGAATTGTCAACAAAATGGAGAAATTTGTTCAACAAAATGAAACGATTATAGGACATAAGGCCCCTAAACTCTGGCATACCTAGGTAACCTTTTTTCCAATACTCGTCCTGTGATGTCCGCGGATCGATGGCCATGAGTTGGTACATGGCAAAGAGAACCATTATCTCATCTGCATCAGTGGGTTTCCACCTATGCAGACGAGACGATCGTGTCAAGGTTCCCTCCGCTTGCAACTCCTCGATCGTCTGTTGGGCATATCGATTTGTTTCGCAGACGATATGACTTATGATGCCGTTATCCCAGATGTCGACAAAGGCATCATAAGGAGAATCGTAGTCTTTGAGTGGTCCAGGGGTAGGTCCTGAAAATTGTTCAGGAACACCTATGAACGACTCAAAGTCTTCGCGCCATGCGAAATTTGGCGACGTACCCAAAAGTCGATCGGCTTCTTCATCTATACCTCTAGCAATATTTGTTATAATGTTCATAACTGGAGCCTCCAGCTCCTCGTCATCCAGGATGTCCCTCCCAGCCCCAGTGGCAAGGGTTTGGACGGTTTGCTGGAATTCATCGTCCCAGTCACTATCTAAATCACTGCCGTCACTCTTATAGCCAATGGTATGCCCATTTGGTTCGAGAGTGACGGCAGTAGATGTGCTGGCCCTAGCCACCGGTGGTTGAGAGGGACACCGTAATTCCGGCAGCCAACTCTTTACGTGACCAGGGTGCCTCACCAGCAGCTCCTCCATCTCCCAGTCAGGGATGTCCATGGCCTCGACCCTCTCCATCACATTAGGTTCACTATAACAAAATATGGATTTTACATTTTCATGATATTGCTTCCGGAAGGACTCCAGCAGCTAGAAATATTTACGTAAACAACTTACCGAAGCGGCTCGGTCGTACTATATAGACTGCCACCAGGGGATGTGGCATGGTCCGTTGTATTAATAGTACCTCCTGGTGTGCAGTCGACCCCCATTGCTCGGACCTTCCTATAAAAAAAAGAAAACAAAATTACTACTACTAAATACGATTCATAATATTTTACTTATTACTTATAATTTATACTTATTAAAAATTATAATAACAGTTTATGAATTGACTTACCGTGGAGGTGAGATCGACACCTCAGGGTCTCTCTCCTCACCGTCGGCGACAAGTCCAAGCAAGAGGGCCCGCCGAGCCGCTGTGTGCTGTTTATTCTGGTCTGGTCTGGGAGTGGCCGAGCGCGATCGACTCCCTGCACTGGTAGATCGGAGTTTGGCAAGGCTAAAAAATATTTATTATTTTAATGTAACGAACTCCCTCCTCTGTTGAATTCAGGCAAAGTGTATTTTCACATAATTGTAAACGAATAAGTGACTTAATTATTATGAATTTTGGAGGCGTGAACCAACTGAGTGCGAGATTCACAATATATAGTAAAAATGGCTCAGGCGTCGCTAGCTTGTTTGTTACTTGACTAGAGACAAATAGAATTACATAAATCGGATCACAAAATTAAAATATGAGAGATAATAATAATAAGTAGTTCATTCTACTGGTACACACTGGACTCACAACGTAGTAAAAAAATGGACTGATGCGTTGTGAGCTTGTTTGCTACTTTACTAAAGACAATACATATTTCACAGAAATCGCACATGAGAAACGATTATAAAAAAAATTCAATGAACTGCTAACAAATTATTTTGTAATTTGTGATTTCTCCGACATTCCAATGAAAATACCTACAAATAAACTAAATTTAATTTTTAAAAAAACCGCGCTTCAAAAATGACCTCGAAAAAGTAAAACATTAATAAATTCCAGCGCTGTCGTGTCCTGTTGGATCGTTTTGATAATATGTCCCCCACATATTATCAAAACGATCCAACAGGACACGACCTTGCTTGCCGATGATTTACCAGTTAGAGGTCCCTCACCAGTCTCGCCATGGCAGCGCTGGAGATTATATAATTTTTACTTTTACGAGTTAATTTTTGTGTCGGGGGGGTTTTAAATTTTTAATTTAATTTTGATTTCATACTTTTTAAATTGATTTACTAGTCAAGCCCTTTTATTTGATACCCATATAGAGGTACTAGGGAAATATAAATAGATAGTTCGCCATTTTGTGGTGTCGGCCATCTTGGATTTGAAATTTCTCATAGCGTATCGTATTTTACTAGTCAAGCCCTTTCATTTCACACCCATATTGAGGGACTTGTGAAAAAAATATGTAAGCCGCCATTTTGTGACAGCGGCCATCTTAGATAGATTTTCACCAAATATAGCTAAGATCACTCTCGACTTATCCACCTTGCAAACAAAAAAAATCGGTTCATCCATTCGGGAGTTACGAATTTACGAGACCAGAAACACACATACACCACACACACACACACACACCCAAACACACACACACAAACCCATACATACACACACACACATACACACAAAATATAATCACCGCTAACTTTCTTGCCACCTTATTAGCAAACATAAAAATCTATCGATATTATCGATATTCGATGGCCAAGCGTCAGTGCCTACTCATAAGCCGGATATGACGTATAATTTGATTGATAAATTCATCAAATTTATGGCGGCTGAATAAATTCACTTTGTATGTTTTGAATTACCATTATTACGTAAATATGTTTTATAATGTAAGAAAATAATTATTGAAATTTGTTTGACAATATATACTGCAACAAATTATGTGTATAATAAAAGAAACTAATAATAATATAGGCAGAATAACAACAAGCATATCAGACGGTTTAGGTATAAAATTATCACTTGAAAAGTTTGGAAAGTTTTTCACTAACTTATTTCTTGTAATAAACTTAAAATACACTTTACACATATACTACAGTTATTTGTCAGTAATTATGTTATATAATTTCATAAAATACTTACCTTGTTCTTCTGTAATTCATCTTCTTTCTAAAGAGTGGGCGCTGCTCCAAATTGAATAATCGCGGGCAATGAATGAATTCACACTTATGACAGATTTTATTTTCTTTTGTTGCCTATAGTGTTAAAGTGACGTTCAAAACCATTGAAATCCACAGATTATTTATTTAACTAATAAATAGTAGTCGATTTATTGTGCAAAGACAAGTAGAACATAAAAAGTTTCGTATCTAATCGGCGCGAATAAATGATGGTTCACCATATGAACCATTGACACTCAAGGCCATTTGTACGTATGGTGCACCGTATGAACCATGGACGTTTCGAAGGTTAAACTCATTAAACCAGTTGTAAACAGTCGCACGAGATGGGGCTTCATCGTGAAAGGCCAATCGTAGTCTATCATAACTTTCTTGTTGACTTAAATGACATCGAAAGTCATAAAAAATCATTGCACGAAAATTTTCTCGTGTTAAATTCAACGTGTTAAATTCAAAAATCTTAACGTGACACAGACAATTTTCAATTTGCCGCCAAATCGTAAAACAAATGATAAATGAATGAAATATATACTCAGTAATATTGGCAAAGAGTTCTATTTTCAAATTTTAGAATTATTTTTTTATTATATTGTTTATAAGTGGCCAGTTCTAAGAACTTTCAGTTTGACCCTCGTAATATTAGTAGGATATTTACAAGAAGAGATAAAGTATGCAGTTTATCATCAGGTGTTTTACATCTACAGGGGTGTAAAACACATATATTAATAAAAAGGTGCTTGAAATAAGTGCTCAGTTTACGCAATATGCTTGTCTTCTATTGTGTGAAAGAAAAACATAGTTTCTCACACAGGGGTAGGCAACTACCCCTTCCAAAAAAAAACGTACATTGAGAATCCACGAGCCTGTGATTAATGAACAATAGCATGGTGCCTTTCTTGTTTGAGTAGTTCACATTAGTTATACACCCACGCAGTGATAGTTTCAATGTGGGCTCTTCTAATTCAATCTCCATTAACTCGCGAGCAATAGCATTGCCGTGGATCTATAAAAAAAAATATTTTATTAATTTCCAAAGCAGCTGAGAAGCATACGATGTATCTGATGGTAAGTGGTTACTAAGGCCTATGAATACTTGCCACAAGAATTGCCACCTGCAAAAGGGAAGCAAACTATAAAGAGACGGTTGGGCAAATTAAGCAATTTCCTACTTAAAGTCATAAGAGGGAGGGTAAGCGGAGAAGAAGTAAATGGACCCTGGGATCCGAGGTGAAAGCCTCGCATTCGACCGAGAACTACGCTAAGATGATGAAAGAAGCAACAAAACTGTACTACTTACAATCCTAACATTCTCAATAACAGAAGACTGAAGAGGTGTCTTTATGTCAGTATTTTCACCAAACTTTTTCAAAGTAAATGCAACATGGCTGTTATGTATAGCATATCCCCCAACCACTTCCATAATATGAGTGTATTCTTCTGTAGGACTCCGCAAAGCTTTCTTACGTGCTATGACATTGTAGAATAGGTCTTCAACTGTTATTTGTGTACCATTGTTGCCTGCACATGGTTTTATAGGCGCTTTCAATTTTCCGTTTTCATATGAGGCCCTGGAATCATGTGTGGAGGATAAATATTCAATGTTTTATATCTACATACATAATATCTACTGTGGTTTTTTACACAAGGACATTAAATTGTACTCAATGAAATTAATTGAGTAAAATGGGATGGTAATGGATCATCTTGATTGTGATTCCTATCTTTGCTGAAATCCAATGACTAAATATTAAATACTTACTTATAGGCACATTTAGCAGAAGAAGTTTTAGTGAGTATAGTAAGATGCGCAATATGGCTAATACTCGCCAGGGCCTCTCCACGAAACCCATATGTGCATATCTCCTTCAGGTCTTCATATTCCCTAAGTTTGGAAGTTGTAAACCTTTCACAAACTATATCCATATCTTCGCTTCTAATACCGGTGCCATTATCTTGTATCTAGTTAAAAAATAATATTAGTGTTACCATTGGGATAGACTCTAAACCAAATGATTGTTTTCTTTAAATTAGTAAAATTATTAAAGTAAGGCTTCCAGGCATTTTAGTTTTGTTTTCTTACTTGCTATAATTTTCTTACAATCTGTCAAATTGTTCAGATTATATAAGACATAACATTTACAGTACATACATTTTTCACAAATTTGAATCCACTATACACTTTATGTTCCTCAGCTGTCTAAAGAGAGTGTAAATAGACCCAAAAATAGAACCTTGTGGTACTCCAGTCATTACTCCATAGGTTTTAAATAATATTACATAGGAATCTATTAGATCCGCTCTTTGTTTTTTCAGCTTTTTGTTTTCATAGAATAGGATCAATTTAATTGGCATACCTCTTGTGCTATGGTTTATTGTGGCTTGTGGACATTGTAGACATTTATTGAAAAGCAGTCAAATTAAGGAAACTCAAAATTAGTCTACAAATCAACCTTCTGTTAGTTTTAGAAGAATAATAATGTCTTTTGTATTGTTTAATGTCAAAAAAAAAACTAGCACTCTGAAGGAATAAATAAATCATCATATTAATGGTGTCCCTCAGGACCCCTTCACACAACAAGCATACAGCCTGCTTGATGGTGAGTATTTATTATAGCCCATGGACTCTTGCAGCACCTACATTTGCTTTTTAAGGAGTAACAACTTTATACACAGGGTAATGTGAACTTCAGTACAGTCTTTGCCAGACTGTCAAGTTGTGCCCTGCTTTTTTTATTGGATCAGCAAGTCTACGACTTGCTGGACGGATGGATGGACGGACGTACAATACAATATGGTACAATACGTACAATATGGATCAGTTATAACTAAAAAATATAAATTTCAGGATATGGTTACTTACCTGCAAATACTTTAAGCCGCCGGCTTTTACAGTTATCACAATATTGGTAGATTTGGCATCCAAACTAAAATTGAAAATCCATTTAAAGCATACACTAATTTTACTCTTGAAACTTTTGTACATTAGAGTGCTATTAAACTTAGTGTACTTACCTGTTTTCGATAAGTTCTTTTAGAGCGTTTGAAGGACGTTGTACTATTTCACCGGCAGCTATGCGATTTACTACTTCTTCACTCAATTTTTTTATAATACCCGGTTCACCCATTTTTCTTGTTTATTAGCATTTACATAGTATATTACTTTGTGATTATTTAATTTATGATATTAATTTATTTAACTTAACCCTATCTCAAAGCTACTCCAAGGAGATCTATAAACCTAAACAAAAAACAAACCAAACATCATAGAGTACAAAGTAAAATATATATATATATATTCTCTGGTAAAAATATAAAGGGTGGCCAAACCACAGAACAAATGACAGATGACTGCCGTAGACTAAATGAAATAAAATTATAATAATTATCTTATATATATATATATATATAATTATGCATCATGCATGCATGCATGCATGATGCATAATTATTATATTACAAAATTAATGGCTTGAATTGTTGCTAAAGCATGCCCTTCAAACGTACCCTAGTATAAATATCTCCCGCCAAAACGTTGAAAAAAGTTATTATATCTGTCAGAATCCAACCTAATGGGCTCGACTTTGTTTCGCGCAATTTCTATGTAATTCAACCAAATATTTAATCAGATTTTTTATATTGATATCTAAAGACGAATTCACGTACGGCTGTTCCGTAACATTCATTAAATCATCGAAAGTTTGGCATATACGCCGGTAACAATAAAGGTTACATTACCATTGTTATGATTAGATTTTGTTTTTTAATGTAGTGCGTTTACCAACATTACCTTTAAGATCAAAAGACAGTTATTGTGATAATTTGTGCCTTATAAGTTTACAAAATGGATGTAGCCGATACATACGCTACACAAAGCCAAGTCAAAGATGAAGTTGGAGTACGCTGTCAGAAGTTGTTTCAAGACTTCTTAGAGGAGTAAGTATTAATATTTAATGTTTCCTATTTCATAACAATAATGATATAGAAAACAATAGTTTTATAGAGCTCTGTCTATCTCGGGCCAAGTATACCTCATAATTTACTGATATGATGTCACACAGACATAATATAAACATGCAAAAGCACCTTAGCCTTGGCTACAGTAGAATAACGCCTGAACTTATCAGAATATTACAAAATTTCTCCTTCTGCAATATTCAGCTTTTGTTGCTCTTGGTATATCTTGATATTATATACACTATAACTACAATTGTCGTTAAAGAGTGTATGTGCACTAATGTGTACTAATCTAGTGGATTTGTATTATAACTTTTTTATTTTATACAGGTTTAAAGAAGACAATGAGATTAAATATGGGAAAAATGCTAAAGAACTTCTAAAACCTGAATTAAGCACACTCGAAGTCAGTTTTGACGATGTTGAAAAGTACAATCAGAATCTAGCTACCACAATCATTGAAGAGTACTATAGAATTTATCCATTTCTGAACCAAGCCATCCTAAACTATGTTCTAAGTCTTGCTGACAGTGGTATGAAGAAGGACCTACAAGATAAAGAGTGCTATGTATCATTTGTAGATGTCCCAACTAGACACAAAGTGCGTGAATTGACAACTGCTAAGATTGGCACATTAATAAGAATCTCTGGGCAAATTGTACGGACCCACCCAGTGCATCCCGAGCTAGTCTTGGGTACCTTTGTCTGTTTGGATTGCCAGACTGTTATCAAAAATGTAGAACAACAATTTAAGGTAAGCTATTATTCATTACCAGCTTTACTATCCAAATCTGTAGTCATAAAATAGGCAGAAATATTGAATTACAAATATGTTTGACCATAACTAAAATTGTATGAAGAAGTCTAGGTAATTTCTTCAGACTTTTTGTTGGACATTTTCACTAATTTGTAAATAAAATTCATTAATTCACTTGTTTCAGTACACTATCCCAACCATTTGCCGTAATCCAGTTTGTGCCAATCGTCGTCGGTTTATGCTGGATGCAGACAAGTCTGTATTTGTGGATTTCCAGAAGATTCGTATACAGGAAACACAAGCTGAGCTACCACGGGGCTGCATACCAAGATCACTTGAAGTTATTCTGAGAGCAGAAGCTGTAGAATCAGTACAGGTAACTATAACCCACTCAATACAAGCATTTAAATCATCTATATATATAAAAATGAAACCCGTTTTCCGTTGTCACGACATAGCATGAAAACGGCTTGACCGATTTGGCAAATTTTTTTTTGTAGTTTTCTAATCCTCTGTACAAGGTTCTTACGGAAAAAAATATTAAGAAAATCTCAGAATTTTTTTTTTCGTGCGCACACCGTACGTACGGTTTTAGTCGATACACGACAAAACCACCCCCGCTGGCCGGTGGGGGGTATCCGAAGGGATTGATCCTCCCCAAGTGTCCGTTGCCGGGCACCCCGGGTAAGCCCTTGAATTCAATACATGGCGGATCATTTTGACGTAGCGAAGCACGTACCGGGCTGCTAGTGGGTTATAATAATAATAATAGCCTTTAATTCAGACATAACATTTTACAATAAATTTATAAATTAACATAATATAATTAAACATATCAATGTTTTTTTTTTTTTGTTAATTATGTAATATAATAGCATTATCAATTTTTTAATTTAATTATTACTTTTTTTCGACACTCCGTCTGTGTGCCTTTTATAGGCAAAGGCCTCTCCCAATTCTTTCCACTTTTCTCTATCGTGAGCTTTTGTAGACCATCGTACACCTGCTGCTTTTCTCAATTCATCAGCCCGTCTCTATTTAACTGGGTTACTTTTATTAAAATAACATCAAACCTGAATATGAATTATTTCATACAAAATTTACTTGATTGCACTTTTAAGTACTACCTCTGTTCTGAGCTACCTACCTTCATGTCTAAAAGAAATTGTAAAATTTCATAGTAAATTTAATTATCTACTATAGGCAGGTGACCGTTACGATTTCACTGGAACTCTCATTGTGGTCCCTGATGTGGGATCTCTATCATTACCGGGAGCTAAAGCTGAACTCACAACAAGAACAAGACAAGCCAATGATGGGCAAATGGATGGCATCAAAGGACTTAAAGCTTTGGGAGTTAGAGAACTCCATTATAAGTAAGTAGTCTTTCTCTACATCTAGGCACCAATCAATTTAGTTCCAAAGCTTGCACTTTGGAGGCCGAGATCTGCTCTCCTACACCTCCTTTCCATAAATAATTCTTCTAGGATTTTATGGGTGCAAGCGCTTTCTAACCTTTCAATTTAGTGATAAATATTTTCCATTATCAGGCAACCTATGTTGTTACAGTGATTAAATTTTAAACATACTCCTCATTCTTCATAACAATAAATTCTATCACAAATATTTATTTTCCAATTACCTACACTGGGCACAGACACAGGCATTGTGAGAACGTCTTCGCCCCGTCTCTTTGATATATTTTAACCGCGGGCACGTCTTAGACGCGTCTTTGGCTTACATCCATTCTGTTTGTCCCGCGCCTAACAGGGAGCTCTTGCTTTTGGTTTTGGTTTTCTATTAATTAAATTAGTTATAGTTGTTTCAAGATGCAGCTTTAAAAGTAGATTCCTAGCAGTAATCTCATAATATTTGCTTTGATTTTTTGGTATCTTAATCTTAACAAATAAATAAAATTGAAGTGTCTATTTGTAATATTAGAATAACAGGTTTTATATAAATGCTTTTGAGCGTACATATATCATTACATTAAACTAGTAATTTTTACTTTTTTTGTCTGTCGGGTGTTTCGGTCAGTTTGAATTAGGTAATCTCTGGAAAGGCTGGGCCGATTTTGACATGACTTTCACTGGCAGATGATGATGATGAATATTACCTATATTATAAGAACGTAACAAAAGCTTCCTGCTGTGGTTTTCCCAAGCGACTACAATATGGGGTTCTTCAAGAAGGGCACCAGAAGGTTTTAACAGGGTCGTCAGCGCGAATGTGACGCCCCTGGTGTTGCCCACGTCCAGAGGCTGCGGTCATCAAGGTAACTGCTTCCCATCAAGTGGGCATTATAGAAAAAAAATTGGGCTCCGCTTAAAAGAACCCTAAAATTTTAATCCACGCGAAGGAAGTCGCGGGCACAGCTAGTATATTATAAAATGTAAAATTGTAAAAATTGTCAACAGAACAGCATTCTTGGCATGCAGTGTTCAAGCTATATCGCGAAGATTTGGCTCATCAGAATTAGCTACTGATGATCTTACCACTGAGGATATGAGAAAGCAAATGACTGATAAAGAGTGGGATAAGGTAGGGGAATTACAATTGACATCAAAAATACATTTTTTATTTCTTTGGATAATCATCATTGGCTTGTTTTCTCTTTTTTTGAACTTTGGTACCGATATCATGTGTACGAATCTGTATTATGTGTACAAATCTGAGATGGTGTATGTATGTATATGATGATGAAAAAAATGCATGTGGGATATAGGTTAGTCTATGTACATATAAAATACTGAATTCTTTTGTTGTTGGTCCAATACCATTAAACTTTAGTAAGCTGTTTTGACCATGAAGGTTACTAAAAAGTTTTTAGAAATCATTAACGAAAACTCATTATTCAAGAATTAAAGTTACGGGCAAAAATCTTGAGAGATCCGATTCTCAGCACTCCATGGATTCACCGTGCGGTCGCCGGGTCCATAGCGTGGTACAGAGAGGAACACCATGACGGCGACTGGGACTTGCGACCCAGATGTAGATTTAGGGTGGCCACCTTGTGATGCATCAGCGCTCACCTCCACCGTCAGTAGTGTTCCCCCCCCTACCTATCCAAATTTGGTAAGATCCTAACAATGCCGCTTTTGATATACGTTTTAATAAAGAGCTTACTGAAGCTCTTGGCAATCCGAGGTCTTTAAGTAAGTTGTACAGGGATTTAGCTGGAATTCCCCTTGCTCCTACTTCTACGGCATAGAGTTTAACCACGTAGCCGTTTTTGGTTAACTCGTTAGTCAAATCAAAGTATTTGTTTGTCTTTATAGCGTGGTCTTTAGGTATATTAGTTTCCCACGGTACTGTGAGTTCTACAAGCACTGCACGCTTATGCGATCGTGAAAAAAGGAATATGTCGGGTCTGGATGATGAGGCACAGACATCCTCCGGTATCCTATAGTGCTTCTCATACGTGTCTACGAGTATTGTCCAGTCAACGGCAGCTATCAAAATTGAATAAGGCTTTTGAAGTGATTTCTTTGAGCAGCCTTCCTTTACAAACGCAATGTCATTTCTTTGGTTTGTGGTTAATCCTTTTTTCGCTCTAGCTACCGCCAAACTTACAGCCTCACGTATGATTTCTAATACCTTATCATGACGGCGCGAGTAATGACCCCGGTCTAATAGCGTTTTACAACCCACTAGTAGGTGCCTAGCCGTACCAGTTGCTTCACCACATGAGTTACATGTTTTATCTGTGGCTTTTCCCCATCTGACCAGATTGCTTTGGTCGGGGAGGGTCAACTGGAATGCATTCAGGTAAAATTTAAGTAAGGCCGGTGACCAGTCGTATATTATGGTACGCCATTTTAAGGCTATGGGAATACAAAATTCACCTAGAGTCAACCATTCGTTTTGCATTTCTAGGTTCATTGCGTGCACCTTGTATTTAGTTGTGCAGTACGCATTTTTAGTCTCTTTGGTGGTAAGCGTGGGGCCCGACGGCGGAGGACCCAATCATAGATTATTAAACCAATCACGGGCTCAAAAGGCTCCCGTCATTTATTGATCAGGCCTTTTATTGGTTTTTTGGTTGGCCAGTTAGTAGTGCACACGCGCGAGCTTTAGTTAGTAGTGCACACGCGCGAACTTTTTGAATTTCTCTCAAGATTTTTGCTGATGAGTGGAAATGTAATTACTTTTTGTAATATTTAATTATTTTGTACAGGTTTACGAGATGTCCCGCGATCGCAACTTGTACAACAATCTAATCACAAGTCTGTTCCCAAGTATTCACGGCAACAACGAAGTCAAGAGAGGCATATTACTCATGCTGTTTGGTGGCGTCGCTAAAACTACTATTGAAGGTAGATTTCATATTAAGTACCTTTTTAACGCGATTTTGTAACAGCTACCTTTTATAACAGCCACATTTCCTTTTATGTGCAAGGTCTATCAATATGACTACACTAAAGTTATGCTGGAGTCTGATGGTAAGCTTTTGTGAAGTTCAAAAAGTAAAGTCCGCAATTCCAGATGCTAGTAATGGTTCAATACCCGACTATCACATGCGGGTAGATTCAAGAGAGAGAATGATGAATATCGAGTAACTTCCCAACAGGTACAACTCTCCGAGGAGACATCAACGTGTGTATCGTAGGCGACCCCAGTACCGCCAAGTCGCAGTTGCTGAAGCAAGTGAGCGAGATCACGCCCCGCGCTGTCTACACGAGCGGCAAGGCTTCGTCCGCTGCCGGTCTTACTGCCGCTGTCGTTAAGGTGAATCTTTGTACCCAATGTTACAATCAGAGGTCTAAAATGGTATAAAATCAATAGTTATTAATGTGACAGGTAAGTTTTCAAAAGATAGAGCTTAAAATAAGTTTCACCATCCATCCTGGATTGGTATGTCAATTTTTCTGGGAGCGACCGCCGTAAACTCCCAAACTCTAGAGAAAAGTCTGCGCCAAAGCCTCGTCCGTCAATCAGCAGGTGTAGTCCGAAGATCTTGGTGGGGCCCCAAAAGCAATAAGTAAACTAATCATCTATTTACATTTATGAAATAAAATGAAACTTATTGTGGGAGACATGGTTTTTGATTTTTAAGTTTTAGTAAGCATATGAATCTTGTACATAACTTTATATGTATTACTATACTTAATTAAGATTGAATTGATATTATTAATTGTAAACAAATGTTGATGTCAATAAAATAGGGATTGTATTAAATTATAATTATCATTAATGTCCACTGAACTTCAATTTAACATATTAAATATTATATTTTAAAAGTTGTAACAAGCATTATATTTCCGAAACTGAGGGGGGCTGCGGCCGCGCTATCGCGGCTGATGCCCAACTTTAAGGGACCCAACGCCCCCACTAGGAGACTGTACCTGGGGATCGTGCGAAGCATGGCCCTGTACGGGGCCCCAGTATGGGCGGAGACTCTGGCGGCCCGCAACGTGGCTGTATTAAACAGCCCGTTAAAAGCGATGGCCGTCAGAGTCATCAGGGGGTATCGCACGATCTCCGTCGAGGCGGCATGTCTCCTAGCCGGGACCCCTCCATGGGACCTGGAAGCGAGAGCCCTTGCGCTGCTGTACCAGTGGCGCAAGGAGGCGCTGGAGCGGGGCCATAGGCCGGAGCCCCGAGAAATCAGGGCTCAGCGGTCCGAGCTCCACCGGGAACTCATGGAGACATGGAGGGTGCGACTTGAGCATCCAAGGTGGGGGGAATCCACCATTGCGGCGGTGAGACCGATCATGAAGGAGTGGTTGGAGAGGGACCAAGGGGACCTCTCCTACCGGATGTGCCAGATGGTTACCGGACACGGGTGTTTCGGTAAGTATCTGTGGCGCATCCACCGGGAGACAACGCCGCAGTGCCAGCACTGCGAGGATCCTGGCGAAGACACGGCGCTCCACACGTTGGTGGAGTGCCCTGCGTGGGCGAGTCAACGCCGGGATCTCGTTGCGGTCCTGGGCGTGGACGTTCTCTCGTTGGAGACCATGGTGAGGGCCGTGGTCTCCGACGGGAGCAAGTGGCACGCCGCCGCCTCTTTCTGCGAGCAGGTAATGCGCGCGAAAGAGACGGCGGAGAGGGAGCGGGAAAGAACCCTGCCCCCCGAGTTTCGCAGTCTGCGGCGACGTCCTCGCCGCAGACTGCGAAACTCAGGGAAACCGCAAACTCATCTACGCCCGGGACTACCGACCTCCATGATCGGGGCCTGAGGACGGCAGTTGGCCGACTCGCCGTCCTTACAGAAGCAGGCCGTGGCGGAGGCGTGTCGTGTGTGCCCTACACACGCCTGCCAACTCACCGAAGCGGGATAAAACCCGACCCCACTAGGCGAGGCCGCGTTGGCGGCCAAAGTCCGCCGACAACCTTGGGATTATCCTTGCGAGGGCTTACCCGGGGTGCCCGGTAACGGACACTTGGGGAGGACACCGTGCGGTTTTAGTCGAGACACGACATAACCACACCCGCTGGCCAGCGGGGGGGTATCCGAAGGGATTTCCGCACGTAAAAAAAAAAAAAAGCATTATATTTAAAAATGAATAATTACCAATTTGTGTACATTATAAAATAAATATAACTTTATTATAATTATACCATTATTAGTTATTTACAATCAAGAAACTCAGACTATAAAACCTTAACCATTTCCTTAGTTTAATCTTAGATCATTATTGTGCACGACACAAATAGACCATAGACACATGTGCCAGTGACACGTAGATTAAGTAAGCGTGAATATAATGAATAAATTATGAAAATGTTAGATTTACGTAAATTAAAACGTAATTATGTAATAACTTTGATATTAAGCTAAGATAAATAGCTTACTACTGTTAGGAGTTAGTTTTCTGAGTAATTAAGTATGTTAGAGCCAAATTTAATAAAGAAAGTACATTCCCCGAAAAGCGTAATTGCAAATATAATTACGTAAATGCATTACTCAGAATCTAACATAACTTCGTATAAATAGGAAATACGACTTTGTATATTAGTATGTAAGTTTAATTACACCCCGCGACTGCCTCCCACGCCGTAAGAAGCGAATATGCGCTCCCCCGGCTGGTGCCATTTTATTATATAGTAGCTCGCGGGAGGCAAGGCCCATATATAAGCCTGAGGGGTCAATCCGCCCGTCATTCAGTAACCCGACGTCGCACGGTACAGATGTAAGTACCTATCGTCGTGCAAGTCTTATCTCTGCCTATGTACATATATGCTATGTAATTAATATGTAAAACATAAGTTTTATAAATAAATGGAAATGCGGAGGTGAGGTAATTTGGATCGCAGGCCAGCACTACAAAAGACTATAAAAGCAGGGACTATTTGGTAGGAATTTATTGGGTATTGGGCAACAAGTAGACAACAAGAGTCTCTCAAGGAACAAGGAAGCTCAACAGGAAGTAGTAGATCAAGAGTAGTGCTGGGCCAAGTACATCCGATGCCTCACTGACGTCAATGAAGTCCACCCATCCAAGTGTTTCATTCTTCGACTCAACATCCAACAAATACAGTCCACTGAAGGCGACCGCGAAGTAGTGGCAGTCTATTTGGAACCTTATCAGGTCATAGTCTGTTACGAACCACGGTCCTTAACATTGGTCCTTCGGAGCCGAATAAAGTCCACGGTCCTCCGAAGATCCAGGTCAACTTCAAGTTAACTGCCAGCCGTAGACGTTTCATCGTTCTTCAACTAAGGGAGAAGTGACAGTCTATTTGGAACCTTATCAGGTCATAGTCTGTCACGAACGTCTATGGTCCATTGGAACCGGGTCGAAGGGTAGGAATAAAGTCCACGATCCGTCGGAATTCCAGGTAAGTATAAACTTGAAGAAAGAAGAATGGTTCTCACCAGGGATGGAGGGAAGCGCCGTCAGGAAGAGGAACCGGCATCAGCATCAGCACCAGTACCAAGATCAGTACTACACCCTGCGGCCACGGAAGAGGCCAGAAGTTATGCGGACAGTGGTGCGTCGGAAGCCACAGTCAGCACCGAGCAGACCACGTCCAGCACAACTGTGACTACTGAAGAGTCGGGGACGACAGAAAAAGGATCGCCCCACTCCCGCGCTGTTGTATATGGAGAGCCTAGCTCACAGCGCACCATGCGGCCTTTGGACACGAGGTCACGCCGCTCCACCAGTTCAAGAAAGAAGAAGGAACTGGAGGTCAAACAACGCTTGGCAGAACTGAAGCTCAAGCAAATACAAGCCGAAGCAGAGATAGAACAGATCCGTCTACAGCGGCTACTGCAGGACGAGAGCAGCGACGACGAGTCTGAGGAAGATCTGGCATCGGTACGTATTAACACGTGGCTACAGAAGGATGACGCTGCGGCACCCAACCTGAAGGAAAAGGGGCAAGACATCGAGGAAAACACTCAGACCTGCCAAGATAGGGGTCAACTAGTGGAGAAGTGTCAAACCCAAGAAAAATCAGAAGGAAGTGCACCAGTGAAGAACTCCGTGATCGATGTAGCTACGCTCACCGCGGCCCTATCCCAGGCTATGAGATGCAACAGGGAGCCGCCCAAGTATATACGAGAACTACCGATCTTCAGCGGTCTTCAGTGAAGAATCGGGTATATACTTCACGAAGAACGAAAATATCGCAAGAATAAGGAAAAGTTTACGTGGACTCGCACAAGAAGCAGTCGAGTGCCTAATGCTGAGTCAACCTGACCCCGAGGTGATCATAAGGGCCCTCGAGAGAAGATTTGGTAGACCAGAAGCACTCATCCACGTCGAGATGGAGAAGCTCAAGACTCTCAACAAAGTGACCGATAACGCCAAGGACATCTGTATCTTCGCTGGGAAGATAGCAAACATCGTGGGAACCATAGAAGCCTTGAGGAAGCCGCACTACCTACACAGTCCAGAGATGTGCAGAAGTATCATCGAGAAACTCACACCTATACTCCGAAACAAGTGGTACGACTTCGCTGCAAAGAAGAAAGAAGACATACCAGAACTGAAGAAAATATCTGTGTTTCTGTCAGAAGAGGCAGACAAGTGCAGCTCCTACGCGCTCCCAGAGGTGAACCACACAGAAGACAACAGAAGAGTCAGTTATCGTCCTCAAAGAAGCAGAAGAGTTGAACAGACGCTCACCATCAACAAGAAGACATCAGAAGAGAGATGTCCACAGTGTAGCAAGGATCATAAGCTACCTGACTGCAAGCAGTTCATCGCCCTAGACAACACCGCGAGATGGGAAACAGCCAAGAAGAATAGAGTCTGTTTTCGCTGCCTTCGAAGTAACCACCGACGCGCCACATGCAGAGCACCAGCCTGTGGGAAGAACGGGTGCCAGATAATGCACCACCGACTACTGCATCGCGATATGCCGCCAAGGGACCATGAAGAACAGAAGGAAGACATCACGACCTCAACGGCAGAAGTAGCCACAGCAGCAGTTCCCCGCAGTCAGCGCAAGGCCTACCTCAAGATGGCACCAGTAACACTAAGAGGACCAAGCGGTAGCGTCGATACCTACGCCTTATTGGACGAGGGAAGCGCGATCACGCTGATAGATGAGACCATAGCCGACGTCATCGGGGCAGATGGACCAACCAAGGAGACGTGGATCCAAGGTGTCAACAGCGACATGAAGCACGAGAGCAAGACAGTGAGTTTACTCATCAAAGGGAAGTACGCCGATGAAGAGTACGACTTAACCGCCCACACCATGGACCGACTCCGCCTCTCACCCAATACCGTGCATGAAGAGCACCTCAACGGCTGTGAACATCTGGAAGACATACGTGACAAGATAACGTATAAAAAGGCTTCACCTAAAGTGTTATTGGGACAAGACAACTGGCATCTCATCGTAACCCGTCAGCTGCGCACCGGAAGCCGTAACCAGCCTGTGGCCTCGCTCACTCAGCTGGGATGGGTGCTCCACGGATGCAGCAGTTCAATGACTGCAACAGTGTCATTCTGCGGTACGCTGCAACAGTGCGTAAAGGACTCCATTGAGGACACAGTGAGGAAGGACCTCAAGTTGGAGTCACTGGGCATCGAACCCCGACGCCCCCGAGAAGATCCCGAACACGGATGCAGCAGTTCAATGACTGCAACAGTGTCATTCTGCGGTACGCTGCAACAGCGCGTAAAGGACTCCATTGAGGACACAGTGAAGAAGGACCTCAAGTTGAAGTCACCGGGCATCGAACCCCGACGCCCCCGAGAAGATCCCGAACTGCGAGAATTGCAGATTCTGGAAGTAAAAGGCCGGCGGTTACCAGATGGAAGATATGAGACCGGACTGCCGTGGAAAGAAGAAAGCTACAAGGAAGCTGAGAAAAGTCTGCTTACGCTCGAACGAAGACTCGATAGGGATGAAGATTTGGAAAACCTACTCAAGTCAGGCTATGCAGAATCAGCTCCTATGCCACCGCAGAAGGGAAGGACGTGGTACCTACCTCACTTTCCGGTCGTCAACCCCGCCAAGCCGCACAAGCCGCCTCAACTGATACACGACGGCGACACCGAGATTGAAGAATTATCACTGCCACAAGACAGCAGTGCTACAGTGGAACTCGACGGCCAAGAGACAGGAAAAACATTGGGTCTAACATGGCACGTCAACGAAGATCATCTTGGCTTTAACGCAAGCAACTTGAAGATCCAGCGCGAAGTGGAAACAAACACGCGACCTCCAACGAAGCGAGAAGCCTCATTTGATCCGGTCGGCTTTATCTCACCGATATTAATTCCTAGTAAACGTATTTTTCAGAACACATGGCGCTATAAGATGGAATGGGACGACCCACTCCCAGCAGAGCTACGGGAGCGATGGTGCAGGTGGTTCACGCAGCTCAACGGCCGCTACAATCTAGCAGCCACGAAGAGCAGAGCGACCCCGTTGAAGCCCATCTCCATGCCGAGCCTCGAGCTTCAAGCTGCACGACTGGCAGCGCGCCTGGCTCAAGCCACCCAAGAACACGATTACGAATTAACAGAGAAGACCTATTGGAGCGACTCGCGAACCGCACTCGCATGGATAAGGCCGGAGCCGCGTGTGTATAAGTCTTTCGTTGCACACCGCCTCGCCGAGATAGAAGATACGACGAAGAAAAAGAGTGACAACGCTACGTGCTTCAAGGCAGCGGAAAAGGAGCTAGCAGAGGCCGTACTCGACGCGCTCAAAGAAGAAACTACGAGTCAACACATCGTGTGGAAGTACATACCCCCTTCCGCACCCTTCATGGGGGGGGCATGGGAACGTATGGTGAAAGCAGTGAAAGTGCTTCGTGTCACCATGATGGAAAAGCATCCCAGCGACGAGATCCTGTTAACCTTATTAACAGAGGTCGAGAATATCGTCAACTCACGACCCCTCACACATGTTTCGGTTGATCCTAACGATCCCGAGGCCCTCACGCCAAACCACATCCTCATCGGGCCCAACTGCCATGTGCCACCACCAGGGCACTTCTCTGCAGACGACGTGACTGCTCGCCAACAATGGAAGCGAGCTCAAGCCCTGGCTGACATCTTCTGGAGGAGGTGGGTGAAGGAGTACCTTCCCCTATTGCAACACCGGCGGGAGCCCACCAGCACCGGCGTCGCCCCGAAGGTCGGGGACGTCGTCATCATCTGCGATTCCAATCTGCCGCGCAACACCTGGCCGCGAGGACGCGTCAGCCGGGTGTTCCCGGGAGCCGACGGCGAGGTACGAGTCGTGGACGTCACCACCAGCAGCGGACACGTGCTGAGGAGGCCTACGAAGAAGATCGTCGTGCTACCAACGGAGCTCGCAGACGAACCAGGGTCAGCGACGGCGGGAGAATGTGCACGACACAAATAGACCATAGACACATGTGCCAGTGACACGTAGATTAAGTAAGCGTGAATATAATGAATAAATTATGAAAATGTTAGATTTACGTAAATTAAAACGTAATTATGTAATAACTTTGATATTAAGCTAAGATAAATAGCTTACTACTGTTAGGAGTTAGTTTTCTGAGTAATTAAGTATGTTAGAGCCAAATTTAATAAAGAAAGTACATTCCCCGAAAAGCGTAATTGCAAATATAATTACGTAAATGCATTACTCAGAATCTAACATAACTTCGTATAAATAGGAAATACGACTTTGTATATTAGTATGTAAGTTTAATTACACCCCGCGACTGCCTCCCACGCCGTAAGAAGCGAATATGCGCTCCCCCGGCTGGTGCCATTTTATTATATAGTAGCTCGCGGGAGGCAAGGCCCATATATAAGCCTGAGGGGTCAATCCGCCCGTCATTCAGTAACCCGACGTCGCACGGTACAGATGTAAGTACCTATCGTCGTGCAAGTCTTATCTCTGCCTATGTACATATATGCTATGTAATTAATATGTAAAACATAAGTTTTATAAATAAATGGAAATGCGGAGGTGAGGTAATTTGGATCGCAGGCCAGCACTACAAAAGACTATAAAAGCAGGGACTATTTGGTAGGAATTTATTGGGTATTGGGCAACAAGTAGACAACAAGAGTCTCTCAAGGAACAAGGAAGCTCAACAGGAAGTAGTAGATCAAGAGTAGTGCTGGGCCAAGTACATCCGATGCCTCACTGACGTCAATGAAGTCCACCCATCCAAGTGTTTCATTCTTCGACTCAACATCCAACAAATACAGTCCACTGAAGGCGACCGCGAAGTAGTGGCAGTCTATTTGGAACCTTATCAGGTCATAGTCTGTTACGAACCACGGTCCTTAACAATTATAAATTTTAATTGTCGTAATTATGCAGTTTTTCTGGTGAAAGCTACTTCAGCAAATCTCAAATATTAATCAACCTAGATGTTTCACTTGCTTTAACAAACAATTGACTTTGGTTTCTCACGAACATGCCTAACTCTAATATGTAAATAGACACCAAAGTCAGCACCTCGAGTCTCCTTATTTCTAGGATGAAGAGTCATTCGATTTTGTGATCGAAGCAGGCGCATTGATGTTAGCCGACAACGGCGTGTGCTGTATAGACGAGTTCGACAAAATGGACCCAGGTGACCAGGTGGCCATTCATGAAGCCATGGAGCAACAGACCATATCACTTGCCAAGGTAAATTGTACATACATCTTTTTACTTAGAGGTGACAGAAAACTATGCTAACTACCAGCTAACGACATAAAATTCGCTTACCAACAAAGTTATGTGCCAAGGTAACTAGGTGCTTAGTTACCTACCATTCCACTATTGCAATAGGTTGTATTGCAGTTTACTGCTGGACATAGGTCTCTCGTAATGTGCCCGTTCTAATACCCATGTTCCATTATAAGTATCTATGTAATGGCAGATTAGCCTATTGCCGTCTACTGGGTATATTTTCAGACTGTTCAAGCTACAATTTATTTACAGAGGAACCCAATAGCAATTAACCTCTCTTGGAAATAGATCGAAACAGTATGCCCTCGCAACAGCTGCACCACTTAAATATTTGTTTTTTAAATGTTCATATTTGTTTTTAAATGTTCATATTTGTTATTTAAATGTTCATATTTATTTTATTTGTAGGCCGGTGTGAGGGCTACCCTAAACGCACGCACGTCAATCCTCGCCGCCGCTAACCCTATCGGCGGTCGCTACGACCGAGCTAAGTCTCTGCAGCAAAACGTTGCTCTCAGCGCTCCCATCATGTCCCGATTCGATCTGTTCTTCATCCTCATAGACGAGAGCAGCGAGATGGTAGACTATGCGATTGCAAGAAAAATTGTCGACTTGCATTGTAACAAGGAAGAGACGTATGATTGTGTGTATTCGAGGGAGGATTTGTTGCGCTACATTGCATTTTCAAGATCTTTCAAGCCTCTCATTACAGAGGTTAGTATTTGTTTCATTTTTAATCAGTTCTTAAGATTTTAGCACGAATTTAAGTCTTTTTAGTCTTAGTGGCGTTTAGTTAGAAAATAAAAACTCCCGGTTGCCATGCCTAGAATACGACAATGTGGTTTTGTCGGAGTCAAAGAGAATAAAATCATTTAAAAGTATCCTACATCAGACCTATTACCGAAATAGGCGAGGTTTGGCCATAATACGCGTACCAGGGATGCCAAAGATCTTACGAAGAGTTGTTTGTTGTTTTTTAAAATTCTTTATTAAATCATCAACATAATAATACATAACGATACAGACATAGTTAGCACGTTATACAAATAAAATTAATTTACTTAGGAGGCTGAGGGCGCCTATAAAAGTTTGATAAATGTAAATATGTAGGTACTCTTGAAAACATAAGTTATTTATCATGGTAAGAACATGATAGTTACACAAAGTGTATGTTTTTATTTGTAAAACTATTGCAAGTTAGTTTTACTTAAAGAAACGAACGAGGAAGTAAAAGAAAAAAGAGTAAAAGCTGGAAAGTGGATCCTGGGCTTCGATGTAAAGGGGTCGAATGCAACTGGAACACAACGCTGAGATGATGACGAAAGGATCACACAGAGAAACTGAGTAACCCAAAGTGTGGGGTTGCACTCGCCAAGGTATTTATCGCTAATGCATTAATTCTCCTGTCTGTATTCCAGGAAGCTGGCAAGCTACTGGTGGAGTACTACACAGTCCTACGGCAACGAGATGGTGGTGGTTCGGGTGGTAACGGCGCCTGGCGTATCACGGTGCGGCAGCTGGAGTCCATGGTGCGCCTGGCCGAGGCCATGGCCAAGATGCACTGCAGCGGGCACGTCACGCCGCAGCACGTGCACGAGGCCTACAGGTACCTAGCTATGTGGTTGATGGCTTGTATGCGCTTGGTTTTGTACCTTTTTTTTTGTGCGGAAATCCCTTCGGATACCCTATTATCTGTTATGTCGGGCTTGAACCGACTAAAACCGCACGCCGTCTCGAGTCTACAGACGCCGGGGTGTAAGGTTACTCTTAGAGCATATCCCTCGCACTCCGACTGACCCTGGGCCATTCGCAGTGTCCCCTCTGATAAGAGCAGAGGGGTACCTGTAGTGACCCCCCCCCCGCCATACCCCGACCCCCTCGTGCATAGGGGTCAGCTGGCCCTGAAAAGGGTCTTTTGGTCAGACTCTTGGCCGTTGACGCCAGCTACTCCAGAGGAGCAATCAATGATGCGTCATCACCCACGTTGCCCAGGGTGCACCAAACTTGGAGGTGATCCAACCAGTCGCACCCCCGCTTGGTTTTGTACCTTTTTTTTTTTTTTTTTTTTTTTTATCGTGCGGAAATCCCTTCGGATACCCCCCCGCCGGCCAGCGGGGGCGGTTATGTCGGGCTTGCACCGACTAAAACCGCACGCCGTCTCGGGTCTTCAGACGCCGGGGTGTAAGGTTACCCATAGAGCATATCCCTCGCACCCCGGCTGACCCTGGGCCATCTCACCACTAACAGCATCGCTCATCCTGTCTCCTCTGAAAGCAGAGGAGTACGGAGAGCGATGTGTTCCCGCCACGTTGGGTATTGGCCGACGATCAATGCCAACCCTATGAAGGGGTGAAGGGGAAGCCATTGACCGCCGCCCAGGGTGTACCGGCCGCTCCGATTCCGTTCCCCCCGGACTGCAGCGGGATCGGAATCGGAGCGACACTCGAGGAGGTTACCCAACACACACCCCGCTTGGTTTTGTACCTCAAAAGGAAAACCTACATTCACGGGTCCTTTCAGCAGGGCGTAAAAACGTCTGATGAAGCCGTCAAGCTAAAGGCCACTATTGTGGCATTATCGGTGTCTGTATAGGTGACCCCCATTCTTGAGACTTTGCCTTCAGCTTACCATCAGGTGAGGTGAAGTCTTATAGACGTGACCATTATTAAAAGAAACGTAATCCTTATGGGATCAGTTCAAGGAGGAGTCCATTATCAAATTGTTAATTTACAATTGAATTATGAAATGCGAACTTTTCCACTGGAGCAACACATACAAAATGATAATGTTTTAATTTAATCCATATTTGTAGTTAAAAGTGTACTTATTTTCCGTTTATAGATTGCTGAACAAATCTATCATCAGAGTAGAACAACCTGACATCCACTTGGATGAAGACGAACCTCAGTACGAGCCCAGTATGGATGTCGACCAAGACTTACCCAATGGAGGCACTGGTAAATTTAATTTATTATAACATTTAATTATAATAGTTTTATTTAGGAAATAGCTAGCTATTTCCTAAATAAAACTATAGCAGCAATAGTCTGCCTAAAAAAAGCGGCCAAGTGCGAGTCGGACTCGCCCATGAAGGGTTCCGTAACAGCAAGTAACATAATACTGTTTTTGTTTTTAAATTTTTATATTTGAGTTGATTGAATGAAAGGTAAATTGCGGTTAACGATTTAAGACGTAATAAAAAAATTACTTGCTAGATCTCGTTTAAACCAATTTTCCTATGGTAATGTACTTTTTTTTTTAATTACGCCAGTATCCCCAAAGGGGTAGGCAGAGGTGTATAACACACCCACGATTCGCCAGTTATGTTAACGTCCCAATGTAATAGGGGGCGAGCCTATCGCCATCTACCGGGCACAATATTATGCGAGCGATAATTACCATTTATTAATGCACACATAACTACGAAAAGTCAGAGGTGTGTGCCCGGGGCGACTGGGGATCGAACTCGAGACCTCGTCTCAGCAGTCCGTTACGTACGCCACTGGGCTATCGCCGCTATTTTTTTTAGTTCTTTATTATTTTAGAAGTTACAGGGGGGGGGGGGGGGCACATTTTACCACTTTGGAAGTGTCTCTCACGCATAACCTATTCAGTTTAGAAAAAAATGATATTAGAAACCTCAATATCATTTTTAAACACCTATCCATAGATACTCCGCACGTATGGGTTTGATGAAAAAAATATTGTTGAGTTTCAGTTCTAAGTATGGGGAACCCCGAAATTTATTGTTTTTGGGGTTCCGTACCTCAAAAGGAAAAAACAGAACCCTTATAGGATCACTTCGTTGTCCGTCCGTCCGTCCGTCTGTCAAGACCGTTTTTCTCAGGAACGCGTGGAGGTATCAAACTGAAATGTATATCTGATACTCAAGTCTACTATCCCTTGGGAGCTGTGAAAAAATCAAACTTCTAAGCCAAAGCAATCAAAAGATACAGCCGTTTATGCCGCAAATTTCCACAAATTTTCGAAACTCGCGCGGGAATCAAAACCTGCAGGGTACTTCCCGTGATCTTAGAATCTTGAAATTTGGTACGAAGTAACGTCTTATAGTATTATTAAGGAAAAATTGCTAAAACCGGTCAATTTTAGTTACATAATATAATAAAAAATATTTTTGAAAATTTTAAAGTTACTAATAACTAATAACTATGACTCGATTGTCGTGATGGGTGAACTTTTATTTTTTTCTATTTTTGTTTGAAAATCTTAATGTGTTTCACAGAATACATTTACTTACCAAGTTTCAACAGCATAGTTCTTATAGTTTCGGAAAAAAGTGGCTGTGACATACGGACGGACAGACAGACAGACATGACGAATCTATAATGGTTCCGTTTTTTGCCTTTTGGCAACGGAACCCTAAAAAGCACCTGGATGACAGCAAAAGGCAGGGATACAGGCGTGAACTTATGTTTATGTTATGAATTTTCCGATCTCAACTATAGGATATATACTGCCAGTGGGGACGCCGTTTGACCAGACGGGTGATCAGCCCTTCTATGTGGGGCCATTTCACCCATTTCCCCTATAACGACTGTCATACATATTCGTATGGCAACCGGGACCGACATCTTAACGTGCTCTCCGAGGCACGACCAGACCAATGCAAATACTCATATTCATGCATACAAATATTTGCACTGAGCGGGGATCGAACCCGCGCCTCCTGCGTAGCGGCCGCTTTCAATACCGCCACGCCACGGAGGCTGTCTATATAACTATAGGATAAGTTAGCATCCTAATAATTGCTTCTAAATATCATTAAATTAATATGGCGGAGTAATCTAAAAACAATATTCAAAATTGATTGTAACATCATTCATTGTTTCCGTTAGCTCGTAAGAATTTCGATAGATGGCTCCAACGTCACCCCAAGTCATATATATGGGAGAATTTTGAATATCCTGGACATGTTCAGGTAGCTCAGTTGGTCAGAGTATTTCCCCTAGAAAGTGCATATGTGGTGAAATGTAAGTTGATTGGTTAGTACATCTCTACACCTGTTAACGTTATTCGCAAGTATAATGGTGACCATCATTTCTTTTTTTTTTTCAAATTGGTAATAGGCTCGCGTTTGACCACAATCTCACCTGTTGGTAAGTGATTATGTAGTCGAAGTCGAATGCGATGCTTGCCATGAAGTAAGCTGTTCACTCAAGACTTAAAGACTCCCAGGTTATAGCTTTCCGGAAATACACACATCATATAGGGCATTCCACTCTTTAGCAGTACGCATAATTTTAAAGTATTGCCAAAGGTTTTGTGCGTATGTGTGTGTGTGTGTGTGTGGCGGAAGGGGCTTGAAGAATTTCTTTTCTCTTTTTATTCTGCTACCTTAACTTACCATCATTGCTTTATTTTTTGTATATGTTTATAAGTTCTATATTCTACAGATGCATCGGCTAGCGACTCTGCGCCAAAGAAGAAACTCACTCTATCGTTTGAGGAGTACAAATCATTGAGTGACATGCTGGTTGTGTTCATGAGGAAAGAGGAGATAGAATCCGAAACAAGAGGTATGTAGCTTCCATTGTTACATTAACTCGTTTAGTTAAACATTTGTAACAGTCAAATATTTTTGTGCTTCCATTCTTTTCGTTTATCCTTTGTCATTATCAGTGTCCAACCAGGCTTGGCGCTCGTAAAACTTGCACTTTGGATTCTGCTCGAACCCAACCATTAAATAACCTCCTAACACGAAGAAACCAGCTACCAGCTACTAACTGTGATGCGGCACAGTGGAATAGAAACCGGGGGCCACAGCTAGTATATTATGTTTAGAGTATAGGCTATTGGTAACGAATGGACAGTCAGTATCAACCCTTGTTTCTCAGGCATCAAGTCCATCATTCCTCATATCTAATTTGAGTAAAAGTATTTTTTTTCTTCAGGTGAAGAAAGCTCAGGTATGCGCAAGAGTGCGGTTGTAAGCTGGTATCTAGAACAACTGGTTGGACAAGGTCAGATCGAGAATGAGGATGAATTGCTCGAGAGGAAAACACTAGTGGAAAAAGTTATTGACAGGCTGATGTACCATGTGAGTTGCTGTAGTATAACTTTTGAAGTTTTGCTAGCTTAGTGCTTAAGGAGTCAGTCGTTACGTTAGGACAGTCCCGGTTTCGAACCCTGGTAATTACACTACTGACGTGAACCCACTCAAAACAGTAATTTAGCTTACCTAAAGGGATTAGGGGATTTCCACACGAAAAAAAGAGGGGAATACTAGTACTTTTGCTTACTTATTTTCTTTATACTAAAAAAAACTTTTCGACGTGAATATATTGTTAAAGTTCCGTAATGGAGAGGCAATCCAGAAAAAATGATGATAATAAAAAAATCAAAAGGGGATACAGTTTGACTGACATTTACTGTTAGAAATTCAAACTATCATGGTCACTATCAATAATAAGAGTCAACACGATATTCACCATAAATTGTTTTGAGTATTATTTACTTGCAATATAAACGCCAATGATCATGGTTGTAACCGTGCCGTTCCGAAATATGGAAAAATAAATAAATGGATGGGTTCTTTCGCCAAATACTGTATAATCTTATATATAAAAATGAATTGCTGTTCGTTAGTCTCGCTAAAACTCGAGAACGGCTGGGCCGATTTAGCTAATTTTGGTCTTGAATTATTTGTGGAGGTTCAGAGAAGGTTTAAAAGGTTTGTCATCGATTGAGGCAGTACGAAGTCTGCCGGGTCAGCTAGTATTATAATAAATATTTCCACCATTTTATTTTTCCATTTCATGCATTTCTGTATAAATAATAATTTGACTGGTCATACCACTTCCGCCCGACCCGGTAGGAGGGGGAGGCCCAAGAAGTGATGGTTTGACATCGTAAGGGGTCGTCCCTTACGTACGTGTCCCATGCGTGCCATTGGTCTCACTACCTTGAATGCACAAGATCGAGGGAATGCGAGAACCCCGCTCCGTAGTGAATCGGCTCGGATGCAATCGCGACAGAACGCTGAGATGCTGAATGATGATGATGAAATATTATATTTTATTAATTTCCTGACTACAAGTCAGAATAGATAATGTGCACAATGTTCAAGCTAACATTGCTACTTTACACATTGTCTTTAAATCGGAAATATTTATTTTATTTTTCGTGCGGAAGTACCTTCGGATACCCCCCCGCCGGCCAGCGGGGGCGGTTGTCGTGCTTGAACCGACTAAAACCGCACGCCGTCTCGGGTCTTAACACGCCGGGGTGTAAGGTTGACCATAGAGTATATCCCTCGCACCCCGTCTGCCCTGGGCCATCTCCGGTTTCGAGATGGCCCCCTCGGGTTTGGGAAAACAGTGTCCCCGTCTTGCCCCGGTTTGGGGGAGGAGCGCTGAGCGACCTCCGGCGCCTGAGTCGCCTGCGACGCGCGGCGAGCTTGTTGCGGGCTCGGCGGGCCGGGAGAGTTCTGAACCTCTCCCGGGCGCGCTCCGCCATCTCCTTCGCGAGCATTACATGCTCGCAGGAGGTGGCGGAAATATTTATACCTATACACGATATTTGCATATCGTGGTTATGTTCTAAACTTAAGTTAACATTTCTCTTTCCAGGATCAAGTTATAATACCTTTGTCAACCACTGGGTTGAGAGCCACACATAAATCGTCCGATCAAGAAGTAGAAGATGACCCGTTACTCGTCGTTCATCCAAACTATGTCGTAGATACGTAATTTTCCATTCCGTGTTTTTCTACTGCTTTAATATATTTTCACACCGACATTTTCTATTATTTTATTTCAAACCATATTGTGTACCTTTTTTTTTTTTTCGTGCGGAAATCCCCTCGGATACCCCCCCGCCGGCCAGCGGGGGCGGTTATGTCGGGCTTGAACCGACTAAAACCGCACGCCGTCTGGGGTCTGCAGACGCCGGGTGTAAGGTTGCCCATAGAGCATATCCCTCGCACCCCGACTGACCCTGGGCCATCTCCGGTTTCGAGATGGCCCCCTCGGGTTTGGGAACCACGGTGAGCCTACATATTGTGCATAGACCAATTTATATATTGCTCTATGATATGTGCTAATTAACAATTATGAAGAATACAACTTTCTATGGAATTAAAATAAAAAAGCGGCCAAGTGCGAGCCGGACTCGCCCATTAAGGGTTCCGTAGCAGTAAGTAACATAATAATGTTTTTTTTTTCAATTTTTATATTTGTGTTGATTGAATGAAAGGTAAATTGCGGTTTACGATTTATGACGTATTAAAAAAAACTACTTACTTGATCTCGTTCAAACCAATTATCGTTGGAAGTTTACAGGGGGGGGGGGGAAGGGGACGCATTTTACCACTTTGGGAGTGTCTCCCGCGCAGTTTAGAAAAAATGATATTAGAAACCTCAATATCATTTTTGAAGAGCTATCCATAGATACCTCACACATATGTCTTTGATGAACAAAAAATTTTTGAGTTAAGTATGCGGACTACCAAAATTTATTGTTTTTTTTCTATTTCTGTGTGAAAAATAATGCGGTTCACAGAATACATCTGCTTACCAAGTTTCAACAGCATTCAAAAGTGGCTGTGACATACGAACGGACAGACACAGACATGACGAATCTATAAGGGTTCCGTTTTTTGCCATTTGGCAACGGAACCCTAAAACTACTTAAATCGACTTTGGTCACCTCGGCCAACAGTTCTTGATGTCTTCTGCAGCTTTTATTTCGCAGCTATTAGTTGCTGCTTATAGACTATTCGATTTTGCCATATTTTGAAGAAGCTAGAAAACCCAATCTATAGGAATATCTGGATTCAGGACCCCCTTTATTATAACTGCAGTACACGTAGTTTAAATGCATTACCCAAATGAATTCACTGTATACTAGTGCTATACTATTTTTTTTGACGGCCTCTATGGCGTAGCGGTAGTGCATTCGACTGCTACGTCAGGGGGCGCGGGTTCGATTCCCACTCAGTGCAAATATTTGTATGCATGAATATGTCTATTTGCATTGGTCTGGGTGTTTCTATGTATAATATGTATGTATTTACAAAAAAAAAAGTATTTAAGTATGTTTATCCGCATTCTGGAACCCATAACACAAGCTAGTTAAACTATGCTTACTTTGGGTCTAGAAAGTGCTGTGTAGAATGTCGTAGAATATTTATTTTATTTTATTTATTTTTTTAATAGGGGCCATCAGATTGCCATTTCTGATAATTGATATAAAAAGGAAGATAATGAAAACAATTACATAGGTACAGATATAATATTTATTAAAAGTGTAATTTATACATCACTTAGTAATGACATTATCTTGGCACAGCCACTAATCCTTGCCTTGGTCTAAGGCCTCAAAATTTTAAAAATCGTTAAAATTTAATATGTATTACTATAGAGAAGGATAATCCTATCCTACCTATAAAACATAGATTCCAAAGATATGAGGTGGCCATGAATAAGTGCTCATTTTTACACGGTCATCAAATAGCAATGGTGGCCGTACCGAAATGAGACACACATAAAAGATCACAACAGTGACACTATACCCAGTATGTTTGGGTGGAAGGGTAATCGTGAATTACCCCTCCACCTACCAGTGGGTGGACGGGTCGGGCCGTTTTTATAACAACAGAAACACGGTACTTGGTACATATGGTACCTACACAACAAAAGTAGCTTCAGGACTGGACCTCCCGTATCCCGCCCTTGATATTGACTTTTTCCTAATTAAATTCATAGGAGAATTTCATTAATAGAACTACTTTTCAATTATTGGTACAATACATAATGTGTATTCCATTTTAAATAAAATAAATAAAAAAAACTTTTTATAAACCACGTTTTCCTTCCGAACTAACAAGAAAATAAATTTCTCAATCACTAAAAAACGTGGGGCGGAGGCTTTGAAATTTTTAAATTATTGAATATCTAAGGAAATAGATACATATATTAAAGGATTAAAGCGCCCGCCCCACGTTTTTTAGTGATTGAGAAATTTATTTTCTTGATAGTTCGGAAGGAAAACGTGGTTTTTAAAAAGTTTTTTTTATTTCTTTTATTTTTATTTCTGATGATTAAATATGAAAATGTAAGGTTACATAAAAAAATTCAGAGCTTTAGGGTGATCAGAAGTGGTCGAAAATTAAGTGTCAATTTTTGGCTTCAGAGGGAAAGAAACAGACACGAAGTGAAACTAAGAAAAACGTGGTAAAAAGGTTCATCAATATTTTAGTGTTAATTACCTTTTTGTCGTTCACTGCATTTTATATTACTAGATTTGCTGTGTTGAATATAAAAAGACCAGCAATATACTTAATCAAAGTAGAGTTTTAAAGCCCATAATGGCATAGATCATCTATCACAGTTTGGGATAAGTCTTAAAGATACACCATCCCACATACAATGGGGAAACTTGCTACTCTTATAAAGCTAAAATAAAAAATAATACGAACATCACCTCATCATTCAGTTTTATACGTTACATGGCGGAAACACGTGAAGAATAATTAAGGGGGCGAATTGAAAATAACTATCTCCTTTCGCAACAAGCTGTGCAGCGGCTAAACATGTCGAGTATTTACCAACTGAATACTGCAACCATTGATTTACCTATATGTGTATACTACTGGACAAGCTGTTTAGAACAAAAACAATTATTACACGACTCCTGGGTGCGTATTTACCTTTCCGTGTTCAATACGATGCACCATTACCTAGATATCCGCACGGGTTTGCCACACTTACATTCTTTCCAAATCCGTGTTCATTTGCACGCATCCACATGGGTTTGTTACCTAATTGTTCTTTCAAAGACGTGGTCAAAGATATTCAAAGCATTTTAGCGTATAGAATGGGTTATAAATAGGATAAGATACATATGATTAGGCAGTTTATATATTTTTTTGGCCGCCCATTTTCAAGTTGAAACCGTTCTGAATCTGCTGTGAATCGTTAAATAAATGGTTGGATAGAGTAACCCATTAAAAAGTTGCGCGTTGTTGGTTGCTCATTAGTGGTCTTTCATGATAGCATTTTTTTTTTGTTCCATACAGCCAGTCTAATAGTATTACATAGAGTATTCTAACAATAGTTGTATACTTGTGAAGGATGAAGGATTGAGTTATCTCTCCCTTATGCGCATAAGTTAACATCAACAGGGTACTGATGACACCACAATACATGTTTTTAAAAGGATAATTTTATTAGCCAAGATCTCTTAGATACTATTATACTGAATTGGGTACTATTATTCTCGGGTACTTGCTTAACCTGCCATCCATTGGTTATACCAACACAATTCACTCGTATTTTTGTATATAAATAAAAACTACATATTTTATACCACATCATATGAATTAAATTTTTCCTTGTCTTAAAATACTGCTGCGTCACACAGTATATAGGTACCAATGATGTAGGGCACGCCGCAAAGGCCCATCATGGAGGATTGGCTAGAAGAGAGGCGCCACGGAAGCCTCTCGTACCGACTGACGCAGGTGATCTCCGGTAAGGGAAGCTTCGGGGACCACCTGCATCGGATCAGGAAGGAGCCAACGCCTGAGTGCCATCACTGCGACGCGAGCGAGGACTCGGAGCTGCACACGCTGGCAGACTGCGCGGCGTGGGAGGCGCCGAGGCGTGACCTCGTGGCAGCCATCGGGGTGAGAGTCCTCTCGCTCGGCAGCATGATTGCGGCAATGGAGTGCTCCTTCTTCGAGCATGTAATGCATGTGAAGGAGATGGCGAAGCGCGCCCGGAAGAGACTTAGAACTCTCCCGGCCCTCCGCCGAGCCCGCAACATGCTCGCCGCGCGTCGCAGGCGACTCAGGCGCCGGAGGTCGCTTAACGACCTCCGTCCTCCATGAGTGCCGCAGAGTCGGTTCAAGCCCCCGCATGAAAAAAATAGGTACCAATGATGTCTTACTAAAAATGTATTTTGGTGTACAGATATTTAAAAGGAAACGCCACACAAGCAGGAACAGACACATCTAGTCTATAAAATATGTAATATAAGATATATGCCCATATAATCTAGTTATTTTAAAACTAGTATTAGGCATAATTTAACAGAAATTATTTTAATTTGTTGTCACTGCTTTAATGACTACTGTTACCTAATTTAGTTACAGATTAATCAATAACAATTAAATTCAGTTTTAATTCTAATGAACTTAAAACTTGAATCACTTTAGAGCAAAAAATAATAGACTGAGCTAATAGGTAATTTGTGTATTGTAAAGAATTATACACATGAACTACTTATCAAGATTATAGTAAAGTCTGTTAAGAATTGCTAACAAGTTAACTTGTAATCAAATGTGCAGTTGCTATGATGTACTATAAACTTTGACACACTAAATATTGAGATTTACCACTTGTATAGTGGTAAATTTTATTTTGCCATAATGTTCATATTTAGCAAGTACCCACAAATGTTGATATTACAGACTAGCAGTTGTACTTACTGCACTGCAGTAGCAAAATATTTACATGGTTTAGTTAGAAAAACAAAAACGCTGTTTTGATGTAAATCCTACTAACTATTTTAGCACAACAACCATTACTTCACACACTTCATGGTGGTAAAGAGTAATGTTGTGTTGATTTAATTTAATTCAAAACTGTGCAGGTTATCATCATGCCTACCAGTCCAGTTGTCAATGATACAACAGAAACCAGAAAGGGTAGTTTTTCCGAATGTCTTGTGTAGTTTAATGAACTTGATTCAATTCATTAAACTTTTGATATAGTCGTCAACATCATTGTTGTTAGTTAAAGCTTCAGGTACAGTAATATGTCTGTTTCTTCCTTGTTCTTCAGACAGGTCTATTACTGCAGAATCACCACAATTACTATATTTTTTCCAACTATTAAATTTTATTGTAACTTCTGGAGTTTGTGGTAGTTCAGGTGGCCTGGTGAAAAATGAATCTATTCTACTTAACTTTTCACCAGGATAATCTGCAGGGTCTTCATTAGAGAGTAACATAGGCCAAAGAAACAATATGTAGCAGCGTTCCAACAGCTGTTCCATGTAGTTCTTTAAAAGAGCATTCCTTCGTACAAGAATATGTAGGTTGATAGAATTAAAATACATACTATAAGCGCTTACATGCGACATCAAAGCTTTGCACCCAGTGAGAGTTGAATAGTGAGGTGGAAAAACATGGGTACGTGAATTTAAAGCATTATTCCCCCATATATCAGGGCTATTTTTCATTCTAATCATTTTTACTGTACTTTTTCTAGAATAAGACTTTACCCTTACTAAACAAACATCATTTACCTCACTCAATTGGGGGTGTTCAGTTCTATAGTGAGACTTTCTATACAAGTTTTCATTTAAACGTGAATTCATGAATATGAGACACTTCAGCAAGTTTGTTATGTCTAATTCCTTGCTAGTCATTACCATTTCACTAGGCGGCACTAAAGCATACTCAGCAGCTTTCTTCTGATCACATTCTTTGACCAATTGATTGACAACAACTGCACCTAAAGCATCATCAAGATTGAGTTCATCTGATTCTCTAGTGATTTTCTTACTGTCTTTCTTTACTGAAACCTCTGTATTCAAAATATTTTTTAAATTTTCAATAGCTTGATTCAAGTTTTCACTAGCTTTTCCATGATTCAGACGTCGTGCACCCCGTCTTGGTGCATATTCAAGATCTGAGTTAGGATGCCTCTTCATCCATTTTATCAAAGTCATATATCTAGACCTAATATTTATCCTATTTTTTCCTGGGAAATATTTTGTTGCCGCTGAAAAAGTCATGTTTGACTCCTGGTTACTCATAATCTCTACAAGTTTCTTGTCATCTTCAGCTGACCAGACAGTTGAAATCCTCATTTTATTGAGCACTTGATATCTTGCACGTATTTGAACCATGGACCGATGACTAAGATACTCAGTGATTCTCTTAAAATTAGGTCCAAATCTTAGTACACAGTTAAGGATAACAGAGTCCTCTTCAGGTAGAAACCTGCCTTTTCTTTGTTCAATAAGGCGCAAATATTTATTGTAGATTTGAATTTTAGTTCTGTTTTCCATTGCTGCAGCAATTTTTCCCCATGGAATATAAATGTCCTCTCTAAAATAATCAATCAATCTTCTCAGATATGTGACTTCCTCATGAGTCCATTTTTTCCCAATACAACTATTAGTCATATTCGTTCGATAATATACAAAGCATTGATAGCCAGTTCTACCTGTGTCAAGTTTTTTAGCAATCTCATCCCAATCTTGATAATGGTGTTCAATAGCAAGTCGTTGTAAAGTATTGTGTTCAGTGTTATTCCAATTGCTTTTGTTTATTGAAGGATGAAAGTATAATTTCCAGAGGCACCTGTACTCATGTGGTGTATGTCTCTTGTTTAACTTGTTAGCCAACAAGTCCCAATCATATTCCTGATCTAAAGGAAGAGCTAATTGTGCAAAAGGCATTTTTGGGTCCAAGCTATCCCGTTGTTTTTTAAGCTTGCTGATTTCTCTACCAATCTGTTTCTGTTTACTATTTGGTATGGAGTTTTTTAACTTATTAATTTGATTGTTAAAATCTTCTTTCCTAACATCCAGTGATACCTGCGTCATCACATTGGTAAAATGAGTTTTATCTCTAACTGTCCATCCTGGTACTGATGTAACTAAAGAGAAATCATACATCTGAGCTTTTGCCATAATAGTATCTTCATTTTCTGGTGCAGGAGAATTGTGTTGGTCTCTGAAATAAGGCCTGCCACAATTGATATAACGAAAGATTTCAATTCTATCAGGATATACACTACTCTTTTGGATGTCTCCAAGTTTAGTACGGCATTCTTTTAGACGTACTCCCAAAATCCTTTCTAGACTTCTTAATTTTTCTTCGTACATTTTGTTAAACGCCAATAAAGAGTCTAAATTATACAGTTCTTGTATTAGTGGATTAGAGTGCAATAGATTCGGCGTGTGGGTTGAAGACGCAGCCTGTGAGTTAGAACCCGAGTTACACAAACCAGAAGTTTCAACTGAATTTATTGCAGTGGTTTGTGATGGAGCCGAGTTTTCTAATAAAAAGGAAGAGTACGATGAAACTGTGGGACGCGGCGAGGTCATGCTTCGAGAAGGACTGGAGTAGCCCCATCTCGGTGATTTGGGCAAACCGGTATCACAAATTTCAATATCAGCTTCCTCTAACACTGCATCGAGCTGTCTTATCTCGTTCTCATCATCATTGTCAGTGTCACTGTCGTATACTATTTCCGTTTGCATTTCCCAGGCCATTTTTTTGAGTAAGAGTAAATTACACTATATAACGCTCGAGATATTCACAAGTTATCTAAGATAAGTAAATCGTAAATGTCAAATTAGTAAATATAATGTATGTACATACAAAGATTATAGAATATACGCTAGGAAAATTAATCTCTGGACACCACAGATAATACTTTGATAGAGTCAACGCCAAAAATCTTGACGCGCAGCCAATCACACGAGTTCTTTTGTCTCAAAGGGCTCGTGATTGGTTGCGCGTCAAGGTTAAATTGTCAAGTTGTTTGGCGACGATTAAAATACCGAAAATTAGAGCATTATGTGCTAAGTTTTTCACATTTGTGCATATAACCGCTGAAGAGTAATTCACGAAAAATTTATACCGCTGGGGTAACGTTTCGAAAAAAATAAGGTGGGCCTAGCTGGATGAAAGATACTTTGTGCTAAATGTGCATATAAATTATATATATATTTTCCATGTCGTTTGAACTTTTGCTGGCGTAACTTTTGCCTGATGGCTAGGTCTCGAAAATTACTTGAGGCATAAACTTAAAATTTTGTATATAAATAAGCATCGTATGTGCATCCTTATATATCCCATTTTCTTCCCATAGTTTTGCATTGTTTAGGAGCTATGAGGCATTTTCCAAAAAAAAACATATTTGCTCCAGGTTCTCTAACTAGGAAATCTAAGAACCAAATGACAGTTTTGAATTGTTAATTGTATTTATTCAGGTCCCACAATAAGGAGCTATTCAGATTCTCAGTTGTTGATAGCAAGGACATCACAAAAGCGTTTAAATCCATTGATATTAAAAAGACCGTGGACCTATGGGGATTATCAGTCAATACTGTTCCAAGCATCATTGATGTCATTATTGCTCCCCATCTAGCAACTGTGTTTAATGACTGCGTCACTAGCGGTAAATTTCCTGATTTAATGAAACATATAAAGTCATACCTTTGTTCAAGGCAGGCAGCGCCTCAGATCCCTCGATTTTCAGACCCATCTCTGTTTTGCCAACCTTGAGTAAAGTATTTGAGAAATTAATTCTAGACCAGATGCTAACCCATTTTAATAAATATAAATTATTTCATGATAAACAGTTTGGGTTTACTAAAGGACGATCAACGACGGATGCTGGTATAAAGTTATTGAAATGTATTTACGAGGCCTGGGAGGATAAGCAGGATGCATTAGGTGTTTTCTGCGATCTATCCAGAGCCTTCGATTGCGTCCACCATGATACATTGGTCAGGAAATTAGATTATTACGGAATAAGGAACAAGGCTCTCGACCTTTTGACTTCTTATTTAAACAATAGAATTCAGAGGGTCGATGTGAACGGTACACGTTCGGTGGGATCTTTGGTTTCGATGGGCTTTCCACAGGGCCCGATACTTGGACCATTTTTATTTTTAATTTATATAAATGACCTCCCTTACTACGTAAGGGATAAAAATAGTATTTTTTTGTTTGCTGATGATACTTCCTTCATGAGCCTACGTCAGCGCGTAAAGGCAGCTACGAATATTGTGGCAGAGAAACATAACCTTAAAAATGTAAGAACCCCAAATCTACTACTTTATTAGCAATAACTTAAGGATTATGTAAATAGCAATGTATAATTTAAGCTGAAAAAGCCTTCATTTTATAGAATAAAAGAAAAAATCCCTTATAACAGTTTTTGAGCGACCAAATTAAGATGGTTACAACAGAGTACGGTGCATGCCGTGCATGGTAAATGAATCCTACCTCTCTAAATTGAATGGATTTTTAGTGGTACAGTTGCGTACACACAAAAGTGATTGAAATATTTCATGGATTACTAGATAAGTAAAACTGTAGGTATATTAAGACGCACGGAGGGTAATATGTTTAGTTTGTTCCTATGTGGAGTTCTATAAACGAAACTGGTGCACCGTGTATTAAGTTGAAATTATTATCAATAATCAGATCTGCAATTACTTGCAGCCCAAGATAGTTAACTTACTGATCAATGTCCTAACAGCTATTTGCAAATCATAAACCGACTTGTTGTTGTACACTAAACGTACGTTTCTAAACGACTTACTAAAAAAAGCGTTTTAAGTGATAAGCTCTTTTGTAAGACTGCTTGTAAAATATAAGCAAAATGTGCTTTATGTGCGTTATCAAAATAAAGCCGTTTATCACACCCACAGAACAATATAGGTACTCAGAGGAGATCACACAAGTCCATGTCTTATGTCTTCTTTTTTTCTTGGATGGCAATATAGTCAACCCAATTTAGGGGACATTCTTGCCAGTGCCAAGTTGGAAATTTCTCAATTATAAATGACATAAGTGAGCTACCCCACCCCAGCCTGCAAAATAATAATATTTGTAGTAAAAAAACTAATCGATAGATTTTCAATACAACTACGTTGTCCTTTAAAATTGCTCACCTTAAATTATTTAATTAAAAATCAATAAAAGTCGTTGAAAAAAAAATCATTTATCCGTACTTTCAAACTCCCATATCTTTTGATAAATAAATAACATAACATAAACTCAAGCCTATATCCCCGAAGGGGTAGGCAGAGGTGCTAGCGCCCACATTTCTTCAGTTTATGTTTAGGTCCCAATGTAATAGGTGGCGAGCCTATTGCCATTAACCGGGCACTTATAAACCTGCGATAAATACACACATAACTTCGAAAAGTCATTGGTGTGTGCCATGGTAAAACCTGGGAACGAACCCGAGACCTCGTCTCAGCAGTCCATTACCCATTCCACTAGGCTACCGCGGATCAAAAATGATATATACAATATTTTAAATTGCTCAAAGTGTTAAAAACTGCTCAAGTTGCATTTATAATTAATTGCTCAAGTACAGTTTGTAACAGCTCCACTTTCCTTAATTACTAAATTAATATAAATAGTTTATTTAAATTTAACGTATATAGATAGGTTAGGTTAGAACTGTGACCACAACGCACGAGCCGAGCGAGCGTAGCGAGCTCGCCGCGGCAGCGGCCGGCGAAGTGCCAGAACCGAATCGGTCTTATAGTTATTGGTTTAGGTACGGTTAAAACTGGGTATTTACTCCCAGGCCATAAAAATAACCGTAAATACGTTATTATCTACATACGTTAAATTTGTTCAAACTATTTATATTTATTTAGTAATTAAGGAAAGTGGAGCTGTTACAAACTGTACTTGAGCAATTATAAATACAACTTGACCAGTTTTTGAACACTGAGAAATTTAAAATATTGTATACATCAAAAGATATAGGAGTTTGAAAGTACGGATAAATGAATTTTTTTCAACGACTTTATTGATTTTTAATTAAATAATTTAAGGTGAGCAATTTTAAAGGGCAACGTAGTTGAATTGAGTTATTGAAAATCTATCGATTAGTATTTTTTTTTATTACAAATAGTATTATTTTGCAGGCTGGGGTGGGGTAGGTACATAAGTGGGCAATATATACACAGACATAATGATAATTACAAAGATATATTAGGCACACAATGGACACTTGGGCAGGACACCATGCGGTTTTAGTCGATGCACGACATAACCACCCCCGCTGGCCGGCAGGGGGGTATCCGAAGGGATTTCCGCACGTAAAAAAAAAGGTCTTTACCTATGAAATTGCCGAAATTTTCTTACAAATTCATGAGTTCGTTATTCCTGTAATTTAAAAGCTATCTCCATTATTTATATTTTGTTTGAAAGTTGATTTCAAGATTTTTCAAAAATGTAATAAAAGTTGCTGTTTGTTAGCTTAATGTTGTCTCATTCGTACACAAAAAAAACATAAAATTTGGATTTGTCATCTATATATATAAAAATGAAACCCGTTTTCCGTTGTCACGACATAGCATGAAAACGGCTTGACCGATTTGGCTGATTTTTTTTTTGTAGTTTTCTAATACTCTGTACAAGGTTCTTACGGAAAAAAATATTAAGAAAATCTCTCAGAATTTTTTTTTTCGTGCGCACACCTTACGGTTTTAGTCGATACACGACAAAACCACCCCCGCTGGCCGGTGGGGGGTATCCGAAGGGATTGATCCTCCCCAAGTGTCCGTTGCCGGGCACCCCGGGGAAGCCCTTGAATTCAATACATGGCGGATCATTTTGACGTAGCGAAGCACGTGCCGGGCCGCTAGTTCCTAATAAAAATGCAAAAATGTTAGTACTGAAAATTGGGTTTCCTCCAATTTCTTCAAGAAAAACGGCAATTTTCTTACAATTTAATTAGCGATTTTATATATACTTTGTTAGATAACGCTAATAGAGATGATAGATCGTAGGGTAGATAAGCTTGATAATTAATCATAATATCAAGTAAAGATGGAGAATAATTAGGACACATAAATAGGATATGCATGATGTTACCTTCATTCAAACCACACTCACTTATAGATGAATCGCGCACCTTAGCTTTGCAAAGGTGTGCTGGTGTAGTACAATGGCCAAATCTCAGCCGAGACTGGAGTGGAAGAAAATTTATTTTCAATATGTAGGGTAACATGACCCAATGTTGGCACCCCTCCAACTTATTGGCACTCCAATGTTATCAGTAAAAAATAAGGATCTAGTTCAACAAACGGTGTTTCTACATAAATAAAACGAATCGGTGGTTAACTAATTTTATAAATTGGCAACACTCAACTGTCAGTAAAATTACTCAGCTGCCAAACTTTCAAATTTCTTTCACGTCGTAAGAGGTTTTGTGTTTTGTTACCAGTTACTTAAGATTTTATTAAGGTGAGTGCCACCCTGTTTTAGCTGTTTTCGTGTTAATTTATGAAGGCTACACATGATTATTAATGTTTTTTGGGTTTTGAATAGTTTACACACGTATTTTTGTCCTAGTATTCGCAATGATTAAAAAATGTTTTGAATTACCGCCCTGACAATAACCGGTATGCGATTCAAACATAATTCTAATTTATTGGCACTCTGACAATAAATGGGGTTGTATGACAAAATTTTTTTTGCAATTGGAACCTTATTTTAATCAGCTTTTATAAGTTTTTAACAGCAATACAAAGAAATCATCGTATTTTCTACAAGATTTCCAAATGTTGGCCCCATGCCAATAGTTGAAATTTAATTACTGGCAGTAATGCCAATAATTGGTAAAAGCATGTCAATAATTGGTTTTAGGTGTCCAAGATGAAGGTAAAAAACCTAATAAGAAACCGGATAAAAAAAGAAGTGAAGTAGGAGTACAAAAACGGAAAAAATATACTGAAGAAAGTGTGCAAAAAGCTCTTCAAGCTATTCGAAATGAAATTTGAAAACTTTCGTTTTCAAACACTGCGGTATTTATGACGAGAAGACTCGACGTAGTTTCCCAAATGCTACCCAACCAGGCTGGATCCTCCTCTTGGCCTCCTTCTCAAAATTGTTTTTACCTAACTGCACAATCTACCCGAGGTAAGTGTACTCAGAAACAATTTCAAGAAGGTGGCCATCCACGACGACCGGGCCCGGATCAGTGTGGCCATTGATCATGACTTTGGTTTTATATAAATTCATGCCAAGACCGATGCGTCGCGAGGCTGAAGCTAGGCTGTCCAGCATCCGGGTTAGCTCCTCTAGCGACTCCGCCATTAAGACTATGTCATAAAAGAATCGCAGCTGTGAGATGTAATCGCCGTTTATATTTATGCCCTTACCTTTTCAGTCCAGCGTCTTAAACATATCTTCCAATGCGCTCGTGAACAGTTTCGGGGATATGACAGTCCCCTGTATCACTCCTCTGCGCAATTAGATGGGTTTAGACTGCTGACCCTGTAGTTGGACACTCATAGTGGCGGCTTCGTAAAGGCATCTCAGAACGTTTTTTTTTTTTTTTTTTTCGTGCGGAAATCCCTACGGATACCCCCCCGTCGGCCAGCGGGGGCGGTTATGTCGGGCTCGCACCGACTAAAACCGCACGCCGTCTCGGGTCTTCAGACGCCGGGGTGTAGGGTTACCCATAGAGCATATCCCTCGCACCCCGACTGACCCTGGGCCATCTCACCACTAACAGCATCGCTCATCCTGTCTCCTCTGAAAGCAGAGGAGTAAGGAGAGCGATGTGTTCCCGCCACGTTGGGTATTGGCCGACGATCAATGCCAACCCTATGAAGGCATCTCAGAACCTCGACATAACGATAGTCTACTTGGCATCGCTGTAATGATTCCAGAACAGCCCAAGTTTCGACGAAGTCAAAGGCCTTTTCATAGTCCACAAAAGCGAGACACAGAGGCTGATTATACTCTTCGGACTTCTGTATAATCTGCCTCAATGTGTAAAGGTGGTGCCATATCCTCCGCAGAACCCAGCCTGTTCCGGTGGCTGGAACTCGTCGAGTCTCCTGGCGAGACGATTCGTGACCACTCGTGAAACCAGCTTATAGACGTGGCTCAGGAGTGCTATGGGTCTGTAGCTTTTCAGAAGGGTCTTATCACCATTCTTAAAAAAGAGAACAACCAAACGCCCGCTCCACGCCTTAGGAGTTCTCCCACTGTGGAGGACGGCATTGAAGAGTTTCTGTAGCTCCTGTATGACAGGAGCTCCTCCTGCCTTCAGAAGCTCTAAAGTAATTCCGTCCTCACCGGGGGCTTTTCCATTTTTAAGCTGCCTAAGAGCTAACACGATCTCGACTTGACTGATATCAGGCAGTTCGTCGGTATAGTGGCGTGTCAGGGTGGCTCTGGAGTCATGGTCGTCTCGTCGAGGACGGGGAGCATGTACAGTGTATAGCTGATTGATGGTTAACGTTGATTAACTTAAGACTGAAATAATATTATGTTACCAAAATGTTGCTAGATTACCCCTTGTACCTAAGAAATGTACCAAATTGCAATTTTTATGTAGGTAGGTACCTAAATAAAATATACTTTAGAGAGTACTAGTTTTATTTCGCTTACACTTTATGTAGATAATATCCAGGGTTTCACAACACCTAGACGTCTTAGAAGATTTTTAAGTACTAAATGCCAATAATAGAATAATTAGTGCATATTATTGGCACTGGAGTGCCAATAGTTGGTCCAACGCATGCCAATAATATGTCAAAAGATGCCAATAAATGGTATTAGGGTGTATTTGAAGAAAACATGTGTAATGCCTTATTTCCCATTTAAATATTGAAAAAAGGTAGTCAAATATGATCGCCACATTATAGTGAATTATTACAACGGATAGTATAAACCTCTCTACCCAGATATTAAAAATTTGAGTCAGGTTAAGGTACAGTATTGCTTAAAGTGCCAATAATTGGGTAGTTTACCCTAATTTAGACAACAGAGTCGAGAGATGGATACATGGTTATACAAGGTTGAAAGCAACGATAACCAGTCCATGTCACATCAAGTCCATATCAAAGAAAAAAAATCCAAGATCAGAGGGAAAATAGCTACGAGCTACATTCCTTTACCAACAACATTCAATATCTGACCATTTTTTAAATGTGAATAACTTGCCGTATTTTCTACATTACTTACTTATTTATACTACACTGTATACTTGTACATATAACATAATACGTATTTTAAAGTATCGAATTAGAATGCGCAAATGTATAAGAACAAGCAAATTAAGTTTTCGTCTGTGTCTAGTTTAATATATTTTACTTTCGTGAAACAGAACGTATGCTTTGAATTGATGCGTACAAGTCGCAACAAGTCCCGGAAATTTTTAAATTTCTAATATTTCTCACAGCAAGTGCCATGTTAATTTATATTATTATAAATAATAAAGGAAATTTAGTAAATTTTAATTCACTAACATTGTATGCTATGGAGACAATAGTATGCGTGTCGCAATATTTTGTGAATAAACTAAATATTAGGTCTTTCGGAAATATAATAAAATGGAATACTTTGAAAAAATCCAGTACTGAAGAATTTTGCAAACTTTTATTGGTTGAAGAAGATCTTTTAGGTAAGCTACCAACTGAGTTCCTAGATCTATTATCGGCCCTAAAAATGAATCTGGAGGAGAAATGCAAACATGATTTTAAAGATTTTTTTTTTACAAAGGAAAGTTGTTATCTTCAACCTGTGAACAAACAGTATATTTTTGATAATTGTTGGAAATTACTATGCGAGATAATTCCCAGGAATTATTTTGGTTGTAAGCAGAATACTAACATATTTAGGAATTTTATTCGGATCGTTATTTTTTCTATGAAAAGACAACATCACATGATTGGAAAACTTATTGAAAAATGGGATGTATCAGTACAATTTTGGAAAAATATTCCTAATTCTAGAAATATATTATTTAATTTCATTCTGTTGATACTAAAATATGTACTGGCACCAATAATTACTTTAAATTTTTATGTAACAACATGCAAGCTAGATGCTAATGAAAACAAACTTTATTATTTTTGGAAAGACCAATGGCAGAGCTTTCACGATAAACAGATGTCTAAAATGATATACACTAAAGTAATAAAGAAATTTGAACCTTACTCAATTGGAAAGCAATCAAGAAAAAATCATAGTCTTGCCAGCAGAGTTAAATTGAAAATTTTACAAAAAGAGATTCCTAAATTGCATTTAACATTGAAAGTAAATAATGAAAGCAGGCCCATAGTTTGCTACAAGAATAATCTACTACATACTTCAGAAAAATATAAAATTAGAGACAGGTTGCGGTTTTTGAGATCATTGACAGGGAAACCTATTACGAAAATTGAGACTCTGTATAATACTCTGTATTTTAAATGGGTGAATGCAAATAAACCAAAGCTATATTTTATAAAAACTGATCTTAGTAATGCTTTTGGTTCAATAAATAGAGAAAAGCTAGGGAAGATTCTATTAGAAAGATACTTAAATTTCTTGAAAGCAGAGACATGTGTCAGCAAAAAGAAAAAAATTGCTCAACAATATAAAGATATAGTACTTGAGTTACGGAAACCAATTCTTATCCGTGCAGGACGTACAGTCTTTGAATGGAAAGAAGGACTAGTGCAAGGATACAAATATTCACCGGCACTTTCTGAACTGTATTATTCATATTTGGATGCAGCATATCTTTCAAAACATCTAGAGATTGGTGAAAATGATGTAAAGTTATTTACAAGAGTTGTTGACGATTACTTGTACATTACAGACTCATTAGAGGATATTATGTCATTTATATCTGCTTTATCAAATTACCGAAATGTGAACTACGATAAAACTGTAGTAAATTTTCCACATGACAGCATAAGGTTTAGTGAAGAGATAACATTTCTGGGACACTGTTATAACACAAATAACATGCAAGTTAGTAGAGCAAGTAATATATATACGGGACAAATGTGTTATAAAATAACATTTACAAGTGGTCTGTCAGATTTACATAGATTTATTGAAAGTCGCATTGGTCAATCATGCATACCAATCAACAGTCATATTTTTAACTTGCAGTATAATAATGAAGTACTTATTTGGAGGCATATATTTACTACTTTTTGTTTATCAGCCAATAAATTCTGTACAATTTTAGCTGTACTATGTGAAGAAAAGGAAATGAGACATTTATTGATACTTTACAAAAAGAGGGTAGCCATAAAATTGACTGCTGCCATACTTGAAGTGCTTGTGAAGAATAAACCAGCAGATTTCCTGTTTGTATACTGTATTAATCATTTCAAATACTTATCATGGCAAGCCCTTTCTTTGTGTGCAAAACAAACACCAAAGTGTAGTGGACTCGTACCATTCATAAATGATGAATTGGCTAAAACTAATTGTATATTTGGCAAATGGATGGAACATTCAAGTAGAATCAATGTAAATGGTGAATGTCTAAGGAAGGCAATGAAAGAAATTTGCAAAAGAGGTGATTTGCGTGTGGTATTTAGAAATTTTGAAATACTACCATTAGGGTTTGAATGTTTCCACCATAGGAGATTAAAATAAATATAAAATAAACTGTGTAATTGTAACACCTACCTAGTTTTGCTATGATTGGGCTTTGGGACTTGAATCTAGGATAAGTATGTGAAAAGAAAAGATTAAATTTTTGAAAAGTTGTTTTATTTTTATAAATAAACTTTTTATACATACATTTTGTATTATTGTAGGTATTGATTATAGTAATATAAAAAAAATAAAGTATTCTTTTGGACGGAATTGTAACAGTTATCACCAGGTTTACTTACTCTACTATCTATAAAAATAGACACTATAAATTGTGTCTGTATAAACTAAAGAAGTACATTGACATAAGCTGCAACAGTATATTCAGATAAAGTAGAATATCAAAAAACTGTATTAAGGCTTTCATTTGGACATACATTCCGTCGAAATAAATGCCTTTACCTGCTAAATATTCACACCCTTAAAAAATCTAGTTACTGCAAATCGGTGGTTATATTATCAAAATTATTTCAGATATAATTGTAGGTTCCATTATAACATACCTGCAGATCTCTCTCTGCATACTGCATGTAAAACAGGAAGGTTTTAACATGCACTGGTAGAAACATTGATCGATAGTGCGACCGATACCGCTGTACTGTTCCCTAGGAACACGCGGCGTAAGAACGAGCGGTACAGCGGTGCCGTTTAAACTATACTACAATTTGGTGTCCGTTATGCTAGCGTACACAAGAGCTATATCGAGTTGGTTACTATGCCATTAAACTCTGTGTAAATACTGCCTAATTAGTGTAAAAATAAAAAAAACTCTTCCTCTTTAGTCTAGGAAATAAACACCAATTTCACTGTGTACGCTGGCGTCACGATCAAGCTAGCGTACACATGGCCGTACTCGAAAACTGCTAATTGTAAAGCAACAGCGTTTACACACAAAAATAGTGCTCTAATACTTCTCCCACTATGCAAAATTTCATAACGATTGCTCTTGTAGGAACAGAGATATTGAACAAGACTTTTCAATGACATTCGGAGCTGGCGTTATGGCAGCGTACACATAATAGTTCTCATAGAAAGGGAACTTTTCTTTTAATAAATGCTATATGTATAAATAGTGCGTGAAATTCTGCCTCTATTAGTGTAAATGCTTTATGCGAATTTGCAGTGGAATAATTTTGGATTTGGAATAATTTTCTGTATTTTAAAAAACTTGACAAATCACTTTAGAGCACATCTGTACCTGTACTATGAACAGAAATAAACATGGATTTTTTAATTATTCCACTGCAAATTCGCATAAAGCATTTACACTAATAAAGGCAGAATTTCACGCACTATTTATACATATAGCATTTATTAAAAGAAAAGTTCCCTTTCTATGAGAACTATTATGTGTACCTACGCTGCCATAACGCCAGCTCCGAATGTCATTGAAAAGTCTTGTTCAATATCTCTGTTCCTACAAGAGCAATCGTTATGAAATTTTGCATAGTGGGAGAAGTATTAGAGCACTATTTTTGTGTGTAAACGCTGTTGCTTTACAATTAGCAGTTTTCGAGTACGGCCATGTGTACGCTAGCTTGATCGTGACGCCAGCGTACACAGTGAAATTGGTGTTTATTTCCTAGACTAAAGAGGAAGAGTTTTTTTTATTTTTACACTAATTAGGCAGTATTTACACAGAGTTTAATGGCATAGTAACCAACTCGATATAGCTCTTGTGTACGCTAGCATAACGGACACTACAATTTGTTGTCACATGATTTTGTTTAACCTGTAGGACAACATCTGAATAAACTCTTACAAAATAATTTTTGAAAAAATTTACATGCTAAAGACCTCCTCAAAAGCAAGTAGGTTTCGTCAGTCAGTTTATGAAGTTGTTACAAATAAGAATTATCTCAATAAAGCTACCACAAGTAATAATTATGCCAAAGAAGCTACCACAATAATAATTATCTCAATAAAGCTACCACAAGTAACATTTCTCTCAATGAAGTTACCACAAGTAATATCTTATCTTATCTCAATAAAGCTATCACAAATATTCCTAAAGCTATAACTTGTCCTATCACACCATTTCTGAAAGCATGGGACAAGAAATCGGGGTCAGAAGCGACGTAATACGATGCTTGTGGTGCATCACAGGATATGATTCGAGCGGCTCGTATGAGCGCTGATCCACCGATGATTTCTGCTGACCGCTTGCTGTGAGCTAAAGGCTTTAGTCGTACCGCAACATCACTAAATATCAAGTCAGAGTATGGAGGCTGTGAGTAAAACATACTGAAACTGTAACAATGAGAAATATAAATTATCGTGGGTCTGTTATACACTTCACTGTAGGTCTCTTCACTCTTTTCTTATCAAATAGGCTTGTTTCTACCTATTCGTGCTAGGAAAAACTGTTCAGCGGTCCCACTAAGATCTTCGGGGTCAAGCCAATTATGAGCCGGTACACCTGCTGATTGACGGACGAGGCTCTGGCGCAGGTTTCCCTCATGGGGTTGGGGTCAGACGGTAATAGCTAACGTAAAAGTTAAATAAAACAATTCATGAAGAAAGGAGGAGTAGGCTTCGAAGTAGGCTTCGAAGCTAATCCTGGCTGCATCCAACACCCGCAGTGTTGGATGCAGCCAGGATTAGCACTCGAATGATGACACCTTTAGTGACATTACATTAGTGAGATCAAGCCTAATTTAGATTTAGTTTTAATTTCACCATCATCATCATCCCAGTCTTATTAATCTTAGTTGCTTCCAACGTTTCCACTTTTTTTTTAAGCCTTAAATTATTGTTACCTAAAGTCATCTGAAGTGACGGCTCCGTAGAACTGTTGCGCATATATCATGAGATTCGAGTAAGTATCCAGTTCTGTGTGGTTGGGTCTGCCCATCATAACATTTCCAGGAACTTTACCGAGGTTGCAGTGTTTGTATTCGTGCATCTTCGCGCGGGTGCCTGTGTAAAAATATGAAGATGTTAAAGTCAGGCTTCTTACATACATGACAGGATTGGTACAATCTATTTTGGTAAAATAGTTTTATCATCTCTTGCAGTTGTCCCTGCAAGTCGTTTGACTGTCGTTAAGGTTCATATTCCTTTTTAAGATTCGGACCCGTAGATAGAACGTCGAGTGGCGCACGATGGCCACGTCGCCACCGCCCTGCACCATGTATCGCACGGGTCCACTGTCCCCACTAGCACACGTTACCGTCGGGGCACAAGAGCTGCAGGTCGTCGGGCAGCAGGTCGCGCGCCCACCACTCGCGGCGGCGGCCGGACGAAACCTCTGCGGGCGCGGTGTGGCGCACGAAGGCCACGTCACCGCCGCCCTCCACCATGCAACGTACGGCACCTACGTGCCCGAAGTAGTCTTCGCTGGCGTCTCGCCGGCAGCGCCTGATTGATACACGACACGATATATACAAAACGAAAATTAGGGACACATGTTCGACAGAGAATCGGCTTGATGCCGTGTACACGCGCGCTTATGTCTTAGACATGAGGGTGTCAAGGATGTTCTCATCGGTTTGATTCAGACCTCGCGGCGAAGGGAGCTGTCCCTGGTCGACAGCGAATCGACGGTATTCCGATTCACCTATTGCATCTGTGCGACGGCGCCGAACGCCCCGCGTCGGCATGCTAAGCTAAACGTATTTGACACAATCGGTGAACTGTGCTGGCGACCGTCGAACTGTGACAAGAGGCAGTTGACCGTTTAGTTATATCCCCGATAGCACCTGAAGACCGCCGATGATGGTCGATAGATGGCATCGATGGATCGCAGTGCACTGCCATGGTGGCTAAATGGTTCTCATAATATTATCAAGCTTGACCGGAAGATATCATGTGCTGTATATGGACCGCACAGTACAATTCAAAAATGAACCGCAGGTCTCGACTGCCGAATACGCGATGACAGCCATCGCGTTGACCGACCGATCATTGACTTTTATGTATACTAGACTGGCTGTTCAAAACATAAAAAATTGGTATAGATTTTTGTATTCTATAATAGTCAACTTTGGCACCACTTTGACAACACGCACTCTAAGCGCCCAGAAGTGCTGCTTACATTGAAATTAGTTTTTCTTCCGTATCCATTTTTGACTTGTAACTGTCGCTTGAAAAACACAACTTGAATGATTCGCTAGTTGCTGCACCGTAATCTCCGCTCGTATTCCACGACGCACGGCCGACCGGCTTCGAACGGACCCGACGGCAGCCGATTGGATGCCGACGGCGCCGTTCGGAGCCGGTCGGCCGTCGCGACAGCCGAATGCATTCTGCGACACGTCGCGGGATTCCGACGGAGTTAACTATGCGTAAGTTGCATGCAAATATGAACTGTAAATACTGTTGATACATTTCAATGTTCTTTACCGCATTGTAAAATGCCGCCCGGCCCGGCCCGATGCGAACCGGTTGGTCTGAATCGTACCTTTTTTTTTTTTTCGTGCGGAAATCCCCTCGGATACCCCCCCGCCGGCCAGCGGGGGCGGTTATGTCGGGCTTGAACCGACTAAAACCGCACGCCGTCTCGGGTCTGCAGACGCCGATGGGGAGGAGGCCCGTACCACTTCCCCACCCCCGAACTTGACACTTTTTTTGGTCTGAATCGCTTGTCTAGTATACATAGAAGTCATTGCCGACCATCGACGATGAACGACGTTAGCAATCTTAAATTAATACAATCGTAAATTGTAACTTTGAAAATTGTAATACGTCATACAATACCTAAAGGAAGCGCCATGGCACAGATGACACAGGTTGTCGTGTGGCACAGTACCAGAGTCTACGTACTCCATACTGAGAGCGCCGGGAGCGCAGGACTTTGTGAAGTATTCCGCCGCTGCGTGAGCTCCGTCACAACCGTATGGTCTGGACAAAAGATACGTATTTTGTTCAACAAGCTTTTTTTTGACTACTTTTCCAAGAAGTCATCGTCCCCACGCTTTTTACACACATGTGGGGTCGACAAAATATGTCTCCTACTATCTTCCACTTCAAATCTGCCCATTCGTCATTTAGTACTCTTAGAGTATATCCTTATTTACACAGTCAGCATAAATGCCCATAACAAGCTAATCTTTTTTTCCGTCACTGGCGCAACTTTCAAACTTCCTCTTCTGATATAATAAATATACTCAAATTTTATATTGTCCACTCCATCACACACACACATCCATCTCGGATTTTTTATTAAAAATAAAAGCAGTTTTGAAGACTATATAAGCACTAGCTGTCGCCTGCGGCTCCGCCCGCATGGAATTCTGCTGCCGTTCCCGTTACACATGGGATCCTATTTCCGTGATAAAAAGTAGGTTATGTAATATTCCAGATAGTCATCTATCCCTGTACCAAATTTCAGCAAGATCCGTTCAGCTGTTAGAGTGCGATTGAGTAACAAACATCTTCACAAACTTTCACATTTATAATATTACTAGCTGTAGCACGCGGCTCCACAAGTATGGATTTTCGATCTCGTATCTGCTTCCCATGGGAACCTATTCCAAGGATAAAAAGTATGTCCCATTCCAAAATTTCCCTGTACCAAATTCAGGCAGATCCGTTCAGCCGTTCTAGCGTGATTGAGTAACAAACATTCATCCAAACTTTCACATTTATGATATTAGTGAGATATATAGTTTCCTATATATCTCAGGATATACTATCAGGATAGGATTACATAGGGGACTTAATACCTGAGCAATTTCTGACACCAATAAAGAATGATAGCAAAAAAAGGGAAAGTGGGCAGCTATTTAGACTGGTTGGTACTAACCTGATCCACCCGTTAGACAAAAGATACGCGAGCGGGTACACCCAGCCGGCGGCCTGGCCTAGCCCCGTGTGGCAGGTATTCTTGCCGCGGAGGTAAGTGAGGTCTGTGTCTGGGTCTTGTTCCTTGGCAACCGCCACTGCGTAGTACCAATTATCACCACTGCTGTAAACCTGTTACGGATGGGTACTGTTTTGAAATAATATTCATTCATGTAGAGTTTAGACAATGCCAGGCTGTCACGCCCTTATACCACCGATATGGGGGCTGTTCTTTACGAACACACGTGTTTCCTTCTTCCTACAATGTCGGGTCCATTAAGCAGGGTGTAAAAAAGCATCAGGCCATTATACTGAGGTCCGACATTTGTAGCATTATTGTGCGTATATCCCCTGCCGGTCAGCAGGGGCGGTTATGTCGGTCTTAAACCGACTAAAACCACATGCCGTCTCGAATCTTCAGACGCCGGGGTGTAAGGTTGCCCAAAAAGCATATCCCTCGCATCCCGACTGACCCTGGGCCATCTCCGGTTTCGAGATGGCCCCCTCGGGTTTGGGAACCACGGTGTCCCCGTCTTGTCCCGGTTTGGGGGAGGGGCGCTAGTCGCCCCGCCGTCCCGGTCTGCTTCTGCTGGGGTGACAGGCGGCTTCACCTGCCCCAGGCCTGCGCTCACGGAGGACGGAGGTATGGTGTACCTAGAAAGGAGAAAGATTTGGGGACACATGCCAACACGCTAGTCGGCATGTGTCCCGGGGCGTACCTCCTGCATGAAGGGCACGAGGCGGTGGCTGGCGGCGGCGTGCAGCATGTCGGCGGCGTCCAGCAGCACGAAGTCCGCGGAGCCCTCGGCCACGGCGCGCTCGCAGTGGCGCGTGCTGTGGCCCCGCCAGCACACCAGGCGGGGCGCCAGCGACGCTGCCGCCAGTGCGACCTGTGCACGCCGCACCGTCAATACACACTCCTACGCTACAATGTTTTTATGTGTTTTTTTTAAACTAGGAATAGTGTGTGAAATGATGAAAATCAGAATTACGGTGGTCACTGTCAAATGTTATTCAATTACATTACATATTAGTGTTGTCGGATTTACTATACTGGATTACTCAATATAATCTACCGAGTGAACTGATTACGTCTTTATTTTCCAAGTATTGTTTTTTTACAGTTATACTTAGGCACTACAGCTAATGAGCTAATGTTAGATAGATCCGCGTGGGAGGCGCCGAGGCGGGCCCTCGGAGTGGGAGCCCTCTCGCTCGGCGCCTTGCTCAGAGCGATGGTGTAGAGTGCGAGCGTGTGGGCTGCCGCCGCCTCCTTCTGCGAGCAAGTAATGCTCGAGAAGGAGGCCCTAAGCTTAAAGACTTTTCCGGGGGCAAGACGGGGACACCTTAGTTCCCAAACCCGAGGGGGCCATCTTAAAACCAGACATGGCCCTAGGTCAGTCGGGGTGCGTGGGAAATACCTTATGGGCCTCGGCGTGCGGTTTTAGTCGGTTCAAGCCCGACATAACGACATAAAACCAGGCCTCCTTCACTCCATATACTTGCGCGCTATAATTACCTACCGCCCGGCCGAGCGGCCTCGGGCCGTTTGCGGACCAAATTTCAGTGCGGTTTTCGCTAGCGAAGCGCACGCAAGCTGTTTAATTTTAATCGCTCCGTTCGTACGCGTACCTACGATGCCGTCTGGTGCCTTATGTGCTGTAGATGGGTGCAAATCAAGTAAAAGAAGGAATAAACACCTAACATTTTTCCATTTACCTGTCAATGAAGAAAGGTAAGTGATAAACTATTACTGTTTTTTGTCGTTTCAAAATTATTTTTAATAGGTCTAGTCTAGGTCTAGATGATACATGATTAGCTTGCCCTTTCAGACACAGATGTACCTACATATTTTTGTTACATAGAAACGTCATACTTACCTTAAACACTATTTTAAGAACGTTTAAATCGCTAGTATTATTAAAATAAAATTTTGATATTTGACGGACAGTCGCGCAGACCTACCTACGAAACTTCCAACACAAGTCGCGCGGGGCGCGGCAACCTGTCTCAACTTGTCGCGCTGTTAGCGTAAACAAACATACAAGGATGATTCGGTTTTATGCGATTCGTAAAAAATATATAAGTAAATGTATGTAGTGTGTGTAATGTAATGTGTAAAGAAAAATTAATTTAAAGATGTTTGAAGTTATAAAAAATAATTATATTGCAAAGGGTTCATTTTCCATGATATCGTCAAATAATTCTTGAGCTCGCCCCGTGTTATAGTTATTAATAAATTGATAAATGTTAATAATCATTCAATGTATTTATTAGTATTATTTATTCATAATATTAAATTTTAGGATTGCCTAGTTTGGGATCTATTATAAATTCGTCATGTCTGTGTGTCTGTCCGTCTGTCTTATCTAGGTACCCATCTCCTTCCTTAGACCTGTCCCTTTTTTATTTTTTTTTAGGTGTGAACAGGCCCGATTAAGCAAGGCCCGACACCAAGCCAAGAAGTCATTATGTGTGTTGTCTTCATTTTGAATAGTCGGTGATTATTCATAAACCACAATTACGATTTGACGCTTTGCCTACAAAACTGCTGCCATCTCTACCAACTACTTCAAGTGCCAGTACTGAACCAGAATCTAAGGAAATATCGACACAAACCAAATATTCGAATATTAATATACTATCAGCCATTACCATCAACGGCGCAGATATATAATTTATTAGATTCAGGATTTTTTCTACATTACAATTTCATAACCGAGAATTTAGAAAGGGTAAGAAATTTATAAAAAATTATATAAAATAAAACACATGAAACTTAAGATTTTTTATTTATTTTACCTACACACTGACCTCTATAATTATGTTTTATCTAGATGTATCAGTCAGCACCAATTTATAAAAAAATATTTTATAAATGATACAATTTTAAACTAGGTACCACCTATAGTCAGAAGTAGTCAGAATATATTCACAGTTATCAATAACATAGACACAAAAAGTTATATTAATTTAATTTTATCAAAGAGGCAGCCCTGCGATTGCTGTGGGATCGCGCGGTGCGAAGCAATCTCAACTGTACGCTTGAGCATTTAGGCACATTTTAGCATGCAATGGTTGCTGACGCGACGGAGTAGTCTATTATAGCAGTAGGTTTTGGAATTTTTCTACTGAGTAAAGTATCTGTTACGTAGTAACTATTTAGTAATCTGTGATAAAACCGCACGCCGATGCTTGGGTTTCCGAGGGGATATGCGCACGAAAAAAAAAGCTGATTTTAGATAGACTTTTTGTCAAATGTGAAAGTATGGGTAACAGTGCAAACTTAAGGCTAAGCTTTAGCCAAAAAATCAGTAGTTCCGAAAACTAATATACCAAAGGTGCGTTTTAGAGACTGGTGAGATGGCAAACTTTGTGTAATGTGACACATGGATTTCTACTCATAATATTATTTGCTAATATGTCCGATTTTATAACACTGAAGCGATGGTGACACCACCCTTCAGTTCACAAAAACGTTAATATGACTACACTACTATTTTTGATGTGCTAAAAAAACAGTTAAAATCTTTTTAATTAAAGTTTATATTTTTAATTAAAACATTGTATTGTCACAGTGCTTAGGTACTGTGACAATACAATGTTTGGCATTGTAATTAAGTATTACTGAGGCATTGCCCGGTAATAGCTGTCACAAGTATGTTTAATAAGGTATTAAAGCATATTCAACTCATGTATTAACTTTCTACCTACCCTCATCTTGCCACATTTGTCCATTTCCTGGTCGCTAGTGACACACAGCGTGGCTCGCTTCACGGGACAATCTCTGATACCATGTACTGCTTTCTCTGCCTGGCTTCCTACATATGCGTTGTTTAAAATATGCTTAGCAGCTTGTTGCTCTTCTGTTAATATTCGAAAGTTTATGGTAGCATCCTAAGAACAAAAAAAACGAGAGCTTGAAAAAATATTAGTCAAAGTGGTAAATTCTAAAGAAAGTGAGGTAGCAGACCGAAAACTAAGCAATCGTCCTAAGCCAGTCGTCCCCAAGCTGGTACACATATGATTAACGGACGAGGCTTTCGTCTCGGGGTTGGGATATTAGACGGCAGTCGCCCCCGCAAAAGCCAAGCTAAGGGAAATCAAGGGGGAGAGAGAGTAGAAGAGCGGACCCCGGGCTCCTACAAAATGCAAGCTTTGGATGCAACCGGGACTCGCTGTGATGATGTACCAAGTATAAACTCATTACCTGTAGTAGCAAATCGGTGGTCACATTGGACTTGAACAGTCGAAACACTGGTTCGATGAGTTGGCCGCCTGAGTCAACACGGGGTTTATATGGTGACATTGTGTCTTTTCTAAATGAAAAAAAAAAAAAAAACTTATAATCTATCTCTAAAGATATTGCACTTTCCATAAGTAGGGGCAGCAGAGTATAACTACATACATTGATCATGTTTAATAAACAGGGTGAATTTTTCAACTGGGTGTGGATGGCCAAATCCAAAACTATGAGTCGCGAGTACGATATTTATGAAAAAGAAAACTGCATCATTGGATTAAAAAATATCAATACTCTTAGCCAGGAATTGAACCCCATGATTTAGAAAAAAAAAACACACCTAAATTAATACACCATTCGACAGTACTGCTAATAAGGAACGAATTCTGGTGAGTAATAACCAACGACATACTTAAGGAGAGATCTCATTTTTAACAAAATACTTTTTTTATTTGCGGACACCACGTGCCCCGGCACGGATAGATATAGGTTAGAAGGGTGTGGCGGACGTCTCAATGAGACACCCTTCTTGTTAGGTTACTTGTGATGATGCAAAAAGAACTAGAAGCCCTTGGAGGCGGGGCTCCGTCGACGTTTCTAATTCACTAGATAAAACAGAATTATAAAATAAACAAAAATGTTTCGCTCACCCTCTTCCGCGACTTAGATGTAGCATCCATGAATATGCAGATTAACTAGGTAAAGTGGAGATATCTGGTACTCTGGAGTCGAATTTCACACTTTAAAGGGTCATTGGCGGTAATTTGCAGATTACCTAGTTAATGTGCATTTTAACATATTCCAAACTCTAACAGTAACATATTTATGCTAATAAAAAAATCAAAACTAACTTGTCATTATCATCCTTATTTTGTCTGTTATTATAGTTAAACTTATCCCTGTTGTTGTACGAGTCGTAAGGATACCTTGACTGCTCTGTCGTCGAGTATGACATGTAGGGGCCACTGGTCTGATACATGTTTGTATTGTTATTATAGTTTTTGTTTAAAGAATTTGGCTCGCCGTACAGTTTGTAGATTATTTGGAAGAAGTTTTGATATCTGAAACAAAAATAAAAGTCTGAAATATCTTGAAATTTTTGGTGAATAAATAAATATTCTACATAGCACTATCTAGACCAAAAGTAAGCATAGCTTAACTAGCGTGTGTTATGGGTTCTAGAATGCAAATATAACTCACTTAGATACATTTTTTTTGTAAAAATAATCATATTATACATAGAAACACAAAGACCAATGCAAATATTCATATTCCTGCATACAAATATTTGCACTGAGCGGGTATCGATCTTGCGACCTCTGACTTAGCAGTCGAACGCTCTACCGCTACTCCACAGACGTCGTCAAATATATACAAGTTATCGTAAAATCAAAGAAAATTGCATTTAAAAGTATTTGTAACAGTGTTATCAACAATTAGTACCCACAATGAGAGAAAGCGCAAACTTCACTGTCATCTCAGTTTTATAGTATGCAAGTACTGTAAGCCGTCTGTCCCAACATGTAAAAACCGGGCAAGTGCGAGTCGGACTCGCCCATGAAGGGTTTCGTAACTATTCAGTTTAGAAAAAAAAAAATTAGAAACCTCAAAATCACTTTTGAAGACCTATTCATAGGACACACTACAAGTATGGGTTGATGAAAAAAAATTTTTGAGTTTCAATTCTAAGTATGGCCAAACCCACAAAATTTATTGTTTTTTTTTGCTATTCTTGTGTGAAAATCTTAATGCGGTTCACAGAATAAATCTACTCACCAAGTTTCAGCAGCATAGTTCTTATAGTTTCGGAAAAAAGTGGCTGTGACATACGGACGGACAAATAGACATGACGAATCTATAAGGTTTCCGTTTTTTGCCATTTGGCAACGGAACTCTAATAACTGGAGTATAATTAATTTTATCAGTGTCAAGGCTACTTGCCATAAATACCTACTTAAAGGAGTCCGGTCCAATTTAGATGCAAACTTAAGCACTAAACAGTATCAGTAACGTACAAAAAAAAACAATCGATTATTAATTCAAATCATCATCATCTTAGCGTTATTCCCGGTTGCATCCGAGGCTTGCACAACGGAGCCCTGCGTTCGCTTACTTCTTACCTTCTCCTTCTTTTGGTTTGGCTTCTACATACGGCTTTTATGGGAGCGACTGCCGTCTGAGAGAGTCTGCTAACCTCGAGAGTAAATCCTGCGCCAGCACTTCGCCTAATAAGTTTTTGAAGTTGGCATGACTCCAAAGTTTGTGGTCTCATAGATAGATAGAATACTCTTTATTGCACACCACATAATATTATACACAACTTGTTGCGGCCACCCCCTACACCGCGGGGAGCGGGGCGACGCGAGCGCTGCGCGACTAAAAGAAGACTTGATCGCTTCCAACGAGACAGGGCACTCGTCGCGGACGTTGCATTTTTATCATTGTAATTAAACATTTAGTATCAAAAAAGCTATCGAAGTCTCATTCACAACATCTTAAGTCTAAATGTATTGTAGGTACAATGGGCGGTCTTATCGCTAAGAGCGATCTCTACCAGACCACCTTTGGATTTATCAGTAGGAGTAGAATAGCAGTTGATGGCGTACTGCGTCATAAATACATCTCGATTTAAGTCTTTATTGATATGGAAACAAGGAGTATGTAGGTAAGTATACCTCTTCCGTTGCTCCTGAGACGCAGCACTGCTAGTGACTACCGCGTCAGCCGGCGCGCGGCCCCAGTTGCAATGTTCAGATTCAATCACCGGTCGACGTGTGCCATCCCGGCAGAGCAGCTCAAATTGGTCTTCTGTCACTCCACCTATACAAATATATACATATAATACGACCCACTCGATGGTAAGTGATGCCAATGGTCACCGATATATGGGAAGGCAAAAGGAAACGAGTAGAATAGGGCAATAACATTAATTTAAAAATTAAAAACACAATACATTACACAGAAGACACAAAATCATATATAGCTAAGAACCATCTCGATCATATCGGCTTCCAAAAAAAAATCCGTATTAAAATTGGTTCATCCGGTCGGGAGCTACGATACCACAGACAGATACACACACAGACACATCAAACTTATAACACCCCATCGTTTCTGTGTCGGGGGTTAAAAAGGATAAAGCACTGTCACAAACACTACACCCACTACTAAAAGCCGATATTAAGTACATCCCCGTCGGCACCGACCCTTCCGTTCTTGAAAAACACGGCATATAACAGAACAAGTGGACAAGGTTATACCTTACTACGGAAATTAGTGTCAACAAACTCCTCTCCAATGACAAATCAAAAAGTGATGTGATTGGTTACCATTTTAAACAGAGAACTAGTATAAAAATAAACGTCTGTTAGTAGCCAAACTCGTGTTGCGAATGATGTTGAACATCTTTACAAATTTGTGGCAAACAAGCGATAGCTGGGGGCACTTTGTCTTGATATTTGGTGTGGAAAAAAGAGTTTTCTTTGAAAAAAAATAATTTTGTCATGCAACTTTAGATGATAGTGGCAATTTCTGGGTATTCTCCTCCATGGCTGAAGAAGTTGAACCCTAGCGCCCCTTTCCAACTCTTATATGAGATAGGTAGTTAATGTTACACTACTTACCAAGTATAGTATGTGATAGTAAAGCATGCTGCACAGTAGTATCACGTACGAATGCTATTTCTCCTGAGTTATTCGCTATGAGGCATCGTAGGGCTCCTTCATAGCCAGCATAAGGATCAGCTAAAGTGCACCGTACTCCCGCACCACCCGTACAAAGTCGACAAAGTCTAGAAGATAAATTAAGAATATTAAGTTTTAGTTGAATTTTACTACCCCACCCACACAGCGTTCGCTCTCAGGGCTGGTGGGTCAGATGGCTGTCATTCTCTTATAATTATGGAATAGGAGAGCGGACCCCAGGCTCCAAAGTGCAAACAAAACCTAGTTCAATAATGTATCACTATATAATATAAAACAAAGTCGAAAGAACGGATTTTGGTACGATTTTGTCTATTAGAAAGGTCTTGCTCAGACTTAAAATCTACCGTATGTTTGATTGCAATTGGTTAAGTAGAACTGAAGATATTACCAAAAAACGATAACCGACCCCCGCGGGTTCAGCTAGTTCATAATTAAGATGTATTCAGTTAGAGCCTCTCAATGGGAGCTCTCCGGCCTATAGAAAACCACAAATTAACGTATTTCACGTAAGTCGTAGATATTACCAAGACCTTACATACGTTTTATTTTACATGGGGACCCCGGAAACCGGACGGACGATCAACCCAATTTGTTTCCGCCACTTCATTCATTTCCCCATCCCTCCCCTTGGGGACGATTGTCTAATTGGTCCACAACTGTTAAACTTTAATTATTAAAAAAAACCGGCCAAGTGCGAGTCGAACTCGCCCATGAAGTCTTCCGTAGAAGCAAGTAAAATTTTTATATGTGAGTTGATTGAATGAAAGGTAATTGCGATTTACGATTTATAACGTATTAAAAAAACTACTTACTAGATGTCGTTCAAATCAATTTTCGGTGGAAGTTTACATGGCGGTGGAATGTACATCATATATTTTTTTTAGTTTTATCATTCTCTTATTTTAGAAGTAACAGGGAACACACACACACACACAAACACACACACACACACACACACACACACACACTACCACTTTGGAAGGGTCTATCGCGCAAACTATTCGGCTTAGAAAAATACGATAGTAGAAACCTCAATATCATTTTGGGTTTGATGAAAAAAAAAAGAGTTTCCGTTCTAAAGTATCGGGAACCCCCAAAATGGGCCAAAATTTATTGTTTTTTTTCTATTTTTGTGTGAAAATCATAATGCAGTTCACAGAATACATATACTTACCAAGTTTCAACAGCATAGTTCTTATAGTTTCGGAAAAAAGTGGCTGTGACATACGGACGGACAGACAGACAGACATGAGGAATCTATAAGGGTATCGTTTTTAGCCATTTGGCTACGGAACCCTAAAAACATAAATTATTCGAAACTTACTTGTCAGAATTATCACCAATTGGATTGTACATGTCTTTTAATGAGTTTGGTGCGCAGGATTCGCCGAAGAACTCTATTGCAGATTTCACATGGTTATTGCAGTCAGTTATCTTAAGCCCACCATTTTGCATTAGCTAAAACAATTTTTTATACATGTGTAGGGTTGTCGATCGATAAATTGATATATATTGAGTACTAGCGGCCCGGTACGTGCTTCGCTACGTCAAAATGATCCGCCATGTATTGAATTCAAGGGCTTACCCGGGGTGCCCGGCAACGGACACTTGGGGAGGATCAATCCCTTCGGATACCCCCCACCGGCCAGCGGGGGTGGTTTTGTCGTGTATCGACTAAAACCGTACGGTGTGCGCACGAAAAAAAAATTCTGAGAGATTTTCTTAATATTTTTTTCCGTAAGAACCTTGTACAGAGTATTAGAAAACTACAAAAAAAAAATCAGCCAAATCGGTCTAGCCGTTTTCATGCTATGTCGTGACAACGGAAAACGGGTTTCATTTTTATATATATAGATATATTTCCAAATTTACAAAGAGCTGTAAGCGCTTAAATATTCGAACAGACCTTACACCTCCACGAAACTCAAATGATCCGATGTTTCCTTTTTGTTTTTGATATTCCTAAATAGCGTAGTTTCGCAAATATATGAAAATTCGTCAACTAGAAGAAAACAAATACAACCACGATTTTGGAAGTTTGGAATCTATGCATATATATAAAAAAGAGTCGCGTTACGCGATGACCGTTATAACTCGAGAACGGGTGGATCGATGTTTATGATATTGTTTTTTTTTATTTGTTTCCGCCTATAGTGTGTCATTACGGTTTTATTTTGCAGAAATCCCCACGGTTACCCCACCGCCAGCCAGTGGGGGTAGTTATGCCGGACTCAAACCGACCAAAACCGCACACCACCGTCTCTAGTCTCTAATATACAGTGTATAGGGTGTAAGTTGGCCTAATAAGGCAATTTCCTTGCACCCCGGCTGACCCTGGGCCATCTACGGCTTTGAGATGGCCCCTTCGGGATACTGTGCCTTTATGAAGGAATATGAGACATTTATGAAATAAATTCAGCCGGTAAGGTAACGAACATAACTTGATTCTAAGGCGGAACGAAGTTTGCAGGGTTAACTAGTGTTGCGTTCCTAAACGAAGTAAAAAAAAAAAAACAATTTGCGTTGACAGATCTACGACTGTCACTTGTTGTCAACTTGTTGAAAGAATTGTCTTGAGAAAACGTTTGTTGAAATAAGTTTTGTTCTAATAAGTATAATCCGTGAATATCCTATTTGGCCAGTGTTGGATTGGTTATATTTTGGACTAATTAACGTGATCGGTTGGGAGTTGTTCGACCGAATCATATATTTGTCTAGAAGGGTTCCACTTGTACCACGCGCTCTGATCTGTCCACACAAACCTCATACACCCTACACTTCATAAATACTCAAATACAGACACAGACAGGTAACAGCGTCGTGTTTCGGGCGCCTTCTAAGTTGGTAAGTGAAACCTATTTTACTAACAATTGCTCTGTGAACCGCAGACTGCTCACTTCACATTGTAGCTAGGAGGGCGAACTTCCACTGCGCACTATACCTCCTGGCCCGGAATTGAACATTTTGGTAGCAGAGCGTGGTTGTGTCGGATTCGAACCGACTAAAACCGCAGTCTCGGGTCTCATAACCTTATTTGTATTGGTTATTAGTTGTAAACAAGTTAATATCAGTTTGGTGTGCTGATTTGGAGTCATTGCTGGGGAACCATTATGACTAATTAATTGGCAATCTCTTGTTAAGGCATTTGATTTAATCTTTAAGCTATATTGAATTATATTGTATTGGTGTTTGTATCAGTGTTGGATAAAATAAATTGAACTAACATTGTTTAGATAATTATTTGTTTGGGTAATCTCTTGAATTTTGTTGGAATGTCTCATTTAAGTGCAGCGAAGGAGGCCATAGCCGGTATAACCACACAATTGAGGTGGTTCACGTCGGCGGCGGCCACCACTACTCGACCAGAGCTGGCAGAGACCACTCTTACCAGGTTCGGCGGTATGGAGAACAGGCTTGGGGCTGTAGATGCCCTGTTCACCCGCTTTAGCCACCTGGCTGAGGACCTCGGGTTGGACCAGCTGAGTCAGGCAGCGCGGGACAAGGTTGTTGGCGACTACGACCAGATCCTGGCGTTGGCAGACACGATTTCCCTACGTGCTAGGGAAATATTGAAGAGCCGGGAGTCTGTCCAGGTCAAGCCGGAGACCTCTGTCGCTGGCCCGGGACTTTTAAGCAAGCTGCCCACGCTTGAACTGCCACATTTTGATGGTCAGATGGACCACTGGCTGGGCTTTCAAAATTTATTTGTGAGTCTGGTCGACTCGCGCTCGGACCTTGGACCCGCCCAAAAGTTGGCCTATTTGATGTCCGTCCTCAAGGGAGAGGCCCGAGCCTTGGTGCAGCACTTGCCGGTGACGGATGCGGCTTACCCTACTGCTCTGGAGCTGCTCTCCCGGCGGTACCACAATAAACGGTGTTTGGCTGACGCTCACATTAGCCATATTTTGGGGTTGCCCTTTATTACGGGAGTGTCGACACTGCGTACCGACCTTTTGAACCCATTGGTGGCAGCCACCAATGCCCTCAAGCGACTGGAGCTGCCGGTGGACCATTGGTCCTATTTATTGGTGCACATAGTGCTGCAACGACTGCCTGCAGACTTGAGGTCTCGCTTTGAGCAGAAGTATGGTGGGGATAGTGCCACCCATCTCCCCCGCTTTGATGACCTAGTCAAGTTTTTGGAGGATGAATGTAGGATCCTCGACAACTCTGGCCTTGCCTCGGGGTCACGCCAACCGCCTCCCCGGCCCAGAGACCAGGGACGGACCGGGGCTCGGGGGCCCCTTGAGGGTCGCCCCGCCCCCCGTTTCGCCGGCACCCAGAGTCGTCCCAGTTGTGACTACTGCAGGGTCACGGGACATGGCATCATTTCTTGTGCGGCCTTTTTGGACTTGCACGTCAGTGCCCGCCGCCGAATTGCCAAGGCACGCCGACTGTGCTATTCTTGTTTGGGGGCTCATCTTCAACGGGAATGCCCCGACTCCCGCCCTTGTAGAATTTGCAGGGGGTCCCATGTGGACGTTTTGTGCGCTAACGCGAACCGCGCTGGCAGTCCAGCCTCTGATGTGGGTTCGCGCACGGGCGGGGATCGCGGAGACGAGCACCAGGTCCGCTCGCCGGTTCCAAACCGGCAAGGGGCCCGCACTTTCGAGCACCGCTCGCCACCCCCCGCGCCGCGGGACGGCCGCCAGGTCTCCCCACATGAAGGCGACTATGCAGCCGCTGCTCGCCGGCAATGGCCGGACCAGCACCGCCTGCACTCCCCTCCGTTGGCGGAGCGCCCCAGGTTGGAGTCGCGCCCTCCGCCATTCAGGCATCCGGTGGGATATGCCCCTCCAGCCATGGCACGCGGCTCGGGACACCGCGCGGATGAGGAGTTTGCGTTCTATCCTCTTCGGGAGAGATTACAGCCTGGGTGCGGCGATCGGTCGCCGCCCAGAAATTAGGAAGTTGGCGCCTGCCCCACCACTGCAACCTCCCAGATCGACACGGTTTTGTTGCCTACGGCATCGGTTAGGGTCTGGGGACCAACGGGGTCCTCTGTTGTGGTCCGTGCCATTCTGGACACGGGATCCCAGGGTTGCATTTTGTCGTCTTGGTTGGTGGGACAGGTAGGCCTAGACATACGTGGCTATTCAGACACGATTAGGGGAGTTGGCAACGCAGCCGTCACCACTGTTGAGGGACAGACTTGGTTTGGGCTCACTCCAGTGAATTGTTTGGCCCCTAAAATTGCTACCTCGGCCATTGTGATGAAGAATATTTTGGGAAGGCATCCCCAAGTTCAGCTGTCTTCCGAAGTTGTCCGGTTGACGTCAGGCCTGGATTTGGCTGACCCTCGGTTTGATTCCCCTAGCACAGCGCATTTGTTGTTAGGTTCCGACGTACTCGGGAGGATAATTTTGGATGGTAAACAGATCTTGCAGCCGAACGGTTTGGTGGCTGTCTCGACCATTTTTGGCTTTGCAATGATGGGACCGGTGTTGAAGGTCCCCCCTCCACCTGAGCTTGATGTTGCATTGGTGTCTGGCTCCGCTCTCTCTGACGCCGTTCAGAGGTTTTGGGAGGTTGAGGAGCCCCCTCAGGTAGCCCGTTTGAACCCGGAACACCAGGATTGCGAATTGTTCTATCAGAACAACACGGGTCGACTCCGTTCCGGTCGGATTGTTACCAGGTTGCCCTTTGTCGCAGTGCGACCACCTCTCGGTGAATCTAGACCTACGGCCGAGAAGAGATTGTTGGCAATGGAGCGCCGCATGGGCAGGGACCCTGTGTTGAGGCAGAAGTACTTGGATTTCATGCAGGAGTACGCGGATTTGGGACACATGTCGGTGTCAAGGTTGGATTGGCGCTCAGTTGAACATTACTTCCTGCCCCATCATGCGGTCCTCAAGCCGTCCACTGGCAAGCTGCGCACGGTGTTTGATGGGTCTGCGCGAACTTCTTCGGGTGTCTCATTGAATGATTGCTTACATTCAGGCCCCAAATTGTTAAAGGACCTTTGTGACGTCATCACGTCTTTCCGTCGACATCAGGTTGTCTTTGTGGCCGACATCAAGATGATGTTCCGACAAACGGTCATTCACCAGGATGACAGACGTTATCAGTTAATCCTGTGGCGCGAGAACCCCCAGGACCCCATGATTGTGTACGAGCTCAATACGAATACATACGGCCTTCGTTCTAGCCCCTTTGTTGCCATTCGTTCGCTTTGGGAGCTCGCGGACCGAGAGCGTTTGAAGTTCCCTCGGGCGTCCGCCATCTTGAAAACGGACCTGTACGTCGATGACGTCTGTACTGGGGCTTCCACGGTTGGGGAAGCCATTTTATTGCGTGACGAGTTGATTGGGATCCTGGCTTCCGCAGGATACGAGTTGCGTAAATGGGTGTCCAACTCTCCAGCTCTATTGGAAGGTTTGCCGGAGGATCATAGACAGGACCCGCATTTGTTTGAAGACGTTGACAACCCCGCCATGATGGCCGTCCTCGGTGTTCAGTACAGACCTGTCCAAGACATCTTTACATACGATGTCGACCTAGAGTCGCCCCACACTTGGACTAAACGACTTGTGTTGTCTACTGTCGCAAGGACTTTTGATCCTAATGGTTGGATTTGTCCGGTACTGTTTTGGGCGAAATGCTTTCTCCAGCGCCTCTGGACCGCGGGACTTGGTTGGGACGAGCCGCTTCGGGAAACCCTGTTGAAGGATTGGATCCACTTTGTGTCCACACTCCCTGCGGTCAATGAGGTCGTGTTGCCCCGCGCCATCCTCCCCCCTGGGAGTTACACTGCTACCCTCCACGGGTTTTGTGACGCGTCGTCGCACGGTTACGCAGCCGTTGTTTATCTGCGCACTGTCAGCGCGACAGGCCAGGGGAAGCTCTCGCTGGTCATGGCCAAGAGCAAGGTAGCCCCTCTTCGAACAGCATTGACCATTCCCAAATTGGAGTTGTCAGGGGCAGCTCTTCTTGTGCGTCTATTGAATCACGTTGTTAATACCTTGGGTGAAACTGTGGACATTCGATCCTCTTACGCCTGGACGGACAGTCAAATTGTTTTGTGTTGGTTGAAGACGTCCGTCCACACTTTGGAGGTCTTTGTGGCGAACCGAGTGTCACAGATACAAAATTCTGCAACACCTTTAACTTGGAGGCATGTCCCTGGGGACCTGAACCCCGGCGACGTGGCCTCACGTGGGTGCACGGCCCCTCACTTGATTGATCACCCCCTCTGGTGGGGGCCAGAATGGCTGACTCGGTCCGAGGATGCTTGGCCTCGAATGCCAGTCTTGATGACGGATCCTTTGCCCGGGCTAAGGGTGCTCGCTGTTGAGACGAAGGACCCGCCGTTTGATCCCGACCTTTTGTTGAATCGGTACAGCTCCCTCGATAAACTGTTGAATGTCACATCTTGGATCAGGCGCTTTCGTCACAATTGTAGGAACCGTGGGGACAAACGCCTGTCGCCGGTCCTTTCTCCTCAAGAGCTCCAGGAGTCTCTCCTCCTTTGGGTCCGCTCTGTGCAGGCTGCACACTTTGAGAAGGAGATTGAAATCTTGAAGTCCGGTATGGCTAAGTTGTCGGGAGCTATCAGTAAGCTGAGCCCCTTTTTGGATGATGCGGGTTTCTTGCGTGTTGGAGGACGTTTGAGGCACTCTAGCCTCCCCTACGGAGCTCGTCACCCCCCTTTGTTGCCCAAGGAAGGCCATTTGGTCAAGTTGTTGGTGACTGATCGTCACATTAAGAACTCGCATGCCGGTTGTAATGCGCTGTTGGCCATTCTGCAGCGGGACTTTTGGATTTTGTCGGCCCGTCGTACTATCCGCAGCATTGTCTTTCGTTGCATGCCATGCTACCGGACTAAGGCCCCCACTATGCAGCCCATGATGGGAGACTTGCCGGCTGATCGTGTCAATGAGGCAAGGCCTTTTGCAGGCGTCGGAACGGACTTTGCCGGTCCCCTTTTGGTGAAGACGTCTACTCTTCGTAACAGTAAAATCCTTAAGGCTTATTTGTGTGTGTTTGTCTGCCTGTCAACGAAGGCAGTACACTTGGAGCTAGTAACCTCGCTCTCGACGGAGGCCTTTGTGGCAACTTTGGATAGATTCGTGTCTCGCCGTGGGTTGCCTTCTTTAATTAGATCTGATTGCGGTACCAATTACAGAGGTACAAGTAACTATTTGAAGGAAGTTTACGCCTTCCTTGCGGAGAACCAGGTTGACATAGGCAACAAATTAGCCCGCAAGGGGGTCACTTGGCTGTTTGACCCGCCAGCCTGCCCCCATTGGGGGGGTATTTTTGAAGCCGCGGTGAAAGCGGCCAAGGGACTCTGGCGGAGATTATTGGGAGACACAGTTCTCACCTTTGAGGAATTAGCTACGGTATTTTGCCGCATTGAGGCCGTACTAAACTCGCGTCCATTGTGCCCGCTCTCTTCGGACCCTAATGATTTGGAGGCCCTAACCCCGGGCCATTTTTTGATTGGACAACCACTTGTCGCCCTGCCGGAGCACCCCCTTGTCGATGTGAGCCGAAATCGGCTATCGCGGTTCCAGTTAGTGCAACAGCTCGCTCAGAGCTTTTGGAAGCGTTGGAGCTTGGAGTACTTGCACATCCTCCAGCAGCGCGTCAAGTGGACGGATAAAACTCATCCTCCCAAGGTCGGAGACCTCGTACTGATTAAGGATGCCAACCTAATGCCGTTGTATTGGCGCCGGGGGCGCATTCTCAATCTAGTGGCTGGCACCGATGGGGTTCCTCGATTTGCTGAGGTTTTGGTTGACGGATCGGTGATGAGGAGAGCGGTCGCAACCTTATCAAGATTGCCAATTGATTAGCGGACGGGAAGGCCCGTCCGGAGGGGGTAGATGTTGCGTTCCTAAACGAAGTAAAAAAAAAAAACAATTTGCGTTGACAGATCTACGACTGTCACTTGTTGTCAACTTGTTGAAAGAATTGTCTTGAGAAAACGTTTGTTGAAATAAGTTTTGTTCTAATAAGTATAATCCGTGAATATCCTATTTGGCCAGTGTTGGATTGGTTATATTTTGGACTAATTAACGTGATCGGTTGGGAGTTGTTCGACCGAATCATATATTTGTCTAGAAGGGTTCCACTTGTACCACGCGCTCTGATCTGTCCACACAAACCTCATACACCCTACACTTCATAAATACTCAAATACAGACACAGACAGGTAACAGCGTCGTGTTTCGGGCGCCTTCTAAGTTGGTAAGTGAAACCTATTTTACTAACAATTGCTCTGTGAACCGCAGACTGCTCACTTCACATTGTAGCTAGGAGGGCGAACTTCCACTGCGCACTATACCTCCTGGCCCGGAATTGAACAACTAGTTTAATATAAAAACCTTATTGAAACTTACCACATGTATTGGCATCACCCACCCGGCGAGCGCGCCGACACCAGGAAAGCAGGCCTTCGCTCCTCGCAGGGCCTGCAGTCCGTACCCGGGTTGTAGTTGAGGTAATCCACCTTTATGCACCACTGCTACAGAGTACTGGTAGGGTTCTCCTCGACCATACAACTATTAAACAATATATTTTATAAAATATTATGTATCAAAATGTATTAGTAAAATTTTCCATTTAATCCATATATCAGATTTTTGTTCCATTAAATGAATAAAGGAAGTTTTTAGCATTACCTCTTGAAGAATGGGTACCAGGGAATGGTATCGGCCTGCTACATAAACTTCACCAGCATCAAGGCCCAGGAGAGAGGCCTCCCCTCTATCTACCCATACCATACATTCCTCTGTATCGAAAGCCTGTAAATGAAATTAAGTTTTATACAATTGGAAGAGAAAAGGCAGCTTCTTATCACTGAGCTTGACCGGATTGTGAATCAGATTTCTCAATGGGGCTCTCAAAACCTGGTCAAGTTCAATGCCAAGGAGACGCAGGCATGTGCGTTTACAGCAAAGGTATCTGTCCTTCCCCTTCCTACTCTTTGGGACACACCACTGCCGGACAATCTAAATATACTTGGTATGGATGTTCGCTGCAAACTGAACAACAAAAACTACATTGAGAGCATCATCAAAACAGTCTTTTTTTTTTTTTGCTTGTTCTGGCTTGTTCCGATGAGCTGTTCCAATTAGTTCCACCCTCTCCTTTCCTATACAAGACAATGCGTGCAAGGCTGAGGTTTCACCCGCACACAGTGCAATCAATTCCATACAGAATCAATTTGGAATTCTTTACCAGCACATGTGTTTCCTTCTTCCTACAGTCTCAGATCCTTTAAGCGGAAAAAAAGCATCTGATGAGACCGATATGGTGAGAGACCCCATTGTAGCATTATCGGTGTCTGTAATGGTGACACTTATTTCTGAGACTTTACGTTTAGCTTATCATCAGGTGAGGGAAAGTCATATTGACGTGACCAATATATATTAAATAAAAAACACCAAAAGAATTTATTCATATTCGCAATAAATGATTTCACAGTGTAGCCCTGTACATACTGTGGCAATACCACATGAAAAACAACAAGCTGAACTACAACCGTCGACTATGTCACAACTACCACGTGATTCCTACGTCACAATCCTGCATCGCGAAAATGTAGTTCGCGCGCTGAGTAACATATATACAACATCCCAACGACAATCGTTGGGCCGCGGCCCGCCAGGCGTGATCACCTTGCCTGGTCGGAGGATCCTCCCTTTGTTGGAGGAACATCACACCCTGTTCCTCCACAATGGTGACCCCGACGTGATATGATCACGTAACCTTCGCTGAACATATCAGCAGCATTCCTATCGCCACCATCATATTCACTTCTTCCGCATGAGCGGTAATTAAGTCTTCGCCATCCAGCAGCTTCGGCCTCAACTGGGATACCACAGCATGCAGCGGCCGCAGCAGCCTGGTCACCCTACGGCCACATCAGCCTCTAACGCACAGCACACTGCACTTACGGTCCATGTAAGAAGAGCACACCTCTCCCGTCTACGTAGGAGCCAGCCACTACGCAGCAACTCACCTCAACTTATTGGGAACTCACCTTGACCTACTGAGGAATTGCCTCGAGTCACTGAGGATTTCACCGCAGCACCGCAGTACCGCACTCAGCCCCGCATGTTCGGGACCAGCGTTAGTCCCGACTCACTGGGACTAGCGAGGAAGACTGTTCAATCAATGGAACCAGCGGCATCCAGTTCCGGCTCAACGGAACTACCCATCACTGGCACTGGCACGCTCCACAAGAGAGCTTAGACAGCAGACTCATCGCAATCAACCTCCGGTCTTGGAGGGGAGTGATGTGGCAATACCACATGAAAAAAAATCCGTTCCCGCAGGGGGAACGCACAGGTAGATTTCGTGAAGCAATTTTTTTTTTTTTTTTTGCCCCTCTATGACCTATGCTTCTTTTATGACCCACGCCGAGCGCATTTTTAATGTTTCATTTTTTTTTCTCGAAAACGGTAACTTTTAGCGAAAAACTTTTCAGACATTTATTTTAGACTTAAAAATGGCCTATCGATTAAAAATGTTTCCTACAACAAGAATGTTCACCGGTTAGAAGTTATGATTTTTTTCCCGAAAAAATTTGGTTTTTCCCCCCTCCACTTGTAGTTAAAGTTTTAATCTTATAGGTTTATAATTAAAAGTTGTTGGTATTCATGTATACTATGGGATATAATTAGAACGGTTCGAATATCTTTCATGGAACGTGAAATTCTGAGGAAAAACTGATTTCACAAAAAGTGAGGTCCTACCGTCCCCTTAGGCCGAATTCCACCCGTTCACGAACTTAAACTAAGTTTACACCCAAGCAATTTTTGACCGCAGTTTGAAAGCGATCGGGGCAAAAATGCGACCGTGAGAGTGCCGCAAATTTTGGGAAGTGGAACCATACATACATATATATAAACTTTTTGACCAGTGGTCATTTCGGACTCAGGGGGTCATAACTAGACCTCCTATGAAGATTTTTTTTTAAATTCGACAGTAGTCAAGAAACCAATAGGTAGATCGATTTCATCGAAATCTACCTAACAACAAGCTGAACTACAACCGTCGACTATGTCACAACTATCACGTGATTCCTACGTCACAATCCTGCATCGCGAAAATGTAGTTCGCGCGCTGAGTAACATATACTGGGTGAGGAAAAAGTATGGAAACGAAAAATATGAAACAAAGGTCACGAGGAATCCAACGGTGACCTCTGATTTGACCTTGAACCCTTTTTTCAAGGTTATTTCAAGGTCAACGTAATTTTTTGTATAAAAAATAGGGGTTCCCCTTTTAAAAAAATAACGTCGACCTTGAAATAACCTTGAAAAAAGGGTGCAAGGTCAAATCAGAGGTCACCGTTGGATTCCTCGTTGAAAGTTACCTAGGGTATGATATTATTTCACGACTAACCTCGTGCGGTTTTCCGATTTTTCCGGGGTTTCCATACTTTTTCCTCACCCGGTATACAACATCCCAACGACAACCGTTGGGTCGCGGCCCGCCAAGCGTGATTACCTTATCTGGTCGGAGGATCCTCCCTTTGTTGGAGGAACATCACACCCTGTTCCTCCACAATACTAAAGCTAAATTGGGGCTGTTGGCCTTTGACAGCAGGTTGAGTCACCAGGACAGTGGTTTTCGTGTGTGAATGGCCTTACAAATATTACAGCAATTAGTGATATCCACACAAATTGTCATTGTCATGCTAAATCAGAGGTTGTGGGTTAGATTCCCTTAGTGCATTTGCATTGGTCTGGGTGTTTTTTTAAACACATAATATTTATATTTACAAAAAAATAATTATCTGAGTATGTTTATTCACATTACCCCATAACAGAAGCTAGTTAACCTATGCTTACTTTTGGTCCAGATGGTGCTGTGTAGAATGTCCTAGAATCTATAGCTAGCTGATGCCTGCAGCTCCACCTGTGCGAAGCTCGGTTATTGTTTTTTGGTCATTTCTCTAGTTCTACTTAAGCCATTGCGATCAAACATGGCAAATTTTAAGTCTAACCGAGACCTTTCTAATAGAAGAAACTGTGTCAAAATCCACTCAGTAGTTTTTGCGTCCATCAGGAACAAAGGATTATTATTATTACAATTGGGGACACTGGAACCCGGACGGACGAAGCTACCCACGCAGCTTGTGGGCCACTTTATCCATTTCCCCAGCCGTTGGGGAGCGAGTAGTTATTTCAGCATTCATGGCACCCCTTTAAACCTTTTTGTATCCTTGCAGAATCATACTATCTGTTCCACCTTCAAATCCTTCAACTCCTCCGTGTCCAGTGTGTCCGATCCCAGAAGTTCCCAACTAATTAGTGAGTACATGGGATACTCGGCCAGCAGGTGGAAACTGGTCTCTTCTGTCTCCATGCACTCCGGACAATTGGGGTCTGTCTTCATTCCAATCACTGTTAGGTGTCTGTTTAGTCTACAATGTCCTGTTATTACTTCTATGACGAGCCACAAGTTCCCTCTTGAGAGTTTGGTCAGGTGGCTCATCTTTTTCTTGTCGATGCCCTTGATAAAGATCTTCGACTGTCTCATGCCTGTCGATGATCTCCATCTTCGGTTGGTGTCTGCTGTAATACTGCATCTGATTACTCCCTTGGTGATTTTGTGCGGTATCGGGAGCCAGGGCTCCTGCCCCACCAAGTTTTTATCAGCGCTATCTCTGGCTAGTTTGTCAGCTGTCTCCTTGACATGTTGCCCTCATGTCCGGGCACCCAGGAGATTGTTAAGTCGACCATTTTTATCCAGTTTCTCTAGTGCCTCTTTACATTCCTTTACGATTGCTGAGGTTGTTTGCTTAGTGCCTTCAGCGCCGCCTGGCTATTGCTGTAGATGGTCACCCTGTTGATGTTGTTCAGGTGTTCCACCAGCTCAGCACATTCCTTTATGGCATATACTTCCGCTTGAAAGATGCTTGCGAACACAGGAACACAGGATATACAGACCAGAATTTTAAAAAAAATTGTGTTCAGGTACCTTAATTTGACAACAAACCCACAAACTAACAAAATTAACCCAAGTATTTTTTAAATAACTATATTAACTATAAGGCCAAAAATAAACCCTGGATTGATAAGAGTATTCTAGAACTTATAGCTAAAAAAAAAACAACTATGCGATAGATACCGTTCGTCAGGGTTGGATGAAGACTATAAGGCATTTCGAGATAGTAATAACAGGTGAGTTGCACTAACCAGAAAACAGAGAAGCCTATTTGAGGCGAACATACTGGATGTGATGATATTATTGGACATTGCATTGGGTTTATCTAGTTTTAATTTTATTGTATTTCTTGACTATATTGATGTAATTTGTGATCTGAATAGGTACGCAGCATTTGTAATTTTTTAATCTACAATAATTTACTGTTTTATATTATTAATACTTTGTACTTCAGACACAATTGTAACAAATTGTTAATGAATAAATGAAATGAAATGATGGTGGCGACAAAGCTTTTTACTCGCACATTCGAAGTAGTACCAACACTAGGGTTAGCATTCCACAAGCAATACGAAACCTTGATGGAGACCTAGTAACAGACCCAAGAGGTATTGCAGAGGTGTTTGCTGAAGAATTCCTGAAAGCTTATTCAGATGAACCGGTTCTAGACCAACTACCAAAAATAACCACGATCTCGCGCAAAGAACACAGTTTGAGTGACATCACTTTTACACTAAATGACGTGGAGAAAGTAATAAAAGGTTTAAATACCCACTCATCTCCTGGTCCTGACCAACTACCAGGCTGTGTTTTCAAAAACTGTGTGCATATTCTGGCGCCCATCCTAATACACATATGAACAAATCGTTTGAAACCGGACACTTGCCGCAAGATTGGAAACATGCTATTGTGACCCCCGTATATAAAATGGGAGACAAGCTACAGACTGGTAATTTCCGTCCCATTAACCTCATCAGTGTGGTTGTGAAGATGATGGAAACGATTATTTCAGACAGGTTGACCAGGTTTTTGGGCCAAGAGGGCATTATTTCAACTAAACAACACGGATTTGTTGGAAGAAGGTCAACAATCACTAATCTGCTGACATGTGTACAAGATTGAACCAAGGAGCTCGACAGCCGCAACCCCATTGATGTCATTTACTTGGACTTCGAGCGTGCCTTCGACAAGGTTCCCCACCAATGACTCCTCAATAAATTGGAGTATTTGGGGATACGTGGATCTTTGCTCAGATGGATAAAGAACTACTTGGAAGGTAGAACATTTCAGGTTTGTGTTGGTGGCTCCCTCTCCAAACAGAGACCCAGAGTAGTGAGTGGTGTGCCCCAGGGCTCAGTGCTTGCCCCCCACTTGTTCGGAATATACGTCTCTGGCTTAATTGAACTGATCAAGTCCCAATCTGCCTTCTTGGCTGATGATGGTAAGTTCTTTGCCAACCCACTTACACACTCTGGGCAGCTACAAGATGACCTGGATCAAATTCAAAACTGGACTAAAGACTGGATCATCAAATTAAATGTGTCTAAATGCAATGTTCTACATTTAAGGAGTAACAATCGAAGCCTAACATACAATCTAGAGGGAAACATCTTGACCTCAGCTAATCTTCAAAGAGATCTGGGAGTACGTATGATGTGTGATTTGAAGTGAGCAGAGCATATCTCCACAATCGTAAAAAAAGCAAACTCTTTTGTGTATGTTATTCGGAGGTCCTTCCAAACCATTTCAGTGGCAGTTTTTAGGAAGATTTATGAAACCTATATTAGGCCACTTTTGGAATATGGCTTTCAGATCTGGAGCCCATACTAACACAAGGATATCAATCTTCTGGAGTGTTCAGAGAAAAGCTACCAAGATACCACAGGCCCTGTGTCGCACTATGAAGAGAGACTTCGTGCGCTGAATCTAAGCACTCTTCAGCAAATACGACTTCGAGGCGATCTTATAGAAACATATAAGATCCTAGTCGCACATTAAAATCTGCCGGATATACAAGACATCCTCCTCAAAAAAGACAGCCAAAGGCCATCCCATGGACACAGCCTTCGTTTGATGCGGGGCTCTGCTAGCACACTGGTTGCCCACCACTTCTTCAGCAATCGTGTTCATAATAGTAATAAGTGGTTCATAATTGGAACTCACTGCCAGAGGACGTTGTTTCTGCCACTTCTATAAACTCATTTAAAAACAGACTCGATAACTGGCTACGACTGGACAATTCAGTGCTAAAAAAAGTGACGGACTGTTAAAACCAAGCAAAAAGACTACTAAAATTTTATCACTAGATGTGAACATATCAGCTTCCAGCTGCTCGTTCATAATAAAATAAATAAATAAATTTTATAAAAGTATAGATTGTGAGTTTTAAAGTGATTTGCATACAATTGTTTAAAAGAATAAGGAATAATATATCCAAATGGGCCTCCATAAGAACTAGTTATACATATACATCATATTCAATACAAGTTTATACAATATTTTTGGTATTAATATGAATAAATACACAAAGTTCATTTTAGGAACATGAATAAGGTTACAGCACTATTTAATAATATTAACATCTTCCAGGTCAACCTCTTCTCATACGCTATATAAGGTACACACTTGATAATCAAATAAATGTTAAGACAAGACTGTAATAGTTCTTTGTAGGTAGTATCTTTATTATTATATTCAATTGAAATCTCAGATAATAAATTAAAGGTAGGGTGTTTTTATTTTTATCTTTTTATCCTACTGAATAACTGGAATTTAACAAAAACAAATTTAGGGAATAAACTAAGTATACTTACCCGTTTACACCGCAGCTCTATATAATCTGATCCAAACAGTCCCTTGTCTTGCATGACAGACTTGGCCAGCTTCTCACATTTTGCCTGTTCTAGTACTGAAGTGCTACACCATGTTACAAAATCTTGGCCTTCCACTTTGGGCGTTATGTCAATATTATTAATTAAATTTGTTTCGCTGCCATAGATGACGGCGTTTGCGTAAGATGCAACTGGGAAAAACCATAATTGAATTAATGAATTAAATAATTGATTGAATAAAGTGTGTGTGTTTAGAATTATGTGCAAACTTATTAGATTTTATGGTACCATGTTACTTTACCTACATTTTATTTAATGTCGGTATTATTGATAAAACAACAAGTACAAGAAATACGTTACCTACAAAATGTTTAAGTTTGTGAAGCTTACCAATAAAAATAAAAGTAAGTATGAATAGCGGGTAGCTGCCCATTTTATTAAATAAAATTAATTCAGATTTCAGAATTTCATTGAAATAGTATAAATGTATTTTATCAGAGTATCGTTTTAAATTGCAAACATACTCTTTGTTGCAAACAAAACAATTTCATGACCCCACCCTCAACTCAACTGTCACCACCATAGATAAGAATATGTACTAAAGTAGTCACCACACTCCACAGCATAGATTATTAAATATATACTAGAAACTCCACAGCATGTTTTATCCTATATATTGTATCTATGGCATGTTTTGTTAGTGTCGTAAAAATGCCATGAACGCTTTGTAAAAACATGAAATAGTGGCCGCTGGTGGCGGTGCTTTAATATTTTAGAACATTGCTTCTAAGCAACTTAACTAAGTTATGCTGCTATAGTAATAACATAACATAAGATAACATAACTTCACGCCTGTATCCCCGAAGGGGTAGGCAGAGGTGTATTACACACCCACGATTCGCCAGTTATGTTAAGGCCCCAATGTAATAGGGGGCGAGCCTATTGCCATCTACCGGGCACATTGTTAAGCGAGCGATGATTAACATTTAATAATGCACACATAACTACGAAAAGTCAGAGGTGTGTGCCCGGGGCGACTGGGGATCGAACTCGAGACCTCGTCTCAGCAGTCCGTTACGTACGCCACCGGGCTATCGCCGCTATAGCAATAGATTATTATATATATGGGACATAGATATGGGAATAGCTTTTAGATATGACATGAAAAATAATGACAATTTTTTTGTACTACGTCGCCACAGGTATGTATGTGTAAATTACGATGGCTTGAGTTACTAAAAAGCTCATTTAACTAAAGCGAAGCGAGGGCGGGTTGCTAGTAAATTATAAAACGTAAAGAAACAGTAGTCGTAACTCGTATCTCGTGTTGTATGAGTCTGCTTGAGCTGAGCTACAAGAAACGTTCGTTCGTTACTCTATTGTGAAAAAAATTGACAGTTACACTTGGAAGTTTGTCACATTTGACAGTATCGATATTTTTGAGAGAAGTTTCAAGAAAATATATCCGTAAATTTTCAACTTTTAAAAGTTATTTCGCACCGTAAGTAAATTTATATGTTTTTTGATGATCATCCCAAATTTTATACCGTGAATATATTTCATAAACAATTGTCATAATTATCAGTCATCTTGATTACAATTGCCGAATTATTTTTCAGGTTAACTAAAATTTGTAAACAAATTTATAGCAAAGCACGTGTTAATACTGATTTAAAATGGTTGTGTTCACGTGTGGCCATTGCGGGGAATCCGTACAAAAGCCTAAGGTCGAGAAACATTATTTGACAAAATGCAGGAATAGAAATCCTAATTTATCGTGCATGGACTGCTTTAAAGATTTTTTGTAAGTATTTAAAAATAAATATTTGTATGGATTTATGTTATGTGTTATGTCTTAAACAAACAACCAAACGAAAAACAATCAGGGCAAGCTAAATAAAACAGTTTAAAAATAGAGATTGGGTCTAACTAGAATCTGAAAATTCTAAGTAAAAAATGTATGGGATAAAGGTATTAGTATGTTCCTTGAGTGTATACATACTTAACTGGTAGTTTACTTTTACCAAAACCCTCCAGAAAAAAAATGGTCTAGCTGCTTACAAAAAGATTTAGATTTATTTGTAAAAAAAAACATCCTTTAACTTGATTGCAACACCGTCTATCTACCAGCTGTCTGCAATGGTTACTCAATATTATATTATTGTTTTCAGTGGGCAGGACTATGAAGTTCATAATAAATGTGTAACAGAAGAGGAGCGTTACTCTGGTAAAGGATTTGTGTCCAAAGAAAAAAAAGGCGAGAGAAAACAAAACACTTGGGTGGAAATGTTGCAATCTGTACTAGATGAACAAAAAACTGCTTCTGGTAATGTAATAAAAATAATTGAGGCTGTTAGCAAACACTCCAACACTCCAAGAAAGAAACCAAAATTCATTAATTTTGTAAAAAATGTTTGTGGCAATAAAACAAATCCTAAAGACATAGATCAGGCTTGGGACTTAATATCAGTTAAGCTATCTGCCTTATCAAATGTTAACACTAGAAATCAAAACCAAAATAAAGATCCCCGTACTGAACCTAAAGAAAAAGATAATGAAACTGTTGAAAATCCTAAAGTGGAACTAGAAGATGATGATTCTCAAAACACTACAGAAGTTCAAAATGGTGAATCGGAAGAAGAAAGTTTGGAAAAGAAAGATGAAAAAAAGTTGACTAAAAAACAAAAAAAAGAAGAAAAGAAACGCCAAAAATATGAAGCCGAGTTAAAAAGTGCAGTGGCACCACCTCCAGAAGAGGCAGAGGAAGTAGCAGAAAGTAAAAAAGGGAAAAAGAAGAAGAAGAAGTCTGAATCGGTTGATGATGAAGACAGCCCAACAGAAGGTAAGAATGGTAAAAACAAAAAACGCAAGAGACAAGATACAGTCAATAGTAATTGTAATGGACATACTGAACCAGCTGAAATCTGTACAGAAGCTGTTCAAAATGTAGCTCCAGTTAAAGAAAAAGTTCAGAAAAAGAAGCAAAAGACCGAAGAAGAGGAAGCAGAAGAAAGTCTTTGCCTTCATGATCAGAATGTTGCCAAAATTGGTGAATTAGCCGTCAGTGATGATAAATTTAACTGGCATGCAGTAATCATGTCTGTTTTGGAGAAAAAAGGCAATGAAGTGCCTTTTAAAAGACTGCAAAAGAAGGTGTTAGCAGAATACTCTGAGGCTACTGGTCGAGACGTAGATGATAGAATTGCTGATAAGTTCATAAAGAAATTGAAGAGTGCTCCAAATGTAAGAGTAGACAAAAATAGAGTGTTACTTATTGATTAAAAGTTATGTTAATGCTGCCATAATTGAAAGCCTTGTATATCATGCTTGAATGAGAAGAACATTGGTTGTAACATAAGAGAGTTGTTTCAAATTCACTGACACTATTAAATCCCTGAATATATCTTTTTTTTCATATTACTTATCATGTATCATGCTTGAATGAGAAGAACATTGGTTGTAACGTATGATAGTTGTTTCAAATTCACTGACACTAGTAAATCCCTGAATATATCTTTTATTTCATTTTACTTATATAATGGCTGTCTGACATCAATATAAAATAGTATTATAATGGTACAGCATATGTAAAATGGTAGTGGCTCTTTAAATGTAGGTACTGTATATTGTACTCTGATTCTGGTTTGAATATTATGTAGTGAGTTTTCTTTATAGTCAATGACAATTTAGATCTCTTTATTCTTGGCTCATTGTTGAACTCTTGTGCCTTCTTTTCTTGTCTTTGTTACATAGTTTGTTTAGAATGATTGTGTAAAGTTGCAAGAAAATACCGCACAAAATAATGAAAAGGAAATAATACTTATTGAATTTTTTTATGGATGGTAACTCTGAATTTCGCCTGTTGCGTGAATTTCTGTGTTGTGTGTCAAAGTCCTTCAAATGTCTATGAAATAATGTGATTAAATAGTAAGAAAATTATTTTAAGACTAAAGTTAGACTTATTTTTTGATGTTATTGTAGTATGTAATCAAATATTGACTGGTTTTACATAAAAAAAATTTTTATAGAAAAACTTGGATCTAATATGTATAAGCAGCTACACGATTTTGAAGTGCATACAGCTAATAAGATAAATATACATTTTTACATGTGAAGATATATATAAAAGTGTATACTTATATCCATGGCCATAATTTTCTTATGACATCAGTTACCATTCATTGTAAAAAAGAATATGAGTAACATTGGACATTGAGTAGCATTGGACATTGAATTTAGTATATATAATATTTGAGAACCTTTTTAGCTGTCATGGATTCTTCACTATAGGACAACTCGTATAAAGCCTATAGGCAATAATAGCTGTGTCTCATGAGGTTACGTTGACGAATTAGTCTAACCAATCCATGTTAATACAGAATCAACTCATTTGATTAAGTCAATAGCGTAAATTGTGCTGATGCATTTAGCTGCTTTTTTACTCATTGGACAATTTTAGCAGTGTTTTAGCCCTCTTACACATCAGCGTTTTACTAGTCAATTTTTCAGTTATTTGCTTGTGAGACGAGACCGTTAAGCCCTTCTCCACAGTCTCGTCTCATGCCTACTTTGAAAAAATAGCTATGTTGTTGATCGTGCAAAACAGTAATAAGTATCTCCTCATTGGAATCCAATTTGTGAAATTTAATAAATACAAAATGGCGATGTGCTCGCAGCGCGCGCGCGGCGTAGAAGCAACGATTCATGTATCACAAATTACTGTGGCAACGTCACGAATTGGCTTGAAACTGGACGCGTGAAATGGCCAATTGAAACGGTAGTGTGTAAGTGTTCCTAATCGCTGTATTTTCTGAAACAGAGGGCGTTGCAATTTTAAGAGTTTACGTAAGTTTTCAGTGGTTTCCATTGGCTTTTATAAAATCATAGGTGGCGCTGTCAACAAGGTACTCTATTTATATAGTTTTGATTAGGTTTAACGTATCTCGAGGACATGGGCGTTTACATTGGAGTGTTGCCATCAATAACTTTCTAATAGTACATTTTGTACTAACAGTAATTAAAGCGATTGCTACAGAAATTAAATGACTGAACTAAACAAGTTTATTCTACCCAATGGTAAAGCCTAGGTACCCAGTAATGACCATTTAAATTTAGGTTAGTTTAACCGTAATAAACTTTTAAATGTATTTGTTTTGAACAGTTTGATCAACACAACAAACGGAAACAAAAGGAACGATTCTACTTTGTGATTGCACTAACTAACTTTTGCAAGGTACGGAATCGGTGGCATCGGCCTGCCAGTCATTATTATAAATGAAGTTCAAATATGTATTTCAAATGAATCAATTCGTACAGTGCCCCATTCGTGATGAAATTATCATCAAATGCTGAATATCGTAGACTAAAGGACTTGTTGCGATGATAGCGCGATCAGTGATTGTTTTCGGTGCGTACTTGTCACACCAGTATTTTTGTCATTACATAGTGAAATATAGCATGGTTATAATTTGGCAGGTACTTATAACGTTTTATATCTTTTGTAGAGGTTAAACTTAGTTGTAGAGGAATTTAATAAAATGTAAGTTTATTATTCATTACGACAAAGTTATTAACTCTCAAATCGCTATCTGTCAGATATGCTATAACTGTACAAATTTTTTTATTTTTACTTTTTTACATTGGTGCTAAAGGCAAAATATAGATACCTCTTGGTAATACTTAAGTTGTAAGGCCAATTTTAAAATTAATTACTTGATTTTAGGTAAATAAGTTTCTTTACAATGTGTAACGAAACCTGTGTCCAATCAGTGAAGATGTATTTAGGTATTTAGGTTCTGTTTATGTAATCCTTCTTGGAAAATAATTAAAAGAAATACCCCACTGAAACTGCAATAAAATTTAGTTCAATCAGGACTTACGTGGCAACACTAGCGCGATGGCGCAGCCAGCAAGCAAGGGACGGTTCAATGGACCGCCGCAAAATATTATTGGGTATCTACTTTGTGGTGTTGTCACATTCTTAGATTTTGGGGAGATAGTAATTATGATATGTACTAGCAAATGGCATTTTAAATTTCTAAAATATATTAATTTTCATGAATATTTTTAATTTAATTATTTCATATATGGTTATGTATTTAGGATACCTATGTACCTCTTATTGATCGGACAGGGGTTTCGTTACATACCGTAAAATCACCTCCTTATTCATAAAAAATAAAGGGGAAACATTACATTGTTTTGTGTTTCTAATCAGAACCTTTCATAATTAAAACTTTGCTGTTTAGAATTAATAAATAAGGAGGTGATTCTATACTCAGGTTTATTACCTAATACCCTTACTAAATAAAATGTGTTCACTCTCAATTATTATTGTTTCATTCTTGTAATTTTTACCACGTTTTTCTTAGTTTCACTTCGTGTCTGTGTTTCTGTGTTTCTTTCCCTCTGAAGCCAAAAATTGACACGCCATTAACTAAAAGAAGAAGAAGATCACCCTAAAGCTCTGAAATTTTTACATTACACATACTTACATTTTCATATTTCTAACTGTTTTAAAAACCACGTTTTCCTTTACGCTTGTGATGTACCAACACTAAAAAACGTGGGGCGGGCGCTTTAATCCTTTAATGTATCGTTTTCCTTAGATATTCAATAATTTAAAAATTTCAAAGCGCCCGCCCCACGTTTTTTAGTGTTGGTACATTACAAGCGTAAAGGAAAACGTGGTTTTTAAAAAGTTTTTTTTTACAAGTTTAATTTATATGGCCTTATGTATAATTGTTTTAATACATGCGCGCTTCTGCGGGTACTCTTGACATGGCCTTTCTTTAAAATATCCTCGATGTGATTGACATACGTCCGCCAAGGTCGACCCTTATCGGGTAGCCCATTCACCCTCGCTTCATAAATCTGTTTCGTCAATCTTTCGTCCATCCTATCTACGTGTCCAAGTCATTTATGCATCCCATTCTCTATTTTGGTTCCTACATCTACCATAGCACAATGTTCATTTATCAAGCTGTTCCTAACTTGGTCCATCAACGTCACGTTACAATAAAATTCCATATTTAAATTACTCGTGCCTCATGCAGTTACCGAATAAAGTTAAATTACAAACAACAACCAAAGTCACCAACATCCTCGAGCCCTTGCAGTTGTGTAAGGATATTGCCTCTGCCAGTATTTTGCTGACACTATTTGCTCTTCTATTTAGTTTCTCACTCTCCTTTCCTATACAGAACAACACGTGCAAGGCTTTATTTTTCTTTTTTTTTAACGCTTGGAATCCCCCACCGGCTTCACCCCATCGGTGCCAACGATGGGGTAGGCGTGTCGGAATCGGACCGACTAAAACCACACGGTGTCCTCCCCAGGTGTCCATTGCCGGGTATCCCGGGTAAGCCTTCGAAAGGATAACCCCAGGGTATCTGATGAGGCCTTCAAGCTGAAGGCCACCATTGTAGCAGTTTCAGTGTACCTATGTACCGATGACCCTCATTCCTGAGACTTGCCTTTAGCTTACCATCAGGCGAGGTGAAGTCATATTGTGACAGTTATAAAAAGTCATTGGAATAAAATGGAATGACGTCAAAGGATAATTGTCAACCTGATAATTATAATATGATAATTATATTGATAATTAGAACTTTTAGTAAAAGTGCTTAATCTTATCCCATTCAATTTATAAGCTTAGATTTAATGGATTTCCTTTTATTTAATTTACTATGGTCGTTAGAGAGATTCGATTCTTACAATTGACCCTATCGCTCGATGTCCAAAAAATACAGGTGTAATTTTTTCAGATTTTAATTGGTTCGATTACAGAGTGTGGCAAGCAAGTTTTCGAAAATCTTAGAATGCAGATTTGTTTCTTTTTAAAAATAAAGGAATGTTTCCTTTGAGTGAGATTAGCTATCTCCAGTATTTAGACTAGATACTTTTCCTCCAGGTAAGGACAAAAATTCTATTATATTTGACGAAGGAAGAACCGCCATAGTGTTTTTAAAAGTGTGACGTCATCATTGCTGACGTCACAATTGTTATCCTCATGATGATCACTCATTTTTGGGTCCTCGAAGGAAAACTTTACAAATAATTTTATTAAGATTCGTTTAATCAACGGGCAGCGTAACGACGTCCCAGAGAGGTCCGCACTGTCCGGCGGCGCGAGTGAAACTGTGTCGCTCGCCTACAGTGCGGCCGTATTTATAGGCTCGACGCACGTGCACGTGTTTTTAAGTTTTTAGGTTAAACAAATAAATTACAATAATGACATTCATTTTACATCGTAATAAACTCTAAAGTAATCAACTGATGGTAATAAATTAATTTTAGGACAATTAAATGATTAAACTTAATTATTCTAGTTTTTCTAGGCTAATTGTTGTAGTTGCGCCGATATATTCTATTTACATGGTAATTGTACATAAAACGACCTTATTGAATTTGTAATACTTTAAAACGTTGTGTTTTGGTCACCGATTTCAACAGAAAAGTCTTGTGTTTTTAGGGATTTTCTTTAGAAAAGCCCTATTGCTATCGAGTTGTCGTCGACGTCGTTGCCAATTTTCTGTCACGGTTTTGGGTATGAGGGAGATGAGCTATCGAGTTGCTGTTTTCGGTAATAGATTCGTGCTGGGGTGAACCATTGCAAGATAAAGAAAAAATCGCAAAAAATAATAGCAAAATCGAAAATCCCTTGTATTCGGCTGAGCTCGTCTCAGGAATTCAACTTGTTTATCTTTACAATTCAAAGTCTGTAATTCAGTTATTTTACACTTTTTAGTATTCCCATAGCCTTAAAATGGCGTACCATAATATACGACTGGTCACCGGCCTTACTTAAATTTTACCTGAATGCATTCCAGTTGACCCTCCCCGACCAAAGCAATCTGGTCAGATGGGGAAAAGCCACAGATAAAACATGTAACTCATGTGGTGAAGCAACTGGTACGGCTAGGCACCTACTAGTGGGTTGTAAAACGCTATTAGACCGGGGTCATTACTCGCGCCGTCATGATAAGGTATTAGAAATCATACGTGAGGCTGTAAGTTTGGCGGTAGCTAGAGCGAAAAAAGGATTAACCACAAACCAAAGAAATGACATTGCGTTTGTAAAGGAAGGCTGCTCAAAGATATCACTTCAAAAGCCTTATTCAATTTTGATAGCTGCCGTTGACTGGACAATACTCGTAGACACGTATGAGAAGCACTATAGGATACCGGAGGATGTCTGTGCCTCATCATCCAGACCCGACATATTCCTTTTTTCACGATCGCATAAGCGTGCAGTGCTTGTAGAACTCACAGTACCGTGGGAAACTAATATACCTAAAGACCACGCTATAAAGACAAACAAATACTTTGATTTGACTAACGAGTTAACCAAAAACGGCTACGTGGTTAAACTCTATGCCGTAGAAGTAGGAGCAAGGGGAATTCCAGCTAAATCCCTGTACAACTTACTTAAAGACCTCGGATTGCCAAGAGCTTCAGTAAGCTCTTTATTAAAACGTATATCAAAAGCGGCATTGTTAGGATCTTACCAAATTTGGATAGGTAGGGGGGGGAACACTACTGACGGTGGAGGTGAGCGCTGATGCATCACAAGGTGGCCACCCTAAACCTACATCTGGGTCGCAAGTCCCAGTCGCCGTCATGGTGTTCCTCTCTGTACCACGCTATGGACCCGGCGACCGCACGGTGAATCCATGGAGTGCTGAGAATCGGATCTCTTTAGGTAATTGAAGTCGGTTTAATTGTTGTTTATAAACATAGTTTATTTCTCCCTTTTTACCTGACTGCGTCAGAAGGAGGGTTGTTTTACGAGAGTATGTATGTATGTACAACGAATGTATGTATAATTGTTTGGCGTGAACTGCTCAATCGATTTCTCTAATTCTTTTTAGGGATTTTCTTTAGAAAAGCCCTATTGCTATCGAGTTGTCGTCGACGTCGTCGTTGCCAATTTTCTGTCACGGTTTTGGGTATGAAGGAGATGAGCTATCGAGTTGCTGTTTCGGTAATAGATTCGTGCTGGGGTGAACCATTGCAAGATAAAGAAAAAGTCGCTCAAAAAAAAAATTAAAAAAAAAGATAAAATAAAAGAAACTCCCTTGTATTCGGCTGAGCTCGTCTCAGGAATTCAACTTGTTTGTTGTGTATTTTAGGGTTCCGTAGCCAAATGGCAAAAAACGGAACCCTTACAGATTTGTCATGTCTGTCTGTCTGTCTGTCCGTCCGTATGCCACCATCCACTTTTTTCCGAAACTATAGGAACTATGCTTTTGAAACTTGGTAAGTACCTATATATGATGTATTCTGTGAACCGCATTAAGATTTTCACACAAAAATAGAAAAAAAAACAGTAAATTTTGGGGGTTCCCCATACTTAGAACTGAAACTCAAAACTGTTTTTTTCATCAAACCCATACGTGTTATGGATAGGTCTTCAAAATGATATTGAGGTTTCTAATATCAGTTTTTTCTAAACTGAATAGTTTGCGCGAGAGACACTTCCAAAGTGGTAAAATGTGCTCCACACTGTACTTTCTAAAATAAGAGAATGATAAAACTAAAAAAATATATGATATACATTACCATCTAAACTTCATTTTACTTGCTGCTACGGATCCTTTCATAGGCGAGTCCGACTCGCACTTGGCCGGTTTTTTTTATTATCAGGACACGGTTCTTATGATAGAAAAAATTAATAGAGTTGCGCGGAAAATTAGAACATTTGAAAAACTAACAACCATATTATCTTTATAATTTAACCTTATGGCGTTTGACAGACCTGTCCATCGTTTGTAGTTGGCGCAATTGATATACTGACTGACACATTAACAGATTTTTGTATATCATAAACCTTTAACCAGAGACATGAAAAATGTATAACATGAGTTGACAAAGTGACATGACGTCTCACAGGCCACTACTTTCGAAGTCATTTTTTGTTATAAAATGTATTTAAATCTTTTGTAATTGTGTGTTAAAATTGAACCATTGGTATGTTAGGTATATAAAACAAATTAGTAGGTAAATTGAATTAACTTTTATTATAAAATATAAAAAAAAAATTAGAATTAATTCTTAGTGGTACTTTTCAGCCTTAACGCCAATTAAGGCTGAGATGTGTAGGTATGTGATATATGAGTGTATGAGGAGTATGAGATGAGTGAAGATGAGTACTTAATATGATAAATTCAACACTTTTATTCAAAATCTAATCTAGAAAAAAAAAACAAAATATCATAATAGATACTTCTAAAAATAAAAAATAATCATTCTAACGATTCAATTTAGCGTAAATTACGAGCAATTTTTGTTAGCAGATTGATCTTCTAACATCAAGGACTGGAATTCCTCTTCAAATGACGGACTGTATACCCGCATTATTATACTTTTTGATATGGACTCAAGATCGGTCCTTGACGTTTCCTACTGTTTTTTGCCATTTTGCACAAAAATATTAAAATAAAAGAACATAATTATCATTTTTATACAGTGAAGGATACTTTGTCTCGTTCCGTGGTCGTTTTACTACTAAAACCGAAGCTACTAAGACGTAGGGTTGCGGAAAGCAGTAGAAAATGGTCAATTCTAAGAAATTTCAAAATGCGCGACTACTTTGAGACTACATGTCACTGGTAGTTACTAATAAGGCAAGACAACGTCTGTTGGGTCAGCTAGTACTTAATAAAGAAGAGACATACTAATATATATAGGTATAGGTAATATGCCTCCTAGACTTTATAATCGGCTACCAAATTCTGTTTTGCAAATAATATATCTAAAGGAGTTTAAGAGCAAAATTAAACACCTCTTGCTGGAAAAATGTTATAATTCTGTATATGAATATATTAATGACAAATCATTGAAATAAATATATTTATCGTCGTCAATATTTTATTGTGAACTGTAGCGATCAATTAATCAATATTATTTTTAATTTATATTTGTTTGTTTTTATTATTTTATGCGGAAATTATGTCATTGTCATCTAAATGAAATTAATTACTATTGTTATAATGCGATACGTAATAATAATTAAACTGTAATAGAAGTGTAAAGCAGGTCTCTACATTGGCCCTTGAGGAACTAGGGCCTCGACTGGTGGCGCTCTTTAGCGCATGCCTCGAAAGGGGTATAGGGGAATATCTACTCCCAATCTACAGGGCCTGCATTGCCTTCAAATACATACCCAGATTATGGAGAGAGGCAAAAGTAGTCTTCCTACCAAAACCAGGTAAGGAGGACTACACACATCCCAAATCATTCAGGCCCATTAGTCTCACATCATTCCTCCTTAAAACGTTGGAGAGACTAGTAGATCGATACCTAAGGGATGGAACACTAAAAGACAACCCACTACATCCTCAGCAACACGCATACAGGAAAGGTAGATCAACAGAGTCTGCACTACACACGGTAGTGCACAGGATAGAATCGGCTATCACAAACAAAGCCTCAACACTAGCTACTTTCATAGATATAGAAGGGGCTTTCGACAAAACGGTACACAGCAGCATTAACGAAGCCTTACGGAAGCGTAAGGTAGAACCAGCCATAAGGGACTGGATCACTCAGCTGATAAGCAAAAGAGCAGTCCAGATAGTGATGAGTAACACCATCACAAGAGCAAAGGTAGTCAGAGGATGCCCCCAGGGAGGCGTCCTATCACCACTCTTATGGAACATAGTAGTAGACAGTCTTCTAAAGAGACTAAATGAGAGAAGATACACCACCATCGGGTATGCGGATGATCTTGCAATACTAATAAGCGGAACGGCGGAGAACGTGCTATGCAAAGTCATGCGCTCAGCCCTTCAGATTGTGGAAGAATGGTGCGAAGAACACCGATTATCAGTAAACCCGACAAAAACAGAACTTATCCTTTTCACCAACAAAAGAAAGTTACCAGAACTACAACTACCAAAACTATTTAATACCAAACTAGCCCTAACAACTCAAGTTAAATATCTGGGCATCATACTTGACAATAAGTTGAATTGGACTAGCCACATAAATGCTAAAATGAAAAAGGCCTGCATAACTTTTTGGCAATGCAGAAGACTCGTTGGTAAGAACTGGGGTCTTAACACAAAGATAACACTTTGGCTGTATACGGCAATTATCAGGCCTTCTCTAACCTATGGATCAGTTGTATGGTGGCCCAGAACAGAACTGATCACTGTGAAAGAAAAGCTCCAGAGTCTACAACGCCTAGCGAGTACAGCAGCCACTGGATGCATGAGAACCACTCCATCAGCCGCACTAGAGCACCTCCTAAACCTGAGACCGCTGCATCTAATCATACAGGAGGAGGCCAAGGCAGCAGCCTTAAGACTGAAAAGTAATGGGCTCTGGAAAGAGAATACTGGAACAAAGCATTCAAAAATTCTACAGAGAATCCTAAAGAAGATACCACTTCTTGAGGCGCCCGTAGACAGAATACCATGTCACCACGTCTTCGAAAGGAATTATCATATTCAACTTACCGAAGAAAAAAGAGACAGCTCTGGCGTCAAAGAAGTTAGGATATACACAGACGGCTCTAAAACCACATATGGTACCGGAGCAGGTGTCTTCTCGAATGACCTAAACATCAAAATAACAACCACCCTGGACAAGCTAAGTACAATATTCCAAGCTGAATGTATTGGCATAACGAGAGCAGCGGAGACGATTGCCGCCAGAGACGTCAAAGATCTAGATATAAAGATCATATCAGACAGTGCATCCGTACTCCAAGCTCTGAAAAGCAACACCATAACCTCTGTCCTCATATTGGAATGTCACAATACACTCCAATCCATTGCAAACACAAACAAGGTCACGCTGCAATGGATCAAGGGACACAGCAACTCCCTCGGCAACGACGCAGCCGATGAATTGGCCAAGAGAGGATCAGGGGCAACAGTATATGGACCGGAACCAATACTACCTATACCTCAAGCACAGGTCAAAACTTGGCTGCGGAAAAACACGGAAGAAACCCATCAAAAAGAATGGACAAACATTGAAGGATGCAGGCAAACAAAGAATGCAGTTCCGGTAGCATCAAAAACGTTTAGCCGAAACTTCATTAGATTAAAAAGGGACCAGATCCGCAAGGTCATAGGCATCTTGACCGGTCACTGTCCTCTAAACAAGCATCTATTTACAATAGGTGTGACGGACAGCCCCCTGTGCAGAGGCTGCATGGGGGCAGAAGAAACGCCACATCATGTGCTTACAGAGTGCATGAGCGTGGCCGAACAACGGGCGAAATTCCTCCAGTCACCAACGTCTCTCCGGGAAGCATGTGGAAACCTGAAAAGGCTGCTGGCTTTTTGGGAAGATCTGGGTTGGTTGGAGTGAGAGGTAAGATGCTACGCACAATGGCCCAATCAAGAGGCTAAGTGCGGAACAGCCCAGGTAAACTAACTAACTAACTAACTATGTCATTGTCATCTAAATGAAATTAATTACTATTGTTATAATGCGATACGTAATAATAATTAAACTGTAATAGAAGTGTAAAGCAGGTCTCTACATTGGCCCTTGAGGAACTAGGGCCTCGACTGGTGGCGCTCTTTAGCGCATGCCTCGAAAGGGGCCAGTTTCCAAAGGCGTGGAAGACGGGGAAACTGGTCCTTATCCGGAAGGCGGGGCGGCCGGCGGATCAGCCATCCGGGTACCGGCCGATCGTGTTGCTCGACGAGGTGTGCAAGCTCTTTGAGCGGATTATTGCAGATCGCCTCGTCGAGCATCTCACGAACGTGGGGCAAGATTTGGCGGACAACCAGTTCGGTTTCCGCCGGGGGCGGAATCTTTTAACGGTCTGTTCTAAACAGCCCGTTAAAAGCGATGGCCGTCAGAGTCATCAGGGGGTATCGCACGATCTCCGTCGAGGCGGCATGACTCCTAGCCGGGACCCCTCCATGGGACCTGGAAGCGATAGCCCTTGCGCGGCTGTATCAGTGGCGCAAGGAGGTGCTGGAGCGGGGCCATAGGCCAGAGCTCCGAGAAATCAGGGCTTAGCGGTCCCTGCTCTGCAAGGAACTCATGGAGACATGGAGGGTGCGACTTGAGCATCCAAGGTGGGGGGAATCCACCATTGCGGCGGTGAGACCGATTATGAAGGAGTGGTTGAAGAGGGACCATGGGGACCTCTCCTACCGGATGTGCCAGATATTTACCGGACACGGGTGTTTCGGTAAGTATTTATGGCGCATCCACCGGGAGATAACGCCGCAGTGCCAGCACTGCGAGGATCCTGGCAAAGACACAGCGCTCCACACGTTGGTGGAGTGCCCTGCGTCGGCGAGTCAACGTCGGGATCTCGTTGCGGACCTGGGCGTGGACATTTTCTCGTTGGAGACTATGGTAAGGGCCGTGGTGTCCGACGGGAGCAAGTGGCACGCCGCCGCCTCTTTCTGCGAGCAGGTAATGCGCGCGAAAGTGACGGCGGAAAGGGAGCGGGACAGAAACCTGCCCCTCGAGTTTCGCAGTCTGCTGCAAGGACGCCGCAGACTCATCTACGCCCGAGACTACCGACCTCCATGATCGGGGCCCGAGGACGGCAGTTGGCCGACTCGCCGTCCTCGCAGAAGCAGGCCGTGGCGGAGGCGTGTCGTGTGTAAAACCGCACGGTGTCCTCCCCAAGTGTCCGTTGCCGGGCACCTCGGGTAAGCCCTCGAAAGGATACCCCCAGGGTTGCCGGCGGACTTTGGACGCCACCGTGGCCTCGCCTGGTGGGGTCGGGTTTTATCCCGCTGTAACGATGGCGAGTCGGCCAACTGCCGTCCTCAGGCCCCGATCATGGAGATCGGTAGTCCCGGGCAAAGATGAGTCTGCGGCCTCCTCGCCGCAGACTTCGAAACTCGAGGGGCAGGGTTCTCCCCCGCTCCCTCTCCGCCGTCTCTTTCGCGCGCATTACTTGCTCGCAGAAAGAGGCGGCGGCTGGCCACTTGCTCCCGTCGGAGACCACGGCCCTCACCATGGTCTCCAACGAGAGAACGTCCACGCCCAGGACCGCAACGAGATCCCGGCGTTGACTCACCCACGCAGGGCACTCCACCAACGTGTGGAGCGCCGTGTCTTCGCCAGGATCCTTGCAGGGCTGGCACTGCGGCGTTGTCTCCCGGTGGATGCGCTATAGATACTTACCGAAACACCCGTGTCCGGTAAATATCTGGCACATCCGGTAGGAGAGGTCCCCGTGGTCCCTCTCCAACCACTCCTTCATAATCGGTCTCACCGCCGCAATGGTGGATTCCCCCCACCTTGGATGCTCAAGTCGCACCCTCCATGTCTCCATGAGTTCCTTGCGGAGCAGGGACCGCTAAGTCCTGATTTCTCGGGGCTCCGGCCTATGACCCCGCTCCAGCGCCTCCTTGCGCCACTGCTACAGCAGCGCAAGGGCTCTCGCTTCCAGGTCCCATGGAGGGGTCCCGGCTAGGAGACATGCCGCCTCGACGGAGATCGTGCGATACCCTCTGATGACTCTGACGGCCATCGCCTTTAACGGGCTGTTTAGAATAGCCACGTGGCGGGCCGCCAGAGTCTCCGCCCATACGGGGGCCCCGTATAGGGCCATGCTTCGCACGATCCCCAGGTATAGTCTCCTGGGGTGTGTGTTGGGTAACCTCCTCGAGTGTCGCTCCGATTCCGATCCCGCTGCAGTCCGGGGGGAACGGAATCGGAGCGGCCGCGGTACACCCTGGGCGGCGGTCAATGGCTTCCCCTTCACCCCTTCATAGGGTTGGCATTGATCGTCGGCCAATACCCAACGTGGCGGGAACACATCGCTCTCCGTACTCCTCTGCTTTCAGAGGAGACAGGATGGGCGATGCTGTTAGTGGTGAGATGGCCCAGGGTCAGCCGGGGTGCGAGGGATATGCTCTATGGGTAACCTTACACCCCGGCGTCTGAAGGCCCGAGACGGCGTGCGGTTTTAGTCGGTGCAAGCCCGACATAACCGCCCCCGCTGGCCGGCGGGGGGGTATCCGAAGGGATTTACGCACGATAAAAAAAAAAAAAAAAAAGGTATAGTCTCCTAATGGGGGCGTTGGGTCCCTTAGCTGAACTGCCTACATGTAACTTAACATAACTTGATAGCCAACCTCTTGAACCCCTTGCAACGTTCCTACGATCCTATTTAATTTTAATCTAGATTAGAAATAGTAACATCTAAAGCACATATTCCCTGATTGCAAGTCGAAGTCGTAGTTTGCAAATGAGAATATAAGACATCGTGATATTTTGGTCTTCTTTTTGCAATTGTCTCTGTCGCCATCGGTATGTTAATTTAGTCATTGTAGTGAACAGAGAAACCCTTTATTTATCGTGTTGTTATAGAATTGTAGGTAGCTTACTTTATTTAGCTATCTATATTTAGGTTTTAAAAACCTAGATCAGGTAGGTCGCAAAATGTAAATAAAGTAAGATTATTAATTTAAATTCTATTTTTACCAATAAAAACTATTGTATGGCACATTTATAATATGCTACTTCTAATGTAGACATTATTATAGTACTTACTTATATGACTTAGCTATTAAGACCATAATTGTAAAACTAGTATTAGTACAATGTACAGCCCTCATTTTTGATGAATAAATTATTATTATTATTATTATTATTAGCACATTATAGAATTATCTAAATCGTGGGTTTTCTTGAAAGGGTGGCTATGTTACAGTTAGTTCACTTACCAATGTCAAAACTTTAAAAGTATCTAAGTAGTGATGTTGTTGGTATCTTGCAATTTACTTCTCATTAATTTCGTTGCGGCTTCCAAGACAGTTAAACTTTTCCTGGGGCTTCCCGAGTGTCATTAATCGGTGTATTCGTGGGTAACTGTTATCAATCCTAGTGTACAGGAGTTACAGTAGTGGGCGCGAAAGTTGGCAAAAACCTGTTAAAAAATCCTGATAAAAATTCAACTAAATACCTACATGATTAAATTTAGACAACATACACCGAAGAAATTCAATGTAATTCGTTTCAGCAAATTTCGTCCTAAGTATTTACGCAGAGCCCCTATTCTGCACTTTCGCTACGTGAAGGCAACGAGGCAAATAAAGAGGGATCTCCAACCTTCAATAAGCGTGATGTCACACTGTGTGACAGCCAAGTTTCACACAATCCGAGCATAATGGGTGGCTAAGAGGAAAATGAGGCACATTTCTTTTCTAACTACGTGTATTATGTATTAGGCAGATCTTGTGGACCTAGCATGAACCAATGTGATCATACGTAAATAGTCACATAGAAGTTAAAGAGAAATATAAGTATATCAACTTCGTTTCATTAGTTGTCTCCGTAGATATTTAAGGCACTTTGCAGATGGAGCAACTTTAGTTGTGAAAACTATGTAAAATATGTAAAGCTTCCTTTAAAATTTGCCAGTTGCTACATTCAAATATCCCGGATTGAGGTATCCGCAATTTTATAGCAATCTGCAAGCAACTTTAGGCCTCGCAGCGATACGTTGAGCAATACTAGCGCTGCGGTGTTAAAAGGAAAGTGATTATGTGATGGAGGGTGTGAAAACGCCCGACCCCTTGCGATTGCCGGTTGGGGAAACTAGCAACTTAACAACCGGTACAAATTCAACAGTTGCTAATTGGGGCAATTAAAAAACTAAGTCAGCGATTGTAGTACTGAAAACTGTTTTCAATCACCGAAGTTTGTAAATCGAGTTGCTACGTGCGCACAGTTTTATTGAGATATTTCTGTAGCCAGGTGGTTGCTGGTTGCTGCAATAGTTACTCAATCTGGAATGCGCCTAATTCGAGAGATTTGTCATTAGCGCCAACTTGCTCGAGTGCCAGTGTCACACAATCGATTTCAAGCAAAATAGTTTTACACAATTTTCATTATGCGCTTAACATTATCAAAAATACGTGTACGCGATTATTATTATGATATGGCAACGTGCACGTACTTTTTAGGTAATATTATGGTCTTTTAGGATTACTGTTTTACTTCAGTTTGTAGAAATAAGGCGTAAAATTTTCTACATATTGATATTTGATTCCATTGATGATAATAATTGTTACTAAAGTTTACTCTCTCTACTGAGTTTGGCGGACACTGGTCCATGCTAAACCAATTCATATTTAGACAGCATTCATAAAATGATGTCGTGTTGCGTTACTTGCGTTTAATGGCAGAACCATGAGCATATGACTTGCCTATATAACAAGTTTATTGTCGTGTAGCTGTTTCACTCGTATATTGTGTGTGCACGAAAATTAAGTAATAAACTGTGGGTATTTTGTATTAATATGACCTTTTATGGTTCGTGGGTAGTTGCATAATATACACAAGAAATTAAAGTCTATTCACTGTAATATATTTATTACTTGTTGTTGCCCGTGCCTTCACCCGTGTGAAATACTGATCGCGTTCCCGCAACCCACAGAGTCCTATTTCTGGGATGAAAGGACAAATCGTAACGAGGTAAAAACTGTACATTGAATATTTTTTCAAAAAATAAGTGGTATGTGTTCTACGAGCGATACCGAAAAATTTACTTTTTAGAATTTGTCTATTTGTTTGCAGGTTATCGATGTCCGAGCATCACTTGCAAACCGCTGAACATTCAGCTGAAATTTTGCAGAACATTCTTCTTGTGTATGGTCTGAAACTGCGCTATATATCATCATACTATTATAAGTGTGATAGGAGCAGCAGAGAAAAATCGATCTAATCCAATATTGATCATAACTTTATTATTATTAAGCAGATCATCACGAAATTTTGTGCAGTTTGACATACTCGGACATAAATATATAAAAATATAAAATCTCGTTACTCTACAGAGTTATCTACATGTAAAAGTTAGTTGATTAGAGACTCACAACCATTAGATAATTAATATCAGCGCGCCATTATATTAGAGAACCGGTACAATTTATTTCGATATCACATAAATACATTTCGAGCGAGTTCTCAACGGTATCGGTGGCTCAGTGGATCTGCGGGCCCAGATTAATTTTAGGGTTCTATTGATCTTAAATGATTATATTTGGATTTTATATAGTTAAAAAATATAAATAATTCAGTATTACTTTGATTCTCATTTTTTTATTTCTAAAGAACATTGTTCTTAAGAAATAAAAAAAATGAGAAACACGAGTGAAGCACCATCTCCATTTCCTCTGGCCCGTTAATAAAGTGTCGAGCTGCCCTGCCCATCCCCATCATCAGGTCATACGGGCTTCTCATAGATGTTCCTTCCTCGCAGCCCCGAAGATTCACCGTTCCTATGCGTTGCCGATGAAGCGTAATGCCCACTACTGTATAATAATACACAGTGGTGTGACTGTTTGGCTCCCCGAGTAACAACCGAGAACATCCGCTGGAAGTAACAACGTCACCCCAAAGAATGGCAGACAGGCATTGGTGCTACCTCTGCACGGCGGAGGTAACGGCGGGTGACCGCTGCTTCCGCTGTGGCCAGCCCGGTCATAAGGCCGGCTCGTGTAGCGCCCCGTTGCACTGTTTTAGATGTGCAGCGGGGGGCAAGCCGGCTGACCATAGGGTTGGCAGCAAGGCCTGCGCCGGAGGGGAGCCGAAGCCGGGAGGCCGGCCTTCCGCCTCCAGTTCACAGCGGGATGCGGAGATGGGGGTTCCATAATGGATCCTCAACTCCGCATCCTGCAGGTGAACGTTGGCCACGGTGCCCATGCTCAGGATCTTCTGCGCCAGAGCATGGCACAGTGGGCCATAAATGTCGCCGCTGTCGCCGACCCATACACCCACCGGTTCCTCGGGCCTACCTGGGAAACCGCGCTGGATGGGTCGGCGGCACTGGTGCACAACCCTGCCGCCGGCAGCCCCCCTCTTGCCGTCGTTGCAAGGGGACCCGGCTGCGTGGCGGCAGCGGTTGGCGACATAGCGGTCGTGGCCGCTTATATCACGCCGAACCGAGACCAAGCTGCATATGAGCAGTGGCTCCGTCAGCTGGCCGTCGTCGTCAATGCCTGCCAGCCCCGTCCGGTCCTTGTGCTCGGGGACTTCAACGCCTGGTCGTATGCCTGGGGTTCCCGACACGAAAGGGGCGCGACGGGGCATAGAGGCAGGGCACTGGTGGACTGGGCCGCACGACTCGGCCTAGTCCTCCTAAATCGGGGAGCCGTGGACACGTTCGTGACCTCGAGGGGTAGCTCCATCGTGGACCTATCGTTCGCGAGCCCCTCGTTGGCGCGACGTGTTCAGGGCTGGCGCGTCGTTTTGGGGGAGGACACAAGTTCGGATCACCGATACATTCGGTTTGACGTGTCCCCCCCTGCGAGCGACGCGCCGGCTGCACCGGCTCCACCCGAGCCACGTTGGGCGCTTAAGCGACTTGATCGGGAGCTCCTCCTGGAAGCCGCCATCGTACAGGCCTGGGCCCCTGCGCCGGACAGGCCTGTCAGCATAGACGATGAGGCGGAGTGGTTCCGGGAGGCCATGACCCGTGTCTGTGACGCGGCGATGCCTAGGGCTCCGCCCTATAATCCGAGGGGTCAGGTCTACTGGTGGTCGTCGGAGATCGCGCAGCTCAGACGGGGCTGTGTGATCACGCACCGCCGGTGGGCCCGATTCCGTAGGAGGCGTCGCCGCCCCGCAGATGCGGAGGCCCGAGAGGCGGAGTTGTACGAGGGATACAGGGAGGCCAGACGAGCCCTCCGAGCGGAGATAAGGCGTTCCAAACGGGACGCCTTCCGCGAGCTGCTGGCGACACTGGAGCGGGACCCTTGGGGGCGGCCCTACCGGATGGTGAGGGGCAAGCTGCGCCCCAAGGCCCCGCCGTTAACCCGGTGTCTCCAGCCGGATCTGCTCGGAGGAATTGTTGGCTCCCTGTTCCCAGCGCGGGCGGTGGAACATGTTCCACCGCGGATGACTCCGCCTCGGTTGCGCATGGCGCCCGACGTGGAAGACGACGACGTGCCCGAGGTCACTTGGGTAGAACTAGAGCTGGCGGTGAGAAGGCTAAGAGCCAAACACACCGCCCCGGGACCCGACGGCATTCCAGGCCGAGCGTGGGTCCTAGCTCTAGTCGACGACGCTCTCGAGCCCCGACTGAGAGGGCTTCTCAGCGCATGTTTGGAGCGGGGCCGGTTTCCGAAATTGTGGAAGACGGGGAAACTGGTCCTCATCCGAAAGGAGGGGCGCCCGGCGGACTCGCCGTCCGCCTACCGGCCCATAGTGTTGCTCGACGAGGTGTGCAAGCTCTTTGAAAGAGTAATTGCGAAGCGCCTCGTCGAGCACCTCTCAAGAGTGGGGCCGGACCTGGCGGATGGCCAATATGGCTTCCGCCAGAGGCGCTCCACCGTGGATGCCATCATGCGCGTGAGGGCTCTGGCGGAGGATGCAGTAGCCCGGGGTGAGGTGATGTTGGCGGTGTCCCTGGACATCGCCAACGCGTTCAACACCTTGCCCTGGAGTTGCATTAGGGAGGCGCTCGTGTATCACGAAGTGCCTCTCTACCTCCGCCGCATAGTCGGGGCGTATTTGACGGAGAGAGCCGTCATCTACCCAACCGTGACCGGTCTCGGTCGGCGTGAAATGTCGTGCGGTGTTCCACAGGGATCGGTCCTGGGGCCGCTCCTGTGGAACATCGGATACGACTGGGTGCTTCGCGGTGAGCTCGTAGGTGGTGCCGCCGTCACGTGCTACGCGGACGACACGCTCGTGACGGCGTGCGGGGCGACGTACCGCGAAGCGACCCGAAAGGCCACGACCGCGGTTGCCCAAGTCGTTAGGCGGATCCGGCGGCTGGGTCTCGAGGTGGCCCTGCATAAAACCGAGGCCCTGTTCTTCCATGGGCCTCGGAGCAAGCCACCCGAGGGATCCAGTCTCATCGTGGGAGGAAATCGCATCGGCATCAAGCCCCAAATGAAATATTTGGGGCTCGTGCTCGACGGCCGATGGGACTTCGGAGAGCACATCCGAAGTCTGGCCCCCAAATTGAAGGGCACAGCTCTTGCTCTGGCTCGGCTGTTGCCCAACATGAGGGGGCCCGATGACTCCTGCAGGAGACTCTACGCGGGGATCGTGCGGTCCATGGCCCTGTATGGGTGCCCAATATGGGCGGAGGCCCTGAGGACCAGAACTGTGCGGATGCTGCGCGCTCCGCAGCGGGTTCTGGCCATCAGGGTCATACGAGGGTACCGCACGATCTCCTTCGAGGCGGCGAGTCTCCTTGCCGGAACCCCGCCATGGGACCTGGAAGCGAGAGCCCTTTCGCAACTGTACCAGTGGCGAAAGGAGGCGCGGGAGCAGGGATGGAACCCCGAGCCTCGAGAAATCGAGGCCGTGCAGTCCCAGCTCCGCCAGGCCATCGTGGTGGAGTGGAAGGAACGACTTGGGCAACCAAGCGCAGGGCACGCCGCAATAGCGGCGGTAAGGCCCATCATGGAGGATTGGCTGGAGAGGCGACACGGAAGCCTCTCCTACCGACTGACGCAGGTGATCTCAGGGAAGGGGTGCTTCGGGGACCACCTGCATCGGATCAGGAAGGAGCCAACGCCTGAGTGTCATCACTGCGACGCGAGCGAGGACTCAGGGCTGCACACGCTGGCGGACTGCCCGGCGTGGGAGGCGCCGAGGCGTGACCTCGTGGCAGCCATCGGGGTGGGAGTCCTCTCGCTCGGCAGCATGATTGCGGCAATGGTGCGGAGCGCGAGCGCGTGGGCCGCCGCCGCCTCCTTCTGCGAGCATGTAATGCTCGCGAAGGAGGTGGCGGAGCGCGCCCGGGAGAGACTTAGAACTCTCCCGGTCCGCCGAGCCCGCAACTTGCTCGCCGCGCGTCGCAGGCAACTCAGGCGCCGGAGGTCGCTTAACGACCTCCGTCCTCCATGAGCGCAGGCCTGGGGGTGGCGGGTGAGGCCACCTGTCACCCCAGCAGAAGCAGGCCGGGACGGTGGGGCGACTAGCGCCCCTCCCCCAAACCGGGGCAAGACGGGGACACCGTGGTTCCCAAACCCGAGGGGGCCATCTCGAAACCGGAGATGGCCCAGGGTCAGTCGGGGTGCGAGGGATATGCTCTATGGGCAACCTTACACCCCGGCGTCTGTAGACCCGAGACGGCGTGCGGTTTTAGTCGGTTCAAGCCCGACATAACCGCCCCCGCTGGCACGCGGGGGGGTATCCGAAGGGATTTCCGCACGAAAAAAAAAAAAAAAAAAAAAAAAAAAAGGCATTGGTGCTACCAATACCCAGACTGCTTCTCTATGTTAGCGTTTCAGAACTTGGTCTTCTGTTTTAAAGTTTTCCTTTATCATACGAAACTAGCTTTCTAACCAGCTTCGCAGAGGATTCTAATGAAAACAAATGAATTTTAATAAATCCTCATTATGTTTAGCTGGGGTTATCCTTTCGAGAGCTTTCCCGGGGTGCCCGGCAATGGACCCTTGGGCAGGACACCGTGCGGTTTTAGTCGATGCACGACATAACCGCCCCCGCTGGCCAGCGGGGGGGTTCCGAAGGGATTAAGTACGTAAAAAAAAGGGTTTTCACCCATCAATGTTGAATTTCTCAAAGTTCTTTCTTATTGCTTGCCTAGGCAAAAGAAGAAGCCCGTCCTCGTAATTCTAGCGTCGCTAGTTTAGCTATACATTGATGACTGTGTGCCCGAAAATGGTTTTCTTCTTCATTATTTATTTATTTAAAACATTTGAAGACCACTATAACTTCAACACACGTTATCCTGGTAGACTGTTAATACCCTCGATGAAAACGGAGCAATATAAAAGAAGCTGCTATCCAATGACCATCAATTTTTTTAATAAAATACCGAATGAGATGAAAGGATAGATAGATATTTTCCGCAGAAACTTATATAACTGGTTGAAAGACATGATAATAATTAATATGATGATGATAATTTATAGTAACATTGATGTATTTATCGACATTTATATTTATTATTGACATTATGTATCTATTTAGTATTATTGACATTGCATGACATTTTTTATATTTTCTATTTATTTTGTATGAAGAATTGTGAATAAATTTAAAAGCATAAAATGTCTGCATGTAGTCTCACATGCTAGCAATGGCGAAAATGAGCATGCGATCTAATGTCACCTACCACCAATATGTAACCATATTCTTTTGTGAGCCAATAAATGATTTGATTTGATTAATTAATAATTAAAAATATAACAATGAAATAACCATTTTTTTCGTGCGGAAATATTGGAATCGAAACTGCAGAAGTAAACATACCTTGTTTTATTTAAATTTTAACGCGAACGACGTCGCGGGTAGCAGCTAGTCTATTATAAACCTTTATCTCTGTGCCAAATTATCTACCTCATTAATATAAAATCATTCTACAATGACTTTAAACTACCTTATTTTCTCCACCATCTCTCTTTCTCCATGTTTACTTCTGCAAGGTGATTAAAAAGCTACCGTATACACCTCTCAGCGCAATCTCTTAGTATAAAATACATAAAATAACAAAATATGAATTCAAAATTACTAAACCATGATCGTCTGTGCTATAAAAATGAATTAAAAAAAAGGTAATACACTTTGATACCGCGCTCTAACGTCAGTCAGGTGTTAAATTGATTATAATGGATGATCTGTAAGTTGGTGGAGACCAGAATTCATGTCTTAGTGTTCAGATCAATAAACTTAATATGTACGTCGTAAAGTACGTATATACCTAGTCCAGCCATAAGTTTTGTTACAAATGAAAATACTAATACACTTTGATACCGCGCTCTAACGTCAGTCAGGTGTTAAATTGATTATAATGGATGATCTGTAAGTTGGTGGAGACCAGAATTCATGTCTTAGTGTTCAGATCAATAAACTTAATAAGTACGTCGTAAAGTACGTATATACCTAGTCCAGCCATAAGTTTTGTTACAAATGAAAATACAATTGTTTTTAAATGAAGTAATGTAATATTATAAAAATTTATACCTACATATTTATTTAAGTCTTAGCAAAAAATAAAAATATATTTTATTCGAAATGGCCACCTTTGGCTTTTATACAGGCCTTTAATCTGTTTGGCCACGAATCTATGGATTTACGCACTGTTTCCAAGGGAAATTTTGCCACTGCTTCCTCAAAAGATTTTTTAAGAGACTCAATGTCGCCGTGTCGTTTAGAGCAGGCCATATCCTCTAAAACTGACCATAATTTGTAGTCTAAAGGGTTGAGGTCTGGGCTAATTGAGGGCCAGTCTTCAGCTCTTATAAAGTCCGGAACGTTGGTTTCTAGCCAGGCTTGGGTAGTTCGTGCCTTGTGACCAGGAGCAGAGTCTTGCTGGAAAGTCCACGGTATATTTTTAAATAGTGTATTGCTGAGAGGTTTCACAACATGATCCAAGACAGTATCTGGATACACTTTGGCTGAAGTTTTCACTCCTTTTACACAAAAATGTAGCTTTGTGACTCCCTGAAAAGACAAGCCCCACCAAACCATCACTGACGCAGAATGATGACCACGTTGTGCCTTTCCGACCACTTGAGCAGCTACCTTAGAACTGTGAGCGTATACTTTATCATTTTGCTTATTGTAGTGTTCTTCAATCGTGAAATTTTTTTCATCGGTAAAGTGGATATACGTATCTGTGCCTTTCACCTGCGTATCGCGACAGAAGGCGCTTTGATCGACCCACTCTCTTTAATCGTAAAGATTGATTTAGGGCATGCTGTATATCGACAATAAGCACCGACCTTCAGGTCTTGTTTTATAATACGTGACAGAGTCCTAGCGGGAAACTTCATTTTGATGAATTCTGGCTTTAATAGTATTTTATTTTGTAGTTCTAACAGCACGCGGCCGCCCCGATCTTTTCTGGTCTTCGACAGACGAAGTGTTGTTGTATCTATTGATAGTTAGGATATACGAACATACAGCTGATACCAAGATTTTGAAGTATCTGGAATATGACCGACGGCTCCATACCCACTTTGTGCAAGGCAATCACTGCGATTCTATTGTCTTTAATACCAATACTATTCCATATTGTAAATCGATAATGAACACGAAAAAATATGTGAAATGGCGCGAAATCGAAAGAAGTTATTAAAATAATATACGTGTTCCAAATTCAAAATAATTAAAAAGTTGAAAAAGAAAGAAAAGTTTTGATGTATGTAACAGTATTTATGGCTAGACTAGTTAGTTAATTTGTATCTTTAGTATCATTCTTACTTTGGGTTTAGGTTAATAACAATGACAACATGTAAAGTCGGACTGGAATTATTTGGCACCCCCAAGATCTTCGCGGCCTCAGTCAATCTCACTTGCAAGCCTGATTGACGCTCTGTCGCAAACTTTCTTCTCGGGTTTGTGGTTAAAATGTAGTGTTGGCTTGGATCCAAAGATCTTGGTGTGGCCCCATATACCCCATTCAAGACTACTTTACACCCTCCAATTTATTCTCTTAAAGGACAAGATAAAATCATATTACCACTTTGCATAATTCAAAGATAAATGACTGCCTACAGATTAACTCCGTTAACGTAAAGTATAACAGTATACAAGTAAATCACCGGAATAGGGTCGGTGTTAGCACATGTGGCCCTCTGGCTTTATAGCCTGTTTACTTATGCATAGGTATGTTCAGCCGGTGAAAGTGTTGGCGTAACAAAGTGTGGTTAAGTTTATATCTTTTTGATTATTTGAATAAAATATTAAAACATTGCCTTGGTTTAGACAGTGAAACGATGATAAGTGGTATGGTAACAATTGTTTTAAGTTCTACTCATTAGGAACACTTGTGTTTTGGCAATATTTTTACGACAGATGTAACATTGATGTATTTATCGACATTTATATTTATTATTGACATTATGTATCTATTTAGTATTATTGACATTGCATGACATTTTTTATATTTTCTATTTATTTTGTATGAAGAATTGTGAATAAATTTAAAAGCTCCTATATACTTCCTCAAATGTCAACCATATTGAAATTGATATTTTCAACCATGCCTCTTGAGTACAAGCCGAGAAAAGTAAAAGATGCTTTAGCATCTTTTTATTTGTCTGCGGGATGTTCAGGGATATGTAGGTATGTATGTAACTAAAATCCACTTTCGGGGGCCTCAAGCTCATCAAAAATAGCTATGTAACATATCATTAACCAACTTAGCCTAATTGTTCTTATCCATTATGGGCAGATCGAGCATCCTCTCGTGTCGAAGTTAGTTACGTCTCTTGGGAGGAGATATCCTAGATGTTGTTGTTGAGGTATCCGTTTAGTGCTCAAAGTGGGTTGGCCTTTACATAGATCTAAGATGTTAAATATACAGAAAAGGGGCAAGCCAAGGCAAGGGGATTTGGCTCTGCGATTGCGTCGATACGTACGATTTTGCTTTGATTCTGCCTTATGCTTTTTCTATATAATTCTAGATCGCCAACGTATGCAGCACGCACTCTTTGGATTCTGATGATGTCAAATAAGAACAATAGCGAGCATTTTCTTCGCCTATAAGGTAAACCTAGGTCACGTGTTGGATTCCCGCTCTGTGAAAATATTTGTATGCATGAATAAATATAAATATACTCGTATATTCGCATTTGTCTGGGATGTTCTATGTATGTGATTAATGTAATCCAGATAAGATTATTCTATATTATTTACTACAAGTAAGATAACATAAGTGTGTTTATTCGTATTCTAGGATCGTTCGGCCGTGTATTCACAATATTTTTTGTACTAACCATACTTTAGGTACATGTTGTTCAAAATTGTACGTTAACGAGGCAACTATGTCGCTACAAATTAGTCAATTTATCATATGGTCTAATATAAAATTGGACTTTTATGGAACCGTCGGGGCTGCCTGTATTGGTCCAAGATCCCACTATCGAAAGAACTCACTTATTTTTACAAGGATTGAATTGTATGGGATAAAGTAGTATAAGAATGTACCTTGGATATTTGAATACCTGCTAGCTTGTCACGGCGGCCATTTGTCGGTTATTAGGTGCTAAAGGTAGATTAGGTTAGGTGCTAAAGGTTGGAAGGGTTTTTGGTTAAAAATAAGATATTTCCTTAAGTTTGCCATACGCTATTACTTTCCAGAATTCGTTCCTTACTATTGAATGATACAATAATAGAGGGTGTATTTTCCCCTACAATCAATTGGTTTGATTCCTAGCTAGGTATATTGATTTTCGTAAATCTAAATGATGCAGTTTTAGTTTTCATCAAAATCGGGGTCACCAGGAATCAAACCCGTCAATTTCGTGTTTCGTTTAAAGACACGCCCTGCATTATTACACCATTCGATAGTTTCGTAGATAAGGAATGAATTCTGGCAGGCAATAACATATTATGGCAAACTTATCGAAAGATCTAATTTTCAACAAAATACTTTTTTGGGAGCTTCCAGGGTTCTGGTAAAAGTTACGGGAACGTTGCTGAACATAGTGTATTTTTAACAATATTTTCTAACACATACATTAAAAACCAGCACTGGAGATGAAAGTGAACTTCGTACTATTTTATTGACGGCCTCTGTGCTAGCGGTAGTGCATTCGACTGCTACGTCAGTCAGTGCAAATATTTGTATGCATGAATATGTCTATTTGCATTGGTCTGGGTGTTTCTATGTATAATATGTATGTATTTACAAAAAAAATATGTATATAAGTATGTTTATCCGCATTCTGGAACCCATAACACAAGCTAGTTAAACTATGCTTACTTTGGGTCTAGAAAGCGTTGTGTAAAATGTCGTAGAATATTGAAAAAAAAAAACATACTGTTACGTGCACGGGGTACGAAGAGGTTTATTCGCTCACCACAAACTAGATAACTAAATAACTTGCTAGTTATTTACACACAGTACTCTTCAAAAGTTCAAGTCGCTCAGCAGTTCACAGTAGTCCACAGTCATTGCTTAGGTCGCAGGTATAGTCCTCTTGAATCGCATCTTCGACTTCACGTCGATATCCTTTTATAGTTCTTAATCAGGCTGTGTGGTGCCGGCCTAGAAGAGAATAGCACCAACCCAACTCTTTCCGTGGGTGTCGTAAGAGGCGACTAAGGGACATATCCGGTGGCGGGCAGCAGCGCCCCCGCAGAACAACCCCTCCAATAAACTGCGATCCCCAACCCGCCTGCCCAGTGTGGGGATTATGAGCATTACCCCCAAATGAAGGAAAGACCAAAAGATGGCCTCCAGTTCCCGGCCGCCTCGCTAACCCTGGTCATGGTAGCGGCCATGGTAATGGTGGGGCAGGGGGTGCTAAGAATCCCCGGGCTACAATAGGGTACCAAACCCTTCACAAACTGACTGACTGACTTATAACGGACGCACTCTGAGGCTTGACCATCATCTAGCGCAGTTGGAAGTGGAGTTAGAGAACATTACAACGTTATGTGAAGTCCATAGAGAGGGAGAGGACACCGTAACCCTTGACTCGGGCCATCTTCTCTACTTTCGCGAGGGTGATAAAACATCCCAGTGTGGCGTAGGTTTCCTCGTCAATAGGGCCCTCTCTAACAACGTTCAAGAAATCTCCAGCGTGTCGAACAGGGTAGCGTACCTGATCATTCGGTTATCCAAGCGGTATAGTATGAAGGTAATTCAGGTCTACGCACCGACCTCGGCACACTCGGATGATGAAGTGGAGGATATGTATGAAGACATATCCAAAGCCTTGCACAACACCACTAAGGCTCACTTTAACGTTGTTATGGGGGACTTTGACGGCAACGTGGGTACCCAGTCTGGGTACGAATCCCGTATAGGCCCGCATGGTTATGGAGTTAGGAATCACAGGGGGCAAATGCTTGTCAACTTCCTTGAGAGAGAGGGACTATTCTTAATGAATTCCTTCTTTAAGAAACAGCCTCAAAGGAAGTGGACATGGCAAAGCCCCGACGCTGTGACAAAAAATGAGATCGACTTCATCATGACGGTAGCAAGCACATATTCAGAGATGTCTCAGTGATCAACAGGTTTAATACCGGATCTGATCACCGACTGCTCCGAGGTTCTCTGAATATCAACCTAAAGCTTGAAAGAAACCGTCTGATGATGTCCACGCTCTGACCTAACCCAACCCAAATCATGGCGGGCACTGAGAAGTTCCAGCAGCTTCTCGGGGAAATATTATTTGCCTTGGAACCCACTGATGACGCTGACGAGACCCTACACAATCTGGTCGAAACGCTGAGAGACAAGGGCATCAAGTTCTGCAAAAAACAGCGTACTGGCAGGAAGTCCAAACTTTCGGATGAGACTCTGGGGCTGATGGCAAGAAGACGGGAAACCACCCAAGCGACTTCGTCAGACAGGTCACACCTAAACAAGGAAATTGCGAAGATGGTACGGCCCGACCTTCGGAGCTCCAACACACGCCTCATTGAAGAGGCGATAGAGCGAAACCGAGGGTCCAAAGTATTCACTCAGCAGCTTGGAAGGAGCCATCTGACGAAGCTCATAACGCATGACGGGAGGACCGTCTTGTCGAAGCCGGAGATCTCCGCCGATATAGAGGATTTCTATGGCCGTCTGTATACTGCACATGCTCCCCGTCCTCGACGAGAAAACCATGATTCCAGAGCCACCCTGACACGCCACTATACCGACGAACTGCCTGATATCAGTCAAGACGAGATCGTGTTAGCTCTGAAGCAGCTTAAAAATGGAAAAGCCCCCGGTGAGGCCGGAATTACTTCAGAGCTTCTGAAGGCAGGAGGAGCTCCTGTCATACAGGAGCTACAGAAGCTCTTTAATGCCGTCCTTCACAGTGGGAGAACTTCTAAGGCGTGGAGCGGAAGTTTGGTTGTTCTCTGTTTTAAGAAGGGTGATAAGACCCTCCTTAAAAACTACAGACCCATCACACTCCTGAGCCACGTCTATAAGCTATTTTCACGAGTGGTCACGAATCTCTCGCCAGGAGACTCGACGAGTTGCAGCCACCGGAACAGGCTGGGTTCCGCGGAGGATATGGCACCATAGACCACATTCACACAGTGAGGCAGATTATACAGAAGTCCGAAGAGTATAATCAGCCCCTGTGTCTCGCTTTTGTGGACTATGAAAAGGCATTTGACTCCGTCGAAACTTGGGCTGTTCTGGAATCCTTACAGCGATTTCAAGTAGACTATCGTTATATCGAGGTGCTGAGATGCCTTTACGAAGCCGCCACTATGAGTGTCCAAGTACAGGGTCAGCAGTCTAAACCGTCCAAAAAGGCCAATTGCGCAGAGGAGTGAGACAGGGGGATATCATATCCCCGAAACTGTTTACGAGCGCATTGGAAGATATGTTCAAGACGCGGGACTGGAAAAGTAAGGGCATAAATATAAACGGTGACTACATCTCACACCTGCGATTCGCTGATGACATAGTCTTAATGGCGGAGTCGCTAGAGGAACTAACCCAGATGCTGGACGGCCTAGCTTCAGCCTCGCGACGCATCGGTCTTGGCATGAATTTGGATAAAACCAAAGTCTTGATCAATGGCCACATTGATCCAGGACCGGTCGTCGTGGATGGCCACCTTCTTGAAATGGTTTCTGAGTACACTTACCTCGGGCAGATTGTGCAGTTGGGTAAAAACAATTTTGAAAAGGAGGCCAAGAGGAGGATCCAGCTAGGCTGGGCAGCGTTTGGGAAACTACGTCGGGTCTTCTCGTCATCCATACCGCAGTGTTTGAAAACGAAAGTTTCCAATCAGTGCGTCCTACCCGTAATGACCTACGGAGCTGAGACGTGGACACTCACGGTAGGGCTGGTCCACCAGTTCAAAGTCGCTCAGCGAGCTATGGAAAGAGCTATGCTCGGAGTTTCTCTGAAGGATTCGTAACGAATACATCCGACAGAGAACCAAGGTTATCGACATAGCTCAAAGAATAAGCAAGCTGAAGTGGCAGTGGGCCTGCCATATCTCGCGAAGAACCGACAACCGCTGGGGTAAACGTGTTCTTGAATGGAGACCGCGACTCGGCAAACGTAGTGTAGGACGCCCTCCGGCCAGGTGGGATGACGATCTGCGAAAGACTGAGGGCAGATGCTGGATGCGGCAAGCTGAAGACAGGGCGCTATGGCGCTCATTAGGGGAGACCTATGTCCAGCAGTGGACTAGAATAGGTTGATGATGATGAGCTCTTAATTAGAAGGGTAGAATGTTCCAGAATCATCTAGAGATAAGGCTCGTTAGGTACCTAAGTAGAGCGTTCGAGAATTTTCTGGACCAAGCAGGATAGGTACCTACAACAGTAGTAGGTACAGACGCGGCAACATTCAAGGTGAATAACCTAGTATTCAAGATTGTAGGTAAATACCTACAATCTTGCATTAAAAAGAAGGTTTTAGTCGGTTCAAGCCCGACATAACCGCCCCCGCTGGTCGGCGGGGGGGTATCCGAAGGGATTTCCGCACGATAAAAAAAATAAAAGGTATTCGAGGTAGGTGCGACTTTGAATGTTGGCGATTCTAGATGGTTCTACACCAATCGATATAGTACTTCGACACTAGCAATGCGTTTTAATTTCCTGAAGATTCTATGAGTAGTTTTCGAGATATCGACGCTCGTTGTAACAATACTTTTAGCACCTAATTTTGACAAATGGCCGCCGGAGAAGCTAGCAAATATGCATTCACTCAAAGTAATTAACTACACTACTTTATTTCATACATTTTATCCCTGAAAAATAAGTGAGTGCTGGTAAACCTGGGATCTTGCTTCATACAGCCCTAGCTTCGTGATGGTCCTCTAGGGATGTGACATTCGTTGTTCCCTCCAATAAACCGATTTCGTTATTATTCTTATTTTATTTAAAAATATACACATTAATTACATTTCATAAAATAATATAATAAAATATTTACATCCTAAAAAGAGTATGTGTTGGCGCCTATAACTTTGTTAACGGCAGCAATAAATGAACGATTATATTTTACTAATTGTCATAGGCGTCCTGATATTTTTTGTGTACACCCACTTATAACTAACATTTTTTACTTGCCTAAATGGAGTTTTCTGCTCCGCAACAAATATTGTAAAACTATTGTTTTATTGTCTAAATACAAGTTAAAACGCAAATCAGAGGTTTCATTTATGTCCAATACGAGACATAATTAGTGGCGATCGTCGACAAAACTCGAAAACACTGCAAAATCAACAACAAAACTCGCAACTCGATACGCTTCAAGAAGATGCCTATCGGCTGATTGTAACAAGTACAATACAGACCTTTGGAGTATTTTGAGAATAAGCCATTGCAGCCCATAGCTGATGAACGATCCAGACGTACCAAGAAGCTAAAATAATCATCGTCATCGTACGACAGCCCGGCCAATGCAGCTAAGTGACCTTTCCTTGACCTAATCCTGTTTTTTTCCAGTTATATCTTCATAAATTCTAAACCCATCCTGATTTGCGTGTGTTAATTCATATAGTTAAATCCTAGATAAATATATAATAGTCATTTATAGTGAAATACATAAAATAAATTATTTTTTCTAGTTCAGTAGGTACCGGCACCTACGGCGACTTAGTTTTTTCATTAGAATTTTACCTATTTTACATCATTATTCTTAAAATAACATTAAATATTAGTTAAATGAATAGTTTTCGATTACATATCTCGACAAAAAACTAAGTAAATACGGTATTATACGTGTCATTCACATTGTTTTGCCGAATATTCCAGATTTGTTCACGTTACTACCTCAACAAATACGAAGTACGGTTTCGGAACACTGTTGGCGGAATACATAGCTAAGCAGTACCGGGATTTAATACACAGAAGGAGGGACGTAAGATTAAATATTATACCTATTTATTTTATATTAATCCAGTAGTCGTTGTGTACTGCTATACATCTTAATAGTCCTTGTTATTCAAATAAGTTTATTATATTATCAACAAGTACTGGTACTTAAAGGTTAGTTATTCAATCATATTAATATAATAATGAGTAAGGACCAGGACTGTGTGGCTGATGGCAGTGCAAAAATCGCATTGAATTTACAAAACCTTTTCACTAAGCGTAGCTCATTGAAGGGCCAAATAACTAAGTTTAAAAAATATTTATTATTTATCACCACCAAGGAGACATTGACTAGTATTGAGTTTGCTGAATTAGCACTTAAACTTAGTAAATTTGAGTCACTTTTTAAGGGGTTCGCAGACTTGCAAGATCAGATAGAGGTTTTGAATCCTAGTAACCTAGCCAATGAGATTGATGAGAGAGATGACAATGAACAATCATTTATCACCAATATTGCTACTGCCCAGAGCTTTGTTCAACGTCATCAAACTAATATTCGCAATGTAGAAACATCTGCTACTTATAATCCTGAGAATGTTGAATTTAAATTGCCACAGATGCAAATTGCTAAATTTAATGGCACATACTTCCGGTGGCTGGAGTTCCGTGACACCTATCTTTCAGTAATACATAATAACGAACGAATTGCACCGATACATAAGTTCCACTATCTGTTGTCATATTTAGAAGGTGACGCAGCGCGTATTGTAAGCAACTTGGTAGTTTCCAATGCTAACTATAATACGGCTTGGCAACTGCTATGTGTCAGGTTTGACAATAAGCGGCATTTAGTACAACAGCACTTAAATTCTTTGACAAATATTCAACCAATAGTACGTGATTCAAGTAAGTCCCTTCGCTTTCTCGTAGACCATATTAATAAGAACCTAAGGGCACTGTCTAACCTCGGCATACCTACTAATGGTTGGGATGTCTTACTAATTCATACGCTCTGCCCAAAATTAGATAATGAGACACTTGCTAAATGGAAGGAGTGCCGTGGTGCTCTGGATGATATCCTTAGCTTGCAACAATTCAATAAGTTTTTAATTGAGAGAGCAGACTTAATAGAATCTTTATATCAAACTCAAGCAAATAAGGCACCAGGCTCTGCATCCGGCAAGCCTTCCCACGCGAAAGGTAACAGTCACCAAACAAAGTCACTGACATGTCAGTCTGCTTCTCTAAATAATTCTTCGTCTTGTTGTTGTGTTGTTTGTCAGGATCAACACAAAATCTATGATTGTCCTTCTTTCAAGGCAAGAAGTGTACAAGACCGAATAGCTGAATGTAATAGACTAAAATTATGTTTAAATTGCTTAAGGCCAGGACATATGTCACGAGACTGTCGCCTCGGGCCTTGTCGTGAATGCAAGAAGAAGCACAATACTCTTTTGCATATTCCAAATACAATCCCAGGCTCCACTGTTGCAACTACAGCATCGCATGACGCGGTAGCTAGCTTGACTACACAGACTTCAAAGTACGTTTTATTGTCTACTGCTATTATTGAGGTATCCAACCCATCAACAAAGGTAACGGAACGAGTACGTGCCCTACTAGACTGCGGCAGTCAGTCATCATTTATGACACAAGCTCTCAAGCATAAATTATCACTTCCAAGTATTTCATTAATGAATAATATCATTAATATTGTAGGTATTGGTAACAATTTCACTAACAAGGTTACTGAGAGTTGTGTAGCACAATTAAATTCACTATCCAAACCATTCAATATCACTACATCTTTTTTAATATTACCGAAGCTGACAGGTGATATACCTAGGCTTACTATAAACATTAATGATCTTCAAATACCCCCTGAGATATATCTTGCTGATCCTAACTTTAATAAATCCTCCGCTATTGACGTACTCATCGGAGCAGATTTGTTTTGGGACATTCTAGGCTGTGAGCAACGGTCTCTAGGCCCTAATCAACCTATTTTAAGAAGTTCCCAATTCGGTTGGCTTGTCTCAGGTCCAGTTAATATAAAAAATAACATTTCTTTTGTTCAGTGCCATCACTATTTGACTACCGATAGATGCAATGACGATGACATCCATTGCCAGATATCAAAATTTTGGGAACTTGAAGAAGTTCCAATAAACAAACCACTATTAAGCCATGACGAGAAACTATGTGAAAGGCATTATCTAGCCCACACTATGCGATTGGATACTGGTAGATTTTTAGTTAGTTTACCGCTCATAGACACGCCGAATTGTCTTGGCGATTCCTACCTATTAGCAAAGAAGCGATTCCTAAATTTAGAAAGGAAATTTAGGAAATATCCTCATATCAAGTCACAATATGTTGAGTTTATTCGAGAATATGCCAAACTTGGTCATCTTTCGCTGTCCAATATATCAAAACCGAACACTTCATACTTCTTATGCCATCATGCTGTGTTCAAAGAGCAAAGTGAATCTACAAAAATTAGAGTTGTCTTCGATGGTTCTGCTCCTACATCTTCCGGTTGGTCCGTAAATGACATTCTTATGATAGGCCCCAATATGCAAGATTCTCTTTTCTCTATTTTAGTAAGAGCTAGACAACATAAATACCTCCTGACCAGTGACATCGAGAAGATGTATCGCCAGGTCTTAATACATGAGGAGGATCGAAACCTTCAACTCTTATTATGGAGAGAAGATGAGACATCGCCTATCGAGACGTTAAGACTTAATACTGTAACTTACGGCATGGCAAGTTCCAGCTACTTAAGCACTCGTTGTTTATGGCAAGTTGGAGAGGAGAACCCTGATGAGATTATCAAAAACGTGATCAAACATGACTTCTACGTTGACGATCTAATTACGAGCGCTAATGATGAAAATACATTAAAGCATATTTTGCAGGAAGTAGTAGTAACACTTAAGCAAGGCTGCTTCAACTTAAGAAAACTTATACTAACTTTTAAACTTTCGCGTTCCATGATATAATAATTATATTTACGGGGATTAACGCGATCACTTATTTAAACGTATTACATACCTCTGGTTTGCCTGACGTTTCGACCAGGTTGCACTGGCCGTGGTCACAGGCTGACTGGCTCAGCGTTGCACGCCCTCCGTCGTCGAATCCGTGAAGTAGAAGATTCCTCTTCCACCCGCACATTTTCGATATTGTTGAGATTTTTGTTTCGCCATGTACCGTCACATACTACACTAACAGTGTCCCTATTCTGTAAGCAAACCGATGTGTTCCTATTCTGGTGTTTATCCGACTGCGCAGAAAAGCGAGGTGGTATGTTTTTTAACACTGGATTCCACGCTGTAGATAATTTAAAACCATCTTCCCGATTGAATGTTTTATGTTTTTTAATCTCAATCGCTTCACGTACAACTCTTGAGTAAAAGTGACGTTCGGTGGAGAGGACTTGCGTGCGGTGAAATTCAATCCAGTGGTTGATGCCTGCATCGAGTGCATGTTCTGCAATCGCCGATTTGCTCGTCTGTCGGTTCTTCACAGCAGCGATATGTTCTTTGACCCTTTCAGCAATAGTCCGCTTCGTTTGGCCTATGTAGGAACTTCCGCAGCTGCAGTCTATTTTATAAACACCTGGAGTTTGTAGTGGCAATATATCCTTCGGTGTGCCAAAATAGAGTATTTCTTTAACACGGACCCGATCTTATCCGTAACTCCCTTGACATAAGGCATATAGGCTGGTTGTCTGTTTACTTCTGGATACTTGCGTCTTCTTTTCGGTTGCTTTCGTCCTCCATTCACTTGATATCCGTTACTTTTTAGTACCTCCTGAACATGTTCTAGCTCCCGGTCTAAATGTTCAGGGTCACAGAGATCGTAAGCTCTGTTCTTGAGTGAAGTCATAACAGATTGCAAGCGCCGTGGATGGTGATGAGACGTGGCGTGTAGGTATCTATCCGTATGAGTAGGCTTACGGTACACACAGTGTGACAAGGACCCATCTGATCTCACGGTTACTTTAACATCTAAGAAGGACAACGACCTATCCGTCTCCATTTCATATGTAAACCTTATTTTGGGGTGAATAGAGTTAAGATGTCGTAAATATTGATCTACTTCTTGTTTATTTCCTTTAACGATACTGAAGATGTCATCCACGAATCGCTTCCACAGCCTAACGGTATTCGGGCCGAGACTTAGAGCCTTCTCTTCAAAATGTTCCATCCAGATGTTGGCAAGTACTGGGGCTACAGGACTTCCCATTGCGACGCCATCAATCTGGAGGTAATGTTGACCTTGGAAAAGGAAATAATTGCCATCTAAACAGTGTTCAAGTAGATCCATATAGTTGAACGGCAGCTCGTTGTCTCTCAGCAGGTCTTTTACGATGTTTAAGCACTCTTTTATTGGAACATTGGTGAAAAGCGACTCCACATCAAAACTCACCATGACGTCATCCGGTTCCAACATGAGATCCTTTATAACCTGTATAAAGTGCCGTGAGTCTTTCACAAAAGACGGTGTTTTGCCTACAAGTGGTTGCAATACTGAAGCAACGTGCTTTGCAAGATCGTAAGTAGGAGAAGCAATTTGACTTACAATGGGCCGCAGCGGCACGTCAGGCTTGTGTATCTTCGGCAGACCATATAATTTCGGTGGCTGGTGTGACTTAGGTGTGTACAGTCTCTTGTACTCGTCTTCTGAAAATAGGTCCTCATTATCCCGGATTAGAGATCGTATTTTACGCGTAACTCTGGCGGTGGGGTTGTATGTTACGGGTTTATAAACCTTAGTTTCACTCAACAGTTCGAGTATTTTACGTTGGTAATCAGTTGTATTCATCACTACGGTGGCGTTTCCCTTGTCGGCCTTAAGCACTACAATATCCCGGTTATCCCTAATGTTTTTTAATGCTTGACGCTCTTCCATAGTGATGTTACTAGCCGGAAGCTTTGACCGACGTAATATTACCGCGACGTCCTGTCTAAGGATATCGGCATCGCCGGGCGGTACTTTGTTACGTGCAATCGATTCCTCAACGCTACTGATTACATTCTCAAACGGTATTCGCTTAGGCGTCGGAGCGAAGTTCATACCCTTAGCCAAGATGTTTATTGTTGTATCATCTAAACTCACGTTCGATAAGTTTACAACGGTGTTCTTCGATCGGTGGGGTACCACGGGTGACGCTTTATTTTCTGCAAAAAAAAACTTGAAAGTAACTTATCTGGTATTTTTAGTTCATCGGCTCTAAATACAAATGAAAATTTAATATTCAGTGAATCTTCTAACGCCTTGGGACTAGGTTGGGATCCCTCTACAGATACCTTACATTATCCTACACAATTACCTCTACAAATTAATACAAATCATGCTACTAAACGTTCCATATTGTCCAATTTATTTAAAATTTTTGATCCTCTTGGTTTATTGAGTCCTTGTGTGATACAGACAAAGATCATACTGCAACAACTTTGGCTAGAAAAGGTTGGTTGGGATGATCCTGTACCCGAACATATTTTCAAAGCATGGTTAAAATTCACGGATAATCTGAGTGCAATTAAAACTATTAAAATTCCTAGACATGTACGTTGTGATTCTCCAATATCAACAGAACTTCATTGTTTTTGCGATGCATCCCAAAATGCTTATGGAGCATGCATTTACATACGATCTATTGACTCTGACCAACACATTACTGTAAAATTATTGTGTTCAAAATCCAAGGTAGCACCTACTAAGCCTACAACAATCCCGCGTTTAGAGCTCTGTGCTGCGCTATTGGCGGCTAGATTGTGTAGGGCAGTGAGAGATTCTCTACGCTATGAAGCCAATGAGGTCTATTGGAGTGATTCCAGCATCGTTTTAGGATGGCTTCATTCAAGTTTTAAAAATCTGAAAACTTTGGTGGCAAACAGAGTTTCAGAAATATGCGAATTAACACATGTACATTCATGGCGTCATGTTCCAACCTCTCATAACCCTGCTGATTTAATAACTAGAGGAGTCAATCTTAGTCAAATTGAAGATAACACTTTCTGGTGGTCAGGTCCACAATTTCTACTACAAACTGAAGAAGCATGGCCGGTTTTAAACAAGAATGATATTAATTTTAACGATTTACCCGAAGTGAAACAAACTTCTTTTATTTCTAGTACCGCCACTTCCTCAGATTGTTTATTACAGTTTCAAAACTATTCTAGCTTTAGTAAATTAAAACGAGTATTTGCTTACATTAGGCGATTTATTAATAATTCCAAATCCGGTAGAACATCTTTACTATTAGGCCCTTTAAGTTCAAATGAACTAAACGATTCTTTTCTTCATTTGTGCCAGTTGGCGCAACTACAATCATTTCCTTGCGAGTACGATTCCTTAGCTAAAGGTCACGTGATTAGTTCTAAATCAAGGCTCTTATCATTAACTCTCTTTTTTGGTAGCGATAATTTAATTCGAGTGGGGGGTCGTATTGCTTCGTCGGAATTTGCTTACGACAAGAAACACCCCATATTATTAGATGCTTCACACAATCTTACAAAATTAATATTTTTACATGAGCACACGCGTAATTTGCATGCTGGGCCGCAACTGTTATTAGGCATTATTAGGGAATATGTGTGGCCAATTAATGGTAGACGTTTAGCTCGACAAACTGTTCGCAATTGTGTCAAGTGTCGAAGGTTTCAAGTCAAGGCATTGGAACCTTTAATGGGTAGTTTACCCTCCCAGAGAGTCACACCTAACTTCCCATTTACTATTGTCGGCATAGACTTTGCCGGTCCCTTTTTTACTTTGAATAGGAAAGGACGCGGTGCAAAACTAGTTAAGAGCTATCTTTGTCTCTTCATATGCTTAACCTACAAGTGCTTACACCTAGAAGCAGTAAGCGATCTAAGTAAAGATGCCTTTATTCTTACTTTTCGACGATTTGTGTCACGACGCGGAAGGCCTTCGGAGGTCTTTTGTGATAATGGTGGAAATTTTGTATCAGGTGCTAAGGAGCTCAATAATTTCTTTTAACAGAATGCGGATACTTTATCTGATTTTGCAAATGGGGAAGGAATTAAATTTACTTTTTCACCATCTTACGCCCCTCACTTCGGTGGAATTTGGGAGGCCGGGGTTAAATCAGCGAAGCATCACATAAAACGCGTGCTAGGCAATTCGCATTTAACGTTTGAGGAGTTGTCAACCCTTTTTGCACACGTAGAATCAATTTTAAATAGTCGACCGCTATGTCCACTTTCTTCCTCACCTGACGACCTCCTACGTTTGACTCCTGGTCATTTCCTCATTGGTCGGGCCCTCGCCGCACTACCATCACCGCCACTAGAAGACTGCAATAGAAACAATTTACAACGCTACCAGCGAATACAACAAATCCATCAACACTTTTGGCGTCGTTGGCAGCACGAATACATAGCTAAATTGCAAAATCGCTCTAAATGGAGGACTAATTCAGCTAAGATAAACATCGGGGATTTGATTCTTCTTAAAGAGGACAACACTCCACCTCTGGCATGGAAGCTTGGAAGGATTCAGAAATTGTTCCCTGGGCCGGATGGAATATCTCGAGTTGTAGATGTGAAGACGCACCGTGGTGTTCTACGACGCCCTTTAGTGCGGATTTGTCCATTACTTGCCCCTGATGATCTTCAAGCTTGAAATCTATCATTTCAACGGCGGGAGGATGTTGGCGCCTATAACTTTGTTAACGGCAGCAATAAATGAACGATTATATTTTACTAATTGTCATAGGCGTCCTGATATTTTTTGTGTACACCCACTTATAACTAACATTTTTTACTTGCCTAAATGGAGTTTTCTGCTCCGCAACAAATATTGTAAAACTATTGTTTTATTGTCTAAATACAAGTTAAAACGCAAATCAGAGGTTTCATTTATGTCCAATACGAGACAGTATGTACAAAGTAAAAAATTTAGGTGTCGAAGAATTCCTCCCCATCGATGTCGACTGGTAACGTACCCAAATATTTAGGATACTTTTCATCCCTTGAATAGGTTCCCAAAGGAAGCGGGAACGTGATCAGAATTTCAAGCGGGTGAAGCCAGGGGCAACGGCCGGTTTTCAACAAATGACTCTTTTCAAAAAGAAAAGCTCCGTATTTAATTCAAAGTTTATTTTTGAAAAATAACTTTACATTGTTTACCATGAAAATATTATGTAAAATACCAAGTTCAATAAAATATTACATTAAAACTAACTAAAATGTTCACCGAATATCGAATACCAGCAATTTTCCTGCCAAACGAATTAACAATTCTATAAAATGTATTACTAAAGAATGCATTTTATACAATTCGGTAAGGATGGCCCCGAGTGATTCGATAATTTGATAAAAAAATCTATCGATTTAAATCAGTCTTCCGAGCTTATTAATCAATAGATTGATTAATTACGCGATACTTCAGCCGCCCGCTACAATAAAGTTGCCAGGCTATATAAATTGCCGGTGAATATTTTTTGAAGTTTTTTGCCTAGTTAAGGAAAGCTGATGGTTTTAAAAGAAGTCTGTTTTAATCCGTTTCGTCCCTGAACAGTCTTGTATGTAAGCCGATTATGTCAGATATAAAAGGAGGTAAAATTTAGCTCATCTTTTCTATATTACAGAATTTGGTGTTCTTAGTGCCGTGGCATTACATTTTACTTAAGACGATATACCTCTTAGCGTTGATGTGAATATTTCTGTCAACTATATCAATTCATCCCGCTAAAAGTGAAGTCTAAACAACGAAAACCACCATTATGGAGTCTAACAATGCTGATTTAGTGGTCCCCAGTTTATTGTCCTCGATAGATACTCACAGCGTGTTTAAAAGTTGAGAATGTACGACTACTTACCACTTTAACCAATACCAAAAGGTTGCAAATCACATAATTATATATATCTGAATTTACTAATAGTTTGTACTATTTACATCGCTAAACTATTGGTAAGAAGAATGAATGTATTGAATTAAGTCACTTGTACTGTTCCACTATATTTCTTCATTAAAGGTTGCACCTCACGGCAAGTTGAAACCGGTTAATTCAATATGTGTGGGATGTTCCACCAAGTGCCAGCAGTCAACACTGTCAATAGTATAAATAGCAAGAATGAAATGAAAAGTAAAACCATGATATTACAATTTGAAGTAAAAAAAGTAGATGAAAAAAAAAGTGGATGGCTACTTAGCCCTGGAAATTTGTTCCCAGGGCTAAGTAAAGTGGCCTATTCATGAATCCATAATAATATATATATTGCGCTCCACGTTCAACTCTATTTTCCTTGATATCGACAATAGGGTATTTGACTACTGCTAAAAAATAGTTCTGTATTATGTATTACAACATAAAAATGCAGATTGCATCAATATTTTTTTGAGAACTGTTTTATTTACGATAAAAATCGATATTAAAGTTTGATTAAAAAAAGTACGCGCCATAACGGATCCCGTGACATGTGACGTCACACCAAAGTAAACAGTAAGCGACAAGCACGTTTATATAATTATTGAAATTAGTTGCAAAAATAATGGTTTATTTTGACATATATAAGATAAAAGTGAAACATTATTAGTAATTAATAATTGACCCAGTCGATTAACACTAGGAAATGCAGACAGCAAAACTGTTTACTTATGTGTGACGTCACAGAGCGTTTATAAGCACGTGATCAAATCTCAAAAAAGTGAGATTTTAATCTTGATTTTTTAACAAAAAAGAAACTTATTTTATATTGAAAATTAATAAAATGTGTTTTTTACGGTACATTTTATTAGGATGACAACAATTCGTACAATATTTTAAATATAGTCAAAATGCCTATTCTGTCAATGTCAGTCGTGCCCCAATTTATTCATTAAGGCTATAAGAAATTATGTTATAGGTACTTTTTTAAACACGTAGTAGGTATAGATTGATAGGTCTGCTGGTCCACATCACAAAGCAAGTAAATGTAATGAGAACTTGACATGGGTAAAGCAACTGAAACTGCGAGAATAGTGTAGAATAAAAATATAGTTAGAATAAACATAATAAACTGCGTGTCACGGATATCGCGCGTATGGATCGCGTGAGGAACTCCCGCATCCGCGGCGGCATTCACGTCCATGACATCGCAGATAAAATGCAGGAGAGTTGCGTTCGCTGTTGCGGCCACGTTATGCGGCGACAGCCTGACCACGTGGGTAATTAATGTCTGGCCATGCTGTTTCTGCTGGGCTCCGGTAGGAAGGTTAGAGGAGGGACTTAGAGCTTAAATAGAGGGTAAACTTGAATAACAGTAAAAATGCTTTCCATGTTCAATAAATATTCAATAAAATATTATCAATTATTATAAAATCACAGAACTGAATGTTTTATAATACTCTTATTGTTTAATATAATCCGCAATTACGGGTGTACAAAAGAAATTGTTTTTCTGAGATTATTGAATCCGGATTGGATATTTTCTTTGAACCTTGTCCAAATAACCATAGTAAACATTAGACAAAGGGAATATTTTTCAGCGAATTAATATGTAGTTAAAGCGATTTATTCGTCGATTTGTCTTCATAGAAAAATATTATTTAAGAGTGAGACAATTTATTAAGAATCTCTAAATTACCTCTATTTTAGAATTTTGGGAACATATTTTAATATTCGAAATTCAATCTATGGTATAGATTAATTCCATATCGGATTCTATTACATACGCAAAATCATTTTGGACAATTGACCTAAACGTTTTTTACGTGTAAGTATTTATAAATAAGTAGTACTTACTTGGCACATGAAGTTCTGTGTTCTTTTAGAATGTTTAAAGTCCGTAAGTTTGGCTGAAAATAGCTCTACAATAATAAAATTAGTTACTGATTGAAATCTAAAAATCTCAATGAATTTATAAATATTATAGGGAATTTTACACAGCGCTATCTAGACCCTAAGTAAGTATAGATTATGATATGGATTCAAGAATGCGGATAAACGTACATAGATACTTTTTTAGGGTTCCGTACCTCAAAATCAAAACGGAACCCTTATAGGATCAACTCATTATCCGTCTGTCTGTCTGTCAAGACCTTATTCTCAGGAACGCGTAAAGGTATCAAGTTGAAATTAATACCAAATACTCAGGTCTGTAATGTTTGAAATTGTGAAAAAGAAACTTCTACTTCAATACAATCAAAAGATTGTAATTACGCAACAAGAAATCCTATGACGCGATTGAAGCGCCAAACGGCGCCGAGCGCGAACCTTTTATTGCGTGAAAGTTTAAATATTATGATATTTTAGAAGATATTCAATGAAAGTGTGTGATGTAAAATGCTTAAAGTGACTAACATATATTTAGTGTGTTCGTCTAAATAGTTTTCTAATTAATACATCAAATGTGACTATTTTTTTAGAAGTTAAAATGGCTATAGTAAGCTATCCTTAATAGCCTTTCATTCACATTCGTAACTGAACAAGATATGTATATTATGCCAACGCGGACTTTTTTGTAGACCTATAAAGAGGAACAATATCATGATAGTTACATTGTTTGTTATGTCTCAAAGGGATGACGGCAGCGTATTCGAATAAAGTTTGTTGTGATGTAGTGATTTTGAAAAATTATCGGTATATTTCAACAAATTATCAGAAAACAGTATGAAACTATTAATATCAACCTTCTGCTTAAATCACTCTATCTGTTGATGAAAACCGCATCAAAACCGTTGGGTAGTTTACAAGTTCTCGGCGAACAGACACCGGGAAGTGACTTTGTTTTATATTATCCGTTCAAAACCGGAATCAAAACCGTTACCGTTAATTTCGTTGAGCTAGAATCATGATATTTTGCAGAAAGTAAAGTTTTATAGCACAAGTAAAGTGAAAAAGAAATGTAGTTACCCACATCACAAAAAATATCTGTATGTCTATCTGTCAAGACTGGAAGCCCTACAGCAACGTTAAGTGGTCTCTCAATCCAGTCTATACAGAACCCTAAGTGCGCGAGTCTGACTTGCACTTGATCAGTTTATGTGTTTGCCTGTATAAGCAGGGTATTTACGTATAGTGTAGCTCCTTAGATACTCGAATCGATTCAGTATTATGAATGCAATAGGCTCAAACCTCAAAAACAATTTTTTGGCTATCATATCGAGTGTGATATCGATATATAAAGATGAGAAAATCCCGAGTTCAAAAATATAAACAAGTTAGGTGTAATATATCCAATTTGGTGCAGTCGTTCAGAAGGTATGCGCGTACATATAAATATCTATTTAAGAAATTCATTTTTATTTATATAAATAGATTTCTGCAATTTAAAATAGTATTAGCGCCATCTATCTGTGAGAGGTAGGTCTATATTTTTAACTTTATACTTGTTTGTAAATACGTATATCTTACATATTATACATAGAAATACCCAGATCGATGTAAAATATACATATTCATTTATACAAATATTTGCACTTGCGCAGGAATCGAAACCATGACCTCTGCCTTAACTGTCGAACGCTTTACGCCCTACATATTATGTACTGGCGTATACGTACAAAAATGTATGTACCTACGTATATTCGTTTCTTTAGATGTATTTAGGTTAATCAAGATTAACTTCAGCTTCGAAATGATTGAATACATTTGAGCAGTATAAAAGCTGATTCTAACCTCACAAAAGAATGTTTCCGAACGACTCGACTCGAGGGCTTGCCCGGAAATCTGTTTATGAAATCACCATAATAACACAAAGTATAAATATACTAGCATCGCCAGGCGGTTTCACTCGCGTAAGTCTTGATCCCGTGGGAATATCGGGATAAAAAGTAGCCTATGTTACTCAGGGATAATGTAGCATTCTAATGGTGAAATCGCTCCAGTACTTTTTCAGCCAATTCGTTACAAACATACTTACATACAAATCTTTCCTCTTTATAAATTAGTATGGATAAAAAGCAGAGTTTCTGGACGAACGCTTAAGGTTGCTCGTATCACACATGATAATCAGATAGGAAGAATAAGCGAAACTGTGTTTGATATGATGCTATTGAAAACATTTGAAATGAGGGAAAAAAAGGCATAGCGGTTGAGGCATAGTCAAAGTCAAAGTCAAAGTCTTTATTTTTCAAAATAGTGCAACGTAATTACATCTTTTTGACATCAATAACTGCTTAATACTAAGTTTACCACCGCTTCCTAGGCGCTAGTGGAGAAGAAACGGCGCAACAAACTTCACTGCGGCATTTTCGAGACGTCAGCTTATAATAGTGATTTCTTAAGACTAAATATGGACGAATGTACATTTTTGTCTCGTGTCAAGATGAATAAAGGTATATAAAAAAAAAACGTTATAATAAAATTTTACCCAAGTTAATCGTTCAAATAATTGAAAAAAAGTTAAAATATGGTAAAAAGGTCGCGTGCCTACTACAATATTATGCTGTAGTTGTAACATTTTAGCATTTTAGGAGGAGCCTGCACCATGCTCAAACCAGACATTTTTGTCTATAAGGTAATCATCTGTCCTATAGTATGCTTTTTTACATAAGGTGGTCTTAACAAAGGTTTTAAATTTATTGTCAGGCATACCAAGGACCGATTCAGGCAATTTGTTATAAAAGCGTATACCTTCCCCCCTAAATGAATCACTAACTTTGCTAAGCCGATAACATGGAAGAATCAGTTTATTTTTATTACGCAGATTTCTGTCTGTAATTTCACTTACTTTTGTAAAATTGGATTTATATTTTTCCTGACATGCAGTATGTTCTCGAATATATATTGGGATAGGGATAGGGTATCTTCTTCTTCGTCCTAGCGTCCGAGCGTACAGGCATCATTCACAGCTTACACTTTGGAGTCCGTGGGCCACTCTCCTACTGTTTCTCCTCTTTTTTACATCAGGTTTATCTTGATTTTAAGGAGGGCTACTATCGTCTTTCCTTCCAACCTCGAGAGGCCTCATCCGTTAAATTTATGTATACCGTCTTATAGGTAAGTTTGACCTGCCTCCTGAAGAGCTTGGTGGGGCCATCCGTCAATCAGCAGGTGTTTAGAATTAAAATAACGTACCGTTTTTTTTTTTTTATTTCGTTCGTAAATCCTTTCGGATATGTCGGGCTTGAACCGACTATTACAAATAAGATTTACAGTATTTTAGGTAGACTTCGATGAAATCGATCTACCTATTGGTTTCTTGACTACTGTCGAATTTAAAAAAAAATTCTTCATAGGAGGTCTAGTTATGACCCCCTGAGTCCGAAATGACCACTGGTCAAAAAGTTTATATATAGGTATATGGTATGTATGGTTCCACTTCCCAAAATTTGCGGCACTCTCACGGTCGCATTTTTGCCCCGATCGCTTTCAAACTGCGGTCAAAAATTGCTTGGGTGTAAACTTAGTTTAAGTTCGTGAACGGGTGGAATCCGGCCTAAGGGGACGGTAGGGCCTCACTTTTTGTGAAATCAGTTTTTCCTCAAAATTTCACGTTCCATGAAAATTATTCGAACCGTTCTAATTTTATCCCATAGTATACATAAATACCAACAACTTTTAATTATAAACCTATAAGATTAAAACTTTAACTAAAAGTGGAGGGGGGAAAAACCAAATTTTTTCGGGAAAAAAATCATAACTTCTAACCGGTGAACATTCTTGCCGTCGCGAACATTTTTAATCGATAGGCCATTTTTAAGTCTAAAATAAATGTCTGAAAAGTTTTTCTCTAAAAGTTACCGTTTTCGAGAAAAAAAAATTAAACTGTTTAAAGTCCGTAGTTCTCTATATAAAATAATATTAATTGCTTCACGAAATCTACCTGTGCGTTCCCCCTGCGGGAACAGATTTTTTTAATATTCAATATTCATTGCTATCTTATGTTATCAGTATCAAGTGGAAAAATGTAACAGGACTCTATGTACGTATGCTATGTTAAATATTTAGATGTGTTTAAATGTTTTGTCTATTTAATTCTCTGTACTAATATAGTTTTTTTTTCTTTTCTTCAATGTTATAATATTACGCATGCTGGTTAATGTAACGTAATTTGGTAATAACGTAATTGGCAAATGTAACAGCCACATTACTCGCTAAACATGTATTATATACCAATTTGTAATGCATTTGCTGTGGATAAACCTATTAAATAAATAAATAAATAAATAAATAGATCATTTATTTTGTATGTACGTAGTTAAAATCAGTTACATTTAATGTTTGAAAGAAACATGTCATCGATGAAAATAATATTACAGTCTAAAGTTTTTGACTGTGAAAGGTCTATTATTAATTTCATATATTCATATATGAAATTAATAATAGACCGTTTGACGGGGACGATCATATTATCGGATAAACGGGTCTCAGCTGGAGCCCGTTAATCCACGAATAAGTAAAGTTATACGACTATAAGTTATCAAATTCACGGCTGACGCGGCGGGTTTTGCAAGAGGTCACATATGTGGCTTATTATAAACTTCGGCTTAATATGATGGTGAAGTTAAAGTTTTAATGGACAGCTCTGTGTTAAACCCTTTTCGTAACTTTTATTTATAGAAAAGTGTAGAAATTTAGTATATTTAATCTTCACTTCTTCATCGGAGCTCCAATTCCGGTTGCATCTAAATCTTGCAATTTGTAGCCCGAGGTCCGCTTTTCTGCTTTTCCTTTCCACAATTGGTACTGTTCAGTGTGTGAACAGAGCGAGCGCAGTAATAAAAAAAAACAATTAACAGCTCTGCTCTCCTTTAACCCGCAGACAAGGGTGAGGAGTAAGACCACGAGCAATTAGGTAGCCCCACCACTCACTTTCACGCAATCACTACTTCGTTCCGAAGCGTGATCTAAAGCTGACAGTGGAAACGCTAATAAAAACTAAAACTTAAGATCTAACTAAAATAAAGTGTCTAATGATCCGGATCTTTACCAAGGTGCAGTCAACAAACGGTACAAAATCATTAATCGAACACTTACAGCAATTTTATAAAAACCGGTTAACCGAACCTACTAAAACCGCACGAAGCATCAAACACAGGAAGTCGGCACGAATATGAAACGGTTCAAACAACAAAATACCGCAATTTTATAAAAACCGGTTAACCGAACCTACTAAAACCGCACGGATAAAAACAAATCAAATCATACATTACTTTTAATTTTATAGCAAGTAAACACCAATGAATATCTATTCAGACCTCCCGGCGGTTCCAATCAAACATGAATAAACAACAATTATAAGTTAAACAGATTTTTAGCACGTACTTGTTTCAATAATCAAATTAAGCCGCAATTGACACCCGATCGAAATCGACCAGTAAATATTGTAATTACAATAACAATTTCAAGTTTAAAGGTGAAAATAGTCAAATTCAATTGCACCAAAAGGCAAAATAATACCGATAAATGAACACTCAAAATGGCGGCCTCTAACCACGTGTTAAGTTTCAACTTGCCAATCAAAATTAAACCAATCCGTTAATTATCATTAACAACACACAAAATATGTTAATAAATGGGTCACTGACCTTCAATGGACCGGGATTCAGCCGGGAAAGTAGCAAAGATTGGAAAGTGTGCCTATCTAGTGTATCTAACTATATGTGACATGAATGTACGGGTAATTGAATATACAATAAATTAATTATATAGTAAAATAAAATGAAAGATATACTTCCCAGAAGGTGAGTTCCACCGCTGCAATATTCCAAGTCCAACGAACGCGATGGGCGTATTCACTTTATTTTAACAAAGAGATAACTATCTCGGCAATCAATGTTCACCATTACTCAACATTCAACAAACAAATGAATCAATGTTCTTTTCGAAGCGCGTGGAATAGCTAATCCACAACAATTGCGCGGGTACGGGTTAATGACGTGCTAGCTTAAAGAACTTTGCAAGGCGACCGACCGGTACACGTGTTGTCCGTGAGCCGAGTTCAAGTCCATTAACAAAACAACATGGCGGCTCAGATCGCGGACTCGATCCTGCCGTCAAACGCTCTCTAACGCAAATGTTAACCGATAACGCGCGCGAATAGACAAAACTTGAAATCGAACCGGGCCTGCAAGGCCCGCGGGGGGGGGGGCATGGTCACTCCAGGTACCCCTCTGCTGTTATCAGAGGGGACACTGCGAATGGCCCAGGGTCAGTCGGGGTGCCCGAGGGGGCCATCTCGAAACCGGAGATGGCCCAGGGTCAGTCGGGGTGCGAGGGATATGCTCTATGGGCAACCTTACACCCCGGCGTCTGTAGACCCGAGACGGCGTGCGGTTTTAGTCGGTTCAAGCCCGACATAACCGCCCCCGCTGGCACGCGGGGGGTATCCCAAAGGATTTCCGCACGATAAAAAAAAAAAAAAAGGGTCAGTCGGGGTGCGAGGGATATGCTCTATGAGTAACCTTACACCCCGGCGTCTGTAGACCCGAGACGGCGTGCGGTTTTAGTCGGTTCAAGCCCGGGGGGGTATCCGAAGGGATTTCCGCACAAAAAAAGGTACTTTTAGCAATCGCTTCCCTTAAAGTCTTAATAAAGGCTTGTAGGGCAGCGACTACCTTCTGACTCAACACCGAGACGAAAGCCTGCACCAGAAACTCGTCTGTCAATCAGCAGACGTACCGACTTGCAGGTGAGGTTGGCTTTGCCCTGAAAATCGAGAACTATGCACCCAGGTATGATTCATATTCAGAGCAAATAAATATATGTGAGCAAGAAGAATCTTACGCACAGATACCAGTCTAATTTAAGTATTTACAGTAAGAGGGTGCATGATGCACTTAGAACTTTTACCGCTTTTGGCAAATGTGTGTCTTGTAATCTATGAATAGCACCAGATGCTGAATCCAGTATTCCAATCCTTAAGTGGTTAAGGGTGCAAATAAATTGAAAGCAAGGAATAAAGCCTGAATGGTGCAGAGGTAGGGAGTGTGATTGCTGTGTGTGCAGCTCTAGTATAATTAGGGAAATGTGTGTGTAAAATGCTTGATGCCGTAGGAGATGACATACGTGCTAATTGTCTCACTACTATAGATGCCCAAGACCTTGCGATGTAGAGGAGTAAAAGCTAAAACCCGCATCCGGACTCCGGACTCCGAGGTGATGGCTTTGAATTTGACCGGGACTGACGCGAAGATGATAATGATTGGTGTAAAATACATTCCAGCTATCTTTTCAACATGCACATAAAATAAAACAGCGACATTTGAAAAAGTAATATAATAGAAAAATAAATAGTAACGCGTCAGTACCGTTACCCATAGAACAACATAAGTACCAATTTACTAGTATCACATTAAACAGAATAAGAGAACTCTAAACATTGTCGGTACTCTCGGTACCTAACTGTTTATTCATGACTTCGTGCGAATTAAGCTGTGAGACGGCGATAAGCTCGGAACGGATATGGAAACAATACTGATCCGCTATTACTGGCCAGAGACAAAAGAGCCCCTGTTTGAACCTCTGATTATTTATGGAAATTTTGACAGGCGTTAAATGTTTTATGTTTTACTTTCATTCGGGAATCAATAGCAATTCTTTTTGATATGATGTGTGGAAAATATAAAGGTTGGCTGGTGGTAGAAATTTGATGACACAAATTTGTCACAAAATTCGGCCGGGTGGGTACTACCGTGCACGATTGCGAAAAACCCTCCATAGTAATCCAATTTCGGTTTGATTGCGTTCAGGGGTCAGCAAGTGCATAGCCGGGCGGGGGATTGTGGTCGCAGCACTAGTGGGACCGGTGGGTGTCACGCGGTGCTGCGATGACAATCCTCTTCTGATGAGACCGTCAAGCTGAGTGCCACCATTGTTAACATGGTACGTGTATGTAATGGTGACCCTCTTTCCTGAGACTTTACCTTCAGTTTACCATCAGGCGAGGTGAAATCAAATTGACGTGTCCTAAATATAACAAAAAAAAAACTAAGTTGACATAACTAAACTCATCTGTCATCTTCCTGGCTATTTCACATTTGCATTCAAGGTACTTTGGAGTCCAAGGTCCACTTATTATTTTTGATTGGTATTTCAACATTTCTGGGAGTGACTGCCCCCAGCCCCCAACCTTCCAAAATTTTCCAAGCTTTCCTTCGCCAGAGCCTCTTCCGTTTCTTGCAGGTGAGATTAACTTAGACCTCAAGGATGTTGGTAGGGCCTTCTACACCCAACTGACTTGTACTTTAATCAAATGTCAAATTTTAAACAGCATATTTTTTTATTAGGTACTTATATACTGATAGCACCATATGTTATTCGAATGTTGGCAAAGTTTCAAAGACTGACCTGTGGGATGATTATACATATAACTACTGTATTTTTGTTTCACATGTACCTTTTTTTTTTTCGTGTGGAAATCGCTTCGGATTCCCCCCCCCGCCGGCCAGCGGGGGCGGTTATGTCGGGCTTGAACCGACTAAAACCGCACGCCGTCTCGGGTCTTCAGACGCCGGGGTGTAAGGTTACCCATAAAGCACATCCCTTGCACCCTGACTGACCCTGGGCCATCACCGGTTTCGAGATGGCCCCCTCGGGTTTGGAAACCACGGTGTCCCCGTCTTGCCCCGGTTTGGGGGAGGGGCACTAGTCGCCCTACCGTCCCCCTGTTTCACATGTACCTAATTGTTGCATTAAAATACAAAACACGCACTTTCAATAAACTTCCTTGAAGGTTACTCGATAGGTTTATTGTTCAACGTAAATCTTACGATATACTTAGTTACAATATGGCGGTTTAACAAAATTTTGCAATATCTACAGGATTATGTTATAATACGGTTGTTTGTTCGAGCATCACAAAAGACTGTTGTATGCATTTTGATGAACCTTTTTTAAGGTGTGTAAAATACTTATGATTTAGCTAAAAATCTACTAGAAGAAGAATCTACCAAGCGCTAGTTAAGCTGTGAGCTATATTTGTTACTTTGCGTAGGTTTTCCTCTAGGGGTTAGAAGGTCAGACGGCAGTTGCTTCCATAAAAGCCAAATAACCAAAACCATAAGGATGAGAAGCGTTGAATGCAACTGGAAACAACGATGAGTTGATGATGATGATAAGATTACTTTCCAGTGCATATGCCTATATAAGAACAAAAATAATTCGATTATATTACAGGAGCGCCTAATAGACCCATATTTTAGCATTATTAAGATCTCGAGTACAGATTACCTGTCGTTTAGAAATATCACCTATGAGTCTCGAAATAGGCACTCAGCAATTTTATAGCCAATTTTGCCCTAATGTTTATGAAAGTAAGACGTAATGTTGTTAGACAATAAAACCATACTTTTTATCTAAAGTTCAAACGTTTATACCAGACATTTATGAATGAGTGAATGAGTCTATGGAATGAGTGAAAGATAGTAAATATTTTTATTTTTCGTTACTTTGATTTTTACCCGGACTGCTAAGTTTATTTTTTTCGCGAGTATCTTTATTTCAATGTGAGAAACTTTTATCTATCTGTACAATAAAAACAAAATTATATAAACTAAAATATTTACATCCTAAGTATCTTGGATGTTTCTATGTTTGTTTGTAAATTTCTTTATTAGCTTTAGTAGGTATCTTTCAAATGGCTGTACGGATTGCGCTAATTAAGGTATTGTTTGATTCGTCTTAAAAACCCAAGTGAGGGTCACTTGGGTTTTTAGGGTTAAAAAAAAAAGTTGTAAATCCTTAATTTTTTGTTTGTAACCAAACCTATCGGGTAAGATTTATGGAATGAAATGGGTTCCGCCTTCATTTTAGTTCTTAAAAACATACTTAATTCTATTAGAGTGACCACAGATCAAGACAGTCTTAAGCAGATATGGTTAGCTCTAGCGACTAAAGTCAATGGGGCCATATAGCGTCAAGCGCGATAGCGCTATACTGAAAGGAGAGATAGAATCATATTTTATTATTTTCTGAGCTATTAACAATTGTTTAGTTTGTGTACTCTTATGATAACAAATATATCTTAAAATCTATCTGTGTGCCAAATTTCATACAAATCCATTCATGCGTCATTGAGTAACAAACACACAAACATTGAAACAGCTCGTATTTATACATGTCTTTCCATTTATGTGTTTTATTAAAAACAATGTATTTATACAATAAAGAATATGAATATGCAAATAAATATATAATAACTTATAAAATATTTGTAATCTGAAATGTTGTTTATTTGGTCTTATATTTTTAATTACCTGACAATGAATATTTGTTTGTAATTTTTGCACAATAGTAAACACTAAATATAAGTATTTACTGTTATGCAGAAATAGCAAACGGCATTAAATAGTACACCAACAAAACACCTGCGCTGCCGATTAGTTCCAATATGTTAGAGGAGAGGCGCTAGTGCACCTCCGTGTCATATGTTGGCATGAATGAAGTGTAGTTATTCAGTCTTGTTGCCTTGCAGGTATTTGACAGCTTTGTTTATCATACAGTTTCGTTCGAGTTGTGCGCACTTTCATATGTCCTTTCGGCCGCCTACGAAACCAGTGCTACGTAACCAGTTTCGTACAAAGACTTTTTATTCTTTATACAAACCAACGAGCCCGCACTACGTAACTAGTATCGTACAAAGAATTAATTTTCTTTCAATTTAACCATTTTTGCAATAAAACGTATCTTTTAAAGTAATAAACCCTATAGTGTACTTTAAAATAATAATAACTTAAAATATAAGTGTAAGTGGTACTTAAAGAAAAGAGGTACTTAAAAAAAGAGGAACTTAAAAAAATTAAACTTTCACTTTCATACAAATCTATTGTATGAAAGTGAAAATTTAAATTTTCCTATTTTTTATTTATTGAAATTTAAAGACACTAAAAATAAGGACAAATAATTAACTTCAAGGTTTCAAAACATGGGTTCTTGACTCACTAAGAGTGTTATAATAATAATAAATAAATAAACATTCTAGGGTTTCTATTACATAGTGCTATCTCGGACTTAAATGATTATATTAATAATTACCTTAATTTGGGTCTACCCAAGCAGAGCTTGCCATATGGGTTAGAAGGCGGATAAACACACTTAGATGCATTATTTTTATATATATATATATTAAAAATATTTTTGTTATATTACGAGTATGTATAACATAGATGAATTGTCACAAGGCGTTAACAGGCAGGCTTAAAACACAGGATAAAATCCCATTACTTTGGGACTGGTATACGAAAAGGGGGACATAGAGAGAACGTAAATAAAAACACACACAATGCTCCGTTATACCAAATGTGAACAAGATGCTTGTGATTACGTGAAAAGCATATTTCAGTTTGTTAACATTAAGATAATGTTTTCAGGCCTTTATATATTCTACACGAACTCGTTAATAGCGTGGCTATTAACATTAGTATCTCATAGCAATGAGGTTATTTTTGTGTTCGTTATTTTGCTAATTTCTATGTTCTTGCTCCTATTCATCTTGCCTATTAACTATTCAGTTCATACCATATTATTCATATCTTAAAAGCCTTTTATTGTGTTTGATAAGTGTAAGCAGGGAAGTCGCAGTCGACTTCGCAGAACATATACTGATCAAATTGGTTTAGGGGTGTATGGGACCTCACCAAGATCTTTGGAGGCGAAGCAAATATCACCTACCAGCTGGTACACCTGTCGATCAACGGACAAGGCTTTTGCGTAGGCAGCTACTCCCGTAAAAACTAAGATATACCAAATCTTGGGAAAGAGGAGAACCAGGGTTGGCAGCGCGAGTGTGACGCTGCTTTTGCTTGCACACGTCCATAGGCCACGGTAACCGCTTCCCATCAGGTGGGCCGTGAAATAGTCTGCCATCTGAGTGGTATAAAAAAAAATAAAGAGCGGATCTCGGGCTCTTAAGTGAAAACTTTGGATGCAACCGGGTTTAGCTCGTCGATAATGATGACGCTGATCAATTTGGACATGTATAGAATACATGTTAGGTCCGAAGCACTTGTATATCTAAGAATCCTACGTCAATTATGAATACAAGGGCAATGACACATCTTTACAAGAAAGTAATTCATAGATTCTAAGGATAAACAATTTTTTATGTAAATTATTTATTGGCTATGCATTAAAAATACTAACATTCAATTCTTACTTTCGTAAAGTATAATAAAGAGTAAAACTAAGCGATCAACTTTAGAGTAAAGATACTATAGTGTGCGTAAAGAGTGTGAGTAAAGATACTATGTGCGTAGCTTCCCATCATCCGAGTGCGTGCGTAGCTCCATTCTTAGCAAATCGGTTACGGCGTAGGCAGTCTACGCAATATCAGAATAATTGCCACTTCATCAAAACAGGTATTACTTTTTGTTTTGTAACCACTTTACTTGAAGTCCTGTTAATATCTATAACTTAGCTTACGCTTGTGGTAGGAGTGAACTGAAACGGGCCGCGGATGTCGTAATAAATGTTTCCAATGGCACTCTTATTTTTTGACAGCTTGTGGTATGTACTCTTATTATCCTAAAATACATGTCAGGTGTAGATCACTTAAGGTTTAAATTTTGTAATTGCCAATGGTTAATAAAAATGCCAATGTCTAGACCCACTTTGACCACACAAAATTAAATTTATACTCATAGATTCAGATTCAGTAGATACCTTACTGACTGTTAATGGTTTCACCACATTTTAGCTCAAAGAACTTCTTTGATTTGAAAGACTTTTGAATTTCTTAGTTAATTGATTCAGATGAATAATATAGATAACAAAACATATACGCTTAATATTTTATAAAACAAAAATACTTTTGCGACCACGGAATGTATGGGTCCCACCGAGATTTTCGGGGTCTAGACACCTGCCCCTACACCTGCCGATTAAAGAACGAGACTTCGAAACTGGTCTTGCTCTTGGGGTTAAGGGTCAGCAGGCAGATGCACCCGTAAAACCCAATATGAGCTAGATGTATTTAAAACCTGTATTCGAAAATAAACCGTGAGCATGTTATATCAAAAATATTCTATAGTATATAACCTAATTACGTCAAAATGCTTCGCTAATACATGAGATTTCTTCTAATCCCTCCCAACAAACAATGAGCCGTATTCAAATAACTTATGCAGCGTGTTATGACAGGCATAAATATAAAGTTACATGTCGAGGAAGCAAACGTGCACGATTTTGCATACTAATTTAAATTATTATCGTGCCTGTGAGAGAGAAATTTGGCATTACTTGAAAGATTTTTTTTGAATTGAAATTTGTGTTATCTGTTATCAATATCTGATAAGAGACATTATATATTTCAAATAACAACATTTGAAATAAATAATTATAATAGATCTACCTACACTCAAGATGTTCGGGGCCTAAGCCAAACCAGCTGCTAGCCGGTATATTTATAGATAAACAGATGAGGTTCTGGCACAGGCTTTGCTCTCGGGGTTACAGGGTCTGCACTTGATCTCGTAAAAGCCAAGATATGCCATATAAATGATGAAAAAGATTAGAAAGCGGACTCCGGGCTCCAAAGTTCACGCTTTGGATGCAACCGGGACTAACGCTGTGATGATGAGGATTACATTACGCGTATTCGTGTCGCTGCACTGCGTGTGATTTAGTAACAACTCAAAATGCCTTGAACCTATACGTGTGGTCATACGGATGGTCACAACCATCAGTAGTATTGGTGCTCGAATTCGTAAAAGGGTAATTACCACGGATTGATATTTATTTTTATATTTTTGGAATAACAACAGTCATTAACAATGTATTTAACAGTTCAAAATGTCTAAATAATTGACCAGTTGGAGTTTCCGTCAACACCATATATCGTACAAAAACAGACATAACCAGTAATTAGTATTGACGGTAAATGATTACTATTGAAAAATAAATGAAATGATATATATGTATCATATGATATATTGATACTGAAATTGAAGATAAAACCAGTTTTTCTATCGAATGTGTATGTCGTGGCTATAGACATGTACGGGGCCCCAATAACATCCTTGCAGCCCAAGCCAACCAGATTTGGAATTCTTTACCGGCGCACATGTTTCCTTCTTCATACAGTCCCGGGTCCTTTAAGCAGGGCGTGAAAAATCATCTGATGAGGCCGTCAAGCTGAGGGCCACCAATATTTGATCCACCATATTTAAGACCTTAGGTAACCATGTTTATGAGCAAATAAATTATTCTATTCTATTCTATTCTATTCCATTCTATTCCATTCTATTCCATTCTATTCCATTCTATTCCATTCTATTCCATTCTATTCCATTCTATTCCATTCTATTCCATTCTATTCCATTCTATTCCATTCTATTCCATTCTATTCCATTCTATTCCATTCTATTCCATTCTATTCCATTATATTCCATTCTATTCCATTCTATTCCATTCTATTCCATTCTATTCCATTCTATTCCATTCTATTCCATTCTATTCCATTCTATTCCATTCTATTCCATTCTATTCCATTCTATTCCATTCTATTCCATTCTATTCCATTCTATTCCATTCTATTCCATTCTATTCCATTCTATTCCATTCCATTCCATTCCATTCCATTCCATTCCATTCCATTCCATTCCCTTCCATTCCATTCCATTCCATTCCATTCCATTCCAGTCCATTCAATTGCATTACATTGCATTGCATTGCATTGCATTGCATTCCATTCCATTGCATTCTATAACATTATCGGTGTCTGGAATGGTTAACCCTCATGTCTGGGACTTTACTTTTAGCTTACCATCAGGCGAGGTAAAGTCATAATGACGTGTTCATTATAAAAGAAGCGGCCAAGTGCAGACTCGCCCATTAAGGGTTCCGTAGCAGCAAGTAACATAATAATGTTTAAAAAAAAAATTGAGTAGATTGAATGAAGGGTAAATTGCGGTTTACGATTTATGACGTATTAAAAAAAACTACTAACTAGATCTCGTTCAAACCAATTTGCGTTGGAAGTTGACATGGTATCACATATTTCATATTTAGTTTTATCATTCTCTTATTGTAGAAGTTACAGAGGGGGGGGGGGGGGGGGGGGGGGCACACACATTTTACCACTTCGGAAGTGTCTCTCGCGGAAACTATTCTGTTTAGAAAAAAATTACATTAGAAATCTCAATATCATTTTTGAAGACCTATCCGTAGATACCACACACGTATAGGATTGATGAAAAAAACATTTTTTAGTTTCAGTTCTAAGTTTATTTTTTTCTTTTTTTCATTTTACCCCCAAAATTTATTGCTTTTTTTCTATTTTTGTGTGAAAATCTTAATGCGGTTCACAGAATACATCTACTTACCAAGTTTCAACAGCATAGTTTTTATAGTTTCGGAAAAAAGTGGTTGTAACATACGGACGGACAGACAGCCACACACAACGAATCTATAAGGGTTCCGTTTTTTGGCAACGGAACCCTAAAAACAACCTCATCTGGAAATCGGTGCACCAGCTAAACATCGGACGAGACTCTGGCGCAGGCTTTCCGCTCATTGGTCAGACGGCAGTCATTTCCAGAAAAGGCGACATAATTATCAAAAACAATAAGCGGACCTCGGGCTTCAAATCGCAAACTTTGGAAGCAACTGGGAAATCGCTATCAGAATGGTGATGAGTTTAGTCAAGTTAACTTGTGTGATAAGTGGCTATAACGTAGAATAAATCATTTCATGAGATGGCCAGCTGTTTGATGAAATAGTTGTATTTCATAAAAATATCGAATGTCCGTTGGCAACATCATGACATAGTCTGGTCAGAACAATTAATCAATCAACGTTCGACGATATGGATAGCTATGGATGGCCTCATAACGAAATTTCGCTGTACCGTCACATACCACACATTTATAGGTATTCCTATTTCGTAAGCACATTGTTTGGTGTATATTCATCTGAGCATAAAAGTGAGGCAGCATGTTGCTTTTTGTTTCAGTTACGGCAATATTCGTCCAAACGCGTGTCGTATAACCGGCTACAGACGGTTGATGCCGAAACTCGAAAAGGGGTTAACTGCCACGGGTAGTGCTGTAATTAATCACTTTAGACATTTCGCTAAGCTCCGTATGACATTGTTATCTGGAGCTCGCACACCTCGGGCAAGGAAAGTTTGAAGGTAGTGTTGAAGGGTTTTACAATTGATTGTTTTGTAATAAACATATTTCAGGACACTGGCTGTGCTAGGTTGTAATCTTCTCACTAATATTATAAATGCGAAAATACGGATGAATGGTTTGTTGCTCTTTCACGTAGATACGGCCGAACGGATCTGGATGAAATTTGGCGATAGGTTAGAGTCTGTAATAGTCAGACAATGTTTCTATCATCAAATTTCTATTCCAGGAATATACTGCTGTATTTCACGAGGTTAACAACTATATAATTTTTAACAAAATCGGTTCAGACATTCGGTCTTGAAGTGAAAAGTGTTTCGTAATATACTAATAGTATGGGTGCAAATAACAAAAGAAACCTTCATTTTCCTGTTATTAGCACATATGCGTAACTCTAACCATAGTATTTGTGTATGTTGGTGGCTTCTCGCGTGCGCATTAAACCTCGAAATCGCGGTTAACTTTTGTCATTTTTCAAACTGCTTTTGACAAGTCTAAAGAATTACAAACTACATAATACAACTATATAATTTTTAACAAAATCGGTTCAGACATTCGGTCTTGAAGTGAAAAGTGTTTCGTAATATACTAATAGTATGGGTGCAAATAACAAAAGAAACCTTCATTTTCCTGTTATTAGCACATATGCGTAACTCTAACCATAGTATTTGTGTATGTTGGTGGCTTCTCGCGTGCGCATTAAACCTCGAAATCGCGGTTAACTTTTGTCATTTTTCAAACTGCTTTTGACAAGTCTAAAGAATTACAAAGTTAATATTACAATTTTCTTCTTAGAGTTTTATATCTAGTTAACTTGTTGTTTCTTTTCGTGGTATTATTTCGTGTTATTCTAGAAATTAAGACTGAAAAAACCAGCCAAGTGCGAGTCGGACTCGCCCATTAAGGGTTCGGTAGCAGCAAATAACATAATAATGTTACTTTTTCAATTTTTATATTTGAGTTGATTGAATGAAAGGTAAATTGCGGTTAACGATTTATGACGTATTAAAAAAAAACTACTAACTAGATCTCGTTGAAACCAATTTTCGGTGGAAGTTTACATGGTATGTACATCATATATTTTTTTTAGTTTTAACATTCTCTTATTTTAGAAGTTACAGGGGGGACACACACATTTTACCACTTTCGAAGTATCTCTCGCGCAAACTATACAGTTTAGAGAAAAATTATATTAGAAACCTCAATATCATTTTTGAAGACCTATCCATAAATACCTCAAACGTATGGGTTACATGAAAAAAAAAATGTTGAGTTTCAGTTCTAAGTATAGGGACCCAAATTTATTGTTTTTTCTATTTTTGTGTGAAAATCTTAATGTGGTTCACAGAATACATCTACTTACCAAGTTTCAACAGCATAGTTATTATAGTTTCGGAAAAAAGTGGCTGTGACATACGGACGGACAGACAGACAGACAACATGACGAATCTATAAGGGTTCCGTTTTTTGCCATTTGGCAACGGAACACTAAAAACGCTCTTTTTACATCCTTTACGTTTTTCGAAACTTGAAAACAAACGTGATTGTCTTAAATTAATTTTCTGCTAAAATTTGTTTACTTAAGAAACAATACTCTTATTTCATCATTTCTATTGAGTACGTTAATGGTTGTGAATGCACATTATTTAAGTAAAAAAGTAAGTGTTAAACATTCTTGCCACTAATCTCAACTAAAACTTCTACCGGCAATGCTGGCTTGTCGCCATAAGGTAAGATATGCGTGTCAATGGTGGTACTGCCAGGGTTACCGAGGATATTGTGAAATTAATGTGAAAGTGTAGGGGAACGGCTCCTGGGTTTATGGTGGAACTATGAACCCAACTTGGATGCAACGCTCATTTGATGATGATTCATGAAAACCGGCCACAAGATACCCCGGTTCCCATAACACAAGTCAAATCTTAACATGGGTACTAGAGTACAACTACTATTTGAGTCTAAAATAACTTAGTATAAGCTTCATCGTAAATCAAACAGACGAAATAAATCATTCACTGATTCGATTAATTTAGGACAATAGAATCGACACGTACGCAAACAAAAAGGTGCACTTATATTTCAGTAAATATAATGTTAGCGTTTGGGACGAAAAGGCCGCGGTCCCAGCTCAATCTCGTATGAATATTATATGAATTCAATAAAGCTTTCGTTCTCGTACCAATGTTTGATTCACATATGAGAATTATTAAAGGGACCTCCATAGCAATTTTTATCATTATTGCGGACTCGTTTGGAGTTGGGAATTTCATTTAACTTGCGTTTCTCTAGAGTGAAAGGTTAAAATATTAAGCAATGAATAACACGTTGCCTTCATTAAGGATGGGTAATACTTTAAATATTTCACTGCTGTTATACGGTACGGCACATAAAAGAAATAAATCTCCGTGAATATGTAAATAGTCCGAGGCAATCACTACATAATTGTGTTGATAGATAACCAGTAAACTCATATGAGATACTTATTTACTTCTACTATTCTATGTATAACAGTTAAACCTCATTTCTTGCATTTTGTTTTTTTTTACAAGCTTTATTTTAACTTACTTTGATGTTGGTTAGTTTGTTAGTAAGTATGGGTCAAATCTTAGAAGCCCAATTAGGACCACTTCCTGGCGTTAGATTGCGTTTGCTTGGAAGTTGGAAGGTATCCATAGCAAATCCTTAACAAGATAAACCTATCGAGTTTGGGCTGATTAGTATTGTCTTGGTAAATACCCTGATGCTACATGATATTCAGGGTCTAAAAATGGAGACGGTAGGTGGTCACAGGGACTTTTAAACGAAATAAGATAAACCCATTATTTTTGAGCTCATTTGATTTATCTGGTTAAGATAAACGAGAACTAGAAAGCTTGTTTATAAAAAAGCCTTGTTAAATTGATGATTTATACAATATCAAAATAGCTTCAATAAAAATAATGGTTTATTTCATTGATTTCTGAACTATCATAAAATTAACTTTTATGATGTAAAGTAATTTAATGAACAAATGAATATCTTTTTTATTTCAGGCAATTAACCCATAAGCATTTTATCAAATCTTAAAAATCATATTACATTAACCGAAATTACAAATAAAAAGAAACAAATATGGCAAATAAATAATTAATAATAATAATTCTTAATTAAAACCAATTAAATTCAAATCAAAAATATTATGTTATCACTTTGTCGTAATTTAATACGTTAGTGATTTAATCAATTCCCATTGAAACACCACCGTACATATTCTATACTAAATATAATGGTACATTAGCCGGAATAAGTACCTTCTTTTTTATTTTATTTTTTCGTGCGGAAATCCCTTCGGATACCCCCCCGCGTGCCAGCGGGGGTGGTTATGTCGGGCTTGAACCGACTAAATCCGCACGCCGTCTCGGGTCTACAGACGCCGGGGTGTAAGGTTGCCCATAGAGCATATCCCTCGCACAGCCGCAATAAGTACCTAACACTTCTTACAAAGCATATAGGTGTTGCTTTTTCACTACCTAGTCGTTTTGACACACGAATGTCACCCTAAATGGAATAGGATCACGACGGAGTTTTTTAGGCCAGCACCAGTCATCATCAGAATCACGTCAGCACCATTCATTAAGTTACCACTTTAGTTCGCTTCTACTTCGATGGCAGTAGGCTATCAGGTAGAACGTATCCTCACTTGCCACGATAGTGAAAGAAAATATCCGTATCGTTATCGATTCGTATATATTGAGGTAAAGATCCTGGATTTTGGAATCGGCCTTAAGATTGAAAGATTCCGGGTTCAAATTACCCACTTTTAACACAAGCAATTTAGTGTAGCTGGAGGGAATATGGGGAAAACTAGTAATTTAGATATTTTAAAATATGTTAGGGAAAGTAATAGACCTAATATAATTGATTTAGTGATATCCCTATGTATATTCTGCAAGGCTTACAATATTGAATTTGGTGTAATATTAATAAGGATTCTATAATAACATAACAAATTACACTAATTACAAGTATTTATTACAGATAATATCGAACGTATTTTATCGCTCTCGTCGCGAGGTGTGTTGCCAAAATTAATTATATTGTGGTAAATTTCACGACGTCCGCAGCGCTGCGGTCGGATTAAATACTCGATACAAGGGTGACAGAGCTTCGAGAAAATAATTAAATTAATTTGGTATCATCACTAAACGTTTAAAAAAATAAAGGATGCCTTAAATTATTAGACTACTTATTTCTAAAAATTTTCATTTGAATTTGGAAACTTAATTCTATTTAGCATCGAAATAAATTTAAATTTTAAAGAGACAGTGTTAAATGTTATTTTTGATGTACTTACTCTTTGTGGTTTACGTCGTTTTGACAGAATCAAATTAGTTTGGATGGTTAAATTTGACTAATTTTCGAAAATTTTGTAACAGCAAAATCGGCACCATTGCCCATAATTGAATTAATACTCCTCCACCCATATGCAAAATTCAAGAATATTACGATGACAAGGTAAACAAGCCTGGAAATTAATTATTTGCTTTACTAGGCTACTGAAACACAAAACATTATCTAATTAGATTATATCACTTCCAAAAAAATATTATACAAAAATAAAAACATTGCTAGAAAGAAATACATTTAAAATATTCTAAGTTTTCTTTATACATATACGGATACAGACGGTCCAATATTAAACGGATATGAATTCGCACCTGCAGTGTTGGGGGGCTGCCCGCGATAGCCGTTACTGTTACACATCTGGCGCCAGAAGCGTTTTATGTCATTCTCAGTATATTTAAAAAAAAAACCATCTCAATTGTTCAAAACGTTCAAACTTTTATTGGTCTTCATTTAATCTTGTATTGGATCAAAATGTTGCTTTTTTAGTTCTTTATTCTGTTAATATAATTATTATTAATATTATTTTAATACTTTTACAATAATTGGTGTGTTTTAAATAATTAAATCATGATTCCATTTATAATTAATGGACATTTTTTTAAATATTGTTACGATCGTTGATATCTCGAAAACTACTGATAGAATCTTCTGGAAATTAAAACGCATTGTTAGTGTCGAAGTACTCTACCGAACAGTGTAGAAGAATCTAGAAAAGCCAACACAAAACCACAAGTACTTCAAATACCTATACCTACTTTACCTACAAATCTTGATAACAAGGTCAGTCACCTCGAACGTCAGCGTGTGATTGTACCTACTAAGTAGGTACTCTTCTCGAACGCTCTAGTCAAATACCTAACGTGCCTTATCTCTAGATGATTCCGGAACATTCTACCCTCCTTATTAAGAGCTATAAAAGCCGCCCGGCTATCGACACGCAGTCAGTTTATTTTCGAAAGCGGAAGCGAACACATCTTACCGAAGCGATTAAAGAGGGTTATAATACCTGCGACTTAAGCAACGACCTTGGACTACTGTGAACTGCTGAGCGACTTGAACTGTTGAAGAGTACTGTGTGTGCTAGTTATTTAGTTGTCTAGTTTGTGGTGAGCAAATAAACCTCTTTGTTGTATAAACGGCATTTAATGTGTACCCCGCGCACGTAACAATATTATTGAACGTATACGCGGTAAAGTTCGGAATAGATCAAGGTATGTTCATTTCTGCGGTCTCGATACTAACACGTAAGTATTAAGTTATATTACTTAACGGGACGGATATGGTAATGTGGCGCACTCGTTTTATATTGATAATTCGTTCGAAATCGTTGGAGAAATATGAAACATCGAAATCAATTCTGCCTGATTACTTAATATAATAGCGTGACAATATCCATTATGAAATGTTTATGCGTCTCTAATCAAGTATCTTTTACGCGTACGTAACTCTGTGGCGTTTCTAGATTTAATATTTTACTGCTCTTTATACCTTTCAGGTATAGCGTGATGAAATTATAGTCTGGACTTTGACCATGTCTGAGTTCAGCTGAACTAAAAAATCTACTTTGTAATAATAAAGTTGTCACCAATAATAGTTTAGACCGATTTTGCTCTACTGCTCCTATCATACCTATAATAGCGTGTTGATATATAGCGCAGTTTATGACCATGCCCTAGAAGAATGTTCATGCAAAATTAGACCGATTTTGCTCTACTGCTCCTATCATACCTATAATAGCGTGATGATATATAGCGCAGTTTATGACCATGCCCTAGAAGAATGTTCATGCAAAATTTCAGCCAAATCTGTTTAGCGGCTTTCAAGTGATGCTCGGACATCGATAACATAAAGCAGACAAAGAGACAAACCGACAAATAGACAAAAATTATAAAAATCACATTTTCGGCATCGGGATTGTTCCTAGCATATACATCGATTATTTTCATGAAAAAATATTCAATGTACAGTATTCAGCTCGTTTCGATTTTACTATGTGTATAAGATGTAAAACAGAATATGGCCATCGCAGGTCGCTGTGTCAGCAGCAATGCTACATTTTAACTGTGGCGATTGTGTACTGTCCAAGATAATCTATATATATATTATATTCATTACCACGATTCTTTTTTTTATGAATAGGCCCGCGTGTATTTTGCACCTAAGTTTCACAAAAAAAATCTACTCATGCTATTTTTGGCTCTCGTATATAGAGCCCAGGCTCAGCGGCGATACGTTACGTGTCATCAAGTGCAATTCACGCTAAGCGTCAACCGATATATGTTTTAAATCAAACCATGCAACTTAAAGCCTGATTACACCTACCGAGTAGAGTGGCGAGACAGTTCCCTCGGCCGAGTGCTCGGTATTTGTAAACACATAGTCGAGTACTCCGCCGAGCGTTCGGCCTAGCAGCAGACCGAGAGAGTCACTCGAACCCCATTCTACTTTTAGGGTGCATCCATGCGGCTAGACTAATCGTCGAAGTAAGCATAGCTGACAATAGTAGTTGAATATCAAAGGAAATATTCGGTATAACTTAGCTGAAAAAAAAATGAAGAACACAAGTTTGAAGTCAAAATGAACATAATATTGTTTGTCACGGTGGCGGATAAGGCTTCGGGGCGAAGCCAACCTCACCTGCAAGCCAGTACACCTGCGGATTACCGGACGAGGTTCTGGCGAATGCTTTCCTCTCGGGGTTAGGAGGCTATAAGGCAGTCGCTTTCATAAACGCCATATAAGCCAAATCGAAAGGAGTAAGCGGACCCCGGATTTCGAGGTGAAATTATATATAAATGTTTATTTGACTCATGTACACATTTTAGACAGATGGTTACAACTCTAAAATCAAACAGAAAGGACACTGAACATACTGAAACTGTATTCCATACTAGGCTAATGCCTGTAAAGTCAAAGTCAAAGTCAAAGTCTTTATTTTTCAAAATAGTGCAACGTAATTACATCTTTTTGACGTCAATAATTGCTTAATACTAAGTTTACCACCGCTTCCTAGGCGCTAGTGGAGAAGAAACGGCGCAACAAACTCCACTGCGGCATTTTCGAGACGTCAGCTTATAATAGTGATTTCTTAAGACTAAATATGGACGAATGTACATTTTTGTCTCGTGTCAAGATAAATAAAGGTATATAATAAAAAAACGTTATAATAAAATTTAACCCAAGTTAATCGTTCAATTAATTGAAAAAAGTTAAAATATGGTAAAAAGGTCGCGTGCCTACTACAATACTATGCTGTAGTTGTAACATTTTAGCATTTTAGGAGGAGCCTGCACCATGCTCAAACCAGACATTTTTGTCTTTAAGATAATCATCTGTCCTATAGTATGCTTTTTTACATAAGGTGGACTTAACAAAGGTTTTAAATTTATTGTTAGGCATACCAAGGACCGATTCAGGCAATTTGTTATAAAAGCGTATACCTTCCCCCCTAAAAGAATCACTAACTTTGCTAAGCCGATAACATGGAAGGATAAGTTTATTTTTATTACGCAGATTTCTGTCTGTAATGTCACTTACTTTTGTAAAATTGGATATATTTTTCCTGACATACAGTATGTTCTCGAATATATATTGGGAAGCTACAGTTAAAATATTAGTCTTTTTAAATCGTTCCCTAAGAGAATCTCTCTTGCCTAAACAATAAATGGCACGAACTGCCCTCTTTTGTAGTATAAATATAGTTTCTAAATCTGCTGCATTCCCCCAAAGTAGTATTCCATAAGACATCAGACTATGAAAATAACTAAAATATACCAGCCTAGCAGTAGGTTCATCTGTCAACTGCCTAATCCGTCTGACAGCATAAGCAGCAGAACTGAGTTTATTGGCCAAAATAGTGATATGGTCACCCCATTGCAATTTCGAATCTAGTGTTATGCCTAGAAAAGTAGTGTTGTTTACAAATTCCAACCTTTGCCCCTCCAGCACGACATTAACGTGTGCTTGCCTCACATTAGGCAGTGTAAACTTAATGCATTTGGTCTTTTCTGCATTCAACAATAGGTTGTTTGCATAAAACCAATTTGAAATGGCGTTCAAAATATTATTAATATTACTCGCATCTGTACCACGCCGATCTACCTTGAATATCAGTGACGTATCATCTGCAAACAGTACTATGCCAGCTTGAGCCTCGATCGTATAAGGTAGGTCATTGACATACACCAAGAAGAGAAAAGGTCCTAGGATTGATCCCTGTGGTACGCCTATTTTGACGTTTGATCCGTTTGACTTGACGTTATTCACAACAACAGTCTGAAGCCTATCTGTTAAGTATGATTTTAATAGTTCTATTGATTTCTCATCAAATCCATATCGACGTAGCTTGAGCAAGAGTGTTTGATGGTCAACACAATCAAATGCTTTAGAAAGATCACAGAATACCCCAATAGCATCCTGCGATCCCTCCCAAGCGTCGTAAATTAGGCTGACTAGAGCCACTCCCGCATCGGTTGCAGATTTCCCGCCAGTAAAGCCATATTGTTGGCTATGGAAAAGATTGTTGGTCTTAAAGTACAGTTGCATCTGATTGAGCATCACTCTCTCAAACACCTTACTCAGAGCTGGCAAAATAGAGATGGGGCGGTAGTTTCCAAGTTCCGACTTGGATCCTTTCTTAAATAATGGTATTAGTTTACTGTGTTTCATTAAATTAGGAAAAGTGCCTTCATCTATACATTCATTAAATATGAGTGCTAGATCAGGTGCAATGATATTAATTATATGACTAATTAAACTAACTGACATGCCCCAGTAATCCTCAGACATTTTCATTTTTAGATTTTTAAATGCTTTTAAAATGTCATTGGGATCAATATGTTTGAACTTAAATTTAGAAGAACTAATATTACTCTCAACAAGGGCCACAGCACTGTTAGCGCTAGAGTTAATAGAGGAAGTGAGTTGCAATGGAATATTGGTAAAATAATCTTCAAAAGCATTTATAATATCCTTCGGAGAGGTTATATTCTTGTTTTCTAATTTAATTTTAGTAACAGTATCCCTCACTTTACATTTACCAGACTCTTTGTTAATAACTTTCCAAGTTTCTTTCATTTTATTGGGAGCCTCAATTATTTTCCTTTTAATATGAATGGCCTTCGCTTGTCCACATACTTTTTTGAATACCTTGGAGTAATTTTTGACATATTCAATGAAACGACTGTCAAGTCTGTACTGTTTTTGGGCGTATAAATCGAAAAGTGTTCGTCTACTTTTATATATGCCTACAGTAGCCCATTCACAGAATTTAGATTTAGTACTGTGCTTTTTACATTTTTGTTTGAATGTATGTGAAAAAGCATCAGTTAATGTACTAAATAAACTATTGTTATGAACCTCAGGATTTTTGCCTAGGTAAGCTACACAATTGAGCTTGTTCTCTAACAAGTTTTTGAATTCTCTAATTTTGTTAGAGGTTATGGGCCTACACATAATTTTCTCTTTAGGTTGATTATTATTTCCCTTGGAAAAGGATACTATTTGACCACAGTGATCTGAGGGCAACGCACTTATTACAGATTTACTTAAGTATACACTGTCACTAAAAAAATTATCTAAACAACTGGCAGTTGTAGCAGTGATTCTAGTTGGTTCACAGAAAATATTTTCAAGGTTGTAACTCTTGAACATGTTTAGAAATTGGGTACTTTTCCTACACTGTTCCAAGATGTTTATATTAAAGTCTCCACACACAATTAGATTCTTTCTGCTATTTGATGCTATCCCAAGAATTTGGTCCATGACCCCAATAAACGTTCCAAAATCACTACTAGGTGGACTGTATACGCAGACTACTATATAACTATCAAGCTCGGCACAGGCCACCTCAGCACATCGCTCAACAGAAAGTCTAACAATGTCAATCCGCTCTTTGCTGCGGAGACCATTTTTTATTAAGACCATGGAGCCACCTCTGATAGCAGACTTTCTGTTAAAGCAACTTACAATATTGTAAGTGTCTATACTGAACATCATATCACTCTCTTTGAGCCAATGCTCAGTCAAACACAAAATATCCACATTTAATTTCTCTAGAAATAATTCAATTATTAATTCCTTGCCGGGAAGACCTTCTATGTTTTGATGAGCTATCTTTAGCTCTGGCATTCCTGTTGTCTGAACACTTAATTTAAAGTATCATTATCAGTTAAACATACAGAATTACCACTACAAGTATCTGGCAAGTCTGTAGGTATTAGGTTATTGCTTCGTTTACAATGTAAACTCGTCCAAAAATTAATATTATATGCTACTAATGTAGCAACTTTATATTTGTCATACTTTTTAATTTTGTATTATGGAAGGCAGCAGTCAGACATAGAAATTCGGAATATAAAATAAAAATATTACGGACAAGTGAGGTGAGAACGTACTACACCACAACTTTGCCGTTAATAATATGCACTTATTATAATAATTATACAACAAAGTATACTTCAATATAACAACTTACACCATAATACATCGTACCATAAAACATTATATTACACTAGACTGTATTACATAATATATATATATATATATATATATTTCCTTAAACATAATATCTATGGTTTAGTATAACTTATTAATTTATTTAGCATAATTTAAGCATACATACTACATTGCATTATCTCTATACTACTTTAGGTTTTTTAAATTTCGGTTATATATTATAGAATGCGAGAAAAATAGGGTGAGTGTGTATGTGTGAGCGTGTGCGTGAAGGTGTATGTATGAGGTGTTTGGTTGTATGTTAGTGTGTGTCTCTGTCGTGCTCATGTATGTAAATGTGTTTGAAGAGCTCTAGGTAGACCTACAGCTCTTAACATAATGGATTAATTTAGTGATGCAAGTAATGATTTTATTCAGTGTATTTGAGTAAATCCTCTGTCATATGATAGTCAAGTTTTTGTATCCAATTTGTTAGTTGAGTTTTCGCCTCGTGCCGATTCAAGCCTGAGATATTTAGTTTTTGTTCAGTAAATTATAGTAAGTAAGATAGTTTGAAAACCTCGAATGCAACCGGGAATAAAGCCTATAGATAATAATGGTAAACTATCTTTTGTGCAGGCATTTTCTATGTAAACTCTCGTAAGTAACACTAGAATTCTCACGCGTTCTGAAAAGAAAGAAAATGGCTTAACTTAACAATCGCTGGTTTTTACCCTTACATTTCAGCAGGAAAGGTAGGCGTTGGCAGTGACACCCTTTGTGTGCCTGACGATAGTTCAACCAGTGTAAATTTAAAATGTTCAGCTTATCTTTGAGGACCAGGTGCCACTGGCTATACCGCTGTTGTTGAATGGATCTAAGGGTTATAATATCGGAAAAGCAGACTGGGGATCTTTTGATTGCTTTATACTTGAGTGTATTCACATTTTCATGATTAATATTATTATTTGTAATAATAAGTAATTTTTTTTTTAACTTGAACAGAAGTATACTTAAGTAAAGATTTTTGTTACACGATTTCATTTTTAACCGACTCCCAAAAAGAGGAGGTTCCTAGTTTGGTTTCAGTTACAGATTTAGATCAAGCGACCAGTCCCTTATAGGGGGAATGCTCTGACCAACTGGTCCACCTATACACGTCCCAGATATTTGAAATTCTCCGATATATTATATACGTCTCAAGGCGACGCTTGAGCCCTTTACCGTAATTCTTGCGAACTACGGACACAATGAATGACTACAATCATTTTTGTTGTTACAATTGTTTTTTGATTAATTCGCCACATTAATTCAATTAAAATTTTAAGCAATTAGTATGCTTACTTTTCCTATAGATTTAGATCGGAAAAAGAGAACATCTAGGACGGGACTTGAACCCGCGACCAGTCCCTTAGAGGGGGAATGCTCTGACCAACTGAGCCACCTAGACACGTCCCAGATATTCGAAATTCTCCGCTAATATTCGTTTTTAAATATTTTTTACTACGGAACTCCGTCATCTGTAAGCCGAATTGGATTTTAATTTTATTTGTAACGGTTTACCTTCAGATGGGACGGAAATGGGACCCATTTATATTAAAAATTGTCGTATTTATAAGTTGGGACACTACGGACATAACACACTATGAGGTAATATAATTATTTATCGCATCAATTAACCTCGTCATAGCGCTAAGTTCGCAGCGCACCGTAATGATGACGAATCTTTACTAAAAATGTTTGTAGGACCAAAGTCAATGTCAAAGTCAGTATTTATTTTTCAAAATAGTGCAACGTAATTACATCTTTTTGACGTCAAAATCTGCTTAAACTAAGTTTACCACCGCTTCCTAGGCCCTAGTGGAGAAGAAACGGCGCAACAAACTCCACTGCGGCATTTTCGAGACGTCATATTATAAATAGTGATTTCTTAAGACTAAATATGGACGAATGTACATTTTCGTCTCGTGTCAAGATAAATAAAGGTATATAAAAAAAAAACAAAAGTTAAAATAAAAATTTAACCAAAGTTAAACGTTAAAATAATTTAAAAAAAGTTAAAATATAGTAAAAAAAGGTTGCCTACTACAATATTATGCTGTAGTTGTAGCATTAAGAGGGGCCTGCACCATGCTCAACCCAGACATTTTTGTCTTTAAGGTAATCATCTGTCCTATAGTATGCTTTTTTACATAAGGTGGTCTTAACAAAGGTTTTAAATTTATTGTCAGGCATACCAAGGACCGATTGAGGTAATTTATTATAAAAGCGTATACCTTCCCCCCTAAAAGAATCACTAACTTTGCTGAGCCGATAACATGGAAGGATCAGTTTATTTTTATTGCGCAGATTTCTGTCTGTAATGTCACTTACTTTTGTAAAATTGGATATATTTTTCCTGACATACAGTATGTTCTCGAATATATATTGGGAAGCTACAGTTAAAATATTAATATTTTTGAATCGTTCCCTAAGAGAATCTCTCTTACCTAAACAATAAATGGCACGAATTGCCCTTTTTAGTAATATAAAGATAGTTTCTAAATCTGCTGCATTCCCCCAAAGTAGTATTCCATAGGACATCAGGCTATGGAAGTAACTAAAGTATACCAGCCTAGCAGTAGATTCATCTGTCAACTGCCTAATCCGTCTGACAGACCTGACACTATCCATAAAACATAATATATCTTCACATGCTAAGGGCCTCGTTCACCATCTCTGATTAAAGTGGCAAGTAGGCTAATCGTAACTTAAAGTCCCCGGTAACTGAATATTCGCATTTCACAATGTCTGAGTAACACTACTCAACGGTTAAACTGACGATTAACTTACTCACTACTCTTTCTGCTGATTAGCGACTTTAACTGACGAGTAAGAGATCACAACATCATTTGACATTTACGAGATCTGTCATTCTGTCAACATTGTGTCATATATTTGTGAAAACAAACAAAATAATGGATTTGTACGAGGACGATGCGACGATTACCGAGAATTCGTGTGTTTAAATTTCGTGTGGATTTTTTTATTGACTTAGATGATTTGAATTGACTTGACTTGAACTGATTTTTTGGCTAGATATCGTTTATGAAAGCACGCTGTGAACATTTTAGAAGACCTAAATTTACCTCCAGATATGGCATTGAATTCATTTTGAAAGCTTAACCACGCAGTTTCTTTGTTCTTTCATTTATTTTTTATCACGTTTTGATATTTCAAAATAAGAGAGGCTAAAATTTCCCTCTCTTGTGAAGTAAAGTTGGCAGTCCTTTTCCGTTTAACAAAATGGACAATCCATTTTATTAAATTACAACGAAATTCTTGATAAGCAAATAACACTCAACGTGAATTAACTTCTTTGTTTGTGTTTGAAGAAAATGACAATAATGACGTAGAATTGAACGAATGAGTGTATGATTTTGTTGTGTTACCCCCTAAGTTGTTTCTCAAAGGATCGGTTTCGTTTGTGAAACTGGCGAAAGATACTCAGAACTTTTAATTTGCAGTTATCGTTAATTAAGAAGTTACTAATCAACGATCAACGGCCAAGATAAGCCAAAACAAAATGAGGAGAAAGAGTAAGCGGATGCTGGAGTTCGATGTGAAAGCTTCGGATGCATTCGGAAACAACACTGAGAACATTCACGTACAACCAAGCGGCCTGTGGTTGTTTTTTTCAAATACTCAGGTACGGGTTTCAAAAATAATATAAGTTATGTCATCTTTATTCCAAAATAGCTTTATCAGTACCGATGACTATTTATCGCAGTCGTAGATTCTGAGCTGTTGAAATATAAAACTGTGGGAATACTCATTTATGTGTGACCTGATTAATTTAAACATTCCAAAGTTGTTTAAAAGTTGTTAACGTAGGCAGCTATAAAAAACCTCATCTGATCCCTGCCTCGTTGAACATTTCACTCAGACAATCATGGAAGTCATAAAATGAGACTACAAACTGCTATTGGCTAAATTTACGCTAAGCTTAACCCTGCCCCCCGAGTTTCGCAGTCTGCGGCGAGGACGCCGCAGACTCATCTACGCCCGGGACTACCGACCTCCATGATCGGTTCCTGAGGACGGCAGTTGGCCGACTCGCCGTCCTTACAGAAGCAGGCCGTGGCGGAGGCGTGTCGTGTGTGCCCTACACACGCCTGCCAACTCACCGAAGCGGGATAAAACCCGACCCCATCAGGCGAGGCCGCGGTGGCGGCCAAAGTCCGCCGGCAACCCTGGGGTTATCCTTTCGAGGGCTTACCCGGGGTGCCCGGCAACGGACACTTGGGGAGGACACCGTGCGGTTTTAGTCGAGACACGACATAACCACCCCCGCAGGCCGGCGGGGGGGTATCCGAAGGGATTTCCGCACGTTAAAAAAAAAAAAAAAAAGCTTAACCCTGCCCCCCGAGTTTCGCAGTCTGCGGCGAGGACGCCGCAGACTCATCTACGCCCGGGACTACCGACCTCCATGATCGGTTCCTGAGGACGGCAGTTGGCCGACTCGCCGTCCTTACAGAAGCAGGCCGTGGCGGAGGCGTGTCGTGTGTGCCCTACACACGCCTGCCAACTCACCGAAGCGGGATAAAACCCGACCCCACCAGGCGAGGCCGCGGTGGCGGCCAAAGTCCGCCGGCAACCCTGGGGTTATCCTTTCGAGGGCTTACCCGGGGTGCCCGGCAACGGACACTTGGGGAGGACACCGTGCGGTTTTAGTCGAGACACGACATAACCACCCCCGCTGGCCGGCGGGGGGGTATCCGAAGGGATTTCCGCACGTTAAAAAAAACAAAAAAAAAAGCTTTTAACAGACCGCCGGTAACCCTGGGGTTATCCTTTCGACGGCTTACCCGGGGTGCCCGGTAATGGATACTTGGGGAGGACACCGTGTGGTTTTAGTCGGTCCGATTCCGACACGCCCACCCCATCGTCGGCACCAATGGGGTGAAGCCCGCGTGGGGGTTTCCACACGTAAAAAAAAAAAACTTTAAACAGAATATAAGAATTCGGCAGGGAACCATTTAGAAACTTTCTACAAGATGTGAACACCGGGGTGTACCTATCTAAACAACTTATGTTTTTGATGAGTATTCGACATACGACATCAGATACAGCTAATAATAAAAAAATATGTATCTTTTCTTTCCTTTAGGTGGTTTGCTGCGCATTTATTATCACCCACTCACATTAACTTGATTTGTCTGATGCAAAATAGAAGCCTGCTGAGGTTCTCCACGGAGTCTTCCTAGGACAGGATCGCGTTTCGAACCGGTGCAACTCCATTTGCTAAACAATAGTCTAGGTTTTATCCTTAATGTTTTGTAAGTGCATTTTTAATGGTCTTTGAAGACCATTAAAAATGCCTATTCAAAAACCCTATTAGTAACTCGATTTATTATTAGTCAAATTTACTTTATTATCATTACATTTTGAAATTTAGTCCACAGGAGGTTTATAGAGATTTTCGGGGCCAAACCCAACCACACCTACTAGGCTGTACACCTGCTGATTGATGGACTAGGCTTTGGCGCAGACTTCATTCTCGGGGTTGGGGGGACAGACGACTGTCGCTCCTGTAAAAGCCAATATTTACCAAATATGGAAAGAATCCCCTCCTAGATGAGGAGATCTCGGGTTCCAAAGTGCAAGCCTTGGTTGCACCTGGGATTGCCACTGGGATGATGATGACTTTATTATTTTGATACCAGGTGTACCACTATAACATATTCCATATTGGCTGCCGTGGTATACGTGGTAACGTGCTGCAATCAATGTTGTAAATAGTAGTGATTGGTAAATCACTGAGAATTTCATCCCTGCACCCTGGACGCGTGTTCTGAGAACATTGTTCAACCTGCCCTAACTGCCACTCCTCCACGTATAATTGGCATAGAACATGCGAAGTGGAGACAGAACAGTGAAGAACATGTGAAATCACACCTGGACACAATGCTGATATAATGATGAGCCCTATAGGGTATTGAAACCATCGTGTATTAAATCAGCATTGTGTCCAGGTACCCTTTATCTCTGTTTATTCAAATTTCGTTTATACTTTACTATTGCCTTCGTTCACAGTACAAAGAAAAACATAAGCACGCAATGCTTACAATATATTTACCTGTGTAATGTACGCAGCAATTTACATTAATTTTGCTTTGTACGTCAATGCCCAAAGAGTGCGGTTACACTCACTGTACTTACACATTTTTGTTACAAAGCAAGGACAAACTCTTATACAATTTGAATGTGTGTGTGCTATCTTATTAATTACCTTTGTATAACTTGAGGATAATGAGAACATCCCGGTATTCCAACAGTGAAATTTGGGAACATAATGTTGTATTTGAGTTCCGCATGGTTAATAGGAAATTCACAGAGGTTTGAGTTCAAATGTGTTAAGAACCATCTTATTAATTTATTAATTAACAAGGTGAAAGATGGTACTTATAACAAAAATACAATTTAAGGCTAATTATAAATAAATGTAAAGAAAATTAAACCTAAAAGATAGAACGATATTTACATACATGCGTCATTCGACATTCCTCCGCATCATCACCGACTGGTAATGTTCCCAGAAGACTGGCAGCATTGCCACGTTGAATGGCAATGCTAATTCTTTGTGCAAGATAAAGTCCAGCCTTCTTATCTAAATGGGGCTTGATAAAACTTAAATCTACAGGAACAACCAAGTACGCGCGGTCACTGGTTATTTTCATGTTACTTATAGGATTAAAATATATCCCGGGGCTTTTATCCAGTTGTTGAACAAGCTCTTGGGTGGAGAAAGACGCAGTAGGAAATAGTAGAAGAGCAGTTCTGAAAATTCGAAATGTGATGTCACTTATACTGAATATACTGAATTAGATGTTGCTAGTTTTATTTGATCAACATGATGTGTGACGTGTCGTCTATTAATAAGTAGGGTTACTGTATTATTATCGTGAACTTTGATAACCTTGTAAGGTCCTTTCCATATAGGCGAGAGTGCTTTTCTAAGTCTTAAATGATTTCGGAGGTAAACAAGATCTCCGACCTTATATTTTTTTGGTCTTGTGTGAACATCGTAGTATCTCTTTGATCTCTCCTTGGAATTATTAATGTTTTCAATAGTTTTTTCTCTAGTTTGTTTAAATCGATGCATCAACATCTTTAAATACTCAGGATAAGTAGCGTCAGGAGAACAGTCGTACAATGAATCTGGTATGAAGGGTTTGTGACCGTAAAGCAATTCATACGGTGTGTAGTTGGTAGTGCAATGAACAGTGGTGTTGTAGGTTAGGAGAGCAGTGTAGACGTAACAATGCCAATCATCTTGGTCGTTATTTACGAATGATTTGAAGAACTCTTTTAGTGTGGAGTGACTGCGCTCCAAAGCGCCTCGTGTTTGAGGGTGGTAAGGACTGGACCATAACTGTTTGATTTTTAAGAAGTCACAGGTCCTTTTAAAAAGGTCGGCAGTGAAGTTTGTCCCTTGATCGGTGAGTATGGTTTTTGGTATGCCGAATAAGGAGATAAAGTGTACTAGGCAGTCACTGGTTTCCTCTGCAGTAGTAGACCGAAGTGGATAAGCTAAGGAGAATGTAGTTAAATCATCTTGAAGAGTCAATATGTATTTTAATTTTGCTGGAGTCGTTTCAGGCAATGGACCGACTATATCCATAGCAACGCTTTGAAATGGGGTTGTGGAAGTTGTCGTGATGCTCATAGGTTCACGATTTATTCTTCGAAGCGCTTTGTTTTTCTGACGAAGTTTACATGACTTGACGTATTTTTCAATGTCACCACGCATACCCTTCCAGTGATATTTTTCTTGGATTCTTTTGAACATTCTAATGGTGCCTAAATAGCCTGCTATGGGTATGTCGTGATTTTCTTTGAGTATTTTCTTAATCTCACTCAACTATGGAAATATGATTATATTACGATGAATTGTTACAAATGAATCAACATTGTGAAATAAGTATAGTATTATGTTGTATAGCTTAGTATATGAGTGAGATTCAAAAGGATTTCTAAAATCTGTAATATTAATGCTTGATGGTGATGTTATAATTACATTGTTACGTACATTCTTGAGACTAATATAAAGATCCTCGTAGGTAGCATTATCAAAATGGTTGACCTTAGTAAATAAGAAGTATACGATAGTGCCTTTAATAATAATAATAATGTACATTTATTTTCAGAATTGCTTCCATAAATTTGTTAGTATCCAAAATAACTTACGACTAGTGTTAGTAATATCAAAATAATAAAGCCACATTCATCTGATTTGGTGGACCACTCCGAAACCAGGACGGTGTCTACTTGACTGCATGCAACTGTATCCATCGCCCTAGGATCGGAGAGTCCCACCTATCAGCCAGCGCTATGATTATGTTATTGGGACTGCCGCGAGTACGGCATAAAAGAGAGGCGCTTCTTTTGCACATGATCGCCGAAAAACTGTCCACGTTCGACTCAGCTAACATGCCGGACGCGCTACAAAAACGCGGCAGTCCTATTAACACCCGGAACGTGTTATTGTATTGTATGCGCAGATCGCTATATGCCTTCTGCGTAAAGCTCACCCACAAGCTGCACGTGTAAAAAGCATTGGCAAAAGTGTCAGCTTTACATGCTTATTACTGTGTGCAAACCTGCGGGTCAACATGCCACATCGGACAGCCAGCGATCTGCGCTCCCGCTTAATATCAGCGTTATCTTTTAAATCGCCCGAAACCCAGTGACCCAAATATTTAAATTTTGTAACTCTGCTTAGCGGTGTACCGCACAGCATAACTGGTGGTATTCTTTCATATTTTTTATTACCTGCTTTCAAAAGCATGAACTCGCTCTTGAGTGCATTATATTTGAGTCCATGGGCCTCGGCGTAAGATTCACAAATTTTAACAAGTCTTCTCATAGCCTCCTTCCTTCATTCCTTTGTATTGGAAATTTAAAAATGAATGAAGTGTTTTTTCTTTGTTAATGATTTCTTCTTTGTTTGTTAGATCGTTTAAAATATCTTCAACGTATAGGTTACTCTCATCGAGGTCAATAGATGTAGGGATAATTATTATTTTGTCGTAGGTGGTTAGGATGCTCGAATTGGATTCTAGTACTTTGGCATTTGATTCGAAGTCTCAGCGCGCTAACGTGTGTAACGTGCGAAAGGGCAATTAATTGCGACCTACCTACTACCTCAGTATAAAGATAAAGTATAAAATGATTCAGTGTAAAAAGTGTAAATTATTCCTATCCACTACCTAGGATTAAGTGGTGCAGTGTAAAGGAGAATGCAAGGGAGTCTTCCATAAAAAATGTATCAAAAATATGAAGCAGTTTCTACAGAGAGAATGTTGTGATGAATGTGTAAAGAGTGGAAGTTCATCAAAAACTACAGTAGAAATGAGCCAAGAGGAAGAATATCAAGAAGACAGCAAAAACAATAGAAAACACTACATCGCTTGAAAAGCAACTAAGAAATATTAATAAAAAGTTAGGTATTATTAAAAAAATGGAGAAGGATTTAGAAGAGATAAAAAACACGGTAGCATTTTATTCAAAAAAATATCAAGAAATGTTTGTTTAAACAGCACGCAAAGAAAAAAATAAAAGCTCTGGAACAGAAAAATATTTTCTTAGAAAAATGTAACAAGTCACTGGTCGGACCTGGAGGCGAGGCGCGGGAGCAGGGACGGACCCCGAGCCTCGAGAAATCGAGGCCGTGGGACTGCACAGTCCCAGCTCCGCCAGGCCATCGTAATAGAGTGGAAGGAACGACTACTACTAGGAACGAGACTAATATAAAGATCCTCGTAGGTAGCATTATCAAAATGGTTGACCTTAGTAAATAAGAAGTATACGATAGTGCCTTTAATAATAATAATAATGTACATTTATTTTCAGAATTGCTTCCATAAATTTGTTAGTATCCAAAATAACTTACGACTAGTGTTAGTAATATCAAAATAATAAAGCCACATTCATCTGATTTGGTGGACCACTCCGAAACCAGGACGGTGTCTACTTGACTGCATGCAACTGTATCCATCGCCCTAGGATCGGAGAGTCCCACCTATCAGCCAGCGCTATGATTATGTTATTGGGACTGCCGCGAGTACGGCATAAAAGAGAGGCGCTTCTTTTGCACATGATCGCCGAAAAACTGTCCACGTTCGACTCAGCTAACATGCCGGACGCGCTACAAAAACGCGGCAGTCCTATTAACACCCGGAACGTGTTATTGTATTGTATGCGCAGATCGCTATATGCCTTCTGCGTAAAGCTCACCCACAAGCTGCACGTGTAAAAAGCATTGGCAAAAGTGTCAGCTTTACATGCTTATTACTGTGTGCAAACCTGCGGGTCAACATGCCACATCGGACAGCCAGCGATCTGCGCTCCCGCTCAATATCAGCGTTATCTTTTAAATCGCCCGAAACCCAGTGACCCAAATATTTAAATTTTGTAACTCTGCTTAGCGGTGTACCGCACAGCATAACTGGTGGTATTCTTTCATATTTTTTATTACCTGCTTTCAAAAGCATGAACTCGCTCTTGAGTGCATTATATTTGAGTCCATGGGCCTCGGCGTAAGATTCACAAATTTTAACAAGTCTTCTCATAGCCTCCTTCCTTCATTCCTTTGTATTGGAAATTTAAAAATGAATGAAGTGTTTTTTCTTTGTTAATGATTTCTTCTTTGTTTGTTAGATCGTTTAAAATATCTTCAACGTATAGGTTACTCTCATCGAGGTCAATAGATGTAGGGATAATTATTATTTTGTCGTAGGTGGTTAGGATGCTCGAATTGGATTCTAGTACTTTGGCATTTGATTCGAAGTCTCAGCGCGCTAACGTGTGTAACGTGCGAAAGGGCAATTAATTGCGACCTACCTACTACCTCAGTATAAAGATAAAGTATAAAATGATTCAGTGTAAAAAGTGTAAATTATTCCTATCCACTACCTAGGATTAAGTGGTGCAGTGTAAAGGAGAATGCAAGGGAGTCTTCCATAAAAAATGTATCAAAAATATGAAGCAGTTTCTACAGAGAGAATGTTGTGATGAATGTGTAAAGAGTGGAAGTTCATCAAAAACTACAGTAGAAATGAGCCAAGAGGAAGAATATCAAGAAGACAGCAAAAACAATAGAAAACACTACATCGCTTGAAAAGCAACTAAGAAATATTAATAAAAAGTTAGGTATTATTAAAAAAATGGAGAAGGATTTAGAAGAGATAAAAAACACGGTAGCATTTTATTCAAAAAAATATCAAGAAATGTTTGTTTAAACAGCACGCAAAGAAAAAAATAAAAGCTCTGGAACAGAAAAATATTTTCTTAGAAAAATGTAACAAGTCACTGGTCGGACCTGGAGGCGAGGCGCGGGAGCAGGGACGGACCCCGAGCCTCGAGAAATCGAGGCCGTGGGACTGCACAGTCCCAGCTCCGCCAGGCCATCGTAATAGAGTGGAAGGAACGACTTTGGCGACCAAGCGCAGGAGGATTGGCTAGAGAGGTGACACGGAAGCCTTTCGTACCGACTGACGCAGGTGATCTCCGGTAAGGGAAGCTTCGGGGACCACTTGCATCGGATCAGGAAGGAGCCAATACCTGAGTGCCATCACTGCGACGCGACCGAGGACTCGGGGCTGCACATGCTGGCGGTCTGCCGGGCGTGGGAGGTGCGTGCGTAGGCGTGACCTCGTGGCAGCCATCGAGGTGGGAGTCCTCTGGCTCGGCAGCATGAATGCTGCAAGGGTGCGGATCGCCGCCTCCTTCTGCGAGCATGTAATGCTCGAGTAGGAGATGGCGGAGCGTGCCCGGGAGAGATTAGAACTCTCCCGGCCCACCGAGCCCGCAACATGTTCGCCGCGCGTCGCAGATCAGGATCGTCCGGCACTGCCTGCCTGCCTAAACGCAGGCTTGTGTACAGGTTTTTTTTTATGGTTGCCGCCAGAGATAGCTTGTTATGAATGACCGCGCGTAGGTAAAACGTTGTGCCCATAAATCACGTACTTTTTAAAAAAAAATTCAAGTGATAGTAATTAAGTAATTACGAATGATTTAAAATGTTTTTCGTTTCCAATATAACGTTATTGTCGAATGTCATAATAAAATATGGCACCCTTTGAAAAAAATATCCGTATGTAATGATTCGACAGACAATACTTAAGACAAGATACATCTTCGAATGACCACTACTTCGATAGATTTTTAAAATTATATTCCAAAAATAAGTAAAGTGGGTTAGGTTAGGTTAGAACTGTGACTCCTAGGTGCTTCAAGTGCCTTGGGTCTGGCCACGTTCGCACCGCGTGCGTAAGCACCGTTGACTACAGCGGACTATGTTTTCGCTGTGGCAGTCCGGGGCATTTGGCGATGACCTGTTCCGCTAGTCCTCATTGCCTCGCCTGTGCAGCAGCTAAGCTGCCTGCCAACCACTTGGTGGGGCTTGAGGGTTGCAGGGCCCCTAAAGGGGCTTCCAAAATACAACCAGGAACCAGCCAATCGACTCCGACTGGTCCTGCGGTAGTTGCGCGACCGTCGTCGCCGATGGAGGCTGTAGAAACGGTCCAGTAATGGATCACGTCTCCAGCCTCCTCGTCCAGACGAACGCCGACCACAAAGCCCGTGCGCAGGATACCTTCCTGCAGTACATGGCGGAGTGGTCGGTGGACTTAGCCGTGGTCTCGGACCCCTACTTAGTTCCTCCCCGCTCAAACTGGGTGGGTGACCGGGACGGGTCCGTGGCCATCGTAAGCTCCTCGGCGCCTCATTCCCCGCCGTTGTCGCCAAGAGATAACGGCATCATTTACGGTGTCTACTTCCCCCCTAGATGGAGCTTTGCGGAATTCGAGGCCACCTTACAAAATTTGGGGGCCTCGATACGGCGAATGGCGTCTGGACGCATCTTAGTGCTGGGGTACTTCAACGCCCACTCTAGGGTGGGGATCACCCAGCACCGATGCAAGAGGTAGGGCGGTCGAAGAGCTGGCGGCATCGGTGGGCCTCTGTCTCCTCAACAGAGGCTCTACCGTTACGTACTGGCGATGGCGGATGGGGGAGTCGATAGTGGACCTCTCGTTCGCTACCCCTGCCGTCGCCAGACTAGTAAGGAACTGGCGTGTCCTGGATGAGGTTGAGACGCTCTCGGATCATTCTTATATCCGATTTGAGCTCTCCCGACACCAGGGCCCCAGAAGGGGTCACATGGCGCGCGGAATTCCCCGATTTCCGCGGTGGGTTTCGAGCCAATTGAAGAGGGACCTACTGGAGGAGGCAGCAATCGTTGAGTCCTGGCTGTCTCCGCTGCCTCCAACCGAGGAGGTTAACGCCGGGGCATGCCACTTTCGCAATGCGATTACACAAATATGCGATGTGGCAATGCCCCGCTGGCGAGCCCGGCCTCCGAGGAAGGAGGTGTACTGGTGGTCCCCAGAGTTGGCACGCTTCCGTGCGGCGACTCATCATGCCCGGAGGCTGCTGAAACGCAGCCGTCGGAACCCCCGTGACGACGGGGAAGTAGGCCGGCGAGTAGAGGTGCTTCAGGAGAGGAAGAAAATCTACGAGCTGGCCATAACGCGCGCCAAAGAGGAAAAGAGAGAGGAGATGCTGGAGAGTCTCAATCGTGACCCCTGGGGTCGCCCGTATCGTGCGGTGCAGAAAAAGCTCCGCGCGCAGGCCCCCCCCCTTACTGAGGCTCTCCAGCCCAGCTTCCTAGCGGAAGTCGTTGAGGGTCTATTCCCGGAACGGGCGGAACACACGCCCCCGTCCATGGCACTACTTGCCAAAGATGGAGGTGATGACGAGGAGGAGATTCCGCCCGTCACCGAGGCAGAGTTCGGGGCGGCTATTCTTAGAATTCGTTCAAAGTACACCGCCCCTGGGCCAGATGGCATACCTGCCAAGGTCTTAGCCCTGACCCTCAACCACTTGGATGACCGCCTCAGGGGACTATTTGACGCTAGCCTGGCGTGTGGACGGTTCCCCGAGTGCTGGAAACGCGGGAAGCTAGTACTCGTGGCGAAGCCGGGACGGCCTACCGATTCGGTCTCGGCCTACAGGCCTATCGTGTTACTGGATGAGGCGGGTAAACTAATGGAGAGGGTTATTGCTGCCCGTCTTATCCGGCACCTGTGCGAGGTTGGCCCCGATCTGTCGGACGCTCAGTTCGTTTTAGAGCTGGGCGTTCGACGATCGATGTCATTATGCGCCTGAGGGCCGTGGCCGAAGAGGCAGTGTGCTGTGGCGGCGTGGTGCTGGCGGTGTCCTTGGACATCGCCAACGCCTTTAATAGTCTGCCATTTAGCTGCATCAGGGAGGCACTCCAGTATCATGGGGTGCCGCTGTACCTGAGGCGGCTGGTGGCAGACTATTTGGAGGACAGGAGTGTTGTGTACGAGGACCGAGACGGAGTGCTGCGACGTCGGCTCATGTCGTGCGGTGTCCCACAGGGGTCGGTCCTTGGACCGCTCCTGTGGAACATCGGGTATGACTGGGCGCTTCGTGGTGTTCTCCCCCGGGGGCTGGGCGTCATCTGCTATGCAGACGATACGCTTGTCACAGCCTCCGGGGGATCGTTTGAAGAGGCGGCACGCTTGGCTACCAGGGGAGTAGCCCAGGTGGTCAAGCGCATCGAGGCGCTGGGTTTACGGGTGGCCCTGAACAAGACGGAGGCCCTGTTATTCCACGGGCCCCGTCGTGGTCCACCCCATGGCTCCTCGATCGAAGTCCGCTCGGTCCTCGTACCGATCAGGGCCCAGATGAGATATCTGGGCCTTACTCTGGATGGGAGATGGCGCTTCGACGAGCACTTCATACAGCTCGCCCCGAAGCTTGCGGCTGCCCTAGGACGGCTCTTGCCGAACCTAGGGGGAGCCAGGGTCGCTTGCAAGCGGCTGTACACAGGGGTTGTCCGGTCAATGGCGCTATACGGTGCGCCTGTGTGGGCGGCGCCTTGACCGCCGAAAATAGGGCCCGCCTGTGGCGCCCTCAGAGGGTTATGGCGGTCAAGGTCATACGCGGTTACCGCACCGTATCTACAGAGGTGGCATGCGCATTGGCCGGAACGCCCCCGTGGGACTTGGAGGCGGAAGTGCTCGCCGAAGTGTATCGGCGGGTGACACTGTACCGGGCGGATAGCGGCAGTCGGCCACCGCCAGAGGAGATTCGCGGGTGGCGTGAAGCCGCCCGCATTGAGATAATGGACAGGTGGTCGTCCCGGCTGGAGGCTCCACGCGCTGGCTTTGCCGCCGTGGAGGCGCTCCAGCCTGTCATTGTTGAGTGGGCAGGGCGGCAGCACGGGACCTTTTCCTTCCGACTGACACAGGTGCTTTCCGGGCACGGCTGCTTCGGAAAGTACCTGTTTAAAGTCGCTAGGAAGGAATCGAGTCCCGCCTGCCACCACTGTGACTGCAGTGAGGACTCGGCGCAACACATGCTTGCGGTCTGCCCAGCTTGGGAAACGCAACGCCGGGTTCTCACTGCAGTCATAGGGAGAGATCTCTCGCTGGCCGCCAGCGACAGGAATTTCGCCGCGGTCGCAACCTTCTGCGAGGACGTCATCTCGCAGAAGGAAGGCGCGGAGCGGATCAGGGAGGGAGATCCCCTTGCTGATCCGATCCGGCGCCGGCGAACCGGGCGGCGGAGGCGCGAGTATTTGCGCCTCATGCCGCCCTGAGTGTGGCTGCGGGTGGAAGGGACGGGGTTAGCCCTCCACCCGCTGTTCTAGCCACCCGCGAAGAGGCGACGTCCGTGTGTGCCTGGACGTTGCCTAGTTGAGAGTTGTGTGATGAAGGTGCCCGTGACACACTGCGGGCACGCGCTAGGGGGGGTCGCCATAGAAGTATTCGTGTATAGTTTCAGGCCCCCCCGACAAAGCGCAGAGTATGGCACACCGCAGGGGTTTTAGTGTGTGAGAGCCACACATAACCGCGCGGCCTCCCCGCGTCGCGCGGTATGCCGTAGGACATTTCCCCTGACGAAACAAAAAAAAAAAAAGAACTGTGACTCCAACAGAGCGCGAGCCGAGCGAGCGTAGCGAGCGTGCCGCGGCAGTGGCCGGCGAAGCGCCGGAATTGATGTTTCAATTGATTGGGTACATATTTAATTAGGTAGGGCACATTTTTTAATACATTTCAGAGCATTATTATTTTGGGAGAATGTTAAAAAAATCTGTCAAACTAGTGGTCATTCGAAGATGTGTTTTGTTTAAGTATTGTCTATCGAATAATCGTCTGTCGAAGTAGTGGTAATTCGAAGGTGTGTATTGTCTAATAGTTGCCTATCGAAGCAGTGACTTGTCGATATATGTGTTTTCGAAGTTCGCTACATGTCGAAATATTGTACTGTCTAAATTCAGTCCGTAACTCAAATTTTGTGACCTAACCCTAACCCAAACGTTGATTAGGGAGTACAGCTCGATACCGCATACTTTGATTTCAAAAAAGCATTTGATATGGTCGATAATGACATCTTATAAAGAAGCTGGCGGCAGTCGGATGTACTCCTAAACTGCTGAAAATGTTCACATGAAAGACAGGAGACAATATGTCGAGTATGCAGGTTTATAGATCGGAACCCTACTATACGAAATCTGGTGTGAGTCAAGGTAGTAATTTGGGACCTCTTCTGTTAATTTTTATGATAAATGACCTTCCTGGCGTCGTCAGGGATGCCACATGTCTGCTGTTCGCGGATGATACCAAAATGCTTAACGCTATAAGAGAGGAAGGAGATTGCGGGCGATTACAGGGACAGGGTAGTTGAGTGGAGCAAGAAAAATTAATTATTTTTCAATACCTCAAAGTGCTCAGTTATAACTTTCAGCCGTATGAAAAAGCCCATCAACTTCAACATTACGAACGAACAGAACGGAAACTGCACGATTTAGGGGCGAACCTTCACGCTGAGCGTACATTTCGTAATCATATAGAAAATGTTTGTAAAAAAGCTTATAAGGCTCCTATAAGCTTTTTTACAAACATTTTCGGCTTCGTGCTTAGAAGAGCGGGGGGTTTCACAAGCATAACAGCGATAACAACCTTATACAATGCACTGGTGAGAAGTCAGCTAGAATGTAACGCAATCATCTGGGCTCCACATGAAGCTAAGTATAGTCTCATGTTGGAGCGTATTCAAAATAAATTTACTAGGTTCTTGTACCTAAGGCTGTATGGGGTATACCCATTTTATCCATTGATGTATCCGACTTTGTTTGTCATAGGCATGCTTGGATACAATAAATTAGTGACAAGGAGGGACATGGCTCATACCACGTATATATTTAAATTATTGCGTGTTGGGACATCGAATCCAGGTGTCTTAAAGGAGATCAACCTGTGTGTGCCCAACAATTATGTATGGCGTAGGCGGCGTCCCCGTCTATTAACAGTGCCCAGTGGCCGAACTAATTTGTTGGCTAAAGCGCCAATAACGCGCACGTTACAAATACTGAATGAAGTGGCAGACAGCATTTTTACTTGTTCTCTGAATGAGTTTACGAAAATAGCAATGTATATAATATGTTATAATATTTAAGGACCACACTATTGTATAAGGGTAAACCTGTAAAAATAGTGCTGTGAAGAAATAAATAAATAAATAAATATTTGTGAAGCTAGGCAAATGAAAAGCTTCTATAATTGATAAAAATATAGATCCCTTCAGATCCCAGTCATACAGGCTTCCATGTATTGTAATCCCTTTCTTCCCATGGATATTCCCACCTTTGATCAGGTTGAGATGCACTGAAGTAACATGAACCGTAATTCGTCATACGGTAACGTCCTGAAATAAACAATAAGAAGAATAAATCATACAAAAAAATAGGTTTCCCAAAGTGTCACATGCCAAAGTATGTTTCCCAAATTTTCATTTGGCAAAACAACTTTTCGCAATTTTACAGTTAGCAATACTATTCTTGGCAATTTATTGTTTAACAAATAATTATATGGCAAAGTTTCATTTTACCAAGTATTAGGTAGTTAAATATGGTTTGGCATAACATACTTTTCCCACATATTCTAACATATTCTTGGCATGGCTGGCAACATACATGGCAAAAAATACACTGCTGCATGGGTGTTTGTTTCACCTTGGACAAATAATTTACAGGTAAGAACTTCATAATAATTATATTGCTGTTTGAGCCATTTTAGTGTCTTTCACACAACTTCAAAATTGATGTTTTTCAACGAAAGACAGATCCCGCGACGCGCGCCTTTCACATTTGAATATGGCGCGCAAACTCCAACGGCAGTGAATGTATGAACGAACACTGCTGTCACTCTGGATGCGATGCATTTCCGTTTCCTGATTCGAAAACGCGCCGTGAACGGTCGTCCATCTCAAAAATTTTGATTTTTTTTAAATGTTATAACCTGTTAAAGAACTTTGATAATAACTGGTGTGTGCTGCTGATATATGCACGTTAAACCTTGTGAAGAAGAATTTAGCCTGCCGATTGCTGCACGCACTGGATCGCCACAAGCACAAGTAAGTCCCAGTCGTTAGGCTGAGATTTTGTGGTTGTGTTCAGGGCACAGGGTGGCTCAAGAAACCCTGTCTTTAATCGTACTTTTAAATTCAACATTTGCAATTTCTTTTACTGCCTATTTAACTATCATTCCCGCATCCCGCATACCAGATGTAGCTTGCATTTGGCGCCTACAATTGCTATTATACAAATCTAAATCTAACCCACTTTTCTGGCAGTTCCGATCTAGCCTACGTAACTTATATGAAACAAATGTATTTTACTTTATTTATAATTAATTATTAATAAGAAATGCTTTTTGAACGAACTTACTTTTGAAATATATTTTTTTAATAAAAATTGAGCAAGTAAGAAGTTGCCAAATGAATATTTGACGAAGTGATTACAATGCGAAATATAAATTTGCTAAAGATTCTTTTGGGAAATGAAACTATGCGATAAGTTTTTTTGGAAGTGAAATTTGACGAAACATATTTTGCCAAACGGCAGGATCCCAAAAAAATAAACTAACTGCGGCCAGTCTATTAAAAAGTGTATGGACTTTTTGCATTTGAATTTTCAGAAAATAGCGAATAGCAATTTGGCACGAGAAGCGCGCGGGTACACGGTCCTGCAAGTCTGTATATACGACCACCCAACGAAGTAATAGCTAGTAAATAAATAAATAAATAAATAAATATTCTACGCCATTCTACACAGCGCTTTCTAGACCCAAAGTAAGCAGTTTAACTAGCTTGTGTTATGGGTTCTAGAATGCGGATAAACATACTTATATACTTTTTTTTTGTAAATACATACATATAATACTTAGAAACACTCAGACCAATGCAAATATACATAATCATGCATACAAATATTTGCACTGAGCGGGAATCGAACCTGCGCCCCCTGTCGTAGCAGTAGAATGCACTACCGCTACGCCACAGAGGCCGTCAAATGTACGTAGTATATTATTATCTCGATGACGACACCGCACCGCGCCGCAGAGGGCGCCGCAAAGCTCGCCGCAGCTGCCAAAGAGTGCACCGCAGCCACATCGCAGAGCGAACCGTTGCCCGTTGCGCACCGCAATCCGCCGCAGCAACGCACCACACTGCAAAACTGTGTAGATGACGACGTCGCCGCAGGATTTTTAGTAATATTTTGTTATTTTTTGCATTGTAATACATTGCATGTTTATTTTGTGATCGAAGGCCTCTAAAACGTTATGCACATGGTCATTATCGAAAAACTTGGGTCCACCACCGTCTTTCATTGCAATATAAATGAAATAATCAATGACCCCGGAAGCCTCGAAGCGATACCCATATTGTCTTTTTATTCAAATTCTAGTCCACCATATTTAATCGTGAAATAGATAGTAGGTACATGGTTTTAGTCGGTGCAAGCCCGACATAACCACCCCCGCTGGCCGGCGGGGGGGTATCCGAAGGGATTTCCGCACGATAAAAAAAAAAAAAAAAAAAAAAAGGTACATTTGTAATCAACATCCCCGGAAATCTTGAAAACCTATATCCATTATATACGAGTATGATATCCATTTATTTTATTGAAAATTTATTAGATTACTGATGAAACCTCGAAAACGATACTCATTTTTTTTGTGCCGGTGGAAACCCCCACGGGTTTCACCTCATCTGTGCCGACGATAGGGTGGGCTTGTCGGAATCGGACCGACTAAAACCACACGGTGTCCTCCCCAAGTGTCCATTGCCGGGCACCCTGGGAGAGTCACAACTCTGGACATGCTTTCTGAGCGTGTGAAGTTTGGTCACAGTGTCTCGAGTGGTTATTATGTAATTCCATCTGGAATTTTTTTAACGGTGATCATTCCTCTGTGGTAGCATTAATTTTTTCAAAATATATCCATAAACCTTCCTCTGATTGACCTCTTTAATCATGCCAAATTTGGTTCTGATTGGATTAGTAGTTTAGGAGGAGACCCGTGACAAAGAAAATCCTGAAGTCTAGTATGAGGAGCTTTCGCTCGACTTCGTCTCACTCAGCTCAACTAAGTCTGCAAGGCGAATCGCTGCTTGCAATGTTGAGCTGAGTGAGACTGATCTCTTTGAAGTGATCATTCCTCCGTGGCAAGTCCGATTTTGAAAATTCTTTTTGAAAGTCACAACTCTGGACATGCTTTCTGAGCGTGTAAAGTTTGGTCACAGTGTCTCGAGCGGTTATTATGTAATTCCATCTGGATTTTTTTTAACGGTGATCATTCCTCTGTGGTAGCCTTAATTTTTTCAAAATATATCCATAAACCTCCTCTGACCTCTTTAATCATGCCAAATTTGGTTCTGATTGGATTAGTAGTTTCGGAGGAGACCTGTGACAAAGAAAATCCTGAAGTCTGGTATGAGGAGCTTTCGCTCGACTTCGTCTCACTCAGCTCAATAAGTACATTTTAACGTTACAGTGTGATTTAACGAAATACGTTGAAGCTTATCCCTTAGAAAGGAAGGACACTGTTTCAGTAGCTAGGTAATTTGTAAATAATTTCATTTTAAGGTACGGTATTCCGAAGGAAATAATTACAGATCCATAAACGCCCGACATAACCGCCCCCGCTGGCACGCGGGGGGTATCCGAAGGGATTTCCGCACGATAAAAAAAAAAAAAAAAGGGAACGGAGTTTATGTCATAAATGTGAAATATGTAACTTATTGCATATAAATAAACTACAACCTACAGCTATCACCACGAAACTCTGGGAGGCTTAGAGAATACTCATAAAGTTCTATGAACTTATCTGAGAATTCAATGTGAAAACAACAGATCAGATTGGAGCACTTGGTTTCCATTTTGCTGTTTTGTGTTTTAATACCGCAGTTCACACTGAGACAAAATATACTTCATTCGAGTTAGTTTTTTGTAAAAATTATAATTTACCAACTAATTTAACAGATCCTTTATACAATCCAGACAACTAAAATATAGACTTCAAAGAGCACAAACTGAAGCTAGGTTTAATTTATTAAAATGTAAAGACATAAGGAAAATAAACTATGATAGAAATACGAATAAATGTAACTATAAGTATGGAGATTTAGTTTTAGTTAAAAATAAAGTAGGCAATAAGTTAGATTGTATTTGGGACCATATAAAGTATTAGAAGACATTGATCCAAATGTCAATGTTAAAATTTTAAAAGATGGAAAAGATTATATTATCCATAAGAATTATACAAAATTATTTGTTACATACATGTATTTAAATTGTATCAAAATATGTTATGTAATGCGTAGGTATTTCTTTAGTTTATGTGAGAAAATAATTCATAATATAAATCATTTTTTATAAAAAGGGGAGGTGTAGTGTGTGGCTCGCCTTACCTTGTATATGTAACTGCACGCATGTATTTATGAAATTATTATACCGATTATGAAACCGAACACTTGTTTATCTAAGCGCACGGTAGTGCACAAGCCAGGTTCCAGCAACAGGCCGCGCGCATGCCGTGCACTATTTACACGAATCGTTTCGACCCATTTTTGACCCCCCTGTAGCTCAGTGCATATTTCAAGTACAGAAATAAAATTACTAATATAATTATAATTATAATTATAATATAATTACTACGTAATCAGATACTAGTACTAAAGCAGTATGCCAAATTTCATAGATATAGCTTCAGTAGATCCTGAAATATGACCCTGTGAATATAGCGAATTTTGGCACTGACTGACTCACTGACCGGTAATCAAAACCTTTAGGCCACTTCCAATTGTCCTAGCGTTATGAAATTTGGCACACAGATCGTGTGTTATATGTAGATTAACAAATAAAAAGCGGCCAAGTGCGAGTCGGACTCGCACACCGAGGGTTCCGTACAAACCTGTAGGTATATAAGTAAAAGTTCACCCATCACGACAATCGAGTCATAGTCATGGTATTTAAATTGCAAAATTTAAGAAATCGGTAAAGCGTGAGTTGGCTTAATCGAATATCGAATTTTTAATAAAAAAAATTAAGAACCAGTGATACAATGAGAATACGATATACGGAGGGGTATAAAATATAGCACAAAAAGAAAAAAATAGTTACGATTTCTTGAAAAAAAAATTGAAATCCCACCAAAAACATACCTGTTAAAAGGGGGGCCAAGTCCTTTCGGTTAATTGTTCGCCTAAAAAAGGGTTGAAATCCAATGCCAAGTATAGATGCACTTTAAAATCGACCATAATCATCTTCATAAACAGCCTGATCCCCTGGTAAACATTTGCCATTCCCAAGACTCGTCACCACACCCAGTCCTCCGCCTTCCGCATCCAGCCACTACCCGCCACCGTATTCACGTCAACGGTCCATCTGGCCGAAATTCACCATACACCCAACTTAAAATATTTTATAGTTGTGAAAATACCCATGTATTTTCACAACTATAACCATTTAAAAATATCTAAAATTATAATACTTCTAAATTTGAACTTGGCAGGTTAATTTAATTATATAAATAATAAATTTAATTATACAATAAATCAAGTGTTACGTACAGCACGAACCTGCCAAGTTCAAATTTAGAAGTATTATAATTTTAGATATTTTTAACCAAGTACCTACGTATTTTCACAACTATACCATATTTTAAGTTGGGTGTATGGTACAGTGAATTTCGGCCAGATGGACCGTTGATGTGAATACGGTGGCGGGTAGTGGCTGGATGCGGAAGGCGGAGGACTGGGTGTGGTGGCGAGTCTTGGGAATGGCAAATGTTTACCAGGGATCAGGCTGTTGATGAAGATGATTATGATCGATTTTAAAGTGCATCTAAACTTGGCATTGGATGGGATTTCAACCCTTTTTTAACCGAACAATTAACCGATAAGAACTTGGCCAACTTTTTACAGGTATGTTTTTGGTGAGATAATTTACCTACGTCACTCCGGTACAGGGTTAAAAAACTAGAGGAAGCCGAAAACGAGTATGAAAAGTTGGAGTATATTTTAACTCAATTGAACCAAGAAATTACTGATCGACAGATAAGCAAAGAATCTTGTTAAGATATTCAAGTATTAATTAACGGAATTGAATTAATATTTGAATACATAAAGGGTTTATTTCGTATGATCTCCGCCATCGTCTTCTTTTTGCCGGACACGTTTTTAGCACCTTTTATGGTGTCCGTTATCCAGGCTAACACCGATAGGAGCTCCCTCGCCGCGGGGACGCCTTGGTCCCTGCCAATAGGTAGTGGAGGGACGTGCACCGGCTGCTTTTGGGCTCTGCCCGTCGAAGTGGCTAATATTACAACCGATCGTCCTCGCTCGAGGAGATCGTTCGTTGCTCGGAGCTTCTGCTCCGGTCAAGAGACGGTCCGGACACCCGAGCGTGTCCGCTTCCGTAGGAGGCTCTCTTCCGTCTCCATACGACTGGGAGCTGATTCGCTGTCAGTCCCAGCCGTAGACGGAATCTCCGCGTCCGTTTCGCCTCCTACTGGTAGCGGAGTAGCGGGTCTGGTGAAGACGGCCTTAATCGACCGCGATTGAGGCCGCCGCCTCACCTTCTCTTCACCCCCAACTACCTCCACTCCATCATTTCGAATTCCGTTGTTCGAGCCTAGTTCGTCGTTGATGTTATCGTCCGGCTTTTGTATATCAGAATTTATATTATTCATAATATATCCCACGAGTATGGGGGAAAGATGGTACATCCAGGCGGAGCCCCCTGCACCTGGATAAGCCTATATACTATGGAGGTCGGCTGGTATCCATAGGTTTTAACGACTTCGGTGTTGGGTGTTATAGACATTTCATTGTCGTAGGCCGGCCAATAAAGGCAAGCCCTCCGGTCAGCAAGTTCACAGCGTACCCTTCTGGAGCCACCAGTCAGGTCGTTGCTGATCACCTACCGATTACAGAACGCGAGAGGATGACTAGTCCTCTCTCACCGGCGGTGGTACGAGTGCCCATCGACCCCTGCGTTAGCAGTGGGCCAACCCGCCCCTGGATTCCCCAGGACCCTCCGCCACTAACACCATCGCTCATCCTGTCTCCTCTGAAAGCAGAGGAGTACGGAGAGCGATGTGTTTCCGCCACGTCGGGTATTGGCCGACAATCAATGCCAATCCCATGAAGGGGAAGCCATTGACCACCGCCCAGGGTGTAGCGGCCGTTCCGATTCCGTTGCCCCCGGACTGCAGCGGGATCGGAATCGGAATGACACACGAGGAGGTTTCCCAACACACACCCCAAAACGATACCCATATTGATTTTATTGAAAATTTATTAGGATGGGTGATAATTCTTAACATTATAAGGTTAAGCAATACTAGCGAGATCAGTCTTAAGATGGGGTCCATTCTTGACATTGCAAGGTTAAGCATTAAGAGCCAGGTCAGTTTTAGGTTGGGTGACGATTGTTGACATTATAAGGTTGAGGAATACAAGCGAGATCGGTCTTAAGATGGGACCATTCTTAACATTGCAAGGTTAAGCATTAAGGGCCAGGTCAGTTTTTGGATGGGTGACGATCGTTAACATTACAAGGTTAAGGAATAGAAGCGAGATCGGTCTTAAGATGGGGACCATTCTTAACAATGCAAGGTTAAGCATTAAGAGCCAGGGGAGTTTTAGGATGGGTGAAGATTGTTAACATTATAAGGTTAAGGAATACAAGCGAGATTGGTCTTAAGATGGGGACCATTCTTAACATTGCAAGGTTAAGCATTAAGAGCCAGGTTAGTTTTAGTATGGGTGACGATTGTTAACATTATAAAGTTAAAGAATACAAGCGAGATCGGTCTTAAGATGGGGACCATTCTTAACATTACAAGGTTAAGCAATACTAGCCAGGTCAGTCTTAGAATATGTGCACTTCTAGGTTAGTGGGGTAATTTAACAGTTTAAAAAGAGGTATCCGTTTGGAACTCAAAATAAATTTGCAAAGTATTACAATGCAAAAGATAACAATCCATTACTAAAAATGATACGCCAAAATCCTGCAGCGGCAGCTTCATCTTACTCCCGGTGCGGTGCGTTGCAGTGTCGTATACACAGGTTAGCGGTGCCGTGTACACGAGCGCTAAGGGTTTGAAGGGTGAAACCACGGGCGGTAGCTATATAATATTAAAATGAATACTTACTGTGATAAAGAAAACAGTTTTCCAGATACACGTGGCAATATGATTGAAAAAATTTATAACGATAACCAGGTCTCTGTCGATATTCAAACATGGCACAAACTATAGAAGGAGACTCTCTGAAAATAACAATGAAAAAACAAATTCAAGGTAGAATTATCAGGACCCTGTCGGGTTATATGTAGCCTCATCAAGATTTTCGGTGCAAGCTAACCTCATCTGTGAGCCGGGTACACCTTCTGATTAACGGCCGAGGCTCTGACGCAGGTTTTGCTCTCGACGTTGGTCTGATGGCAATCACTCCCCTAAAAGCTCCCCTATATCGAAAGGAGAGAAAGAGTAGGATTGTAAACTCTGGGCTCCAAAGTGCAAGCTTTTGATTGCAACTGGGATTGGCAATCGGATAATGATGCCTTTGTAGGTTTTAGTAGATTACCACGAGGTAATCTTATAAAATTACTTACAAATTCGAAACACATTTTACAAAATCGGCACTGCATCTTTGGTGAACCAATGCAATGTGTGTGGGGTCTTTCTTGAAAAAGTATTGTTCATCTTCATAGTAATGTTGCCAGTTGACATAGCTGTAATCTTGGGTTGAAAATCGTCCGTAGTGTCCCTCCAAGTCTAGGAGTGCGTCTAAATCTAGAATACCTTCAGTCAATTCTGGGGCTGAAAAAATATTCAATTATTATTTACTTAATGAACGCATCCCTCCCCCTGTGAATAAATTTCGTGAAAATCGTAGGAGCCTATTATAGAAGATTATTATTTATTATTAATATCTTTGTGGCCAAGCCTACCTTACTTGCCACATGTATACCTGCTGATCAGTGGACGAGACTATGGCGCAGGCTCTCCTTTCGGGGTCGGGATGTCAGGCTGCACTGTCTCCCGATTTTTTATACCACTTAGGTGGCAGATAAGCACACGGCCCACCTTCCACCGTGTCACACTCACGCTGTCGACCCTGTAAAAACCTTCTAATCCCCCTCTTGAAGAACCCCATATTGTAGTCGCTTGAAAACCACAGCAGGGAGATCATGCTACAGTTAGATCGTGCGCGGAATGAAGTTTTTTTCATATCTCATCCAATGTTGCCGGTTGCAACGTGTGAGGATGAATTCCCTGTTTGTGGCGAGCTGTACGATGATAGAATGTGTTCGTGGGTATCATGTGGAACAACTCTTCTGAACACATACCATGGTATGGGCGGTAGAACACGCACAGATAGGCAAAATCTCTCCTATCACTGAGAGGTTCCAGATAGCCTGAAAGTATGGCACTGTCGGCGATCCACAGCGCCCGTCTTTGCACTGAGAGTTTCACCTCGGAGCCCGGAGTTCACTTACTCCTTTTGATTTTGCTTATACGGCTTTTTGGGAGGGACTGTCATCTGACCTCCCAACTCTGAAAGAAAAGCCTGAACCAGATCCTCACCCATCAATCGGCAGGAGTATTGGCTTGCAACTGAGGTTGATTAGGGCCTGAAGGCCTTCGTGGGGTTCCTAAGTTCCTTACATTTATTTACCTTTGTTTATAAGTTAATAATAAAACTTACATTCTTCTTCTGTTGTTTGACACGAAATATGGTTAACTAACATTTGTAATACTATCGAACATAATATAGTTAAAACACATTTTTGCTGTTTTAACATTTCACTATTCTATTTTCATTTGCGTTACGTTGATTGACTATTCTGCGGATAAGTCATTTGAAATTAATACTCTGCACACATTCGATTAAAGAGATCTAATTAGTTCTACTCATGAACAAATGGGAAGTTATTAGCGAATATTATCTTAATATCATGGCACATGTCGACTGAATGTCATTACGTTCAGTAAGAAGTTGATACTTGAAGAATTGGCCGGTATGTTGCTCATTATAACTTACGCCATACTTATTTGGTGTCGGCGTAACATTTTTGGTATTTTCATTCATTCACTTCTTGTAGAAATCACAAAATTTTGTGCCTTAATGGCCAGATCATCTTTCACCCAGTCCATGCCTTTTTTCTTAGGTCTTTATCTCTCCTTGTAACCGTCCACTTATTCATACCTTACGACATGTTGCTGTTCTCATAAAAAATGACTTTATTAAATTGTTATGAGCCCGTTCTACAAAATGTATTTACAAAACCTAGCTGATAATTATAATACTTGTATAAGCGCTATAACCATATCTTAAATTATTTTAGTCTCTCATGGTATGTACTTTCCACCGTTTGCTTTTCCTTGTTTAAGAAATGCCTACATGTCTCGTGCAGTACATATATGAGGAACGTCTTCGCATTACTTCGAGTCAGTGTATTGAAAAGCATGAAGGGAAATATTCCAACTTTCGATACTGTGAGAGGCGGAAAGAGATACCACAGCTACGTGGACGTCACGGCCTGCACGAGCAATATGCTCCCCTGGGTGGACGCCTGGAGGGTTGAAGAGGGTCTCACGGGGTCAGACCACAACGGCATATGGATCAACCTTAGACTGGAAAAGGCCAAGGGAACTAGAATAGAGCGCACAACCCCGCACTTACAACACCGGAAGGCCAACTGGATGCTTTCCGGGCCAGTGTCGCTCGATCGTTCTCGGATATCGATATAGGCGAAACGAGTCACAATAGTGAACTAGATACTCTAGTCGAATCATATACGGGAGCGGTCGAGAGAGCGTGCCGGGAGAGCATCCCAGTTAAAAAACCGGCGGGGTTGGTCTCTATGCCGTGGTGGTCGAAAACACTCGATGAGCTTAGAAAGTCCGTCAACACCAAAAGGCGTCGCATCAGGAACGCAGCGCCGGACCGAAGAGAGATGGTGGTAGCGTTGTATCTGGAACAAAAGGAGATGTATGAATCTGAAGTAAGAAAGGCACAGGTCGAAAGTTGGAAGAACTTCTGCGGAAAGCAGGACAGGGAGGGCCTCTGGGAGGGTATTTACCGGATCATTAGTAGGGCCACAGCAAGGGAGGAGGATACTCCGCTTGCCGCCGATGGATCTTACCTGGACGCAAAAGGTTCGGTGGAATTACTTGCCCGAACATTCTACCCGACCGACAGGGTAGAGGAGGACAACGAGGGGCATCGAAGATTACGTGAAAAAGCAAAAGAGGTGGACAATGAAAGGGGTCATTGTGAGGATGACCCACCCTTTAAGCTGAGCGAACTCTTCGATGCCCTTCAGAAGTTCAACCCCAAGAAAGCTCCGGGGGCGGATGGCTTTACGGCAGATATCTGCACCCACGCCATTGGGGCCGACCCCTTACTTTTCCTGAAGCTGCTGAATCGGTGCCTCCGCCACGGCTACTTTCCTAAGATATGGAAGGAAGCCGTGGTGGTTGCACTGAGGAAGCCAGGAAAGGACTCGTACACCGTCCCCAAATCGTACAGACCTATTGGTCTACTACCCGTTTTGGGGAAGGTGTACGAGAGAATGCTGGTTGCCCGTCTCAAGTTTTACCTTTTGCCGAGGATTAGTCCTCGCCAGTACGGCTTCATGCCCCAAAGGAGCACCGAAGACGCCCTCTATGACCTCATGGGGCACATAAGGGCTCGTCTCGATGAGAAGAGAATAGTCCTTATGGTGTCCTTGGACATAGAGGGCGCCTTCGATAGCGCCTGGTGGCCCGCTATAAAAGTACGGCTGGCGGAGGAGGGGTGTCCGGCAAACTTGAGACGAGTAATCAGTAGTTACCTTAGCGACAGGGAGGTAAGGGTAAGGTATGCGGGCGAGGAGTGCAGACGCTCTACGGAGAAGGGATGCGTCCAGGGCTCAATCGGCGGACCCTTGTTGTGGAACCTGCTACTGGATCCACTTCTACATAAATTAGAAAATAGGGCGGTTTACGTTCAGGCCTTTGCGGACAATGTGGTGTTGGTGTTCGATGGGGACAGTGCTCTGGAGATTGAGAGACAGGCCAATGCCTCTCTCGAGCATGTGCGGGAGTGGGGCATCGGAATGAAGCTGAAATTCGCACCGCACAAAACCTGTGCGATGGTAATCACGCGGAGGCTTAAGTACGATGTCCCACGCCTCAGCATGGGCGGGATAGACATTGGACTGTCCGACCACATCAAAATCCTAGGGCTCACCATCGACCACAAACTCACATTCAACACACATGTCACAAACGTATGCAGAAAGGCGATCGGCATCTACCACAAGCTCGCGAGGATGGCCCGGATCAGCTGGGGATTACATCCTGAGGTGATCCGGACCATCTATAACGCGGCCGTGGAGCCGACGATTCTGTATGCAGCTAGCAGTTGGTGCGCGGCGGTGGACAAGCTTGGTGTCAGAAAGCAGCTGAACGTGGTACAGCGCGGATTCGCCCAAAAGCTGACCAAGAGTTACTGGACAGTCTCCCTGCACTCAGGGCTGATCCTGGCTGGCATGCTCCCTCTGGACCTCAGAGTTCGTGAGGTGGCCTCGTTGTACGAGGCCAAGAGAGGAGTGTCCCAGCCATGGTTGAGAGACAGGGAGATTGAACGGATGGCTCCAGCTAAAGAGGAGCCTCACCCCGCGGAGCATATGAACCTGGAGTTCTTAAGCCTGGTAGACGAGGATCAATACCAACGCACTAATACTATCGAGACGCGTATATTCACGGACGGGAGTAAGATTGAGGGTCGCGTCGGCGCCGCGTTATCCATCTGGAATAACGGGGCCGAAACCGGGACCCTCAAACTTGCTCTCTCGCCGCACTGTACCGTCTACCAGGCCGAGCTCCTGGCCATATGCAAAGCGACCAGTGAGGTCCTCAGGCGAGGCGCGGCCACTTTCGGCATCCTCAGCGACAGCAGAGCCGCTCTCCTGACGGTCATAAACCGTCATGCCCTCCACCCCCTGGCCGTTGAAGCCAGGAATAACATCAAACGGGGCTTGACCCAGGGCAAGGAAATTTCCTTATTCTGGGTCAAGGCCCACGCGGGGCTGGAGGGCAACGAACGAGCCGACCAGCTGGCTAAGGAGGCGGCCCTGTTGTCGAAGAGGGCTCCGCACTACAGTCTGTGCCCAGTTTCATTCGTCAAGCGTGGCCTGCGGCAGATCACGCTTGACGAATGGAACGAAAGGTACAGGATGGGTGACACAGCTTCTGGCACCAAGCTCTTCTTCCCATGCGCTGTGGCGGCATACAGAACCGTCCGCAAGATGGAGATCGCCAGCACTACAACCCAATTGTTGACGGGGCATGGTGGGTTCTCCGAATACTTGACCCGGTTCAAGTGTAAGGAGAATCCATCATGCGCCTGTGAACCGGGGGTCGAGGAGACAGTCGCACATTTGATCGTGGACTGCCCAATCTACGCAGGAGTCAGATTTAACATTGAAAAAAAATTGAATTTAAAGATTGAGAAAGCTAATTTTCCAAAGCTAATAGATAAACATGCAGAGGAGTTTCTCAAATTCGCAGAACATATAATAGTAAGAGTCAACAGAAAAAATAGCACATAATAACCTCTGGCATGCATAATTGTATGCCTGGCCAGAAGGTTAAACTTTTTGTCTACAAATAAGAAAACTGAACTGTAAAACTATTAGAATAAGAATTTTGTGTATATATATATGTATTATATATATAAACAAGTGTACATTAGCATAAATAGCGGTGAATGAACTTAAGAAAACCAAACTGTGTAAAATTAGTATAGTATAATAAGTATCTTTGTATACCTAAGCAATAAGTAAAACAAGTGTACATAAGCATAAATAGCAACAAAATGTAACAGACTACATAGTAAATAAAATAGAAATAAGAAACAGTAATAAAGAAATAGAGTAGTTATAAGAAAAGTTATGGAAAAATAAAGAAAACAATAAAAATATAGTCCCCCTACCCTACCCCATATCCCAATAGTATGAAAGGAATGGAATGAAAGTACGAGAGGAATAAAAGCGAGAACTGGTATGGTAATAGAGGACAGGAATGAAAGCGAGATTTACATTAAGTTAAGACTAGATAAAGAAGAAGTTAACCCTGAGTGGGTTTTTCGTAAAGAAAGTTGATAGATAAGACTAGGTAATATATATTGTTTGAGCGTAGGCTTTGGCCATGCCAAAGATGCTAGAAAAAAAAAAAAAAAAAAAAAAAAAGCATGAAGGGTTTCATTATTTTGATGGAGTGTTTGAAGAACGTAATGGATTCATAATTAGAATTTGAATGAATGTACAGTATGTAACCTTTTTACTTACACTGGCTACTTCACCGGCCAGTCCAGGTGAGCAAATGAGATCCTAATCCCAGGGCGCCGTTACTCAGAGGGTTCTAGTTTGGTGCACAGGTTAGCTGATCTCCAATGAAACACGTTAACATACATATATTTAGAGAAAACAAAGACACAGAGAAAATACACAGACAGAGAGGTTTAGGTTACACAGAGAGACACTTAATAGATGATACAAGATCAGGCACATATATAGATACTTAAAAGATCATTCAGGTTCAGATACGCATACAGGTACTCAAGGGATGGTCTTGTACCCTAGAGCTAGTTTCAGGTGTCGTTCTTACCAGGCGCCGGTCAGCATTTGGTAAAACTGAGTAAGAAAGTGGTTTCCGTGACATTTTGGCTCATAAGCCCAGCGGGTCACCAGTGGCTGTGCTGCGGCGCTGCAAGTCCTGGAGCGGCCCTTGCGATCTGCTCCCCGATAATACGTAGGTGGGATCTCCTGTATTGTCGGCCTCAGAGCAGAAGTCGGATTCACCGAATTATCTTGAGAGAATAACTTGACCAAACGACCCTGCCGCCAAGATACACAACTCTCATGAATATCAACCCACATAATGAGAGTAAATCGACACCTATGTAAGAAAACTCACTTACCAGAATATTGCTGGGCACTCAAACTCACTTATAACCTCCAAACTAAACTTGACAGCCAAAATAAATATAACAAGAGCAATAGAAATGAGAGTGATTTCTCTCAAGATAACAATCAGAGTAAAAGACCTTTGGGATACCGAGACGGTGTATATATACTCAATTAAATCTAGATTGATCTCGTAAGATTGACACGTTTGCTAAAGTTCTAGAAATATGAGGTCGATAAACCAGAGAACGCTTCCCACGCCCGCTCACGGTGACTGGCCGAACTACGTCGAACTGACCACAGCTAGGCGCACGTACCGCATTGAACCATTCGCAGCAGTTGCACCCGTGTGGCACAGATGTCGCTAGTTGTATTACAAAATTACTCAAATAATGTGATACTATGTTACATCCCTCCCCCCCCCCTTAATAGTATTTTCTGCGGGCACGATACGCAGGAAATACACCATAAAGAAACAAATTATAATAATAATAATAATAATGTTTATTGCAAAAAAGATTACACAGCTATACAATTAATATACATCATTGCATGAATTTTATAAAATGTTTAGGACATTGTAACATACTATGCTCGATACATTAGAAACTCTGCCTCTTAAACTAGGGATAGCCCTGTACCTTAAGAGACAGTTTTCCTCCAGGCATTTATATTAGGAACGATGACAGGTGTTGGCTGATCTTGGCATTGTACTGACCATTAATTAAGTCAAGGACAAGGAAGGTAATATGTGTGTGTGAGTGCGTGACTGAGGGTGTATTGGTGGGTGTGAGGGTGTGTGGTGAGTGTGTGTATATACGTGCGTGGGTAGATGTATGGGTTTTTGGCAATACATAATATTTGATTATTAATGTGAGGGAGTTTTGTACGAACTAGTTAATTTTGTTTAATTTTATGTGATGTAAGTAAGTAAGGACTCTGTGCTGAAGTAGTCTTGACTTAGTAACCATTCTGTCACTTTGAACTTAACTGTGTGTTTATTTAAGTGAATTATCTTGAGTTCTTTGTGAATTTTTTTGTAGATGTGCGAACTCAACACATAGTAGTGGTGTTCTGCAAATGAAGTCCTGTGTTGAATACCCAAAGGTGGTATTCTTCTTTTATTATTATTTTGTGGGGGGCTACATCTATGCCTCTTCAGCGTACATTGCAGCACAAACAGTTGCCGAACCGTAAGAACTTTGCAATCTGCGTAGAGCTTGTGCGTTGGGTACCTATATGGCTTCCTCATCATAACCTTGAGTATTGATCTTTGTGCTTTCTCGACTCTCAGAAAAGAAGTTTTGTAAGCACCACCCCATGCTACAATACAATATCCTATTATTGATTGACACAGGGCATAATATACCATCCTCAGGGTATCAAGATTAGCTGACTCGCGTAGTGCCTTGAACGTGCGAATGAGACGCATGGTTCTCTGCGTTACTGTATGGATTTGTTCGTCCCATTTTAGTCCATCATCCAATTGCACTCCTAGATATTTCACCACCTTCACTCTAGTTAGTGGGAGACAAGAGCATGGTGTTGATGGAATAGAGCACGAGTGAGCCGTTAGGGTGAAACTATTTGATGGTTTTGGTATATGTCTTAAACCGAAAGGAATGTATACGGTTTTGGATAGATTTAGGGTCAACAAGTTACAATTCAGCCATGTCATGACAACCCTTAAAGCTGATTCCGCCTTTGCTTTGATATTTTCCCAAGTAGGTCCGCTGACAAGAATAGCAGTGTCGTCAGCATAGGCATAGATCTCGCTATTTGAGAGTGGTAACCTACAGAGATCATTTACATATATTTGGAATAACGTGGGACCTAGGATGCTGCCCTGTGGTATCCCATAGGTCATGAGTTGCTCAAGACTGAGATGACTCTCAATCTTAACGCATTGGGTACGGTTGTTCAGGTAATCTCTGAATAAGTCCAGCGTAATACCTCGTACGCCGAGACGTTCCAACTTGTCGATGAGCTTGCGAACAGAAACCGTGTCAAACGCTTTTGAGAGGTCCAAGAAAATACCCAAGCATTTATTTCCTTTGTCCAAGCTCCTAGCCACATAATCCGTCAAACCCAAAACTGCATCCTCCGCGGAGACACCTGATTTAAATCCATATTGATTACTGGCTATGATGTTATATTTGTCTAGGAAAGCTCTCAACTGCTAATTTACGACTTTTTCTAGAATCTTGGACAATGAGGGCAATATAGAGATTGGCCTATAATTATTGACACGGTTTCTGTCCCCGCTCTTGTGGATTGGGTGGACAATTGCCTTCTTAAGGCCATCCGGGAACACTCCACTTTGCAGACAAAGGTTGAATATGTACGTTAAAGGTGGTATCAAAGTAGCTCGACACTGTTTTAGTATTAAGGATGGTATCCCATCCCAGCCAACAGCACAATTATTACGCAGCTGTAGGATGTGGGATTCAATCTCAGCCTCATCTATTGGGAGAAAGACCAGCGAATTGACTGGCGAGGGATAGATTTTGTCCTTAACTTCGGGAGTCTCTGTATGGTTTGGTGATGTTATCTTAGACGCCAAGGATTCCCCTATGTTGGTGAAATATTTGCAGACTTCATTTATAGAAGACTGCGGGTTGTCGCATATTTTAAGCAAGTCACTTGCACTGTTATGTGTTTTTTGCATGTGAGTTATATCCTTGATAACATTCCATAGGGCCTTAGGGTTATTCTTTGCTTTTTCTAACTCATTAGTTTCATATATTGTTTTCAGTTTTTTTTAGCAAAGCGTTACAAAAATTGCGATATCGAGTTTATGAAATTTTGAGAATTAGGTTTTCTGGTGACTTTCTCGTCTCGCTATGCATCCTGTCACGGTTTGCGATACACTTTAGCAGGCCGGGAGTTATCCAGGGTTTTATTGTTCTTTGCTTTTTAGGGATTTTTGTTGTAACTTGATGTTTCAAGATAATAGAAGAGATTTTCGCAGTAAGCTGGTTCATTGCCTCATTAGCATCTACAATTGTGTAAATATAGGAAAAGTTTGTTTCTTCTATTTCTCTACTGGCAGCATCGTAATTTAATCGGGAAGTGAAGTGATCGGCTTTTCGTGATGGGTTTGTGATCGGTCACGCGAGATTCCAGGAGCAGAGAGGTTGCAGGTAAGTTAGTTTTTAAGAAAATATGATCTAGGCAGTTATCAATTCTCGTAGGTAGGATATGAGTGGGTAACAGTCCGTGGGTTGCATTTAATATTAGGTAATCGAGACTATGTTGGTTGTTATTACCTTTCTTGATATCAATATTCAGGTCTCCTATGAGCGTTATGTTTGAATAAGCAGATAGTTCATCGTACACACAGTGGAGGCTGGTAAAGAAATCGTCATGGTGTTGCTTTGTTTTATAGGATGGAGATCGGTAGACACCTACTATCGCTAATTTGTGATCAATTTCACATATAAGACCATTTGCGTTTTTGATCATCGGTTCCCTAACAGTGAAATTTAAACCCTGCTTTATGTACATTATTACACCCTCGTTTTGGTTACAGGGTTGTCTGGTATAAAAAGACTGGTATCCTTGCATGATAGGTAGATTAGTTACTTTGGATAACCAGCATTCAGTCAGCACGATTACATCGAAGTTGATTTTTGTTGAGCTTATCAAAGTCATTAACTTATCGAAGTTTTTGTTTACGCTACATATGTTTGTGTGAAATATGTTTAGGTTAGTATTAGATATTTTTATATGGTTGAGACAGTCATTAGGTAAACAGGAAAAACATCTGCTTACACTGAAATTATCCAGTTCGTTGTTTATTATGTTTATGGTAGCCATTTGTAGTCAGGTTTATGTGTAAAAAAGGTACAAAAAAGGTAAAGTGTGATATAATAGTGATAGTGTTTATATGATTTGTATGGTGTACATTGTGTGGTTGTATATTGGTATTTTAGATAAGATGAAATAGATGTTTGATTTATGTACATAATATAATGAATTGATTTACTATGTTTTGTGTTCAATTTTATATTGTTGTTTTTTGTGTGTGATGTAATAAATGGATTTGTGGAAGACATACGTATCATATAGATGACAAGACATAATAAGATCATTTTAACAGTATTAAAAACTAGAATAAACAGCACTGATAGTCACGAATTATTTACTTGCTCTTGAAGACGCTTTTCAGAATTTATTAAAAAATGAGGATCACCTTCTTTCTTACGGAGGAATATGTTTCCATTGGTGATCCAACAGAACTTGTAGCCATTATTCTTCGCAAGTTCCCTTGCTTGGAAAAATAATTTTCGCAGACTGGGGGGCAAATGTTCAGCAATGTAAATCGGGTGTCGTTGGCCCACAATACCGATTTGATCCGTGTTCAATTTATCGTGTATCGACTGTTTATTTTTATTGTATGATCGGACCGCAGTGAGGACCTCCTGTTTCAAATGAACGGCGGTGAACTCAACTATGAGCGGGCGTGAGGTGGCAGAGCCTGTAGGCTTCCCCGGCAGCCGATATGTATCTCGGATGTTTGAGGTCGGTAAATGAACACCAATTGCCTCACCAATGCTGCATACGGTTTTGGCTAGACTATAGCTGGTTTCACTATCAGCCTGTGGGATGTTATGTATTTCAATAGTCGAAGAACGTGATTTATAGTGCAAGTCTTGTAATTTTTTCTCCAAGTTTTCTATATAGATATGCTGTTCTTGTCGCTCTTTTTTCAAACCCGCTAATTCCTTTTTCATTTAATCGAATTTTTCATTTAGGAAAGACATTGTTCGAACCACTTCGGCATTTGATCGTGAAATTTCCGCATTAGAGCTTTTTATTTGAGCGTTTTGTGTCTTTATTTCTCCTATATCAGACACCAATTTAGAAATAAGAGCGGACTGGTTTTCTAACAGTTTCAAAATATCGGTATCTTGATCAATTTTGCAACTAGTCAGTGTGTCCTGAACAACTCGCGGGGAATTCTCCGGGCGGGGGCGTTTGCTCCTATTAGAATTACTGTTTTGGCCTATTAGTGCTGCAGCACCAATATCCGGTTCAGACTGCGATAATTGAGTTTTTGTAGAAGTACTAGTCTTCTGGGGAGAGCGCTTAACGTTCGGCATTATATAATAAAAATTATATTATATAATAAACAAACACTGTTTACCAATATTATTGTGTGTAGTGTGGCAAAAATTAATAGGTAATGTAATTATAGATAATTTTTTTTTTTTTTTTTTTTTTATCGTGCGGAAATCCCTTCGGATACCCCCCCGCCGGCCAGCGGGGGCGGTTATGTCGGGCTTGCACCGACTAAAACCGCACGCCGTCTCGGGTCTTCAGACGCCGGGGTGTAAGGTTACCCATAGAGCATATCCCTCGCACCCCGGCTGACCCTGGGCCATCTCACCACTAACAGCATCGCTCATCCTGTCTCCTCTGAAAGCAGAATAAGAAAAATGCAGCACAACTCACGTGGTAATATGTTGATGTAATCTTGAACCATTCGATTGTCCCGTTATCTATATTTGTGAGTCACGCCGATCGCTGCACTCGTATATCTTCGTGTTCCGGTGTACTGCGATTGTTTCCGACTGCACCCGACAGCTTCCGATCGTCCTTGGCGACACGACGTCTGCTGAGCGAAGGACGTTTACTGACCCGTTACAGATGACTCATGCGCCTCACTTACGAGTTGAATTCAAATATTTTTGCAGTTGATGTAGATAAAATCTTCAATAACTTTTGATTCAGTAGATGGATTGAAAAGCTGTTTAGAACACTGCAAAGCCTGTATCACTATCTACACAATGACATATGCTTCCAGACCAATCGCAAACTTTTTACTCCGGTTTTAATTTTATAAAGTACAGAGCTACGTGGTAACGTGTTTACACCTCGAGGGCGCGCGGGGGAAATTGAGATTATTAAGAAAGAAAGACAAAACAAGAAAAGTACCTTCATTCCAAGAGAACAAAATCATTAATCTATACACCTTACTAAGCACCGACGCTTGCACTGGTTCGGCTAAGTAACCAGAGTCGAGATGCCCTATAAAGAAAAACGAATGCTTCCTTCACTCACTGTAGAAGCCCCAGCACTTCTAAGGCATGTTAATAGTTGTAGAGTATTGAGAAGACGATGAGGGAGGATCACTCGATACGGTGTACGGACGATTAGATAACGTGCCACTATCAATGGACACGCTCATACATAGAGATGACTAACGCCAGCTATGACGTTTCGACCTGAAATAGCCCTAGCTTTGCAAACAAAGACCTAGTGCCATGTAGTCGCAACATTACTAATGGTAGGTATAGGAGACAGGGTTTGCTGATCCTCTTCCTTATACTGCAGAATGTCCTTAATATGGTACTCGCCCAGATCCTTACCTTGCAAATCTGACAATCTATACACCAATGGGGATCGCTTAGCGGTCACCACACATTTCAGGAACTTAGGGGCTAATTTAGCGGTAAAGTTCTTTGCTTTATTCGACAGGTAGAACGTTCGTTTGTTTACTAGTTGTCCCACTTTCAGCTCTACATGCCTCTTTCTGACGTTGTAATATTTTTCATTACGCTGGTGGGCAACGCTCAAATGTTCCCTCACCTGATCGTAAATGCGTTGGATTTCCTTCAGCTTGGCACCGAAGGCAGAGGGATCGTCAATGGAGACTGAATTAGGGTGGCAAGTAATGTCCGACTGTCTATAAAGAACCCCATCCCCAATAAATTCCCTTCCATGTACTAGGAAGTATGGGGTGAAACGAGTCGCTTCGCTCACTGCAGTGTTCAGTGCGCACTGTAGCTCACTTAGGAATTCGACCCATTTCTTGTGTTGAGACTTTACATAACAAGAGATGGCTTGAACTACGTTTCGGATGGCTCGCTCCGCCTGGTTTATCTGGGCATGATACCTAGGGTTATGATAAATATTTGGCACGTTATACTTAGTTAAGAGTCTTTAAATTGCTTACTGACAAAATGAGGACCATTATCCATATAAATGGTTTTACAGACCCCATGCATGAGAAAGATATTCTTCTCAATGAATCTCGCGACCACCGCGCCTGTTGCAACCCTAATAGGGCACAACATAACGTATTTGCTAAAATAGTCGGAGACCACAATCAGATGTACATATCTATTGCTAGAAGTGGGGAAAGGTCCAAGTAAAAAATGGCCTCGACACGCGTTTCGGACTACCCATGAGGCCAGGACGAGACGTGATTACGGGTTTGTACTGTTTACAGACTTCACAATTCCCTACATATCGTTTGACGTCTTTTTATTTATTTATTCATTGATTAGGACAGCCATTGGTTAATACAACAATACTATGCTATAATTACACAAACGATCGATCTATTTGGTTTAACCTTTTAAGGCAGCCACTGCATGCTCAATTTTGATCGAGTTCAAGGCTCAAATCGGGCCGGCACAAAAAAAAACAAACAACAAAATACACAAACGTCACAAGAAAAGTTTTAAAATAGTAATAAATTTTATTTGTCACAATGGGGCATAATGTCAAATTTAAATGTAAATTAATGTCAAGTAAGTAATTATAATGCAATCATGTCGATTAAACAGTTATTATGCGTTATATCTAAAAAAGGATAATAAAAAAAAAAAAAAGAATTGAATGAATACATATCAAATTCAAACAAATTAATGTCTAACGAATCAAATCAAGTTAAAATCAAAATTACAATCAAAATCAAAATCAAAATTAAAATTAAAATCATAAATTAAAATCAAAATTAAAATAAAATATAAATCAAAATTAGTTTCAATGACCAATCAGGAATGCCTTGAGAATCGCTAACATTGTTCTAGGTCAACTTTAATTTGATCATTTTTTTGAAGGTGGTGAATGAATCATGATAGATATCCACTGACGAATTGCAACTATTAAGTAACCGACATAGGCGGGGAATGACTGAATTCCTACCAAACTCTGTTTTCCTGAGAGGGGCTGCAAGAGGTGTGATCGCTTTCCTCGGGTTTCTCGAAGGCACAGTCAGTCTAAATTTACTCAATAACTGTGGGCAGTCTATCAGCCCTCTCATAATTTTGAACAAAAAAGACATATCCAAGAAGTCTCTACGCTGGGCAAGAGATTGCACACCGAAGTGTAGCTGCCTCTCATTGTATGACGTCAAGGAATATTTCAGTCCTACACTGTGGCATAAATGCCATAAGAACCTCTTCTGTACTCTTTCCAGTCTTAGAGAGTGAACAGCGTAGTGCGGCCTCCATATTTGACTACAATACTCCAAAATGCTACGGACTAAGGTGTTATATAATCAAATCTTTGTATTTGGTCTTCGGAAAGCTTTTCCATTACGAATGACAAAACCCAGCATTTTCGAGGCTCTCTTGATAGTCTGCTCTATATGAGGCACAAAAGTTAACTTACTGTCAATGACAACACCCAGGTCCCTCACAGTTTCAACCTCCTCTATACTACTGCCCTGTATGCAGTAGGACGATGCTGTAGGTTTTAGTTTCCTGGTGAACCTTATAAAGCAGCATTTTTTGGGATTCAGTTGCATGCCGTTCATAGTGCACCAGTTTATCACCTGATTTAGGTCATTCTGCAATTCAGTAACGTGATTAGATGTTGAAATTACTTTTGCAATTTTGAAATCATCAGCATACATATAGGGCACAGAGAAGTTCAGGTATGAGGGCAAATCATTGATGTAAATATTAAATAAAATCGGGTCCAAATGAGAACCCTGCGGTACACCCGATGTTATGTCATATGACTTGGATCGATAACCATTTACTACTACATAAAACCTCCGATGGCTCAGATACGATTCCAACCATGATAAGAGATGGCCAGTGAAACCGTATCTTGACAACTTATGTAAAAGTGATCCATGGGGCACTCTATCGAAGGCTTTACTGAAGTCAGTATAAATGACATCCATTTGCCCTCCACGGTCGAGGGTACAAGTTACGTCATCGATAAAGGTCGCCAGGTTAGTGCATGTCGAACGGGAACTCACAAACCCATGCTGGCAATCAGCAAGGAAGGATTTGAAATGCTGCAGTACAACCGGACACACAAGTGACTCGAAGATTTTGGCCATGGTGGATAATAGCGAAATTGGCCGATAGTTTTCGACTAAACTGTCCTCATCGCCCTTGTGCACGGGAACCACCTTTGCCAGTTTCCATGTTGTGGGAAATAGTCCCACTTGTAGAGATTTGCTATAAATCATCCACAAGGGAAGTGTCAGTGCCTTGGCACAGTTTTTAATAAATATTGGCGGTATGTCATCCGGACCTGCTCCTTTATTAGAGTTTATATCGCAAAGCTTTCGGTACACTGCTGACGGTTGCAATTCTAAGATAGACATTACTTGGGAAGAGTCTGGGATGTTTTCCAAATATCCCGTAGGAGAATTTGGCTGTGTATCATAAACTGAGGCGAAGTAACCAGCGAACATTTCACAAATATCGGTACCGTCTGTGGAGGTTTGAGACCCATTCGTCATCGTCCCCGGATAGGAACCCACATTACTCCGCCTACTTTTCATGAAAGACCAGAAACATTTTGTATTCTGTGCAATTTTATCTTCGGCTGCTGCAATATAAGTATTATATGACTCAATAGCCAGCCGTTTGCACTGCTTATTAAGTATCTGCAAATCGAGATCATCCCGCGCATTGCCATACTTTTTAAATTTGCGAAACAGCTTTTTCTTCTCCCTTAATGCTGTTGTCTTCGTACATTTTACGCCAGTAATAATTTAGGGCTAACCTTTTGTGCGTCTTACCATGGGCACTAAGTGTGTCGTCATGGTACTTGGTGAGGAGGGGTATTCTATCCTCCAGGGGTACCACCAACTTCCAGTCGAAGTCTGAAGTTAGAGAATATTTGTTCTTAGAGAAACGATACAATTGGTTGTCACGCATATCAAAATTAGGTAACTTCCTAGGGTTTTTCCTCACACTATTCATGGTGTAGATATACCATGGGTCTTTAGTAGAGATCGCATCGAGAGAATCAATTTTTATTCGAGATAGAGCGTCTGGTACAACATGGTCCTTACCCTTACGATGCTCTATGTCGAAGTCAAATTGACTTAGTCTCATGCTCCAACGCGCGAGACGACCGGAAGGGTTTTTGTAACTTATGGAACCATAGTCAGTGACAATAGTGCACTTTTGTCCCTCTACATACTGCCTAAACTGCTACAAAGCGAAAATCACGGCCAGAAGCTCTCTCTCGGTTGTGCTGTAGTTCACTTCGTTCTTGTTCTGCAAAACGCGACAGGGTGCTCTACTCCGTCGTGTGTTTGTGTCAGCACAGCAGCAACTGAGTAAGCAGACGCGTCGCTAAGTATACGGATAGGTAAATCAAAATTAGGCATTTTTTAAATAGGGGCAGAGACCAGAACTGACTTAAGTAGGTTAAAGGACTGTTCAGCCTCAGGATTCCATAGAAACTACATTCTTAGATGTTAATATACATTGGGGTGTGTGTTGGGTAACCTCCTCGAGTGTTGCTCCGATTCGGATCCCGCTGCAGTCCGGGGGGAACAGAATCGGAGTGGCCGGTACACCCTGGGTGGCGGTCAATGGCTTTCCCTTCATGGGATTGTAACCAATTTTCCTGTCCTGGTTACTCACCGGCTAGACCAGGTGAGCAGATGAGGTCTTAATCCCAGGGCGCCTTGTCTCAGAGGTTCTAGGTGGTGCATGGGTCAGCTGATCTCCAATGAAAAAAAACACTCACAGGTTGACATACATATATTTAGAAGCCACGATACAGAGACAACACAGATATATACATTCAGAGGAAACTGAGATACATAGAGAATAGTAATAAAGGATAAATATAAGCTTGAGAGTAGTGACAGGTTCAGCACACAGACAGATATATAGTAATACGTTACACAGAAGGATACAACATAGAATACACAGGTATACGTACACTCATATGTAGATAGCTGACCAATTCAGTAGACAGGAGCTAGTCACGGAGTGGTTCTCATCCGGTGCCAGTCCCTAGTGGTCCCGCTCAGTAACAACAAATCAGCTTTGCACCGGTCAGCAGTGATACAATACAATTACAATAAAAGATTGCTTGACCTTATTGATCTAGAGACTCCGCGTGGCCCCCAGTGGTTGTGCTAAGGCGGAACAGATCCCGGAGCGTCCCTTGTGATCTGCGTCCCCAATATATATACGCCCAGAACTCAGATATTGACAGCCTCAGAGTCAATGCCATCTGAATCGATTTCCAAAGTTCGTAACTAGAGCAAACGACCCTGCGATCAAGATATACAACTTTTATCAATAACAAATCCCCATTATGAGAATACACTGACAGCAATGGAATAAAATCACTTACCCGTTCAAAGCTGGGTACAAACACACAAGTTAACCTCACTTTTCGAGCGTCAAGGAAATAGAATACTTTGTAACACAATAAATATGGAGTATGGACACTACCAGTGGCCTCTCAAACAAAAGCATGAAAAATGAATCATAGGGCCACTGCGAACATCCTTATATATGAAATTAATTCTGAATATTGCTAGAATCGTCCCCATACTAATAATCAACTGGAAACTTCGATAAATGAGTATAACGCATAACTCACGCCACCTGTCGTGGATTAGCCGAATCACGACTACTGTGTCCACAGATGGCGCTAACTACAATTACACTCTTTTTATAATCTACTGTTACAGGGTTGGCATTGATCGTCGGCCAATACCCAACGTGGAGAAACCGGACGGAACAATTAAAAACGACCAAGGCGCGAACAATGATAATGAGCATGACGGAGAGGAGGTAGTTGGGGGTGAAGAGGAGTTGAGACGGCGGCGTCACCCGCGGTCGGTTAAAGCTGTCTTCACCAGACGTTGCGTCTGCGGCGTCGACGGCGGGTACTGACTACGAGTCAGTATCCAGCCGAATGGAGACCGAGGAGGGTCTCTGACGTAAGCGGCCTCGCTCGGGTGGAATGTCCGTTGACCGGAGCAGAAGCTCCGGGTAACGGACGGTCTCCTCGAGCGAGGACGATCGGCCGGCCAAAATATTGGCCACCGCGGCGGCTAGGACGTCGAAGCAGCCGGTGCACGTCCCTCCACTACCCAGTGGCAGGGACCAAGACGTCCCCGCGGCGAGGGATCTCCTCGCAGCACTTGCCCGCATAACGGACACCATTAAAGGTTCCAAAAATGTGTCGGGCAAGAAGAAGACGGTGGCGGAAAACGTCGCCATCGCCAGGACAGCGCTGGAGGAGCTCCTTGGTAGGAGCTCCTTGGTAGGAGCTCCTTGGTAGGAGCTCCTTGGTAGGAGCTCCTTGGTAGGAGCGTCTCCGAGGAGGAGGCGAGGAGGCTTAAGGCCCGGGTCACAAGCCTGGAAACTGAGCTGGCCAACTCCTTGGAGCAACAGCGGGTCCTCCGGGAGGAGGTCAGGCAACTGACCCTGATGGTCAGGGGATCCCCGGAGGCCCAGAAGGCCCCAAGACCCCAGGAGGTGGCGGACCACCCGAGGGCCGACCGCCAGGGGGGGCGCCTACGTCGGCGCCAAAGTCGGCACCTAAGCCGGCGCCGAAAACAGCGCCTAGGCCGGCGCCCAATCCGGCGCCTGAGCCAGCGCCTAGTGTGGTGCAGCTCTTGGCGGCCATCGAGAGGCGGCTCGGTGTTTTGGAGGACCGGGCTTACCGTCCCCCACTGGCACGGCCTGTGTCTTTCGTCGCTGCTGTCAGTGATAAGTCCGGCCCCAGTGGCCCCAACGCCACAAGGGAAGGGGAAGAAGCGCGGCACCCCCGCCCCATCGTCCCCCAGGACCCTTTGGTGGCCTCCACCACTAACACCATCGCTCATCCTGTCTCCTCTGAAAGCAGAGGAGTACGGAGAGCGATGTGTTCCCGCCACGTTGGGTATTGGCCGACGATCAATGCCAACCCTGTAACAGTAGATTATAAAAAGAGTGTAATTGTAGTTAGCGCCATCTGTGGACACAGTAGTCGTGATTCGGCTAATCCACTACAGGTGGCGTGAGTTATGCGTTATACTCATTTATCGAAGTTTCCAGTTGATTATTAGTATGGGGACGATTCTAGCAATATCCAGAATTAATTTCATATATAAGGATGTTCGCAGTGGCCCTATGATTCATTTGTCATGCTTTTGTTTGAGAGGCCACTGGTAGTGTCCATACTCCATATTTATTGTGTTACAAAGTATTCTATTACCTTGACGCTCGAAAAGTGAGGTTAACTTGTGTGTTTGTACCCAGCTTTGAACGGGTAAGTGATTTTATTCCATTGCTATCAGTGTATTCTCATAATGGGGATTTGTTATTGATAAAAGTTGTATATCTTGATCGCAGGGTCGCGTTAAACCGATTTTTATTTACGTACAGAAATACGGAACAGAGTACGACGGGGTGCGAACCAGCGGTCGCCCTTCTAGGTAAACGGTTGCGTGGACGTGTTGATCTACTACGGCCCGATGCGTCGGAGCGCATTCGCTGCGATCAGCTGCGCCGCGAGCAAGCCGCGGGCCGACCGCTGCGGGTGATGGTACGAGAGGAGCCGATCATGTTACGCAATTATTGCAAATCGGGGCCTAAATGGACTGAAGGTGTCGTGGCAGAGCGTACAGGGCCTGTTTCTTACACTGTTGAAACAAATAATGGTCAAATTCATAAACGGCATATAAATCAATTACATAGTCATAAATCACGCCATTCGTTGAGTAGGACTTTGAACGCATCAGACTCAGAAGGACGGGAAGATTTGATCGGCAAAGATGAGTCCTTTACTAGTGGGAAGGTAGGAGCGCCACACACGCCCCCGCTTACCACGCCGTCCACGTAACCTGCTGATGACGATACTCGGGTACGCAGGAAGGCTGCTTTACGCTGTCAGGAATTACTAAAAAGTTTTGTATAGATAAGATTTTCTTCTAATAAGTATAAATGTGTGTTAAGTAGTATGTAAGCACTAAAAGGAAATTGCTGATTTTATATGCTACAGGAATATTAGAATAGTAGGTATTAAGGTTAGTTGCTTATTTAAAGATTTACCTAAATTAAAGGAGGAAAAGTGTTGTGTATACTATGTGGGTATATAATAAACCGGTCTGCATTGAGCTTTCGTGTTTCATTGACGTGCCCCTAGATACAACAATAATATTTATGATATTGATGTGCAAACGCGATATTATTGAAGTTATGGTTGGTTATGGTGCGTTAGGAAAAACTGATGAGAGTATTTTTTTTACGAGTCACGCGCATAGACTCTTAGCTGGTCAACATTTTACTTTGAGTACAATTGTAGAATTTGAGGTTAGTTGACGGTTTGTATTAATATGTTGGCACGCAGGTTTGCTCGTTGTTCGACTGAAGTCAAAATTACCTGGTTTAAAGCATACTGCCAATCTTTTTATTATACGCTTTTTATTAGCTTCACCTGTATGTTTGTATGTTTGTAACCGACTCCTTTGGTTGCGATTTTGACCCACTTTAAACGGTCATATTTCGTTCAAACTTTGTAGATTTATCGAGGACCGATGACAATACACTAATTTGATAAAATTATAATAAAATAAAAAAAGACTAAAAAGTAAAAAATAAATAATAGTTGTGGGGTGCATGGGTCAATAGATACAAATATTTTATTGACAGACATGAGTGGAGTGATTAGCATTTTGATAATATCTTAAAAAGCACCCACGCATTTTTTTTAAATAAAATACATTTTTTTAATGTGTGACATATCATATTTACTATGATCATTAAAATAAAATTGTTTATTATATTTAATAATAATCAACTCATTTTTTTTATTTACACTATTATTAATTTATATTTATTAAAACTTATTTTCTATTTTTTTCGTTCGGTTTTCCATAAAAAGCGTGTTTTTTAGTTTTTTTAAACTATTATTTATTACACGAGCAGCCTATGGGTCAATTATACTCAAAGGGCATACAGCGCTCTGCGCGTTCAATATAACAATGTTTACAGAATGCTGCTGCGGCTGCCGAGTTTCAGTAGTGCGTCGACGATGTTTTCCGAGGCACATCTGATGATTTCTTTGCCATCAGACGCAAATATATATCGTCATTGCTTTGCAGACTGCGTGGTAGCAGTAGCATCATTCTGAAATACTCAGTGATAAATACGACTGCCCTATCCAGGCATACTGGGTAAAATTTGTGATTGGGGCTATTAAATGAATAAATATATTATTTAAAATTTAATTTCTATGTTGCGTTTAATTAATTAATTTTTAATTTATTTATTGTATAATTGATAAGTATTATGAATGTCAATTTAATAATTGATATAAACTTGATGTAATATTTGACATGATTATTTCTAAGTTTATAAAGTATTTCATTAATATATAATTTAATATTCGACATAATTGATTAATTTGTAATTTTAATAATTGATTAGTCCACAATTTAATTTAATTATGTTAATATTTTGTTCATTTGATTTAATTTTTAATTTAATGTAAATGTAGGTATTGAACGTATGAATACTAACATAATTTAAACTTTTTCTAAAGATTTAGATTGGAAAAAGAGAATATCTAGAACGGGACTTGAACTCGCGACCAGTCCCTTCCCCCCTGTACAATTATTTAGATTATTTACACATTTTCAAAAATAACAACATTTACATTAAACACTGACAAAAACAAACAAAATAGCGTGGAGCACTGGCACAAATGAGTAATAGTCTATACACTACACAGTCAGCTGCTGTGAACTTTAGGCACCGCCATATTGGCCTTGGCTGCTATGACGAGCGCCTTTCACTTTGTCCCTACTCCGCGGCCGACCGTCACGCGACATGCAACACACAGACGAAAAAGTTTGAGTCGATGTAATAAAGTTTCACTTTAAAAGTAAGCATACAATCACTATTTAACTACAAAGCCACCAAAAAGCTACTAGGTTCCCACCAACTGTGACCCCAACAGAGCGCGAGCCGGGCGAGTGAAGCGAGCGTGCCGCTGCAGCAGCCGGCGAACCGCCGGAACCACTAGTCCGGAAAGTTGAATTTCGATAGCAAGCTAGTAGCTTTTTGGTGGCTTTGTAGTTAAATAGTGAAAAGGCCATGTCGAAACATCGTAGACAAAACGACCTGACGGTGAATATTCCATAATTGAAAAGTTCTGTCGTCGAAACAAACAAATGCGAACCATTCTGTCGGCGAACATCCATAGGTGAAACGTCCTAACGACGAATCTCACAAAAACGAAACGTCCTGTCGGTCATCAGTTCAAAGGAGAAACGACTGTTGGAGAACGCTTGCAGAATCCACAATAATATCTGCAGTTGAATTACTGGACTTAGTTCATTTTGCGATGTCAATCACTTGTGTTGTGGTCCACGGAACATAACAACATAATCAAGAGAAAACCTCGTAAGTATGGAAACTTGTGTCGCTAAACAGTCACATATTATGTCCAGTCAGTACATACGAAACATGACGTTATTGGTTACAATTTCCAGCGGAGAACAAGTGAATGTCAGCTCGTAGCCAATCGCGTTCCGAATTGTCTATATTTATTACAAAATATTATAAAATTGTAAATTGGTAAAATTAAATATTTCCAACGTACAGACACACTGTACATTGGAGATATTTAAAAAAATACGAACGATTCTGAACACAACATTTTTTTTTTGGAATTCTCATCTATTTATCTGTTTGTCTTGATGAAAGGTCTTGGTCAGACTTAAAATCTGCCGTATGTTATGTTTGATTGCAATTGGTTCAGAAGAAATGGAGATATGACCAAAAACGACAATTGACCTTCGCGTGGGCGAAGCCGTGTGCAACAGCTTGTGTTGAGTATTTTTACAGCGTTGAATTCGAATTTACAATTAGTCCCGAGGGTCTTGGCAGGGACTCAAAAAGAATAACGTTCATGAAGAATTACAATAATAAAGGTTGGTCCTAAAATTTTTATAACAAAAATATGCGAAATCTGAATCCTAATTATTGCCTATCTCAAACACTTAGTCCGAAAAAGGCGTATGTTGGCATTCAATTCGCATACTGTAAAGTTTAATACACTCTAATTCTCTATTTTAATTCTTCTCTACTACTAAGTCAGAGGTATTGAGGGAGATCGAAAGGTTCTACGGACAGTTATATACCTCAGTAGCTAAGCCTGTTGATGATTTGGATAAAGATCCAAGAGCCAAATTAACCCGACACTACACAGAAGATATTCCGGATATCAGCCTGTATGAGATTAGGATGGCCCTCAAATAGCTCAAGAGCAACAAGGCGGCGGGTGAGGACGGAATTACATCGGAGCTTCTGAGTGCGGGTGGAACACCAATACTGCAGAGGCTCTTTAAGGCCGTCCCGCTCGAGGGTACTACGCCCGAAGCTTGGAACAGAAGCGTGGTGGTTCTCTTCTTCAAGAAAGGTGATAAAACCTTACTGAAGAACTACAGGCCCATCTCGCTTCTGAGCCATGTTTACAAGCTGTTTTCGAGGGTGATCACGAATCGTCTCGCACACAGGTTTGATGACTTCCAGCCAAGCACAAGCCGGTTTCCGTAAAGGCTATAGTACCGTAGACCACATCCTACCGCTGCGGCAGATTATACAGAAGACCGAGGAGTATAATTTGCCACTATGCTTGGCGTTTGTGGACTATGAGAATGCCTTCGATTCGATCGAGACTTGGGCGATGCTGCAGTCTCTTCAGAGGTGCCACATTGACTATCGGTATATCGAAGTGCTGAAGTGCTTGTATAAAAACGCCACCATGTCGGTCCGAGTACAGGGTCAGAGCACAGAGGCTATTCCGTTGCAGAGGGGAGTGTTATGGACTGGGATTATATTAATCCTGGTTAGGTTAAAAGACTCAAATTTAAACTGCGTTGACTGGTTGATATGCGTATATTAGCAACTGTTACAGAGGAAGAAAAAATGGAGATATGACCAAAAACGACAATTGACCTTCGCGTGGGCGAAGCCGTGTGCAACAGCTTGTGTTGAGTATTTTTACAGCGTTGAATTCGAATTTACAATTAGTCCCGAGGGTCTTGGCAGGGACTCAAAAAGAATAACGTTCATGAAGAATTACAATAATAAAGGTTGGTCCTAAAATTTTTATAACAAAAATATGCGAAATCTGAATCCTAATTATTGCCTATCTCAAACACTTAGTCCGAAAAAGGCGTATGTTGGCATTCAATTCGCATACTGTAAAGTTTAATACACTCTAATTAGAAAAGTCCCTTTATTATCATTAATTAAACACATCGCAATAAATCAGTTCAGATAAATTACTTCGCTTTGTAATTTCTAAGCCCCGAGAGATGCTCCAATGTGTGTCTAGGATAATTTACATTTCATTTATTTTTTATCAAAGATACCTTTACCTTTGGTTATTCGCAGGATTTGGTGGTTTATAAAAAGGTGCTGTTGGCAGTAAAAACTTGCGTTGCTTTTGGCTCTTCAATATGACACGCTGGCCATTAGCAATCTATTCTGTGCAATTACACACAGAAAATTAGGCTGTGTATTCGTCGTTTCCCATTCCCATGAATGAATACTGCTTTCGCTAATTAAACAAAAACTACCCTGGCCAGAGAGTTTTTTATATTGTACTAGCTATTGCCGGAGGCTTCGCCCACGTGGAATTCTGTTGTCATGAGAACCTATTCCAGGGAAAACGTAGCCTATGTGTTATTCCAGACTATAATCCCTGTACCAAATTTCAGAAAGATTCGATTAGCCGTTAGAGCAAGATTGAGTAACAAACAAACAAAGGAAGTAGGATACATCAGTCGGTCTAATGGTCAGTAATATTTACATTTAATTATTCGTATGTACTTTAGGGAGTGTAAGGAGTCCCAACTAACATCTTTCGGGACCCAAGCCAACCTCGCCTGCTCGCGGTGCATTCTCTAAATTATGATACGAATTGATTGAATTCCCAAAATTTAGATAGTGGTTGGTCATAAAATAAGAACTGTCTGACTATATATATAAATGTAAATATAAATAATAAAATAAGTCATGAAATAATATAAATAATAATAAATTTAATTTGTAATAAATGTAAATTGTAATAAACTTAATATATGCATGTTATTTTGTATGCCAATCGGCGGAACATAGTATGTACCAAAGCACCCTGTAAACATCTATATTAACCTGTGTTCACGAAATAAATAAATGAAATGAAAAATGCTGATTAACGGAGAAGGCTCTGGCGACCCGCCAACACGCACTGGACCAGCGCGGCGGGTTATGGTCCAAACCCTCCCAAAATGACGATGAACAGAGGAGCACAGCCCCTAGTGCCTGGGGGCTCCAGCTGCAAGACTGACTTGGACGGGCGTCGGTCGAACACTGGAGTCAGGGGTGCTAAGAATCTCCGGGCGAGATGCTACCGTCAAACGACCTCAGGCAATTGCACAAAGGAATACCGACGTAGGTTGTCGCTGGTGACATATAATACGCGCACATTAAGGATAGACGAGAAGATCAATGAGCTGCAAGAGGAGATGAACAAGCTGCATTGGGACATAGTGGGTTTATCGGAGGTCCGAAGAGAGGGCGAGGACACAACAACCTTAAAGTCTGGCAACTTTTTCTACCACCAACAGGGCGACCAACAGTCCCAGGGTGGTGTCGGGTTCCTCGTTCACAGATCCCTTGTAAACAATGTGGTATGTATCACGAGTGTGTCGAGCAGGTTGCGTACCTGATATTCAGAGTATCAAAGAGGTACTCGTTGGAGGTCATACAGGTTTACGCACCGACCTCGGCGCACCCGGACGACGAAGTGGAAGTTTTGTATGAGGACATCAGTAGGGTCATACATACTTCCAAAACATACTTCACCGTTGTTATGGGGGATTTTAATGCAAAACTAGGTAGGAAGGGCGACGACGAGTTGAGAATGGGGCAATTTGGATGTGGGCGGAGTAATCCCAGGGGCCAAAGGTTGGCCGACTTTCTGGAGAAGGAGGAACTCTTTATGATGAACTCCTTCTTCAAGAAGCCACCTCATAGGAAATGGACCTGGAGGAGTCCCGACGGTTCTACGAGGAATGAGATCGAATTCATTATGTCTACAAAGAGACAAATATTCAATGACGTCTCCGTGATCCACAGGGTGAAAACCGGAAGCGATCATAGAATGCTTAGAGGCACATTGAATATCAATGTCCAACTGGAAAGGTCTCCACCAAATGAAGTCCACGCTCCGACCTACTGCAGCCCATATACAAAACCCCGAGAGCTTTGAACTCGAGCTCGCAAACCGCTTCTCTGGCCTGGAGGATTGCGTTTCTGTAGATGAGGTCAACAACAGGTTGGTAGAAACTGTTTACAAGGTAGGAAAAGTCTTTTTCAGACCACGCCGGAAAGATATACCTCAAAAACTATGTGATCACACCCTCGACCTTATGGCAGAACGACGCTCACTGCCGTTGCAGACTTCCGTGGAAGCTGAAGCATATCGGCAGCTCAATAGACGGATCTTTAAGTCCTTGCGATACGATGTCCGTGTCTTTAATACCAACCATATAAATAAGGAAAAGGAAATAAGGGCTCTAAAGTGTGCGCAAGAGACTTGTCTAATGGGCAGAGCCAGTTGACGAAGCTGATGACGGAAGACGGCAGTGTAGCATCTACTAAGTCAGAGGTATTGAGGGAGATCGAAAGGTTCTACGGACAGTTATATACCTCAGTAGCTAAGCCTGTTGATGATTTGGATAAAGATCCTAGAGCCAAATTAACCCGACACTACACAGAAGATATTCCGGATATCAGCCTGTATGAGATTAGGATGGCCCTCAAATAGCTCAAGAGCAACAAGGCGGCGGGTGAGGACGGAATTACATCGGAGCTTCTGAGTGCGGGTGGAACACCAATACTGAAAGCTCTACAGAGGCTCTTTAAGGCCGTCCCGCTCGAGGGTACTACGCCCGAAGCTTGGAACAGAAGCGTGGTGGTTCTCTTCTTCAAGAAAGGTGATAAAACCTTACTGAAGAACTACAGGCCCATCTCGCTTCTGAGCCATGTTTACAAGCTGTTTTCGAGGGTGATCACGAATCGTCTCGCACACAGGTTTGATGACTTCCAGCCAAGCACAAGCCGGTTTCCGTAAAGGCTATAGTACCGTAGACCACATCCTACCGCTGCGGCAGATTATACAGAAGACCGAGGAGTATAATTTGCCACTATGCTTGGCGTTTGTGGACTATGAGAATGCCTTCGATTCGATCGAGACTTGGGCGATGCTGCAGTCTCTTCAGAGGTGCCACATTGACTATCGGTATATCGAAGTGCTGAAGTGCTTGTATAAAAACGCCACCATGTCGGTCCGAGTACAGGGTCAGAGCACAGAGGCTATTCCGTTGCAGAGGGGAGTGTTATGGACTGGGATTATATTAATCCTGGTTAGGTTAAAAGACTCAACTTTAAACTGCGTTGACTGGTTGATATGCGTATATTAGCAACTGTTACAGAGGAATGAATGATTTTTGAAAAATGATGACAGTTTCAATTTTGAAGGACGAGAAGGTCAAGCAAACGTAACACAGATAAGTGTATTGCTCTCCTTGTAATGTTAGGCGTTAACATGCCCCCAGCCGTTGAATGCTAGCATTCAACAGGAATCATCCAGCAATGGACAAATTTTGGAGAAAGCTCGTCGAACGACGCCGGTCGCAGTCCTGACGTCAGCAACTCGAGCAATGTTATCTTGACCTTCATGCAAAGCAACAATCCGACCCAGCTTCCATCTTAATGGCGGCAAGTTGTCATCCTTAAGAACGACGAGAGTGTTTAGTTTCAATGAGTCCGTACAGGTTCGCCATTTTACACGAAGCTGGAGTTCAGAGACATATTCCTTGTTCCATCTCTCCCAAAAATGCTGTCGCAACTGCTCGATCCTCTGATGACGGGCTAAGTGAAGGTGAGAGTGTTCTCGAAGATCCTTGACAGGAAGGGAAGTAAGTGGTCTTCCTATTAAAAAGTGACCCGGAGTGAGAGGTAAAAGGTCTTCGGGATTCGACGATAATGGAGTGAGTGGCCTTGAATTGAGTATCGCCTCGATTTGAATAATCGTTGAATTTAATTCTTCATATGTCAGGTTACAATTTCCCAGCACCCTGACCAAGTGGTATTTGGTCGATTTAACTCCCGCTTCCCAGAGACCGCCAAAATGTGGAGCGTAAGTAGGAATAAAATGAAATGTGATACCCTCATGAGCCAAACTATCTGATAATGAATCACAATTACTCTTTAAAAAGCTAGAAATCTCATTGTATGCACCTACGAATGAGGTTCCATTATCGGAGTAGATATTAAGTGGCTTGCCTCTTCGTGACATGAATCTTTTTAACGCTTGTAAATACGTACTGCTCGTTAAATCGCCCACGAGCTCTAAATGCATAGCTTTAGTCGTAAAGCAAACAAATACAACGATGTAGACTTTAACTAGTCTGCATCCACGACCCTGACGACTGACTGCATTTATAGGACCTGCGTAGTCAACCCCCACATTTTGGAAGGGATGATCTGCCGGTGAGAATCTACTTAGCGGTAAATTACCCATTTTCGGTACAACCGACTGTGCCTTTAGGCGCTGGCATCGCACGCATTGATGACAGCAAGACCTAGCTAGGTTGCGACCACCTAAAGGCCAGTACGTTTCCCTAATGGTTGCTAGGAGTAATTGAGGCCCAGCATGCATTAATTTTACGTGTTCGTATCGAAATAATAATTTAACAAAGTGGTGAGTGGACTGTAATAAGATTGGGTACTTTTTCTCGAAACAGTATTCAATGTTGTGTAGTCTACCGCCTACTCGTATGATTTTATCTTCGTCGAGAAATACGCTCAGCTTTAACAAATGGTAACAAAAACAAATTTATCAAATAGTAATTGTTTATTATTATTTAATATTTCATATTCAGGAAACGATTCCTTTTGTGATTGTGTAACGAATAAGTTAAAAGCATGCTGCAACTCATCCTTAGAAAATGTGGAAGAATAAGTGGTTCGCGGTTTGCAACAATTAATAAACCTAACAACATAACAGATAGTATGCACTAATCTTAAGTAGCTTGAAAAGCGATTGAATTCAATTAAACTCATGTTATTGTGAACAACATGCAATGAACGTTATTCACGGTTTTTATTTCTGGCAAGATAGTGTTATTATTAAATGAGTCACTTGACCATGACCTACTGTCTTGTTGCAAAAAGGCTGGACCATGCCACCATAACTCCAATGATTGCATGGCTGCAGGCTCAACTCCTCGCGATATCAAATCTGCGGGGTTATCATGAGTCGATACATGGCGCCACTGAGAAGAGCCAGTGGTTTCCAAAATCTCAGCTACTCGATTGCGCACAAAGGTATTCAATTTAATACGTAACATTTTCAACCACCCGAGTACAATCATGGAGTCGGTCCAAAAGGTAATGCTATTAGGGTTCGTACGAAGAGAAGTGGAAACCTTTTGATATAACCGAGCTCCGACAACGGCAGCACAAAGCTCCAATCGAGGTAAAGTTGTGGGCTTGATAGGAGCAACACGACTTTTTGCCATCAACAAACGTACAGTCACGTCTCCTCGCTCATTTATACTGCGCACATACAAACAAGCTCCGTAGCCTCGTTCTGACGCATCAGTAAATATATGAAACTCGAGCTGCACATACAAATCGCAAACGACACGGCGAGGAACCCGAACATCATTGATGGCTGGTAAGGTTATGATTAGGCTAGCCCACGTTGATGCTACCTCTACAGGTAACTGATCATCCCACTTCAATCCCTCAAGCCATAGCCTTTGAAGTAACATCTTCATACGAATTATATATGGTGATAAGATTCCGAGTGGATCAAAAATACGAGCGATTAAAATTAACATGTTCCGCTTAGTATTCTCCATTTTATGGGGAATACTGATGGGGAATCTTAAATCGTCTGCATGTATCTCCCAACTGAGACCTAGGGTTTTGTTCAGCGCATCACCTTCCTTGCAAAAAATGAAGGGAGACTGGTCAGCTGGTTCCGAGAGTAATGATGGCTCATTCGACTTCCACTTTCTCAAGGGCATGCACGCGGATGCAAGGGCAGTGGTTACTTTGTGCCGTATCTCAAGAGCCTCATCAAACTGGTCCGAACCTGTTAGCAGGTCATCAACGTAAAAGTCATGCATGATGACTTCGGCAATGTTTGGGTCATCACACTCAAGACCCACCTGCCGGAGACACCTTGTCGCGAGATATGGGGCACTTGCCGTGCCATATGTGACCCTATTTAGTTTATATAACTTTAATGGACTTGACAGATTGTCGCGCCAGATGACTTGTTGCAAATGCCTGTCAGATGGATGCACAGCCACTTGCCTGTACATTTTTTCCACATCTGCAGAGAGTACGTATTTAGGCATTCTAAACCGCAATAATATCGAAGTCAAGTCATCTTGAACTGTGGGCCCTACCATCTGTATTTGATTAAAGGAAACCCCCGAAGTGCTAGGTGCACTGGCGTTAAAAACTACACGAAGTTTCGTAGTCAAACTACTTTCACGTAACACTCCATGATGAGGAATAAAGTACGACGGCCTAGTTGCGTCATCGACACACTGTGACATATGCCCTAAAGATATATACTCAGACATAAATTCTTTGTACATTTTGTCAAGTGCGGGTTGATTCATGTTTCTACGCTCAATAGATAGAAAGCATCGTTTAGCACGATTAAATGAATCACCTAAATTGTCTGAAGATTCCTTCAATGGTATCTTTACGCAAAATCGACCGTCTGATAAACGTGAAGTATTTTTTATGAAATGTTCCTCACATAATTTCTCTTCATGAGAATACGGAGATGACTCATGGCAGACTTCTTCCAACTGCCAAAACCGCGTTGGTAGGTTTTGAATGTCATCTGTATCATTATTATATGAAGATTTACAATTTAAGTTACTCGCAATTTGAGTAAAATTACATTTAATATTCGAAAATTGATGAGTGTTTACCGCTTCACTAATCGGGCCACTTATAACCCAACCGAGTCTGGTTTGGTACAACGTTGGCATTCTATCGCCTAACATAATTTTTTGTGACCCTAACAATGACCAAAAAACGTCAGCTCTGATAATGATATCTATCGAAGCGGGCGTATGAAAATATGCATCCGCTAACTGTATATTTGATGGTACGTCCAATACTACCTGTCTACAAGGCACGTTATCAGTTATAGTGGGTAACACAAAACATAACAATTCATTGGAATATGATTCGCTTAATGATTGAATATGAACACGACACATCTTGTTTACGAATGATAAAGAATTATTAATGCCTTGAATGGATTTATTAGTGTTCAAATAAGGTAAATTTAACTTATTATATAAGCTCTGAGTTATTATGCATGATGAGCTGCCAGAATCAAGAAGTGCGCGGGCAATATTACGAAGGCCTCTGTGGCGTAGCGGTAGTGCATTCGACTGCTACGACAGGGGGCGCGGGTTCGATTCCCGCTCAGTGCAAATATTTATATGCATGAATATGTCTATTTGCATTGGTCTGGGTGTATCTATGTATAATATGTATGTATTTACAAAAAAATAAAAGTATATAAGTATGTTTATCCGCATTCTGGAACCCATAACACAAGCTAGTTAAACTATGCTTACTTTGGGTCTAGAAAGCGCTGTAAAAAAAAAAAAAAAAGATATGTTGTTTATTATTATTGTCGTAACATTTGATTAACGCAGTTGATAACAATACGTCACAAAGAGTGTTTGCTTTCGGTTGTGTGGTGAAGATATTAGCCGAGAGTGAGACATGAGCGGCTTCAGTAGATAACTGAATATTGTTGTCCCTGTCGTTCGATAATTTGTTCGATAATTTGAAACCATAACTTTAAGCTTTGTATTTTGTTTGTGATGATTAACGTTGGACTGACGGGATGATTCTAACGATTCAAGCACATACGCATGATTTCTTAAAACCTCAATGAATTTATTGAATGGAATAGCCTTTTTTTTGTCTAATTGACTTTTATGTTCCTCCCACTTGCTGGAGGTTTCAAAATCTAATTTTTGAGAAATAATGTATATCAGTAATGTGTCCCAATTGTGAACAGGCTCGCCTAGTATTTGTAAAGAACGTATGGTTTTATTCGTATGGTCTATGATTCTTTTTAATGATATGGACGTCGCTTTAGTGATCGGTTCAATGTTAAATAGGGCAGAGACGTGGTTCTGTATCAATAAATGCGTATTATCGAACCTCTCACACAACAGTTCCCAAGCTATAGTGTAGTTTTGAGCTGAAAATTGGATGGAATCTACAACCACAGCCGCTGAGTCTACTAACGATGCTCTAAGGTAATGGAATTTACTAATTGTATCTATGTCGCCATTTTCATGAATCAGACTAGTGTATTTGTCACGAAACTCAAGCCAGTTTTCATATAATCCCGAGAATGTAGGTAAATTAATCTAGGGCAATTCAACAAGTTGACGCTTATAACTAGGTGTAGATGTTTTATCATTTTGTTCCATAGTGTTATAAGAGTTGAGTATTTGTTTACTCTGACCTAAAAGCATGTAATATTGAGATTCAATGATAGTTCTGTCTTCATATTCAGTATCAGCATTATCCGATAAGCACTCCAATTGCAATTGAATATTACTAAATTCATCATACAATGCTTCCAGCTTCTCAACACGCAATCGCAACTCCATTACCTGAAGGGGTGTTAACTCGGTGGTTTTTAATGTACGTAGATAATTACTGAATGCTGTGATTCTGCTTTTATAACTACCACGCTTTTTTTTAAGCTCCTTGTTATCAGTCACCTTTTGGAGTGAAACCTCCTTACTATCAGGCATCTTGGGAAGCGAGTGTTAATGGACCTGTAACGTTACAATTATAATGCTTAAAGAATGTATATAAATTAAGATTGTAAATAGTTTTGACTACCTTTTTTTTTTTTTTTTTTTTTTTTTTTATCGTGCGGAAATCCCTTCGGATACCCCCCCGCCGGCCAGCGGGGGCGGTTATGTCGGGCTTGCACCGACTAAAACCGCACGCCGTCTCGGGTCTTCAGACACCGGGGTGTAAGGTTACCCATAGAGCATATCCCTCGCACCCCGGCTGACCCTGGGCCATCTCACCACTAACAGCATCGCTCATCCTGTCTCCTCTGAAAGCAGAGGAGTACGGAGAGCGATGTGTTCCCGCCACGTTGGGTATTGGCCGACGATCAATGCCAACCCTATGAAGGGGTGAAGGGGAAGCCATTGACCGCTGCCCAGGGTGTACCGGCCGCTCCGATTCCGTTCCCCCCGGACTGCAGCGGGATCGGAATCGGAGCGACACTCGAGGAGGTTACCCAACACACACCCCAGTTTTGACTACCTACTTATATTTAGTTACTAGTACCTATTAGTTTTGTAACTATATTTAACTGTAAACTACTGTTCAGGACACATATGATACTTAATGATTATAATAAGTTCTAATAGAGTTGTGTACCCCCCCCGTTCTAAACTCCTAAACCCCTTTTCTAAACTCTTTTTCCCTACTCCTACTACTCCTATTACTACTCCGAAACCAACTCATTCACTCAATCCTTTTCACATTCCCTGCCCTAGATAACTACCTATACCTACCACTCATTCACTCCTCTCTTACAGCTATCCTAATTCCTATTCCACCTACTTGTTGTCATGTATTATTCATCCAAATAACTCACTAACCTACTTAGACTCGCTGAATAATTGTACTTATTTCTAATAAACTTGGCCTGTGATCAATCTAGTGGTTAAAAGGAACCCTTATCATGATACCTAGTATCCCTAGTTCTATAAAGGTGAAGAATGCTGACTCCTATCTTAAACCTACGGTAACCTAATTCCAACTATATATAATCGCAAATCCCAATTAATTTACTCTTTCACATTAAACTTTAAACCTATTTTGTTTGAAACGTTATCATTTAAATTCATCATTAACCTTTCCTTACAACCTACCTTTCAACCTAACCAATACGTACCTATTTCATTTTTATCTAATTACACAGCTTCTATTGACACTATATTAAACCATGAAATAACCAAATAAGTCTTCCTAAACCCTCTAGTCGTAAGTAGTTCAAAAGCTTACACTACGTGCGCGAACATAAGTAGGTACTTCCTTAAATAATCAACAAAGTCTCATTTAAGTAGGTATCCCCAAAATTAGAACCTATTCCTTCCATATTTATTAACAATTCTCCAAATTCCATTATACCTACACAAATTCCTTCCGGATTAACCTAATGTCCTTGGTGACCTTGACGGGAGCGGATGAAAACAACCTACACTAATTCATTCGGCCCAACCTAACATGCATCAACCGAAGTCCTTCCCCGTATTCTCCGTAGTATCCCCTTGTGGCTTTTATGAGAGCGGATGAAAACAACCTATACTAGAAAATATCCATTAGGAACAGAAACATTCCGGTCATTTACCTCGTTTATCTAGATACCTATAACTATCTACAGCCACGTAGATATCTGCCGTTCACCGCCTCAATCATTCACAACTTCCTTCGTAACAATGTTAATAGAATAATATCAATTGGATTAGAACCTACTAATTCTTCCTTTCACAACGATTACTACTACAACTAGTACTTCGAACGACAAAAATATACATAGGTTATATTTAGATGTTTATTATAACTTCACGTAGACTACTTCTTTATTGATTAGAACCTACTAATTCTTCTTCCTATAATGCCTACTCCCTTAAACTAGTACTTTGAACGACAAGAATATATAGGTTATATCTAGATGTTTTTAATAACTTCATTTAGACTACTACTTTATTGACGCTCCCTTTCCCACACAAAGGTACCTGCTTATTCTGAGGTTTCCTCCCCAAGGTGTTTGCTCACTATTACTTTCCTTCACAAAAGTACCTAGTTATATTGAATTTTCCCCCCGAGGTGGTGACCCCTATACAGTAGTACCTAGTTCTATTGGATTTCCCTCCCCGAGGTGGTGGCCCCATATCACGCCAGCCACAGTAGGACCCTTCCACTTGTATTGTTTAAAGGTATATCGTGGTCCTTCCTATGTCTAAATAGGCATTAGAAGATTTTCATACATCTTCCCCCTATTACACCGAGACATCCGGTAAATATAATTCCCCATACTCTATTCAGAGTAAACATGAACCTGACAGAAGAACATACAAATCTTACTGCCATAATGTTTTGATTATAATAGTTTCCGTAGTAACTTACAGCACCACGCTTAAGCTGCTTCAAATATTGTTCACGAATAACATGTATTTTGGTGTGATACTTCACTTGTTTTTAAAATGTAAGACGATAAATTGAGTCAGTACTCAGCTTGGATATTAACACAAACTGTTTTATTATGAAACTAACAAAGGAGTATTCTTTTCCTACTGCTAACTATTATAGCAAACTACAGCGTCCCTCGCTCAAGCCGCTTTAAATACTATTCACGAATAACATGGATTCTGGTGTGATACTTCACTTGTTTTTAGAATGTTAAACGATAAATTGAATCTGTACACAGCTCGGACATTAACATATATTGTGTAATCTTATAAAAGGTGCTAGTAACCAATTCACTTCAGAATAATGTGGTTTCAAAGGTTTATTGTAAAGTATAATACACTCTCAGATCACATAAACGAATTGGTATAACTGACCCATGATATAGGGTTTTAGTATACAGGAATTACACTCCCAGGGTTCTAGATTCGAGCAGTATCCACTTGGATAAGGTTCCCAACTACCGTGAGATGGCTCTTTGAACCCTGATTCGAACACATGCAAAGAGAGATAATCACTGAATTCAAATATAAAAATCACTCTTGGTCAATCAGTTATTAGCAGATATCGTAGGCGTTATTACCCAAATTTTTGTGTAATTAATATTTAGTCTTGGGTGTGGTTACTTTTGATTATTTATAACCCGGCTTTGTACACAATCAACACTTCTTAAAAGAATCACTAAAATTTCACTGTAGGTCTCACTTCCACCATTTTTACACACTGTATCACCACTCTTACGTGAACTACAGCAGTAGTAGCCTACCTATATACCATCGAATAGTTCATATGGCTCTTTTGAACCGACTAAAACCGCACAATCAATCGATATAGAATATGATATTAATAATGGTAATTTACCTACATACCATCGAATAGTTCATATGGCTCTTTTGAACCAACTAAAACCGCACGATAAATCGATATAGAATATGATATTAATAATTTTTACTAAGCAGACTTTGAAATAGACTAGGTTTCCTACATTCGTTGCGATGCCTAAGATTTTCACTAAACAAATGAGTGTACCTACCTATATACCTACAGAATCTAATCCCTGTATTTACCTTTCAAAACCCATTGTATTTTACTTAATCGTGTGGTGAGTTGTGTTTTCCTTCTAGCTAACTTTGGGGGCAAGTTCGTGAAACTTGACTTTGTGTAATCCCTACCACGGTGTTATTGCCCCAGTTCACGAGCCGAAGCTCAGGGATGTGAACTGAAACCCTGACGAGATTATAGTTAGTGTATATATAAATAAATACATAAGACTGAACTGTGAGCTCCGTAAGTTCTGATCCTGGCCCGAATTGGACGGCTCCACTTCGACGGTGCCTACCTATCACAGAACGAACAGTCACCCACATCCAGGAAGCTTATCCGATCCTGTTTCCAGGGAAAATCAGATTGCCGCTCGCTTCAAAAGTTATCGGCTACTAGCGAAATATAGAGGAATATGGAGTCGTTATCACCGTTAGGTATCCCTCCATAACCAAAGCACATCGCCTTGGGTTTCCTACGGGAATGCTAGCTAAGTACGCCGCAGCCCTAATTCCTACTTCTAACATAATAAAAATGATAAAACGACAGCGTTTGCTTTACGTGTGCACCGCCAGACTCAGCGGCACAAGGCAGAGATCAATTCACATGTGTATGCGTGTATTAATCCAGCCCAATGTAAGGTGTCTTCATTCACGTAAAGGTCCTATCCTATGTCGATCGCGTCCCAAAATGTAATTTACCTTTTAATAATTATTATTCAAATATACTACTCCCAACAATCCCATTCTAAACAACCAAACATGAACCAAATTCAATTTCACAAAATGGCGATCCCTCCAATTCAAATAACTATATGTTAACCACTATTTCAGCGAATTATTACTTCCCAAATCAAAACATCCCCTTAAAACAAGAAAACGCGCGAACCCCAACACATTTATCACGACTAAGTCCCACTAAATGCTCTAAAAAACAGTCTCACCAGAAATGTACGACGTCTCCACTACCCCTGACGAGTTCCCCAACAAAAGTGACAAAGTTATTGGCGCCTTCGTATTTCTCCCCCGCCAACCGCGCTCCACTCGTGTCTCTATCCAATCAAAAACCTCCCCGTAATGCCAACCGCACAATTCAAACCCCCCCAAATATCACAAATTCCTATCTTTTTCAACGCCCATGTATACTTTTAAGCATTGAATCCTCTTCACTAAAACTTTCAACAATGAATTTCAACAATTACGCATGACATTCCCAAGTAATTCCTCGTATATCTTATTAAAACTTTTGTCCGCCAAAGCCTAATTAGTTCCTAAATCACCCACACGGAGGCGTTGCAGTTCCCTTCTTTTCAAAGTACAAAATCTACCTTCCGGCATTTCCGCGTTTCAAATATTACTATCTCATCATTAGAATGTATTACTTACATACATTCCATATAACTATTTGTGATATTATTTAAGTGATTGCTTTTACTTAGATTTTATTGATTAATCTTCGTATTGAATTTTCTCTAAATAAACAATACCTAAACAGTCGTCTTAAACCAAATAATTGCCATGCGGCATTATACAGATAATCAAATTTTTACTATAATCGATTCATTTATAAATATTATTTTTCCCACAACGATTAATATATATATATATATTTATAAATACATTTTCATATACATTTACGTATATTCACAACTATAATTTACCATTTTATACACTATTTTTAATTAGTTTCTTGTAATTACTTTTTTATTTTATTTTTTTTTCTCGACTGATAATTTTTTCATATAGTTTACTGCCACCTATGTCAAAACTGCTCAACTAATTCAATCCTTTTTCCGTTCAATCGAATTAAGACTTTCGCATCATTGGCCACTAGATGACTCCCTAATATAAATCGTACCGTTATATAATTTATTTATCTTTTTCATTGCTCCGGTAGCTCGTTACAGTTGTATAATTATTATAATAAAGTTGTGTTCCTTCTCTAATTCTTTCTAACATAATCTGATCGACATAATTTTAATCTGTACAATTTATTGATATCTGTATAATTAAATTAGGCTAATAACGTTAGATGACCAACTAACTAATAATTTTCAATGTAATTATTTAATGATTTTATGAAATTTATACAAAATAACTTTAAGTAGGTAGGTACGCAGGTACTTAGATAATAATTTTAACGTTACTGTACTGTATTTAATAAGTACTAATATATATGCACTAGCTTATTTTCTACATTTATTGCAAACTAATTCATGTAAATAATGCAAATCACACAAATGCATAAGTAGAAAAAATATATTATTACTGACCTTGTCGACAGTTCTTTTTACCTAACCGATTAGAAATTTTACCTGAATGTAAGAGTGTTGGGTTAATTTTAATAAATATAATGATACTCAAATGACGTTTTCTTTAAAGTCCAAGCCGAGCTCACTTTTTCACACCACGTAGGTACGTTACCCTTTCACTCCAAAGTGCACTTATTATCTTCTTCTTATTATTTTATTCTTGCGCTGATTCCGTGAATTCTTATAAATCCGGTTCGTATAGGACCATGTTATGGACTGGGATTATATTAATCCTGGTTAGGTTAAAAGACTCAACTTTAAACTGCGTTGACTGGTTGATATGCGTATATTAGCAACTGTTACAGAAGAATGAATGATTTTTGAAAAATGATGACAGTTTCAATTTTGAAGGACGAGAAGGTCAAGCAAACGTAACACAGATAAGTGTATTGCTCTCCTTGTAATGTTAGGCGTTAACAGGGAGTTTGGCAGGGTGATGTCATCTCGCCAAAACTCTTTACTAATGCAATGGAAGACGCCTTCAAGCTTCTGGATTGGAAAGGATTCGGCATCAATATCAATGGCGAATACATCACTCACCTTCGGTTTGCCGACTACATCGTAGTCATGGCAGTCCTTAGAGGAGCTCAGCACTATGCTCGGAGACCTCAACAGGGTGTCCCAGCGGGTGGGCCTGAATATGAACATGGACAAGACAAAAGTCATGTTAAATATCCATGTGTCGCCCACCCCCGTATTATTGGGAGGTTCACCTCTCGAAGTTATTGATGAATATGTCTATCTGGGACAAACCGTCCAACTAGGCAAATCCAACTTTGAGAAGGAGGTCAATCGACGAATCCATCTCGGCTGGGCTGCGTTCGGGAAACTGCGCAGCGTCTTCTCGTCCAAAATACCGCAGTCCTTGAAGACAAGGGTCTTTAATCAGTGCGTGTTACCAGTGATGACCTACGGTGCCGAGACGTGGTCTCTCACTATGGGCCTCATAAGGAAGCTCGGGGTCACACAGAGAGCTATGGAAAGGGCTATGCTTGGGGTTTCTCTACGAGATCGAATAAAAAATTAGGAGATTCGTAGACGAACCAGTTACCAACATAGCAGAGCGAGTCAGCAAGCTGAAGTGGCAGTGGGCAGGGCACATAGCTCGGAGAACCGATGGCCGATGGGGCAGAGAGGTTCTTGAGTGGAGACCACCTGACGGCAAGCGCAGCGTAGGAAGGCCTCCCACAAGGTGGACGGATGACCTGGTAAAGAGCGCAGGGACTCGGTGGATGCAGGCAAAATGGAAGTCAATGGGGGAGGCCTATGTTCAGCAGTGACTTCCTACGGCTGATATGATGATGATAAACTTTAAATGAGGCAGCGTTACGTTTATAGTTTAGTAAAAGACTCACGTGGATGGAACACCGTATGGTTTTAGTCGGTTCACTCTCAACATGGTCACTTCACTAGATAGATAGATAGATAGATATAAACTTTATTGTACACCAATCAGAATAAGCATATATCGTAAACTTAATTAACATATGTACAAATGGCGGCCTTATCGCTAAAAGGGCTTTTGGGGTTTCCATATGTACAAAAAAAAAGTCTCAAGTTATTTAATTAAGTTTGACCGTGTGAATCATAACCTATGAGAGGCATTAGAACGTAACTATATCACTTCATAAATATCGAACATTTTGTGTCTTAAGACGTGGATAGAAACAACAAGTACAAAGACGTATGACTTAAGTACAGTTTAGGTTTAGGTTTTGTTTACAGTTTTAGTTTAGGTTCACAATAAACGTAAGTAATGAAAGTGTAGGCATAGCTGCGCACTTTGTAATAAATATCACTTGTTACGAAAAATAACCGTAAGTAGTGTTCATTTTCTTTGGTTTAGTTCTTATTTCTAAGATGTTTTGAGATTGAGCTAGTATTCTTTGATAGCATTCTATGTTAGTATTGTAGTGTTCGGACCTCGTTCGAGCACTACAGTTAGTTTACCTGGCCATCATGTGTCAGAGATTAAATAAAACTATTGTATCAGTTTAAATCTTTTGAATGAGGAACGCGATAAAACAAAGGTGGCCTGGACAGTTGGAGTCTGAACGGGTCTGGAGGAACCGTTCCGACTGAAGCTTCGCAAAGTATCCTGAGGAGAATCTCGCTTTAAGCCCTATCCTTGGGCAGAGTCCGCGTTATACTTCCCAGTTCGCTATTTAAAGTTAAACAACCCCGCGTAAATCCCTTGATAATATAAGTAGGAGTGCGCGTGGTGAAAATAAATAATATCTTTTCTTTAAAAAAAGTCTTGTGATTTCATCGCCTTAAACACACGTGGTACCCAATCCCCGGGTACCACAGTATTCTTTGACGCGTTATGTTTACTCAGTATTCTGTATGTCACTTGATTTACAGTACCCGTCTTTGATTTGGCACGTCAAGAAGAAGAGTGAGAGTCCGGCTAAGATCGGCTTGTTTCGGTTTTGAATAGGACTTTTCATTAGAGATGAAACGGATATTCGGTAACTATCCGGCCTTGTTTTCACTATCCGGCCGGATACCGGATTATAACTCAGTATCTGGCCGGATTACGGATAGTAAAATTTAAAAAAATCTCATTATTTGTGACAAGGAAATTATCCCACAATAGGTTTTACGTCAAACATTTTTGTTTTACTAATTAGTTTAGTACTCAAAATTAACAAGTGGCAAATTGTGGTGAATGCCTACCAAATTTTCCGCATTTGTTAATAAGAGGCGATTCCGCTTGGCTTCTGAAAATAGCCTTTCGCTGTAAACGCAACTGCCAGGTGCTGAAAGATACATTCTAGCAAACCTTGACAACTGCAGGTACTGATTAAATGCGGGCACCAAATGTATGGATTGTGATTGCGATTGATTGGAGAAGTCTTTAAGAAAAAGTCAATCTCGTTCCAAATTGGATTTTTTTTTTCTTGATCGCGACAATTACTACTATTATCCTACGCCACTTCATTGAAACAGTTCCAAAAAGTGTCATGAGCTTCACTTGTGAAATTGGATCCCGTTTCATCTTCTTTCATTCGTTTAGAAGGTGTTGAAGACGGCGATGATCTGTTACTGTCAAAAGAGGACTCGTCCTAAGAGGTTTTTATATAATCTATCATGATTTTTTTAAAGGGCTGAATATATCGGTAGCTGCTGAAGTCTCTGGAGCAGAACCCATGGGGGCCCTTACCTTGCGGTCAGGGGCAAAATCCGCCCAAGGCCGCCCCTACTGACCCAGAGCCTCCAGCCGGAGCAGCTGGAGGGGATACTGGGCTCCTTGTTCCCAGCTAGAGCGGAGGAGCATGTTCAGGCGCTAAGGCTATATATCGGTCGGCCGGTAGTCGGATATCCGGCGCTCCGGCCTCGCAGCTTGCCGAATCTTTATCCGGCCAAACCACTATCCGTTACATATCTACTTTTCATCCTCTAAAATCTGAGTCTCTTGAACAATACATTCAAAATCGTTTTACATATGCAGTAAAGTCTTTGTTTTAAAGCGTCGGCAGCTTAGTGGTTAAGGCATTGGCCTTCCGCGTCGACAGCTCCCGGTTTTGTCTCCTGGTCTTTACACTACCGGCGTGAACCCATTCCTTACATAAGCAATTTAGCTAAGCTGGAAGGATAAGGGGAAAGACTTGGAAAAATAAAGCAAAAAATGTCAACAACATTTTTCAAATATATTAACCAGTCAATCAATTCGTTTTCTGATTCAGTGTATTCAGTATACTATATAGCATTGCAATATATTGATTCTCTCATCCGGTACGCGGTAGGCGCCTGTCTCAGCAAACGCAACCGGATATCTAAGGCGTGTTTAAGGCTCTCGAGGTCGATTCAAGTGCCCAGTCAATAAACAGTACGTAATAGTGAAGGTTTAGGTACAAAAGTAACCTTGCTTAGCGATTTAGTGGTGCCGACACTTAGTTAACTATTGAAATAGCGCATTGCTGTTAGTTAGTATCTGATAAATAAATCATAAATACATGCCCATCAAGAGCTTCGAGGCCACGCCAACCTGACCTGCAAGCCGGTACACTGATTGATGGACGAGGCTCTGGCACAAGTTTTCCTTTCGGGATTGAGAGGTCAAATGGCAGTCGCTCCCATAAAAGTCTTGTAAGCTAAACCAAAAAGAGGTCAGTCACCATGGTCTCCAACGAGAGAACGTCCACGCCCAGGACCGCAACGAGATCCCGGCGTTGACTCGCCCACGCTGGGCACTCCCCCACCTTGGGTGCTCAAGTCGCACCCTCCATGTCTCCATGAGTTCCTGGCGGAGCAGGGACCGCTGAGCCCTGATTTCTCGGGGCTTCGGCCTATGGCCCCGCTCAAGCGCCTTCTTGCGCCACTGGTACAGCAGCGCAAGGGCTCTCGCTTCCAGATCCCATGGAGGGGTCCCGGCTAGGAGACATGCCGCCTCGACGGAGATCGTGCGATACCCCCTGATGACTCTGACGGCCATCGCCTTTAACGGGCTGTTTAGAACAGCCACGTTGCGGGCCGTCAGAGTCGCCGCCCATACGGGGACCCCGTAAAGGGCCATGCTTCGCACGATCCCCAGGTACAGTCTCCTAGTGGGGGCTTTGGGTCCCTTAACGTTGGGCATCAGCCGCGATAGCGCGGCCGCAGCCTCCCTCAGTTTCGGGACCAGACTTCGGAGATGAGGTCCGAAGTCCCATCGGCTATCGAGTACGAGCCCAAGGTACTTCATCGTGGGCTCGATGCCGATGCTTACGCCCCCTACGGTTATGCTGATTCCCGCAGGTGGCCCCCTCCGAGGCCCGTGAAAACACATAGCCTCGGATTTGTGGAGAGCCACCTCGAGTCCCAGCCGCCGTATTCGATCCACAACTTGAGCAACCCCTGCCGTGGCCTTTAGTGCCGCGCTTCGGTGCGCTGCTCCCCGCGCCATAACGAGGGTGTCGTCAGCATAGCACACTATGCATGCTGACACCCTCGAGCAACGTACCACGCAGCAACCAGTCGTATCCGATGTTCCACAGGAGTGGCCCTAGGACCGACCCCTGCGGAACACCGCACGACACTTCTCACCGCCCTGGCCCTAGCCAGCTCGGGTAATAACTATGGCCCTCTCGGATAGGTATGCCTCGACAATGAGACGGAGGTAAGGAGGCACTCCGTGATACGCGAGCGCCTCCCTAACGCAGCTCCGGGGTAGGGTGTTGAAGGCGTTGGCGATGTCGAGAGACACCGCCACCACCACCCCACCCCGCGAGACTACTACCTCCGCCAGGCGCCTAACGCGCATGATCGCTTCCACGGTGGAGCGCCCCCGGCGGAAACCGAACTGGTTGTCCGCCACATCTGGCCCCACGTTCGTAAGATGCTCGACGAGGCGCTCTGCAATAATCCGTTCAAAGAGCTTGCACACCTCGTCGAGCCACACGATCGGCCGGTAACCGGATAGCTGATCCACCGGCCGCCCCGCCTTCCGGATAAGGACCAGTTTCCCCGTCTTCCACGCCTTTGGAAACTAGCCCCTTTCGAGGCATGCGCTAAAGAGCGCCACCAGTCGAGGCCCTAGTACCTCAAGGGCCAGGACCCATGCTCGGCCTTGAATACCGTCTGGTCCGGGGGCAGTGCATTTCCGGGCTTTAAGCCGGAGCACTGCTACCCCCAGTTCACTCTCCCTGACTTCGGGCACATCGCTCTCGCTATTATCAGCGTCAGGCGCCTTAGCGCCTGAACATGCTCCTCCGCTCTAGCTGGGAACAAGGAGCCCAGTATCCCCTCCAGCTGCTCCGGCTGGAGGCTCTGGGTCAGTAGGGGCGGCCTTGGGCGGATTTTGCCCCTGACCGCAAGGTAAGGGCCCCCATGGGTTCTGCTCCAGAGACTTCAGCAGCTCTTCGCGGGCCTGCCGTTTGGCCTGCTTAATGGCTACCTGGAGGGTCCTCTTGTACGCCTTATATAGCTCCGCCTCTCGGGCTGCCGTATCGTCTGGGCGGCGACGCCTCCGGCGAAACCTGGTGTACTGGCGGCGAGCAGTCACGCATGCTCCTCGCAGCTGTGCGATCTCCGCTGACCACCAGTACACCTGTTTCTTTGCCGGGCCGGGCTTAACCCTAGGCATCGCCGCATCGCAGATATGCGACATGGCTCTCCTAAACCATTCGGCCTCTGCGTCGACATCGGCAGGCATGGCTGGTGACGGAATCCAGGCCTGCACAATGGATGCCTCCAGGAGAGCCTCCCGATCCACGCGTCTGAGCGCCCAACGTGGATCCGGGGGTTTCGCTATAGTCGGCGGTAGGTTAGGTGGAGGGGAGACGTTGAACCGAATGTACCTATGGTCCGATGACGTCTCCTCCTCCTCCACCACACGCCAACCCTGGACGCGGCGAGCGAGAGCAGGGGTCGCGAATGCAACATCCACGACCGAACTGAGCCCCCACCGCTCCCAGGTGGTGACACTCCCCCGGTTGAGGACCTCTAGGCCACGGGTGTTGGCCCAGTTCTCCAGAACTCGCTCCTTGGCATTGGTTTCCCGGGAGCCTCAAGCCAGAGACCAGGCGTTGAAGTCTCCCAGGACTGTCAAGGAAGGGTAAATCACACCGTCGTGTCGGTCGCATTTCTTCTAACATACGTTGTCTTTAGTTCCAAATCCAATAGTACTCAAAGTTTTCTCGTACCCTGCTGTGTATCTTTTAGTTGTTTTTTTTTGTGAACTTGATTCACTAATAATAGATACGTATAAGTGCGGTCTCTGCAGTGAGTTATTAACGGAGGGGGGCACACTACGCATCATGTAACCTTACGATGCATTTTCACTGTGGTGGCGCCAACGAAACCGGCTTCATGACGCTGTGTGACCGTAAGCAATCATGGCGCTGCGTCAAATGCAAACAGGTAGGTGATATCATACCTGTCTCACCAAGATCACCCATGCCAGAATCCGACTCCGCAGTCCTACAGGAAATACGTGCACTGTCTTTGAAGTTTGATGGGTTGGAAAATATGAAGTAAGAAATCATGGCTCTGAGTAATGAATTCGCGTATCTCAAAACCTCCCTGACTAGTTAGTACAAAGAAGTTATGAAGGAAGTTACTGGCAAAATCGAGGCCATGGAACAACGCCTAGTCCAAGTTGAGAAGGTTCAAGGCCAAGTTCAACAACTGTAACTTCGAATGGATAAATTGGAGGATGAGAACGACAATAAAGATCAATGGTCACGAATGAATAATGTTGAAGTTAAGGGAATACCACAGACCATAAATGAGAACTTATTCGATATATTAACCAAAATTAGTAGTGAAATCAATTATCCTATCGTGAAAAATTTAAGTAAACTTCATCACCCGACAAGCGAAAAAGACCGCATAAAACCCATCATAATCTGTTTCAGCCAGCGTTACATAAAGGAAGACTTTATAGCAGCCGCCAGGCATGAACTCAAAACCTTACTTCTGACGCCGGCTAAAATTGGATTAAGTGGCAACCATAAAATATTTATCAATTACCACCTAACGATTAGAAACAAGACGTTATTGTCCAAAACTAAGAAAGTTGCAGCTGAAATGGATTTTCGTTACATCTGGGTCAAGAATGCGAAGATATAAGCAAGAAAAACGATACTTCACAGATAGTGATGGTCAAAACCGACAAAGATGTAACAAAGATAATTTAAAGTACTTGCTAATGATATTCTATACAAATGTTACTGCATACTCCCCAGTTAAATTATTATATTTCCAATCCGAAGCAAAAAAGTTTGAAAATCCTAGTAAGATGTGTGCTAGTTGCGTTTTCCTATTGGTTTTGTGTCATTGCACTGTGCTCGCACCAACGTATTAGGCCTTCGCCAGCGGCCGATATTAGATGTTCCGTTGGTTTCTACCAACTACAGGTTAAATACCTTCTCTAAAAGAAGTGCAAGTAGTTTTAATAAACTACCACGGCACCTTGATATTGACTTGTTGAGCACTAGTGTAGCGACAGTTAGACGGCTCTTAGCCAACTCTTATTTCGACAGTAAAGGCATCGACCGATTGGTACGGATTACGCAATTAAATTAAATTAATTATCATTCTTACTGGTTATTGTTTTGCTTCTTTACTTAGTAATTACTTAAATACCTAATTTTGTACCGATATTCTTTTTGTTTTTTTTTACCTATATGTGGAGGCTTGTAAATAGCAATTTGGTAATTAGCCTATAAGCCTTCTATAAAATATAAAAATATACTATTATACTAGATTACACTAGATATACAAATGTCTACAGAAAGCATAGTTAATCGTCCATCTTTCTTAACTACGCTGCTTCGATACTGTTCACCATACAATATGTACACGACATTGCAAGTTGAATGAAACTGAACATTTATTCTCTATGACATTGTCGGAAGTTTACGCGAATGTCACACATTGAAATAAAACTATTTTTAACGGATTCTATCGCGTTTTATTATTTACATATATAAATACTAAATTAACATCAAATAAATCGCGATAGAATCCGTTAAAAATAGTTTTATATGAATTTATTCTGTAAAGGAGGGCTTCAATGGCTTCAGAAGATTTGTTATTGAAGCTGAAATGGCTTTTACGACCATTATAAGCTTTAGTTACTTGTAGCTTTGTCAACCGATCTATGTTAGATGTGTTCGTACATTATTTTATTGGCTAAACTTAGACTATTAGAAACTTATAACTTGATATTCGATTTTTTTTAATTTCCTTAGGTGTGAAAATATTGACATATCGACGCGATCGCAGAGCAAAATTGCGTCGATATGAACTATTTTACTTCAATTTTGCCTTACGCCTTATAAACGTTTTTTTTCTGTATAATTCATGCCTTATTCACGAGAGTACATAATAAATTCATTTCTAGCTCTCCGTTTTAGTAACTATTAGGTAATCTGTGGTTTTAGCCAGATTTGTTGTTGGATAGGGGGTTTTATTTTCATTTTCTTTTCCTCTTCTGTGTATATATACCATGACCCCAAAATTCTGGTTTAATATTTACAGAAGCATAGTTTTGTCAGTATATTTCGAGATAAAACTTTTGAAGATGAAATTTATTACGATCCTTTTACTATTCCACTGAGTTAATAGTTGGAACGACCAACAATGCTAAAAATTTAGCAAACTACCAACTTCGTCAAACTTTACCTCTTTTTATTAAATTTTCGTCAGTTGATGTGGTCGAAAATATTTTAGGAACTAAGTTGGAACATTTGTTAAAGGAAGGCTTATATGGCTACCGCTGGTGTATAGCAGATTCCAAATTATGTAATTTCTTCATGTAGTTATAATAGTATTATTATGACTACATGAAGAAATTACATAATTTGGAAGATTAATCTGTATTGTAACTTCAAGCAAGTAAATATTTTTTTTTTTCAGTACAAATGACCACAGTTGTTCTAAAAGTATTCTCTTATAAACAAGAATAGGTTTAAAAAATCGGCCAGGTGTGAGTCGGACTCGCCCATGAAGGGTTCCGTAGCAGCAAGTAAAATATTTATATTTGAGTTGATTGAATGAAAGGTAAATTGCGGTTTATGATTTATGACGTATTGAAAAAATATTACTTACTAGATCTCGTTCAAACCAATTTTAGGTGGAAGTTTACATGGTAATGTACATCATATATTTTTTTTAGTTTTATCATTCTCTGATTTTAGAAGTTACAGATACACACACACTGTAGCAAATTTTATGCATCTTAGCGACATCTATTGATTCGTCTTAACAACTTAACATTCGTGATATCGATGAGGTCTCTGAAATTTACGCTGCTGAGCGCGAGATGGCGCCTGTAATTTCCCACTCCCTTTGTGCTAGTCTGTTTACATTTTTTTGTAAGGGGATTAGTATTGTGTCTAGAAATTTCCGATTAGTTCCGGTGCTGACGGATTTCGAGAGGATTCTAGTAATAAGTAAGGCTGAGATGGAAGCTGGATGTGGGGTTAGTTGTTCTGGTAAATTCGGTGTCGTGTGTTATAAATACAGGTCACGAACGTTAGTCAGGACTTTTGATCTGTTATCTGTGGAGTAATTGAGTTTGGTCTGTCAATTCTGCTACGTGATTTATTGTGAAATTAATTCTTGGTTGGAGAGCATCGAGCATTGACAGCTGTTCGTCACCCTGATTCTGGGCTGAAAATCAGAGAGGCTGGAGAGGTGAACCTTGTCAGGAAGAGGCCGGATTCTGTTGCGCTACTACTACACTGGTTTACAGATCGCATCCAAGACCTGCGTGGCTCACCTCGAGGACGGACCACCTTAGCCACAAGGTCACGTATTGACTTTTTTGATTATTTTTACATAACCTTACTCTTTAACATTGTTAAATAACACTTCAGCCCAACATTTTGCTGCTCCAAAAAGGGAGTGTAGGAGTGTATCAAGGTGTGAATAACCTTCTCTTTATAATTATTCCATCATTACTCAGACCAGCATCGTTGCTGCTCAGAAAGTGAGCTCAAAAGTGCTTGTATTGTCAGATACCTCAAGAAAACCCAACCAAGGACTTATGTATAACTACATTTGTTGGCGGTACGACCCTCCGGATCGCCTCGCTCTTTCCTGTTGGCTTATGACCTGTATATCTCTGCACCAAACCGGCGGGTTCGAAGCGGCGAAATGGCACAGAGATGATTGTCTGATGATGTGAAGCGGTTTCACCACTAAACTTCAATAAAACCACTGACTCCTTACACTGGTTTAATAGGTTTTCACAATAACGCCTTAAATAACTGCTTAGATGAGTAGTTTCCGAACACTTCACACTGAGTTCAATGTACCGCCTAACTATTGATATATTAGGTACTACAATCACTCCACTTATTGAATCTGATGCAATACTGATATAAAATTTACATATACATGAACTGATCATCAACACAATCTGAACTGAAATTACTAAATTATGAAATTTAACTAATTGCTGCGATCTGAGCTCTCAACGCTACGAGATCCAAGCTTCCATGTTCTAGACTTTACGTATAATGAATTATGACAGTAACACATCGACTGATTTGATCATCGTGATGAACGATTGAAATTAAAACATGTTAATTTTCCATTAACAACATTTATAATGTTCTGTAAATAGATTAACACTGGCGTTCTGAGTTACTTTATGTGTATGAAATCTAGTGATAATTATATGTATAAAACCTCAAATTTGTTTCTTTGAAGGGTCCCCTTGACATGCACAAATCTAGTTAATTATTGGTAGTTTATTTTTGTGTTTATTGTAATCTAGTTAGGTATTTACTATCTCAGTGAAATGGCGCCCTGGGATCATTGAGCTCTTGTTACCATGCCGACTGGATCAGCCGGTGAGTAACCAGGAGAGGAAATCTGGCTACAAATTGGCGCCCAACGTGGGGCTAGGAATTCTAGTTATATATTTAGTTTTTTGTCTGTGCATAAGGGACTACCTTCAATGGGAACAAACGCAACATCCGTCTGAGACTTCCCAAGACGTTAATTGGTTGTGCTCAAGCAGCTTAGCACGCAATAACTTTATTTTGTGTTTTTTCAGCATTCCTCACCTCATGGCAAAGTAAAAAATACAATCAAAATTCAAAATTGTGAAAAGCTGCAAAATTTTAGTGAGTAACATTATTTGGCATACCCACCTTTTTTCTTTTTTTTTTTTCTTTTTTCTTTTTGATGATTTTCTCTGTAGATTGTCCCTTTTTTTTTTTTTATCGTGCGGAAATCCCTTCGGATACCCCCCCGCGTGCCAGCAGGGGCGGTTATGTCGGGCTTGAACCGACTAAAACCGCACGCCGTCTCGGGTCTACAGACGCCGGGGTGTAAGTTTGCCCATAGAGTATATCCCTCGCACCCCGACTGACCCTGGGCCATCTCCGGTTTCGAGATGGCCCCCTCGGGTTTGGGAACCACGGTGTCCCCGTCTTGCCCCGGTTTGGGGGAGGGGCGCTAGTCGCCCCACCGTTCCGGCCTGCTTCTGCTGGGGTGACAGGCGGCCTCACCCGCCACCCCCAGACCTGCGCTCATGGAGGACGGAGGTCGTTAAGTGACCTCCGGCGCCTGAGTCGCCTGCGACGCGCGGCGAGCAAGTTGCGGGCTCGGCGGTCCGGGAGAGTTCTAAATCTCTCTCGCGCTCCGCACCATTGCCGCAATGATGCTGCCGAGCGAGAGGACTCCCACCCCGATGGCTGCCACGAGGTCACGCCTCGGCGCCTCCCACGCCGGGCAGTCCGCCAGCGTGTGCAGCCCTGAGTCCTCGCTCGCGTCGCAGTGATGACACTCAGGCGTTGGCTCCTTCCTGATCCGATGCAAGTGGTCCCCGAAACACCCCTTCCCGGAGATCACCTGCGTCAGTCGGTACGAGAGGCTTCCGTGTCGCCTCTCCAGCCAATCCTCCATGATGGGCCTTACCGCCGCTATTGCGGCGTACCATCTGTAGATTGTCCCTCATTTGAAAATATACATACATATAGTTGGCAACAATCCAGTGTGGTTAATTTCCTACAGTTTTTTAGTGTGATTTTAGTAATTATATAGAAGGCTAAGGAATCTACCTTACCCATTTTATTGTACCTACATAGTATCTCAAACAACTGTGTAAATTTTCAGTAAGTAAAAGATTAGTTTGTCTCCAATCTAAATCTGATATTAGTAATTTCTTGCAGGATTTGGAAATTTTAGTGAGAACTTGTTAATCTTCTAGAAGGTGGTTAACCTTTACATTTTTTATTATTGTACCTACCTATCATTTTAATCTGATAAATTTTGAGAAAGTAATACTTTAATTTGTTTCTAATTTAAATCTAATAGGTAAGGGTAATCCCTAACACCTGTTAAGTAACCTAAGTTGAATATTGTTATTATTGACCGTTACTGTTGTTTTGGAACTTTTATTTCAATTTTGTAACTTTTTAAATCTGATCTGATCCATCATGGTACAAATACAGAAGCGTTTGAATTATTTAAGAAAGGATGAACTTTGTAACGAACTATCTTTCATGGGCATTTCAGTCGATCCTGAGGCAACGGTGGTTGGTCTGCGGAGTGAGCTGCGCACGGCCTTCCGGCTTGTCCGACGTGGAAGCATCAAAGCTGCCTGCTCGATGCCCACTGACGCGGCCATCGAACTTGCGATCTGATTGATTGTAACTGTTGTTGGACGAACCAGCTCTGTTTTGATTCCGCACCAACAAAGCTAACTTTTCTTCATATGAAGACTTATTTAGGGAGCTAAGGGAAACCTTTGATATACCCGATTATGATACTGTCGGAAGTTTACGCGAATGTTACACATTGAAATAAAACTATTTTTAACGGATTCTATTTTTGTTTCTATTTAATGTAAAATATAAAATAACATCAAATAAACCGCGATAGAATCCGTTAAAAATAGTTTTATTTCAATACCCGATTATGATTATCGGTTCCGAAATGAAATTGGACAGCGTACACAAGCCCGTTCTGAGACTTTAGTAAATTATATTTCTATAATGCAGGCCATGTTTTCTAGGCTGTCGTGTAAAATGGCTAGTGATGAACAACTGGACATTCTTATGCATAATATTAGGCCTGACTACATGAAAGAATTAGCTCTTCATGAAGTCAATTCGATTGATGATTTGAAACGACTAGGAAAGCGCTTGGAACTTGCGCGTACTAGCAGTACAAGCTGATGCGTTCCATGAACCGGTCCTTGACAAATTTGAAATTGCTTCTGATTTACACCCGAGTAAAAACAAGAGCATTCAGAATACTACTAAGCAGGTCTCTGCTGTGGACAGCTCTGCAGTATCTAACGAACGCAAATGCTTTCACTGCGGCGGTAGCGGTCACACAGCGTACAGCTGTACACACTCAAAAGAGTTGGTGTGTTTCAGATGTGGTCTTAAAGGAGTCAAGTCACCGGATTGCCCCCAATGCAATAGCAAGTCAAAAAACGCGTTAGCCAGGGCCTTATTAATAAAATTGTAGGCAAGTACGAGTATGGTTCCATGTCTGAGTGCTCTCCTAATAAGGTCCTGTTCAATAAACGGGGTAATGATGTTAGACCGTACTTAGTTGTTAAGATTTTGAATTTAAATGTTTTAGGTCTCCTTCGGGTGCCTCCTGTTCTGTTCTTGGGAATGGAGCCCACTGAAACTTTTTTTACAACTGCAGACAGCTCTTACTTGCAATGTCTGGGTTGTATTTCTTTGCCTGTTGAGTATAATTCGGTTCTCCGAGTAGTTAAGTTTTATGTTGTACCAGAAATAACTACTTCCATGATATTTGGAGTTACGTTAAATCGAAAAGATTATCTAACTCCTATCCCTCAGTGCTCAGGTTTGGACACCTGTCGTCCAGCAATGGTGACAAAATTGCTAACATGTTTAGCGATTACTTCTTTTCTAACTTTTTGATGGATACGGATGGAAATCAAGTTTTTCCCGAGCAATTTGAACACCCCACAGCAACAGCAGATATAAGTTCTCGTTCAAACCAATTATCGTTGGAAGTTTACATGGTAATGTACATCGTATATTTTTTTTAGTTTTATCATTCTCTTATTTTAGAAGTTACAGGGGGGGGGGGGACACATTTTACCATTCAGTTCTAAGTATGGGGACCCCCAAAATTTATTGTTTTTTTTCTATTTTTGTATGAAAATCTTAATGTGGTTCACAGAATAAATCTACTTACCAAGTTTCAATAGCATAGTTCTTATAGTTTCGGAAAAAAGTGGCTGTGACATACGGACGGACAGACAGTTAGATATGACGAATCTGTAAGGGTTCCGTTTTTTGCCATTTGGCAACGGAACCCTAAAAATGAAGCTACTAGTAATGGTGATCTCTTTATATTTCTACGTCATCATAATCTCCATATTTCATGAAATTCGATCGTCTTACAATGCCTGTTTTCCAGATGGTGTAGCAGTATCATAAAAACTATTCAGAGTTTATCATTTGAATTATAATAACTATAATTTGTAGTATTCAATTTGGTTGAATCTCCAATTTACAATTTCATATTATTCTCGCCTTCTCTTGTAAAACTACACTATCAAACTTCTCCACTAGAGTATATGCTTGAACTAATAGTGTAATATTTAAATTTCGTAGATGCAAGAGTTAAAAGAGTTAAGAGTTTGTTGTGACGAGTGGGGCTAGAGAGTGAGCGGATTGACTGATAGGAACAAGGCATAAAACAAAGATCATCTTATAACTTAATACGTGGTTCCCGTCGTCAAAGTAGCTTTTTTCTTTCAGTGTCGACAAGTAATTAAATTCTAACTTACATTAATTACTCAGTAGTCAGAAGCAAGCCGGGAGCCCAAGTCAACCTCACATATTAGCTGGTACATCAGCTAAACAACGGAAAAAACTCTCCAGAATCTCTTTGCCATCGTTTCTTGAAGACATAAGGTCCTTACCACCTTCCACCTTACTCACCATGAGACTGTATGTTCGTCTGCCAATTTACAAATGATAATAAAAATATATGAAATGCTTGTTTGGGAGACTGTGTAAAGCAACGACTGGTCTTATTTCTTTCAACATGTATAAATGCTTTGGGATTAGGATTTTATTTATGACTTATAACGACATAACAAAGCGGCATCTAAAATTCTGTAAAACTACATTGAGTTTGCTTAAAAGATAATATTATGAGGACGATGTAAGGTAACCTACTGGAGGTTGATGAAATTTTTCATAAAGATAGATTTAATTTAATTAATTAGGCGCAGTCATCAAAAAACAATGTTTAAAAATGTCTGTAAAGTTATTTATTGTTTCCGTAGTTCGCAAGAATTACGGTAGATGGCTCCAGCGTCACCTTAAGACGTATATAATATATCGGAGAATTTCGAATATCTGGAACGTGTTTAGATAGCTCTGCTGGTCAGAGCATTCCCCCTGTAAGGGACTGGTCGCGGGTTCAAGTCCCGTTCTAGATGTTCTCTTTTTCCGATCTAAATCTTTAGAAAAAGTAAGCATACAAAATGCTTAAAAAATTTAATTGAAATAAAGATAGATAGTCTAGAATAGCATCTTAGGCTTTAACCCGAGACTTTTCACACAGGGGGAAATGCAGGCATCAGCTAGTCGTTTTATAAGTAACATTTTGTTACTTATGTCAAATATTACTTCCACAATAAAAAATAACTATTTAATCATTCAATTCGCTTCTTAATATGGCAATTAAAGTCCATGCAGTGCAAATTTTCATAAATCAATGATTTTAAAATGAGTCCAAAGTAGTTCAAGGTAAAAAATAAATTTTGCTTAAGAGTTCATTATAATCGTATATGAAGGATTTTGACACGTATATAAGACCTTTAAAAAATGTCATCATTACAAGTTATTCATCAAAAGCTCTGATAAAAATCATGGTAAATGAAACTCTGCCAAATTTTGTTTTACACTCTGTACCCTACTCATGTTACGTACACTTTTATGTTGTTTCAACTCTTAAAAGCTACAGCTGTGTTTTTAAATCCAGGTTTTAAATTTTTTTTAAATTAATTTTTTTTTTAAATTTTACGTTTCTGCTTTTATTTGTTTGTAACGCAGCACTTTGAAATTATGTGAATGCTTTCTGTACTTCCTTGAACGGAGCGGATAAGGGTTTAGCTGCGGGTGCAGCTTTAATTATCCCGTTTGAACTAAATGGTTTTACATCTATAATGGCACGTTTAACCACCATCTCACCTGTTGGTAAGGGATGATGTGGTCGATGATAGAGCACGCTTGCGTAGAAACAGCCTTATTCACTTTAGACTTGAAGACTACCCAGGTTATTTGGCTCTCTGGTAACGATAATCAATACTAATAACACAATACAGAGAACGTTGTGATATAGTAGAAGTAGTAGTGACCAAGAAAAAAAAAAGATGAATAAATAGTTTAGAGCATGGACTTCAACGTCACGGAAGTGAGGTTGAATGGGCAAACTCGGCAAGGGTAGGTACCTACATGACGTAGGTTGCCCATAGGGTTCAAGCCCAACATAACCGCCCCCGCTGGCCGGCGGGGGGGTATCCGAAGCGATGGCCGCACGAAAAAAAAAATAAAAAAGGTACATGACGTAGGCGTACATATGTCACTCAGATCGAAGATATTTTAAAGACCGTCAAACCGAAGGTCAAGAGTACCGGCAACCGGCGAGAATGTATGAAAACAACTATGAAAGTAGAAGAAGTGAAAAGTGTATGTCAGTATCGTAGCAAGCGGAAACATATGGTCCAAATTCGATAAGAGGCGTGATTGTATGTATGTGTGTAATAGGAAGTGATGATTACTGCCAACCGTGCTTACTTGTCAGGCCTTCAGACACAGTGACATTCTATTAGCGATAGCGCTAGTAGAAACGTTCAGTAATATCTGAGATGGACATTATCATTACTGTGTCTTTTGAATAAATTTTAATTTAATGTAATTTAAGTGTTATTTGATTCATTGATAACAAATAATGTACTTTGTCTACAGGCCCAAGAGAATCGTGAAAATCGTGTACAAAATGTCGAAGACGTATAAAGCTGGGCGATCGCAACGTAATGGAACATCGTACAATACCCAACCTTACATTCAAACTTGACTATTAAGACATAAATGTGCATTGTTTTGTTTGTTTCAGTGTTTAGATATTGTCAATTTATTGTGTCTGTACATTGGAGTTATTAAAAAAAAATGTTTCGAACCCAAAGATATATTTTCAAGATCACCGCATTGCCACTTCAGTTTGCTAATTTTTTGAGCTATGTCTATCTTTTAAAGGAACTCTAAGCATAGCCCGCCCCATTGGCCTATCTGCGCGACTGTTAATTTGTGGATTAGCCTCACCGTTACATGTGAGGTGAGGTGGATATCCGACGTCATTTACCAAATGTTGCCCAACTTAATGGAATTCTTCTGGTGACTTCTTTTTCAAAGTAACCTGCTTTCCCTATATTGAAATGATCAAATTCGAATAAACTGAACTCCTAAAACCTTGTTTTTTTAAATACTTATATAAAGACTTTCCGTAATTACCTAACAACGAGGCGACAGTTTGTATCTTTGCAAAGTTTAATGATTAATATTAAGATGGAACTTGTCAGCAACAGCTGCTACTGATAATAACAATCGTGAGTTTTGTCCTATCAGCGAGAGATAAGGAAACCATGGGAAGGAAAACAAAAGCTTTGAACTTGGGTTGAGATTTGAGATATGGTACTTAATGTAAATTCTAATATAATAACTTCAAATATAAAGTTACTTCGAAAGTATTTATTACCTTTGAGTGTTTATTGTTTCTAGGATTTGAACTTACAAAACTTCGAACTACTTCCTATTAATTTAATAAATGTGAAAGTTTGTGAAGATGTTTGTATGTTTGTTAATCAATCACGATCAGGTGGATACAGGGTTAGATTATAATCTGGATAACACATAGGCTACTTTTATCCCTGGAATAGGTTCCCATAGGTTACGGAAACAGAATTTCACGCGGGCGGAGCCGTGGGCATCGGCTAGTAATATTAGAAATGTGAGTTTGTGAAGGTGTTCGGATGTTTGACACTCAATCACGATCAATTAGCTGACCGAATTTAGTTGGAATTGGGTACATCGGTAGATTGGTCTACTTTTTATCCTTTTAATAGGTTCCCATGGGTTGCGGGAACAGGATCAGAATTCCACGCGGGTGAAGCTGCGGGCAACACCTAGTTTATATGTAAGTTTCCTTCCTCGTAACCAAGTTACCTGTCTATTGCCAGCTAGGGTTTTGTTTGGCGATTGCCAATAGCCTGGATCAGACCGAATCCTCCGTCTTGGCACAAATTCGTGAACGAATAAACGTTTCGTCTCACCTTGTGTGAGTATAATAAATTATTATTAAAACAGTAGGTAACATTTTATGATAAACCAAAGAAATAAGTTAAGTCATGAAAAATGTGAGGCAGAATGTCTGACCTGGCCGGGGTGCGACCCGTAGCACATCAGCGCACAACAATATAATTATTCACCAAAGCCCTGTTATAGCATTGCTTCAACCATTTTGAAGCAATGCTATGGGCTAATGACATTGATCATTAGTGGTAATTGTACCTTCAAGTATTTCTAGTGTCAGAAAAAGTCTAAATTGACTCTCAGGCATTTTTTACAGAATATGGCACTATTTTTCTATATTCAACCTACACTTTACCGATTTCATTTTTTGGTCCCCAAAAATTTATCAGAGTAGGTATTGATTTTTCTTTTCTCTTTCTTGTTCAAAAATATTACTAGTTTATTATTGTGAATAAAGACCCATCCATATATTCATAACACTATTGAAGTGTGATGTCTCGAATATTCTTTTAACTTTTGAATAATTAATTTATAATCGAAATAATATATTTTAAATTTTGAAGCGCACATTTGTTTCTCGCGCATTTTGATTTGTATTCTGAGAAATTCGAATTTACGATTTATTATTCACTAGCTGTTGCCAGCGACTTCGTACGCGTTAAGTTCTTCTCGATACTAACACGTAAGTATTAGGTTATTTTTTTATCGGGCCGAGTGTGGAGATAGAGTGTACTTCACACTCTTGTTACATTGACAATTCGTTCGAAATAGATAAATATTTAACATCAAAATCATTTCTGCTCGATTCCTTAATATAATAACGTGATGATATTAATTACGAAATATTTATGCGTCTCTAATCAATTATCTTCTATACGTGTGTAACTCTGTGTAGTTTCGACATTTTACATTTTACTGCCGATTACCTTAAAGATATAGCCTGATGAGTTATAGTCCGGAATTTGACCATTTCTTCAATATAAAATTTCATAAAGATCTACCTTGTAATAATAAACTTGTCATCAATAATAGTTAAGACCGATTTTGCTCTACTGCTCCTATCATACCTATAATAGCGTGATGATATATAGCGCAGTTTATGACCATGCCCGAGAAGAATGTTCTTGCAAAATTTCAGCCAAATCTGTTCAGCGGTTTTCAAGTGATGCTCGGACGTCGATAATTAAAAGCAGACAAACAGACAAACACTCTAAAAATCACAATTTTGGCATCGCTATCGCTCCTAGAACACACATAATTTTTTTTTGGAAAAATGTTCTATGTACAGTTTCACCTCGCTATGATTTTATTATATGTACAGATAATAAAAAAGAGATAAGTACAAATCACTACTTTCATGTGAACAACCTTCGAATGTTGGTATTTCATAAACATAAGTAAAAATGTTTCAATTTCTGCTTACTTTTTGATGTTGTTGATTTTATGAAGCTTTTGTAAATTCATTGAAGCTGAAATGGACACATTGTTAGTGCGACCAAAAATCTTTAGCGTAGTTACCACCACGCCAGTTCTCGTTGCGATTATTCACGTCTTCGGAGACGTGAATAATCTCATCAGACCGGAACGAGAACTTGCCTATGACACGCCTAGGAGTATCTTTGATATTACGGCCAAACTGGAATAAGTTTAGCGTACAGCCTAGGAAGGTTTTCGCAACAGATCCGGACAAAATCGATGATGGTTTTGAGTATACTGACAGTGTCCACGCAATATTTTATTAGTTCTGCGAAATGACGTGCCCGTTATACTCTTAGTATGTTCATTATCTATATTTGTTTGAATATAGTGCTACAATACACGTCTTATATTAAAAGGTTCTGCATATTCTAGCATTACTGGTGTACAAATTATTTAAGCACATTAGCTCAGCTGAAAACGCAAAATTATAATAACATAATTCAATAATACTTATTCAATGATTATTACATTATCTCAATAATTTCCTAATAATAGTTGCCATAATTTATCTTTACACTTTTCAAATTCAGCTATAGTATAAAAACAATTCTTCGTGAGCCATGCTTTTGACTTCCTCAGAAATACAGAGGTTTGAAATTGATTTAAGCTGTTTGGGACTGCATTATAAATGCGACCACATTTTTTATGGCCAATTTTTGTTTATTGGCAAGCATTGGAAGTGTGTCGATACTTTCTGCTATTCCATAATTTCGTTAAATACTTTAGCTGCAGAAATTCCCGTTTTTTTAGCAATACAACGTACCACGAGACGAATATCTCCTTAAACTATGTTGGTAGATCGTCTTTGATGGACGTTGTGCCACATTTTAAAATACAGTGCACTAACCTAAAGCTGTGGAATACCTTTTTTTTTTTTTTTTTTTATCGTGCGGAAATCCCTTCGGATACCCCCCCGCCGGCCAGCGGGGGCGGTTATGTCGGGCTTGCACCGACTAAAACCGCACGCCGTCTCGGGTCTTCAGACGCCGGGGTGTAAGGTTACCCATAGAGCATATCCCTCGCACCCGGCTGACCCTGGGCCATCTCACCACTAACAGCATCGCTCATCCTGTCTCCTCTGAAAGCAGAGGAGTACGGAGAGCGATGTGTTCCCGCCACGTTGGGTATTGGCCGACGATCAATGCCAACCCTATGAAGGGGTGAAGGGGAAGCCATTGACCGCCGCCCAGGGTGTACCGGCCGCTCCGATTCCGTTCCCCCCGGACTGCAGCGGGATCGGAATCGGAGCGACACTCGAGGAGGTTACCCAACACACACCCCAGCTGTGGAATACCTAATAATAGACCTTAAATGTATTTCTTAACTTGATTGATGTACTATATCTTGTGACACTTACCTGGTTGCTTCTACGGGCGTAATAAAATAACCGGAATAAAGTAGAATCAAATATAATTATTATTCCAAAGAACGCAGGTAGTGGGACACAAATTTAGTTTTATGCGTGGTAAGGCCGTCTGATTAATTCTCCCCAGTAGTACTTCCCTGGCCGCTGATGATGGTGGGAGGTTCTTCGAATGCTCCAATCTCCGTACGTCTTCAGTCTATCTGCCGACCTTCGACGAATAAACAAGTCTTGGGGGCGTTTCTTCAGGGCAGGAAACCCCACAGTAAAACCCCTAATACGGGGTTCAATACTGCGTAGGAGTAGTATATCGTAAAAACCATTTCAACCCCTATTTTCAAGATGGCGGCCGTTCGACAAGGGTGGCGACCCACAAACTTGGTTTTAGCTTTACAGTGACCCCCCTACACATAAAAAAAAATAAAATTGCGTCCTCTAAAAAACGCAACCCCAAATGTAACTTTTCAATGGACTAACAGGCTTAAACTGTTTTCTTAGGTCAATGTTTAGCGTTCTTTGGAATTTAGTAAGCGAATTAACAATTAATAATAATAATAATATGAAATCGAATTATCGTCATTGCATTAGGACTTGGAGGGTTAAGAAACATGTAAGGTTCTGTTACAATCTACTGTACCTATGTACTGTACCTTTTTTTTTTTTTTTTTTATCGTGCGGAAATCCCTTCGGATACCCCCCCGCCGGCCAGCGGGGGCGGTTATGTCGGGCTAGCACCGACTAAAACCGCACGCCGTCTCGGGTCTTCAGACGCCGGGGTGTAAGGTTACCCATAGAGCATATCCCTCGCACCCCGGCTGACCCTGGGCCATCTCACCACTAACAGCATCGCTCATCCTGTCTCCTCTGAAAGCAGAGGAGTACGGAGAGCGATGTGTTCCCGCCACGTTGGGTATTGGCCGACGATCAATGCCAACCCTATGAAGGGGTGAAGGGGAAGCCATTGACCGCCGCCCAGGGTGTACCGGCCGCTCCGATTCCGTTCCCCCCGGACTGCAGCGGGATCGGAATCGGAGCGACACTCGAGGAGGTTACCCAACACACACCCCACCTATGTACTGTAGCGTCCGGGGGTTGGACGCCACAATACCAATGTTGATAATAAGATAAACACAGAGGAAGAAATTTAAATGGGCATTTATTATATCATCAAAGCTTCCTATATCGGGTTTAGGGAGGTTTTTAAGCGTATACTTTTATATTACTTCGAACTAGGGAATCGCGAACTCCGCTCAAGGACTGAGCCTAAATTACAATTACATTTATATCTTCTCTTCGGCCGGCGGACCCGGGCGGCGCGTCTAGTCGCCCGCTGTCAGCCGCACAGCCGAAAGCCGCTCCACGCCGCAATTGTTTTTTCTTCCCTACGCTCTATTTAATTCAAATAAGTAATTATTTTTAAACTCTGACACATGATGGCCAGGTAACGAACCGTAGTGTGTGGGACGAGGTCCGAACACTACAGCAGCTACGCCCTTAATGGTCATTCATGTGACAGTTACATCGAACCCTAGATAAACTAAATCTGGGACACAAAAAAAAAGTTATGCGAATTGTCCCTTACAATGGGAATAACGAAGCAATCTTTGTAATAATTAGTAAACGATAGTAGAATTTCAAATTATAGCAATTAAACTGTAATAAATACTGAAAAACACGAACAAAGAAAAATTGCTTCATTCTTGGCCAGGCAAAAACCCAGGTTAAAAGAAACCTGACCACAATCAGCCTCATCAAAGAAAAGTTATTGGTATCACTTGCCGATACATTTTAAGGTTTGCCCTGAAAGGACTTAGTAACACAGTACTTTTAAGACCTACCTAACTAAAAAGAAAGATGACATAACTTGATCTGTCCTTACACATTATGCATGTGAAGCAGAGACTATGTCGCCTACACATTACTAAATTATTTTTAAAACAATATTAAAGAGAAAGAACTTACTCTATAAAGAAAAGTCTGATCGAAAACTAACTTTCAATCATCGTCGGCGCTTATGTCCAGAACGATTTGACTCTCTTACAAAGTTTAGATCACAACTCTCAATATTGTACAAAAAATAATTGCCTAACTCCTACGCTAGAACATCACGAACATAAAAAACAAAACAAATCTATTTATCTTCAGCAGCGCAGCAATATGAAATAAACAGAGAACACATATTAATAATAAAATACTACTAGTTACTAGTTACGCTAGTACGTAATGCGGTTTTAGTCGGTTCAAGATAACACGTTATTCACTACGTGAATTATAATTCTACTAAGACTTATAGTCCTTATTGGCCCTATTGACCCGCAGGCAACTATCAATGCTCTTGAAACATTCTGGAACAAGCCACCATCATAGCCATCTTCTCGTTGAGCACATAATATCACATAAAAGCACATAAAAGCAAAATAAACAACGATACTGATAAATGCGTCGCTCCAATTGTCGCACGACGTCTTTCTTCAAACGGTACGGGATCGATCCATTCACTGCCAACTGCAGAATGTTGGCGTTTCCGACTTCTGCGGAAACTAGCGCTTCACCAGCTGTAGCAACCACTAGCTCCTGTGGCAACCAGCACCTCTACCAGTTGTATGGAAACCGGCGTTCCTCCACACCAATTGTAGCTGTAGCAACCACCAGCTGTATGGAAACCGGCGTTCCTCCACCAGTTGTAGCTGTAGCAACCACCAGCTGTATGGAAACCGGCGTTCCTCCACCAGTTGTAGCGTCCGGGGGTTGGACGCCACAATACCTCGTGTTGATAATAAGATAAACACAGAGGAAGAAATTTAAATGGGCATTTATTATATCATCAAAGCTTCCTATATCGGGTTTAGGGAGGTTTTTACGCGTATACTTTTATATTACTTCGAACTAGGGAATCGCGAACTCCGCTCAAGGACTGAGCCTAAATTACAATTACATTTATATCTTCTCTTCGGCCGGCGGACCCGGGCGGCGCGTCTAGTCGCCCGCTGTCAGCCGCACAGCCGAAAGCCGCTCCACGCCGCAATTGTTTTTTCTTCCCTACGCTCTATTTAATTCAAATAAGTAATTATTTTTAAACTCTGACACATGATGGCCGAACGAACGAACGAACGAACCGTAGTGTGTGGGACGAGGTCCGAACACTACAGTACTGTACCTATTGATTTTTTTAATTCCACAAACACATTACTACTAACTGCAAACCAAATTACTATACTCAGTTCTTTTTTGGTATTTAGCAAAAAGTTCAGCTTTGCCAGTCAGTATTTAATATTGGATTTTAAAAAGTTTGTCCACCTTTAATTAAATTGTATGCTTCATATTGACATTGAATTTAAGAATTACACCTACCCTATGCTGAACTATTGTGTGAAAACGTTTCCCCCTTCTTGTGTATCCGAGTTCTTAAGCGGGGCGCGAAAATGTATCTATTGCGCTGTCACTCTGAAAACCACCATTTTAAAATGTTGGCAATAGAAATATAAATACGTACCTTTTTTTTTTTTTTTTTTTTTTTTCGTGCGGAAATCCACTATTCAAATAATTAAAAATAAATTGGAAACCACCCAAACTTAGCAGCAGGCAGATTATAGTCATAGCGGCGGTAAGGCCCATCATGGAGGATTGGCTGGAGAGGCGACACGGAAGCCTCTCCTACCGACTGACGCAGGTGATCTCAGGGAAGGGGTGCTTCGGGGACCACCTGCATCGGATCAGGAAGGAGCCAACGCCTGAGTGTCATCACTGCGACGCGAGCGAGGACTCAGGGCTGCACACGCTGGCGGACTGCCCGGCGTGGGAGGCGCCGAGGCGTGACCTCGTGGCAGCCATCGGGGTGGGAGTCCTCTCGCTCGGCAGCATGATTGCGGCAATGGTGCGGAGCGCGAGCGCGTGGGCCGCCGCCGCCTCCTTCTGCGAGCATGTAATGCTCGCGAAGGAGGTGGCGGAGCGCGCCCGGGAGAGACTTAGAACTCTCCCGGTCCGCCGAGCCCGCAACTTGCTCGCCGCGCGTCGCAGGCAACTCAGGCGCCGGAGGTCGCTTAACGACCTCCGTCCTCCATGAGCGCAGGCCTGGGGGTGGCGGGTGAGGCCACCTGTCACCCCAGCAGAAGCAGGCCGGGACGGTGGGGCGACTAGCGCCCCTCCCCCAAACCGGGGCAAGACGGGGACACCGTGGTTCCCAAACCCGAGGGGGCCATCTCGAAACCGGAGATGGCCCAGGGTCAGTCGGGGTGCGAGGGATATGCTCTATGGGCAACCTTACACCCCGGCGTCTGTAGACCCGAGACGGCGTGCGGTTTTAGTCGGTTCAAGCCCGACATAACCGCCCCCGCTGGCACGCGGGGGGGTATCCGAAGGGATTTCCGCACGAAAAAAAAAAAAAAAAAAAAAAAAGGCAGATTATAGTCAAATAGACGAATTGATCATAAAAAGTCTATTTTAAGCACATTTTACAGTGTAATGTAAATTTATTGATCTCTATCCAGAAACCAAATCAAATCCAACAAAAACAAGATCACCGAACTTCTAAGTATGTAATTCAAGAGTATGGGGTAATTGTTTTATAATTACCCAGTTTCCCCGCGCTTGCCAAGGTAAAAATAGTTAAAACTTTTAATGAGTTTGAAAAGTGTTTGTACTCGGATGTAACGGGAGATAAAAGAAAAGTCCGACGCAATGACTCCGTTTTTTCATTTTGACGGGGTAAACTGGACGAAAATCTCCAGCGAAGCTTGAGTTCTTCTGATAGTCAGGAATGAGCGACACTTTACCTATTTAATATTATAAGTAAGAATATCCATAATGAGTTTGATTATTAAATTTGTTGAATCATACGATTCAATGAAACACAGTTTATAACTAAGTGGACAGATACTTAGTCTCGGAAGACTAGGAAAGATTGTAGCGAAGTGAAATGCTCTCTGACCCAATTAAGGGTCATTAGGACTAAAGTCCATATTATAATCACTCGGGACTGCTAGGGCAGGAATATAATCCCACAATTAGGGCTTTTGTACGTGTCCCACATTATAGTAGAACTTGATATGGGGATATAGTAAAAATCGAAAACACCTTTATTTCCTTGGGTTACATGTCACATGGAAGTGACTGATATTCGACTCACTTTATTTAGGAATTAGGGATAAAGTTAGAAAAAAGATTTACTGCGTATAACTTGATCCAATGAAACATTAAATGATTTATGCGGTGGTGTCAGATGGCTATAACAGATTTCTCATTTTAATATACGATGCAATAAACATACTTTTAATATGGTTTAAAAGAGCCACATTTTAAAATGAATATGCGACTTTTATGTCTCGTGGTTTTGAAGATTTTATGTTTATTATATTGAACTCTTGGCGTCATTGTAATATTTCTTAGTTGGTCTTCTTCAGCCGAGTACCGATCCGGGTTCCATCCAAAGCTTTTACCTTGGAGCCCAGTAGCCGCTCTCCTGCTGTTACAACGATACTGCACGTTACACTTTTGTGGAGGGGCCAGTGTGTGCAGCAGCGCCTTGACCATGTGACAGTTATCGGCACGGAAAGCCTCTCGTTTGAGCCCTTGACTTTATCCATGATACAGAGCGAGAGTGTTTGGAATTCCATCGCTTCGTTTTGCGAGGAGGAGGACACAGGAGAAGAGTAATAGCCTGCGTCAAAGCCTTGACGGTCTATCACCAGGTATTGGCTTGCAGGTGAAGTTGGCTTGGGCTCCGAAGATCTTGGCGGGGCCCATACACCCTTAACATTTCTAGTTTGGCATTAGACCTATTTTTTTTTTACTGGGATTGTAATATGAACACGCATTCAATAGCTACACAGTTAACAACTGTTCGCGACAGACACTCAGTGTAGTGAAAGTGATTTTTTGTGATCCGTAAAAATGAAATTGAAAATTAGTGAATCGTAAAACAAGTGATTTGTGACAAAACAGTAAAATGATTATTGTAGACATTCAATTAACATAGCCACCGTACGCACGAGACGGTCGCAGCACCCCTTTTTTGTTAATAGTTATAAGAATTTTATTATGTAAAATCACTATATCGTAATTTAGTCAAATCAGCCATAAAAGCGTTGTTTGGAATGTTGTGTGAAATAAAGTTTATGCATTATATAGAGTCAATGAGTGGCTACCACATAACAATCCATCTAATACCGTACGATGTATAATATTTGTGTAATCGACCAATAACGTCGCATGATAGAGCCCAGCCACTCATAATTTCGATTGTAAACTGCTGTAATTAGTAAACAATAGTAAATACATATTAAAAACCCTTACCATGGGATGGGTGACCGCCCTACCCACCTTGTTGCATTTATATATTATAATTCTTGTACATAGTTCGTTAAATATAAGTAAAAAACTGTAAAATAGATAGTGAAAAATGAATGTAAATTTCCGTATAATTTGTTCGTATTTTGATGGCCCTCGTCATGGTAAAGTCTGAGAGTACCTAAGCTGGCACAACATTTTGAACGATTGCGACATCTTAGCCGAGTCGCCAGCAATAGTCTTCGAGTTAACTCTCAGACTTTGCACTGATCAGATGGGCCAAGCCATATTATTCAACCGAATTCTGTGTCTTATTTACTGGTGTTCCTGTTCAATCCAATTCGGAACCGTACCGTTCGCGGTCGGTTTATCCTTTCGCTTAGAGAGACGCACAGGGACGAGTATTTCTACTTTCCCTGACCTCGTTCGAAAGATACAGTCCACACCTCCGCTGCATGGCAGGGAAAGAGTGTGCATACTGACGGCCAGTCCCTTTAAATGTACCTAAGGCGGACGTAAGCTGATCGCTGGCGTTTGAATCTGCGTTTATGACCAGATAGAGCGTCACGTGAGGCCTGTTCGCCACATTTATTGGTCCTTCGTAGCCGGATTAAAAACGTTGCTGGCCATTTATTGGTCCTTCGTTGCCGGATTAAGAGCCTGCTGGCCACATTTATGTGGTTCATTGCGAGCCGGATTAAAGCGTTGCTGTCCACTTGTGGATAGCTTCCAGCCGGACGTATCGCATGACAGCCTGCTTTTCCCGTGCGTCTAAATTCTCGTCTAATTAGAGTCAGTGTTTTAAAACAGTAATTAGAGTCAGTTCCGCGTATTTATATCCGTTCTTATAAGACAAAATAGTCAAACAGTATACAGTAACGTGTGCGCGATTTATATCCGTATTATCACCAGTAAATAAGCCAGTTTTAACCAGTAAACTATAGAATCAAGTGAATCTGCGTTAAGTATCGTGTTAAACAGTAAAAACTACAGAATCAGTGAACCTGTGTTAAGTGTCGTGTGAATTAGTGCCAGCCAACATGCCGACCACCAGATCTAAAGCTTCAGAACCAAGCCAGCCTGAGAAGACTCTGGCTCGAGAAGAGATCCTCCGCCATGAGCAGCCGCCACGCTCACCCTCAATACCAGTCGGATCCGAGGTAAGCGCGCCATCGTGCATGACTCAACCGACAACCAGTACACCACGGGCCCCTAGCGCAAAGACGCAAACAGATATCAGTAAAAAACCGTGGTGTCTGGAAGAGAATAGATCAGACAGTACGTTACGTCCAGTTGAACAGAAACCCATAGAAGGAGTACGTACCTCTGAGTCATTCAGCCGTGAGCCATGCGTGACGATTAGATCCAGATCTACTATACATAGTAAATCGAGGGCGCGCAAGCGTGCATTGAAAGCTCAGGAGGAGATGCTAAAAATTAAACTGCAACTAGCTGAGGTGGCACTACGCAGGGCTGAAGAGTCAGCCGAAGACACTGATTATGATGATGATGCCCATTCAAGGTCCGAATATGTTCGTTCGTGGTTACAAGAAGATGCGCCCTCGACACGACTCGGCTTAGAACCACGTTTTGTAAGTGGACACCTCCAGAAGGAGACCCACGAAGATGAGCCTCAGAAAGAGGTTCCCATCGTGCCCCGGGATGGGGGCACAGCCGAATTAAATGAACTCCAAAAGGAGGCACCAATGGTACCCCGGGTTGGGGGTACAACCGCTTATATTGAGCCTCAGAAAGAGACTCCTATCGTGCCCCGGGTTGGGGGCACAGCCGAATTTAACGAGCTCCAAAAGGAGACACCTTTGGTACCCCGGGTTGGGGGTACAACCGCTTATATTGAGCCTCAGAAAGAGACTCCTATCGTGCCCCGGGTTGGGGACACAGCCGAATTTAACGAGCTCCAAAAGGAGACACCTTTGGTACCCCGGGTTGGGGGTACAACCGCTTATATTGAGACTCAGAAAGAGCCTTTCAACGTGCCCCGGGTTGGGGGCACAGCCGAATTTACAGTACAGTCAAATGAGAATAATTTGAAACCGTTTATTACCGAACTAACATCTGCTATAGCTGCGCTCGCTGATAGAAAACCGATGGAGGCTTCATTTACGTCCTCGTATCCATCGGCATCGAAGGTCATAATGACTTTACCAGTGTTTGGCGGGTCGCATACCGAATGGCTGTCATTTAAAGCAATATATGACACCACTAAGATGTATTTTAATGACATCGAGAATACAGCTAGACTCAGACGAAGCCTTAAAGGCAGAGCTATAGAAATTGTTAGTTCCGAACTTATAGCAAATGCACAGCCGGAGCATATTATCCGAGAACTTGAACTCCAATTCGGACGACCTGACTCCATCGCTCAATCAGAAACCGATAAATTAAGAGCATTGCCGCGATGTACCGAAGCCCCTAAGGACATCTGTACGTTTGCCAGTCGTATAAGGAGTAGCGTCGTCACTCTTCAGGCTTTAAAGAAAAACCATTATCTGATGAATGCCGAATTACTACGAATACTCACAGATAAGCTACCTAATTCACTCCGTGTTCAATGGTATCGCACGTATACCGAAAAGTATAACTCTACTCCTGATTTAGCTTCGTTCAGCGAGTACGTAACCGAATATGCCCGCTATTGTAGTGCCTTCGCACCAGCCGAGACTATCAGAGATAACCGAGATAACCAGCCGAATCGTCGTGTCCCTCAGAGAGCCTTTACGGCCACTGAGAGACAGACCGAAGATAAGATCACACGTAAGTGTAGGATATGCGACTCTAAGGGGCACTACGCATCGAACTGTGAAACCTTCATCAAAGGAAACTCCGATAAGAGGTGGGACTTGGCGAAGAAACACAAACTATGTTTTCGTTGTATTAAATTCCGCCATAGCGATCATAGATGTCAGATCAGGAAGTGTGGTGTAGACAACTGTCCGGCCTCTCACCACAGATTACTTCATTATAGTAAACAGAAACCTCAAGAAGAGACAGTCGCTAGTTCATTTATCCGTTCGAGTAAACAAGCCTTTTTAAAGATAGCACCAGTTAAACTCTCCGGACCGGCGGGAGAGATATTGACGTACGCTCTCCTTGACGATGGATCTACCATATCCCTCATAGATAGAGATATAGTAGCCGAGCTGGGAGCCCGAGGTAAGACTGAACCGTTTACCATCAAGGCCATAGGGGATACAGCGATCGATCTACCGGACTCACGAAGAGTCGAAGTTTATATAGGCAACCCCGATGGTACCAGCATCCCGTTGACGGTGAGAACCGTGCCCAAGCTGCAACTCTCGTCACAGACCATCAGCGAGACGGACATTGAAGACTGCGAACATCTGGCAGATATCAAAGATCAGCTCGTCTACACCGGAGGAACCCCAAAGGTACTAATAGGCCAAGACAACTGGCACCTTTTAATATCTAGCCACACCAAGAGGGGACCTCGCCAACAGCCAGTCGCCTCGCTCACAGCACTAGGATGGGTGCTGCATGGAAGCCACAGCCGAGCTTTAGGTCACAGTATACATTTTATTAATCAACTCTCAACCGTTGACGACAGCATTGACCATCAATTAAAAGAATATTTCGCAATAGAATCACTTCTAATCAACCCGCGTCGCCCGAAATGCGATCCGGAACAGTTAGCTGCGAACATTTTAGAAAACAATACCGTTCAACTAACCGATGGCCGCATACAGACCGCTCTTCTATGGAAGAAGGACGACGACGTTATGCCAGACAGCTATAATAACGCTGTTAACAGACTAACGTCAATAGAGCGAAAATTAGATCGTAATTCAGATTTAAAATCGAAATACACCGAACAGATTGAATTACTCATACAGAAAGGGTATGCGGAGGAAGCTCCGAAGCCAGCCAAACCAGGTAAGACCTGGTACTTACCGCATTTCGATGTCCACAACCCTAGCAAGCCAGACAAGCTAAGGATAGTCCACGACGCTGCCGCCAAATCGGGAGGAAAATCTCTCAACGACTTCCTACTAACAGGCCCGGACTTATTACAGTCACTCCCAGGTGTCATGATGCGCTTCCGTCGCCACCAAATCGCCGTCTCAGCTGACATCACCGAGATGTTTATGCAGGTGCAGGTGCGTCCAGAAGATCGGGACGCACTAAGATACCTATGGAGAGGTAACCGGCGGGAGGGAGCGCCAGATGAGTACCGTATGAAATCTATCATCTTCGGCGCAGCCAGCTCACCTTGCACCGCGATCTTCGCGAAGAATTGGAACGCGAAGCAGCACTCAGACGACTATCCCGAAGCAGTGAACGCCATCGTCAACCATCATTATATGGACGACTACCTTGATAGCTTCCCAAACATAGAAGAGGCGATACGCATCACCACACAGGTACGTGACATTCACAGAAAGGCCAAGTTTGAGTTACGAAAATGGGTCTCTAACTCTGTACAGCTGAAAGATCGATTAGAGAACAGTCCGAACGTGTGTGTATATATGTGTATGTGTAAATATCACATCTAAGGCCCAGGAAGAGAAGATCCTCGGCCTGATCTGGGACCCACATACAGACACTCTAAGTTTTAACTTAAAACTAGCCAGACTGCCTGACAACTTAGTAAACAAAACGTCGCCTACCAAGAGGGAAGCTTTAAAAATAATTATGTCGTTGTATGACCCTCTCGGGTTGGCATCACCGGTCACCGTGAGAGCCAAACAGATTCTCCAGGAGGCATGGCGCCTAGGCACAGACTGGGACGAACCGCTAGACGAGAAACTTTCAGCCCAATGGAGCGTATGGACAGATCATCTACAAGCTCTCAAGTTCGTGAGGATACCTAGGTGCTACCCGGGATACACCGATCGTCATACAATTCAGATGCATGTTTTTTCGGATGCCAGCGAAGCAGCCTACACTGCAGCCATCTACTGGCGGACCGTCACCCATGACGGACAGGTGAGAGTCAGTCTCGTCACGGCAAAGGCGAGGGTGACCCCATTAAAACTCACGTCGATCCCTAGATTGGAACTGCAAGCTGCGGTGATGGGAACTCGATTAGCTACAGCCGTCACCGAGAGCCACAGGATTCAGCCAGACTCTATTACCTACTGGTCTGACAGCAAAACAGTTTTAACTTGGTTAAGGAAAGGCTCTCGTATTTATAAACCCTTTGTAGCTCACAGGATCGCCGCCATAGAAGATAGCAGTAAGGTCGAGGACTGGAGATGGCTCCCGTCAAAGTCAAACATAGCAGACTCAGCCACTCGCGATGTACCTGCTAATTTCACATCCGATCACGAGTGGTACAACGGACCGGCCTTCCTATATAAGGATGCGACAGACTGGCCATCCGAGAAGCCGCTACTAACCGAAGCCACCGGCGAAGAGAGAGTCACCACCGCAACAGACGTAAGTGCCTCAATAATTGACGTCACCAGGTTCTCCAGCTGGGAGAAGCTTCTACGCACCACCGCCCGGGTGCTACAGTTTATAGACGCACTCCGAAAACCTCGAACTCAACAGGTGGCCTACAAGAGGACGATCAAGAACAGTGAAAAGGATCCCGATTGGCGTCACACCGCTCGGCGAGTAAAGGTATCTAAAGGGCCAGTGTTACCCCAGAACACTGTACCCAATCAGAATTTAAAAATTCTGAGGTGAGGTGAGGTGTCTGGGAGCGTCTAGTACGCTGCGTAAAGACCGCACTCACCACGGTCCTACACGAGCGCCATCCCCATGAAGAGGTGCTCTCCACTTTGCTGTGTGAGGTGGAATACACAGTGAATAGCCGCCCCCTCACACACGTCTCCGTGAGCCCCGAAGACGACGAGGCTATAACCCCGAACCACATCTTACTCGGTGGTTCCTCCCGACTTTCATCGCTCGGTGAGTTCGACTCTACCGACATCGACCACAAGAAGCAGTGGCGACGCGCTCAGACGCTCGCCGACATGTTCTGGCGCAGATGGGTGCGCGAGTACCTACCCGAGCTGCAACACCGGCGGGAGCCCCATGGGTCGGGCCCTCGCATCGAGGTCAGCGATCCTGTCTTGATCGCCGACGGTCAGCTGCCCCGCAACACTTGGCCAAAGGGCCGAGTCACCGCCGTCTACCCAGGCGCCGACGGTCAAGTCCGGACCGTTGAGGTGCGCACAGCCGGGGGCGTGCTCAAGCGCCCAACTAAGAAGATCGTGCCACTGCCTAAGTGATGTCGCTCACCGAGGAATGCAGCATCACAAGCGGCCGCGCCTCACTCTGCTGCACGGCGGGAGAAATGTTGGCGACAGACACTCAGTGTAGTGAAAGTGATTTTTTGTGATCCGTAAAAATGAAATTGAAAATTAGTGAATCGTAAAACAAGTGATTTGTGACAAAACAGTAAAATGATTATTGTAGACATTCAATTAACATAGCCACCGTACGCACGAGACGGTCGTAGCACCCCTTTTTTGTTAATAGTTATAAGAATTTTATTATGTAAAATCACTATATCGTAATTTAGTAAAATCAGCCATAAAAGCGCTGTTGTGTGAAATAAAGTTTATGCATTATATAGAGTCAGTGAGTGGCTACCACATAACAATCCATCTAATACCGTACGATGTATAATATTTGTGTAATCGACCAATAACGTCGCATGATAGAGCCCAGCCACTCATAATTTCGATTGTAAACTGCTGTAATTAGTAAACAATAGTAAATACATATTAAAAACCCTTACCATGGGATGGGTGACCGCCCTACCCACCTTGTTGCATTTATATATTATAATTCTTGTACATAGTTCGTTAAATATAAGTAAAAAACTGTAAAATAGATAGTGAAAAATGAATGTAAATTTCCGTATAATTTGTTCGTATTTTGATGGCCCTCGTCATGGTAAAGTCTGAGAGGACCTAAGCTGGCACAACATTTTGAACGATTGCGACATCTTAGCCGAGTCGCCAGCAATAGTCTTCGAGTTAACTCTCAGACTTTGCACTGATCAGATGGGCCATTAATAAAGCCATATTATTCAACCGAATTCTGTCTTATTTACTGGTGTTCCTGTTCAATCCAATTCGGAACCGTACCGTTCGCGGTCGGTTTATCCTTTCGCTTAGAGAGACGCACAGGGACGAGTATTTCTACTTTCCCTGACCTCGTTCGAAAGATACAGTCCACACCTCCGCTGCATGGCAGGGAAAGGGTGTGCATACTGACGGCCAGTCCCTTTAAATGTACCTAAGGCGGACGTAAGCTGATCGCTGGCGTTTGAATCTGCGTTTATGACCAGATAGAGCGTCACGTGAGGCCTGTTCGCCAGAACAACTATGAATATTAAAACAATCTTGGATGTCCCCCAACTTTTAAAAGTCAAATCAATTTGAAACTTCGTAAAATATGTGTCATCTGGATGTAAATGTATTGATTTGACAGTCTCTAGTAGATCTGATGTGGAGTCAGGATGTGAATAGCGGTACTCTACTAGTAATAGCCTTGAATATGTGCTTATTAGTTTTGTTATTGTAATGAGTCTCATACATTTGGTAACAAGCGTGTTATTTAACCTTTTATAATACGATCATAAAGATTTTTCGATTTGAATTATTAATTTGACAGAACGAACCTCCACCAAGTCTCTGCGACTGACTGACGTATGTTATGACGTCGTCTGTGGCGTAGCAGTAGTGCATTCGACTGCTACGACAGGGGGCGCGTTTTCGATTCCCGCTCATTGAAAAAATTTGTATGCATGAATATGTCTATTTGCATTGGGGTCTGGGTGTTTCTATGTATAATATGTGTGTATTTAAAAAATAAAGTATGTCTAGAAAGTCTTGGGTCTAGAAAGCGTTGTGTAGAATGTCGTAGAATATGTATGTATGTATGTATATGCTATTAATGTTGTTATCCGGGTTTAGGTATTTATTGATATTGCTGTGATAGATGACAATAATCACTTCACAACGACAATAATCGATTCAGAAAGCTTAAATATTTTCTTGTTGCTCTTAATTCCATTGTACAATATATACATTAGTAAATACATTCATGATAATAGCTATACAGTTAGTAGGAGCGGAAAACGTATCCTACAAACATCTATTTAACATAAATATTTATATTTAATTCTGAGAGCAAAAAAAATCACAAAACATTAAATTTGACACAGTTTATTACAAAAATAACAAAAATTACCATGTAGGGATATTTTGGCATTACACTTGCGTTTAATTCTTAACACAACATGATGCGTGCTATATTTTGACCAGAATCTCCGGGTTTACTATGCAAATTGAGGGATTAACAAACGCTTTCGAAATCTGGGTGCCTGGTACATGCTTGTATCACTGTTCCAATGTAGCTGGATGTTATGATAAGACTATTGTGACATAAGTGTTTCTATGTTGCTGCCCATCGAGAGATTGGGTTTAAAGTTGCTACGAATATATAACTTTTTATTTTGAGAAATGGTCCAGCGTGGTCTTACCGCTTGTGAATGTAATATTGGCAAAAAATGTCTAACAATATAAGCAGGCTTTTATAATTATATAAAAATGAAACTCTAGATGCATAAGCATCTAGAGTTTCATTTTTATCATCAAGTGCAAACTTCATTGAGTGTATGCGGCCCACCAACCTCACCTTCTCGTCGGTATACGTGCTGATTGACAGAAATGGCCCTGGTGCCGGCTTTCCTCTTGGATTTGGCTCATGGATGGCATCTTATCTGCAAAAGCCAAGTTAAATCAAATTATGGGAATAGTAGTAGTAGAACGAATCCTAAACTCTAAAGTGCAAGGTTAGAATGCCACCGAGATGGGCACTCGGATGAAGAAGACGAGAAGTCAGTAGTTACAACTTTTTAATTGTTAGTAACTCAGTTCAGTCCATTCCTTGATGGCATCAGCCATTTGCGTCTTTGCCGTTCTAGCTCATTCATTTAGAATACTTTTGGAGTTAAGAGAAACATATTTATTTATAAGATTTAGTAGCTATATCCTTAATATTAGGTAAATGTACGTACCCACATCCTGTGTCTTAAATATCATAGTAACCTAATTCATTAGTATTCTCAGCCCTCGAGCGAAAATTAATTGCTAGCTTCAGGAGTGGTTTAATATCACGATTCTTGTTATTTTAGCAATAATAGGCTAAATAGATACATATTTTATAGGCGTATATATACACTTAATATTTTGTGTACCTACAAGCCATCCAATTACTTAGTACCCGAAGATATATGAAAGTCGCTTTTAGACTTTCCAAGATATCGTAGCCCATAAATTCGCCCTACATATCTCGTCAATCATTCATTGTGAGCAACCGAACCTCCAAGGGACTTATAAATTTAAAGAAGTAGATGTTTGACATAAGAAAATAAAAATCCTTATAAGTCAATCTGTGATGTGTGTCTTTTGATTGTCCTGTTGAACTTTGATTACAAACTGTGTCTCAAGATGTTGTAGTTTTGAGTTTAGGAAAATAGGTCAATGAAATTGGTTATGGATGAATTTATGTAAGAGATACATTACAAATTGTATGGTGTATGTAGCCCCATCAAACCGGTTGTTGATTGACGGATGAGGCAGACGATAAAAATCGTATGTCAAGTAATGAGAAGAAGAGAGGAAGCTGTAAGCGTAAGCAACCGGGAACAACGCTAAGATGATGATGATGAAGCGAAGATATCTAAAACCTTTAAACGAGCAATTCTTGTATATATACTATTATGAAATTATAAAATAGTTGTGTTTGTTGTGCAGATGTTTGAAAAAAGAATACTTGGGTTATGTTAAATGATGGATTCTGAACATAAATTATTTTGATTTTCATGCAGTTCCTTCTATTAGAAAGATCTTGGTCAGACTTAAAATGTGCCGTATGTTTGATTGCAATTGGTTAACTAGAACCGGAGATATGACCAAATACGATAACCGACCTCCGCGCGGGCGGAGTCGCGGGCATAATCTGAATCTTGGAAATGGCTCCAACTATTTTCATGAAATTTAGTATGAAGAGGGTTACGGGGGCGATAAATCGATCTAGCTAGGTTTCATGTTTAGAAATTTTCGAAAAATAAAACCGTACATAGGTCGGTCATTCAGGTATATTAATACATTGGGTAATGTATTAATATACCAAACTAAGATTTCAAATAAGAAAGAATCTTTGAAATCGGTTTACAATACAAATCTATATATTGTATGTCACATAATAACTTCACCGATTGCGATCGAAATGCATCTTATTTTGATACCTATAGAAAAAAAAAGTATCTTATCTTTGGTATCCGTTTAGTTGCTGGCATTTTTGAATTTTAAGCAATCATTCAGTTGTAGGCAGGACAACAGGATGAATAGCCAGTTATATGATACTAAATACTACCTACCGCAACTTAAAAAAAAAACGACGGGTTGCACTCCGGGAGTGCCGGCAGAAGTGAAAACTTGAATATTAACGTTGTATATTTTTGATATTTTGGAATGGTTAGGGAATAATTTTGCACGAATTGCTTTAATTATCAGTATAAAAGTACTATCATTTATGTGATAATAGATGCACTTTGTTTAATTTACATTTTATATCAATAGATTTATGGCACAAAATAGAATAAATATTACAAAAAGTTATATGATGACAAAAAGTGTTTCTTGGGCCTCGGTCGGAATCGATTTCAGTCTTGACGAAGTCAACGACCATTCATTAAACTAACGCGCCACCAAGGTTGTTAAGTAGAGTGTGAAATTAGCGCTTCCATATTTGTCTGCAAACGTCTTACGAATTTTGGATCAGGTCACGTGTTCTGACGCGAGTTTAAACTTTTTTATCCATTACAAAAAAAGTGCACAACGCCGCTAAAGAAGGTTTCACTTAAAAAAAAACTTCTAATTAAAACCAGGTCCGTTTCTATGCAACAACATAACCAATTAGAATTTGTTTCTCGATTGCATTGCTATTTATCTTCAAATTTATAACAAGAGCAATATTTTTCCATCGAATATCATTGGGAGTCGAGAACCATTGTGTAGAGTAGTCGTCCGCATTGTATCAATGTTGGATCCAAATCCACTTCAGTTGAACAAATCGAGCTATTGTTAGAAGTTTACGCAGATAAGTATCATTTACAGATTTTGTTATTATTACAAGCTTTTTTCACCAACTGACCATTATTACATATAGGGTTTTCTGTGTAGATTTTATGAATAATATCTTTTTGTATGATTTTGGCTCGTGGCCAAGTGGTAACATAGGAGGTTAGGACATTGCAAAGTTAAGCAATACTAGCCAGGTGAGTCTTAGGACGAGTAACCATTTTAACACATTGAGACCAGGGCGTGCCGTACCCACTTACGTACTCCAAGACACGGACTGTCTTGGAGAGCACGTTAAGTCATCGGCCCCGAGTGTCATACGAACATCAGTTGCATTTGTTACGGGTAATTGGAGTCCAAAATAGTCCCGTAAGCTGGTCTAACTACAGAACTTCGATATTACCAGTGGGTTGTGGTGGTCAGATGGCAATCGTTTCGTGAAAAATATCGAAGTTTGGTCGTTACGCAGCTAGACTGAAAGCCGACCCCAACTGAGTTAGGAAAAGACGCAAACGATGATTATCTTTTTGTATGATTTAGTTTTTTATTGTTTTTTTTTTGTATGCCACTATACACTTCAGTGCATCAGAACGTTCCTCGTGATGCTTCGAGTTTATAGTAACTAAGATTGAACTTCGACTGTCTTTGCCCCTGAGTAGCCCTGAGTACGCCCCCGCTGATCGGCGGGGGGTATCCGAAGGGATTTCCGCACGAAAAAAAAAGGTACTAAAGTATTTATTTTCGTGAGCAAATCTCTGCAACGGGATTAACGTCTATCGTCGGTATGGTGAAATCAAACCGACTAAAACCACACGTGTTTCGTCACGGAAACCTGTTACAAGGGACGTAGCGTTGCTCCTGGTTGTCGCGGGCTCCACTCCTTCTGATTTTGCTTACACGGCCACTTAACACTAACCTTCGGTAGTTAATAACCAAGCCATTTGTCGTCACGGTATACGATACGAGTCAGTTATAGTATTAAGGCAGTGCCAATAGTTTCACGTTAAAAAGCTCGTAAGAAATTTACCTAAAACAATCCGTTTTTTTCGTGCGGAAATCCCCTCGCCGACCAGCGGAGGTGGTTATGTCGAACTAAAACATCGCCATCTTGGGCCTTCAGACGCCGGGGTGTAAGGTGGCCCATATGGCATTTTTCTCGCACCCCGGCTGGCCCATACCTAGAACCATATAATATTAACAATAATAACAATAACAAGATATCGTCTTCAGCCAGAAATGAATATGTTGGTTGCTCGGCCAGTCTAAATACACAATAATACTGAAGGATTGTTTCTAGGCAATCTTTTGGCTATCAATGATAATTGAAGAATAGCACACAGCGTAAAGATATGTTCGCGCGATTGTTATATTACGCCGTAACCCCAGTCCGTATCCAACTTAATGCTTTAGGATCGGTATACTTAGAAAATGCGCCCTTCTAGTATTATTTTATTTACAAAAGCGTTTTGGCCTTACCCTTTGTTGCTTTCATCACTCTATAACTTCATAATACAAAAGGATAAGGTACTTTTGGAATTCGGACCAGATAAGAACGGTCTTAATATCGAGATACCTACCGATAAACCATTCTCAATTCAAACTACAATATACAATAGGATATTATGTATTTTATAGAAACTACACTTATCCTACTTATACTATAAATGAGGACATTTGTGAGCAGGAGGTGTAAATGTATGCTTGTTGTTATTTTACGTAAAATCGGCTGGAATAACACATAGGCTTTTTATCCCGGGTATAGGTTTCTGAGAGCGATGTAAACTTGATTAGTATTTCACAAGGGCGGAGCCGTGGGCTAAAACTAGTAAATAAACAAGTTTCATTCCATTTGAAGGCTGCCTTGAATCCAAAGGCACGTCTGTCTACCAATTTGGGGATGTGCAGGCGTAAAAATATAAATAAATACTTAAACAGTGCACTCTTCTATCTTCTATTTTAGTTCCTCTCCAGATTGATTTGAAAAGATATATTTTGTATTTCGATCTATTTATGTACAATCAACGACAAAAGTAGGTCAATTTACTATATAATTTTTTTATACCACTAAGGTGGCAGACAAGCACACGGCCCACCTGATGGGAAGCGGTTACCGCGGCCAATGGACGTGTGCAACTCTAGTGGCATCACACTCGCGCTGCCGACCCTGTAAAGGAAAGGGGTAAAGAGGTCACTTTTTCTTTTAAACCTTAATAAAAACAATACAATACAATACAAGAAATAGATAACCTTATTCTCTGAATACAAAACATACTCGCACGTTAGAATTTACTGATGTATTAAATATATAGTCATCATCATCAGCCTCATAGCGATTTTCCAGTTGCGTCCAAAGTTCGCATTTCAGAGCCCAAGGTCCGCTTATTGTATTTGATATGTATTTCCGTTTTTCTGGGAGCGACTGCTGTTTGACCTCCCCACCCTGAGAGGAAAATCTGAGCCAGGGCCTCGTCCTTTGTTTAGCAGGTGTACCGACTTGCAGGAGATGTTGTCTTGGGTCTCAAGGATGATGGTAGGGCCCTCCACGACCTGATGTCTCATCAATATGTAGGTTGATTGTAAATTTATTAGTGTTCAGCTACTTTTGTCCCGTTCTGTACATTGGTAAAGTGTGTGAGAAAATCAGGTTACTTATCTTTTTAAAACAGAATATTTATTAAAATTGTTGTTCATGTATGTTTCGATTACGATTCTTTAATTCCTGTCAAAATCATTTAGAGTAAATAAAACTGATAGGCCGTAATTCATGATGATTGATATCAGCTTGCATGATATTCCTAAGATGACGCATGACTTTGCCAAGTTGATCCGCGAATTAATTAATCTGCCAGTGGCAGATACACACGTTCTGCTTTTATAATACCTAATAAAATATTCATTTCTTACTTACAAAGACATATTTTATGCACGTATACTTTCAGAAATTTCTACCAATTGCAGACAACAACAATTTACAAAAAAAGAGAAAGTAGAGAAGAACCACCTTTGAAGTGAGTTGTATATCATGTCAAAATTTAAGCTCTAGAGCGATGAGAGCTTTTGAGTTTTTGAAGCGTACGCAAACCAATTTAATATTTTTAGGTAGAAGATTATCAATTAAAAGTATTTAAAGCCGTCCCGTGTTTAGGAACATTTTAAACTTTCATGTTCCATAATATAGAATTCTGTTTACAGGGATTAACGTTATTATCGTACGTATCGCTGTACTAGCTGATGCCCACGGCTCCGCCCGCGCGGAGGACGGTTATGGTTTTTTAGTCATATCTTCTGTTCTTCTTAACGAATTGCATTCAAACATACACCAGATTTTAAGTCTGGTCAAGACCTTTATAGCAGAATAACCGGATCAATATTCGTTCAGTAACCAACCAAACAAACAGACAAGAATTCAAAAAGAAAATATTTTAGTTCTCGTTCATTTAACATACCTTTTTTTTTTTTTTTTTTCGTGCGGAAATCCCTTCGGATACCCCCCCCCGCGTGCCAGCGGGGGCGGTTATGTCGGGCTTGAACCGACTAAAACCCCAAGTATTTTTTTTAAATATATCTAATGTACAGACACAACTAATTTACAATTTTATAATAGTAAAGGTATTGTTAGTAATACATATAATATAACTGATACGTTCCGTGGGCAGGCCCCCTACAAGGTGGACCGACGATCTAGTCAAGGTCGCGGGAAGCCGCTGGATGCGGGCAGCGCAGGACCGATCGTTGTGGAGATCCTTGCCCAGCAGTGGGCGTCGTTTGGCTGACATGATGATGATGATACGCTACTGCATTAAAAGCGACCGTGTTTCTTTTTTATAATGGTCACGTCAATATTACTTCAGCTCGCCTGATGGTAAGCTAAATGATAAAATATCAGGAATGGGGGTCGCTATTACAGATACCGATAATGCTACAATGTTGACCCTCAGCTTGACGGCCTCATCGGAGGCTTTTTCACGATTCACTTAAAGGACCCGGGACTGTATTAAGAGGAAAACACGTGTGTTGGTAAAGAATTCCAAGTCTTCATGGTGCGGCAAAGAAAACAGGCACCGAAGCACTTGGTTCTTGATGGAATTGTTTGCACCAAATGAGGGTGATACCTTTTTTTTTTTTTTTTTTTTTTCGTGCGGAAATCCCCTCGGATACCCCCCCGCCGGCCAGCGGGGGCGGTTATGTCGGGCTTGAACCGACTAAAACCGCACGCCGTCTCGGGTCTGCAGACGCCGGGGTGTAAGGTTGCCCATAGAGCATATCCCTCGCACCCCGACTGACCCTGGGCCATCTCCGGTTTCGAGATGGCCCCCTCGGGGGTAAATGAGGGTGATACCTCAGCCTTGCATGTGTTGTTCTATATTTATTTCTCTATATTTAATTCTCATAATCATAATAACATCGAATTTCAATTAGGTAATATTTTAGTAAATAATGTTATATTTGAGTTGATAAGTAAATGTACAAATGTGGTTACAAATTTTATATCTAACTAAACTAAATAAAACTAAAATAAAATAAATAATTAAAAGAAACTTAAACCTAAAATGCATCGTGGAATTCCTCTGCATCGCATGCCTCCTGTGGTAACGTGCCCAGAAGACTGGCAGCATTGCCACGTTGTATGGCAATACTTATTCTCTGTGCTAAAAAGAAGCCAGCCTTCTGGTCACGAGAAGCGTCGATCATACGTGTTGCAATCTCCCTGAAGAGACTGCGAGCACTCGGACCCCATTCCCCTAACGTTTCGACTCCAAACGGCACAAATTCATAATCTCCAATTAAGTTTGAGTATTTGCGCCGTTTGAGAGTCTCCGCAGAAGCAGCAGCAGCATCGGCACAGCCAGCCGTGCTGGCTATATGAGTAGGAGCAATGGTGTCGACGCATGTTGCGTCCCAAACCAGACTCCTACCCATTTTCCATGGCATTAATGACAAACCGTCCGGTCTTTTCCCATCGTCGCGTGCCAAACCATTTGGTTCAAGTACAGCTGGCACACCGGCAGTGACAAGAGCACGTCGGATTATGTCATTGAGGCTGGCGTGCCGTGGTATTCGCACAGCGCTCCTGCAGCACGATAAGCCATGGTGTCCGAACCTGTCGACGGCTTTTCCACAGCGACATCGATGCGGAGAAACACACAGGCGTTAATTAATTTATCGGCCACTATACAGATAGTGGCCGATAAATTGGTAATTTCAAACAGTTAAACGCACGGTTCAGTTAGCGTATCTTTGCTTTTTCTTGCCGCTTCTGTGTGCTCAGTAAGTTTTACTGTTGGTAGTTGTAAAACGGTGTAAGAATAATAATATATTGGCGTGTAGCAAATAAGCGCGTTCGGTTTTATGATAGCAAGTAAATTACAAGAGTCGATCGCGGTGCACGGCAAATGGTAATCAAAGCAGCACCGGTCGGTTTTATACGGTGTGGTGTTACTTATAAGCGAATACAAGTTAAGGTTATATACCGAAATTAATACGGCGGGTATATAGAGAAACTAACATCTTTGGGATCCAAGGCAATCTCACCTACAAGTCGAGGCTCTGGGGCAGGCTTTCCTCTCGGGGATGGCAGGTTAGACGGCAGTCGTTCACGTAAAAACCATATAAGCCAAACCAAAGGAGGCGAAGGAGTAGACGTACCCCAGACTCCAACGTGGAAGCCTCGGATACAATCGGGTGCAACGCTAAGATGACGACGACCTCCATATAAGGGGTGAGATTGACCAAGCTATTTGCTCTTTTCCTTTCCTTTTTAATATCTCCTTCTGTTCTTATCCATCCCTTCGCTCATTTTTGGTAAGAATGCGCTATTGACACCCTCTTTTTTAAAGCCATTATAGGTTAGGGTAAACGCTGACAAAAATATGAGTAGTATGCTTGTTTGTTACGTTAGCATTATAACAAAAATCAAATACGTTATCTCTTGTGAGTTGTACCCGCTGAACATGACTGTGCAGTGTTGTCTGCAATGCGGGGAATTATGGCCCTTGGTCATAACGCCGTGTAGGTTATCCGTCGATCCTGATGCAATCTTTCAGGGCTAAATTGCCATATTAAAAATAGCTACTTGTTAAGTTGTAATTTCACATCAATTTTTGGGGAAGAAAAGTCTGCAATTGAACTTTTGTCCGCTACTGGCGATACTATACAACAACAGCTAATTATTTCAGAAATATATAACTACTAGCTGATGTCTTTAGTCATATCTCCGGTTCTATTTAACCAATTGCAATTGCAAAAAAAAACCGCATCACAATTCGTTTAGTAGTTTTTTCGTCCAACACGGACAAACAGACAAGAGTTAAAAAAAATGTTTAGGAACGTTAATTTACATAACACAATTCTTTTTAAATTTCTCCAATGTACATACCTATGCAACAAATTTACAATTATATAACGGTATGTTTATTTTTGAAAATAGTATTTGGCCGCGATAAAAGATTTCCAAGCGACTGAAGCCGCGAGTTACAGTTAGTATTTCATAAAGATAGATAAGAATCAAAATCAAATCATATACAACACAAATACAAGCCAATTACAAGAGCCCAAAATTATCTGCGCTTAAAATATATTAAGCACTCTCCTGTAGCGACACCATTTAGAGGGAGAATAAAATAACATCCACTCAAATAATTTCGGCAGAACCTCTGATAAGATTTATAAAGTAAATTATATGTAATTTTGAGAGAGGAAAATGTAAACATTATTTATTTATATTATGCGGTAACAAGGATGTGGAGGTTGTTCATTTTATTATCGATTCGCAATTTTGGTATTCTTTCGAAAGATACTTGTTTGCATTTGCCTCGAGGATTATTATATTTGCTTTTGTTCGGTTTTTCTGAGCAGTTTGTTCTTGAGATCTTACTCATACAATATAGCCTCAATTTCTGGCAGCTTTTAAAAAGACGAGCGAGTTAGATGTAATATTCGACAAGATGAGTATAGGGCTATTGTATAATCGTATTTGTTATTATGGTGTAGGGTGATGTAAGTATAAGGCCTGGTAATCATGTAATGACCTAATGTGAAAGTTTGTGAAGATGTTTTGATGTTTATTACTCAAATACAAATTCCCTTAAGTCAGATCCCTTCAACCGTTCTGGCGTGATTGGTAACAAACATATATTCGGTGAAATATTTATAATATTAGCAAGACATTCGACTAAAAGTTAAAAAACGCAAACTAGCTACATAAATCATTTTAGAAAATGTATTCGTTTGCAGAAACATTGTAGTAAAAGTTAGACTGAAAGAAATACCTACAGATATTTTATATAGGTAAAAGTTTGAAACAGCTTGTGGTTCATAAATATAATCTTACAACCAAGTCTAAAAACATAGTCTACTACTGAAATGCATTTTAGTTCAACTGTTTTGTTTGCTATTTATTATTGACTCGCGGTGTGTTAGTGACACACCCATGGCAGAAATTTTCAAATCTATTTATCTTAAAAGTCTTGCAGAGTTTGCGTCTGATTATTTATATAAAATTAGTACTTAGGTAAATCTTTTATTTGAAATGTAAAATTTATGCTAGTATATATAGAGACTTAAGAGAAAAAACACAACCTTTTATTAAAAAAAAAAAGAGCGAAAATACGTTTTTTTTTCAAGGGTTGTGCTGATTTCAAAATCTTGTATCGCGCAAGTTTTTTCGCAGTGTTCTAAATGCGCAACGAGCTTTTCCTTAAAAAAATATTGTTTCCGTTTTAGTACAAATGTTTCTTTTTTATTAAAGTTTATTTATTAATTATTTTATTTACAAATTTTAGTTTTAGTGATATCATATAGCAGTTGTTGACAATACAATCCAAAAGAACTCAACACAACGATATATTATATATATTATTAATAATATATATATAGCTGCTCGTGCTGATTCACTGACTGACTCACTCACTCACTCAGTCACTCATTGATCACCTCTCCTGAACAATTTTGTATGAAAAATTTTTTTTTCACTGATGGTTTCGTATAGAGGATAAAAATTCATACGGAGGAAAAATATGGAGAGAGCTGATGATTGAGGATTTCGGAGACGGGTGAAGAGCACGCTTAAGGTATTGAAGATAGGTTGTGGGTGCTTGAGCAAATGTCACTCGAAACGTCATTCAATTGCCAGTGACCTGAAAAAAAAATCAAAATGGCGAAAAAAAAGTGGCCGCCATACAAATTTCGTCGGTGTCCATCTCGGGGAGTATAAAAGATGGAAGAGTAGTTTCTTCGCAAAAGATGATCAGGATCCTAAGGTCTACTCGATGAATAGAAAAAAAATTCAAGATGGCGGAATATATTTTTCTATAGAAAATGTATGGCGAATATTGAATAGACTACAAGTTTTGAACTATGCAAGACTTTGATTTATGGTTTCTTTTTAAAATGTTTTTGTGAAAGAACTCTTAGTCAGAAATATGTAGATAGATGATAATCGAGGGTTTGGAAGATGGGTGAGGAGCACGGCCAGGGTATTACACATAGGTGAGGGCTGCTCAAACAAAAAATACTTGGAACCTCATCCAATTGGCAGTGAGCTGAAAAAAAATTCAAAATGGAGAAAAAAAGATGGCCGCCATACAAATTTCGTCGGTGTCTATCTCGGAGAGTATAAAAGATAGAAGAGTGGTTTCTTAGCAAAAGATGATCAGGTCCTGAAGGACTACTCAATGAACAGAAACAAAATTCAAGATGGCGGAATTTATTTTTCCATACAAAACATATGGAGAATATTGAAGAGACTGCAAGTTGGGAACTATGCAAGACTTTGATATGGTTCCTTTTCAGAATGTTTTTATGGAAGAACTCTCAGTCAGAAATATGAAGATAGATGATGATCGAGGGTTTGGAAGATGGGTGAGGAGCATGGCCAGGGATGGGTTTAGTCAAGAAATTGCAAAACAAAGGCAAAAAAAAATGTACAGAGTTCACTGTAAATGTATAGTCTCACCCTCAGAAGGGCTAACATACCTTTTTTTTTTTTTTTATCGTGCGGAAATCCCTTCGGATACCCCCCCGCCGGCCAGCGGGGGCGGTTATGTCGGGCTTGCACCGACTAAAACCGCACGCCGTCTCGGGTCTTCAGACGCCGGGGTGTAAGGTTACCCATAGAGCATATCCCTCGCACCCCGGCTGACCCTGGGCCATCTCACCACTAACAGCATCGCTCATCCTGTCTCCTCTGAAAGCAGAGGAGTACGGAGAGCGATGTGTTCCCGCCACGTTGGGTATTGGCCGACGATCAATGCCAACCCTATGAAGGGGTGAAGGGGAAGCCATTGACCGCCGCCCAGGGTGTACCGGCCGCTCCGATTCCGTTCCCCCCGGACTGCAGCGGGATCGGAATCGGAGCGACACTCGAGGAGGTTACCCAACACACACCCCAGGGCTAACATACCTGGGGTATGAAACAAATGCTTTGCTATGTTAGACTATATTCTACCTCTATGCTAAATATCATACATATCCGTTCATCCGTTATTCCGTGAAAGGGTAACAAACATCGATAAATCCATTCTTCCTCACCAACTTTCGCATTCATAATATTACTTGGTAGAAAGTAAAATTATAAACTTAGAAAAGAATTGATTAAGAAATTAAAGTTTCAGTGTTAGTTAGCGTTCAGCTTAGTAAGCTATCGCAATGAATATCAATAGTAAATCGCTATCACTGATAAAATTTTCGGGATAATGCCAAAAAAGTTTTAGTAAAACAGCGCACATTTTAATGCCCACTCAAACAAAGCCCAAACTCTAATGGAAGTCACTGAATTTTAATCCACATCGACGGACCTTTTGCGAGTATGGCCATGAAAACTTTGGTTATGTTATTGTTGCGTGGATTTCCGAAAGTAATAATACAACTTTAATTTGTAACTGTACTTTTTCGAGTTATATAATTTTCTTCTGTACTACTTCATAGGTCTTACTGAAGGAATAATGAAACCAGGTATATTCAGTATACTGAGGTATATCCGCATTTTGTAACGATCATAAAATCTAGTAACTAGAAGAAAGTCAGTATACGTCAAGGGTATTTTTTTCAATTTCGGTAAGTTCTCTGTTTTTCAATATATTGTCAGTTATTTTTTACATATTGAATTATTTTTTCTATTAAGTATATTGCTATTCATTATGTTTAATATTTTCTACTAAATATTAAATTTGGGGTTTCATTTTTGAAAATATTCTGGGTTAGTACATGAAACATTAAATAAGAACTGGAATTTTACATAAGTATTCTCATATGGTTATGGAAAAAGTATATCAAAATCTTTGTCAATATATTTGTATCTTCAATTTCTTCTGCGAAATTCCTGAGAGTTCCAATTCAGCTTACTATCAGGCGAGGTGAAGTCATATTGATACACCCTAACAAAAGCTTGAGATATGGGCACTCACTTTGAATAAGTGATCCAACTATTGCTGGTTTTATGGCCATACATTTCCCAAAGTTCCAAAATGACTTATCGCTAAGTAATATTTTTATTCAATATAGGCATTTTAATTTTGTTCCGTCGTACCGAAGTTGTTTGTTACGTAATCCATAAAAAGTCAACATAACTTTTATTGGATTAACGAAAAAAAAAACAAGATTTTGTTCCCTGTCGTCAATGCCTTTTAACACAACTATTTCCTTGTGATAGTGTAACATACGGTTTCTTTTAGCACCAACGGCCATTTTAGTATCCAAGACGGTGTCTTCCATAAATTATCAAAATAAAAATAAATAAATACATAATTGAAAGAGCGTATTTTCTATAAATTTAAATCTAAAAAGCGGCGATGACGTATTAAAAAAAAACTACTCACTAGATCTTGTTCAAACTCATTTTCGGTGGAAGTTTACATGGTAATGAACATTATATATTTTTTTAGTTTTATCATTCTCTTATTTTTGAAGTTACGGGAGGGGGGGGGGGGGACACACATTTTACAACTTTGGAAGTGTCTCTCGCGCAAACTATTCAGTTTAGAGAAAAATTATATTGGAAACCTCAATATCATTTTTGAAGACCTATCCATAGTAACCTCACACGTATGGGTTAGAGGAAAAAAATAATTATGTGTTTCAGTTCTAAGTACAAAATCTATTGTTTTTTTCTATTTTTGTGTGAAAATCTTAATGCGATTCACAGAATACATCTACTTACCAACTTTCAATAGCATAGTTCTTATAGTTTCGGAAAAAGTGGCTGGACATGAGGACGGACAGACAGACATGACGAATCTATAAGGGTTCCGTTTTTTGCCATTTGGCAACGGAACCCTAAAAAGGCAGCATCCAGCACGGGACTTGAAGCCGCCACCTACACACACCCACATAGGGGAATACTCTGATCAACTGAGATACCGACCTAAATTTATAGGAAAAAAAATCTCACTAATTGCTTCAGAATTTCATATATACTTATACCTATACTTTTTCTTGACCGCTGGTATGTTGTCAGCCACAAAGCGATAAAGAGTGCTGTGTTACTCGTTCATTTAAAATGCAACTGTCATATAATTATGAGTGTAGTAATTGTGACCTACAAAATTCAGGGGGTGACATTTATTTCTAATCAGAAGCGTTAAGCCTTTAAAATATAAAAGAATTGATCAACTGTTAAAATTTCCAAGGTTGTGGATTGTGGGTTTAGGCTCTGCGTTGATGAATCATTCAAGGAAAATAAGTAATCATATCTGTAAGATGCTCATGACTATTTACCATCAGAGCAATTGTCAAATGACTCACAAATGTAGTGTTTTAAAATACATATCTAAACATTTTGCAGCCGCTACCAACTTATATAAAATTGTACCGTTCGAACTCACGGTACAGAATGCGGGTCTCTACTCTGAAGACGTTAAGAATTTAATATGACATGTAAAGCAGGTCACGATAATAATACGCACTGCAGTCAATCGTGCCATGTTTGTAAAAGCGGTGTACAGTTTCTTCCTTTTTGATCTTGAAATATGTAATATACTAGCAGATCGTTTCGGCTTCGCACGGGAAAAATTTTTATTCTGACTGACGGACAAACGAGGCTCAAGCGCAGGCTTTCTTCGCAGGATTTTACAGATGGCGGTCACGCCCATAAAAACCGTATAAGCCCAACCAAAGGGAGGATAAGGAGTCAGCGGACCCCGGGTCCGAGGTAAAAGTCTCGGATGCAACCAGGAACAAAGCTTAAATGATGATGATGAGGGGGGTAAAAACATCAAACTCATTTTATATTATAACAACCATTGATAATTGTTTTAACGAAATAAAAGTACCTACAAAATGCGAGTACGTGAATCCACTGTAATAGATTGAAAACAGACAGTAAATTTGCTAGGTTGGCTGGTTTGGTTTCATGCGCTAATGCGAAACATACTTTTTTATAGTATTTTCATGTTCGCTCTGCACACTACTTTCAGATTCATATTACTGGTATAGGTGTATATGTCGCAGCCATCTTTTTTTTTTGTTTAGCATGTGGAAACCCCCACGGGCTTCACCCCATCGGTGCCGACGATAGGGTGGGCGTGTCGGAATCGGACCGACTAAAACTACACGGTTTCCTTCCCAAGTGTCCATTGCCGGACACCCCGGGTAAGCCCTCGAAATTATAATCCCAGGGTTACCGGCAGACTTTGGCCGCCACCGCGGCCTCGCCTGGTGGGGCCGGGTTTTATCCCGCGTCGGTGAGTAGGCAGGCGTGTGTAGGACACACACGACAGGCCTCCGCCACGCCATGCCACCATCGGTCTCACCGCCGCAATGGTGGATTCCCCCCACCTTGGATGCTCAAGTGGCACCCTCCATGTCAGCATGAGTTCCCGGCGGAGCTGGGACCGCTGAGCCCTGATTTCTCGGGGCTCCGGCCTATGGCCCCGCTCCAGCGTCTCCTTGCGCCACTGGTACAGCAACGCAAGGGCTCTCGCTTCCAGGTCCCATGGAGGGATCCCGGCTAGGAGACATGCCACCTCGACGGAGATCGTGCGATACCCCTTGTTGACTCTGACGGCCATCGCTTTTAACGGACTGTTTGGAACAGCCATGTTGCGGGCCGCTAGAGTCTCCGCCCAACCGGGGGCCCCGTATAGGGCCATAATTTGCACGATCCCCAGGTACAGTCTCCTAGTGGGGGCGTTGGGTCCCTTAACGTTGGGCATCAGCCGCGATAGCGCAGCCGCAGCCCCCCTCAGTTTCGGGACTAGACTTCGTAGATGTGGTCCAAAGTCCCATCGGCTATCGAGTACGAGCCCAAGGTACTTCATCGTGGGCTCGATGCCGATGCTTACGCCCCCTACGGTTATGCTGGTTGCCGCAGCCATCTGGTTAAACTTTTCTAAATATTATAGTAATTGGATTGCTAAGCCCTACGCGGAAGATTCGTCGCTCGCGTAGTGTACCTATTCTTAGTCATTTGGCAGTCAGATCCGCGACGGAATTTCCGTCAAGTATAGCGCAGGCCTATTCAACGGCTTAGGCATTCAATTAACTGACTAGTTTAACCAAATGGTTGCGATATATATACCATGATTGCGTTCATTTCCGCTAATATTAGGCCTACTGTTCACGGAGGCGTAGCTTCATATACGTGTATTCGTCATTGTTCGCTTGGTGTACGCCTGCGTACAGCTTACATACAAAACTCGATGTACGCCTCGGCGTATGACATATGGCTTAGCAGGCGTCATGAAGCCTGTATCATTGTTTTGTATGTAAGCTAAAAGCAAGCATACACCAAGTGACAAGGCGAATACGCATCTATGAGGCTTTATTTTTACACAGTGACGTTAACTAGCCTTATAGGGTCAACTTATAATTAGAATGCCACTTACTCGTATTACTACTAACTTTTTAGTTTCAGTGGCAATAAGATACATAATAATAGACTCTTTTGAATATTAAATAATATTCGTCTAATAAGATTCGTCGCTCGCGTAGTGTACCTATTCTTAGTCATTTGGCAGTCAGATCCGCGACGGAATTTCCGTCAAGTATAGCGCAGGCCTATTCAACGGCTTAGGCATTCAATTAACTGACTAGTTTAACCAAATGGTTGCGATATATATACCATGATTGCGTTCATTTCCGCTAATATTAGGCCTACTGTTCACGGAGGCGTAGCTTCATATACGTGTATTCGTCATTGTTCGCTTGGTGTACGCCTGCGTACAGCTTACATACAAAACTCGATGTACGCCTCGGCGTATGACATATGGCTTAGCAGGCGTCATGAAGCCTGTATCATTGTTTTGTATGTAAGCTAAAAGCATACACATACATACAGGCATACACCAAGTGACAAGGCGAATACGCATCTATGAGGCTTTATTTTTACACAGTGACGTTAACTAGCCTTATAGGGTCAACTTATAATTAGAATGCCACTTACTCGTATTACTACTAACTTTTTAGTTTCAGTGGCAATAAGATACTTAATAATAGACTCTTTTGAATATTAAATAATATACATACATACAGTTATACCTTTTTCCATCCGGGGTAGGCAGAGACAACAGCCTACCATCTGCTACTATCCTAAAACACTTCACGAGCTTCCTTTACTGTCATTATACCTTTCAAACCAGCCCGCTGCTAACATTAAATAACACAATACCAGTTCCTCATGATCGAAATTAACATATGCAAGTCTAAAAAAATAATCTCAATAACATTCAATTAATTAGCCAATTTAATACTAGATTAAAACTTGACTCCATTAATTAACTTTCAAACGTATCAAAATAACCTTCAACAGAATTTAACTTACAACTTTCTTAACGATTGATTAAACAAAATAATTGATTTCTGTAACGATATTTTAATAAAATTCATAACTCTAACTTCCTTTTGTAAGTAAAAATACAATACTTATTTATACTTAGCAATAAAATTTAAATATTAAAATATTAACTCTTTACTTATCCGCGTTACATTTACTTACACGAATTCAAACAAATATTCTGTATAATGTCGGTATATAAACCCACATTACAGAATAGCTTTGAATTCTTGCGTAATTCCTTTAAACTAGGTGATGTGCCGTTGATCCGGAAATGACCGGATGTTTTGTCAGATTAGTTTTGCCAGGCGACTCCACGTCGTCGCGCCTCACGCAGCGACTAGCGAGCAGTAAAATACCGGGCTTTCAATTTATTTATTTGTGTACTGGGTGGTACTTTTCTAATTGTATTAAAGTGGATTGAGTGGTTAACTTATGAATACAAAACGTCAGTGTGAGATTTAATTTATTCAACTACATAATAATCACAATATTGTCATAAGAACACTACTGTGTCATACAATCTTCATAATCCAATAGGTTTCGACGACACTGTACAGTGAAGCGATTTACCTGCTTGGCCTCCTACACTACAGCATATAGTTGTTTTTTTTTTCACTTTAGAAGAACTAACTGTTACAATATACTTTATATATATAAATAAAAAAATACTTTAAAAAATAATCCGAATCTACTAGAACTTCCTCAACTAACCAGAACGAAGCGACATAAATGCCTATCTCTATATAATACTATGATAAGCCTTCCACCAGCGGTCCCTTTCCGAGGCAGTAGATCATAGAGAATCCACTGTGAGAAAAGAAAAATTCAGCTAAATTTATTTACGAGTACCTACGTCTTGGAATTCAATTTCATCCCATTTCGCAATGTTACATTTCCTTAACTGAAAAAGTTGTCACAAAAGTCTATTAGAACTGTTCAGTTAACAGATTTTTTTACCAATGTACATTTTGATCGGTTAGGTTAGATTAGTATAGGTTCTCACTGTTTGAAATACTAAAACAATTAACTTTCGCATTCCATGAATCATTTCCACAGGCACCGATGAATATAAACGGGTTTAATTCAATTTATACTTCACATTTACTGTTAATAAATTTTATTATAAAATGTGTGTACTCAGTTTAATTAATTTGCATTGCTGAAGTAAAGTGTTAGATGCATCTTATGTCATGTACTCGTCAACAAAACATTTGCATATCTTTACATTTAACCTTCAGGTCCCCTTGAACACCTCGTCTAGAGCATTGGGATTGCATTAAATGATAATTGATTGAGGTAATAATTAAGTTTAGCATTTGTGTACAAGATTCGCGAAGGCAACCTATTTATTCTATTTCGCAGTTTATCGATGTACAATAAAATTTTGATGCGATTAGTTATTTTCCTATAGATTTATATCGGAAAAAGAGGACAAATAAGACAGGACTTCAACTGGCTACCAGTCCTTTACAGTGGGAATACTCTGACCAACTTAGCTACCTAGACTCGTCCCAGATATTTGAAATTCTCCGATATAATATATACGTCTAGGGCCGACGCTGGAGTCAACTACCGTAATTCTTGCGAACTACGGAACAATGATTATTTTAGCGTATTTGTTGTTAAAAAGAAGAACAGTATTCTCAGAATGGTATTTTTTTTAATAAAAGAATATTAGTATCCGAAATTACAAGTATCCCCCCCCCCTCTAGCTACGTTAAAATGCTTGTGCTGAGAGTGGGAACTGACCTAGATAACCTGAATATCCACTCCTTGAATATTGGACAAGTATGTAATCTTAGAGGTTCTACGTATTCCAGTTTCCAATAATGTGCTACAATGTAATTAGGAAGGAACGCTTGTTCTTGTTGTGTAAGAAAGTTATCTACAATCTTGCAGTGATTGGTATGTAAAGGCAAATCTAAGCCAGTAACAAGCACGGCCCGCCTTTTTGTCTAACAAGATAGCTAGTAGTTAAGGACAAAATGCTTATTGTTTACCGTACTCGTAATAGAAGGAGAACATTTATGATAACGAATTTGAAATTAAATGGTAAATTATTTTCTTCTTGACCACCATCGTTTTAATCCTTTGTGCTCAGATGTTACTAATGGTAGTGAAATATGACATGAACGTAAAATATTCTCAATGTTTGAGCAAGTTAAGAATTTATTGAATAATATTTCTTCTTACTTTAAATATTAACACAGTTTCATTTAAGTCTAGGTAACCTATTGTGGTATCAATTACCTTTTAGAAAATATTTTATTTTCAGTCCTAATTCTTTTGAACATGTCTGTACCTACATTAATGTATAAAAACAATATTACTTTCCCCCATTCTTAAAAGCGGACCCACTTTACCAAAGAAATCATCATCATCATCCTCCTGCCCTTATCCCAAAATTATTTGGGGTCGGCACAACATGTGTGCTTTTTCCATTCATCTCTGCTTGCGATCATCTCAACATTCGCTCCCTTCCTAACCATATTCTCTTTCACACAGTCCATCCATCTCCTCTTAGGTCGTCCTCTCCCATTTTTTTTTCCGTCCGGAAATCCCTTCGGATACCCCCCGCCGGCCAGCTGGGGTGGTTATGTCGTGCATCGACTAAAACCGTCCTCTCCCCTTGCTAAAATCTTCGGGGTTCAAGTTAAACATACCTTTTTTTTTTTCGTGCGGAAATCCCTTCGGATATCCCCCCGCCGGCCAGCGGGGGCGGTTATGTCGGGCTTGAACCGACTAAAACCGCACGCCATCTCGGGTCTACAGACGCCGGGGTGTAAGGTTGCCCATAGAGCATATCCCTCGCACCCCGACTGACCCTGGGCCATCTCCGGTTTCGAGATGGCCCCCTCGGGTTTGGGAACCACGGTGTCCCCGTCTTGCCCCGGTTTAGGGGAGGGGCGCTCCCGGCCTGCTTCTGCTGGGGTGACAGGCGGCCTCACCTGTCACCCCCAGGCCGGACGGACGGAGATCGTTAAGCGACCTCCGGCGCCTGAGTCGCCTGCGACGCGCGGCGAGCAAGTTGCGGGCTCGGCGGGCCGGGAGAGTTCTAAATCTCTCCCGGGCGCGCTCCGCCATGTCCTTCGCGAGCATTACATGCTCGCAGAAGGAGGTGGTGGCAGCCCACGCGCTCGCGCTTCACACCATTGCCGCAATCATGCTGCCGAGCGAGAGGACTCCCACCCCGATGGCTGCCACGAGGTCAAGCCTCGGCGCCTCCCACGCCGGGCAGTCCGCCAGCGTGTGCAGCCCTGAGTCCTCGCTCGCGTCGCAGTGATGACACTCAGGCGTTAGCTCCTTCCTGATCCGATGCAGGTGGTCCCCGAAGCACCCCTTCCCGGAGATCACCTGCGTCAGTCGGTACGAGAGGCTTCCGTGTCGCCTCTCTAGCCAATTCTCCATGATGGGCCTTACCGCCGCTATTGCGGCGTGCCCTACGCTTGGTCGCCCAAGTCGTTCCTTCCACTCCACCACGATGGCCTGGCGGAGCTGGGACTGCACGAACTCGATTTCTCGAGGCTCGATACCTGCTCCCGCGCCTCCTTTCGCCACTGGTACAGTTGCGAAAGGGCTCTCGCCTCCAGGTCCCATGGCGGAGTTCCGGCACGGAGACTCGCCGCATCGAAGGAGATCGTGCGGTACCCGCGGATGACCCTGATTGCCATAACTCGCTGTGGAACGCGCAGCATCCGCACAGTTCCGGTCCTCAGGGCCTCTGCCCATACTGGGCACCCATACAGGGCCATGGACCGCACGATCCCCGCGTAGAGTCTCCTGCAGGAGTCATCGGGCCCCCTCATGTTGGGCAACAGCCGAGCCAGAGCGAGAGCTGTGCCCTTCAATTTGGGGGCCAGACTTCGGATGTGCTCTCCGAAGTCCCATCAGCCGTCGAGCACGAGCCCCAAATATTTCATTTGGGGCTTGATGCCGAAGCGATTACCTCCCACGATGAGACTGGATCCCTCGGGTGGCTTGCTCCGAGGCCCATGAAAGAACAGGGCCTCGGTTTTATGCAGAGCCACCTCGAGACCCAGCCGCCGGATCCGCTCAACGACTTGGGCAACCGCGGTCGTGGCCTTCATTGTCGCTTCGCGGTACGTCGCCCCGCACGCCGTAACGAGCATGTCGTCCGCGTAGCACGTGACGGCGGCACCGCCTACGAGCTCACCGCGAAGCACCCAGTCGTATCCGATGTTCCACAGGAGCGGCCCCAGGACCGATCCCTGTGGAACACCGCACGACATTTCACGCCGACCGAGACCGGTCACGGTTGGGTAGATGACGGCTCTCTCCGTCAAATACGTCCCGACTATGCGGCGGAGGTAGAGAGGCACTTCGTGATACACGAGCGCCTCCCTAATGCAACTCCAGGGCAAGGTGTTGAGCGCGTTGGCGATGTCCAGGGACACCGCCAACATCACCTCACCCCGGGCTACTGCATCCTCCGCCAGAGCCCTCACGCGCATGATGGCATCCACGGTGGAGCGCCTCTGGCGGAAGCCATATTGGCCATCCGCCAAGTCCGGCCCCACTCTTGAGAGGTGCTCTTACTTGCAATTACTCTTTCAAAGAGCTTGCACACCTCGTCGAGCAACACTATGGGCCGGTAGGCGGACGGCGAATCCGCCGGGCCCCTCCTTTCGGATGAGGACCAGTTTCCCCGTCTTCCACAATTTCAGAAACTGGCCCCGCTCCAAACATGCGCTGAGAAGCCCTCTCAGTCGGGGCTCGAGAGTGTCGTCGACTAGAGCTAGGAATTAATGCTTTAATGTTAATATATTAGATAACACTTTAGTGCCAGTAGAGAAAAACAAAATGTTGAATCTGTTCAAGTCCTTTAATCTTGGTAATGTATTTTTGGAACCTACTCGAATAACTGCCACAAGTGCAACATGTATTGATAATATTTTCACGGACATTAAACCTATTAACAAATGTATTGTGGATGCTGTACACTCGGATCATTTATAAAATGCTACAGAAATTATTATGAAGTAAGAAGAAAAGAAATTAAATTTGTACCGATAAACAAATATCGTTTAGATGCTTTCAAGGAGAATATAGTGAATAAACTACCTGATTTGCCCTTGTACACTAGTGTAGATAAGTCTTATGCAGACTTAATTAACCTGATCAATACTGAGTTTGGGAGAATTTTTACCCCAAAAACATTATCGATTGGCAGCCGTCCTGTTTTCAGTGACTGGGCAACACCAGGGATTTATAATAGCAGGAGGAGATTGTATGAATTATATTCTGAAAAATCATACAATTTCAACACTGATTTTCAGAATTATGTCAAAAACTATTCTAAAATATTTAAGCGAGCCTGTTCCTTTGCTAAATCAAACTTTATAAAAAAAAAATATCAAATTGTGTTCATAAAATTAAGACTACCTGGAACATTATAAATTCCGAATGTGGTAAATCTCCAGCAGTTGTAAGAGATTACCATTTAAAAATAGAATCACCATGTCACGGAGGATCTGGAAGTTGCGACTGAGTTTGATCACTTTTTTTCAAATATACCTGTAGCCACTACCCGAACTCTTCAGTCGTCTTCCACTTCCGCTGAGTCATTGCTTATGGAATCAATTACAAAATGTGAGGACGCTTTCAGATTCTCAGTTGTTGATAGCAAGGACATCACAAAAGCGTTTAAATCCATTGATATTAAAAAGACCGCGGACCTATGGGGATTATCAGTCAAAACTGTTTCAAGCATCATTCAATTGATGTCATTGCTCCCCATCTAGCAACTGTGTTTAATGACTGCGTAGTGGCGGTATATTTCCTGATTTAATGAAACATAGTAAAGTCATACCTTTGTTCAAGGCAGGCAGCGCCTCAGATACCTCGAATTTCAGACCCATCTCTGTGTTGGCACCACTTTACCTTGAGTAAAGTATTTGAGAAATTAATTCTAGACCAAATGCTAACCCATTTTAATAAATATAAATTATTTCATGATAAACAATTTGGGTTTACTAAAGGACGATCAACGACGGATGCTGGTATAGAGTTATTGAAATGTATTTACGAGGCCTGGGAGGATAAGCAGGATGCATTAGGTGTTTCCTGCGATCTATTCAGAGCCTTCGATTGTGTCCACCATGATACATTGGTCAGGAAATTAGATCATTACGGAATAAGGAACAAGGCTCTCAACATTTTGACTTCTTATTTAAACAATAGAATTCAGAGGGTCGATGTGAACGGTACACGTTCGGTGGGATCTTTGGTTTCGATGGGCGTTCCACAGGGTTCGATACTTGGACCATTTTTATTTTTAATTTATATAAATGACCTCCCTTACTACGTAAGAGATAAAAATAGTATTGTTTTGTTTGCTGATGATACTTCCTTAATATTTAAAATTAAAAGACAATTAGATAATTATGACGAAGTGAACAACGCAATCTCACGAGTGGTTCATTGGTTTAATATAAATAATCTTTGCCTTAATGAAAAAAAAAACCAAATGTATTAAATTCACCTTACCTAATGTTACACAGGTGGAAACCAATGTACAACTTAATGGATAGTTGTTGAGCCTTGTGGAATCAACCGTGTTCTTAGGTTTAAGTATCGATGCTAAATTACAGTGGGGATCACATATTGAAAAAATTGCTAGTAGGTTAAGTTCTGCTTCCTACGCTGTGAAAAAGATTAGGACTTTAACAGACATAGATACCGCTAGAATAGTTTATTTTAGTTATTTCCATAGTATTATGAGCTACGGCATTCTCCTTTGGGGTAATGCCGCAGATTTAAATACAATCTTTGTACTGCAAAAGCGGGCGGTGCGGGCAATTTATAAGTTGGGCCCAAGAGTCTCCCTCCGAGAAAAGTTCAAAGAAATAAACATTTTAACTGTAGTTTCCCAATATATTTTTGAAAATCTTTTGTATGTTAGAAGAAACATTTCCAATTTTTTAAGGCTTTGTGATATACATAACGTAAATACTAGAAATAAAAACAATCTTGTGGTTTGTAATAGTCGACTCCACAAGATTAGTAATTCCTTTCAGGGTAACTGTATACGCTTCTACAACAAGCTTCCTAGTGAAATAAAGAATCTACCTCTTCATAAATTTAAAAGCCAAATTAAAAGTAAACTCTGCCAAAAAGGCTACTTTAAAATTCAAGACTATTTAGACGACAAACAAGCTTGGATATGAATTGTTTGCTCTCTCTCTATGCTACTTAAAGTAAATATTGTACTTAGGTTAAGTAAATATGTTTATAAATAGACCAAAAAAAAAACAGCCCGCTGAGTTTCTTGCCGGAGTCTTCTCAGGACAGGACCGCGTTTCGAACCGGTGTGGTCCATTTGCCAAACATTAGATTATTTATTATTTTATGACGTTTTGTAAGTGCCGTATTAATGGTCTATACAGAATAAATGCTTTTTGACTTTGACTTTGACTTTGACCCACGCTCGGCCTGTAATGCCGTCGGGTCCCGGGGCGGTGTGTTTGGCTCTTAGCCTTCTCACCGCCAGCTCTAGTTCTACCCAAGTGACCTCGGGCACGTCGTCGTCTTCCACGTCGGGCGCCATGGGCAACCGAGGCGGAGTCATCTGCGGTGGAACATGTTCCACCGCCCGCGCTGGGAACAGGGAGCCAACAACTCCTCCGAGCAGATCCGGCTGGAGACACCGGGTTAACGGCGGGGCCTTGGGGCGCAGCTTGCACCTCAACATCCGGTAGGGCCGCCCCCAAGGGTCCCGCACCAGCGTCTCCAGCAGCTCACGGAAGGCGGCCTGTTTGGCCCGCCTTATCTCCGCTCGGAGGGCTCCTCTGGCCTCCCTGTATCCCTGGTACAACTCCGCCTCTCGGGCCTCCGCATCTGCGGGGCGGCGACGCCTCCTACGGAATCGGGCCCACCGGCGGTGCGTGATCACGCAGGCCCGTCTGAGCTGCGCGATCTCCGACGACCACCAGTAGACCTGACCCCTCGGATTCTAGGGCGGAGCCCTAGGCATCGCCGCGTCACAGACACGGGTCATGGCCTCCCGGAACCACTCCGCCTCATCGTCTATGCTGACAGGCCTGTCTGGCGCAGGGGCCCAGGCCTGTACGATGGTGGCTTCCAGGAGGAGCTCCCGATCAAGTCGCTTAAGCGCCCAACGTGGCTCGGGTGGAGCCGTCGGGCGCGTCGCTCGCAGGGGGGGACACGTCAAACCGAATGTATCGGTGATCCGAACTTGTGTCCTCCCCCAAAACGACGCGCCAGCCCTGAACACGTCAAGCCAACGAGGGGCTTGCGAACGTCTTGAACTCCCTCCGACGAGCCGCTAGGGCGTCGGCCTTGGGGCCACTGGCGGCGCCAGGGACCTCGAGAAGCCGGGCTCCCGTCCGTGTGCTCTTGCACCGGACACCCGGGATCTCGAGGGCCTTCAAATCGACGTTGGCCTTCACTTTGGCCAACACCTCGGCATACCCCATGCCCCTACCCGCTGCCTCCGCCGTCAGGGTGACGACGACGGCCGTGGTACGAGGGGCACGGAGCTTCCCCGGCGCTGCCTTCGCAGCGGCCGCGGCCTTCCTGGCCTTCTTGGCGGCCTTTTAGGCGGCCTTCCGCCTCTTTTTACTGGCTCCAGCCACCTCCCAGCCCCCTTCCAGTGGGGTAAAGGTAGTCGGAGCCGTGGCTAGGGCTGGAGCCAGGGCTGGGGACGTCTTCCCCTTGCCTTTGAGGGGAGCCTGAGCGGGAGGGGGCTGAGGAGCTGGCTGAGGAGCCGGCTCCGGCAGGGTCGCACCTGCAGCCGTGCGGGTGGGGCCCTTCCGGGCTGCAGACGAGTAGCCGGCCACCGGCGGCGCCAGAGGCGGACGGCGGATGGAGTCCATTAAGGCCTCCATCCGACACATCATGCGCTCCTCCAGCGCCTCCATATAAGGTAGCCAGGACTCCGCCGCTGGACCGCTTCGTTCGCAGCGACCGCGCCGGCCGCGTCTGCTGTGCCAGGTGCTGCGCTGGTAGCGCCGGCTGTGCCGGTTGCGCCAACCGGGACGACCTCGTCACACGCACCGGCTACGCGGGTTGCGCTGGCGGCACTAGCTGTACAGACCTCGCTACCACCCTCTGCAGCTCCTCGAGAGCGGCAGAGAGCCGAGCTGTCTCCCGACGGGACTCAGCCAGCTCCACTGCGAGGGCCTCATTTTCGGAGGCGATGCCGAACACGATGTTCAGTATCTCCTCCTGTTTTGGGTCCGGTGACCCTTGGGACGATGCAGCCACTCTCTGGAGACTCTCCAAGAGTGACTGTGTCCTCCTTCCCAGCTCCGGTGCCGCAGAGGTGGAAGGCGTCGGCGTCGGAAGGGACTTGGCTACGGCTTTCCCAGTGGTGGAGGGGGCTCGGATGGATTGGCCAGCCCTCGTGCCACCTTGCACCCCTCGGCGGCCTACAGCCACCTTAGACGCCGGCTTTGCCACCTCATCACTGCTGGAGGAGGCCGTCCCGGTGAGGGTAATTTCCTCATCCGACACGTCCTCCTCCGGCCTAGGCTTCCTAGAGCGCCGCTTCCGCTTCTGGGCAGCCTTCACGGCCAATCCCAGCGGGCTGCTCGCCCTGCTCCTTTCGCTAGCAGTGTCGAACTTCTCCGACACTACCGCGGTTTTTGGCGTGACCTCCACGCATGACTGCTGCGCGACCTCCGCGCAGACTGTTCCGCTTGGTTTTTGGGGGGGTTTTGGTTTTTTAAAGAATTATCCAAATGAGTCCCACGAGTATGAGTCGATATAAATACACTTCCCGGTTGACGCTCATTCCGGGAAGCGGGGTACATACTGTGGAGGTCCCCAGGTGTCCACAGGTTTTTACGACTTCGCTGTCGGGTCTTATAGACTTTTCCTTGTCGCGGGCCGGCCAATCAAGGCAAGCCCCGCGTCCTCCGAGATCACATCTTCCCGCATGTGGCTAGCATGCAGGTCCTTGACGATCACCCGGAGATTACGCGACGCGGAAGGGCAGCCACCCCTACCATCACCGACGGCGGCACGAATGCCCATCAGCCCCTGCGCGAGCAGTGGGCCGACCCGTCCCCCGATCCCATCGGATCAACACGTCGCTCGCAGTGTACTCGCAATATATCTGTCGATTAACGGAAGAGGTGTGGTGCAGGCTTTCCTTATTTATATTTCTTCTATTCGAAAAGTGTTGCTTTGTTCCTTTATAAGTGGGAGCAAAATACCTCTTTTTCGATAGGAAAAAAATAAATAATAATAAAAATTGTATGAATGACTGGCTGGTACGTGTTGCCTGCTAGGCGCGGGGTCCCGCGATTATTAAAAAAAAACAAAAGTGCGTGAATTACGTCTCTGTTCTTGTAATCAGTACATATTTTATTGTTTTGCGAAAATAACGATTTCTACGTCGAAAGTTACAATGCATTAACTCCTGAAACAATAAGTATAGAAGCTAACAACAGCATACAAAACTTATTTTACCCACGAAATCCCGGGAGAAATATTTAGGGGCCTATGAGAATTTCATTCTATGGAAAAACAAAAAAGCAGCGAAAATATTTTCGGAAAATGTATTTTTGGCCTATTTTCAAGAATTGGCTAAAACTAAGCAACTTTCTACCCTTTAAAGTATACACTCAATGCTTAAATCTACAGTAAATCCCAATAAAAATCACTAGCTTATCTGAAGAGACTATCCAAAGGACACAAACCAAAGAAATCAAAAGTATTTTCTCATCAAAACTTTGAGACTTTTGAAATGACGCGTCTTATAAGGAATTTCGCAATAAAATGATGTATCTTTTAGTTTTTCCATTGTAATCTAGAAACATAGTGTTTTAAAACGCGTAGGTACGTATTGTACCTATACTATCTATAATATTCGGTATTCATGGAGCTTGTCGTAACGAGCTTATAAAAATAACAAAATAATCGATGATGTGATGTGATAATACTCAGAAGAATTACTTTTCGTGAATTTAAATGACATAAAAAACAAACATTGTACAGACGAATATTGGAAAAATATTAGAGCCTGCGTCTTTCTCATATAACATCTAATATTTTTATATTAGTAAAGTGCTTCATCCGCATTAAGATTTTCACACAAAAATAGAAAATAAAAACAATGAATTTTGGGGCTTCCCCATACTTCCCCAACTTTAAACTCAATTTTTTTTTTCATCAAACCCGACGATACGTCTATCTATGGATAGGTCTTTAAAAATGATATTGAAGTTTCTAATTTTCTTTTTAAACTGAATAGTTTGCGCGAGAGATACTTCCAAAGTGGTAAAATGCCCCCCCCCCTGTAACTTCTAAAATAAGAGAATGATAAAACTATAAAAATATATGATTAACATTACCATGTAAACTTCCACCGAAATTAGTTTGAAGGAGATCTATTAAGTAGTTTTTTTTAATACGTCATAAATCGTAAACCGCAATTTACCTATCATTCAATCAACTCAAATAAAAATTTTACCTGCTGCCACGGAACCCTTCATGGCCAAGACCGACTCACACTTAGCCGGTATTTTTATTAAATATATTCATTAATTATTCAACACCGCCTCTTATTTATTTTCATAGAAAGGGGATGAAAAGTAGAGTATATGACTCGAGAGCAAATTATTTTTCCCTCGGGCGATGTACTTTGAATCCCTCGCTGCGCTCAGGATTCTACGATTTCAGGATTAGAACCCTTCGCTTCGCTTGTGGTGCGAAGTAGCGCCCTCGGAGTAAAAATACTATTTTGCTCCCTTGTCATACAATCTACTATTTTATCATTATCATCATCCCAGCGTTAATCTCGATTGCGTCCTTCACTTTGGAGCCCGTGGTCCGTTTTACTACTTTTTCTATTCTTTCTCGGCATTCTGAGACCATTGGCCCGCAAGTCAAACATTATGCTAGCATTTCTTGGGTCTACCGACGCTGAATGCATCTGAATGAAAAAGATCCATTAAGCAGTCATAGTCCTTTTTTTTTCAAAGCAACTAATGCGTTGGAATCAGTGTAAATTATAAAATAGCACCAAATAAGTCGCGACAGAATCCGTTAATAACAGATTTATTGCAATGTGTAACATTCGCGTACTTCCGATAAAGTCATGTAAAAAATGATTAAACGTTTTTATTCATCATTTATCCATATACTATGTATGTTAAGCATAAAAGAGATGAGAATTCCGTCTTCAATAATCTGTACTCGTCGAAATACGCTCGCGGATTGATACTGTATTAACTTTATTCTTACTTATTAACCTTATTCATGATTTGCAAGGATGAGAATTTTAATCAATCAAGTATCTAGAGGAACCACAGATCTAACTTTCCTTAAATTAAAGATGTAAAGACCGAAATAAAGAAAGTTTGGGCGGAGACAAATAAATATATGTATTGACAACAATATTATCCTATTTAGCTATAAATAGTTATTCCAGATGGGCCTTACCTTTCTGGCCCAAGTCAACCTCACAGACCTGCCAGCGTTGCACGAGAACTTATGAATCGATTTTATTAAAACTTACAGGAAACTTACCGCGGCGATAGCCCAGTGGTGTACGTAAAAGACTGCCGAGACGAGGTCTCGAGTTCGACCCCTAGTCGCCCCGGGCACACACCTCTGACTTTTCGAAGTTATGTGTGTATTAAAAATGTTGATTATCGCTCGCTTAGTAATGTGCCCGGTAGATGGCAATAGGCTCGCCCCCTATTACATTGGGACCTAAAACATAACTGGCGAATCGCGGGTGTAATACACCTCTGCCTAGCCCTTAGGTGATACAGGCGTGAAGTTATGAAGTTATGTGTTACAGGAAACTTTAAGATCCACAAAAGCTACATGTCCAAGTTTCAACTTTACATATTAATTAAAACGTACGTTTTTGCGCAAATAGCACGGTTTTTCGCAATTACCGGAGATCTTCCTAACCGATTGAGGTTCACTGAAGCTCATTCGATTGATCTATCAAAAATACACATTTTTAAATGAAGATTTTTTTTATACATAACATACATAAACTCACGCCTATATCCCCGAAGGGGTAGGCAGAGGTGCTAGCACCCACATTTCGCCAGTTTATGTTTAGGTCCCAATGTAATAGGTGGCGAGCCTATTGCCATTAAACGGGCACTTATAAGCCTTTTTTTTATACCACCTCTAATTTTCATTTTAATCGAGCAATTTCGTCAAAATGTACCAAAAACGGTTTTTCACGAATAAAATGAAAACTTGAAGTCGTACAAACAAATCGCAAATCTGATTCACTGCGTTTCAATACTTTGCTGCAAAACGCAAAAATACGTCCCACCAAATTATATTACAATATATTTTCGAGGATCCAATCCGTGGAATATATAACCATTATCAGGCTAATGGACGTATTCTTAGGGGTACGTTGACGGACAAAAGGGAAGTAGATCTTTTGTTAGCTATTAATGAGTTTCACATAAATCAATTCTGAAATCAAGGGTAACCATTTTGTATTAAAATTGTAGGATTTTCATTAACTTTAGTTGAGCAGATAATATGTTATCTACTCGTACGTTTTTTCTAACACGATTTTGCGCAATAAGAATAAATATGATAATATGAATGGTACTCTGGGGTTATCCTTTCGAGGGCTTACCCGGGGTGCCCGGCAACGGACACTTGGGGAGGATACCGTGCGGTTTTAGTCGAGACACGACATAACCACCCCCGCTGGCCAGCGGGGGGGTATCCGAAGGGATTTCCGCACGTAAAAAAAAAAAAAAAATATGAATGGTACGGGGTCCAAGCCAACCTCACTTACGAGTACTTCGATTGACGAACGAGGCTCTGGTTCAGGTATCTTCTCGGGGTTGAGGAGTAGGACGAAAGTCGCTGCGAAAAGATAAGAAGAGCTGGGGTCTGCTCTTCTAATCTTTTCGCAGCGACTCCAATGTGCTGTGTGCTCCAATGTGCAAGCTTTTCTGATGTAACCGGGACAAATGCTGGGATGATAATGCACATTTAAGAATTTATGAACATGAATGTTTTTCCTACAATCCCGCGTCCTTCAAGCGGAGCATGAACAAGCATTTCATGAGCATCATTAGAATACTGCTCATAGGTCGGTCATCTATAATGGTAACCCTCATTCCTGAGACTTCCACTTCAGCTCACTATCAGCTGAGGTGAAATCATATTGACCCAATTAAATTAAACAAAAAGGGCCAGTCGGGGTCTCTGAGATTTCCTCTTAACAGATTTAGGCCGATGTGAACACTGTGTGGTTTTAGTCGGATCGAGTCCCTACCTCATAGTTGGCTCCGGTAAGATGAAGCCCAAGTGGGTTACCGCACGGAGAAAGGTTCTTCAACCAATCCTAGTTAGTACTTGAAAGTGCTTGTAAAGTTAGGGTACTAAATGAATTTGTAATCTGCGAACTCTCGTTTCCAATTTCATCGCCGGGGTGCAAATAAAGAAGACTTATAGGAGTAGATTTGATCTACTTTTTCCAAGAAGATCTGAAATTACGTCTCCGGAGGTGGGGTTAAGCTTTATAAAAACAGTACGATGATATTTTTAAGGTTAAAATCAATTCGTTATATAGTATAGGATCGGTTTACTACTGTTTCGCAAAAAACGTTCCCCAAAGTGTCACATGCCAAAGTATGTTTCCGAAATCTTCATTTGGCAAAACAACTTTTCGCAATTTTATAGTTAGTAATACTATTTTTAGCAATTTATTGTTTAACAAATAATTACATGGCAAAGTTTCATTTTACCAAGTATTAGGTAGTCAAATATGTTATTTTTTGTCATTTTGGATTTAGAAAAAGCTAGTATTTCAAGTTTAAGATCCGGTTTTGAAAATACAGCTGCATGGGTGTTTGATTCAGCTTGGACAAATAATTTACAGGTGAGAACTTCTATAATAATTATATTGCTATTATACAAATCAATTCTGTTGGGGCCACAGTTCTAACCTAACCTAACCCACTTGTCTGGCAGTTCTAGCCTACGTAACTTATATGAAATTAATGTATTTTACTTTATTTATAATTAATTATTAATGAGACATGCTTTTTGAACGAACTTCTTTTGGAATATATTTTTTTACAAAATAAAGCATTTGCTTAATGTATATTTGACTTAATAAACATTGAGCAAGTAAAAAGTTGCCAAATGAATATTTGACGAAGTGATTAAAGTGCGAAATATAAATTTGCTAAAGATTCTTTTGGAAAATGAAACTATGCGTCCGTCCGTCCGTCCGTGTCTGTCAAGACCGTTTTTCTCACGAACGCGTGGAGGTATCAAACTGAAATATATATCTAATACTCAGGTCTACTGTCCCTTGGAACTGTAAAAAAATCAAACTTCTAAGCCAAAGTAATCAAAAGATACAGCCGTTTATGCCGCAAATTACCGCAAATTTTTGAAACTCGCACGGGAATCATAACCTACAGGGTACATCCCGTGAACTTAGAATCTTGAAATTTGATACGAAGTAACCTCTTATATAAAGGAAAAATTGCGAAAACCGTAAATTTTTTGTTACACCATATTATAAAAAAAAATATTTTTGTAAATTTTAAAGTTACTACCTACTTCTTTTCTCATGAATGCGTAGATGTATTAAATTGAAAATCATATCAAATACTCAGGTCTATAAAACCTTTAAGCTGTACAAAATCAAACTTTTATGTCAACGCAATCAAAAGAAATAGCAATTTTACGTGTCGTCGTGATGGGTGAACTTTTACTTATATACCTACTTGTTTGTACGGAACCCTCGGTGTGCGAGTCCGACTCGCACTTGGCCGGTTTTTTTTTTGGATGAAAATTGATCTCAAATCAAATTTGAAGCTTTGGACTTTTTAGTTATTGAAATAGTGCGGGTATTAGACAAACCTTACACAAATCTTATCAAGGTATGGTTGTATGCTTCATCTAAATTGTAAGTGCTAATCCCGTTCCTGCGATCTGAACCTATTCTCGGGATATCCTATATGCTGTTTCAATCTATAATCTATCTTTGCGCCAAATTTCATCCAGATTCTTTCAGTCGTTTTTGCGTGAAAGAGAAACAATCATCACTTTTTAAGACTTAAACATAATTGAAATATAGTCTATTTTAGACTTAAACATTATTGAAATATAGTCTATCTTTCTCCTATAGCAATGAAATGAAATGCTCCTAACGATAGCTATGTGTAGAATAATAATGTAGCGGTGATTGTAAAGACATGTTCATCACAAGAGAGGATTATTGTCATTATTGTAGCTTCTACGGGTCACCCCGTCGCGGCTCAATCACGGCTTAGTCCACCATTCAAAAGAATCACTCTGCTACCACACAATAGCATTGATGTCTATATTACTAAAGTAACCACACACAATAGTATATTTTTACTCCATTATATAAATATAATCTGAAAAACGGATAGAAAAGTTTTCTGATCACAAATTTATACGTGATTGTGAACAGAAATTTACATTCTTCTACATGAATATAATTTAATATATTTGTACATTCGGTTAGAATATATATAGCATCTATACTAATATAAAATTGTGAATGAGTTGTGTCTGTGCATTGGAGATACTTAAAAAAATACCTGGGGTGATGTTAAGTGAACGATTCTGAACACAAACATATATTTTTTAGAATTCTTGTCTGTTTGTTGGTGATGGACGCAAAAACTACTATACAGATTTTGATACGATTTTTTGTAATAGAGAGGTCTTTTATTATTAGAGAGGTTTTTTATTGCAATTTGTTAAGTATAACCGGACATATAACCAAAAAACGATAACCGACCTCCGCGCAGCTGGAGGCACGGGTATCAGCTAGTTAAGTGTATACATTATAACCATTAATTTTACAAATAACATGAAGTAAGTTGAAGAGAGCCGTTGAAAATTATTCAGGTAGTGTGGTGGACTTTTCTCAATATGAATAAGCATGCTCGCCGGCATCTGCTTCTATCCTTACATACTTCACGAGCTTCCTTTACTGTCATTAAACCTTTCATGCAAGTTCGCCGGTTTATAACTTCACGCCTGTATCCCTGAAGGGGTAGGCAGAGGTGTAATGTGTTCATAAATGTTTATTTTTATATATTCTTGTTAGATGTTTTGGCTTATTCATTTTCGTTCAAACAAGCAGAAGATGTTAACGAGCCAAGTTTTGACGTTTGTTTTGCAGTCTTGCCTAGTCATGTAACTGATTTCCATCATTCTATTAACAATATTGAATACAAGCTGCGGCCACCGACTTCGCCATTCACATACTTTCACACTTCACTTATAATACACACTTATAAACACTTATAATATCTTCTAATATATAAAATTCTCGTGTCGCGGTGTTTGTAGTTAAACTCCTCTGAAAGGGCTTGACCGATTCTCATGAAATTTTGTGTGCATATTGGGTAGGTCTGAGAATCGGACATCTATTTTTCATCTCCCTAACTGTTATAGAGCATTAGAAAATACACACAACCCTGAATTTTCAACCCTCTACGATCAACCGCTATTTTTCCATCGCGGTTGTTTTTTTCATAATTTCCTTCAATTATGATTTTTTTCTCAATTCAATTTGATCTTCCGCCTTCGCCGGTCGATAGCCGATCAACTATCAATCGATCAGTTATCCCCGCTAGATGTCTACCGTTGTCACCGCTCATCCAGCAAACATCACGGAGTAGGGATGAGAACGAAGCCAGTCTCCTGTCTTACTCACTATACAGTTTTCGGCATACTTTCATTGTCTACAACGCTTTCTAATTATTATAAGTAAATCTCCGCACACTTATAGTAGATAGTTATTTTTATTGAACTAAAAAAATGTTTCCTAGAAATAATTTACATGGCAAAACAACGTTTGCCGGGTCAGCTAGGTTTTGTATATAGTAAGAAGCGAAAAGCAAATGATTAGAATATATCCAGATGCCTCCATCTGCCGACTTCCTTCTAAAAAACAGAACCCAGACTAATCTTGGCATATTGTTTTGTTATTATAGATAATAAAAATAGTTTTAGCACCCACCTCTGACTTTTAGTAGTTATGTGTGCATTAATAAATGTTAATTATCGCTCGCTTAATATTGTGCCCGGTAGATGGCAATAGGCTCGCCCCCTATTACATTGGGACCTTAACTGTAAGTGGGTGTGTAATACACCTCTGCTTACCCCTTCGGGGATACAGGCGTGAAGTTATGTTATGTTATGTTATGTTTAGCACAGAAAGAACCACTCCATATATAGTTCTGCAGTAGAATATAAGATCGGCTTAAAATAACTTATTTTTAAGAGGACTTAGCGAAGCTTAGGGATGTGCTTGTGAGCTTGATTTTTCTATATGGTGAATGGCAATGGAACAGGCAATTGGGGATTAGACGTCATATAGAGGTTATAAGTCATAGCATTAACTATGGTGCCATTTGGGTATTTGTTTTATCTGCAAATTTATTGTTTCTGCTATTTCCGCATCGGAATCTAGAGTAATTTGTAAGGTTGCCACATGAACATACAATTTTAATCGTCAAATTATGATATTATCCTTCTGAGATAGGCAGTAACAACACGCCTCCATTTGCTTCAGCTATTAAACGTTTCATGCAAGCTTACTGGTTTCGAGTCCTTCTAACCTGCCTACCGATCAGTGTATATTCCGTCTCTCGATCGACTGTTTGTACTCTTTCATAGTGTTAAGACGGAATAATGGTATAATAGTTATAATTTCAATAATGGTGAATGACCTGGTCGAAGAAATAAATCGTTACCTTTCTTATTATGTTGAAACCCTAACTATAACTTTTTCAATAAAACTGTTTTGATATTCCTAGAATCAAAGGGGGGGGGGGGGATTAAACATTTATATTCGATGGAAATGTTGGTTTAAGAGTTTAGTCGATACATCGCGTCTGATACGAAAAGTCATGAGAGAATTTTCATTACTGTTCAATGCTCGACAGAATAAACTTGTCAATTTAATTAAATATCTCCGATCTTGTGAGTCGACATACTGTTCTAAATAAGGAGTACATTGAGAACCATATGAGTGTTTATAGTGAATTCATTTGCACAGTCAGTAATATTACATATACAATTTGACATTTCCATTATATAAAGTAGTAACAGTCGATGGTCTATTCATTGGTATTACACATCGGTGCAGGAGGGCCTGATTCAGTAACGCCACATTTACATTAACAAGAAAAATAAAAAAAAATGTTAATAATATACTTAACTATGTGAAATTTGTGCTCCCACCAGTAATATGGGGTCCTCACAAGGTCCTCGGGGCCCAAGCCAATCTCATCTGCAAACCGGCACATCTGCTGATTGACGGCCGAAGCTCTGGCACAGGCTTTTACCTCGGGGTTGTGGTTCTGACGATAGTCGCTTCGGTAATGCCAAAATAAACTAAATTGTGAATGGGAAGCGTAGGTAAGCGATCCCGAGTTCCAAAGTGCAAGTTTGGCGCCCGGATGAAAAGTAGATGATTAGTTATATGAACTACTAGCAACCCCTTCCTCGCGGTGCTTCGGTTTAATATATATAGTATAGTATATATATGTATGTATATATATGTATATGTATGTATATATAGTATTGTGGTGTCTGAACCTCATTTCACACCACGATGCGGTTACCTGGCCATTATGTGTCAGAGTTTAAAAATAATTATTTGTTTGATTTAAATAGAGCGTAGGGAAGAAAAAACAATTGCTCCGTGGAGCTGCTTTCGGCTGGGCGGCTGACAGCGGGCGACTAGACGCGCCGCCCGGGTCCGCCGGCCGAAGAGAAGATAATAGTGCAATATATTTAGGCTCAGTCCTTGAGCGGAGTTCGCGATTCCCTAGTTCGAAGTAATATAAAAGCATACGCGTAAAAACCTCCCTAAACCCGATTTAGGAAGCTTTGATGATATAATAAATGCCCATTTAAACTTCTTCCTCAGTGTTTGTCTTATTTTCTACACGAGGTATTGTGGCGTCCAACCCCCGGACGTTACAACTGGTGGAGTCGTCGGTTTCCATACAGCTGGTGGTTGCTACAGCTACAATTGGTGTGGAGGAACGCCGGTTTCCATACAACTGGTAGAGGTGCTGGTTGCCACAGGAGCTAGTGGTTGCTACAGCTGGTGAAGCGCTAGTTTCCGCAGAAGTCGGAAACGCCAACATTCTGCAGTTGGCAGTGAATGGATCGATCCCGTACCGTTTGAAGAAAGACGTCGTGCGACAATTGGAGCGACGCATTTATCAGTATCGTTGTTTATTTTGCTTTTATGTGCTTTTATGTGATATTATGTGCTCAACGAGAAGATGGCTATGATGGTGGCTTGTTCCAGAATGTTTCAAGAGCATTGATAGTTGTCTGCGGGTCAATAGGGCCAATAAGGACTATAAGTCTTAGTAGAATTATAATTCACGTAGTGAATAACGTGTTATCTTGAACCGACTAAAACCGCATTACGTACTAGCGTAACTAGTAACTAGTAGTATTTTATTATTAATATGTGTTCTCTGTTTATTTCATATTGCTGCGCTGCTGAAGATAAATAGATTTGTTTTGTTTTTTATGTTCGTGATGTTCTAGCGTAGGAGTTAGGCAATTATTTTTTGTACAATATTGAGAGTTATGATCTAAACTTTGTAAGAGAGTCAAATCGTTCTGGACATAAGCGCCGACGATGATTGAAAGTTAGTTTTCGATCAGACTTTTCTTTATAGAGTAAGTTCTTTCTCGTTAGTATTGTTTTAAAAATAATTTAGTAATGTGTAGGCGACATAAATAAGTTTATGTCATCTTTCTTTTTAGTTAGGTAGGTCTTAAAAGTACTGTGTTACTAAGTCCTTTCAGGGCAAACCTTAAAATGTATCGGCAAGTGATACCAATAACTTTTCTTTGATGAGGCTGATTGTGGTCAGGTTTCTTTTAACCTGGGTTTTTGCCTGGCCAAGAATGAAGCAATTTTTCTTTGTTCGTGTTTTTCAGTATTTATTACAGTTTAATTGCTATAATTTGAGATTCTACTATCGTTTACTAATTATTACAAAGATTGCTTCGTTATTCCCATTGTAAGGGACAATTCGCATAATTTTTTTTTTTGTGTCCCAGATTTAGAATGCCTAGGGAATCAGGCTGTCACATAAATGACCATTAAGGGCGTAGCTGATGTGGTGTCTGAACCTCATTTCACACCACGATGCGGTTACCTGGCCATTATGTGTCAGAGTTTAAAAATAATTATTTGTTTGATTTAAATAGAGCGTAGGGAAGAAAAAACAATTGCTCCGTGGAGCTGCTTTCGGCTGGGCGGCTGACAGCGGGCGACTAGACGCGCCGCCCGGGTCCGCCGGCCGAAGAGAAGATAATAGTGCAATATATTTAGGCTCAGTCCTTGAGCGGAGTTCGCGATTCCCTAGTTCGAAGTAATATAAAAGCATACGCGTAAAAACCTCCCTAAACCCGATTTAGGAAGCTTTGATGATATAATAAATGCCCATTTAAACTTCTTCCTCAGTGTTTGTCTTATTTTCTACACGAGGTATTGTGGCGTCCAACCCCCGGACGCTACAGTATATATATATAGTATAGAATATATATAGTATAGTATACTATATATGTTTACTAGAATATTGTGATAAGGATGGTACATCTGATTACTTTCCTATAGTTAAAACCATTTATTTAACCGAGGCTTTATATTGTCACATATTACATAATATTATTCTATTTTTTTTTAATAATGATACCTTGAGTTAAAATACCTCATATAAACTGAAGCGAACGAAGATGGTTTGCTAGTTACACTATAACCTTCATCATCATCTTAGCTTTGTGTCCCAATTGCATCCGAGGCTATAACTCCGAGCCCGGGATCCACTAGTTACAATATATATTGATCATTTTTTACCATTACTTCAAGTTACCGTTTATTTAATTTTATGGTTAAAGATAACAATTCGTTTAGTACCCGTATTTATTTTCGATGCTATTAATCGCACGTCATTTTAACAACAGAACCAATAAATTCACGCTTAGTATCCTCCGCGTTAGGGCGGTTGTTATTTAGATAATACGTTTACTCACCTCACAAACTGTGAATGGAAGAAACAGCTGGCTAAAGGAGATTACATTGTTATGACATTCCATACTACAGAAATGATTGGAATTTACGCGTAACTGGGCATTCTATTGTTATAAACGATGAATACACGCAAGAGAGATATCGCGTATTAAAATTGGATTGTTTTTAGACGGCCGATAAATAAAGGACAAATTTGCTAGAGTATGGGAAAAACTTATGACTTGCCACTCGTGGTAATACCTTTTTTTTGTTTTTTTTTTCGTGCGGAAATCACTTCGGATACCCCCCCGCCAGCCAGCGGGGGCGGTTATGTCGGGCTTGAACTGACTAAAACCGCACGCCGTCTGGGGTCTACAGACGCCGGGGTGTGAGATTGCCCATAGAGCATATCCCTCGCACCCCGACTGACCCTGGGCCATCTCTGGTTTCGAGATGGCTCCCTCGGGTTTGGGAACCACGGTGTCCCCGTCTTGCCCCGGTTTGAAAGAGGGGCACTAGTCGCCCCACCGTCCCGGCCTGCTTCTGCTGGGGTGAACGGGCCTCACCCGCCACCCCCAGGCCTGCGCTCATGGAGGACGGAGGTCGTTAAGCGACCTCCGGCGCCTGAGTCGCCTGCGACGCGCGGCGAGCAAGTTGCGGGATCGGCGGGCCGGGAGAGTTCTAAATCTCTCCCGGGCGCGCTCCGTCATCTCCTTCACGAGCATTACATGCTCGCAGAAGGAGGTGGCGGCGGCCCACGCGCTCGCGCTCCGCAATATACAAATGCTCTGTGGTGTATGGGACCAGGGATGTTCGGGACTAAGAAAACCTCACCTGAAAGCTGTACTTTTTTTTTACCACCCAGGTAGCAGACAAGCTCACGGCCCACCTGATGGGAAGCGGTTACCGTGGCCTATGGACGTGTGCAACACCAGGGGCATCACTGTACTGACTTGCAGGTGAGGTTGGCTGCTGCTTGAAGGACGAGGCAGACCAAATGCTCGCGTAAAAACTAATATAAACAAAAAGGTATGAAGAGGGGGAGAGCTTACCTTGAGCTTTGGACGCAACGGGGCGGGACTCTTGAATGATGATGATTAGCCATAGGTATTTGATGAATATATTTGTTAACAATGCGTTCCGTCTTCTCAACTATGTTTCTAGGCAAACCTTGTATTTAAATCGTCATTCTCTTATACATATACCCGGCATTTTTACCCGGCATTTCTGGTTGTCTGGAACACAATAGTCTGTTAGCGGAAAGCTTAAAAGATGCCAGAAAATACGAAAGACAGATAACGGTATGTTGGATAGACCTAGAAAATGCATTTGGCTCAATTCCACATTACCTTATGGTATACGCGTTGCAATGGTATAACTTTCCGCCCGTGGTCATAGAGATAATCGAGTCGTATTACTCCCAGCTAAAATTTGCTATAAGCTTCCAAGAAGTACACACAGGACCATTACGGTATAATGTGGGACTGTTTCAGGGATGCTGCTTGTCACCAATAGCATTTAACATAGTAATTAATATCTTAATTACCAAGTTAATACGTCACGAAAAGAAATGGGGTTATCGGTTTAAAGTAAATAACATATACTCAGAGTCCATCTTAGCTTTTGCTGACGATCTCGCAATACTGACGCGCAATCCAAAACAATGTCAGGAACTATTAAAGGAAGTCGATGAGTTCTGTTCGTGGACAAATGGACTGAGGACGAAGCCCAGTAAGTGTCACTGTCTATGTCTGGGTAGACGGGACACCAAATTTACCTCTTACGACCCGGGACTCTTCATTGGGGGTAAACCAGTTTCCATAGTCGCTGAATCGGTGCCATTTAAATTTCTTGGGAGAAAGATAGACTATAAAGGACGCACACCATCCTTAGATGAAGTTGTCGATACGTTTATAAATGACCTAAATAAGATAGATCAGATACCACTAAACAATATCAAAAAAGCTTGGATATATGACAACTACTTAACATCACGTCTGACTTGGCCTTTTCTGGTGTATGAATTCGGTAAAACCTTACTGGCGAAAATAGATGCAACTGTCATAAAATCGCTAAAATCGTGGCTTGGACTAGCGCACTCTGCTGATTCCTCTGCTCTATTTAGGGATCAAAATAATTTTGGGATGAAACTTAAGAAACTATCGGAGCTCTATAAACATCTTAGAGTTACCAAAGCCCACATCTTAGGAAAATCCCAAGATGTCACAATCAGGGCACTCCCGAAAGATAATAACGCGTCCGAGCTTGAATCTAGACTTCTATTCCATAAACGATTTATGATAGGGGCCCAGTCAAACAGAGTGGGGTTGGGAGTACGAGAGCCAGAAAGGGACCAGGATTTACTTAAGTCCTTTCTAAAACAAGACGAAAATGATAAATATCGAGTGCACGCGATGAATTTGGAAATCCAAAATGAATGGTTGACAATGGGAGAGTTCTGCATACCGATGGCCTTAAAGTGGCGCACCTTGATCTATGACTGGTCGCCGGCCCTGTTAAAATTTTATCTTAACGCCTTTCAGATGACCCTCCCAGACCAGAGTAATCTGGTAAGGTGGGGGAAGGCCACAGAAAAACAATGTTATACTTGTGGTGAGGCAATAGGGACGGCTAGACACATATTAGTAGGATGTAGGGTGCTTCTCGATAGAGGCCATTACTCACGCCGCCACGATAAGGTGCTTATCATCATACGTGAAGCAATGAGTCTGGCAGTAGCTAGAGCCCAAAAAGGATTGACTACTAACAGACGTCATATCAACTTTGTGTCTGAAGGTTCATCCATAACACCCAGGAACAAACCTTATTCAATCTTAGATACTGCCCCAGATTGGACTCTCCTAATCGACACGTATGAAAAGCACTACAAAATTCCGGAGGATGTTGGGGTTTCGTCATCTAGACCTGACATATTCCTATATTCTAAGAGATTAAAACATGTGGTTCTTGTGGAACTTACTGTACCGTGGGAAACAAATATACCGAAGGACCACACAATAAAGAAAAATAAATACTATGATCTCACAAACGAATTAATCAAAAACGGTTACGTGGTTAATTTGTATGCAGTGGAAGTGGGAGCGAGAGGTATACCAGCAAAATCTCTCTATAACCTACTTAAAGATCTAGGCCTATCGAGAGCTACAATAAGCTCATTACTAGGACGAATGTCTAAAGCGGCACTAGTAGGTTCGTATCAAATTTGGTTAGGCAGGGAGGGGAACTTGGGTAGTGAAGGTGAGTGTTGATGTACATCAACAAAAGGGGCCCCTTCTAAACCTACACTTGGGTCGCAAGTCCCAGGCACTGTCCCGAGTTCCCAACTCAGCAACGCGATGGACCCGGCACCCGCACGGAGAATCCATGGATTGCTAAGATTACGGTCTCCTGATAGACGTGATCTCCTCAGTTACTCCTTTCCTCCTGTCCTCTTACACAACCCATTCCATGAAGCGAGTATAGTAAATAATAAATGAGTTTTTTTTTTATACCACTAAGGTGGCTGACAAGCACACGGCCCACCTGATGGGAAGCGGTTACCGCGGCCTATGGACGTGTGCAACACCAGTGGCGTCAAACTCGCGCTGCCGACCCTGTAAAGGAAAGGATGGGAAAGGAGTTTGGGAGGGGATGGGAAAGGAGTTTGGGCTCCGGCACTCTCACTCACCAAACGGAACGCAACAGTTCAAATACTGTTACTTGGCGTCGATATTCTGTGAGAGGGTGGTGCTTCCCCGGTCGAGTCGGCCCATTCATGCAACGGCCAAAATGACTGTTGCTTGACTCTACCACTCTATATGTTTTCTGTATGTATCTTATATACGAGTATTATGTGCATGGGTTTGTATTATTAGTGTGTGGGTGCGTGCGTATGTGGATATAGAGTGCGCAAGTTAGTTCAATCGATTATGTTATTATTGAAGGGTGATGAATACTCGTATAATAACCGCTCACTACATTCGAATAAAAAAAATAGTAATTGAGCACTGAATAAATTAGTCCAACAGCTTAGTTTGTACATAATTTTCTTTCGCCAACCTGCTAGGGCAGTTTATAGGCGTTACGCTCATATTCAGTATAGTCCTCAAATGCTATTCATCCACCTTATTTAATATATACTAATGGCTATTTACATGATACCTACAAACATATAAATGCTTAAATTGGTATATATGGTATAAATGCTTGAGTAATATTATAGTATATATTATAGTAATAGTATAGTATTATAGTAAAATTGTTCATTTATTTGTTTATTGAATAATTTAACATTGATATTATTGCATCATGCAATTAATAAATCCTTTTTTTTTTATGTGCGAAAAATCCCTTCGTATACCCCCCCGCTGGTAAGCAGGGGTGGTGATGTCGTGTCTCGACTAAAACCGCACGGTGTCCTCCCCAAGTGTCCGTTGCCGGGCACCCCGGGCTACCCTCGAAAGGATAACCCCAGGGTTGCCGGCGGGCTTTGGCCGTCACCGCGGCCTCGCCTGTTGGGGTCGGGTTTTATCCCGCTTCGGTGAGTTGGCAGGCGTGTGTAGGGCACACACGACACGCCTCCGCCACGGCCTGCTTCTGTAAGGACGGCGAGTCGGCCGACTGCCGTCCTCAGGCCCCGATCATGGAGGTCGGTAGTCCCGGGCGTAGATGAGTCTGCGGCGTCCTCGCCGCAGACTGCGAAACTCGGGGGGCAGGGTTCTCTCCCGCTCCCTCTCCGCCGTCTCTTTCGCGCGCATTACCTGCTCGCAGAAAAAGGCGGCGGCGTGCCACTTGCTCCCGTCGTCGACCACGGCCCTCACCATGGTCTCCAACGAGAGAACGTCCACGCCCAGGACCGCAACGAGATCCCGGCGTTGACTCGCCCACGCAGGGCACTCCACCAACGTGTGGAGCGCCGTGTCTTCGCCAGGATCCTCGCAGTGCTGGCACTGCGGCGTTGTCTCTCGGTGGATGCGCCACAGATACTTACCGAAACACCCGTGTTCGGTAACCATCTGGCACATCCGGTAGGAGAGATCCCCATGGTCCCTCTCCAAACACTCCTTCATGATCAGTCTCACCGCCGCAATGGTGGATTCCCCCCACCTTGGGTGCTCAAGTCGCACTCTCCATTTCTCCATGAGTTCCCGGTGGAGCTGGGACCGCTGAGCCCTGATTTTCGGGGCTCCGGCCTATGGCCCCGCTCCAGCGCCTCCTTGCGCCACTGGTACAGCAGCGCAAGGGCTCTCGCTTCCAGGTCCCATGGAGGGGTCCCGGCTAGGAGACATGCCGCCTCGACGGAGATCGTGCGATACCTCCTGATGACTCTGACGGCCATCGCTTTTAACGGGCTGTTTAATACAGCCAAGTTGCGGGCCGCCAGAGTCTCCGAACATAAGGGGCCCCGTATAGGGCCATGCTTCGCACGATCCCCAGGTACAGTCTCCTAGTGGGGGCGTTGGGTCCCTTAACGTTGGGCATCAGCCGCGATAGCGCGGCCGCAGCCCCCCTCAGTTTCAGGACCAGACTTCGGAGATGAAGTGTGAAGTCCCATCGGCTATCGAGTACGAGCCCAAGGTACTTCATCGTGGGCTCGATGCCGATGCTCACGCCCCCTACGGTTATGCTGGTTCCCGCAGGTGGCCCCCTTTGAAGCTGGTGAAAACACATAGCCTCGGATTTGTGGAGAGCCACCTCGAGTCCCAGCCGCCGTATTCGACCCACGACTTGAGCAATTAACAAATCCCTAAGTTTTCTTTTCTTTTTCTTTTCTTAGGGATTTGTTAATTGCTCAAGTCGTGGGTCGAATACGGCGGCTGGGACTCGAGGTGTATTAATTTGTGTATTTGGTGTATTATATTTGGAACAAGTAAAAAAAGTAAATGCTACTTGTGGTGACTGGATGGTTTAGTAAGTAATTACTATATAAAGGGTGACTTTGATTTCATATATAGTTTACCGAGACACAGATAGTGAACCGAGTAACTGGATTCCCTTTCTAGGGCGTACCCGGGGTTCCCAGTAAGAGACGCTTGGGAAGGACACCGTGTAGTTTTAGTCGTTGCGGTTCCGAAATATCCAGCTCATCGCTGGCACTGGTGGGTGAAGTCCATGAACCACACGTGAAAAGAAAAAAAAAGCCTCCGTAGAAAGTTTCACATGCTTTCTCTGCAAGAGCGAAGACAAATAGCAGACGTTACACTATTATTTAACGGATCGATGGATGTGACTGAGTTGGCAAACAATAGGTCTGCGAGTACGGTCAGCATATCTGCGGAGATATAACCTTCTTCATGTTCCTATCGCCCGAACCACCTACAGACAGAACTCATTCATGATCAGGGCGTGCCACACGTACAATGCAGCTTGCCGGAGAGTCGACATTGATATCTTCAACACAAGTACTGCACGACTTAAAAATACCTTGTGTAACACATACCTTTCTACCCAGCCTAAGGAATGCGTGTTTTCTGTACTAAATGTCGGAAAGTCATGACTCAATGCTAATCTTCTGTTTTATATGTGGAAACCTGTAATTGGCCGTCACCATAAAATATCATCTATATCATTTAGCAACTAGCTATAAGTTTTCGAAATTGTAAAAAAAAAAAAAGGGATTGGACCAATGTTTACCTGGATAGACATTTCTCTTTATTAAAAACACGTAATAAAATGGAATAGAATAAAGTATAATAATCTGTAACCTAAAAGTTAAACATAGTATCAAACTCAAAAGAAAACTTAGGGATTTGTTAATTGCTCAAGTCGTGGGTCGAATACGGCGGCTGGGACTCGAGGTGTATTAATTTGTGAACCAAAGACTTGGGCAATTGAGAACAAAGATGGTGTGACGGTAACAGAGATAAAAGAAATTGTCAACACGTGGAAAGAGTATTGTAGATCCCTATTTGTTGACCCAGTTTCATTACCGTCACAATGTTCTCTAACGTTGGAATTGGAACCAGATTTATTGAAAGACGAAATAAGAGCAGCAATAAAACACCTTAAATCTAACAAAGCCGTAGGCGTAGACGAGATACCGATTGAGATCATTAAGGCTATGGGAGAAGCTGGAGTAGAGATAATGCACGCTATTTGTAGTAGAATATGGACGACCGGCAATTGGCCGAATGATTGGTCTTGCTCCCTTTTCATACCTCTCCATAAAAAGGGCTCGACCAAGAAGTGCAATAATTACCGGTTGATCTCTCTTATGTGCCACGCAAGTAAGGTGCTACTACACATTATCAACAAGCGGCTACAGTCTTACCTATCTCCTCAAATCGCACCTGAACAGGCTGGATTTGTTAAGGGTAGAGGAACGAGAGAGCAAATTCTTATACTACGCCAGGTCATAGAGAAGTCACGAGAATTTAACAACCCCCTGTTTATTAGCTTTGTGGACTTTCACAAAGCTTTCGACACGGTGCAATGGCAAAAACTGTGGGGAATCCTAAAAGTAATGGGTGTACCAGAACACCTTACGTACCTCATTAGACGACTCTATGAAGATGGCACAGCAGCAGTGCGCGTCGATGGAGTTGACTCAAGCCCATTCAAGCCTGAGGCTGGTGTTCGACAAGGCTGTATTCTTTCTCCGCTGTTATTTAACATCTACACCGAGCACATAATGCGGATTGTTTTGGACGACTGGGACAAAGGTGTATCTGTAGGAGGTAGAACAATATCTAATCTTAGATATGCTGATGACACTACTCTCCTAACAACGTCTAAAGAGAATATGGAACACCTTTTGCGCCACCTTGAATCCACCAGCCTGAATTTTGGACTTGCTATCAACCGGGAGAAGACCAAAATGATGATAGTGAACCGAGCTGAAAATAACGAACCAGATGTCAAAAGCATTGCTAACTGTGAAGTTGTGCAGAACTACATCTACTTGGGTTCTAACATCACCAACAGCGGAGGCTGCGAGGAGGAAATCAGAAGACGTTGCGCTATTACACGATCAGCTGCTGAAAGGCTCTCCAGGATTTGGAAGGACCGCCGGATAACCAAAACCACCAAGGTTCGTCTGATGCGGAGTCTGGTCTTTCCAATTCTTCTGTACGGAGCTGAGACATGGACTCTGAGACAAAAAGAGCGGAGAAAAATAGATGCACTGGAAATGTGGTGCTGGAGACGTCTCCTCAGGATTCCGTGGACCGCGCATAGGACTAATGTCTCCATCCTCAAAGAACTTCACATAAAGGAGAGATTATCGTCGACTGTGCAAATACGAATACTCAAGTTCTTTGGGCACCTGACACGGAATGAAGACTCGATGGAGCGTCTCGTGGTACAGGGCAGAATGGAGGGCAAAAGGTCCCGTGGTCGCTCTCCAACTAGATGGTCGGACCTCATCACCTCCCTAACACAATCCACCATGACCGACTGCTCCCACAACGCAACCAACAGAGAGCGATGGCGGCGCATTGCACGAGCAGCCGTTCATCAGGACCCCCCATCATAACCACGACCACTCTGTCAAGAGTGCACGACTAAGAAGAGAAGAAATATAATACTGATTAGAAAGAAGATTAATATAGAGAAAGATTAATATAGAAAGTAATTTGCTGTCTAGCATACAAGAAATTGGTTCGAACAATAGACTTATTCATACAAGTCGCATAACATCTAGACGTGGGATCTGAGAACTTAATGTATCAGGGATCTGCAAGTAATAGCAGGCTATATATACATTCTCAGTTCGCAATATTGATTTCTAAGCCTGTGTGAGTGAGATATGCTATTTAGTATGTAGGAATAATAAACTTACAGAATGACACACTAGTGTCGGTAGCTTAGTGGTTAAGAAGTCTGCCTTCCGATCGAGAGCTCCCCGGTTTGAATTCTGGCCAATACTCTACCGACATGAACCCACTCCTAGCACAAGCAATTCAGTTTAGCTGCAGGGGCTAGCGAGACTTTACTTTACTACTTTATGTTTACTAGACTAACTTCATGGTTACTAGAACTACTACATTCTTTAAAAGAAGTGTAATTACCAAAGTATAAAACATAACATAACATAAACTCACGCCTATATCCCCGAAGGGGTAGGCAGAGGTGCTAGCACCCACATTTCGCCAGTTTATGATTAGGTCCCAATGTAATAGGTGGCGAGCCTATTGCCATTAACCGGGCACTTATAAGCCTGCGATAAATACACACATAACTTCGAAAAGCATCGAAAAGTCATTGGTGTGTGCCATGGTAAAACCTGGGATCGAACCCGAGACCTCGTCTCAGCAGTCCATTACCCATACCACTAGGCTACCGCGGCTATAACCTACTTCCAAAGTATAACAATTTAATAATTTATTAATATTATATTAACTAGCTGACCCGGCAGACTTCGTACTGCCTCAATCGATGACAAACCTTTTAAACCTTCTCTGGACCTCCACAAATAATTCAAGACCAAAATTAGCCAAATCGGTCCAGCCGTTCTCGAGTTTTAGCGAGACTAATGAACAGCAATTCATTTTTATATATAAGAAAGAAGAAGAAGAAGAAGAAAGAAGATTTAAAAGACGTTGTTACTTACGATATTTGTGTATTAAATGTTTTTATTAAGTGCTAACTGACCCATTCTGGCTTCACACGGGAAAATCCTAAAACCCGATTGCAGCACCACCTACCGGGTCCATAGTATGTCTATAATCTAGTACAAAAGTGACCTATAAGTAAACAAAGTTTTGTCATAATTTGATCAATGGTTTAGGAACGAACACATGACAATTCAGTCACACCGTCGTCGCCATAAAATGATTGACTGCTCAATTCCAAGGTTGATTTTAACTAGTTCGTTATTGTACTTCATTACAAGTAATTCTAGTGAAGCCACTTGTGGGTCCTCTATATTAAATATTAAATAAAACATAAAAAATAAAACATAAACTCTATATTAAATAAAACAAAGTCGTGTTAGTGATGATCGTGATGAACTAGACAAAGGGTGGACCGAATTTTATTTTCTTTGATGTTCTTGATTTGTCTCCGCTTATACTGTGCCTTTTTATCATTTTATTCTGCTATGATCCCCACGGTTACCCCACCGCCAGCCAGAGTGAGGGTAGTCATGTCGGACTTGAATCGACCAAAATCGCACGCTGCTGTCTCGAGTTTCTAATGCCGGGGTGTAAGGTGGCCAAATAACGTAATTCGGTGTGGGTTGCGGAAACGGGCGCATATTTCACGCAGGTGGAGTAGCGTGGAACAGCTAGTAGCTAAATAAATTTAACTTTAACATTTTCTAATATTCTTTCGACACTATAACGAACACTAATATGTTTACTATCGTATAGCGAACGTCGAGCCGGAATGGGAGCGACCTGATTTCAACCTTTTAACCTCGACCCAAGCCGACCATTATGTTCTAAAACGTTGTAATTAGTTTTCGAAATTCTATTAGCGATATCGCTATTGATGGGGTTAAATTTGTGAACATGATGGATAAGCTTTAAACTTCTTCAATGAACGTACTCGTTTGTATTAATATACCTATTTTCATGGAAATAAAGTTGTTTTTACTGATTGTACCGTGAGGAGTTTTGTGTTGTACGACCTCTATTTAGGACAATTATTTTTGTAATTCATATAGTTGTGGTTATTTCTGACAATCAGTTCATAGTATACTATGAACATTTTTGTGGTAACTATATTATGACCAAAATTCAGTTATGAAAACGAGATATTACCCAGATAGCAATTTAAACTTGTATTTGACATGCAGCAAGTTTGACATATCAAAAGTGAACATTTGTGGCAAGTTTGCTATAACAAGTGAACACACTTGCGGCAAGTTTGAATCAAACTTCCTAGTTTCCCAGCAACAAGTTTGCATGTTGTTTGTTTTTGCAAAATATATGCAACATTACCAAAGCAAACTTTCAGTATGTTTGTTATTAATGAAATTGCAAATTATATGCAATAATGACATGGCAAATTTGCTGTTTCTTTGTTATAGAAATTAATAAAACACTTATATAGAAAAAAAAATTTAATCAAGAAATCAATAAAATCTAAGATGAGTATACCATCATCATCATCATTTACAATATGATTAACTTAATAGCAAACCGAACTTAATAATAAATTTGTGGAAGATGTGGAAGTTCCACCAAGTAAATATAATTTACATAGGTAATATTCTGTTGTTTGTGTTGACTCTTTACAGCCTTTAATTCAAGTTGTAACTGATGTTTCTAATCAGGTAACTTGAATTAAATAGAAAAGTAGACATACTGGCAGAAACATTGATTACGATTAAAGATAAACCAGATAAACCAGTAATTGTACTACATCGATGCAGTTTGCTTCTGACTGACAGACTGCTGTACAGTCACCTAATTCACGTTGTAACTGATGTTTCTAATCAGGTAACTGAATTAAATAGAAAAGAAGACATACTGGCAGAAACATTGATTACAGATACAGATGAAAATATACCTACTATAACCTTAAAATCTTATGATTACAATACAATATGATATAACCTAAAAATCTTATGATTACACCAGGAAATCATCACAAATATCACGGAAAACTTGCGGCACAATGCCACTTTTCAACTATTGTGGCATTTTTATGAGCTAGAACACATCATGGTTTGAAAGGGACGGTTGCTACCAGCACATTGGTCCTTAATCCTTGCTTTGTCTCTCCGCTCTGAAACAAATAAACAGGATGAATAATCTGGATAATATTGCGTTGAGGTGACAGCAGCGAAACGAGTAGATGATTTTTTCGGATTTATTCCAGTAAAAAGTAGTTCTGATATTTTGTACTAGATGGAGCTACATATATACTTTAACTTTAAATCGAGGAATTTATATACTACGTATCTGGAAGGCTCACTCCAGCTCAAACCGCGGGCCAGAAAGAGTGCTCCAAAAGGATAGCTGTGTCCCTGTCTACAGCAGAGGTACTAAAGCTTTTATTGGTGACTATCATAACCACTGCAAGATATTGCCCTGCAAGTTATGTATGTATGTATAATGTATGTTTCTTATAATAATACGTAATCTAAATCTTACCTCCTTGTTATTCTGACCTTGGCTTGATTCAGCCAGTCGCTGATAATTTCTTTAAGTTTACTTTCAGTGGCATCCTCGTTAACTCTTTTGCAGATTTCTGAAAGATATCATACAATTAGTATACATATGTATATTAAGATTTAGAAAAAATGCCAAGTGTATATGGATGGTAAATAATTTACTTACGAAAGATTAAATTGAATACTTCTGTGTCCAAAAATGATTTTTTATTTGAATTTTTCATTTGCTTGCCAGTCAAGGAATTATATAATTATATAATTCCGCTACGTCATCGAGTATTATACGCCTTAAGATATTTGTGACGAGGCTTCGTAGATTTTTACCGCCTATTCCAGCCAGAAATGTCACCTGAAAGCATAGAATAATTTCATTCGTTGTTTTATACATTCTGACAAGTTATTACAGTACAGATTATTATGTAGTATGTTATGCCCTGTTGAATGCCTTGGGCCGGTAGGCAATTTGTCAAATATTATATCTATTATATGCTTTGCCTAGGCATTGTACTGTACATAATGCCTCGGTAATGTATTGAATGTCTGCTGGTCCACCGGCAATGTGTGAAATAAATTGATAATGGTCTGTATTCATTCATTTCCCAGAGGAATCTCTTTGTAAAACTTGTTTAGTTTCGTCGACTGAGGAGGGAACTCCTTCCAGTTTTCCCATTTAGACCGTTACTGAGTTACTTCTTTGAAGGAAAACACCGTTTACACAAACAGTCTGTACATGAAAAGAAAAATATTATTTTACTTACAATTGCCTGCTTATTCTGATTTATCTTTAATTGGTTGTTGAAATGTTCAAAGCTAGCATCATCCTTTACTGGAAGATTTGCAAAGAAGAAGAAATTAGAAAATGTGACAAAATTGAGAATTTTAGAGGTTATGCAAGTAGGTACGTGAAAAATCCCTACGGTAAGCATCTAGACACTAAATTGGTCGTGGATTAGGTTCGATAATAGGTTTTTATCATGTTATGTGTCTTTAAAAGTCTGATAAAAGTGTAAATAAAAAAACAAACCTTATTTCGTACACAGCACGATAGGCAGCTAAGGCGTGGCGCGGGAGCGTCCTTTGAGCAAATTATAAATACTAAATACTTATGCATAGATCCACCACGCATATACTAGCACTATACACATGCACTATACCACATTAATCTTGTTGTAAACATAAAGAGAATCACAACGCGAGCAGACGCAACTTGACGCAAGCCACAAAAAGGAAACAAAATGGCGTCAGTCAACCGAGTCCCAATTCTGGCAAGTTTGCAACAACAAAAAAACAAACTTGATAATTCATCTTTGAAATGTGGCGTAAAATGCAAGTTTGCTGCAATATTACCACAAATTTTTAATATCATTCTATAATTAATAAATTTGCAGCAGCTTTGTCTCAAATTTGTCTTTTCATATTTGAGGTGACAATATAAAATCAAACAAAATTCAAGTTTGCTGCAAGCTCTGTTGCTATCTGGGTAAGTACAATGTTTTTTTTTATTGCAAAGTTTAATTGAGAACCTTTTGAAATTCATTTAATTGTTGGGCCATTTATAGTTATCACTATATTATGAATTAAAAACTGATCATCCTTCAAGCCCACCCCCTACTCAGTCGTGGTCGGCTTTTCAGTCAAACTAGGAAGCGGCCGAACTGTGATAATTTCCGCGAAGCAAATATTTGGCGATATAGAAGTTCTGTAATTAGACCAGTTGTCGGACTTTATATGGCTACATCTACCAGTCACGACTGCCATAGATGTTCGTATGGCAATCAGAACCGACGGCATAACGTACTCTCCGAGACATGAATTGAAAACAAATAACAAATATGGGAGAGGTCTAGGCCCAGCAGTGGACTGCTATAGCAGTCCACTGCTGGGCCTAGACCTCTAATTAATAATTATCTAATTGATATTAGCTAATTGATATCTTTTGTATAAAAGAATTTAATTTTTATCATAGTTGTTCTATTTATCTCTGCATTACTACCAGATTGGATACAAGATATGCTAAGTAAAGTCGACATAGTACTGTGACACAGAAAGTTGTAAATTTTTTAACTTCGACGTGTGTTAAAAATGTTATCACTAGGTTGGAACTCGCACAGTAATACGTCCACGAGAACATACCTGGTAAAATTCCTATGAGTACCATAAACCCCTTAACAGAAACCATGCCATTAAATAATCAATAATATGTAAGGTGACAGAAGTCTGATCCATACGACTGATTGCTAGAACTGTAATGTGCATCTGTTTTCTTCCACTTTGTTTGCGACAACTTCAGACCACTGAATCCGGCGTAATCTTCACTGTAACTTCATACCAGCCAAACGTTACTAACTCACTCTTCCAAATCAATTTGAACCTTGCACGTATGACTGAAGGTAAGATTTGGTATATATTTTATTCCTCTAATTAAAAGTCAACATTTTCGGGCACGGCGAATTTTCTAAATTAGTGGTCTCTTTCTACTATGTAGGTACGCCTCCTTATTTACGTTTAAACGAGTCTCAGATAATGCGTTGTGGAATTTTGGGTACAATCAAGATATTTACCTTAAAGCCATGATATGTTTATAATAGATATAACTTTTACTGCTTTTTATTTGGTACTGTGATAGGTATTGTTCGTTGAGGGGTGCGACTGGTTGGATCCCCTCCAAGTTTGGTGCACCCTGGGCAACGTGGGCGATGACTCATCATTGATTGCTCCTCTGGAGTAGCTGGCGTCAACGTCAACGGCCAAGAGTCTGACCAACCGGCCCTTTTCAGGGCCAGCTGACCCCATTGCATGAGGGGGTCGGGGTATGGCGGGCCTGCAAGGCCCGCGGGGGGACGTGGTCGCTCCAGGTACCCCTCTGCTGTTATCAGAGGGGACACTGCGAATGGCCCAGGGTCAGTCGGAGTGCGAGGGATATGCTCTATGGGTAACCTTACACCCCGGCGTCTGTAGACCCGAGACGGTGTGCAGTTTTAGTCGGTTCAAGCCCGACATAACCGCCCCCGCTGGCCGGCGGGGGAGTATCCACAGGTATTTCCGGACAAAAAAAAAAGGTATTGTTCGTTGATTAAAAGGCGTGGTGGGAATCGTGCTCCAGTTTCGAGGTATTATGTAAGATATTATCAATAAGTCCTTTTTTATTAGATTGTAGTTTACATGAATTCATCCTATCAGATAGCTGCTTAGAAAGGTGTTTATCGAAATAGTTTTTTTTAAATTCTAAGTCATTTCACGAGGAAAATCAGTTACTGTAAAATGAAATACAAAGATGTGTTATTGTATTTATTTCTTGAGGCTTTTTTTAAGGCTAAATAAAAGATGTGTTTTAACAATTATGCCCTGTCTCACTATTTTTAAGATTAAAATCTAATCTCTCGTTCACACTTGTACTTGTATTTTGCATGTTGTATTTAATGTAAGTAGTAATTCATAGAAAAGTTTAGACAAAGTGTGTATCAACCAAAATAATGATCGTGTCAAATCATAATATAGAAAACATGTGAGATTTGACAAATATTTTATAAGTTTGGTATACAATTTTACAAGTTTTTTGGTTTAAAAGATCGGTAAGAATGCATTTTTGTTATTCATCTGACCGTATCAACAATGTGAACATAAGTGGTTGATGTCACCGCATGACAATTAATCTTTCAGTTAAACCACTGGACATCGTAACTAATAATTCTATGCATTTAAATCTCCACATTTGTGACCGTGGCTGTAAGCTAACAGCGAGTTAAGCTGGTATTGTCGAAATAGGGTTTTATCCGGTTATGATCATAACTAGATACTATTTAGCTTATAATATCTGGATTAAGTGGTGATACACGTGAAATATAATCTGTCTAAATGTTTGGATTGCTATTTGTACACCTGAGGTAAATTGAATATAACGATGATTGAAGCTCTTGACTCACGATGTATCTTAATTTTTATGATTATGTAATAATCTAATAATATAAATGTGAATTTGTAATGGATGTGTATGAGGATGTTTGTTACTCTTTTACACAAAAACAGATAAACGTATCTAGGTTAAATTCGGCACAGAGGTAGATTATAAGGGAATAAACGATCGCGGTACCGGAACCAGTAGGCATCAGAAAGGTGCGGAAACCTGGTGCAGTTTGGTGACACGCTGGGATGGATGACTTACGGTACTCTGAATTTATGTTTTCATTTATTTACTTGTTAATCAGTTCAGCGACCTAAGGCAGCCTGGCGAAATAAATTTCAGCTCTTTACTTTCTCTTGAGAACTTGATTGCTACAGTTAAGTATCAGATGGATTTTATTTAATTCAATTCCAGATAGAAATGGTATTTAATCATTCATCATTTAAATATTTAATTTGTCAGCTCAGTTCTGTTTCAAGACTTCCATCTAACTTGAGTCTTGTGATTAACTTAAAACTTAAAGATTTAAATTACATTTAAAAATTTGAATTCGATTTCTTATCGGGTGCCCGGCAACGGACACTTGGGGAGGACACCGTGCGGTTTTAGTCGATACACGATATAACCACCCCCGCTGACCGGCGGGGGGGGGGGGTATCCGTAGGGATTTCCGCACGTAAAAAAAAATGTTTGCTTTTGTTGCGTTTTCTGCTTTATAAACCACGAAAATATACCTCGAACTAAATTGTGCGATGTAGGAGGTTTCATATACTCACTATAACCCTTATGGGAACGGAGAAGCATTGCATATTTTTTTTTTTTTTTTTTTTACGTGCGGAAATCCCTTCGGATACCCCCCCGCTGGCCAGCGGGGGTGGTTATGTCGTGTCTCGACTAAAACCGGACGGTGTCCTCCCCAAGTGTCCGTTGCCGGGCACCCCGGGTAAGCCCTCGAAAGGATAACCCCAGGGTTGCCGGCGGACTTTAGCCGCCTTCGCGGCCTCGCCTGGATTGTATCTATTTAAGATTACGACTGTTGATTGTCCCGAGTTGTTATGGGAGCTAGGCTTTATAGCGCGCCCCAGACTGCAACGTTATCCTAGCCTACTCGAAGTCCCCCTGGTTATAAGCACATACAGACAAAACTCATTTTTGATACGGGTGAGCTGATGTTTTAACACATTAAGTCGCGAACTATACTTGGATTTATTTCACGCCAATATCTCACGTTTAAGGAACCATTTAACGGGACAGTTCTTTGACGAGAATTAACTGTTTGTGGTGGTTTTAATTTTCGTAGATATTTTGTTTATCGACTGTTCTTTTCTTTCGTGAAATTTGTTCGTGGAAACTTGTACATGGTCTTCACTTATATATTATTTGTGAATATGATTTTTTTTTGCTGTCAATTTTCCAAAAAAATAAAAAAAAAATAAAAAAAAATTGATAAATTATCTAAATATAGGCACACTTCGCAGAACGAGGAATCAAATAAAAAAAAATCAAGAGGATGAGAAGGAGCAAGCGGATCTCGGGCTTTGAGGTCAATATTTCAGATGCAACCAGAAACAAAGCTAAGACGATATCGATGACCAGACTAGCCTATTCTGGACGACATTCCAACAGAACGTGTTTGCTCTGCTCTGGTACAATGTCACTTGAGGTCTATCTGGATAAGTTGAATTTACACAATTCTGGGCTACATCCAACTTCAATAGGTGACAATTTACCAAATTACGTTTACCGTAGCTTTCGTAGCATCGAGCTACAAGAAGCTACGGTACCTACGAAATCGGTTATATGGCGGGATAAAACCCGACCCCACCAGGCGAGGCTGCGGTGGCGGCCAAAGTCCGCCGGCAACCCTGGGGTTATCCTTTCGAGGGCTTACCCGGGGTGCCCGGCAACGGACACTTGGGGAGGACACCGTGCGGTTTTAGTCGAGACACGACATAACCACCCCCGCTGGCCAGCGGGGGGGTATCCGAAGGGATTTCCGCACGTAAAAAAAAAAAAAAAAAGTGTGAATTATGGCTCACCCGGGGTGCCCGGCAACGGACACTTGGGGGGGACACCGTGCGGTTTTAGTCGATACACGACATAACTACCCCCGCTGGCCGGCGGGGGGGTATCCGAAGGGATTTCCCCACGTAAAAAAAAAGTGTGAATTATGGCATTTCTTTGCTTTGTTTTTGTAGTAAATAAACAAATTACATCTTAAATTATCATTTTATACAATACTTAGGTGACAATCAATTTCAATTGCGTGAAAGAATAACTTGTTAGTTGAGGGAATGAGGATTTGTTGAGCGTTGAAGGTGGATGGAAATCCACCGTAATACATTTTCACATTTATAGTATTAGTAGGATTAGTTGTATTAGAACTATATTTCAGTTTTAACTACTCTAAAATATATCAAGCTGTAGACATGCTCTGTGCGACATAGAAAACTCTCTACAAAATCGAAGCAAGCAGATCTTAGCCGGACTCTCACTCTTCTTTCCTACGAGCCAAAGTAAAAGCCAAGTACACGGGGCCTACCATAACGTGCTATAAGTTTTTGTTTACGGGATGGAGCTAAATACTGCCAAATTCTCAAACTAAAAAGCGGCGAAATGAAAAAGTAAATTTCGAGCTAGAGCTGAAAAATGATATATATTATATATTTTAAATTCTATGCTAGTATTTTCTATAAATCTGCAATTATGTTGTGATTTACCTGAGGATGGATATATTTTTAAGCATTTACGAGAATAAAGTTGCTATTGAATTTATAAATATTTGATAGAAGTCAAGATATGAAAATTGACCAGAAGTCACTACGCTGCCTTTTAGCTTGAGGATGGCAGAATACCTATACACTGTATGTATATAGCTCCATCCCTATTTCATGTCCAGAAAAGCTAAGAACACTTCCGCTTAATACACATTTCAAACTAAATAAAAGCAAAATCAAAATCATTTTATCCATTCGGGAGCTATGATGCTACAGACAGACATACGCAGAGACACGTCAAACTTATATCACTCCAATATTTTTGCTTCGGGGGTTAAAAATAACTGAGCATAAACCCTCAATCAACCGAGTTGTGTGATTTATTTTTCTGTGTCGATAATATGTAAATTTTGGGGTGCTCAATGACTTTTGTTGTTGGTTGTACCAACCAATTAGGATTGTTTTGGTGAGCCCCGGGGATAAAGCGGAAAGCGACAGAGGGTATATAGGCTACCTAACTCCTTAATTAAATTATAACATGAAAACCCTTTTGTTAATGTTAGAAATTTATTTTGTTTGTATTGTGTTAAGATCAATTTTGAGTTTTCGACTTCTTAGAGCGGATTTCACCAACGATTGTAACTGGGATTGAGGTGCAGTGAATAATAAAAGAAAGCCGAATGAATATCATTGAGTAAAACGTGGGGCACTCAGTATAGTTGGACGGATTATCACTGGTGAAATCCAGCCTTAGTAGACAAGTTATCACCATCTTCATATTAGCGTATTCTCGGTTGCCGCTGGATTCCCTCTCTCTCCACCTTTCTGTTTCGCTTTCATGGGAGCGCCTACCGTCTGAGTCCCAACCCGTGAGGATAGCCCGTGCCAGAGCATCATACATCAATCAGCAGATGTACCGGCGGTAACTGTTGCTATTTTGGGGTTACCATATTCAGGGTGAGGTTAGTCTAACCCTTGTTAATATATTTTAATTAAGAAATATGTCTTTAAAAGATCAACTAATTTATAATATATAAAACTACGAGTATCTTCATTACCTATGTTTATATAACTAAATAAATAAAAACTGATTTCAAAAAAGTTTTTTTAATTATTTTAAACTTGACTTGCAATGCTTTTTTAAAAATTGTATAATTATAATTTATTACTTTTGCAAGACATCAGTCAATGCTGTGAATATTTGTAATTGGTTTGGTATTGCCATTGAAACTTATAAGACAGTGTTATAAGTTTCTGTTTACATTATTTAAATATAAAGTAATACGATTTCCTAAAAAGTTTGTGAAGTCTACCAATCAGCAGTGGGGAAGTTTGAAAATAAGGGCTAGTAATATATATGTATTGCTGCTATTAACAATAAATCATCCTCAACAAAAATTGAGACATTTTTTTCAGTTAGTAGTAAGCCATCTTGTAACAGTTAGATGAGCTTTCGCATTTCTATCGAAACATGAGAACTAAAACTTAAGGTTCAAAATCCAATGGCAGTATCTACCACAAAATTTTTTCATATTGTTTCAAGATTTGCGCGTTTTCGCACAGACAAATGAGCGTGATTTTGGTTCTCGCAAAATTTTGATGTACCTTCCTAGATTTTATTGTTTATAATTAATTAACTAATATTCTACGGCATTCTACACAGCGCTCTCTAGACCTAAAGTAAGCATACTTTAACTAGCTTGTATTATGGGTTCTAAAATGCAATAAACATACGTATATATATAATTCGTATAGTGTTACATACTACGCAGGTATTTAAGAAATACTGTGGAGTATGAAAGGTTTCTGAGGTACGGTTATCAAAACATTCAATATGATAGTAAAATATTAAATATCAATCCCAAAGGCGAACAGAATAATGTAATAGTAGATATTGCCTTAATATATGCGTATGGCGTCTGGTTATCAATAAATTCATAAAATAAAAAGATTCTAAATTTGACACGTAGAATAAGTCTGTATATTTCTTTGAATTTAATGTGAACAACAAAAGTTTCTCAATAGTTTCTAATAGATATATTCACGCATATTAATATTTACCCTGAGCGGGAATCGAACCCATGTCCTCCTGCAGCGAACACTCTACCGCCACAGATAAATAAAAAGAGATGAAACATGGATATATTCGGTTAATTGATCTTTTTCAAGCCATACCCGTTTAGACCCAATACTGAACGTGGCTACTGTCAATTTCGTGTCTATTGTGAGCATGGGTTCGTACTTCGTAATCTCCGGTCAAGTAGGCTCATACACATCACCGGGCATGATATCCTTATCTTTTGTGCAGACCATACATGTATCTTTAGAATTCATTGGCATTTTACCTTTTCTCGTTAAGAGTGAATACGTTGTAAGGCTTCGGGGTTGAAGTATTGTGTTACTCTTTTCACAATTATATAAATGTTTAAATGAGAGTATGTGAGCTCGTTTTAGTAAGTAATGTAAATAAAATTGATAGGTGCTGGCGGGCTTTGTTGGATTCCTTACCTGGAAGGGTAAACAATGGAATCCTAATACTAAGATTTAGCTGTATGTCGGCCTATCAACGAGATGTGTTACACCGCAACGGTTAGACGGCTGTAATTTTGACCTAGTGTGTATATAGGGCGCTATGACAACATATTACAAAATATAAGAAAAAAACATTTTGTTACAACGCCTTTCTTGTTTCTTTAACAAAAGTATTTAAAAAGTATATAGTTTTATATATGACTAGCTGATACTTCGTTCCGCCTTAGAAATAAGTTATGTTGTTTACCTTATCAGTTACATTTATTTTGTGAATGTCTCATATTTAATTATACTAATTGTTCCATGGCCATCTCAAAACCGTAGATGTCCTAGGGTCAGCCGGGCTGCGAGGGATATTTGGCCACTGTACGCCCTGACATTGTGATTAGACACCCGAACCAGCATGAGATTTTGGTCGGTTCGACATACATGGCCATAAACAAACATAACCGGCCGACGGTGGGGTAACTGTGAATTTTGGCAAAAGAGAACTCCAAAATGGCATTGTACGAGTATAGGCGGAGACAAACCTAATACAAAGATCACGAAAATCGGTCCATCCGTTCTCGCGTTATAAACGGTCTCACTAACATGACTTTGTTTTATATATATAGACTAGCTGATGCCCGCAGCTCCGCCCGCGCGGAGGTTGGTTATCGTTTTCTGGTCATATCTCCGGTTCTACTTAACTAATTGGAATGAAATATACGGGAGATTTTAAGTCTGACCAAGAACTTTCTAATAGAAAACGGAATTAGTTCAGTAGTTTTTGCGTCCATCGTGAACAAACAGATAAATGGACAAACAGCTAAACAGATAAGAAATCAAAAAAAAATAAAAATAGAAGGTTCATTTAACATAACCCAAGTTTTTTTTTAAATATCTCCAAGTTCAATGGTAATAATGCACTAAGGAGCACGTGTTTAATTAAATCTTTTAAACAATATAAACGCTTTAGGTGTTGAAAGGAGGTTCAGTTGTGCGTTGATTATCAGTCAGTCAGTTTCTGCTTCTAAATATATACTACCAGCCAGGGACCCGGCTTCGCCCGGGAATAAATTTTTAAAAAATGACATTGGCTTTGACTTTTAAATTGAAGTTCGTGCTTCTTACTTTCAAAATGACGAACTTTCCATATAATCGTCCAACGCCAATTTTAATTAAAATTTTGCCACCAAGGGGCAAAATTTTGAAAAAACGCTGATACACATTTTCATTTAGAGTTACGGGCTGAATTTAGACAATACAATATTTCGACATGTAGCGAAATTCGAAAACACATATATCGTTAAGTCATTGCTTCGACCGACAACTATTAGACAATACACACCTTCGAATTACCACTACTTCGACAGACGATTATTCGACTGACAATACTTAGACAAGACACATCTTCGAATGACCGGAGTGAGGGTGTACGGGAGCGACTATTGTCAATGAAAAAAACCTGTCCCAGAGCCTTGCTCTTCAATCAGCAAATATAACAACTTGCTGAAGGCTAGCTTCGACGGCGATTGTCTTGATGTGGCCCTAAACAACCCACTCATTCCTTTCTTATTTCTTGTAGTGCTTTTATAGCAACATAAATTCCTAGGAATTATAGCATATAAATTTATACCGCGAAAGACTGCGGGCAGATGCTGGATGCGGCAAGCTGAAGACAGGGCGCTATGGCGCTCATTAGGGGAGACCTATGTCCAGCAGTGGACTATCATAGGTTGATGATGATGATGATGATGAACTTACACCGGGAGGCCATCTCGAAACCGGAGATGGCCCAGGGTCAGTCGAGGTGCGAGGGATATTCTCTATGGGCAACCTCACACCCTGTAGACCAGTTACAGTCTGTAGACCCGAAACGGAGTGCGATTTTAGTCGGTTCAAGCCTGACATAACCGCCCCGCCGGCCGGCGGGCGGCGGGGGCGTATCCGAGGCTATTTCCGCACGAAAAAAAAAGGTACGCCGTTGACATAGAACTATGAACGTTATTGTACGTGCTCCTTCGCAAGCCCTAATGGAGCACGTGCTCTGTCGTTGAAATAAGATATACTAGTATAGGCTTAAGTGAATTTGGTACCAGACCATGGCGACGTGCTTTCGAGTCCATACTATTGTCGCCGGTGACGGTCCATTCATTTTAGGCATAAAGATAGCATACAAAGGCTTTAGCATATAAAATAACGTATGCGTCACTACATAGTATAAAACAAAGTCACTTAGCCTACTTTAGGTAGCCTAGTGGTATGGGTAATGGACTGCTGAGACGAGGTCTCGGGTTCGATCCCAGGTTTTACCATGGCACACACCAATGACTTTTCGATGCTTTTCGAAGTTATGTGTGTATTTATCGCAGGTTTATAAGTGCCCGGTTAATGGCAATAGGCTCGCCACCTATTACATTGGGACCTAAACATAAACTGGCGAAATGTGGGTGCTAGCACCTCTGCCTACCCCTTCGGGATATATATAGGCGTGAGTTTATGTATACTTAGTTCTTTAAAACTACGTAACGGATTTTGACGTAGTTTTTTTAATAGATAGAGTGATTAAAGAGGAAGGTTTATATGAATAATAAATGCCTAATATCACGCGGGCGAAGTCGCATGCGTTCGCTAGTAACATATAAAGTTAGTAAATAAAGGTCTTATTCCATTGATGAATTTTTATGAATAAAGATAATTCCTGTACTGGGATATCTCTGTATTATGTAAAGAAAACTAACTCACTTTCCCTCGGGGTGGTGAGGTCAGATGGTAGTAGCTCCAAGAAATGCCGTATAAGCCACACCAAAAAGAGGCGAAGGAGTCAGCGGATCCGGGCTCCGAGGCAAAACCCTCGGATGCTACTGAGAACAATGCTAAGATGACGATGATGAACCTATAAGACTCAATGAGGTATTGTCAAGATGGCATAATACTACCAATTGTACAACAGCTTTAGATTTTAGGTTTGTTACAAAATTGTATTTTAGTTTATTTTAGCTGGTGTATCTACATTAAACAGTATCTTATCTATCTATCTCTCTTTGTTCCTATCTATCCAAAGGTTGCTTGGAAGAGATCGCTTTCAGCGATAAGGTGTTTCAGTGTACATTTAATTTAGGAAACTTATCTCAACATATCCCTACTTTTATTTAACTTTAATATCACAATCAAATGTACTACTATAAAATCAATCAAATCTCAATCTAACTCTTAGTAATAAAATTACTAAGAGTTACAATTTGTGGTATAGACATATGGCAATACTTTATATAAAAGAAATACCGATTCTAAAACTCCTCGGTTTTTGCATATTTAACAAATAAGAAACGCTGCTTAATCTTGACATTCAGGACAAGGTTAGAGTCCACAAAGAAATCTTTGACGAAAGATACTAAGAAACACAAGTACACTACAGTCAAGAATGTTCGGCGCCAACCCTAAAAAGCGATACATTAAACCAACATTATACGGCTAGGTCAACATCACAGATTATGCAAATAACCAGAAGTGATTTCAAGCCGTTTGTTTTCACTTCCCAGTGTAGTTACTTTCAAAATATTTGTACTGTACGAAAATCTATGTACCTTATTCATAGATGCTATAAGCAAATTTTTTGTTTTGTTCGCTCTTGAAATAAAACTATTTTTATTGGATTCTATCATGATTTATTTGGTGTTATATTATTATTTACACCGATCCCGACATTTCGATTATTACAATGTGTAATGTTACGATATATATATATATATAAACATATATATACGTAATACACTACGTATTACTTCCAACAATTTATTCGCTCTATTTTGACAAATGCCAAGGAGGAAAACCCTTGGTTTTATTTACTAAATTATAGCTAATTATATTATTTTCATAACACAATTCTGAAGTTTTCTAATATTTTACATGTTGGGAAAATTTTGTCATATACCTAATGAATATAACCCTGGATGTCATGTTTTATATATAGTACACCAAATTCGTGAGAGAATTATTTTATCCACTATGTTTGGCACGATTTGGTAGACCTATTAGTCATCTAATTGACTTTTAAATATACAGTGCCGCACCCGAAAACTATGAATTTCAGTGTAACATGACTCTCATTAGTTCTGATGTATTATTTCTATTAATATTATTTAGGAAAGCTTATAATACCATTACTGTTTTTATATAATCTATGACGTTTTCTCTTCGGGTAGAGTTCTACGTGAAGATAAATGAAACAGTAATACCCTTTACGGTCGAAACGACCCTTGTATATGATAAGGCATGCACCGTTACTGTTGGCTCTAAAAGGGTTATAATTATAATGTTCGTAGCTATTGTTCAAGATTTAATTACCAAGGGGAACAGATTGCTCGGCACAACATATGTTTTGTTATCCGTTGTGATACTTACTCCTTTTGATGTTTGCTACCGTGGAAGGATTTCAGTCTGATTTGATGACTGCGATAGGGATGTACATTGTGAATGAGAAGAAAAGTTAAGAGATTAACAGAACAACCGTTTTATGACCTCACTTGTGGTGATATCCTTAGAAAGTAAGTTCATAGTCTGGGTGTTTCAATTTATAATATGTATTTATTTGACGACCTTTGTGGCGTACCGGTAGGGCGTTCGATTGCTAAGTCAGAGGTCGCGGGTTCGATGCCTGCTCAGTGCAAATGTTTGTATTTTATTTATTATTTGTATTGGTCTGGGTGTTTTGTATGTATAATAAGTATGTATTTAAAAAAAATATTTAAGTAGGTTCTCCGCATTCTGGAACCCATGGCTAGTTAAGCTATGCTTACTTTGGGTCAAGATATCGCTGTGTAGAATGTCGTAGAATATTTATTTATTTAATTTATTTATCTGTGGCAGTCGTTACGATGTAACTAGAGAACTCCGATATCGCCATTGGATTGTGGAGGTTCACATGCAGTCGCTTCATAGAAAATATCGAAGTTCAGGCGTTTCGTAATTAGACTGAAAGCCAACCCCAACTGAGTAAGGAATAGGGCTCGGAGGATGATGATGATGATGGATTAAAGCGCAGCTGACTGCTTCAGGGACCTCCAAAATTCTCGAGGCTTAAGAATAGCTTACCTGCTAGCCGGTATTAGTTTATTTTGGCTTTTATGCCAGCGACTGCCGTCTGACCTTAAACTTCGAGAGTAAAGCCTATATCAAAGCCTCGTTCGTCAATCATCAGGTATACCTACCGGCTCGCAGCTGTGGTTGGGTTGGCCCATACACACCCATTTTCTTTTCTCTAAATAAGTTGCGTAATATTTTTTCAATTCGTATTTAGCCAACGTAGCTTTTAATCACGGGGGATTTTAATCCTCTGTACAGTCCATAAATTTACTCGAACTTATTCAGCAGATTTATCTAAATGTACGCATGTACTTACAAACTCAAATAATCTCTTTGGGTCTCCGAAATAATCGGATTACATTTCTACACAGCTTCCTTACATTCGTAGGAACACTTTAGCAAATCAGTCCCATGGTACACAAAAAGATTAATCCTACGATTTACTTTGAAGATAATATTATTTATTTTGAAATAAGTTATTACTGACCGACTGTCCGAAAGATTTGTATCAGGCCACATAATTCAGTGACTTTTCTCTTTGAAGATATTCAGTATCAGCGATGTGAAGCGATGGTTTAAATATATATAATATTGTTTAACTATTTGAATTCTTGCAGGGATCAGAAAAGTGTTAGAATAACTTTGCCATAAAATTTGAAGTAAAAAAGAAAGAAAGAATATTTAGATAGATTTAGATATACAGAAATTTGAAGAATATTTTGTTATTTCATGTTAAAAAATCGAATAACTTTGCCATAAAATTTGAAGTAAAAAAGAAAGAAAGAATATTTAGATAGATTTAGATATATGTATAAAAATTTGAAGAATAATGTGCCCGGTAGATGGCAATAGGCTCGCCTCCTATTACATTGGACCCTTAACATAACTAGCGAATCGTGGGTGTGTAATACACCTCTGCCTACCCCTTCGGGGATACAGGCGTGAAGTTATGTTATGTTATGTTGTTATGAAGAATATTATGTTATTTCATGTTAAAAAATCGGACGTAGCAGTGATCTTGGCGTTAGAAAATTAGGTAGTATTTTTTTAACCCATGTTAGGAGTGGGTTCACGTCTTAGTGTAATGGCAAGGATTGAAACTCGGGACCTCTCAATCGTTATGGTCTTGTTTTCTCCCTACATCCGTACAACGATGACGGACACCTGTGTGGAGTGGCGGCAGAATATCGTAAAATTTTAATATTCTTGATGACGGGGTATATTTCATTATTATGTCTTTCAATTCTACTGCTTTGAAACTGTTTTTCATTATACCTACACTATTTTCAAAGAAAAAGTTAGTACCATATTATAAATCATATTGTATCGAAAATACAACGTTTCTTTTAAACACACAAGAACACTAACAATGCCGACCAAATCGGAAAGTCAACAGCAAAATTGTCAGTTTACGCGAATGTTACTAAAATAACATCTAATAAATCGTGATATAATTCGTTAAAAATAGTTTTATTTCAACAGCAACACTTGAAAAACAAAAGGAAATAATTGAATATTACTTGTCCCGATTGATTTAATTGATTCATCAACGCAGAGTCGAACGCTGGAGCTACAAACTTGAAATTTCGGCAGCAGATGCTTTTTATGTTGTAAGCATCCACTACGCAAAGATTTTTGGAAATTTTCCTACTAAGGGGTTAAAGTAAGCGATGAACGTTTGTATCCATCATTTTCGAAGTAAGAAGCACGAAATTTCATAGTCTTACTGGTTAGAAATTATTCTAGGGTAAAGCTGAGACCTGAGACGCTAGTATGTTAATATTTGTGTCCGAAGATGAATAAGTTGATTTTCACTCTTAGCTATGTCCGAAACATCGATATTATTGAATCGCTTCAGATACTTTAGCGCTATTTTTTTTGACAGCTTGACACGTGAGGGTCTAGAACCATTACCGTATACTAGTATATTTTAATTACTCCATGTTCTAGAGTAATTTTATAAATGAATGATCGATAGTATGGCTTAACTAAATAACTTCATACAATTAAAAACGTGAATTAATTTTATAAATATTCTATTTAAATATTTTATATATTTTTAAATTTATTATACTGATAACACGATACCGAACGCACATTTACCCTCACCTGAATCTGTTTCGTCAATCTTTTATCCGTCATCCTCATTTACATGTCCTAACTATCTAACCATGCCTTTCTCTATCTTGGACACTATATCATCTACCATACTAATCCATTCCCTTATCACGCTATTCCTCACTTGGTCCATCAAACAGCTTTAACTTTCATAATAATGTCTCTTGAAAAAGAAATCAACATGGCAACTTATAGATTTTGAACCAACGCGACGATATGGGTGTTCAAACAAAAATATTGATTTTAAAGCTGGACATACTAAGTATGACCGATAAAACCAAGTACTCAAATATCTATCTATTATTTATAAGGTAAAGAAAAATATACGGGAACACAATATGTTACCAAAACTCTTAATAAATCTTTTTTGTTTCACCAAATTTAGCCTACGACTGCATCGACACTTGCACAGTTGGGATGCTTTGCAACGGGGCGGTGTTGTGTCGATGTGAGATATATCGACATGCTGAGATACTTGTATGAAACCGCCACTGTTTCCATCCAGCTCCAAGACCAAAAGGCGGAGAAGTTGATGATCTAGCACACATCCTATGTCCACATAGACATAGAATGCGATAGTAAGTGGACGTAACATTTGTTTTGTAAGTGCCATTTAATGATCTATACAGAATTAATTCGACTAGTGTTCAATACATTTTATAAAAAAAAACCTTTTTGTTCTCCTTTTGGCCGAAACTTCATAATTTCACAAACAAGGATAGATGAGCGTCGAAACTGAGAAAATCAAAATAATATATTTTACTTATTAAGATAATATTGAGAAGATAAAGGCACATTGATGCAATAAGAAGAACAAGGTGACATAGTTATTTGAAATGTAGCTCATTACCATAATAATAATTATCAAATCATTATATTGGTTGGTATGTTTTCATTTACAAAGCAGACTGACACGATAGCTTTATGTGAGGGAAAGAAATAACATTTTCATTCGTTGACATAACACAAAAATGGAATAAGTCATCGACGTTCTTGAAATATTGCTTTAGTTACATGTTCCATTAACATCGATGAGCGATTTTGATATAATATTGAGTAACTTATTCTTCTTCACATCCTGTTAATAATTTTAACAGTATTGTTTCAAATTGTATCTCTTATATCAAATTAATTGACGGGATTCCTAATTTACACAACAACTTTAACATTGAAAAACAACATTTATATGAAATTTAAAGATTTTACATTTCGAGTTTTATACAGTCTGTCAATCATTTAGTAAAAATATAGTCAATACTCAATCTGCATTATATTTTGTAATCTGTTCTGTAATTTAAATAAATCGTACATTGAATATTTGACTTCTTTTGAGTTATGCAGATATATAATAAACAGAGATATAAATTTAATCAATTTTGATGAAATTATATTGATAGCCACCTTCTGGATCGCTTGCCATGGAACAGTAGCTTTAATCTTTAGAGTAGATTAAAGCTACTGTTCCATGGCAAGTTAATTAAACAGTATGAAACACTAAAATTAGAATTATAAACGGTCCGTGAGTATTAATTTTTAATTTTTAATTGTTTTTATGGACTTACCAGTGGTTAAACATTGCTTAACTTAGTACAACAATATTTAAATGTTGTAGTTCTTGAGAATTTAAGTGTCTTTACTTTTAGCACTTGTTATTTTGCTAATGCTTATAGCATTAGACCAGTATTAGTACTACTGGGATTTATAATCCTTAAGGCTTTAACTTTCAAGCCATAAGGGAGTGACAATTGTTACTGTTTCTTTATTTTACTTTTATTACCACTGATAAGCCAATAAAATTCTATTATATTCTTGTGCACTGTGTGTAAATTGTAATTCTAAACCTCATTATGTCCGCGTATACCATTAAGTTCCTCTCACTACAAAAAGCCGAGCTTCAATATGAAGTGGCCGTTCGAGGTAATACTAGCTCTGAATCAGTAGTTGAGCTCAGAAAACAAATAGCCAAATTAGCTCCACTATATCCTCCGGAGGATATCTTAACATCTCACCTCGAACCAGCCGATGATCTCAGAGGTATTTCTGATTCTATATCTAAGTGCAGACTCCTAGCTGCCGCGGGCCGTCCTTCATTTCTTTCACATCTCTTAACTTCAATATTAATAAAAATTATGCGTACTCACCCTTGAGGTCACATACAATTTATTACATTTAATATATGAAAGGTACTAAATTCTAATTTTAATGTAAATGACCATGTCAATCTAAAATCATATATAGTATGAAACACGTTTCTATCATTATTAAAAGTATCCGCTTATAAATATAATAGAATATATAGGTGATTTGAAATGAGAAAATTCTAGGGTTAAATGCTGTAATCATTTTGCTTGAAAGGAATCCCAGAATTTTACAACAGCCACGTGGTGGTAACCATTTTACACCATGGCATATGCTCTTTCATCTCCACCATGAACTTTGACATTATGACTATTGCTTGTTCGCGCGGGATGAGGGGTTTAAGGCTTACGCCCCTCATCCCGCATGAACTATGAGAGCGTCACGCATGAATTTGCCAAGCTATGGCAACAAGTATACTTGTACTACGATAATGTCCGGTAATATGTATCGTGTAATCTTTACCGACATGCACATACTGATCGTCAACTACACTCAGACCTGGGACCTTTATTTTTACGGGACTAATTCCTTCCACACGCCCACCACTGTAACTTCTGTACACCAGTATCAACAGTAAAGATCCATTAAAACACCGAGTAATGATACTCAGGAAGTCCTAGAAAAAGTTGAACCGTCTTGGAACCTGCAACGAAATTAATCAGAAGAAAATTGTAAGAGTTGGACACAATCTGATTTCAGAATTGAACCGATTACATTGAATAACAGCTGGCGTAGTAATCATTTGTACTATTGTACCTTCCCTGATTTTTGAGGACTAAAATGTCTTCTGTCCTAAACAATTCTTATTGAAGACACCATACACATTAATAGAATATTTAAGACGTGGCCTCATTCCTTGAAAAATATCTGAAGTATACTGGCAAAGGGCCTTTTTTTTTATTACGTGCGGAATTCCCTTCGGATACCCCCCCGCAGGCCAGCGGGGGTGGTTATGTCGTGGATCGACTAAAACCGTACGGTGTCCTCCCCAAGTGTCCGTTGCCGGGCACCCCGGGTAAGCCCTCGAAAGGATAACCCCAGGGTTGCCGGCGGAATTTGGCCGCCACCGCGGCCTCGCCTGGTGGGGTCAGGTTTTACTGGCAAAGGGCCTGAAATAAATCGCAGTGCAATCGAACGCTAGTTTATTTGACATTATGTATGCTATAAAAAAAACGAATACGAATCTTTATTCATTACACGTACAAGGCGACGACCCTGTGCGTATTTATATACCGATTATGGTAATTAAAAGTTTCTAATTTCTAAAAACAAGTCATCCAGTTACTTTAATTTTACGTCCTTATACATTTTCATGTAAACTTAGCACTAGTTAACCACTCAATTAAAAAGAATATGAAAAAGTCCCCAAATCAACTCATTGTTTTATACAAGCGTAATGGATAAATAACTCCTCAATTGAACGCTTTTTCTTCGTCAGTTTGGGTACGAGGAAAATTGTCACGTTTTTTTCCATTCGGGACATTAATAGAAAATTGGGGCGGTGCGTCCGAACCGACCATTGTACGAAATACCAGTTTTTATGGACAATTTCATCACAAAAACTTGTGAGCATCGAATAATGACGGTTCTACTTTTTGTGTGGACATTTGTGATTTAGGCTAAGATATTCAGTCATGTGCTATGTGGGATGGAAGGGATTAAGTTTTAATGATATTCTGATTGTTCGGTAACTTACAGAAAGTTGTCGAAAGATACAATACGTTTTCATTGGAGCCTGCTTTTATTGAACACAATACGTTGAGGGACATATTACAAAGCCGTCTAGAGGTTACACGTTGAACGTTGCGAATAATGAGATACACCTAAATATTTTCTTAGTAACAAATATATAGTGAATATTCAACTTTATATCCATATTATACGATGATATATTTATTCGTAATTTAAATTATATTCATACGTGAATATAAGTCGTTGTGTAAACCGTAGTGGATTAATGTCTCTGACAAAACAAATTTGCAAGCAAAAACCGAAGAAAACAAAAAAATACTCTTTGGCAAGTAATGTTCTGTAAGTGTTAGTTGTAATTTAATTTAATTCTAGTTAGTAAGAAATATAGAAGAAAGCGCAGGTAGGCATCCTTGATTTCACAAATTATGTTTGAATAGAATTTACGATCTAATCTCTACTTCCAAAAAGAAATGATGACATACCTAGAGAAACCTTATAATTATATCTATTCAAAGTCAAACCTCAGTTAATTTATGAACAAAAACCATTGGGTGAACTACCTTTGTAGACTTGTGGAAAGGTTTAAGTACCTCATTTTCATCTACTGGTTACCAACTCGATATCAGGGAGCTTAATTCATCAACGCCTAGGCTTTCATTAACAAATGTGTTTTTTTTTAAAGAATATTAGCAACCGAAATTACCAGTATTCCCGCTAACCCCTCCAGCTAAGGTAAATAAATTACTTATGTTAGGAGTGGGTTCACGTTGGTAGTGTAATGGCCAGGATTCAAGCCTGGGATCTCTAGAATGTAAGGCTAACTTCTTAACCATTACAAAGTTACAACATTACAACTTTTATCACCATTTCTTACAATAAACGGTACATATTGCAATATTCAATACGTTTTGTATCAAACTACATACATTAACACAATCAATTGAAATATAGCTCTCAAGAAAGATAATAAATTATACAATGTGTCTTTACTGGGGTTCATTATATGTAGCAGGATCGATGATTTTCAAGAACAACTTGTAGACGTGACTTAGAAGTGAGATGGGTCCGTGCCAAACTTCTGAGTCACGTCTATGAGTTGCTGTATGTGTACAAGTTGTCAAAAGTAACCTCGCCAGAAAATTCGATGATTCTAACCACTGGAACAAGTCAAGCTTCAAAAAGGCTACTGTAAACTACTTTCATAGTGTTTAGCAGAGTGTTGATGCTAAATGATAGAATGCTTGTATGGAATGTATGTTCTGTGAACCGCATTAAAAGGGTTTCACACAAAAATAGAATAAAAACAATAAATTTTGGTGTTTTCCCATATTTAGAACTGAAACTCAATTTTTTTATTCATCAAACCCATATCTGTTGATTGGTCTTCAAAAATGATACTGCGGTTTCTAATATTATTTTTTTTAAACTGAATAGTTTGCGCGAGAGACACTTCCAAAGTGGTAAAATGTGTGTCCGTGGGGGACAGTAACTTCTAAAGTAAGAGAATGATAAAACTAAAGAAAAATATCTGATGTACATTATCATGTAAACTTCCACCGAAAATTGATTTGAACGAGATCTCGTAAATAGTAATAAGAAATAATAATAAGTCGTAATACGTTATAAATCGTAAACCGCAATTTACCTTTCATTCTATCAACTCAAATATAAAAAGTTTACTTGCTGCTAAGGAACCCTTCTTGGGCGAGTCCGACTCGCACTTGGTCAGCTTTTTTTTGACATATGGGAGATCGACATGATATCGAGACTAGATTGAGCCTGTTTGAACATCTCCTTATTACCAGAATTGGCCCTCTGTTTGTATAAACAGAGAGCCAATTCTGGCCAAAAATTGTATAATTTTGGAAGGTCTTAAGTTAGCATTTTCTCGGTAAAGGTAAAGTCGGATGCGGAAATAAGTTTACTTCGCGGTAGTTTACCTGAAAAGTGGAAAATAAAAGGAATAGAACCCAGTATATGCCTTTCGTAAATACGTTCTGGAATAGCGAAAGCTGGATAAAGAAGCTTTGAATCCTTGTCACGCAGACTTGATTTCCTACTATCCCTAAAACGACTTAGAAGCAGATGGGACGGGAAAGTAAACCACCTTTGTCTTCGGAAACTTTTCGAAAACAGCGGTGACGTCTACAGACACGTGATGGTAAAGTATATGATGTTAGGTATATACACCCCGGCGTCTGTAGACCCGAGACGGCGTGCGGTTTTAGTCGGTTCAAGCCCGACATAACCGCCCCCGCTGGCACGCGGGGGGGTAGCCGAAGGGATTTCCGCACGATAAAAAAAAAAAAAAAGGTATATACGCTTTGTAAATCCTTTAGCATTGATCATGTTTCTAACAAACAATCAAAACCAATACCAATAAATTACACACACACTAACATAATGAAGAATATTAAGTGTTTTGTTCTTTTTAAATATTGTAATTAATTTATTATTATTTTTAAATTTTTTTTTCACTACACAACACAGACACAACGATATAAAGTATGTGATGTTAGGTATATACGCTTTGTAAATCCTTTAGCATTGATCATGTTAACAAACATTCAAAACCAGTACACAAACATAAAGTAGAATATTAAGTGTTTTGTTCTATTTAAATATTGTAATTAATTAATTAGGTATTATTTTTAAATATTTTTTTCACTACACAACACAGACACAACTAATTTAAAATTTATATTAGTTTAGATAAATAGTTTTTTTTAAGTTAAAGTAAAAATTATGTTTTAAATATTACGTAGCCAATCATCAAGAAGTCACAACTTTTGTGCAAAATAAACAGTGATGAATGGACACTAACTTGAATTGAGTTCAGTTTCTGTTCATCTGTTTTTTTCTCCTTTGTATTTACAGCAATAAGTGTTAAGACCAACTTGGAGTTATTAAAATAAGTCTAAGAAACTGTACTGTGGCTGTGACGCTTACGACGTAGTACGTATTTTTGTTGATAAAACTCTGTATTTTTATATGTTCTTATGAATAAACATGTTTATTTTATTTACAATAATGAGAAAAAATAAATATTATAAGTGGTTTTTTAATATTGAATTAAAAGATTTTTTAACGGATTCTATCGCGATTTATTTGATGTTATTTTATTATTTACATTCAACCCGAAGTTTCAGTTGCTTTTCAGCAGCGGTCACAGGGAGACAAAAGATGGTGGTTGTCTCGTAGTATGACGTGTCAGTTATCTTAAAGTATCCGAACTATGCTGAACTGTTGGTGTTACTATTTACGCAGAATTAGCTCACGGTGTCATGAAGTCTTGTAGCATTTTGATTTTTCTTGCAATTAATTAAGTGAATGGAGGGTTTTGAAAATTAAATTACCTCAATTTATGTATTTTATAACATAACTGTGTGTTGTAGTTGTATAAAAATATTGAAAGTTTTATATGGGTACTGTATTGGTTTTACTTGGGAGGATTGGTAATCGATTTACGTTTAGAAATTGTCACAACACTATCTTTTTCTCACTCCAGTATGACCTTGTACGTGCGTAACCGACTTATTATTTAAAAGAATTACTAGGTATTTTAAAAGTTACTAAGTACATTTTAGGTGTGAATTTTAATATCTCACTAGCTGTTGCCCGTGGCTCCGCCCGCGTAGAAACCTGATTCCGTTCCTGCAACCCATGGGAACATATTCCCGGGATAAAAAGTAGCCTATGTGTTATTCCGGACTATAATCTATCCCTGTACCGAATTTCAGTCAGATCCGTTCAGCCGTTTTTAAGTGAAAGAGTAACAAACATCCATCCATACTTACAAACTGTCGCGTTTATTATATTAAGTAGGATAATGTATTGCACTTCAATTGCTGTAAAATTGGTACGTAAAGAGTGAAAATATAGGTGATACAAAATAAAATTGTAAACAGGACGCTTGTTCAAAATGATTCGTTGGTTTCATGAACATCTGTCACAGAGATCAACCTATATTTTAAGGAGTTTAGTCCAAATACATCAAACCGGCACATGTTCACTTTATGGCATAGTATATGAATGGAAACCAGTGGTTGTATATACAGTATACTCTACGGAACATAATATACGCTTTCCAACGTTTTATTATTAATTGTTTTAAAATATTAGTTGTTTTAAGCCCACACCTACTGAGTCGGGAAAAGGCTCGGAGGATGGGATAAGATCAGTTGTTTTATAATATCTGTTTAGTTTTGGAAACACCATGTATTTCCACTATGTATATGAATTAAAAAAATACAGTCGAATTGCGAACCTCCTCCTTTTTTGAAGGCGGTTAAAAAGTAATTTACCTTTTGTTTAAACATTGCGTGTCAACTTCTTGATACATCAATTAGTAACAAGTAAGTACACACACATTTAAAAAAATCTTTATTTTGCAATAACGAAAATCTCAAAACTTTGTGTGATTTGAATAGACCTGAACGAGAAAATTTTTAAAACTTGGACCAAATACATCTCGAACCAAGTGCCCTAGATATAGTAGCAATTGCCAAAGCAACCACATATTTTAAAAAGTCGCTAGCTGTAGTACTTCGTGAGGCTTTACGAGACTAATATACTCATTAACCTAATATAATAATACCTTAATTAATTGCGAACACAGAACACCACAATTAATGAAAATGAATTCTAATTGTGTTTTAACCAATTGGAATATATACTGTACTGACGGTGCAAATCGAGTCTAAACCAAATAATGATGCCCTTATACAGAATAATGCGCACAGAGTCACCGCAACCTAATCTATGTAATGACGTCAAATTGGGTGCACAGCACATTGCAAATATTTTGTTAATAGTTGATTGTGTTGTGGATTTGGAATCCGAATTTGGTTAGTTATGTGGTTCTGTACAGTGGAATGTGTTTGTTAAATTGTATAATTAAACGAAGTCCTTCACTGGATATTAACTCAAATTGGTAGGTATCTGATAATTTATAGTGATATTAGGAGCAAAAATCTTCCTTCGAATCTTCCATCATATCTCCCGGGAGTGTATTCTCTGGCACCATGAACGTAACACTATGCTAATCAATTTGCAACAAAGTGAATTTTTGAGTGGCATACCTACATATTATTAGAATCAAGTATCGACAAGATTTCTTTTTAAAGTTTTTACCGGCGCCGGTTAAGCTAATTAGAGAAATGGATTCAGTATGAAATGATGAGTACAATTACCTTTTTTTTTTAATATAGACTCTTTGACCGATAAGCTTAAAAGTTACCATGTCGAATAGTATTTTGATAATTTTTTTTACATGCTTTTGATATCGCAACATAAACCACGGGTAGTTATTTATAAAACTATTAACTACAACAATATTTTTATCACACACTTATATTTTAAAATGTTTAAGTTGCTGCCTTTAAATTGAAGTCTTTAAATTAGCATTTTTTTTATTATTGACTACAATAAAATTATCTATCAATTAAACTATCGCAGTCCACTGCTGGACATAGTCCTCTCCTAATGTGCGCTAAACCCCCCGATCCTCTTCCTTCCGCATCCAGACATCCGACATCCTTCGACAGATGTGGCTAGTCTATTTGCCACTTCAGCTTGCTTATTCTGCGAACTTATTAGATCAGAATAAACAACAATTTCATTTTATTTTCTATCGCACCTAAGATGTGCCGTGAGATAGGAAACTGAATCGGCTCAGAGTAAAGTGAATGTGGGCCAAATACATAATAATATAATTTAACTGATATTCTATGAGATCAAATTTATGGAATCCGACTGGATTACTATTCGGGGAACCCTGAATTAAATTGAATAATTCAATTGACTGGCTTATAAGAAATTGTGTCTATTATTGTTTTCGTCTGTTTAAAGTTTCATTAAAATAATTTATTTTCATAGCTATTCTTATCTATTTTACGAAACACTATAATAAACCATAGTGCTATCCAGTAGGCAGGTTAACTAACTTGCAATCTGGTTTCTAGAATGATATACAATAATCATATGAAATTTTATTAAGCTCTATATAATCTATATGCAAGCTGTGTTGCTGAAATCTAAGTCGCCACGTGCAGTGAGCAACAAAATTGGATTAACACGTGCAAGTTAACAAACTTGACATCCCCTTAACCAATTTATTATAGTAACGTATTACAGCAGGTTTAGTTAGAATATTTTAAACTTCATTACAATAGAGTCGTCTTTTATGTGTTGACTGTCAAGGGTGTATGGGTAACCTATACATGGTATGGGATCTTCAAATTAACCTTTTGAACTAACCTCACCTGCCAGGCGGTACACCTGCTCATTGACTACTACTTAGAATTCTTGAAGCGTCTTATTTTGAAGCATTGGTTCAGGAGTCGGTTTTACGATCAAGGGATCGCGACTTCGAATCCTGGTCATTATACTAGCAACGTGAACCCACTGCTAACACAAGCAATTTAGCTTCACTGGAGAGGTTCGGGGGAAAATTAGTAAATTTAGTTACTATAACTAAAACCTCGGAATCTTCAAGTCTCGAGTGAATAGGTTCCTAGGCAAACTTGATCCATCGTAGACCACATCGTTACTTACGACCAGGTGAGATAGTGGTCAAACGTGAGCCTATCATCCATAAAAAAAAAAATCGTAATGAAAAAAATATATACTTCTATTTCAGCTCTCTCGTCTCAAGAAAAATTAGCTCAGAAGTAGCTTGTGATATATGTACGAACAAAAGTAAACGGCTGACTTATGTCAATGCCTATCACAGTGGGAGAAAGACTTCCTTGGAACCTTTTCCCAACTCAGTTGGGATCGACTTTTCGATCTAACAACGAGGCGGCCGAAATTCGAAATTTCCTTGAACCGATTGCCGTCAGACCTCCACAACACATTTGCGATATCAAAGTTCTGTAGTTGGACCAGTTGTCGGACTTTTTAGAGCTCAGAGTACCCGTAACGACTGCCATAGATGTTCGAATGGCAACCGCGAATGAGGGCTTAACTTGCTCTCCGAAGCACAGAGGGGTCTCAATGTATTAACAAAGGTCATTTACTGACTTGGCTAGTAAATGAAATCAAATCAAATCAAATTTTATTAGCATAAAAACATGGTATAGATAAGTTACAAAGTTCACAAAATTGAGCATGCATGTTTTGCCAGTGGTGTACTAGCGCGCAAATATTATTTCCTATCAACAGTACAACGCCTTTGTTCAAGAAATTCGTTAATGCTATAGAAGCTTTGCTCATTTAGCCATTTATACAATTCTTTTTTAAATATCCTAGTGCTTAGTCCTTTGAGATACATTGGTATTTTATTGAAAATTCGTACACACATAGCAAGACAACTCTTATTATATTTGGTGGACTTCGGGATATCACTCAGCACAAGCCTATAGGGCTAATGTGTTAACCTATTCGGTTACCAGTTGGCCACGAGCCACTTAATAATATCGGCGGCAAAATAATATCGCTTTAATAAAAATAATAAAATTGTAACCCTGCTTGGTCAACAGCGATACATCATCGCTTTCAGAACATTAGACGTAAGAACGAAATGTTTGAGCGTTTTCATTATCATAATGCTGATGCGTCATAGACGAAGTTTGAAGGTTATGGCGTGGAACTTATGGGTAAGTCTTATGTAAAACTGCGGCAAAATATGAAGCTCTTCAAGAAGGGTATTAATAAATATTTACAGGGTCGGCTGTGAGAGAGTGACTCCCCTGGTGTTGTACACTTCCATAGGCTGCGGTAACCACTTCCCATCAGGTAGGCTGTATGCCTGTAAGTGATAAAAAAGTATGTTTAATAAACAACCTGCTAGCCTACGGGCTACCCACCTCGTGCGTCAATTAGTAGGTGTACCCACCACTGATTGACGCACGAGGCTCTGACACAGGCGTTCCTTTTGAGGTTGAGAGGTTACACGGCAGTCGCTTACGTAAAAGTCAAGGTAATACCAAACTATAGAAAGGAGGAGTAAGTAAGCAGGCCCAAGTGTCCAATCCGTTAGCTTTGGATTTATCAGAATAAAAAACCGAACAAACAGGAAAATCATTGGATCACGTAAAACACTGCAATCGCTTGAGTAAAAGTCAAAGTAATACCAAATTATGGAAAGAAGGAGTAAGAGGGCGGCCCGAGTATCGAAACCGAGGTTTCATCAGATCAAAAGAAAACCTGCCGCCTGGACATCATCTCCAGTAGCCAACTTGCTTTCATTCGCTATAAGGAAAATTTGTCCAAATGGGGCTATATTGTTTGGTCGCAAGTGCCCTACGATTGCGGGACCCAATCCCAACCCATGTCACATTTGCTCTCTTGTCCACTATGCCTCTCCACCTGTACTACCGAATACCTGAATCGGACAACGGCAAACGCTGTACCTACTGTCACCAAGTTTTCGACCGACAAAATTCCGTAGGCAAAATCGTAGAAGAAGAAGGAAATAATAATCATCATCATCCTCATGGTGATTTCTCAGTTTTTTTTATTATATTTAGGACACGTCAATTTGACTTCACCTCGCCTGAGTGTAAGCTGAAGGTAAAGTCTCAGGAAAGAGGGTCACCATTACATACACGTACCATGTTAACAATGGTGGCACTCAGCTTCATCAGAAGAGGATTGTCGTCGCAGCACCGCGTGACACCCACCGGTCCCACTAGTGCTGCGACCACAATCCCCCTGCCCGGTTATGCACTTGCTGACCCCTTTTTTTTTTTTTTTTTTTTTTTTTCGTGCGGAAATCCCTTCGGATACCCCCCCGCGTGCCAGCGGGGGCGGTTATGTCGGGCTTGAACCGACTAAAACCGCACGCCGTCTCGGGTCTACAGACGCCGGGGTGTAAGGTTGCCCATAGAGCATATCCCTCGCACCCCGACTGACCCTGGGCCATCTCCGGTTTCGAGATGGCCCCCTCGGGTTTGGGAACCACGGTGTCCCCGTCTTGCCCCGGTTTGGGGGAGGGGCGCTAGTCGCCCCACCGTCCCGGCCTGCTTCTGCTGGGGTGACAGGTGGCCTCACCCGCCACCCCCAGGCCTGCGCTCATGGAGGACCTGAACGCAATCTAACCGAAATTGGATTACTATGGAGGGTTTTTCGCAATCGTGCAAGATGGTACCCACCCGGCCGAATTTTGTGACAAATTTGTGTCATCAAATTTAGGTCCTAAGTGACCTGAGGTTGGCTTATTGTTTCGATTGGTGTATCGGCTTTTTCGAGAATGACTACCTCCTGACCCCCTAACCCTGAGAGGAAAGCCTGCACCAGAGCCTTATTTGTTGTTTAGCAGGTGCACCGACTTGCAGCTGAGATGATTGGTTTTGGCCTAAACCATGTTGGTAGTGTCCTTTTTTTTCAAATCTCTTCGGATACCCCCCCCGCTGGCAAATGGGGGCGGTTATTTCGGGCTTAAACCGACTAAAACCGAACGCCGTGTCGGGTCTTCAGACGCCGTGGTGTAAGGTTGCCCATTGAGCATATCCCTCGCACTCCGACTGACCCTGGGTTTACTCCGGTATCGAGATGGTCATCTGTAGTGTTAATTATTTCCTAGAGTTGTACGCTTTGTACAACCCTTGGAAATAATCAACCGATATTACAGTATGTAGTTATGTACTAAAACTAAATGAAAACCTTTAATACTTAAATAAATATGTTCATGATATTGTCGGAAGTTTACGCGAATGTTACACATTGAAATAAAACTATTTTTAACGGATTCTATCGCGGTTTATTTGATGTTATTTTATATTTTAAATAGTAACACCAACAATTCAACATAGTTCGGGTACTTTGAGATAACTTTCACTTCAAACTTCAAGACAACAACCATCTTTAGTCTCCCCGTGACCATGGCTGCTGAAAAGCAACCGAAACGTCGGGTTCAATGTAAAATATAAAATAACATCAAATAAACCGCGATAGAATCCGTTAAAAATAGTTTTATTTCAATAAATATCTTCAGTTACAACACTCGTTACGTCATAGCACCTATAAAGTTGATCGAATTTCCCGTAACGATGACTCAGTACATCGTCCATAAAACTAACCTATTAGGGGAGATCTATGTCCAGCAGTGGACTAGAATAGGTTGATGATGATGATGATGATGATGATGATATCGGTAAGCCCAAGTTTACTTGTTGTAGTATGTCACTTGTCATGTATATGTATAATATTATTATATTTGATGACCTCGGTGGCGTAGCGGTAGAGCATTCGACTGCTAAATCAGTGGGCGCGGGTTCGATTCCCGCTCATTGCTAATTGTATATTTGCATTGGTCTGGGTGTTTCTATGTATAATATGTGTTAATTAATTATTATAATTTATTTAAAAAAAGTATCTAAGTATGTTAATCCGTTTTCTAGAACCCATACGACAAGCTCTGCTTAGTTTGAGTCAAGAATCTAGACTCAAACTAAGCTCTAGATGGAGCTGTGAAATATGTCCTAGAATATTTATTTATTTATTTTATTATGATATACCTTTTTTTTTTTTTTTTTTTTTTTTTTCGTGCGGAAATAGCAGTGCAATAAGCAGTTCATTTAATTGAAATAAATCATATCCTACTAATATCATTAATGTGATGGACGGATGTGTGTGCGGAAATAGCAGTGCAATAAGCAGTTCATTTAATTGAAATAAATCATATCCTACTAATATCATTAATGTGATGGACGGATGTGTGTTGTCTATAAAATCATCAGTTTTCATACTCTCAGAAAACATTCTAGCTCATTATCATAATCATCTTGGTGTTGTTCTAGAAGCGATCTTTCCCCTCGTAGCTCGGAGTCTGTTTACTCCTACTCTTTCCTTTGGTTTGGCTTACACAGTTTCTATGGCAGTGACTGCCGTCTGATATCCTAACCCCGTGAGGAAAGTCAGTGTGGAACCCTGTAGAATAATCAGCAAGTGTGCCGGCTTGCAAGTGAGGTTGACTTGGCTCCGAAGGTCTTGGTAAAACCCCATACACCAGGTAAGTACGTACCAAAGCCCTACGTCAGTCAGTTGGTACGTACCAAGTAAGTACCAAATGAGTGAACTACTCAACATAAATTCAATTTGTCACACAGCACAGGCAAAAACAAAAACAATTGCATAAATTTATTGTTTAATTATAAATATACTGTAACATATATGTTTTATAATGAAAGGATTTATTTACCATTGACATTGCTATTTATTTTATTGTGGCAATTAACTTAATTAGTCCTTGAATATACACTGCCTATTTGCTGCAAGGCCAGTAAATGCTTACAGATTTATGAATAGCGTCAATTAAATTTATGAATTTAAATTGGAAAATGTCACCCAGGACGGGACTTGAACCCGCGACTAGTCTCCTTCTAGGAGGAATTAGTATGCTAGCTCAATTCGATTCAATATATTTAAATCAATAGGAAACTATTGATTTAAATCGAAAAAATAATATATATATTAGAATAAACTAAGCCCTGGACGCGTACTGGGCAACCGAAATTCTAATATATATATAATTTTTTCGATTTAAATCAATAGTTTCCTATTGATTTAAATATATTGAATCGAATTTAGCTAGCATACTAATTGCTTCAAAATTTCATTAAACATCATTTAAAGTTTTAAATTAAAACGGGCAATATGTTAACCAATGAATTGTCTATTTATGAGTGTTACTTTTAAAATAATAATTATCTGTACTTTTGAATATGACTTTGAAATGGATGTTCGATACCTACTTTTGCAGAAACAGCTGAATGAATCTAGATGAAATTTGACACGGAGATAGATTTATAGTCCCAGGAATAAATAGGTACCTGTGGGTCACGAGAACAGGATCAATATTTCATGCATTTGGAGCCTGGTGTAGCCATCTTTTTTTACCGTATAGCCGTATACCGTATAGCGATCAGATACAATCTACGTTCTATTTAAAGCTTTTCCTCGCGATTTTGTAATAAACTTAATGCCCTTGAACCTCCATTGTGGCTCATTTAAGGTCCCCTTGTCATTGACAAATGATCTGAGAGAAACAACAGACATAGGAAACGCTTTCAGCATGTGAATGTGTGTGTCTATAGGTGAAGGTATGTGTGTATGTGTGTCGCTTTCTTTAGTAATATTCCAACGACATCGATCGTTCTATGTGAGTGTGTATCTGTGTGTAAAAGCACATGCTACATGACAGAGATTAAATAATAGTTGCTATATTACAGATGCATGACTAGTAGTGGAAAACTCAAAACTAACTTTATAATAATGATTCCATAACAGTAACAAGGTTTTGCTTTGAGTGAAAACGTAAGACCCGTATTCCGCAAGTTGGAATTATAATATTATGTGTACCTGTTTTGGCAGAAGGTGCGTTGTTGTATTAGTAAGATTGGGTTGTAATAGGACTTTAAGGTATACCGGGCGGCGGTGGCGCGAGTATTTTCGCCTTATGCCGCCGGTTAGCCCTCCACCCGAAGCCGTTCTAGCCACCCGCAAAGAGGCGATGTCCGTGTGTGCCTAGACTAGTTCTTTGATGCAGGTGCCCGTGACACACTGCGGGGTCGCCAAGGAAGTATTCATGTATAGTTTCAGGCCTCCCGACAAGGCGCGGGTAGTACCGCACCGCAGGGGTTTTAGTGTGTGAGAGCGACAGATAACTGCGCGGCCTCCCCGGGTCGCGCGGTATGCCATAGGACATCTCCCGTGACGCAACGACTGACTTCAATGAATTCGAAGAATGCGATGCGATGGAGCCAGGAATATTATGATGTTTGTTTTAATTCAAATGTGCGAATACTTTTATGAATATTTGATCATTTTTTATTCGATTTTATAATCATAATTTTAGCGTTGATCCTGGAGGAGAAGTAATAATGCAATAATTACTTCTCGTCCTATAAATAATTGATTTGGCTTATCTTGCCTTCATGTGAGCGACCGACGTCTGACCCATTTAACCCTGAGAAGAAAGCCAGTGCTTGAGCCTCTTGTGTATCGGTTAGCAGGTGAGGTTTGCTTGAGCTCCGAAAATCTTGGTCGGGCCCCACATACCCACTGCTCGGAACAAAAAATGTGTCCACTCGGGTACATTCCCTCCAACCTTCCCATGGTCATTCCTGCCTCACGGCGTACTGACCGAATCACGGGAGAGCGCCCGTTGCGGTCTGCTTATAGCCTTCTCCGCGGGTGCTATCTTGACTCCCTACAAATTCTTTATCCGTCCCCAGCCGAATTCTCCCCCAACGGGGCTGGCTTTCTACTCTTGAAAAGAAGCGTTAACCCCCTAATGGGGCTGACAAACACAGTAACGGTACTGCGCGTCCTGCGAGCCGTCGGTACACTTACGGCCCGTTTTCGAGTTCACGCCGGATGGCGTGCCAAGAATGCGCAAACGTGCGTAGTGCCAGGAAGGCATCTCTACTGCTCACCAATTCCTCGTGAAATACTGGGCCCTCTACCTCACGGCCTAGGCAGTGTATTGAGTCCAACATTTTGCACCTATCGGTGGCATACAGCCCACAGTCCCAAAGTGCGTGGTCTCGGCTTTCCTCAACGGCTTCACCACACGGGCACGTCGCAGTTTCGTTTAGGCCAAGCCTATGAAGTCGCTGCCTAAAGCATCCGTGTCCCGTGAGGATCTGCGAGGTAACATAGTCAGGTTCGACCCACCTGTATTTTAGCCTCACGACAACATTCGGGAAGAAGCTGCGTAGTTCCTGCCCATCGAGGCAGGTCTCCCACCGTTCCTGCCAAAGGGAGACAGCGTCACGCCTCACCGATTCCTTGAGCTGCTTACGCTCCCTGATGGCCAGCTGGTGTCCCTCCTCCGCAATTCGTCCAGCACGAAAGACCTCCAGGTTGGCAGGTAGAACCCCCGCAAGCACTGGCAGCGCTGCGGTACTACACGATCTGTAGGCCTTCGTTAGTAAAATTAATGCAGGCCGCTGTGATCTAAGCAGATTTCGTTTGACCACGAAGTAGGACGAGCGTCGGTACCATACGGCCGCAGCATAGGTAACTGTAGCAACATAGGTCCCTGCATACAGGACTCTAAGTGCCGGAAACTTGATCCCCCATCTAGTGGCTGAGACACGCGATACCTTGCCGAAGCAATTTGCGGCTTTTTCACCAATAAAAATAGCATGCGGACCATAGGACCTAGCCCCGTCCAGAGTAACACCGAGCACCCTAGCCTGTGATACATGCGCGATCGAGGCGCCGTCCATCCGAATGGTTGGCGGCCTTTTAAAGTTACCTTTGTAAGTCAACGCTAAAGACTTACCGGGTGAGAAACCCAGACGGTTTCGGGCGCCCCACCCGGATATAGCCCTCAGTGTGACGTCAGCGTGCCGCTCAATCTCAGCTCGGGAAGTCGCCTCGATAACGACAGTCACATCGTCGGCGTACGCAATCAGATGCACTCCTTCGGGCAATGGCAGCAGAAGGAGGTCATTAAGGAGGAGGTTCCAAAGTGTCGGGCCTAGAACAGATCCCTGTAGACACCCCATGGTGTTGGATTTCCAAGAAGATTTGGTGCCTGTAATGAAGCCAACACGGCGATTGGTAAAATAACTAACTATGATTCTATACAGGTTCGGTGGAGATCCACCCTGTTTGAGTTTAAGTAGAATCATGGGCCACCACGCGTTGTCAAAAGCACCAGAGATGTCCAGAAAGATGAGCTGTACATATGGAGCAGTTGAATTATCTACAATCGAGTTCAATTGGCTTAGTGCCGTAACCGTGGAGCATCCGCGACTGAATCCATGTTGAGACTCCGAGATATTTTTGTACAGACAGGGCGCGCAAGCAACTATGGTACGTTCAAGAATCTTACCCAAAATGGGTAGTAACGTTATGGGTCTCTACGCTTTCGGGTCGCTGAGAGGCTTACCATTTCCCTTTGGCAGGACGATGAGCCGTCCCACCTTCCAGTGATCAGGAAAGACGCCCTCCTCAATACACTCACCGTACATTAATAGCATCTCCGACCATGTGGCTTTCCAGGCCCACTTGATAATGACTGATGTAAGGCCATCCATACCCGGTGCCGTCCTAGGAAGGGAGCGCACTATGCGTTCAACTGTATCCCTATCGGGGGCAGGCATGTCCTTGCCGGAGGGTGCGAGTGCAGCTGCTATACGCACCTCGCGATGGTAGGATGTATCCGCACCGGGTATGTCATCCGGGTAGAGTGACAACAAAAGCTTATCCATGGTGGCCCCCGTTGACGAAGTATACCCCTCAGCCAAACGCGTGCCATACAGAATATTTTGCGGGGGCTTCGCGCGGCCACTAGCCTCCCTGTATGCCAGACCCCATGGGTCATCGTTCCCCGAGTCAGCCAGTTTGCGGAAAAACTCCACCTCCGCCGCTCTCATAGCAGCCTTATACTCGCCCCGTAGGGAACGTAGGGTATCGTGGTGTGAGTCTTGGAGAGGGCTTTCATCCCGCTTGGAACGCTGCCATATCCTTCGGGCCCGGCATACCCTGCGGCGATAATCGTCCAGTGTTGGGGACCACCATTCGTATTTCCCATTGGTGTTCTTAGCGCGTTTCCCCAGGTATTCCCTAGCGGTGCAGAGGAGGGTGTCTGAGTAGCGCACGCTATATTCAGAGGCCGAAAGACCAGGATGTAGCTTGCCCATTCTAGCGTGTAGAGCGGAGCAGAAGGAGGGCCAATTGACTCCCCGCACAACTGGTCAGGGGTTGTCACTGACATGCTACACGCCTCCCCCGCACCATCCCCAGCAATGACATAAGTTATCAGCTGATGATCTGCCATACTTTCACCCTCATGTACAGTCCACTCGCACACATTAACTCCTAGTTGAGAGAGTTAGATCAATGTTAGACATTCCCGTCGGACCGTTGAATGTAGGATGCTGCCCTGGGGCGTTATGCAACAGTAAGCCTCTGGAGAGAATAAATCCCTCCATTTGGTTCCTCCTGTGCTTAACATCTGGTCCCCTTCCGGTGTACTGACGCCTTTCACAGAACCACATAGCTGAGTGGGCATTACTGTCCACTCCAATGAGAACAGGACCCCGTGGGAGTCGCTGTAAGACGGATTCCAAGTGCGCTATGTGTAGACTGATATCGTCTTTGTACTGGAAGTATGCCGATACTAAGTGCATGCCAACATTCCCGTGTGCGAGATGGATCACGCAGCAGTGTTCGTTACTCAGATGTTCGAGCAGCGTTACCGCAATAGAGCGGTTGAAAACAACGAATCCTGCCTTAGGGCTACGTCCACACTGCAGGATCCCAGCACGGTTCTGGTACTGTTCCTGGACCAAAATCAGGTCCAGTTTATGAGAGGGACCAACCGTAGCTAGTAACTCCGTGGTGGATGCCTCTGAGCCCTGTAGGTTCAGCTGACCAACTTTGATAAGGGGGGACTTATCCATACTGGACCATATTAGCGGCCAGTGCCTCAGCGTGCTGGCGGGCCGGGCAGTTTGGAGAGGCAGTAGAGTGGCTGTGAGCGTCCTTGCGCTTAAAGCGTTTGCACGTGGCGCAGCATTGGGTGCTCGACTGACACTCCTTGCTGTTGTGACCGTTGTCACCGCACTTTCCACAAGTCATCTCCTTTGCGCGACAGTACTTTTCGGGATGCCCGTACTGCTGACATTTCGTGCAACATGTAGACCTGATGTGATCGGTCACTTCGGCCTCGTCCCAGCCCACGTACACACGGCCTAGTTCGACCAGTTTATCACGGGCGGCACTCGTGCATTCCAGGACCACTAAGAATTTGGGGCCCAGCTGTTTTTTGACGGCAAACTTGCACTCCTCCCGGAACCGAGCTAGTGGCCACCTTGCATCGTCAGCCATGTTGATCCGGTGCAGTTCGTCTAATAAGTCGTCCCCGACCGGGTCAGCGCGAAGGTAGCGCAGGGCCACCTTTGGCAAGCGCGCTCTCGGCTCCGCGACCCTCAGACCCGGCGGTACAGCCTTTTTCAGGAGAGTGGCTGCCTCCTGGGTGGCGGTTCTCACCACCACCCCGGAGTTTCCCACTCTGCGCACCTGGGTGATTTTAATGCCCGCATTCCCTGGCTTGACGGCCCCTTGCAACACCCTTTTGGTATCGTCACTCGTTTTGATATCCTCCCTATCAGGGTAGAATATCACCGCTGGCCCCTGATGATGCACCTGGAGGGGTGGATTGCCCGAGGGTCTCTTAAGGGCACTGGCGTATGATGAAGCGGCTACTGCACCAGACACCTGGGCGGCAGGCGCCGCTCCAGCACTCGCCATCTCCAGTGCCCTTAGTTTAGTGGCGCTGACCTCGTGCTCCACCTCTGCGAGCCGGAGAGTCAGCTGGGCAACCAAGGCAAGTATGTCCTGCCCATGACCCGCGATCGCACTCTTGTCAACAAGATTTAATTTATATGAGGCGTTCGCCACCGCTGAAATGCCCTTAACGGCCTGATGAACGGCCTCGATGATGGCCTCCTTACTCTGTGGCAGAGTAGAAGGGGGGCCGCCGGATGCAGGGGTCACCACCTGCGAGCGAGAGGGCGCCTGCGCGGAGGTAAGGATACCGCCAATGGGGGGGGCAGTCGACTTTTTAAGCGTCACCCTGCGTCTAATTGCCTCCTGGACATCCTCCGGAGAGCTCAGTAAGCGCTTACCGCCGGACTGAGTCTCCGGGATAGGACCCGAAGGAGCAGGGGCATCCCTTGGCGTATCAATGGGGGAGACGGAGAGGGGTTCGCGACAAACACTAGATAGCACGTTCTTCGGAGGAGTCCGAGCCAAAGAGCTTCGCGCCGCGAATGGCGACCCAGAGGGTACCTCGCCCATTAGTTCCTCTAGGGAGTCAATCTCCATGCGTCTACGCGCCAACTCCTCAGCCAGCAACGCCTGCTGCCGACGAAGATCCTCGTCTTCGTCCATAGGTACTACTTACGGTAAAAAAAAAGACAGAAAAAAAAAAAAGTTAAAAAATAATATACAGTTTACGAGAGCAGCTAACGTGACCTGCACTCACAACTTTGTCCCGTAAACCTGGCGACTAAACGCAACGCTTACGTCAGACGCCAACGCCTCCCGACAGCTAACGCCTGTCACGAAAACCTTGGCGACCAAACGCAACGCTAACGTCAAACGCTAACGCCTCCCGACAGCCGCCACCTGTCAGCTGTCAAACGTCAGCCGTCAACAAACGCCAGACGAAATGACAACTGACAGCTGTCACCCGCCAGAGACAGCCAAAGTCAATCTCGTAAAGTATGGTCCAGAGCTATGTGGCTAGCAACATTATTTAAAATAACAATAAAATAAAACAAACAATTATATAATGAAAGAAAACAAACGGAATATTTTCTCGTCCACAGCGGTAGCGTCCTCTCAAAACGCCCCTGTTTCCACACGGCAGCAACTAAACGCGACACAAGTGTCGTACGTCAGTGCTGCCTGTCAAACTTGAGCTGTCACCCGTCAAACGTCAGACGTCGAACGGGTAAATAGCACGCAGAGAAAAATATGGCCGCGTGGTTAACCTCAAAGTGAGGTTAACCATGTGCTCACTAAAACAACCTGAATTTCAGGTGATCACTATAATATCTAAGAAAAACACTTACGCAAATTAGTGCGAGTCCTTTTCCGCGGTATACAACCCGGATGATCGCACTTAAGCACTATTTATGGCACCTCGTGTCCATAAGCACATATTCACAATAAAATACACTATAAATAACAAATTGTCCAGAAAAAAAACGGTAAGGGATGATTGGTGAGCAGTACTCCCCAGGTTCGTGAATTAAAATTCCCGAAATCCCGGAAAAATACCACAAAATCACAATAAAAACGAATAAAAACTACAGAGCGCAACTAAGCACGTCCGTCCGCTAGCACAGTCGAACGCGGGTACAGCCAATTGTCTCGCGAAGGAGATGGCGGAGCGCGCCCGGGAGAGATTTGGAACTCTCCCGGCCCGCCGAGCCCGCAACAAGCTCGCCGCGCGTCGTAGGCGACTCAGGCGCCGTGGTTCCCAAACCCGAGGGGGCCATCTCGAAACCAGAGATGGCCCAGGGATTTCCGCACGAAAAAAAAAAAAGGTTTAGTCGGGGTGCGAGGGATATGCTCTATGGGCAACCTTACACCCCGGCGTTTTAAGACCCGAGACGGCGTGCGTTCAATTTGTTTTCTATTACTTTGCAACGTTAGTCGTTGATAAACCTATTTCAGTAATGTAGTAAACGGTTGCTCTTTAGGTAGAGTGCTAGTCGAATTTGATTGAACTAGTTCTGTCTCTGTTCTATCTGTATTCAGGCCTCATTAAAGTGTATGAGGTGGTACATATCTGCCATTCTGTTGTTATATTCTGCTACGTCATTGATGAGCAATACTTCGTCATTTTACAAAAGAGAAAGCGCGTTGTAATGATTCACTATTATGATATACGTATCGTGGCACCTCATATCGTTTCAGTCGAATCAATCCCAACATAGTCACTACATCACATCAGCGATCTACTTACATGAACAAAAATTTGTTCGGTCAGCCCATTTGATGACGTAAAGCGGTGACGTGCCTCATGACGTAATTCTAGAACAACATTCTAAAACCTTTTAAAATCCACTCTGATGTTCTCGTCACGCTGAATGAAGAGACAGATAAAAATATATAGAACCCTGTATATAAGTTACTTAAACATTCGCATATTACATTTTTAGGCGAGGGTAGTAATTATTTTGTTAAACTACCTACTAGTTTAACAAAATAATTATTACTTTAGAAACTAGTCAAAACCAAATTATTATTTAATATGGATAGCCAAAAATGGTATATTAATCTTCTCTGGTTTATTAATCTGGTGAAACCTACGTGTACCGTCGTTTTTCATGAACCAAAAGCTTGAAAAGGGACTAAACGTAATTTCTGTAACAAATGAGTCGTTTCGGTACAGACCTGTTAATTTGTTAACCCTTTAATGGATGAAGTTTTAGCCACAACAATTAAAATAATGCCTAAAACTTCATTTATACGGTAAATGTTATCTTATTCAGATACTAACAAATTAATCATTGAGTAGCGGTGCATTGGGAGGTCAAGTCAGACGAACCACTTTGTACGAGATCGCTCATGCAGATGGCGCAAGTTCGCGTTAGTTGCGGCGGACCACAAGGCGTACATTAATCTAGTGCACGTGCATCTAATAACGGTAAAATAGCGCGTTAGTACAAGGAAAGTTGCTATTAAGTATCTACATTTCATTTAAAAAAATCATACGTTAAAAGTCTTAAGCATCGAGACGCATATGAGTATTTTTGTAATAACACTTAGTTTCCCGTGTTTCCCAAAAGGTGAGTTGCAACTCGGTATCGGCCCACAAAAATAAAATACCAGGCATTGTTTCAAATCTAATCGCAGCATTGTCTTATTGTTTATAATAAATGATATGTACTTGCTCATGATCAAGATTATGTTGAAATTGGGTTAAAAAACTGTGATAGGTCACGATAGGGAACCATTCAAATATCTGGGCCGGGGCATAGTAAAATTTGGCAAACGCTGCCTTAGTTCATTATTACTAGCAGTATTATAGTATGAATATGAGTTTTTCATATTTCAATCTATGAAAGTAGGTACGGCATGTAGCTGACCTAGTGGCAGCCATCGGAGTGCGAGTCCTCTCACTCGGCAGCATGATTGCGGCAATGGTGCGGAGCGCGAGCGCGTGGGCCGCCGTCACCTCCTTCTGCGAGCATGTAATGCTCGCGAAGGAGATGGCGGAGCGCGCCCGGGAGAGATTTAGAACTCTACCGGCCCGCCGAGCCCGCAACATGCTCGCCGCGCGTCGCAGGCGACTCAGGCGGCGGAGGTCGCTTAACGACCTCCGTCCTCCATGAGTGCAGGCCTGGGGGTGAGAGGTGAGGCCACCTGTCACCCCAGCAGAAGCAGGCCGGGACGGTGGGGCGACTAGCGCCCCTCCCCTAAACCGGGGCAAGACGGGGACACCGTGGTTCCCAAATCCGAGGGGGCCATCTCGCAAGTGGAGATGGCCCAGGGTCAGTCGGGGTGCGAGGGATATGCTCTATGGGCAACCTTACACCCCGGCGTCTGTAGACCCGAGACGGAGTGCGGTTTTAGTCGGTTCAAGCCCGACATAACCGCCCCCGCTGACCGGCGGGGGGGTATCCGAAGGGATTTCCGCACGAAAAAGAAAAAAAAAAAAAGAAAGGTACGGCATGTAGCTTAAATGACTAAAGCGTGAAGCCAAAGCAAATGGTTTTAACATTTCAGGGGCTATTTATTGGTGTGTAAATGTAAAACGAAGCTCTAATGCGGGCAATTTAGAACTAAGACCATTTGGAACCATAGGACCGTGAATAAATTTTGGTTTGTGTTTAGATTTAGTGTTACTGGTATGATTAAAATTTATTGTGCTTTCAACTATAAAAAAATTAAACTACTGTCTCGTTGGTCAAGTGGTATGAATTTGTGTTTTCGATTACGTGATATCCTGGGTTCGATTCCCAGGTTGGGCAGTATTATTGGGCTTTTATTTAAGATGATTCTCAGTAGGTGTATGGAGGCTGGACACGTTACCATTCGGTGACAATAGAGGTCTCTTTCAGGTGGGACCAATTTAGTTTCCAAAAGGGGGTTTTAAATTAATTTGTGCCTATAATTTCGGGAAATACCTACACACAGCCAGGGTCCCGGCTTCGCACGTCCATAATTTCGTAAGAAATCTTTAAACCCGATTACTGCGCCTCCTACCGCGTTCAATTAGATGCTCAGAGTGCACAGACAGCGAAGACACCAACTCCCATCTGTTCGTCAAGTGCTCCATGTCCTCACTGATAAGATGGGAGATTAGGGTCGAACACACTGAACATAGAAGACCCGGAGGAACATATCGTAAGGTTTTGTAAAGAAACAACTAGGCTCAACGTGACGCCGTAAATGACGGACATCCCACACTTTCCCCTAAGGTACCTGGGGAAATGGATTAAAAGGCTCACACATGTTGCAAGTGGATCCATATATCCCGTGGTCGCTGTCCCCGTTAGAAATAATAATAATAATAAGGTTTCTGTCGAAGACTGTTAGTTAAAAACCAAATATGTACTGACGTTCACAGCCAATTTTTACTCAACCTACGATTACCTTATACGATCAGTTACTTATTACCTTACCATAGCATTAAAATCACATATTAGTATGTAATTATTCAAGCGAAACCATTGCCAGTTGCTAAAAAAAGAATAAAAAGGAACGACAAATTAGTTGGCGTGTTCTTTTATTTCGATGTTATCAGTTCAACGTGCGCTACTAGAAATGTAAATTAATTCCTACTAATATTAGTTTCTGTTACAAACTACTGGGTCAAACGGAATGGTGGACATGTATGGGGCCTACTAAGACTTTCGGAACTTCTGCTGATTGACGAATGAGGCTCAGGGGCAGGCTCTCCTCATGGGGATGGTAGGTAAGACGGCAGTCGCACTATAAACGTTATATAAATCAATAATACCAAATCAATATGACGAGAAGTAGTAAGGGGAGACCTGGGCTCCGAGTTGACATCTTCATAATTTCTTTTAGTTTTTTAGTGGCTGCCTGCGACATTGCTCTCGTGGGTTTCCACGCGAGCAATGTAAGTGCAAAAACATTTTTTTTTCAGATATAACAAGTACTAAATTATCTCTGAAAAAATTATACTAAATAGATTTCATAGAATAAGCTTAAGAAGGTAACAGAGGAAGATATAAACAACGGACATACAAAAAGAATACCTACAATATTTTATAAAGGTTCATTGTTTGACTACGAACCCTAAAAACCCGATATAGTAAACATAGTATCAACAGTACCCTAAAAATTTGTCGTTGACTTAATTTCTTAATTTTATTGGTATGCGACACGCTAATTGTTGATTGTAAACAATTATATTTGTGTTAGCTTAGTTATTGTTAAGCTGTGAACGATGTAGTACTACAATAGTAGATTATGGTACAAGTGTGTAACGGCCCGGGTTCTAAAGAGAGTCGAAGACGGTAATCAACAATACACACGTGTATCATATGACGTTTTTCAATACACTTATGAATAATATAATACTAAATAAAACAAAAATATATTTTTTTAAGCGCGCGCATTGATCACAGATTAAAAAATCGAGGTTTCCTTTTTTTTTGTGTTAAAGTAGTTGTTTAAAGTTTTATACAGAGAGAAAATAAAAGTTATATTTGAGTAAAAGTTCTGTTTATTATACACGTACAAGATGAAATTTTCTATTTAAATACGAAGTTGCATGAAATGAACAAGCAATAGGTAGGTTATATTAGTTTACTTGTTCTATTGAACCCGATCTTTTTTGTATCAATTTTTTTTTAAGAATAATGAAACTCAACCAATATATTTAAAAAAAAACTATTATCCCACTCGTGATTTAATAACAATAAAAAAACCACAGTTTGATAATAGGTATCATTATACCCGGGGTGCGACTGGTTGGATCACCTCCAAGTTTGGTGCACCCTGGCCCGCGGGGGGGGGGGGGTTGTCGCTCCAGGTACCAGGGGTAGCAGAGCTCTTATCAGAGGGAACACTGCTAATGGTCCAGGGTAAGTCGGAGTGCGAGGGATATGCTCCATGGGTAACCTCACACCCCGGCGTCTGTAGACCCGAGACGGCGTGCGGTTTTAGTCAGTTCAAGCCCGACATAACCGCCCCCGCTGACCGGCGGGGGGGTATCCGAAGGGATTTCCGCACTAAAAAAAAGGTAATAATGATACCTTTTTTTTTACCCTAATTGCGGTGAGATAGAGCCATATTATGAGTAATTGTATTGAAAATAGGATTCTCTTGCGCGTTTTCGTGAGTGTTTTTGCGGTCCTCCAAGCGACCCTCACCTACATGCAGGTACACCTGTTGATAAATATACGAGGCTCTGGAGCAGACTTTCTTTAAGGGGTTGGGATGGCAGATGGCAGTCGTCCGCATAAAAGACCAAATGAAAATAAATGGAATAATGCCATAAAACGGCGTGCGGGAGCGTCGCCCGCCTATGGCACGGCTAATGAAGTGACCGGTGTCACTTCATAAGACGGGTACGGAAAGCCCGGGACGGTGGGGCGACTGGGACAGTGGGGCGACTGGGACGGTGGGGTGACTGGGACGGTGGGGCGACCGGGACGATGGGGCGACTAGCGTCCCTCCCCCAAACCGGGGCAAGACGGGGACACCGTGGTGCCCAAACCCGAGGGGGCCATCTCGAAACCGGAGATGGCCCAGGGTCAGTCGGGGTGCGAGGGATATGCTCTATGGGCAACCTTACACCCCGGCGTCTTTAGACCCGAGACGGCATTGGGTTTTAGTCAGTTCAAGCCCGACATAACCGCCCCCCGTGGCCGGCGGGGGGGATCCGAAGGGATTTCCGCACGAAAAAAAATTCAATAAATAAAGGGTACGGAAAGCCCAAAAACTCCACCTCGGAACGTGGAACATTGACACTGACTGGTCACACGAGGGAGTTAGCCGTTGGAGTCTCCAGAAATGTGGGTGGTTATTTACCTTTTTCTCATCCTCCCATCCCAAATAAACACCTATGTGAAATAAATTAAATAGCTATTATTTTATTTGAACAATAAAGTCCAGGATTGACAAATTTTAGTGTGACAGGTACAAATTATTATGCCCTTAGCTGTAAAAACCCAAAATTTTAATATCAACACCTACATCACGCTCCTGACTAATACAAACACCGGTCTCTGATGAATCTACTGACATCTGGCTACCCTCTTAAATCCTTTTGTGTTTACTCTCAGAGACGAAACCCTTTTAGTAGTTTGTACGGCGTCCAGCCAAAAATAGAAGCGCTTACTTTCATGATAACAACTCTGCAGTGTATGTACTAACTAGCTGTTGCCCATGGTTTCGCCTGCGTATAGATCTGTTCCCGTGGGTATATCAGGATAAAAAGTAGCCTACGATACTCAGGGATAATGTAGTATTCTAATGGTGAAAGATTTTTTTATCGGTTCAGTAGTTTAAGAGTTTATCGATTACAAAAATAATAATTATAGTATACAATACGGAAAAGCAAACGCCGCCGACTATATGGAATTCTAGAACGTATGATACAGCAGCCTCTGGGTATGTAGTTTCGAACGCCGCTGTGGGGACACACGCTGTTGCGAATTATTTTTCCACTGCCTCACAGGTTCGAAAGCTCATGGACTCGAATGAAATAGTCGCGAAAGACGCTGTTTCGAAAAACATAGTTGCGATTAGAGTGCCTATGAGAGTGTCTAGTGGTTCCGGCGCTTCTGGGTTAGGTTAGGTTAGAACTGTGACCCCAAAAGAGGAGCCATTGTCATGGGGAGATGGCTGCTGAAAAGCAACCAAAACGTCGGGATCAATCTTAAATATAAAATAACATCAAATAAATCGCGATAGAATCCGTTAAAAAATAGGTTTATTTCAATGTGTGACATTCGCGTAAACTTCCGACAATATCATAAAGTATCACCTTATCTGGGCTATTCGGCGATGCCGTCATTGATAGGTTCTAATTAATTCACAGCGTGTGACCTCCAATCAGTTTCAATTGAGCGCCAAGCTGCCGCTTGTTTTCTGATTCAATAGTTCTATATTGCTAATTTTAACGGTAGGTGAAATTTTAGTGAAGCATTAATAGTTCGTGAATATATATACAAACTGTTATTACTATAAAATATTTTCCATGCAAGCCATATCTATACTATCTATCATGACTTGTTAGTGGTGAAATTTTGAAAAGTCTGCCAATCCATTCTAGTTCCAACTCCTTCTGTAAGGAGATGAGATCTGTGTGCATAAGTTTATAGAAAAAAAAAACGGCTGTACCAATACAATTCTTGCATCTAACAAATATGTGCAAACAGCATTGTTGTGTTAAGTGTTGTGTAATTAAGCAGTCTGCTTAACACATCACTTTTAAACTTTTAATCATACTACAGACGGCGGTCGCTCCCATAAAAGTCATATAATGTTTACGATAAGTCTTCTTACTATTATCTTCTTACCCTTTTCCCATATGTGTGTGAGTTGCGAACACACACACATATGGGAAAAGGGTATACACACATATATGTATTTTTTCCTTCATTTTCGTTTCCATCCATCTTCTTCTAGGTCTAGAAACGGAGATATAACCGAAAAACGATAACCGACGGCCGAAGCCGCGGGTATCAGCTAGTACTATTATAAAATTGTAAATAAGCTGTGTCTGTACATTGGATATAGTTAAAAAAACTTGGGTTATTTTAAATGAACGATTCTGAACACAAATATTTTTTTGAAATTCTTGTCCGTTTGCCTATTTGTTCGCGATGGACGCAAAAATTACTGAACGGTTTTTGATGCGAGTTTTTCTATTAGAAAGGTCTTCGTTAGACTTAAAATGTGCTGACCTCCACGCGGGCGGAGTCGCGAGAAATAGCTAGTAGTAGTAGTAATATTATAAAATTGTAACATCTAAAACTAGCCATTTTTAAAACAAACTTAAACTTTATTCACGGAACATTAAATTAAAGTATACTTCAGAACAATATTTCCTGTTTTCCCAGCAAACTTCAACATAGTTGAGGAACGAAATTCTAGTAGCTTTCACTTCAGTCATGTTTTATTGGAAATTGTAAATTGTTTTACATATAAAAATTAGAATTATAAACGGGATATTTACCATGTTTAGTATCTTTTTCGAGAATAGGACGAACCGAAGCACCCTGAACCTGATTAAGAAATGCAGAGGGGCGATCGGCGAGGACATGACAGTACACCTACTGAGACCGCGAACCTGTCAACCGCCCAGGCTATATGGATTGCCTAAGGTCCACAAGACAAACGTCCCTCTACGACCAATCGTGAGTCAAATTGACTCACCCACGTACGAACTGGCAAAACATGTAGCGGGTGTCCTGCAGCCACTGCTGGGTAAATCAACATCGTTTGTGAAAGACTCCCGCCATTTCACCGAAATTTTACGTCTGGAGAATGTGAACGACAACGAAGTGATGGTCAGTTTTGACGTAGAGTCACTGTTCACAAATGTGCCAATAGATGAGTGCATGGACGTCATCAGAGATGTTATTAGGGACAACAACATTCCAGTGGAATATGCCGAACTTGTGCAGCACTGCATAGCCACGAATTACTTCGTATACCAAGGCGAGTACTACCTTCAAATAGACGGCGTGGCAATGGGCAGCCCAGTGGCTCCAGTGGTAGCCAACCTCTGGATGGAACACTTTGAAAACAGAGCCATTGCCACTGCACCTCATGTTGTCAAAGTTTGGAAGAGGTATGCCGATGACGTTTTTTGTATACTGGAGGGTGACGAAAGTGTTGTGAAGGGATACTTGGCACATCTCAATAGCATTCATAGGAAGATCCAGTTTACCCATGAAATGGAAAGGGAAAGAAGTCTAGCATTTCTTGACGTAAAGGTGGTAGTTCGAGAAGATGGTTCCCTGGGTCACACAGTGTACAGGAAGCCCACTCACACTGACCGATACCTGCACGCCAGCTCGCATCACCATCCCCGTCAACTGAACTCTGTAGTGACGTCACTTACCGACCGTGCATATAGTCTATGCGACGAGGAACATTTAAATGCTGAAATTGTACACCTAAGGGGCGTTCTACAGAGAAATGGTTACAAGAAGCGTATCATGCCACCTAGATACACACCAGCACCTAAACGCCTGGACTATAAGGTTGAACGACAACCCGCGTACTTACCATACGTGAAAGGAGTGACAGATAAGGTCGCTAATATTTTAAAGAAGTTCTCAGTAAAAACTATCTTCACTCCTTTTAAGAAACTGTCTCAATACCTACGCACACCCAAAGACAGTTTTCCCTTAGAACATCCAGGTGTTTATAAAGTTGACTGCAGCTGTGGGAGCTCCTATATAGGCCAGACCAAACGTACTGTCTCAAGCCGGATCAAGGAGCACATCAGGGCGGTCAAAAATAACGAGCCACAGAAATCGGCTATCGCTCAACATCTTTTGGAGGAGGGGACGAATCACTGGATTGAGTTACATAACCCTCAGATTCTCTCGACAGAACGCCACTACATACCCAGAATGGTGAAAGAAGCAATTGAAATTAAAAAGTACAAGAACTTCAACCGGGAGGATGGGTTTCAACTGTCGAGTGTCTGGCATCCAGTGATCCGTATGTTCACAACGCCCAAACAAACTGCAATTCCAAAAACCGCGCGAGCCGATACTGTGAGTGTTGTGTGTCGTGAACGTGATCGAGTGCGTAGTGAGAACGCGGACAGTGGTAGTGGTGACGCGCGTCAGAAACGAGTGAGGAAGAGGGTAGACCGATACGGTTTGCCGAGTAACAACTAGCTTGCAGAACTTTAGTACATCCGTGATCATGGTACTTGTAACAGTGCCGAAATATCGGATTCTCGAAAAAGATACTAAACATGGTAAATATCCCGTTTATAATTCTTATTTTAATGTAAATGACCATGTCAATCTAAAATCATATATTGTTTTACATATATATTAAAAGAATAAGAGACGAAATAGGTATCGCGGAATTGAATTGAATAGGACTACACTGTTTTCTTTCACTTAAGAGTCTATTACTGGAAGTTTGGGAATAATTAGGCACTTCAGAATATCGGCAAAAAGGGCAAAAAAGTATACAAATTCTTATAACAAGAAATAATTACAAGAAAAACAAATAATTCTAAAGTAGCGGGTTTTTTTTTTTTTACGCGCGGAAATCCCTTCGGATACCCCCTCCCACGCTGGCCAGCGGGGGTGGTTATGTTGTGTCTCGACTAAAACCGCACGGTGTCCTCCCCATGAGTCCGTTGCCGGGGACCCCGGGTAAGCCCTCGAAAGGATAACCCCAGGGTTGCCGGCGGACTTTGGCCGCCTCGCCTGGTGGGGTCGGGTTTTATCCCGCTTCGGTGAGTTGGCATTCGTATGTAGGGCACACACGACACGCCTCCGCCACGGCCTGCTTCTGTAAGGACGGCGAGTCGGCCAACTGGGTTGAAAAAACATATCTCAAAAAATCTGGCATTTAGATTTTTTATTATATTATTCACATTTTATTGAATAAGTCACCTTGATATTGTCGGAAGTTTACGCGAATGTCACACATTGAAATAAAACTATATTTAACGGATTCTATCGCGATTTTTTTGATGTTATTTTATATTTTACATTGAACCCGACGTTTCGGTTGGTATTCAGCAGCCATGGTCACGGGGATGACAATGGATGCTGATATAATAACATCAAATAAATCGCGATAGAATCACTTAAAAAATAATTTTATTTCAGGTAGAATATACTGCTTCCGGGCTCGGATCAGTCGCACCGAGTTCGCCGCCGAGAAAGATTCTCCGCACTCGACGGCGTCCCGACGTGTACCACTGAAGATGTCGACCGCAGTGATCGACGAAACGTCTGGAACACAAGTTTCCGATGGACCACGGCCAAACAGCCCGGAAGCAGTATATTCTACCTGCAACGCCGGCCGTGAAAGCCTTAAGATTTAAATTTTATTTCAATGTGTGACATTCGTGTAAACTTCGGACAAAACCACCTTGTCATAAATAAGTATATAATAAATGTATGAGAGGCACAAAAGTATAAATTGTTAACATAATGATTTTCTTTTTGTCATATTATTTATGCCGACGATATGAAAATTCATAAAGTCGTGCCAAACATTTCTAAGGCTCATAAGTTGCAAGATGAAATATGCTTGAATTCAATTTTTCTTAATGCTTTCTCGTAACATTTTCACGTCACACATCTCTAATAGATTTTAAATACACCCTAAATAATGAAATAATTAGTAAGGTGAACACAAGATAGTAGTGATGGCAAGGTAGATGGCAAGCTTCTTTTCGATGAACATATAAGCAACATAGTCAAAAAAGCTTCTAAAGCTCTAGGATTTATACTACGAGCCACGGCCTGTTTTAAGACACTCAAACCAGTTAAAATTTTGTATTGTTCTTTCGTACGTAGTCATTTGGAGTACGCATTCCAGGTCTGGAATCCTCAGTATGAGATCTATAAGTCTTGTATTGGGGGGGTTCAAAGAAAATCTCTTCATTGTCTTGACTATAGGGCACAGCAATACTCAGTTGACTACGAACATCGTTGTAGAAGATACCACTTCTTACCGCTGGAAATAAGACGCGATATTGGTGAGATATGCTTGCTTTTTAATATAGCAAACAAAAAAATTGACTGTCCGCAGCTCTTGGCCAATATGTCATTACGCACCAACCTATTAGGCCTTCGTCAGCGGCGATATTAGATGTTCAATTGGCTTCTACCAACTACAGGTCAAAAACCTTCTCTATAAGTAGTGCAAGTAGTTTTAATAAACTACCACGGCACCTTGATATTTACTTGTTCAGCACTAGTGTAACGTCAGTTAGACGGCTCTTAGCTAACTCATATTTCGACAGTAAAGGCACCGACCGATTGGTAAGGATTACGCAATTAAATTAAATTAATTAACATTTTTACTGATTACTCAGATACCTAATCTTGTACCGATATTCTTTTTGTTTTACCTATATGTGGAGGCTTGTAAATAACAATTTGGTAATATTTATTGAATGAAATTAAGTTGTTAATTAGCCCGTAAGCCTTCTAAAAAATAAAATAAATAAATAAATATTATGCAATAAAGCGATGTAGATTTTATATCAGTTTGAAGTCTTTCAATGTGCTTAAAATGATGAAATAATCGTCTGGATACACTGAACGTTTCTACCTAGCATATACCCAAAGCTCAAACAACGAAGGACCCAAAAAGAGGGGTCCTTTTTGGTTTAGGTACAAATTTATTTCAAATGTAGATATTTTAGCAAAAATTTAATTTTACAAATTTCTTAATTATCTTTTTTTAAATATTCTTTTAAGATTTATTTTAGAGACACGTTGCCGATATTTATGGACTAAAACCCATTTTCCACTCGGTCACGTTCGGGCCATAATTTCTTCAGGCACTCCTTTCCCTTAGGAGAAGAAAAATATGACTTTACCTATTTTCTTTTATTATACTACTGACATAGCAAATGAGCACACGATGTATCTGATGGTAAGCGGTAACAGCTACCATACGAACTTATTTATATCTTGAACAAACAAACATTATTTAATACGTCTTAGGGAAAAAAAAACTCGTTGAAATGTTTTTATATCTTGAGTTAGCTCAAGTATCGAAATTACTTTTTAGTGCGTTTAAATATAAGTCTTAATTCATTGGGTAACTAAAACGTTATGACGACTGTTAACGAACAAACGACAATGCAATCCCATGAAAAAAAAAACTAATTTAAAAAATAATAGGTATGAAAATATATTTCCAAAAAATATCAAGATTAAGATAGAGGTAAACCTGAATTAATTTATATTAAAAATGGATTCTAATATTAAACATCACGTTTCAGTTGGGTGAGATAAAGCGTAGCGGCTTATCGCGATGATTGATTGCATCTAATGGCTTGAATTTGATCATTAATCAACGCAAGTAGTGTTAAATGAGACTATGGAATCATGCAGAACTAATTCTTACTCAGTTTCCGATAGCAATCGTATGTAGGTATGTACTCTACACGGCTTTAACAATTATTGTGAAATATGGCAAAAAATTCTGACTAGTTTCATGGAACTAAATGTGATGGAACTAGTGAGAATGATTCAGCACTTCATGTGACGCGTGATAGGACTGAAATTAAATTAAATATTCAGATTTTTAATCAAATGTAGTTGATCAAATGTGACAGATATCTAAATTCATGAATAATATCTAAAAAATCTTATGCAAACGTTATATAACATTATATTATATTTAATTTGATATAATTTTATTATTAACAATGAACCCGACGCTTCGGTGGCGTGGTCGGGTTCAATGTAAATAATAAAATAACATCAAATAAATCGCGATAGAATCCGTTAAAAATAGTTTTATTTCAATGTATGACATTTGCGTAAAATTCCGACAATATCACGTTAGATAACGTTTAATGGATTTTCTCCTAAATTAAGGACAGAACCGAAACCAGTTAATAACAGTACAGACAAGCAAATAGTATATAGTACCTTATCATCATCTTCCCAGCGGATATCCCGGTTGCATCCAAGCATGCACAATGGAGTCCAGGGTCTGCTCTCCTTGTCATGTGGCTTATCTTGGCTTTCACGATAGGGATTGCCGTTTGATTTCCCAACCTCGTGATGAAAGCCTGCGTCAGAGCTTCGTTTGTTGTTAGCAGGTGTACTGGTTCTCTAGTGAGGTTAGCTTATACGCTGAATCAAAATTAGAAGAAGTAATCGAACCCCGAGCTCCGAGGCGAAAGACTCCAGAAGCAACAGGGAACAATGCTAAAATGTTGATGTCTATTATTAAATCAACTGATCAATTACACAGGTACAGGAAAAAGGTGTAGGCACATATAGTTACAAATCAATTTAATGTAAATTATATAAAAAGGATAATATTTGTAACAAAATAAAATTCAATTGAATTTATTAACCATTCATTTATGGAGGACTTAGAAACTTCGGTGCGGGGATAAAAATATCGTTGAATGTTAAGTGAAAAAAATCAGACGACCGGAAATTTAAGGTCTGTCCGCATTTATGAATAACTGAAAAAAATCCTTGCAAACGGGCAAACATATTATATAAATTTTAAATGACACCCCGAGTTTACCACAACAGAGGTTTCAGTTAATATTTAATGAAATCCTTTTTTGACGTGTTCTAAATAGATGATATAATTGACAATTTAGTATTAACTCATTCAACCGTAGGTCATTACTTCATAGTTTTAGTCCCAAAATAAGTCAAAGTCATAATAGAAAACTAAACTAACATATTTTTTAACAAACTTGAAATGTTATTAATTATGTTTTTGAGTCAACACTGTAAATTGGGAATTCGTAACTGTAAATCTGAATGCCTTGAATTAAATTAACTCCGCTACGTATTGTTAGCATTCCAGACGAGATACTTGGAACTCTCGTCCACTATGGGCCGCGGTATGTAAGACCCTTACAGTAAGCGTCTGTTACCGGATAGCTTATGATTGATACGGACCAAAAAAAAACAAGATAGGATATAGAGCCCGTCTTTCATGAACGTCTTTTTTCAGTCTTTCAATTGTATTTGTAGTAGAAATTTTTAAATTCTGAACGGTAGAACCCTAAATATATAAAAGTACCTTTTTCATATTTGGCAGGACAGAAGGTACCGTCTGCATATCGTGGGGACAAGGGGAAGCCACCCAGTTATTCGGGGCTCTCATGACACTAAAACAGTCTGCCGCGTGCCATACACTGCACCTGCATAACTGGATCGTTTTAATTGCAGCTTCTGGCATTAACAGTTATAATTGAAGTACCTAGTACAACCTAGGTATACAGACAAGTAAATTTTCGCAAAAATTGCGGTGTTTTGTAGTTTGAGTTCCGAATATTATCCGAAATCCAAATGTATTGTCAATACTAAGAAGACATTCGTTCAGAATATCATTCTTACTGAAAAGGGATAAAATATGCGGTGTACCTATATCGTCCTGTAATTTCGAGCTGATGCGAATAATTGTTTATGTTCGTTTTCTTTTTATCTGGTCTTAAAGCTATTTTATTACCTTCTTATTGCAAATACAATAAATAAATTTTATTGTGAAAAGTTGTCAAAGAGATTTTAGCGACCATTTTGAATTTTTCGTTGAATGATACGATTATTCTTTATTTCAATTGAGCAATTATTAATAAACTGTACTCGAATTCTAATTATAATTTACCATCATCCCGGTTGCTTCTGAGGATTCCACCTTTCGAGGAAACGGATCTAGACCGGGCCCCGGTATCCACCCCAGGTCTACGCTTTCCTACTTTTTCTTCTACACTTTATACGATCTTAGTATTCCTGATAGTAAGACCGTTGGACCGTATGCATGTACTACAATATACAATAATAACTTTGTCTATTATCTTTTAACTAAAAAAGATATCTCATTGCTGCCAACACGTATTAATTTAGACTTTGATTTAAACAAAAACAAATATATAACGTAAATAGTATTTTGTGGATGAATCGAGTCAATATAGCACTATATGAATATTTCTACGAAGCGATTGTCAGGTTGCCACCCTAGTGCACGACATCGCCGCTTCCAGGAAACTTTGAAGTGTTTTACCTACTTTGGCGAGTAAGCAATGAAACTATTTACATTTTAACTGTAAGCTCAGTTAATTCGCATACAAAAAATATTCAGCGTAATGTAATATGTATCTTAAATATGTTAAGAATACAAGTATGTAATGTAATATTACTAATTTTAATTGAAACATGGTAAATACACACAGCCAGCCCGATAGTTTTTTTTTACGTGCAGGAACTCCCCCGGGCTTCTCCTCACTCAAGTTAACGGTGAGGTGGAAATGTCGGATTCAGACTGACTAAAACCACACGGTGCCAAGTAGTACAGGGAACCTGGTGTGCCCTAGAAAGGAAATCCCGGAGTCTCCAACCGGCTTTGGTCGAGGGGCAGCGTAGTAGGTAACGAGAGACATCTAATTCTCTCCCGTGCCGCAGAAGCTGCATCGGACGGCAGATGACAGAGAACGATCTCCGTTCTCCATAAGATGGTACGGATCACTGCTTCGAAAGCTTGAAAGTACCTGAATAATATATAATTTCTCTCGTGACTTATAAATAATATTGGTCTTTTATAAACTGTAAGACAGAATAGTAGCACTAGCGACAGTAGGTATATAGGGACCGTTTCAACGTCAGGAAACCCTAAATATTTACCAAAATAACGACGTATGGCAAAGTCAACAATCAATCAATCAAATACTTTGTTGGTTTCCTTGGTTTACCTATATTAAATAAAGAAATAAGAGCAAAGCCGTCACTGGCTACCAATAAGCCCGGAAGGCAATGCAAATTTACGAAAAAATAGATTCAAAGATCTAAAGAAATCCTTCAAAGAGATAGAGTAATAAAAATAGAGGATACCAGGAAATAAACACATGCTTACTTACGAACTCGGCTTTTTTTTCCGTTGTTTGATGAATTTTCTTCTGATGTATTTTCATGTTTGTGAAGGAATTCTTGAAATTTCTAACCACTTGATATGGCAATCATTTTCAGTAACTATTTAATTTGATTAAAGAATATTAGGTTAAGATAAGATAAGATAATTCATTGATAAGATAATTGTCTATAAGATTTGTACAACATTATCTTTTTTTGTGGGTGTGTCATTCTCCCTAAGGCTGATATATACATACGTGAAAAAGTACCTGGTTGCTATACACTCACCAACTATTAGGCATGACTATACATATTTACAGCCTGGAAGTGGAAGGTAGGGGATCCGGTACTATGGGGCACATTGCGAGAAGCCGATGTCCAGCAAACGTATTTATATAGATTGTATTTATACCTACATAGTTGAGTAAAAGATATTGGGTGAAAGGGTCTACAAAGATCTACGGGGCCCAAGTCAACTTCTATGTATAATATGTATGTATTTACAAAAAAAAAGTATATAAGTATGTTTATCCGCGTTCTAGAACCCATAACACAAGCTAGTTAACCTTTGCTTACTTTGGGTTTAGAAAGCGCTGTGTAGAATGTCGTAGAATATTTATAACCTCACCTACGAGCCAACACCTGCTGATAAATAATCGAGGCTCTAGGGCAGAATTTTCTCTCGAGGTTGGGAAGTCAGATGCCAGTTACTACCGTAAAAGGAAACATGTGCCAAATCAAGAGAAAGAGCAGGAGAGCGGACATCCAGTATTTACGCTGTGATGATGATGGAGATTATCAAAGCAGGACGGTATCAATAAATAAATAAATATTCCGGGACAAACTACACAGCGCTATCTGGACCGAAACTGAGCATAACTGAAATCAATACTGAGCATTTTTTTTGCAAAAACGTAAACATAGAAACACCCAGACCAATTCAAATAGACACATTCAAGCATACAAATATTTGCACTGAGCGTGAATCAAACTCCTGAATCAAGATGAATTTTGTCCTTGATAAGAGAATATGAATTTTTGATAGATTTATCGATAAATTAGACAAAAAAAAATTATGGCCTGAAAATGTTTACTTTTGTATCCAGGATACAAAAGTAAACATAAACATATTTATCCATGAAATTTAAAAGCAATCTGTTTTAAGGAATTTGGGTATTTTTTCTTTATTTAAAAGCATAATGAAAAAAAAAGGACAATTGAAACTAATTGTATTCTACAGTCATTACTGTTTAGTGTGACAGTAGGGTCGAATTGGGATCAGGTCTTCCTCGCTCCGCTTGGAACCTGATCCACCATCCCCAATTCTCCACACATATAATGTTCTACATAATTTAGTTCAGTTAATGTTCGATATAGGAACCTCACCTGATACAGAAGCCTCAATTTTCTACACATACAATATGATACAGAAGCCTCAATTTTCTACACATACTAATCACATCACAATATCAACTTACACAAGTAGATTATTGTTGATTCTAATTATTCGAGCCCATAACAAAAGGTATTTTCCCTTCAAATGGTATTTTACAACGTCGATAATTTTTTCTATTAATATAGCACAATACTGCTCATAGTTCAAATTTTTTACAAAGTAGATGATAAGAACTATGTCACAATAGCAGCCTATTGTGACATAGTTCTTATCATCTACTTTCACTTCATGCATATTATAACATTTATGCATTACAACTGTACACGACACATTAACGACATAGTTACTTATATTTACTTTAAAATATGCAGGGCTTTTTATTTCTTGTAGTATTTAACTTGTTTTAGATTTATAATTATTTTACATTACGTCGATAAGAGTAGCCGTGACACGTTTTTAGGTAAATTTATATTCGACTACCAAGGGTAAAGCTAGAAGGAAGTGTTAATACTTTAGCGGTAATATATGTTCCACCGCAGCGCCAAACTGCGGAGTTTGGTGGATGAGGTATCAATTTTCAGAAGCAAGAAGAAGGAGAAGAAGAACTCTTTTTTCTTTCTATGAATTCTGTGCTGAAGCACATACTTTTTTAGCTTGTTTATGGTTTTTTATATTTTTATAAGACAAATTCAATTGTTTTTGACATTACTTCAATAAACCTTCAACTGCACGGAACCAGCGTTTTATTCAGTTGTGAATTTGTGATAATTTCACACATTTTTGGTCCTTCGAAGCCATGGTCGTGCAGACTAGGAACGCAAAAAAGGAGGTAACACAGTCCGTGGTCGAAGCGACGGCAAACATCGCGGGTGGGAGTTCGTTCAACGTAGCACCACCGTTGCCATCGCCTCGTCCTGAGTCCTAGGTCGACCAAATCGTCGGCCACGGTAAGGGCAAAAATTTTACTTGCAGAGGCGCAATATGCCCGTCGTGTCGCCGAGATGCAGAAGCTTGAGCTACAAACAAAGCTAGAGCTACAAAAACGTCAAGCACAGATAGAACGACAACAAGTACATATAGAACAACGTACTGTAGAAATAGAACATCGAGCCCAGCTCGCCGTTTTAGAGGCGGAGGGCAGCGAGTGTGGCAGTCGTCACAGCAGTCGCAGTCGCCATAGTCATCATAGTGACGTACATGAGGAACGACGTGTGAGAAGTTGGCTCAACGATATACACCGAGAGGCCTCGCCCGCTATCGGGCAACCGTCGCAGGAAACGGTGGCTCTCGGTACAGATCCGGGTCAAAATAATACTTTCACTTATGTACAGGTGCGAGAGACGGTCTTATCGTCACCAGTTGCAGCGAAAGGTGCCGCCGACGCAGCTCCTGGCGCTCCTGCTGCGCTGCGAGCTGGTGCTGGGGCACCAGCTCGCAGCGCCAGAGTCGGCAGTGGCAGCAGCTGTAGCCGCTACCCCGATCGGCGCCATCGAGACTTCGCAAACAGCGACTACAAGCGGCGACAACGCGGCGATTGTAACGTCACTGATTTCAACGTTAGATAGTTTCTTTAATCATTGTAATAAAACCCCCAGAGGTTCGAATATAAATTTACCATTCTTCGACGGCAAGTCGACGATGGATTACTTGAGTTTCAAGCGGGCCTTTTTAGATACAGAGGCCTCATATACGCATGTCGAAAATTTAGCGCGCCTTAGTTATGCGCTGCGTGGCGAAGCGCGCGATGCTGTCGGCGCTGTACTAGTGTCAGCGCGCGTTCCTGCCGACGTGCTGCGATTGCTCGACATGAGGTTTGGTCGCGCTGAGCTTATTGTATTGCAAGAGATCACTGCAATACGCTCACTTCCACGCGTGAGAGCGGAAGGTAAAGATTTAGCTAATTTTGCTTGTCGCGTTCGTAATTGCGTAGAGGTAATTCGACTTCTCAATCAACCCGATTATTTAAGTTCGCCGGAATTATTCAACGCGATGTTGTTTAAACTTCCTGCGCTTTTGCGACCCAGATGGCAAGATTTTGCTGCTTTAAACAATGGTTACGAGGTAAAACGCCTCGTATTATTTGCAGATTTCCTCGAGCGCGAGGTTGAATTGCAGGTCAAGTTCGGAATACTCGAACCCTTGGTCTCTAAATTCGCTCATCATCACACTGCAGAGACTGATAGGAAATTCCGTGACAAAGTGAACGCTGTCTCTGAAAATTTAAAGCATCCCAATTCAGAGAAAGGTCGCAAAATTGTTTGCGATAAATCTGATAAAATTATTTGTTTATTTTGTGACAAATGTCATATAATTACGGACTGTGTCAAATTTCGAGCGATGTCAATCACTGACAAGTGGCAATTTGTAAAAAGTAAAAAGATTTGCCATCGTTGCTTGAAAAAAGGTTTGCATAGTATAAAGTTTTGCAAATCGAAGGATTTGTGCAAAGTCGATGGTTGCATTTATCGTCATCATTTACTGTTGCATGACTCAAATTTAGAGCGAGACTCGGCCGCACATGTCGATGTCGATGATGTTGAGCAGTCATCAAGTGAGTGTGAGGTAGCGAATACACAAGACACACAGGGTTTAGACACGATTGCTCACGCCGCCATCGTCTCCAAAGGCGACGACCTACGTTCGAAGATCTTACCTACGCGTCGCTCGGCGCTCCTTAAGATCGTCGCAGTGACAGTATCAGGTCCATTAGGTAACTACGATACATACGCTTTACTAGATGACGGCGCCACGTCTACGTTTATAGATTCCGAGGTTTCGTCCCGGATAGGTGTTAGTGGACCGAAAGCTCAAATTAGTCTCGACTGTGTAGGCGGGCTATCCAAAGACACGTCAGTAGAGTACGTTGATTTTCATGTCAAAGGTAAACACGGTTCTGATACCTATCTATTACGCAGGGCGCGGTCTATTAAGGGTTTAGGTATAAAAAGTCAGTCAATTTGTAACCACGAGATTGCTAAACTTGGCCATTTGAGTGATTTAGTTGAAGTTCTGTGCTACGAAGACGCGAGGCCAATCATAGGGATCGTACAATCGTCATACAATTGGCACTTGACATTAGCTAAAGCTACGCGAAAGGGAACTAAATCTCAACCGGTTGCTATCCATACGAATCTAGGGTGGGTACTGTTCGGGTTTGCCTCAAGCAGGTCTAATCCGGTCGAGTTTGTCAACCACACTAGCGATTTACCGTGCCATAACGATGAGTCTCTCGAATCACTTATCAAAGAGCAATACCAACTAGAAGCGATAGGTATTATGAAGCGGGAAGTCCGAAATTCGAATTACGAACACGCGCTCGAGGTTTTAAACAAAACGACTCGCAGATTACCGTCGGGGCGTTTTGAGGTAGGCCTATTGTGGCGTCCAGACGTTTCGCGGGTTCCAGATAGTTACCCTCTCGCTCTTTCTAGATTCTTGAACCTTGAAAAAAAGATGGCTAAAGATGAGGGCTACGCTGAGTCGTATCGTAAGAACGTTAACGCGATGTTTGAGAAAGACTACGCTGAGCCGTGTGAAGATAAGTCGGAGCAGAGATGCTGGTACCTCTCTCACTTTGGGGTTACCCATCCGCAAAAGCCGGGAAAACTGCGTGTAGTGCATGATGCAGCGGCGAAATCTCAGGGTGTCAGCTTGAACTCGTTGCTGGTACCGGGTCCCGACCTTCTACGGTCACTTTTAGGAATTCTTTTTCGTTTTCGGGAACGCGAAGTAGCCATGACAGCCGATATACGAGAGATGTTTCCCCAGGTCAAAATAAGGGTCGAAGATCGCGATGCCCAACGGTTCTTGTGGCGTGATAACCCCAAAAAGTCTATTAGGACGTACCGAATGTCGTCTATGATGTTCGGTGCCGCCTCGAGTCCCTGCTCTGCTCTTTACGTGAAAAATAAGAACGCTGACGAATGGAGAGGCCTATACCCAGAAGCAGCAGCTGCAATCACGGATGACCATTATATGGATGATTTTATTGGAAGTGTCAGTTCTGTCATAGAAGCGGCGAAGTTAGCTGTTGATATAGTATCAGTCCATAGGCACGCGGGGTTTGAGATGCGGGGCTGGGTGTCCAACGAGTCAGCCGCCTTGGCTCAACTCCCGAAAGACCTTTTACTCAGTCCATCGGTAGAGGATATTTCATTAGGCGATTTTCCAACAGCAGTTCGCACTTTAGGGTTAATTTGGCAACCTGCTAACGATGTCATAACGTTTAGCCCACCAGTGTTGGATAGGTCAATCTCGCTAGGAAAATTAACCAAACGTATGATCCTATCATACGTGATGAGGGTTTATGACCCGCTCGGGATCCTTGCGCCTATAGTAGTCCCGGGATGCATAATGTTCCAGAATATATGGCGCAAAGGATATGATTGGGACGAAAAACTACCTGAGGAAGAACAAAACGCTTGGAACTGGTGGTTTGAAGACCTAGCATCGGTTTCAAAGCTCCAGATTCCGCGTTTTTATCACAACAAGGGTAGCAAATTCCATAATTGTGAGCTTCACATTTTTTCGGATGCCAGCGAACTGGCTTTTGTCGCAGTGGCGTATTGGCGATTTGTAAATACGGAAGGACACGTGAAACTCACACTTATTTGTAGTAAAGCGCGAGTAGCTCCTCTGAAGCCCATTTCCATACCACGTTTAGAACTTCAAGGGGCACTATTAGCAGCTCGCCTAGCATCATCAATATGCGAAGCTCATCGCTATGTACCAAACAAACGTGTCTTCTGGTGCGATTCACTCAACGTCCTTGGTTGGATACGTAGCGATGCGAGGTCGTACAAACCATTTGTAGCTCATCGTATAGGCGAGATTTGCGGGCTCACCGACGTATCCGAATGGCGGTGGGTGCCCACAGAGCTTAATGTCGGGGATGATGCTACGCGCATAAAGCGCTGTGGGCTTTCACAAGCTTCTCGTTGGGTGTTAGGGCCACAATTCCTATTATCATCAGACTGGCCAGTAGAATCTACTAGCATTCAAGAAACATCTTTCGCTTTAGAGCTTAAGCCAGTAGCCCGTACGCACGCATCATCTCGTAAACTTTCTACTGCCTTACACGATCCTAGTCCTTCTCATAATCATGCTACGGTTTATTACAATGATGAGTCGCATTTGCACTTGCCTTTGTGCGCTAATCCATCTCGCTTTAGTTCATGGCTAAGATTGGTACGTGCAACAGCGCGGGCTCATCAGTTTCTTACCCTACTAAGACTACGTTATCTAAGAAAACGGGGGGTCGTGGTAGATGCTTTTCTGCTAATGAAGGGGAGATTATTTACGTTCGTTTCGAGAGATGAGGGCAATTCCAGTACTAATGCTCTCACTTCGCGCAGTCTGTCAGCAGACGACATTCGCCTGGCGGAGGTACATATATTTTATCAGAGTCAGCTGGACAGTTTCAAGAATGAGATGGTATGTCTTCATAATGGCAGGCCCGTGTCACCTCAAAGTCGCCTGCGTAAATTTGTTGTGTTCGTAGGTCAGGATGGGCTAATCAGACTATCTGACCGGACGGCTACAGTAGCAGATACGGATACGGAAAAAGTAAACAAGAACCCGATAATACTTGATGGGAAACACCCGGCCGCTCGTCTCCTGATTCTTTCATATCACATAAAGGCAGCTCACTGCAACACAGAGATGGTGGTTAATCAATTACGTCAGCGGTTTTGGATTATCAGTGCGAGAAGTGTGGTACGCTCGATCACACACCATTGTCCCACGTGTCGACTTCTGCGGGCAGCTCCACTTCAGCCTCCCGTCGGTGACCTCCCTTTGGAGAGATTATCCCATCATCGGCGACCGTTTACATTTGTTGGATTGGACTACTTCGGGCCCCTCCTGGTAGAAGTTGGACGCAGACGCGAGAAGCGATGGGTCGCAGTGCTGACATGCTTAGTAACTAGAGCTATACACCTGGAAGTGGTCCACGGGCTGTCCACCGATGCAGCACTGATGTGTCTGAGAAGATTTATTGCGCGGCGTGGAACTCCTTCCCAAATTCTGTCCGACAATGGGACAGCTTTTGTTGGAGCTAGCAGAGAGTTAAGAGCACTTTATGGGGTTTCCATCACGGATTTCGCTGCGAACCATCAGATTCAGTGGAAGTTTATACCACCCTCCGCTCCGTTTATGGGGGGCGCATGGGAACGGATGGTGCGCAGTGTGAAAACCGCTCTGCGAGCCACGCTCCATGAACGAGCGCCGACAGACGAGGTGCTGGGGACACTGTTAGCAGAAGCCGAATTTATTGTCAACTCTCGGCCCCTGACCCATGTCACGTGCGAATCAGAAGCGGAGGAGGCGCTGACTCCTCTTCATTTTATTTTGGGATCATCATCTGGAGAGAGCTTCCCCGTTGAGCTTCAGGACGGCGATTTGGTCAGTCGCGCTCATTGGAGACGAGCGTTGCACTTGGCTGATCACTTCTGGCGCAGATGGATAGCGGAGTACCTGCCGACATTGGCACCTAGGCGGAATCAACGGAACACCCCGAATGTTGCCATAGATGACCTAGTGTTGGTGGTTGACGGCAACTTGCCTCGAGGATCGTGGCCCAGGGGAAGAGTGTGCGCCGTGCACCCGGGCCGCGATGGAGTCGTCCGCGTGGTAGATGTATGTACCTCTGCTGGCGTTCTGAGGCGTCCTACAAGGAAACTCGTGCTTCTTTGAAAAGGGCAGAAATGTGCTGAAGCACATACTTTTTTAGCTTGTTTATGGTTTTTTATATTTTTATAAGACAAATTCAATTGTTTTTGACATTACTTCAATAAACCTTCAACTGCACGGAACCAGCGTTTTATTCAGTTGTGAATTTGTGATAATTCCACACAAATTCACTATGCGGGGTGGTAAATAGAGGGAGTAGGACAGTGACGACCCAGAAGTCTAAACTATGTCTCTACGTCGTCTTTGTTTATGTAAATATTCCCCATATGTGTTCCCCACGCTGACCTAGGTTTAGCAGGATCCTAACAATCCGTTCGGGTCCGATTTAGATTTTTGGTTTCTTTTCATTTTACCTTCTAAAGAGTTTACTGAAGCCCTTGGCAAACCAAGGTCTTCAAGCAGGTTATTTTGCTTGGATTATCTGGTATAACCCTCGTACGCACTTCCACGGCACACAGTGTTGCTAGCCGTTGTAAAGACCATTTTCCTACCTTTAACATCAGTGTGTTGTCAGTTGCGAAAAATGATATTGATACATTGGTCAAATAATTCATTAGTATTTTTGTGGTGCCTATTCGATTTTGTGATTTCAATAAAAAATAGCTTTAAATACGGATTAAAATACGGACACTCTTACTGCCTGTATTTGCCTTTGCCATGATTTTCCTGAGTGTGTGGCGTACTACATAACGGAAGTAGAATGAATTTAGTTTCGTTAAAACCGAATGATACTACTGAAACTGATAAGCATCATGCGGCACCTTCACCTATTAGTTCAGTATGACTTATGTTACAAACGGATAGTAAGTGAAAATTCTAATTTAGGATATACCTAGCTAAAAGCACACGTCCTAAAGCCGCGGTAACTGCCTTCCATCAGATGGGCCATATGCTAGTCTGACACCTAAGTGGTATAAAAAAATCTTTGCGAGAATCAACACAAACACATCTCTCTTTTTCATCCACTAATTCCGGTTACATCCAAAGCCTGCATCCTGGAGTCCAAGCTCTCCTACTTTTCTGAACTTTTCATAGTTTAGTTCCAATAGATAGATACTATTCATTGCACACCAAACAAAGGATACAAATCACAAGGAAATATATATAAAAGTTGCACAATGGGTGGTCTTATCGCAATTCGTGATCTCTTCCAGACTTCGATAGAATAAATTGTTAGACACTGGGTTTTCATAGTGGTGTACCTATAATAAATTACCACTGCTTAGCTTGACTGACTATAGAAGAAGAGATATACATATTCTGTGGGTATATATATTAAAATACATATTAATATATAATAGATAAGACATACTATAAAATATTTACTGTAAAGAAATATGCATATTTTTACAAAAATAGTTGTTATAGCCATAAGTAGGTAATGTTCTTTGACGAGTTACTGGAAAGTCGGTAATGACTGTGCTCGTATGATAAATTCAGGCAAAGCATTCCAAAGGCGTGCAGCTTGTATTATGAAGGATTTGCCATAAAAGGTAGTGGAATGCTGCTTGATTTCCAGAGGTAAAATTTCCGAAGATCTCAAGTATTTCGTATGAGTGTCGTGCATAAATTTGAAGCGTTTTCAAGATAAAGAGGAGCGGTAGGGTTAAACAAGATATTATAGAGGAGAAAGATTATATGAGTATTTCGGTGAAGGTGAGTTGGCAACGACTTGAGTTTAATAGAAAATTCGGAAATGTGATCATATTTTCGCAAGCCAAATATGAATCCTATAGTTGTATTGTTATATAGTTTAGTTTATTTTGGTTTTTACGAAAATGACAGCCTTCTGATAAACTCCGAGAGCCTTGTCCATCATTCAACAAGTGTACCGGCTTACAGGTGAGGCTGGCTTGGGCCCCTAAGAGCTTAACAGAGTTCATAAATTTCAATTTTCATTTAACAAAATCATGTACACAACTATTGTACACGCCTTAGAGCTGTGGAACGTCTCAACCAGATTACACTGGCCGCAGACTGACTGGTTCAAAGTTAAATTAAGATAAGTTAGTTAAAGGGTTTATACCTAAACCCTTATACCGAGATCGCGTTAGTTCCCATGAACATAATTGCATATATTTCTTGGAACACGAAAGTTCAGTCATCTACGATACTAAGTAACGCTTATGAAAGTCAGAAACTACATTTACATTTAGTACCGTGTGCGCAATGCAATTGTCAGCGCAATTGTTAAGTTACAATGTATGTTTACAATCGTGTAAGCGTGTAAGGTACTACAAATAACATAGCAGAAACGACTCTCAAACATATTAATAAGGGGTATTTTACTGAATTAAGAGCTACAAACACTTTTTATTTTTTCACCAAGTTTTGACCAAGTGGCTAAACTTAAATCGATCGTAGGGTAACGAGCGCATTGATAACGGAGCCCCACAAAGCGGGGCTATTCCTTCGTACCTTTTTTTTTTTTTTTTTTTTGTTCCGGCAGGAAAAAATGTACCTCGTCCGCATACCGCGCGGCGCGGGGACGCCGCACGGTTATGTGTGGCTCTCACCACACTAAAACAACCTGCCGTGTGCCATACACCACGACTTAGTGAGTGAACCGTCGGAAATACTACGCACTCATCGACGGAACACTCATGCGCCGGCCCGCAAGGTGCGGTGCGGGCCCGTCTCTAGGCGATGTCCAGACACACCGGGACATCACCCCTTCGCGGGGGGCTCTACTGCGGGAGGAGAGCATACCCCGGCCCATCCGCCCGCGGCCTCACTAGGGCGGCATGAGGCGCAGGAATCTGCGCGCACGCCGCCCAGTTCGCGGGCGGCGGATCGGATCCGCGAGGCCGTCTGCCTCTCTGATCCTCTCCGCCGCCTCCTTCTGCGAGATGACATCCTCGCAGAAGGACGCGACCGCGGTAAAACTCCTCTCGCTGCGTGCCATGGAGCGCAGGATGGCCGGCAGCGAGAGGTCGACTCCCACTGTTGCCACGAGATCACGGCGCTGCACCGCCCAGGCCGGACAAGCCTCGAGCGTGTGCTGCGCCGTGTCCTTGCGGCAGGGACAGTGATGACAGGCGGTACTCGATTCCCTCCTGGCGACCGAGTACAGATACTTTCCGAAGCAGCCGTGCTCGGAAAGCATCTGAGTCAGTCGGAAGGAAAGGGTCCCGTGCTGTCTCTCCGTCCACTCGACAATGACCGGCTGGAGCGCCGCCACGGTGCGATGACCTGCACTCGGGGACTCCAGCCGGGACGACCATTTAGCCATGATGGCTTGGCGGGCGGCATCTCGCCACCCGCGTACCTCTTCGGGCGGAGGCCGACTGCCACTATCCGCCCGATGCTGCGTCGTCAGTCGATATACTTCGGCGAGCACTTCCGCCTCCAGATCCCACGGAGGGGTTCCGGCCAATGCGCAGGCCGCTTCCGTCGAAACGGTGCGGTACCCGCGTATGGCCCTGACCGCCACGATGCGTTGGGCCCTCAAGAGCGAGGGCCTATTGCGGGCAGTCAGGGCGTCCGCCCACACCGGTGCGCCGTACAGCGCCATTGACCGGATCACCCCGGTATACAACCGTCGGCAGCCGATACTGGCTCCACCCAGGTTTGGCAAAAGCCTCCCCAGGGCGGACGCGGCGCCGACGAGTTTCGGGGCGAGCCTACGGAAGTGCTCGTCGAAGTGCCACCTGGAGTCGATATATAGGCCCAGATACTTAAACTGGGCCGCCACCGGTACGAGGACCGAACGGATCTCGATCGAGGCGCGGGGCGGCGGGCGGCGATAAGGCCCGTGGAAGAACACGGCCTCCGTCTTCTCAACCGCCACCCGCAGGCCCAACGCCTCAATACGTCCGACCACCTGGGAGACTCCCACGGTGGCCAGGTGCGCCGCCTCCTCGAAGCTTTCCCCCGGGGCCGTGACGAGAGTGTCATCCGCGTAACAGATGACACCCAGCCCGGGAGGAAAGACTCCGCGGAGGACCCAATCATAGCCGATGTTCCACAGGAGCGGCCCTAAGATCGACCCCTGAGGAACACCGCACGACACGGATCGCTGCAGCACACGTCCGTCGCAGTCCTCGTACAATACACGCCTCTCCTGCAGATAGTCTGCCACTAGCCGCCTCAGGTAGACGGGCACCCCGTGATAGCAGAGCGCCTCCCCGATGCAGCTGAACGGCAGACTATTGAATGCGTTGGCGATGTCCAAAGACACCGCCAACATCAATTTGATTTCATAACATCAATTGAGAATTTTCTCGAACAACTTACCCGCCTCGTCGAGCAGCATTATGGGCCTAAAGGCTGATGCCGAATTGGCGGGCCGTCCAGGCTTCTGCAGGAGTACCAGCTTCCCGCTTTTCCAGCAATCAGGGAACCGGCCGGACGCTAGGCAGGCGTCCAGCAGTTCCCTGAGGCGGTCCTCCATGTGGTCGAGGGCCAGGGCCAACACACGGGCAGGAATCCCGTCAGGCCCGGGGGCGGTGTTCTTTGAACGAATTCGCAGAACGGCCACCCCCACCTCCGTCTCCGTGACGGGCGGAACATCCTCCCCTACAACCCCCTCGTCCTCGGCCACAGGGGCCATGGACGGGGGTGTATGCTCCGCCCGATCCGGGAAAAGGCCCTCGACCACTTCCGCCAGGAAGCTGGGCTGGAGAGTCTCTGTGAGGGGGGGGCCTGCGCGCGGAAGCTTGTCACGCGCCGCGCGGTAAGGGCGACCCCAGGGGTCACGGTTCAGACTCTCCAGCATTTCGGCTCTGCTGCGCTCCTTGGCAGCATCTATAGCCCGCCTGAGGGTGATTTCGGCCTCTCTGGCCACCTCCCTCAAGCGGACCACCTCCGGGTGTTGGGCGTCTCTGTGACGCCTACGGCTTCGGGTGACGGCTCTCTTGGCACGGTTGGATGCCGCGCGGAGGGACGCCAGCTCTTGGGACCACCAGTAGACCTCCTTCTTTGGAGGCCTACGTCCGACCCGGTGCATGGCCGCGTCGCAAACCGCAGTTAGCGAGTCGCGAAAGCGGCCTGCACCAACGTCCACCCCCTCAGACGGAGGTGGCAGAGACAGCCACGCTTGCACGATGGCTGCCTCCGCCAGTTGATCCCTGTCGAGACTTCCCAAAGCCCACCTCTTAAAAGGTGAGATGCTGCCAACCCTGTGACCCCTACTGGCGTCCCGCGATCGAGACAACTCAAATCGGATGTATTGGTGATCCGAATCGGTCGTCTCGTCGTTCAGACAACACCAGTTCCTCACACGTGCAGCAAGTGCGGGGGTAGCGAACGAAAGGTCCACTATCGACCGCCCCCACGGCTTGATACACGTTGCGGTGGTGCCTCTGTTTAGGAGACAGACGCCCACCGCATCTGCCCACTCTAGCACGACGTCGCCGCGGCCACTGGTACTGGAGGACCCCCACGCCTCAGACCAGTCGTTGAAGTCCCCCATGACCAGCACGTGACCTGAGGCCACTTGCCGCATCGAGGTCTCCAGTCGAAAGATGAAGTCCTCGAAATCGCTCAACCTCCGGTTCGGGGAGAAGTATACACCGTAAACGGTGATATCTCCCCAGCCGGCAGCGACATATCCCGGACCCTTGTCTCTTGGCGACAAGGGGGGGAAATGAAGCGCCGTGGAGGCGACGATTGCCACGTTTCCATGTATCGAATACGAACCGACCCAATTCGGGCGGTTCGGAACGATATACGGATCCGCGGCTACGGCAAGGCCTATGGACCACTGCGCCATGTTTTGCATGAGGAGGTTCTGCGCACCGGCGCAGTGGTTCAGGTTCACCTGGAGGATGTTGCACCCGCGATCCATTATTGGAGCGCGGTTTCTACATCCTCCTCCATTTGCGACGGCGACGTCGGCGATACGGCGCTGGGAGCGGCCTCGGTCGATCGACCAGCCCCCAGGCGTGGCGTAGAAGCCGTGGTTTGGGGTTGTCTGCAACCCTCACGGCCCAGCAAGTGGTTAGCGGGCAGCTTGCCCGCGGCACATGCCGGGCAGTGAGGGGGGGGCGGAGCACTCCGCCGCCTTGTGCCCGGGTTGACCGCAGCGGAAACATAATCCGCTGCAGTCAAAGCAACTGGTGCACTTTACGCGAGCGTGCCCGGCCGCCATGCACTTAAAGCACCTCATGGGCCGGCTCCCCAGGATAGTAATCCTGGCTGAGATCCAGCCCACGAGGAGCCTTCCCGCATCGGCCAAAACTTTGACCGAGGCGACCGGACAGCTCGCCCACACTGCACCAACGCCTCCGGGACCGGGGCGGATAGTGCCGACCTTGACGTGGTCCGGGCTGCACTTCGTAGTCGAAGCTATGGCCTCCCGGACGTCGTCGGCAGTCGTGAAGTCCGCCAGACCCGAAATGCGCACCTCGGCGCACTTGGTGGGCCTGGCGATCTTCACGCCGTCCACACCCTCGAACAACCCCCGCAGCTTTTCGGCCACGACGTCGGCCCTCCTGGCACCCTCCGCCCCCGGGAATTCGAGGATTCGAGCTCCCGTGCGGGCGAGGCGCGTTCGGGCACCAACGCCTCCGAGATCGGAGACGTCGATGCCTTGTTTGGCCCGTAGGAGGACCTCGCCATAGCCAAGGCCTCGTTCCACCGCCTCTGGCGCCACCGTGATCACCACGGCGGCGGACTTGGGCGGTTTCAACCTCGGCTTCTTGCCACTGGTTTGTGGGGCAGCGGCGGAAGTGGCGGCAGCGGCTGCCTTTGCCGCATCCTTCTTCCGCTTCTTCTTCCCGCCCCTCTTTTTCCTCCGGCTCACCGTTTGCCAGCCCTCGCTGTCCGGCTGAGCGGAGGTCGAGGGGACGGGAGCTAAGGAGGCAGGCGTAAGTGCCACGGGAGGCGGGGCACGTCGAGCCTTGGCTGGGGCCCGCGAGGGCGCCTGCACCGATCGTAAGGGTGGAAAGTCCACCCTTGGGCCGGCTGCTGCGGGACCCGCTGGTCGCACTGCCGACGCACTGCCCTGAGACGGGCGCGCAGCGGCCGCGTAGGAGGGCGCTGGCACCGCCTGCGTCCGCCTCATTGCCGCCGTTGTAAGGCGGCGGGGCTCAGGAGGCAGCCTCGCCTCCAGCGACTGGAGCTTTGCGTCCAGCATAAAGCCCACGCTCAGCATCACCTCCCTCATAAGCTCCTGCGAGAGCAGGCCCGAGGGAGGTACCACGGAGGGTGGGGGCGTTGGGTCCACCTCTTCCAGCACTGGCACTGCTGGTGGAGCAGGCGAAGCTAGCTGCACCGCAGCCGATGCAGGCGGAGGAACCGGCGCTCCCACTGCCTTAGTCAGGCGGCGCATCTCCACCTGCATCTGCCGCATCTCCTCCTGGAGAGCCAGAATCTCGGTGGCCTGCCGCTTATTGGCTATTAAAAGCCGCCTCGTCTCAGAGGAGACGGTGCGGCCTGACAGGGCCTCCACCGCCTCCTTCAACCCCGAGGCCGCTAGCTTAAGGGCCTTTTGGTACGTCCCTTTGAGGTGCGTCGACTTGGTGGCCACATCCAAGATTATGGCCACACTCTTCGACGACCTCTCCAGGAGCTCCGCTGCCGAGTGCGGGTTACCATCTGCACTCGAGTCGAGCTCAGCAGACAGCTGCTCCACCCGCTCGAGCGCAGCCTGCTCCTCATCGGCACGCCGACGGGCCAGATCCGCCTTGCGGGTGGAGCCGAGACCACCTGGCCCCGATCGGCCCCTTCCAGCGCTGGAAAGCTTTGCAGGAGGCTGAGCAGCCCCGCCGGACTCGACGGAGCCGTCCAGAGCTTCCACTGAGCCCTCCAGTGGGCGCTTTTGCGCCTTCAAGAATTTGGACACGAGGTTCAACGAAGTCGTTGAACCCCTATCCGACGACGCGGAATCCATGTCCGCCTCCGACTCGCCGACCGAGGCAGCACGGAGGCGGGATGAACGCCGCAACTCTACTGTTGGCTGCCTAAAGGCTGCCGTCCTCACCTGGTCGCTCCCTGAAGCCGGAGTGGCCTCAAGAAGCTCTTTGTCGCACTGGGTGATGGTGCTCGCTGTGGAGCTCTTCTTTTTTGTGTTTGGGGTTTTGGGTTTTAATTTTAAATTATCCATGAAATTCCCACGAGCATGAGACGAAATGACTACACTTCCCGGGTGACGCTCATTCCGGGAAGCGGGGTACATACTGTGGAGGTCCCCAGGTGTCCACAGGTTTTTACGACTTCGCTGTCGGGTGTTACAGACTTTTCCTTGTCGCGGGCCGGCCAATGAAGGCAAGCCCCGCGTCCTCGAGATCACATCTTCCCGCATGTGGCTAGCATGCAGGTCTTTGATGATCACCCGGAGATTACGCGATGCGGGAGGGCAGCCACTCCCCCCATCACCGACGGCGGCACGAATGCCTGTCAGCCCCTGCGCGAGCAGTGGGCCGACCCGTCCCTCGATCCTTTCGGATCTGGGATCCTCGCGGATCCCTCGCGGGCCTAGCAGGCCCGCCATACCACGACCCCCTCGTGCAATGGGGTCAGCTAGCCCTGAAAAGTGCTGGAACGTTAGCCGTCGACGTTGACGCCAGCTACTCCAGAGGAGCAATCAATGATGCGTCACCCACGTTGCCCAGGGTGCACCGCGAGGAGGTGTTCCGTCGCACCCCTCGTACGGTAACCTTTTTTTTTTTTTTTTTTTTTTTTTTTTTGTTCAGGCAGGAAAAAATGTACCTCATCCGCATACCGCGCGGCGCGGGGACGCCGCGCGGTTATGTGGGGCTCTCACCACACTAAAACAACCTGCCGTGTGCCATACACCGCGACTTAGTGAGTGAACCGTCGGAAATACTACGCACTCATCGACGGAACACTCATGCGCCGGCCCGCAAGGTGCGGTGCGGGCCCGTCTCTAGGCGATGTCCAGACACACCGGGACATCACCCCTTCGCGGGGGGCTCTACTGCGGGTGGAGGGCATACCCCGGCCCATCCACCCGCGGCCTCACTAGGGCGGCATGAGGCGCAGGAATCTGCGCGCACGCCGCCCAGCTCGCGGGCGGCGGATCGGATCCGCGAGGCCGTCTGCCTCTCTGATCCTCTCCGCCGCCTCCTTCTGCGAGATGACATCCTCGCAGAAGGACGCGACCGCGGTAAAACTCCTCTCGCTGCGTGCCATGGAGCGCAGGATGGCCGGCAGCGAGAGGTCGACTCCCACTGTTGCCACGAGATCACGGCGCTGCACCGCCCAGGCCGGACAAGCCTCGAGCGTGTGCTGCGCCGTGTCCTCGCGGCAGGGACAGTGATGACAGGCGGGACTCGATTCCCTCCTGGCGACCGAGTACAGATACTTTCCGAAGCAGCCGTGCTCGGAAAGCATCTGAGTCAGTCGGAAGGAAAGGGTCCCGTGCTGTCTCTCCGTCCACTCGACAATGACCGGCTGGAGCGCCACCACGGTGCGATGACCTGCACTCGGGGACTCCAGCCGGGACGACCATTTAGCCATGATGGCTAGGCGGGCGGCATCTCGCCACCCGCGGACCTCTTCGGGCGGAGGCCGACTGCCACTATCCGCCCGATGCTGCGTCGTCAGTCGATAAACTTCGGCGAGCACTTCCGCCTCCAGATCCCACGGAGGAGTTCCGGCCAATGTGCCGGCCGCTTCCGTTGACACGGTGCGGTACCCGCGTATGGCCCTGACCGCCACAATACGTTGGGCCCTCAAAAGCGTGGGCCTATTGCGGGCAGTCAGGGCGTCCGCCCACACCGGTGCGCCGTACAGCGCCATTGACCGGATCACCCCGGTATACAACCGTCGGCAGCCGATACTGGCTCCACCCAGGTTTGGCAAAAGCCTCCCCAGGGCGGATGCGGCGCCGACGAGTTTCGGGGCGAGCCTACGGAAGTGCTCGTCGAAGTGCCACCTGGAGTCGATATATAGGCCCAGATACTTAATCTGGGCCGCCACCGGTACGAGGACCGAACGGATCTCGATCGAGGCGCGAGGCGGCGGGCGGCGGTAAGGCCCGTGGAAGAACACGGCCTCCGTCTTCTCAACCGCCACCCGCAGGCCCAACGCCTCGATCCGTCCGACCACCTGGGAGACTCCCACGGTGGCCAGGTGCGCCGCCTCCTCGAAGCTTTCCCCCTGGGCCGTGACGAGAGTGTCATCCGCGTAGCAGATGACACCCAGCCCGGGAGGAAAGACTCCGCGGAGGACCCAATCATAGCCGATGTTCCACAGGAGCGGCCCTAAGACCGACCCCTGAGGAACACCGCACGACACGGGTCGCTGCAGCACACGTCCGTCGCAGTCCTCGTACAACACACGCCTCTCCTGCAGATAGTCTGCCACTAGCCGCCTCAGGTAGACGGGCACCCCGTGATAGCGGAGCGCCTCCCTGATGCAGCTGAACGGCAGACTATTGAATGCGTTGGAGATGTCCAAAGACACCGCCAACATCACTCCGCCGCGGCTCACAACCTCCTCGGCAGCAGCCCTCAGATGCAGGATCGCATCGACCGTCGAACGCCCCACCCGGAAACCGAATTGAGCGTCCGACAGGTCGGGCCCCACTGTAGTGAGATGCTCGACGATGCGGGCAGCGAGAATTTTCTCGAACAACTTACCCGCCTCGTCGAGCAGCACTATGGGCCTAAAGGCTGATGCCGAATTGGCGGGCCGTCCACTCGTACGGTAACCTAACCTAACCCTTCGTATCCTTCTATCTAAAACTATCCAAGTCGGGAGTGCGGTTTCCATATCTACCCAAAAGTCAGCTCTGAATACAACATGCAATCGCAGTTCCAAAAAGTGTGATTCAATTTCTTTATCCTTCTTTTAACTACTATAATTTGCTACCCAAGTTACAACCCCGCCTGTGAGTGATGCGCTAATACAAATCAACACATTGGATATTTCTGGGGAAGAAGGTTGGTGGATTGTTTGTTTAGTGAATGCGGGTATAGTCAACATACTGTTTTCTGTCCCACGTAAGAATGGACTATCGTATTGTCATTTTAATATTACCTACCCTTCTACTGGTAATTCTCTAACTGAAAACCAAAATACAATAATACTTTGTACGAATCGGAAATCGAATCGCATTTCTCATGCAGTGATATTTTTTATAAAGAGACTACATATTCGCATGGTAATGGCCCATTAATATTACTACTGCTCTCGGTAAGCTCTCGAACTAAGCTAAATGATTGTAAAACAAGTGGTGATAGTGAATACGGTTTTATATTGAGAGCGGCCAACCTGTTATCATTTTAATGCCAACGCTCATACCATGTACGTGATTATGGCGTCGTTGTAACAAATCTGTCTTTGATTTTTTGAAGTACCTAAAAGGTATCTTGTACATTACACTAAGGTTACTGTAGAAGCAAAATATCAAAATTCGGAGAAAATAATCAGTATAAGCTTCTAAAAATTGATTTATTTGCATAGAATTTGCCTGAACTTTGCCTGTTCATAGTGTACTCATAATTATAATAGTAAAAAAAAATATAAACCTTGCACATATAATAAAGATTCTAAATAACCTATATTTATTTCACAAACCCGTAAGGCTTATTCAAAACACGTGTTTCCTGGTACATCTTTTATGAAACTTCTTGACGATAGACTGGCCGGGTAGGGTCCCCTTAATTGCTATTCGTGTAAATATAACAAAAGCTAGTTTCACTTGGTTCTGGCGTGAGGCAACATTTGAAATTCTAATCATAACTTGCAAGTACTAATTTTGGTAAATTTATTACTTTTGCTCTGTGTCACTATGTCACTATAAATATAATTTACAGTAAAACAAATCTCAAATGTAATGTAAAATTGGTGGTAGACCAAAAAGTATTTCATAATAAAACTTTTGAGATATGTAGAAGGTACTGATTATAGTATATTATATTATAGTAGATTATATATGATTTATAGTGTCACTGTGATACAACAAATATGATGGATCAGTAATAAAAATCCCGAAAATGCGTTCCTATTTCTCGCGTCAATGTGCCTTGAAGTCTGGATGGGCAGACGATGATTGGTAGAATTTTAAACTAAACAGTAATGATAGGGTGGTTACATAAAACAAAAGAAGTTACCGATTGTATTACAACTTTTTTATATACTAAATCGATTCAAAAAATAATAACATTGTCACTTAATAATTTAGTCTTCGAACTCAAGTGTTTATGGTTCGGTAAATTATTTATTCGGGTTACAGTAGCTGTGGCATTTTGCTTAATCTATCTTACTAGCAACAGTAGCTCCTGCCTTCACTTCGCTACTATTCATATGAGATTTTTTCCACTTAAACCATCGCAATTTACACATAATATATAGCCTATATCCATCGGGGATAATGTATCTTAAAAATGGTGAAAGAATTGCAGTTTTACCGAAGATTACCGAAAAAATATAAACAAACAAACCCTTTATATTATTAGTATAGATAGCATAATTCAGGTATTCAAAACATAAGGTAGTTCAGTGTGGAACTACTACCTCAAAATGTTTATTGCAATGTAATATCTCGGCAAAAAATGCAGTGAATAGAAGATACATGTAAGTTCTGTTTTAAAGTTTGAATATAAATCCTCTGCTATGATACGGCGAGTGATTCAATAATAAAAAGTAGCCGCGGGCATCATCGCAAACAATTCTTCGTAACACAAGCCTTTATGCAGTACGTAGAACACAGACGGAAGCGTAGTGTTTCCTAAGGCTATAAGGTTCAATATCGTTTGTGAGCGTGGGATCGTTGACGATCCACAACACCCCGTCTTTGTACTGGATTAAAATTCTCTTATATGGCAAGTTTTCCACTTCACTGTAAATATAGAATGAAGAGGAAAACTTGCCATAGAGCTGTATGCTAAAACCGACACTATTCTTATACTAGCTCTCTAGATAGATAGTTTAAGATATATAAGAATAATGTCGGTTTTAGCATACAGCTCTTTATGTAAACCTAAAGAAATCTAGGGGTAGAATAAACTCACATAACTCACATAAATTGTGTTAGTGTTTTGCGTGTTAGTTATATTCAAGGGTCTTAACACTTGATTACTGAACTCCTTTTGATTTGACTTACACGGCTTTTATGGGAGCGATTACCATCTGACCTTCTAACCCCAAGAGGAAAATCTACGTAAGAGCCTCGTCGTTCAATGAGCAGGTGTAAGCACCCTAGGCCTGCTTCTGCTAGTACATTCAGAATAAAACCTAACCTTTTATCTCTACAAAAAGTCGCAGTATATTTTATTCTGTTGTTTCTCTGATTTTCTGGTTGTATGTAGTACATTATGCCGCTTTTCTTCTTTATTATGGGACGGAAATAATTATGAATGTCGCTTAATTTTGGCTGTTTATGTTTGCTATTATTCATAGAAGTAGGTATTGTTAAAGCTTTTCAGAACCATTTGCGTCTTTTCTCAGAAATCGTTTTGTTATTTTTTGTATTGTATATTGCTTTTGCAGAAATATGTAAAAATGTGTAAATAAAATTAGGGGTTTCCGCACGAAAAAAAAAAGGTACTTAACTGTTTTTTCTTTTATTCAAATTATAATTTTCAACGCACTATAGAATTGATTACTTGAAAGCTACCTATACCTTTTTGCGATAGAATATTGATCTTGCTTAATTTTCGTGATTTATTAGTTACTATCTGGTAAACTATGAATGAAACTGAGATCACTTTTTAACCGACTTCATAAATGAGTTGGTGTATTCGATGCATGTATATTATGTACGTTGAATTTTTTTTAAGATTGATTGAATAGAGTCTCTGGACACTAAAATGTGGGACGATCGATTGATTGATTGTGGACATTGAAGTGTTTAACTTTGTAAGGCTTACCATACAAAAGTCAAAGAATGCAATCGTATTTTTGGTGTAAAGTTAAATCCAAGTTTCTGAGGTCGTAATCCTTATCCCGCGGTCCCATTTTGAAAAAGGGGTGCGAATTGTTTGTTTTTAGCGTGTGGAAACCCCCACGGGCTTCACTCCATCGGTGCCGACGATAGGGTGGGCGTGTCGGAATCGGACTGACTAAAACCACACGGTGTCCTTCCCAAGTGTCCCTTGCCGCACACCCCGGGTAAGCCCTCGAAAGGATAACCCCAGGGTTACCGGCGGAGTTTGGCCGCCACCGCGGCCTTGTATTTACGTATTAGACAAACTATTCGTCGCACAGAAACTTTATAGAAGCAGTTTTGCTGCAAATTAATTTTTCTACGAATTTCATTCCATAACTTGTAGTCGTAGAACCAAAGGTAACAAAGTTAATAACGAAATTAGATAAAAATTTGGAAGCAAATTTCTTTCAATCACATTAATTATTTTTTTATTTTGAAGGGTGCATGGGGCCCATAGAAATAATTAGTGCTCAAGCCAACCTCGCCTGCAAGTCGGTATACCTGATGGTTGGTGAACTAGATTCTGGCGCAGATTTTCATCTCGGGGCTGGGGGCTCAAATGGCAGTAAATTCTCTGTGCTAACGAATAGTTTGTCCCATATAGCGTAAAAATGGCGGCCGCGTGACAAGAGTTGTAACACAGAGGTTGGATTTAACTTAATACCGACCCCTCTAGACATCCAAAAAATAAAATTGTGATCTCTGACTTTTGCAACCCGAAATTTAACTTTTCAATGGACTATATAATGTTTTTAGGTATTGGTACCTGGGGTGTGTGTTGGGTAACCTCCTCGAGTGTCGCTCCGATTCCGATCCCGCTGCAGTCCGGGTGGAACGGAATCGGAGCGGCCGGTACACCCTGGGCGGCGGTCAATGGCTTCCCCTTCACCCCTTCATAGGGTTGGCATTGATCGTCGGCCAATACCCAACGTGGAGGGAACACATCGCTCTCCGTACTCCTCTGCTTTCAGAGGAGACAGGATGAGCGATGCTGTTAGTGGTGAGATGGCCCAGGGTCAGCCGGGGTGCGAGGGATATGCTCTATGGGTAACCTTACACCCCGGCGTCTGAAGACCCGAGACGGCGTGCGGTTTTAGTCGGTGCAAGCCCGACATAACCGCCCCCGCTGGGCGGCGGGGGGGTATCCGAAGGGATTTCCGCACGATAAAAAAAAAAAAAAAAAAGTTATTGGTACCTGTCAATTGATATCTTGCTTAATGGTTTGTAACTAATTATTTACACGCCTAATGGACCATCTAAGGCTATTAATATGGAAGTAAATTCTATAATCGATAGAATTTACACAGATGCTGGACAGTTTGATTCCGTTAGGTTAATGTGCTCGGTTAATAGGCTCATTTCTTATTTGTGGCAATAAAATAGAATCTTTGTAACCCTGAATTCGTGAATACTATATATCAAACAGATTTTTAATATCCATCCTGAAATCCAAGGTAGAGCTCTATCGAGTACCTTTAACGCTAAATAAGTTTTATATCAGTATTGAGTATTCTTTACTTGAATTTTAGTGAATATTATATCAAGTAAACTTAATGTCATTAGATTATTTTGAATATTTGTGATTTTGTAATTATATCATGAAAGACTGCGGGCAGATGCTGGATGCGGCAAGTTGAAGATAGGGCGCTATGGCGCTCATTAGGGGAGACCTATGTCAAGCAGTGGACTAGCATAGGTTGATGATGATATTAAGTACTTAACCAAGATAGGATAGGACACCTATCTTGGTTAAGTAATTAATATGTTATAATATTAATATACTTATCATGTACATCATTAATAGATAATAATTGATTAAATTACAAATTAAGAAACCTCCGCCATATGCTATATGCTAACAACATCCCCGATTAGTGCAAATAAAAAAAAAAAAAAAATCAAAATTTGTTCATTCGTACGGGAGCTACTATGCCACAGACACACACAGATACTTCAAACTTATTTTAAAAAATCCCCATCGTTTTTGCGTCGGGGGTTAAAAAATTGTAAAACTGTTAAGTGTTTTTAATATGGTTGTTCAACTTCAACTTCGTCTTTCATTCCCGGTTGTATACAGGCTTGTACTTTGAAATTTCTTTCTATCCATTAGAAAAAACCAACATACGAGTACGTCGTCTATATAATATTTACTTTTGGTTTGGTACGAGAACGCAATGAATTAAATTTTTAATAACATTCGTTTTTCGGTGGCCAACTTAACCAGTCTGGAAAAATTTTAGTCAGGGTATATGGTAACAACGAGCAAGAAAGCCTTTACAAAAAAATCTTCATGTTGATTGGGAAACTCGTCTCGTTACCCAATTCCAGGCCAGAATAGATTGCGCTCGTGTCTCTCGCTATCTATATTTATACATACTCATACATAAATAAATAAAATTGAAGTGTTTAATAAACAGCTTTTTAATGAATGCATAAGAATGCTTACACGGTACCTGTAACAATACCTGTCTTTCTGTCTGTTTGTCTGGTTGTCAGGGCTGATTTTGACGGGATTTTTACTGCAGATAGCTGATTTTATAAGGCTTAACTTCAGTTACTTCTATTATATCTAAAGTACTAGCTGACCTACTGATTCTTCGTTCCTCCTTGGAATCAAGTTATGTTGGTTACCTTATCAGCTGAATTAATTTCATGAATGTATCATATTTTATATCGGTACAGTATCCCGAGGGGGCCATGGCAAAGCTGTAGATGGCCTAGGGTCAGTCGGGGTGCGAGGGAAATAATTTATTTGAACACCTTACACCCTGGCATTGGAGACCTGGGATAGCGTGTGGTTGTGGTCCTTTCGAGTGCTAACGTAACTACTCCCGCTGGCCAGCGGTGCGGTAACTGGGGATTGCCGAAAAAAATAAGATAGCACAAAATGGCACAGTATAGGCGGAGACAAGTCTACAAAATCAATGTTCATGAAAATCGGTCCACCCGTACTCGAGTTATTAACGTCTCACTAACAATTGTTTTATATTTATAGATTAGAGTTACGAGCAAAATAATAAAACCCGGATTTAATATAACATTGTAAATTTTAAATGAACATCAGGTTTAATAATCGATATTTTTAATCGATTGAGTTTCATCTTCGACTAAAATTTCTACAGTAGTCTGTGGTCAGGTGGTTTATGGCCAATAGATAGACATTTTCGGTCTTATTACAAAAAACGGAATAAAGTCTGGTTTAAACCCGAACTATAAAGTCTAGGCTTAATCTCAAGACCAGGGTTTAAACTTCTTCTTATTACAAAAACTGAATAAACCGTAGACTACTTAGTACCATGATTTAAACCTTGGCTTCAATAAAAACCACAGCTAAGTACAAGTATTGTTCGTTCATTAGGACACCATTCGATCGCAACGTTCCGTATCCTACAAAAGCAAAAGTTTTCTGAAGTCATTAATAAATAATATTTACTAAGATTGGTGAAAAATATATTTACAACATATATTTTCATTAAATTTAACTTCATGGAAAATAGTTATTCTTTATTTAGTAATAAAATATCACTATAATGCCTTTATTTAGCAATCATTGTTTTAAAATATTGGAAGATCTATGGATGTTAAACGGAACGAAGTTTTCCCGCGTTGTTCGAAACGAATTACGAAACTTTATACCTACTGTAAGTTGTATGTTGCATAGTAAAATTAATTATAAAATGGAAAAAGAAAAGAAAAGGAGATACCGGGTATCCCCGAGGATCCTGAGCCAATTCATCCCTAATTAAATCAATAACTCTCATAGCAAAACGTTTGGAAAATCTATACTGCCTAAAAGCTGCCTCAGATAGTTCCACAAAGGGGTTCACTCTAATACGAGGTCTGGTAGGTAAGCGTGGTATGTCCAATATCTTTGATATCCATTTCATCAACTGCGTTAATATCCATTACGAGCAAAAATATGTACGAATAATAACAACCTAAATAATAGAATTCTTAAATTACAAGTTTGACGTATGTGATTATTGTGATTACACTTTAAACCACCGTTAAACTAGGGGTCACGCAGGTTTATCTTTAGACCAAAGATAATCTATGGTTTACTCCTAAAACGCTTTTTGTAATATGACTTTATATAGACCATGGTCTAAAGACGATTTAAACCTGGTTTTACAATTAGACCGTGTTTTGTAATAAGACCGTTTGTAATGTTCAGTTTGCACAAATTTCTTTGAACAAACTGTGGTCTATTTATCAAAGTAGTCTGTGGTCAGGTGGTCTATGGCCAAAAGATAGACATTTTGTAATGTTCAGTTTGCACAAATTTCTTTGAACAAACTGGGGTCTATTTATCACGACTCGCCAGTAGAATGGTCCGTTTTTTCATGCCATTCATTGAGTGAAATTACCTAGCGGATCGCTATATTTGTTTAAGTACTCGCGTTTAGAATCAGTGCACTTTTCCCGGTTACGGGTTCCCTCTAACTAGCTAAGTGCTGCTTTCTAACTTCTAGCACGCGTAGTGCCATTACTCTGTCTTCTTTCCTTCATACTTTTATTTCGCTGAAGAAAATTTGACTCAACCCATCCCTGGAATTAAATTAAATTTAATGATAGATTTTGTATCAAAATATTTTTTTTAATATTTACAGATTGTATTCAATGTAGAACAATCTTTTCATTAAACTCCTCTTCTGGAGCTAGACCTTATGGGCAAAATTCATCATTATCATTTATTACCGACTCCTCATAGTACAAAATTGAAGTTATGCTTAAGAAACTAATTTCAACTTTATACTAAGTTCACGTGGACGAGGTCGCGGGCACAGCTAATTATATATTCGTGCAATTATAAGGCTTTTCAATTGTTGCCACATGATTCCAAATAGAGTTTTCAATTAAAGGTTAACTGCTTTACTCGATTTCAACATCAATATTCAATATAGACGTAGGTTAAACTTGAAGCATTATTTACCCATCATTATTAATCCAATGGGCTGTATTCTATAAGATATATTATTTTGTGATGTGATTCACTAAAAAAACCGTAGGAAAGTACAGATAATAATGATATCAATTTCTTCAACAGATACTTAAGATTCAATAAGAATCAATCGTATGCCTATACAATGTGCTTTTGTTCTAGTATATAAATAAGAACAAACTTAATAATTATAAGTTATATGACTGATATAACTGGTATTAATATGCTTGTACGTAGTATTAAAATAGAGACTATTTAGAAACCTGTAATTTATACCATGCAGCTTTATTTTGTACTAAATGTAAACAGAAATAAATCATCCCTTAATCCAACGGAGAGCCCTAAATATATTACATGTAATCGAATATATTAAAGTTGTTTATTGAATTAATAATAACTTGTTATATAACATACCAGTTTGGCACATGCCAAATTTCTCACGATGTACAAGTTTGTAACTCTCGGGGCAGTTCCCGGGGGAGCGTCAACAATCGTGCCGTTTGCTCTTTAGTTCTGTAAGGCTCCATAACGTGTATTTTACTTGCATGTTATGATATTTTCGATTTATCCTCTTATGCCATATTGTCTGTACACTATCAGTGCTGTAGTCTTGTTGGAAAACACAGTAAGAAACCATTATTTATTCATTGTTCTCAACTTGCGGCAATGGAAGAAGAAATTTCATGATATTTGAACCCTGATAAGTAATTTAAAGCATTAAAATTTTTGAGGAAGTAGGCATCGACATTCATCTGAGCGCCAAACGCGATTGTACCCAAACCTGGAACTTTGTAGCCCGGTCCGTTCTCCTATTCCTACTTTCCATAATTTGGTTTTCTTTACTGACTTGCTGGTGACCCGGAACCATACACCCGGATGGAATTTCGTCGCTTTACACTGAAGATGCATATAAGAAATGCAAGGAAAAAGATAAGTAACATACAGTTTCTTTTACATTAAAAGTAAAAATCCTTAGAGGCTTTATTTTCTGAGAATATTACAAATATTCTTTTTAATCGACGAGAAACCTTAGGGAATTAAGGTGACAGTTGAAGTCCTGCCTCCAGTTTTACTATGGCGTCTATTCAAACGAGCTGTTTAATACTTGCAACTCATAGTCTTGCATATTCACTCCGTTACTAAAGACATAAAACATTAATCTGTAAAAGGGTATTCGCGCTACAGTGAGTGTGCTCCCTTTGCATCGAACAATCAATCAGTCTGTCGGAATGTCGCTAAAGCTTTTAGTATGTATGTTTTCTAGTTGAAAAATGAAATATATTCCATCCATCTTGTACAGATGCACTGATCAATATTGAACAGGCAATACGTAGGTACTATTTTCTATATTTAGTTATAGGTTTAGTACTGACAGGCGATTTATTTATCTGCAGAAATGTTAGATATTCATCAGTCTGTGTAAGACAGAACAAAAATATTTTCGTAGGATATATTTTTGTAATCTAAAAATATAATTACGAGATTGAAATTCGTATTTCAAGGTGCCAACCCAATGGCACGGATAGAGATACTCAAACTAATGACAGATGACTATCTATTTGAAATCTCGTATGTTTTACAGATACAATCTATACAAATAAATAAAATTGCACTTTACAGTGGTACTTTTACTGGTGGTAGAATTTTGATGACACAAATTTGTCACAAAATTCGGCCGGGTGGGTTGGTACCCACGGTGGTCCGTACACGAGGGCACACCGCAATAGCGGCGGTAAGGCCCATCATGGACATTTGGCTAGAGAGGCGACACGAAAGCCTCTCGTATCGACTGACGCAGGTGATCTCCGGGAAGGGAAGCTTCGGGGACCACCTGCATCGGATCAGGAAGGAGCCAACGTCTGAGTGCCATCACTGCGACGCGAGCAAGGACTCGGGGCTGCACACGCTGGCGGACAGCCCGGCGTGGGAGGCGCCGAGGCGTGACTTCGTGGCAGCCATCAGGGTGGGAGTCCTCTCGCTCGGCAGCATGATTGCGGCAATGGTGCGGAGCGCGAGCGCGTGGTCCCCCGCCACCTAAGGATGTAATGCTCGCGAAGGAGATGGTGGAGTGCGCCGGGGAGAGATTTAGAACTCTCCCGGCCTGCCGAGCCCGCAACATGCTAGCCGCGCGTCGCAGGCGACTCAGGCCTGCGAGTCTGAGGCCGCATATTAATATATTTCATGGTATCAAATGAAATAATCATATTATATTATAATATTATTATTTCATTTGATACCAAACACGGCATATTTATCTCAAATTTATTTTTTAACACAGTACTTTATGGCCACTAGAAGGCACCACATTAGCTTCAATGACACCACATATAGCCTATAACTAGCGGACAATAAAGACGCTTCTAATGGTTACCTCATTCGTCCAATTACATTCTAATAAGTAGTTGAGGAGTTACGAAGAAACAGATGAACATACATTTGCTTGTCAAAATCATAACCCTCCTTTAGCTTTGCCGTAGTTAGTAAATAATGTTCTAATCTAAATCAATGAAAATTGGGAGATTGGCTTCCCTTAACCGATAAACATGAATTAAAAAAAACTGGCAACACTCACAAATATGGCGTGTGATGAATGACATTTTTATGATGAAAAGAAAAAATAAAATAACTTGTATTTTCGTTATTTACCGATGATAGGTAATGTGCGTAGTAGTTTTTAGTCGTCCTTTATAATACCGACACACTTTAATAGTACAAGTCGCCATTATTTCGACAGTTTTTGTTTATTGTTTTTCGCGGGAACACGATGGTCACTGAACCAGCGCGTAAGTACTTAGGGGATAGAAGTTAACTCTTATTTTTTGGGACGCTTATGCGCATTTGACACTCCATCTAGACATTTATATAATCAAAGATCAGCAGATGTACCGGCTTGCTGGTGAGGTTGGTTTCATATGTTTTTCATGATGTCTGAATTAAATACTTACTTCCTCTACTGTCGTGTAACCTTTCATATTTTATATGAAACTTGTCGAGTAGATTTATTAGGGGGTACTTTTCAAGTTAAAAGGGTATAACATGTTAGTTGCGTCCTATCAGCGTAGTCATTTGTAACACGTACTCACAAGAACCCCTCTCCTACCCAAAGTTAGACCTAGAATACTCTTATGATAAGTTATTGTACTATGTTGTGGAGCACAGGTGTTACTTACACCTGTTACGCCTGTGTTACACCGTACAAACAACTAAATAATAGGTAACTCTAAAATTAGTAAGCAACCCTGAAGTGCCAAATCAATTCAGCGAGAAACAAAGAAATAAATAAACTCATTTTCGCATTTAAAATATCAGCGAGCAGCTCATTTCTTTTGTCCTTTATAGTGTAAATTTATATTCCGAAGATAATGGCACACCTATAGCTGAAGAAACTTTGTCATTTAAACTTTGGTTATGTCGACGAGGCGACTAGTGACGCAAAGAAAGGAAGAAGAAGTGAAACTTTGCTCTACAATTTTTAATTCTTGCCTTGCCTTGACATTTTTCACCTCACCTGCTGCTTAACGTAGATCATCATTAACATTATCATCATAGCTTTGGTCCTGTTGCATCCACTTGAAACCCAGGATCGGCTCTCCTACTCTTTCTCTTGATTTGGTATATCTCGACTTTGGCAGGAGCGACTGTAGTCTGACCCCCCTTAACCCCGAGAGGAAAACCTGCGCCAGACCCACGTCCGTTAATCAGCAGACGTACGGGCTGGGAGATAAGTTAGCTGGGCCCCCAAGATCTTGGTGGGGCCAAGCCCAAACTGACTCATACCCTCTTTCCATACATTTTATATAAATAAGCGTTGGTTTAGTCTTTGAATTCACTTTGGAAATTAAGAATTATGTTTAATTTTCTATAAGAGACACTTGACAGAAATAAATTGTGAATGTAAAAACATATTTTTATAAAAAAATGTATAACAAGACAAATCAAACGAGTCCAAACTTATGGGTTTATAAATCTTATTTTCTGCAGAAGTTTCTATGAAGACCTATTTGCATCTACAGACCCTTGCTATCATGTATCGTGCATTAGACTATTAGCCAAGATAAAACAAATGAGCCCAAACTCGATTGGTTTATCTTGTTTAGTTCAGGAGTTCCTATGGACATCTTCCAGTAGTATAATATAGTACCACATTATCGCATTGTCACCGAATATACGTAAGTATACCAAATTTGAGTACAATCTAACGTCAGGAAGTGGTTCTAATTGGGCTTTCAAGATTTCACAGAGCAAGTTAATTAAAAGCTTGTAATATGGATATCAGCGTGTTTTTATAGAACAGTCATAGCCATTACTGTCTCATAACTTTCAATTGCTAGAAGTTGGCCTCCATCATCATCCATACCGAGAGGTGAACCCACTTCTTTTACTTCTTTAAGGAAAATACTCTATTAATTGAGCTACTTGGACTTGGCTTGGATGGTTGAAATTCTCGTTTACATACGTCCGGGCTAGGTTCAAAGCCCATCTTTATGTCGACTTTTTGAAATTCAAGATTACTATCTCGTGCTAGCCGCCTCATTCGTCCAATTCTTGTGTTTAATAGAAATAAATGATCACTAGCTCGATCAGTGACAGAAAGCACCGTAACGAAAATTACATACATGAGAGTCCTCTATAATATTTTTCAAGGTCTGAGGGGACCAAGTAACAAAGCAAGGTGCTTAACTTTATGCACAATAACCTCCAACAATCCGTTTTAGCATGTTAATCATCCACAAAACAAAATTATAATTTAAAGTGCTGCTAAAAATAATCTGAGCCAAAACCGGGTGGTTCTGTCGTCATAGCAGGGCCTTATTTATGACAATTGTTCGAAACTTAGCATAATGGTCTTCTTATGTAAATGGCGGATTTGATTGTTTAGGTGCACGTCAGTCAGCGTGGATATTTCTAGATGGATAGCCTTGATATTAATAGCTAAGTATAGACTATTTTTTCGCTATGTGCAATCTCTCCATAAAATATGCTTTTATGAAATGGGTGATCGATGGACGAGCCGTGCACCGTGGTTTTAAGAATGATGGTTTTTACTTGTGGCTCGTCGTCTCTCCTATATTAATGAGTAAGACAAGCCAAACTTGATATTTGAAACAAAATTATCTGCTCAAAGGTGCTGCTTCTGTATGCTATGAAATTATAAAAAATGCGCCGACGATAGACGAGCGGACGAGCCGCGCGCCAGGCTTTTCGAGGGCTTACCCGGGGTGCCCAGCAAAGGACAATTGTAGAGGACACCTTGTATTCGGTTCGATTCCGACACCCCTTTTATATTTTTTTATTACACGATTTTTGTAACGTGTGGAATCCCGTAGGGGGTTTCAACACGTTAGATAAAAGGCTTTTGACTTTTAAAGTCGAGCTATGGTTGTAATACTTGTAATACACTAGCGAGCTAAAACCACGGTTTTACTAGTCCGTCCATCAGGCGCTTAATATAAAGATAAACTTACGTCTGTATATACCCCTAGCAATAGACATAGAAGAAACCAACTGCCATTGTTCGTCAACAATGAACTTCGATTACACGCACTAGGGTTTCGCTTCTAAGCAATTGCTTATTGGGGAACCCTATTCGGGAAGTGGAAAATAATATTTATAAAATAGAAAACTTTTTATTGACCTGAATGTTTTGTTTAAGTTCCATTAACTTTAAAACTTAAATAATGTTAATGTAGTTTTAAACAAGCTGCTTACTAGCCCCCGCGGCTTCGCCCGTGACATAATTCGATCTCCCGTGGCACCTATTTAATCTATACCTACATGCCTGTAATCAGCGTGGAACCTAAGATAGAAACACGCTTGTATGATACTACATACAGAAAGCACAAAATTTTGTTGATAGAAAACATTGTTTGTAGACATTTTGGTACATAGGAAGCACTGTACAAAGATATCTCTCTTCATAGATAGCACTTCTTGCAGTAAACTTTCCGGACTAGTGGTTCTGAGATTAGCGATCCACCAAACAAACAAAATATTCCGCGTTATAATATTAGTATAGACTCCTGACTTTATGTTTGTATATGTATTATAATATGTCTAATTGTTTGTTCAAACGTGGCATATTAAAAGAACAAAAGCGAGATTTATTAAAACCGGTAAATTTTGATAAGCACTTTGTTCTGTTCAAAAGCCTATGATTAGATTTAAAAAACAATGCAATTCATCACGCTTTGATGATTTAATTCAGCGTTTTAACAATTTAAAATGTTATCCCCGGATGAATTCGCAACGAGAACAAAGCTACAGAGATGATTGCTGGTATGTTAGTTATTAATTACTTATTATCATATCACTTCTGAAACACATAGTAGGAAGAATCGTTTCATAAATAGTTACCTATAAATATAATGAATAAGTTGATGTGGACTATGGGCAGGTCACATTTACTGAAGGATCAATAGCCGTTAGAGCAAAATAAATGTGTCCTTGATTGGAGTCCACGAAGTGGCAAACTGTAGTTGGGAAGCCCCCCCAGACAGATGGACTAACGACTTGTAAAAGGTAGCTGGTCTAGATTGAATGAGGAAGGTGGAGGATCGGGTGCTACGGCGCACATCGGGAGAGGCGGGTGAGGCCTATGACTAGCAGTAGACTGCGATCAATTGATTGATTTGATATTGATTTTAAACCAAAAAGAAAGTGCCAAATGATTCAATAAGATTCTATGGAATATGTAATAATTAATACAAAATTTACGATGCGGTTGTCAGCATATATACATGATTATCGTTTAAAGACATTTTCTACCGGATATTTTAGGCTTTTTACCAAATAAGTGCTATAAAAACGTACTCCAAAGATGTACGTGTAATTTAAAAATGCACGTAACGCGTTTTCACCACAGCGTCAGGGTGTTGTCGTTTATGGCAAGCTTGCCACAAGCAGGTGTTGAAAACATGTTTTAATATCATTAGCGAATATTGGCAATAGGACAAATTGGCTAGAATACAACCGTAGGCTGGGGGGAAAATATTGTTTATGGCGAAATGTGGATGTTGATATGTCATGAGCTATTCTTTCAAGGATAAACAGACTAGAATGTATATATGAGTATGTAACTCCTTTGACTATTGATTTAAATTTATGCAAAACTTTGTGCTAGTCTGATTTCTACAGTGAATTTATTCCACGTAGCCGGTGAATTATCTAGATCGTAAGGGAACTCGAGACGGCCCGGAAAACATAGTAAGGGGATAGGAATGTTCTACAATACATTGTGTGGTTAAGATAGTATGTGAACATTCCCACGAAGTGATATTGAGAACCACTTAAGCTTCGGAAATGTGAAACACAATCATGTTTGCTTTAACCGAATATAAATTGTATGCAGACATTTGGAAGTTAATTAAAATGTCTGAATAAAATTGGTTGTTTCGATCAGAGGTATTGGCTGGTACTCTTTATGATTAAGCCTGGGTAGAAATAATCCGTTTGCTAGCTTAATATTGACGATAATTAGGATTTATGGATTTATCATTATGTCAAAATCGACAGTATTTTTAGGGTTCCGGTGCCAAATGGCAAAAAACGGAACCCTTATAGATTCTCAGCCACTTTTTTCCGAAACTATAAGAACTATGATGTTGAAACTTGGTAAACAGATGTATTCTGTGAACCGCATTAAGATTTTTATACAAAAATAAAAAAACAATAAATTTTGGGGGTCCCCATACTTAGAACTGAAACTCAATTTTTTTTTTCATCTAACCCATACGTGTGTGGTGTCTATGGATAGGTCTTCAAAAATGATATTGAGGTTTCTAAAGTAATTTTTTTCTAAACTGAATAGTTTGCGCGAGTGCCACTTCCAAAGTGGTAAAATGTGTGTCGCCCCCCCCCCCCTGTAACTTCTAAAATAAGAGAATGATAAAGCTAAAAAAATATATGATGTGTTACATTACCATGTAAACTGCCAACGAAAATTGATTTGAGCGAGATCTAGTGAGTAGTTTTTTTTAATACGTCATTAATCGTAAACCGCAATGTACCTTTCATTCAATCAAAAAAAAAAAAAAAAAGCATTATCATGTGACTTGCTGCTACGGAACCCTTAATGGGCGAGTCCGACTCGCATTTGGCCGCTTTTTCACATTGTCATAGGTAAAAAAATATAGTAGTATTAATATAGCATTACAGATGGTAATTTGTAATATTGAGTAAGCTTATGGCTATAATAGGTAATTTTTTTAAATATTTAGGTACACCTCTCGGGGGGTGTGTGTTGGGTAACCTCCTCGAGTGTCGCTCCGATTCCGATCCCGCTGCAGTCCGGGGGGAACGGAATCGGAGCGGCCGGTACACCCTGGGCGGCGGTCAATGGCTTCCCCTTCACCCCTTCATAGGGTTGGCATTGATCGTCGGCCAATACCCAACGTGGCGGGAACACATCGCTCTCCGTACTCCTCTGCTTTCAGAGGAGACAGGATGAGCGATGCTGTTAGTGGTGAGATGGCCCAGGGTCAGCCGGGGTGCGAGGGATATGCTCTATGGGTAACCTTACACCCCGGCGTCTGAAGACCCGAGACGGCGTGCGGTTTTAGTCGGTGCAAGCCCGACTTAACCGCCCCCGCTGACCGGCGGGGGGGTATCCGAAGGGATTTCCGCACGATAAAAAAAAAAAAAAAAAAAAGGTACACCTCTCGGGTTAAGCCCGAGCCAATTCATATACAGTAAGGTTTTTCGCTATTTAACATTTTCTAGAACCCACTTAGGGTTTTATTTCGGTTTTTCTTATATTATACTATATCTTATCTACTACATTACATTTAATATACTATATAATATTTAACTTACTACATTCTATTTGATTTTCTATATTATGTTTAATCTAATGTCTCGCTTTCATTCTGATCCTTTTAGTATACTACCTTTCATACTTTCTTTTCGTGCCTTTCATACTTGTGGATAGGGGATAGTGGTTTTGTTTATTGTCCACTTTTATTTTATGTATACTTTATATCTCTACTTATTTATATGTATTTACTTCTTATGTTACTCACTATTACACTTATGCTTAATTTATTTATTAATTTCGACTAAAAATTTTTATCTGTCCGCTTGGTATTCAATAATACCAGCTTGAGATTTTTATGTGCTATTCTATTACGCTTATTAACATTCTTGACAATTTTTTCGGCAAAAGTTATAAATTCTTTTGTATGTTTTGATATCAGTGTTGGTAAATTTTCTGTAATAATTCTTAACCCTGTTCTTTGGTCCAGGTTGTGCCTATCCTGTACAAACATGGGGCAGTCCGCGATGAGGTGTGCAACTGTCTCCTCGACGACCGGTTCGCAGGCACATGATGGGTCCTCCTTACACTTGAAGCGAGTCAAGTATGCGGAGACCCCCATGTCCTGTTAGCAGCTGGTCGTAGTGCCGGCGATCGCCATCTTGCGGACGATGCCGTATGCAGCCAGCGCGCAAGGGAAGAAAAGCTTGGTTACAGAAGCGGTTTCGCGCAATGGGCTAGGGACTAAAAGTTTCCACAATATCCGGACATAAAACTTTCGCCTTTTCTACTTTCATAATTGTTCTCATGACCTTTGATTTGACCTTGCCTTTATTTAATGCGTCTTCGATTTGATGACATACGTACGCTTAGGTGGTCGACCCTCACAGTTACTCGCTTCATAAATCTGTTTCATCAATCTTCTTTAGACCATCGTCTCTCCGTGTCCTATTCATCGAAGCATCCCTTTCTCTATTTTAGTGACTACATCTTCTAACATAACACAAAGTTCCCTTGGTACTTTATTATATATTTACGTATGGTAATAACTAGTAAAAAGTAATAATTTTAAATGAATTCACAAATATCAATGATTTATTGAGCTGAGAGTGGGACGAAATCGAGCGAAAAGCTCTTTATACTACACTCGGTGTTTTTCGGTTGTGACGCTACTCCTCATAAACTAATTACCAAATTTTGACCAAACTTGGCATGTAAATAGAACTTAATACCCGGTAGGTTTAGAAAAAAAAATTGAAAATCGAACATACCATGGAGGAATAATCACATTTCAAAAATTAAAAAATCTGATTTCTCCAAAATGATCAATATTGAGACTACGATTTTGGCGCCACAATGTGCAACTTAACTATTGACCAGATAGCAACGGAAGAATAATCACCGTAAAACCAATCCATTAAAAAAAAAATTGCGCGTGAAAATAGAATTTTCGGTTTTCGGGGGGTAGTTGTTGGGCAGGTTTTGTAGGTGTTTTGTTTTGTGTCATGTAGTGCACTCTCAGCTCAACATTGCAACAGCAGAATGCATTGCGCTCCTAGTTTATCAATAACTCACAAACAGCTTTACCTATCTGTATCTCGTGAATGTAATAGAGCCCGAAAGTTATTATAATTATACCTATATACCTAAGTATACATATTACTCAGAAATACTTTACCAAGACACAAATATTATTAAAAAGCGGTTGAACGCGGCTTCGCCCATGTGTTATTCTGATCCCGTTCCTGCCTCCGTACCTATTCCAGGGATAAAAAGTCATAGCCTTTCCTGGAGAATTCCTTTTTTAGGGTCCTCTCTACAATGACGGTAAACACCGTGTCGTTTTAGTCAGTTCGATATCGGTATAGCCTCGTCATCACTAGCCCCGGTGACGTGATACCCGAGGGGGCTTTCACATGAAAAAAAGAAAAAAGTGGCTTATTCCAGACTATATTTTATAATCTATCCCTGTACCAAACCATCCAAACTTACAAACATCTTCACAATCTTTTACATTCATAACATTATTAGAATTAAAAAAAACCATTATTTTGCTTAACTGATACCGTAAACAGAATAAATAATTCAAACGTTATTGGATATTAACAATTCAAGTGAGAACAATCTTTTATCAGCAAAATAATCGTGAAGATAAACGAGAAAATGTAATAATATCGAAAACAAAATACTTGCTTGTCGGATAACTTACACTTCGGCGAACTTAAGCATTTGAGAATGTTTACCCGAATAAGGATGAAGGATATTATACTAGGAATTCAGTGCAGTCGCACCTGAAATAAATTGATCTGAGCGAGAAGGACTCTTACTTGACTACCGCCGGGTAGGGTCTGGCTTCCTGTTTCACCTATCACTGGTCTACTTTGGTTTTTTTGGGAGCGACTGCCATCGGGCGGGGTCTGTCGCCTTTTTCCACCTGTTATAAACCTGTTCTGCCTTTTATGGGAGCGACTGCCATCTGGCGAGGCCCACCCACCTGTTCCGCCCTTCGGCTTCGGCTCTGGCTTCTATGGGAACGACTGTCGAGCCGCCCCACTATCTTGCCTCTCATTGGCCTGCTTCGGCTTTTATGGGAGCAGCCGCCATCGAGAGACGAACGGCCTTCTATTCCACTTTTCATTTCTCTGATCTGGCTTTTATGGGAACGACTGCGTTCTGATGTAGTCCGCCCCCCTATTATAATTTTTAATGGTTTGTTGTGGCTTTTGCGGGGGCGATTTCCGCCGGGTGGGGTCTGTCCTTCTGCTCCACCTATCAATGGTCTGCTTTGGCTTTTATGGGAGCCACGGCCGCAAAGGGTGGTACGGCCTCCTGTTCCTCCTCTCTTTAGTCTGCTCTGGTTTTTATGGGAACGACTGCTGCCTCATGGAGTCCGACCTCATGCTACAAATTTGAATCGTTTGCTGGGGCTTTTGTGGGGGCGACTGCTGCCGTATGGGTTCTGCCCTCCTATTCCGCCTAACACTGGGCTGCTATGGCTTTTACGGGAGCGACTGCCATCGATAGAATTCCGTCCTCCAACTCCATCGCTTATTGTCCCGTTACGGTTTTTATGGAAGTGGCTGGGTCTATCCGGTAGCTATTCTAAACTGGACAAAAATCTTATCTCCGTTTTCCATTAATGGATAAACTGATCAACGATATCGATAATACTGACTTTAATAGACAGTTCAAGGTTGATTCTATCGAGGAGTGTAAGCCACTGCTGGGCGATACGGGTAAGCAGTATACTGTAGTTACTCAAAACATAAGAAGCATTAACAAAAATTTCAATAACTTTTTTGTTATGCTAAATAGATTGTCGTTCTCCCCAGATATTGTTCTTACGGAATGCTGGCTCGATGAAGACTCAACATGCTTTAAAATTGATAATTATAACTGTTATTATTCCCAAACGTACTTTAACCAAAATGACGGTATTGTCGTTTTCACTAAGATACATCTCCAAGTAAACTTTACAGAACTACCTTTTCAAGAGTCCAACTGTTTGATTATTGATGTCAACAATGAGCTTACACTTATTGCATTGTATAGGTCTCCGTCTTATAAAAAAATTACAAAATTCTGCGAATCACTCCGACTGATTATGGAAACTTTTAGCGGTAGTACTTGTGCGATTGTGGGAGATGTCAATTTGGATATTAAGCCGGGGTATATTGATGATAGATCAACGGACTACCTAGAATTAACTGCTCTTTATGGGTATTTTCCCGGTCACACATTTATTACGTGAGGGGTAAACTGTTACGATCACCTCCTTCTGAAAACCAAGAGGGAAGCGACAGTGATAGTCTGTGGAACCGGTATTACTGACCACGATACTGTGATGTTTGGCATAAACAAGAACACACAAACGCCTATTTCTAAGAAATACATCACGAAAATTGACTATCCCGGTTTGATTAGTGAGATTGAGATTGAAGACTGGGACTATCTATATGAGATTCGTGATGTAAATAGAGCTGCTAAACTATTGGTTGACGGACTAACTGAAAAAATTACTAAACATACCTACAAACGTCTCTGCCGTAGCTCGGAAGTTATCAATAAGCCTTGGATAACACAGAATTTACTAAAGTGCATCAGACGGAGAGACGCATTGCATATTAAAGCAAATAAAAAACACAATCTTCACAATCCTGTTATCCAGCAGGAATACAAAACTTACCGTAACTATTGTAATAATACTTTAACCAATTTGAAGGTGGAGTATGAGCGGAACCTATTGGAAAATGCCGTGGGAAACAACAAAAAGCTTTGGTCAGAAATTAAACACATTTGTAATATTAAAAATAAAAGGGGTAGGACCTCAGAACTTATGACCGGTTCCGATACACCCGAACTTATTCTGAATAGAGTAAACAATTATTTCATAACAATTGGCGAGACTCTAGCAGAGAAAACTCTATCCCAACTTAACTTAACGGAAGCTAAACTAGCCAGTAACGCCCGGCAGTGTTATCCCTATAGCAAAGATCCAGACTCTTTCTTTCTCACCCCAACAGATGAAGTAGAAATTTCAAAGATAATCACAAACCTTAAAGTAGCTTCTTCTGCGGGTCATGATGGCATAAATAATAAGATACTCAAAAGGTGTGCCCATGTTTTAGTTAAACCTATTACTTTCTTATGTAACCTGAGCATGGAAAAGAGCACTGTTCCCACAGGCTTCAAGATCGCAAATATCTGTCCGATATATAAGAGTGGTGACCCTAAGACTCCTTCTAATTATCGTCCGATCTCTCTGCTGACAACTCTCTCCAAAGTCTTGGAGAGGGTTGTCAACAGGCGATTGTTGGCTTATTTGGAAAAAAAGAAGCTTTTATCCGATAACCAGTTTGGCTATCGTGCTGCCAGGTCCACGGAGGATACAGTATCTAGTCTAGTTGACTTCATCAGTCACAAACTTGACCAGAACATGGCATGTACTGGCATCTTTCTGGACCTGGCAAAAGCATTTGACACGGTCTCTAGGAAGATACTTATTCGTAAGATGGAGTTTCTAGGAGTCCGCGGTGATGCGTTAGCATGGTTTAGCTCTTATCTGGCTGATAGAAAACAGAAAGTAGTTGTGGGAGACTACTGCAGTGAACTAAAACCCGTTAACTACGGAGTTCCCCAGGGCAGTGTGCTTGGTCCTACACTCTTTATTATCTACATAAATGGTTTGTGCGCCATGGACCTCCCTCAAGCCAAAATAGTTACCTACGCTGATGACACGGCAATAGTCTTCTCCGGCAAAACATGGCATGAGACTCAGAATAATGTGGAGCGGGGCTTGCAGAAGGTTGCTAGCTGGCTGCAACAGAATCTTCTGACTCTCAACATTGATAAAACTAAAGCTATTAACTTCTATGTGTCTAAACGCTCCTCTCCAAAATATACTATGAGCCTGAAACTACACTTATGTTCAATGCCCGACAACTGTAACTGTGCTCAAATAGAACAAGTTGATTCAATGAAATATCTTGGAATATTTTTGGACTGTGCACTGAAATGGAATAAAAATATAAGTGTGCTTACCACCAGGACTAGAAGGCTTATAAGAGTCTTCAAACGATTAGGTAAAGTTGCTAATGACAAAATTCTAAAAATGGTATATTTCTCTCTTTGCCAGTCAACCTTAAATTACTGCATCACTGTATGGGGCGCTGCCGGGAAAGATAATATGATCAAGGTGGAAAGAGCACAACGTGCACTTCTTAAAGTAACATATGGCCGGCCTTTTAGATACCCTACGAACCTGCTTTACTCTGAACTTGAACTGCTCAGTGTCAGGAAATCATATATTCTATCAGTAACTTTGCGTTTCCATGGATCTGCCCTGAGTAGCGCCTCCGAGAGTTATACAGGTCGCAGACTTGTATGGCAATCGGTCAGGTGCCGCAAAGAGATTGGTAGGAGATCATGTAGCTTTATGGGGCCGTAAATTTACAGGAAAATAAATGCCATTCATAACATCGTTAGATTGACAAGACGCAGGTGCAAAGACAAAGTTTATAAATGGCTACTACAGCTGGATTATGACACAACAGAACAGATTTTGGTATCTGTACAGTGATGTGCATTGTTAGACGCATGTTACTGTATTGCATGTTGTGCTCACATAGACACATAATCTATGCTCATACACACTGCCTGTTTCACTCACACACAATTTCACAACACACCCTCATCTTCACAAACTCTCACTCACCTTAACCCTTACATTACACACATACACTGTATTATTATGACGAATTTTCTGTTTCTTTTTATTTTTTTATTTTTTTTTATTATCTATTTAATATTGTTTTCATGTCTTCATCACCTTTTGTAAATTAAAGGATGATTGTATAACATATATTATCATAATATTATTCATATTGTCGAGTGGAACGAAAGATACTAGATCCCACAACACAGGGAATCCTAGTGTGGGATCTAGGGAGACATTGTGTTTTTATAAATTTTTTTGAGACCATAAAAATATTATTATATTATATTATTATTATTATTGAAAATAAGATCTTAATACAGTCGCGCGCTTAGCTAAGGCCGCGCGCTCGTGAAACTGTTTTTCGGTGATTATTCCTCAATGGTACATCGGACATGAACCATCTCGCTTCAAAACACTCCTCAGTGTCCACACTATCACCGTGGTAAATTTGGTCAAGATCGCGCAAGTGGTTACGGAGGAGTTCAGCCACCAACAAACATCTATACCGATTATAATTATCGAATATAATAAGTACAAAACTGATTGAAACACAATTATCTTCTTAAATCCAAAAATACTAGAGCGAGGGAAAAAGTACTAACTTGCCGTGGTTGTAGAAAGTTCAAGTGCAATGTCAGAGTTCGCGCGGGGGATGCCCGCTCAGGGCAAATATGTTGTTTTTTTTTTAAATATTCGAAATTACCCCTCCAGGTACATTAAAATGTTTCTCTTAGGAGTGGGTTCACTTCGTTAGTGTTATGACCAGGATTCGAACCCGGGACCTCTCGATTGTGAGTCCAAATCCTTTACCACTAAGCTGCCGACGCTTACCGACGAATGGATATTATGTCAGACAGCAATCTCTCCCGTAAAACCCAACCAATTTAAATCATGGAAAGTAGGAATCGTCTCAGTATGTGAGACAAAGACAGAGTACAATGTAGGGATGCAACCGGTATTGGTGCTCGGTTGACGAAGAATATGTCATGTAGGTTTTCTACTATCAAACGTTCGCGTTTCATAACTATACACTAAAACGTACAGAACAACAAGTGTATTCGTGCCGGGCTGAGGTGTAACCCTCATACGGTGCAAACAACTCTTTACTCTTTGGTTCAACGCACCAATATATTTTTTATATAAACAAATATTCTACGACATTCTACACAGCGCTATCTAGACCCAAAGTAAGTATAGCTTAACTAGCTTGTGTTATGTGTTCTATTCTCATCTCATCATCATCATCAGTTATGAGGATATACATACATAGATGAATTGTTTTTATTGTAAATACATATATATTATTCATAGAAACACCCAGACCAATGAAAATATTCATATTCATACACACAAATATGTGCATTGAGCGGTAATCGAACCCGCGACCTGTGATCTGGCAGTCGAACGCTCTACCGGTACGCCACAGAGATCGTCGTACTTGGAATTTTTTACCAGCACACGTGTTTCCTTCTTCCTACAATCCCGGGTCCTTTAAGCGGGGCTTAAAAAGCATCTGATGACGCCATCAAGTTGAGGGCCCCATTGTAGAATTATGTAAAGTAATGGTGACCATGATTACTGAGACTTTACCTTACTATCAGGCGAGGTAAGGTCATATTGACCGTTATAAAATAAAGAAAAATTGGCTTAACGCAAAATAGTTAAAACATTGGGAGCTAGGGTACACAATGAATGATCATCTTAATCCGTGACATATTATAATGAAATATTTCATTACAGAACTACAAAAACCGCAGTATTACGGCGATCCGTCATGTCGCTTTAGTCAACAAATCCGTTTGCAAATCTGTATTGACATTCATGAGTTGTTTTCTAAATTAGATTGTGCTTGTAAGCCTGTTTCCAAAGGCTACAATTCAGTTCGGATCACTACTCTATCCACTTCTTTCTGTTTATGATTGTTTTATATATCCAACCTTGTATGTGTTCCATAAGTGTTTGTGTGTGATAAGTGTTTTTGACTTTTCCATGGATTGAATGTAAATATTAAACGAAACATGTGATAGAGAGATCGAGCTATTGAATCAACTTAATTGAAGTAAGGTGTTCCACAATTTTGCACTTAATTATTATCAATAATTTATCGAAAATAATGGCATCTATTAGATATTTATAACATTGATGCAACATAACGCACCTTTTTGAAGGCGCGAATGGGGCAATGGAGAGAACTAGAACTAGAACTATCTTCGATATCCAGTATATTGATACATTTCAGGAGCATGTAAAGGTTGAGAACTATTTCTTGATGATAGTCTGAGCTCTGACAGCTACATTGAACTGCATCGTCTAAGTAGAATGTTGGAGGGTTCAGGGCTGGTCTATCAGTTGAACAAGAACAAGACTGTCGCGCATTCAAGTTCCGACCTGGAGGTTGACTTTTTGCAATTAAAGTTAAAAAAAGAATTGTACCTAGCAGAATAAGTGTAAACTCTGTTAAATGTAAACCTGCTATTTCGTGTAGCCATAGAATATTGAGTTAGTTTTTTTATTTTTTTATTTATTAGTACACGTCAATTTGACTTCACCTCGCCTGATGGTAAGCTGAAGGTAAAGTCTCAGGAAAGAGGGTCACCATTACATAAACGTACCATGTTAACAATGGAGGCACTCAGCTTGACGGCCTCATCAGAAGAGGATTGTCGTCGCAGCACCACGTGACATCCACCGATTAGTGGGATCATAATGCTGCGACCATAATCCCCCTGTCCGGCTATGCACTTGCTGACCCCTGAACGCAATCAAACCGAAATTGGATTACTATGGAGGGTTTTTCGCAATCGTACAAGGTGGTACCTACCCGGCCGAATTTTGTGACAAATTTGTGTCATCAAATTTCTACCACCACAGATATTCACTAGTGAATATCTCTGAATCGCAATGGGTTTCACTAACATTTAAAGTACACTCGGGCTCAGACTAACTGTGGCTCAGATCAAAGGATTTTTTCCATGCTTTTGAGCCTATAACATTCGTCTGTACGGTACACAAAGTGCAGCGTTGACAGTAGACAACTTTATAAAAATATGTACAAATATTTTTACTTTGTTTATATTTACAGTGTGCTGTAAGTGACTTTTTATATATTCATGTTTGAGGATAGTACTAATTTTTCACAAGCTATATATTCTGACAAGCTTTTATTTAACTTGCCCTGATAGTTCGTAAATTAATATCTATAGGTCAAATCTACGAAGCCCAAATAGAACCACTTCCTAAAAGATTGGACGCAAACTTGGTATACTTCGTATCTACGGTGACAATGTGAAAACTTGGTACTATGAAGGTATTCTGATCATGGAGTCGGAAGGTGTCCATAGGAACTCATGAACTATATCATGCTATATGATATCCAGGGTCTGAAGATAGAGACGGTTGGTGGTCATAGAAACTTCTGAATGTCGAGCTAATTTGTCACCTACAGGCAGAGACACAGACAGTGCAGTATCTGCACTCCGTGCTGCTTATAGACGGGGTCAAGTTTTCTTTTGGTAACAAAAGAAAACTTGACCCGTGACCATGGCTGCTGAAAAGCAACCGAAACGTCGGGTTTAGTGTAAATAATTCAATAACATCTAATAAATCGCGATAGAATCCGTTAAAAATAGTTTTTTTTTCAAACTGAGAATCAAACCAGACACCTTTCAATAACATACATACGTACTAACTTGTGTCACAGGGTCAAAGATTTATACCAATTATTTATACTATTCTAGATGACTTGTTTGTAACCTATATGAAAAAAGATATTGATTTACTTTCTATTTAACCTCAATATAAAAGATCAGATATAAATTCTATTTAACTTCAATTTTAGGTTTGAATGGTTTTCGGTCTTTCTCTCTCCAGTAGGCAGAGATAACAGCCGGCCATGTACTTATATTCTTACACACTTCACGAGCTTCCTCTACTGTCATTAAACCTTTCATGCAAGCCCGAGTTTTCGAGTACTTTTGACCTACCCTTTTATAAGAAAGTGTGATTACATGTGTGATATGCGAAAGCGATTTTATAATCCTTAGATTATAAAATCGCGTCGCTTATGAATGTTTTCATAACCGGCTTCCCTAGTCTCTGAGATCATTCGACAGAAAAACTCAAGGTGAATGCCACTAATCTTTCGCTAAATCTGCGTCAGTCATTTCAGTCTCATTTCATTAAAAGTCTGTACATCTGTAAAGTGATAATTGGCTCATAATGAGTCGGTGAATTACTATTTACCACTCTCATACATTGGTATATGCATTTTATTATATACTTACGCCGATATTATCTTCAGGGTCACAATCTGCCAACAAATTTTGCGGGTACCTAGTAGGAAGTAAGCCTATTGCGGTTAACACTGCACTTTAAATTTTGATCTGCTCTAAGATTCTCTTGCGCAATAACGCGTTGCCCGACCCTGGAATCGATTATGTGACCTCATGCACAGCAGACGCACTAGCCTTCTTCGTTGTAGGTAATTTTATACTATCTGATCCTATCTGAATTTAAGTCAGTAATGTATTAAGTAAGATTCAGATTTATCACCATTCACTTACGAATACGGTATCCTAAACATTATTCACTATTGCTGCTCTACAAAAGCCTCTGACTTGATACGGAAGGAAAGATGTTTATCGTGTTGAATAGAATCGAACCGTAAAGTTTCATATAGCTATAGACTGTAACAACAAGAACACCAACAATAATAGCTGGGAGAACTAAGTGCCAATGAATAGAAGAAATTGTCAGGGTAGCGGTAGAGCGTTCGACTGCGAAGTCAGAGGTTTTATTCCCGTGCAGTGCAAATATTTTAATCACGGCTGCCTGCATTGCAGGTAACCGCATGGTGCGTATAAAGCCTAAAGGATAAAAACAAATAAAATGAACAACTTAGAATCTAATTTTTATTCGTCGCTTTTAGGACCCCTACATAAGAAAAATACAACGATGCCAAAAGATAAGAATTCTATTCGTTTTGCTACTATACAAGTTTCCCTTACAATAAAGGTATACAATTCCGCAAAGTGTATTACAACGTCAATTCTAAACTTAGTGATTTACATCGAATGTATGTTGATTTTGTGAAGAAACAGCTGAAGTAGTATTTTGTATTAACTACACTATAGATGACAATATACTACTGGCGGGATAATTGAAAACATGCTATTAAAAAAAATTGGCCTCACAAATGCGTGCTTAATAAATGTATGTATTTTTATTATTTAAACTGCCGCATAAAATGAAGAAATGCATGCAAGTTTTTATTTAATTTTAAAGACACTAAAATATTATTTGTGAAATATAAATAATAATACAATCAAACACTATCGTGTCGATACACACGGTACTGTATCCCTGTGGATTATCATTTTGTCAACTTAATAGTTGTTTGTAAAATTAATTAAACGTCATGTGTTTAAGTTCACACCAAAACGAAAAAAAAAAACACTGATCGCAGTGAAAAACGCAAGTTTATTTCTTTACACAACCACTTCATACATTCGATCCTCTAATAGTTTTACATCATTATAGACTATGACAGTACATATATATTTGTATATATAAATAAATAAAAAGAAATAAAACTATTAAAAAACGTAATAATGTTTTGTACTTTAAGAGCTCTATTAATGGTTTAAATATTTACATTACACGGAAAATTTATTGAAAATAATAATATGATCAGTAAATCATCAATCATGTTATTACAGCCTATTGTCTAAAGGCAATAAAAGCTTTGATTTTCTTCAGAATAACTTCGTTAATAGATTGATTTTGTGAAAACGCTAAAAAAAATTCTGACAGAGCTTAAGTTTGAACTAATAACACTCTAAACTCTATAGGCATTCATTCAATTTGTATATTTCACATCCTTTTTCACGCAGGACGTGGAATCTTTAATAAGGCTACCATATCTGGCAGTATCCTATCAATTAAAGCATCTGTCGAAATGTATGCTAACTTCAAGTTTCTAGATAGTTTTATGGTATTAGGGTTATAGGGAGATACTTACTCTTCATCATCATCATATTCACAGTGTTAGTTAGTTACGACATATTGTTCCAAATATTTTTAAAGTAAATCAAAAGATAAATAGATTAGTCAACTTGAAATATTGAATTAAAACCAAAGTATGATACTGATGGCAGAATATGCTATTAGTTCTAACAAGATTTACAAAATGAATTTTAGATCTAATAGTTTTGAGACGTTTGTGGTCAATTATTATCATTACAACTATTATTAACAACAACGATATTAACACTGGAAAGAAACTACACCAAAGAAATTTTAGAAGGTAGGTACATTTTTGTACGTTTATTAATAAAAACATCAAATTGAACTGTCAAATTATTTTTTCCAAGCGTAGTTTCCCCACACGGTTTCTGCGATATATTCATCTAATATTATTATTTTAAAATTATACTTTTTATACATACTTATATTTATATATTATTAGTTATAATATATCTACAGTGTCATTAGTATTATAAACAATATTTACAACACTGACTTGTTCTAGGTCTAAATCTAGTTTGAACAGAACATTAAATTATGAAATATAATAATATTTTACGTATAATTCATAATGATAGAATATGATATATAATTAAATGTTATAAAGACAATTTATTTTGAAAGTATAACTAATATTAAGATAGGCAAACTAAAGGACCGTAGCTGTCAACATGATAAAAAACAGATGAGCTTTATTCCTGTATAAAAGAGTCGGTGCAAGCCCGACATAACCGCCCCCGCTGACCGGCGGGGGGGGGGGGTATCCGAAGGGATTTCCGCACGATAAAAAAAAAAAAAAGGTATATGTAAATCAACACCTTAGCAGCAATATTATTTATACATTATAAAGCAATAGATTTACTCTAAGTACTACTTACAATTAGTTCCATATGGGGCAGTGCCTATTATATTAATTACTGTGACTTCTGGTAGTTAACGTTTTATTATTTACAAATAATATATAATAGATGCGTATATCACTTTTATAATAAGACGCTACACCTGATATATAATAAATAGAAATAGTAAAAATCTATACATAAATAATAGTAATAACTATGAAACCCAGACAAGTGAAATCTATATCTACTATCACATGGATTAATACTTCTGACTATTTTAGTGTCATATACACTGTATAATTATAATATGTAACAATATAATACACTTCTATTATTATTAAAGTTTATGAAATTCACAACATCCTATACACTTTATAAGTTATCCTTCACAAATAAATTTTCCTCTTTGGTCATTCCAGAATTATCAAATACCTCACAATTCATAGTCCTATTGACGTAATTACCATATAACTTAAACAACCTTATAATAAATATTAACACATATTATTTATTTCTTTATTTCTATTATATCCCATTAACAAATGTGGCTAAGACTTCGTGTCGCATATACCTACTATACAATTTACATCATTATTATGGCAAAATTTTCTCATAATAAATGTAAATAATAGTAATTTTTAAATAGCTTCTATGGTATTCCTTATATTTTGCATGCAATTGACGGGTTGTTCTTGTACAACTCTTAGAATTGCAGTTAAAATATTGTTATTATTATTATTTATTTTACACCATCAAACGAAACCATGAGTGCAATCACCTAAGTAACGACTAGTGGGGTAAAAACAGCCTTGTATAATACAGAAGTTATTTAACCGTATGAAATCGAAAAACCTACACTGTCGAACTCGTAAGTTTAAAAGTCTTTATTAGATCACAGTATCTAGGTCTCCAGGATAGACCTCCGGCATTGTCAATCATAGAAAACTCTCCGATGCTCTCGTTTCCTCCCTATCGACAGCAGACACTATTTCGACACCTTCATCATAATTGTGAAGTTTAGTTGTATTATTAGTGCAGTAGTGTTGGTCCGGATCTCCATATTGACTATGGTAGAATTCTTCTCGCATCATATGGTTCAGGTTAGTACACCGGAAGAAAAGAATCTCTTGGAACGGCTTTCTAAAATCCCTGTTCAGGGTTGCGTAGATAACTGGGTTCAGTAAACTATTCAGGTATCCTAACCACAGAAAAATAGCACTGACTGCGTCAGGGATGGCGTCTTCTGCAACGAATGGCCGAATTAAGGCCAGCAAGAAAAACGGGAGCCAGCAGATCACGAATGCTGACATTATAATGCCTAATGTCGTTGAAGCTTTGCGTTCTTTGGCTAGTTGGAACCGCAGTTTCTTGTTATGCGAAGCTGACGAATGCAGCAGGTCTTTGGCGATATGACTTTTATGAGCAAAATTTGAGAGCGATGATCGAATTCTATTGGTTTTTGTTTGGTCTTTTTGACTGCTTTCCGAAGATTGTCTGCGTCGCTCTTTAATTTGAAGTTTACCTGGCACCAACTGGTTTATGGTTGGTGAATTGTTTATTGTGTGAATAGGCTTGATGGGGGTTTTTGGTTGTTGCAACATTGGACACTGAGACTCGTTGGATTTCCTTTGACCGCTAAAGCATCTCCTAATGGTGCTTTCCGTTTTTTCTACACTACACTGTAACAAAGTAATAATAAAAAATTAGTATATTTTCTTACAGAATGAACAGTACACTAGTAGAGGATATTAAATTAAGCATCGCACTGTAAATAGTTTCAAGACATTTGATTACTTAAAAAAATTGAACATCCCAATATGAACCACTGCATCTATTTGAGTAGTACATCATGCGTATGAGGCATTTCTGTTAAATTAACTTTTCGACAACAGTAATCAAGACTACACTAACTGCGGTTGTGAAGCAAATGTAAATTTTTCAACAGAGCGCAAGCGTTTTAAATAGTAAAAACGTGATAACTTGTAATTAAATAAAGTTTATGTATTGATTTTTTTATGGAGTTAGTAAGTTATTTTCCTACGCAGCCTATACAGGATTTCATTATAAACTTATGATTTATTGGTAGTTTTTAAAATAACACAAGTTAGCCGAGTATGTACCTGATAGGATTAAAAATAAAATTCAGGATAAATTACGCCAACTAATAGTTAGCGTACTTTTTTATGTAATGTTAAAATCCTTCAAAGTTACAACTTACAAAAATAAACCAATTTGGCAATATATTTAAATACCTAAGTATATTCCTTAAGCTGTAAGGTCACTCAACGTTGTGTAAACTAAAATTTAACTACTCAGACTACTTTCTAAGTCAAATGTTATTTACGATTGCGGTATGCTATTACACTAAGATAACTTAAAAATAGCCTTATAAGGCTAGCGCCTCGTGTTCTTTCACCTAACAAGTCTGTAACTACAGTTAGCTCAATACGTATTAGGCGATCGCAGAAAGTTGGTTTATTTACAACAAATTTTCAAAATATTAAATATATAAAACGCCAGAGTAAACTATTTGGCACTAAAACACAAAATGGCCAAATTTAAAGTAAGCGTAATGTTTGTGAGGCGTAGAGGCGTGTCGTGTGTGTCCTAACATACGCCTGCCATCTCACCGACGCGGGAAAAAACCCGACTCCATCAGGCGAGGCCGCGGTGGTGGCCAAACTCCGCCGGTAACCCTGGGCTTATCCTTTCGAGGGCTTACCCGGGGTGCCCGGCAATGGACACTTGGGGAGGACACCGTGTGGTTTTAGTCGGTCCGATTCCGACACGCCCACTCCATCGTTGGTACCGATGGGTGAACCCGTGGGGGTTTCCACACGTCAAAAAAAAAAGCATAGTGTTTGTTGCTGGTGTCGTTTTATCCTTTGCGCCCTGAGTCATTCTGAATGAATGGCAGATGACTCAGGTCTTCTTATTCTTTCACTTCTACACGTTTTTACTTCTTAGTAATAACAATCTCAGAATGTCCAGACGGATGCCCATAAGTAACGTGTCTCTCAAAACAAGCGCCACTTCTCTTTTTTTTTCACGTGTGGGATCTCCTTTAACCTTACCAAAGATAGCGTTGAGGCGGGTGTGTTGGAATCGAATCGGATAAAACCTCTTGGTGTTATTGGGGAGACCGGTGGGTTCTAATCGAGTAACTCCTGGGACAGGACCTGTTCGATGGTTCTAATATAATATCCACGATTAGCTAAGTAAACGGATAATCAAATTGTTTAGACGGTGCTTGTTTACCAGAAAAACTTAGATAACTCCTCGGTGTAAAATAAATACATATACTAAGTACCAACTAGTACTATAAGTTACGTGGATATCGTAGAAAATTTCAAGGAAGTCAAAATGTTTTCCTCTAAAAAATACTTATGAACACTTACCGTAGTATTTGTGCTTGCTGTGGAGCCTCTAGGGGGAGGCTGCGAGGACTGGTTGCCCAAAAGTTTCGCTTCTGCCGCTCCACCATTCTTTACATTTATCTCGAGATAGCAATGAGTCTCCAAGTGCGACTGAGCTCTCCTTTCTTCTTTAACAATTTTTTTAGCTGCGTTAAATATCTTATAGTACACTACTACCATTACCGTCAGTGGTATATAGAATGAGCCCATAGTAGCGTAAACTTGATACACCTTATTCTGCGATACAGAACAGGATGTTGCAGTCTTTTCATTACCCAGTATGAGGACCGGTGGGAGAGATATGCATGCTGCACTTATCCATACGATAAACACGCAAAAGAGCATTCTTCGGGGTGTTCTTTTAACACCATATTCTAAAGGTTTCGTTATGGCATAATATCGATCAACAGAGATCATACAAAGATTAAGGATACTCGCAGCACAAGACAGAACGTCACTGGATACCCAAAAATCACAAATGATTGGTCCAAAAGGCCACGTTCCCATAATATCGTACACGGCGGCAACCGGCATAACCATGAAAGCTACACACAGATCGCTCACTGCCAGGGATACGATCAAATAGTTACTGGGTCTTCTCAACTTTCTCACCAAGCGTACAGCAACACAAACAAGGATATTTCCAATTACAGTTCCTACAATAACAGTCATAAAAACTAATGTCAGGAGTATAGCAACGGGAGCAGAATATTTAGAATGTTTTATATGACCAGGTTTTAAGTATGTGACGTTATCATCTAAGGTATAGTTCAGTGAGGAGTTGATAGTAGTTACGTTGAACTCCGAACTTAAATCTGTTTCGAAGTCTGTCGAAGCTAGTGTCGGTCGCAAAAGAATAGATGCCAGTACGAGAAGACACGAAGGTAAAGCAACAAAGCTAGGCAGTGAACGGTGGGAGTTATGACTTTGAGTCGCCATACGAAGCCCTTGATTGGGTATCGATTGATTTGTACGTAATTCTGACGTAACCATACATTGGTTTTGTTTCTCACTTTGTGGATCGTCGATGCACAAATTACGATAACTAATCAAGTTTGAAAAATAACCTCGTCGCGGAGCTTTTTGGTTTTAGAATGGCGTGTTTGATTACAATTGAGAATGGGCTTTAATTGACATATTGCTAGGATTGTGTTTTCAATTCGAAGCAGAGCCATTTGAGTATAAGATTGCGTATGATAATGTTCCTTGTATCGCTGTTATAGAGTCGATTTTTGTTTAAGTCGAAGATTTTGCTCGAAGTCAGCAGGGTGTATTGTTTTATTGTGCGAGAAAGGCGGCATGAACGGTTGCTACTTCAATATCCCGACTGCGGATTGCTTCATTAGCTCCGTTGATTGGTGTAGAAAATTTCCGATCTGAAAAGAAAAGAAAAGTTTTTGAATTCGTTATACTAAAATTAGCAGACAAACCTACTAACTGATGTCCGCCAAATTATTCGTGTGATATAGTCATTTAAGGTTTAGAATCAGCGTTAAGAAGTTTCCTATATTGGACCCAGGTACGTAAAACATTGACATATAAATTTGATTATTCCAATTGTCTAGTTTCATATATTGTGTTGTTGGGTTAAGGAATTTCATATTTTTCTTTCAAGATGTAAAATGTATTCTGTGTGAAAAATAATATAATAATGAAAGTTTAACCGATAGGTACTTGATTATATATTTCGATATTTTATATTTCGTGTAGCTATAGTATTAAGAGCTTTACATTCTCGAGGACTAAATAAAGCTCATTATTATAAACATTGTATCTGGTCTAATAAGCACAAAATATGGAATGAATAGAATAATAAGTAAGGGCAATTTTATCTTTACTAATAACACTCAGAGTAAACAACCTTCGTTTTTGAAATTAATTAAAATTAATCTTACTTAACCTAATTTTATAGTCTTCAAATGTATATTTAATTTTCATGCTCTAAGAGATGAGATACAGATATACTGTGCTATAATATTATGTTTGTAATAATGCTGAATTTTTAACAGCAACCGTTGCAAATTATCAGTACTCTAATCTGTTAAGAAATATACAAGACGGGGACACCGTGGTTCCCAAACCCTAGGGGGCCATCTCGAAACCGGAGATGGCCCAGGGTCAGTCGGGGTGCGAGGGATATGCTCTATGGGCAACCTTACACCCCGGCGTCTGTAGACCCGAGACGGCGTGCGGTTTTAGTCGGTTCAAGCCCAACATAACCGCCCCCGCTGGCCGGCGGGGGGGTATCCGAAGGGATTTCCGCACGAAAAAAAAAAGGTATCATATATTTGATATAAAATATATAGAAATCATAATAATATATGAAGGTATTTCAAAAAAATAGTTCTTTAATGGAAAATGCAAATTATATATTTATAATACCTCTTATATATATATATATAACCTCTTAAAAAGGTAAAATTAATCAAGATATTAAATTTTTCATTGCAATTCGAATTATTATTTAAACTGCAAGTAAAATTTTAAGATAATGACTTACTTAATACCTTTTAGGGTTTGCACTATCTTTAACAGAACATTCTAACGCGCATATTTATATTTTGAATTAAATCGGTACTTCACGTATTTTTGACTTTTCTGTAAGTTTAGATTTTGGAAGTCGGTTTAATTTTTTTCTTAAAATTTTACTTATTTCTGCCTTTTTAGTGTTCATGTTCAATTTTATCGAAGGCGAATTTGGGTGAAACCACAGATAGTGAGACAATTCAAATTCGCCTTCGATAAAATTGGTTATGAACATGAACACTAAAAAGGCAGAAATAAGTAAAACTTTTAGAAAAAAAAAATACCTTACCCTTACCCGGGGTGCCCGGCAACGGACACTTGGGGAGGACACCGTGCGGTTTTAGTCGGGACACGACATAACCACCCCCGCTGGCCGACGGGGGGGTATCCGAAGGGATTTCCGCACATTAAAAAAAAAAAAGACAGTGAGACAATAACAGTTAATGAGACAAGCGAAGAAAGAGAGAAATGTCTATCTCAAAGCAGGAAATTAGCATCCAATAATATTTTCAAATAGAGTAGTGAATAAAGCAAAAACCGAATTTCCTAAATGTGAACCTGCAATAATAAAAATCATTTGAGTACTGAAAACTAGAAGACCATATGGTGACAGATAGATGAAAACGCTGCTAACTGCTTGGTTCTATAATAAATTTATTATAGGTACGATATAATTCCTTCTATAACTTAAACGAGACATTCATGCTGTATATCGTTAATGAGTTCTGTTATTCTGTTAGCCTTCTTTATTCAAGTCTAGACAATTCGAGCTCAATCTTGGCTACAGTAACGTACCTATTTTGTCATAGGATCAATATCATTTGTAATAGGATAAACGTAGCGATACCTCAATCAATTCACAATTTCTATTGGATTTTAAAGAGTTCCCCGGTCTATGTCCAAAGTCCAAAATTATGCTTATCCGCATTCTAGAAACCCATAACATAATCAATTTAAGCTATGCTCTTACTAGATACTAGGGATCTAGATAGTGTGGAGTAGAATGTACTAAAAAAAAGTTTTGCGTTGAATTTATGTTGGAATACTACAACATAAAAGTGATAGACGGATGTAAGACTTAACAGTGCTCGCAGATAGACGCTATTTGTCTTGGTTACTGATAGCTAAGTTAGAACCAAGTCTGGCAAATGCATTCTAGACGTGAGAGTAAGAAACTACTTTACTTTTTACTTTTCCGATGGCAAAAATATACAGACATGAGACGGTTGTATTAAAATCTTCTTTATTGTACAAAACTGTCTGTTTGGCAATATTTCTCAATGGCTCCAATCGTACACTTTTCAATACCTATAAATATTGATAATATCTTAATACCATCTAATGTTAATCAGATGGTATGTAGATACATCTTAGATAAACTAAACACGACCACGAACTATCCGAGGACCACACGACAAAAATATTAACCAGCTCTAACAGCCATCAGTGCTCATAAAAATAATAATTAAAAAAATATATAGGGTCATAATAACGTCATCGTAACCATTTTAGGAACATGGCACCTATTCTTTTAGTGGCAACACTACATGATGATTATCAATCAGGGTAATTGTGTCGTTACCGTATAAGGTATAATAGACTATAAGTAAGCATGACACGTACGGTCAGCTTCAAAAGTTGATAATCATATCCAGGTGTCAAAAGTAAGTGATACTACAAAGTGTCAAAAGTAGGTGATGCTACACAGTTTAGTGAGATGAGCAATGGAATCAGCGCCTTGTGTGAATTTAATAGCAAATGAAAGATTTGTTTTATAGTTCTACGCTGTTATTTCTTTTTTCATATTTCGCACAATTTTGAACGTCAAGGTAACATTGTACTCATTATCAACTTTTGAAGCTTTGTCGCAATACTTACATTTGACACTTTGTAGCATCACCAACTATTGATACCTGGATTATGATCATCAACTTTTGACGCTGACTGTACGTCTTTGCTAGGATTCGTAGACAGGCCTATATCAAACAAATATTATCTTTTCGGATAATTACCTGACTTAAGCGACATTTTTATATAGTCAACTGTAGACAACTTTTTACTATTTACTCGTATATAAAGTAAGCTGATGCTCGCGGCTCCGCCCGCGTGGAAGTCAATTATCATTTTTGGTCATATCTTCGGTTATATTTAATTAATTGCAATCAAACATACGGATTTTAAGTCTGACCAAGACCTTTCTAATAGAGCAAACCGCATCAAAATCCGTTCAAAAGTTTTTGCGTCCATCGTGAAAAAACAGACAAGAATTCAAAAAAGAATAAAAAAATCAGAATCGTTCATTTAACATAACCCAAGTTTTTTTTAAATATTTCAAATTTTTACACTACTAATTTAATATTCTATAATAGTATAAATTTAGCAACTATAGTTTAATGTATTTTTTTAATTTAACTGTTTAAATTCTTCATAACCTTAAACAAAACAGAATTAATCATATCCATCGTTAAAATCGTAAGGTAGTACTGAACTTTATAAATTCCAATCAATATCCCACAGTAAAATTAGGTTCAACAACGCGAATTTATAATAATTTTATTTACTGAAAAGTTCTCGAATTGTTCTTTCTAAAACCTAATTCAAACTATGACATGTCAGCGGTTAAATATGTAGTACTTTGTACAAATACTTTTTATTTTGTGAGGAAGTCCCCTCAGATAGGTACTTCCCCGCTGGCTAGCGGGCGGGTGTCTGGCGGTGAAAACAGCACGCCGTCTCGGGTTTTCAGATGGCCTAAATGGAATGAAAACCAGACCCAGGGCCATCATCGGTATTGAGATAGCGTCCTCGGGTTTGGGAACCAGTGTCCCCGTCTTACCCCCTGAAAAAGGGGGGAAGCGTAACGCACCACCGCCACGGCCTGCTTCTGCTAGGGTGACAGGTGGCTCGACCTGTCGCCACCGATATAGTTGCGAAAAGGCTCTCGCCTCCAGGTCCCATGGCGGAGTTCCAGCAAGGAAACTCAACGCCTCGAAGGAGATCGTGCGGTACCCCCTTATGACCCTGTTGGCCATCACTCGCGGCATCCGCACATTTATGGCCTTCAGAGAGATTGTCAGATTGTCGAGATATATTGGACACCGCCAACATCATCTCACTACGGGCAACTGCGTCTTTCGCCAGAGCCCTCACGCGCATGATGGCATCCACGGTGGAGCGTGTCCACCCACACTTGTGGTCCGGCCCCACACTAGAGGGATGCTTCGCGAGTACTATTTCAAAGAGTTTGCACACCTCATCGAGCAACACTATGGGCCGATAGGTGGACAACAAGTCCGCTGGTTGCTTTGTACAAACATTTTTTTTTTTCGTGCGGAAATCCCTTCGGATACCCCCCCGCTGGCCAGCGGGGGCGGTTATGTCAGGCTTGAATCGAATAAAACCGCACGCCGTCTCGGGTCTACAGACGCCGGGGTGTAAGGTTTAGAGCATATCCCTCGCACCCCGACTGACCCTGGGCCATCTCCGGTTTCGAGATGACCCCCTCGGGTTTGGGAACCACGGTGTTCCAGTCTTGCCCCGGTTTTGGGGAGGGGCGCTAGTCGCCCCACCGTCCCGGCCTGCTTCTGCTGGGGTGACAGGCGGCCTCACCCGCCCCCCCGCTTTGTACAAACCCTAATATCTATTATGTAACGTCATTATGAGCATTCTCTTCTATTCTGAGAAAAAAGCCAAATTCTTGTAGCAGTTTGTTTCAAACAATTTAAAATTATGTGTAATGAACAGATGAATCATATCAATAATACCCGTCAATAATTTTGCGGATATTTTATTAAAAAAACTAAACTTCCTGCTAAAAATCATACCTACACATAAAATTTGATTTTGAATTATAGTGATTCACTCGTGAAATTGGGTCACGACATCACTGATTGTTAGGATTGATACGTCGAATAAACTAAAGGTATCGTACCCTATAAATACAACGGCGACAAAGTTCGTTTATTATCTTGCAGTAAAAAATGGGTGATATTTTTCATCCGCTAGTCCGCATTTCTACTGCGCGATACTGAAAAGCCACGGAAGCTATGTGGCGCTCACGCTACACGAAAACAACCTGTCTTTTCCATATTCTACATTCCACAAAATTCCGATGTATATGTTAAGAAGGCTAATAGGATAAGAATACAGATATACGAGAGTGGTGTGACCTGAAAGAGAATTTCGTAACGAGGATTGAAACGGGTATGTTAGGCTTGTTCGTGCACGCAGAAAGAATTAGTACTTTGAATATGACACACCAGGCATGTAAGGCACGCGTTAGAGAGCAGGAAGGCGGGGTCAACCTCGCAAAATATAAAACGATTAAATTGATAATGCATTGAAAAAAAAGGCAGGTTAGAAGCACCCGAAACCGGAGGACTTGCATGAAAGCTTTGTTCGAATCCCGGCCATTAAACTACCGACGTGAACCCACTCCTAATACAAGCAATTTAGCTTAGCTGGAGGGCAGCGCAGGGGTTAGGGGGAATAATATTAATTTAGGTTACTAATATTTTTTTTTTTAAAGAGGTAAGGCCTCTGGCACTCTCAGTAAACTTACAAAGACAAACAACTGCTTCTTAAATTCAATACAAAAAAGACAGTTAATATCTCGTCTACATCTATACTATTATAAAATTGAAAATTAGTTGTTACTGGAGATATTAAAAAAATACTTAGGTTATGTTAAATGAAATATTCTACCCACAAATTTTTTTTTTTTGATTTCTTTTCTGTTTGTCTCTTTGCTCCCGATGGACGCAAAAACTACTGAACGGATTTTGATGCGGTTTTCTGTCAGAAAGGTCTTGGTCAGACTTAAAATTTGCTGTATGTTTGATTGTAATTGGTTAAGTAGAACCGGAGATATGACCAATAAATGCTAACCGACCACCGTGGGCGGTGGTATCTACTAGCTGATCAGCGGCATCAGCTAGTAGATATCACTATGAAAACATATTTTCAATTTAAAAGCATAACAGCAGAGCCTATAAACGAATAAATAAATACAATAAATTAATTTGCTTTAAGTAAACTTCAAATGGAAATAGGTAGATTAATATAACCTTTTCTTCTTACACATAGAATAAATGTAATTGTGTGGAACCATGCGGCATGTAATTTCCCGTATAGAATAGGTTCCGCTTTGCTCACGGTACGAGACATTATGTTTTAACCGCTGTGTAGCCATGACGCGGCGCTTCTGGTAATGGTGTTCTGTGAAACATGCTGTTTCATGTGAAACGACAGCTAACTAGAGATAGCATGTTCGTACGTTGAGTGTGGATCAGTTTCACGAGATGAAAAAAAAGAAGATTTTTACTGGGAATCGAGATACACAAGGCAATAGTTAGCTTAGTTAAGTTATTATACTATAGATTGATCAAATATAATGATAATATATAATGAGAAGCGGCGACAGCCCATTGGTGTACGTAACGGACTGCCGAGACGAGGTCTCGAGTTCGATCCCCAGTCGCCCCGGGCACCCTCCCCCCACCTCTGACTTTTTATACTTATGTGTGTATTTAAAAATGTTGATCGTTGCTCGCTTAGTAATGTGCCCGGTAGATGGCCATAGGTTCGCCCCCTATCCCTTTGGCACCTAAACATTACTGGCGAATCGTGGGTGCGTAATAAGCCTCTGCCTACCCCTTCGGGGATACAGGTAGTGAATTTATGTATATGTTTATGTTGATCAAATATACGGGTGGTTAAGTATCATACTGCGCGCCTCTTTTTCCCAACCCTTACAGAATGTCACAGATGTTCGTATCGCAACCGGTACCGACGGCTTAACGTGCATGTGTTCAGAATGGTCACCCATCCTATGACAGACTTGGCTCGTTAACCTTGATAAAACGGGTGTCTAAGTATGACGTGTTGTGTCCGTTCTTTTTTTATAGTGCACATAGTTTTTATTTCAAGTAGGAGTTATAACATCGTAAAGCTTGCTAAAAATCCGGGACATTTACACGAGAGGTTGTACGTGAGTGTTCCACACCAGTTGACTCACCACGTAATTACCACCAGAGACGTACGTCTACGCAAGACTCAACTCAACAAGTGTGGTCGCTTACCGTGTGATTCTTTTCAAACTTCGCAGTACGCGCCAGAAATAACCTACTTTCAAATTGTGAACTGATCTCTTTGACATATTTTTTCCAAGTGAATATAGTACGGCAGATTTGCAGTCATCGCAAACCTTCAAGGCATGTCCATAATTATGGAGACCTTTCAGGTACGAAGCCAACCCCCCGGTTTTGGCATTAAAATATGAAAAAATTAGGAGTATGTTGAAAGGAAATTCTCAAGAAATTAAAGTCGCACTGTAACTGTAACTCACACTGGCTTTATTTCTAAGTCTTGCCTTCTTAACTACAGAATATTCAACCCGAATATACTTCAAAAAATCAAGGTTATAAAAAGGAAGTGTGAATAACCTGAATAAATCAGTAAGTGCATTCTATCTATTTTTAACCGACTTCAAAAAGGGTAAGTTCTAGTTCTCAATACGGTTGTTTATTTTTTTATGTATGTTCGGGCATAAATAACTTCTTTATATAAGGACTTATTTGCAAAATATTATTTTTATTAAACAGACATTTATTCCGAAATGGACCCATTTAAATTTCGTAAAGATCTGATTATAAGTTTTAGAGACAGGTAACTGAAATCTTCAATTAATACCAGCAAATCAACAGCGATTGCACGCCTGTACCCGGCTAAATAGGTTGGCAGATATGTTTAGTACTTATATTCAGCAATATTTCTGACATTTATGAACCGATTTTTAAATATTTTTTTCCATTTGATTTGGTTTTGTTTTGAGGTAATCTTATATTAATTTCATTGGTTTTCGACTTTGGACTCCAGAGAAACACAAGGCAACTCCTTAAAATCAAATGGAAAATGTGAAATGATTGAGGTATTGCTAGGTTTATGACTATCCTATGACACGGCAGGTACCTTACAATGATTAAGGACATGCTAAACTGGACTAGACTTGGACTACCAAGATAGACAATGGAGCTGCTTAGCGACACACATTATGTAGGTGTCGTTTAAGTTAAGTTATTGAAGAAAAAATGTTGATACTACTTTATTATAGAACCAAGAGGTAAGTAGCATTTTTAACAATCTATCGTCGTATGGTTTTCTAGTTTTCAGTGCTTAAAAGTATTTTATTTCAAGGTTCTATTTTCGAGTTGTTTACTTTGAAAATAGCCTTGGATGCATATTTCCTACTTTCAGATAGAAATGTTTCTATCGCATATGAGCAGCGCGTTTAGTAGATTCATTCGAATTCTCTTTCGATTAATCAGTACATTCACTAAAAAGGGAAAAATGAAACATTTTTTAACAAAAAAAACTGACTTCAAAGCCAAAAAGCCACTGAATAGGGAACAATAAAGAAATTGCAGATTTAATTCAAAGATAAAAATACACGTAAGACTTCAGTTGAATTTGGATACTCTGCTTCCCGACATGCCTACCAAAGTGCCGTTAACTGTACGATACACGTTAATAAAACGTTGAAGTTATAATTTGATAATGTACCTAGTTAGTATTCAACAACATTCAACTTTAGCCGACTTCATCACAGAGCAGTACACATACACACAAACAAACGAGTCCGAATAATCTGTAGCTGTCTGCACTTGTTTGACTAGGGGTGAAAAATTAGTTCAGTTAAATCAAGCGTGCCTCGTACGTAAGAAGGGTGAGAATTAGCATATATAATCGCATTTGTGTTATCTTTCAGTTTAAATCCGTCTGATTACGTCTTATATGCACAATAAACGGATCGGTACAGGCCCATTTCTTTACATTTTACAGCGCCGTATTATCTTACTCTTTTTTAATTTGAGTAACTGCAATTCAAGCTAATATTATAAATTTGAAAGTAACTCTGTCTGTTACGTATTCACGCCTAAATCACTATACAGATTTTAAAAAGATAGATTATACCCTGGGAAAGGACATAGGCTACTTTTGGTAGCGATATCTGACATCCTACTACTATATACTACTAGTAACTCAGTCCGCATGACTGAGTTACTAGTAGTATTTACTAGTATTAAAAAGTGTATTAAACCAGCGTTCTTGCGATTGCAACCGGCGATTGTTCAACCTCAATCATCAGGTACCCGTCGCATTTCTTATCATAAAGAACTTCGTCTCAATGATGATTGACATTTTTATTTCATGAATCAATCAATCAATTGGTTCATCTTTCTCCAATTATGGTTTTACTTTTTTTATGTGATGGTTAAAGTGAAGGCCAATTATTATTTATTGATTTTGAAACGAACATAAATTCTCCCCCAAGTCTATGGACACGTGTTGCCAACCCTGTAACTATCAGGGGTGTGGAAATATCATGGAATCTCAATAGTATTTCACCTTCACAGTACAGTGCTTTTTTAAAGACATTTAGGGATTTTCGAAAGATAGAAAGAAAGTAAGCAAGAAAGAAAGAAAGTATATATAACTATTTATACTGTTGATTGATGGCACTTGGTGGAATTTACTACACATATTGAAATTATTAATCACTTCTTCTTTGTAGTCATGTTTCAAGGTATATATTAATTTAATTTATTTTGTGTAGAATAGAAGTAGATAAAAATTCCAAGTATCCTACAGGTGGGATAAGCTCAGTAGGGATATATGGAGTAGCCCATATTTCTCCAGGTAGTTTCGTAACTGCCTGGAGGAATATCTACTTCTATTTTAGGGTTTTCATGATTTATTAATACGAATCTAAAACTGTTTGTTTATCAAATATAGCCTCAGATTAAGGTTAATATTATATTCATGAGATGGTAAGTAATGTATTGAGCCGTTATGTGGTGACTAAAAACCGGCTAAGTGCGAGTCGGACTCGCTAACGAAGGGTTCCGTACAATTATCTATAAAAACGGCAAAAAAGTCACATTTGAACATGTGTTTTTTTTTTTTTTTTAAAGAATATTAGCAACCGAAATTGCTAATATTCCCCCTAACCCCTCCAGCTAAGCTAAATTGCTTGTGTTAGGAGTGGGTTCACGTCGGTAGTGTAATGGCCAGGATTCGAACCCGAGACCTCTCGATCGTAAGGTCGACTCCTTAACCACTAAGCTACCGACGCTCATTTATAATCAAATGTTCTGTGATTTCTAGCGTCTACATATTGCCGTTATCAATATCGAGCAAAAACGAGTAAAATAACGACGTTTGTTGTATGGGAGCCCCCTTATGTTTTTTATTAATTTGTTATTCGTTGTTATAGCGGTAACAGAAATACATCATCTGTGAAAATTTCAACTGTGTTAGACAGTTGAAATTATCACGGTTCATGAGATACAGCCTAGTGACAGATGGACCGACAGGCGGACAGACAGAAAGTCTTAGTAATAGGGCCCCGTTTTACCCTTTGGGTACGGAACCCTAAAAAAGAACTCCTTATATACGCTGAGTGGGTATGATGAAACTCATTTGCGTACATATTTATACCGACTTCCATTTAAGCTAATATTAGGGTGGACTTAAGTGACAATTGCATTTACATTTGCAAAGAATTCGTTTTTGATAAAATTGGAGTGCTGGTGCTTTTATTGTAACAAAGTTTCTGGTCCGTATTCTAGAACGATACTTAGTCATGAATTTCGACTTGAAACTAGTTTAAAGTACAGATTGTATGCTATAATTAAACTTGAGTCGAGATATTTTGAACGTAAATCTAAGTATCTAAGAATAGGATCTAAGGATTTAATTTTGAAACTATAATTATTACAATTTTTTTCAGGAAAGGAGATCCTTAAGATCTCTCACGGTTCAACGTCAGTCTATCAGCCACTTATCTTTTAGCTTCCAATACTGAACATGAAGTCTCGTGAAGATCAGAAGCCACATGTAAACTTTGTATCTGTTATGAATCAAGCGAAACCTGTTACAGAAATAGAAGATGAGAAAACTTCAAATCATCAGATTCTGAAAGTCTGGAAGTAATGGAGAAGGTGATAATTATATTGAATTACTTAAGTGAACAGGTAATAATCCAAAAAAGCAACGGTAGCTTAAGCTCGTATCTATAGACAAGTGGAGTATTAACTTTATATTTAAGTTACGATATTTAGCATATAGTTTAGAAACTGCCAAAATAAGTAAGAACTGCCAAAAGGTAATAGTCACCAATTCCTGTACTTTAGAATTCCTTGGAATACATATGACGGTGTTGTGGAGGTTAAATTTAATTGTTTGTGCTGGGAAATAGGTATGAATTAAATGTATTTGAAAAGGCTGCAAATATAAAAAAAATTAAATGATGAAATAAATAAAATTAGGGGCTTACAATTTTCTTTTGATATTGGTGCCAGTAAACCGGATTTGTATTTCATAGCTAAACAACAGAAATTTATTTATTCATTAATATATTCAATACAATACAAAAACAAGAAAATACTCATATTATAGTTTAGATGCGATTTTTTTTAAATATTTATTATAATTTTTTTTTGTGTTGTATGTGTGTTTTGAGTTATTTGAGTAATTATTACATGCAATAGAAACATTATTATTATTGTACATCTCCTGACACCAGTTCGAATCAATTGCACATCGTCATTGCAGGTTATTTCAATGAAGTAAATCAAATATTCCGCGCTGCTTTGATAAATAGGTTCTGTATGTGTTTTGATTGTTGTCCAACATTATCCAAAAGATTGTACTATCTAAGCTACCCCCTTTGAGAGGTACCCCCATTTAACCAAACTTTAACCAAAACCTTAACAATATTTTACAATAGAGTAGAATTATTTTACATTTACCTGCTAGATCGGTTAGTTTCACGACATAACACTACAGAAAATAGTAATGCAAAAACTTACCGTCCTAGATGTTCTCTTTTTCCGATCTAAATCTTTAGAAAAAAGTAAGCATACAAAATGCTTAAAAAATGTAATTGAATTTATTATAAAAAATTATATAAAAAAAAACTTTTATAAAAACGAGCTTTTATCTACATAATACTGTATTAATGCATCCATACATTGGAAGTTACTAAAAGCTTGTAAAAAGGATAACTTAAGACAATAGTGACTGTAAATGTTTACATAAATTTAATTAAATTAGGTTGTTTTTTTCGTCAATGAACAAAACGGTGAATGCAGAATTGCCAGTTGGAAAAGATTCTTACGGCTTGAGTAATTGTTAAAGCTTTGCTCCAGTAAATATTGAATGTTAACTTGTCTAAAAAATAACATAAACTTTAAAAAATTACTTAACAGTAAGTAATGACTTCATTGAGAAATTACTTAAGAATAAGAAATTACACGTCTATAGATAGGGATGGTAGTGGTTATAAAGACACTACCGACGTGAAACTACTTCTTACAAAACCAATTTAGCTTAGATGGAGGGGTTAAGGGGATAGTAATATCGGTTAATAATAACTTAAAAAAAAAAGAAAAAAGAATTATTGCGTGGAACTTTTATCAGTAGACAACAATAAAATTGTTCCTGTGACAATTATTTACGCCTTAATGATAAGCGAGACTGAATAGCATCTGTATGAATCATAGTCAAATGGATAAGTAAAAAATGAAAAGCAAAAAGTTTTTATATGAATGGTTTTTGTTTTGGTACATATTTCAACAGTATTTTGAATTGTGGGTACTTTTGTGTAACTTTTTAAAGATAAAGTCACCTCTTATGGGTGGTACCACACGCGACCATTGCGGTCGTGACGATACATGTGATCCAATGAAACGAGTTTACAGTATTAATAAACCACACTATCCTTCTGCAAGATTTCCAAAAGGTAAACTCCCCAGGTGCCTATTCAGAGACTAGACTCATTGAAACAGGGAAGCACCTGGCTATTCAGTATCACAGTTTGCAACACGCATAGCCCTGATTTTTTTAATTAACGAGGAAGGAAGGTATGCTAATGAACTAGTATATAGGTAGCAAAACAGGTCGAGGTGAAAAGTAAGGTAGTGGGCAGGTATGTTTCACATGAGAGCAATTACGTCTTGTGCCTGAAATCAATCAGCTTAATAGCCTACATTAGGAACACTCGAAGTGCTCGGGATTCAATTCTAGACCATTTCACCAAGCCGTTCGTTGGTTCTTTAGTTTACTGTGTCCACTCGAACTGGGTCCGCGGACCCAGTTGACTTATTCCAACTTTAAAGTCAGTATTCACAGTAAAAAATAAATTTGCTCCCTCTTGGAACTTACAAATAACTATATATGATTTTAGATTGACATGGTCATTTACATTAAAATTAGAATTATAAACGGGATATTTACCATGTTTAGTATCTTTTTCGAGGATGTACTATCCGTGATCATGGTACTTGTAACAGTGCCGAAATATCGGATTCTCGAAAAAGATACTAAACATGGTAAATATCCCGTTTATAATTCTAATTTTAATACAAATAACTATTTTCATAGTACAAATATGACTCTGTTATAAAAGTTTAAAGTACGTATAACACGTTATAGCTCGAATATCCTACTCATCATCATCATCATTATCATCATCCACTGCTGAACATAAATAGACTAATAGTCTACTAATATTGAAATTTGGTACAGGAATAGATTATAGCCTGAAAAAACACACAGGCAGGATTTTTATTCCTGGAATAAGGTCCCATGGGAAAGGAGAACGCGAACAGAATTCCACGCGGGCGAAGCCGTGGGGAAAAGCTAGTCTACCATAAAAGACGGTAGGAACTGCTATATATTATACATGCTTTTACTTCGGATAAAAGAGTTGGTCAACACAATCTCATGGTCTTAAATTTCAAACAAACGTGTTCACATTTTTAGACCACTTGTACGTAAAGCCGGAGGGTTGCGCTGGCAGAATGCGGTAAACCGAACACGTGGGTAACCGCAGTTGCAACCGCAATATCTGATTAAAACCCCTAAAACTATTGGGGTCAGAACAAACCGTTTCGGAGATCGCATGTAATCAGTTGAAGCTGTTTGTAATCATTTACTCACTTTATGTAAAGAAGGGAATACAATAGCAAAAATATAAAGGGTCGAAATAGATTCGTATTATCGTATGGTATATATCCTAGGTAAATAATGTATAGGTATAGCATAATCTGAATTGAGAACAGTCAAACTAATTATACAAGTCAAAGAAACTATGGTGGTCAGTGGAGCAACCCAAGTATAGTTCTACAAGGTTGGCTTGGGCCTCGAAGATATTGGTGGAGCCCCATACACCCTGAATATGCAGCTTAAAGATTGTTGTTGAAACAAATGTATCACTTATACTTTTCCACTACTATATTTTAATAATTACACCTGACCGGTTTCGCCTCACGGCATTCTCAAAGAATTTTTATATTTATTTACATGTTACAGTCACTAAGTATAGTGATCATCAAGACGTACCAGCGCTAAATTTTACCCTAAAAATTTGAGAGAATAAAATTTAAATTAAAAAAAAGTTAACAATACCGATATACAAAATTAATTAAATAAGAATTACAAATGTCAAATTAGATAATGTCAGTAAATAAACATGTCAAAAATATTAAATCTCAAAATTGAATTACATTAATAAATAATTATGTGGATGTCATTACCTATTGTTGATATATATAATGTTTCGGTCAGTTTTGATCAACCTGTTTATTTCAAGTGCCTCAAGGGCATTCATTTTTCTACCTTTATCACAACATTGTAGGACTTTGAAGTTTGTTTTCTGGTCAAATGAATGTTTTTCGGAAAGTAGGTGTTCCGCAAAATTAGACGCAGTTTTTTTGAGTCTCCACCCTCTAGCATGTTGTTTACGGACCAGAAATATTGATAATTTGAATAATTTCTTGACATTTATTAATGGAATTAACTGTAATGTACAATTCACAATAGAGATAGGACATGACATAATTAATTTTCTTGACATTACCATTAAACTAAGTAACCATAGACATACATTACAGAAAGTCCACATTCGCTGACAATGTTATACACGCTAACTCAAGACACCCATTGAGTCACAAACAAGCGACTTTTCACTCCATGGTGCATCGATTATTTTCAATTCCAATGTCGCAGTCAGATTTCGAAGAGGAAGTGACATTGATCAAAATTCATTGATCAAAATCAGTTAATAGACAGAATGGTAGCACGCAAGAGGTCAAGGACAGTCATAGACCTGGCATATAAAGGAGGTATACCAATAACCCCGGATACACATAAAAAACGAAGGGCTCGGAAACAGCACTGCCAAAATAAATGTGCCAGGAATTTATCGGAATGTACATTACAGTTAATTCCATTAATAAATGTCAAGAAATTATTCAAATTATCAATATTTCTGGTCCGTAAACAACATGCAAGAGGGTGGAGACTCAAAAAAACTCAGTCCAATTTTGCGGAACACCTACTTTCCGAAAAGCATTCATTTGAACAGAAAACAAACTTCAAAGTCCTACAATGTTTTGATAAAGGTAGAAAAATGAATGCCCTTGAGGCACTTGAAATAAACAGGTTGATCAAAACTGACCGAAACATTATATAAATCAACAGTTAGCTTTAAATCGTTCACCGTTACTACAATAGATAATGACATATACATATTTATTCATGTAATTCAATTCTGACATTTAATATATTTAATAAAATAGTCTGAAGTTCTTTTTATTCTAACATTTCTAAACGAATTCATATCATCTTTCTACGCGGTTAGATTAAGCTTACTGCCGAGTAATCATGTATATTTTTTATTTATCTTACAGCCAATGACTTCTTATAAAAAAAATATACATTTGCCATTCCACTAATGAAATTACCGTTATTATGGTCGTAACTTTCATACATATTATAATAAAAATTAAAGCTTGTTCTTATACTCTTTTTACGCCATTTAACGTTAGATACACAACGAATAATACAATTAATTTTATATACGTTTGTTTACGTAGGGAGATAGGTAGAAGGGAGAAAACTATTATTATTCTATAACTATTATTTATTTTTCACCGTAACGTCAAATTACACTGAAGTCATTGATGTCTATATTACTATCTCAATGACTGAAGTGTAAAATATTTTCTATGTGAAATACCTCTGTCTGGTGCGATTCAAATTCATGCGCCAAATGGAATGGAAAACTTGTTTTTTAAACCATCGTTTTTTGTTCGATGTCGGTCACCGAGGTTGATTTTACAAAAATGGTTAACCGTTAATGTTTTTATCAATAACTTAGTTATGAAACTCATGCAAAAAGCTCGCTTATGCAAAATCTCAATAACACCTTTATCACTTATAGATTTGATTTTATATAATTTTAACTTTTTTTTTTTACGTGCCTTTAAGCAAAATGTTAAAACATGAATTGACAGCTTTTGAAAAGTCTAGCGATCATAACTTTGTAAAAAAAAATCAGAGTTGAGGAACTGTATGTCTGTTTCAGTCATCATCATCCTGATAGCGATTTTCCACTTGTGTCCAACGTTTGCACTTTGGAGCCCGAGGGCCGTTTATTGGTTTTGATTAGTATCTCCGCTTTTCCTGGAGCGACTGCCGTCTGATCTCCCAACCCTGCACTAGAGCCTCGTCCGTTGTTTAACAGGTGTACCGACTACGAGGTGAGGATTAGGCCTCAAGGATGTTGGTAAGGCTCTCTACACCCATATGAATAAGCGATTGTCTATTTTTAGTGTTTCTTTAGAAACACTAAAAACATTCATCTGAAATGCAATTCTAAATCTATAATTATATGAATAAGAATTTATATGTTTATCAGTTTGCCAGAAGCAACCAGTCTATAAACTATCATCTTGTGACTAATAAATTGATCGTAGTGTCCTAGTTCATAGATTAACCTATTTTTTTCAGTGTATTCAGAGTAACATGATTGATCATGCAGCCCAATTTCGTTCCATTGCTAGTAAGACTAGGTCATCAATATCTTCATAATGTTATTCATTATTTATCTTTTTATCTTCATTATGTTAGTTCAAAAGTGTCAAAAGATGAATATACCAATTCATGCACACAAGTAGTGTCGTCAAATAATGTAAGATCGATGTACCGTTAGGTTCTAAGGAAAAAAAAACATGGAAGGTATATCAAGAAACTGAATATTTTAAGGTACAACCTACCCATTTTAAATCTCATGATCAGGAAAAAGTCTTGAAAGACGAAGATACTAGTGTAAACGAGAAATGGGAAAAAGACTTGCTGACAAGAGAATAAAATTACTTGAAAGAAGCTCGGCAACGACTAACCCAAACTTCTCTTGTCAAACTTGCGGCATAAATGTGTAACTGCATTTTTATTCCAATCGGTCTCCCTCAGCTTTACCGTAAATAAAAAAACTACACTAATGATGGCGAACTGATTGCCTTAGAAGGAAGGTTATGTTTTTAATGTTATGGAATTTTAGTTACACGTAGTATTACACGGTTATGAAATTTAATTGATAAGGCCTGTGGCAGTTGTCACATAACAAAAAATACTTTAATGAAATACCCAAAATTTTAACTTCAAAAATGGTCCTTTTACAACGAAACTATCTCACGAAGGCCCATGCTTTTGACAAACATACTATAACTGTACTAAAAGCTATCAATAATATACGTTCATGCACCCTCCACTGCTGAATATTCAGAGCATTTTTACCTTCACATATTTCAGATTAAACCACTGTTACTTATGATTACTAACCCCAGCCTACTTTTCCCAACAATAAAATACACATCCATATTTGGTACACAAGTATTTACAAAGCTGTCGTCAGAAAGGACGCTCGAAGGGCATTCTTTATGATTTATCGTGCCTTGTCCACTACACACACGCCTTGTCGACCCACATCACTTGAATTTTGCCCCCCTCTTTATTCTCTTGTCTACTTTTTTATCCCTTTGTACCGAGTTATAATTAAAATGAATATTAGTTCGGACTAATTATGTTCCGCAAATATACCTGCTAGCCTCACAATCGCAGCCGATTAATTATTATATCGCTAAATAAATACTTGGTTTATTTTATTTTCACTGTACACAGTGATTTATCTGTTCTTCTCGCATTGGTGATCTTCGAGGGCATAAATTATGTCACTTTGGCAATAAAAACATCTGTCAACCTAAATTAATTTATTTTTGTCTTACGGCCCGATGGTATACTGCATTGTCAAAGTATCAACGGTTTTAAAAACTCTTAATATTTAGTAAAATGTAGAGTTTAAAAAAGGGGTACATTTCACATGTCAAACAATGCAACTCTCGAAGAGCTGAGTTTTATTATTCATCGTATATACTCCGAAGTAGGAACATTGTTTTCCGTTTCTATCTATAGGATAGAGGTATTTCCACAGTTATAAAGCTACACCTGCAAGGGCAATACCGTCAACCACAGCTCTCTGTAATCTCTAGATCTTCCTCATTTGAAAAACAGTTTAAGATATGAATATCAATTTAAAGATTGTTTTACAAACTGCTAATCATCTTAGCCCGAGTAATGGGAGAAATGTCTCAAGATTCAACTTAAAAAACAAATTAAATAATCCCTATTAGACAAATTGAAGGTGCTCTTGAAGTTACATCAGTCTCAAAATATTTTGTAGATATTTATGTTATGATACTTGAACTAAAGAACATTAATTTAGTTATATATAGGGTGCCTGGATGGCCAAGTTTCAAGGCAAAACAAAAAAAATGAAGTGTTTTGATTTTAATTACAACTGAAAATAAATTCATAATTTTTGTTTCTATTACATTTTGACCTTAACATAACTGGCGAATCGTGGGTATATAATAGACCTCTGCCTACCCCTTCGGGGTCCAGGCGTGAAGTTATGTTATGTTTTTTTCTATAAAATAATAACATAGTTTGAACACCGTGTCTTTCATTCTGTGTCGTAAGTAGCACTAGCGAATACGGTTATATATGAGAATCAAATTAATTGAAATTCAAATAGCATATTAAATTCACGGCAAATTTGCCCTATATATTATAACTCATTATACTATACTATAACTCATAGTAGACCAGCACATGGTCTAACTGAAAGATGAATCAGTCTCGCGTTGCCAACTGCAGAAAGGTACTTAAGCGAACAAAAAGAGAAGCGAAAACAAAAGTAGGAAGTTAAGGTCTTTAAAACACTGTCGCAAACCATACAACGTGCATCATACAGCAGAATAGCTGGGCAAATCGTCTATCTGCATATTTATGATCATATTTTAATCGTAACAGGCAAAGTTACGGCCTTACTTTATGATGAGTAATGCGAAGCCAGGGACGGATTATGAGTATGGAAGGTCAAAACGCCGAAATGAAGGATTAGTTTGTCACATGTGGCTCAAGCATTGGGGTCCACGACATTTCGTTATTACAGACCCTATGTTATTACTTCCATACGATACCTAGACACGCAGGTGTAGGTTTATAGCTGTTAAGGCTGATAGGTTGCGTCGAATAGACAGTATAAAGGAATACTATTTTGCAAATGAAAATCTCTTGTGAAATCATGCTTAAAAATGTGACGCCTAAAATATATGTAATCGTGTATGTATATATATGTCTATTTGCATTATTCTGGGTATATATGTATGTTTAATATGTATGCATATAAAAAAAGTATCTGAGTATGTGTATGCGCATTCTACAGCTAAAGCTATGCTTCCTTTGGGTCTAGATAGCACTGTGTAGAATGGCACAACATTTTTATTTTTTCAGTGGATATAAATATTAACAAGAGTAGAAATATGTGTGTATCCTTGTGATAATATCTGGCCATTGAATATAATAATAGGTTTGGTAGACCTATATGTATCATCTATCAAGATTTATATACAACCTACGCATAATATCCACATTATGGTGTGGTATTTTGTGGCAAAAAGGACATTTTACTACGGATTTTCTCAATAACTGGCGAATGAAATTATATCCTTCAAGTGCTATCCTTCATAAGCATATCATATTATTATGTGATATATGGAAAGCATTCTACATAAACAAAGATCTTATCGTACAAGTAAAAAAATACTGAGGATCAACTTGACTGTGATTTGTTTGGTAGTTTAACAGATCTGAACTTTGTGTGTACGACTGCAGCAGCCCTGTATTTACATGGTTACAATAATTATGACAATTTGATACCAATTCCAGGCTCTTTATAGAGAGAACAGTCTACAATATCCATGAAGCATACAATATCGAAGCAAGCCCATCTTACTTGGACACTTACAGCCGGTTTCAATAATCCATCTATCCTTTACCAGCAGTTAAAATAGCTACCATTAGTATCTATCGGGGATTTTTTCTGTTTCAATAAACAAAGATAAGCAGAAAATGACTTTGATAATATTGAAACCGCAGTTACAGATAGATTAATGTTGACTGTTTATCTGGGATAGATTCTACCTTTAACTGTAGGTAGATTATTGAGACTGGCCGTTAGACTTCTTTCCGATCTGCCAAAACAAAAGCACCTAGCTGTACAGAGTTAACATTAAATTTCATGTTCCAAACTAATATAATTAATCATGTTTTCGTTATAATAACCAAACATTGTATTAATTACAATAACAAAACAGCTTAGCTCTCGGCCGAATTTCTGAGCACTGTTCGAAACATAACAGCTTGTTATTTTGTTTCACAACAAAACAACAAAACTGTTACCTGTTTAATTAAAAAGTAAAAAAAACGCTCACCTGAACAAATATTTTATTTGTGTTTGTCTGTACCACTCTTATTTTATAATACTTTTATTTTAACCACATAAATACGTTGTTTCCGCTTGAATTTCAGATTACCGGTCTCTGTTTAGTATGCAAGAGAAAAAATCTTACATGAAGTGGTGACCTAATTTTAGCAAAGTGTATGTTTTTAAAAGCATAAAGAATGTGACTCTCAGTGACACGAAAATGAAACTAAAAATAGTTGAGTATTATTTTAAGCGTTTTGATACTTTCTATTGTCGAAAGTTTATGCAAATGTTATTTTACTAGACTTACACTGATCCCAATTTACCCGAACGTCGGAATCAATGATTGGATCACTGGTTCCGACCTAACTGGAATGATGACCTCAAATAAATCCCGATAGAATCTATTAGAAATAGTTTGATTAAATCACTTTTAATAATAGTTTGATTTGATCACTAAAAAACTATTAAATAAGGTTTTTACAAAATGTACTATTACTAATCGCTTAAGTAGTTTATATGCTGTGAAATCTTTTTCTCCATCCTAGTACTATCCCGATTGCCTCCACTGCTTCCTTATTGTTCTTATTAACGCTTCATATTACACACGGGGCCAGACTTTTTCTTGTACATAAATATTTTAATATTATTTAGCCCTTGTTATTGTAAATAAATTCATAATGAAAATCCTTTTTGGTGCTATCAAAGAAAATAATTAAAAGAACCCCATATTCAAATCTTATTTATTGAAAATTGTGTGATAAAGGCCTAATTTTCAGGTTTCCACCGTAGACCACCGTGCACGATTGCGAAAAACCCTCCATAGTAATCCAATTTCGGTTTTGAATGGGGTCAGGGGTCAGCAAGTGGGACCTGTGGGTGCCACGCGGTGCTGCGACGACAATCCTCTTCTGATGAGGGCGTCACGCTGAGTGCCACCATTGTTAACATGGTATGTGTATGTAATGGTGACCCTTCTTCCTGAGACTTTACCTTCAGCTTACCATCAGGCTAGGTGAAGTCAAATTGACGTGTCCTAAATATAAAATGTCCTAATTGTTTAAGTCAAGGTTGCTCTTGGGTAAAGACTAATGACTCTCACTGTCGCCACAGACACAAATATACATTTTTACACTTAGATAAACATTATAAAGCCTATAAGAAATAAAGCGGATATTTTTTTTGCCACTAACATAAGCGTAGTTTATGCAACTGTCATATAAGAAGGGGTATTAAAACACGAAAGTCTGTTTATATAATAGGTTGACTCGAGTGTTTTAATACCTAAGTTATATGCAGTTTCATACACTACTTTATCTTCACTCATAGGAAAAATTGAAATTAAACAAAGTAGGTAGGTTACAAGGAAGTAATTTAGCGTGCGCCATTTTTTTCATATTCAGCCTAAAACCCTAGACTAGTTTAATGAATAAAAAAATATAGCGGTACTATAATGAGTTTTATGATACAGTTTCGGTAAATAAGTTTAATTTTTAATTTTATGTATATGCGTTTATAAAGTGCGTATGTATAGAATCGTCTTTGAATTCGTAATTCGAATTTTTCGATTTGAGTGTAGATAAATAAATTTACTACAGAATATAATACTTCTTCAGAAATGATGACCTTAAATACAACACTGTACTGTTTATTATATTTTATATTATTACTCTGTCGTATATAGTTCTATTCACAGCCTTGATGAAGTTCTACGATAACTATAGTGAAACCCATTACCGGTTCCTATACCTACACAATTGACTTCACCACCTAGCTCTAAAACTTTACATAAAATAATAAACGAAAATTTAAAAATGTTAAATTTGTCTAAGCATCTTATGAGGGCGACTATGGCTTAATAGTTCGCAGTTAACATACAAATACATACAATAAATGGCAAAATGTGTAATGCATGTCATCCAACCCTATCGGGGATGTTTAGACGTAAGCGTGTATAGGTATTTTGATATTATTTAAAACAGGCTTTCATTCAATACATACCCTGAGTTTGACCCAAATCCCAAACCTAAAATAGCAAACAAATATGATAAAGCAAATAAAATTTCAATAAGGAATTTAATAAACAATATTTGCTTATAAACAAAGAGATAAGCACAAGGACATACGATAACTACCGTTATAGCTTTCCAATATTAATTTAATTAAATCGATTGACAACTGAATGATAACGGAAGCTGATATATGCCTGCCATAAGTGCGTATATTAGAGGACAATAGATTATTGTAGTGATTTTGACCTATTTCTGATCAAAATGTGAATCATACTTCGTTTTGTGATTGTTATGTTGTGTTATGTTTATTTCCGCTCTAACTCGCTAATCTTTATTACCTAATAATAAAGTTCAAGAGTTTGTATGTTTGCATGAAGGCGCTAATCTTTGGAATACCTGGTAACCTGGCTTGCAGGATAATGCACTGTATGTGAGCCAGCACATGCATGAATGTGTAGAGAGTTATGGGATAGGGGGCGTACTTACAGGTTGGTGGCGATCTGGAGTTCAGGAACTAGTGCACTTTATTTCTTCACACTAAATGCAATTGTTAATGGATTGTTTATATTTACATGAGCCGACTAGGAGTGCACTAAACACGTTAATTCTAATGAGCCGACTAAGGGATGCACTAAAATCTTTCTTTCAAGGTTTTAAACTTCCTCACGCGCACGGATTCAGCCGGAACAGATCTGCAACTTTTCTGTCACTGACACACGCAACGTCAATTTGACACTTCGCGTTCTGTTCCTGCAAACGTCTCGCTTATGTGGCGAGAAAATGCACGGTTATGCCCATTTTCGGTTATTTTCTATTCCAATGTTCAGTGATTACTAAAATTTTCAGTGTACAGGGCCCTACCAACATTCTTGAGGCCCAAGATAACCTCACCAGTAAGTCAGTGCACCTAGTAGGTGCACTGACTTACTGGTGCTACTAGTGAGGTTTTGTAGGTGCCACCTACAAAACAACGGACGTGGCACTGGCGCAGTTTCCAAAGCAACCTTTTTACGAAACTGGGAAATCGCTATGAGGATGGTTGGGACTGATGATAATATATTTTAAAACCATCGACTTTTCGCTACAATTTCTTCCAATTTAATTACTTATTTACTAAAATATGACTCCATTGGTAACTTCTTTCCTATTATTACTATATTCCTAATATGACTAAGTTCCTTGGTATGGATCGCAATGGGCATATCCCTTAAAAAATAGTTGCACATAACCTTTTTCTTACAATTTACTACTCGCAAATTTACGTGAACTATGCGGTTGTATAAAAAACTTTGAAAATAATGCTAGTTCATTGTTCGAATCAACTGCTTCAAAAAGAGTCCTTCGGCGTTTCATATCACGGTGTGGATCGCCCCAGTCAAAAAGATTTATTGAGCGATTCATAGTGTGATATAGACCGCTGAACGCAAAAAGTATATACTCGTCAGTTCTCTTTATTATAGTTTAGCAAAATATCCATTACTGTAGTTCAGACTACTTTCATATTGACTACAGAATAATTTTCCTTATTTGACTTTTATGATACCGGATCTCTTTGATACAAATATTCGTACCTGTTCTATCGCATTCGTTTTCCTACTATCAATATACGACGCTTCTTTGTTTCCACAATTATATTAGGACGCAAATATATACGAATATACGAAGTTGATAAATGAACAGTATTTCAGATATTACTATTGAGTTATGGTGTATATGAGGCCCACCAAGAGCGCCTGCCGTCTGTCCTTCCAACACCGGGAGAGCGTACGCTGGGGCCTCGTCGTCAATTAGCAGGTGACCATTGGGGTTTCGTCATCTAGACCTGACATATTTCTTTACTCGAGAGCGATAAAATATGTGGTTCTTGTGGAAGTTACTGTACCGTGGGAGACAAATATACCGAAGGACCACACAATAAAGAAAAATAAATACTATGATCTCACAAACGAATTAACCAAAAACGGTTACGTGGTTAATTTGTATGCAGTGGACACTTCCACTGCATACAAATTAACCACGTAAGCATCCCACTGGAGCGAGAAGCATACCAGCAAACCCTGGTGGCATACCGGCAACCCTGGGGTTATCCTTTCGAGGGCTTACCCGGGGTGCCCGGCAACGGACACTTGGGGAGGACACCGTGCGGTTTTAGTCGAGACACGACATAACCAAGCCCGCTGGCCGGCGGGGGGGTATCCGAAGGGATTTCCGCACGTTAAAAAAAAAAAAAAGGCAGGGAGGGGAACTTGGGTAGTGAAAGTGAGTGTTGATGTACACCTACCTTCTAAACCTACACTTGGGTCGCAAGTCCCAAGCACTGTCTCGAGTTCCCAACTCAGCAACGCGATGGACCCGGTACCCGCACGGAGAATCCATGGATTGTTAAGAATATCGGTCTCAAATATTACTATTGAGTTATGGTGTATCTGAGGCCCACCAAGAGCGACTGCCGTGTGACCTTCCAACACCGGGAGAGAGTCTATGCTGCGGCCTCGTCGGTTAATTAGCAGGTGTATACACTCAAAGTTTTTCATTTCTATGAATACAATCACTCAAAGTATAGTCATTCTACATTATATTGTCGGAAGTTTACGCGAATGTCACACATTGAAATAAAACTATTTTAATGAATTCTATCGCGATTTATTTGATGTTATTTTATCCCCCGTGGTCTCCCCGTGACCTTGGCTGCTGAAAAGCAACCGAAACGTCGAGATCAATGTGAAATATAAAATAGCATCAAATAAATCGCGATAGAATCTGTTAAAAATAGTTTTATTTCAATATAATATTTTTATTCTATATGAATAAAAATGAAAATGAATTGCAAAATTTGTAGCTAAGCTAAAGTTTTAGGTAACGCTGGCCCCTAAAACTTTAGCTCAGGGTTAGTCGGGGTACGAGGGATATGCTCTATGAGCAACCTTACACCCCGGCGTCTTTAGAACCGAGACGGCGTGCGGTTTTAGTCGGTTCGAACCGACATAGGGGGGTATCCCAAGGGATTTCCGCACGAACAAAAAAAGAAAAAAAAGGTAACGCCGGACCCGAACAGCTACTTAGTATAAAATTATTTTCACTTTGCTTTTCACAAACGGATAGACTTGCCTTCTTTGTAGACTTTCTTGTCGTTTATTACAGCATATACGATTCGGACGAAAACGTCCATTAACGTGGAAATTAACCATACTTACGCCAAGAAGAGCCAATTATTTTAAATGCTGCTTTCAAGTCAGAATATTCTTAAAGTGTTGTAATATATTGTACCCAATTTTTTAACTTTCAATGGGTGACTTGCGTGACAAAATGTAATACAGTTTTTCTGTTTTTTATTGAACATCATACTTAACAATGTACTTAACTGATGTTGATTATAATTTAGTTAAGTACATTTGAACATTTTTATAAAGACATCAGTTTGTATTGACAATATAGGTTTGTATTTACGAGTACTTTCTTGTAACGATGTTCGAAAATAATAGAAAATGAACAGCGTATATTTTTGATGTCCGCGAGGGTTAACAATGTGAGGGTTAGGTTTAGGTTTGAGTAGTAAATAAAATTAAAATTTTAATATTTTAAGTCTATGTATAGGTATATATTATGGTCCACTTATTTATAAAAGTCAAAATTATAAAAAAAGTACATTATAATGTTATAGCTTCATCATCATCGTCAAACCGTTAGTCTCATTTACTTTGGAGCCCGGAGTCCGCTCTCCTAATCATTCTCTTGATTTGGCTTATCTTGGCTTTTATGGGAGCATCTGCCGTCTGACACCCAAACCCGAGAGGAAAGTCTCATCTGCTTATTAGCAGGTGTACTGGCTTGCAGGTTGAGCCCCAAAGATCTTGGCGGAGTCTCGTACACCCTCAGTATATTTGTCAATATAGAACCTAACTCTCAGTGACGTGACCAGTCCTGTCCGTTGTGAAATGAACAAGCTATGTCATTTTTCACAGACATTTTCAGTCAGCACAATAGATCGCTCGTTCCTATGCAGTAACAATGCTTCCCCTGAAGAAAAGAGAGAGATGTTGCTACTGCGGTTGTCACATATCATATAGAAAGTAGGTAGGTTAATAATTGGGAGGCATTTTTTTTTTACGTGCGGAAATCCCTTCGGATACCCCCCCGCCGGCCAGCGGGGGTGGTTATGTCGTGTATCGACTAAAACCGCACGGTGTCCTCCCCGAGTGTCCGTTGTCGGGCACCCCGGGTAAGCCCTCGAAAGGATAACCCCAGGGTTACCGGCGGACTTTGGCCGCCACCGCGGTCTCGCCTGGTGGGGTCGGGATTTATCCCGCTTCGGTGAGTTGGCAGGCGTGTGTAGGGCACACACGACACGCCTCCGCCACGGCCTGCTTCTGTAAGGACGGCGAGTCGGCCAACTGCCGTCCTCAGGCCCCTATCATGGAGGTCGGTAGTCCCGGGCGTAGATGAGTCTGCGGCGTCCTCGCCGCAAACTGCGAAACTCGAGGGGCAGGGTTCTCTCCCGCTCCCTCTCCGCCGTCTCTTTACCACTCCACCGGTGCCCAGTAGGAGGGGCAATCCCAAGAAGTCCTGGCTTGACGTCGTCGAAGATGACATGCGTGCCAATAGTCTCACTACCATGGATGACAAAGACCGTGCCTAGTGGAGAAGTAAAAGTCGGAAAGCGGACCCCGGACTCCGAGGTAACAACCTCGGATGCGACCGGGAATAACGCTAGGATGATGATGACGAGTCTAAAATATTTGTATAAAAATCGGGATCCTGCCGTTTGGCAGAATATGTTTCGTCAAATTTCACTTCCCAAAAAACTTATCGCATAGTTTAATTTCTCAAAAGAATCTTCAGCAAATTTATATTTCGCATTTTAATCACTTCGTCAAATATTCATTTGGCAACTTTTTACTTGCTCAATTTTTATTAAGTCAAATATACATTAAGCAAATGCTTTATTTTGTAAAAAATTATATTCCAAAAGTAAGTTCGTTCAAATTTATCATATAAGTTACGTAGGCTAGATCGGAACTGCCAGAAAAGTGGGTTAGGTTAGGTTAGAACTGTGGCCCCAACAGAGCGCAAGCCGAGCGAGCGTAGCGAGCGTGCCGCGGCAGCAGCCGGCGAAGCGCCGGAATTGATTTGTATAATAGCAACATAATTATTATAGAAGTTCTTACCTGTAAATTATTTGTCCAAGGTGAAACGAACACCCATGCAGCAGTGTATTTTCAAAATTGGATCTTAAACTTGAAATACTAGCATTTTCGAAATCCAATGAATTCGAAAAATTTTGAAATGACAAAAAAATCATATTTGACTACCTAATACTTGGTAAAATTAAACTTTGTCATGTAATTATTTGTTAAACAACAAATTGCCAAAAATAGTATTGCTAACTGTAAAATTGCGCAAAGTTGTTTTGCTAAATGTTTTTTGCCAAATGAAAATTTGGGAAACATACTTTGGCATGTGACACTTTGGGGAACGTTTTTTGCCAAACATTAGTAAACCATAATAATCAAATCCCCCAATTTTTTTTTTCTATTTTTAGGCAACTGCAGTATAGTTTATTTATTAAACTTTATGCATACATACGTACACTCTACCAGTCAACCGAAGGTGGTGCAGGGACAGACTCAGTAGGTGCATTATTGAGAGCAATATTTATAGAAGGGTTAAATAGTATGAACAACAATAATTTTGTACATACATACCTGTAATGTATATAACGTAATATTATATACATGACAGGTCACAAAATTTTGAGTGTCGCCCTTGATTTCATCAAAATTACGAAAAGTGAATTCGAATTCTAAATTGTAAAGTGTTTAAAAAAAAACATTTTCATTGGGATTGACGGTGATATATTAAACAGATTTCAATATACTATGAAATAGTGTTATTAACGCTAAATCAATGTATTTTTTATTGTTCACAAAATAGATTCGTGCGTCATTACCAGAATTTACGAGCGTTGCACATTCATTCAAAAATTACAGTGATCACTTGTTTCTGAGCCAGTAGTGATACAATTTACAACTGACTGTAACTGACTTTTTATGTAAAATGTTAAAAATAACTCATGTAAGGTAAAAATTTGAAATACATTAATGTATGTAATTCGAAGGCAATTGGCAGCGAGGAGTGAGATGATGAATGAATACTTTATAAATTGAGAACGTGGAAATATTAAATGTAAATAAGTTTTTTTTTGAACTGGGGATGACGCGTGGTAAGTTCTTTTCCAGAAGAACAAGGTGCAGGTAAGTTTATGATAAGTTAAACATGAAAGAAAAGAAAGAAAGAAGAAAGAAAATATTTTTATTCAACCCAGCTTACTTAAACAAAAATATACACAGCTTAGCAACCAGAATAAATTAAAACAATTGTGCATACATAGCAATGTTAACATATCTCCTTAAATCACGTAAGTATATGTGAAGAGGCTTGTGTATGTGTTTTGAATAAATATTATCATAATTACCTAGCTTTAATCTCGTAACTGTAATTTAATTTCATTTAATTTTAACTGTTTAGTGGTTAAAATGGTCACCCTGGCACAAATTAACTAATGAATATATCAAAACACTAATTAATATTAATTAATTGAATAATTAAGTATTGATACTACTTAGTGGTAATTACCACTACGTAGTATCAATACTTAATTTCACGTTCCACGTAATACCACTTGTGATTGATAGATTAATTAATTAATATTAATTAGAATTTTGATATAGACATTAGTTAATTTGTATACATTTTTAAAGTACCACATTTATATTTGAAAATTACCTTAAAATGTAACAGTAATGAGAATGAGAGAGAATACGTTATAATCCCTCAAAAACCTAAGTCAAAAACATACTGTACATAATATTAAAATGTGTACAATAAAATGAACACGTTAATAAAATAACTAAATAAAAGCGTTGACAGTATTATTCGTTTAATATTCCTGTCACCTTCCAAAGCGACATTTTGTATACGTTTGATGAATATTCGAACAGTTTAATAGCCTTTTGCGCAGATTTATGTCGGATTAACTCAATTATACGAAAATATGTCAATGAATGAACGATCTAACGTATATAAGCCACAAAGTATTGAATGATTCAGCAATCTCACCATAATCCTTCTAAAATACATTTATGTCGATTTTGTACCCTTTTTGATGTTGGTTAAAAATTAACGAAATTGTATTTTTTTGAAGTGAGAATGAATACTTTGGAATATTTTCATGCATATTTCTAATACCATGCATAAATTTGATTACATTTTGAACTCATCCTGCGAGTCTTTGCTTTTTTTGATCTCTTTATTTAAGGAGTTTTAGTCCCACGAGACTACATAACTCCATTAGGTCAACAATATTCTAATCCATAAAACTATGTACTCTTAATATCTCTCCGAGCCTTTAATTAACTTTGTTGGGGTCGACTTTCAGTCTAACTTCGAAACTGCCATCTGACACACTGATGATTTCATCACTCAGATCAAGCCTTTTGAACAGTGTGCAATTACTCTGATTGCAGTCAGTAATTCAATAAATAAGTATCTATTACTCTGCACAGCTACAGAATGAGACGAAAATGTTGAAGACAATGTACAGAAGCGCACATATTTTACGATACACGTTTAGCTCTCACTCCACAAATATTCACCGCAAAACATTTTGATACATTTTTAAAATTCAATGGCAAATATGCAAGCGGGATTTTGTCTTTTAGCTACATATTTTAAATTGTATTTGAAAACTTTCTTGTGTCTAAAATAATGTAAAAGTATTAATTTAGAAAAGCTACTGTCTCGGTAACGCAGTTGTAATGAGAGCTATTGGTTTGATTCTCGGGCCGGTGACAGAGATTGATGAAACGTGATCTGTTTGTATGTTATTCACCTCTGTCTTACCATTCTGGGTTAACAAGCATGAGTATGTCTGTATGTACAACATGCTCCTAAAAGTATTTGTAATAATATTGAATACGGTAATTAAAGCTCCTTTTCTTCAGAAAAATGTAAATAAACCTAATACATTTTCTTTTTTACTTTAAGAAAGTAACGTTATATTTATAGAGGAAAATCTTCTAAAATTCCTATTGAAATCCGAGTGAAACTTCAAATAAGGACTGAATAAAAAACCTTGACACAAAGTGTACAGGCAAATGATAAGCTTCGAGATTCAGTTTGAACACAATCGGAATACCACGCTACCTGCCTTCCCATTTCTGAAAATTAGTTTTACAATTAATATTAAAAATATAAATTTTCATTTACGAAGTATATATATATATATATAGTATACGTATTGTAATATTTTACGTAGCTACCGTAAAATTGAAAAAAATGAACCTTTGAATCAAGGATGATGAAGATTATGTTTTTCAATTTATTGGCTCTTGAATAACAATGTAAGTATATAAGAAAAACATCCTCCAATCATTTTCCGACTTTGGCAAGGCTCTAGCGTCTGCTTTCCTTTCGTGGTTGGGAGGTCTAACGGCAGCGGCACCCTGCCAACATAACCTGCCGGCCACCCATAAAAGCCGCATAAGCCAAACCTAAAGGAGTAGAAGAAGTATGCAGACCCCGAGCTCCAAGGTGAAAGCCTGGGATGCAACTGAGAACAACGCTGAGATGACGATGATGACTTTTTAATACTTCCTTGAAATAAGGTCAAAAGGAAAGGTGAAGTTCAATATTTTAACGAACGCATTATTTTTTATTTTATAAAAAAAACTAGCTGACCCGGTAAACTTCGTTCCGCCTTAGAATTAAGTTAAATTGATATTTTTATAACGTCTCGGGACTTATCGCGATAAACATGGAACTCACTTTTACCGACGTTTCGAATGCGTTGCAGCACCCGTGGTCACGGCTTGACTGGCTGGCGAGCGTCGAGAGGTGTGCGGGGAAACATTCTTGTGCGCCTACCCTCCATTACTGTTCTAATGTATGGTAAGGCTGGCGGCACACCACACTCACTGTATCAGTTCTTAACGGCACTTTGTTTATGGGTTTAAGTATTTTAATCACTGGATTCCACGTCCCGGATAGTTTGAATCCATCTTCCCTATTGAAATTTTTATATTTTTTAATTTCAATAGCTTCACGCACAAGACGTGGATAGTAGTGGCGATCAGCGGAGAGGACTTTGGGTTGATGAAACTCAATCCAGTGATTAGTACCCGACTCAAGATGTTCTGCTACTGCCGATTTATTTAACTGACGGTTTTTCACAGCTGCGATATGTTCTTTGATTCTCTCTGCAATGGTTCGCTTGGTTTGGCCTATGTAGGAACTACCGCAGCTGCAATCCACTTTGTAGACACCCGGTGTTTGTAGAGGTATGACGTCCTTCGATGTTCGCACGTATTTCGCTACTTTGGTGAACGGTTTAAAGATCGTCTTGATGGAAAACTTCCGTAAGCAAGATCCGATCTTATCCGTTATACCTTTCACATACGGCATGTACGCCGGTTGGCGGTCAGCACCCGGCAACATCTTCCTCGGTGCACGTCTCGACTTTCTAGAACTCGTAACATACCCATTCATCTCAAGAACCTCCTGAACATGATCTAACTCCTGCTGTAGGTGCTCAGGGTCACACAGGTCATTTGCTCGCTTGATGAGCGTCGCGCTGACTGATTATAAATGAAGTGAGTGATGATGCGAGGAGGCGTGTAGGTATCTATCTGTGTGAGTGGGTTTACGATACACAGTGTGGGCCAAGGAGCCATCGGTTCTCACCATTAACTTGATGTCTAGAAAAGACAATGTTCTGTTATTCTCAATCTCATACGTAAACTGTGTCTTCACATGTAATGAGTTAAGATACTCAGTAAAACGTACCACTTCCTCACTATCGCCTTTAAATATGCAGAATATATCATCTACGCACCTTTTCCATAGCCTAATGTGGGCGTGGGCGTTCTGAGACACCTCTTCTTCTATGTGTTCCATCCAAATATTTGCCTCGACTGGTGCCAAGGGGCTGCCCATAGCAACGCCGTTTATTTGGAGATAGTGTTGACCATGGTAAAGGAAGTAGTTCCCTTCGAGGCAACTTTGAAGCAGTGTCACATAACCATCCGGCAGACCATTATCCTTCAACTTGGTTTCAATAATCTGTAGACAGTCTTGTAATGGAACATTGGTAAATAACGACTCCACATCGAAACTTACCAAAAGCTCATCTGGTTCCAACCTAATGTCTTTAATTATGTCTACAAAATGGCGAGAATCTTTCACAAAAGACGATGTTTTTCCCACTAATGGCTGCAGTGCTTTAGCAATGTGTTTTGCTAGATCGTAGGTTGGTGAGTCAATTTGACTTACGATTGGTCGCAGTGGCACATTGGCTTTCTGCACTTTGGGCAAGCCATACAGTTTTGGTGGTTGTGTGATCTTTGGTCGGTGCAGTCTTTCGAACTCGTCCTTCGCGAAATCCTCTTCGTGCTCCTTGATCAAATTACGTATTTTACGTGTTACTCTTGACGTGGGATCATATTTAAGGCTCTTATAAGTATGTGTGTCTTCGAGTAAGGTGCGTATTTTTGCCTCATAATCTGTTGTTTGCATTACTACGGTGGCGTTCCCCTTGTCGGCTTTCAGCACCAGCACATCTTCATTGTTCCGCAACGCAACCAAAGCTTCTCGCTCTTCGGCAGTAATATTGCTTTTCGGCAGACGAGCCTTACGTAAGACATGGGAGACATCTTGTCGTAAAATGTCAGCGTCACACACTGGTATCTTGTTACGGGCGATTGCCTCCTCTACACTACAGATAATATTTTCGTATGGCACTTTTTTCGGCGTAAGAGCGTAATTCAACCCCTTTTGCAATATATTTAAGGTTGGCCGGTCTAAGTCTATCTTTGATAAATTGATCACGGTATTGTTCAGTGTGTCGCCAGCCTTATTTTGAGCATGTGTACTTTTACCTTGGCGAGCTGCTAATTTGGCAAATTTCCTATCCTGCGTAGTACTGCTTAGTTCATAGGTTCTCTCAGCTTGTTGGTATGCAATGCGATCCACTAAATCAAAGTCACTCCCGGTCAACTTCTTACTGCACTCCAAATGTAACACGTACAACACTCTGTGCACTTTACTTAACTCCGCATGGTGGTTATTAATTAGTTGTCGTAGTAAACGACCACTCGCATGTCTCAGAATTTTATCGGAATACGCGATGTCACTACGCGGTTTAATACGTACACACGTAGGAATAATGTCCCAATCACGGCATTTCGTGAGAAACACAAGTGAGGTAGATATACGCGCTCATTTCTTCCGATAATATTCAAGGTCTTTCACTTTCAATGCAATTTCCGGCCCGTAGCGGTTTGCTAATGTTATTTTTAAACTATCGCGGTGTAAACTCATATTTTTATAACGTCTCGGGACTCGAGTGCACTGCGGTTATCACTAACACGACTTTGTTTTATATATATAGATAATTGGAAGTGAGATATTACGTTATGTCCGTTTTCAAATCTCTCAGCTAATGGCTACCCTTCGCTACGCTAGAGAGACTGGTTTATCATAAATATTTGCTACGTGCGGAAATTAATTTGCCTCAAGTAGGTAAACAGGCAGTTTGGTATCATCAACTATTAAAACATTGTGTTCAACACAATGTAATTAGAATACAGATATAGGGGAGAGTAACCAATATTGAACCGGAGCTTAAATTGGACCACTTCTGTATGTCTCAAAAGTGGTCCAATTTAAGTACTCTATTCAACTAATAATATAATGAAAATGTTTTTACTTTCTTTGGCCCCCTATTACATTGGGACCTAAACTTAACTGGCGAATCGTGGGTGTGTAATACACCTGTGCCTACCCCTTCGGGGATACAGGCGTGAAGTTATGTTATATTATGTTATAAAATCTAATAATACTGCATAATTTCAATGAAAATCTAAAGATAGCTGATAAATATCTAGAGTTCAATCTTTTCAGCCCGAAAAACGGAAATTTCAAATCAAACTGCGTAGAATAGCTATAAGGAATGAAATTTAACACCCAGCGAATAAGGAAAGTTCAGGAATGTGGGGCAAACAAACGGGGCGATTATGTTAATATTAGTCATTTTTGCACTTGTTATTACCGAATTAATTATTAAAATCGCGTTTTTATCTTCTTTCTGGGTCATATGTTACAACTTTATGTTATGTAACTTTGTTACAAAGTTTTTCGTATTTCAATTGGTTTAGATAAATAAACTTATAAGTTAGATAGTAATATACTATTTATCGTAATTGTGGGAAGAAATACGTATGTATCTCATGATGCTACCATACAGTCCCGCCAATATCTGTAGCTGTTCTTAACACGTGAGTTTTGTAAAGGCTACTCAGTTAGTTTTGTTCAGTCAAAACCATTTATTTATTTTCCAAATACTTGTATCAACTCGCAATGGACATGTTTTTATCTAAAGGTATATGAAGTACTCGGCTTTTCATCTGGCACATCGGGAAGAAGAGTTTGTCTGGATAAGATCTGCTGGATTTGGTTTTGTAAAACGTAATCTCTATCATACAGTGCATGTCTGCAGCTTGATATCTTTCTAGAGTAGTTAAAACCGAAGCTATAGTTTGAATATCTTAATACCACAAACGCTATTAACTACTTTATATAGATATCAAACTGTCAGTCCGATGTACGATAAAGAGAACAGTCTATAAAATGTGTCCCGATGTGCCAAATAAAAATCAGATACTGTTACTACCTTGATCGCCACTTTGTATATCGCTGGTGATACGAATGTTCTCAAAAATGCAAATTACTGCGAAATCAAGCAACAAGACTTTCAAGACTAGTAACGTACGTTCCTGAATTATTCATAAACGTATGGTGGAAATTTTGTCGTGCCAAATGACTTACAATGTAAGCATTATAATCACGGAGTAAGGAAAGATAAGGTATTATAATATTTGAGATTCCAAATTCGAAACTGTTTTATTCGGTGAGATAAAGTTCCTCAGTTACAATGAAATTAGTACCGATTTAAAATACTGGAGCATTAAAAATATGGATCATAAGTTTTAAATCGTTGAATTATTTATAGAATTCGATAAAACACATTGTTTTTTGTAAGTGGTTGGTCTATTCTGGGCACAGAGTAAATAATATACTAAACTTGCACACACGCTCTTTGAGCGGATTATTGCAGAGCGCCTCGTCGAGCATCTCACGAACGTGGGGCCAGATCTGGCGGACAACCAGTTTGGTTTCCGCCGGAGGCGCTCCACCGTGGAAGCGATCATGCGCGTTAGGCGCCTGGCGGAGGAAGTAGTTTCGCGGGGTGGGGTGGTGGTGGCGGTGTCTCTCGACATCGCCAACGCCTTCAACACCCTACCCTGGAGCTGCGTTAGGGAGGCGCTCGCGTATCACGGAGTGCCTCCTTACCTCCGCCGCATTGTCGAGGCATACCTATCCGAGAGGGCCATAGTTTACCCGAGCTGGCTAGGGCCAGGGCGGCGAGATGTGTCGTGCGGTGTTCCGCAGGGGTCGGTCCTAGGGCCACTCCTGTGGAACATCGGATACGACTGGGTGCTGCGCGGTTCGTTGCTCGAGGGTATCAGCATAACGTGTTATGCTGACGACACCCTCGTTATGGCGCGGGGAGCAACGCACCGAAGCGCGGCACTAAAGGCCACGGCAGGGGTTGCTCAAGTCGTGGGTCGAATACGGCGGCTGGGACTCGAGGTGGCTCTCCATAAATCCGAGGCTATGTGTTTCCACGGGCCTCGGAGGGGGCCACCTGCGGGAACCAGCATAACCGTAGGGGGCGTAAGCATCGGCATCGAGCCCACAATGAAGTACCTTGGGCTCGTACTCGATAGCCGATGGGACTTCGGACCTCATCTCCGAAGTCTGGTCCCAAAACTGAGGGGGGCTGCGGCCGCGCTATCGCGGCTGATGCCCAACGTTAAGGGACCCAACGCCCCCACTAGGAGACTGTACCTGGGGATCGTGCGAAGCATGGCCCTGTACGGGGCCCCAGTATGGGCGGAGACTCTGGCGGCCCGCAACGTGGCTGTATTAAACAGCCCGTTAAAAGCGATGGCCGTCAGAGTCATCAGGGGGTATCGCACGATCTCAGTCGAGGCGGCATGTCTCCTAGCCGGGACCCCTCCATGGGACCTGGAAGCGAGAGCCCTTGCGCTGCTGTACCAGTGGCGCAAGGAGGCGCTGGAGCGGGGCCATAGGCCGGAGCCCCGAGAAATCAGGGCTCAGCGGTTCCTGCTCCGCCAGGAACTCATGGAGACATGGAGGGTGCGACTTGAGCACCCAAGGTGGGGGGAATCCACCATTGCGGCGGTGAGACCGATCATGAAGGAGTGGTTGGAGAGGGACCATGGGGACCTCTCCTACCGGATGTGCCAGATGGTTACCGGACACGGGTGTTTCGGTAAGTATCTGTGGCGCATCCACCGGGAGACAACGCCGCAGTGCCAGCACTGCGAAGATCCTGGCGAAGACACGGCGCTCCACACGTTGGTGGAGTGCCCTGCGTGGGCGAGTCAACGCCGGGATCTCGTTGCGGTCCTGGGCGTGGACGTTCTCTCGTTGGAGACCATGGTGAGGGCCGTGGTCTCTGACGGCAGCAAGTGGCACGCCGCCGCCTCTTTCTGCGAGCAGGTAATGCGCGCGAAAGAGGCGGCGGAGAGGGAGCGGGAGAGAATCCTGCCCCCCGAGTTTCGCAGTCTGCGGCGAGGACGCCGCAGACTCATCTACGCCCGGGACTACCGACCTCCATGATCGGGGCCTGAGGACGGCAGTTGGCCGACTCGCCGTCCTTACAGAAGCAGGCCGTGGCGGAGGCGTGTCGTGTGTGCCCTACACACGCCTGCCAACTCACCGAAGCGGGATAAAACCCGACCCCACCAGGCGAGGCCGCGGTGGCGGCCGAAGTCCGCCGGCAACCCTGGGGTTATCCTTTCGAGGGCTTACCCGGGATACCCGGCAACGGACACTTGGGGAGGACACCGTGCGGTTTTAGTCGGGACACGACATAACCACCCCCGCTGGCCAGCGGGGGGGTATCCGAAGGGATTTCCGCACGTAAAAAAAAAAAAAAAAAAAACTTGCACACACACTCCACACTACACACTCGCTGATTCTGGGGATCTATCGCTTGTATCTTAGATTCAGTCGTGTTCTCTCCCAGCTATGTCTTGTTATTCTAATTGATATGTTAGAAGCGAAAGTTACACAAGTCAGAGTATCAGATGTGTCTGAGAAGTGTTTCTAAGCACTTCTCTGGCTGGATCCATTGTCCTTAATTATTGCCGGCTGTTTCTTCCCTAAACTTTCTGCTAATTGGAGACACACACTGAGAACTGTGCGAACTAAGCAGATTATTGCATATTATTATAAATTTTACATTCATATAAAAAATTACAATAAGACGACATAAGATAAAAATTCTTCCAATCACGGGTTGGTTTTAAATAAAATCTAAATTAGGCCTGCAAATATATGAGATAATATCTGTATTTCGTTAGAATCTTTAATTACTTCGCTTTTATCGTATTTCAAAGTTGATATCTAAGAAGTCTTTTGATCATTAATACCATACACAGAAACGCTTCAGAAATACTTGATCACGTCTGACAGAGTACAAGCCTTTTTAACATTTGGTCACGATATAAAGGATTTGACTCTACTAGATAAAATCGCTACATTCATCAAATCAAAATTATCCTCAAAAGAGGATTGCGTTTATTCTATCCATCTTTGAAGTAAAAGATAATAGAATTGCTCTCACACCTTAAAGTAACGACGTTTTTTTAATCGAGAGTCTACCTTATAAAATTTCGCTTTTTATACCTTTTTTTTTTTTTTTTTTTATCGTGCGGAAATCCCTTCGGATACCCCCCCGCCAGCCAGCGGGGGCGGTTATGTCGGGCTTGCACCGACTAAAACCGCACGCCGTCTCGGGTCTTCAGACGCCGGGGTGTAAGGTTACCCATAGAGCATATCCCTCGCACCCCGGCTGACCCTGGGCCATCTCACCACTAACAGCATCGCTCATCCTGTCTCCTCTGAAAGCAGAGGAGTACGGAGAGCGATGTGTTCCCGCCACGTTGGGTATTGGCCGACGATCAATGCCAACCCTATGAAGGGGTGAAGGGGAAGCCATTGACCGCCGCCCAGGGTGTACCGGCCGCTCCGATTCCGTTCCCCCCGGACTGCAGCGGGATCGGAATCGGAGCGACACTCGAGGAGGTTACCCAACACACACCCCTCGCTTTTTATACCTAGTCGTTAAGAATTTTAATACAAACATTACAATATTATTTATGACTAACATAACAGACTTCAATTTTAGAAAAAAAAAACGAGTGTAATGATAATAAAAATGAACGTCTTTTGTTTATCTTGATAATGACTACAAACCATCTTCTCTGAGTTATTGCTTCCAGTTAATGTTGTTAACAAATATTATTTTGCAAGCACATTTACAGTGATGTTTAATCTGGGTCCTTAAATAAGGTGTCACAAAATTAGGTCTCTGAATTTGGTGAGATGTGCTTGGTATCGACAAAATATGTATTTGAAACAAAAAAAAAAATATCGGGTACAATAAAAAAAAATATATAAAAAAAATGAAAAAAAAAAACACCACCAGCGACTAGCGTCACGTGACGCGACGAGCACACGTGATGCTGGTCGCGATTTAGGTATTTCCCACACATCCGCTTGGAGAATACTGCGAGGAGAAGGACTGCACGCCTACCACGTGCGTCACGGGCTCGTCGCGTCAGGTGACGCTGGTCGCTGGTGGTGTTTTTTTTCATTATTATATTTTATTTTATTTACTTTTTTTTTACTTTACCTGATATTTTTTTTGTTTCAAATGCATATTTTGTCGATACCAAGTCATCTCACCACATTCAGAGACCTAATTTTGTGACACCTTATATTGTTATCGTTCTAACAATTGCGTGAAAGTTGATTCATATCTGTTGGTTTTTAATGTGAATTCTGATCAATGTATTTCGAATGTATGTCTCCAATGTATGTCAATGTATTTCGAAATTTAAAAAATATTTAAATTTAGAAAAAAACAATTTTAACATTCATGCGTAGAGTGGGACAAGTGTTAAATATAAATAAATATTCTACTTCATTCTACACAGCGTTATCTAGAACCAAAGTAAGCATAGTTTAACTAGCTTGTGTTATGGGTTATAGAATGCAGATAACCGTACTTAGATACTATTTTCTATGCTAAATACATACATATTATACATAGAAACACCCACACCAATGCAAGTATATATTTATGCCTACAAATATTTGCACTGAGCGCAAACGAACCCGCGCCCTCTGACTTGGCAGTCGCGCGCTCTACCGCGACGTCACAGAGATCTACAATAATGTTAACAGGAATTAACACGATCATGGTATAAGTAAATACATACCTTTGGATGGCCTGACGTTTCGACCAGGTTACACTGGCCGTGGATATTGTAATGCGAACGTTTAAAAGTTAATGTCACAGAGGTTGCCAATAAAGAAGTATTAATCTACATAGCCAAGCAAACATTTTAAAAACAAAATCTATCTTCTTCATGAAAATAAATAGCAAAAAGAAAACCAATAGTCAATATCCATACTAAGGCTCGGTGAAACAGAAGATTGAATATTTTTCTGCATTAGAATTGCCTCAGTGAACTTGGCATTTCAATTGCTAATGCAAAGTCTTGCTCTGACTCCATTAACCTTCATAGAGCGTTATAGTATGCAATCGCAAATTTACATGCGCTTTTTGTTGAAAAACCTCACAAAGCGATCGAAGGCCCTGTTACCTCAATAGAGGCGAAGCAAATACTGACCTTTGTATTGTATGAAAACTGAAACGGAACCGTTTCAGTTTTTTTTAATTTCGAAACAAAGAAAACTATTAGCGAAGGAAATGGTAGAATAGGATGCACTTAGTTATAAAACACAATTTGTTTCGTTAGAACAATATTCTAGCAAAGACTAATTACACCGTATGTACTTTTAAATAAATACATTCTCCAAAAAAGACATACTTGAAATATTGTTATTGAATATTATCATATTATCTAAGCAAACAAATTAAATTGAAGTGTCTGGTTGTAGCGTTAAAACAAACATTGTTTAAATAAATGCATATGACTGTACGTTACTTTAAATAAAATAATAATTTTTGTCTGTCTGACTTTCTGTTTGCTTTTTCCGGGTAATGTCCGAAATCGCAGGGCCGATTTTTACGAGATTTTTTCTGCAGATATCAGATTTTATAAGGCATAACGTAGACTAATTTTATTTTAGAAAATATATTACAGTACCGTGCAAAAAAAAATAAACCGCAGATCTAAGTTCACGCAGGCGAAGTCGCGGGCTCAGCCAGTTAATATATAAAAAATATACATGATTCAACGAATACGTACAACGCAGTAGCTTTTTACTGACCTGCCAGTGCAGGCTTAGTGAACAATAACAGAGAAGTTTATCTAAAACCTTTTAACGTAATATTTTCACTTTTGGGATTAACCAGTGGAATGGAACGGAAAAGTATTTGAAGAAAATTGGTATGGAAATAAAATAAATCGCTCAACTATCGGAAATACTTATTCTGTTGATCGTTCGAGCTTGATTTGAATGTAATAACTTCATGTGGCTTTAAATAAATTATTTAATCTAGAAAGCACTGTTCTAAGCTAAAGTCTGGCTACGTATTTTTGTTGGAGAAAAACTTGTTTAAAGGTTCGAACGCTAGTGCTGAAATTTTTTTGTGAGATCATTTAAAACATATAAAATCTATCTTAATTCTATGTCTAGCATTACCCGTTGCCTACCTACCTAACTATTGCCTGTGAGTCCGTCTGCGTGAAATATTTATCCCATATCCCGCGACCCACAGGACCTGTTACTGGAGTAAAAAGATAACTGACTGCCTGTTGGATTTTCTTCCAAAAATAATGTTTCTTCCAAGTCCTGTACATCGAAGAACTGTTTCCATTTTCTTAACGATCTTCTTCTTCTTTATATATAAAAATGAATTGCTGTTCGTTAGTCTCGCTAAAACTCGAGAACGGCTGGACCGATTTGGCTAATTTTGGTCTTTAATTATTTGTGGAGGTCCAGAAAAGGTTTAAAAGGTGAATAAATATGGAAGTTGTTATCGATTGAGGCAGTACGAAGTCTGCCGGGTCAGCTAGTAACAGTATAAAACACAATATTCGTGCAGTTTATTAAATAGCACCAACATGCATGCATTTTTGAAAAACATCAGTTTTTCGCAATTGTCAATAACAAAATAATTCATACGTTAAACTATTTTTCCCCTTGCTTGAGTATTCAATGAATGAAGTACCTACCTACAATTTTAACAGTTCTTTGATTCTGAATACGCATGTCTATAACTTCGATTTACATAACATAATATAACTTCACGCCTGTATCCCCGAAGGGGTAGGCAGTGAGGTGTAATGCACACCCACGATTCGCCAGTTATGTTTAGGTCCCGATGTAATAGGGGCCGAGCCTATTTCCATCTACTGGGCACATTATTAAGCGAGCGATAATTAACTTCGATGTATTAGATTTTAGATTAATAATAAAAAGGGTAGAATAGAATATGAAAACATTTCTATTCTTTGAATAATATTGAGCCTATTGTTAAGAGTATTATGTAGGGTTATCGAACATATATTATGTATGCACGCGTTTTATAATGATCCATGGTTTAATAGAGTTATTTTTAGGGATTTTCTTTAGAAAAGCCCTATTGCTATCGAGTTGTCGTCGTCGACGTCGTCATTGCCAATTTTCTGTCACGGTTTTGGGTATGAAGGAGATGAGCTATCGAGTTGCTGTTTTCGGTAATAGATTTGTGCTGGGGTGAACCATTGCAAGATAAAGAAAAAATCGCAAAAAAAAAATATCGCAAAATCGATAATCCCTTGTATTCGGCTGAGCTCGTCTCAGGAATTCAACTTGTTTATTCAAAATTAGCTGTTGCCTGCGCGGCTGGTACTGTTCCCGCTGTGTGCTGATACTGGTTACTGATACCGTGTCCGCGAAACATAGAAATAGAAAGTATAATCTATCTTTGTGCCAAATTTTTTACATATCCGTGGAGCCGTTCTGGCGTGATTGAGTAACAAACATTCATTCATCCAATTTTTTCTATTTATGATAGTAGTAAGATTCTAAATTATATTTACCAAAGTTACTCATATCCACAATACCTACCCAGTTTATGTGTTTTGCCCAGTATATTAGTGAAGTGAACCGGGTGTTTTGGAGCTCTACCAGAATCTTCGGAGTCTAATCCAACCATTCCCGCAAGCCCGTACACCTACTGATTGAAGGACGAGGTATTCTCTAGCTCTCGTAGTTGCGCAGCAGATGGCAGTCGCTCCCATAAAAGTTATATAAGCCCAATCAAAAACAGTAATAGGTGAAGGACTGTAAGGTGGAAGCATCGGATGTATCCACTGATTGAAGGACGAGGTATTCTCTAGCTCTCGTAGTTGCGCAGCAGATGGCAGTCGCTCCCATAAAAGTTATATAAGCCCAATCAAAAACAGTAATAGGTGAAGGACTGTAAGGTGGAAGCATCGGATGTATCCGGAAACAATTTTAAGATGATGCTGACGACTAGTTTCGGAGTCCATCCACACCTAGTTTAATTAGTTGAGTGGACAAGAATACTAGTATATACTACGCTCGCGTTCCTATTAGTTTTTCTTGAAACAAAAATTAACGATACCTTTTTTTTTTTTTTTTTTTTTATCGTGCGGAAATCCCTTCGGATACCCCCCCGCCGGCCAGCGGGGGCGGTTATGTCGGGCTTGCACCGACTAAAACCGCACGCCGTCTCGGGTCTTCAGACGCCGGGGTGTAAGGTTACCCATAGAGCATATCCCTCGCACCCCGGCTGACCCTGGGCCATCTCACCACTAACAGCATCGCTCATCCTGTCTCCTCTGAAAGCAGAGGAGTACGGAGAGCGATGTGTTCCCGCCACGTTGGGTATTGGCCGACGATCAATGCCAACCCTATGAAGGGGTGAAGGGGAAGCCATTGACCGCCGCCCAGGGTGTACCGGCCGCTCCGATTCCGTTCCCCCTGGACTGCAGCGGGATCGGAATCGGAGCGACACTCGAGGAGGTTACCCAACACACACCCCAAATTAACGATACCTCGATTGGCATATATGAAAAACAAAAATACAATTTATTGTGAAAGTAATAAAACCTTTTAAAATTTTACGAACTACATAAATTTTCATTTCATACCACACTGCATTCACTGACCTAAAAATTTGATGCAGAGAATCTGTCAGCTGTATACACCTAACACATAACAGAACGTGATCCATATAAAACTGCAAACAAACTGGATTATGGATATTATATGGCCTGGAGTATAATAAAACTAGTACCGTAAAACGGAGTAATTACAAATAAAATTTTCAGATAAATGCAGTTATTTTCTTTTAAGGCAAGCTACGGCCGTTTTCAATGAACCTAATAATGAACGGAATTGTAAAATATCTGGTTAGGTATTTACCATTTCATCAAGAAATCGAGGCCGTGCAGTCCCAGCTCCGCCAGGCCAACGTGGTGGAGTGGAAGGAACGACTTGGGCGACCAAGCGCAGGGCACGCCGCAATAGCGGCGGTAAGACCCATCATGGAGGATTGGCTAGAGAGGCGACACGTTGAATATATGAAAATAATGTATTGTCAGATTATTTTCATATATTCAATACGATTTACATTTCAAACTACATTTACATTAATTATTTTTTTGATATCAAATATAACCCATTTCGAAATACATATTCGATTGGATACGTAACAGAGGTACCATTAATTAATTTTGGTACAATGAACTCCACCACAAATAATATCAGCAGTGGAGACAAGAGCTTGATATTAAAGGTTCAACTATTGTTACGGAAAAATGAACGTTATTTGTCATTCACATTGAGATAGTATATTTTATTTACACTGTGGTCATTAAGTTCAATGAAAGTATTATATATTATATATATTATTATATTTATATATAATATATATTATATACCACTAGGGTATTCAATATTTGAATAATGATATACCTACTATTTATAAATAAATAAGGTGAATGGGGTCCTTGATTAGATTAGAAGATAAACACACTACGTGTAGGCCTGCACTAAATTCTCAGATTCCCTATTATAGTTGCGACGAACAAATACATGGCAAATGTTAGGGTCACATGACGATATGTCGACCATCCATGGTACGACAGGACATCAGCAAGACGTATAATCGTTGCTAAACCACTTGAGAATTTGACCTTGATGCGTAACCAATCACGCGAGCGTTTTGATTCAAAGGGCTCGCGTGATTGGTTTCGCGTCAAGGTCAATTGGTCAAGATTATTGGCTTGACTATATGTTTGCGGCTGATTGTTTTCTCGACAAACGATAGGGCGACGGAACTTTTGATCGACAAACGATGGCACGACACAACTTTCGCTCGACAAACTACAGCACTAACACTGATAAACGTTATAGCGATCGTATACTCATAAAAAACTAGCTGTTGTCCGCGGCTTCACCCGCGTGGATTCTGATAGCATTCCCGCAAACCTCTGGAACCTATTCAAGGGATAAAAGTAGCCTAGGTGTTATTCCAGACTATAATCTGTTACTCAATCACGGCAGAACAGATGAACGGATCTGGCTGAAATTTGGTGCAGGGATAGATTATAGTGTGTTATAGGACATAGGCTAGAAAAAGGTTCCCATAGGAAGCGGGAATGCGATTGAAAATCCACGCGGGCGGAGCCGCAGGCAACAGCTAGTACACCTATATATACTTAGACATATTGATTAGAAATATTAAAAGAATCCTGTTGGTATGAAATACGTCGTTGACATGCATGACTAGAATAAAATATGATTAAAAAATATACCCATTTTTCAAACAAAAGTCAGTCGGGTAAAATTTTATATTACCGTAATTAAGGGTAACATTTTAATACTTCACCCGTAAGTTTCTAAGTATTCCGTAAACATGATTTGCCTTGGGATGCGAAAGCTTAAACAACTTCTTTTGCCAACATTAGAACACAGTTTCCCAACTTTGTTTCACGAAAAACGGTGTTATTAACAACTCTATATCAAAGTTGAAACCACAATAGATATGAAATGTTGTTTGCATTGCTCTAAGCGTTAAGCCGGTGCTTTCAAAGTTTATAGCAAAAGTTCAACGTAACATATCTAATATTTTAGAAATTTTATTAAGTTATTCAAGGAAATAGTTTCCTTTTTCTATAAAATATTTATTTATGATACAATTTTGTTGCGTGCACTCGCACGAGGCAGCTGGCGGCCTAACAGAAAATTCACAAATATTCGCGATCCGAGAATCGACCCTGCAACCTTAAGCCTACTATTTACTATAACCTACCACTCCGATACTTCATAAAATTCTAAATAAAGTTCATATTTATATAATGTTACGTGTAGATAATACCATTTGCAATGAAAACTGCACATGAAAAACAGATACATCTAAAAATAATTTCTTTATAATTTCGCAATTAATTAGACTCTCTTGGGGCTACACTTCTGTTGGTTTTTAAAAAGAAGAAAATGTGAAAAGGTACGGTGTCCTATGTCAAGTCAATGATAATTAGTAAGCTTTCTGTAATGAAAAATTTACTGTGGGATGGTAATTTATTCTTAAGTAAATAACTAACCTTTCCTCAAGTAAGATAGTGATGTTCTCGCATATGCTATCGATATTGCTGGTGAAATTAAATACATTAATGTTGAAATGAAACTATGTTAAGAATTACTTTAAAACTGGAAAATTATTTGTCCACTTATTTATTATTTATTGATCAATCAATCAATTTATTTATTTCGTCAATCCAGGGTTATGTTAAATTATTATTTAACAGGTACTGTCCTCATGTCATGTTCCATCTATAAGCAATTTTGTGTGGTTTTCGATAGACCATCAGGCGTATGCACCTACCATTATTCTCTAAATAATTTTGGAAGTGATAATAAATAAAGTTCATGCTAATAATTTTCATTTAAATTACATTTACTAAGATCACACTGCCCATCTGATTTTTGCCTAGCTATCAACCCTTACAACACTAGTTTTACTCACACGTTCTTACCTGCACCAAATATGTTTTTCATGTCACTAAGAAGAAGTTAATCTATTCGAATATTCAACATGTTCACTAGTATTGTGATTTCCCTAGAGGTTAGTCGATGTCAAAATCCCTGATATCTCCATTTGCCCGCGACCTATATTTTAGTAGATAATAATGAAAAACCACTTTCACTTTACTATACGACGAAGTGGAATGAAAATTGATGGGTCTTTACCAAGATACCCCAAAACGATCGACAGTTTTTTTTAAATTCAGTTGCTGCTAAAAATATATATCTTAGTATCGTTTTGTGTTAAGAGTGATTGAAATTTGAGAGTTTTTTTACTACGGTTAATAACATTACAAGTGTAGTGATTCCTTTATTGCAGAAATCAAGAAAAATTAAGTACCTACCAGGGAAAAATAAACTGGCATACAACGATTTAAATAGGAAAAAAATATTATAATTTAAAGATTAAATGAAAAAAAAACACCCAGCCAAAAAGTATTAAAAAAAAATAGCCAGTATCACTTGAGATGATGTATTGTAATGATTCATCATCATCATCATCATCTTACCGCTGTTCCTGGTTGCATCCAATACCTTCACCTCGCAGCCCGCAAGCCGCTAACTCTTTCTTCTTCTTTTCATTTGATTTATACGCCTACAAGCCCCGAAGGTCTTGGTAGGGCCCCATATAGCCAGCCGACCTTCAAGAATAATATGCAGAACTATAGTTACAGCCACTAAAAATTATAATGGAATAAAGACACAAATTATTGAAATTGACCCTGAAAATATAATATTCTCTTTTCTGTAAAAAATGGTAACAATTTGTTCAGTATCACAGAAATACCTTACCTACCTTAAATAACTCGAATCCAATATCAACTATTACTGTAAGTAAGTCTCAACTGCCCGGAACGGATTTTGGCTCTTTTTCATTCCCTTTGAAAGGAGATACAAGGGGCTATTTCAAGAAACAATCGGGCCAGAATAAGAAATGGTTTTTTTTTTATCAAAGAATTAGGAGAACGGTTGAATTCATTTGAAGTACGCTTTATATCTCTTTGAATATTTTTTCTTATTCTCTTAATTAATTAGGTTCAGTAAGGAAATACATTTCATGATATGTTTTTAAGAGTGACTGAGTATAATAATATAATTTGTGATAAAGACTACAACATACTACGGAGCGCTACCCTAACCCAAAGTAAATATATCCTAACTAGCTTGTTATGGGTCCTAAAATGCTGATAAATATACTTAGATACATTTTCTTCTAGGTGGGCAACTAAGCAGCCTATGTTTAGCAGTTACAGTCTCCGCCTTTTTCATGTATTATCATGACACATACATTGGTATGTGTTGTGTTTCAACAGTAACAATAAATCTGTCTCATTCCCTAGTTAGCCATCCTATAAGGGCCAATTCAATTAATCAGACTATCCATATAAAATTGAAAATTTAGTTCGCATATATCAGCGAAAGTGCGGGGCTTAGCGCCGTATAATATATCTACTGTTACAGCAATTGATAGATATTTACATTGCAAGCTAATTTGAACTTTATTGTGACAATTTAGGAGTCTATGTTCATGTGAGTATATGTTTTGTACGCAAATATCTATAATTACTTGTCTGCGTGTGCGATGACAGCACCAACTAGTAGTCGCACTCGTTTCAAAGCGGTATTGAAATAGCAGTCAAAATAAAAAATAAATCATTTTAGATAAATAAATCTAAAAAAACAAATAACATGTTAACTGTTTTGAATTAAAGATAAACGGAAGTTTATAAGTAACGCTGCCCATGAACTCTATTAATTTGTAATATCTGGGTAACCGAGCTTCGCTTTTCTAACCGTTTGAGAGATTCAGATTATATATATATATAGTTTTTTTTTTAAATAATATTCATCATATCAGCCGTAGGAAGTTCACTGCTGAACATAGGCCTCCCCCATTGACTTCTATTTTGATCGGTCTGTAGCGGCCTGCATCCACCGAGTCCCTGCGCTATTTACCAGGTCATCTGTCCACCTTGCGGGAGGCCTACCTACGCTGCGCTTGCCGCCACGTGGTCTCCACTCAAGGACCTTTCTGCCCCAACGGCCATCGGTTCTCCGAGCTATGTGCCTTGCCCACTGCCACTTAAGTTTGCTGACTCCCTCTGCTATGTTGGTAACTCTGGTTGGTCTACGGATCTCCTCATTTCTGATTCGATCTCGTAGAGAAACACCAAGCATAGCCCGTTCCATAGCTCGCTGTGTGACCCCGAGCTTCCTTATGAGACCCATAGTGAGAGACCACGTCTCGGCACCGTAGGTCATCACTGGTAACACGCACTGATTACTAATATTCCCCCTAACTCCTCCAGCTAAGCTTAATTGCTTGTGTTAGGAGTGGGTTCACGTCGGTAGTGTAATGGCCAGGATTCGAACCCGTGACGTCTCGATCGTAGGGTCGACTCCTTAACCACTCTACCGACGCTTATTTATACATATAAGAACTGCTCATTTTAGGGTATGGATGGATAATAAAATTGAAACTGAATAAGGTCCTTATGTCTAGCATTTTACATAAAATACTAAATAAACCCAAAAAAAAATTTTTATTTCTCCTCTGATGCTAGTAAAACCACTGTACCACATTTCACATCTGGTCAGCCGTTCCTATCCAAACATTTTCACGAACTCTGACATTTATAACAGTAGGATATATTATTTTTATATTTTGTGAGTTTTACAAGTAGTTACTTTGTTTTTCATCGACGGGAACCGCACTCATTTTAATTTTCCACTTTTCCTTTTTGCTCACAACGAAGACAAAGGTACCGGGAACAGTTTACAAGATACAAATTATCAAAAAATAAATCTCAATCTTCGATTTATATAAAATTCGGATGATTCTTGATGTTATTTATTAATGAAAATATGAATTTTCCATCACACCCGTGTCACATACAGCGGGTTATTCAATGTACGACAAAATAAAGGTATACGTGAATAGAAAATAAAGGGATTTTAGCCTTAAAGCCGGATTTCGTGAATCGCACGAGCAGCCCAGACTCGCTTTATCATATTAAATTATTCAACGTTTCATAGTGGATGTTTTCTGAGTATTTTCATGAATATACATGTTCAAAAACACTTTTCAAATGAAGACAATGGTGCACGAATCATACTTAGTTTTAATATTCACTAGCATTTGACCGCAACTTTGTACGCGTAACAGCTATTAAAACTTACTGCCATAATAATATAAAATTTAAAGTGTTCTGTCTCTAGTCACCGTATATTTTAAGGACAAAATATTCTATAGCTGAAGCAGAGAGCAGAAATTTTATGAATAAACTCTGAAACTATTTTATTATTATATTTTTTCTATTAGAGGCACTATGCGGCGGTTATGCTGAAACCAGGTAATCAGTCGAAAATATAACCAGGTCTTGGCCACCATTATTGAGACATTAGAAAAACTGTTAGGATTACGTGCAAAAAGAATAAAACCCAGATTTAAGTTCACTCAGCCAAAGACACTACTACACATCTAGTTGGAAATAAAAGCGTATTTAGTTTTGTATACAGAACCATAGCACAGTATTGCTGGGAATACAGCACCACGAGGGCGATTGTAAAGTAGCGACTGAGACGAAACTCATTCAACATCAAGGTCTAATTTACACCTCATACATACATATACTCATACCTGAGGCAAAGGTTAGCCATCGTTATCCAGCGGGGCAATGCTGCCAGTCTGATGGGCACCTTTGCGCCGGGCTGCCGGGTACGCTGAGGGGCGGGTTATTTGATAAGACTGACAATGTAATATCTTGTATTAAATAGAACGCCGGCCGTGAAATCCTAAAGATTTTTATTAAATAGATTTGTTTATTCATTATATATTATATATTGACAAGCAAAATTTACTGTATTTACAGAGTAATTAAAGTGATCAATTACATTCTGTACCTTTTTATTTTTTTTTCGTGCGGATATCCCTTCGGATACCCCCCCGCCCGCCAGCGGGGGCGGTTATGTCGGGCTTGCACCGACTAAAACCGCACTCCGTCTTGGGTCTTAAGACGCCTGGGTGTAAGGTTACCCATAGAGCATATCCCTCGCACCCCGACTGACCCTGGGCCATCTCCGGTTTCGAGATGGCCCCCTTACTTGCTCTCCACTGTGTCATCTGCTAATCAGAGGAACACGTGGAAAGCTTCCGAACAGCCCTCAACAGGGCCGTCCTCGCCTCGGTATAATTCTTTTATTTTATTTTTTCGAATGAATCGTCAAAATATCCCTTGCCTCCACCACCAGCCACCTGCCACATGTAGCTCTCATGGTAGGTAGTTATCTTACATTGATTATTTTCAATTTTTCCAAATAAAAAATATTTACAAAATAAATGTTAGATGACCGCCTCAATATTGATAGCACTAATCAGATGTTATTATATTGTAACGCAGGTAGGTAATCTATTCGTCTATTTATGGCGTAGCAAATCAAGAAGCTTTTAGAACAAACATAAAATAGTTTAACAAAACATAAAGTTCATGTGCGTTCATCTACACGTCCCTAGGGATTTATCGTACCGTATCGTTTCCGTATGATTCATGCCTTACAAAGGTTCGAATTGATACGAAAATTAGAAGGTTAAGTTGGATTTCTAAAATTTGTTTACATCTCATACATATTAGCTAGCGAGTTAATCACAAGCGAGTTAAGATAACACTTAACCACTCAGCGAGAAAAAAAAAATTGATGTACAAACAACTAAATTCGATTCAGTTTTCTATAGGTAACAATACAAAAAGCGAAGAAAAGAAGTAAATCAAGAAGCTTTTAGAATAAACATAAAATGGGTACTAAAATAATAAATAAAACAAAATAATACTCTAGAAGCCTGCTACCAATAATAAATTTCGATGAATGTAGTGAATACACAAGGCTCTGGGTTCATGTAGCGTTCTTTTTCGCGCGGAAATCCCTTCGGATACCCTCCCCCGCCGGCCAGCGGGGGCGGTTATGTCGGGCTTGAACCGACTAAAACCGCACGTCGTCTCGGGTCTACAGACGCCGGCGTGTAAGGTTGCCCATAGAGCATATCCCTCGCAATGGGCTCATGTACCTTTTTTTTTTTTTTATCGTGCGGAAATCCCTTCGGATACCCCCCCGCCGGCCAGCGGGGGCGGTTATGTCGGGCTTGCACCTACTAAAACCGCACGCCGTCTCGGGTCTTCAGACGCCGGGGTGTAAGGTTACCCATAGAGCATATCCCTCGCACCCCGGCTGACCCTGGGCCATCTCACCACTAACAGCATCGCTCATCCTGTCTCCTCTGAAAGCAGAGGAGTACGGAGAGCGATGTGTTCCCGCCACGTGGGCACGTTGGGCCGACAATCAATGCCAACCCTATGAAGGGGTGAAGGGGAAGCCATTGACCGCCGCCCAGGGTGTACCGGCCGCTCCGATTCCGCTCCCCCCGGACTGCAGCGGGATCGGAATCGGAGCGACACTCGAGGAGGTTACCCAACACACACCCCGGGGCTCATGTACCTATTTAACATTTTGTATTCGTATGCCTGCTTCGCTACTTTGTAATTAATTATAGATAGATCTAAAGCTGGGTTCCACCGATGAATATAAACCAAAATGTTTAATTTATTTCAAACTGCGTTTGCACATTTTACACAATGTGTATTTCGTTAAGTAAAACGCGTAGACACAGTTTAGTTGAACTAATTTATATACAAAAATTAATTTCATTGTCTGAAATGTGAAAACATAGTTTAGTTAAATGGATTTTCACTAACGAAATCCAGTCCAAGAGATTTCACTGAAAACAATTGTACCCTTTGACACAGTAAAATTTAAAGTTAATATTGTTTAACTTAATTTTTATAAATCAAACACACATCACTACATAGTATAAAACCAAATCGCTTCCCACTGTGTGTCGGTCCCTATGTATGCTTAAATTTTTAAAACTACGCAACGCATTTTAATGCGGTTTCTTTAATATATAGAATGATTCAAGAGGAAGGTTTATATAACATAACATAAAATATAGTAGAGAAACTCTCATTATTTTAGAGGTTTCTCATGTGATGTCGTAAATAAATTCCTATTTTTTGCACTTACATTGCAAACGCTGGCTGAACCCTACGAGATAGATCAAATTAATGTACTACATTATGGTACACCTTAAAAAGATCTATAAAAAGTATAAGTTATGGAATATGTTTATCTCTTAGGGATAACTCACAATAACCATTTTTTCCCTTTACTTTTTACGAGAAATAATTGCTCATGTACGAAGCGATTTTAAGCATATAGTATTAATCCTTATCCAATAACATGTTTGTATTATCTCATGACAAAAAAGCTGTGAACGTGGTATATAATAATTCAGTAGTATATTTAGTATCAGCAATGCAACCGTGCGAATTAATAATTAATTAATTTCAAACATTTGTTGAACACTTATCTAATAAAAAATCGACAAGGGAATATAGTCTCTAAATATAGTGTACATAAAAACTTTAGCAACTTCAGCACTAATGTTATTGAAATTCACAATTGTGGATATAATCTATAATTGTTTATACATAAACATTACAGTTAGTACTTACAATATTCCAGCAATGTTTAAAAAACAAATTCTTCATAATATACAGAATGATGATCGATGTACTGTTTACTGGTTCAATTTTAAAACAGTAGGTATATTGTTTTAGTTTGAAATTCGGTTAATGTAGTTTAATTGTTATGACTACGGTCTACATTTATATTGAACAGAATAATGATTTGTTTACCAGGTTCATCGAATTACGTTGATGTTGAAGTGTTTTTTTTTAATAAAAGCACTTAATTATTGGCTTGATTTGCGGTGTTTTCAAACAAGGGAAGCATAATAACTCAGTAAGATATTAAATCTCATATTATGTGGGTTAATTGTCGATCCATTTTCTAAGCTATTAACCAAACAGCAGGCATTGAACCCTAAGTGCTAACCTCCTTCTTCAGTTACTTCACCTTTTTTACACCTTAAACTATTTAAACTTAGCTGTGCGCACACATCCCTGAGGCCACTTATAATTCATTGTCATATATACTTTTATAATATATGAAGGGTAAAACTGTTTCATGTTTAATTTTATTAATCAAACCTTTAACTACCTCATATAACCTTAAAATAACTTAAATCAACTTACTATAACTTCAATTTAACTATCAATGTTACTAATGGCTAAAAAAGTTAAGACTTTGGTTATTCATCTCTATCCATAAGGTGGCCTATGTACTTGTTTGTTACTTTTAGTAAATGTATAATTCAAACATTTTTATTGTAGCTAAATTCACATAAAAAACATTTAACATGCCACACCCGTAAATCCCAGAAGGAGTAGGCACAGGCGCATTAACATCCAACGTTTATCGGTCCTACGTAATAAGCCGGGGCGAATCTATTGCCATATATTGTTTGTTTACTATCAGAAACGGGATCAGTATTCCATGCGGGAGAAGCCGCGGGCTCTACTATTATAAATGCGAAAATTTGTATTGATGGATATTTGTAATTCAACCACGCTAGAACAACTGAACAGATTGGGATGCAATTTAGTACAGATAACGTGAAATAAATAAGGGGTGGAGCGGCAGGCAACAGCCAGTATTTACAATGAGGGAGTAAAAAGTAGTAGATATTATGATATTTCTGGCATTTCGGCGTAAATATATTAATACCTTTTACGTAAAAGGTAAAGAATAATATCCGCAACTCGATAAAGTGTAGAAAGAAGACCTTGTATTTGTGCCGGAGCCACGTTCTCCACCGGCAGACGAGTGTACAAATATCCGAATTCTATCATTCGGCAACAGCCTCAGTACACACGAAAGGTGTTTACCCGTTTTTCATGCAACGTTCGCTTTTTGTATTCGTACCTATAGAAAACTAAATTGAATTTAGTTGTTTATAAAACAAGGTTTTTTTTTCGCTGAGTGGTGAAGTGTTGACATAACGCTTTAATGAACTTCACTTGTGACTAACTCACTAGCTAATATGTATGATATGTATACAAATTTTTGAAATCGAACTTAACGACCTTCTAATTGTCGTATCAATTAGAACTGTTGTAAGGCATAAATTATACGGAAACGAAACGATAAACTTCAACGATAAACCTACTATCCCTAGGGACGTATATATGAACGCTCATGAACTTCGACGTCACAGCTTCGAAGTCCATGTACGTAGTCATTTACTATCACGGCAAAAGAGAATATCATGCGGGAGAGTTCTTCATGATTTTCTCGAAAATGTGTGAAGGTTATAATTCAATCCTATTAATACTGATAGAACGTTTGTGTCCACCAGAGATCTACTGAGTTGGACTGATAATTATATGATATCTGAACTGCAAAAAGCTAATCGAATGATCGATCATTTAAAAAAATATTTGACAATAGAAAGTTTTGCTGCAACGAAAATCGTCTAACATTACCTCATTTTTTCAACTAAGTCAGTATTTGTACTAAATTCAAATTAAAGTCCGAAATACAGGGTAACATTCCTAAAAATACACACAGCAAAAAAACCCCGAACGCAAACCGTTTCAATTTACCCACCCACAAATAGCACATGTAATTCCGTAACAAATTAATGGGCAACCCATCGGGCAGCTACCTTCCAATAAGGCTGACAGCCCAATAAAACTGAACGATGCTTGACACACTGACAGGCATGCGGATGTAATAAGAAAGGTTTCAATTACACCATTGATGGATGGATAAACTATGTCGGGTATACATAACTATAAAATAGCCTTTTTCTGTATACGAAAATTGGTTTTAGTTAATTATTTCAACAAGAAATGTATTTTATTGCTCGTGGCAGTCATAAATGTTAAGATAGGTTTGGTTTAATAAAATGGGAGTAGATGTGTTTTGTTTGTTTTATTGTCTTGGAACGAAGTTCCTTATCGCGCGTTGCGAAAGGGGGCTAGACGGAAAAAATAAGACCAAAAGTTGTAACGACCCTTTTTGCTATAGACACTTTTTGGGAAGATATATTTTCTGAACGTTGATTTTCTGCTATATTATTGATATTATATTATATTATATTTTTCTTGTCATGGAGTAAAAACTGCTTTATAGAGTAATATAAAACAAACTAAATGTTTCTTAATAATTACATTTAATTGGGTACTTGACTATAAAGTCAAATTAGTTTCTTTTTTCAAACGTCAAATGGTTAGTTCTATCAACAGTTATATGAAATTAGGAAGTATGACGTCACACTTATTTATTACTGTCAAATAATTCACTATTAGTGGTTGTGTGGATGATTAAAATTAAATAAAAACGATATAATAAGAACGGACGCAAAGTTTACCACTCTTTTACACTTATTTATTTAAAAAACTCAGATAAATAATTTATTGTATATATTCATTACGCGTATCGCAAAAGGAGAGAGAGTTTGTTTCCAAAAGCTATAACATAAGAGTCTACAAATCTAGAGTGAATAGGTTGCTGCGAGGACGCCGCAGACTCATCTATGCCCGGGACTACCGACCTCCATGATCGGGGCCTGAGGACGGCAGTTGGCCGACTCGCCGTCCTTACAGAAGCAGGCCGTGGCGGAGGCGTGTCGTGTGTGCCCTACACACGCCTGCCAACTCACCGAAGCGGGATAAAACCCGACCCCACCAGGCGAGGCCGCGGTGGCGGCCAAAGTCCGCCGGCAACCCTGGGCTTATCCTTTCGAGGGCTTACCCGGGGTGCCCGGCAACGGACACTTGGGGAGGAAACCGTGCGGTTTTAGTCGAGACACGACATAACCACCCCCGCTGGCCGGCGGGGGGGTATCCGAAGGGATTTCCGCACGTTAAAAAAAAAATGGGTCTGTCGCCTTTACCATAAGTAAGATGAAAGCCTTTAACCAATGTATCTCTCTGTTGCGATGCAAGGTTTGTATGCAAACCGATCTGTATTTAATGTAGCATACTTTAGGTAAACAGGATCTATCTGTAATAGTTAGAAAATATTGATATTGTATAATGTCGTTAATATAATTGAAACAAACAGTGACTCAGTGACTATTAAACTCAGTGTACGTAATTTTCGAGCATACGATGTATAAAAATATGTATAAACGACAGGGAGAGAGACGTGTAAAGACATGATATCGCAACTTGCCTCGCCCCTCGGCCCTAATTCTTAATTGATAGAAATGGATGTATGCAGTATCTTCTGTGTATCTGTTTATTATTTATGCGTCTTCTTAATAGTATATCATAGTAAGAGTAGGTCCATTTTGCGAGATAACCTGCAACACTATTTCGACGACGTCACCGTGCGTCGTAGCACGTTGCTATGTGGTGTCTTCTTCCGTTGCTCGACATCGCATCGTAGCACGACGTGAAACCGGTTTTTATTTGTAAGAGTCTTTAGCCTAGTGGTATGGGTAATGGACTGCTGAGACGAGGTCTCGGGTTAGATCCCAGGTTTTACTATGGCACACACCAATGACTTTTCGATGCTTTTCGAAGTTATGTGTGTATTTATCGCAGGTTTATAAGTGCCCAGTTAATGGCAATAGGCTCGCCACCTAATACATTGGAACCTAAACATAAACTGGCGAAATGTGGGTGCTAGCACCTCTGCCTACCCCTTCGGGGATATAGGCGTGAGTTTATGTTATGTTTATCCTGTAACGTGAGCCTGTGCAACCCACCCGCAACGGCAGGCAGTTCAATGGTATGTAAACTATGGTCACCTTAATTCCTCTAGACCTAATTGTATAACCGATATTGTGGTTCCTCTACTGTGGTATAGGACGCGTGAACGGGCCCTAATTAGCATTGCTTTATCGAAATATATACACTGTTATCCTATTTATATACTGTTATTTCTGAATGGCATTCGATATCTACATTAGGAGCCACGGGTTCGATCCCTGCTTAGTGCAAATATTTGTATGCATGAATCTGTATATTGAGTTGGGCAGGATATTTCTTAACACATGGATAACCATACAAAATACATAGTCTATATAGTATGTTTATTCATGTTCTAGAACCCATAGCATAGTACAAGCAATGCTCAATTTAGTCCAGTATTCAGTATTCTTTATTTGCAATTCCACTCTGCCTATATGGAGCTGTGTAATATGTGGTCTAGAATATCATCAATATAAAAACGAAAAATATATTTAAATATATATAGAGAGTAGTGCTACGCCGGTGTTGAGTACAGGGACATAACTACCGGAGCCGCTGTAGTTAGGGTTATCTTTATTAATAAAAACTCTTAAGTTTGTCTATTTACATAATATTCTAGTCAACAACAAATGGTTTTAGTGATTAAAACCATTCATTTCAATTAACATTTTCGCTACTTCGAAAAAACTAGTTTCACAAATTATAAAATTTTATAACGGTGGAACCCAAGTTTCGCTCAAAGTAGTAAGGCTCTCAATAAGAATTCAATAAATAAAACGTTCTGAACCGAAAATATAACAGAAAAACATCAAAATACGAGGGTCAAACTGAAAGTTCTTAGAAATCAAAAACTGATTACATTAGCCAGTTATTAGTTTTATTATATCTTTTCAAAATATTGTCCATTCACGTCAATACACCGCTGAATGCGATGGAACCACTGGGAAAAGCACTTTGCCCACTCGTCCTTAGGGGTCTCTTCAATGGCATCGCGATACGCAGCCACCGCTTCTTCAGCATTCATAAACCGCTTTCCTTTAAGTTTTTCTTTAATTTTTGGAAATAAATATAAATCACAAGGCGCGAGGTCGGGGCTATACGGCGGGTGACCCAGTAATTCAACGTTTGATGTCGCCAAATAGTCGATCGTTCGCTTGGCGGTGTGCGACGAGGCGTTGTCGTGGTGAAGGAGGATCCTACTGCGAGGTCGTTTCTCTCGAACTTTTTCCAAGACAAGTGGCAAACAATTGGTAGTGTACCATTCTGCAGAAACTGTTTTTTGATCCTCTAACACAATTGTTACGAAATGACCTATCCTTCCAAAGAACGAGGCCAACATTTTTTTTCCCGCACTTCGATCTCTCTTCACTTTAGTTGGCAACTCCTCGAAAGGAAACACCCACTGAGCAGATTGTCTTTTGGTTTCAGGATCATAACAGTAAATCCAGCTTTCGTCACCTGTTAGTATGTCGAACACAGCATTAGAGTCACCTCCGTTAAATCTTTCAATCATTTTACGGCACCAATCCACACGATGGAGTTTTTGAGCCTCAGTCAAATTATGAGGTATCCACCGGGCGCAAAGCTTCCTGACCGCTAAATGTTCGTGAAGGATTTTGTGCACTTGACTCATACCGATGCCTAAGCTTGTCCGAATCTGCTGATAGGTCACTCTTTTGTCAGTCTCTATCATACGCCGCACAACACAGATGTTATTTTCAGTCGTCGCCGTAGAAGGCCGTCCCTCACGTAAATCATCAGTGAGATTAGTGCGACCACGTTTAAACTCATTAAACCAGTTGTAAACAGTCGCACGAGATGGGGCTTCATCGTGAAAGGCCAATCGTAGTCTATCATAACTTTCTTGTTGACTTAAATGACATCGAAAGTCATAAAAAATCATTGCACGAAAATTTTCTCGTGTTAAATTCATGTTAACGTGACACAGACAATTTTCAATTTGCCGCCAAATCGTAAAACAAATGATAAATGAATGAAATATATACTCAGTAATATTGGCAAAGAGTTCTATTTTCAAATTTTAGAATTATTTTTTTATTATATTGTTTATAAGTGGCCAGTTCTAAGAACTTTCAGTTTGACCCTCGTACGTAGTCAAAAGGAAATACTGTGATACATTTTGTGATCATAATTTAAGTAAATATCGAGGGAGTCAAATCTGATTATGGCGATATTATGTTAATATAAACCGCCTAGTTCGACTTTCGCCTTTAAGAATCTTAAATACGTCTATTGGGTATGGTAAAATGAAAATATATGACCATACTATTATTTTTAGGGTTGGCTACACCTTTTTGTAGTCTGAGAGTTGTTGCACCACAAGCTGGTTAGAAACATGACTAGCTTGTGCTTGGGACTTCATTGACATGGTTAAAAAGACATCATATGATGTTTAAGGATACTTAAACAACTAATCTCAAATATAGACTTATTAGTCTTAGTAGACTAGCCTACTTTAATATCAATATTGAGTATTATAAATATTTACACCTGTACTCGAAACGAATGACCGTTACAGGGCAGTGATTCAATTGCTCTGTTCAATTAACTACAGGCCTGCACTGGATCTATTCCAGAAGTTGGACTGCCAACGGCCTGAAAAAGGTAGCTGGGCCTGGGATAGACTGTATGCGTAAGGTGGTGAATCGGGTTCTATGGTGTACATTTAACTAATAATAATGGTTATTTTACATAGATACCATAGATACACAATTTACACATCTTTATGCAATGTTTAAGGTTATTGCAGTACATTTCGATAATCTATGATCATGTAGTTATAAAGCCCGGCTCCTAGACTAGGGAAAATTCTGTATCTTAAGAGACAGTTTTCATCCAGAAATTCATTTTGGAGCGACTACAGGTGTTGGGTTAACATTGTACTGACAAGTCAGCTTATTCTGAAATAAATATGTGCGTGTGTTTGCGTGTGAATGTGTGTGTAGGTATATGAGAGAGGGTGTCTGTGTATAGGGCAAGGGGGTAATATAAATAACTTTAACTTAAAGTAACGACTCTGTACTGAAGTAGTCTAGATTTAGAAGACACTCTGTCATTTTAAGTTTGGAACTTAAAATGGACTTAAGGACTGCTTATTTACTATGTTCTGCATTGAACTACAATAGGTTAATTAGGCAATTGATTTATTAATACCGAAAGGAGTAGATAGAGTTGTATATACGGTTCTGAATATTACATCTCAAAATGTTTACATTCGCTATTTTTAACGCCCTGTGGCAAGTAAAGAGTCACAACAGTTACTCTTGGGGGTTTCCATTCCATAAAATATATAAATAGTACGTGTGTGTGAATGTTTGTCGCTCTAATGGCATGGTAATGGTAAAAGTGACAAACGTAATGATTATGTTATTTTAGTTATTAGTATCCTCCTGTCATATTGAAATAACCTGCAGTTTGCTTTTAAACTAATTAGCGTACAGATACAAAGTATAATATTTGTGTTTAAGACTTAGGTACATATAATGTGGGGTGTGTGTTGGGTAACCTCATCGAGTGTCGCTCCGATTCCGATCCCGCTGCAGTCCGGGGGGAACGGAATCGGAGCGGCCGGTACACCCTGGGCGGCGGTCAATGGCTTCCCCTTCACCCCTTCATAGGGTTGGCATTGATCGTCGGCCAATACCCAACGTGGCGGGAACACATCGCTCTCCGTACTCCTCTGCTTTCAGAGGAGACAGGATGAGCGATGCTGTTAGTGGTGAGATGGCCCAGGGTCAGCCGGGGTGCGAGGGATATGCTCTATGGGTAACCTTAGACCCCGGCGTCTGAAGACCCGAGACGGCGTGCGGTTTTAGTCGGTGCAAGCCCGACATAACCGCCCCCGCTGGCCGGCGGGGGGGTATCCGAAGGGAAAAAAAAAAAAAAAGGTACATATAATGTAAGATACATCTCGGCTTTCATTCATAATTTAAGACTATTTTTGTATCATACATTACCAATCATCCAATTATCCATTACCAATTATCAAGTGTCATTGCGGACGGCACGTCGGCACGTCGTATGCAATCGGATGCGATTAATTAAATAGTTTTCACGATGTCAACTGCTGTGAAATGTATTAGCTGCAACATTATAATAAGTGAGCTTTTAGCTTTTGTCCAAAATAAGTTGGAAGTGATGGACGAAGAAAGTCTAGTGCGTATTTGTGTGACTGCATTTAAAATTGATGAAATTGAAACAGCTAAAGCGCTGTTATTTGAATCTGTGTCATCCCAAAAGCGCAAGATTACAAGGAAGGGTGAGGGTAAGTCCCAGCGAGATGTTTTTGATATAATACAGCTGTTCAAAGAAATTGATCCCGATCAAACACCAATATTCGTAGCTAGAGATCTACATAAACTACCGCCAATAAGTTTCGACCATGTTGACGCAACGAGTTTATTGAGAAATATACTTACATTGCAAACTGAGATTAAACATATTAAGGAAAATTACATCACGAAACAGGACTTAAGTAGTTTAAATACACAAATTGATATTTTAAGTCGAGGGTCATTAGAAAACCACTGTAATGCAGGCACACAAAACACACAGGAAATATTATTAAACTCAATTAACTACGATATACAGACAGATGGTCAACAAAATACTGAGGCCACAGTAGCCTATTTAGCTGTACAAAGTGATAGTACAAAACAGTCTCAAAAAAACATTATCAACACACCTACATCGGCTACATCAGATAATTATTTTTCAATTCTCGGAGAAACCCCACGAGCAACGACGACGTTTGAATCGGTGCAAATGCCGGTTTCGCGCGAGGTACTTGTGCGCACAGCTGAGCGCAGCGATCATTCACTTAAAGATGCATCGCGTGTGGTAAACAATACTACGAATGTTTCTTACTATAAAGAACCAAGTAAAGTAAATAATACATCGGAGGAATGGACTACAGTTCTCAATAAAAAGTCATCAAGGAGAAAAAATCAGTTGAGTTGCAAAATGGGAAGGGGTTGTGATATAGATTTAAATTTTAAGGCTGCACCTGATAGTATGATTCCGCTCTTCATTACAAATGTTCATAAAGACACTAATGAACAGGCCATTGCGGGGTATATTCTTAGGAAAACTGGTGAAAACGTATCTGTGATAAAATTACATATAAAAAATGATAAACATAATGCTTTTAAGTTATTTGTATCAAAAATGAAACTAAAATTATTCATGAATGAGCAGCTATGGCCTGCAGGTATAATATTCCGACGCTTTATCCACCAAAAACACAAAGTTGTGGATAAATCAAATCGTGGTGAGGCAACTAACAAGCAATCATAATGGGTGATTACGATGAACCAGTAACGCATAACACCATCCTTGCATCTTTTAATTGTAAGTCGCTTAAGAGGTCTATGGAGGGAGTTAGGTCACTGTGCAAAGAAGCTGATATAATAGCACTTCAAGAAACGTGGCTCCTGCCCCATGACTTAGGTACATTGACCATAATCGATGCCGGGTTTGGAAGTACGGGAACGTCAGCTGTTGATACTTCAGTAGGAATCCTGGAGGGGCGCCCATATGGCGGAGTGGCACTTCTATGGAAAAAGTGCATATTTAGTTGTGTAAGTGTAATACCGTGTGAAAATCCACGTATCGCGGCTATCAAAGTGGTGTTAAGTGACCGGCCGGTTTTAATATTTAGTGTCTACCTACCTGTTGACATTGCAGCTAACCTACCGGAATTTACGAACTGTCTAGGCACTATTAGTGCAATCACAGAAGAAAGCAACGTGGAGTCAGTGATTATTCTGGGTGATTTTAACGCTCACCCGGGCAAACGGTTTTATAATGAGTTACAAATGTTTAGTATGGAACAGAAATGGGTGTGTGCGGATGTAAATATATTAGATCCTGATACTTATACGTACATTAGTGATAGTAATGGCAGTGGGAGTTGGTTAGACCATTGTGTAGTCACCCAGGCGGCATGGCCGTTAATAACTAGTGCATATGTAAAATATGATGTCCGCTGGTCTGACCATTTCCCATTGTTAATTGAATGTGACATGAATATTATAAAGAGGAAAGTTATAACACCATTATTTATACCACAAAAATAATATCAAATGGGGCGAGCGGTCGCTTGAGCAAATAAAAAATTATTCTCTAATGTGTAATAGTACCATGAAAAATATAGATTTCCCAAGTGAGTTTATAAAATGTGGTGGCAAGTTGTGTAATGATACTCATCATAAATTGGTAATTGACGATATGTACACAAAGATAGTGTCATGCCTACGTTCGGCTGCTGCATCCATGCAGACCGAGCGTAGTGATGGCAATACATATAGTCACAAACGGGTGGCAGGATGGAGCAGACATGTTGCCGGGCCACATGGGGAGGCGAGAGCTAAGTTTTTTATGTGGGATTGGCACGGTCGGCCAAGTTCAGGTCGTGTTTATGAAGACATGGTCACTTCGCGAAAGATTTTTAAAGGCAAACTGAAGTGGTGTCAAAACAACCAAGACCAAATAAAAATGGACTGTCTAGCATCACATTATTCCAATAATGACTTTAAAAATTTTTGGAAGTCAACAAATATATTAAATATAGCTCATAGCCTTCCTGTGAGCGTCGGAGGCTTGACTGATCCTCAGATGATAGCTGAGTCCTTTAAGGCACACTTTATGGTGCAATCATCCTTGGGGCCAGCACAGGACGTGGTCGATGCTGGGACACATCGTGGCCCGGTATCCACACTCATCACCACCAAAGAGGTACGTAATATACTTAAGAGTATGAAAAGAGGCAAATCACCGGGCCACGATGGTCTGAGCATTGAACACTTGCGGCACGCGGGGTATCACATGCCAAGAGTACTGGCACTGTTCTTTAACCTCTGTGTGGGACATTCGCATTTGCCTTCTGAAATGACGCGAACGGTGGTGGTGCCAGTGGTCAAAAATAAAACGGGGGACGTGTCAGATCAGGCGAACTATAGGCCTATCTCGCTGGCAACCATAATAGCGAAAGTGCTTGACGGTGTGCTAAATTCACATCTTAATAAGTACATCAAGCCTCACGATGCCCAGTTCGGGTTTAGGCCAGGCTTATCGACTGAGAGTGCAATCGCCTGCCTTAAGCACACCGTTAGGTACTATGCTGATAGGAAGACGCCAGTATATGCGGCTTTCTTAGACCTTTCCAAAGCATTCGACTTGGTCTCCTACGATATACTGTGGGGTAAACTACAAGCAACAGGGATCCCTAGGGAACTGTTAAACGTTTTTCGCCACTGGTACAAAAATCAAAGTAATGTTATCAGATGGGGAGCAAATATATCGTCACCATATATTATGGAATGTGGGGTACGTCAAGGTGGGCTAACCTCCCCAAAATTATTTAATTTGTATATAAATGCGCTGATAGAGGAGCTCAGCAGCACGCGTGCGGGTTGTTTTATTGATGCAGTGGCATTCAACAATATCAGCTATGCAGACGACATGGTGCTGCTGGCCCCCTCTATCAGTGCTTTAAGAAAGCTACTTAAAATTTGTGAGAAGTATGCAGACAAACATGGGCTGGTATACAATACCAAAAAATCAGAAGTCATGGTCTTTGGGGCCGTGGGCAACAAGCGTCCAGAGATGGTACCGGAGGTTACTATATATGGAGTACCACTTCGTCAAGTCAACGTCTTTAAATATCTTGGACACTATGTTGCGCACGACCTCAAAGACGATATAGATATCGAACGGGAACGCAGGGCGTTGGCGGTGCGGGCGAATATGCTGGCCCGCAGGTTTGCTCGGTGTACAGACACCGTAAAAATCATGCTTTTTAAGGCCTACTGCACGTCCCTGTACTCGAGTGCACTGTGGGTCAGTTATACGCAGCGCTCCGTCAATGCCCTGCGTATACAGTATAATAAGGCGTTCAGAGCGCTGTTGCGGCTGCCGCGCTTCTGTAGCGCGTCGGCTATGTTCGCTCACGCTCGTACCGACAGCTTTACAGCTGTCTGGCGCAAGAAAATGACGTCGATGATGTATGGAATGCGCGGCAGTCGCAACAGTATGCTCATGGTTCTTGTAAACAGGAACCATGAGTGCCATATTTTGAGGCACATCCTTAAAAAAACAAAATCTGTAGTAGAATATAAGTACTAACATAGCGATTAAGTAAAAAATGTTACTAACAAGATGGATTTAATTATCTGTAAAAATAAATATATTATTATTATTATTATTTATTATTACAGCCTTATCATATGCTATTCACACCCCGCTTAAAGAACTCCACTGTAGGAGGAAGGAACCACGTGTGTTGGTATTGAATTCTTTATGGTAAGAAGTCTTTATGGTACGGCAAACAAAAGAGGTACCGAACCGCTAGGTCCTGGATGGAATTGGTTGCACCGTATGGGGGTAACACCTCAGCCCTGCACGTGTTGTTCTTGATAGGAAAGAAGAGGGTAGCACTAATTGGAAAAGCTTTTCGGAACACTTGCCATAGTAGAGGCGATAGAATACTACTAACGAGGCTATGTCTCTACGCAACTGCAATGGTTCGACGATGTTGTTGACCTTAGGACTTGCAATAATGCGGACTGTATGACTTACGCCAGTACTATTATATATTGTTGTTGCTGACTATGTACGTCATGACTGACTGACTGTTAGTATACGTACTCCCGTGTACGTCCTGGTTCAGCCTGTCCATGCCTGCGGGAAAAGATATAGCTCTCCCATTGACATATTCATAGCCAAGTGTTATATTTGCTGGTTTATTTTTTTTATTTTATTTCGATAAGAATGTAAATAATGTCGGCTTTTATTAAACATACTTAGTTTTATAATATTTATAGAGATTATTTATTAATAACTTATAAATATGATAAACATAATTTATTTTTAATGTGTTTAATATGAAAAACTTCTTATCTATACGTCTACATTTATAATATGAAAGATGTATTTCTATGTTAGTAGATTACAAATATGGTTAATTTTGTATAGTACCCTTTTAGGTAGATTTCGATGAAAATTTAAAAAAAAAAATCTTCATAGGAGGTCTAGTTATGACCCCCTGAGTCCGAAATGACCACTGATCAAAAAATTTATATAAATATAAATTATGTAAAAAATATGTGTAAAAAAAAATAAAAAACCATACATATATATATATATATATATATATATATATATATATATATATATGTATATATATATGGATGGTTTTTTACCCCGATCGCTTTCAAACTGCGGTCAAAATTGCTTGGGTGTAAACTTAGTTTAAGTTCGTGAACGGGTGGAATCCGGCCTAAGGGGACGGTAGGGCCTCACTTTTTGTGAAATCAGTTTTTCCTCAAAATTTCACGTTCCATGAAAGATATTCGAACCGTTCTAATTTTATCCCATAGTATACATGAATACCAACAACTTTTAACTACAAAAGATTAAAACTTTAACTAAAAGTGGAGGGGGGAAAAAACAAATTTTTTCGGGAAAAAAATCACAACCGGCGAACATTCTTGCCGTCGGAAACATTTTTAATCGATAGGCCATTTTTAAGTCTAAATAAATGTCTGAAAAGCTTTTCGCTAAAAGTTACCATTTTCGAGAAAAAAAAATTAAACTGTTTAAAGTCCGTAGTTCTCTATATAAAATAATATTAATTGCTTCACAAAATCTACCTGTGCGTTCCCCCTGCAGGTACGGATTTTTTTTTCGTGCGGAAATCCCTTTGCATACCCGCCGGCCAGCGGGGGCGGTTATGTCGGGCTTGAACCGACTAAAACCGCACGCCGTCTCGGGTCTTAAGACGCCGGGGTGTAAGGTTGTCCATAGAGCATATACCTTGCACCCCGACTGACCCTTGGCCATCTCCGGTTTCGAGATGGCCCCCTCGGGTTTGGGAACCATGGTGTCACCATCTTGCCCCGTTTTGGGGAGGGGCACTAGTCGCCCCGCCGCCCCGGCCTGCTTCTGCTGGAGTGACAGGCGGCCGAGTTATGTATAGTACCCGGCTTTCATTTGGCACCGCGTCGGGAAGAAGAGTGAGTCTTGTGTAGGTTTTTCTACAAAAGTAATAATGTTTATTGATTTGTATACATATATTTATTTAATTGGTATAAAATCTTGAATTGCTCTATATCAGTGGGCTTACATGAATAGTTCAGATGTAGAAGGTTGTGAGTGTGTAAGGACAGCACCAGATGGCGGACCGTTGTCTGCCTACCCCGGTGGGAACAATGCGCGAGTAATACGTATGCATGTAAATGATTAAAGTTTATTTCTATCTCTATGAACATGTTGCTAAAATTATGTTAAATATTTACCAGCTGACTATAAGACAGCTTGTTCTTTACCTGTAAAAAACAAAAACTTATTGGTTAGAAACAGATACAAATTTTATAAAAAAAAAGACGACTAGCAACGGCAACAATTACAAACATGTTAAAATTAATTACAATATCTTGTTTGATTATATTTTAATTATAGAGTTGTTATAAACCATTTATGTTCTGTAAGGGAAGCTACCAAGACCTTCATGGTCTAAATTAATCTCACCTTCAACCAAGTTCGCCTGCTGATTGACGAACGAGGTGCTGGTGCAGGTTTTTGCAAAAAGCCCTTCGGATACCCCCCCCCCCCCGACGGCCAGCGGGGGCGGTTATGTCGTGCATCGACTAAAACCGCACGGTGTCCTGCCCAAGTGTCCATTGCCGGGCACTCCGGGTAAGATATAAAAAGATAGGTAGGTAAAGGACCTTTTTAACCGACTTCCAAAAAGGAGGAAGATTCGCAATTCGTCGGAATCTTTTATATAAAACGTGTACAGTCTCATATAGATTTTGATACCTTTGCTTATGCAAACACCTACCTAAGTTTTATGAAAATGTATATATCATAAGTCAGCGCTGACCGACCCAGGTTCACAATATTGCGTAGCGTGAACGCAAGACTGTGATGAATGGACACCATTTACCAAAATATTTATATGTATTATAATACGTGGGCGATGTAGATCTATTGAACACAAATATACGAGTGACTTATAAAGTTTTATTTGTTATGCGTTATTTTAAGATTAATTTATTGCAATGGATTCTTCTTAAGAATATTCACATTGCCTGAATAGCGCCAGCTAAGATTCAAAACTTTTTCTAATATCAAGTATTTAGTAATACTAGGGTTGCCCGGAGGGTGAAATTCGACTACAATATCTATACACAATACAATATTCTTCCATAGTAGGGTAGTAGTTTCGTGGGATGATTAGGTACTCTTGCCTACTAGTGTTGCCCCACGGAATTTGGTGACGAGATGTGTACCAATCTATCGTGCCCCTTGACACCAGCATAGCACTTTTTTTTTTAATGTACCTCTTTTGTAAAAAAGTTAGAGGCATTACTTAGGGGTCAGGCCAGCCTGACGTTTTTAGCCCAGCTGAAGAACTACCAAACATTCTGACATTATGTTCTTACAGATTTAATGTACTCCTTAAGTTACAAATTTAGTTTTACATATCTTAGGGGCCGGGCTGAAATTATTTCAATATCTGTAAACATTAAAACTACAACACTTGAAAATTTATGAAATCGATACAAATAATCTATAAGGAGCGAAGAACACACGTCCTTCTTAACGCCTGCTTAAGGAGAATATTAAATCTGTAACAACATACTATCAGTAGGTTTTATAGTTCTCATGATTTAAAGGGGCCGGGCTGAAACAAAAGAGGTACCTTGAAAACAAAATACGTACGTATGCTTGTGTCAAGGAGTATGATAGATTGGTACACATCTCTTTACTAAATTCCGTGGGGCCGGACCAGCCCAACGGACACCAACTATTCGGTTTAACCTTTAATACCTCAAGTCTTTAAGCCCCAATATGTCTGCCGGCCATAATCCTGTCAGAGATTGCTGAAATGTTGACGGTTCCCGCACTGTGGTTGCTATTTTATTTACAATCCTTTAGGGGTTCTTTTTCCACTTTAATACTTTAATATTCCAGCGGTGCTCCTGGTATATTGGTGCATTGTAATTAAATATTAACTATTATATATATATATATATATATATATATATATATATATATATATATATATATATTATAAGTAGCAAAAAAGTTACTGGAACTACCTGTGTCATTTGAAAATATTATTGCATTTGATAGCCCTGTGTTTGGGGGCGTTTATACGCTATTTAACAACACGCAACGAACCTTAGGAGACAAGTAATAAAAAGTGTAAAATATTTTTTTACTCTACACATTACTCGTCTCCTAAGGTTCGTTGCGTGTGGCAGGCAAGTGATACGACGCGACGTGACGCGTTGAGCGGCCGCCTCAATGTAATAATTGAGCTCGCGAAACTGCGAAGTACAGTTAGTAGTAAATAATTTAATAGTGATATATTGCAGATACACAAAACAAATACTAGAAATATGTTGCAGATTATTACAATTCAAGAAGTTGCCCGGAAGAGATCTTTCTTAACGATAAGGTAACCCATTATGTATATTGGTAATCCATGTTCGTTATCTATATTTGGAATCAAATGAATAAGCCGCTTTACCGGGGATCAACCAAACCATCCATATAATATGTCTGTATATGCTTTTTACTACCTTGACTAAAGTTAGGGTTTTAGAATCGATTTAGAAAGGTTCAAGATACTATCTCGATTTATTCGCTACTTAAAGGGAGATCTGGAGAAATGAAGGGGTACGGATGTGCCTAAAGTCCGAGGCATTATCAATTGTGAATCACACAAATAGTATTCACATTAGAGAACTGATCACAAAAAGCTCGATACAGTGACAGTGCCAGTAAGCGCGCCAATATGATCGTGGTGACATTATGATCCATTTAGCTGTCGGTGTGCTGGTTAAAAAATAATAATAACTTATGAATATAGACCTGCACCTGTACCTGTAGCCATATCGTTGACGGTCATTGCATTGAGTCTTGTTCTCGCATGGGTTTTAGTATTTGTGTAATACATACTTTATACCCATTTGAAAACCTCTGTGGCGTAACGGTAGTGCGTGTGACTGCTAAGTCAGAGGTCCCGGGTTGCGGGTCTGGGTGTTTCTATGTAAAATATGTATTTATTTACAAAAAAAATGTATCTAAGTATGTTTATCCGCATTCTAGAACCCATATGACAAGAACTGCTTAGCTTGAGCCTAGAGGCGTGGTGTAATTTCTCCTAGAGTATTTATTTATTTATGATTTATTTATTTATTGTTTATTTATGATGTCAAGTGATAGTTGAATCGTTCTTTGAAAGATCTCACTAAAAAATAAAAAAACGGCCAAGTGTGAGTCGGACTCGCCCATGAAGAGTTCCGTAGCAGCAAGTAACATAACAATGCTTTTTTTAAACTTTATATTTGAGTTCAATGAATGAAAGGTAAATTGCGGTTTACGATTTATGGCGTAAAAAAAAACTACTTAATAGGTCTCGGTCAAACCAATTTTCGGTGGAAGTTTACATGGTAATGTACATCATATAAAAATTTTATTTGTTTCAGCATTCTCTTATTTTAGAAGTCACAGGGGGAGGGGGACACGTTTTACTACTTTGGAAGTGTCTCACGCACTAACTATTCAGTTAAGAGAAAAATGATATTGGAAACCTCAATATCATTTTTGAAGACCTATCTATAGATACCACATAAGTATGTGTTATATGAAAAAAAAAAATGGGTTTCAGTTCTAAGTAACTTAACAACTATTAGGTAATCTGTGGAATTGGGGTGTGTGTTGGGTAACCTCCTCGAGTGTCGCTCCGATTCCGATCCCGCTGCAGTCCGGGGGGAACGGAATCGGAGCGGCCGGTACACCCTGGGCGGCGGTCAATGGCTTCCCCTTCACCCCTTCATAGGGTTGGCATTGATCGTCGGCCAATACTCAACGTGGCGGGAACACATCGCTCTCCGTACTCCTCTGCTTTCAGAGGAGACAGGATGAGCGATGCTGTTAGTGGTGAGATGGCCCAGGGTCAGCCGGGGTGCGAGGGATATGCTCTATGGGTAACCTTACACCCCGGCGTCTGAAGACCCGAGACGGCGTGCGGTTTTAGTCGGTGCAAGCCCGACATAACCGCCCCCGCTGGCCGGCGGGGGGGTATCCGAAGGGATTTCCGCACGATAAAAAAAAAAAAAAAAAAGGTAATCTGTGGAATGGGGAGCCCCCAAAATTCATTGCTATTTTTTCTATTTTTGTGTGAAAATCTTAATGCGGTTCACAGAATACCTACATCTATTTACCAAGTTTCAATAGCACAGTTCTTATCGTTTCGGAAAAAAGTGGCTGTGACATACGGACGGACAGACCGAAAGACATGACGAATCTATAAGGGTTCTGTTTTTTGCCATTTGCAAATGAAAATCAAATAAAATAAAGAAAGTATCAACCTAACGTATTGGATATAGAATAAGTAATCAAAATAATTGCCTCAAGATTTTCAAGCAGAAAAAAAAACAATTTCTATTAACTGTCGGAATCATTAAAGCTATTCGAGTGAAGTATAATTCACTATGATTTCAGTATTTGGTAATAAAATCCATAATCGTAACAAGTATACCAATCAAATTCCATGAACATTAAAGCCTTTATTTTTCGTGTTATTATCAAAGGGATGCTTGCTTAATTATTTATTAAAGAGTTCGTTTGGCGAGGGTTAATTACTTAATAACCCTGGGGAAGATCTCTAGAGGCCTGTTGACCTCTGAGATTGTGTTACCTCCGTTACGACTCCCTTGAAAAGATGAGAGACTTGTGTAAGAGTATTTTAATAATTATTAAATATTAAGAAAATCCTTCTACAAGATAAGTTTCTAATAGGAGTGCTTTAACACTGTTTTTTAAAATACCGAATTCAAAAAAACATGCGTTCATGGCCATTAGTTAGCCTCTTTGTATGATCCGTAGGTTATTCGTCCTGAAAATATCCTTTGAGGATCCCTTTAGTCATTTGGGAAAACCATAGCACAATTTGAATGTAAATGGAGGGCAATTTTTATCGACTGATTTTAAAGTCTGATGACGTTATTGTCTCTTCCTCTCGGTGGCGAGCTAGGAAGTAAGGTTGGGTAGAAAATTCCAAACTGCTATTTTTCTTACGGCAAGCGCCCCGTATAACCGACGTGGCTTTAGAAACACACAGTTTGCGGATGGGCGTATAAGTTTATATAAGTTTTTAGTATTTGTTGTTATAGTGGCAACAGAAACACATCATCTGAGATAATTTCAACTGTTTAACTAGCATGGATGAAATACAGCCTGGTGAAAGACGGACGGAGGGACAGCGGAGTGTTAGAAATAGGGTTCCGTTTTACCCTTTGGGGACGGAACCTTAAAAATTATTAAGTCTTTGGAATCGCATTACAAGGACCAAATACGGATGAGAGGTAGAAGAAGCTCGTGAAGTGTGTAAGAACAGAAAAACAAGAAGAAGAAAAGCGTCAGTATATTTACGTCTAAATATTTTAAATAAAATAAAAGAACATAAAATTATTTTCTCATAATAACTAGCTCTACGAAAATATACTTTTGAACTAGAATAGACAAGAATATGGGTTTGAATGGAAAATTAATTCATACGTATGAAAACACTAAAATGTCTCTGAGACCATTTTAATGATTCGTAGGCACGTTTTGTGGCAAAAAGCGGCTTACGTTTTGTGGTCTTACTGACCCGAATGTACATAACTGACGTGTTTTGACATCCATCCGTAGGCTATTGACGTGAAAATTGCGGAGTAAAAGGTTATGTTTTAGGGTTGCTGAGTTTGAAATGGGTTAACTTGACTGAGATTAGTTTGAGAACCAAACTGGCAGGTACGGAGGAAGCTCTTTACCTTAAAGAATTACTGTTATTTTATAACATCCAGTCAATGGGTCCTATTTCTTCCTGAATTTGAACTTGGTCCGCTTTCAGCTCGTAAAAATGTCATTTTACGAGCTGAGGTCGATCCGAAACCTCAAAATCCAAGACATATGTTTTAATATATCAAGATAGGTATCGAATGTACACATAATTTTTTATTGACTATCTAATTTATATCTCTATTTTATTGGTTTATCTTTTAATACATTGTAGGCGCCAAAGAATTTCACTGTATACTGTTACATACTACGACTGATAACGCACCTAGAAGACTTGCAGTTTTCAATCGTAGATCGTGGATTAAAATTTTTAAGGGTTTAATTCTTTTGTACGAACCCTTTTTTTTCTAATTAAAAGTAGCCTATCTTACACCTTATAATATTACCTATCTGGTAGTTAAGTCACGTCAAACGGCCCAGCCGTTCCAGATTAACTAAATCAAAAATACCATATTAAAAACAAATTTTTTTTTGCTACATGTATGTACATACACTCATATGAATTAATTCAAAACCTCTTATTTTAATATTACATAATTATATACACTTCAATTTCATTTCTTGGTATCGTATAGATGTCTGATGTATAGATAAAATTCGGTCTGTCTAGTCACGGAAAGCATCTATCAATTGTTTGTACAGAGTCCCTGTTTCCGATTCCGTTTCTAGTGTCTTAAATCAATGGTGTAGTACTGATTGTTGGCATTCGTTGCTACGTAGCAGTTTCAAAGACACTTTTTACATGGGTCGTGCTAATATACATCGCTTCACCACTGGAAGAAATTTACGAACAACTTGTATTAAATTAATATCGACACTAGTTTTATAAGAGTATTCAGTTAAGACACAAGTATGATTATGATTATTCACCGTTAAGAGTATTGGGGCTCTTAGCGTTGAGCTGTCTACTGACGTCCATGGTAACTAGTATAGTTACCATGGACGTCAGTAGTCAGTAAAGCAGTCAGTAAGCGTCGGTAGCTTAGTGGTTAAGGAGTCAACCTTACGATCGAGAGGTCCCGGGTTCGAATCCTGGCCATTACACTACCGAGGTGAACCCATTCCTAACACAAGCAATTTAGCTTAGCTGGAGGGGTTAGGGGGGATATTAGTAATTTCAGTTACTAATATTCTTTTTAAAAAAAAAAAAAAAAAAATGTAGGTGTTAATATACATCTACCTTCCCTATGGAAATATACAGGATATGCATGTATATTCAAGTATAAGCAATTACTTGCTATTTATTTAACATAGTAATTAGGCAGCCCAGAGTAACCGGTGACAGAGGAAACAGGGACAGTCTTGGGATGGATAACCATTCTTAACACATTGAGACATCTCCGTACCTTTTTTTTTTTTTTTTTTTTTTTTATCGTGCGGAAATCCCTTCGGATACCCCCCCGCCGGCCAGCGGGGGCGGTTATGTCGGGCTTGCACCGACTAAAACCGCACGCCGTCTCGGGTCTTCAGACCCGGTGTAAGGTTACCCATAGAGCATATCCCTCGCACCCCGACTGACCCTGGGCCATCTCACCACTAACAGCATCGCTCATCCTGTCTCCTCTGAGGGCAGAGGAGTACGGAGAGCGATGTGTTCCCGCCACGTTGGGTATTGGCCGACGATCAATGCCAACCCTATGAAGGGGTGAAGGGGAAGCCATTGACCGCAGCCCAGGGTGTACCGGCCGCTCCGATTCCGTTTCCCCCGGACTGCAGCGGGATCGGAATCGGAGCGACACTCGAGGAGGTTACCCAACACACACCCCCAACACACACCCCATCCAACACACACCCCAGACATCTCCGTACCTCGGAAAACATGTTAGGCTGATGGCTGACTTCAACTGAGTTGGAAAAAGGCTCAGAGGAGGAACAGTAATCAGGCAGCTGTTGCTAAAACGCTAAGATAAAACAGTTTTATACCTCTTGGGCCCATTATCCTCTTAGGTCCATTATTCTCTCAGGTCCATTATCCTGTTAGGTACAAACTCTGAGCTAATGTTGTTTTCTTGTATGGTATGCCACTATAAAATTCATGAAGGAATGACAGTGTACAATGTTGGTGAAATTCATAAAAATAAAAATATAATTATAAGTATGAAAGGAGTAGCAGAGCAAAATTTAGCATAATACTGAACTAAACTATAAAACATTATATTAGGGAACCGGCAGAATTTATTTCGATACTACATATAAGTTTTTTCTTAAATCAATGGTGTAGTACTGATTGTTGGCTTTCGTTGCTACGTAGCAGTTTCAAAGACACTTTTTACATGGGTCGTGCTAATATACATCGCTTCACCACTGGAAGAAATTCACAAACAACTTGTATTAAATTAAAATCGACACTAGTTTTACAAGAGTATTCAGTTAAGACACAAGTATGATTATGATTATTCACCGTTAAGAGTATTGGGGCTCTTAGCGTTGAGCTGTCTACTGACGTCACACCAAGGGCCCCGATTGCCGATACTCTTAACGGTGAATAAACATACTTGTCTCTTAATTGAATACTCTTGTAAGAGTATTGTGAAATACAGATATATGAGAATGGAGTGGCCTGAAAGAGAATGTTGTAACAAAAATTGAAAAGGGTATGCTAAGGTGGTTTGGGCTCTTAGAACGAATGAGTACTGAGTGGATGACACATCAAGTATGTAAGGCGGATGTATGTGGGCTGGTAAGCCGGGGTCGACTTCGCAGAACGTACACTGATCAAATTAATGAGGTATTGAAAAAAGGCCAGGTCAAAAGCACTGGAAACCGGCGGGCTTGCATGAAAGGTTTAATAACGGTAGAGGAAGTTCGTGAAGTATGTAAGGTCTGCCTACTCTGCCTACCCCGGAGGGAAAAAGGCGTGAATATATGTATGTATGTAGGTTATTTTATGCTTTTCGATGAAAAATTTGATTGATTAACAACTGAATAGATACATATGAATTTTATTTGCCAGGGTTAAACCCAGTTGTGGTACATAGTGGGTTGGCATCTCGCACGTAATTTTGAGTGTAATTCCACGTATTGCGATGATTCATAATATCATTGTTTTCGTATTATAATGCAGATTTGTCAAATGCATGTTTTATTTAATACGTGCAATGGAACGCAGGTCAGGCCGCCGTGAGTGTCGAAATAAAAGTTGATATTCGCCTTCCCACATAATACTTTTAATTATTTTTGTTATATTGTTATGAGCGATATATTTGTCAAACAGCGTACCTATACTTAATCAAAAGATTTAAAATGTCAGGTTTCGAAATGCTGAATAATTAATCGCGGGAGCGGTGTATTATGCCGAAGGACTCAACGTCTTGAATTACTAAAATCTTAAATATTCAGTCATTTTATATACCTACTACAGACTACTACTCTACAACATAAGTACCTATAGTAAGATGAAGCATTTAGGTAATAGTGAAGCTATTAGTGATATACAGCTCTCTAAATCATCTGAAAAATTAAAATTGAATTTCTATGGCAGTAGGAGTCACAAGAAGTAATTTTGTACTCATATTTTTGTTAATTTTTTAGTTTCGAATTTAATAAGAATAAAAAAGCCTATTGTCGTCAATCGTTAACTTTTTTAAGGGCCTTATGTGTAAACGGCCTGATTTTTTAGTCACCTTGTACTAGGTATATCTATAGAAAAAAACTGGGATAGCGTTGTTAAAAAGGGGTTTTCGTCAAAAAGTAAATTCAATCATTATAATTTTTACAATGTTTGGCAGCGTCCCAAACTAAGAAAAAGTTTTAATGTATGTACATTTTGATTTTATAGAATACCTCTAATTTGTATGTGTTAAAGAATTGTTCTTGATATTGCCGAATACGTGGGCGTTTGTTTATGCATTTGTTCAACGAAGTACTATTAATATATGTCTATAAAGTTTATGTTTCTACCGTTAAGAGAGAGCAATTTCATTCTTTCATTTGACAAGATTGATGATTCTTGTGTAAAATTATTTTGGTCGAACGTGAAATCAATTAAAAAAATCTTCTACTTAAATATCTCCCCTGTAAATCTGACTTGCATTAAAATTATTTGTAATATTCCTAGTATTTTTGGTTTCTTTTAAACTAAGTAAGTACCTTCTGAATCAGTATTCAAAGAGTATAATATACAAACTTACCAGTTAATTAATTTGCATCGCAAGGTAAATAAGAAGTAGCGAGACTGTTTATAGTTTTAATTTTATACATCACTTTTTAGATATTTTAATGGATACATACCAGTTAATAAAAGCTATTATTATTTCGCTACAGCTGCATCACACTTCCTCTAGAATTAGGGAGTAACAGCAAGGAAGCCCCAGTGAAGTGGGCAATAGTCACCTTAATAAACAAAAACATTATTTGCCAGCTATGATCAACTGGAACTCTGTTACATTTTGTAACAAGCAATCATCTCCGTTTTGTAATTCATCTATAGTATTCTATATGAAGATTGATGATCATAGATTTTCATAACTGCTCGAATGGTTTGGCACATGATGTGTACAATGACATATAGCGAAAGACGACACCTACGTAATTAAAGTGTCGTTTGTACCCGTCAGTCTGTGTCATCATAGATGCAATGTCAATGTTGAATTGTCAGGGCTGTCGTCGTGTATTATGCTGAATATATTTGCCCAAAAAAACAAATTTAAAACTACGACTAGTCCTACCAGCTCGCTCAACCCGTTATCATTTATCTACGAGCAATAACATACTCTGTAATAATATTGTTAAACATACATTGAATTTTAACAACTAAAATGCATAATTAACATTATGTACTCACTAGTGTATTTCGACACAGTCTGAATATTTTTGAACCCTTAAGAAGTCGTTTATGAAGTAGTAGGGGCATTGGATGCAGATGTCAGTAATGATTTATGAATATCGCATATGAACGTTATTACTTCAGTAATAAATAAATACTCTACGATATTCTACACAGCGCTTTCTAGTCCCAAAGTAAGCATAGTTTAACTAGCTTGTGTTATGGGTTCCAGAATGCGGATAAACATGCTTATATACTTTTTTGTTGTAATACATACATATTATACAAAGAAACATCCAGACCAATGCAAATAGATTAAGCTATTCATATTATTCCGGGCGATCTTATTCCTGTGGGTGTCATTACAAGGTGATTAAAGAATAGGACTTCTCAACCTTGTACTAAACCTATATAAAACTGTGCTTGATTGATGGCCATAGGCTCGAGTCCGGTAACATGGTAACTAGTATAGTTGGTGGAATGTAGGTCTTAATATACATCTACCTTCCCTATGGAAATATACAGGATATGCATGTCTATTCAAGTATTAGCAATTACTTGCTATTTATTTAACATAGTAATTAGGCAGCCCAGAGTAACTGGTGACAGAGTAAACAGGGACAGTCTTGGGATGGGTAACCATTCTTAACACATTGAGACCTCTCCGTACCTCGGAAAACATGTAAGGCTGATGGCTGACTTCAACTGAGTTGGAAAAAGGCTCCGAGGAGGAACAGTAATCAGGCAGCTGTTGCTAAAACGCTAAGATAAAACAGTTTCATAAGTCTTGGGCCCATTATCCTCTTAGGTCCATAATTCTCTCAGGTCCATTATCCTGTTAGGTACAAACTCTGAGCTAATGTTGTTTTCTTGTTTTAAGTATGTAAGGAGTAGCAGAGCAAAATGTAGCATAATACTAAAGTATAAAAACATTATATTAGAGAACCGGCAGAAATTATTTCGATGCTACATACAAGTTGTTTCTTCCTTGCAGCCTTGAAAATTTACTTCACCTTTCCGTTGTTGTTCAAGTGTCCTCTACTAATCAGAGAGACACGTGGTGAAACTAAATAACAACCGAGAACATCAGCTGGAAGCAACAATGCCTTCCCCAAAGGATGGAAGAAAGGCATTGGCGATTGGCGCTTCCTTTGCCCATGCTGTAACACGTTTGATTTGCTAACTATCTTACTTGCTACTAGCTGATTCCATTCCCGCAACCCATGGGAACCTATTCCATGAATAAAAACTAGGCGTAGCCTATGTGTTATTCCCGACTATAATTTATCCCTTTACCAAATTTCAGCCACAGAAGTTTAGCTGTTAGAGCGTGATTGAGTACGAAACATCTAAACATCTACACAAACTGTCACATCTATAATATAAAAAAAAAATCGGTTCGATTTCGCTAATTCTTTTTTTATAATATTTCTTGAAGCACGAGGATGGTTTACGGACAGATTTTTTTTTTAAATTGCTTGAAAAAAAAAAGTTTCCTGGCATGTTTGGGATGAATAAGTGCCACGGGGCGAAGCCGCGGGGGACAGCTAGTTTACAATATAAATAGGAAGTAGGTTTTTTCACACAGTCGGTCGCAAGCGTATCAGAGCTTGGTCTTTTGTTTAAAAGTTTTCTTTGATTTTACGAAACTAGATTCCATCAAACTTCGAAGGGGATTCTTATAAATACCTATTTAATACCCTTAAAAGATGAACAACTTCCCTAAATCCTTTCTTTGCGCTTGCCTAGGCCATAGAAGAAATCGTAATTCTAGCATCGGTAGTTTGACTCTGCGTTGATGACTCAAAACCCCGAAAAAGGTTTTCTTCTTCATAATTAATAATTGTAAATATAACGATGAAATAACTTAATAACTACATGTTGGGTTCGGAACTGCCGAACTAATCGTACTTTGATTTGTGTCAAATTTAAACCAGACGAAGTCGCGGTCAGCAGCTGGTTTATTACATAAATACGGTAATTTAGATAACCCTAGCAGTTGTTACTCGTTTGGCTCTAACGCTTCCGCACCGAGACGGTCGTAAATAGACAAGCGGTCACACTGAAAACGACACATGCGGGAAATTTTTCTCGAGTACGATGAGTTGGTAAAAATGAAGAAGAAAAATGTGCCATTCTTTTTTAATACCACTCAGGTGGCAGAATAGCTCACGGCCCACCTGATGGGAAGCGGTTACCGTGGCCTATGGACGTGTGCAACACCAGGGGCGTCACACTCGCGCTGCCGACCCTGTACAAACCTTCTAATGTCCATCTTGAAGAACCCCATATTGTAGTCGATTGGGAAAACCACAGCAGGGAGATCATTCCACAGCCTGAGGGTGCGCGGAATAAAGTGCCTTTCATACCTAACTGTACGCACAGTTTCCGGTCGCAACGTGTGAGGGTGAATTCCCTGTCTGTGGCGAGCGGTACGATGATAGAATGTGGCCGTGGGCATCATATCATTCAATTCTTCTGAACACACCCCATTATAAAGACGGTAGAAAACGCACATGGAGGTAAAATCTCGCCCAAAGGTTAAGAGATTCTACGCTGCCTGTAAGTATGGGATTGTCGACGATCCTCGGCGCCCTTCTTTGCACCGAGTCGAACGAGTCAAGTTGGTATGTAGGTGCTCCGGCAAAAAGGTGACAGCAGTACTCCATCTGGGGCCGGACTTGCGACTTATAAAGAAGAAGTTTTTGCTCCGCAGTGTGAAATAATCCGAGTGTAATTCAACAACAATCACTTAAAGTTTAACGAGTAGGCGTATTGAAAGTTATCCTGTTGAAGATGGCTGAACAAGACTCAGTCAAGTGTTTTGAATTTAGAATAGAATAGAGCGGAATGGACTAAAGTAGAGCGGTGCGGAGTGGACGACAAACCGATTCTAAGGTAGTAATTCCATGATGATTAATGCAGATAGTAAAACTCTCTTTTATAAAACCAATTAATATTGCCCAAAAGAGAAAAGAAAATAATCGTACAGTCACGCTCGACACTCAAACTATATTGATTCTAAATCTACCAGACATAAACCATAAACACTAATAATATATTACATTATAAGGGACACTTCCATCAGACGTTTGGATGACAAGACGTGTCATTTGTGTGCGGACGTTACGTCATGAGGACACAAGAAATGTCAATCATTTGGTGAGTTCACCTTACATGACAATTGATTAAGCTCCGCGTACCTCTTGGCAGTATTGTGACAGCTACTCCAATAATGTTTTTATAAGACAAGTTAAGGATTTATAAAATAAATGTTCAGACGTAACATCATTGGTAAATATACTAAATGATATAAAATACTTATTTGTCAAAACAAATTGAACACGCTTATTATCAATTTGAATTTAGACTTCAGAGTGACAGTTACTCTGACAAGTCCAGATTCAAAATTCAAAGATATCTCCTACCGGGGCCCAAAGAGAGTGACATGGCATAGTTACTGCCTCTCTAGTAACTATCTATTACATTAAATATATATTGTGTTCTTATTCAAAAGAATATCTTATTCGAAAGATTCATCACTAAGGCGGGATCCAGATCCCGTGGATGAACTGCATTTAGGTACGTCATTGTTCTGTCATTGTAATGCGAGCAAGGTCCTGGTGTAGGGATTTATGATGTGACGTTATATGATAACAAAATTTTGGTCTTAGAACAAGGGAGAAATCCTACAGCTAAATACGGGTTTGAACCCATTTTATGACAATTAATATTGGGTAACAGTGGATATAAAATAGCTTAACCTTTCAAAGACTGACAGAGGGGTCTCGGTAACGGCTATAACGATTTTAATGAAAATTCATGTTATTAATTTCAAAAGAGAAACACATTAAATGAGTATTTCATGAACTCATATTATTTTTTATTGATGATTCATAATATATATAAATAAAGAGCCTACACTCTTAATGGGATGCATGGACCCACAATAATCTGAGCATTTCCGCTATCTGATAATAACCCGGTAGGTTTTAATTTCCATATCCATGCAACAACTGATTATATCAATCGTCATGAGGCATTTTAGTTATTCTTAATAGTAGGTGTTGTTTCATTTTAACTTTCTGGAGGATAAGTGAACTTCCCCCGCTTCAGATGTGATCGAAAAATCCCACTATACTCACGGAACTCACATTGAACGGAGTTAGAGCATAAGGGAATAATAATAAAATTCCCCGGTTTAAGTAATTCAAGGATGAGTATTTCAGCTGCACTAATCGATTTTCTGTGTAGTTTTTAATAGCATTTATATGTACGTAATACATAGTCGTAAATATACGTCATAGTTTCATGCAAATTTCAAGATCTAAATGAAGCGTAGGTACAGTTAACGACAAAAGTAGCTTAACAAATTCAAATTTATTAATCGCCTTAGCTATGAAGCTTTCATAAAATAATAAATAAAACAAGAAATTTATTAACTTTGTCCTCTGGAGATTATAAAATTACTTATACAGCTGTTATTGGTACATGTATTCCAATATAAAAAAGGTATGTAAATATTTTAGTGTAAATCAAATTTTCTCGTTGACTGTACGCTGAAAGTATACACCAAATCGTGTCTTAGGTCACATATCCAACCACTCAAGGAACGAAACCAGACACAATAAGACCTACAACTTCAACAATCATTTTTTTCTAGTTTATTCAGTCGTTGCCCTGAATCTTATTAGATCTTCTATCTTGTATCCCCCTCTACCACTTAAACCGATCTTACAAATAACACATAATACACAATAAATTTTACTTCTAATAATATGCTGTTGAAATAAACATTACATTTCGGTAAACCATTCAAAATTTGAGATAAATTAATTCAGGTCAGGGCCTGACGGCTGACAGTGGAATTTCTAGACAAAATTCATTTCACCGGAGCTTAAACGGCCCGGCGCGGGCGTGTGTCCATTTGTGGCAAAGTGTCTTTAAGGTAAGGAAACGCAGTAGGCTAAAAATATTATCTTTGTGTTGTTTAGACAAACTGCCACGTTTTTTGTTTTTTGACTTAGTTTAGCAAGAAATATTAAAACCTTATATTCACATTCACTTTCTTTAATATAAATAATTTTTATACATTTCTACGATTGGTGTGTCCACCACCAATTTGGCCACCACTGGTGAACAGAGAGACAAGAAATTATGTTCCACTGTCCACCAGTGGTGAACAGAGCAACATATTTTGAAAAGTTGTGTTATCACTGTACACAGAGATCTCTCTTCATACTCACTTCTTATCATAAACTTTCCGGACTAGTGGTTCCGGCGCTTCGCCGGCCGCTGCCGCGGCACGCTCGCGCTCTGTTGGGGTCACAGTTCTAACCTAACCTAACCCACTTTACTTATTTTCGGAATATAAGCCGAGCGAGGCAAGAAGTGCGAAATATCAGTCCATTGATTGATAAATATTCGAAGAATCGTTCAGTCGAAGCAGCGTTTGGCGACAAAAAATCGTTTCGCAATAACACAACTTTTCAAAATATATTGCTCTGTCCACCACTGGTGGACAGCGGAACAGAATTTCATAATTTGTCTCTCTGTCCACCAGTGGTGGCCAAATTGGTGGTGGTCACCGGGACTAATCACATTTTTAATCATTGCTACGTTTTAATGGCGGAAGTACCTATTTTTCACTATATGCTATATGAAGGGTTGACGTCTCTGGTGTTGCACACGTTCGCAGTAACTGCTTGCCATCAGGTGGGCCGTGTGCTAGTCTGCCACCTGCCAAGTGGTATCAAAAAATGCTGCAGTTGGTACGATTTTATAGAGAACCGGAAGCTCACCTCCATTTCTTTCAACCCATCCTGTTCTCTCTCTCTCTCTCTCTCTCCTACTCCTCTGTAGGGAGCGAGACGTATGAAACCACGCTTCTGCGCATGGTTGATTGACAAATTTAACCCATTAGAGTTTAATTTGTCAATCAAACATTAATAGTAAATACTTTACTTAGGGATTTCCGCACGTAAAAAAAAAAAAAAAAGAGGTAGATTCTATTAATGATAGGTAAAACTAATAATTAGGTAAAACTATACTGCATAATCACACTTTACAGAAGGAATTTAATTGAGTGAAACGTGTGAAACTAGCTTTTCAGAACGATTTTACTAGAGAAATCCAGCCTTAGTTGGTACACCATCGCTGTCCTTGTATTTTTTCGTTTCTATTTTTATCATTTAAGGCTTCGTGAAACACCACTTAATTTACTGTTTTCTCTCCACAATGAAAATGCTCGATACGTTTGTAACATGGCCAAGTGTTGTAAACACCATAAATTTTCTAAACACTAACCGTGTGGCATTCATAGCGGATTGTTGAATTAGGAATGGGTGTGTTTACGTTAGATTTATTAACACTAGCGTAAACAATTAGTATTCAGATATGTCTGGGTTTTGTGTGTGTTATTGTCAAAGGTAATATAATATTCTAACAAAACGAGCACTATATTTGCTCCTAAATTCTAAGTAAACTTGTACTCAATCTTCTTTCACTGACTGTTGCTGACAAAAATAGTGTTGGTACAATTACGAGTTCAGATAAGAAAAGTAATTGCAGTGGCTTCTCTGGCTATAGAACCCACTAACTATGTGGTACAACTGCTCTTACAATTTGTGGCATTCAGTATGTAATATTTCCAGGAATAATAATACCATGGTTTCTGCTATTTTTTTATGTATAGGCTCACGTTTGACCTCAATAATTTGACACAAGTGCATTATGGCTAATCGAAAAGCAAAAGATGCCCTTGCTTCTCGTAAATTAGACATACATAATCTAACAAGACTAAAATACATGGTAACACATCACGTGCATGTATTTATTAGTGAACATACAGAGTGAATATTTTGTATACCACTTATGTGGCAAACAAGCATACAACATAGTTTCCGGTGAAGTGTCACACACCAGGTTGTTATAGATGCAAGCCTCTCGTAGCGTTGTATATTTTTATTCCTGCCAGATCAAAACGTAAAATCCGAAGTTCAAGAGAGGAACTGTAAGCAAGTATTGTGCTTAGCGAAAGTTTGGCATCCAAAACCAAATGAATCATGAAACTTTTAATACCTATACCTACTTTTTAATGACTCCGCTATTACCACCATATCTTAAATTTTATACGAATTCTGAAATATGTAAGCGTAACTTAAAAAAAATACGACACAATGTAAACCCAACTTTCAGTTTCAGTCACTTTTCATCAGATTGTTATATTTTAGGACAAACCCTGTTTTTAGTAATTAAGTACCAGTTGGTATACTTTGTTTTATTTCTCTGATATCATGATATCTAATACCATTAAACGAGCAATTCTTGTGTATATATATATATATATCATCTCGATCGCGGAAACGGGTCCAACGATTTTCATGAAATTTAGCATACATGGGGTTTCTAGCTAAGTTAACGTTGAAAAAAAACCGAACGAAGGTCACCCAAATATTTTATATACTGCTGAACTATTTTGTTATATAATTCAATTTAAAAATTTGGTGTAAACTATAAATAATCTATATAATGGTTTTTACTCGTGCATCGGTACATCCATTGATAAGATAATAAGAATACTAGTCATCGTAATTCCTATATAAATGGTAGACATATTATTATGATAATAATGTAATATTGATGATGCAGTAATCGTCATCAAAGAAAGTTTATTTTTTTCTAATTATTATTTAATTATTTCTAAACACACAACACTATATTTGTATTATATTTTTTAGATATCCCTAATCTGTTGAAAATGAAGTCAGCTAAACTTAAAACATGTTTTAATACTTCGTCTTCAGGTTCGCACGTAATAGCAGCGTTAGGGGAATTACAAGATAATCTTATTAACGTTAGTACCCTCTTTTCCCGCCTTGTTCCATATGCATTTCCAGAGATTTACAAACAGATTCACAAATTCCACAGACAGACAGAGATTCACAAATTTCTGACAATCCGTAAATAAACATATGTAAATTTCTCGTTTTAGCAGCATCAACCATTTTATAACTTGCGATAACTTTTATGAACCGGCAGAGATAAACGAGGCTTGTTTGAGTACCAAAGGTACCGGTACCGGTACATTTATTTACTGTCTTCAGTACGTTTTGTAAGTATCAGTTGAAATCTTTTTGATGAAATACCAGTATATTATTGAATAAGCAAGATATTTTGTCTGAATCGCGTTATTAAGTTGGCGGTAGGAGTGTGGGAGTCGGGTCTTTGGTTACAAGCTCTTCCGTCATCTAACGTAGCAACAATGTTAGATGACACTACCTTCCGCATTGCCATGCCTTCGTTTAGGTGCCCCGTGTGTTTCTCCGCATCGATGTCGCTATGGAGAAGCAGTCGACAGGTTCGGACACCATGGCTTATCGTGCTGCAGGAGCCCTGGGCGAATACCACAGCACGCCAGCCTCAATGACATTCTCCGACGTGCTCTTGTCACTGCCGGTGTGTCAGCTGTACTTGAACCAAATGGTTTGGCACGCGACGATGGCAAGAGACCGGATGGTATGTCATTAATGCCATGGAAAGTGGGTAGGACTCTGGTTTGGGACGCAACATGCGTTGGCACCATTGCTCCTACCCATATAGCCAGCACGGCTGGCTGTGCCAGTGCTGCTGCTGCTTCTGCGGAGACTGTCAAACGGCGCAAATACTCAAATTTAATTGGAGATTATGAATTTGTGCCGTTTGGAGTCGAAACGATAGGGGCATGGGGTCCAAGTGCTCGCAGTCTCTTCAGGGAGATTACAACACGTATGATCGACGCTTCTCGTGACCAGAAGGCTGGCTTCTTATTAGCACAGAGAATAAGTATTGCCATACATCGTGGCAATGCTGCCAGTCTTCTGGGCACGTTACCACAGGAGGCATGAGATGCGGAGGAATTCCACGATGCATTTTAGGTTTAAGTTTCTTTTAATTATTTATTTTATTTTAGTTTTATCTAGTTTAGTTTAGTTGTATTTCAATTAGTGTTGTGTGTTTTGTATGCTTAATTTAAGAAATATATATATAAGTAATATCTGTATAACATGTTCCAATATTAAGATGGGAGTCCCTATAATTTGAAAATACATTATTCTCTTTTGAATATTTAGTTGGCGATAAATTTTATACAAAATTACTAACGACACTACTTCTAAACTCTCACGCTATTGCATAGTTATTATAACATGTGGTAAATAAGAAAATAATGTATGTGACCTATAACTTATATGTATGGATAGCTGTCAGTATAAGTTGGTTAAATAAATAAAAATAATTTTTAGGTAAAATTATGTAGTTACATTTTGATGATAATGATGATCACCAGTGAATAAGTGTTCGACCATAGCACATTATTTTTGTGATGCAGAACTAAACTTTAGTTTTTATTTGTTATGTGCATGTATGTATAATCGCAACGCAGTATGAGTACTGTGGTGAAAAAATATCTTTAATTGTACATTGTATATAACGAGAACATTATTATTTATTTAGGCACAAGGAATTAATATTGCCACTCAATGTAAGAATAGTGCCAGCGTTTTGGTTACGTTACGTCCAGGCGATGACCTTGCGAATACGTTTATTGTAAACATAATTTCAATCTAGTGCCTGTTCATTATATGTGTTTGCTCAAGCAAATTTAATGTCGAATTGTGACCTCATTATATTGTATAAATTATTAACTAAACATTCAAAAACACACACACATTACAGTGATCTATAATCTTACCACAAGATTTAAGAGGTTGACAAGATTTATTCATTTATTTAGAAACTCAACGGCTTACGGGATTTAAGAATGTTACGTTAATTAAAAGAATCTATTTTTCTCTATCTTATTTATAGTATTCACAAAATATAGAAAACCCTAATATAACTGTAATTATTATATATATAAAAAAGCATTCAAGAAAATAAACAAGTGAAAACATTAATCTGAAAAGTAAAAACGGTGAGATGAGTTAAAACAATCTAATCTAACTGCAATAGTACATGAATGCAATAGGATATATTGAAGACTTTAATCTTTTTAAGAAAGTTATTACAACTTAAGACTTTGCTCTTCTTGTCTAAACAATAGAATATAACATGACCTCCATTTACTAATTTAGAACAAGTGTAAGTTTTCCGTTCAAAGTTAAACAGTGGTAAAACCGCACGAACTTCTCGACCAACTTATTAATATTATTTTTCTGTTTCAATTGGGTTGCACCATCTGCGGCCAAAGTTGACTGTCGTGATCTGTCACTGTTTCGTTTGAGCGATGTTATTTCACGTTCAAATTATTTCTAATTTATAGTTAGCTCTCCAGTTATTCTGAGAATGCCAAAATTAAAGTGACTGTTTCTTACGTTAATAAGACGATTCTATTTACTCAATAATTAGGATACAAAAATATTTATCGAGGTTTCAATTTGAACCTTGCCTTAAATATGTTGAAATTAGTCATTTTTGAATATTTGCAGACACTTTTATAATTTTTCTTCTAAAAATATTTACTGTTTTCTGTTTCATAAATAAAAAATATAAATCTTTACTTATAATAAAATCGTAACGAGGTGAAAACTGTTAGTCCATTGAAATGTTACATGAGCTTTACATTTTTTAGAGGGTGCAATTTTATTTTTGGGACATAGAAGCTTGAAGTTTGTGGTTACTGCCCTTGAGTGAATGAGAAGATTTCTATAAACTTTTATTTTATACATTTTACAAAAAGTTAGCTCAGACCAATCCTTTAGATGATCTTTTGAGGAAAAATTTTCACTATATTTTTTTTTCCTTTATTCGTTTAAAACGCTGTTACAGCGCTCCAAAGTTGACTGGGTTTGTAATGCTCATGAGAATCCGGTCAAAACTAAATGTTCAACTTATATTGTTTTATGATCTTTTTTTGAAATAAAACTATTTTTTAACGGATTCTATCGCGATTTATTTGAAGTTATTCTATATTTTACATACATCTTTTTTTATTGTAAACAAATTCTTAATTTTTTTTTGTATAATCCGTACAACTTTACTTATTCATTCCTGTTTTCCTTACTATAGAACTTACCTCATCGGCAAGATGTCTGTGGAAAAGGCCTACTGGGGATACCACGTAAAAAAAACGTGCCTACAGACTCTACCTGATAGGTGGGTATCCTCGGCTAACCTGAGACCTCATAGCTATGCTCGGAGTTTATCTCAAGGATAGGATTTGTAACGAATACATCTGACAGAGAACCAAGGTTATCGACATAGCTCAAAGAATTAAGCTCAAGCTGAAGTGGCAGTGGGCCGGCCATATCTCGTGAAGAACCGACAAACGCTGGGGTAAAAGTGTTCTTGAGTGGAGACCGCGACTCGGCAAACGTAATGTAGGACGCCGTCCGGCCAGGTGGGATGACGATCTGCGAAAGACTGCGGGCAGATGCTGGATGCGGCAAGCTGAAGACAGGGCGCTATGGCGCTCATTAGGGGAGACCTATGTCCAGCAGTGGACTAGAATAGGTTGATGATGATGAGGTTCCCATGGAATGCGGGAATGAGATCGGAATATTTCGCGAGTGGAACCGCGAGTAATGACTAATTGTGTTATAAAAAGCACCATGCGTAATTGTGTCTCAAATATTAACTAGGACTATGCTATAATATTGGGCTTGTATAATAATATTGGGTTAATACATTAATCAAATAAAGAAATATGTATCTCCAATATATACTTATACTAAACCCAACCCTACCAGGCGAGGCCACGCCGGCGGTCAAGGTCCGCCGGTAGCCCTGGCGTTATCCTTTCGAGGGCTTACCCGGGGTGCCCGGCAATGGACACTTGGGCAGGACACTGTGCGGTTTTAGTCAGTTCCTGCCCGACATAGCCACCCCCGCTGGCCGGCGGGGGGGGGGGGGGGCTTACACGAAGGGATTTCCGCACGTAAAAAACAAAAAAAAGGCAATAATTACTATAATTCTTAATACAGTATTAGTCTAAGTTTCCTCATTATTTTTTAATAAGATTTACATTATATTTTGTCTGTTTGCTCACTCATATATATAGTTATCTCTATAAAAAAATAAATTTTGACCATCGGTAATTATTCGATCTCACAACATTGTTTTTTGCAAAGGCTTTGAAAGTCCTGAACTCTCGAGTCCATGAATGAATCATTTGTAAACCAATTTTCTACGTTGAACGTGACTGAAACGAGGCTATTAGGATTATGTAGTATCCTAACACAAACAGATGTTCCCTATAAAGCCACAGAAACACAAAAATGATTTTAAGTCTGTAAAAAGCTCTTCTTTACGAGGTATGGGATTTGCCACGAGTTATAAAACTGATCAATTTTAATGTACTAATAATTTTAATCTTAAATAATAAGACTCCTATTGAGGCCTTGAACGAGGCCATGATGTATATATAGTGTGTTTAGTCTACGAACGCTAGTAACAATAGGGTTTCATAAGTTTTTGGAACACTCCAACAAAATTCTTTGAATTGAATTGCATGTGAATATTCTCATTAGACTCATTCACAACGGGTTATGTCTAGAGATGCCACCGAGACGAGAGACGAAGACACTCTCGACATGCGTGATAGATCTTCACCATTCGTATACCTTACTCCTGCTATTCCGTATGTTTTTTAGATCTGTATGATAACAGTGGTCTTCGTGAAAGTAAAACCAGCTAAATGCTTTGCAGCTACAACTCTGTTAGCAAGATTCTTTACTAACTTTGAAGGGATCCGTTTGACCTTTCTTTCTATTGCAATTTGTTTAAGTTTATCTTTACCTATCAATCAGGTTGTAAAAATGATTGTTTGTTCGAAGAGTTTCTTGTTTAATATTTTGATGGACAGAACAAAATGAGCTAAAGACTTGATATTTTCTGACGGACTTCATAAACGTAAATATTTTGAAACATTGTCTGACAGGTTCTGCGTATGGTCTTCGAAAATAGCAGAAAAATATAGCAGATAGTAATTTCAGTATTTACGAAAGTGCTATTTATAATCTAAATACATGAAAATGGTATTATTTTGCGGTTCTATTTAAGGACACTTTTAGTTTACATAAAATAAATTTTATGACGCGCCGATCCAGTTGCAGTGACGTTATGGCTAGGTTAAGTTCAACGCTAAAACAGTTTTCCCAAATTCTTTGAAATATCCCTAAACTTTGCAATAACTTCGTGTTATCGGCATATGAACTCACTAAGAGTATTTAATCGTAAAGACTAATATTTACAAGAAATACAATTGGAAACTACGAGGAACTTAATGATGAGCGTAACCAAAACTAAACTTTGATCAAAGTTTTACTTTAAGTTAAGTTTAGTGACGCGACCTGAGTGCGAGCGTTTTTATTGTCAATATTCGAAGTTAAGAACATACAAAATGAGATGATGCAGTAGTATCGACGAAGTTAAGTTTCTTGCGTTCGTTCACTGCTCACAAGATTTAGCCAATGACTTCTAGGGACACTACTAGACAAGCTGTTTAGAACAAAAGTTGTTACTTGGTTCAGAGGGTGAGGCGGGAATGAGTGAGAGGTATCGGATGCAGAGACTGATATTGAGTTAATGAATTTTGATGCCTATTTATGTAGGTATAGCATGCCATTATGTAGTGTCATCCTATGACGGCTAAAAAAAACTCGCGCGTTAGATGATGCCAACGGCAAATTAATTTTTTTGTATCCAAATGGTATGTTGTCATGGTATCTACTGGTATCCAAATGTGAATGCAATGATCTCTATATATCGAACGGTTTGAAAGTGATTAATCGCCGCGAATATGGTATGAGTTTATGATGTCGATCGAGGACGTGACCAGGTAGCTCAGTTCTTCAGAATATTTCCCCTATAAGGAACTGGTCGCGGTTTCAAAAACCGCCGTGGATGTTCACTTTTTCCGATTTAAATTTATAAGCAAAGTAAGCATACTAATTGCTTCAAAAGTTCATTAAGTCATGTTCGGGGTTTCAAAAAGCAACTATTTTGCTGGTCACCATTGCAAAAAGTGATAATATGTGCTATGGCCCTTAGAAATCGTGCACGCAATGGAAATTTACACTAAAACTCTACTACGGATTTACCTCTGGATTATCACTACTACTACAGGTATTACGTTTTGCGTCATTGATTTCAATCATCAATCGTATTACATTAATATTGTACGTATCTAAGACGCACATTGAACCATAAATAGCTGGTTTGGCTAGTGGGGAACATCAAAGTAAATGAATGATTACAAATGTTTTCGTGCCAATTAATCAATCTTAGAATGTGTTAGGAGAGATCGCATCGTGTACCTAACACCAGTTTACATTAGATGGTGAGATGTAGTATCACTGATCACCAGTCCTTTTACTTTGACCCAAGCACTAATAAGATCCAATTTGCCGATCCAAGTATTAAATTTGTTGTGTATACACACATATATACATATATTGTTGTGTAAATATAACTCAAAGTCTGATTGTGGTATGCTTGCTAAATTCTAGGAATGTCACTCACATTTTGCTATTTGAAAAGGATGCAGAAAAGAGAAGATGGGAAAAATAATAGGAAGGGCGACAAAATGCAGCATAATGCTACTTAAAGTCTAGTTTATCTAGTTTAGTTTAGTAAGAGCGTGGTTGAACCAGCCCTTTGGTGTTGAGTAAAGTGTGGCTTTTACACCTTAAAATCATATGTTTTCAAGAGCAAGCCACTTTAGTTATTCACAATTGTTGCCTCAGATTTTTGCATTCGTTTTTCTATCTACCTTCAATGTATAATTTTCTATTTATATAAAACTCGTTGTAAATATTCTGTATCATTTGAAATATTTACAGTATTACTAACATTTTACGCTATATTACCGAAATAATTACCAATATTATCTTTATCAATGTAAAAATCACAAACATTAATGTGGCAAAAGCTTGATTCTCCCAATCCGCTCCAGGGTATCACACAATTTCATTTTGCGAGAAATATTTCAATACGACCGACCGATACGATAAGTCAGTGTAAATTTTTGAGGAAATACGTTTGTTTATTAAAATTTTATCCACAGATATTTTTTCAAATGAAAATATTTAAATAATACATCGAGTTTTAATAGTAGACTGGAAACATTTATTAACAACGTCATCACAAATCTAGTTATGAAATGAAAGTAACTAATATAGGTATTTAAACTATCATGGTCACTAACATAAGTATTAGAGTTAACGGGATATTTACCATGTAGGTAAGCGTCGTGTGTCGCGATCGTGATCGAGTTCGAGTGTGTAGTGAGACCAGTGGTAGTGGTGTTGCGCGTCAGAGACGAGTACGAAAGAGGGTAGATCGATATATTTACTCTTAAACTCGTTCACCGTTAACCGCCATCTTCAGTTCCTCCGTGACACCTGCGCGTCACCTCCGTGACGCTTGCAACAGTGCCGAAATATCGGACACTCTTAAAAACACATGGTAAATATCCCGTTAACTCTAATACTTATGAAAGTAACTAAATTTAAATATGAATCATTTACACAAAAAAGTTACCTAATTATTAGGGTGTCCCTTTTTTGCAATGCTTGCTCTTTAATTATGTTTGTTTGATATTTATATATTCCCAGTAAAACATTCAGCACGTTCTATGAACGGAAACCCGTACCAGCTTACATTTTAATATTTTCCTTTGATTATATGACATTTATTTATTCAAAGATATTTTCATACAAATTGCGCGGGGCAAATGGCGCGTGCCTTGCAACTTGCAAATAGTGATTGTAGTGACTATTTTTATGCAAATACCTTGCAATAAAATCGCACTACAAAAAGGCTTTATAAAAATAAACGTACCATAAAATAGATATTTTCATCGCTCTTGTTCGGAAAGTTTAATTTTCGTGAGAAGATAGCCGGGTGGAAAGTAGCTTATTTCGTCTCTAGGGTGGAAAGTATTTTTTTTTTAATTTTACGTTTTGCCATGGAGTCCATGATAATTAAGTTACGTCATAATGCCTTCATATCATGACGCTTTTTCTTTACATGGCCGCTTAGCCGCAGTATGTACTTACGTGAATTATAACTTTTTTTCAGTATTAAAAAAAAACAGTTTAAGTTTGCTAAAGAATTAGCGGGAAAACGAGATTCAATATAAATAAATACCTTGTGTTAATATTGGTTAAAAATGGTTTTGGAAAGTGATTTCAGTGATATGGATATTAATTTAACTCCCGATGAGATTGGAGAACAGGCAAATAATCTATTTTTCAATTGTTCTAATTTTATTTTAAATTTTAACTGATAATCAATATACCTGTTTCGTTAAATGTGTGTGTAGTATTTTAATTTCCTCACATAGTCGAAATGAAAAGTAGAGTGTTTAGCTCGGGTGAATGTCACCATTTCACCATCGAACTATTGGCGCTCTCACTTCGTTCACCAGAAATATCTCGGGTCAAATGGCTGACCTTCAACCCTTGTGTAACAATCTACTATTACTTAGCTGGTGAGAGGCAAGACTAGATAACAGGTGCAAAATTACCATGGAAACGACACGTTCTAGCGGTTTTGTTTTACAATATATGGGCAGTCGAATTAACAGTTAGCGAAAGTGCATATCTTGAAATCAGTGACTGTATAATCTTTTGGTAAAAGGCTCGAATACCACAGTACCTGAGTATTACCTGACTGTGTTAAAAGTTTATAAATTTCTAGGCTTTCTACATTCATTCAATATTCTACATGTGTTAAAAGTTAGTAGATCTGTATACGATGTGGCGTCATTTATGTATATTAAAAAAAAAACAGGTTGCACTCCAAATTTGAATATTAACGTTGTGTATTTTTGATATTTTGGAATGGTTAGGGAATAATTTTGCACGAATTGCTTTAATTATCAGTATAAAATTACTATCATTTATGTGGTAACATACAATATTCATTTTGCGCTATCGTACACAAACATGACAATTTATATTACATTAAAAATCCATAATATCAACGGCTTTTTCACCATTATTATTACCAGAACCATCATCGCCAATATATTTATAAGGTACTCACTCATTTTCTTTCGCTATTTCTTCGTCACTTTTTTCATTAATAGATGCACTTTGTTTAATTTCCATTTTATATCATTTGACGGCCTCTGCGGCGTAGCGGTAGTGCATTCGAATGTTACGACGGGGGGCGCGGGTGCGATTCCCGCTCAGTGCAAATATTTGTATGCAATGCATTGCATTGGTCTGGGTGTTTCTATGTATAGTATGTATGTATTTACAAAAAAAAAAGTATATAAGTATGTTTATCCGCATTCTAGAACCCATAACACAAGCTAGATAAACTATGCTTACTTTGGGTCTAGAAAGCGCTTGTGTAGCATGTCGTAGAATATTTATTAATTTATTATTATTAATTAATAATATCAAAAGATTTATGGCACAAAAAAGAATAAACATTACAAAAAGTTATATGATGACAAAAAGTGTTTCTTGGGCCTCGGTCGGAATCGATCTCAGTGCTGATGAAGTCAACGCCCACTCATTAGACGAACGCGCCACCAAGGTTGTTAAGTACAGTGTGAAATTAGCGCTTATATGTTTGTCTGCAAACGTCTTACGAATTTTCGAAACAGAACACGTGACCTGCACGTGTCCTGACGCGAGTTTAACGGTTTTTACCCATTACAAAAAAAGTGCACAACGCCGCTAAAGAAGTTGTCACTTCAAAAAACAGAAATATCCAAGAATTTACACTAAAACTGAGGAGTTTAATGGGTTTTACTCGAAAAAAACGAAAAAGTCTAGTATGTGTTTTTTCGCTCATTTAAGGTATACCCTACTACCTACAAATATACATTTACTTTAAACTTAAGATAATATACTACGGCTAGGTCTCAAAGAATGTCGATACAACAATTAAACCTGAACTCTTCATCGAAAATGATTTTATGCTAACTCAAACTACGTGATCTAAACAAGCACATATTTAATAGACGCCTCAATAAAAAATAAGCGAGTTCAAAGCTGAAGACAAAAGAGGTAAACCTATACACAAACCGGGGTGCTAACATTTTTACAGACTACAGACGATACAGAGTGGCTGTGCACGTCACTGCATTTTTTTTATGTGAAAATAAATCAAGAGCCAATACACACTTCCCGTTGAAAAAGAAACGACATGCTTTCAAGTGGTCTAAGTGAAGAACTGTTGTAGTTGTGCATTATTTATTTATTTTTATGTATTATATTGTGGAACACAGGTATGACAAAAAAAACTTTTAAAAAAATAGTAATAATAAAATATCAGTGCGCAGTGTTCTACCATTAGTATTGCATGCTTGAAATAAAACCCAACAATTTAGGATCAATTGGTGCATTATGTGTTAATTGTTGTCATATCGACTTCAGATTCATGAATTTAGTAGTAGATTATTTGATAAATAGATAAACCTCACACCTGTATATCCCCGAACCAGACAGATTTGTATTGTATAACATTCTCGTTTCACCTTCATTTTTTTCGGTTCTGTTGGATATTTACTTTTAAAGCCCCAAGTTGCTGTGTACGTTACCCAGGTGAAAAGATGGTGTGACTTTAAAATATTATATTTTCAATATTTATCAATCCATCAACCAATCCATCAATTAGCCTATAAAAAGGTAGCTGGGATAGATTGGATGCGCAAGGCGGAGGGTCGGGTGCTAGGGCGTACAATGGGAGAGGCCTATGTCCAGCAGTGGACTGCAATAGGCTAATTGATTGATTGATAAATATTGATATAAATAAAGTAATTTGTTCATTTAACCAATAAAATTATTCATTTTATATACATACATTTCGTATATACGGTACAACTTCCCTGTTCGTATTTTGTATTTTACATATTGAAATAGAAAACATTTTTTAGAAGAGTATTAATATTAGAATTACTAATTGCTTGTGTTAGGAGATGGTTCACGTCAGTAGTGTAATGGCAAGGATTCGAACCCGGGACCTCTCAATCGTAGGAGAAAGAAAGAAGTCGATTCTTAACCACTAAGCTACCGACGTTTATACAAGGAAAATCATGAAATAGAACTAAGCTCCCATTGTAACACCTTCGCTTCCGCTTATGGTTTGCATAACATTACTCGTCTTTCGTTAAAAGCGGTCTGTTCATATTGTCGGACACAAATAAACAGCCCTAGATCATCACCGGCATTCTTCCAGAAACATTGTTATTTTTAGCACGGCAGATCGGTGAGGAAGAAGAAAAATGCGGTTAGAGGTTTATCCCTCCAGTTATGAAACATTGCTTCGCGGCTAATTTAGGTCATAAGTATATTTTTTGGCTTAAATAGTAGATAATCTGATATTGAACTTGGTAACAAATAATAATCACAATCAAATATTAGATTTCTTTTTTATTCGAATCGTCATTTACCATAATGCCATTATACAGGACGCAGATTTATAGTAGTAAAATATTTGAAGAGGTCGAATAAGAATATGAGACATAACATAACTTCACGCCTGTATCCCCGAAGGGGTAGGCAAAGGTGCATTACATACCCATGATTCGCCAGGTATGTTAAGGTCCCAATGTAATAGGGAACGAGCCTATTGCCATCTACCGGGCACATTATTAAGCAAGCGATAATTAACATCAATCTTTTAAAAAACTACATCTTGGTATACACACATAATTGATATACATTGGTAGTTTAGTGGTTAAGGAGTCGCTCTTACGATCGCGAGCTCCCAGGATCGAAACCTGGCCTGCACACTACCAACGTGAACCCACTTCTAAAGTGGGCATACTAGTAATTTTGGTTAATAGGATTCTTTAAAAAAAATATATCTGTATCAGAACCTTTCATAATAAGCAAGCCTCCGCCCTCCTGTAATCTATTTAACGTCTTACTTTTGACCTGGTCTTCGGCCTACCTAATTATGTGACGTCAGATTTTGTGTTTTCCATTCTAATGAATAAAGAAATTAACTGCATTAATAACCTTCTTTTCTGCCTTCTTTCCAATGTTGGGATAGCTTTATAATTTTCCTTAAGTATGAAACTTCACTACTTTACTGTAATTACCAGTGTTCTAACTAAGATTAATATGTACACAACTGTCCTTAACTTCTTAACTTTGCTTTCTGACAACAGCTTATGTCAATTTACTTTTAATTTATTGATATAACTTCGTATGTCGTTATAAAAGTTTTAAGATCGAAAGAATAAACATTATATTGCCGTAATTACTTGATTTTGGGAAAATGCTAATTACGATTCCGTCTATGTTTTATGATAATCATTAACTGTAATTTTATGTACAGAATTTTGTGAAATGTGCATCAAATTCATAATTATAATTATTATTCGACCGCTGTGGCGTAGCGATAGTGCAATCGATTTCTAAGTCGGTGGTGGCGGATTTAATTTCTGATCAGTGTAAATATTTGTATGCATGAATATGTCTATTTGCATTGGTCTGTGTGTTATTATGTATAATATGTATGTATTTACAAAAGAAAGTGTATCTAAGTATGTTTATCCGCATTCTAGAACCCATAACACAAGCTAGTTAAGCTTTGCTTACATTGGGTCTAGATAGCCCTGTGTAGAATGTCGTAGAGTTATTATTATTATTTGGGTAATTTCATGGCAAATTTAAGATGGATCAAAACTTATTTTTGAATGAGTGTGGTAAGGTCGGTGCGAATCTGAGAGTCAAGCAACAGTCATTTTGGTCGTTGCATGAACGGGCCGACTCGACCGGGGAAGCACCACCCTCTCACAGAATATAGACGCCAAGTAACAGTATTTGAACTAAAGATTTAGATCGGAAAAAGAGAACATCTAGGACGGGACTTGAACCCGCGACCAGTCCCTTACAGGAGGAATATACGTCTTTAGGGCTCCAACGTCGCCTTAAAGACGTATATGATATATCGGAGGATTTCGAATATCTAGGACGTGTCTAGGTGGCTCAGTTGGTCAGAGCATTCCCCCTGTAAGGGACTGGTCGCGGGTTCAAGTCCCGTCCTAGATGTTCTCTTTTTCCGATCTAAATCTTTAGAAAAAAGTAAGCATACAAAATGCTTAAAAAATTAATTGAAGTATTTGAACTGTTGCGTTCCGTTTGGTGAGTGAGAGTGACGGAGCTCAAACTCCTTTCCTATCCCCTCCCAAACTCCATTCCCATCCCCTTTCCTTTACAGGGTCGGCAGCGCGAGTGTGACGCCACTGGTGTTGCACCGTCCATAGGCCGCGGTAACCGCTTCCCATCAGGTGGGCCGTGTGCTTGTCTGCCACCTTGGTGGTATGTTATCATCCGAGGGAGAGCAAAAAAAATCTTCAAAACTAAACTTGTTCCTTCTTCTTTATTTTAAGAAAAATAATGCAATTCACTTAATATGTGTCATTAGTTCTTACCTAGTTAAATTTAAGTAATAATATTCTATTTTATTTTATTATACTAGCTGCAACCCGCGGTTTCACTCACTGTACTCGGTTATATTCCAGCGTGTAGTTTGCCCGCCCATCTGCGTCGTATTATATACATAAGTTCAAGTGTTATAAATTATCTTTCCTTTTTCGTTTTTAGGTTGTATATGTAAAGCCTTAGACCATCTTTATCTTAAAAACACAGGAACCCTTTTATTTCGTGCGGAAATCCCCCCTGATAACCCCCAGCCGGCCAGCGGGGGTGGTTATGTCGAATTTGAACCGACTAAAACAGCACGCCCCGTTTCGGGTCTTCTGACGCCGGGGTGTAAGACTCATAAGGCATTTCCCTCGCACCTCGGCTGAATTGCCCCTGTCCAAAATAAACCAAACAATGGAAAGAGGGAACATAAGACTTCAAAATGCAAGCTTTAAATGCAATCAGAATGTGCGCTTGGATGAAGAAAAGTGCCATAAATAAAATTCAAAATAAAGACAATAAAATAAATGTTTCTATCACAAAATTCTATCTGTTTCACGAAGATGTAAACAGCTTTCAGCATACCACTACATCTGGCTCAACGGTCTGTTCTTAAAATATCATTTACTATGCTACATTCTCAATCAACTGTAACTAATAATATCAAACACTCGATTAACGATTGATAATCCAGTGTTCAGTGTATTAATGAAACAACAATGTTGTATGTGTGTACAGGCAATTTCATCTCTAATGTGATTTTGATAACGATGATTTTCCTATAATGGGTGATGTTATTATTTATTACGTAACAATAGTAGAAAATAAAATACGCTTGTTACTAATTGTAATATATGGATTATTCACAGTTGTTAAACAGTTGAAGACTTCGGGCTCTAAAGTAAGTGCTTTGGATGCAACTGGGACTAACGCTTTGAGGATGATGATGAATCCAAATAGTATATGTGACAGAAATATAGAAGATAAACAAATTCATGACGAGAAACCCCAAACCCGTGGGGGCCATCTCGAAACCGGAGATGTCTCGGGGTCAGTCAGAAATGCCTAATGGGCCTACCTTACACCCCTGCATCATCTGAAGACCCGAGACGGCGTGCGGTTTTAGTCAGTTCGAGTTTCGATAAGTAGGTATCACGAGTGGATTTCCGCAAGGAAAAAAAGGGTTTCTGTATTTTTAAGGTAAAGAGGATCAAAGGGCATACCACCTGAAAAAAGAAAAAATAAATAAATTATATACACTTGAAACAAGGTATACAATTAATAAAAATGACAATTACATTTAACATGATATTCTTTGGAAAAAATCCTTTCTTTGTGTTACACGGCCATTTAATCTTCAAAAGTCGACAGGTGTCTACGAAGTTCATAGATGCGGATGGGCGGGCAATGCGACACGGTGCAATACAACCGAGTACAGTGAGTGAAACCGCGGGTTGCAGCTAGTATAATAAAATAATAGAGAACATTATTACTTCAATTTAAGAAGATTACATTTAAAAAATAAAATTAACTGTCAACTAGATAAGCACTAATGTCATATATTAAGGGAATTGTATTCTTTGCCTTAGAATAAAGATAATCTAAGACATAATTGTGTTGAAGATAAATTATACATCATTTCGTGGAGAAATATGTGAAGAATTTAAAAGGCTTGGGATGCTATTTCTCACTCGGTGCAACGTCTTTTCAACACAGTGGAAAAGAATTAAAATGCAAATGCAACAACTTTAACTAAAAGCTTTTCTATCTGCTATATACTATTATAAACTTGTAAACAAGTTGTGTCTGTACATTGGAGATATTTAAAAAAAACTTGGGTTACTTTAAATGAACGATTCTGAATATTAATATTTTTCTTTCGGTATTCTTGTCTGTTTGTCAGTTTGTTCGCGATGGATATACATATAAAAACTACCGAACGAATTTTCTATTATAAAGATCTTGGTCAGACTTAAAATTTGATGGCTATTGTTTAAGTAAAACCGGAGATATGATCAATAAACGATAACGAACCTTCGCGCGAGCGGAGCCGCGGGCATCAGCTAGTATTTTATATGTTAGTTACATATTACATATGAAATTAAAGTTATTCATTCTTTCTACTCACTAGAATAATCATAAATGACATTATTGAAAAGTGCTTCTAACTTTATGCAAATAGGTTATTCAGTAGTACATTTTCCTAACTAACCAAAACAACACACTTACTTTGAATAAATATTTTAATTTTTTAAATTTTTATATATTACTAGCAATCCGCCCTCACTTCGCTTCGGTTTATAAGAGTTTTTTTTTTAACTCAAGCTATCGTAATTTACATATAATATAATAATGTCCATCGGGAATAATGTAACTACCTTTCAATGGTGAAATAATTTTTCAAATAAGTGCAGTGGTTCCGTAGATTACCCTGAAAATAATAAACAAGCTCACAAAATTTGGCCTCTCTCTTTATAATATAGTACAGATATTATATTCTTGTATCGTTAACTTTATTATGATACTGGCGTTTTTAAAGATGTGCTGACTAAGATAGAGAAGGGAATAGTTAGATGGCACGGTCACGTCAGGACACGTATACGACGACGAAACAGATTTATGAGGCGAGGGTGAATGGGCCAGAACAAGGTTGACCGTGGTGTAGATTATGTTAATTAGATGAAGGACGTTTTGAGGAAAGACCATCAGGAGTATAGCATTTAGCGTGTATGTATGAAAACAATGAAAGTAGTACTTTAATGTATATTACATAAAAATGCTTTTTAATTAAGTAACAACATAAGTGATCTTAACTTCTGATCCCGTGCCCGCAACGTATATGAACTTATTCCAGGTATAAAAGGTACAGGGAAAAAGCCTATGTGTTATTCCTAATTCAATATAATTGAATATAATTGACAGTCTCTGTGGCGTAGCGGTAGTGCATTCGCCTTTTTTATTTTTTCGATTTCCGCTCAGTGCAAATATTTGTATGCATGAATATGTCTATTTGCATTGGTCTGGGTGTTTCTATGTATAATATGTATGTATTTACAAACAAAAAAAAGTATATAAGTATATTTATCCGCATTCTGGAACCCATAACACAAGCTAGTTAAACTATGCTTACTTTGGGTCTAGAAAGCGCTGTGTAGAATGTCGTAGAAAATGTATTTATTTATTTATTTATAATCTATCACTGTATCAAATTTTAGTCAGATTCATTAAACCGTTAGAGCGTGATTGAGTGACAAACATATAAACATACAAACATCTTCACAAAATTTCACATTTATAATAATAGTAGGAAAAAGTAGGACTAGGAGGATGGCAGGATTAGTAGGAGTAGTTTATACAACCACATTAGTATAAACTAAATGAATGCAAAAATGAATTCGTTTCATTTTAAGATATCAAAATAGAAGTTTATTGTATGTAAAGGCTGGTAAAAACAAAAATAAAGAAACAGACATAGGAAGGAAGCAATCGGTTTCAGCTATCACCAGCATTTGTTGAACGATGAGACCGAACAAATTGAACTAGTTCGTTCAATACATTCGTTCAAGATCCAGTTTGCGGTACGGGCGGCGCGGCGGCAGTAAAATAATAGTTTTATATCGTAAAAAACTATTGTATTTCTTTGCGAAAGTATTTTTGCTTCGGTTTCCTTTGTTTTGCTGATTTTGTGTTCTGGAGTATATTTGAGTTTGGTAAATATTAGGTTACTATACTACTGTTAGAGGTAAACAGTACTATTTATATAAGTTAGTATAAGGTATATTTAGAGAAAGAACCACTAATAGGAGTGACTTTAAAAGTTGCGACGGTGATTTCTGCCGATAACAACTTTTAAAACTATTTCAGAATACTCGTAATTATGAACTCAGTTTCTAAAATTAATATAAAAATATTAAAGATGGTACTAAGTGCTTCTAGGAAGGGTTTGGAAATTGCTTTAGAGGCAAAAACGTCGAAAAGAAACGAGGCTTCGGCTCACTCAAAAAGGTCGTAAGGAAGGCATGAAATATGGAAGTAGACAGTTATATAGTATAGGATAAAGGCTGGAAGATGATAATGTTTAACTGAAATACTCTGAATGCCAATGAATTGTGGGGTATAAGTCTTGTATGTTCTCGGCTAATTCAATGCATTTAAGATAATAATAGCATTATTTCAGTACCAACAAAACTTATGCCACACTGATTGCTTTGACTGATGCTTGATTAACCACCTCTTGTCTACCTAAATTATAAATTAGCATAAATAACATTATAACATAACATAAACTCACGCCTATATCCCCGAAGGGGTAGGCCGAGGTGCTATCACCCACATTTCGCCAGTTTATGTTTAGGTCCCAATGTAATAAGTGGCGAGCCTATTGCCATTAACCGGGCACTTATAAACCTGCGATAAATACACACATAACTTCGAAAAGCATCGAAAATTCATTGGTGTGTGCCATGGTAAAACCTGGGATCGAACCTGAGACATCGTCTCAGCAGTCCATTACCCATACCACTAGGCTAACATTATACATATTGGGTTAAATTCAATTCACCCACATTACTAATGCTGTGTTACACTCTCCTTCACTGGCACTCGAATTGAAAACACCAATTTAGAACTCAGATACTTATGAAGGAATATCAAATGAAGTAATTTGTTTTTAGTAGAGGTTACTCTGCAAATGATCTATTAAAATTTTCCAAGTCTATCTCATAAACGGGGGCAGGTAAATGGTGCGACGTAATAGTCACCTTTACTTGGTCGGAACATGAATGTAGAATATAGGGATATGTATACCTGTATGTTTACGTTTTTACGGTTAGAAAAACAGGCTACCTTTATTTTTGTGTAACCTTTTTCATTGTGAGAATACCAAGCGACCTCTGAAAATACCCACTTATTTTCTGTTTTATTTTACATGCCATTATTGTTCGAAGAAGAATACAAGGGATGAGAGACAGAGCAGAAGGCCAATTCTCGTAATTTTAAATCATCACAGAGCGAAATTGATTGACTTTAGATTGAATTATGAATTGATTGAAAAACAGGTAGGTGATACAGTCCCGTATTGTTATGGCTTTAGTCTAATCTCGATATAATGTCAGCTCAATCACATGACGATCGCATAAAAATGACAAATTTGACGTATAACGAAAGAAGAAAATACGAAATACGAATTACGTTTCATTCGTATTACAATATCATTTACAAACTCCAGCAAAATCACATAACAGTGAATGTTGGATGTTGAAAAACTTTGTTACGGGAATACCTCTCATGACATTTGTAAGATCGAGATTAGATCGAAACTGAGTCTTGATCATATTATTATTATGAGAGTATATCCCCTTAAGTTAACTTGACAATTAACTGAATCTGTATCGTACAGAGGCACAATAGGATTGAATTTTATAAAAAATACTTCAATGTACAGTCATGACCAAAGTTAATTAACACTAAAGTATTTACAAAAAATTTTCACATTGGAAAACAGGTATCAACCAGCAAAATCACATAACAGTGAATGTTGGATGTTGAAAAACTTTGTTACGGGAATACCTCTCATGACATTTGTAAGATCGAGATTAGATCGAAACTGAGTCTTGATCATATTATTATTATGAGAGTATATCCCCTTAAGTTAACTTGACAATTAACTGAATCTGTATCGTACAGAGGCACAATAGGATTGAATTTTATAAAAAATACTTCAATGTACAGTCATGACCAAAGTTAATTAACACTAAAGTATTTACAAAAAATTTTCACATTGGAAAACAGGTATCAATAATATTGATTTATAAGTAGGCATATAATCACCAGTGGACGAAGTTAATATATTGTATGTTGTGTTTAAGAGCTAAGGTGATAAATAAATTGAGCTACTTTTGGCGTTGACTGTACCTACTCACACAATTACATATCAACTTTACGATTTTTTATATATTTACTTTACCCTTCCACTAAGCTAATTGCTTGTGTAGTACGTACATCATATTTTACCCCATGGTGGCTTTGAGTAAAGTTCGAGGGTTATTCAAATGCATAAATAATCGTAAGACCGAACGCCATCAGCTTACCTCATAAATAAAATTGATAGAAACGTCACGATAGACTAATGTATTCTTAGACACGCAATAAATAATAGAAGATCATAGACAACCAATGAAATTGATTCCCATAATGAATATTTATCACTAGGACGGTTACCAGCTTCGCAATCAACCCAAACTTAAGCGTAGCGAGATTTGCCTATCCAACAATAGGTCAACGTGACCGGTCGACTTTTTCCATTGATTTGGTTTTTCAGTGATTATTCCTCGATGGTAAGACCGATCTGGACATTCGACCCCTTACTACACTCAGTAATGTCTACTTGATCACCGTGGCAAATTTGGTCGAGATCGGTCAAACGGTCTCGGAGGAGTATCACTTGTTTGAAATGCAACTTTGAAACCAAAGACGCTTCGCTCGCCTTCGGCTCGCTACGCTAAACAACAGTATAACGTTTATTTATTAGGAATTTGAACTCGACAATCAATTCTAGTTATGATTACCATTTTTTATTTTATTTATAGTTTCATTCATAATCATGACCGCCGGTCATGATTCTATGTATTTTATTTTCAATTTTTACGTTATACATATGTGGTTTTAATATAAATACAGTAGTTTCCATTTACCCAACGGGAATACTAGTAATTTCGGTTACTTTCGCAGAGATTGCAGCAGCGTGCAGTCCGCATCAATAAGAGTCCTGAGGTAACTAAAACCTTAGAACAACTGTAGAGCAGTTGTTTAGAGACGTTTCCTCTTTGGCTGTATTTTACCGCCTCTACCACGGCGTATGTTCTGATGAGCTCTTTCAGCTAACCGCACCGTCTCCTTTTCTATCCAAAACGACACGAGCAGGACTGCGGTGTAACTCACATACGGTAGAAACAATACCGTCTCGAAACAAGCGGTTCGGTTTCTCTTTCTTTGTCACACGATAAAGAACTGGAATACTCTACCCGTACATGTGTTTCCTTCTTCTTACAATCCCGGGTTCTTAATGACTCTAGACCGTCAAGGCAGGGACCACCATTTGAGGACCGATAGTATCTGGAATGATAGCTTATATCTTCTGGACTTCACCCTAGCTTCTTACCGTCCAGCGGGGTGCAGTCGATTGACGGGCAAATACAAAAAAAAAAAACTTTTTATAAAAAAGAAAATGACCACAGTCAATGAAATTTAGTTTGATTTTTTATTTCGGTCGATCCATAAATAAATCAATGATGAAAGTTGCTCCTTCCTTTTTTTCTACTTTATCATGAGAAATTTAAATTGAAAATCAAGATATTGTAGAAAACTGTTTTTTGTTCTCATAGTTTTATAGTATTATAAAATTACTAAATACGTACACAAAGTATACTATTCTGATTGTGGTCTCCAATAAAGTCTCTTTTCGGTTATGTTCAAACCAAACTTCAGTCTTAAGCATCTACAAGGCTATATGTGTATTGAACAGTGATAAATCGACCTCTAGACGGCGTCGAGGCTGGCATCAAGTCTAATAATTAAGATGTATGCAAAACTTTTTGTTTACCCAGCATATTGAAAACAGCTGCGACACAATCAGCGCTATTCGATCAAAATGTCGATTAAAGAATAGACTTCATATCTATTAAGGTTTATACGCTTCAGGCCTGAAGTCCACTGCTCTATCTTGAAACACAAAACACGTTGCATAATTTTCATCTTCAGATGATACCATGAGCCCAGAAACTCGCCGCTTCAAGTTCTTGATAGCCGATTTACGATCTCCGGATACCAGGGCATAGCACATTACAAAACTTTATGTCCCCACTGGCGCGATAGAATCTCTACGTGACGGAATAAAGCGAGCTAGAAGTCTGACGCGAATTATTTATTTCTATGGTATAAACGTCAAAATATAATGTAATAGCAAAGTTCTGGACCGCAGTGACTGTTTTGTGTTATCAATATGGATAGAGGGACTATGTCAGGTATTTATTAAATAAATAAATAATGTTAGGTAGCGTTGTAGTGCGACTTGCTTTTTATGCAGTGTCTTTTCCTTTTTATCCGTCGATACTAAAAATGACTTCTGTTTCACTTTGAATTGATATGGGTATGTGGAATTATATAACAAAATTTATTACTATATTTAATTTACCTACTGAAATTTAGGATAAATAACAGACCAGGGGATGAGTGGTAACCTCATTTACGGGATGATTGGGTGATAGGGCGCAATTTTGAGGGTCCCGATCGTTCCGCCCCGTCATTGGTACAATTGGGAAAAATTGTTTCTTCGACCTAGGTACTGCCCGCCCCGATATGTAATGGGGTAGATGCCACAGATCAAGTATCATTTAACCCGGTGCATACTTACACGGGGCGGATGGCACAGATTGATTAACATACGTCTGTAATGTTTAAAGTAGGAACAATAAAGTACTATTGTATTTACCAAAAATTACATAGTTTAAAATAAAAAGTATGAAATGCGAAAATGTCTTGTATATAGATAAAGGTACGGAACCCTTCATGCACGAGTTGACTGACACTTTGCCGGCCGCAATTGTCGTTACTATACTTAATGCTTCGGCCACAGTTACGGGCAACGTCAATGCTCATTCTTGCCGATAATTGATGTTAACCGTAGATTATTAAACTGTCCTGCAGGTGACGTTGTTACTACATGTCATATTTTTTATGAATATTCACGTAAAAAATTCGTTTGAAAATGAAACGAGAATATATAAGATACTTAGTAAAAACTGATTTTAAAAATGCAAGCAAACCTAATAAAAGTATTATTGCTTGGTTTTAAGCTCGACTTAACTTGAATAAAATAAAAACAATTGAGCATTGTTGCATTTGTTCGAAGTTTTATGTATAGTATAACCAAAAAGCGGATGTTACTATATAAATAAATAAAATGTAATAAACCTACAATCGATTCCTTTATACATGTACATTTTATATTTACCGCTGTATGGAGTAGGGTCTAATAGAGACTGTTATTCCTACACGGAGATAAGATGTGTATATGCAAATTTAACCTGAGGTGCAGCAATGTGGGTGTCAATATTAACTAACGAATCTCGCCGAATCCCTATCCTTAGGTACATATTTTAGTGGGTAACAATTGGGCAACAAGATTCAGGATAGAAAGGGTAAACAAATGGCATTCACATATACTCGTATTCAAAAAGACTTGTATTAAATTCAGTAAAACAGCTGTTTAAGTTGTTTATGAATCTATCAATTGAAACAACCATAAAATAAAGATAATTTAAATTTAGATAAACTTGTATTCAAAAAGATTTATTTTCAATTCTCTAGATAACAGCTGCCTTAGTTGTTTATGAATATATCAATTGAAACAGCTGTAAAGTATTGTCAATTTAAAAATGAACTAAAGAAAATCAAAACTCAAGAAAGAGTCATAATTAATTCTGCACTTTTTAAAATACATATACCTAATTAAACCGTGACAAATATATAAAATAATAATATATAATAAAGCTTTATTTATTTCGAAAAGATTATACATTTCATGTGTGTTAATAATGTTCAGCATGAGTTAACTTCGGACACCTTTCGTGTAAAATCATTCATCCAACCATCCATTTTTTTCACCTATCTCTATTCTGGCTTATCTGCATCCATCCATTTTCTGCAATCTCCACTATATCCTCAGCCTACCGTTTCTTTGTTCTCTCGACGTGTCTTTTTCCCACTTTGTGACGTGCAGCGTCCATCTCTTGTCCTTCACTCAATAGATATGTTCAGCCCACTGCCATTTTTGTTTCAAAGCTTATTCCGGAGCATCTGCTAACTAAGTATTCTTAATTATATTTTCGCTTCTAGTTTTCTTTATTTTTAATATGCTTCTTTCCATGGCTCTTTGTGTAGTTAATTGTTTATTTTTATTTATATAAGCCCACGTTTGGCTGCCTTGGCTAGATGCATTTGGGTGGTAATACGCACGCATCCATAATTATCTTTTTTTGGTCTTGACAATTATATAAGAAACGTAAAACAAATTTTATAATGTTAACTTTGACCTCATCTCGACATAGTCACACGCGATTTCGAAATTAGTCACAACTATTAGCTTGAATGTTGTTTCAATATAATACAGTAATTCCGCTCGAATAACTATACGCGTGGTTTTCTAGGACCCATTTCTTGGAATGTATGTTTGAATAGTGTGTACACATGTACCCTTTTACTTGTGAAAAGTACTTTACTTTAGCACTTAGGTTGACCTTTGACTATATATCTACATGTATATAGTCAAAGAGGTTGACCTACTTAGTCTCTCGTAGATTCATCCATCCTTTATGAATGTTGGTATTATGGTTTATTTCACTTTTAAATAGGTTGGGTTGACTTGAAAAATAAAATACCTTATCTTGAGTAAACGCCATTTAATCTATAAAAAAAAAAAACCGACTATTAAGAACACTTCCAACTAGTTCACCTTTCAAATAAAAAAAGGAAATCAAATCATCCGTTCGGGAGCTACGATGCCACAGACAGACACACACACAGACATGTCAAACTTATAACACCCCGTCATTTTTGTGCCGTGGGTAAATTAAATAAAACTTAAAACCCACAATTTTTTATACCTTGTTCAGTTTCGATTACAAGTATTATATTTTTGAAGGAGTACCTTCAGAAGGGCTGTTTCCATGCATATTCATTCCATCTATTTATTGAAGATCTGATGTTGGGATACATGAGAAAATCATTAAGCTCTTATATTATGCAAGGACATTCGCACAATATTGGGCGTTTAAATGTTTATTATTGAATAAACATTGAATTAGGAATTTTGAAGAACATTTTCCACCGCCAATTAGGGAATATATTCCATTCAATACGGTCTCTGCCTTTATTCATATATTATCTTCTCAAATGATTTCATAACTACCGTTTGGAATGAATTGAATTTGACATAAATATGACAATTATTGAAAATCTGATCTTGATTATAAAAATCTAAAATAAAGTGTCAAATGATCTTTTTTCAAAAGGAATACATTTTAAATACTCAAATATGATTAAATCAATATTTATATACAGTAAAAATCAATTCCTATAATAGAGATGTAGAGCTTGAGATTAGATACTAGCTGTTGCCCGCGGGTCCACCCGCGTGAAATATCGATCCCGTTCCCGCTTTCCATAGGAACTTATTCCAGGAATAAAAGTAGGTAGTCTATGTCCTATTCCAGACTATTATTTTTTATCCCTGTATCAAATTTCAGCCAGATCCGTTCAGCCGTTCGGGCGTCATTGAGTAATAAACATTCATCCATACATCCATCCATCCATCCAAACTTTCACATTTATGATATTGTATATATATATAGTAGAATAAATCAGGCACTTTTTCATTAAGTTATGAGGCAGAAGTTTAAAATTTTAAATTTCTTCGACGCTAAGTGAACATATAACTTGTGAGTGAAAAAGAAAGAAAAAAGAAAGAATAGGATTCAGATTAGTTAGCTGAATTCAATTCCACATAATATTTTCCTCAAATACCTTAATTTACAGTCACTAACTTTCAAACGTACCTTAATGAGTTCGTTATCACCTTCACTTATATTCCGAGTTTATTTTAGAACTTTTGCTAAGGTAGTTTAAGCTAAGTAACTTTGAAGCTAACCAACAATTAAATATTAAATAAATATTACTACGACATTCTACACAGCGCTATCTAGACCCAAAGTAAGCATAGCCTAACTAGCTTCTTTCATGGGTCCTAGAATGCGGATATATATACTTAGATACTTTTTTTTGTGAATACATGCATATTATACATAAATACACCCAGACCAATGCAAATATTCATATTCATGCACACAAATATTTGCATTGAGCGGGAATCGAAAACAAAATTTCAGGCTCCTTCTATTTTCTCCTCACAATTTTAGATCAATCAATATTCTACGACTTTTTACACAGCGCTTTCTAGACCCAAGGTAAGTATAGTTGAACTAGCTTGTGGTATGGGTTCCAGAATGCGGATAAACATACTTATATACTTTTTGTTTGTAAATACATACATAATATTATACATAGAAACACCCAGACCAATGCAAATAGACATATTCATGCATACAAATATTTGCACTGAGCGGGAATCGAACCCGCGCCCCTGTCGTAGCAATCGAATTCACTACCGCTACGCCACAGAGGCTCTTCTCCTCACAATTTTAGATCTGTTTCACTCTTCTTTCTATATTCAATATAATCTAATTTGGAATGCAACTCCTTTGAAATCAAGATGTCCACCAATCATAATAATTGATAATATATAACTGATTTTTGTTTATACTAAAAAGTCATATACTACCCACCTGATAGTAAGCCGTTACTGTGAAAACAAGGGCTTACAATACTAAAGGTATAATTCGTATCTTACTACATAGAGAACGGAAAAGAGGACAAGGGAAGTGAGATAAAAGTAAGGAAGAGAAGTAAATTTATGTCAATCGATAGTAAGATTCAGCCAACATAACTAGGACGGTTGCCAGCTTGGCAATCAACCCAAACTTAAGCGTAGCGAGATTTGCCTATCCAACAATAGGTCAACGTGACCGGTCGACTTTTTCCATTGATTTGATTTTACAGTGATTATTCCTCGATGGTAAGACCGATCTGGACATTCAACCCCTTATGACACTCAGTAATGTCTACTTGATCACCGTGGCAAATTTGGTCGAGATCGGTCAAACGGTCTCGGAGGAGTATCATTTGTTTGAAATGCAACTTTGAAACCAAAGACGCTTCGCTCGCCTTCGGCTCGCTACGCTTAATTATTACTTTGATGATTTTCGGCAATTAGGCTTTAACATATAACCTCCTCTAAAGACAAAGGACGAGAGAGTGATGAGAGGAAAGCTGTTAAAAATAAATACCTGCTATTATTTTGTGGATATTATCCTATAGTACTTAATATTGAAGTAGGTATTATGAATGTGCTATGTTCAGTTTGATATTGAGGAGATTAGGAGGTAAATTTGTTCTTACCTTATTCTTGTAGCTACTCTTGCGAAGTTGTTTAGTTTACCTGTAACACAGAAAAGTTCATAAGTATCATATATATATTTTCAAAAATCTTATGTGTGTTCGAAAAAACATTAATTTGTATAAATCATATTATATTACTTGTTAAGTTTATGTTAACAGTGCAGCTGTGTAATCGTAATGCATATTCTGCGTAATCTCTCAATGATAATTTAATCAGTAAGAAAAATTTAATAACACTTATATTTACGTAGTAAAGTAGGTAAGTAACTAATATCAAGAGCTATTTATCAGTTAGTCACGGGTGAATTGGGTTCAGAGGTCACAATACGATAAAAAGAAGGGCGTTGTCTCCCGTTACTCGTTTAATATTTATCGATATGTGTTTTTTTTTTGCAGGGGCCCGGCTCTTTTAGGGCAAAGCCAACCTCACCTGTAAGCCAGTACATCCGCTGATTGACGGACGGGGCTCTGGCGTAGGTTTGTCTCTCAGGGTTGAGAGGTCAGATGTGAGTCGTTCCTATAAAAGCTATTAAGCCAAACCAAAAGGGGGAGGAGTTAGCGGATCTCGGCTCCGTGGTGAAAGTGTCGTATGTAACCAGGAACAATGTTAAGGTGATGATGATGATGATATGTGAAAAATATTATACCAACGAAACAGAGTAACAGATTAAACCTGTGTGAAAACTATCCTTATTTCATAGTTTGCTGATTCTGAACTATCTTCTTTCATCTTAATCTAAACTACTAATACAACTAGTGTTTGAACAGAATCTATTATTTAACCACTTATGATATATTTATTGCTTGTTGTTAAAAGTCATCAAACAAATTCTTCTTCTCTTAAATCTTCAAAGATGGACGTGGTAACGTCAAGAACAAGACCTTAGCCACGTCAAATAGTGGTACGCATATACCTACCGAAGATCGAAGTAAGTAGTAAGCCACCGATGTGAATCCACACCCAACGCAAGTAATATAGCTGTAATAGTTCTAGTATTCTCAATACAAAATTAAAAATCGCTATAAATATCGAAAAAAAAAATATGTTGGCCACGAATTATGTAGCTACAAGAGAGCACAAAACCTAATGTTTTATAACCTTCAGTAGCTGCATAATTTTTCCAATTAAAAACCAGGCAAATGTATATAGTCGGTTTGGCAAACCAATGCGTGGGTATACGAAGGTTAATACGCAATTATTGAAAGGAAGATTTTCTTAACTTCTAAAAGAGCTCTGTAATCGCTAGTCTACATGAGAACTACTTAAAATGTCTATGAGCAGACGTCATTTCATATGTCTTAAACGTTGAATTTTGTCCATAATAATTACGAATTAAGCTTAGCAAGATGAATGCTCATTGTTCCGTAATTACAAAGAGTCGAGGACGCTGCCAGAAGAAGTACACAAATTTTTTGAGACTAACTTGAGAGTCTTGTTAAATAGAGGACCCGTACAGTTTTTAAGAAATCTCGGATTCCATTTTTGCCGTCTTTATTCACATTTGAATAAAATTACAGGTTAGGTACAAACAAAGAAATGGCTTCTTTAAATATATTATTAAAATATCTACAGAGAAAAAATAGCTTAGTATGAACTATGGAGTTTTTCGCCTCAGTAGAATTCTAGACAGATGAACTTGCTATTTCACATAAATTTCACTTATTACTTACTAAAATATTTCCATCGTCCATTCTGCATTTGTTTCTTTCTGATATTGCCATAAAAAATCGGTCATCGACTGTTACTTTTAATCTTAGTACATACCATTTCTATGAAGTGTAGTTGTAGTTGTGTCATCCTTATTTCAAAGTAGAAAAATGTGATGAAATTTGATTTTATAAGAAAAATTAGGAAGAGTTTCTTTACGATTTCATTCTGTTTTCTCAGCTTTGTGTATTTGTTTGTCAATTCAGATTGCTTTAGCATTAAGAAAAATTTTACTTAGAGTTATTTTTTTGCACAATCTTGTTAACATAAAGCTTAATAACTTTTTAGAAGTAAGAAATTCAGAAATTCAAGCGTAGCTGACTAAATTGTAACAGATTTAGTTCGGAAAAAGTGAACATCCAGGACGGGACTTATACCCGCGACCGGTCCCTTACGGGGGGGATACTCTGACTATCTGGGCTACCTGGATACGTCCTAGATATTCTTCGATATATTATGCGTCATATAGAAAAGTTAAAAAACCTTCAACCATTTGCATTTACAAAGTGTCAAACAAATATTACTCAATTTCGTCAAAAAAAAAACAACTCAATGATTAATGTACTTTTAATTCTTAAATTACTCGAACAGTTTTGATATAAATGAACTTTTAGTCACGGTCTTTCGTACAATCTATTTTGGCATTTGACGCCGTCAATAGGTACCTACTTGTTTTAAGTGTTCTAGACTATGAAGTTCCATGTTCAAAAGAAATGATCGAAAAAGACGCCCCGGACTATACTTAGCGATTGTAAAATTAAGTTCAGCTTGGAATCCGCAATTTCAATGATATGAATGATAAAAAGGCGGTAGCCCAGTGGCATACGTAACGGACTGCTGAGACGAGGTCTCGAGTTCGATCCCCAGTTGCCCGGGCACACACCTCTGACTTTTCGTAGTTATGTGTGCATTAATAAATGATAATTATCGTTCGCTTAATAATGTGCCCGGTAGATGGCAATAGGCTCGCCCACTATTACATTGGGACCTCAACATAACTGGCGAATCGTGGGTGTGTAATACACCTCTGCCTACCCCTTCGGGGATACAGGCGTGAAGTTATGTTATGTTATGTTATGTTATGAATGATAATGTGTATAATACTACTAACTGCAGCATCAAAAGTAGCACTTATATTTTTTTACTAATCTTAGTCACTACTACGCAATTTCAAAAAAGTGTTTTTATTTTGCGATAGTTAAAAGTAAGAAACGAGAAGATTGAACCTCAGAAACTGCGAAGCCTCACATTAAATAAAACTTTTATTCAACTAACTCAAAGTACACAATACACGGGTATACAAAAAGAGCTTTTGAAACTTTTATTTCAGTAATATGTAATAGAAGAAAAGGACAATCATAAAAATAATATTACGTCTAGATATTACCATAACAACAGTGTATAGGAAATACTCCTAATAATTTAATAAACCCACAATTTTCACATCCGGAGATTTATAAAATTGCTTCTCCTCCCATATATCCATCGAAGTACTTATTTAGTTTTAATTTTGTTATTACTCGTACATTCAATTTTGACATGTTTATTCTCAAATTGTAAATATAACGCAGATATAAGATAACGACCTTCGTGGCGTAACGGTGGAGCGTTCGACTGCCACGTCTGAGGTCGGGGGTTCGATTCCCGCTCAGTTCAAATATTTGTACCTTTTTTTCTTCGTGCGGAAATCCCTTCGGATACCCCCTCCCCCGCCGGCCAGCGGGGGCGGTTATGTCGGGCTTGAACCGACTAAAACCGCACGCCGTCTCGGGTCTTAATACGCCGGGGTGTAAGGTTGCCAAAAGAGCATATCCCTTGCACCCCGACTGACCCTGGGCCATCTCCGGTTTCGAGATGGCCACCTACCTTTTTTTTTTTTTTTATCGTGCGGAAATCCCTTCGGATATCCCCCGCCGGCCAGCGGGGGCGGTTATGTCGGGCTTGCACCGACTAAAACCGCACGCCGAGACGGCGTGCGGTTTTAGTCGGTGTCTTCCGACGCCGGGGTGTAAGGTTACCAATAGAGCATATCCCTCGCACCCCGGCTGACCCTGGGCCATCTCACCACTAACAGCATCGCTCATCCTGTCTCCTCTGAAAGCAGAGGAGTACGGAGAGCGATGTGTTCCCGCCACGTTGGGTATTGGCCAACGATCAATGCCAACCCTATGAAGGGGTGAAGGGGAAGCCATTGACCGCCGCCCAGGGTGTACCGGCCGCTCCGATTCCGTTCCCCCCGGACTGCAGCGGGATCGGAATCGGAGCGACACTCGAGGAGGTTACCCAACACACAAAGTGTGCCCATCCTTGCTCTCACTCACGAATTTATTATAATTAATATATTAATTTTTTGGGTATTTGTACCTTTTTTTTCGTGCGGAAATCCCTTCGGATACCCCCCCGCCGGGTAGCGGGGGCGGTTATGTCGGGCTAAAACCGCACGCCGTCTCGTGTCTACAGACGCCGGGGTGTAAGGTATCGTTTACTAAACTGATATAGATTTTTATACATAGTGTGTGGATTTGTACGTAATTCTGGGATGATGGTGTCAATAACTAGTTTCAAAACAGGTGAAACTAATGTACTGATTTAATTCAAGTATATTTTTGTAAAGGAAACGAAGTAATTTTTCATTTATAAGTTATACTCGTCTACCTTCGCAGAAATTCCGAGGTTACTGTAATTCAAAGCCTTAATCAATAAAAATAAATACCTAAGTCAATTCTAAGGAATTTATTCACTAAACGCTTTGGTATCGATTAAGTGTGAATGCAAAAGTTGAGGATAAGAAAATATGAAATCTAAGAGGGATTATATTTTCATCAGCTTTCGGATCAACAACTTATTATTTTAAAAGGTATTATAATATTTTCCTGTTTTTGAGAAACTTTCTTTTTAGTAAGAAAATCTGCCGTTCTTTAAGCGGCTTTTTTGGGTTTACTTATAAGTTAACATGTATTTTGTTTTAGATCAAAATTTCTTTCGGCCATTTTTTGATCATTTATTTTTGGTATAAGCCCTTCTCACTTCTTAACTTCCGACTATCTATACAAATAAATAAAATTGATCTGTTTGTAATATCACAATAACAGCTTCCTAATAAATACATATTATTATGAATGTAAATAATATTTACAAACAAAAACAATGTTTTATTAATTTTAAATTTTTGTCTGTCTGTCGTTCTTTCTGCCTGTTTAAAGCCCCGTCAAAAAATCAGTGCAGCCGTTTCAGAGCTTTTTTTTAAATGGCTTAGCTCTGAAACGGCTGCACTGATTTTGACTGGGCTTTCGTTTGCAGATAGGTGATGTTATAGCAAGTAACTTGGGTTATTTTTATTAAAGCAAAATAATTAAGGCCCGGCATAGAAACAATAAAAAAGAATTTGCTTACGAAATTTCGTAGTGAGCATTCGAGATGGGCCACAGTAAAAGATATACGCAACAGTAAATAAATTAGAATTTGAACGGATTCGGATCACTTAAGAAATAAAATAGCACAAAGATTTATTTTAATACTGTCTGGAAATTCAAAAATAGTTCCTGGACAAGAACAGTTCTTTTTTTTTCATAGATTCGTTCAGGCATTAAACGAGAACTAATAACATTAGTTATGATGAGAATTGACAACATCAATGGTAAAGCGAAAACAATCAATGTTTAAAAATTATATCATTCAAAATGACAAGTTAAGCTTATTTATTTTTAAACTTACGCTCACACCTATAGATAGGATAGGATACGTGTTATAAGAATCTCAGTATACCGTACACAATATATAGTATTAATTAAAATCTAACTATCACGGTAAAAGCCCCATGACTGTAAGGTTATTTGAGATCAACCTCAGCCGCTTCATGTTTACGGTCAATGGTATAAGCTTCTATAAATTTCATAACCATTATCTTTTTTTACTAATATAAGAATACGAATGATGGCTTCTATAGTATCGTAATCCATCAACAGCAAATCGATCAAAGGTTAAAGGTTCCCATAGCGATTAGCGTGCTGTCAAAGTATTGCCAATAAATTGTTATGCCTCCAAAACATACCTTTTTGTACCGATTATATTTATTTAAGTTGAAACGATACCCTCACCAAAATCTGTGCCGGTTCATTAAGGCTTTTTTATCACTGACAAATCGTATAGTAATTGCAACGATATCCCTGTTCAAGGTAGATGCATTTTAACACGCCTCTATAGAACAGGTGTAGTAACTCACATGTTTTAATTACATCAGAAATTTTGCATTCTAAGACATACGTTACGATTAGGTTTAAATACATACGAGATCAATAATCAGAACAGTTTACTACATCAATATGTTAGTAGTTAGTTCAATAGTTCATTAGATCAATAGATCATTCCATCAACAATTTGCTACATCAATAGTTCAGGAGATCAATATTCATTTCGCTTACTTCTTCTCCTTCGTGTGGTTTGGAATGTTTGAAGCGGACCCCGAGCTCTCATGTGAAAGCCTCAGATGCAACTAGGAACTATGTTTAGACGATGATGACTCATAGTAGGTATAATACAAAGTTTAATCGAAATCCATGAACGAAATGATGAACAACAACAAAAAAGAGTCTTAAATAAATATAGATATAATTCAATTAAATTTTGTAAGCAATTAGTATGCTTATTTTTCCTATAGATTTAGATCGTAGTCCCTGTAACGGACTGGTCGCGGGTTCAAGTCCCGTCCTAGATGTTCTCTTTTTCCGACTTAGTCAATAGGAAAAATATATATATATTTAAGAAATCAATAGATTAAGCCTCAAAGCTTGGGGTCGACCTACTAACGTAGATTTGGCTTATGCGGCTTTTAAGGTACTCAGACAGCACCAAGATTCACCATTCCATCATATGAATATTCGCCTATGTCTTTTGTAATATTAGTACCACAGTCGAACGAATTCATTCTTATGTAGTTCCACTGTGCTACTACAATCTAAGTATGTTCATTTAGTTACGAATTCCATTCAAGATCGCGTAAAGTTATTGTAATCCTCGCCATGGATTTTAGAGCACGCACACTCTTAAACAAACTCACAATATTAATTGACTTCCAATGAGTTTGTTTCTGATGATGTCGTGAATTAAAGTTATACCACATTAATACATGAACATTAACTTACATTAAGGAGCATTTCGGCTATACTTATTTCTGACCTGGTTTCTGCCCTAAATAGTAAATGGCGGATGCGATAAGTACAAAGTTAGAAGCTTTTATCGTCATGCTTATATCGACTTAGAAAATATGTTAGTGGTAGACTTAGATATTAGAAATAAATGTTATACGTTGATGTATCAAAATTAATGTTATGCCATTCTTAACCAAACTTTCATTACCATCCTTCGAGAACCTACTTAACTTATCTCTTCATCATCCAAAGATTGACTGGTATGAAATGTCTCTAGCAATAACTAAATACATAAAATAAAATACAATCTTTTGAAATATACTAGTCTTGCAACAATTTGTTTTGTAACAATTGGTTATAAAAAGTATGCGCCATAATTATACTAGACATGAAAGCGAGGTTATTAACTGTACGGAAAGTGCAGCCAAAGTTTCCCATGGAAAAGGGAAAAGGACCCTTCCAAACAGAACACTGTTTCACTGTATGGTTTTTCGTTTGCCAGACACCCATACATTACTTTATAATTAGGCACCTCTACAGATAATAGATAAATTTCGATTAGGTCAGAAGCAGCACTATTACCCAAGCAGAGGTATAGCTAAATTTATTTACGAACTTAAGTTACAATATGACGAAAGTCAATTAAACGATTTACCACCTCTATGGCTTGGAATTCCTTTTTTTTTCGTGCGGAAATCCCCTCGGATACCCCCCCGCCGGCCAGCGGGGGCGGTTATGTCGGGCTTGAACCGACTAAAACCGCACGCCGTCTCGGGTCTGCAGACGCCGGGGTGTAAGGTTGCCCACAGCGGGGGCGGTTATGTCGGGCTTGGACCGACTAAAACCGCACGCCGTCTCGGGTCTGCAGACGCCGGGGTATAAGGTTGCCCATAGAGCATATCCCTCGCACCCCGACTGACCCTGGGCCATCTACGGTTTCGAGATGGCCCCCTCGGGTTTGGGAACCACGGTGTCCCCGTCTTGCCCCGGTTTGGGGGAGGGGCGCTATTCGCCCCAACGTCCCGGCCTGCTTCTGCTAGGGTGACAGGCGGCCTCACCTGCCACCCCTCAATCCTGATACCTTTAAGCGGGGTAAAAGCATTCAACCAACAAGCAAAATCAAATCATATTGACGTGCAACAAATAAAAAAAGAACAAACAAGTACGTGATGTAACGACGAAGAGACATGTAGTACCACAATAATCCGATTTGCTTGTTGACACCGTTGGCAACAGTAATTGTATTATGACCGCCAATCAACGTTTAACTAATTTATGCAAGGTTGCCAGTATCCACTTAGGGAGAGAACTTTTAGATGCATACAAATTTTAAAATTAGGAATTAGAATCATGAGATAAATTTAGCTTATTAGTTATACTACCAATGTGACAAGCTGTCCTACAGAACCTGGTAATATTCCTATTACTATGTTCTGTAGGCCGGCTATACTAATGAATGTAAAGAGAGAGGCCGAGATTTGTGAGTTTGTTATATATCTGAGGTAATACTTGAACCCATTGAAAATAAAGCGGCCAAGTGAGAGTCGGACTCGCCCATTAAGGGTTCCGTAGCAGCAAGTAACATAATAATGTTTTTTTTTTATAATTTTTTATATTTGAGTTGATTGAATGAAAGGTGCATTGCAGTTTACTATTTATGACGTATTAAAAAAAACTACTCACTAGATCTCGTTCAAACCCATTATCGTTGGAAGTTTACATGGTAATGTACATCATATATTTTTTTAGTTGTATCATTCTCTTATTTTAGAAGTTACAGGGAGGGGGGACACATTTTACCACTTTGGAAGTGTCTCTCGCGCAAACTATTCAGTTTAGAAAAAAAATATATTAGAAACCTCAATATCATTTTTGAAAACCTATCCATAGATACCACACACGTATGGGCTTGAAGAAAAAAAATTTTTTGAATTTCCCCCAAAATTTATTGTTTTTTTTCTATTTTTGTATGAAAATCTTAATGCGGTTCACAGAATACATCTACTTAATAAGTTTCAACAGCATAGATCTTATAGTTTAGGAATAAAGTGGCTGTGACATACGGACGGACAGACAGACAGACATGACGAATCTATAGGGGTTCCGTTTTTTGCCATTTGGCAACGGAACCCTAAAAATCTGTCACCAATCGAAAGGTACATTATCTCCGAAGAACAAAGGCTTCACGGACATAGGTATTGTAAATTCTGATGGTTTGAGTTAAAAAAAACTCATATAAATCGAAGTAAAGCGAGGGCGGGTAGCTAGTATGATATAAAATTAATTTTGAATATTTAAACTTTATTCAATTCGTTACAATCCTTAAATCGGAATAATTTGATTAAAATTTCTAAATTATGTGTTGATCACCAGTTTAAGTACATTTACATTTGAAATGCCCGTAATTATACATTCTTTTACTGATACTTTTGCCATTGGATTCAAGAGTGTGGTATTGAAGTGATAATCAAAAGGATGGCCCTATAATTTGTTATTTAAATGGTGCTTTCCCCTTGTACCCCCCGTGTGGACCCTCGTGTGGAAAAAATTTACAAATGAAGCCCTGGGGCTATTGTAATATGAAGGGAATATTATAGTGTGAGCACATATTACTTTGAAAATAGAAATGAATCTTGAACTCTTGTAATTATGATATCATTATTACGAGTCTGATATGATGAAGAATCTTCATCATCACAGCGATTTCCCAGTTGCGTCCAAAGGTTGATTGATTTGATTGATTGGTATGTCAGCTTTTCTGGGAGCGACTGCCGTCTGACCTCCCAACCCTGAGAGGAAAGCCTGTGCCAGAGCCTCGTCCGTTGTTTAGTATGTGCACTGACTACCAGTTGAGGTTGGCATGGGCCTCAAGCATGTTGGTAAGGCCCTTTATACCCTGAAAATTAACTGTGTGTTTAGTGTAATATCAATAGAATAAACTTGTGATCGGCTGACACGTTTTATAGCTAAAATAGCCAATACAGGCAAAAGAAATTGATAGTAGGTGTCATCGTTTGTGTCGCTTTTGGATATAGACCGATATTCAGAGCAATCCATGGATTCTCCGTGCGGCTGCCGGGTCCATCGCGTTGCTGAGTTGGGAACTCGGGACAGTGCTTGGGACTTGCGACCCAAGTGTAGGTTTAGAAGGGGCCCCTTTTGTTGATGTAGGTACATCAACACTCACCTTCACTACCCAAGTTCCCCTCCCTGCCTAACCAAATTTGATACGAACCTACTAGTGCTGCTGTAGACATACGTCCTAGCAATGAGCTAGTAGTAGCTCTCGATAGGCCTAAATCTTTAAGTAGGTTATAGAGAAATTTTGCTGGTATACCTCTCTCTCCCACTTCCACTGCATACGAATTAACCACGTAACCGTTTTTGATTAATTCGTTTGTGAGATCATATAGTATTTATTTTTCTTTATTGTGTGGTCCTTCGGTATATTTGTTTCCCACGATACAGTAAGTTCCACAAGGACCACATGTTTTAACGTTTTCTAATAAAGAAATATGTCAAGTCTAGATGACGAAACCCCAACATCCTCCGGATATAACGTTATATTTTCAACTTACGTTATACAAATAACCTCAGAATTTACAAAATATATTTCTTACTTTCAATAAAGATGAAAGATTAAGTCATTAAATGTTACAAAAACTGTTATTTAAATACATCCTACCTAACATTCGAGGCATAAGTTTTATAAGTTTTTTTTTTTGCACTTGCTGTGACCCATGATTTTTACTGCCGTACTCGGTTCTATTCCATTATATCGCATCGCCCGTCCACTCTCGTCTTTATTCTTATTGCTCAGAGTATATAATCCATAACATTCCTTAGAAACTGGGCTATCAAATGCAAAAAGAATATTTCAAATTGCACATGTAGCTACAGAGATTAGCGCGTTCAAATAAACAAACTCTTCAGTTTATTATTAGTATTAGTAGGTATAGTTACGTCTGTATATATAGCAGTTTTACCTTCATTAACTTTTGTATACCTCTACGAGTATATATACTCGAAGAGATACATATGCAAAGGTAAATTAAAGGTTGTTTTCAGTCTCATGTAATAGGGGGCAAGCCTTTTTTTGGGTACAATTCAAGTACAAATAACATCAGTGTCACACTAATAGTTATAGTCAGTCTTATTCTCAACCATACTAATATACATTTTCTAGGCATTTATCACTACTTGTTAAGCCACGGCGTAATAGAGCAATGAACTAAGATGCCAGAAAGTTTAGTGACAGCCAAATGTGTTAACAAATATGTATGTCACCTAGATAAATGCTTACAACAAAAACAGGGGAAGCAGAACGTAAGACAGGATTTATAAATAACTAATAGTCCGGGTCCTGGCTTCGACCGAGAATAAATTCGTAAAAGAATTTTATAACCCGATTGTAGCGGCATTTACCGTCATCGTGTCAAAACTTTTCGAGTTTTTGAAGTGTACACAGACCAAGCGTACGCAATCCAGCTTAGTATTTTATATCTATATACATAAAACAAATTCGGGATAGCGACAGCGGGGGGTTATGTCGGGCTCGAACCGACCAAAACCGCACACTGCCATCTCAGGTCTCTAACACCGGGGTATAAGTTAGCTCAATAAGGCAATTCCTTCGCACTCCGGCTGACCCTGGGCCAGCTAAGGCTTTGAGAAGGCCCCTCGGGATATTGTGCCTATACTAGCAATTAGGATACTGAAATATATGACACAGCTGAAAAAGTAACCAACATAACTTGTTTCTAAGGTGGAACGAAGTTTACCGGGACGGTTATATACATAAATAAATATTTAAGGACATTCTACACAGCGCTGTCTAGACCAAAGACAAGCATAGCTTAACTAACTCGTGTTATGGGTTAGAATGGCGGAGAAACATACTTAAATACGTTTTTTTTGGAAATGCATACCTTTTATACATAGAAAAATCCAGGCTAATACAAATAGACATATTCATGCTTACAACTATTTGCACTGAGCTGGAATAGAAGCACCTACTGACGTAGCACTCGAATGTACTATCGCTACGCCACAGAGGTAGAGACACGGAGGCAGTATTGAGGAAATAGGAGGGTATACATAATACAACTACTCCAGCAATGTGAAGTAGACGTAATACCTATGTTCTAAAAGACCTAAAGACTGTAATAATAATATTATTTGGTTCAAACCAATGATCTTCTACGATTATACTACTACGATAGTTCTACGACGAAATCAAAAGTGTACCGAAGTGTATGACAGGAGTCATACTTCTTGCTCGTTCGCACTCGCTGATTAGGGCATCCTATTGCACTTGTGCTCGCTTTAATATATATACGATCATTGGTTCAAACTGTTTGAGTTATGAATCTTAAAGCTTTCACGGCCGGCGTTGCATGTGATCGACTAAACGTTTGGAACACAAGTTTCCTATGGACCACGGCAAACAGCCCGCAAGCAGTATATTCTACATGTTTGAGTTAATTTAGCGTTATAAAATTTTAAAAGTACAGAAACTTAGGCATCTCGACAGTCACAAACTAAATAGTGGCCACCTCGTTATTCATTTAGTTAGTTATTTGTTTGATTTTGTTAGTGGTTTTTAATTAAATTGAATTTCATTATTTAAACCTATGATAAATCGTTAGAATATAAGCTAGTTATCACTAAATTACTCATTATAAATGGTACTGGAAAAATAAATCTATTTTTAAATTAAAATGTATAAACTGTGAACACTCTTGGAAGAAGTATATTAATTCCCGTGGCTTCTTCTTCGTCCAAGCACCAATCACAGTCGCATTCAAAGCTTGCATTTTGGGGCTTGCTCTCCTACAATTCCATCATGACCAATGATCGTCTGATGCCCCAGCCACGAAAGGAAAACATGTACCATGTAGGTGAAGTTGCTTGGGGCCCTAGGATTTTAATTTGGCCCCATACACCCTATCTTTGTAAATTGCATACGGCAATTACATTCATTATTTTTGTAGGACGCGTAGGGTACAGTGGTTTTATTATACCGTTATTAGTTTTTCTTCTTCCATGAAATAAAATAACTACGGTACTCAGTGAAGGAAATACTACACTATGTTGTTAGCAGTCTTACAACACAACGTATGCTAAGATCGCGCGTGCCAATCTTCATTCATGATTATTTGTGCTTTAAATACTGACATAACACATTGTAGCTAATTTGAGCAATGACGTGCAACATCCAAAAATATGACTTTAAACATGAATAAGATATTGTAGGAACTGTGTACAATATTTGTCATAATTATGAAATAACTCATGTCATATTATTATGTGGTGCCCAAAGCAACCTGCTGATTGAAGGACGAGGCCCTTTCGCTTCGGGGCTAAGGGATCAGATGGCAGTCGCTCCCGATAAAGCTTATTTTTTCATATGGATGAAAAAATATGCGCTGTAATTAAATTGAATTTCAGAATTTAAGCCTATGAAAATCCTTAGAAAATAAGCTAGTTACCACTAAATTACTCATTATAAATTGTATAGGGGTGTACAGGCTTATAATCGCAATATATGTATGAAAATGTTTCCATATTCTAACCACAATTTAAATTGTCAATAGACATCCACAAACCCATAATTAATTAATTTCATTTGCGGTGTTCATTCAACACAATTAAGTGAACTTCCTGACACGTTCAGTTCGTTTATCGTACTTATTCTACACACCTGCTTCTATTGTTTTCTAGAAGGCTCTATGTAACCTCTCGACTCTATGTAACTTTTGAATGGAATTTCTTTTTGCGCGTAGAATCATAGTTATTCATTTTACTACAATTCTACTTCCTGTTGAAAAGATGTATAAACTATGTTTAAGTCAAATATGGATATAATATGTCGCTCGCAGCTCCATCTGCGTGAAATACTGACCCTGTTCCCGCAATCTATTCCTGGGATTAAAGTAGCGTATGCTATTGGAACTGAAATAGATTATGGTCAGGAACTTTAATCTGTCTCGTCGTTCTAACTGTACTTTAAGCTCTGTCATTCTAACAAGATTGAGTAAAAAATATCCAATTACATAAACATAAACATAACTTCACGCCTGTATCCCCGAAGGGGTAGGCAGAGGTGTATTGCACACCCACGATTCGCCAGTTATGTTTAGGTCCCAATGTAATAGGGGGCGAGCCTATTGCCATCTACCGGGCACATTACTAAGCGAGCGATAATCAACATTTTTAATACACACATAACTACGAAAAGTCAGAGGTGTGTGCCCGGGGCGACTGGGGATCGAACTCGAAACCTTGTCTCGGCAGTCCGTTACGTACACCACTGGGCTATCGCCGCTATTTACGTACACCACTGGGCTATCGCCCAGGGCATTAGTAATTCTAATATTCGCATTTACGTAGTTTAATAATATGAAATCAAAATTACGTACGTATCACATAAGCTATGGCTATTTTATAAAACTAACATTCAATAGCTGAAACTGGTATTATTACCTGTGGGTAATAATACCAGTTTGAATGTTAGTTTTATAGTATGAAAATATTATTCTACCAATTATGTCTACATTATTTACTGTTATGTATAAAATTCAACTGCGCTCTCCATATTTCGCAATAAAAATTTTAATCACGTCACGTTCGAAACTAATTTGCTTGCCGTTATAAAATCATATAATTTTGAAACCAACATGGTTTCGATATCGAGCGATAAAATTTCTGCAATTTATGAATGATAGCGTTAAATAAGTTGATAAAAGCGCACATCAAAACGAGACCTTTGATGTTTTATGTTACGCTAAAGTATGTAATCAGTATGAAATCCTATAAGCTCAGAAGCGCTTGATAGAAATGGATATATAAATATAATACTTTGTTACTACCTTTTTTACGTGACTCATACAATAGGTAAGTATAGTACCTTTTTTTTTTATCGTGCGGAAATCCCTTCGGATACCCCTCCGCCGCTGGCCAGCGGGGGCGACCAATACATTTCTATTTTTATTCTTTGTTTAATAATGTAAATTTTTTAAATGCTTAAAAGCAATATCAAAACAGAAAAATCTTTAGATGATAGTTAGTTCTAAAAATATGACAGCCAAGAAATCACCCGTTAGACTACAGGACATTAATCTGGCGAGTCTTATAGGGCGTAGAGTAGTAATAGTTACAAGTAAAATTTAGGTCGAATCCATCAACGAGGCCGGCTACTGTGTCATAAGATTTTGATTGATTAAATGCCATGACATAGCATTTTTAGCATATTTTAGGATTATAGGTGCAACTTTACATAGCTTGTTTTAGACTGGTCGTTATCATGGGGAGTATTGCGGCTATCAATTTAGATGTAATTTTTTTTTATGTTTGAGGAAGTTAAATATCAAATTGTTCTAAGAAGTATACAATACTAGGCTTTGCATTTGGTATGTCAGCGCGTCACTCGTCGCGAAGAAGAGTGAGAACTCCGCGGGTTGCTTCGATTTAGTGGAGCGTGTTTTTTTTTATTGCACAGCGCATGTCTGCGGCTTCATATATTTTTAGATTAGCTAAAACCAAGCTTTAAATGTTTTGAATGCAAACAGTTTTAACTACTCTATAATGTTATCAAGTTGTCAGCTATATATGATGATAGAGAGAACGCTCTACAAAACCAACGTAAACCGATCGAGGTGCCAATTCAAAACAAGAGTACTATACATACCTATACTAGTTTGTTTCCCTTCTTCCTCGTAGTCAAACTTTCTGGTCAAACTTTCTGGTCAAACTTCTGATTATAACTGTGTTTAAAAAAACTAATAAATGATTTCGTTTATAAAGATTAATAGATAAAATACAAGTTAAACGATGATACAATTGAATGGATCGAACACAATACAGCAATATTTGCATACATTATTAGGCATCATTACATTCAATTTAGGGCAATTGTCATTTTAACGTAACAAACGATGGACAGCTGCTGCTGCTGAATAAAAATGATGCTTCAACGCCCTGACCAGAGACCGTCGCTAGGTAAATACAACATTCGCCATGGCTTTTTGTTTGTTAGCCAATGTAGAGAGCGACAAGAAGTTATTCCATTTGAATATATGGGTATCATACCGAGAAGAAATATCATCTATGCTAATAAAATCACAGCTATATCTTAACATAACTATGTATATGTTTACAAAGGATCGAATAATATGTTAAGAAGCAAGTTCTAGTTTGAAAGATTTCAAAAATAATTATCTTTAATCTATGTACTTATAGATTACTCTGTTCCATCGGGATATCTTAGCAACTTATTCCAAGGGTAGCAATTAAGAATCTTATTGTATAAGGTTGAAACCTGAATTGAACACTCAAGAACGAACATAAATTTCTAAATGATATAATATGTTACTCATCTGTTCACCATCAGTATCACACAACACATTCATATTTTGAGATAAAATTTCCTAATTTAGAGCTATATCTAAACTATTCTACTCATCCACAGAGATAAGGACACGAAAATCTACTTGGAGATGGAAGCGAGGTCAGTTGTTACCGAATCATATGGTTAATGGAGTTTCATCATCATCATCATCATTTCAATAATGAGCAGAGCCTTGCTGGTTTCAGCATGAAGGGCCGGCTAGATCGGTGAAGTACTATCCTCTCACAGAATATTTTGTTTTTTTTTTTTTTTTTTTATATTTAGGACACGTCAATTTGACTTCACCTCGCCTGATGGTAAGCTGAAGGTAAAGTCTCTGGAAAGAGGGTCACCATTACATACACGTACCATGTTAACAATGGTGGCACTCAGCTTGACGGCCTCATCAGAAGAGGATTGTCGTCGCAGCACCGCGTGACACCTACCGGTCCCACTAGTGCTGCGACCACAATCCCCCTGCCCGGCTATGCACTTGCTGACCCCTGAACGCAATCAAACCGAAATTGGATTACTATGGAGGGTTTTTCGCAATCGACTATGGAGGGTTTTTCGCAATCGACTATGGAGGGTTTTTCGCAATCAACGTGAAGCAGCAGTACTTTTACTGCTGCGTTTCGTTTGGTGAGTGTTGAGTGCCGGAGGCCCAATTATCCTCTTGGTCCCCTTCCTGCCCTTCTTCCTCCGGTTAATCCCTCCTTCCTTACGGCAGCGGCTCGGATGTATCAGGTAAGCCGCTAGCTCGTTTGCCATTGTTGTGGTATAAAAAAAAATCATCATCATAGCGATTTCCTGGTTTCGCCAAAGTTTGCACTTTGAAGCCTGAGATACGTATATTGTTCTTGATATGTCCGTCGGGTTTACCAGGAGCGACTGCTGTCAGCCTTATCCGTTGTTTAGCAGGTGCACCGATTAGCAGGTAAGATTGGCTTGGGCCTCAATGATGCTGGTAAGGCCCTCTACACCCTCTACACCTATTTTTGGTGACTATTATCAAAAGTAATAAAAAACACTCTAAAGATTAGAACAGAAAGATTCACAATTTCACCACATCCTGATTCACCAACTTTCATCATCGAAGTAAAACTTGTAGATAACTGAAGTTTAACTAATGATTAACATTCATTAGGAAATTCGGGGTTGCTCCAATAACATTAGACCCGGCTCAAGTTCTCGCTTATGATACCTATACTAAATGTACATTTGAACTCCTAAAATTACTAATTTAGGAAATAGCTTTTGGGTGAAAACGAGGTTACAGTTGTTTAGGAATAATTTTGATAACATAACTTTTTAGTTCTTGAGGAAATAAATTATGATAAAATGCTATAGCGAGCAGAAATTATTGGTCGTAAATTGATACAAGTCCGAGTGAGTGGTTAAAGTTTTAAGGAATTTTAATATCTTCACAACAGCGGATGGCGTTACCAAAAACCTTATTATAGAATAATACCGTGTTGAATCAAATGGTTTAGCACTTCCGTTCTTTGTGGTACGATAAAGGACTGGAATACTTAACACGTGTTTTCTTCTTCCCACTACCCTGAATTCCATAAAGCGGGGCGTAAAATATATCTGTCTAACTACTATCTGAATGGACTATCACTTTAGAATCGATAATCAAATTCTTTCTACATCTTCATTATGAATAATGATGATCCTTGAAAACAAAAAATAGAGAGTATTTTTGCTTTTTATAAACAAGCTTAAATTTTAAGAGTATATACAATACTCTTAAAATTTAAGCTTTGTCTCGTCTAGTACATTATTTTGGACATTTCAATTAATAAACAAAGAACGATTATATCAATTTCTTTCTTTTTGCATTAGTACAACGCAATGAGCAATAACATAACATAACATAACTTCACGCCTGTATCCCCGAAGGGGTAGGCAGATGTGTATTACACACCCACGATTCGTCAGCAATACAATAATACCCATTATGGAGGACTGGCTAGAGAGGCGACACGGGAGCCTCTCGTACCGGCTGACGCAGGTTATCTCCGGGAAAGGGTGCTTCGGGGACCACCTGTGTCGGATTAGAAGCAGCATAGGTTTGAGTGCCATCACTGTGATGCCAGCGAGGACTCAGGACTGCACATGCTGGCGGAGTGTCCGGCGTGGGAGGAGTCGAGGCGGGCCCTCGTAGCAGTCCTCGGATTGGGAGTCCTCTCGCTCGGCGTCTTACTCTCGGCAATGGTGCGGAGTGCGCGTGGGCAGCCACTGCCTCCTTCTGCGAGCAAGTAATGCTTGAGAATGAGGCGGTGAAGCGGGTGCGGGAGAGATTCAGTTCTCTCCCGATTCGCAGAGCCTGTTTTTTTTTTTTTTTTTTTTTTTTTTTTTTTTTTTTTTTTTTGTGTGCGGTGTGGGTTGTTGGCCGACAGGCCTCTACAACCTTACGCGAACAGTGTGGCGAGCGCATAGGGCTCTCAGCCGAAAGTTGATTTTAAGCAACACGCCTCAAGGGTCCCCAGTTGGGGCGGCCTCGGCTTGGGCTGCTGCTGGATTAATACTGGGGCGACCTAGGCCCACATTTACGAACAAAGCGCGGCGCGTGTTCCGCCCTCGTCGGCGAAGACGGAACCGCGGTTTATTTTGTGTAGCTCCGCGAGCTGTGTAGGCTCTTCGTTGAGCGAGTGTTATTGCATCATCGGGCTCTCCGAGAGCGTGTCTAGGTCTCCGCGTGCGTGAAATTAAACTCGGTGTGTAGTTTACAGCCTCAACCACTAGAGGGTTGGGGTGAGTCGGGGCAGAGTCAAAGTAGCTAAGGGAGCACTGTTTTATGTACTGCCTGATCGTCGGCAGTTCTAGGTCGGTGTGAAGCTCGACATTACGCATAAACCACGGTGCTCCCGTAGCTCGGCGCATGAAACGATTTTGTAGTGTTTGTAGCCTATGGATCCTTTGTTCACTAACATGAGCGAAAACCGGACATCCGTATGTCATGATTGGCCTAACACAACTAGTGTAAAGTCTGACTTTACTCCTAAGTGATAACCTAGAACGAGAGTTCACTAAGCTATGTAGTCTACCTAATACGAAGGCGGCCCGATCGCGGACCGCTTTGAGGTGAGCTTTGAAGCTGAGGCGATCATCAAGGATGATACCTAAATATTTGGCTTGCCTAGCCCAAGGGATCGGCTTGCCAAACATCCTAATCTGTGTAAGTCCCTCTAAGGGATACAGGTCGCGCCTCCTTCTGTGGATCAGCACGGCCTGACTCTTATCTGGATTAACCTCTATCCTCCATTTCCGAAACCATGCCCCTAGGGTGTCGGCCGCGGATTGGAGTTTTCTAGCTACTATGTTGGGATTAAGTCCCGAGTGGAAGATGGCTGTGTCGTCTGCGAAAAGTGCCGTCTTCACTTGCCCGTGCAAAGGTATATCTGACGTGAATAACGTGAACAAGATGGGTGAGAGTACCGACCCCTGCGGTACACCGGCGCGAATGGGGTGAGGATCCGAGAGGGTCCCTTCCACTCGGTAGCGATAGCTTCTGTTCGACAAGTAGTCCCGTATGATGAGTACGAGCCTGTGTGGCACTCCCATGTGGAACAGCTTCCAAATGAGGCCGTTGTGCCACACTTTGTCGAACGCTTTCGCTACGTCGAAGAAGAGAACCCCTGTGAATTGATTGAACTGCAACCGCTCGCTGGCGTGCTCAACGATGCGGTGCACTTGTTGTACGCATGAGTGTTGATCGCGGAAGCCAAACTGCTCGTTCGGAATGAGACCCTTTGCATCGGCAAATGCTTTCAGCCTATTGCATACTAGTCGCTCATAGATTTTCCCTAAACCTTTAAGCAGACTGATCGGTCTATAACTGGTCGGCTCGGACTTTGGCTTACCGGGCTTGGGTATCCCAATGACCACGGCCTCTTTCCATTGCTGCGGAAAGATGTTATTTTTGAGCGCTGCGTTAAAAATGTATGTCAGAAGGACGAGTAACCTCTCTGGGAATAATTTAATGACTTTATTTGTGATGCCGTCCGAGCCGGGTGCTTTACGCGTGTGCAAGCCCTTGATGATCTCCTGAACCTCTTCCGGGGTGACTGGGTCGATATGACCGTCGCTGTCCGGTGGTAACGGAAGTGAAGCTTGCCGTTCCACATCAGAGTCTATTTCGCGTACGTGTTCTAAGTCGGTGTGTAGGGTGCTGGGCGAACATTGAGACTCGAGACTTTCGGCCAGACATTCCGCCTTTTCTACATCTTCGAAAGCTTCTGACTGATTGGGCCTCTTTAAGGGGGGCATAGGGGCGACCACGTCTTTCCTCAAAGATCGAGACAACTGCCAGAAAGCGACGTGAGACGGCTCAAGATCGCTTAATGTAGTGTCCCATCGAGTTTGACGCATTTCCTGTATGCGAGCCTTAACGGCCCGTTCTAATCTGCGGAGACTAACCCTGTTGCCTTCGCAAGGGAACCTATCGTAGGCGCGCACGGCGGCGTTCTTCCTCCTCAGCAGATCACGCACGTCATCGGGGAGCTTCCAGCGACGGTCTTCCGTCTCGGGAGCCCTCCGAGAACAATCATTAAGTAACGATTGTACGTGCTCTGTGAAGGAGTCGATCGCCTCCGTGGTGTCCTCTACGCTAACGATGTGATCTGGTATTTTGTTCAGATGTACGGATTCGGTCGACTCGAGTCTTTTCTCAAGCCGCGCCCAATCCGTAATCCACCTATTCGGGGGGGCTTGACCGGTATCAATGGGACCTAGTCTCTGTTTCAGTTCTACCATAACTGGCCTATGGTCTGAGGTAAGCTCGTGCAGTACTTCTATAGAGCACAAACGTAAGTTCACGTTCTTAAGAAGCACCAGGTCTAACACCGCCGGCCTATGTTCCACTTCATACGGGAAGTGAGTACATTCTAATGGAGCTATTATATCGTAGTTGAGCGTGCTCGAGTGCGATTCCAGGACCCTACCTCGGGTGCAGGTGATGGGGCAGTTCCACATGGTGTGTTTGGCGTTGAGATCGCCAGCGACTATGACTGAGGGTCCTAGTTCAAATAGGGCCCTGAGATCGCTACCGAGCAGCTGTTTGGTTGGTGACAGATAAGCTGACACTATGACTATTGACTGGTGGCCGGTCATCCCTAACCGACAGACCGAAACCTCAACGTTCGTCAGCGTTGGCGGATCCATAGGTGAGCAGTGCAAGGACCTCTTGTAATAGATCAGAGTCCCGCCCTTAGGGGAGCCGACCCTATCATTGCGAACCATGTTGTAGTTCGCAATATTAGGGTTTCTCTGGGCGGGCTTTAAAAAGGTCTCTTGCACGAGAAGTATGTCTGGTTGATGGACCCTAAGGAATTCACCTACCTGATCTCTTTGACCGGCTAAGCCGTCCGCGTTGAAATACCCTAACTTGAGTGTTCGTGGTTTGACTCTGCCAGTGTTTCGCGAATCCATTAAGGATTTACTCTGAAGTTGGCGAGGGCCTCGAAGACGGTCGAGTACCTAATTGTGACTCCTAGGAGTGCCATCGGGTTTCCCTCATTTGCGCGGATCTGCGCGGCCATGTCGCGCAGTTCCGCGTAATTGAGTATGCTGGCAAAGCGTGCCACGACTTCGAGGTCCGACTCCCCGGTCGCTGGCTGGCTCGCCGTGTTTGTGTATGGTTGTGTTTGTTGTGGTGGTGGGGGCTGCGTGTGTGTCCTATCAGCCTGCGACCGCGGAGGTTGTTGGGGGCGCGGCTGTTGCGGAGCTGGTGTTGGCAACAGAGGCTGCGTGACTTGAGGTGGGGGGACATATACGCTCATGAGCGCCGGAATCCCCGAAGTCTGGGCGTTCCTAGTCTGGGACGGCAAGGGGGGGAACGCAGGCCTTGAGGAGGCTGCGTTGGGTCCCCATGGGCAGGGCTTCGGTGGAGCCGAAGCTGGTGCTTGGGGCTGCGACTGACCTACGGTCTGAGGTGTACGCCCGGATGGGCGTGACGGTTGTTGTTTGGGTGCCTTCGGGCACCCGCGATAATTCGCGGGGTGGCCCGTTTGCCCGCATAGGACGCACGCAGGTGGTGTCGAGCAGAGTGCCCTATCCTTCGGACGGCTACACTCTGCTGTGGCGTGGTCCTCAAGGCACTTGACGCACCTTGGGCGGGCATAGCAGTTCCGGGCTGAGTGCCCGTACTGCTGGCACCTGTGGCATTGGGATATGATCCCCTTCTTGTGTGGCGGTTCGACGGTTATGCCAGCCAACTGGCACACCGTCTGAGTCCTAAATATGGCCTTCCCGGCCTCGGATCGGTCCAGGGTGGCAAGGACCATATCGTAGGGCTCGTGTGTCCTAGCGCGGACCATCCTATGGACGCTATGAATAGGGAGGCCTTGATCCTCCTTGAGAGATTTGGTGATCTCCTCTAAGGAGACCTCCTTCGGGATTCCACGCACGACGGCGCGGAGAAGCTTGTCCTCCTGAAGGGTGAAGGAATGGAACTGAATGTTCCTTTCCTTTAGGAGGGTGGTTAATGCGCGGTGGTCCCTTGGAGAGGGAACGGAAACTTTAATACCCTGAGGGGTGGAACGGGCGGAGGTGAAGTGGATGTGCTGGTCGTTGCACCAGCTGGAGATGGCGGTCCACCGGTCTTTGTCGTGAACATAAACGGGGGGTGGGGTGGGCTCCTTGCGAGCCGGGACGTCGGTGGTGGGCCCCTGAGTGGGCTTTACCTGTGCTGGGGCTTCGGTGAGGACCGGTGGTTTCTTCAGCGCTTTCGCTGGCGGCGCCGCCTGTGCGGCTTTTGGGCTGCGTCTCCTCTTCCCGCTGGCTACGGGCGTGAACCCTTCGTCGGAGGAGGAGGACGTCGCTTCTGTCTCCGAGGCGGAGGCAGAGATGTCAGCAGTGTCCATGCTGTCCCTACTGCTATCTTCATCCCCGGTGGCGATCGGGGGAAGAGGGCTGCGCTCTCGCGTCGGCGATCCGCCCCTAGAAGAACGGCTGCCCGAGCAGCTTGACGACGCGGCAGAGGCCCTAGCTGTTTTTGTGGTGATGGTAGGTAGTGGGGGTGTGGTGGTCGTTGGGGGTGTAATATGTGGAGTGTCGGGCCCCACGATGGGGGAGTCCGGGATTCTATCCCCGAACCTCGCCTTTAAAAAGGCGTGGACCTCCCGGTCCATTAGGAGGAGATCAAGCAGGGAAGTTTCGGCCATGATGCCGACTTCCCTGCTTACCCCTTTCCTGGTAAAAATGCAGTTAGGATAAGCCTAACTGATAACAACAAAAAACGAAAAATTTAATTAAAAGATAATTAAATAAGTGTGGTTCGACCTATAAACTAGAGTGTAGCGTGGCCCTAACACTATTCGTGTCGACGCGAAATAAATTCCGCCCAACCGAAGTTGGGAGGATGAGTACTTGTGGTGTGGGTGTGTACCTCAACAGCTGGTCATACACTCGAAGTGCAATGAGTGAGTCCCTCGCAGCCCGGATGCCGAGATAGTACGGTCGGTTAGGGGACCGCACACCAAACGAACACCCGAGAATGGAATGGGGGGATGGGTAAGGGGGGAATTTGGTGACGGCTGGGATCGGCAGGAGGTCTTCCTCGCCACCGGTTGCCCCAGCCCCGTCCGACTGGCTTTGCCCTGAGGGGGTGAAGCTGCGGGTCGGGTCGCCGCTCGCCCTGGCTTCGTTATCACCGTTAGGTATCAACCAGTGCTACCCTGAAGGGGTCAAAAACCCGAGCTCGCCAAACAAATTTACGCGCGCAAATCAGCCGCTCAATGAACGGTTAAAAAGCGCGCGAAAAGTCGCTGGGCTCGCTATCGTCGAAGCGCCGCTCGCAGGTGTGCAGTGACGTCACACGACCTTGGCTCGCCGCCCGTAGTAACTGCAACAGAGAATCGCCGTATATTATAATTATAGTGATACTTGACTTTTTATCTGTTAATCGAGAACGTCGCTTTGAAAAAAGCGCACGTAATATCTGATTTCGTGACTTATTCGTGAATAGATCGGAGCTCAGATAGTACGTGTTGCGTTCACGACAGCGGAGTGTCGAATGCGCAGAGCCTGTGAGGCGCGAAGGCGACTTACACGTCGGAGGTCACTCAACAACCTCCAACCTACACGAGCGCAGGCCTGGGGGTGACAGGTGGAGCCATCTTTCACCTTAGCAGAACCTTTGCTGGTCCCCCTTCCACCCACCCTCCTTTTTTCCGGGGGCAAGACAGGGACTCTGTGCTACCCAAATATGAGGGGGCCATCGGCATCTGAAGACCAGAGACGGCTTGTAGTTTTAGTCAGTTTGAGTCCGACATAACCACCTCCGCTGGAGGGGGCGGGGGTTAAGGGGGTATAAGAGGGGATTTCCGCGTGAAAAAAACGTATAATATAATCTGGGCTTAAATTATAATCGGATTTAGTATTTATTTTACAAATGCCCACCGATTTGTTATCGGTTGGGTAAAATATAAAAACGTAGATATTTTATATGACGGAGGAAAGAAGGAATTACTTGTACCCTCTAGAAATACTAACTAAACTAACGAGATATAATTAAAATATGATTGATGATACCCGAATGTGGGAGGCAGGTACTTCAATGCCATCATAATACTTCCTAAGCATTGGTCTTGCTAGTGATTGGGTCACCAGAACTTCTTATTGAGAGAGATAGCGTCAGCAACCAGTGATTGACAGTTTTGTTACTGTGCAAGCGTTTATAATTTCCGAAAACCGTTTACCATCAGTGGATACTCTGGTTTGCGTCCTTGAAAATTAACACGGAAAATTAAAGAACTCTCAGGAAAATTTCTTCGTGATAATTGACCCTCGCTAAAATAAATAATTCAGTACTAATGCGATCATTATTAATTTTAACAGTAAGAGCCTTGGAATCCAATTTGCACCTCTGCCTTATCGGGCTATCATTAATTTAAATCACTGTTCTTTTGTTTGTTGTGATTGTCATTGTCTTGGACATTACGTCAATAATTCATGTTGATCCTTAAATTATTTCTCAAATTAGATAATAAATATGATTGTTATTATTAAAAAAATTGTTTTCATTTGATACAACATATTCAAAGACAACCTTGATCAAATGAAATTCAGAATTATTCGGTCCTACTTTTTCATGTCGTAAGTTAACGAGGTCTATTTGTATATTTTACGTTGTTTAATAGACATATTTACTTCGTTTGTAACACAACTCTAAATAAATATCCTTCAATAAAGTCGGTTCTATTTTCGTCTTTATATTTATATTAAATATTCGTTGGCCATCTCTATTTTGAATCCTATAGGCGATAGTGAAACTTATCTAGCACATTACCGATTCAAAACACATTTCCTAACTTAACATTCTTTTACTTTCTTGTTTATTATCCAACAAAGTTAAATGATCCTTTAGAAGAATAGGAACTTCTAAATTTTGGTAACGAAATTACAGGGGTTTTAAGAAGGATAGCAAAATACAAGGTCTGTTAGTTTATTGCTAACCTTACTCATTAGTAGGATCACCAGAGCTCCTTGGAAGGCCTACGTAATATGTGAGTGACACCTCTTTATTTACTGGAATTCAGATGTTTGTTTGGCGTGTTAGAATGTAAAAGGTGTTTTTCATCCACGACAGGAAGTGTTGCCATATGTGACAGACGGGTCTATAAATAGTTCAACATAGTATTGGAAAACAAAAGCGTGCCATGTCAACACAAATCATTTTCATACATTGTAACGTTGCGTGATAAGTGTAATATAATACCCAGCGGTTGAAGCGATATACTATTTCTTCCAATAGAGAAATTACTTTTGATACTGATTTTGTTATATGTGATAAGTCGTTATTTTCTTAATAAAAAATAGTTGAGTCTTTGGTCATCTAATAAGTCAATTATATTAAACAGAAAAGAACATTGAAATTGACTACTAGATTTATGATAAGTAATCTTTGATAGAACTTCACCTCTCCTTTTTCTCAACGTTTTTAGAGTGGTCCTATTTCAATGCGAAAGAAAATCTTTTTATGAAAAAGGGTAGGTAATGGAATTTCATAGTCTTTGAAGTGACTTTAGTAGGGTTTCATGAAGTTTTTCTTTTCTTGAAACATTTTAGATGTATTAATAGTCTGAACGATAACTAATCAAACTAATACCAAACGTGGTGCCCGTTCATGAGCTGGTCGCCAGTTGCAACTCAAGAACATCGGTATAAGCAAACTTAAAGTAACTTAATTAATAATGTGATATATAGTACAGTTTGCAAATAGTCTTACTTAATAGTTACTATGTTGTAGATCAGATTCAGCTATCAGGTCAACTATAATTTCAACTCATTTTAGATTAAGAGTTTGTCCTTTGACACTAAAGTTTTGTTGATAACGATGCAATAAAAACATAATTTGTAATATTTAATTTTGTAAAAATATAATATACCTATATCTTTATCTTCACATTATAATGAATATATGCAGATTTTATATCAGGAATCATTGAGGGCATACATTATTTACTTGTAATGTTTGCTTTGCAGAATATTATTATTTATCTTTGATAGCACTAGTTACGAACTCAGAACAGATGTAAGGGTCATCGTAAGTTTACGACTACTTTACAATATTATCTTTGGAAAAACAATTTGACATAGGCACTAATTTAATAAAATAACGATATTTCTTGAAATAGAGCAAAGAAAAAAATATTGTTGTACAATAAATATTGTAGTACAAAGTACACAACGCCATCATGCGGATTAACATACTTAAATACTTTTTTGTAAGTAAATACATATTATACATAGAAACACCCAGACCAATGCAAATATACATATTTGCACTGAGCGGGAATCGAACCCGCAACCTCTGGCTTCGCAGTCGAACGCACTACCGCTACGCCACAGTGGTTGTCAAAAAAAGGCAATTTAAAATATCAAAATCAAATTGTGATGTTCTAAAATTGGAAACGTGATTGAATGCATATATAATTTATTAAAAAGTGAAAACTTTACAGTGTTTCTAGTTGCTACCGACACATTCATCTTAAGTATCTCATTAGTACCATTTAATTCATTATGGTTTTTTAATATAATTGTCAATACTGGTCTTCTGCGGCCAAACCATCATTTCTACTATAAAATAAACAAAGAATTAATTGAGACCTCACGTATATGTTCTATTTGAGTCATCGTATATGTTCATATCAAAATGTTTGTGTGCAAATGATTAACCTCAATTACACAAAAAACTTAAAAAAAATTAAATAAAGCAGAGTAAATATGATCGCTATATCGTTTTTTTGTGTTGAAAAGGAAACCAATTATGCTGACATGTTAATAATTCGATCCATCATTGGAAGTATATTAAGTTGGTGATGGTAAATAAAATATAAAATAAATGAATAGTTCTTATAACGATTACTAGTAAGTGTATTTATCTACACTCAAATCGAAAAATTCGAGTTACGAATTCAAAGACGATTCTATACATACGCACTTTATAAACGCATATACATAAAATTCAAAATAAAACTTATTATAGCGGGATCCAGTTGGCGGAACAACTGTATCATAAAACTCATTATAAAACCGCTATCTTTTTTTATTCATTAAAGTACAAGTTTAGGCTGAATATGAAAAAAAAGCACACGCATGCGCAGTTCGAACTGTGAAAAAAATAGCGCACGCTAAATTACTTCCTTGTAACCTACCTACTTTGTTAAATTTAAATTTTTCTTATGAGTGAAGATAAAGTAGTGTATGAAACTGCATATAACTTAGGTATTAAAACACTCGAGTCAACCTATTATCAAACAACAGACTCTCGAGTTTTAATACCCCTTCTTATATGACAGTTGCCAAAACTACTATTTTTTAAGAATCGTGAAAACTAAAGATGTCCATAATTTACATAATAAATTGCCAAGATTACAGATACATAGCTGGGTCATATTAACATCTTCGAGACTCAAACCAAACTTCCGTGCTAGCTGGTACACACCTGGTACAACGGACGAGTTTTTGGTGCCGATTTTCTTCTCGGTTTTGAGAAGTAAGATGGCAGTTGCTACCATAATTGCTAAATATACTTAAGTAAAAAACCGGCCAAGTGCGAGTCAGACTCACCCATTAAGGGTTCCGTAGCAGCAAGTATCATAATAATGTTCTTTTTTAGGGTTCCGTTGCCAAATGGCAAAAAACGGAACCCTTATAGATTCGTCATGTCTGTCTGTCTGTCCGTCCGTATGCCACAGCCACTTTTTTGCGAAAGTATAAGAACTATGCTGTTGAAACTTGGTAAGTAGATGTATTCTGTGAACCGCATTAAGATTTTCATACAAAAATAGAAAAAAACTTCTTAGAACTGATACTCAAAATTTTTTTTTATCTAATCCATACTTGTGTGGTATTTGTGGATAGGTCTTCAAAAATGATATTGAGGTTTCTAATGTCATTTTTTTCTAAACTGAATAGTTTGCGCGAGAGACACTTCCAAACTGGTAAAATGTGCCCCCCCCCCCCCGGTAACTTCTAAAATAAGAGAATGATAAAGCTAAAAAAAATATATCATGTACATTACCATGTAAACTGCTAACGAAAATTCGTTTGAGCGAGATCTAGTAAGTAGTTTTTTTAATAGGTTTTTTTTTTTTTTTTTTTAGGTTTTTTTTTTTGAATCGTAAACCGCAATTTACCTTTCATTCAATCAACTCAAATATAAAAATTCAAAAAAAAACATTATCATGTTACTTGCTGCTACGGAACCCTTAATGGGCGAGTCCGACTCGCACTTGGCCGCTTTTTTTTAAGCCGATGATGATTTCAGATACATACCTCATTAAGCTTCGGATTTAATTAAATCAAAATGACTTTGCTAACCTATAGCTCTTGCTGGGCCACGACTATCAACCCACTGAACTATAAGATAGTGATAAAATTATTATCCGGTTAAAAGATTTGCTTCCCGTTGTATAACATGGTTCGACGGCAAAAAGCGTGTGATTCAGGTACCTCGTTTTAAGATAATGGAATAGGAACAGGAAATAACTAACATTCTTAGTAGAATATAATAATATTATTCTTAGTGTCGGAAGTCCTGGAGATTTTCTTCCTAGGTTACACCCGAGCTACGTTTGCAGTTTTTTATCTCTGTCATAAAATGCCTTTGAGATCAAAAGATAGGACTCATTTTTAAGTCTATTGTCGTCGTAAAAATGTGAAACTTTATTTAATATTACGTCATCACAATCAGAATCGGCGAAACAATGAAATGCTGAGTTAATAGAAAGTGGGCATACTATTAAATTTGTACAAGTGTTAATTGTGAGGAAAGGCGACGCTATGATTACAGACGAATTACGTCATTCGGGTGAAGTTACTAGATACATTTCGACGTATATTGCTAAATTTACATTGTCGTAAAATATTTTTTGGGAGTGAATTCATGTAATGCCGGTACACGTAGTCCCAAGTGTATATTACCTATCAGGCACAATGGTTTCGATGCGTTAAAAATTAATGTGTTAGCTGGTATAGATTCATGTCATGCTTTATATGAAATAATTTCAGGAATCCTTAAAACACGATGTAAAGATACTGCCTTTTTGGCGCCAAATGCATCCGAACTGTACACTTAGACAATAGTAGTTAATTAGCTACCCAGCGGAAAAGTTTACGGTGCTGTCTTATTAGTATAATAGCTGCGCACCCTGGCTTCACCCCGCTGCAATAATAGCACCTTACTCGTGAACTTTCCTAAACTTTAGTTTCATACAAATCTTGTCCTGGCAATAACGAACACAAAAAATAATTATTCATTTTGATGCAGTCGTTCGGAAGTTATGTGCGTACATACATCTCGGCTATTCATTTTTATTTATATAGATAATACAAGAAAATAAATAAAAAAGACGTTATATCTTATATCTTTAAACTATTAATTCTGGGACACGTGTATATAATCTGAATCTCGAAAGCGTCTCCCACGATTTTCATGAAATTTAGTATGCAGGGTTTCATTTTTCGAAAATGTCGATAGATAATACGTATTTAATAGACCAAAACATCCGATAATAATAATATCAGTCATGTTTCTAAACAATATCACTGAGAAACGCGCTTCCACTCAATACGATTCAGTTGTAAAGGGTGTTCTAAATCATTGTTGTTTGTTTCATAAGTACCCTTGCGTAACTTTTCCTTTCAACACTTAATTTATGGGTTCTCCGAACTTCTGTTTGATAAAAATATTATCGTCACTGTATTTTTAATTACAGAAGTCACATTTAGCTTTACCTTTTTTTTCGTGCGGAAATCCCCTGGGATACCCCCCGCCGGCCAGCGGGGGTGGTTATGTCGGGCTTGCTAGAGCATACCTTCGCACCCCGACTGACCCTGGGCCATCTCCGGTTTCGAGATGGCCCCCTCGGGTTTGGGAACCACGGTGTCCCCGTCTTGCCCCGGTTTGGGGGAGGGGCGCTAATCGCCCCACCGTCCCGACCTACTTCTGCTGGGGTGACAGGCGGCCTCATCTGCCACCCCCAGGCCTGCACTCATGGAGGACGGAGGTCGTCAAGCGACCTCCGGCGCCTGAGTCGCCTGCGACGCGCAGCGACCGTGTTGCGGGCTCGGCGGTTCGGGAGAGTTCTAAATCTCGCCCGGGCGCGCTCCGCCATCTCCTTCAAGAACATTACTTGTTAGCAGAAGGAGGTGGCGGTGGCCCACGCGCTCGCGCTCCGCACCATTGCCTCAATCATGCTACCGAGCAAGAGGACTCCCACACCTATTATTAATTCCTTTTCTATATCATAATTTTAGCGTTGTTCCCGGTTGCACACGAGAAGTTGATTAACGGACAAGGCTTTGGCACAGGCTTGTCTCTCAGAGTCAGGAAGTTAAGCGGCAGTCGCTCCCATAAAAAGCAATTTTTTTTAAAGAATATTAGTAACCGAAATTACAAATATTCCCCCTAACCCCTCCAGCTAAGCTAAATTGCTTGTGTTAGGAGTGTGTTCACATCGGTAGTGTAATGGCCAGGATTCGAACCTGGGACCTCTCGATCGTAAGGTCGACTCCTTAACCACTAAGCTACCGACGCTTCAAATATAAGCCAAAGCAAAATGAGGAGAAAGAGTAAGCGGATCCCGGGCTTCGAGGTTAAAGCCACGGTTTTAACCGGGAACAACGCTAAGATAATGATGATGATATAAACTATAATGAAACGTTTCCTAAAACAATGAAACTCTGTGGTAAACATAGTTAAATATAATATAGAATGTATCAAAATGCGCTACTAGGTAGGCTGTCGATATCAATAGCTCATGTCTATTATTGTACGTTCCTATTCTGAACCGCGACTCATTGTCGTAACAAACGCACATGGAAATGAATGTCATTCATGTGAGCACATTCTCATCGCGTATCGGATTGCATAACCGTGTTTCCTGTGCCCATCGCATGAGCGCTTCCTTCTTAACATTGACCTTGTTTTAGTATTGTGTCCCGATAATATACACGTAAGTACTGTTTTATGTTTTAACATTATTCTTGTCAGTTCTTGAATTATTTGCTGAAATATTTTTGTTTGATGGAGACACCATTACGGTGGGAATACTTGAGAAAAAATGGAAGTGAAATTTTATCAGTTAGCATCCGAGCGCTAATTTCGGTTAGGTTCGGTAGCTCTAGCTTAGTTTCTTGCCGGAGTCTTGTCAGGACAGGGCCGCGTTTCGAACCGGTCGGTGGTCCATTTACCAAGCACTAGTTTAATTTTTTTGACGATTTGTAAGTTCCGTATTAATAGTCTATACAGAATAAATGGTTTTTGACTTGAATTTTGACTTGACTTGACTTGTTCGGGGTTCGCTGTCTTACTACACCTGATCAGTTTATTTTGACTTTTACGGGGGTGACTCCCATCTGGACCCTCAAGCTTAGAGGAAAATCTGCGCAAGAGCCTCACCCGTTAATCAGCAGGTGTACTGGCTTGCTTGGACCTCGAATATCTTGATGGAACTCCATTCATCTAATGTTAGCAGTTAGAAAAATAAAACATTAAGTATAAGGAGACATAAGGAAACAAAAAAAACGAAATAAGGCGATATAACGAAACATTATAAGGAGGATAATCAATTAATGACCTAACTTGAACATAATTATAATGACTTCTTTCACAAATATACCTTTTTTTTTTTTTTTTATCGTGCGGAAATCCCTTCGGATACCTCCCCGCCGGCCAGCGGGGGTGGTTATGACGGGCTTGCACCGACTAAAACCGCACGCCGTCTCGGGTCTTCAGACGCCGGGGTGTAAGGTTACCCATAGAGCATATCCCTCGCACCCCGGCTGACCCTGGGCCATCTCACCACTAACAGCATCGCTCATCCTGTCTCCTCTGAAAGCAGAGGAGTACGGAGAGTGATGTGTTCCCGCCACGTTGGGTATTGGCCGACGATCAATGCCAACCCTATGAAGGGGTGAAGGGGAAGCCATTGACCGCCGCCCAGGGTGTACCGGCCGCTCCGATTCCGTTCCCCCCGGACTGCAGCGGGATCGGAATCGGAGCGACACTCGAGGAGGTTACCCAACACACACCCCTCACAAATATACCTGGAGTTGTAAATAAATAGAATCATTGTCTCAGTGATGAGACATTCCATGCTTAGCAAAGATTTCCATAACATTTTACGTTCATTCACCGGTTTATATTGTTCGTTAGTTTCTCTGACTGCTTTGTTGCATACCTACGTTATTCTATCCGCAAATGTTGCACGTTTCAATTTCATTAGAATGTCATGTTATTTACAACCTTTCTTCATTAAGAATGGAAAACGCTGACGACGAGTATTGTCTGAACTGAAGTAGTCTTAAATCTATAGTTAGGTATATCTTATACCATATGGCCCAGGGTCAGTCGGGGTGCGAGGGATATGCTCTATGGGCAACCTTACACCCCGGCGTCTGTAGACCCGAGACGGCGTGCGGTTTTAGTCGGTTCAAGCCCGATATAAGCGCCCGAAGCTTTTCGTGCGGATATCCGAAGGGATTTCCGCACGAAAAAAAGAAAAAAAAGGTATATCTTATACTTAGTTGAAATATCCTTGATGTGATATATTAATATTTATTATTAGTTATAATTGTATTGTGTATTTAAAACTTAATTGCGTTGTCTTGAAAATACAATGGTTGAAGTTTACAAGAAAAAGACTTGTTTATACTAAATTGAAAATTAATGAAAAATTCATTCATGAACTTATAAGTCCGTTAATAAGATTCTTTTAGTTAAGAATTATTCAGTACCATAATACAGACTTTGAAAATTCATTGTTGTATTTGCCTCGAAGTAAATCGTCAAAGTCAAGTTAACAGCCATTTATAAATTCACTTATAACTGGCCCTTATCCCTCCAAACTTAAAGGCTCACTCTTAAAATATTCAAGGACAGTTTCGCGAGAATTTCAAGTAAGAAAGGCCCACTTGTTGAATAAAATAGAGACTCTCATACACTCTAAGACTTATCTAATATGACCAAAGCCTTACCAACCGAAATTGAGGAGAAACCTGAATAATATATAAAGTTTAACTGATTACATGTCCAGAGATACATTCCCTAATTCAGGATTACAGTTATAGTGATTAAAGGCTCTCGCTCTATAAATGGAAGATCAAAGCCTAAATGTTAGTACCTAAACATGCAGTTACGTCGGAGTAAATAAAAACGAAATGTATAACAGGAGAGAGTCAAGAGAAAAAGCCTAAAATGAAGCACTCAACTGTGAAGAAGTTTCAATTTATGTGGCAACGTAAGAGGAGAGGAATTAAAATGTTCTTATGTCAAATGGAACTACGCCAGACTTGAGTTTGCTTTGTTTGTTCACACTTGTAGCTGCATGCATAATGTAAACATTAATTGGTAGTTCATCTATATGGTGGTATGATTATCAAATTTAATATCACATCCGCATGTATGTTAGCTGTCTAAGGAACACGCCTGTATTATTACAGTTACCTACACTAGAATCAAATCTGACACCCAACACCATGATAATATTTTCATGAACGACGGCTTGTAAGAATAATAGCGTCCTAGTAGCGTAGCAGTAGTCTGCGTAGTCATAATTTAAGTACCCAGTAATTTTTTATATACAATCATAAAAAGCTAAATTTTAATCTAGTTTTAATGATATCTATAAAAATAAGATACTCAAGCTCGATAGATGTGGTATTAGTAAATTTGTTATCACTAGATTTAATTATTTAATTAATTAAGCTTTAATCAAAATACCATACTAATAACAATCATGATTACATTTCGAATTAATTCGAATTCCAATAATTAATCTCATTGAACAGGACTTAATTTGAAATCTTCATTATGTTTAACACACATTTACCAGAAGGACGTATAATTCCGAATATAGGAGAAATATTCAATTTAGTCGTAGTTGAACAGGGCAGGGTTTGAATAATAGGATAATCACGAAGTTTATTACCATTGAGATGAATGCTAAAATTTAAAAACCTGGCAAACAAAGGTTTATGTTAGTATTTACTTAAATGCTAATAACATAAACATTTGATTACCTGGCACTTATTAAGCGTGATTGAATTCGAAGTCAGATAAGCTAAGGAGAAATTTTGATATTTTGACCTGGCTTCGCCTGATAATAGATTCGTGAAAAATGACCTATAACCCGATTGCAGCGCCAATGGTAAATGTAAGATGGCTATAAGAAGCTTTCAAATGGAATTACATCCTAACAAAAAGTAGGTATATGAATTATTGTCATGCTTCTATCTTCAAAAATGACGAACTTCCCATATAAACTTTCAACCCTTATTTCTTCCTCTTTGGGGTAAAACGCTGCAAAATTAAAAACGCTGATGCATGTATTCATTCATTTTTAACCAAAAAGCAGATGTATGAAATTTCGTACCTCTAGCTTTGAAAATGACGGACTTTCATACAAACGTTCATCCCTTATTTTACCGACTTAGAAGTGAAATTTCCAGAAATCCTTTCTTAGTGGATGCCGACAACATAAAAGGCATCTATTGCCTAAATTTCAAGTTTGTAGGTCCAGCGGTTTAGGCCCTGCGTTGATGAATCAGTCTGTCAGTCAGTCGGGACAATAAATTAGACATGTATAGATAAACAAATTCAAAATATAACGAATTTTAACCTGACCTAATAATATTTATGAATGTCTGCTATGGCACAATGTGTTTTTTTCTGCCATTCTCTGTATCTTCTTCTATGTCCCTGTTCTAATTTCGTATTTTTTTGTAAAATCTACCTTAGTGATGACTATAATATATTAGATGGTGACCACCTTTTACTGTTACGTCTTTCTGTAATACCTTATTTATTTAGATTGTAGTTAAAACAATTTATCAGAATATTTAATCGCGATTTATTTTGTGTTATTTTATTATTTACTCTACTTCCGACGTTGGTTCCTTATTTGCTGTCATGGTCACGGGTAGATTGTGATGGTTATAATAATAATACCAGAAGTATATGCTGAGGGATGGCACAATTGACATCTGTCGACCGTCTCACCAACCCAGTGACTCCCTCAGGTATATTGTTTCCGGTTGATCTCAAGTGGCTAACGGTGAGTACTTGCATTTACATAATCAAGTAGCCAGGATAATCCATCAGCGACTTGCTCTGAAATACAAACTTGCGCAAGTTGAAGTGCCCTACTAAGTTTTGGAAAATAGTCATATCGCATTGCACCGGGATCGATCTATCATCACTGATAGGACTGTTGTAAACAACAATCCTGACATTGTGATGATAGATTGTTGATATCACCATTCCTCATTACGAGAATCTCGTACAAGCTGAAAAAAAAAACAGGTTAAGTACTTGGACTTGGCCCAAGAGATTGACCTAATAGTCGTACCAGCTAATGGACTGATAGGCAAGAGCCTCGTCCGACACCTGAAGAGGCTCGCGTAAGAGGGTTGGATCAAGGCTGTGCTCCTCGATACGGCACGCATAGTGAGGAGGTTCCAATGTCTGGAGTCCTAACCACCGGTAGATTGGTCCCTGTACTCAATACCGGTGGCACTCTATTTTTAAATGTAATGAGTAAGAAAATGTTTAAACAAAAAGAATAACAATAATCTTTTATTTCTCCAAATTTTACTCAAAGGTTCGAGAAAGATTATAATTATGTTGCTAAAACAATTTATGTTAAAATGTTGACCAATTCTTTACATAATCGTCTCATATCTTGAAATGTACAGTAATATCACAGTATCTGAACATTGTTTAATTGTTAGTGTTATTATTTACGCAGAATGTGCTCAACATGCCTTGATGCCTGTATTTCGTTGTATTTTGCTTTCTTTTTTGGGTGTTAGTAAGTGAATTAATGTGTCCCAAACTAGTGCTACGTTCCGTTCCAATAATATGTTCTATTAAAATTGGGATATTTTTTCAATAGCCTCGTGAATCCTCATACAACATCCAACATCTAACTTGAAGCATAAATCATAAATCATAAGAGTGTTACAAAAGTAAATAAATTGTGCAACAAATAGAACATGGAATCAGATAACAAAACCGTAAACGAACATGTGCTTTCAATGTTTGCTGAATTTGATATGAGTAAATCTCTTACCAGCATTGACATTGGCCTTCACTGATAAACTTGTGAGGTTTGTGTGAAGTTGATTTGAGTAAAGTTTATGATATTTGCTGTGATGTGTCGCTTTGTACACCCTATTGGACATTATATTATGTAAGTGCAACCATGCGATACTTACATGTCGGTAATGACTATGTTCAATACATTTGCAACATGCTTTGTTACTTAATCAATACATAGTTATATTAATACAGTTACGAGTTATATCAATCAACGACTCGTAGTCGTTGTCGTTCGTTTTACACGACCTTTTTTATTAACCAACTCTGAGTTCTCTGTTCTATACTAAGATGTGCGTATAATTTAAAAAATATATATTCGATTCACATAATTATTTTTATGTAATCTAATCTAATATATAAAATTCTCGTGTCGCGGTGTTTGTAGTTAAACTCCTCCGAAAAGGCTTGACCGATTCTCATGAAATTTTGTGTGCATATTGGGTAGGTCTGAGAATCGGACAACATCTATTTTTCATCCCGCTAAAAGTTAAGGGTAACCCCTAACTTTTTTTTTAATTTTTAGATAATTTTTTATTTTTTAATGATACAGCATTAGCAAATACATACAACCCTGAATTTTCAACCCTCTACGATCAAACCCTATTTTTCCATCACCATTTATATTATTTTTTATTTTTAATAATTTCCTTCAATTATGATTTTTTTCTCTATTCAATTTGATCTTCCGCCTTCGCCGGTCGATAACCGATCAACTATCAATCGATCAGTTATCCCCGCTAGATGTCTACTGTTGTCACCTCTCATCCAGCAAACATCACGGAGTAGGGATGAGAACAAAGCCGGTCTCCTGTCTTACTCACTATACAGTTTTCGGCCATTTTCTTTTGGTTTTATTTGTGTATCGATCGTAGAAGTGACTGTTATACGTATTATTTTAATTTTTCTGTGCATCTCTCATGTTAATTTTACTCTTATCGTAAATTTATTATTAATTTCCAGTGCAATAATTATTTATTCACAATTTATTAATAACTGATAAAGACAGTTTTAACTATTAGTTAATTAAGTGATCTCATGTAAATAAACACGTGTTGTGATCTCCCTCCAACAACGGCCATTACCGTACCTGTATATATTGTACTTACGTTTTTTGGAAATAGTTTTAAATCAAAACGAAAATTTTAGTAAAAATATGAATATACCGTCTAATATAATAATAAATATGAGTATACAGTCTAATGTAATGTAATGTACTTTTTAATGTTTAGATAGCTATCGAGAATTGTAATTTAAGATATATTTGTTACTTTGATAAAGATTAATTTATTAACCTAAATAAAGCATAATTTCCTTGTCTACAACGCTTTCGATTATGAGTAAATCCCCGCACACTATAGTAGATAGTTATTTTTATTTAACTAAAAAATGTTTTCTAGAAATAATATACATGGCATAACAACGTTTGTCGGGTTAGCTAGTAGGTGTATAAAAATCAATGCTTGTTAGTTCGTATTTTAAACAAAAACAATTAGTCAAATAATCGCACAGTTACACGAAACTGTCATATTCACGCAACTGTGCGATAATTTAACAAAGCTAAAGATTGCAGCGCTACCTACCGGAACCAGTAATTGTTCGCTGCAATCGTTTTCTTTTTTTAGGATTTTTCCTATTGGACGCAGACACGGGTTGACAATCAATGAATACATATTCGATTAAGTTCTGGATAGTATTTTGAGTTTGGTTCTATTTTTCAATATCAATCCAAAATTTAAATATTTAATACCGTGGTAAGAACGTAAATAAGTGATACATTAAATGCCTTTTTCCATTAGGCGACTGTCAATCATTATGGTGTTATTAATTAATTATTGCGTCACTAAGTATTCAAGATGTCGAATAATAAACATCATCATTACTCATCAATTTCTAACAACTTTGTTTGCCATCGTCGGATATCTATCTAATACTATTAAACGAACAAGTTTTGTATATTACGGACTAGGCCTTAGTGCAAGCTTTAAGACGGCAGGGATAAGACGATAGTCGCGCCCGTAAATGAGAAGTATGTTTATAATTGCATCCAAAGCTTGCACTGTGGAGCCCGGAGTCCGTTCTCTTACTTCATCATATTGGTTCCTCTTGGCGTCTGACCCCCCAACCCTTAGAGGAAAACCTGCGCCAACACCTCGTCAGTCAATCAGCATGTGTATTGGTTTGTTGGTGAAGTTTCTTTGGAACCGTGATGGGCCCAATACACCATATACAATTTGTATTTATTCACGTTTATTGTAGCGTAGCGTTCGATTCCCGCTCAGTGCAAATATGTATATTTGCATTGATCTGGGTGTTTCTATGGATAATATGTATTTTCAAAAAAAAGTATTTAAATATGTTTATCCGCTTTTTAAAACCCATTTATTTATTTAAACTTTATTGCACAAATAAATGTACAAAGGCGGACTTAATGCCATGGGCATTTTCTACCAGTCAACCTTAGGGTGATGCAGATATATTGTTAAGGTAGGTGCTAGTAAGTTATTGAGAGAGTGTGTGATCTAGTATGATATAATTTTTTGGTGAACATATTATAACCGATAAACATATTAATACATATATAAAATGTAAATATTCAAATATAAATAAGTTAGCAAAGAATATACTTAAGTATAATAATATATATAGACATAAACGTACACATATACTTACATTAAATACACATATACATACGGGAAAAATCTTATGAATGTTATTCTGCCTATGGTTCGTTATAGAGCTGGCGTACTCTGTTTTTGAATATAGTGCGATTTGGAGACATCCTGACTTCCAGAGGAAGGGCATTCCAAAGGAGAATGGATTGTACAGAGAAAGAGGAATGGAAGAGGCTTGAAGTGTGAGTGGGACAGTGAAGAAGGAGATTGTTAGAGGAGCGTAGATTTTTATTATGATTAGAACCGAGTAAATGGAGATGGGATTTTAAGTAGGTAGGAGCGTTAGGAGAATTTAATAGGGTATACACTAATGTGACAGCCCGTAGACTGCGTCGCCGTCGTATGGGTAGCCAACCCAGCTCCGCACGACAAGCCGAAACGTGGTCGTACTTCCTAAGGTTGTAGACGAATCGAATGCAATTGTTGAGAAGTCGGTCCAGTTTATTGAGTAGATCTGCATTCAGGTCGAAATAGCACACATCACCATAGTCGAAGATAGGAAAGATTAAAGACTGCATAAGCATTGTCTTGGTTTTATGAGGCAGAAAATTTTTGAGTCGGTAAAGAGCCCTCAGTGTCCCAGTTACCCACTGGCAGACGTTAGTGACTTGAACCCACCAACTTAAGGTTGAGTCAAGATTTAAGCCCAGGTTCTTGACACTATCTGTGACAGGGATAATCTTGCCATCGAATTTAATCAATGGCAAGGTCACGTCCTGCAACCTTCTCATCATATGACTACTTCCTATTATTATACTCTGGCATTTGTCAGGGTTAACGGCTAGACCGAACCTGTCACACCAGCCACGCAAAAAACCCAAGTCTGCGTTTACTTTATCAATAGCCTCCGACATGTTATCCACGGGGGCTTGGCTATACAATTGCAGATCATCAGCATACAGGTGATACGCACATTGAAGGTCGGAGGTTAAGAAGTTGATAAATATAGAGAAAAGAAGAGGAGAAAGTATGCCGCCTTGAGGGACCCCTGAGTCAAGGTTGCACCAGCTCGATGACATCTCATCGGTACAAACTGACTGTTGGCGCCCCTGAAGATATGACGAGAACCAATCCAGGTCATCGGATGAGATTTTAATATGGGCAAAGATGGACAAAAGTATGTCGTGATTGATACAGTTAAAAGCGTTGGAAAAGTCTACTAAGACCTTCACAGTCACCATAGACTTCTCCATCCCATCTCTGATGTCACCCGTCACTTTGAGGAGAGCAGAAGTAGTGCTGTGTCCCGGCCTGAATCCTGAATCCACCCATATGACAAGCTCTGCTTAGTTTGGGTCTAGATGTCGTTGCGACATTTGTCTTAGAATATTAATTATTTATTTTATTGCTAGCGACGCGCCCCGGCTTCGCACGGGTGCAATGGATGTTATTATACATATAAACCTTCCTCTTCAATCACTCTATCTATTAAAAAAAACCACATCAAAATCCGTTGCGTAGTTTTAAAGATTTAAGCATGCATAGGGACAGAGACAGCGACTTTGTTTTATACTATGTAGTGATTATTTAAGTTTATAAACTATTCATTTTAATATACACATATTACAAATTAAAATGACATAACATAACAATAAATTAAAATGACATTACATGTTTATGTCATTTTAATTTATAAAATTATTATAAAATTAAGGTTAGCCGCGGTAGCCTAGTGGTATGGGTAATGGACTGCTGAGACGAGGTCTCGGGTTCGATCCCAGGTTTTACCATGGCACACACCAATGACTTTTCGATGCTTTTCGAAGTTATGTGTGTATTTATCGCAGGCTTATAAGTGCCCGGTTAATGGCAATAGGCTCGCCACCTATTACATTGGGACCTAAACATAAACTGGCGAAATGTGGATGCTAGCATCTCTGCCTACCCCTTCGGGGATATAGGCGTGAGTTTATGTTATGTTATGTTATGTTAATTTATAATATGTGCTTGGGTTCGAGATTTAAAGTCCGATCCAAATTACAGACACATAAAATTGCACTTCGCACAAAACTGGATATGTAATAATTATTTTCCCCTCTATAATTTTGTGCAATTAATGTACAAATTATATCACATGTACAATCAATTTACTAGGTGTTAATACACTGGTATTAACACCTAGTAATAATTTCTTGTTCCGCAGAAACAAGCGTCGAGTACACTGGTACTCGACGCTTGTTTCTGCGGAGAAGATTTTAAAACTACGTCTTTACAGGCAATTCTACGGGTATATATATTTTGAGCTCAGAATCTTATATATATTATATTTATTCTGTTTTAGATAAGTATTTTTAGCGGATTAGTCCCGTCCTAGGTGAAAGGGACATCTTTTAGAAAAAACGGGAATTTGTAGGTTACTAAATCATAAAGCGCCTATCCCAAATATCTAAAAAGGTAAGTAAGTCGTATATATATTTGACAAACTTAGCAAGTACACAGCCGCAATGCTGTGAAACGTATAAAATAACACAAGGTTGTCTTGTATCCCTTATTAGGTTTTGAAATTGCACAGCCAAACTAACGAAATATGGGTATTAAATACATCTCTGCCTACCCTTTATTCGGTATACAGGCGTAAGTACGTATAAAAATAATGCAAAAATAGATATATAATATTTAACAAGCGGCACTTGTTCTGTTATCTCTTTAATGAATACTTACCGGTAGCCGGGCCGTGTTATTGGCATATAGTTTAGATAACTATTCTGATAAGTGTATCAAGTATTTTATCGGTATTGATATAATATTAGTAGGTTTATCTCTATGGTCTGTTTCTTTTGTCAGGTGGGTAGAATCTGAAGTGATGACGTCTGATTTGTAAACCTGAGAGCGCACACACATTTCAGAAAATATTTGGTGTCATCATTTTATTACTTTAAAAGTGCCATAGAAATTGCGTTCGTTATTATTTTCTTGTTTCTTTTTCGTATTTAATCAACCATCAAACCAATGAACGTAAAGAATTTGTTGACCGCACGTTATGACGTCAGACCTTGTTGATTCAAATAAGTTTGCACAGAATAACCGTTCTAACGTTTATTAAAAATAGCGACTTGGCAGTAAAATTCATTAAAATTCAGTAATATTTGACCAAAAAATGACTATAATGCCAAATATATATTACAACTATTTGGGTGAGTTATGAATTAACTTATGTTAATTGTGCATGCAGGATCATATTTTGTTGTACTAGCCAATAGCGGTCTTAATCATTAAAAAAGATATTTCCAGCACCGATCGACTGCCACTGCCTTGCTTAACATCAATGTTCAGTTGTAATGAGTTCGAAAAGCTACCATTTTTCACCACACGTTGTTACAAATTATTTATTTTCTCTTAATCATTTTGAGATCAATTTGTACGAAGAAAATGTTACAGAAAAGTCTCAACCCAATACATTATACTCTAGAATGAAGTTGTTTTGAACTTATTAAACAGCTGTATGAGAACTCTTAAGTATAACAGCAAGCAGAAACTTGGAAGTTTATGTTCCCTTAGCGTTACTAATTTTGTCTCAACTTGGGTGTATTCAGTTTTGATAAATGAGTTCAAAAGTTTTGAGAACACTTGAAAACAATTTTTAATTTAAATTAGAGGAGACAGAGCATAATGAGATGTATCAATGAGATGTTGAAGTTTTTAATTAAGTTTCAGGTCTAGAGCATCACTAATTTTGTGATAAAATGATGATGAATTGAAGGTGTTTTTACAAATGTATCGAAAAAGTATTCTTTTTTTGTAAAATAAAACTAAAAAATAAAATAAAATCAAAAGCAAACATCCGAAAGAAAGTGCTCTCAAATGGTAAAATAAATCATGACACCGCCGCGACTGACAACCCCATGTGTTTGATGAATGACATACTCGTTACTCGTACAAATGAACGTATGACTGCAACGTCACTTAACCCGTAAGTTATAACTGGGTAAATTGGTTTTGTTAATGATATTGACAAAAGATGCTTATAGTTTTAACTGTCCTTAATTCCATTTAATTCTCTTTACTTAAAGCTGCTAACTATGAATTATATTCATTAATTTACATCCTCTATATTTCTGGCAAAAATCTTTTAAATATTACTGGGGATGTATGGGGCCCCAAGCCAACCTTAGGGTATAACCCAAGCTAATCTCCAATGTGAGCCAGTACACCTCCCAATTCACAGACGACGCTCTGACGCCAGATTTTATATCGATGTTGTGGGGCAGATGTCAGGTGCTCCCGTTCCAAAAGTCAAGATAAGCCACGTCGGAAGGAGAAAGCGTAAGAGAGTGGACCATAGGCTCCAAAGTGCAAGCTTTGGTTGTTAATGTAGACCATTTAAGATTATTCGACTGGGAATATCTTCCCATTTCACTTATCTTCGAAGACATTTCGTAAAATCATCATCATCATCTTAGCGTAACTCCCGGTTACATCTGAGGCTTTCACCCAAGAGCCCAGGACACGCTTACTTGTTTTCTACTTTTGGTTTGGCTCATATCGTTAGGCTAATTGATTGAATGATTGATTGATTTACTGCCTTCTAACCTCCCAATCCCAAGGAGAAAAGCCTGCCCCTGAGCCTCGTCCACCACTCGGCAGATTTACGGGTTTGCAAGCGAAGTTCGCTTAGGACCTGAATATATTGGCGAGGCCCCAAAAACACCATAGTTTTATGAAAAATGAATTTAAATACAATTCTTTTTATTGGATCTGACATAATTTACGGGGTACTAATGTGTTTGATAATGAAGCACAGTCAGTAATGGCGTTTTTGTGAAAAACCCAAAGCCTAAAATCTTAGTAGGTTTTTATCAAGCATTCAATATTATCTTATCTATCTGTTGCTCTACTGATTCCGTACCTTGTGTATAACTGTTTCGATAATACTGTATCACATCTATCGCTGCCTATCTAGTATTTGATAAGCCTATGGACACACGTTTGATTTCGCTTCGGTTTTCTTTGTGGCCTTTAATTAATTGTGGTCTTTTGAAATGAAAAATATGATATTTTCCCCACAATTACCTTTTATGGGAACGAAAATCCAAAATTGTATGTTCCAGTTTATTTTCTATTTTTGTGTCGTACCGCCATTTTGCGCCATTGAGTAAAAAAACACGAAAAACCCTAAAATTTTCACGTAACTTATATAAGTAGAGTTACAAACCATTAGAGTCGGCTAATGAGAGAGGTGTCAGTAGAAAATATTCAGATTAATAAAATCCTTATTTTTAGATGGCAAGATTCATCGATTATCTATCATGTAAGTCAAGTTCAAATCCAACACAATACCAAAAAGAATCCGATACCGACTTCTTTACAGTACAGCAGTACAACAATAACGTAAAGCAACAGTAACGTAAATATGGCGGAAAAAGCATCTACACAGTACATCTAGTATAACGATATGGTTAAGCAAATTTGATGCCTCAATAGTTCCTTCGAAGGAACTATAGGAAATACTTTAGCCAACTACATTCACTTGGCAGTAGTTCCGTGAATATCATTCGGGTAGTATAGGTTGGCTTTTGTTTAAAAGTACTAATAAAACCCCCGGTTGCGCAGAAAAACATTAATGAGAAAATGTCCAGCAATACACTTGTAAGTATATTTTTTGCACTTAGAACCAGGTTTGCAAAAGCCATAACTACAAAGAACGCAAGTATCACTCTGCCCATGTCCTGTGTTGTTGGACTTTAACGACATTTTCCTTTCGAGATTTACGATCTAGAGAGATGAGGAGCAGCTGACGTCCTTTTTACATTTGCTACAAAAGAAAACTTTGTAATGACGTAATAAAAAAAGAAATATGTCTAATGAAAGATACACCTCTAATGAAGACGGTTTCTTTCCTTCGGCCTTAAACAAAGCAACCTTTGCGATAAACAACGGTAAGTTTATCCGGCACTAAAACATATATTATACTTCTCTTTTGTTTTAATGAATGAATCGAATGTAACAAAACATTAATCGTTTTTGTTTTTATAGTAGACTAGTATAGCACTATAGTAGCTGGTACCCGCGGCTTCACCCGCGTGGTCTTCAGTTCCTGTTTCCGCTTCACATGTGAACCTATTCCAGAGATAAGAAGTAGTCTATGTATTATTCCGAATATAATCTATCCCTGTACCAAATTTCAGCCAAATCCGTTCAGCCTTTATAGCTTGATTGAATAACAAACATCAAAACATACCACCAGGTTACACTGGCCGTGGTCACAGGCTGACTGTCGAAACGTCAGGCAATCCAAAGGTATGTATATACCTTTAAATGATCGCGTTATTTCCCGTTAAATTAAATTATTGTATTTATGGAACGCGAAAGTTTAAAAATTAAAACATCAAAACATCCAAACTTACAACCATCTTCACAAACTTTCATCAACATTGGCCACAACATCTTAGAAGATAATTGTTGTTGCAGCGCTTGTAGAGTCAGGGACGCCTGCATTGGCGCAGGTAGCTGTGGATTCGAATTTCGGCGTGACATTTATAGCCGCATCTCTAGCAAGTGTAACGTGAGTCCGTGAGGTAGAAGATCGCGGCGGAGTTTCTTTTGTTTTAACTACTCGCACAAATCGTCTTCGTGCCGAGACATTCCAGGTTTTATGTCCTGGCGCCATCCCCAACCTTCAATCTTTATGTCGAAGCTGTGCATTACGCTTGCAGACGTTTCTAAACCCCAGCATTGGATGCCCCACTGGTCTCTTGGCATGCGCGATCTGGCTTAACATTATGTGGTGTGGAAACCTCTCGGGAGTCATACGTGTTTTGTTTTGCGTTTGTCCTACGAATAATGTATCCTCGTTTGGCCCAATATTTGAACACTTCAACTTAAAATAGAATCGAAGTGATGGCTGTTATTTATTATCTATCCATCTGTTGAAGAAGTCAGCGTTCTATTTATTTAAGAAAGTTTAGCGTCGTCGTACAAAATTTAATGTAGCGTGTTGCCAACTTTAACGAAGCGAAACTATTTTAGTTCTTGAAGGTCGTATACTTACGATACTAGTAATTAGTGTTTTACAGATAGACACAATAATTAGAGAAGAAAAAGAATCTGTTATATTGAATTTTTCGACCTTAAATTTAATTAAAAAAAATTATACCAATTAGGTGGCAGACAAGCACACGGCCCACCAGATGGACCTAGGGGCCCGCAACATGCTCGCCGCGCGTCGCAGGCGACCCAGGCACCGTGGGTCGCTTAACGACCTCCGTTCTCCATGACCGCAGGCCTGGGGGTGACAGGTGAGGCCGCCTGTCACCCCAGCAGAAGCAGGCCCGGAAGGCTTTGCGACTAGCGCCCCTCCCCCAAACTGGGGCAAGACGGGGTTCACCTCGGTTTTATTTTATATATAAACCGCGGTAGCCTAGTGGTATGGGTAATGGACTGCTGAGACGAGGTCTCGGGTTCGATCCCAGGTTTTACCATGGCACACACCAATGACTTTTCGATGCTTTTCGAAGTTATGTGTGTATTGATCGCAGGTTTATAAGTGCCCGGTTAATGGCAATAGGCTCGCCACCTATTACATTGGGACCTAAACATAAACTGGCGAAATGTGGGTGCTAGCACCTCTGCCTACCCCTTCGGGGATATAGGCGTGAGTTTATGTTATGTAATTTGCACTTCAGAAATAACGTCATGACATTTTTCTCTTTTTTTTAAATATAGTCATTGTCACTCAGGATGACGTAAGGATCCCAAAGATACCGATTCCGCAACACTACGTTTTTAAAACGCGTGAATTTAATTCGATTAGAAAGAAAAACATGAAAATACTTTGGTATGATCTGTGTAAACAAAACCTACCTAGTTTCTCGTGAGGTTAAACCTTCAGAATCACTCATAGTTTGATTCAAAGTCAAAGTCAAAAACCATTTATTCTGTATAGATCATTAATACGGGACTTACATAACGTCAAAAAAAAATTAAACGAATGTTTGGCAAATGTACCAATGGATTTGTTTTCAATCAATTTTAATTTTTTTTTTAATTTGTAAGTTTTAAATCACACATTTTGATTTATTGTCTTGACGTTATTTTCTTGAATCGGGCCACAGGCATTTAAATTATGGTGGAATATACAAGGTCACATACCTACACATACGAAACCAGAAAGTATTAAACACCTTTTTGGCAGTCATGTAAAAGACATAATTTATAAATGTAACTGCGACTGAGTAAGGTACTGTCTCTAATCTGTGACTGTGCCCACTACAAATATATTTGATACACCCTCTTCATTAGTCATGCACACGCACTATGTAAAGCGTATCAAAGGTTATGGTGCCAAATCACGGCATGAACGCATAAATACTATAAACATATTTATGTAGGTACATCACTGACAGAATAATATATGTACCTACTCTATCGCACTAATGTTAAGGTTAAAATTCGTTATTCGACTTTTATGAAGCGTCTGTTAGTGAAAACATACATTTGTTACACTTCTAATGCAGTTCCAAGTGTTATTTTTCATTTAAAGAGAGCAACATGCGCGTGCATTCATTGTTGTAGTCACGATCAATAAGATATTGTTATTAAAATGAGATGAAATTTTATTTAAAACTAGCTGTTGCGTGGAATTCTGATCCCGTTCCCGTAACCCATGGGAACCTATTCTTGGGATAAAATTACGTGAATCTTTTGTATGGAAATATAGAAAAGAGCTATTTTTTCGGGCAATTTTTTAATTTTTTCTCTCCGTAAGAATCATCCTCACACTTTAAGGAATATTATAAAAAAACCGGCCAAGTGCGAGTCGGATGCGCCCACGAATGGTTCCGTAAGCAAGCAAGCGTAAGCAGCAAGTAAAATTTTTGATCTCGTTCAAACCAATTTTCGGTGGAAGTTTACATGGTAGTGTACATCATTTTTTTTTTAGTTTTATCTTTCTCTTATTTTAGAAATCAGAGGGGGGGGGGACACATTTTACCACTTATTAAAAAAATTATATTAGGAATCTCAATATCATTTTTAAAGACCCATCCATAGATAAATGCCACACGTATGGTTTTGATGAATTTTTTTTTTTTGAGTTTCAGTTCTAAGTATTGGGAATCCCCAAAATTTAATGTTTTTTTTCTATTTTTGTGTGAACATCTTAATGCGGTTCACAGAATACATCTACTTACCAAGTTTCAACAGCATAGTTCTTATAGTTTCGGAAAAAGTGGCTGTGACATACGGACGGACAGACAGACAGACATGACGAATCAATAAGGGTTGCGTTTTTTGCCATTTGGCAACGGAACCCGAAAAGGATTTGCGAAATCGGTTCAGCTGCTCTCGAGATTTGCGCTTAGCAACACATTCAGCAATTCATTTTTATATTATAGATTCTTAACGGTGACAGGACTGGATGGTTCTGTGACGTCACCAAGCTTATGATATCAAATGATTAATATTAGCTATTAGCAGGTTTATCCATTGCCTCGATTTCCATTTTTGTTGGCTCGTGAAAAAAAAAAATTCGTATACTTTCACAAATGTTCGTTTGTAGGGTTCCGTGCCTAAAAAGGAAAAACCGGAACCCTCATAAGATCACTTAGTTGTCTGTCCGTCAGTCTATCAAGACCTTTTTCTCAAGGACGCATAGAAGCATCAAATTGAAATTTATACCAAATACTCGGGTCTGTAACATCTTGAAGCTGTGAAAAGATCATTCATACAATACAATCTTTACAACAATATACAATCATTCTACGTAGTTCCTAATACCTGGGATGTGTCTAGGTAGCTCAGTTGGTCAGAGTATTCCCCCTGTAAGGGACTGGTCGCAGGTTCAAGTCTCATCCTAGATGTTCTCTTCTTCCGATGTAAATCTATAAGAAAAGCTGTTGCTTCGCACGGGAATAAATTCGTAAAATAAAGAAATTTACCTTTAATTTTTGTTGCGCGAAAGTTTTCATATTACGATATCTCAAAAGATATTCAATGAAATTGTGTGTTGTAAAAGGTAATCATCATGCATTTATATGAAATGCTTAGATCGACTAACATATGTATGTACGTGGCGTACATACATGGTGTCGTAGCTGTTCTGGCGTGATTGAGTCTATCCAGCTATCCAAACTTTTGCATTTATTGCTACTATAAGCATTAATGCAAGATTAGCATTTGTTTCAAAGGCACAAACTGTTAGAGTTTATGCTTTTATACGTCGCGTGTTGTATTTTTTTTTTGGTGTTAGCAGAGTAGACTTTACTTTATCTAAATTAAATTTCGTAAATCTTTGCCCACAATTTGGAATAGACGATAAGTCGCCTACGACATTGGTGAACCTAAAACAGTATTTCATACAAGAAATCTGTAGATTGAAGGAGTGAATAAAAAAAAAAATTATTAAATATATTGTCACACCAAAAAATTTACATACATACTCTCAGGCTTAAGTAATTCAGTTTCACACAACAGTATAGCAAAACTTACGATCACATAACGTGTTTTTTTAGTTTTTTCGTACACTGATTTTAAAGACAATTACGTAGCAAATGTTATAAAAAAACTTTATCGAATAGTCTTGATTCTCTTAAACTGGCTTTCAATATATATAAGGATTGAGATTTAGAATTGTTTCATTTAAGCGAAACGGCAACAAGCAGAAGATATTCCATTGCAAATTTTCCCAATAAGTTTCTTCGTTGACTAACCAAACTTGTCATCGGTCCCTTGAAACTAAACTTTTAATAGGGGACGGGTAGCCAAGCTTCATTTAGTATTCCGATTTTCGTCTGCAATTATGTGATCGAGGGAAGTAAATCTGTTTACGCGCTATTAAGCCACGAAACTGGGCGATTTGATGGTTGAATAGCCTCGAGACTTAGGTTACTGTTTTAGTACTTGTGGGTATTACAGTTATATTTAGTGTCAAGAATAATAAATAAATATTCTAGGACAAATTATACAACGCCATCTAGACTCAAACGAAGCAGAGCTTGTCATATGGGTTCTAGAATGTGGATAAACACTTAAAAACTTTTTACAAGCTTTTATTTCCTTTCACCGGTCCCGATATTTGTCAGATTAAATTTGATCCACTTCTCGGTTATCGATTGAAATTCTGCATGCATGTGTAAATCGCACGACAATGCAATATTATGATGACATGGTGCTGATCTGATGATGGAGCTGGAAGATGGTCATAGGAACTCTGTAGTGAAATGACGCAACCCCATTGAGTTTCAGCTTGTTTGATTCGTCTTGATGAGTACATGCAATGATATTTAACAAATGTTTGTTTTAAAAAAAATCTTTTAATTTAACTTGTTTTTATGTAAACAAATCAATCCAGACCAATGCAAATATACATATTTGCACTGAGCGGGAATCGAACCCGCGACCTCTGACTTAGTAGTCGAACCCACTACTGCTACGTCACAGAGGTAGAAAATTTGAGTTTAGAGAGCAGTTAACTATTGATGGTAAACCGTATATGTATGTCACAAACTGTTATTTATATCTATCTACTTACACTTAGTGTAGTAGTTGCACTTTTGCCTAGTCATATATTATTATAATCATATATATCATCCACTCATGCGCACAATTTAGCAACTCATTCAATGTGCGTACAGCTAAGGAGTAAAACTCCCTGCCTGAGTCTGTGTTTCCGGAAAGCTATAGCCCGAGAATCTTCAAGTATCGGGTGAATAGGTTCCTTTTAGTCTTGCATAATTCATCATACATCTTGCATATATCATCTCTTATCGGCGGCTTCTGTGGCGTAGCGGTAATGCATTCGACTGCTACGACAGGGGGCGCGGGTTCGATTCTCGCTCAGTGCAAATATTTGTATGCATGAATATGTCTATTTGCATTGGTCTGGGTGATAATACGTATATATTTACAAAAAAAGTATATATTTATGTTTATCCGTTTTCTGGAACCTATAACACAAGCTAGTTGAACTATGCTTACTTTGGGTCTAGAAAGCGCTGTATAGAATGTCGTAGAATATTTATATTATCAGCAGGTGAGATAGTGGTCAAATGTGGGCCATCAATGATGAAAAAAACTTTATTTATTTCCGGCTCGCTAATTCACTATCTCAGCTTTCAGAGCTTCATCTCATCATTTAAATTTATTCTTTCATTAGTTTAGTCAGTCATAATGCATGCGGGATTTATAATCCGTATATCGATGGGGAAATTGAAATCGCTACCTATACTAGGAGTTGAATGGCTGTCAGTGGTGTATGAGACACTTGTAACAGTAGCTATGTCGGCTATTGTAATACAACTGTGCACTTATAAACTGCTCTACTATTGGGAACGTGCTTCCTCTTCGTATAAACTGAGTAGCGGGTAGGTGTATAAGAAAATATGTTTTTACGCGGCAGCAGCGTAATATATATAATCATAAAGATCATATTAAAGGTGTTTAGCGAGGGATTCCCTTAGGTGGAGCATGGAAAGAAAGGAAGCGGAGCCCGAGGTTCGTTTTCCATTTTATTTTTGGCTTATTTCGGTTATTACTGTAGTGACTGCCATCTGACCTAGGCTCCGAGAGGCACGGAAGACCAGAGCCTCGTTCGTGGGTCAGCAGAATTACCAGCTAGCTTGACTTGGGCCCCAAAGATGTTAATATATATAATTTTTCTATGAAATCAATGTCACATAGACCGAGTGACACAAATTCAAAAAAAAAATACTAGGCTAGAGTAGTAGATACAATATAAGCAAAAAAACCACAAAATAACAAAATGAGACTCGCATTAGAAATATTTATCACAATTACAACGGTAAAAGCCACCTTTTTAGGCAGAATGAGTCCCTAGGGTGCTATAGTAAAAAGAGGGACGTAAATGTATAATAAGATTTGCAAAAGTCTGAATGGGCAGCCATTAAGGGTACTGTATACATTATTGTACGGTATACAATATGTATACATTATAATGGCTGTATACATTATTTTTGCTCTTACTGCAATCGATCTATCTTCCTTCTCATATTTGAAATTTTTAAGACATCGTTTCCATAACCTACATTAGGCTTAGGCGTTACCACTAGGTTCAGGTGTCGTACTTCCAATCGAGAGGTCACGAGTTCGAACTCCATCCGAACACTCCCGATGTGAATCCACACCTAACGCAAGTAATTAACTTAGCTGGAGGAGTTAAAAGGAATAATAGTAATTTCAGTTGCTCAGATTCTTAACAATAGTAAATCCAGGAATTAGTAAAAATGAAATATTATTTCATCGTAGCTTTTTATACCTAGAATAGGGTTGCTTGGTTGTTGTTTATTCCATGGGTTGCGGAAACAGGATCAAAATTTCACGTCCAGCCGTGGACAACAGCCAGTACCTAATATAATAGGGGTAGTAGAACAACCACAATTAACTTTGTTACAAGCCCGTTTACAATATAGGAGTGAACGGTAAAGTTCTGACAAGTTCCGATTCAATGTCAATTTAAACTATTCAGTTTTACATAGTTACTGTCTCCACTGTAGACCTTGTTACCTAACAAAATTGTGTTCCTAATTTAAATCTATTTGCAGTGGAGTTAGAACTGTGTAACAGTTGTATGTTAAATCTATTTATTAAACACAACTGTTGCATTAGAGAATTATCAGTGTCTGTTCGTGCAAAAATAGAAATTTAACTCGGCAAAAGGCAAAATCTTTATCTATTTTGCACCCCATCTACATTTTATACTAATTTCAATGACTTCGATGTATGCTACTAGACTGGCTGTCTGTAACAAATAATGTAGTATCGCGAAAGACCAATACCTTTTTTTTTTTTTTATCGTGCGGAAATCCCTTCGGATACCCCCCCGCCGGCCAGCGGGGGCGGTTATGTCGGGCTTGCACCGACTAAAACCGCACGCCGTCTCGGGTCTTCAGACGCCGGGGTGTAAGGTTACCCATAGAGCATATCCCTCGCACCCCGGCTGACCCTGGGCCATCTCACCACTAACAGCATCGCTCATCCTGTCTCCTCTGAAAGCAGAGGAGTACGGAGAGCGATGTGTTCCCGCCACGTTGGGTATTGGCCGACGATCAATGCCAACCCTATGAAGGGGTGAAGGGGAAGCCATTGACCGCCGCCCAGGGTGTACCGGCCGCTCCGATTCCGTTCCCCCCGGACTGCAGCGGGATTGGAATCGGAGCGACACTCGAGGAGGTTACCCAACACACACCCCACGAAAGACCAATACCTGACCACTAACAAGCTGTCATACAGACAAAATTACAAAAAAGCTAACTATACCTATACAGATAGACCGGTGTAAAAATTTATCTAGGAGTCTTCTCGCTAAGCGTCTTGTTCTCAGCGCTTGGTCTGCCGCCGAATCCTTCTGCGAGCATGTAATCCTCGAGAGGAGAGACTCAGGTCTCTCCCGATCCATAGAGACCGCGACGCGTCGAGGCGACTTAGACGTCGGAGGTCAGTCAATGACCTCCATCCTCCTCGAGCGCAGGCTTGGGTATGACAGGTGACCCTAGCAGAAGCAAGCCGGGGCGGAAGTGCGTTACATGCCCCCCTTTTTCCGGGCAAGTCGGGGTGCGAGGGAAAAGCCTTAGAGCCACCTGACACCCGGCATCTGAAGACCCGAGACGGCGTGCGGTTTTAGTCGGTACAAACCCGACATAACCACCAAAAAAAAACTCATTTATCTAGTTTCTGTATCGCGTTCCAAATTCAAAATTTCATTGCCACCTCATCAAGAAACCGTTTCATAATCTTTGTTTTAAATAGCTTGGCTAGTTGTATGTATACATACACAGCTCAACACTGTCTAGGGATATTTTGCCTTAATGGATGTAATCAACAATTTGGCACGTATTAAAAACATGTTTATAGAATTCATATTTTACATTATGTAATGTAAAATATGCCTAGGTAGTGTTGATATGTGTACAAGTAATTGACTAATTCTGCAAAGTATAGTTTGTTCATAGTCAGCCCTAAGTAATGGTACCAATATTAAATCAATTTAATATACTAAGCATTTTCTGGGTAAGTCCACAATGCTTAGTGACTGCTACAGGAACATAATTTATTAGGGTTGAAACAGGACAATGACAATTTGCATTATTTGGAACGTTCTAGTACTATCGACTTAATTATTGGTAAGCTAGCTTTTTATTGCTAACGAATAAGTTATACAGATTAGGGCAATAATGATGTTATGAAGTTGATTTATGATTGTTGATAAACAAATGATATGATTACATTAATGGTTTCTTAATTTGTCTCACAAAATATTGACCTGACACTCTGAGTCTAACATAGGTCGGCCATTAATTTCTTGATAATTGTAATTATAATAGTTAGTATCCCTATAATAGGGGTATAATAGGGGTATAATAGGGTATAATGGGATCAGAATTTAATGCGGGCGGAGTCGCGGGCTAGTATAAAATAAGGCCGTTTTCGCAGTTTTGCACATGAGAGAAATTTTATCTATAAACTAGCCGATGCCCGCGGCTCCGCCCGTGCGTAGGTCGGTTATCGTTTTTTGTTATATCTCTACGTCTTCTTAACCAATTGCAATCAAACCTTCGACAGATTTTAAGTCTGACCTTTCTGATAGAAAAACCGCATCAAAATCAGATAATGTTTTTGTTTTCAGTTTTTTTTGTAACTATCTCCAATGATACAATTAATTTACAATATTATAATAGTAGATATAGATAGATAGCGCAAAAAACTTATGTGACATAGTTCTATATTTTTAATCCCATGTAAAAGGATAAAAATATGGGATTAACAAATTTATCTCTGAATCCCGAAATGCCAAAGCTAAAACAGTATCGGTAGTAATTTGCGAAATATAAGGTGCTTGGGCGTTCCATACCACGGTTCGAATTGCCCAAATAACACGTTTGGCATTGGGTGTTTCGAACCATGATAAGAATTACCCAATAACATATTTGTACTTCGGGGATTCATGCCACGGCATGAAACGCTGAGGGACTCTTTTTGAAGTTGTTTGATTCGGCTTTGCCCGCGTGGAAATCTGATGCCATTCCTGTTACCCATGGGAACCTATTCCAGGGATGTTATTCCAGATTATAAGCTGTCCCTGTACCAATTTCCAGCCAGATCCATTCTACGTTAGAGCGTGATTGAGTAACAAGCAACCAAACATCCAAACTTACAAACATCTTCATCTTAATTTTACAGTGTAATCCGAAATTATTAAGAAGACTGTTTATGTTAAAATTAAAAATGTATTTTCGGTATCTGGGGGACTTTCATCTTAACATTGCCAATCTAATACCGGTAACAGTATCGATTTGTTTATTATTTTGTTATCAAGATTTTCAATTTAGTTCTCGGTAAACAAGAGTGTTATATATTTAAACCAGGTTTCTTTAATCTTAGGTTTTCGTTTACCAAGATTTTTTTTGGAGGTAGGTTATTGTTGTAGATAATTAAAGTCACTCAATTAGGGCAGAGACGTGGAGGAAGGACATAGAATAGGGGAGTTAAAGAAGAAGGACTCTTGTTTCATTTCAGCTGCGATCTTCTGTGGAATTAATAATCGGCCAATTGCGAGTCCGTTTCCGTACCATTATCTATACAATGGGAGCTCCCCTTAATTTATTTCAAAATATTCTGTGAATATTTCAAGAATCTACCTGTTACCGTTATTAATATCGAGAAAAAAAGATAAAAAAACACGTGTCATGTATGGGAGCCCCTTAAAAATTATTTTATTTTGTTTGTAGTATTTGTTGTAATAGTAGTAAAAGAAATACATCATCTGTAAAAATGTCAACTGTCTTGCTACCACGGATGAACAGCGGAACCTTAGTAATAGAATCCCGTTTCACCCTTGGGTACGGACCCCTAAAAATGTAAATTAATGGGAAAATTGTTTAATGCAACAAGACGAATGACTGTACCCAACTGCAGAGTATGGTAGTCAGCTTTATCAAATAATGTTTATTAAGGATAGGAAAATAAGGATAAGTGATGTTGCCTATAAGATAAACTAGGTACCTAAACTAAACATAAATTATTAGCAATTAGGCAGTGGTGAGCATTTCAAAGCTGCGGTCACTCCAGTTGACGCTCTTAAGCGGCTCACCACACATATTAGGAAATCTTCGCAGGCTACTCGTTTTAACTTGTATACTGATAAACACGGTACCTATGTAGTTCTATTTTCCGGTTTGATTTGGCTTGGATTTTAGACACAATCTAGCAAGCAGATTTGATTTAATAAGTTTTGAATAATACCTTTATAGGTAGGTACTTATAATAATCATTACTAGCTCCCTCATCATCTGCCTGCTCTTTTCATTCGTCTTCCATATTATTCTAACTCCATACGTATTTGTATTCATATTTATTACATTTTATGTATATATTTTGCTCTATCATGTGTAATACAGGTATCATATCTGTTATAGACTGAAGCTTAGTGGACATATTATATGAATAGGAATAGTACCTATCATTACTCTTTCTTAAGTTAGCCTGATCTTATTTGTCTTGCAGGTATCGACTTACGTGTTAATTTATAATGGGTTCGTATTTCAGAAATGATATTTTCTAAGATTTGTATCTATCGTCAACCTATTTGAAAAACATAAAAGTCTTAGTAGTAAATTGAAATGTTACATGAGCTTTACATTTTTTAGAGGCCGCAATTTTATTTTTAGAACATGTGTCAAGGTCCATAGAAGCTTAACCCCAAGTTTGTGGGGTTGCCGCCCTTGTCCCCCGGTCGCCATCTTGGAAAAAGGGGTGCAAACCTTTATCGCGATATCTCGGAAACTATGCTTCCAAAAATAATAATCCTGAAGACATAATTTGTAGCAAATCGCTTTGCCTGCAAATAGGTATGTTAATAAGCAAAAAAGTGAGAAAATTTCTTTAAAAAATTATAAAAATTATGGAGAAACATCCTGAATTAGCTGGTGGTACTGCGCTGTTCCTGAGTGAGAAAGTCGATCCATCTTTGCTTACTCTTGTTAGCGAACGTTTTTTCGTAGCTTTATACGGCGGTAATAAAGACGACTCACTAGACGGCATGCGATACAAACGATTTGCCAAGACAGTGACTAAAAATTCATTTAGTTTATCATCGCTGCCTCCAACACAAGATGCAGCTCGTTTTCACAGTCTCCAAGTATTCGAGTCGAGAATTCGAAGATGAACTTCCAACTATGACTCCAATTTTACTCCTGTCATTCCCCAAATCTTCACATTCGACGTTGAATTACATTCTGAGCCACAGCCTGGACCATCGAAGAAAAGTAGAATAGATTAGCTAGCTAATAACTGATTGAAAATATGATTATATCGAGGATTACCTCATCGGCAAGATGTCTGTGGAATAGGCTTACTGGGGATACCACGTAAAAGAAAACGCGCTTACAGACTCTACCTCATAGGTGGCGGGGAAAAGAGCTAGCAATGAATAAGTAAAGTTGTAGGTAGGGATTTAACAAAAACTTTTTAAGAATGTATTTACAATAAAAAAGATCATATAACTAAGTTAAACATTTCGTATTGTCCGGATTCTCATGAGCATTGACGAACCCGGTCAACTTTGCAGCGCTGTAACAGCGTTTTATCATCTACAAGATTGGTCTGAGGATTTTTTTTTGTAAAATGTATAAAAAAAGCTATAGAGCAAAACAGAAAATTTTTTATACAAATTTTCTCACTTTTTTGCTTACTTATAACTTTTTTCATTTTAAATTTAGGTCAAAAACTTAAATGAGCATATTTGTAGGCAAAGCGATTTGCTACAAATTATGTCTTTACGATTTTTTTGTAGGACGCATAGTTTCTGAGATATCGCGAAAAACATGTTTGCACCCCTTTTTCCAAGATGGCGGCCGGGGGACAAGGGCGGCAACCCCACAAACTTGGGGTTAAATAAAACATATATATAAATAAAACAAAAATAAAATTGCATCCTCTAAAAAAATAAACGCTATTAGGTCCTTAAATTGTAACATTTCAATGGACTAGGCTTTGTTCACGGAGACAAGGCGCGGGCGTGGCCCGCACTGCATTCCAACATATGCTTGAGGTAAAGGAGGGCGCCGCCAATGCATATTGGTAGCACGTCGCCTCCTTATAGTAAGAGAGCTGGTAGACATTTTAGTAAGCTGAAAACTTGTCCTATTATTATCATCCTCATAGCGATTGCCCAGTTGTGTCCAAAGTTTGCACTTTAAAGCCTGAGCTCCACTTATTACTTTTTGATCGGTATGTTAGCTTTTCTGGAAGCGACTGCCGTCTGAACTGCCATTCTTTGGAAAATCTGCGACAGAGCTTCGTCCCTTAGTTATCAGGTGTAACTCACCGGGCTGGTGAGGTAGGCTTAAGTCTCATGGATGTTGGTTTTGCACCCAAATTGAAATCTAAAAGCACGATTATCTTTGTAAATATAAGGGTTAATTTACCCCACTACTCCCCAGCCAGGTCTGCAGTTCTATGTTAGGGTATTATAGGAGAGTTATAGAACTAGTTTTCAGCTAATAAAATGCGTATTTGTGGAAAACGAAACAAAAAATTGCCAATCCTCCACGTCGCTCTATGCCCCGCGTCTGCGTGAATAAGGACTTAGACACTTTTTATATATGTTTTAAAAAACAATTATTCAATAAAATATCGTATAAGAGAAAACGATGATAATGTTCAAAGCAATTGTACTAACCAATCCAAAAAGAACAGTTACAAGTATTTTGCAGAATGTGAACGACGTAATACTATAAGTAAAAAGTTATAATAAAACAAAAAAGATGAAAAGCAAGAACAAATACTAGGAAATGTTCGGTAATGTAAGATATGAAAAGAAAACCATCACACGTTACAAATCTAAAAAATATACAATGTTCTTTCCAGAGTTTTTTTTCTATTCTCTCTTTATCTATCTGTATTTTACTTTTAAAGTCGACAAGTAACAGTTAAATAAAATAAAGTATAACATGTGATAAATGCTTATGTCCACACTGATATTATATCTTTTAAATCCACATAAATACAACAATACAACCATTTCACACCTATTATCAACACTCTGTCGTATTTTAGACAAAGAAAATTATTATAGTATTTACATTGTATGTTAATATTGATAGTTATTTGTACTGGAAAAATTACTAGCCTTCCGTCTACATGGAAAATCTTTTCCTAAACTACTAAGGAGTTTGACTTCAAGACGTGAGACGACCAACTTCTTAGTCTCCCTGTGATCATGGACACTGAAAAGCAATCGAAAGATAGAAATTGTAGAAAGTAAATCGCTACTAGGTCTGCAAGGCGAATCGCTGCTTGCAATGTTGAGCTGAGTGATACAATCAGAGACAATGAGAGAATCGGATTTTGAAAATTTTGAACAGTGATCATTCCTCCGTGGCAAGTCCGATTTTGAAAATTCTTTTTGAAAGTGACAACCCTGGACATACTTTCTGAGCGTGTAAAGTTTGGTCACAGTGTCTCGAGCGGTTATTATATAATTCCATCTGGAATTTTTTTAACGGTGATCATTCCTCTATGGTAGCATTATTTTTTTCAAAATATATCCATAAACCTTCCTCTGATTGACCTCTTTAATCATGCCAAATTTGGTTTTGATTGGATTAGTAGTTTAGGAGGAGACCTGTGACAAAGAAAATCCTGAAGTCTAGTATGAGGAGCTTTCACTCGACTTCGTCTCACTCAGCTCAATTATCATGCAAGTGCTACAGCAAATTTACGAAAAGCTTGGTTAATTTGCAGAACCGCTTATAACATCTTGGGGTTATCTTTTCGAGGGCGCACCCGGGATCCCGTTCCTAAGTTGGGGAGGACACCGTGTGGTTTAGTCGGTTCGTTTCCGATACACCCATCTCATTGTTGGCACCGATGGAGTAGAGCCCGTTGGGGTTGATTACATTCAGGAAGATATGCATCGACACTTAACTTATAATATTTCACAATATAGCGGCGATAGCCCAGTGGCGTACGTAACGGACTGCTGAGACGAGGTCTCGAGTTCGATCCCCAGTGGCCCCGGGCACACACCTCTGAATTTTCGTAGTTATGTGTGCATTAATAAATGTTAATTATCGCTCGCCGGGTAGATGGTAATAGGCTCGCACCCTATTACATTGGGACCTTAACATAACTGGCGAATCGTGGGTGTGTAATTACACCTCTGCCTACCCCGTCGGGGATACAGGCGTGAAGTTATGTTATGTTATGTTATGTATTTCACAACATTGGCAAAAGGATTTTGTTTGTTATCTAGGTATGGTAAACCAAAATAAATAATGCTTTGATTCTCATTTGGAAGCCAAATGATCGTGCAGCACCTTATCAAAGAGCCGCACGATCTTACGTTTCATCTTTTATTAGTTTGGCATCTAATTACTGTGTGTGTTAGAGTTAGATTTACTCAAAATCTTTACTTTATAATCCTTTTAGTTTCAAAACGAATTTCTCTTTACGTGACTATTTATTTTATTTATTTATTATGATCTACCAACATTTTGTTTACACGGGTACAAGCAACTAAAATCCGTTCAATTAGTTTTAAACCAAATGTAGCAAATAATTACTACAGTGTATTGTTCTTTACTGGCCATTTCTCGTATCTAGACATCCAGAGTAAGGAGCATATTACCGCATTATGGAGCTGGAAAGGAGCTGAAAAATAATATGAAAACTATTTATTGGAAATTCTTCAGCAAATAAAGGAATTTCCGACAAGCGTTCATGTAAGTCTTCGATGATTCGAAGACGTATAATGTTGCTATCGGCTTCTATTCAAGTGCTTCCATTTACAATGTGATCGCGTGATAATATTTTTGTTTAATATACACTTTCGCTACATGAATATTACATTTTTTATTTAACAGGAAGCAAAACAGTAGTATCTTTATGCATTAGAAAAAAATATTGATGGAAAAATTAAAAGCAGCGAATAAAAACGATGGGACGACATCAAAAATAACTTCGCTTCAATGCACATAACTGCACTAAGGATGAAAGAGTATTTATGGATGGTATGCTTTTAGTATTAAGAATATTTGAAACAAAATCAGCAGTTTTGTAAGCGATGGGGTGAAGCCCGTTTTGCACACGCCAAAAAAAATGCTGCACCCTTGGAAATTGCTTGAAATGATCTAGGTGTTTGAACTATCGTATTAATTTAATATATCTCAGAAATATTTCGATTTATTCTAAACTGGGACATTACCTTCGACGTAGAAGGTATTTGGAATATTTAATTGGAGGATGAGGCTGAATACGCTGCAAATTGCAATGGCGTCGATATGAATGTGTCTGCGCTGTCCTGTTTATTTATTTTATTAATAAATGCAGCTAGAACTACTACAGTGGCTACAAAAGTGTGCAGGGAGAGCTATATTTTAAATTTTTAGGATTTTATTATTTATTTTTTTGGCATAGCAGCATTCATAGCAACGACGGCTGTGGAATATTTTATTGAAATTGCCATTAGTGTATGGTACTTGTTTTCCATGACTGGAATTTTAATATTTTGCGAATACTATAAAGAACATTAAAATTATAAACATAAACTATATCTCACACGTTTGTATAGAACACTTAATATTATAAGGTATTTTATAAAGTTTATATGATAAGTGAAAATGTAGACTTAGGTCTATTTCATAATCCAACGAATTCTATCGCGAGGCATCCCTTCCAAATGGTATACAAATTCTGACTGAAACTTTGTAATTGCATTCATACTTGAATAGGTCAATTTCACTAGCCAGCTACTGACCCTTCATGCTATCGTAAACATAATCTTTCAAAGTCCATTTTTATAACACCTCTAAGAATATTACATTGGGAAGGTTCGTCATCTCATAACTTCGCGGTTGTAAATTTGATTCACTGAGCTGCGGCACTTTCGATTTACTGGAAGATTGGAAGCGGAGATTTAAATAAATTGCAGAAGTAGCAAGGTACGGATGCAGAGATTATGCAAATGTATTTTGCTGGCAAAATATCGCTTGTTTGTGTCTTTACTGAGGGATATACGTATAGAAAAAAATATCAAGCCAAATGGAATTAAAACAGTAGTTTTATATATTGTAGTAGGTAGATAATATAACGTGTAATGCAGTTATTTTCTTGCCTGATATTAGTTATCTTCTTCTGTAAAAATAAATACTACTATACCCTGGGCATAACGCATGCTCGACGTGTAATTATAGTTTTTATAATGGGAACTCATTAACATCTATAGTTAGCCAGTTCGAAGCTAATATTTTTTGGTTTTTGAATGTATGAAAGTGAATTACTATTGATACTATTAAAATAATAGTAAAATCTGCGAAGAACACGGGCGTAACTGTATGACGAGCGATATGTAACTATTTCCATTAATAATAATAATGAAAAGGAAAACAAATGCATACAGCCCCATATTTTCTTCCGTGTTAAATAGAGATAAAAAAGAAATCACATAACCTTTTTTTTTAATCGTGCGGAAATCCCTTCGGATACCCCCCCGCCGGCCAGCGGGGGCGGTTATGTCGGGCTTGAACCGACTAAAACCGCACGCCGTCTCGGGTCTACAGACGCCGGGGTGTAAGGTTACTCATAGAGCACATCCCTCGCACTCCGACTGACCCTGGGCCATTCGCAGTGTCCCCTCTAATAACAGCAGAGGGGTACCTGGAGCGACCACCCCGACCCGCGGGCCTTGCAGGCCCGCCATACCCCGACCCTATCGTGCAATGGGGTCAGCTGGCCCTGAAAGGGCCGGTTGGTCAGACTCTTGGCCTTTGACGTTGACGCCAGCTACTCCAGAGGAGCAATCAATGATGCGTCATCGCTCACGTTGCCCAGGGTGCACTAAACTTGGAGGTGATCCAACCAGTCGCACCCCAGGGAGTACCTTCCCTCGGATAACCCCCGACGGCCAGCGGAGGAGGTTATGTCGACAGCTTTTAACGTGAACATAATATAAAAACAAGTACATATGAATGCCATATACTCCAGAACAAATTACACAACGCCATCTAGGCCCAAACTAAGCAGTGCTTGTCATATGGGTTCTAGACTGCGGATAAACATACTTAGATACTTTTTTTGTAAATAAATACATATTATACATAGAAACACCCAGACCAATGCAAATTTACATATTATCACTGAGCGGGAATCGAACCCGCGACCTTTGAATAAGCAGCCCAACACACTGCTGCTACACCACAGAAGTTGTCAATTACAGGTATAATGTATAGTTTAATCGAGCGTGTATATCTTGGATGTTTGGATGTTGGTTAGTCAATCACGCTCTGGCTGAAATTTTGTTAAGGGATAGATTATAGTCTAGAATATGGATTATAGGCTACTTTCTATCCCTGGAATAGGTTCACATGGGAAGCGGGAACGGGATCAGAATCCCATGCATAAACACAATATTGTGGTGTACGACGGGTGTGGTATTTTAACTCAAAAATATAGACATTCGCCTGCCCCTCTTCCATTGGAGGCTGATTTTCATTATAATAATATTCTAGGAATAGGCTATCTAAACTAGGGCTAACTAGAATTAGCATAGTTGAACTAGCTTATAATATGGGTTGCAGAATGCTGATAAACTTGCTTGAAATTGTACGGAGCAAATAATTCCATCTAAGACCAAATGGTTCGGCACCTCTTTTCTCTACCGAAATGTAAACACTAATTCATACCGACTCACTTCTTTACTTTTTCCTACAATCCCGGGTCTTTTAACCCTCAAATGCATGATTTTTATGGGTATTAATAATAATATTTAATATTAGGCCTTGGTTCACGAGCTTGTCGACATGTGGGCTATGGATTCAGCAATTTTTATTCTGATCAGAATTGTTCCACGAACCGGTACAGCGGTACCGGTCAAACTTGTGTGTGGAGCTATCACTATTCTTACTTTGGGTCTAGATAGCACTGAGTTGAGCACCATTGTTGGGTTCAAGTTGGTTGAACTTAGAATCTGTGAATGAATTGTTTTTTTTTTTAATTTTTTTTTTTTTATAGTTTAAAGAAAACTTACAACAAAAAAATAACTTTAAAAAGATAAATAACATGATTTATATTACGCATTTGACGTTTTGGGGGACTGTTTGTTTTTAATTGTTTTTAATTGTTTATTCATAAAAATAATGCCGGGACTTCTACTACGAGACTGTCCCGCAGAATACGGGATGGTTGGTTACCTTACAATTGTGATAGATTTTTAGACAATCAGTGTTCCTTCATTATCATTTTAATAATGAAGGAACACTAATTGTCTAAAAATCTAGCCACCCATAATCAAGGAAGGGATAGGCATGTAAAAAAGTTTTACTGACTTTTATGTATATTTAGCACTCAATTAATAATATTTTATATGTACAGTGTTGAGTAAATTTTGGTAAATATCACGTAGAATCAAATTGAAGCTGCTGAGATCTCTGCTTTTGGGTAATTTTGACTTTGACACATTTACATTGGGATGTTTTGTACTTATCGACATAGCACAAAGAATTAGCAAGCTGAAGTGGCAATGGGCCGGCCATATCTCGCGAAGAACCGACAATCTTTGGGGTAAACATGTTCTTGAGTGGAGACCGCGACTCGGCGAACGTAGTGTAGGACGCCCTCCGGCCAGGTGGGATGACGATCTGCGAAAGACTGCAGGCAGATGCTGGATGCGGCAAGCTGAACACAGGGCGCTATGGCGCTCATTGGGGGAGACCTATGTCCAGCAGTGGACTAGAATAGGTTGATGATGATGATGATGATGATGGCAATTTTAGGCAGTATGCGAGAGGGGTTGATAAGGGTTAATGAACTCGTCTTCAATTGGTATTACCACGTGAGATATCCAGCGTAAGATAAATTTAAGCTTCTTGAGCGACATTTTGTGATAGATATACTAATTGTATATAGTATGTATATAATAAAGGCGTGTTTGGTACTTACTTCAAAAATTAAAAAATAGCCAAGGCTTTCTCATTGTCCATACCTCTCTTGCATTAATTTCCTTCTTCAACACGGCTTTTTTAGCTTAGGTATATCATTTTTTTATGGATAGAATATCAAAGTCCCGCGCACGGTCATTCTGGTTCATAGACTTCTCTATGATCAAAAGTATCTTAGCTATAACTGTCAAGAATGCTATCCAGACTGGACCATAATGTAGTTAAGAAAAAGTTCAATTCTAGGTTGGGTAACGTATTACCCAATCTAGATTAAACAGGCAACCGTTTACCCATTCTCTTCAATCAGTTGATTAACAAGTTTTTACATCCTGTACTCTTGTTTATTCTATATTCATTATCATCTTGACTTTGCCCCATTTTCTAAGCGTCGATTCATCCTTGAATGGCATAAATGAGTGTTGTAAAAAGGCGGTATTTCTCGTTTCGTGTTTCTAAAAAAAGTTCTGAAGAAACCTCTAGACATTGCCGCATCACACAGATACTAGTATGGTATGGCCTTTTGATCATTTCGCCCTGCCATTATTACGAGGCCCGTTCGTCGTACGTTAGCGCTAGTACAATGGAGCTCCCGTGAATGCTGGCTGTTTTAATGTTATTTGAATCCTACTCACGTAAAATTATTGTGCAGAACAACTAGTATATAAGCTTATTTTGTTAGTACATAAGTAATAGTGTATATAATTAAACTGATTTAACAAAAAACTGTAGGAATAATCGTGTATAATAGTTATAAGTTTGCGACGAAGAAATCGTCATTGTTTACCGATCTATAAGTGTAAATTGTATCTTATTTCGTGTCACCTCATTTCTACTACCTATTAGAATACAAAATACGGTATATAAATCATTGTAAATAGAAAATAAACACATAATTGTAAGATTGACCGATCGACCATTAGGAAACCGCGAAAAGTCGTTAAGCCGCGGTGTCACTAACGAGCCGCGAGAGTTCGATCGGCCAATTAGAAAATTCGAATTATTTGGATTAAGAGTATAAAAAACCGCTGTAAATTGACCCGACACCTCAGTCGGCAAGTAGAAAGTCAAGCGAGAAGTGCTCTCTCCTCTTCACAAGGAATAAATGAAGATACATGAAAAAATCTCTCTTTAATTCTGTAAAATTCAAGTACTCTTCGAGGCTGCCCATAATAAGTGTTCCGCTTAAGACCAGCACCGTGCCGACATCCACATACCAGCTCACCCCCCAAACTACACACCCACTGCGGCGAAGTCGTGCTGAAGGGCAGAAAAAGTCTCATCGACGGAATTGGCTTTGGGTTGTGTACATTTTTGGTCCTATCGGAGCCGGATTTGGAGTCAACATTGAAGAAAACCTTAAGTGGAACACGAGGGTGGTCTCGAAGAGTGCGTGCCTGAATTTTCCACTGTGAAGAATTGAAAAATTGAAGATGCCGACTACGAGGTCAGAAGAAAGAAGCCGTAAAGCCGCCTCCGTTCAGGGTCCATCAGACACCGAGGGGACCGCCGAATCCGGGACAACCACGGAAACGTCTACCTCGGAGAACACCACAACGGAGGGAACTACGAGCACCGAGACGGTGACTACCATCGAGCCACCGTCAGCTACAGCACCAGGTCCGAAAGCAACGGCACCTGGAACAGAGAAGATAGGGAAGAATAGCAAGTCACAGCCGCCTCATCCACAACCATCCAAGAAAGGGGTAAAGGGGGGTTCATCTGTGCATTCGAAGAGCAAAGCCGCGAAGATCGCAAAAGCAAAAGAAGAATTACTTCGTCTTAAAATAGAACTGGCAGCAGCGAAGATCGCCGCCCTGGAAGAAGATGAAGACGAAGATCAAGAAATAGAAGAATTGAATCAAGAAGAAGTGTCGGCGGCAGCTGAGGAGAAGGTCGGCGAGTGGTTTAGCCGTCACGAATCACCACCTCCTCCCATGTTGGCCATCGCCGATACACCACATCAGGGGCCAGGTGAACCAACGCCGACAGCAGCGCCACCAGCCCAGCAGCAGAACTTCAGCGAACTGGCTACCGCCATCACTCAAGCGATCAAGGCAGCCCAGCGACCGAAGTTCATCGAGCTACCAATCTTCAGTGGAAGTCACCAGGAATGGCTGCCGTTCAAGGCAGCTTACTGCGAAACAGAAGATGGCTACACCGCCGTGGAAAACCTCAACAGGCTACGAAGAAACCTCAAGGGGAAGGCGAGGGAGGCAGTCGAGAGTCTCCTCATCACCAACTCACAGCCTGCTGATATCATCAGAACATTAGAATCAAGATTCGGGAGGCCTGAAGCAATAGCAACTACAGAAATGGAAGTGCTTCGAGGACTACCAAGACTGAGCGAATCACCAAGGGACATATGCATCTTCTCAACGAGGGTCACCAACGCCGTGGCGACACTCAAGGCGCTGAACTGCATCCACTACCTATACAACCCAGAAGTCTCAAGATCAATGGTTGAGAAACTTACACCTGTTCTCAAGTATAGGTACTACGACTTCGCAGCAGCTCAGCCGAGGGAAATAGCGGACCTCTTGAAGTTCGAGAAGTTCATGAGAAGAGAAGCAGATCTATGCGGACCCTACGCTCAACCTGAAAACCTAGCAGTCCAGCACACCACTCATCAACAGAAGCGCCCCCAGAGGATCAACACGGTGATGGAAGCCCAGCAGCAGGTCAAGACGTGCACCATCTGCAACGAGCAACACCCCATCTACAAGTGTGAGCAGTTCAAGACGGCTGACGTCAACGCAAGATGGGACTTAGCCAAGGAACACAGGCTGTGTTTCCGATGTCTACAGAAGATGTAGAAGAAACACACCTGCAGAGAACGACGCTGCGGCATCGACGGCTGCAAGCTACTGCACAACACCCTGCTGCACTACAGAAGAAAAAGGGACTCCACAGAAGAAGAAAGCACGAACACGGCCGAAACGATCAACTCGGCGTGGACGGGAAAGAAGACCACTTTCCTGAAGATACTGCCGGTCCAACTGACGGGGCCAGCAGGGATGGTCAACACCTTCGCGCTCATAGACGACGGGTCAACAGTCACACTACTCGACGACACCGTAGCAGAAAAGATCGGCGCGACGGGACCTATCGACCCACTGCGGGTCGAGACCATCAACAGTACGAAGACAGCTGATCAACAATCAAGAAGAGTCTCATTGAAAATACGAGGCATTAAGGATCCAGCTGAAGAAAAAGTTCAAGCCAGAACATTGAAGAACTTAAAAGTGTCATCTCAACGGGTCACCTATAGACAGTTACGAGGGTGCAGTCATCTCGAAGATATCACCAACGACCTCACCTATGAAGAAGCAAGACCTAAGATCCTCATCGGTCAAGATAACTGGCACCTGCTGGTAACGTCCGAGACCAGAACGGGCGAACCAGACCAGCCGGTAGCATCCCGAACACCCTTAGGCTGGGTGCTCCACGGCAGTGACACGAGGACCCTAGGACACCGCATCGAGTACGTCTCCCACGCAGTGGAAGACTCGGAAGACAGCCGACTCGAACAGATGGAGGAAAAACACTTCGAGACAGACGACCTGCTCCTCAACGCTCGGAAGCCGAAGACAGATCCAGATAAGCTAGCATCTCGCATCGTGAAAGAAAATACAGTCCACAACGAAGATAGAAGATACGAGACTGACAAGCTGTGGAAACATGAAGAGACTTCGATTCCGAATAACAGCGAGAACTCGTTGAAGAGAGTTCTCATCATAGAGAAGAAATTAGATCCTGACCCGAGCTTCAAAGAAAAGGACATGAACGGGGTAATCAGCACATCACTCACCGCCGTGATGGGCACCAGACTCGCCGAGACCGTCATAGAACAACATGAGAGAAAACATGATTCAAAGACCTTCTGGACAGATAGCAAAACAGAACGAGATACATCGCGACAAGACAAGTCCGAAGATATAGAAGAAAGGGTACACACTATAAGTACCAAGAAGAAAGAAAAATTATCTGAAGCCCTGCCCGTAGTCACCCGATTCTCTAACTGGGACCGACTACGTTACGCTACAGCTCGAGTCTTACAGTTCATTCAATTGTGCAGACGAAAATCGGAACGACTCAACTACAAACGGACTAAGAAAAACCCTAAGGCAGATCCAGACTGGAAGAAGGCACCACAGAAGAATACAGCATCACCTTCCGTACTGAAAAGGACTTTAAGCGCCGATAGGAAGTACATACCTATCACCGCCGAGCTCCTACGGTCAGCCGAAGACCTCCTCATGCGAGCATCACAAGAAGACTCCTTCAGCAGCGAGATTGAAGATCTGCAACGAGGAAGAGTGATCCCGAAAGAAAGTCGCCTTCATCAATTAAGCACCGTATCTGTCAACGGAGTGCTGCACTTGAGAAGCCGCATACTAGCCGTTCGAGACGTATCCGACGACATCAAGACGCCTGTGATATTAGACGGAGATCACCCTACGGTCAAGCTGTGGATTCAACACACCCACAAGAAGTTGCATCACTCGGGAGTTGAAGCCACTATCAACGAGTGCAAACAGCAATACTGGGTTGTACGTCTACGCCCGGTAACACGCTCACTACTACGACAGTGTCTACATTGCCGCATCAAGACTCAAGCACCACGGTGGAGTACAGCAGCCGGGCGTCTTCATTGAAAAGGACGCCGAATCGAGATCCAGCTGGAGAGCGGCACAGCGCCTGGCCGACCTCTTCTGGACCAGGTGGCTCCGCGAGTACCTGCCGGAGCTCCAACACCGACGCATGCCGCACGGTCGAGGACCCCCAGTATGCCTACATGACTTGGTCTTACTGGTGGACCCCAACGCACCCCGCAACCTCTGGATCCGAGGACGAGTCATCGCAACGTACCCCGGGCCTGACAACGTGACACGCACCGTGGACATCCAGACCAAGGGAGGAGTGCTGCGCCGGCCGGTGAGGAAGCTGATCGTCCTGCTGACCGAAGACACGAGTTCTGCACGCGAAGAAGTGTGACTGCGTCTCACGGGGGGAGAATGTGCAGAACAACTAGTATATAAGCTTATTTTGTTAGTACATAAGTAATAGTGTATATAATTAAACTGATTTAACAAAAAACTGTAGGAATAATCGTGTATAATAGTTATAAGTTTGCGACGAAGAAATCGTCATTGTTTACCGATCTATAAGTGTAAATTGTATCTTATTTCGTGTCACCTTATTTCTACTACCTATTAGAATACATTATACGGTATATAAATCATTGTAAATAGAAAATAAACACATAATTGTAAGATTGACCGATCGACCATTAGGGTATATCCGCGAAAAGTCGTTAAGCCGCGGTGTCACTAACGAGCCGCGAGAGTTCGATCGGCCAATTAGAAAATTCGAATTAATTGGATTAAGAGTATAAAAAACCGCTGTAAATTGACCCGACACCTCAGTCGGCAAGTAGAAAGTCAAGCGAGAAGTGCTCTCTCCTCTTCACAAGGAATAAATGAAGATACATGAAAAAATCTCTCTTTAATTCTGGAAAATTCAAGTACTCTTCGAGGCTGCCCATAATAAGTGTTCCGCTTAAGACCAGCACCGTGCCGACATCCACATACCAGCTCACCCCCCAAACTACACACCCATTGCGGCGAAGTCGTGCTGAAGAGCAGAAAAAGTCTCATCGACGGAATTGGCTTTGGGTTGTGTACAATTATCATGAAATCAGTACTTATATGTCATCAAAATTCAATGAATGGTATACGTATCATACTAACGTTACAGACAATACATTTCTAAAATCATAAAATAATACGAGTTCATTTTAACACCCACGCTTTCACAGGAAAAATAACAACGGAAAGAGACACCTTTTATTTTGAAAATAAAAAACAGAATATAAGCCTTATTGCCGTCCATCCGATGGGAGGGAAGCCGGCATCGCTATTTATGAGCTAAGCCTTCGTCAAAATCGTTGAAACCTTTGAAATAACCCGCATTGTGTGGATATAAAAAGGTCGCTTAGATACATTTTCACTTTAGCGGCTGTTTTTATATTTATGCAAAAGGTTCTCAGTTGAACTCAGAAAACATATTTTTTGAATTCTTTTTTGTGTAGTTATGGGTGAAGTTCATAAAAATAAAATTTACTGCGAATGTTATGATGACTTCAGGTGAACATAAAATTCTATTCAAATTAAAATGATTTATGACGTTCGAACATGAATATAATACTAGAAGTATTTTGTTGTTGGCTTTTAAAATCGTTAGAATATTCATTATTTGTCATTGTAAACAAGACTCAAAGAAATTCTGTATAATTAATTTTACACTATTCTGCTGTGCATAGAATAAATACTTTATATGAATCAATTTTCTAATCAAACCGTACCACATAATTAAATGTTGAATATGTCTCCAGACATAGTAAGCTAGTATTTATAAATGTATAGGGCATTGAGATAAAACAAGTAATATGGACATCAATGGTTTAAGTTAACAACCCAATTACATTAATCCCAATAAACACATCGACATTTAAATTAATATATCCATATGGCCGGACTTTTTTTTCTTTTTTTTACGTGCTGAAATCCCTTCGGATGCCCGGGCCAGGCCGGATATGGCCGGACTGTAAAAACTTTCTTACTATTATTACCCACGCACACAAAGATCCGGCATAATAAAACCATTATAATAAAATCATTAAAAAGAAGTTGGGATAAAAGTGGAACGCATCGGGGTAAAAAATAATATAATTGTTACTCAATACAATGTTAATAAGATTTGGTTTCAAGTGACATGATTATATTCTTCAAAGAAGTTTACATTACAGTTTGTCAAAAAAAGCACGAAAAGGCATATTATATTTATGCTCTGAAAGTATACTTCATTCTATTGATTGTTGCAGTGCTAATATGCCTAATTGTTTTATAGAAAAGATAATAGAAATGAGAGCGTGCGTTATATCAAAGCAACTCTCTATAAGTTTATACTAAGAGACCTTCCGGCCTATTCTATTCTAAGGATCTGATCAGCGTTTCTCTGTTTGCCACTCGATTACTGTCAACGTGTTGTTTTTGTGAGTCGAGGAAGCCATTCCTAGTAACGCACAAATGTAATACTTGATGTCATATGTTGAAAAGCTTATTCATCGCTCAATATTATAACACTACTTATTACTTTTGTCTAGAAGTCAGCTAAAACGTATATAAACGAGAATGTTGGCTGCCCAGGAAAACTTTTAACTAGCTCAATTGGTCACAGTATTCCCCCTTAGAAAGGCACTAGTCATTAGATTCAAATTTTATCCTGGATGAGGACTATTTCCTATTTAAATTCATAAGTTAGAAATGAATTACGGGTCTAGAAAAGCAGAAGAATAAAATGCTAATAGATGATGCATGATGATGTAAATGCAATCGTAATTTGTCATAATTGATCGTGATTGCGCGGTTGCTGCCGTGGAAGGTAATTTTATTAAATTACCAGACTAGACAGTGTACGGCTGACATAACAACGGAAATCATTATTGCTGTGTCATTCCCCATTTAGAATCGGTATTAATATTGAGTATTTGACCTTGGCCTTAACATTGTTTGATCTATTGATGATGTATTTCTAAATATGGATAGTACCTACTGTCTCTCCTTACCTAGTTTTACAATTATATTCAGATCGCTTTTGCGATCTCTAATTTTTCTTTTGAAATAAAAGTAGTCTAACCCGACCCCACCAGGCGAGGCCGCGGTGGCGGCCAAGGTCCGCCGGCAACCCTGGGGTTATCCTTTCGAGGGCTTACCCGGGGTGCCCGGCAACGGACACTTGGGGAGGAAACCGTGAGGTTTTAGTCGAGACACGACATAACCACCCCCGCTGGCCAGCGGGGGGGGGGGGTATCCGAAGGGATTTCCGCACGTAAAAAAAAATAAAAAAATAAAAAAGGCCTTTTAATATTACTTATTTGCCAGGGAAAGTCCCGTCAAAATCGGCCCAGCCCTTCTAGAGATTACCTAATTCAAACAGACAGAAGGACAGACAGACAGACAAAAATTTAAAAAAAAATTGTTTTGATTTTATAATATTTGAATCGTATCATATGCTCTTATGCTTATGTATTTATTTAATCTTACTATTTTAATATAACAAACAGACCCTTAAGTTTTATCTATTTGCATAGATTAAAATACCAAAAAATCAAAGCAAATATTGTGAGATTGCTAGTAGAAATCAACTTTTAAAGCTGCGCGTTGAAACTGAACTATAACTAATTTAAAAAACAGAAAACCAAAGTAATATAATGAGTTTCCTGTAAATAATCTTTTTTTTAAATTGTGTGTTAACATAACCATTCGCAATAGATAGCAAAAATCGGTATTGATATGTGGCAGCATGGAGGCCGCGCGGGATAGTGGTCGACAGTTTTTAGGTTTTTACTTTTTTTATAATTATAATAATTAGAGGTTTACTAGCAGCGCGTTAATATGTTGTAGAGATTTACGTAACTAAATATAACTATTTTCCTCCCTGGCAATGATGAGCGATGGCTACTACCAGTCACATATTTAAGTCAAAGGTTTCAGAGCTTTTAGCGCCTCTACTGCTTCGTACGTGTACTCATGTTTCGTGCATATAGTACTGAGCTAATTTCCTAGGTCAATTAACTTTAAAATATGCTCTCGTAAAACTATATTTGGCAAGTCTACATCTGGAATTGAAAGGTGCTGGGTACGGAGCAACTCAGTCGTCTGCCTCTATAGAGTCGGGCATTGTTACTTATTGGATTGTGGTTTAGGAAAATTCACAGCATACAGAACTTAGAAAAAGTACTCAATTGTTGGCAATTTGCACCCTCGATATTTCATGAAATGATAAACAAAATTTGCGAGATAATGATCAGCTATTTGCTTTTGTCCTTACAACTCCTTAACTTCCTGATATGGTGAAAGTGGCTCTTAACATAACTCCCTACTCTAACTACCCTTTTGCAGATATAATATAAATATCAGTATATAACACTAGATGTACTATATACATTATCGAACTCGAGTCAGCTACTAAATTGGCATCAACCTTCTCAGAGCTATAGGTTGTAAAGACTTCCAGCATCGGAATTAAATATTAATACTCCCGAGTTCGCCTTCATTAATCATTTGGCCAACTTAAGTTACGGAGAAAAGTTGTGAGGAGTTCTAATTTAATGATGACCTCTAATTTTATGACCGTTTAACCGAAATACCAAAGACACCATAAGGATATTTCAAGAATCTATGTTATTTTCAAACTGTTTTGTTTTTCACCTTAATACACTTAATGTGTATGTTTGTGTATCTTAATTTAAATATGTTTGTAATTTTGTTTGTGTGTGTTGATGTATTCATTCTCGCTATCATACACAAGTATTTATACCCCTTTTCTTATTTTCACGATCTCCTCTCGCCGGTCTGCTGGAAGAAATTTCTTTAAGAAATAAGCAGTTCTATTGTACTATTCTTTCCACCATCTAATTTTTGTAATGTTTTATTGTGTGTGCATAAATTATTAAATAAAGAAATACACGTTTGTGACAACCCGGTATTCGCTTACTATCAGACATTTCATGTGCTTGTTTACTACTTTTTTTATTTCTTTATTTATTATCATCCTTCAAGCCTTTGCCCAGCGCAGTTAGGTTCAGCTTTTCAGTCTACAAAACGGCCAAACTTCTTCGATAATTTTAGATATAAGTTTCCGTGAAGCGACTACCATCAGACCTCCAGAACATACTGGCGATTTCGAAGTTGTGTAGATAGATCAGTTGTCGGACTTTTCACGCACACGACTATAGGAGCTGAGCCAAAAATATCGAATTTGTAATGTTTGTTAAAGCGTTTAACGGGTTATCAAAAAAAAAACAGCGGTCACTTTCAATAGGTGGCGTACAGAAAAAAAAATAGCTAAAACTTCCAGTAATTAATAAATGCTGGGCGATTGGCAACGTGCTCTTTGTTTACGTCACAACTTTTTTTCTCTTTCGAGACAGGGGATTGATGGATTATCTGCTGTTATTTGAAGACTCTTTTAGTTTTATTCAGAATTTTTAAACTATAATGATGATTTTATGTTTTAGGTGAGAGCATTTATCGCAGGGCTGGGGCTACGGTAGCCCCACCAAAATTTTTGGGGCCAACCTGATCTGCTAACCAATTCAACTGTTTATTAACAGGCAAGTTCTGGCGCAGGATTTCCCTCGGGGTTGTAGGATCAGACGGTGGTTGTATCCGCAAAAGCTAAGATAAGCCAAAACAAGAGAAAGAGTAGAAGAACAGACCCCAGGCAAAGTACAAGCTTTGGATGCTATTGAGACTAACGCTGTGGTGATGATTATGAGGCGAGAGAATTTGTTATTTACGACAAAGCTAGTTAGATACTCATTTTATGGTAATTGTCACACAAGAGAGGTCATATAAAACCGATCAATTGTTATTGAGTTAGATAAATAGACTTTAGGGAGATGATTTTTTTTATGTGGAAACCCCATGGGCTTCACCCCATCGGTGCCAACGATGGGGTGGGCATGTCGGAATCGGACCAACTAAAACTACACGGTGTCCTCCCCAAGTGTCCATTCGGTAATGCACCCCGGGTAAGCCCTCGAAAGGATAGCCCCAGGGTTACCGGCGGACTTTGGCCGCCACTGCGGCCTCGCCTGGTGGGGTCGGGTTTTATCCCGCGTCGGTGAGTTGGCAGGCTTGTGTAGGACACACACGACACGCCTCCGTCTTAGCCTGCTTCTGTAAGGACGGCGAGTCGGTCAACTGCGGTCCTCAGGCCTCGATCATGGAGGTCGGTAGTCCCGGGCGTAGACGTGACTGCGGCGTCCTCGCCGCGCACCAGCTCGGGTAAACTATAGGCCTCACAGATTTAGGGAGATGATAGTATAGTTCTTCGTCTCACCGTTATTTGTTGGGACCGAGACTCGCTCGCCTAACATACACATTAGGAGAAATCACGCGCGTGATTGAAGAGAAGCTGTCTAGGTATACTTATATAGGATGATCGATAAAAAACATCTTAATTTTGATAGGGACGATGGTCCTAATATACCACCAGCTTGAGATCCAGTCATTTAATTAATTAAACTCAAGAAAAATCGAAATATAACAAGACTGCACTACACTGTAAGCTATAAAGTTGCAGCTGCATGAATAGTTTGAGATAAACTAACACATCAAACTATAAGACATACACCATCTTCCGTCTCCACGGTTTCAGTATAAATAATCCATTAAACATAGTTTCAATTCAATGTTACATTTCTAATTGGTGTTGAATGAAACAAGTGTTATTGTGAAATTTTGGGTTAAATATGTTAAAAAAAGGTACTTAACACAGATTCCATCCAAAATGTTACAAAAACACTTGTGTCACTTCAACAATGTGACGCTATCGTAGAAAAACCATTAGCGATAAATACAAACAATAAATAAGAAAGAAAATAAGTCCCCAACACAATATAAATCACGAGAATGTGGGCTTAATGATATAAATTATATTTACGTACAGATTTGATATCAATATGGTACATCTCAATACACGGTGACATACTAGTCTATTTCAACCTTAACATGGCACTTTTCGAGTGTGAGTTTTAAAGCAGCTTATTTAGAATTCAATTAGTATTTATTCACTCGAGTTCTGTACATCCTGTTGACAACACGGCATTAAGCTAAACGTAATAACAGTTGGTTAAACACGCTGTGTTTATTAAGCAAACATTGCCTGTCGCGTGCGTTTAATAAGATGCGAACACACAGATGACGCGCCAATAGTAAATGTATCTACCATCGATCATTGGTGATGAAATTTGAATATATTTTGATATCGTTGATTAATCATTGAGTATTTTTATTTATTGAAATAGCTGATTACTGAAATTATGAAGCGGCACAGGCTGAAATATAACGACAATGTATATGAATATTACTTCACCTCACTTGATGGTAAGCTTAAGATTAAGTCTCAGGAATTAGGGTCACCATTACAGATACCAGCCCCGAGGAGGCCTGGACATGGACCCGGGACTGTAAGAAGAAGGAAACACGTGTGCTGGGGCTGGTCACATAAGGCAACGAGAAGAGGACGGTTTGGCAGTGAAATTCATAACCTAGTTTAGTTTGAATGAATAGTGCTTACTACTATCGGTGAAATTCACGCAATCTCGTAACCGTCTCTAATTAAGGGGACACATACGCGAGATCAGGAGTTTCTTAGGTCAACAATCAGTACGTCATCATCACTAAGCCAATAGTATATTACATCAATAAGTTACGAATCCAATAGTTCATTACATCAATAGATCGTTTCGTCAACAAATTACTTATCAATAGTTCATGAGATCAACACGTTGGTCAACGATATAAAAGCCGTTATAGAATAAAAATAAAACACTTCCTATTATTAAACCTTCCTTATTATTGTTAATTTAAGGTTCTGTTCTTTAATAATTTCTAAAATTGATTTCTTATACAATATCCACTTTCCACAATTCAAAACCTTCTATTTGTTTTTGAGATGATCATAGTATTGGAGGAAACCAAGTTAGTCTTTTGACAAATAATTATGTGGGGCCCCCCACATAATTATTTGTCAAAAGATTTTATTCGTTCAGTACATAGTTCATAATATCGTATAGGGTATAAGGGGACACCACTACGACCTTTGGGGCCCAAGCCAACCTCACCTGCTATTCGGTACACGTCCTCACAACAGCAATGCAATAATAAGGAAGGTTTAACTGCCGACTAGCAGGCGCTCCCATAAAAGCCAAGATAAACCAAATCGAAAGGAGGAGAAAGATTAAGTGGATCTCAGGCTCCGACGTGTCCTCGGATGAAATAGGGAATAACGCAAAGATAATGATGATGATGATAGTACATAATATTCATCGAACTATTGAACGGCATTCATGCACATCATAGATACCTATACAAACATACATACCTACTTTGTTTTTATTCTTTTTTTTTGGATCACATCTCCTCTAATTGATATTTATTACATGGTTATATACTCCCAGTGCGACATGCATTTTAACAATTTTCATACAAACTGTGCGAGACAAATGGCGCGTGCCTTGCAATCAGTTATTGTAGTGACTGTTTTCATGCAAATATAAAGTATTAAAATGTTTTTCTTAAAAGTTAGTACCTAGATCTTTATACGGCAAATACGCCATAACATAACATAACTTCACGCCTGTATCCCCTAAGGGGTAGGCAGAGGTGTATTACACACCCACGATTCGGCAGTATTTACAAAAAAGAAATGCAAAAATACCCAGGAAGTTTACACTAAAATTCATGCAATGAGTTTCAGTTGGAAGAACTGAAGAAATCTATTGTGAGATGTGATAACGAAAAGCTTATTGAACTGTCTGTGATTTGTGTGGAGAAAGCAATTCAGCATTCCAGAAGCAATTGATAAATCTCTATAGCTCCCACATTATACAAGTAAATTTAAAAAGAAAACTTTGATCTTCGGTCTGCATGGGTTGTAATGTTTATAAAAGTTTGAAATGTATATTAAAGTTGAAATTTCATATAGTATTCTTTAGGTAAACTAAAATATTTAAAAGGTATGCGTTTCAAGAACAGAAAAATAAAATTATTCGGTCATATAAGGGACACCCTAACCTACATACACGTGACGAATACAGAACCTTCTCTTCTAAACTTACTTAAAAGAAATGTAGAATATCATTGACAGTTTGCATTGAGGATACATATAAAAATAATTTGTATCTTTAGATAAACAATATTTATAATAATACGAAATGTTTCATTTTCCCCAATAACTGATTTTAAGTCGATGACCAAATGAATAAGTTTTGCTCATGAAATATTGATGTAGTAAATTGTTGACGGAACCATATCTATTGATGTAATGAATTATTAAACTTCTAACTTATTGATGTAGAAATCTGTTGGTCTTTTACATTTTAACCTAGAGGTGTTGACATACTGATTGTTGACCTAATGAAATGCTGATCTCACGTGTATATTTTTTTAATAAAAAAATATTCTACGGCATTCTATACAGGGCTTTCTACACCCAAAGTAGGCATAGTTTAACTAGCTTGTGTTATAGGTTACAGAATGCGGATAAACATACTTATATACTTTTTTTTGTAAATACGTGCATATTATACATGTCCAAATGGACATTTATTATTTTTGGAATGCTGCTTTATCCACACAAATCACAGATAGTTCAATAACTTTTTCGTTTTCATATCTCACCAATAAAAAGTGGTGATAGCCCAGTGGTGTACGAGGTCTCGAGTTCGATCCCCAGTCGCCCCGTGTACACACCTCTGACTTTTCGCAGTTATGTGTGTATTAAAAATGTTGATTATCGCTCGCTTAGTAATGTGCCCGGTAGATGGCAATAGGCTCGCCTCCTATTACATTGGTACCTAAAAATAACTGGCGAATCGTGGGTGTGTAATACACCTCGGCCTACCCCGTCGGGGATACAGGCGTAAAGTTATGTTATGTTATACATAGAAACACAAGTATTCCATAAAACTAAACTAGGTTACCACGTTTTACTCAATTAATTTTTATTGTGAAGTCCGCTCTTTATTATTTATGACAATCCAAATAGAATCGATTTGCCGGAATACAAGTAATATGTCTGTGTTAAGTATCTGTATAGATAAAAGGGGCATTCACATGTTAACGATTGTCAGCTGCCATCTTGGTATCTATTACATTCGAAGACAAGCTATTCCTTTGTTGGGGTTTGCTATCGGTTGCTGTATTATCAACGAATAAGTAATAGGTACTTCTGAAACGTTTTAATGTTTATCTACACCCATGCTTTAAATCCTCTATAAAAGATTCTGAAACAGTTAGCTTATTGCCAACATTAATACATCCAATGTCCTAATAACCATAATATCATCCGAACGGGTGTTATAATGTTGTATGAAATTTCATAATAACACTCCTTTCGCTTTTTCAATCGCTTCCGCGCAAAAGGTTACTCATCAGACAGCCAAATTCTTACCGCTCGATGCGTGGAATCTGTATGAGTTTCAAAAAAAGAACTGTCATTCACAAGCGTTGCATTGCACTACCACAGCGGCGGCGCACCGTAAAAAAAAATTAAAGCTTATTCGTTCGAATTCGAATTCCCGCTATTTTTCTTCGCTATTATTTTTGCAAATTGTTTTGTTTACTTACGACAATGAGCGATTCAAGTTTTGATAACACACCTCCAGACATTTCGAATGCAGCAAAGGACATTTCTAACAAATTACTACCGGAAAAATCTAGAAAACAGTATGAAAAGGCGTACCAAGATTCGCCTCATGGTTTCAGAATATTTTATAGAGGACACATCATGGGTGTAGATAAAGTCTTGTATGCAACTGTATAATTAGGTATTAAACACTCATGTGATACTATTATAACACTCAGCTTCGCTTCGTGTGATAAACCCACATTCATGTTTTAATACCCCTCATTATACCACAGTTGCATAAATAACTATTAAAAGTTGTCTGCCGAGGAAGAAGTAACTTTACACATAGAAATAAAACTAATTCAAGCGAATTCTATCGCGTATAACTCTGTTATTATTCATTTAAACTCATAATCATTTTTGTTGCTTTTGAGCAACAATAGTCATTCGTGTAAATTATACAGAAAAGGCATAAGGCGTAAAGAATAATCAAAGCAAAATCGTATGTATCGACACGATCGCATAGCAAAACCGTACGTATTTACGCGATCGCAGAGCAAAATTGCATCATTACGTACGATTTTGCTTTGACTATGCCTTACGCCTTTTCTGTATAATTCACGTCATAGTCTCTTCGTGACCATGACTCCTAAAAAGCAACCAAAACATCGAAATCAGTCACAACATCAATCAATCAAATAATAACACGCAATAAATCGTGATAGAATCAGTTAGTGTTATTTTAATGAACGAAAATTGGCACAGTGTCCAGTGTTAAAGGAAATGTGTAATCAATATTTGTCACTATTGCTGGTAAAATTAGGTACACTATTTTAGTTGCTAAAGCAGGCATCTTAATGTTTCATACCCAGAAAACGAGTAGGTATGGCTGGGGTGTGTGTTGGGTAAGCTCCTCGAGTGTCGCTCCGATTCCGATCCCGCTGCAGTCCGGGGGGAACGGAATCGGAGCGGCCGGTACACCCTGGGCGGCGGTCAATGGCTTCCCCTTCATAGGGTTGGCATTGATCGTCGGCCAATACCCAACGTGGCGGGAACACATCGCTCTCCGTACTCCTCTGCTTTCAGAAGAGACAGGATGAGCGATGCTGTTAGTGGTGAGATGGCCCAGGGTCAGTCGGGGTACGAGGGAAATGCTCTATGGGTAACCTTACACCCCGGCGTCTGAAGACCCGAGACGGCGTGCGGTTTTAGTCGGTGCAAGCCCGACATAACCACCCCCGCTGGCCGGCGGGGGGGTATCCGAAGGGATTTCCGCACGAAAAAAAAAAAAAAAAGGTATGTTAAGGATGGATAAGCAAGCTCTTTGAACAACGAGTACGTTGTAATAATAAATAAATGAGAAACCAGAGAGTAGTTTAGGCTGATTGGTCTATTTAATAGCCCACTAAGGTCTTCGGGACCCAAGCCAACTTCACCTGCAGGCCGGTACACCTGCTGATTGATGGACGAAGATCTGGTGTAGGCCTTCATCGCGAGGTTAAGAGGTGTCACTCTCCTAAAAACCGCGTGAGCCAAATCAAAAGGTGCAGAAGGAATAAGCGCAGGTATAAAAGCCTTTGAATAAAAGTTCTAAAAAGCAACTTACCAAAATACAATGAAAATTTATTATAGGTGCGCATAATATATTGTCGGGGTGCGAGGGATATGCTCTATGGGCAACCTTACACCCCGGCGTCTGCAGACCCGAGACGGCGTGCGGTTTTAGTCGGTTCAAGCCCGACATAACCACCCCCGCTGGCACGCGGGGGGGTATCCGAAGGGATTTCCGCACGATAAAAAAAAAAAAAAAGGTGCGCATAATATATCAAACACAGGTGGAGCAAGTTTTATACACATTTATACAAATTAATTATGTGCATTCTAATTTATTTATATTATATATAAATATGCAGTTCATGACCCCGTGAAGTTCGTAAGGGCCATGAACTTTGATCGCTTTATAATACTCGCCGTCAAAATGCGTGTATAAACATTTTTTACTACATAGTGTAGTCATAGGTATATTTATTTGTTCAAGCACCTAAGTGTTAAACGTAGCAGCCTGTCGATAGAAGTACTATCAGACATACTTCATTATTTTGTGGCATTGATAGTGGTGGGTAAATGTGATTATTCCGAATGTACATTAAAAAATTTGCTTGAAATCATACAAACAATCAAGCAAAATATTACTTCAAATGGGTATCGAACCACTTAACGTAGTGGCGGTTGGTGAAACCATTACTCAAAATCATCTATTGAATATAACAAACTATGCAATTTCAAACCTCTATATTTCTGAGGAAGTTGAAAGCATGGCTCATAAAGAAATGTTTTTATACTATATGTATATATATATATATATGTAAAGGTAAATTATAGTAACTAACATTAGGAAATTATTGAGGTAATCTAATAATCATTTAATAGGTATTATTGAATTCGCTTAACGACCGCCGTCTTCCATGAGCGCAGGCATGGGGGTGGCAGGTGAGGCCGCCTGTCACCCCAGCAGAAGCAGGCCGGGACGGTGGGGCGACTAGCGCCCCTCCCCCAAACCGGGGCAAGACGGGGACACCGTGGTTCCCAAACCCGAAGGGGCCATCTCGAAACCGGAGATGGCCCAGGGTCAGCCGGGGTGCGAGGGATATGCTCTATGGGCAACCTTACACCCCGGCGTCTGTAGACCCGAGACGGCGTGCGGTTTTAGTCGGTTCAAGCCCGACATAATCGCCCCCGCTGGCCGGCGGAAAAAAAAAGGTATTTTTGAATTATGTTATTATAACTTTGCGTTTAGAATGACTTGCATGTTATTAAATAATTTGTACACCAGTAATGGTAGAATATGCTGCACCTACCCTTTTGATAAAAGACCTGTATTTCACCACCATATTAAAACAAATAAAGATTATCATAAGTATAAAAAAATAAGCTTAGAGGTTAATGACTCCGCCTTAGGATCTAGTAGTCCAGGATTCGTATCCTGGCCAACACTGCCGCTGTGAAGCCACTCCTTACCACACACACTTTAACTTAACTTTAAGGGGAAAACTAGTAATATCGGTTACTAATATTCTTAATAAAAAAAGTAAATATATTCGTATGAACAAAGTTGCACCGATTTCAAACATAATAGTTCAATTATTTAATGAGTCGTAAGCAAAAACTGCAATTAATTTCAATTGTGGCAACTGAGACAACTGCCTTTGCGACAATCAAAGGCAAAACGCAATTCAGTTACGAAACTGGTCTATCTAATTGATTGATGATGATCATACTTCTTAACTCTACAAAGCACTTGCAAGCGTGATTCAACTAAAAGGACAAAAGAAACGACTGTCAGAATATTTAATAATCAGTAATATTATCTGCGATATTTAATTGATCATTTTTACATTACATGATATCAGTATCTATAAAATATTTTGACTGATATTGAACCGATGATGGTCTGGTATAATAATTTTGTTTTGATTTTTTTGTTGCTGCGGCAATATCGGTATTACTTCAATAACGATCAAATCAAAATGAAATCTGGTTATTATTATCACCCTCATAGCGATTTCCCAGTTGTGTCCAAATTTTGCAAATATTGTTTTTGATTGGCTTTTTCGAGAGCGACTGCCGTTTGACCTCCCAGGCCTGAGAGGAAATGCATCGACTAGCCGATGATTATGGCTTGGGCCCCGAAGTTCTAAGTGTACATAGGCGTATGTACTCGAATGTCAAGAGTAGCAGAGAGTTTGTATGAAAACAATTATGAAAGTAGAAGAAGCGAATGGCGTATGCCAGGATCGTAGATTCTCTGCTTACCCCAATGGGCAAAAGGCATATCTGTATGTATGTATAAAAGCATTCCCTCTCGCTATGGTGACGGATTCAGCCAGGAGCAAAGCTAGTTCTTTCTAAAAATATATTTTTTTCAGCAGTTCGAGTCTGGTTGCCAAGACGATGTATATTTATAATATATTTTATAGCTTTGTAGATACAATAAACATCTGAAGCTAGACTAAATCATAGCTCTATAGAACAGACACTTTGGAAGTAGCGGATGTATCTACAGACAGAATGATAACAAGCTATTTAGAGGTGTTCAGATATGGATAGAATAAACAAAACATTTGGTTCCGAAGCTGTTAGTAAGTTAAGCCCTTCGGCAGCCATCGTAACTGTGCTTCGTAACCAGTTGCGATCGAAGTCTTTTTCGTCCTTGGTTGTAGCCAGTTACGATCGAAGATGTTTTCTTCCTAGTTCGATACCAGTATTAACTACCAAAACCTTTTATATGACCACTTATGATCGAGGATATTTTCTTCCTTATTCGACACCAGTAACAATATTGTCAATTAATCGTGATGGCCAAACGTACAGTAGGGTTGCCTTCGGAAGTTATCGAAACTTCCGATGGCAACCCTACTGAATGTTTGGCCATCATGCTTAACTCATGCCCGTAGCAATAAAGTTAACCGGTCCCTGTATCCCAAGGCTATTAAAATAGCAAACATTTCGAAAACTCATGCCATATTTGAATATAACCCTTCAATATGAATCCGTCAATATAAAACTGGTTCAACGGACATCGATGACCTATTTATAAGTCACAATCGCATGTTCACGGGGGTATAAATTGAATTCATTCACTCAAAGCAATTTTACTACTTACTAATAGTCAGCCTTAGAAGCAGATGTTAACTCACATCATATTGAACGTTAATATTCATTGTTATGTTAGGCTGTTATTGTCATTAAAACCTTGACTCGAAGACGATTCCTATTAATATGGAACGTTAGTTTGGTTTTAATGCTTGGTACTTTTTCGTTACGCCAAGCTTTATTGCTTATTTAGCTGTTGCTCGCAGCTCCACCCGCGTGGATGTGGGTTATCGCAACCAAAAGTAACCTTAATGATTTTACTATGAGTCTAGTCAACCAATTGCAATCAAACATATAGTATTTTTAAATGCTGACCAAGACCTTTCTGATAAAAAAACTACATAATTATATACCAATGAGTTTTCACATGTTGTTAGCTCCAGACAAAGCATTCAAATTCAGAATCTGTATCTAGAAATTTATTTCGCGCCAATGATCGTCACAACATTTATAATTTATTACCTGCCCACTAATTTAATCTGTGTTGGTAACGAAGCGTACGTGTTTATGTTTATTCATATAACCGAAATATATTCATGAGGCTTGTTACGACAAGTCTTTAATTAATCTTTTTCACATGATGAATCTTTCAAACATATTTACAAAATCATAGTACATACGAAATCGGAAAAGTCAACATCCAGGAACGGACGAGAATCCGTTTGTTCATAAGAATTTCGGTTACTGAGTTCAATTTTGCCCTAAGATGGTTGTATAAGATATTTCGGCTTTTCAGGACGTGTCCAGGTAGCTTAGTTGGTCAAACTAGTTCTCCTAGAAAGAGACTGGTCGCGGGTTCATGTCCCATCTTCGGTAAAGTTAGTATACTAATTGCTCCATAATTTCAATAAGAGGAGATGTATATCAATTACTCTGTGATATTTACGAAGTTTTTGACTCAAGGGTTCGAACGTTCTACTATAATATCAGATAAGTTAGCACGGGGTTATATCCAAGCTCAGTGCAAACGATTTGTTACTAGGTGAAAGTAAAAAAAAACATCTAAATATGTTTACACATATTTTAGTTGTGCACAGACTAGGTTAAAAAATATTAACATTTTCTCTATTGAACTACTAAATAAATGAAGAACCCTTAAAGTCAGGGTTCCATAGAATATAATCTTCTCAAAATTTGAGTTTTGCTCTTGATTAACGATAAAAACAGATAGATTATTATAGATAATCGTTAATCATTGACACCTCAAAACTTATTAACATTTAGCATACAACAAAAAATTGGTCAATTATATTTGTATTTTAGTGGCCTTTACTTTACTTGGTTGAACTAATAATTTAATCCCCAAAAGACAACATAAAAAAACTTTTGCATCGTTGAGTTCAAATAATAAAAATAGCAACCTTTTTCTAAAGATTAAGATCGGAAAAAGAGAACATCTAGAACGGGTATTCGTAGGTAACGAGGATCCGTATTTCGCAAGAATTACCTTTAAATTTTTTTAAATAAATATTTTACGACATTCTACACAGCGCCTTCTAAACCCAAAGTAAGCATAGTTCAACTAGCTTGTGTTATGGGTTCCAGAATGCGGATAAACATACTTATATTCTTTTTTTTTTAAATACATACATATTATACATAGAAACACCCAGACCAATGCAAATAGACATATTCATGCATACTAATATTTGCACTGAGCGGGAATCGAACCCGCGCCCCCTGTCGTAGCAGTCGAATGCACTACCGCTACGCCACAGAGGCCGTTAGAAATAGTAAGCGTACAAAATGCTTAAAAATTTAATTGAAATAGCAACCTTATTCGTAAACTTTAGGAAAGAACTATTGTTTAGGACGGGCCTATTTAGGATGCAAGTCCTTGCAAGAAATTTTCGTCATGCCTGTATATCTCCGAACCGAAGTGCCAAAGAGAGGCATATTCATCATCCGCCTAACCCGGTTGCATCTGTACCTTGCGTAGCGTCTGATCTCCTGCCAGGGTGCGTCCGACTTTATACGTTTGACAACGGTCCAGGCTCAGTCAGGCGTCGACTGTCGCGGGTTCAAATCTTGGTTTTAATTTTCTGATTTATATTAATAGCTCAAGAACCTGTCTGTTACGGCAAAGGTAACAGTAGTGTTTGTTCTTCAACTAACTTTACAGCTAAAGTGATAATTAGTTTCTAATGCAAACAAGAACTTTGAAAAGCAAGGCGTGTCAGAGGATCGAACTTGAACTGCCGGCACAAGACGCTAATGGTTAACCAAACAATCGTCAATATTTCATCATATCAGCAATCGGTGAAAATAACTTTTAATAACATTGAAATAAAACTGGATTCTATCGCGTTTTATTTGATGTTATTTCATTATTTACATTGAACCCGACGTTTCAGTTGCTTTTCAGCAGCAATTCCTTTAACTTAATTATGTATTTTTAAAATAGGGATGTAGGGTGGGTAGTGGGTGTAGAGTGGTGTGGAACCTAAGATAGAAACACGCTTGTAGGATACGACTACATACAGGACGCACAGCTAATAGAAATCTCTATTCCTAGACAGTATACTTTTCGCAGAAAATTTTGTTGATAGAAGACATTGTTTGTAGACATTTCGGTACATAGGAAGCACTGTACACAGAGATCTCTCTTCATAGATAGCACTTACATAGATAGAGGGCCTTACTAACATCCTTGAGGCCCAAGCCAACCTCAGGTGCAAGTTGATGCACCTGAGGTGTGAGAGTTATTTATAAGTAGTTGTACATAATCATTTTAGGTTATTGTTGTGATGTGCTAAACAAGGTATTTTTAATTATTTACGAGTTTCTTAATGATTTAAATTTAGAATATGCCCGGACCGCCCAGACAATACAGTGCGTGTTTGCGGAAGCATGTGTTGACGGCTACTGTTCTCATTTTATAAAAATAATGGCGATGAATGCATTCTTAACAGAGTATTTGTTAGAAAAACGTAACGTGCTGGCAGAAAAATATCAGAACTCGTACTTACCCCTATTGCTCCACATAGAGTAGCGTGTAATTTACAAATATCATAATTAATTAATCTAATAGTACCATAATATGGCATACTAATACAAATATTCACTAAGGGGTCTTAATGAATATAGAGATTTGAGTTCATGCAACACTAGCTAACCAGTTCCGGCTTCACGTAGGAAAATTTCGTGAAAAGTAAAAAGTCTAATATTTTCCAATCCCATGGGAGCATTAGGAAATAAAGTATGTTCAAACACTCTTGAGTCAAAATGCAATGATCTGTCAAGAGTTCAAGTCAATCCATCAACTACTTTTCGAATTTCACCAAATTTCGTGGTTATTTTTTTAAAATAATTACCCTGCAATAAGAGCCCCAGGATGACTTTAGATTGAATTTTACAATATTACGGTCAGATATTGTTCCTTTACAATTTTACGGAAGTTGTGGCATTGTCTCAAATTGCCGGTGACATGTAAAAATTATATATACAAATGGACCGGTGGTGTTGTCAGTTAACAGAGGTAGACAAGTATGTAGTATGAAAGCGGCTTACGGAAACTGGGCTAATGCATCTCGTCTAGCTCACTCTTGTTATACATACCGCCACAATATTAGTATTAAGCTTTATAACACTAGTGCTTTGGACTTGGTCTACATCCACACTACTATTATAAAGCGGTAAAGTTTGTATGTTAATACGTAAGGTGTGAAAATGTAAAAAAACTTACCCAGTCGGCTTGATTTATTTCGTCATCTTGAAAAATCATCGACATATTTCAATAAATTGACATAAAACATAAATTTTAGATATTCATAAAAACCGCATTAAAATCCGTTGGGTAGTTTAGAAGAGCTCCGCGAAAAGACACTTCAACTTTGGTTTATGCTTTGTAAAGAGTAATAATAATAATATTATAGAGAGAACTGGCGCAAACCTGTCGTACTAAGTATTAGTGATCGTATGGATGTATGGAAGAGCAAAGAGTTGCATGGACGTTTCTATCGGGCTCTCCATGGGCCTGATATAGATTTACCAGCATCTGTGTCTTGGCTACGCTTCGGTGACCTATTTGGGGAAACCGAAAGTCTTGTCTTTGCAATTATGGACGAAGTTGTGATGACGAATAACTATCGAAGTTTATTCTAAAGGATGGTACGGTTGACATATGTCGGGCGTGCCACCGTCCCGGAGAATCCCTTAGACATATAATTTCTGGTTGTTCTTGTCTTGCCAACGGCGAGTATTTGCATAGACATAACCAAGTAGCCAGGATTGTCCATCAACAGCTTGCTCTAAAGTATAACCTTTTAGAATCAGAGGTACCGTACTATAGGTATGTGCCCGACGCAGTTCTCGAAAATGGGCACATCACATTGTACTGGGATCGATCTATCATCACTGACAGGACTATTGTAGCTAATAAATCTGATATAGTGTTGATAGATCGATCAGAGCGCCGCGCAATAATTATCGATATCACCATTCCACTTGACGACAATCTTGTAAAAGCCGAAAAAGAAAAACAAATGAAATATTTGGATTTGGCTCACGAGGTTGTCGACATGTGGAGTGTGGATTCGGCAATTATTATCCTGATAGTTGTTTCGGTTCACGGACTGATTGCCAAGAGCCTCGATCAACATCTCAAAGGCTCGCGTTAGGCAGATGGGTCAAGGGCTTGATGCAGAAGGCAGTGCTCCTCGACACGGCACGTATCGTGAGGAGATTCCTCTCTCTGGAGCCCTAACCACCGGTAGCTTGGTCCCTGTACCCGAAGCCGGTGGGCCACTATTTTTTATATTTTTAAATATTTTTTTTTTTTGTATAAATTTATATGTATTTAAAAATATAATTTAATATGTATTTAAGTTTAATAAAGGGTTTAATATTATAAAAAAGTGCGTAGGTACTGTGGTGTGCGACCTCGTTCGACACACCACGGTGCGTTTACCTGGCCATCATGTGTCAGAGTTTAAAAATAATTACTTATTTGATTTAAATAGAGCTTAGGGAAGAAAAACAATTGCTGCGTGGTGCATTCGGCTGTGCGGCTGACAGCGGGCGACTTGACGCGCCGCCCGGGTCCGTCGGCCGAAGAGAAGATATAAGTGTATTAAATTTAGGCTCAGTCCTTGAGCGGAGTTCGCGATTCCCTAGTTCGTTTAAAGATAAATATATACGCGTAAAAACCTCCCTAAACCCGATATAAGAAGCTTTGTTAAATAATAAATGATCATATAAATATCTTCCCTTGTGTTTATCTTATTATCAACACGAGGTATTGTGGCGTCCAACCCCCGGACGCTACAACTGGTGGAGGCGCTGCGGTCCATACAGCTGGTGGTTGCTACAGCTACAACTGGTGGAGGAACGCCGGTTTCCATACAGCTGGTGGTTGCTACAGCTACAACTGGTGGAAGCGCTGATTTCCACAGGAGCTGGTGGTTGCTACAGCTGGTGAAGCGCTAGTTTCCGCAGAAGTCGGAAACGCCAACATTCTGCAGTTGGCAGTGGATGGATCGATCCCGTACCGTTTAAAGAAAGACGTCGTGCGACAATTGGAGCGACGCATTTATCAGTATCGTTGTGTTTATTTTGCTTTTATGTGCTTTTATGTGATATTATGTGCTCAACGAGAAGATGGCTATGATGGTGGCTTGTTCCAGAATGTTTCAATAGCATTGACAGTTGCCTGCGGGTCAATAGGGCCAATAAGGACTATAAGTCTTAGTAGAATTATAATTCACGTAGTAAATAACGTGTTATGTGTAATATTTTATTATTAATATGTGTTCTCTGTTTATTCCATATTGCTGCGCTGCTGAAGATAAATAGATTTGTTTTGTTATGTTCGTGATGTTCTAGCGTAGGAGTTAGGCAATTATTTTTTGTCCAATGTTGGGAGTGGGAATCTAAACTTTGTAAGAGAGTCAAATCGTTCTGGACATGAGTGCCGACGATGATTGAAAGTTGGTTTTCGATCAGACTCCTCTTTATGAAGTAAGGTTCTCTTTCTCTTTAATGTTGATTAAAAAGTAATTTAGTAATGCGTAGGCGACATAGTGACTGCTTCACATGCATAATGTGTAAAGATAGATCACTTTATGTCATCTTTTGTTTTTTAGTTAGGTAGGTCTTAAAAGTACTCTGTTACTAAGTCCCATCAGGGCAAACCTTAAAATGTGTCGTCAAATGACACCAAACTTTTCTTTGATGAGGCTGATTGTGGCCAGGCTTCTTTTATTCTGGTTTTTTGCCTGGCCAAGAATGAAGCAATTTTTCTTTGTTCGTGTTTTTCAGTATTTATTACAGTTTAATTGCTATAACTTGAGATTCTACTATCGTTTACTAATTATTACAAAGATTGCTTCGTTATTCCCATTGTAAGGGACAACTTTTTTTTTTGTGTCCCAGATTTAGTAGGCCTAGGGCTCCAGCTGTCACATGAGGCCTTGGGCGTAGCTGGTTGTGGTGTGCGACCTCGTTCGACACACCACGGTGCGTTTACCTGGCCATCATGTGTCAGAGTTTAAAAATAATTACTTATTTGATTTAAATAGAGCTTAGGGAAGAAAAACAATTGCTGCGTGGTGCATTCGGCTGTGCGGCTGACAGCGGGCGACTTGACGCGCCGCCCGGGTCCGTCGGCCGAAGAGAAGATATAAGTGTATTAAATTTAGGCTCAGTCCTTGAGCGGAGTTCGCGATTCCCTAGTTCGTTTAAAGATAAATATATACGCGTAAAAACCTCCCTAAACCCGATATAGGAAGCTTTGTTAAATAATAAATGATCATATAAATATCTTCCCTTGTGTTTATCTTATTATCAACACGAGGTATTGTGGCGTCCAACCCCCGGACGCTACAGTACTTATGTATGCACGTAAGAAGTTATACTTCTTTGGCGTACATAATAAGATAAAAATCTTTTTAAAAATCTTCTTAAAAAGTTTATCCTTCGTTTATAGAAATAGTAATGTAAAAAATTATTTTAGTTTTAAATAAGTTTATAATAATAAGTTAATAATATAATAAATAAGTTTAGTTGTAAATAAATAATACACACCGTAGCCTAACAAGTCAAATTCTACAAACGTACTCAAAGTAAAGTAAAGTAAAGTTTTGACTAGTTCTCGGTTTCTCGGGACGGACTCATTTTTCCCTAACGCGCCAAATGAAGTGTAACTTCAACAATACAGAATCCTATTAATTACAATTACTACGAATAAAGTGAATAATTTATTAAGTATTTTAGAGTCCAAGATAAATACGTTTACTGCAGTATATCTAGACAATATTGATGGTGATATGAGTATTTACGAAAATTTTAGTCTCCCAACAAAAAACGTGCCATCCTAGTTCTACTTATTTTTTTTTACTTATACTTTATTCAGCACGCACATACACCATTCACGTAATACCTCACTTTTGTGTAAAGTACTTCTGTGAGTACATTAAGAATATTGCTGGTTTCGTACCGCAGAGCTGATTTAATCTTATTATGAAATTCAGCACTAAACTTTAATATGCCATCATTCTCAGCGTGTGTGAGCACGTGTGAATTAAGGTAACATTACAATATAAGATGTACATAGCGAATAGTCTAAGAGGCGTTCGCCAGTAGACTCTAGTATTTTGATATTTTTTGTTTTTTCATCCGAGTGCCAATTTCGAGTCAAATCAAATCAAACTATCTAAAGAGTTCTGAATTACACCCAATTGTCGTTTTCTTAAACAAAACACAATATCACTGTCACACCGACCCGAGATTCGACCGCAAGTAATCAGGTAAAGTAGTTATTATTATCATTATAATACATTACCTAAATCTCAGAGTGTAGATCTAGAGATATACACAACTAATCGATTTATAATAACTATGAAGTTTTGGCGTTGCGAAACTAATAAGATTACACAACAATCTTATACTATTAAACTAGCAATTCTTGTATAACATACCTCTATACACTAAAATCTAACACTATCTCGGCAACCACTATAACGACTTGGATGAACATTTCTCAATAGATGTAGATTTGTTTTCAGTTGATCTTTAAAAGTATTTTTCCTGAAAAGCATGCGCCAAAACCTTGTCCTTTAATCGGCAGATTTACCAGCTAGCAGGTTAGGTTGCCTTAGGACCCGAAGACGAAAATAACTGAACCCCTAAATATAAATACACCCAAAAGAATTGTATTTCTAAAAAATCACTCAACGGGCTGGAAAAAGTTTTTCGTTCAACAGTTTGACCTACTTTAGTTCAGATGCCGTTGAAATCTACTCAATGTTATAATGTCAAATCAATTAGTAATGGCTAATTCACTAGTACCTACCTTCCATTAGACTCGAGAAACTACTTAAAACAGTATATTAGGTAAATATCTGAACTACGTCGATCTAACGTATTATATAAGTAACCAGTTTGATGAGGTCTTTCATTTGTATATAATATTATTATGTCTGGAAATGGTCTTGCTTTACTTCATCATAATTAAAAACTAACTGATGCCCGCGGCTCCACCCGCGCGGAGGTCGGTTATCGTTTTTTGGTCATATCTCCGGTTTTAAATAACCAATTGCAAACAAACATGCGGCAGATGTTAAGTCTAAATATGGCCTTTCTAATAGATCTTTTTTTTATACATAGGACACGTCAATTTGACTTCACCTCGCCTGATGGTAAGCTGAAGGTGAAGTCTCAGGAAAGAGGGTCACCATTACATACACGTACCATGTTAACAATGATGGCACTCAGCTTGACGGCCTCATCAGAAGAGGATTGTCGTCGCAGCACCGCGTGACACCCACTGGTCCCACTAGTGCTGCGACCATAATCCCCCTGCCTGGCTATGCACTTGCTGAACGCAATCAAACCGAAATTGGATTACTATGGAGGGTTTTTCGCAATCGTCCACGGTGGTACCCACCCGGCCGAATTTTGTGACAAATTTGTGTCATCAAATTTCTACCACCAGTATAAATAGAACCGCATAAAAATCCATTCAATAGTTTTTAAGTTCATCGTGAACAAATAAATAAGACAAACAAAAATTTTATAAAATATTTTTGTGTTCACAATCATTCATTTAACATAACCAATTTTTTTTTTAGCGGGTGGATACCCCCACGGGCTTCACCCCATCGGTGCCGACGATGGGGTGAGCGTGTTGGAATCGGACCGACTAAAACCACACGGTGTCCTCCCCAAGTGTCCATTTCCGGGCACCCCGAGTAAACCCTCGAAAGGATAATGCCAGGGTTACTGGCGGACTTTGGCCGCCACCGCGGCCTCGCCTGGTAACATAACCATAGTTTTTTTTTATATCTCCAATATACAGAAGCAACTAATTTACAATTTCACAGTAATGGATAGAAGATGTGAACTTAAAAAAGTAAAATTTGCTATAGATTGACCTAAAACAGCGACCAGTCCCTTACAGGAAGAATTGCGCAAGAATTACGGTAGGTGGCTTAGCGTCGCCTCGAGATGTATATAATATATCGGAAAATTTCGAATATCTAGCACGTGTCTAGGTGGCTCAGTTGGTCAGAGCATTCCCCCTGTAAGGGATTGATTGCGGGTTCAGGGCCCGTGCTAGATGTTCTATTTTTTCAATATAAATCTATAGGATAGCTAGCATACTAAATGCTTCATTAATTTCACTTTTTTTTTTACATGTGGAAACCGCCACGGGCTTCACCCCATCGGTGCCGACGATGGGGTGGTCGTGTCGGATTCAGACTTACTAAAACCACACGGTGTCCTCCCCAAATGTCCATTGCCGGGCACCCCGGGTAAGCCCTCGAAAGGATAACCCCAGACTTACCGGCGGACTTTGGTCGCTACCGCGGCCTCGCCTGGTGGGATCGGGTATTATCCCGCGTCGGTGAGTTAGCAGGCGTGTGTAGAGGACACACACGACACGCCTCCACCACGGCCTGCTTCTGTGAGGACGGCGAGTCGTTCAACTGCCGTCCTCAGGCCCCAATCATGGAGGTCAGTAGTCCCGGGCGTAACTCGGGAGGCAGGGTTCTCTCCCGCTCAATAATTTGAAGTAATATGTATTTGCTAATTGTAAACGGTTTCTTTGAAATATAACCACTGTATCTAATATAATTTATACACAAATGATAAATTAATATTATTTTAAGTACTTACATATTTTTATTTTATTTAAATGTAATATTTAAATTGTATTATTCTTATATTAGCAACAATACAATAGACAACGCAAAGAAAACATTAATTAAAATAATATATCTTATTTGAGTTTATGTTTTGTTTATGTTTTTAATCAATACCTTATTAATTACATCTGACTATATTGTTGCTCAAAGGGCGGGATATAGCTGATCTAGATATCGTAACGGAACATAGCTGTGTAGATGGATAGATTTTTTTTTCTTTTTAAAAAGACTATTAGTAACCGAAATTACTAATATTCCCCCTTACCCCTTCAGCTAAGCTAAAATTGCTTGTGTTAGGAGTGGGTTCACGTCGGTAGTGTAATGACCAGGATTCGAACCCGGGACCTTTCGATCGTAGGGTCAACTTCTTAAACACTAAGCTACCGACGCTTCAAATACTTTATATTTTTTTGGCCTGTAAACATTATCTGTATCTCTGATTTATTATAAAGTAATTTGAGATTGAGTTTGAACATAATATTAACAAAATTACAACTCACAAAATGTAACTGCGCTGCTGAATTTAATCGAATCCACCACTGGCTACAGATGTTCGTGATGATCTGTGAAGAAGAAAAAAAGATTTCAATTATTAAAACTCATGTCGAGTTGACTCAGTAACAATATACTATAGAGATGACGGTAATGAGAAAAGTAATCTGATCTGAATTATTAAAATTAACAGATTCAACTGAAACAGGTTGTGAGCGGCGACGTTGTCCAGTGAGTTTTCCATCAATTATTTTTAAATTAAAAGAAGTTCTAAAAACTACGTTAAAGATTTTTTTAAATTACAGTAGCTTTGGAGGGCTTATTCCACTCTAATTCACTGAAAAAATCCATTTATGTATTTATTCCACTCTGATCCATCGACGAATTGGTTTCCACTTCCTGTTCCACTCTGATCTATTGGTGGATTTGTTTCTACTTTTTTAATCCGCTTTGATCCATCGATGCATTCGTTTCCACTTTGATCCATCGATTGATCGGTTTCCACTTTTTTCCTCACTGAGTTTTAATATATTTAAGTTCATTGTCACTAGTACCATTAACAGTTCCATGATGGCACTATTGATGTTTTTGTAACCACTAGTCCCATTTTAAAAGAATATGAAAATAATGGAACTAGTCCCATTTTAAAAGAATATGAAAATAATGGAACTAGTGTTGATTTTTTTATCATTAGTTCGACGTTATTGTTTAAAATAATTGTAAGTTTTTTTTAGTGTGAAACCACGCTTCCGCTAGTTAGTTAGGTTGGTAAGAAAACACGGGTTATATTACTGCTCTTTGATTTGGTCACAATAATGGTGATCTGATCTGAGATACCCATAGAACAAAAATACGTGCATAATAAGTGATATGCAAATTTTGCAAAACTTACGAACATTTCATGTAATATGTTTGTCAAAAGTGAGTCTTGTACAAAAACTTAACTGCATTATGTACTGCAGTGTATAATCTAAACCAGAAATTATCAGTAATTACTAGGTATAAAAACTAAGTTTCTTTAAATCTAGCGCTATTTCACACTTAAAAAATCACAATTGTAATGACATCAACAATTGTGAGAACTTTTATATTCTATGATATGATTTTACGACAAACGTATAGTTTTTGTGATTGAGAGCCTCTTTGAGTATGTTTTATTTTTTTCTGGCCTACGTCGTAATGTTACAAAATCATGAAAATTGCATATTGATATATTTATTACTCAGATATGATCCAGGAATTCTTATGAAGAAAGAACGGTATATATTTTTTCAGTTCTTCACACTAAAGTGACCTGTTCGTTTTATTCTTCGAATAGAACTGTCCTCTGCCGGTGCATCCATACTGATCCAACAGAATCTAGTTACTACATCAAGAACATTCGATTACTTTTGAAAACAACTTCATTCAAAACATTCTGAAATATTATCTGTGTGTAATTACCATCTGTGTGGATAGCGGCCATGCATTTTCTCGTATTAAAAAGCAGCGGATATCACTCTCAGGTTCATAAACTATCTTAATGTATAATTATTTTGATCTGTCGTTCCCTTGTAGCGTGAAATGGAAACATAGCAACAGTTGACAAATATGCTTTTAAATTTATATATATATATATATATAGGGATCCCCCAATAAACTAAATATACTTTGGCATAACGATTCACCATAACTTTGAAAGGCACAACAATAGTTTGACATAAAGATCTTATGGTATAAATATATAATTTCCTTTAGATATAACTGTTATTTAAACTAATGGAGTTTGGTGTACTTTTAAATCTCATAAACTTACAAGGAACATTACTTATTTGCATACAAGTTTACAATATAGATTCATGATTTTCGATTGACAACCAGCAAGGATAGATAGGCCGTCAAAATGAAAACCAAGATTGTAGCATTACTGTCATCTATAACATTCCTGAAACTTCACCTTACCAAAAGGGGTATTTTAGGGCCCAAACAAGATCTTCGGGGCCCAAGTCAACCTTACCTACAACCCGGTACACTTGTTGATTGGGGTCAGAACCCACTGGTCCCCTAATATCCGTTCCTCGGAACGAGGCTTTGGCGTAAGCTTTCTTGTCGAGGCTTGAAGGTCTGACGGCAGTTAGAAGACGCCGACGCCGATAGAAGTCAAAAGTCAAACCAAACAGAGGAGAAGGTGTAAGCGAACCCCGGGCTCCATTGTGAAAGCCTCTGACGCAACCAGGAACAACGCTAGAATGGTGATGATGATAAAAAAATGGAAAATAAAATTCTTTATAAGAACAAGTTTTGTCATTGTTAACTTTAACAAAAAGAGACTAACATGTGCGTTGCGTGGGCGCACAAAAACATTACAATTTCCTAGTTTTTAATGTCTGATCATTATCTCTTCTGATGTTACATGGATATTTTGTTTACGACTAAGCACTCTTCCTAATAGGTATTTATTCACTCACGACCTGACGATAATGATTTTGAGTAGTTATTTGCGCTTTTGTAGGTATGGGCACGATTAGACAGTCAATAAATATCGCGATACAATATCGTGATCTAGTAGTGTGATCCAATAATATAACTACGAATCGCATTTTCACGTCAATTATATCAATACTAATATTGATAGGATCGCGAGGATCGAGATATATTGACTGTCTAATCACGGCATGTTTGCATACGATAGTGAGGTATTTACATGAATTCCATAAAAAGTGTCGACTAATGAGTCTTAAACTACATTTGTTATTGAAGGTAAACTACGCTTATATGTCATTTATGGTGTTTTATACCACATTCGCTGTTTGATTCGTCATTTATTTCAGCTTTACGATAACGTATTAACACTAATTCTTTTTTGTCGTGTAAAATAAGTACCAAAAAAGGTTACTTGTAGTGTTTTCAAACTTCTTTTAAAATTTATTCAATATTGTAAGTTTTTTTTTATTTGCTAGCTTCTATAATTATCGAAAACAATTAAAATTATAATGGTGGCATAAACTTTGTTTATTTTAAATTAGTTTTAGTATGTTGTAAAACATCCTCAGAATTATGATAACAAAAAATCCAAATCCATTACAGAGCTCAAATTACTAACATTTTTAGGGTTCCGTACCTTAAAATGAAAAAAAAAATCGGAACCCTCATAGAATCACTTCGTTATTCCTCTGTCTGTCAAGGCCTGTTTCTCAGGAACACGTAGAGGTACAAGTTGAAATTTATATGATATCCTCAGGTCTGGAATATCTTGTACTTCCCGTTGAGCTAGTATCATGATATTTCGCTGGAAGTCTTATAGCACAAGTAAAGGGAAAAATCCGAAAACAGTAAATATGCAGTTACCCACATCACAAAAAATCTGGCCCCGGCGTCTGTAGATCCGAGACGGCGTGCGGTTTTAGTCGGTTCAAGCCCAACATAACCGCCCCCGCTACCCGGCGGGGGGGTATCCAAAGGGATTTCCGCACGAAAAAAAAATCAAAAAAGGTACGTGTGTCTGTCAAGAGTAGATGCTCTACAGCGACGATAAGTGCGCCCCTCATTCCAGTTTTGTACGGAACCCTCAGTGCGCGAGTCTGACTCCCACTTGACCGATTTTTTCAATACCAATTCGTTTATTCTCAACTATTCACAATTTTTAGTTTTTAATGTTTGATCATTATCTGTTCTGATGTTATAAATGATGATGCTGTTTACTACTGATCACTCTTCCAATTACAGAGTTCAAATAGTCAAAATAAACTTTATTTATAATAATTAATTTAGTGTTTTTGCTGCGCCACCAAGATCTTCGCAGCCCAAATCGAGGTCACCTGCAAGCGGGTAGGTACACCTGCTGATTGACCGACGACTCTGACGCAGGCTTAGGTACCTTTTTTTTTTTTTCGTTCGGAAATCCCTTCGGATACCCCCCCGCCAGCCAGCGGGGGCGGTTATGTCGGGCTTAAACCGACTAAAACCGCACGCCGTCTCGGGTCTACAGACGCCGGGGTGTAAGGTATAGGGGTTGAGAGGTCAGATGGCAGTCGTTCTCTCAAAAACTGCATAATCAAAAAAAAAAGAAAAATAAGATATATATAGGAAGCGTAGGAGTAAGCGGGAGCCGGAAACGCAACTAAGAACCACGCTTAAGATGATGATGAAATTATTAATATACTTAACTGCAAAAGTAACTTGTATTTTTAATATCACGTTCATTTTTAAAATGTTCAACGGTTTTATTTAATTTTACCCACGTTCATATTGATTCAACGAAGCGTTCGTAAAAATTAAATTATTACAATTTTATATAATGCCGAAGCTTTGAAGTTGTGTCCATAATCGGGATTTGAAATGAAGCAATTTCCCAGCAAATCAGTACCGGAATATTGATATGAATTTGAGAATTACCATCCAATAACAGCGTAACCGTTTTTGCTTTTTTACCTTTTTAATCAAATAGGTACAGGATGTTTATTACTCAGTATGCGATTGATGTTCTACCGTACTCACTTCACACATAAAGTACTCACATCAGAATTAGGTAAATAACGGTATTTACCTAAATCTGAACTGAGTGGCTCTATGATTCTATATTAGGCCATCACCCAGCAGTGTAGAATAAGTTGTGAACTTCTTGACTTTTGACGTGACCAACTGTACCTGACTAGCTACCTGAATAGCTGTAATTCTTGTCAACTAACTTAGACGATGAGGGCTAATTTAGTTAGGTACTGAGTTACATCTCGAAACTGGAGATGGCCCAGGATCATTTCGGGTGCGAGGGATATGCTCTATGGGCAACCTTACACCCGGCATCTGTAGACCCGAGACGGCGTTCGGTTGTAGTCGGTTCAAGCCCGACATAACCACCCCCGCTGGCCGGCGGGGCGGGGGTATCCGAAGGGATTTCCGCACGAAAAAAAAATGTACTGAGTTAATTTAGTAAATGCTTCAAATATGTTTTTGTCAATTATTATTATTATTTAACCTCTCAAATTTACATTAAAATAGTTTACATTGCACCAATTCCTATAAATAACATTCAAAAATTGTGACAGGACTGGTGTCTGAAGTAGGCGTGAACCTGTATTACAGATCACCAGCAGGCAATCACCCATCGGCCCTGGTGTTTATGGTGACTGTTAAATAGAATAGAATTGTTTAATAGTGCCATATTATGAGATAAATACGTGATTTTCTACTTTCTATGTATCTTTAAACATTTTCATTTATGTAACAAGATATCCACTGATAAGAAATTAAAAATAAAGGTAAGACATTAACAAAATATCTCGAGTAAGTAGTTACCTCGTTTATGGGCCTTGATATTTTTTCTGGACTCAATTGCATCTAATATTCACAATGTAGGTACTATATAGACGTAACAATGTAATCGTAAAATGAAATGACGTCGATGTGATCCGAATGACAAATCGAATGTCATCCACAAAATTGGCAATAGCTAGTGTCATATAAATAGGCACTGAGAGTAATTTAATGTACTGGGTGTAGATACAGGGTCCTACAAAACCTTTGGGGTCGAAGTCAACCTCATCTGATAGTCATAGCGCAGGCTTTCCTCTCAGTTTTGGAAGGTCAGACGACAGTCTTTCCCGGGAAAGCCAACATACCATTCAAAATCAATAAGCCGAACTATAAAGTGCAAACTTTGGACGGCACTGCAAAATAACTTTGATAATGACGATGATGATATAAATAAGTACTGAGAATATTCGAACGTACTCCAGTCATTTAATAGGCATGCAGTCAATATCAATGTTCATCTGTGAAGCGGGTGTTATGCAGTATTGGTTTTGAATAATCTTGTGTATTTGGCGCTGTTTGGAGTGTCGAGTGTCTGTTGTATTGAAATATTTTTTCAGTATATATGAATACTTATTATGCTAAGTAATAGTTTCAACCTGCAATATTGAGTTTGGAACTTTCATATTAACTGCAGTTATTCTCGCGTGAGACTGATCTCACTACCGCAACCCACTTATTCACGGGATAAGATAGTCGATGCACTGTTCCAAACTATAATTTATCTCTGTGCTGAATTTTATACAGATCTGTATTGGTGTTATTGCGTGAAATAGTAACAAACATACAATATATACAAAAAAAAATATCATATTTATGATATTACTAGGAAGTGGACTTCGCTGAAGAGAATATGTTAGGAATAGTTTTAACTTACGAGTCCACCGGTTCCATTGCCCCGCTGATATCTCTCTGCAACTAAGCTTCAGTGACCTTATTTGATAGAATCATGTCGATGGTTTTTACCCGCGCGAATAACCGGCTACATAACGTATAGTGATGTGCTAGTGTTTGTTATAGGCCTGGGGGTGACAGGTGAGACCGCCTGTCACCCCAGCAGAAGCAGGCCGGGACGGTGGGGCGACTAGCGCCCCTCCCCCAAACCGGGGCAAGACGGGGACACCGTGGTTCCCAAACCCGAGGGGGCCATCTCGAAACCGGAAATGGCCCAGGGTCAGTCGGGGTGCGAGGGATATGCTCTATGGGCAACCTTACACCCCGGCGTCTGTAGACCCGAGACGGCGTGCGGTTTTAGTCGGTTCAAGCCCGACATAACCGCCCCCGCTGGCACGCGGGGGGGTATCCGAAGGGATTTCCGCACGAAAAAAAAAAAAGGTACGTTTGTACAAGGAAAAAATATTTCTGAATCATTTAAAACACAGTTCACACCCGTTCACCCGTACACTCACTGCCTACGCCTAACAGAAGGGTGCTTTTCAGTATCCCCGTGAACCCATTAGGGTTATTACTATTATTACTGAAAAGCTAAATGATTTGAATAGAAAGTTGTCCATCTCGTGCCATTGATAAGCTTTTCCGACTATTATTTGTGGATGGTAGTAGACCTTGGTATGCTGAGTAGTTTTGAGTATTGATTTTATGCAATACTACGCGTGTAATTCTGATCCCACTCCCGCTTCCCATGTTAACCTATTCCAATAACATGTGTTATTCTAGCCTATAATCTATCCCTGTACCAAATTTCAGTCAGATCTGTTCAGCCGTCAGAGCGTGATTGAGTAATAAACATCTAAACAACTTCACAAACTTTCACATACATTGTTATTAGTAGGATTATTACCAAATAGTGCATACCACAGATCTGCCACATGAATTTGTAAAGAAACAGTCCGAAAGATTAACAGTGATCTTTTGGTTCTAATCTTTCTAAGTTTTTTTAGTAATCTAATCGCAATATTTTCTGTTTCAGTAAAACTGAAAATTAACTGTATGTACTCAAATCTATACAATTTTTCCATAGGATAGGATTATTAGGAGATATTTCACTTTAATATTTATTTTTTCGTTGACTCCTTGAAATAAGATAAGTGCTGATATTGGGAGAGGGTCCACGGCGGCAGGGTACGGTAGCAGGTGTGGGTTATCACATCTCCGAGTTCCAAATTTTGATTAGAAGTTAATTTATCTTAGTTATTATACTGGATACAACTAAATGGAAGAGAACGAAACCAAACGAGTAAGATTCGTCGATTATAATAGCACGCTATCGATCGTACGGTAACGTGCTAAGGGATGACATGTGTATCAATGGTGTACTTTTTTTTTAAGAATACTAGCTACCAAAAACTAGCCGACATATTAATTCTTCTTATTAATCATATTAATTCTTGGGTCCTGAGATCGTCAGAGAATCTGAGGCTGAAAATGCCTGGGCATTCCCCGAGATTCATGGATAAGTCTTTTACTGTCCAAGCTGCGGTTGTGAAATGCCTTACTCATAACGATAAGACATGCTCAATCTCTGCCCGTCTTCAAAAAATCAGTGACGGCCTACTATTTACGGGAATAGTAATTATTTTTGTCTCGTAGTCTTTCTATTGGCTTCATTCGTCTTTCTCATGACTCCTTTATTCATGTCTGCGCTGTGTTTTTATTATTGTTATGTGCCTGTGCCTAATTAATTTAATATGTACACCGCAAACTGCCCTAGTTCTCTTCATTAATTTTCTCCATCCAATGGTTGCCATTACCCTGTGCAATAAGGCCGCCAATTGTATATGCCGTAACTATACCAACTTTATGTTTCTGTAATCTTGTTTTTGTGTACATACAATAAAGAGATATATTATAATTATTAACCTATCCAGCTAAGCTGAATTGCTTGTGTTAGGAGTGGGTTCACGTGTATAGTGTGCTCTTTACCCACTAAGCTACCAGGGATGACAAAGATCGTATGAAGTAAACGAGACAGAGTAGAAAAGCAAACCCCAGGTTCTAAAGTGGAAGCTTGGAACGCAACCGGGATAAAACGCTGGAATTAGAGAATAATGATTACGATTTCCAATTACTTGCTTTCATGGTGACTTGTCACATCAACACTCATTGATTTATATTCATTCATTAGCCATTGTTCACCTTCATTCTCTAGCCTCTCTAGTTTCTTTGGAAGTTTCTTCAAAGGAATCACTTTCAGTATTCCTTTTGGTTCCTTTGACAAAAAAATCTCAGTCAGACGACATGAAGTCTATTATTGCATTATAATTCACGATTCATTCAATAACTGCAGTCTATTCCATTAGCGATGCCGACTCTCCCCTCATAGTAGATCAATAGGGGTAAGGGTAAGTAATTCAATGGTCACGGCATGTGAAATGTTAATAGTAAAACGTAGAGTAAAGGAAATTATCTTAATAAATGGATACAGAAAATCTAAGCACCGCTTTCAATTATTTTAATAGCTCTGATATCCTATAATATTACGTCGTTACATATGAAATTGCCGTTTTTCTTGAAGAAATTGGAGGAAACCCAATTTTCAGTAAGTGCTAACATTTTTGCATTTATTTTAGGAATGACAAATTCAAATTTTATGTTTTTTTTTGTGTATGAATGAGACAACATTAAGCTAACGAACAGCAACTTTTATTACATTTTTGAAAAGCGACAGCTGTTAAGTAATACAAAATTTATCATCAAAATGGATAGCATTTAGGAAGTACTGTTTTTGAAGATCGAATTAATTTATCAAGCGGCCAATACAAACAAAATTTAATACAGAGTTGTAAAATCTTGAAATCAACTTTCAAACAAAATATAAATAATGGAAATAGCTATTAAATTACAGAAATAACGAACTCATGAATTTGTAAGAAAATTTCGGCAATTTCATAGGTAAAGACCTATTATATTACAATATGTTGGTCGTATTATCGGTGTATTATAGTCGTATTTCAAAACTGTACTTACTGATAGCCGATTTCTATATTAAACTTAATAAGTATTCAATTGTATATAAATAAATTTATTATTCTTCTACTCCTTTACATATTTTGGGTACTTTTGCGGTAGCGACTGTCGTCTGACCTCCCGGTGATCTTCATGAATATTAAAAATTACAACAGGTCTATTGAAGTACTCATATAGTCCGTGGCGTGGCGGTAGAGCATTCGACTGCCACGTCGGAGGTCGCGGGTTTGATTCCAGCTCAGTGCAAATATTTGTATGCATGAATATTTGTTTGTCTGGGTGTTTCTATGTATAATATGTATGTATTTACAAAAACAATGTATTTAAGTATGATTATTCGCAGTCTAGAACCCATAATTCAAGCTAGTTAAGCTATAATTACTTTGGGTCTGGATAGCGTTGTGTAGAATGTCCTAGAATATTTATTTATTTATTATTTATATTGAGCCCGCAACAAGCGAACGTGTAAGAAAACAATTATGAAAGTAGAAGAACTGAAAGGTGTGTGCCAGGAGCGTAGCAAGTGGAAACATGTTGACCTGCCTATCCCAATGGGACTTAATGGATGTATGTATGGAACAGAGGGTATGGATATAATAGTTTTGTATATATACACGGGTTAAATCACTGAGACACGCTAGTCTTCACTATCATGTATTGTTGCCAATAAAAATATTAACAGCTTCGACAGTCATGAATTTGAACTAGAATTCCCAGGTCAGTAAACTTTGACCTTGTGAATTCTATATACCGAAGCCGTTACAATTTACTGACTTTCCACCCGTTGGCGTCGCCCTATAAATTTTTATTAAGCCAATTATTCGTCCAGGGTCAAATTTGAAGAGTCACAAATGCAGATAAAACTTCTCGCTGATGTTAACAGATTTTAAATACGAATTTATTTTTGACAATTCTCTTAGTCGTTAATTCCAATTAATTTCTTCAAAAAAAATTGACTACGATAATAACATATATTTATAATAAAATATGGTGTATGCTCAAATATGGTCATGCTGTTACATTGAGGTATGAGTAACAGTGCAGCAGCAGACCTACGTCCACGATGTGATTTTGATTGGTTCGATTTGAAGAAACCCACATAAATATTACTCACGAAAAGGGGAGAAATACGCTGTAGGCAATCATTTATCATTACGCACCGTGATAGAAACCGTGCGCGACAGGGTCCTATTTCTAAATCAAATGGACAGCTTTGGTAAATGTATTTTATAGATCCATTAATTACAGGCATATTTGGTTATTGCATATTTTATGACTGAGACGAGGAATATAGATCTTAGAGCATGAGATATGCAGGTGCGGGTCATTGTACCAGATTTATCTTTATTATACTATTACGTATTGTATTTGTAACCATCTGGGGTGTAGGTATAGGGTCCCATATAGATCTTAGGGATTCAAGCCCACCTTACCTGCCAGCCGGCACTCACCTGCTGATTGGAGCTTGACATTTTAATGCAGGCTTTCATTCTAAACACCGTAATTGAAAATTTTCACGTTCCATGATATACAATTAGGTGTATTTACGAGAATTAAAGAAGTCATGGAACAGATATGCGCATTTTTTTTTATTACAGATAAATGTAGTTTTTGTAGAGACATAATCACAGTTAGATCGTAATAAGGAATGCTCATGCAGACATTTACATTTTTTTTTTAATTTATATGCGTTAATGCCACCGATATTCGTATGACACCTGGGACCGACGGTTTAACGTACTAACGGAAGCACGAAGGGGTCTCACTGTGTTAAGAATGACATGCCGCATCTTAGTAGGTAATTGAGGACTTACTGTTTAACAGAAAACCCGTGCCAAACCAAGGCCTACCCCCTGCTGGGTTAAGATCGTTCTCGAAGTCTCGATCGATCGATCGAAGAGCAAGGTCGTTGAAAAACAGTAGTGATAAAATACATGTGGGTAAACAGGACAGCGTAATTGACGCCCTGGATTATCAGGAATACGGTTATACACTACATAAACACAAAGTTTCCAAAACTCTCTCCAGTTGCATCCTAACGAGTTAAATTTATGTGCATGTACCGAATTTCACCATCTATAAATCCTGACTTCACCTCAAAACTGTAGTACGCGCCTGTAATGTACATCATTGGTGTAGAATGAAAGTTGAACGGTATCAGGTGGAACATGCGCTTCAAGGAGACACGCATCATGACCAAACCAATATCAACGCAATATCGACTCAAACAAATCTTGAATTTAACATTAAACAACTTATACACAATACACACTTTGGGTATTCTATTACTCAACCTGGGATAACAATACATAATAAATATATAAAACATTAACTACAATAATAGTAGACAATATGAAAATACCGCGATATCCGTACTCGTCCAGCTCGTGAAGACAAAACCAATTCCCGATCACTAACTTCGTCCAAACTACCAGAAGATCCGTCCCTTTTTCATGAAGCTCGCACTTGTTGCATTTCTATGGAATTCGCGTGGCAAAAAATCGATGGCTCTTTCCTAAATGTTCTTTAATATGTTGAGGTACTCAAACAATAGATATCAGATAGCAGATGTAACTTTTTACCACTTTTAGGGTTCCGTACCTCAAAAGGAAAAAACGGAACCCTTATAGGATCACTTCGTTGTCCGTCCGTCTGTCAGTCAAGACCGTTTTTCTCAGGAGCGCGTGGAGGTATCAAACTGAAATTTATATCTAATACTTAGGTCTACTGTCCCTTGGAGCTGTGAAAAAATCAAACTTCTAAGCCAAAGTAATGAAAAGATACAGCCGTTTATGCCGCAAATTTCCGCAAATTTTCGAAACTCGCACGGGAATCCAAACCTACAAGGTACTTCCCGTGAACTTAGAATCTTGAAATTTGGTACGAAGTAACGTCTTATAGTACAGTAATGGAAAAATTGCGAAAACCGTAAATTTTCAGTTAAATCATATAATAAAATATATTTTTGAAAATTTTGAAGACACTACTACCATAACTATGACTCGATTGTCGTGATGGGTGAACTTTTACTTATATACTTACAGGTTTGTACGGAACCCTCGGTGTGCGAGTCCGACTCGCACTTGGCCGGTTTTCTTTAACACCGTTATGGGTTTCAATAAAATACGAAACATGTCTTCCATTAATTCTATTACAGTGTTTATGAAAAATGTGAAGTATATTGTTGTGTAGAGAGTTGTGTAGAGTAGCGTCCAAAAATCTATACCATTTTTTTGTTCCAAACAGCCAGTATAGTATACATAGAAGTCATTGAACCCTGGGCTTCAAAATATAACAATTGTGAAATTAAATATTAAACTAAATAATAACAAAGTACATTTAATTTATTAATTGTGAATATTAGAACATTTTCGGAAATGAAAAAAATACTTCAAAAATAAAACTAGTGAAAAGTAAAATTAAGACTATGAGTGAACAGGAACATAATGGAACAGGAACGTGACATCCTCAAATCATCATCATCATGGGATCATGATGGATATATGATGGATATATGTATGGATATACAGCGTTAGAGCTGGTTGCATCCCTCCAAAGCTTGGAGTCCGTTGGAGCCCGGGTCCGCTCTCCTACTCCTTCTTTCCATGAATTGTTTATCATTATTTCCCTAGTGAACATTCTCAAACACAATGTTTTATCTTTCAGGTTCATATAGTTTATTCAATAGGTACCTATATTACCTATGGTACCCAGATATATTGAACTACAATTCAGATTATTCAGAAAGTTTAAAAGGATTCTTGTTAAGTAGCGTCGAAATTATTTTATGGAATTCGTAGCAGCAGCTTTTATTTTATAAGATTTATTATACTCTTGTCTCCACGTTTCAGGCACTTTCCAACACCTGTGAAAGATAAGTTATCCTGTTGATGTAATGTATCTATTAGAATTCAACATCAAGCCTAAATCTCTCTAAAGTGATCTAGCCTTTCGCATTATATTATCGTTAAAATTAGTTAGTTAGTTAAAATTATAAGATATATTTTTGCTTAGTAATGTGCCCGGTAGATGGCAATAGGCTCGCCCCCTATTACATTGGGACCTAAACATAATTGGCGAATCGTGGGTGATGTAATACACCTTCGGGGATACAGGCGTGAAGTTATGTTATGTTATCAATATTATAATATTGATACCATGCTGGGCCTTACTTGCCTGTGTGCATACAGTGAAATTACTACGATAACTTGAAGTCATGTCTTGTCATCAACGGTCCTATCGGCTTGGCGCTATCTTCTAGTTAATACCTTCATGTCAATTTCAAAATAACAATGTAATCAATAATTTTTTCTCGATTTACAAGGCGGCAAGATAGAGGGACCGATGGTTACAAATACTGATAGATTTACGAATGTTAATAGTGCGTAACCAAACTAATTAACTCTGGTAACTGACAAATTTATTATACCGAAGTGAATAGTCACTATATGAGTATTGCTGTTTGACTGTCATAGATGTGTATATTTGGAAGGATTTTAGAATTTTCTGTATAAATCAGATATTGATTAGTATTACTGATGATGATGATGGTGATCTGAATTGCAATGTGAAACCCAGTTCAAACAAAGTATAGTTGGCAGAATTTCTCCATCTCGGAGATATTTTTAGCTAATTTTATGTTGTATTCATATTTGATACACAATAAATAGTCTACTGCGTAGTTGTAATAGTAATGGCTACTATGAATTGCTGACCGAAATAATCAATAACATTACGTCAAAGCCGGCAGTAAGCGCCGTCTAAAAACGAATATTATTAATTCTGAATGGAATTGAAGGTAAATATGAGTATGTTTCCTCTAAGCGCAGTTGTAGACGAGCTGGCGTGACCAATCAAATTGCAATCAAATCTACCCATCACGGATTTTCAGCAAATGTGTCAACTTTTGCATATCTTCGCTGTGCTATGCTCGGAGCATTAAAACATCTGATACTAATCAAGTATAAAGTGCGGTCTATGAATCTAGCCCACCCACAGGTTTATAGAACGCGCATGACTTAAAATTTAATAAAATATTCATTTTTATTGTTGACTATGAATATCGCCCTAAAAAATTTATAGAAGTTTCATTCATATTATGGGTCGGATGGTTAAGTAATGCGTCAACTAACAAATATCTGAAATTAGATATTTTTTTCAGTCAAATTGATAGATTCTGCTGTTAAGAAGTTCTCTGAACTAGACGACTCTACTAATTGAATAAATTTTGTTTAGTTCTATGAAAAGATATAGACCACAAATTATAAGCACATCAGAATTTAATTTAACCACGTTGCTTTAAAGTCTACATTTAATCCGATGTCAATTGGCATAAAGCTTCGTAATTCACATAAAATACTTTAGAAGAGAGTTTATTGAGATGCGCAAGCGATTCGGCATAGTTATACCTACCATACTAAATTTTTAGATACATAAACATGTTAAAATACTCGTAGACTAGGAGATTAATTATTGTCACCGCGCATTACGGTTCGTTTATTATCTAAATCTATCTGTACTTCAACAGATACAATACCAATTGTGAAATACCTAACAAATAAATCTGTATCAGGTTTCTCCCAATGGGTAAATAGATTAATGTTAAAAGAATAGATAAGTGGAGGATGGACATGGAGATATCAAATGTCAGTCTGGAGTGAATGAATTTGGGGAAATCGTTCCTTGGTTTTGCGAATGCCTATAAGTCTGTGTTTGTAGTACTGATGAAATAGATATGTGTCCCCATTCCTTCTGTAAATAAGTGTTTAGATTTGTAAGATACATTTTTCCTCCTGATACTCGTATTGACGCAACTACAAACTTCAGATAGATGGAATCGATAAACAGTGTTGTTAAAAAAGAAATTGCGATAGCCAATTTTAAATAAAAACTAGAATAGGTTTGCTTTGGAATTCGAAATTCAAATAATATATATATTTCCAGGTAGGTAGAGAAAGATTATATGGTTATTGTGTCATCTACTATTGGTGCAATTGGTGCATCAGGTACTGTCGATTGGGGTGCTTGGTTGGGGACCTCCACGCGGTGCACCCTGGGCAACGGAGACGGTAGCGCCTCTCTCCTAGGGTGGGAGAGACGCTGCCGCCTACGGCCAACTCCGACCGAGGCGAGGACGGCCCTGTTGAGGGCTGTTCGGAAGCTTTCCACGTGTCCCTCTGACTAGCAGATGGCACAGTGGAGAGCAAGTAAGGGGGCCATCTCGAAATCGGAGATGGCCCAGGGTCAGTCGGGGTGCGAGGGATATGCTCTATGGGTAACCTTACACCCCGGCGTCTTAAGACCCGAGACGGCGTGCGGTTTTAGTCGGTTCAAGCCCGACATAACCGCCCCCGCTGGAGACTCCCGCTCTCCAGCGGGGGCGGTATCCGAAGGGATTTCCGCACGAAAAAAATAAAAATAAAAAAAAAGGTACTGTCGATTGTAACTATGAGAATTTGAATTGCATTGGAATTGAGATTGGATGCAAATAACACCGGTGAACTCCGTACGATACGAACTGAAACAAAACTGTAATTTCACCAGAATAAAAACGAATGGAAGGAAGATATACAACAATTTCCCTTTTAGTGAATGCATTTATGTTTTGACTTGAATAGTTTCAAAATAAGTTCATTATGACATAATTGACATCGAAAATTTTTAGCTTCACAAACGCGATCCGATCGAACCTTTAAGGCAACTACCGGTGTTTCTCTAAGACCCTTACCTGATGGTAAGGGTAAGCTGTATATTGTTTGCCACTGTAAAAAGAAAAAAAATACGATATAGGTATAATACTCACATTTGTTTAAGAAATACTAGTAACCGAAATTATTAACAGTCCCGTTAACCCCGCCTTATAAGCTAAATTGCTTGTGTTACGAGTGGATTCACGTTGGTACTGTATTGGCCTGGATTTGAATAGGAGACCTCCCGATCGATTGTAAAGCCGACTCCTTAATCACTAAGCTACCGATGCTACTTATTTAATTACTAACACTAAAAATGTTACCGTCTGCTTTTTCAGGGTTCATTTTAATTTTATACTAAGGTAGTTTGTGCACTTAGAACGAATGAGTACTAAGCGAATGACACACCGAGTGTGGCTCCATCGTTACCTTTGCGGATGATACTGCTTTAATATTTAATGCACCGACATGGGGAGAGGTTTTTGCTCACGCTCAAAATGGCCTTGATAGTGTGACTGATTGGCTTAGCGACAACGTATTAACACTGAATACGGGTAAACCTAAATATATGACATTCACAAAACAGGGATGTCCCCCAGAACATCCGTGGACAATCGTGACTCATTGCTGCCCCCGTCCACTGCGTTTGAATGGCATTTGCGACTGCCCTCGACTGCAAAATGTTAACACAATAATGTACCTTGGCGTACTTATTGACCACCATCTAAGCTTCAATGGTCACATTGAGTTGCTTTCGGGGCGGTTGCGTAAGCTGATGTACGTATTCAGGAATCTGCGTGGGGTTGCTGAGTCCACTACAATCAGAATGGTGTACGAGTCGCTTTGCCAATCATTGCTAATTTACTGTGTAGTGGTCTGGGGAGGCACCTATAAAACATCACTCCTGAAACTTGATATGTTGCCCAACGAGCAGTTCTTAAAACTTCATTGTCTCTTCCCTTTCGATTCCCTACTGTGGAACTTTATAAAAACAGTTCTTTACTTATACAGTTCGACAGCTATTCATCTTATCCGCTATTCTAAAGCAGCATTCGATATTAATTTTGGATACCACTATATTGGACAAGCGTCGCATATATAGCGTTTGTGCAACTCCTTCTTTTTCCGCTTTTTCTCAGCGATCGTTCTCTTTTTTGGGCGGCTACTTGTATAATAAGCTTAACTAAACTCTGAACATATATCCTAAAACTAAAAAATGTGTCAAGCAAATAGTTTATAAATTTTTACTTAAATTGAACTATGACCAAACGGAAAATTTGCTGAATGTATTAAAATAATTTCCACATATACTCTTAGATACACACACACTTATATACACACACAGACTTACACACATACACACACACATACACACATACACACACACATACACACACATACACACACATACACACACACGCGTGCACACACACATACACACACGCGCACATACACACGTAAATGCACAAACATCTAAAGAATAAGAATACTAACTTTACTAACCTATTTTTGATTTCCACGTATTTTTATTATATTTTCTTTTTTTTTCAGTTAACTATTCTTTAGTTATAATAATAATAATAGAATTATTTGCTTAAAATGTGGTAAGTATAAAGGTGACACATTAAAATTTATGAGCATAAGACACATTTTGCCATTCCTCGTGGCATGCAAACATAAAATTGGATTGAATTTTAACAATTAATTATAAAATACAATAAGCACTTAATACAAACTGACACACATGCAAAATTATAAATTATCAAATTCCTAATAATTATATGTCAATAGCCAATATTAATATTACATTACATATGTAACATGAATTATATTATTATTGCAATGCAATTGCAATTGCAGTTAACTGTTTTGTTTTTTTTTATCTTTAATTTTGGTTTACCTACTCTTGTATGTACTTTTTTGCTATGACTCAGTATGAATTTCTGTGGAATGGAAGCCTGGTTATCCATATCACAGGTACTTACCTAGCTTGGAAACCAGTCTCCCAATACCTTCTCAACTGTAAAAGTATTGTTGTTTGCAATGTTATATGGGAGAAAATAAACTATACTATTATTATTATGTAAGGCAAATGTAAGTGGGCAGGCAAGCCGTGGTCGACCTCGCAAAACATACACTGATCAAATTAATAAGGTATTGAAAAAAGGGCAGGTCAAAAGTACCCGAAACTGGCGGGCTTGCATGAATGGTTTAATGACAGTAGAGGAAGTTCGTGTAGTATGTGAGGAAAGAAGCAGATGGCGGTGTGTTATCTCTGCCAACTCCGGAGGAAAAAAAGCGCCTGTATATGTATGCATGTATTTTATTTTCTGAATGAATGTCTGTGAACTATCTTCAGGTGCAAATATATCACTTTCAACATTCTGTACATTCCTAATCAATCTTATACTTCCCGAATTAGCAATAGTACATTAGTTGCCGATTGCCAATTACCTTTTGATAGGTTTTTATAACTGGCATATTTATAAACTGTTTATTAGTATTCGGAAACAACACTACCGAGAGGTTCTAAAGAAAACAGTTATAGCTATTGAATAATATACAATAGTAGTAGGAAATTATAAACGCGAAAGTTTGGATGGATGGATATTTGATACATAATCATGCAGAACGGCTGAATGAATCTGGATGAAATTTGACACAGAGATAGACTATAGTCTGAAACCATTAGGTTGCTATTGCGTTGGTTGCGAGAATAGTATCAAAACACACGGGCAAAGCATTAGGCCACAGATTACTAAATAGTTACTACGTAATTAGGCTGTTTGAAATAAAATCTTAACATTGAATGCCTAAAGAGCAACAAATGAGACCAAGACTTCACTAAGCAAATACTATTTAAGTGGAGAAATTAACACAGCTTTTAATTTCTTAACTCCAACGAACTCTGTAAAATCCACAAAGAAATGAATACCTAAAACTGAAACAGATACTCCCTATAAATTTTCAGAATGAGCAGAAAACGTTTATTTATGGAAGTCGTCACTTCCTTAAAATAATACAATCAAAGAGCGGCAGCGATCATCATCACCATAATATATTACGTGAAATAGGGATCCGATAAACATATGGGTAATTTGTTGAGTCATGATGGCTGTGTAGGGTTCAGGTAGCTGGAAGATAATCCATTTATATTGTTATAGATTGGAAAGTATAATAAAATTATAACTAGATATCAAGTTGGTTTATTGTTAGTTTAAGATTCGTGATGTATTACGCTGCAGTAAACACATATATGATGTCAATATAAATCCATTCGCTATGCATGTAGGTTATAATATTAATGTCACACTTCTAAAGTACATCTTTCATGACTTTTAAAACACGTTTAGTGCCGAATAAATAACAATTTTTAAAGCTGGTAATTGCTTTGGATAGAATATTTTTGGTGAAAATACCTATATGAATATATGAAGGTGTCGGAGCCATTATTACTTAATTTACTAAAACATATCCAGAACATCATATTAATTGTAAAATAAAGGCTTGCCAAGCTCTAACAAATAAACAAAAACACGATTACATCAATATTTTTTTTAAACACATAAATGAAATAAGAAATACTTAATTGTTATGTTTAAATAATTTACACTCCTTGAACTTTCAGCTTCATAAACAATTTCTCCCAACATTTGTCACATCAACGTGCAGTTTCAACTCAATGCAGTGAAAATATTGAACGTCGCGTGAACAAAAATATTCGGTTTAGTAGAAGTTTAGAACGACTAGATTCCGACTGCTTGTACCAAAAAAGATCCGTATTACAGTGTCCCTTTTTCAATGGACCGATTACTAAGCTGCAAATATGTGTGGATATATAAATTTTTTATATAACTTCGTAAATTTGACTTTCGACGGGTTTCCATCAAAATACTCCTAAGTACGCTGGATGGTAAGAAGCTAGGGTGAAGTCCAGATGATATGTACCACCATTCCAGATACTATCGATCCCAAAATGGTGGTCCCTAACCCCTTCAGTCAAGCTAAATTGCTAGTGTTAGGAGTCGGTTTACATCATTAGTATAATGACCAGAATTCGATCCCAGGGCCTCTAGATCGTAAGAATAATTTTATTATTTAGAGAGATTAGTTTTAATTTTAAATATCAATATTTTGTTCTTTCATAATAAATGTAAACAGTAATATTCACTAGTTATCTTACTAGTATTTTTAACATTGTTAGAAAGGTAATAAAGTATTTGATCCAACCTCTTTAACCACGATAGATACTTATTCCAAAAATGAATCATAAATACTGGAAATTGAACCTCGAATCCCTTCGAAAAACCAGTTTAATAAAACTGCAAGCTCATGTCTATCATGGCAGCTTTCCTGCATCATTACACTTTTCGGTTGACTTTTTCTAAATTTACGTGTCACTCAATTTATCTTCGACCTTTACGTTGCCCTAATTTAGTCACTAGACCTTGAATTGATAAGCCGGCTACTGTGTTGACAGCAATGTTCAATCTTTATGGCGTCAAAGTTTGCAATATTTGTTTATTTTGGAGCAGCATAATAAACAAGGCAGCTGAGTGGTTTTTCGCCTTTTTCATAGTTCATAATTTGTTATGGTTTGTAATTTGGTTGCATAACTGATTAAACAGTTACATAATGTGTGAAATTTTTGAAGTAATTAGTATGCTATCTATCCATTCTTTCGCCCCACGACGTATGTAGACGAGAATTTCAGGTATCCAGGACAGATCCAGGAAGCTCAGTTGGTCAGAGCGTTCTTCCTAGTTTTGATTTTAACATCGTATGGTAAACAGTGAACAGCCTATGCCTTAGTCGCCATTATTCTATTTCGCTGCCGCCATTAACTACTAGGCAATAAAAACAACATTACATTGAGTAGTAATAACTAAAAATCAGCCTAATTGTAGTCTATTAATAGATAATATTTCATTTTGTTAAACTTACAATAAAGCGTCCGTGATCGTAACTAATTGGGGGAACATTGCTGTCGGAAAACCGATTTATTCAGCTATTCAAACTAGAGGTTTTGATGGCTACCAATTTCCTATTAAAATCATATTTAATAATATATTCATAATAATGGCAAGTAACATTCATATTATTAACAATGGACGTATAGATACAGCCTCGTATTAAAATTAATATCTGGGTGACCAAGCTATGCTCAGTTGTTTTGTTTGCCGATTTCTAAAGGTGAAACCTAGCCAGATCGATGCTTATGATGTAAGTGGTATCACTTATGTGCAAAGAGGAGAAAGGTTAAAGACGCTCCTTTAATCTCAGAACCCAAACGGAATATTGCCAACAGCTACTTTAAGTAGATATTAAGTAAAAGGGTAGCACTACCCTAATTGAACTGACCCTTTCGCGTTGGGACGAGCGAGGCTCTTTTAATTCTCAGCCAACAAATATCTAAAAGGCGCGGCGCGGTGGTCTGAACTGTATCTATGCTAGTTAATTTTGTAAATGTTAAGCTAGATGACTTACGATTAGACAATCAGCCAGTCATCTAGATATCAGTTTAGCCAATGAGACGATAGATTGGAAAGATTTTTAGAATATGAAGAAATTTTGACAGTACCTATGCAGGTACTGTTAAAATTTTGCTCTTAAAAGAATATAGATCTATTATTACTATTGTGACTATAGGTATCACCAATTTGTAGAATTTATACAGGGCATCAGGTATATCACATAATCAGGCACATGAACCTATCCATTTAGACGTTGTAGCGTGATTGATCAACAAACGTCTGCATTCTTGCAACAAAGTTAACTATAGTAATAAGATTTGCTGAAATTTGATTCATTAGCCAATCCAGCCCGGTATGATCCGAATCCTGGATCGTAAAATGCTTTCACACGATCGGTTTTAGGAAGTATAAAAATAGTTAGGCTTTCACGGTCGGCGTTGCATGTAGAATATACTGCTTCCGGGATGTTTGGCCGTGGTCTATAATATGAAACTTGTGTTCCACACGTTTCCTCGATCACTGCGGTCGAAATCTTAAGTGTTTCAGACAGAGTCTGGCACAGGTCACTTCCTTCCAAGCTGCCTACCTTTGGTCTGTCTCCTCGATTGTGCAGCTGGGTTAGCAACCAGCTTTGGAGTTCTTGCAGGTAAATGCTGCTTTGTCGCCCACTCTCTTTCTTCTGCATGTCGATGACGTGCTGTCTGCCGTCAGCATTCATAACTATGCAGTGATAGTACCTTGCACGGACACCCTGCGGCCAAGCAGGCTGACATTGAGGGAAAAAGATAGCTTCTTGTCAATAAGCTTGACGAGTCCTGAAGGACATTTTCCAATGGTGCTCTGAAAAACCGGTCGAGTTCAATGGCAAGAAGACGAATGCATGTGCGTTTACAACAAAGGTATCTCCTTAGCTTCCCTTCTCTACACTTTTTTTACTCCCACTTTTCGGGACACACCATTGCCACTGCAGGAAAATCTAAATATACTCGGTATGGATGTTCGCTACAAACTGAGTAACAAAAACTACATCGAGAGCAAAAATCAAAACGCCTCGTGTAAACTCAAAGTCCTGAACAAGGTGAGACGGTTTTTCGCTAGATGATCTTGACAGGTTGCAGCGAGCCCTTGTTGTTGCGTAGAGATATTGCCTCTTTGACAGTATTTTACCGCCTCTACCATACCGATTGTTCCGATGAGCTCTTTCAATTAGTTCCACCCTCTCCTTTCCTATACAAAACAAAGTCCTCACGCGGTGAAAACAATTCCATCATGATCCAAGTGGTTCGGCACCTCTTTGCTTTGCCCATCATCAATACTTAGAATTATTTGTGTTTGAACACGTGTTTACTTCTTCCTTTAGTCCCGGGTCCTTTATACGGGCGTGATAAAGCATCTGCTGAGGCCGTCAAGCTGAAGGCCACCATTATAGCATAATTTCTAAGACTTTACCTTTAGCTTACCATTAGGCGAGGTGAAGTCATATTGACGTGACCATCATATGATTTTTTAGGGATTTTCTTTAGAAAAGCCCTATTGCTAAGGAGTTGTCGTCGACGTCGTCGTCGTTGCCAATTTTCTGTCACGGTTTTGGGTATGAAGGAGGTGAGCTATCGAGTTGCTGTTTTCGGTAATAGATTTGTGCTGGGGTGAACCATTGCAAGCTAAAAAAAATCGCAAAAAATCGCAAAAAAAAAAAAGACGCTAAATCGAAAATCCCTTGTATTCGGCTGAGCTCGTCTCAAGAATTCAACTTGTTTAGGGATTTTCTTTAGAAAAGCCCTATTGCTAAGAAGTTCTCGTCGACGTCGTCCTCGTTGCCAATTTTCAGTCACGGTTTTGGGTATGAGGGAGATGAGCTATCGAGTTGCTGTTTTCGGTAATGGATTCGTGCTGGGGTGAACCATTGCAAGATAAAAAAAAATCGCAAAAAATCGCAAAAAAAAAAAAACGCAGAATCGAAAATCCCTTGTATTCGACTGAGCTCGTCTCAGGAATTCAATTTATTTTTAAATAAAATTAAATGTTACGGGTGTCATGAGCACCGGCTTTTATTAATTACGTGCCAAACTTCGGGGATTACTAAATTATGAAAAGCTAAATTTACGATCACCGGATACACCATGGCAAGTAAAACGTGACGTCACTGGAAAACACTACGATGACCTTCAGTTGTAAATTATTTTTTATGTTTCCCTGTAATATATTATTCGGTCATAAAATATAAACTTTATACGCTGAAGTTCATTCAGCATCTGATTGTGGTAACATATCGAGTTATTTCAGTTGTTTACACGCTAGAGTCGCCACACTGTTTTACCCGCGTTAGTCCTGATCCCGTGTGAAAATTAGGACAGTATATTATGTTACTCAGAGATAATGTAGGATTCGAATGGTGAAAGAATTTTTGAACTCGGTTCATTCGGTTTAGAGTTTATGGATTCCAAACAAAAAAATCTTTCTTCTTCAAAATATTTATATAGAAGTAAAGATGAACGATATTCTTTTGTAAGTTATCAGGGTATTTTTTGTGTAGATTGTAGTTTTGTGTATATAGATAAAACTATTTCCAATGGATTTTATATTTTTTTATATATAAATGTGTGTGTTCGTTCCATCCGGGTGTCCCTTGACACCTCTCAAGTTTTTAGGGATTTTCTTTAGAAAAGCCCTATTGCTATCGAGTTGTCATCGACGTTGTCGTTGCCAATTTTCTGTCACGGTTTTGGGTATGAAGGAGATGAGCTATCGAGTTGCTGTTTTCGGTAATAGATTCGTGCTGGGGTGAACCATTGCAAGATAAAGAAATTTTTTTATTTTATTTTTGGATAGGTCTTCAAAAATGATATTGAGCTTACTAATATCATTTTTTTTTCATCTATATATTTTTGGATAGGTCTTCAAAAATGATATTGAGCTTACTAATATCATTTTTTTTTCATCTGTATATTTTTGAATAGGTGTTCAAAAATGATATTGAGCTTACTCCTTGAGGACGGCCTCTGTGGCGTAGCGGTAGTGCATTCGACTGCTACGACAGGGGGGCGCGGGTTCGATTCCCGCTCAGTGCAAATATTTGTATGCATGAATGTCTATTTGCATTGGTCTGGGTGTTTCTATGTATAATATGTATGTATTTACAAAAGAAAAGTATATAAGTATGTTTATCCGCATTCTGGAACCCATAACACAAGCTAGTTAAACTATGCTTACTTTGGGTCTAGAAAGCGCTGTGTAGAATGTCGTAGAATATTTATTTATTTATTTATTTACTAATATCATTTTTAGGGATTTTCTTTAGAAAAGCCCTATTGCTATCGAGTTGTCGTCGACGTCGTCGTTGCCAATTTTCTGTCACGGTTTTGGGTATGAAGGAGATGAGCTATCGAGTTGCTGTTTTCGGTAATAGATTCGTGCTGGGGTGAACCATTGCAAGATAAAGAAAAAAAAAACCCTTGTATTCGGCTGAGCTCGTCTCAGGAATTCAACTTGTTTTATAATTCCGTATATCGAGCAACATCATCATCAGCGTCTATCAATGACACGACACTCATCATCCTCCTATTCATTCCTAACTCAATCGCGGTCGGCTTTCAGCCATCTACGAAACAACCGTACTTCGATATATTCAGTGAAGCCACTGCCCTCTGACCTCCACAACACACAGGCGATATCAATGGTCTATAGTCAAACCTGGCTGTCGGACTTTTTAGGGCTCCAACGTAACGAATGCCACAGGTGTTTGTATGTCACCTGGGACCGGCTGCTCGAAGTATTCTCCGAGGTACGGAGAGCTCTCATTCTAAGACGGACCGGGCTAGTATTGCTTACCCTTGCAATGTGCTAACCTACTCGGGTTCCACTTAACCACGAGCCCCTTAAGGTTACTCTGAGGAAAAAAAATATGATAAGTGGTTATTTAATACTAAATTATCTCAATGTCTGTATATCCTAACCTAACCGTATGTTGGAATTGTAAAAAAATATTTGAAGTTTTATACTGGAGCCTGTATTGGTTATATTTTTTTTATAAATAATTTAATAGATTGGTTATCGATTTACGTTAAATGATTGTTACGTCTCTATTTTTTTCTCAGTCCAGTATGACCTTGTACGTACGTAAGCGACCTATTTTCTAAAACGATTACTAGGTAATTTATAAGTTACGAAGTACATTTTAGGTATGAATTTTGATATCTTATAATGTATTGCACTTCAATTGCAGTAAAACTGGCACGTAAAGAATGAATATATAGGTTATACAAAATAAAATTGTAAACATGACGCTTGTACAAAGTTACTTCGTCGGTTTCGTAGCCATCTGTAACTAAGATCAAGGTATATTGAATGGACTATAAGTGACCTTTAACCTTGATTATCCGAACAAGCGTGCACGAGATTATGTGAGACTATTTGGATAACATACCAATAAAATGTTAAAACAAAGATTATTAAAGTTTACAGCTTGTTATCTCTTAATGTTTAGTTCAATGTTAGGTTACTGGACTATTGTCTTAATAGCCCCTAACTGAGTTGATTGTGATTTTGTGGTTTAATTCCAAAAATATTGTAGCAGTATAGCGTTCGACTACTATGTCCAAGGTCGGGTGTTCGATTCGCGTTTACATATATTTGCATTAGTCTGGGAGCCTTTCTATGTATAATATGTAATGTATTAGTAGTAAAAATAATAAGGTACTTATATAAGTATGTTTTTCTATAGTTTAGGTCGTGTCGTCTATTTCGTAGAGTATTTATTCATTATTATTATAATTTGACAATTAAACTAGTGGCTCATTTCGGCTTCGCAAAGGGAAACTTAGTGTACGTGTTCAACATAAAGGGATCAACTGTCAGAATTTGGAATTCGTAGCCCCAATGGCATACAGAGCCAACTGTATTGATGAATTAGTCAGGATACGTAATGTTATACAGATAGGTTACATACCGGTTGCTATATGTAATAAGAGATTAGTTAATAGCATTGATTTTACCATCGGTAATATTTCTGCTAAAATTATAGTCAGATCATTTAACTCCATTGTGGATTGGTATTATGTAGGAACAGTACCTTAAATGTTATCTATATGCGCAAACACAAGCATCTGTGTACCTTTTGAAATTGCACTGGTTATCGGTTTATTACCTTATTTTTCATAAAGAACTGTAATCCAAATGATTATAAGTTTGCTTAGCAATAAGATACCAAATTATCCAAATAATATTTTAGTAAGTTTATGGCAGTCCATTGCTGGACATTGGCCTCTCCCAATGTACGCCATGGCATTCTCAAAACTTCTTCAAAACTTTGGTGAAAAATAATGAAGTTAAATAAAATTGATATTAAAATGCATCATTAATTGTTATATGTATTTCTTAACACTGACAAAAAAAAACTCTAGTCGATAAGCCACCAGCTCATCAGTTGGTAAGTGATGATGTGGTCGATGATGGAGCACGCTCACCTTTTTTTTTTCGTGCGTAAATCCCCTCGGATATCCCCCCCACCGGCGAGCGGGGGCGGTTATGTCGGGCTTGAACCGACTAAAACCGCATATCATCTCGGGTCTTGAGACGCCGGGGTGTAACGTTGCCCACAGAGCATTTCCCTCGCACCCCGAGGGGGCCATCTCGAAACCGGAGAGGGTCCCCCTCGGGTGGAGCACGCTCATCTAGAAGCAACCTATTCACTCTAGACTAGAAGAGTCCCAGGTTATAGCTTTCCAGAATGCTGATCCCGTTCCTGTGACCTGCAGGAATTCATTTCTGGCATAAAAATAGCTTATATAGTTCCAGGCTATGACATGCTTATCTCCAGGGGAAATTTCATCCAGATCCGTTAAGCCGTTCTGACGTGACTGAGTATATAAATAATATATAATAATAAATAATAGATCTTTTCAAACTTTCGTATGTATAGTAGTGAGATGTGTCATATTACTATTTTATCACAGTACTGCAGTACGACTACGTGTAGTAAAGTATCAATTATTACATATCTGTGACCAGTATCGTGGCGGCTTCGTTATCGTCGAATAAAATCGCCCATTCCCATACAATTACAGTGCCAAATCCATCTCATCATTATAATTCTAGTGTTCTTCTTCATGTCATAGCGATTTGTACTGTATAGCACTAATACGATATTCATTGTTATGGCCTCCTTGGTCGTTGTCTGTGCTTAGTTTAAGTATCAATTATTGTTTACATTATAATTAGCGTTCATTTCGGCTTAGAAGCGGGTGACGCTGTGTCAATATCTGCCGTCATTGTTTGGATTTGCGTTCATTGTCTGATTCAATTAAATTATTTGAGGCGCTAATATTAAAATTTAAGATACTAAAATACTCCAAGGGTCCAAGCCAACCACACTTGCTAGGTGGTACATCTGTCGATCAACAGACTTTGCTCTGGAGCAAATTTTACTTTTGAATGGGAGGTCAGACTGCAGTCTCTCCAGGATTTCCGCACGTAAAAAAAAAGCCTGCAGTCTCTCCAGTAATAGCCGAAATAAGCCCGAGGCTCTGAGGAGAAAGTTTCGAATAAAGCCAGGATCATTACTAAGATCATAATGAATGACTAAATCTGAATACATTTTGGCACAACTATTATATATTGACATGGCGATAAAGATAAAATATTTGAGAACTGACTACTGCCCAATGGACTCCCGAGTACGCATGTAAGCGTACCTTTTTTTTTTACCTATGTTGTATGTCACTGCTATATAAAGATTTATACTATTGTAAATGCAAAAACAACTAATGTAACAAATGAATTTGCTATTACATTTTTTAGGTATAAACAGCTTACCCGGGGTGCCCGGCAACGGACACTTGGGGAGGACACCGTGCAGTTTTAGTCAATTCACGATATAACCACCCCAGCTGGCCGGCGGGGGGTATCCGAAGGGATTTCCGCACGTAAAAAAAAAAACTTTACCTGTACCGATGTTATCATCGAATCTTACCAATTAAATTTGATCGTCTTCCCGGTTACCGATTGGGCTGAAATCTACATTTGTATTAATCTATTTTTAAGTTGTAAAATAAGGCCAAGTACAGAGTAGCTACCTACAATCGACGACCTCCGTTCTCCATGAGTGCAGGCCTGGGGGTGGCAGGTGAGGCCGCCGGTCACCCCAGCAGAAGCAGGCCGAGAAGCGGGGCGACTACTGGGACTGCCCCGATTTGGGGCCCTCCCCAAAAGCGGGGCTAGACGGAAACACCGTGGTTACCAAACCCGAGGGGGCCGTCTCGAAACCGGAGGTGGCCCTGGGTCAGTCGGGGTGCGAGGGATATGCTTTATGGGCAACCTTACACCCCGGCGTCTGAAGACCCGAGACGGCGTGCGGTTTTAGTATGTAATGAAACAAATACTGAAAGTAAAAAAAGTGGAAAGTGTATGCCAGGATCATCATCACAGTACAACAAATGAAAAAGATGTAGTCTCTGCCTACTCCGATGGGAAAAAATCGTGACTGAATATATGTATATTTTCCAATATATACCGTAATTTTATTAGCTTCACTACTTAGATGCTTAGCACCTAGGTCTTTGACCGGTTAAAATTCACTGTCAATAGTTGAATAACAGTAATCTAGCAGCTAACATTACATCCTAAAGAAATAATGTTTATTTTTAACATAAAGTCAATGTTAATTATTATACTATCATGAAAACCATCTAATAAGACTCACAGCAAAATGAAGTGACAATTGGTTGGCCACATCTACGAAAGGACCGATGGCCGCAAAATAGTCCTCGAGTCGAGACCATGAATCGGTAAACGGATGGTGGACGCTCCCCAGGAATCCTCTGCCTTGCTAACTAGGGCCAAGGCTTATCCAGCATGGGCCAGGGCTAAGCCTGGTTACGCTAAAGAAAGCTTAACTGGCTACATAACGCATCTATGAAAGCATTTGCAATCCACAACATATTATACTTCTTAATTGTGTTGGCTCTGTTCCCGGTTTTTTTTTTATACCACTAAGGTGGCAGACAAGCACACGGCCCACCTGATGGGAAGCGGTTACCGCGGCCTATGGACGTGTGCAACACACTCGTGCTGCCGACCCTGTAAAGGAAAGGGGAGGGGAAAGGAGTTTGGGAGGGGATGGGAAAGGAGTTTAGGAGGGGATGGGAAAGGAGTTTAGGAAGGGATGGGAAAGGAGTTTGGGCTCCGGCGCTCTCACTCACCAAACGGAACGCAACAGTTCAAATACTGTTACTTGGCGTCGATATTCTGTGAGAGGGTGGTACTTCCCCAGTCGAGTCAGCTCATTCGTGCAACGGCCAAAATGACTGTTGCTTGACTCTACCACTCACCGGTTTTATAAAATTATCTCAATATATATCATTGATTTAGTTATACGAATAATAAAATGGCGATTAGCAAGTCAAAGCGGATAGGTGGATATTATCTATTAAACAACAGATTTACGAATATGCATGTAATGTGATTAAATATTATTGTTGTTGATTGTAGCGTTGTGTAGATATCAAATTTCGTTATATTTTTTCTTCTTAAGAATATTCTGTCTTATTAGGAAAGATGTTCTAGTTATAATTTTTAAATAATATAAAAAAGTAAGGCTTATATTATTTTTACATAATATATAATTATTATTATTTATGATGTTAGGAAATGAGAAAAAAATTAGAAAAAATCATAACCTAGAAAAACAGATGAATGCCACATAATTTTGATTTCTTAAAATAAATTAATAGTATCACGTTCTTAATATTAAAAATACTGTCATCTTTAAAAGAATTCAAAAACCTTAAGTAGGACACAATAAAAAAAATGAACAGCATTTATTATTATGGCAGGGTCAAAATCAAACACAATGTTAAAGAGGCTCTCGTTGCGGTAGCTCTTCCGAGTTTTGTAATATAAAACTTATCGAAGAAAGTAATAAGTTAGAAACTTTTAAGTATATAGTCAGTGCAAAGGCTATTTTCACAACCAAAGAGTTGTAAAGGTGTCTTACTTACCTTCGGAACTCTTTGCTTGGAATCCTTAGACGGAAGAAAATAACTTCCTTTTCCTCGTCATGTCTTTTACTAACTGCTTCTATGTTGTGCGCCTGATTCACATGAGCTATAATACTTATGATTCCTGTATAATATAAGCCTACCTATCCTCAAAATAATGATCAGAAATTCCTAATAACTCTGGAGACTACAACAAATTTTCAGAATCACTGTGCATATTCACAGCCAAATCCTGGACTGTTAACGACTATTGCTTGCATGAGAAAATAGTAATCTATTAGTAAATGAATGCGGAAGCGAAGATCCGTAGAATTTTAATACACATACTATAATTTGAGGGATTTGAGAGAAAATATATATTTTCAGATATTGAGGTAGAATTCAATAATTATGACTATAAGCAAATTGTGAATCTTACTTATGTGTCCAGAAGATTAGATGAATGAATGAATCACATGAATTAATTGTTGGTTGTTAGCTGAAGTAGCAAACAACCATCAATCAAGGCAGAACGGGTGAACGAATCGTATCGACATTTGGTATTGATATAGATTTTAGTTTAAAATATACACAAGCTTTATCCCGAGAATGCTTCCTGTATATCGCGAGAATGGGATCAGTATTCAGTATTCACGCGGGAGGCAGCTAATGTTAAAGATGTAATTTATTATGAGAATGTAGGTAGATATTTACATCCCGTAGAATATGACAATATTATTATAAACACTCAAGTTCAAGTAGATGAACCAGTCATGTGTAAATAATCTTAAGGAAGGTGACTACAGATTATTCTAGACTGTTTCAAATGCAAAATAAATTCGTGTGGAGTTAATAAAGCGCAAATATGGAGATTAACTTGAACAAAGAGCCACAAGGCTGTATGCCATCTTATTTGTGCAGAAGTCAGGCATATCTGTGACAGGTTTAGAAGTTCCGGAGTCGCGATATCAATTTTACGCGTTATCGTAGTTGCGGTAACTATGAATGTAGAGGGTTTTAGGATCAGAGGTAGACCCAATAAAATATAGATGGACTGCGTGAAAGAGGATTATGATAAGAAAGAAGTAATTTTATAGAGAATTTTCTGGCATGAAAGAGTAACATATCCACTCATCCAAACTTTTGTATATATCAGTAGTAAAAATGTTCCGTGTGCTCGCATTTCGATGAAGGATCTATCCTATTTACTTATATCTCTTATTTGATCTGTTTAAATGAAATTCTATGCACGCTTTAGGAGTTAAAGCGGCACTTTAACCTCGAATACAAGATTTAAGTCTATACTGATGAATTCTGTGAACTAGTGAGTAGTTAAATGTCCTGGGTTAAATTTCATTGTCACGTTTTCCGTTGATCCTTTCGATTGTGTGGATGAAGCCCTGCTAACTATGTCGTATAAGATCTTAAAAGCGATTGCGCAATGGCAATAGCCACACATGCAGAGACACACACCTTATATATCCCTAATGGTAACACCAATACGTTTTATCGGCTCCAACGTGAGGTCAAATTTATCACTTCAAATGATGTTTGGCCTTTGTTTTACGTGTAGAAACCCCCACGGTCTTCACCACGCCGATTTCAGCGATGAGAAGGGTATTTCCGAATCGAATCGACTAAAACCACAAGGTGTCCTTCCCAAACGTCCATTGCCGGACAACCCAGGTACGCCCTCGAGGATAGGATAGGATACCCCCAAGGTTCGCGGTGGACGTAGCCGCGATCGCGGCCTCTTCTTTGGGTTCGGGTTTGATCCCGCGTCGGTGAGTTGGCAGGCGTGTGATTACACACACGACACGCCTCAGTCTTGGCCTGCTTCTGTAAGGACGGCGAGACGGCCGACTGCCCCCGGCAGGCCCCGATTATGTAGGTCGGTAGTCCTGGGCGTAGATAAGACTGCGGCGGCCCAGTCTTACTTTAATAAAACAATGTGAAATTAAAAATAATTTTACTATAAGGATAACTTCGCTAATTATCACTAATCGCTAAAGTTTGGATTGACATAGATTAAATAAATTTATTACCTAAGTAAGCAAACAACAACAACAAAGAATAGGTACTAAGTATTTGTATTTAGTATGTATTTTCAAAAATAAGAGCAAAACTCCTTTATACCCAAAAAATCTAAGATCTGCGCCTGTACTTATATTGTTATACATGATACCATGATATGAAATCCTCTTAAACATGTTTTTACGTCCTTACTTACCAGTAACAAAAGTTACTAATATTTCTGTTAACCACTCCAGCTAAGCTGAATTACTTGTGTTATGAGTGGGTTTACGTCGGTTCTGTCCTTCGATTCGAACCCGGGACCTTCACTATTGTAAGGCCGACTCCTTAATCGCAAGTGTACTTATTCACTGTTTAAATCTCCATCATATAAATATAGAACTTCGGTTTGAATAAAGGATTTATGCTTCCTAGCTACTGCCTGATCGAGTTGTAGGGAGGCGTTTTTCACTGTCAAATCCTTAGTTAAAAGCAATATCCCCTTCAAATCTTATAATCTCCGAATTTTATCATATTTTCATCCTAAAGTGTTCAAATCAGGCGAATAGGCACACAAAACACGCTTCTGCCAAACACACGAAATACATGGATGTGAATATATATACTACTCTGTCAAGAAAGTATCGGGAATTAGTCAATAAAACTTAAAATATGTATTATTCGTCCAAATTTTTTTTATCACTTTCGAAAGACTCGAAATAATTCTCATACGCCAACGAACTACTGAATCATCAAAAGCATTTTTAAACGTATTTTTTGGAGTCGCCTTCAATACTCGCCGCGATTTTTGAGCTGAGCGAAGTGAAGCTCTTATACGTGGCTAAGCCGTTTGGTCGAGACTGTACTCCTCCGGAATCACAATACCGATCTTGACCAAATTTGCCATGGTGATAGTGTAGACACCGCTGAGTGTTTAGAAGGGTCAACTGTTCAAATACAATGTACCATTGAGGAATAATCATCGAAAAACAGTTACACGAGCGTGCGGCCTTAGCTATGCGCGCGACCGTAGTAAGATGCCTTATTTTTCAAGTAAGAGTCCTGCTCGCTCAGCTCAATTTATTTCAGTCGCATCCTGCACTGAGTTCCTAGTTTAAATGACGTCTATTGACTGAAAATAGGTGTCCAAAATTAGTAATCTGGGTTTCAAAAAAGAAGAAAGTCAGCCGGAGCTATATCAGAGAAATGTGGTGGCTGTTAGATATGATTGGTAGAGCTTTTGACCAGAAATTCGTTCACAATGATAGCCTTGCGAGATGGTGCGTTATCGCAGTGCAAAATTCATGCATTTTCTTCTTGCAAGTCTGGCCGTTTTCGACGAATTAGCTCTCTCAAACGCCTTATCTTACCTGTCTTACCTTCTGACAGAAATTCCGAGTGCACGTCATCGCAATAATCGAATCTACTTCAGTTGAAGACGATGACGACTGACTAGAGTGAAGCAAATCTTCCACAACATCTCGTTCGTATTTAAATTTGCTGGTCCACAGATAGGCAGTTTTTTAATAAATTAAATCGGTTCACCATAAGCCATATTATCATTTTCAGCACTTTGAAACAAAAAAATCTATTTGCAAGGAAAAAATTAAGAAGGATGCAATGTACGAAATATTTGTCCATTTTGAAAATCGCAAAACACACTTGAGATGAACTAACTGAATGGCGCACATTAAACAAACTAAAGTGCTCAAACACCGCGTGGTCATACTAGCGAAAAAAAGATCTTCTACGACCACTTCAAACAGAGTTTCTAAATAATCAATTCCCGGTACTTTTTAGGATTCCGTACCACGAAAGGAAAAAACGGAACCTCCCCGGACCCCTTATAGGATCACTTCGTTGTTTTTTTTTTCATATTTAGGACACGTCAATTTGAATTCACCTCGCCTGATGGTAAGCTGAAGGTAAAGTCTCAGGAAAGAGGGTCACCATTACATACACGTACCATATTAACAATGGTGGCACTCAGCTTGACGGCCTCCTCAGAAGAGGATTGTCGTCGCAGCACCGCGTGACACCCACCGGTCTCACTAGTGCTGCGACCACAATAACCCTGCCCGGCTATGCACTTGCTGACCCCTGAACGCAATCAAACCGAAATTGGATTACTATGGAGGGTTTTTCGCAATCGTGCACGGTGGTACCCACCCGGCCGAATTTTGTGACAAATTTGTGTCATCAAATTTCTACCACCAGCAAATCCGTCCGTCCGTCTGTTAAGACAGTTTTTCTCAGGAACGCGTGGAGGTATTAAACTTATAATAATAATAATAATAACTAATTTATATCTAATACTCAGGTCTACTGTCCCTTGGACCTACAGGTTACTTCGCGTGAACTTAGAATCTTGAAATTTGGTACGAAGTAACGTCTCATAGTACAGATAAAGGAAACATTGCGAAAACCGTAAATTTTTAGTTACATCATATAATAAAAAATATTTTTGTAAATTTTAAAGTTTACCATAACTATGACTCGATTGTCCTGATGGGTGAACTTTTACTTATAAACCTACAGGTTTGTACGGAACCCTCGGTGTGCGAGTCCGACTCGCACTTGGCCAGTTTTTTATTTGACAGTATTTATGTAATCAAAATAAAATAACTTCATGTTTATTATGAATTTAATTTTCATTGATAAATCAATATTAATTATTAGTCTTAATCATTACAACAAATATCAATATTTTTATTATTAATCAGTAAATGACCGTACGTACGTATTCCAATCAGATCGATGACGTTTTGAAGGAGGGCCAGGTCAGAAGTACCCGTAACCGGCGTGCATGTATGAAAACAATTATGAAAGTGGAAGAAGCGAAAGGCGTATGCCAAGATCGTAGCAAGTGGAAAGATGTTGTCTCTGCCTACCCCTACGGGAAAAAGGCGTGACGATATGTATGTATGTATGTATGTAAGAACGTTGAGTGCTGTTGTCATGAACATTTCGGCGTCAAGATGTAAATAAGTATTCATAACGTCAGCTGGTATGCTACTTTCAAAGATCAAAAAGTATACATGTACTTAACATATTATACTAAATGTTTGAATTGTTTTATAATATCCTGGTGTAGGTAACTAGGACGGTTACCAGCTTCGCAATCAACCCAAACTTAAGCGTAGCGAGATTTGCCTATTCAACAATAGGTCAACGTGACCGGTCGACTTTTTCCATTGATTTGGTTTTATTCCTCGATGGTACGTCGGACATCATCTTTCGACCCATAGAGACACTCAGCAAACTGAGCTTGATAACCGTGCCAAGTTTGGTCAAGATCGGTCGAGCCGTCTAGGAGGAGTATGGTTTCACGCGAAAACCCGATTTGTGGAGAAAGACGCTTCGCTCGCCTTCGGCTCGCTACGCTTAACTAGTTTAGTATTTAAATTTTTCGTTTGCAAGGTGGGTCGACTACTTCGACTACAAATAAAAATTAAATCGACTTCAAATACTAAAAAAGCACTACAAAGTGAACTAAATTACTGATTTCGTTTAAAAGACATAAATACGGCTTTTCTGTTGAAATATTTAAAAATCTTAATTTACCCTCTGCTATGACAACGTCGGTTAAAAAGAAAGTTAAGTTAAGTTTCAAGAAGCGAAAGGCGTATGTTAGAATCTAGCAAATGCTAAGATGTTGTCCTGTATTGTTATAGAGTATGCATGTTATGGATCCATTAAGTATTTCCAACACAAATGATGCGACCATTCATTTCACTGAAACGTGTCTACAATCGTGCAACATGAAAGTGCGTCAATACTAAATATGTTGTATTGACGTAAACAAATTCCCATCAATCATCACCGAAAGTCAATGTTTTATTCAATCAAAATCTTTATCAGCCGCAGACGTTCTTCAAGATACCAGTGATGTACCAATATCAATATTTTACCATGATTTTGTTTATAATAATGGATAGATACGGTATTCACAAGTCTTTTTTCAAGGTAAGGTTAGATAATTATTAAAACTAGCCAGTAATAGATAGACTCAACTCGGGCTTTATAAGCAATTGTTTTATTCCTCCAAGCTGTATCCTTTCGTACTTTTTTATTTTATTTTTTAAATTATATATTATGTACATGTGCTACATTCTTTGTCCCCCAAAACCTAGTTGATGGTTTGACTGGGGGAGTTTACCTTCAATAATATATGTACTCTCAATTATCCCAAAAAGGTAGATCATGAAACCTCTGCAGATAATCTTAAATTAACTGTACGGTCGCTTCAGTAGGATCTTTAATAAATGAAAAAATAGATTGATTTTTCAATTTTGAAATAAAACTATTTTTAACGGATTCTATCGTGATTTATTTGATGCTATTTTATATTTTACATTGATCCCGACGTTTCAGCAGCCATGGTCACGGGGACACTAAAGATCTACACTGGAATGCTCTGTCCATATGACGGTTTTCTTTTCTTCCTACAATCCCAGGTGGAGCGTGAAAACACATCTATCGTGGCCGTCCCGGTAAGAATTACTATTTCGGGATCTAAAATAGTGGCTTTCACTTTCTGAACCTAACCTTAGCTTCTTACCATCTGACGAGGTGCAGGCAAATGTCTTAAATTTAGGGCATGGGCATAAAACGTTTAAGATAAAGGGCCTTATCACCCTAAATCACTTAGCTAGTTAATTGTTTCTTGTAATTTGTCGAGGGCTTTACCTGCAATTGTTATTGATACACGTGTCCTTATGTTCACGTGTTTGATATTTTCTAAGTGAAGATAGTAAATATATAGGTAGAAACTATGTAGATAAAGATGGCACTTAGGACTTATCTGATAATCTTACAGGTATCTATATTTAAGAACTGATTTGAATAAATTTTTAGTAACTGAACACGCAGCTATTCAACATTAATTTTTATTTTTTGAATGCTACCTTATTTTTATTAACATACTTAAGTTCATCGTGTGAAACTTTCAAGATCATTAGTAAATCGATGTTAAACTAATATAACATCAACATTTTTATTTATAAATCGATCAAATTTTGCGGCTTGACTAGTTATTTCACCCCAGAGGAATCAAAATTACCTCCCTCATTACAGTATTTGTTTTTACTAAATGAAAATAATATCTATGTATAGACGATTTCACTACTATAAACTCTTACAATAGACTGTATAACCGTTTTCATGTAGTTCGGTGAAACACTATAAAAAAATATGCATTGCTACGCCATTTAGTGTAAATCATTACAGCAAAGTTTATGGCGCCAAAATATTTTTATGTTGAAAATATTTAGGTATACCGAATTTTATCTAGAATTTTATGACCGTCTATTAAAAAATAAGTTTTATTGGAATTCTATTGGTATTATATAAGGTATTTTCACTTCTCGTACTTAACTCAGTGGAGGTGGGCACTTTTTAAAACCAAAATGGTTTTGGTTGACCTCGGATCGAGTAACCTCGTCTCTTGTAAACTCAAATATTGTGTCTGTATTTTTAGATGTTTTTAATTTTAAAAACATTTTAATGCATTTTAACTAACCATTTTCTCACAAATATAGATCACATTTTTGTAAATACAGTTGGTGTTGCACGCAACTCCAACCACGTGATATATTGATAAATAATAGCCTGTAATATGCTTTTCCAGACTTAAATTCATCTGAGGGCCAGATGCGTTCAGCTATTACAGAGGTACATCGAATGAAGTTTTAGAAGGAAACAATATTATACAAACTCTATACTCAGTTATAGTGAGACCTCTTTAGGTAAAAAAAATAAAAGGTTATGTCCTTTGTTTTTTCGATATCTCCTTGAAAGCAAATTATTTCGGTAACAATCGGCCATTATGTAGCAAATTGAATATCTTGCCGTGAAGTTCGTATCTAGGCAAGGAAATTCTCCAGGAATGAAAATGGATGAGATGTCAGCTATTTACGGAGGTCAATGTCCTAGTAAAACCATGATTTACAAGTGGCAGAATCTTTTCAAGCATGGCAGAGAGCCCATCGAAGATGACCCTCACCCTGGAAGGCCGTTCGAAGCTACGTCCGCAGATATTGTGCGAAATGTCGAAAAACTCGTACTGGAAGAGCTCGTCTTAAAACGACACCGTTATCAGCCTTAGTTGGCGTAGCAGATACGCCTGTTTTAAGGATCCTACACGATCATCTTGGTATGACGAAAGTTAGTGCAAGGTGGGTACCCAGAATGCTCTCCCCCAAACCGGGGCAAGACGGGGACACCGTGGTTCCCAAACCCGAGGGGGGCATCACGAATCCGGAGATGGCCCAGGGTCAGTGCGAGGGATATGCTCTATGGGCAACCTTACACCCCGGCGTTTTAAGACCCGAGACGGCGTGCGGTTTAGTCGGTTCAAGCCCGACATAACCGCCCCCGCTGGTCGGCGGGGGGGTATCCGAAGGGATTTCCGCACGGAAAAAAAATATGCTAAAACCACTACAGATGCAGCAAAGAATTGACGCACCGAAACATTTTTTAGACCTGTGTGGCGATAACCCTGAAGTTATATTAGATCGAATTGTTACTGGAGATGAAACTTGGGTTCATCACTTTGAACCTGAGTCGAAACAGGAGTCGATGCAGTGGCATAAGAAGGGTGCACCTCCTCCGAAGAAAATTAAAGTGTCAGAATCAGCCGGGAAGTTGATGGCGACGATCTTTTGGAATTCCAAGGGAATTCTCATGATAGACTATAAAGACAAGCGGTCACCAAACTGGGGCATACTACGCAACGCTGCTGGAAAGACTAAGAGGAGCTATTAAAGAAAAAAGAAGGGGAAAGTTGTCGATGGGTGTGTTGCTCTTGCATGACAATGCACCAGTTCACAAGAGCCATGTTGCGACTGCTGCTCTCGCCAAGTGTGGCTTCGAATCGCTGGTCCACCCCCCCCCCCTATACCCCGGATCTGGCCCCTAGCGATTACTATTTGTTCCCAAATTTTAAAAAAGAATTACGAGGGAAAGAATTTCATACCGACGAACAAGTGAAGGAGGCAATTTCGGCTCATATCGAAGACGAAGAAAAGAAATTTTTTGATCGTTAGTGCAAATTAATTAGTATATTCAAAAAATGTAGTGAACTCGAGGGTATATTGAAAAAGAAAAATAATTCAATTGTTTTATTTAATTCACAACCATTTCATTCCACAAATTTTTGTACCTCCCCTCGTACATCAATACTTTCTCATTCATAGTACAACACTTCAGAACAAATGTCTCTATGCACGTATTTGCATATTTTTGGTTCTTTGGTTTTTCAACGCATCACATTCACATACTCCCACAACTCTCTACAAACTCACAGTGCCTCGTATTTCAAGCCTTTTTCACATCATATTTCATCGTTAAAGGTGGTAAAAGCCTTTTTTACCACCTGTAACGATGAAATGTGATCTCAACGGGCGGGTTCGACCGGCATGCCACTTTAGCAGTTAATATCATCGTTAAGTGGTAGTATTTCATTCGGTTTGTTACAGTGCTGTAAATCTTTTTCTCATCGTTTTCTTTTACCAATTTCCCTCACGACGTCAGTGACACCTATGATACAAAAAGCCTTTGAACCCTAGGGTTTAAGGGTTTTTTTATTTAAAGAGCAGTTTACTTTTAGTTGCGCTTTCTTGTTACATATATTATAGCATTTATAGCAATACCTATTTGCATTAAATAACTACAAATATTAGGTATTCTAATCTAGGCCTGGGGGTGGCAGGTGAGGCCGCCTGTCACCCCAGCAGAAGCAGGCCGGGACGGTGGGGCGAGTAGCGCCCCTCCCCCAAACCGGGGCAAGACGGGGACACCGTGGTTCCCAAACCCGAGGGGGCCATCTCGAAACCGGATATGGCCCAGGGTCAGCCGGGGTGCGGGGGATATGCTCTATGGGCAACCTTACACCCCGGCGTCTGTAGACCCGAGACGGCGTGCGGTTTTAGTCGGTTCAAGCCCGACAGCCCCCGCTGCCCGGCGGGGGGGTATCCGAAGGGATTTCCGCACGAAAAAAAAAAGGTAATCTAATCTCCAAGTTGAAAGTAGTCAGGGAACATTTGAACGAAATAACAACAATAATACTTTAGACCAGCCATTGTATGTAAAAAGGAAGGAAGCTGCGTGAATGATCGCCAATTTCCTAAGCAAATTGTTTTGTTGACGCGAACAAACGATTTTCATTCAATTCATTCAAGGTGTTTGTGGAAATGTTGATCAAATTCATATCTGCTGGCGTTTATTCCGTGGGTGCTTAAGTCAATTTCCTTTTCAAATACATTATTTTTCCTATAAATCTTCATAATATATGAAGGGGCCACTGCAATATGGTTTCCAGTGTTGAGATAAATGAATAAATATCTTTATACCATACCTACTCTAAAAAGCTTATTTTATTCACGCAAAACAGTGAATAAAAAGGCCTTTTATTCACTGTTTTGTTTTTATTCACTATTTTGGTGTTTGAATTTGGAACACAAAAATATATCCGGTCTCTATTTCAATGCTTACACAAACTCCTTGCGCTAAGATTCGAAATTCAAAACTCTTTGGTGCAAATAAATTCTCGAGATTTGATTGGTCGATATTTGCGACAAGGAGTTTGGCATTAGATTAAAAACTGTTTTGTGTTTGCTGCCTTTATAGAAAAAAAATAGTGAATTAGCGCCATTTATAATACTTACTGTGAATTGTATGATGTCTTTTCTCGTAGTCATGGTATAAAGTATAGTATGCAACTCCTGAATAAAGTACGAATTTATATCGAGGGCCATGAATCACTCGCGTCGTTCAGGATTCTAACAGTTGAATCACTCGCTGCGCTCGTGATTCAATCATTATAATCCTTCACTTGCTCGTGACTCATCTACGGCCCTCGCTTTAAATCCGTCCTTTATTCACTAGTTGTATAATATACTATTTTTTATGGATGATAGGCTCACGTTTGACCACTATCTCACCCGGTCGTTAGTGACGATTGTGGTCTACGATGGATCACGTTTGCCTAGAAGGAACCTATTCACTCGCAATTGTTTTTAATATTTGACTGCATATATAATAATATACCGTTCTTGACGCTAATATAAGAACTCTATTTTATTATTATATTGTGTTAAATAATTTTTAATTAGTTTATAATAGTTAAGTTATTATTGTTTTCTAAATAAATAATAAAATCTGATACATGTTATTTCACTTCAATAAATCATGTTTTCCTAGCATTAAAGAAATAGAAAAACTGAGAAATCACTAAACACAAAACAAAAGACATTCATCATTATTGCAGTAGACCTTTCATATACCTACCTACTCAGGGGCAAGCGCTGACTTCAAATCATTGAAGAGGACATGCGTGTCAATTCGTCACTACCATGGATGTCCAAGGCCGTGCAAAGTGGAGGATTAAAAGGCAGACTCCGGAATTCGTGATGAGAGCCTCGGATGTGATCTGGACTCACGCGAAGATGATTAAGATGAAAGGAATATTTCACCACCGTAGAAAAATTACCACAGAGCACGGAATAATATATATTATTCATTTATTTTATTTTATTTTATTCTTTATTGTACACACACAGTAAATAATTTAAAAACATTACAGATAAAATACGTGTACAAAGGCGAGCTTACGGATTCCGTGCTCTGTTAAAAAAATCCAGATTCCTTGAGTTTATTGTACCTTAATCCAATTCACGTGATAGTAAGGGGCAGCTCACGTGTAGTAATCCTCAAAAAATATATGTAGAAAAATATTACATTAGTGTCGGCAAAACGTAACAGAGAGGTTACAATCTGACTAACCACAGATAATCTAAAAGAAATATTATAAGTAAAAAAGAGAACACTAATAACTATATAAACTAAGAAGATATAAAGATATCTAGTACCAAAATAGTATATCATGTTTGTGCTAATATAATATTGCATAATCGAATGTGGAACATAGTTATCTCTCTATTGAAGAGTTTGTTTGTTTTAACGCGCTAATCTCTGGAACTATATGTGCGATTTGAAAAATTATTTTTATATTTGATAACTCTGTTCTTGGGGCAGGTTATAGGCTATATAACGTCACACTATGACACTTAGGAGCCGATAAATAAGAAAAAAGGAAGGGAACCAAGTATAGCGGGTGAAACTATGGAGCACAGCTAGTATACATATATATCGTAACTACCGACAAGCCCCGGTTTTCCACGGGTGCAACTTAATCGCCGTTGTCCTTCGGTTATGTATTATGGATACAAACGTTTTGTAGAAAGATATCTAAATACCCCGGTACTTGTATAAGTCTGTGTTTCCGGAAAGCTACATATGTCCTGGGAATCATCAAGTCTCGAGTGATTAGGTTCCTACTCGGCGAAAGTGATTCATCGTAGACCATATCATCACTTACCACCAGGATAGAGGTCAATCGTGAGTCAATCAACAATAAAAAAATGACGGTGAAAAACTACATGAAAAACAACTGTGGCGTAGTTGTAGTTGTTTGATCTTCTAATCTAAGTGTACAGACAGCGGGAAGCGACTATGTATAAAACATTAATTGTGCTAACTAACTAACTCACTAACACAGGACCCAAACTGCTGTGGCTACCGAATTTATGCCTTTTTAGCATCCATTACAGAAAAAAAATGAAAAGTTCACCCTTCAGGGGATGTAATACAAAATTCGCCAATTGCCAAGCCAGGATGAGCTATGTACTAGTTTTATACTAGTATATTTTAATTACTCTATGGTTGCAAAGGAACTTGAACTTGAACTTTAACGATGCTCAGCTTAGTTATTCTGGACAGCTCGTACGTAATGAGAAAGACAAACTTGGTTAGCTGAAGACGTTTCGATAGAAGATCAACAAGATAACATTCAAATAAAGATACTTTTCAATCGAAGCACGTAATTTAGATTTATAATTTTGTTGATTGCAATTAGAGATTACGCTAACGAGCATGTAAATATAAACTGTTGACGATATGACGGAGTACATTCTATTAAAAGATTTGATTTAGAACCTTACCAACGACGATGATATGGATATTTTTATAAAGTTTACCCTTATCGTTTTTTTTTTTTTTTCTTTTTTTTTTAACGTGCGGAAATCCCTTCGGATACCCCCCCGCTGGGCAGCGGGGGTGGTTATGTCATGTCTCGACTAAAACCGCACGGTGTCCTCCCCAAGTGTCCGTTGCCGGGCACCCCGGATAAGCCCTCGAAAGGATCGATCAACTACCATTACTAACCAAGTGATTGAAAAACAGACATATTTTTTTGGGCACGGATCCCAACTTCGTACACATACGAACATTATAAAAACAATACAAATATTATATTCTCCCACTGAGACATGAAGAGACAACAACGCGCTATTTATTTCTATCTAATGGCTGGCACACTTGCTACAATAAAACGTTACGGACGCACTGTATCGTTTAAATTGTACTGATAAATAAATGCGTGTAAAATATACTAAATACTGTAATTTCTCCTAACGTGTGTGCCCACCCATAACACACATCACGAGCTTTATCTACTATCATTAAAGATCATTTGTGCCAGCCCGTTGGTTTCGGGTGCCTGACCCTCTGGCGTTCCTACCATTTTTTTAAACATCACCAATCTGATCAGTGTATGTTTTACGAGGTTGAATAATAATCTGTCCACTTATATACTAGATTTGTCATTGTTCCGTACTCATTTGTTCTATGTGCTTAAATTTTTTTTTTGCTTTTTTATCTTTGAATTTGAATTTGAATTTAAACTTTAATTTACTTTTTCAACGGTCGTCACTGTCGTATATATCTCTATCAACCAATCTTATACCACACACACAACACAAGTACTCGTTGGTTCGTAGAAAGAATTGATAATAATCTTTTCGGGGCTTAGAAGGACACTCTGATATCCCACTGCCGCCCCGGCCCGCTGCATGCGCATCGCGCCCCACGGCCTCCTCGCAGATGATTGTAGACAGTTCTTCTATAATAAAATAAATGAATCCTACTAATATTATAAATGTGAAAGTTTTTTACTCAATCACACTAACGGTTGAACGGATCTGAGTGAAATTTGGTACAGGGATAGATTATAGTCTCGAATAACAGATGAGAAACAGAAATCTTAAGGCGGTCTAAATTATTATTATTTTATTACATGTAATTTAAATTCAAGAGATACAATTTAGTTTGAAGATTTAATTCTCTAAGCATGGCACTCAGTTTTTAAAATGAAAATGAAATTTATAACAAGTACTTATGAAACATCTCATTTTGTGTCTTTACATCACTGATAGATTAAATATAAAATTATACATAATAGAGTTAGATGTAGCTTGTAGTACATAAAATAATAATGTTGTAATATCTAATTTTAATAAATAACGTAAAAAAACTTATTCTATATTTGAATACCATGTGGTTTCCACAAATATCGAATACAATTGCAAGAGTGTAAATCGGATTTGCGCATAATGGTTACCGTGTCACAGATTATGTAGTAAAAAAGTTAAAGCTAGCTAGGTACTTCATAGAGTACCTATTATATTTCACTGGTGGTAGGAATCTGATGACACAAATTTGTCACAAAAATCGGCCGGGTAGGTACCACCGTGCGAGCGCGTGGGCCGCCGCCACCTCCTTCTGCGAGCATGTAATGCTCGCAGAAGGAGATGGCGGAAAGAGATGGCGGAACGCGCCCGGGAGAGATTTGGAACTCTCCCGGCCCGCCGAGCCCGCAACATGCTCGCCACGCGTCGCAAGCGACTCAGGCGCCGGAGGTCGCTTAACGACCTCCGTCCTCCATGAGCGCGTGCCTGGGGGTGGCAGGTGAGGCCGCCTGTCACCCCAGAGAAAGCAGACCAGGGCCTTTAGACAAAGTCACATTCTACTAGTGGAATCGCAACGAAGCGAACCTTCAAAAGACTGAAATGTATGGGAGAGACAACATTTGTCTACATGTCACGTGTAACAAATAATGTCACTCCCATACATATTGAACATTTGAAGGTTCGCTTCGAAGCGATTCCACTAGTAGAATGTGACTTTGTCTACAGGCCCAGGACGGTGGGGCGACTAGCGCCCCTCCCCCAAACGGGGGCAAGACGGGGACACCGTGGTTCCCAAACCCGAGGGGGCCATCTCGCAACCGGAGATAGCCCAGGGTCAGTCGGGGTGCGAGGGATATGCTCTATGGGCAACCTTACACCCTGGCGTTTTAAGACCCGAGACGGCGTGCGGTTTTAGTCGGTTCAAGCCCGACATAACCGCCCCCGCTGACCGGCGGGGGGGGGGGGTATCCGCAGGGATTTCCGCACGAAAAAAAAAGGTACCACCGTGCATGATTGCGAAAAACCCTCCATAGTAATCCAATTTCGGTTTGATTGCGTTCAGGGGTCAGCAAGTGCATAGCTGGGCAGGGGGATTGTGGTCGCAGCACTAGTGGGACCGGTGGGTGTCATGCGGTGCTGCGACGACAATCCTCTTCTGATGAGGCCGTCAAGCTGAGTGCCACCATTGTTAACATGATATAAGGCATGATATAAGGCTGATAAGGCAAACCTGCTTGCCTGTATGTTTGCCGAAAATTCGCGTCTGGATACAGCGAACAATGTACCACCCCAGTTACCTCCTTGCGGTACTACAATGCCCGCTATTCGTATCCGCCAAAAGGAGGTACTCAAAACGCTTCGTAATCTAGACGTGAACAAAGCCAGTGGACCTGACGGTATACCTGCTATAGTGCTAAACAACTGCGCTCCTGAGTTGTCTCCTGTTCTGACACGCCTGTTCCGCCTCTCTCTTAGAACAGGTTTAGTCCCTGAGTCATGGAAGCTTGCTAACGTGCAGCCTGTGCCCAAGAAAGGTAGTCGTGCTGATCCCGCCAATTACCGCCCCATAGCAATCACCTTCATAATCTGTAAGACTATGGAACGTGTAATTAACACCCGCATCCTGGCATACCTAGAAGACAATGACCTCCTCAGTGATCGACAATACGGGTTCCGCCGAGGACGATCCACTGGGGATCTCCTAGTGTATGCCACGCATGTATGGGGGGAAGCCATCGAGAAACACGGCGAAGCTCTCGCTGTGTCTCTCGACATCTCGAAGGCTTTCGATAGGGTCTGGCACGCTAGCCTTATTAGCAAGCTTCCATCCTACGGGCTACCTATGAGTTTGTGTAACTGGGTAGCTGATTTCCTGAGGGAGCGGTCTATTCGAGTGGTCGTTGATGGCTGCTCCTCGGACCTATTGGCTATTGATGCCGGGGTACCTCAGGGGTCTGTTCTTTCCGCAACTCTATTTCTGCTGCATATTAATGATCTGCTGAAACCCGGTATCATTGGGTATGCGGACGACAGCACAGTTGTGGAAAGATACCTATCCAGTTCACGAGCTACAGGCGCTGAGACGCTATCTCTGAGAGAGGCCATGATAGAGCGCATGAACCTGACACTTCAGTCAGTGTCTGACTGGGGTAACTCCAACCTCGTTAGGATCAATGCCTCTAAAACTCAGGCGTGTCTTTTTTCCGCGAAAAGGAGTCCTTTCGCCCTGACTCCGACTCTCCGAAATGAATCCATACCAATATCCGATCATCTTGAGCTCCTCGGCGTTCACCTAACATCTGCTCTTAATTTCGGTCGACATATAGAATCCAAGGCTAAAGTTGCTGCAATGAAGCTGGGCATCCTCTCTAAGGTGAGACGGTACTTCACACCTGGACAGCTTCTTATTTTATATCAAGCACAGGTCCGATCTTGTATGGAGTACTGTTCACACCTATGGGATGGATCAGCCCGCTATCAGCTGGATACTTTGGACACCATCGATCGACGCGCCAGGAGACTCATTGGCGACGACGAGCTAGTTAGCAACAAGCTCCAAAGCCTTGAACATCGCCGCAAAGTTGCCTGCATATCGGTGTTCTATCGGATTCATTTCGGAGAATGTGCTCAAGAACTGCATGACCTCATTCCCCCAGCTCCATTTCACCATCGGACAACTAGGCGCGGGCAACATTTTCATCCCTTCGTTGTTGATATTCCACCAATCCGCACCAAGCGCAACGCTTCCTCATTTATTATGCGGACAGCGAGGGAGTGGAACTCTTTGCCTGCGTCTGTGTTCCCCGATTCTTATAATTTGGGGACCTTCAAGGCGAGAGTGAATAGGCATTATTTGAGTTTGCGTGTACCATCCTCGACTGCATCGTCACTTACCATCAGGTGAGATGCAGTCAAACGCACTCAAATTTTTATTAAAAAAAATAAAAAAAAAATGGTACGTGTATGTAATGGTGACCCTCTTTCTTGAGACTTTACCTTCAGCTTACCATCAGGCGAGGTGAAGTCAATTTGACGTGTCCTATACAAAAAAAAAATGGTAAACTTAATAAAAATTAACGCTTTTAAGTAGATATTATCGTTTTCTAAATATAACAAAAATCATAAACGTTGAAAACATGCTTTTTTCAAAGGAGTATTGTGTAAGCTCTCCTTATATTAGATTTGATTTTTTATAGTTATTACTATTTGTCACGATAGCTATCATAGTTTAACAATTAAATTTTCACAAAACCGGTGTGGTTTTGTGAAAATTAAATTGTTTGCCTATTTTGGATCTAAAGTAAATACTATTACGACAGTATCGTACGATATTATTTATATATACACGATAACAATGATTAGTATTTAAAATTGAAAAGATTATTTAATCATGAAGCCTAACCAACTTCGACGTTAATATATCGCATTCTGAAAGTACCTGAACTAAAAGCTTGATTTCGAGGCGTGACGGTATTACAGGCATCTATTTCACGAAAGAGAAAATTACTTAATTTATTATTAATATTAAGATACGAATGTAAAGTACTTATCCGTTGAAAATAATATATTTTCGTAGCAAACCAGGCCACGGATCGCTGTGGCTTTTTATATTTATCCTTAATATAATATTAGCGTGATAATATGAATTTATCATCATCTACCTGGCTTTGTATCAATTATTTGTGGTCGGTGCAACAAGTTATACAATACCATAGTTACTTATCATATCCTCTTTCCCACAATCAAAATTCGTAATTTTCGTTTAATCTGCAGATTAGTTTATTCTAAGATATTCTATAGGAACAACTGAAATAAATCTACTTAATTGTAATTGTTGATTGATAGCAATTTGCTTGTAATTAAGAGTGATTTACAAATTTATTAATGAATAACATAACATGAAGTGATGAAAATTAATGTTGACGTATTAATTTACATTAAGCTATAGAGTTACTACGCAAAAACAAATGCAATAAAAACGAGATAAAAAAGTGACTATCCATATAATGATAAAGCTAAATTTGCACCGTCATTTCTAGGGCACAATTCTTCAACATTATTAAAAAATATATACAATTATTTACCTTACTTTTTCTCTTGAAGCTATAACTATTTTTGAAATATTTGCAAAATATTATCTGTTCCTTTAACCTGCTTATAGGTTCCAAATGAGGAATAATTCCTTTACCTGGTATCCCGAAAAACAACTGAATACCATTAATTTTGTTTTTTTTTCGTGCGTATATCCTTTCGGGTACCACAAGACCCAAGTCAAGTGGGAGAGGTTCTGTCGGGCTTGAACGGCCTAGGTAAATTTTTAAACAATAATAATTAAATTCAGAAGCAATTAGTTTGTTAACTTTTCCTTCCGTACTAAATATACACTTTTTAATACTTTTGACCTTAGAATATTAAAAGGAAAGTCAGTCTTTTAATCACGTACATGGGTAGTTTTTACCTAACCTTACCATAAAGTACATTAAGTACTTTACGCATTGGCAGCGAAAGGACATCGTTTCAGAGTTACAGATATTTATGTTTGGGACCATGTCTCTCCTATGGCTATTAACATGCGTGTTTTTGTTTGCGTATTGTCAATAGTAAAACTCAGCTGTTATGTATTTAACAATTCGATATTTAAGTATACATACCATAGATCAAAAATACTTAATTATTTTCTTTTGTTTTGAAAAAGAATAGTAGTAACTGAAATTACTAGTCTTCTCCCTAACCTCTCCAGCTAAGCTAAATTGCTTGGGTTAGGAGTTTACGTCGGTAGTATAATGGTCAGGATTCGAACCCGAGAACTCTCGATCGTAAGCCCGACTCCTTAACCACTTTGCTACCGACTCTAAGATACTCCATTTAAATTTCAACCTTGAAGGCAACTGGGTGAAATAAACGTTTTTTCTATGGAGCTGTGTCTTAATACCGGACTCTGAAACTGATTGCTTCGTCTGATTTCCTTTTGCCTGACCACAGGACACCATAACCTACTAACCTACTGACCCCTGCTGAGTAACCGGATGATCCTATTGTATATAAAAATCATGAGCTCGTGAGTTACTTTGTGGAATAGCCAGTGAATAACAATAGTTATAGGAAGACGATTATTGGTAAATTAAGTAAATTTTTGTTATGTATTCGAAAAGTAAGTACCTATTGGTTATTTTTCTTCCCTATCGTTACTTTATTACGTTTATAGATAGTTGAATAAATGTATGTTAACTTGCATACAAAGATCCTTGATTAACACTCGGGTCTTCATTTATATCTTCTTTATTATAATTTTTTTTTACTTTTGGAATGGGTTTACGACTAATGACAAATTTTATGGCAACAACCAATGTGTAACAATATTGCTAACCACAAGCATTTACAGCACATAGCGCACATACATTTCGATATGGTTCCGAATGAATATTGTGTGTAACTAAATATAATTTTTAACTGGAATAAGATCATATCTTGTATTATATTATTATTTCAATTAAGTTACCAGTTAAATTTCGTTACAATGTGTTATATCAGCTGTCCTTTTATTTTTGTGCAGAAATCCCCCTGGATACCCCCCGCCGGCCAGCGGGGGTGGTTATGTCAGATTCGAACCGCCTAACGCCGGCACGCCGCCGTCTCGGGTCTTCAGACGCCGGGGTGTAAGGTGGGCCCACAAAGCGTTTCCCTCGCACCCCGGTATATTAACTATCCTAGGGTTTAATTCCTATTGATAATAGTATATTTATTTCATAATAATTCAGCACCTTCTAGGACTAACCGACTAACTAGTACTAGTCTAGTACTAGATCAGCTATGCTTTATTTCTGTAGGATTTGCGTTTGATCCCAATTTGAATTCAAATTCCCCTCTACGCATTGAACTCGGTATGTTCTCACGAAAGCTTGAAATAGGTAATAATATTGTATCTTATTGTATGTCCACAAGCAGAAACAGTGATCATCATCATCACATTAATTAATTAATTCCGGTTGCATCCAAAGCTTGCATTTTGAAACCTAGGGTACACTCTATCTTTCCCTTTATTTGGCTTAACCAGTAGAAACCAAATAAAGGTGATAATAAAGGTGAATGATAATGAGCTGAGAGTGAGACGAAGTCGAGCGAATGCTCCTTTCACTCCACTCGATGTATTTCGTTTGTGTCCCACTAGCGCCTAGAACCTTCGACCGATTTTAATGATTTTTAGCATAATCATAGATGATAGTGATGTGACGGACATAGGTTATACAAATTTAAATTATGAAGTACCACGGAGGAATAATCACCGAACAAAAAATTTAAAAGCTGTTTTCCAAAAACCACAATTAGTAAAATCTAAGTTTTGGCTCCAAAACGTAGCCTATACACCATAAATACCGATCAATAAAAGAAAACTGAAAATCGGACAAGAAACGGAGGAATATTCACCGAACAAAAATTTCTAAAAGTTTTCTTCAACTACGATATTCTATGCTCCTTTCCTTCATCATCACTCAGACATGGGCACTCTCAGCTCAACATTGCAAGAGCTACTGCTCTGCGGACCTTGTTACTATCTGACTCCCCAACTCTGAGATTAAACCCTGAGCCATAAACTCGTCCATTATTCAGCAGGTGTACCGAGTAGCAGATGAGGGTAGCTTGGACCCCGAAGAAATTGGTGGGGCCCAATACAAGCAAAATCAATAAAGTAATGAAAAATACCAAGTATTCGTTTACGAATGCACATTGAACGCTACAGCCATGATCCACGAATTGATGAAAATGCGCATATCAATTGCACTTATGTAGTTGTGTTTCAATTTACCAGATCTTAACAGACCAATTGAGTCTTCCTCTATTAAATTGACTGCGGTGGCACCACACTGTACTTGTAGGAACTACGGTCGCGGTTTTCTTTGTATTTTATGAAGATGATTTTATGCTTCAGAAAGAAAGGATTATGCCCATGCTACTTTGGAGGTCGTGGGTTCGGTTCCCGCTCAGTCCAAATATTTGTACGCATGAATGTATATATTTAAATTTTTATAAATGTTTTTATGTATAATATATCCTGTAGGTATTTTGCAAAACAGGTAACTGCAGTGATAGTGAAATATTAGTTAAGTTATTTGGGTTTATACCAGTAGTCAGTTAGGCCTCCATATGGAGAGGTCAAAAACAAGCTTACCTCCAAGTATTCCATGTTCAATTTATTGATAGCGATGACTGACATAATTAGGACTAATCCTAATTGTGTCATTGACAGTAGTTTCCACGTTATAACTGCTATTTTTAAAATACTACATAAGTATGTAAAAAAAGCATTTTTAAACAATAACAACAAAAACCTCATGCAAGTTTAATTTGTCTATTAACATTAAAGGAAATTCATGTTTTTATTGCGGAAATTACGAAACAAAATAGCGTGAATTTACCAACGATGAATGTCAGAAATACTTAAGATATGATTGCAAATTTAACAGACATTGCGTTAGAAAATGCTCAGAGCTGTCGTATTAACGCTGGAATTTACCTTCAACGTCGTAAGTGAGCCTTTATTCAATATTAATAAGATTTACTAAAGCCACGTTTGACTTAAAAGATAATACCATTGTTAAATTACATAACATTAAGTTATATCCATGAGTTTTGTTACTCGGGCTAGGGAGCGAGCTATGCTTGGGGTTTCTTTGAAGGATATAATTCGGAATGAGGCCATCCAACAAAGAACTAAAGTCACCGACATAGCTCGCAGAATAAACAAGCTGAAGTGGCAATGGGCTGGCCACATCTGCCGAAGTACCGATGGCCGATGGAGCAAACGAGTCCTAGAGTGGAGACCACGAACCGGTAAACGGAAGGTAGGACGTCCCCCAGCAAGATGGACGGACGACCTGAAAAAGGTAGCTGGGATAGACTGACGCAAGGTGGAGGATCGGGTGCTATGGCGTACAATGGGAGAGGTCTATGTCCAGCAGTGGACTGCAATAGGCTAATTGATTGATTGATTGATATTTTTGTTAAATATTCTTCTTTATTTCAAAGTAATTCTAGTGATTTCCCAGTTGCGTCCTAAGTTTGCACTTCAGAGCCTTTTTTTTTTTACGTGCGGAATTCCCTCACGCACTTCAGAGCCTGAGTTTTTTATATTGTGTTTTTTATGACGGCTTTTTCGCGAGCGACTGCCATCTGACCTCCCAATCGTTTTCTTTTTTTCGTATTGAAGCCAGCCGCGCGGTATGGTAGATTCGAACCTACTAAAACCGCACGCCGTCGTGACGCATCTTAAGTGCGGCATCTTAAGACCCGTGGTCTTAAGATGCCGGGGTGTAAGGTGGCTCAAAAGGCATTTCCCTCTTACCCCAGCTGATTCAGGGTCATCTCCGGTTCGAAGATGGTTTGGGAACCATGGTGTCTAAGTCTTGCCCCCGGAAAATAGAGAGGGCGCGCATCGCATCGCCGCCCCGGCCTGCTTCTGCTAGAGTGACAGGCAGCTCCATCTGTCACCCCCAGGTCTGAACTCATGGAGGACGGAGGTCTTTAAGCGATCTCCAACATCTGAGTCGTCTCGGTGCCTAGCGAGCTCTGCGGATTGGGAGAGACCTGCGTCTCTCCCGGACCCGCTCCGCCGCCTCCTTCTCGAGTATTACCTACTTGCTCGCAGAAGGTGGAAGCGGCAGCCCACGCGCTCGTGCCCCGTGCCATCGACGTGAGTATGACGCCGAGCGAGAGTACTCCCACTACTCGGGCGTGCCCTGCGCTTGGTCACTCCACCACGATGGCCTGGCGGAGCTAGGACTGCACGCCCTCGATTTCTCGAGTCTTAGTTACCTCCCAAACCTGAGGGGAAAATCTGCTCCGGAGCCTCGTCCGTCGTTTAGCAGGTGCACCGACTTGCAGGTGAAGTTGGCTTAGGTCTCAAGAATATTCCTATATACCCTTAAGGACATCTCTACACACCTTTTATTTCAAGGTAACTAATTATTTATTATTAATTTACCTTATAACCGTTATCATTTCATCAACATTTAGCATAATTATAATGTTTGACCTTCTGTATAATCAAATTTATACAGTACTTATTTTTTTATTCCAGGTAGAATTAATCTTATTTAACTTCTTGGATTTTATTATTTTTACACTTTTTTTTATAAAATTTCGTAGGTTGATTTTCTAGAGTCGTAGGTTTAATATAGAGCGTAATAAATCTTAACTAGCTACTGTATACGAGGGATTGGTTTTTGTTAACTCTGAATAAAGTACAATTTAGAAACCTCGTAGATGTAGACATGCGTCTATTCTCTGAAGGAAATGAAAGCTTAAAATGCCTACTATAAAATAAAAATCAAGAAAAGAGTCTTTCCTTTCCAGGCACTTGCGATTTGAAGACATTATATGGTAAACAATTTAATTTATCACACTGACTTCATTTTAAGAGATTTTAGAAATTATTTATTGGACTTTTTTTTTGGGGATATTTAAACTGCGGTCGAAACTTCGAAACTGGCAGACTTGCATGAAAGGTTTAAAGACAGTAAAGGAAGCTCGTGATGTGTCTAAGGACAGAAGCAAATTGTGGTTTGTTGTCTTGGTTTTTGAGAGCGTTACCTTAACACCATGTACGTATGTATTTAAATTGGTCTCAAGAGTACTGACCAGTTAACGTTTTGCAGCTTGCTATAGTCCTCAACTGCATCTGAGGCTTTTTCTTTGGAGCCCGTGGTCCACTTACGCCTCCTTTGGATTTGGCTTATACGGTTTGTACCGTTGAACCCCGAGAGCAAACCCTGCGAGACACTCGTCTGTCAATCAGTAGTTACAAAGTCTTGCAGGTGAGGTTGGTTTCGCCCCGAACTTCTTGCTAAACACCCAAATAAAAAACAAAGTGAATATTATAAAGATAGCGATGTCGGGCAAAAATTACCGGTCTTCTTGATGATCGAACTTCGAGTTTAGGTTGAGGACAGTGCAATAAGTAGTATCGATAAAGTATAATGATAGGCGGTTTGATACGAGTATTTCGAGTGTATGTACTCATATAATCGAACCCATACATCATCAGTCAATCAAACAGCTATCAAGGTGGTTGAAAATATTAATATTAAGACCAGATTCTGATCTTGTCATTCACTTATTCAAACCTAAGAAAAAGTAAAATACAACAAGGCAACCTCTGTGGCATAGCGGTAGAACGTTCGACTGCTAAGTCAGAGATCACGGGTTCGATTCCCATTCAGTGCAAATATTTGTATGTACTATATGAATATGTATATTTGCACTAGTTTGGGCGTTTCTAGGTTACGTACATTTACAAAAAAATGTATCTAAGTATGTTTATCCGCATTCTAGAACCCATAACTCAAGCTGTTGAGCTATGCTTACTTTGAGTCTAGAAAGCGCCAGTGTGTCGAATGTCCCAGATTATTAATTTACTTCACGACATGGTCAGCTAATTCTGCGTAAATATTAATACCAACAATTCAAGATAGTTACCATCACCTTTAGATTCCCCGTAACCATGGCTGCTGAAAAACAACCGAAACGTCGTCGGCGTCACTGTAAATAATTAAATAACACCAAATAAAGTACAATGGAAATAATAGTTTTATCTCGATAGCGTAAACTTCCGAATATGTTATATAAAGGCAGAATCTTAGTGTAATCCATAAAAGAAATGGTGAAGTTAGCTTACAAATTGTCGAACAATGGCAAAAGTCAGCTAATAAATTGCTAAACGATTTTTAAGAATAGATAAGAAACATTTTCTCCAATAGAATAAAATTAAAATCGATCTTATACTAAAACTTTTTTGCTTCTAGACATTTTTTTTCTTAATAGAGGTTACCCACATATACATTAACACTTCTTCCTACAAGTAAAAAGTAACCAGCATTCTGCTATTTATGTTGTAACATACCTTAGATGGTAATTACGAGTAGCTAAATTTAATAATTCGATGAAATTTGTGTACAATTGTATGAAATTCAATTTTATCTTGAGTCTAAGTACAATGGTAAAACGTGCAAAAATTTTTTTAATATAAAATAGGTATTAAAAAAGTACAAAATAATTTTGTCCTATCTATTCATTGTTACATGTAATTACTTTTCAATAACATTAGTTCGTTTAGTTCCTAATAAGTCAAGGACGAACTAAAACCTCAGTTCTATTCTTATCCTTGAATTAACTTAATTGCTAGAGTTAGTATCTACTTATCAGAAAATGTTCCAATTTTTAATGTAGGTACCAATTTAATAAGTTATTTTTACTTTTTTCTTTCAGACAGTATATAATATTTTCTGTTGATATGTCTTTTAGATAATTTTTTACTTAATACTGTTTGTTACTTAATCATTAACTCAATTCTATATTCCTTTGCCTTGTAAAACTCGAAAAAACATTAATTATACTTCGATATTTTGATATTGCATTGATTAACAGATAGAATATAAAATTGTATTGTAATCGATGAACGCGTTAACTACTGAACCGATTTTAAAAATTCTTTCATTATTCCTGAGTGACAGAGGCTACTTTTTATCTTGAGATTCCTGCAGGATCAGCACCTATACGCCGGCCGGTGAAATCGCGACCGATGACGATGCTAGTCGTCTATAAATAATATATGTTTATTACAGAAAATGTATCTAAGTATGTTTATCCGCATTCCATAACCCATATTACAAGCTATGCTTACTTTGGATTTAGATAGCACTATGTAATAACTATATCGTAGAACATTATAATCTACACAAATAAATAAAATTGAAGTTTCATTATAATTACAATATTTTTTATAAAAGCATATGAATGTATGCACAATACTCTTACATACAAACAACAAAATATTCAATTAATTTTTTTATCTATTTGTCTGTCTGTTTGTTATGGCTAATCTCCGAAATGGCTTAGCCGATTTTAACGGGATTTTCACTGGTAGATAGCTGATGTTATCGAATGAAGGCGTATCATAGGCTACTTTGATTCTTAAAAAACTATTAGGGTTACGAGCAAAAGAAAATAAAACGATAAAAATAGATCTAAGTCCACGACGATGAATTCCTGCGTAACAGCTAGTCCTACTTCCTATTCTACTAATATTATAAATGTGAAAGTTTGTGAATATGTTTGTAAGTTTGGATGTTTAGATGTGTGGATGTTTGTTACTCAATCACGCTTTAACAGCTGAACGGATCTGGCTGAAATTTAGTACAGGGGTAGTAGATTGTGGAGTGCCCTGCGTGGGCGAGTCAACGCCGGGATCTCGTTGCGGTCCTGGGCGTGGAAGTTCTCTCGTTGGAGACCATGGTGATGGCCGTGGTCTCCGACGGGAGCAAGTGGCACGCCGCCGCCTCTTTCTGCGAGCAGGTAATGCGCGCGAAAGAGACGGCGGAGAGGGAGCGGGAAAGAACCCTGCCCCCCGAGTTTCGCAGTCTGCGACGAGGACGCCGCAGACTCATCTACGACTGGGACTACCGACCTCCATGATCGGGGCCTGAGGACGGCAGTTGGCCGACTCGCCGTCCTTACAGAAGCAGGCCGTGGCGGAGGCGTGTCGTGTGTGCCCTACACACGCCTGCCAACTCACCGAAGCGGGATAAAACCCGACCCCACCAGGCGAGGCCGCGGTGGCGGCCAAAGTCCGCCGGCAACCCTGGGGTTATCCTTTCGAGGGCTTACCCGGGGTGCCCGGCAACGGACACTTGGGGAGGACACCGTGCGGTTTTAGTCGAGACACAACATAACCACCCCCGCTGGCCAGCGGGGGGGTATCCGAAGGGATTTCCGCACGTAAAAATAAAAAAAAAAGTGGTAGTAGATTTTATCCCTGGAATAGATTCCCGTGGGATGCGGCAACGGGATCAGAACTCTACGCGGGCGAAGCCGCGGCAACAGCTAGTTCCAAACAAAACAAGATTACTACAAGATAATTCATACAATCATAAACATAATTATAATCAGAGAAAATTGAACACTTATGAATTTTTTATCACTTAGTTTGTATGACGTAATCCAATACGATATTATTACAAGTACAATGGCATAAAAACGATAGAGGTCAGTTATATTAATTTATTACAATAATATTAATACCAAGATTACTTGAGAATGATGTACACACCTCAACACTGTCTGTATGTTTCATTATATTTATCAGTAAATATAATTAAAGATATATCAGTCTATTATATCGCTTAATATATTCTTGTATAGATATGACGAAGTTCATCAAGAAAACGCTAGCATTATGATAGGTGGTAAGAGACAATTTCGTCTTTAAAAAAATACAATGACACATCGCACGGAAATTACAAGAACAATGCCCGATGAAGGATAACTTTTGTAAATAAGTAAGTTGTAAATATGTGGTTAATTTATAATCCCGGTCCTGGGTTCGAATCCTGGTCATTACGCTACTGATGTGAACACACTTCTAATACAAGCAGTTTAGCTTAGCTAGAGGGGTTAGTCTGATTTCGGTTACAAGTACTATTTAATTTAAAAAAAAACATTTATCATATTCATTATAAGTAAAGTAAAAAACTCTTCCAAATTTTAAACATTTATTTATACTTAAGATGTCATTTGAACGAAAAATCAATATAACTGCCTTCAAGAAGTAAAAACTTAACAGGCAATGTACAGTCAATCTTGCAATAAAAAAGAAAAAAAAAAAAAAAGGTATTGCAGTTAGTGTTTGCACACTTATATTTCGAAAAACAAAGAAAAAACTTTGATACTTATGTTTTAATACAAAATATAATAACAAGGCTTCTTTAAAGAGCGCATTCAAACACATACTACGTGTATCTATAACCAAAGTGCAGTAACTAGCAAAACGATTGAAGTGACTTGAAATCATCGTAAATAGATAGAAAATGTTGAAGAGTACAGTATCGGATTGTTACCGCAATATTCAGATACTGTGCTCTTCTTATTATATATAATATACCTATTTTACATTCCTAAAACCAATGAAATGAACATAAATTGATCACAGCAGACGAGAGCTTGAACAGATCAGGGGCCTTATCTCGACCCGTTAAAATAATTCAGTTTCAGGTCGGTCAGCTGAGGAAGAGAGATGGAGCTATACACGGTGTACCACCTCTCGCCTCAATATTTTGAAACAATAAATATTATTGTTATTAAAAATTTAATATTTTTTCCACTATCTTACAGGGTATCCCCCAAAACCATAGTGGACTTACAACTAACACACACACATAAGCAATTAAATAATTAAACAAAAAGTACAAAAACTTACAACTAAACACGCCAAAAAATAACAAAAATTCAAAAATACTTACATACTATGAAACAATGTAACATATAACATATAATGCCACCCTAGCGAGCTCACTCCATTGGCCAGAGAAAATATCCTAGACTCTAAGTAAACGAGTATGTTTCTCACTTTTCGATGCAATATCAGCCTATAATGTTTGACTTAAATTCCGATCGGAGATAGGTAGGGTCCGTAGTCTACTTATTATGCAGCAGCGGATAGTACAATAAAATGACTCGACCTATCTTCATAGCATTATTATAAAATCATACTTTCACTTAATCATTATTAGATGTACGAGTAAATATAACCAACTCCTTGTTCGTGGCCTCCACCCGCATGAAATACTAATCCCATTCCCGCAACGCACAGGAACCTAATTCCCTGTATAATAACTAACAAACTTTAATTTACCTAATGTGCCTAATTTCATTCAGATCCGTTCAGTCGTTTTGGTGTGAATGAATAACAAACATCCATCCAAACTTTTGCATTTATAGACTAGACTAGCTGTGCCCGCAAATTCGTCCGCGTAAATTTCGGTTTTTAGGGTTTCAGTTCTTTTGCGCGGTACCCTCATTATTTTTCTAAAATTTTCTTGCAACATTACTTATCTACCCGTGATAGTTCCGTCAAAATCGGCAAAATCAGACTTTATTCACAATTTTGTGGGTTTTGACTTTTTTGCGCGAAGCCCTAATTACTTTTATATAATTAAAGTAATCTATGTTACGCCTTGTAATATAACGTATCTGCCAACGTCCCGACAAAATCGGCCCAGCCTTTCCAGAAATTAACTCTTTCAAACAGACAGAAAGACGGGATATAACAAAAAAAACAGTTGTAAAAAATTTACAATTGTTTTTTTGTTACATACAGACAATTCTATTTTGTTTATTTGTATAGCTAATGTACTAGACGGCTGTATGAACAATTTCTCCATTTCGGTTTAATCAATTCTACCACATCTCCTTCCTTTCTTTCTTCCTTTCTCTTTAATATTGTAACGATCATATCTTCTAATATTCATCATAATATCAACATCAGAGGTATAGATTATATTCTAAACCTACAATTACTAAACCTACAAACTGAGCAACGTATACAGCAGAGCAGAAACGATGGCACCTTTATTACGTAAATGAGAGAAAATGACAAATGAAAAGATCTTAAGGAATAAAAAGTTTGTAGCCAAGAGTGAAATTTCTTTTTTGGCGAATCATTTACATTGGAATAAACCCCAAAAATCCAATCCAAATACATAAAAAGTTTTTGGTGGAGATGGAACACGTAATGTTTGACACAGAATTAGTATTGACGGTAAAGCTTAAACTTTATACATCGAGGAGTCAAAGTTCCAAGCTATAATTCTTTGTGGAAAGATAATATCGTCACACAAGTAAGCAGCGACTAGTTATTACATCCAATTTTCAAAACCTATATTTATGATACCATGTTTTAAGGGGGATACTACTGCCGCCACCAAGATCTTCGAGGCCAACCCAACCTCACCTGCTACCCGATACACCTGCTGATTAACGAGAAAGAGAGAGAGAGAGTAGGAATGAGAAACCACAGACGCCAAAGTATGAGCTTCAGATGCAACCGAGACCAACGCTGTGATGACGATGACTATTGTCGTTTAAGTCTACGGACTCGTTTCCAGATACGGAGCTGATACAGATTTTTCTTTTCAAGAGAAAAACCCAATTACCCTGAAACATAACATAACATACCTACACGAATGTATCCCCAAAGGGGTAGGCAGATGTGTATTACACACCCACGATTCGCCAGTTATGTTAAGGTCCCAATGTAATAGGGGCGACCCTATTGCCATCTACCGGGCATACCCGGCATAATTAAGCGAGCGATAATTAATATTTATTAATGCACACATAACTACGAAAGTCAGAGGTGTGTGCCCGGGGTGACTGGGGATCGAACTCGAGACCTCGTCTCAGCAGTTCGTTACGTATGGCACTGGGCTATCGCCTCTTGCTACCTTGAAACGCATTCAATATTGAAAGGACTTTCATTTCATTTGTAAGCAAGTTCAAAGTTATTGATTTCTTTATCGCTAATTTAGATAATTTGTTTTTTTTTTGTGTTCGAATGATGGCACTTTAAGTACGATCTCAAAGAAAATTGGTTAAAAGATCTGGTGACGTAATCCGTGTTTAAATCATCTCATATATTTGTAAAGTCATCTGTACAACATCAGGGTAAATAATTCTTTATTTAGAACTAAAACTAATATCGTCGTTTGTTGAAGTTATTTTTTATGTTGTTGTTATTATTGCTAGTATTCATATATAGATATAACATGCTCAGAAACAGATAGAAATTATAAAATTCAAGTAATACTACAAAATCATTCATATAACCGATGTAGGTACACAAAATTCAATACACGCACAATATTTAAAAATACAATTTTATTAGCATCACACAAATAAAAACAAAAACATTGAATTCAAAGCTTTTTTACGACAAGCGCGCACTCCGGCAATGCCGAAGGTATCACCTGTTACATGCATCACGCGTTACCTGCATCAAAGAAGTGAAGAAAAAAATAGAGAAGTGAGAAAGATAAGGAACAAAGGTAAAGCCGTACTCTGAATCGATATTAAGTAAAAGAATAATGTTCCAGTTCATCTGGGAAAGTACCAGGACTTTCCTGGTTGAACTGTCCCATTACTCTTTCCTAGTTCCGAAAAATGCATGACTTGTCTTAGCATATAACATAATAGCTATTAAAATCTATTTTAAGATTACAACAGGATTCACAATATATATAATATAAAATAGTAAAATTTATTTTCAAAAAGATTACACAGCTATACTATGTATATACAACATTACATCTATTTTATAAAACGTTTAAGACATTGCATCATACTATGCTCGATACATTAGAAACTCTGCCTCTTAAACTAGGAAAAGCCCTGTACTTAAGAGACAGTTTTCATCCAGGCATTTATATAAGGAACGTTAGCAGGTTTTTTTCTGATCTTAGCATTGTACTGACCATTGACAGCTAGAATTGATAAATAATCTTATCTCTCACATCTATAAGAAATATTGCATTGTTTTTTGTTTGTCAAATGATTAGATCTCAATGATGACCTTTAGGTAATCTTAAGAGGGATTTTCCCAACATCTGCACCCTGCTACGAACTCTGACGGCCGGTTTGAATGGTCTTCGAATAACTATGGCCTAAAGTCGATCGATTCAGCACAAATTGGGTAAAATGGGGTTCCTAGACTCAGCACCCGCAGCACGTAGTGGCTGCGCCTGCGGTACCTCTTCGCAAATGATGGAAGATCATACGATACCTGTACGCGTATTCAGCTACACCTGTACGCGTATTCAAAATACCTAGATTACGCATACATTGGAACGCTTAGTCTTAGGCTTTACACTCCTACCTAACACTTCGCAATGTGAAAAAATCAAATTCAAACAGCTAAACTGATCTGGCTGAAATATGGTACCGCGATAGGTTATAAGTCTGCAATAATACATGGGCTACTTTTTAGCCCTGAAATTACCCTGGTCCCCATGAGTTGCGGGAATTAAATCAGAACTCCTGACTAACTGTTGTCTTGTCTTTTTCATTCAATAAATATTTCATAACAGACATTTTCAACAAATAAGGATTGTATGAAATGTCTTATATTTGCTAGTAGTAGTAGTAAAATGAGAACCGTTATATCTCTTAATCACCGGGTACAATAACTTCGAGAAAAGATGGGTTATCTACCTATATTTTACTTTACCGAGAATTCAATTTGAAAGGTTTTGAAAGGTTCAAACAGACCCTAATATCCCCAATTAAGATAAGCGTATAATTTATTGACAACTAACACGTCTAAAACATCAATTAAGTTATGCAAAAAATAAACAAGATACCTAGACGTTTTAAAATGTATGTACCTACTACGAGTCCGGTCTTTGTGCAATATGCTAAAAAATAGGGAAATACGTACACAAAAATGGTCGGTATTAATTACCTGTCAATTTATATTGACTACTATAAGTACAACATTTTAAGTTAATATTTAAATATAATTATTAATACCTCTACAGAAAACTATACCAATAGTTATTAACTGTTGTGTTCCAAATTTTACGGATCTATTGAGGCAGTATACATTGACCTAGTGCGTTGCACACGTTTAGTTAATATAGTCGGTTATATTGGTGAATATGTTATTAATGTCAGTACGAACGGCATTTTGTAATTTTTATTCCATTATGTCTATCTATTCCAATACATGATACAAAAAAAAACAAGAACTATTATAACGCACTCACTGGTTATACACATACCAATTAATTTACAATGACGTAAAAAGGTAGCACTTTTTATATTAGAGAGGATTTAGATATTAGATAGATTTTATATTACATGGACATGTGCGTTGTCATAAATATGACAGCGCTTGAAACATGACTACACAATTAGTGATATAAGGAATATAGACAACCGATAAATAGCATAATTTGTTTTGCCTTTGAGCCTTATGATATCGCCGAATTGGACAACATGACTTCTGTTGAATCATCATCAACCAATCAATACATTTCTACTTTTGATCCACGAAAAAATATTATTTTCTGCAATTTGAATTTCTTAAGCACATTGACTAAGCTTTTTATTTATAGGATAAAAGGACGTCTGAAACTAGTTTCAGTTAAGAGCCTAACGGATCTGATAATCCAGTCCTAACCCACCAATAACATATATATCAAAAAGTCTTATTTCACCTGATTACCCCGTTATCTCAACCTCGTAGGTTTGAAAATTCAGTTTTCAAAATAACTTAAAATTGAACCTATAGCTGTCACAAACGTTGCAGGATTTAACTTTGGCCAATTTATATTTATATATTTTATTTCTTTATTTATTTATATATAAATTTATAATTAAATTTGGCCATTACCGACAGTTGTGAAATTTGGAGCTTGAGATCTAAGTGCTCTAACTGATTAAATTGTCATATTTGGAGATCTGTATCATCGTTAAGTTTATTAATTTTCTTCTTTAGATGATCCAGCTCTACAGGTTACCTGTTTATTATATTTTAATAGCATTCCACAATATTCCGTTTAAATACCACTTCATTTGTATTAAACAGTAGTAGCCAATAACGCAGAATGCAGATGAACCCAACCAAAGTTATTAGCATTGTTTCCAGTTGTATATGATTTACAAAATAACTGACGAATATTCAAAGAATCATAATTCAACGAAGTACTCACACCCCTCGTTGAATTATCAGGCTTGACTTTTTTGCCTTTAAAATACTATAAAATGTATCTTAAAAATAAAGCATATTTTGTTGAATGGATTTATCGTCTCTTTAGATATAGCTTCAGTTATTCGTATATTATTGAATATAGCCATAAAGTATCTATATTCTATATTCTGCCATATTTACAGATCCTCTTTGGTTTTTAAACTCATTCATCCATAGACCGTTTTTATTTTCTTTTATTCTCAAGTTAACTAAGGTTGGTTTCTAGCTAAATATTGGTTTTCCACGGCATAACTGCCCTCTGATTCCCACGATTGGAAGTGATAACATAATCCAATTTCTGACTATTTACTTAATTCTAATAATAATCGTTAGTTAATCTTTGTGTGGGAGTGCCTTGAGTAGGATAGTAATTGAAAGTACGTATGAACATAACCTTTTGAAGTGTGTACCAAAACGATTATAATAATCATAATTAAGAGTAGTCAGCTGTTTATGCTAACAATAGTTAGTGGAAATTGAGTTTCCCTTTTCTGTAAAGAATTGATGTTTGTATTATAATATTTGCCCAGTAAATACAACATTGTTAAATATTTGCTTACTGTATTGGTTTTGGTAGATTGTGTGTTGTAAGTAAATGAATTTGCTTATAATTCACTCCTTTTTTATTCATTACACTCTTGGAATTCATTAAAATTAGGTAGAATGATTTTTTAATATTTTGATTGATAAAACAGCATCTATAGATGGAAAGGAAATAAATATGTAATATAATATATATTAACGTCGTAACTAACTTCGATTCAATTTTCTTGAGTACCTACTTACTTAAGAATTATGGTGATTTCCGTTTTTTACAAGTTTTTGATAAGTCCATCAATTTTATGCTAAACTATTATCGTTACTGAAATAAAGAGTTTATTGAAATCCTCTCAGTAATCTTGGTATGATTAGGGTCTGTAGTGTTGCCATAATTTTCTCTTTTTGATGGCAAATCGAGACTGTGAACATATTAGATGCACAAACCGTAGTTGATCCGGTCAAAACCTTTTTATTACCTACCCTTTTTTAGGCTCCAAATCGTATTGTTGTCCAGAAATATGGTGACTATTTCGCAATGATACAGGCTTTATCCATGGACTGAAATTCCTTTTGAAGCATATATGACGCGATCATTATGATTCTTAAGTGTGAGGGTTGAAAACTTACTGGATTTAAGTGATGCTATGAAAAAATAGTCTTCATTACACACAATTGCTAAGAACAAAAGTCGATATACAATAGGTAGTACCCACATAAGGGGAGAAAATCTCACTTAATGTGAAGAGCTTAGGATCTTCGAGAATCCTCCATCTCCTCTTTATACTGAGTCAAAAGTTTATAGTTAGTATTCTGGCGTTCGATATGTGACAGCAGTACTTTAGAGTTGCAGACGCTACTTGTGGCTTATAAAGATGTCTTCACATTATAGTGAAGTGATTATTATACTGTTCATTAAAAAATATGGTTTATATGGATAGTATTTATTTTCGTGATTCATAATGAAAATAATCTTCAAATATGGTATTTTTACCGTACAACGTGAACTCTGATAACTGTTCTTAAGAGTATTACTTTAGAAGACATCATACTCATACATCATAAATAGACTTTGCATAAATCTTTAGCGAAATCAAATATGTGTGAAACAAATTGTTTGTTGACTCAGATGACACTCCATGAATTTCGCATGTGAGTGGTAGCGTAGCTCTATAAAGATGTTGACAATGAAATTATAGATAATACTTCGACAAGTACCTAATATTTGATAACTGTAAGTAATTCATAAATACTATTCCGGACGTCATAAAAAATGTAAGATAACGTTAGTTGCGCATTATTACTCATGAAGGAATTGTAAGAGAGATCAACCACTATAATAATGACTGTTAATTTGTAATATTAATAAATGGTATTCACAATAAAAATAATATTAAGTTTATCACATACTTTGTCCTTTATTAAGTCGTTTTTTAAGTATACTCCTTCTACTTACATTAATTGTTCAGCAATCTGCTTCATTTTTTTTGCCCAAATCTGCACTTTTGTGATCTTTAATAGCACTCACAAGTATCTTCACATATCATTAGTATTTTATTTTAATCATTTAATCTTATCGGTATCAATAATTCTTTAAGTGCGAATCAAACATGTAGGTACCACTGTACTAAAGTCGATTTCGTATTCTTCATAGTTATTCATATTACTCATGAACACAAAACAAAATGTTATACGATATCACGTAAATTGTCTTTTACTAAAAAAAAGTTAAATTAATTTGAATGTTATGGCGCGACTAATAACAAAATTTGTTCGTTTGATGCACTTCAAGATAAGATAATTCTAATCGAAAACTAGAAATACCTCTAAAATTTTTCTACAACACTATTCACAGCACTTCGCGTTCAATACTTTTATAGTATCATATAGGCTTCTTCATTGTCGCGTACATATCGGATGATGAGGCGGGCCGCGGTCGTCCGTATGAGACCGAATGCGCGAGCTAACTGCGGCCGATGGCTCACTGTTACGTCGAATCGTATGCGCGCTCTTCAGTCCGCACCTGTAGCTCTTTACTTAAATTATACGTTATTTTTGTTTTTTATCTAATTATCTTTATATAAATCTTCATTTACTTATCAAACATGTCGTTTATTAGATTAGTTAGCATCGTTTTAGTAGGACATTCAGTGCCATTGGCTGTTCTATGAAACAATTTGATAAATTAGTTATGGTTGATTAACAACTTCCGATTTTGACAATCATTTTTTTTCTGCGTTTTATTTAAAGTACAATGTTTTATTAATCTTGCTTCCTAAGTGTTAATAGATAAGAGCATCAATTTATGTATCTATATAACAACATCATAATACATCCGTCACTTATTTCATCAAAGGAATTGACCGCCATGCGAATAATTAATTGATACGAGATTATTTATTATTACTAAAGTTTTCATATATTTTCACGTCATTTCAAATTTAACCGCATCACTGGTATTTATTTAAAGTTTACAGATAAGTATAAATCATTATTGAAGTCACCAGATCAACGGGCCTTCAGATAATCTTGCGTGAATTTTAAAAATAAAATTTAACATTCACGTGGAAACTATTTAAGTATAAAGTAATTTAAATATCGTAAAAGTTTTAAAATAAATTAAATGTGTCGTAAATTAGTAGGTATTTCATGCATGTTACGTTTGGTAGGTAAACGTTTGGTTTTGTAACGTATTTAACATAACACTGATTAAATTAAATTATATTAAAAGGTTATTGTAATAAACAGAATATAATTTCGATTGACATTTTGCGTATTATAAATATTAATTATTAGGATCTTACCAAATTTGGATAGGTAGGGGGGAACACTACTGACGGTGGAGGTGAGCGCTGATGCATCACAAGGTGGCCACCCTAAACCTACATCTGGGTCGCAAGTCCCAGTCGCCGTCATGGTGTTCCTCTCTGTACCACGCTATGGACCCGGCGACCGCACGGTGAATCCATGGAGTGCTGAGAATCGGATCTCTTAAGTTCATCAACCCGTGGTAAATTTGATACTCTAACGTCATGAATCAATGACAATTCAAAATATGCTTCTTTAGTAGAAACAAAAAGATCGTTCTAAGCCTTGTTGTTTGCAGATCAAAGGTCGAATGACCGTCCGTTACATTGTACTACTCATTTGCTCATTAAAGGTTTTGCTCTAGTGGTTCGTTTACCCTTGACATTTACACAATATTCTTGTATATACTTATTACCAGTAAGGTTTGTATGATTAAAGTTTTTTGTAAATATTCGGATTTTTAAGTATCTAAACTTCAATTAAATACTCATAATATATTTATAATCATCATCATCATCCTAAAATTAGTCCCGGTCGCATCCGAGGTTGTCACCTAGGAGCCCGGGGTCCGCTTTCCGACTTTAACCACTCCACTCCACTTCGCACGGTCTTAGACATCCATAGAAGTGAGACCATTAGCACGCATGTCATCTTCTACGACGTAAAGCCAACACTTCTTGGGTTTACCCCTTCTACTGGGGCCTGACGGAGGTGGCATGGCTTGACATTATTTGTCATAGTGTACTCTATTCCTCCATGGCTGGTGTTGGTAGGTACACGACAGCTACACCCTTTTTTTTATCTTTTATGCGTTTGGAATCTCCCACGGGCTACACCCCAATGGTGCCGACGATGGGGTGGGACAGCTACACCCTCAAGTAGGTAATGCAGTGGCCATCTTCTTCGTAGATATAAACTTGGGATGAATATGGAAACTGAAAAATGTGCCCTAGTTTGTTGATGGATTAAAAAAGACTGGTGGTAGAAATTTGATGACACAAATTTGTCACAAAATTCGGCCGGGTGGGTACCACCGTGCACAATTGCGATAAACCCTCCATAGTAATCCAATTTCGGTTTGATTGTGTTCAGGGGTCAGCAAGTGCATAGCCAGGCAGGAGGATTGTGGTCGCAGCACTAGTGGGACCGGTGGGTGTCACGCGGTGCTGCAACGACAATCCTCTTCTGATGAGGTCGTCAAGCTGAGTGCCACCATTGTTAACATGCTACGTGTATGTAATGGTGACCCTCTTTCCTGAGACTTTACCTTCAGCTTACCATCAGGTGAGGTGAAGTCAAATTGATGTGACCTAAATATAAAAAAAAAAACTCAAAAATATTTTAGAAAAATATTATTTGACACCAATTTAAACAGATTTTATATAAGTATAGTAGTAATAAGTAGTATATTAGCAATTAGTAGTATTATTAGTAATGTAAGTATCTTCAAATAATTATATTTTAAAAATCAGTTTAAAAAAACCATTTTATTGGAATGAAACTTCGCAAGATTTTTTTTTTATTATTTACTTACGCACCCTTTACTTGTATGAGTTATTTTGAACTCTCTCATTTGTCTGTCGAGCAAATACGCTATTATGTTATTTAATTCTCAGTAGGAGCATCACATCAGAAATAAGTGCTCTCTTGATGTTGAAATAGCTGAAAACATAGTCCTTTCTTACAAGTATATAATGTGTGAGTATATAAAGAAAATCTGTAAATATAAAGTGAATTAGGTACTTCAAAAAGCCCGATCCAATCTCGCAGAACTTACATTCACCGATGAAAGTGATGTTTGTTTTTGACTTGTCTGGGAGATCAGAAGCAGTTAAAATGAACGGGCTGGCGTGAAAAGTTTAATTACAGTAGATGATAGTGATATCCCGTGAGGTGTGCAAAGAAAGTAGCAGTTAGCAGTTGTCTCTGCATATCCCGTATGAAAAAAGGCGTGAATAAGTATACTTTTGGCGTGTGGTTCCAGGTGGAGTAGGATACAGCAGAGTAGAGCCAATCCCTGGGTGTCGTACAAGATAACCAAAGGTGGGTCAAAAATGCCCTGTAAACAGGCTCTTCCTTATGGAATCAAATGCAGATATTGTTGAAATGTGGTTTTTAGTGTTCCGTAGCCATTTGGCTAAAAACGGAACCCTTATAGATTCGTCATGTCTGTCTGTCCGTCCGTATATTACAGTTACTTTTTTCCGAAACTATAAGAACTATGCTGTTGAAACTTGGTAAGTAGATGCATTCTGTAAACCCCCCCCCCCCCCCGATCACGGAGGTCGGTAGTCCCGGGCGTAGATGACTGCGAAACTCGGGGGGGGGGGGGGGAACATTAAATCCATATTGGATAGGTCTTCAAAAATGATATTGAGGTTTCTATGTAACATCATTTTTGTTTAACTGAATAGTTTGCGCGAGAGACACTTCCAAAGTATTAAAATGTGCCCTCCCCCCCCCATTTTTAAAATAAGAGAATGGTAAAACTAGAAAAATATATATGTATGATGTACATTGGCATGTAAACTTCCACCGAAAATTGGTTTGAACGAGATCTAGTAAGTAGTTTTTTTTAATACGTCATAAATCGTAAACCGCAATTTACCTTTCGTTCAATCAACTCACATATAACAATTTTACTTGCTGCTGCTGAACCCTTCATGGGCGAGTCCGACTCGCACTTGGCCGGTTTTTTTATTTACCTATATAGTAGTAGTAGTAGTATATAGTAGTACAGCTAAATGCGCGGGGTTAGCCACCGGCGACGTTATACTCGTACCGGTAATCATTGCGACGTTCATTTTTTTAGGTAAAATGATGCTTTTTTAAAAAAAAAGAGTTTTTTTTTACATTATTCACGCTCCATCGTGTTAGTACAGTTAAATGAAAAGCGCAGGGTTAGCCATCGGCGACGTCATACCGGTAATCATTGCGGCGTTCATTTTTTTAAGCAAAGTGATGTTTTGTTGAAGTGAAAATGATTTTATTACATTTCCAATAAATTTCCTATTCTTGGGTATGTTGCGATTTGTAAACATTGAATTACATCGAAACCAGGTGCAAATAACGATGATCCGTATTGTAAATGGAGTATATTGTCATTGGTATCGTATGATAAATTAAACCTTTCACTTTATACTTTACTAGCCAATTTGTGGATTTTCGAAATGCAGCGAATTTTCTTTCATAAAAACCATATGACAACTTTCTCCTGATAATAGCAAACACAATAATAAAAAGTATTAGTGAAATCGGTCCAGCCGTTCACGTGTGATGTCGTGATCAAGGGAAATAATGATTCATTTTTATCCGTCTATCAAAAAGGAGAAAGGTTCTTAATTCGTCAAAACCTTTTTTTAATATAATTATGTCTGCCCATTACTCTAAGAGAAGAAAAGTTTCGTTTTAAAGGATACCTATAAGTACTTTTTTTGTTAAATATACATTTAAATGAGACATAATTTTTTATTTTATTTTTTTATTTATTTATTAGGTCTCTAACAACAATGTTTTACATCAAAGCATACAATAACAGTAATTAAAGCTAACTTATTACAATGCAAACATCACTTAAAGGTAAACACCGCATACAAAGAATAATAATATGACTGATACAATGCTGGATAATTCTGAAAAATCCATCTCACTGTTAGCTCCGGTTGAGTTAAGTCCGAGTGGGTATCCGCATATAAAAAATGGAAAAAATAAAGGGTCAAACAAAAAAAAAACAAAAAAAATTTGACAAACTCCAGATCCCAAGACACACACGCCTCAGCTCAATTGCAGCCAGTGTGCATTACATAAATAATAATATTTGTTTTAGAGTCCCGTTCTGGGTGTTAACTGTTAAAGATTTAAATTTATAGGCAGAGTTTATTTTTTTACGTGTGGAAACCCCCACGGGCCCCACCCCATCGGTGCCGATGATGGGGTGGGCGTGTCGGAATCGGACCGACTAAAACCAGACGGTGTCCTCCCCAAGTGTCCATTGCCGGGCACCCCGGGTAAGCCCTCGAAAGGATAACCCCAGGGTTACCGGCGGACTTTGGCCCCCACCGCGGCCTCGCCTGGTGGGGTCGGATTTTATCCCAGAGTTAGCATTACTAATTGTGCTTCAACAAATTCATTGAAATAAGTACCAATTACAATTGTCTACCGTAACCTAATTTAATGTAATGAAAAACTATCATTTATTTTTCTACTAAAAAGCAACAGGTTAATGTTTTTAGAGTAGTACCCAATTATATCGATTTAATGAAAAAATATTATTTTCTATAGATTTTATTAGAATATTTATTAGATATTATCTGTTATAAAAGAATAATCAAACGAAATAAAAATATTACAAATGATTTTTTTCAATAATCTCGAATTGGTTATATTAGGTACATCACTTTTTTCTATAATTTTGAAATCAACGTCAAGTAAACGCAAAAGTAAACACAAAAAAAAAAATCGTTCCCCCAGGGGGAACGCACAGGTAGATTTCGTGAAGCAATTAATATTATTTTATTAACATGTTTAATTTTTTTTTCTCGAAAACGGTAACATTTAGCGAAAAACTTTTCAGACATTTATTTTAGACTTAAAAATGGCCTATCGATTAAAAATGTTTCCGACAGCAAGAATGTTCACCGGTTAGAGGTTATGATTTTTTTCCCAAAACATTTTGGTTTTTCCCCCTCCACTTTTAGTTAAAGTTTTAATCTTATAGGTTTATAATTAAAAGTTGTTGGTATTCATGTATACTATGGGATAAAATTAGAACGGTTCTAATATCTTTCATGGAACGTGAAATATTGAGGAAAAACTGATTTCACAAAAAGTGAGGCCCTACCGTCCCCTTAGGCCGGATTCCACCCGTTCACAAACTTAAACTAAGTTTACACCCAAGCAATTTTTGACCGCAGTTTGAACGCGATCGGGGCGAAATGCGACAGTGAGAGTGCCGCAAATTTTGGGAAGTGGAACCATACATACATATATATATATATATATATATATATAAACTTTTTGACCAGTAGTCATTTTGGACTCAGTGGGTCATAACTAGACCTCCTATGAAGAATTTTTTTATAAATTCGACAGTAGGCAAGAAACCAATAGGTAGGTCGATTTCATCGAAATCTACCTAAAATTACCCAAATTATTACCTTTTTTTTCGTGCGGAAATCCCTTCGGATACCCCCCCGCTGGCCAGCGGAGGCGGTTATGTCGGGCTTGAACCGACTAAAACCGCACGCCGTCTCGGGTCTTCAGACGCCAGGGTGTAAGGTTGCCCATAGAGCATATCCCTCGCACCCCGACTGACCCTATGCCATCTCCGGTTTCGAGATGGCCCCCTCGGGTTTGGGAACCACGGTGTCCCCGTCTTGCCCTGGTTTGGGGGAGGGGCGCTAGTCACCCCACCGTCCCGGCCTGCTTCTGCTGGGGTGACAGGCAGCCTCACCTGCCACCCCCACCCAAATTAGTACCTATAATACTTCATATGACTTTAGACTAAAATGGTCATTAATATTACAACTAGAATTTCTACAATCAGAATATTTATCCACCATGTTTATTTGTTAGACACAATTGAATTTCTAATTGATTATCTAAATACAAAAACTTCAATCAAGAGAATTTGTTTCTGCTGTCAAGTTTCTGACATACAGTAATATGTCAGTTCGCAAGTTCAAAACGAATCTGTAAAAACCATGCCATTTCAAACCGTCAGAGCCGAGTGTTGTTGTGAAAGTGTTTGAGTGCGTGACGAGAATGTGGACAGTAGTAGCGATGACGCTATGTGTAAGATACGTAGTATCCCTACATAGTCTGTGTGTGTAAGTAACGAGTCAGATAGAAGGAGGACCACAACGAACTGCCATAGCGCTTGTGACAATGCCAAAGTACGAAAACTCACAGAAACAGATAAGTAAGATAAATATCTCGATTATAGTTAGTTAGAATTTCATTACATTACACAGAACAACATATAAGCGTGAAATTTCTTTAGAAAAGATTTATTTTTCGCTTTATTAATTAAGTTATTTTTGTTACTTATTTTAAAAAATGGGTTGATGTTTGACCTTAAACACTCACAGGCATATGTTACTTACATGCAGGCATATGTTACTGTAGACCCGAGACAGCGTACGGTTTTAGTCGGTTCAAGCCCGACATAACCGCCCCCGCTGCCACGCGGGGGGGTATCCGAAGGGATTTCCGCTCGAAAAAAAAGGCATATGTTACTTACAGACTTTTAAAGTGAAATAAAACTAAGAAGTTTGAAATAAAATTAAATAAAAGAAAATAAACACCACCCTAAAGATGTCAAAGAAGTTAGAGTTTTATAACGCTTTAAAAAAAGTTTTCCCCTCATAAATAACAAGATGTAGATTATCCTTGTGTTATATAAATCATAAATTCTATATAAAACGTTTATTAAAATAAAAAAAAATAAAAAAATCCGAGAGCTTTCAAAGTAATAATTTTAAATTTCAGATTTTTTATGTTGTGCTGACATCTGCAATATAAAGATTCAGATTTGGGATGATTATACTTTTTGATCTAGCAATGGTACTACAAATGCGATAATGTAAGTAAATTGACGATTCTACAGCACTTTTGAGAACTAACAGTTGCAGTAACTAACTTTCATCAAAGTGCTGTAGAAATCAATTAAGCTGCAGAATATTAAGAAACGAACCATAATAGTAAACAATTATCATGCCGTATATGAGAGAAACAAACAGACCACTTGATCGCATCTGTTTCTATCGAAAGGCTGTGCCTGAACTACAGTAAACCGCAACCAAAACATAATGCATCATTACGCATTTACAAAAATGATGATTGGAAATCTGATCAATTTTACTGCCTAATCCACTGACCAACTCATTTAATGTGTTGCGAGGATCGTTGGATTAAACATTTGATCGTTTTTTACTTGAATCGATGAGTGCACTTATGTAGGTATATTACAGATTGTAGGAATGCGAAATTTAATAGAATTACATTGATAATTAACAAGAAATAAACAAATGTAGTACAGAATACTATAATTTAATGACAGTAGAGGACGCTCGTGAAGTGCCTCAGGATAAAAGCCAATAGTTGTTGTTTCTACTTACCCTTGTGGTAAAAAAGGGTGAGTGCATGTATCTATGTTTAAATTTTCGAAATTTCACCAGTCATATATTTAAACGCAAATAAATAAATATATTTATTTATTATATAATTTATATTATATATATTTTTAGGATAGTTTTTAAAATAAGTTCTTAGTCGCAGTGTCTTCAACATATATATGAATTCTATCTAAATTATCATCATCATCATATCAGCCGTAGGAAGTCCACTGCTGAACATAGGCCTTAACATTGACTTCCATTTCGACTGGTCTGCAGCGGCCTGCATCCACCCAGTCCCTGCGCTCTTTACCATAATCTATTTAATTTAAATAAACCTAAGATATTCTAACGACTTTGAAGTTAGCCGTAAGCTGTGTATCAAAGACTAGTGCCAACCCCGTGTAGTTATATTATTATACTATCAAACTATTCACGTAAATCTGCAACTATCTAGGAATTCAAACCTCTGTGATGTTTTTCAAATCATTCTAATTGACATTTTCCTTTACCACAAGGAGCTCGTCACCCCGTTTCATAATGAAAGCAAATCTGCTGAAATAACAATTAATTTTGTTCTAACTAGCGTCAGCTTGCGTAGCGCGTGGAATGACTTTGATATGTCTAATAATAAAATGCGCTTTGTATATTTTAGTGATTCATTCCAATTAATTTTGAGTTCAAAAGCAAATTCCTCTGTTTCAGGGTGCCAACGCAGATCAAAGGTTTTTGTTGACAATTTGTACTTAATATCGTTAAATTTTGCTGTGTTCACAGTTTAATTGTTTCGGTGTACTTGCTGATCATTATTCTTAATTAAACCTAGCTTTTACCAAATATATCAAATTGTTTTGTAATTGCTTAGCACTTTGAAGATTGTGGTTTATATTGATAGTACATGTATGACCGAGTTTTAACCATATTTTTTTCCACGCTCTATATAAGTGAAACCTAGCTAGATCAATTTATCGGCCCCAAACCCCCCTTTGTTTTTCTTGCGAAAGTCCCCACGGTTAACCCCCCGCCAGCCAGTGGGGCAGATTATATCGGACTCGAACCGACTATAAGCGCTTTTGGCTCCTTGCTGATCTGACACAGGTCCCCGAAGCACCCCTTTCCAGAGATAACCTGCGTCAGCCAGTACGAGAGGCTCCCGTGTCGCCTCTCTAGGCAGTCCTGCATGATGGGTTTTACCTCCGCTATTACGGCGCACCCTGCGCTTGGTCGCCCAAGTCGATCCTTCCACTCCACCACGTTAGCTGTGCCCTGCAATTTGGGGATGATCCGACTTCGGAGAGGTTTACCGAAGTCTCATTGGCCGTCGAGTACGAGCACCGAATATATCATTTGGGGCTTGATGCCGATGGAATTGCCTCCTACTATGAAGCTGGACGTCTCAGGTGGCTTACTCCGAGGCCCATGAAAGAACAGGGCCTCGATTTTATGCAGAGACCCATCTGCTGGATCCGCTTCATGACTTAAGCAAACGTGATCGCGGCGTTCAGGGTCGTGTCGTGGTACGTCGCACCGCATGCCGTCACGAGCTAGTCGGTATACTAAACATAAGCAGATGTAAGGGAACGTGTAGTTTCAGACGAAAAAGAAAAGTGCCATATATGAGCTAAGTGTTGTATCTATTATGAAGAATATCGAACTGATTTATATTCCCAAGCAGTTTTCCGTTTCTCCTTTACGTATGCAGGCAGGAAACAATTTGCTTTCAAAAACTGCATTTTCTGGCTGTTTGACACAGACCCATTATTGTGAACAGTGGGCCTACCGCCCAAGTGTCGTCGATATCACAGCCGTCGAAATGTTGCGTTGGTCAAAGAAATGTTGGTTGTTTTGTACCGCCCCATTGATAATCGATGCCGGTGCGGTGTAAGAATGAATGAAACGCTGTTTTTTGACAGTTAAATAGCTGCCGCCTAAAAAGATTCAAATCGACGGCGTCGCTTTGAAGTGTCATTTCATTACGGTACCTCATGAGCTGTCGTTTTGAATATTATTTTCTTTTCCGACGGTTGATTACGATGCCGATTGCACCTAACACTGGGCTACTATGGCTTTTATGGGGGCGACTGGGTTCTGCCCTCCTATTGTACCTTTTTTTTTTTTTTTATCGTGCGGAAATCCCTTCGGATACCCCCCCGCCGGACAGCGGGGGCGGTTATGTCGGGCCTGCACCGAATAAAACCGCACGCCGTCTCGGGTCTACAGACGCCGGGGTGTAAGGTTACCCATAGAGCATATCCCTCGCACCTCGACTGACCCTGGGCCATCTCACCACTAACAGCATCGCTCATACTGTCTCCTCTGAAAGCAGAGGAGTACGGAGAGCGATGTGTTCCCGCCACGTTGGGTATTGGCCGACGATCCATGCCAACCCTATGAAGGGGTGAAGGGGAAGCCATTGACCGCCGCCCAGGGTGTACCGGCCGCTCCGATTCCGTTCCCCCCGGACTGCAGCGGGATCGGAATCGGAGCGACACTCGAGGAGGTTACCCAACACGCACCCTCTCCTATTGTACCTAACACTGGGCTACTATGGCTTTTATGGGGGCGACTGGGTTCTGCCCTCCTATTGCACCTAACACTGGGCTACTATGACTTTTATGGGGGCGACTGGGTTCTGCCCTCCTATTGCACCTAACACTGGGCTACTATGACTTTTATGGGGGCGACTGGGTTCTGCCCTCCTATTGCACCTAACACTGGGCTACTATGGCTTTTATGGGGGCGACTGGGTTCTGCCCTTCTATTGTACCTAACACTGGGCTACTATGGCTTTTATGGAGGCAACTGCTGACGAGTGGGTTCTGCCCTCCTATTGCACCTAACACTGGGCTACTATGGCTTTTATGGGGGCGACTGCCGACGAGTGGGTTCTGCCCTCCTATTGCACCTAACACTGGGCTACTATGGCTTTTATGGGGTCGACTGGGTTCTGCTCTCCTATTGCATCTAACACTGGGCTACTATGGCTTTTATGGGGGCGACTGGGCTCTGCCATCCTATTGCACCTAACACTGGGCTACTATGGCTTTTATGGGGGCGACTTTTTATTCAGAAATGAAAATTCGGCGTTTTAAATACTCGAACTGCGGATAATGTTTTTTTTTTTTTTTTATGTGTTTTTTATGAGACTTTTATTAATATTAAAATAGTGATTGTTGCTAAAGAATATCTGCAGGATAACTGTTTTATATCAGTTTTTTTTCAGTCTATTCTCATTCTTCATTCATTGGAGAGTTAGCCGTTTATCTTTTAAAAATCCATTAATTTATTGTGAGGGGCTTGCCATTTATAGTCACTAGGCTCGCATTTGATCTCCATCTCTGTTTGGAGGTGGTGATGTGGTCGATGATAGAGAACGCTTACCTAGAAACAGCCTATTCACTCTAGACTTAAAGACTCCGAGGTAATAACTTTCCAGAAATTCAAACTTAGGCAGTGGATTCCACTCCATAGCAGTACGCATAATGAACGTATTACTAAATTGGTTCGTGCGTATTTACACCTTTTTGAATTATATAGAACTACTAGCTGTAAATGCGGCTGTCCCCGCGTAGATGTCTGTTTTCGTTCCCGCTTCCCATGTTAATTTATACCAGGGATAAAAGTAGCCTATATGTTATTCCATACTATAATCTATCACTATATCAAAGAAGAAAGCCCGCCCATGTCAGTATGGAAATTGGTTGCATACTTTTTTTTTGCTATGTCACATAAGTATAAACTGCATTAAAAAGCTTGCATCAAGTATTATCTGAAATATAAACGCATATTGTAACAGAACTTGGGGTTATTGAGAAATTAAATGACTACAACGAGAAAAACAACAACAACAAGAAAAGTTGTGACACTGAGTGTTGAACTGACGTTTGAGTTTTCTTTTGGAATGATTTTTTTTTAATTAAGACAGGGATACCATGTATAAATTAAGAGAAAACTACCACTGAAGCATACATTATTTTACAACTTTAACTGATCATCACTAATAAACTACGAATACATACACGAAATATTAAGATTACATAACTGCAATATATTTGAATATCACATTGCGAATTATTATCACGTATTATTATTTAACCATTTAATTTTAAAAAGATTGGTATATTTGCATTCTACCACCAATGATTTATTTTATATATAATGGTAACAATTAAATTAAAATGGAAACTATTATTCATTCAAGTTTTATATCTTTATAATTTAAATTCTAACCCCAAGTTCTATAAAAGTGATTTAGTGTTGAAAAGTCATATAATCAATATTATTTTTTAACATTTGAAATATTGACGCGAACGTCTAAAAGCGCAACCAAGAATGGGCATTCTCCTTTCAGCCAAATCCATTTGATTGAGTAACAAACATCCAAACATCTTCACAAACTTTCATATTTATACTATTAGTAGGATAAATATTTGGTGCATTGGAACTTGTCAGGATATAAACTAAATCATTAATTGTTACATAATATTTAATACCTAACGGTGATCGTAATCGTAAAATGTATTTTATTGCTTTTAAATATTTCAAAGCATTTCATGACATCCTAACATAAATAAAAAATGGTCAATATGAAATGTTAACGGTGTGGAGAAACAGAGTGTGATGTTCCTCCAACACAAAGGGAGGATCCTCCGACCAGGCAAGGTGATCACGCCTGGCGGGCCGCGGCCCAACGGTTGTCGTTGGGATGTTGTATATATGCTATACCAGCGCGCGAACTTCACTTTCGTGATTCTGGATTGGTATTGATGTAGTAGTATCCAAGTAGTTCACCTTGTTGTCGCTAGATGGCGCTGGGTATATGTGGTATCACCACATCACTCCCCTCCAAGACCGCAGGTTGATTGCGATGAGTCAGCTGTCTTAAGCTCTCTTGTGGAGCGTGCCAGTGCCAGTCTTGTGTAGTTCCATTTCGTCGGAACTGGACGCCGCTGGTTCCATTGGTGGAACAGTCTTCCTCGCTAGTCCTCGTTAATTGGGACTAACCGCTGGTCCCGAAGATGCGGGGCTGAGTGCGGTGATGCGGTGCTGCGGTGAAATGCCCAGTGAGTCGGGGCTCGAAGCGTCGAGGTGAGTCCTCGGTGAGCCCTCGGTGAGGCGAGGCGAATCCTCAGTGAGATGAGGTGAGTCCTCGGCAGTGGATGGGGCGAATGCTGCGTAGGCGGGAGAGATGTGCTCTTCTTATGTGGACCGTATATGCCGTAGGCAATGACTGCTACGTAGACGGGAGAGATGTGCTCTTCTTACGTGGACCGTATGTGAAGTGTGCTGTGCCTTAGAGGCTGATGTGGCCGTAGTGTAACCAGGCTGCAGCGGTCGCTGCATGCTGTGGTATCCCAGTTGAGGCCGAAGCTGCCGGATGGCGAAGACTTAATTACCGCTCATGCGGAAGAAATGAATAGGATGGTGGCGATAGGAATGCTGCTGATATGTTCAGCGAAGGTTACGTGATCAGATCACGTCGGGGTCACCACTGTGGAGAAACAGATTGTGATGATGTTCCTCCAACACAAAGGGAGGATCCTCCGACCAGGCAAGGTTATCACGCCTAGCGTATGTTGTATATATGCTATACCAGCGCGCGAACTTCACTTTCGCGATTCAGAATTGGTATTGATGTAGTAATATCCAAGTAGTTCACCTTGGTGTCGCTAGATGGCGCTGGGTATATGTGGTATCGCCACAACGGTGAAGGTTTTGGATTAGATAGAGCCACATTTTAATAGCCTTCATAAAAAAATATCGATCACTATTAATTTAGTTACTGCAGAATAAGTACTACAGCAATCAACGTATGAATCAACACAAATATAATTTTCCAAATTTCATCATTTATGATCACATTTTTACAAGTAGAGATGTAAAAACAACATAATATTATGTAAGTACCTAATGACAAGGTACAAAATGTATGTAATGACAAAATTATAGTCATGCCGGCACTTTTGAAATGATTTATAGTCTGTGAAACATTAATGTCGATGTTTCTTGCTCCATTATAAATGATTTGATTCGTATAACGATGCTGTGATCTTTATTTCACTGTAAATCATTTTTGTGTCTGAATTTTCGTAGTCATGTTTACTTTTTATAAAACGTTCTGCACTATTTAAATGAATTTATTACAGAAGCAAGTACGAAATGTGTGTGGGTTGGTTTCTTTTAAACTACTCAGTTGGTTTGTCTAGTGGTGTCTACCGGAGATAAACGCTTGTAACATCAGGGGTATCACTCATGCGTCACTGACCCTATTCCTTTTTCAGCTTTTTCTAAAGGGCTCTGGTAGTAATAACACGAGATTTCTACTACATAATAATTAGTTTTTTTCTTTTGTAAATACTATTTAGCATAGCATATTCCGCTGATTGACGGTCGAGGCTCTGGCGCAGGCTTCCCTCTCGGATAAGGAGGCTGGCAGTAGTAGTAAAGTAGTAGCAGACACAGTCGCGGTCGCTCCTGCAAAAGCCAAATCAAGAGATGGAGTAAGAGACCTGTCCCCAGGCTTCAAAGTGCAACCTTTGGATGCGACTGGAACTAACGCTGTGATAATGACTGTCTTCTGCACCGAGTAAATACCTAGATAAACGCTTTTCTTATTACACATTATTGATGGTGTCAGCTTCTAACTTCCAAAGAAACATCCACGCGTTGCTAACCTCGTTATAGCTTAAAAAGTAGAAAAAATGTTACTGGACAAAAGAAAAGTAATTCAAATTACTTTTCTTAATTCCTAATTTCGGAAGCATTTTGTTTGGCGGCTTTTATTTCAGTTTGATTACATGCTGGCCTACCATTTCTTATGCTTTATGGGTGCATAATGCTGGGGTGTGTGTTGGGTAACCTCCTCGAGTGTCGCTCCGATTCCGATCCCGCTGCAGTCCGGGGGGAACGGAATCGGAGCGGCCGGTACACCCTGGGCGGCGGTCAATGGCTTCCCCTTCACCCCTTCATAGGGTTGGCATTGATCGTCGGCCAATACCCAACGTGGCGGGAACACATCGCTCTCCGTACTCCTCTGCTTTCAGAGGAGACAGGATGAGCGATGCTGTTAGTGGTGAGATGGCCCAGGGTCAGCCGGGGTGCGAGGGATATGCTCTATGGGTAACCTTACACCCCGGCGTCTGAAGACCCAAGACGGCGTGCGGTTTTAGTCGGTGCAAGCCCGACATAACCGCCCCGCTGGCCGGCGGGGGCGTATCCGAAGGGAATTCCCCACGATAAAAAAAAAAAACAAAGGGTGCATAATGCTATACCAAAATCTTTCAGACCCAAGACAACCTTACTTATAAGGCGGTACATCTGCTCATTAACGCACACCTCCAAGCTGAGGTAAACCAATTTGCTCGGAGCGGCCGGTACACCCTGGGCGGAGCGGCCGGTACACCCTGGGCGGCGGTCAATGGCTTCGCCTTCACCCCTTCATAGGGTTGGCATTGATCGTCGGCCAATACCCAACGTGGCGGGAACACATCGCTCTCCGTACTCCTCTGCTTTCAGAGGAGACAGGATGAGCGATGCTGTTAGTGGTGAGATGGCCCAGGGTCAGCCGGGGTGCGAGGGATATGCTCTATGGGTAACCTTACACTCCGGCGTCTGAAGACCCGAGACGGCGTGCGGTTTTAGTCGGTGCAAGCCCGACATAACCGCCCCCGCTGGCCGGCGGGGGGGTATCCGAAGGGATTTCCGCACGATAAAAAAAAAAAAAAAAAAGGTAAACCAATTTGCTGAGATAAACACAACTAGATACATAATTGCGACGATTCTTTCGATTGCAGAAACCTTTAATTTGAAAGAAGAAGAAGAAAGCTCATTTGCTTTTAAGAGAGCGCCGTACACACTGATAGGACTTTAATCGACGACATGTATATTAGACATTTGTTTATTATTAGGTGTAGATTAGTTGAATATTTTGACATTCAATATTACACACATGTCATTACATAAGCATAATACTAATAAATTAAACTATGATGTTCATTTTATTACTGATTTGGAACGTGCTTTATATTTTGTATCACGAGAATCAAGAATATCACGACATAAAAGTGGCTTCATATTCATTTTATTGGTTAGTTTATCGTATATTACTGAGGAACTCCTAAATCTAATTCGATTTATAGTGAAGATATAAGGCCATTAAATGATATTCTATGTCGTGAGATATATTTTTTATCTATTTGTTTTTATTGCAGTCCTTTTCTGTTGTTGATAGCGCCTTCAATATATTAACTATTTTGGTTGAAATTTGTAGTTAAGATGCACCGAATATATTGTTAATGTAACCTAAAAGTATGATATTACAGGCCACATAATATTTGTAGTTATTATAATGAATACATGAATTAATTATATTAGGTCTATCCATCGTCCTAGCAGAAGTGGGCCCAGAGTAGCAGCACATGGGGTTTTCGCGCACGCCTTTTTATGTATGGCAATATTGGAATTGGATCCCTAACTAGACATCGGGGTTGCCAGCGTTGGCGACCAAGGCTAGTCGGGGTCTCAAAGATATCCTATCTAGGCCATACCTGGTTCCCCGGCAACACAGGCAGATCAACCTGAGGGCCTCCATACCATTGTAGCATTATCGGTATTTGTAATAGTGACCCACATTTCTAAGACTTTACCTTTAGCTTACCATCAGACGAGGTGAAGTCACATTGAAATGACCATTAGAAAAAATACCGGCCAAGTGCGAGTCGGACTCGCCCATGAATATATTATAAAAAAAAAAAAAAAAAAAAAAAAAAAAAAAAATGAAGGGATATATTTTTTTTTGTTTTATCATTCTCTTATTTTAGAAGTTACAGGGAGGGGGGAGGGGACACGCACATTTTACCACTTTGGAAGTGTCTCTCGCGCAAACTATTCAGTTTAGAAAAAAATTATATAAGAAAGCTCAATATAATTTTTGAAGACCTAGAAATGTGGCTGTGACATACGGACGGATAGACAGACAGACATGATGAATCTATAAGGGTTCTGTTTTTAGCCATTTGGCTACGGAACCCTAAAAAAGGATGTGATGAAATACCCTGCGGTCTAAGTCGGCTGGAGTTCAACGTTTTTACCTCGTGAGCTTTAATGAGGGGAACTCTACCTCTTCAGGCTTCACCACGTAAAATAGATATTTCAAAGGTTAACCTAAATATAATTTTATGAAAAGTTTAAAAGTTAGTATGGCATTTATTTATGAAGATACTTTTTATTTCTTTCTAATGTAAAACGTCAACTTCTGGAACTTTAGAGTTGGTCTATTACCTTGAACTGAATGTATCGATCAATCAGCGTAACAGCAAACAACATTGTAGAGACACGATCCATTCAAGTTTTAAGCTATATCATAGGACAGTCCATTTTACTTCTCTCACCAGTGATTGATGTGGAAATTTTACTCGCTTTGCATTAGAAGTTTCTCTGAAACAGAACTACTTTTGCAGCAACATATAAATTTGTTTTGTAGTTTCATTTTGGTCAATAAGTTACTTCTTCTTTGCCCATGTAAAAACCCTTTAGTGCGCCAACTTGTTCAATGTATTATACTTCTTTTTCAAGTTACAACCTACCTCTATGCCAAATTTGAAAAATAAAATCGAATTAGCCTCTTTGTAAATTCATTGAAGAATTTGCACGTGAAGTCTGCATATACTATGTTAAAGAAAAAGTAATGTTGTTATAATAATGGTATACCGAATTAATTATACAGACTAGAGCTCACCGTTTCTCTAAAAAACGGTGAGTTCTACAGAAATGGTAAACAAAAAAACTCGATAACCGTTCGAAATATGAAAAACAAACTAAAAAAACATTTCCTACAAAATAAACTAATTAGTAAAATTATCATTTACTCTCCTTGGAGCAGCCTGTCATGCACTTCACCGAAGCACGGTTGCGTTTGGATCAGTGCGGCCACCGATAAGCGCTTTCTTACTTTTTTGTAGTCTACCTCCTATTCTAGTTAATTTTTGATCGCTTGTGTTTCTTAACCTACTTTTATTTACCCATTGACGGCTTAAAATGCACAGTAAAACTCGAATGAGTTTATGTGGCATTTTTATGTAAGTGAATACTTTATAATGTACCTTTTGTTTTAAATAAATAAAATAAATAATAAAAAAAAAACAGTATAATTATTATTTCAATAAGTAATGATGTACGATTTATCTCGGCTGACCTGGATATAAACTTCTATGAATTCAAAGGAAATGAATTACATGAAAAGGTATATTTTCTGAGCGAGGGTTGTTCGTAATTATCATAGATATTGTTTGTGCTGTATTGTTTTTCATAAGGTGCTCGGTTACTTAATGATGTACGGTGAAATGAGGTAAAGGTAAAAGTTTTATTCTTTATTAACTAATGAGCCTTTACAGATGCTCTATAATTATGGAGTACTTAAAACTGTTTTAACCATATAACAATAATAAAGCGTTTATAGCGTCGGTAGCTTAGTGGTTAAGGAGTCGACCCTACGATCGAGAGGTCCCGGGTTCGAATCCTGGCCATTACACTACCGACGTGAACCCACTCCTAACACAAGCAATTTAGCTTAGCTGGAGGGGTTAGGGGGAATATTAGTAATTTCGGTTACTAATATTCTTTTTTAAAAAAAAAAAAAAAAAAAAAAGCCTCTTTATTCCATATTTTCAAGAAAAGAAAAATATAGTAGCTTAGTTAGCAGGGTTAGTTTAATTTTGGTTAGTTTTCATTGTGTGAAATATGGATGTCTTTTCGGGTATAGGCTTCCTCCAGCCTTTTCCATGACTCTCTATCGTTGGCAACCTTAATCAAGTCGCTTCCCGATGTCTATACTATATCACCAGCCCACCGTTTTATAGGTCTACCAACCTTCCTTTTACCATCTGGTCCTTTCCATCGTGTAGTTTGTATAGTTCACCTTTTGACCGTATGAAATGAAATGTGTCCAGCCCATTTCCATTTCAGTTTGAGTGCACGTGTAAGTGCATCTGTAAACTCTGTTTTTTTTTCTGATGGTGTCACTCTTCACTTTGTGTATTTTCCTAATCTTTAATATACTCCTTTCCATTGCTCTTTGAGTGCATTTGATTTTATGTTTGATTTCATTATTAAATGCCTGGCACCCATATAGAAGATACGGTAGAATACATGTATCAAATATAACTTTCTTCATATGTAAACTATAATTTCATTTAAAACTTATTTCATTGGCCAAAATTTCTTCCAAACTAAGTTGATTCTTCTTGTTATTTCTTCTGCGTTAGGTACTAGAATTGTTAAATGATAGCTGATTTCCCAAATAGCCTATCTTACTCCTCTTTCTATGTTTATATTATCACCTCTTGTTTCTAGTTCTAATTTGCTTGTATTATATGCGTAAATATATTTTACGATGTTTGTTGTAGTGCATTTCAGATAAAACAGTGACTGATGCTGTCGAATGCTTTACAGTAATATATGAAGCCCACGTATAGCGGTCTATTGAACTCTTGGAATTTCTATATAACCTGCTCTAACGTCTGTATGTAGTCAACGGTGTTAAAATCCTGATCGGAAACCTGCTTGTTCCTTTGTTTGCATTTCGTCAATGTCTTGTGTTATTCTTTTTAATAAAATGGATGTGAACAACTTGTGAATACTTGCTAGCAGACTAATGGGCCTATAATTTCAAATATCTAAAGGGATTCCTTTTGGGGTGTATGTTGGGTAACCTCCTCGAGTGTCGTTCCGATTCCGATCCCGCTGGAGTCCGGGGGGAACGGAATCGGAGCGGCCGGTACACCCTGGGCGGCGGTCAATGGCTTCCCCTTCATGGGGCTGGCATTGATCGTCGGCCAATACCCAACGTGGCGGGAACACATCGCTCTCCGTACTCCTCTGCTTTCAGAGGAGACTGGATGAGCGATGCTGTTAGTGGTGGAGGCCACCGTAGGATCCTGGGGGATCCAGGGGCGGGTTGGCCCACTGCTCACGCAGGGGCCGACGGGCACTTTTGCCGCCGCCGGTGAGAGAGGACTAGCCATCCTCTCGCGTTCCGTAATCGGCAGCTGATCAGCAACGACCTGACTGGTGGCTCCAAAAGGGTACGCTGTGAACTTGCCGACCGGAGGGCTTGCCTTTATTGGCCGGCCCACGACAAGGAAAAGTCTATAACACCCGACAGCGAAGTCGTCAAAACCTATGGATACCAGCCGACCTCCATAGTATATAGGCTTATCCAGGTGCAGGGGGCTCCGCCTGGATGGACCATCTTTCCCCCATACTCGTGGGATATACTATGAATAATATCACAAATAAAAAACAACAACCGGACGATACAAATAAAAACGACCTTGGCGCGGACAACGGCATCCGAGATGATGAAACGGAGGTAGCGGGGGGTGAAGAGGAGGTGAGGCGGGGGCCTCACTCGCGGTCTGTCAAGGCCGTCTTCACCAGACCCGCTACTCCGTTACCAACAGGTGGGGAAACAGACGCAGACAATGCGTCTGCGGCGTCGACGGCGGGTACTGACAACGAGTCAGTATCCAGCCGTATGGAGACCGAGGAGGGTCTCCGACGTAAGCGGCCTCGCTCGGGTGGACCGTCCCTTGACCGGAGCAGAAGCTCCGGACAACGGACGGTCTCCTCGAGTGAGGATGATCGGCCGGCCAAAATATTGGCCACCGCGGCGACCAGAACGCTGAAGCAGCCGGTGCACGTCCCTCCACTACCCAGTGGCAGGGACCAAGGCGTCCCCGCGGCGAGGGAACTCCTCGCAGCGCTTGCCCGCATTACGGACACCATTAAGGGGTCCAAAAATGTGGCGGGCAAAAAGAAGACGGTGGCAGAAAATGTCGCCGTTGCCAGGACGGCGCTGGAGGAGCTCCTCGGTAGGAGCGTCTCCGAGGAGGAGGCGAAGCTCAGGGCCCGGGTCACAAGCCTGGAAACTGAGCTGGCCAACTCCTTGGAGCAACAGCGGGTCCTCCGGGAGGAGGTCAGGCAACTGACCCAGATGGTCAGGGGATCCCCGGAGGCCCAGAAGGCCCCAAGAGCCCAGGAGGTGGCGGACCACCCGAGGGCTCTTGCGCCGCCAGGGGGGGCGTCTACGTCAACGTCGGCGCCAAATTCTGTGCAAAAGCCGGCGCCAAAGTCGGCACCTAAGCCGGCGCCGAATTCAGCGCCTAGGCCGGCGCCCAATCCGCCGCCAGAGACTGCGCCTAGTGTGGTGCAGCTCTTGGCGGCTATCGAGAGGCGGCTCGGTGTTCTGGAGGACCGGGCTTACCGTCCCCCACTGGCACGGCCTGCGTCTTTCGCAGCTGCTGCCGGTGGTAAGCCCGGCCCTGCCACCCCAGTGGCCCCAACGCCACAAGGGAAGGGGAAAAAGCGCGGCACCCCCACCCCCGCCATACCCGCCACTCCCGCTGCACCCGAGCGTTCCTCCAGAGGGGAGGAATGGGTGGTAGCGGGAGCCGCCAAAAAGGCGAAGAAAGCCGCCAAAAAGGCGGCTAAGAAGGCGGCAAAAGCCGCTGCGGCGAAGGCGCCGAAGAGGCTCCGCGCCCCACGCTCTACTGCCGTCGTCCTGACCGTGACGACGGAGGGTGTGGAGAAGTGCGTGGAGTACGCCCAGGTCCTGAGGCAGGTTAAAGCCTCAGTGGACCTCAAGGCCCGCGATATAGAGGGGGGGCTCCGGTGCAAAACAACTCGCACCGGAGCTCGCCTCCTCGAGGTCTCCGGCGCCACCAGCGGCCCCAAAGCCGACGCCCTAGCGGCCAAGCTGAGGGAGTCGCTGGATACCGAAGCCGTCCGCGTCACCAGACCCAACAAATGCGCAGGTTTGCGCATTTCGGGTCTGGATGACGCGGCCACGACGGAGGAAGTCATCTCCGCCATCGTGGAGGCGGGCGGCTGCCCCCGTGATCAGGTGAGAGCTGGAGAAATCCGCTTCAGCTCCACCGGTCACGGCACAGCAGTCGTCAACTGCCCCGTCGCAGCGGCGCAAAAAAATTGCGGACGAACGGAGCCTCCTCGTTGGGGGCTTCCTAAAGGCGCGGGTGCAACTCCTGCAGCCCCGCGAGACCAGGTGCTTCAGGTGCCTGGCTGTGGGGAGTGCAGTGCACAGCGGGAGACACCGTGGGGGATCGGTGCTTCCGCTGCAGTCAGCCCGGGCACAAGGCCAGTGCTTGTGATGCTCCACCGCGGTGCTACAAATGCGTAGCGGAGGGCAAAGCGGCGGAGCACCGGGCGGACAGCAGAACCTGCGCCGCCTCGAGGCCAAAGCCCCGTTCGTCCGCAACGGGTAGCGGGGGTGCCGCTCAAGAGCGGCCACATTCGAGGCGGGATGCGGAGATGGACGTCCATTAATGGACACACCAATCCGCATCCTGCAGGCGAACATAAACCACTGCACCGGTGCTCAGGATCTTCTGTACCAGAGCATCGTGGAGTGGTCTATCAATGTGGTCGTGGTCGCTGAGCCGTACTGGGTCCACCCCGGAAGCCCGGTGGACCTGGACGGCGTAGCGACCGTCTTCGGGGGTTCCGCTGCGGACACCTCGCGCCTTGCACTCATTGCAAGGTGCAGAGGCTGCGTCGCGGCGGACTATGAGGGCTTGGCTGTCGTGGCCGTCTACTTCTCGCCAAGCCTTGACCAGTACGAGCTTGAGCTAAGGCTCGCTGAACTGGACATTGTTCTCGCTGCGTGCCGTCCTCGTCCTGTCTTGGTCCTGGGAGACTTCAACTCCTGGTCTCAGGCCTGGAGCTCCCGGGAAACCAATGACAAGGGGCGAGTACTGGAGGACTGGGCCAACACCCGTGGTCTAGAGGTCCTCAACGGGGGGAGTGTCGCCACCTGGGAGCGGCGGGGGCTCAGTTCGGTCGTGGATGTCGCATTCGCGACCCCTGCTCTCGCCCGCCGCGTCCAGGGTTGGCGTGTGGTGGAGGAGGAGGAGACGGATTCCGACCATAAGTATATTCGGTTCAACGTCTCCCCTCCAACTAACCTGCCGCCGACAATTGCGAATCCCCCGGATCCACGTTGGGCGCTCAGACGCCTGGATCGGGAGGCTCTCCTGGAGGCATCAATAGTGCAGGCCTGGATTCCGTCACTGGCCAGGCCTGCCGATGTCGACGCAGAGGCGGAATGGTTCAGGAGAGCAATGTCGCATATCTGTGATGCGGCGATGCCTAGGGTTAAGCCCGGCCCGGTAAAGAAACAGGTGTACTGGTGGTCAGCGGAGATCGCACAGCTGCGAGCAGCGTGCGTGACCGCTCGCCGCCAGTACACCAGGTTTCGCCGGAGGCGTCGCCGCCCAGACGATGCGGCAGCCCGAGAGGTGGAGCTGTATGAGGCGTACAAGGGGGCCAAGAAGACCCTCCAAAAAGCCATAAAGCAGTCCAAACGGCGGGCCCGCGAAGAGCTGCTAGAGTCTCTGGAGCAGAACCCATGGGGGCGTCCTTACCTTGCGGTCAGGGGCAAAATCCGCCCAAGGGCGCCCCTACTGACCCAGAGCCTCCAGCCGGAGCGGCTGGAGGGGATACTGGGCTCCTTGTTCCCAGCGAGAGCGGAGGAGCACGTCCCTCCGCGTATGGCTCCGCCTCAGGCGCCTGACGCTGATAATGGCGAGAGCGATGTGCCTGAAGTCAGGGAGAGTCAGGGAGAGTGAGTGGGGGTAGCAGTGCTCCGGCTTAAAGCCCGGAAATGCACTGCCCCCGGACCCGACGGCATTCCAGGCCGAGCATGGGTCCTGGCCCTGGAGGAACTAGGGCCTCGACTGGTGGCGCTCTTTAGCGCATGCCTCGAAAGGGGCCAGTTTCCAAAGGCTTGGAAGACGGGGAAACTGGTCCTTATCCGGAAGGCGGGGCGGCCGCCGGACCAGCCATCCGGTGTCCGGCCGATCGTGTTGCTCGACGAGGTGTGCAAGCTCTTTGAGCGGATTATTGCAGAGCGCCTCGTCGAGCATCTCACGAACGTGGGGCCAGATCTGGCGGACAACCAGTTCGGTTTCCGCCGGGGGCGCTCCACCGTGGAAGCGATCATGCGCGTTAGGCGCCTGGCGGAGGAAGTAGTCTCGCGGGGTGGGGTGGTAGTGGCGGTGTCTCTCGACATCGCCAACCCCTTCAACACCCTACCCTGGAGCTGCGTTAGGGAGGCGCTCGCGTATCACAGAGTGCCTCCTTACCTCCGCCGCATTGTCGAGGCATACCTATCCGAGAGGGCCATAGTTTACCCGAGCTGGCTAGGGCCAGGGCGGCGAGAAGTGTCGTGCGGTGTTCCACAGGGGTCGGTCCTAGGGCCACTCCTGTGGAACATCGGATACGACTGGGTGCTGCGCGGTTCGTTGCTCGAGGGTGTCAGCATAACGTGTTATGCTGACGACACCCTCGTTATGGCGCGGGGAGCAACGCACCGTAGCGCGGCACTAAAGGCCACGGCAGGGGTTGCTCAAGTCGTGGGTCGAATACGGCGGCTGGGACTCGAGGTGGCTCTCCACAAATCCGAGGCTATGTGTTTCCACGGGCCTCGGAGGGGGCCACCAGCGGGAACCAGCATAACCGTAGGGGGCGTAAGCATCGGCATCGAGCCCACGATGAAGTACCTTGGGCTCGTACTCGATAGCCGATGGGACTTCGGACCTCATCTCCGAAGTCTGGTTCCGAAACTGAGGGGGGCTGCGGCCGCGCTATCGCGGCTGATGCCCAACGTTAAGGGACCCAACGCCCCCACTAGGAGACTGTACCTGGGGATCGTGCGAAGCATGGCCCTGTACGGGGCCCCAGTATGGGCGGAGACTCTGGCGGCCCGCAACGTGGCTGTATTAAACAGCCCGTTAAAAGCGATGGCCGTCAGAGTCATCAGGGGGTATCGCACGATCTCCGTCGAGGCGGCATGTCTCCTAGCCGGGACCCCTCCATGGGACCTGGAAGCGAGAGCCCTTGCGCTGCTGTACCAGTGGCGCAAGGAGGCGCTGGAGCGGGGCCATAGGCCGGAGCCCCGAGAAATCAGGGCTCAGCGGTCCCTGCTCCGCCAGGAACTCATGGAGACATGGAGGGTGCGACTTGAGCACCCAAGGTGGGGGGAATCCACCATTGCGGCGGTGAGACCGATCATGAAGGAGTGGTTGGAGAGGGACCATGGGGACCTCTCCTACCGGATGTGCCAGATGGTTACCGGACACGGGTGCTTCGGTAAGTATCTGTGGCGCATCCACCGGGAGACAACGCCGCAGTGCCAGCACTGCGAGGATCCTGGCGAAGACACGGCGCTCCACACGTTGGTGGAGTGCCCTGCGTGGGCGAGTCAACGCCGGGATCTCGTTGCGGTCCTGGGCGTGGACGTTCTCTCGTTGGAGACCATGGTGAGGGCCGTGGTCTCCGACGGGAGCAAGTGGCACGCCGTCGCCTCTTTCTGCGAGCAGGTAATGCGCGCGAAAGAGACGGCGGAGAGGGAGCGGGAGAGAACCCTGCCCCCCGAGTTTCGCAGTCTGCGGCGAGGACGCCGCAGACTCATCTACGCCCGGGACTACCGACCTCCATGATCGGGGCCTGAGGACGGCAGTTGGCCGACTCGCCGTCCTTACAGAAGCAGGCCGTGGCGGAGGCGTGTCGTGTGTGCCCTACACACGCCTGCCAACTCACCGAAGCGGGATAAAACCCGACCCCACCAGGCGAGGCCGCGGTGGCGGCCAAAGCCCGCCGGCAACCCTGGGGTTATCCTTTCGAGGGCTTACCCGGGGTGCCCGGCAACGGACACTTGGGGAGGACACCGTGCGGTTTTAGTCGAGAGACGACATAACCACCCCCGCTGGCCGGCGGGGGGGTATCCGAAGGGATTTCCGCACGTTAAAAAAAAAAAAAAAAAAAAAGGGATTCCTTTTTTTAAGAGGTGGATATATGATATGCACACGATTGTATTAGTACTGTTTCTGTGTCTAATAACATGTTAAATATTTTTGATAGATGGTAAGTAATATTGCGTGCACTAATTATGAGAACTTCATTACATAATCCATCAGGTCCAGGACTCTTTTCAACTTTGAGACGAGGAGAGACGAGACTTCAATTGGTTTTATGCAATCGGTCGCAGTTTGATTGTATTTCGATTTCCTTGTTATCTCTTTTCTTTCTAACTTTTGTTCTAGTTTTTGTATTCATGTTCTATGTGGAATTCATTCTTTTTTAGCTCTTTTGATACTTCTGAATTCTACAATGTTTCGTGAAATAATCTTGTGTCTATAATTGCTGTAGTCTTTCCTGATAAATTGGTATATGGTGTATATTTTGCTGAGTTTATTCTTGATTTCCTTGATTTTGTTCTTTGTGTGTATTAATTCATTACGTCTTTTTATTGGATATTCTGTATCTTTGCTAAATATTTTGTGTTATTTCACTTGAGTAGGATTCTGTGACTTCAAGCTATTCGTGGTACTTGTTTGTAAGAGATTATAATACGTTTGGATATCATTTGTTTCTTCTTTGTTCTGTAAGTTGGTTTCTAGGTTTAAGATAAAATGTCTGGTATCTTATTCTCTGTCTTTGGAATATTATGTGCTGTAGTTAAATTACTTCTGCTCTTCGTAGGTTGACTTACCTGCATCTCAATAGTCTATGGTCCGTAGGAATTTTATCTTGTATTTATCTCTCTCTATATTAGTTATTAGCTTAGGATCGTTAGTCATGATAAAATCTATTGCGTTTTTTTATTTTTTGGTCAGGTGATATCCATGTTCATTTACGGCTTCTCTTTTTCTTAAAAAATGTGTTCATTATGGACATTCATGTTGGGAAGCATAATTTATAAGACGATCATCTCTTTCGTTGCGTTGTCCGTAACCGTATTGACCTTATGTGGGAACTTTTTTTTTGCATTGAAGTCTCCCATTACTACAATTTTCTAATCGGCTAGTGCATGAGGATTTTCCACGTCGTTATAAAATTGTTCAATTTCATCCATGGTTGCTCTTTCTGTGGGTGCATATACTTGAACTATTGATATGGGAACATTTTCATATTTTAATTGCAGTAGTGCTACTCTAGAAATAAAACTATTTTTTTAACGGATTCTATCGCGGTTTATTTGATGTTATTTTATATTTTACATTGATCCCGACGTTTCGATTGCTTTTCAGCAGCCATGGTCACGGGTAGACTAAAGATGGTTGTTGTCTTGAAGTTTGAAGTGAAAGTTATCTCAAAGTACCCGAACTATGTTGAATTGTTGGTGTTACTATTTACGCAGAATGAGCTCACAGTGTCATGAAGTCTTGTTGTATTTTGTTTTTTCTTGGAATTAATTAAGTGAATGACTGGGTCCCAAGCTGGTGGTACATTCCAACCATCTTCTCTATTATAATTAGGATGTTTCTTAATTTCAATAGCTTCGCGGAGCATCCTAGGTAGGAATCGATTTTCTTTGGCGAGTATCTGTGGTTTATCAAATCTTAAGTAATGTTTTGGTCCCCTGTTGCACGTGTTCACATACAGCAGACTTTTTTGAGCGTTGGTGTTTTATGTGAGCTATGTGTTCTTTGACGCGAGTGCCAATGCTTCGCTTGGTTTGACCAACATAAGAGAGCCCACAGTCACAATCTATTTTATAGACCCCTGCATCTTGTAGAGGCAATTGGCACTTGACAGATGGTAAAAATTGACATATCTTCGTTGGCGGCTTGTAGTATGTGTTAATTGAAGCTCGCTTCAAGATGTAGCCAATCTTGTCAGTGACCCCTCGTATGTATGGTAGGACTGCAGGCTGGCGCTCGACAGTGGCTGGCTTTTCTCGGGATCTGTGACTGATGCGCGGTTGTTTGAGCTTGTTGTCATACAGAACTTGTTTGACATGTTGTAGCTCAGCGTCTAGGTGTTTCATTCGCGTAAACTTCCGACAATATCATGTAGTGCTACTCTTTCAGAAATCCCAGTAAAGTTTATTATATTGTGTTAGTGTTTTTTCTTAATTGGAAACCCCACTCCATGCAAACCTTAGGTTTGCCCAATATAACAGAGTATATAATCGTGATGTTCTTTGAATGGGTCGCCCATTTCTCTGACTTCAGAAAGTGCTAAGATATTGAAGTAATGTTTTCAAGGGTATATCACAAATCAAGGTATTTTTCTGTTGATAGAGATTTAACATTGAAGATACAGAGTTTTAGGTGTTTATCTTCGCCCATTTTAATTTTAGGTGGAGGATCTGATTCCCCACGAGAACCAGTTGGCTGGGGAATATTTTGTTGTTAGTATTGTTTAGATGTGCACATGCAGTTTTGTCCCGATGGCTGATGATTGTATCCTATGATTTACGGTCCGAAGTGGGGTTTACAATAGGCAGGGAGTTGCTTCTATTTCTCATGACATCATATGCTTGTAGTTTATTTGTTTTTAATATTAATTGTGACTTTCTTCCTCGAGTTTTGGTTGTAGTTCCTTCCTTTTGTCAAAAATCTCTTTTGGATAGATTTACGACGCGTATGCATTTTTGAATTTCTAATACCTCAACCACATAGTTCGCCGTATCTTTTTTAAGGTATCTAACTCAGAATAGATCCGGGACCATATTCACAGATATATCTATCTATATATATCTGTAAATGGCTAGCTAGTGCAGGCTATCGAGCCTGCACTAGCTAGCAATTTACAGATAAGCCACAAATGTTTGATATTACAAATATTTCAAGCCATGGTCTCCGACAGGAAAAAGTGGCACGCCGCCGCGACTTTCTGCGAGCTTGTAATGCTCGCGATAGAGGCGGCGGAGAGGGAGCGGGAAAGAACCCTGCCTCCAGAGTTCCGCAGTCTGCGGTGAGGACGCCGCAGACTTGTCCAGGCCCGGGACTACCGACCTCCATGATAGGGGCCTGAGGACGGCAGTTGGCCGACTCACTGTCCTTACAGAAGCAGGCCAAGATGGTGGCGTGTCGTTTGTGTCCTACATATGCCTACCAACTCACCGTTGCTGGATAAAACCCGATCCCATAAGAGAGGCCGCATTGGCGGCCAAAGTCCACCGGTAACACTGGGGTTATCCTTTCGAGGGCACACCCGGAGTGTCCGGCAATGGACACTTAGGGAGGACACCGTGTGATTTTAATCGGTCCGATTCCAACACGCCCATCCCATCGTTGGCACCGATGGGGTGAAGCCCGTGAGGGGGTCTACACGTTAAAAAAAGTCGATCCTTCTATAAACTGGAAAATAAAAAGAACACTTTATAGAGTACACGTCGTGTTTACAATGCAGAATAATATTAAGATGCCGTCGCTTCCATCGCCCAACACGTGGGTAAATATTTCAAGGACTTTGGCTGTAAACGGAAATAAAAATTGCATTTTACCTACACTATACGATGCACGACAGCATGCGACTATACTAGAAGAACTTTGGCATTATAAAGACACTCAGGTCCACTGTAAGAAAGTCTATCGGCAGAAATGAGACACGATCAAATAGATGATGGGATTTTTTATGTTAAACAACGAAAGCAACAGACGATACTGTGTATAAGTCCATGATTTAAGTCAAGGTAATGTTATGAAATAGTCTTCAGTCTTATTATAATAAGTCGTCATAGTTGATGTTTAATTGAAACAATAATTATGTAATTTTTGGAATTGAAGTTGAGACTGAAGACTATTTCATAACATTAGCTTGACTCTTAATCTTGAATCTCGGAATCGCCTCCAATGATTTTCATGAAATTTAGTTTTAGGGGCAATAAATCGATATAGTTAAATTTTTTGAAAACGTCGAGAAATATACCAAGCAAAGCTAACTAAGATAACTAACTAACTAGAATAAGCGGTACCAACTGACTAGGACACAGGCTAGGACAAGAATTTTAGATGCTTATTGAAGAGTGTATGGAAAAGGCGTTGTGAGGTAGCTCATCAATTCAACGCGAAAAGTTTTTTCAAAATTAATATTGCGTATATAATTTTTTGTTGTGATTAAACCTAAAACATTAAACTAAGGGGCGACAACTGAAACGACATCTGCGGCGCGGGAATACGAACGCCCATTCATCATTGCAAACTTGTTTTAGAACTCTTATGACCAGGAAATTCTTACTTCGTAAACCAAAACAAATGCGGTTAAACGATCGGCATCAAGTTGTGAAGAATTGTTAATTCGAAATAAAATCCTTGAAGCACAATGAAAATGGTTTTCTTTTACTATTATTTGCAAAAGCATTTGATGTATGTAACGTTTGAAAGTCATCAGGTGGTTTTTATTTATATTTGGCCGTCAATTATGTTATGTTACGTTAATTATATTTTATGACTATCAGTCGAACCGTTATAACAATGATCGTTGTTTGCGTTCAATAGTAACCCACGTATAGGTATATGTACGAATTAGATGTCGAAAATGTATCTGCTTGACCAGGAAAGTACTTTATATTGTATTTTTGAGAACTGTATCGATATATATTCTTAATAACTTACACAATAATTAATTTTTAATACATTTTTTAATTATGATGTAATTAACACTTCAATAACTGCAATAAAATGGGTGCTTTTAATTTTGTGTTCAAAAAATTGATTCGCGATTACGTATTTGGAAAATATACGAATGCAGTCTTTCTCGCGTCGACCACATATTTCCATTGAACATATTTGTCTATGTCTAAAAGTTTTAATTCCTCATAATGACTGTTGTGATTTTATATTTATTTAACAATAGCTAACGTAGGCACATCTTACAAATCCGTAAATCAATTTTACATGAAATAACCTTCCTACGTCTCTTATCTATTTACGTCACAATGCATTTGTGTTTAAAATTCAAGACTGTGCCATTTTCATTCTATCTATTGTTTAGGTGAAATCGATTCGCGAACATCGTGATATACGGTTATTCCGACATTGTTTACCTACGTCCGTAAAAACGTAAGTATATCTTCTTTAAAGTATGAGAAAGTGACCGGAGAATAGGTAATATTTTACAAAAATGTGTCGCTCTAATGACTTCATTCATAATTTTCAAACAGAATTTAAGACGGCTATTTCTGGGATCTTTTTAAAAGCGTGGTTGGAAGTTAATGGTAGGAGTGTCTCTGGCTAGCGTAAACTGAATTTATAGAGCCTTTGCATCACTTAAATAAGACGGATAGGCTGTGCTCTCTTGTGTCGAAGCAGTAAGTTATAGAGAAAAGCGCTTATTCAGAAAAATTACTTTATGATCATAAATTTTTCACAGCAGCGAACCGCAATAATGTTGACTATAAGATCTTTCGTCACGTTGAGTCTGATTTATGGGCAGACTATTATGGCTACAGATGCACCTCGTTTTTGATATAGCATAGCTTGAATCATTTATTTAGAAGTTAAACATGAATTCATCAAACCGAAATTGTCTTGTGTCAACAGCAGTATATTTTCATTTACTCATGATAAATCCGTCTTTCAAATGTATCACTTACAAAAAATGAAATCGATTTTTATTTTGTGTGAATTTCAGTTCTAGGATTTTTAATGCATTTTTAGTGATACCTATATCGTGTTGAAATGTAGATAATGGACGATAAGCGTTTGGGTTGTCTAGCTATAAAATTCAAACCTGTAATGAAATCGCCTACCATACCTTTGCAGAAGCTGTCAGGAAAACGATTTTTCGGGGGGATTTACCACCGGAACACCCTCTCCTGACAGTTTGTTTGCATAATATTACAAGATTGTTGTAATCATCATCATCATCATCTTAGCGATGTGTCCCGATAGCATTCGAGGATATACTCCGGAGCACAGGGCCCGCTTTCCTGCTTTTTCTTCTCCACTTCACACGATCTTGGGCATCCATGGTAGTGAGACTATTGGCACGCATATCATCCCCTACGACGTCAAACCAGCATTCCTGGGTCTCCCCCTTCTACCACGGCCCGGTGGAAGTGGCAAGATTGTTATAATATTTGTGATAAAACATTTATGTAAGATATTTATGTAAGATAATTTTAGCTATTAATTATTTCAGGGATCGTAATTCTTCTTGATTAAGTTCTAATTTGCCAAATTATAAGACTATGCTCAATTTATTTTACTTTTTATAGATTGAAAGTCGACCCCACATAACCATGTGTAAACAGGGAGAAGTTTCTGGTCAAGACAATAAGATATATATATATATATATAGGGGAGTGTAAGGAGTCCCTACTAAAATCCTTCGGGACCCAAGCCAACCTCGCCTGCCCGCGGTGCACTCTGCTGATTAACGGAGAAGGCTGTGGCGACCCGCCAACACGCACTGGACCAGCGCGGCGGGTTATGGTCCAAACCCCCCCAAAATGACGATGGACAGAGGAGCATGGCACCTAGTGCCCGGCGGCTCCAGCTGCAAGACTGACGTGGACGGGCGTCGGTCGAGCACTAGAGTCAGGGGTGCTAAGAATCTCCGGGCGAGGTGCTACCGTCAAACCACGGCAGGCAAGTGCTCAACGGAATACTGACGTAGGTTGTCACTGGTGACATATAATACGCGCACATTAAGGACAGACTAGAAGATCATTGAGCTGGAAGAGGAGATGAACAAGCTGCATTGGGACATAGTGTGTTTATCGGAGGTCTGAAGAGAGGGCGAGGACACGACAACCTTAAAGTCTGGCAACTTATTCTACCACCTTGAGGGCGACCAACAGTCCCAGGGTGGTGTCGGGTTCCTCGTTCACAGATCCCTTGTAAACAACGTGGTATGTATCACGAGTGTGTCGAGCAGGGTTACGTACCTTTTTTTTTTTTTTTTTTTTTTTATCGTGCGGAAATCCCTTCGGATACCCCCCCGCCGGCCAGCGGGGGCGGTTATGTCGGGCTTGCACCGACTAAAACCGCACGCCGTCTCGGGTCTTCAGACGCCGGGGTGTAAGGTTACCCATAGAGCATATCCCTCGCACCCCGGCTGACCCTGGGCCATCTCACCACTAACAGCATCGCTCATCCTGTCTCCTCTGAAAGCAGAGGAGTACGGAGAGCGATGTGTTCCCGCCACGTTGGGTATTGGCCGACGATCAATGCCAACCCTATGAAGGGGTGAAGGGGAAGCCATTGACCGCCGCCCAGGGTGTACCGGCCGCTCCGATTCCGTTCCCCCCGGACTGCAGCGGGATCGGAATCGGAGCGACACTCGAGGAGGTTACCCAACACACACCCCAGGGTTACGTACCTGATACTCAGAGTATCAAAGAGGTACTCGTTGAAGGTCATACAGGTTTACACACCGACCTCGGCGCACCCGGACGACGAAGTCGAAGTTATGTATGAGGACATCAGTACGGCCATACATACTTCCAAAACATACTTCACCGTTGTTATGGGGGATTTTAATGCAAAACTCGGTAGGAGGGGCGATGACGAGTTGAGAGTGGGGCAATTTGGAAGTGGGCGGAGGAATCCCAGGGGCCAGAGGTTGGCTGACTTTCTGGAGAAGGAGGAACTCTTTATGATGAACTCCTTCTTCAAGAAGCCACCTCATAGGAAATGGACCTGGGTGAGTCCCGACGTTTCCACGAGGAATGAGATCGACTTCATTATGTCTACAAAGAGACGAATATTCAATGATGTCTCCGTGATCCACAGGGTGAAAACCAGAAGTGATCATAGAATGGTTAGTAGCACATTGAATATCAATGTCCAACTGGAAAGGTCTCGACTAATGAACACACTCCGACCTACCGCAGCCCATATATAAAACCCCGAGAGCTTTCAACTCGAGCTCGCAAACCGCTTCTCTGGCCTGGAGGATTGCGTTTCTGTGGACGAGGTCAACAACAGGTTGGTAGAAACTGTCTACAAGGTAGAAGAAGTCTTCTTCAGACCACGCCGGAAAGATAGACCTCAAAAACTATCAGATCACACCTTCGATCTTCTTCTGACTTCCGAGGACGCTGACGCATATCGACAGCTCAATAGACGGATCTCTAAGTCCTTGCGGCATGATGTCCATGTCTTTAATACCATATTAAGGGTACGATAGAGCAAAATAAGGGCTAAAAAGTGTTCGCAAGAGACTTGTCTATTGGGCAGAGCCAGTTGTCGAAGCTGAAGACGGAAGACGGCAGTGTAGCGTCTACTAAGTCAGAGGTACTGAGGGAGATCGAAAGGTTCTACGGACAGTTATATACCTCAGTAGCTAAGCTTGTTGATGATTTGGATAACGATTCAAGAGCCAAATTAACCCGACACTACACAGAAGATATTCCGGACATAAGCCTGTATGAGATTAGGATGGCCCTCAAACAGCTCAAGGGCAACAAGGCGGCCGGTGAGGACACAATTACATCGGAGCTTCTGAGTGCGGGTGGAACATCGATACTGAAAGCTCTACAGAGGCTATTTAATGCCGTCCTGCTCGAGGGTACTACACCCGATGCGTGGAACAGAAGCGTGGTGGTTCTCTTCTACAAGGAAGGCGTTAAAACCTTACTGAAGAACTACAGGCCCATCTCGCTTCTGAGCCATATTCACAAGATCAAGAGAGAGAGATGTTTTCGAGGGTGATCACGAATTGTCTCGCACGCAGGTTTGATGACTTCCAGCCTCCCAAACAAGCCGGTTTCCGTAAAGGCTATAGTACCAGAGACCGTCTTTAATCAGTGCGTGTTACCAGTGATGACCAATGATGAATGATACCAGTGAGGTGGCGGCGGCCCACACGCTCACGATCCGCACCATTGCCGCAATCATGCTGCCGAGCGAGAGGACTCCCACCCCGATGGCTGCCACGTGGTCACGCCTCGGCACCTCCCACGCCGGGCAGTCCGCCAGCATGTGCAGCCCTGAGTCCTCGCTCGCGTCGCAGTGATGACACTCAGGCGTTGGCTCCTTCCTGATTCGATGCAGGTGGTCCCCGAAGCACCCTTTCCCGGAGACCACCTGCGTCAGTCGGTACGAGAGGCTTCCGTGTCGCCTCTCTAGCCAATGCTCCATGATGTGCCTTACCGCCGCTATTGCGGCGTACCCTGCGCTTTGTCGCCCAAGTCGTTCCTTCCACTGCACCACGATGGACTGGCGGAGCTGGGACTGCACGGCCTCGATTTCTCGAGGCTCCGTCCCCGCTCCCGCGCCTCCTTTCGCCACTGGTACAGTTGCGAAAGGGCTCTCGCCTCCAGGTCCCATGGCGGAGTTCCAGCAAGGAGACTCGCCTCCTCGAAGGAGATCGTGCGGTATCCGCGGATGACCCTGATGGCCATCACCCGCTGCGGAGCACGCAGCATCCGCACACTTCCGGCCTTCTGGGCCTCCACCCATATTGGGCACCCATACAGGGCAATGGACCGCACGATCCCCGTGTAGAGTCTCCGGTATCTTTAAGCTTAAAGATAAGCTTAAGCTAAGCTTAAAAATATAACTGGTAAAATTTTATGTAGGCGTAAAACCTCTGACGTTATAGAATCCTGAGTATATTTCATTTAATGTTTCATACAGATGTTATTATCCCAACTTTTGTTTTTTGTATGAAGTTTAAAAACCTCTATACGAAGTGTATCAGAATGTCTTACTGTATAAGTTACGTAACAAATAAATCTAAACTTCAATTTGAAAAAAGACGGATAGATTGTTTATCGACCTCAGCCGCCAATTGACATCGAATCTGGACTTTGTTATTCAGTATGGTATAAATATTTTATTGAATCGGATATCTAGTGGAATGGTGTGAATGTTATATTACAAATGTATATACTTTGTACATAAAATGGTAAGATTTTTTGTATGTATACACGTAGAAGGAAATAAGTGGGTATACGCCCTAACATGTGAAGGTGTATGTAAAGGCGTATACTTATTTCCTTGGCCGCGTGTATAGCCTGTTACAATGAAGTCTACAGAAAGGCGACTATTGTAGAATTATGTCAACAATGCTAAAATGGTCCTCCACAGTTTTAGGACCTTTATAGATGCTTTCCCTGCAAGTTTTACATAATATACTGGAAGGTTTATGAAGCGTGCATACCTGCACTAATATATACATATATAGTCGCGTCTTTTCTACATATGGCACAGACTACATGTTTCTACTTGCTAAGATCATAGCATATACCTTTCGCTTCTTCTACTCTCATAATTGTTTTCATAAATCACCGCTCGTTGTGGGTACTCTTGACCTGGCCTAAAATGTTTTCGATCTAATTAATATACGTATACCTTGGTCGATACTAGCCGGGTTGGCCATTTACCATCGCTTCTTAAATCTGTTTTGCCAATCTTCTTTCACCCATTCTCTCTTGGATCAACATTTTATTATTATAAAATATTATATAATACTCTTTTATTATATTGTTAGTAAAGATGTTTGCGATTGTATATCTTTAGGATATTACTTGACCGATTTAGATTATTTTCATCGAGACAGCGGGTGATTTCTTTCAACGTTGGGGGACAAGTTTTTCAGGAGCCAATAGGGAAGCAATCTTTGACCTCGTGGTGAATTTCACTTGATTGATGCAGAATCGTGTAGCTTGTCTGATAGTGATATACATATATAAGGCATCTTGTTACGTCATGGTAAGATTTAAAAACAGCTGTTGAAGATTTATTTTATCATTTTAACAATACATTTTCGCCTTAGTAGCGAGATAAAATCATAATATTATTATATAACCGTAGTTTTGTGATAGCTAGTACCGACAGCTTTACCTTGAGTCCGAATTATAAAGTAACATGACGTTTGTTAATAATACCAACTTATGGAAGGGTACCCCCCATAAGTTGGTATTACAAGGGTACCAATGTAACTTTATTGCGCTAAGGGGAGGTCTTAAAACAAAGTGGGTTTTAGATGCTCTTAAAACATTTTCCCTTGTATTGTACAGTTTCCATCAATAGTCGATAGCAATTTGGTTGTATAAAAAAAACAATGACCACAAATGTTTGTCCGTTGGCTCGACCGATTTAACTGATTTATTATTTACTGCGTTATCAAGACAAGGTTTGTTTGAATGTTTTTTGGAAAGTGTACAGAAATAGCACTATAATTGGAGTGGGATAACTTCAAACTGAGACTATGAGGCATGATAATATAATATGTTGTTTACTTTAATGTTAATGTTTGCATGCCATAAAATGAAATGGTAAATGTGCTGAATAAAAATAATGTGACATCATCACACTACTACATTTCCGCAAAATTTGAAAACTACCATTTTTGGTCAGCCCATGTCAATGTGGCTGCTGAAATGCAACTAAACCGTTGGGATCAGTGTAAATAATAGAATAACACCGAGCCCCTAATTTGAAAATAAAACTTGATCTTAGGCTGACATCAAAATAGTTTTCTTAGCATCTTGTGATTGGGGTGTGTGTTGGGTAACCTCCTCGCGTGTCATTCCGATTCCGATCCCGCTGCAGTCCAGGGGGAACGGAATCGGAGCGGCCGGTACACCCTGGGCGGCGGTCAATGGCTGCCCCTTCATGGGGTTGGCATTGATCGTCGGCCAATACCCAACGTGGCGGGAACACATCGCTCTCCGTACTCCTCTGCTTTCAGAGGAGACAGGATGAGCGATGGTGTTAGTGGTGGAGGCCACCGTAGGGTCCTGGGGGATCCAGGGGTGGGTTGGCAAACTGCTAACTCAGGGGCCGACGGGCACTTGTGCCGCCGCCGGTGAGAGAGGACTAGCCATCATCTCGCGTTCCGTAATTGGTAGGTGATCAGCAACGACCTGATTGGTGGCTCCAGAAGAGTACGCTGTGAACTTGCCGATCGGAGGACTTGCCTTCATTGGCCGGGCCACGACAAGGAAAAGTCTATAACACCCGACAGCGAAGTCGTTAAAACCTATGGATACCAGCCGACCTCCATAGTATATAGACTTATCCAGGTGCAGGGGGCCTGGATGGACCATCTTTCCCCCATACTCGTGGGATTTATTATGAATGTAAAATCTAATATCAAAACAAAACCGGACGGATACAACAACGACGACAACGGCATGTACAACGGAAAAGATAATGACGCAGTGGTAGTAGTGGAGGGTGAAGAGGTGAGGCCGCGGTCTCACTCACGGTCGCTTAAGGCCGTCTTTCCCAGGCCCGCTACTCCGCTTCCAGCAGGTGGGGAAATCGCCGCGAACAAGGTTTCCGCGGCGTCGACGGCTGGTACCGATAATGAGTCGGTATCCAGCCGAATGGAGACCGAGGAGGGTCTCCGTCGAAAGCGGCCACGCTCGGGTGGACCGTCCCGTGACCGGAGCAGAAGCCCCATACAACGGGCGACCTCCTCGAGCGAGCCCGATCGGCCGGCCAAGTTGACCACTTCGGCGAGCAGAGCGCCGAAGCCACCAATACACGCCCCGCCACTACCCAGTGGCAAGGACCAGGACGTTCCTGCGGCGAGGGAGCTCCTTTCGGCGCTGGCCCGTATAACGGAGGCGTTAAAGGGGGCCAAGAACGTGGCCGGAAAGCGGAAAACGGTGGCGAAAAACGTAGCCGTCGCCAAGACGGCTCTGGAGGAGCTCCTCGAGAGGAGCACCTCCGAGGAGGAGGCAAAAAAAAAAGGGTGACAAACCTGGAAACTGAGCTCGCCAACTCCCGGGAGCAACAGCGGGCCCTCCTGCAGTGGTATTGGCTATTTTTCACGGTGCGCACGACGTGATCGTCACTGCCTTCAGATTCACCAGTGCCTAACTCTGAAATCGGTATTACGTATCATATTGAGTGAATCTCAAGTTAGGTTAGGTTTTTTTTTTTTTTTTTTTTTTTTTTTTTTTTTTTTTTTTTACTGGCACCTCCGATTTTAAAATTTCAGAGACTTTCTCAGTCTTATTAATTTCATAACAATTTATATATATTTTCATATCCTTATTTGTGTTAATCTTATTTCTATATTTTAAAAGTTATTTACTATTATCGTCTATTTTTAAACGTGTAATATTTTGACACTGGTAGCAATTCTGTTGTTCAAAAACTCTCTAAACTAAACTAAAAATCACTAAAATTAAGTTTAGTGATGTCAAACGACGTTTTGTATTCTGAAAACGTATGACTAAACTATTATTAGTTTGACACAACCAAAATTAGCTTAGTTACTCAACTTAGTCCAAATTTGCTTATTTGGTATTCTGTTGTACGTCCTAAACGTCTAAAATTAGAAACGTCACACTAAAATTAGACGCCATCTAAAATACTGCCGACCAGTTATAGTGATAATTGTAATTTCGTTAAAATTTTGTGGCAAATAACATTTTTATGATGAATAACATAACATAACTTCACGCCTATATCCCCGAAGGGGTAGGCACAGGTGTATTACACACCCACGATTCGCCAGTTATGTTAAGGTCCCAATGTAATAGGGGGCGAGCCTATTGCCATCTACCGGGCACATTATTAAGCGAGTGATAATTAACATTTATTAATGCACACATAACTACGAAAAGACAGAGGTGAATGCCCGGGGCGACTGGGGATCGAACTCGAGACCTCGTCTCAGCAGTCCGTTACGTACGCCACTGGGCTATCGCCGCAATGATGAATAACGATTTCGTGATTTTGGCTTTGGCCAGTCAAAGTCAAAGTCAAAAATCATTTATTCTGTATAGACGTCAAAAAAAATTAATCTAATGTTTGGCCGGTTCGAAACGCGGCCCTGTCCTGAGAAGACTCCGGCAAAAAACTCAGCGGGCTGTTTTTTTTGTCTATTTACAAACATGTTTACTTAACCAAATTACAATATTTCATTTTAGAGAGAGAGCAAACAATTCATATCCAAGCTTGTTTGTCATCTAAATAGTCTTGCATTTTATAATAGCCTTTTTGGCAGAGTTTACTTTTACTTTGTCTGTTGAATTTATGAAGAGGAAGATTCTTCATTTCACTAGGAAGCTTGTTGTAGAAGCGTATACAGTTACCCTGAAAGGAATTACTAATCTTGTGGAGTCGACTATTACAAACCACAAGATTGTTTTTATGTCTAGTATTTACGTTATGTATATCACAAAGCCTTAAAAAATTGGAAATGTTTGTTCTAACATACAAAAGATTTTCAAAAATATATTGCGACACTACAGAGACTCTTGGGCCCAACTTATAAATTGCCCGCACAGCCCGCTTTTGCAATACAAAGATTGTATTTAAATCTGCGGCATTACCCCAAAGGAGAATGCCGTAGCTCATAATACTATGGAAATAACTGAAATAAACTATTCTAGCGGTATCTATGTCTGTTAAAGTCCTAATCTTTTTCACAGACAAATGCGGGCAGAATTAATTGAAAGAAATTTTAATTAAAAACATATAATTCGTTTTAAATAAAGTTATTTTTTATACATATAATCACCAAAAATCACAATCAACAATCACAATCACAATCACATCAACACTATGTCGAATAGTTTCTTGTAAGGTGCTATTGCTTTCATGCAGGGCATTCACTAAGTTTTCATAGGCAGGAGGTCGTGAAGGCCTAGGCAAGATGCGGCGTCTCGGCACAATCCGATGGCGAATGGGGCCAGCTTCTGCCGAGACACCAGATTGAGGCAGTTGTGTACCTCCTGAAGAGATTGTACAGAGGGCAGCAATAGAGATACAGGTGGCGAGCTGCTCAATGTAATTCACTAAAATAAATGTTAAATTGTTCATGTATTTCAAATCAAGCAATTATTTCCTTGCCAAATTTTTAACTGATCCGATATGTCAATTGTGTCATATCACGTCAAATTGACTTGCACATATTCCAGCCAGAGGATAACAAAGAGGTTTACACCGGGTTGCCAGGCTAGTGAACTGAATTAAACCGTTTGTACTTAGCTATGACTAAGAAAAATAACGGTTTGTTTACTGTTTGATCTATAATTTGCATTAATAATCGTTTTTCGGCATTCTAAAAACCTAAGAATATAGTTTTTAAAGAATTTAATAATTCACTCTTTATCATTCATTCTTATTTTTTTAATAACGGTAACACTTTCATATTTAAATTTTGGTGATGTCAGATTCAAATTTGGTGCTGTCATATTGAACACCAAATTTAGTTCGACGTAACAACAGAATAGCATTCCCTCTAAATTTCTCTAAAATAAGAAAATTTTAGAGAAAAATTAGTTTAGTGATGTCTGCAACAGAATTGCTACCACTGTAAGTTTTTACTTAAGGTATAACATTTGTTTGTATGCATATTTACTTATATTCCTATTTGTTTTAACCTTATTCTATATTTTTAAGGAGTATTTACTATTATTTTGTCTGGGGGAGTGGGTTCTTATTTCTAATATGTTTTATTTCCCATATAACCATATAACTATCAATCATACTTTCTATTACGTATATTTACTATAATCTCGTCTTCTGAGCCAGTTACAATATGTTCTAAGTTCTTTCAACATTTTTATTATTGCGTCTATTTACTTATTTTAATTGCTATTTAGTTTAATGTAGGGAATAACCTCATGTTATTCCTTTTATTAATGTCTTATTATACTTTGTTTCTATTGTTGACTGCTTTTATAATTCTAACACAATAATCTAGAAACATTTGCCTATATGTACCAATTAATATATGACTCAAATTGTCTCTTGTGATGTTAAATTGCAGTTTTTGTTCCAGGTCATACCGCTGTCTTGCGAAGACCGGGCATTCGGCAATAAGGTGGGGAACATCCTCATTTTTATCCGGATCGCAGGTGCACGATGGATTCTCCTTGCACTTGAACCTTGTCAAGTACGCGGAGAACCCACCGTGCCCCGTCAGCAACTGCGTGGTGTATTTAGTTGGTTCGAACTTTCTTATAATGCCGTATGCATCCACCGCGCTCGGGAAGAAGAGCCTTGTCACTGAAGCGGTCTCGCCAGACACATACCTCCGGTTCCATTCGCCAAGGGAGTCCTTACGGATGGTTCGCTTGACGAAGGAAACCGGACAAAGGTCGTAGTCCGGAGCCCGCCTCAGTCCCAAGGCTGCCTCTTTCGCCAGTTTGTCGGCCCTCTCATTCCCCTCCATCCCCGCATGCGCCTTAATCCAGAACAGCTTGACAATTTTGTTCTGCTGGAAACATGTTTTTAGGTTTTTCCTACTCTGCATGGCGAGGGGATGAAGGCAAGTGGGATTCGCGACCGTCTGGAGTGCTGCGGTTGAGTCACTGTAGAGTCCAAATGAGGTAGCCCTATGTTTTAGGATCACCCTCGTTGCTTCACATATCGCCAAGAGTTCCGCCTGGTAGACCGTGCAGTATGATGGCAGGCCAAGTTTGAGGGTTTTGGTTTCGGCCCCATTAGTCCACATGAATAATGCGGCTCCAACCTTGCCCTCAATCTTGCTGCCATCGGTGTATATCTGCATTGCAGTGTTCGTTGTCTCGCGTAATTGCTCACTAGTCTCCAGGTGTAGGAACTCCAGGCGTATATGCTCCGCAGGGTGAGGGTTCTCCAGAGCTGAGGCCGGTCGCTCGACCTCCCTCCCCCCAAGGCCCGGCTGTGGATCCCCCCTCCTGGCCCCGTACAGCAAAGCTGCTTCACGGACACGGAGGTTAAGAGGGAGTATCCCAGCCAGTAGCAAAGCTGAGTGGAGGGAGACCGTGCGATAACCTTTGCAAATTTTTTGGGCGAAACTTCTCTGGATAAAATTTAGCCTCTTTTGGACTCCCAGTTTCCCAACCGCCCCCGCCCACGCGGCGGCTGCGTACAGCACTATAGGTTCGACTGTCGCTGTGTAGATAGTGTGAACGATTTCTGGATGGAGACCCCAACTGGCCTTCGCCGCCCTGGTCAACTGCTTGTAGATGTTGGTAACTTTTTTGCAAACGTTATCTACGTGCGTGTTAAAAGTTAGCTTGCTATCAATAGTGAGGCCAAGAATTTTGACCTCGTTAGACGTGCCAATGTCTATCCCGCCCATGCTCAGACGTGGTGTGTCATACTTCAGTTTCCTCGTCAGGACCATTGCGTTGGTCTTATGGGGCGCGAACTTGAGTTTGTTTTTGTCACCCCACGTCTGAACATGGTCGAGAGCGGCATTGGCACGTCTTTCTATTGTAGCAGCTGTGTTACCGTGGAAGACCAGGACGACGTCGTCTGCGAAGGCCTGTACGTACTCGCCCATTCCCTCCAGGCTTTTTAGCAGCGGGTTTAGCAGCAGGTTCCAGAGGATTGGACCACCAATAGAGCCCTGGACGCAACCCTTTCTTGTGCTTTTGCTGTATTCCCTCCCAGCATACTTCACCCGGACCCGTCTATCTTCCAGGTAGCTATTTATCAGCCTTCTAAGGCCCTCCGGAAGTTAGGTTAGGTTAGGTTAGGTTAGGTTAGGTTGGGGTGCGACGGAACACCTCCTCGCGGTGCACCCTGGGCAACGTGGGCGATGACGCATCATTGATTGCTCCTCTGGAGTAGCTGGCGTCAACGTCGACGGCTAACGTTCCAGCCCTTTTCAGGGCTAGCTGACCCCATTGCACGAGGGGGTCGTGGTATGGCGGGCCTGCTAGGCCCGCGAGGGATCCGCGAGGATCCCAGATCCGAAAGGATCGAGGGACGGGTCGGCCCACTGCTCGCGCAGGGGCTGACAGGCATTCGTGCCGCCGTCGGTGATGGGAGGGGTGGCTGCCCTCCCGCGTCGCGTAATCTCCGGGTGATCGTCAAGGACCTGCATGCTAGCCACATGCAGGAAGATGTGATCTCGGAGGACGCGGGGCTTGCCTTCATTGGCCGGCCCGCGACAAGGAAAAGTCTATAAGACCCGACAGCGAAGTCGTAAAAACCTGTGGACACCTGGGGACCTCCACAGTATGTACCCCGCTTCCCGGAATGAGCGTCACCCGGGAAGTGTATTTATTTCGTCTCATACTCGTGGGACTTTTATGGATATTGTCAAAGCAAAAACACAAAAACCCAAAACAAAAAAGAAGAGCTCCAGAGCGAGCACAACAGCAGAAGACCTCGCTAAAAGCGACGCTGAGCTGTCAGTGGCCACTCCGGCCTCTGGGAGCGGTCAGATAGGGACGGCGGCCTTCTGGCAGCCGTTGGTGGAGTTGCGGCGGTCGCCTCGCGTTCGCGCTGCCTCAAGTGGCGAGGTTAACGTGGAGGATACGGAGCCGGCTAGCGCTGCCTCATCGGCGAGGGGTTCAATGACCTCGTTGAACCTCTCGTCTAAGTATTGGAAGGCGCAGAAGCGCCCTCTAGAGCTGTCGGTGGAGAGCCTGAGCGGCTTCGCCGATCTAAGTGGGGTCGTTCCGCCTCCCGCGAAAGTCTCTAGCGCGGGAAGGGGACTCTCGAAGCCGGGTACTCCGGAGCCGAGAGTCGGCTCCTCCCGCAAGGCCGAACTGGCGCAACGGCGTCATGAAGAAGAACAGGCCGCACTCGGGCGGGTGGAGCAACTTACCGCCGAACTCACCACGAGCGGGGACTGTAATCCGCACTCTGCAGCGGAATTGCTGCAGAGGTCGAAGAAAAGTGTGGCCATCATTTTAGATGTGGCCACCAAATCTTCACAACTTAAGGGCACCTACCAAAAGGCCCTCAAGGTGGCAGCCTCAGCGCTACTTGAGAATGCGGAGGTCCTCCAAGGCCGCACGGTTGATGACGAGAACCGGCGGCTTTGGGTAGCGTATAACCGCTTAAATGCGGAGAACCTCCACCTGCAGGAGCAGATGCGGCAAATGCAGGTGGAGATACGTCGTCTTACGAAGGCTCAGCAGGGGTCTGCGTCAGCATCTGCGACGGTGATACCACCTGCATCGACAGTGGCGCCCGCATCACCTGTGGCGCCTGCATCGCCATCGACGATGGAATTCAGGTCCACGGCCCCCTCAGCGTCTCCCTCGGCTCTGTTCACTCAGGAGCAAATGAGGGAAATAATGCTGAGTGTGGGCCCAATGATAGGTGCCAGATTGGAGGCACTGGAGGCGAGGTTGCCTCCGGAGCCGCGTCGCCTGACAACCGAGGCGATGAGACGGACGCAGGCGGCGCAGCCGTCTTCCTCTGTGGCAGCAGCTGCACGTCCGTCTCAGGGCCAGAGTGCCCGGGCTGGGCGACCCGCGGGTCCCGCGGCAGCCCGTCCAAGGGAGAATTTCCCTCCCTTGAGACCGGTGGTGGAGCAGGCATCCTCGCAGGCTCCTGCCCGACGCCGACGTGCCACTCCCTTGGCATCCACAGTAGCCTCTTCAGCTCCTGCTCCCTCTACCTCCGCTCAGACGGACGACGAGGGCTTCCAGGTGGTCGAGCGGAGGAAGAGGCGAAATAAAAAAAATAAAAAGAAGAAGAAAAAGAAGACTGCGGCTGAGGCAGCCGCAGCCCCACAAGCCGGTGGCGCAAAGGCCCGGAAGCCGAAGCTGACGCCGCCCAAAACCGCCGCCGTGGTTATCACGGTGGGGCCGGAGGCGCAGGAGCGAGGCCTTAGCTACGGCGAGGTCCTCCAGCGGGCCCGTCGGGGCATTGACGTCTCCGATATCGGAGGCGTTGGTGCTCGGACGCGCCTCGCCCGTACGGGAGCTCGTATCCTCGAGTTCCCGGGCGAGGAGGGTGCAAGGAGGGCCGACGTCGTGGCCGAGAAACTGCGGGGTCTCTTTGACGGGGTGGAGGGCGTGAGGATCGCCAGACCCACCAAATGCGCCGAGGTGCGCATTTCGGGTCTGGCAGACTTCACCACACCTGACGATGTCCGGGAGGCAATAGCCTTCGCTACCAATTGTAGCACGGAGCACGTCAGGGTGGGCCCCATCCGCCCCGGTCCCGGTGGCGTTGGAGCGATTTGGGCGAGCTGCCCGGTGGCGTCGGTCAAGCTCTTGGCCGACGCTGGAAGACTCCTCGTGGGCTGGATTTCAGCCAGGGTCACGGTCCTGGCGAGCCGGCCCATGAGGTGCTTCAAATGTATGGCACCTGGGCACGCTCGCCCAAAGTGCACAAGCTGCTTTGACTGCAGCGGATTGTGCTTCCGCTGCGGTCAACCGGGGCACAAAGCGGCGGAATGCTCTGCCGCCCCTCGCTGCCCGGCGTGTGCCGCGGGCAACCTGCCCGCAAACCATATGCTGGGCCGTGAGGGCTGCAAACCGCCCCGCATCCTGACTTCCGGGCCACGGCTGGGGGCTGGTCGATCGACCGAGCCCGCTCCCAGTGGTGTAGTGCCACCATCGACGTCGCCGTCGCGCATGGAGGAGGACGTTGTAGTCGAGATCCATTAATGGATCGTGACTGCAACGTCCTTCAAGTGAATCTGAACCACAGCGCCGGTGCGCAGGACCTCCTCCTGCAGAATATGGCGCAGTGGTCCATAGGCCTTGCCGTAGCCGCGGATCCGTACATCGTCCCGAACCGCCCCAATTGGGTCGGTTCATTTTCGGTGGACCGAAACGTGGCAATCGTCGCCTCCACGGCACTTCATTTCCCCCCCTTGTCGCTAAGAGACAAGGGTCCGGGATATGTCGCTGCCGACTGGGGAGGTATCACCGTTTACGGTGTATACTTCTCCCCCAACCGGAGGTTGAGCGATTTCGAGGAATTCATCTTCCGACTGGAAACCTCGATGCGGCAAGTGACCTCAGGTCACGTGCTGGTCATGGGGGACTTCAACGCCTGGTCTACGGCGTGGGGGTCCTCCGAGACTAGCGGCCGCGGCGACGTCGTAACAGAGTGGGCAGACTCGGTGGGCCTCTGTCTCCTAAACAGAGGCACCACCGCCACGTGTATCAAGCCGTGGGGGCGGTCGATAGTGGACCTCTTGTTCACTACCCCCGCGCTTGCTACACGTGTAAGGAACTGGCGTGTCCTGAACGACGAGACAACCGGGTCGGATCACCAGTACATCCGATTCGAGTTGTCTCGAACGCGGGACGCCAGTAGGGGTCACAGGGTTGGCAGCATCTCACCTTTTAAGCGGTGGGCTTTGGGTAATCTCGACAAGGACCAATTAGCGGAGGCAGCCATCGTGCAAGCGTGGCTGTCTTTGCCACCTCCGACTGAGGGGGTGGACGTCGGTGCGGGCCGCTTTCGCGAGTCGCTGACCGCAGTTTGCGACGCGGCCATGCACCGGGTCGGACGTCGGCCTCCAAAGACGGAGGTCTACTGGTGGTCCCAGGAGCTGGCGGGCCTCCGCACGGCCTCTAACCGCGCCAAGAGGGCCGTCACCCGAAGCCGTGGGCGTCACAGAGACGCCCAACACCCAGAGGTTGTCCGCTTGAGGGAGTTGGCTAGGGAGGCCGAAATCACCTTCAAGCGGGCCATAGATGCTGCCAAGGAGCGCAGCAGAGCCTAGATGCTGGAGAGTCTGGACAGTGACCCCTGGGGTCGCCCGTACCGCGCGGCGCGTGATAAGCTCCGCGCGCAGGGTCCCCCCCTTACGGAGACTCTCCAGCCCAGCTTCCTGGCGGAAGTGGTCGAGGGCCTTTTCCCGGATCGGGCGGAGCATACACCCCCGTCCATGGCTGTTGTTGCCGAGGATGAGGGGGTAGTGCAGGAGGATGTTCCGCCCGTCACGGAGGCGGAGGTGGGGGTGGCTGTTCTGCGAATTCGTTCGAAGAACACCGCCCCCGGGCCTGACGGGGTCCCCGCCCGTGTGTTGGCCCTGGCCCTCGACCACATGGAGGACCGCCTCAGGGAACTGCTGGACGCCTGCCTAGCGTCCGGACGGTTCCCTGACTGCTGGAAAAGCGGGAAGCTGGTGCTCCTGCAGAAGCCTGGACGGCCCACCAATTCGGCTGCAGCCTTCAGGCCCATAGTGTTGCTCGACGAGGCGGGCAAGTTATTCGAGAGAATTCTCGCTGCCCGCATCGTCGAGCACCTCACTACAGTGGGGCCGGATCTGTCGGACGCCCAATTCGGGTTTCGAGTGGGGCGTTCGACGATCGACGCAATCTTGCGTCTGAGGGCTGCTTCCGAGGAGGTGGTGAGCCGCGGCGGAGTGCTGTTGGCGGTGTCGCTGGACATCGCCAACGCATTCAATAGTCTGCCGTTCAGCTGCATCAGGGAGGCGCTCCGCTATCACGGGGTGCCGCTCTACCTGAGGCGGCTGGTGGCGGACTATCTGCAGGAGAGGCATGTGATGTACGAGGACTGCGACGGACGTGTGCTGCAGCGACCCGTGTCGTGCGGTGTTCCTCAGGGGTCGGTCTTAGGGCCGCTCCTGTGGAACATCGGCTATGATTGGGTCCTCCGCGGAGTCTTTCCTCCCGGGCTGGGTGTCATCTGCTACGCGGATGACACTCTCGTCACGGCCCCGGGGGAAAGTTTCGAGGAGGCGGCGCACCTCGCCACCGTGGGTGTCTCCCAGGTGGTCGGACGGATCGAGGCGTTGGGCCTGCGGGTGGCGGTGGAGAAGACGGAGGCCGTGCTCTTCCACGGGCCTTATCGCCGCCCGCCGCCCCGCGCCTCGATTGAGATCCGGTCGGTCCTCGTACCAGTGGGGGCCCAGATAAAGTATCTGGGCCTGTATATCGACTCAAGGTGGCACTTCGACGAGCACTTCCGTAGGCTCGCCCCGAAACTCGTCGGCGCCGCATCCGCCCTGGGGAGGCTTTTGCCAAACCTGGGCGGAGCCAGTATCGGGTGCCGACGGTTGTATACCGGGGTGATCCGGTCGATGGCGCTGTACGGCGCACCGGTGTGGGCGGACGCCCTGACCGCCCGCAATAGGCCCGGTCTCTTGCGGGCCCAACGCATCGTGGCGGTCAGGGCCATACGCGGGTACCGCACTGTGTCAACAGAGGCGGCCTGCGCATTGGCCGGAACCCCCCCGTGGGATCTAGAGGCGGAAGTGCTCGCCGAAGTATATCGGCAGACGACACAACATCGGGCGGAGAGTGGCAGTCGGCCTCCGCCCGAGGACGTTCGCGGGTGGCGAGATGCCGCCCGCCAAGCCATCATGGCTAAGTGGTCGTCCCGGCTGGAGTCCCCGAGTGCTGGTCATCGCACCGTGGCGGCGCTCCAGCCGGTCATTGTCGAGTGGACGGAGAGGCAGCACGGGACCCTTTCCTTCCGACTGACTCAGATGCTTTCCGAGCACGGCTGCTTCGGAAAGTATCTGTACTCGGTCGCTAGGAGGGAATCGAGTCCCGCCTGCCATCACTGTCCCTGCCGCGAGGACACGGCGCAACACACGCTCGAGGCTTGTCCGGCCTGGGCGGTGGAGCGCCGTGATCTCGTGGCAATAGTGGGAGTCGACCTCTCGCTGCCGGCCATCCTGCGCTCCATGGCACGCAGCGAGAGGAGTTTTACCGCGGTCGCGTCTTTCTGCGAGGCAGTCATCTCGCAGAAGGAGGCGGCGGAGAGGATCAGAGAGGCAGACGGCCTTGCGGATCCGATCCGCCGCCGGCGAACTGGGCGGCGTGCACGCGCATTTCTGCGCCTCATGCCGCCGTAGTGAGGCCGCGGGTGGATGGGACGGGGCTTGCCCTCCACCCGCAGTAGAGCCCCCCGCGAAGGGGTGATGTTCCGGTGTGCTTGGACATCGCCTAGAAGACGGGCCCGCACCGCACCTTCCGACTGGAAACCTCGATGCGGCAAGTGACCTCAGGTCACGTGCTGGTCATGGGGGACTTCAACGCCTGGTCTACGGCGTGGGGGTCCTCCGAGACTAGCGGCCGCGGCGACGTCGTAACAGAGTGGGCAGACTCGGTGGGCCTCTGTCTCCTAAACAGAGGCACCACCGCCACGTGTATCAAGCCGTGGGGGCGGTCGATAGTGGACCTTTCGTTCACTACCCCCGCGCTTGCTACACGTGTAAGGAACTGGCGTGTCCTGAACGACGAGACAACCGGGTCGGATCACCAGTACATCCGATTTGAGTTGTCTCGATCGCGGGACGCCAGTAGGGGTCACAGGGTTGGCAGCATCTCACCTATTAAGCGGTGGGCTTTGGGTAGTCTCGACAGGGACCAATTAGCGGAGGCAGCCATCGTTCAAGCGTGGCTGTCTTTCCCGCTTTCGCGAGTCGCTGACCGCAGTTTGCGACTCGGCCATGCACCGGGTCGGACGTCAGCCTCCAAAGACGGAGGTCTACTGGTGGTCCCAGGAGCTGGCGGCCCTCCGCGCGGCCTCCAACCGTGCCAAGAGGGCCATCACCCGAAGCCGTGGGCGTCACAGAGACGCCCAACACCCAGAGGTTGTCCGCTTGAGGGAGTTGGCCAGGGAGGCCGAAATCACCTTCAAGCGGGCCATAGATGCTGCCAAGGAGCGCAGCAGAGCCGAGATGCTGGAGAGTCTAGACAGTGACCCCTGGGGTCGCCCGTACCGCGCGGCGCGTGATAAGCTCCGCGCGCAGGGCCCCCCCCTTACGGAGACTCTCCAGCCCAGCTTCCTGGCGGAAGTGGTCGAGGGCCTTTTCCCGGATCGGGCGGAGCATACGCCCCCGTCCATGGCTGTTCTTGCCGAGGACGAGGGGGTAGTGCAGGAGGATGTTCCGCCCGTCACGGAGGCGGAGGTGGGGGTGGCTGTTCTGCGAATTCGTTCGAAGAACACCGCCCCCGGGCCTGACGGGGTCCCAGCCCGTGTGTTGGCCCTGGCCCTCGACCACATGGAGGACCGCCTCAGGGAACTGCTGGACGCCTGCCTAGCGTCCGGACGGTTCCCTGACTGCTGGAAAAGCGGGAAGCTGGTGCTCCTGCAGAAGCCTGGACGGCCCACCAATTCGGCTGCAGCCTTCACGCCCATAGTGTTGCTCGACGAGGCGGGTAAGTTATTCGAGAGAATTCTCGCTGCCCGCATCGTCGAGCACCTTACTACAGTGGGGCCGGATCTGTCGGACGCCCAATTCGGTTTTCGAGTGGGGCGTTCGACGATCGACGCAATCTTGCGTCTGAAGGCTGCTTCCGAGGAGGTGGTGAGCCGCGGCGGAGTGATGTTGGCGGTGTCGTTGGACATCGCCAACGCATTCAACAGTCTGCCGTTCAGCTGCATCAGGGAGGCGCTCCGATATCACGGGGTGCCCGTCTACCTGAGGCGGCTGGTGGCGGACTATCTGCCTTATCGCCGCCCGCCGCACCGCGCCTCGATCGAGATCCGGTCGGTCCTCGTACCAGTGGGGGCCCAGATAAAGTATCTGGGCCTAGTTATCGACTCAAGGTGGCACTTCGACGAGCACTTCCGTAGGCTCGCCCCGAAACTCGTCGGCGCCGCATCCGCCCTGGGAAGGCTTTTGCCGAACCTGGGCGGAGCCAGTATCGGGTGCCGACGGTTGTATACCGGGGTGATCCGGTCGATGGCGCTGTACGGCGCACCGGTGTGGGCGGACGCCCTGACCGCCCGCAATAGGCCCGGTCTCTTGCGGGCCCAACGCATCGTGGCGGTCAGGGCCATACGCGGGTACCGCACTGTGTCGACAGAGGCGGCCTGCGCATTGGCCGGAACCCCCCCGTGGGATCTAGAGGCGGAAGTGCTCGCCGAAGTATATCGGCAGACGACACAACATCGGGCGGAGAGTGGCAGTCGGCCTCCGCCCGAGGACGTTCGCGGGTGGCGAGATGCCGCCCGCCAAGCCATCATGGCTAAGTGGTCGTCCCGGCTGGAGTCCCCGAGTGCAGGTCATCGCACTGTGGCGGCGCTCCAGCCGGTCATTGTCGAGTGGACGGAGAGGCAGCACGGGACCCTTTCCTTCCGACTGACTCAGATGCTTTCCGAGCACGGCTGCTTCGGAAAGTATCTGTACTCGGTCGCTAGGAGGGAATCGAGTCCCGCCTGCCATCACTGTCCCAGCCGCGAGGACACGGCGCAACACACGCTCGAGGCTTGTCCGGCCTGGGCGCTGGAGCGCCGTGATCTCGTGGCAGCAGTGGGAGTCGACCTCTCGCTGCCGGCCATCCTGCGCTCCATGGCACGCAGCGAGAGGAGTTTTACCGCGGTCGCATCTTTCTGCGAGGCAGTCATCTCGCAGAAAGAGGCGGCGGAGAGGATCAGAGAGGCAGACGGCCTTGCGGATCCGATCCGCCGCCGGCGAACTGGGCGGCGTGCACGCGCATTTCTGCGCCTCATGCCGCCGTAGTGAGGCCGCGGGTGGATGGGACGGGGATTGCCCTCCACCCGCAGTAGAGCCCCCCGCGAAGGGGTGATGTCCCGGTGTGCCTGGACATCGCCTAGAAGACGGGCCCGCACCGCACCTTTGCGGGCCAGCGCTTGGGTGTTCCGTCGATGAGTGCGAAGTATTTCCGACGGTCCACTCACTAAGTCGCGGTGTACGGCACACGGCAGGTTGTTTTAGTGTGGTGAGAGCCCCACATAACCGCGCGGCGTCCCCGCGCTGCGCGGTATGCGGAAGGTACATTTTTTCCTGCCTGAACAAAAAAAAAAAAAAAAAAAAAGGTTAGGTTAGGTTAGGTTGGGGTGGCGCACCGGTGTGGGCGGACGCCCTGACCGCCCGCAATAGGCCCGGTCTCTTGCGGGCCCAACGCATCGTGGCGGTCAGGGCCATACGCGGGTACCGCACTGTCTCAACAGAGTCGGCCTGCGCATTGGCCGGAACCCCCCCGTGGGACCTAGAGGCGGAAGTGCTCGCCGAAGTATATCGGCAGACGACACAACATCGGGCGGATAGTGGCAGTCGGCCTCCGCCCGAGGACGTTCGCGGGTGGCGAGATGCCGCCCGCCAAGCCATCATGGCAAAGTGGTCGTCCCGGCTGGAGTCCCCGAGTGCTGGTCATCGCACCGTGGCGGCGCTCCAGCCGGTCATTGTCGAGTGGACGGAGAGGCAGCACGGGACCCTTTCCTTCCGACTGACTCAGATGCTTTCCGAGCACGGCTGCTTCGGAAAGTATCTGTACTCGGTCGCTAGGAGGGAATCGATTCCCGCCTGCCATCACTGTCCCTGCCGCGAGGACACGGCGCAACACACGCTCGAGGCTTGTCCGGCCTGGGCGGTGGAGCGCCGTGATCTCGTGGCAGTAGTGGGAGTCGACCTCTCGCTGCCGGCCATCCTGCGCTCCATGGCACGCAGCGAGAGGAGTTTTACCGCGGTCGCGTCTTTCTGCGAGGCAGTCATCTCGCAGAAGGAGGCGGCGGAGAGGATCAGAGAGGCAGACGGCCTTGCGGATCCGATCCGCCGCCGGCGAACTGGGCGGCGTGCACGCGCATTTCTGCGCCTCATGCCGCCGTAGTGAGGCCGCGGGTGGATGGGACGGGGCTTGCCCTCCACCCGCAGTAGAGCCCCCCGCGAAGGGGTGATGTCCCGGTGTGCCTGGACATCGCCTAGAAGACGGGCCCGCACCGCACCTTTGCGGGCCAGCGCTTGGGTGTTCCGTCGATGAGTGCGAAGTATTTCCGACGGTCCACTCACTAAGTCGCGGTGTATGGCACACGGCAGGTTGTTTTAGTGTGGTGAGAGCCCCACATAACCGCGCGGCGTCCCCGCGCCGCGCGGTATGCGGATGAGGTACATTTTTTCCTGCCAGAACAAAAAAAAAAAAAAAAAAGGTTAGGTTGGGGTGCGACTGGGGTGCGACGGAACACCTCCTTGCGGTGCACCCTGGGCAACTGGGATCTCAGCCAGGATTACGGTCCTGGGGAGCCGGCCCATGAGGTGCTTTAAATGCATGGCGGCCGGGCACGCTCGTGTAAAGTGCACCAGCTGCTTTGACTGCAGCGGATTATGTTTCCGCTGCGGTCAACCCGGGCACAAGGCGGCGGAGTGCTCCGCCCCCCCTCACTGCCCGGCATGTGCCGCGGGCAAGCTGCCCGCTAACCACTTGCTGGGCCGTGAGGGTTGTAGACAACCCCAAGCCTCGGCTTCTACGCCACGCCTGGGGGCTGGTCGATCGACCGAGGCCGCTCCCAGCGCCGTATCGCCGACGTCGCCGTCGCAAATGGAGGAGGATGTAGTAACCGCGCTCCATTAATGGATCGCGGGTGCAACATCCTCCAGGTGAACCTGAACCACTGCGCCGGTGCGCAGGACCTCCTCCTGCAAAACATGGCGCAGTGGTCCATAGGCCTTGCCGTAGCCGCGGATCCGTATATCGTCCCGAACCGCCCCAATTGGGTCGGTTCGTATTCGATTCATGGAAACGTGGCAATCGTCGCCTCCACGGCGCTTCATTTCCCCCCCTTGTCGCCAAGAGACAAGGGTCCGGGATATGTCGCTGCCGACTGGGGAGATATCACCGTTTACGGTGTGTACTTCTCCCCAAACCGGAGGTTGAGCGATTTCGAGGACTTCATCTTTCGACTGGAGACCTCGATGCGGCAAGTGGCCTCGGGTCACGTGCTGGTCATGGGGGACTTCAACGCCTGGTCTACGGCGTGGGGGTCCTCAGGGACCAGCGTGCTCGAGTGGGCAGATGCGGTGGGTGTCTCTCTCTTAAACAGAGGCACCACCGCCACGTGCATCAAGCCGTGGGGGCGGTCGATAGTGGACCTTTCGTTCGCTACCCCCGCGCTTGCTGCACGTGTGAGGAACTGGCGTGTCCTGAACGACGAGACGACCGAGTCGGACCATCAGTACATCCGATTCGAGTTGTCTCGATCGCGGGACGCCAGTAGGGGTCACAGGGTTGGCAGCATCTCACCTTTTAAGAGGTGGGCTTTGGGAAGTCTCGACAGGGACCAACTGGCGGAGGCAGCCATCGTGCAAGCGTGGCTGTCTCTGCCACCTCCGACTGAGGGGGTGGACGTCGGTGCAGGCCGCTTTCGCGACTCGCTAACTGCGGTTTGCGACGCGGCCATGCACCGGGTCGGACGTAGGCCTCCAAAGAAGGAGGTCTACTGGTGGTCTCAAGAGCTGGCGTCCCTCCGCGCGGCATCCAACCGTGCCAAGAGGGCCGTCACCCGAAGCCGTGGGCGTCTCAGAGACGCCCAACAACCGGGGTGGTCCGCTTGAGGGATGTGGCCAGAGAGGCCGAAATCACCCTCAGGCGGGCTATAGATGCTGCCAAGGAGCGCAGCAGAGCCGAAATGCTGGAGAGTCTGGACAGTGACCCCTGGGGTCGCTCGTACCGCGCGGCGCGTGATAAGCTCCGTGCGCAGGGCCCCCCCCTCACGGAGACTCTCCAGCCCAGCTTCCTGGCGGAAGTGGTCGAGGGCCTTTTCCCGAATCGGGCGGAGCATACACCCCCGTCCATGGCCCCTGTGGCCGAGGACGAGGGGTTTGTAGGGGAGGATGTTCCGCCCGTCACGGAGACGGAGGTGGGGGTAGCTGTTCTGCGAATTCGTTCAAAGAACACCGCCCCCGGGCCTGACGGGGTCCCAGCCCGTGTGTTGGCCCTGGCCCTCGACCACATGGAGGACCGCCTCAGGGAACTGCTGGACGCCTGCCTAGCGTCAGGCCGGTTCCCTGATTGCTGGAAAAGCGGGAAGCTGATACTCCTGCAGAAGCCTGGACGGCCCGGCAATTCGGCATCAGCCTTTAGGCCCATAGTGCTGCTCGACGAGGCGGGTAAGTTGTTCGAGAAAATTCTCGCTGCCCGCATCGTCGAGCATCTCACTACAGTGGGGCCCGACCTGTCGGACGCTCAATTCGGTTTCCGGGTGGGGCGTTCGACGGTCGATGCAATCCTGCATCTGAGGGCTGCTGCCGAGGAGGTTATGAGCCGCGGCGGAGTGATGTTGGCGGTGTCTTTGGACATCGCCAACGCATTCAATAGTCTGCCGTTCAGCTGCATCAGGGAGGCGCTCCGCTATCACGGAGTGCCCGTCTACCTGAGGCGGCTAGTGGCAGACTATCTGCAGGAGAGGCGTGTGTTGTACGAGGACTGCGACGGACGTGTGCTGCAGCGACCCGTGTCGTGCGGTGTTCCTCAGGGGTCGGTCTTAGGGCCGCTCCTGTGGAACATCGGCTATGATTGGGTCCTCCGCGGAGTCTTTCCTCCCGGGCTGGGTGTCATCTGCTACGCGGATGACACTCTCGTCACGGCCCCGGGGGAAAGCTTCGAGGAGGCGGCGCACCTGGCCACCGTGGGAGTCTCCCAGGTGGTCGGACGTATTGAGGCGTTGGGCCTGCGGGTGGCGGTTGAGAAGACGGAGGCCGTGTTCTTCCACGGGCCTTACCGCTGCCCGCCGCCTCGCGCCTCGATCGAGATCCGTTCGGTCCTCGTACCGGTGGCGGCCCAGATTAAGTATCTGGGCCTATATATCGACTCCAGGTGGCACTTCGACGAGCACTTCCGTAGGCTCGCCCCGAAACTCGTCGGCGCCGCATCCGGCCTGGGGAGGCTTTTGCCAAACCTGGGTGGAGCCAGTATCGGCTGCCGACGGTTGTATACCGGGGTGATCCGGTCAATGGCGCTGTACGGCGCACCGGTGTGGGCGGACGCCCTGACTGCCCGCAATAGGCCCACGCTTTTGAGGGCCCAACGTATTGTGGCGGTCAGGGCCATACGCGGGTACCGCACCGTGTCAACGGAAGCGGCCTGCGCATTGGCCGGAACTCCTCCGTGGGATCTGGAGGCGGAAGTGCTCGCCGAAGTTTACCGACTGACGACGCAGCATCGGGCGGATAGTGGCAGTCGGCCTCCGCCCGAAGAGGTCCGCGGGTGGCGATATGCCGCCCGCCTAGCCATCTTGGCTAAATGGTCGTCCCGGCTGGAGTCCCCGAGTGCAGGTCATCGCACCGTGGCGGCGCTCCAGCCGGTCATTGTCGAGTGGACGGAGAGACAGCACGGGACCCTTTCCTTCCGACTGACTCAGATGCTTTCCGAGCACGGCTGCTTCGGAAAGTATCTGTACTCGGTCGCCAGGAGGGAATCGAGTCCCGCCTGTCATCACTGTCCCTGCCGCGAGGACACGGCGCAGCACACGCTCGAGGCTTGTCCGGCCTGGGCGGTGCAGCGCCGTGATCTCGTGGCAACAGTGGGAGTCGACCTTTCGCTGCCGGCCATCCTGCGCTCCATGGCACGCAGCGAGAGGAGTTTTACCGCGGTCGCATCCTTCTGCGAGGATGTCATCTCGCAGAAGGAGGCGGCGGAGAGGATCAGAGAGGCAGACGGCCTCGCGGATCCGATCCGCCACCCGCGAGCTGGGCGACGTGCGCGCAGATTCCTGCGCCTCATGCCGCCCTAGTGAGGCCGCGGGTGGATGGGCTGGGGTATGCCCTCCACCCGCAGTAGAGCCCCCCGCGAAGGGGTGATGTCCCGGTGTGTCTGGACATCGCCTAGAGACGGGCCGGCGCATGAGTGTTCCGTCGGTGAGTGCGTAGTATTTCCGACGGTTCACTCACTAAGTCGCGATGTATGGCACACGGCAGGTTGTTTTAGTGTGGTGAGAGCCCCACATAACCGCGTGGCGTCCCCGCGCCGCGCGGTATGCGGATGAGGTACATTTTTTCCTGCCTGAACAAAAAAAAAAAAAAAGGTTGGGGTGCGACTGGGGTGCGACGGAACACCTCCTTGCGGTGCACCCTGGGTAACGTGGGCGATGACGCATCATTGATTGCTCCTCTGGAGTAGCTGGCGTCAACGTCGACGGCTATGGTTCCAGCCCTTTTCAGGGCTAGCTGACCCCATTGCACGAGGGGGTCGTGGTATGGCGGGCCTGCTAGGCCCGCGAGGGATCCGCGAGGATCCCAAATCCGAAAGGATCGAGGGACGGGTCGGCCCACTGCTCGCGCAGGGGCTGACAGGCATTCGTGCCGCCGTCGGTGATGGGAGGGGTGGCTGCCCTCCCGCGTCGCGTAATCTCCGGGTGATCGTCAAGGACCTGCATGCTAGCTACATGCGGGAAGATGTGATCTCGGAGGACGCGGGGCTTGCCTTCATTGGCCGGCCCGCGACAAGGAAAAGTCTGTAACACCCGACAGCGAAGTCGTAAAAACCTGTGGACACCTGGGGACCTCCACAGTATGTACCCCGCTTCCCGGAATGAGCGTCACCCGGGAAGTGTAATCCTTTCGTCTCATTATCGTGGGAACAGTATATGGATTCATTAAAAACTAAACCCCCAAAAAACAAAAAGAAGAGCTCCAGAGCGAGCACAACAGCAATAGACCTCGCTAAAAGCGACGCTGAGCTTTCTGAGGCCACTCCGGCCTCTGGGAGCGGTCAGATTGGAACGGCGGCCTTCTGGCAGCCGTTGGTGGAGTTGCGGCGGTCGCCTCGCGTCCGCGCTGCCTCAAGTGCCGAGGTGGATGTAGAGGATTCGGAGCCGGCTAGCGCTGCCTCATCGGCGAGGGGTTCAACGACCTCGTTGAACCTCTCGTCAAAGTATTGGAAGGCGCAGAAGCGCCCTCTAGAGCGGTCGGTGGAGAGCCTGAGTGGCTTTGCCGATTTAAGTGGGGTCGTTCCGCCTCCCCCTCCTGGCGTGTCAAGCGCGGGAAGGGGCCTCTCGAAACCGGGCACCCCGGAACCCAGAGTGGGCTCCACGCGCAAGGCCGAACTGGCGCAGCGGCGCCAAGAAGAGGAACAGGCCGCGCTCGGGCGGGTAGAGCAATTAACTGCCGAACTCGCCTCGAGCGCGGACTGCAATCCGCACTCTGCAGCGGAACTGCTGCAGAGGTCGAAGAAAAGTGTGGCCATCATCTTAGATGTGGCCACCAAATCTTCACAGCTGAAGGGCACTTATCAAAAGGCCCTCAAGGTGGCAGCCTCAGCACTGCTGGAGAATGCGGAAGTCACAGGGTTGGCAGCATCTCACCTTTTAAGCGGTGGGCTTTGGGTAGTCTCGACAGGGACCAATTAGCGGAGGCAGCCATCGTGCAAGCGTGGCTGTCTTTGTCACCTCCGACTGAGGGGGTGGACGTCGGTGCGGGCCGCTTTCGCGAGTCGCTGACCGCAGTTTGCGATGCGGCCATGCACCGGGTCGGACGTCGGCCTCCAAAGACGGAGGTCTACTGGTGGTCCCAGGAGCTGGCGGCCCTCCGCGCGGCCTCTAACTACGCCAAGAGGGCCGTCACCCGAAGCCGTGGGCGTCACAGAGACGCCCAACACCCAGAGGTTGTCCGCTTGAGGGAGTTGGCTGGGGAGTCCGAAATCACCTTCAAGCGGGCCATAGATGCTGCCAAGGAGCGCAGCAGAGCCGAGATGCTGGAGAGTCTGGACAGTGACCCCTGGGGTCGCCCGTACCGCGCGGCGAGTGATAAGCTCCGCGCGCAGGGCCCCCCCCTTACGGAGACTCTCCAGCCCAGCTTCCTGGCGGAAGTGGTCGAGGGCCTTTTCCCGGATCGGGCGGAGCATACACCCCCGTCCATGGCTGTTCTTGCCGAGGACGAGGGGGTAGTGCAGGAGGATGTTCCGCCCGTCACGGAGGCGGAGGTGGGGGTGGCTGTTCTTCGAATCCGTTCGAAGAACACCGCTCCCGGGCCTGACGGGATCCCTGCCCGTGTGTTGGCCCTGGCCCTCGATCACATGGAGGACCGCCTCAGGGAACTGCTGGACGCCTGCCTAGCGTCCGGACGGTTCCCTGACTGCTGGAAAAGCGGGAAGCTGGTGCTCCTGCAGAAGCCTGGACGGCTCACCAACTCGGCTGCAGCCTTCAGGCCCATAGTGTTACTCGACGAGGCGGGCAAGTTATTCGAGAGAATTCTCGCTGCCCGCATCGTCGAGCACCTCACTACAGTGGGGCCGGATCTGTCGGACGCCCAATTCGGTTTTCGAGTGGGGCGTTCGACGATCGACGCAATCTTGCGTCTGAGGGCTGCTTCCGAGGAGGTGGTGAGCCGCGGCGGAGTGCTGTTGGCGGTGTCGCTGGACATCGCCAACGCATTCAATAGTCTGCCATTCAGCTGCATCGGGGAGGCACTCCGCTATCACGGGGTGCCCGTCTACCTGAGGCGGCTAGTGGCGGACTATCTGCAGAAGAGGCGTGTGTTGTACGAGGACTGCGACGGACGTGTGCTGCAGCGACCCGTGTCGTGCGGTGTTCCTCAGGGGTCGGTCTTAGGGCCGCTCCTGTGGAACATCGGCTATGATTGGGTCCTCCGCGGAGTCTTTCCTCCCGGGCTGGGTGTCATCTGCTACGCGGATGACACTCTCGTCACGGCCCCGGGGGAAAGTTTCGAGGAGGCGGCGCACCTCGCCACCGTGGGAGTCTCCCAGGTGGTCGGACGGATCGAGGCGTTGGGCATGCGGGTGGCGGTGGAGAAGACGGAGGCCGTGCTCTTCCACGGGCCTTATCGCCGCCCGCCGCCCCGCGCCTCGATCGAGATCCGGTCGGTCCTCGTACCAGTGGGGGCCCAGATAAAGTATCTGGGCCTGTATATCGACTCAAGGTGGCACTTCGACGAGCACTTCCGTAGGCTCGCCCCGAAATTCATCGGCGCCGCATCCGCCCTGGGGAGGCTTTTGCCAAACCTGGGCGGAGCCAGTATCGGGTGCCGACGGTTGTATACCGGGGTGATCCGGTCGATGGCGCTGTACGGCGCACCGGTGTGGGCGGACGCCCTGACCGCCCGCAATAGACCCGGTCTCTTGCGGGCCCAACGCATCGTGGCGGTCAGGGCCATACGCGGGTACCGCACTGTGTCGACAGAGGCGGCCTGCGCATTGGCCGGAACCCCCCCGTGGGACTTAGAGGCGGAAGTGCTCGCCGAAGTATATCGGCAGACGACACAACATCGGGCGGAGAGTGGCAGTCGGCCTCCGCCCGAGGACGTTCGCGGGTGGCGAGATGCCGCCCGCCAAGCCATCATGGCTAAGTGGTCGTCCCGGCTGGAGTCCCCGAGTGCTGGTCATCGCACTGTGGCGGCGCTCCAGCCGGTCATTGTCGAGTGGACGGAGAGGCAGCACGGGACCCTTTCCTTCCGACTAACTCAAATGCTTTCCGAGCACGGCTGCTTCGGAAAGTATCTGTACTCGGTCGCTAGGAGGGAATCGAGTCCCGCCTGCCATCACTGTCCCTGCCGCGAGGACACGGCGCAACACTCGCTCGAGGCTTGTCCGGCCTGGGCGGTGGAGCGCCGTGATCTCGTGGCAGCAGTGGGAGTCGACCTCTCGCTGCCGGCCATCCTGCGCTCCATGGCATGCAGCGAGAGGAGTTTTACCGCGGTCGCGTCTTTCTGCGAGGCAGTCATCTCGCAGAAGGAGGCGGCGGAGAGGATCAGAGAGGCAGACGGCCTCGCGGATCCGATCCGTCGCCGGCGAACTGGGCGGCGTGCACGCGCATTTCTGCGCCTCATGCCGCCGTAATGAGGCCGCGGGTGGATGGGACGGGGCTTGCCCTCTACCCGCAGTAGAGCCCCCCGCGAAGGAGTGATGTCCCGGTGTGCCTGGACATCGCCTAGAAGACGGGCCCGCACCGCACCTTTGCGGGCCAGCGCTTGGGTGTTCCGTCGATGAGTGCGAAGTATTTCCGACGGTCCACTCACTAAGTCGCGGTGTATGGCACACGGCAGGTTGTTTTAGTGTGGTGAGAGCCCCACATAACCGCGCGGCGTCCCCGCGTTGCGTGGTATGCGGAAGGTACATTTTTTCCTGCCTAAACAAAAAAAAAAAAAAAAAAGGTGGTGCGACTGCCGGCTGGGGAGATATCACCGTTTACGGTGTATACTTCTCCCCGAACCGGAGGTTGAGCGATTTCGAGGACTTCATCTTTCGACTGGAGACCTCGATGCGGCAAGTGGCCTCAGGTCACGTGCTGGTCATGGGGGACTTCAACGCCTGGTCTGAGGCGTGGGGGTCCTCCAGTACCAGTGGCCGCGGCGACGTCGTGCTAAAGTGGGCAGATGCGGTGGGCGTCTGTCTCCTAAACAGAGGCACCACCGCAACGTGTATCAAGCCGTGGGGGTGGTCGATAGTGGACCTTTCGTTCGCTACCCCCGCGCTTGCTGCACGTGTGAGGAACTGGCGTGTCCTGAACGACGAGACGACCGATTCGGATCACCAATACATCCGATTTGAGTTGTCTCGATCGCGGGACGCCAGTAGGGGTCACAGGGTTGGCAGCATCTCACCTTTTAAGAGGTGGGCTTTGGGAAGTCTCGACAGGGACCAACTGGCGGAGGCAGCCATCGTGCAAGCGTGGCTGTCTCTGCCACCTCCGACTGAGGGGGTGGACGTCGGTGCAAGCCGCTTTCGCGACTCGCTAACTGCGATTTGCGACGCGGCCATGCACCGGGTCGGACGTAGGCCTCCAAAGAAGGAGGTCTACTGGTGGTCCCAAGAGCTGGCGTCCCTCCGCGCGGCATCTAACCGTGCCACGAGGGCCGTCACCCGAAGCCGTGGACGTCACAGAGACGTCCAACACCCGGAGGTGGTCCGCTTGAGGGAGGTGGCCAGAGAGGCCGAAATCACCCTCAGGCGGGCTATAGATGCTGCCAAGGAGCGCAGCAGAGCCGAAATGCTGGAGAGTCTGAACAGTGACCCCTGGGGTCGCCCTTACCGCGCGGCGCGTGACAAGCTCCGCGCGCAGGCCCCCCCCCCCCCCTCACGGAGACTCTCCAGCCCAGCTTCCTGGCGGAAGTGGTCGAGGGCCTTTTCCCGGATCGGACGGAGCAAACACCCCCGTCCATGGCTCCTGTGGCCGAGGACGAGGGGGTTGTAGGGGAGGATGTTCCACCCGTCACGGAGACGGAGGTGGGGGTGGCCGTTCTGCGAATTCGTTCAAAGAACACCGCCCCCGGGCCTGACGGGAATCCTGCCCGTGTGTTGGCCCTGGCCCTCGACCACATGGAGGACCGCCTCAGGGAACTGCTGGACGCCTGCCTAGCGTCCGGCCGGTTCCCTGATTGCTGGAAAAGCGGGAAGCTGGTACTCCTGCAGAAGCCTGGACGGCCCGCCAATTCGGCATCAGTCTTTAGGCCCATAGTGCTGCTCGACGAGGCGGGTAAGTTGTTCGAGAAAATTCTCGCTGCCCGCATCGTCGAGCATCTCACTACAGTGAGGCCCGACCTGTCGGACGCACAGTTCGGCTTCAGAACGGGGCGTTCGACGGTCGATGCAATCCTGCATCTGAGGGCTGCTGCCGAGGAGGTTGTGAGCCGCGGCGGAGTGATGTTGGCGGTGTCTTTGGACATCGCCAACGCATTCAATAGTCTGCCGTTCAGCTGCATCGGGGAGGCGCTCCGCTATCACGGGGTGCCCGTCTACCTGAGGCGGCTAGTGGCAGACTATCTGCAGGAGAGGCGTGTATTGTACGAGGACTGCGACGGACGTGTGCTGCAGCGACCCGTGTCGTGCGGTGTTCCTCAGGAGTCGGTCTTAGGGCCGCTCCTGTGGAACATCGGCTATGATTGGGTCCTCCGCGGAGTCTTTCCTCCCGGGCTGGGTGTCATCTGCTACGCGGATGACACTCTCGTCACGGCCCCGGGGGAAAGCTTCGAGGAGGCGGCGCACTTGGCCACCGTGGGAGTCTCCCAGGTGGTCGGACGTATTGAGGCGTTGGGCCTGCGGGTGGCGGTTGAGAAGACGGAGGCCGTGTTCTTTCACGGGCCTTATCGCCGCCCGCCGCCCCGCGCCTCGATCGAGATCCGTTCGGTCCTCGTACCGGTGGCGGCCCAGATTAAGTATCTGGGCCTATATATCGACTCCAGGTGGCACTTCGACGAGCACTTCCGTAGGCTCGCCCCGAGACTCGTCAGCGCCGCGTCCGCCCTGGGGAGGCTTTTGCCAAACCTGGGCGGAGCCAGTATCGGCTGCCGACGGTTATATACCGGGGTGATCCGGTCAATGGCGCTGTACGGCGCACCGGTGTGGGCGGACGCCCTGACTGCCCGCAATAGGCCCTCGCTTTTGAGGGCCCAACGCATCGTGGCGGTCAGGGCCATACGCGGGTACCGCACCGTGTCCACGGAAGCGGCTAGCGCATTGGCCGGAACCCCTCCGTGGGATCTGGAGGCGGAAGTGCTCGCCGAAGTATATCGACTGACGACGCCGCATCGGGCGGATAGTGGCAGTCGGCCTCCGCCCGAAGAGGTCCGCGGGTGGCGAGATGCCGCCCGCCAAGCCATTATGGCTAAATGATCGTCCCGGCTGGAGTCCCCGAGTGCAGGTCATCGCACCGTGGCGGCGCTCCAGCCGGTCATTGTCGAGTGGACGGAGAGACAGCACGGGACCCTTTCCTTCCGACTGACTCAGATGCTTTCCGAGCACGGCTGCTTCGGAAAGTATCTGTACTCGGTCGCCAGGAGGGAATCGAGTCCCGCCTGTCATCACTGTCCCTGCCGCGAGGACACGGCGCAGCACACGCTCGAGGCTTGTCCGGCCTGGGTGGCGCAGCGCCGTGATCTCGTGGCAATAGTGGGAGTCGACCTCTCGCTGCCGGCCATCCTGCGCTCCATGGCACGCAGCGAGAGGAGTTTTACCGCGGTCGCGTCCTTCTGCGAGGATGTCATCTCGCAGAAGGAGGCGGCGGAGAGGATCAGAGAGGCAGACGGCCTCGCGGATCCGATCCGCCACCCGCGAGCTGGGCGGCGTGCGCGCAGATTCCTGCGCCTCATGCCGCCCTAGTGAGGCCGCGGGTGGATGGGCCGGGGTTTGCCCTCCACCCGCAGTATAGCCCCCCGCGAAGGGGTGATGTCCCGGTGTGTCTGGACATCGCCTAGACACGGGCCCGCACCGCACCTTGCGGGCCGGCGCATGAGTGTTCCGTCGATGAGTGCGTAGTATTTCCGACGGTTCACTCACTAAGTCGCGGTGTATGGCACACGGCAGGTTGTTTTAGTGTGGTGAGAGCCCCACATAAAAATGTACCTTCCGCATTCCGTATGCGGAAGGTACATTTTTTCCTGCCTGAACAAAAAAAAAAAAAAAAAGGTTGGGGTGCGACGGAACACCTCCTCGCGGTGCACCCTGGGCAACGTGGGCGATGACGCATCATTGATTGCTCCTCTGGAGTAGCTGGCGTCAACGTCGACGGCTAACGTTCTAGCCCTTTTCAGGGCTAGCTGACCCCATTGCACGACGGGGTCGTGGTATGGCGGACCTGCTAGGCCCGCGAGGGATCCGCGAGGATCCCAGATCCGAAAGGATCGAGGGACGGGTCGGCCCTCTGCTCGCGCAGGGGCTGACAGGCATTCGTGCCGCCGTCGGTGATGGGAGGGGTGGCTGCCCTCCCGCGTCGCGTAATCTCCGGGTGATCGTCAAGGACCTGCATGCTAGCCACATGCGGGAAGATGTGATCTCGGAGGACGCGGGGCTTGCCTTAATTGGCCGGCCCGCGACAAGGAAAAGTCTATAAGACCCGACAGCGAAGTCGTAAAAACCTGTGGACACCTGGGGACCTCCACAGTATATACCCCGCTTCCCAGAATGAGCGTCATCCGGGAAGTGTATTTAGTTCGTCTCCTACTCGTGGGAATTTTATGGATAGTTCAAACTTAAAACTCAAACCAAAAACAAAAAAGAAGAGCTCCAGAGCGAGTACAAAAGCAGAGAAGGTCGCTAAATGCGACGGTGAGCTTTCAGAGGCCACTCCGGCCTCTGGAAGTGGTACAGTCGGGACGGCAGCCGGTGGTTGCATTGGCACGTGCACCCAGCATCCAATCGCTAGGCGAGGCGGAAATGGATGCAGGCTCCTCCTCGTAGGGGGCGTAAGCATCGGCATCGAGCCCACGATGAAGTACCTTGGGCTTGTACTCGATAGCCGATGGGACTTGGGACCTCATCTCCGAAGTCTGGTCCCGAAACTGAGGGGGGCTGCGGCCGCGCTATCGCGGCTGATGCCCAACGTTAAGGGACCCAACGCCCCCACTAGGAGACTGTACCTGGGGATCGTGCGAAGCATGGCCCTATACGGGGCCCCCGTATGGGCGGAGACTCTGGCGGCCCACAACGTGGCTGCTCTAAACAGCCCGTTAAAGGCGATGGCCATCAGTATCTATGGCGCATCCACCGGGAGCCAACGCCACACGCACAGCACTGCGAGGATCCTGGCGAAGATACGGCGCTCCACACGTTGGTGGAGTACCCTGCGTGGGCGAGTCAACGCCGGGATCTCGTTGCGGTCTTGGGCGTGGACGTTCTCTCGTTGGAGACCATGGTGAGGGCCGTGGTCTCCGACGGGAGCAAGTGGCACGCCGCCACCTCTTTCTGCGAGCAAGTAATGCGCGCGAAAGAGACGGCGGAGAGGGAGCGGGAGAGAACCCTACCCCTCGAGTTTCGCAGTCTGCGGCGAGTACACCGCAGACACATCTACGCCCGGGACTACCGACCTCCATGATCGGGGCCTGAGGATGGCAGTTGGCGGACTCGCCGTCATTACAGAAGCAGGCCGTGGCGGAGGCGTGTCGTGTGTACCCTACACACGCCTGCCAACTCACCGAAGCTGGATAAAACCCGACCCCACCAGGCGAGGCCGCAGTGGCGGCCAAAGTCCGCGGGCAACCCTGGGGTTATCCTTTAGAAGGCTTACCCGGGGTGCTCGGCAACGAACACATGGGGAGGACACCGTGCGGTTTTAGTCGATGCACGACATAACCACCCCCACTGGCCGGCATTTCCGCACGTAAAAAAAAAAAACATCTTGTGATTGAGTTTTTATGACATAACTAGCTGTTGCCCGCGACTTCAAGGTATGTTTATTTCTGCAGTCTCGATACTAAGTATTAAGTTATTTTATTTACCGGCCCGCCTAAAAATGAGTTGATATAGTACACTCGTATTACATTGACAATTCGCTCGAAATAGATAGACAAATATGTAACATCCAAATTAATTTTGCCCAATTCCTTAATATAATAGCGCGATGATATTCATTAGGACATGTTTATGCGTCTCTAATCAAATCTCTTTTATACGTGTGTAACTCTGTGGAGTTCCGAGATTTTACATTTTACTGCTTATTACCTTTAAGATATAGCGTGATGAGTTACAGTCCGGATTTTGACCATATCTTAGTTCTGCTGAATTACAATATTTAGTAAAGATCTACATTGTAATAATAAAGTTGTCGTCAATAATAGTTAAGACCGATTTTGCTTTACTGCTCCTATAATAGCGTGATGATATGAGAGGTCTTAGAAGAATGTTCATGTAAAGTTTCAACCAAATCTGTTCAGTGGTTTTCAAGTGATATCAATAATTAAAAGTAGACACCCAGGAAAACAAACAAACAGACAAAAATTCTAAAAATCTCATTTTTGGCTTTGATATCGCTCATAGAACACTCATTTCTTTTTTTGGAAAAATATTCAATGTACAGTTTTCACCTCGTTACAATTTTATTATATGTACATAGATTCCGATCCACAAAAAGGCTCGTCGATGCCTACGTCTCTGAATTAATGCATTAATATTATGTACTTACACCTATATCCAGACCATATAAGATACGAAGAAACAAAGTTGACTCGACAATACACTGGCAAAAATTACATTAAAAAAGAAAGTGCCAATACTGCAAAGTTATAATGTCGCATTAGAACTTTATCCATGTAGGGACCATGTTCCTGAAGTTGCCGTTTGAAAGTTAATTTAAACCGCTATTTCAGCTGTTTTGTCACTACTAATTATTTTCTATTTTCAAAATTTCTGTATTGAATTCGACTTCAATTACTTTATTCAAATAAAATGTTCAATATTAAAAAATACTTTATTCAGATTTGTTTCTCTTTTATTAATAAAACGAAATTAGTAGCCTTTCGTGAATTGATGATTTATATGGTATTAATTCACCTTTTTTTTAAATTGAAATGAAATTTTATAGAAAGGTCAAAGTTTGACTTCTTCCACAAGTACACATGCCTTATTTTATGCAAAGGTGTAGAACTAACGTGGTCGTCCACTGCGCTCTACACTTTTGCATAAAATAATGAACAAAAAGTGAAAAATGTTAAATTTGTCTTCGGAAAATTACAAAAATAATGAAGTATTCATTAATTATTTATTGATTTATTTCAGTGTAAAGAGCAAATTCTGAGAAAACTTCTTCTTCTACGGCTTCTTGAGAAAACATCTACTTCATTCCAATATAAAATTATTGACTACATCTTAATAAATGTTCCTACCTTAGTAGGTATGTTCCTACCTACTAAGGTAGGAACATTTTATTAAGATGTAGTCTATAATTTTAATCAATAGTTAGTTATTCTGTGGCAGTACTAGTGTACTACCACAGAATAACTAACAATACTATAAATATAAGACATTAAGATTTCATTAGATATCTTCAGATGTTATGAACGTAACACATGTTGGTGACATAAAAAGGACAAATATTCCAATACTTGTGACTATTACTAAGTAATACAGTTCTAATGCGAAAAATATATTGTTTCGACAGAGCTCTTCTTAATTAAATCTGTAGAACGTAAGTGAATTGCGACCTTAACATGCATCGGTAGTTTAGTGGTTAACGAGTATGTTACCGATCGAGTATGTTTCAAGAGTGGTAGAGTCAAGCAACAGCCATTTTGGCCGTTGCATGAATGGGCCGACTCGACCGGGGAAGCGTGGTGCCGCTTGAACTATTGCGTTCCGTTTGGTGAGTGAGAGTGCCGGAGCCCAATCTCCTTTTCCATCCCCTCCCAAAATCCTTTCCCATCCCCTCCCAAACTCCTTTCCCATCCCCTTTCTTTTACAGGGTCGGTAGCGCGAGTGTGACGCCACTGGTGTTGCACACGTCCATAGGCCGCGGTAACCGCTTCCCATCAGGTGGGCCGTGTGCTTGGCTGCCACCTTAGTGGTATAAAAAAAAACGAGATGTCCTGGGTTCGAATCTTGGACATTACACTACCGACGTGAACCCACTCCTAACACAAGCAATTTAGCTTAATTGGAGGGCGTTAGTGGGAACCCTAGTAATTTCGGTAACTAACATAAAAATACTTACATCGAATTTTCTGTATAGTTAAAATATATAAATTAAGCGACTTAGTGGGTTGAAAAAAAATCTAGGGTGCTGAAGATTGAAAAGTCCCAACCTGGAGACTGAAGGGTGAAGTCCTATTTAATGGGGTAACTATTAAGCGAACGTGATATCATGATTTAAGTAAAACAGACATAATTGAAAACGTCTCAACAACGATCCTTTGCGGTAGAACTTCTGCAAATATTTGATTTTAATCTCACAGATTCTATGAGCCATGTCGACAATTCTACGATGATACTTTTGAATTTAATTAAAAATAATTTGCAATCTTCCTAAGGGGCCCTGAATAAAAATGACTGCGGCGCCCTTTGGTATCAAACCTCAGGTCAGACTAAAAATAATAGTGAAAATGTTTAAAAAAAAAACATTTTTAGGCAAAAGCTGTTCACAATTATATAAAAACTGTTAAATGCAAGTTGGACTCGCCACGGAGGGTTCTGTAACGAATAAGGTTTGATTCCATTAACGTAAGTAACTTAATATGCTATTTTGCGCATTTTCGAACGTCCAGGTTTTGAAACTTTTTGCGCAATATAACTTTTAACGCTCTGTAGAATTACTTACTTTTGACACTCTGGATATGATCATCAACTTTGATGCTGACTGTACGTAGGATCTTTTTAGGATTCCGTTGCCAAATGGCAAAAAAAAACGGAACCCTTATAGATTCGTCATGTCTGTCTGTCTGTCCGTCCGTATGTCACAGCCACTTTTTTGCCGAAACTATAAGAACTATGCTGTTGAAACTTGGTAAGTAGATGTGGTCTGTGAACCGCATTAAGATTTTCACATAAAAATAAAAAAAAAGAACAATAAATTTTGGGGGTTTCCCCATACTTAGAACCGAAACTCAAAAAATATTTAGCTTAGCTGGAGGAGGGGTCAACGGTAATACTAGTAATTTCGGTTACTAATATTCTTTTTGAAACAAAAAAATTGAAGAAATTAAAAAGTCACCTCGGAGTCATTTTAGTGCTGGTCAATAAAATAATTGTCAAATTTTAACACTCAACGTTATGCAGTCCCCATGTGTATTAAAACACCGCTATCTAGCTATTCAGAGATTTTAGGCAACGACTATACCAACTGAACCATACTTAACACAACTTCATTTAAATTAACCGACAGGCGTAATGCTTCACATAAAATTTCTCCAGAAACATCAATAACTCAAGATTAACGTGATAAACATCATCCATTCTAAATAAATGAACAGAATAACATCATTCAATTATACCCGAATTACATCACGATAGAACTGACTAATCAATCGCCACATGTTCACCGGTGACTATTAATAGGCATTTAAAAAAATACCCAAGCAAAATGTTTTGACACGGCTTGGATCTGCCAACTGTTTTGACATGAGCCAAAGTAAAATATGTTTTCGCTATAATTGAACTAGTACAGAAATATGCACTGTGCGTAATATTCGTCTATTTTCGGTGCTCTGTTGAACTTGGTGGTGACTTCACTGCGGTTTCAGCTAAAATCATACGATGAAGAAGAATGAAGATTATAGAACAATCAGAACTAGAATGTTGACTTATAACCTGTGTGATTTAATAATAATAATAATTTTATTTATTTCAGATATTCATCCATATTTTGTTAGTAACAATAAGTAACTTACAGCTATGTTAGTGCATATGTAATTGACTCAGGTATTTTATAATAGGACAATCTAGTTTATTAGCAATAATGGTAGAACGGTAGATTGTGAAGTCAGAGGTCGAGGGCTCAATTACCGCTCAGTGCAAATGCATAAATACGTATATTTGCATGTAATCCTCCGAACCCCGAGAGAAAAGTCTGCGCCAAAGCCTCGTCCGTTAATCAGTAGGTGTGTACCGGCTTGCGGGTGAGGTGGGCTTGGGCCACTGAGATCTTTGTGGGGCCCCAAAAACACCTAAAGGGAATATTGTAAAGATATAAATACTCAATCAATTCTGAAATCCTTAAATAGATTGGATACCTACTAATAATTGTATTCTAATTAAAAGCTAAATACGGCATTTCAATTGACAAGATAGTACGGTAACTATTCATTTATGAAAGTATCAATATTTACGGAACTTCATTAAGGTCACATGTTAAAAATGCCACCATACTTTGCCGCTGGGAAAGGTTACTACGCCGGTGTAGGTACGTATATACTCGCTTCATTATTAGTACCTACCTAAAGGGTAGCAACAGCGTAACTTACCCATTATTATATACTATAAAATTGCTGAAGTTTCAAGAAAGTTACTGCAGTGATGTTAAATAATTTGGTTGAGGTCCTAGTAAAGTCTTCGGTACCCAACCTAAGCTCACCTACAAGCCGGTACACCTGCTGATTGACGGACGAGGCTTTAGCGCCGTCTTTCCTCTCGGTTTTGGGGGGGTTAGACGACAGTCACTCCCGTAAAAGTCAAGATAAGCTATATAAGTAGAAGAAAGCGTTGGAGGGTGGACTGGCGTTCTGGTTCAGAAGAAGTCACGATAAGCAGTTTGATGCTTTCCATAACAACCTTTACGGTGGATAAGCATTTTATGAGCATGTTCAGTCGAAATTATTAGAATGGCGTCTGTAAAGTTGAAAGACTAAAGTTGGTCGATTGAAAGATCTACATTGTTTTTTAATATGGCTGCGGTAGCAAAGAAACACAGCAACTGACGGAAAGTGCAGTATCATGATTTACGAGTGCTATTTTCAAATCAGCGCTAAAAAAACATTTTTCTAACGGAAACCGAGTTTTTTACGCGTATTAAAAATGTTATTCCAATAATTTATTTATTATTCATAGTATTTATACCTAGTCATTTTTAGAAAGTGTACCAATTATCCATCATCTGATGAGGAAATTTTAACATAAAATTGTGAATGCTTAAGAAGTCGATAAGTAGGCTAGTCACGTTTAGATAAAATGGTATAAATCTCTGTCATTTTATCTTTTAGAAAATTATTTTTAAGAAGAAGAAGAAAAAGAAACGAGTTATATTTATTTCTGCACAGATGAATAAAAAAACAAAAAGCTACTGGAATTAATTTTATATATGGATGCTCACCACAAACATGCACAAAATTGGCCATCTTGTTATATTATTATTACTTAGTGTACAGGGCTCTACCAGCAATATATATCTGCGGGGCCCAAGTCAACCTCACCTGCTGCAGTTCTGGTGCAGACTTTCCTCTCGGGGTTGGGAGGTCAGACGAAAAAACCAATATCAAGAAAATAAGCGTTCGAGACTTAGGCAGGACACCGTGCGGGGTGCTTGGTTGGGGACCTCCACGCGGTGCACCCTGGGCAACGGAGACGGCAGCGCCTCTCTCCTTGGGTGGGAGAGACGCTGCCGCCTACGGCCAACTCCGACCGAGGCGAGGACGGCCCTGTTGAGGGCTGTTCGGAAGCTTTCCACGTGTCCCTCTGATTAGCAGAGGGCACAGTGGAGAGCAAGTAAGGGGGCCATCTCGAAACCGGAGATGGCCCAGGGTCAGTCGGGGTGCGAGGGATATGCTCTATGGGTAACCTTACACCCCGGCGTCTTACGACCCGAGATTTAAAAAAAAAAAAAAAAAAGAAGGCAGGACACCGTGCGGTTTTAGTCGATGCACGACATAACCGGCCCCGCTGGCCGGCGGGGGGTATCCGAAGGGATTTCCGCACGTAAAAAAAAAGCCCGGGATCGTTAGTAAGATGATGATTGTTTTTGGATTTTTAGTCGCTCGCAACCAATAGCTCATTTGGTATGGCGTGCTTTGTTTGAAACTTTTAATTTGCATTTTTAATTAGGTAATCGTTTAAATACAACCCTCTTTAAAAGTTGACAAACAAAATTACCCATAAATTTTGTTTCACCTCAACTTTTATACCGAATTTGTTTTTTAAGTCCTTTTAAGTTTATTTATTAATTTATTACGGCCGACTGATTACGGCCGACTCCTTTGCCACTAAGCTACCGACGCTTAATATTCTTTTCAATGTACCTAAAGATAGATACACCTTTAGAAGAACAAGCGGGCCCCAGAATCCAAAATGCAAGTTTTGGATACAATTAGAAATGGTGCTGGGATGATGAAAAAGCGGAGCGAGCTACAAGATTTTTGTAATGTATTATTAGATGAGGTTTCTACGCTTTGTCGCAACTGAATTGGGTAAAAATTATATACTTTACATTCTTTTTGATCCAGCCTGAAGCATTCTCATCTTTTCTATCTTAATAAGCAGAATGTCAATATGCTTCAATACTATAGGGATTACCCTTGTCTAAATGAGAGGGGTCGATAGTCATGTTGGTTTAAGATTACTGCGAGTTAGTGAACATTTATCTACACTAAGTCAACAAATCTGATGTCGCAGTATTTGTTTTTTATATAGACCTTTTATACCTGAGTCGGTAGGTAAATAATTATTTTACTTTCATGTTCACCACCCATAACTTCGTCTTCCACTATCTAAATCGCATTATTTTTACGTAATTATTGTAGCCATTCGCAGGTTTCGTCAAAAATATAATTAGAATATCTGTCTATTTTTTTGTAATTAACCATATCACCAATACAGTAGCACTAATAAATTACTAAGTTTTGTGATAAATACTACAGTCTACACTAATAACTAGGTCCGCAAGGCAGTAGGTCTTGCAATGTTGAGCTGAGAGTGCCCATGTCTGAGTGATTTGGAAAGGAGCATAGAATATCGTAGTTTTTGAGAAATCAACTTTAGAATTTTTTGTTCGGTGATTATTCCTCCGCGTCTTGTCCGATTTTCAGTTTCTCGACTTCGTCTCGCTCTCAGCTCAATAAAAGTAAATATAACAATATACTGCCGTAAAATGATTTTAAAAAATTAGGTATAGTTATATATTACTGGAACTTGGTAGAAGCATTCCCCAGTAATTTATTATCACATTATGTTCTGGTTTTTTTTCATACCACTTTGGTGGCGATAAGCAGATAGCCCACCTGATGGAAAACTGTTATCGGGGCCTATGAACGTGTACAACACAAGACGCGTCTCACTCGTACTGCCGACCCTGTAAAAACTTTCTAATGCCCTTCTTGAAGAACCCCATATTGTAGTTGCTTGGGAACACCACAGCAGGGAAATCATTCGACAGCCTGAGGGTGCGCGGAATTCTGATTCCGTTCCCGAGATAAAAAGTTGCACATTTCAGTCAGATCCGTTAAGCGTTATTAAAACTTGATTGAGTAACAAACCAAACAAGATGTGGGGAACATCTTCACAAACTTTCACATTTATAATGTTAAGTAGGATAGATAGATAGATAGAATAATCACTTTCGTGCGAGGTATTAAAATATTGTATGTAGGTTTAGTATGTATGTGTGTAAATTTAGTATGTATATATGAATGATTTACATTATGTACGATTATATATCGGTGTCGTAATTATGTATCATTGTATGCTTATTTATAGGTATATGTATCTACCCCGGCGTCTGTAGACCCGAGACGGCGTGCGGTTTTAGTCGGTTCAAGCCCGACATAACCGCCCCCGCTGGCACGCGGGGGGGTATCCGAAGGGATTTCCGCACGATAAAAAAAAAAAAAAAAAAAAAGGTATATGTACCTACTAAATTGCAATACGTGTTTGTAATTCAATCTATTATATTAGATGACTACGTTAGTTTTCTTTTATTTCCTGTTACGCCAATAACGACAGTTTTTTTTTCGTGCGAAAATCCCCTCGGATACCCCCCCCCCCCCCGCTGGCTAGCATTCATCACATAATTGTGCCGCTCATAAAATGTTACGGACAGACTAACGCACCTCGTAACGTGTCAACTCGATAACCAGTTTGTCACTTGATCCGTCCCAATGGAGTTCTACGGTTCTCTAAATTGATCACGATCAATTTGGAACCAGAGGAGCCATGTCAGATATAATTGGCTTAGGTTCAGTGTGTACCTACACCACTACGGATACGTGGACAATCGGATTGGTGAAAAGAAACATTACAGTTAAAAAAAAACCTTTTGCTTCAAATTTTTTCTGGACGAGGTCGCACTGCGAATCCCTGAATTGGTCTTATAGAAATGAAGAGATTCTCACTAAAATACTTTTTTTTTCTATTCTGCTAAGAAAGTAGTCACCGTGACTTATGGTCTATAATAACACCAGAAGTGCCACTTTCAGTGCAACTTTTTCGTTCACATCACACATTCACTTTAGCAATGACGCTATCTCTAACCTAATCCTAAGCAGAGCAATAAGTTTTTAGAGATAACTATTACAGAAAAGACTGATTAGAAATACTAATAATAACATTGGTTGGTTTTAGAAGGCTATCAATCAATTAAATAGTCTAATGAAGTACAATGCAGCTTTCCATTATAACTTTCCCAATGTACGCCACAGCATCCAATTCTCCACCTTTTGCATTTAGTCTATCCCCGCGTTTAGAAGGTTATTACCCGTACAAATTTGGAATCAAGCGACTGTAAAAATACGTCCACGTTTTAGAAAACTGTAGCAATAACAACTGCTCTAAGATGCAGTTACTAGAAATTAGAAAATAACTTCAGCAACGTGTAGGTACTTAACATACTTCTCTGTTGTTGTAAATATTTATAGAACACAGGTAACCGCTCAACCTTAGTAGTAGGAATGAACTGATATAAGAAAACAATCAAAAGCTGAGGTTTAAATGTTTTATACTCTTGTGAATATCCGAGGGGATTTCCGCAAGAAAAAAAAGTACCCATACTCAAAATCAGTTATGACTTCACCGGTCAATGATATATAACACATATACTATTTATATGTTTTCACTCAGCGGAAACTATTATTCGGCCGTTAGTTTAATATGAAACATTGTTGATAAATTGTTGTTATTACTCTTCAACATATCTCTTGAGTGATATATGAATACACGATAATGGTTGTTTAAATCTACTTTATATTCAACTATGTTTTAAATATATTTTACGTATACATTTTGTTGGATTTATTAGTTGAATATTTTGTATATAACAATATTTAGAATAGATTTTTTTATAATTAGACCGCCTTTGTACAGGTCAATATTTTTTGGAATCACTGGGGACTTGCTTCCTTGGATGAACACGGTTACAGGCTCCCATGACTGAACGCTATAAGACAAACAGTCGGGAGCGGTAGCACAGCAGCGCAGCGTCATCGAATAACAATTTCTTCACGGTGGGTGCGTCCCGGCCGGGAGCGTACTGGAATAGGAGCCTAACGGCTGGACCCACAATGATCATCATTATCATTTCACTGCCACAGATAGCAATAGGCTCGTAGACGTAATAGGAGGTCTCGGTAAACCAAATTGAAATTGAGCTTGGAAATGGTGAAATATGAATATATAACATAAACATAACAGATCTTCACGCCTGTATCCCCAAAGGGGTAGGCAGAGGTGTAATACACACCCACGATTCGCCAGTTATAAAGGAACGTAACTATAATCTATCAAAAAGGACCTAAAACATAGCTGGTGAATCGTGGGTGTGCAATTAAAAAGCTAAACCTCTATAACTCTCTGTTTTGTTACTCCAATGAGCAAAGTCCCTAGGAAGGACTGTCAACTAGTTTATTTTTACTCAGGATAGAGTGTCACAGAATTGGCACATTTTGTGTGCAACTGAATTATTATAGTATTCGATAGTGCCGCTAATAAGGAACGAATTCTGGGAAATCTCCAATTTTACAAAATACTTTTTTATTTTGGCCTTTTTTAGGGTTCCGTTGCCAAATGGCAAAAAACGGAACCCTTATAGATTCGTCATGTCTGTCTGTCTGTCCGTCCGTATGTCACAACCACTTTTTTCCGAAACTATAAGAACTATAAGTATTAGAGTTAACGGGATATTTACCATGTGGTTCTAAGAACCACATGGTAAATATCCCGTTAACTCTAATACTTATGTTAGTGACCATGATAGTTTAAATACCTATATTGTGCACCGGTACGGGCCGGATTGTGTTAAATTAATAAAACAACTCGAACGCGCGCGGAAAAAGAGTGAGTGTTTGAGTGAGTCTTTATCCTTTTTGGTGAAGTGTCGGGACGCGGACATTATTCCTGTATGTGTGCGAATAAAACCTCGCAAGGATATTCACGGTTCCGCAAACATCTTACGTAACGCGAGTGTGAAATTACTACGGAAAATGATCAGCAACACCCGATATAAACTAGACAAAAGTCAGTGTGAGTTGTATAGTATTCATCTGAAGTGCAGTGTCGTGTTGTCACGGAATGATTTTGATAAGTGTGACCGAATAACTTACCTACAAGCACAACGTTCGAGGGAAATGAGTGCTTTGAAACAGTCCCGTAAGTTTCAATCCCTCTTAAACAAACAGAAGCCAAAGGTCCCTTACCATGATAACTCACGGACCATTATTAATCTCTCTGACAAAGTACTGACCAAAGCTGCACTCAGCTCACTGGAGAAAGGGTTGAACTTTGCACCCACACCTATGCGTATTCCCTATGAAAAAGTGATAGGCACGATTGAGGAGGTTGTCCGACGAAACAAGATACCAGCTGATGACGCTGAGGTACTTAGGCAAGAGGTTGCAATCACGTTGCGTCGGGCAAAGCTCCCACAGTCGAACATGACTCCCGAAGAACGCTGCGCACTTCGTGACCTACGGGATGATGAGAGGGTTTTAGTCTTAAAGGCAGACAAAGGGAACGCCACGGTAGTTATGAACGTCACTGAATACGATGAAAAAATTCGGCACTTATTAAGTGACGAAAATACGTACAAAAAAGTCAACTACAATCCAACCGCTAGGACGAACCGTAACACTGTTCAACTAATTAAGGAACACAAACAGGCGATCGGCGAAGAGGCAACGATATACCTGTTACGGCCTAGAAACCTTCAACCACCCAAACTATATGGTCTGCCAAAAGTTTACAAGCCAAACATACCTTTAAGGCCCATCGTGAGTCAAATAGACTCACCAACTTATGAACTTGCCAAACATGTGGCTGGAATCTTACAGCCTTTAGTAGGGAGAACGACATCTTATGTGAAGGACTCAAAACATTTCGTACAAATTTTGCGTCAAACAACCGTGCAAGAACAAGAAGTGATGGTCAGTTTTGACGTCGAATCACTCTTCACAAATGTTCCTGTTACTGACTGTATGGAGGTCATAAAACGCAAAATTACGGAAAACGGGATTGCTATGGAATATGCCGACCTTGTGCAACATTGTTTGACCACAAATTACTTCGTGTACAGGAACGAGTACTACCTACAGATAGATGGAGTAGCAATGGGCAGTCCGGTAGCTCCAATTGTAGCAAACATATGGATGGAGCATTTTGAAGCCTTAGCCATTACTACCGCCCCTAGCATCAAAATCTGGAAACGGTATGTCGATGATATTTTCTGTATACTGGAAGGGAGTGAAAATGTTGTACAACACTACGTGGCTCAATTCAACAATATCCATAGCAAAATGAGTTTTACGTATGAGATGGAAAAAGAAAGAACCCTCGCTTTCCTGGATGTGAAGATCAGTGTTCGAAAAGACGGTTCATGTAGCCACTCTGTGTACAGGAAACCCACTCACACTGACCGCTATCTACATGCCGACTCACATCATCATCCGCGCCAATTGAACTCGGTGGTGACGTCGCTTACTGACCGCGCATATAACCCATGTGACCAGGAACATATAGACAAGGAGTTGAACCACATAAGCGGCGTTCTAAAGAAGAATGGGTACAATGGACGGATCAGACCACCCAGACGCTCGAACAAGCTCCCTGACTATAAGGTGGAAAGACATCCAGCTTTTTTACCCTACATCAAAGGAGTGACAGATAAGGTCGCTAACATCCTGAAGAAGGTTTCCGTCAAAACTATCTTCACTCCTTTTAAAAAGCTGTCACAATATCTACGCACACCCAAGGATAGTTTTCCACTGGACAGGCCGGGAGTGTACAAGATTGACTGTAGCTGCGGCAGTTCTTATATAGGACAAACCAAAAGAACGGTCACGTGCCGAATCAAAGAACACATCAGGGCAGTCAAAAACAATGAACCGCAAAAATCTGCAATCGCTGAACACCTATTGGAGTCCGGTACCGACCACTGGATCGAGTTACATAACCCTCAGATGCTCTCGACAGAACGCCACTACATACCAAGATTGGTTAGGGAAGCGATAGAAATCAAAAAGCACAGAAATTTCAATCGTGAGGATGGGTTTCAATTGCCGAACGTCTGGCATCCAGTGGTCCGTCTGTGCAAAAATAACCGGGAACAAGCCAAAACCAATTCGCGAGTAGATACGGTAAGCGTCGTGTGTCGCGATCGTGATCGAGTTCGAGTGTGTAGTGAGACCAGTGGTAGTGGTGTTGCGCGTCAGAGACGAGCACGAAAGAGGGTAGATCGATATATTTACTCTTAAACTCGTTCACCGTTAACCGCCTCTTCAGTTCCTCCGTGATCATGGCGCTTGCAACAGTGCCGAAATATCGGACATTCTTAGAACCACATGGTAAATATCCCGTTAACTCTAATACTTATGTTAGTGACCATGATAGTTTAAATACCTATATTATAAGAACTATGCTGTTGAAACTTGGTAAGTAAATGTATTCTGTGAACCGCATTAAGATTTTCACACAAAAATAGAAAAAAAACAATAAATTTTGGGGGCTTACTTAGACCTGAAACTCAAACATTTTTTTTTCATCTAACCCATTCGTGTGAGCTATCTATGGATAGGTCTTCACAAATGATATTGAGGTTTCTAAAATAATTTTTCTCTAAACTGAATAGTTTGCGCGAGAGATACTTTCAAAGTGGTAAAATGGGTCCCCCCTCCTGTAACTTCTAAAATAAGAGAATGATAAAACTAAAAAAAACATATGATGTACATTTCCGTGTAAACTTCCACCGAAAATTAGTTTGAACAAGATCTAGTAATTAGTTTTTTTTTAATACGTCTTAAATCAAATTGACGTGTCCTAAATATAAAAAAAAAACGCAATTTACCTTTCATCCAATCAACTCAAATAAAAAATTTAAAAAAATGCATTATTATGTTACTTAATGCTACGGAACCCTTCATGGGCGAGTCCGACTCGCACTTGGCCGCTTTTTAATAACCTATCTCTTACACCTTAACTCATTAAAATTGATCAAAATGATGGCCATTGTTCACAATGCATAGATGCATTCGACGTCTCAAGGATTGTTCTGCATTCAGCATTAGGTACAATATTATTGATTCCATTCTGAACATATTATGGCTATTATACTGATATACAACATTTCCAAATAAATTATTAGTAATCTTTAATTCACATAGCTTTTAATTGGTACTTAATTAGCACACCACAACAATAACTTAAAAGGAGTATATGCAACTACTTATAAATAACTTTAAAGAAAAGTAAACCTAAAAGACAGATAGATATTTACATACATGCGTCATTAATAAATCACCGGCTGGTAATATTCCCAGAAGACTGGCAGCATCGCCTCGTTGAATGGCAATGCTAATTCTTTGTGCAAGATAAAGTCCAGCCAGGTCACGTGTAGCGTTGATTGATTATTATTATTGATTATACCTACATGTATTTGTACAAAACCAGGTAGTTGTCGTTGTGATGTCCCCACCCAGCCCACCAACATCTTAGGGGCCCAAGCGAACCTCACGTTAGCTGGTATGCCTGCTGATGAACGCACGCGACTCTGGCGCAGGCTTACCGCCCGGGGTTGGGTAGTCAAAAGGCTGTCACTCCTATAAAAGCCAAAATAAGTCAAATCGTTAAGAGGAGAAAGTATGCGAGCCCCAACTTGCAACTATTAATAATGGTGCAAAATGTACATGCTCAGTTCTGCTTAATCAATAAATCTTTAAGGCAGAGTCTATACTAGTGCGCGATTACGATGATAAAATTAAGGCTCCGCTGTTTACCGAAGGCGCTAACAATTAACTTTGTTTGAAATAGCAGTCAATGGTAATCAGCGACGAAACTAAATCATGGAAAGGAGGAGTTGGAGACCCCGGGCTCCAAAGTGCGAGCTTTCGATGAATCCAAGATGGGCGCTCTAATGAAGAAGAGGCATGATGACTAATTATGTGATATATAGAAAGCCGATTTGCACAAAGAAATCACTGCTATATAAACTTCACGTTGATTCATCTTAACAGCGTTAGTCCCAATTGTACCTATACAAAGCTTGTACTTTGAAGCCCAGTGTCCGCTTCGCTACTCCTCCTCTTGATGGGGCTTATCTTGGCTTTTGCGGGTGCGACTGCCGTCTGTCCTTGCAATCCTGAGAAGAAAGCCTGCGCTAGAGTCTCGTACGTTAATCTGCAGGCTTGAGCCTCGAATATCTTGAGGTGGCACGTTTGCCATATTCTTCATTCACCACGTCATATTCTTGCTACAATAACTAAATCAAATCAAAATGCACCCAGCAAGCGTCTCCAATACGATGAAGAATGCCTACCAAAAGTCTTTAAAAGCGTTAATCGAATACGAAAAAAATATGAGATATTTTCCAACAGTTTATAAATTTCTGTAATGTCAGCGGATTTGCAAACTTGATGTGGCTTATTTCTTCCATTTATCATTCGCGAACATTTGGCTCGAAGCCACAGTGTGCGTAAATGCTTTGACACCTCATTAATTCTTATTAATAGAACATTAAGGTACATAATGGCATGTTCAACAATTTACATTACAGGATGTCGCAATGAATTAAATTTATCGTTGACTACTCAGCTTGCGGTTTACCGTGTGTGAAAACATTCATGCATCTACAGAAAAGACTGTAAGAAGATAGAGGTATGCTTAATTAGGGGTGTGTGTTGGGTAACCTCCTCGAGTGTCGCTCCGATTCCGATCCCGCTGCAGTCCGGGGGGAACGGAATCGGAGCGGCCGGTACACCCTGGGCGGCGGTCAATGGCTTCCCCTTCACCCCTTCATAGGGTTGGCATTGATCGTCGGCCAATACCCAACGTGGCGGGAACACATCGCTCTCCGTACTCCTCTGCTTTCAGAGGAGACAGGATGAGCGATGCTGTTAGTGGTGAGATGGCCCAGGGTCAGCCGGGGTGCGAGGGATATGCTCTATGGGTAACCTTACACCCCGGCGTCTGAAGACCCGAGACGGCGTGCGGTTTTAGTCGGTGCAAGCCCGACATAACCGCCCCCGCTGGCCGGCGGGGGGGTATCCGAAGGGATTTCCGCACGATAAAAAAAAAAAAAAACAAAAAAGTATGCTTAATTAACGTTTTTTTAATGATATTTTGCCAGGATGAATCCCGGTCCGGAAGATTTCAGTGGGGCCCCATATGTCGAATTAAACCAGCTAAAACTACAGGATGTTCCGTGACAGAATTCTATTGCTGGAAGCCCTGAAAAACCCTGACTGACTGTCAAACTATTTGTAAAATATAATATTCATGCAAATAGCTGTTATGCGACCTTCTTGTTAATGCAACGCGACTGAATTATATAATTGCATACTTTTACACAAACAAATGACAAATGGGTGTTTTGGGTCCACTGGATGCCCAACTAAGACCTACTGAGCCAACCCAAACTCACCTGCAAACCCGTGCACCTGCTGATTTGACAGGCGAGGCTTTTTTTTAAAGAATATTAGCTACCAAAATTACTAATATTCCCCCAAACCCCTCCAGCTAAGCTTAATTGCTTGTGTTAGGACTGGGTTCAAGTCGGTAGTGTTATGGCCAGGATTCGAACGCGGGACCTCTCGATCATAGGGTCAACTCCTTAACTACTAAGCTACCGACGCTTCAAAAAAAAAAGGGTTGGGCAGTCAGATATCAGCTGCTCCCATAAAATCCACATAAGCCAAATATAAAGGAGGAGAAGGATTAAGCCACACCGCAAAACATTAACACTAAAATGAATATATATATTTATTACAGAGATATATTATAGTCTAGATACCACATAGATTTCTTTTTTGGGTAGGTATAGGTATGTGCCAGTAGTACACGGGAACGGGATCAGTATTTCACGCGAGCGGAGCCACAGGCAATACCTAGTACTATATAGCAATGGAATCACGGTATGGAATTGGTGTCGCATTCTTAGGCCTTGCTAATTAAAAGCTATGTTTTGAGGGGAATAATAATTCCTCAATAATTAATGTACAAATTTTAGGTGTTAAAAATAGATAGCAATATTATTGCAGGTAACCTTTTTTCGTTATGACCCTTTTTTTTTACGTGTGGAAATCCCTTCGGATACCCCCCCGCCGGCCACCCTAGTATTTTTTCAGGGCCAATCCGGTGACCACGTTTGTACTTCAAAGAGTAAAAACATTTGACAAGCAATCTCAAAAATGATTTAACTTTGGTTACATTTCTTAAACGTGTTTCGAAGTTGGCCAAATACTTTGTTATTCATTTGTTTTCTATTTATAGTCCATTGAAATGTTACATTTTTTAGGCCTAACCTTGCGTTTTTTAGAGGACGCAATTTTATTCTTTTGATGTGTAGGGGGGGTCAGTGTAAAGCTAAAACCAAGTTTGTGGGGTCGCCACCATTGTCGAACGGCCGCCATCTTGAAAATAGGGGTTGAAACGGTTTTTACGATATATCTCTTAAACTATTTATCTGATAAAAAAAATTATTAACATTTTTTGTTGCTAATTAAATTCTCTACAACTTTGGTCCAGTAACTTTTGTTTTTTCTTTTTTATTTTGTTATTATATTTTTTTAAATTATTAATTTTGCAATATTATTAATAATTAATTATTGACTCTTTTCCCCACCACACACGAGGAAGAGTCTGGAGGCGCGTTTTTTTTTACGTGGTATCCCCAATAGGCATAATCCACGGTGATTTTCTAAATTTGAACTACTCCGTCCTCGGTCTTTTCGATGGACCAGGCTGCGGCTCAGCATCTGATCGGTTTTCTGAATTAAATATCAGTGGGAGAACTGGAGAAGGAAGGGGTGTTAATGTCGGCGGTTCATCATCAAAGTCATTTTCATTTATTAATTCTGAGAGCCCCATTACGTTGCTGCAAGTCTCTCCAGAACAATGGAAGCACACTGCAGAACATTTCAGCCCTGCTTTTCGACATCCACACATTGATCCACAGCTTCCTTTGCATTTGCAAAAGATCAATTTTGGAAGCTCAGGGGGTGCTGGAGGTTTAGAGCTCTGCACTGGCATCAATAATTTTCCACATGTTTTTCCAGCCCCAGTCTTCAAGATCATTATTATTACCAAGCCACGACTGGACCTGATGGTAGACTCGGAAAGTATGAAAGCGACCTGTGTATTGTATTGGAGGAAGTGAAGATAAGTTAAATGTGCTTTTTGTCACTGCGTTGGCAAATTGTTTGTATCTTAGGCTGTCAAGCGAATTATCATCTTTATTACCACCGTATAAAGAGATAAAAAAAGTTTCTGAACATTTTCGCTTATAACTTTTTTATTTATAGTTCTACGCCAAAAAGTTACTGTACCAAAGTTGTAGAGAATTTAATTTGCAACCAAAAATGTTAGCAATTTTTTTTTATCAGATAAATAGTTTAAGAGATATATCGTAAAAACCATTTCAACCCCTATTTTCAAGATGGCGGCCGTTCGACAAGGGTGGCGACCCCACAAACTTGGTTTTAGCTTTACACTGACCCCCCCCCTACACATCAAAAAAATAAAATTGCGTCCTCTAAAAAACGCAACCCCAAAAACTTTTCAATGGACTATTACTCTTATACCGGTATTATGAGACCCTTCCCGGCAGGTCTATCTATCTATATGTCAAGAAATTTCTTAAAAGATTAGAACATCTTTTATGAAATACGTTTTTGAATCAGCCTTACAACTTTTTGAAATAAGTGTTTGCTATTTAGAAATTCTGTTATATGTGCAGTGTTTATATATAGCTGTTTTTTACTTGTATAATTATTATGAACACTATTAACAGTCAAAGTTCAGGCAAAATCTATACAAATAAGCAAATTTTTTGAGGGTCATACTGAATTTGTTTCTCAAAAAACACAGCTAATAATATATAACCTGAATTTAATGTAAATTTTTAACAATCTTCAAGGATTTATTATGAAAGAATGGGTCACGATTAATCCCTGCGACGGCCGAGCCCTAACAAATAATGTAAAATTCACCGACCTGGGCGATGTTTACCCAGACTTTTGTGACGTAGGTACAGTAATAAATGATTTCGAGTTATAATTTATTACTTTGCGTCACACAAATACTTATCTAGGTTAAAATTAAACCCAAAAAGTCATAACGGGTATTTTAAAAAGTTTGTTTGTTTTTAAAATGTGTTTAAAATGTATATTTTAATGTAAAAGTACAAAAAACTGACTAACAAAATGATGGTAAAAAAAAAAAGAAAAGTTAATAATATTTTATAAAAATGACTAGGTATTCTATAAAAGATTAGCCGTGCCGATTCACGCGCCGTACTTGGTTCTATTTCACTCCGTCGCAAAATACTTCGTTCTCGTCAATTTACTTATTACTAGCCTCCTGAAGGTCACAGCGTGATGTTATTTACCCTATAACCTTCCCCTATCACTGGGCTATCAAAGCAAAAATATATTTTTAAATCGCATGGGTAGTTTCAGTAATTAGCGCGTTCAAACACACATAATACATATTTGTATACATAATACATACTATAATAATATTAGAACACGCTCAAATTCTGCAACCTGCTGTTTTACCTTAAATTTATTTCGGGGTAAGATATAATATTAACAACAACATAGTACGTACACTGTGTTATTACAGGATATAAGTTGTCTCTTTTAAGCATTTTACTCAAATCCTTTGAGCCATAACAGACAGATGTAGCAGTAAAAAATAAATACCGTCACTCTTACATGCCTGTTTGAGTATTATTATATATTATTATATTAAGAGTACATTATTAATAACATAACATAACATAACATAACTTCACGCCTGTATCCCCGAAGGGGTAGGCAGAGATGTATTACACACCCGCGATTCGCCAGTTATGTTTATTAATGTTTTGAATTAAGTACCTGTGACTAATAATTTATGATATATTGAAATAATAGCAGATCAGAAGCACTTGAAATAGGCAGGCATGAAATTTAATGACAGAATAGGAAGAATGTGATGGTAGAAGCAGATGGCTTACTGTTATACCTAAGAGTATGAAAGGTGTATGTGTATACATGTATATTACTAGTAATTCAATACTAACAAAACAATAATAGTGGTCGTTTCAAATTGTAACTTTTAAAAACATTTTCAACTTAATATCAAACATATCAACTTTAATAACTACAGTCATTACCTGATATATCTATTTCCATGCAAATAGTAACATATGTAAGTAAGTAAGGGTCTGGAGGGGTAACAAACATAACATGTTTTGTAAATATACACACAGTATCAACTCAATTAGTAAGTGGGTTGTATGTACCTTTAAAATTGTACTTCATGCTGCCAGGTACCTATAAAGGCGTCACTCTCTATTCTCCTCCATGTGGAACGCTAGCGTCCCTTTTTATTAATTGGATAGGAAAAAATTACCTCGCCTTGCATACTAGCTATTGCTAGCTTCCCTGTGTCACGCGACAGGGAAGCTACGATGGCTTATATCTTCTGTACTCTGTACTATCAACACAAAACAAGGCTAATTACCGGCTGAATGATAACAATAAAAATAGAGTATAAATAATTATGCGTAACAAATAAAAAAAGTGATTCATTATAATGAGACTGGAACTATCAAAACCAAAAAAATTAAAATGGAATTATACTCATACTCCTAACGACCTCTGTGGCGTGGCGGTAGAGCGTTCAACTGCTACGTCGGAGGTTCCGGGTTCGATTCCCGCTAAGTGCACATATTTGTATGCACTAATATGTTTATTTTCATTGGCCAGGCTGTTTCTATGTATAATATGAATGCATTTAAAACAAAAATTAAATAAAAATAAAAAATCTAGATAGGGTCTAGATAGTGTTGTGTAGAATATCGTAGAATATTTACAACTTCTGACGTATGAAGTCGAGAATTACAGCTTACCAGGATAGTTGCAGGTATTCTGAGTTCGCGACGTCAACATCATCCTTATGACGATTACTCAGTTGCGCCCACAGTTTGCACTTTGGAGTCCGGAGTCCGCTTTTTTTATACCATTTAGATGGCAGGCAAGCACACGGGTCCATCTGATGGGAGGCGGTTACCGTGGCCTATGGACGTGTGTGCAACGCAACGCCAGGGGCGTTACAATCGCGCTGCTGACCCTGTAAAAACCTTCTAATGCTTCTAACGCTTATTGTTTTTGATTGGTATGTCGGCTTTTTCGGGAACGACTGCCGTCCGACCTCCGAACCCCGAGAGGGAAGCCTGCACCAGAGCCTCATCCGTTATTTAGCAGGTGAGGTTGGCTTGAGCTCCAAAGGAATCAGTTGGACCCTCTACGCACTGAAGAGTATTCCCCGTATTAAGTGACGGCGGTTTTCTTACGTATGAAAAGGAAACTTGCAACTTTTCAAGATAGGTATCTAAGTTCGTAGACTATTCCTCCTATATCTTTATAGGAGGAATAGTCTGCGAACTTAGATACCTATCTTGATAAGTTGCAATTCTACTACTACTGCTGGTAACAATAAAGTCCAACCCCGGACTTTTCAATTAGAATTTATAAGTAGTTATCTATTTCTTCCTCATAGAAACTTTATAATGTTTTAACATTACTTAAAGACTTCTTTTAGAAATTGGTTTTTGAAAAGCTCGTATATGTCGCTTGAATAGGGCGAAATCACTTCCATTTCATCGGAGGAATCAAAGGGAGCTGGGAAATCTGTAGCGGTGAAATATGATGGCCCTGTTACACTGCGGATTGCTTTTATAATATTCGTGAGTCTGGTTTCTGTTCAATATATACAGTTATGTAAGTGACAGGCTTTTGAGAGACCAACAAAGTCTTTGTAAACACATTTGTGGTCACTTTTATCATATTTAACAGTAAGTAATGAAACAGTAAGAATGTGTTATTACCCACTTCGTTATACAGTAACTTGTACTGTTTCAATATAGCTAATGTTTGTTGCAACGGTAGGTTGAATATTTAACATGATTATTGCATTTAGAACTAGGATTGACATTCCTGAAAATTTAGTGTCATTACTTAGAAGGTACTGCATGGTTGACTCTGAGCAACTAATCTCTTATTAGAATCGAATGTTGTTTTAATCTTTTCAACGTATAACTAGGAATTCAGTGCAGGGTGTGACTTAAATAAATCGAACTGTGCGAGCAGGACTCTTACTTGAAAATAAGGCATCTTACTACTGTCGCGCGCTTAGCTAAGGCCGCGCGCTCGTGAAACTGTTTTTCGGTGATTATTCCTCAATGGTACATCAGAAATGAACCATCTCACTTCAAAACACTCCTCAGTGTGCACACTATCACCGTGGTAAATTTGATCAAGATCGCGGGATAATGAACATCCTTATCCTACAATACGCAATTGTCATCAAAAAGATTTTAAATCTAACAAGCTTCCCGTTGTATATGATGTACTAATTTTCAATATACTATTCGAGTATCCATTGAAGTGGGCTTTGATAACCTAATTACTAGCACACCGGTCCCGCAATTAAGGATTTTCTTTGCAAAGGCATTTATTTATTTATTTATTTCCCTGCGTGGGCGAGTCAACGCCGGGATCTCGTTGCGGTCCTGGGCGTGGACGTTCTCTCGTTGGAGACCATGGTGAGGGCCGTGGTCTCCGACGGGAGCAAGTGGCACGCCGCCGCCTCTTTCTGCGAGCAGGTAATGCACGCGAAAGAGACGGCGGAGAGGGAGCGGGAGAGAACCCTGCCCCCCGAGTTTCGCAGTCTGCGGCGAGGACGCCGCAGACTCATCTACGCCCGGGACTACCGACCTCCATGATCGGGGCCTGAGGACGGCAGTTGGCCGACTCGCCGTCCTTACAGAAGCAGGCCGTGGCGGAGGCGTGTCGTGTGTGCCCCTACACACGCCTGCCAACTCACCGAAGCGGGATAAAACCCGACCCCACCAGGCGAGGCCGCGATGGCGGCCAAAGTCCGCCGGCAACCCTGGGGTTATCCTTTCGAGGGCTTACCCGGGGTGCCCGGCAACGGACACTTGGGGAGGACACCGTGCGGTTTTAGTCGAGACACGACATAACCACCCCCGCTGGCCAGCGGGGGGGTATCCGAAGGGATTTCCGCACGTAAAAAAAAAAAAAGGCATTTATTTAGTTTATTCGGAGAGATTTAAAAAAACTGGATAGATCCATAGATAAATATTCAATTTATTATTGTAATATTTAGTATTAAACTTTCAGAAGTTATTGTGAAGGTATAATTTTTCACTTCATATTATAAAACACATTTAACTCAAAAACTACTGCACCGATTTTCATGCTGTTTTCACCAATGGATACAATGGTTATGGAGGAATATTTTAGTATATAATTAGTCAAGTTTTTGTATACATTGGCTAAAACATACTGATATTTGTTGGAGGTGTTGAAAAAGAAATTAAACGTCTGGGAGCTTTCAACGAAATCGCTGCCTTAAACCCTTTGAGATATAGCAAAATGATGTATGGTGGAATTGTTTATCTTATATACATTGTGGTCGTGGAATAGGTTCCCATGGGTATAGCGGTAACAGCAAGTGTAATATAAACGTATAGATAAGTAACAAGTGTACAAGTTCTTTAAACAAAAGATTGTATGCTTATTTCTTGAACCTATTTTCCGATGCATTTGCTGATAAGAGGATATAAGCTATTTTGAAATTTACATTGTACTGACGTGTGCTATTTTAGGCTATTCTAATAAAAGTCAGAAGGCTTATAAAAGTTAGGCTATTCTTATAAAACAGAAATTGCTATCAAGTTAAATTTTACAATTTATTTCAAGTTAGCTATAACAATTTTAAAAACAAATTCTAAGGAATTTTAGCGACAAAAATTGCTTCCTAGGAATAAGGCACAGTGGAAAAATGGTTAAAGATGTGGAGAATGGGTAGCCAGGCACGAAGAGCGTAATTTAATTAACAACGAACAGTAACGGTGTATTGTGAGAAAAAATCTATGCAATACCTGACTGAAACTCATCGGAGTTTCAATCCCCAACTGTTAGTATTTTAATTACCTAGCTACCACTAGCAAGCAAGGCAAATTGTGTTGTTTAACCGTGGTTTTCTGTACGGTCGCCCCGACACGGATAGATTAGGTGAGAAGGATGTTGCAAAAATCTCCCAGAACCTCTGCCATAATCTTCGTGTTATGTTAAGATTTTGATTTGTTTCTAAAAGAATTGAAATCACATATTTTGAAAACGTGACTATTGAATCTAGCCCCTGTATAGACTTTAATGTTATTTTGAATTAGTTTGTACGGGAATTCACTGTTCTTATACTCTTATTTGGTCTTCTGAACGACAGAAATATTTCTTGATATTTGTCAAAAATATTATTGATTTCTATCTATCAGATTACTCTGATAGATAGAAAAAATCCCCCAGAAATTAATTTGATTAGAAGTTTCTTAATATAAACGCAGCGTTAATGTAATAATGAGACCAGGAAATGAAGGTCATCACAACAATCTAGCCGAGTAGATCGCTCGTTCGTAAATAGCTTGTTTAAAAGTAAGCTAAAATTTACAATTTTCTGTAGATACTTAAGTGTTATTACTATATTATATTATATACCTACTTAATCCCGTTCAAGTTAAGTACCAGTTATTTTTAGGACAATTCAAGGGCTGTGGTAGAAGCAAACACCTCTCTTGCTCCCTTTGACAAAAAAATCACCTCACCTGTAAGCTGGTACACCTTCAGATTGATGGATAAAGTCATGGCGTATGCTTTCCTATTGGGTTTGGGATATGTTTTTTATACCACTTAGGTGGCAGCCAAGCACACGGGCAATCTGGCCTCACAACAGGCGTAACACTCACGCTGTCGATCAAATAAACCAAATTTTGGGAGGATGGAGTGGGAAACCGGAATTCGGGCCAGCGTTTCTACAGGTCTCCCTGTCCGGCGGGTCGACCCGTGCCATCCCCAATAGACTTCATCAATACCTACTGGTCCCACAAGTGCTGTGACAACCACCACCTCATGCCCGGCTATGCACCCGCTGAACCCTGAACGCTATCTAATCGAAATTGGAGTACTATGGAGGGTTTTCGCAAGAGTTCACGATGGTACCTACCCGGTCCAATTTAAGACAGATTTGTGCCATCAAATTATACCACCTAGTAAGTCTATAATCAAATTTGCAAGTTAAATTTGACAAACTTCCCGGTTTTCCATTTAGTTGAAATTTTGCACGCATATATATGTATATCGCGTGAGAATGAATAAAAGCTTGTTGCGAAAAAAAATTATATTTATTGTTTTAGAGAATATGTTATAGTTGGATGCTGAAGTATCGTGCCTAGCAGGGAAACTAAGATCCGCAGCTTATGCAGTTTATGAAGTTAGACAACTTACGGATGTTGGCACAGCCAGGCTCGTCTACTTCAGTTACTTTCAGAGTAATAATACCGTTAAGTATTCTTATAAAGTAGGTACTTATACAGTATGCAATTTATACGTTAGGCGAGTGCCAGGATGAATGTCAGAATTGGTTTTAATTTAGCGATTAAGCAGATTTAAGTGATTTAAGCAAATAGTTATTTTTAACCGACGAAAAAACGGAGGAGGTTCTCAAGTCGACGCGTATATATTTTTTTCATGTATGACCACTCATAACTTTTTCCAGAGTAGTCGATTTTGATAATTCTTTTTTATAGCATAAAAATACTTACAGCCATGTACCAGTGCAATAGGTTGATTTGATTTGTAGTTAGGTAGAATAATGATTTTTGGTCTTTGAAATCAGAATTGAATATGAAATGCCTCCGAATATTCAGTTGTGGTATCTTAAGTATTAGAGTTAACGGGATATTTACCATGTGGTTCTAAGGATGTCCGATATTTCGGCACTGTTGCAAGCGCCATGATCACGGAGGAACTGAAGTAGATATCAATAAGGTACTATTAAGTATTACCCGATTGCGGTAAGGTATTACCCGATTGCCAGCGAGGGTACATTTTTTTTTTAAATGTTTTTTGCGCTTTTTTGTATGTATTTATGTAGTTTTGTTTGTTCCCCTCTATACGCCTAACGGCTAGCCGGATATTTCGATAAATGAGGTCTCAAATGAAAATATGAAATTGGGGAAATAAAAGCAGGAAAGCGGACCCTGAACTCCGAGATGTAGGCCTCGGATGTAATCGGGATACAACGCTTTTTTTTTTTTTTTTTTAACGCTGAGATAAGATGATGAACAAATGTTACTTGTATTTTTCTTTCAGGGTTAGTGCCTGTCGAGATATTAGTAAAACTATGCTTATCCAAGCGACATTATTTTTCCAAAATCTCATAGCTGAACAACAAACCGCCACCAACAAAAAGGGTACCTAATGTTATCATTTCTGTTGCCCAGGGTTCTGTTGTCACCACGAAGAGGTTTAGTCAGTTTACATAACTGGGTACCTCAATAGGAGGGCACGCCGTTGTAGAGGCGGTAAGACCCGTCATGGAGGATTGGCTCGAGAGGCGACACGGAAGCCTCTCGTACCGACTGACGCAGGTGATCTCCGGCAAGGGGAGCTTCGGGGACCACCTGCTTCGGATCAGGAAGGAGCCAACGTCTGAGTGCCATCACTGCGACGCGAGGGAAGACTCGGGGCTGCACACGTTGGCAGAGTGCCCGTCGTGGGAAGTCTCGAGGCGAGAACTCTGCCGGCAACCGGGGTGAGAGTCCTCTCGCTCAGCGCTATGATTGCCGCCATGGTGCGAAGTGCGAGCGCGTGGGCCGCCACCGCCACCTACAATTAACAATTTCCTACAGTGATTTAATTAAAACAGAAGTCGGTTAAAAAAGTAATTTGATTGCTTTTAAAAGATTTTTGCAACATTTTTGCATTCATAGGTACATATTACATTGAACAGACCTAGTCATAGATTCCTTTACCAATTTTAACTAGTTCTACAAACGAGGTACGTTCAGAACGTGATGTAATCAACGGTACCAAAATATGGACGTTTTTTATTGATTTACGCTTCGTTTGTGAGATATATGTCAAACTGCATAATCCAATTACCTACAGTTTTCGTTACATATTCGTTCGTTAACAGTATGTTTTGTTTTCAAATATGAACATTGTACCGATAAATTTCGAATAAATATTTTTATCTGTTATTATATAAAAGCGATTGAAAATAAAATTAATGTAATTTCAGGCATAAATGGATTATAGACCACTACTAGCCGAAATAAGTCCTCATGTAACCATGGCTTTACAATAAAAATTTTGGTTTAGACACATTTTAATTCAGTTTTTTACACTTATATAATAAATATTCTTAGTAATGATATTAATTTAATTGTTTTTTCTCAAATAACTTTCCAAATTACAAATCGTCCTCGTAGCATCGACTTGAAAGTATACTTGGTAAGAACATAGCAAGCAGTTAACATAAAAATAACTGTTATATCTTAACGTACATAAAATTCTAACTCCCGCAAGAAGACCACATTTTGTTTTATAAAAATATCATATATCTACTTCAGAAGAAAATCACGGCACAAAAATTCTGTGGGAAACAACGTCGTATTCTCTTTATAAAACTCTAGAATGTTCTACAACACTTTTATTGAAGTTGTATATGACATAGCAATAAAATACTTATAAGCGTTTTGTATGCGACTGTATTTGTTTAAGCTCTTTATGGCGTAACTTCGCTTAGGGAGGTGTTATCATAATCGTTTCGACTGTACTGGAATGTGTTTGGAGTTTTAATCGTATTGCCGGCAACGGGTACTGTTGTGATTTTTTTTCTTAGAATTATGGTCGTTATTTGGAGGTACATAAGGTTGATTGTAAGCTGTGTACATGGTTGTTTGTATATGTTCTATAGATCTTATAAATTCTTATTGCTGTAACACTTTTTTTGGAGAAATTGCTGCTACTATCTAGGTATTCGATGGCTTGTGCTATGGGTTCCAGAATGCTGATAAACATACTTACATATTTTTTGTAAACATAGACACACATATTACATATTATACATAGAAACACCTATACAAATATTTGCACTAAGTGGGAATCGAACCCGCGCCCCCTGACGTATCAGAGGAATGCACTAACGCTACGCTACAGAGGACGTCAAAAATAAACATAAGCTACTCCCATCATGGCATGTTTTACTCGTTATGGTTTGGGTAAATAACCCTGGTAGCCCTGGTAAATAACAGACGAGACTCTGGCAAGGCTCTCGTATTAGTCAACAAACCAATCAAAAATAATAAGCGAACCTCATCAAAGTGTTAACTTTAGCAGCAACCGGAAAATCACTAAAAGAAAGAAAGAAAGAAAGAAAGAAAGACAGAAAGAAAGAAAGAATGATGAATGAGAGAAAGGATGATGATGTAGTTGGCTATGGTAACTGCTTGTCTTGCAGAATGCTTATTTGTGAATTAAATGATGTTAAAAGAATACCTATACCTACTATAGTTGCGTTTACGAAAAAGCCCGTGAAACCACAAAAGTTTAACATTTACAAATTGTGCGTCTACATTTTTTCTTCGCTGAACCATGGTTCTATAAAAAGTTTTCTTTTATCTTCAACAATAATTTAATTTAGCTAACATTTTCCTCGTATAGCGCCTTGATATTTCCGCCTGTTTTAAAAATCAAAGGAGAGGAATCTTTTATCAAAAAAATGTTAATAGCACACGTCTACGCTCGCGTCGAGACTAAGATATATGGATGCATATACCTGGGCATGAGTACAATGGGTATTGTTTCTTTTTTACACACAAGTTTACACGGCCAAGCAGTTAAGTAAATACCTTTACTTAGTAAAGGTATTTACTTATCACCTTGGCCGTGTATACATTGTGAGGCTTGAAAAACTCCTTCAATTTTTTTTGTTTTTGTTTTGACAGATGATACGTAATACTAACGTTTTTCTTTCTAATCGAATTAAAATCACGTGTTATGAAAACGTGTTGTTACTAAATCGGGCCCCTGGTCGAATATTAAGTGATAGAGTGGCATATACTTCCCAAGTTACTGACTCATTCTTGCGAAACAAACGTTCCTGCAACCCAAGTACCGTACAGCTTTGAACAAATATAAATCCTTAACAGCAATAACTACATAGCTCGGGTTTCGCGGACATAACTAGTCAGCGCTTTCTAAGGGCGTTAGTTACGAGTTTTAATGACGCCAACTCTACTGTCTGAATAGAAATTGTGGAACTAAAAGGCGGCTTAGTGACGTTATTAGTGGCTTGATACTTTTAAAGCTTGTTTTAGTGCAACTGAGCTTTATGCAGCACCAAAACATGCTTGAAAAAGAAATTGTGCCATGCGTTTCAAAGCACAAAACGCTTATAACTAGATTGACATTAATTTAGCAATTTTCGTTACTGGCTGTACAGTCGCCCTCAGAAGTTGTTCAACACAGACAAATTGAAATGAATCAATAAATAAATTGATTATAATTTTTTATTTTTGTAATTTTCAGAGGACGAAATGCATTTTTTTTTTCAATTTTTATTTATTATTTTATTTAAATATTTGAGATAAGGTGGTCGTAACTTGGAATACCGATGACAACTATAGGTACCTAGGTCCCCTCTTTTTATACGCTTTTTATTAGCTTCATCGGTATGTTTGTTTGTATGTTTGTATGTTTGTATGTCTGTATGTCTGTATGTCTGTATGTCTGTATGTCTGTATGTCTGTATGTTTGTATGTCTGTATGTTTGTATGTTTGTATGTTTGTATGTTTGTATGTTTGTATGTTTGTATGTTTGTATGTTTGTATGTTTGTATGTTTGTATGTTTGTATGTTTGTATGTTTGTATGTTTGTATGTTTGTATGTTTGTATGTTTGTATGTTTGTATGTTTGTATGTTTGTATGTTTGTATGTTTGTATGTTTGTATGTTTGTATGTTTGTATGTTTGTATGTTTGTATGTTTGTATGTTTGTATGTTTGTATGTTTGTATGTTTGTATGTTTGTATGTTTTTATGTTTGTATGTTTGTATGTTTGTATGTTTGTATGTTTGTATGTTTGTATGTTTGTATGTTTGTATGTTTGTATGTTTGTATGTTTGTATGTTTGTATGTTTGTATGTTTGTATGTTTGTATGTTTGTATGTTTGTATGTTTGTATGTTTGTATGTTTGTATGTTTGTATGTTTGTATGTTTGTATGTTTGTATGTTTGTATGTTTGTATGTTTGTATGTTTGTATGTTTGTATGTTTGTATGTTTGTATGTTTGTATGTTTGTATGTTTGTATGTTTGTATGTTTGTATGTTTGTATGTTTGTATGTTTGTATGTTTGTATGTTTGTATGTTTGTATGTTTGTATGTTTGTATGTTTGTATGTTTGTATGTTTGTATGTTTGTATGTTTGTATGTTTGTATGTTTTTATGTTTGTATGTTTGTATGTTTGTATGTTTGTATGTTTGTATGTTTGTATGTTTGTATGTTTGTATGTTTGTATGTTTGTATGTTTGTATGTTTGTATGTTTGTATGTTTGTATGTTTGTATGTTTGTATGTTTGTATCTTTGTATCTTTGTATCTTTGTATCTTTGTATCTTTGTATGTTTGTATGTTTGTATCTTTGTATGTTTGTATGTTTGTTTGTAACCGACTCCTTTGGGCGCGATTTTCACCCACTTTAAATAGCCAGATTTCGTTCAAACTTTATAGATTTATCGAGGACCGATTACACTAATTTGAATAATTATTCCATTTTTCAATTTGCAAAATAAGATTTTTGTTAATTTATATAATTTTCATCTATAGTCGATAAGGCAGAAATTTTAGTTTCCAACCATTATCTTTAGCCGATTTATCTAATATTAACAAATTTTCGAACACCAAAGAGAATTTTTAATTCAACAAAGCATATAATAGTATAAAAAAACTCAAAAAAAATCGTTTTTATAAATAAACAAAACCAAAAAGAAGAAAATGAATAATAGTTTTAAAAAACTAAAAAAACACGCTTTTTATAGAAAACCGAACTAAAAAAATAGAAAATAAGTTTTAATAAATTTAAATTAAGAATAGTGTGAAAAATTTCAAAAAGATAAATGAATAATAGTGTAAATAATGTAACCTTTTTTCCTCACTAGGGTTACACACCGGCTAGTCCAGGTGAGCAACACGAGTTTCTTAATCCCAGGGCGCCTTTAACAGAGGTTCTAGGTAGTGCACAGGTCAGCTGATCTCCAATGAAACTCAATACACAGTTGTACATACATATATTTACATACAAAGAAATACCACAGTCACAGATAGTTATTTAAAAAACATTACACATGAAGTAGAAACATAAATATAAATAGAAGTGATTTTAGAAGCTCAAATTATACAGACATATACAGATAACAATCTTCTCAACAAGGGAGCATCACACAGTTATTGGCACAATTATATATAGACAATGTTGAGGGTATGTATTTCTACCTGATGCCAGCCAGTAGTGGCACACTTAGATGTATAATACACCAGCCTCACGCCGGTCAGCAGTAATAAAGTGACCAGGTACTGTTTAAGGGAACTGATACTTGACCTTGTTTAGCTCAGGTATTCTTGGGACCGTCAGTGGTTGGGGACCGGTAGAGCAGATTCCGGAGCTTCCCTAGTGATCTGTGTTCTCAAGGTCTCGGCCTCCAAGTCACCACGATTGACACCTCAGAGTATCTGTCCTTTTAAATTGTATACAGGGTTTTCTCCCAGAACTAACGACCCTGTTATGAAGATACACAACTTTTATCAATAACACATCTCCATTATGCGAATAGATTAACAGCAATTAAAAGAACAACTTACCAGATCAAATCTGGGAACACACACAAACTATAACCTCCAAACTGAAGATAATCTATGTTTTGACTATAATAACTTCAGACGATAAATTTTCAGAGTAGAGGACTAATGACCTCTCAAACAACAAATCAAATAATCGTGTCACTGCGATCATCCTTATATACTAAAATAATTCTAGATCTTGCGAGAACAATACCGGTGAGGATAATCCCGCTGGAAACTTCGATAAGAATGACCTGACAAAAACAATCGATATGACCGCATAACATACGCCCTCTGACGGGGAGCTGCTACAGACCGCCACATCGATTGCAACCACCGTAGTAGCGACCGTGTCCTACAGATGGCGCTAACCACAATTAAATCTATATATCAATTAATTTTGTATATTCAGTATTGTAATTGTTACAATAAAAAAATGTATTTTATTTTTAAAAAGCGTGGGGTGCTTTTTAAGATATTATCAAAATGATAATCACTCTACTCATGTCTGTCAATAAAATATTTATATCTATTGACCGATATTTATATATATTTTAACACAATTTTCACTGCGCGTTTGACATTAAATCACAAATACGCACATGTGATTAAACGTTAATGCAAATATGGTAGTAGTTCATTTGACCTGTACCTTCATAATGAGATGATAACACTTTTGAATAATTTGTTATTTTTATTAGAAATACGTAACACTTAGTTTAATACTTATTATATTTATATGCCACACCAAGATTTTCGGGGCCCAAGTCAACCTCACTTGCAAGCCGTTACCTGCTGAGCGACGGTGAGGCTTTGCTCTCTTCGATGGGGGAGGAGGGTGTGCCCAAATGCAGTCGCTCCCATAAAAGCTTAGTGTAAGAGAACGGACCCTGGGTAAAGTGCAAGCCATGGATGTAACCGGGATGTGCGCTCGGAGCTTTGCCGGCTGATGATTAAGCGTGTACCACTTAGTAACGTGAAGTCATCATAATCTTTTCGGTAGTCCCGGTCCCAGCCCGGAGTCCGCTTTCTGACTTTTACTTCTCCCCTTCGTACGTTCTCGAGTATTCCTGGCGTAACGTAGTGACATGGAGTGACAGTCAGGAATTAGGCTGACTGTCACTTTAGATTTATAGCTGACTCACACGCGTTTTGGATACAGTTCATTTCTTCTCGATTAGTAGTACCTATATTTGCGCCCTAAGTTATACTACAGTGTTCACTAAATTCTTTATCATTCTTAATTTGAATAAACGTATATCTTACTTTACTGAAAACAAGTCTCAAATAATATTTTAATCAAAAAACAGCGGATGTAGTTTTCGTTCATAATTTTTAAACCGGCGCCAGTGTACTCGTAATAGCTCCTGCAATGGACTTGCAATTGAGACGTCGCGTCGAGCGTAACAGAAGCATTTAACTACATAAGTTGGGGAAGCTTATGTGAATACTAATAATGTTTCGTATGTTGGTAGGTACTTGTTCTTGTAGGTACTACTAGCTAAAGTTGTAGTGTTGCACTACTTTTTTATACGACTTTAATTGTTTGTTTCCTCATATTTTTACACTATAACTTTTTAAATGCCTGAACAGATTTGGCTTTATCATTAGAAATCTTACATCATCCCGAGAGAAATGACGAGTTTATCGATTAAGGAGTCGGCCTTAAGATCGAGAGGGGTTTGAATCCTGGCCATAAACTATTGACGTGAACTCACTATTACACAAGAAATTTAGCTTAGCTGGAGGGATTAGCGGAAATATCATTTCAATTACAAAGAACACATTAAAAAAAAGATGTCTGGAACATTTAAAAAGTCATATAAGAGCATTCATTATTTTAGAATGATATTATCAACACAATGCTGACAAGCTGCGCGTTTTTAATGGCAAGGGTTTTATGAATTTTAATGATATTTAAAATTCAATCATGACCACGTGACTACACAAATTCATTAAACAAATTTAGTGTTAATACTGAAATAAAACTATTTTTAACGGATTCTATCGCGGTTTATTTGATGTTATTTTATATTTTACATTGAACCCGACGTTTCGGTTGCTTTTCAGCAGCCATGGTCACGGGGAGACTAAAGATGGTTGTTGTCTTGAAGTTTGAAGTGAAAGTTATCTCAAAGTACCCGAACTATGTTGAATTGTTGGTGTTACTATTTACGCAGAATGAGCTCACAGTGTCATGAAGTCTTGTTGTATTTTGTTTTTTCTTGGAATTAATTAAGTGAATGACTGGGTCCCAAGCTGGTGGTACATTCCAACCATCTTCTCTATTAAAATTAGGATGTTTTTTAATTTCAATAGCTTCGCGGAGCATCCTAGGTAGGAATCGACTTTCTTTGGCGAGTATCTGTGGTTTATCAAACCTTAAGTAATGTTTGGTCCCCTGTTGCACGTGTTCACATACAGCAGACTTTTTTGAGCGTTGGTGTTTTATGTCAGCTATGTGTTCTTTGACGCGAGTGCCAATGCTTCGCTTGGTTTGACCAATATAAGAGAGCCCACAGTCACAATCTATTTTATAGACCCCTGCATCTTGTAGAGGCAATTGGCACTTGACAGATGGTAAAAATTGACTTATCTTCGTTGGCGGCTTGTAGTATGTGTTAATTGAAGCTCGCTTCAAGATGTAGCCAATCTTGTCAGTGACCCCTCGTATGTATGGTAGGACTGCAGGCTGGCGCTCGACAGTGGCTGACTTTTCTCGGGATCTGTGACTGATGCGCGGTTGTTTGAGCTTGTTGTCATACAGAACTTGTTTGACATGTTGTAGCTCAGCGTCCAGGTGTTTCTTGTCACAGATCCCACGGGCTCTTTGAAACAAAGACATTCCCACGGTAGCTAACTGTTTCGGGTGGTGGTGAGATTCACCGTTTAAGTACCTATCACTATGGGTCTTTTTCCTATACACAGTATGGCTCAAAGTATTATTAGAGTTTCTGATTACAAGAACATCTAGGAAAGCTAATGAATTATTTGCCTCTAATTCCATAGTGAATTGTATGTTGTTATTAATGGAATTAAGGTGTGTTAAAAATGTATTTATACTATCTGTTGGTAGTATTGTGAAGGTGTCATCTACATACCGTTTATAAAATCTAGGTGTAATGGCAGCCGTCTGCATAGCTCGCGCCTCGAAGGCCTCCATATATATGTCAGCAACAACAGGCGATACTGGGGAGCCCATTGCCACGCCATCGATTTGTATGTAGAACTTATCATCCCACAACAGGTAGCCAGTTGTTAAGCAGTGATTTAGTATTTCTGCATATTCCTCAGGCATGGTGTTCTCTATTAACTTTCTCCTAACTATGTCTATACAGTCATGTACAGGTATGCATGTAAATAATGACTGTACATCAAAACTGACCATTGTTTCATTATTAGTGAGATGTAGGTGTTTAATTTCACTAACAAAATGGTAAAAATCTCTAACATATGCTGTTGAATTACCTCGAAGTGGTGAGAGTACCTTCGCTACGTGCTGAGCCAGTCTGTAAGTTGGTGTGTCGATCTGGTGTAACGCTCCCCCTTAAAGTTTGTCCGAAAGTATATCCCTCACTGATGAGACGATGGACCTGAATGCAGCAACTGATTACCGTGCTGAAGGCACTGAGAGTATCCGTTACTATTATATCCTCCAAGTTTAGGAAGATACTATTAAAAGTTTGGCTTTATTGTGATCGTCTAAATATTTATAAGTATGGAACCCTTTATACGTTGTGTTTAAGCATTGTAGTAACTCATAGTCCTTTATTTGGTACATTGAGACAAGACAAGAGTACATGGTATTGAGAACACTGATTTCAATCTAATTCCTATAACTATTATTCTATCTAGTAATAAAGTTAAATAATGTTCCTATACAACTACATTGAATCCCTGAACCTAATATGATTTAAGATTTTGATTTTAGAAGCTACCTAGTCTCTATAGTGATAATTAGTGATATTTATAAAATTCTGAATACTAAGTTCTTTCCTAAGTGATCCTAGATATAGACATTAAGTTTTGTGTACCTTTAAATGCAAGCTAGTTCAATTTCACAGTATGATATATAAGCATTTAGTTTAGGTAAAGTAAAGATATAACACACACAATATGGAGTTGTCTTACCATAACTGGACCCTGCAAAGGAAATGTATATAGTTTTCTTTTATACAATTTGAGTTATTTAGACAAAGAGATAGTAAATATTGGTAGTCAAGTAAATAAAATGTGTGATTAAATACATATGTGGTTAATAATTAGTTACCTTGAGATAACCTACATAGTAGATTATCTCAGAGTAGCCGGAAAATATGTGTAGACTGCTAGGATGGGGTATTTTTATAGGTAATAAGGAATCCTATGACCGGTTCCATTGCTGGAACCGGGGAGGCCGCATCCACCAAAACCCCAGGCCCCCAACGAGCAACCAATCCTCTCCAGAGCTGAAGGCATACTACTCTTAAATTATGCACAACCTTAGTGCTTTACAAAATAAAAATAGTATCGAATTGGGAATGAGTGCCCATAGGTTAGATGCAAATATATCCAGTCTAACGAATGTATAGCTCGAATCATTGCTGTAGTGTATTCATACACAGGCAGTAATTGGGTAACCCCTTGTGCAGTTCATCTAGAACACGGCCAATGAGTTACTAGCGCTGATATGGGTACCAGCTGTAAACAGACATGGTAATATATATGGTAAGGTTTCGCGAGCTTGTGGCAACTGTCCACGTTTCAGGGTCAAGTGATACCGCGACCAAACGCTTTCAAGACACAATGCGAGCTTGTGGCAACTGTCCACGTTTCAGGGTCAAGCGATACCGCGACCAAACGCTTTCAAGACACAATGCGAGCTTGTGGCAACTGTCCACGTTTCAGGGTCAAGCGATACTGCGACCAAACGCTTTCAAGACACAATGCGAGCTTGTGGCAACTGTCCACGTTTCAGGGTCAAGCGATACCGCGACCAAACGCTTTCAAGACACAATGCGAGCTTGTGGCAACTGTCCACGTTTCAGGGTCAAGCGATACTGCGACCAAACGCTTTCAAGACACAATGCGAGCTTGTGGCAACTGTCCACGTTTCAGGGTCAAGCGATACCGCGACCAAACGCTTTCAAGACACAAGTATTTTCCCCACACCGATAAAGACATAATAATAAGTAGATAGGTAAGTATGATAGCATGTATTGCGAGGGCTTAGCCCAGCATGACATATCACTTACAATGAGACGAGCTCACATCCGTCAAACAGGATACATAAATCGAATTGGACATTGATCCTGTAAATAATTTGTTTTAAATGTCTGAATTAAATCAGGCACTCACAAGGACTGGATAAAGACAAAGGAATTGTCAAGAGTTAAATGAAGCTGCTTTGTAAGACATAACAATCATTTACTCAAGTAATTACCGTACCTTTGAGCTTCTCATCTTTACAATGAAAGTGAGGTCTGTATTTGATAGGAATAATAGTCCAGCAGATGGCTGTATGTATACACAATACGACACAAAGTGGACTGTCTGATCTTGTCCTATCACCAGTTGAGAAACCGTATGATACTACAAGATGAGCTCAGTAGGGTTGAGCTAGCTAAGGGGCATCAGTTCGTCACTAAACCTCCCCTCAGACCGAACCAATATCAGCAATGAACTGAGTCAGGGTATGATTATGTTACCTTACTTGATTAAGCAAGGTTTCACAACACACATCGACAATCCATTACTAGCTATTGTTGCGTACAGTACTGTTGTCTCGGCAGACTAGGCAAGTAAAGGGACGCTACATTCCATCCACTAGAATAAACATTTAGTTTGTCTAGCACATAGAATGCGATATCCAACGCTGAACGGGCTCTGCCCAATTGGGGTTCCCTATAATAAAACAACGGTCGAATACAGCCATCCTCTGGACTCATCCCAGACAGACTGTTGAATTTCAGTAGAACCATCGTAAGAAATAAGATAGCTCAATTTCTCAAACCTTTACCTCATTCCAAGCAAACTTAAGAACTTGGGAGGCTCTTAAGCGTGCCTAGAACTACATATGTCGTGTACACAAGGGTATTGTGTAGTGTGCGGGATAAGTGTAATGATGAGTGTATAAAGTAATATTTTATAAGTTAGTCTAACAAGTCATATGACCCATTAATCACACTTTGAATATTAAATGCCATTACAGATACAGGCTAAGAATCTACAATAGACATCCCAGGCTTATAGAACCTAGCCATCTAGATTTTGGTAAGGTAACATTAAAAGAAAATGTTAGTAGCAACTTGCTTACATACCTATAGGTTAACGGCAATAAAAGTTTTGTAATCTATTCAGGTGACCTAGATTTTAATGATTATGGAAAGAACGCACAGGACATACAATAAATTTGTAAATCATAGTACAAATAATGTCTGTCAACATTCCATAGGGACATGTGATCAGACGCAAAGGAAGAAAGCCACAACATAGATACAGTTCAAGTTAATAAGTTGTTCACTACTCACCAACCCGCTGCTGGAGCGTCTCTTATACTCACAATTACTGCTACCACCTTCACACCAAACCACACACCACCTATATCGGGAGACACGCCCTAATCTAGCTACGAAATTACCCTTAACCCACCTACATTCAACCCAGTGGCAAGCAAATGGAATAATCTCTACAAGGTTTGCCCTAAAATTTAGGATTCTAAACTAGATTTATAGCTTAGTACATACTGCATGAACCCAGTCACCTCATCCCAGATAGAGAGCCTCGAGTACTCTAAACCCAGCATGAATCGACAGAGAACGCTATCATAGCATAGCCACAGTCTGATCCCTGACTTGACTTGGCCAAAGTCAACCCAGTTCACATACCATGACCACACCAGATATATAAATCTTAGGTTTTAAAGGGAAATTTATATCCTATTTTATTTTTCTACCTCCAACCTACAAAAGTAAATTATCATGAATACAATTTATGAAACCTAAATACAGTCAACATTTTAAGAATTAGAAGAACAGAAACTAAGATAACTCACCACGCAGGCTACAAGGCTTTCTAAAATTCGGATGAACTTTTCAGCAACTTAAGTTCTCGACGAATTCTTGAAGACTCCTCCTATTATATCCCGGTACGCTCCTTTTATTCCTCTTACTACCCCCCTTTCCTATAATCACGCCACTACACGTCATCTCTTCTGAGTAGCCATAAAACAATATGTTTCAAAGCCACTACTAACTATCGACTATTTGAAATTAATAACGGAAGCTATCAGCCTAAACAAATAAATTCACTTCAACTATTCCTACTCTTTAAATTGTCTTGTAACCAAATTAACATGAGATTATACCAAAATTATATTAAAAGTTAATAAAAGGAATCATTAAGTCTTGAATTGTCCTTATAATTTTTATTTTACTTTTAGGCCAACAATGTATGAGCAGTGAGAAGGGTATTTTAATGTTAATCTGCAACGTCTGAAGCCGTTCTGAACAGCAAGCCCCCATCCTCAGACCGCCAATGCAATCTCGATGGTTGGACCGTCACACTGGCTTACAATAGGACGTAGGGGAGCATTTTCCTTGTGTATTTTCGCTAATCCATATAGTTTTGGAGGTTTTATGCACGAAGGTATTAATGTATTTACGTCGATTTGTAACTTTTCGGAGTATTTATTTATGATATCACGAGTTTGTTTCAATATCTTATTAGTAGGGTCTGTCTTGACCTGTTAATACGTGGTTTCATCCGATAAAAGATTTTCAATTTTTTGTTTATAGTCCGACGTATCCATTACTACCGTAGCGTTTCCCTTATCCGCACGGAGAACTGTGATTTCTGGCCTAGCTCGCAAGTTCTTCAATGCGATGAATTCGTCTCTGGGAAGGTTCGATTTGGGTACTTTACTTCGACGCAATAACGATGAAACATCCTGGCGTATAGCCTCCAAATCTTCCTTTTTCATATTATTCTTAACTAGGCAGTCCTCAACATTGCAAATAATGGTCTCATACGGTATCCTAGACGGTGTTATCGCATAATTTAAACCTCTTGATAGAACTTTTTCGGTGGCATTGTCTAACTTTTGTTTTGACAGATTAATAACTGACAGTTTGGTAGACGGCGGCGTGCCATTGGTCCGTCTTGTGACGTTTCGTTCCGTTGAGTTGTCATTTGATTTTGATAATAGTTTTTCATATTTTTGTATTTTGTTAATTTTACACGCATAATATTTAGATTTTTCTCTGTTATTTACTGCATCAATGCATCTTTTAAAATCAAATGGGGTTACTAAGTTCTGTATTTTGTTAGACAAATGTTCCACTTTTTTGTTTATACTGCATAACTCAACGCGATGTTCTCGGATACTCAATATTAATAACTTCTTACTTGCCTGTTCTAAGATCTTAGCGCTTCCTCGTATGTCGTTTTTAGCTGCTATTTTGACACACGTAGGAATGAGATTATGGTCTCGGCATCTCTTCAAGAATATTAAAGATGTTATATATCTTGCGCGCTTGGTTTGAAGATCTTCTAATTGTCGTATTAATTTTGCTGTTTGCAGTCCGTACTGTTCTACATGATATTGTCGGAAGTTTACGCGAATGTTACACATTGAAATAAAACTATTTTTAACGGATTCTATCGCGGTTTATTTGATGTTATTTTATATTTTACATTGAACCCGACGTTTCGGTTGCTTTTCAGCAGCCATGGTCACGGGGAGACTAAAGATGGTTGTTGTCTTGAAGTTTGAAGTGAAAGTTATCTCAAAGTACCCGAACTATGTTGAATTGTTGGTGTTACTATTTACGCAGAATGAGCTCACAGTGTCATGAAGTCTTGTTGTATTTTGTTTTTTCTTGGAATTAATTAAGTGAATGACTGGGTCCCAAGCTGGTGGTACATTCCAACCATCTTCTCTATTAAAATTAGGATGTTTTTTAATTTCAATAGCTTCGCGGAGCATCCTAGGTAGGAATCGACTTTCTTTGGCGAGTATCTGTGGTTTATCAAACCTTAAGTAATGTTTGGTCCCCTTTTGCACGTGTTCACATACAGCAGACTTTTTTGAGCGTTGGTGTTTTATGTCAGCTATGTGTTCTTTGACGCGAGTGCCAATGCTTCGCTTGGTTTGACCAATATGGCTGCTGAAAAGCAACCGAAACGTCGGGTTCAATGTAAAATATAAAATAACATCAAATAAACCGCGATAGAATCCGTTAAAAATAGTTTTATTTCAATGTGTAACATTCGCGTAAACTTCCGACAATATCATAGTGTTAATACTGTCTAATTTTGCACAATGCTTGATGTGATTATATATGATTACCCTATATAGTAAAACATAAACGAACTAATCAACAGGAGTCCGTAATCATATACAGCAAACGAACTGACATGGCAATGGCATAATTACTTCAAAGTATTCAAACATAGAAGCCTCGTTGGCATCTGTACCGCCAAAGTTAATCGCATTACATGAATTATGCTGTGCTCGTACAGGGAACACGTACGTACGTCATGGGCTGTTATTTAAAACAAGTTTGTAACTTAAAAGCGGTGCAAGCGTAATCGTAAACTGTCAGATTTTACACGTAAACGTGAGGTATCTAGTCGAAACCCACCCCTCACATAATGGATGTGAATCTAGACATAATACAAGCAATTTAATATTTTGTAGTTGGAAAGGTTAATGAGGATGTTTTTTGCCAACCTCACCTGTAAGTCGATACACCTGATGGACGAGGCTACGGCGCAGGCTTTCCTCTTAGGGTTTAGGTCAAACAGCAGTCGCTTCAATAAAAGCCGACTAAAAGGAAGAAAAGGAGCGGAGGTGGTTATGTTGGATCAAACCGACCAAAACCTCACTCCGTCTCGGATCTTTAATGCTGGGGTGCAAGGACACATTCACGAAATAAATTCAACTGATAAGGTAACTAACATAACTTGATTCTAAGGCTAGCTACTATTATAATAATATTCATCTTTATGTTAGTTTATTTTTGGACGCAGTGTAGGTATTTCTTTATATTATTTGGTTAATTGATTACTATGCACCATTATTATCGTGGGACCTCTCTATTACTTTAATTATTATTTGACGTGCTACTCAAATTTATAGAATCACTGTTCACATAATTTTATAAATGATAAAATTTTGTTAACACGTTAATATGCTCATGTTTATGGCATACCATTATTTCAATTGTTTTCATTTAATGAACATTGTCTATCACTTGTGATACAAAAAAAAACTAAAAAGTACAAATTGATTAAAAAGATTTTCAAACTAAAATAGTCCAAATTGAATTCTGACTTACTGAATTTGAGTTGACACGTGAAAATCACTTTTTGGATCACAAATAAAATGAATACTACTCTAATAACCATAACAATATATTATACACTTGTCGGAAAATCCAGAAAAACCCAAATATTTTAGCCCCATACCAATTGCATAAAATAAATTACTACGTACCATGCCTGTGTCACCGTACCGATCCATGTACACTTTGTATTGCAAACTGCCTTCAGCTTCGTGCAACGGTAGCTCGTGAAATACATTTGACGACACGCTTCGACAATAACTATCATCGGTGATAGATCGTGGAGAAGTAATGATCCATTCCAATTGTCATGCAACAATGCACGTAAAGTAGCCATATGGTACTTAGTACACAGTGTACTACACAGGTACTCAAGTATTAAAGACCGACGACTATGTGTGGTGAAGTAGCAGAGCGTTCGACTGCAACGTTCAAGAACGTCGGTTTGATTCGTATGCATGAGATGAGTATGTCTATTTGCATTGGGCTGGAGGGGCTCATAGTATTGCAAGGTTAACCGAAACTAGTCAGGTCAGTCTTAGGATGGATGACCATTCTTAACGAATTGGGCTCCGCCCTTTGGATAGTACGTTAAGCCATCGCTCCCGATGCCATACAAACATCTGTGGCATTCGTTACGGATAATTGGAGCCCTAAAAAATTTGTCAAGCTTATCTAACTACAGAGCGGAGGGTTCTAGCGGGACTTCACAAAAAAAAAAAAAAAAACTACAGAAGTTCGATATAGCCAGAGGGTTCTGTTAGTCAGGATCAGGATGACGGCAGTCACTGCACATAAAATATAGAAGTTCAGCTGTTTCATAGTTAGACTGATAATCAACCCCAACTAAGCTGGTAAAAGGTTTGGAGGATGAGAATGCATTGGTTTGGATGCTAATAATTTTAATCTACGAGTATATATATGAATCAAAGTCGTGTTAGTGATGACCGGGATAAACGCAAGAACGGGTGGATCGATGTTCATGATCTTTGATTTTTAAATTTATCTACGCCTTTTTCGTAGCGGAAATCGTCATGGTTATTCCCCCGCTGGCCAGGGTGGTTATATAGGACTCGAACCCATTAAAACGTCACACCGTCTCGGGTCTTTAATACTGGGGTGCAAGGGGACATTCACGAAATAAATTCAGCTGATAAGGAAACCAACATAACTTGATCCTAAGCCGGAACGAAGTTTGCCGCGTCAGATAGTCATGTCATAAGAGCTTCATATCTTCATCATCATTCTAGCATTCAGCCCGGTTTTTTATCTGAGACTTTCACCAGTCTTAGTAAAATGGTTCTGTTGGTTAGCATTCGTATACGAAACCCTAAAAAGTAATTTAGTACTACTTTGTGAAATTCATATTACGATCTTAAGGTAACCCAACAGTTGAAATGTTGAACTTCAAATAAAGTACTTTTTATATCGTTAAGGAGGATTATACTAAATTCTTTGGCCTGTGTTTCGCATTATGACCACCCTAGGTTTTTTATCTCGCATAATAATACTCTTTTATACAATTATATGTTTTCTTAATGAAGGCGTTCTTAGATATTTTATGTATAATATTACACAATCTATATTTAAATTAGTAGGTACTCGTATTTTAATTTAAAACTAGATTACATATATTTTATTACAAATCTTAGCAATAATATGAACGCAACAGTTTAGATGGATGGATGGATGGAATGTTTGTTACTCAACTACACAAGAACAGCTGAATGAATCTGGGTGAAACTTAGAACAGAAATGGAATTATAGTATCCATTTGACCATGGCTGCTGAAAAGCAACCGAAACATCGGGATCAGTGCACTTAAATAATAAAATAACACTAAATGCATCGTGATAGAATCCGTTGACAATACTTTTATTTCGATGCGTATACTAGCGCAAACTCCCGAAAATATCAGCTAATACATCGGCTAAATTATACGGACTATTGAGCTACAAAGTCTCAATTATAGAGGTTAACATCGATAAAATCTAAGAAATCTAGTCTCAGTTTTAATTCTTAGTTAAATACATTCAAGTATTAGTCAAATAGGTTTGAAAATTTCCAGTAACAGAGGTTTTTCAATGCGAAAGTATCAGGACATTATTGTAATTATCGATAGGCTTCATAGTAAATTTAAATGAACACATTATACATTAGTAGATTACTCCTACCTAGCAGGAATCGAACCCACGACCTCCAACGTGGCAGACAAACGCTCTTCCGCTACGCCACGGAGGTCATCAAGCCAAACTCAGAGGAGAAGAAGGAATAAGCTGACCACCGACCAGTTAAACCCTCGAATGTTACCAAAAACAACGCTACGAGAATGATAATTACTCGCAATTCTAACAGAGGTTACTATTTGATTAAAAAAAACTCTCAAAAGTATTTACTACAGAATTTTTACTCGTAGACTCGTAGACCAGTATATACAATTTCAACAAAGTTTTCTCTGAGATAAACTAGAAGCTTTTCAAACTGGAATTCTTATTAAAGCGAAGTAGTGGATGAAAGTGAGTAAAGGATTGTTCTGGTTGAGTTGTTTTACAGATTTCAATCTAGACTGTATTAACAGCTCCGTATAATTAGCTTGTTATTGTAGTTCTTACTCAGGGAATCTTTCATGAGAATTGTTATTTACGAGATTATAATTGAAGTACATGCTATAAAACTGATTGGGTAGTGAAGGTGAGTGTTGATGTACATCAACAAAAGGGGCCCTTTCTAAACCTAGACTTGGGTCGCAAGTCCCAGGCACTGTCCCGAGTTCCCAACTCAGCAACGCGATGGACCCGGCACCCGCACGGAAAATCCATGGATTGCTAAGAATGTCGGTCTCTTTTTCTAACTGTACAAGAAAGGAAGAGATTCTAAACTTTTGATTTATTATTATGTGTATAATTCTAATAATCTATCAAACACTTACAATCCAAGCACTATTTGTGTCTGTAGCACATAGTGCATTCTGTAGCATATCACGCCAACTTTTAAGTGTGAAAAAAGTATGCTATGAGTGTAACAAAATATTTCTAATTTTGAATATAATTCGTGAGCTTTAAATAAGTCACTTCTTTTTAATTTAATAAAGGGGCATTAAAGGGTTTCCATAAATTTAAACGGCAATCAAACTGAAGCTAGAGACACTGTCGATTTCAGTCGGTTTGAGCCCGACGTACCCACCCTACTGTTACTTCCGGGCTTCCGCATGTAAAAAAGGCTTTGCAGCTTTGCGTAATTAATTGTTAGTAAACTGTCTTGTAACATAACATAACTTCACGCCTGTTTCCCCGAAGGGGTAGGCAGAGGTGTTTTACATTCTTCTATCTTTAGACAATCAGTTGTTCTGTATATTGGAGATATTTAAAACAAGTTAAATTCCTGAGACGAGCTCAGCCGAATACAAGGGATTTTCGATTTTGCGTTTTTTTTTTGCGATTTTTTGCGATTTTTTTTTATCTTGCAATGGTTCACCCCAGCACGAATCTATTACCGAAAACAGCTACTCGATAGCACATCTCCTTCATACCCAAAACCGTGACAGAAAATTGGCAACGACGACGACGTCGACGACAACTCCTTAGCAATAGGGCATTTCTAAAGAAAATCCCTAAAAATAAGTTGGGCTAGGTATGTTAAATGAATGATTCAGAACACAACTTTTTTGGAATTGTCTGTTTGTACGCGATGGTACAAAACCTAGTTAACAGATTTTAATGCGGCTTTTAGAAAGGTCTTGTTCAGACTTAAAATGCATCGTATGTTTGATTGCAAGCTGTTAAGTAGAACAGGATATATTACCAATAAGGGTTCCGTTTTTGTCATTTGGCTACGAAACCCTAAAAACGATAACCAACCTCCGCGTGGGTAGAGTCGCGGGCATCAGCTAGTCTGTAATAAAAAGTACTAACGCGGTAAGCAAGTTTTAACAAGTAATAAAATTAATTACATACCAGCAGCGAGAAAACAGATATTTCCTCTGTTAAGAAACAGTTCAATGGATTTTTTTTATTAGAATTAGATGAATCAGAATACATCTCTTTATTTGCATTGTGATGTAAGTTTACTTAAATCCAGCGAAAACACCGTTCGAAAAATATTATATTAGTATTATTATAATATATATAAATATATACAGAGTCAATTAGATAATGAAAACTAATACCTTATTTTCAGTGGGAATGAATCCCCATAGTGAATTTTCAAATGGTATGGATAGGTATACCATTTGAAATGTATGTAAATAAGATAATTCCGCGAATGTACCTTTGATAAATTGAAACTATGTTCTTTATCAACAATAGGAACGTCAGGATATGTTTCACTTAAGATATAACGAGAGGTAATCAATCAAATATATAATTAAACTCTGGTAGTGTGTCAATGTAGTTTTGTAACATACAGTTTTACGTGCCTACGATAACTTTCATTATTTGATTCTAACTATTAAATAAATTATCTTATTTAAATTTCGGTTCTCCTCTAATAATAAAATTAATGTACAATACCTACTGTGAATGTCTGCGTCAAATAGTAAAAGTTTTTTGGTTCTAGTTTATTTTGCATCTAAATTGAAGTATTTTAACTTCAGATTCTTGAAATAATTTTAATCAAACATAACATCATAACATCACATAACATAACTTCACGCCTGTAGCCCTTAAGGGATAGGCAGAGGTGTATTATATACCCACGATTCGCCAGCGGACAGGATGTTAAGGTCCCAATCTAATAGGAGGCGAGCCTATTGCCATATACCGGGCACATTATTAAGCGAGCGATAATTAAAATTTATTAATGCACACATAACTACGAAGAGTCAGAGGTGTGTGCCCGGGGCGACTGGGGATCGAACTCGAGACCTCGTCTCAGCAGTCCGTTACGTACGCGACTGGGCTATCGCCGCTTTAATCTAAATCTTTTTAATCAAAATAATAATTTAAAAAGAAAAGAATCACGCCAGCTTTTTCTGACTACCCCGTGCAGATTTTATGAGAGTTAGAGTAAAGTTTGCTACGTATAGTAGATGAAAAACTTTCACTTTCATCTTACAAATAATGATTCTTGTCGCATACTAAAATCTAGTTACATTTTAGGTCCAAAAAGTATTCAACGTCGCATTTTATTCGTAAAATAATAATCGCTTTCAAGTTAAATTAAACTACGTTAAACTAAAAACATGATTTTCCAGTTTAGTTTGAATTGATCGCAGTTTCCAATATTGATGAAATCGAAAAGGTTAGTTCTCCATAAACATACTAGTAGGTATACAGAATGAGATCTTCATCAAAGTTACTGAACATAAACAGTTAAAGCTGTCACGAATATCATGTCCTATCATATATGAATATCATATCATAATATATACTCACGCCTTTTTTTGTTTACGGGCATCATAAATGATAAAAATAAAGTTACATCAATTTTGTTCGAAAATTTTAACATAAATTGACATTAATTGGGTTCAATATATATCCATGACAGTTAATTTAACCCAGTTTCAGTCATCGGATTGTTGAAGGATTGAAGGTTGAAAGATTGCGGAATGAAATTTTACATTATTAATGTACCACAATCTGTTTTTTATTTTGTACCATTTATTTTCATTTGCCTTACTCTGCTCACAAATCGAAATAAATGATATTGGTTTTAACGTGTTTTAGAAGGTAGGTTTGATATATTATCAAGAAGAAAATTACCGCTAAACATTTATAAAAAAATTCTCCCGGCGTCTGAAGACCCGAGACGGCGTGCGGTTTTAGTCGGTGCAAGCCCGACATAACCGCCCCCGCTGGCCGGCGGGGGGGTATCCGAAGGGATTTCCGCACGATAAAAAAAAAAAAAAAGGTACTGACGTCGCAATACAAAGAACACTACTTCCAGGAACATGAAGTTTTTGAAGCCGTAGTGATGAATCTTCACCTAAAAGCTTTTCAAGTTGTGGATCAGAGCTTTGGTTTTGGGCAAGTGTTTCAAGGCTTATTGGCGCTCCGAGGCAATTCAACTAAAGCTCGCTATTGAATAGATTTTAATAGATGTTTTAATATAATTACAAATAGAAATAATAATACTGGTCTAATGCTAGAATTTTCGTTGCACTACATAACTAAGCTAATTACATTTTGTGAAGTGTCAGTAAGGCGCTCCCTCCCTCCCGCTCCCGCTCCCGCTCCGCCGTCTCTTTCGCGAGCATTACCGGCTCGCAGAAAGAGGCGGCGGCGTGCCACTTGCTCCCTTCGGAGACCACGGCCCTCACCATGGTCTCCAACGAGAGAACGTCCACGCCCAGGACCGCAACGAGATCCCGGCGTCGACTCGCCCACGCAGGGCACTCCACTAACGTGTGGAGACCCGTGTCTTCGCCGGAATCCTCGCAGTGCTGACACTGCGGCGTTGTCTCCCGGTGGTTGCGCCATAGATACTTACCGAAGCACCCGTGTCCGGTAAATATTTGGCACATTCGGTAGGAGAGGTCACCGTGGTGCCTCTCCAACCACTCCTTCATGATCAGCCTCACCGCCGCAATGGTGGATGCCCCCACCTTGGGTGCTCAAGTCGCACCCTCCATGTCTCCATGAGTTCCCGTCGGAGCTGGGACCGCTGAGCACTGAATTCTCGGGGCTTCGGCCTATGGCCCCACTCCAGCGCCTCCTTTCGCCATTGGTACAACAGCGCAAGGGCTCTCGCTTCCAGGTCCCATGGAGGGGTCCCAGCTAGGAGACATGCCGCCTCGACGGAGATCGTGCGATACCCCCTGATGACTCTGACGGCCATTGCTTTTAACGGGCTGTTTAGAACAGCCACGTTGCGGGCCGCCAGAGTCTCCGCCCAACGGGGGCCCCGTATAGGGCCATGCTTCGCACGATCCCCAGGTACAGTCTCCTAGTAGGGGTGTGTGTTGGGTAACCTCCTCGAGTGTCGCTCCGATTCCGATCCCGCTGCAATCCGGGGGGAACGGAATCGGAGCGGCCGGTACACCCTGGGCGGCGGTCAATGGCTTCCCCTTCACCCCTTCATAGGGTTGGCATTGATCGTCGGCCAATACCCAACGTGGCGGGAACACATCGCTCTCCGTACTCCTCTGCTTTCAGAGGAGACAGGATGAGCGATGCTGTTAGTGGTGAGATGGCCCAGAGTCAGCCGGGGTGCGAGGGATATGCTCTATGGGTAACCTTACACCCCGGCGTCTGAAGACCCGAGACGGCGTGCGGTTTTAGTCGGTGCAAGCCCGACATAACCGCCCCCGCTGGCTGGCGGGGGGGTATCCGAAGGGATTTCCGCACGATAAAAAAAAAAAAAAAAAAGGTACAGTCTCCTAGTGGGGGCGTTGGGTCCCTTAACGTTGGGCATCAGCCGCGATAGCGCGGCCGCAGCCCCCCTCAGTTTCGGGACCAGACTTCGGAGATGAGGTCCGAAGTCCCATCGGCTATCGAGTACGAGCCCAAGGTACTTCATCGTGGGCTCGATGCCGATGTTTACGCCCCCTACGGTTATGCTGGTTCCCACAGGTGGCCCCCTCCGAGGCCCGTGAAAACACATGGCCTGGGATTTGTGGAGAGCCACCTCGAGTCCCAACCGCCGTATTCGACCCACGACTTGAGCAACCCCTGCCGTGGCCTTTAGTGCCGCGCTTCGGTACGTTGCTCCCCGCGCCATAACGAGGGTGTCGTCAGCATAACAAATTATGCTGATACCCTCGAGCAATGCACCGCGCAGCACCCAGTCGTATACGATGTTCCACAGGAGTGGCCCTAGCTCCGACCCCTGTGGAACACCGCACGACACTTCTCGCCGCCCTGGCCCTAGCCAGCTCGGGTAAACTATGGCCCTCTCAGATAGGTATACCTCGACAATGCGGCGGAGGTAAGGAGGCACTCCGTGATACGCGAGCGCCTCCCTAACGCAGTTCCAGGGTAGGGTGTTGAAGGCGTTGGCGATTTCGAGAGACACTGCCACCAGTACCCCACCCCGCGAGACTACTTCCTCAGCCAGGTGCCTAACGCGCATGATCGCTTCCACGGTGGAGCGCCCCCGGCGGAAACCGAACTGGTTGTCCGCCAGGTCTGGCCCCACGTTCGTGAGATGCTCGACGAGGCGCTCTGCAATAATCCGCTCAAAGAGCTTGCACACCTCGTCGAGCAACATGATCGGCCGGTAACCGGTCCGCCGGCCGCCCCACCTTCCGGATAAGGACCAGTTTCCCCATCTTCCACGCCTTTGGAAACTGGCCCCTTTCGAGGCATGCGGTAAAGAGTGCCACCAGTCGAGGCCCCAGCTCCTTAAGGGCCAAGACCCATGCTCGGCCTGGAATGCCGTCGGGTCCGGGGGCAGTGCTTTTCCGAGCTTTAAGCCGGAGCACTACTACCCCTAGTTCGCTCTCCCTGACTTCGGGTACATCACTCTCGCTATTATCAGCGTCAGGCGCCTGAGGCGGAGCCATACGCGAAGGAACATGCTCCTCGGGAACAGGGAGCCCAGGATCCCTTCCAGCCGCACTGGCTGGAGGCTCTGGGTCAGTAGGGGCGCCCTTGGGCGGATTTTGCCCCTGACCGCAAGCTCCAGAGACTCCAGCAGCTCTTCGCGGGCCCACCGTTTGGCCTGCTTTATTGATACCTGGAGGGTCCTCTTGGCCCCCTTGTACGCCTCATATAGCTCCACCTCTCGGGCTGCCGCATCGTCTGGGCGGCGACGCCTCCGGTGAAAACTGGTGTACTGGCGGCGAGCGGTCACGGACGCTGCTCGCAGCTGTGCGATTTCCGCTGACCACCAGTACACCTGCTTCTTTGCCGGGCCGGGCTTTACCCTAGGCATCGCCGCATCGCAGATATGCGACATGGCTCTCCTGAACCATTCCACCTCTGCGTCGACATCGGCAGGCCTGGCCGGTGACGGAATCCAGGCCTGCACTATGGATGCCTCCAGGAGAGCCTCCCGATTCAGGCGTCTGAGCGCCCAACGTGAATCTGAGGGATTCGCGATTGTCGGCGGCAGGTTGGGTGGAGGGGAGACGTTGAACCGAATGTACCTATGGTCAGACGACGTCTCCTCCTCTTCCACCACGCGCCAACCCTGGGGCGAGAGCAGAGGTCGCGAATGCAACATCCACGACCGAACTGAGCCCCCACCGCTCCCAGGTGGCGACACTCCCCCGGTTGAGGACCTCTAGGCCACGGGTGTTGGGCCAGTCCTCCAGAACTCGCCCCTTGGCATTGGTTTCCCGGGAGCCCCAAGCCAGAGACCAGGCGTTGAAGTCTCCCAGGACCAAGACAGGGCGAGGACGGCACTCAGCGAGAACGATGTCCAGTCCAGCGAGCCATAGCTCAAGCTCATACTGGTCAAGGCTTGGCGAGAAGTAGACGGCCACGACAGCTAACCCCTCATAGTACGCCACGACACAGCCTCGGCCCCTTACAATGACTGCAAGACGCGAGGTGTCCGCGGCGGAACCCCCAAAGACGGTCGCTACGCCGTCCAGGTCCACCGGGCTTCCGGGGTGGACCCAGTACGGTTCAGCGACCACGACCACATTAATAGACCACTCCGCGATGCTCTGGTACAGAAGATCCTGAGCACCGGTGCAGTGGTTTATGTTCACCTGCAGGATGCGGATTGGCGTGTCCATTAATGGACGTCCATCTCCGCATCCCGCCGCGAATGTGGCCGCTCTTGAGCGGCACCCCCGCTACCCGCAGCGGACGAACGGGGCTTTGGCCTCGAGGCGGCGCAGGATCGACTGTCTACCTGGTGCTCCACCGCTTTGCCCTCCGCTACGCATTTGAAGCAGTGCGGAGGAGCATCGCAGGTGGTAGCCTTGTGCCCGGGCTGACTACAGCGGAAGCACCGGTCCCCCACGGTGTCTCCCGCTGTGCACTGCACTCCCACATGCCCCACAGCCAGGCACCTAAAGCACCTGGTCTCGCGGGGCTGCAGGAGTTGCACCCACGCCTTAAGGAAGCCCCCAACGAGGCGGCTCTGTCCGTCCGCAATCTTCTGCGCCGTTGCGACGGGGCAGTTGATGACTGCCGTGCCGTGACCGGTGGGGCTGAACCGGATTTCTCCAGCTCTCACCTGATCACGGGGGCAGCCGCCCGCCTCCACGACGGCGGAGATAATTTCTTCCGTCGTGGCCGCATCATCCAGACCCGAAATGCGCAAACCTGCGCATTTGTTGGGTCTGGTGATGAGGACGGCTTCCGAGTCCAGCGACTCCCTAAGCCTGGCCGCTAGGGCATCAGCCTTGGGGCCGCTGGTGGCGCCGGAGACCTCGAGGAGGCGAGCTCCGGTGCGAGTCGTCTTGCACCGGAGTCCACCCTCAATCTCGAGGGCTTTGAGGTCCACTGAGGCTTTCACCTGCCTTAGGACCTGGGCGTATCCCACGCCCTTCTCCACACCCTCCGTCGTCACCGTCTGGACGAAGGCAGTGGAGCGTGGGGTGCGGAGCCTCTTCGGCACCTTCGCCGCAGCGGCCTTGGCCGCCTTCTTAGCCGCCTTTTTGGTGGCTTTTTTCGCCTTCTTGGCGGCTCCCGCTACCATCCATCCCTCCCCTCTGGAGAAACATTCGGGTGAAGCGGGAGCAGCGGCGGCTGCAGCGGGTGCGGGGATGCCACGCGTTTTGCCCTTCCCCTTCCCATTAACCTTGGCGGGCGTTGGGTTCGCGGGGACTGCTGTCCCCATCTTGGAACCGGGACTTCCGCTGGCGGCAGCCACGTAGGATGCGGGCCGCACCAGCGAAGGACGGTACGCCCGGTCCTCCAGCACGCCAAGGCGCCTCTCGATCGCCACCAGCAGTTGTGTCATGCTCGGTGCAGATGTCGTCGGCGGCTCTGGCACTTGCTTGTGCACCGGCTTAGGTGCCGACTTAGGTGCCGACTTAGGCGCCTCCCCTGGCGGCACAAGAGCCCTCGGCTGGACCACCACCGGCGCTGCCTGGGCTCTTGGGGCCTTCTGGGCCTCCGGGCAACCCCTGACCATCAGGGTGAGTTGTCTCACCTCCTCCCGGAGGACCCGCTGTTGCTTCAAGGAGTTGGCGAGCTCAGTTTCCAGGCTTGTCACCCGGGCCCTGAGCTTCACCTCCTCCTCGGAGACTCTCCTAGCTAGGAGCTCCTCCAACACTGTCTTGGCGATGGCGACGTTTTCCGCCACCGTCTTCTTCTTCCCGGCCACGTTTTTGGCACCCTTGATGGTGTCCGTGATCCGGGCTAGCGCTGCAAGGAGCTCCCACGCAGCGGGGACGCCTTGGTCCCTGCCACTTGGTAGTGGAGGGACATGCACCGGCACTCTACCCGCCGTAGTGGCCAGCACCTTCGCTGGCCGGTCGTCCTCGCTGGAGGAGACCGCCCTCTGTCCGGAGGAGCTTCTGCTCCGGTCTAGAGCGGGTCCACGCGAGCGAGGCCTCTTGCGACGGAGACCTTCGGTCTCCATTCGGCTGGGAGCTGACTCACTGTCAGTCCCAGCCGTGGACGCAATCTCCGCGTCCGTTCCCTCTCCCATTGGTAGTGGAGTGGCGGGTCTGGCGAAGACGGTTTTGGTCGACCGCGTACGCGACCGCGACCGCGGCCTCACCTCTTCTGCCCCCACCACTACCACTCCGTCGTTTCCGTTGCCATTATTCGTGCCTGTGTCGTCGTTTGAAAATCCGTCCGGTTTGTCAACAAATTCTTTTAAGTTATCCATGTCATGTCCCACGAGTATGGGGGAAAGGTGGTCCATCCAGGCGGAGCCTCCTGTACCTGGATAAGCCTATATACTATGGAGGTCGGTTGGTATCCATAGGTTTTTACGACTTCGCTGTCGGGTGTTATAGACTTTTCCTTGTCGTGGGCCGGCCAATAAAGGCAAGCCCTCCGGTCAGCAAGATCACAGCGTACCCTTCTGGAGCCACCAGTCAGGTCGTTGCTGATCACCTACCGATTACGGAACGCGAGAGGATGGCTAGTCCTCTCTCACCGGCGGTGGCACAAGTGCCCGTCGGCTCTTGCGGTGGCAGTGGGCTAACGCCCCTGGATCCCCCAGGATCCCACGGTGGCCTCCGCCACGAACACCATCACTCATCCTTTCTCCTCTGAAAGCAGAGGAGTACGGAGAGCGATGTGTTCCCGCCACGTCGGGTATTGGCCGACGATCAGTGCCAACCCCAATAAGGGGGAAACCAATTTTTTGAGCCTTCTATTAGCGGCGCCACAGATGTCTCTGAATTTTCCGCTAGGCTTAAACGTTTCACTGAAAAGTTGCGGCCCGTACCAGCTTCTCGTCATTGTAAGCCCAGAGTATTTATTTATAAGGAACTCGAAACTTGCGATCACGTTTTCCTTCGCGAAGATGCATTACGAGGTTCTCTACAACCTGCATATTCTGGCACCCACAAGGTACTTACCAGTGGGGACAAAGTTTTTAAAATTCTACTTAAGAACAAGGAAACGACAGTGTCTATTGACCGCCTTAAACCGGCTTTCATACTGTCCATAGAGAACGCTGAGTCATCACCAGGAGTTCCGTCGAATCACTTAACTCGATCGAGTGAGGTTTCCCGATTTTTATCTTAGGCTGCTTCACACAATTTTTATAACTTTTATACATTTTACATCTTCCCATTCTATAGCCGATATCGGCCCTTTCATAATCACCACGTTTACCCATGAAGCTAGTGCTTCATCTCACGAGTCCGGCTTTACAGTGCGCGGGCAACACATGACTTTAGTGCGAGCGCAGTAGTATTTTATTTATATTTCAGCCGTTACTATGGTTACTTTTTAAAAAACTGGAAGGTTGGTGATACGGTGTGCTCATTAATAGTTAATTTTCCTTCTACTGCTTATTATTCATCTACTGCCTGCTTATCGTTCAACCTCGTGCAAATTCATCTTCTTTCCTACTGTGCCTTCTTTTATTTAAACGTGGTGTGTGTATTTTCTGTGTGGCTATATTATACAGTTATATACGTGAGCCGCAAGTCATTTCATTATTACATATAAGACAACCACCAGATTTGCCCACACGCCACCATAGGTGCACTCGAATACGTATACTCCATTGCCAAAATTTGTTGTAATAAATAATTAACTAGCGATATTTTTCAAAGCTATTTCGGTATCCGCTAGGCAATTATTTTTACATTTGGAAAACGAAAGCATACCTATGATTAATATTAAGACAGAAAAATATTTTTCTCACGTCCATTTGAATCTGTGACACATTAATATTTATAATTGAACCGCAAGCCAGTGAACGAACGAATGTGAACGTCGTCATTGAAGGAGTGGGATGCTTTTGGGAATTTCTCAACTCCTGAAAATACCTTTTTAGGGTTCCGTAGCCAAGTGGCTAAAAACGGAACACTAATAGATTCGTCATGTCTGTCTGTCTGTTCATCCGTATGTCACAGTCACTTTTTTCCGAAACTATAAGAACTATGCTGCTGGAACTTGGTAAGTAGATGTATTCTGTGCATTAAGATTTTCACACAAAAATAGAAAAAAACAATACATTTTGGGGGTCCCCATACTAGAACTCAAATTCAATTTTTTTTTCATCAAGCTAGATAAGCAAGCAAGCAAGATAGGTCTTCAAAAATGATATAGAGGTTTCTAAAATCATTTTTCTATAAACTGAATAGTTTGCGCGAGAGACACTTCCAAAGTGGTAAAATGTGCCCCCCCCCCCCCCTGTAACTTCTAAAATAAGAGAATGATAAAACTAAAAAAAAAAATATGATGTACATTACCATGTAAACTTCCACCGAAAATTGGTTTGAACGAGATCTAGTAAGTAGTTTTTTTTAATACGTCATAAATTGTAAACCGCAATTTACCTTTCATTCAATCAACTCACATATAAAAATTTTACTAGCTGCTACGGAACCCTTCATGGGCGAGTCCGACTCGCACTAGGCCGGTTTTTTTATGTTTTTCTTTAAATACCCTTGTCCCACGATATGCCAAGGCAATTAACCGTAGACCGTATGATTTTTTTGGAAAGAATGTTAGTTACTGAAAGTAATAGTATTTCCCCGAACCGCTCCAGTGAAGCTGAATAAAATTGCTTGGGTTAGGATTTAGTTAATGTCGGTAGTGTAATGTCCAGAATACGTACCCGGGACCTTTCGATCGTAAGGTCTGCTTCTTATCCATTAAGATACCAACTGATGGAATTGTTACATTAGTTTTATAATACCTAATAAATCTACTCAACAAATAATACAACATTTATAATTTGAATTCAGCTCTTCATTCATGTTACAATTGCAAAAGAAATAATAGTTTTGGCAACAATCGCAGTCACGGATAGTTTGTCCTCTAATAAGTCTTGTCAAAGCCAACAATTAACACATATTATATCTTTCGTCTGAAATCTGATTTTTCAAGATGAGAGTCCTGAAAAAAAACACAAAATAACAGAAAAACGTTGCAATGTTTAACAGCTGCTATAATAAAAATGTAGGATTGAGTATCAGCGTCGCTGGCAAAGATAACAGAGACGAATGGTGCCACTAAGAATTTACACGAAGAAAAATATTCACGTCAACAAACGTTTTTCCTATAAATTTTAGCTTAATAAACTTTAAATCTTGTGTCGGTTTATTGATGACACTATGTAATAAATGATTGCGGTTAACTTTTTAAGGTATCGTGGTATCTTGTTTGATTTTGTTTTCAATCTACCTATTGTGAATTATTTTTTATTTAATCTTTACTATTGGGTAAAGGTTTCCTTCGGGGAATCCTACCCCCTTTGGGGATGGGGAAAATATTCCACAATTATTACCCCCAGCCGCCTATGCCTATGACTAGGCTACATGATGGCACACCGTTATTTTATGGTCAGCATTCTAATAATAATAGATAAATATTCAACGACATTGTACACAGCGCTTTCTAGACCCAAAGTAAGCATAGATTTACTAGCTTGTGTGGTTCCAAAATGGGGATAAACATACTTAATTTTTTTTTTTTGTAAATACATACATATTATACATAGAAACACCCAGACCAATGCAAATAGACATATTCATGCATACAAATATTTGCACTGAGCGGGAATCGAACCCGCACCCCCTGACGTAGCAGTCGAATGCACTACCGCTACAGAGGCTGTTTCTGACACATTAGCTGTGTTACTCACGTCTAATTATCCAGTTAATGACATAAAAAGCATTTCAAGGTGAAACATACGGGCTGTTCCCGGCCATCTTCTCGCTAGATGACGCTGAATTTCAAAAATTACAGTTTATTTCGTTTCTTTCGTAATTTCAGCAGTATTAAGTCGAAGAAGAGGTATCGGCGACACTAGGATATGCCACTTTTTTGATCTTAATCGAATTATTGCCTTAAAATCCAACCAATTTTAGAGATTGATGTATTAGGTAGATTTCGATGAGTGGTGTGTGTTGGGTAACCTCCTCGAGTGTCGCTCCGATTCCGATCCCGCTGCAGTCCGGGGGGAACGGAATCGGAGCGGCCGGTACACCCTGGGCGGCGGTCAATGGCTTCCCCTTCACCCCTTCATAGGGTTGGCATTGATCGGCGGCCAATACCCAACGTGGCGGGAACACATCGCTCTCCGTACTCCTCTGCTTTCAGAGGAGACAGGATGAGCGATGCTGTTAGTGGTGAGATGGCCCAGGGTCAGCCGGGGTGCGAGGGATATGCTCTATGGGTAACCTTACACCCCGGCGTCTGAAGACCCGAGACGGCGTGCGGTTTTGGTCGGTGCAAGCCCGACATAACCGCCCCCGCAGGCCGGCGGGAGGGTATCCGAAGGGATTTCCGCACGATAAAAAAAAAAAAAAAAAAAAAAGGTAGATTTCGATGAAATCGATCTACCTATTGGTTTCTTGACTACTGTCCTACTTGACTACCCCCTGAGTCCGAAATGACCACTGGTCAAAAAGTTTATATATATATATATATGTATGTATGGTTCCACTTCCCAAAATTTGCGGCACTCTCACGGTCGCATTTTTGCCCCGATCGCTTTCAAACTGCGGTCAAAAATTGCTTGGGTGTAAACTTAGTTTAAGTTCGTGAACGGGTGGAATCCGGCCTAAGGGGACGGTAGGGCCTCACTTTTTGTGAAATCAGTTTTTCCTCAAAATTTCACGTTCCATGAAAGATATTCGAACCATTCTAATTTTATCCCATAGTATACATGATACCAACAACTTTTAATTATAAACCTATAAGATTAAAACTTTAACTAAAAGTGGAGGGGGGAAAACCAAAATTTTTCGAGAAAAAAATCATAACTTCTAACCGGTGAACATTCTTGGCGTCGGAAACATTTTTAATCGATAGGCCATTTTTAAGTCTAAAATAAATGTCTGAAAAGTTTTTCGCTAAAAGTTACCGTTTTCGAGAATAAAAAATTAGACATGTTAATAAAATAATATTAATTGCTTCTCGAAATCTACCTGTGCGTTCCCCCTGCGGGAACGGATTTTTTTTTTTGATTACAGGGTCGTTTACACACACATAAACGTGAGCGTTTACTTTCTAGAGCCCAAATTCAGCTCAATAATGACCAATAGATGGCGTGAATTTAAAATCAAACGTCTGGTTATTTATTATGTAACTAAAGAAATATCAAGAATATTAAAATAATAAAAGTTCTTTCGGGTGTAAACTATTAAATTTTGTAAACAAAATGATGTGTATACAAACTATATTACATTTTAAAATGATTTTATTTCATTACCTTGCAAATTGATAATAAAACATAACTTCACGCCTGTATCCCCGAAGGGTACCAATGTAATAAAGGGCGAGCCTATTGCCATCTACTGGGCATATTACTTAGCGAGCGATAATTAACATTTTTAATTACTCACATAACTACGTAAAAGTCAGAGGTGTGCGCCCGGGGCGACTGGGGATCGAACTCGAGACCTCGTCTCAGTATCTTAGTTACTAGGGCGGGCGATATTTTGTCGAATTTCGCAAATTCCTCAGACAGTACGAGTCCCAGAGGGACGGTTGAGGCGTCGGGAGACGCGCTTCGTCAGCGCGCTCACAATGGTGTTAATTTCATTTAAATTCACTATATGGACCTCGATACGGAAAATTTAAGAAAACTGTTAAAAACTAAATTTTGAATTCAACAAACTGACTTTAACCGTAGCTACTGTCGCGACTATGCGTTCCAGCTCGACGGGGATGGTGGCGTTCGGCGCTGGGCCCGTGTCCGTTCCTAAAAAAGCGAGAAGAACGATAGCCGCCTATAGAATATTTTTGAAAAATAAAATAAAACTAAATTTTTGGGTAATCCGCGTGGAAATGTTTGAAAATCCGGGATAACTGGAGTCAGGTGGTGACAGCCGCGAAGGGCTGGTTCGTACCGGTTTCCACAAGTATCACAAACCACGGGCACTTTTTTTTTGTTTTACGGCCGGAAATCCCTTCGGATACCCCCCCCCGCCGGCCAGCGGGGGTGGTTATGTCGTGTATCGACTAAAACCGCACGGTGTCCTCCCCAAGAGTCCTTTGCCGGGCACTCCGGGTAAGCCCTCGAAAGGATAACCCCACTGAACCACGGGCACCTTGCGTAAGTTCGGATTTACAAACTAAAATTTTACTACCCAAATAAGTGAAAATCTGGGGATGTACCCTGAAAACTGCCGAAAACCCGGTCCTATATACGCGTGTATGGTGTCAAACGACGCGGGGCGTTCTTGTGAACACTGCTGTGATGTTACACTACGGTACCTTTTTTTTTGTTTTTTTTCGTGCGGAAATCCTTTCGGATACCGCCGGCCAGCGGGGGCGGTTATGTCGGGCTTGAACCAACTAAAACCGCACGCCGTCTCGGGTCTTCAGACGCCGGGGTGTAAGGTTGCCCATTGAGCATATCCCTCGCACCCCGACTGACCCTGGGCCATCTCCGGTTTCGAGATGGCCCCCTCGGGTTTGTAAACCACGGTGTCCCCGTCTTGCCCTGGTCTGGAGGAGGGGCGCTAGTCGCCCCACCGTCCCGGCCTGCTTCTGCTGGCGTGACAGGTGGCCTCACCTGCCACCCCCAGGCCTGCGCTCATGGAGGACGGAGGTCGTTAAGCGACCACCGGCACCTGAGTCGCCTGCGACGCGCGGCGAGCATGTTGCGGGCTCGGCGGGGCGGGTGAGTTTTTTTTTTTTTTTTATACCACTAAGGTGGCAGACAAGCACAAGGCCCACCTGATGGGAAGCGGTTACCGCGGCCTATGGACGTGGGCGACACCAGTGGCGTCCCACTCGCGCTGCCGACCCTGTAAAGGTAAGGGGATGGGAAAGGAGTTTGGGCTCCGGTACTCTCACTCACCAAACGGAACGCAACAGTTCAAATACTGTTGCTTGGCGTCGATATCCTGTGAGAGGGTGGTGCTTCCCCGGTCGAGTCGGCCCATTCATGCAATGACCAAAATGACTGTTGCTTTACTCTACCACTACTAAAAACGAGTCGGTCATTATTGACCTCGAAAAACATACCGAATAATTTTTTTAAGGTATTCGAAAAAAGGACAGTTCTAAACCCCTCCCGCGCGCGCTCCGCACCATTGCCGCAATCATGCTGCTGAGCGAGAGGACTCCCACCCCGATGGCTGCCACGAGGTCACGCCTGGGCGCCTCCCACGCCGGGCATTCCGCCAGTGTGTGCAGCCCAGAGTCCTCGCTCGCGTCGCAGGGATGACACTCAGGCGTTGGCTCCTTCCTGATCCGATGCAGGTGGTCCCCGAAGCACCCCTTCCCGGAGACCACCTGCGTCAGTCGGTACGAGAGACTTCCGAGTCGCCTCTCTAGCCAATCCTCCATGATGGGCCTTACCGCCGCTATTGCGGCGTGCCCTACATTTTCTGTACCTTTAAATCCCTAATGCAAAACCCTCCAAATGGGTGAAAAATAAAAGAAAAAAAAATCAGAGAGGATTAAAATTTCTTACAAAGAAAATAAAACACTAGTGATAGTTGCTGTTTGTTTCTACACTCTTAAGCACAATTTCGCAGGTTTTCACTGAAGTTAATTACTTATTAACATAGTACAACACTGTAGCAAGATGATAATTATGCCCATATTAGGTAGATCGTTGACTTTGAATTTTATCACTGTTTATCTATTTATTTATTAAGCGTGACTAAGTAGTGAGTATGCCGTATGTATGTGTGGTCCGTATGTTATATATTGTTTAATTGTATTATAATGTTTATTTATCGAATCCCATTGTTGTATAATTATAGTTGGTACATATAATGCTTTTTATAAATTTATTATATCGCTTGCACGCCATCTAGGGTAAAATTTCTAATGTTACGTAACTAGATGTTTAAAAAACTAGGTGTTTAGACCTGTTACTGCTAGATGGCGTGGAAAACTCACTCACACTACGAAGCAAAATCACAAATTTCGCTCGATTTTTACAATCGTTTTCCTCTATAAATCATGCAAGTTGTTAAACTTGCGCGCCTATCTATTGTAGAAAATTGATAAAATGGATAGTCCTATGGAAAAAAGTGTCTATGTTCAGAATAATGATGTTACATAAAATGTACGGAGGGCCGGTTGGAGCATCCACCTTAAAACATATTCATATTCTTATCTAAATTGGAGTTTGCATTTGAAAGGTAGACTTTACTTTTTTGGTTTATTTGTTAAACTTAGTTCAAGACAGTCTTAAATGAAAATATTTTATTTATTTGTTATACTTGGATAAACCTATTGTTGTCAGATGAATGTAAATAAAGCACGTACCTTTACGTTTTTTATTTAATACATAAAGCAAATATGCGTTAACTGAATTTTAAGTTCTTAATGCAAAGCCCAGACATGAAAATTATTCTAAAACATTTATTGTGAACAACAAACTAGAATAAATGAAACAAATAATTATCTTTTTATTATAAATATAATATACAACGTATGTTTACATAAAACCCATTCCGATGTTAACCTAATTTCCCGCAGACAAAAGTCCTCTGTTTGCCTATCCTTGTCCTCTCAAACACGTTTCAAGTTTCCTCTGCCTCCGACTGACATCAAACATTTTATTCGAACTCGCTGATTTCCGGAACTTTTAACCTGTCCTTTTTTCGAATACCTTAAAAAAAATGGTCGGTATGTTTTTCGAGGTCAATAATGACCGACTTGCCCACTTGACGTATAAACTTGATTTGTCACTCATTCAGAAATATAAATTAGTTGTTTAGTATAAAATAATATTCAGACAGATCCAAAGCAATTTCGATATTATCAGAAAATTTACAGTTATATTTGGCTTAATTGAGTGTATTATTTGCTGACCCTATTATGTAATTATGTACACATATTGCCATACCTGTATATCCCGAAGAGGTCAGCAAAGGTGTGAAAAACAAAAAATATACAGGTATGGCAATATGTGTACATAATTACATAATAGGGTCAGCAAATACATACATGTACATGTATGTATTTGCTGACCCTATTATGTAATTATGTACACATATTGCCATACCTGTATATCCCGAAGAGGTCAGCAAAGGTGTGAAAAACAGGTCAACATTTATGATTCTCAGTCGCACATAACAGCGGGAAAACCCATTTCATATTTTCATGTTGATATTCAGATATTAGGGACATGTAAAGTACTCTCAGACTATTTTCTTTAAAGAATTCAATATGTTTACACCCTATACATACAGCACATGTACACTGTACAGTCGCCATCCGTTTTAGCTTCACACATTCCAAGTTACCGACCACCTTAGCTTTAAAACTTTAGATATATAAAATTATAAGCAAAGACAGAAAAATGTTATTTTGAAATTATATTTGTCGCCTGAAGATTACAAAGAGAAAATTATACATTAATTACTTATTGATGCATTTCAATGTAAAAATCATTTGTAAATTTGTAGGTGTTCAGCAACTTCTGAAAGTAGCTGTACCTTTTTTTTTTTTTTTTTTTTTTCGTGCGGAAATCCCCTCGGATACCCCCCCGCCGGCCAGCGGGGGCGGTTATGTCGGGCTCGAACCGACTAAAACCGCACGCCGTCTTGGGTCTGCAGACGCCGGGGTGTAAAGTAGCTGTACCTATACCAACTTCGTTGAAATAAATTAATTGAACTGGAAGAAAATTTTACATTTCATGTAAGAGTACAGTTTATATTCGGATTTTAAATAACCAAGTTTGAACTATATGAAAAGAAAACAGACTAATGACAAGAACACGCATGTATGTACCAAACTAGTACTACAGTCAATACTTTTATCTCTCGTGTGAACGGTGCACATTCTATATTCCTTTTAACCGGTCAGTCGGTACCTTAGATGGCGCCCCTGCAGTTCATAATAGCGTGCCATCCCGTACTTCAATGTACGGGAGTGAGAATTGAGTATGTTAAAACTTTAGATATATAAAATTATAAGCAAAGACAGAAAAATGTTATTTTGAAATTATATTTGTCGCCTGAAGATTACAAAGAGAAAATTATACATTAATTACTTATTGATGCATTTCAATGTAAAAATCATTTGTAAATTTGTAGGTGTTCAGCAACTTCTGAAAGTAGCTGTACCTTTTTTTTTTTTTTTTTTTTTTTCGTGCGGAAATCCCCTCGGATACCCCCCCGCCGGCCAGCGGGGGCGGTTATGTCGGGCTCGAACCGACTAAAACCGCACGCCGTCTTGGGTCTGCAGACGCCGGGGTGTAAAGTAGCTGTACCTATACCAACTTCGTTGAAATAAATTAATTGAACTGGAAGAAAATTTTACATTTCATGTAAGAGTACAGTTTATATTCGGATTTTAAATAACCAAGTTTGAACTATATGAAAAGAAAACAGACTAATGACAAGAACACGCATGTATATACCAAACTAGTACTACAGTCAATACTTTTATCTCTCGTGTGAACGGTGCACATTCTATATTCCTTTTAACCGGTCAGTCGGTACCTTAGATGGCGCCCCTGCAGTTCATAATAGCGTGCCATCCCGTACTTCAATGTACGGGAGTGAGAATTGAGTATGTTAAAACTTTAGATATATAAAATTATAAGCAAAGACAGAAAAATGTTATTTTGAAATTATATTTGTCGCCTGAAGATTACAAAGAGAAAATTATACATTAATTAGTTATTGATGCATTTCAATGTAAAAATCATTTGTAAATTTGTAGGTGTTCAGCAACTTCTGAAAGTATCTGTACCTATACCAACTTCGTTGAAATAAATTAATTGAACTGGAAGAAAATTTTACATTTCATGTAAGAGTACAGTTTATATTCGGATTTTAAATAACCAAGTTTGAACTATATGAAAAGAAAACAGACTAATGACAAGAACACGCATGTATGTACCAAACTAGTACTACAGTCAATACTTTTATCTCTCGTGTGAACGGTGCACATTCTATATTCCTTTTAACCGGTCAGTCGGTACCTTAGATGGCGCCCCTGCAGTTCATAATAGCGTGCCATCCCGTACTTCAATGTACGGGAGTGAGAATTGAGTATGTTAGAACATTCGTAAAAAAGGAGACGAGACCAATGCCAACTTTTTGAGTAAGATTAGTTAATAAAACGAGAAATAAAGGTATCTGAAATACAAGGATTTGCAAGAGGATATGAGGTACAAAGTTGAAAAAGACTATATTATACACATAGAATACTTATAGTCATTTAGATTACAAATCATGATATTACGCAACATAATATCATTATATAACATCAATTATGTTTCCTTGATTTTATGAATGTTTAAATGTAAAATACTATATATTTTTGATTCACCCTGTGGTAAAGGGGTCCGTAACTTAATTTCGAGAGACATATGTTAGATTATTGGAATATCGACTGTAAGATTGTGCGAATAGAGTTTATTGCGAAACAACTTTTTGTCGCCAAACGCTGCTTCGACTGAACGATTCAATCGATGGACTGATGTTTCAAATATTAAATTCAAAACATTGTTTGTAGACATCACGGTACATAGGAAGCACTGTACACAGAGATCTCTCTTCATAGATAGCACTTCTTGCCATAAACTTTCCGGACGAGTGGTTCCGGAGCTTCGCCGGCCGCTACCGAGGCACGCTTGCTTCGCTCGCTCGGCTCGCGCTCTGTTGGGGTCACAATTCTAACCTAACCTAACCCACTTTACTTATTTTCGGAATATAAGCCAAGCGAGGCAAGAAGTGTGAAAAATTAGTCCATCGATTGATAAATATTCTAAGAATCGTTCAATCGAAGCAGCGTTTGGCGACAAAAAGTTATTTCGCAATAAACTCACTTCGCACAATCTTTCAGTCGATATTCCAATAATCTAACATATGTCTCTCGAAATTAAGTTACGGACCTGTGGTAAAGTATATACTAGACGGTGAATTTATTAAAAAAATACAAATATTTTAAACGTGATCCATCGTAGACCACATCGTCACTTACGACCAGGTGAGATAGAGGTCAAACGTGAGCCTATCATCCATAAAAAAAAACATGCTACAGCTTTTGTCCTTCAACATGAAGCATTAGCGTTGTTGTGTGCTCCCAATGAGACTGAAAATCCCATAATTAAATAAACATCTTTATGAGCAACTGTATTTAACCAAACACATTTTTTTAAATGTATATTTTCTAATTTTTCTTTACCTGTACTTCAAATGAATTAAAAATAGATACCGTTAAGATATGCTAATTCAATTTCTATACTACCTCCAGGCTGTATGGAAAATACGACCTCATTCCACGACAGTTCCAAATTGAATCGATATGCAAATAAGAGGAGAGAATATTTCTTCATGTTCAAAAATTCTTTATATGTATATACAGATACAGGGTATGCTCAGTTGTATGCAGTGATTGTATTATATTTTGTACTTGGATTAAAATGGATGAACTGAACGATTCTGTTACCGTTCCCAATTTCTAACCGTTTGAAACTTTATTAGTAGGTATGTCATATCCTGGGGTGCTTGGTTGGGGACCTCCACGCGGTGCACCCTGGGCAACGGAGACGGCAGCGCCTCTCTCCTAGGGTGGGAGAGACGCTGCCGCCTACGGCCAACTCCGACCGAGGCGAGGACGGCCCTGTTGGGGGCTGTTCGGAAGCGTTCCACGTGTCCCTCTGATTAGCAGAGGGCACAGTGGAGAGCAAGTAAGGGGGCCATCTCGAAACCGGAGATGGCCCAGGGTCAGTCGGGGTGCGAGGGATATGCTCTATGGGTAACCTTACACCCCGGCGTCTTAAGACCCGAGACGGCGTGCGGTTTTAGTCGGTGCAAGCCCGACATAATCGCCCCCGCTGGAGACCCCCCGCTCTCCAGCGGGGGCGGTATCCGAAGGGATTTCCGCACGAAAAAAAAAAAAAAAAGGTATGTCATATCCTGTTAGTAATATATTAATTGGCCACTATCGATGATGATGATGAAGTAAGCCCCCTTGACTTGACCAGTTTGTTTCAACGAGTACATAATATTTGATAATGAGGATGGCTTTTTTGTAAAAAAAAAAAAATACTTTTATTTCGTTATCTGAACTTTTACGGGAGCGACTGCCATCTGACCCCCCAATACCGAGAGCAGAATAAACATGTGAACCGGCTTGCAGTTGAGGTTGACTTGGGCTCCGAAAATATTGGTGGGGCCACATATATAATATATATTGAAATACAAATACCTGGTTATTAACAGATATCCTTTATGAGAAGTTCTCTATTACTTTTTGATGGAACACCTGACACTAAAGCAGCCGTGTGTTTCGAAATGAAGATTTATGCCTTCAATTTAAAATTTTACGATGATAAAGTACAGGAATAGGCTTTACGTAACCTTTATTAATTTTCAGATAAAATTGCAAGCTTCGAGTATATTTTTAAATTGAAATAAAACTATTTTTAACGGATTCTATCGCGGTTTGTTTGATGTTATTTTATATTTTACATTGCACCGCAATAAAATCCGTTAAAAATAGTTTTATTTCAATGTGTAACATTCGCGTAAAGTTCCGACAATATCATATTTTTAAATTTTAATAATTATTGTTTTTCATTTCTAAATTGATAGATTTATTATTTAACTAGTTAGTGACCGCAGCTTCAACCAGGTGGCATAGTTATCTCGTTTACGCGACCCATAGGAACCTACTAAAAGTATAAAAAGTATCCTACGTATTATTTTCGACTATAATCTATCCCTGTGTCAAAATAAATGTCAGCCAGATCCTTTCAGCCGTTTGAGCGGGATTGAATAACAAACATCTAAACATCTTCACAAACTTTCACATTTTTAATATTACATACTAGGGTGAAAAATATCTAATAAGTTAACTATTTTTGCTTTTTTTAGTAAAGTAGAGTACAAGGGTCAATTCGTTTACTTCCTGAGGGTGTCCTACCTACATGGTGACTAAGAAATAGTGCTTTCATATTTGTACTGAGCGGGAATCGAATCCACGACCTCTGGAACTCCTATCACAAATGTCATTAACTTATCTATTAAAAGGATGAAACCAATGGAGGAAGGCATAGCTAAATAGTTAAATATTTTTTTAATTCAGAAGCTTTATTGAACCGTCACCAAAACACTCATATTTTATTGGTTTGAAAACGAATGTCAATTTATTATTGTTGGATATAGTAATATCCTCTTCAACAACCAACTAAATCCAAACCATGTCACAATAGTTGCACCTCGATCTAACTCACAAATAACAAAGCGCTTTACCCTTCTGTCTACCCTTCAGTCTTTACTATAGCGATATGATTATTTCCCAGACTACCTGTCTCTCTTGACAACATAATATCTCAAAGAAACATATTTGAAACGCAATATAATCTCTAAGGCTATGATTTCAAAGTTGATTTTAAATTGGTTTTACTGAACTATTCAGCTTAGTCTTGGTACTTTACTATAGTAATAAACATCATGTCTCTGTTTTAGGGAATACGATATTTATAGTTGCGTCTTTATTGCGGCTGTTTGCGATGAAACTTTATTGTTCTGGAGGAAATTGTAAGGCTCCTGTTGGGTGAAGGAATTTGAAACATCACACTTTGATGTTGCTGATAATAATAGGTGTTGGGTAATACTGAATGACGGGGTAATTCGTCTTTACTTAGATATTTATCTGGCATCAATTATACTTAATAGGTGTATGGGGGCCTCAGTAAGATCTTTAGGTCTTAAGCCAAGCTTACGTGCAAGCCAGTACATCTGCTGATGGACGGACGAGATTCTGACACAGGCTTTGTTCGCGTGGTTCGCAGGTGAGACGGTAGTCGTTTCCGTAAAAACCTAAATGCCAAATCATAGCAAGACATGGGGAGCAGACTTCGTACTCCAAGGGATATACACAAATCCGTTCTAGCGTGGAATACTGCTCTCATCTCTGGGGTGGCTCTGCTCAGTACTTACTAGATGCTCTCGACAGGTTGCAGCGACGTGCAGTCCGCATTATTGGGAGTCCTGAAGTCATCAACTAACTTGAGTCCTTGCAGTTGCGTAGAAATATTGCCTTCTTGGCAGTATTTTACCGCCTCAAACATGGGCCGATAAGCTCTTCCAATTAGTTCCACCTTCTCCTTTCCTATACAGGACAACCCGTGCAAGGCTGGGGTATCGCCCTCACAGGTACAAACAATTCTATCAAGAGCCAAGCGGTTCAGCACCTCTTTTCTTTGCCGCACTATCAAGATTTGGAGTTCGTTACTAGCCTAGCACACGTGTTTCCTTCCTCCCACAGACTCGGGTCCTTTAAGCGGGGCGTGAAAAAGCATCTGATGAGGCCGTTAAAGTTACCTTTAGCTTACCATCAAGCGAGGTAAAGTCATATTGACGTGACCTATATAAAGAAAAAAAAAAGAATTGCTCGTTTATTAGTATAAGATTCTTGGATATAAATATCTCATATAGTCCTTATATATATATATATAGTCTTTATTATATATTCAACTTCACATTTAACTAATTAGATACTGATGATACGTTTTGTAATTGTGTTTTCTTTTTCTAAAGATACCGTTACAGGACTATGGAATTATCTGTCGGTTAAGGCCAGTAAATAAAGGAGAGTAGCCCCTGATTGCCCTTAAGCGATGGTTTTGATTGCTAATGAAATGAAAATGAACATTAATTTCTTAGTAAACTTCATTATTAAAAGGAAAATGTATCTCTTTTATCTTTTTAAATACATTTCTAACTTAACCTTCGTATATCCGCATTGGTCTGTCAGACCGGCGAAATAGGTTTGCCTTGTTAAGTCTTAGGAAAACGCTGGCGTTTTGTGCTCTTTGATAGCTGCATAAATCGTGGACAGCTTCAATTTTTTAGTTTTACTGACACTGGTAACCGAAATTACTAATATTGTGTTTAACCCCTCAACTTAAACTAAATTGCTTGTGTTAGGTGTGACTTCACGCCGGTGGCAGTGCGTGGAGTTCGAATGATTGGTCATCTCCATCTTCAGCAACTTTCTATCTGACAGACTAATTCACGGATATATTTATTTCACAATTTTATGCGGATGGCGGAAAGTTTGAAGACGAATGGCTTCAGCAGTTACTTGTGTTTAACATCAGTTATTAGTTACTCTACTAAATTTTATTTGTTTATTTACTAATTAAAATTAAGACAGCCGCAGGGTAATGAGTACACTAATTAATGTTGAAACTTTAAACGATATAACTTGGTTTAAGCTAGGTGTCCTTCTAAGTTTACTTACATAAACACGGTCTAATTACGAACTGTAATTAAAATCTTCCACCAAAACTTAATCACTCTATTACCGCACAGAACATCTTCTTGCTACCTAAGTTCTGAGTACCTGCAGTAATTTGGGCTTTTTTAGGGTTCCCTCCGTATGGCAGTCATTTTTTTCCGAAACTATAATAACTATGCTGTTAAACTGGTAAGTAGATGTATTCTGTTTTCACACAAAAATAGAAAAAAAAAACAATGAATTTAGGGGGTTCCCCATACTTAGTTCTAAGTATGGGGAACCAACTAAATTTATTGTTTTTTCTCACTCACTAACTTTTTTTTTCTTTTAATCAAACCCATATGTTTGGATATATCGATAGGTATCTACGGATAGGGGTGCTTGGTTGGGGACCTCCACGCGGTGCACCCTGGGCACCGGAGACGGCAGCGCCTCTCTCCTAGGGCGGGGGAGACGCTGCCGCCTACGGCCAACTCCGACCGAGGCGAGGACGGCCCTGTTGAGGGCTGTTCGGAAGCTTTCCACGTGTCCCTCTGATTAGCAGATGGCACAGTGGAGAGCAAGTAAGGGGGCCATCTCGAAACCGGAGATGGCCCAGGGTCAGTCGGGGTGCGAGGGATATGCTCTATGGGTAACCTTACACCCCGGCGTCTTAAGACCCGAGACGGCGTGCGGTTTTAGTCGGTTCAAGCCCGACATAACCGCCCCCGCTGGAGACCCCCCGCTCTCCAGCGGGGGCGGTATCCGATAGGGATTTCCGCACGAAAAAAAAAAAAAAAAAAAAAAGGTATCTACGGATAGGTCTTCAAAAATGATATTGAGGTTTCTAATAGCATTTTTTTCGCGCAAACTGAATAGTTTGCGCGAGAGACACTTCCAAAGTGGTAAAATGTGTCCCCCCCTGTAACTTCTAAAACAAGAGAATGATAAAACTAAAAAATATATTAAAAAAATATGATGTACATTACCTGGTAAACTTCCAACGAAAATTGGTTTGAACGAGATCTATTAAGTAGTTTTTTTTATAAATCTTAATATAAATCTTAGTTTTTTTTAATACCTACGTCATAAATCGTTAACCGCATTTTACCTTTCATTCAATCAACTCAAATATAAAAATAATACTTGCTGTTGCGATACGGAACTCTTCATGGGCGAGTCCGACTCGCACTTAATAATATTAGGTATTAACTGAAATTACTAAATAAATTGTGTTAGAAATGGTTGTTCACGTCGGTAGTGTAATGGCTAGGATCAACTGCATACGTTCATAAAATTGATTGAGAATGGTCAGAATTAAACATTTTACTATCGAAAATATTAGGCAGGACAATGGAATCAGAATAGAAACAAGTAGAATTGTGCAGTCAAAACCGCGTGGAATTCTCTTCCCGTTCCCTCTACCCATAGGACCCTTATCCCCTACCACAACATATAAAAATTCCACCCTACATAATTTTGTAACATATAACTCAAAGGGTTTAGACAGCGTTTTCGTTGAAAACACCCAGACGGCTAATTTTTTTCCGACACCTCCAACAAATATCATTATATTTTAGCCAATTTGTACAAATCTTGAAAAGTTTTATAGTAAACCCTTCCTCAAGAATACTGCAGTTGTTTTTGAGTTTATCACGACGGAACAGACGCGGCGAAGGACTTTGTTCTGTAATGTGTAGTGATTTATTTTCAAACAATATTATTATTTTCAAATAACAAATCAGTATTCGACCCTATCTAACAACTGGCAACTAATACGTCAGAATTGTTATTAGGGATCTGTACTTTCCGGGGGGAACGGAATCGGAGCGGCCGGTACACCCTGGGCGGCGGTCAATGGCTTCCGCTTCACCCCTTCACTTCACCCCTTCATAGGGTTGGCATTGATCGTCGGCCAATACCCAACGTGGCGGGAACACATCGCTCTCCGTACTCCTCTGCTTTCAGAGGAGACAGGATGAGCGATGCTGTTAGTGGTGAGATGGCCCAGGGTCAGCCGGGGTGCGAGGGATATGCTCTATGGGTAACCTTACACCCCGGCGTCTGAAGACCCGAGACGGCGTGCGGTTTTAGTCGGTGCAAGCCCGACATAACCGCCCCCGCTGGCCGGCGGGGGGGTATCCGAAGGGATTTCCGCACGATAAAAAAAAAAAAAAAAAAAAGGTATCTGTACTTTTTTTTTTTTATCGTGCGGAAATCCAACCCTAAAGCGTGAAAGGAATACTTTCACTTCAAAAATAAATAATTAAATTAAAATAAATAATTAATTTGGGGGGGGGAAATTTTCGTGCGCGAGTCCGACTCGAACTTTTCGAAGGTTTTATTTCTTACTCGTTACCATGGCAACGCGTGACGACTGCGTTTATAATTGGATTCAGCTCCATATTGTAAGTTTGTGGTATCTGTTAAGTCTGTATCTCTGATGTCTGTGGCTAGAATTCGCTAAAATATGCATTCTTCATATGCTTAATTCTGTCTTCCAATGAGTTTTTTTTTTAGATTTATATATAAATTAATATATACATTACATATATCTTTTATAATTGCATAAATTGAACTGGTTCTTTAACTAAATCTACAATATACTATATGTAGGGTTTTGGGTCCACAATACGAATTCCCGCCAAAACCGCGCTTGCACATATGCAACAAAATTTGTACATTTGACTGCGCAGTCACAAAGGCATTAGAACGAGACGCAGCGCGCTCCTAAAAATGATTAAAAATATACCGATATCACCTAAAATTCACTCAGCAAGACCTGCAACCAGTCAAAAGCAAGCTGCATAGCTAATTGTGCACCCAACATAGCGTTTGGAGACCAGGAGTACGGCGGTCCTGGCGCCGGTCGTGAAGTCGGGTAAGTGTTGTGGCCAATAAGTACTTCTCTGGGGTTTGTTTGAGTAATTTTAATAAATTTCCAAAAACTGAGCTATCTAGACAATACACTATAACTAATCTATTCTAATTACATCATGTCTGAAAACAACTACGCATAATTTATAGTTTACATAATTTATTAGAGCTCAGAACTACAACAATCAAAACTAGTGGACCGCAGCTCTGGTACTGTAAACTTGAACATTCTCTAAGTGGAAACTTGAATCTCGCGGGAGGCGTATATCTAAACAGCCGCAGCCAAGTTTCCTTTCTTCGCTGCAGTAGAAACAAGAAATGATGTGAAATATATTTTAGACGATTTTATTTATGCTAGTGGCCCGTGGAGTGGTTGCAATTCGCTCGTAATTCTTTATTTATCTTAGTTTAAACAACAATGAGGTTCTTTTGGATATTTGGGGCCTTACCTTAATAGCTAGGTAGGCTTAGTGAGGCACTTAAAAAAATTACTCTTACACTTCTTTTCAGTTTCACTTTTTTTCACAGGTTTTCTTCTCGGGTTTGGGGAGCTCTGGATGCAACTGAGATTGGCACTTGGATGATGATAGATAATGATGACTGTCATCATCACCACGCTTTAGTCCCGGTTGCATCCAAAACTTGTACTTAGAAGCCCGAGGTCCGTTCTCCCACTTCTCCTGGTTTGACGTATTTGACTTTTACGGGAGTAACTGCCACCCGACCTACGGATCTCGAGAAGAAAGCCTCTGGCAAAGCCTAGTCTGTCAATCAGCAGGTGTACCAGCTTGCAGGTGAGGTTGGCTTGGGCCCCGAGGTTCTTGATAAGGCCTTAAAACACCCAATAGTTAGAAAATTATGATATTAAGCATTTAGTGGGTTAAGACTGGGCTAGACAATGCACACGTAACATTATTTTGTCATTATATTTACGAAATTTGGGTTAAATATACATACTTCTTAATATGTTGATTATATTAATACACTACGCGCATTCTAAAACCACAAATTATTTTACATGTAAAATACAAATATACCTAAGATACATACATAAATAAATAATATTCTACAACATTCTACACACTTATATAATATAATTTAACTAGTTTGTGTTATGGGTTCTATAATGCGGATAAACATACTTAGAGACCGTAATCTTAGCAATCCATGGATTCTCCGTGCGGGTGCCGGGTCCATCGCGTTGCTGAGTTGGGAACTCGGGACAGTGCCTGGGACTTGCGACCCAAGTGTAGGTTTAGAAGGGGCCCCTTTTGTTGATGTACATCAACACTCACCTTCACTACCCAAGTTCCCCTCCCTGCCTAACCAAATTTGATACGAACCTACTAGTGCCGCTTTAGACATTCGTCCTAGTAATGAGCTTATTGTAGCTCTCGATAGGCCTAGATCTTTAAGTAGGTTATAGAGAGATTTTGCTGGTATACCTCTCGCTCCCACTTCCACTGCATACAAATTAACCACGTAACCGTTTTTGATTAATTCGTTTGTGAGATCATAGTATTTATTTTTCTTTATTGTGTGGTCCTTCGGTATATTTGTTTCCCACGGTACAGTAATCCACAAGAACCACATGTTTTAACCTCTTAGAATATAGGAATATGTCAGGTCTAGATGACGAAACCCCAACATCCTCCGGAATTTTATAGTGCTTTTCATACGTGTCGATTAGGAGAGTCCAATCTGGGGCAGTATCTAAGATTGAATAAGGTTTGTTCCTGGGTGTTATGGATGAACCTTCAGACACAAAGTTGATATGACGTCTGTTAGTAGTCAATCCTTTTTGGGCTCTAGCTACTGCCAGACTCATTGCTTCACGTATGATGATAAGCACCTTATCGTGGCGGCGTGAGTAATGGCCTCTATCGAGAAGCACCCTACATCCTACTAATATGTGTCTAGCCGTCCCTATTGCCTCACCACAAGTATAACATTGTTTTTCTGTGGCCTTCCCCCACCTTACCAGATTACTCTGGTCTGGGAGGGTCATCTGAAAGGCGTTAAGATAAAATTTTAACAGGGCCGGCGACCAGTCATAGATCAAGGTGCGCCACTTTAAGGCCATCAGTATGCATAACTCTCCCATTGTCAACCATTCATTTTGGATTTCCAAATTCATCGCGTGCACTCGATATTTATCATTTTCGTCTTGTTTTAGAAAGGACTTAAGTATATCCATGGTCCCTTTCTGGCTCTCGTACTCCTAACCCCACTCTGTTTGACTGGGCCCCTATCATTTTTTTTAAATACATACGTATTATACATAGAAATACCCAGACCAATGTAAATAGATATATTCATGAATACAAATATTTGCACTGAGCGGGAATCGTACCCACGCCCCTGTCACTCAGACACAGCGTCAGCGCCACAGAGGTCGTCGTATAAACTATACAACGTCAAACAGAATTTCTGCAAGAAGACGCCAGACCAAAATTAGGGCTACCCAAGGGAGCTGCCATGGGTCCAACTTGTACATTCATGATAGACCAGCTCTCTTAAAACGACTACACGTATATACAGATGCATACTTACGGCTTTGCCCTTCGGGGTAGGCAGACATCAGCCCTACAATTAAGTATCAAAATTGTTTCGGCCTTTTCAGCAGCAGTTAATCTTAGTAAAAAGTTCAAGTTAAAAACTCCTCCTTTTTGAAGTCGGTTAAAAATGGCAATTCATTTTTCAAATCAATTCCTACTTGATACTTTTAACATAAAACTAGTAGGTAGGTACCACGTAATTGGGGTGCGACTGGTTGGATCACCTCCAAGTTTAGTGCACCCTGGGCAACGTGGGCGATGACGCATCATTGATTACTCCTCTGGAGTAGCTGGCGTCAACGTCAACGGCCAAGAGTCTGACCAACCGGCCCTTTTCAGGGCCAGCTGACCCCATTGCACGAGGGGGTCTGGGTATGGCGGGCCTGCAAGGCTCGCGGGGGGGCGTGGTCGCTCCAGGTACCCCTCTGCTGTTATCAGAGGGGACACTGCGAATGGCCCAGGGTCAGTCGGAGTGCGAGGGATATGCTCTATGGGTAACCTTACACCCCGGCGTCTGTAGACCCGAGACGGCGTGCGGTTTTAGTCGGTTCAAGCCCGACATAACCGCGCCCGCTGGCAGGCGGGGGGGTATCCGAAGGGATTTCCGCACAAAAAAAAAGTACCACGTAATTATAATTAAAGAATATGAGAGCGCGGCTGACTGTAAAACCTCGAACGATTTATAAAAACGCGAACGCATTTCTATCGCTTTGCAAAGAATTCATACACAAATACTATTTTTTGTATTTTTGTCAGTACACAGTGGATGTGTGCATATGACACACTCAACAAGCTACAAAGGTCTACGAAAAGCGTTGCCTGGATACTACGCCAGTAACATCGTAGAGGCGTAGCTGGTGCTTTTGTGCTACACGCTCGCTACGATACGGTGCATTGCACATAACACGTAACACGGCACGTTCAATACTAATATAAAAGAATATAAAAGGCTCATATTGAATATATATTTATAATCATGTGAACTACTTCATTTAATTTATATCTGTCTCAAGTAAATCCTCTAATGCAAACCCTATCAAAAAGGAACCCTTCCGACAATGATAATAGATGTTTCCTTACTACAAAAGATCACTGGTGCAATAACCTTGTGTCTTTTTAACACGGTTTTATTGGCTTCATATGTATGTTTGCATGTAATGGAATCTTTAAACTCGATTTTGGAAATTTTGCACACTTATCATGGAGCGATGACAATTTAGTAATTTATGGTGAGCTCTGTAGCGTAGCGGTACCTAGAGCGTTCGACTGCTAAGTCAGACATCTGGGGTTAGATTTCCGCAATAAAGTGTCAAATCAAAAGTGCAAATACGTAGGTAGGTAGGTAGGTTGGTCTGAGTATTTCTACGTATAATAGTTGTTTATCCGCATTCCTGAATCCATATGAAAAGCTCTGCTTAGATGGAGCTGTAATAAGTCCTTGAATTTTTATTATTATTATTTACCCCAAGGAAAACAAAATAACTTTATGCCCAAAAGATGTCTCAATCTTGTTGTTCCATCTTTGAACACAGGATTCGGTGTATACTACCTGTTCTGTCGTCGGTTAATTTAATCTTGTTGTTTTGATTCTTACCGTTATGATAATATGTATTACCTTTACCTGTTATTAAGACTTGGCCACAAAATATAAAAGCATTTTGCAAGCATATTTTTCCTTGTTCCTGTAAATAATATTTACTTTGTGAAATTGGATTTCGTTCGGTTTGTTAGTTTAACAATATTTTCTTACTTGAAAATCACTACATATTATAATACAAAATCCTCCGCCACGTTTGTCTGTCTGTCTGTATGTTCGTGATAAACTAAAAAACTACTGAACCGAATTTTATATTGAGATTGAATGGATAGTGGTTTTCGAAGAAGGTTTTAGTATATTGTTTGTCAAGTTTTTATATACATTTGCTAAAATATAATAATATTTGTTGGAGGTGTCGGAAAAAGTAATCCTTCTGGGAGCTTTCAGCGAAAACGCTTTGAGATATAACAAAAGGATGTATGGTGGAATTTTGTATCTTATATAGGTTGTGGTGCTATACCTAAATAAAATCCTAGAGGCTACAATAGGCGGCCTAATCGCTTGAAGCAATTTCTACCAAGCACCCTTTGGATGGAAATATGCTGGTAGTATTGAGTGGTAGTTGTTCGGCGTACTTATTGTAATTTGAATATACCCCTGTGCAATTCTTGAAATGAACGAAATATACACTTAAGTGTGTATATTTGATTTACCTTAAGTTTATCTGGTAGGTATCGGTTGAAATCGTAAAGGACACGCAATTCCCTGTTTACCTTGCGAGATATGCCACTTAAGTAGCACCTTCTGTTTAACTTTATGATCGGTAGCAATAAAGCCTTTTGCCATTAGCACTAAAAGCCTCGTAAATTATACGTTTTATCTATCTCCTTTACGACTCAGCCTCTCAACAGAATATTTTTGAAGTCGATTGTGAATGATTTGTATTGAATGTTGTCGTTTTGAGGCTAAGGGGCGATGTTTTAATGGTTAACTTTATTAATGTTGCTGATAACATTTTATGGGAATCATTTGCTAAGAAATATTTTTTTCCTGAGCAGAATTTTATTACATTTTCCGTCAGATAAGACCGTATATAGGTCTGTTTCAGACTTTTTCATCACCTTTTTCATGTTGACAACAACGAGGTTAGGTTTAAAACTTTAATTAATGTACACTACGTACAGTCTCGGCTTTCACATGGCTTTCGCATTCCCGTCATGAGAGTCAGTTATTTTAAGAATCAGTGATACAAACTCTCATAAAAATCTCAAACTAAAAAAACAAATAACTTCACCTAATACATTTTTTTACAGAATTGCTTGAGAATTCTATACCAATATAAATAAAATCTTACTCAAAATTCTATTTCCAATGATGCATACGGTTTTCATCATCATATAGAAATTATTTAAATGACTTCACTAGCTACGAGTGTATAGTGTAATTTGTTATTAAATGTCCTACATTCCTAATACTATGCACATAATTCGAAATAAATTTAAACTAAGAAAAGAAAACTATGTTATTATTGAAAGGTACAACTGGTATGTTAGTAACGTCATCGCTTTCTTAGATAGGTACATATGACAATACATGACCTTCACATCCAAAATGACATAAACCATAGTTTTCATTTATATTTAGCTATACAAAGCACTGCGATGCACAAGACAGGTAATTAAAACGAAGCCAAAACTCTCAAGCTTCCTGAACTTACACAATACCTTAAGCGGTGCGGTATGATAAAGAAACAACAGACGCCATCTTGGAAATTAAAGGTTTTCTTGTAAAAAAAGAAAATTTCAAGTCAAGGTACCAATACTGTGCATATTTGCAATTTTTATAAAACATGATCGATCTGAATAATAATCCGTGGCATTTTTGGAAGCCAATATCATAGATTATATTAAGGAAAGTGGTCCTGTGTCTACGATTTGTGTATTCCTGAGTGATTGATCGTATTTGTTAGAAGTATAAAAGCATGAAAAGCAAGCGCAATGTGGTCAGTTAAAAATTGTAAATACACAAATGCAAGTATGTATAGTACTTTTTACTTTGTTGTCCGTCTTTCTGTTTGTCTATCTCTGTGTCCCACCGCTTAATTTAAACCCTTTTATTTCAAAGAAAAAGGAACAATGGTTAGATGTATTGCCCTTCAAATGGTACAAATTAAATATTTGAACACATAATATGTAATATTAAGTATATTTATAGTTAAAATATCACAACCGTATTATTGAGTTCAAGAGTTATTAACATAACATAACATAACTTCACGCCTGTATCCCCGAAGAGTTATTAATTTATGAAAACACGTTTTTTTTGGAATTAAGTTTGTCTTGACTTACCTTTTCATTAAAGCGTTCTTGTTCTCGAGTTTAATTTGTGAATTTCAAGACATTAATTATGTTAATGAGAGCAGGGGAACCGGATATAAATACCTATTGTATAAAGTTTGTTCAGAACCTTCAGGGCACAAATCATTACCTTATTTATCCGAGTTTTTGCCATGACTTTTAAAAAACTGGTCAATTTTGAGTCGGACTGGCGCATTGTAGATTTCGTACACAACTAGACTAAGAGACTAAAGAACATAACGCTGCTTTTGGAAACTGGAGTTACCAATATAACTCGCAGCAAACTGAAGTTCCAACGGGCTGCCGCAGGCCCGGTGGCCTTGAACGAGTTCTAGAGTAGACGGATTGTGAGACGCCTCTCAGCCAGATAAACCAACCACGCTAAATTATTTGAACTAGGATTGATTTCACCTTACTGGTATACTGATTGAACCCACAATCTCTTTATTGAAAGTTCAATGCCACAAACGATAGACACTTAATAATAAGTTATTAATAAGAATAACAACAGAGCACATTTTATAAAATGGATTTTTTTGAAAATATCCTCTTTTCTACCTTTGAAACCCGTGCGTTAATGATTATCTCATTATAATTTATAGCAATTAACACAATTACTGTATGGGCATGTCCATACTTTTGAACCGATTGGCGTTTCGAACAGGCAGCACCGATCGTAGTTACGTAATATCTATTATGTGGTTATGGTGCGACTGGTGTTAATTAACACAATCATATCAAGTATCTCTATCCGTGTTATGCTATACTATGCTTTAGGTCACATAGCTCTGTGTAATTGGTATAGCCTAGAATATTATAAGAAACAAAGTGAAGAGCCAACAATACTTGAGAAAGCAGTAGTTGTCGATGACACTTAATTACCAACTACGCCGACAATTAATTTCTGAAGACGTTCAAACTAGTTAATAAATAGCCATCTTCGAAGTAATGGAAATGAGATTCTGATTTTGTCTTTCATACCTGTCAGGGTTTCGTTCGCCCAACCCCGAGAGGCAATCCGGCGCCAGAACCTGGTTTGTTAATAAGCAGGTATCCAAGCGTACAGGTAAAGTTGGGTTGGGCTCCGAAGATCTTGATAGGGCCACATACATCATTAGGCCTCTTACTTCATGTAGCTACCCTGTAATATTATTATATCAAGACTGACCCTAAAGTACACTTAAAAAGAAATATTACCGGCCATTAGCCTTTTATTCAGTACATTATATTACAATGTACCACTGATAGCTACTGTTATAGTTTCATAACTGTGTGTATAGGCAAGTTCGTATTTCGATATCTATTACCATGCTCTTGAAGACCATGGAAATATTAGTCGTAATTCGAACAATCTTCAACATATGTTCAAAATGATGTATGTAACGGCTGGAACTTCAGTTAGGAGACCACGTGCAAGGGTGGAATCAACTATTATAGAACATACGCAAGTTTGAAGGCCTATCAAAAATGTGTAGCTATTTCGAATGTTTTTAAAGATCAAACAGGAATTACTTAAAGTAAACATCTGAATTTGATATGGTGATCTTACTAATGGAATAAACTAGCCGTTTCTGACCGACTTCAACCGTGAGTTGAGTTTTTCGTAGTTTTCCTAAAATTTTATTCATATAAACCTAGTCCGAGAAGTTAGCCGATAGAACGATACATGAAAATTCAAGAAGTTTCATTGCAGTTGAAATTGAAAGCGAACCTTCGATTGGTCACTAAAAAATATTGTAACTACACCAAATATATTTCACAAATATTTACTAAAATATATTTCGGTTTCCAGCCACTGCTGCCGAGGACGTAGCTGTTGGGAATTGACTCAAGTCTCTTCATTCCCTTCAGGATCGAGACGATGGGCTGTTGGAACGTGGAGGCAAAATGATTATTTGAGGACATAGGGCGTAGGTTGAGAGAGATGTCGGGTGACTCTCGTGCCGGATCGTACCTGGTGAAAAGACTGCCCATCGCCATTCAAAGAAGCAATGCAGTGTTATAGCCACTTTTGTACCGGGTACAGGTGTGAGCGGTCTTTCATAAGGACGAATATAAATTATGATGTGATTTTTGTGGTGTATTTTTATAAATTTGATTGACATTCAGTTAATGAGCTTAATAAATTTATGTAGGTAAGCATATTTTTCTTTAAGCCTAAAAGATCATTTCAACCACATTTTTGATTATTGTTAATACACATTATACGTGTTACCCATTTTCAAATAAAGGTTTAATTACGAGTGTAGTTGAAACTTTGTTGGCAGGCCACGGATGTGGCCCGGATGGGAGAGCAGGTCGGAAGTCGGATCTGACGCAGGTACGCACACATCCGCTCCCTGTTGGTATCTAGGTTATATAATGACTACAGGCTTAAGCAGACAAGGGACAATTCCTAGTATTTAGGCCCTCCGAATAGATTAGTTATAAGTTAAATGAAAATAAAATAAACTATTTTTAAAGGATTCTATCGTAATTTATTAAGTGTTATGCTGAAAAGCAACCGAAGCATAGGGATCAGTGTAAATAATAAAATAACACCAAATAAGTCACGATTGAATCGGTCAAAAATAGTTTTCTTTCAATGTTAGGGCAAAGTATTAGAAGGTTTTTACAGGGTCAGCACCGCAAGTGTGCCGCCTCTGGTGTTACACGCGTCCATAGGCCACGGTAACCGCTTCCCATCAGATGGACTGTATGCTTGTCTGCCACCTAAGTGGCGAAAACTTCCAACTACCTTAGTAGTTAAGGAGTCGACCTTACAATCGAGCAGTCAAGGATTTGAAAATATTTGTGGGCAACAGCTAGTTAACACATAACGCAAAGTTTATGTTAACCAAACGGATAAGGGCATTACATGGGAAACAGAAACGTAACAGGCTAGAATTTTGTATAGATCTGAAACAAGTTAATTTCATTACAATCTAATTTTTAGAATTTTAACTTCCATAGACCACAGATCGCTTTACTAAACTTCCGAAGAATTTATTATCCTCGTGTGTTTCAAATCTATGCCAAGTTACGGCATATATAAGTGTTCCAAATTTGTATCTGTAATAATTTTGGTGTACAATAAATTTTTCCACGTTATACCGACCTGTCCTTTGCGGACAATAGTCCTTTGTCTTTCAGGCCCCAAGTTAGACTAACATATGTGCTGAAATAAAACTAGAATGAGCATTTCAAACGTTATGAAATGTTTTTTGTTCATAAACAAAGGAGACTGGCAAACTCGCTGTGTTCGTGAGACTGATCACGGACAAGAATTAAGCCATTTTTTTGCGTGTGGAAACCCCCACGGGCTTCACCTCATCGGTGCCGATGATGGGGTGGGCGTGTCGGAATCGGACCGACTAAAACCACACGGTGTCCTCCCTAAGTGTCCATTGCCGGGCACCCCGGGTAAGCCCTCGGAAGGATAACCCCAGGGTTACCGGCGGACCTTGGCCGCCAGCGCGGCCTCGCCTGGTGGGGACGGGTTTTATCCCGCGTCGGTGAGTTGACTGGCGTGTGTAATACACACACGACACGCCTCCGCCACGGCCTGCTTCTGTAAGGACGGCGAGTCGGCCAACTGCCGTGCTCAGGCCCCGATCATGGAGGTCGGTAGTCCCGGGCGTAGACGAGTCTGCGGCGTCCTAATTATAGGATTTTAATATAGATCAAGCCGTTACACCTGCTAATTGACAGACAGAGCTCTGGCATAGTCTTCTCGAGGTTGGGAGCCAGCAGTCGCTCCCGTAAGAGCATCGATAAGGCACACCGGGACAAGAAAACGTGGCAGAAAGGTAAAAAAATTAAGTTCAAATATAATTTTAGGAAAAAGGTATATCAAAATAAGATGCCATTTTATTTGCCTTAACGGCGGGGGGAGGGGGGGGGGTATCCGAAGGGGTTTCCGCACGAAAAAAAAAGGGTATTAAAAATGACCTTTGATTCCTTGGCATCACATTAAATTTAGATTTTACAGAAATAGTGCTAAATATGAATTTTAATTATGTTGTGGTTTACGTCTTGTAGTACCTACGAAACAAATTTGATTCTGGATTTCACAAATGATAATCCATTATCTTAATAATTTAATAATATAGAAGGCCATGGTGGGTGTCAAACAGGCCGTATGTGACGTGTTTTGTGAGCGTCTGGTAAGAGTGTGTAACAGCCTTTTATCTGGCATGAATAAGGCACGGGCGTTCGACGGCTGGGTGATGCGTGTCCTGTTGTACACCTTCGGGGTGCTCAAGTGGTCTCAGACCGATCTAGACGCCCTGTACAGAAAAGTCCGCGCTACTATGACTCTCCACAGAATGCTCCATCCGAAGTCTTCGGTTATGAGACTGTACATCCCGCGAAAGTGTGGTGGTCGAGGACTTGTCAGTGCCAAAGCAATGCATAACCCCGAGGTGTGCAGTCTCAGGGAATATTTCCTATCGAAGGCGGACAGTGTGATGCATAGAGAGGTCATAGAATGCGATAAAGGACTGACCCCGTTAGCCCTGGCTAACACAGAGTGGTGTGCGCTGGCGGTACTTGGTACCTCTGAACGTGAGGCCGTGTGGAAAAGGCAAAGAGCTGCACGGACGCTTCTTTCAGGCTTTACATGAGCCTCACGTGGACCGGGAGGCGTCCGTAAACTGGCTGCGTTTCGGTGACTTCTTTGGGGAAACTGAGGGTTTTGTCTGTGCGATACAGGATCAGGTTATTAAGACGAACAACTACAGGAGGTACATACTGAGGGATGGAATGGTGGACGTTTGTCGTTTGTGCCACCGTCCCGGTGAGTCTCTCAGACATGTGACCTCCGGTTGTTCAATGCTTGCTAATACTGAGTCTCTGCACAGACACAACCAAGCAGCCAGAATACTGCATCAAGAGCTTGCTCTTAAATACGGCCTCATCGAGCAGAGACTGCCCTATTACAAGTACATACCGGAAGCCGTACTTGAAAACGACTGCGCTAAGCTCTACTGGGACCGGTCCATCATCACGGATAGGACTATTCTAGCGAAAAAGCCTGATATCGTGCTGATGGATCGGGCACAGTCACGGGTATTTCTTGTGGACATCACTATTCCCTATGACGAGAACCTCGTTCGCACCGAAGCAGACAAAAAGACCAAATATCTGGACCTGGTGCACGAGATTACCGACATGTGGAGGGTGGGGTCCACAGAAATAGTCCCAGTTGTGATCTCAGCCACTGGCTTGATCCCAAGGAGCCTCTCTGTCTATCTTGAGAGGCTCAGGATCAGTGGGAAGTCGGTGACGGCCAAGATGCAGAAAGCGGTCTTGCTCGACAATGCCCGAATAGTCCGACGGTTCCTCTGCCAATCGCCCTAACACTGGTCGACTGTTGCCAACCTCGCCGGGGCTATCTTGCCACCTCTTCTGACCTTCTGGGGGAGGCGTGATGTAGTTGAATGAGATAATAATAACTATCGGAAGTATATTATAAGGGATGGTGCGCTTGACATATGTCGGGCGTGCCACCGTCCCGGAGAATCCCTTAGACATATAATCTCTGGTTATTCTCGTCTTGCCAACGGCGAGTATTTGCATAGACATAACCAAGTAGCCAGGATTGTTCATCAACTGCTTGCTCTAAAGTACAACCTTGTGGAATCAGAGGTACCGTACTATACAGAGGTATGTGCCCGACGCAGTTCTCGAAAATGGGCATATCACGTTGTACTGGGATTGATCTATCATCACTGACAGGACTATTTTAGCTAATAAACCAGATATAGTGTTGATAGATCGATCAGAGCGCCGCGCAATAATTATTGATATCACCATTCCCAGAAAAAGAAATCAAATATTTGGATTTGGCTCACGAGTATGTCGATATGTGGAGTGTGGATTCGGCAATTATTGTTCCGATAGTTGTATCGGTTCACGGACTGATTGCCAAGAGCCTCGAACAACATCTCCAGAGGCTCGCGTTAGGCAGTTGGGTCAAGGGCTTGATGCAGAAGGCAGTGCTCCTCGACACGGCACGTATTGTGAGGAGATTCCTCTCTCTGGAGCCCTAACCACCGGTAGCTTGGTCCCTGTTCCCGATGCCGGTGGGCCACTATTTTTTTTTTCAATAATTTTTTATATTTTTTTTAATATATAGAATGTATTTATAAATATAATTGATATGTATTTAAACTTAAATAAAGAAAATAATAATTTATTTTAACATTTGAACCACTCAAATGTTAAAATAAATTATTATTTTCTTTATTTTAGTTTGGTCCCTGTTCCCGATGCCGGTGGGCCACTATTTTTTTTTTTAATAATTTTTTATATTTTTTTTAATATATAGAATGTATTTAAAAATATAATTGATATGTATTTAAACTTAAATAAAGAAAATAATAATTTATTTTAACATTTGAGTGGCTATTACAACACAAATGAATCGAAGCAAGCAAACACAATTAGATTTGTAACTTTGTCACCTGTACTAGTGATAATACACTATCACAGGACGGTGTCAGCACCCTCCATAGTCAGGGAACAGTGAACAGTAGACACTGGTAGGTATGATCTATTGCAATTTAGGTACATAATACTCTTTAAACACGATCATTATAAAGGATTAACTTAAGAGATAAATTTGAGAATGTGAGTATATGAGAGTGTAGTATGTGAAGTGTGTGTGTGTTTTTAGGTATGTGTGTGACTGGTTAGTGTATTTGTTGTTTATGTATGTGTAAATGTGAGTGAAAGTGTGAATGTAATGTCAGTAACGTGTCCTTGAATGGTGTTTTTAAAAAACGTTTGGTCTTTGAACTTTCAATAAGTACTTATTATTAATTTATTCTATTATTGTAATTAGTTCTTGATATTAATTAAGTATGCTTATTGTAAAATAAAATCTCAACACTCTCATCATTCTATTTTTTTGAATATTCAAAGTGTTACGAGTCAAAACGTTATACAGCCTAACAATTTGTTTTCAACGGAACCCACAATAGTCCATAAAAATGTTACATTTTTTAAGCCGTTTTTTAGAGGACGTAATTTTATTTTTTTGATGTGTAGTGTCAGTAGTTTCAGTGTAAAGCTTAAACCAAGTTTGTGGGGTCGCCACCCTTGTCCCACGGCCGCCATCTTGAAAATAGGGGTTGAAATGGTTTTTACGATATATCTCTTAAACTATTAATCTGATAAAAAAAAATTAACATTTTTTGTTGCAAATTAAGTTCTCTACAACTTTGGTCGAGTAACTTTTGTTTTTTTGTTTTTGTTATTATAATTTTTAATTTTGCAATAATATTAATAAATAATTATTGACTCTTTTCCCTACCACCCACGAGGTAGAGTCTGGAAGCGCGTTTTTTTACGCATTATATAATTTTACGCCCAATAGGCATAATCCACGGTGATTTTCTAAATTTGAACTACTCCGTCCTCAGTCTTTTTGATGAACCAGGCTGCTCGGCTTTCTGAATTAAATATCAGTGGGAGAACTGGAGAAGGAAGGGGTGTTAATGTTGGCGGTTCATCATCAAAGTCATTTTCATTTATTAATTCTGAGAGCCCCATTACGTTGCTGCAAGTCTCTGTAAAACAATGGAAGCACACTGCAGAACATTTCAGCCCTGCTTTTCGACATCCACACATCGCTCCACAGTTTCCTTTGCATTTCCAAAAGATCAATTTTAGAAGCTCAGGGGGTGCTGGAGGTTTAGAGCTCTGCACTGGCATCAAAAATTTTCCACATTTTTTTCCAGCCCCAGTCTTCAGGATCATTATTATTACCAAGCCACGACTGTACCTTATGGTAGACTCGGAAAGTATGAAAGCGAGCTGTGTCTTGTGTTGGAGGAAGTGAAGATAATTAAATGTACTTTTTGTCACTGCCTTGGCGAATTGTTTGTATCCTAGGCTGTCAAGAGAATTATCATCTTTATTACCACCGTATAAAGAGATAAAAAAACGTTGCTGAACATTTTCGCTTATAACTTTTTTATTTATAGTTCTATGACAAAAAGTTTGCGGACCAAAGTTGTAGAGAATTTAATTTGCAACAAAAAATGTAAACAATTTTTTTATCAGATAAATAGTTTAAGAGATATATCGTAAAAACCATTTCAACCCCTATTTTCAAGATGGCGGCCGTGGGACAAGGGTAGCGACCCCACAAACTTGGTTTTAGCTTTACACTGACCCCCTACACATTAAAAAAAAGAAATTGCATCCTCTAAAAAACGCAACCCCAAATGTAACTTTTCAATGGACTACAACCCATTTAACCATACAAACATACATAAACATACAAGGCGTTGTTAGAGTTTCTAAGTACTGTGGTGTTCGAACCTCATTTCACACCACGATGCGGTTACCTGGCCATCATGTGTCAGAGTTTAAATAAAACTATTGTATCAATTTAAAATTTGAATGAGGGAAGAAAAAACAATTGCTGCGTGGAGCTGCATTCGGCTGTGCGGCTGACAGCGGGCGACTAGACGCGCCGCCCGGGTCCGCCGGCCGAAGAGAAGATATAAGTGTAATAAATTTAGGCTCAGTCCTTGAGCGGAGTTCGCGATTCCCTAGTTCGCATTAATATAAAAATATACGCGTAAAAACCTCCCTAAACCCGATATAGGAAGCTTTTGTTGAAATAATAAATGCCCATTTAAATTTCTTCCTCTGTGTTTATCTTATTACCAACACGAGGTATTGTGGCGTCCAACCCCCGGACGCTACAGTACATAGGATAAAGAACTACGAAACATCGCGAAAAAGAGAGATACTTCTTGATGAGTAGATGTAAACGAGCGTAATCCTTGCATTTTTACATTATTAGACAATTTAGAACAAAATATCACAGAATGCTTATAAGAAAGTAGTTGCGACATGGTAAAAAAAAACTATTTCTTGTGCAAGTTTAACTAAACTCTTGAATTGTAATTTAGAATATCCGTAACTCACTTTCCGTAGAAAATTTACCTTCATTTGAATTTAACTTCAATTCACGTGTCAATATACCAAAATAATTTATCATTTACTGCCAATTCAGGGCCCAAAGTCAACAGCAGGAGCTATGAATAAAACTCTTCAATTCCCGCTCAAAAATATGATTTATTTTTGGTACCCAAAATGAATCATCAGATTTTTATACGTTCATTTTACTCATGAAATGTCATTCAAGTTAAATGAGTTATGATTAACGATAGGCCCTTACTTTCATTTCTATATTATATTTCGAATAATTTTCTTGGATTGACCATAATGGGTATTTTGTAATGCCCTGGGAATAAGTTGTGTTTTTATGCGATCTTGCAGTATTGGGTTTAATTTCTGAATCGAGCAAAGTGCTATAGGGTTATTCAGCAAGGAAACTCACAATAGCCCTGTTGCTAAGTTATAAGTTAGGAAATGACAGTGTCCGGCATCGCGGCGTGGACGACGCGACTTGCGAATAATGAATGCAATGATTACGTCATGCGCAATATATTATTCAGAGTGAATTTTTTTTTGAAAAAGGAAAATATGTCTGTATGTATTGCATAATACATAATGCTTTTTAGATTCCTAGCTCTGCAATACAACTTAACTTTAACTAAAACCTAATATAATTATGTTTCAAACCAAAATGATTGTTTAAAGAGAAACAGTACACTAAGTACATTAGCATAGACGAAGCCTACATAAAAAATTCAAGAGACAGAACCCAACACTTTCCTGGGGCTTTTAGTTTACTTTCCAAATTAAAATGAGGTTACGCACTTCATTTACACCTTTTCGTTGTTAGTTTTGTACTTACTATAATTTGCTTCCGTCATTAGGTGTAATGACGATAGGTTTTGGAGGCAAGTTTCGGTGTAAGGGTAAATATTTGTACTAAATGTTGAATCACTAAGGAACTATAATAACTGGCAGTACAGTCTACAGAAAAAATGCGAATATTATGGAGATGTATAATGTAAGGGTTGTCTCGTTCCATAACATTACATAACGGGTAATACGTTTTCTAAAAGTAAAGGTATCTAGATATGTATATACGCATTCTAAAACCAATCAATCAAACCTGGCTTCACCACGGCAAAACCTTACCTGTAGACTTTCCAAAAATTTCCTTTCATACAAACCGTATGATGAAAATAACGTAAAAAAAAATTCAATTTGGTGCAGTCGCATTTCAGCGATACATTTTTATATGTTTAGATTTATGCTCTGCTTATTTTTCGGTTTGTGAACTTTGTCGTAGAATATTATTATTCCTCTTTATTCTATAAATATATATGGGACCGTTCCCAACGTTACAGAGACCAGGAACAGGCATATGAGTGAAAAGCATGAATGATCGAGAGTGATGTCAAACTGAGTTTGACATAACAGAATGTCACTACAGTCCATCAAATCTAAGAGGTACCGTTTGACGTTTCATATTTTTCAAACCGAAACAACTTTGTTCATACGTACATTATTCAGTTTCGATAACCTTTTTCATAAAACCATGAATTTAGAAAGATTTCATTATTGTATCTGTACTGTACAATTCTTAATATCTAAATGTAATTGAAAACTTTCAAACAAAGCAAAATAACACATATTTACACAGTAAATAATTTCTAATAGTTATATTCTTGACCTCATTACAAAGTTACGTAGTTAGGTCACTGCACGTAGTGTTGCGACTCTTCGGATACACTTATATGCAAAAAAATCGTTTACATATACGAAAAATCGAATGTATTATTTACAAATTACACTTGACAACCAAACAAATATTTTTTCATGTGAATGGGATTTATCTCACATATTACGATTACATAACTAAATAGTTATGTAATCGTAAAATATGAGATAAAACCCATTCACCAAAAATACGTATTTATAAATCAAATATATTTGCTTCTTTAAAAAGTTGTCGAAAGCGATTTGTCGATTTTTGATTTTCGCGCCCAAATAAGTCGGGGTTTCTCGCGCTAACGCTGTCGAAATAGTAAATGGAGTCAGGGATAGTGTTTTTTACATTTATTTTTGTGTATGATAGTATGGGTTTGCATATTACAGAGAAATAAACAAATTTTTAACAAGCACATCCATTGATTTTACAATTACAATTTTTTCTTCTAAGTCTTATTTCTACGTCTAAAACTAATAAAAATAAGGTATGTAGAACCCATTCACAAAAATGTTGTTGCCTGATGTTATAAATTAACGACGTTACTGCGCGACCGCATAATGCACTGAATACACAGATACCCTAAAATAAATTAATTTAATTATTTTTAGGTCAATAGGCAAAATCGCAGGTGTCCAAGTCTCTACAATTTTTTTTTTCTGGCAATACTGCCAACTACAAGCGCACGCGGTCCGCTCGGTCGGTTCGGCGTCAGCAGTCTCTCGCCATCTTGGAAGCTGACTGTGCGCGTACTTGCTTTCTCGTTTGTGTTTTACAATTTGTGACTTGGCTATTACTTTTCTGGACTGATCATTCTTTATCCGTTTACCTTGGCAATATTTATACTGGACTCCGAACTAAGCAAGTGTTTATTAATAATGTCGAAAAGAGGACGTACTTTGAACAGCCAGGCTCGTGAATTGGTGGTGAAATTACACGAGTATTTTGAGCGTGAATCTCAAAATGGTGGACTTCTACTGCCAGTTACACAAGTTCGGGATCGCGTCGGTGAAGCTCTCGGTATTGGTAGCCGCACCGTTGGCAAAATATTAAGTGAAAAATATGGGCCTTCGGGGAGTGACAGTAACGTACTTCACACACCGAAAAAACGAAAAAGAAATAAACCTGTGACAGGCATCGATGAATTCGATAGTCATGCTATTAGAAACCATATATACGGGTATTTTACAAGAGGCGAATTTCCAACATTGGCAAAGTTATGTGCAACTTTAAAAGATGCCGGGCTGTATAAGGGAAGCATAGAGTCGTTGAGAACGGTAATAACAGGAATTGGCTTCAGATACAAAAAAGTTGACAAACGAAAAATTGTTATGGAGCGACATGACATAATTATGCAGCGACTAACATTCCTGCGCGAAGTTAAACAAATTATAAACTGGGATAATGTAATATTTTTGGACGAAACTTGGCTAAATTCCAACCATTCTGTGCCGAAAACATGGACTGATGATTCTGAAGCTTCGTGCTCGAAGGTGCCGATAGGAAAAGGTGGACGCCTCATAATATGCCATGCTGGGTCAGCGTCTACAGGCTTCGTGGAAAACTCTTTATTAGCTTTCCAATCCAAAAGCACTAAAGAGTATCATGAAGAAATGGACGCAGTAAGGTTCCGAGAGTGGTTCTTAAATTTATTACAGAATATCCCTCCTAACAGCACAATTATAATGGATAATGCCCCATACCACTCTGTGCAAATTGATAAAGCACCTACGTCAGCCAATAAGAAAGCAGATTTGGTGGCATGGCTGCAAAGAAAAGGAGTGGATGCCGACATGTCACTATTAAAGGCTGAATTATTACAGTTAGTGAAATTGCATAAACCACCAAAACCGACATATGTAATTGACCAATTGGCCGAAGAGCACGGGCACAAAGTCATACGACTTCCTCCGTACCATTGCCAATATAATGCCATTGAACTGATTTGGGCCCAAGTTAAAGGTAATATTTTATAATATTATAATAATAACACGAGTACTTCTAACATTTATAATTTAAACAATGGTTTTCGTCTGCTATCAAATAGTTACATTATTGTTTTACAGGTTATGCAGCAAGACACAACACAAAACCACCCTTCAGTGTCAAGAAAATGGAAGGTTTATTAAAGGAAGCATGTGCCCAAGTTACACAGGAAGATTGGAGTAAAGTAGTACAAAAAACAAAGAAAATAATAATGGACGACTTCGAAAGAGACGTACACTTTGATAATGTAATGGACAATCAACTGGTCATTAATTTAAATGACGATGATGACGAAGACGACGATACTAGTACTAGTAGTGAATAAAAAAATATCCTAAACATTTCTTTTATTTAATTATAACAATTGATTTCTTAAAATTCGGATATTATAGTAATCGATCTCTCAAAGTTCGGATATTATAGTAATCGATTTTTTCATCCCATCCCTATCATTCAATTGTCAGAACTGTCAAACGGTACTTCTTAGATTTGACGGACTGTAAAGAACGCGTACGAATGAATTAAAAGCTGTCAAGGGTTTTAAAAATATTCGATGAAAGTTTTAATCCAAGTCTTCTTCCGAGACCCATATTCCACACATATATATATATATATATATATACTAATGGACCCGGCAGACTTCGTCCTGCCCGAAAAAGCATTTGGTGATATACCGACAAAAGCACCACCTATACACCACAGGCACCCGCACACAAGAAATATTTATATAATATACCTTTTTTTTTTTCGTGCGGAAATCCCTTCGGATACACCCCCCCGCCGGCCAGCGGGGGCGGTTATGTCGGGCTTGAACCGACTAAAACCGCACGCCGTCTCGGGTCTACAGACGCCGGGGTGTAAGGTTGCCCATAGAGCATATCCCTCGCACCCCGACTGACCCTGGGCCATCTCCGGTTTCGAGATGGCCCCCTCGGGTTTGGGAACCACGGTGTCCCCGTCTTGCCCCGGTTTGGGAGAGGGGCGCTAATCGCCCCACCGTCCCGGCCTGCTTCTGCTGGGGTGACAGGCGGCCTCACCTGCCACCCCCAGGCCTGCGCTCATGGAGGACGGAGGTCGTTAAGCGACCTCCGGCGCCTGAGTCGCCTGCGACGCGCGGCGAGCAAGTTGCGGGCTCGGCGGGCCGGGAGAGTGCCAAAATCTCTCCCGGGCGCGCTCCGCCATCACCTTCGCGAGCATTACATGCTCGCAGAAGGAGGTGGGGGCGGCCCACGCGCTCGCGCTCCGTACCATTGCCGCAATCATTTTGCCGAGCGAGAGGACTCCCACCCCGATGGCTGCCACGAGGTCACGCCTCGGCGCCTCCCACGCCGGGCAGTCCGCCAGCGTGTGCAGCCCTCAGATTCCTCGCTCGCGTCGCAGTGATGACACTCAAGCGTTGGCTCCTTCCTGATCCGATGCAGGTGGTCCCCGAAGCACCCCTTCCCGGAGATCATCTGCGTCAGTCGATACGAGAGGCTTCCGTGTCGCCTCTCTAGCCAATCCTCCATGATGGGCCTTACCGAATATAAATGTACCTATAGATGCTTATATTTTTCGTATCACAAATTTGACAACAATTAATTCCAAAAGCGAATTTCACAAAACAAAGAGTATTAAGAGTATTAATCAGCTTGTCCTCCATACTTAGGTTATAAACGAAATTGAGTTTAATATATTATTTTCTTTAATTTATTGAATATGAGTGGAGTTTTAATTATATGAAAACTTTGCTGCGCGAAAATTGTTTCATTCATTGGCATGTAAAATGTCATTAGTCACGTATTCAAATAAGTTTAAAAAGTAAATTTGGAATTTATAGGATTGATTAACATTTTATAATTGGTTCGTAAAACTGTTTTATCTCTAAGGCGTGAATTATTCATAAAAGGCATAAGGCGAGCTTAGGGCGAGCTTAAGATATGGCACGGCCGCCTGCGCTTCAAACAGGCTTCATAAAAATATTGCAAAGGCGACGCTTCGTGAATTTCACAGAAAAGGCGTCGCCTCAAATGCGTCGCTAGCAGGTGAAACTGGAGTCACGGGCTAAAGGCATTAGCGCTTATTGCACGCCTTTAGCTCGCCTTACGCACAACCGGGTTTATCTATTTGTTTTTTATTTGGTTTGTTACTTTTATTATTCTGTTTTCTGATTTTTAGGTGGGCTTATGGTTATTATAGTTGTTATTATTCTGTTTTTAATAAATATAGTTTCTTTCTTTTTTCCTTAAGCTCGCCTCTCACTTGCCTTAAGCATGCCTCTTCTGTACAATTCACACCTAAAAGACATGTTTATAATTTGTTAATTCGTTATCATTATCATAACACGACATAAGTTTAGGGGTTGCTAAAGATTTTTCAATACACAATCCTCTGTTGTTCCTTCTCTCATTATTAAATGAGATCTGTGTAAGATCATTGAACCTTTTAGGATATGTTTCGTCTCCAATTATTATCTACGTTATTAGTCGATTTCTGTACGTCTCGTATTCGTCTCCGTTTTAGTGAAAACACATCCACACAATGGGCTAGCATTTGTTAGCATTAAGAGCCAGTCGATTGCAGACATATGATACATTAATCACAGATCCTATTACAGAACGAGACTATAAGTATATTCCGCCGGTATAGTATAAGACTGGTGGATGTGTGGCAACCAGCATTCATTGTAAAGACGTATACTACTTCTATTACTAAGAATTTAATATTTTGCATTGTCAGTGAAAAAATGGCAGTTACTACAATATGATATGTATGTATAATCCACCCGAATATTGGGAGAAACAGTGAGGTGGAGTGGAAGGAACGACTTGGGCAACCAAGCGCAGGGCACGCCGCAATAGCGGCGGTAAGGCCCATCATGGAGGATTGGCTGGAGAGGCGGCACGGAAGCCTCTCCTACCGACTGACGCAGGTGATCTCAGGGAAGGGGTGCTTCGGGGACCACCTGCATCGGATCAGGAAGGAGCCAACGCCTGAGTGTCATCACTGCGACGCGAGCGAGGACTCAGGGCTGCACACGCTGGCGGACTGCCCGGCGTGGGAGGCGCCGAGGCGTGACCTCGTGGCAGCCATCGGGGTGGGAGTCCTCTCGCTCGGCAGCATGATTGCGGCAATGGTGCGGAGCGCGAGCGCGTGGGCCGCCGCCGCCTCCTTCTGCGAGCATGTAATGCTCGCGAAGGAGGTGGCGGAGCGCGCCCGGGAGAGACTTAAAACTCTCCCGGTCCGCCGAGCCCGCAACTTGCTCGCCGCGCGTCGCAGGCAACTCAGGCGCCGGAGGTCGCTTAACGACCTCCGTCCTCCATGAGCGCAGGCCTGGGGGTGGCGGGTGAGGCCACCTGTCACCCCAGCAGAAGCAGGCCGGGACGGTGGGGCGACTAGCGCCCCTCCCCCAAACCGGGGCAAGACGGGGACACCGTGGTTCCCAAACCCGAGGGGGCCATCTCGAAACCGGAGATGGCCCAGGGTCAGTCGGGGTGCGAGGGATATGCTCTATGGGCAACCTTACACCCCGGCGTCTGTAGACCCGAGACGGCGTGCGGTTTTAGTCGGTTCAAGCCCGACATAACCGCCCCCGCTGGCACGCGGGGGGGTATCCGAAGGGATTTCCGCACGAAAAAAAAAAAAAAAAAAAAAGGGAGAAACAGTGAAAAATATTAATATTAAGAACACTGTATCACCACTACTCCAATACTTAACACACTAGGAACGTAAAAATTCTAAAGCTTCTGTCTATTTGTATAAGGGACTTTATTCTTATAATAATCAATAGTTAATGTTTTTTATTTACATACTGATACAATTTAAATTACAGGTTAATTACATTTGATCAAATAATTTATAGTTTTAAAATAAAATATTTACATGCTAAAAAAGAGAGTATGTACAAAGTAAAAAGTTTAAGTGTCAAATAATTCCTCCCCATCGATGTCGACTGGTAACGTACCCAAAAGGCTGGCGGCATTGCCACGTTGGATGGCAGCATATTCAAAAATATACCATAAATAGTAACTATGCAAATGCAGCATCATTATGTTTATAAGTTAACTCGAATATCGTACAATTTTACACTGATGACTGTTCAGTTACCTTCTATCGCATCAAATTCAAGAAATTTAATTGCCATACAGATGCAGTATTCAAAGAGATAAATAACCAGTCTACACAGGACCTTTTATAGAAGGACAAAAGAGGTAAATTTATTACTATCCTAGCCTTCAAGTCAATAAGGTTTTAAACGTAGAGTAGGAATAATTGGCCAATTTTTACATCAAAATTAAGGCTAGCCAACGTTTATTTTTTTTCTTTTACGTGCGGAAATCCCTTCGGATACCCCACCGCCGGCCAGCGGGGTTGGTTATGTCGTGTCTCGACTAAAACCGCACGGTGTCCTCTCCAAGTGTCCGTTGCCAGGCACCCCGGGTAAGCCCTCGAAAGGATAACCCCAGGGTTGCCGGCGGACTTTGGCCGCCACCGCGGCCTCGCCTGGTGGGGTCGGGTTTTATCCCGCTTCGGTGAGTTGGTAGGCGTGTGTAGGGCACACACGACACGCCTCCACCACGGCCTGCTTCTGTAAGGACGGCGAGTAGGCCAACTGCCGTCCTCAGGCCCGATCATGGAAGTCGGTAGTCCTGGGCGTAGATGAGTCTGCGGCGTCCTCGCCGCAGACTGCGAAACTCGGGGGGCAGGGTTCTCTCCCGCTCCCTCTCCGCCGTCTCTTTCGCGCGCATTACCTGCTCGCAGAAAGAGGCGGCGGCGTGCCACTTGCTTCCGTCGGAGACCACGGCCCTCACCATGGTCTCCAACGAGAGAACGTCCACGCCCAGGACCGCAATGAGATCCCGGCGTTGACTCGCCCACGCAGGGCACTTCACCAACGTGTGGAGCGCCGTGTCTTCGCCAGGATCCTCGCAGTGCTGGCGCTGCGGCGTTGTCTCCCGGTGGATGCGCCACAGATACTTACCGAAACACCCGTGTCCGGTAACCAACTGGCACATCCGGTAGGAGAGGTCCCCATGGTCCCTCTCCAACCACTCCTTCATGATCGGTCTCAACGCTGCAATGGTGGATTCCCCCCACCTTGGATGCTCAAGTCGCAAGGCTAGCCGACGTTAGGACACCAAAATATCTTTCACCTTTAAATATGATTATAATATATTCGACCTAAGTTTTTCAATTCCCCAATTCAATTATTATCTATATTACATAATTAATATGTTTTTACTGACACTTCGGACACCATTAAAATATTAAGGCTATTTTGTTATGCTAACTGTAGAAAATATCTTTATTATTTATATGGTGTCCAAATTATCAGTAAAAAATATCAAAAGTAAAAAGTGTCCATTCGTACAAGTGATCCTGTTGGCTAGCCAAAATTAATTAATGTCCGACAGACAAATTAATTGAAGCACGAATTGGTATCAAATAACGATGATCTCAAACTTTTTGATAAATTCCTGGCATAAATCGGTCTCAAGTTATTAAGCTTTTTATAAAAAATATCACGTGTGTTCGTGAGGCGGATCAGATAAAATGACAAACGTTTGTAATTAATCAAAAGAATTTTGTAGGCTTTTTAGAAATGTTCAACTGACATCATGAAGCTTATTATACTGAAGCAAGCGTGCCATTACCGGTTGCTATCAGGTGGATCATGTGATTGTTTGTGAACTTAGTGGTATAAAAAATATTAAAAAAAAAACAACAAATAAACAAATATATGCATTCTAGGATATTCTATGCAGCGCTAGCTACCTTTTTTTCCTTCGGATACCCCCTCCCCCGCCGGCTGGCGGGGGCGGTTATGTCGGGCTTGAACCGACTAAAACCGCATGCCGTCTCGGGTCTACAGACTTCTCGGGTTTACAGACGACAGCGCTAGCTACCTAAGGTAAGCATAGCTAACATACTACATCTTAGGTTTTTAAAATTTGCAAGAGCTTATACTACATTTCAATCAAATTCTTACTGTTCAACACTCTTATTAGGAGCATCCTGGAATACTGCATTGTGATTTGGCGGCCACACTATGCCACCTACTCATTAAGATTAGAATATGTACAAAAGCGTTTTCTTTTTCACCTTGCGATTTCAAATTGCGCAGGCGTGTTTCTAACTTAATCACCAAATTGACTGCTCCCCACTTCTAGGCCTTTTCAAGTTTCGCATACCTTCGAGGACTCCACGCAAACCAGTCACACCACTGTGTCCACCATTAAGAAGTAATATTCTATGTGCTAATTCTCCTTATGCTAAGTCGTGCAGAGTGATAAAGGGGTTACAGTCAGCTAGTTGATATCCAATTCCATTCATATCGCTTGCAAAAGTCAGTTTACGGCTCCTTGCGAGAACTGGTGTTATTTATTGTTGTTACTACTGTGTAACTTTACAAAAAAAAAACTACTTACTACTTCTGTGTTTTTTCTGCTGCATATGGACAAGGCGATAACTTTTATGTTAAATAACTATTTTTGTTCTAAAAATTTTTGTCACTGTTATGGTAGGTAATCTTCTTTTTAGGGATTTTCTTTAGAAAAGCCCTATTGCTATCGAGTTGTCGTCGACTTCGTCGTTGCCAATTTTCTGTCACGGTTTTGGATATGAAGGAGATGAGCTATCGAGTTCGTTAAAAAATCGCAAAAAATCGCAAAAAAAAAAAAAGGCTAAATCGAAAATCCCTTGTATTCGGCTGAGCTAGTCTCAGGAATTCAACTTGTTTAATATTACTTTTTTGCATGTTGTGTCTACCTGTAAGTAACTGTTGCATTAAGACTTGTTACCTGTTTACATCGCTATGTTTACTGGTATGAATGTAAAAGTTGTTGGTGGACCTAAATGAATAAATAAACATATTTAATTAATTATTTTTTTGTAAATACATAGAAATACTCAGACCAATGCAAATAACTACAATAAGCGGGAATCGCACCCGCGCCTCCTGAAAAAGCAGTCAATTGGACTGCCACTACGCCAGAGAGATTTAATGATTTCGAATTTAGCGTCTAATGTTTACGACTCAACCTCTTTTTCAGTGACCGTATTCAACACTCCCCGTATCACGTACCGTTTGTCACTAAGTCTCAAAATTGACGGCTTAATTTTCAATGAATAATCGACGTAATGTAGCAATATTGGATCAAATTATATCAAAAGCTTTGTTGGAAAGGTAGATGGATCTAAATAAATGATTTGGGGAATCGAAAAACTTACGTGGTTTATATAATCATATTTATAGTTAAAAAATATTTTTCACGACTCAGAAATCAGTTTTATTTTTAACCGACGAAAAAACGGAGGACTTTCTCAAGTCGACGCGTATATCTTTTTATGTATGACCACGCATAACTTTTTACAGAGTAGTCCGATTTTGATAAAAAAAAATTATTGGAAAGAGTATACCCCGAAGCTGGTATATTTTTCTAGAGAGATATTTTTTGTTTTAGCACGTTTTTAATTCTTTTCAGAACTACTAAGTGCTTATTACCAAAAGTTCTTATCAGAACTACACATTTCGACCTTCCAATTAAAAAATTCGTTTCGGAACTATTTATAACTTCCAGATAAAAAGTTATTTTCAGAACAACTTATAGTTTATTCAAACTTTTTTATAAAATGAAACTAACAATATGCCTAAAAAAGAAAGTCGCAGCTATCTCAAAATAGTTCCCAAGCGAGATTAATTAAAATACGTCGTATCGGAGAATCTTCTTCTGAAAATTTAGATCGTCTCGCAAGTCAGACAGAGTACGTAGCACAGTCGCGAGCCAGAGAATCTGGCGCCGAAACTTCGCAGCGCATTGCTGAAAACCGGGCCAGAATCTCACGAGCACGCGAAAGGGAATCCAGCGCTAATTGCCACAATAGGTTTTTTTATTGGAAAGAGTATACCCGAAGTTGGTCCCATATAAATTTAAAAAAGAACCCAACCGCAAGGGTAGGAAAACAGGGGTGATTTGTTATTCACTCACAGATTTTAGTGCTGAGTTGAGTAGTACAAAAAAAACTCACGATGAATGAGCTTCAGACCTGTCAGTCTCTTTTGTGTAGACCTCTTAGTCTCTGCATTTCTGCTAAAGCTCGTTCATCGTGAGGTTTACCTTATTTGCCCCTAGATCAGATAAAGCAATACCCTCAAGTATTTTTACTCTACTCAGTGCCACATATGCTTGCCCTTTGGCAAAGACTTTCTTTCCGTGGTCGATTACAGCTTTATCCTTTTATTATAATAGTATTATTTGAAAGTTAATAGCATAAGTATGGTAGGTAGATATTTTAAAAATAATCAAAAATTAAGCATGTAGTAATTAGAGGATTACAGCCACAAAAAATATGAAATAAAAACTTTTTAACAAAAAATTAAACCGCTGAAAAAACTGAAAAGCAAAAATAATAAACCTTTTTTATTTAACCTTAATAACTAACTTCTTAAAGTAATGAACCTATACCTAAGTATATATTTTTGTAAATAGTTGATTTTTTAATTAACCTTAATAACTAAGTTCTTAAACTAATGTAAGTATAGCTAAGTAATTTTGAGGTGGCGCCAAACAAGCTATGTAATTTATTAATTACGTATAGCGTAAAAAAACCCACCCTCGGTTTGCTTCGGTTTATATGAGGGTTTTTTAACTCAAGCCATTGTAATTCACAATCTATATGCAATTTGGCATAGATATAGGTTCTGTATAGATAGTCCGAAAGAGCACGTAGGCTATTTTTATCCCGGGAATAGGTATCTGTTAATCCAAGGCACGCCGCAATAGCGGCGGTAAGGCCCATCATGGAGGATTGGCTAGAGAGGCGACACGGAAGCCTCTCGTACCGACTGACGCAGGTGGTCTCCGGGAAGGGGTGCTTCGAGGACCACCTGCATCGGATCAGGAAGGAGCCAACGCCTGAGTGTCATCACTGCGACGCGAGCGAGGCACGCGTTGGCAGACTGCCCGGCTTGGGTGGCGCCGAGGCGTGACCTCGTGGCAGCCATCGGGGTGGGAGTCCTCTCGCTCGGCAGCATGATTGCGGCAATGGTGCGAAGCGCGAGCGCGTGGGCCGCCGCCACCTCCTTCTGCGAGCATGTAATGCTCGCGAAGGAGATGGCGGAGCGCGCCCGGGAGAGGAACAGAACTCTCCCGGCCCGACGAGCCCGCAACATGCTCGCCGCGCGTCGCAGGCGACTCAGGCGCCGGAGGTCGCTTAACGACCTCCGTCCTCCATGAGCGCAGGCCTGGGGGTGGCAGGTGAGGCCGCCAGTCACCCCAGCAGAAGAAGGCCGAGACGGTGGGGCAACTAGCGCCCCTCCCCCAAACCGGGGCAAGACGGGGACACCGTGGTTTCCAAACCCGAGGGGGCCATCTCGAAACCGGAGATGGCCCAGGGTCAGTCGGGGTGCGAGGGATATGCTCTATGGGCAACCTTACACCCCGGCGTCTGAAGACCCGAGATGGCGTGCGGTTTTAGTCGGTTCAAGCCCGACATAACCGCCCCCGTTGGCCGGCGGGGGGGTATCCGATGGGATTTCTGCACGAAAAAAAAAAAGGTACCTGTTAATCCCTAATTTCTAGTTCCTAATTTTACCATAGAGATGCTTAAAATAATATCAAAGACATGTTATATCCTTCATTAAATTGTTGTGTTGTTTAAATAATCTACGGCTTCAACATCCCACATAAAGCTTGTCTAAAACCCGAATGCAAAACTTGCAAGTAACATTTATATGGATTAAACTTTGCCTTGCTTGTAAAGTCCCACTGAACTTTACAAGCGAGGCATAGGAAACAGTGTGTGCAGTCATATATATATATGCTTTAACAAACTACTTACTTATTTTACACCTTAAAGTTTCAAATTAAAGCCAATATGAAAGTTAAAAGAACTAAATACGGTGCATGTCAAACTAGTCTTGTGGGCGCGGCAAAGTTTCACTTTAAGCGTTTGTGTCTAGGAATTTTCGATTGAATTTCTGGTATATAAGTATTATTGTATGTAACAACTACATTTATTTCCTATTTCAAGTAGGTATCTATGGGTTGAAATAAAGCATTTCTTAACGGATTCTAAGCGATCCTTCCTAAGCGAATCCTCGTGGCTGCTGAAAAGCAACCGAAACATCGGGTTCAATGTAAATAATAAAATAACAACAAATAAATCGCGATACAATCCGTTAAAAATAGTTTTATTTCAATTTGTGACATTTGCGTGAACTTCCAATAATATCAGGTATTAATGGAGGGTAACGCGAGAGGACGAGCACTCTTTCATGCATTTATGCTTATTTCTAACTAGCATGGCCACGCTGTTTCCGCCGCTTAAGTCCTGATCCTGTGGGAATATCGAGATAAAAAGTAGCCTATGTTACCCAAGGATAGTGTAGCATTCTAATGGTGAGAGTATTTTCGAAATCGGTTCAGTAGTTTCAGAGTTTATCGATTACAAACAAAAAATGTAGCTGGCTGAGGCTGGCATGGAACCCGAAGATGCTAATAGGACCCCTTAGACCCACAACTGTTAAAATTCATATATTTTTGTATTGTTCTTGTGTTAACCATAGCTTAACTACCTTGTATTATCGATTCTATAATCAAATTCAGATTTCATAAAACTTTATAAAGCCATTCTCTTAAATAAATATAAACAGCCAGTTGAAATTAAGCTTAAAACAATATGTATTTAAACACTTTAGAATATATTGCAAACAGAACAGTCATTTTATTATGATTTAATTAATAAATTTATATGAAATTGCTTTATTAATTGAAAATTGCCGCATATTATTGCAATAAATTTGTCATCGTTGTAGCTGATTATTTAATTTAATTAATACTGAATCCTAACTCTGTTTGCATACAGAACCTACAGATTATTTACTTTTGAAATCAATCTGGAAACTTCATTTGTATTGAATTGAGGAATGAATATTTCAACTAATAAATAGTTTAACGGTGTTTTGTGTCCAGCTTGGTGGTGGTGGTGTGGTGTTCCAAATAGAACTATTTACAACTAACTACTACTACTAACTAATTACATGTCACAGTAACGCTTTTCATGAATGTACTAGTAGTCACAGACCACCAAATATATTTGACAACTAGCCGTTGCCCGTTAGGTTAGGCTCCGGGGTCCAAGCTAGCCTGCAAACCGGTACACCTGCTGATTGACGAATGAGGCCCTGGTGCAGGTCACACTGTAGTCGTTGTGTAATCATAGCGATTTCTCAGTTGTCTCCAAAGCTTGTACGCTAGAATCCAAGGTCCGCTTATTGGTTTGATTAGTATGTCAGCTTTTCCAGGAGCGACTAGCGTCTGACCCAATTTTGTGAGGAAAGCCTGCTCCAGAGCCTCGTCCATTATTTAGCAGATGCACCGATTTGCAGGTGAGGTTTGGTCTTTGGGTCAGGTTAAAAATAACTTTACGTTGTTCACTCATTTTAGATAGTTTTTACAAAAAATAATTACAATGTATGGTACTGGTGGGGTAAAGCCCGTGGGGGTTTCCGGGTGCAAAAAAAATGTATGGGACTTGACTGTAATATTCAGTTTCACAGTATTAAGATTTAAATTAAACCTTTTAAGAGAACAATATAAACATAATACAAACCATTAATTTATATTCTGTCATCCAAATTGTATTTGTCCCAAACGTTTTTGTATGTGGTCGCTATCTGTCCAATAAATTTTCAGGCCAAAATTCACAGAATCGTTTTTACTTCGGTCTTGCTGTGGTTTTCACTAAGCCGCTTTGCTGATATTGGACTCTAAGCTTTGCTAGGGTGACTCATTGACTTTGTCCCGTAAGTAAAAGGTCGATAAAGAGTTTGGCATATATTACGTGCTAATCTTTGTTAAGAAGTTGAAGAAAAGCTATACTTTAAAAATATAACCGCAGAATTTATAGAGCTACGGACTTACCGGACAGACATTTTCCATCTGACGAATGCCTGCTTGATTGCCAAATCTTCAACAAACACTACGGAACTTAGGAAAACTAAGAAAATACAATGCTTGACGACTGAGCAAAGACAAAGAGGAGCCCTAAGTAACTGTGTACAGTGTGAATATCCAGAATAAAATATAGAGATATCTAGAAATTTGTTAAGGTTGAAGTATAGAGCTTTTGGCCCAAGAGGACAATCTCAATGGCACAAATAGTAGTTTCCTAAGAATTAAAGAGTAAGTTCTCTATAATGAAATAGAATTAAGGCTTTCATTGAGAATAGTAGCAAACAGCGTCAGATGCAATCATTTGTAAATAACACGAGCGAAGACGTCCGTATCTTGTTTGCTCGCCACGCTCGCACACTGACTGCCTATTGACTTCCTCCTGCACAACAGTGGGAACTCAATAGCCATGTCATTAGCAATACTGTTGTTATGTAATAGTTTCTTATATGAAAACGGTATATTAACTTAAATACTAATATTATACGTGTGAGTGCAACAACTTGTATTGAAAGATGTCTTTGGTTAATTCACAATTAAATATCTCCTTTACATCTCGAGTTGCACTGACATTGCATTTTATTTCTTCCTCTGAAATATAAGGTATTCTTCTGTTTTTCAATAGTCCTTGTATAAAATGCATCGTCATCCAAGCGCCAATCCTAGTATTCCTGCTTACCCCTTCAGTTGGTCGCCATGCAGCTGAAGTTGGCCTTATATTATGTACAAACAATTAGGACTAGCCTAATTTGCTTAACCACAAATTATGGTCTTAGTACTTTGTACTTTTGGATAGAAAACGATTGTACAGATACAAACTAATTAGAAACGGACAGACCCAAATATTTCACCCAAAATGTCAGTAGAGTATTGTTAGGTTGAATAAAAATACGTTCCAACAGGTGCAAATTGTGGGACTATGCAAACATTTACTCTCGCTTTCAACCGACGCTTGGGTATGCCCCACAGGCATTAAATATTGGAGTATTGGTAATTACGTAATTATGGTATCCACGATAAATTTGGTGTTTTGTTAATAAAGGAAAGGAACTAAACAATGGGATCGAGGCACAAAAAGCAAAATAGATTATAGTGCAAACTATTTTACATTTGTATTTTTATATTGTCTTATTTACATCTCAAGAAGCTTTTTCATTTAATTGTAATTAATATATTTCCTACAACATTTTATATCTATGTTTATGTATGTTTATAAGACTTTTGTTACCGACCATTTTCTGATAAAAAAGAGCAATAAAGTCATCGTCTTTTGTAAATTTAGGTGTAAAAATGAAGTATTTTCTTTAGAAAATATGTACCTAACTTTGATATTAACAAAGGCCATACCAATACAGTCTGAGCTAATAAGCCAATTATAAACAAAATATGAAGAGCAATTAGGTTAGTAAAGAGTTGTCTGTTGTAATTGAATTGTTTGGCGAGAACATCGTCCTATAAGGTAAAAGTTCTTTGTTGAGGTCAATAGAAATAATTCTTTTTCGTAGCTCCACGTCAATTCTTTAGGGCATATAAGGCGCCACAAATATCTTCGGGGCCCAAAACAATCTTACCTGCTAGCCTACACCTGCTGGTTGATGGACGAGGCTCTGGCGAAGGCTTTCATCTATTTTAGGGGTAGGACAGCAGACATCGACCACCTTCTCAGAATCGATAGGATCTGGAATGTAAGCCTTCATTTTTTGGACTTCACCCTAGCTAGTTAGGTTAGGTAGAGCACAGTACTCGCCAAAGTGTATCGGTGGACGACGGAATACTGTATGGGTGTTGTCTATCGGATTCCGCCCGAGGAGATTCGCGGGTGGCTTGAAGCCTCCCGCCTTTAAATTCTGCTGAGGTGGTCGTCCTGGCTGGAGGCTCCACCTGCTGGATTTTGCCACCGTGGAGGCACTTTGGCCGGTCATTGCTGATTGGGCAGTCGACAGAATGGGACTCTTTCTTTTCGACTGACGCAGGTGCCTTGCGGGCACGACTGCTTCGGAAAGTACCTGTTCAAGGTCTCTAGGAGGGAATTCAGTCCAGCTAACCACCACTGCGACTGCAGTGAGGACTCGGCGCAGCACACGCTTGCGGGCTTCCGGCTTGTGAGTCCCAGCATCGAGCCCTCGCTGCAGTCATAGGGAGTGACCACTCGCTGGCGGCCATCGTCCCTATCTATGGCCGCTAGCGACAGGAATTTCACCACGGCCACAGCTTTAGAGAAGACGTCATCTCTCAGAAGGAAGGCGCGAAGCGTAGTAGGGTGCGAGATCCCCTTGCTTATCCGATCCGCCACCCGGTTCGCGAGTATTTGCATCTCATGCCGTCCTGAGTGTGGCTGCGGGTATAAGGGACAGAGTTAACCCTCCACCCGCCGATCTAGTCACCCGCGAAGAGGCGAAGTCCGTGTGTGCCTGGACATCACCTAAATAAGAGTTTCATGTTGCAGTTGCCCGTAATAAAAATATTCTTGTATAGTTTCAGACCCCCCACCCCTCCCCCGACAAGGCGCAGAGTATGGCACACTGCAGGGGAGTTACGGACTGAATTTAGATAGTACAATATTTTGACATGTAGCGAACTTCGAAAACACATATATCGACAAGTCATTGCTTCGACAGACAACTATTAGACAATATACACCTTCGAATTACCACTACTTCGACAGACGATTATTCGACAGACAATACTTAGACAAGACACATCTTCGAATGACCACTAGTGGGACAGTTTTTTTTAACATTCTCCCAAAATAATAATGCTCTGAAATGTATTAAAAAATTTGCCCTACCTAATTAAATATGTACCCAATCAATTGAAACATCAATTCTGTTGGGGTCACAGTTCTAACCTAACCTAACCCACTTTACTTCAACGAAAGACTACAAAAAAAATCTGTCAAGTAGTGGTCATTCGAACGTGTGCGTTGTCTAATAATTATCTGTCGAAGCAATGACTTGTCGATCTATGTGTTTTCGAAGTTCCCTACATGTCGAAGTATTGTACTGTCTAAATTCAGTCCGTAAATGACTGCAGGGGTTTTAGTGTGTGAGAGCCATACATAACCGCGTGACCTCCAGGCGTCGTCGTGCGGTATGCCCTAGGACATTTTTACCCCCTGACGAAACAAAAAAAACCGCCTTTTTTTTTGTTTCGTCAGGGGGTAAAATGACGGAATAAATATATAAAACAGTATACCTTCTTTTGAAGTCGTTTAAAAAGTATGATAAGATTGAGGTAATCTTTAAACCAACTGGTAATGGATCATGAACTCGGGTTATGGTCAGTGGTAGACGGGCAGTACGATGATAAAACATAATATATGAAGTAAAAAAAAGTATTTTGTACTCATATAATTATGGTTCTTGGCCTTATGCCCTAAATGCCCGAAACGTCAGGGAGGACGTTCATTAACCCCTACATTTTGTTATCTATATTTTTAATCCTACGAAATAAAAGGTGAATCTATTATCGTCAATCGGGCACTATTTCATAACTGCATGCTAGTAGTAGCAGAATTCTCTAACCAAAAACCGTTTTGAGAGAACCGAATCCGTTAACTTCAATAATGCAAGCAAGTGATTCATACAGTTTATCAAGCTGCTAAAGAAAGCACGAACTACCTACAATCTTCACAAAATCAAGTGAATAATATTTGCCTAAACGAATTATATCTTTATTTCAAAAAATGATAAATTAGACTACGTAACTTCATCTTTCTTGGGTATATAGGATCCCACCAAGATCTACGGAGCCCAAGCTAACCTCACTTTTTAGCCGGTGAACCTGCTGATTGCTGGACGAGGATCTGATGTAGGCTTCCCTCTCGAGGTTGTGAGGTCAGACGGCATACGCTCCCCTAAATTCATGAACAACCAAATCAAAGTAAAGATTACGAGAGCAGACCCCGGGCATCAACTTAGTATAAGCTTTCTATTACTAGCTGTAACAAAATCTTGGATTGTGCAATACAGTCAACATTGCGCTTCGAATTAATCCTTCGCTCAAAAGTTTAAGCAGAGATTAATGTTATTTCGCAAGCATACTAGAGATATCAAACAGAAATAATTTATAAACACATTAGTTAGGTCACATATTTACTGAGCATATAGATTGCGGCTAACTATGTGTATTGATAGTGTAAGTAACAAATATTACAATTCTAAATACAATTCTAAAACAAATATTAAAATTGCCCATCGACATAGCGATTAACTACTGAAGGAAATGGGGTGTGCTTGCAGCATCTTACATATGCACCACCATATCACTAATGTCTCCACAATGGTTTGAAGTGGATATTGGTGCTGATGGCTATTAGTACTCTTTGAAATAAAAAACTGAAGAAAGCAAAATTAAAACGATTCCTACAATTAGTATTCCTCCTCATGAATTCAATATTCGTTTCTCTATTTCCTTCGGTATCTACTTCTTCCGATCTAAACTTGAACTGGAGCCTGGGAACCGATTTCCTTTACTTACTCTTCCTTTTATTTAGTTTACCATGGCGTCTATGGGAGCGACTGCTTCCTGACCTATCAACTCCAAGAAGAAAGCCCGCGAATAGCCTCGTCTGTGCAAAGTAGGTGAATTAGTAGTAGTAGTTTGATTTAGAAGGTATTACTGTCGCCTCATACACCACCACAATTCTTCATAATAATTATATTATTTAAACAAATATGTTGCTGCCAGCAAATAATTTGCCACAAACTTAAGACTAGATAAGAAAGTGCCTTTAGGTTGGATTATGAACTTGTACTGGTTTAGCTTTACTTCATTTTAGCATTGTTAGTAAGTCTAATAATCTTTGAGATTAAGAACGTATACTTGTAAGTTTATCTTAAGTCACTTTCATTAAGTTCGTACTGTTAATGCGGTATCTAAGCTATGAATTTAATTTATTGCATTGTTAAATTCAATAGTGTACTTAACACATTCTCAATATAAAATTAAAGCAAATAGTTTGTTTAATGTTTATAGGACTTAATATACATATACATCATGTATAAACAAGTTTATTAGCGTAGGTATGGTTAGTAATCAAAAAGTTCACCAGTAGGAACGAAGTGAATGGTGCCGACGGGGAATAACCGCCTTCTGGTCGTAGCATCGCCTTTGTTCCTTTTGAGGATTCAGCAAAAGAGAGCCCATATTTAGGGATTAACAGATAGCTATATTCGTTTGCTCTCTCTATCTGGACTCGTATCGAATCGCAATTAACTAGAACTAGGTACTCCAAGTTGAGCAAGAGGGCACGCCGCAATAGCGACGGTAAGGCCGATCATGGAGGATTGGATAGAGAGGCGACACGGAAGCCTCTCGTACCGACTGACGCAGGTGATCTCCGTGAAGGGGTGCTTCGCGGACCACCTGCATCGCATCAGGAAGAAGCCAACGCCTGAGTGTCATCACTGCAACGCGAGCGAGGACTCAGGGCTGCACACGCTGGCGGACTGACCGGCGTGGGAGGCGCCGAGACGTGACCTCGTGGCAGCCATCGGGGTGGGAGTCCTCTCGCTCGGCAGCATGATTGCGGCAATGGTGCGAAGCGCGAGCGTGTGGGCCGCTGCCACCTTTTTTGCGAACATGTAATGCTCGCGAAGGAGATGGCGGAGCGCGCCCGGGAGAGATCTAGAACTCTCCCGGCCCGCCGAGCCCGCAACAAGCTCGCCACGCGTCGCGGGCAACTCAGGCACTGGAGGTCGCTTAACGACCTCCGTCCTCCATGAGCGCAGGCCTGGGGGTGGCAGGTGAGGCCGCCTGTCACCCCAGCAGAAGCAGGCCGGGACGGTGGGGCGGCTAGCGCCCCAAACCAGGGCAAGATGGGGACATCGTGGTTCCCGAGGGGGCCATCTTGAAACCGGAGATAGCCCAGGGTCAGTCGGGGTGCGAGGGATATGCTCTATGGGCAACCTTACTCCCCGGCGTCTGAAGACCCGAGACGGTGTGCGGTTTTAGTCGGTGCAAGCCCGACATAACCGCTTCCGTTGGCCGGCGGGGGGGGGGGGTATCCGAAGGGATTTCCGAACGAAAAAAAAAAAAGGTATCGCGTCTGTGGGATGCGACTGGTTGGATCACCTCCAAGTTTGGTGCACCCTGGGCAACGTGGGCGATGACGCATCATTGATTGCTCCTCTGGAGTAGCTGGCGTCAACGTCAACGGCCAAGAGTCTGACCAACCGGCCCTTTTCAGGGCCAGCTGACCCCATCGTACGAGGGGGTCAGGGCATGGCGGGCCTGCAAGGCCCGCGAGGATGGGGGCCGCTCCAGGTACCCCTGTGCTGTTATCAGAGCGGACACTGCGAATGGCCCAGGGTCAGTCGGAGTGCGAGGGATATGCTCTATGGGTAACCTTACACCCCGGCGTCTGTAGACCCGAGACGGCGTGCGGTTTTAGTCGGTTCAAGCCCGACATAACCACCCCCGCTGACTGGCGGGGGGGTTATCCGAAGGGATTTCCGCACAAAAAAAATAAAAAAATCCGAATTGTAGATTTGCTCTAATATAAACCACTGTCCAACCCATTTGTTATCATTACTTAAGTGTGCCTACAATGTCGAAATCAAGTGAAAATACGTGGCGAGGCTGACAATCGCAATCCAGCGTGGAAACGCGGCGGGTTATTTGATTAATATAATTAAGTGTATGTATATTGACATGACTTAACTGTGAAATAATTACTTATTTCATCCCTCAGCGGCATTGTGCCACGCCAGATAGCCTTCCACACGAAAAGAGTATGTGATATTGTATAGTTTATTAAGGGTGTATTTTATTTAAAGTCATTAACGTTTGACGAACTTTGCATGCTTACGTCCAACACAAAGCTGTCTAATGTACTGAGCTGCGGTCTTAAGCCGTAGCAGGGGAGGAAGGGAGCTCGGGTCTTAATTCCTAAGTTATTAGGGTAGACTACTTATTCAACTATGTTTAAGTTTAGCATTAAATAGATGAAATTACAATAGAACGAACTTATTTGTTTACTTTTCTCCAACTGAGCGCCAACCCTGATTGCGTTAAAGATTGCACTTTGGAGCCCGGAGTGCGGTTTCTTGATCTTCATTTTGATTTGTTTAATATGGCTTAAATGGGAGTGACTGCTGAACCACCCAACCCCTAGAGGAGATCCTGCGCCAGAGCCTCATCCGTTAATCATCAGGAGTACTGGCTTGCAGGTTGCGTTAGCTTGAGCCCCCATGTTCTTGGTGGTGCCCCACATTGTTTCTTTCTTCTAGCAAAGTAACTTGATAAAACTAAACTAAGAAGGTCCTCAAAATTCAATCGGCATTTCAGCCGAAGAGACTTCACTGAGAGTGAACATTTTATGAAGGTAGTAGTATCATGAAATTTTATGAGCAGTACAGTTCGGGAAGGCTATATAGCCCGGCTCATCGCAGCATGTTAATGCGGTCGGTGTCGACTTAAAGTATAAAAATAATATAATATATAACTTGTAATACCATATATCAAGTTAATGTTTTGTAAACTAGGTATTCATTAAACAATACAAAAAAAAATTCGCCTGCTGTAAGTTGTTTGAAGAAACCATAATACTAACACCAATATATTTTATTTTATTGTCATGTAATCGATTCATCGATATACTTATCAATCTATAAATTACCTATTGATAATTGCAATGCCTGCCTGTGTATATAGTTAATCGTATTTTTCATGTTAGCATATTTTAGTTGGTGCACCTACAATAAAGCTAAATTCTATTATATTCAGTCATGTTAAATTGTTCATCTAATTTATAGACAATATTGTCTATAAATTAGATGAACAATTTAACTTATTACACTTTATATATATAAAGTGTAATAAGTATTGTATCATGCCATTCCTTATGTCAGTCGCCCCCGACTGTGGTAAATACCTCCTTCAGAGAACCCTTGATGAAAACCCATTTGAATAAGGAATCCCTTAGTTATTTTTCTTGTTTATTTACTACTAAGCTTTATCTAATAAATAAATAAACATTATGCTGCAAATTTCTGTGACAGCGACGGATATAATAGTGTTATTATGAACCTAATCTGCACTCTGATGGCGGCCAGGTTTATGAATATAAATCGAGGTAGATAACGAATTATACACTTGATATAGTCCACTACACTACTATTAATCTTTTTATAGAGAATATTATATTACTCATAGTATATATAACTTTGTATACAGATATTCCGGAACATATATTATTTACATATATGTTCCTAGAGCCAAACTAAGCATAACTTTTACTATAGATATCATAAGGATAAACATATTTAGATTATATTGTTTTTGTAATGACAATTCTATTTAAGAAAGGGATTGGTCACTGGTTCTAATCCAGCCTTGTTGTTGACTTTATTAAATATTTAAATTTTACGTTTTCTTATTGTCATGATAGGTTACAAATGGTTTCACATTAGTATTGAATATTCTGTGTGTCACGCTACGCTAGAAGTGTTATTATTCTGAATGTCAGTCTACGCTAGAAGTGTTATTGTTCTGAGTGTCATTCTACACTAGAAGTGTTATGACTGTTATATTGGGTGGAGATACGCAGAGGTACACATTGCTTTGGCGATCCGTGCAGCTATGTCCAAGTCAGAATCTTCAGTTCCCAATAACTCTGAATAGAGGATTAGCACTCCATGTTCCATATTCATTGCATATTCCATATTCGGTTAAAAATTGGAAATTATTAACATGAGACTACTTCTCATATCCTTCGTTCCAATCGCGTTATGATGAAATCGACATATGGTTGAATGAAGCTATTTCAAAACTTTCTGCAATAGGGATTAAGGTAAAAGCGATAATTTCTGACCAAGGATCCAATTTTCATAAATACGCGAAAGAAATAAAGAAGGTATCGATCGAAAAACCGTATTTCGCCTATGATAATACCAAAATATCCTACGTGTTTGATATCCCCCACTTAGTAAAATGTATCCGGAACAACCTACTAACAAGCGATTTTATTCTTAATGAGAAAACAATTTCATGGAAATATATCGAAGAACTGTATAAAGATCAAAAAGACAGAAGTTTACGGCTCATACCGAAAATCACTGATGCTCATATTCATCCCAACAATTTCCAAAAAATGAGAGTGAAATTAGCTGTACAAGTATTGAGCCGTACTGTCTCAGCGGCACTTCATACTTATATTGATTTGAGAAAAATGTCAGAGGCAGCCAGGCCAACTGCGGAGTTTATAGAATCCATTAACAATTTATTTAACGTCCTCAATTCGAGTAAAATAAAATCAAATAACAAGAAGAAGAAGAAAGAAGAAGAAGAAAGAAGAAAAATAATACAGGACATATTAAAACTTTTGTAAATTTTCAGCTATCCATACAATCGATAACAATGTTGTATAAAGATCTACTAGAAGATGGGTTTAAATATTTACTGACTCGAAGATTAAATCAAGATAGTCTAGAAAACTTTTTTGGTTCTATTCGCCAACAGGACGATCCTGCACAGAACCAACACTAGTAGTTTCAAAGTAATTTGTGTGTAATATGACTAAAAACGCACCAAATACTAACTGTGAAGTGGATATTTGTGATGTATTACTCAAGGCCGAAGATATGATGAAAATGAAATTTACAGGTGACGATTTTCCACCACAAACATCGTTTTTTGTTTGAGAGGCGAAATAGATCATCGTATAGACTTGCCAGACGAAAACACGTTAACCTACGTATCTGGGTATCTTTTTTACAAATGTTGTAGCAAACACAATTGTCCTGCAATAGATGAAATTTCAAGATCAGTTGCAGGCTTAGACGAGACTAATCTATTTACTAGATACAAAGCATTCAACGACCAATCTAGTTTTTATGGCAACTTAAAAATGCCACCAAAAGATTTTATAGAGTATGTACAAAATTTAGAAATCACTTTCTTAGAAAATTTTGAAAATTGTGTTCAAAGTAATCCAGGCAGCAAACTTTTTAGAAATATACCTCCACAATCACCATGTGCATGTTTCCCAGTGGAATATTTATTAAAATTGTTTTGTAGGTTTCGCATATATGCAACAATTAAATTTAACAACCGGCAATTTAAAGATGGCAAAAAACAAATAAAAAAGTATAAAAAAGTATATAAAAGTAAGGCATTTGTAGTTAAGTAAGCAATAAATACAGGTCACGCCCGCGTTACCTTTAGTATTTACTTACATAAACCAATAAAAAGTAATCAGTAAATATATTGTTTTTTTTAATGAATTTGGTTGCTAGCTCCTAGACTATAAAACGCTTATCAGCCGGTCTAAACCAACTGTGACACGTGACTCTTTCTCGAGCGAGAAATTATATTAGGTACCTATCTCTTGGGGTGTGTGTTGGGTAACCTCCTCGAGTGTCGCTCCGATTCCGATCCCGCTGCAGTCCGGGGGGAACGGAATCGGAGCGGCCGGTACACCCTGGGCGGCGGTCAATGGCTTCCCCTTCACCCCTCCATAGGGTTGGCATTGATCGTCGGCCAATACCCAACGTGGCGGGAACACATCGCTCTCCGTACTCCTCTGCTTTCAGAGGAGACAGGATGAGCGATGCTGTTAGTGGTGAGATGGCCCAGGGTCAGTCGAGGTGCGAGGGATATGCTCTATGGGTAACCTTACACCCCGGCGTCTGAAGACCCGAGACGGCGTGCGGTTTTAGTCGGTGCAAGCCCGACATAGCCGCCCCCGCTGGCCGGCGGAGGGATTCCCGCACGATAAAAAAAAAAAAAAAAAGGTACCTATCTCTTTTTGTGCACTACTGTGAAAAAGTTACGGGTGTCGTTATGTCCTGCAACGAGAGTTGCCAAGCAATAAGCATAGTTGTGCTAGACGGGTACCTTATTCTGACATAGTCGATGCTTGCGCCACAGAATAGATAATAGTGCAAAGCTACCGTATCCGCATACGATCAGGCGGACCGTACGCTCGTTTGCCACCGACGACGTTTAAAAAAATGACAACCCTATCTTCGGCAAGGTGCGGAGTAATGTCGACCTTCGCGCAGGGCAATAGAACTCAATGACGGCGCAGCTGGCGTGCGGTCCGTTGCTAATAATAATTAGTAGGCACGTAAAAAGGCGGCATTCGTGAACATCAAAACAGAGGGTCTTCTGTACTTGTACTAGTACTACTGCGCGTTCGACTGTGCTTGCGGACGGACGTGCTTAGTTGCGCTCTGTAGTTTTTATTCGTTTTTATTGTGATTTTGTGGTATTTTTCCGGGATTTCGGGAATTTTAATTCACGAACCTGGGGGAGTACTGCTCACCAATCATCCCTTACCTTTTTTTCTGGACAATTTGTTATTTATAGTGTATTTTATTGTGAATATGTGCTTATGGACACGAGGTGCCATAAATAGTGCTTAAGTGCGATCATCCGGGTTGTATACCGCGAAAAAGGACTCGCACTAATTGCGTAAGTGTTTTTCTTAGTCAATAGCTTAGATATTATAGTGATCACCTGAAATTCAGGTTGTTTTAGTGAGCACATGGTTAACCTCACTTTGTTTGATTGTTGATTGTTAACCACGCGGCCATATTTTTCTCTGCGTGCTATTTACCCGTTCGACGTCTGACGTTTGACGGGTGACAGCTCAAGTTTGACAGGCAGCACTGACGTACGACACTTGTGTCGCGTTTAGTTGCTGCCGTGTGGAAACAGGGGCGTTTTGAGAGGACGCTACCGCTGTGGACGAGAAAATATTCCTTTTGTTTTCTTTCCTTATTTAATTGTTTGTTTTTTTTATTTTTTATTTTATATAATGTTGCTAGCCACATAGCTCTGGACCATACTTTACGAGATTGACTTTGGCTGTCTCTGGCGGGTGACAGCTGTCAGTTGTCATTTCGTCTGGCGTTTGCTGACGGCTGACGTTTGACAGCTGACAGGTTGCGGCTGTCGGGAGGCGTTAGCGTTTGACGTTAGCGTTGCGTTTGGTCGCCAAGGTTTTCGTGACAGGCGTTGGCTGTCGGGAGGCGTTGGCGTCTGACGTAAGCGTTGCGTTTAGTCGCCAGGTTTACGTGACAAAGTTGTGAGTGCAGGTCACGTTAGCTGCTCTCGTAAACTGTATATTATTTTTGAACTTTTTTTTTTTTTATTGTTTTTTTTACCGTAAGTAGTGTATCGCCTATGGACGAAGACGAGGATCTTCTTCGGCAGCAGGCGTTGCTGGCTGAGGAGTTGGCGCGCAGACGCATGGAGATTGACTCCCTAGAGGAGCTAATGTGCGAGGTACCCTCTGGGTCGCCATTCGCGGCGCGAAGTTCTTTGGCTCGGACTCCACCGAAGAACGTGCTGTCGAGTGTTTGTCGCGAACCCCTCTCCGTCTCCCCCATTGATACGCCAAGGGATGCCCTTGTTCCTTCGGGACCTATCCCGGAGACTCAGTCCGGCGGTAAGCGCTTATTGAGCTCTCCGGAGGATGTCCAGGAGGCAATTAGACGCAGGGTGACGCTTAAGAAGTCGACTGCCCCCCCCATTGGCGGTATCCTTACCTCCGCGCAGGCGCCCTCTCGCTCGCAGGCGGTGACCCCTGCATCCGGCGGCCCCCCTTCTACTCTGCCACAGAGTAAGGAGGCCATCATCGTGGCCGTTCATCAGGCCGTTAAGGGCATTTCAGCGGTGGCGAACGCCTCATATAAGTTAAATCTTGTGGACAAGAGTGCGATCGCGGGTCATGGGCAGGACATACTTGCCTTGGTTGCCCAGCTGACTCTCCGGCTCGCAGAGGTGGAGCACGAAGTCAGCGCCACTAAACTAAGGGCACTGGAGATGGCGAGTGCTGGAGCGGCGCCTGCCGCCCAGGTGTCTGGTGCAGTAGCCGCTCCATCATACGCCAGTGCCCTTAAGAGACCCTCGGGCAATCCACCCCTCCAGGTGCATCATCAGGGGCCAGCGGTGATATTCTACCCTGACAGGGAGGATATCAAAACAAGTGACGATACCAAAAGGGTGTTGCAAGGGGCCGTCAAGCCAGGGGATGCGGGCATTAAAATCACCCAGGTGCGCAGAGTGGGAAACTCCGGGGTGGTGGTGAGAACCGCCACCCAGGAGGCAGCCACTCTCCTGAAAAAGGCTGTACCGCCGGGTCTGAGGGTCGCGGAGCCGAGAGCGCGCTTGCCAAAGGTGGCCCTGCGCTACCTTCGCGCTGACCCGGTCGGGGACGACTTATTGGACGAACTGCACCGGATCAACATTGCTGACGATGCAAGGTGGCCACTGGCTCGGTTCCGGGAGGAGTGCAAGTTTGCCGTCAAAAAACAGCTGGGCCCCAAATTCTTAGTGGTCCTGGAATGCACGAGTGCCGCCCGTGATAAACTGGTCGAACTGGGCCGCGTGTACGTGGGCTGGGACGAGGCCGAAGTGACCGATCACATCAGGTCTACATGGTGCACGAAATGTCAGCAGTACGGGCATCCCGAAAAGTACTGTCGCGCAAAGGAGATGACTTGTGGAAAGTGCGGCGACAACGGTCACAACAGCAAGGAGTGTCAGTCGAGCACCCAATGCTGCGCCACGTGCAAACGCTTTAAGCGCAAGGACGCTCACAGCCACTCTACTGCCTCGCCAAACTGCCCGGCCCGCCAGCACGCTGAGGCACAGGCCGCTAATATGGTCCAGTATGGATAAGTCCCCCCTTTTTTTACGTGCGGAAATCCCTTCGGATACCCCCCCGCTGGCTAGCGGGGGTGGTTATGTCGTGTCTCGACTAAAACCGCACGGTGTCCTCCCCAAGTGTCCGTTGCCGGGCACCCCGGGTAAGCCCTCGAAAGGATAACCCCAGGGTTGCCGGCGGACTTTGGCCGCCTTCGCGGCCTCGCCTGGTGGGGTCGGGTTTTATCCCGCTTCGGTGAGTTGGCAGGCGTGTGTAGGGCACACTCGACACGCCTCCGCCACGGCCTGCTTCTGTAAGGACGGCGAGTCGGCCAACTGCCGTCCTCAGGCCCCGATCATGGAGGTCGGTAGTATAAGTCCCCCCTTATCAAAGTTGGTCAGCTGAACCTCCAGGGCTTAGAGGCGTCCACCACGGAGTTACTAGCTACGGTTGGTCCATCTCATAAACTAAACCTGATTTTGGTCCAGGAACAGTACCAGAACCGTGCTGGGATCCTGCAGTGTAGACGTAGCCCTAAGGCAGGATTCGTTGTTTTCAACCGCTCCATTGCGGTAACGCTGCTCGAACATCTGAGTAACAAACACTGCTGCGTAATCCATCTCGCACACGGGAATGTTGGCATGCACTTAGTATCGGCATACTTCCAGTACAAAGACGATATCAGTCTACACATAGCGCACTTGGAATCCGTCTTACAGCGACTCCCACGGGGTCCTGTTCTCATTGGAGTGGAAAGTAATGCCCACTCACCTATGTGGTTCTGTGAAAGGCGTCAGTACACAGGAAGGGGACCAGATGTTGAGCACAGGAGGAACCAAATGGAGGGATTTATTCTCTCCAGAGGCTTACTGTTGCATAACGCCCCAGGGCAGCATCCTACATTCAACGGTCCGACGGGAATGTCTAACATTGATCTAACTCTCTCAACTAGAGGAGTTAATGTGTGCGAGTGGACTGTACATGAGGGTGAAAGTATGGCAGATCATCAGCTGATAACTTATGTCATTGCTGGGGATGGTGCGGGGGAGGCGTGTAGCATGTCAGTGACAACCCCTGACCAGTTCAGAGTACGAGGAGTCAATTGGCCCTCCTTCTGCTCCACTCTACACGCTAGAATGGGCAAGCTTTATCCTGGTCTTTCGGCCTCTGAATATAGCGTGCGCTACTCAGACACCCTCCTCTGCACCGCTAGGGAATACCTGGGGAAACGCGCTAAGAACACCAATGGGAAATACGAATGGTGGTCCCCAACACTGGACGACTATCGCCGCAGGGTATGTCGGGCCCGAAGGATATGGCAGCGTTCCAAGCGGGATGAAAGCCCTCTCCAAGACTCACACCACGATACCCTACGTTCCCTACGGGGCGAGTATAAGGTTGCTATGAGAGCGGCGGAGGTGGAGTTTTTCCGCAAACTGGCTGACTCGGGGAACGATGACCCATGGGGTCTGGCATACAGGGAGGCTAGTGGCCGCGCGAAGCCCCCGCAAAATATTCTCTATGGCACGCGTTTGGCTGAGGGGTATACTTCGTCAACGGGGGCCACCATGGATAAGCTTTTGTTGTCACTCTACCCGGATGATATACCCGGTGCGGATACATCCTACCATCGCGAGGTGCGTATAGCAGCTGCACTCGCACCCTCCGGCAAGGACATGCCTGCCCCCGATAGGGATACAGTTGAACGCATAGTGCGCTCCCTTCCTAGGACGCCACCGGGTATGGATGGCCTTACATCAGTCATTATCAAGTGGGCCTGGAAAGCCACATGGTCGGAGATGTTATTAATGTACGGTAAGTGTATTGAGGAGGGCGTCTTTCCTGATTACTGGAAGGTGGGACGGCTCATCGTCCTGCCAAAGGGAAATGGTAAGCCTCTCAGCGACCCGAAAGCGTACAGACCCATAACGTTACTACCCATTTTGGGTAAGATTCTTGAACGTACCATAGTTTTTTGCGCGCCCTGTCTGTACAAAAATATCTCGGAGACACAACATGGATTCAGTCGCGGATGCTCCACGGTTACGGCACTAAGCCAATTGAACTCGATTGTCGATAATTCAACTGCTCCATATGTACAGCTCATCTTTCTGGACATCTCTGGTGCTTTTGACAATGCGTGGTGGCCCATGATTCTACTTAAACTCAAACAGGGTGGATCTCCACCGAACCTGTATAGAATCATAGTTAGCTATTTTACCAATCGTCGTGTTGGCTTCATCACAGGCACCAAATCTTCTTGGAAATCCAACACCATGGGGTGTCCACAAGGATCTGTTCTAGGCCCGACACTTTGGAACCTCCTCCTTAATGACCTCCTTCTGCTGCCATTGCCCGAAGGAGTGCATCTGATTGCGTACGCCGACGATGTGACTGTCGTTATCGAGGCGACTTCCCGAGCTGAGATTGAGCGGCACGCTGACGTCACGCTGAGGGCTATATCCGGGTGGGGCGCCCGAAACCGTCTGGGTTTCTCACCCGGTAAGTCTTTAGCGTTGACTTACAAAGGTAACTTTAAAAGGCCGCCAACCATTCGGATGGACGGCGCCTCGATCGCGCATGTATCACAGGCTAGGGTGCTCGGTGTTACTCTGGACGGGGCTAGGTCCTATGGTCCGCATGCTATTTTTATTGGTGAAAAAGCCGCAAATTGCTTCGGCAAGGTATCGCGTGTCGCAGCCACTAGATGGGGAATCAAGCTTCCGGCACTTAGAGTCCTGTATGCAGGGACCTATGTTGCTACAGTTACCTATGCTGCGGCCGTATGGTACCGACGCTCGTCCAACTTCGTGGTCAAACGAAATCTGCTTAGATCACAACGGCCTGCATTCATTTTACTAACGAAGGCCTACAGATCGTGTAGTACCGCAGCGCTGCCAGTGCTTGCGGGGGTTCTACCTGCCGACCTGGAGGTCTTTCGTGCTGGATGAATTGCGGAGGAGGGACACCAGCTGGCCATCAGGGAGCGTAAGCAGCTCAAGGAATCGGTGAGGCGTGACGCTGTCTCTCTTTGGCAGGAACGGTGGGAGACCTGCCTCGATGGGCAGGAACTACGCAGCTTCTTCCCGAATGTTGTCGTGAGGCTAAAATACAGGTGGGTCGAACCCGACTATGTTACCTCGCAGATCCTCACGGGACACGGATGCTTTAGGCAGCGACTTCATAGGCTTGACCTAAACGAAACTGCGACGTGCCCGTGTGGTGAAGCCGTTGAGGAGAGCCGAGACCACGCAATTTGGGACTGTGGGCTGTATGCCACCGATAGGTGCAAAATGTTGGACTCAATACACTGCCTAGGCCGTGAGGTAGAGGGCCCAGTATTTCACGAGGAATTGGTGAGCAGTAGAGATGCCTTCCTGGCACTACGCACGTTTGCGCATTCTTGGCACGCCATCCGGCGTGAACTCGAAAACGGGCCGTAAGTGTACCGACGGCTCGCAGGACGCGCAGTACCGTTACTGTGTTTGTCAGCCCCATTAGGGGGTTAACGCTTCTTTTCAAGAGTAGAAAGCCAGCCCCGTTGGAGGAGAATTCGGCTGGGGACGGATAAAGAATTTGTAGGGAGTCAAGACAGCACCCGCGGAGAAGGCTATAAGCAGACCGCAACGGGCGCTCTCCCGTGATTCGGTCAGTACGCCGTGAGGCAGGAATGACCATGGGAAGGTTGGAGGGAATGTACTTGTACTATTATTTATTCTGTGCTAGTAGTGATATACTGTATCGAACCTTCTGTTCCATAATATCCCTACTGATGCGCACTGGTGGAGTTGCTTCTTGCATATTTTCTAGAATTGGTTAAGTACATGTTTTTAGAAATTGAAATCAAAACTTGATATGAGGACTTGCCAAAACTTGTATCATACTGGCATAAAACTTGTCGTGTACAACTCTGGACTAAACAAAAGAGAAACTATATATTTATATAATGTGTAGAAAACAATTTAAATACAAGTTGTGTATTTATAAGTGTTCTAAGTTTTACATAAAACTCACAAAATACATAAAATAAACTCTATATAAAATAATATCAGTCCACATTGTGTCATTTACCGATGAGAAAACTATTTATAAATAAAATTAAAGTATCTGTTTGTAATATTAAAATAACGGGTTTTAAATAAATACATAGAAGTGCATGTACGATACATACATATAACAAAAAAGCAATTATAAAAAACTTATCTGTCTTTCTGTCTGTTTGAATTAGGTAATCTCTGGAACTGCTGGGCCGATTTTGACGGGACTTTCACTAGCAGATGGTATTATTTTTATTATAATATTATAAGGCGTAACATAAGCTAATTTTATTTTAGAAGAAGTTTTGGATTCCACGCAAAAAAAAAACTTAAAAATCTAAATCCACGCGGACGAAGTCACGGGCACAGCTAGTCCTATATATGTTTCGTAAACAAACGACCTCTGATTGTGGTCTTAAATAATGATATCCTGGACATCCCCTGTCATACTAGACAGAGACAAATTGGTTGATGGCGTCCGAGGAAATAACTGTTAAGGGGTTGATGATGTCTTATTATATTAATTCATAGTTAGATGAAAATATAGGTACGTTTGGGCTATGTTACATATTTTTTGAAGCAGCATAAAATAGAACATAAGAAGGCATAAAAGTGTTAACATTATAGAAAAATTGGGGTGTACGGTGCCTCATCAAAACCTTCGGGGCCAGGCCAACCTCAGCTGCTAAACGGTACACTGCTGATTAAAGAATATGCTCTAGCGCAGGTTTTCCTCTCGAGGTCAGACGCTGTCACTCTCGTAAATGTCATGATCAATCAAATAAATTATGGAGGAGGAGAAATAGTAAGAGAGTGGATTTCAAGATTCAAAGTGCAAGCTTTGAATGTTATCGGGACAATCACTGTGATGATTCATAATTAATGAATTCTAAACTTCCATTCATTTTATAAATATTTAGTAATGTCTAAAGTAGTAACAAAATCATTTCACTATGGACCTTCTGCTGTTTAGTTTCCGAAGGTGTGCTTGAGGTCCCTGATTGGAAATAAAGTGAATTATTCATTGATTGATTATGCCACTATATTGTATATTGAAAGCTTTTCCGTCGAATGATCGTCAAACCTTGAGTAACATGGTTTGTCACTTTAAGAATTTGGCTACTGAATGCAAATTTATACTTAAATATTTTATCTCTAATAGAGTGTTTTGTGAAATTGATCTTTGTTTGAGGCTCTGGCGAATATACTTATTTACATTTATTTTCATTTCGCTATTACTTAAAAAAATACCTTATAGTATAGACTTATATTGGGACAAAAAATGAATAAATAGAAATTCCAACCTGTGCTGAAAATCTTACTAACAGTTGCAGTCAAATGCAATCAAACAATCCTACTAGCATAGTCTTATGCTTTTGTCGACGCAGTAGTATGGCCTTCATCCTTACTAATATTACAAATGTGAAAGTAACTCTGTCTGTCTGTCTGTTACGCTTTCACGCCTAAACCACTGAACCGATTTTGCTGAAATTTGGTGCAGGGGTAGATTAGACCTTGGGAAAGGACATAGGCTATGTTTTGTTTATGTTTGCGATAACCGACATCTACGCGGGCGGAGCCGCGGGTAAAAGCTAGTTTCTTATAAACGTGAAAAGTTTTGGAAAAGCATAATTAACATTGCGTACTATAATTGTGTCACACAGTATTGCTAGCATTTAAAGGCACCATTAACCGATTGCATTGATCATTATTATAAGCAATTAAAACAATACGTACACTTTTCAATTGTAACCACAATTTTTTTATTATTTCCGATGACTTGAAATGACTCAGAATAATCGAGTGTAGTGTGATTTTAGAAAACCAACTACAAAAAAAAATCAGTAAAATACAATCTAAAAGTATGGCTAATAACAGGTTTTCCTTAACAAACTCACAAGTATAGCTCTCGGCTTGTGAACGGAGTGTTTTTTTTCGAGGTTTTGAACAAGAAGTGGTATATTGGTAATGTTGAAAAAAAGTAATATATTAGACATAGAGACCTTATAGTTATAAACATTAAAATTCTATATCGCTAATTTAGGTATATATGTAATGAAATGACATTTCCTTAAATTGAATTTGCCGCGCTTCGCGCGTGTATTAGGTTGTCTGTGGGAGTGAGAAGAGGGCGCGTCGGAGTGACGCGCATTTCAATGGCGAATAATGTTTACATTATTTTGTAAATGTATCGTTATAAAAAAACTTGTAGAGAGATAATTGAAAGGATGTAATTGAGGAGGCGATATTAGTGAACTTTAAATGTCGTTTCTTTGTATTTTCAGGTGAGATGAAAGTGTAATTCTCATAGTTTGTTGTAATATTGTAAAAGTAAAAGTGTGTTAAATAAAGCTTTGTATTCTCAGAGAAACAATTTGTGTTTAATAGCGAAAATCCTCAATATTATATCTTATAAAACGACATTTTCGTTAACTAAATGAAGATGGACCGGCTGCAATTTGAGTTTACGATAATAGCTTCAAATGATGGCAAATCTAATGTATTAGCCATAACCTCAATATCTACAGAAGAAGAAAAATGTTATGTTTTACCTGATGAGCTGAAGCCGGTGATTCATCATACATATATTGTTAAAATGAACACTTTCTCTAAAATAAAAAATAGCATAAAGAAAAGGCACCAAAGTAGAAAAATATGGATTAAATTGGATGAAGATCTAAAGAAAACATATATAGATGAGGAAGGTAATATGCAATTTTTAGATCAATATTTAGAAGAAATGAGCACAAAACAACCAACAGACAAAGATGACAGTTTGCAACATATCTTGGAAAAATTAATAGAAACTACAACCAAGAAAGAAAATCAACATAACCTAAAACATATTTCAGAGAAATTTATTATTGAAAAATTCACAAGCAAGAACCCTAATGCAGTGCAATGGATAGAGCATTTTGAAAAAGAATGTGAGCGCGTGTTATATTAAAATAACAAAAAATGAAACAAAAATAGATATATTGAGGTTATTTTTAGAAAAATCTTGTTTGGATTGGCATAGCTCAATGGTTATAAAACTAACAGTAAATTCTGAATGGAAGGAATGGAAAGAAAAATTTTTGGAAACCTTTAAAAACCGAGGATGGGACATAGTCACAACTGCTCTCGCATTCAGGTATAAAGAAGGATTGTTAATTGATTATGCTATAAAAAAAGAACGGCTTATACTAGATATAAACAAATCGATAGACCCGAAAACAATGATAGATCTGATTGCAACAGGTCTACCTGGGTTCATCTTAAATAGGTTAAACAGGGACGAACTCAACAACACTACTGATTTCTTCAACGAGATAAGAAAATATGAAGGTATGATGTACAAGAAAAACTCAAGTATAATAAAAAGTGGTACATTTCTTTATAAAAATAAAACTATTGAGAAGAAGCCATGTAAGACTTGTGAATCTTTGGACAAAGGAATTAGATATCATTCGGAGGAGTCATGTTGGTTCAAGAAAAATAAAACTGAATCTGAAAAAGTCTTTAAAGCCAAACATGTAAGTAATAACTCCATTATTGAAGTGGATATGAATACTGATAAAAAAAACGAGTAAGTACACCATTAATCAAAATCAAGCTTTTATTAGAAAATAAACTAGAAGTGAGCGGCATTTATGATTCAGGCTCACAGATCTCGTTAATAAATTCAAGACTGATTAAAGTAAAAGAAATAAAAGACAATGTGAATCGGTTAATGGTGTGAAGAAGACGAAAGGCTTGATAACAATAAAAATAAAAATCTTTGATTTAGAAGAAGAGGTGGATGTATACATAGTAGAAAATGAAGATTTTGATGATTTTATAATCGGATTGGATATGATAAAGAAATTCAAATTAACCCAAAATGAGGACTTGCAGATAGAACAAAAGAAAATAACAAATAAAATAGACAGAATGTCTAAAGATAACACAAATGAAGATAAGAATATAAAAACATATGCAATAAATTTCAATGAACACATAGAAACAGAGGAATTTGTTGGTATGACAGACCATTTAGATAGTGAAAAGAAAATTGAGATAGAGAAAATTATAAAGGAATTTAAAACAATTTTTGCCAAGGACAAGTATGATATAGGATCAGTTAAAGATTATGAAGCTCATATAGATTTACTAGTAAATAGATACTGTAGTAAAAGAACATACAGATGTACAATAGAAGATAAACTAGAAATTGAAGAGCAAATATCCATGTTACTAAAGAATAATTTAATAGAAGAATCCTACAGTCCTTTTGCTGCACCAGTGACATTAGCATTTAAAAAAGGTGAAAATAGAAAATCCCGCCTATATGTAGATTTCAGAGAACTGAATAAAATTGTTGTTCCACAAGCACAACCTTTCCCATTAATAGATGATTTGATTATTAAAACTAGAAATTGTAAGTATTTTCTTCCCTGGATATAAACTCAGCATTTTGGGCAATACCACTACGGGTAGAAGATAGAAATAAAACCGGATTTGTCACACAAGATGGCCACTTCCAGTGGACCTGCCTCCCTTTTGGCTTGAAGACGTCACCAGCAATTTTCCAAAGAATTTTAAGCAATATTCTAAGAAAGCACAATCTCACAGGATACTCCGTAAACTATATTGATGATATTTGTATTTACTCGTCTACATTTGAAAAACATTTAAAACACATAAGAAGTGTATTAGAGGCAATAATAAAAGAAGGCTTTAGATTGAAGTTTAAGAAATGTACCTTTGCTTCAGACTCAGTAAAGTATCTTGGCCATGTAATTCAGAACAATTCGGTAAGACCACTAAAAGATAATTTGATTTCAATAAGACATTTTCCAACTCCTAAGACGCAAAAGAATATCAGACAATTTTTGGGAAAAATCAACTTCTACCATGAATACATACCAAGAAGCGCAATTATGTTGGACCCATTACATAAGTTATTAAGAAAAAATGAAAAGTTTGTGTGGTCAGAGAAGTGTGAAGAATCATTTAATCAAATAAAAAGATATTTATGTTCTCAACCGGTATTGGAAATATATGACAAAGACTTACCAATAAAAATCTTCACAGATGCATGCTTAGAGGGCATTGGGGCAATACTAAAACAAACACAACTAGATGGTAAAGACAAACCGGTGGCATATTTCTCAAAAAAACTGAATGAATCTCAAAAACGAAAAAAGGCTATATTTTTGGAATGTTTTGCCATGAAAGAAGCTGTTAAATACTGGCAACACTGGCTCATTGGAAAACAATTCACTATTTACTCAGACCACAAACCTCTAGAGAACATGAACATTAAAAGCAGGACAGATGAAGAATTGGGTGATCTCACATATTACCTGTCTCAATATGACTTTACAGTAAAATATATACCTGGTAAAGAAAATGTAGAAGCAGACTGTTTAAGCCGAAATCCTGTATTAGAATCAGAAGATAACAAAGAGGAACTATTGAAAATAGTTAATTTAATACAAATAAAAGATATAGTTGAAGACCAAGAGAAAAATGAAACAATAAAAGAAAAGAATCCAAACCTTATACACAAAAATAGAATTTACTATAAAAAAATAAAGAAACATGAAAAGATTATCCTCTCAGAAGAATTTAGTAAAGGACTCATAAAAAAGGTGCATGAAGATTTATGCCATATTGGGATCAGACAGTTGCAGAAAAAAATAAGTCCAATATATACAGCTAAAAACTTAACAAAAAATATCATAAATATTTGTAAAACATGTGAAATATGCATAAAAAATAAATCAAGATGTCAAGGAAAATTTGGATTAATGTCACAACTGGGACCAGCAACAAAACCATTTGAGATTATGTCAATGGATACTATCGGTGGCTTTGGAGGCTCTAGGTCAACAAAAAAATACCTACACGTTTTGGTAGACCACTACACAAGATATGCATTTATTGCGACTTCAAAAACACAGAATGCAAGTGACTTTATAAAACTAACAAAGAATGTGCTAGAGACAGATGAGATTGGAATAATTCTGACAGATCAATATCCGGGCATCAATTCAAGAGAATTTAAGGAACATTTGCAAGAGAATAATATTAAACTAATTTTTACAGCTGTGAATACATCATTCTCGAACGGCTTGAACGAAAGACTAAATCAAACAGTAGTAAATAAAATAAGATGTAAAATAAATGAGAAAAATAATAAGAGAACATGGACAACAGTGGCAAGAGAATGTATACAGAAATATAATGAAACAGAACACTCCGTTACAGGCTTTGCACCAAAATATTTACTGGATGGTTTGAATGTCAGTATTCTACCAAATGAATTAAAAACAACAGTAAGGGAAGACAAGTGGATGGCTGATAGAAGATTGGCATTAGAGAATACAATAAAATCCCACAAGTACAACAAGAAAATATTTGATAGAAATAGGAAAATGCAAGAGTTTAATATAGGAGACAGTGTGTATGTAGAAAATGGAAATAGATTGAATAGAAAGAAGTTAGACGAATTAAAAATAGGCCCTTTCAGATAGTAGAGAAAATATCGAACTCCATTTATAGGATTGACACTGGCAACAGAAAAATAGAATGAACTTTATCCCACATAACAAAATTACAACCTGTCACAACAGAAGCTGAAGAAGATGAAGTCGAAGAAAACGAATATGAAGATAACTTATAGGTACATTGTTTAGAATTTTCGCTCTTAAGGGGGGGAGATGTAATGAAATGACATTTCCTTAAATTGAATTTGCCGCGCTTCGCGCGTGTATTAGGTTGTCTGTGGAAGTGAGAAGAGGGCGCGTCGGAGTGACGCGCATTTCAATGGCGAATAATGTTTACATTATTTTGTAAATGTATCGTTATAAAAAAACTTGTAGAGAGATAATTGAAAGGATGTAATTGAGGAGGCGATATTAGTGAACTTTAAATGTCGTTTCTTTGTATTTTCAGGTGAGATGAAAGTGTAATTCTCATAGTTTGTTGTAATATTGTAAAAGTAAAAGTGTGTTAAATAAAGCTTTGTATTTTCAGAGAAACAATTTGTATTTAATAGCGAAAATCCTCAATATTATATCTTATAAATTTATAAATAAATGACACATCATATTAGGTAATATAGTTTTTATTTTCATGTAAAAGTAAAATTATATTTCCTCCTATCCCAAATACGTACTTTCTTATAATTTTGTAATTTTTGCAATGTATCCCTGATTATTCTTTTTGCTGTAAACATTTTGTAGCCGATATATTCTTCAATAACAAATTTGTCATAGTAGTGCATTAATATGTAAGACATTTCCTTTTCCCAACGTATTATTTCTCTTAATATGTGTTTGCTCCATTTCAAACTTGTGTCGGCATGTTTTTCATTCAAATTTTGAACATGAGAATAGAATTCAACTAATGAGACAATTGCATTATCATTTTTAAAAGTAGCATCAATGTCTGAAATCAGAAATTTGTGTCGTCTCAACGTATTCATCAGAGGGCTAACTTTGAACTTGCAAGTATCAATTGTTGAATCAATGTATTGGTAACTTAGTACATTATCTTCACATTTGAGTTCATGTTCAAGTTTTCTTGCTATATATTTGTCAAAAAATATATTGGGTGTTAACAAGGTATCACTCACATTAACACCATCTCTAAATATTTTTATTAGAAGTAGATTCATCACCAAACTTGATATAGAAGCTGGGAGTAGTTCACAGAGAGGATCAAAATGACTATATCTAGACCAACCAGTAAGAATAACACCTTTGAACATATACTTTGTTTTTTCGCCAGCAAACTTATAGTTTATAGCTAATTGCAACCAACTGTAATGATTACTGAAGCGGTTTTTTAGATCTGGTATAGAACCCTGCTTGTTATCGGCTCCTTTAAATGCTGAGGCAATCCAAATGTTTTTGAAAGTTCCATGGTAATTAAAGAGTGCAACATGGGAAGTACGTTTAAGCTGTGGAGTGTAGTCCCAGTAAACCGGTTCCATTAATTCTAATTCACTCATAGTCGTCTTATCCCATTGATATGTTTTGATTTGGCGAAACATGTCATCCCACATTAGCACTGCTATTGATGGATTGAAACTATATACTAACGCTTTTACCGTACGTACATGATCAACGAATAGGTTTCTGGAAACAATAACTAAATAATAGTGTCATAAATATTTTTATTTTTTTTCTAAATGGTAAATATTAAAACAAAATCCATGATATTTTCGGAAGTTTACGCGAATGTCACACATTGAAATAAAACTATTTTTAACGGATTCAGCGTAAATAGTAGTAGTAACACCAACAATTCAGCATAGTTCGGGTACTTTGAGATAAGTTATCACTTCAAACTACAAGACAACAACCATCTTTAGTCTCCCCGTGACCATGGCTGCTGAAAAGCAACCGAAACGTCGGGTTCAATGTAAATAATAAAATAACATCAAATAAATCGCGATAGAATCCGTTAAAAAATTGTTTGATTACAAATATCCATTTTAATTCACACTACCATTTAATCTTTAAAGCTTTTAACAAGAGCATATGGTTGAATTAACTTCGTCGATCTGTTCATAAAAAACTAGGCGGACAAGTTGCGTATTGGGTAGGGCAAATTATAGAAAGGAGGAGTGGCAGAGCGGACACTAGGCTGTACCTGGGGATCGTGCGAAGCATGGCCCTATACGGGGCCCCAGTAAGGGCGGAGACTCTGGCGGCCCGCAACGTGGCTGTATTAAACAGCCCGTTAAAAGCGATGGCCGTCAGAGTCATCAGGGGGTATCGCACGATCTCCGTCGAGGCGGCATGTCTCCTAGCCGGGACCCCTCCATGGGACCTGGAAGCGAGAGCCCTTGCGCTGCTGTACCAGTGGCACAAGGAGGCGCTGGAGCGGGGCCATAGGCCGGAGCCCCGAGAAATCAGGGCTCAGCGGTCCCAGCTCCACCGGGAACTCATGGAGACATGGAGGGTGCGACTTGAGCACCTAAGGTGGGGGGAATCCACCATTGTGGCGGTGAGACCGATCATGAAGGAGTGGTTGGAGAGGGACCATGGGGAGCTCTCCTACCGGATGTGCCAGATGGTTACCGGACACGGGTGTTTCGGTAAGTATCTGTGGCGCATCCACCGGTAGACAACGCCGCAGTGCCAGCACTGCGAGGATCCTGGCGAAGACACGGCGCTCCACACGTTGGTGGAGTGCCCTGCGTGGGCGAGTCAACGCTGGGATCTCGTTGCGGTCCTGGGCGTGGACGTTCTCTCGTTGGAGACCATGGTGAGGGCTGTGGTCTCCGACGGGAGCAAGTGGCACGCCGCCGCCTCTTTCTGCGAGCAGGTAATGCGCGCGAAAGAACCCTGCCCCCCGAGCTTCGCAGTCTGCGGCGAGGACGCCGCAGACTCATCTACGCCCGGGACTACCGACCTCCATGATCGGGGCCTGAGGACGGCAGTTGGCCGACTCGCCGTCCTTACAGAAGCAGGCCGTGGCGGAGGCGTGTCGTGTGTGCCCTACATACGCCTGCCAACTCACCGAAGCGGGATAAAACCCGACCCCACCAGGCGAGGCCCCGGTGGCGGCCTAAGTCCGCCGGCAACCCTGGGGTTATCCTTTCGAGGGCTTACCCGGGGTGCCCGGCAATGGGGAGGACACCGTGCGGTTTTAGTCGAGCCACGACATAACCACTCCCGCTGGCCAGCGGGGGGGTATAAAAAAAAAAAGGCTCCATAGTGCAATTTGAATGCAAATGGGACTTCAGGACTTGCGTTCGGATGAAGAAGATGACAGCCTACGTATTGCATCCAGTGTTGTTATTGGCAACATTATAATTCGTACAAATAATCTGCCATTGACTACGTACCTTTTTGCAAGTTTCCTGCTTCGGCATTTATTACATTTGTTAAGTTCATAAACTTCGTCGCATCCTACGTGGATGTGTTTTAACGGTGTGACGCTCTCGTGAAAACGTATCACCTAAAACAAAATACTCAGTATTTGACACGAAGTCGCGGGTGTTAGCCGGTTAGCATGTACTTAAATAATAAAAATAAAATTGTTTATTGGTCTCAAAAAATTATTACATTGTAAGGTCTTATCATTAAGGCATAATTTGGTTACCTTTTTTACAGGTAACTAGTTCCCAAACTAAGCTGAAGCCTGTATTTTGGGAGTCAGTGCCCAACAATATCACTACATAGTATAAAACAAAGTCGCTTTCTCTTTCCCTATGTATGCTTAAATCTTTAAAACTACGCAACGGATTTTGATGCGGTTTTTTTAATAGATTAGAGTGATTGAAGAGGAAGGTTTATATGTATAATAACATCCATTGCACCCGTGTGAAGCCGGGGCGGAACGCTAGTACAATATAATAGTGAATTTCGAGTTCAGGTAAAATATGAACAAAAAATGTATTAAAGTAAAATTAATTAATACACGTACCTGTTGCAACATTTCTTTTATTAAATATAAGGTACCTTCGTTACTTGGACATATCGAGTCAGGATACTCTTTTACTTCTCGCAGATGCCGGTATTGCCCCAGTTTTAATGCATGTTCCATGTGGCCAAATGTCTGTATCAAAGGTATTATCTCGATTTGTAGCGCGAAGGCTTGAGTCAGAAATTTTTTGAGCTAAAAATATTTATTCTGCTATAACATAATAGCCTAAAATGACTTTGGTGCAGATTAATGAATAATCCTACTAATGTTACGATTGTGAATGTTCGTTCACTACTCTTACACCCAAAAAGGGGGAATGGATCTGGATGAAACCAAATTTCATCCAGATCCATTCGCCCTTTTTGGGCCTAATCTAATCTATCCCTGTGCCAAACACAGGGATAGATTATAATCCGGAATAACACAAAGGCTACTTTTTATCTCGAGAATAGGTTCCTATGGGAATCGGCAACGGGAACAGATTTCCACGTGGGCGGAGCCGCGGGCAATCGCTAGTACAACATAACATCTTATATTATAATGAACTAGCTGTTACCCGCGGCTTCGCCTGCTTGGAATTCTGTTCCGTTCCCGCAACCCTGGTAACATATTCCAGGGACGCAAAGTAGCCTATGTTTTTAATAGATACCGTTAGATTATAGTATTATAGTATAAATATGCTAGCACCTTTACACCTTTATTGGTTTGTCATTTATAATTTTAGTAGGAACAAAGGATAGTAGAATAGGATAGCAGCCGATTTATGGCTTCGCAGGGCGAAGTATCCAAATTTAAATTCTAAATTTCCAAAAAATCCTTCCTATCCACTATAGATGGATATATATCAAGGAAATGAATTCAACTGAATTGAATTTCTAGTGCAAGTAATAATTACTTCAAACTAAAAATTTGAATAATATACATAGAAGAGGTGTAGAAATTGTTTGTATGTATCTAAATCAATTACAATTGAAACCGATAGGTACTGTTAGCTACGGCACGAAAAAAAAGGATAATGGGCATACTTGTTTCCTATTGCTATTTTATTATAAATAGAATGAGAAAGTACATTATTGTACAAAAACATTCTAAATATTTCTTATTAAAACGAGTAGTTTTCTTATCTCGATCTACAAGTAATTTATTAGGTACTGTATAATAGCCGTAACACATAAACTACATGGTCAATAAACTTACCTCTGCACTAGCATAAGGTTTTGTAGAACTCAAATTGGCAAGTACACCTTTATACGGAAACGTGTCTTCATATTCCATCAATAGGCCATTCACTCCTAACCTCTTGAACAACGGTAGAGTACTTGCTAGATAATCCAATTTTGGAGGTGCTCCCTTTAAATCTAGGTGAACCACAACGTGTTTCAAGCTAACCTTTACTATTTTATCTAATCTGGTATAACTTTCAAAAAAGAAGTAGAAAATCATGAAGTAAATTACCAACATTCCCAAGATACCACCAACGAATTTGAATCTTACTGACCTCATCCTAGAACAGCAAATTTATCACAAATCTCAACAAAATATATCTCGTTTTTCTTCCGAATGGAACAAATGCAACAAATTATATAAAAGGTACATTATCACTACATTTTATTTACCTTATATTTCTATGAAATGACATGAATGACACTTTTGAATTATCAAAATTATTTACTTCAAACTTTTTAAACGTACGTGTAGGTTCTATGAAATGCGGTCGCTTACAAACTGAATAAAGAAATACTCGTAAGGTTACTTACACTTGTAAGAATTCTGTCTGAGTACACAGTGCACGTAAATAATGAAAATATATAACACTAGCGGCCCGGCCCGTCCAGAAACCTACAAAAGAAAATTCTATAACGGGATTTAATTATGGATCGAAACTATCCATTGATCCCTTCAAACATATTTATTCATACCTCTTCCCATCAAGTGGGCCATTTGCTTATCTGCTACCTTTTTTTTTTTTTTTTTTTTTCGTGCGGAAATCCCTTCGGATACCCCCCCGCGTGCCAGCGGGGGCGGTTATGTCGGGCTTGAACCGACTAAAACCGCACGCCGTCTCGGGTCTACAGACGCCGGGGTGTAAGGTTGCCCATAGAGCATATCCCTCGCACCCCGACTGACCCTGGGCCATCTCCGGTTTCGAGATGGCCCCCTCGGGGGCCTGCTTATCTGCTACCTAAGTGGTATAAACATGAAGCGTTGGAGTTGAAGCGTCGGTAGCTTAGTTAGTGGTTAAGGTGTCGACCCTACGATCGAGAGGTCCCGGGTTCGAATCCTGGCTATTACACTACCGACTTGAACCCACTCCTAACAAGCAATTAAGCTTAGCTGGAGGGGTTAGGGGGAATATTAGTAATTTCATATAAAAAAAATGAAAAATAAAACTTGTGATGAAATAAATTTTCAACCCCTATACTTCTTAGGGATAAAATCTTGTAATATGCCGTTATATCTTTATTAGTTAGTAGTTCAGTTTTCAAAAATATTAGGAAACAACATAAAAGTCATGAATGTTTCAAGTTTGTACTTGTTGTACATGTTTCAAGTTGGTACCATCTAGATGAGTCGCCCAAACACTCCATATCATCATTATCCTCATAGCAATTGCCCAGAAGCATCCAAAGTTTGCACTTTGGAGCTGAGGGTCCGCATATTGTTTTGATTGGTATGTCAGCTTTTCCGGGATCTGACTGAACGCCCATTGTTTAGCAGGTCCATAGACTTGCAGGTGAAGTTGGATTGGTACACTCTATAATCTTATCTTAAGCATCTACTCTATAATCTTATCTTAAGCATCTACTCTATAATCTTATCTTAAGCATCTACTCTATAATGTTATCTTAATTATCTACTCTATAATCTTATCTTAAGCATCTACTCCATAATCTTATCTTAAGCATCTACTCTAGAATCTTTTCTTAAGCATCTACTCCATAATCTTATCTTAAGCATCTACTCTATAATCTTATCTTAAGCATCTACTCTATAATCTTATCTTAAGCATCTACTCTATAATCTTATCTTAAGCATCTACTCTATAATCTTATCTTACGCATCTACTCCATATCTTATCTTAAGCATCTACTCTATAATCTTATCTTAAGCATCTACTCTATAATCTTATCTTAAGCATCTACTCCATCATCTTATCTTAAGCATCTACTCTATAATCTTATCTTAAGCATCTACTCTATAATCTTTTCTTAAGCATCTACTCTATAATCTTATCTTAAGCATCTACTCTATAATCTTATCTTAAGCATCTACTCTATAATCTTATCTTAAGCATCTACTCTATAATCTTATCTTAAGCATCTACTCTATAATCTTATCGTAATCTTATCTTACGCATCTAATATTAACTTTGTTAATGTTACGTTACACCCGTAACGCTAGTCAATTAAGTTTTATTAGAATTACGCGGGTAAAATTAAAATACATAAAATTGAGATCAAATACAAGTTTATTAACAAAATTGTTCAATATTACTTAGATTAAGTGGTAGCCGTTACTCAGCAACTTGGCCACGGTACGAACTTTATATTTCATCGATTAAGTATAAGTTGTTCGAAACTATTTCAATTTAAAACGTTGAAAGACTTATTCACATTTACTCCACGGACACACATTTTACCACTTTGGAAGTGTCTCTCGCGAAAACTATTCAGTTCAGTTTAGAAAAACCTCAATATCATTTTAGAAGACCTATCCATAAATACTCCACACGAACGGAATTGATGATTTTTTTTTTCATTTTTACATCTACTTACCAAGTTCCAACAGCATAGTTCTTATAGTTACGGAAAAAAGTGTGACATACGGACGGACAGACAGACAGACATGACGAATCTATAAGGGTTCCGTTTTTTGCCATTTGGCAACGGAACCCTAAAAACAGAATAAAATAAATGACAGAATATTTAGTTATACGAGTATATTCACTTTAAAAATAAATAATTAAAATAAAATAAGACAATTTTTTTAGGTAATGATATTTTATGCTCGAGTTTGTTCGATATTGATAATGTTATAATCGCACTAGGTCGATTTTTACTAACATGACAAGTTGTTGATAAGTTGTGTGGCATGCCGAAAATGTGATTATTAGAAAATGTTTGTCGGTTTACCTGCTTTTTATTATCGATGTCCAAGCATCACTTGCAAACCGCTGCACAGATTTGTCTGAAATTTTGCATAAACATTATTTTAGGGCATGGACATAAACTGCGCTATATATCATCACGCTATTATAGGTATGATAGAAGCAGTAGAGCAAAATTGGTCTAAACGATTATTGATGACAACTTTATTTTACGAAATCTTAACGAAATTTTGTAGTTCAGAAGCACTCAGACTTGGTCAAAATCCAACAACATCAAACAGCAACAGCTGGTACTTTAATATGAATGTGCTGTTACTGAGTTTTATGTATTTTACGCATGAAGCTTTAGAAAGTAATTATTTCATTTTATCTTTGTGTCAGTTAAAAGTATACTATGCTTTGCCGACTAAGTCTCCCTATATAATTAATTGATGTAAGGTCGGTTCTTATCAGAAAGATTTATCAATCGAGCCCCTGCTCAGAAAATCTGGGAGGAAAGATTGATGTATTTTCTTGGACTAAAAGTACTACACATTTTATACAATCATTCAATTTCTGTACCTACATTTTATACATTTTATTTTGAAAAAAGAATGTATTGTTTGACCTTAGGTTTGGACACACATTGACATTAAAATGGCGATGTGAGAAAATATTCTTGTAAATTATACAGCGGACTTAATGCCGTACTCATTCTTAACCGGTCGGACCCTTGGACGATTCTGTTTTACAATAAGTTGCTATTTTTAACAGACAACTTTTAGAGGGGCAGAAAGAAGCAAAAAGTGGTAGGCGCAGCGTAAACTATATATATATAATGTATATAAGAATTGCTCGTCGTTTAAAGGTATAAGATTTAACAATTTTTTATATTAAGTGTTATTTAAAAGTTTACACTGCGCCTACAACTATTTGCTTCTTTCCGCCCCTCTAAAAGTTTTTTTATACATTTTATTTTGAAAAAAAAATTGTATTGTTTGACCTTAGGTGTGCACATACATTGATATTAAAATAGGCGGACTATGCCGTACGCATTCTTAACCAGTCGGACCTTTGGACTTTTCTGGTTAAGAATGCGTACGCGTACATATGAATTATGAGTACGTATATAATCTGAACATCGTAAACAGCTCCAACGATTTTCATGAAATTTGGTATACAGGGGGTTTCGGGGGCGATAAAAATCTAGCTAGGTTTAATTTTTTTTAAACGTTGAAATAAACAAATAACAGACATTATTAAATAACTATAGAACATTTATTGAGATGCAGCAAAGGAAAACTAATGATATGTACAACAAAAAAGTCAACGTTAGAACTCGAAGTACTAGGTATTTTCAGATCTCCAACCCTATGTTAATTTTTGTCGGCGATTAGGCCATGACATGATACTTGGCGATTAGGCCATGACATGATACTTGGCGATTAGGCCATGACATGATACTTCAGCTTCGTAAATATTCTAATTAAAATATAGTAATATGGAACTTGTATAAGTACCAAACTCTTTGGTAATTGCTAATATAATTCAGTGCCTAGTTTGGGAATCAGTATCAACATTAATTGTATGAAAGTTATAGCACAGTTATTGTTTGTAAAAAATATTGTATTGCTTTTTGAGTCAAATAAACATTTATTATTATTATTATTATTATAAGGTATACCTTACTGATCACTGATTTATTACATCGAATAAAACCACTTAAAGTTAAAAGTAAAAAAAAAAAAAATTATTGGCAGTTGATTTTTTTTGTATTTCAATTTCATGGATTATGAAGAACATGAGTTATGAAGAACAGGAAATAAATATCTCATCCTACTTTCGGGGCTTGAGGACGGTAGTTGACCGACTCGCCGTCCTTACAGAAGCAGGTCAAGACGAGGGCGCGTCGTGTGCGTTCGACACACGCCTGCCAACTCAGCGACGTGTGTTAAAACCCGATCTCACCAGGCGAGGCCGCGGTGGCGGCCTGTACTTCCGGTAACCCTGGGGGTTAACCTTTCGAGGGCTTACCCGAGATGCCCGGTAATGGACACTTGGGGAGGACGGCGTGTGTTTTTAGTCGGTCCGATCTGACACGCCCATCTCATCGTTGGCACTGATGGGGTGAAGCCCGTGGGGGGGGGGCGCTTCCGCACGTTATAAAAAACCTACTTAGCGTTCTTCTTTCTTTTTAATCCAATCGTACCAATCTCTATTGCATCAAAAGCTTGCAGTTTGAACTCCGGGGTTCGTTTTCTTACACTTGTTCATTTGACCTTTCTATAATTTGAATTGTATTGGTGACTGTCTGACCTTCCAATCTCCCAACAGCACAACGTCTGTAGCTTAGTGGTTAAGGAGTGAGCCTTACGATCGAGAGGTCCCGGGTTAGAATCCTGGTCATTACAATACCGACGTGAACCTACTACAAACACAAGCAGTTTAGGTTTACTTAGGTGGGGGGGGGGGGGAATATTAGTAATTTCGGTTATTAATATTCTTTAAAAAAAGCCTCTCGTACGTCAATGAGCAGGTGGGCTGCAGATAAGGTTGACTTGGGCTCAGAAGATCTTGGTATACACCATCATAATAAGACGTTTTTAAATTTGACAAATCAAATCATGAATTATTTTGAAAATCTCGAATGAGATGCATGAAACTAGCACTAAAACCGATGTGATGTCGAGAACAGATATAGGCCTTATTCAGATAGGTACAGTAGAGAGATCGTAGAAAAACCTTTCGTTCGGAGAAAACTGTCTAGCATTGCAGAGGTTTCAGTCAATATTAGATGTATTTGTACTGTGTTTAGGTTCAACATTATTTACTTAGCAGCATTGGACGGGTTTCATATCCTCCGTCTCCTTTGTTCGTATAGTCACATGGACAGGTCACATTATGAGAACGGACGGAGAAAAATGGACGAGAGACGTTATGGAATGGTATCCTAGAGACGGAAAGAGACAAAAGGGCCGTCAAATCAAGAGATGGGAAGATGACTTACCAAAAGGATGGAGAAGATTGGCTCGTGACAGAGATGAGTGGAAGAAACTAGGGGAGGCCTATGTCGAAGGACAACCTGACCAACAAACTGGTTGCTGAAGATTATAATATTACTTACCTAATAAAATTAAGTCATTTTTTTTCATTATTTCTTTACCAACTATATTTTTCTTTTTTTTAGCCTAGTGGTATGGGTAAAGGACTGCTGAGACGAGGTCTCGGGTTCGATCCCAGGTTTTACCATGGTACACACCAATGACTTTTCGATGCTTTTCGAAGTTATGTGTGTATTTATCGCAGGTTTATAAGTGCCCGGTTAATGGCAATAGGCTCGCCACCTATTACATTGGGACCTAAACATAAACTGGCGAAATGTGGGTGCTAGCACCTCTGCCTACCCCTTCGGGGATATAGGCGTGAGTTTATGTTATGTTTTGTGTAATTTTTTTCTAGACTTTTTTCATTACATAGAAATTACATTTACTAAAATTCAAATGTACTGTATTTTGGTCAGCGAATAAAGGTTTTTTTTTATTTATTTATTTATTTATAGTCGCCAGTAGGTTGTGGAGGTGACAGCCTCCGTGGCGTGGCGATATTGAACGCGGCCGCTACGCAGGAGGCGCGGGTTCGATCCCCGCTCAGTGCAAATATTTGTATGAATGAATATGAGTATTTGCATTGGTCTGGTCGTGCCTCGGAGAGCACGTTAAGATGTCGGTCCCGGTTGGCATACGAATATGTATGACAGTCGTTATAGGGGAATTGGGTGAAATGGCCCCACCTAGAAGGGCTGATCCCCCGTCTGGTCAAACGGCGTCCCCACTGGCAGTAGTAGTAGTAGGTTGTGGAGGTCAGATGGCAGTCGCTTCTCGGCATATCTAAGTTTGGCAGTTTCGTAGTTAAACTGAAAGAAGCCCCAACTGTGTTTGTAAAAGGCTCGGATGGCGACGGTTATTTGCTTGCCACTTACATTTTATAAAACAAACTATTGATTTTGTAACTAGGTGTGCCCGTGACTTTCGATTTCTAGGGTTTTAGTTCTTTTGCACGGAATCCTAATTATTTTTCTAAAATTAAAGTAACCTATGTGCCTTGTAATATTACCTATCCACCAGTATAAGTCCCGTCAAAATTGATTCAGCCTTTCAAGGGTAAATCAGATTTTATTCAAAATTTTCTAGGTTTTAATTTTTTAACGCGGAATATTAATTATTTTTTAAAATTAAAGTAGCTTTTGTTACACCTTGTAACATTACCTATCTGCCAGGGAAAGTCCCCTCAAAATCAGCCTAGCCGTTCCAGAGTAAATCAGTTTTTATTCAAATTATGTGGTTTTTAATTTTTATTGCCCGGATCATTAATTATTTTTCTAAAATTAAAGTAGCCTGTGTTACGCCTTGTAACCTGTATTACATGTTTGCCAGTGAAAGTCCCGTCAAAATCGGCCCAGCCGTTCCAGATATTATCTCTTTCATACAGACAGACAGATAAAAATATAATAATTGTATTTTTGTTATAAGTATCGTGAATACAAAATCTGTAATTTTAATATAACAAACAGACATGTTAATTTTATTTATTTGTCTAGATTATTAAATAATCTAATATATAAAATTCTTTGTTTGTTTGTTTGTATTCTATGCTCTGCCGTACCGTTTGTTAGTTATAGTTAGTTGGTTAGTTAGTGTTCTTCTAGCTTACACTCACGCGAAGGTTGTAGGCATAGTAGGTACATTGGACTGCAATCGGCAATAGGATATTTCGCGAAATTTACCCGCGCAGAGCCTCAAAAAGTCAGCTGGCACAGAATACATAATAGCTCTTACCTTACTACTAGTAAAGGAGTTTAAAAACTTTCCATTATATATTTTTACATCGTCTCAAACTTTTTCGTCTGTGTGTTGCATGTCGCGTGACGGTCGGCCGCGGAGTAGGGATAAAGTGAAATGCGCTCGTCATAACAGCCAAGGCCAATATGGCGCCGCCTATAGTTCGCAGCAGCTGACCGTGTAGTGGGTAGATTATTATTCATTTGTGCCAGTGCTCCATGCTATTTTGTTAGTTTTTGTCAGTCATCATCAACCTATTCTAGTCCACTGCTGGACATAGATCTCCCCTAATGAGCGCCATAGCGCCCTGTCTTCAGCTTGCCAGTCAGTGTTTAATGTAAATGTTGTTTGTCAGTGTTTAATGTAATTGTTGTTATTTTTTAGTTAAATGTCTATAATGTGAAAAAAAGTTTCACTTTTACCGTGGTTTCATAAAATCACACAATTTTTTTTTTATTTCCATTACCTCACGATAAATAACGTGCCTTTCAAATGACACTGGATTCAACAACAAAAATAGTTAAATGTTAAAATAATAACTCATAATGATACTGTGAACTAAAATACAAAACTCCTAACTATTACAAAGCAATCAATGCGTCAGCTTTTCCCCGAATGAATTTAACAGTGGCCTTCCACTTTATATTATTATGCTTCTAAGTAAGAACCAACCAAGGACCAATATGTACTCAAACAAAAAACAACTGTATAACAAAACCATAAGGCTTAAAACAGATGCATTGGTGTGTTAGTTTCTTCAGCAGGTTTAGCCGTTAGTTGTAGCTGTCAAGATCTTACTTGATTTATATTATTCATACTGCTGAAACACCCCGATTTTAGTCAATTGTAATAAAGTATATTCTAGCTAATCTAGGAAACTTCATTTCGCCATAGAATCAAGTTATGTTCGCTACCTTATAAGCTGAAATACTTCGGGCCACCAACCAGGTGGAAACCGAAGTCTTAAAATCACGCAAAAAAAATCAAAATCTTACACCCACTTTTTATCACTTTTCTCGACGTTTCACATGATTCTAAGTCTAATTAAGCAAAAAAAAATTTTTGTGTCGGTCTGTCTGTTGGTCTGGAAGTCTGGATGTCTGTTTACGCAATAACTCAAGAACCACTTATCCGATTTAAAAAATTCTTTCGCCAATCATCTTGTTTGGTTAATGGGAAGAACTGATTAGATTTTGGGGTTTGTACGTTCAAGGTTTCGGGTACCTACCATACAAATTGTCCCTAAAAAATATTTTTTTTGTGTTTTTGACGTCGAAGACGTTTGATTTGATTTCATTTTCTTCATATTTATTGCTCAATATATAAAGACGCGTCGAATAATATGCATAAAGCCATGTAATTTTGAATAAAAATACTATAGATTTATTTCATGAATGTCTCATATTTTTAATTATTCTAATTGCTAGTATTGTCACCCCAGCAGAAGCAGGCCGGGACGGTGGGGCGACTAGCGCCCCTCCCCCAAACCGGGGCAAGACGGGGACACCGTGGTTCTCAAACCCGAGGGGGCCATCTCGAAACCGGAGATGGCCCAGGGTCAGTCGGGGTGCGAGGGATATGCTCTATGGGCAACCTTACACCCCGGCGTCTGTAGACCCGAGACGGCGTGCGGTTTTAGTCGGTTCAAGCCCGACATAACCGCCCCCGCTGGCACGCGGGGGGGTATCCGAAGGGATTTCCGCACGATAAAAAAAAAAAAAAAAAAAAAAGGTACAGTATCCCGAGGGGCCCACATCAAAGCTGTAGATGGCCCAGGATCAGCTGGGGTTAGACGGAATTGCCTTATTTGGCTACCTCACACCCTATTAGAGACCTGAGACGGCATTTTGGTCAGTTCGAGTCCGACATAACTACCCCCACTGGCCGGCGGTGGTTAGCCGTGGGGTCTTCCGAAAAAATCAAAAAACGATATCACTAACACGACTCCTCAGTTATCTTATTTTATTTTAATGGAGTGTATTATGTTTTCCTGTTTGACCTATCCTGCCTAATTTCATTCAAATCTGTTTAGCCGTCCTTGTGTAATTGAGTAACAAACATCCATCCGTCCATACAAGCTTTCATATTTATAATTTGCAAGTGGTAAGATGTCTCACAACATCTTGATCGGCATTGAACAGAAAAACCTCTTTTGCAACTGGAGCTAGATTGCTTAACAACACGGTTTCTAAACGCGTGCTTTCAATTCGAATATAAAGAAAACGCAACAAAAATGGTCTGTCGTATGATCTTTCAAAACAAAACCTACCTACGTACGTTTTGCCCCCCTCTCTTCGTATGCGGTGTCGTACAATACAATAAAGGTATGATTGCAAGTATGTATACCTTCAAAATCTCGTTTTCAATTAGATTTTAAAATTTACAAAACCGATATCTTGTGATCTCTTTATGGTATAAAATCTTACTTAGTAAATCGATATCATAGCTCTTTGAGGCGTAAAGTCAAATAATGAATTCCATTGATGTCAATACGAGCCATTTCATTTATAACCACTCAAATTATACCACTTGCATGCATTGAAGGATCCTGTCGTGCTCCTTTAATTATCTTAATCAGCGATTTTCCTTTATGTTTACTGTATTCTAAATAAAGGCCTAGAAACTTAGAGCTATGTAAATTAAATATCATTGTGAATAAAATTAAATTCATCCAAGTGTGTGATGTGTCTTTTTTTTTTTGTTTTTTTTTTTTTTTTTCGTGCGGAAATCCCTTCGGATACCCCCCCGCGTGCCAGCGGGGGCGGTTATGTCGGGCTTGAACCGACTAAAACCGCACGGCGTCTCGGGTCTACAGACGCCGGGGTGTAAGGTTGCCCATAGAGCATATCCCTCGCACCCCGACTGACCCTGGGCCATCTCCGGTTTCGAGATGGCCCCCTCGGGTCGAGATGGCCCCCTCGGGTCGAGATGGCCCCCTCGGGAACTCGAGATGGCCCCCTCGGGTCGAGATGGCCCCCTCGGGTCGAGATGGCCCCCTCGGGTCGAGATGGCCCCCTCGGGAGTGTGTGATGTGTCTGGGTTGTTCAATGCACACGCCTGTAGGTATTAATTATGGATATAAATCAACCAATCTAAGTAAAGTAACGGTTGTTTTAGTTTTTTGGTTAAGTTTGAAATTGCGATCAACAAGTTGATATGAAATACACTTTAAATATGCCTTATTGGTAGTGGAAAAGTTACGCAGTATATACTCGTATTTGACACGAAAATACAATGCAAATATTTTCAAAATGAAGATTGCAAAAACTGCGTAGTTTTAAAGAACGGGAAATCAAATTGCACCTTGCAAAACTGTGCGAAACAACAAATATGAATGACATAATAATAGTATTTATGTATAATATGTATGTATTTACAAAAACAAAAGTATATAAGTATGTTTATCCGCATTCTGGAACCCATAAGACAAGTTAGTTAAACTATGCTTAGTTTAGGTCTTGAAAGCGCTGTGTAGAATGTCGTAGAATATTGACGATGGTTTATTCATTCAATTAAATTTTTAAGCATTTTGTATGCTTACTTTTTCTTATAGATTTAGATCGGAAAAAGAGAACATCTAGGATGGGACTTGAACCCGCGACTACTACGAACTACGGAAACAATGAATAACTTTACAGTCATTTTTAAACATTGTTTTTGATGACTCCGCTTAATTAATTCAATTATCAAAAATCAAAAACAATGTTTAAAAATGACTGTAAAGTTATTCATTGTTTCCATAGTTCCCAAGAATTACGGTAGATGACTCCAGCGTCGCCTTAAGATGTATATAATATATCGGAGAATTTCGAATATCTGGGACATGTCTAGGTAGCTCAGCTGGTCAGGGCGTTCCCCCTATAAGTGACTGGTCGCGGGTTCAAGTCCCGTCCTAGATGTTCTCTTTTTCCGATCTAAATCTATAAGAAAAAGATGGTTTATTCAGTCAATAAGTGGTAGGTTGACTGGCTGAACACATAATCATCATCATCATTCCTTCTCTGCCTTTTAATTTGGTCAAAACGTTGACTACCGTAACCTTGAGAGGGAAACCTGCGCCAGAGACTTGCCCATCTATTAGCAGGTAGCACCGGCTTGCAGGGAAGGTTGGTTTAGTCCCGAAGGTTTTGGTGGCTCCATCCGTGCAAAGTCATGTGAAGTCATGCAAAACAATAAATATAAGTGAGAGTAATAATAGTATTCAGAATGATTTATTTAGTCAATTAGAAAGCACAAGGTACACCATCTTGTTAAACTACGCTAAATGCTCACCAAAGGCGAAGCGGAACTTAGGTGTCGAGTGATTGATTTAGTCGTCCTGTATGTGTTAATTACTCTCTGGGAAGGCAATTCAGTACTGCATCGATTGAATAACATCCTATATCTTTGACAACTTGACACAATTGTGCATGGTTTTATGCCCACGCTAATATATCTTAGAAGGGGTTAATACACATTATGGTTTTTTTCGGTCCTACGTAATATCGATAATATCGATTGAAACTATTATATTTTTTCCAACTCCCTGCTGCTATTTAGAATTTCTTGAGAGCCTAGAACCTTGACCACTAAAACCCTTGACCGCCGAAACAGTTCTTAATTCATTCTTAAAGTTAGCTATCCACAAGCCCCTTTTGATAAGAGCGTATTTTATAAGTAGAAACGTAACTCTCTGAAGCTCAGCACACCTTTCGACCAAGGTGTTGAACCATCTGCAATCTGTTTACTTATTTGGCTCACGTTGAGCTGATGGTGGTAAGGCAGATAGATGCTGTTTACTTTGACTTCAAAAACGCACTTAGCAGTAATGACTTAGGGCGTCAGCTGCCTTATGCGTGTGCACGAAATTTGCATGAAACATGCGCCCGCATGACTTAAGAAAGGACTTAAGCATGTTAAAATTCACTTTAAAGTTATAGTATATCGTGATTGTGTGCAACGTTAGATGAATTTATGGACGGCAGTATTTATGTGACCTAAATGTATTCTGTCCATAAATTCGTCGAGCTGTGGTACATTGTCCACACGTTGACGTTGTCAATGGTTTGGCATATTATGGCAATAAATTATTACCAGTTGGAGTACCGTAAAGTATGGTGAATAGATTTCAATTGATATAGAGGATTTCAATACTGATTCTGAAAACATGGCTGATAGACGACAAGAACTCTCTATTACATGTAAACAAAATAAAAGTAATAAAAGGTGGAAAAATAAAACATGAGATGATAAGGGTAAAGCTAGCTAGGTAAGCAGCCATGGTCACGGGGAGACATGCTGAAAAGCAACCGAAACGTCGGGATCAATGTAAAATATAAAAGAACATCAAAATAAATCACTATAGAATCCGTTAAAAATGTTTTATTTCAATGTGTAACATTCTTGTAAACTTCCGACAATATGATGTAGAAAAGTATGTTTGTTAAAATATTCTTTAGTCAACTGTTTTTCGACCAAACGTTCATTCGATCAGTAGTAAAAATACCAAATGTTTGTTCAATAAAAACTCTTTTGGTCAATTGTTCATTCGATCAGTAGTAGAATGGCCTAATGTTTTATCGGTCACACGTCAAATGATCAAATGAATTTCGGTCACCAGTGGGTAACCGCTTAACAACAAACACTATGTGACGAATGTGTAAATAAATTATATAATTTATATTAGTTTATAATTTCGTTTGATACACCTTTTTTTTTTTTTCGGATACCCCCCCGCCGGCCAGCGGGGGCGGTTATGTCGGGCTTGAACCGACTAAAACCGTTTGATACACCTAACTGGAAAAATTATGTGAACTTTTCATTAAAAATTATGATGAACTTTCTGTTTTTTTTTGTAACGATATTTTTATATTTGTAGCACTTATTTATATGGGATTGAAACCATATAGAACCTTAAACTTTAATCGATATTCGTTTATTAAACTAGAGCAATAATAGTTTTTGTTTCAAGTTAGATTTATATTATACTAGTACATACATACGTCAAGCTATATAAATATACGCTAGTAATAGTAGTGGTCATAGCTCCTTTCGCAACAGTACCAGTGGCGAAAGGAGGCGCGGGAGCAGGGACTGAACCCCGAGCCTCGAGAAATCGAGGCACGCCGTCGATTTCTTTGTCCTTTCGATTCCTGAGTCCCAGCTCCGCCAGACCATCGTGGTGGAGTGGAAGGAACGACTTGGGCGACCAAGCGCAGGGCACGCCGCAATAGCGGCGGTAAGGCCCATCATGGAGGATTGGCTAGAGAGGCGACATGGAAGTCTCTCGGACCGACTGTCGCAGGTGATCTCCGGTAAGGGGAGCTACGGGGAGCACCTACGTCGGATCAGGATGGAGCCAACGCCTGAGTGCCATCACTGCGATGCGAGCGAGACCCGAGATGGCGTGCGGTTTTAGTCGGTTCAAGCCCGACATAACCGCCCCCGCTGGCCGACGGGGGGGTATCCGAAGGGATATCCGCACGAAAAAAAAAGCCATAGCTATGCCTATTAATACAGTTACGATAAAAAGCACTTTGGCCAGGGCATCAAAACAATTTCTTGACTCATATCCACAAGGAATGTTGATACGAAACTTAAATATAATAATCTAGTGGGGCGGAAATCACACTGTGATTGTCAAACTTCGGGCCAAACTTAGATATTTTTGTTGCAGTATTTTTATTCAAAATTACAGACCTTAGGCTTTATGCATATTATTCGACGCGTCTTTATATATTGAGCAATAAATATTTCAGTTTCTTTCAGAGTCTGGTTGTTTTATGTAAATATACAATATACGTATTGTCATTGTCACTCAAATGTCAAAGTCAAATACGTGTTACTCTGATAACTCGAAAGAAACTCACTTGTAAAAGTTTTTTAGGGACAATTTGTATGGTAGGTAACCGAAACCTTGAACGTACAAACCCCAAAATCTAATCAGTTCTTCCCTTTAACCAAACAAGATGATTGGCGAAAGATTTTTTTAAATCGGATAAGTGGTTCATGAGTTATTGCGTAAACAGACATCCAGACATCCAGACATCCAGACCAACAGACAGACCGACACAAAAATTTTTTTTGCTTAATTAGACTTAGTATCATGTTTTCACATGATACTAAGTCGTCGAGAAAAGTGATAAAAAGTGCGATTTTGTTTTTTTTTGCGTGATTTTAAGACTTCGGTGTCCACCTGGTTGGTGGCCCGAAGTAATTTTCATATGAACGGAATAGAACCTTAATTTAACACGAATAAAACTGCAGAACACAGTTAGTTCTATTATAAAAACCATATATATCATTGGCAGCTGCACACGCGTCAATATACGCAAGACAAATGCAAGATAACTACCAAATGCCAATATTGTAGAGCAGCAATATCAACGATATCTGTATTGTTTACACCCACGATGTACTTTGGCTAGTTGCCAAGATTTGATAAAGTAAACTTGGCATTACCTCGCGACCTTGGCCGTGGACTTCGAGTTTATGGATACTTTGGGGTTTTAAGTCTCACGTGAATGTCTAATGGTTGGTCTAGAGGTACGTCAGTACTTTAATCTATTCTGTGCTGAACATAACTGTTAAAGATTTGTCTAAAAGTTGATCCAAATACAGGTGTGAAGGTTCGTTAATGTCTAAAGTAATGTATAAATAAGATTTGACCCGTACATACTAACAAACTAACAGAGCAATGTAAATAACAGCTTGTAAAAATGGAAGAATAGTTTTGCTGTCAAACAGTTAACAATAGAAAAGTTAACTGCTTTCATATAATGTTTAAAGCAATGGTTATACTATAATCATTACGTACTTTAAACATGTTTCACAACAACTATCTATAACCGTTACAGAATTAAAGAAAGTTTGGCGTTAAAGTCGGGTTTATTCATTATGTAGGGTTTGTTGTTATCAAACATAACATAACTTCACGCCTGTATCCCCGAAGGGGTAGGCAGAGGCGTATTAAACACCTACGAACAGGGTGATACTAAAAAAATTATCCAAAGTAATCAAGGTATAATCCGTCGAACAATTGCATATCGAAGAAGGATTCTGTCGAAGTAGAGTTATTCGAAGGTGTGTGTTGTCGAAGTGTGTTTTGTCGAACTAACGCTTGTCGAATATTTGTAGTGCGAAGCAATGAGTAGTCAAACTTTTGTTATTCGAAATTGAGACCGTGTCGGAATAATTAACTGTCGTAATTTAGAAAGTCAATGCAACTGCGATTGGCGTTCGACAGTTATTTGGAGCCCAAGATTCAGTCGCCTACTCCTTCATACTTTGCATTACGTGGCTTTTAGGGGAGTGACCGCCATCTGATCCTCAACCCCAAGAAGAAAGCCTGCCCTAAAGCCTCGCCTATCAATCAGCAGGTGTACCTTGCAGGTGAGTCTCCAAGAATACCCAAAAAGATCTTACAAGGCTACGTGCACCTTAAAAAGGCACTATTTTTAGGTTACAGGAAAACCTAAAAAAAATGTTTTGATTTACACATCTAAGAACACTACGAACTAATTCACCTTCCAATAAAATAAAACACAAAATCAAAATCGGTTCATTCATTCGAGAGCTACTATGCCACAGACAGACACACAGACTCGTCAAACTTATAACACCCCGTTGTTTTTGCGTCGGGGGTAAAAAATAAACATATTTACGAAATGGAATTGAAATTTTCTAGTGTCACTTGCATTTCAGTAAGTTTTCCTACAAAGGCGGAAACATTTTATAGTCAGTTTTATACGCATCGTTCAACGCTTTTAAACCTCTATTTGTTGAAGCTTTAAAGCTAACTTAGTTGCACTAAACACTAATTTTCTTATTACTTTGTCGCAGTTATCTTTTACGATACACACAAGTTCCTAAGTTACAAAATGTCAGGATGATATCAGCATTTTATGTGTTCTGAACCACTTAAAGACTGTGTGAAAATTTAATTGCACTTTCTTAGTTTAGTCTGAGAGGTTGGGTCTATTTCGCAGTCTTTATTATTATTCACCGTGAAGAACCTTATCAGTACAGTTGTTGTTTTATTTTCAGCCCTAAGTCTTTTGTACACGTCTTTATATAAATGTAAATAAACAATATAATCTTTATCCATTTTTGAAAGCAGACGCACTCTACCAAATAAATATAATAAATAATAATTAATATGTTAACTGGGTCCGCGGACCTAGTTTGAGTTGACCCAGCTCACTAAAGAGCTCAAAAATAAGGCAAAATCAAAATTATAATTTGAGTCGTAATCTTCTTCATCCAAACGCCGATGTCAGTGCCCAAGGTTCGCTCTCTTAGTCGTCCATAATGGTTTATTTTGGCTATTACAGGGGCTTACTAAATTAGAAAAAAGAAACAAAAGGAGGTTCACATTTTGGTGAATAAGTATTGACTTATTGTTTAACAAACTGCTACCGCTCCACCAGCGTGCAATAAAGACCTCATTCCCAAGACCCACAGGCACCTATGCCCGAGATAATAAATCTATGTGCTATTCCAAACTATCATGTATCTCTGTGTAAAATAACAAATATCTGTACATCGATCCATCCTCACAAACTTCCTCTTTTATAACATTAGTAGGATATAAGTACATGAATGTCTTCACAAATATTGTCCTAAATAACATACTCTATGTAGTTTTCAATACAATTCCAATGTTCATACACGGTTACCGCTAATGGATTTCAAAGGGAATTTTTTTTTTACTTTTCCTAGTATTTCCCTGAGCACCAGGACGTACCACACAAATATTAAATTTGGCAATGGCTCCGTTCAGTTTATTTGTTCACGTTACGTGTGTACAGAATAATCATACAGATGGAATTAGTTGTGAAGTTTTAGCGCACATTTTTACCAGCCCTTGCACGGAATTCGACTAAGGCATACCGAGTAATGTTGTGTTGATCTATACAGTTATGCGCTATCGATAAATAATTAAATTTGAATATCAGTTTTACAAATAACATTATCGACAGTGTCACTTTATTTGTTTTACTGTAACCAACTGAACTTCGGATGTGTATTAATCATAACTTTAATTAAGCTAAATCGCACATTACACAGTGCGAGAAAAATGCTTAGAAAAAGGTACGGAGTTTTTCTTCTTGTGTAGTACGTGTACGACACACATTATTTTTATTCCAAAATATCCAAATAATATCTTTAATATCCTTACTTCTTCTAGTTTCTCAGTTTCGAATTTTCTAGTCGCAGCCCAAGTGAAACATAAGGCGCGAGGCAAAAGTTATTGCTTTTATAAGTGAATTAAACAAATCACTTAACATTTTAGCTCTGAAGTTTGTAGTGAGTGGTTTAACAAGTTTGTTTTGATGTAGACAATGTTATATTAAAAAAATATTAATTAAATTGACTAACAGGTCCCGGTACTTAAGTTGGCACATCGGCTAAGAAGATCGACTTACTTCGGTTTTATAAAGTGTTCTCCCTGTCGTACATCAGACTGATAGTAACAGTAGACAGATCATGAACTACAATATAGACTGGCTATCAGCGTATGCGAGAGAGGAATAGCATTAGTTTTATTTTTGACTAGTTATTTGTTGCTATGCCTACATACCACATGAACTCCCTCCGGGTACTATCACTAACCTTTCATTCAACCCCGCTGATTTCGGGTGCTGCTAACCTACTATTTTTTCAGGATATTAGCTATCTAACCGGTGTATAATCTACAAAGTCCACCCATATACCTGTCCTCTTCCCCATAATAAGAATGGTAGTTATTTTATTCTCGTTCAGCACTTTCAGAACAATGTGTAATTATGCAAGTCATTGATGTTCCTACATCAATGACTTGAATAATTACTTATACAGCACACTGCCGTGATTGTCACGATAGCAGGGAGTTAAGTAAAAAAATATATAGTTTCAGTGTATAGTATAAATTCCAATATTCATTCAAGTGCACAGTTTGCCAGAATATATCTTCCGGCTAATCAGGTACATGTAATTGTGTAATTAACTAAAAATAATTGCACTGAACGCAACCATGTCTTCCACTGTAATTGGTTGTGAAATAAAGTTATCAATATAGCCGGCGATTTTTCTCTGGCTATATTGGTAACTGAATTTCACTTTAGTCAGTTTTAGTCCAAAAAGTATAACATCCTGAAAATTCGACATTTATATAGCATATAACTTCGTGTACATTTTTATTATCAGTTCTCTAAATAAACATGAAATTAGTAATTGACAACTTATACTGTAAAATTTTACTTTTCTTTTTTTTTATTGAACTTTGATAGCAAAGTTTTGTAAGTATTTAACTCACAAATTGAAGGTTTTAGAATTACATAAATATTTTTAGACTGCTATTTTCAGGAGTCTATTCAAATGTAGTTGGTTGATATTTTTAGATTATTATATGTACTTGGTCAGGTCATGGTTTGTTTATGTGTCGAATTTCAGTATTCAATGCATATCTTGCTATAATTAAGTAATAAGGTTACAAACTTTCATAAAATAATATTAGTTGGTCATCACGGCTGTAGCTTTAGGGAAACTTATGCAAAAGTTTAGCAACGTGGTGTTATCACAATAATTTTCTGTCTTCGTAACATAATTGGACGCAATTTTACTTTGTTACGATAGTATATAAAATGCCTCGTTATTGAAAGTCCAGAGATTCGGGTAATCGTTGGCGAAATAACAGGCGTGAAGCATTGTATCATTTATTCACATTATGCAGTATTCGACGATTTGCAGTAATTTGGCTACCTTTTTTAGACCGTCGTCCCTTCTGTTAATAATTATGTAATTTAGGTTACGTTAACCCCAGTATGTCTTAGACTCGACTGCCAGTACTTGTGTCTAAGATTTAAATTTACCATTGTCAAACGCAATCGCAACGGTAGTATTCACGAAATTGAACAGTCCCTATTCCTATTGTCTATCAGGGATCTACTGACAAAGGTGACCCGACTTTGACTAATCCAGCAATGCTCATTTTAGAGGTACTATTTATCTATTTGCCTGATGGATAGCTATTTCAGCAAAAAGGTAAGGTAACTAAGCACTTTAATAGCTATTGATTTTAACAAAATACCTCATTTTATCCTATAAAAACATTTTCATCTCGAACTGAACGGTTTAACACCTCTTTTTTTATTTTGATTTTTTATAATATTATTGCACTACAAATATACTTGTAATGTTTACTACGCCTTATTAGATACCTCATGAAGATAAGTGAATCAAATGTTGAATTTTTACATCTTGCCACCTCTTGTAAAACTAGTAATTCAGTGCGGGGTGTGCGACTGAAATGAATTGAGCTGAGCGAGCAGGACTCTTACTTGAAAATAAGACATCTTACTACGGTCGCGCGCTTAGCTAAGGTTGCGCGCTCGTGAAACTGTTTTTCGATAGTTATTCTGGCATGGGCAGATATTCGTTACCAACGTAGCCTGGCAGTCACCGCAGAATGTGGCCGCACCAACCAAGGCGACTCCGTGACACGCAGCTCCAGCTTGTGTTGCTCTAGCAACGGCCCTTCGCAGCCGTGCAAAAGCTCAGGCATAATGAGGGTTTTATATACCTCCCCCTTTAACCTAACCAACATTTTGGGTACCTGGTCCGTGCGTTCGACCAAGTCATCGCCTTCGTGGACGGGTATGGGGGCTTTAGAGTTTAACGCCAAATAGATTTCAACACATTTGACATGTTTACCATATTTGGTTGCAGGTATAAAAAATCCGGCCAAGTCGTCGGACTCGCTCATAAAAGGTTTCGTAGCAGCAAGTAAAATTTTTATATGTGAGTTGATTGAATGAAAGGTAAATTGAGGTTTACGATTTATAACGTATTAAAAAAAACTACTAACTAGATCTCGTTCAAACCAATTTTCGGTGGAAGTTTATAAAGTAATGTACCACATTTTTTTTTGTTTCATCATTCTCTTATTTTAGAAGTTACAGGAGGGGGGGGGGCAAACATTTTACTTCTTTGGAAGTGTCTCTCGCACAAACTATTCAGTTTAGAAAAAAAGATTTTAGAAACCTCAATATCATTTTTGAAGACCTATCCATAGATACCCCAAACTTCTGGGTTTGATGAAAAACATTTTTTTGAGGTTTTGTCTTTTTTCTATTTTGTATGAAAATCTTAATGCGGTTCACAGGATACATCTACTCACCAAGTTTCGACAGCATAGTTCTTATAGTTTCGGAAAAAAAGTGGCTGTGACATACGGATGGACTGACAGACAGACATGACGAATCTATAAGGGTTCCGTTTTTAGCCATTTAACTACGGAACCCCAAAAAGCGCCCAACGTTGCTGTAGAATTCTAATAAATTTATAAACGATTAATATCTAATTAATAAAAAAAAGTACATGTATTTTTGTGATCTTCAGAGGAAAAGTTTTAAAGCTAAGTATTTTAAACTAGTTCGGTGATGATTGTACATTTCATTTGGAATTAGAACTTCCAAGTTCGAAGGCACTTACAATGAGTGGCAACGGTCAACTGCTAATCTCGCTACCCAATATTATTTTAAGGCCATGTTTGCACACAACAATGTTCTTGTCGGTATTGGTTTCGCTTATTAATTTGTCTAAGTATTTGTGAATTTGTGAATGAATGAGTATGGGTGACATTGATAACGTTAGATTTAATGCTCTTAACTTAATGAATTATGTACCTTAAGTTTTCAGAGTTGACATGTAAAAATTTATAAATAAGCAAATGATATTAACAATTTTAATATTTTACCTTTCAAAGTACTCATGGTTCGTAGTAAGTAAAAGTACTCGTTGATGGTAACAGGCTCATCACATTTTTTATATCAGGTCAAAAATTGATAATCCTCCTCCACCCAAAAAGTAACACTATCTATCTGTCTTTCATCTTTTACTCATAGACCGATTAACTGATTTTGCTAATATTTGGCATAGATATCCATATAAATATTAATAATAAATATTCTAGGTAGGTAATATTCTACACACAACTATGTCTAGACCCAAAGTAAGCATGCTTAACTAGCTTATGTTATGGGTTCTAGAATGCGGATAAACATACTTAGATACATTTTTTTGTAATCATATTACATATTCTACATAGAAATACCTAGACCAATGCAAATAGATATATTCATGCATACAAATATTTGCAATGAGAGGGAATCGAACCCGCGACCCCCAACTTAGCAGTCAAAAGCTCGACCACCACGCAGTGCGTCAATACTCCCTAGATAGCTTTAACCTGAAGAATAACCAAAGATACTTTTTATATTGAAAAATAGTAACTTTCTGCAATAAAAAAACTTTCCACGCGAACGGAATCGCAGGCAGCACCTAATATTTCAGAAGGTTAACTTTCAAATGATACTAAAACTTTTTGTTTTTACAATTCCAAACTTTGTTAAAGCTGAAAAAGAAGAAAAACATAACAAAATAGACACACAATTACCTCATATAAAAAACTCAATACCCCTCAGAATAATATCTCGAGAAACTCCTTATTTATGTTGAGAACAATCTGGTGCTAAAGGCATGAATAGTTTCACGTCTATAATGCTTTTCAGTTTAATGGAAACTACTATATGCTCGTTCACAGTTAACGTGCATAGATTCTACTTGTAGTATAAATCAAACAGAAAAAGAAGGGAACAAAGATAGATAAACTTATTTTACTCCTGTGTTTAACACTTACTAATTTATTATTAATTCTTTATTGTACACAAATAAACATCTTACATAAAATGTATATATAAAAACAGGCAGACCTTAAAGCAGTAGAGGCAGAAAAAAAAATACAGAAGAGAATGAAGTTTATTAACACGGAATAGTAGACTTAAAGTCTACATACTTACATACATATAGTCGCGCTTCTTACCCATTGTGGTAAGCAGAGACAACACCTTTCCACTTGCTACGATCTTAGTAAATGCCTTTCCCTTCTTCCACTTTCAATATTGTTTTCATACATGCGCACCGGCTACGGGTACTCGTGACCTGGCCTTTCCTCAGAACGTCCTCGATTTGATTGGCCTAGGTAATTTTTTACCGGGTTACCCTCACTACATCAATTTGCGGTTATCGCTCACGTGCGTCGTCTTCCTAAACGGAAATTGTTAAAAACCTTGAACGAATACCCTCCTAATATTAAAATACAAAATTACATTTAAATCCTTGCGTTTACTTTATCTCGCTTTGGCAGACTCTGTTATTAATTACATGTTATGTAGCAATGGCCGCACTTATTTATTTATTTATATCACATTATGCATACAATAGTATGACTTTGATGCATGAGACCCAAATTATGATGTTTGGTATTGCGTATTGGTATTGTATTGCGTGGATGAATATGAGAGTGATGGAAAGCGTGTGTGAGGGTGTGTGAGTGTGGGGGAGTACATACTGACATCAACTTAGGTAAGGTAGAAGCTATCCTAGATAAACATGTCAACATTAATCTATCTGTAACTGCGGTTTCAATATTATCAAAGTCATTTTCTGCTTATCTTTGTTTATTGAAACAGAAAAAATCCCCGATAGATACTAATGGTAGTTATTTTAACTGCTGGTAAAGGATATATGGATTATTGAAACCGGCCGTAAGAGGTCTTCAGTCTGTTAAGCTTTGGAGGTAGATATTTACCTGTGTTTTGCACTGTGTGGAATTTAATAGATATAGATTTAAGACAAGTTAAATATAGTTGTGTTGTAAATATGGGGACCAGTCAATATAAAAAAATCGCCTGATGAATGATGGTTTAGGTCTCAAGATGGGACAGACTGTATGTTTTCTACGATTTGTAAGCAGACTTGGATTGTATATCAGTTCACCATGTTCTTTATGATTATGCTACGAATAAAAAGCTGACAGACCGTTAGCACCTGACACGAATGATAAAGAAGTGTAATGGGGAGAAGGAAAAAAAAAAGCTATGGACTTTTAGAATTGCACGTTAGGCTACTTCAAGACCCTTACAAGTATCTCCCCGAGACAATATGCAATATGTTATTTTGCATTGGCATAGGGACAGATATACGCCCCTTAACAGAGTGACATCTGCAACATGTCTAAAGGTTTTTAAAAATTAATATAAGTTTGCGAACCCGGGCAGATATATGCTCCTTAAAACATATATTGAAAAAATATATGAGCTGCAGTTAAGGTTGTTAAAAATTATTCTACCGTTAAATGTAAAATAATAATATGAAGATGAATTATTTGAATATTGTAATTGTAATTTTAATTCAAGAACATGTACAACTTTTGTCATTCACATAGGAAAGTTACCTACGTCAATTTTATATTTAAAATTTGAATCCAAGATTTATTATCGTAAAATTTGTAACTTTCGTGAAGTAGAGTCTATCGGCCCATAACGCGTTTAGGTTCTACAAACTTTACTGTCGAATTTACATAAATGCGTTAGTTTCAAATATTTATGGAATACTGCTGCTCGGCTATATTCGACTTTGTCTCTTTCTAAAAATATGTAAGTTTTTAATCTTTCACTTAAAAATGATTGAAAACTTTCCGTAAAAAATATATCTTATGTAGTCTGTGGAAGCCATTTTTTAAATGTAAATATCTGTCGTATTGTTTAAACTATAAATAAAATCCAAAGCATTCTTATGAAAAATAACTAGTATTCACGCCAATGTTGGCAAGTTCTTCAGAACGAGGAACTTGAATCGCTCGCAAGGTTCGAAGAATATTCTAACAAAGAATGTTGCTTACAAAAGAAGTTTTTAGAATAAATATTTATATAGTGCGAGTAAATACAAAATTGCCAAGTCTATGACTATTAGCTGCAGCTGCTGTTACTGCTTTAAATGGGAACGTCTAAAAGTATTTTATACCTTTTTTTTTTTTTTTTTTTTTATCGTGCGGAAATCCCTTCGGATACCCCCCCGCCTTCCAGCGGGGGCGGTTATGTCGGGCTTGCACCGACTAAAACCGCACGCCGTCTCGGGTCTTCAGACGCCGGGGTGTAAGGTTACCCATAGAGCATATCCCTCGCACCCCGGCTGACCCTGGGCCATCTCACCACTAACAGCATCGCTCATCCTGTCTCCTCTGAAAGCAGAGGAGTACGGAGAGCGATGTGTTCCCGCCACGTTGGGTATTGGCCGACGATCAATGCCAACCCTATGAAGGGGTGAAGGGGAAGCCATTGACCGCCGCCCAGGGTGTACCGGCCGCTCCGATTCCGTTCCCCCCGGACTGCAGCGGGATCGGAATCGGAGCGACACTCGAGGAGGTTACCCAACACACACCCCAAGTATTTTATACCTCGTTTCGGTTAAACCAAATTAGAATCCCGAGGGCTAACCATGATATGTAAAAGCATTCGTATACTTGGCGTGAAAAAGGGATGAAGCTATACACCCTATATAGCTCTATCTCTTTCTCGCCCGGAACATGAACGCTTTAATACGTCATGGTAAGCTCTTCTAGCTTCTTGACATAGTAGGAGAGCGGACTCCGTATTCCTAATTTATGTTATCATCATCATCACAGCGTTAGTTCCAGTTGCATCCGAAGCTTGTACTTTGGAGCCGAGGCCCGCCCTCTTACTCTTTCTCTTGATTTGCAGACCCATAAAAACACTGATTAATGAAATTTGGAAAATCTTGGAAACAAAATATCTTGGAACCCGCATCGAAATTAGTTAGAATTAATTTGGAGGGGTTAGAAATATAATAAGCCCACTTCCCTCTTAAGCCAACAATAGACGAAAGAGATGAATGGACAAAACTGCCTATAAAAAAGGAAAAATCATGTACACAAATAACTTTTCATTAAAATATCCACGAACAAGAAATCTGATCGTCTTATTTGTATAACAAGAAATAATAATGGCTCATTTTCTCAATCCCTAAAGGTATTCGAAGGTATCTCCAGCGAACCTCGAAAAAGAGATGGTTGTATAGATAAAGTTTATTTACTTAATGCTCACACTGTCTTTCAAAATCTAATAAAGTTATGGGTGTATAATCGGTGATTGACTTTTATCCTGTTTAGTTGATAATAAAGGTTTGCCTTTTAGAAAGAGGTTTTCTTAAATTTCAGGCTTAATTTCCTTGGATATACCACATTTAGAACATCTGGGTTTAGTGCTAATCAGAATGTTGGAAAGGAAACTCACACGACTTGCCAGTACTGCTTATATTTACGACTGGTTCGTACTTACTGGCTGGCACAGCCACCTCTAACACAAAGGGACATGCTTCGTAACTAGATTTAATCACATTGCAATATAGTGTACCTATGTGTACCCACACAAGTGATCACCGCGGATGATCACCGGTAAGGGGAGTTTAGCGACCATCTGTTTAAGATCAGGAAGGAACCAACGTCTGAGTGCCAGCACTGCGACGCGTATGAGAACTCGGGGCTGCACACCCTGGCAGAGTGCCCAGTGTGGGAGGTGTCGAGGCGTGACCTCTTGGTGGTCTCCTATCGGAGTGGGATTCGTTGCACTCGGCACCATAATTCCGGCTATGGACCGGAACCGCTGCCGCCTCCTTCTGCGAGATACTCGACAATGCCTACTTACGCACATAGCGCAGTACGAAAATTCACCCAAGTAGGCATTTACGAGGCTCAGCTCCAATTTCTCAATTCAGGAACTGACTAAAAGAGACTAGAAATTGAAACTGACACTGGCATGAGGCAGGAATAAATCACTCAGCACTGCATACAATCTTTCCCCGCTAATCAGAATTATTTATTGTAAACTTACTTCAGCAACTACCTTCTTGCTTTACTAAAAGTTTTCTATCAATCTTCCAGAAGTTCCCTCGTGTGGTCACACTAGGACGGTTGATCTCTGACGTGAACTCGATGCGGGTACTAAGTTGTAACAACAACTTAACGCTAAAGTTGCTACACTAAATAATGTATAGCAAAATAGCATGAACTATCTCCTAAATTTGTTAGAAGATGATGGTAGCGAAGGAACTTTAGGTACAACCGATCAAAGTTTACTAAATCGTTCAATATCATTATTCAGGTTTATAAATGTTTCAAACAAATGTCACTTCTGCTATTCCTTTTAATGTTTTTTTTTTATTGGTAATATGCTCACGTTTGACCACTATCTCACCTGTTAGTAAATTGCTGTGGTTGAATAATTAAATAAAATAAAACTAAAACTAGGTATTGTCATCAGATTCGATTGCATAGACTTCGCGTTAAAAATTTGAATATTTTTGTAATAATTATATTAATAAATAAATACGTCATGTTATCAACTTAATAAAATAACATTAAATAAATCGCAATAGAATCATCTAAAACAGCTTTATTACAATAAATACAATTTATTTATTTATATATATTTTTTTTATACCACTAAGGTGGCAGACAAGCACAGGGCCCACCTGATGGGAAGCTGTTACCGCGGCCTATGGACGTGTGCAACACCAGTGGCGTCACACTCGCGCTGCCGACCCTGTAAAGGAAAGGGGATGGGAAAGGAGTTTGGGAGGGGATGGGAAAGGAGTTTGGGCTCCGGCACTCTCACTCACCAAACGGAACGCAACAGTTCAAATACTGTTATTTGGCGTCGATATTCTGTGAGAGGGTGGTGCTTCCCCGGTCGAGTCGGCCCATTCATGCAACGGCTAAAATGACTGTTGCTTGACTCTATCACCTACCATTTAAATCTAGAAACCCAATTTAAAATTCCCTTCCCAGATTCCCAGATAAAAACCAAATCATCAATAGAAAATATTAGTTAAATTCAAATTACTTAATAAAATAAAGTTTCTGAGATCACGTTAGGGTTCAATAAGATATTGGACACACGTACCTTGCACCACACTGAACACGTAACGGTCAGTGCCCTAGCAGCGACCAAATGACCTTTTGTGCAAGGTTTGAGGGGACAGGGTAGAATTAGTTAGGAAAAATACGAAAAGAATCAGGTATTTGATTATTTATACAAACAACCTAAATTATGTAGAAATATACTGCTTCCATGGACCACGGCCAAACAGCCCGGAAGCAGTATATTCTACATGCAACGCCGGCCGAGAAAGCCTAAAGATTTATAAGCTAAATTATGTCAGAATAGTCGAAGTCAAAATTAATTTATTCTGTATAGACCATTAAAACGGAACGCGGCCGTATCCTAAGATGACTCCGGCAAGAAACAAAGCGGACTGGTTTTTTTTTGGTCTATTTACTGAATATAATTACAATGTTTTGTTTGACTAGTCAAAGTCAAAGTCAAAGTCAAAAACCATTTATTCTGTATAGACCATTAATACCTTAAACCACAAGATTGTTTTTATGTCTAGTATTTACGTTATATATATCACAAAGCCTTAAAAAATTGGAAATGTTTCTTCTAACATACAAAAGATTTTCAAAAATATGTTGGGAAACTACAGTTAGAATGTTTATTTCTTTGAACTTTTCTCGGAGGGAGACTCTTGGGCCCAACTTATAAATTGACCGCACCGCCCGCCCGCAGTAGTAGTTGAATAGTGAGAGAGCAAACAATAACACCTTAATGCATTATTTAGGTTGCTTGAACTCGTCACGTAGTCAGCAATTAAGTAATTCAGCAACATAGAACCCGCTACTTCACCCAACCAGTCATGTACCGTAAAAAGTTTATATTGTCAAAATATTTTGCTAATTACTCCTGGATACGGGTTTATGTCAGCTTAAAATGTACAGGTAATGAGTTTAGTCATAAAAAACTTCTAAATTACTCGGCATAGGTTTTCTCCTCGAATAAAAACTGAAATGTAAATTTTTTACTAAGCTAACTTTAAAGAGTATATTAAAATTGCTCCCCGAGTCCACTAGGATTCACCGCCACGATAGTGGAGCAAAGAGCACTCTGGGGATCATTGTGATCTACCGTTGATCTAGTGGATCCTGTAATACTTGCAACTGTTTTAGGGTTTTCAACTAGTCGATCGAACAGCACTCAAGGGGTTTAGGAAGATCCACCACTGACATCAGTGGAGCCGATGTTACTTTAATGTCTACTTTAATCAACTGAGATAATGCGCTGCTTGCAACTTTGATAAGTAACTGTATACGTAGGTATGCATTATTATAAACTAGCTGTTGCTCGCGGCTTTGCCCGCTTGGATTTCGACAAATTATATACAAAGTCAAAGTCAAAAGTCAAAAACCATTTATTCTGCATAGACCATTAATAAGGCACTTACAAAACGTCATAAAAAAATAAATAAACTAATGTTTGGCAAATGGACCACCGGTTCGAAACGCGGCCCTGTCCTGAGAAGACTCCGGCAAGAAACTCAGCGGGCTGTTTTTTTTTTGGTCTATTTACAAACATATTTACTTAACCTAAGTACAATATTCCATTTGAGTAGCATAGAGAGAGAGCAAACAGTTCATATCCAAGCTTGTTTATCGTCTAAATAGTCTTGAATTTTATAGTAGCCTTTTTGGCAGAGTTTACTTTTAATTTGGCTTTTAAATTTATGAAGAGGTAGATTCTTCATTTCACTAGGAAGCTTGTTGTAGAAGCGTATACAGTTACCCTGAAAGGAATTACTAATCTTGTGGAGTCGACTATTACAAACCACAAGATTGTTGATTGATACTAAAATCTTCCTCGAGGACCACTCTATCCATTGATGAAAACAACATGAAAATCGGTGCCGTAGTTTTTGAGTTTATCGCGAACAGACAGACAAAAAGACGCGGCGGAGGACTTTGTTTTATAATATGTAGTGATTGAGTATCACAAATAACAGCACTAGTTGACTAAGGGAAATTACTGTAACTTTTGGAAGTTATTTAATGAATGCCATTATAATATTCACACATTTTATGCAAATCTGTAGAAAAAGGAAGTGTTGACTACAGGCACAATTGACGACTTGATGGTGCAACATTATCATCTTTATTTGAGCGCCAACCGTGGCTGCATCCAAACCTCTCTCCTACTCATTCTTTCCATGAATAAAAGCCCGCGCCAGAGCCTCATCGATCAATCAGCAGACGTGGGGTGGAGCCACAATCACTACATATCATTAAAAATGCGGCCAAGTGCGAGTTGGACTCGCCCATGAAGGGCTCCGTAGCAGCAAGTAACATAATAATGCTTTTTTTTTAATTTTATATTTGAGTTGATTGAATGAACAGTAAATTGCGTTTTACGATTTATGACGTATGAATAAAAAACTACTTACTAGATCTCGTTTAAACCGATTTTCGGTGGAAGTTTACGTTACATCATATATTTTTTTTAGTTTTATCATTGTCTTATTTTAGAAATTACAGGGGGGGGGACACACATTTTACCACTTTGGAAGTGTCTCTCGCGCAAACTATTCAGTTCAGTTCAGTTTAGAAAAACCTCAATATCATTTTTGAAGACCTATCCATAAATACTCCTATGATGAAAAAAAATTTTTGAGTTTCAGTTCTTAGTATGGGGAGCCCCCAAAATTTATTGTTTATTTTTTCTATTTTTGTGTGAAAATCTGCGGTTCACAGAATACATCTACTTACCAAGTTTCAACAGCATAGTTCTTATAGTTTCGAAAAAAGTGGCTGTGACATACGGACGAACAGACATGATAAATCTATAAGGGTTCCGTTTTTTGGCCATTTGGCAACGGAACAAGCCATGTGCCGCATCTGTCTGTTTGTCTGTCTGTTCGGAATGAACTCAAAAACTTATTTTTATAATGTTTTTACCAATGTGTATGACAGTATGGTTCTGGAGGAAGGTTTAGTCGAGCGAAGCTCTGAAAGAGTGACGCTCTCTCTTAGATGACTCATGTATTTCGGTTGTTCACTAACTCCTCTTAGACCACTCAATCGATTTAGATCAAATTTGGCAAATATACACAACACATGAGTGTGGAGGTTTTTGGGTAGGAAAATCAAAAGTACCACGGAGAAATAATCACTAGAAAAAAATCTGATTTCTCAAACAAGCCTCATTCACGAAATTGGTATTAAATTAAGTAATTTGTTCATATACCAAAGACAAAAAAAGAAAAGCTTATTACTAGCCATTGAAGAATTATCAACGTTAGTACTAGTCCTGGTGAAATTTCGGTAAGTTAGTCCAAGGCCCAATTCGCTGTTATCCACTACAGCCTTATCCAACGCAAGTCCTTTCAGACTAGTGGATGGTAATAATAATAATAAAGTATCAAACAGTCAGTTATTTTTGTGCAGAAAATAAAATTACGTGAATATAAAATTCTTACAGTAATAAACTACTAATAGATAGATAGATAGATAGACAACTCTTTATTGTACACCAACATTAGATTTGAACATAATGTGTTACGGATAACAGTAACTCAGTTAAATGCACAATGGGCGGCCTTATCGCTAAATGCGATCTCTTCCAGGCAACCTTAGGATGGAAAAAAAAATATTTCAAGACATGCCTGTTAGACAGTGGTGTAGTTGTCAGGATGAAATCACTAAGTAGACAAATATAAATAAAGAGTAATAAGAAAAGTAATAAGAAGAAAAAAAAAACATACATATAAATTACAATACTCCATACTAAAATAGTAAATAAACTAAAAATCATATATATAAATTTAAATAAGTACAACCTATATCCCAGAGGTGAAAATTTTGTACCTACGTAATTTTCACTCATGAATACTCATGATGGTTGGATAATACCTAAGTAGTGGTTTTTCAACATACTTTTAAATATATAAAGTGATTTTGCCTGTCTAATATTTAAGGGCAGTGCATTCCACAGGCGAATCGCACTAATGGTGAATGATTTCCCAGCATAGTTGGTGGAGTGCACTGGCATCTCTAGTTCCAAATTCTCAGACGACCTCAAAACTCTACTATGTGTATCCTTGAGGTATCTAAAGCGCTCCCTTAGATAAGTGGGGGTCTTAGGATTAAACATAGCATTGTATAATAATGCTAGAATGTGAGAATCCCTGCGAAGTCGAATTGGAAGCCACTTGAGTCTGTTACGAAATTCAGATACGTGATCATATTTGCGTAAACCAAATATGAATCTTATGCAGAAATTTTGAAGACGCTCAAGCTTATCAAGTTGCTCCTCAGTGAGATCAGGATAGCTGACATCGGCGTAATCTAGAACTGGAAGAAGAAGGGATTGTGCGAGCGCAATTTTAGTGGCAGTTGGAAGAAAGTTCTTTAGCCTCCGTAGAGAACCCGCTGACGCAAAGAGTTTACGACTTGTCTCTTGGATTTGGATGCCCCAGGAGAAGGTCTTGTCGAAATAAATACCCAAGTTTTTAACACAGTCCTGCATACAGGACCATAGGCAGCACGGCTCCGTCAAACAGAACTTGAGGCAGTTGCGACAAGTTCATCCTCGAGACCATGCTGGGGCTGCCAATAACAATGACTTGCGTTTTGGTGGGATTTATCGTGAGTCCGTAGTTCTTACTCCAATCGCAGATCCTCTCCAAATCGGTGTTAATAGTATAGAAAGCCTCAGATAACCTATTCAAGGGGGCTTGTGTATAAATTTGGAGATCGTCCGCGTAAAGGTGGTAGGATGAAACTAGCTTGTCAGAGATGGAATTTATAAAAATTGCGAAGAGTAAAGGAGATAAAACGCCACCCTGTGGTACACCGGCTTCAGTACTGCACCATGAAGAATATGATTCTTCAATGCGTATACGTTGCCGACGACCAAACAGGTAACTACGAAACCAATCAATTGCCGTTGGAGATATGTTAATAGAGCTTAGTATGCCAAGCAAAATGTGGAAATCAACACTGTTGAAGGCACTGCTAAAGTCCAGTAAGGATAAAAGTGTAAGATTTCCGCCATCCATTGCTAGCCTTATATCATCTGTGATGTTCACCAATGCTGTCGAAGTACTATGCCCAGGACGAAATCCGGATTGAAATGAGTTCAACAAGGAATTTTTATTGAGGGAAGTGCTAAGTTGGGAGTAAATAAGGCGCTCTAAGACTTTAGATAGGAATGGGAGGATCGATATGGGACGGTAATCAGATAAAGAGCATGGTTTTGATTTTTTGGGTAAAGGAATTATCTGTGCCTCTTTCCAAGTAGATGGGAATACTCCACTAGATATGGAATGATTAAAAATGTTACATAAAATAGGAAGAATTTCGTCCATTATAGGAATGATCATATTTCGACTAATACAATCGTTACCGACAGCATTGGATGAGATTGCCATTATGCTCTTCTTAACATCACAAGCGGTCAATTGTTCGAAGACAAAAGAAGGATACTTGGGAGTTGGAATAGTTGAAAGATATTGCATTGTATTTGATTTAGTTGTCCCGTCTAAATGGGTCGAAGAACAGAAATGTACATTAAGTGAATTGACATCTAAGTTATTAGGAATTGAGTCTTGGCGTGATTTTCCAACTCCCAATGAATTAAGAAATTTCCAAACTTTAGTTGGATCTCCGTTTTCGATAGACTTGTGAATGTGTTGGCGTTGTGTGTTCCTACACACCTTGTTACAACGGTTTCTAATGGCCACATACTTCTCCAGATTCTCCTGGGTCGATCGAAACTTGTACCTTGACTTGGCTGCAGCTTTTTTCGTCATCAACTTTTTGATGTCGTCTGTAAGCCAAGGTGATGGCAAATGTTTTACTTTGATTGCACGAATAGGAGCATGTGCATCATACAGCTGTGTTATGTTAGACGGAAGAATTTGCACCTTAGTGTCGATGGAGTTTGAGGTAAAAAGTGGTTCCCAATCTATTCTAGAAGCATCCTCGCGAAGCCTGTCAACGTCTTTGCCACTAAAATTGCGCTGCATAATAATTTTTGGTTTTGCCTTTGGAGGCCGAATTTTATAAGATAGATAGATAAGGTCATGGTAGGAAAAGCTATCAGCTGAACATTGACCATACTTAGCGACATGGTTAGAAGAAGAAACTATTATGAGGTCAAGAAGAGAAGGGATACAATCTGGAAAATGATGAGTAGCATTGAGAGGTAGGATAGATAGATTACAGGATTCAGTGATATGACGCAAGGAGGAAGAACGAGAGTCATTTTTAAGTAGGCAAGTGTTGAAGTCTCCCATCAAAATGACATGACTGTAAGAAGGTAAAAAAGTTTCCAGCATTTGTTCTAAGAAAGAAAAATAGTTCACTCTCAGAGATGGTGCATAGAAAACACCAAGTAGAATTTTTGTGTGGTTAAGTTCCAGCTCAATAAACAAGTGCTCACTCGAGTTTGGTGATGTTTGTGGTGACAAGCTAATAATATTGAATGGAATATGTGAACGCAAGTATATAGCCACACCACCACACCCAGCAAACTCACGGTCATTCCTAACCAGCTGGAAACCTGGAAGAGAGTAAGATGAAGTCGGTAGGCAAGGTTTGAGGAAAGTTTCAGAGACAAGAATAGCATCGATAAGGTTAGAGTGAAAGTTAGTCAGCATATCCGGGAAATGAGCAGGAATACTCTGGGCATTTATGTGGATCACATTAAAATTTCGCGGAACATCTGAAAACTGGAACCGGAGAGTGTCTTCTAGCGAAACGGACGGCAAACTGACGAAGCTGTCGTTTAGACTGCTGGCAGAAACAAAGCTATCATTATCGCTATCTGAATCATTCATAATATGTAATGTAATATATATATTTAAGTTCTCTGAGAATGTAAATACCTACAAAATATGATACCTATAAGAATAGTTAAGTACAACAATATTAATAAAGTAAAATAATATAAATATGTATGCAATAAATTGAAATAATATATATATATATATATATATATGTATCTATATATTATAATGTGTATATCAGTATAAGTACTCTAAATACCAATATACAGTATCCACCCGCCAGTTGCGTGTTACAATATTAAACGTAATTTAAAAATTTACAACATACACAAATATCACAGCGGTACACACAAATACCTATACCGGGCAACAATTTGTAACGTACTATAACATAAAGCATAAATCATTTCAATATTATTTATTTAACAATGAGAAGTATCGATATGACAGATTACACTATTATTTAAGACTTAAAAGACTAGTTTTCTGACAAAAAGACATGCTAATATTGATTACATTGTGGGTAACATGGAACGCTGATTGTCATTTGTCGTGTATTTGTTTGTATGTAATGTCATGTCATTTCATAGTCAAAATACTGTTACTATTATGCAATTTCTAGTTTTCTTTAAGGAAGGTAGTGATTAAATGTTGATAAAATAGTATGAATAGTTCAAAAGTAGTACAGACATCAACACTAGTTACCCGGCCAAGTACGAATGACGTAGAAAGTTTATTTCTTTTGTGCTGCACGCTTGGATCTTGTAGAAATGGTTTTGACTGTAGCAGTGTCTTCGAGATCTGGGCACTGTATGTTTGCGATGTCACCAATGGATACGATGCGGTGCCGGTTTCCATCCGAACCAAGGACATACACGGAACCTTCCCTCGTCCAGCATTTGTGAACTCCGAACTTATCCCGAGCAGCCATGAAAGCTCTGTGCCGTGACTTAGTCAAAAACTCAGAAAAAGTAATACCCGTACCTTTCAGCTTCGTCTTCGAGAACCAAATGCTGTCCCTTACTGCTACACTCTGGAGTTTAACAAGGATCGGTCTGGGCTGCTGACTAGATGTTTGCCGTCCCATCCTTTGGCACCGTTTGACATCTTTAGATGTAAAAGGGTCGATTTTGAGGTGTTTTTGTACGACCTTAGTAACAGCTTCAACCGCTTCCTCACCTGTCGTCTCTGCAATGCCATGTAAGAGTAGAATCTTTCGGCGGCTACGTGTCTCCAGATTATCTACCTCCCGTGCAACTGTATCAAGGTGTTGTGAGAACGACTTAAGCGCCTGTAACACGAATGTTTTAAATGCACCAAACTCATCAGCCAGGCTCCCAGTACTTGCTGAGGACTTCTTCTGCAGGTCTGCCTCAAATCTTGCCATTCGCTCTTCAAAATATTTTTGTATATCGAGTAAGGAGCTCTCCATCGTGTTTCTGTGTTGCTATTTAGTGTTTAGTTTATGGAGAAAACGCTAGACTGGCAGGTACGTTGAGTTAACTGACTAATCCAATCATTTAATTAGTGTAAAAACAGATAATACTATTTTTAAATCAATTAAATATCAAGAGACGAAAAGTGCACTTTTAACCAACTACCCTACACTATACACTATACATCAGAAGATAAAAATAGGTTTAAATAGATAATGAGTCCGACAAAAATGCAAACTGAACCAAAAATACCACAACATACAGCGTTTCCTAACATGACAGTCAATATGTTTTACACACGAAGCATCGAAAATGCACAATAATAACAAGAAAATATGACAACAAGAGTCAAACCAAGAGCAGCAGCACGCCCAACAACCCCGAACTCGTCATTCAGCTCCGTCCCACAGCCACCAGCAGGTTCTCTGGGTGTGACAGCGACGTTGAGCTCAAGCTCCAGCGACGAGTTTTTCTCCCCGCCGACGTCGCCAACACCTGTACGTCGGCAGGGGAGAGGCCGGCCACTGACTGACTTGGAGCACCGACGCCCACCGGCTTCGAATAGGGCCCCCGCTACCGTTAGTGATGTGCACCGCATGCGATGGAGTACTTCTATGAACGGAAACGTCTAGCGGGCATTTTTTGTGGCTACAGAGGGAGGAGACAACCTCACTGCGTACCGTAATCAACTGTTAACGTATCGGCACAACGGCTATCGGATCAAGTGCGGGATATCTAACGTTGTCATTTTTGTTGGCGTACGTGAGAGAGCCTCTCAAGTACAGAGTTTGTACTTGAGAGGCTCTCTCACGTACGAAGAACCCCGGGTGCCACACCTTCTTCGCAAACTGTGAGACAACCAGTCACGGAGACCATCTCACAATTCATCTGTAGCGAAGAAGTGACTGATATCGGTGCTATAGACGTAAGTACCGAGTACAACGAACAATTAAGGAGTGCTTTGGAATGTGCTATGTGGGAATATCGATCTATGCCTTCTCTTAATAGACCTCGCCTACCACGTTTGCCAACGCATAAAAAAATGTAGCGGTAGTGTGTGCCCTGAATTCGTTATTAACAGATTATTTTGATAATAGCGAAGATCTCGGTGATACACATTTAATTCGATATTGCGCGACCGTCGCAGTATATCGAGTAGCTAATGTTCAATTTCCAACGTGCGACATAGCTACTCGACCGAAATGTGGTGTGCCGGCTTGGCAATTTAGACTTGAGCAACGTATTGCCGAGACTAGAGCACTCATTGGAAAGCTCATTAGTTTCAGGTCGGGCAATAAACGCCCAAGAGTGATGCGCTTTGTGAGTTGAGCGTTCTCGGGGAATGACATTAGGCCTCAACTTTTACCACGAGTCACAGAGCGTATCGACTTCCTGAAACAGAAAGTTCGGTCCAATTTGCCCACGCATAGGGTTCGGCGATATAAAAAAAGAGTGGAGCGATATTCTCAGAATCGCACATTCTAAAGGGACCAAAGGTGGGTCTACAGAGATTTGGAGCGCCCTGGTTCGACAGGGACTGACGTGCGTCATCCAGATGATGATATTACTAATATTTTCTGGCGTAATATCTGGTCGATGCCCGTCAGCCATACAGAGGGTGATTGGATGCGGGATGTTGAGCGATCGTCTGAGCCTATTAAGATCATGGATCAGGTTTTCATACTGCAAGAGGATGTAACTGGTGCAGTCCGTCTGTTGCCTAACTTTAAGTCAGCGCGACCAGACGGACTGCAAAATTTTTGGTTAAAATTGCTGAAAAGCTCACACGGTCGTTTGGCATCTCAATTCCAATCATGTCTTGAATCAGGATTGATTCCCAATTTCATGACCACTGATGTAACCCACCTTCTTTATAAGTCCGGTAGTGCTATGGACCCTAAAAATTATAGACCGATTACATGTCTACCTACGGCCTTTATGCTTCTTACATCCACCCTGAGAGAAAAAATATCTTCACACTTAACCGACAACTCTATCATGTCCGTCTCTCAGAATGGATGTAGAAGTGGGGCTCGTGGCACTAAAGAGCTCCTTTCAATTGATATGGCCATTAGCCAACAGGCAGGTCGTTATCGTAAGGACCTGGCGACATGTTGGATAGACTATAAAAAGGCCTATGACTCCGTGCCGCATGCATGGCTCTTGAGGATGCTTGAGTTCTATAAAACAACTCTATGTACCCCCTTGAAGGCATGTATGGGGCAATGGTGTACGGCTCTTTGCTATCCAGGGTGTCTACGGATCTGCGAGAATGATGGGTTGATAAAGATAGAGCGGGGCATATTCCAGGGCGATAGTCTTAATCCATTGTGGTTTTGCCTGGCACTGAACCCTCTCAGGTGTATGCTGGAGAGTTCAGGGTTAGGCTGTCGATTAGAGATGGTCAAGTTATATCCCACCTCCTTTACATGGATGATTTTAAATTAATTGCCCCCAACAATTCCCAACTGGTAGCGTTATTAAAGATGACCGAAATCTTTAGTAACTCTATCAGGATGGAATTTGGTGTGGACCAATGTGCGGTCATGCATGTAAAAAGAGGTGAGATTGTGGAATCTGATGGGGTTGAGTTCTCAGATTCCACAAAACTCAGGACACAAACCAGAAACACGAATGCAAAATTTGGACCAATTTTAGGTCTACCAGACCCCACTTGCAAAAATCAATAAAAATGTTCAGGATAGGCTTCTAAACGTTGTTGAGAGCTCCCCAAGGTATTAACATAAATTTCCAAATATTATTTTATTAATTAATTTGAGCCCCCCCAAAGTGACTCGCTCTTAACCGAAAAATCACAATATGTGAGAATATTAGGTCAATTATATAGATCTCAAGCAAAAATATTTGGACGGAAATATTATCAAAATTAAATCACACAAAGGCCCAAAAATAAATAATTAAAATAGGCACTCAAATCAAAACAATCATGCAAATTCAAAGGATAAATTCCGATCGCAAGCGATTAGGCAACATTAGACTTTTAGGCAAGATTAATCAAGTATTTAATATGAAATAGTAATTTATTTTACAAGTCGGGTAATCAAAATGGATGACCCGCTACGTCCCCACGTATACAATTATTACAACCGAAATCCGTGTGGTATTTCAATCGAGATAAAAGATCGATCGATTTCATACAAAATACCACGATTACACAAGCAAACAAATAAGTAAAATATCAAGAAAATGAAATATATAAAAGTAGGTTGTTAACTAACCTTTTTAATGACGGCCCCCGTATTAGGAACAAATGACCCAGTGATAATGTACCTAATCTTATCCTAGTCTAATGTATGTTGAGAATGTATTATACAATAGATTACAAAAATTATAAAAGATTTCACTTCCCTTAGGATGTGTGTTCCACCGCAGCAATAGTTCCAAGTCCAACGAACGCAATGGGCGTATTCACTTTATTTTACAAAGAGATAACTATCTCGATAATTAATTTTCACCAATTAATCAACATTCAACAAACAAAATCAGAACAATGTTCTTTCAAAGCGCGTGGCAGAGCCAACCAAAATCGCGCGGGCACTTGATCTACCAACGTGCTAACCTCGATAACTTTTCAAAGCGACTGTCACCCGGCGCACTACTCGCGATGCACTGCCGGCATGTCACGCCCACTTCGACCGGTACAGGCGTCGTAGTGCCCGTACTCCGCGGTGAAATTTCAAAATATAAATACTTAACGATTAAAACTAAACAGTATGGATGTGTGGAAGAGCAAGGAGTTGCATGGACGTTTTTATCGGGCTCTCCATGGGCCTGATATACATTTACCAGCATCTGTGTATTGGCTAAGCTTCGGTGACCTATTTGGCGAAACCGAAGGTTTTGTTTTTTCAATTATGGATGAAAATGTGATGATAAACAACTATCTGAGGTATATTCTAAAGGATGGTACGGTTGACATATGTCGGGCGTGCCAATATCCCCTAGACATATAATTTCTGTTTGTTCTCGTCTTGCCAACGATGAGTATTGGCATAGAAATAACCAAGTAGCCAGGATTATTGTGGAATCAGAGGTACCGTACTATAGGTATGTGCCCGACGCAGTTCTCGAAAATGGGCATATCACGTTGTACTGGGATCGATCTATCATCACTGACAGGACTATTGTGGCTGATATAGTGTTGATAGATCGATCAGAGCGCCGCGCAATAAGTATCGATATCACCATTCCACATGACGAGAATCTTGTGAAAGCCGAAAAAGAAAAACAAATAAAATATTTGGAGGTTGTCGACATGTGGAGTGTAGATTCGGCAATTATTGTTCCGATAGTTGTATCGGTTCACGGACTGATTGCCAAGAGCCTCGATCGCGTTAGGCAGTTGGGTCAAGGATTTGATGCAGAAGGCAGTGCTCCTCGACACGGCACGTATTGTGAAGAGATTCCTCTCTCTGGAGCCCTAACCACCGGTAGCTTGGTCCCTGTACCCGATACCGGTGGATCACTATTTTTTATATATTTAAATATATATTTTTTTTTTATAGAATGTATTTAAATATATATTTTATATGTATTTTGATTGTCTTATAAAACATATACATAACATTGATACCTAGACCCCACACTAGGATTCCCTGTGTCGTGGGGTCCAGGCATAAACTACTAAATTTATGGTTATCAGTTGGGGAGCTTCGCTCAATTTTTGCAACAGCAGAAGCATTGCAGACCTAATATATAATTTATCAAGTTTTTGTATACGTTGGCTAAAATATAATGATATTTGTTGGAGGTGTCGGAAAATAAATAAGCCGTCTTTCAACGAAAACGCTGCCTAAACCCTTTGAGATATAACAAAATGATGTATGGTAGAATTGTGTAGTGTATCTTATACAGGTTGTGGTGGAAGAATAGTGTCCCGTGCGTAGCGGGAATGGGATCAGAACTCCACGCGGGCGAAGTCACGGGCAACAGCTAGTATCTTACAAAAATCTCCTGACTACAATACTTAAATTTTATTTTCATATTTAATTGAAATCACCACCGACATAAAAATGTGGAAAATGCGTAAATATTTAATATAATATGAGACTCATACTCATAACAAATAAAACTTATTAAAGTACGGAAGACTTGAGTATCCTTCCAAGAACTGATTGTCAAAACATGTCAAACAATATACGAACAATCGTTTAACATTTCTCTGACAATTTCTTCAACTTTCAAAGTTTTATAACTGATGCGCTTTATGTATCTATTTGTGTGCGTAGTTGCACTATTTGTAAAGTCAACGTACAGTCAACGACAAAGTTGATTAACACTAAAATATTTACAAGCCTTTTTTACATTGGAATACATGTACCGTCTACATGTATAATCAGTTTTATTATCCCCAGGTGACAAAGTTAATATATTTCATGTTTTGTTTATTAATTTATTAAAGCTAAGGTGATCAAGAAATTCGAATTTATAAAGCTACTTTTTTCGCTGACTGTACAGTTGATAATTACTACTAAAGACTTCTTCGTATACCTACTACTAGACAAGCTACTATGTCACTTTGTTGCTGTTCATTACAGCTCCCCACCCGCGAACTTATTTCGTTATTCTATTCTTCTTCATTGTGTATAGGCGCGTGGAGACTGTCTATACATTTCGCGATCGTGTCACTAATTTTTAATGATATTGATGTGCAAACGCGTTTGTTGTGTGACAAACGCGATTGGTCACACAACAAACCGGATCACGATGTTTGATCGCAATAAATGTTGACTGTCTCCACGCACTCTTTGTACTGTGATTAATAATAATCTCTCCAGATCGTATTCGACCACGGCGACTTGCTACTAACTATTGAGCCCTTCGTTGGTGCGCTCTCAGGTGACTGACATAGCCTATTTTTGATGCGCATGTACGACCACATACGCTTCAAGTCAGTACCCCTCCGACGTAATTATATTGTATGGCCGCAGGTTGTCGGGCCTTGCGCTCGTCACGTTTTGCATCGAGCTCTTCTATCCGCCTCCTCTCAAACTCGGACACCTTGGTGTGTACGATGTGCCTCCACCGTGGTCGGTCCGCCGCCATTGCCTCCCACTGTGACGGATCCAGATCACATCGCACATCTCCTCACTGTGATTACTACATTGCTGAAAACTTTTTATGGATATTCTGTGGGAGCCATTTATTATAATCGATTCATCGCCAAACTGCATAGTATCTAAATATTTCAATACAATACATGTTTTAATATATTCATTTTTTTTTAATCTCAGGCTGCACTTGCCAGCGTATACCCTGAGCCAACTTCAACCGCACGCCGGTATAACTGCTGATTGGCGAACGAAACTCCGGCACAAGTTTTCTTCTTAGGATTGGGAGGTCAGACGGTAGTAGATCCCATAAAAGCCGTAAGAGCCAAACTAAAAGGAGGAGAAGGCGTAAGCGGACCCCGAGTTCCGTGGTGCAAGCCTCGGATGCAATCAGGAAACAAAGCTCAGATAACGATGACTATTGCTTTTAAAAATCTATGAATGAACTACTAAATCCGAGCGGTTTTAAGTATATGCAATGATTGAGCTTATAATATAGGTTGTTCTGCTCGATAAAAACGCCGAATAATATTTGAATTTGGAATGATATTGAGAGATCTGATATTCAAATGAGCAACGAAGAACGTTTTACATGTCAATCTCTTCCATTGGGGTGGAATAATTCTTTATCAATGAGTGCTTTTTCTTGATTCAAAAGTTTTTTATGCGTCTTTTTAACTTTTGTATTTTATGAGCACGATGATATCAACTCTGGTTTCATAAAAACCAATTTCTGTAACACGATAGCAGCACAACCTAATAATTTTTTTTATCGTGCGGAAATCGTTAATTAAGGTTAAACGAAGTGTCACGTGCCATCTTCGGCCCCGATGACAGGATAAATGCGCTTCATGGTACCACTTGCCCGAAACTTCCGTCTGCAACTTTCTAGTGGACCTACTGAACTGGATTGCAGCTGAGGTAGGCGCGGGTCCCGACGATATCCCCCCCATATAACCGAAAAACAAAATTTATTCTGCATTTATTTTTTCACAACAATACTTATATATTTGAGTACATATAAGAAATCATCAATGATCGAAGTCACTTATTATGGAAGTGTTAAGACTTCAGCTTAGAGGATTGTTTTTTTATTATTGATAGGCAAACGTTAACTTATTTCTGTTTTAAGATTGAAAATTGCTAGATAATTTGTGAATCGTTTATTATTCTGCACTATTAAACTTATCATTTTTCAAAAAGCATGTCTTGTTTTTGTTATTTCTGCTGATGAGAGCAAGGATAGAATAAACTATATAACCAGTTTGAGAGCTCGTTTATAGACAGCCACCCTGACAACCGCGACATCAGACCATAGATCGGCCATAGATCAAACTACTACATACTACATTCCTCCCCTTTACTCTTTGTAATCCCTCGGAGCTCTTTTCCGCAAGATACGAGGCTCGGGCACCGGGCACCCCTCCTCGGCATCCATAAATTGTTCCGACTGTCCAGCAGCTGCTTCTTCTGGAGCAGTCACAGGGTTGATCACTGGAACAGTCGCTGGTACAGTAAAAGCCGTTACAACATCTTCTGCTTTATCTTCTCCTCCTTTATATTTTAGCAGCTGGTTGGCGTGTCTTCTAACGGAACATTCTGTGTTATCAATTCGTACCAAGTAAATCGCGTTGCCTATTTTGTTAAGCACCGAACCCCGTACCCACTTTGGTTTTTGTTGGCCGTACAGTCTGACTAATATCTTCTCGCCGACATTAAACGACACTTTGCGATTGCCGCGGTAGGAATTACTCTGCGAGAACTGTTTGGATTTCACAATTTCATCAAGTGTTGGATCGGATGGTGTTAGACAGGTAGGCTTTAATAAATCTAATCTACATCTTAACTTACGGCTAAATAATACCTCAGCAGGTGACCTGTTTGTAGTGGCATGAAACGAGTTCCTATAACATAGTAAAAATTCTTGCAATCTAATATTTAGATCGCGTAAATTTGCTCCTGATGATAAACTAGCCTTTATCGGCTTTTTAATTATTTTGACATAACTTTCTGCCTGACCATTACTTGCGGGATTATAAACTGGCGATGTTAAAAGTTGTATATTATTTCGTAAACAGAACGGCTTAAATTCGTAGGAAACAAAGGATGAACCGTTATCGTAGCAAATCGTATGAAACAGCCCGAACCTGGCCATAACTTCACATAGTTTTCCGATGACTATGCGAGAACTACATCCTGACGTTAGGTCAAAACATTCTACCCATTTTGAATATGCATCTACCACAATCAAATAAGTCCGACCGCTAATAGGACCTAAAAAATCTAAATGAACCCGGGACCACGGCTCTGTGGGAAAGGGCCAAGGCGTGAGATGAGCGTGCGGAGGCGCCGAACGCAGCGCCACACAAACAGTGCACGCGCCAACAAACCGTTCAATGGCCAGGCCCATGCCAGGCCACCAGAACCTGTTTCGCGCTTCTTCTTTCATTAACTGTAATGGAGCAGTCATACCTTCAGAATGAAAACGTACCGTCTCTTTTGCCCCCATACGGGCAGTACGTACTCTTCGTAAAGAGTTTCTCTCTTTCCGGACCAGATTCCAATCCTAGAATAAATCGATGTCGTAATAGTTCATCCAGTTGTGTAGCTCCGAAGCCACAATGCAAAGCTAGACCTCGAACGCGCGCTGCCCATTCCGACAAACTCTCGCCAGTATTTTGAGTCGCGCTGTGAAACCGAAACCTTTCAGCAAATGTACATTTCTTCGGCTCAAAATGTCCATCTAATAACTTTACCACTACATCATAGCTTAAGGTACCGACTTGTTTCGGTAAAGCTAGATTCCGAATCAATACATACGAGGACTCAGCAGAATTGCTAAGTAAAATAGCTCGACGTTTGAAACCGGTTTTATCTAGATCCTCCCCGATCTCATTCGCTAAAAACCATTGTTCTAGTTTTTCTTTGAAAATGCACAACTCTTGAAATTCATGGTTGAAAGATGTTAATGTGCCGACTGTTATTTTCGCCATTTAAATGCTTTATCCTCGTCGCCAACTGTTATTTCTGCTAATGAGAGGAAGGATAGAATAAACTATATAACCAGTTTGAGAGCTCGTTTATAGACAGCCACCCTGACAACCGCGACATCAGACCATAGATCGGCCATAGATCAAACTACTACATACTACAGTTTTATAGGTTAGCTCCACAGGCCACGTGATTATCTCTATGACTTACTCTATATTCTTTTTCTTATCCAAATAGGGCATAGACCATAGGTCCATATGCCAACAAGCTGTCTTTTTTATAAAGAGCAAAAACATAGTAATTTGTATGCAAAAAAAAAAAACAATAAAGACTAAGAGATTTAGACATCATTGATGAGATTAGAATTTGCAAAAGCATGTAATAGCTACAATGACCACAAGTTTAGCTATTGCCAAGTTAAACTCTTCATGATATACATAGTTAATGAAAGAGAGGTAACATTCTACAGGAATGTAACCGTAAACCCAGGTGGTAGAAATTTGATGACACAAATTTGTCACAAAATTCAGCCGGGTGGGTACCACCGTGCACGATTGCGAAAAACCCTCCATAGTAATCCAATTTCGGTTTGATTGCGTTCAGGGGTCAGCAAGTGCGTAGCCGGGCAGGGGGATTGTGGTCGCAGCACTAGTGGGACCGGTGGGTGTCACGCGGTGCTGCGACGGCAATCCTGTTCTGATGAGGCCGTCAAGCTGAGTGCCACCATTGTTAACATGGTACATGTATGTAATGGTGACCCTCTTTCCTGAGACTTTACCTTCAGCTTACCGTCAGGCGAGGTGAAGTCAAATTGACGTGTCCTAAATATAAAAAAAAAAAACAAATATATTAAAATATTCCTAACGAAACTTAATACTAACAAATGTACAGGAACCAAAAGACCGAAACAAGTTTGATAGCAGGCGGGACCCAGTGGGCCTACCGCCCAAGTGTCGTCGATATCACAGCCGTCGAAATGTTGCGTTGGTCAAGGTCGACGGCTATTTTGTACCGCCCCATTTATAATCGATGCCGGCGCGGCGTAAGAATGAATGAAACGCTGTTTTTGACAGTTAAATAGCTGCCGCCTAAAAAAATTCAAATCGACGGCGTCGCTTTGAAGTGTCATTTCATGACGGCACCTCATGAGCTGTCGTTTTGAATATTATTTTCTTTTCCGACGGTTGATTACGATGCCGATTGCACCTAACACTGGGCTACTATGGCTTTTATGGGTACGACTGCCAACGAGTGGGTTCTGCCGTCCTATTGCACCTAACACTGGGCTACTATGGCTTTTATGGGGGCGACTGCCGACGAGTGGGTTCTGCCCTCCTATTGCACCTAACACTGGGCTAATATGGCTTTTATGGGGGCGACTGGATTCTGCCCTCCTATTGTACCTAACACTGGGCTACTATGGCTTTTATGGGGGCGACTGCCAACGAGTGGGTTCTGCCCTCCTATTGCACCTAACACTGGGCTACTATGGCTTTTATTGGGGCGACTGGGTTCTGCCCTCCTATTGCACCTAACACTGGGCTACTATGGCTTTTATGGGGGCGACTGGGTTCTGCCCTCCTATTGCACCTATCACTGGGCTACTATAGCTTTTATGGGTGCGACTGCTGACGAGTGGGTTCTGCCGTCCTATTGCACCTAACACTGGGCTACTAAGGCTTTTATGGGGGCGACTGGGTTCTGCCCTCCTATTGCACCTAACACTGGGCTACTATGGCTTTTATGGGGGCGACTGGGTTCTGCCCTCCTATTGCACCTAACACTGGGCTACTATGGCTTTTATGGGGGCGACTGGGTTCTGCCCTCCTATTGCACCTAACACTGGGCTACTATGGCTTTTATGGGGGCGACTGGGATCTGCCCTCCTATTGCACCTAACACTGGGCTACTATGGCTTTTATGGGGGCGACTGGGTTCTGCCCTCCTATTGCACCTAACACTGGGCTACTATGGCTTTTATGGGGGCGACTGGGTTCTGCCCTCCTATTGTACCTAACACTGGGCTACTATGGCTTTTATGGGAGCGCCTGCCGACGAGTGGGTTCTGCCCTCCTATTGCACCTAACACTGGGCTACTATGGCTTTTATGGGGGCGACTGGGTTCTGTGGGCCTGCCGCCCAAGTATCGTCGATATCACAGCCGTCGAAATGTTGCGTTGGTCAAGTTCAACGGCCATTTTGTACCGCCCATTGATAATCGATGCCGGCGCGGCGTAAGAATGAATGAAACGCTGTTTTTGACAGTTAAATAGCTGCCGCCTAAAAAAAATCAAATCGACGGCGTCGCTTTGAAGTGTCATTTCATTACGACACCTCATGAGCTGTCGTTTTGAATATTATTTTCTCTTCCAACGGTTGATTACGATGCCGATTGCACCTAACACTGGGCTACTATGGCTTTTATGGGGGCGACTGCCGACGAGTGGGTTCTGCCCTCCTATTGCACCTAACACTGGGCTACTATGGCTTTTATGGGGGCGACTGGGTTCAGCCCTCCTATTGCACCTAACACTGGGCTACTATGGCTTTTATGGGGGCGACTGGGTTCTGCCCTCCTATTGCACCTAACACTGGGCTACTATGGCTTTTATGGGGGCGATTGGGTTCTGCCCTCCTATTGCACCTAACACTGGGCTACTATGGCTTTTATGGGGGCGACTGGGTTCTGCCCTCCTATTGCACCTAACACTGGGCTACTATGGCTTTTATGGGGGCGACTCGGTTCTGCCCTTCTATTGTACCTAACACTGGGCTACTATGGCTTTTATGGGGGCGACTGGGTTCTGGACTCCTATTGCACCTAACACTGGGCTACTATGGCTTTTATGGGGACGACTGGGTTCTGCCCTCCTATTGCACCTAACACTGGGCTACTATGGCTTTTATGGGGGCGACTGGGTTCTGCCCTCCTATTGTACCTAACACTGGGCTACTATGGCTTTTATGGGGGCGACTGCCGACGAGTGGGTTCTGCCCTCCTATTGCACCTAACACTGGGCTACTATGGCTTTTATGGGGGCGACTGGGTTCTGGTCTCCTATTGCACCTAACACTGGGCTACTATGGCTTTTATGGGGGCGACTGGGTTCTGCCCTCCTATTGCACCTAACACTGGGTTACTATGGCTTTTATGGGGGCGACTGGGTTCTGCCCTCCTATTGCACCTAACACTGGGCTACAATGGCTTTTATGGGGGCGACTGGGTTCTGCCCTCCTATTAGTGCCCTAGAAGTCACTTCATTACGGCACTTCAAAGCGACGCCGTCGATCTGAATTTTTTTAGGCGGCAGCTATTTAACTGTCAAAAAAAGCGTTTGATTCATTCTTATGCCGCGCCGGCATCGATTATCAATGGGCGGTACAAAATGGCCGTCGATCTTGACCAACGCAACATTTCGACGGCTGTGATATCGACGACACTTGGGAGGTAGGCCCACAGATGCAAAATAAACCGAAAGTAAATTAATGGGTCCCGCCTGCTATCAAACTTGTTTCGGTCTTTTTAGGGCAGTCGGGTTATTTGATTTTTAATTAATAATTTTAGTGTTAAATCTTGATGAACCGTTAAGTCACTTTGAAAATTATGGTATGGTTTCAGAGCATCTGCTATGTCTCTTATGTACTTTGGCCAACCACGCTGGATATAGTCTTTAAGAATCATAAAATTACTATCCTTTAAAGTTGCATTTGCAATTTCTCTGATGCAGTTATTAGAGACTGGTAGATTTCTTAATGGGTTCATTTTTTCAAATATCTCAAATATTTTAAAGTTTTTAGACTTTTCAATATCTTTACAATCAAGATAAAATCGAGATAAAGCATCTGCTATAATAGTTTCTTTCCCAGACACAAATTGTAATTCTAGACTGTATCTTTGTAATGTCAACAGCATGGATTGCAATTTTTTTGGAGCTTGTAGAAGGGGCTTCTTAAATATATTGAGGAGTGGTTTGTAGTCTGTCTTAATAATTGTTTTGGTATTACCTATAATCAGCTGGTCAAACCGTGCGCAGGCGAAGACCACAGCCAGAAGCTCCTTCTCAATTTGTGCGTATTTCTTCTCCGTTGGAGTGAGGCACCGTGAAGCATATGCGACTGGCTGGTTCTGTTGGAACAGCGCCACTTCCAGGGCTCCTTCGCTGGAATCACATTCGACAACAAGCGGCTAATTTTTGTCATAATACTTATTTAAATATTTTTATATCGGTTATTATAATTTTAAAAAATTAAAAATTAAAATTTTTTTTGTGCTTTTTACTCCATATCCATTCAGATTTAACGTGAGTTAACTGTCTCGAGGATGTGGATTCTGCACTTAAGTTAGGAATAACTACTAAGATATGTGACTACACCGAAAAATCTTTGTAATTCTTTTTTGTTTCTGGGTTCTGGTATATTTGAAATAGATTCTATTTTAGATGGGCCTGCTTGAAGACCCTTATTTGTGAAAACATGGCCATAATATTTCACTGACGTTTGTAGTTGTCGACCATTCGTTATTATCAGATGATGACAAATGATGACATTTAATTCTATATTGCGCGGCCGTCGCAGTATATCGAGTAGCTAATGTTCAATTTCCAACGTGCGACATAGCTACTTGACCGAAATGTGCTGTGCCGGCTTGGCAATTTAGAATTGAGCAACGTATTGCCGAGACTAGGGCACTCATTGGAAAGCTCATTAGTTTCAGGTCGGGCAATAAACGCCCAAGAGTGATGCGCTTTGTGAGGTGAGCGTTCTCGGGGACTGACATTAGGCCTTGGCATTGGCATCTCAATTCCAATCATGTCTTGAATCAGTATTGATTCCCAATTTCATGACCACTGGTGTAACCCACCTTCTTTATAAGTCCGGTAGTGCTATGGACCCTAAAAATTATAGACCGATTACATGTCTACCTACGGCCTATAAGCTTCTTACATCCATCCTGAGAGAAAAAATATCTTCACACTTAACCTAATTTAATTTTTTCCTTTTAATTGATATGGCCATTAGCCAACAGGCAGGCCGTTATCGTAAGGACCTGGTGACATGTTGGATAGACTATAAAAAGACCTATGACTCCGTGCCGCATACATAGCTGTTGAGGGTGCTTGAGATGTATAAAATTGATACAACTCTATGTACCTTCTTGAAGGCATGTATGGGGCAATGGTGTACGGCTCTTTGCTATCCAGGGTGTCGACGGATCTGCGAGAATGGCGGGTTGATAAAGATAGAGCGGGACATATTCCAGGGCGATAGTCTTAGTCCATTGTGGTTTTGCCTGGCACTGAACCCTCTCAGCTGTATGCTGGAGAGTTCAGGGTTAGGCTGTCGATTAGAGATGGTCAAGTTATATCCCACCTCCTTTACATGGATGATTTTAAATTATTTGCCCCCAACAATTCCCAACTGGTAGCGTTATTAAAGGTGACCGAAACCTTTAGTAACTCTATCAGGATGGAATTTGGTGTGGACCAATGTGCAGTCATGCATGGGGTTTAGTTCTCAGACTCCACAAAACTCAGGTCTCTCTCTGCAATCGACACCTTTAAATATCTGGGTATGTCGCTGGCGTTAGGCATTACAGAAGCTAGCATAATGCAATCGTTATGGGAGAGTTTCTTTGGCCGCTTGAAAAAAGGTCTTAAAAGTCTTTTGTCAGGCGGTAATAAGCTACGCGCCTATAACGGGTGGGTCATGCTGGTTTTAATGTACTTCTTCTGCATACTCAGGTGGACTCAGACCAAACTAGACACCCTGGATCGGAGAGTCCGTACACGACTTACTGCATACCGATTGTTAATGCATCATCTCATGCCGGTTTTAATGTACTCCTTCGGCATACTCAGGTGGACTCAGACCGAACTAGACACCCTAGATAGGAGAGTCCGTACGCGTCTTACTGCATACCAAATGTTAATGCATCATCCGCGTTCATCTGTGATGAGGTTGTACATACCGCGGAAATGCGTGGGACGTGGCTTTTTAAATGACAAATCCCTCCATAACCGTGAGGTGTACAATCTCAGGGAATACTTCCTACACAATGCAGTTTATATGTATCGTGATGTAGTAATGATGGATAACGGATTTACCCCGCTAGCTTTGACTTAAGAGAACTTAAGAGAACCTGTGGCACTAAGTATTAACGACCGTATGGATGTGTGGAAGAGCAAGGAGTTGCATGGACGTTTCTATCGGGCTCTCCATGGGCCTGATATACTTTTTCCAGCATCTGTGTATTGGCTAAGCTTCGGTGACCTATTTGGCGAAACCGAAGGTTTTGTTTTTTCAATTGTGGACGAAGTTGTGACGACGAATAACTATCGGAGGTATATTCTAAAGGATGGTACGGTTGACATATGTCGGGCGTGCCACCATCTCGGTGAATCCCCTAGACATATAATTTCTGGTTGTTCTCGTTTTGCCAACGATGAGTATTTCCATAGACATAACCAAGTAGCCAGGATTCTTCATCTAAAGTACAACCTTGTGGAATCAGAGGTACCGTACTATAGGTATGTGCCCGACGCAGTCCTCGAAAATGGGCATATCACGTTGTACTGGGATCGATCTATCATCACTGACAGGACTATTGTGGCTGATATAGTGTTGATAGATCGATCAGAGCGCCGCGCAATAAGTATCGATATCACCATTCCACATGACGAGAATCTTGTGAAAGCCGAAAAAGAAAACAAATTAAATATTTGGATTACGCTCACGAGGTTGTCGAGATGTGGAGTGTAGATTCGGCAATTATCGTTCCGATAGTTGTATCGGTTCACGGACTGATTGCCAAGAGCCTCGATCGCATTAGACAGTTGGGTCAAGGGCTTGATGCAGAAGGCAGTGCTCCTCGACACGGCACGTATTGTGAAGAGATTCCTCTCTCTGGAGCCCTAACCACCGGTAGCTTGGTCCCTGTGCACGATACCGATGGGTCACTATTTTGTATATATTTAAATATATTTGTTTTTTTTTTATGTAGAATGTATTTAAAAATATAATTTATATGTATTTTAAATTTAGTAAAGGAAATAATAATAACAATATTTTTTATTGTCTCATAGAACATATACATAACATTGATACCTAGACCCCACACTAGGATTCCCTGTGTCGTGGGGTCCAGGCATAAGCTACTAAATTTATGGTTATCAGTCGGGGAGCTTCGCTCAATTTTTGCAACAGCAGAAGCATTGCAGACCTAGTATCTAATTTATCAAGTTTTGTATACGTCTTGTCAATTTTTGAAAATAAAACAGTTATGGTCATCACCTTACCATCCTCAAACTCAAGGAGCTTTAGAACGTAGCCACTCGACCCTGAAAGAATACTTAAAATCATTTGTAAATGAAAATCAGGACAACTGGCCAACATACGTTTATACAGCTATACTCACATATAATACGACAATACATTCTACTACAAAATTCAGAACATACGAATTAATCTTTGGACACAAACCCTTAATACCAAATTCCATTTATGAAAGTAGTGCCGGTACAACTTATTCTGATTATATCCGAATGCTACAACACAAATTTAAATACACAAGAGAAAAAGCATTAGAAAATATATTAAAATCTAAGGAAACTTCAAAAACTTATTACGACTCTCGAACTAAATCACCACCACAATACAAAGTAGGTGACTACGTCTACCTTAAAAACCACTTAAGGCTCAGGAAGGCCTTATCACCACTCTGGAAAGGACCGTACAAAATAATAAAGGTTCACAGCAATCATACAGTCACACTTCTAATTAATCGAAGACACGTAATACATCACTTCGATCAGATCAAACCCGCAGAAACTTCACAACCCTCTACTTCTACATCTGCTAATTTAACTTCAGAGTAAATATTTATTTATTCTCATTTCCTTTTCAGCGTCTCAACCAATGCGCATCCAGATTTTGTCAAGCCATACCCCTCTAACTCCGGCATCTACTTCGATAGTATAGGCAAACTTAAGATAATAAAAGGTAATCTTAACATAGTCAGCTATGTGGACATTTCCTACATAAATCCTCATTTATCCAACCTAAAGGCAACTGTAGGATCAGTGAGACTTGCGTGCCAAAAGTCTAACGACCCTCAGTGTGAAAATATACTATCTCCATTGATAGTACGTCTTAATGATATCCAACTCGAGTACGACTCTATTTCTCATTTAATCTCAAAACGTAATAAAAGATCAGCATGGTTTAGCGGTATAGGTACCTTATTTAAACACATTTTCGGTACCCTCGATGAAGATGACGCAATAAAATACGATTCCGCTATAGAAGCTGTCCAACAAGATCAAAAGAAAATCGCTAATTTAATGAAAGAAAATATCCTAATTACCACTTCTACATTGGAATCCTTTAAACAAACAATTAATAAAATAAAGAAGAATGAAGAAATCCTTAACGAATCATTAAACACAATTATGAAAGAGGTATATAATTTTACTGAAATATCTAATACCTTAATTATTGAAACTAAAGTCAATTCCATACTTACCAACCTCGAAGGTTCCTTACTTGCATTATCGTTTCAACTAGAAGACTTGATCAATGCTATTATATTAAGTAGTCAAAACATCCTGCATCCGAATATATTAACTCCAGCCCAATTATACAAGGAATTGGTTGATAACGATAGACACTTACCTAGGGACACTGGTATACCTATCTCTCTTAGTTTAGATAATATTCATTTAATACTAAGTATTTCTAATGTTGCATGTTATTTCTATAATAATAAGTTAGTATTTGTACTACAAATACCATTAGTTACTAATGATGATTTTAATTTGTATCATAGTCTAGCTTTGCCTACACCTCATGGAGAGGCAAACTCTAATATTTATAGTCTCGTTTCTCCTTCAAGTCCGTTTATCGCTATTTCTAGAGATAAGTTAAGTTTTTGTAACTTAGATAGTTTAACAAAATGTAAAGTCGTAAGCTCTGAGTTCTATCTTTGTGAAATATCAACAGTGTTGCTGACAAATGGCAATCCTACGTGTGAAAGCGAACTATTAACAAAAACAATTAGTGCCGTTCCTGTGCAGTGTAATACTAAAACAATATTTGGAGAATTAGACATTTGGAAGCCAATTGTAAACAATCAGTGGATTTTTGTGCAGTCGCGTCCGAATAAGATTTCTATCGAGTGTGGTGTTTCAGAATTACGTGAAATAATAGTGACCGGTACGGGAGTGTTACAAACCCGTAATCAGTGCACGGTTTATACTAAAAGTGTAAGACTTATTTCGTCCATCGACGCTATCAATATAAGCATACCTACACCTAATTTAGACTTTAGCATTATAAATGACTCTTGCTGTAAACTAGATGTAAAAACCAACACCAATCATGCGTTGCCTGTTATTTTACAAAATATTGATTTAGACGATTTAACGATAAACAATCATGACGAAAAACTTTTATCTAACCTGGATAATATTATTAAAAAGGAACCAATCCTTGTAAAATTGAGACGCATTATTTGGCATTTACCACGTTTATTTCTATTATTGTAATATTTTTTGTAGTATTTAAGTTTGTGAAAATTGTTTATCCTATGTTTAAGAATAAGCTTAATATTCCTATTTCGGAACCGACCCCTACCAACATCGACGAATACCTAGAAGGTCAAGATTCACCAATACCATTGCCTCGATTGAGAGAAGTCGTTTAATTTACTGAACTTCGACCTTTTTCCTCGAACTTCAGTTTTCCGCGGGGGGTTGTTATACCCTGTCAATGTCGGGAGATGCGCTGACCATCATCCCTCGCCTCTCGAAGTCAGCACTTTGATGATGACATATAAGCTGAGTGCGGGGGACGCGCGCCAGTTCATTCAGAATCACGGTACGGGTCGGATCCTTGATTATCCTATTTCCTATTTCCAAGTTTTATTCTATGTTTTGTGTACCAAATCCAAATAAATCTCATTTAATCAAATAATAGTTTTTTTTAAAAAGCTAATCATCAAGTTCCGCATAATAAAACGAAACTCCGGCACAAGTTTTCTTCTTAGGATTGGGAGGTCAGACGGTAGTAGATCCCATAAAAGCCGTAAGAGCCAAACTAAAAGGAGGAGAAGGCGTAAGCGGACCCCGAGTTCCGTGGTGCAAGCCTCGGATGCAATCAGGAAACAAAGCTCAGATAACGATGACTATTGCTTTTAAAAATCTATGAAAGAACTACTAAATCCGAGCGGTTTTAACTATATGCAATGATTGACCTATAGGTTGTATATATATAGGTTGTTCTGCTCGATAAAAACGCCGAATAATATTTGAATTTGGAATGATATTGAGAGATCTGATATTCAAATGAGCAACAAAGAACGTTTTACATGTCAATCTCTTCCATTGGGGTGGAATAATTCTTTATCAATGAGTGCTTTTTCTTGATTCAAAAGTTTATTATGCGTCTTTTTAACTTTTGTATTTTATGAGCACGATGATATCAACTCTGGTTTCATAAAAACCAATTTCTATAACACGATAGCAGCACAACCTAATGGGTCCACTAATAAGGTACGCTATACCTTGTAACATTCATGCTAGAGCAAGCTATAAGTTGACTGAGTTATATATCACAATCGTATGAACGTGAACGGCGGCAGTACATAATAATACAAACAAACAAATATATATTTTCATAGATTATATTAATAATATATTGTACAGGGCATGAAGTTACAAACAGTATCCAGGCACTTACTTTGATGAATAGCTGAATTTGTTCACTCTATTTCTCAAGTTATGCGTTTGACAGATATATTAATCAGACAATAGATCGAACAGGGCGGTTCATTTGATAGACCAGATCACTTCGTTTTATGTTCCAATTGTTCGTTAATGGGGTAGACAGGTTATAGATATTGGTTGAAGCCATAGGAAGTATGAAGAGTATTTTGATATTTAAATTCTTTCTATTTAATTCTCTTGACGCCTATAAGTTTTACCAGTTTATGAAACGTACATCCAAAACTTCGGCTCGTACAAAACACGAACGAAAGACGTATCATGTAAGTAGGTACCATGAAGTTACTTCGAATTTATTTGGTTAAGGTTAATTAAGGTTAAACGAAGTGTTACGTGCCATCTTCGGCCCCGATGACAGGATAAATGCGCTTCATGGTACCACTGGCCCGAAACATCCGTCTGCAACTTTCTAGCGGACCTACTTAACTGGATTGCAGCTGAGGTTGGCGCGGGTCCCGACGATATCCCCCCATATAACCGAAATACAAAAAATATTTTGCGTTTATTTTTGCACAACAATACTTATATATTTGAGTACATATAAGAAATCATCAATGATCGAAGTCACTTAATATGGAAGTGTTAAGGCTTCAGCTTAGAAGATTATGTTTTTTTATTATTGATAGGCAGACGTTAGACCACTATCTCATCTGTTGATAAGTGATGATATGGTCTACGATGACATACGCTTGTCTAGATAGAAGATAAGCTAGGCTTTCAGGGAAACACAGACTCTGGCAGGGAGTTTCATTTTTTAGCTGTACGCACAATGAACGTGCGTATGGCGTGGAACAACATGGTTGCACTATGTTTAGCAGTGATGTTGATGAATGTCACGAAATCAAAAAATATCAAATTCGTGAACTTTTCCACTTTGTTATAAATACTATTCAGGAAAAAAATCTCTATTCTGAATAATTCACGGATGGATTTAAATGGTAGAAAGTGAGTAGCTATTTTAATAAATGTAACGATTGATGTATGCGATTTCAAAGTGCCAATATTTAAAAATGTACAAAGTATTAGCAAATGGAAAATTGGATTACAAACAGCTAACTCCGTGAAATGAAAATATAAATCACAATGTTAATAGCTTATGTACGAATGTGAGGGGAGATTTATGTTGATTGATGAAACGTTGAATTGGACAATATGAATGCATGGTGTTTTTTTTTTATTGAAAAGTATCGATGCAAATTCTACTGGCATATTGAGAGCATGAAAAAAAAATAGATAAAAAAGATTCCACTATATATATTAATTACTGTTAATTATAAACTGGAATTTCATTTCCAAATATAATCAGCAACAGAATTTGTAATCTAATACTAATAATGAAGCTGAATTTGTTTGTAGGCTTAGCACATTCAAGCAAAAAAGCTCTTCAGCTGCTCTGGAACTACTTGTGCAATTTGAAAAAGTATTTTGACGTTAGATCGGTATTTTGATAAAGAGAACTTCTTACGTCATTTGTATTGACTACAGTCAAGGACAACATCCTGAAAGTCTTTGGAAACTGAACAATACGAGTGTCAGCCTTGAAAAAAATAAATCATATTTAATAACCCAACTCAGGCACTCTGAAAAGGCGAGCCGATATTTATGGAATAGTTCCAAGTTGGCAGCCATTCAGCTCCTGTAGTGATGCGTGTGTTACATGCTATTTTCTGAAAGAAAGCAACATAATTTTCAACGTTATGTCTTATATGGATCGTCATGTCTGGCCTTGAAAGCGACGAATGAAAAACAACTGCATGTAGCGGAGATGCGAATGTTAAGAGCGCGCATAAACTTAAAAAAATATCAGAGATCACCCGCGCGCCTCACACCTCCCGCTCTCGTCCATTGCATCGGCAAGAACATGGCAAGAATACCTATGTTGCTACATTCGCATTGTCGCCACGCGTTGCCTTAGCTACCGTCTTGTTTTGTCAAATACGATCGCGCACAGTATACCCAAAATAATCAGATAAAAATTGTCTTACTGCGAGTCAAATTTTATCTATCAGTATTTATTTTTACAGGTGATAAATAAAACGAAAAGATAGCCCGACATAACCACCCCCGCTGGCCGGTGGGTTTTAAAAAAAAAAACTTGTATGTTTAATTGTAACACATATATAAGTCTCGCTTGACTTGTATTTATTACTATAGTGCTAATGTTAGTTTTCATAGAAACTAAGCGCAAGTAAGTCTATACTTCAAACTGTAACAATACTTTTTGTTTGTGCAGACGATACGAAGAGGCAAGTAATATAATAAAAAAAAACGACAATAACGTGTCGAAAATGCGGTAACGAAATAAACAAGAAAGAAAATACTGATGTTTTATTTAGTATCGAACATAATTATATGTATAAAGAACGTAAGCTTAAATTGCATTAATTATTTTAATTAATTGAATGAAGGTAGTAATGCTGAAGGCCTGAAAGCCATGTGATGCACCATGGGTAACAGAAGCGGTAACTACCCCGTCTTTTGGGGGAGGAGATGCCACTTCCGGCCGATATTCTGCAAAGGTCGATATGGCCTAAGAAAAGAAAAACTCGAAACAAAACCCTTTACCAACCCGTCTGGGCAGCGTGGCAACAGTAGGTCAATATCCTCACATTGGAGATAAGTCACAAATAAGGCCCCCAGTTCCCGGCGGTCCTGCTATTTCCGGCCATGGTAGCGGTCGTGGTAACGGTGGGGCAGGGGGTGCGAAGAATCTCCGGGCTACGGCAGGCTACCATCAACGACTATAGCCGGCAACTTTTAATAGCAACACCGTACGGCTGAACCACCGAACTCGAGGTAGAGCTAAGTTGTATAAACTGGCATCCGACATCTTGCTCAGCATGACATCCGAAGGGATGTCAAGCTCAATATATGCCAGTATGTATGCCAGGGGGAGGATATGATAACCAATATATCAGGCGACCTGCTGTACTTCAAAGGAGGTAATCAGCTCTCCCAGGGAGGCATCAGTTTTCTGGTCACGAAGGACTTCATAAGCAGGGTTGTGGAAGTCAATACTGTATCGAACGGGGTAGCGTACCTCATACTAAAAATCAAACAGGCATTCCCTGAAGGTGATAAAAGTATATGCGCTGACCTCGAAACAAACTCACGAATCCATTGATGCCGAGTATGAGGACATTGCTAAAGTAATGCATCATACCGTTGGCAGTACTAGTCTTGGGACTACGTACTGCGTTGTTCAAAGTTCGAGATTCTCCAGGAATTCTATGCACAGCTGTAGGCATCACGAATGACAAATTAGACAAGACACGGCGATGAAGACCACAGAACTCCACTCATGCACCACATACGGAGGAGATACGATACTTTATAAAGCAGTGCGACGTAGAGGCGGCTTTCAAGCAACTGAAAAACAACAGGTGCCCTGGTGATGACGGAATTACTACCGAGCTCCTAAAAGCACCCGCCTGCTTATTCTAGCTCATTCAGGATTGGGGTTTCAGACCCCAGAGCTAATGAGCCTTTTTAATTCCGTTTTTCAGAAGGGCTTAACACCTTGGGCATAGAGCGGGAGTGCGGTGGTGCTTTTCTTTCAAAAAAAAGGCGACAAGGACTTGCTCAAGAACAACAGACCCATCTCACTCCTATGATTAATGTCTACAAGTTGTTCTCAGAGTCGTCACAAACCGCCTCGCAAGTAAGCTCGATGAGTTACAGCCACAGGAACAAACCGAGTTTCGAAAGGGCTACAGCACCGTAGACCACATCCATACTGTTAGGCAAATTGTACAGAAGACCGAGGAGTACAATCAGCCGACGTCTATGGCTTTTGTGGACTACGAGAAAGCCTTTGACTCTATCGAGACCTAGGCAGTTCTGAAAGCTTTGCAATGGTGTCATGTCGATTCGCGATATATCGAGGTGATGAGGTGTCTGTATGACACTGTCACCATTTACGTCCAGCACCAAGACCAGAAAACAAACCCCATAATTATCCATAAATGATTCACCAATGCACTGGAGGACGTCTTTAAGAAACCGGATTGGACTGGAGGGGTACTAAACACACTCGAAGTTGTTCAGGAATATGTCTACCTAGGGCAGGTTATCCAGCTTGGTCAATAAATAAGGCTTTTTTTAACCAACATAACTTGAATCTTAGGCTGAACGAAGTTTGCCGGGGCTGAATTTTTTTTTCGTTGTTTGAATTATCAGAAGAAGGTTCATACAGAAAAAAAAAATGAAAATGGTGCTGAAAAAAAATCGGCAATAGCGCAGGCAGAGCCGCGGGTAAAAGCTAGTTATAAATAAAACTGTACGGTAAAACATAAAGTATGATACGATACTTTTGTAACATATCATGAACTAGCAGTTGCTCATGGCTACGCTCGCGTAGCCTTTACTATCTTATAATGTAGCTTTCTTTAACTAAAATAATTTTTAAATCGGTCTAGTAGTGTTTGAGTTTATTCGTTACAAATAAAAATGCAAATCTTTCCTCTTTATAATATCAGTAAAGATTATGTTAATACTATAAAAACTTTGTATACTGGCATCAACATGCGAGTGGTCAAAAATATCGATTTGTTTTGCTTATACTTCATTATTATACTTGAAAATTAACGCGTCGATCTCACAATACCTAAATTTAGGTTGTGAGATCGACGCGTTAAATTTTCTAAGTAAAACTACTCATGAATCAAACACAAATATAAGAAAAGTAAACTAATAAAGATTTGCCTTCGACAATTAGCCATGAGTTGAATTTTTAATTCTCTTTTAGAGCTTTCAGTTTTATTTTTTTGTTTGCCATGGTCGTCGAAGTATTTTCTCGAAGCGGAGCACAGAAGCACAGCCTTCTCGTCTCAACGGAGCGATTACGACTGATTGTTGAAACAAAACATGCCCGTTACCTTGGGTCAGGTGCGACAGAAAGGGAGCGTTCTGCGCGGAATAAGAACACACATTATTTTTTCAAAACGCTAGTAGCATCCCTCGGTAATATATTTTTACACAATGTATTAAAATATCGACTCAGTTATATGCATATTTATGGCAATAAATCGATTTTAGTTGAAAATTAGACGTAACTTTGTGATTGTTTTCTATCGATAAAATATTACAAGTTTATGTTTACTCAATTCAGTCCCTTTTAAATATAATGTAATATCTATATATACAAAAAACAGAACAATTGAGGCATATTTTCGAGTATAAAAATCAAATCTAAGATCGGCAATTTTTCTTTATACCCCCTCTTAAGATGGATGTGTGATGTGACAAGAATGGGCAGAATAAGGAATAAGTATATTAGAGGAAGTTTGAAAGTTGCACCAGTGAATGTCGAGCGACTGTCGTCATACGGACATTATACAGTAGAAAGTCGTATCATGTCTACATTAAACATGAAATTGAGCAAAGTTCCAGCCAAAAGCTAACAAAGAATGACAAGCAGTAAATATATAAAATTGTTTTTCCGCACGTTAAAAAAAAAAAAAAAAAATCCCTCTCACTTGTGGCGATCAAATGTCAATCACTCCTTTAAAAAACTTAAAGTGGTTAGTCTAGATATCGGCCTTATTAAATTTGACATTGTTCAATTTGTTGATAGCAAAAATGAAGGTAAAATATTGAATTTCATCGTTTGTGTCAAATTAGCGACGGTTGAGTCAATTAATGATTTCATTAGGTTCGTAAAAAAATAATATAGTTATTGTTTACAGCCTTGATTAACCATTGGCTTCTATGACACATTTATGGCTTCAGATGAGAATTAATCAATAATAATTATTAAATATATTAGAATATTAGAATTAAAATATATTTGAAGTCTTATCAGGTATTCAACCGCACTTGGCTACCTAAAATTATAAAGCTAAAAGCTGAATTTCCACTAAGCTTTCGCAACTCTATTTACTCTTGTCTGTTTTTTTTTTACGTGGGGCATGCTGTTACGCACGGCACCGCAGGCCACGGTGTGGTAGCCGGAGATCGTATGTGGGACTCTCCCATCCGCTAACCGGTATACCCACAAACCCCACGGTGTGCCATACTCTGCGCCTTGTCGGGGGGGCCTGAAACTATGCAGGAATACTTCTATGGCGACCCCCCCTAGCGCATGCCCACTAACGCAGGCACTACCTGTACCGCCCCCCCCCCTGCACATTACTACCCCCCCCCCTTTAATTCAAACGCTCCTACTACTCTCCGAACGAAGTCAATCACTCAATCATTCTTCACACTTCCTACCCTAGACAACTACCTATTCCTACTACTCATTCACTCCTTTCTTACAGCTATCCTAATTTCTATTCTACCTACTTGTTGTCATGTACCATTCATTCAAATAACTCACTAACCTACTTAAACTTCACTGAATAATCGTACTTATTTCTAATAAACTTGGCCTGTGATCAATCTAGTGGTTAAGAAGAACCCTGATCATGATACCTAGTATCCCTAGTTCTATAAAGGTGAAGAATGCTGACTCCTATTTTAAACTTTCAATAACCTAATTCCAAATATATATAATCGCCAACCCCAATTAATTTACATTTCCACATTAAAACATTAAACCTATTTTGTTCGAAACACTATTAGATAGTTTCATCAATAACTTTTCCTTACAACCTTCCTTCCAACCTAACCACTACGTACCTATTTCATTTCTATTCAATCTACACAACCTTCTAATGATACCATATTAATCCATGAAATAACCAAATAAGCTTTCCTAAACTCTATAGTCACTGGTAGTTCATAATCTTGTATTACGTGAACGAACATAAATACTTCCTAAAATAATCAATAAAAGCCCCATTCAAATAATCCAAAATTAGAACCTTACTCCTTCCATATTTACTAGCAATCCTTCAAATCCAATTATACCTACACAAATTCCTTCCGTATTAACCTAATGTAACTAACACCTGATTTCTATAATCCATCTATCCCTTACCAGCAGTAAAAATAGTTACCATTAGTATCTATCGGAGATTTTCGGTTTCAATAAACAAAAATAAACAGAAAATTACTTTAATAATATTGACACCGCTGTTACAGATAAATTAATGTTGGTCGTTTATCTAGAATAGCTCCTACCTTCATCTGTAGATAGATAATTGAGACTGGCCGTGGATTATTAAATTGTCTGTGTAATGTTTGCTATATATATATATAATATTATATATCTAATAAAGAACTCATACTGCCATTACTTTATTGAAATACCTAATATTATTACCATTAATGGGCACATCACGTTGTACTGGGATCGATCTATCATCACTGATAGGACTATTGTAGCTAATAAACCTGATATAGTGTTGATAGATCGGTCAGAGCGCCGCGCAATAATTATCGATATCACCATTCCACATGACGAGAATCTTGTGAAAGCCGAAAAAGAAAAACAAATTAAATATTTGGATTTGGCTCACGAGGTTGTCGACATGTGGAGTGTGGATTCGGCGATTATTGTTCCGATAGTTGTATCGGTTCACGGACTGATTGCCAAGAGCCTCGAACAACATCTCCAGAGGCTCGCGTTAGGCAGTTGGGTCAAGGGCTTGATGCAGAAGGCAGTGCTCCTCGACACGGCACGTATTGTGAGGAGATTCCTCTGTCTGGAGCCCTAACCACCGGTAGCTTGGTCCCTGTACCCGATGCCGGTGGGTTACTATTTTTTATATTTTTAAATATATTTGTTTTTTTTTTATATATATGGAATGTATTTAAAAATATAATTTATATGTGTTTAAAATGTAATAAAGGAAATAATAATAATAATATTTTTTTATTTCAAAAATTACATTCTTATGTACACAATTCACATAATAATAATAATAAATAATAATTTATTCGACACAATAAGTACTTAATCTGTAGAAGTTGTACAATTTTTTATATAAATATTATCAGTGACAAGTAAATTTGATGAAATTGTGTTTGCAATCGCTGCCACCCAAACTAGGTTATTACCTGTATTTTGGGTGTCCGTCTTCTCTCAGGGGTACATACATTAATTGAAGTCAAATACATGTCTTTTCATATTATACAAAGTGTGCAAGAATTAATCTAAGTTAAGTTAATACAAATAATTGTTTGGTAAGTGTGCATGGGGTGATTTTAATTTTTCCTCAATTTCGTAAGAATATGTGTTTATGTGTGTGAGGGTGTGTCTGTGTGTATGTGTGTGAGATAAAGATAAATAGTGTATGTATGTTACGTATAATGGTGTGTATGGTACGTGCATATCTCGTACTCGATAGCCGATGGGACTTCGGACCTCATCTCCGAAGTCTGGTCCCGAAACTGAGGGGGGCTGCGGCCGCGCTATCGCGGCTGATGCCCAACGTTAAGGGACCCAACGCCCCCACTAGGAGACTGTACCTGGGGATCGTGCGAAGCATGGCCCTATACGGGGCCCCCGTATGGGCGGAGACTCTGGCGGCCCGCAACGTGGCTGTATTAAACAGCCCGTTAAAAGCGATGGCCGTCAGAGTCATCAGGGGGTATCGCACGATCTCAGTCGAGGCGGCATGTCTCCTAGCCGGGACCCCTCCATGGGACCTGGAAGCGAGAGCCCTTGCGCTGCTGTACCAGTGGCGCAAGGAGGCGCTGGAGCGGGGCCATAGGCCGGAGCCCCGAGAAATCAGGGCTCAACGGTCCCAGCTCCACCGGGAACTCATGGAGACATGGAGGGTGCGACTTGAGCACCCAAGCACCCGCCCGGTCACCGGCGTCCCCGTTGGAAATAGTAATAATTAATTACATTTAAGGTGTGTCTAAACGCCAGTATTTCTGCGAATACCGTGATATAAGTGACATGTATCCTATTAGAAACCGTCACGCAACTTTTACTTATATACGATCAGAAATGAAAAAGTGAGAAGCGATGGTCGGCTGAGGGGCGGGGGTGGGGGGTGTGGGGTGCGGGTGACGTTTGTGGAATGTGTGGGCCCGGGGCCGTACTAATGGGCGCGTGTCACAAGGTGAAGGCGGCGCGCACGCCGGAGACGCCGCGGCCCGCCGAGCGCGACTGCGACGCGCCGCCCCCCGAGGTGAGTACCGCCAGCCTGCTGCTGCACTGGCTCCTGACTCCTGGCTACGGAGGGGGGGGGGGACAGCACTGCTTTAAATTATACATACATCCACTGTTGTTCTTCTCATAGGAATCAGATCAGAAATGATCCGTCCCGAGTCATAGCAATGGTTGTTCCAATTATTTCGAAAAACTTTATTAAACTTCGAAAAACTTTATTAAATTTCGAAAAACTTATACAATATTTAAAAGTCTCAATATTTCATGAAACGCAAGGCGCATATGAAATATTAAGTTGCAACCATAGGCATTGGAGGGATTAAGACAAACAACTGTCAAGAAGGTTTTCGGTGCAGGTATAGTTAAGTGTTTTCAGCCACTCCGATACACTCACTTTTACTTTACTGAAGTTCAGTGAGTAGATACCGATACTTTTTTGGACTTTATTGTAAAGTCGTGCGTTTAAAACGTAGTATTGGCGGCTCGCAGATGTTGTTCTATGTTTAACTACATCACACACTGCATGTTTCCTGCGCTTATCCTCCAGAAATTCAGGTATTAATATTAGAGTCGAATGTTTTTTTAAGACTGTACGAAGGACGTAGAGTTGCGTCACTGTGAGAACCTGGCACTCATTATAGAGATCAGAAGTTGGATGCCTAAATCGTTTCGAAGTCATTTGTTACCATTCAATCCCAGTTACGGATCCCATTCACCTCAAACCAACATACAACAAACAAATCCCTCATTTTATAATTTCTGTAATGGCTTTGACGGGAGCGGATGGAAACAACCTTTACTAACTCATTCGCCTCAAACTAACATGCAACAAAACAAGTCCCTCCTTTTATAATTTCTGTAATGTCTTTAGTGGCTTTGACGGGAGCGGATGTAACCAACCTTTACTAGAAAGTATTTATTCGAAAACTGAAGCGTCCTGGCCGGTTACAACGTTTATTTAGATACCCATATCTATTTGCAATCATGTAGGTATTTGCCGCTCACCGCTTTAGTCATTCGTTACTACTTTCAAATCAAATTCATTATAGTAATATCGATTGAATTAGAACTTACTAGTTTTCTTCATATGGGTTATATCTAGATGGTTTTAATAACTTTATTAAGACTATTACTTTATTATACTGTAGTACCTACTTATTTGAGTTTTGCCCCCCCCCCCCCCCCGAGGTGCTGGCCCATTAAAACTATTACTTTCTATACAAATGTACCTACTTATTTTGAGTCCCCCCCCCCGAGGTGTTAGCCCATTTTGAGTTCCCCCCCCCCCCGAGGTGCTGGCCCCTTACACGCCATGCACAGTAGGACTCTTCTACTAGTATCGTATGTATCACAGTCCTTCCTATGTCTGAGTAGGTATTGGAAGATTCTCATAATATCTTCCCCCTACTACACCGAGACATCGGTAAATAAAATTCCCCATACTCTATTCAGAGTAAATATAAAACTGACAGAGGAGCATTCTTTTCCTACTGTCGTAATATTTTGATTATGATAGCTTTTGCAGCAGTCTACAGCGCCTTTTGCTTAAGCCGCTTTAAACTTTGTTCACGAATAACATGACTATTGTTGTGATACTTCTCTTGTTTTAAGATGTTAAACGATAAATTGAGTCTGTACACAGCTCGGTTGTTAACACAAAATGTTTAATATTATAACTGGTGCTAGTAACCAATTCACTTCAGAATGATGTGGTTTCAAAGGTTTATTGTAAGATATAATACACTCTCTGATCACATAATCGAAATGGTATAACTGTCCCATGGTATACAGGAATTACATTCCTAGGGTTTTGGATTTGAGCAGTATCCACTTGGACAAGGTTCTCAACTACCGTGAGATGGCTCTATGAAACCCGTTTCGAACGTGCAATGAGAGATAACACTGAATTTAGTTATAAATATTATCACTCTTGGTCAACCAGTTATTAGCAGATATTGTAGGTGTTATTACCTAGGTCTTTTGTTTAATTATTATTTTAGTCTTAGGCGTGGTTATTTTTAATTGTTTATAACCAGGCTTTGTACACAATCAACACTTTTTAAAAGAATCACCAAAATTCCACTGTAAGGATTCACTTCCACAATTTTACACACTGTATCACCATTCTTACGTGACCTACAGCAATAGTAGCTTACCTAAATACCATCGGATAGTTTATATGGCCTATAGATTGATATAAAATATGATATTAATAATATTATTACGCAGAATTTGAAATAAACTAGATTCCCTATGTTGTGACGCCTAAGATTTCCGCGAATCAATGTGTGTACCTTCCTATCTACCTACAGAACTAATCCCTGTATTTATTCATCAAAAACCCATTGTATTTTACTTTAAACGTGTGGTAAGTTGTGTTCCTTTTCTAGCTGAGTTTGGGAGCCACTTCGTGAAGCTTGACTTTGTATACCTTGCTACCAACGGTGTGCTTGTCCCAGTCCACGAGCCGAGGCTCAGGAGTGTGAACTGAAACCCTAACGAGATATTAGTTAGTGTATATATAAATAAATATATAAGACTGAACTGCGAGCTCCGTAAGTTCTGATCCTGGCCCAAAAGGACGGTTCCACTTCGACGGTACCTACTTATCACAGAACGAACAGTCACCCACATTCAGGACGCTTTTCCGATCCTGTTTCCAGGGAAAATCGGAATGCCGCTCGCTTCAAAAGTTATCGGCTACTAGCGGATTATCAGAGGGATATGGAGTCGTTGCCACCGTTAGGTATCCCTCCATAACCAAAGCACATCGCCTTGGGTTTCCTACGGGAAAACTAGCTAACATGCCGCAGCGCTACCTCCTACTTCTAACATAATAAAGATGATAAAACGACAGCATTTGCTTTACTAATGCACTGCCAGACTCAACAGCACAAGACAGTAGCAACTCTTGCCTAATGTAAGGTGTCTTCATTTTCGTAAAGGTCCTATCCTATTTCGACCGCGCCCCAAATGTTAATTTACTTTTTATTAATTATTATTCAAATATATTACACCCAATAAACCCATTATACAACTAAAATGAACCAAATTCAATTTCACAAAATGGCGATCCCTCCAATTCAAGTAACTTTATGTTAACCACCACCCTCGCGAATCACTAATACCCAATCAAAGAACAACCCCACAAACAAGAAACGCGCGGACCCCAATATATATATATCATAACTAGGTCCCACTAAATGCTCTAAAATACAATCTCACCAGAAAATATCCTGCTTCTCCTCTTTCCCTGACGAGTTCCCCCAAAAGAATCCCGTTTTTCGCGCGTCAGTCGTATTTATCCCCCCGCCATCCGCGCCCCTGTCCTATGTCCTCAGCCAATCAGAAGACAGCTGCATAGTGCCAACTGAACTGACCAAATTCCCATTTTAACGTGAATTACTCCGTCATACAATGACCCCACATAATTCTAAGTACTAAAATCTCTTCTTTAATCTTTTCAACAAGGGTTTTCATTAATTACGAACGATATACCCAAGTAATTTTGTATATTTCTTATCAATGTTTTTATTGCGCCAAAGCATAATTAATTCTCCTACTCCCCACCGAGAGGTGTTGTTGTCCTTATTTTTAATCCCGCCTTAATCAAGTAACCATCCAATTATAACTATTACTAGTCTCTATGACATTCTAATTTACTAAGACTTTGTCTTCATCCCTTAAATAATCCTAATAGCTTTTTAATCCCCTTATTTCTGCCCAATTTCATATACAAACTAAATATTAAATATTCCATCCATGGCTTCTAGTCTCATCCTTCCGCCATTCTTGTGTTTCAAATAATAGTATCACACCATTAGAATGTATTATTTACATACAGACATATAATTATTTGTGATACTATTTAAATGTTTCCTTTTAATCTTTCTTTAGATAAATAATATTTAAACGACTCATTTAAATCAAATAGTTGCCATGTAACATTATATTGATAATCAAATTTCACTATATTCGATATAATTCTTAATATTATTCTCCCACAACGATTAATATATATATATCTTCTCACCATTCATCATATTAAACACGATTTTTAATTATACTTCGGGTGTCAACCGAAGACGATTACATGATTTACTTGCAGCAGTACGTGAGTAGGCCATGCTTATCACACATTTAGAGGATCTATGGATGTAACAAACCTAGAAAAAAAAAAATATCTCCCGTCTCGCTCGCTCCACCAGCTGTCAAGTGCATCAACGCGGCAACTTCATTACGTGTTTTTGTGCCATCTAGATCGCACACAAAACTTTGTAGGTACTTATAAAAATCTTAAAAAATTGTGAATTATTTGTATAGTGTGTTTCATGTACGATCATGCCTAAACGAAAAAGGTCTAAAGATAGTGACTATGAGAGTATTCTCCGCAAAATGAAAAAACTGGAAAGAAAGCTTAATAGGAAAAAACGGCATGAACGTTCGTCGTCAAATTCTTCAAGGTTCTCCGAACAGGTAAAGTACTCTTTCGTAGTACCATTGAGTGTTCTAGAATCTAGCGAAGATTCTTGTGAAAGGAATTATGTAGGTACCTTACCTACCTAAATAGCATCCTGTTTTTATTTTTTTATTATTCTTACCGACTTCATTCTTACACGAATATCTAGGTACATACTCGATGTTCTGTTACGAGCAAAAGGTCTATCACCGCCTATGCAAAGTATGCAAATGCCTATTTTGTAGATAAGTGGCGATGACGTAGGTACCTATACGAATAATTTTAAATTCACATTACCATAACATATTAATAAAACTTCTGCACGGGTACCTACCTTGGACCCATTAACGTGCAAGGGTACCTACCTTGGACCCATTTACGTGCAAGGGTGCCTACCTTGGACCCAGTATTAAAATTGGGCACCTACCTTGGGCCCAGCCCCCTTTTTTGTACTTTAGCCAGTAATTAGGTATTTCTCATACCTTTTAGATGAAGATATTCCCGACTCAGTAGTAAATTTGAACGAGGGAATTGATAACGAGATGTATCTTGAGGAGCCCGAGCCGCAGCCGCGCTCGGTCACACCACCACCTCCGTTGCCGCAGCCAGAGGTGACGCCCGGCACATCGTCGTCTACCGTGACACCTGGAGCTCAAGACGACGACACAACGGTCAATTTGGATCCCGACACCCTAAATCTACTAGGAGAAGACCACTCTAGCAAAAAGAGTTATGGTTTAAACTTACATAAAGATATCGCCACGAGGTGGATGCATATACTCACCAATGGTTTGTCAAAAGACACTCAGGTAGACCTCGTTAAACAATATTTGCCGCCTGAAAACTGTGTTAGGATGTCGGCGCCAAAACTGAACCCCGAAATAAAAGCGGCGCTTTCTGACTTAAATATAAAACAGGACCTATATTGCCAGGGTAAACAAAACCAAATTGGAAGCGGTCTTGCAGCTCTTGGACAGGTATTAAATTGGGCCCTGGTACCCAAAAATAGTATGCCTCCAGATATACTAAAAGCATTGAGCGATGCCGGGAGGCTTATATGCGACAATCACTATAGAGAGTCATTGTCACGTAGATATGCGATCTCGAACAGTCTCAATAGGAACATTAGAGATACTGTTAAAGATACGAAGATCGACGACAATCTCTTTGGCTCCAATTTATCCGATCATATAAAATCGTCTAAAGCCATAACAAGGGCCGCTTCAGAAATGAAGACTTCTCGTACACCATACCAGGCATCGGCAGCCTCTCAGCCTCAGAGAGGGACTTTAAACTTGAGGGGGAATCCGCGCGCTGCGGCGATCGGGCCGCGGACTGCCCCTGCGCCTCGTCGCCCGCCACTGCCGCCGCCGCCGGCGCCGCGGGACCGCCGACAGCAGCCTACTACATTGCGGGGTCGCCAGCGGGCCTCGGGATATCCGAGACAACAGAGACGTTAGAAGAACCTCAGGTACCGACTGCTGGACGTTTAAAATATTTTTACCATAAATGGACACAACTTACTGACGATTATACTGTATTAAATTGGGTCGAAGGATATACAATACCTTTTAAAGAAGTGCCTTCTCAAAAAATGCGAACAAAAAATTATGCCTGTAATTATTCTCAATCTCAAATGAAAATCCTTGCTGATTGTATTTCTGAACTATTAATGTCAAAATTTATTTCACCTTGCACACCTTGTGAAGGAGAATTCATTTCACCTATTTTTACAGTGCCGAAGCCTAACGGGAAACACAGATTCATATTGAATCTAAAAATGCTTAATGAATACATTGATGTGGACCACTTTAAGATGGAAGACCATCGCACGGCCCTAAAACTATTACAATATAACTATTACATGGCTACAATCGACCTAAAGGATGCTTATTTTTTAATTTCAATCAATGAGAATGACAGGAAATTTTTACGTTTTGAATGGAAATCACAATTATACGAGTTTAATGTTCTTCCGTATGGCCTCTGCACGGCGCCATATGTCTTTACCAAATTGCTTAAACCTATCTTACAATACCTGCGTTACAATTACTGCTGTCTGTAGCATATATAGATGATTTTTTCTGCATTGGTCAATCGTTTAATGAATGCGTAAAAAACATCACCAAAACAAGGGAGGTTTTGGAGTCGTTAGGTTTTGTAATAAACATTGAGAAAGGTGTTCTAACACCAAATAATACCTGTAGGTTCTTAGGATTTATTTTTGAACCAACCAAACAGATGATTATTACATTACCAGCGGAAAAGAAGACGCGTATTAAGAACAAAGCGTTGCATTTGCTTCGAAAAAACAACTGTTCAATTAGAAAATTCGCTGAATTCATAGGTTTATTGACCTCCGCATGCCCAGCTGTGACTTACGGCTGGTTATACACCAAGCTTTTTGAACGGGAAAAATTTTTAGCACTAAAGGGTAGTACGGACTATAATATGACAATGAAAATTAAATCTCATTTAAAACATGATTTTTCATGGTGGATAGAAAAAATTGACTCATCTTTTTGCCCAATTCGAAAACATATTTATTGTATGGAAATATTTAGCGACGCCTCAAATACTGGCTGGGGTGTAGCATGCGGAGATCACAGCGCAAATGGTACCTGGACTGAAGTAGAATTAAATCTTCACATAAATACTTTGGAATTGAAGGCAGCTTACTATGGACTAAAAATATTTTCTAAAGATATGAGAGATTGCGAAATTTTATTAAGAATTGACAATACCACCGCCATTAGCTATATAAACCGTATGGGTGGTGTACAACACCCTCATTTAAACGATTTAGCTCGAAAGATATGGCTATGGTGTGAAAATAGGAATATCTGTGTTTTTGCCTCTTACATAAGGTCTAGTGAAAATTTTATTGCTGATAGGGAGTCCCGCCGAATAAATATAGATACTGAATGGGAAATCTGTGGTAAAGTTTTTACGCAAATAACTAAATCACTGGGTAGACCCGAATTCGACCTCTTCGCAAGCGCCCAAAATTACAAATGTTTGAGGTATGCTTCATGGAAACTAGATCCATTTTCAGAGGTAGTTGACTCATTTACCTTTAATTGGCATAACATATTTTTTTATGCATTTCCACCTTTCAGCCTTATCTCTAGAGTCTTGGAAAAAATTATAACAGATAAAGCAAAAGGCATTTTAATCGTACCCTATTGGACGTCTCAGCCGTGGTACCCTCTGTGGTCAAAATTGGTTGTATCAGAAAAATATTTCTTCGGACCTGATAAATTACTTTTATATTCCCCTTTCAGAGCCTGCCATCCACTTCACGCGGACCTGGTTCTAGTGGCAGCCAAGCTATCAGGGACTCTATGATCAAGCGAGGCGTACCGTTAGATTCTTTAGATATACTTATGGCGTCATTCGCACCAAAAACATTAAAACAATATGATAGCACGGTGAAGTCATGGATATCGTATTGTACAAACAATAATTTGAATACTTTGGAAGCTAAAAGTAATAACGTGATATCCTTTCTAACACAAAAATTCAATCAGGGTGCAAGTTATAGTTGCTTAAATACTCATAGATCAGCCTTATCGATTGTTTTGAGGACAGGTGTTACATTAAATGATTGCGTTAACCGATTTATGAAGGGTGTATATAGGCTTAATCCACCTCAGCCCAAATACAAATCAACATGGGACGCCAACGTTGTGCTAAAATATCTATCTAATATGTACCCGTACGATAATATTTCATTGCCTAACCTAACATTTAAAACTTGTACTCTGCTATGTATAGCATCTGCCCAACGGATGCAGACTATTAGCCTAATCAAATTAAAAAACATAATGATTGAGGAAGATGCGATTGTTATTAAAATCACCGATTTAATTAAGACCTCCCGACCTGGGGCCTTCCAACCACTCATCAGACTGCCTTTTATATGTGAGAACCCAAGCATTTGTCCGGCTTTCACATTAAAAACTTACATAGAGAGAACCCAACATCTGCGACAAAACCGCAATGTTGAGCAGTTATTCCTAGGTATACGTAAACCTGGGGTGCGACTGGTTGGAACACCTCCGCGTTTGGTGCACTCTGGGCAACGTGGGCGATGACGCATCATTGATTGCTCCTCTGGAGTAGCTGGCGTCAACGTCAACGGCCAAGAGTCCGACCGACCGGCCCTTCTCAGGGCCAGCTGACCCCATTGCACGAGGGGGTCGGGGTATGGCGGGCCTGCAAGGCCCGCGGTGGTGGTCGCTCCAGGTACCCCTCTGCTGTTATCAGAGGAGACACTGCGAGCGACGTGTTGATCCGAGGGGATCAGGGGACGGGTCGGCCCACTGCTCGCGCAGGGGCCGACGGGCACTTGTGCCGCCGCCGGTGAGAGAGGACTAGCCATCCTCTCGCGTTCCGTAATCGGTGGGTGATCAGCAACGACCTAACTGGTGGCTCCAGAAGGGTACGCTGTGATCTTGCTGACCGGAGGGCTTGCCTTTATTGGCCGGCCCACGACAAGGAAAAGTCTATAACACCCGACAGCAAAGTCGTAAAAACCTATGGATACCAGCCGACCTCCATAGTATATAGGCTTATCCAGGTGCAGGGGGCTCCGCCTGGATGGACCACCTTTCCCCCATACTCGTGGGATAAGATATGGACACATTAATAAATTCATTGAATAAACCGGACCGATCTATCAACAACAACAAAGGCTTACACAACACGGATACCGAGAATGACGGAGTCTGCGCGGAGGTCGCGCAGCACTCAGGCGTGGAGGGGACGCCAAACACCACGGCGGTGTCGGAGAAATTCGACACCGCCAACGAGCGAAGTAGGGCAAGTAGCCCGGCGGGTCTGGGCGTGCAGCGGACCCGCAAGCGCAGGAGGCGCGCAAAGGCTCGGGCGGGGGAGGACGTGTCGGATGAGGACTTTACCCTCACCGGGACGACCTCCTCCTCCAGCAGCGATGAGGCGAAACCGGCGTCCAAGGTGGCTACTGGCCGCCGAGGGGCGTGTGGTGGCGTGAGGGCCGGGCAATCCACCCGAGCCCCCTCGGCTCTTGTAAGGGCCGCGGGAACCTCACCGCCGAGGCCTTCCACCTCGGCGGTGTCGGTGTCGGAGCCGTGCGGGAGGACGCGGTCACTCCTGGAGAGACTCCAGAGGGTGGCTGCGTCGTCCCAGGGGTCCCCGGACCCTCAGCAGGAGGAGATGCTGAACATTGTGTTCGGCATCGCCTCCGAAAACGAGGCTCTCGCGGCACAGCTGGCCGAGTCCCGTCGGGAGACGGCTCGGCTAGCTGCAGCTCTGGAGGAGCTAAAGAGGGTGGTGGCGAGCTCCGCCCAGCCGGCACAATCAGCGCAGCCGGTGAGAACGACGCGATCGGCAAGAATGACGCAGCCGGCGCAACCATCGCCGCCGCAGCGGCTCGCGCAGTCGGTGCAGCCAGAGCAGCTGGCGCAACCGGTGCAGCTGGCTCAGCCGACGCGGTCGTCTAGGACGACGCAGTCGAGGGCACCACCGGAGTCCTGGTTGCCGTATGTGGAGGCGCTCGAGGAGCGTATGATGAGTCGGATGGAGGCCTTACTAGACTCCATCCGCCGTCCGCCTCTGGCGCCTCCGGTGGCCGGTTACGTGGCTGCAGCCCGGAAGGTCCGTACGCTCCCGGCTGCGGGAGAGGCCCTGCCGGAGCCGGCCCGTCGCCCCGCTCCCGCTCAAGGCCCCACTCCTGCTCAGAGCAAGGGTAAGGGCAAGGGGAAGGGCAAGGGGAAGACGTCCCCAGCCCTGGCCCCAGCCCCAGCCCCAGCCGTGGTTCCGGCCACCTCCACCCCATTGGAAGGGGGCTGGGAGGTGGCTGGAGCCAACAAGAAGAGGCGGAAGGCCGCCAAGAAGGCCAGGAAGGCCGCGGCCGCCGCGAAGACAGCGCCGGGGAAGCTCCGTGCCCCTCGTACCACGGCCGTCGTCGTCACCCTGACGGCGGAGGCAGCGGGTAGGGGCATGGGGTATGCCGAGGTGTTGGCCAAGGTGAAGGCCAACGTCGACCTCAGGGCCCTCGAGATCCCGGGTGTCCGGTGCAAGAGCACACGGACGGGAGCCCGGCTTCTTGAGGTCCCTGGCGCCGCCAGTGGCCCCAAGGCCGACGCCCTAGCGGCTCGGCTGAGGGAGTCGCTGGACGCAGCCGACGTCCGGGTGTCCAGGCCCATTAAATGCGCAGAAGTGCGCATTACGGGCCTGGACGACTCCGTCACTGCAGAAGAGCTCAGGCTCGCCGTGGCGGAGGCCGGGGACTGCTCCCCGGACACAGTAAAGGCCGGAGCTATACGCTTCGGCCGCGGTGGACAGGGGGCAGCAGTTGTCGGCTGCCCTATCGCGGCGGCCCAAAAGGTCGCAGACGGGCGGAGCCTCCTGGTGGGAGGCTTCCTGAGGGCGCAGGCACGGCTCCTGCAGGCCCGACCGGCCAGGTGCTTCAGGTGCCTGTCGGTGGGCCATGTGGGGGTGCACTGCACGGCGGAAGTGACGGCGGGTGACCGTTGCTTCCGCTGTGGCCAACCCGGTCACAAGGCCGGCACTTGCGATGCCCCGCTGCACTGCTTTAGGTGTGCAGCGGGAGGCAAGCCGGCCGACCACAGGGTTGGCAGCAAGGCCTGCGCCGGAGGGGAGCCGAAGCCGGGAGGCCGGCCTTCCGCCTCCAGTTCACAGCGGGATGCGGAGATGGGGGTTCCATAATGGATCCTCAACTCCGCATCCTGCAGGTGAACGTTGGCCACGGTGCCCATGCTCAGGATCTTCTGCGCCAGAGCATGGCACAGTGGGCCATAAATGTCGCCGCTGTCGCCGACCCATACACCCACCGGTTCCTCGGGCCTACCTGGGAAACCGCGCTGGATGGGTCGGCGGCACTGGTGCACAACCCTGCCGCCGGCAGCCCCCCTCTTGCCGTCGTTGCAAGGGGACCCGGCTGCGTGGCGGCGGCGGTTGGGGATATAGCGGTCGTGGCCGCTTATATCACGCCGAACCGAGACCAAGCTGCATATGAGCAGTGGCTCCGTCAGCTGGCCGTCGTCGTCAATGCCTGCCAGCCCCGTCCGGTCCTTGTGCTCGGGGACTTCAACGCCTGGTCGTATGCCTGGGGTTCCCGACACGAAAGGGGCGCGACGGGGCATAGAGGCAGGGCACTGGTGGACTGGGCCGCACGACTCGGCCTAGTCCTCCTAAATCGGGGAGCCGTGGACACGTTCGTGACCTCGAGGGGTAGCTCCATCGTGGACCTATCGTTCGCGAGCCCCTCGTTGGCGCGACGTGTTCAGGGCTGGCGCGTCGTTTTGGGGGAGGACACAAGTTCGGATCACCGATACATTCGGTTTGACGTGTCCCCCCCTGCGAGCGACGCGCCGGCTGCACCGGCTCCACCCGAGCCACGTTGGGCGCTTAAGCGACTTGATCGGGAGCTCCTCCTGGAAGCCGCCATCGTACAGCCCTGGGCCCCTGCGCCGGACAGGCCTGTCTGCATAGACGATGATGCGGAGTGGTTCCGGGAGGCCATGACCCGTGTCTGTGACGCGGCGATGCCTAGGGCTCCGCCCTATAATCCGAGGGGTCAGGTCTACTGGTGGTCGTCGGAGATCGCGCAGCTCAGACGGGGCTGCGTGATCACGCACCGCCGGTGGGCCCGATTCCGTAGGAGGCGTCGCCGCCCCGCAGATGCGGAGGCCCGAGAGGCGGAGTTGTACGAGGGATACAGGGAGGCCAGACGAGCCCTCCGAGCGGAGATAAGGCGTTCCAAACGGGATGCCTTCCGCGAGCTGCTGGAGACGCTGGAGCGGGACCCTTGGGGGCGGCCCTACCGGATGGTGAGGGGCAAGCTGCGCCCCAAGGCCCCGCCGTTAACCCGGTGTCTCCAGCCGGATCTGCTCGGAGGAGTTGTTGGCTCCCTGTTCCCAGCGCGGGCGGTGGAACATGTTCCACCGCAGATGACTCCGCCTCGGTTGCGCATGGCGCCCGACGTGGAAGACGACGACGTGCCCGAGGTCACTTGGGTAGAACTAGAGCTGGCGGTGAGAAGGCTAAGAGCCAAACACACCGCCCCGGGACCCGACGGCATTCCAGGCCGAGCGTGGGTCCTAGCTCTAGTCGACGACGCTCTCGAGCCCCGACTGAGAGGGCTTCTCAGCGCATGTTTGGAGCGGGGCCAGTTTCCGAAATTGTGGAAGACGGGGAGACTGGTCCTCATCCGAAAGGAGGGGCGCCCGGCGGACTCGCCGTCCGCCTACCGGCCCATAGTGTTGCTCGACGAGGTGTGCAAGCTCTTTGAAAGAGTAATTGCGAAGCGCCTCGTCGAGCACCTCTCAAGAGTGGGGCCGGACCTGGCGGATGGCCAATATGGCTTCCGCCAGAGGCGCTCCACCGTGGATGCCATCATGCGCGTGAGGGCTCTGGCGGAGGATGCAGTAGCCCAGGGTGAGGTGATGTTGGCGGTGTCCCTGGACATCGCCAACGCGTTCAACACCTTGCCCTGGAGTTGCATTAGGGAGGCGCTCGTGTATCACGAAGTGCCTCTCTACCTCCGCCGCATAGTCGGGGCGTATTTGACGGAGAGAGCCGTCATCTACCCAACCGTGACCGGTCTCGGTCGGCGTGAAATGTCGTGCGGTGTTCCACAGGGATCGGTCCTGGGGCCGCTCCTGTGGAACATCGGATACGACTGGGTGCTTCGCGGTGAGCTCGTAGGCGGTGCCGCCGTCACGTGCTACGCGGACGACACGCTCGTGACGGCGTGCGGGGCGACGTACCGCGAAGCGACCCGAAAGGCCACGACCGCGGTTGCCCAAGTCGTTAGGCGGATCCGGCGGCTGGGTCTCGAGGTGGCCCTGCATAAAACCGAGGCCCTGTTCTTCCATGGGCCTCGGAGCAAGCCACCCGAGGGATCCAGTCTCATCGTGGGAGGAAATCGCATCGGCATCAAGCCCCAAATGAAATATTTGGGGCTCGTGCTCGACGGCCGATGGGACTTCGGAGAGCACATCCGAAGTCTGGCCCCCAAATTGAAGGGCACAGCTCTTGCTCTGGCTCGGCTGTTGCCCAACATGAGGGGGCCCGATGACTCCTGCAGGAGACTCTACGCGGGGATCGTGCGGTCCATGGCCCTGTATGGGTGCCCAATATGGGCGGAGGCCCTGAGGACCAGAACTGTGCGGATGCTGCGCGCTCCGCAGCGGGTTCTGGCCATCAGGGTCATCCGAGGGTACCGCACGATCTCCTTCGAGGCGGCGAGTCTCCTTGCCGGAACTCCGCCATGGGACCTGGAAGCGAGAGCCCTTTCGCAACTGTACCAGTGGCGAAAGGAGGCGCGGGAGCAGGGATGGAACCCCGAGCCTCGAGAAATCGAGGCCGTGCAGTCCCAGCTCCGCCAGGCCATCGTGGTGGAGTGGAAGGAACGACTTGGGCAACCAAGCGCAGGGCACGCCGCAATAGCGGCGGTAAGGCCCATCATGGAGGATTGGCTGGAGAGGCGACACGGAAGCCTCTCCTACCGACTGACGCAGGTGATCTCAGGGAAGGGGTGCTTCGGGGACCACCTGCATCGGATCAGGAAGGAGCCAACGCCTGAGTGTCATCACTGCGACGCGAGCGAGGACTCAGGGCTGCACACGCTGGCGGACTGCCCGGCGTGGGAGGCGCCGAGGCGTGACCTCGTGGCAGCCATCGGGGTGGGAGTCCTCTCGCTCGGCAGCATGATTGCGGCAATGGTGCGGAGCGCGAGCGCGTGGGCCGCCGCCGCCTCCTTCTGCGAGCATGTAATGCTCGCGAAGGAGGTGGCGGAGCGCGCCCGGGAGAGACTTAGAACTCTCCCGGTCCGCCGAGCCCGCAACTTGCTCGCCGCGCGTCGCAGGCAACTCAGGCGCCGGAGGTCGCTTAACGACCTCCGTCCTCCATGAGCGCAGGCCTGGGGGTGGCGGGTGAGGCCACCTGTCACCCCAGCAGAAGCAGGCCGGGACGGTGGGGCGACTAGCGCCCCTCCCCCAAACCGGGGCAAGACGGGGACACCGTGGTTCCCAAACCCGAGGGGGCCATCTCGAAACCGGAGATGGCCCAGGGTCAGTCGGGGTGCGAGGGATATGCTCTATGGGCAACCTTACACCCCGGCGTCTGTAGACCCGAGACGGCGTGCGGTTTTAGTCGGTTCAAGCCCGACATAACCGCCCCCGCTGGCACGCGGGGGGGTATCCGAAGGGATTTCCGCACGATAAAAAAAAAAAAAAAAAAAAAAAAGGTATACGTAAACCTCACAATGAAGTAGGATCACAGACCCTGGCGCGTTGGGTAAAAAAGATTTTACAAAACAGTGGGATCGACATCACTATATTTGGCGCTCACAGCACCAGGTCGGCATCTACATCTGCCGCACACAGATCCGGGGCGAGTCTGGAGATGATTCGGAGGGCCGCAGGCTGGAGTGACACTTCCAATGTTTTCATTAAGTACTATTGTAGAGATGTTGTACAAACAAGACAAGATGATTTCTTTAATTCAATATTTAATTAACGCATAAAGACCTCAGGATATTTACCTTTATTTTAATTGACGTAATCGTTAAGTGAACGATAAACGTATAATGACCTTTGCGTCTATTATTGTGACTTTAAATTCTTTCCCCTTTTATTTCGTTCTTCTCTTCGTTTATATGGGCAAAAATAAAAGTCGACTTATTGATCTGAATATTTTATTTAATTCTCTGTTAAATCCATATCCGTTTTGTTTAAGTAAATTTAAATTACTCTAAACATCTGCAAGTAAATCATGTAATCGTCTTCGGTTGACACCCGAAGTATAATTAAGAATCAAACGAACTTACCTAGTGATGTTTGATTCCAATTATACGAGGGTGTCAACCGAAGACGATTACATCATCCCAACCCCCCCAAAGAAATCCCAAATACACAATATTAAAATAAAATATTCATTACTCCACTCCTGTTTCTCTGAAATAATGAAGTTGCCGCGTTGATGCACTTGACAGCTGGTGGAGCGAGCGAGACGGGAGATATTTTTTTTTTCTAGGTTTGTTACATCCATAGATCCTCTAAATGTGTGATAAGCATGGCCTACTCACGTACTGCTGCAAGTAAATCATGTAATCGTCTTCGGTTGACACCCTCGTATAATTGGAATCAAACATCACTAGGTAAGTTCGTTTGATTCTTAATTATTTGTTCCTAAATATATTTATTAAACGAAATCTGCATATCTTATTTCATTTACCGCCACCTATGTCTGTTTTGGTCAACTAATTCACTTTTATTCCCGTTCAATCGAATTATGAAAGTTTGCTTCGCCAACTACTAGATGACTCTCTAATACAAATTCATAAATTTGCATCACTTATTTTTTATTACTTCTATAGCCCGTTACACACCCCTTTCATACTCACAATTGGTATACGTCCAGGCACACATGGTCGTCATCCCTTTCGCGGGTGGCTAAAACAGCGGGTGGAGGGCTTACCCCGTCCCTCACACCCGCAGCCATGCTCAGGGCGGCATGAGCCCTGCCCACTCGACAATAACCGGCTGGAGCGCCTCCACGGTAGCAAAGCCAGCACGTAGAGACTCCAGCCGGGACGACTGCCGCCATCCGCCCGGTACAGCATCATCTGCCGATAAACTTCGGCGAGCACTTCTGCCTCTAACGAGACGAGACGAGCAGCGATAATCCTCTCCAGCAATTTACCCGTCTCATCCAGCAACACGATAGGCCTGTAGGCCGAGACCGAGTCGGTAGGCCGTCCCGGCTAAGATCTTTGGAGCCTAAGCCAACCTCACTTGCTAATTGGTGCATGCACCCGCTTACCGACGCATAAGGCTCTGACGAAGGTGCCCTTTTCGCTGTCACAACATGTAATCATTGACCAAATTGGCTAAATCCTAAAATATATGAACAGCTGACAAGTTTTAAGCATTGAGGCCGATACTGAAAGATTATTTACATGACTGAATGATCTATCAGTTATTACTATAGTGCTATAGTGCATTACACTGCCGTCCTCAAACAAAAAGGCGACTAAGTGACATCTAGTAAATTTTCACATGTTAAATTTGAAAGATATTAATATTAATCAATAGCAACTTTATTCTCGTAAATGCTCAATAAATATCCGACGTCTTTTTTTTTTTTACGTGCGGAAATCCCTTCGGATACCCCCCCGCTGGGCAGCGGGGGTGCTTATGTCGTGTCTCGACTAAAACCGCACGGTGTCCTCCCCAAGTGTCCGTTGCCGGGCACCCCGGGTAAGCCCTCGAAAGGATAACCCCAGGGTTGCCGGCGGACTTTGGCCGCCACCGCGGCCTCGCCTGGTGGGGTCGGGTTTTATCCCGCTTCGGTGAGTTGGCAGGCGTGTGTAGGGCCACACGACACGCCTCCGCCACGGCCTGCTTCTGTAAGGACGGCGAGTCAGCCAACTGCCGTCCTCAGGCCCAATATCCGACGTCTGATATAATTATGACAACATTAATGCAGATTTATAGAAAACAGTACAAAAGCTGAAAGATGAAGGCATACCTATGCGTATGCCTTCATCTTTCAGCTCTAGCTCGAAATTTGTTTTTGTCATTAGCTGCTTTTTGGTTTATAATAATAATATAATAGCTTTATAATATTTTATTAAGTGCAAATTTCAGCCTTTTTTTTTTTACGTACGGAAATCCCTTCGGATACCCCCCCGCCGGCCGGCGGGTGTGGTTAATACTAAACTATCTGATTTAGCTAGTGAGGATTCTTCTTCTTTTTTATTGTGTATTCATTATCTTACATTTATTAAATCCTTGACATATTTTTAGCTTTCCACCCTATATTAGCTTTATTTGCTTGTCTTATGATAAGGGCATTATTGAATGTGGTAATAAGCTGTATATTTTCTAAGTGTAAATTCTATCTTACAAAATAAGTTTTTGTTTGGAAATAAATTATTATTTCCTTTATTAAATTTTAATTATATTTTTAAATACATTCTATATTAAAAAGTTACGAACGCTTCATAATTATCTCCTGATTGTATCATCAGATTATAAAGGGAGTTGAGACAGATAGACGTGTTAATGATAGACGCAACAAGTTTCTCTACGGCGAAGCCGAAAAGTGAATGTCATTTTTGTACATTGCCAATTAATATATTTTTCTGCAATTATAGCAAACCACATTTCTAAGTAATAAAAAAACACCTCATAGAAAACAGCATGAATAATAAATACTGCATATAATGTTAAAGTATTAGGTTACACATAATTTAATTCCACAGAATATATTATTATACATTTTGTTTCATTAAATGAAACTAGCCAAGTAAAAAATATATTCATTGTCTCTCATTTATCTAAATAAAGTGTCTTATATATTCATTCAAATCAAGAAGATTGCATTTTTTTTTGTCTCCAGGTAGTATCTCTCTTTGCAGCTTACTGTATGGCGTTCATAAAAAAATTTGGATATCTTGTGGTGGCGGTGGCGTCTACCTATCACCATCACTTTTGGTCCTAAAACAGTTAAATCTGTTTAAATAAAAATACAGTTATAATTATTGCTAAACTCGAAACTTTAAAACAGCTCCACCGATTCGGATTATGTATTTTTTGCTGTGTTCGTAAATATCAGAACAAGGTTTATAAAAGTAAAATGCACGGGATAATATCGGCAACTAAGTAACGCGGGATTGCTATAAATAAACAAAGTTCACGGGAAGCTCTTAAATTCAAATATAATATCACAGTTCGCTGCAATTGAAAAACAAAACCTAGAATAATGCAGTTGATCTGTGCATTCACCATGTCAATTTCAGATGAATACGCGCTGACATCGATATGAAATCGTTTATTTCATTTTGACAAAAATGTGTAGTTCAGTCATTTCATTTTTGACTTTTTACCCGACTGTGGCAGTAAAAAAGCAGCGTTAGATTGAAATTATATCATTTATCATAATAGTTGATTTTTGGCCTCAAATGTTTTAATCATTGCAAAGTTGATATGGGGTAGCCATATCAACTTTGCAATAATTAAAACAATGAAAAGATAGGCATGAAAAAAATTAAAATCGACCACCAAAAAAGCCATTTTTATCCTTACTACGTACAAAGACTCTAACGAATATTGAAGAATCTATGGGTTACCGAACGTGTAAAAAGTACTTCTTTTTTTGTTTTTATTTTTATTGCTAACACATTTTCCGTAAAATACACATTCTAACAGCATACACAATAACCTTATATTTCTTTTTTACAAGACTAAGTTCATTTCAGACTGCAGAAGAAGAAATAAGCCTAAACGAAATCACTATAAAAGAACTATCTCTAGAGATTGTAGAACACAGGCGCTGCTTTGATTAATGTGCACTCTGAACACCGGTAACGAGTCTGTGGGGAGAATCTAGTTTTTTTGTTATACGGTACTCTAATGGAAAAGCTAGTGCTACGTGCTTTTAATGAACTTAAGAATTTTTATTATGAGTATGCGTTTTGCTAGGAGCACAGTTTGTTATGCCATCCTACATTTTTGTATCAAAATGTTTTGAAAATTGTTAGCTGTTATGTTACCTGAGTTCGTGTTTTATGATTCGATGCACAGACACTGTAACTAAAAGAAAAAGGCTATTCAATAATATTCTATATTATACCTTACAAGCTGTTACTCGTGGCTCCACCCGGGTGAACTAGTCCTGTTCTCACAACACACAAAAACTTAATAAAAAGTAACATAAATTATATTATGCTTATCCAGCTCGGTAGAAACAACTTCGAGAAAGAAGTCACCAAAGAGCAGAGCGAGCTAATCTTGGGGTTTCTTTGAAGGATAAAATTCAAAATGATGTCATCCGATGACATAACTCGCAGAATAAGCAAGCTGAAGTGGCAATGGGCCGACCACATCTGCCGAAGGACCGATAGCCGATGGAGCATACGAGTCCTAGAGTGGAGACCACGAATCGATAAACAGAAGGTAGGACGTTCCCCAGCAAGATGGACGGACGACCTGAAAGAGGTAGCTGGGATGGACTGGATGCGCAAGGCGGAGGATCGGGTGCTATGGCGTACAATGGGAGAGGTCTATATCCAGCAGTGGACTGCAATAGGCTAATTGATTGATTGAGTATAGATATAGATAAGGTACTAAAAGTAGTGAAGGAGTCAGCCTTACGATCAAAAGGTCCCGGTTACCTAGACATTACACTGCCGAGAACCCACTCTCAATGTTAGCATTTTAGTTTAGCTTCAGGGGTTAAGGGGGATACTAGTCATTTTGGTTACTAATACTCTTTAAACAACATAGTAGTATGTTGTTTAAAGAGTATCTCTTGAAAGTCTCTTTTGTCAAGTTAAAATCAAGAGTCTCTTTTGAAAGTTGTACAGATTTGCCATGATTTGCAATTTGCCATCGTGGCGGCCGTGGCTACTTTAAATAAAATCTCTCGACACGTATGGCATTTCCGCAATGAAATGGGTGTAGAAATACATATAAAATTTTCTAGTTAGTTTAAAATGTCTATCATCGAACCAACGTATTGTAACGGGAAATGGCCCTTTAAGCTATCTTCGTCACTAGCTTGGCAGTAATCGTCTAAACCTAACTAAACATAAAACTAAACTGTGAAATTAAATTCCTAACCGATTTATTTTAAATAATGTACGCCGTGATTATTCTCCTCACTGAATTAATTTAACCTTCGGTTTATATTATATATTAACTAATGTTCTAATCTTTTGAGTTTTGTTGAAATAAAATGAACTCTATCTGCATAAAATCTAGTTTCTATATACGATATTGATTTAAATGTCAAGTTATCATTTACGGTCGTAGATTGTATCTACCAGGTAACTGAGGTTTTCTGGATCCAGATTATATGATAATGGCCTGTATTTTTTTATATTTCATATGTTTTGTCGTGAGCTCATATATATATTTTTTTTGGTTGATATTAAATCAACATATTTTCTCCTCCTCTCTCTCAAGAGTAATTTAATTCTGTTATCAGTACCTCCACTAACGCTAAACGTATAATAGTATTCTTCTCTTTTTTTATATTAGTATACACTAATTAATACCATTACAAGTTTAACCGACCCGTCGTAAATCGCCTCACATATCTAGGTTTGCCTGCATTCCAATGTAGGTTTCGTTCGAGACTGGTATAAATACTGATTTAACACGAGTTCATCTGTTTTAGCTTGTAAATATAATTTATGGATTTCAGGCAGACCCCAGAAATGCTACACACTGATAACTTGCTCAAACTGAAAACCCAAATGGTTCCAGGAGCTAAAATTGTATTTAAATTACCTATTAAGTAAGCTGATTGTAACACATATATTTATTTATTGCTGTATTCGACTAAAATACTCCCTCTCGTTAGAAAACTGTGTGCAAATAATGATATTTCAGATGTCTCTGAATGAACCTACTAAAACCACACGCCGTCTCTTATGTGTTCTTTGCACTTTACAAGTCGAATATTAATTGAGTTCACCAACGACCATTTCTTTGTATTACTGATACTATTTTCATGTGTTACTCGATATATTGCAAATGTTAGATGAATAATTAGCCACTTAGATAATTTACTCTAATATATTACTCGTCAACTTCTGATCATTCAAATCAATGTTCTATAAGTGATAACGGAATAATTATTTATACTTGCTCTAATTCTCGAATGATGTATTCAGCCGTGTTAAAATGCACTTAATTATTTGATTACAGTGCCTAGATAAAATATTATAATGATAATGATATTTCACGTAATCATTTAAATCACTTCCAAACGTAATTTTATATAAATTCAGACCACAGTTCTTTATCTTGCTATTCAAACCAATATACTATAAAATAGTAGAAATTTACCAGAAAACTTCAATTATATTATTTAGTAATATATTTAAAGTTATATAACAAACTATCACGATTTATTCAGACAATGTTCTGGAACTATTTTCGATATATCTATTTTTAATTATTGAATAATGTATTTATCCACAACTTTACTATAAAATTCACGGTTACTTTAATTAAAACACAATGGATTTGCTGTTGGACTGATTAAGTTATTTATGATAATTATCTTGTAAACAAAGACTTAACGCGACATAATTTACGTAACACTTCACTTCGGTTAGTTATCACTTAAATAAACGTACTTAGTATGATGTTACCTACGAGTCCTATTAATCCGCCTCGACAGATTAACCTAAATAATTCTAGACTCAAATGGCCCTAATGTTTACCTTCGGTCTACTGTCCCGTACCAAAGACAGCAGGTGTGTTTGATTTGACGTGTGAATTTATGCGAATTGTGTGAAAGGGAATAACAATGCGAACTAAACTAAGGATAAGGAATGGAATAGCTTGCGAAAACCCCTAAAACTATTCCACGGATCCTAGATTATAGGAAATAGGTGTTTGAAACGCTTCCGAAATCAGACTCAATCCCAGAATTTAAGGCTATGTTACCTACCAGTTCTTTTTTGCCACGTTTCAGGAATTTGGGTTTTATTGAGAAAGGTATTTATAAAATATAGGAATCTTTAGATATTCAATCCAAAGAGCGTTATCATTTGTCACTGTCTAGTATGCACAACTCGTCAAAAGAATCACCAATTATATTAGCATAACACAGCCAACGAAATTACCAACTATTTTAACAGAGCGTGTGCACTTCAACCAGCTACAATGAAAACTAACCCATGTCCCCGTTCGAAATCAGTTTTTATATTCTACTGACTCCCCGCTTGGTGCGTCTTAGTGACGTCACACGCCTCCTCGTCGCTTGGGTATCAGGTAGTATTTTTTTTTGAGAAATGACCTACGCATTAGACCTTTCTTGTACTTAAAATAGCATGCCAATATTATTTTAAACCAAACATCTTAACTAGTTCAAATTAAGCATATTTTAATTATATACACACCATTAACCTTAAATTACTAGCATTCTATGCAACATGCTACGTTTAACACTTAACTCTCAATCTACGTAATACAAACTCATTGTCAGGCAAAGCATAGCGACATTCAATCGTGCAAAATTTGGTAAACGCGTCCGTTTACTAACCAACAGTCTCGTATCAAAGCTTGACAAAGAAATCAAATTACATCTTATTTGGTTCTTAAAACCCTTTATAAATTATTTTAATACGCATTAACCAATGAGATAATGTAGACGTCCATAGAGTTCATTTTGCAATAATTAACACGTGTCAATATTTATTTATTTCAAATACGCCGTGAAGACGAATAATTTTTTATGTTGTATGAATGGTATTTGTATTGTTAACAGATGTGAGGTAAAAATTCTCAGCGTTGTTTCGCCATCGTGGCGATATAAATAATACCATTTCAGTATTTCGTTGGTCTGACAGACCAATGCGCGGTCATATATTACTAACAGTTGCACGCGGTTGTGTCCGGGTGGAATTCTAATCCCGTTCCTGGCTCCCATGGGAACAAATTTCAGGGATGAAAAGTAGCCTAAGCGTTATTCCAGACTGTAATCTATCCCTGTACCAATCTCAGCCAGATTCGTTCAGCCGTTAGAGGTGATTAGGTAACAAACATCCAAACAAATTTCACATTTATAATATAAGTAGGATAGTAGGAAGTAGGATATTAGTAGGATGTGTGTTACTATTTGATGCGGGTATACGAAGTTTAATTCAATTTAAACTGCGTTAGCACATTTTTCTCAATGATATTCATTGAGTAAGACGTGCAAACTCAATTTCATTATCATCATCATCATCATATCAGCCGTAGGAAGTCCACTGCTGAACATAGGCCTCCCCCATTGACTTCCATTTAGTTAAATGGATTTTCACTAGGGAACCAAAACATACGTGCACACAAATACACACGCTTTGAGGGAGGTATTGAAAAAAGGGCAGGTCAAACGCACTCAAAACCAGCGGCCTTAAAGGCTAAAAAGTTTATTAACTGAAAAGGACGCTCGTGAAGTACGTAAGGACAGAAGCAGATGGCTGTTGTATCTGCCTACCACGGAGGCTTGAACCATAGATAGATATATAGAAAGAAATACTGTATACGGGGCCCTACCAAGATTTTCGGAGCCCAAGTCAATCTCACCTACAAGGTGGTACATGCTGATTGACAGCTCTGGTGTATAGTTTCCTCTCGGGATTAGGAGGTCAGACGTCTATGGCTAAGGCCAAATCAACATAAAGATTAGGACAGCGGCTCCAAAAATTTGGATGCAACCAGGACTATAGCTGTGGTGATGATGACTTTAATAGTACAGGTATACATAAGTTAACACTGGGGTTATCATTTCGAGGGCTTACCCGGGGTGCCCGGCAATGGATACTTGGGAAGGACACCGTGTGGTTTTAGTCGGTCCGATTCCGACACTCCCACCCACATCGTCGGCACCGATGGGGTGAAGCCCGTGGGAGATTCCACACGTAAAAAAAGAAAAAGGTATACATAAGCAGAATATGATGAATATGCAACGGGTGGTTTTATCACTAAAAGCTTATTCTTCCAAGTCTACACATATGGATGTCAACAAATTAAAATGTCAATAAATTAAATTCTATTATATTTCTGAGTGAAAATATGTTGGCAAATGAATTAGCAGAAAGTGGTTGATATAAGGTGAATACATATCACTAAATATACAAAAACTAGCTAATCTCTGAGTAGAGTCCTTATCAAACAAACTTTTTAAAAATCGAAGTCTTCGACGTAACCCATGTACACACTTTAGAACTTGTAAACATTAATAATGCTAAAGTATTTCTCTTAACATTGTGAAGGTCAAAATCATACTTACAAAACTCTCATAATTTTTAAACAAACAAAAAATTGATAAGAAACATATATTTTGCCGAGCCTTGATAGTAAAAGGAAGTATTCATGATCTTTCTCAAGCCCCTAACCTCGAGAGGAAAGCTTATCAGTAGTCTCAGCATGCAGGTGAGGTTGGCTTAGACCGCGAATACCTTTATAGGGACACATATTTATTTATTGATTTTCATTGAAGATAAATTTTATCATCAACTGTGACGTGTTACATCTGAGGGACGGGTGTCCTTTCCAAATTACTTAATTTAACACGTCGCACACCAGTGGTGACATGTTGCACGATTCATGCATCGACATTTTCAAACAAAAGTATGTATATTCATTTTAACGTTATCAAATTCTAGTTTGCAACAAAATAAAATTTTACACACGTATACCTACTCACACTTAATAATTCCTCTAAGGGGTAGACAAGGGTATATTACACTTTATACGTAGATAAAGCTTTGACTTCAAGAACTAGGAATAGAGCCATTGTCGTTTTATTTGTAACTTCAGTTGAATATCAATAAAAAGCAGTTCCAATTTGTCTTCAGCAGTGCTAAGCACTATTTTTCTTATAATTTTTTTTATATAAATAAACAGTTTTACCAAACAAAAATTAATAATGTGTAATCTGATTTTACACATTTCCATTTCTTCTGCGTTATAATGGCATATCTTCGTAGTTTTCACTCGGTAATAGTTACTGACACGAAGCTACCAGTTCGTGTAAGCACGTCAGCTGTCACGCTGTACATACGCTGTCTTTGTTGTCATGCCAAAACGTCAAGCTCAGGCCGCTTTACGACTTTGACAGATCAGTGAAAACATTTAGTAAAGTGTACGTGGATGTACCTAAGTTAAATAATTTCATACCTATACTATATATATTCTGCGCCTATAGCGCAGAAATATAATCCTCTAGCAAATGTTTCTACACTGGTTTTAGAATAATTATTTCAGTGTGCTAATAGTTAATAATAATTTTATGTAAAAGTTGTTAAATTTATGTTGGACCCATGATAATATTGTCTCTGATCTAAGTTAGTGAGTCATGCTGTTATCGTTGACGAAATGTTGGTGCTAATACACCTCTGCTCATGACCACGGAGAGATACGAGCATATTATTATTATATTTTCCCGTGATCATGAGCAGATCAGCAGCAGGTCAGCTAGGCCTGAATCATCATCATTACCTTAGCGATAACCTCGGTTGCATACGAGGCGTTAACCTCGGAACTTGGTTATCTTCCCGTTTCGTCTTTGGCTTATTTTTGTTACTATGGGAAGCGACTACCTTCTGACCCCGCCAAACCCAAAAGGAAAACCAACGAAAGATCCTGGTTCATTATTTGACAGCAATACTGAATGTCAGGTAAAATTGGCTTGAGTCTCGAAGTCTGAGTACGTGCAATATAAGAATGTTACGTAGCAAATTGTGCAATAAAATTTATATGGAAACCGCAATCAATAAAAATTATAGTCTTGCTTATTAATGTTTATTTCACCGTTATTGCTCATACTATTTTATTTCTTTTCATTTATTCGAATATTAGATTTCGTGTACGTAGAACGAAACCTCACAAATGTTAGTTCCCATATATTTCTTTATACAGTTCTATCTAAGTTCAATCTACACGTACCTACGTTTAAAAAGTGTAAAGTAAATAAATACTTTTGTTTTATTTAAAAGTGCCGTTAATGTCGTCTCATAATTAAATGGTAGTGATAATGTGACCGCATCCAATTAATTGAGACTTATGATAGCTATTCTAGAATGAGGACAAAAAGTAAATTCATTGGTGTTATCTTCGGGTTGGTAGTGGTTTACTTGATGATTTTCTATTTCTACTTTCAAAGTTATAGCAGACGAGATAATGTATTAACTGTTAGCTTGAAACACGTTGTGGTTCACATAGATTTGAAGGGAGCACCTCCAAAATTGAAATATTTAGCAAGTCTTCTACCGTTGTTAAAGAGATTAGGAGTGAACGGCCTATTGATGGAATATGAAGACTCGTTTCCATATCAAGATGCACTAGCTAGTTTGAGTTCAAATAAGCCTTATAATAGAAAAGATGTAAGTTTATTGATTCTATGTGCCAAGGTTATTGCTCAATATAGCCAGCAGAAGCAGGCCGGGACGGTGGGGCGACTAGCGCCCCTCCCCCAAACCGGGGCAAGACGGGGACACCGTGGTTCCCAAACCCGAGGGGGCCATCTCGAAACCGGAGATGGCCCAGGGTCAGTCGGGGTGCGAGGGATATGCTCTATGGGCAACCTTACACCCCGGCGTCTGTAGACCCGAGACGGCGTGCGGTTTCAGTCGGTTCAAGCCCGATATAACCGCCCCCACTGGCCGGCGGGGGGGTATCCGAAGGGATTTCCGCACGAAAAAAAAAAAGGTACGTAGGCTATATAAATTGGTTGAAGATAGAGATAAGAAAAAAAATTTGTTTTAATTACAAATGTTCACATGAAAATATCCTATAAAAAAACCATTTATCGTTTTATCATAATATTCGCTTTCAAGCGTTCCACGGCAAAGTCAGATATTTTTATTATAAACTTACGCACTTAACTTACTTACTTAACTTACTTACTGTCTATTCCCGAAAGGCCTCCAACATGTTTTCCATCTCACGTACAGAGGGTGACACTATAGCCAACTAGGCACCTTTTCCTGATGCCATACTGCTACTGAAATTTTTCTAATCTCCTCGAGCACAGCAATCAAGTTCATTACTGTTGTGCCACTATAACAATAAATAAAGTAAAGCACCTCATCACTACATCGGCACCATTCTTGGCACTTTAAATTGAAAAATAACAATTCATCTTTTATTGTTTCAAATTGAATTATTTTTACAGCTCAAACATTTTCTGAAACAAGCAGCCAAGTTGCGAATAGAGATAATACCTTTGATTCAAACATTTGGCCACATGGAACATGTACTAAAACTAAAACAATATGAGCATTTAAGAGAAGCAGTAGAGCATCCTGACTCGATATGCCCAAGTGATGAAGGTAGTATACATCTAATAAAAGACATGTTACGACAAGTACGTATACTAAAAAATTTCACTTCTATGAACCTTTTAGTTATGTAGCATAGTGGAAGTTCGATCTTACTAAATTATATGACATGGCTGCTGAAAAGGAACTGAATGTCGGGATCAATGTAAATACTGAAATAACACCAAATAAATCGCGTTAAAAGTTGTTTTAACTAAAATAGTTTTTTTTAAGGTAATAAGTTTTCACGAGATCATCACACCGTTAAAACATATCCACGTAGGATGCGACGAAGTTTATCAACTTAATGTATGTAATAAATGTCGAAGCAGGAACCTTACAAATAGGTATGTAGTCACTTGCAGATGATTCAAGCGCATATTTCCTTAATGGTAACATTGGACACTACTGCACCTATCTTTTTATCGAGCACCTGCTCCTACAGGCTATAGTACTGAAGATAAAAAACTATTTTTAATTTCTTATTAGCATTATTTTTATTTATTTTTCATGTTTTTTATTAGCATTATTCACGCTCCATTGTGTTAGCACAATTAAAAAATATTTTAATAAAAAATTTCGACCGTACCGTTCCGTCTTCATTTTCGGGCGCGTTTTCCTAACACCCGGTATATACTTACATGCCACATTTCCATAATAATAATTAATTGCATTCATTTAATTATTTGTCAAACAACATATTCTTTAATGATACTGAGACAGCAACGTTTAATTTGAAAATTTACTTTTCTGATTCACTGTATCCTTAAAATAACAATTGGTTTTTCCAGAGACTTGTTCATTGATCATGTACGTACGGTAAAAGCATTAGTATATAATTTTAATCCATTAATAACAATACTAATGTGGGATGACCACTTTCGTCAAAATGCGAGCGATCAATGGTATAGCAAGAATCTTACCAAATTAGAATCAATGGAACCGGTGTGCTGGGACTACAGTACAGAAATTAAGCATACTTCCCTTGCTACACTTGTCCGTTACCATGAAACTTTCAGAAAGATTTGGATTGCCACAGCGTTTAAAGGAGCCAATACCAAAGAGGCTTCTTTACCAATTATGAGGAACCGCTTCGAGAATCATTACAGTTGGTTGAATTTCATTTTAAACTGTATGTATTCTGGTGAGAAACCCGTGTTTAATTTCAAAGGTGTTATTCTTACTGGTTGGTCTAGATTCAATCATTTTGCCCCTCTGTGTGAACTGCTTCCAGCTTCAATATCAAGTTTAGTAATGAATCTACTTCTGATAGAAAGATTTAGAAATGGTGTTAATATTGGTGATACTTTATTAACACCGAATATGTTTTTCGACAAATATATAGCAAGAAAACTTGGGCATGAGCTCAAATGTAAAGATAATGTACTTAATTACGAATACGTTGATAAAGTACTTTATACTTGTCAGGACAAAAATAGCGTCCTGATGAGTAGTCTGATACAATACGAAAATCTCGTGACAAACATACACACCACTTATAGTAAAATAAACAATCACAAAGAAATTAGTTTGAAATGGTTGACAAATATATTGAATGATCTAACACTTTGGGAAAAGGAAATGTATTTTATATTGATGAACTACTATGACAATATTTTTATAAAAGAATACGTTGACAACAAAATTTATACAGCCAAACGAAAAATAAAGATTATAAGAAAGTTCATGTTATCGGGTAGGAAAAAAAATAATAAAAAAATGTGAAACCTATTAAGTTGAGTGTCATTATAATATACAGTTTTCCCCGACCTACGCTACCCTTTTTAGGGTTCCGTTGCCAAATGGCAAAAAGCGAAACACTTATAGATTCGTCATGTCTGTCTGTCTGTCCGTCCGTATGTCACAGTCACTTTTTTCCGAAACTATAAGAACTACGCTGTTGGAACTTCGTAAGTAGATGTATTCTGTGAACCGCATTAAGATTTTCACACAAAAATAGAAAAAAAAAACAATAAATTTTGGAACCCCATACATAGAACTGAAACTCAAAATTTTTTTTTTCATCAAACCCATACGTGTGTGGTATCTATAGATAGGTATTCAAAAATGATATTGAGGTTTCTAATATCATTTTTTTCTCAACTGAATAGTTTGCGCGAGAGACACTTCCAAAGTGGTAAAATGTGTCCCCCCCTGTAACTTCTAAAATAAGAGAACGATAACACTAAAAAAAATATATGATGTACATAACCATGTAAACTTCCAACGAAAATTGGTTTGAACGAGATCTAGTAAGTAGTTTTTTTTTAATACGTCATAAAGCGTAAACCGCAATTTACCTTTCATTCAATCAACTCAAATATAAAAATTAAAAAAAAAACATTATTATGTTACTTGCTGCTACGGAGCCCTTAATGGGCGAGTCCGACTCGCACTTGGCCGCTTTTTATTTTTTTTTTTCGTGCCAAAACCCCATCGGACCTCGGGTTGGTTATGTCGGGCTTGAACCGACTAAAACCGCACGCCGTCTCAGGTTTACAGACTCCGGGGTGTAAAGTTGCCCATAAAGCATTTCTCTCGTACCCCGACTGAGCCAACCCTGAAGAAATCATAAATACTTATATAGCTTCTTAATGAAGAAAGAAGAAAGAAAGAAAACGATAGATTGAAAATTAAATAAACCCCCGACATAGCTAAGTAAGTAGGTACACTCCCGACTAATTCACCTTTCAAACAAAAATTCTAATCATATTGAATAAATCACTTGTACTTTTCCACAATTATTTATTTATTTGAACCTTACCGGTTTCACCTTACGGCATTATCAAAGGTCTACAATGTTTTAAACTAAAAAACTAATATATTTTATGTGTGGGTACTTTTAAAAAAGAGTATACCAGCTTCAACTTTTTTCCCCAAAATTTGGGGAAATTTAAATTTTCATAAACGTAATTGTGTTTTGCAAAAATAATTTATACATTATAAAATTAATTGTATTACAGTGAAATGTCAAATATAAAATGTCAAGGAATTATAATTAAATTAAATTAAAGTAATTGTCAAATCAATGATGTCAAATGGATTACATACCTAGATTACAATATTTAAAAATGTCAGTTACAACAATAAATCAAGATTACAACGAATTATTAACAAATAAATAGGTATGTATATGCCATTATTATTGTAATAGAGGTGAACGGCTCAGATCTAACTGTTGGTTAATTATATTGTTTCTGTCCGTGTTTGTCAGTCTGTTTATTTCCAATGCTTCTAGGGCGTTCATTTTCCTGCCTTTGTCACATAGACGCAGAGCTTTAAAACCAACTTTTATTTGTATTTGTAGCAAGTTCCACCAAGTGCCATCAATCTCCAGTATAAACAGTCTAAAAATTCTAATCGGTTCACCCATTCGGGAGCTACGATACCACAGACAGACACACACATAGACACGTCAAAGTTATAACACACTCTAACTGGGGTACAAATATATAGCTTAGTTTGATACTTCTGTAACTAAAAGATTTGGAAGAAGACGCCGTCCTAAAGCCTTTTAATTTGAAGAATGTTTCTAGAGAAGTGTTTGATTTTGAGACTAGTCAACTACTAGGTGTTACAGTCGGGGGGTAATACCTAACTAATAATACTCAAAATAAATCCGAATAAATATATTCATAAATAAACAGTCTCAAGCATATATGATAAATTTCACCACAGCACGAAACACTCTATTAGAGATAGAATATTTAAGTATAAATTTGCACTCAGTAGCCAAATACTTAAAGTGACAAACCAGGTTACTTGAGGTTTGACGATCATACGACGGAATTTTCAATATTCAATTTAGTGGCATAATCCTTTATCCCAATCAGGGATCAAGCACGCCTTGGAAAACTAAACAGCAGAAGGGTCATAGTAACTGACGTTTTTGTAACAACTTTAGATACTATTCAATATCCATAAAAGCAATAATTCGCTAATTTGTTCATTAATTAGGTATGCAATTGATTCACAATCTATTGGACCCTTAACCCTGTAAACCAAAGCTTTTAGTAGAAATGTCGTACAGTGCCAATATAGTATATATATTGCCATGGCATATATAGTCACTATCTCTTGAACTAAGTTATTAATGTATTTAAGGACACACTTTTTCGGACCAAGCAATCGAACGCGGGATATTTTTTTTTTTTATAAACTCACGCCTATATCCCCGAAGGGGTAGGCAGAGGTGCTAGGAGGAGGTAGGGTAGGTGAGGAGGTTTATGTTTAGGTCCCAATGTAATAGGTGGCGAGCCTATTGCCATTAACCGGGCACTTATAAACCGGCGATAAATACACACATAACTTCGAAAAGCATCGAAAAGTCATTGGTGTGTGCCATGGTAAAACCTGGGATCGAACCCGAGACCTCGTCTCAGCAGTCTATTACCCATACCACTAGGCTACCGCGGCTCTTATATATTATATATATTATACACGGTAATCGTACTAAAAATTATGCCTGAAGGATATCATTCTACGGACTCTACGTTATTGGACAGTTTCCTTTGTTCTAAGTATGCACACTTTCATTGTATGTTTCGGTAGAGTGTAAAACAGTCTTGTCTCTAATGACACTCAGCCTGATTGTAGATTTTTATTAACCCTTATTTTGTTGAATGCATTTGCATTCTTCGATGTTGTATTGAAATGGGAATAAGAATAAGAGTAGCTATAAACTTATGAAGTTATTTTTAATCAAAACAAGAACAACTTGTAAAAATCTTTATTACCACACACAGGCAACGAACACTGTAAATTGCACTTTAAATACATTTTTTAAATCATTCATTAGTTAGAATAAATATTTTGACAGCATTTTACAGCAACGATATCTTAGCATCACGGACTAGTATTTGTTACCATCATCAGAATCAATAACAAGTTTATTTTGCAATGGTAGATCGATTCTAAATGATCATATCTTATCAAATTATTTGAAGTGTTCTCAACAACATGGGCCAAGCCTTTGTAATTGAAAAAATAATCTACCGATCTACTACAAAATATTATTTATCCATTCTTTTACTATCATCAGCATCGTCAACTCGGGGTGTTTCACTCTTTGGTTTATGTACTGGGACTATTTCAGTTGGTGGTGGAGTTATAGGTACTAAGCTACCGTCTTCTTCGGCAACCTTCAAACCAATAGTAGCTCCTAACTTAGCACTTGCTTGCTTGAAAGTATTAGATAGTTTTACTTGTACAACATTAATAAACATAGATGTAAGTGCAAAACCAAATACTAAGTACAAGATAGAAGCCATCATAAACATTGGATGATCGGGCACAAAATCGCCAAGGCCGATCGTAGTTATAGAAATGAAGATAAAATAGAAGGACTCAAAGAAATTCCATGTTTCCCACATACTATAGACAACGGCCCCGATTATAATATATATGAGTAAAATAAACACAGCAACGGAAATAGGCAGATTAAATTCATCATCGATTTCAAAAACTGAAGGTGCTGGTGTATCTGGTTCAGTTACGTTGTCTAGATCTTTTACGAAAGAACTCGGAGTTCCAGGTTTTGGAGGCAGAGGCGGAGGGACATCGCTGGGTTTTCTAACAACTAGTGGCGGGTCAACACCATCAGCATCTTCTTGTACATCTTCTTCCGAAAATATCTGCGATGGACGACGAACTACGTCGTACATAATATTTAATCCTTTCATCATCTCCTGAAAAATAATAAATAAATAACTATTGTAGAAAAATCTACACAGCGCTATCTAGATCTAAAGTAAGCATAGCCTAAATGGCTTGTGTTATGTGTTCTAAAATGCGAATAAACATACTTAAATGCTTTTTCTGAATATATGCAAATTATACATAGAAATATCCAGGCCAATGCAAATAGATATATTCATGGATACAAATATTTCTCCTGAGCGGGAATCGAACCCGCGACCTCCGATGTAGCAGTCGAACGTTCTACCGCCACGCCACGGAGGTGGTCAACAAACTCATTATTTTTATTTTTTTTACTGTAATTAAAACTATCAGTGATTAAACACTTAATGTTAATTAGGTATATACGATAGCATAGAGCCTGAAGCACTCCATTACTAATTTGTATATAAAAAGGAAAAAATAGGTATGCTTTCTTCCCCCGCAATAGCGGCGGTAAGGCCATCATGGAGGATTGGCTAGAGAGGCGACACGGAAGCCTCTAGTACCGACTGACGCAGGTGATCCCCGGGAAGGGGTGCTTCGGGGACCACCTGCATCGAATCAGGAAGGAGCCAACGCCTGAGTGTCATCACTGCGACGCGAGCGAGGACTCAGGGTTGTACACGCTGGCGGACTGCCCGGCGTGGAAGGCGCCGAGGCGTGACCTCGTGGCAGCCATCGGGGTGGGAGTCCTCTCGCTCGGCAGCATGATTGCGGCAATGGTGCGGAGCGCGAGCGCGTGGGCCGCCGCCACCTCCTTCTGCGAACATGAAATGCTCGCGAAGGAGATGGCGGAGCGCGCCCGGGAGAGATTTAGAACTCTCCCGGCCCGCCGAGCCCGCAACTTGCTCGCCGCGCGTCGCAGGCGACTCAGGCACCGGAGGTCACTTAATGACCTCCGTCCTCCATGAGCGCAGGCCTGGGGATGACAGGTGAGGCCGCCTGTCACCCCAGCAGAAGCAGGCCGGGACGGTGGGGCGACTAGCGCCCTTCACCCAAACCGGGGCAAGACGGGGACACCGTGGATCCCAAACCCGAGGGGGCCATCTCGAAATCGGAGATGGCCCAGGGTCAGTCGGGGTGCGAGGGATATGCTCTATGGGCAACCTTACACCCCGGCGTCTGTAGACCCGAGACGGCGTGCGGTTTTAGTCGGTTCAAGCCCGACATAACCGCCCCCGCTGGCTGGCGGGGGGGTATCCGAAGGGATTTCCGCACGAAAAAAAAAAAAGGTATGCTTTCTTCCCATAACGGAAATTGAACATTATTTTCTTACAAAATATTGAACAAAGAATTTCTTGGTTGAAAAGGTATTCTATAAAAATGAGTTACGTAACATTCTAACAATAGTTAATCAAATAGAAGTTTGTTGCGTAATTTTATTGTAATGAGCAGGTTTTACAATACAATGTCAGCTTTGTAATTAGCTTTGTTTTAGTCCAGTAATCTTTAGACATATCCTAAAAACTTCTGAAAGAACATTCTAAATGTACACCTCATAGAACAGATATCAGCATCTAGGAACTATTATGGTGCAGTATTCAGCTGTCCTCAAGACTCGCTATCACATGAGGTATGTTCGGCTCAGCGGTACGTTTTGACAGGTTTTCTAATGCAATTCATTAAAAGTTATATTATTGCCTATTGCTGTGTACACGACTACTAACAAACTGGGAGAGTGTATAGTTTGCTTATTAATTTCTACAAAAAAGAATGTAATTTTCACAGGTGGAGAAGTATTTTTTCCTTTTTTTTTCTATGCGATGTATCATTATTTAATGTTATGAGTAATATGTTACGAGATGACCAAGTTTCATAACAAAAAAATATATCCAATTGCTTTACAGAGTAATTAAAATGTACCTCCTTATTTAAACTCGGCAAACTTTACAGTGTCGCTAATTCACACGAATATTATTCATTGAAATAAAACTATTTTAATGGATTCAAGACATGAGACAAACACTATCTTAGTCTCCCCATGACCATGGTAGCTGAAAGGAACAACATCGAGAATAGTGAAAATAATAAAATAAATCGTATTGAAATAAGATAAAAAAAAGTAAAATAGTTTTATTAGAATTTCAATTCGTCAAACTTATCTACATTGTTTTCTTGAATATTACATACATAAAACTTGCATTACAGTGGCGTATATTTACTCTTGTATCGTATATTCAGTAAGTCAATTACCAAGGATAATGTGATTTATCAAGCATAATTTGACTAAAACGACATAATGCACAGTGTGCGTTGACAGAACATGCGGTAAACCACATCGTTACTTGCCAAATCCGGGAGAGATCGACATTATCGACATCATGAAACTCGCGTTCATATATCATGTCAGTTATTTTGTAAAAGGTAGAAACATCATCACCATCATCGAAACGTATCGAATTCCATTCATTTAAACCGGAGGGCATGCATTAAAGGTTTGTAACAGTAGAGGTAACTCATGAGGGCAAAATCAAATGGTGTTTTCTCTGCCTAACTTAAAGGAATAAAGGTGTAAGTATATGTATGTATGAATCTAGCTCCCCAATGGATCAATCCATTAAAATTTTAAGTCTAATTAATACAAAACTTTATCAAAAAATTATTATAGATGTTATTATATAAGCAAATTACCAAATTTAAGAATATTTTGATAAAAAACATGCTTGGAAATAAACTTGGCTTACTCAATAAAAAAAATGAAAATTATATTAAGTAAATAGATCACAAAAAAGCCCCTGAGTTTCCTGCTGGAGCCTTCTCAGGACGGGACCGTGCTGTGAGCCAGAAGTCAGTTTCGGAAACATTAGTTAATCTATTTCTACTTTCTTTGACGTTAACTAGGTGAATAGATAAGTTTTGACTATGACCTTAACGTATTAGAAACGTATTTCAAAATAAGTAAGAACTTTAGATACCTGCATAGGGCCCGTTCTTCTAACTTTACGACAACTTCTGGTATAGTAGAATCTCCTGATGAATGCCCAGAAGAACTTGATGATCCTTGTGAAGAGCTTGCCAAAGTCAGCTAGCAGAATGAGAAATAGTGGAATCCCAATTATAGCGTACACTATAGTGGCAACTCGGCCATATGTAGTCTTCGGGGCTATGTGACCATAACCTGTAAAATGAAATTAAGAATAATTTAACAAAAGTTTAAATATTAAAAAGAAGCCCATAAACTATTGTGATCGAAAAATAATACAGATAAAAATGTTTCCGCCTTTATTGTATGTAATATAATTAAACAATTGGGACTTTTACAAATTGAAAATGCACGGCCTAAAATTATTTTTTGTACAAGTATAGAAGGATTGTAAAAAAAGAAGCATTGATTTATCTTACCGACAGTTGTAACTAACGTCAAGCAGTAGACGAAAGAGTTCATAAAGTTCCAAGAACGCTGACCGCTATAAGATGTAACACCAGCCTCATGGGCTGTATGTAGTTGGTTTTCAAATTCATATAGCGTTCTTCTTGCCATAGATTTCCAATCTTCTTCCCGTAAATGATGACTTCCTCGCCAGAGATTCTCAATGAAATCTCTTTTAACGTTCCTTGTACTGCACTTGTAAGCATTTTCGAAAGATCCCTCTAATGACTTGAAAATCATCCCACCTAAGCCGCAAATAATAGTTAGTATCAACACATTTATTATACAATTGTTTCTAAGGACTTTAATTTTTCTGCAATGTACTGCTTGTTCTTCTTTAAATAGTTGCCAATTAGCAATCAGTTGCCATTTCGATTTGATTTGTTTTTTATTCTTGTCGTCCAGAGATTTTCTTTGCGCTTTTTTCTCAATTTTCGCTTCTGGTTGGAAAATTTCCTTGCTCTCTTTTTTAACAACCGTTTTTGTGTCCACCACTGATCGTTTCCTTAATACTGACTTTGGTTCATTGGGTAAAGTGTTGTTGTTATCTTTTCCTAAAATTATACCTGACATCATCTCCCGCTCATCAACTTCTTGGCTTAATACGTTCAGCTTACGCGTCAACTCTGCAGTTCGTTCTGATAAATCAAAATCAAATTCATTTTCACTAGGTGATGTCGAATAACAACTGGATGTATATTCAGATTGACTAGCATCAATGTACCCTGAGCTCTGTCTACTGTGTCTATTTAATTCTTCTTTGTTCTTCGTCAAACCTGATAAAATTTCTTGTTCACTTATAATCTGAATAGTTTTAGGACACGACACTCCTCTAGCCTTCCTGTCTCTAGGTGTAGTAGGAGTTTTAGTAGGAGTCTTTAAATTTTTTGTACAATCTTTATATTCAGGTAAAAGTCTTGGATCATCTTTAGGTATCGATAAACTTCGAGCTCGAGCTTTTTGCATTAATTCTATGATCTCTCGACTTGTTTGACTCATACCTGTTCCAGTTTTATCTACCATTCCAGCATTATCGGATCGGTGTACTGAATGTGAACGGTTGGTTTTAGGTGACAGTTTGTTCTTCGTGTATCGACGTGGTACAGGCATCACTCTACGTTTTGATGCGGTCTCTATTTTGGCAACATGTTGATCCTCACTCATCTCACTTTCACTAGTCTTATTCTGTAAATGTTATTATGCATAAATTATTAGTTGCTCTTCTCATTCTACAAAATTATGGTAAACTATGTACATGGTGATCATATTATTGCATAGCGTGGAGTTATGTCAATACAAAATAAAGGGCTATTAACAAAGCAATAAACAGAATCAAAAATAATTTCATATAAAAACTGACCGCAAATCTTGTTGCAGATTTGCTGCGGGCAGGTTTGACAGGAGGTGCGTGGCTCTGAGGCTCATCTTTTATTTGTTTAGCAGGTTGTTGTTTTGTGATAGTAGACTTAGCATCTGCTGATAATTTTCTGCTAGGTGTCCTGACAATCCTTTCTCTAACCTCTACGGTTGGCTTTTTATCTGCTAGTAATGTTTTACTGGGTGTTCTATCTATTTGTATTACTTTTGTTACCAGCTCGCCTGGTGTAACTGGAGTTTCAGGTTTTGATGTAGGTACTTTGGTGGTTTGTTTCACATCTTTATCTTCAAATGTGAAAACATTGTCATTTTTAATCGGCGTTTTCGGTTTTTTAGCAATATCTAAACGTTTTTCATCTGGGTAAATGATTTCTTCTAAGTTTTGCGGTGTACTAGGTAATGGATATGGAAAACTGCTGTCTCTTGGAGAACTTGTAGATGGAGGTGAAGTAGACAAAACATTCTTTGTTTCTTTTGCGGGTTCAATAGTTAGTGAATTACGTCGAGAATTGTCCTCGTCTTTTGGACTAAGGGCATAATTAGTTGACAGCAACTTATTAGTCGGATCTATGAAACTTCCTTTGCGTTCCAATGGTGAAGTGAAATCATCTTTATCTGGTAACGCGAAAGGAGAAATACTTCTACGTCTACGCTCTTGTGCTGCTACTGCCCTCTCTTCCTTAAGTTGATCGGTGTCAAGGTCATACACTGGATCCTTGACGTTAGCTTTTTCTAAAACTAAGCGTCTCATTTCCTCATAAGTACAATCCGCTTCAATTTCTCTTGAATTACGTTGTGGTGTGAAATCGTCGTCGTCGGATGTAGGTGTATCTTCATGTGGCATAAGAGTCCTACCAGGCTCTGGTGTCTTTTCTCTTTGTCTTGCAGTTGGACCTCTATTTTTTGATAAGTTACGTCTCTTTCTAATAGACATCGTCTGTCTATCTCCTGTGGTTGGCTCCATATCTTCCCCTTCTATTTCTTCGTCTGATATATTATCTGGTAATTTTGTCACTAATTGACCAACCGTTTGTGTTTCAGACTCAGCTCGTATTATAGGAATTTTTAATGTCACTGAAACCTGCTTCTTGTGTTCCTTTTCACTCATCACCACCGATATTCACTCACGATCCGTAGCTACAAAAAAAAAGTTGTGATATCACCACAGTTCATAATATACTAAGGCAATTGAACTTAATTGAAAGAGTGGTCACTATCAAGCTTGGCAGTATATAATAAATCGCTTGCCAATAATTAAGACACCAATAAGATGGAGCAAGCCAACAACGATGAGTATTCATATAATGTAAACTTGCCTTTCGTAAACGAATCCAAATTTCCTTAATACACGGGGTCATAGCCGATTTCTAATAAAAGAATCTATTTTGGCTATCCCGTAGTTTTGGGCGTAAACAAACCGTCCGTAGATAAGCTAGTAGAGCCATCCATCTTCCTTTTGATTCATCTTGGTAAGAGTCCCTGGAATTATCTTTTATTGATGGGTTTTCACTAACAACACAGTTAACACAGAATTTAGTTTGGAAGGACAAAATATTTGTCACTGGTTTCGTTATACGATAAGCGTTTGTGACGCGTAAGAACTGAGCGGTAAAGCGCCAAGCCCGCCGGGCAGTGTTCCAAATTTAAAACAACTACACCTAAATTCAGTTCGGTTCGTGTTTGCAATCGTATGCTAGAAAATATTCTCAACATTTGCAACCACTTTTATTTGATACGCCGCATCGGAATCGTACCGAACAAGCAATTCAAACGTTTGTATTTTGGAAGGTCTTATTACATCTGAATGTTGTGAAATAGCACTATCTGTATCAATACTTGAGTGTGGTCTATAAATAGGATTCGCTGTTGATGTGATTGTTATATTAAATTTGCTATAAAACGTTTAACAAATTCATTTTATTTCGTAACCGTGAAATATTTTTCCCAGGGACCTCACCACGATGCTTTAAAAACAATTCAGTGTCGGGCCACTAAGCTGAGGGAGACAGAGCTATACACGGTGTATAGCTTCATGACTCTCCCTCAGGTGAGCGGCTCGAAACTGAATTGCTTTTAGCGCGTCATGGGAAGGTTCCAGGAAGTAAATAGGTCAATATTGTACGCTTTATTCAAACGAATACATCAAAATGTCCTATTTATAGCCTTTAAAACTACCATAGCTACTTGTAAGATGTTTTAATTAATAATTATACATTATAAAATTATGACATCCTAATTATTCATTCAATGGTAAAAAGCTCTTTATATCAAAGTTAAATAAAAGTAACCTATGAATTCAATACAGTCTGAGGTAAAATTCCAACGAAAATAAAAGATAAGTGATATATAAGCGATTAAAGATAAGTGATAAGTATAATAAGTGTGCCTAAGCTGCAAGGACCAACATAAAAGAATTGCGCCATTGTATTTCACTTTACCTATTTTTAAAATATATACATACATATAAATTCTTTCTCCTTAGTACATGATAGCAACATGTGCAGTACAAAAAACTATTCTAAAGTCATCTTACACGTATTTTCTCACATGGTTACTTTGATAATAAACCACTTGGATTAGTGAAAAACGCCTGATAGTTTTGTCATAGCAGCATGACGTTTCATGAAATATTACACTTATATTTTTGACAGGCTGTGTTTTAGATTCTATAGTGGATACAACAGCTTCCTCATTACTTACTAGTGTACACTAAGACTTCCATGGATCTTAATCGTATTCCATGGCTTTGAGATGAAACTGAGTAATCTTACCACTTCTCAGTAATTAACTGAGTGCAGATAGTCTACCTTTTTTTTTTTTTTTTTTATCGTGCGGAAATCCCTTCGGATACCCCCCCGCCGGTCAGCGGGGGCGATTATGTCGGGCTTGCACCGACTAAAACCGCACGCCGTCTCGGGTCTTCAGACGCCGGGGTGTAAGGTTACCCATAGAGCATATCCCTCGCACCCCGGCTGACCCTGGGCCATCTCACCACTAACAGCATCGCTCATCCTGTCTCCTCTGAAAGCAGAGGAGTACGGAGAGCGATGTGTTCCCGCCACGTTGGGTATTGGCCGACGATCAATGCCAACCCTATGAAGGGGTGAAGGGGAAGCCATTGACTGCCGCCCAGGGTGTACCGACCGCTCCGATTCCGTTCCCCCCGGACTGCAGCGGGATCGGAATCGGAGCGACACTCGAGGAGGTTACCCAACACACACCCCGCAGATAGTCTACCTAATTATTAGTAGGAGTTTGCGTTGAAAAGTCTAAACTGAATTTAGGAAAAATATAATAAGAATAATCATTACAAGAGGTATCTACTTAATTAATTATTATCGTTTAGATGCTATATATGACGATTACCAACGATGGTCTTCTGACATCGTATTCGAATAATAGACATACAAAATTGGATTATTATGTAGGTAGGTGGGTATACCAGTATATTAATTCACACATTAATTGTATGTTACAGCTTTGGGGCCCAAGCCAACCTCATCTGCTAGTCCGTGAATCTGCTAAACAACAGATGAGGCTCTAGCGTAGGCTTTCCTCTCGGGGTTGGAAAGGTCAGACGGAAGTCACACTTGGAAAAACGACATACCAATCAAAAATCAAATAAATTTTAGAAAGTGTAACATGGTAGGTATATTGTTTCCGACTTGTATATGCGGGATACAAAACTAGGAATACAATTGCAAACCTTGCTATATCATATACGTACCTTTTTTCTTTTCGTGCCTAAATCCCCTCGTATACCCCCCCGCCGGCCAGCGGGGGTGGTTATGTCGGGCTTGAACCGACTAAAACCGCACGCCTTCGATTAAGATCGATACGATCGATACGATACGATTAAGATCTGTCTACAGACACCGGGGTGTAAGGTTGTCCATAAAGCATTTCCCTCGCACCCCGAATGACCCTTTTTTTTTTTTTCGTGCGGAAATCCCTTCGGATACCCCCCCGCGTGCCAGCGGGGGCGGTTATGTCGGGCTTGAACCGACTAAAACCGCACGCCGTCTCGAGTCTACAAACGCCGGGGTGTAAGGTTGCCCATAGAGCATATCCCTCGCACCCCGACTGACCCTGGGCCATCTCCGATTTCGAGATGGCCCCCTCGGGTTTGGGAACCACGGAGTCCCCGTCTTGCCCCGGTTTGGGGGAGGGGCGCTAGTCGCCCCACCGTCCCGGCCTGCTTCTGCTGGGGTGACAGGTGGCCTCACCCGCCACCCCCAGGCCTGCGCTCATGGAGGACGGAGGTCGTTAAGCGACCTCCGGCGCCTGAGTTGCCTGCGACGCGCGGCGAGCAAGTTGCGGGCTCGGCGGACCGGGAGAGTTCTAAGTCTCTCCCGGGCGCGCTCCGCCACCTCCTTCGCGAGCATTACATGCTCGCAGAAGGAGGCGGCGGCGGCCCACGCGCTCGCGCTCCGCACCATTGCCGCAATCATGCTGCCGAGCGAGAGGACTCCCACCCCGATGGCTGCCACGAGGTCACGCCTCGGCGCCTCCCACGCCGGGCAGTCCGCCAGCGTGTGCAGCCCTGAGTCCTCGCTCGCGTCGCAGTGATGACACTCAGGCGTTGGCTCCTTCCTGATCCGATGCAGGTGGTCCCCGAAGCACCCCTTCCCTGAGATCACCTGCGTCAGTCGGTAGGAGAGGCTTCCGTGTCGCCTCTCCAGCCAATCCTCCATGATGGGCCTTACCGCCGCTATTGCGGCGTGCCCTGCGCTTGGTTGCCCAAGTCGTTCCTTCCACTCCACCACGATGGCCTGGCGGAGCTGGGACTGCACGGCCTCGATTTCTCGAGGCTCGGGGTTCCATCCCTGCTCCCGCGCCTTCTTTCGCCACTGGTACAGTTGCGAAAGGGCTCTCGCTTCCAGGTCCCATGGCGGAGTTCCGGCAAGGAGACTCGCCGCCTCGAAGGAGATCGTGCGGTACCCTCGGATGACCCTGATGGCCAGAACTCGCTGCGGAGCGCGCAGCATCCGCACAGTTCTGGTCCTCAGGGCCTCCGCCCATATTGGACACCCATACAGGGCCATGGACCGCAAGATCCCCGCGTAGAGTCTCCTGCAGGAGTCATCGGGCCCCCTCATGTTGGGCAACAGCCGAGCCAGAGCAAGAGCTGTGCCCTTCAATTTGGGGGCCAGACTTCGGATCTGCTCTCCGAAGTCCCATCGGCCGTCGAGCACGAGCCCCAAATATTTCATTTGGGGCTTGATGCCGATGCGATTTCCTCCCACGATGAGACTGGATCCCTCGGGTGGCTTGCTCCGAGGCCCATGGAAGAACATGGCCTCGGTTTTATGCAGGGCCACCTCGAGACCCAGCCGCCGGATCCGCCTAACGACTTGGGCAACCGCGGTCGTGGCCTTTCGGGTCGCTTCGCGGTACGTCGCCCCGCACGCCGTCACGAGCGTGTCGTCCGCGTAGCACGTGACGGCGGCACCGCCTACGAGCTCACTGCGAAGCACCCAGTCGTATCCGATGTTCCACAGGAGCGGCCCCAGGACCGATCCCTGTGGAACACCGCACGACATTTCACGCCGACCGAGACCGGTCACGGTTGGGTAGATGACGGCTCTCTCCGTCAAATACGCCCCGACTATGCGGCGGAGGTAGAGAGGCACTTCGTGATACACGAGCGCCTCCCTAATGCAACTCCAGGGCAAGGTGTTGAACCCCGAATGACCCTGGGTCATCTCCGGTTTCGAGATGGCCCCCTCGGGTTTGGTAACCACAATGTCCCCGTCTTGCCCCGATTTGGAGGGGAGGTGCGCAAATCGCCCCGCCGTGTCCACCAGAACTCCAACACACGCTTCATTGAAGAGGCGATAGAGTGAAACCGAGGGTCCAAAGTATTCACTCAGCAGCTTGGCAGGAGCCATCTGACGCGGCTCAAAACGCACGACGGGGGACCGTATTGTCGAAGCCGGAGATCTCCACTGACATAGAGCTTTTCTATGGCCGTCTGTACACTGCACATGCTCCCCTTCCTCAGCGAGACGACCATGACTCCAGAGCCACCCCGACACGCCTCTATACCGACGAACTGCCTGATATCAGTCAAGACGAGATCGTGTTAGCTCTGAGGCAGCTTAAAAATGGAAAAGCCCCCGGTGAGGACGGAATTACTTCAGAGCTTCTGAAGGCTGGAGGAGCTCCTGTCATACAGGAGCTACTGAAACTCTTCAATACCGTCCTTCACAGTGGGAGAACTCCTAAGGCGTGCAGCGGGAGTTTGGTTGTTCTCTTTTTTAAGAAGAGTGATAAGGCCCTCCTTGAAAACTACAGACCCATCACACTCCTGAGCCACGTCTATAAGCTGTTTTCACGAGTGGTCACGAATCGTCTCGCCAGGAGACTCGACGAGTTCCAGCCACCGGAACAGGCTGGGTTCCGCGGAGGATATGGCACCATAGACCACATTCACACAGTGAGGCTGATTATACAGAAGTCCGAAGAGTATAATCAGCCCTTTGTGTCTCGCTTTTGTGGACTATGAAAAGGCCTCTGACTCCGTCGAAACTAGGGCTGTTCTGGAATCCTTACAGCGATGCCAAGTAGACTATCGTTATGCCGAGGTGCTGAGTTGCCTTTACAAAGCCGCTACTATGAGTGTCCAAGTACAGGGTCAGCAGTCTAAACCCATCCAATTGCGCAGAGGAGTGAGACTGGGGGATGTCATATCCCCGAAACTGTTCACAAGCGCATTGGAAGATATGTTAAAGACGCTGGACTGAAAAGGTAAGGGCATAAATATAAACGGCGACTACATCTCACACCTGTGATTCGCTGATGACATAGTCTTAATGGCGGAGTCGCTAGAGGAGCTAACCCGGATGCTGGACGGCCTAGCTTCAGCCTCGCGACGTATCGGTCTTGGCATGAATTTGGATAAAACCAAAGTCATGATCAATGACCACATTGATCCAGGACTGGTCGTCATGGATGGCCACCTTCTTGAAATTGTTTCTGAGTACACTTACCTCGGGCAGATTGTGCAGTTAGGTAAAAACAATTTTGAGAAGGAGACCAAGAGGAGGATCCAGCTAGGTTGGGCAGCGTTTGGGAAACTTCGTCAAGTCTTACGTGTCTGGATACTGTATTGTAACAAGGAGCACGTTTACGTCTTACCACTTATCTGTTGCACACGATGCACTTCAATATTATATAAGCCCTGTCTTAAATGCTCAGAACAATAAAGACCAAGAGGTTTAAAGGAATCTAAAGGGATATAAATCCCACAGCAGACGCAACGCAAGAAGCAAGCGCCACGGGTTTGTCGCGCATATTTTTTGTGCCCTCAGTTACTAGGTAAACTAACCTTGCGAACCTTTTTGTATTGACAATTGGAATCGTTATCAAAAGATGTTATGGAGTTTTAGAAAAATTGATTACAGGCACGTAGTAATTATAATGATTCTCTATACGTCTACATGCAAATATTTTATTCCCTAAATGTTTTACTGTGAAACGTTTATAGTATAAATTATTCCCAGTTACCACTACTCCTTTCTCCTGTGTTAATAATAAAAAGGAGAATGAAAGTGATATTTTCTTACCTATAGTAGTGAAAATAGTGCCAGAGTAGAACATCGCGTTCCAGAAAGTCCATGTTAGCTTCTTTGTGTTGTTGTTGTTGACGAACTTCATGCACGCTGTGTAGTTTGCCTCGTACTCTGCTAATTGACCCTCTATGTGTGACAAAAGGTCGACTTTATCAGCCTGGTGATAAAAAGGAGGTAGTAATTATTGATTATGTGTATGGGTAATTATTGAAGAACTTCATGTACGCTGTGTAGCTTGCCTCTTACTCTGCTTATTGGCCCTCTATGTGTTACAAAAGGTCGTTTTTTGACAGCCTGATGGTTAATAGGAAAATGTAATTATTTATTGGGCTATTTATGGCTAAAATAGTTGACGAACTTCATGAACGCTTTAGTCTGCTTCATAAAAGGTCAACTTTATAAAGGACAATGTAATTATTGATTGGGTATAAAGCCCCACTAAAATTTTCGGGCTCCATCCAACCTCACCTGCAAGACAATAGACCTCTAGATTGACGGACGAGACTCTGGCACAAGCTTTTCGCGACTGGTTGAGGGGGCCACAAGGCAGTCGCTTCTTGGAAAAGAAGGATAATGGAGCGGACTAAGGGCTCCACTTGCAAACTTTGGTGTAAGGTTAACGATGGAATGATGAAGAAGAATGTAGTACTTAAATACTTACGTGTAGAAGCGATTCATTCTTGACAAAAATATCACGTATCCTCGTGACGATTTCACTCCTGGTCTGCTCTAGGTTTCGATCGTAGGCTATCTCATGTGGAGCTGAAATACACAAAATAATCAAATGAGTTATGATGATATAAGACATGTTATTCTATGGGGCTCACGCGCATAATTCGGTCATAGTTCACATTATTAATGATTTTAGAACAAACTGTGATCATGATTTCGTCCCTTCAAAAATTTAAATGGTGGAAATGGGCCTAGTCAAATTATTTAATGCCAATGGGCATCCTGAGCCCAGGAGTTATGAGTCCCGTAATTTATGTTCTACCCGCCACTGTCATTATCTTTGTTTCCAGTTTCTACTTTGGAGCTTGGCGTTCAGTGGAGTTCAGTTAGATTTTGAATTTATTGGCCATATTGTCTTGCGGACGTTGGCTGTTGAAAGATAACACACATTATACTAAAATGTGCTCCAAGTATCTATAAACCCTTACTCTCTACTTCCCCTGCTCCCTACTTGCTTCCTACTAATATTATAAATGTGAAAGTTTATGAAGATGTATGATTGTTTGTTACTCAATCATGCTAAAATGACTAACGGATCTGGCTGAAATTTTGTACAGAGATGGATAACAGTCTGGAATAACGCATAGACTATCTTATTGCGCGAACGGGATCAGAATTCCACGCGGTTCGAAAGTGCAAGTAGTCAAATATATTCTTAAGTTAGAAGTAAATTCATGCGTATACCTGACGGGATTCGACCTTACAGCACTCCGATTGCATACCCACTTCTTGTAATTTTATATTTCATTGACATTATGTAACAATGCACATTGTACTTTTAAGAATATTGGTGGAATATGTAGTCGATTCCTTAGTTGATATCGATAGTCTACTAATATTATCTGTATTCTTTCATCGACTCTGTCTATGTTAGCTGTGGTCAACCCTATCGGCTGTGGTTCATTATCTATGAACTCCCACCAAGTCACTGCTTTCAGCCGACGTTATAAATTACGGTGCAGCGGTTTTGCGAGCCCCTAATTTTCTGCATCGCTACCACTAGCGCATAGCTCTGGTACTGAGCCGTTGGTGAGAATTTTACAATTTATACATTACGTGTGCTAATCATTTTTATTACAGAGTGCTCATTAGTGTTGGAGGGTGACGTGGTATCAATGGCCCACCAGGGATATTCCCCGTGGCCTCTTCATCTTCACCAATGGTGCCACGTCAGGTTCCCACTGCTATGCTAAGCTACTCCAGGCATCGCCTCGTTTTTACGTGAGCGAGGCATGCCAACATTTATCCATGTGTTGGAATTATATAGAATGTTATCATGCCACACTACACCTCTGTAGTCGTGGCAAAGTTTTCTAATTGGGATGCTGCTTTTTACGTGAGCAGTATCTATTTGTTTTAATTGTGTAGCTTATACGCAAGGCATGCTTTCCCTTTTCGCGCTTGTCAAAAGGACAATAACCTGTGCGGGCCATGCGGTCAGTGACCGCATGGTGAACAATCCTTCAGTGTCATCTATGTTTCTGTGCATCTGTTCCTGCTGCTTGCAAAGGCTGTGACCTGCCTGCTTTGCAATAATGACCATAAGCATCACGTGCCTGGGGAAGCTTGCCACCTTTCTTACGCCTTCGGTATGCTCGGCCTGCACTAGCAGTATGTATTCACATACTGAAAGCTTTGCCTTCTCTTTTCAGGTCCGCCGAGCGAGTCACGCAGCGGTGGATGCCAGCGCGACACGCCGGGCAGAGCTAAGTGCAGATTCCTGGCTGCCGCGGGCCGTCCTTCACATCTCTTAACTTCACTTCCTTAATTTCAATCTTATTAAAAATTATGCGTACTCAGCCTTGAGATCACATACAATTTATAACATTTAATACATGAAAGGTAAAACTAGTCTCATGTTTGATTTGCTATAACCTTATAAACCAACTACTAATTCTAAGAACTTGTAACTTATAATAAACCTTAAATTCAACTATCCCTGTTACAATTAAACTTGAATATTTTTCTAAAACATTTAAATGAACCCTTTCTTATTCACGAGACCACAAAGAGACTAGTAAAATAGAAGTTAGTGAAATCATAATTTTTGAATATTTCCAAATTCAATACAAGTCATTTGATAAACCATTTGGGATTACATTGTAGGGACAGCAAAACATTCATTGTAATTATTAAATATAATTTTAAAGAATCCATTAAGCGGCACAAAAGACATATTTTTTCTATTGTAACCAAATGGACAAATATTTTATGAGAATGAGGTTTTAGATTAAAATCACAATCGATTCGATACTTTTTGGTTTGAATCTTGTAATATTATTCAAAATTTAATTTATTTTTAATAAATGTAAGCAAAAAATAAGATAATGGTATTATATTCTCATAAACGATTGCGCCAGTTATCTTTTAGACGTCGACCTCGCATTTCCGTCAGAATTTTGGATTAAGTAAAAGTATTTTTAATCGAGCTATAAATTTCAAGCAAATGTATGTGGCGTAACGGTAGTGCATGCGACTGCTACGACAGGGGGCGCAGGTTCGGTTCACGCTCAATGCAAATATTTGTATGCATGAATATGTCTATTTGCATTTGTCTTGGTGTTTCTATGTATAATGTGTTTGTATTTACAAAAAAATAGTACATAAGTATGTTACCAACCAGAACTCATAACACAAGCTAGTTAAACTATGCTTACTTTGGGTCTAGAAAGAACTGTGTAGAATGTCGTAGAATATTTATTATTATTAATATATTATTATTATAATTAATATAACTAACACAATTTCAAAAATATTTTTCTCAATTCTACAAACAAAAATGTGTCATTTTATGATTAACAATAGGTATTTCGGACCTAACCACCAGAAAGGGTTTTTACCCGGCATTTCGGGTTGTCTGGAACACAATAGTCTGTTAGCGGAAAGCTTAAAAGATGCCAGAAAATACGAAAGACAGATAACGGTATGTTGGATAGACCTAGAAAATGCATTTGGCTCAATTCCACATTACCTTATGGTATACGCGTTGCAATGGTATAACTTTCCGCCCGTGGTCATAGAGATAATCGAGTCGTATTACTCCCAGCTAAAATTTGCTATAAGCTTCCAAGAAGTACACACAGGACCATTACGGTATAATGTGGGACTGTTTCAGGGATGCTGCTTGTCACCAATAGCATTTAACATAGTAATTAATATCTTAATTACCAAGTTAATACGTCACGAAAAGAAATGGGGTTATCGGTTTAAAGTAAATAACATATACTCAGAGTCCATCTTAGCTTTTGCTGACGATCTCGCAATACTGACGCGCAATCCAAAACAATGTCAGGAACTATTAAAGGAAGTCGATGAGTTCTGTTCGTGGACAAATGGACTGAGGACGAAGCCCAGTAAGTGTCACTGTCTATGTCTGGGTAGACGGGACACCAAATTTACCTCTTACGACCCGGGACTCTTCATTGGGGGTAAACCAGTTTCCATAGTCGCTGAATCGGTGCCATTTAAATTTCTTGGGAGAAAGATAGACTATAAAGGACGCACACCATCCTTAGATGAAGTTGTCGATACGTTTATAAATGACCTAAATAAGATAGATCAGATACCACTAAACAATATCAAAAAAGCTTGGATATATGACAACTACTTAACATCACGTCTGACTTGGCCTTTTCTGGTGTATGAATTCGGTAAAACCTTACTGGCGAAAATAGATGCAACTGTCATAAAATCGCTAAAATCGTGGCTTGGACTAGCGCACTCTGCTGATTCCTCTGCTCTATTTAGGGATCAAAATAATTTTGGGATGAAACTTAAGAAACCATCGGAGCTCTATAAACATCTTAGAGTTACCAAAGCCCACATCTTAGGAAAATCCCAAGATGTCACAATCAGGGCACTCCCGAAAGATAATAACGCGTCCGAGCTTGAATCTAGACTTCTATTCCATAAACGATTTATGATAGGGGCCCAGTCAAACAGAGTGGGGTTGGGAGTACGAGAGCCAGAAAGGGACCAGGATATACTTAAGTCCTTTCTAAAACAAGACGAAAATGATAAATATCGAGTGCACGCGATGAATTTGGAAATCCAAAATGAATGGTTGACAATGGGAGAGTTCTGCATACCGATGGCCTTAAAGTGGCGCACCTTGATCTATGACTGGTCGCCGGCCCTGTTAAAATTTTATCTTAACGCCTTTCAGATGACCCTCCTAGACCAGAGTAATCTGGTAAGGTGGGGGAAGGCCACAGAAAAACAATGTTATACTTGTGGTGAGGCAATAGGGACGGCTAGACACATATTAGTAGGATGTAGGGTGCTTCTCGATAGAGGCCATTACTCACGCCGCCACGATAAGGTGCTTATCATCATACGTGAAGCAATGAGTCTGGCAGTAGCTAGAGCCCAAAAAGGATTGACTACTAACAGACGTCATATCAACTTTGTGTCTGAAGGTTCATCCATAACACCCAGGAACAAACCTTATTCAATCTTAGATACTGCCCCAGATTGGACTCTCCTAATCGACACGTATGAAAAGCACTATAAAATTCCGGAGGATGTTGGGGTTTCGTCATCTAGACCTGACATATTCCTATATTCTAAGAGGTTAAAACATGTGGTTCTTGTGGAACTTACTGTACCGTGGGAAACAAATATACCGAAGGACCACACAATAAAGAAAAATAAATACTATGATCTCACAAACGAATTAATCAAAAACGGTTACGTGGTTAATTTGTATGCAGTGGAAGTGGGAGCGAGAGGTATACCAGCAAAATCTCTCTATAACCTACTTAAAGATCTAGGCCTATCGAGAGCTACAATAAGCTCATTACTAGGACGAATGTCTAAAGCGGCACTAGTAGGTTCGTATCAAATTTGGTTAGGCAGGGAGGGGAACTTGGGTAGTGAAGGTGAGTGTTGATGTACATCAACAAAAGGGGCCCCTTCTAAACCTACACTTGGGTCGCAAGTCCCAGGCACTGTCCCGAGTTCCCAACTCAGCAACGCGATGGACCCGGCACCCGCACGGAGAATCCATGGATTGCTAAGATTACGGTCTCATAATACCACTCAGGTGGCAGACAAGCTCACGGCCCACCTGATGGGAACCGGTTACCGCGGCCTACGGACGTGGGCAAAACCAAGGGCGTCACACTCGTACTGTCTTTTTTTAATGTATTTTAAGTATTGTTATTACTCATAACGTAATTATGTTTATTTGGTAGATTTAGAAGAATATTTTTATTTTATTCTATGACTGCCTATGATAGATCATAATACATATTTTGGTATATCTAGCCATTTTTGTTCTTCTAAACCAACCTTTTTGAGGTCGACTTTCAGTCTAACTATGAAACGGCCGATCTTTGATATCTTCCGTGAAACGACTGCCATCTGACCTTCACATCCCACTCGCGATATCGAAGTATTTTAGTTAGCCATTACGGACTCTTGAAGGTTCGCTTCGAAGCGATTCCACTAGTAGAATGTACTTTGTCTAAGCCCCCAGGTTTCCGGACATTTTATTATTCTAATTAACCGTAACGAATGCCACCGATGAACGTATGGCAACCGGGGCCAACGCCATGGCTTAACATGCTCTCCCCTCGGAGGGGTCTCAATGTGTTAAAAATGGTCACCCATCGTAAGACTGAGCTGACTCGATTACCACTGAACTATGAGCATCTGTTTAGTATCACAACAAAACGATCAGATCTTAATGTAGTAGTTTAAAGAAAACCAAAGCAAAGGTCAATATCTTCGTTGCGACTTTAAGACGTGTGTGACTTTTAGTGAAATCAACTTTTTAATGCCAATTGACTCAAATAAAGGCACCATATGCAAAGTTTGGCCAAATGTGTGGCCATGCCAGTATCCACGTAGCCAGGCGGTTACCGTAGAACGTGGCCACACCTGCGAAGGCGACTCACTTGCGGATAAAATATCCGCGATGTCACTGCAATGAAGGCTGCCGTAGATGCGAGAGGTCCTCGCGCGATCCTCACACGTGACTTCACACATCTAATGCAGCATATTCGTCTCCGTGACACCCAGCGCCTGTGTGTGTCGCTCTAGTAATGGCCATGCATCGCAGGCGTGTCAAAGGATAGGTCTAATTATGGTTTCATGGACCTGCCCCTTCAACCTAACCGGTACTTTGAGGTCACAGATGACACCAGTCACCTCACGCCACCCACGCGGCAGCAATGCAAAAACGTCGCAATCGATGCCACCAGTCGCGTGAAGTACAGAGTCTAGGTACAGAGGTCCGAACTACTGAATCGGAATCCTAGTACATGTCTCGGATTATATCAATATAAGATTCTGGAACCCCTTTGAACTGCAGTACCCACCAGATCACTAAAAAACATCGTCTAAAAACAAGCAATGCACAGGCGTATTCGCCGTCCTGTATTTCTCCGCGACAATCCTTAAGGTAAAAACTGGATCCATGGTTACTCATATTGGCACTCCGAGAGTGTAGTCTCCTGTTGAATCCAGAAGTCAATTATGTATAAAATTCAGGCACTTAAGTATATTAAACAAGGCGCGGCGTTGTTCTTGGATTATTTTCTGTTATTTATATTTTTATTTAAATTATCTTACTTCAACTTCTTACTTGTTATTTTATTAGTTACTAAAGAAACTTATGCTGCTTTTAAATATGAAAATTTATTAATACATTGGTTTTTATTTCGATTAATATTAGATATTTTAGATCAAATACGTAATCAGAATCTCGTATGTGATCAATAAAAGTACAAATCACTATTTTTTTTTACACAACTATCGTCAAGATGCGAAAAATCAAGATGAAAATGTAAGAAAGTAAGTACAGTAGTTACCTATATTTTTACCCGACTGCTCCAGAAGAAGGTGAAAGAAGATGTTTTTCGAGTGTATGTATGTATGTATGTATAATTGTTTGGCACGCTCTGCAGCCTCAACGGCTCGATGGATTTTAGCTTGAGAGGTGTCGTTAGATTCGTATTTACTGTGAGAGTGTCACTGGGTATAACAAAATAATAAAAAAACGAAATGGTGGATTTTTGGCGCTTAAATGCATGTTATTCAAAAAATATTTTCACTCAAACTTATCGAGTAGGATATCAAAATGAAAAACTTTAAAAGGGGATTTCAAAAATATATATATCATAACTAAAAAGTATACAATAAAATTATTAATTAAAAAGTCAAATAACCCGACTGCCCTAAAAAGACCGAAACAAGTTTGATAGCAGGCGGGACCCAGATGCAAAATAAACCGAAAGAAAATTAATGGGCCCGCCTGCTATCAAATTTCTTTCGGTCTTTTTAGGGCAGTCGGGTTATTTGATTTTTGAATTAATATTTTTTAATTTTAATTGTTTTGAAGAACTTTTTCAGTAGATGTTTTTTTTGGGTTTTCTCAACATTCTCATTTACTTATAGACATAGGAGGTCTTAAAGTCGCAACGACGATATAAACTCTATATAAAATATGCGCAAATTACCATTATAAATCCTTTTCAGACCCGTTAATTACATATTTTAATGGATTGCCTCATCGTGATAATGCCGTCTATTGTAAGAAATACAAATGAGCGTTAATTTGCTTAGGTTGTAATAATAAATCCGACATTATAATACCCACTGACAAAGTTTTCGCTGCACGCGCTTTGTGCTATAATTACATTACAAAACAGAAATCCACACCCATATGTTTATTTATGTTTTTATTTATTTATTCATTCAGTTTGCAAATGTAGGTAGAGGGTTAGTACATGGTTGTTGGAAGAGTATCACTACATTTGGCCTTGCGGCATGCAACAATAACAGACATACATTACATACTAAACAATTAAATTATCATTACATACAATAGCATAATAATCAGAATAATCAATCAAATTTCAACAATAGTAATTAGTATTCATTTAGACAATAATAACATAATTTCCGCATAATATAATAAAACAAACAAACATAAACTTAAAATAATAATGAATCGGCTCCGTTCACAATAAAATACCCATTACCACCATAATAATTATTTTTATTTCAATAATTTATCATTAATATATTCATCTATAGAATAATAACATTTTTCCAGCAAGAGGTGCTTAATTTTGCTCTTAAACTCATTTATATTTATTATTTGCAAAATAGAATTTGGTAACCGGTTATAAAGTCTAGGAGCCATGCAGAATATGCTTTTATTAAGGTATGCTCAGACCCGAGACGGCGTGCGGTTTTAGTCGGTTCAAGCCCGACATAACCGCCCCCGCTGGCCGGCGGGGGGGTATCCGAGGGGATTTCCGCACGAAAAAAAAAAGGTATGCTGTTGTTTTTAAAATGTATTTAAAAATGTAATTTATATCTTTAAATTATAAATAAAGGGATTAATAAGTACAAAAGGTACCGGCAACGTGGTACAAGAATCACATAGGTAGGCAAAGACGACATGTTTCCAGTTGCTACGATTCTGGCGTACTACACCCACAGAATATATATAGTACTCTTTCGCTAAAACAACTTTAAAGCACACCCTACTTTAGATACCTTTTCGAACACAATTACTACCTTTGTCATGATTCTTTTTTTAGGGTTCCGTTGCCAAATAGCAAAAAACGGAACCCTTATTGATTCGTCATGTCTGTCTGTCTGTCCGTCCGTATGGCACAGCCACTTTTTTCGGAAACTATAAGAACTATGCTGTTTAAACTTGGTACGTAGATGTATTCTGTGAACCGCATTAAGACTTTCACACAAAAATAGAAAAAACAATTAATTTTGGGGCCTCCCCATACTTAGAACTGAAACAGATTTTTTTTTTCATCTAACCCATACGTGTGAGGTATCTATGAATAGGTCTTCAAAAATGATATTGAGGTTTCTAATTTAATTTTTCTCTAAACTGAATAGTTTGCGCGATGATGTACATTACTATGTAAACTTCCACCGAAAATTGGTTTGACAAGATCTAGTAAGTAGTTTTTTTTAATACGTCATAAATCGTAAAACGCAACCTTTCATTCAATCAACTCAAATATAACGTTTTTAAAAAAATCATTATTATGTTACTTACTGCTACGGAACCCTTCATGGGCTAGTCCGACTCGCACTTGGCCGCTTTTTATTTTATAAATGTTAATCACAACATAACAACTGGTATTGGAAGAAAGAAGATCAATATTTTTAATGTTACAGAAGCAGGTGGTGGGCTGTTGTCTCTGCCTACCCCTGAGTTAAATCTATTGTTATGTGTGTTAATGTTCAAAATTGGGTTCGTTTTCCATTCGTAGTGGGTAACATTATCCTATCATTCTGCTTTGTGTGTTCAACTTTTTCTAAAGCAATAAGTAGGCTTTACATAATATATATGCAAAGGCTATATAGCTATACATATACTGTCCGTAGTGAATGTACTTTTGTTTACCAGCTGCTTAGCTACAAGAACACTGGAAAATAAAAGCCTGTTTCTTTCCAGGTAATCATCTTTTTGCAGCACTATTTTACTCCACGCCTTCTTTTGAATTTTGTAGGCAAATATTCGAAACCTTTATCCACCAAGCACAATTTTAGTTTTTGAGCTGGATACCGACTGGTGTTAGGTGCCGTAATCACATGAAATTGTATTTATGTACTAATCATCATCATCATCATTGGGGGGTCATATGACAGTCGCTCCCATAAAACCCAAATCAATCAAATTTGAGAAAGGAATAGGAAAGCGGACACCGACCTCGAAAGTGCAAGACCCGGTTGCATCCAAACCGCGCATGGTTATAGTGAAGACCAATCGACAGAGTTTCATTTTGCCATCCTTTTTCTACAAGTGATGTTGTTAACAAAAGCATTCTTCATGGTTTGCTAAAACCAGTTTATCCCTATCAAGGTGTAGACGCGATGACACAAAGAAAACGCGAGGCGAATAATTGTTCACGCCACACGATCGATCACTCTAAACAAATTACGTGAAGCACATAAAGTTACATAAACGGAACGCTTATCGAAGCTTCTCTTAGAAGGAAGCTTTTAACCGAACACCCTCCATTTAATAGCTATTAGAAAATGTGTTTGTAACGTTAATACTATCACTGAAACCTGTCGGTGCTGTGAACTTACGACAAAAGTGTGGCATATGGTCGTCGTTATTCAAGACTGGCTTTAGCACGGCTTCTTTCGCGGTAATTTATGACCATCTAACAGTTATTTTTTATTTCTAAGAAACATTACTTTATTTCTAGATGGATGTTGACCTTCTCTGTATGATTGGTGGAGTAATTTAGGCGTGAGGGCGTAACAAACAAACCCACTTACGCTTCCTACTTCCTACTACGCCTCTGTGGCGTAGCGGTAGTGCATTCGACTGCTACGACAGGGGGCGCGGGTTCGATTCCCGCTCAGTGCAAATATTTGTATGCATGAATATGTCTATTTGCATTGGTCTGGGTGTTTCTATGTATAATATGTATATATTTACAAAAAAAAAAAAGTATATAAGTATGTTTATCCGCATTCTAGAACCCATAACACAAGCTAGTTAAACTATGCTTACTTTGGGTCTAGAAAGCGCTGTGTAGAATGTCCTAGAATATTTATTTATTTATTTATTTATTACTAATATTATAAAATGTAATAGTTTGTTAAGACCTTTGAATTTTTATAACTCAATCACGCTCAAGGCTGAACGGATCTGGCTGAAATTCAGTGTGGGGATAGATTATCATCTGGAATAACAGAATAGGCTACTTTTTTTCTCGGGTTACGGAAACAGGATCAGAATGTTACAAAAAAAAACCTTACTCCTTTGTCTAGTGTGTGGCTTGGCTGTTTCATATTGGCATAAACTTAACGTATAGTTAGTGAACGTCACTCTACGTCACAGTTTTGTTCAGAACTTAAGACTAAAATTCACACAGAGCATCACACGCTGTGAGAGCATTAGGTTAGGGCGTGTAGAGTGAGGAGTACGATTTTGACTCTCCATAAAGTCTGATAACTTTTACACGCACAAATTAAATGTACTCGCTTTGGCGTTACTTTACATGAAAATGTTTTTAGTGGAATAGTCATCTTTCTTCTTGCTTGTCAGGGGATATTCTCGGAGGACGTATATTAGAAGCATTTAAATAGGTCAATGGGCTGTATGCTGAGGTGTATGTTAACACAGGTATGCACGTTTGAATCGAAGGGGAAATGTGTCAATAAACAAAAGAGAAGAATGGAAAAAGGGAAGATTCCTGATCTTAGAGAGAGATCTAGGAGTTAAAAACGAAAAAAAATCCCCCCCCCCCCTCCAAAAAAATATTCCAACAAATTGAGAACCACGTCACTTATTTGAAGTCAGTATAAATAAATAAATGTTCCAGGATATGTTACACAGCGCTATCTAGACCCAAAGCAAGCATAGCTTAATAGAAACTACATAGATGAGATGCATTTTTTTTCGTAAATACATACGTACATATTATACATAGAAACACCCAGACTAATGCAAATATTCATATTTATGCATACACATGCATATGCAATATATGCATACACTGAGCGGGAATCGAACTCGCGACCTCTGACTTAGCAGCTATCGCTCTACCGCTACGCCACAGAGGTCGTCAAATTATATATATTACACGATATTGGTTTTCTTCCAGACTGAAGCACGTAAAAATAGTACGGCAATCAGAAATACGTAATACATAAACTTTACATTACTTAAACTGTTTTTCATTGGAAAATGTTTCATACCGGTCTTATGGGTTGTAATTTAAAACGTAGATAGGCCATTGTGAAGGGTTTTAAGATTAATACGTGCAATTCATTCATGTCTATCAAGCATTGTTGGCGCTCCGAGATATCGGTGGGCTATATAAGCTAAGATCCACATGATAAAGCACCTCCACAATATTGTTGTTGGGTCTGTCTACCGTATATTTCGATATTGTCTGTAAGTATTTTACTACTATGAATGCGAAAGTTTGGATGGGTGGATCAATGAATGAATTGAATATCTGAACGAATCTGGATACCGTTTGACATATATCTAGTAGCTATAGTCGCGAATAACACATAGGATACTTTTAATAGGTTCCTGTGGGTCGCAGGAGATAAACATGGATCAAAAATGCAAGCTTTGCAGCTATCAAGAAGACAGACATGAAGTTACAAAAAAAACGAACCTTACAATGACTTCTTTGGATTTAAGTGGGGCGTGAAAAATCATCAAGCTGAGGGCCACCATTGTAGTAATATCAGTGTATGTTATATTGAGTCTCACTTCTGAGAATTTACATTAATCTTATTACTAGGCAAGGAGAAGTCCCTTATAAAAAACAACTTGTATTGTACAACGTTATATTATTTTCTGCGTCACAAACCGAGTCGAGCGGAGAATCAACGTGCGGAAATTGACCAATCGCATGGATAATTGGAAACTAGACAATTAGATGATTAGTCGATATGCGTCGATTGAAACTCGACCTAAGAAGGCATACTACAGGTACCTGGCTTTTGTCACATTGCCGTCGGTAAGAAGAGTATCAGTCCAGCTTAGATCGTTTTGTTTTTAGGAGGAGTAAAAGGAAGTAAAAGTGTCGGTGTCTCAGTGGTTAAAAAATCGGCTTTACAACCCCAATTGCTTATAGAAACTTTTTGGTAAACATAAATTATATTCGTTACAATTTTAGGTAATTGATACTTAATGTTGCGGCGCTTTATGGAAATCCATGGTGGTCCCAATATAAAACTACGTGTCGCTGCTAAAATATAACGACAAATAATATACAAATGCACGACAACGCCTTCCCTAAGGCGTTGTCGTGCATTTGTCCTAAGTAATGTATTTGATAACCTGTCAATGATAATTTAAAACCTTTGTACTGTAAGCACGATTCGCATTAAATCTTTTTTACATGAAGATTCGCCTTTAAAACACGAGAGTCTGTACAGACTCTCGTATTTTAATTAGCCCCAGTGTATAATCTAAATATACACTTAGTGTGTATTTACTTTCAGTAACTAAGGACATTTTCATAAAAAATATACCTGTTTCCATCATAACTATCAATATTGATAACTAAGTACCCATTGCAAATGAATTTCTACAGATATCATTGCCTATCAAGGGACTTGTATTGAAACTTCATGAATACATCAACCTGTCACTTTGTTTATCTAAATAACGAAACTGAATAAAATGAATTCGTCCATTGAAATATCGACAGATCTGAGCGACTGATTTGATTTGTTTATAAAATAAATTTTGCTGACTAAATTAAAAATTAATTGACTTAGGTTTCGGGTATCTAGTATTGATTTGAAAATATAAGATTTCAGCGATTAAATAAAGACAATGAGTGTCTGATATTTTAGAAGAATGGCCAATTTGAATGACATTCCACAAATAAGAGCTACTTTGGAAAACCATTGAGAAATTATTTCAAATTATTTGGAAAGTTAATAACCGAAATGAAATATAAGTGTAAACCAAATACTTAATATTTCTTAAAGATGAAATTTGAGCGCGATCTGTTTTTGAAGATTTTGCATTATTCCCTTTTTAGGGTTTCGTACCTTTTTTTTCTTGTAGAAATCCCCTCGGATTCTCCCCCGCCGCCCAGCGGGGGTGGTTATATCGGACTTGAACCGACTAAAACCGCACGCCGTCTCGAGTCTTCAGACGCCGGGGTGTAAGGTGGCCCCATAAGGCATTTCCCTCGCACCCCGACTGACCCAGGGCCATCTCCGGTTTCGAGATGCCCCCCTCGGGTTTGGGAACCACGATGTCCCCATCTTACCCCGGGAAGGGGGGGGGGGGGGCGCTAGTTGCCCTGCCGCACGGGCCTGCTTCTGCTGAGGTGACAGGCGGCTCGCCTGCCACCCCCAGGCCTGCACTCATGGAGGATGGATATCGTGAAGTGACCTCCGGCGTCTGAGTTTTATACCAGATACTGAGGTCAATGCTGAATGCTGAATCAATGCTGAGTCAACACGATAAAAAGATATGTAGTAAGTACCAAAACTTACATTAATTTCCACTTTTACTTTTATTTTTGGGACTTTTTTCTTTACTTGTGCTGTAAGACCTTGTTTTTTGCCAACTTTCGTCATTCTGGGTTAATAAGAACTGCCATATAGGTTTTCGACCCAAAACCTATAGGATAATTCCGGTTCTAAAATTGACAATTTTGAGAAAAAATTTAAAAAGTTGAAAATTGGGAATGTTCGTTCGTTTTTAAAGACAATGGTAGGGAACCCTTCATGCGCGAGTCCGACACGCACTTGGTGGGTTTTTTAATGTTAGTACCTATAGATTTGTTGTTTTGTTGGAATTGGAAGGCTCCATCAAACTCTCTTTGAATCCATAGCAATAGTCTGCAAGTATTTTTCTGGGTTACCTATCTTAATCCCGAATTTTAATATTCCGAATATCATAATCCCGAAAACGTTTGCCCATATTTTCATAATCCCGTTTTTTCAAGTTCCGAAGTTTTATTTGCCATATAATCGCAACTCCGAATTTCATTTGCCCATTTATTCATTTGTACGACGTTTTATAATCCAGACGAACGAGTTCCAGACACACGAAATCTAAATGCACAAAATCCAGATGACCGTAATCCATATGCACGAAAGCCGAATTTTTAAAACACAAATTTTTGAAATGCAGTTAATTGCTATCCAGACAAACAATATCCAGATTTTTAAAACCAAGATTTTTTAAATTAAAATAAACGATTTCCCCAAAAACTAAATCCTTTTATTTATATATTTTATATATTTATAGATAATAAATTTATATAAATTTAAATTTAAAATAATGTTGCTTTCAAGAAAATAATTTTTTTATATTACCTATACTTGAATTATGTTGATTAATAAATGATTATACGACACAGATTTTTTATTCACAATTAAACCCTAAAACTAAACCTCATATGGCGTCTACTAACTAAGCTCGACGACTTCTGGGTGGTTTAAAAAAAAAACCACGAAGACTAAGGCGGGAGCTCCGCTACGCTTCGCTCCCGCCTTAGTCTTCTAACCTAACCTATCCGAGTCGGATTGCACTGAGTCGGGGTGTTAACGATAATTAATTTCGACCTAACAATATTACGTATTATTTTCATAATTATATCAAATTTTGATTATGTCAAGAGTCAAATATTTAAAAGAAATTTCTAAATTAATGTAAATGTCTAAATTACTTACTGTACCTAATAAATGAATCGTATAAATTTACTGAGTTTTACTATACCTGTATATAGTTTAGCTGGAACACGATTGTATGGGAACCAAATAAAAAGATTATGAAAATTTGGTAATAGTTTATTTAGAAAATGGTACGATGGGAAACAAAAAAAAATATTCTGAGAATCTGGTATAACTATATTTGGATTATGACAATATGGGAAACAAAAAAATACTATTTGAAAATTTGGTTTTAGTGCACCTGGAAATTGATTCAGCTGGGAAATTAAAAACGGAATTATAGAAAGTTGTCATTCATTACATCTGTCTTTTAAAAGTTCTATCAACCGTTTTCAGGGTTTTAAGATTCGGGTAACAGAAATTCGATATTTCAATAGGTTACCATTTTTCTGCTGTTTCAATATTATATATATTTTTCTTACACCAAGAATAAGACAAATGTAATAGGCGTAAGCAATGCGTTATAGTATATGCAATTGGCGGCCTTATCGCACTATGGCAATCTCTTACAGGCAACCATTGGATGGAGAAAAAAAACGGAATTCGTATTTGGGTAGTGTGGTTTGTTTATCAATTAATAGTATTGTCACCTCACCCTTTTTCGGCCAGCCTAGGTACTCATCTTTTGCTTATTGGACTATTGGTTCCATTAGCTAACCCTAAAACTGAAATAGCAAAGGGCCGGTTACCGGTTATATAACATGATATACAGATAGTAGATGGACAGTCAGAACTTTGCTAGCATGTAACCAAACTAAATTTACAAGCAAAGCAAAAATACAAAGAAAATCAACCAAGAAACTAATAATTTGATCCCTCATTAATCGAACTGATCAGAATTGTTTCAAATCATTAAATCAAAATCATTTTCAAATGATCCTAACCTAGCAAAATATATACATAACTTTTCTGTTAACAGGATAGGATAGTGTTCAAAATGCCATATAAAATTGCAAGCGTGCATGCTTCCTAACGCCAGCCCCAGTTGGCCCAGATACTAGCTTCCTGCGTGTTGCCGGAAACATTCGCAGCAGGTATTAATGTGTATGCAGCGGTAATAACACGTTACAGTGAAGTCAAAATGTGCTGACATTTAATTTAACAACTCAACTCAAGATTGTTGCATACGAAAGGCTTCATCATCATTATCTTCTTCATAAACATTTCCCAATTACGTCCAAAGTTTGTAATCTGAAGTCGGATATTATTATTTTATGTATGGTAAGGATGTATGTGTGAGAGTATAATACTATATACTAGCTGACCCGGCAAACATTGTTTTGCCATGTATATTATTTCTAGGAAACATTTTATTAATTAATTAAATCGTTAATTAATGATTATTGCACTGAAAATAATAATAAATTTACGATGAGAGTAAAATTAACATGAGAGATGCACAGAAAAATTAAAATAATACGTTAAATTAAATTAATAATTAGTTACTGCTACGGTCGATACTACGATATAGAAAATGGCCGAAAACTGTATAGTGATTAAGACAGGAGACCGGCTTCGTTCTCATCCCTACTCCGTGATGTTTGCTGGATAAGAGGTGACAACGGTAGACATCTAGCGGGGATAACTGATCGGTTATCGACCAGCTAAGGCGGGATCAAATTGAATTGAGAAAAAAATCATACTTGAAGAAAATTATTAAAAATAAAAATCGCGATGGAAAAATAGGGGTTGATCGTAGAGGGTTGAAAATTCAGGTTTGTATGTATTTTCTAATGCTCTATCATAAAAAAAAACTAAAAATTAAAAAAGAACTGAGGGGTGGACTACCCTTAATATTTAGGGGGATAAAAATAGATGTTGTCCGATTCTCAGACCTACCCAATATGCACACAAAATTTCATGAGAATCGGTCAAGCCGTTTCGGAGGAGTTTAACTGCAAACACCGCGACACAAGAATTTTATATATTAGACTAGCTATTGCCCGCGGCTATGCCCGCGTGGAATTCTGATCCCGTTCCCGCTACCCATAGGAACCTATTCCCGGGATGAATATGATAATGATATAGGCTACTATGTGTTATTCTGGACTATAGTCTATTCCTGTACCAAATTTCAGCCAGATCCTTCAGCCGATTTTATGTAGATATTTATGGATTTGTGATAATTATATTAACACTATATTATTTATATATTTCTATTGTACATGTAATGTTATCTGTAAAGACTAGTAATTATTGTCATTTTTAGTTGAGCTCTTATTAATGCTTTAATTATAATTTATACTTTAGCATAGACAGCAGACCGGTCGAAATGGAAGTCGATGGGGGAGGCCTATGTTCAGCAGTGGACTTCCTACGGCTGATATGATGATGATGATAGACAGCCATACATAGAACGCACGTAAAAACAAAATGTAATAAAATTAAATAAGTGATATATTGGCATTCATGTCATCCAGCCTCCGTTACGCTTCCAAAAGATATTCCCGTAATAGTTTCTTGAATGTGGTGATCGATTTGTATGTTGGTTGATCATTGGTATGTTGGCATTTCGGAGCGACTGCCATCTGATCTGAACCCCGGGAGGAAAGCCTGCGTCAGAGCCTCGTTGTTTAGCAGGTGCACCGACTAGCAGGCGAGGTTAGCCTGATTCTCAAATATGTTGGTAGGACCCTGTGCATACGAATGGCTTAAATACATGATGATTGCTGAGAGATTAGAGCCTGAAATACAATGATATTGAGTATAGTCAGGTTTACTGGGTTTACTATCAGGCGATGTGAAAGAAAATTGATGAGCCAAGTATAAAAAATGTACATTCTGCCAACTGGGGTCGAGTTTTATCGACCCCACCAGGCGAGGCCGCGGTGGCGGCCAAAGTCCGCCGGTAACCCTGGGGTTATCCTTTCGAGGGCTTACCCGGGGTGACGGCAATTTACACTTGGGAAGGACACCGTGTGGTTTTAGTCGGTCCGATTCCGACACGCCCACCCCATCGTCGGCACCGATGGGGTGAAGCCCGTGGGGGTTTCCACACGCAAAAAAAAAAAAGCATTAAGAGACTAACTAATCTAATAGATATTATAGTTTCTTTTAAGAGTATATCAATAAAAACACTGTATGATTTCCGGAATCCGGCTATTTTCAAGTGCCTTACTTCCTGAGGTTCGGAAAGATCCTGGCTAATCACATCATGGCGCTGAGTCCAGCCTGCATCTGCTCCGATGACAAGTAGCTCCACCCATTGGGCGCGTGTGGAAAGTCAATACAAATATTGTGATGCAGTAACGAAATCCGGTAGCAATTGCGTTTGCTTGCACATCAATAATATCGCGTTTACACATCAATATAATCAATTGACTATCTATAAACGCTCATTAGCTTAAAGTAACCTAGTTTAACGGAACTGTACCTAAACAAAGAGTGATTTTCTTTTACGCCAGCAATATTTAACTCGGGGACAAAGCTAATATATATATCTTCCTTCTCATAATGAATGAGATAATAATAATACATATCATATAAAATTATATGACAAAATTTAAAAGTCGACGCTACAGATTAGTGTTTTATTTAAATGCAAAGTGAATTGTTTAACTGCCACACACGTAGTGCTCCATAAATTCGCAATTCTATTAACCATGGCTAAAGGTCGCTTGCATAAGAGCTAAATATAATTAAATAATTCTATGCATCAGTTTAATGAGCGAAGATTGAAGAGTTTATATTAAAAACATAAACATAAAACATAACATAACTTCACGCCTGTATCCCCGAATGGGTAGGCAGAGGTGTATTACACACCCACGATTCGCCAGTTATGTTTAGGTCCCAATGTAATATCGTAAGTGTCATAATTGAATGCAGTAAATTAAGTACATACATACATATACTCATTCCTCCTACCTCCGGGGTAGGCAGAGGATTGCCTGTCAAAGTTGGTCGACCTAGCCTAGTGTGTTCGTGATTAATGTAAAGTTGTAAACGGTAAAACTTTGTCAGGTAAACTGAAAATGAGACTATTCAAGTTTACGACTATTTAATATTTGACCGGCCTTTGTGATCATAGGTACTGACAATTTTATAAAGAGAAGTCAGACGGAAATTAAATTTTACTCGCCGCCGACCACCACAGCAAAATGGTGATGGTTAGGTTAGATTATTTGGCTATAACCGTCCAAAGAGTGCTAAGTGCTACTCGACGAATCTACTCCGTGTACCTCATATAATTTTATAATTGTGCATTATAAATAATATCTATCCTATTAACATAGTAATCTAAAACTTGATGAACTCGTAAACGTATATATTTTAATTGATGGACCAAAAATTGGCTTAGACTTAGATTTAAAGAAAGTAATTTTCGAAGAATTCCATGTAGAAGTTCGCAACTACAGGACTGACGGGGTTTCCCATGGCTAAACCCTCCACTTGTTCGTAGAACGTGTTGTTCCACTGGAAGTATGAAGTCGTCAATACGAACTCGAACAATTCTGCGATGTCCTTAGAGAACAGCGGTCGGATACGTGACTGGAACTTTCGTGAACAGAGAGACGACATGGAAGCTGACCAGACGATCATCCGGGTGTAGCTCGAGATTCTCAAGTTCCTGCACGAAGTGGCGCGAGTCCTTGATGTATGACGAGGACGATCCGACATGTTGTTGAAGCAGTCCGGTGAGATACTTTGAGACTGGATGAGTGGGCGAGCCAACAGCGCTCACTATGGGCCGGAGTGGTACTGAAGGCTTATGGATCTTTGGTAACCCATACAGCCTAGGTGGCAGAGCTTCAGACTTCTTGATAATACGTTTCTAATGGAATAGACGAACCCTTGATCAGGTTGTTTACCTGTCTCAAGATTCTTGCCGTTGGGTCCTTTGGAATCTCCTTATAGGTGGCCGGGTCGAGAAGATCTTTGATCTTGGTCTCATAATCCTTGGTGTTGAGAACCGCTGTGGCATTACCCTTGTCAGCGTTTAGGATAACAATATCCTTATTAGCCCTTAGGTTCTTTAAGGCTTTCCGCTCTTTCTCCGTGATATTGCTCCTCGGTACGCGCCTGGACGCGGCCTTCCAAGCCAATGGATTCTCTGCTCAGGAGATACGGAGAGCTCTTCATCCGAGGAAATGTTCTCTAACGAACCAGGATGAACAGAAACCTGCCCCTCTAGGGAAGGCCTTTTTGCCATCCATTCATGGTACAACGGATCGTATCGGGAGACTGCTAGAAGCTTACAACATTAGGCCTATTTTCAAGCCCACGACGCAGTTACGTAATCTTAACCGTTCAGTCAAGGACCCTCGTAACCCACTATCTTCACCTGGAGTTTACCGAATCCCCTGCTCGTGTGGTTCGGTATACGTGGGCACTACTCAAAGAAGCGTCAAGACCCGCCTTTCGGAACATGAACGAAATTGCCGCCTCAGCCACTTCGACAAGTCAGCGGTTGCAGAACACACCCAGGAGGATGGTAATCATATGATCAAATTTCAGAACACGAAGGTTCTAGCCACCACTTCACATTTCTTCCCCCGGCTATGTCGAGAAGCCATCGAAATATTCAAGCATCCCAACAATTATAATAGAAAAAAACCGGCCAGGTGCGAGTCGGACTCGCCCATGAAGGGTTCCGTAGCAGTAAGTAACATAATAATGCATTTTTTTAAATTTTATATTTGAGTTGATTGAATGAAAGGTAAATTGCGTTTTACGATTTATGACGTATTAAAAAAAACTACTTACTAGATCTCGTTCAAACCAATTTTCGTTGGAAGTTTACATGGTAATGTGCATCATAATTTTTTTTTAGTTTTATCATTCTCTTATTTTAGAAGTTACAGGTGGGGGGGACACATTTTACCACTTTGGAAGTATCTCTCGCGCAAACTATTCAGTTCAGAGAAAAATTAAATTTGAAACCTCAGTATCATTTTTAAAGACCTATTCATTGATACCTCACACGTATGGGTTAGATGAAAAATATTTGAGTTTCAGTTCTAAGTATGGGGACCCCCAACATCGTGATCGGTCGTGAACGCCGCCGCGTCTCAAGAGGACGCCGCCCCCGCCGCCGCCGAAGCTGCAACCGCAGCGCCCGCAGCCAGCCGGCCGAAGGAGAAAAGGTGCCGAGGAGCTGCCGCACTTCACCCGGCACCTGCGGGAGTTTAAGGCCCAGTTGGACCGGCCAACGTGCGCCCGTACGGGAACGGGCTGCGTTTTATCCCGACAGATGCAGAGGAGTACCGCCTGTTGCAGGCATACTTTACGGTGCTGGAGAGTCAGGAAGGAGTCGCCTGGCACTCGTAATCCCCCCCCTCGGATAGAGGAGTGAAGGTGGCCATCGGAGGGCTGCCCGTGAACGCCACGCCGGACGAAATAGCAGCCGACTTTCGTGAGCTGGGATTCGACCCCGAATACATTCGTGCTATTTGGGGTCGCGGCGGACGACACGGCTGCATTTATCTAGTGGTGCTTAAGAAGACCCGAGGCGTCATCCCGGAAGTTTACGACATTCGCCCGGAATCAAAGTCGAAGCCTGGCGCGGGAAGTGGAAGCCCGCGCAATGTCATCGCTGTCAGCAGTTCCGCCACAGCAGCCATCACTGCCACCGCATGCAGGCCTGCGTGCGGTGTGGCGGTGAACATGCTGCGCGAGACTGCCCCCGGCCGCGGGAACAACCCGCCACCTGCGTGAACTGCAGTGGCGATCACCCCGCCAACCACTTCCGGTGCCCCGTCTTTCGACGTGAGGCTCGGAACAGGACCAGCGGGCCGCACTGCTGGCCTGCACCGGTGAATCCACAGCCTCTCGGGGAGAGGCAAGGCGCGTCGCTCATGGCGGAGGCGAACGTGCCCTCTACCCGAGGGGCAAACCCCGCAGCCTCTTCTGGAAGAAGAAGACGCCGCAGAAGAGGGGGCCGCAGGTCCCGCAACAAGCAGCCCACGACGCAGGAGGAGGCCGCCACACCGGCACCCTCGTCGCGGAACACGCCGTCAATCCCACCGGAGCCCGCCTTGGAGCTGGTGGAGGCGGCGTGTCAGACGGACTCGACTCCCAGGAGGGAGAAGAAAACGCAGACATTCACGTCGGCAGACTCCCAGCGGCCACCCCCACCGCTATTCTAGCGGAAGCGGAGGCGCTCGTCGCTGAGGCAATGCATGCCGTCGAGTCCCGGGAGACCAAGATGATGCTGAAGACCATCGTCGCATCCATCGGCCTAGTGGCGGCTCGCTTCATGGACGACCGCCAGTAGCAAAAAGAAGACGCACGGACGTCGGAGGTCGCAGGAAAGCCGCCGCCTCGTCGCTGGTCACTCAGAGCTGGGCCTTCACTGGGTAACCAGTGATGTCACCCGGCTCGGGTCGACCGCTGGCCGGCGTGAAGTCTAGCGGCCTGCCGGCGTCACAAGCCAAAGGGGAATACCCCCGCCCACAGGACCGGCGCCCTTTTAGGCGTCGAGAAAGAAGCCTCGGGAAAGGGAAGCATCCCAAATGCCGACTCCACGCGCCCCCTGCGGGGTCGCTGTGAGGACTACTAGCCGCTACATCAGTCGCAGCGAGTTCGCCGCCGAGGAAGGTTCTCTGCACTCGACGGCGTCCCGAGCTGTACCACTGAAGATGTCGACCGCAGTGATCGACGAAACGTCTGGAATTCAAGTTTCCGATGGACCACGGCCAAACAGCCCGGAAGCAGTATATTCTACAAAAAAGATTTCTTTATCATAAAAACAATTAAAGTTATAATCAGCAAAGATACAAATGTAAAAAAAGTTGCAAGTTTCAACATAGAAAAAAAACTGGCTACAGCCAACTCGTGCCGTCAATGCTTAGACAATAAATACTGCGTTAGATAACTGCCATGAGCCTCCCAAAAACAGCTCTACTGTATGGTTTTGGAAATAAAGCGCGTCAAAATACAAACGCTCTGTCCGCCCAAGATGAACTTTGCTCATAGGACGCATTCCATTTGGCGCATCAATTCGAATCACACCAAAGTTATTCCATACAGCTATTGGATAATTTTGGCAGGTACGATTTGAAATCGAATGATTGATTGATGCTATTCAAATTAATACGCTAAACAGAATGCCTCGGTCATTCCTTGCTCATAGAAATCTGTTGCTGGAACGCGAGCCATTCCCTGCAGTCGGCATAGTTTTCTGGCTATGCTACCGTCTGACAGACGGTATAAAGTTTATTGCCACTTTAGTTATTCACTTATGTTAAGTTAAAATTATATAATTATTTATACGTTTCCGCATTTGCTAAGGAAATATTTCTGAGGTTAGTCACAGAAAATACCGGTGGTACTGAGTCAACGTTTCACATTTGAGATGCGGCATATCGTTGGAATTCATAATCTACAGCGTTCCAGAATTTTGCTTAACACTTTATTGCGCAGTAATTTCATTGGAGTCATTTGACATTTCTTTTTATCCTTAAAGTATCGTACGATGTATAAAACTGACATTGTTTCACGACTGGTCTGTCAAGTTGATTTCACGCCAGTTAGACGAAACGACAAGGCAGACAAAAAACTGGAAAGTTGGTAAGCCGAGCCAATCTCAAGCTAATGATTGTTCACAACCTCACCCGGGTGAGGTTGTGAACCCGGGTTTCTAGTGGAGTTGGCTTATTTGTACTAGGTATATAATGGCTCCAATCAAAAGTGACAGCTCGCACGTGTAATAAAACTATCAACTAATCTCTGCAATCAAGCACTAAATGAAAGACTTGTAAGATTTGTAACCATTCGTTACAAATCTACAGTTATATCACGAAGCTAACTCTTTACTGCTCACTTTGATTGATTACTTCGTTGAAGCGTTGTACAAAGACAAAGATAAATTTCTACGTTTAAGCTCGTCTGCCGTGTTTTCTTAAATCTTGACATATGGAAAAGGGGTTGGAAGAATCAGATAGTCTAGAAATAAATTGTTCTAAATTTACACGGAAGCTTGAATAACTCAGTGTAACAAACATTTAATTTTCAAATACGGAAATTCTGTATTTTCGAAATGATAACGTGAATTTGGAGATATTACTATTTTCAACTATACTAGACTAACTACTAGCTTAGTAAGATCTTATTTTATGAAAGTGACGTAAATTTTGAAATCGCACGGTCTTGGGTCACGTTAAAAATCTGAATACTAACTTTTTTTCCCAACCTATTACCGGGATAAACAGTATTCTAATGATGATATAATATAAATAAATAATAATAAATAAATATTGTACCACAAAGTACACAACGCCATCTAGACCCAAACTAAGCAGAGCTTGTCATATGGGTTCTAGAATGCGGATAAACATACTTAAATACTTTTTTTTTTGTAAATAAATACATATTATACATAGAAACACCCAGACCAATGCAAATATACATATTTGCACTGAGCGGGAATCGAACCCGCGACCTTTGGCTTAGCAGTCGAATGCACTATGCGTAGCGTATATGCGTAGCATATACGCTACGCTATTCATGTATGAAAACAAGAAAATTATGAAAGTATCAGGATCATAGCATGTGGAGAGATGTCATACCCTTTCTCTACCTACCTCAATGAGAAAGAAGCGTAACTGTATGTGTTTAATCAAGAAATGTAATAACATTGCGTTCGTTGATTTAAAGTCGTGGATTGATGTTAATATTTACAATATTTTTCTAGTAACTAACATGCAAGTAATGGGTTCAATACCTCGAGTAATATATCCTCGTATAAAGATCCAGTGGAATTTAAAACTTCAGCTGTTCGAAGTTTATATTGGTTTCTTGAAAATAATATTATGTTTGCGATTTGCTGATCTCATCCTGTCGGATGACGACGTATATTAAAGTTTTAAATAATGTAAATGTCACTCACGTATAAATATACGATGATACAATTTTCTTGACTGTTTTGAAGCTGTATTTCTGTTGGTAGTTCTGTATAAAATCAGCAAATTGGGTGTATGGGGATGTAGGTTGGGGGTCCGGCGTCTGTAGCTCCCGTAAGCCAATCAAACCAGATTATAGGAGGAGTAAAAGAGTGAATATCGGGCTCCAAATTACAAGCTTTGGATGCAATCGGGATTAGCGGTCTGACTGTGCCTGTCATTGTTGACACACATTGCCATTGTTGAAATATCTGTCAATGGTCTCACTACCAGGGATGCTCAAGACCATGCGAATTGGAGGAGGAAAAGTGTATCCGAGGTGAAGGCGACGATGCAATAGGGACACAATGTTAAGATGATGATGACTGTGATTGTCATTGTCAACAGCTTGGCAAAGACTATAACCGACAACAACAAACTCCTACGTTGATAACTAAAAAAGTAAAGTTATAAAACTATACTATCCAGGTTTAAAAACACACAAAGTTTATTTACCGGTCAAAACGACTGAAATTGTAACAGACGTAATTCATAAACGTTTAAGCTTCCTGTATTAACAGCATCGTTATTCTAAGGATTCGGTAGAGAATAACCGCATGAACAACTGACAAATTGAGCAAAAGATTTAATCAAGCACAGACGAGAATTGGAATACAAATAATTGTGTTTAGGGTTTTGTCGCAGAATCTTGGAAGATTTAACATAATATTATGGGTAGAAAGGCATTGTTTGCCTTATCCTACTTCCTATTAATATTATTAATGTGAAAGTTTGTGAAAATATATGGATATTTGATCTGGCTAAAATTTTGTAAAGAGACAGATTATAGTCAGGAATAACATATAGTCTAGTCTTTTTATCCCTGGAATAGATTCCTATGAGAAGCGGGAACGGGAACAGAACTCCACGCAGGTGAAGCCACGGGTAACAGCTAGTCTGATATAAGCCGGGACAGCTACAATATCATCCGTTTTGAAGTCTTCTTCATCCCAGTGCTAATCCCGGTTGCAATTTGCATAGTTTGGTTTGCTTTTACGAGAGCCACTGCCGTCTGACTAAAACAACCTTCATTTTATTTCAGTATAATATAATAAATAACAAAAATATAATAAATTGACCGCTTGTCATTTTCTAATACTGTTCATTAGTTAATTACTTTCTGAGCAGCTACTTAATCAAATAGAACAATGTATGCTTTGAACGAGTCGTTAATTAGAGATGAGTTCTTCGCTTCTATTATTTCAATTATGTTGCGAACATTTCATTTAATTCTAGGTAATCTAATCAAGAGGTTGCTAACTTAAATTTTATTTAATTATAACAAGACGAGATCTGTAAAAGATTATTTGATACCGCTGTGGTGCACGTCGACAAAGGCATGAAGGTTGTGTCCTACTTAAACCGACTGAAGCAAACTGTGAGCCAGTCACACTCTTGACTAGTACGAGTAGATTTAACACTTCGAGGGCTTAACAATTACTGAATTGAAGAACAAATATGCATTTATTCGTCCCTAAGTGTTTTTAATAGTAAACATAGCCATAATCTAAAACGTCTTCAATTCATTCAGTTGGTTCACAAAGTGGTATCTAAAGTTGAGTTTATAGTACAAAGTTAACGGATAAAATGTCTTATGTTAGAAAAAGTTCTGCCATAGAATACTTAATCCAATGATTGTACAAAACGTGGTGTATAGTCGTAAAAGATTCAAAAACTTACGACATACTCGGTATGTATATGGGATAATAAAATAAAAGGGTTTCTTAAAACTTGTGACTTTTACTAGGAGCTCGAACATCAACGGTAAGAAAGAGAGATGTAAACAAAAGTATAAAAATAATAATTGCATAGACTTTTCAATCTCTTGGGGATTTCGGAAAAATACTTTAACTTTTCTTCTTCCAAGTTAAATTATAAAATGTTAAAGAGCTTTTGACATCTGCATACTTTAATTAAAAAAGGAAGACGAGGTTTTGGTTCCAATGGCATTTGACTTAGGTTTTTTTTTGCCCGATTTTCAAATGTATAATGAGTTGAGATTTGAGAATAGTAGACTATACAAAATGGGATGAGTTAAGAACAGAAAATAAATAAAAAAATATAGGAGGGATAAGTAGGCAGGGGGGAGGTAGGGAGAGAGGGACGTATGATGACGATTTAAAAAAAAATACACACGTAATTGTTCTAGTTTTCACATCTTTCAGTACTTAGGTTTCAGACAAGCACACGGCCCACCTGATGGGAAGCGGTTACCGTGAACTATGGACGTGTGCAATACCAGATGCATTGTACTCGCACTGCGGACCAACCTTCTAATGCCCTTCTTGAAGAACCCCATATTGTAGTCGCTTGGGAAAACTACAGCTGCAGGAGAAAATTCCACAGTTTCAGCGTGCGCGAAATTAAGTTTCTTTCATATCTCACTGTGCGACTGTCATGACTACATGCCGTATGATGATTCGTATACCATTTCTTGGCAATGCACAAAATTCCAATGCATTGTTTGAGATAATAAACTTTACTCACTTCACAAGTAAATTAATAGCTTGCAAATGTTAACATTCGGGTGATGGGTTTACTATCCATATAAAAGTTAACTTTGACTGTCTCGATAATTCGGCGCAGCGGTAGCGAGTATCACTGCCGATTTGAAGTCCCAGATACGATTGTTGTCATTTTAGAAAGTTTTCATTTTCGTAAATTGTCATTTCAGGAAGTTGTCGTTGTCAGGCAGAGGGGATTTATTAGTTTGGGCAAAGTGTGTGAAATTTTCATTAGCCGTACCAAGTCTAGCAAAACTGTGCGGTTGACGGCAATATTGTGTTAGTATTATTTCACAAGGCTCAGAGTTGGCGGAATGTGGAATTAAAATACATCAGTCTTACCAGACTATCCCCGGAGGGGATAGTCTGGTAAGAGGAGGTATTTAAGTGACATCTTAGGTGTTGCAAACATTGTCCTCTAGGTTAAGGTATTACCACTTACCATCGGATAGTACACATTAAAAAAATAACGAACGCGTAACTGTAATTCATAAAGATATAAAGTACGAATATTTTCTTCACTCGATAGAAAATTGTGCAAATACTATTTTTTGTATTCACAACAAAATTAAGACGGTATTAGAAAATAAACCAAAACTAATAAAGATAATTGGAAACCGAATAATAACATATTATCTGCTAAACCCAATAATAATGAACGAAGCACCGAAGATAATGAAGTGAAATAGATTTTCTTTCAAACGAAATTAAGTTTTATGTCATTTCGGAACGGCTTATGAGTGGGAACATACGCTACGAGAAATCTTTATGATCGCACGTTACCAATTAAACTGCACAAATAATGCAAGACGCGTGTGTGCTTGAATAAAAATCTAAAAACTGTACAGTTTTTATTACACTCACGCATCGATTCAGTTTGGATGGTACAGTGTGGTCGTAATGATTTCTTGTAGCTTGGTGCCACCTATCAAAGAGACATTACACATTATTAGGTATTAAAATCATGAATGATAATATTTTCTTTTCTTTCAACACATTTTTTGCAAAGATACAAAAGTAAGCATCCAACAGCTAATGAAAGTAAGAGATGATATCAATATTCCAAAACAGTAATTTTTGTAGTTATAGCAACATTGAAATAGAACATTTTTTTACGAATTCTATGGCCATTTATTTCATGTTATTGTATTATTTACACTGAAGCCGACGTTTTGGTTGCTTTTCAGCAGCCATGGTTACGGAGAGACTGAAGATGGTGGTGTTCTTATACTTTGAAGTGAAAATTATCTCAAAGTAACCGAACTATGTTAAATTGTTGTTGTTACTATTGACGCAGAATGAGAACACAGTGTCAAGAAGTCAGTATTCAGAATTTAGTATTTTGATTTTTCTTGGAGTTAATTAAGTGAAAGACTGTGTCCCAAGCTGGTGGTACATTCCAACCATCTTCTATATTAAAATTAGTATGTTTTTTTTAATTTCAATAGAAGCGCAGAGCATCTTAGGTAGGAATTGATTTTCTTTCGCGACTGAGTGTCTGAGGTTTATCAAATCTTAAGTAATGCTTGATCCCCTGTTGCACGTGCTCGCGTTCTCAGTTATAGATTCTGAAGATTGTACTCATATGTATGTGCTGTACACAAGCACATGCATACAACACAATCTTTAAAATCTTAGAACGCGGCCTAAGAAACACACTTTCCGTGTAATAACATTAGCTACCTACGAGTGTAAACCTGTGTGTTAAAACGTCTCGCAACGTGTCTGCAGCAGATATAGACTAACCTATTAACTGCAAAAGTATACACATAAACGCTGTCATGCGCGTTTATTTCTGAAACAACTTGGAATTCGTTCTCCGCCATTACATGGAGGCATCATAGTGTATTTTAATAACATTGTGCATGTAAGTAATTTGAATCTTACTTCTAAATGCGAAAGTTTATATGGATGAATGAAAGTTTGTTTGAAAGTGAATTACGTCAGAATGGATCCGTATGAATTTTTTGCAGATATAGATTATAATTCAGGATAGCACATAGACTACTTATTATCCCGGGAATTGGTTCCTTTGAGTCGCGGGAACGGGAGCAGTATTCCACGCGGGCCAAGCCGCGGGCAACACCTTGTCATATACACAATACATAAGTTAGTTTCTAAGTTATTACCACAACATTATTTTATTACAACACATTATTACCACATATTTACCACAAGCATAGTAAAGGTGTAAATCGCCGATTCTACAAAAACATCTCTAAGCTTTATGTTGATTTTTCTCGTGAAGAGAAAGAGAGATAATGGAGTGGTCAGAAGGGATTTTATACTAGTGTGAAAAGACTTCTGTTATAAAACCCCATAATACACATCTACACAGAATACAGTAGCTGAATATGAACACAGCTCAATTTCAGATGAAGTTCAACAACCCAATTCTCGGTAACTTATTAACAACAAACACGACAACAATTATGCCTTATTACTTGGCGACCACATTAACGAAGTTACATCTCTGTCAAAGTAGACTAAAGGGAGTTGCCATAAATATATATTTGGGTTTATATCAAACAACTGAAATGAAATATGAAAACTTTTACTTTTGCTCTCATTTTATATTATCAGTTGATATTTCATTCTTGTAAATCAGTAAGGAACTCACAAATCTAGCAGAAATCATAAACTTTACAGGAGTTTAAAACTCAATTTAAAAATCATGTTGAAAATGTTTCTGAATTGAGATTTCTATATCGGTAGCAAGGAATGAACTTCAAGTGGACGAAATTAATTATGAAATGAAGATTTGAAGATCTAGTTTAGTTATTGAATAATAACATACGGTATATACAAATTACATAGCGCCACTATATGAAGATCGCTGACGTTGCATTCGCGCTCTACTTATAAATTTACTTAATCGCTGATGCACCTATGACTTCAATCGATTTCGCAAGTTGTTGTTTGTTCAATAAATTGTAAGAATGATCATTCTATTGTCCTACTTCGATTTAGAATCATCATTCATAGGATTAATTTTGTAATACTAATTCAGTAATTAAATTTATTTAAAATCATTTCGGTTTTTTTTCGATCCTCCGATCGCAGCAAACGTAATTTACATAACGGTTTGTTTATTTGTTTGTGTAACCTTGACCTTGTTTATTTGTCATAATGCACTAGGGACTTATGTTATAATAACTTTGGACTCATGAATGTTGACCATCTATGCAAACTAGAACTGCGTGGTTACGTCGTTTATAATTATAAAGTAATACTAGCTGTTGCAACTGACTGACTTCAATCATAAACTATTTTATGAAAAAAAAATTCAACCAACTGCAATAACCAAAAAGACAGTGAAAAAAAATAATTTTCTGTTGAAATTGGTGCCAAGCCCAAAACAATGGGAGGCACGCGTCCTCTTATCGCACACGGATTTGTTACCCAATTGTTTTTCCATACACGTTTTCGTTTCGAGGCAAGGAACTTAACTGGAAGTTCGCGCACTGCCTTCACCGTTGGCAGCTCGCGCGCGAATTTACCAGTCATATTTCTTACTAACGTGGTCGTTAGAGGGGATCTGGTCACCGTTGTAACCTAATCTACCCCAACCCAAAATGATAGCAAAAGGGGTCTACTGTGCAGTGAAAGCATCCAATCTGGAAGTTGAACCGAGGCCGATTCAGTCAAAAGCTGCCTCGAATTGAATACGTGTTTAGAAGAACAATTGGAAAACGAACCCGTGCCCAATTGGTGGACTCGTGCTTCCAATTATACACGAATTTTGAAATGTTTGAAGTTTGACAAACCCATGTGGATTCCGAGGCAGTGATGCCTCATATTGAACACATAAAGGTAAACACGCATTCCGTTTCCGCAACCCATGTGAACCTATTCCAGGGATAGAAAGTAGCCACAATACGTAGTTATTCCAGACTATAATCTATCCCTGTACCAAATTTCAGCCAGAATCGGTCAGGCGTTTGAGCGTGATTGAGTAACAAACATCTTCACAAACTTTCTCATTTATGATATTAGTGGGATGTGGGATGTGAAAGTTTGTGAGGATGAATGAATGTTTGAAAGTGTGGATGTTTGTTACTCTTATACACACAATTGAACCAATTTGGCACAGAGATTACTAAGTACTATATTAATTTATAGAAGATTCCAGAATGGAAATAGGTGAATATTGGTGGTTCCTAGTGAATTGCGGGAACAGGATCAGTATGACACGCGGGGGAGCGGCAGGTAACAACTAGTATTATGTATATACATATGTGTATTTTAACGATAAAAACCGGATGTGAGATGAAGAGATTGTTTTGAAAAATTAATAAATCAGAACCTAAAATTTTAGTAATACTAAATTGTCAACTGAAAAAATGAGAATTATAAAAATGGTCAGCTTATTTTTATTGTACGTGGAAAACAAAAAAAAAACAAAATATTTTTATCATATGAAACGAAAATATGTATAAAATAAGTTACAAAACAAACAAAAAAAATAATTGAACTGTGGTGGTCTGGAGTTTAGGAGATCCTATTCTCCTAAACTATTTTGAGAATATAGTATTCTGAGAACGACGGAATAAACTTATCGAGTTTGAGTTCATTTGTTTTGTCTTGGCGAACTCTTTGTTGTCTCATGGTATTCGGGGCTACACTAGCGATACATGATATTACTAAAACTATAAAAATAAAAAATAAATAAAGACAGTTTTCTTTAAAACAAGCTTTTATTCAAAAAATCCGTTCCCGCAGGAGGAACGCACAGGTAGATTTCGTGAAATTAACATGTTTAATTTTTTTTTGTCGAAAACGATAACTTTTAGCAAAAAACTTATATTTATTAAAAATGTTTCCGACAGCAAGATTGTTCACCGGTTAGAAGTTATGATTTTTTTCCCGAAAAATTTTGGTTTTTCCCCCCTCCACTCTTAGTTAAAGTTTTAATCTTATAGGTTTATAATTAAAAGTTGTTGATATTCATGTATACTATGGGATAAAATTAGAACGGTTCGAATATCTTTCATGGAACGTGAAATTTTGAGGAAAAACTGATTTCACAAAACGCCCTTAGGCCGGATGGGTGGAATCCGGCCTAAGGGGACGGTAGGGCCTCACTTTTTGTTCACGAACTTAAACTAAGTTTACACCCAAGCAATTTTTGACCGCAGTTTGAAAGCGATCGGGGCAAAAATGCGACCGTGAGAGCGCCGCAAATTTTGTGAAGTGGAACCATACATACATATATATATATAAACTTTTTGACCAGTGGTCATTTCGGACTCAGGGGGTCATAACTAGTCAAGAAACCAATAGGTAGATCGATTTCATCGAAATCTACCTAAAATTTAGTTGCACTAAAACGAAAATAATAATTCGATGCAAGGGCCGTGCTTATTTCAAAAGTTTGTAGCGCAAATAGAAACAAATAGAACAGAAAAATTACTTGCGCGATACAAGCTATTGAATTCAGCGGAGCTGTTATATAAAATTATTATTTTGTGTATTATGTAGTGCAACTACATTTTTCAATACAAGCTTGTTTTTTAAAAACTTTATAATTATTATTTTTTTATTCATACCGGTAACTTTTAGTGCGCTTCACGTATGTAGGTATATCTTACTAAATGTCTCATACGTCTTTGTAAATTCCAGACAATCCATCAAAAGAGGAAAGCTAATAGAATGAAAGTTACAAAGATAATTAGAGAGGAAAATGTATTTTTGGTCCTATGTGGCGTGCTTGCACGTTCAATGTGCCAGTCAACTTGCATCTGACCGACTAATAGTCTTTTTATCTTGAGAAAGGACAAAGTTCACTATGATGCGACTGTCAACTACTTGCTCACTCATATATTTTTATCTATACATATCATGTTTTACAAGGTTCTAACCGCATGCTTACTGCTTAAAGTCACAGCAAAACTGATTTATTTTGAAAAAGGCATTGCCATTCAAAGCAGCAAACCCACAGTCTTCTGGACCCGCTACCAGTGGACATCAATGGGGAAGAAAACTTCGATGCCTAAATATACAGTCCCTTCTTTACTTTATCTTTTCTTAGAAATATATTTATCGTAATTAATTATTATTTCAACAGAAATTGATATTTAGATATATTTTGTAGCATACGAGTAAATAATATAGTCAATTATGTTCAGTTTCAAATGAGATCATTATTCTACTGATCAAATAAATGTTATGAACTACCTATTCATGATGCCTAATGGCAAACTATAAACATAGTTGACAATTGTGCGTTAAATTTCTATGCTACCTTTATATTTATGTGACTCTGTGAGAATCTGTAATTAAATTTGAAATATCAAATGGGAAAATTATTCGGATCATAAATTACTATGTTACCGCTTTTTTCTGTTTAGCACGTTGATTTATGTTCGATGAGAAGTGAAAAACTGGAAGAAATGACAAAAAGAAATACATTAGTTACCGAAGATAACGAATGGTTCGGAAAATATTCAAGTTCGGTGTCCTCGTTCAGGGAAGGGCTGGTGCGAAAGTCAAAGTCAAGGTCTAAATTGATTGTCTTTCAAGGATTGTTGCGGGTTACATTTCCGAATAATGTTTGAATTCATGAATAGGTATATTTATTTGCATTGGTCTGAGTGTTTCCAATTATATTTATTTTAATAAAATGTACATCTAAAGTAAAAATGTAAATCTAAAATCTAAAGTTCATCCTCATTCTACAAACTATATGAAACACAATGTGACACCTATAATGGTCAGAGTTTTAAAAATGGTTTCTGCAAAGTGCGCTATGCTTACTTTTGGTCTAGTTGAATTTATTTCATTTCAGATGGCGTTGTGTAATGAATGAAAATGAAATGAAAGGTTATGTAAATTATGTGTAGGAAGTTTATCTCTTTATAAGCAAAGTAGAAAATCAAAATACGAAAATGAATGAAAAGTTCTCAACATTATGTATCTAAAAAACCTGTCATGTAAACTGATTTGTTTTGCTTAATGTAACGCGACGACGGTGTGACTGGCCAAATTTAAGAATAACTAAATAAAATTAGTATTTCTATCTTGCATTTTATTTTTCATCGCTAATTTTTATGTAAGTACTTTGTGCCTAATGAAATAGGCAATGACCTTACAAATTACTTTTTGTACATGTACGCACGACCACAGCATTAGCTATGCAGCTTCACGTTTCTAAATCGATGGCCCTGCCCAAATAACTCTTTGGTCGTATATACTTACTCATATCTGTAATCTCCGAGGCTATAGCGAGGCGGTTTTAGTCGATTCGAATCCGACATTACCAACCCCACTGGCCGGGGGGGGGGGATCGGGGGAATTCGGCACGAAGAAAAAAGGTACTCTGAACATAGTAGAACCTTTGTTTGAGTACCATACCAGAGTAAACAGTACAATTCCAAGCTTGTTTGTCATCTAAATATTCTTGAATTTTAAGATAGCCCTTTAAACTGAAGACCACCATTCTATCATTGCTATCATTTTCAGTAATAACCTTAAATATGTATGACTTCAAAACATCTAATATCTAGACTAGACAGACCAAGACGTTAGTAATGAATTAAACCGCCTTTCACTCATCCCTACCGCATTAACTGACAGTGATCAATGCCAGTGTTGATAACCGTCAAGTTCACGGGCATGTCGGCTTATCATCAATCATGACTGAATAAACACGCTGCTCACTTTCTTCCTCCATGATCGATATCCATCGCTTGCTGCTGACGTGTAAACAGTAGCGATATCCCACCCTCTTTAGAACCTCGTTTGTCGAATAGTGACCTTGTAAGTGGAGAACTTTTTTGTGGTACAAAGTGACAAACGAGTTATCGTTTCTTATTACGTAGACCGGGAAAGCTTGGCAAAATATATGTGTTAATACGCGTCTGCTTAAAATTTTGGGGAAAGGCGTGAGAATATTTAGAGGAAAAATGTAATGTAAAGATTGATTGACGAACGATTAGGTGTACAGGGCCCTACCAACATCTGTGAGGCCCAAGTCAATCTCACATGCTACTCGGCTCAGACGGCAGTCGTTAAAGCTAAACTAAAGCAAATAATGAAGTTAGGGGTGAGAAAATCCCTAGGGTTATCCTTTCGAGGGCTTACCCGGGGTGCCCGGCAATGGACACTTGGGGAGGACACGATTCCGACACGCCCACCGCATTGTTGGCACCGATGGGGTGAAGCCCTTGGGGGTTTCCACAAGTTAAAAAAAAGGGCTGAGAAGATGCCGAACTCCGAAGTGTAAACTTTGGATGCAACCAGGATTGGCGTTTGTATGGGGTATTTGGGACTCACCAAGTACTTCAGGGTCAAGTTACACTCACCCGGAACAAGGTTTTTCTTTCGGAATTGGGAGGTCTGATGGCAGTCGCTCCGATAAAAGCCGCAAAAGGTGAAAGCCTCGGTTGCGGTGGGGAACTAAGCTAAGATGATGATGATGATAAGGATTGGCGCTTGGATCAAAAAGAAGACGTTTTACTTCAGGCCACCAACCAGTGGGCCTACCGCCCATATTCAAAACGACAGCTCATGAGGTGCCGTAATGAAATGACACTTCAAAGCGACGCCGTCGATTTGAATTTTTTTAGGCAGCAGCTATTTAACTGTCAAAAACAGCGTTTCATTCATTCTTACGCCGCGCCGGCATCGATTATCAATGGGCCGGTACAAAATGGCCGTCGACCTTGACCAACGCAACATTTCGACGGCTGTGATATCGACGACACTTGGGCGGTAGGCCCACAGGTGGACACCGAAGTCTTAAAATCACGCAAAAAAAAAAAAAACTTACACCCACTTTTTATCACTTTTCTCGACGTGTCACATGATTCTAAGTCTAATTAAGCAAAAAAAAATTTTGTGTCGGTCTGTCTGTTGGTCTGGATGTCTGGATGTCTGTTTACGCAATAACTCAAGAACCACTTATCCGATTTAAAAAATTCTTTCGCCAATCATCTTGTTTGGTTAATGGGAAGAACTGATTAGATTTTGGGGTTTGTACGTTCAAGGTTTCGGGTACCTACCATACAAATTGTCCCTAAAAAATATTTTTTTGTGTTTTTGACGTCGACGACGTTTGATTTGTTTTCATTTTCTTCATATTTATTGCTCAATATATAAAGACGCGTCGAATAATATGCATAAAGCCTAAGGTCTGTAATTTTGAATAAAAATACTGCAACAAAAATATCTAAGTGTGGCCCAAAGTTTGACAATCACTGTGTGATTTCCGCCCCACTAGTTTTAATACCAGCATTTTGTCTCTTTTAATGGCTATGAGAATAAATCATTGCAATAAATAGAACACGAAAGGATTGTCAAAGCTTTGTTTGCTAATTTATCATAATTTATCAGATCATCGGTAATTGGAAATACAATTCAGCCGTCAATCAAATAAAGGAGCTCTTTTTAGGGTTCCGTTGCCAAATGGCAAAAAAACGGAACCCATAGATTCGTCATGTCTGTCTGTCTCCGTATGTCACAGCCACTTTTTTCCGAAACTATAAGAACTATGCTGTTGAAACTTGGTAAGTAGATGTATTCTGTGAACCGCATTAAGATATTCGCACAGAAATAGAAAAAAAAACAATAAATTTTGAGGGTCCTCATACTTAGAACTGAAACTCAATTTTTTTTTTCATCGAAGTCATATGTGTGAGGCATCTATGGATAGCTCTTCAAAAATGGTATTGAGTTTTCTAATATTTTTTTTTTTTTTCCTTACTGAATAGTTTGCACTGGAGACACTCCCAAAGTGGTAAAATGTGTCCCCCCCTGTAACTTCTAAGAGAATAATAAAACAAAAAAAATGTATGATGTACATTACCATGTAAACTTCCAACGATAGTTGGTTTGAACGAGATCTAGTAAGTAGTTTTTTTTAATACGTCATAAATCGTAAACCGCAATTTACCTTTCATTCAAACAACTCAAATATAAAAATTTAAAAAAAACATTATTATGTTACTTGCTGCTACGGAACCCTTAATGGGCGCGTCCGACTCGCACTTGGCCGCTTTTTTAAAACATATTTCTTTAAAACATCTGAAAAAATATACAGAAGTGGTTTTATTATTTACATTATCAAGCATCATCTATCGATAGGTTAGTGAAGAAAGGTGAAGAACAAACGTTATCCATATATTAGTTATTTTGCGGAAATCCCTTCGGATACCCCCCCGCTGAATAGCGGGGATGGTTATGTCGTGTCTCGACTAAAACTGCACGGTGTCCTCCCCAAGTGTCCGTTGCCGGGCACCCCGGGTAAGCCCTCGAAAGGATAACCCCAGGGTTGCCGGCGGAAACTGTTGCGGTTAAACAAGTTTATGTCTTCAGACTTCTCAAAAAGATACTAAAGTTAGGCCTTTGAGAATTTTTTGTATTTAAGGAAAGTATAAGTTAAGAAGTTGTGTAGTTATTTCCCATAATCGTTTTCTTTATGTTAGTTGGTTTACCGGCTGTCCTTTTTTTGTATCAATATCAGTTTCATATATTACAAAAATCACTATATTGAAGACCATAATCATATTTTTATATTTGGTTGATTTGAATTAGCAAAATGCAAATAAAGTAGAATATACACTATTAGATTTTTTAACAAAAAATACTGTCACTCTATTTAAAGAAACACAAATGATGAAATCACATAACTTTACTGTCGTATTACAACGGAATAAGGCATATTTTTGCTTGAATCATAAACTGAGCTTTTTTGTACCTATAATGAAAAATATGCCAATTATTTTCTTTTGGTCCAAACCTTTTGATGTATTTTGAAATAAAATATGCCATTAAGAACGTTGGTATCCCCTAAATGCAGATGTTTGTGGTTAACAAAATTTCATTCTTAGATACATAACTGTAAGGAAAGGAAGGCATTGGACACTTTTTATAAATTGTATATTATTCATGTATAGTATTCATGTATATCTCTGAAGGAATTTGCACACGTATGTTCAAACCCTCATTGTGTTAGCAATGTTATCAGCCGGTAATAATGGGAATAGAAATAATAATCTTCAGCTAAAACTGTATAGAAGCAGAGAAGTCACGTGACGCCAAAATATTTTAACAGACACATTCACGTTGAACTCGTCTTAACAGATCCTCATAAATCATTTTTATTTCGACATTTTTATTCCCTGCAACTAGGCTTCACGTGCTTTTATGTGTCCCGTTGCGAGCTTTAATGACTAACCAATGATAGTTTTCACGCAAAACACACTCGAGAAGAACACCTTTTTTTTTTAACGTGCGGAAATCCCTTCGGATATCCCCCGCCGGGCAGCGGGGGTATTTATGTCGTGAATCGACTAAAACCGCACGGTGTCCTCCCTAAGTGTCCGTTGCCGGGCACCCCGGGTAAGCCCTCGAAAGGATAACCCCAGGGTTACCGGCGGACTTTGGCCGCCACCGTAGCCTCGCCTGGTGGGGTCGGGTTTTATCCCGCTTCGGTGAGTTGTGCAGGCGTGTGTGGGCACACACGACACGCCTCCGTCACGGCCTGCTTCTGTAAGGACGGGGAGTCGGCCAACTGCCGTCCTCAGGCCCCGATCATGGAGGTCGATAGTCCCGGGCGTAGATGAGAGAAGAACACCTTGGTGAAACTCGAGTAATAAAATGTAACACTCATGGCCAATGAAACGTTAATAAGTCAGTCTTTTTTTTATAAATTATTGCAAAATGCATAGATATGTATTGCAGTAAAATTATCAGCGGTGTGTGCGACCCTACCAACGCCTTCAGGGTTAAACCAACCTCACCTGTAAACCTGGAAATTAACGGATGGGGCTCTGGTGCAGGCTTTCCTCTCGAGCGTCGACAGTCACTTCCATAAAAACCGTAGGAGGAAAAAGAATATCAGTTTCTGGGCTCCAATGTGTAAGCTCCAAGATGCAATCGGGTACAACGCTGAGCTGATGATTATGATGCTAGTTAACGGTGTCATCTGTCTAGATTATGCAGTTTTAAAGATATGAATATTACTATCACTACTGCTACATATGAATATACACACATAATAAAGGGTTAAAGGATCTGTGTGCTGAAATACAGGTGACAAACCTAGCTCAGCAGCAGATACGTATGTACAAAAACTTAATATATTTGAATTTTTGAATAATTGTATGAACAGATTTGTATTTTTGGGCTTGACTTGACTGTTTTCACAAATGGATAGTGGTTCTCGAGGAAAGTTTTAGTATACAATTTGTCAAGTTTTTGTATACAATGACTAAAATATAATGATATTTGTTAAAGGTGTCGAAAAAAATATGCCATCTGGGAGCTTTCAACGAAAACGCTGCCTAAACCCTTTCAGATATAACAAAATAAAGTATAGCGGTGGTGGAATAGCGGGAACGGGATCAGAATTCCTCGCGGGTGAAACCGCGGGTAACACCTTGTCTATACTAATATTATAGGATAGAGGCCGAACTTTGTGTGTTTGTATATATGTTTGGGGTAATCTTCGGAACCACGACACTTTTGGAAGAAATCTCTCACCATTTGAAAGGTATAAGGGCTATATCTAGATATATAGCATGTTTGTAATAATTACGATGGCTAGAGTTAAAAAAAAACAATATAAACCTCAGCGAAGCAAGGGCGGGTTGCTAGTGTAAATAAATTTATTATAATTATGCTTTCGGCCACCGTGACTCATGAATGTATCAATTTCAAATATTTTCGCAGGGCTCACCGAATCACGTTTTATTTTAGTATACATAAGTACCTTCTTGCCTCTGATGAAATAAAAATATACTCAGAGACATTTTTAGGAACATTATATGAATGTTGTAGCTGATGCCCGCGGCTCCGCCCGCACGGGGGTCGGCTATCGTTTTTTGGGCATATCGCCAGTTCTACTTAACCAATTACAATCAAACATACGGAACTTAAATAATTACGTGTGTATTTTTAGGGATTTTCTTTAGAAAAGCCCTATTGCTATCGAGTTGTCGTCGTCGTCGACGTCGTCGACGTCGTCGTTGCCAATTTTCTGTCACGGTTTTGGGTATGAAGGAGATGAGCTATCGAGTTGCTGTTTTCGGTAATAGATTCGTGCTGGGGTGAACCATTGCAAGATAAAGCAAAAATCGCAATAAAAAAAAACGCTAAATCGAAAATCCCTTATATTCGGCTGAGCTCGTCTCAGGAATTCAATTTATTTTAATTTTCATCATCCATTTGTACCACCCTCCCTCCGTCCCGGAGTACCTCTGTTTTATTTTTAATATAAAGCTCTTCATCTGAGCGTCCATCTCGGATGCATCCAAAGCGTGCCCATTGGAACCCGTGATCCGCTCTCGTACCCCTCATTTCCAGTTTTTGATTTGGTTGGCATTTACGAGAGTGAATGCCATCTGGCCTCGATATGTACGGCTTGCAGCTGAGGTTGGCCTCAATAATATAATTATAGAACTTTCTATTAAAAGTAAGACTTCAAATAGTGGTAGGTAGATATAAGGTCAAGGAAGTTCAATTGGTAGAGTATCCCCCCTAGAAAGGAACGAACGAGGGTTCAAATCCTATTCTGAATGTAGACTTCTGTTTAAATTTACAAGAAACAGCACAGTAAGTGCATCAAACATCCATTTGAACAAAAAGTCTATAACAAGCTGAAGACTAATTAAGTAACATTATTGGCATCTTTAATGTTGACCTTCATTCTTCACAGTGCACTCACAGTTTACCATCATTCGGGAAAGTCATATTGACGAGTTCTAATAAACAAGTACTACATAGGTTGACTAACACTGCGCAATCTAGGTCCTAGTTCCGCGTTTATACCTACGAACGTCTATCCTATCTACGAGAAAATGATTACATAGAAAACGCGAGGAAGCTGCATATCTTAATTGATCCGATCCGTCACCTTTGGAAATGAGACACGAAAATCGTACCAAATCGCGTAGGCTTGTAATCCATTAGTATACTTGACTGTAATGCTCTCAATTGCTAAGCTAGTAACGCGATGTTTATACGGTACTGACAGATGTATTGGATAAGGTAAACTATAGCAGAGACTGGTATTGAATGCGTAGTCTTTAGCCTATATTTCTAAATAAGTAGTTTTAAACCTACTTTTTTCAAGGATTATTTTCAATGTGGATTGATCACATATTATGTTGTATTAGGAAATAAAATTACGTGAGTCATTGCTCTCATACATTTCACCATACGACCACGAGTTGGGTCTACCGTGAAACGAACATGGGGTCCATACAACAAATTCGGGCCCAAGCCACGGTAACCTACAAGCCCGTACACCTGCTGATTGATGGACCAGGTCTGTCGCAGGCTTTTTTCTCCGGGTTGCGGGGTCAGACGGCAGTCGATTACGTAAAAGTTAAAACTAGCTAAATTGTGAAAGCGGGAAGTGCTCTGCTTTGAATTGGCGTTCGCATGAAATATCGACGAACGGTTGAAGAGAGAAGAACAGTTAGTACTGAAGAAAAACCGAAATATAGCAGCTTACTTTGTTTACGCCCTGCCTGAAGACCTTAGAATGTCAAAAGTTTCAGTGAGCGCTTTTCTCGAACAAATATCCAGCGCCATTGTTAGAATCCTACTTAAATCTAGTTAGTTGAGGGAGGAATACAGCGGTTGGTTCTATCTACCACGCAATGGACCCGGCTCCCTGTGAATCCGTTTATGAAAAAGATCTGTCCAATGAAAAGGTTTGCATAAAAAGTATGTTTTAGGAAATAGGATCTCCTTTGTATCACATACTCTTTATAAAAACAATAATCACGCTTGACTGACGATAAAATATAATGCCATTTTCATACGCGTTTCATACAACAATAGTTCTAAAAACATCATGTAAACAAAACATAAATATATCTAATTTTTCACCTGCAGTGAAAACGAAGCAAATGGGATATCACAGTAACATATTGTAAAGTCGCATAACCAACAAGCCAATTCATTGCAAGTGCATTAAAGAAAATTTCATTTCCTTAACAATAATGGGTGGAAGAAGTAAGTTCATTAAGTTTATATATTTATGTACTAGATAAGTATCGATAACATATTAAATGAGAGGTTCATCACCATCGTCACAAATCGCATTTTGAAGCCTATGATCCGCTCGCCTTCTCCTTCTTTTGGTTTGGCTTATCTTAGCTTTTACGGGAGCGACTGAGTTCTGTTCTCCCAACCCCGAGAGAAGAACCTGCGCCAAAGCCTCGTCTGTCAATCAGCAGGCGTAAAGGTTAGCAGGTGAGATTGGCTAGGCCATAGGTATAGGTCTTGTCACCTACACACAAGACGCGGCCCAATAAACGACGCGGGCAACAGCTAGTTAGTGGAATTGTATGAGTAATTAAATTATTTTGAAATAGAGCAATTATAATTAATTTACTAATTTTTAAACTTTCGCGTTCCATTATATACAATACCGCTGGCCGTGGTCACAGGCTGACCAGTCAGCCTTTTATTACTGACTAGTCAGCCTGTGACCACGGCCAGTGTAACCTGGTCGAAACATCAGGCAATCCAAAAGTATGTATATACCTATACATGATCACGTTAATTCCCGTTAAATTATTGTATATACTTAATTTTATTCGATTTTAAGTTTGTATCTTTGTATCTTTTTTTTCCGTTCGGAAATCCCCTTGGATACCCGGGGGTGGTTATGTCAGGCTTGAACCGACCTCCTGGTCTCAGGCCTGGGGCTCCCGGGAAACCAATGACAAGGGGCGAGTACTGGAGGACTGGGCCAACACCCGTGGGCTAGAGGTCCTCAACCGGGGGAGTGTCGTCACCTGGGAGCGGCGGGGGCTCAGTTCGGTCGTGGATGTCGCATTCGCGACCCCTGCTCTTGCCCGCCGCGTCCAGGGTTGGCGCGTGGTGGAGGAGGAGGAGACGGATTCCGACCATAAGAATATTCGGTTCAACGTCTCCCCTCCAACTAACCTGCCGCCGACAATCGCGAATCCCCCGGATCCACGTTGGGCGTTTAGACGCCTGGATCGGGAGGCTCTCCTGGAGGCATCAATAGTGCAGGCCTGGATTCCGTCACTGGCCATGCCTGCCGATGTCGACGCAGAGGCGGAATGGTTCAGGAGAGCCATGTCGCATATCTGCGATGCGGCGATGCCTAGGGTTAATCCCGGCCCGGCAAAGAAACAGGTGTACTGGTGGTCAGCGGAGATCGCACAGCTGCGAGCAGCGTGCGTGACCGCTCGCCGCCAGTACACCAGGTTTCGCCGGAGGCGTCGCCGCCCAGACGATGCGGCAGCCCGAGAGGCGGAGCTGTATGAGGCGTACAAGGGGGCCAAGAGGACCCTCCAGGAAGCCATAAAGCAGGCCAAACGGCGGGCCCGCGAAGAGCTGCTGGAGTCTCTGGAGCAGAACCCATGGGTGCGTCCTTACCTTGCGGTCAGGGGCAAAATCCGCCCAAGGGCGCCCCTACTGACCCAGAGCCTCCAGCCGGAGCGGCTGGAGGGGATACTGGGCTCCTTGTTCCCAGCGAGAGCGGAGGAGGATGTCCCTCCGCGTATGGCTCCGCCTCAGGCGCCTGACGCTGATAATAGCGAGAACGATGTGCCCGAAGTCAGGGAGAGTGAACTGGGGGTAGCAGTGCTCCGGCTTAAAGCCCGTAAATGCACTGCCCCCGGACCCGACGGCATTCCAGGCCGAGCATGGGTCCTGGCTCTGGAGGAACTAGGGCCTCGACTGGTGGCGCTCTTTAGCGCATGCCTCGAAAGGGGCCAGTTTCCAAAGGCTTGGAAGACGGGGAAACTAGTCCTTATCCGGAAGGCGGGGCGGCCGGTGGACCAGCCATCCGGTTACCGGCCGATCGTGTTGCTCGACGAGGTGTGCAAGCTCTTTGAGCGGATTATTGCAGAGCGCCTCGTCGAGCATCTCACGAACGTGGGGCCAGATCTGGCGGACAACCAGTTCGGTTTCCGCAGGGGGCGCTCCACCGTGGAAGCGATCATGCGCGTTAGGCGCCTGGCGGAGGAAGTAGTCTCGCGGGGTGGGGTGGTGGTAGCGGTGTCTCTCGACATCGCCAACGCCTTCAACACCCTACCCTGGAGCTGCATTAGGGAGGCGCTCGCGTATCACGGAGCCTCCTTACCTCCGCCGCATTGTCGAGGCATACCTATCCGAGAGGGCCATAGTTTACCCGAGCTGGCTAGGGCCAGGGCGGCGAGAAGTGTCGTGCGGTGTTCCGCAGGAGTCGGTCCTAGGGCCACTCCTGTGGAACATCGGATACGACTGGGTGCTCCGCGGTTCATTGCTCTAGGGTGTCAGCATAACGTGTTATGCTGACGACACCCTCGTTATGGCGCGGGGAGCAACGCACCGAAGCGCGGCACTAAAGGCCACGGCAGGGGTTGCTCAAGTCGTGGATCGAATACGGCGGCTGGGACTCGAGGTGGCTCTCCACAAATCCGAGGCTATTTGTTTCCACGGGCCTCGGAGGGGGCCACCAGCGGGAACCAGCATAACCGTAGGGGGCGTAAGCATCGGCATCGAGCCCACGATGAAGTACATTGGGCTCGTACTCGATAGCCGATGGGATTTCGGACCTCATCTCCGAAGTCTGGTCCCGAAACTGAGGGGGGCTGCGGCCGCGCTATCACGGCTGATGCCCAACGTTAAGGGACCCAACTAGGAGACTGTACCTGGGGATCGTGCGAAGCATGGCCTTGTACGGGGCCCCATTATGGGCGGAGACTCTGGCGGCCCGCAACGTGGCTGTTCTAAACAGCCCGTTAAAGGCGATGGCCGTCAGAGTCATCAGGGGGTATCGCACGATCTCCGTCGAGGCGGCATGTCTCCTAGCCGGGACCCCTCCATGGGACCAGGAAGCGAGAGCCCTTGCGCTGCTGTACCAGTGGCGCAAGGAGACGCTGGACCGGGGCCATAGGCCGGAGCCCCGAGAAATCCGAAGGGTAGGGGGTATCCAAAGGGATTTCCGCACGTAATAAAAAAAAAAACTTGAACCGACTAAAACCGCACGCCGTCTCGGGTCTTCAGACGCCGGGTGTAAGATGGCCCATAAGGTAAGGCCCTCGCACCCCGAACTTCTCTCGCACCCCGATGTATCCTTGTATCTCACTTCTAAAAATTGTTTTTTTTTTCAGGAAATCGTTATATAAAAAAAGTTGTATCAGAAAAAGACTGTTTATGGATGATGAAACCACTTGGTCAAAAGACGAATCTGAGCAAAATCATCTGCGGATGTGTGGGATTCTTTGCGTATAGCATTGTTTGGTGCATTCCTACTATTACCTACATTCTTGTAAGCTTGTCCTACGCCTCTTGCCAAATGATAGCATGTCTGCTAGCTTGTACGTAAATGGATTATACGAATATGAGTCCTTAGACAAGCTGTAACAACATAATTTTTAAGACTGAGAGTGAAACGGATGTTTTGATAATCAGAAAGGGTTAAACGACACGTATGTTTTCCATCTCAGCACATAAACATGGCGTCCCTGAAGCTCCTTTTTACACTTGTGACTGTGACCCGTATGTCTTATGTCTAAAATACATGTCCAGTTGATTCCAAACTTCATTAGTGCATGAAATATAATTAAGTATATCACTAAGTAATTTTTATTTACCCGGGTCCTTTAAACGGGGCTTGAAAAAGCATCTGATGAGGCCGTCCAGCTGAAGACCACCATTGTAGCATTATTCATACCTGTAATAGTGACCCTCATTCCTGAAATTTTACCTTTAGCGTAGCATAAGCCGAGGCGAAGTCATATTGACCATAATAAAAAAGAAAATAAATTACAGAGCATTAGGTTTTTTATGTCGTCGCCATCATCACCCGAGCGCTGTTTCCGGTCTCCTCTTTTGCATGAATTGATTCATTCGGCTTTAACGGGAACAGCAGAGAATTACTAGGAATAAAGTGTGTATCAGCTTTTTAAGTGCTCCACGGCAACGAAAAGTATCTTATGCCATTTGCTAAGATGTACAGAATCGGAGGGTGTGGAATTAGTATCTACATAATCGATGCTTAAGCGCCGCTTAGGGTAAACTAAACGTAAGCGGTCATACTGGTCCGATTTCACCAGTCAATGTTTAAGTTAAACTACACCCAGTTTAGTTCCTCACGTTTTACTTAATGAAATTCATTGAATAAAACGTGATAACGCAATTTGGTTCGACTTCATGGCGGTTACTCATTCATCAGCATCCCAGCATTGAGTCCCGGTGGCATCTGAGGCTTTCTCGGGATCCGTTTGATGGTGGTTACTATTATTGTTGTAATTTACTCTTAGAGCAGATTTCACCTGGCGAAATCCATTTTTTCTACATCGATGATGTACAATCAAAGCGTACAATAAAAAAAACGAGCAATAGGTAGAAAGAATTTACTTTAATGCTCTGAATCAATGACACATACCAACTACAGAATCCGAACTGCATGTACGGTCAGCAATGAAATTTAATGAACACTAACAAATTTAATTCATATTAAATACACCAAAAAATAATTTATGTAAAAGTCTTCACAGAACAAAGTTAATATATTTCGCATTTTATTATATGTTTATTAATGTGAGGAATCAATGTCATCTGTAAATTGGAATATGTTAAGCTACATTTGTTGTTGTTTATATGTACCTATATAAGCGTACCTCGTTGCCCGTTTTCTAAAATAAAAGTCATAAAAATCGGCCGATAATAATAACTCTCTACGTTTAATAAAATGTATTCTAACGATCATCAAAGCTCGACTTATCCAATTTCCTAGAAAATCTATAAATCTTGTTATGTTTTTAATATTCTATGAAAATGTTCGTACATAAATACTTTTTTTGACCGCCATCCACCCACGGCGCGGCGTGATAAAATTGAAACATATTAGCATTAGAATGGGATAAAGATAGTGTCGTATGTTTATTTATAAATTGCTTGATAATAAGTTCTAAATTTAACTGAGTCATACTGCGTGACTCACTGTCGCGAAAGACAAAATAGCTCTTAGTAAAATGTGAGTATAAAGAATGTGACTGAGAATTACTCACAGCAATCCATATAATCACAATAGTCTTCATAATACGCATCCAAAGCTTGTATTTTGAAGCCCGGTGTCCGCTCTTCAACTCTTCCTCTTGATTTGACTACTTTTGCGGAAGTGACTGGCATCTGACCTCCCAACTTCATGAGGAAAACCCGCGTCAAAGTTCCGTCCGTCAAAAGGCGCGGTGGTGCAAGATTATATTATAATTATTACATACCACATAACAAATAAACGAATTAGGTACTAATTGTGAAGCATTGTACAAATCATCGCACTTACATAGTATTTTTTGTGCGATAACCTAATGGCCACTTTACTTAACATAATTACACACTATAGATTTTAGATAGATAAAGTACAAATTTTAGCATTCAATGCTACTAAACTAGGAATTCAGTGCAGGGTGCGACTGAAATAAATTGAGCTGAGCGAGCAGGACTCTTACTTGAAAATAAGACATCTTACTACGGTCGCGCGCTTAGCTAAGACCGCGCGCTCGTGAAACTGTTTTTCGGTGATTATTCCTCAATAGTACATTGCATTTGAACAGTTAACCCCTCTAAACACTCAGCGGTGTCTACACTATCACCATGGCAAATTTGGTCAAGACCGGTATTGGGGTTCCGGAGGAGTACAGTTTAGACCAAACGGCTTAGTCACGTATAAGAGCTTCGCTTCGCTCAGCTCAATGAATGAATACAGAAGGCCAGGTCATCTACACTCTTTGTAATAAAGTGAGAGGCCGATTTTTGTGAGTTTCTTTATATGTTTAGGGTAATCTTCGGAACCACTGCACTATTGAAAAAATAGTGACATTTGTAGTAAATTAGTAATATTACTTCGGGCCACCAACCAGGTGGACACCGAAGTCTTAAAATCACGCAAAAAAAAATCAAAATCTTACACCAACTTTTTATCACTTTTCCCGACGTTTCGCATGATTCTAAGTCTAATTAAGCAAAAAAATTTTTTGTGTCGGTCTGTCTGTTGGTATGGATGTCTGGATGTCTGTTTACGCAATAACTCAAGAACCACTTATCCGATTTAAAAAATTCTTTCGCCAATCATCTTGTTTGGTTACTGGGAAGAACTGATTAGATTTTGGGGTTTGTACGTTCAAGGTTTTGGGTACCTTTTTTTTTTTTTTTTTTTTTTTCGTGCGGAAATCCCTTCGGATACCGCCCCCGCTGGAGAGCGGGGTGTCTCCATCGGGGGCGGTTATGTCGGGCTTGCACCGACTAAAACCGCACGCCGTCTCGGGTCTTAAGACGCCGGGGTGTAAGGTTACCCATAGAGCATATCCCTCGCACCCCGACTGACCCTGGGCCATCTTCGGTTTCGAGATGGCCCCCTTACTTGCTCTCCACTGTGCCCTCTGCTAATCAGAGGGACACGTGGAAAGCTTCCGAACAGCCCCCAACAGGGCCGTCCTCGCCTCGGTCGGAGTTGGCCGTAGGCGGCAGCGTCTCTCCCACCCTAGGAGAGAGGCGCTGCCGTCTCCGTTGCCCAGGGTGCACCGCGTGGAGGTCCCCAACCAAGCACCCCAAGGTTTTGGGTACCTACCATACAAATTGTCCCTAAAAAACTTTTATTAGTGAGTTTCTTTCGAGTTATCAGAGTAACGCGTATTTGACTTTGACATTTGAGTGACAATGACAATACGTATATTGTATATTTACATATAACAACCAGACTCTGAAAGAAACTTGAAATATAAAATATTTTTTTTGTGTTTTTGAATTTTCTTCATATTTATTGCTCAATATATAAAGACGCGTCGAATAATATGCATAAAGCCTAAAAGTTTGGCCCGAAGTTTGAAAATCACCGTGTGATTTCCGCCCCACTAGATTTAGTTATTGTACAGTCAGCGTCAATAGTAGCTGATCAAAAACTGAGTTCCAAAAGTATTGACTCTATAATTTTTTTTTAATAACCGGACTTACTTTTTTTTAATATTAATCACTCGCGTTAAGGTTTCAAAATAATCAAAAAAAACTATTTTCAAAATAAGCTGATTCAATTTTTTTTCAATACTCATAACTATACTCGTATTGTGTTTTTAAAGTGACTGATATTTAATTGAATCGAAATAGTAAGACAAAAGGGGAAGTGGTATTATTCAATTATTAGCAGCAGTGTCGGCAGCTCGAGTGTGATGCCCCTGGTGTTGTACATGTCTATAGGCCACGGTAACCACCTTCCATCAGGTAGGCCGTGCGCTTGACTGCCATCTAAGTGGTATAAAAAAGTGCTATTCTCTAACTTTTTACTAGTCGACGAGCCCGCAGCAATCGACCAATCACATCATAGAACAAGGTTGTGCTCGCCGACGATTCTATGATGGGATTGTTCGATTGCTCTACGACGAGCCAGCAGCGCTGTGTCCGTCGACGAGTGAAAGTTAGAGAATAGCACTGCTGTTGTGGTGCAGTGTAATGTAGTGGGACCACGGGCCCTTAATGGAGTAATCACAAATTTGAGAATTAAAAAAAAAGTAATTAATTTTCGCAACCGATGCTTTATTGTAAAAAAAAACAAACTTTAAAATTAACATACCACTTATCTACTAAAAACGTTTACATTGTAGCTAAAAAAATTTACACTTGCATACTTGCATAATTAAAGTTAAGGTTTTCAATGGCGTTTTTAGAATGGGGTATGGCCTCCTGCATTACCTATAATACACTGAAGACGTTCCCGCATGGACATGACCATGTTCTAACATGTATACATTCCTCTATAGTGTTCCCATAACTCGAATACATGATTACAAATAGCGGTTGCAGTGCGAGGAGTTGACGGATCCCAGTTTTGCACCATCAATCCCCACATGTTTTCAATTGGATTTATGTCCAGAGATTTAGGTGGAAATGGCAAAGCAATAATTTCGTCGTTGTGCTCTCTAAACCATGCTCTGGTCAATCTTGCAGTGTGTACGGGTGAATTGTCGTGAACAAAATTAAACGGATCGATGCCTGGATAACAATTTCTAACAGTTGGTATCAAAACGTCTTCCATAATATCAACGTAACCTTGAGCATTCAATCGTCCACCAATTTCTATTAATTCTCCAGGCCCAGCAGACGACATCCAGCCCCAAAATCCAAGGTTTATTCTGCCGCTTGCATGAACATTGACAATATTTCTTTCAAAATACCTTGTGTTATTAATTCGCCACAAGGTGACCCTTCCACTTTCATCTGATGTAAAAGTTTTTTCATCACTGAAAATGACATTCTCGAAATTGAAGTCTAGATAGTCTCGTGCAAATCTCAATCGTTCTTCCTTGTGTATTGCAGTCAGAGCAAGCTTCCTGGCCGGTTTGCGGTGATGTACTCCTGCTTTATGCAATACACGTCGGACTGTTGACCGTGATATATTAAAGTCAGTAGCCAAGTTTGCGACTGGAGTGAACCCATTGTATCTTGTCCTTCTAACAATTTCGTTACGTGTAGAAGCAGATGTAACAGTCGGTCGTCCTGTTTTTCGAATTTGATTAACATGTCCTTCGCTGTCCCATCTATTGATCCAAAGAGTAACGGTATTTCGAGCAACACCAGCACGTCTTGCGATGTCACCAATTGGTAAGCCATCTTCATGAAGCGTTACTATACGATGTCTTTCATGATCTGATAGATAATGCGACATATCGATGATAAAGGAATTAAGGAAATTTACTAATTTGTAGTGCTATTTAATCAAATTACGACTTCCTAGAAATATATAGGTGCCTAACCTACTTAGGAATAATCAGTAATAGATTATATTCAGTTCAGTTCTTGGTTTATATAGCCACTTCAAGTGACAATTCTTGACAATGCCATAAAACAAAAGGCAGAACACAATATTTAAATCAAAATATACATCAGCATGCTAAAAAGGTTTATGTTCGACGAAAGTTTTATTCTTAATTCAGGTACTTTTGAAACTTTTTATAGAACCATTGTGTGAAAAACTTTTGAAAATTTCTGATACTGCTTTACTTTTGATGGATAGTTTTTTTTGCATTATGAAAATATTAATGTACCAAACACTTTTGCGACGCGATTTTGTCAGACTATTGTGATATATCTTGCAATGCATTTCTTTTGGACAATTCAGATACTACGCTACTATTGATGTTGACTGTACCTATTGTAGTTAATTAATAAAACTGTAATGTTTCTTTTTTGATCAGTAAAAGAAAAAAGCGGCCAAGTGTGAGTCGGACTCGCCCATGAAGGGTTCCGTAGCAGTAACATAATGTTGTTTTTTTTTTATTTTTATATTTGAGTTGATTGAATGAAAGGTAAATTGGGGTTTACGATTTATGACGTATTAAAAAAAAATACTAGCGATACCTCGTTCAAACCAATTTTCGATGGAAGTTTACATGGTAATGTACATCATATATTTTTTTTAGTTTTATCACTCTCTTATCTTAAAAGTTACAGGGGGGGACACATTTTACCACTTTGGAAGTGTCTCTCGTGCAAACTATTTAGTTTAGAATTAGAAAAAAAATATATTAGAAACCTCAATATCATTTTTGAAGACCTATCCATAGATATCCCACACGTTATTTATTGTTATTTTTGTAGTGAAAACTTCTTTAACGGCGTTGTGCCCTTTTTTTGTAATGGGTAAAAAACGTTAAACTCTCGTCAGGACACGTGCAGGTCACCTCAGGTGTCCTGTTTTGAAAATTCGTAAGACGTTTGCAGACACATATAGAAGCGCTAATTTCACACTGTACTTAATAACCTTGGTGGCGCGTTCACCTAACGAGTCGTCGTTGACTTCGTCAAGACTCAGATCGATTCCGACCGAGGCCCAAGAAACACTTTTTGTCATCATATAACTTTCTGTAATATTTATTCTATTTTGTGCCATAAATCTATTGATATAAAATGGAAATTAAACAAAGTGCATCTATTAATGAAAAATGTGACTAAGAAATAGCGAAAGAAAATGAGTGAGTACTTTATAAATATATTGGCGATGATGGTTCTGGTAATAATTATGGTGAAAAAGTTGTTGAAATTATGGATGGAAGTTGAATTTTCTGAGAGATAAACTTTTTAATGTAAAATAATTGTAATAGTTCTGAAGTGTTAAATTTTTAATGTAATATAAATTGTCATGTTTGTGTACGAAAGCGCAATAAATGAATATTGTACTTTACCACATAAATGATAGTACTTTTATACTGATAATCAAAGCAATTCGTGCAAAATTATTCCCTAACCATTCCAAAATATCAAAAATGCACAACGTTAATATTCAAGTTTTCACTTCTGCCGGCACTCCCGGAGTGCAACCCTTCTTTTTTATTTATGTGTGAAAATCTTAATGCGGTACACAGAATACATCTACTTACCAAGTTTCAACATCATAGTTCTTATAGTTTCGGAAAAAAGTGGCTGTGACATACGGACGGACAGACAGACATGACGAATCTATAAGGGTTCCGTTTTTTGCTATTTGGCTACGGAACCCTAAAAAGAGATGAAAGCGTCATCCTGTCGACGAAAACGTAGGCACACGTTGGTATCACATGACAATCTCAACTCAATTAAATTATTACGGTTTGTTGCGCTTTGATGATATAATATGCCTATACGTATCTGAGTGTCTACATGTGAGTGTACGTGCATTTTCGTTCGTTGTTTAAAGTCCACGTTCTACACCTATTTGTGCCATAACATTTATCATCAGCCGGCCTTTGTTCCAATTATTTAGGGTTAGTCGTAGAATGTCATTCTCCTCCGTACGTTCCTGTCAGACGTCATCTACTCAGGCACATGCATGTCTCAGCGTGTACCTAATTGGTACAGTCACTGCAATTTACCTTGTTATGACACAAAGTGAGTTTCCACTCAAACATTCTAAAAACATTTTTAATTTAGTGTTTTAGTAACAACGGTTTTCATTTGGTTATTGAAAGTGAAACAAATTTCTATGCGTTACAGAAAAGTTACATACTTGTATCAATCCAGATTCTAGATGTCGCCTTCGAGCTATTCAGCATTGCTTGCAGCAATGTTGTGTCCGTTATGTTAGAGTATACAAGAGCTATATCGAGTTGGTTACTATGCCATTAAACTCTGTGTAAATACTGCCTAATTAGTGTAAAAATAAAAAAAAATTATTTTATTCTAGGAAATAAACACCATTTTCACTGTGTACGCTGGCGTCACGATCAAGCTAAGCGATATATTTTCGAGTACGGCCATGTGTACGCTAGCTTGATCGTGACGCCAGCGTACACAGTGAAATTGGTGTTTATTTCCTAGACTAAAGAGGAAGAGTTTTTTTTTATTTTTACACTAATTAGGCAGTGTTTACACAGAGTTTAATGGCATAGTAACCAACTCGATATAGCTCTTGTGTACGCTAACATAACGGACACAGCAATGTTAATTACCAACTATAATGTTTACAGTGACTCTAATATATCATTTAAAACAGAAATAAAAGTTTTTTGACGTGACAACGTCTTATAATTCGATGGAGCCGGCTGCATGCACGAAAAAACATGACGTATGCGGCGTTACCTCGATGCGGCGATACCTCGCTCTGAGGCGTTCCATTTAAGGCTTGAAGTGCAAGCGAGAGCGCGGAACGAGCGACAAAGAGGGCACAATCGGCCTCCGCGTTCGGCAGCGTTCGACATCTGTCTCTCTCCTACTTGAGTGAGTGATGCGTCCGCGTGGACAGCTGCTATACAATACATACACATTACATACATTTACAGGTTTTCGTCAAGTATGAAGTGCAGTGAATTCTAATAACCGATCTTAGTGGTTAAACAAATAAAATTAAAATTTTCTTTTGAAAAATGCAACCATTCCATCAGTATTTTCTTATGACGTTGTCACGTTCAACTATCGTCAGTAAACCGACTTTACAGACAACCGATTTTTTTTTTGCTTTTTAAATGAAATAAATATTATAAATTTAACTCGGAAAAAGTTAACATAAATTTCCGAGTTAAATCCATAGGAAAAATTAACATACTAATATGCTTTAAAATTTCATGAAATAAATGTTAATAGATATTTTCGTCTAATGGCCGTGGTCCGATGGTTGAAGTGTTGAAGTTCTACTCATTAATCCAAAGGCCCTACTAACAACTTTGAGGCCCAAGTAACCTCCCCTGCTGGTTGTTGCACCTGGTAAACAACGGATGCGGCTCAGGCGAAGGCTTTAATCTCGAGCTTGGGAGATCAGACGACAGTCGCAGCGGAACTCGAGCTTCCAAGTGCAAACTTCAGACACGACTGGGAAATCGCTATGAGGATGATGACTAGTTAAAAATACTGGAAATACTGCACTCCAAAAGTACTTAGGAAGTTATTAGGCAGTTTAGTTCTTTTCAGAGTGGTAGAGTCAAGCAACAGTCATTTTGGCTGTTGCATGAATGGGCCGACTCGACCGGGGAAGCACCACCCTCTCACAGAATATCGACGCCAAGTAACAGGATTTGAACTGTTGCGTTCCGTTTGGTGAGTGAGAGTGCCGGAGCCCAAACTCCTTTCCCATCCCCTCCCAAAATCCTTTCCCATCCCCTCCCAAACTCCTTTCCCATCCCCTTTCCTTTACAGGGTCGGCAGCGCGAGTGTGACGCCACTGGTGTTGCACACGTCCATAGGCCGCGGTAACCGCTTCCCATCAGGTGGGCCGTGTGCTTGTCTGCCACCTTAGTGGTATAAAAAAAAATTAAAAAAAAAGTTTATTAAGTGGATCGTTTTTGTTAAAAAATTACATCTTTAATTTGTTTTATCACGTACACAGTGAATTCATATTCTGATGAATGTATTTATTTTTTAATTGAAGTGAGGAGGGGAAACTGGTACAATTTCGACCACCGGGCGATCCTAGTACTTATATACATAATTAAGTCTCATACCTATGTAGTTACTGGTGATTCTAATCTGATGACATTTTGTTAAACAAGAAAGTTGAACCGCTCATCACTTCACGATCACGAACTCAACGAGAGACGTTTTCACGTCGAAACCAGAAACTTCAAACCCGAAGAAAAAAGTGGTCATGCATGAATTTGTAAACACAAATTCGAGTCCATTATTTGTTTAGAAGTCAATGACTGAATCAATAAATGATGGTTATGAGCATAAAGATGCATATTATGACAAGAGAGATACAAGCCGAAGTTAAATAAAAATGTTTTTTTAGTTTTATTGGGTGTATATTGCATATTTGGCCCCACCAAGATTTTCGCGGACCAAGATAAGCCTGTACATTTGCTGATTGACGAGTGAGGCTTTAGTGCAGGTTTTACTCTCAGGATTGAAAGTTTAGACGGCTATCGCTACAATAAAAAAAAGTTAGTTAAACTAAAAAAAAATTAAAAAAAAAACCGGTATAGTTGAAGAACACTCGCGATTAATTCACCTTTTAAAGAAAAAAACAAAATTGGTTCATCCGTTCGCGAGCTACGATACCACAGACAGACACACACACACAGATACAGGGGGTTACAAACAAAACAAACCAATAAAAAGAGGAGCAGGAAAGCGGAATCCGGGCTCTTTTCCTTTGAATGAGACTGGGATTTGCGCTCAGATGAAGAAGATATGTTTTAGTTCTAAAGATTAGTCTTTAATTTGTGTGGCTTTTAAGATACTTACCCTTTTTATTATACGCTTTTTATTAGCGTCACCGGTATGTTTGTTTGTATGTTTGTAATCGACTCCTTTGGTTGCGATTTTGACCCACTTTAAACGGCCAGATTTCGTTCGAACTGTGTAGATTTATCGAGGACTAATGACAATACACTATATAATTTGATAAAATTATAATAAAATAAAAAAAATAAAAGTAAAAAAAAAAAATAGTTTAAAAAAACTAAAAAAACACGCTTTTTATAGAAAACCGAATCAAAAAAATAGAAAATAAGTTGGAAGAAATATAAATTAATAATTGTGTAAATAACAAAAAAAATATTTTATTTAAAAAAAAGCGTGGGTGCTTTTTAAGATATTATCAAAATGATAATCACTCTACTCATGTCTGTTAATAAAATATTTATATCTATTGACCCATGCACCCCACGCTTGTTTTAAAATAAAATAATTTTTTTTTATTTACACTATTATTAATTTATATTTCTTAAAACTTATTTTCTATTTTTTTAGTTCGGTTTTCTATAAAAAGCGTGTTTTTTTAGTTTTTCTAAACTATTATTTATTCATGTAAAAGTCTCTGGGTACCACGTTGAAGTTACAATAAAGCGGTTATGTAGAAGTCAAATTGATTAAAAGTCAATTGAGTGACCGATGTCAGCCTATTCAGGACTGTCGTCTGACGTCCCAACCTCAAGAAGAAATCCTGCACGAAAACCTCATCCGTCAATCAGCAGGTGACGTAGGCTGAACGTACTGAAAATCTTAGTGAGACTCCAATACTCATTCTAACTCATAGAATGGAACTGTAAATATCATTTCTTGCCCGTGGTTATACTGCATGATTCTACTGGTAGATCCATGGGCAATTTTTTTTACCAGTGGTTCGTTCAATCGAACAACCGTTCTACTAATATCAAATTGAATTGTTACTGGATCTACTGAATGGTTAGTACCAAGATAAATAATTTTCCTATGGTACGTCAGTACCTGGGGATCGTGCGAAGCATGGCCCTGTACGGGGCCCCAGTATGGGCGGAGACTCTGGCGGCTCGCAACGTGGCTGTATTAAACAACCGTCAGAGTCATCAGGAGGTATCGCACGATCTCCGTCGAGGCGGCATGTCTCCTAGCCGGGACCCCTCCATGGGACCTGGAAGCGAGAGCCCTTGCGCTGCTGTACCAGTGGCGCAAGGAGGCGCTGGAGCGGGGCCATAGGCCGGAGCCCCGAGAAATCAGGGCTCAGCGGTCCCTGCTCATGGAGACATGGAGGGTGCGACTTGAGCACCCAAGGTGGGGGGAATCCACCATTGCGGCGGTGAGACCGATCATGAAGGAGTGGTTGGAGAGGGACCATGGGGACCTCTCCTACCGGATGTGCCAGATGGTTACCGGACACGGGTGTTTCGGTAAGTATCTGTGGCGCATCCACCGGGAGACAACGCCGCAGTGCCAGCACTGCGAGGATCCTGGCGAAGACACGGCGCTCCACACGTTGGTGGAGTGCCCTGCGTGGGCGAGTCAACGCCGGGATATCGTTGCGGTCCTGGGCGTGGACGAGTCAACGCCGGGATATCGTTGCGGTCCTGGGCGTGGACGGTCTCTCGTTGGAAACCATGGTGAGGGCCGTGGTCTCCGACGGGAGCAAGTGGCACGCCGCCGCCTCTTTCTGCGAGCAGGTAATGCGCGCGAAAGAGACGGCGGAGAGGGAGCGGGAGAGAACCCTGCCCCCTGAGTTTCGCAGTCTGCGGCGAGGACGCCGCAGACTCATCTACGCCCGGGACTACCGACCTCCATGATCGGGGCCTGAGGACGGCATTTGGCCGACTCGCCGTCCTTACAGAAGCAGGCCGTGGCGGAGGCGTGTCGTGTGTGCCCTACACACGCCTGCCAACTCACCGAAGCGGGATAAAACCCGACCCCACCAGGCGAAGCCGCGATGGCGGCCAAAGTCCGCCGGCAACCCTGGGGTTATCCTTTCGAGGGCTTACCCGGGGTGCCCGGCAACGGACACTTGGGGAGGACACCGTACGGTTTTAGTCGAGACACGACATAACCACCCCCGCTGGCCAGGGCGGGGGGGTATCCGAAGGGATTTCCGCACGTAAAAAAAAAAAAATGGTACGTCAGTACATAAATAAGATTTTAAAAGAAAAACACACATCACATTTGTTGAAATCTCTTTCTCTTCTTCTCATTTAACCATAGAAAACTGTCAACCAAAAAAATATGTTTGGATTCTAAGTACCTAATAAAACAATTAACGAATATTATTATTGTGTATATGTGTATATAATATCAACGTAACTTGTACAATGCATGTCCAACATTTATGTAGGTATTAAGAAGCTCCATTTGGATTAAATTATCATTTTCAATCGACACTGTTGATCTTTTTATAATATTAATTTTCTGTGTGGAGTTTACAAACAAAGAGACTCATTACGTACTCATTTTAGTTAGTAGAACTACGGAAAAAGAGTTGTTCTTAGTCCTATCGACAGGACTACGGGTAATTTGATTTACCCATGGTCCGGTTGATAGAACTACGGACAAAAACAATTGCCAATGGATCGACCAGTAGAATTACGCAGTAGAACCACGGACAAGAAAGGGTAAATATAAGTAGTAATAAGTACCTACTACCTATTTATATTTATAGTTTCCTTCACTCAACACTCACAAAACTGTTTTTATACCCATAAAAACAGTCCAGTGAGTTTATATATTTCTACTCTTTGTTAGAAATAAACAAACAAAAGCATGTATCGGCAGTAAGATTCATTAATTAGATTTACAAGGAGTAGTTAAATTGTTTATTGAAGCGAGCGGTGCAGATTTAACGGAAACATATAAAACTCGCACTCACCGATTCACAGTACACAATATAGATGGTCGTTCGAAGAGGCGTTTGAAATGATTACAGAGATTCGAGTAAATGCCCCGTTAGTGCCTCGTCAAAGTTTTGCACTTATGTTTGCGTGAGTGAACGAACGCAGTGTGATGTTCATCTGACACAGTGACGGATTTATGTATAACATATTATGTAATCTGTGGTATAACATATTTACCGTCAGTCATCATCATCATCTTAGCGTTGTTCCCGGATGCATCATCTGCTTACCCCTCTTACTTTTGATTTGGCTTATACTGATGGCTTCCATGGGTTTGATTGCCATCTGACCTCCCAACCCCAAGTGAAAAGCCTGCGCCATAGCCACGTCCGTCAATCAGCAGGTGAGGTCCGCTTGGCCCTGAAGGTCTTGACGGAGTTCCCCTCCCTTTTCGTAGCAAGATGGAGACACCGTTGTTACCACACCCGAAGGGCCATCTCAAAGCCATAAATGGCCCAGGGTCAACTGGGATGCGAGGGAATTGCCTTATTGGGCTACCTTACACCCCAGTATTAGAGACCCGAGACGGCGTGCGGTATTAGTCGGTTCGAGTCCGAAATAACGCAACTGTAACTTCTCAAGCTTCTGTCACACTTCCAAATCCTTTCATAAAAGTGTTTTCCTTTCAATCCGTTGTATATATTTTTCTTTCACCATGCTCCCTATTTCTCCCTCTTTTAATACCAAAGTGCCCAGTTAACAGCAATTAGCCCGCCCATGTATCAAACATGAAACCAAAATATTTAGCTGAGGCGTGAGTTTTTTTAGAGTACTAGTATGCGAAATAATTATTATTCCCGTTAACTCCTCTAGCTAATCTAAATTGTGTTGGGTTCGCGGCGATAGTGACCAGGATTTGAACCCGGGAGCCTTCGATTGTAAGGACGTCTTTTAACCACTAAGTGTCTCCACCCGCGTTAAGTACTGATCCCATTCCCGAGACCTAACAGAAACCTATGCCCAGGATAAAAACTAGCCTATGTATTATTCCAGACAGTAATGTATCTCTCTGCCAACAAATAGACTACATATGATTTTAGATTGACATGGTCATTTACATTAAAATTAGAATTATAAACGGGATATTTACAAGTACCATGATCACGGATGTACTGTACACATCCGTGATCATGGTACTTGCAACAGTGCCGAAATATCGGATTCTCGAAAAAGATATTAAACATGGTAAATATCCCGTTTATAATTCAAATTTTAAAATAGACTACACTACGTGCGTTTCTAAAAGGAGTGAAAGACATAGGTATATAGTCTACATTAGCAGTCAAGTCCGCCCTCAGCTACTAGTGTTTACATAAGATTATCCAATTTCAGTTCAGTGTGACGTGAACTAAATAAAAAGAAATGTGCTCTGTATTTGTTCTATGACAAACGTGACACCTATAGACGACATGTTCCAAATATTCTTAGACAAAAGCAAACAGTTAGTGAATGTGTAAAAATAACTAATGAACGACAAGGTATGATGATGTAAGCCGGAATACCTTACACTTTTATGTTCTAATAGCAGTACAATAATTTTGAAAGAATTAAACTTAAGCCATTGAAAAGGGTAATAAGTTGGTTGTGGGCACATAGAATGAATGAGCACTGAGAGAAAGACACACCAAGTATGTAAGGCACGTGTAAGTGGGCAAGCAGGCCGAGGTCAACCGCGCAGAACATACACTATTCCAATTAATGATGTATTGAAAAAGGGCAGGTCAAAAGCACTTGAAACTGGCGGGCTTGCTTAACGGTTTAATGACAGTAGAGGAAGCTCGTGAAGTTTGTTTGGACAGAAGCAGAAGGTGGGCTATAGTCCCTGTCTACCCCGGACGGGAAAAAGGCTTCAGTGTATGTATTTACGTTAACTTAAGCCACTCTCCGAGAGTGCCTCGCTGCCCCAAGTTAGTTACTAAAATCCCCATATCATCCCACTCTTCTGCTCTTAAGAAACTCTTCCTAACTTAATCTTCTTTATTCATCTCATCGTACTTATTTAATAAATTATGGATGGATGTATATCATGCCAGAACACTTCTGGTGTTTGTATTTCTTGTATTACAAACTCAAAGTTTTGTGAAGTCGGCATTGGAAAAGAAGATTTACAAAAATATTGTGACATAGTTTAAGATATTTTTATAACAGTGGCATTTAAAAATCTTAAGTTTCCATAAATATCTGCGCATCAGCAACATTCTGACTACGAAAATAACTTTGTTTTCAAGAATAATATTTAACTACGATGCTAGAACTAAATAAAAGTAAATGAAAGTCACAATCAGACATAGTATTCGTATATCTATATATATACATATATAAAACAAAGTCTAAAAATATTATTATATAATTATTTATCCGTACTAAAATAATGTAAACTAATCTGTGGTGTTGATGACATTCTGTTTTCGCGCGCAAATTATGGGATGACATTTGGCGAAATTAGTTGACGGATGATTTTTATGTTTCAGAAAGTTAAATGGAGTTAGAGAACTTGAACATTGAAAATTTCAGCAATAAATTTCAAATTCTATTAACTAAACGTGAAGTTGGTAACATAAAAACTACGATCTCGTGGCGTTTATGGAAAACCTACGAGTTTTTAGAACTCCAGTAGTTCTGAACTGCGAGAGGGTTTAAGCGCTTGAAAATGCAGTTTGATAGATTAAATTAATACTACTCTGCTTTTAGTTCTACAATGCTTTACAAACGCTTTATTTCTGTGCTCGGCAAGGGATTCGATGTATTCGAGCGAAGGGTAGAGAAAGGTTACAATTATAATATCCACTTAGTCGATTGAAATATTAATTTTTAAGGCTTAGGGTGCAAAAGTCAGAGAATGCAATTTTATTTTTTGGATGTCTAGAGGGGATTCGTGTGAACTTAAATCCAAGTTTGTGGGGTCGCAACCCTTGTTCCAAGGCTTGAAAAAGGGATGCCAATTGTATTTACGTTATATTAGGTAAACTAATCATGATACAGAAAATTGGTAGAAACAATTTTGTTGGAAATTAAATTCTCTACAACTTTGATTCTGGTGCTTTTAGTCGTAGAACCAAAGGTGTTCAAGCTATTAACAAAAATCAAATATTCATTATCATTATATATAAAAGCCATCACTACCAAATGGATATGAGAAGTAGGAGAGTACACTCTGGGTTTCAAGGTGTGAAGCTTTGTGTGCAACTGGGATTGGCACTCGAATTAACAATCTTGTTTGGTTTATTTTGGCTTTTACGGGAATGACTGCCGTTTGATCCCCAAATCCTTAGTGGAGACCCTAGCCAGAACCTCGTTCTTCAATCAACAGGTATACCGGCTTGCAGGTGAGGTTAGTTTAGGCCCCGATTATTTCAATAGGGTCCCATACACCGCTAAAAACCCTAACAAGTAAATAAAATATTAAAATGAAAATTAGTTCCCAAATGTATATGTATTTTCGTTAAAAACTAGGTTTCTTTTCGTTCTACGACTAAAAGTATCAGAACCAAAGTTATAAAGAATTCAAATTGAAACTTTAATTTTTATTGAAAATTGAAGTTTTAAGAAATTTTTTGCACGATGAATAGTTTGCCAAAGGTTTGCCCACATACTTGAATTCAACTTTACACTAAGGCTAGGCCTAGGCTTCCAAAATATAAAATTGCGTTCTCTAACTTTTGCAACCCCAAATGTAACTTTTGATAGGTGTAGGTTAAAAGGGTTTCAAAACCCTTCGTGTTAGGTTACTTGTAATAATGCACAAAGAAATATGAGCCCCGCGAAACGCACGGCGCTCCACACGTTGGTGGAGTGCCCTGCGTGGGCGAGTCAACGCCGGGATCTCGTTGCGGTCCTGGACGTGGACGTTCTCTCGTTAGAGACCATGGTGAGTGCCGTGGTCTCCGACGGGAGCAAGTGGTTCGCCGCCGCCTCTTTCTGCGAGCAGGTTATGCGCGCGAAAGAGACGGCGTAGAGGGAGCGGGAGAGAACTCTGCCCCCCGAGTTCCGCAGTCTGCGGCAGGGACGCCGCAGACTCGTCTACGCCCGGGACTACCGACCTCCATGATCAGGGCCTGAGGACGGCAGTTGGCCGACTTGCCGTCCTTACAAAAGCAGCCCGTGGCGGAGGAGTGTCGTGTGTGTCCTACACACGCCGGTAACCCTGGGGTTATCCTTTCGAGGGCTTACCCGGGGTGCCCGGCAATGGACACTTGGGCAGGACACCGTGCGGTTTTAGTCGATGCACAACATAACCACCCCCGCTACCCCACGTAAAAAAAAAAAAAGCTCCGCGAAACGGGTCTCCATCGACATCTCTTATTAATTATTATTCCTAAGATCTAAAACTATGTATACTAGAGATGCAAGTAGAATTTAAATTATGAAACCTTGAATACTACACGGAAACCATACCCGAATCCAGATCGTTCGCAACTCTGAATAGTGGAATGGTTTAAAGTTTCTTTTTGACAATTATTGCTTGTAAATCCTCCGGCAGATCAGAAATACTGGAGCATAGAATACTGGTAGGGTTTCCAACGCGATCTCGTGTTAGTAATCTAAAATAATAAAACGCTTCTGAAGTTCACTGGAGTTGTTAGCGCATTGAATCAACTTTAGTTAAGAGCCACGATACGATATTAAAAATTTATTTCATTAACACCAAGTGGTGTGAAACAATTGAACTTTAGATGTAACTTTAACACGTTCGAGTGCCAAGATTTTTCCTGTTATAAAGTTTAAAAACTGCTACTGGAAAGTGTTTTCATCTCAAAGTAGTTGCCTAAGGGATGGGATTGGGATTTTTATTATTTCCTTATAATTTATTTGTTATATCAAGTTTTGGCATTGTTACAAGCACCATGATCTCGGATGGTTATATCCCGATAATTATTAAAATAGTAATTTGAATTATTATTATACCTATTCAAATTCAAGTAATAAAAGCGCAACGTGATCACAGTACATAACGCAAATGTTTATAGAACGAAGTCGTCACACATTTTATATTTCTTTTTTTTCGTGATTTTTGCCTCGGTTAGATGTACTTATTTTTCTTCTGATGGTAATTTCATTGGAAAGTAGGTATATAATATGTATATACAAGCTTGTGAAAACTCTTCTGAACAGAGCTGCCGAACGGACAGAAATAGATTGTTTGGTAATCTACTCATTTGTGACAGCTAACTTTTAACAGCTGACCCATCTCCCTTTATTCTCGGCTATTTATATATTTTTTTAATATTCTAGGACATTCTAAATACCGCTGTCTAGACCCAAAATAAGCATAGCTTAGTTAAGGTATGTTTATTTTGGGTCTAGACAGCTAGTAAGCTAGTTAGCTTGTATTATAAGTTCTAGAATAAACATCCTACTTAGAAACATTTGTTTTATAAATACATGCATATAATGTATCTAAATTCATGCATATAAATATCTAGACTGAGCGGTAATCGAATCCACAACCTCTCATTTAGCAGTCGAACGATCTACCGCACAGAGGTATCTTATACTTAATAGAGAAATTAATAAATTACGTAAATGTCACAAACGTTTATCGTTTATCAGATTTTAAATAAGTGAAATGCTTTTTCATGGTCACAAACGCATGTAAACTTGATACGCACTGCGACCGCAACGCCCGCGTCATTAAAGGCCGTGGTTTCCGCATAAAACCGCATGGTTTGTTTGTTTAAAGTTATTCTAAATATTATTTAATAGCTGTGATTTCATTAACGAACTGCTACTTTTTAGTATTCAAACTACAGAGGCAAGAAATCATCTGACTACTTAATGGTCAATTAAATTTTGTTCATGAATTAAACTAGATAATAAGGTATCGGCCTTGTGATCGAGAAATTGCGGGTACGAACTCCGGGCACTATATTACATTAGGATTAATGTATATTCAAAACAATGAATGGGTATTCTAAACACAAGCAATTAAGCTCAGTTGGAGGGATTTGGATGTATGGTCGTTGGAGGGATTAGAGAGAATACAAGCCATTTCGTTTACTAGTATTCTTAAAAATACATTTGGTGAACTAAATCATCCATACATTTAAATCGGATAAAGTCAACATTCAACCTGCGTACATTCCATTTCTAGGAGAAATACACTGAATACAGATGTAAGTATTTGCATAAAAAATGTATCTATGTATGTTATCCGCATTCTAGAACCCATAACACAAGCTATTTAGTCTATGCTTATTGTGGGTCTAGATAATGTTGTGTAGAATGTTATAGAATATTTCCAATATAAAATATGCAAGTGGCTTAAGATTATCTTTTAAGTTCATTGCTATATTCACAATATAAATAACTATATAATTGTGTAAACTATCTTACAAGTCACTGCTCAAAATCCAAAGAAATCACATATAACAAACGTTTAATTCATTATCGCTCATAATAAAGTAGGTATAATAAATAACTTGGAAATAAATATTTGAAAATGGAAGTAATATTAATCTACTCCGTCTATAGAAACATTTCAGGAGGATATACTCTGAAGGTTTATCCGTTATACAAAAAGAACTCTTCAATTTAGCGCTTAAGTCATGGAACTTACGCTTTAATCCGTAATTGATCTAAAAAGGTAAAAGGTTGTATAGAACCGAGCCTTTCGTTTTGTTTATTAATTTTCCATTCTCTAAGTTCATTGTGGTAGAATTAACTGTGAGCTATTGTATAACCTTCAAAAAACATTCAAAAAGTAATCTGAAATAACTTGTCTGCTCAGGAGTAATTGATTTATTTAAGCAGACAACCATTTTTTATGTAGTAATATGCGTTGAAATACCTTTTTTTGTTCGTGCGGAAATTCCCACGTATAATATGCCCCCCCCCCCCCCCCCCGTTAGCCAGCGGGGTTGGTTATGTCGCACTCAAACTGACCAAAACCGCACGCCGCCCAATAAGGCAATCTCTCGCACCCCAGCTTGCGATGGCTCCCTCGGGTGTGTGAACCACGGTATCCCCATCTTGCCTCATAATGATGGGGTGCTTGTCACCTCGCCACCCCGGCCTGCTTCTGCTGGGGTGTCAGGGGGCGTCACCTGCCAGCCCCAGGCCTGCACTCATGCACTCATGGAGGATGGAGGACATTGAGCGACCTCCGGCGTCTGAGCCCCCTCCTTCTCGAACATTACTGTTTCGCATAAGGAGGCGGAGGCGGCGGCGTCCCACGCTCTCTCACTCCACACGATGGCCGAAATCGTGGTGCCGAGTGAGAGGACTCCCACCCCGATTGCTACCGCGAAGTTACGCCCTACGCTGGCGTCACAGTGATGGCACGCCGACGTTGGCTCCTTCCTGATCTGACGTAGTTGTTCACGAAACTCCCCTTGTCGGAAACCGCCTACGTCAGTCGGTACGAGTCGTCTCTTGAGCCCTTGCGTTGAAATACCTAATGATATTCTGTGGCTAAATATTCGCAGAAGAAACTAAGTAAGGTCTGGGGACCCTGGGATCATGGAATATATGTACTTATCTATATTATAGTATGTATGTATAGTATATGATCCGTCAACCTGTGTATGGGGCTCCACCAAGATCTTCGTGGCCCAAACCAACCTCACCTGCAAGCCGGTATACCTGCTGATTGATCAATGATGCGCAGGCTTTACTCTTGGGGTTAGAGGGTAAACGCGAAAAAAAATATTATGAATCGGAGGAGTAGGAGATTGTACCCAGCAGCTAAAGTGCAAACTTTGGATTCAACCGGGATTGATGTGATGCTCGGATGATAAGAAGGAAATCAGTTAACCATAATCCCTATAATCTAAAATTTTGAAGAAATGGTTATAATAAAAATTTAGCAGTTACTAGCGCTATATTTGCGTAATATTTTAAAACATAAAAGTTATCCTAATCCCACTTAATTCTTAGGTTTCTTATATTTATAGACATTGATTTCAGCCGAACAAAGTCAGTGAGCTGATTTACTGATATTAAGTACCCTTACGAACATGTATACCTCAATAGTATCAAAAATATTTGAATTAGTTTAAAATGTCACTGAAGCATCACTGAAATTTGTGCGATACTAGTTTTTACGACAATTCTATTCTTGATAGCAGTATAAAAGATACGTTTTAAAGAGAAATTATTTCGTTACAGTTTTTTCTCCGGGGCATGCAGGAAATAGGTACAGAAGCAAATGAAGGACCAATACCCTTTTTTTTAGCGTGTGGAAACCCCCACGGGCTTCACCCCATCGGTGCTGACGATGGGGTGGGCGTGTCGGAATCGGACCGACTAAAACCACACGGTGTCCTCCCCTCTAAGTGTCCATTGCCGGGCACCCCGGGTAAGCCCTCGAAAGGATATTTACCGGACCCAGATATTTACGGACACGGGTGCTTCGGTAAGGACTAGTACCTTTCGTTTGCTTCTGTCTCTTTCTAAGAACAGAAAAAAACAGGCCCCTAGACACTTCATGAGGTTTCTCTACCTTAACCTCTCTCACAGGCCCGTCGGTTTCAGTTGCTTTCTTTTATCAAAACTTCTATATTTTAATATTGTCTTTCGAAGTCGTGACCAACCGACTTACCTAATGGTTTGCTAGTTGTTATTTCCTCAATTTCAAATCACAATTATATTATTATAACAATTTAGTTTTTAAATACAAGTACAATTTTAAGAAAGCCAACAACAAAACTAAATGAATAATAAGTAAGTACTAACGCAAAATGGTTTACAAAGTGTAGTAGTATTAATGCATTTTTATTTTGTGTAGCTTTATACATTCAAATTTGTTTATCTTGTCTTATTTGCCAATTACCTACAAGCTCTATTGAACTAGAAACACCTTCAACACGATTGTGTTTGTTCAGTTTCAGTTAATCTGTTGATATACGAGTATTCTTAATAATAAATTGCAACACTTTAACGTCAATCCAAATAATTGCGAACTTGTCTTGAGTGTCGATTACGACTATACCTAATGCATATTTTTTAGTTAGTTATTTATTTTACCAGAATACATAGTTACAATTAAAGCTTAACTTAAAGTATCACTAAGGCTACCGGAGCCTGTGCGCGATACACGTGATTCCCACTTCAGTACACAGACATAACAATTTTATAAATACATAGATAGAAGGATGAATTAAATATACAATCATCGTAAACAAAATACCTACACAGTACATACAATCAAGTAAGCAAAAGTCGTACCCTCCAACAGAACTGCAGGCATTCTTACCTACAATTCTGCTAAAAAATAGGATTTGAGTTTAAATTTAATATTCCTCACATTAACTTTCTCTCGCATGGAGGTAGGCAAAGAATTGATAAGGCGCGGTACAAGGAATGTACTTGTCCGCTCGCCGTAGCAATTCCTTGCCCTCACAGTAGCAAGTTTGTATATATTGTATATATTGTATATGTATATATGTATGTAATATCTGTTACTCACTCTAATGTAATCATTAGCAGCATCTTAGCGTTGATCCCGGTTGCATCCGATTGTTTACCTCAGAACCCAGGGTTCGCTTGTTTACAGATTTTGGTTCTCTATTATGTTACCTAACTTTTTAGGGATTTTCTTTAGAAAAGCTTTAGAAAATAGTACTCGATATTATGATAGAATAGTTTTTGGAGTAAAGATAATTATGTCAAGTTAAATTTAGAATTTTTGCTCATTTTGGTTCCTGAAGTTTATAGCAAACAGTTATGCATAATGATTTTCGGAAAGGGACTACCATAGATTTGGCTTAGATTTGACTAATTTATTCCATGATAACACATTATGAGAGTGACTACCGTCTGAACTCGGTCGGTCAACAGGTAACGTTGGCTTGGACCCCACAAATCTTGGTTCCTGGGTCCCTTTAAAACCTAATTAAAGTCTAGTATGCTTCACACATTAGTAAATAATAGGGTACCTGGGCGACCGAGCTGCACTCGAGTTTCTTTTAATTGCTCGTTTATTAGCCTTACTTACCTGCTATATTTACAATAAGATGGTCAGATGTAAAACTTCAATTGTCACCCAACTATATCCTTAACTCTTATCGACAAATATCATTGATAAATTCAAGGATATAATGATCTTGTGGTTGCATTGATCAGAATGTCTACATAAACTTCAATATTTATAAATTCAGCTTACCTTCCAACGCCACAAATATTGTTGCTCCAACTAAACTATACAGACACAAACACACACTCAGGAAAAGATGCGTGAACCACTTTTTTGACAATAATTTTAATCTATTGTAGAACCAGAATGCAGACTTCTCACCGGCACTCAAACCACTTTTCGCAGTATTCATAGTAAAGTCTTTAAACCCTTCGAACTGCTTGAACATAAATTCGGAAGCTTTATTGTGATACAAGTGCATAAGATACGGATTACTATGAGGATCTGATATGTGAGAAACTGGGGATCCTGGCGATACCCCAATAAATCTAGGCGCACCCCGATAACCTGTGGCTGCTGTAGAAGGAATTCTTGGTGTCATTGGAACTATAGTATCTGGTATTTGGAGGGTTATCTTAGGCCTCACTGGCCTCTTAGGCGGCGGTGGAGGTGCGTAACTGGGTGGTCCGTCCGAATTGTCCATTTTGCACCGTTTATTAACACTTAAACGTTTATTGACACAGTGTGAACTCGCGGTAAAATTTTACGAAGCGCCGGCGTCGAAATAGTTTTACATTGACACGATTTAATTTTCTATTGGTGGGCGTGAGTCTTCGGCAGACGTGCGTTGGTGCCCGTCGTGGCTGGACACTGATTTTATAAATAAAACAGGAGTTAGTGAGTGCTTCCAGTCGTGTCATCGGCTCGTATCTGCCGTTATCTCGTGGACCAAATTACTGCCAATTCGATTGAGTTCCCTGAACTTCATGCGTAACGCACCTGAGTCTGCTTTCATGGAAATTATAAATATTACTTTTTGAGAAATTAATGATTTAGTTTAATTTTGCTGCCTCCGACTCACTTGGACTCATTCACCCAGCTTCTCCCTTTTTGTACCTTTTTTTTTAGCCAAAGTTAAATTGTGCCGCATGATTGATTCAACTTTTGAATTGGTCACCAATCTTTTGTAAAATAAACCAGACTGCACTAGAACTTCGTTACTCCATTTATTATCATGACATTTGGTATGTATTGTTATCACTGGCAAAACTTGTACATATCGGAATATAGTACAGCGCTTTATCTGTGCTTTCTTCAAACAACCTATAACGAGTAATACCTATATGTTGACTTGTTTTCGGTTCAGGATATCTATGAAGGACCTGTTTCCTGAGCCACCAATATTATATACTAATAAACAAGGGTACGCATTCGTCACAGTCAGCCCAACGTCGTTGCACAATAAATACACAAGAATTAGGCCCAATGTGATCATCTGCTAAGTACGAAGTACAAATCATACAAACTTCTATAAGTAGGCTCTAACTTTTAGGGCAAATCGCAAAACAAACTTTATATGGATCTTAAGAAAAGTCATTTATCCATTTGTCACACTTCATTTTATTACTTTGCCGTCCTACCCATTATCGAGGTTCAACATAATCTAATAAGACTTTCGTAATGTATCAGTGATTATTTCTTCCGTTACTGTCACAATACGTAATGTAATTGTATAGTTCTCTCTTCGTTTGTTTCATCTATTTGGTTATTTCTCTGGTGAATGACATAGATTGCTTTGATAACACATTAGTGTCGTTACTATAGGGTAGACAGACCAGCTTCTGCCTCTTCTCTTAGGAGTTAGGAATTCAGACAGCAGTCGCCACCATAAAAGCTGCATAAGCCAAGTTTAAAGGGGAAGAAGGAGTGGACTTGCAAGCCTTGGATGCAACTATAGGAACCACGCAACGATGATAATAACTATAGGGTAGTTGACTGTCATGCAAACTACCTGAGGGTAAGCGGTTACCGGAATATGAACGCTGACTAGAGATGGAACTCGCACGCTACTGCTTTTACAGAGGAATGGGAAAATAGGAGAATAGGAACTATGTAAGGAAAAAAGATGAGGCCAATGCACTCTCATAAACCATAAAGAAGTGTACAGTAGGTACCCGACTTATATTTGGGCCGTGCTGGGAAGAAAAGTAGGCGTCCGGCTAAGATCGGCTGGTTTCGGCTCAGTAAAGTATTCTCTTTATCACATACCGCATGCCTATAGCTTGATATCTTTTTAGAATAGATAAAACCGAAGCTATATTTTTATTATTTTATAAACACAAACCGTTTCAACCCCTCCATAAAGATATAAAAAACAAACTGTGTCAGTCAAATGTACCTACGATATGGAGAGAACGCTCTACAAAACCAATCTTAACCGGACTCTCACTTTTCTTCCTAACGAACCAAATCAAAGGCCTGGGTACTGTAGTTGTCAAAACGGTAACTTGAATGAAATAACAAGGTATGACGTCTATCATGCTTTTGTTAAATAAATTAGTACTTACTATTAATAAAAAAAAATTTAAAAAATAAGAGCGAACATCACTTTACCGATTCTTAATTTAATAAAGTATGGGAATGTTTATGCTAAGTATAGGAAAATACCCTATTATTGTGGAAAAAGTATATATTTATATAGGAGAAAAAGGAAGGAGATAGAAGTTTTATGTTAAGAAATATTAGAATACTTTAAACGTGTAAACTCTATATAACGACACTGAAGGGCACTGTGCATTTTATGACGTTATAGAAAATTGTTGTTAATTGGAGAGAAGAAAAATCAGAATTAGAAAAAGAAAAGTTTATTTCAGACTATTTTTAATAGTTATTCTTAAGTGTATTTTACGGTTTCTTTACATGACAACACAAAATCTAATTTTAAACTCTAGCAACATTATGAGTAGAGACTTTTGTAGCGAGTTTGGTGTTTCCACTTCAAACCTGGGAAACAATATAATTTAGACCGTGTTATTGCCACCTAGTGTCTCATTCATTATAAATTGATTTATTTTTAAATACTTGATAGAATTAAATTAAATTTATAAGCATTTTGTATGCTTACTTTTTTGTAAAGATTTACTTCGGAATCGGAATCGAGAATTTCGAATATCTGGGACGTGTCTAGGTGGCTCAGTTGGTCAGAGCATTCCCCCTGTAAGGGACTGGTTACTTGATAGAATTCCAAAACTAATGATAAAAAATATTACATTTTCCTGTAGAAATTAGATTTAGTAATTGGTAACACAGCGTGACGAAAAAATTTGGCTTATGCGGCTTTTATGGAAGCGACTGACGTCTAGCCTCCTAGCACCGAAGTGGGGTTGACTGAGCCCCTTAGGGGTTAGCCACTTAGGGTCTTTGCGTGTAGGACCCAGGTTGTATGGTGTAAATTATACACCCTGGTGGGGCCATATAACCTGGTGAGGCACCATATTCCAAACATCAGGGAAGTACTAAGCTCTCACTGCTTGGGTATGAATTGTGAAAGTACCGGAATCCCTTACTTTTCTTTTTGACATTCTCCTTTGTAAGGAGGGTCCTTTCTACTGATGTTGCAAGCCTTCGTAATTCACGGTAACGACTTACCCTCAAGTGTGTTGTATATTTATTTGTTTAAAGAGGTTTACAACGTTTAAAAGTCATTAAGACCCAACAAACCTGTGGAACAATTTCTATACTGTGGTAATAGAAACCTAAAACTTGGCATAATTTAACTTATTTCATCATCTAACTCAAACAGTTCTGAACTTTTTTAATAAAGAAAACAAAAGCAACAAAAATTATTCTCCATAATCTCTAATTTGCCGGTATAAGCTTGTTTTGGGTTAAGAATGGCTATTGTTTATTATAAATAAATAATAATTTGACCATTATGGAATGCTCGAACGGTAATTTATTTTTCAGCAGAGATTTGATTCTTACTTTAATGTTAAGCTAGTTTATTCTGTATCTTATTTAACTGCGTAATTTAGTTGTTTATATTTTTAAAACAATAATATTTTCACACAACAGCTATTATGCTCATATTAATACTTTACAATTTTTTTAACGTGTGGAAACCCCCACGGGCTTCTCCCCACCGGTGCCAGCGATAGGGTAGGTATTTCGGAATCGAACCGACTAAAACCACACGGTTCGTTAAAGTTGGGTGTGTGCCGTCAAACCCAGTCAAAATCTTCGGCCCTAAGCCAACCTGCTGATAAATGGACATGGCTCTGGCGTAAATTTTCCTCTCGGGATTAAGGCTAGTTTTAGTATGTCTGTATTTGCTTCGGCCCGAAAATCTTACTGGGCCCGATATACCTATAGGTACACCCTGTATACCGGCCCATAGTGTTGCTCGACGAGGTGTGCAAGCTCTTTGAAAGAGTAATTGCGAAGCGCCTCGTCGAGCACCTCTCAAGAGTGGGGCCGGACCTGGCGGATGGCCAATATGGCTTCCGCCATAGGCGCTCCACGATGGATGCCATCATGCGCGTGAGGGCTCTGGCGGAGGATACAGTAGCCCGGGGTGAGGTGATGTTGGCGGTGTCCCTGAACATCGCCAACGCGTTCAACACTTTGCCCTGGAGTTGCATTCGTGTATCACGAAGTGCCTCTCTACTTCCGCCGCATAGTCGGGGCGTATTTGACGGAGAGAGCCGTCATCTACCTAACCGTGACCGATCTCGGTCGGCGTGAAATGTCGTGCGGTGTTCCACAGGGATCGGTCCTGGGGCCGCTCCTGTAGAACATCGGATACGGCTGGGTGCTTCGCGGTGAGCTCGTAGGCGGTGCCGCTGTCACGTGCTACGCGGACGACACGCTCGTGACGGTGTGCGGGGCGACGTACCGCGAAGCGACCCTAAAGGCCACAACCGCGGTTGCCCAAGTCGTTGAGCGGATCCGGCGGCTGGGTCTCGAGGTGGCTCTGCATAAAACCGAGGCCCTATTCTTTCATGGGCCTCGGAGCAAGCCACCCGAGGGATCCAGTCTCATCGTGGGAGGAAATCGCATCGGCATCAATGCCCAAATTAAATATTTGGGCCTCGTGCTCGACGGCCGATGGGACTTCGGAGAGCACATCCGAAGTCTGGCCCTCAAATTGAAGGGCACAGCTCTGGCTCTGGCGCGGCGCAACATGAGGGGGCCCGATGACTCTGCAGGAGACTCTACGCGGGGATCTTGCGGTCCATGGCTCTGTATGGGTGCCCAATATGGGCGGAGGCCCTGAAGGCCAGAAGTGTGCGGATGCTGCGCGCTCCACAGCGAGTGATGGCCATCAGGGTCATCCGCGGGTACCGCACGATCTCCTTCGAGGCGGCGAGTCTCCTTGCCGGAACTCCGCCATGAGACCTGGAGGCGAGAGCCCTTTCGCAACTGTACCAGTGGCAAAAGGAGGCGCGGGAGCAGGGACGGAACCCCGAGCCTCAAGAAATCGAGGCCGTGCAGTCCCAGCTCCGCCAGGCCATCGTGGCGGAGTGGAAGGAGCGATTTGGGCGACCAAGCGCAGGGCACGCCGCAATAACGGCGGTAAGGCCCATCATGGAGGATTGGCTAGAGAAGCAACACGGAAGCCTCTCGTACCGACTGACGCAGGTGATCTCCGGGAAGGGGTGCTTCGGGGACCACCTGCATCGGATCAGGAAGGAGCCAACGCCTGAGTGTCATCACTGCGACGTGAGCGAGGACTCAGGGCTGCACACGCTGGCGGACTGCCCGGCGTGGGAGGCGCCGAGGCCTGACCGGGTGGCGGCCATCGGTGTGGGAGTCCTCTCGCTCGGCAGCATGATTGCGGCAATGGTGCGGAGCGCGAGTGCGAGGGCCGCCGCCACCTCCTTCTGCCATGTAATGCTCGCGAAGGAGATGGCGGAGCGCGCCCGGGAGAGATTCAGAACTCTCGCGGCCCGCCGAGCCCGCAACTTGCTCGCCGCGCATCGCAAGCGACTCAGGCGCCGGAGGTCGCTTAACGACCTCCGTCCTCCATGAGCACATGCCTAGGGGTGGCAGGTAAGGCCGCCTGTCACCCCAGCAGAAGCAGGCCAGGGCGGTGGGGCGACTAGCGCCCCTCCCCCAAACCGGGGCTAGACGGGGACACCGTGGTTCCCAAACCCGAGGGGGCCATCTCGGGCCGAAGATGGCCCAGGGTCAGTCGGGGTGCGAGGGATATGCTCTATGGGCAACCTTACACCCCGGCGTCTGTAGACCCGAGACGGCGTGCGGTTTTAGTCGGTTCAAGCCCGACATAACCGCCCCCGCTGGCCGGCGGGGGGGTATCCGAAGGGATTTCAGCAGAAAAAAAAAAGGTACACCTGTATATAACCAGTCAGTTGAAGATAATTCACGGCTACAATTCTTGTGTAGTGACCTGATTATGTTAGAATTTAATCGACTACAATCACCCCGTATTCCACTATAGGAGTTTATGGTCTAAGATCCAGGCCCAAATCTGCCGCCTACTTCTGCTCAGACAATGGGCTAAGCAGGTTTCCCGATATCCCCATTCTATCGGCATCCAATTATGCAGTACTGGTCATTTGGCGTATATTTTCTGCCATCCTAACCCAACAAGGAAAACAATTGTAATTCCCTACGCCCCATACCCCAGGGACCTAATAAAATCAATATTACTATTCTCCACTTGATTCAAGTCACATCCAGATATGAGTAAAATAAAATTTTATTAGCCATAATGTGGGAATCGAACCACGTAACCGTTAAACCAACCACAAAATGTTACCATCAACGTAGGCTATCAAAATTTACTATAAACTGGGTATCACAGAATATATAAACAAGATGGACAGACATTTACTTTATACCGGAATGGTTTCTCAAAGTCTCTTGTTACCGTTTTTATATCTTTGAAATAGGTTCATGGAAAACTTAGTTAGTTCAATCGTTTTGTTCTCAAGTTAATCTTATTTTGTTGACTCTGTTAACAACTTATTTAGTAGAAATTCGACAGACTCTTAGCAACTTATTACACAGGCACGAGGGTTACGGTAAATATTTCGGAATTGGAATGAACATTTTATACAATCATCTTAATATTGTTTTTCCTGTTTCGATTGCTTTTAAAATGTTGAAATTGAAATTTGTACTGCTTTACAACGGAATAGGAAATCTATCTATTACTTTGTGTTTATTCTTAGTTATAAGGATAACCAAGTTTACAGTCAAAGAATTTATGCCCAAGGCTTCCTATAGACTTAAAAAGGCTCTGTTATCTTTAGCAACCAACTTCGTGCATTCGGACTCGGATGACACCACCTTATTCGCGAGTAGTGCTGACCTTATGGAGGAATTACTTCTCAAAATGGAGCGCGTGAGCCTTACGTTTGGGTTAAAGATAAACCGATCGAAGACGAAAATGATGATCGTGGATCGCATCAACAACAACTCGCCCGAAGTGACACAGATTGCGAACTGTGACGTGGTCCAGACCTACGTTTATCTCGGAGCTTTAATCTCAAATAACGGTGGGTGCGTAGATGAAGTAAAACGACGTATGGCCATTACGAGGACCTCGATGGAAAAGTTGAAGAAAGTGTGGAGGAATCGCAACATTACAAAAGTAACAAAAAGTAAGACTCGCTTGTGTTCCCCATCTTTCTTTACGCGGCAGAGAAGTGGACAGTACGTGAGTTGGAAAAGGGGAAGATAGATGCTCTTGAGATGTGGTGCTGGAGAAAGATGCTCGGAATATCATGGACAGAGTTCCGCACCAACGTGTCCATACTCCAAGAGCTGGGCATTACACAGCGTCTGTCGGCCGTAGTACAATCACGCATACTGCAGTACTTCGGACATGTCTCTAGGCGGGACAACGACTCCATCGAACGGCTGGTTGTACAGGGAAAAGTGGAAGGGACGAGATCATGCGACAGGTCACCTTTGCGCTGGACTGACCAAGTAAAATCTGCAATAGGAGGTCATGTATCTGACTGCGCTAGAAAGTCTGCGAACCGAGAGAGATGGAGGGAGATCGTGCGGAAAGCAGTGTCCGCCTCTACCGCCAATGTGGACGCCTCAGCGTGACCACGACCGCTCTGCCAAGAGCGAGACGACCAAGAAGAAGAAATTAAACTCTATACTTCTTTCTATCGATTATTCTGACTTTGGCGTTAGGTGACTATGGGCACCTCCAAACTCTCCAAACAACATAAAATGTCACCCGAAATGAGTGCAGTTAATCCTCCAAGAGATTTAGGAAAGAAGATTAGACTAGATAAAACCTGTCAATCCATTGAACACCACGGAATTTGTCACTTTGCCCCAATTTTTTTAGTCGTTTGCATTTCACCTGTCATTTCTTTTGCTGATACTACAAGCTTAAGCGTGTACTACTTAATCTGGATTACTATAAAAACCAAACAACTCTATCTCTCTACGATTAAGATTCTGTTATGTTATGAGTAAAGCTTGTTACTCTGACTGTCCATGCGTATCGGGCACGTTGCCAGAAATATTGACATCGATCTAGCTGAGGATATTTTTAATAGACCTTACGTGAAAGTATTTTGGAATCCGTAGAATAATATTAATCACTACAGTTTATAAGTTGATTATACTAGTATTAATGTGTAATTTGCGTTACTAGTTCTAGTAGTCCCTTAAGTAAGCAATATTCAGGCAGTCGAAGACCGTGCGAAGTGGAGAAGGAAAAGTTGTTAAGTGGACCCGACGTGAAAGCCTCGGATGCGCCTGGTACTTAACACTGAGGTGATGATTCAGAGTGTCGAAGACAAACATCGAGAGGTATATGCATAAAAAGAAGCTGAGGGTTCGAGTTTAGTAGATTGAATCAGTATTGCAACGACGGCTTAGATCACTGATCTACACACAATAACTACGACTAGTATCCAAATGGCAATGAATTAATATCGAATGAAATTGCCAGTCACCGATGACTGATATTAAAATTAGCATGTATCCTTCATTCTTTAGGGCGCCCACATATTATGATGAATGATGAGATCTCGTATTTTGTCCAATTCAATCCAAATCGTATCTCGCAACGAATTCAAATTGTAGGAAACTACAAATTTAAAATGATGAACAGCAAGAATTCATAACGTTAAAAGCTGCCATGCAAACTGCATCGGATTGCACATTTTCTATGTAAATATATCATAAAAATAAAGTAAAAGAGGAGAATATGTGTAGTGCGGTCCATATTTCAAGGACTGAGTCACTTAATATTTTTGAAAGTTCAGCGATGATTTCGTCCCGTACATCGTAGAAAGGCACGAAATTGTTTCATCAATTTCGGCCCGAATCCGTATCGTGATACGATACGATACGATGTCGCATCATTCTGATGTGTGATTAGGCTAAACACATCACATATCGTATCAATATTATGAAATTCATGTCGGTCGTTAATTTGTCCGCAATATATTAAGAGCTTCTGAATTATGTACTTCAGATGTGTGTGGGACAGAAGGTCCCACGCACATCTATCACCCATGTAGTATGAGTATGAATATGAATAATAGATAACTGTATTAAATAGTATTATGGTATCAGTCATATATAAGCCACCGATAATAGTTGACACAAATTATATACTCATAATAATCATTCATGTTTTGGGGAAACATACAACATATATTTAGTGTATGATTTGTTTTTAATTGTTAAAGGAATTTACCTCACCCTATAGATTGTAGGCAAATAGCCCATATACAGGGTAAGTTATTTGCATAAAGTAGTATTCACGTCAATTTCTTGAATAGTATTTATGAATAGTTTTAAATTAGTAATTGTATCTTTTCCCCACATGCATCTACAGTCACGTGTAATCGCGACACGTTTTTACTATGTATTGTATGGTACAACAATAAAATAAACATACATCCTTACAACATATGCATTTATCATAATAGGTAATTACTAACGCCGCTGATTTACTCAATAAGATCTCCATAAGTAGCAGTTGAATTTATTCATTTGCTGCAAATTCAACGAGACATAGGTACTTCGAAATTGTTTCAAACGTAAATTTCAGGATGTGGGTTGTGAAGTACATTTCTATTACTATTTTGGTATTGATTTTATCTGTAAGATTTTTTTGCTATCTCATCATACATAAGCATCATAGTCATTCAAGCCAATACCAGTTGCACAGCTTACACCACATATACAGCTTATCCCTCAGTTCGGAGACGTAAACCTGCGCCAAAGCCTCGCCAATCAAACAGCAGGTGTACCAGCTTGTAGGTGTTCCATACAACCACATCATCATACACAAGCATGGCTACCTTGGGACCTGGGCCGCTTTTCTACTCCATCTAACCTTTTTACGTGACGTGTTGGTTATTATGGGTACGACAGAAACCTGACCTGCTAACTGCGAAAGGAAAGCCTGCGCCGGAGCCTCGTCCGTAGTTCGACACGTGTAGGTACCAGCTGGTAGGTGAGGTTGGCTTGGGCCCTGAAGATCTTGGAAGAGACTCTAGGATATTCAATTTTTTTTCTTATGTAATACTCATGAATTTAGTATACTTAACGCTAGTATGTGCTATGAAACAGTAGCCTAGACGGGTCTGCTAAGTAATTCTATGTAAAAATGTGGTCTTCTTAACCTTCCTACTTTATGTATATCAATTTATTGACAAAAAAATCACAAACTTTGCACCATCGTTCTTTTACAGGTTTATACAAAATCAGAAGCTATTGATAACGATGCACCGCCTGCACCTGTGATCGCAAGCTCCGACCAAACTTCGACTCCTGCCACATGGCCAAAAGTAAAAAACATAATACAGGTACCAGACAACTGTCCAACTGGTCAAAAATTGGCCCCTGATGGAATATGTCGTGAAGTATTTGATGATAGCGACTTCTCATAGGTATGCATACAAAGCAAGATACTCGTATGCTCAGATTGGTGTCCATAAATAAATGTAGTCACTAAACCTACGGTGTTTTATTTTGATGAACAGATATTATGGGACATATTTTTTTTTAGTTTTTAATAATACACACGCAATCTTACTAGTGTGGTGATGACACATATATTCAGAGCCATCTAGTTAAATTACTTTTGTATCGGTGGAAAATCTCACCCCGTTCCTACACTTTAGAATTAACCTCGCGCAGTGATTATGGATACAAGTTGCCTTTCGAAAGTCTAGTATACAAATCGAACGCTTCATATAACAACACGAACAAGATATTTGCATTGGACAACAAAACAAAAAATTAACAGAAGAATGCTGTAGTAATTCCATTTTAAATGTGTATAACTTGGTTTCACCGAATTCGCTGGCACTGAAATAGCTAAGCGATGTTAAATTTAATGCAAATAAATCATTTAAACTAATGATGCCTTTTACTGGATACGTCATTACCTGAATCTGTCGCGCTTTTTTGCTCTTGCCAAGCGAAGACTGCCAACTTTTAACTATATAATAGAGAGATCTATTCGTATTTCGTATCTTCTATACCTCTATGGGTAGGTAAAGTCAACGACAGAGGTCGCTTAACAAATTCTAATCTATTGATAACTTTAGCTCTTAACCCTTTTATAAAGCAATAAATAAAACATGAATAATATTAACTTTGTCCTCTGGGGATTATAAAACTACTTAAACATCCACTATTGGTTCATGTATGCCTATGTAAAAAAGGTTTGTAAATATTTTAGTGTTAACCAACTTTTGTCGTTGACTGTACTTATCCCACTATTCCTATTCCTACTAACATCACAGATTAACCTAATAGTTGCTAATATCTTCTATATATATAAAAGAAAGTCGTGTTAGTTACACTATTTATAACTCAAGAACGGCTGAACCGATTTAGCTGAAAATTCGTGGGGAGGTAGCTTAGAACCAGGAGAAGGACATAGGATACTTTTTATAAAGATAAAAAAAAACGTAAACATTGTCTGGGAAGCAGCAATTGAACAATTTCTATCCATTTTGGATTACAGGTAAAAGTAATAAAAAGATCCGGCTGACCGTAATGACGTACATGTCATTACATCTTGCGCATATTCATCCATATGTCGCGGACTACCTTTGTACGTCGCAGCAGCCACATTGTTAGAAGGATGCCGTACGGCTCATTCAGCATCAAAATTGGGTTAATCCTATAACTCTTCAAACTATTGAAGAACCAACATGTAATATTGCAAAACACTCCGCAATGCCCAAAGTTTTATCAGCATCGAAAATCATCATCTGGGACGAATGCACAATGGCGCTGATCTGCGCAATAACTTGAGATGTTTTGGAGGTGCAATGATTTTACTGTCTGGAGGTTTCCGCTAAACACTACCAGTAACTCCAACATCAACTGCTGCAGACGAAATAAATGCTTGCCTCAAATCATCGAATCTATGGCACTATGTAAAGAAACTTCAGCTGACAACAAACATGAGAGTTGCATTACTGACTATCGGTAATGGTTGAGTACCTGTCGACTAATCGAGCGGATTGATTTCATTTCCTCAGAATTTCTGTAACTTTGTCTCATCAAAAGACGAACTCATCAACAAAGTATTCCCAAACATCATTACTAACCACAAAAATAATGACTGGTTGAGTGAGCGAGCAATTTTGGCGACTAAGAATAAAGATGTAAATGACTTAAACTTCATAATTCAGAATGAGATAATTGGTAAACTGCATACTTTCAAATCAATTGACTGTCTAACAAATGAAAATGAGGCCACCAACTATCCAATTTTTAAACTACTTGGATGTACCGGGCTTACCACCCCACAATTTACGATTAAAAAGGTTGGCTCCGTAGTAATCATGCTTCGAAACATAAACCAACCAAAACTGTGCAACGGAATGCGTTTGGTGGTAAGGAAATTGATGAACAATGTGATTTACGCGACGATACTCAAAGGAAAATTCGAAGGTGAGGAAGTTCTCATCCAAGGATCCCGATGATCCCAACCGACATGCCGTTTGAGTTTAAACGACTTCAATTTCCGATCCGTCTTGCATTCGCCATGACCATCAACAAATCACAAGGCCAATCCTTAAAAGTTTGTGGCCTGAATCTAGAAAATCCATGTTATTCCCATGGTCAATTATATGTGGTAAGTTCATGGGTCGGAAGACCATCTGTGTTATTTGTTCTTGCACCTGATAATAAAACGATAAATGTCGTGTATCACAAGGTGCTTCACTAAAGAGTGGAACCCATGCACTAAAATACATGGCGAATAAAAAGTACTTAAAATACTTCCTTTTTTAATTTACATTAATTATCCAAATAAAACATTGACCTTGATAAATTCAAAAGTCTGCTCATTTATTGCATCTAAGGCGGAACAAAGTTCGCTGGGTCAGCTAGTTACAAATAAATAAAGTGTCTGTTTGTATTTGTATTTCAATCCCTCATTATATCAATGTTTACACGGTAGATACCCCCCCCCCCCGCCGCCGGCCAGCGGAGGCGGTTATGTCGGGCTAGAACCGACTAAAACCATAGAAAACAGTTCTTAAATTTTGTGTAACTGCCTGTCTTTCTGTCTGTTTGTTCCGGGTCCGGGTAATCTCTGAATTGGTCAGGGCCGAATTGGACGGGATTCTTACTGCACATAGCTGAGGTTATAAGGCATAACTTAGGTTATTTTTATTTTAGAAAAGTATTCCGGCGGGGAATCCGAAGGGATTTCCGCACGTAAAAAAAAACGGTTCCGCCCAAATTAAAACGCATATCTAAGTCCACGTCGACAAATTCGCAAGCGCAGCTAGTTATAAATGTCAAAGTTTATGAAGATATCTGCAGGTTTGGTACTCGTGTGCGTGACGATTGGGTGTCCTAATCGTGAATCGAAAAAGGAATATTAGGTATCTAGATTTAGGGGTGTGTGTTGGGTAACCTCCTCGAGTGTCGCTCCGATTCCGATCCCGCTGCAGTCCGAGGGGAACGGAATCGGAGCGGCCGGTACACCCTGGGCGGCGGTCAATGGCTTCCCCTTCACCCCTTCATAGGGTTGGCATTGATCGTCGGCCAATACCCAACGTGGCGGGAACACATCGCTCTCCGTACTCCTCTGCTTTCAGAGGAGACAGGATGAGCGATGCTGTTAGTGGTGAGATGGCCCAGGGTCAGCCGGGGTGCGAGGGATATGCTCTATGGGTAACCTTACACCCCGGCGTCTGAAGACCCGAGACGGCGTGCGGTTTTAGTCGGTGCAAGCCGGACATAACCGCCCCCGCTGGCCGGCGGGGGGGTATCCGAAGGGATTTCCGCACGATAAAAAAAAAAAAAAAAAAGGTATCTAGATTTAGTAGAAGTTGTAAAAAAATTGTAGAACCGATTTAAAAATTTGTAAATAATAATTTAAAAAAATTTGGCAATATAAATGAGGTCTCCCAATCCTTACTCAAGAGTACCTATTTCTTGGCGAATCGATGCAAGTAGAAGGTACATTTTAAACTCATATTTTAGTAAAAATACAGATTAACACTTCCCAAAATATTCATCAAGATTAACAAACATTCAAAACTTTTATAAATGTTTTAAATATATCCCTCAATCCTTACTGTATAGATTGAGGGTCATGGTGTTTTGAAAAAGTGGCTTTATGTTTTAAATTTATTTTTGCATGAAGATTAAGTAAAAGTTGTCTAATAATTTGTAAAAAACAAAAACGACTGAAATACATCACGGTTTATAAATTATAACTCTAGAAACTATGTCCCTCAAAACTTATGCCTCGTTCAAACGACTGAACGGATCCAGCTGAAATTTGATACAGAAATAGATTAAAATCAGGAATAATATATACTTAGGCTACTTTTCATTCCCGTACTATGTTACCATGAGTGGCGGGAACGGGATCAGTTTTCACGCGGGTGGAGCTGAGTTCAACACCTAGTTGCTGATAAATGGGAATATGGTGCTGTGGGACTCACGTACCACAGTGCATTATATCACCGCTCCGACGAACAACATTCCGGCGTCAGAACACTGTGAGCACTGAAAACGAAATACGCCGTACCACAGAATTACACGGTCCGCGCGGTGCGTGCGACGGAGACAGAGAGAGAAGATCACTCGGAATACAATGCTGTTCGTTAACGTCATCGCAACTTGCAAGAATAAATTTTGTATACACAAGAATGTAGTTCGCTAAGACCGTCACTACTTGCGGGACTTTATTTTCACATATAAACTGTACATTTTAAGAAAATATAAGCTGTCAATCTTTATTGAATTATCAGTGCGTTTTATTTACAAGAACACCTACCTCCGCTACATTGGTGACCCCGACGTGATTTATATACCGACGTGATTTATATACCGACGTGATCTATATACCGACGTGCTCCATATAACATCAAGATGTCAGAAGAAAACTCCAGGGATCCGGTGAACCCAAGTACCAGTACTACTCCAGAGGCGAAGATCGTTCCAGAGCTAGCAGCAGTATCTATACAATCAAGACTGTTACCGTTTTGGCGAGAGATTCCACGAGCCTGGTTTATCCAATTTGAAGCCGTCGTGGATCCTCTGAAGACTTCAGACGACCAGAAGTTTCGATATGTTCTGCAACAGTTACAAGCCGCCGATTTGCAACATATTACGGATATACTGTACAACCCACCAGCTTCAAACAAATATGATGCAGTGAAGAATCGTCTGCTAACTGTATACGATAAATCTGAGGTCAAGAATTTCCAGAAGCTCATCAGTGGTCTCGAGTTGGGCGATCAAAAACCATCCCAATTGTTGCGGAAGATGCGAGAACTAGGCAGCGGCATGATCACCGATGAAGGACTTCGCATTGAGTGGCTGAATCATATTCCTACGCAAATCCGAGTCGTGCTGTCGGTAAACACCGAATCATCGCTAGATACACTAGCTGCTATGGCCGACAAAATGGTAGAATACTCGGAGCCCCCTACCGTCGCTGCAGTATCTACAACATCAACAGATGCAGTGATGTTAGCGCAGTTACAAGTCCTAACTAAGAAAATTGAAAAATTAGACCTAGAAGTAGCGGAGCTGCGCAGTCGCTCTACACACCGATACCAGCGAGGCCGCCAACCCTATCGCTCACGTTCACAATCCCGTGAGAATAGTAAATCTGCAGTCAGGCCCGGAGATCCAAAATGGGAATGCAGATTTCACTATCGCTTTGGTGACAAGGCGAGGCGATGTGAGTCACCGTGCTGTAGAAGAAAGAAGAACCAAGCGTCGCCATCGCCATCTTTAAACTAGCTGCAACATCGACTGTGGCGGACGTCGATGTTCCCGTAACAACTAACCGCCTGTGTGTCTTCGATCGTAACACGAGAGAACGTTTTCTTGTGGATACCGGTGCCGACATCTCCGTGTTAGCCGCCACAACGCGAATAAGTACCAAAACTGCAAGTGCCTACAGATTGTTTACTGCTAATAACACGCCAATCAATACGTATGGTGAGAAAATTCTGAAACTCAACCTTGGACTTCGGCGTTGTTACACTTGGCGTTTCATCGTAGCAGACGTGAAAACATCTATCCTGGGAGCAGACTTCTTGCGCCACTATAAGTTGATGGTCGATCTCAGTCGAAAGAAACTTATCGACAATCTCACCGAGCTATCAGTCGACGCGTTAGAAGTCACTGCTGTTTTCGACTCAGTACACCTTATCAGCTCCGATCAAGTGTATCACGATATATTGAAACTATATCCGGAGGTGCTAAGACCTGTCAGCCTGAAGGAGCCAGCAAAACATGACGTCGTGCATCACATCGAAACATCTGGCCCACCACTTTATGCACGAGCTCGTCCTCTGCCACCAGAGAAGTACAAAGCAGCAAAGGCAGAGTTTGAACATCTGATGGAGTTGGGGATTTGCGAGCCCTCGAAAAGCCCATGGGCAAGCTCACTCCATGTGGTACAGAAGAAGGATGGAGGACTACGCATATGTGGAGACTACCGCAGACTGAATGCGGTCACTCTACCTGACAGATACCCTATTACCTCGCATACAAGATTTCACATACCAGCTGCATAAAATGAAGCTGTTTTCGAAGTTAGACCTCAAGATGGCTTTCTACTGGATCCCAATAGCTGAACAAGACGCACAGAAGACGGCCATTATAACTCCTTTTGGCCTATTCCAGTTCAGGTCAATGACATTTGGTTTACGGAACTCTAGTCAAACATTCCAACGATTTATGCATCAAGTTCTACGAGGTATAGACAACTGCTTCTGTTTTGTTGACGACATCCTGTTATCGTCAGAGAGTGAAGAAAGTCACAAACTACTCTTACACCAAGTGCTACAACGGCTTAAGGAACACGGTGTTATGTTGAACATTGAGAAATGTCAATTCGGTCAGACGAAAATTAACTTCCTGGGCTACGAAGTCTCATCAAGTGGTATAAAACCGACACAGGAACGGACGGAAGCCATAGCAAATTATCCAAAACCAAAGACAGTAGCTGATCTACGTCGCTTCCTTGGCATGCTCAATTTTTATCGGAGCTGCTTACCTGGCCAAGCTGAAATGCAGGTGGAATTAAACAAGTTTCTTCATAACCGGAAGCGCAATGACAAAACTGCTATAGAGTGGACTCCAGACTCCGAATTAGCTTTTAAAAAGTGCCGTCAAAGCATTATAGAAGCTACGGAATTAGTACACCCCGTTCCTGGCAGTGAGCTCGGCATTATGACTGATGCGTCAAATTTCAGTCTCGGCGCAGTGTTACAACAGAAGATCAACAACATGTGGACGCCTCTCGCGTACTTTTCAAAGGCGATGAGCAAGACTCAACAGCGCTACAGCGTATATGACCGCGAATTGTTAGCGATCTACGCTGCTGTTAAACATTTCCGGCGACTCATAGAAGGCTGTAAAGTTACTGTGTACACTGACCACAAGCCACTTGTCTACGCGTTAACACGTCAAGCGAATAGCAGTGACACACCCCGCCGAGAACGTCAGTTACATTTCATCAGTCAGTTCTGCACAAATATCAGATATGTGAATGGAGAAGACAACCCAGTTGCGGACGCGCTATCACGTATTGAAGATATTCGTTGTCCTACTACCATCGACTACGAGAAATTGGCTAGTGATCAAAGAAGTGACGCGGAACTCGAACAACTTCGTAAACAAACGAACTTACAGTTCACCGACGTCACCATACCCGGATTGAGTCAGCCAATCACATGCGAGAATTCCATGAAAAGCCCGAGACCGTATCTACCAAGTTCATATCGTTTTGCTGCATTCAAGGCGCAACATGATTTGAATCATCCTGGCATAAGGACAACGCGGAAGCAAGTAAACGCAAAATTCTTTTGGCCTAACATGAACAAGGACGTCGGAACCTGGGCCAAAGCATGCATAGGCTGTCAGCGAGCAAAAGTTCATCGTCATGTTGTTACCCCATTAGGCGAGTTTCCACCATCAGAAAGATTCGAGCATACGCATATTGACATCGTCGGACCACTCTGTGTATCTAATAACTATAGATACTTGGTGACTATCATTGACCGTTGTACGAAGTGGATAGAAGCAATTCCTGTTATAGACATCACAGCTGAGAGCGTCGCCCGAGCATTTTACGACAGTTGGATAGCAAGATTTGGATGCCCATTACGAATAACTACAGATCAAGGTCGCCAGTTTGAAGCATCATTATTCAAGGCTTTGATGAAGAGATTAGGCATTACGCGCATTCGTACTACGGCTTTCCATGCTCAGAGTAACGGCCAGCTCGAGAGAATGCACCGTTTAATCAAAGCGTCTCTTATGGCCCGTTGTGTTACTACGCAGTGGTCGGAAGAACTTCCGACTGTACTATTGGGATTACGAACAACCCTACGTAGCAGTAACAATTTAAGCCCTGCTATGATGACCTACGGAACTACACTTCGTCTTCCATCGGATTTTATTGCACCCGCAGCAACGAGTATTGACGAGAGCGAGTATGTACGCCGCCTCGTAGACACTATGGCATCAATAAAGGAGAGTACCTGTTCAAATACCAGCGGTGCAAATACGTTCATCCATAAGGACCTCGCTACGTGTACACATGTCTTCGTACGAAACGATACAGTTCGTTCGCCGTTGATGCCACCGTACGATGGTCCATTCAAAGTTATTCAGCGGTGTGGCAAGCTCTACAAGATACAGCTACCTAATCGGACATCAGTCATATCGCTCGACCGACTCAAGCCAGCATACATCTATAACGATTTGACAGAAGATACTGATCGACGTGCCCCTATCGAAGCAGAGAAACAGAAGCCGCTATACGTCACCAAGTCTGGAAGAACGGTAAAACCTTCCGTGCGCTTCGCTTGAGGGGGAGTGATGTGGGACTCACGTACCACAGTGTATTATATCACCGCTCCGACGAACAACATTCCGGCGTCAGAACACTGTGAGCACTGAAAACGAAATACGCCGTACCACAGAATTACACGGTCCGCGCGGTGCGTGCGACGGAGACAGAGAGAGAAGATCACTCGGAATACAATGCTGTTCGTTAACGTCATCGCAACTTGCAAGAATAAATTTTGTATACACAAGAATGTAGTTCGCTAAGACCGTCACTACTTGCGGGACTTTATTTTCACATATAAACTGTACATTTTAAGAAAATATAAGCAGTCAATCTTTATTGAATTATCAGTGCGTTTTATTTACAAGAACACCTACCTCCGCTACAGTGCTAAAGAATTATTTTTAAGTACTATAATAAAATTATTGTCGGAGTGCGAGGGATAACCTTATGGGTAACCTTACACCCCGGCGTCTGTAGACCCGAGACGGCGTGCGGTTTTAGTCGGTTCAACCCCAACATAACCGCCCCCGCTGGAGACCCCCCGCTTTCCAGCGGGGGCGGTATCCGAAGGGATTTCCGCACGAAAAAAAAAAAAAACAAAAAAAGGTACTATAATTATTGTCGGAGTGCGAGGGATATGCCCTATGGGTAACCTTACACCCCGGCGTCTGTAGACCTGAGACGGCGTGCGGTTTGAGTTGGTTCAAGCCCTACATAACCGCCCCCGCTGGCCGGCGGGGGCGGTTACGAAAAAAAAAGGATACTATAATTATCACCTGATTTATCTCTGATAAGGCTGTTTGTATGGAAAACGGGTTTCTCCTTTTCTATTCAGAGATTTTGCACAATATGTATTTATTACGTATTTCATTACCATCCTCCGAGCCATTTTCCCAACACAGTTGTAGTCTGCTTATCAGTCTTACTACAAAGCGGCCGAACTTATATATTTTCCGTGAAGCGACCGGCTTCTGACTTCCACAACCATGGCGATATCGAAGTTCTGTAGTTAACCCAGTTGTCGGACTTTTAGGGCTCCAACTACCCGTAACGACTGCTATAGATGTTCGAGTGGCAACCGGGACCGACGACGGTTTAACATGCTGCAATTTGAGAAGAATGGTCACCCATCCTAAGACTGACCTGGCTATTGCTACTCACATGAACTCGTGTCACTGGTTGATCAGTTGACCTTTGCACCTTGCCATGTCAGACAGCGTCACTTTAGCTACCATTACACTTGCGCGCCAAATAAATTAGCACCACTAACGAATAAATTGTTATTGTTTATTATGTGTAATTGTTTGTTGTTTTAAATTCTATTACTTAAATATAACTAAAATGCCAAAGCTAGTGTTCTTGAAAAGACAAGCTAGAAAAAACCGGCCAAGTGCGAGTCGGAATCGCCCATGAAGGGTTCCGTAGCAGCAAGTAAATTTTAGGTAGATTTCGATGAAATCGATCTACCTATTGGTTTCTTGACTACTGTCGAATTTAAAAAAAAAATCAATAGATTTCATCCTTATAATTGACCCTAACGATCGATGCAATAAAAGTACAGGGTATATTTTTTTCAGATTTTAGCCGGTTCGATTCCCGGGTGTGGAAGAGAATTTTCGAAAATCTTTGGATGCAGTTTGCTTTCTATTCAAAAATAAAGGAATGTTTCCTTTGAGTAAAATTTTCTATCTGCAGTATTAAGAGTACTTTCCCTCCAGGTGGCATTACAAAATTCCACCCTGTATATGTATGTATGGTTCCACTTCCCAAAATTTGCGGCACTCTCACGGTCGCATTTTTGCCCCGATCGCTTTCAAACTGCGGTCAAAAATTGCTTGGGTGTAAACTTAGTTTAAGTTCGTAAACGGGTGGAATCCGGCCTAAGGGGACGGTAGGGCCTCACTTTTTGTGAAATCAGTTTTTCCTCAAAATTTCACGTTCCATGAAAGATATTCGAACCGTTCTAATTTTATCCCATAGTATAAATGAATACCAACAACTTTTAATCATAAACCTATAAGATTAAAACTTTAACTAAAAGTGGAGGGGGGAAAAACCAAAATTTTTCGGGAAGAAAATCATAACTTCTAACCGGTGAACATTCTTGTTGTAGGAAACATTTTAAATCGATAGGCCATTTTTAAGTCTAAAATAAATGTCTGAAAAGTTTTTCGCTAAAAGTTACCGTTTTCGAGAAAAGAAATTAAACATGTTAATAAAATAATATTAATTGCTTCACGAAATCTACCTGTGCGTTCCCCCTGCGGGAACGGATTTTTTTATATTTTATTTGATTCAATGAAAGGTAAATTGCGGTTTACGATTTATGACATATTAAAAAAAAACACGTACTAGATCTCGTTCAAATCAATTTTCGGTGGAAGTTTACATGGTAATGTACCTACATCATATATTTTTTTAGTTTCATCATTTTCTTATTTTAGAAGTTACACATTTTACCACTTTGGAAGTGTCTCTTGCGCGCTTTGGAAGTGTAGAGACACTTAAACTATTCAGTTTAGAAAAAAATGATATTAGGAACCTCAATAACATTTTGGAAGACCTATCCATAGATACACGTTTGGGTTTGATGAAAAAAAACATAACCCCCAAAATATTTTGTTTTTTCCTTTTTTGTTTGAAAATCTTAATGCGGTTCATAGAATACATCCACTTACCAAGTTTCAACAGCATAGTTCTTATAGTTTCGGAAAAAAGTGGCTGTGACATACGGACGGACAGACAGACAGACATGACGAATCTATAAGGGTTCCGTTTTTTGGCATTTGGCAACGGAACCCTAAAACTGGTGTTTGACGTTTTCAGTTACATGCTACAGAAGTCAAAGATTCAAACAGACATTGTCGGAAGTTCACGCGAATGTACATATATTTACATATAGGTATTTATATTGTAAAATATAAAATAATATCAAATAAATCGCTATAGAATCCGTTAAAAGTAGTTTTATTTCAATTCAAACAGACGTTATTTAAAATTAAATATACTTATTCTAACTTAACTTTCACGTTTCGTGATATAGGTACCTACAATAGTGTTAATTGATTGATTCGAAATTATTAACGTGATTAAACGTTAGCACGTTTACGATCACGTAAACGTGCTAACTGTACACTACAGTGTACAGTTGTACACTGTAGTGTACAAGGACACTACAGTGTACAACTGTAGTGTAGTGTAGTGTAGTGTCCCATACAAGGACACTGTAGTAATTGTTGTGTAAACACAACTATTATTATATAGGTACCAATTACAATTTAAAACACAAAATAAAATGTAAATGCAATAAAAAATCAGCACTTGAAAATTAAGATAATAATACGGTAGCTATATTTTTGCTCGGCAGTGCACATGCGCAAACTTTCGCCCTCCACGCCAACTTAGTGTCACGATTTTTGGCGCGGGCTATACCACACACGAGCCCCATTCCGTTTATTACATATCTAGGTAAGATTAGTCAAAGTGGCTATCTGCATATCTAACGACGTCACAACCATCACAGCTTGACTTACTTGGCATGGCTTACCGAGCGAGTTGCAATTATACCAAAATTGTGTCACATGACTTACGAACGTGGATTAATTTGCATTAAGTTCGAGAATACTATGAAGACGAGATACGAACTAGGCAATCGAATTAACATTGTTACAGCATTTTGGAATGAATGCATTTTTGAAACATTAATAATATTTTTTTTTAATAATAATTCATTCCGTAATCATGCTGTAATGGACAGGGACAGTAACAGCAGGTCAAATCATAATTCAATTGCACTTTTGTAAAACTTTATATTTTCCATCTTACCAAACCATATTATATCAAAGATACCTTTTTTTTTTTTTTTTTTTTTTTTTTTTTCGTGCGGGAATCCCTTCGGATACCCCCCCGCGTGCCAGCGGGGGCGGTTATGTCGGGCTTGAACCGACTAAAACCGCACGCCGTCTCGGATCTACAGACGCCGGGGTGTAAGGTTGCCCATAGAGCATATCCCTCGCACCCCGACTGACCCTGGGCCATCTCCGGTTTCGAGATGGCCCCCTCGGGTTTGGGAACCACGGTGTCCCCGTCTTGCCCCGGTTTGGGGGAGGGGCGCTAGTCGCCCCACCGTCCCGGCCTGCTTCTGCTGGGGTGACAGGTGGCCTCACCCGCCACCCCCAGGCCTGCGCTCATGGAGGACGGAGGTCGTTAAGCGACCTCCGGCGCCTGAGTTGCCTGCGACGCGCGGCGAGCAAGTTGCGGGCTCGGCGGACCGGGAGAGTTCTAAGTCTCTCCCGGGCGCGCTCCGCCACCTCCTTCGCGAGCATTACATGCTCGCAGAAGGAGGCGGCGGCGGCCCACGCGCTCGCGCTCCGCACCATTGCCGCAATCATGCTGCCGAGCGAGAGGACTCCCACCCCGATGGCTGCCACGAGGTCACGCCTCGGCGCCTCCCACGCCGGGCAGTCCGCCAGCGTGTGCAGCCCTGAGTCCTCGCTCGCGTCGCAGTGATGACACTCAGGCGTTGGCTCCTTCCTGATCCGATGCAGGTGGTCCCCGAAGCACCCCTTCCCTGAGATCACCTGCGTCAGTCGGTAGGAGAGGCTTCCGTGTCGCCTCTCCAGCCAATCCTCCATGATGGGCCTTACCGCCGCTATTGCGGCGTGCCCTGCGCTTGGTTGCCCAAGTCGTTCCTTCCACTCCACCACGATGGCCTGGCGGAGCTGGGACTGCACGGCCTCGATTTCTCGAGGCTCGGGGTTCCATCCCTGCTCCCGCGCCTCCTTTCGCCACTGGTACAGTTGCGAAAGGGCTCTCGCTTCCAGGTCCCATGGCGGAGTTCCGGCAAGGAGACTCGCCGCCTCGAAGGAGATCGTGTGGTACCCTCGGATGACCCTGATGGCCAGAACTCGCTGCGGAGCGCGCAGCATCCGCACAGTTCTGGTCCTCAGGGCCTCCGCCCATATTGGACACCCATACAGGGCCATGGACCGCACGATCCCCGCGTAGAGTCTCCTGCAGGAGTCATCGGGCCCCCTCATGTTGGGCAACAGCCGAGCCAGAGCAAGAGCTGTGCCCTTCAATTTGGGGGCCAGACTTCGGATGTGCTCTCCGAAGTCCCATCGGCCGTCGAGCACGAGCCCCAAATATTTCATTTGGGGCTTGATGCCGATGCGATTTCCTCCCACGATGAGACTGGATCCCTCGGGTGGCTTGCTCCGAGGCCCATGGAAGAACAGGGCCTCGGTTTTATGCAGGGCCACCTCGAGACCCAGCCGCCGGATCCGCCTAACGACTTGGGCAACCGCGGTCGTGGCCTTTCGGGTCGCTTCGCGGTACGTCGCCCCGCACGCCGTCACGAGCGTGTCGTCCGCGTAGCACGTGACGGCGGCACCGCTTACGAGCTCACCGCGAAGCACCCAGTCGTATCCGATGTTCCACAGGAGCGGCCCCAGGACCGATCCCTGTGGAACACCGCACGACATTTCACGCCGACCGAGACCGGTCACGGTTGGGTAGATGACGGCTCTCTCCGTCAAATACGCCCCGACTATGCGGCGGAGGTAGAGAGGCACTTCGTGATACACGAGCGCCTCCCTAATGCAACTCCAGGGCAAGGTGTTGAACGCGTTGGCGATGTCAAGGGACACCGCCAACATCACCTCACCCCGGGCTACTGCATCCTCCGCCAGAGCCCTCACGTGCATGATGGCATCCACGGTGGAGCGCCTCTGGCGGAAGCCATATTGGCCATCCGCCAGGACCGGCCCCACTCTTGAGAGGTGCTCGACGAGGCGCTTCGCAATTACTCTTTCAAAGAGCTTGCACACCTCGTCGAGCAACACTATGGGCCGGTAGGCGGACGGCGAGTCCGCCGGGCGCCCCTCCTTTCGGATGAGGACCAGTTTCCCCGTCTTCCACAATTTCGGAAACTGGCCCCGCTCCAAACATGCGCTGAGAAGCCCTCTCAGTCGGGGCTCGAGAGCGTCGTCGACTAGAGCTAGGACCCACGCTCGGCCTGGAATGCCGTCGGGTCCCGGGGCGGTGTGTTTGGCTCTTAGCCTTCTCACCGCCAGCTCTAGTTCTACCCAAGTGACTCGGGCACGTCGTCGTCTTCCACGTCGGGCGCCATGCGCAACCGAGGCGGAGTCATCTGCGGTGGAACATGTTCCACCGCCCGCGCTGGGAACAGGGAGCCAACAACTCCTCCGAGCAGATCCGGCTGGAGACACCGGGTTAACGGCGGGGCCTTGGGGCGCAGCTTGCCCCTCACCATCCGGTAGGGCCGCCCCCAAGGGTCCCGCTCCAGCGTCTCCAGCAGCTCACGGAAGGCGTCCCGTTTGGAACGCCTTATCTCCGCTCGGAGGGCTCGTCTGGCCTCCCTGTATCCCTCGTACAACTCCGCCTCTCGGGCCTCCGCATCTGCGGGGCGGCGACGCCTCCTACGGAATCGGGCCCACCGGCGGTGCGTGATCACGCAGCCCCGTCTGAGCTGCGCGATCTCCGACGACCACCAGTAGACCTGACCCCTCGGATTATAGGGCGGAGCCCTAGGCATCGCCGCGTCACAGACACGGGTCATGGCCTCCCGGAACCACTCCGCCTCATCGTCTATGCTGACAGGCCTGTCCGGCGCAGGGGCCCAGGCCTGTACGATGGCGGCTTCCAGGAGGAGCTCCCGATCAAGTCGCTTAAGCGCCCAACGTGGCTCGGGTGGAGCCGGTGCAGCCGGCGCGTCGCTCGCAGGGGGGGACACGTCAAACCGAATGTATCGGTGATCCGAACTTGTGTCCTCCCCCAAAACGACGCGCCAGCCCTGAACACGTCGCGCCAACGAGGGGCTCGCGAACGATAGGTCCACGATGGAGCTACCCCTCGAGGTCACGAACGTGTCCACGGCTCCCCGATTTAGGAGGACTAGGCCGAGTCGTGCGGCCCAGTCCACCAGTGCCCTGCCTCTATGCCCCGTCGCGCCCCTTTCGTGTCGGGAACCCCAGGCATACGACCAGGCGTTGAAGTCCCCGAGCACAAGGACCGGACGGGGCTGGCAGGCATTGACGACGACGGCCAGCTGACGGAGCCACTGCTCATATGCAGCTTGGTCTCGGTTCGGCGTGATATAAGCGGCCACGACCGCTATATCCCCAACCGCCGCCGCCACGCAGCCGGGTCCCCTTGCAACGACGGCAAGAGGGGGGCTGCCGGCGGCAGGGTTGTGCACCAGTGCCGCCGACCCATCCAGCGCGGTTTCCCAGGTAGGCCCGAGGAACCGGTGGGTGTATGGGTCGGCGACAGCGGCGACATTTATGGCCCACTGTGCCATGCTCTGGCGCAGAAGATCCTGAGCATGGGCACCGTGGCCAACGTTCACCTGCAGGATGCGGAGTTGAGGATCCATTATGGAACCCCCATCTCCGCATCCCGCTGTGAACTGGAGGCGGAAGGCCGGCCTCCCGGCTTCGGCTCCCCTCCGGCGCAGGCCTTGCCTCCAACCCTGTGGTCGGCCGGCTTGCCTCCCGCTGCACACCTAAAACAGTGCAGCGGGACGTCGCACGTGCCGGCCTTGTGACCGGGTTGGCCACAGCGGAAGCATCGGTCACCCGCCGTCACTTCCGCCGTGCAGTGCACCCCCACATGGCCCACCGACAGGCACCTGAAGCACCTGGCCGGTCGGGCCTGCAGGAGCCTTGCCTGCGCCCTCAGGAAGCCTCCTACCAGGAGGCTCCGCCCGTCTGCGACCTTTTGGGCCGCCGCGATAGGGCAGCCGACAACTGCTGCCCCCTGTCCACCACGGCCGAAGCGTATCGCTCCGGCCTTAACTGTGTCCGGGGAGCAGCCCCCGGCCTCCGCAACGGCGAGCCTGAGCTCTTCTGCCGTGACGGATTCGTCCAGGCCCGTAATGCGCATTTCTGCGCATTTAATGGGCCTGGACACCCGGACGTCGGCTGCATCCAGCGACTCCCTTAGCCGAGCCGCTAGGGCGTCGGTATATCAAAGATACCTAACCGAATACTAACTCTAGATCTAATTTCAAATTTATAATAATATTAAGAAAAAGGTATAAAAAGATATTATAAAAAAGAGGTGCGTTGTCCGCAACATGGCCCCGAGCGGTGTGAAACACCAGTTACTGTGCGGTTAGTAAGGCCAACTTACGAACTGGCCGACGCAGCAAACCCCCTTTAGTCCTAACGTTGACTACTCGAACAATGCCGTCTTTCCCAGGGAACAGCTCGGTGACGCGACCCATCGGCCAACATTTTCGAGGTAGATTGCTATCAGCTATCAGGACAATGTCCCCAGTGTTCACTGGTTTATGGTCTGCAACTGGTTTACGTGGTGTTAAAAGTGGCAAATATTCTTTAACCCATCTCTGCCAGAAGTGATCGGCTAAACGTTGAGCTTTTCGCCACTCTGCACGTCGACTCAGGTCGGCATCGCAAAACTCTCTCAGGTTGCAATCGTTGCTGTAGGTTCCAATACGATAAGGAAATTAAACGGAGTTAAGGCTCGTTCGCTCTCAGGATCGACTGGAACATGCGTTAAAGGTCGTGAATTCACAATGGCCTCAACTTCGATAAGTAAAGTGTTGAAAACTTCTACCCGTGGGGTTCGATCTTTCAAAGTAACAGTAAGTGCAGTTTTTACAGAACGTATCAATCGTTCCCAACATCCACCCATGAAGGGCGCTGAAGGTGGGATAAACTTCCATTCTATTCCTTTATTGGTAGAAAAGTCGTATAATTCTGACATTATGTTCGATGCGCCTACAAAGGCGGTGCCATTATCGGAGTAGATTCTTGTAGGACATCCTCTTCGGCCGATAAAGCGACGTAAGGCCATCAGAGCAGAGTCAGTTGACAAAGATTCCACAATTTCTAAATGAATAGCTCGTATTGTTAAGCAGGTAAATAAAGCAATCCAAATCTTCAGTGTCCGCCGTCCTGTTGTGACGTTCATAGGGCCAAAATAGTCCACGCCGACAAATGTGATTGGACGCATATGGTGTGCAAGTCTAGCCTCAGGCAGATCTCCTACTGGCGGTGTGAGTGGCTTTGCCTTCATGTTCCGGCATCGCTGACAACGTTTTGCCACGCTCTTCACGGATGGTCTCAATCCCAATATATAAAAACGTTGTCGTAATTCGTTGACCACCAGTTCATTGCTGCCGTGTGCAAACTTGATATGATAGGAGCTGATCAGGAGACGGGTTAACGGGTGTCTTCCATCCAATATGATTGGCTGAGGGTCAGTAGATGTTGAAGCTCCCGTACGACCAGATAAATGTAAAAGCCTATCATCTCCTAGTAATAATGTTACATTTTTGAGCCTTTTCTTTTCTTTTGAAACGGGGCATGCTGCGTCAATCGCCATATATTCATCGCGGAACGAATCTAACTGAACACATAAGAACGCATGGCGTTCTGCCGATGAAATGAATTTGACGTCTAAAACTGCCAAACCGTTTAAAGACAATTTAGAATTTAAGGCAGAACGATTACGAAACACCATGGCACAATGATGAACGCGCGCGGTGGCACGGATGAAACGTAACCAAACACTAAATCGTGTGTAATCAGCAATCACAGGCTTTGACTCCTCTAACATCGGTGTGCTCACGAGAGTGGGTTCACAGGGCCACATGTCAAATGGTTGAAGTAGAAATGAGGGCCCGGTAAACCATCTCGAATTCATAGTAAGTTCATCCTTGAACCTTGTGGCATCGTCCGCGACATTCAAGGATGAAGGTACGTATCTCCAATCCGAAACGCGAGTAGTTTCTGTGATTTCACAAACCCTATGAGCGACAAAAGGCTTAAGGGTGCTTGGGTCTGAACGTAACCATTTCAGAACCGTTTGGGAATCTGACCAAAGAAAATTTTTATCTGGCTTTCGTTTATGAGATTCTGTGATAAAGTTAGCTAAACGTGAAGCTATCAATGCTGCTTGAAGCTCAAGCCTAGGTATAGTTGTAGGTTTTATAGGGGCTACACGAGCCTTACCACTTATTAAAGCGAGTTCAATATTTCCGTTACAATATACAAAGCGCCAATAAGCTACACACGCGTAAGATTGCTCGCTCGCGTCCGCAAAAACATGTAACTGAACTGAGCTAATGGGATTATCCAGACTAGCATAACATCGGGGAACGGAGTTGGTCACAATCTTCGCTATGTTTTTATACCAGTCTATCCACTTATCAATAAACAATTTTGAAAGTACTTCATCCCAAGATGTAGTCAATTTCCAGGTCTTTTGAAATAAAACCCGACCTTTTATAATTATAGGAGTTAAAAGACCTAACGGATCATAAACTTTAATTAAATTGGACAAAGCCATGCGCTTGGTCAGTTTGTGTGGTATTGTCTCAAAATCAATGTTTGGGAACGACAGAGTGTCTTTGGAGATGTTCCAAGATACAACTAAAACACGCGTCGATGGTCGTGAATCAGCACCCACGTTTATCTCTGTTGCCCCTTTTACACATAGTTCAGAGGGCAGCATGGAGAGGGCGCTTTGTGAATTACTAACCCAAGATCTCATTTCGAAGCCAGCTGCTGAAAGAATCGAGACTATACCTGCTGCTAGGGATGCGGCTTGTTGCTCGTCATCACAGCTTCCCAAGTAGTCATCCATGTAGGTGTCCCGAATGATGGCAGCAGATGCTTCTGGATGCGATTGTGAATATTCAGCAGCAATCTTGTTTTTGAGGTATAAAGCTGTAACCGGGCTACATACCGCACCAAATATCATCGACGACATTCGATACTCCTTTATAGTTTGTGTAGGATTATCACGCCACAAGAAGCGCTGAGCGTCACGATCGAGTTCTCTTATTTTTAACTGTGGGAACATTTCTCGAATATCCGCAGACAGAGCTATGCGTCCTTCTCTAAATCGCATTAATATCGCTAACAATGATTGGAGAAGATCGGGACCTGGAAGTAATAGCGAATTTAAACTGACTCCTTCACATGTAGCAGCAGCGTCGTGTACTATCCTAAGTTTTCTTTTTTGTGGATGTATGACGCCAAAATGTGGCAAGTACCATAATAAACCTGCAGGAGTAGTATTACAAAACTCCGCGTATCCCTTGTCAAGCATAGCGTGAATGTTTAGTTTATATTGTATGGCATAATCAGAATTACCTATCATTTTACGTTCGAGAGTTTTAAAACGTTGTAAAGCAAGTGGTAGGCTATTGGGAACATGCTCAATATTATCGCGCCACAATAGACCTGTTTCAAAACGTCCTGTGGGTAGACGTCTAGTAGTCTCTTCTAGTAGCTTAAATGCTCTCTGGTCATCAGTAGAACGACAATCTTTGTTTTGTATGCCTACAGAATCTAGTTTATAATAGTCTCGGAGAAGTATATCTAAACTATGACAATCTCCTTGAGCGTCGTTTTTAGACTTAATAATTGTGTGGCTGACAAAATCGATAGATTTCAGCATAGGAACAGAGGAACCGTATAAAACCCAACCGAGGGGAGTCAAAGAAGCGGCCGGTTCAGATATGTTTCCTCGTCGAATGTCCTTTGAGAAAGTTAAATGCCAATTGTCAATACCGAGTAAAAGCTTCGGTGTAGCCTTTTCATAGCATAAGACATCAGCTAAGTCATGTAAATGAGCAATTTCTTTTATTTTTTCCGACTGAATAGATTGATTTGCAATAGTTAGATTGGGAATGGACCTCACTACTATATCATGCCTCTCGTTTGTATGACGCCCTTTCACTTTAATATTCACAAAGCTAACCTGTGTCTGTGTACTGAGGCCGCCAATGCAGTCAACACGAATAGACTTTTTAGGTCCGATTGCTCCTATCTGGTCAGCAACCGATTGATCAATAAAAGAAGCGGTTGACCCGTCGTCAAGCATCGCATAAATATCCATACTATTTTGACCAATGACAGTAACGGGTATAACTTTTAATAACGACCTCCGAAATGTTTTAGGGTTGGATGACGCATTGGATGACGCACTGTGAGATACTATGGCAGGCATTTCAACATCTACATGTTTTTCGGTTTCAGAGCCTTCGTTGATATCTACATCTGCGTGTGTAACATTTTCTATGGTAGATCTATGAAGTAACGTATTATGCCTCCTACTATTCTTGCAACCGACTACTTCACAATGTTTTTTGCATGTAACGTACTTATGGGAACCCTTGCTGAAACATCTGTAACAAACTTTGTTTTCGGTTACCCATTGCCAACGATCGTTAATAGAGAGCGCCAAAAAGTTTTTACATTTATTTATATCATGTGAACCTAGCTTACAAAACTTACATGGTTCAAAATGACTCGGTGTCGAACTATTATTTTGAAGTTGACGAGTGGAAGACTTTAGTTGGTTGCCTAGCAACGGAATTGTGATCATGTTGTTTATTGTCGGTTTTAAAGTGAAGAAAACTTTCTGCATTAATTATAGAATGCTTAATCTGTCGTTTTGCTTCCAAATCTAGATAATCGGCTAAAAGTTCTAACTTGAACTTACCTGATTTGTCTGCCGAAGCAAAGTCGGACCATCGATATCTCAGAAGAGGCGTCAGTTTCATCAATATAGCGCTGGACAATTCAGGCGATGCCAAATACTCCAGCCGACGCAGCTCCTTGATGACTTCTACGCAATTTCGCAGGCGGCAGGCGAAGGCGTTGAGATCCTTAGGGGACTCGTTCAGTGGTAACCTGGACAGGGACTTAACCGCAGATAATTCGTAGAGAATGATGCTCTCCGGCTGTCCAAAACGGTTCTCTAAAGCACACATCACCTGCGTTGGATCAACTGCAGTCATCAAAAGCGCCGATACGGACTCCCGGGCGATGCCACGTAGCGCGGTGCCTAATCTAGCCAGGTTCTCCTCCGGCGAGTAGCTCTTCTCCGACCGCTCAAAAGTCTTCTTAAACAGCAGCCAGTTGGAGACTGAACCGTCGAAAAAAGGAAGGATTATACTTACCCTATTCCTCTTGCCTCCTAGGTCTGTGATGGCTTGTGCTAATTTAATAAAAGAGTCTTGTGTCTCTACATTATTATTTTTATTTTTGTTTAAATAGTCACAATCTTGTGTGGTAGTGTTGTGTGTACCTAATTTATATGTATGTTCAGTGTGTTCTTGTTCCTTTGGCTGAAGGTGATGGTCGTCACGTAGCTCAGGCCTTCCGTAGGTAGGAGCGGCAACGACGACATCGTTTGAATTCAGTACCAAGGTATGACAACCGCTAGGCCGCGTATACTGGCCTTGCTCAAAGTCTTTAGAACTGAAATATAACGGTTCGTTAGCATTATCATCTTTCAATTGATCACAATCGAGTAGCCATTTTTGAGTGGAATTGCTTTTATCTGAAGCAATTGAATCGATAGCCACTAGTTCCGCTTGTAATTCTATCTCAGCGGCCTTCCGCTCTAATTCCGCGAGTTTACGTTCCCTCTCTACATTTAGGCGAGCGTGTCTGGCAAGAACGGCCAACTTTTGAGCTTTTGTTGAGGCTCGCGATGTAAGTGATCGGGAGCTTAATTGAGTAGGCGGCTGGTTTGGCGGCAATTGTTGAGGCTGGCCTGGCAATTGTTGAGGAGGTAAAGATAACTGAGTGTCCTGTATGAGAGCCTCATCGTTAGCAAATTGAGCAGGCGGCAGGCCTGACGATGAAGCTTGGACACTGTCACTTACCTCTTTTGGAAGCCTTTTAGTGACTGACCTCGTTACGGGCATTTTTCCTTTGCTTCTGACACCAAATGTAATGGACAGGGACAGCAACAGCAGGTCAAATCATAATTCAATTGCACTTTTGTAAAACTTTATATTTTCCATCTTACCAAACCATATTATATCAAAGATACCTAACCGAATACTAACTCTAGATCTAATTTCAAATTTATAATAATATTAAGAAAAAGGTATAAAAAGATATTATAAAAAAGAGGTGCGTTGTCCGCAACACATGCATTCCGTAAGAATAATAATATCGGGGGAGAAAGACAGTCTATTTAGCATAACAAAAAAGTTATTGAAATATTTGTTAATGCTTCTTATGTTTTGAGTAACTATTACAGTATACTGCTTACCCGTGTCGCCCAGCAGTGGCTTACAACCCTCGATAGAATCATCCTTGAACTGTCTACTAAAATCAAAACTATCGATATCGTTGATCAATTTATTCATTAATGGAGAACGGAGTTAAGATTTTTGTCCAGTTTACAATTGACGCCGGGTAGACCTAGCCACTCCCATAAATACTATAACAGGTCAATAAGCGATGGAGTTGGGGGACGGAAGTCTTTCAACGGCAGTCGCTCCCGTACAAGCTATAGTAGCCCAGTGACAGGTGGAAAAGGAGGGCAGAACCCACCCGGCGGCAATCACAAATACAAAAGCCAAAGCAATTCATTAAAATTTGTAGTATGAGGGCGGACTCCATCAGGTGGCAGTTGTTCCCATAAAAACCAGAGCAGACCAATGAAAGGTGGAACAAGAGGCTGTACCTCGGCGGCATTAAGGACACTGTACCACCCTCGGCGGCATTAAGGACACTGTAGTAACTTTTTATTGTGGATGTGAGTGCAACTGGCTGTGTATGAGTTCCCAGGTTCATATTTAGGACTTTTTCTTTCCTTCTTTCTTTCTATCTTTCCTCCTTCATTTCTATGTCAGGTCAGGTTCAGGATAAGAGATTGACAGCCTTCGGGTCTGTACATCGTTCTCTCTATCGCACAGCGCATCTACACTGTCGGACTTGCCAAGTCAAAAACCTGGTACTTTACAGGACACAAATAGACACAATATTCATGTACCTATACAAATATTTGCACGACCGACGCGATAATCGAACCTACGACCTCCGAAGTAATAGTGGAAAGCTCTCCAAACCCATAACACGAGTTAGTTAAGCTATGCTAACTTTGGGTCTAGATGATAGCGCTTTGTAGAATATCCTAGAATTTTTATTCATTTAAAACCTGACCCTTTTCTTGATTGTATGTTCTACTAGCTGATGCCCGCGGCTCTGCCTGCGTGAAATTCTTTTCCCGTTCCCGCAACCCATGGGAACTTATTCCAGGGATTAAAAGTACCCTATGTGTGCATTGCCCGTTCAGCCGTTACCGTGATTGAGTAATAAACATCCATTACATCTTTTATATTAATAGGAAGTACTTAGGAAGTAGAATGCCCTCTACGTCCCTCATGAAGCACAGGCGCAGTGTTTTGTTTTGTCTAATAAATGCCGTTGACGTTTTCAACAGTCAACACTTGAAAGATCACAAGCTGACGTATTTTTACGATAGCCATCTGCATTGTTCTATGAATCGATTGACTTCATGTTTAGTTTTATCTTAGATAGTTCAGAGATACCTATTTATATTAAACTGGCTGATGGTCACAACTTTACATGTAGGAAGGTACAGTAATAAATTGAAAAAATACATTTACAATAATGTTAACGGGAATTATACTACAATATAATACCAGGTTACACTGGCCGTGGTCTGGGTCGCGTCAGGCAATCCAAAGGTATGTAATTTTTTTTTTCTTTTTTTTTATACATGATCGCGTTAATTCCCGTTAACAGTATTCTGCCGTCATAAGAAGGAAGGACGTAACTACTTCAATGTTGATTCCGAGATAATTGAAGTTTTATCCAAAATGAAGGCCCGCGATTTATTAATCGATTTTGTTTAGTGGTTCTTGTTTTATAAAATGTAAAAAAATATAGGCTTTAATATGAACCATAATTTATTTAAATGTATACACAGGTATTCATTTTATTTAAAATTTCCCTTTTGTTTAAGCAAAAAAATACTAATAAATTATGAAATATTTACCTGAAAGGCCGTAATTGCGTAGAATGTAATTACGACTTTTCATAGCAGGAATTTGATCTTCTAGATCTTCTCTTAAGTCCAAATATCTTACATGTAAGGCCTTAAATACGCAATTGCGCCTTTTTTTAACTTAAGGTCATAATCGCTTTGCTTGAAACTGGTCGAGAGCTACGTGTAATAAACCAGTCGTTTATTTTGTATTTGCTTTTAATAAAACTAATATCACATGCCATTGTAAATATTGTAATGATGATAGTATATTGTAATATAGATAGTAGTAAATCGCCATTCATCTAAACACTCAATAAAAATAATAACGTACGTACCTTTTTTTTTTTCGTGCGGAAATCCCCTCGGATTCCCCCCCGCCGGCCAGCGGGGGCGGTTATGTCGGGCTTGAACCGACTAAAACCGCACGCCGTCTCGGGTCTGCAGACGCCGGGGTGTAAGGTTGCCCATAGAGCATATCCCTCGCACCCCGACTGACCCTGGGCCATCTCCGGTTTCAAGATGGCCCCCTCGGGTTAACGTACGTACCTACACGACCGAGACCGATATTCTTAGCAATCCATGGATTCTCCGTGCGGGTGCCGGGTCCATCGCGTTGCTGAGTTGGGAACTCGGGACAGTGTCTGGGACTTGCGACCCAAGTGTAGGTCTAGAAGGGGCCCCTTTTGTTGATGTACATCAACACTCACCTTCACTACCCAAGTTCCCCTCCTTGCCTAACCAAATTTGATACGAACCTACTAGTGCCGCTTTAGACATTCGTCCTAGTAATGAGCTTATTGTAGCTCTCGATAGGCCTAGATCTTTAAGTAGGTTATAGAGAGATTTTGCTGGTATACCTCTCGCTCCCACTTCCACTGCATACAAATTAACCACGTAACCGTTTTTGATTAATTCGTTTGTGAGATCATAGTATTTATTTTTCTTTATTGTGTGGTCCTTCGGTATATTTGTTTCCCACGGTACAGTAAGTTCCACAAGAACCACATGTTTTAACCTCTTAGAATATAGGAATATGTCAGGTCTAGATGACGAAACCCCAACATCCTCCGGAATTTTATAGTGCTTTTCATACGTGTCGATTAGGAGAGTCCAATCTGGGCAGTATCTAAGATTGAATAAGGTTTGTTCCTGGATGTTATGGATGAACCTTCAGACACAAAGTTGATATGACGTCTGTTAGTAGTCAATCCTTTTTGGGCTCTAGCTACTGCCAGACTCATTGCTTCACGTATGATGATAAGCACCTTATCGTGGCGGCGTGAGTAATGGCCTCTATCGTGAAGCACCCTACATCCTACTAATATGTGTCTAGCCGTCCCTATTGCCTCACCACAAGTATAACATTGTTTTTCTGTGGCCTTCCCCCACCTTACTAGATTACTCTGATCTGGGAGGGTCATCTGAAAGGCGTTAAGATAAAATTTTAGCAGGGCCGGCGACCAGTCATAGATCAACGTGCGCCACTTTAAGGCCATCGGTATGCAGAACTCTCCCATTGTCAACCATTCATTTTGGATTTCGAAATGCATCGCGTGCACTCGATATTTATCATTTTCGTCTTGTTTTAGAAAGGATTTAAGTATATCCTGGTCACTTTCTGGCTCTCGTACTCCCAACCCCACTCTGTTCGATGGAATAGGAGTCTAGATTCAAGCTCGGACGCGTTATTATCTTTCGGGAGTGCCCTGATTGTGACATCTTGGGATTTACCTAAGATGTGGGCTTTGGTAACTCTAAGGTGTTTATAGAGCTCCGATGGTTTCTTAAGTTTCATCCCAAAATTATTTTGATCCCTAAATAGAGCAGAGGAATCAGCAGAGTGCGCTAGTCCAAGCCACGATTTTAGCGATTTTATGACAGTTGCATCTATTTTCGCCAGTAAGGTTTTACCGAATTCATACACCAGAAAAGGCCAAGTCAGACGTGATGTTAAGTAGTTGTCATATATCCAAGCTTTTTTGATATTGTTTAGTGGTTGCTGATCTATATTATTTAGGTCATTTATAAACGTATCGACAACTTCATCTAAGGATGGTGTGCGTCCTTTATAGTCTATCTTTCTCCCAAGAAATTTAAATGGCACCGATTCACTATGGAAACTGGTTTACCCCCAATGAAGAGTCCCGGGTCGTAAGAGGTAAGTTTGGTGTACCGTCTACCCAGACACAGACAGTGACACTTACTGGGCTTCGTCCTCAGTCCATTTGTCCACGAACAGAACTCATCGACTTCCTTTAATAGTTCCTGACATTGTTTTGGATTGCGCGTCAGTATTGCGAGATCGTCAGCAAAAGCTAAGATGGACTCTGAGTATATGTTATTTACTTTAAACCGATAACCCCATTTCTTTTCCTGACGTATTAACTTGGTAATTAAGATATTAATTACTATGTTAAATGCTATTGGTGACAAGCAGCATCCCTGAAACAGTCCCACATTATACCGTAATGGTCCTGTGTGTACTTCTTGGAAGCTTATAGCAAATTTTAGCTGCGAGTAATACGACTCGATTATCTCTATGACCACGGGCGGAAAGTTATACCATTGCAACGCGTATACCATAAGGTAATGTGGAATTGAGCCAAATGCATTTTCTAGGTCTATCCAACATACTGTTATCTGTCTTTCGTATTTTCTGGCATCTTTTAAGCTTTCCGCTAACAGACTATTGTGTTCCAGACAACCAGAAATGACGGGGAGAAACCCTTTCTGGTGGTTAGGTCCGAAATACCTATTGTTAATCATAAATTTATAATTGTAATTCTACGTAATTTATAATTATTTATTGTCTACGCTTCCTATACGTATGTTTACATATGCGCAGACGACCGCGGGGAAAGCACGAGCGGAGGGGACAAGTCAGCTGATCGGTCAACGCCGCGCCCCACCGCCGACTTGCCTATATTTACTTCGGTGTGAACGGACGCTCTTAATGTCCAAAATTTGTATACATTAAAATTATTATATTCACATTGAAGAACAAGTCAATTTTTATTTAAAAACTAATTGTCAATCCTAGACATTTTGGCGACCGTGAATAAATAAGTTGCTAGTAGCAACGCCAAATCTGCATTTCATCGGATTTCGAGTACCATCGGAAGACCGCTATTCGAATTTAAATTTCAACGGAAAAGAAGACAAAGGAATTTGAGTTTGGATTGCTGCGTATGCTGCCTTCACGCCCCCTGGTTGATGCGGAAGATTGCTGAGGAGTGCTCCCGAGGGAAGTTGGCTTTATCCTTTCTATTTCCACTTTTTTTTCCCCTTTTATTTGTGTAAACGATTCGCCGCTCCGAAAGTGTTGGGATAGTATTGCTAACGTAACGCGTTATTATCTTCCTATTTTTTTCATCACTTCGGCTATTGCGTCTATATCTAGCTATACGGTAGTCGCTACGCGCGTACTAATAGCACCCGTTTGCATAAGTAGTTAAAAAATTAAGATTTTCGCTATTTATCGACCCTACCTACCTACCTCGATAAAATAAAATATTTTACTGAAGAAATTTGCACTATTTATCCGAAAGTTCCAGATATAATACGCCGCAAATAAGCGCGCTAACGAAGCGCTATAGAAGTCCCTTTCGGTGCTGCCAGTGCTCACAGGCCGCGCTGCCGCTGCCGTGCACGGTTCGATTAGCTGACTGCAGACGGCGACGGTCAAGGTGCCACAGGCACACCCAACCTCTTCGGAAGGGTTTGGTCTGTTTTTTCTTTTATATCTACTTAATTCATTGCTAGCGCTCGGCACCGCTAATTCATTGCGCATTATTTGTTGTTTTAAACATGCCTGTGGAAGGAAAAGATACTGAATTAAAAATTTTATTAAAGAAACGTAGCATTATAAAGGGTAGATTAACAAAATTCAAAGATCATGTGAACGTTTTAGAGCAAGTAGGCGCAAACAAGTTAACCAATATTCAAATTAGAGATCTATCCATACGCGTTGATAAATTCCAAGAGTTAATGACGGATTTTACTGAGGTGCAATCGGAAATTGAATTGAACTCTGCTACTATAGATGAACAGTTAACAGAGAGGGAGAATATTGAAACTCAGTTCTTTTCTCTTCTTTCCACAGCGCAAGTGTTGATAGAATCGTCGAGTTCTAATGAAAGAAATACTTGTGCCAAAAGTGTCTCGAATGGAAGCCAGTGCTCACATTCTTTTAGTTCTATAAAACTACCTACTATTTCGTTGCCATTGTTTGATGGAGATTATTTGAGATGGCTCGAGTACCGAGATACTTTTGATTCTCTCGTAAATTCAAATGATTCGATACCACTGATCAATAAATTCCATTACCTAAGGTCTAGTTTAGGAGGGAGTGCCGCTGTCGTGATTAGGTCCATTGAGTTTACCGCCGACAATTATAAAAATGCATGGGAGACTTTGTGCCAAAGATACAATAATAAAAATATTTTAATAAATAATCACCTTAAAGCTTTAATAAGCATAGATCCTATTAGAAATGAATCGTTTAAGGCATTAAGATTTTTTATCGATCATATTTCCAAAAACTTAAGATCTTTGAGCACACTAGGCCTTCCTACTGAGCAGTGGGATGTTTTAATTATATTCATTGTCTCGTCAAAGTTAGATTCCACCACGAGTAGAAAGTGGGAAGAACACAAAAATAGTCTGTCGACATTGCCAACCCTAGACGACTATTACTCGTTTTTACGTAAACGCGCGGATATTTTGGAAACCACACACTGTAATAGATCCGATAATAGGCATGAACATAGGCCGAATTTCCAACAAAATAAATCGGTAAGAACCTTTATTGCTGCCGTCGACCCTAAGGCGAGACATTTTTGTGTTATTTGTAATCAAAATCATTTCATTTATCAATGTTCAAAGTTTAAGGACTTGAATTATAATGACCGTATGCGTGAAGTTTCTAAGTTCAAGTTGTGCACTAAGTGTTTACGTAGCGGTCATAACACGTACCAGTGTCGACTGAAGGGATCTTGTCAAGTGTGTAAAGGAAAGCATAATACTTTACTACATAAATATATTGCTAATGATGCAGCGCCGGAGCACACCGCGCCGAGTACGTCTACTAGTGCGCCCGCGCCTGTTACGTTAGCAGCTGTGACGATGACTCACTCGCTGCTATGCACAGCGCAGGTAGAAATTAGCAATGAAAACAATAACAAAGGTGTTATCGCTCGGGCAATATTAGACACTGGCAGTCAGTCGTCATTTTTAACAGAAAATATGAGAAATACATTAGGGTTCAGTAAACAAAACAAATGCTTAAATGTTTGCGGTCTTAACAATATTAAGACTGACATTTCAGGCAGTTGCGAAATTAAATTAAAGTCATGCTTTACCCCATTCACGATGAATGTTTCGTGTTTATTAGTGCCTACTATCACGGGTACTTTGCCAAGCGTTGAAATAGACGCCGCCCAGTTAGGTATTCCGGCCGGGGTCGAACTGGCGGATACTACTTTTTTCAAGCCTTCCTCTATTGACATTCTGTTAGGCGCGGATGTGTTTTGGAGTATTATAGGCACAAACCAGATCAAGTTAGGGCCTAATATGCCTACTTTGCAAGAGTCTCAGCTCGGGTGGTTGATCGCCGGCCCAGTGGCTATTGGTCAGGCTAAATCGAAGGTCTATTGTTATTTCAGCCAAGTCTCAAGTTTAGACGATTCTCTAAAGAAATTTTGGGAAATTGAAGAACTGCCTTCGGAAACTAAAACCTATAATATAGAGGAGCAATTTTGTGAGAACCATTTTGTAGAAACTACCAGCCGGTTACCGGACGGCAGGTTTTGTGTACAGATGCCTCTAAAGGAACCCGAAACAAAACTCGGGGATTCATTTTATTTAGCCAAGAGACGTTTTTTTTATTTAGAAAACAAATTAAATAAAAATCCTAATTTAAAATCGTCGTATAGTAAATTTATAGATGAATATAGGGACTTAGGTCATCTAAGTGAAGTAGACCACCCATGTTTTGGTAATTACCTACCTCGTCATTGCGTCATTCGGGACAAGAGTGAGACAACTAAATTACGAGTGGTCTTCGATGGCTCGGCCAAGACCATGTCGGGCACCTCATTAAACGACATACAAGCTGTAGGTCCGGTCGTTCAAAGTGACCTATTTTCGATTTTGTTGCGTTTTCGTGCTCATAGGTTCGTTCTTCTGGGTGACATTGAGAAGATGTACCGTCAGACGGCCTTGGATCCCTCTCAACGTCACCTTCAATTAATTCTCTGGCGAGATTCATCCGCAAACAGTGCAAATGCAACTGAACCTAATTCAAAGTTAAAAGTCTTGCAGCTAAACACCCTAACGTACGGAATGGCATCATCGCCCTTCCTCAGCACAAGATGTTTAAAACAGCTTGCCGATGAATGCAATGACGAAATAATTTCAAAAATCATCCGATGGGATTTTTATATAGATGATTTGAATACAGGGGCTGATAGCGTATTAGAATTACAGTATATTTATCAAAATGTTAAGCGTATCCTGGATTCTGCTTGTTATCCATTGCGGAAAATTCGCACCAACTGTGCACAGGCCTTTGTGAATGATGACACTATCTCAAACGCGGTAGATTTGACGAATGAATCCAGCGTGTTAGGCTTGACTTATTGTCCGAAATCAGATATTATACAATTCCCAATAAATGGTGAACCTCCAAAAATTCTAACGAAAAAGGTAGTAGTAGCAACTATTTGTAAAATATTCGACCCGCTGGGCCTAATAAGCGCATGTGTCATTAAGGCAAAAATATTTTTGCAGCAGTTATGGATTGCCAAATTAAGTTGGGACGAACCCATTCCTGAAACACTTGCAACTAAATGGCAAAAGTTCATTGATAATTTGCACTTTCTGTCTCATATAAAAATTGAGCGAAATGCTCGCTGTGTGTCCCCGGTTTTAACTGAGTTGCATTGTTTTGTTGACGCTTCGCAACATGCCTACGCGGCATGCGTGTATTTAAGGTCAATAAATGAAAATGGAGAGGTTACCATTAGGATTTTATGTTCTAAAGCTAGGGTGGCTCCTTTGAAGCCTACTACTATTCCTAGGCTCGAATTACTAGGAGCCTTATTAGGAGCTCGCTTATGTAAGAAAGCGATCGAGTCACTACGGTGTAAAATCGACAATAGAATAATATGGTGTGACTCAACCGTCGTATTAGGTTGGTTAAAGACAGATGTCAGAAACCTTAAAATGTTTGTATGTAATAGGGTTAACGAGATTAACGAAATAACTAGTGATTTTCAATTTAGACATGTACCTACAAAAATGAACCCAGCTGACTTGGCGTCTCGGGGGGTTGAACCTCAAGATCTTTCATCTTCTTGCCTGTGGTGGGAAGGCCCCACTTTCCTCAAGAGGGATCAAACTGAGTGGCCTCAGCATTCAGGTGCATCAGAACAATTACCAGAGAGGAAGGTACATTCATTAGTTACTGCCTCTAATGTCAATAATAACGATCACTTTGTTAATTACGACAGATATTCAAACTTCGTTAGGTTAAATAGAACTTTTGCGTATGTATTACGATTTGTGAATAACTGCAACAAACGTAAACAAAGTCTCACGGGTCCACTAGATGTAGTTGAGTTAAACAATGCATTATTATTACTGATTAGGTATAGTCAGATAGAATCATTTCCCGTAGAAGTTAAATTATTGCAACAAGAAAAAACATTGCCTAAGAAAAGCAAGTTATTACAATTAACACCGTTTAGCGATTCATCCGAAATAGTTCGAGTGGGTGGTCGTTTAAATAATTCTAAATACGATTTTGATAAAAAACACCCTATAATATTAAACTCTAAACATACGTTAACTAAATTAATAATGTCTCATGAGCATGTTAGACTGTTCCATGCTGGCCAACAATTGCTTTTGGCTTCGATTCGAGAAAAATATTGGCCTATTGGCGGTAGATGCTTAGCACGCCGCATAGTGAAGCAATGCGTAACATGTGTTCGTCTACGCGCTGTTACTATGCAACCTATTATGGGACATTTACCTGAAGTTAGGACAAATGCTAATTTCGCTTTCGACTCGTGTGGAGTTGATTTTGCCGGACCTTTTATGATTTGTAGCCGTAAAGGTCGCGGTAATCGTATAAGTAAATGTTATTTATGTTTATTTGTTTGTCTGAGCACTAAAGCAGTGCATCTAGAACTAGTGAGTGACCTAAGCACTCAAGCCTTCATTTTATGCCTACGACGATTCATAGCACGCAGGGGTAAACCTCATGAAATCTATTGCGATAACGGTCGAAATTTCGTAGGCGCTAGCAATGAATTGGGTAGGGTACTAAAGTCAAGCCGTCAGTCTGTCTATGACATGGCTGGTAGCGAGGGAATCAGATTTGTATTCAGTCCAGCTTATAGTCCAAATTTTGGAGGTATTTTTGAGGCGGGAATAAAATCTGCCAAATTCCATTTAAAGCGCGTAGCTGGCAACGCTGCCTTAGCGTTTGAGGAGCTGGCGACATTGTTTATACAGATAGAAGCAATCCTAAACTCACGTCCGTTGACTCCTCTATCTTCCAATGCCACTGATCCTTCCCCTCTGACTCCAGGCCACTTTTTGATTGGGAGACCGCTAATGTCTATTCCGACACTACCCGTGTGCACAACTAGACCCAACAGATACCAGCTGATCGAGAACATACGCCAGCACTTTTGGGAGCGATGGAGCCGAGAGTATATAGCCGACCTACAGCAGCGCACCAAGTGGCGCACTCCAGAGAAAGAACTAACGTGCGGAGACGTGGTAGTCTTGATGGAAGACAACCTGCCCCCTCTTCAATGGCGTCTGGGACGAGTATGCCGTCTATACCCAGGAACAGACGGTGTGTGCAGAGTCGCTGACGTCACGACATCAAAGGGCATCATTCGCCGAGCCGTCAATAAGATGTGCCTACTACCGACAGCCGAATCCTATGACACAGAGAGAGGAGCCGCGTCCAGGCCCTCAACTCCTTGAAAGCTATGGCTTTCAACGTGCCGGAGGATGTCTACGCTTCCTATACGTATGTTTACATATGCGCAGACGACCGCGGGGAAAGCACGAGCGGAGGGGACAAGTCAGCTGATCGGTCAACGCCGCGCCCCACCGCCGACTTGCCTATATTTACTTCGGTGTGAACGGACGCTCTTAATGTCCAAAATTTGTATACATTAAAATTATTATATTCACATTGAAGAACAAGTCAATTTTTATTTAAAAACTAATTGTCAATCCTAGACATTTATAGTTAAACTACTAATTTTCGCATTATAATGTAACGTAAACAAACATTACTTACCAAGATATCAATATTATTTCATAAATAAAAAAAAGCGGCCAAGTGCGACTCGGACTCGCCCATGAAGGGTTCCGTAGCAGCAAGTAACATAATAATGCTTCTTTTTAAATTTTATATTTGAGTTGATTGAATGAAAGGTAAATTGCGGTTTACGATTTATTACGAATAAAAAAAAACTACTTACTAGATCTCGTTCAAACCAATTTTCGGTGGAAGTTTACATGGTAATGTACATTGTACATTGTTCATTTAGGGAAAAATGATATTACAAACCTCAATATCATTTTTGAAGACCTATCCATGGGTATCTATGGATAGGTCTTCAAAAATGATATTGAGGTTTACTGAAACTCAATTTTTTTTTCATCCATACCTACGTGTTGGATGAAAAAAAAAATTGAGTTTCAGTTCTAAGTATGGGGAGCCCCCAAAATTTATTGTTTTTTTTTCAATTTTTATGTGAAAATCTTAATGCGGTTCACAGAATACATCTACTTACCAAGTTTCAACAGCATAGTTCTTATAGTTTCGGAAAAAAGTGGCTGTGACATACGGACGAACAGACAGACAGACATGACGAATCTGTAAGGGTTCCGTTTTTTGCCATTTGGCCACGGAACCCTAAAAACGGCTGTCGCGGCGTCCCGTCACTGCACTTTACACACTGCACCTCGCGTGGCCTCTAACTCGAGCCTAGCAATTTTATTAATATGCGACGCGGATTCAAAATACTCTCCCCGCGCCCTCTCCCGCGCGCTCTTCCCTTCAGTAAACTTATAAGAAAAGGCCTTATTGCAAAGTTAGGGCTTTTTATCTTACTATTTTTTTAAGATTTTGCTTACTTGAAAAGCCCTAATTGGTAATTATGACCTTCTAGAGTAGCATTTCGGAAATGCTATTTTAAAAAGCCCTTATTGTGTAATTATGGCTTTTTAAAGTCAAAATCCTGAAATTTTGTCGTAGTTAAGGCTAAAATCCTTATGACATCTCTGCCTCTCATACAAGTTACAGCTTTGGGAGTAAGAGCGTAAGGTAGCATTTTCTTTGCTGATTCCGAATATGTAAAAAACTCATTTTTGACAAAATTGTTAGTTACGGCCTTCTTTCTTATGACGACAGTATTGTATATCATGGAACGCGAAAGTTTAAAAACTAGAAAAAATACATATAAACATATTAATAATCATCATCTCAGCGAGTGTCCTGGTTGCTTCCATATGCGCCTATATACACGTAACTGACGGCACTTTCATAACTATATAGGTACAAACTATAACTATCGAGACTATTTTGCAATAACTATAAAAAGGATTAAATTAAAATAACAAAAGCTTCAAAAACTGTAATCATATCCGTTATAGCCCACAACACGGGTAACAATCGACAAAAATCAGTAACATTATAATGTACCTACAGGGTGAAAACGTTAAGTGTGTCCAGCCGATTGTTTCGTCATTATTAAAAATATTGCATAACTTTAAAATGAACTGAAATCTGCGTCACTTTAATATATAAAATGACATAAAATAAATAAATAAAATATATATAGATATTAAAAAGCAGCTCCTCTCGTAAAAGCCAAAACAAACCAACAAAAAGGTAGCGAGAAAGCGGACCTCGGTTACGTTAGTAACTATTTATTAATCTGTGACCTCGGGCCGAACTTTGGATGCGACTGGGTTTGGCGCTCGAATGAAGAAAAAAAATTCGGCAACATTAATGTTGGGCTATAACAACCACCAGAGGGCTATGTTTTTCAATATATTGGCTCCTCGGGGCCCATGGTTCGCTTCACTACTCTTTCTTTTCAGTTATTTATTTATCTGTTCTAATTGTTATTTTACCTATGTGTTGTTTTTGAAGTAAAAACTTTTTTGGGCGCGTTTAGTACTTTTTGGTTGAACATGAATAATGGAACTCGCGTCATCGGCACTGTGATGCTTTCCATGTTTTTTATAAAAACGCCATCTTTTTTGTAGCTGATCAACTATTTTGTTCTGACCTTGATGATGTTAAGCACTGATTGTTAATGGACAACATAGATGGCTCTGTAAAAATTTTTTGACACTGTTTTTTTTTAATGGTCACGTCAATATGACTTCACCTCGCCTGATGGTAATCTAAAGGTAAATTCTCAGGAATGAGGGTCACCATTACAGATTCCGATTATGTTACAATGGTGGCCCTCAGCTTGACGGCCTCATCAGATGCTTTTCACGCCTCGCTTAAGGGATCCGGGACTGTAGGAAGAAGGAAACACGTGTGCTTAGGAAGAAGGATACTTGAAAAGAGGTGCCAAACCGCTTGGTTCTTGATGGAATAGTTTGCATGGTGTGAGGGTGATTGGGCGCGTGTTGTCCTGTATAGGAAAGAAGGGGGGAACTAATTGGAACAGCTCATCGAAATACTCGCAATGGTAGAGGCGGTAAAATACTACCAAAGATACAATACCTCTACTCAACAATACCTCTACGCAGTTGCTGCAAGGGCTCAAGGTAACAAGGGTGTTGGTGAACTCAGGACTCCTAATAATGCGGACCGCACATCGCTGCAACCTGTTGAGAGCATCTATTAGCGCCATCCCAGAGATGAGAGCGGATTCGTGTCTTGTATAGAAGACACCGCTGTGCCGTCTCACCTTGTTCAGGACTTCGAGTTTACGCGAGACTGATGCTCTCGATGTCAATCGTTCTAGATTGCAGTACTAGTATAATACTATGTAAATGTCAATCATTCTAGAATAGTAATACTCGTGGACTTAGTACTAAAATAAGCGACCCGCTGCACTGTTAGCCATTAGATTTTAGCTATTTGAAGTAAAGCAACAAATGGATCACCAGGAATCATAACATGATAAGTTGAGGAAATTCCCGTAACCTTGTTATTATCTGTGTCTAAGGAATAATTTTAAAGAAGGATATTTAGATGTTCTTTAAAGTCCTGTTTGAATTTGGAATTTTTTTTCGACCACTCAGGTGGCAGACAAGCTCACGGCCCACCTGATGGGAAACAGTTACCGTGGTCTATGGACATGTGCAACACCAGGGGCGTCACACTCGCGCTGCCGACCCTGTTTAAACCTTCTAAAGCCCTTCTTGAAGAACCCCATATTATTCAAAGCCATTTCCAACATTGCACTATTTTAACATAAGGGTTCTGCCAAGATTCAGCATATTTTTGACCAGCTGTACCCTGTGGCTTCACCCGTAGCATACTTCTTCCCCGTGGCACCTATTTATACTAAACATGCCTGTAATTTATTAGCTCTATAATAATTATATGGAAATTTGCCCGATTTATTGACATTTATGATTACTGCTTCGCTCTCCTGGGTAGTAGCGTGATGATATATATAGCCTTATAGGCTCCTCGATAAATGGGCTATCCAACACAAAACCAATATTTTAATTCGAATCTGTACTTCCTGAGATAAGCGCGTTGAACCAAACAAAGAAACAATCTCTTCAGCTTTTCAATATTAGTATAGAATATAATATAATATAATATTTGTATATAGTAGAGAGGTGGACTAAATATGGACGAAATTCAAATTTATCTATGGCAGCACTTTCTGACAGCTACTTTGTCTACACTGTTATCAGCTTAAGAGTTTCCCCCATAATTGAGGGGATAAATAAGTGGATTGAAATTTTTAGAGTACCACATTTTTAGGAATTATTAATTTAAAACACCCTGGGGTGGTCAACCAATCAAGCAAAATAAATACATTTTTGACCTAGTGGACCCCGAGTGTACCCCAGTAAGGAAATCTTCAAAAACCCCAGCAGGCATTGGCTACCTGTTGTTCACCAGGTGGCGTCTGGCAGCTCATCTCGTCACTCTCAGGCATTAGTCACACTCTAGTACAATATTTTTGTCTTTTATAAGTACAGAACGAAGCCATCTACGAAAAGTTGTTTCTTTAGCTTCCCAAAATGTATGATTTAAAAAAATTTGAACCAGAAGAAAACGATGTTATTTTTGTAATAAAAGACTTCATAAATAAATAGATATATTACAAAATGTTATTCGTTTTTAGGAAGTTTTCCAAGTACTTGTGGTGATTTTAGGAGCTTTTGACTTTATCTTTAGGGGTAAATATATTTAGGACTTGGTAACACTGACTCTCTACTGTCAATTGTCAGTTGTCATTGTCATAATTTACAAATTATAAAAGTTTTCAGTCCCAATTTTATTGATTGATATTGATTTTACAAGATTTATTTATATTAATAGGTGGAAACATTTCTAGTATGAAACGAATATATGTTTATAGAGGCAAAGATAACAAAAATGGTAAAATTGTGTTTGTGGAAGATACGTTTGAGAGATTGAAAAAAAAGATCTCGCAAATATTTCAACTGACTCATGAAAATTTTAAATTATATTCCAATGATTGTGAAATCGAAGACGTGGAACTAATTAGAGACAATGACAGATTATATTTACGTTTAGACTCTGAGGAAGATTGTGATAAAATTAATAATTCCATGCAAGATTTGAATGTACGTGAAAGTACGAATGCTCATGAAGGGAGGGCTGTTTCGGACTGGATAACGTTGAACGTTGGTGGTAAACACTTCACAACATCTCGAGCGACTCTTCTCGCTAAAGAACCACTCTCAATGCTCGCTAGAATGTTTGCAGAAGACAATAATAGGTACTTAATGACTCCAAGCGCTATGGACTCTACAGGAGCCTACTTAATTGATAGGAGCCCAGAGTACTTTGAGCCTATATTAAACTATTTGAGGCATGGTAATGTGATATTAGATAAACATGTTAACCCTAAAGGTGTAATGGAAGAAGCTGTGTTCTATGGTAAGTGTAACCTTTATATTTGTGTGCATGTTACAGTTTATAATGTAGATACATTCTTGAACTTATTAATTAAATAAACTGTTTATAATTTTATCATAACATCTCATTACTTATTTGTTACTGTTGCATAAATAAATTTATAAAATTGAATTAGTATTGTTAGTTTCTACTAGCTTTACACTGTGTGTTTTGATTGTAACTTTGTATAAATGTTTCATAAGGTGTAATTAGGCTGTGTGTACTTGTCCATAAGGAAGGGTTTTTTTTTTTTTACAATTGCTAGTTTAATACCCGGGGTCTGTTGGTTAAGATGAGTTCTCTTAATGCGTCCGGTCCTTGTCAACACTGTTCACAATCTTCGCGCATTTTTAGTGCGCGTGGTCTTAAGATCCACATATCTCGGGTTCACAAAAACTGGGTCCAACGGCTGCCACGCTGCACGCCCCAACCGCTGTATTGAGTTCTCAGGCTTACTTGAAGGGATGTCCACCTTAAAGGTCAGTACCGCTGTTCTAAGACATATTCCGAGGGGCGCACGGAATCAGGCGGAGAGCGATGTATTCCCGCCACGTTGGGTATTGGCCGACGATCAATGCCAACCCTATGAAGGGGTGAAGGGGAAGCCATTGACCGCCGCCCAGAGTGTACCGTCCGATTCCGTTCCCCCCGGACTGCAGCGGGATCGGAATCGGAGCGACACTCGAGGAGGTTACCCAACACACACCCCGAAAATACCTATGTCTATTTGCATTGGTCTGAGTGTTTCGGATAAGTTGTGCGACATTATAAACGGGTGCGTTGACCGTAACGGAGTGGACGAGTGGGCTGCGCTCCTTACTTTTGCTTACAGGGCTTTGAGAGTTCCATTAAAGGATGCGCCGGGCAATATGACAGCCAAAGTTAGGGCCAACATTCAGTCTTTTGGGATGACCGAGTGTACGGGCGATAACAATATTCCACGGCGTTCGGCTCCTCGTGGGAAGCAAGAGGCCATCGAGGCCAAAGTTTTCGAGGGTGACCTCCGGGGGGCCGTCCGGCTACTTGTCTCCGACGAGTCGTTCGCCCAGCACGATCCCGACACCCTGAATGCCCTGGAGCTTAAACACCCGAGCCCATCGCGTCCACTAAGTTTTCCACCACCGGACGCGGCCTTTCTGGCAGTCACTATTTCGATGGAGGACGTGGTATTGGCTTTAAACTCGTTTTATAGTGGCTCGGCGGCGGGTTTGGATGAATTGCGTCCGGGGCATTTGAAAGAGCTTACGTCCGGCTCTGCGGGGGAGAATGGCCGGCGCTTGATGGAGTGCCTGACAAAGTTGGCCAATTTCCTGCTAAGTGGACAACTAAATCCTACGGTATGCCCCTATTTATATGGGGGATCACTGTGCGCACTCGGGAAAAAGGACGGCGGAATCAGGCCTATAGCCATCGGCAGCGTGTTTCGCAGGTTGTCTGCTAGGTTGGTTGGTTGATTGGTAGATGCGGAATACCTGCAACCACACCAGTTGGGCTTCGGGTTGATTCGGGGATGAGAGGCGGCTATCCATGCGACGCGTGCCTTTGCTATGAACCCTGACCATTCGGGCTGCGTGGTGCTAAAACTTGACATCCGCAACGCCTTTAATAGCCTGGAGAGAGATGTCCTTTTGACCGAGGTCCGAGAACGAATTTCTTCGCTGTATCCTTTCTTACATCAAGTTTACTCTTCTCCCTCTAATCTCTTCTTTGGTACAAGCCTCATTCCATCCCAGGTAGGTACGTCCCATAAATGCACCTGTGGTTCCATGGTGGAGGCTGATGGACACCATGCAATGAGTTGTCGTAGGTGCGCAGGTAGGTTCCCGCGTCACCATGCTCTCAACGACATAGTCCGGAGGGCACTGGCTTCGGCAGATGTCCCGTGCCTGCTTGAGCCGCCCGGTCTTAGCAGGTCTGATGGCAGGAGGCCAGATGGTATGACTTTGGTGCCATGGAACAGCGGTAAGTGCCTGGTATGGGACGCCACGTGCGTCAGCACTGTCGCTCCAAGCCACCTCGGTCTTACGGTCCGGTTTCCGGCCGCTGCTGCCGAGGTTGCAGCTGCTGGGAAGCGGCTCAAGTACGAGGCGTTACAGGCCCGGTATCACTTCGTTCCCTTCGCGGTGGAGACGATGGGTTGTTGGAGCGTGGAAGCAAAACGCTTTGTGGAGGACATAGGGCGTAGATTGAGAGAGAAGTCGGGTGACTCCCGCGCCGGATCGTACCTGGTGCAGAGGCTTGCCATCCCATTCAAAGAGGTAATGCCGCCAGTGTGATGGGCACTTTTGCACCAGGTACAGGTTTGGGCGGTCTTTCTTTAGACGAACATAAATAACTATTTATGTAATTTAATTTATAAGGTTATGAACTGACTTATTTTAATAAATATATATTATTTGTTACTTGAATTAGTAATCTCTATTTTATATGCTTTACTTTATATTTTATTACAAACGAACTCTATTTTATATTTATATATACTGTATTTTATATTTTATTACAAATGAATAACATAGCAGTTCTTATGAAGTATTTATTAATTACCTTTATAAACACAATAAATATAATAGTACAGCAACTAAAGTAGATTAGATTATTTAAATAAAATTTGAAATTATTTAACAGATCTCACTAAGTAGTTAAACAACATCTTCATTAAGAAATATAAATCACATTCAAAACAATTATTTAAAATCTGAAAAATATCCTACCTAATCCTCCTTGTAATATTAGGGACCTGTCAAGCATGTATGAAATTTATTCTAAAAGAAGCATATTTTTGTTTATATAAAGGTTTAAAGGTTTGAAACCTGTATTATAATTTTACAACTTAAATTATAAACATGCTCTTTTTATAAGTAATTACTACATAACTACTCTGTAATGAATATGTTAACATGACAATAAATTAAAACCCGACACCACCACGCGAGGCCGCGGTGGCGGCCAAAGTCCGCCGGCAACCCTGGGGTTATCCTTTCGAGGACTTACCCGGGGTGCCCGGCAACGGACGCTTGGGGAGGACACCGTGCGGTTTTAGTCGAGACACGACATAACCACCCCCGCTGACCCCCGGGGGGGGGGGGGGTATCCGAAGGGATTTCCGCACGTAAAAAAAAAACATGACAATAAAATAGCACCAAATAAAAAGTGATAGAATCTGTTATAAATATGTAGCTATATTTGAATGTGTAATATTCATGTTAACTTCCAACAATAGTATTTTATATTCACAAGTAATTTCCTATTAATTTACAGGCATAGACTCTATGGTTCCACAGCTAGTCCAATTGATAGAAGAATCACGCAACAGTTGCGGTTCAAACCAAGCTTTGACAAGAATGGATGTTGTACGATCCATAATAATGACATCCACATTACTGGAGCTTAGATTCCAAGGTGTAAATTTGTGTGGTGCAGACTTAAACAGGCTGGACCTTAGGTATATCAATTTTAAGGTAAATATTTCATAAAATCATTTATATCATTGCATTTAATTGACAAAAAAAATGATAGAGAAAGAAATGCCTAGATGGTTCAAACACAGAGAGAATAGACTAAGACTGACAAAACAGATTTATGAATGGAGAGTGAATGGGCAACCCTTTAAAGGTTAATCTAGGCATACCTTATGCCAATTAGATCGCAAACATTATGAGGATAGCATCTAAACGTTTGTGATCTGATCTGATCCAGCCAGGGCGAAACTATGAAATGTCGGTAGGTATAGTTGCCTGACATGAACATGTACAGCAGACGCCCGAGAGGCTGTCAACAACTCATTTAGGCGCGCAGCAGTGCAACGCAAAAAAAACCACTAAACACGGCCTTGCAAAAAATACCCGCGAACAGCCTGGTTTGGAATAACTGGCCCGGCAGGGGCGCGTCCACCGTGTACTACCAGTCCCGGCCGGGGCACGTCCACCGTGTACTACCAGTCCCGATTCACTCGTTACATGGTGTACTGTGTAATTATCCTTAAGAGTACCCGCCACCGGTGGGCATGCATGAAAACAATTATGAAGGTAAAATAAACGAAAGTCAGGTAGTAAGAGGAAAGATGCCATCTCTGACTACCCCCATAGGAAAGGGGCATATATACATTAAATACTAAGGCTCCAATACTTTAGAAAGAAAAAAGGAAAACATGTGTATTAAGGACACGCAAAAAATAACCATAGGACTAATAACAATAGAAGGGAACATTTTACTAAAAATTGCTGTGTGGTCTTAATAGGTCGCCATGTAGGGTATGTCTATTACTCCTTCATGCTAACACCGCTGGTTGCAATCCAGTCTTCTACTAATAAGTAACATAATAATTTCAGTATGCTTGTCTGTCACGATGCAATCTAAGTGGTGCTAATCTGTCGCATTGCTGTCTCGAGCGAGCTGACTTATCCCACGCCAACTTGGAGGGCGCACAGCTGTTGGGTGTCAAGGCTTTGTGTGCGAATATGGAAGGTAAACACACAAATCCACTCACAAATAGGTACCAATAATGCAATTGCTATTATTACGTCATTCAAATTTGGATTGAAGTGCCTGCATACTAGCTACTGGTGATGATCCCATACTGGCAAACGTTATCAGGAGAAGAGGAATTGTAAAATAAAACTAGTTTAGTATAAAAACAGAAAAAAAAACAGGTCACTCAACACCTTGGAACAATTCTTCAATAAACACTAGTTATTTGTTCAATAAATGTACGTTGTTCATAAAGGTTGATTGCATCTATTACTCCAATCGATTTTGGCAGAGCAAAAAATATATTTAAAGTATTATACCAGACACCTAATAATAATATTTAAATACTATGTACACAGCAAAATTTTCAAGTTCATGTGTTCCCTCCTAATAAAATACCAAAACAAACATATAACATAAATATATTTAAGAAACTATACTATTCAGACCTACAGTTTCATTTCAAATGTCAAGAAGTATGTAATTGGTCGCTCCCACAGGGTTTGGTCAGTTAACAGTTAGTTAAGTTGGCCACCCCTGGGTGTATAGCATATAAAAAAAACAAAACAATATTTAAAATAGTTTTTATTTTTGAAAGTAAAATTACTTCACAATACTTTTTACTCCTCACGAATTACGAAATGACTGTCAATTTTCGAATTCTTTAAATTTTTACGCGTTGAGTTAAATCACTAAAGTAATTATCAGCGCCGGGTTCTGGTAATTTCAACATCAGCATACAAAGATGGATGGAGTATTATAAAGTTAATAAATAATAATATTTTTAAGTTTAAGATTGCATTTTGTACTTTGTCATTATTTTTCTATTCCAGGTGCTAATTTGAAAAGTTGCAACATGGAGGATCCAGCTGGGTCAAGAGCTATTATGGAAGGAGTCAACTTGAAAGGTAACTAGGTCTGCAAGGCGAATCGCTGCTTGCAATGTTGAGCTGAGTGAGACATCTTGATTCTTGTCCAATAGATTTGACCGCTATTGCGGAATCAGATTTTGAAAATTTTGAACAGTGATCATTCCTCCGTGGCAAGTCCGATTCTGAAAATTCTTTTTGAAAGTCACAACTCTGGACATGCTTTCAGAGCGTGTAAAGTTTGGTCACAGTGGCTCAATCGGTTATTATGTAATTCCATCTGGAATTTTTTTAACGGTGATCATTCCTCTGTGGTAGCATTAATTTTTTCAAAATATATCCATAAACCTTCCTCTGATTGACCTCTTTAATCATGCCAAATTTGGTTCTGATTGGATTAGTAGTTTAGGCGGAGACCTGTGACAAAGAAAATCCTGAAGTCTGGTATGAGGAGCTTTTGCTCGACTTTGTCTCACTCAGCTCAACAACTATCTATCGATCTGTGTCCAAACCTAGTTAAAATATAAATAAGATCAAAATGCCACATAACAACAATAAATTACAATAAAATATTTAAATCAAAGCAAGGCAATAGGACAAGATTACAAAAATGTTATGTTCTAAGTTGAATTGAATGTTATTTTTGTGCAGGTGCGAATCTAGAGGGTAGTAACATGGCGGGCGTTAATTTACGTGTGGCAACACTGAAGAACGCAAACTTGCAGAACTGTGATCTCAGAACGGCTGTACTTGCGGGGGCTGATTTGGAGGTATGATATCGTCACTACAACAATATAATCAGAGTAAAATTCACTCTAACGCTTCTTGTTGCATACAATTCATACTTCAACGTTAAAACTCAATTGGTGTTGCCTAAACTTTACCGGTAGAAATCAAAGCAAGAAGTAAGTAGTAATGTTTAGTATAAAGCAAGAAGTAAGTAGTAATGTTTAGTATAAGTTTTTTTGGTGAAATTAATAAACACATAAATGAACTGCAACTAATATAAATACCGTGCGGCAGTGACGCTAATCTTGTTTAAGATGTATTTTTGAAAATTTTATGCTATGGTGGCAAAATAAGGTATGCACATTTGTATGAAAGTCCATAAAAAATTAATTAAAATTTCATATAGCTGCTTCGGGTTAGAAATGAACGTACACGCATATAAAATGGAAATATAATAATGTGATGTAAAATATAATACCTATATAATAACAATAAAATGGGGGAAATAAGGGTTGAAAGCTTATATGGAAAGTGCGTCACTTTTGAAGATCACATGAAATTTCATACATATATATCAGCGTTGTTCAAGATTTTGCTACTAAAGGGGTAAAACAGGCGATAAACGGTTGTATGGAAAGTCCGTAATTTTCAAATTAAGAAGCACAACATTTCATATACCTAGCTGCTTCGAGTTAGAAATGAACGGACACGCGCATCGGCGTTTTTTCAAAATTTCACCCCTTAGGGGTGAATTGGTGTAATTTCTCTCCTATAGGGGCAAATAATAAGCGGTTGTATAGAAACCAGTTATATGGAAAGTGCTTAAGTTTTGAAGCAGGAAGCAATCTTATTTCTTTTACATATGCTATTGGCCCTGGTGCAATCGGGTTATAAAACTTTTTAAAAATTTATTCCCGGGCCAAGACGGGTCGCCAGGCCGCTAGTTATAAATATGAATGATTGTGAGAATGGAGGGAGTTGTCACTCTTTCACACAAAAACGGCTGAACCTGCCTGGATAAAATTTAGCACAGATAGATTATAGTCTATAGCAGCATATGGACTACTTTTTATCGGCGCAAATTTAACAGGTAGTAGTTGCGGGCATTATAATCTACTTAAAGTGCGCTTACGTGGACAACAAAAATTTCCCAATTATGAGCAATAAAGTTTGATTGTGACGTAATAAAATATGAAACTACTTTAAGCAACAAGTACCAGCACCCAAGGTGGGGGCATCCACCATTGCGGTGGTGAGGCCGATCATGAAGGAGTTGTTGGAGAGGCACCACGGTGACCTCTCCTACCGGATGTGCCAGATATTTACCGGACACGGGTGCTTCGGTAAGTATCTATGGCGCATCCACCGGGAGACAACGCCGCAGTGCCAGCACTGCGAGGATTTCGGCGAAGACACGGCGCTCCACACGTTGGTGGAGTGCCCTGCGTGGGCGAGTCAACGCCGGGATTTCGTTGCGGTCCTGGACGTGGACGTTCTCTCGTTGGAGACCATGGTGAGGGCCGTGGTCTCCGACGGGAGCAAGTGGCACGCCGCCGCCTCTTTCTGCGAGCAGGTAATGCTCGCGAAAGAGACGGCGGAGAGGGAGCGGGAGAGAACCCTGCCCCCCGAGTTCCGCAGTCTGCGGCGAGGGCGCCGCAGACTCGTCTACGCCCGGTACTACCGACCTCCATGATCGGGGCCTGAGGACGGCAGTATGCAGTAGGCAGGCCGACTCGCCGTCCTTACAGAAGCAGGCCGTGGCGGAGGCGTGTCGTGTGTGTCCTACACACGCCTGCCTACTCACCGACGCGGGATAAAAACCCGACCCCACCAGGCGAGGCCGCGCTGGCGGCCAAGGTCCGCCGGTAACCCTGGGGTTATCCTTTCGAGGGCTTACCCGGGGTGCCCGGCAATGGACACTTGGGCAGGACACCGTGCGGTTTTAGTCGATGCACGACATAACCGCCCCCGCTGGCCGGCGGGGGGGTATCCGAAGGGATTTCCGCACGTCAAAAAAAAAAAAAAAGCAACAAGTACCAATTTGACAGAATTCAAAAACTTTACTAGAATGTCCCAAAGTGATTTTGCTTTGAATAAAGTAAGCCTCGCCGTGCAGGGAGCTGCGACCGCGCTCTCGCGGCTGATGCCCAACATTAAGGTACCCAACGCTCCACCTGGGGATCGTGCCAAGCATGGCCCTGTACAGGGCCCCAGTAAGGGCTGAACGTTTGGCGGCCCGCAACGTGACTGTTTTACACTGCCCGTTGAAAATGTTGGCCGTCTGAGTTATAACGAGAAATCGCACGATCTCCGTCGAGGCGGCATGTCTCCTAGCCGGGATGGGACCTGGGAGCGAGGGCCATTGCGTCGTTGTATCAATGGCGCAAAGAGACGCTGGAGCGGGGCCACAGGCCAGGCCCCCAGAAATCGGGACCCAGCTCTCCCAGCTCCGCTAGACGCCTTCGTCTCGCCCGCGCTGGCGCTGCTGTACTTACGCCCGGCCCCACGCTCTCCCCATGGAAGCGAGAGATAGAAGTCTGAGAATAAACAAGTGCATACAAGACAAAAAAAGTACTTGAATTTCCATGCCCACTGGATGCGGCAATTCGTATTGATCAATATGGTTACTTCTAGGCAAGCGTGCTCTTCCTTCGACCACATCATCACTTAGGTACCAACAGGTGATATAGTGTTCAAACGCGAGCCTATTACCAATAAAAAAGAGAAGTATATGGAGCAATTAGAGGCAATATTTTCAAAACAATTATAGCATTTTATTGAAATTGCTTGATATTGCAACATTAACCCTGTAAAAGTGCACCTTTGGTCATCGATTGCAGTGACTGAAAACTCTTGTCGATCATCTATCACCGAAACTTGCTAATCGAATGCTACGTGTGCGCAGTTCCATAAAGATATACCTATGTAAACAGTTAGTTGCTAGTTGCCACTTGTTGCAATAGCTGGTCCATCTGCAAAGCACCTTATGAATTAGGGACGGCGTTTATCATGATAATCATAAATTATTGTATAAATTTCCTAATTCCATTTATATTTTCAGTGTTGCGATTTGTCGGGCAGTGATCTTCATGAAGCAAATCTACGAGGTGCCAATTTAAAAGACGCGGCATTTGAACTTATGCTTACACCGCTCCACATGTCCCAGACAATCAGATAATTTTTTAAAATAAATGGTTATGTTGTTTTATTGTGTTTTATTTTTAAATGTAGCAGACTATAATAAATAGGTCAGCCCTACAAAATAGGTAAGTAGGTGAAGTATTCTAAATTTAAAAGATACAAATCAACAGCAACTGTTGCACGCTATATGTACCTAAATCATGTGAAATAAAATTAAAAAAACTGATAGGTACTTGGTGCTATATTATAAAAATAATTCGCTGGGTTAAACATATTACACTGAAAACAAGAAATTTTATCTGGAAACCTCACGCCTCAAACTAGGAATTGTATTCATTCAATAAAGTTCATTGATCTAAATTTTCCCTTGACATCGTTTTTATTTTCATGCTTCAATAAAATATAATATACACATAGTTTATTTTTGTAGTAGAAAACATACTTTTGGTTTCTTGAAGTTGGTAGACATTAGAGATGTACTTATTAAAACAATCTACAGAACTTTGATAACCACTAGGCACTACTTACTAACTACTTCTACTTCCTAGTCATCATACCTAAATATATGCCTAAAATTTGGTCTGGTAAAATCATTCTCAGTGTTACTGTTAAGTTTTACTTTTGTGTTGTTATTATACCAAAGTGCAATAGTTACCACAAATTGATGCAGGTAGGGAAACCGACCTATCTAATGGGTAGAAAAGAAACCATGAAATTATATATTTAAACAATGAAGGTCAGACTTCGAATACCTTTTTTTTTTTTTTCTGCGGAAATCCCCGCCGGCCATCGGGGGCGGTTATGTCGGGCTGGTTCATACCTACTTACAATTAAATATTACTGTCTTGCTCTCTGCGGGCTTACTTTTCTTTCCAAGTAGGGTAAACCTTTATTTAATTAATTGTTAGGATTCATTTTTTAAAATGCGTATACGTGCTTAAGAATCATACAAAAATATACTCAGTAATAGAGGGGGAGACGGGGTAGGTACATTGATGCACAAAAATTCAACCCCATTTTTAATGGATGAACAGCATCTTAAATAAGAATTTATTTTGACGTTTATATTGACTACAGTCGATTTGGGTAACTTTGAACATTTTTTACCTGATTATTAATGTAACAATCTGATTATATTTATTACATCTTTATTTTATAGAATAAATAGTGTCCTTTTGAGATGGTTTATTTTTCTAAACCAATAAATTTATGGAAAAAAACAAAAAAACTCACTCAAATTTTCCCCAAAACTCAAATTCAAAGTTATCACGAGTTTTGGGTAACTTTGAATATATATTTTTTTGAATTTAAAAACCTTTATTATTCAAATATTTTAATATTTGGGTAAAATTGAATAATGTATTCTTATTAAAAAAAGTCCAATCTATAAAAATCATAAGTCACTTGATGTATACCTGTGAAAAATAGCGTAGTCTTGCCATATGAAACAAGGGGGTCCAATTTGGTGGAAAAAGAAACATTGTTAATTTTTATATTTTTTAATAAATCAAGATAAGTAGGAACACAGTGTATTACATAATAAAATTATATGTTTATTTGGCTATCAGATGAGATCAAAATCGTAATGACTGCTAATAATTAATTTTGAATTTTTTTTTAAAACAAAATCAATCACCCCATTCCATGAACAAAATTTCATCGTCAATATAATTTTTTCCAGCTTTTTTGGATATCTGCTCCTCTTTTAAAATACTTATTATATTGACCTCATCTAATTGGCATATTTCAACTTTGGAAGGCCAGGACCAACCTCCTAAAAGATGTTTTTGGAGCACAGCAACTTGTAAGGGTTTAATTTTTCGTATCATTCCTGGAAACAAACTATCCTCTTCTTTATAGATACAATATGTATTCTCTTTTATTTTCATTTATTATCCTTATTATCATTTATTTATTATATTTATTTTTATTCATATTTATATTTATTTTCATTCCATTTTGAACCATTCAATGTTACCCAAATTACTTCGATTTTGATCGTCGTTACAACTTTATCGGTTTTAGACAATATGTAACATCATGTACGTACAAAGATTTTAAAATAATAAAATGTATAGTACCTTTTAAAGATAAACACCAAAAATTACCTGTTTACAGTAAGTTTAGTACATATAATTCCGATTTAAAATTCGACTAACAAACACTGCTAACAACTTCACTCGAAAAAGGCGGTTAAATTGCAAAATTATGATATTGACAGTTTATTTTTTTACGTTTCGTTTGTTAAAAAACATTATGACGATCCGTTTTACGCAGTTATAATATTGAAACAATAAAACATTTCCATCAAATAAATTAATAAATCTTTTTCACAACTTTATTCAAAGTTAAACGGCAATTCAATGTTACCCAAAATGACTGTAATGGTAATGTTAGTTATTATTTTTGATACGAAATAACCGCTAAAAATGATTAAGTATAGAGATAGCTGGTCTTCATCAAAAAACGTTGTTGCATTATCCTGCCCCACCCGACGGGTACTTTGAAATATAGGATGCCCCATCCCGCTCCCTCTGAACCGCTACCAAAACATGATATCATAACATAAAAAACATAATTCGCGCGTGGCAGGCCCACTAGTTTACAAAAATGTTTATAAAATATTCAGGAAAAATAGAATTTCAATAATATGTAAAATTGATTGCAATTACATCATAAATAAAGTCATTTATCGTGTGAAATCGAATAACTTACGCATTAGGACATACATATTTTATAAAAATTGAGCTGTCAAAATCATCAATACAGATTGATACGATCATTGTAATCTGCACGTTGCTGTATCAAAGTACCCCAACAATGATTTTTTTCACAAAAAAATACTAAACTATTTATTTGAAAATACTTTTTAACATATTTTAACTTTAACTTTTTAATATAGGGAGACCACGAATCGGTAAACGGAAGGTAGGACGTCCCCCAGCAAGATGGACGGACTACCTGAAAAAAGGTAGCTGGGATAGACTGGATGCGCAAGGTGGAGGATCGGGTGCTATGGCGTAAAATGGGTGAGGCCTATGTCCAGCAGTGGACTGCAATAAGCTAATTGATTGATTTATTGATTGATTTTAATGTATTAACTTACATTTTGTAACATAAAATAAAACTTATAAGATGGAGCCAAAATACGATCGCAGTTCGGATAAAATTTCAGTAGAAGGCAGCACAAACACGTTTACACCCGTTGAAGGCCAACGGCATCTCTTATTTATAAAGTACTATGTGGACAATAGAGAACTGATAGTGATTGGCATCACAACCAGTGCTGCCAATCACGGAGAAAATTCCTGGCTTGCGCGAATAATAACACAGTTGAAATAATAGCGTTATCATAATGTATCCAATCTATAGAGAAACTTACCTATTAGACTTTTTAAAACAGATTGATTTAGATATTTTTAAATAAACCACTTGAAACAATAAATTAAAGCGATATCCTGGCAAAAATAAAAATAAGGTTACCCTTATTATAGAAAGAGAAGTCAGCCCACAGAGAGCACATAATTATAACATATTCTTACCATATATTATCTATAACTTCATGGTAGAAACTATTTTCAGATCGCTGGCACACGATCATTGGCGTTCGCTACCGTCGCCCACAAAGAATTCTGCTAACGAAACCCATTCGTTCGCGTTCGTTGGCCTGGTGTGTACGCAGCTTAAGAGGAAGCCAGAGAAAACATTGAATTATAATTTTGTCTTTCTTTCTTCTTCGTCGCTTGGTTATTTCATCTGTGCAGACCGTAGACGCAGAAAAAAAAACTACATTCATACATAATTTACATTCTCATTTCTCAGTCTACGGCATGGACAGAGAAAGCTATAGACCTTCCATCGCATTCATTACATTCCATTAGATTCTCAGTCTACGATCGTCGGTCTAGTCACATATAGACCAACGATCGTACGTAGCATTTTTTGGTAAAGTGAGATTTTGATGCAAAATATATCAAATAGTTAATAGTCATTATAGTGGTAACTAGTGAATGACTTCTGCTTTCAAACGAAACGAGAATCGAACCTTAATTAGTAGGGCGCAGGAATCACAGGAAGCAAATGCTAGTCAACTTTCTTGAATTAATTAATAAAATTATAATAAATAGTGAAATAGTGAACAGTGAAAAGATTTTTTTATTTTAATAAGGGTTGGTTAGTAAAAGGTTGATTTCATTTAATATACCTACGTCTTTTTCATATATCTACATACGAATTATTTACATTTATGTCATAGTACTAATCAAATCATAATATGTAATATATATATACATATGTTTATACATATAAAAATAATTCATAATCATGTGGAGGCACAGGTTGCGATTTTCCGCCAACACAAAGGGAGGAAAATCTCAACTTGCTGCTCCGGCTAGACAAGGTGATCATGCCTAGCGGGCCGCGGTCCGACAGTTGCCGTTGGGATGTTGTCTAAATGTTGTATATGTTATACCAGCGCGCGAATTTTACTTTAGCGATTCAGGATCGGTAGTGACGTAATAGTATTGAACTAGTTCAAGTTGTTGTCGCTGGATGGTACTGGGTAAATGTGGTATCGCCACAATGATATAATCCATTTAAGGCACATTTCGCTCTATTTAAAGATAAACACATGTGGGCCCAGTTTAATTATCAATTTACAAAAGGGACAAGTGGTTACCGGTCCCAGTCCGGAACCACGGTGTTCCCCCTTTCCCGGAGAGGAGGGGCAGCAGCCGCCCCAGCCTGTTTCTGCTGGGGTGGCAGGCGGCGTCATCTGTTACCTCCGGGCCGAATGACTAACTCATAAAGATATCAGTAAAAACGGAAAGTTTAATAATTTCATTAATTGAATCGACTAATATCTCATCGAATTAAGTTTCTTGCTTCCTAAAAATAGTTTAGTAGTCTGCACATCACTAATGTTTTTGTTGGCAGGTTGGTTGCATTTGTTTTTTATTCGCGACTTCGCGTTCTATTTTTGTGTGTGACGGTTCCGTTCGGCGGAGAAGGATTTTATTTTCCAAATAATTTTGATGGTTTTCGTTTAGATCATCAAAAAACTAGCAGACTAGCTCCTGATTGCAGTAAATTATCAAAATGCAGAACGGAGAGGGCACGCCGACGGCCGCGGATAACAGTAAGTTTCATATTTGTTGATAAAAATAATGGAATAACAATCATTATTCCACTGTTTTATTTACTATTATGAAGAAAATTCTAGTAGTAAAGCACAAAATTGTTTTTATAATATTTTGTAGGAAGATACCGCGTGTATCTTGATATACCCGCATGTAAGCAATGAAATAAACTGCGGAGTTTCATCGAAGCTATTATAAAAAAATATATGCATTCGTGCAGGCTTATTGCAGTAGTAATTTCACTTGCGTTTGAGTGTTTCGTGCATCGATTATTACGATTTGGGTTGTTTCCTCCGCTTCTAATTATTGAAACTGTGGGTAGCTTAATTGGAGTGTGAAACATGACTCAGATTCTTCTGTTCTGCCCACCTTTTTTGCAAAAATGCAGTTGATTTATAAGTGAATTAATTCTGCGATGTAAATTGCATTCTGCATATAATTTGAAAAATGTTACATGAAAATTTACATTGTATTGTTGCAGTAATTTAATAATATAAAAAGATATGATAACATTCTCTACCAGAATGTAAAGTCATAAGATTTTTTATTTGCATTGAATCATCAGTTTGAAGGTCTAGGCATTAGCTTACCTCATCTATTGATGTATAGCGGCTAACTATAAAATAATTTTAAATAGTTTTTGCCTACCCACATTGGTCTTCATATTAAGCTAATATATTTTGTCTACAAATGTTATTAAAGTGTGGGTCATGGTTGCATATTTTATCTCTTAGTTGGCTTTCCTGATCTTTATTAGTTCATGTTTACATTACTTTATCATTATGCTTATTATCATTATACTACTTGCATTTATCTTCCTCAGTTACTGAAAATATATAAATATTTTTTCAAGATAGTGGGTTATCATAAACAAATTGTGTAAATTGCAATAAATACTATACACAAATATTCTGGTTGCTTTAATATATCTGTGCTTGTGAAATCGCCTTTAAACACAGTGCTTAAACACTGCTGCTACAAACTTCACATTTGTGCAGTTGATGCCTTTATGTTGTAAGCAACCACTAAGAAAGGTTTTTTGGTGATCCTCCTAGGAGGGATTTAAATCTAAAAATATCCTGTTCGGAGCTGGCACAAGCCGCTAGTAACATATGCATTTAAAATTCAAATTAAATTTTTAATTTCTCATAAAACCAAGTTTCTAATAAGAATATAATTCAATTTGTTCATAGCAAGACACATGGTTGACCATGCTATGTAGGTTTTTTTTGTAGATGACTGCCCTATACACTTTAATAACTTGCCATATCTACCACTCATTGGCAGTTTCAATGCTCAAAAAAACCAATTTTGCTATGTTACACTGCATTAGACAAAAGTTTTTACAATTATAGTGACTGTCACTAAAATGATATTTTGATAGTCTAGCCTATTTGATACTATGTAATTATTGTATTGTAATCACCAGCAGTGAATAAGTCTCGCCCAGTACACTATTTGAACTCACCCATACAACAAGCATTTTGCTTAGTTCCAAGCATTAGGACTTATAAACCTACTAATCTGTACATACAATAAAAAAGAAGTCAAGGAAAAAGTAACATGGCATGAATTAAAGTTCTGTATCATAATTTTTTGTAAAATTTTTCATTTCGTTTTTGTTTTATTCACATAATGTTATTATAGTATTATTTACTTTTACTGTCTATGTATATGTACATTCCTTTTAATACAGTGGTGTTTAGTAAACTATATGTTTCTTATCAACAGTGTTCATGGTTTCAATGAGAGGGTAACCAAATTCATTGTAAGTCCAACACACCTTGTTGGCTGTTATATGTTGTACTTGATATGTGTTCAGGTGTAGAATTACCTACATGAATGTAATGTTCACCTTGGCTAACATCAACTGATTTCTATATCCATTAAGTTTACCCAAGTATACAATATGCATTCAAGTGCAATTTGTGGTTAACACATTTTTATTATTTTCAAGTTTAGATTTTTCAATTTGGTGAAAATATGATACTTGTATAACACAGCGAGATTAAAAATTAGCAGTGGGCCTGTGCTCAATATGCAGTGAGATTTCAGGTCTCATTTTGAACACTGGAACTGGAGTTAATGGGAAGACATTAGACTGCACATTGTTTTTAGGGTTCCCTACCTCAAAAGGTAAAAAAGGACCCTTATAAGCCGTCTGTCTGTTTGTCCGTGTGCCACCACCGATTTTCTTGGAACAGGTGGACACCGCAAGTTGAAATTTATACCAGGAACTGTGGTCTATAGTCCCTACTAGCTAATGCCCACGGTTCCGCCCGCGCGGAGGTCGGTTTTCCTCTTGTGGACATATCTCCGGTACTTAACCAATTGCAATCAAATATACGGCAGATTTTAAGTCTGACGAAGACCTTTCTAAACGAAAAACCGCATCGAAATCCGTTCTGTAGTTTTTGCGTCCATCGCGAACAAACAGATAAAGGGATAAACAGAAGAATTAAAAAAATATATTTTTGTGTTTAGAATCGTTAATTTAACATAACCTCAATATTTTTATTTGAATATCTCAAATGTACAGACATACTTAATTAATTTGCAATAGTATAAAAGTATACTAGGTGTATAAAAATCAAGGTCCTGAGTCTACACAATATCAAGATATTGGGCAAATTTAGATTTTCGTGAAAAGTTGTAAGTAACAAAATTTACCTTTAATAATCGAATTTTTTATTTTTCGGCATTTTCCCTTTACTTTTGCTGTAAGGGTCGAAAACCTATATGGTAGTTCTCGTTCACCTGAGGGCCAATTCTCGTATTTTATTACGTTCAGACGCTCAAGATTCCGTCTCTAAAAATTTGAAAATTGGAATTGGTCGTTCGTTTTTATAGATAACTATCGAACGCCAGCGGCTTCGCCCGCGTAATATTATGCACATAAACGTCACTCTATCTATTAAAAGACCGCATCAAAATCCATTGCGTAGTTTTAAAGATCTAAGCATACATAGGCACAGACAGGTGGGAAAAAAATTTTACGTGTGGAAACCTCCTCGGGCTTCACTCCATCGGTGCCGACGATGGGGTGGGCGTGTCGGAATCGGACCGACTAAAACCACACGGTGACCATTGCCGGGCACCCCGGGTAAGCCCTCCGCAGTCTGCGGTGTCCTCGCCGCATACTGCGGAATCCGGGGGCAGGGTTCTCTCTCCCTCCCTCTCCGCCCTCTCTTTCGCGCGCATGACCTGCTCGCAGAAAGAGGCGGCGGCGTGCCACTTGCTCCCGTCGGAGACCACGGCCCTAACCATGGTCTCCAGTGAGAGAACGTCCACGTCCCAGGACCGCAACGAGATCCCGGCGTTGACTCGCCCACTCAGGGCACTCCACCAACGTGTGGAGCGCCGTGTCTTCGCCAGGATCCTCGCAGTGCTGGCACTGCGGCGTTGTCTCCCGGTTGATGCGCCATAGATACTTACCGAAGCACCCGTGTCCGGTAAATATCTGACACATCCGGTCACCGTGGTGCTTCTCCAACAACTCTGATGGTGGATTCCCCCCACCTTGGATGCTCAAATCGCACCCTCCATGTCTCCATTAGTTCCCGGCGGAGCTGGGACCGCTGAGCCCTGATTTCTCGGGCATAGCAAAGAGCTCAGTTACGTTCTTCCCATACACTGGCTCTGGATCGCCATGGTATCGAGGAGTGAAAAGTTCACTCGAAGAGTAACTTCGCAAGACAGTGCACTAGCGTGTCGCCCCAAGCCCGTTTCATTCCGCCATGAGGATCTAATAGTAAAGAAAATATGCCAATTTCGGACTCGCGCACGAAGGGTTCCCGTACCTCATAGGGAAAAGACGGCACCCTTATGGAATCCCTTTGTCGTCCGAATGTCTGTTTTTTTTTAAAGCCAATAATTTTATTAAACAGCGAATTTTAATAATACCAAGCCTTTAAACTGTTAAATGATATCATAAGATCTGTGGAAAATAGGTGAAAGTAATCACTTTTACGTATCTTATCTATTCAAGGTGCATTGCCTGTTTCTAAATAGTTTTATAAAAACTAAGTCTTTGTTTTATCTTAAAGCACATTACAGCAATTTATGACCATAGTGAATTCGGGAAAGATTCCCTAAGAACTCACTATTGCTGTCTCATTCATCAGCGGAACAAAATATCGTCATCATATATTAATAGGCCCTCAACATTGGCAGGCTCAATTTTACGCGAGCTGCATTCAAAGTAGTGTTTTTGCAATTTCCGCATTGCAACTAAAGTGTGCATAGAATGAGTACGTTTGCAAATTATCATTTCAGCATAAAATATATTTGACTATTACTTTATCTTTTACTATTTCGAAAGATAAAAATAAAAAATAAAACTAGAAAACGTTTATTTTATCTATGCAAAATTTCAAATTCCAAAGTGTGACGCAAGAGTGGTGGAAAAATTTATTGCAAGATTTAGTGGCATGGTTACAACAGTTTAGCGTGTATGAGGCCCCACTAACTTCAGGACGAAGCCAACCTCACCTGCTGATGGACGAGGCTCTGGCGCAAGCTTTCCTATAGGAGTTGGGAAGTCAGATGGTATGGCTCCCATAAAAGCAGTCTAAGTCAAATCAAAAAGGGGAGAAGGAGAGGAGTAAGCGTTCACCTGACTCCGAGGACAAAGCCTCGGATGAAACCGCGTAGAAAAGATGATGATAATGGGTTGAATAATTAAAGCTCAAGTAAACAAATCCTGTGAGATAGATCTGATAGATCATTTAGAGCCGGAAAATAAAATGAAGCGTGACAATGATCACTGTTGACTCTATTAGAATTTGAAGTTTCTTCGAGCTTGCGCGCAGACCCGTGACACCACTATAAGAGAATCCCGCTCCTATATTGTTTTTACTAATGTACGCATTCACGAATTATACGAACCGAGATAAAAAAAAAACTAAGTATTATAATTTTTTAATGAATTCAAGTGACAATCTATTTTAGTGAACGGATTTTCACTGGTAAAATCCAGCCTAAATATAGTATAGTCGTAATCAATAATCATCGAATATTATTCCCCGGCCTTCACAATTGATACGTAGCTGTAAGAAATCTCGTCGTAGATAATAATAGTTTTATTACGCACCGTTTACAATGGTTTTAGCAAATATTCAGCGGTCATTTACCTTCCTTCATAGGTTTGTTTTGTAAATATTACTCCACGTAAAGCACACGTATCAATACTTTTTTTTTAAATAGGAACTCCTGCGCCCTCAATATATTCCTATCTTTTTTTATTTTACCTTTTATACGTGGCTAAGCCGTTTGGTCGAGACTGTACTCCTACCGGAACCGCAATACCGATCTTGACCAAATTTGTCATGGTGATAGTGTAGACACCGCTGAGTGTTTAGAGGGGTCAACTGTTCAAATACAATGTACCAATAAAGAAATAATCATCGAAAAACAGTTTCACGAGCGCGCGGCCTTAGCTATGCGCGCGACCGTAGTATGATGCCTTATTTTTCAAGTAAGAGTCCTGCTCGCTCAGCTCAATTTATTTCAATCGCACCCTGCACTGAATTCCTAGTTAGTGACTTCATAATTTACGGACACAGGTAGGTAACCCAATGAATACCTACATATTCATGAATGATTAATTTCTTAATTAAATTATTTTATTTGGCATTTATCTAATTAATTTTTGTAATTGACTAAATATGTAAAGAATTATCTCTTAGCCAATGGAACATTGACGTTATTGTGAAAAGACAAAATTGACTTTTTCATATCATAACTTTCATCATTTAAAGAAATATTTTCAGAATCATTGCTTAAATTAAAAATTGCGTTATAAAATAATTAGTTACAACTAGTTCAAAGTCTTGAAACTACGAGAACAGTAACAATTTTTTTATCTAAAACAAACCTTTATGTTTTCAGTCCCAAAGTACTCAGGTATTTTCCAAGAAAATCTCTTAAAACTTTTAAATGTTTCTAGAAAATAGCAAATATACATATATAATTACGTCATTGTTCGTAAGAGTTAAGAGCGAAATTTCACTCCCTTGCACTATAGAAAAATGAACCAAAGGAATTTCCGTTAATCAGACTGTCCCAAACCTGATCAACTATATATAAGATGTCACAAAATTAGGTCTCTGAATTTGGTGAGATGACTTGGTATCGACAAAATAGACACTATAGGGATGTCCATAAGTACATAATTATACAAGTATTACAATCTCCAAGTCACACCAGTCGCTGGTGTTGCTCTAAGACAACAACCAATGGTGTTTTTTTTTTAAATATTATAATCATTTTCTAATACTTTTCAGCCAAAAAAGCGGTGCCGGAAGAAGTGACGAAGCACTCATTCAGGTTGAAAGTATGGCGTCACTTGGAGTCAAATTCGTTGGCGATGTTTCCACGCCCGGTCTACAACAGAATCCCAAACTTCAAGGGCGCCACCGAAGCCGCCGCTAAGCTGGCAGAGCTGGACGTCTTTAAGTCCGCTAACACTATCAAAGTGAACCCTGATAAGCCGCAAGAGCCTGTAAGGTAAGCGACTTTAAATTTTTATGTTGCAAGAATCTCTTCTTCATTCGAGCGCCAAGCCTAGTTGCATCCAAAGCCATTGAAGCCACAGGAACAGAGCACACGATTGTTCTTGTTGCGGGTGGAAGAGCACATTCCGCAGCCTCAGCTACGCAGAAAACGATGACTCCTTGCCTGAAGTCACTGCATGGTTGAACTGTTGAACGTCGGTGCAACGGTTTCAATCAATCCTACAAAACAATAGGGTAAGTGACTGCGCTTCCGAGGCTGCTGCCCAACTTTTAGTGTAGGTGTAGTCTAGGAACACATTAAAAATAAATCACCGAAGGCCGACATACCTACCCTTTTTTACGCGGGGAATGCTGTTACACACGGCACTGCCGGCTACGGGGTGGTAGCTGAAGATCGTGTGTGGGTCTCTCCCAACATACCTTTCCTCCTCCGAGCCTTTTCCCAATTCAGTTGGAGTCGTCTTTTCGATCTAACTACGAAGCGACCGAACTTTGATATTTTCCGTGACGCGACTGATATCTCCACAACCCATTGGCGATATCGAAATTCTGTAGTTAGACCGGTTGTCGGACTTCAAACTATCCGTAACGACTGCCATGTTCGTATGGCAGTATTGCAATGTATGGCACGGGACCGACGGGACTATTGAACTAGTATTTTCTCAGTTGATAACTAAGGTGAAAAACCACATTAAAGTCTGTCTAAATATAATCTGTGTTGTAAACGCAACCTGACGAATACAACACGACCGGAAGTTTTATTTTTCGACATAATATTCTTCCTATTTTTAAAAGATCGTTTACGTACAGTCAATGACAGAAGAAGCATAACAAATTAACTTAGTGATTTGTTTCAATGACTCTTAAACCTCTCATAAAATATGAAACATACTAACTTTATCCTTTGGGGATCATAAAACTCTTTATACGTCAATTCAATCTATTGATATATTGGTAACCCTTCTAGGGATATTTTAGACTTTTAAAGATAACTAAAACTTTACAACTAATAAGCTTAAGACTATCTACCAATTATCAAAATAAGCGTTATTTTGTTAACATATTACCCACTAAAAATATCTTTTTTATGCATATAAACGGATATCATTAACATATTTTTACTTTTCTTGTTAATGCATTTCAGGTTAAAGTTTTGTTTTATGACTTAGTGCTCAAAATAAAAAAAACATAACAAAACATAACACGCCTGTATCCCCGAAGGGGTAGGCAAATACACCTCAAAATAATACATTACAATTTAATAGACATCCACAATCTGCAAGGTCACTCCGGACATTAATCATGCATTGACAGCGGTATTTCATGCTCAGAATGCACTAATAAATGTTAAATATTCCTAGACAGTTTTGAGTTTTGTTTATTGTTCGTTGACTGTACCTATCACAGTTGAACAAAGATAGTGAACAGGGTGAGTAGATTTCATACAGATACGCAATTGTGAAAGTTTTATGCAATCGTGACCATCCAAATGACTATAAAATAAAAAATTGAATATTAAAACGTGCTGTAAATATCCGATATAACTTCAATTGACCAGCCTTTTCATACGTTTGATTTATTGTTGGCAGTAAATTTATCGTTGACGACAATATTTATGAAAGTCGAGCTGTTGCTAGTAGCTACCCAGTACATCTATTGGTCCAAACATTCGCATTTATAATAGAGATCCACATTTTGCCAACTATGTTTTTCGGTACCTCATATATAGTGGGCGAGCCTACTACAGTCAACACTATGTAAACTGTCAGATGGAGACGGCTCTTAGCTGCTCTAAAGTACACCTACATGAAGAGATTGTCGTCATCATTACCATCCCAGTGCCAGTTTCGGTTGTATCCTAAGCTTTGGAGCCAGGGCTCCTTCATTATTGGTTTATCTCACAGGAGAGATTGTATTGTTGTATTCGCCGGTAACCCTGTGGCATTTGATTTATTTATAGATGTAAATTATCGTTGACAATGTTATTTACTAAAGATTTTACGAGTAGATACCTAAATAGATGATAACAAACTATTTTCATAGCTGTAGCCTGTGTCTGATTCTTTAACTAAGTGTTTAGGCGGTACTTAGAGACATCTCTGCGCTAGTCTAAAATTAGCAGCGTATTATGAGAGTTCTGGAATTTGTCCCGTATACGCTCAAACTCGAAAACGACACGAGATAGTTTCGCGATTTTAAATCGCGAGCTGTCAATCTAGCGGCGCGGAATGTAAAAACTGCACGGAAGGATGATATAAGTAAGAACTGTAAAATATAATGTAGGTGAACTCTGTTTCATGCGGAGCTCTACGATTTCTTTTGTTATCAGTATTGAGCATAGATATGATAGTAAAAAAGTTTATACCGCCAACGGTTACAGTAATTGTTTAGATAAGGTTTTCTATCTTTGAGAGTTAGACAATGATAAACTATTAATTAGGAAACCGGTTGTATGTAGGTCGTCTTGATGCCATACGCGTATATTCTAAAATGTGGCTTATTTTTATTTGATTAATTCATTCATATTATACTTTTTTTAAATTAAAAAATATAAAGCTCTTAGTTATTACTGCGAGATATTTGTGTATTCTTGTTTTAAATTAAAATATACATATAAAGCTCTTATTATTGCGAAAAATTATGTATAAGTAATTAAATGCGAGGACTCTCGGCGAAGTTGAATACAAAGGCCATGCTTCTCCATATCTATTGTGGGTGTTGTACAAAGCGAATTGGGTAGGTACATCTGACAGTAAACAGCCCATTATAGTGCCCGGTAGACGGAACAGGCTCACCCCTTTTACGTGTTTGTTAATATAACTCTTTATGCCCCTTCGGGGATATTCAAGCGTAATATCTTTGGTCTTCCGCTATTTTTATAGCCACGCACATTTCATTAGTGTTACTTCACGGTTAGTGCATTGTGAAAGTATTAAATTGTCCACTATAAAACCACAAATGAATGCAGCGTCAATCATGAAACAAAAATATTTGTTGATGATGCCTAATATTTATAAAATAGTTACCAAATACCTAGTGAACTATTTAACACCAAGCTTGATTACAAAAAAAAAACTATTTTATGTGTGTAATCTGTGCAAAGTCCGACTGACACTGCCCTCTTGGTGACTTGCTTCACGATTTAAAAAGAAACCCACTAATATAATTAATATGAGTTTCTTTGTTACACAAAGACTTGGAGTTCTTTAATAACGCCTGTTTCCATCTTTATGTAATCCTGCGTCCTTTAAGTGGTGTTGTGCCAAATCATCTATCGAAGCTGTTTAAATGGTACACCAGCTGATTGACGGCCGAGCACACGCTTTCCTCTCGAGACTAGGACGGCAGTTGCTCCTGTAAAATTCAACCAAACCAAATTGTGGACAAAAGGAGTAGGAGAGCGGACTCCGGGCACCTTTGGTTACAAACAGCATTGGCGCTGTTATAGCCCTTAGAAATCTATGGAAAAACACTTTCCCTCATCAGTATGAGGGAAATAATAAAGAAATATAATAGTTCAATAACTACATAGGAGTTCTGTTTACAGTTTCGGGTAATTATTTATTTGTATTTTGGAGTAAGTAAACGTTACTTTCGAAGTTTGATTTCATAATTTAAATTTTAATTCAAACAGGGGTATATATCATTTCGTTCAAGGGGAGGTCACACAGAAAATTGCAATTGTGCAATTAAAATATTTGGGTTGTGCAAGTGGCACGCAGCATTATTATATGTATATGTTTCGGTACTTCATCGTTCATAAACGAACTAACAACACCCATATACTATCTATTTAATATGCAATCATCCATGATTAGTACCTTACCTACCTACTATAGTTAACATTAATAACTGATTGACAAAAAAATAGATTTACCTACATGTATGAAAAGCTCCTTCTTTCAGCAAGTTGTTCGCTTTAAATTGCAAATTTTATTTAGCTGAATTTTTCAAGCGTAACGATGATAAAATTCTTAACATTTCTATTACATATTTTCATAATGTGCATTTCTAATAAGTAAATACTACACTTTCCGTCCATTGTACTTATGCAATTGCTGACTCGGTGCTCGGCCGAGTTATCGTCGCGGGTTCTACTCCTGGGTTGGTCAGTGTTTTGATTTTTCAGTTTGGCTAGGTTACATTAATTTTCACAGTAAAGTTCTTTATATCTGTTAGGTGAAACTGTTAACTACATATTTCAAACTAATAATATATCTGGTTGAGTAAGCAGGTTAATAATTAATAAACAAACAAGGCGATTACTATCGATATTGGGGTTTTCATGTAAGAAACAAGAATTAAAAATGTTGGATTAAGAATTATTTACAGCGTGATAATGCATATTAAAACTGTCAGAAACATATAGGCGAACGCTGTCAGGTGCAATCATTGTTACACAACCCCTGGCCGATATCTTGTGTAACGCATTCCTAATTGATTTTTTTTATAACTTTCTGCATATTACATAAATGTGCACTGCAAATATGTGGTGAATCTAATGTTATTGCGCATTAATGCAATGAATTACTACCCAAATTATAACTAGTATTTATTATCACTTTTTTTTAAACAAGTTTGGTGGGTACATGCATACCTACGACCCTCCATTTGGTAATCTGTAACCGTATTTTTATGGAACCTTGCAAGAAACCTGGCCACACACACATAACAAACGAACAAAAGCCTATATACTTAACAATGATCTCAGGGCGATTCGAATGCAACCACCGATGTTGCATCCGAATTGATAGCGAGTATCTCAAATTTGAAGAAGATTTTTCAAACACGACCCAATTTCTATTCTATAGCGAGTTCATAAGAAGTCATTTAGGAGCACACAAGTTGGAGCCCTAATCAAAACAAGCTATTAAGTTAACAATCAGAAGTCTCAAAAATAGAGTTACAATCTTTTCTTTGAAAGTATATGCATATTATAGCAGTGTTCAATTTATCGAATTTATTCACAGATAAAACTACTAATTATTCGTGTTCTATCGTGCTATCATTATCTATCAATATTTAATAGATACTTACGATTATATAACAATTTATGTAGTTTAAGGGGTCGACTACTATTATATGATAAGCTTATCGGCTAGTAAGCACCATGGTTATTCGATTACTGAATATTATGGAGGCGATTGCATTTAATCATTATTTTACGTTTGTACCTTCGGTGACTAAATATCGTTAAGTTCCAGAAACTGGGTTGCGCTGTTTAATTTCCCATACAAAATAATCTTCACGTATACGCACGTTTTTGTGAACGAATTAAACAAAACTCGCACTAGGCACTCAGATGTTATGTAAAAGACAGGCAAGTAATATTCAGTAGGACTCAGCAAACGCATCAAAAGTACATCAACCAAGCGATAATAAGCTGGGCCTCTATACTCGTTGTAATGGAATTGCTTCGAAGCGAACCCTGAAAAGTCCGAAATGTATTGGAGTGACATTATTTATCGTCATGTCACGTGTAACAAAGACTATTCCACTGGTGTTATAGCCAATAGAATGTGACTTTGTCTAGGCCCCCTGGCTTGCTTCGGAACTTAACTGTACATAAATACGTAAAGCGAGTGATTGGTACAATATGTGCTTCATTCAGTATTGCACGTTAACTGCAGTTGAGGAAGTATTCTCGACGTTCCGGAAGGTTTATCCGGCGTTTCATCCTTATGTTACTACACAGTTCATTGCCGTCTCTTTTTAGTTGTTATACAGAGGCGGCATTCATGCTTATATAGTAGTAATATGTAACTATACCAGTATAATTATAATATTAGTTATAATCTATTTATAATCGGTGTTCAATGCTCTACTAACATCTTTAAGGCCCAAACCAACCTCACCTGCAAGCTGGTGCGCCTGCTCAACGGACGAGGCGCTGGCGAAAGCTTTCCTCTAGGAAGTTGGGAAGTCAGACGGCAGTCGCGCCTGGAAAAGCCGACATACCAATCAAAAACAATAAGCGGACCCTGGGCTCCAAAGTAAAAACTTTAGCCCGGGGTCCGCTTACTGTGGGAAATCGCTATGAGGATGTTGATAATCCATTTATAAGCGGTTGGGCCTACTCATTTGAATGAATTTTGTTTTGTTTGTAGGGTACTGTGTCTAGAGCAACAAAAGTCGCTCTACGTGCCAGTCCCAAGACTTCAAAAAGGGTTCCTCAATCGATCAGAGTTGCCCGAAGGAGAGACAGGCCCTGCTGCTATTAGGAAGGCTGTTTCGCGCAATGGGATGGAGAATTATGGCAAACCTGTTGGTGAGTCTGCTAATAATCCTACTGATACTATAACTGTGAAAGTTTATGTGGATGGGATGGATTTTTGTTACTGTTGCACGCAATGAAATTTGGCACAGAGTGTGTGTATGGGTCAGGAGACGGGATCAGTATTTTACGCGTGCGGTTAAAGCTAGTTTGAAGCAATTAGAGAATACGACAAAACTTGACGATTATTTAGTTCAAAAGTAGGTAGGTATATAACTGATTAGCTTATCGGAAACAGTTGATTATAGCTACTGAACTTTGGTTATTTCAAAAGTAATACTGCTGCCTCTTATTATTTTGTTTGTTAATAAGTAATAGGTTATTATTGAATTGAATACTTAACAGATTAAACAAGCTGGGCTTATAATCCAGCCTAACCTTTCTGTTTCTTTGTATTGGCATTTCAGTTGAAATGCCATGAAACAGGGGAATAGAAACTAAATACAGTGGACCACCAGTAATCCGACTAAAGTTTTGCAGCGCATTATCGGACTATCGAATTTGTCGTATTACAGAGTACTGCCTAAGACTCCTTATAGTTCGCGCTTATCTACTACTGCATTATGTATGTCAAATGCTCAACAGTTATAGGCATGTCGGATTACCGATTGCGCCGGATTAGACAGGGGCCGGATCATGGGGGGTCCACTGTACAATAATATTTAATTACATTTTAATTGGGTAGTACCCAGCCAGATAGATTGATTCTCTATACAGATGATGATATTTCGTACATACAGATGGTTGACGACCTGAGTGTAGCGGTAGAGCGTTCGACTACTAAGTCAGAGATCGCAGGTTCAATTCCCGCTCTGTGCAAATATTTGTATGCATGAATATGTCTATGTGCATTGGTCTGGGTGTTTGTACGTATAATATGTATGAAATGTATTTACAAAAATGTATATAAGTATGTTTATCTGCATTGTATAAACCCATTACTCAAACTAGTTAAGCTATGCTTACTTTGGGTCTAGATAGCGTTGTGTAGAATGTTATAGAATATTTATTCATACCAATATTTTTTTAATGATTAGGCATAGAAGACACCGTTACGCTTGATTTGGTCGTCATGGGATCTGTGGCTGTTTCCAAAGAAGGATACCGCATCGGCAAAGGCAGAGGTAAAGTATCGACAGTATTTCTTATTGGAATATTTTCCTTAAACCATAATATTACAAGTAATCCGTACAAAATCGATTTGGTTTATTGAAAAACTGGCCTACAATAACTGGGTCGCACCATAATAATACAAACTGGCATGCATATGAATGATGATAAAAATGTAGATTAATAACAGTCTTACACTTTACGAAAACACGTTTTACATGTGTCAATTTCCTTAGTAATGTAAAGCTGGACTGGCAGACTTAAACATAATGTCTAAATTACAACGATACGTTTACGGATCTGACTGTATATATGGAGCAACAGTCTGACAATGTGCTTTAGGTACGATCTGTTGTATCGCGTATTAGAGCGGGGCGCTACGACGGAGGCTCGCCAATCTACCAATCATCTATGTATATAAAACGGTTTATTCCCCGTCGATACACTTTAAAAAAATCATTCCCGTTAGATACGCTTTTTGGAAACTCAAGTAATCATTAGTATCATTACTCTACGTACGTACAAAATGTTATATTTTTGTTTAACCAGTTTTACATTCTCATCATCAAATTATCGGATTTTTCAAATTACCAGAAAAAATGACCGCTGACCGAAACTATAAGCTTCGGTAAGCGGGCATTTTTCAAAAGTGTATATATGGGGAATAAACTTGTTTTTTTTTAATATTTAGGACACGCCAATTTGACTTAACCTCGCCTGATGGTAAGCTGAAGGTAAAGTCTCAGGAAAAAGGGTCACCATTACATACACGTACCATGTTAACAATGGTGGCACTCAGCTTGACGGCCTCATCAGAAGAGGATTGTCGTCGCAGCACCGCATGACACCCACCGGTCCCACTAGTGCTGCGACCACAATCCCCCTGCCCGACTATGCACTTACTGACCCCTGAACGCAATCAATCCGAAATTGGAATACTATGGAGGGTTTTTCGCAATTATAATTATTTAAGTTATTATAAATTGATCTTTATTTAACTGTACCAGACAATAGTGTATTTAACGGGAACGAAAATGTGGATTTTTAAAAAGTGTATTTACGAGGAAAGTAGGTATATCTACGGGGAATAAACCTATAAAACAAAGTCGTATTAGTTAGACCATTGTATAACTCGAGAAAATTGAAAAATGAAAATTGGTCCACCCCACCAATTTTCATGGCCAATATAACCATTTTGTTATATTAGAAAGAAAAACGACCAAAACTGCACGCTTCTCGGGTCTGTTATGTCGGGGTGTAAGGTGGCGTAATAAAGCAATTCCCTCGCACCCCGGCTGAACCTTCGCCATTTACGGCTTTGAGATGGCCCCCTTGGCATACTGTGCCTATACTAGCAATAGCTAGGATACTTAAAAATATGAGAAATTCACGAAAAAAATTCAGCTGATAAGGTAACCAACATACCTTCTAAAGCGGAACGAAGTTAGCCGGGTCAGCTAGTAAGTATATACTATTATAAAATTGTAATTTAGTTGTCTGTTATAAAATAATACTTGGGTTATGTTAAATAACGATTTTGCACACAATATTTTTTGGCATTCTTGTCTGTTTGTTTTTTCGCGATGGACGAGCTTATCGACGTTTGTTCAAGATTTTTGTCTCGAGGTATATAATTTCCAGCTATATATTGAGAACACTGGCCATCATTTTGAGTAATTAATCAGTTAAGGTAGGTAAGCAACATAAGGAAAATTAAAAAGTATTCTATTAAAAATGCGCTACCTGCTTCCTTTATCCTTCCTTATGTTTTCCGTATGTCATTACTTCCCAAAATGTGTTACTTATTAACGACAGTGATAATATAGTGTTTCGTTTTTCAAATTGAACGTGTTCGATTCCTGACTAATAATATTAATTATTCCAAAATCCAATTATGTAGTTTTAATCAAAATTTAAATTCAAATTTAAAGTTTAAATCAAAATCTTTCAATACTTTTCGCCATTCCGCATAGTTTCGTATTTGGTCATCCACGCCACTTGAAAAGTTCACTCTGCATACGAACCTCGTACAAATTCTATAAGCATTTTAAAAATTGCAGGCTATGGCGATCTCGAGTTCGGCTTGATGATGCACATGAAGGCGATTACGCCTACCACAGTGATTGCTACCACTGTTCACGATTGCCAGGTAAATAAATTAGTATATTATTAAGACATCATTATCATCTAAGTGTTGTTCCCGATCGCATCGGTTTCGTATACCTTCGAGCCTAATGCGACCTTCTGCTCTTCCGCTTACTCCTGCTTCTTGGCGTATATGGCCTTCATGGGAGCGATTGCCGCCTGACCTCCCAACCCCGAGAGGAAAGTCTGCGTCAGAGCCTCGTCCGTCAATCAGCGGCTTATAGGTAAGTGAGGTTGGCTTGGCTTCAAAGGTATTATTAAACGCCCCAATTTAGAATTTTATAAGCCCACAAATGCTGGTAATTCCGGTATTGACACTCGCGGTGCGTATAGTTTAACGTGCTTTACGAAGTAATGTACTTACCGTATCGCGTATATAAATAAATAAGAAAAATATATCCTTCCAGGTGTTCGACACGCTACCAGCTGAGTTATTTGGGCCGCAAGATGTACCTATTGACATCATAATCACACCAACCCAGGTATAATTTTAATATAATGATTTTGGTACTAACAATTTGTATTCTTAATGCCCTAGTACACAAAACCTATAAAATTGAATACTGAAAATAAAATCTAGGAGTTAAAAAAGTTAACAATATACAAGATACAATATACAACAATATAAACATACAACAATATAACAATATACAACAATATAAAAGAGTTCGAGCATGAAATGCAACAACGTCGGGATCACTGTAAATAATAAAATAACATCAAATAAATCGCGATAGAATCTGTGAAAAATAGTTTTCTTTCTAAAGGTTTTAAATGATTTCATTCCATTGCATTTTCTAAATTTAAACTAATTTTTCATGTCATAAATCAAAATTCTACACTTACCTAATAGTCCATTGAAAAGTTACATTAGAGGTTGCGTTTTTTAGAGGACGCAATTTTATTTTTTTGATGTGTAGGGGGGGGGTCAGTGTAAAGCTAAAACCAAGTTTGTGGGGTCGCCACCCTTGTCCAACGGCCGCCATCTTGAAAATAGGCGTTGAAATGGTTTTTACGATATATCTCTTAAAAACTATTTATCTGATAAAAAACATTTGTTAACATTTTTTGTTGCAACTCTACAACTTTGGTCCAGTAACTTTTTGTCGTAGAACTATAAATAAAAAAGTTATAAGCGAAAATGTTCAGAAACGTTTTTTTATCTCTTTACACGGTGGTAATAAAGATGGTAATTCTCTTGACAGCCTAAGATACAAACAATTCGCCAAGGCAGTGACACAAAGCACATTTAACTTATCTTCACTTCCTCCAACACAATAAGCAGCTCGCTTTCATACTTTCCGAGTCTACCATCAGGTCCAGTCGTGGCTTGGTAATAATTATGTTCGTGAAGACTGAGGCTGGTAAAAAATGTGGAAAATTATTGATGCCAGTGCAGAGCTCTAAACCTCCAGCACCCCCTGAGCTTCTAAAATTGATCTTTTGCAAATGCAAAGGAAACTGTTTAGCGATGTATGGATGTTGAAAAGCAGCGCTGAAATGCTCTGCAGTGTGCTTCCATTGTTCTGGAGAGACTTGCAGCAACGAAATGGGGCTCTCAGAATTAATAAATGAAAATGACTTTGATGATGAACCGCCGATATTAACACCCCTTCCTTGTCCAGTTCTCCCACTGATATTTATTTCAGAAAGCCGATCAGATGCTGAGCCGCAGCCTGGTCCATCGAAAAGACCGAGGACGGAGTAGTTCAAATTTAGAAAATCACCGTGGATTATGCCTATTGTGGATACCTTGTAAAAAAAATCGCACCTCCAGATTCTTCCTCGTGGGTGGTGGGGAAAAGAGTCAATAATTAATTATTAATAATATTATAAAATTAATAATTTAAAAAATGATAATAACAAAATAAAAAAAAAAAACAAAAGTTACTGGACCAAAGTTGTAGAGAATTTAATTTGCCACAAAAAATGGTAACAATTTTTTTTTATCAGATAAATAGTTTAAGAGATATATCGTAAAAACCATTTCAACCCCTATTTTCAAGATGGCGGCCGTTGGACAAGGGTGGCGACCCCACAAACTTGGTTTTAGCTTTACACTGACCCCCCCTACACATCAAAAGAAAAAATTGCATCCTCTAAAAAACGCAAGGTTAGGCCTAAAAAATGTAACATTTCAATGGACTATAATAACAATCCATGTTTTACGCTTTCTGTACAGGTGATTTCAACTCAACGCATGAGTCAACGACCGATCGGCATTCTTTGGCATTTGCTGTCTAATCGCCGCATCGAGCTTATGCCCATACTTGGTCAACTCAGGGAGATCGAGATGCTGTAAGTACATATTCTTTCAATGCTAGTCTGTCACAAAACCTTGCATCTACTACTACTACTATACTGATCTAGCTCAGTTTCATTTTTAGAAAATGTCATCCAATTATTTTTTAATAATATATCTGACTTACGGAACGGGGAATAGTCCCTCAGGCTCACTCCGACAGAAGAAATGACTAGCTAATGAATGAAATTTTGAACCAGTAAGTTTGCTATCTTTTCCTATTAAAAAAATCTGGAACTTTCAACATCCAGGACGGAATCCAAACTTCACCCTAAGATGTATGTATAGAATAATTTCGACTATCCAGGGATAACTTGGTTGATCAGAGTATTCCCCCTAGAACGGGTTCATACCCCCTTACGACCTTTTCATAAATTCAAAAAAGAAATGGCTAACCAGCTTGGTACCCGCAGGGCGGGGCGCGCGTGTACGCTGAAGGAAGTGGACACGGACGTGGAGGAGCGCGCCGCCCAGCGCCCGCGCCGCATCCGCCGCCGCACGCGCTCGCACAAGAGCCAGAGCGAGGGAGAGGTAACGACTTACATTTCTTACTTTATTTGGCATTTTAACTCGTCGCCCTTCGTAGTAGTGATCTGTTAGATATCCGAGGGAGAATCAAGATCCGTATCCGTCACTTCTTGGCGGATCTTTTACGCTTATTCGGTTTCTGTAATGTTTCGGCGCTTAGTACCCACAGTGTTTTTTCTTTTCTTTGATTTTTAACCTATTTGCTTACAACATTTTATTAATCTTAAATTAGAAGTCAAAACTTTTAATTGGCTTTCAGTTGAATAATCTGCTTCTTTTTACATATGTTCTTAGCTGTAGCATTAAATAAATAAATAATTTTCAATATATAGATTTTGTAATGAGTTCACTTCGTTGGAGTACTATTTACAACTGATTGTTTCAATTACACGCTTCTGTTGTACAGGGCGGTAACACGACAGAAGGAGAAGAGGGCAAGGGCGGCGGTAAAGCCCGGCGTTCCACGCGGCGGCGTAACTCGCATAAGTCGGCCAGCAAAGACAACAAGGAGGAGAAGCCGCGCCGCCCCAAGCGACAACGCCCCGATATCGACTTCTCAGTCAAGGTAGGCCGCACCGCACGTAGCTGCTTTCCATCACTTTAAGCGCTCGTTGAGACACGCGGGAGCCGCACGATTTTGGGTTAACGTTCGTTCAAAGCAGGAACCGCGCAATTGCAAATCCTCCAATTTGGGACCGCAAAATTGATTTGGTAATCACAATGGCCTCTGGCACGGCATTGATGTAAACTACGGTTGAAAATCGGTTGTTTATTCGAGTGCAAGCTAAAAATCATAAATCTGTCCGACTAGATTTAATAGGAATCAGTTTCAAAAAATTATTTATTTTCAGATCTCGAACATCAGTCCCAATACGAGGGTGCGTGATTTGAAGCAGGCGCTAATTGAACGCGGAGTCAAACCACAGAACATGGTCTGGAAGGTAATCTATTCACACATATATTCTGATATAGATGCTTGAGTGGATTTCTCGAATTGTGTATGTGCTTGGGTACACACGTGAATTATCTAATCTAATCTAGTGTTGTTTTATATTATGACCATATTATGACTTCCCAACTGCAGTAATTTATTTTTTTCATTGAGTTTTTTTAATCAATTTTATTGATATCGTTAGTTTTAGTTCCGGCGTCAATTGTTTCCAAAAATAGCGAAGAAACATTATTCATTTTCTTAAACAAAGAAATGTTTTCGATGCCAAAATCAATATTTATCTTATTAGTACTTAAAAATAATTTATTTAAATACAAAAAAGGCTGTAAAACAATATGCTATCAATAGTTTTACTAGTACAATGTATCTCAGTAAAAAAGAATTCGGTAAAAACAACCATTGACGCCATAGACTAACGACCTTTATAATCCGACTTTAGGTAATTTTAGATTTTCATTCAATGACGCCAGCTTTACCTCGTCCGCTGCCTTAGGCGAATTTGGTGCAAAAAAAAAAATACATACGCTGGTCTATGTATTTGCACAATTGTCATTTTATAGATTACGCGATGCAGATTCCATATCAATTAAAAGTTTTACAATATCTTTAAAATTTCCGAAATAATCTTCTGGATACGCTTAACGTTTCCAACTGTATACAGTGGATACATATATTTATAAACATGCTCATTCTTTCTCAGGGATTCCGTGGTTTCTGTTATCTTCATTTCTTCAAGCCAAGTCCTCAAAAAGTAAGTTTGTTTTAAATCAGTGAAGAAAAGAATACTTATAAACATAGTTATTGTGACATGAAAGTCGATTTGATTTTTATTGTATTATATAATACCTACATTGATTTGAACTAATTGATTTAGCAAAATTTTAAGTATTTGAAGTTTTCGGAGTTTAAAATTCTTTGATTTTTTTTTCTCAAGAATCCATAATGTCACACGCTCTGTTTATTTTGGGTCTAGATGGCACTGTGGAATATGTCCCCTGGAATGGTGTTGGTGACATACGTCCACGGCGTCGGGTTTTCCAAAATGTTCGTTCTATTAACCTTGCCCTGACAATACGAATATTACAAAAAAAGAAATCATACAAATAGGTTAAACCGTTCTCAAGTTTTGAGCTTACCTACAATTTTAGCGTTTCATTTTTATTTATATAGATTTACTAGCAGATCGGATCCCGGCTTCGCCCGGATATACATCCGTAATAAATTCCTATAACAGTGCCATTTTAAATAATAGAGAAACACTATCTTTTGTTCTTTGGTCTCAAAATTTGAGCTCAATCGATCCAGAACTTTTTTAAGTGCTTTCCTTTCACCTTCAAAAAGGAACATTATATAGATTTCAAAGTGCAAAGTATTGCACTTAGCACATTTGTCTTCTAAAACTTTCATATAGGTATATAGATGAATAACTTGTCCAGGGCGAGGGCGACGGCGTTACCGTGAGCATCGACAGCGTGCTGAGTGCGCTGGCGCAGATGTCGCTGGGCGGCAGCGGCGGCTCGGCGGGGGGCGACGAGGCGCGCGACGACAAGCCGCGCCTGCTGTGCGTGGAGCCCGCGCCGCCGCGCCACGCCGCGCCCGCGCCCGCCGCGCCCCTCCCCGCCGCGCAGGTCGGCTCACGATCCTCTAGCATTTCATCCACGTAGCATTTGCACTAACGCAAACTTGCACTATGCGATTCTCATTTAGTCCTTTTCGCATTTGGTCAACTTGCAGTTTAATGCGATTTTCATTTAGTCCTTTTCGCGTTTGGTCAACTTGCAGTTTAATGCGATTCTCATTTAGTCCTTTTCGCGTTTGGTCAACTTGCAGTTTAATGCGATTTTCATTTAGTCCTTTTCGCATTTGGTCAACTTACAGTTTAATGCGATTCTCATTTAGTCCTTTTCGCGTTTGGTCAACTTGCAGTTTAATGCGATTCTCATTTAGTCCTTTTCGCGTTTGGTCAACTTGCAGTTTAATGCGATTTTCATTTAGTCCTTTTCGCGTTTGGTCAACTTGCAGTTTAATGCGATTCTAATTTAGTCCTTTTCGCATTTGGTCAACTTGCAGTTTAATGCGATTCTCATTTAGTCCTTTTCGCGTTTGGTCAACTTGCAGTTTAATGCGATTCTCATTTAGTCCTTTTCGCGTTTGGTCAACTTGCAGTTTAATCCGATTTTCATTTAGTCCTTTTCGCATTTGGTCAACTTACAGTTTAATGCGATTCTCATTTAGTCCTTTTCGCGTTTGGTCAACTTGCAGTTTAATGCGATTTTCATTTAGTCCTTTTCGCGTTTGGTCAACTTGCAGTTTAATGCGATTCTCATTTAGTCCTTTTCGCGTTTGGTCAACTTGCAGTTTAATGCGATTTTCATTTAGTCCTTTTCGCATTTGGTCAACTTACAGTTTAATGCGATTCTCATTTAGTCCTTTTCGCGTTTGGTCAACTTGCAGTTTAATGCGATTCTCATTTAGTCCTTTTCGCGTTTGGTCAACTTGCAGTTTAATGCGATTTTCATTTAGTCCTTTTCGCGTTTGGTCAACTTGCAGTTTAATGCGATTCTCATTTAGTCCTTTTCGCATTTGGTCAACTTGCAGTTTAATGCGATTTTCATTTAGTCCTTTTCGCGTTTGGTCAACTTGCAGTTTAATGCGATTCTCATTTAGTCCTTTTCGCATTTGGTCAACTTGCAGTTTAATGCGATTCTCATTTAGTCCTTTTCGCGTTTGGTCAACTTGCAGTTTAATCCGATTTTCATTTAGTCCTTTTCGCATTTGGTCAACTTACAGTTTAATGCGATTCTCATTTAGTCCTTTTCGCGTTTGGTCAACTTGCAGTTTAATGCGATTTTCATTTAGTCCTTTTCGCGTTTGGTCAACTTGCAGTTTAATGCGATTCTCATTTAGTCCTTTTCGCGTTTGGTCAACTTGCAGTTTAATGCGATTTTCATTTAGTCCTTTTCGCATTTGGTCAACTTACAGTTTAATGCGATTCTCATTTAGTCCTTTTCGCGTTTGGTCAACTTGCAGTTTAATGCGATTCTCATTTAGTCCTTTTCGCGTTTGGTCAACTTGCAGTTTAATGCGATTTTCATTTAGTCCTTTTCGCGTTTGGTCAACTTGCAGTTTAATGCGATTCTCATTTAGTCCTTTTCGCATTTGGTCAACTTGCAGTTTAATGCGATTCTCATTTAGTCCTTTTCGCGTTTGGTCAACTTGCAGTTTAATGCGATTCTCATTTAGTCCTTTTCGCGTTTGGTCAACTTGCAGTTTAATCCGATTTTCATTTAGTCCTTTTCGCATTTGGTCAACTTACAGTTTAATGCGATTCTCATTTAGTCCTTTTCGCGTTTGGTCAACTTGCAGTTTAATGCGATTCTCATTTAGTCCTTTTCGCGTTTGGTCAACTTGCAGTTTAATGCGATTTTCATTTAGTCCTTTTCGCGTTTGGTCAACTTGCAGTTTAATGCGATTCTCATTTAGTCCTTTTCGCGTTTGGTCAACTTGCAGTTTAATCCGATTTTCATTTAGTCCTTTTCGCATTTGGTCAACTTACAGTTTAATGCGATTCTCATTTAGTCCTTTTCGCGTTTGGTCAACTTGCAGTTTAATGCGATTTTCATTTAGTCCTTTTCGCATTTGGTCAACTTACAGTTTAATGCGATTCTCATTTAGTCCTTTTCGCGTTTGGTCAACTTGCAGTTTAATGAGATTCTCATTTAGTCCTTTTCGCGTTTGGTCAACTTGCAGTTTAATGCGATTCTCATTTAGTCCTTTTCGCGTTTGGTCAACTTGCAGTTTAATGCGATTCTCATTTAGTCCTTTTCGCATTTGGTCAACTTACAGTTTAATGCGATTCTCATTTAGTCCCTTTCGCGTTTGGTCAACTTGCAGTTTAATGCGATTTTCATTTAGTCCTTTTCGCGTTTGGTCAACTTGCAGTTTAATGCGATTCTCATTTAGTCCTTTCGCGTTTGGTCAACTTGCAGTTTAATGCGATTCTCATTTAGTCCTTTTCGCGTTTGGTCAACTTACAGTGTAATGCGATTCCCATTTCGTATTTTTCGAGTTTGGTCAACTTCTAAAATATATTAAATAATATTACACTGGTTAACAAAATTTCAAACTTTTTTTGTCACATGAAAACTTATATCTAATTTTAAATGTACTAGGGTGGCCCTAGTACATTTAAAATTAGAGCCCCAAACAATAATATGAGAATGCAAAAAATTTACACATCAGGTTTCTTACATGATCCTTTGGTTCGGTCCAAATCATTGGTATGGCAAATGGCATATGTCTGGTGGTGTGTTTGGCTCAACCTAATGGCAGTCTCACACACGTTACACAACATTTATGTGGAACCCAGTTCAAATAGCACTGTTATTAATGATGTGAAATTTCGACGCTGAGATGTAAAAGTTAATTCTCCACGCACATAACAAAAACTGTCAGGGTTGTAAGAACACTTCGTGGCATGTTCAGGATGTAACAAACGTATATAAAATGTAAGTTAGTTGATAAAATAGATATGCAGTCGTCTAAATTAAGTCATTCAAAAAAAGACACGTATATGAGGTCAGAAATGAATATGTAGCTGTCACAAAAAAACTGGACGTGATTGAAATGATCTCCCTGCTGTGGTTTTCCCAAGCGACTACAATATGGGGTTCTTCAAGAAGGGCATTAGAAGGTTTTTACAGGGTTGGCAGCGCGAGTGTGAGGCTCCTAGCGTTGCACACGTCCATAGGCCGCGGTAACCGCTTCCCATCAGGTGGGCCGTGAGCTTGTCTGCCACCTGAGTGGTATAAAAAAAAAAAATTGTTGATCAGAGTAAACCAACATGAACAAAAATCATCAAAAAGTTCGTGTGACAAAAACAGTGTTGACCAGTGTTATTATTGACTCGCAAATAAGATGACCATGCGAAATGGACGATTTACGAATTGGAAGTTTTGTGAAGTGGTGAAGGTTTCGTGATTATTGACGAATATCACGTTTCGCGGTATGGACGAAGTGGACGAAATGCGACGAAACGTAGCAGGGTCCGTTCTCAGCGTACAGTAAAGGTATCGACTAACTTCGTGGACAAACTTCGTAAAGTTCGTCTGGTCGCCTCCGGGAAAATCGGTCCAGTTTCCCAAACTGCCTACTTGTACAAATGGTCCACTTTTCTACACGGTCCACTCGCCTAAAATGTCCATTCGTTCTTTTTTACCGATACCTACATCTCCTTTTTAGGGTTCCGTTGCCAAATGGCTAAAAACGGAACCCTTATAGATTCGCCATTCTGTCTGTCTGTCCGTCCGTGTCACAGCCACTTTTTTCCGAAACTATAAGAACTATGCTGTTGAAACTTGTAGATGTATTCTGTGAACCGCATTAAGATTTTTATACAAAAATAGAAAAAAAAGCTATTAATTTTGGGGGTCGGTCCCCATACTTAGAACTGAAACTCAAAATTTTTTTTTTTATCTAACCCATACGTGTGTGGTTCTATGGATAGGTCTTCAAAAATGATATTGAGGTTTCTAATATATTTTTTTTCTAAACTGAATAGTTTGCGCGAGAGACACTTCCAAAGTGGTAAAATGTATGTTCGCCACCCTGTAACTTCTAAAATAAGAGAATGATAAAGCTAAAAAAAATATATGATGTAAACTGTCAACGAAAATTGGCTTGAGCGAGATCTAGTAAGTAGTTTTTTTTAATCCCTCATAAATCGTAAACCGCAATTTACCTTTCATTCAATCAACTCAAATATAAAAATAAAAAAAAAAAACATTATCGTGTTACTTGCTGCTCCGACTCGCACTTGGCCGCATTTTGATATTTTGATATTTGCATAACCACCTTTCCTCCTTTACTTTCCGTTTTTACCTATTTTGTTCGATACGGAAATTGAATCCACGACACCCTGAGATAATAATCCGATACTTAAACCACTAGACCTTTGAGACATTGAAATACTTACTTGAATTAAAATATTACTACAAAAAGGCCACTACGTCTGACACACCAGTACTCTTGCAGCAATTCATATGTACCGGTCGCCGCGCCTGTCTGCTCATTGGCTAGCAGCCACCGAAGGTCCTGAACGAGACATAATCCAATTTACGCCATATTGCGAAAAAAAAATCTTCCAAAATTAAACATCCCACAATATCTATGCGTTAAGTTCAGCTGTTTTAATTTTATGTCAGGAAACTAGACCATTCGGAAAGTGAACCATCCGTGTGTGGATGAAGAATCCGTCTGAAAAAGTGGACCAATGTAGTTTACGTTTATTACGTATACCTGTAGAATAAAAGTAGTCAAATTACGAAAGTAGACCAATTGTGAAGTAGACGGATGAGGAAAAAGAAGTAGACCAATAGTGAAAGTAAATAGTTCGGGAAAGTAGACCAATAGTGAAAGTAAATAGTTCGGGAAAGTAGACCGATTGTTCCGGAGGGGCCTGGCCCACCAATAAAAGGACAGTCGCCATCGGTATTAGCTTAAAACATCACATTACAAATCACTGCGACCACCTTAGCTCTAAAACATTAATTTGTCCTCTGAAGATTATAAAAATAATTATAAATTAATTTATTTCTAGAATTATTTCAATGTAAAGATCGTTTGTAAAGTTTGTGTTTAGCAACTTCTGAGGGTGACTGTATATTGTCACGAAGTTTGCCATTCACTATACCCGGTTTTTGACTTGGCACATCGGGAAGAAGAATTAGTTGTGCGAGCTTAGCTGTGTTTTTAGAGCGCTTTCTCTATCGTACATCGAACTACAGTTTGATATCTTTATGTCAAACTGTCATGTCTAATAATGTATTTCTTTTGTTGCAGGTTCATTGATTTTAAAAGGCAATGCGACCGACGTTCGAATATCGTTCGATATTTTGTTAACGACCTTATATTTTTCTAAAACACGCATATATACGTTGCTCGCTTGGCTGCACACGGACTGACGGGTACCGTCGCATTCCGACACTAATTTCTTTAACATAAGGTAGATTTTTCTTTGCGCTGGCCCATGAATTATGCGACACGATCAAACTGCATACTATATCAAATACTTGATACATCCATCACTATGGGGATCTAGCCGCAGTGCTTTCTGGATGGTATTATAATGGTTTTAGTTTGTACTACAAAATTATTGCTGTTTCTTGTTTATTGGTGTTCATCTTGTAGTATTTAGTTTTAGCGATATTTGTATGTAGTTAGTCGTGTGCGCCATAACCGAAGCAGAAGCGATATGGTTCGATTTTAGTTTGTGGTAGTTCGGAACAAGTGTTCGCTCTATGGTATTTTGTTCTTATTTGCGAGGGGCCGGCGTCAGAGTAAGCTATATTTATAAACGCTTAACGAAAACTATATCTTTATGAATGTTTGTTGTTCTCTAGTCTAAAGTTAGCATGTAAAACAACTGTTGTCTGTAAAATGTTTACGATTCCACGTTTATCAATGCAGATTCTATTTAAGCATTCTTCCATAATTATTATTACGAGAAAAGAAGCTATATTTTTAGTAAATAGTATAGATTGAACTAAAACTAAAAGTTTATATTTAATATTTTAAGGTGCTTGTGAGAACGGAGGCCCAATCGTTGTTTAGAAATTAGTTTGAAAGGATTTGATTAGTGTTAAGAGTATTTATTTTAATTCGGATTGTGGGACTCCGTATCTATTTTGTATATTTGTGCCAACTTTGTATCCATAATTGTCATTCGAAAGATCGCGTAGGTATTTGGCTGTAGTCTTCGGCAGCTAGTGTCGCATTTCGTCCGGTAATCTCTAAAGCTAAATAACATATCCGAGTCAACGTGAGTTGGCATAAATATTTTGAGTCTTATGTGGATGTCAAAGTTACTTTTTCAGTATTAGGTTATACATAATTTAAGACTTGAGAAGTAATATATAGTTGACATTGGTACCGATTCTGCTGTTATACTTCAAACTAGACTAAAAATCGCAAAAAGAACGTAAATTAAAGGCAAAGTTTGGCGGCCCCATACATAGAAATAAATTCACTGGCGTGGCTAACGTGGCTTTAGTAGAATTTCTTGGAAAAATTGACATTGGTGTGCTGCCATTATTAATTTTATAAACATTCATTATATTTTATTTGAATTTAGCGAAATGTTTTCGATTGCAGAAATTGCACCAAAGTTAGCATTTTTCATCATTTTTTTTTCAAATCTGTATTTAAACCGATACGAAATAGAAAGCAGTTTCGAAATTGAATTAAAAACGTTTTAGACAATTTAGTTTAGTGATTTGCGCAACAGAATCGGCATCATTATAAGATGTATTTAAACTATTCTATTAGAGTTAGCGAACTGAGAGTTCGCACAGAAATTGGTCTCTTAGCGTAAAGATGTGTATTTTATATAGGAAAAAAGAGTTTTTATTAATGTATTTTTCGAAATTTTTAGTTTTTATTTGATTGCATAATAAAAGATTTCTTATTTACATATAAAAGGCATTTCTCGTTAGATGAACTAGTACACGTGCACGTAGCAGTGCCTTTTCGTTATCCTTCACTTGCAATTTTAAGCACTATGAGATAGAGATATATATATATATATAAATATATTATATTTATGTATATAAATTGTTAACACATGCTATTTACTACTTTATTTTGTAATTTTATAACGATCGATGGGTAGCGAGCGTGGATGTGAGTTTTTTGTTTTGTATTTTTTTTAATAAATTTATTAAACACTTTAATTTTATTTTATTTTTTTGGAATTTGTTGTACTTTCAAATCTTTTTGAACTAGTGGTAACTACGAGATTCTATTACATTTGAAATAAATGTTGTGATTGTACTTTTAAACTTTGCCCGTTTAGAGGTTGAGGGTAAATTATATTCTATTTTTCTAGCCGACTAGTTATTTCATTCACCTTGAAACTTTTGTTGTCCCCTCCTTATTCCAACTGGGGTCGCGGGTCCCAGCACATGGTTATTTTGTGGGAGTCTGGTCCATTGTGACTCTAGTCTCATTGGTGATTGTGCTTCTGCCATTTGGCGTTGACGCGCTAATGCTTAAGGTCACTGGGCTCGAGTGCTAGTAATCTTTTTAGAGAACTAGCCAAGGGACTACTTATATAGGGGTTCGTGTGGACGGAGTTCCCTTTTTTTAAAGTTGATTATATTTTTACAAAATAAAGGAATAATTGTGGAAACTTCACGGTGAAGTTAAAAATAATGTAAAATGCATAGGAACTCTTGACCATTAACTGGAACACTTCAATCTGCTTGAACTTGAGAAAAATCTGTAATTCTTATCACCAAATATATGTTTCTGAACGCTTAATTATAACAATAATCAACATTTTTATATTACATTAGGTCCCTTGACAAGCAAGCAATTTGACAAATGGTACGACTCGTTTGACAAATGTCACAGTCCCGGTGCCCGGGCACCGCGTCAGTCTTTTAGACGTCGACAAAATTGTGTAGGGTGACCATGCATACCTACATAAATAAAGCTTCGTCCACAGAACTTGATAGGTCTGTGGCTTCGTCCGTCAATCAGCAGGTGTAACTGCTCGCAGGTGAGGTTGACTTCGCCCCGTAGTCTTGGTGGAGCCCTATTCACCCTGGTTACCCTGCGAGCATGGGCTCATATATTGTATGGTGTATCGCAATAATTGTTTATGTTTTTTGAGTATTGTGTACTTGAAATATCGTTGGTGTTGCCGCTTACTGACAATAAGTATTGTAACAACTTTTATCTAATACTGTGAAAACAATATATTTTATATAATATGTGATCACGGCTTCGTTTTCAACTCCAGGGCAGTATTTTACACACCTTTACAATTATATACTTTTATAATTACAATACGTTCATACATAATTTACAACATATTTTTTTTATCAAACAGTTTGCCGTGTGATCATATCGGTTAGAGGTAAATACAGCGATATGTATATATACTTATCAGATGATGCACGCAACTCGTACAGGTAATATTACTACATGATCGCAAGCTCCGAGTCTATATTGCGTGTAATTTTGACGAAGTGATGATTCCTGTTCTGCTATTATACTTTTTGCGGCTGTGCGTATGCCAGGTGGAGGTAAGTAGTTTTCGAATTATTTTCATTCACAATATTATTCTACCTACAACAAGCAGGTTTATGTGGCCCTTCGTGGCCCAAGCCAACCTCCCCTGCAAACCGGTACACCTGTTGATTGACTGACGAGCTCTGGCGTAGGTTTTCCTCTCGGGGTCAGTCGCTATAAAAAAGCCGTATAAGCCAAATCAATAAGAAAGCAGGCCGGGGCTCCGAGGTGAATGCTTTGGATGCAACCGCGAACAACGCCAAGATGGTGTACTTACCTACCCTTAACACTTTCACAGCGGAGTATTTAAGGCGCCGTATAATACGGTACGCGGGCGATTTTCTGCATATTTGTGAATGTCATATAAACGTAACTAAAATAAGTACACAGATAATTATTTTTGTGTATATAAGAAATACTATTATAGTTTATGAATAATTAATAAAAATACATTATATTATTTATGTTATATTTATTCAAAAAATATCAAAATAGTAATTTTTTCAAGAAAAAAAAAGTCTTACATACAACAAATGCCTTTTTATAGATGTTAATTCTTTACCGTGTGATATTTTTTTTAACTTCAATTTCGTCATTCTGAGCTTCCTCAATATCAGAGTCATCATCATCCTGTAAAAAATCAGCAACCTCGCGCATAGACATCGAACGATTACGCTGCGATGAAGCCATTTCGCGCCAAAATGGACTCGCCCGCGGCGGCGGCGGACTGAGCGAGCGGCGCGGGCGATTGCATATTGTGGCTTTCCTGTTCCCGCTACGTACATGTATTGCATATGTGTGGCTTATAAACTCAGCTACAAACGCGTACAAAGCGAATCACGACTAGGCGACGTGATTTTCTAATAAACAGTATGAAAGGCGGTAACGAGTGCTGCTAGTGATTCGCGAGTTGGAGAAAAGTATGAATGCCGAGCGGTACTCGTGATTCGCTGTGAAAGTGTTAATAAACGGTAGAACCGAAATAGACTTTGATCAGAATACCGTGCGAAGACGAGGCGGAAAACGAGTTTCATACGAAGAAAACCTGTTAAACCAGAATACCAAGTTCTGAAACGCTTATGAACAGCGGCAAATTAAATAACTGTGATAGTGATAGAAAAATACTAAGAATGCTAATTATTAAAGAGGTTTCCTAGGTGACGGATACGCGGGGTTGCTGTGCTAGAAAAAACTCGTAGGGCAACCTGGGCAATGGAAGTGGCAATGCCTCTGTTCCATTCTTTGGGGGAGGCGTTATTATTAGATGCTCTCAAAAACAAGCTTTCATTAAAAAAAATCTGTTGTAAATAATTTCATACAAGGCTTGTGCTGATTTGAAAAGCTTGTAGCGCGTAAGAAGTTCTGTGTTCTAAGTAAATAAAAGATTTTCGTTTTAGTACAACTGATTTTTTAATAAATGCTTGTTTTAAATTAAGTTTTATTTAATTCATGTAGTACCTACCTACCAGAATCGCCAAGACCAGCCAATGGAGCTTAATACAATGAGTTAATCTTGTTTACTTTCAAACCACCTACCTACTGTCTCCATCTTCAGACCTTTTACATCATGTAGCACCAGAGTGTTTACCAATACAAAACAAGTAGGCCCAAACTCTGTAGATTCAACTTATTTAGTTTAGAAGTTCCTATGGCCACCTTCCTACTCCATCATCAGACCAGCTCCATGGTACATGAGCATGAGTAATGCATCCAAATTTGCATCTCAATCGGTTGAGGATAACTGCCTCAAAATAGTTGCAGGATTGATTTGACCCGCACTAACATACATACGTTCATACAGAGCAAGTTATTGAAAGATTATTGAAATGTGTATATTCCTGAATTGAATAGTATGATAGTATTGGACTTAATATTTTTAGTAGGCAGTGCCATTTTTACATAGATATAACTTTGAATAGGTATTTTACTACACATTTCAGAATTTTGCCTTCAAAATTGTATTTGCTTTCCTACTAAATAAGGGGGCGAGTTTCCTTTTAAAGTCTTAAGTGGCGGTAGAACGGCAATGAGGATAGCTTTTGAATTTCGTTTTTATATTCATAGGTTGCATACGTGGTAAATTTTGACTCGATAGTGGAGCTCTGCGACTCGAAGAGCGAATCTTTTGTTGATATTTCGGGCCTTCAAGTAGACAGATACAACGAAACTATCGCCTTCTTGGACGGAGATTTGGTATTTTTAAAAGAAGTTGGTCTTAATACTATGGTAAGATATCATGTCATGCGCTTTCTGTTTGATCGCGAGTATTAATATCCTGAGGGATATTAATACTCGCGATCAAACAGACGTTATATCTAGTAGGTAATATGTCAGGATATTTTGGCGTAAGTATAAGATCTTCGGAGCTCAAGCCAACCTCACCTGCAAGTTGGTGGGTACACCTTCTGATTGACGGACGAGACCTGGTGCAGGCTTTTCTCTCGGTGTTGAGAGGTCAGACGGCAGTCGCTCCCGTGAAAACCAAGATATGTCAATTAAAGAGAAAGAGTAGGAGAGCAGACCAAGGGTTCTAAAGTGTACCTAAGCTTTGAATGCAATCGGAGCTAACGCGATGATGATGATGAATATGTAGGTAGATTCCATAAAAAAATCTGTGCTCCACTTTGCTATGTTGAATGGATTTGTACTGGTGAAATCCAGCCTTACTAGCTTAACCCAAAGATATGGTATCTACTCTTTGTTTCCGTACAAATGAAAAGGGGATGAGCACCACCCAAAGCGGCTTACAGTTTTTCTTTCCCTTTAGCTGCTTGCTCTGTATTGGCTCGAGTTGAAATTTAGAAAATATTTGATTGGTTTTTAGGAACGATCTGACTATACTTAATTTATTTCCAGGCAGAAATCATATTAGAGAAGGAAGTTTATGGAAAGTACGAACTAGTGTTTTCACACGAGATTTATGGTTTCTGTAAGGAAGTAGCATTGGGCAGTGAGAGTGCCTACTACAACCACCTGAAGTACATGGACATACCAGCACAGTGTCCTTTTGGACCGGTAAGTACCTATATTTCAATAACGACGTGTATGTATATGCGGGGCAAAAATCCTGTCTAATCCAAACTCAGTCCTTTTGTTGGTTGATTGGTGACCAACCACTGACGCGAGCTCTTTGAGTCCGTGATTAGTTTTATATATCTATGATTAGTAATTAGTCCACTAATCATTTGGCGGTTAGTGCCGGGCGCGCCTCCGTAGTCGCGCCCAGCGTTTAGAGCCAAAGAGACCTACGAACTCTTATCATAACTGCACATCTAGAGTACATCGTCATGATGTTTGCCCTTATCAATAAATATTTGCATACAACCTTTTTTACACAACATTGTCAACTGTTTTCTCTCCTCAATTTTTTTTTAGCGTAATATTGACTTCAGATTGGTCGCATAGGTAAAATAGGTACGATGATATCTACGACCTTAATTTTTATTTTCGTACAGGGCAAGTACAAAATCAAAGAGATGGTAATAAGCACAGATGAAATGCCAGTGAACAGTAATACATGCGGCAGGTATCAAGCTTACTTCAGCCTCTTCGACATTTCAGACGAAGAACGTAAAGAAGAAAGGGAATTAATGTATTGCCTTAGACTTAAAGTGATTATAGAAGAGGGCTAGTCATTATTATGTATCAGAAAATATATATTTTGTTGATGTCAAATTATTTTTTTATTACCTTTAGACTCGGTTTGCATATTGGTGTGACGAAATAATAATGACAAACATTGCTTAAACCCTAATTTTAGTCGGTTTGAACCTTTGAAGTTGACATACTCAATCGGTCGCTATACCCTCAGTGAGGTGGTACTAGGAGGTGTCTACAGTCTAACTACCTACTAACTAACTTTTTCTAGTTTTATTTCCAACTAACTGTGCCCCGCGGTTTCACTCGACATACTCGGTTCTATTCGGGTTTCTTTTGGTTATTCCTCGGCTCCTAAAGTTCGTGGAATGATGTTAAATAGCCTATTACTTTCTCCAAGATCTATCAAATGCAAAAAGATTTTTTATGTCGCGAGGGTAGTTCGAGAGATTAGCGTGTTCAAACAAATTCATCGGTTTAACTTTTAGTATAGATTTGAGGAAAATGAACGTATCAGACTATTGAACGAAACATCACCTATACCAGGGGGGGTCACTCCGCCGATCTGCGAGAAATTATAAGTACATGCCGGCGGCAGCCCCGATGCTGCTTATTCAGTGGTTGCCCCGCCGTGGGCCGCGACACTCGCGCTTGTGTCTTCCGCATACCAACGTCACAAGCGCATATTGTATACGATGTATAAAATAAGGGCAACGAAATATTGCAGAAACAATGACCAAAATTCGGATTGCACGTTTTTAATAGATGAAATTTCAAATTATTTAATAGATGAAATTTCAAGATCAGTTGCTGGCTTAGACGAGACTAATCTATTTACTAGATACAAAGCATACAACAACCAATCTAGTTTTTATGGCAGCTTAAAAATGCCACCAAAAGATTTTATAGAATATGTACAAAATTTAGAAACCACTTTCATAGAAAATTTTGAAAATTGTATGGAGTAGCTGGCGTCAACGTCAACGGCCAAGAGTCTGACCAACCGGCCCTTTTCAGGGCCAGCTGACCCCATTGCACGAGGGGGTCGGGGTATGGCGGGCCTTCAAGGCCCGCGGGGGTGGTCGCTCCAGGTACCCCTCTGCTGTTATCAGAGGGGACACTGCGAATGGCACAGGGTCAGTCGGGGTGCGAGGGATATGCTCTATGGGTAACCTTACACCCCGGCGTCTGTAGACCCGAGACGGCGTGCGGTTTTAGTCGGTTCAAGCCCGACATAACCGCCCCCGCTGGCCGGCGGAGGGGTATCCGAAGGGATTTCCGCGCATATAAAAAAAAAAGGTACCTATCTCTTTTTGTGCACTACTGTGAAAAAGTGACGGGTGTCGTTATGTCCTGCAACGAGAGTTGCCAAGCAATAAGCATAGTTGTGCTAGACGGGTACCTTATTCTGACATAGTCGATGCTTGCGCCACAGAATAGATAATAGTGCAAAGCTACCGTATCCGCTTACGATCAGGCGGACCGTACACTCGTTTGCCACAGACGAAGTTTAAAAAAATGACAACCCTATCTTCGGCAATGTGCGGAGTAATGTCGACCTTCGCGCCGGGCAATAGAACTCAATGACGGCGCGGCAGGCGTGCGGTCCGTTGCTAATAATAATTAATAGGCACGTAAAAAGGCGGCATTCGTGAACATCAAAACAGAGGGTCTTCTGTACTTGTACTACTATTTATTCTGTGCTATACTGACAAAATGGATGTAATAATACATAATTTAAAGAGTAAGTACCTACTCGTATGAGTCATTGAAGGAGAAATATGAGACTATCTATTCAGCATCAGGACTTTTTACAGTAAGACGAAAAGTTAACGTATACCTAATTACATTTAAAAAAGTTATGGATGGTCTCCCAGGAACGTTTTCCTGTATCTAACCTTTAAATTTTACAAGTTATTGAACTTTCACATAAGAATAGCCTGCCAGTTATGCATAGGTACCATGTACTTAATTACCAGAAAATGTTATTATATACCCACACTCAATCAATATAATTACCTATAGTACTTAAACAGTATACCTACAGGGTAAGTTACATAACTAAAATTCATTCAGTCAGAGATGCCTCTAGTGATATTATCAGGCAAAGTTGAGGAGGCACTGCAGGGGAGTGGATCACGTGTGCCGATGGCAACATGACTTTTTATATAGTCGAAAGTCTCTGGTGCACAAATCACAAGACATTTTGCGGTCTACGACGTGCACCCTTGGGCGCCTCGTTCAGAAGGCATTTCCGCAAAAAACGTATCACAATTTTGCAAAACAGTTCAATACCAGTATAATACGAATTACCGTTTTTTCATACGCAAGCGAATGGGAAAGGGGAAGTTAAAAGCTCACACTAGGCATTCTGAACCTAGTGCCAACACGCACACTCTATTTCACAAGATGGCCCGATCCTGCAGAACACAATTCTACAATTAGTGAAAAACTTGAGTCTAAGTTGATTGATTGCTATTGTCCTGAGTTGAGTGTACTGTTTTGGGCGAAATGCTTTCTCCAGCGCCTCTGGACCGCGGGACTTGGTTGGGACGAGCCGCTTCGGGAAACCCTGTTGAAGGATTGGATCCACTTTGTGTCCACACTCCCTGCGGTCAATGAGGTCGTGTTGCCCCGCGCCATCCTCCCCCCTGGGAGTTACACTGCTACCCTCCACGGGTTTTGTGACGCGTCGTCGCACGGTTACGCCGCCGTTGTTTATCTGCGCACTGTCAGCGCGACAGGCCAGGGGAAGCTCTCGCTGGTCATGGCCAAGAGCAAGGTAGCCCCTCTTCGAACAGCATTGACCATTCCCAAATTGGAGTTGTCAGGGGCAGCTCTTCTTGTGCGTCTATTGAATCACGTTGTTAATACCTTGGGTGAAACTGTGGACATTCGATCCTCTTACGCCTGGACGGACAGTCAAATTGTTTTGTGTTGGTTGAAGACGTCCGTCCACACTTTGGAGGTCTTTGTGGCGAACCGAGTGTCACAGATACAAAATTCTGCAACACCTTTAACTTGGAGGCATGTCCCTGGGGACCTGAACCCCGGCGACGTGGCCTCACGTGGGTGCACGGCCCCTCACTTGATTGATCACCCCCTCTGGTGGGGGCCAGAATGGCTGACTCGGTCCGAGGATGCTTGGCCTCGAATGCCAGTCTTGATGACGGATCCTTTGCCCGGGCTAAGGGTGCTCGCTGTTGAGACGAAGGACCCGCCGTTTGATCCCAACCTTTTGTTGAATCGGTACAGCTCCCTCGATAAACTGTTGAATGTCACATCTTGGATCAGGCGCTTTCGTCACAATTGTAGGAACCGTGGGGACAAACGCCTGTCGCCGGTCCTTTCTCCTCAAGAGCTCCAGGAGTCTCTCCTCCTTTGGGTCCGCTCTGTGCAGGCTGCACACTTTGAGAAGGAGATTGAAATCTTGAAGTCCGGTATGGCTAAGTTGTCGGGAGCTATCAGTAAGCTGAGCCCCTTTTTGGATGATGCGGGTTTCTTGCGTGTTGGAGGACGTTTGAGGCACTCTAGCCTCCCCTACGGAGCTCGTCACCCCCTTTTGTTGCCCAAGGAAGGCCATTTGGTCAAGTTGTTGGTGACTGATCGTCACATTAAGAACTCGCATGCCGGTTGTAATGCGCTGTTGGCCATTCTGCAGCGAGACTTTTGGATTTTGTCGGCCCGTCGTACTATCCGCAGCATTGTCTTTCGTTGCATGCCATGCTACCGGACTAAGGCCCCCACTATGCAGCCCATGATGGGAGACTTGCCGGCTGATCGTGTCAATGAGGCAAGGCCTTTTGCAGGCGTCGGAACGGACTTTGCCGGTCCCTTTTTGGTGAAGACGTCTACTCTTCGTAACAGTAAAATCCTTAAGGCTTATTTGTATTAAGAAAAACCAAATGTCTTGGTTACCTAGCAACACAAGTCCTTATATTAAGTTGTTATTCTGACAAGCAGGTTTTTTCGTATTGTGTGTAATAATTTGTGATTATACATTTTGGACTCTTACTTCCGTCTTTTCTATACGTACAGTAAATAAGTAAATCAATTTACACGTAATTGGTTATGGGCCCAGCACCCGGAAGTTGAAAAGTAAAATGGAGTTGACAAAAATTGTTATCACGAAATTGAACGATCATAATTGGGTATCATGGAAATACCGCATGCAAGCGCTGTTGCGCGGTCATGGACTCATGGATATTGTGGAAGGTGTCACACGAGCGCCCGTTAAACCCGCTGAAGGTAAAGATGTTGCAGCTGCTGCTGCTTTGGCAGCGTACAAGACTAACTTGCAAGAGTTTTCAAAGTTAGAGAGTACAGCGTTACTCTTGATAACTAATAACGTGACAGACGAGACACTTGGTAAAGTTATAAGACTGTCCACCTCTAAGGAAGTATGGGATGAGTTGCACAGACTATATGAGGGACCTAATGAGAGCCGACTGTATGACCTGTGCTTAGAATTCTTTAAACTTAAAAGAGATCAGTCGGATGACATGTCAACTCATATATCGAAACTGAAAAATTTGTGGCATAGCTTGAAGGAGGAACTTCTCAGAGAGATGAAGACAGAATTACCTGACATTCTTCTGATTTGCAAAATCCTTGACACGCTACCAGAGAATTATTTTTCATTTAAATCAAGTTGGCTTTTAATGTCAAAGAATGACAGGACAGTGGAAAATATAACTAGTCAACTCTGTGGACATGAAAAAGCATTACTTGCTAAGGACACTGACGGAGAGTTAAGTGGCACTGCATTGAATGTGAAGACCAGTAAAAAAGGTGCTAAAGGAAATTACCAAAAAGAACAGAAACCTAAAACCAAACTGAAGAAGTGCTTTGTTTGTAAAGAGGTTGGTCATCTCAAAAAGGACTGTCCTAATTATGGAAGAAAGGATAATGAGAAGCCGTCTATTAGTACCAACAGCAACATGATGTTGTTGACAGTGAACTCAATAGATTCTAGCATTGACCGTGATGATTGGTTTGTAGATAACGGGGCTACGCACCATGTCACTATGCGAGGAGATCTGTTCCAAGATTTTGAATATTTTGGAGAAGCACACACCGTAACAACAGCTGATGGCAACGTCATTAAGGCTATTGGAAAAGGTACTATTCATGTTAAACCTAATGTTAACAAGAAGACAGAGGATCTCTATTTGAGAGATGTTTGGTATGTTCCACAGATTAGTAAGAATCTTTTTTCGGTACTGAGTTCACAAGATAGAAACCCTAACAGTGTGTTTGAATCGAGGGTTACTAACTGCTTTATGAAAGTCAATGGAAAGGTCGTTGTCACAGGGAAAAGGCAGCGATTTGGTGGTTTATACAGACTGGATTGCCAAAATATAAAGCCTACTGTGAGTGTAAACCTTGTTGAAGATAGAAATCTGCTACAACTGTACCACGAGCGTTTTGGACATCAAGATAAGAAGCATGTCAAACTTTTGATCGAGAAAGAGCTAGGTGTCAAAACGTTAAACAGCGGAACGTTATGCGAAGGCTGTGTATTTGGTAAGGTGCACAGACAACCATTTGGTACGCGAGACAAAGCCATGATGCCAGGAGAGCGCTGTCATAGTGACGTCTGCGGCCCTTTCGTTAAAAGTAACGCTGGGTATAGATACTTCGTTCTATTTAGAGATGAGTATACCAAATTTCGATACGTATATTTCTTGAAAAACAAATCGGAGGTCTATGATAAGTTAAAACTGATGTTGTCTGAAGCAAAGAACGCTGGACACACTATCAAAGAGTTATTGAGTGATAATGGTGGTGAGTACGATAATGCAAGAGTACGAAACTTACTCGATGACAATGGAGTGAAGCAAAGGCTCATTATGCCATATTGTCCAGAACAAAATGGATGTAGCGAGAGAGATAATCGCACAATTGTCGAATCTGCTAGAGCTTTAATGCACGCACACGAAGAGTTACCCCAGAAGTTGTGGGCTGAGTTGGTTAATACTGCTGTATACATTTTGAACAGGACAGGCCCAACTACAGTGAAACACAAGTCACCTTATGAACTTTGGCTGAACAAGATGCCACAGATAAAGCATCTGAGGATAATTGGATCACCCTGCTATGCGCATGTACCTAAGCAGAGGAGAAAGAAAATGCAGAAAAAAGCTACACGGTGCATTTTAATCGGATACGACAATGATGATGGGTATAGACTCTGGAACCGAAATGAAAACTCATTAGTCAGGTCTAGGGACGTTATCTTTGATGAGAAAGCTTTGAAAACATCCATGGATTATCCTCCCATCTCTAACCAGTTTGCGGAAAATGCAAATGAGATAGAGATAGTCATTAACCGAAGATCAACGGTGAATAATGAAGATGATACCTCAGTTGGCAATGGCAACAATAATCAGAATGACGAGGATGACATTATTAACGAGAACAACCAAGTTGGGAACCCTGTCAATGTTAAGATTGATGGAGAGGGTGATACCGTTGACAATGAAGATTTTGATGATGCACAGAGTCGTACATCCTTTGAATTTGAGGGGGGAGATGATATTGATGAAAATCAAGATGAATTGATTGAGCGAATGGTACTCAGAGATCGTTCTGGTCTTCATCGGCCAGCAAAATTCAAGGACTTTATCATGCACGCTGAATTGGGGCATCCTGAATATTACGAGCCGACCTCTCTGAAAGAAGTTATGTTGAGTCCTGAAAAGGAGCTATGGCAAGGCGCTATGAATAACGAAATGAAATCTTTGAAGGAAAATCAAACCTGGGTATTGAAGAACTTACCGAAAGGACGGAAGGCTATACCGTGCAAATGGGTATTCCGTGTAAAGTTAAACCCTGATGGTTCTGTAGAGAAATATAAGGCTAGACTAGTCATAAAAGGCTTTCATCAGAAAAGGGGCGTTGACTACGAGCAGACATTCAGTCCGGTAACCAGAATGGCTACGGTTCGCTCTGTGCTAAGTGTAGCTGCAAGTGAAGGATTGGCACTACTGCAGTTTGATGTTGCAACTGCCTTCTTGTACGGCTCTCTGGATGATGAAATATATATGAAACAGCCAGAAGGATATGACGATGGGTCTGGTCGTGTTTGCCACTTACAGAAAAGTCTGTACGGCTTGAAGCAGGCTCCACGCTGTTGGAACCGATGCATTCTGGATTTTCTCAAAGATATTGGCTTCAAGATAAGTGAAGCAGATCCTTGCCTTCTCACCCACAATAAGGCCAGTGGTAAGTTAATAGTGGCCTTGTACGTGGATGACGGTCTGGTGGCTGGCTCAAAACAGGAATTGATAGATGAGTTCATCAAGGAACTAACCGGTCGCTTCAAAATCACAACCAAGCCTGCTTCCTATTTCTTAGGAGTTGAGATCGAAAGCAGAGGAGATGGTGTGAAAATATTTCAAGAATCATACGTGCAGAAAATATTGCGAAGATTTGGTATGGATACCTGCAAACCAGTTTCTACGCCTATAGTAAAAGACAGCATGTTAACTGACAAAGTTGACAGAAGTTACATGCTCAGTAACTATAGACAGATTGTTGGAGCTCTTAACTACTTAATGGTATGTACCAGGCCTGATATCGCTTATGCTGTGAGCGTAGTGTCAAGGAGCCTTGAAAATCCTAGTGAAGCTGACTGTATCAAGTTGAAGCGGATTCTGCGATATCTGCAATATACGCCAGACTTGGGGATTCTGTATCGCAAGCATTATAAGGAAGGCATATTAGAATGTTACAGTGATGCTGACCATGCAGGAGACATCACCACTGGAAGATCTACAAGTGGAGTGCTATGCATGTATGCCGGAGGAGCAATCTCATGGCTTAGCCAAAGGCAGTCTACTGTCTCTATTTCAACTACAGAAGCTGAAGTAGTGGCTGCAAGCGAGGCTGCAAGAGAGATAGTTTGGGTCACACGCCTTCTGAGTGACCTTGTTGTACTGAGACGTCGTACGTGCTTGAGGGTGGACAACGAGGCCGCAATCAAATTGGCTGAAAACCCTGAATTTCATCGTCGAACAAAGCACATTCGTGTCAGGCATTTCTTTATTAGAGAAATGGTAACGAAGGGAGAACTTTCTGTGGCCAAGGTGTCTAGCGAAGAACAACTGGCAGACATTTTTACTAAGCCTCTTGCAAGACCCAGATTGAAGATGATAGCCAAACACATAGGACTTTGTTGAGAGGAGATATTAAGAAAAACCAAATGTCTTGGTTACCTAGCAACACAAGTCCTTATATTAAGTTGTTATTCTGACAAGCAGGTTTTTTCGTATTGTGTGTAATAATTTGTGATTATACATTTTGGACTCTTACTTCCGTCTTTTCTATACGTACAGTAAATAAGTAAATCAATTTACACGTAATTATTTGTGTGTGTTTGTCTGCCTGTTAACGAAGGCAGTACACTTGGAGCTAGTAACCTCGCTCTCGACGGAGGCCTTTGTGGCAACTTTGGATAGATTCGTGTCTCGCCGTGGGTTGCCTTCTTTAATTAGATCTGATTGCGGTACCAATTACAGAGGTACAAGTAACTATTTGAAGGAAGTTTACGCCTTCCTTGCGGAGAACCAGGTTGACATAGGCAACAAATTAGCCCGCAAGGGGGTCACTTGGCTGTTTGACCCGCCAGCCTGCCCCCATTGGGGGGGTATTTTTGAAGCCGCGGTGAAAGCGGCCAAGGGACTCTGGCGGAGATTATTGGGAGACACAGTTCTCACCTTTGAGGAATTAGCTACGGTATTTTGCCGCATTGAGGCCGTACTAAACTCGCGTCCATTGTGCCCGCTCTCTTCGGACCCTAATGATTTGGACGCCCTATACCCGGGCCATTTTTTGATTGGACAACCACTTGTCGCCCTGCCGGAGCACCCCCTTGTCGATGTGAGCCGAAATCGGCTATCGCGGTTCCAGTTAGTGCAACAGCTCGCTCAGAGCTTTTGGAAGCGTTGGAGCTTGGAGTACTTGCACATCCTCCAGCAGCGCGTCAAGTGGACGGATAAAACTCATCCTCCCAAGGTCGGAGACCTCGTCCTGATTAAGGATGCCAACCTAATGCCGTTGTATTGGCGCCGGGGGCGCATTCTCAATCTAGTGGCTGGCACCGATGGGGTTCCTCGATTTGCTGAGGTTTTGGTTGACGGATCGGTGATGAGGAGAGCGGTCGCAACCTTATCAAGATTGCCAATTGATTAGCGGACGGGAAGGCCCGTCCGGAGGGGGTAGATGTTGCGTTCCTAAACGAAGTAAAAAAAAAAAAAAAACTATAATTTGCGTTGACAGATCTACGACTGTCACTTGTTGTCAACTTGTTGAAAGAATTGTCTTGAGAAAACGTTTTTTGAAATAAGTTTTGTTCGAATAAATGTAATCCGTGAATATCATATTTGGCCAGTGTTGGATTAGTTATATTTTGGACTAATTGACGTGATCGGTTGGGAGTTGTTCGACCGAATCATATATTTACTTGAGGAAGGGCTCCATTTGTACCACGCGCGCTGCTGATCTGTCCACACAAACCTTCATACACCCCTACACTTCATAAACACGTAAATACAGACACAGACAGGTAAACGCGTTGTGTTTCGGGCGCCTTCTAAGTTGGTAAGTGAAACCTATTTTATAAACAATTTGCTCTGTGAACCGCAGACTGCTCACTTCCCCATTGTAGCCAGGAGGGCGAACTTCCACTGCGCAATATACCTCCTGGCCCGGAATTGAACAAGTATAGTTTAACCACACAACAATTATGGATTCTAGAATGTGGATTAACGTACATACTTAGATTTTTTTTTTGGAGGTTGTCGTCAAATTGTTAACACATGCCTGTTACTACTTTACCAATGACAATTATTGCTCTAGGTACTGTGACGTCAGGGGTGTGTGTTGGGTAACCTCCTCGAGTGTCGCTCCGATTCCGATCCCACTGCAGTCCGGGGGGAACGGAATCGGAGCGGCCGGTACACCCTGGGCGGCGGTCAATGGCTTCCCCTTCACCCCTTCATAGGGTTGGCATTGATCGTCGGCCAATACCCAACGTGGCGGGAACACATCGCTCTCCGTACTCCTCTGCTTTCAGAGGAGACAGGATGAGCGATGCTGTTAGTGGTGAGATGGCCCAGGGTCAGCCGGGGTGCGAGGGATATGCTCTATGGGTAACCTTACACCCCGGCGTCTGAAGACCCGAGACGGCGTGCGGTTTTAGTCGGTGCAAGCCCGACATAACCGCCCCCGCTGGCCGGCGGGGGGGTATCCGAAGGGATTTCCGCACGATAAAAAAAAAAAAAAAAAAGGTACTGTGACGTCTGGGGTCTGGCGTCACAGCTCCTCGTGTTAATTAAATGATAGCACAAGTAATTATATTTTTTATAGCATTTATTTTTCACATAAAACTTCTATAACGAGTTTGAGGGGATTTTACGCGAGTTTATTTAACTTTAAGGTGCGAACTGAAGAGGGCCGCGGATTCTCAGAGATTGAGCCTACGATCACTTTGCTTGGAACTCTCTTCGTACGGCATTCGAAGGAGGTCGAACACCACAGTAAATACCTTTTTTTTTCCCGGCCAGCGGGGGCGGTTATGTCGGGCTTGAACCGACTAAAACCCCACGCCGTCTTTTGTCTACAGACGCCGGGGTGTAAGGTTGCCCATAGAGCATATCCCTCGCACCCCGAAGGACCCTGGGCCGTCTCCGGTTTCGAGATGGCCCCCTCGGGTTGGGAACCACGGTGTCCCCGTCTTGCCCCGGTTCGGGGGAGGGGAGCTAGTCGCCCCACCGTCCCGGCCTGCTTCTGCTGGGGTGACAGGCGGCCTCACCTGCCAGCCCCAGGCCTGCGCTCATGGAGGACGGAGGTCGTTAAGCGACCATGGTTCATACCTACCGAGCGTGGGTGTGAGTTTTTGGATTTGTATTTTTTAAATAAATTTATTAACGCTTTAAATAGGTTTTTTTTATAAGTTGTATTTCAAATCTTTTTTTTTGAACGAGTTGTGGTAAATACGAGATGAATAAATAAATAAATTTTGCCGTTTAGAAATTGAGGGCAAATTATATTTATTTTTTTTAGTTGATAAGCTATGTTATTTAATTCACCTTGAAACTTTTGTTTCACCTCCTTATTCCAACTGGGATCACGTCTCATTTTGAAGGTGCTATGGCGCACATTGGGGCATGCCTATGTCCAGCAGTGGAATGCGATACGATTATTGTTTGATGGATTGCTACTGTTGCATTGTTGACATGTAGCAAACTGCCCATGATGAATCGGGGTTACCTTGCGGGTTTTGCACTAAGGTTAGGAGGAACACAATAAGTACCTACATAATTGGCATTTATCATGTTAACAATATTGTTTTCAATTAAAACCAGATGCCTATACCGCGGGAGCCTAGTGGTATGGGTAAAGGACTGCTGAGACGAGGTCTCGGGTTCGATCCCAGGTATTACCATGGCACACACCAATGACTTTTCGATGCTTTTCGAAGTTATGTGTGTATTTATCGCAGGTTTATAAGTGCCCGGTTAATGGCAATAGGCTCGCCACCTATTACATTGGGACCTACACCATAAACTGGCGAAACGTGGGTGCTAGCACCTCTGCCTACCCCTTCGGGGATATAGGCGTGAGTTTATGTTATGTTATGTTATGTTATATCGTATTTAACAAAGCTTGGCACAAATGAAAATGTTTGCACGGCTTTTTACAAGAGCGACTGCCGTCCGTCTTCCCAATCCAGAGTGAGATCCTCAGTAGGTGTACCGTTTTTTTTTTCGTGCGGAAATCCCCTCTGATACCGAGGGGAGGTACCAAGTGTACCTACCGATTAGGAAGAGAGGCTTGGGCTCCGAAGATCGTTGGCGTAGCGAGGAGGACGCCGAAGGGCCCAAGCCCCGGGCGGCATTAAAAAAAATGGGGTAATACGACTGCCAAAAAACGTGGCTAACCTATCGGTGGTAGCCGTCATCTAGGTACTCAAGTAGAGTACCCAGTGGCAGTTTTACCAGCAAGTATGCTGGAGCCTAGGGTGGCAGATTTCGGGGGCGGCAAATTTAGGACGAACATGTTTATGTCTCACATATATAATATACTAGCGGCCCGGTACGTGCTTCGCTACGTCAAAATGATCCGCCATGTATTGAATTCAAGGGCTTACCCGGGGTGCCCGGCAACGGACACTTGGGGAGGATCAATCCCTTCGGATACCCCCCACCGGCCAGCGGGGGTGGTTTTGTCGTGTATCGACTAAAACCGTACGGTGTGCGCACGAAAAAAATAAATCTGAGTGATTTTCTTAATATTTTTTTCCGTAAGAACCTTGTACAGAGTATTAGAAAACTACAAAAAAAAATCAGCCAAATCGGTCAAGCCGTTTTCATGCTATGTCGTGACAACGGAAAACGGGTTTCATTTTTATATATATAGATTATCATATCACGCCTACCTCACCGGTGAGGTGGACATACCCATATCGACTAAGCTCTCGACTCTAGTTAGAGTAGAAGAAGACATGTAGTAGATCCGGGTCAGCTGCTGCAAGGCAAAACAGGGATAATGGAGTTACTTGGAGGTGAAGGTTATGACTGTGGCGCAACTTTGCAAATGATGTACCACATCCTATTCTGCGCGCTGTGCCCCAACAAATACACAATTGAGGATTTGGACGGAGTGACTGAGGGCTACATCAATGTTGCCCAATTTTGGGCTGGACAAACCTAACTCGTTGGCATTGACTCGACGATGGAGGACCTTAAACCAGTTAAAATAGAGGGGATAGGAATAAGGGGATGGTGAATTTCTGGTAGGCTCCGCGCGGGGAAAACCCACGATACGCTACTGGTAGTAGGGCCCAATCCACTATGGTGGCACCCCATACATAGCAGTTTCCATACGAGATTCGATGGCAGTTCCTCTTGTAAAAAAAGATATCACCCGTGGTCGACATTCTTACGCCTACACATACTCTTGGCACTAATAATAAATAAATAAATAACTAGGTCTGCAAGGCGAATCGCTGCTTGCAATGTTGAGCTGAGTGAGTCATCGTGATTTTGAAAATTTTGAACAGTGATCATTCCTCCGTGGCAAGTCCGATTTTAAAAATTCTTTTTGAAAGTCACAACTCTGGACATGCTTTCTGAGCGTGTAAAGTTATGTCACAGTGTCTCGAGCGGTTATTATGTAATTCCATCTAGAATTTTTTCAACGGTGATCATTCTTCTGTGGAAGCAATAATTTTTTCAAAATATATCCATAAACCTTCCTCTGATTGACCTCTTTAATCATGCCAAATTTGGTTCTGATTGGATTAGTAGTTTAGGAGGAGATCTGTGACAAAGAAAATCCTGAAGTCTAGTATGAGAAGCTTTCGCTCGACTTCGTCTCACTCAGCTCAAATATTCTACGACATTCTACACAGCGCTTTCTAGACCCAAAGTAAGCATAGTTTAACTAGCTTGTGTTATGGGTTTCCAGAATGCGGATAAACATACTTATATACTTTTTTTTTCTAAATACATACATATTATACATAGAAACACCCAGACCAATGCAAATAGACATATTTATTTATACAAATATTTGCACTGAGCGGGAATCAAACCCGTGCCCCCTGTCATAGCACTCGAATGCACTACCGCTACGCCACAGAGGCCGCTCTAAGGCATAATTGCGAGTCGAGTTAGCGTTGTTCCCGGTGGCAATCGAAGCTTTTGCTTCGGTACCCGGGGTCCGGTTACTTCTTCTTTGGGTTTGGCTTATACGAGTTTTATGAGAGCGACTGCCGTCTAACCCCCCAAACCTCTGCCTTCAATCAACAGGTGTACCGGTGAGGTGGGCTTGGCCCTGAAGGTCATAGTGTGGCCCCAAACACTCCATCATTGCAACTCGAGTCTCATGGATGATTGTGTGCTTCTGCCATTTGAAGTGGAGTGGCTAACGGTTTAGGTCACACGGCTCGAGTGCTCTAACCTTTTTAGTGATCCAGCCCACGTGCAATATAATACAACATTGCAATACTGCTTGTCTTCTGGATACTACTACGAGAGGCCCGCGACATGGAGGAATTCTATGAGAAAGAAATTAGGATTGTATGACGGCCCTATTTTAATTTCAGAAAGATTTATTATACTCTTCTCAGTGATATACAGTATGTTTTAAACCTAGTGTCCGATCAATAAGGGACATATAGGTATCCGAAATACATAACCATAATATATGAAATATAATATGCTTATTAATTAATGCAAAATGTATTATTGGAATTAAAAATGCAGATTACCAATAGTATATAAAATAAAGTCATAAAGTCTGAAAATGTGTCCAATAATATTTACCGGTGGCCCAGAACCCCGCCCCCCGCTGGCTAAGCCGCGCCCTCTTGTGTTACCATATTAATATCTTCATTGATCTGAATTTTATTGCAGTTTTTCAACTTATTTTCCATAAAGGATGACATAAACAGAAACTAATATTAGGTCCTTACATATGAAATTGGCGTTTCTTCTCCCCTTTGGTTAGGAATTCCAATTTCAAATTTATATAGCTTACTCATGCTTTTGTGTTTTGAAAACCGTAATTAATTTGTTTTTTCCTCTTTTGGTGTTTTTTTTGCGTCACTCAGTTTACAAAATGGAAAACTAGAAATATCACGTTATTTAGAAGAACGAGTTCCATCGTGGCTCCAGTGCTGCAGAAATGGCTCGAAGGATTAATGATGTGTATGGCGGCGGTGTCACAAATGAAAACACAGTGCGTTTTTGGTTCCAATGATTTCGTTCTGGAAATTTCGACCTGCAGAACAAGCCCCGTGGACGGCTGGAGACCAAAGTGTTAATAAAGAATTGAAGGCTATTGTGGAAGCGGATTACATCGCAAAATACGTCCGAGTTAGCTGCAGGCTATGATGTTAGTGATAAAACTGTTTAAATCCACTTGATGCAAATTGGGAAGGTGAAAAAGCTTGAAAGGTTACATAAATTGAGTGCAGGAAACCGACAAACACGCATCGACTAGGTACTGCGTTACATTACTCAACCGGCACAATAATGAAGGTATTTTAAATTGAATCATTACCTGTGATGAAGAGTGGATCCTGTACGATAATCGGAAACGCTCATCGCAATGGCTGAATCCTGGCGAACCAGCCAAATCCTGCCCCAAACGAAAATTGACTCAAAAAAAATTACATGTGAGCATTTGACTTTGACATTTGACTTGGGCCGGTGTCGTTCACTACAGCTTTCTTAAATCTGGCCAGATGATTACGGCAAATGTCTATTGTCAGAAACTGCAAACCATGATGAAAAAACTAGCTGCTAAACAACCGAGGCTGGTCAATCGCTCTAGGCCACTGCTGCTTACCACACACTGCAAAACAGACGGCTACCAGATTACAGGAGCTTCAATTGGAATGTCGAAGACATCCACCGTACACCCCGGACCTTGCTCCAACAGATTACCTTTTTTTTTCGAAATTTGGATAACTTCTTGCTAGGGAAAAAAATTGCATAGATAGCGATGGTACATACTTTGATTAAATAAATAAATCATATTTTAAAAAATCGACTTTATGTTCCTCCCTTACATAACGCCAATTTCATATGTAAGGACCTAATATATCTTCACTGTTCGGACACTAGTTTTGTTGCATATTGTGTAATTACAATTTATTATATTATTTTCATTCACATAATTATAGTTTACAACATTGTTCTTTTTATCAAACAGTTTGGCGTGCGATCATATCGGGCAGAAGTAAATACAGCGACATGTTCGTATATACTTATCAGATGATGCACGCAACTACAGGTAATATTACTATATGATTGTAAGCCCCGAGTCATTATTGCATGTAATGTTGATGAAGTGATGATTCCTGTTCTGCTGTTATACCTTTTGCGGCTGTGCGTATGCCAACACGAGGTTAGTAGCTTTCGATGTATTTTCTTTTAAAATAAAATTTAACTCACATCAAGTTAGTGTGCCCCGGGGCGAGCAAACCAAGACTTTCCGGGTCAAGCAAAACCTCACCCGTAAGCCGCTGCCTGCTGATTGGTGGACAAACTTCTGGTGCAGGCTTTCCTCTCGGGGTTAGACGGCAGTCACTCCCGTAAAAGCCATATATGCCAAATCAAAAGGAGGAGAAGGAGTAAGCGGACCTCGGGCTCCGAGGTGAATGCCTTACATGCAACCGGGAACAACGCCAAGAATGAAAATAGGTGTTGATCAGAATCACGTGCGAAGTGGGGGCGGAAAGCGAGCTTCCTATAAAGGAAACTTTTTAAATCAGAAGATCAAGATATTGTCGGAAGTTTACGCGAATGTCACATATATTGAAAGAAAACTGTTTTTAACGGATTCTATCGCGATTTATTTGATGTTATTTTCTGATTTTGGTGATGATTTTGATATATTCTACGACATTCTACACAGCGCTTTCGAGACCCAAAGTAAGCATAGTTTAACTAGCTTGTGTTATGGGTTCCAGAATGCGGATAAACATACTTATATACTTTTTTTTTTTGTAAATACATACATATTATACATAGAAACACCCAGACCAATGCAAATAGACATATTCACGCATACAAATATTTGCACTGAGCGGGAATCGAACCCCTGTCGTAGCAGTCGAATGCACTACCGCTACGCCACAGAGGCCGTCTCTCCTCTGCCATTCTTCAACTAATGTGTTTCGCAGCTCGCCCAGATTGTTAGGAGGTGGCATTCTTGATTTGTCACTCCTCTTTAGCAAGTCCCAAACGTGTTCAATCGGATTCATATCCGAGGACCGTGCTGGCCACTCCATCACCGTAACACCAACATGGTTTAGGTATGCCTGTGCTGAGCGAGCACCGTGAGCCCGAGCATTATCCTGCATTAAAATGAAGTCGTTACCAATAAATAGGGCAAATGGCACAACATGTTCCTCTAAAATATCCCTGATATACCGATCAGCAGTCAGACTTCCGCCGTCGACTACCACGAACTCCGTGCGAGCTCCTTAACATATCCCTCCCCAGACCATAATTGCCGCGCACTCACTCTTACTCCTCGAACCTCCTCTAATGCATTTCGGGGCCTGCACCGCCGTAAGTCTCGTGTTCCGACGAACTTGAAGTTGTAGAAAACGGTCATCTCTCCTTGAAGTACACCTTTTCCTGCCTTGTCCTCCTACCTTCACTAGAGAATTCGTCAATCTGTACCGTTTGATGCTACGATGAATCGTTGTTAACGACCGACGAAGTCTTGTGGCAATCGATCTGTAGGATTGACCATTTCTTCTCATTTCATCTGCCCTGATGATTCCAGAAATCATCAGGGCAGATGAAATGAGAAGAAACCTGATTTAACGCTACCAGAGTAGTAGTACCCTGTAGGTTTTGATTCCCGTGCGAGTTTCGAAAATTTGCGGAAATTTGCGGCGTAAACGGCTGTATCTTTTGATTGCTTTGGCTTAGAAGTTTGATTTTTTCACAACTCTAAGGGACAGTAGACCTTTTTTTTTTTTTTTTTTTTTTTTTTTTTTTTTTTTTTTTACATGCGGAAATCCCTTCGGATACCCCCCCCGCTGGGCAGCGGGGGTGGTTATGTCGTGTCTCGACTAAAACCGCACGGTGTCCTCCCCAAGTGTCCGTTGCCGGGTACCCCGGGTAAGCCCTCGAAAGGATAACCCCGGGGTTGCCGGCGGACTTCGGCCGCCACCGCGGCCTCGCCTGGTGGGGTCGGGTTTTATCCCGCTTCGGTGAGTTGGCAGGCGTGTGTAGGGCACACACGACACGCCTCAGCCACGGCCTGCTTCTGTAAGGACGGCGAGTCGGCCAACTGCCGTCCTCAGGCCCCGATCATGGAGGTCGGTAGTCCCGTCCGTAGATGAGTCTGCGGCGTCCTCGCCGCAGACTGCGAAACTCGGGGGGCAGGATTCTCTCCCGCTCCCTCTCCGCCGCCTCTTTCGCGCGCATTACCTGCTCGCAGAAAGAGGCGGAGGGACAGTAGACCTCAGGGCACGCCGCAATAGCGGCGGTAAGGCCCATCATGGAGGATTGGCTGGAGAGGCGACACGGAAGCCTCTCCTACCGACTGACGCAGGTGATCTCAGGGAAGGGGTGCTTCGGGGACCACCTGCATCGGATCAGGAAGGAGCCAACGCCTGAGTGTCATCACTGCGACGCGAGCGAGGACTCAGGGCTGCACACGCTGGCGGACTGCCCGGCGTGGGAGGCGCCGAGGCGTGACCTCGTGGCAGCCATCGGGGTGGGAGTCCTCTCGCTCGGCAGCATGATTGCGGCAATGGTGCGGAGCGCGAGCGCGTGGGCCGCCGCCGCCTCCTTCTGCGAGCATGTAATGCTCGCGAAGGAGGTGGCGGAGCGCGCCCGGGAGAGACTTAGAACTCTCCCGGTCCGCCGAGCCCGCAACTTGCTCGCCGCGCGTCGCAGGCAACTCAGGCGCCGGAGGTCGCTTAACGACCTCCGTCCTCCATGAGCGCAGGCCTGGGGGTGGCGGGGGAGGCCACCTGTCACCCCAGCAGAAGCAGGCCGGGACGGTGGGGCGACTAGCGCCCCTCCCCCAAACCGGGGCAAGACGGGGACACCGTGGTTCCCAAACCCGAGGGGGCCATCTCGAAACCGGAGATGGCCCAGGGTCAGTCGGGGTGCGAGGGATATGCTCTATGGGCAACCTTACACCCCGGCGTCTGTAGACCCGAGACGGCGTGCGGTTTTAGTCGGTTCAAGCCCGACATAACCGCCCCCGCTGGCACGCGGGGGGGTATCCGAAGGGATTTCCGCACGAAAAAAAAAAAAAAAAAAAAAAAGGGACAGTAGACCTGAGTATTAGATATAAATTTCAGTATGATACCTCCTCCACGCGTTCCTGAGAAAAACGGTCTTGACAGACGGACAGACGGACAACGAAGTGATCCTATAAGGGTTCCGTTTTTAGGGATTTTCTTTAGAAAAGCCCTATTGCTATCGAGTTGTCATCGTCGACGTCGTCGTTGCCAATTTTCTGTCACGGTTTTGGGTATGAAGGAGATGAGCTATCGAGTTGCTGTTTTCGGTAATAGATTCGTGCTGGGGTGAACCATTGCAAGATAAAGAAAAATTCCTGAGACGGGCTCAGCCGAATACAAGGGATTTTCTTTTATTTTATCTTTTATCTTTTTTCTTTATCTCAGGGTTCCGTACGTCAAAAGGAAACAAGTAGTCAAAAGGAAATAAGTTGAATTCCTGAGACGAGCTCAGCCGAATACAAGGGATTTTCTTTTATTTTATCTTTATTTTTTTTATTTTTTTTTTCTTTGACGTACGGAACCCTAAAAAGTAATGTAACCCATTACTTTTTAGGGTTCCGTACGTCAAAAGGAAACAAGTTGAATTCCTGAGACGAGCTCGAAAACCTATATGGTAGAGGTTTTCGACCCAAAACCTATAGGGTACTTCCAGTTCACCTAGAATTGTCAATTTTGCTTAAAAGCAAAGTCTTACAGCACACATTAAAAATTAAGGTAAACTTTGGTACCTACACAGATTACATAATATTATTCTAATAGTACTTATAAATTTTCGTGAAAATCTAAATTTGCCTATATCTTTTAAACGTGACGATTCAGGATCTTGATTTTTTACACTTAATTGGGACTATAGACCTCAGTATCTGGTATAAATTTCATCTTGCTAGGTCCACCCGTTCCTCAGAAAATCCGTGGTGACACACGGACAGACAACAGAGTGATATTATAAATGTCCCTTTTTTACCTTCTGAGATACTGAACCCTAAAAGCAGCAAATAATATAGCTGTGGTAGAAAAATACTAAGAATACAAGTAAAGAGGTTTCCTAGGTGACAGGGGGGTACTGTGCCAGAAAGCCTACTCGTGGCAATGCCTCTTTTCCATTCCTTAGGGGAGACGTTCTTGCTTACGGCTAATATTTTGCAGAGGGCCTGGAGGTGATGGTTGGAAGGCTACTCGTCGACCTGGCAGGAGCAGGCTCAGTGTAGCAACACTTCGTGTTCGCATGTATACGTGTCTTAGTACTTGCGTTAATAGACTATATAGCGGTCTATTAAGTACAGAGATCGAAAGATTACTTAATGCTTATGATATGATTTAATTAATGGGCAAGGCCACCGAAAGTGTTCACCCTATTATCAATGTAATTTTTTGCAAGCCAGGACAGTGATCCCTGTGAGCATAGTATTTAAATCCATTTTCTATGTTCATAGGTTACATACGTGGTAAATTATGACTCGCAAGTGGAGCTCTGCGACCCGGAGAGCAAGTCTTTTGTTGATATTTCGGGCCTTAAAGTAGACAGATTCAACGAAACCATCGCCTTCTTGGACGGATACCTGGAGTTTTTTAAAGAAATTGGTCATAATACTATGGTAAGATATCATATCTACTTTCGAAACGACTTCCGTTTGATCGCAAATATGAATATCCCAATATGTAAGTATATTTTGGTGTATAAGATCTTCGTAGCTCAAGCCATCTGTATCCTGGCAGGTACACTTGCTGATTGACGGACGAGATCTGGCACAGGCTTCACTCTCAAGGTTGGAAGATCGGACGCCAGTCACGACCGTAAAAGATATATGAAATTAAGAAAAAGAGTAGGAGAGCGGACAGGAACGAAATGCAACCGGGGCTAACACTGTGATGATGATTAATATGTAGATTTGCTCATAAATACTTATTTTATTTTGTTTCTAGTATTTGTTATTATAGCGGCAACAGAAATACATATGTGGACAACTGACTAGCTATCACGGTTCATGAGATACAGCCTCGTGACAGACAGACGGACGGACAGCGGAGTCTTAGTAATAGGGTCCCGTTTTACCCTTTAGGTACGGAACCCTAAAAAGGAATGAGCACCTTCCAAAGCGGCTTGTGATTCTTCTTTCTCTTTAGCTACTTTCTCTGTATTGGCTCGTATTGAAATTTAGATAACCTTTGATTTATTATTATGTTATAGAAACGAATTGATTACTTATACTAAATTTGTTTCCAGGTAGAAATCGTATTAGAGAAGGAAGCTTCTGGAAAGTACGAACTAATGTTTTCACATGAGATTTATGAATTCTGCGATGAAGTTGCATTGGGCAGTGAGAGCATCTACTACAATCATATAAAAAACGTGAACTTTCCTAAACAGTGTCCTTTTGAACCGGTTAGTATAGGTATTTCTAAAACAATTTGGATATGTGGGTGTGATCGTTTGATCAAATTGTCTAAAACAGGGTGTGTCCCTGTTTTAGACAATACGATCAACGATTTCCAGAATTATTGTTGACTTCAGATTGGTAAAATTAGTATAGTACCTACCTACGATACTTACAGACCGTTATTCATACAGTAAAATTCCTTTCGTTTTTTTTTTCTGTACAGGGCAAGTACAAAATCACAGAGCTAGTAATCAGCACAGAGGACATGCCAGCGAACAGTAGTACATGCGGCAGGTATCGGGTCTACCTCAGTCTCTTCAACATTGCAGACAAAGAACGCAAGGAAGAAAGGGAATTAATGTTTTGTCTTCATATTAAAGTGATTGTAGAAATGGCCTGATGACTATTATGTACATACCTAGCAGAAAATACATATTTTGTCAATGGGAAATTGTTTTTGTTATACCTTTAGGTTTGGTTTCCATATTGTGTAAAAGATAATTCATAATAGATAAATTCTGACTAAGCCAATTACTAGTGTAAGTCGATTTGAACCTGAGATGGAACTCGGAGGTGTCTAACTACCTTCTAACGATTTCTAATTTTATTTCTAACCAGCTGTACTACGCGATTTTTTTCTTGTTTCTTGGCTTCTAATAGTCGTAGAGTGAAGTCAAATAGCCTATAACCTTCCCTGAGAACTGGACTATCAATTGTAAAAAGATTTCAAATAGCACTGGTATTTCTAGAGAATAGCGCGTTCAAACGTCCAAACAGACTCTTCAGCTTTATTATTAGAAAGTAGATTGAGATAGATTTGAGAGTATAGAGCCAAATTTTACACTATACATAGAAATAATATCAATTTATAAATGGATGTAATAAAATACAATTTAAAAGGTAATTATATGATTTATTGAATCTGAAATATGAGACTAAGTATCTATTCAGCATCAGGATTATTTACAGCCTCGTCATTACTCGACTCGTAAGAGACAGGGTCTTTGGCTTTTACTGTAGTCTTTTCATCTTCATCTTCTTCCGAACTAACCTTAGCTTTCTTTAATTTTATGTCTTTTTCCTCTACCTTAACTTTATGTTTCTTGGCCTTGTGTTTCTTGTGTTTCTTTGATGTACTTTTTTCCGTGTCTGCTTTCGTTGTTTCTTCTGTGGGCTCAGGTGTTGTTGATGTTAGAAGAACTTCTTCACTACTAGAAGAACTAGAGTCAGATATCTCTTCCTTTTTAGATTTCTTGGACTTCTTGTCTGCCTTCGCTGGCGTTTCCTCTTTCCTAAAATTTGCAAGTGGAACATTACATATTGTTAAAACGGGTAATTGAAAGATAGTATGTTAAGTATAATAAGATTTAAGTTTAACGTTCTCATCTATCGCTTCGACGAGTATTTTGAATTATATCTACACTTGAACAAATTACACAGAAATTTATTAGATGTGACTTTATGCCTGTCTACTATTTGTTTTTCTCCTAGCACGGGCGTTTTACCAAATTTTACAGTATGTCAAAAATGCAGGATGAGCGAGACGGTCTTCTGAATTGGGTTTAGTTATTGACAAGAAATTGAAATCCTCACAGCCGAGTGTGTCTAGCAGTGGACAGTTTATAAAAAGCAACAATATGGTTAATGTAAAGTATTCATATTATTAATGAAAACGTGCAAACTTACCTCTGCCTAAGCACTTCCTTGCCGTCATCATCGCTGCTACAAAATAAAAACTAAGTTATTTTTTAACATTTCTTAGTGTAGGTTAGTCCATTTTTGTGACATAAGGACACCGTGTTTACATTAGGACTCATTAGAGTGGCAAAAACATGAGGTGGGGATCCCTAAATAAATACTTTTGATAGTACTATTTGAATCCAGCGAACTGGAGTATCGTAGTAGAACCACCGAGTATATTAAGATAGAGGTTTTTGATAACTCCTATCCATTAATGGTTCCTACAACGAACATAAAAACAAAACTCTTAGCTTCTGATTAACATTGCCAGCCTCAAAGCAATAATCTTTGAATCATTTTAATATGTGCAGTTAATTAATAATACTCAGAAATTACCTGTCATCTGAGTTGTTAGTCATGTCAGCCTTGTTACTGCTGGAAATAGAGATTACTATCATTAAGTAACCCAAATAAGGTTCGACAGGAATTTTTGAAAGAAAGAAAATATATGTGCATATAACAATAGGTGTCCGAGCCTAAATAGGTCGTCACCTCAGCATAAATGCTGCCCATCACATGCTCACAAGGATACATTGATGACAAGATCTCTTCAAAAAGGGTTATAAAATTTCACAGGTTTGTAAGTATGACCAACGTTATTTTACTTACCCATCATCGTCGTCAGATTCCCTGAAAATTAAATTAGTGTTATAAAATTTAAATGATTTAAGAGGCCCCAGTATTAGGTCTCCATCAAGATCTCCAGGACCCAAGCCATTCTCACCCGCAAGTCGCCCTGTTAATTGACAGACGAGGCTTTTGGCGCAGGTTTTTTATTGGGGTTGGGGGTAAGACGATAGTCGCTCCCATACATATCTACCTTATTTATACTCTGTCCAACCATTAATTAACTTTTCACAGCTCAATTTCTCATCAAATAGTTATGTCCTATTCGATTTAACACAACAATCGACTTTATTTTTGAAGAAGTTGCAATCGATTTTGTACATTGATAATATTATTTTTGTTCGATATTTTCATATTCTTTATAGACTTCTTCTTTGTATATCTGGGGTTTAATAGACTTAACTAATAATCAAAGACGATTTATTATAATAAAATAATGTTTACACACGAAAAAAAACAATTAAAATAGGTACTATATACTAGAGTCTGGCTAATGAAAGTAGGCCCTGGAATTATTTGCGAACTTTTTATATAGCAACTCTGTATGAACGTCAACGTCAATTTGACAAGGTTGTCGTTCGGTATCTCTGTTTACAAATTGTATGCGTTTGTGTAAATTGTGATTCTAATTACGGCTTAAAATGAACAAATCTATCAAAAGTGGTGTACGAAATATGTTGTTTTGCATGATTGGCAAGTTCAACGAAATACAACAACAGCGTGATGCCGCGTTTAAACAAAAACAAGATTGTCTACGTGTGGTGTTGAATTTCATAGGTTAGTAGACAATATTATTTTGATACTTTAAACACCTACCTATCCAGTCGTCCTAATAAAATTTTGATTTATAATTTACGTATCCTTCCAAATAAGTTACCTACGCTTCTCTATGTATTGAATAAAACTAATTATATTCATTCGTATATCGCATCAGTCAACCAATAATTCATTTTAATAACATCACCTATGTTTTACGTATACTCATAATGAATTTTAATTTTAAAACGATTACCTTTCTTTAACAGAGAATCTGCAAGATGTCGAAGGAGTTAATGAAATAGTAAGAACTATTGAAAATCTCACTGAATTAGAGCAGAAAGATAGGATAATAACCCAGAATCAGTACTTAGAAGAAATAGCGTAAGTTCTCAGGATTGGAAGAAAATGACTGATCATGTGATACGTATATTGAAAATAAATATAAAGAACGTGATAAAATAACAGAAGAAAATTTAGAAAGTTTTATTATAAATGTTAGAGACAGCGAAACTAGTGACAGTGATGAATCTTTTGGCATTGAAATGTTAGAATCTGATTTTGATTATGATGAATAAAACTAAGTTATTATGTGTGGAATATTATCGTATTTTATTTCCCTATTTATTTTCGGATTCTGCCCATATTTACCTCATATACCAACACCTATATATTCCCTAACATAATTTTCTTATACAGTCTATATATATGATATTTTTAATAATGAATTGCCAGGTATCAAAGTAGGTTATTCCAATTCTCATAGTATGATTTTAGTGTTGTCATGCATGTATTTTTTAAATTTGCCGCCAATATTCTGGGGCCAGCTTTCGTTAGCCAGACTTTAATCCCCCGCATACCCCCGCCGGCCAGCGGGGTTGGTTATGTCGGATTCAAACCGACTAAAAACGCACGGCATCCCGGGTCTTCAGACGCCAGGATGTAAGGCATTACCCTTGCACCCTGGCTGACCCAGGGCCATCTACGGTTTCGAGATAGCCCCCATGGGCTTGGGAACCACGGTGTCTACGTCTTGCCCCCGGAAAGAGTGTCGGGGGGCGCAGCGCACCGCCGCCTCTCCGGCTTGCTTCTGCAAGGGTGACAATCCGCTCCACCTTTCACCCCCAGGCCTGCGCTCATGGAGGACGGAGGTCGATCAGCTACCTCCGACGCCTCTGTCGCGTCCGCGACTCGCGGGCTCTGCGAATCGGGAGAGACCTGAGTCGTTTGCTCCTTCCTGCTCTGCCACAGGTGGTCCCCGAAGCGCCCCTTCCCAGAGATCACCTGCGTCAAACGGCTCGCGTGTCTTGGTTTGCAGCGAACACAATCGATCCAAAATGTAACTGTTTTTATTGTGCGAGTGAATTATCGTATATTATAATTTAACCGAGACATTTAAAGCATTTTAGTATACATGATTACGCAGTTTATTTATTTATTGCCACGAATTTCCAAGTTTACTTTTACGAATAATGTAACGATAACGTTATGAAACCGCTGTCAAAAGTAAAATAAATGGTTGAACAGAGTATAGTTATACTATGTTCTCGCCCACACTCACAGATTAGTGCAAGTCCTGTTGCACTCGTACTTGCATCGAGTGAGTTGAATCTGACACTTTTTATGCACCAATGCCGTTCTACGTCTTTGTAAAATAAAATCATCGACTAAGCCAATAAAATTTAAGTATACATTATATCTACCTACCCACAAATTTAAGAAAATATAAGTAATTGGTACAATATATATTACAGTACATTATACATTACATCTATATATATATATATATTCACGATGTAGATAATTGGGAATTGATATCCAAACACTTTATATTGAAAATTAATTGATATATAATATATAAGTTAGATCAGTGAGTTAAAAAAAGTTCTTTTCTTTTATTTTGGATCAGTTCAGATTTGTGTGTTTTAAAAACTGTATTTTAGTGACTGTATTACTGAGTCAGTGTCGAAGGTAACTTCGGTAGTATAGACGAACCTGTAAAGGTTTTTTGACAACTTATACATTATACCCCATAATGGCCCTAATAAAAAAAAAATTACTTACTCCACGTCATCCCAATTAACGGACCATTCCTCGTGGGTTATGCCGGAGCGGAACACTCTTCTGCAGTTTTGCCTGAAATAAAAAAAAATGTCAATAATGGCAATTTTTTTTATAAAATATAAAAGTACAGGAAGCCGACGACTCTTTAACTATAACGAGCGAAGACGCACGCGCACATAGCCACATAGTAATCAGTTTATTTCGTGTAATATAGGAAGTACAAAATTGTTACAATAAAAAATATGATCTTCTATGCTCCGCCAACAGGCGTATGAAAAATATATTTAAATGGTCATATTATTCTGAAGGGCAAAAAGGCAAAATGTAAATAAGAACTTCAGTAAATATTAGCATCAGTGTTAATCTAGTTACGAGGATCTCAACACATTTAAATCGCTTCGCCAGGTGCAAGTAGCCGCGCTTTGACGATATACGTACAGTCAACGTCAAAATTAGCATCTCATATTCTAATATACCTATTTACTTACTTCCGTACTTATTGAAAAAAAAACATACTTCTTTATATAATAAATAATATATAATACAAATAATAAATACAAAGTTTTCAGCATGTTCGCAACGAATTTTGATACTTATGGGTATATGTGGCATGCTATAAAAAAAAACGGCACACCGTCTTCAAACCTGCTTATAAATTAATTTGAAATACGATCAGTTCTCGCTCGGTACTCATAATCATCTCGCAGTTACCGTAAATTTCGAAAATTATTTGCAAATATATCCAAATAATATGAAGTTACGTGTTGCTCAAAACTAGAATTTTACCTATAATATCATTTAAAACGTTTTTTGACCAACCTTTTTGGTCACAACTAGGTACGTTTGACTCTGCGTGATCACGCGCCGCCAGTGGGCCAGATTTCGCAGGAGGCGTCGCCGCCCCGTAGATGCGGAGGCCCGAGAGGCGGAGTTGTTAGAGGCATACAGGGAAGCCAGTAGGACCCTCCGAGCGGCAATAAGGCGGGCCAAAATTGAGGCCCGCCGCGAACTTCTAGAGACGTTGGAGCGGGATCCGTGGGGGCGGCCCTACCTTATGGTTAGGGGCAAGCTGCGCCCTAGGGCCCCGCCGTTGACCCGGTGTATCCAACCAGAGCTGCTCGAGAGGGTGGTTGGCTCCCTGTTCCCAGCGCCGGCGGTGGAACATGTTCCACCGCAGATGGCTCCGTCTCGGTCGCCCTTGGCGCCCGACATGGATGACGACGACGTGCCCGAAGTCACTTGGGTAGAGCTAGAGCTGGCGGTGAGAAGGCTCAGAGCCAAACACACCGCCCCGGGACCTGACGGCATTCCAGGCCGAGCATGGGTCCTTGCTCTAGTTGACGATGCTCTCGAGCCCTGACTGAGAGGGCTTCTCAGCGCATGTATGGAGCGGGGCCAGTTTCCGAAATTGTGGAAGACGGGGAAACTGGTCCTCATCCGAAAGGAGGGGCGCCCGGCAGACTCGCCGTCCGCCTACCGGCCCATAGTGTTGCTCGACGAGGTTTGCAAACTCTTTGAAAGAATAGTTGCGAAGCGCCTCGTCGAGCACCTCTCAAGAGTGGGGCCGGACCTGGCGGATGACCAATATGGCTTCCGCCAGAGGCGCTCCACCGTGGATGCCATCATGCGCGTGAGGGCTCTGGCGAAGGATGCAGGCGCCCGGGGTGAGGTGATGTTGGCGGTGTCTCTGGACATCGCCAACGCGTTCAACACCTTGCCCTGGAGTTGCATTAGGGAGGCGCTCGTGTATCACGAAGTGCCTCCCTACCTTCGCCGCATAGTAGGGGCGTATTTGTCGGAGAGAGCCGTCATCTACCCAAGTATGACCGGTCTAGGTCAGCGTGAGATGTCGTGCGGTGTTCCGCAGGGGTCGGTGTTAGGGCCGCTCCTGTGGAACATCGGCTACGACTGGGTGCTTCGCGGTGACCTCATAGGCGGTGCCGCCGTCACATGCTACGCGGATGACACGCTCGTGAGGGCGTGTGGCAGGACGTACCGTGAAGCAACCCTAAAGGCCACGGCCGCGGTTGCCCAAGTCGTGGGGCGGATCCGGCGGCTGGGTCTCGAGGTGGCTCTGCACAAATCCGAGGCCTTGTTTTTTCATGGGCCTCGGAGCGAGCCACTTGATGGATCCAGCCTAATGGTAGGAGGCATTAGCATCGGCATCGAGCCCCAAATGAAGTATTTGGGGCTCATACTCGATGGCCGGTGGGACTTCGGTAAACATCTCCGAAGTTTGGTCCCCAAGCTGAAGGGCACAGCTAACGCTTTGGCGCGGCTGCTGCCCAACATGAGGGGATCCGATGACTCCTGCAGGAGACTCTACGGGGGGATCGTGCGGTCCATGGCATTATATGGGTGCCCAGTGTGGGCGGAGGCCCTGAAGGCCAACAATGCCCGGCTGCTGCGGGAACCGCAGCGGGTGATGGCCAACAGGGTCATAAGGGGGTACCGCACCGGCTCCTTCGAAGCGGCGAGTCTCCTGGCCGGAACTCCACCATGGGACCTGGAGGCGAGAGCCCTTGCAGCCCTTTACAAGTGGCGCAAGGAGGCGCTGGAGCTGGGATGGAATCCTGAGCCTCCAGAAATCGAGGCCCAGAAATCCCAGCTTCGCCAGGCCATCCTGGTGGAGTGGAAGGAACGACTTGGGCAACCAAGTGTAGGGCACGCCGTTGTAGAGGCGGTAAGACCCGTCATGGAGGATTGGCTCGAGAGGCGACACGGAAGCCTCTCGTACCGACTGACGCAGGTGATCTCCGGCATGGGGAGCTTCGGGGACCACCTGTTTCGGATCCGGAAGGAGCCAACGTCTGAGTGCCACCACTGCGACGCGAGTGAAGACTCGGGGCTGCACACGTTGGCAGAGTGCCCGGCGTGGGAGGTCCCGAGGCGAGAACTCGTGGCGGCAACCAGGGTGAGAGTCCTCTCGCTCGGCGCTATGATTGCCGCCATGGTGCGAAGTGCGAGCGCGTGGGCCGCCGCCGCCTCCTTCTGCGAGCAAGTAATGCTCGAGAAGGAGACAGCGGAGCGAGCTCGGGAGAGATTTAGAACTCTCCCGGCCCGCCGAGCCCGCAACATGCTCGCCGCGCGGCGCAGGCGACTCAGACGCCGGAGGTCGCTCAACGACCTCCTTCCTCCATGAGCGTAGGCCTGGGGGTGACAGATGAGGCCGTCTGTCTCCCCAGCAGAAGCAGGCCGGGGCGGCGGCGCGACGCGCGCCCCCCCTCTCCGGGGCAAGGTGGGGACACCGTGGTTCCCACACCCGAGGGGGCCATCTCGAAGCCGTAGATGGCCCAGGGTCAGCCGGGGTGCGAGGGAAGTGCCTTATTAGGCCACCTTACACACCGACATCTGAAGACCTGAGACGGCGTGCGGTTTTAGTCGGTTCAAGCCCGACATAACCACCCCCGCTGGCCGGCGGGGGGGTATCCGAAGGGATTTCCGCACGAAAAAAAAAAAAAAAAAAAAAAAAAGGTACGTTTGACTAATTTTGTCAGTCAAAATTAGTTTTGATTATTAATCGCTCGGATTTGTACCGTAATTATTATGGACAGACGTTCCAATTTCCAACTATTCTATACCTACATATAATCGGTTCTTAATGGATATCCTTTCAGCTGACGCGTCTTCTAGATTATTAAAAAAATTACAAATATAAATTTTAACATTATAAAAGATCTTACTCGACATCCTTGTGTATAGCGCATGAAATGAATTGGCGATTCCTATATATTGATGTGTATAAGAAGGGTCCATGGCAACTGTGACTTTTCGGGTCAATTTTGCAAGCAGATATTACGCCTATTACCGTCTCCTTGCCCTTGCATCTCACAATCAGAGGACCGCCATGATCATTCTAAAAAGCAACAATTATTATAAATAAGCACAAAATTATAATTTACAAGCTATGTCTCGCAGCGTCGCCCCCGTGGCACCTATTTATGACATACATGCGCGTAATTTACTAGTTCTACAATAATGTATGGAAATTTGACCGCTACTCTGCTGTCCTGGGTAGTATCTGGGTATATATATATAAAGTATAGATAAATCTCACCAAGGGAGGGTGACTTGGGGCGTAGTTCTGACCTCTGCAATGAAGTCATACGGAAAACAGCGACGTCTGTGTATGTGACATGGCGCAACCCTCACGTAACAGCATGGGTTTCCCAGGTTAAAATATACGAAACCCTCCGTACCCAAATATCCATCAGAAGGTGGCAAGTGTGCTGCAAGCATTCACATGCCACGATAATCACTTACCCCTGTACGCTTCGTAGTAGTAATTACCAACCTCACAAAATCCTCCCTGCATCGAAGATCTCCTCGCAGTGTAATCATTAGGCTCCCTCAAATGTCTTCCAAGATCTATGTTGATTGAATTGCTAGATAATTCATCATCGGCGCTTTCGTGACGTCTGGTTTCCACATCCGTGCAATTAGCGTATCTTTTCTATGAAATCAGTAATATTATTGGATATTCGTTTTTCGTGATTGTTGAACTTTGAAATTAATATAATTCATTAGATTACTTAAACATACTAAGGGCCTATACAATGCGATGCGAATTCTCCGCAAGCGTATGCGCATGAATTACGTTCAGTGCGTAGCGGATTGGTACAATCATAGGTTACCGTCTACGAGCTGCGAGTCTGTAAATTTCTTCGGCGTCACTCTATTTAGTCTATTCTACTAATCTACTCTATTTAATTTGAAGGGCTTACACTATGGTGTCATTAAAGGGATACTTACGTCACAGACTTCACTAAGCCTCTTCATCACGTCTTTAGTACAAATCATATACTGTGTGATAATCTCTCTGAATCTTTGGGCCCATTTTTTAGCACACTGTTCATTATCCATTATGCACACCTTTGCTTCTTGCAGACATTTAGCATTTTTAGGTATGTGCACTTCTTTTTGACGACGATATACACCCTAAGTTATAAAAATAAAATCGATTAAATTTAGGATGATTGGGTGTAAATTACTTGAAAAATCTAAAATGTTTACCTCTCTGAAGTTATTGCCACTACCCCATCCAGCTATCCATCCTTTAGTGCCAGGCTTTTCTAATTCTCTACTAATATTATTATAGACGATAGGACAAACGGCGAATTCACATCCATTTTCTTTAACGCCGAACTTAAAAGGCTTGTCTACCTTAACTATTGCGATGTCGTTAGATGACCATTTAATGCTATCTTGGAAATCGAACTTGTAGTCTATGCAATAAAAAAGAAGAATGATGACAAGCGAAAACAAATATTTAGTAATCACTGTAAACTTTGAATATGCATTATTGAATGATCTCTTTAACGTGATCATTCAATCATGTGTGATATCTTCGAAAGGGTCAGTATAATGTAGAATTTCTTGGTGTATAAAAATAATTCATTACGTCACGATAATTCATTCAATCAAAAACTATGGAAATGTGTAAATACCGGGCTCCAAATATCAAACTTTGCAATTTGGAGCCCGGTATCCAGTAAGAAGACGTTAAGAAGACGTTAAATAATTCAATAAGCCTTTTGAGATAAATATGTATAAAAACTCACTTTTAGGTATACATTTCCAAACAACTCTGCGCCGATGCTTACAAACACATTCGTCATTCTTATAATCGAAGCTGTCGACAAACTTGGTGGTACCAGAGACGATGTAGAATCTATCAGCGTCTTCGACACATGCAGCAGAAGTGAGCACGTAGTAGGGGTCAACGACGACTCCACCGCATAACCAACCTCGATATTTGTGAGCTTTAGCTGATTCTTTTGTTAGTTGGAGATATACCTGCATCATTGTTATACGTTTAAGTTCGTCCTCATTTTCTAATGAAACAATACTAAGATGATGTAAAAGATTTTAGTAGTCTCTTAATATTCTTCTTTATATTTTAACTTTGAAATATTGCTTTCAAGTAAAATATTTTTAAAAGACTACTCTATAAAAATTAAAAAAATGACGTTGATTAAATTTATAAGTGGTAGTAAATCGTGCTATATTGACTCTCATTATTTGATATCATAAAAATGTAAGTACTTTGATAAATAAGATAGTTATATAATACAATATTAGTCACTGTTATTTACTTTGAAAATGAAGTCAAGCCTTTGTAAACAATAAATTTGTTTTAGAAACCATAGAAGTACATATACACATAGCGATTAATGACGTATCAGATCTCCAAGTAGGAATAGAAAATAGCTAAATTTTTTTATATAAAGCAAGAAATAGTGTGAAGCTAAACAGCAACTTGGATGCTGAGGCCTTTATGATATACTAACCATATAAGGTCGCTTCGCTTTTTCCGTCCTCTTGCTAAACAAAATTCGCCTAGTATCTACAGCAGTTTTATTTTCGGAATCCCAACCCTCGTCGGGTATTTCGTCTGGTTCCTGAACGTCATGTTTATCATGCTTTTTATGTTTTTTATCGTGATGAGTCTTATCCGTATCTTCAGAATTTTTATTATGTTGTTTTGAAGGTGATGCTATAACTAAACCTGCAATAAAGTTTTTGAAAGTTTTGTTTTCATTTATCACTCATCTCATTTTGTGTGTGAGAAATTTTATCCGTAATTCATCATCATGCTCCTAGTTGCGTCCAAAGTTTACACTTTGGAGCCCGGAGTTTGTTTTTTTTTTTTTTTGAGTGATTTGTTGACTTTTACGAAAGTGACTGCCGCCATCTGACCTCCCAACCCCGAGAGGAAAGCCTGCATCAGAGCCTCGTCCGTTGTTTAGCAGGTACACCGACCAGCGGGGTGCGACTGGTTGGATCACCTCCAAGTTTGGTGCACCCTGGGCAACGTGGCCGATGACGCATCATTGATTGTTCCTCTGGACTAGCTGGCGTCGACGTCAACGGCAAGAGTCTGACCAACCGGCCCTTTTCAGGGCCAGCTGACCCCATTGCACGAGGGGGTCGGGGTATGGCGGGCCTGCAAGGCCCGCGGGGGGGGGGTCGTTCCAGGTACCCCTCTGCTCTTATCAGAGGGGACACTGCGAATGGCCCAGGGTCAGTCGGATGCTCTATGGGTAACCTTACACCCCGGCGTCTGTAGACCCGAGACGGCGTGCGGTTTTAGTCGGTTCAAGCCCGACATAACCGCCCCCGCTGGCCGGCGGGGGGGTATCCGAAGGGATTTCCGCACAAAAAAAAAGGTACACCGACCAGCAGGTGAGGTTGAATTCGGCTCCGAATGGTAGGGTCCTGTGCACCAAAACTTTATCCAAAATTAATACAGGTGTGGAGAAAGCACAAAATAATGTTGAAATAGATATACATAATATAATCTTACCTATTAAAACCAAAAGAGTCACCAGAAGTGGGGTAAGTCTCGTCATTTTGTGGCAAAGGACGATCCCAGAAGGATCGCAGAAAGTAATTTAATTTTATAATTTAATGGTAAAGTAATTAATTTCTCAATTTCTGGACTGATATGCTTCGTTGAAGCTAATTATTTTGTATCCGGTGGATATCTTACGCACGAAATATATAGGTAATTAAGTTTGTTCAAGTTAATTAAAACAATATGACAGTGACGTAATAGTTGAGGTTTTGGATTTGCAATTATGAGGTGGTGGATTGTAATCCCACCCAGCATGCCATCGATGTGAAGCCTTTCCTAACATATGCGACCAAGCTTAGTTGGAGGAGTTACGAGAATACTAGTAAATTGAGGTCTTTAAAAAACTTATAAATAAAACTTGAATTCATTACACGTTGTATTATTTATGTTGTAAACCAGTAACATCAATCCATTATATATTATCATATTCTTTTTTCTTGGAGTGTATAGATATCTGCGTCCTGATTATGTATTTTGTGCAAAACAATTGGGAAATGACGAAGAGGTCATTTATATCATATATAAAAATATATAAATAACATATAAAAAGAATTGTGTCGACAGAAGGAATTTATTTAAAACTACACTAGACAGATAGATGATAATATATACTTTTGTAAATTTGTAAATTAATTGTGTCTGTACATTGGAGATATTTAAAAACAACTTGGGTTATGTTAAATGAACGATCCTGAACACGTTTTGTTTTTAATTCTTGTCTGTTTGTTCGCCATAGACGCAAAAACAACTGAAGGGATTTTGATGCGGTTTTTTTATTAGAAAGGTTGAAGAACCGGAGATATGACCAAAAAAGATAACCGACCTCCGCGTGGGCGGAGCCGCAGGCTTCAGCTAGTAGCCTAAATAAATATAAGTAATTCATCAGTCATCACTCGCTGTGGCAACAAACTTGAAATTTTGGCAGCTGATGCCTTTTATGTTGTAGGCAATGGGTGCTCATTAACAAAATAATCAACTGCAAAAAAGCGTCCGAAGTTTGCAATTTAGAACCCAAGGTCCCCTTATTATTTTTGTTTGTTATGTTGGTTTTTCCGTTAGCGACTGCCATCTGATCTCTCAACACTGAAAGGAAAGCCTGCGCCAAGGCCTCGTCGGTTGTTTAGCAAGTGAACTGATTTGTTGGAAGGTCGGCTTGGGGCTCAAGGATTTTGGTAGGCCAGGGCCTTACCGATATCATTAAAACCCATAGTTTATATTGAAATACAACTTTAATTAACGAATTGATATACCTATACAATATTATTAACGAATATCAATTCTACCAAGCTACCGCTGCGCACAGATTTAATAATTTTATAACACTTATTTTGTTGGTCGCAAATGGTACGAGGAATCTGGTGCGATGCGTTTTCTAATCCCCTAAAGTGAGGTGCACACGGGAACACGACGCGTCGCCTCCTTGGGCCTTGTTTTATTGTTTTTATTATACCTACATACGTTTTAATCGTTACTGTTATTGTATCGTTCACAAAACTGTTTTAAACAGTTTGCCTTTGAACTCAGTTGAGTCTCAGTAACGTTTTGTTAAGTTCTTCTGCTACAGTGAAGCCTAACCCCAACTGTTAACCCCAGGCTCGCGCCCATCCTTCTGGTGCGCCTGGTGTGCCTTGTATGACACGGGAGAGAGAGTGCTAGACCTCTCCCGTACCTTTTCAGCCGCCTCTTTTCGCTTCCTCGCTGCCGACAGTGGCCAGCACCGGGATCTGCAGCGTGAGTACCGGGGTGCGAGGGCAATGCCTTATGGGGCCACCTTACACGGCGTGCGGTTTTATTCGGTTCAAGTCCGACATAACCTCACACACTCTGCTAGTGTGTGAAGCGGCGTATCCACGGAACAGCCCCGGCAGTGGTGACACTCGAGCGTCGGCTCCCGGCCTATGATGCAGGAACTCACAGAAACAGCCATGCCCAGTGAGCACCTGCTTCAGCCGGTAAGAGAGGTTACCGTGGCGCCTCTCCAGCCATTCGTCCATGATGGGTCTTCACTTCGGTTTATTTATTATTCCATTATAATTTAATTATCTTATTTTATGTTCAAAATACCAAATGTCGATTGATTAATAATATTCTAATTATTAAATATTTTTATTCTGGTAATTAAATTTTCGTAATGCCTAATTTCAATTAACTATATTATACATTCAAATAAATAATCTTAATTTAACATATATAATGTATTTTCTTGTTGCCAAAATTATTTAATACGGGTTTATGAATGACCTGAAATAAATTTTATTGTGTTTTATTATATTTATTTTTATTTACAAATGTGTTTTTCCTGTCAAATGGTGAAAGATTTTTTCCAATAAGTGCAGTGGTTCTGAAGTTTACTGTTGTAGTGGGTATAAATCCAATAGTCTAGCTGGGTTAATCTTGGTGAACTTGGGGCACCTTTGACGACTGGTATGCGGGTACTTTGAGATCAAGGAAGAAACGACTGTGAGTTATTATTACCCAAAATGGTGTGTGCAACTCACGCAGGGTTTTCTCGTACCGATTGGAAGTTGCTAGCAACTCTCTCAACGCAATTGCTGCGTTCGTGACTAGTACTCTGGTTCAATTATTGAAACCTTAACAAGCAAGATACGGACAAGCAGACGGGATCGGTTGGTGGTCACCAGTATCCCACTTATCTGTTACTTTTTGTTGCACCCCCCTGTTTGTTCCCATAGGATTATCTAGCAAAGACAAATTGGATTAATATGCACTGCATGTAGTCGATTGTAGCAGATTTTTATCCCGCAGACTATTTACACATGGGGTATTTCAGGCTTAGGCCTCTAATTACCCCAGATATGAACAAACTCACAGAATTCAGCCTCTCTTTATTAATTTAAACTTTTGCACAGCAATGAAATTGTACAAAAGTGGACTTAATGCCAGAGGCATTTTCTACCAGTCAACCTTTGGGCGATGCAGAGATAAGTCACAGTAGGTGCTCGAAGGATTCTAATAAAAGTTTGATTTACAATGGTACAATAAATATTACTACTCTTTATGCTATTAGGTTAGGGATTAGGGATTGGACACAATTAATTCAAGACAAATAATACTTTCTAGGTGTTTCTCTGTATAATATGTATTTATTTACAGAGGAATAGTATTTAAGTATGTTTAACCGCATTCTAAAACCAATATGATAAATTCTGCTAAGTTTGGGGCTAAATGGCGCTGTGTAATATGGGCTAGAGTATTTATTTATTATTGTTTACAAATTTATTATATAAACATCTATAAAATTCACAAAATTGTGAATCTGGGAAAGTAACTAAACTTCGATGACATTGAAATTCAGTATGTTTACAAACTTTTTATGTTTGATAAAATGGAGTTGTAGTCTTTTCGGTTAACACAATGTGGACAGGTGGTCCCACCCAGTCGGGGTGCGAGGGATATGCTCTATGGGCAACCTTACACCCCGGCGTCTGAAGACCCGAGACGGCGTGGGGTTTTAGTTGGTTCAAATACGACATAACCGCCCCCGCTGGCCGGCGGGGGGTATCCGAAGGGACTTCCGCACGAAAAAAAAAGAAGGTGGTCCCACCCAGGTGGAATACGCTCATGGACCACGGGCAATAAAGGTAATAAAATGTTGATTATAGACCTAACTAACATTTCATGCAGTCTACAGTTCTACACTACTAAATTAGTATTTTTGTTTGTCTTTCTCAGCTATTAATCTGCGATGGGTACACTCTGCTATGTATATATTTTTGGCATCGACAATAGTTGTCAGCTAAATATTTCAGATAAACAAAATCATTATCATTAGTAAAAGAAGTGTAAAAGAGTGGCGTGAGTTTTTATTACCAGGTTCGTTTCTTACAGGCTTTACCTATTGCCTTGCAAACCTGACTGTAAATATAAATATCGAAGCAATACATCTTGACATTCATAAGTGTTACGTGTCTTGACTAAAAGGCAAATAACGAAACATACAATTATCTCAAATAAACTTTATTATTTATTAATTAAAAATTTTACACATTTGTTGCGTTTGCTTTGCCGACAGTTTTGGTGTCGTTATGAGCTCGAAGTATGAAGCCGCTCTCTGAAAACACTTTGTCATCCACTGGCGCATCATGCGCTCTGACGACGGGGCCTGGCACGGTTACAACGGATGGTGTCGACGACTCATAGATGTTTGGCTCAGGTTTCTCGCCCGGTCCCAACTCATTCTTTGCTGGTCTGAAGATAGAAAAATTAAAATCAGTTATCGTGGTTGCGTAGCACTTATTTGGCCATATCAGTAGGAAGGGATAGATCCAAGTAGCGCTGGTTTCTTACATCGGAGAACATCTTCTACGACGTCAAGCCAGTGCAGACAGACCATTAGCACGCATATCATCACACGCGTTTCAATGGTCTCACTACCATGGATGCCCAAGACCGTGCGAAGTGGAGACGTAAAAATCGAAATGCGGACCCGGACTTCTAGGTTAAAGCCTCGGATGCAACCGGGTTTTCCCGAAGATTATGATGATATCGTTGTTGTGCATGACTTTTAATTCTTATTTTTCTCTTATACACTAAAAAGAGACGAAGAAAGGCCGCCGGTAGGCCCACCATCGACGAATAGCGCATACTGCTACTTATCATCGTTATCAACTATCTATCAACAGCGTATCAACTTTGACGGTTGACAGTTTACGCGTCTATCTTACCCATCTGGATGATTTTTCCATGAAAGCGTGTGTTCAACATGTGTCACTCCGGATCTGAATTGTCGTCGGCATTTTGGTCTGAGGAAATAAAAAATTGAATTAATTTTTCAGATTTTAGTAACCCAAAATCATCGTTTAAAAGAGTTGACAAGCGTTAAAATCAGATTGATAATCGTTTCTTACCTAACCATAGATTTTGATGATTTGTACATACAAAAACATAATCCATAGTTTATGGTAAAAAAAAATAATGATAAGAGACTCGCGTTAGGCAGTTGGGTCAAGGGCTTGATGCAGAAGTCAGTGCTCCTCGACACGACACGTATTGTGAGGAGATTCCTCTCTCTGGATCCCTAATCACCGGTAGCTTGTCCCCGGTACCCGTCACTATTTTTTTAAATTTTAAATGTATTTGTTTATTTTTTATTGAATGTATTTAAAATGTAATTTATATTAGTAAAATACACGAAATAATAATGATTATAATTTTTATTGCTGACTCGGACCTAGACTGAGGTATATAAAGGTTGTTAAGTACGTTAAATAGTTAGGATATGTCCTCTCCGGCATATATATATATATATATATATAGGATATACATAGGGCATTAGGCATATCCTATATATATAAATATATAGGATATATTTGTTGTTATTTTATATTCATGGTCTCCCCGTGACCATGGCTGATGAAAAGCAACCGAAACGTCGGTATTAATGTAAAATATAAAACTACATCAAGTAAATCGCGATAGAATCCGTTAAAAATAGTTTTATTTCAATGTGTGACATTCGCGTAAACTTCCGACAATATCATATATAGGATATACATATAGTTAGGATATGACTGGCAGTCATGGCGTGCCAACAAGGCCCAGTTTGTCTGTTCAATGTCTATTCACACTGTTTTACGGTTGTTTATATAATTACATATTTAATCATTGACTGATTTGAGATGTATATTGAAGAATATAAGAATAGTATTTTTTTTTAAACTAGCCCATGAGCATTGACCGTAGTTTGTTGTTACACTAATTTTAGTTCCTAAAATATATTTTTTATTTGATCTGATTCTCAGGGTACGTATTACAATGCCGAATTTGAAAATACCGAATTTCGAAGGTCGAATATTAAAATCCCGTATGTTTATATGATCATAAGTTCTAAATACCGAAAGTTTAAAATACCGAAAATTCAAAATACAGAATCTTATAAGACCTATAGTCGGAAGGCCTGATACTAAAATGCCGAATATTAAAATACCGACCGTTTATATGACCGAAAGTTTTAAAACCCGATAAAATATAAATTTCAAATGGGTAATAGATGATATAACAACAAAATCTCTAATATTTAATATAATGAACGATTGATATAATTTTTATAAGCATAACATACATTAAATATAACATCGTTTGACAGAACATACATTAAATATAAAATCGTTTGACATTTAGTCGATACACGTCATAACCACCCCCGCTGGCCGGCGGGGGGGTATCCGAAGGGATTTCCGCACGTAAAAAAAAATACCACTCAAAATTCGCGGTGCTCCTATTTCTGGGTGGTTGAAAAAAAAATAACCCATTCACTCTGAGTCGGGGTGTTTAAACATATTAAACGTTAGACCAAATGATTTTACCTTCGGGATTTTAATCTTTCGTGATTTGGAACTATCGGGATTTGGAACTTTCGCTTATTTGAAATTAGACATATTGAGCTTCGGTATATCGGGTATAGGTATTTCATACGTTCGGTATTCGGATTTTCGACGTTTTAAGCGTGGGTTTTTCAGATGTAGGTATTAAGAACTTTCGGCATTGTAATTCGTGACCGATTCTCAGTTGTATCTGAACAACGATTATTTCACTCGTTCGGCTACTTTCTTTAGAGAAAATAGCTTTTACTAAATTACCATAATATAATACAGAGATTTTTTTTTATGATTGATAGACTCACGTTTAATAAGAAATTGTTGCTGGTCCGTCAGCGTAAGCCTGTCATTACATTATAATATAAAGTAATACGTACTCAACTTCCTTAAAGATAGCACAAGAGATGAACTGCCTATTCTTGTAGACGCTGGTGTATAGGAAGGGACCGTAGCACTTATTGGATCTCTCTTTGACAAGACATGCCGAGATGACGCCGATAATCATTGAGTTGACCCCGCTACCGTAGATCAATGGACCACCATGATCATTCTATATAACATAAAAAAATGTGGACTAGTTTAAATATATGCATGCTTAATTAACTTTTAATTTGAAAGTCAGAAGGCAAAACGCGTTAGTTGCATTAGCAACTGAGATGTTTTGCCTACTTAGTCTATCTGCATTTTAGATTTTATACAACTAACGGCCGGTTTCAATAATCCATCTTTCCTTTACCAGCAGTTAAAATAGCTACCATTAGTATCTATCGGGGAGTTTTTCTGTTTCAATAAACAAAGATAAACAGAAAATGACATGGATAATATTGAATCCGCAGTTACAGAGAGATTAATGTTGACTGTTTATCTGGGATAGCTATCTACCTTTAACTGTAGGTAGATTATTGAGACTGGCCGTAAGACGGTAAAAATATATATCTTTGCAATTTTGCAACTGTAAATATTTATAAACAGCATTTATATAATGTTTATGAGCAGAAAATGATATTTCCCTTGCTTATAAAGGCTACATTAGTCCGATCGTTTAGAACGGTTCGATGATAAAATTTCAGAGCAACAGGTTACAGGTTTATTTAATGCCATCAAAAACAACACTCGTAAGAAAAAACAAGTCTCGCACATGAGAAGACAATGTATCTCACACGTAATACATATTATATTAAATAAGATTGTGTAGTGCGATTGCAAAGTCAATCTATTTTATCTAAAACTTTTTTTTTTGTAATATTGATATGGTCAGTATAAGATGCTGTTAGGCAAGCTAATTACGTAATAACTTAAGACAAAAGGTTCCTTACGTAGGGACTGAATGAATCAACCGACTTGGTATTACATGGATCTCACAACTTTTTACAAGTTTTGTTTTTGATGGCTTCTCATTTTTGTAGATACTTAGTTCTACTTTTTTACTTCTTGAATACCAACCACGGATTTTATATTATACATATACAGGCACACTGATTAATTCACTGCAAATGTAACTTTGTAATATCCTGTTTTAAATTGGGATTACAATGTTATTCATGCAGTTGGTGTATCTAGAAAAATGAACCAAAATAACAAAATATTTTAGTTTTGCCTTTATTTTTACACCAAACACTAATTGTATTCTAAATTTAAAGCTCCGAGAAAAGGATGTTCGTGCTGCTGTTTTGCTTGACTTGGCTCTATGTTTACATCTGAGTTTTATTTGACGTTTAAAGATATTATTCTGCATGGAATTAGATTTATATTATTGGGGTTCACGCAGTTGTTGATTGCATTTGAATATTTTAGTGCTCTAGGAAATCATATATTATTCACTGTCCATGAGTAAAAACAGCATGATATAATAAATAAGATATTACTGACTTCACAAAATCCTCCACTGCCAACACTGACTTCCTTCCTTCTTGTGTAGGATTCATTGTGATAGGCAGAATGCATAACAAGATTCGTAGGGACTCGTTCTGTCTTCTTGACCTTTGTATTTGAATCCCGCCTGAGATCCTCATCATCGTCGTAACTAATATCTGAACAGTCTACATATTTCTCCTGACAAAATATAAAAAATAACTTTATATGTTAATATCAATTCAATCAATTGCATAGGTAGTTTCTATCTAGATAAATATTTATTATTCTGTGTATGGATGTAAGTTTTATTAAGAGATTTATAAACTTCAAAAACAATTGACCGATCAATTATATTATGTGGATGTTTTTATTGGAATTGAAAAATTACATCTAACAAAAGAATTTCACGAGTCAAACTGTAGATAATATTCATTTAAAATATATGTTTTCTATTATTTTCACCTTATCAAATTATACATAAGAGAGTGCCAAGGTATAAAGGGCAAGTTCGAGTACAGAGCGAACTAAAAGAAAAATGTAGTGAAAATTGGTATTCATATATATACGGAATATATAACTGGCAAAAGAAATAGGAAGGTAAGCTTTGAGCATAAGTTAGTTATTTTTAAAATATACTTCGTTAGTTACTCAGACATTTATACATACGTTACAAATTTCTGACATGCTTTGTCCGATATCCTTAGTGCAGATCATGTAGTTATCGATGATATTGTGGTAGCGGGAACCCCAGCGACGCTTGCATCTGTTCTTTGGGATGATCTCGACTCCTGCTTCTAACAAGGTGTGTTGGTTTTCTTTCCTCCTATTTATCCACTAAAATCAAAATATCCAAAGTAACAGCACCCATGTTTAAATATTTATGTTACTACTGGGCGCAGGCCCCTTTTACTGTGAGAAAGGTAAGGTCATATCAAAATTTAAAACCACACTTAGAATGTGCAAGAGGAAAGCTTACCATCGCGAATTTTAGTGAAATTTGTGAAAAAAAAAGGAAGTTTAGGAAGATATATCGAAGCTAATTTAAAAATAAATGGACTTTAAAAGAGAGAAATAAAAATATTGAGGTGTGGAAAATAAAGTGAAAAATGGTATAGAAAGAAATAAGAAGGAGTAATAAGAGACTTTGGAGCATGTTTCTTAATAAAAGAAAATAGTCCTGAAAGAGATAAAAGAAGCACGTGGGAAATCAACAACAGCGTCAAGGCATGTGTCAAAGAATGAACAAGGTGAAATGATGAATCAGTGATATATACGTTGTTTATGTGTGCTGACATAATTTGAAAGGATAAAGTTATGAAAGTGGTAAAACATATGAGTGTAAAACATATAGTCTGAGATGTTGAGGGTTATGGAACTGAACTGTTGCGCTAGTTATTAAACTTCAATTAGGAAAAAGGCCAGGTTTTAGAAGATGGAACCAAAACATTTATTATCCTAATATAAAAAACGATGGCTTGCAACAGAAATCTCATAATTATCAAGGAAATTGTCAAAGGTGTGGTTGAGAAATTGCATGTAAAAGTTGTAATTGATGTCGTACTTCCTTTTTCGTTATTATGTTACTCAATTTGGTTTATATACTGACGTGTGTAAATAAATTTACTAAAATATTACAACTTATTGAATACGCTTAATTCACACTGCCTGTAAGTCGTCATAACGAGTTGGTCGGAGGTAAAATGGTGTAAACAAATGATGCTGCGGTAGAGTGATCTCCACCTCCACTCTCCATGATTTGTGGAAGATAGTAATGGCTAGGTGGTATACAGTACTTACCTCATTGTATCTTGACGTGGTTCCCCAACCAGCAATTGAAACTACAGCACCAGGATTCTCCAACGTTTGACTCTGGTTATTGTAACAGACCGGTTTCGGAATAAAGTCACAACCCCTGATTCGCCTAGTAAAGTCAAATCCGTCTTCAATCTTTACGACGGCAATGTCGTTGTTCATCCATCTTATGTTATCGTTTTCGTGGCCGTCAAATACGTAATCTAAATACAAATTGTTTTGACAGATGAATATTTAACAAAATATAAAGCCGTTTACACTATATAAACCTTGAGGACGTTATAAAAATCAAACAGTTTCACTTTGTCTTATATTTGAGGCTTGACCTTCGTTTACACGAACGTCCAAAAAAGGGGTATAAATGACTGAACAGTTTTGGATGTATATCGTTAGAATCCTCATGTCATCCCGATTGACAGTGGCTAGAGGTAAATTTTTTGATGAAAATAGTTGTTGACTCGGCAGTCGTATTTTTTTCAAATATTTCGAATTATCTCTTTTGTTGTGTGCTCCTACGTGCAAACCTGTTTAAAACTATTAACGAACAAAACAGAATCTAACACACTATGTTTTATACACGCAACCTAAGTTGTTAAATTGATGTAGCAGTCACTAAGAACTTACTTTTGGGAACACATTTCCAAATGGCTTTCTTGGCACCATTTTTAATGCAAGGATTATTGTATCTGTCATCCTCATCTGCATATCTAAAATTATTTGAAGTAAAATTAATTGAAATTTGACAGTCAGGCAATTAAAAAATTAAATTATGATGTCATGAAAAAGTCATTATTTGAAAGATCCGGCGTTTGATGATCTGAGACGGAGTGCCGTTTTAGTCGGTTCGAATCCGACATAACCGCGTGGTTACGGGCGTCTCCGTCACTGGTTAATATGTCCGTAATGTACTATATATATTTGGCCTGTAAATTTACAGGCAATAGGCAGATACAGACGTACAAAACAGAGGATAATTCACACTAGTTTTATCGTAATTTGTTCAACGAAACTAGTCAGTTTTTTTTTGTCTCAGGCATTGTCAAATACCATGGAACTAATTTCGATGGATCTAGTAAGAATAATCCCAAACAGACAGTAAGGTATAAGTAATCCTCCAATGTATTCGTTATATCATCGGATGTGAAACATTAAACATAATCGACTCATTCCACTAGGATCCACCGCCATCATGTCATACAATCAGAATACAGCGTTAAATTCTTCTTCAAATCATTTATCAACGGTAACTCACTTGTAAGTGCCGGAGACAACATAGAAATGTGTAACGTCCTCAATACATGCAGCGGACGTCAAAATATACTCTTCATGGATGATAGCGCCTCCACATAACCAGTTACGATACGACTGGTACTTTTTGTTTGCGCTGGGCAGTTTTAGGTACACCTAGAGGAATCAATTTTTCTTTCAAGAATTTGAGTGCTACATAAGGATACTCATCACGGTACTAGGATCTTTGTAGTACCTTCTAAAGAAGCAAATAAGCAGAGGATAAGCTATAGCTATAATATGGCAGCAATAATTAGGGGTAAAATGGGTATTTTACGCCGGAAGATAATTAGGTATACAGTCTTTTTTTTGTTAACGTGTGGAAACCCTCACGGACTTTACCGCATCGGTACCAAGGATGGGGTGGGCGATTGGACCGACTAAAACCACACGGTGTCCACCCCAAGTGTCCATTGCCGGGCACCCCGGGTAAGCTCTCGAAAAGATAACCCCAGGGTTACCGGCGGACTTTGGCCGCCACCGCGACCGCGCCTGGTGGGGTCGGGTATTATCCCGCGTCGGTGATAACTTTTATATCTTTTAAAGCAAAAAGGTGAAGAAATATTTCAAAGCAATTATAGGTAGGTATATCAAAGCAAATTATAATATTGTTTCTAATTTCAACAAATATTGATTTCACGTCAACTACAGGTATGGAAGATGGCTCCTTTCATTTCTTACCATATAAGGCATACTATCTGTGACTTCCATTCCGTTTATGATTCTTCTTGTTTCATTATTAACATTCTTTAAAATAGTGGTCACCTCTGGTGGAAGGGTTGTCGCTACCTCTATAGCTCGAACATCTAGTATAAGTTTAAGGCATATAATTATGTTTGGTATTGTCTTTGCAAACGAATTTATTATGACAAGCAGAACTTCTCAGAAATTTTAACCTGGGTCTGAGTAATATAGACATCAATGATCTGAGAATACTGAGTCTGTTTTGGGGTGGCAAATTACGCTTTTTTGTTTTGTATTTACTTACAACAATCCTATTGAATGATGGTCTTCAAAATCAAAATCAACGACAAAAAGTCACCAAAAAGTGATAATTTGTTTAAAGGCACTTAATTAAACAAAGATTGTGAATACGTAGGTTATTAAGCAAAATAAATAATTACCTTTATATATAAAATGTATAATCAATATACTTAAAATAAACTTCATTGTAGAGAGACACAATAGAACAGCACACCTGCATTTACATAAAGGATTAAATAAAAATTTAATTGCATGGAAGAAATAAAAAAATAATTAAAAACGTGACTTATAAAGCCATATCCGGTCATGTGTGTTTATAGCTATTTGTTTGTATAGACGAGGTTAAGATTAATTTTGATTAAAATATAAGTAGGTACGAGTAGATGCACGAGTGTACAATGCAAAAACAGCAGTTACGTAATTTGATTACCACTTACACAACGACAAAAGCGGCTAATGAATTAACTATACTATACTACATAATGAAAATTGCTACCTGAACGAAAATATATTATACGTATAGCACACGTGTTTCTTTCTTCCCGTAATATATTCTTCAGCCTATGAGGCTGTCGGGCCACCATTGTAGCATTGTATCTATAATGGCAACCCTCAATACTGAGACTTCCACTTTAGCTTACCATTAGGCGAAGTAAACTCATACTGATGCGCCCTACATACAAAATGAGTTATCTAGACCCTAGTCTGTTACTAATGATGTTTTCAGTAATAATACAGTAGGAGCAACATTTGTTCCGTAAGGTTGTCTCAGTTGTTAAAATTATTAAAATTTGTGAACTTTTCTGATGGAACAGATTACGCGGGCAGTATAACTTCAACAGAGTTCCTCACGATTTAGTTTATGAGTTGGATAAATAGGCACGTGTATTCTGTCATCCATATTTCACCATCTATGTTCTTCAGTCCCACATCTAGTGAGTCAAATGAAAACTTGTAAAAAGTACCTTTTTTTTCGTGAGGAAATCCCTTCGGATACCCCCCGCCGGCCAGCGGAATACTATTAATGACTTGACTAGAAAAATTCGTTTCCACGTAAAGAAAGTGTCAACGGTATTGCTTTAATGTAATAGGTCCAGAAATATCCGTCGACTCACCGATAAAGGTGATTGCGCCTCCTTGCGCCATTGTACCAATGGCGCAAGGAGGCGCTGGAGCGGGGCCATAGGCCGGAGTGCCGAGAAATTAGGGCTCAGCGGTTTCAGCTCCACCGGGAACTCATGTAGGGTGCGACTTGAGCAACTAAGGTGGGGGGAATCCACCATTTCGGCGGTGAGGCCGATCATGAAGGAGTGGTTGGAGAGGCAACACGGTGAGGCTTCTACCGGATGTTTTAGATATTTACCGGACACGGGTGCTTCGGTAAGTATCTATGGCGCATCCACCGGGAGACTACGCCGCAGTCCCACACTGCGAGGATCATGGCGAAGACACAGCGCTCGGCGGAGTGCCCTGCGTGGGCGAGTCAACGCCGGGATTTCGTAGCGGTCCTGGGCATGGACGTTCTCTCGTTGGATACCATGGTAAGGGCCGTGGTCTCCGACGGGAGCAAGTGGCACGCCGCCGCCTCTTTCTGCGAGCAGGTAATGCGCGCGAAAGACACAGCGAAGAGGGAGCGGGAGAGAACCCTGCCCCCCCGAGTTCCGCAGTCTGCGGCGAGGACGCCGCAGACTCGTCTACGCCCGGGACTGCCGACCTCCACGATCGGGGCCTGAGGACGGCAGTTGGCCGACTCGCCGTCCTTACAGAAGCAGGCCGTGGCGGAGGCGTGTCGTGTGTGTCTTACACACGCCTGCCTACTGCGGCAAGGCCGCGCTGGCGGTCAAAGTCCACCGGTAGCCCTGGGGTTATCCTTTCGAGGGCTTACCCGAGGTGCCCGGCAATGGACACTTGGGCAGGACACCGTGCGGTTTTAGTCGGTTCATGCACGACATAACCGCTCCCGCTGGCCGGCGGGGGAGTATCCGAAGGGATTTCCGCACGTAAAAAAAAAGCCCACTTTACTTATTTTTGCAATATAATGTTTTACAAAATAAGGCATCGTTCGTTTTCAATTTGAATTTCATAATAAAATATATCATGTATTTAACATCATCCGTGAAAACAATTCAAATCACATCACTATATTTTGGTTCTAACGCCACAGCTGGTGACGCTACCAGTGGTGGCAAGGGTGACATTTTTTGGAAAGAAATCCCATTTGTCACCGACAATGGGGTGGCGTCGACAATGGGGGCAACTGGGAATAACCTAAATAACTTATGACCTACTTACCAAATATAACTTTTTTTTTTTTCGTGCGGAAATCCCTTCGGATACCCCCCCGCAGGTCAGCGGGGGCGGTTATGTCGGGCTTGAACCGACTAAAACCGCACGCCGTCTCGGGTCTGCAGACGCCGGGGTGTAAGGTTGCCCATAGAGCATATCCCTCGCACCCCGGCTGACCCTGGGCCATCTCCGGTTTCGAGATGGCCCCCTCGGGTTTGGGCACCACGGTGTCCCCGTCTTGCCCCGGTTTGGGGGAGGGGCGCTAGTCGTCCCACCGTCCCGGCCTGCTTCTGCTGGGGTGACAGGCGGCCTCACCTGCCACCCCCAGACCTGCGCTCATGGAGGACGGAGGTCGTTGAGCGACCTCCGGCGCCTGAGTCGCCTGCGACGCGCGGCGAGCATGTTGCGGGCTCGGCGGGCCGGGAGAGTTCTGAACCTCTCCCGGGCGCGCTCCGCCATCTCCTTCGCGAGCATCACATGCTCGCAGAAGGAGGTGGCGGCAGCCCACGCGCTCGCGCTCCTCACCATTGCCGCAATCATGCTGCCGAGCGAGAGGACTCCCACCCCGATGGCTGCCACGAGGTCACACTTTGGCGCCTCCCACGCCGGGCAGTTCGCCAACGGGTGCAGCCCTGAGTCCTCACTAGCGTCACAGTGATGACACTAAGGCGTTGGCGCTCCTTCCTGATCCGATGCAGGTGGTCCCCGAAGCACCCCTTCCCGGAGATCACCTGCGTCAGTCGGTACGAGAGGCTTCCGTGTCGCCTCTCTAGCCAATCCTCCATGATGGGCCTTACCGCCGCTATTGCGGCGTGCCCTTTACCAAATAATTTCAACGAACGAACGAAATTTCAAGTGAAGAGTTCGATAACAAACACTGTGACACGAGTTTTTATATGTTAGATTGGTTATAAAAACCGGCCAAGTGCGAGTCGGACTCGCCCATGAAGGTTTCCGTAGCAGCAAGTAAAATTTTTATATTTGAGTTGATTGAATGAAAGGTAAATTACGGTTTACGATTTATGACGTATTAAAAATAACTACTGCTTTTGATCTCGTTCAAACCATTTTTCGGGGGTAGTTTACATGGTTCATATATTTTTTTTAGTTTTATCATTCTCTTATTTTAGAGGTTACAGAGGGTGACATTTTACCACTTTGAAAGTGCCTCTCGCGCAAACTATTCAGTTTAGAAAAAAATTATACTAGAAATATCAATATCATTTTTGTAGACCTATCCATAGATTACGTATGTATTAGATATACACGTATGGGTTTCAGGAAAAAAAATTGAGTTTCAGTTCTAAGTAAATATATTGTTTTTTTTTCTATTTTTGTGTCAAAATCTTAATGCGGTTCACATAATACATCTACATACCAAATTTCAACAACATAGTTCTTACAGTTTCGGAAAAAAGTGGTTGGGACATACGGATGGACAGACAGACAGACATGACGAATCTATAAGGGTCCCATTTTTTGCCATTTGGCTACGGAACCCTAAAAAGATCATTTTACAGATGTGTTAAATAAATAAATAAATATTCTATGACATTCTGCACAGCGCTTTCTAGACCCAAAGTAAGCATAGTTTAACTAGCTTGTGTTATGGGTTCTAGAACGCGGATAAACATACTTATATCCTTTTTTTTTGTAAATACATTCATATCATACATAGAAACACCCAGACCAATGCAAATAGACATATTCATGCATGCAAATATTTGCACTGAGCGGGAATCGAACGCACTACCGCTACGCCACAGAGGCGAAGAAGATCTCACTGTTAATGATATCAGCATGTTTTTATCCAATGACGTTCCAGTAGTGAGTTATTGGGCATTCTGTCCCACCTCTGTTCCCTCGGGCTGTGCCCTCGGTCACTACGGTGAGACAGAATGCCCAATAACTCACTACAGAATGTTTAATAACTTGCGTCTGTTATATGGTTACGCACCAACCACCAACTCTGTTCCCTCGGGCTGTGCCCTCGGTCACTACGGTGAGACAGAATGCTCAATAAAAAGTTTCCTGAAATTAATTGTGAAGTAAGATGCTCTGTTAGTTAGCGATAGAGTTATTTCATAAACAGTACAGTCTTACGTTGTCTGTAAGCAGTTTGGTATAACTATTTACGGTTATAAATACATAATGTCATAATTACATCTGTTCATAACCAGTCCGTTGCATCAAACATGAAATTCATTAAACAAGCACAATCGTTACAGATTAGTATAATCTGTAATGATTTACCAAAAATCAAGTTACGCCATGGAAAATTATTGCCGAATACAGTACGTTGCATCATTTGCGGACCATCAAATTGTGGAAAAACCAATTTGTTAATTGGTCTCCTTTTGCACGAAAATGGATTGACATTTCAAAATGTTTATGTATATTCTAAAACTCTATATCAACCAAAGTACATATTTTTAGAAAAGGTTTTACGAGGAGTACCAGGAATCAGTTTTCAGAAATATCAGGCAAATGATGACGTTATGAAAGTTTCAGATGCAAAACCTAATTCAGTGATTATTTTTGACGATGTAGCATGTGAAAATCAAACTAATATGCGTGATTATTTTGCCATGGGAAGACATAAATTGATTGACAGTTTTTATTTAAATCAAACATATAGCAAAATACCTAAACAACTAATAAGAGATAACGCTAACTTAATTGTGCTTTTTAAGCAAGACGAAATTAATTTGAAACATGTTTATGAAGAACATGTTAACACTGACATGACGTGGTTGGAATTTCGTAACATGTGTTCTCAAATATGGAAAGAGCCTTATGACTATGTTGTGATTAATAAAGACTGTCCTAAAAACAACGGGTGCTATAGAAAAAAGTTTGACACTTTTGTAGAATTAGATAAAATTTGAATATTTAAATAGACTGCTTTCAGTTTCTTGTTATTCTTTAATCAGCTCTTATTGGATTACCATCTATTTTACATAATGGAAAAATCATTGAAAAAACAAATTGTAGATGCAACACAAGCTGTAAAGAAAAAAATACGTAACATGAAGGATTTTTAAGATAATAACAGACAAGTGCTTGATACAGTTTTTAAGCCTGTTACAGAATCTCTTAATTTAATAGCCAACACCAATAACCAACTAGCTCTAACAAAAAATAAAGAAAAAGGAGAATTTCATGATCAAATTTCCAACTACGACTTACAGAAAGATCAAGATATAGAAGAAACAAATGATACCAGTGATGAATCAAAAGCCGACTCTTCATTTCAGTCATTAGTCGATACTAATCCAGTTCATGATGTATCATCGTGGTCATTATCTTCAGAAATATTAGCGGATGTGCCATTTGGTGTAAGAAATGAACGTGGAAAGTTAATGTTAGGTTCCTCTAGTATAACGATTGGTGATGACGGTATTACTGTAGCCGGACACAAATACAAATGCACACCTGGCTTGCGACAGTTGCTCTTAAAAAAAGACGTTGATCTGAGCTTTGTTACAGACTATGACATGCAAAATTATAAGTCGATGTTACTTGTAACAAATGCACATCGTCGAGATTTTGATTCAAGAAAACCAATTAAAAGTAATAAAGGACAAAAATATATGCAAGTTATTAAACCTCTTTTCGATCAACAAAGTAAAAGTCCAAGCTGTGAACCGAAAGTAGGAAAAGGATTACCTTTAACAAAAATGTGGAAAAAGAACACAGATTTTGTATATTGGGATGATCCAAATGAATTGGTTGATAGATTAAAGTTATTAATTGCTTCTCGGGATGCTGGCAACACAGGACTAGATAATGAAATAATATCTATCGTTGAAGAACTACGTGAAAGCAAAATCATTAAATAGATTTACTAATAAGAAATGTGTATCATTTTATTGTACACCGTTCAACACAATACATCTTAAATATGAATGTGGACAAATTTGGTCATTATATTCATAAGCGATTACGTATATCAGAATTGCTTGAATTTTATGATAATGCATTGCTAAAATCTGAAAATGGTGATTACGATTTGAAGACATCGAAGCTAACAGGGGTCAAACCTCCTCAAGATGCAGATGATGCAGTAAACAAAGCATATGTAGATGAATTGAGAACTAAACTAATAACCGACTTACAAAAATTGCAAAATACTTTGGTGTACGATGTTCAGAACGAGCTGGAGAAAGCTTTAAAAACAATAGTATCTGAGGCAGTGGTTCACTTGGAAAGAAAATTTTATAGTCGAAAAGCAGTTGATGAGATAGTTGAAAACGCAGTTAAATTTGTATTAGATCAAAAGTATAAGCTTGAAAGTTCCTCAAAATGACAAAACAACAAGTTGTTAATGAAATACATAAAGATGCACGAAAAAATTATCCTCGTCGATCTGTAATTTTAAAAGGCATTGATGATTTGTGGCAAGCTGATTTAATCGACATGCAAAACTTGAAAAGATTTAATAAAGGTTATAACTATATTTTAATAGTTATTGATTGCTTCTCAAAGTACGTGTGGATAGAACCACTAAAAACTAAAAATAAGCATGATGTTTCTAACGCATTCGAGAAATTGATGTCGACTAACCATCGGATACCAGCTCATCTCCTAACTGATTTGGGTACCGAGTTCTATAATTCATCATTTCAAAAACTTATAAAGAACTATAACATTAATCACTACTCAACGTTTTCAACGAAAAAGGCTTCAATTGTAGAACGCGTTATCAAAACTATTAAAAATAAATTGTATAAGTACTTTAGTCTCAGCGGGCACTATAAATGGATGGATTTTGGTTTGCAGAGTGTTGTAAAGACATATAACAACACAAAACATAGCACTATTAAATTAGCACCCGTTGATGTCAATAAATTGAATGAAGCAGATGTTAAAAATAATATTAAGAACTCAATGAAAACGGTATCCTATAAACATAAGCCCAAGTTTATGATTGGTGATAGAGTTAGAATTAGTAAATACAAACAACTATTTGAGAAAGGTTATACACCTAATTGGTCAACGGAACTATTTACTATAAAAAATATCAATAACACTGTACCAGAAACATATCACATCGAAGATCAACACAAACAAGTTATATTAGGAACCTTTTACAAACACGAACATCAAAAGTCATCTTGTCCAGGTGTCTATTTGATAGAAAAAGTTTTACGAAGGAAAGGAAATAAACTGTTCGTAAAATGGTTGGGCTTAAGTAATAAAGAGAATAGTTGGATTGATAAGACTGCAATAGTAGAATAAATATACATAATAGTTATTAATTACAACATTTTGTTCATTATATTTTGAGCTATGCAAGGTGGTGGACTACTCAATAGTGTTATTAATCATTTGCCATTTGAACTGCACTTACCTGGCTATAATTATTGCGGACCTGGAACAAAACTTTCAAAACGTTTACTGCGTGGTGACAAAGGTGTAAATAAGCTAGACGAAGCTTGTATGTATCACGACATTGCATACGAAAACTATACAGACTTGTCTAATCGTCACAAAGCCGATTTACAACTTTTAAATATGGCCAAACAAAGAATGAAAGCAAAAGATGCTAGTAAAGGAGAAAAGCTTAGTTCGTGAGTAAAGTTATGAAAACTAAGCTCAAATCTGGTGCAGGTGTTAAGACATTTCATAATTTCGTTACAAAAATTAAAAGAAAAATCAAGAAACGCTTACCCAAAGATGGTAAATCTTTAATACATGCAGCTTATATGGCTGCTAAAAAAATTGTTTCGTGCGCTCCAAAACTTCGAGTACCACGAGTCATACCTTTACCCAAAACAGGAGGCATTCTACCTTTAATCCCGATTTTTGCTGGTTTATCAGCTTTAGGAGCTTTGGCTGGTGGTGCAGCGGGTATTGCAAAAACAGTGAATGATTATAGAGAAGGTCAAAAAAAATTACAAGAATCTGAACGTCATAATAAGACCATGGAAGCTATAGCATTAGGTAACGGTTTATACATTAAACCACACAAAAAAGGCAAAGGATTGTTTATAAAATCGTCAAAAAACTAAATAATAAGCTACCTAATCGTGCCTTAACTAATATTGATATTCAAAATTACGCATATGGTATTCCTTATTTTCGAGGAGTTTACATGAAGGATCAGTTACCAAAAATCCCCAAACGAATTGAATGTGGTATAGTTAACCTAGATAATTCAGAAAACGATGGAACACATTGGGTAGCTTATTTTAAGGTAAATAATTATTGTGAATATTTTGATAGTTTTGGTGATTTAAGACCACCAATCGAATTGATGCGATATTTTAAGAACTGCAATATTAATTATAACTATACAAGATATCAAAAATTTGACACACTAATTTGTGGACATTTGTGTTTAGAATATCTACAATCTTTTTGGAATAAATACTATAAATTTTATTTTGTTCTTTAATTTTAGTCATTTGCAAGATGACACTCACCTTATCTATAACTGGAAACTCATCGGTATTAACTACCTTCTATCCAAATACGTTACAATTAATCGGAGAGTATGAATGTGCATTATTACATTTATCCACATATAATTCTATTCCAAATATTGATAAAACAAATAATAAGTTATACTATGGTTCAAATAATGTTATTGAAATACCTGAAGGTACTTATGAGTTGCAAGATATCAGTGATTATTTAAAATCTGAAGTAAAGGATGCATTCATAAAACTCCACTGCAATAACAACACCTTAAAAACTATGTTATTTTGTACATCAACTATAGATTTTACTAAAGATTGTTCGTTCGGAGGTTTGTTGGGGTTTAAAAAACAAGTTTTGGAAGCCAATAAATATCATGTATCAGACTTTCCAGTCAACATTTTGCCTACAACCGTGATAAGAGTTGAATGTGATATAGTTAGCGGTTCCTATATAAACGGACAATCCAGTCACATTCTACATGAATTCGCACTTAATGTCCCACCTGGATACAGAATTATAGAAATACCAAAAAACGCAATTTACTTTCCAATCAACCAAACCAACATCAGCTGCATACAGATCAGACTTTTGGATATAAATAATAACTTAATAAATTTGCGAGGTGAAGAAGTACAGTTGTATCTACACCTCAAAAGAAAAAATGATTGACTATAATAAATATAATATGTTTCTTCCAATTCAAAATAGCAGTTCTGCTCAAACTCTCAATCAAGTAAGAGCTCGACGTAAAAGGAGAATAAAGTTGAATGAAAACAATAAAGCATTTCTTAAGGCGATTGGTTTGTTAAAATGAATATCCTAGATGTTTTATCCGCTCCAGCCTACGACAACTCTGTGGAAGGAATTGAAATTCACTCTTACAAGCCTTACGTAACAAGTTTTAATAGAAGCGATGAAATCAGGATACCTATTAATCAGCAAGACTTGTATATATTACCATCAGAAAGCTCTTTATTTTTGGAAGGAACTGTTATTGTAAACAAGGCTGACAATTCGAAAGAGAGAGTCAGTAGCGTTCATTTCACAAACAATAGTTTACTTTACTTGTTTCAAGATATAAGGTATGAGATAAATGGAGTGGAGATAGATAAAATAAAAAATTCTGGTATAACTAGCACGATGAAATCATTTATATCAATGAATGAGAGCGAAGCTAAAACATCTAATGCTTGGGGTTGGAATATCGGCGGAATAAAAAGTATTAATGGAGGTAGCTTTTCTGCTTCTATACCACTTCGCAACATTCTTGGTTTCGCAGAAGATTTTAAGAAAGTAGTAATAAACAGTAAACATGAACTAATCTTATTACGAAGTAATACCAATCTGAACGCATTAAAACTCAACTCTGGTGAAATTGTAGAAGATATTATCATAAACAAAATAATATGGCGTGTACCGCATGTTAAAGTATCTGATAAAGAAAAAATAAACATTCTAAAATTGTTAGAAAAAGATCGACCACTTCAGATGATATTCAGGAATTGGGATTTGTATGAATATCCAATGTTGCCTAAAACCACCAAACATACTTGGTCAATAAAAACATCTTCACAAATAGAGAAACCAAGATTTGTCGTTATTGGTTTACAGACAAATAGAAAAAATAATGCTAGACTTGATATGTCTCAGTTTGATCATTGTGAGATTCGTGATGTTAAGGTATACCTTAACTCCACCTACTTCCCATATGAAAATATAAATACAAGTTTCTCGAATAATCGAATTGCTTTAATATATGAACAATATGCTAAATTTCAACAGTCTTATTATGGGCGTCGCGCTGAGCCTTTATTAAGTGAGGAACAATTTAAAAACGTTGCTCCGTTATTCGTCATAGACTGTTCTAGACAGCCAGATAATCTTAAGTCAGGTCCTGTTGTGGACGTAAGAGTGGAAATTGAAAGTGATATTGATATCCCAGATCAAACTTCGGCATATTGTCTTATATTGAACGACTGTATAATTGAGTATAAACCATTAAGCAGCACTGTGAGAAAATTATCATGAACCCGAATACAATTATAGTGGATGTCCAGGGGTTTAAAGACACTTGTAATAACTTTATAGTCAAGGAATTAGCTCTGGCCACCCGTGTTTATACCCAAACGTTCTTAATAAAGCCCCCATACTTATTTAAATACTTAACTACGAATGAAAAAAAACAAGTTACGTGGTTGGAGAGAAACAGAGGGATTTACTGGAATGAAGGTTATATCGACTATAGAGAATTTCGACGTATAATTGTTCCTTATCTAGAAAATAAAGAAATTCTTGTGAAGGGCTTAGAAAAAGTTAAGTGGATTCAAGATCTATGTATGAATTGTATTTGTATAGATCTTGGTGAAGACAAATGTCCAAATTTATCACTGTTGCATAACAAATATTCAAATTATGAAACCAGTTTTAATTGTATTAATCATATTAAACAATGTGCACTTAAAAATGTTTTATGTATAAAGAATTATGTAATAGAGCAAGAAAGTCAACCTATACGCAGTTTTAATAAATAAAACAATTTTTTAAAGTAAATGGTTTTTTATTTTTTAACACACATTTTTAATATTTATAATATTTTAACACATTTTCACAGTAAATAAAATTTAAATATGTCATCACTTTATCTACTAGTTACATTAATGAATTATTACCTAATTAAAAAGCATGATATGAGTAGCCCCACAATTATTACCTATGGCTTTATATTTATTAATACACTTTTTTAATATTTATAATTTTTAACACATATTCTCACAGTAAATAAAATTTTAATAAAATCTAATTATGTCATCACTTTATCTACTAGTTACATTAATGAATGTTTACCTAATTAAAAAACATGATATGAGTAGCCACACAATTATTACCTATGGTTTTTTATTTTTTAACACACATTTTTAATATTAATAATTTTTTCAACACATATTTTCACAGTAAATAAAATTTTTATTAAATCTAAATATGTCATCACTTTATCTACTAGTTACACTAATGAATTATTACCTAATTAAAAAATATGATATGAGTAGCCACATATTTTTTTAGAAATATTGTGTATTAATTTCTCAGCTTGATCCGATATATCATCTACCGTATCGTGAACAATATACTGTGCAGTGATAATCTCCTTAACTTCATCTTCGTCGTCTCTTGACTCACTGAGTTCCTTGATCTTAATTTTTATTAAACGTCGTCCTTTTCTTCTTTCACTGTTAATAATATAGGAATTCGATGCACTGCGTTTGCTTGTAGTTGATCTTTTTCGATTAGTTTTCTTTTTGTTTCTTGTTATTTCTTCATTGGGTGTTATCCAAGGTCTATTCATTGCGTTGTCCAAGTCGAACTGATCTTGCAGGTCTGGAAGATATTCAGTAGAGCTCTCTTCTGTTGAAAATTTGTTGTTGGTATTCTGAAAATTATTTAAAACATTAGTAATAAATCATAACTAATATTTTTTAAATAGATTGAAATTTCAATAGATTGAAAGTTATAAAATACCTACCATGTTGTTAGATATGCTCGTCTTGACTGTTTAATAAAGAATGAACTAGGTAGTAATATTTTTGCTAACGCAGTTGATATAACAAATTATGCTGACATAAAGTATTTATTGGTATGATGAACAAGTTAGAACTTGAAATTCAACCATTCAATAATTTGCACGTGCATAATGTTATTGTTATGTACCTACTTAATAGTTGTGAAATTCTTATGAATTTCAAACATGTTGTAACGTGAATGATGACGTATTGGTATGATGATCAAGTTAGAACTTGAAATTCAACCATTCAATAATTTGCACGTGCATAATGTTATTGTTATGTACCTACTTAATAGTTGTGAAATTCTTATGAATTTCAAACATGTTGTAACGTGAATGATGACGTATTGGTATGATGATCAAGTTAGAACTTGACATTCAACCATTCAATAATTTGCACGTGCATAATGTTATGTACCTACTTAATAGTTGTGAAATTCTTTTGAATTTCAAACATGTTGTAATGTGAATGATGAATTAGGTCTGCTTTAAAAATAGTCATTAGATATTTTATGATAAAATTAAAACAAAACGAAATTATTCTTAATTAGTTTATTTCACATTTCTAACAAAGAAATTTAAATATACCTAATTAGCTTAAGTCTATTAACTATGTTAAAAATTAAAAATACTTTTGTGCCCCCACGCACGAGTGGCAATTTTATCTTTAGAAATTACTCTTTTGTCATCATTACCAGACAGTGCTATTTTTTTTACAGCACATGTAAACAACTCATGTTTTATTGATTTAAATAAGACATTCGTTTTATGAAGAACATTACCTTCGTGAAGTGTGGTTTTGTAATCAACAACATTAAAGTCAAGAACAATTTTTTTTTTAATACCCTTTGCTTTTTTAATGGTGCTATCCTCCGTTTTAATACAATATAACTTTGAGCGAAGTCCCACAAATTCACTTATGATTTTACCCCCCATTTCGTCCTTAAATAACCCAGGAACTTTTTTATTCTGTATAGACAACTTGTATTGATTATTTGTACTAAAGTTACTGGTGTCAAAGTAAGACAAAAAATGTTTTTTTTTGTCCGCATAAAAATCATGTGTTCGTATATGATATACAAAGCTATCAGTGTCCGTGTAACACATCTGTACGCGATTTTTGTAAAAAGGTTGTATAACAGAGTAATGAAAGTCATACATGTGGCTTTTCGATAGTTCTAGTACTGTAAAACCAATATATATTGGTTTATCTAAAACTATTTCATCAGGATTTAATTGCACAGCAACCAAATTTTTTGTGAAAACCGTTGCACTATTGAAATTTGGACGAGCAATAAGTTTTTATGCACATTTCCTCTTTTTAGTAACATTTTTACTGTCCTGCCACTGAGTAACTAAATGAACATTAACTCTCTTCTCATTATTTTCTAAGGTTTTACCAAAGACACTGTTGTTCAAAAGTTTAAAAAAATCCTGTTCAAATACAGATGAACTTTTTTGTCTTAGTGTAGTGTTTAAATCAATATATTGTTTTAAATATGGGCTTTGTCGAAAACTAATCACACGATGAATTTTCTTTAAAATCAATCCATGTTTTAAGCAAGTTTGTAAGTGAACGTAATGTATAACATACTTAAATTTATCATATAAATTAGGAACTAATTTGGAAGTTTTTCCACCTGGTGGAATACACTTCTCGGAACAAAATGGTAAATCATTGTGTAAGTTATGCAAATGCTTAGGATATTCTAAATCCACTTCTAGTATGTAACCATATTCTGCATTAGGTGCTATTGTAGTTATATCTAATTTATTAATCTCTTGTTGATCAAGAAACTTGAAATTAGACAGTGGTAAATATTGACACATACTGTATCCATACAAGTTATTACAATCAATATAAGCGATGTAGGAATCAGGCTCAGAAGGTACATAATCAGATAAGTATGCGTTATTTGCTTTAGCATATCTATGAGAGCAGAGGCATACACCTCCCCTAATACCATTCTGTAACATGCGTACCATGGACAAGTCATCAATAAGTTCCAACTGAATGCCTGTTTTTAATAACATTGCATCAAAAGATAAGCCCGGTGCAGTTAAATAAAAAGCTGGGTCTAACTGATAGTGAAGCTTACAAGTTTGTCTAAAATTTTCAAATATATCTGCCAACAAAAGCACGTCAGTTTTCAAATATAAATCTGTATAACTTCCCAAATCTTTGATTTTAAATGTTGACCAAATTGCACATGCATGTTGATAATCATCTTGTGAAATATCTTGATCGTTTAGGAAACTATAGAAGCATTTCTTTGGAGGTAGTGATTTTTCACTGTACCGTTCCCATGAGTTCATATATTCATATGGATAAATACCTTTGCGAGTAAGTAACTGAAATTCATTCTGAGATGGGAAGTGATTTCGTAAATATTTAAACATTTCTGGTTTTAAGGTATCTGCTAATTTGTCTAAGCTTGTTCCCAAAAACTTAAAAGAGTCAACAAAGCGAAGTTGAAAAAACTGGTTATTTGCAACTAGTACAAACTTTGTAAATGAGATATAATTTTCTTTAGTTTTAGGTATTATCTTTATATCACCTGGAACCTCACCTAAAGCTTTTATAAATAAATGACAGTCATATCCAGCTAAGTTATGAAAGAATATGGGCACAAACGAAGGGCGCTTATACTGCAAATTACAAAATGAATGTGCAGCGCCGCGATAACGACCAGTTAGGTGACAATGGTCACGCACTTTGTCGGAAAAAACTAAATTTTGACAAATGTGACAATGAGTTGCATTGTCAAAATCAAATCTATCTTCGGTTGAAAATTTCATTGGGACTGTAGTACTCATGATTTCAAATATTTTTTGCACATCTTTAAATATTGAGTTGACAAACTGCTTATCGCAATCAGGTCCCCGATATGATACGTACCGATTATAATTAGGGTTATCGGAACAAACTACATAATAACCGAAAGCAACCGGTACATGACGGTGCAAAATATTTGTGTTCCCACTGGAACAGTTGGCCTCAGGATTAGTTTCTAACATTGACTCAAAATCTGCATAAATACAAAAAGGCACGTTTTGTTTACGATCAAAGTTCTTAAATTTAATTATCGAACCCTTATCAGGAAGAATAGTAACAACACCTCCACATGAATGGTTATTAAGTTCTTCAGAAGTATTGAAAAATATCAAACATAACTCACACAAACACAGTCTGCTATGATGATATGTGACTTGACTTCTGAAGAGCCTAGAAGGATCTTTAATCAAACAATAGTGAGAAGTGTAGTTATTTTCGAGAAATAGTAAGTGTATAGTTTTACCGCTATATTTTTCGTTAATGTCCGACTTATATAAAGGACCTACAAAAGTTTTATATTTTTTTAGACCATATATTATAAACTTTATATTCGGGTTATTGTTCTCGAAAATTTTAATATCGCGAAACGATACAGGAAAAGTCATTCCCCTTATATCAAATAATTCTCTAAAGTTAGGATAAGATGAAGTTCTTTCAGGGTGTTTCTTAGCTGGATATAATGCTGCAGTTACGCACCATAAAAAACAATACTCATCTTTGTTTAATATATTTATACACGCTTTCTTTGCCTGAATAGATTTGGGTAAACGAATATAACTAGAACCACTAAGTGGTTGGTATTTATTGAGGTTGACCTCAACGTACAAGTTGTTTAAAAAAGTCCATCCACTGTCGCGACCCTCAAATTCTTCAATACTTGCTTTTAAATAGCTAACCGTTTCAGAATATAATTTTTCAAAATCAAAATTACTGTACAATATTTTATTTTTGGTTCCAAATGATTTTACTTCTTGAGAATTCATTCAATCTTTAAACTTTAGGAACATACCAAATAGCTCGAAATTAATTTTAAGACATGTATGTTTTTTAACATATTCATTTAAAAGGGATTTTAACTTAATAAGAATATCATAAAAAAATGTATCCACTGATGCTAGCTGAAGGTCATGAATTGGTAATAATTTAAATGTTATTATGCGATTACGAAATGCAGAACTCACTATTTCTACACCTTCGCTATGTTTTGTTGTATGACTACTTTTTTTATGTGAATTACTTCGCATGTGACCTACCCATAATTTACTAGGTACAGATGTGTTGGGGTGCTTGGTTGGGGACCTCCACGCGGTGCACCCTGGGCAACGGAGACGGCAGCGCCTCTCTCTTAGGGTGGGAGAGACGCTGCCGCCTACGGCCAACTCCGACCGAGGCGAGGACGGCCCTGTTGAGGGCTGTTCGGAAGCTTTCCACGTGTCCCTCTGATTAGCAGAGGGCACAGTGGAGAGCAAGTAAGGGGGCCATCTCGAATCCGGAGATGGCCCAGGGTCAGTCGGGGTGCGAGGGATATGCTCTATGGGTAACCTTACACCCCGGCGTCTTAAGACCCGAGACGGCGTGCGGTTTTAGTCGGTGCAAGTCCGACATAACCGCCCCCGCTGGAGACACCCCGCTCTCCAGCGGGGGCGGTATCCGAAGGGATTTCCGCACGAAAAAAAAAAAAAAAAAAAAAAAGGTACAGATGTGTTACACGCTGCACAAAAAGGCATTATTACTTATTTATAATACCTACACCACTTAGGTAGTTACTAATGGAAAAATAAAATGAAAAATCTGCACAACACACTGTCTTATGTTTAGAGTTATAAAAATTATAATATCAAAACACACTACATATTATTACTAAAAATATACTTCTAACAGTAGAAAAAAATTAAAAGCAAATTATATTTACACTAGAAAACTATTTTATAAAAATGTTCTCACTGTAATGAACAGGCTCCGACTCCTTAAAGTCAGAGAAAGCCTGTCCTAGGAAGCCCTGTAGAGCCTCCCAAGACGATGACGCCTCGTCACACTGCAACTTCACCGTTACAAGCGCTGTCTTGTATCGAAGCTGGGGCTCATGAGACGCGTAGTCGACTGTTTTGTAGAGTTTCAGATCTACAAAATACTCGCCGCTAGTTTTGGCAGTGCGACGAGATGTTCCCGTGGAGACACGGCTCGTGAAGCTCGACGTTACAGGGCTGCGTCGATTATCCACGCAGTTGGCTTCCTCAGACTTCAGTATGTTGAAGATATCTGGTCTCTTCTTCCTATAAAAAAGTAAAATAATTATGAATTTATAAACTTCAATATTGTATTACACTAAATAAAACCTGTTATTGTGACTAACATAAGTTCTTGATTGATTGATTGAATACAACATCTCAGGTAAACTAAATAATTAATTATACTTATTCTGAAAGTAGTTTTAAAATTAATAAACAATTTAAAATTCTAAATAAGTACTCTTGATTTGAATAATCGTCAAAATTGCTACGTATAAAAAATATTAGTGAAGATCTTAAAGTTAGTTTAACAATTTTACATTATTGATAATATATTTAAATGGAATAAGGACTAATAAAAATGTTAAAATATTATTAACTACGATTAATTACAAACACATACCTCTCAGACGAACTCCGTTTTTGACCGATGATGGTTGGTAATGAGTCTGGAGGCGATGAGTCCCGTAAGCTTTTGGTGAGCTTACGTTTACCACTTGTGCTCGGATTCGACGACCCCTTCGACTTCCTTTTCGGTGCTGCTGCAGCTGCAGACACTATGGATGCGTTCTCGTACTCTGAGTCAAACCTGTTAAAATACAATCAAATTATAAACAAATATATTCCCAAGGTTTTCTGAATAGGCGTTAATAATTATCAACCGGCAGGAAAATTTCCAAGCAACTCAGCTGGATAATAATTAACTAAATAATAATTAATAATTATCAGCCGGCAGGATTTTATTCCAAGCATCTCAGCTGCATAATTATTAACTAAATAATAATTAATAATTATCAGCCGGCAGGATTTTAATCCAAGCATCTCAGCTGGTTAATTATTAACTAAATAATAATTAATTTAATAGCACTTACTCACATTTTACTGCTGGGGAAGATCACTGGAAGGTACTGGAGCGAATGTAATTTGTTAGAAAAATTGATGGGTAAAACCCACATACAAAGTAATTACATAAAAAGTATCAATTCAGCAATTACCGCCTCCCAACAAAATGAAACTTAACTTCTTATCTATAGAGGTGTATAATTAATTTATGTTACTTATGACTATTTAAATCAAAGTGATTGAAAACTCATTTCGTTTAATTACACTTTTGTTATTACAATTGAAATACAAAACCATGTCTTTACCAACACCGTCAAAGCTAATTCCGATTAATTCCGACGAATGTTATGATTTATGTATGATACCTATAAAATGTAATTTTAATTTATGTATGTTCGTTGATTCGTGGACATTCGTTGATGGTTGTTGATAAGTATATGTTGATGTATATGGTAAGGATATAATTATGTATAAGTACATGAAAAGTATTTATGAAATAATAATAAACTCATACATTATGCACAAGTAAAATTTGACAGTTTTATGTAGGTACCTTGCCTAACCCTTCGAGGATAAAGGCGTGATTATATGTAAAAAAACATGTAGGTATAAACGACAAATCAAGCTTTACATAACCAATATAAGCTAACCATTAGTACATGGTAAGTATTTAATTATTTTTAACTGGTAGACGTACCCAGGAAATTATCTAGTTTATAGCGGTATATAATTTTATCACATTGTAATGTAATTTGCGTCACAATTATAGAAGTTTCAAATTGCTTTGCACGGTTTGTATGTGTGTGTGTGGAAACAAGGTATCTGTTAGTTTACTTACTCAGCGATAAAAATTTCTGTGGTCAAGCGGTAATGTGGATCGACTACTGATTTGGAGGTAGCGGTTTCGATTCCCACATGGTGTAAATATTTGCACTTGGTTTGAATGAGATCTAACAATGTGTCTATTCTTTTAATAATTGAAATGTTTATAAGTATTAACATTTTGTGTTCCATGAGAGAAAGGTGCACCGAGAGAATGATATAATATGATGCTCAGTTTCTTAAATTTGATACAAGGTATGGTTAACGGTATTCTATTAAAAATCCTTTGTAATCGTTTATGTAGGTATAAACGACGACAGATCAAGCTTTACATAACCAATATAAGCTAACCATTAGTACATGGTAAGTATTTCATTATTTTTAACTGGCCGACGTACCCAGGAAATTATCTAGTTTATAGCGTACCTTTATACAAAGCTATGACTAGCGTTAAGTCAGCAGTTTGCACACCTGTTACACACACACATCGTTACATCGTTCCCACACGCTAAGAATGTCTCATATTCTGTTCTCACAATATCTGCCATTTGCATCGAGCTACCAGTCATGTAGTGCACTCCGTCCTTCAGAGGATTAAAAGGAAGACCCAAAATAAAAACAATGTCATGTAAGTAATTAATGGGGCTTCCAGCCGATCAGTTAGAGTATGGTTGGTGCGTAACCATATAACAGACGCAAGTTATTAAACATTCTGTAGTGAGTTTCTCGGGCTGTGCCCTCGGTCACTACGGTGAGACAGAATGCCCAATAACTCACTACTCGTTCCTGATACCTCTCCAACATGGCCTTAGATGCCCCATGGTGTATAGTACACCTTTTTTTTTTCGTGCGGAAATCTCCCCGGTCGCTGTCTCGCGTTTTCAGACGCCGGGGTGTAAGGTGGCCCCATAAGGCATTTCTCTGTCTGACACCCTGGCTGATCCAGGGCCATCTCCGGTTGGTGTATAGTGCACCTAAGGCAGAGAATTGATGACTGCACAAACTATTGAACGTGTTATATATAAGTATTTGAAGGTTCAATTCACAATCACCTGCAATAGTATGTGCAATATTATTGTAAGGTGTAAGGGGCGCCTGAAACTCGCTTGAACTTTCAAAACTAATTTATCGAGTTACGGTTGAACGTGACCCTGGTTTTTGCATTTGCTATTGATTAGATTTTCTTTTTTGACCTCTTTCAATATACTGTCAATCTTTCCATATTTTTTATTTTTTTCCATATTTGATCATAATTTGTTAGATATGATAGGTTGTTAGTTTTAATTTCGGCGTTTTATCTCTGTATTAATAAAATAAATGTTGCTATGTTTGTTTATTCACTATCCATCCTGTCCACTGATATACACCACAGATTGTAATGGTATTTTTGTACATGCTCGTGGAAATTCTTAACATGTCGAAATTGACAAGACGCATTGACGTTAGCTACTAAATAACTGTTCCTTTTCATTTAAAAATCATAATATCACTATCGCTTCACATTATAAACAAAGTCCTCCATCGCGTCTGTCTTAGCAATAAACTCAAAAAGTACTGCACCGATTTTTATGCCGTGCTCACCAATGGATAGAGTGGTTCTCGAGGAAGGTTTTAGTATATAATTTGTTAAGTTTTTGTATTTATTGGCTAAAATATAATGATATTTGTTGGAGGTGTCTGAAGAACACCTCCAACAATCCATCTCTCAGCCATCTGAGAGTTTTCAACGAAAGCCCTTTGAAATATAACAAAAATATGTATGGCGGAATGGTACTAAAGTTTAAGATTTCATTAATTAGGCTATTAAAACACGTAGAACTTCTATTAAAATTCTCATAAAATAAAACAGTATTCTAGTTGCTAAGTTTATTATTACCAACAGATTAATTACCACTCTTAGTAGAGCTCGTTACGTTTGTTACATGCAGTACTGTATCATTAAAGGATCTGAACACCGCACCGCTGTGATGTACAACCCTGTCTTCATTCCTCGCTGATGACGTGGTCATCTGGGTTGAATTGTCAAGCTGCCTTCGTTTCGAGTCTTCTGTCTTTTTATCCTTCTTTTTTTCTTCCTTCTTCGCTTCCTTCTTTGTCGTTTCTGTTACTATAACGTCATCATATTTGTCTTTATCGTCGACTTTGATCCCCTTTTTGCCTAGTTCGTTTTTCGCAGGTCTGTTAAAAGTTCATAATAAATTAGTTATTTGAAACAAATAGCCTTTTTATATGTATATACACCCCTACGCATAGCAATTCACCTCTGATAACGGTGAGATGGCTATCTCGGAATCGAACCTATTAAAACCCCACCGGTGTTCTGGCATGGGAGTTCTTTCACGGTGGCCCCCAGCACGAAGTCCTTGGTCATAATCAGGGTTCCAACCCTGGCAACATTGGCCACCTGCCTGCCTGTAGTGGATAACAAGAGGCTGCCTCCTCTTTATAAATGAAGAGGCGCGGGCTAGACACATCGCGCTGCCGGCCGCCGCCGTCTAGGCGAAATAGATTGCACTAACCCTTGAACTCACTTAGCAAAATGTGTACAATCAAACCTCTCTGTTATAAGCTCACAGTAACTGATAAAGTTAATGTAAACTGGAACAAACCTTGAGACTGCCATTTAAAAATAGCACAGCACATAAACCATTTTAAGTAAATGGTGGTGTTCTAAGGTATATAGAGAGCATAAGAAAATCAGAGATTTTATTTAGACGTCATTTACAGCGATTTAGAGCAATTACATCTGAATTACTAGCCTACGAACATCTTACGAATCAATCTTCAAGCGCTAACCAGCAGACAACCTGGAAACTTATATTATTATTATTGCCAATTTCGTGAATGGAAATGTGTACTAATTCTTATGGCAACAATTTCCTGAATACCGAAATTCGACCAAAATCAAAATTTTATTTTCTAACTAAATCTGTATTCAGGTGCCTCTTCAGTTTTAAAAGTTATTCACTAGGTTCCTGCATTACTCTCTGTCAGCAGGCAAACGAACCAGTTGTTCAACGGAGGCAATGCTGGTTTACTTTTGGATGTTCCACGATGGTAGTCCACGACTTTCACTGACACCCGGCGCGCCTATTGCCTTCACTTTGTTTTAAGTACTTTAGTCCACTTTTTCAGATGGAAACTTTAGTTCATCTCATAGGATTTTATACTTATAAACATTAAATACCCATCAGGATGATCAGCCCAACTCATCTCTATTTCAGTGTGCGAACCGCCGGCTCGGAACAATTTATCACATCCTCCACTGAAACAATAATTAAAAGATGTTAAAGGTTCGCGATTTTTTTAAATATAGATCATAAAGGTAGTCCTGGGTATGGAATTTTCGAACTAAGAAGTTGTTCTAAACTTTTAGATTTGGAAATTGTTGACATCCAGGACGAACAACCCGTGACAGTCCCTTTTTAGGGGAGTACTCTGCCCTGGGTTTATGGTGTCCTAGTAACATCTTCGGGGCCCAAATCAATCTCACCTGCTAGCTGATACACCTACCGATCAACGGACAAAACTCTGGCTCTGGGGGCCAGACTGCAGTCACTCCCGTAAACATAAAATGAAAGCCTCGGATGCGATTGGGATCATCGCTCAGATGCGGTTGCACGAGTGGACCACTCGAACTTTCAACCAGTGTAAGCGGTATTGGGCAATTCCTCTGACAATACCGGTGATGTCAGAGGCATTGAAAAATACCCTTGACACCACCGGTTCACCACGGGTTCATAGCGGTCTCGTCCACCCGTAGCCAACACTCAGGGCGGCATAAGACGCAAATTAACAATCGAATCCTTAACCAATGTCACCGAGAAAACCAGTCAGGAAATTAACAGTGTTTTGCAAAATCTTAAAGTGAACTTACTTAACGTCTTTATAAATAGCACAGTTAATAAGGACCCTGTTCTTCCAGACACTGGTGTAGAGAAATGGTCCGTGGCATTTGTTGGTGCCTTCCTTGACGAGGCAGGCCGAGATTATTCCTATGACGATTGAGTTTAACCCTGTACCGTAGACTAACGGTCCACCGTGGTCATTCTGTAATAATATTTAAATTTAAAAATTGTTATTGTAAGAAGTTCATGTCAATTCAACTTGCCTAGTTGACGTTCTGCTTAATACTGATAGCAACTATCAAAGGTTTCTTTGGTGGTAAGCGCGGGGCGCCACGGGCGGAGGCGCTTCAATCAACCAATCATAGATTATTTTAACGTCAAAATCGTTCAAAGGGCCTGCGCCATTGGTTAAACAGTCCTTTTATTCTGCTTGAATCTATCAGACGAGCACAGTCATTACCAACTTTCTAGAAACTCGTCAAAGAACACTACTTAACGCTTTAAAATCATTTGTTTTAATGTATTAAAGTATATTTATTATCTTTAGTAAATATGTGTGGTATATGATATATATTTATATATTTATAGTATTTATCAATTATTATACCGCCTCGTACCTGGGGCAAAGGTTGGCCGTTGCTATCCAGTGGGGTAATGCCGCTAGCGTCATGGGCACCTTTGCCCCTGGTACGGTGAGGGGCGGGTTAATTGATTCATTTTCACTATGGATTTACATTTAGCATTTAACATGACATAATATGTATTTGAAATGTAATTTTTTGTGAACAAAGTAATAAAATCTATATTAGATATTAAAAAATTATGATGTAAATATATATATTATTTGTATCATATATACGCGCAATATAATAATATTAATGGGCCATGTACCTTTTTTACTTTACGTGTGGAAATCCCTTCTGAGGAGCTGGGGCGGTTATGTCGTGCATCGACTAAAACCGCACGGTGTCCTGCCCAAGGGTCCATTGCCGGGCACCCCGGGAAAGCCCTCGAAAGGATAACCCCAGGGTTACCGGCGGACCTGGCCGCCAGCGTGGCCTCGGCCTGGGGTCGGGTTTTATCCTGCGTCTGTGAGTAGGCAGGCGTGTGTAGGACACACACGACACAACTCCGCCACGGCCTGCTTCTGTAAGGACGGTGAGACGGCCAACTGCCGTCCTCAGGCCCCGATGATGGAGGTCGGTAGTCCCGGGCGTAGACTGCGGAACTCGGGGGGGCAGGATTCTCTCCCGCTCCCTCTCCGCCGTTTCTTTTGCGCGCATAAACTGCTCGCAGAAAGAGGCGGTGGCGTGCCACTTGCTCCCGTCGGAGACCACGGCCCTCACCATGGTCTCCAACGAGAGAACGTCCACGCCCAGGACCGCAACGAGATCCCAGCGTTGACTCGCCCACGCAGGGCTCTCCACCAACGTGTGGAGCGCCGTGTCTTCGCCGGAATCCTCGCAGTGCTGGCACTGCGGCGTTGTCTCCCGGTGGATGCGCCATAGATATTTACCGAAGCACCCGTGTACGGTAAATATCTGGCACATCCGGTAGGAGAGGTCACCGTGGTGCCTCTCCAACCACTCCTTCATAATCGGTCTCACCGCCGCAATGGTGGATTCCCCCCACCTTGGATGCTCAAGTCGCACCCTCCATGTCTCCATGAGTTCCCGGCGGAGTTGGGACCGCTGAGCCCTGATTTCTCGGGGCTCCGGCCTATGGCCCCGCTCCAGCGCCTCCTTGCGCCACTGGTACAGCAGGGCTCTCGCTTCCAGGTCCCATGTAGGGGTGGGCCATGTACTTGATATACATTTACCAGCATCTGTGTCTTGGCTACGCTTCGGTGACCTATTTGGGGAAACCGATGGTTTTGTTTTTGCAATTATGGAAGAAGTTGTGATGACGAATAACTATCGGAAGTCTATTCTAAAGGATGGTACGGTTGACATATGTCGGGCGAGCTACCGTCCCGGAGAATCCCTTACACATATAATTTCTGGTTGTTCTCGTCTTACCAACTGCGAGTATTTGCATAGACATAACCAAGTAGCCAGGATTGTCCATCAACAGGTTGTTCTAAAGTATAACCTTTTGGAATCAGAGGTACCGTACTATAGGTATGTGCCCGACGCAGTTCTCGAAAATGGGCACATCACGTTGTACTGGGATCGATCTATCATCACTGACAGGACTATTGTAGCTAATAAATCTGATATAGTGTTGATAGATCGACCAGAGCGCCGCGCAATAATTATCGATATCACCATTCCACATGATGAGAATCTTGTGAAAGCCGGAAAAGAAAAATAAATAAAATATTTGGATTTGGCTCACGAGGTTGTCGACATGTGGAGTGTGGATTCGGCAATTATTGTTTCGATAGTTGGTATCGGTTCACGGTAACTCGCGTTAGGCAGATGGGTCAAGGGCTTGATGCAGAAGGCAGTGCTCCTCGACACGGCACGTATTGTGAGTAGATTCCTCTCTCTGGAGCCCTAACCACCGGTAGCTTGGTCCCTGTACCCGATGCCACTGGGCCACTATTTTTTATATTTTTAAATATTTTTTTGATACAGAATGTATTTAAAAAATAATTTATTTGTATTTAAAGTTTAATGAAGGAAATAATAATAATAAGTATGTGCGATACAAGATCAGGTTATCAAGACCAACAACTACAGGAGGTACACACTGAGGGATGGAACCACGAATGTGTGTCGTTTATGCCACCGTCCTGGCGAGTCACTCAGACATGTGACCTCCAGTTGTTCCATGCTTGCTAACACTGAGTATCTGCACAGGTACAACCAAGCAGCCAGAATACTACACCAAGAACTTGCCCTTAAATACGGCCTCGTTGCGTAGAGGCGGCCATACTACAAGTACGTGCCGGAAGCCGTACTCGAAAATGACCGCGCCAAGCTCTACTGGGACCGGTCCATCATCACGGATAGGACAATTCTAGCTAATAATCCTGATATCCTGTTGATGGACCGGGCAGAGTCACGGGTATTTCTTGTGGACATCACTATTCCCTATGACGAGAACCTGGTCCGCGCCAAAGCAGACAAGAAAACCAAATATCTGGACCTGGCGCACAAGGTTACCGACATGTGGGGGGTGCGGTCCAGAGAAATAGTCCCGGTTGTTATTTCAGCCAATAATTTGATCCCAAGGAGCCTCTCAGTCCATCTAGGGAGACACGGGATTAGTGGGAAGTCAGTGGCGGCCACGATGCAGAGAGCGGTCTTGCTTGACAATGCCCGAATAGTCCGGCGGTTTCTCTGCCAATCGTCCTAATGCCCTGGCCGACTGCTGCTTGCCTCGCTAGGGTTATCTCGCCGCCTCTCCCTTACTCTAGGGTGAGGCGTGATATAGCTCGATAAATAATAATAATAATTTATTTCACAAATGAGTTACAGATACATAACAAATGTATTTATGTGTCTGTACCTTTTCTTTTTTTTTTGTGCGGAAATCCCTTCGGATACCCCCCCGCCGGCCAGCGGGGGCGGTTATGTCAGGCTTGAACCGACTAAAACCGCACGCCGTCTCGGGTCTACAGACGCCGGGGTGTAAGGTTGCCCATAGAGCATATCCCACGCACCCCAACTGACCCTGGGCCATCTCCGGTTTCGAGATCGGTTTCCACCTCGGGTTTGGGAACCACGGTGTCCCCGTCTTGCCCCGGTTTGGGGGAGGGGCGCTAGTCGCCCCACCGTCCCTGCTTCTGCTGGGGTGACAGGCGGCCTCACCCGCCACTCCCAGGCCTGCGCCCATGGAGGACGGAGGTCGTTAAGTGACCTCCGGCGCCTGAGTCGCCTGCGACGCACGGCGAGCAAGTTACGGGCTCGGCGGGCCGGGAGAGTTCTAAATCTCTCCCGGGCGCGCTCTGCCATCTCCTTCGCGAGCATTACATGTCTGAACCTACCTGTGTATATACCTATGTATTTATGTGCCGCAATATTATTATAATTTATAAAAGGTACACTACTATAACTACCTAATTCTAACAATCTAGTCCATCTAAAGTTTGCCTGGAAGAGATCACAAAATGCGATAAGACCACCCATTGTACAAGTTTATTTTTTTAAGTATCTTAGACATTTGTATCCATTGGTTGGTGTACAATAAAGAGCATCTGTCTATCTATCTATTTATTGACTTTTTGATTGACAGGCAGTGAAGATGCGCGAGTTTATTAAAGATACGGTGGAATAGAAAATAAAGAGTCTTTAAACCTCTGATTTCCATAGCAAAGAGCTATGGAAATCATGTCACGTAAAATAGTGACGTTATTGGTTATAATTCGCAACAGAGAAGAACCTTGAAAGTAAATGTTAATTATAGTAGCTATACACGTCGCGAATTATGTTTACATCTGTACAACATTTTGGGAAAATACTTCCCTATAATGTTATATGTTATCTTATCATATATCATTTCATAACAATATAATCCATTTTAATGAAATGTGTCATTCATAGGCATAATTATCTTTAACATTGAAAATTCATCAACTTTTTTTAATGCAATGTCTCCTTTCAATATTTGGAAAATATATCAAGCCATGACATTGGAAACGTTATATGGCATTAGCAAACGAGTTTAGTGAGCATCATGCAAATGTAAGATGTCATATCTTAGATCTGACTAAAATACTACATATTCTAGAGATACATAACAGGTTACCTCACAAAATCCTCCACTAGCATAGTTCTGTCTCCTCATATCCCCATGATAAGCAGTATGCACTAGATCATTTTCAGGATTAAACGATCGCCTTTCTATTTCATCATCGTCGTATTGAATATCAGTGCAGTCTACGTATTTTTCCTGTAAATATGACGTAACCCGTGATTAGGTAAACGCAGTGTGTTACTTATATAACATTCACATCAATGGTTCAAAATGAGTAATGGGATTGCCGTTCAAATTTGTGGCCACCATCCACCTAACAGCATACAATACTGCAGGGTGTCAGACTTCGTCAGACAGAAGTTAGTAGTGTTCTTTAGAGAGGCGGATAAGGCTAGCATACGCGACAGCCTCTGATGTTGCAAGCATTTCTAGGTAATGGCAAATGTTTAGAAAAAGAAAAAAAATCTATTTCATTTATCCATATATATAAAAGTCGTGTTAGTGATACCGTTTGTAACTCGAGAACATGTGGATCCATTTTCGCTTATACTGTGTCATTTGGTAGCTTTTTTTTTTGCGAATATCCCCGCAGTTTTCCCACCGCCGCGCCAACCAGTGGGGGTAGTTATGTCGGGCTTGAACCGACCAAAACTGCACGCCGTCTCGAGTCTCTAATACCGGGGTGTAAGGTGGCCAGATAAGGCAATTCCTTCGCACCCCGGCTGATCGGGATACTGTGCCTATACTAGCAATTAGGATACTAAAAAATATAAGGTAGGATAAAGTAACCAACATAACTTAATTCTAAGGCGGAACGAAGTTTGCCGGATCAGTTAGTATAACATAAAATTATAACTAGATAAAAGAAGGAGACTCCCACAACTTGACTTATTTAAGCTCGTCCTGGTACATATGCTGATTGTACATTAAAACCAAATAAGTATAATATTTAGTAAAAACCACAAACTTACTGAACATATTTCGCTTAGATCTGGCACAGTATCTTTAGTGCATATCATATAATTTTCAATAATCTGGTGATACCGCTTTCCCCACCGTTTTTTACAGACACCTTTTGATATAATCACTGCTGGTGCCTCTAATAGCGAATGCTTCATGCTACGTGAGCTTGCAGGCTGAAAAACTCATAATTGATTTCATTTGTTGTTATTTATTAATTTCGTTTATATACCTACATACTTTTAAAGATGATTTCTCCTTGTGACAAAGTAGTTGGTGTAAGTATTTTCATCATCATCATCGATAGTCCCGGTTGCATACAAAGCCTGGAGTCTGCTCTTCTACGTGTTCTCCACCTGATGCTTGGCTCATTTGGCTTTTATGAGAGCGACTGCCGTCTGACCATCCAACCTCGGGAGGAAAGCCTGTGGCAAAGCTTAATTTATTAATCAGTAGGTATACCGCCTCGCAAGTGAGTTTGGTTTGATCTTGATTAGTCCGAACCTGACTCGAAAACCTGAAACGGTCGCGGGTTAGGTTAGAAACTTGAAAAAAATTGTAATATTTGTTCCGAACGTAACCCTCTTCTTAACCTGACCCGACGTCTCGTTCCTATCATAACCCGAATTGCGCAGATTGGTCATTCTATCTAATCTTTCTCAAAATAAAAAGTACATATGTGTCAAATCAGTATACACCCAATCACAAGAGACAACATTAACTTTAATTTTGCATTCAGAAATGACAGAAAGAAGCACAAAAAGTGGCCAGTTACTAAACTTTGACAACCTCTGTGGCGTAGCGTTTGTGCGTTCGACTGCTAAGTCAGAGGTCGCGGGTTCGATTCCCGCTCATTGCAAATATCTATATTTGCATTTGTCTGGGTGTTTCTATGTACAGTATATGTATTTATTTACAACAAAAACAACTATTTAAGTATGTTTATCCGCATTCTAGAAACCATATGACAAGCTCTGCTTAGTTTGGGTCTTCATGGCGTTGTGTACTTTGTCCTACAATATTTATTTATTTAAATATAAAAAAGTACCTCATTGTACCTCCCCGTGCTACCCCAGCCGGTTATCGATGCCATAGTGTCAGGTTCCTCCAGTTTCTGCGTTTGATTGTTATAGCAAATAGGTCGAGGTATATATTCACAACCTCGAACTCGCCGCGTGAAATCAAACTCGTCCTCTGTCTTCACGATGGCAATGTCGTTATTCATCCATCTGATGTTGTCGTTTTCATGACCATCGAATACGTAGTCTGGGAACAGAGATTAGGGGCTATGTTCAGCAAATGGAATTAAGGTGTTCACTTCTTTGCCTGTGATTAAATATTGTATCTGTAATGTTATATGGGCCATAAAGCGGTAATGTCAAAATACAAATTTTACAGGAGAAATAAAAGGACTTAGAAGAAATAATTTGTTTACTGTTCAATGTACAGTGGTAAAAAACGAAAGTTCAATATGCGAAATGTTAGCTATCTTTTCAGCAATTTAATCTTTTAAAATCATATTGTAATGGTATAAATATTTAATGATATAATTGATAAAATGTACCCTTTCAATTTTATCATCATTAACGATTTTATAAACACACTGACCACTGAGATTGAGGAATGTAAGTATTACAATACGATGTAATATCCACATGAGATTCAACCGATTACCACCTTACAGAAATAATCCGTTTGAATTGTAACAGTTTATTTATTTGTCATAAGATTATTTAAAAACCAGCCAAGTGCGAGTCGGACTCGTCCATGAAGGGTTCCGTAGCAGGAAGTAACATAATAATGTTTTTTTTTTGAATTTTTATATTTGAGTTGATTGAATTAAAGGTAAATTGCGGTTTACGATTTATGACGTATTAAAAAAAACTAAAGTTACAGTTAAAGAAGTTTACATGGTAATGTACATCATATTTTTTTTTTTAGTTTTATCATTCTCTGATTTTAGAAGTCACAAGGGGGGGGGGGACGGTGATACATTTTACCACTTTGGTAGTGTCTCTCGTGCAAACCATTCAGTTTAGAAAAAAAATATATTAGAAACCTCAATGTAATTTTTGAAGACCTATCTATAGATAATATGGGTAGATAATAGATATGGGTAATTTAGATAATGAAAAAAAAAATGAGTTTCAGTAGCCCAGTTAACCCAGTTAACCAAGTTTAAGTTCCAGTAACCCCCAAAATTTATTGCTTTTTTCAATTTTTGTGTGAAAATCTTAATGCGGTTCACAGAATACATCTACTTACCAAGTTTCAACAGCATAGTTCTTACGTACCGAACCCTAAAAACGCGGTTAAATGTATTATTGTTCTTCTTTGTTTCCGGGTTTATGTGTCATGTTTCGATTAATGTAATGTTACATTAACGGCCTCTGTGGCGTATCGGTAGTGCATTCAACTGCTATGACAGGGGGCGCGGGTTCGATTCTCGCTCAGTGCAAATATTTGTATGCATGAATATGTCTATTTGCATTGGTCTGGGTGTTTCTATGTATAATATGTATGTATTTACAAAAAAAGTATATATCCGCATTCTGGAACCCATAACACAAGCTAGTTAAACTATGCTTACTTTGAGTCTAAAAAGTGCTGTGTAGAATGTCGTAGAATATTTATTTCTTTTCATTTATTTTAATGAAATATTGATAAAATAAAACTGAAAAAATCCGTTCCCGCAGGGGGAACGCACAGGTAGATTTCGTGAAGCAATTAATATTATTTTATATAGAGAACTACGAACTTTAAACGTTTAATTTTTTTTTTCTCGAAAACGGTAACTTTTAGCGAAAAACTTTTCAGGCATTTATTTTAGACTTAAAAATGGCCTATCGATTAAAAATAAAAAAATAAAAATAAAAATCATATAAATTTCCGACGGCAAGAATGTTCACCAGTTAGAAGTTATGATTTTTTTCCCGAAAACTTTTGGTTTTTCCCCCCTCCACTTCTAGTTAAAGTTTTAATCTTATAGGTTTATAATTAAAAGTTGTTGGTATTCATATATACTATGGGATAAAATTAGAACGGTTCGAATATCTTTCATGGAACGTGAAATTTTGAGGAAAAACTGATTTCACAAAAAGTGAGGCCCTACCGTCCCCTTAGGCCGGATTCCAACCGTTCACGAACTTAAACTAAGTTTACACCCAAGCAATTTTTGACCGCAGTTTGAAAGTGATCGGGGCAAAAATGCGACCGTGAGAGTGCCGCAAATTTTGGGAAGTGGATATAAACTTTTTGACCAGTGGTCATTTCGGACTCAGGGGGTCATAACTAGACCTCCTATGAAGAATTTTTTTTTAAAGTCGACAGTAGTCAAGAAACCAATAGGTAGATCGATTTCATCGAAATCTACCTAAAAGTGATACATTGATAATAGGAGAAGCCAAAAATCAAATAAAAAGAATGTAACTGGCGCACACCGCTTTAGGTATTGCCCGGGCCAGCGATATCGTGATGTGACACGATGGGTCTGCACGCTTTGAAAGCAACCGCGATTTGCGCAGATGATTATGGTGATGATGTATATCTGTAGTTTTCAATACTTACTTCGGGGAACACATTTCCATATTGCTTTCTTGGCTCCATTTTTAATACAAGGATTGTTGTGGCGATCAGCGCCTTCATCATGTCTGAAGCAAAAAATAATCTTCCATAAAAATCTTGTGCAGACGGTCTAGTGTCTATGATTGTCGTATATTAGGTAATTATCTATATATATATAACAAAGTCGGGTGAGTTACCGTTTATAACTCGAGAACGAGTGGAACATTTACCATGATTATTGATTTTTTAGATTTCTCTCCGCAAATACTGTGCCATTTTCTGCTTTTTTGCGGAAATCTCTCTGGTTATATCGGACTCGAACCGACCAAAATTGCACGCCATCTCGGGTCTTTAATGTCGGGATGTAAGCATCCCGGCTGACCCTGGGCAATCTACATCTTTGAGATGTGCATCCCTGGGGATACTGTGCCTATACTAGCAATTAGGAGAATTAAAAATGTGAGAAGTTCACGAAATAAATTCAGCTGATAAGCTAACTAACATAACTTGATTCTAAAGCGGAACGAAGTTCGCCAGGTCAACTACCATCGCCGCGCGGTTTCACCCACGTAAGTCCTGAATGTCCTGATCCCTTCGGAATATCGGAATAAAAAGTAGCCTATGTTACTCAGGGATTTTTTTTTTTTTACGTGCGGAAATCCCTTCGGATACCCCCCCGCCGGCCAGCGGGGGTGGTTATGTCGTGTCTCGACTAAAACCGCACGGTGTCCTCCCCAAGTGTCCGTTGCCGAGCACCCCGGGTAAGCCCTCGAAAGGATAACCCCAGGGTTGCCGGCGGACTTTGGCCGCCACCGCGGCCTCGCCTGGTGGGGTCGGGTTTTATCCCGCTTCAGTGAGTTGGCAGGCGTGTGTAGGGCACACACGTAACGCCTCCGCCACGGCCTGCTTCTGTAAGGACGGCGAGTCGGCCAACTGCCGTCCTCAGGCCCCGATCATGGAGGTCGGTAGTCCCGGGCGTAGATGAGTCTGCGGCGTCCTCGCCGCAAACTGCGAAACTCGGGGGGCAGGGTTCTCTCCCGCTCCCTCTCCGCCGTCTCTTTCGCGCGCATTACCTGCTCGCAGAAAGAGGCGGCGGCGTGCCACTTGCTCCCGTCGGAGACCACGGCCCTCACCATGGTCTCCAACGAGAGAACGTCCACGCCCAGGACCGCAACGAGATCCCGGCGTTGACTCGCCCACGCAGGGCACTCCACCAACGTGTGGAGCGCCGTGTCTTCGTCAGGATCCTCGCAGTGCTGGCACTGCGGCGTTGTCTCCCGGTGGATGCGCCATAGATACTTACCGAAACACCCGTGTCCGGTAAATATCTGGCTCATCCGGTAGGAGAGGTCCCCATGGTCCCTCTCCAACCACTCCTTCATGATCGGTCTCACCGCCGCAATGGTGGATTCCCCCCACCTTGGGTGCTCAAGTCGCACCCTCCATGTCTCCATGAGTTCCTGGCGGAGCAGGGACCGCTGAGCCCTGATTTCTCGGGGCTCCGGCCTATGGCCCCGCTCCAGCGCCTCCTTGCGCCACTGGTACAGCAGCGCAAGGGCTCTCGCTTCCAGGTCCCATGGAGGGGTCCCGGCTAGGAGACATGCCGCCTCGACGGAGATCGTGCGATACCCCCTGATGACTCTGACGGCCATCGCTTTTAACGGGCTGTTTAATACAACCACGTTGCGGGCCGCCAGAGTCTCCGCCCATACTGGGGCCCCGTACAGGGCCATGCTTCGCACGATCCCCAGGTACAGTCTCCTAGTGGGGGCGTTGGGTCCCTTAACGTTAGGCATCAGCCGCGATAGCGCGGCCGCAGCCCCCCTCAGTTTCGGGACCAGACTTCGGAGATGAGGTCCGAAGTCCCATCGGCTATCGAGTACGAGCCCAAGGTACTTCATCGTGGGCTCGATGCCGATGCTTACGCCCCCTACGGTTATGCTGGTTCCCGCAGGTGGCCCTTTCCGAGGCCCGTGGAAACACATAGCCTCGGATTTGTGGAGAGCCACCTCGAGTCCCAGCCGCCGTATTCGACCCACGACTTGAGCAACCCCTGCCGTGGCCTTTAGTGCCGCGCTTCGGTGCGTTGCTCCCCGCGCCATAACGAGGGTGTCGTCAGCATAGCACACTATGCTGACACCCTCGAGCAACGTACCGCGCAGCACCCAGTCGTATCCGATGTTCCACAGGAGTGGCCCTAGGACCGACCCCTGCGGAACACCGCACGACACTTCTCGCCGCCCTGGCCCTAGCCAGCTCGGGTAAACTATGGCCCTCTCAGATAGGTATGCCTCGACAATGCGGCGGAGGTAAGGAGGCACTCCGTGATACTCGAGCGCCTCCCTAACGCAGCTCCAGGGTAGGGTGTTGAAGGCGTTGGCGATGTCGAGAGACACCGCCACCACCACCCCACCCCGCGAGACTACTTCCTCCGCCAGGCGCCTAACGCGCATTCCACAGTGGAGCGCCCCCGGCGGAAACCGAACTGGTTGTCCGCCAGATCTGGCCCCACGTTCGTGAGATGCTCGACGAGGCGCTCCGCAATAATCCGCTCAAAGAGCTTGCACACCTCGTCGAGCAACACGATCGGCCGGTAACCAGATGGCTGGTCCGCCGGCCGCCCCGCCTTCCGGATAAGGACCAGTTTCCCCGTCTTCCAAGCCTTTGGAAACTGGCCCCTTTCGAGGCATGCGCTAAAGAGCGCCACCAGTCGAGGCCCTAGTTCCTCCAGGGCCAGGACCCATGCTCGGCCTGGAATGCCGTCGGGTCCGGGATCAGTGCATTTCCGGGCTTTAAGCCGGAGCACTGCTACCCCCAGTTCACTCTCTCTGACTTCGGGCACATCGCTCTCGCTATTATCAGCGTGAGGCGCCTGAGGCGGAGCCATACGCGGATTGACATGCTCCTCCGCTCTCGCTGGGAACAAGGAGCCCAGTATCCCCTCCAGCCACTCCGGCTGGAGGCTCTGGGTCAGTAGGGGCGCCCTTGGGCGGATTTTGCCCCTGACCGCAAGGTAAGGACTTTGGACTTTTGGTAAGGGTTCTGCTCCAGAGACTCCAGCAGCTCTTCGCGGGCCCGCCGTTTGGCCTGCTTTATGGCTTCCTGGAGGGTCCTCTTGGCCCCCTTGTACGCCTCATACAGCTCCGCCTCTCGGGCTGCCGCATCGTCTGGTCGGCGACGCCTCCGGCGAAACCTGGTGTACTGGCGGCGAGCGGTCACGCACGCTGCTCGCAGCTGTGCGATCTCCGCTGACCACCAGTACACCTGTTTTTGGCCGGGCCGGGCTTAACCCTAGGCATCGCCGCATCACAGATATGCGACATGGCTCTCCTGAAACATTCCGCCTCTGCGTCGACATCGGCAGGCCTGGCCGGTACGGAATCCAGGCCTGCACTATGGATGCCTCCAGGAGAGCCTCCCGATCCAGGCGTCTGAGCACCCAACGTGGCTCCGGGGGATTCGCGATTGTCGGCGGCAGGTTAGTTGGAGGGGAGACGTTGAACCGAATGTACTTATGGTCGGAATCCGTCTCCTCCTCCTCCACCACGCGCCAACCCTGGACGCGGCGGGCGAGAGCAGGGGTCGCGAACGCGACATCCACGACCGAACTGAGCCCCCGCCGCTCCCAGGTGGCGACATTCCCCCGGTTGAGGACCTCTAGACCACGGGTGTTGGCCCAGTCCTCCAGTACTCGCCCCTTGTCATTGGTTTCCCGGGAGCCCCAGGCCTGAGACCAGGAGTTGAAGTCTCCCAGGACCAAGACAGGACGAGGACGGCACGCAGCGAGAACAATGTCCAGTTCAGCGAGCCTTAGCTCAAGCTCGTACTGGTCAAGGCTTGGCGAGAAGTAGATGGCCACGACAGCCAAGCCCTCATAGTCCGCCGCGACACAGCCTCTGCACCTTGCAATGAGTGCAAGGCGCGAGGTGTCCGCGGCGGAACCCCCGAAGACGGTCGCTACGCCGTCCAGGTCCACCGGGCTTCCGGGGTGGACCCAGTACGGCTCAGCGACCACGACCACATTGATAGACCACTCCACGATGCTCTGGTACAGAAGATCCTGAGCACCGGTGCAGTGGTTTATGTTCGCCTGCAGGATGCGGATTGGTGTGTCCATTAATGGACGTCCATCTCCGCAGCCCGCCGCGAATGTGGCCGCTCTTGAGCGGCACCCCCGCTACCCGTTGCGGACGAACGGGGCTTCGGCCTCGAGGCGGCGCAGGTACGGCTGTCCGCCCGGTGCTCCGCCGCTTTGCCCTCCGCTACGCATTTGTAGCACCGCGGCGGAGCATCACAAGCACTTGCCTTGTGCCCGGGCTGACTACAGCGGAAGCACCGATCCCCCACGGTGTCTCCCGCTGTGCACTGCACTCCCACGTGCCCCACGGCCAGGCACCTAAAGCACCTGGCCTCGCGGGGTTGCAGGAGTTGCACCCGCGCCTTAAGGAAGCCCCCAACGAGGAGGCTCCGTTCGTCCGCAATCTTCTGCGCCGCTGCGACGGGGCAGTTGACGACTGCCGTGCCGTGACCGGTGGAGCTGAAGCGGTTTTCTCCAGCTCTAACCTGATCCCGGGGGCAGCCGCCCGCCTCCACGACGGCGGAGATTACTTCCTCCGTCGTAGCCGCATCATCCAGGCCCGAAATGCGCAAACCTGCGCATTTGTTGGGTCTGGTGACGCGGACGGCCTCCGTATCCAGAGACTCCCTCAGCTTGGCCGCTAAGGCATCGGCTTTGGGGCCGCTGGTGGCGCCGGAGACCTCGAGGAGGCGAGCTCCGGTGCGAGTTGTTTTTTACTTAGGGATAATGTAGCATTCTGATGGTGAACATTTTTGAAAGCGGGCCTGTAGTTGCGGAGCCTATTCAATGCAAACAAACAATCAAATCTTTCCCGTTATAATATTAAGTATAGATGTATAATTCATTCTCACTCTGTTTCGGGTACCCTCCATTTTAGTAGGAAGATACTCGGTCTTTTGAGAAGTTTTTAAGGGCATAAAACATCTTGGAGAATTTTAATTTAACATTTTAGGGTAATTTACTGTACCTCTTTTTTGCGCTGAAATTCTCTCGGGTACCCCCCCACCGGATAGTGGGTGCAGTTATATCGTATTTGAACCGACTTAAACCGCACGCCGTCTCGGGTCTTCAGACACCGGGGTGTAAGGTTGCCCATAAGGCATTTCCCTCGCACCCCGACTGACCCTGGGCCATCTCCGGTTTCAAACGGTTAGTACCTATTGTAGAATGACAGATTGGCAAAACATCAGCTTAATCATGGTTGGTATCTTTAAAACTCGATTAGATAGTAGGTATATTAATCCACGATCAATTTTAACCTGGTGATAGTGAGTCTATGATGTTGATGGTACACCTACAAGTATGTTCCGGAAACAATGTAAAAGTGTCTGGCGTCTTCAATGCAAGCAGCTGACGTGAGAATATATTCTTCATGGATGATGACACCCCCACACAACCACTGACGGTAGTCTGAGTATTTTGGATTGTTTGCCGGTAGTTTCAAATATACCTGAGGATAGATGCAAAACTCATGTCAAGGACGCTGTTTTTGAATTTAGTACTTACATACTTTCAAGTTATTTACCTTCGGGTTTGGTACAGACAACTGCCTGTTATTATGAATCGCCAGACGTTTGTGCGTTCGGTGTTGCCTCATGTATTTTTTTTGCGTGTGGAATCTCCCAGGGGTTGAATCCCACCAATGCCAGCGATGTGGTGGGTATGACCGAATCGAACAGAATAAAACCACACAATGTCCTTCCCAAGCGTCCATTACCGAGCACCCCGGTTACGCCCTCGAGAGGATAACCCCAGGGTTCAAGGCGGACTTCGGCCGTCATTGCGGCCTCACCTTTGGGGATGGGGTTGATTCCGCGCCGGTGAGTTGGCAGGCGTGTGTAGGACACACACTACACGCTTCCGTCTTGGCTTGCTTCTGTAAGGAGTCGGCCGACTGCCGTCCTTAAATCCCGATCATGGAGTGGTAATCCTGAGCGTAGACACGACTACGGCGTCCTCACCGCAGACTGCGGATAATGCTTTCTCATTGTGTAATTTGTCACCATCTTCGCCCTCCACGGTACCTACACTTTTTGCACGAACGACTAATCTGATGTATTCAGTCAGTACCTATTGTTGACTAACTATCTAAGACTCTGAGTCTGCATATATCCAATTATTGCTGTATGCCACTTTTTCTATCCTTTATAGTTTAAAACAATTTTAATTACTAAACAAATAAATCTCGTTTCCATTAGTAATGTCTAACCAACCAACCCAACTTACCATGTATGGCCTATTTTCTAAGACTTCTGAACCGACAATAATTCTCCTCGAATTGTTTAGAAAGTTCGTTATATCAGATCCGTTTACATTATGCAATATATTTACTACTTTCTTAGGTATCACAGTGGCCACTGGTATGGCATATATTCCTGAAAAAATGTTATTATTGAATAAATGGAGTCTGCAAATTTGTAAATGAAAGGTGGACTCAGGTTGAATGATGACCCAACATCGGTAACTGGGATAAATTGGAGGTAGAAGATGGAGGAGTGTTAATTGTTTGAATGATTAGTTCTTTGAACTTTGGTTTAAAAAGAAACAATCTTCTTCTTTCTCTGTCGATCGTATCAATGGCATATCGACTGTCAAATTAGCCATTTCAAAATTATTTTTCAAATTTCTTAAATTACTATAATATTTACATTTAACTTCAATAAAATCTTAAGTAGTAACTAAAGTATTGTAGTCAATAGCATAGAGTAATTTCTAATTTGCTACAGAAGTACATTACGTCTCGAAAAATATACTGTGTGTATGTACGCCACGTAAGAAGTTATACTTCTTGAAAGTAATATTTATGAAATTTTGTATTAAATATATGACACATGATACTCCTTTGTGAATAGATTCGACTCTTTTGATAGTTCTTTTCATAAAGAAGACAATGATAGAATGTCATCGATGTCAGTTTCTGTCATTGTTTGTTTATGTTGTACGTATAATTTTTAATGAAGGGATATTATTAACTAGTTATCAATAATTTTCAGCTTTCAAATTTTTTCCTTTGTATATGCCTTATAAAAAACCGGCACTTTGATGCCAAATATCAAGTTTCTAGGTCATCTGGAAGTGGGTTAGGTTTTAGGGTGTCGGTTTTTCTACGCGACGGTGCACGCGCATTCTTATCATTTTTCCCTAACGCGCCAACAGAAGTATAACTTCAAAAATTATCACCAATAATGAATTTCATAAATAATACTTACCTACAAAAAGACATAATAAACTGATAATGCAGACAAGCTTTCTAGAAAATATTGTTATCATCTTGATTCAAATCATTTGAAAGAAGGCATTCAGTTACATAAAATTTACACAGGAAATATGAAAATTACAACCATAAAATTTCACGGTGAGGAAACTCAATGATTGGTTGCATTTTAATTTGTGGATTTCTCTAGAGACTTCCAGCTAAGTGTCATCAAATCATAGAAACATCGATAACGAATGATGAAATTATTTCTTTCATGAAATGGACCTATCTAATTTATTCCTTCTTAGGAACCTATTAAACTGTCTACCTACCTGTCTAACTTTCTTAATGCAGTTTCTCATGTGTCTATTGAGATATATTTTCATAATGATAAAAGAAAAGACTATTTAATACTAATCAAATGGAATAAATACTTCATTAACGTATATTACTTGTGATACCTTTTTTTTTTTTTTATCGAGCGGAAATCCCTTCGGATACCCCCCCATGTGCCAGCGGGGGCGGTTATGTCGGGCTTGAACCGACTAAAACCGCACGCCGTCTCGGGTCTACAGACGCCGGGGTGTAAGGTTGCCCATAGAGCATATCCCTCGCACCCCGACTGACCCTGGGCCATCTCCGGTTTCGAGATGGCCCCCTCGGGTTTGGGAACCACGGTGTCCCCGTCTTGCCCCGGTTTGGGGGAGGGGCGCTAGTCGCCCCACCGTCCCGGCCTGCTTCTGCTGGGGTTACTTGTGATACCTAAGTTGCATGATATTTAATAAGATAATAGTTTCTGTACACTGGTGAAAACTTAATATGTAAATTTTGTCATTAGGTGCTTTTTTATCATGATTCAGTTTGTTCAGTGGAGAGATCGTATTTTTATTTTTTCATGTTAAATTTTAAAGCAGAGCTTTTTGCGATTACTTTATATTACTTCAGTTTCAAGTGATGAGATTTTGAATATTATTCTACGCTCAACCTTTAGGTTAATGAAGTAACGTTTTTTTGTCTACTAAAAGAGAAGACACCTTATGGAGTCCTCCATTTGTTGGAGTTGTACCACGTTAATGGTCACTCTTGATATTGAAAACGCCCATAGGCTTACAGAAACCACTTTACTTCAGTCGGCCGTATAGGTACACTTTTGTAACGCGTTCAACACCTTGCCCTGGAGTTGCATTAGAGAGGCGCTCGTGTATCACGAAGTGCCTCTCTACCTCCGCCGCATAGGGCGCATTTAACGGAGAGAGCCGTCATCTACCCAACCGTGACCGGTCTCGGTCGGCGTGAATTGTCGTGCGGTGTTCCACAGGGATCGGTCCTGGGGCCGCTCCTGTGGAACATCGGATACGACTGGGCGCGGTGAGCTCGTAGGCGGTAAAATATATTAATATATAATATGGGCGGAGGCCCTGAAGACCAGAACTGTGCGGATTCTGTGCGCTCCGCAGCGAGTGATGGCCATCAGGGTGATCCGCGGGTACCGCACGATCTCCTTCGAGGCGGTGAGTCTCCTTGCCGGAACTCCGCCATGGAACCTGGAGGCGAGAGCCCTTTCGCAACTGTACCAGTGGCGAAAGGAGGCGCTGGAGCAGGGACGGAACCCCGAGCCTCGAGAAATCGAGGCCGTGCAGTCCCAGCTCCGCCAGGCCATCGTGGTGGAGTGGAAGGAACGACTGGGGCGACCAAGCACAGGGCACGCCGCAATAGCGGCGGTAAGGCCCATCATGGAGAATTGGCTAGAGAGGGGACACGGAAGCCTCTCGTACCGACTGACGCAGGTGATCTCCGGGAAGGGATGCTTCGGGGACCACCTGCATCGGATCAGGAAGGAGCCAACGCCTGAGTGTCATCACTGCGACGCGAGCGAGGACTCAGGGCTGCACACGCTGGCGGACTGCCCGGCGTGGGAGGCGCCGAGGCGTGACCTCGTGGCAGCAATCGGGGTGGGAATCCTCTCGCTCGGCAGCATGATTGCGGCAATGGTGCGGAGCGCAAGCGCGTAGGCCGCCGCCACCTCATTCTGCGAGCATGTAATGCTCGCAAAGGAAATGGTGGAGCGCGCCCGGGAGAGATTTAGAATGCGCGGCGAGCATGTTGCGGGCTCGGCGGGCCAGGAGAGTTCTGAACCTCTCCCGGGCGTGCTCCGCCATCTCCTTCGCGAGCATTACATGCTCGCAGAAGGAGGTGGCGACGGCCCACGCACTCGCGCTCCGCACCATTGCCGCAATCATGCTGCCGAGCGAGAGGACTCCCACCCCGATGGCTGCCACGAGGCCACGCCTCGGCGCCGCCCACGCCGGGCAGTCCGCCAGCGTGTGCAGCCCTGAGTCCTCGCTCACGTCACAGTGATGACACTCAGGCGTTGGCTCCTTCCTGATCCGATGCAGGTGGTCCCCGAAGCACCCCTTCCCGGAGATCACCTGCGTCAGTCGGTACGAGAGGCTTCCGTGTCGCCTCTCTAGCCAATCCTCCATGATGAGCCTTACCGCCGCTATTGCGGCGTGCCCTGCAAGCCGTTGCACCTATGTTTGGAGCTGCATAGGGTGAACAGCTTCATCCCTCTTTCTCGCCCAGAATGAGAATGCTTATGAATGCTATGGTAGAGTTCCTGGTAATGTATGTATATGTAACTAGCTATTGCCCGCGGCTCCGCCCGCATGCAGGTCGGTTATCGTTTTTTAGTCATATCTCCTGTTGTATTGTTGGCAGCTAATTGCATTGGGTAGATTTGAAGTCTGACCAAGACCCTTCGAATTGCAAAAAACAGCATGAAAATCCGTTGTTTGCGTTCATCGTGAACAAACAGACGAGAATTCCAACAAAAATATTTTTGTTTACAGAATCATTTAACATAACCCAAGTTTTTTAACTTTGGGGATATGATCTGTATAATGAGGCTTAGTTTCAAGGGGGATGCTGTCGAGTAGAGCCGCTAGTGACAGTGAGTCAGCCTTGTCGTTACCACTGATACCTGAGTGGGAAGGAATCCATTGTAAACGAACTTCAACCCCGCTACGTATCAATTTGAGGATACATTTTATAACGAGGTAAGCTTCTATTCTACCAACATTAAGGCCCTTAGCACACCCTAACAAGTGTTGCAGACTACTTTTAGAGTCTGTCAAAATGACAGCTTTAGGATAAGTGATCGACGCCAAGTACTGAACCGCCTCATTTATTGCCATCAATTCTATTCCCATAATCGGTATACAAAATTTATCAATGCTAAATTTAGCTCCAAAGTCAGCCTCCTTATCGTAAAAGGCGCAACCAGAGCCGTACATAGTTTTAGATCCATCCGTGTATATTTGAATGTAATCTGTGTAAACTTGCCTTATCATAATATGTTCACTGAGTTCTTTACGCTCGTGTATAGAAAATTTAGCCTTAGACTCCGTTATGGATTTCACACCTGTTGCTATGAAGTTGTCCCACGGAAGTGACCTAAGAAAGTACGGTAGTTGAAACTGTGGTAACAGTTCAAATTTATACATAGGTAGATTGGAGTATTTTCTGTAACTTTCGAGCAGTAATGGAATTTGGTTCCTGCGCCAGTAATTAATGCCTGATTTTAATTTGTTGTCTAAAGGAATCCAACTGTTTGGTTAATAGATCAGATTTTCTGGAGGAAAGCTTCAAGAGATACTTATCACTTAAAATTGCTCGTCTATAATTCAAAGGTGGAATACACAATTCAGTCTCCATAGCAACAATAGGAGTATCTTTTATAAAACTGCCACAAAGAAGTAGACATTGGTTTTGAACTACATCAAATTTTTGAAGTAAACTGGGACTGGCATTACCGTAGATTAAGGTTCCATAGTCCAACCTAGAACGCACCAGTGTAAAATAAAGTCGTCTGAATTGAACCGGATGTACATCCCATTTAGAGCTACCCAAAATACTAAGTATATTAACGTAAGCGAAGCATTTTCGGGCGGTTTCTGTGATTTGTTTTGTTCAGTTAAGACGACCGTCCACCCAAATCCCTAAAATTTTTACGCAATTCAAAATTTCAATAATGTTATCATTTATTTTAACCTCATCACACGGAATTTTGTATTTTGTAGTCAAAATGCAGAGTTTTGTCTTAGCCGGAGATATTTCTAGACCTACTTCATCTAAAAGTATTTTAAATGTGTTTAGACTTGACTACATGACTTCCGCACATAAGTTGATGTTTTGGTTAATACAGTACAAGGCGAAGTCGTCGGCGTACTGAGTTATCTTAGCAGTGTTGACAAGTGTGTTGCAAAGCATAATAGTAACAATATTAAATAATATGGGTGACATTGGGTCCCCTTGAGCCAGGCCCTATCTGCATATTCTAGTGATTTCCTTACCATCCCGCAGTCTGTATATCAAAATCCGTTCGTTGAGAAATTCTCTTATAAATCTGCATATTAAGGTATCGACATTAAATCCCACTAGATGGGTTATAAGAGGTTCTATAGCCACATTGTTATAGGCATTGTTAATATCTCCATAAGCACACAGTACATATTCTTTGTTCACAAAGGCTGTTTCAGTGTCAATTATAAACCTACTTAGGTTGTCCCGGCAAGAATAACCGCGTCGAAATCCTGTGGTACTATTATTGAATAATGTGTTGCTTTCGAAGTGATGTTCGAGGCGACGAGTGGCCATTAAGTTGAAGGTTTTAAAAGACAGTTAATCAGAGACATAGGGTGATGTTTAATTACCTCAGTATTTCTTTTTGGCATAGGTATTATTTTGATATGACGCCACTGTTCAGGAAGATCGCCACTTTTGTATATCCTATTAAATATGTCTAAAAGAAAGTGTTTAGCGTTACGAGGTAAGTGATCGATCATGGACTATGTAATATTATCTAAACCTGCTGAAGTATCGGTTTTTTTAAGACTCAGATTAAGTTCTGCCATGGTAAAATTACTCGCGTTGGACTGATCTATATTAAACCGGTAGGGTTGAAGCGACACGCTATCAGGCGAGAGCTCCTTTGTAAATGAGACTGCTGTGGTTTCCTCTAAGTAGTTTTTAGGACTTCGATATCCCTTCAGCCATCTTAATTTCCTCCAAACCAAGCAAGTAGATATTAGAATCGATGCTGTCACAGAACTGTTGCCATGAATTAATTTTAGCTTTTTTAATTAATATCCGTGTACTTATAACTTTCTCTCTGTATTTAACATAGTTCTCCACCGTGCGTGATCTTCTAAGTTGTTTCAGAGCTAGTCTTCTTACTGCTACAGCTTTTGAAATTTCCAGGTTCCACCAAGGTTTAGGCTTAATTTTTTAGGGTGTGGACCATGTTTATAGTAGGGGATATTTTGGTTAGCACTATCTCCAATAATGTATATTAGTTTGTTGTAACTATTTTGTAAACTGTCATTTAGATCTATACACTCACATGCTGACTTGATATTTAGGGTATAATCAGCCCATTTGGCCTTTTTAATATTTCTTCTTAATTCTGGGTCACCATGCATAGTATGTAGAGATTTGATGGAAATAATGAGGTGATCACTGCCTAAGGACTCGTTGGAGACGTTCCAGTCAAACCCCAGTGCAAGATCAGAGCTACAGAAAGAAATATCAGGTGACGTACAAACTACGGTATTGTTAAGTTTAACACAACGGGTAAAGTCCCCGTTGTTAAGAAATACATAATTATATTTGGAGCTAGCGTCTAATATAAGTTTACCCCGTGTGTCAGTTGTGTATGACCAAGTAGAGTGGTGGGCGTTAAAGTCTCCGACTACGAGGGTTTTCTCTGAAAAATGGCTGAAAAGTTCTTCGTAGTCCCCGGTACTAACATGAATATTAGACGGAGAATAAGTACCTATAATATACCGCAATTTGCTACTATTCAGGAGTTCAACACATAACGTATCAATGCTGTTGTGGTTACTTTGAGCAGTTTTGAGTATACAATTTATAGAATTATGGACCAGTATAGCTAAACCTCCGTTCCGTCAAACCTATCTTTTCTGAAAACCGTGAAGCCCGTTACATTCAACATGCTATTACAGTCTAACCAAGAAAACATATATGTACTTTTTCTTTATTTAGATACGTGACTAGATCAACCAACTTTGGCATCAGGCTTTGGCAGTTCCATTGGATAATATTAAGTTTGTTACTTATGATTGAGTTCATTTTATATGTATGCAAATATAGGTACTTAGTGCCAGAATTAGATTTAACTGACACTAAAAACTTAGATTTAAGGTTATTTAGGTTAAGGCTTATGTTAATTTTAGGTTAAGATTTTTAGACTGGTTTAGGTTAAGGTTTCTGTTAATTTAGGTTAAAACTTAGACTTATTTAGGTTAAGATTTAGAGATTACAAATTTTGGTGGTTTATTCCCCTGTGTGTTACTTTAAGTTTACTAGCAATACGTGTGAGTCTGTTCTTAACACTACGACATGGGATATTAGGTATCAAGGCTTTCTGCTGGAGACGCTGGAGCGGGACCCTTGGGGGCGGCCCTACCGGATGGTGAGGGGCAAGCTGCGCCCCAAGGCCCCGCCGTTAACCCGGTGTCTCCAGCCGGATCTGCTCGGAGGAGTTGTTGGCTCCCTGTTCCCAGCGCGGGCGGTGGAACATGTTCCACCGCGGATGACTCCGCCTCGGTTGCGCATGGCGCCCGACGTGGAAGACGACGACGTGCCCGAGGTCACTTGGGTAGAACTAGAGCTGGCGGTGAGAAGGCTAAGAGCCAAACACACCGCCCCGGGACCCGACGGCATTCCAGGCCGAGCGTGGGTCCTAGCTCTAGTCGACGACGCTCTCGAGCCCCGACTGAGAGGGCTTCTCAGCGCATGTTTGGAGCGGGGCCAGTTTCCGAAATTGTGGAAGACGGGGAAACTGGTCCTCATCCGAAAGGAGGGGCGCCCGGCGGACTCGCCGTCCGCCTACCGGCCCATAGTGTTGCTCGACGAGGTGTGCAAGCTCTTTGAAAGAGTAATTGCGAAGCGCCTCGTCGAGCACCTCTCAAGAGTGGGGCCGGACCTGGCGGATGGCCAATATGGCTTCCGCCAGAGGCGCTCCACCGTGGATGCCATCATGCGCGTGAGGGCTCTGGCGGAGGATGCAGTAGCCCGGGGTGAGGTGATGTTGGCGGTGTCCCTGGACATCGCCAACGCGTTCAACACCTTGCCCTGGAGTTGCATTAGGGAGGCGCTCGTGTATCACGAAGTGCCTCTCTACCTCCGCCGCATAGTCGGGGCGTATTTGACGGAGAGAGCCGTCATCTACCCAACCGTGACCGGTCTCGGTCGGCGTGAAATGTCGTGCGGTGTTCCACAGGGATCGGTCCTGGGGCCGCTCCTGTGGAACATCGGATACGACTGGGTGCTTCGCGGTGAGCTCGTAGGCGGTGCCGCCGTCACGTGCTACGCGGACGACACGCTCGTGACGGCGTGCGGGGCGACGTATCGCGAAGCGACCCGAAAGGCCACGACCGCGGTTGCCCAAGTCGTTAGGCGGATCCGGCGGCTGGGTCTCGAGGTGGCCCTGCATAAAACCGAGGCCCTGTTCTTCCATGGGCCTCGAAGCAAGCCACCCGAGGGATCCAGTCTCATCGTGGGAGGAAATCGCATCGGCATCAAGCCCCAAATGAAATATTTGGGGCTCGTGCTCGACGGCCGATGGGACTTCGGAGAGCACATCCGAAGTCTGGCCCCCAAATTGAAGGGCACAGCTCTTGCTCTGGCTCGGCTGTTGCCCAACATGAGGGGGCCCGATGACTCCTGCAGGAGACTCTACGCGGGGATCGTGCGGTCCATGGCCCTGTATGGGTGCCCAATATGGGCGGAGGCCCTGAGGACCAGAACTGTGCGGATGCTGCGCGCTCCGCAGCGGGTTCTGGCCATCAGGGTCATCCGAGGGTACCGCACGATCTCCTTCGAGGCGGCGAGTCTCCTTGCCGGAACTCCGCCATGGGACCTGGAAGCGAGAGCCCTTTCGCAACTGTACCAGTGGCGAAAGGAGGCGCGGGAGCAGGGATGGAACCCCGAGCCTCGAGAAATCGAGGCCGTGCAGTCCCAGCTCCGCCAGGCCATCGTGGTGGAGTGGAAGGAACGACTTGGGCAACCAAGCGCAGGGCACGCCGCAATAGCGGCGGTAAGGCCCATCATGGAGGATTGGCTGGAGAGGCGACACGGAAGCCTCTCCTACCGACTGACGCAGGTGATCTCAGGGAAGGGGTGCTTCGGGGACCACCTGCATCGGATCAGGAAGGAGCCAACGCCTGAGTGTCATCACTGCGACGCGAGCGAGGACTCAGGGCTGCACACGCTGGTGGACTGCCCGGCGTGGGAGGCGCCGAGGCGTGACCTCGTGGCAGCCATCGGGGTGGGAGTCCTCACGCTCGGCAGCATGATTGCGGCAATGGTGCGGAGCGCGAGCGCGTGGGCCGCCGCCGTCTCCTTCTGCGAGCATGTAATGCTCGCGAAGGAGGTGGCGGAGCGCGCCCGGGAGAGACTTAGAACTCTCCCGGTCCGCCGAGCCCGCAACTTGCTCGCCGCGCGTCGCAGGCAACTCAGGCGCCGGAGGTCGCTTAACGACCTCCGTCCTCCATGAGCGCAGGCCTGGGGGTGGCGGGTGAGGCCACCTGTCACCCCAGCAGAAGCAGGCCGGGACGGTGGGGCGACTAGCGCCCCTCCCCCAAACCGGGGCAAGACGGGGACACCGTGGTTCCCAAACCCGAGGGGGCCATCTCGAAACCGGAGATGGCCCAGGGTCAGTCGGGGTGCGAGGGATATGCTCTATGGGCAACCTTACACCCCGGCGTCTGTAGACCCGAGACGGCGTGCGGTTTTAGTCGGTTCAAGCCCGACATAACCGCCCCCGCTGGCACGCGGGGGGGTATCCGAAGGGATTTCCGCACGATAAAAAAAAAAAATAAAAAAAAAAAGGTATCAAGGCTTTAAACAATTAGACCAGCATGTCAATCTCTTCGGTGTAATTAAAGATGTTTTTTCAATGTTTTTACTTTTTAGCTCCATAAGTTTCTATGAGGTATTCTTTTACTTCTAATCCTGAAATAGGGCACTTTTTGGAAGATTTCTAAATTAAGTCTTGAATTAGGTCCCAGTTTATTGACTCCAAATCACTGTGATGAGATCGTTTGAGCTTTTTGGTATTTTTAGTTTTATATACTTCGTCTGAGCTGAACTGGGAAAGGTTGTCCCAGTCTTCATCATTGCTTTCAACGTTAGAAAAAGCGCAGCTTGCTTCAGGCACTTCATATTCCATACATTCAGTTGTAGTTGGAGATTCGGTTGGTGGGTGCGGACGCTTAAACATAGAAGTCTCCGTATTCAGTGTTGTTGAGTCCGTAGAATTCATGTGACTGTCATTTTCCGGACATTAAGATGCGACGTGGCCGTCTATCTTACATATAAAACAGGTCATTGTGTCCGAAGAGAGATATATCCAATAATTAGTGTCATCAAAATCAATAGACATCTTTCTGGCAGTCGGGTAAAATCTTCAGATGTTACATAGACTTGTCGACGGAAACTTAATATATGGTTATATCCTGACTCGTTTAAACCAGTGCGAAGGAAAGAGATAGGCGACGTTGGTGTAATCTGAATCTCTAGGAGTTTCTTTTCTATCTCGCTGTGTGGTATTATAGGGCAAACGTTAGATATGATTATGCGTTTGTTTTTATTGACGAGTGGTTATTCGACCACTCGTCAACAAAAACAAACGTTAAACAAACGTTAACGTAGGTAACAGCTGGTTTCGGGGTGCGAGGGATATGCTCTATGGGCAACCTTACACCCCGGCGTCTGAAGACCCGAGACGGCGTGCGGTTTTAGTCGGTTCAAGCCCGACATAACCGCCCCCGCTGGCCGGCGGGGGGGTATCCGAAGGGATTTCCGCACGAAAAAAAAAGGTAGCAGTTGGTTTTTAATACTAATATATTTCTTATTTTCTACCACATGATCAGCGACTGACATGGAAGATACATATATCCAAACTCGGTTGTTTGATATTCTTGACAGAAAACGAATTTGGGACGGGTCGATGATCTGTCCCAGAGCTTGTGCATAATATTTGATCTGTACGTTTTCTAATGCATCAATTACGATGACTTGATCTTTTTTAGGGAACATAGTGTTTTGTGTCACAGTAGCATAACTAGGGGTGTTGTTTGACGTTTGGGAATGCATAATTGTTTCTGTAGTCAGAAACCACTAAAAAGATTTATAATATCACTAGGTATTATTGTGTAGGAACATAGTCACGATAGTCACTTTTAATAATGAGGGTAAATGGAAAATAAAACTCGTAGAAGAATAGTCACTAGCGAGCGATCGCACGAACGACGTTAGGTCGCGGGGACCAGGCAATGCGTACTAAGGTGAACACATTTTGATATCAATAATTTTATTCTAATTAATATGGTTTTTTAATTTTAGGCCTTGCTTCTATCGGTGGCCCTCGAAAACGGGGCAGTAAACCATCCACTCTATGTAGTTTTCTTACTTTTTGAGAATCTGGTGGTCTGGAAAAATATAATAATATTTTTATATAAACACATTATTTTCGTAAAAGCAGAGGACCGGATATTATAGCGTTCAATCGCCCTCAGAAGTTGCTGAACAGTAACAAATTTACAACGATCTTTACTTTGAAATAAATCAATAGATAATTGATGTATAATTTTTTTTTTGTAATGATCAGAGGATAAATTTAGCATTATGATCAATATTTGTTTATTATTTTATGTAAATAAGAAGAGTGTCATTATTTATTTCTAAATATGTTTTTTTTATATTTATGATTTAATCAAAAATGATTTTTTCGCAGTAAACTCAAAAGTGTCAATACTAGTATGGTTTATCCTGCTAACAATAAATAATATCATTACCCGTCTGGATGTTTGGACCAATCGAATAAGGTCTCAATCATATGAGTTCTTGAAGATCTCAGCAGCTTTTTGCACGTAGCACTGAAAGAAAAATAGGAATCGGTATCTGCCTGTGTTTTAAACATCATCCCGGCGTTAATCTCAGTTGATTGATTCAAGACGCCGCAGACCCGTCTACGCCCGTACCTCCATAATCGGGGCCTGAGGACGGCAGTTGGCCAACTCGCCGTCCTTACAGAAGCAGGCCGTGGCTGAGACGTGTCGTGTTTGTCCTACACACGCCTGCCAACTCACCGACGCGGGATAAAACCCGACCCCACCAGGCGAGGCAGCGGTGGCGGCCAAAGTCCGCCGGTAACCCTGAGGTTATCCTTTCTAGGGCTTACCCGGGGTGCCCGGCAATGGTCACTTGGGGAGGACACCGTGTGGTTTTAGTCGGTCCGATTCCAAACCGCCCAGCCCATCATCAGCGCACCGATGGGGTGAAGCCGGTGGAGGTTTCCTAACGCTAAAAAAAAAAGGGCGTGCATCGCTATTTTGAACTTTGAAATTTAGTATTACAATCATATTTTTCTCCTGATCTCGAATCGTTCCGATAAGATGTCAGAGTGCTTTACCAGTTAGTGGCCTCCCGACATCACGACGACGCTTGAATCAAAATATAACTCAGTATGTTAACAAGTTTTTTTTTACTTTTTGTCTTTTTTTTGTGTGGGTATTCTAAATTTTTGAATTTGCTATTTTAAGTAGGTCAGTCGGGGTGCGAGGGATATGCTCTATGGGCAACCTTACACCCCGGCGTCTGTAGACCCGAGACGGCGTGCGGTTTTAGTCGGTTCAGGCCCGACATAACCGCCCCCGCTGGCCGGCGGGGGGTATCCGAAGGGATTTACGCACGATAAAAAAAAAAAAGAGGTAGGTACTGCAAGTTTCAAATTTTCACACGTCTGACAAGTGAAAATGTTGAGTCTCTCTTTTCTTCTTCATCCGAGCGCCACTCCCAGTCGCATCCAAAGCTTGCTATTATGAGCCCGAAGGCCGCTCTTCTGCTCCTTCTTCTATTGGTTGGTTTTGGCTTTTATGGGAGCGACTGCCGTCTGACTTTCCAACCCCGAGAGGAAAGCTTGCACCAGAGCATCGTCCGTCAGTCTAGCAGGTGAGGTGCATCTTCTTGGTGGCACCCCCCTTACACCCATTATTTATTTCCTCTAGCTCGCAGTAAGTCTTTTGTACTTACTCTAGTTCCTTATCAATAGCACAGGAGATAAGATTCCGGTATTTGTAAACGCTGGTGAAGAGATATGGTCCATAGCACTTATGAGTGATCTCCTTAGTAAGGCACGCCGACATGATTCCTACCACCACTGAGCTCAAACCTTGTCCTACTATAAGAGGCCCTCCATGGTCATTCTTGAAAGAAAAAATGAAATGTGTCAGAATTATATCAGAAAATGTGTCATGACCAGTGGCCGGCATCGGTAGTGCTATTTAGGGTAAATGATCGCAAATGTTAATGTATCAGAACAAGGATATACTCAGGGACCTAAATCTTTACTTTCCCGGGATTTTGAGATAAGAGGGTATGCCTACGTTATGCCACATGTACCAATCCCACGGAATGGCACCAATTACGCCGACCAATGGTCATGATAAAGTTTGGTCATGATTTATGAGCACAAATGTATTTTTGTATAGATAATTCACACACTAGAGAATACCACTAATATCATAAATGTGAAAGTTTGGATAAATGGATCCCTGGAATAGGTTCCCATGGGAAGTGGGAACGGGATCTAAATTACACGCTAGCGAGAACGCTGACAACAGCTAGTATATTATATACATACAATTGTCGGATACAAAAGACACCCAATCTTCGATCGGTGCGGGTAAAAAAGTTTAGTTCAGTTCGCGTGAAAATATACAATTTGCTTGCTTCAGTAGGCAAATATACAAGAAGTTTGTCCAATGATTAGATGGTTTAATGGCCTTAAAAATAATAAACCAAACTTGATATCTTAAGCAAACGTCTTATTCTAAATTTATTTTCGATTAGTCACCATCTTGTACACTAAATTAGAATTTCACAATTTTATCTTTTTAGCTGATACCCGCGGCTCTATCATGAAGCATTGAGCCCGTTCCCGCAACCCACAGGAGCCTAATCCCGGGATAAACGCAATGTGCTATTCCACAGTTTCCACAGATAATTATTCTATCTCTGTGCCAAATTTCCCCCCAGCTCCATTCAGCCTTTCTGCTTTAATCCACCTATACCTTGGAATTTATTTTAGTTAATTATAGAGTAAGATAGAAAAGATAAGATTCATAAGTTACCTCGCAGAATCCACCCGAGGCTATCCTGTGTCCCTTTCTTCTGGAGTCGAGATGAGCGGCCGTGTCCACCTCTAGTTCATTAGGCTCCACTATCATTCGCCTTAGATCTTCTTCCTCATCGTCAGTGTTTTCACCAGAATATACGAGTTCTTTACAGTTCACCTCTCGTTCCTGCAATCGTTTTTATTCTAATTTGAAGAAAGACATGTTCTTTGTAAAACGTAAAACTAATGAGCGAACTATATTTTTTATGCGTTTAGGTAAGCTTTATTTCCTTGGCATAAGGCTTACATTTCCTTAAATGGAAGATTTTATTGACTTGGTGAAGTTCAAAAAACAGAGGCCGCTATTCCAGATGCTGTCAATTCTAAAATGGTGGTTCTTACATTGAGAACTTCAACAGACACGCCTCATTTATAGGAAGAAGGCAACATGTTGTAATACTCGTAGTATGCATAGACTGAGTATTCTTCTTTTGTCGTGTCGAGGGTATAATTATATTTGCGTTCTCAGAGGTACCTACTCATGAGTTCCATCGATCTACTATAAATGTGTGACCGGTTGTCATTGTTCGGTCGACACGTTTCCGAAGTCTGTTTAAGGAATTTCACTTGGTTCAGGGCAGGTGAAGTCCAGGAGGAAGATTCTCTGACAGTGAGACCAAAGGGGGCTCTCAAGAGTCCAATTCTGGCTTGAGAGGATTCCTCATCAGTTGATAAATATTCATTATCGTCATCTTAATATTGTTCCCAGTTACATCCGAGGCATAGATAAGTATTAATATTAGCATTAGTATAAACGAATGTACTAACCGCGCAAATAGCACTCATTACTTCTTGATCATCGTTGTCCCTGGTACAGATCATATGTTCCTTGATGATAAAGTGGTATCTAGGGTCCCAACTCTTTATGCAGGCCTTCTTACCATACAACATAGTGTCAGTCTCGAGTAAATTTTTAGAATTCGTTGCATTCTCACCAATCTTCTGTAAAGGTATATAGAATATTCAAAATTTATAATACGAACAGTAAATTTTTTTTTTTAAACACAAGTCCCGTACTTGTATTTGTAGGGCCTTCAAAATTCTTAGAGAGAGATTTTTAGTCAGTCGATACCTGGATCGCTCTAGCAATCCCACATGCGGAGCTGCCGACCCAAGTCTCACACTGACATTCTCGTTGGACTCGATAAGCGAATAAAATAAACGAATGTTTTTTGTTTATTTATACTACTTAGGTGGCAGACGAGCACACGGCTCACCTGATGGGAAGCGGTGCCCGTGGCCTATGCATACGTGCAACGCCAGGGGCGTCACACTCGCGCTCTCCGCCGACTCTGTAAAAACCTTCAAATGCCCTTCTTGAAGAGCCACATGTTGTAGCCGCTTGGGTATTTTCGGACCCACGAACCCACAGAATATAAACTCATGAGGAAGTGCCCTTAAACCTCGTTAGTACGGCAACAGTTGTCAATAATTTCTCACATATTAGCTACCAATCATGGCACTATTTTGTGTGACGTTATTAGTCGTAATCTTTAATAGATAACAAGTAACAACAACGTTGCGAATTATGTTGAACATATTCACAGCATTGTGGCACATAAGCTATAGCAATAGGCCCTTCCTATTGACTCTATATTCTATGATAATAACCTTACATTAATAAAATAGTCCGTAGCACCCCAGCCAGCCATGGAACCCACAGTACCGCCTTTCTCTAGTTCCTCGGAACGGTTATTGAAGATAATCTTCTTGGGTATGTAGTCACAGCCTCTGATCTTTCGTTCGAAATTGAATGGATCTTCCACCTTTACCACGGCAATGTCACCCACCATCCATCGAATATTGTCGAACTCGTCGCCGTCGAAATAGTATTCTAATTGGAGAAAATGACATGAGTAACATATGATATGAAATATATGGGGTGTATGAGACCCTGTTAACAACTTCGGGGTCAGACCATCAGTTGTTCCCGTAACAGCTACAATAAGGTACATAAAAACGGGCAAAAGAGAAAAGCGGACCCCGTGCTCCGAGGTGAAAGATGAACCGGGGAAGGTTTAGACGTTTCGTTTGAAACGAACCAACTAAACCCACACGGTGCCCTTAACATTAGTCATATTAATGATGTACTTAAGGAGGGGACTGCTACCTAGTCTCTGACAGATCTTGTTCACCATTGCTGGAATACAGTTCCTTTGGTGGAAGTAAAAAAAATTGACGCTTGTTACTCCGGTAACACAATGACCCCAATGCAATTGCGATTTCTACTGGCTACCGCGTTGTATGACAGAAGTCATACTTTGTTCTTGTTCGCAATCTCTGATTAGTGCATATCCTTTTGTACTCGTGCTTGTTCTCGTGTTCGTTGAGTTTAGCGGATTTTGAGTGGTGCCAGTACCGTATCTACCTATTTGATCATAGTCATTCGATCATATATCTACATCTACTACACTAATATTACAAAGAGGACAGAGAGTATTTTTACATTTTACAATTTTTGTATGTAACGAATAAACATAAAAACTACTGGACCGTTTTCAAAAATGTATTTTATTGTTAGAAAGCTACATAATCACTGAGTAGCATAAGCTATATTTATTACTAGAAAAAAATTGTGATCCTTAGAAATCCCTACTAAAACCAAAGCAAGGTGTAAAATAATTAGTCATAAAATTTATCGAATGCGCTGCGGAAAGTATTGATGATAGAATAAAAAAATGATCTATAATATTATAGAACATATCAATATCCACAAAAAACGAGCGAGACCATATGTCCAAATATTGTAGATATGTCACTTTTACATTTTTTAAATTGATAGAAATGCCGATCAAATTCAGACCATGGTATCCATACCTTTGTATTAATACAGGATGTCCCATAAGTCCTTTATATTTTAAATTTCGAATAAAATTCAAACAGCGCGCAGGAATTTCGCGCGGCGTGCGGGGGAAACACCAACGGTCTTTCGGAATTCATTCATTTCGGAATTCGCCATGGAGCGTTTCACCGGAGCGGACCGTGCTTTTTGTGTGCGTGAGTTTTATCGCAACAATGATTCGGCCACCATTGCGCGGCGTAAATTTAGAGAGTATCGCAATTTACGCACGTTTAATGACTGTCCTAGTGCTCAAACGATTAAGAATTGGGTTCAAAAGTTCGAGGAGACTGGCTCTACGTTGGATAAACAACGATCGGGCCGACCAAGGACACCACGGACGGAAGAAAACAATGACGTAGTGCAAGAGTCAGTTCGTGAAAATCCTACCCAATCCATTCCCATACCTTATCCAAATAAATAATTTCGTATTCAATACTGTTTTAATACCTGTTGGTTACTTTTTGAATCATTAAAATCGGATATTCATTCAAAAGATACGTAATATCTTTGAATTAAAAATACGAAACTAGAAAACTAGAAACACGCCGACGCACACTGTAAGGAAATCGCAATCTAGCAGGATTTAATTCAAAATTTAAACATTGTTTTATCTATTATCTATAGAGGTCTCATTATTCCACAGCCACTACTTAAAACGGGGGCATTTTTTTTTCGTGGATAAGTCAACATAAATATTAGAAATGTTTATATCGGCAGCAAAACTGAGTCACACACAATACGCCTTACAATATGCTTACTGGTGGTAGAAATTTGATGACTCAAATTTGTCACAAAATTCGGCTGGGTAGGTACCACCGTGCACGATTGCGAAAAACCCTGCATAGTAATCCAATTTCGGTTTGATTGCGTTCAGGGGTCAGCAAGTGCATAGCCGGCCATTGTGGTCGCAGCACTAGTGGTACCGGTGGGTGTCACGCGGTGCTGCGACGACAATCCTCTTCTGATGAGACCGTCAAGCTGAGTGCCACCATTGTTAACATGGTACGTGTATGTAATGGTGACCCTCTTTCCTGAGACTTTACCTTCAGCTTACCATCAGGCGAGGTGAAGTCAAATTGACATGTCCTAAATATAAAAAAAAATATACGCGTTTTGCAGTTTAAATTTGTGCGTATTACGATTTGGATAACGAAGTCAATAGTGTTATATGCTTTATTTATTATAGTGTTTGTGTTTAATACGTAAGTATATCTAGATTTTACTCGATTAATAATAGGTAATAGGTATTTGTTAAAATTGACCATTTGTATGAGGTATCAAAATCATCTTAAATTTTTTAAGTTTTAAAATTCATTGGATCCGAAATCAAATTATATGGCATTATATAGTAAAGTACTCGTATATACCAACATAATAAAGCTGATAGTTAATTGAAAGTTCTAAAAATAAAACCAAGAGTTTGTTGAGAGCACTGTGCCAACAAATTCAAGTAAAATGGACTAAATGTCATTGTCATCGTGACCGTTTTTATAAAATAATTATACATACATACATACCTATTCTTTCAAAGAATATTAGTAACCGAAATTACTAATATCCTCCCTAATTTCTATAAATTGGCTAAGAACAAATATTACTTTGAAAGTGTTTTTTTACAAGAAATTCCATCATCTAGCTCAGTTACTCCAGGAAGACTAGCAAACGGTTTTCAGAACTGTGCTAGAACAAAGTAAACAAGTAATATAAGCATATTACAATGTTCTGCATTTTTCACTTTTTGAATTACAAATTAAACAAAAATCCTATGCTATCCTACAATTCTATCGAATAGTGCGAATAAGGATAACGGAAATATAACGGTAAAAACAAAGAAACGATAACGATTAAGATAAGGGATAAAAGGAGTAAGGATACTATCGTATTCTATCCTACTATCGTATTCTATCCTGCTATCATATTCTATCCTACTATCGTATTCTATCCTACTATCGTATTCTATCCTGCTATCGTATTCTATCCTCCTATCGTGTTCTATCCTACTATCCTTAGAATAGGATCCTGCTATCATGGGGTGCGACGGAACACCTCCTCGCGGTGCACCCTGGGCAACGTGGGCGATGACGCATCATTGATTGCTCCTCTGGAGTAGCTGGCGTCAACGTCGACGGCTAACGTTCCAGCCCTTTTCAGGGCTAGCTGACCCCATTGCACGAGGGGGTCGTGGTACGGCGGGCCTGCTAGGCCCGCGAGGGATCCGCGTGGATCCCAGATCCGAAAGGATCGAGGGACGGGTCGGCCCTCTGCTCGCGCAGGGGCTGACAGGCATTCGTGCCGCCGTCGGTGATGGGAGGGGTGGCTGCCCTCCCGCGTCGCGTAATCTCCGGGTGATCGTCAAGGACCTGCATGCTAGCCACATGCAGGAAGATGTGATCTCGGAGGACGCGGGGCTTGCCTTCATTGGCCGGCCCGCGACAAGGAAAAGTCTGTAACACCCGACAGCGAAGTCGTAAAAACCTGTGGACACCTGGGGACCTCCACAGTATGTACCCCGCTTCCCGGAATGAGCGTCACCCGGGAAGTGTATTCTGTTCGTCTCATTATCGTGGGAATTTTATGGATATATTGAAATTTAAAACCAAACCCCCCCCCCCAAAAAGAAGAGCTCCAAAGCGAGCACCGTCGCCCAGTGCGACAACGAGCTTCCTGAGGCCACTCCGCCCTAAGTGAGCCTTGATGTTGGAACGGCGGCCTCTTGGCAGCCGACATTTGAGTTGCGGCGTTCATCCCGCTTTCGTGCCGCCTCGGTTGGCGAGGAGGAGTTGGAGGCGGAAATGGATGCCGCATCGTCGTCGGAGAGGGGTTTAACGAGTTCGTTGAACCTCTCTTCCAAATTTTGGAAGGCGCAAAAGCGCCCACTGGAGGGCTCAGTGGAGGCTCTGGACGACTCCGTCGAGTCCGGCGGGGCTGCTCAGCCTCCCGCTAAGCTCTCCAGTGCAGGAAGGGGCCGATCGGGAGTCGGTGGTCTCGGATCCACCCGCAAGGCTGATCTAGCACGTCGGCGTGCCGATGAGGAGCAGGCTGCGCTCGGGCGGGTCGAGCAGTTATCTGCCGAGCTCGACTCGAGTGCGGTGGGAAACCCGCACTCGGCAGCGGAGCTGCTTGATAGGTCGTCTAAGAGTGTGGCCATAATTCTCGACGTGGCCACCAAGTCGACGCACCTCAAAGGGACCTATCAAAAGGCCCTTAAGTTGGCAGCCTCCGGGCTTAGGGAGGCGGTGGAGGCCCTCTCAAGCCGCACCGTCTCGGACGAGACAAGGCGGCTCCAAGTCGCCAATAAGCGTCTAGCCACCGAGCTCCTGCATCTCCAGGAGGAGATGCGGCAGATGCAGGCGGAGATTCGTCGCCTGACGAAGGCATCGTCGGCGCCGGTTCCTCCGCCTGCCGCGGCAATGGCGCCGCCTCTTGCGCCTTCATCGCCTGCTGCGCATGAAGAGGTGCCAGCGGCGGAGCCATAAGAGGTGGCGCCAACGCCCTCACCCTCGTCGGTACCTCCCTCGGGCCTGCTCTCGCAGGAGTTTATGAGGGAGGTGATGCTGAGCGTCGGGTTTATGCTCGACGCAAAGCTGCAGTCGTTGGAGGCAAGGCTGCCTCCTGAGCCCCGCCGCCTTACGACGGCGGCAATGAGGCGGGTGCAGGCAGCGCCGGCGCCCTCGCTTGCGGCTGCTGCGCGCTCGCCTCAGGGCCAAGGTGCGTCGGCTGCACGACCTGCGGGTCCCGCAGCAGTCGGCCCAAGGGTGGACTTCCCACCCCTACGACCGGTGCAGGCACCCTCGCGGGCCCCAGCTAAGGCTCGTCGTGCCCCCCCTCCCGAGGCATCTACACCTGCCTCCTCGGCTCCCGTCCCCTCGACTTCCGCTCAGCCGGACAGCGAGGGCTGGCAGACGGTGAGCTGGAAGAAAAAGAGTGGAGGCAAGAAAAAGGCGAAGAAGGCTGCGGCAAAGGCGGCCGCAGCCCCTCAAACGGACGGCAAGAAGCCGAGGAAGCTCACGCCGCCCAAGTCCGCCGCCGTGGTGATCACGGTGGCACCGAAGGCGGCAGAGCGTGGCCTCAGCTACGGCCAGGTTCTCCTGAGGGCCAAACAGGGCATCGACGTCTCCGATCTCGGAGGCGTAGGTGCCCGAACGCGCCTCGCCCGTACGGGGGCTCGGATTCTCGAGTTCCCGGGGGCCGAAGGCGGTAGGAGAGCCGACGTCGTGGCTGAGAAGCTGCGCGGTTTGTTCAGTTGGGTGGAAGGCGTGAAGATCGCCAGGCCGACCAAATGCGCCGAGGTGCGCATAACAGGTCTGGCGGACTTCACGACTGCCGACGACGTCCGGGAGGCCATAGCTTCGGCTACTAAGTGCAGCCCGGACCAAATCAAGGTCGGCACCATCCGCCCCGGTCCCGGTGGCGTTGGTGCAGTGTGGGCGAGCTGTCCGGTCGCCTCGGTCAAAGTTTTGGCCGATGCCGGCAGGCTCCTCGTGGGCTCGATCTCAGCCAGGGTCACGGTCCTGGAGAACCGGCCCATGAGGTGCTATAAATGCATGGCGGCCGGGCACGCTCGTGTTAAATGCACCAGCTGCTTTGACTGCAGCGGATTATGTTTCTGCTGCGGTCAACCCGGGCACAAGGCGGCGGAGTGCTCCGCCCCCCCTCACTGCCCAGCATGTGCCGCGGGCAAGCTGCCCGCTAACCACTTGCTGGGCCGTGAGGGTTGTAGACAACCCCGCACCTCGGCTTCTATGCCAAAGCTGGGGGCCGGTCGCTCGACCGAGGTCACTTCTAGCGCTGTATCGCTGACGTCGCCGTCGCAAATGGAGGAGGATGTAGAGACCGCGCTCCATTAATGGATCGTGGTATCTACATCCAGTGGTCCATAGGCCTTGCCGTAGCCGCGGATCCATGCATCGTTCCGAGCCGCCCGAATTGGGTCGGTTCGGATTCGGTCGATGGAAACGTGGCAGTCGCCGCCTCCACGGCGCTTCCTTTCCCCCCCCTTGTCACCAAGAGACAAGGGTCCGGGAGATGTCGCTGCCGACCAACCGGAGGTTGAGCGATTTCGGGGACTTCATCCTTCGACTGGAGACCTCGATGCGGCAGGTGACCTCAGGTCACGCGCTGGTCATGGGGGACTTCAACGCCTGGTCTGGGCGTGGGGGTCCTCCAGGGCTGGCGGCCGCGGCGACGTCGTGTGGTGTTTTACCGCGGTCGCGTCCTTCTGCGAGGAAGTCATCTCGCGGAAGGAGGCGGCGGAGAGGATCAAAGAGGCAGACGGCCTCGCAGACCCGATCCGCCGCAAGCGAACTGGGCGGCGTGCACGCGCATTCCTGCACCTCATGCCGCCCTAGTGGGGCCGCAGGTGGATGGGCCGGGGATTGCCCTCCACCCGCAGTAGAGCCCCCCGCGAAGGGGTGATGTCTTGGTGTGCCTGGACATCGCCTAGAAGACGGGCCCGCACCTCACCTTTGCGGGCCGGCGCATGAGTGTTCCGTCGATGAGTGCGAAGTATTTCCGACGGTTCACTCACTAAGTCGCGGTGTATGGCACACGGCAGGTTGTTTTAGTGTGGTGAGAGCCCCACATAACCGCGCGGCGTCCCCGCGCTGCGCGGTATGCGGAAGGTACATTTTTTCCTGCCTAAACAAAAAAAAAGGATCCTGCTATCATATTCTATCCTACTATCGTATTCTATCCTGCTATCATATTCTATCCTACTATCCTATTCTATCCTACTATCGTATTCTATCCTGCTATCGTATTCTATCCTACTATCCTATTCTATCCTGCTATCGTATTCTATCCTCCTATCGTATTCTATCCTACTATCCTTAGAATAGGATCCTGCTATCATATTCTATCCTACTATCGTATTCTATCCTGCTATCGTATTCTATCCTACTACCGTATTCTATCCTACTATCGTATTCTATCCTGCTATCGTATTCTATCCTGCTATCGTATTCTATCCTACTACCGTATTCTATCCTGCTATCGTATCCTATCCTACTATCCTATTCTATCCTACTATCGTATTCTATCCTGCTATCGTATTCTATCCTGCTATCGTATTCTATCCTACTATCGTATTCTATTCTGCTATCGTATTCTATCCTACTATCCTATTCTATCCTACTATCGTATTCTATCCTGCTATCATATTCTATCCTACTATCGTATTCTATCCTGCTATCGTATTCTATCCTGCTATCATATTCTATCCTACTATCGTATTCTATCCTGCTATCGTATTCTATCCTCCTATCGTATTCTATCCTACTATCGTATTCTATCCTGCTATCGTATTCTATCCTACTATCGTATTCTATCCTGCTATCGTATTCTATCCTGCTATCCTATTCTATCCTGCTATCGTATTCTATCCTACTATCGTATTCTTTCCTGCTATCGTATTCTATCCTACTATCGTATTCTATCCTGCTATCGTATTCTATCCTACTATCCTATTCTATCCTACTATCGTATTCTATCCTGCTATCCTATTCTATCCTACTATCGTATTCTATCCTACTATCGTATTTTATGCTACTATCCTATTCTATACTACTATCGTATTCTATCCTTCTATCCTATTCTATCCTACTATCCTATTCTATCCTGCTATCGTATTCTATCCTACTATCCTATTCTATCCTACTATCGTATTCTATCCTACTATCCTATTCTATCCTACTATCCTATTCTATCCCGGTATCGTATTCTATCCTACTATCCTATTCTATCCTACTATCCTATTCTATCCTGCTATCGTATTCTATCCTACTATCCTATTCTCTCCTACTATCCTATTATATCCTACTATCCTATTCTATCCTACTATCCTACTATCGTATTCTATCCTACTATCGTATTTTATCCTACTATCCTATTATATCCTACTATCCTATTCTATCCTACTATCGTATTCTATTCTACTATCCTATTCTATCCTACTATCCTATTCTATCCTACTATCGTATTCTATTCTACTATCCTATTCTATCCTACTATCCTATTCTATCCTACTATCCTATTCTATCCTACTATCGTATTCTATCCTGCTATCGTATTCTATCCTACTATCCTATTTTATCCTACTATGCTATTTGCTATCCTCCTACTAATATGTATTATAAATGTACAAGTTTGTATTCTCAATCATACTTTAACGGCTGACCGGATCTGGTTGGAATAACATATAGGCTACTTTTTATCCCTGGAAAGTATCCCATGGGATACAGGAATGGGATCAGTATTCCACGCGAGCGGAGCCGCGGGTAACAGGTATAGTTTATATAGCAGCAACCCCAGTGTAGTCTGAACAGTAACTCTTTACCTTTAGGCACACATTTCCATATAGCTTTCTTAGCACCGTTATTTATGCATTCATTTTCTTTCTCTGAGAAAGGAATCCATCTGAAAAAAGGCATTATTATTTTTCATTTGTTTTTCACATTGTTGTTTCTCTACAATCAAAAACTTTTTTAGTTATACCGATTCTATCTGTCATGCAATTTGAATAAAACTTTTCTATTTTTATTCACTAATTGAAATATATATTTTATGTCAAAGTAATTTTAAAGTAACTCATCTTACTGGTGTGTTCCAGAGACCACATAAAAAATTTTTGCATCTTCAATACAAGCTGCCGATGTAAGAATGAAACGTTCGTGGATGATGACACCACCACATAGCCAGTTGGTGTCTGTGATTTTCGAATCGGCACTAGCAGCCGGCCTGAGGTACACCTGGAATGGAACATAATTCGCGGTACACCTTTAAAACGAAAAGACTTAGGCAAGAAACTCAACGGTCTTTTTTCGTGGCCTCTTTTAAAAGGTGTTAACTTAACCCAATTACAATGTCGATTAACAATAAGTTTTTGTTACGTCACTGTTTTCGCAAATAAACATAAGGCAGCTTGCCTTATGAAGATCAAAAGATACTACTGCTACTGCTCGCAGTGGTCACAGATAAATAATCATCTAATAATGACTTTGTTTTGTGTGATGCTTTTGGATGCAACTGGGATAAGAGATAGTCTCCGTTGCATCCGAAGCTTGCCCTTTGTCCGTCAATCAGCAGGTGATACCGGCTTACAGGTGAGGTTGGCTTGGGCTAAAGATTTTGGTGGAGCCCCGTACATCCAAGTTACCGATAAATGATAACAGTAACAATTACCATGTAAGGTCTAGTTTCACCGGCCGGTCGTCCATTCAATATTCGTCTCAATACTTTATGTGTAACATTTTCATCTTTTTGAAATGGCGTCGTTTGCGTTGTTTCATTTGCTTCTGAAATTAAATTATGTTACGAATGCAAAAGAGATGAGATACAGAGAGACGGCAGAAAAAGAAAGGTATTTTGAATTAATAAGAATTGATTCAACAACTAGCACTCTTAAAATTTAAATAAAAACAATACCTCGTGACTGAAAGGTGGAGGTTAGAGAGTTGACCGAGGCTGTTGTTGCTGCTGATGCTGTAATTGTATAAGATGAGATCAGGTCGGTTGGTCGGTAGACAGCCTAGACATACAGTCCAAAGATAATCCAAAGAGACCTTGGTCATGATTCGGACGCAACGAGAACAACATTCAAAAGATAAACCCTAAACCCATACAAACATGGACTTGACGATGGTATAAAACTGAAAATTAGATAATAAGTAGAGCACTTGGAAACATTTCTAAAGACCTATTTTCACAATTGTCAGCAATGGTCGAATGGGTTATATAGTTCATCGTTTGTGGTCCTTTACATACAGTAAAAAAGAAAAATAAAAGACATCTTTGGAATTAATCTGGATTGTGATTTGAGAGACCTGAAACTGGTTTCCCAATTGAAGGACAGATAATTTAAAAAAAGCATACAGATTCAGATTTCAGTTTATGTTCAATGTTATCTTATAATTTTAACTCACCAGCACTAGCTAAAATAAAGCATACTAAAATAGTATTTACGATATACATAACAATTTCAATAACCAATTATACTTTTCTAAGTTTCTAGAAAGTAAAAGACTTCTGCAATTCGATACTATGAAACGGATTTGTAATAACATGCTTGAATGACTTTACGAGGAGTTCTATATTGATTGTTACGTGCAGACGAACAATCAGCTTCGTTTGTCTATATACCGATTCGATATCGGTATTGTATAGCTATTAACATTTTTCGAAGTAAATATGCGTAGTGAAATTTTGTGGTGCCAATTCTGTTGCGCATCTCGCTAAAACATGGTTTCATTATATTTGGCTTTGGATTAAGAGATAGCATTAAATGTGAATTTTCATGTGATTAAGTCGGAATTCTAAGTTATTTTTCGCCTGGTTTAGAGAGTTTTGTGACAGCAGAATCGGCACCATTGTAGGATCAATATATTTTTCTTATCTATATATAAGTCTTTTACTATCTATCTATCTACTATCTGATTACTACTAAGTTTTATGGCGAGACTTAATATTCAGAACTATCCGAGTTTATAAAATACTAAAATAAATATGTAACATTGAATTCGTTGTTGAGAGATAAAAATGAAATCGCTCGATTTGGCATTAGTCTTTGTTATTTTAACAACTGTTGGTAAGTAAACCAATATTCATGTTGGCCTCTGTGGCGTAGCGGTAGTGTATTCGACTGCTAATACAGGGGGCGCGGGTTCGATTGCCGCTCAGAGCAAATGTTTGTATGTACGAATATGTCTATTTGCATTGGACTGGGTGTTTCTATGTATAATATGTATGTATTTACAAAAAAAGTAAATAACTATGTTCATTCGCATTCTGAAACCCATCACACAAGCTAGTTAAACTATACTTACTTTGGGTCTAGAAAGCGCAGTGTAGAATTTCATAGACTATTGAAAATATTATTGTTATTTAATTATTTTTGTCCATATCCTTTTGAGAAATAATATAATTATAGATTCAGTCCAAGGTATCTGGGGCCCCACCAAGACTTTTGGGTCCAAGCCAATCTCACCTGCAAGCCGGTATACCTGCTGATCTACGGACGAGGCTCTGGCGCAGGCTTTCCTTTTGGTGTTGGGGAGGACATAGTGTCGCTCTCATAAAAGCCATAAAGAAAAAATAGAGGAGGGGAACGAGTAAGTGGATCCCGTCTTTCGAGGTGAAATCCTCGGATGCAACCGAGAACAACGCCAAGACGACGATGAAGATATAGACCAGTCTTTAAATGGTATGCTTGGTTCACAGATTCCATTAATGAAACAGATTTACGTAGTAGTGATCCTAACAATGATTTGCCTATCAGTGATAACTTCCCTTCTCATAATGACTTTACTCCTCACGAGAACTTACCAACGCGAAGAATACTAAGAGGTCACCATGTCGGTGACACTAGACCATATATGGTAAGTCAATTAGTCAATTTACATAATTAAATATGAATCAGATAGAATTTGAATATTGGACATAGAACTAATTATAAGTATAGACACTTGCCTTTTGAAATAATAAAGTTACGTCTAACTGATTAGATGATCACTGATCACAGAACTTCGGGAACTGCAGTACGGTGCGTTAAATCAATAAATATTTTCTATTGTTACATTGAAGCTGTATGTGTGTCTATAGAACAAATACATAAAGTAGTTGAGAAAATAAGAAAGTAATCCTGCGATGAAAAGGAGCTGCTTTCTTAGACATCCAGCAGGCTGACATAGGTTGCTTCTCTGTAGGGCAAATCTTTCACATAACTATTACATGCTTGAAATCTCATTTCACCGATAGAAAATTTCAAGTAAAAAAATCTGAAACCACTTCCAAAGCATACGAAATAGAAGCAGGAATGCTCCAAGGTTTGGTTGTAGGACTCATATTATACACTTTAATATGCTTCGGATAGGCATTGTAGGTCAGAGTTATAAAAGATTTTCATGTATCTTTGTAATATTTTCATTTACTAGGTATATCTGAGGCCATGTGCAGACGAGAAAAACCGGATGTTGTATGAAAGTCATTGGCTATGTGGTGGCGTCATTATACATAAACGTTATATTCTCACGTCAGCCGCTTGCATAGAAGACGCTGGCAATTTCTATGTTATATCTGGTACCCACAGGTAAATGTTGCCATATCACTGTTTTCATCTATACAGCTAATGTTTCGAAATCCTACTGATATTATAAATGTGATAGTTTGTGATGGTTGATAGTGACGTAACTTTTTCTTGCAAAAGAGAGAAATGGATTCTTCTTCTATATCCGAGCGCAAATTCCGATTGCTTCTTAAGCTTGCACTTTGGAGCTCGGATCCGCTTTTCTACTTCTCCTTATAATTTGTCTTGTTTTGACTATCATGGGAACCTTCTGACCCCGGAACCCCACGTGTAATGCTTGCGCCAGAGAATCGTCTGCCAATCGGTAGGTATACCGACTTACAGAAAAGGTTGGCTTAGGTTTCGTAGTTCCTGGAGTACTTACACCCTTTACTTTTAGAGCTGTATTCGTATGGTAATAGCATAAGTCCTTTAGGTTATAAGCTATATCTGTACCTAAATTTAACAAATTGGTTAAGAGGTCTGGACATTACAGACACATAGTTGTGAATTATACTATCGAATATAGATTAATTGATTAAATGTTTTTCATTAATTTAATTCTTTTATAATTACATTGACAGATTTGTACCTCCACACGTGCGTAACAATGAATGCGTTATTAACGGAGCTAAAAAAGCCGTATGGAAATGTGTTCCTAAGTGTACGTAGCTATTTTATGTGTAAAATAGTATTTAGTAATGTTCATATCCGGGCCAGGAGGTATATTGCGCAGTGGAAGTTGGCCCTCCTGGCTGCAATGGGGAAGTGAGCAGTCTGCGGTTCACAGAGAAAATTAACGTAATCAGTTGGGAGTTGTTCGACCGAATTACATAGTTTATGTGAAGGGCTCCATTGTTCGCCGCGCTGTGTTTATCTGTCTCCACACAAGCATCATACACCTTACACTTCAGGTACACTTGTAACAGACACAGACAGGTAAAAGCGCACGGTTTCAGGCGCCTTCTACTAACTGGTAAGTCCAACCTATTTTGTTAACCTTAATTTGCTCTGTGAACCGCAGACTGCTCACTTCCCCATTGCAGCCAGGAGGGCCAACTTCCACTGCGCAATATACCTCCTGGCCCGGAAAAGAACATTTTGATTGCAGAGCGTGGTTTATGGAGAACAGGCTTGGGGCTGTAGATACCCTGTTCACCCGCTTTAGCCACCTGGCTGAGGACCTTGAGTTGGATCAGCTGAGCCAGGCAGCGCGGGATAAGGTTGTTGGTGACTACGACCAGATCCTGGCATTGGCAGACACGATTTCCCTACGTGCTAGGGAAATATTGAAGAGCCGGGAGCCTGTCCAGGCCAAGCCGGAGATCTCTGTCGCTTGCCCCGGACTTTTGAGCAAGCTGCCCACGCTGGAGCTGCCTCATTTTGATGGTCGGATGGACCACTGGCTGGGCTTTCAAGATTTATTTGTGAGTCTGGTGGACTCGCGCTCGGACCTTGGACCCGCCCAAAAGTTGGCCTACTTGATGTCTGTCCTCAAGGGAGAGGCCCGAGCCTTGGTGCAGCACTTACCGGTAACGGATGCGGCTTACCCGACTGCTCTGGAGCTGCTCTCCCGGCGGTACCACAACTTCACACTTCGTTTAGGAACGTAACATCTACCCCCCCCCCCGGACGGGCCTTCCCGTCCGCTAATCAATTGGCAATCTTGATAAGGTTGCGACCGCTCTCCTCATCACCGATCCGTCAACCATAACCTCAGCAAATCCAGGAACCCCATCGGTGCCAGCCACTAGATTGAGAATGCGCCCCCGGCGCCAATACAACGGCATTAGGTTCGCATCCTTAATCAGGACGAGGTCTCCGACCTTGGGAGGATGAGTTTTATCCGTCCACTTGACGCGCTGCTGGAGGATGTGCAAGTACTCCAAGCTCCAACGCTTCCAAAAGCTCTGAGCGAGCTGTTGCACTAACTGGAACCGCGATAGCCGATTTCGGCTCACATCGACAAAGGGGTGCTCCGGCAGGGCGACAAGTGGTTGTCCAATCAAAAAATGGCCCGGGGTTAGGGCCTCCAAATCATTAGGGTCCGAAGAGAGCGGGCACAATGGACGCGAGTTTAGTACGGCCTCAATGCGGCAAAATACCGTAGCTAATTCCTCAAAGGTGAGAACTGTTTCTCCCAATAATCTCCGCCAGAGTCCCTTGGCCGCTTTCACCGCGGCTTCAAAAAAATACCCCCCCAATGGGGGCAGGCTGGCGGGTCAAACAACCAAGTGACCCCTCTGCGGGCTAATTTGTTGCCTATGTCAACCTGATTCTCCGCAAGGAAGGCGTAAACTTCCTTCAAATAGTTACTTGTACCTCTGTAATTGGTACCGCAATCAGATCTAATTAAAGAAGGCAACCCACGGCGAGACACGAATCTATCCAAAGTTGCCACAAAGGCCTCCGTCGAGAGCGAGGTTACTAGATCCAAGTGTGCTGCCTTCGTTGACAGGCAAACAAACACACACAAATAAGCCTTAAGGATTTTACTGTTACGAAGAGTAGACGTCTTCACCAAAAAGGGACCGGCAAAGTCCGTTCTGACGCCTGCAAAGGGCCTTGCCTCATTGACACGATCAGCCGGCAAGTCTCCCATCATGGACTGCATAGTGGGGGCCTTAGTCCGGTAGCATGGCATGCAACGAAAGACAATGCTGCGGACGGGCCGACAAAATCCAAAAGTCTCGCTGCAGAATGGCCAACAGCGCATTACAACCGGCATGCGAGTTATTAATGTGACGATCAGTCACCAACAACTTGACCAAATGGCCTTCCTTGGGCAACAAGAGGGGGTGACGAGCTCCGTAGGGGAGGTTAGAGTGCCTCAAACGTCCTCCAACACGCAAGAAACATCATCCAAAAAGGGGCTCAGCTTACTGATAGCTCCCGACAACTTAGCCATACCGGACTTCAAGATTTCAATCTCCTTCTCAAAGTGTGCAGCCTGCACAGAGCGGACCCAAAGGAGGAGAGACTCCTGGAGCTCTTGAGGAGAAAGGACCGGCGACAGGCGTTTGTCCCAACGGTTCCTACAATTGTGACGAAAGCGCCTGATCCAAGATGTAACATTCAACAGTTTATCGAGGGAGCTGTACCGATTCAACAAAAGGTCGGGATCAAACGGCGGGTCCTTCGTCTCAACAGCGAGCACCCTTAGCCCGGGCAAAGGATCCGTCATCAAGACTGGCATTCGAGGCCAAGCATCCTCGGACCGAGTCAGCCAGTCTGGCCCCCACCAGAGGGGGTGATCAATCAAGTGAGGGGCCGTGCACCCACGTGAGGCCACGTCGCCGGGGTTCAGGTCCCCAGGGACATGCCTCCAAGTTAAAGGCGTTGCAGAATTTTGTATCTGTGACACTCGGTTCGCCACAAAGACCTCCAAAGTGTGGACGGACGTCTTCAACCAACACAAAACAATTTGACTGTCCGTCCAGGCGTAAGAGGATCGAATGTCCACAGTTTCACACAAGGTATTAACAACGTGATTCAATAGACGCACAAGAAGAGCTGCCCCTGACAACTCCAATTTGGGAATGGTCAAAGCTGTTCGAAGAGGGGCCACCTTGCTCTTGGCCATGACCAGCGACAGCTTCCCCTGGCCTGTCGCGCTGACGGTGCGCAGATAAACAACGGCTGCGTAACCGTGCGACGACGCGTCACAAAATCCGTGGAGGGTAGCAGTGTAACTCCCAGGGGGGAGGATGGCGCGGGGCAACACGACCTCATTGACCGCAGGGAGTGTGGACACAAAGTGGATCCAATGCTTCAACAGGGTTTCCCGAAGCGGCTCGTCCCAACCAAGTCCCGCGGTCCAGAGACGCTGGAGAAAGCATTTCGCCCAAAACAGTACTGGACAAATCCAACCATTAGGATCAAAAGTCCTTGTGACAGTAGACAACACAAGTCATTTAGTCCAAGTGTGGGGCGACTCTAGATCGACATCGTATGTAAAGATGTCTTGGACTGGTCTGTACTGAACACCGAGGACGGCCATCATGGCGGGGTTGTCAACGTCTTCAAACAAATGCGGGTCCTGTCTATGATCCTCCGGCAAACCTTCCAATAGAGCTGGAGAGTTGGACACCCATTTACGCAACTCGTATCCAGCGGAAGCCAGGATCCCAATCAACTCGTCACGCAATAAAATGGCTTCCCCAACCGTGGGAGCCCCAGTACAGACGTCATCAACGTACAGGTCCGTTTTCAAGATGGCCGACGCCCGAGGGAACTTCAAACGCTCTCGGTCCGCGAGCTCCCAAAGCGAACGAATGGCAACAAAGGGGCTAGAACGAAGGCCGTATGTATTCGTATTGAGCTCGTACACAATCATGGGGTCCTGGGGGTTCTCGCGCCACAGGATTAACTGATAACGTCTGTCATCCTGGTGAATGACCGTTTGTCGGAACATCATCTTGATGTCGGCCACAAAGACTACCTGATGACGACGGAAAGACGTGATGACGTCACAAAGGTCCCTTAACAATTTGGGGCCTGAATGTAAGCAATAATTCAATGTCACCCGAAGAAGTTCGCGCAGACCCATCAAACACCGTGCGCAGCTTGCCAGTGGACGGCTTGAGGACCGCATGATGGGGCAGGAAGTAATGTTCAACTGAGCGCCAATCCAACCTTGACACCGACATGTGTCCCAAATCCGCGTACTCCTGCATGAAATCCAAGTACTTCTGCCTCAAAACAGGGTCCCTGCCCATGCGGCGCTCCATTGCCAACAATCTCTTCTCGGCCGTAGGTCTAGATTCACCGAGAGGTGGTCGCACTGCGACAAAGGGCAACCTGGTGACAATCCGACCAGAACGGAGTCGACCCGTGTTGTTCTGATAGAACAATTCGCTATCCTGGTGTTCCGGGTTCAAACGGGCCACCTGAGGGGGCTCCTCAACCTCCCAAAACCTCTGAACAGCGTCAGAGAGAGCGGAGCCGGACACCAATGCATAATCAAGCTCAGGTGGAGGGGGTTCCTTAAATACCGGTCCCATCAATGCAAAGCCAAAGATGGTCGAGACAGCCACCAACCCGGTTGGCTGCAAGACCCTTCTACCACCCAAAAATATTCTCCCTAGTACATCGGCACCCAACAACAAATGCGCTGTACTAGGAGAATCAAACCGGGGGTCAGCCAACTCCATACCCAACGTCAACCGAACAATATCTGAAGACAACTGTATCCGGCGATGTCTTCCCAGAATGTTCTTCATAACAATGGCCGAGGTACCAATTTTAGGGCCCAACGAATGCAAAGGAGTGAGCCCAAACCAAGCCTGTCCCTCAACAGTGCTGACAGCTGCGTTGCCCACTCCTCTAATCGTGTCTGAATAGCCACGTACATCAAGGCCTACCTGTCCCACTAACCAAGACGACAAAATGCAGCCCTGGGAACCCGTGTCCAAAATGGCACGGACCACAACAGAGGCTTCCGCTGGTCCCCAGACCCTGACCGATGCCGTAGGCAACAAAACCGTGTCAATCTGGGGGGTTGCAGTAGTGGGGCAGGCGACGACTTCCTAATGTCTGGGCGGTGACCGATCGCCGCACCCAGACTGTAGTCTCTCGCGATAAGAATAGGGTTCAAACCCCTCGTCCGCGCGATGTCCCGAGCCGCGTGCCATCGCTGGAGGGACGTATCTCACCGGATGCTTGAATGGCGGCGGGCGCGACTCCAATCGGGGATGCTCTGCAGATGGAGGGGAGGGCAGTCGGTGCTGGTCCGGCCACTGCCGGCAAGCGGCCGCTGCGTATTCGTCTCCATGTGGGGGAGCCCTACGGCGCTCATGCGGCTCTCGTTCTCGTGACACGGGGGGTAGCGAGCGGCGTTCAAACATGCGGATCTCGCCTCGGTTCTGCACTGGCGAGCGGACCCCGTGACCGTCTCCATCGTACCCCCCCGTACGCGAACCCCCCACAGAGGCTGGACTGCCAACGCGGTTCGCGTTCGCGCATAAAATGTCCAAATGTGATCCCCCACAAACTCTGCAAGGACGGGGGTTGGGGCATTCCCGTTGGAAATGTGCCCCCAAACAAGAGTAGCACAGTCGGCGTGCACTGGCAATGCGGCGGCTGGCACTCACGTGCACTCCCAAAAAGGCCGCGCAAGTTGTTATGCCATGCCCCGTCGCCTTACAATACGAACAGTCAGGACGAATCTGGGTGCCGGCAAAACGGGGGGCGGGGCAACTCTCAACAGGCCCACGAACCCTAGGCAGTCCCTGGCCTCTGGGCCGAGGAGACGGTGGGCGAGACCCCATGGCAATACTGGAGTTGTCTAAAAACCTGCATTCGTCCTCCAAGAACTTGACAAGGTCCTCAAAAGGGGGAGATGGGTGGCACTATCCCCACCATATTTCTGCTCAAAATGGGACTTCAAGTCCACGGGCAGCATTTGCAGCACTATATGTACCAAGATGTATGACCAATGGTCGACTGGCAACTCCAGTCGCCTCAAAGCATTGGTCGCTGCCAACAACGGATTCAAAAGTTCAGTACGCAAGGCTGACACTCTGGTGATGAAAGGTAACCCCAAAATATGGCTAATGTGAGCGTCAGCCAAACACCGTTTGTTGTGGTACCGCCGGGAGAGCAGCTCCAGAGCAGTAGGGTAAGCCGCATCCGTTACCGGTAAGTGCTGTACCAAGGCTCGGGCCTCTCCCTTGAGGACGGACATCAAGTAGGCCAACTTTTGGGCGGGTCCAAGGTCCGAGCGCGAGTCCACCAGACTCACAAATAAATTTTGAAAGCCCAGCCAGTGGTCCATCCGACCATCAAAATGAGGCAGCTCCAGCGTGGGCAGCTTGCTTAAAAGTCCGGGGCAAGCGACAGAGGTCTCCGGCTTGGCCTGGACAGGCTCCCGGCTCTTCAATATTTCCCTAGCACGTAGGGAAATCGTGTCTGCCAACGCCAGGATCTGGTCGTAGTCACCAACAACCTTATCCCGCGCTGCCTGGCTCAGCTGATCCAACTCAAGGTCCTCAGCCAGGTGGCTAAAGCGGGTGAACAGGGCGTCTACAGCCCCAAGCCTGTTCTCCATACCGCCGAACCTGGTAAGAGTGATCTCTGCCAGCTCTGGTCGGGTAGTAGTGGCCGCAGCCGAGGTAAACCACCTCAATTGTGTGGTTATACCGGCTATGGCCTCGTTCGCTGCACTTAAAGGAGACATTACAATGACCAAACTTCAACAAATCAGATAAAGAGATTAACCAAACAAAGAAATTATTTAAACAATGTTGTAATTCAATATAGCTTACAAATAAACATTCAATTATAGAATGTTATGTATGTACAAGCCTGACAGGCAACAATCAACTGATTAAATCAAATGCCTTAAAGAGATTGCCAATTAATTAGTCATAATAGTTCCCCAGCAATGACTCCAAATCAGCACACCAAACTGATATTAACTTGTTTGAACAACTAATAAACTATTGAAATATTGTCAATTTACCTACTTTATACCAAATAGCAAGTAAAGTAATAGGTTTTATTGTTTTATTTAAACCACGCTTTACTACCAAAATGTTCATTTCCGGGCCAGAAGGTATATTGCGCAGCGGAAGTTGGCCCTCCTGGCTGCAATGGGGAAGTGAGCAGTCTGCGGTTCACAGAGCAAATTAAGGTTAACAAAATAGGTTGGACTTACCAGTTAGTAGAAGGCGCCTGAAACCGTGCGCTTTTACCTGTCTGTGTCTGTATACAAGTGTACCTGAAGTGTAAGGTGTATGGTGCTTGTGTGGAGACAGATAAACACAGCGCGGCGAACAATGGAGCTCTTCACATAAAATATGTAATTCGGTCGAACAACTCCCAACTGATTACGTTAATAATTCCAAAATATAACCAAACCAACGCGAGCCAAATATGATTATCGCGGATTATACTTTACTCGAACAAAACTTATTTGGCTCGCGTTGGTTTGGTTATACGAGTATTTTGGAACTCAAATGTAACATCATATACATGTATATGAAAATTTTCGTTATAGCAGAATAGATACGTACTATACCTCAATAGGCAGAATATTCCTTTAGAGTTCCCGCCCCGAGAATGACATTTCTGAATTCAATTTGTCGTGTTTGTGAACTCGTTCATACTACTACGTACGCCATTTTTGAAAAATAAAGTACTTATATGATAAATTCAACTTGTAAAAAGAACCGTGTTGAACGAAGGTATTGTAGATTCACTCTAAACTAACATACGATCATACGACGATACACGAACACACGACATAATTATGTATGTATCATACGATATATCGATACCTAGATCGACCATTACCGGGTTGCCTATTCACCCGCGCCTCATAATCTGTTTCGTCAATATTCTTTCGTCCAACCTCACTACGTATACGAACCATCTAAGCATCCCTTTCTATATATTGGTCATTATGACGGCCTCTGTGGCGTAGCTGTAGTGCATTCGACTGCTACGACAGGGGGGCGCGGGTTCGATTCCCGCTCAGTGCAAATATTTGTATGCATGAATACGTATATTTGCATTTGTCTGGGTGTTTCTATGTATATATGTATGTATTTACAAAAAAAAAGTAAATAAGTATGTTTATCCGCATTCTGGAACCCATTACACAAGCTAGTTAAACTATGCTTACTTTGGGTCTAGGAAGCGCTGTGTAGAATGTCGTAAAATATTTATTATTTATTATTATTATTACATCCTTTACCATACCCTAACGTTCCCTTCTGATGTTCCTAAGTTTGTCCAACAAATAAGCTAAACGATAATTTAACTGACTCATTTTTCAATAAGCTTATTTCTTCGATGGAAACGCCTTTGATAATATCCGTTGGATGGTGGGCGACATTGCCATCGTAAAAGTAGAGGATAACTTCAACTTTGAGAGAAGGATCAAGGGCTGTGACTTCGTCCCAAAGGCTGTCCTCTTCAACAACCGCTCCAGAGTGCTAGAGAAAAGTGGCGCTGTTGCCTCCATTGCTGGTTGGGGAACTGAAGACAAGTTTATAAATGTAAGTATAATATTTTTCGGTATTCATTTTATGGGTCAGTGTTGAACTAGATATTTTAATGAGAGGTCAGGTCAAGAGTACCCGCGAACAGCGAGCATATTCTACGGTAACATATATAAAATTTAAAAAAAAACGTAAAATGTATGCCAATGTCATAGGAAAGATGTTGTCTCTACCTACCCCAATAGGAAAGAGGGGTGATTGTATGTGTGTATTAAATTTATACCATACACAGACAAATGACGCAGAAATGCATTAAGTATTCATATGTCTAGGGGACCTTACAAACTTATACGTAGTTCACCCAGTCTCCGAAGAATAGCCGCTTAAGGTGCCGTTCGGAGACCGACAGCAGACTGCAATCGCAGGCGGTATTGCCGTTGGCCCCTGCGGTCGACCGCAGTGACACAACTAGTTTCTACGTAATTTTACTGAACCCATTCTAAGTGCAGCGACACCGCCGCTTGCAGTCACGACGTGCCGCGAGCGCAGCACAGCAAAATATCAACACGTAACATCACATTGCGTTGACGAGATCAAAAATGAGCTTTTCGGAAGAAGATGAAGAAAAGTTATTGACATTGTTGCTGAATATCCAGTTATTTACGACGTATTCCATCTCACCTATCGAAATAGTCTAGTTGAAGCTATAATTTTGAAATAATTTTGAAATAAAATTTTATTTTATTTTATAAAGCTATTATTAGTAATAAACACGTCCGACATTCTGTCTCGCGTAATGGTACGAAATCTACAGAATTATTTTGCCACAAGTGAGGCGACTGCAGCGGCAATACCGCTGTGCTCATAATGCAAAGTGTCGCTACCATAGGCAGTGCTGCGGTCGACCGCAAGCGCAGGAGGCAATGCCGCCTGCCGTTGCAGCCTGCGGTCATTCTCGGAATGGTACCTTTAATCACACAATTGACAGTTCAGCTCTTTACACGATGATAATGTTGGCATTTTGAAAATAAAGGCTGTATACGAGTATAGGTGGCTCTTTTGAAATTATTAGAATTAGAAATGATAGCCTTCATTTATTGCACTCCAGCTAAATTTACCATCAGGCAGACTGAAATCAACTTGACATTATGTGAAATATGGCATATACCTACCTAAAGTGTAGTGGTAGTTCAAAATCACACATGGAAATGAAAGAAAGAAAGAGCTAATGCTATTAAATACATTTTATACTAAGAACTTTAATACTTTTTAACACCAAACTATAAATTTAGATAGATGCTGCTTCTGCTCTCAAGAATGCTACTAAATACGCCACGAATTCACCAGAACTGCTTGAATCTGACGTTATGTTGATATCAAAGAGAGGCTGCATGAAACACTGGGACAGACGATATCACTTCATAATCGATGAGGAAATGATTTGCTCCAAGGACAGCACAGATTACGACCCCGTAGGAGCAGATTGTCTGGTAATCTTAACTATTACAAAACTATTACCGTTTCGAGATCACTTTGCTAGGATCATAAGAAGCTGTTGTTCAAAGGAGGAGAAGGAATAAGCACACTCTAGGCTTCGAGGTGAAAGCCTTAGATGGAACCGGAAGCAACGCTCGATAAGTCTCGAATAGCACCACGGTTCGCCGCGTAATTGTATGTGAGCGATGCCTCGGCATCGAGCTGCCGAAAAAGTGACTAAATGATAAATAATAAATAAATATTGTAGGACAAAGTACACAACGCCATCTAGACCCAAATTATCAAACTATGCAGAGCTTGTCAAGTGGGTTCTAGTATGCGCATAAATTTATTTAAGTATCTTTTTTAGGGTTCCGTTGCCAAATGGCAAAAAACGGAACCCTTATAGATTCGTCATGTCTGTCTGTCTGTCCGTACGTATAACACAGCCACTTTTTTTTAAACTATAAGAACTATGCTGTTGAAACTTGGTAAGTAAATGTATTCTGTGAAACGCATTCAGATTTTCACACATAAATAGATAACAATAAATTTTGGTGGTTCCCCATACTTAGAACTGAAACTCAAAAAGATTTATTTCATCATACCCTACGTTTCTATGAATAGGTCTTCAAAAAGGATATTGAGGTTTCTAATATAATTTTTTTCTAAACTGAATAGTTTGCGCGAGAAACACTTCCAAAGTGTTAAAATATGCCCCCCCCCCCCTGTAACTTCTAAAATAAGAGAATGATAAAACTAAAAAAAATATAATGTACTGCCTTGTAAACTTCCCGAAAATTGGTTTGAACGAAATCTAGTAAGTAGTTTTTTTTAATACGTCATAAATCGAAAACCGCAGTTTACCTTTCATTCAATCAACCTTGGCCGGTTTTTATTTTGAAAATAAATACATATTATACATAAAAATACCCAGACCAATGTAAATTTACATTTTGCACTGAGCGGAAATCGAACCCGCGACCTCTTAGCAGTCGAACGCACTACCGCTACGTCACAGAGGTCGTCAAAAATCGCCGGTCATCGAAGCTGGCAGTAAATATAAATGTAGAAGCAATAAACTTGACGTTCATAAGTGTTACTTTGTGAACAACATGAATAAATATATTTTGATTTTGGTTTTTGATCCACACAATTATGCAATAAAACGCAGGTACACGGAGTCAATTGCAAAGAGGTGGGCCACTCAGATGAGGACTATTATGATGATGTCTTAAGGAGGCCATCCAGACGGATGATAGATCGAGAAAACCTGATGGTGCATACTGCGGCCCATCAAAGTGCTACAAGAAGATCAAGGTTGAATTCTGGAGGATTTTGCGAGGTATCGGTAGATCTACCATAGAATCTTACATACGAAGTTCCGGGTAATTGGTACCATGAAACGCATTTATTCCACAAACAATCGAGCCAATGCACACGTGACACTTCGTTCGGCCTAAAAAACCCAAGGGGGCCATCTCGAAACCGGAGATGGCCCTGGGTCAGCCGGGTTGCGAGGGAAATGCCTTATGGGCCACTTCACACCCTGTCTGTCTGTCACACACCTCTGAAGACCCGAAACGGCGTGCGGTTTTAGTCGGTTCAAATTCGACATAACCACCACCGCTAGCCGTTGGGGGATTTCCGCACGATAAATAAATAAACGGGTTGTTATAGTTTGAAGTTTCTGTCTGTATGTCAGCTCCCGAATGGATGAACCGATTTCGATTATGGTTTTTCTATTACAAATTTGAATTAGTCGGAAGTGTTCTAAGCTACGCCGTGAATTTTTTAAATTTTTAATTTCATATTCCGTGTTTAACTTACTATTTTTTCAAGAATGACCACGGTGGACCACTGGTTATAGGTCAAGGCAAGAGCACAGTGGTTATAGGGATCATGTCGGCATGCCTCACCAGGGAAATAAGCCACAGATGTTTTGGACCTTACCTATTTACCAGTGTATTTAAGTACAGGCACCTAATCGCTTGTGCTATCGACAAGGCAATACAGTAAGTTGACTCTAAAATTAACCCAATATGATTATGTAACATCAAGGTGTGTACGGCTCTTTAGTCAACTGGGTCCACTCGAACTTGGCCCGTAGACTTCGTTCTTTGGTAAACTGGGCCCGCTGCTGAAAATGGAGTAAAAATGTTTTGTTTATTCATATTTATGTACATGCAAGCTTTTCTTAGTTTAGGTTGAAACGAAAACTTTGTAGTAAGTAATGTGACTTTTGTGACTTCGTGTCATGTGTAGTAAGGAGGAGTCCTTAAAAAAATTGAACGCACGTAAGAGTTTGAGATTTGGCATAGTTATAACTTATATGGAGAAGAAGAGCTTATAGCTCATCATCCTGGGGTAGGTTTTTGCAGTCTAACTACGAAGCAGCCGAACGCAATTGTCCGTGAAGCGACTGCCATCTGAGGTCCACAATCGATTGGCGATATTGAAATTCTGTACTTAGACTAGTTCTCGACTTTTTAGGGCTCCAACTACCCGTAACGATTGCCATAAATATTCGTATAGCAACTGGGACCAACGGCTTAACGTGCTCTCCGAGGCACAGAGGGGTCTTAATATGTTAAGAATGGTCACCCATTCTAAGATTGAACTGGCTAGGATTGCTTAACCTACTGGGTTACCACTTAGACATGCGCCCCCGTTAAATATAAACACGTTATATTATATAAACTATTTTTTATATATTATTGTCGAATGTCGACTGCCCAATCAGTCACTAGTTATTATAATTACAGGGAGGAATGCCGTACAATACTAAAGTCTACAAACACACAAATAAAAAAAACAGTATTTGATTGGAGTGGGCGACCCGTGGGGTAAGTTTTTTGTAAGTTACTATAGAGACATTATTGTTTATTAATAATAAGTAATTATGTATATATTATCCTCCAAAAATTCTTCACACATTGAGCTCAAAATTTAACACGATATACAAACCGCTTCACAGCAGGTTTTTATATATTTTTGTGTCGTAGCAATAGTTGCTGCAATAGGGTTATAGGATTTTTTAAGACATTTATTCCCGATCGAAGCCGGGACCCGGGTAACTAATAACTCATAAATATTTGTCGTACATTAATGTAGGACCAAAAACGTGAGATACCTACGCCTCTGCCTGCTTCCTTCGGGGGTAAAGCGAGAGTGTACATAAAAAAACTAGTATATGGAATCTATGAGTTCCAACTGGGAGATCTACCAATTCCATGAGAGTGATTCTGGCGCAGGCTTTCCTCATAGATTTAACAGTTCATACAGCAGTCGCAGTTCGTACCGCAGTGGTAGGGGGGTGCGACTTTTTTTTTGTTGCGTCAGGGGAAATGTCCTACGGTATACGGTTAAGTGTGGCTCTCACACATTAAAACCTCTGCGGTGTGCCATACTCTGCGCCTTGTTGGAGGGCCTGAAACTATACAAGAATACCACCATGGCGACCCCCCCTAGCGCGTGCCCGCAGTGTATCACGGGCACCTTTACCAAAGAACTCTCAATTAGGCACACACGGACGTCGCCTCTTCGCGGGTGGATAGAACGGCGGTTGGAGGGCTAACCGCGTCCCTTTCACCCGCAGCCACACTCAGGGCGGCATGAGGCGCAAATACTCGCGCCTTCGCCGCCCGGTTCGCCGACGGCGGATCGGATGAGCAAGATCTCCCTCCCTGATATGCTCCCCGCCTTCCTTCTGCGAGATGATGTCCCCGCAGAATGTTGCAACCGTGGCGAAATTCCTGTCGCTGGCGGCCATAGATCGAATGATGGCCGTCAGCGAGAGGTCACTCCCTATGAATGAGTGAGAACCCGACGTTGCGTCTCCCAAGCTGGGCAGACCGCAAGCGTGTGTTGCGCCGAGACCTCACTGCAGTCGCAAAGGTGGCAGGCGGGACTCGATTCCTTCCTAGCGACTTTAAACGGGTACTTTCCGAAGCAGCCGTGCCCGGAAAGCACCTGTGTCAGTCGGAAGGAAAGGGCCCCGTGCTGCCGCCCTGTCCACTCACGGGGTGTAAAAACCCCAAGGTCGGAATCGACCCATTCCAAAAGGTTGGAATACGTCGATTCGGACCACGGGGCGAAACGACCTAATGCTCTTTTCGAAGAGGTCGTGAGCCTCGACGAATATGTAACATAGTTTATAATTACCTACCGTCATGTTTAATTTTCAGTAGAATGCAGGCTGAGGACATGGAGACAAGGTGGTATCCCCAACGTAAGAACAACCAATTGCCACCACTTGATCACAACCCGAATGTGCTACGGCTCGATAATAATAACCTATCAAGACAGCTGCCATACACGACCCCAGCAGACTCCCTGGGAGGAATTAAAGATGTCATTATGAGAAGATTTTATAATTAAATGCATAAATGAAGATGTTATATCTACGAAGGCCATTACACTACCGACAGGAACCCACTCCCCACACATGCTTAAATAAAATAATGTAGCTTAGCTGGAGGGGTTACCGGGAATACTAGCCATTTCGGTTACCAGCACTCATTGTAAAGCTTAAATAAATGTATTACGGACAATATTAATATGAAATGCTGTATTAATTTTTTTAGTTTTTGGATTTGTTCAGTTTGGAAAACTTATTCGAAATTATATTTCGTTTAATGACCTCTAGCGAACTTATCTAAAACTAAACTCTTGAAAATTACAATGGTACTTGTTCGCACCTGCTACGTCTGTTATATGAACGAACCATTTTAAGTTGCTACACCAAATTGATAGGCGTTAATTCGATTATTTCAATGTGCCGACGGTAACATTTTTGTCACTTCTTTTTCTGCTAAGTTGCGTGCGAGTACTCTGCTCCCAATTATTTGTAAAACTACAGTTTTATGGTTATTAAACCAAGTAAAAGTTCGATTTGGAGTTTTGATTATCAACATTGAAGGCCCCCACAGTTCTCTTGTAGGTAACTATATAAATTATGTGGAAAGGTAAAATATACTTTAATAATAACATTGAATATGTGGCGCGTGTGAAAATGTGAAAGAAATATTTAAGTTTTTCTTATTTTGTAAGGAAACTCTACTATAATTAAAATGGCGTCAAAATGTTAAAGTGAAGCTGCATATACACCTATAGAGTAATATTTTGCTACTTGACGCTAGATGTCGCTATAATGAGAAACTGTAAAAAAATATTATTGCGGATCTTATTATCCTAGGAAGCTATAATATTATAATAATACAGATTTATATCGGAAAAAGAGAACATCTAGGACGGGACTTGAACCTGCGACCTTACCAACTGAGCTACCTTAGACACGTCCCAGGTATTCGAAATTGTATTCTAATAATATATAATATAGTATAATTATATAATAATAAGATTTAAGTAATTAAATACAATTTTTACAATTACTACTTCCTAATTATTTCATAAGTCTTTTAAAACTCGGCATATCTTTTTGGAATTAAAATATTAAGTGCGAAAAAATAATTTAGAAGATATGATTCCTAGAAATCCTCTTTTCATGCCACGACTACGACAAGACTTAATGACGATGGTTCTCTTCCATGAGTTGTCCAATATAAGATCAAGAAGTCTCTTGGGGAAGGATATCCCCCTTTCTAGGGCACACCGGATTCCCTAGCCACACAGGCCAATGTGACGAAATACCGTTTATGTTTATGTTTGCTTTTGCGGGTGCGACTGCCGTCTCACCCCCGTAACCCCAAGAAGAAAACCTGTACCAGAGCCTCGTCCGTCATTGGCCATCTTCAAAAGGATGGTGAAAGAAGGACCTGAAGGTAAAAAGAACCTGGGCCCATAGTCTCCCGCATTCCTTGTTCGCGTTATGTGCTGCCTTAACTTTCGTGCGAGGTATTGAAATATTAAATGTAGGTTTAGTATGTATGTAAATTTAGTATGTATATATGAATGATTTATATTATGTACGATTATATATAGGTGTCGTATTTATGTATCATTGTATGCTAATTTGTATATTAACCTTTATGGTATATGTACCTTTTTTTTCGTTCTGAAATCCCTTCGGATACCCCCCCGCCACACGTCTTTCCCGTTACACCAATAACTACCCAATGTACGATTTAGCTTATTTAGGATTCATGTCCATCCAAAGGTTGCCTGTAAGAATTGCTTTTAGCGATAAGGCCGCCATTTGTACATACGTGAATTAAGTTTACGATATATGCTTATTCTGATTGGTGTACAATAAAGTTTATATCTATCTATCTATCCGTCAATCAGCAAGTGTTATACGAGGATAATGCAGTTTAGACAAGCACAGATAACGTCGTTTACTTTATCTTGTATATTTATTGTATTAATAAATTTTGTTCCAATAAGTATGTAACAAATTGTACAACAAGGTTGTGTGGTAGAGATCGCTCTTAGCGATAAGACCGCCCATTGTACCTACAATATATTTAGACTTAAGTTATTTTATATAATAATATGTGGTGTACAATAAAGAGTATTCTATCTATCTATCTATCTACAACAAAATTGTACAAGTGTAGAAGATAGAAAATATGTACTAAATCATTGGTAATATCAATAAATCAATGTGTACGCCGGTACACTTTGCAGATGAGTTTGGTTTGGGGCCCGAAGTTGTTGACAGAGCCCCGTACACCCCTATAGACTAACTTGATGCAAATATCGAATATTGACTGACTAATATTTGACGACCTCTGTGTCGTAGTGGTAGTGCATTCGACTGCTACATCAGGGACGCCCTGACGTAGCAGTCGAATGCACTACTATGTCGAAGGCATTCGACTGCTACGTCAAGGCGCCCCCTGACGTAGCAGTCAGGGGGCGCCAGTCAGTTTAGCCCCGTAGACTAATATACTACTTATAGACTAACTTTATGCAAATATCGAATATTTACTTACTAACGGGGCTATTATGTATAGGTATAGAATAATATTTGACGACCTCTGTGTCGTAGTGGTAGTGCACTCAACTGCTACGTCAGGGGGTGCGGGTTCGATTCCCGCTCAGTGCAAATATTTGTATGCATGAATATGTCTATTTGCATTTGTCTGGGTGTTTCTATGTATAATATGTAAATATTTACAAAAAAAAGTATATAAGTAGGTCTATCCGCATTCTAGAACCCATAACTCAAGTTAGTTAAACTATGCTTACTTTGGGTCTTGAAAACGCTGTGTAGAAAGTCGTAGAATATTTATTTATTTATTTAATATACCTTTTTTTTTTTTTTATCGTGCGGAAATCCCTTCGGAAGTTTATGAAGGGGATCATCACATCACATTATAATTGTTTGCAACTGATGTTAAATGTAAAGACAATAATTTTAATACATATAAAACAGTGCAACCTTATTGTTAATCAAAGATATTTTGCAATTTTTTTTTTATACCACTAAGGTGGCAGACAAGCACACGGCCCACCTGATGGGAAGCGGTTACCGCGGCCTATGGACGTGTGCAACACCTGTGGCGTCACACTCGCGCTGCCGACCCTCTAAAGGAGAGTGGATGGGAAAGGAGTTTGGGAGGGGATGGGAAAGGAGTTTGGGAGGGGATGGGAAAGGAGTTTGGCCTCCGGCACTCTCACTCACCAAACGGAACGCAACAGTTCAAATACTGTTACTTGGCTTCGATATTCTGTGAGAGGGTGGTGCTTCCCCGGTCGAGTCGGCCCATTCATGCAACAGCCTAAATGACTGTTGCTTTTTAGTTACTGTTGTTATTTAGTTTTTTACTAGGTAACGCTTATGAATGTCAAGATCAATCAAGATAGAGACCGAGAACTATGTACGTGTACGTACTTTTAGAGTTAAATTCAAAAGATATTGTCGGAGTTAGGTATATTCATAAGTCAATAAAAAGTTAGGTTAGGTTAGGTTAGCTAGCTAATGGTGATCAATAAATTAGAATTTGTAAACCTACTTTTGTCGATCATTGTACGGGTTTAACCAGAGGCAATATTGAAAAATCTAGGGATTTTTAGCGACACTACGGATATTTAAAATCAAATCTGGTAATATTATTTTACTTGGAAATTAGTCAAGTCAGTGAGGAAGAAATCTGGAACTAAAAACTTACGATCAAAAAAACCGGAAATAAGACTTGTAAAGCTGGATGAATGACCAATAAATCATGGAACTAGGTAGGTGTTTAGTAGTCTAAGCACAGAATCGGTTACATAATATCGTATTGATGATTGTGTTTAAGTGACACTTTGCAACATTTCTTATGGTTTATGAGAGTATAAAATAAAGTTTCAAAGGCCACGGTACCCCAGATCATTAGGAAGGCCTTGTGCTTGTTTACTCAGCGCCGGTCATGGGGTGCAGCGAGAAGCCCTGTCGTTAGAGGCGCCAGATGGCAAGACGTACTAAGAAGCCATCACCATCTTAATGTGTTGTTCCTGGTTGAACCTGATGCTTTCACCTCAGAACCACGCCGAAACCTGCACCATAGACTCATTTCTCAATCAGCAGATGCTAGCAGATGAGTTTGGCTTGGGCCCCGAAGAACGTGGTAGAGCCCCATATACTTAGTGTGTGTGTGTGTAAAAAACCAAATGCGATAATTTTCAGGTAAAAATTGCCAAATTTGATTTTAAATATCCGTGGTGTCGCTGAAACATCCCTAGATTTTTCTATATTGCGTCTGGTTAAACCCGTACAATCAACGGCAAAAATAGCTTAACAAATTCTAATTTATTGATCACCTTAGCTCTTAAACTTTCATAAAAAATTAAACAAAATATGAATTACATTAACTTTGACTTCTGAGTAATATGAAAATACGTCAATTATTGGTACATGTAATCTAATGGAAAAAAGTTTTGTAAATATTTTAACGCAGAAGAAAATTCTGTCTGAGTCAGCCATTTACCAATTTTTTCAAAAAGTATGTACTAAGCTAAGTTACTAGATGTTAAGTTAAGCTTAACAAGCTAGTAACTTGAACGTCACTAACCTTGAGCATAAATATTTATTTTCTTTATACTATTAGGTAAGTTAATGGCAAATAAGCGGATCTCGTGGCCAATGAACCTTGCAACACTCAAGATAAGGTTCAACCGGAAAAGAGAAATATCGTAGCATTCATTGAGCAAGGTAACCAATAGAGGGTTTTCCTTAAAAGGGTAGGTAAATAATTGATAAAAGAGAAAAGGAAAAGAAGGTAGCTTAAATATATTATATAGGCCTCCAGGAAACTCACAACCTCACAAACCATACGAAACGCAGCTACCGACTACTTTAAGTCGACATACAGGGAGAGGTAGGAACATCCCTGGATCGCTCCGATTCCGATCCCGCTGCAGTCCGGGGGGAACGGAATCGGAGCGGCCGGTACACCCTGGGCGGCGGTCAATGGCTTCCCCTTCACCCCTTCATAGGGTTGGCATTGATCGTCGGCCAATACCCAACGTGGCGGGAACACATCGCTCTCCGTACTCCTCTGCTTTCAGAGGAGACAGGATGAGCGATGCTGTTAGTGCTGAGATGGCCCAGGGTCAGCCGGGGTGCGAGGGATATGCCCTATGGGTAACCTTACACCCCGGCGTCTGTAGACCCGAGACGGCGTGCGGTTTTAGTCGGTGCAAGCCCGACATAACCGCCCCCGCTGGCCGGCGGGGGGGTATCCGAAGGGATTTCCGCACGATAAAAAAAATAAATAAAAAGGTACAGTCAACGAGGGGTGTGTTGGGTAACCTCCTCGAGTGTCGCTCCGATTCCGATCCCGCTGCAGTCCGGGGGGAACGGAATCGGAGCGGCCGGTACACCCTGGGCGGCGGTCAATGGCTTCCCCTTCATAGGGTTGGCATTGATCGTCGGCCAATACCCAACGTGGCGGGAACACATCGCTCTCCGTACTCCTCTGCTTTCAGAGGAGACAGGATGAGCGATGCTGTTAGTGGTGAGATGGCCCAGGGTCAGTCGGGGTGCGAGGGATATGCTCTATGGGTAACCTTACACCCCGGCGTCTGAAGACCCGAGACGGCGTGCGGTTTTAGTCGGTGCGAGCCCGACATAACCGCCCCCGCTGGCCGGCGGGGGGTATCCGTAGGGACTTACGCACGAAAAAAAAAAAAAAAAAAGGTACAGTCAACGACAAAAGTTGGTTAATACTTAAATATTTACAAACCTTTTTTTACATAGGGATACATGAACCAATAATGGATGTTTAAGTACTCTTATAATCCCCAGAGGACAAAGTTATTATTGAACATGTTTCATTTATAATTTTATGAAAGGGTTAAGAGCTAAGGAGATCAATAGATTAGAATTTGTTAAGCGACTCCTGTCGTTGAGGGAACTGTTTTATTTTTCTTGCGAAAATCCCGCCGGGCAGCGGGGGCGGTTATGTCGGGCTTGAACCGACTAAAACTGCACGTCGTCTCGGGTCTTCAGACCGTCGTTGACGTAGATACCTACCTATATTAAATATGCATAGTTACCTATAGCATGTAAAACTATTGTAAGTATAAGAGCATGCTCATCTGATATTGCCTACAGTATAAATAGTAGATATCTGTGCTCCTACTAATACACACACCGGCAGAATTAGCGGAACACAAAAAAAGGACAGTATAGTTAGCTTTATTTTTAAACAAATAATAATTAAACATGAAACAATAGTTAAATTAACATGTTTTGACATTAATTTGCAACACCATACTTAAAGTTTAATAAAAAAAAACTTAACTAAACAAAATGCATTTTTCTTAGATTTCGTAGTAACAGAGAAACAGTTGAATTTTTTAGATTTAATGACGGTTTAAAATTAATTAAATGAATGTTTAATAACGAGTGTTTCCCCCTCGTGCCCTGATTAAGGTTTCCATCCGTCTGGGTATGCTGCGAATGATGTCGTCAATCATTTCTCTGGGCAACCTCTGCCATTCTTCAACTAATGTGTTTCGCAGCTCGCGCAGATTGTTAGGAGGTGGCATTCTTGATTTGACACTCCTCTTTAGCAAGTCCCAAACGTGTTCAATCGGATTCATATCCGGGGACCGTGCTGGCCACTCCATCACCGTAACACCAGCATGGTTTAGGTATGCCTGTACTGAGCGAGCACTGTGAGCCCGAGCATTATCCTGCATTAAAATGAAGTCGTTACCAATAAATGGGGCAAATGGCACAACATGTTCCTCTAAATTCTCCCTGATATACCGATCAGCAGTCAGATTTCCGCCGTCGACTACTACTAACTCCGTGCGAGCTCCTAAACATATCCCTCGCCAGACCATAATTGAGCCGCCGCCATATGCCACTGTATTTTCAAAATTAGACTGTAAATAACGCTCTCCTTTGCGTGTCCATATTCGCTGCCTTCCATCAATCTGATTTAACAGAATTCTGCATTCATCAGTAAAGAGAACCTGTCCCCACTCGTCAAAGTCCCAATGACGATGTTCACGAGCAAAGTATAGTCGGTTTGTGCGGTGGTGTCTCGCAAGTTTTGGTGCTTTGGCGGGTATAAATGAGCCTATACCAACTTCCTCGAATCTTCTGCGAACTGTCCGCTCACTCACTCTTACTCCTCGAACCTCCTCCAATGCAATTCGGGCCTGCACCGCCGTAAGTCTCGTGGTCCGACGAACTTGAAGTTGTAGAAAACGGTCATCTCTCCTTGAAGTACACCTTTTCCTGCCTTGCCCTCTACTCCTCACTAGAGAATTCGTCAATCTGTACCGTTTGATGCTACGATGAATCGTTGATAACCGTCGACGAAGTCTTGTTGCAATCGATCTGTAGGATTGACCATTTCTTCTCATTTCATCTGCCCTGATGATTTCTGGTAGCGTTAAATCAGGCATACTTAGATGTTCGTAACTTATCAATAAGCGAGAAAACACAAAAGTCTCATAAAACTGCAATACAATGTTTTTCAAGTGGAATTTACGAACTTTACGAAAATGGAAAATCTACTTCGAAGCAGTCGATAGAGGTGTATGAATGAAAAATTAAAGCAAACGAATGAAAAAAAGGACTGTTGACATATGTTCCATTTTCAAATAAGACGTTTCTAAAAAAATTATGTAAAATAATGATAAAAAAGTAATGTAACCGGCCAGTGCTACGGAAAAAATATATTAATTCTTCCTTTTTTTTTGTGTTCCGCTAATTCTGCCGGTGTGTGTATAATAACTATAACTATACCATTTTAGGATCGTCAGCATCTGGGATGGTGGCCCATATCTTCTGGACTTCACCCTAGCTTCTCACCATCAAGCGGGCTGCAGTCAATTGACGTAAGGAATATAAAAAAATAAGTATTATTTTTACTCAAAGTCAGTAATATAACTAATTAGTATTTCTTGAAAAGGACGTAATTCAATTAATCAAACATTAATAAATTGGATAGAATATAATCTAATCTAATAACAGTGTGTCTCTGCGTCGCAAAGTCGGTATCCACCGGGAAGTACGCACAACTTCTAAATTAACCAAATTGTGTATTCCCATTCAATTCAATTACGTCATTCCATGTATGATTGAGTATTACAGTAAAAGGAATGATCATTCTCATATCAAATAAAACCATAATCTAACACCCTTTACCACTCCAACTGTCGGATACAATACTATAAAGTAGCTATCTTCAGCAATACATTATCCTTACTTATCTATGGCCATAACATGAAACTTGGGATCTATTTTATTATAAAGTGCATTGTCTACTAGAGAGGAGGTCGGTCGACCGCCGAACGTAAATAATTTAACTGTCTTAAAAGATTCAAAAATAGTTTCCTAACATTGCCCCCCTTAATATGTACACCATTTGTCAGGCCATAACTGGATTTAAACGACGCGTTACAAGAAAAGGGACACGCCTTTTGACTGACATACGGTTGTCTCGCTCAAATACAAGTAAGCCTGACGGCACTGGTTGTATCTGTCTCTTTTTTACAAATGTTCATAGTCATGTTTACCTTGTTACAAGACCACTAAAAATGTTCCAAACACCAACGCATGTTGCATGATCTTGGACTTTATTGTAAAGTCATACGACTCAATATGTTTTGTTAATGGTATTAAGGGGGGACTCAATTGAAGCGAGACGAGCCGCGAAAGGGACGCAACGAATCGTTCTGTTTAAGTTAGTGAGTCCAAACGAGTTTTTATGTTTGGAAATCGTATTAAGCTTTTGTTGGAAACTGTTCCACTCAACGGGCATAGTTGAGGCGTTTGTGCGGTCAAACTATCGCGTTTGAATTTCGAAAAGCGGTGGGGATACTGCTGATTGGCTCGTTTTGGCCGATACACTGTGCAACGATTCGGTCGCGTGCGGTCGAGCGTAGCGCGACAACTCACGACTTTTGAAATAAGAAACACGAATTCGTATGTTCCATTCTCATTTCGGCTTTCAAATTAAGTTGATCCAAATTTAAATTAGTGCTGTTAAAAATGTTATACGGCCAAATTTATCGGTGAAGACGAAAATTTTGTGTTAGTGCTTTGATTAACTGTTATCAAAACTTAGTAAAAATGTCTTCAGTGCACTCTGATGATGACCAAGAGGAGATTAATGTGGACTCTGATAGTAGGCTATCGGGTCAGTGTGATAGAAGCATAGCATCAGAAGATCGCGACTCTGAGCACAGTTATCATGACAGATATCACGATTCACCGAACGAACACATGACTAACACGCAACAAAGGGTGAGCCTGCCTTTCAGCATATCCCGACTTTTAGGGAAACAATTTGAAGATATAGACAAACGTCGAAATTCCGGAGAGAGTGATGACAGGAGTGATCAGGACACTGAATCAGAAAGTGCTAAAGATGAGGGGAAAGATAATTCTGGTTTGCCTTTGAACTTTTCACATACGCCTGGTTTATATCCTAATTCTGGATTGTTGTTGAGACCGGGGTTAGGAATCGGTGCGGGTTATGGGTTTTCAAGTAATCCAGGGGTGGTTAGAGTACCTGCTCATAGGGCTCTGGGGGCTTTGGGCGCGTGGGGTGTCACAATGGATCCAATGCGGCAAGCGGCGGCAGCGGCCTTCGCACATCAAATTGTTAAAGACAGATTAAATGGTAAGTTGCACTTCGAAAATATGCCCGCCATAATATTTTATTTGTCTGAAAATTTTATGATCAATAATATTAAAAAACCTATACGAATCTAATAAGAAAATATTATGTGTGCCACTAAACATTGTGGTATTTTGTTAGTCCAAAATTCATATTTTTAAATATTTAATATGTATGTCGGTAATTCACCGACATAAATATTTATATGCTCTGAATAAAGATTAGTGGATCAGTACTAATATTTATGGATATGATTGCACCAGATTCCAGTCCAGATTAGTCGTTTCTCGGTCATCCAATCAAGTCTGTATTCCTAGTTACTAAATAATAAAGTAGCAACAGGAGGTAATAAAAGAGAGAAAAATAATTTCTCCTAGCAGAATTGGGGTCATTGACACTCCAAAGAGATATTAGTGTTCTTAAAAAATCCTACTCTAATATATTATGTACGAAAAACTCAGCAACGGTAACCCGGTTCACTTTTTGCGGAGTTTACCTATCACAAAATAGAAAGACTATATCATCCATTTTGTTGCTTGTTTCTAATAAAACATACAATGTCTATGCAAGAAGTAAAACATTGTATATTTTGTTATATTTTTTTCGGTTTCACCACACCAATATCACACATTCTCGCCTCACCAAATAAACGTCGGAAACCAAAAACCCAACATATAAAAAACATTTTTTTCCTCCTTTGTTTATAAAAAAGGGACGAAATCGGGTGCCAATATCCTCTGGCCCAATTACCCTCGCGTGCGATCCGATGACATAGCTAGGGAACTATTTCTTTTTGTCCTTTTTTTGGTTCCTCCGAGGCGAGATTGCAGGCGCCCGTTCTGTAATTTGTCGCCCGCCGGTCAAGCCGGGGACAGCTTTTTTGTTGTTACTTACTCATTCTGACAGAAAATTACTTGTTAAGTTCCACATCTTTGGTGTAACGTAATTTGAGGTTTTGACTTTTTATTTTATGTGTAGTTATTTTTAAGACTCTTTATTGGTTTCGGAAAGTTCTAATATACGTAGATAAATTTAAATAATATTGCAGTAACATACATTAAATAATAATAGATATCACTTTACAATATATTCCTCTGAATATATAATTCGTTTGACCTTCTTTTATTAATGATGTACATAGATCGAGAGTGTACCTACCTACTTCGCAGGCGTCTATTTTGTCATTGGTCTTTTTCGGCGCTTTCAGGTAAAATCGGGGCTAGGAAAGTTTCTCCATGGTAAATACTTAATAGGTTAAAATCAGATAAATATCTTAAAAATATGTCTAATTATTAAGAGCTCTATGGTTATAATAGTGCTCTATTGTAACCATAGAGCTCTTAATAATAAGACATATTGACATATCGTACATTTCTATTGTTCTGATTAAGCATATCCAGAACAATAGTAATGTACATTAGGTTATAGGACTTAAAGGTTGTAATCGATCGAATCAATACTTATTACTTAAAAAGTGGTTACATATTATTATAAAGTAATCACTGAAAGAAATTAAAGAATTATCAATGGTACTTAATGCGTAACGTAATTAGGGTACAGAGTTTTAGTAATTAGTTTTTGTTTACATTTTTTAATATCCAGTATTACCAATGGAAGAGTTACGTCACAAAAAATATTTTGACTCTTTTATTTGTACAAGGGTAGTGACCCTTATATTTTTTCACACCCACTTTGTCAATTGGCACAAAATGAATCACCAAAATTCGTTCCAAAACCCAAAGCGTGTAGGCAACCATTTTTTTGCGACCACCGGCAAAGAGGAAGCGGTAAACAGCCTATAATTGAGACAATAGCTACCCGGAATCAGACAAATCGTACGTGCATCGGAAATACTTAAGCCACGAAAAAAGTAAAAGTATTGAAATCTTTGGCGCCAATGACTAATGTTTGAAGTTTTCTTTTAACAGTTTTTGTATGATAGCGTGAAACTCTTGACTTGTTATTTGATTTTAGATTGGCATGGTTAATTATAAAATATATTTATCAAAAATACTGAAAAAACAAAAGTATTGAAATCTATCTTCTAATTATTAAAGATATCTTCTTAAGTAGGCGATAGCCCATTGGTGTACGTAACGGACTGCCGAGACGAGGTCTCGAGTTCGATCCCCAGTCGCCTCGGGCACATACCTCTGACTTTTCATAGTTATGTGCTTATTAAAAATGTTAATTATCGCTCGCTTAGTAATGTGCCCGGTAGATGGCAATAGGCTCGCCCCCTATTACGTTGGGACCTAAACATAACTGGCGAATCGTGGGTGTGCAATACACCTCTGCCTACGCCTTCGGGGATACAGGCGCGAAGTTATGTTATGTGTTATGTTATGTCTAAGTAGGTAAATGAGATGCGACTTATTTATTATTAAATTATAGAGCTGAATCAAATTTAATTGGAACACAAATAAAACTTATTTTCTAGGATTATATTGCGATTTCTAAGTCGAGTAAACATTGGCTGTAGTCAACATTTCATATCGATAAATTTAAAGTTAACGATATCAAGCATTAAATTGATAATGCTAGGATCAAGGAACTCAATAATAATCTCATGTTATTGACCTATATAAGAGTATGACTGTTTGTTTCCTAAATAAATAATAAAAAAAACCTAATCGATTATCTTAGGGCCCCACCTAGATCTTCGGGACCCAAGCCAACCCCACCTGTTGGTACACCCGCTGTTATCGTATGAGGCTCTGGTCGGGCGGTTAGACGGTAGCCTCTCCCATAAAACAAAGTGCAGGCTTTGAATGCAACCAGTATTGACTTTCGGATACAGAGAATGTTATTTTTTATTCTGTTCCATAGGCTGTAGATGAGTGACAGACTACCTACATAAAGTCTAACTCTTCATAGCCGGGAAGCACTCAAATTATGTATTCTGTGACTTAATACCGTCACCGTCGGTCGCGTTTGTCATGCAATTCAGTAACATTGACAGCTGTTACAATCAAATATCGATAATAACCGTAGGCTGACATAAGAGCATGATCAAAATATAGAATATGGTTATCCCTTTGTTTTATGAAGATCAGGTAATAGTTGTTTTTGGAATTGTTAGTGGAGTTACACACAGACATCAGTTATTACAATTTAAAATATTGGCAAGGAATACATAAGACAGAAGAATACTTTTAATGTCTAAATAAATTATATTTTTATATTAATATAAATGTATTATTGCTAGAATATCTAATTCTAGCAATAATACATATTTTGACATTAGAGCAACTATATTATGATAATTCCTTGACCCTATACCTAATATCACCTAATCAAATTACATTTTTGACGAACCGGACTTATTGCATGTGAAAGTTATGAGACTTTAAATAAATTATATCTTTCAGTTTAGACATATTAAACATGTAAGACTCTTAAAGGAGATCTATGCTTTGTTTGCCAGCAAGTGATAATCTTACACAAGTATATAACCGAGACGTTACGAACTTGTTTAGTAACCAGCAGCGTTGTTTAAACGAGTGAATTGAAGCGTGTCATCTTAGTTCAGTTATTGGTTAAAATCAGTTTGCAGTTTCAGTAAATTTGCGGTTATCGCACTTTGCTTGTTGGTATCGGCGGCGGGCGTAGAACGCGATAGGCAGATTTTTTAGTTTACTTTCTTTTTGAAAGTAAATTAAATTTCAGATTTGTTTTTTTTGTTTATAAGGCTCGGCTTGAGGTACATTATAGAGCATGCGCTACAGGTTAACAAGGTTGCAAAATCCGAGGACCGGCAACTATAACCGGATTCATATTCCTGAGACCCCAAAAACCTGAAAAACACATCTTACCGCCAGGAAAACGACAATATAACAGGTTGTAGATAATCTCTTCACAAATATGAAACTGTTTGAAAAATCATCATAGGCTATTTAAAAACATTTTTTTGGCCACTTTACAAAATTAATTTCCTTTTATTTTGCCTGCGTTACGCGAAAACTTATCGATCGATTTAATTAGAACTTACGTTAAACTTTAAGGTTCACAAAAGCTACAAAATATCCAAGTTTTAAATCTTCATATTAATCAAAACGTAAGTTGTACACCTTCAAAATTTCGTGCGAAATAAACGGTTTTTCGTAATTTAGCGGAGATCTACTAAACCGATTAAAGTGCACTGGAGTGCATTCGATTTGTTGTCGAAAAATACAAATTCATGAGTTTGTTATTCCTGTAATTTAATAGCTATTTCCATTATTTATATTTTGATTTCAATTTTTTACAACTCTGTACTAAATTTTGGTTTTATTGGCCGCATGATAAATTAATTCGATCTTCAAAAACAGTACTTCCTAAATGCTATCCAATTTGATGATAAATTTCGTATTACTTAACAGCTGTCACTTTCCAAAAATGTAATAAAAGTTGCTGTTTGTTAGCTTAATGTTGTCTCATTCATACGCAATAAAAGTCATAAAATTTGGATTTGTCATTCCTAAAAAAATGCAAAAATGTTAGTACTGAAAATTGGGTTTTCTCCAATTTCTTCAAGAAAAACGGCAATTTCATATGTAACGACCTAATATTTCTACCAGTTTTTCCGTTAAAAATGTTACGGCTTTATGCACAATAATTAACCAAAACGTCATCACAATCGATTGAATGGTTTAGGAGCGCATAAAGAAAAAAAAACAACCATGTTTGTCTTCAAACACATATATCTATCTATATACTTGTGTATAAAAATGAACATTTGGATACCATTATGTTGCCCATGGAAGAACCCAGACAGATTTTGATAACATTTTCAGGCAATCTACAAAATACCACGGCGGGTAATACCTACTGTAAAGTTCGGTAACGATCGGACCTACAGATTTTTTATTTGTGGTACCCGGGTGAAGCCGGGGCTGGTCTCTATTCATTTTACAAATTTATTGCAGAAACAATGTTCAAGTACATAGATGTTACAATTTAATATTTGTCCCGCCCGATAGTAGATTAATAAGTAATTTCACTATGTATTATAATTTCACTATGAAGTTGAGGCAGTGATTAAACACGTTCTACTACGTTCATAGTTTATTATTATTACTTTGTTTCTACTCGTTACTTTTATCTAATAGCAATTTTAAAGAAATACAGTTCAGCTATACACGGTGTATAACTCCATCCCTCTCCCACAGCTGAACTGCATTGCTTTTGAATTACTATAAGAGCGTCGTGGCAAAGCTTAACTTCTAAGTTCAATCGCCAGCCAACTAGAACTGTCAGTTTCAATCACCAAATTGGATGCCACCGAACACTCGGACAAAGAAGATGATTGCAAATTAAATAAAAATTGTAAAAAAACTTAGCCATCTACGTCATCCTTCACGGAGCTCAGTTAAGCACAGTTAGTTAACGGCTCCATCCACAAAACTGCGTTTTGCGGTTCATTTGAAAAACAAACCACCACTATTGATTGTCAAAACATTTAGAAAGTACTAACAAAAACGGCGATCACTTTACGAAATCTATAGCAAATGCAATGGCGCTTGTATTGGGCTTTTTTCTAGTAATGGTACTTACCATTTCCGCTTTACCCCTCATTATTTACACCGCAGAACCTTTCACAATGGGTCTTTTTGTATCTATTAGTGGGTATCAAACTGCTTTATTATGGCAATACAGGCAACTGTAGATCGTTGTACCTGTTTATCCTTCAGGATGATATTATTGTATTTAAATACTATTGAACCTACTACGATTGTACACTTTGCTACTTGATGGCAAATGGTTAGTGTTAACCGTAGATTATGAACGCATTCGCCACCCAAGGACCTACTATGATGTGCTATCAGCGAGAACGAGGGATGGAGCTATATACTTCTTTCTCACCCAGAAAATCGACGTCCTGGTAGGTCCGGTCCACAAAGGTGTCACTGAACCTGGCCGTCATCGTATTCTGAACTATCATCAACATCTGAGCGCTCATCCCAGTTACATCCAAAGCTTGCACTTGCTAGCCCAAAGTCTGCTCGCTTACTTTTTTCTTCCTATTCCTAATTTGGCTTAACTTGACTTTTACGAAACTGCCGTCTGATCTCCTCTGTAGCGCAGCGGTAGTGCGTTTGACTGCTAAGACAGAGGTGGCGGGTTCGATTCTCGCTCTGTGCAAATATGTATATTTGCATTGCTCTGGGTATTTCTATGTTTAATATGTATTTATTTACAAAAATAAAAGTATTTGAGTATGTTTATCCGGATTTTAGAACCTATATGACAAGCTCTGCTTAGTTTGGGTTTAAATGGCGTTGTGTTATTTATCCTAGAATATTTATTATTATTAATATCGCCCAACCCCGAGAGAAAAGCCTGCGCCAGAGCATAGCTCATCCGTTGACCGGCAGTTAACCGGTGGTTAACAGGCTGCTTACACCCTCCATATTTGGAAGTATATAGGAAAAAACTTCTAGGGAAGTCATTGCACAGTTGTGGAGGAAGGTGATGTAGGTGTATTTGAGTATTCCCAAAAATAAACTTTAGTTGGGGCTTAATTAAAGGGGGAAATAGTAGCAGTGACTATCATTTCGAACAATTCGTTGGATAATAAATCACCAAACAGAAGGAATTTCTTCTAAGATTAAAGAGACACCAACCGGCTAAAATTTTTAATCGCCAACCAAATTACAATATTAGCGCCATTATTTTTGAAACTGTGGATGCCGGCGAACCACTGTCGCAATTGGTAATGCTATAAAGATAGCGCAAAAAATAATTTGAGTATTTAATATTGCGATCAAAATCCTGTTCTGTTATTAATATTGATAAATTATACAGTAATTTGTAATAATCATTTATTACAAAGAACAAGTTAGAACATCCGCTATCTTCGAACACATCGTGTAATGGTTGCGTTGAGTAGAACCAGACACGGCAAGTTTCTATCTTATCTTTTATGGGAAACGACATAATATCTTTAAACTTGGTTTTAAAAATCGATGATCTAGGCTTCTATTTAATATTATAAATTGTATCATGTTGTAGGGAGATTCTTAACAGATCCTTTGCTTCGGTATTTTTGTATATTATTATTTTGTATATAGCAACTACTGTAGATTAACAATGTTTATAGATCTATTACCTATATTAAATAGATGTTATTTACCTACTAATTTAATTTAGTCAAAGTGTATTTTTACTCGACAAAATTTATGATATTACATGAAAATAAAAGAAATGAAAATCTTAATAAATAATTATTTTTAAATATGACCCTGAAATTTTATGTCATTTAAAAATTTTAGCATCGTGCCTAATTAAACATGTATTTTATAATGGGACAGGCACGCTCTCCATGACCCGCCGCCGCCGCCGGCAAATTATTTGTATTCGAATTTTTATTTATTTTAGCTGTACTGCCATTTTTTTCATTTTAGTTTGGTTTTCTGAAATCGTTTTCTTTTTACAGGTTCCATTTATTATGTAATGATTGATCGATACTAAAAGATCCAGAGTAAAAGTTAACAATATATTTGGAACTTCCGTTGCACGTAAAAGGAAATTCAAAGGTGGCGTATTAACGACATCAACGCGCACCGAAGCTATATCCTTATATGCTATATTATATGCTTAACATGTTTATGACTTTTTCTTATCATATCTTTCAATTCAATCAGAGACCTGAACATCTTAAGAGCTGACAGGAGTAGGGGGGCTGAAATTAAACGGATACGCCTACAATACTGGACTTAAAATAATCACCGACTTCAATCTAAGTATTTAATAATTTTAAGGCGAGAATCTTTCCTGAGTATATTTCTAGGAATCTACAAGTCACGAATACTGGATAGCGCCTCCAGTTAATCAGAGTGGTAACAGAATGGCCTAAACCACTGGTTACTCCTGATTCGGCAGAAAATTTGCTGGCAGCACTAACGAGCACTACTTTAAACAGTAAGATAAATGATAATAATACAGCACAAGAAGCCCTTTTGGTTTTCTTCATGATGAACAGTGGGCCACATGAACAGTGAGCACTTCCCCGTAAAATACGCGCTATTAATCACTGGAAGAGCTAAACAGGAGATCATCCCAAAAAAAAAATCTTGTTCCAAGACTAGCCGACCGCATTCACATGACCTTAGAAAAATAACAACTTATTCTAATTTTTCACGATTCGCCAGTCGGCACGAGTTCACTTTATTTCATTATTTTGTTTTAACGTTTGTTAAATCAGGCCAAGGAGCCAAAAGTGAACGCCTCCGTGATGGGGCTAATCATTCGCAATTTATGTTATAACTTTATGTAAGAAACTGAGGATTTACACCGTGAGAACTTAATGTTATATTTTAATAATTGACGGTCGGTTTAAGCTTGTCTGACTCATCTGGAATGCTTCGCAAGCACCTCATCAGCCTTACTAAGCATCTCTTAAGTATAATATAGGTATATTTGTATTAACAAAATAAATCAACTTATTTAAGTAAGAGTAAGAAAGTGGATAAACTATATTTACTTTTAACACAATCGAAACCCAAACCCAACAGGATTTCGCCAAAGATATTTATTATATTTATTTAATATACATGTTTGTTGTAATTTGAAAAATAAGGTATTTGACAGTCGAATTAATTTCTTTTCATTGAATGTCAACCATAAGGTTTAAGGAATTTTGCGTCATTAATGAAGTCACAGTTTGGGGCATTTGCTGGACAGTTCATAGCACTCACGCCTGTAAATCTGGAAGCAGTAGACAGAGGTGTATAAAAACTGTCGATGGCCGCACTTTCGCACTGACATGAGTCGCGTTTCGGTACTTTAGAGGGACTTTACTTTACATCGCTACGTTGAACTTCGAAACATTCATTTAATATATATAGGTAGTGCCCTCCGTCCTCCATGAGCGCAGGCCTGGGGGTGGCAGGTAAGGCCGCCTGTCACCCCAGCAGAAGCAGGCCGGGACGATGGGTCGACTAGCGCCCCTCCCCCAAACCGGGGCAAGACGGGGACACCGTGGTTCCCAAACCCGAGGGGGCCATCTCAAAACCGGAGATGACCCAGGGACGGTCAAAAAAAAAAAAGGGCATGCACTTTTTCGTGGTCACAATATTTTCTGTATACGTTTTATATTAATTTATTCAGCTTTACGCGATATCCTATTTACGATTACCTACTATTTTAATCTTATAAGTGAACTGGGAATAAGGGAACTGTCCAATGGTAATTAATACGCCAGACTACTGCTTGTATCGAAACTACTCAGAAGCAAGCAGAAGCTCAGTCTAGACTCTAGAATATTACTTTCGAATTTATTCACCTCCGTAAATGTCCGTCGGTGTTATTCCCCCGCGGTATTTCGAATACAACTTTTAAGCAACGCCTTCTTCAAAAGTTTCCTCAGATATAGGTTTACATAAATGAAGGTGCCGCACAAAATCAATATTTGTCGATGCAGAATCAAGTCTTACTTCTATTATAAATAGGTATCCCACGCGATGATGATTTTTTTAGGCACCCCACACTTTCTATTACAATAAAATAAATGACTTGTTATCCCACTAATAACATACATGTAAAAGTTTGGATGGATGGATGTATAGATGAATGTTTGTTACTCGAGTACGCCAGAACGGATCTAACTGAAGTTTGGTACAGGGATTAATTATAATCGGGAATAAGTCATAGGCTACTTTTTATCCCTGGAATGGGTTTCCATGGGAAGCGGAAATGGGATCGAAATTCCACGCAGGCGAAGCCACGGGCAATAGCTAGTTCACTCTATTTTCTAATCTCAAACTCAATAACAACATTTTGTTTTGGCTTTTAGTTTTCCTATCTAATCGATTTGAAATCATGCGTTTTGAAATCATGACGTTACTGAATCGGGCTTCAGGGTAAGCTGGGCAAGTTGTTGCTTTAAACATTCCATTATTTGCTTCTGCTTTTACATACTTCATAAGCTTATTCTAGTGCCATTAAACCGTTAATTAAAGCCCACCAATAACGAATACTTCAAACCTGCTTTATTTCAATTTATACCTATGTATATTTATCTTAATGTGATACAAATACAACAACAAGAAATACACACCTACGACAATAAAATAGAATACGATATATTAAACAGTTTTAAAATATTTAGAGACGTAACGATTTAGATGTACAGTCGCACTCGGGAATAGCTTGACATAAGTATTCTATCTTAGCTATAAACCTTTCAATAAATACTACTTAATATTATAAATGTGAATGTTTGGACGTATGGATGTTTGTTATTCTTTCCCGCAAAAACGGCTGAACGGATCTGGATGAAGTTTGGCACAGGTATAGATTATAGTCTGGAATAACAGATAGGCTATTTTTTTATCTCGGGAATAGGTTTCCATGGGAAGTAGGAACGGGAACAGAAATCCACGTGGTCGGAACCGCGGGCAACAGCTATAATATAATAAAATAAATATAACAAATAAATAAAGCAAGAAATTTATTAGAGTTTTGTAAATGATTTGTGTTATAAACCAATTCAACCTCACGTGCAAACCGGTATACCTGGTGATAATCGGACGAGGCTCTAGTACAGGCTCTCCTCTCGGCGGTGAGAGTTCAGACGGTAGTTGCTCCCAGAAGTATTTTTTTTTATGTTTTCACAATAGTGTTTCTAATGCAGGCTCTCCTCTCGGCGGCGGTGAGAGTTCAGACGGTACTTGCTCCCAGAAGTATTGTTTTATGTTTTCACAATAGTGTTTCTAGTGCAGGCTCTCCTCTCGGCGGTGAAAGTTCAGACGGTAGTTGCTCCCAGAAGTATTTTTTAATGTTTTCACAATAGTGTTTCTAGTGCAGGCTCTCCTCTCGGCGGCGAGAGTTCAGACGGTAGTTGCTCCCAGAAATATTTTTTTTTCATGTTTTCACAATAGTGTTTATTATTATTATATTTTATTCATTATTACTGTTACTAGAGTTTCCGAATGTTCATTAAGTATGCTTGATAATTGTATTTCTTCCTTTCGTCCAAGTATAAACCAAACCTGAGGAAGGAGTAAGCGGACCCCGGGCTCCGAGGTGGAAACCTTGGATGCAACCGAGAATAACGCTAAGATGATGATGATATACAGTGGAATCTTGATAACTTGAACCTCGTTAAGTCGTAATCCTCGGTAAGACGAAACAAAGAAAAACTTCATATATCATTTTTATTTTATTTTATAAGTCACACAAAATATTTTAATCACAGCTTGAATTTCAAATTTCGTGAGTCGAAATTAATATAATTTATTAACGTCTTACTTTGAATTCTCCGAACTCATAGTACGTTTTGCTCCCCTGGAGTAGGCAATTTTTTATTTAATAATTTTATTGATTTATTTCAATGCAAACATCGTTAGTAAATGTGTGTGTTAGTATACAGCAACTTTTGTGTGCGACTGTACCTACTTAGTCGTAATCCTCGGTAAAACGAAAAATATTGTCATTCCTTTCCGCTGGACCCCCAAATACGCGATATCTCGAATATTTTTGACATTGAAGTCGAACACAATGGTATTTCCCTGCGAGGTATTGATAGTATATTTTGATACTAAACAACTCGAATTTCGAATGTCGTAACTCGAAATTAGTATAATTTATTGACGTCTTAATTGGAATTCTCCGAACTCATAGCAAGTCTGGATCCCCTGAACTAGGTAACTTTTTATTTAATATATTTATTGATTTATTTCAATGCAAACATCGTTAGTAAATGTGTTAGTATTCAGTAACTTTTGTGTGCGACTGTGTGGGGCTGTGTGCCACTTACTTGGTAGAGTAATAAAAATACAATAAAATACTGTAGATAACTTGATGCCGCGTTAAACCTATGTAACAATATTCCCATTTTTATAGCTAGAATAACAACTTCATCTTAATCGTTAAGTGAGTGGGACATTAAAAACGTATGTAAACAATTCTTTTAATCATGTTTGAACTCCATGTCGATTGTTATGGAGCGCATAGTGGGTAGAAACTGAAATTTAAGGGCCTTGGGCCTTAAGTTAAACTAACCATTGGCATCTCTCTCTGTATGGCCCTAATAAGAATTGTTCTAGGTAACTATTTTCAGCAGTATAATGTTGAAAAAAATGCCTTCGATACGATTTCGGTAGGTATTTCCCTAGCTCAATGATTTAAAAATATCCATAACATAATATTTAGACCTATTTTCTTGAATTCTTAATAAAATAAGTAAAATAAAAAATAATTCTTAAGGACTTATTGTTGTACATAAAAACGCATGTTGACGTAACGCGTTAAGCGGATAGAATTTTAGATAAATTTTAAGAAAAAGCAACGAAAGCTCACTATTTTACTGAATACTTAATGGTTTTAGAAATTTCGCTTTTCCCGTTGAAATCGTAATATGATGAATAACGACATACTTATTAAGTTTCATTAACGAGGCATAAAATTACATAAAACTCTACATATTTTACAGTTTATGAAACTAAAAAATATAATTTTATAATGTACATTATTAATTTTTATCGATATTTAATTTACATTAAATCAAAATAATTATAATATTAACCGACCATGAACGGTAGTATACTTTTATAACCATTTCACAGCATCATAAACACAAAAACACTTAACAAAATCCAATAATATTGATGGCGCCCGTCAACAGAAATTTTATTTGCTCGTCACTCCACCCGCAACTTGCCGCACCTTTCTTTTATCTACACACAAAATGTGCCACAAAATCATCGATACACTAATACACATGTCTAATATCAGCCTCCCTTCGAAGCCTTTTCGCCCCATTTCCCGCGGGGAGAAAGAGCTTGCGTTATGAAAATTTGACGGCTACCAATATGCGATGATATGTTGGGGGTTAGCTTGCGTATATTATTTTACAAGTATTACTCTCCCCTTATACGAGAAGGGTATATTCTTAATCGTTTGAATATTAAACTACAGTTGACACCGCGGTCTGGACGGCTTTCTATAAATCGTTTAGTATGAATATTATGCTTAACTACGATTAGCTAGGCTAAAGTTATGCTTTGTTTTTATTACACAAATTGATCAATATTAATAAATGTTTTTGGGGCTATTACATTTTATTAACTTTTTGTAAATTGCTTTCTGTGGACATTGACTGATGGAGGCTGCCGTACCTGTATCTCATTTTCCTCCCATTCTTTATTGAATTCCTTTCTCTTGTGCAGATAGCATTGAACCATCAGATGTGGCAAGGACATTATGCTAGTTTCCGACTCCAGTCTTGGGGATAGCACATTATACGAATCGGAAATTTTGCGAATCGACGTTTTGTTTCTCAACGAATGTTTGTAAAAAATAAATCAAAAGTTTTGCGGCTGAACCTCATGTGCTTCTTTGATGCCTTATCAGCACAAAAAGCTGCGAAATTATATATTCCTGTGTATTCGTTTATTATAAATAGTATTTCAATTATATCTTCTACACTCAATTTCACAGATAATACAAAAATTCGATTCTTATGACGCTTCAGAGTTTTTGTTTCACATTTTAAGTCATACATACTTTGACAGAAAAACGTATCTACTAAGCTCTTTCGATCTTAATCCGTAACATATCTATATGGTAAGTAATCCGCAAGTTGATATGTTTTATCGCCAATCCATAACGCGCTAGCCTATAAAAGGAGCCATATTTCAAATGTGTAAATATATGTGAGCGAACACTTCCCCCGAGACGTGGACGACGTACATAAAATATTATATTGCAATTTATGTCTCGCTCTAGAAAGATTAGAAGAATCCCCGTACATGTTAAGTGGTATTACTTGCAAGACTACGTATATGAGGGACTGAAGACGACATGGCATGAGCCTCCTCACCGTGTCACTCAATTTCTTACGGGCTACGGTAATTTGTATTGAGAATTGTTTGGCAATGGTAATGAAAGGGGTGACTGAGGAGATGACTTCTGACATGAATGTATAGAAGAGAATGATAATTATAAATGCATCGACCTTAATTATCGGAAGGGCAGGCATATGAAGATGATGATGACATAGACAATGAATAACATAATTGACACTCCAGTAACATTCTGATTCATCCTTTCAGTAAAACCAAACGCTAATATAATTAAATCAATCAGCCTAATAGTTCACTGCTCCATCTTCATATGCGCCTCCATCTTCCACAACCATTTTACTCCAAATACATCTTTCAAATCGTTTCGTGCTTGCCTCATTTTCATGGAAAGTTTTTTTTCTGATGACCATTGGAAGCCGAGCTTTAAGAAAAAAGTCAAAGAGAAGCGGGCGGGCGGGCGAAACGATACAACTCGAAGTGGTGGGCCGTCGGATGTATGGCAAATGAAGCCGTGACTAGTTCATTTTCTTACTAAAATTATAAATGCGAAAGTTTATATGAATGGATGGATGGATGAGTGGATGTTTATTACTCAATTACGCAAAAACGGCTGAACGGATTTGATCGAAATTTGTCACAGATTGTAGTCTGGGATATGGTACATATTCTGGGCATAGGTTACTTTTTATCCCGAGGTTCCTATACAGGATAAGTATTTCACGCGATTGGAGTCGCTGCCTAACAACAGCTAATAAAAACCTATCTCACAGTAGGCAATAAATGTGACACATGGCCGGATGTATTAATATAATTTTAACAAGATTTAGTTTCTTAGTCAGTGGTGGTTCTTATAGGAGGATGATCATCATTGCCATTATTTTATTCACTCAATTATTCTAAATCAGGTTTAAATCTTTAAATTTTTAGTTTGAAATGTTTAACTTTGATAAGAGAGATTTATATTTTACAATTGGTTATAAATATCAGCAGAGACACAGGTGGTTTTTAGAATATAAAAATTCCGATACTTTGTATTTTTCAGACCACCTGTATAGAAATGACTATGAGAATATTATATAATTTTTACCCATAGAGATACAGATGGTCTTAAGAATACGAAGTTTACAGTACTTTATATTCTTAAATATTGTCTCTATGGGAAGAAAAAATCTAGAGATCCTCATCAGAATAAGCAAGTGAGCTTCTGCATAGCAGCAAGTGGCTCTCTATACATTCATCATGCGCACTGCTAAAGAGTGGAATGCCCTGCCTGAGGCTATGTTTCCAGAAAGCCTATATAACTCGGGAATCTTCAAGTCTAGAGTAAATAAATTACTTCAAGGCGAGCGCCGCATCCACCTTGACCACATCACCACTTACCAATAGGTGAGATAGTGGTCTAACGCGAGTCTATTACCAATAAAAAAAAACTATGTAGAGGTATATGAAGGTTTTTTTGAAGTTAGAGATTAAGTATTAATCCTCATCATCATCATCATCTCAGCGTTAAGTCCCAGATGCATCTGAGGCCTCCACCTCAATGCCCGGGGACCGCTTTCCGTCTTTTACTCTTGCACTTGTCACGGTCTTCAGTATCTCTAGCAGTGAGACTATTGATGGACCATTGATACGCACGACATCCCTTAGGCTGTCAAAATGTGTCAATCCTATTCTCCTTAATCCTAATAATTTTACCTAATCCTAATTCCTACTGATATTATAAACGCGAAAGTTTGTAAGTATGGATGTATGGATGTACAGTTGTTTGTTACTCTCACGCAAAAAACCGCTGAACGGATCTCGAATCCCTGGAATACGTTTCAATGGAAAGCGGGAACGGGATAAGAATTCCATATAGGCGAAGTAGTATAGTCTTAAATAAAGAAATACATGTAATTTCAACCAGAACACAATTGTGTCGATTATTGATTGTTTCAATTTTTATTGTCGGTCATTATAATTTATAGGAGCAGTCTGTACGGTATAAGTACTTAGATAAATGCATGATATCAGTATAAATTATTTAGGAAACTACTTCTACATGCAACGAAAATGTCCATAGGATATGACTAGATTATTCACAATTAGTAGCCGCGTATCCCCAGTGGGCTCAGTGTCGACAGATCGGACAAAATTTTAATGAACAAAATGAGCAAGCGTGCGTGTAATCATACTGTCTCGCAAACGTGGGAGTTTGTAGATGTGTTATGTCCAAAGAATATAATAGAGGTATGATAAAATCTGTAGTTTTAGTCAACTCATTTGACAAGCACTTCTATGTAGTTAAATGCAATTTTATTATAACAATAAACCTAATCATTAAAATATATTATGATATGGTAAAAAACAAGTAAACTGTTATACCTTTGTTTTATAATACTGTTAGTACCGTAAGTAGTAAGTAACAAGAATAGGAACCATTATTATTGCAATACAACGTTATGTAATCGACTACCGTATATACTAAACAGTTTGCCTGTGAATATCAGACAAGAAACGAACAAAAGTTAATTTAAGAGATTCATATCTACACTATGATGAGTGTTACAGAGCGTTAAGTTTACAAAAGCATACTGCTTGTAGTGATAATAATCCCACCAGAACATAAAACGTAAGTCTCTCAACGCAGTCCTTGCACCGTGTGCGTATTGTATTGCGTATTGTATTTGTGATATGTCATGTAAAACCAAGTCAGTTATTCTAGCTAGTATGTATGGAAGCAATAACATTGTCATAAATCGATTCCTAATTAGTTACCTACCAATATTTATAGCGATGCTATCAATATTGGGCATCTTTATATCTATAATTAATAAAATGAGTTAGAAATCACACGGCAACGTAATCACATCTACCCAATATTAACGATCAGAGCGTTTTATTTGTACATGTTTACATATTGCATAATTCAGGCCTGCTAGTACTTAATTAGGAGTATTTTAAACAGTCGATTATTATTTTACATAATTATCCTTATCTGTAAAGAATAAGATTACAGATATATCTTATTACTACCTGCCTTATATCCGTGTAGATTATTCTTGTGTGTAAATGGATACTGAACTATTTGGATTTATTTTGGAATTATTTGGATTTATTTTGACAAGCGGCGATAGCCCAGTGGCGTACGTAACGGACTGTTGAGACGAGGTCTCGAGTTCGATCCCCAGTCGTCGGGCATACACCTCTGAATTTTCGTTGTTATGTGTGCATTAATAAATTAAATTTATCGCTCGCTTAATAATGTGCCCGGTAGATGGCAATAGGCTCGCCTCCTATTACATTGGGACCTTAACATAACTGACGAATCGTGGGTGTGAAATACACCTCTGCCTATCCCTTCGCGGATACAGGCGTGAAGTTATGTTATGTTATTTTAAAAAAAATATTATTTTAGAAAAATAACTATTTTAGATACTTATAATATATATAAATGTCATATTTTGTAACAAATAAAATATATCATATTTTATTATTATAAAATATTTTAATATAATGTATTTTGACTGTTAATTACATAGGTAATTATTATGGCCTAAATACATAGTTGCATAGATGAATATTTGTGATTATTCTCGATTTTTATATCTCTTTATCACCACATATATATATATCTACTAATGTATTAATATGTTAATGTTACTTTTTGTCAATTCGTAAGCGATTGAGTGAACAAAAATGTAGTAGTAATTATTCCCCTTCACTACTGGAGATAGATAGGCCTCTCCTAATGCGCGTCATAGCACTCAATCTCCTACCTTCCGCATCAACTCTAAAATGCTTTATACTGCCACTTAACGTTGATGTTAAGAACTTTAATGAAATAGCAAGGATAACATAAATTCTTTAATTCACTTATGATTTGTTATTTTGCAATAACATGAAAATACTAATACTAATTTTTATAAATTACTACCAGAACGTATAGGTACCATTAAAATTCTGCAAATGTTGTTTACAAACCAAACTAAACCATACTAAATCCAAGTACTAGAATCCACAAATTGAGACAAGACATAAAACTGAATGTACGAATGCTCGTACAAATCGAAACAAAAGGTATTGACCGGGACAAAGTTAAAAAAATACATTGAAAGCCACGTCATAAAACAGGCTTTTTGTTCACCCGAGTGCAGTGTTTGAAAATGCAGCCTAAGCTCCAACCCGATTGCATTTCAACCGGTGAATTTTGCATGAGCCCAACGTATCCCCGATTCCCATTCGCTTGCTAGTAACTAGTGGGAATTGGTATTCGCTTGTTGCGTACAATATGTATGAGAGTTTGTCCGTTTATTTTTTCGTATCGCACCACTGTCCAGTGTAATTGAAAAATGTTTACTCTGTGCTCCGCTAGTATGTTCGGTGCAGGTAATTGCATATTTATGATGACCGTGGAAATTGATTTGTGAAAAGAATCAAATTTTTCACACTTAAAATCAGATTGAAATCGTTATGCCAAATACGGAGTTTATAAGGGGTGCTTTATTCCTAGTCTACTCTTTTGAGTGTGCCGTATTCGTAGGCGCGGACAAATGTGACTGTGGAGAGTGATGGAGTAGCTCCGTGTAATCCCAGGTGACGTCGAGGGCCAATTAGACGTCAAGCATTCGTCTTCCCGTCCTTACTTTTTCACTTGGGGGTGGATTTCGTACGAAAATATGAGCTCAAATTCGTCTCGTTTTAAGTGGAAGTTATAGCGAGTATGGCGTCGAATATATCACAATGTCATTTGTGTAAAATAAAAGCTTAATGTTGGATTATATTATGTAACAAATACAGTTAAATAATGTTACAACAATTACAATATTTAACAATTCTAATGTTGCAATAATGTTACATTGTTACAATAAAGAATTAGTAGGTTGACTTTTCCAGTAGATTAAGTTGGGAAAAGTGAATGTCCAGGACGGGACTTAAAACCCACGACCAGTCCCGTACAGGTGGAATACTCTGACCAACTGAGATACAACTGGACACATCCTAGATATTCGAAACTGTCCGATATATTATACGCCTCGGGGCGACGCTGGAGCCATCTACCGAAATTCTTGCGAATTTCTACGGAAACAATGAATGATGTCACAATCACTTTTAAACATTGTTTTTAGATTCCTCCGCCACATAATGTCAATAAATAATGTTTGTTAAAAAGTATTAATGTAAATAATGTTGTTCCAAGTTAAAATGTTGGTTAATAACTATAATGAGAACGTTAGAGATCAATAAATTGATAGTAAAAATAATAAATAAATTAATATTGCAGACCAAAATAAATCGATCGAATCGATTGCGATAAATCATCACTGAACGTAAGAACCTTCGCATGACCTGGTCTTTATACGAGTATCAATCCTAGATGCAACCCAAACTTGCACTTGGACTACCAAAGTGCTACTCTTTCTCTACTGTTCCATATGTGATTAAACTTGGCTTTTACGGGAGCAACTGCCGTCTGGCGGTCCTCGAGAGGGAAGCCTCCACCAGACTAATACATCCTAACTTTACCATAAAATTGTGATAATAATAATTACTAATAAAAAATAACTTTAACTAAATCTACTAAAAAATGGCACGGTTTCTAATACGAAGTTTCAAATTTAATTTTGTGGGTATAATAAAGTGATATAAATAAAGCAGATTCAAAACGAGTGGGCGAACCCAAGGGTGTAGGAAAAGGTAATATCATAAAGGGTTACCCCGAGTTTCCCCAGACGATTAAACCTTTCAATGTTAATTTGTTTGTTAATTTTTCTCCGCCATTTTCACTGACGTAATCAGAGGTTTCGTTTTAAAATTAGCAGGAATGATTTTTTAATATTTTTCTTAATTTTATGACGAAGGGTACGTTTAAAGGTGTGTTTAAAGCTTGGGGTTGAAATAACATCAATTTTTAACTTTTTAATACAAGGGATTATTTTTAGGAGCCATGTCTAGCAGTTAAATTTATATGGTTTAGGTTTTATTCATGTTTTTTTAAAGTTTCATGAAATAAATAACTTAATCACCCGATTAGTGAATATCAAGTTCAATAAGTAGGTTATCGAAGTATTAAGTCAACAATATACCCTGTATGAGACTTTTAGCTAATATTTTTACGATGTTATTACAGACTTATTGTACCTATTTTATTTAGGTGTATGAATGTGAGAACCGATACAAACCCTTCACTGGTACAAAACTTTGTAAAAAGTACCTTTTGTATAAATAAATTTAAAAAAAATGCGGAGTACGACTTGATCGCTGATAATTTGTTATGTAGGTAAGTTCGAATTGGGGTGTGTGTTGGGTAACCTCCTCGAGTGTCGCTCCGATTCCGATCCCGCTGCAGTCCGGGGGGAACGGAATCGGAGCGGCCGGTACACCCTGGGCGGCGGTCAATGGCTTCCCCTTCACCCCTTCATAGGGTTGGCATTGATCGTCGGCCAATACCCAACGTGGCGGGAACACATCGCTCTCCGTACTCCTCTACTTTCAGAGGAGACAGGATGAGCGATGCTGTTAGTGGTGAGATGGCCCAGGGTCAGCCGGGGTGCGAGGGATATGCTCTATGGGTAACCTTACACCCCGGCGTCTGAAGACCCGAGACGGCATGCGGTTTTAGTCGGTGCAAGCCCGACATAACCGCCCCCGCTGGCCGGCGGGGGGGTATCCGAAGGGATTTCCGCACGATAAAAAAAAAAAAAAAGGTAAGTTCGAATTATTATGTCAGGTGATATTTTTTAATTTAAATGAATGAATCTTACCAGTATAAGCTATTTCATGCAAGCGCACCGGGTTCGAGTATTTCTGACCGGCTGTTTTTTCAATTTTAATTTTCACATCATTTTAAATTTTTAATACATGATTAGCACTGTTTGTTTCGAGAGTAGACCCCGATTTGCCTACCCGTTTACACGTGCCTTATTTGTTTCTACCGTAAATTATCAACCTGCTTAATAATTTATTCTCCTAACGAAACTATGTATTTTCAAGAAACCAACACAAAAATGTTTCCTTAAATACATTCTTATGAATAAACAGACATATGTATACGTAAATGCCCCTCGGTAAACAAACCACTATGCCACAGGAAGGTTCGCATGAATCATACCGGGCCTAAACGGATTAGGGCCGCGGAATCAAGTTACGACACCCTTTTCCTCCCTGTCGTGATAAGGAGCGACGTAACATGTGTATTTTACTGTACCTAATCGTATTTTTATATGTATAGTTTTTTCTTCCACCGCTGCAATTGTGAAAGTAAGATGGTATTCAAAAATAACTAAAAATGTGTCAATTAAGACTTAATGGTTGAAGCTTCAAAATGGAAATCATTAAAATGAAAATGACAAAAACTAACAATTGAGCTGCTGCTCAAAGCCAAAGTTTAAATGTTGATTTTTTCAATGTGTAACATTTCCTTTTAATATAGACTTTTTTTAATATGAGTTTTGTTTTACAATAGTTTTCTAAAATTATTTTCTTCGTAGCTCATAATCATAAATGTGAGGGTTTGTTGATGTAGAGATGGATGTTTGTTACTTAATCACGCCAGAACGGCTGCACGGATCTGACTGGAATTTGGTACAGGTATAGATTATAGTCTGGAATAGGTTACTTTTTGTCCCTGGATAGGTTCCCATGGGAAGCGGAAACGGGATCGAAATTACACGCGGGCGGAACCCCGGGCAACAGCTAGTATTGCATACATAGTAGAAATAACAGGAAGGGCACGGAGCAAGAATAAGGACGGCTCCAGTCCTTGCTGGTCAGGGTTATAACTTGAACAGGTAGAGATCAGTGACATACCATTTTCGCCGCTACAAACATTAACCCGGAGACGTGAAAATAATATCTATGATAAAATAATATATGGCTACAGCCTATCTTATTTGAAAAGTTGGCCGTTGCCAAAAAGCGACGTTGTTGCGTTCGCGACCTCAATTACTATTGACATATTGATATAAAGATTATCATCCTACCACCATAGCCTCATCCATTGTTAAGCAGACTTGCAAGTGTGGTGGATGTTGGTAGGGACCTGTAAATATGTATGTAATGATATGAAATAATATTATTATCACATAAATCATATACAGTGATATAAAAATAGTCTTAAATTAATAAATAAACTAAACTAAAATTATTAACATAGATATCAAATAAAAAAAATAAAAACAGACTTAATTCAAAATGAAATAGACAGGCAGATATGTACCAACTTCATGCGGAATGAATAATCCGAAAGCTTTACTGGCTTTACCAACCTTTAAAGTTAAATTGCGAGGGGAACAAAAGTCACTAACAATCTTAAACTACGAAGTTACGTACTCCCTAGCAATTGCTACATAATTTGCGGTCACGTGAGGCGGCCATTAAGCTTGTCGGTCGACCAATGAAAAAGCACCGTTTAATACGATTCCATATTTGAAAAGAAAAAAATGTTGTTATTATATTTTTAGGATAAGGCATCATCATGTGTTTAGTCGTCTGCTCCTTGCCAAGTAATAGGTTTGTTTATATCGTTAAAAAAATAATAATTAAAATGTTGATTATGTACCTACTGCCTGTGCGTAGGGACCTAATAAATTTTCGTACAGTACCTGGCTTTTGAATTGGCACGTGTAAGGTAGAAGAGTGAAGACCGGTTAAGATCGACTTGTTTCGATTTCGTAGAGCGTTCTCCCTATCATATATCGAATTGACAGTTTGGTAACTTTGTAGAGCAGTTAAAACCGGTTGTGTTTACATATTATTCTAACTATAGCTTCTGTTACAACTACTCTAAAATATATCACCTGGGGTTATCCTTTCGAGGGCTTACCCGGGGTGCCCGGCAACGGACACCTGGGGAGGACACCGTGCGGTTTTAGTCGAGACACGACATAACCACCCCCGCTGGCCAGCGCGGGGGTATCCGAAGGGATTTCCGCACGTAAAAAAAAAAAAGACGTGCGCTGTGCATTGGAGGCAACGCTCTACAAAACCGAAGCAAGCGGGTCTTAGGCTCTTAGGAATTAGGTCTGTTTTTATTGACATGCCAAATGAAAATCCGTACAATATTTAAGTATAATCTATTATAATGACATATTTGATTATGCCTGAGGTCAGTTTGCCTCTCTCACATAATATACTATTTATCAAGATAGATATATTACGTAAGAGACATCTAGACAAAAACGGATTAAAACAATTGGTGTCTACTTATGAGCTTCCCTTATTCCTTTAATCCCGGGTGCTATAAGAGGCACGTGATAAAGCATCTGTTGAGGCCATTAAGGACCACCATTCTAGCAGCATCTAGAATGGTGGCCTACATTCTGGACTCTACCTCAGCTTACTATCACGCGAGGTGCAGTCAAATTGAAGGATCAAAAGTTAAAAAATACAGTGGCACTCCGGGAGTGCCGACAGAAGTAAAAACTTGAACAATTACGTGTGTATTTTGTGAATCCTCAGGAAATATTTACAAAGCCATTTAAGTTGTCCATGAATAATCAGTTCGAAGCTTCATCAAGGTCAGAAAAAATAATTTTATTAAGATTCCAAACGACAAAGAACAACGAAGATGGCATTTATATAAATAACTAGCGACCTGCCCCGGCTTCGCACCGGTGCAATGGATGTTATTATACATATAAAACTTCCTCTTCAATCACTCTATCTATTAAAAAAAACCGCATCAAAATCCGTTGCGTAGTTTTAAAGATTTAAGCATACATAGGGATATAGGGACAGAGAAAGCGACTTTGTTTTATACTATGTAGTGAAGAAGTTTCACTTCATATATTTGAATACGGAAAGCGTTCAGTGACGACGACGGTGACGATGGTGCGAGTTCCATGAGTTTTGTTCACCCAAAAAGTGCTGAACGCGCCTAAAAAGTTTTCCCTTCAATTTTATGGTCACCGTGTCATTGCTATCATTAAAGGTTGTTAAATACAAGATAGACACTTATCTTACTTATTCCTTTTTGCATTTATATCTTGTGACTTAAGACCTCACAAAACTGCTGTATATTATGGTTACAAAGAAATGCAGTTGAATCACACATGTATTGTTATGTTTTTTCAATGTCAAAGGATGTCAACTCAAAACTAAATTTATTTTTTGTAATACAGCCATTACCTACTATTCACGGTCCAGTAAATATTCAGATAATTTTTTATAAAATTGACCAAGTAAATGGACATAAATACGTTATTAAGTTGATTGTGGAATAATGTGGAGTTATGTACATGGCACTGAGAACAATATAGTTATAAACGACATGATCTCATCTCACGGATCATTTAATGCAAATCGATCTATTACGGAAAACGTTGGCCATTACTGGCCGCACGGCCAATCACAAAGCGTCATTTAAATAGTAATTTATTGAGTTTCAAATTTTAAAAACGTGATTACGAGCGCCATCTTGAATGTAATTTTGAAAAGAGAACGTGCAACAGCTACTTTGAAATGATTCGGAACGATTGCTACTTCCTTTTTTAAAAAGCAAAATATCTTGCGGTTTGTGTATGGCCAACTTTTATGTCGAGTTTCCACGAATGGCCATCAACATGTAATTTAACATTTATTATAGACGGAAAACTTTGATTACCATGTAATAACAGGGCTTCATAATACATAGGGGCATTATAATGAGTAAAATGAGCGCATATTCTAATGAGATTTTTATTTATTCATAGGTTTTGAGTTGTTTTATTGTTCTTGGCTATTAAATCTTAGTTTCAATTACAAAGATAAGATTTAAATATGCGTTTAAGACTCGTAAAAGTGGAAAAAACATGATGGATACAATTGAATAACATTTGTATATAAGCCCATTCTCGGGCTGCATTATCTCACTATTATGATCTAATACCATTGAAATTCGAAATAAATTATAATCTATTTTTTTTTTTCTATTAAGTTGCTGACATTAATATCAATCTACGCGACCGGAAATATAAAGGAATGTGAATTTTAGTGGTACAATTTAAAATTACTACCACACTCAATGTCATGTCATCGTGATAATAACTAAAAGTAGTTCAACTTATTTTAAAACCACCAAAAATAAGCTTAAAGCATTTCATAACTTTTGCATGTTCAAAGTTAAAAACATTTCATTTTCTCTTCTTGCGTCAGCACACTCTTGCTTCATTGGGCGTGACGCTCCTGGTATTACATCATTAGCTTCGGCAACCTATTACTATCACTTAGACTGTTTACTTGTATGCTACCTCAAAAAGTTTTTTTTTTTAAAGAATAATTAGTAACCGAAATAAATTAGTATTCCCCTTAACCCCTCCAGCTGAGCTTAATTGTTTGGAGTGGGTCAGGATTCGAACCTTAACCAATAAGCTGCCGACGTCTAATTTTCTTTTGAGTTCAAGTCAACTTGTGACATAAATAAATTATTTTTTCAGCATCATTCCCCATAACGAGGCGGATCGGGCATCCTTACCAGAACCGGACGCCGCCCAAACGCAAGAAGCCACGCACTTCCTTCACGAGGCTTCAGATCGCAGAGCTGGAGAAAAGGTTTCATAAACAGAAGTATTTAGCATCGGCAGAGAGAGCGTCGCTAGCGAAGACTTTGAAAATGACTGATGCTCAAGTCAAAACGTGGTTTCAGAATCGACGGACGAAGTGGAGGTGAGTTCTTTTTTATTAAATACTGGTTGTTGCCCGCGGCTTTAGCCTCGTGTAATTCTGATGCCGTTGCCGCCCCATGGGACCATATTCCACCACCACAACCTACATAAGATACACAGTTCGACATCATTTTGTTATATTTCAAAGGGTGTAGCGTAAGCAGCGTTTTCTCTGAAAGCTCCCAGATGGCTTAATTTTTTTCTGGCACCTCCAGCAAAAGTCATTATTTTTTAGCCAATGTATGCAAAAACTTTACAAATCCTCGAGAACCACTGCTCCATTGGTGAAAACAGCATGAAAATCGATGCAGTAGTTTTTGAGTTTATCGCGAACAGACAGACAGACGGACGAGGCGGAGGACTTTGTTTTATAATATGTAGCGATAGTGATGTTCGACAGGACTTCAATCGTATGGGATCATGATTGGGACGGGAGTCGCTACCATAAAAGCTGTAGAACCCAAACCTATAGGTGGAGAAGAAGTAAGCGGACTCCGGGCTCAGATGCAACCGGTAACAATGCTAAGATGATGATGATGAGGACTTCAATTGGATTATTCTCAGTAGTTTCTGTGAAGGAACTTCCGATAATTTTATGTGAAGTCCCTTTAGCTCTTCGAACTAATGTTACAACAAATTCCATTTACTTATACTCATGTGTGTTTCGTAAATGCCGTTCGTCCGTTCAAGGGGACGCAAATTTGACGTGATTGTTAATTTGAATTTCAAATTTATATGTTTTCCTAAGTTTTGAAATCACACGTTTTTAAAAACGAAGACCATTTCACTGATTTGGACCCTAGTTTGGGGACCTTGGACTGACGGCTTGTGGAATGTAGCCTACTCATAATCTGTACTTGCCACTCATGCGTGGGATTTTCATTTTAATATCGCTTAAATAAATGTCTATATTCATAAATAACAATTTCAATTTAAATATCTATTAAACTACGAAACTATTAAAGTACCAAAACTAAGTATTTAAACGTAATTATTTACATGATGAACTCAACATTCCTTTCGCTCTCTTGCCATACTTTAGATAACCAAAAATTTCGGTACTCACCATGAAACTAGATCTGTCATTACAAACATTCTAAGTACCATGGCGGTTTCAGATAAAATGGTCAATCTTCATCACTAATAGACCCCTTTCAAAATACATTTAAGATGTATTCAGAGGTCTTCTTATGCTAGCTATGTTAAGTCTCTAATAGTTATAATGTTGTAAAAACTTAAGTAGAGAAGTTGTTTAAAGATATACTAAGTATAATATTAGTTTTAATTACAATTTGTAAGAGTTTTAAAAGGTTGGTGAACACAAAACCGTATTTAAAATGCAAATTAAGAGCCAGTCCTACCTATTCATAAAACAGATTGTATACATACTGTATGATAATAGATAATAAAAAATAAAGTCGCTCGAACTTGTTACATCAATGTAACTGCAATGTATATAAGTGCCATAGATCAATAAACGAATACAAGACAGGCTTGTCATACAACATTAATGGAATTCATGCTAGAAAACAGTTCTACGGTAGAACAAAAGGGACTATTTTTTCTCACTAGTTCTACGATATTAGATGGAACAAAAGAGTAGAACTAGTGGGAGTCTCTATTCCCACTTGTTCTATCAGTTCCATCGGGTAGAACTCATGGGAGATTTTGTTCTCACTAGTACTACGATATTAGGGCTTGTTCTCACTAGTTCGATTCATTAGTTCGATCGTCGAACTATTGAGATTTTTTTTTCTCATTAGTTCGACCGTCGAACTACTGAGACTTAAACCGCGCGCCCCAACTCGGATAGATATAGGTTAGAATAATCATTCGTCACTTGTGATAATGCACGTAGAAATCATTAACTAATAATCGAACAAATGAGAAAAAAAGCTCTCAGTAGTTCGACAATCGAAATATGAGAACAAACGATGAGTGAGTTCTACCCGATGGAACTGGTAGAACAAGTGAGAATAAAGACTACCACTAGTTCTACGATTTTTTTCCATCTAATATCGTAGAACTAGTGAGAAAAAATATTCCCTTTTGTTCTACCGTAGAACTGTTCAGTAGAACAAGTGGAACAAACGAAAATTTTCGTCTAGACGAGGTTTTGACTTTGACATCGATTATCCTCAAAGCGATTTCTCAGTTGCGTTCAAAGTTTTCATTTTGGAGCCCGGAGTCCGCTTATTGTTTCTGATTGGTTTATTGACTTTTACGAGAGCACCTGTCATCTGAGCTCCCAACCCCAAGAGAAAAGCCTGTGCCAGAGACTCGTCAGTCGTCCGCTGTTTACTTGTACTTTGACATCCATTATCCTCAAAGCGATTCCCCAGTTGCATCCAGTTTACATTGTGGAGCCCGAAGTCCACTTATTACTTCTGAAGGTTATATTAATTTTTACGAGAGCGGCTGGCCTTCCAGCCAGAGCCTTGTCCGCTGTTTAGCAGGTGCACTTACTAGCAGGTGACGTTGACTTGGGCCCGGATGGCCATGGTGGGGTCAATAAACCTACTAATCCTCCCAATATAAGTGGATATGACATTTTTTCGACTGGACGAGTCTTTTCCTTTCACAACGTCTTACTTTGACTTTATACGCAAAAGTTTTAGTATATGCACTGGATTATTCCACTTTGCTCACATAGGTGAATACACCTCTGCCTACCCCTTCGGGGATACGGGCGTGAAGTTATGTTATGTGAAGAACGTGGAAATTCTAGTGTAGGTACTCATAATCCCCCCGAGGGGGCCATCTCCGGTTTCGAGGGTCAGTCGGGGTGCGAGGGATATGCTCTATGGGCAACCTTACACCCCGGCGTCTGCAGACCCGAGACGGCGTGCGGTTTTAGTCGGTTCGAGCCCGACATAACCGCCCCCGCTGGCCGGCGGGGGGGTATCCGAGGGGATTTCCGCACGAAAAAAAAAAAAAAAAAAAAAAAGGTACTCATAATCCCTTCGAAATCGTTTCGCCTACAATTTATCTCCCAAGGGAAACAATTTGGCATATTTAAATGTATCTAAGTACATAACGCTATCTAGACCCAAAGTAAGCATAGCTTAACTAGCTTATGTTCTGGGTTCTAGAATACGGATAAACATGCTTAGTTTTTTTTTGTAAATACATACATGTTTTACATAGAAACAACCAGACCAATGCAAACACATATTCATGCCTACAAATATTTGCACAGAGCGGGAATCGAACCCGCGACTGCTGATGTAGCAATCGAGCGGTCTACCGCCACGCCACGCGCCATGGAGGTCGTCATAAAGTCACATATAAATAAATAATAAATAAATATTCTACGACATTCTACACAGCGCTTTCTAGACCCAAAGTAAGCATAGTTTAACTAGCTTGTGTTATGGGTTCTAGAACGCGGATAAACATACTTATATACTTTTTTTTTTGTAAATACATACATATTATACATAGAAACACTCAGACCAATGCAAATAGACATATTCATGCATACAAATATTTGCACTGAGCGGGAATCGAACCCGCGCCCCCTGTCGTAGCAGTCGAATGCACTACCGCTACGCCACAGAGGCCGTCTTTTGGTTTAACTACTCTGAAATTAGAAGATTATATATTATAACTAGCTGACCCGGCAAACGTTGTTTTACCATGTAAATTATTTCTAGGAATCATTTTTTTAGTTCAATAAAAATAACTGTCTACTATAAGTGTGCGGGGATTTACTTATAATCGAAAGCGTTGTAGGCAATGAAAGTATGCCGAAAACTGTATGGTGAGTAAGACAGGAGACCGGCTTCGTTCTCATCCCTACTCCGTGATGTTTGTTGGATGAGAGGTGATAACGGTAGACATCTAGCGGTGATAACTGATCGATTGATAGTTGATCGGCTATCGACCGGTGAAGGCGGAAGATCAAATTGAATTAAGAAAAAAATCATAATTGAAGGAAATTATTAAAAATTAAAAAAATTAAAATCGCGATGGCAAAATAGGGGCTGATCGTAGAGGGTTGAAAATTTAGGGTTGTATTTATTTTCTAATGCTGTATCATAAAAAAAATATACCATAAAATAAAAAAAAATATTTAGGGGTAAAACTACCCTTAACATTTAGGGGGATGAAAAATAGATGTTGGCCGATTCTCAGACCTACCCAATATGCACACAAAATTTCATGAGAATCGGTCAAGCCGTTTCGGAGGAGTTAACTACAAACACCGCCACACGAGAATGTTATATATTATGTAGAAGATATAAATAAAAATCGTTGTTTAGGTTTAAAACGTCCAAAACCGCACCAAGAACGCTGTTTCTATAATGGCACGGTTTATGTAACACTTGTGACGTCACACGAAAATAAACCAGTAATAAAACAGGACAGCTGAATGTCTACCTGTGTTCTATCACAGATAATATTTTAAAACAAAAACCATTTTTCACAAAAAGGATACATAATGTAGTTTAAAATAAAGTGATATAATACGTTTTTTACGCTATTAACTGATAGGAGGACCAAGTTGTAAAACATTTTCGATATTGTCATAAAATCTATTACTTAACCACGCAGGTAGGTACGATTTTAAATGACTATTTGAAACAAAATACGTTGAATTGATATGCAAAGTAGTAAAACTCTATAAATTAGATTTAAAACATCGATTAACATAAATTAATTTGAATCGTTCAATCAATTGAAGTACATGTGTTTACTAAGTGTTCTTAACTTTCAATACCGTGACTTTTTATGTATAGTAACATTAGTGCAATCATAAATTTAAACGTCTTTCGGGCACGTTCTACCGTTAAGATTGTAAGTTATCACAAAATAGTACTAGTTTTCGTGTCTATGATATATATTGATTTTAGTTTACGCTTACGTTTTTCGGTCCCATGTAATGAGCGCCCCTCATTACATCCGTCCCATGTAATGAGGGGCGAACCTAGGTCGAGTCATCAACCGGGCCCTTTTTATGAGCTATAAGTTTACTATCAGATGGAGAACAGTCCTATCCCTTGTTGTCTTTGGCATGCATTTATATTAATTTCACTACATTTCCCTGCCACATTTTATTTAACGCTTCTTGCTCTCTGATCTCTATAGACTTTTAAAAATTAAATATTGCTATATGGCATTAACTTCAGTTTAAAGGCAATCTTTTTTACGTAAATTTGTTCTTATTTTACCAATAGTTTGTTGTTATATTAAACGCGGCCGCACCGTTCATCGGATTGCAATCTGCCATCAAACTTTATCAACTTAATGCTAACACTCGTGCTAAGGTTATTGGCCCCGGTTGATGGCGCTGCAATCAAGTAATAGGATATTTCAATTAAATTTTTAAGCATTTTGTATACTTACTTTTTTCTAAAGATTTAGATCGGAAAAAGAGAACATCTAGGACGGGACTTGAACCCGCTACCAGTCCCTTACAGGGGGAATGCTCTGACCAACTGAGCCACCTAGACACGTCCCAGATATTCGAAATTCCCCGATACATTAATACGTCTTAAGGCGACGTTGGAGCCATCTACCTTAATTATTGCGATTTAAGGAAACAATGAATAACTTTAGTCATTTTTAAACATTGTTTTTTGATGACTCCGCCTAATTATTTCAATTAAATTTTTAAGCATTTTGTATGCTTACTTTTTTGTAAAGATTTAGATCGGAAAAAAGGAACATCTAGGACGGGACTTAAACCCGCGACCAGTCCCTTACAGGGGGAATGCTCTGACCAACTGAGCCACCTAGACACGTCCCAGATATTCGAAATTCTCCGATACATTAATACGTCTTAAGGCGACGTTGGAGCCATCTACCGTAATTCTTGCGAACTACGGAAACAATGAATAACTTTACAGTCATTTTTTAACATTGTTTTTTGATGACTCCGCCTAATTAATTCAATTAAATTTTTAAGCATTTTGTATGCTTTCTTTTTTCTAAAGATTTAGATCGGAAAAAGAGAACATTTAGGACGGGACTTGAACCCGCGACCAGTCCCTTACAGGGGGAATGCTCTGACCAACTGAGCCACCTAGACACGTGCCAGATATTCGAAATTCTCCGATACATTAATACGTCTTAAGGCGACGTTGGAGCCATCTACCGTAATTCTTGCGAACTACGGAAACAATGAATAACTTTACAGTCATTTTTAAACATTGTTTTTTGATGACTCCGCCTAATTAATTCAATTAAATTTTTAAGCATTTTGTATGCTTACTTTTTTCTAAAGATTTAGATCGGAAAAAGAAAACATCTAGGACGGGACTTGAACCCGCAACCAGTCCCTTACAGGGGGAATGCTCTGACCAACTGAGCCACCTAGACACGTCCCAGATATTCGAAATTCTCCGATACATTAATACGTCTTAAGGCGACGTTATCTGGGACGTGTCAAGGTGGCTCAGTTGGTCAGAGCATTCCCCCTGTAAGGGACTGGTCGCGGGTACAAGTCCCGTCCTAGATGTTCTCATTTTTCGATCTAAATCTTTAGATAATAGGATATTTTCTTAAATATTACTAGTAACTGAAATTACTATTCCCGTTGACCCCTCTAGCTAAGTAAAATTGCTTATGTTAGGAGTGAGTTCGCGGCGATAGTGTAGGGGCCAGGATTCGAACCCAGGAACTCTACGATTATAACACCGACTCCTTATCCTAAGTTATAAATTTCTTAAACTCATCAAAACAATTGTGGTGTAACATTATTTTTACCACAAACAGACACCCACACACCTATGTAATAGAAAATAATCTATGTATACTGATCACATCACGTCATTGATTTAAGGGCAACCACAACACGTAACCGAATGGTCAGGGGCCTTACCACTTGATGACTTATAAACAGTTCAGTTTCGGAGCAATTTAATACAAGTTTGCAAACTGAATTGCTATGATCTGTACTATGACATGCTTAAACTGAAACGCGTTCGGGTTTGTTACGTTTGTTGACATTTGGAACGTGAAACTGAACGACTTATTACGATCATGATATGAGTACGAAGATATTCAGTTTAGGTCTGCAATTAGCTGGGGGCTAGGCCAACTCGACTGGAGATGTACTATTTTATCATTTAAAAAACAAATATGTAGCCTTTCATACGATTTACGAGCTCAGATCCTTAAATAGAAAAATAAATGAGTTTGTCATTGTTAAAACGAATCATCAGCTATGGATTCGTTCTATTTTAATTTTTACTTAACACATGTGATAATAACCGGACGGGTGCCAATGATGGGATACTTTACCCTTTTTACTTTACTTTATCTATGTCTTAACTTACCCCAGTTATTGCCGCATTCCTATTGGCGCCTAACACTGACCCAGTATTAAAATATGTCCAAAACCTTACAATAAATCGAAGATGTTGTATCGTAATCTTATAAATGAGTCTTTTATTTTAAATGCCCGTTCGGAAATGGAAAGTGTGGCTGAGCCCAAAATTCCTTTGCCCAGTTAACAACGTATTAATGTGTTGATATTTTAAAAGGATATTGTGTAGGTTCTTTTTTAAATATTTAAAAAACTTAATGTTATGTGTTCATAAAAAAAATACAGCGTTCTCACTATTTTAAATGCGTGTCGTTTGTGTAAGTTCTTGTTATTTTAACCGATTTCATAACCAGTTACGTTCAAAACTATACATTACAATTAACAAATCCAAAGTTTTGTAGCCTACCCTATGATGAAATTTGGAAATTCTCGTACAGTTTCTGCAAACGTGACCTGTTTACATGTGCATCATTATTATATTTGTAACCTTACCATCTGTGCCTCGACAATGAGCTATCAAACATAAATATATTTATTCAATTCTATGCGATTAGCGCGTTCAACCACCAACTCTTCAGCTTTAAAATATTAAGTTTAGGTAATGTATAGGTGATGCTTTCTTTGATACAGGATATAGGTACAATTCGTCAAATTTAGCTTCCTAACATTATGGGGATTTTATTTTCAAAAATCTTCATGATTTCTTTCGGATACACATGTTCATTATATTAATATAACTAATCCTTTGCATGTAGGCTGGTCTTTTTATACCACTGAGGTGGCAGACGAGCACATGGCATGGGTTACCGTGGCCTATGGACGTGTACGACACCACAAGGGACGTCACACTCGCGCTGCCTGACATTACCACGGCTGTGTGTGTGTTCTATTCATTAGAAGCATTACGTGATCTTATTTATTAGTTGTGTCCTACTCTGTGGTTCTACTTTTATATTCCTAGTGTCTATGGCGGCCATATTTCAAAAGCCCTTATTATCTCGCAACAACGTAATTATTCCATTTAAAATATTGTCCAAATCCTTTACGTACTCCATCAGAAACATTAGCCAGTAAATTAATCAAGTTAAACTCAAATCCTATCAACATTGCGTTCTAGACGTCGTCCCTCGTTAGGAGATAACCCGACTTTTAATAATACACAAGAGAGCAAAACAAGGAGCTTGAGATAAGCGCCCATTAACATGGCCGGTTAATACAAAGAGACATCGTCGGGTAAATCGACCGAATTTGAATGCTAATGTCTTTTGTACGCGACAAATTTTAAAATAGGAATAGCGAAGATGTTTAGTTCGTTATGTTGGCAGCTTCGATCAACAATATTGTTGATCGAAGGTTGGCAGGCTGAAAATGAATCGAATTATTTCGCGTTAAGTGCTCTGGCATTATTGTCCTAACCAAATTACAGGCCAGATAGCCAAGAAGTCCTACTTTTGGCTTTAATGATTTTCGGAGACCTAGTAATGATAATTATGCTACAAGTAGATGTACCTATACTAACTCAATGTAGATTCTGTGCCGAGTACTTTCAAAACGGTAGCGAATAAAACAGACCTCCGCTCGACCGGTAAAAGGTTGTAGTCGGTTTCAATCCAAGATGACCGCATTTTCGTACTACAGCTCGGTCAGATGATAATTACCTATATGAAGATGAAATTAATAAACAAGGAAATAAAATTAACAAACAAGATTTTTTTATGATTATTTGCAACCAGTTGTCAAAACAATGAATTTAATTATTATTAAAAAAAATGTTGCTAATAACAAAAATAATAATATAATGTAGGTATTACAAAGGTGAAATAAAATCCAATATCAAACAGTAGATCACGAACATCGTCCGTGAGTGCTTGGCCAATCTCCTTTTTTATTTTTATTTGTTTTATTGTAATAAAATCAGTGGCATGGCGCCGCGCGTATCGAGCAAGCGTTATCAGTTTCGAACACAAACACCGCTTGTCCATTAGAACGTAATCGGTTGTGATGCCACCAACACACGACTTTGGAACGCACCTCTCGCATTGTCTCGCAGTTTTGAATTTGGAATCTTTAAAACTCAAAGTTTAAAAAAAAACTTATGGCAACGAATGTAAAAAAATTGTAAACTGTGCTTACCTTGTAATCTGTTAGTAAAAAAGATGTCGTAAGTAATCCTCCATTAAAATATATTATTTGTTCTTATATCTCTTTTATCCATTGCATATCAAGGTGTCTTTCAAAGTTTTCCTCATCTAACTGACCAACTTATTTAACTTTCCAATCAAAGTATACCCAACCGGTAGGTACGAATAATAACCCGATTTTATAATTATTATAAAAAGGTAACACTGTACACAAATTACCTACTTACCTACTGAAAAAAAAAATTGATTAGTCTTCTTGCGTCACGGAATGCAAATAATTACGAATCAATGTGTTATTATTATTTTATTTTACCAGAATAATCTAGGTAACTTAGTAAAAGAAACAGATACATTATATACTTTTATGATCCGACATTTTGGCTGCAAATTAAATAGTTCTGTATATTATAGATCTCTATAACAAACGCGGTAGCCATAAATTAAATGGAGTGACATTTTATCTATGACAAATGAGTTTGGACTATCGGTGTTCTTAACGAAAGATGTTGCCTACTAAAAATATTGAACTACTGTGCATCATTAATCCATGATCATTAATTTTATTTTGACGTTAACAGTGTCATAAAATCCTTAATTATTATCTCGCGAGACGAACATATTTATAGTGAATGTAATCAAAGTGTTAATACATTTACTCGTGATGTGGCTCATGAGGACTACTGCTCCCTTTTCCGCGAATCAAATGACCTATTCTCGGGATAAAAGTAGCATATGTCCTATTTTTGGTCGTAGATGCCATACTTGTGTGCAAAATTTCAGTTTAATCACGCAAAAATGCCGTAGGTATATACAAACAAATTCACTTTGGACATTGAACTTAAAAATTCAGTATGACAGTCTTATAATAGATACTTAATAATTAGGATAGGTAATATTAAAATAAATTTATAGAATATTGCTATGTGTTGACAAAAAAAAATAGTGTCGCAAAATATACATACGTTTTATAATAATATAATGAACTGCCAAAGTGAATAATATTCTTAATCAAATAGTTTTAAAATATTAGATTTTCAAAATTCAATTTCTCGAGCCGCCCAAAAATGCTCCATACAACATCATGCCTGGTAAGTAGTGACGTAACAGCTAAGTAGCGCGTAATGCAAATGTATGGAGTGCAAGAGAATATCACACGTCCGTAGGCCGCGGTACCCGCTCTCCATCAGGTGGGCCGTGTGCTTTCTGCCACCTGAGTGGTATAAAAAAAACGTTTATGTCAGTCTACGTTGCATTCATATGTGTTTAGTGTAATAAAATTAACTTAAAATTTAATAAGGAATCTAAAATATTATAAATTTTGACTTAATTTGATTGTTTTTTTTTTCTGTTTTTTTTGTTTATTTTGAGGACTAAAAATAATATAAAGTTATATTTTAGGTATACTTAGGCAACATCTTATTCTCTTTCTCTCTTATCTTATTTTTCAGAAAAAAATTAAGATAAAGCAGTATTGGTAAGAATCTGACGACCATGTCAAAATCCGTATTGTCACATTATTCAATTTTGCTAATATTGACAAGGTTGTTTTTCATAGAATCTCAAAACGTGGATATTCAAAGAAATAAAGTATCACTACATAGTAAAAACAAAGTTGCTTTTCCCATCTGTCTGTCCCTATATATGCTTGTTATAGATAGATTGATTCAAGAGGAAGGCTTATATGTATAATACTTGCATAACATCACGCGGGCTAAGCCGCTGGCGTCCGCTAGTTTTAAATAAATTAATAAATCCTACGTAGTCAAAACGTCTCAACGATGATTCCACACTTCAATGTGCATTCATGAGCTAGACCCTTATTCTAATGTATGCAATACCCATATACATACATGTAATCAATGATAATTTATCTGTCAACAATGAAAACAATACATATTTAATAATAATACACAATAAATTACACGTCTCACGTAAGTAATCGTTTAAATTCATTCGTTCATTCACCATAAACAATGGCTTCATACATTATGATCTGTGCCTTCATTGATTATCTGTGTACTCAGATAAGGATGTGACAAACTAATAATTTAAACTATCGATATTCTTGCCAGTAGATTTCTATTTTCAAAATTAATTGTAACTTATGTCAATGCGCGCTGGTCTTTCTATCAAATGAATAATGTATTGATTCGAACTATTCACTGAATGGATCTTGTACGTAATTTGTCATCAGGCGAACAGGATACGGACATTTAGAAAGTGGTTAATGGAATATTATAAATAGTTTGTAAGAAGCTGTATGATCTTATCAAGAAACTTGGCGAAAACTGCGGTCGTGGTCTGTAGTTATTATACATACCTACATAATATTCTATTCACGCATACTACCTCCAGGGTAGTCAGAGACAACAGCCCGCTGTTCTTACACACTTGACGAGCTTTTTCTACTAGTTTGTCGTATAACCTTTCATGCCAGCCGCGGGTCTTGTGTGACTCGCACCTTTTGTATAATATCTAATCGGAAACTTACCTAAGCGTTGTACTATAATAAAAAAATCAAAATCGAAGTACCTAAACTCTTGCACAATACACTACATGATCATGCAACATATGTAATTTTACTGTAAATAGTTATATTATTAATACAAATGACTAACTTTACTAAATTAGTTCTTCTGTTGTAGATAATTGCTAACTTTTTTATGGTATGTATTATGGTTTATAGAATTAAATCTAAGTAAGCCTAAGAGTAGGCATACCCACGATTCGCCAATTATGTTTAGGTCCCAATGTAATAGGGGGTGAGCCTATTGCCATCTACCGGCCATATTACTAAGCGAGCGATAATCAACATTTTTAATACACACATAACTACGAAAAGTCAGAGGCGTGTGCCTGAGGCAACTTGGAATCGAACACGAGACCTCGTCTCGGTAGCCCTTTACGTACACCACTGGGCTATCGCCGCTTTTATCATAATATTAATTTTAATTTACTAACAAGCCATTTTGTTACAATAGTATAGTGGTGATCACGATCATGGTTGGACACTTATTTCTTTATGGCCTACCTACCTAACTACATAGACATGTCTTAAAATTTGTGCAAGTAAATAATAGTAACATGCTAGGACATACCACACAGCGCTGTCTAGACCCGACCTTATAATATTGATTCTAAAATGCGGATAAACATGCTTAGGTCATATTTTTGTAAATATCATTATAATACATAATAAAAGCTACATAAGTATAAATATATAAATTCATACATTCAAATATTTTCACTAAGCGTGAACTGAATTCGTAGCCTCTGACACACGTAGTCGAACAAACACTCCACTGCCACACCACACAGGTCGCGCAAAACCTGAAACGTGATTAATATAAATCACACTAAAATCAAACGTCATAAATTACAACGCAACCAATATATTCCGGCGTACAACCAATCAATTCGTTCCCCAAAGCAACCAAATTGGTATAACAAAGGTTAGAGAGAGGCAGTTAAGTGGACGTACTATTTATACATGTACTATGTACAAAACATCAAGCAGGCGGTAACATGGGGTAGCTAGGGAGATAAATATTGTATGAGGAACACAACTCGGCAGTTTGAGGCATCAATTATTAACTGCGGTGGAAAAGACGTACACTCTACTTTTTACATGTATTGTACACCCGTTTGTTCATTTTATAGCCTATTTTTGTGACTTTTACGTTCCCTGTAACGTTATTTTTATGCGCTACTCGTCTTGGATAAACGTAGGTTACTAGTTATTTTACAATTAATGATGTGGTTGATTTTTAATAAATATTCATGTTCGCTTTAAGACAATTTTATGTTAGTGAACTGCTGTGTCGATTGCGACGTCGCTAAATGCATAAGTTGTTTGAAAGATAAATGGCTTATGTTTAAAGAGCAAAAATGAAATTTACAATAATTGCAGTTCATAAATATGAAAGTGTATTTAACAACACATCGTTATTAATAAATCAGTCTATAGGTATAGTGAACCTTATCTTCGTTATGGTACTTTTCTTAAAGGTTAAATACAATTCTACCACGTTTTTCTGATAGATACTTAGCTTAATAATGTGAAATCTTTTTTAGTAAACCTTTATTTGAAAACTGGCTATGTTGGTTTATAACTGGTATTTGATCGGTTCGTGACAGTACAACCACGGCTGCAGTAGTTAAATTAGTAGTATTTTCATAATTTTAACATAGGAACTCGGATTACACCGCGATAAATCTAATGCAGTTATTTGTCAATACAATTAGAGGTATTATAGAGTTTTTATCAACCAAATGGGATAGACCATATACACCAGTCAAGCTAAGTATAATAAATCTATGGCTAATATTATAGACAGCTAATTTTGGCAGGGTAGTTCAACAAAGGGTATCTATTTGAATCTTGTTTTTTTTTAGGTTCTGCATATAAGTTTTTAAAAAGATTCCATCAGACATTGATTTCCGTAATACAAAAATCCTAAAAAGCTAATAAAATCTTGTTACTCGACTTTTATAGAAAGGCAAGTATCGTAAGCCAATTTCCTCAAACTATTTACACATTCTAAAGGTCGATAGTCATTTCCATGGAATCGTGCTCGACTATCGGCAATCGACAAATCGAATTGGAATCGTAGCACGATCTCACACGTAATATTATCCGCGTACAACATGGCTGCCTAAGGCGTCTAGTTCCCTTTATTTATTTACTCACCCTGTTTCATTTTCTTCCTGTAATTCTTTTCCCGTGTATAAGTGAATATTAAAACTCCCCGAATTAGGGTGTTTAGATCTATTGCAGAAAAGTAATTCTTATGTCTACCACAAAGAACGTAATTCCGTTTGTTGTTCCCTTTTGCGATTTAATTTCGCAAATACATTATTTGCAGAGGATAATGAGGTGTATTTTTCTTGAAATAAAGCTGTTTATTGCTTGTTTTTGTTGATCTAAGAGGATTGTGGATCTGTGTGTCGGTTGTCTTTTGTATAATTGTTGCTTGTAGGTTGTCTCCTTAAGAATTAGGAAACAAATCCGTTTCCCGATTGATCAGAGGGTTCTAAGAGGGGAATGTATTTCAGGGTGGATGGTAGTTAATTTTTGTTACACATTGTTTTTTCTATTCTAAGAAACCTTCAGGGACATCGAAAGACAAAGCTGATTTGATTCAGTACGTATGTAGCATCACTAGTAATAAATATTTATAAATTGAGGAGACGTTAAAGGTAGCGATTCAAGTGTGCAATACGATTTTCCACTACTGCTACCATACTTGGTAATCAAACCGATATCCCCCTTTAACCCTTCTTAGTTCTAAATCAGAACCCTATCTAAATAAAGTAACCACGATACACCTTTTCGCTTCACCAGTTGCTTACCAGGATAGATATATTCATAAAGGATTAGGTTTAAAATGTCTATTCCTCCTATTACAAACTTTTATGATACTTTATTAGTGATAGAAAAATCTGCTGGGCTGTTGGCGACATTATGAGTCAGTATTAGAGATTAAGAGACAGTATGATTGTTCAAAACGAATTCGGTCGATGGAATCTTTTGTTGATTTATAAATGACGGTGTTTTACCAGAAAGCAGATCTGCCGTCGTCAAGCTAATAGGCGGCAAAGTGACTTCTGGTTAATTTTCACTTTCTGACTTTGAACAAATATTTATATATTTGAATAGTAACTTTATTCTCCTAAATGCTCAAAAATATATCCATCTACTGTTAAATGACAACGCAATTGCAGTTTTATAGAAAATAGTTTCTACTACTGTGATGCAGACTTTGTGCGCAGCCCGTCTATTTGTGGTCAGATTACACGAACTATTGTATAGATATTTTTATTCTAGAATAATAACTTAGTATATAGTTCAAAGAATAACTCTTTGAGAAGACTTTTTTAGAGAGAGATATATTTAAAAGAGTCTGTGACCTTATTTCAATTCGATTTAATTATCCACGACTCCTGGTAACTCATTTATTCAATGACATTAAAGGATTTCTATTCTCTTCTGTCGTGATCTTACGTATATTAAAGGAAAGAAAACGAATTCTGCCCCGCATAAATTATGCAATGAGTTTTTATGCGAACAACATCTTGAAGTTTTAAAACCTCTGTTAGATTTATTTGACTGTTTTGATAACTGCTAAGGGAGGGCTGTAAAATTTTATCGTTAGAACATTTTTATTAACCTTTTGTTTAATGGTTCTAGAATTCTTAATATTATGTATTTTAAATTCGTAGTCATCTGTGGCACAGTGGCTTACTAACGATTAATATAAAATACCATTGTAAAAATATCAAGTGTAAAAATAACTACTGTTCAAGTTCTTATAAAAATGATTCGAAATATAGATACAAGGTAATCGTTTTTCATTTTAATAGTATTAGTAAAAGAAATTACTCAGCTAAACTAAATTGTTTGTGTTAGGAGTCGGTAGTGAAATGGCCAGGATTCGAACCTCTCGATCGAAAACTCGACTCCTTAACCACTAAACTACCGACGCTTATTCGATTATCTGATATCTATATTTTGAGCTTTATTTCTATGTTTTGAGTTGAGCTTAGATTATAAATAGAATTTGGCATTACATTTTCACCGCTGAGGTCTAAACTGGATTAATTAGATGATAGAGTCACCGTCTCTATAGTCTGTATTTTTTTTAAAGTATATTAGTAACCGAAATTACTAATATTCCCCCTAACCCATCCAGCTAAGCTTAATTGCTTGTGTTAGGAGTGGGTCCACGTCAGTAATGCAATGGCCAGGATTCGAACCCGGGACCTCTCGATCATAGGGTCGACTCCTTAACCACTAAGCTACCATCTATAGATATCTATAGATATGCTATCATAGGTAGTTATAGATTCTAAACGTAGATTATATAAAGAATATATGAAATATTTCAGGTTAAAAAATATCAGATGATGCCAAATCTACTTCTTTCGTTTTATTTAATTCATAGCCTCTAAACCGATTATTAGACGATTTCGCAGGTGAAAAAAGAGAAACTGTAGAGAGTTGCCCAAAGTAATTAATAAAGCAGATCTTAATTAGGAAGCATAAACTTATTAGAAGCAACCGCGCACGGGAGGAGCTAACATAGATGTTGAGTTATTAAACTAGATGGGGTTCAGTCGAAAATTGAGACAAAGGGTTACCTTTAATTTAAATATGTTAATATATTTTATATTTTACTTATCTTTTTCTCCATAAATCTGATGACGCGACGTGATTCAGTAAAACATAACTATAAACCTAATTTATTGAATTATGTATATCATAATACCCTACTATGAAACCAACTAACTTTGGTGTTTTCCGTCCATGTTCATATAGAAATGTAAAAATTTAAAAAAAAATATTTGTCGTATTTATTTGAATTGATATGCAAACTGTTTAAACCTATAATGCCATATACATATTTTTCTGAACCAGAAAGCAGCCAAATCAGCTGCTCTCTGGCTCGGCAGCCACATTCCCCACGTGCGCATGGCAGTGGCAGATGCCCTGGATCTAACAAGGTGCGAATCTTTGAAAAATATCTAGATATACAATAATACAACTTTAAATCTAAAATATATTTAGTTCTACCTAGTTATTTCACAAGATACAAAAAGTAAAGAATTAACTCACATTCATCTTCTTACTCCAATCCTAATTACTCGAGATTGCATAACATTTTTCATTCTATACCTTCTGATAAGTCGTCTGTGCTGTACATTCTTCCATATCATATCTTGTTTTTTCACGAATATCTATACTACAAAAATTTCTTAAAGTGACAACTTCCTCTAGCAATTTCAATATTACTCAAATTTGATATGCAAATGAAAGGGAAAATGACGGCAACGAAAATGGGGAATATCAATTTTGTACCACAATCGGTAGCTATAAGGACTGCAATACTGATATAATAAACATAACAATGAGTAACTTATGAAAAACAATGGCTGAATAAGAACAGTCAAATTTGTTGACTAATCATTTTTTATCGCATAGTAATTTTAATTTTATAAAATTAAAATTACTATTATACTACTTTCTGATATATCAGAAAGTTTTGATTTGTTTTTTATTAAGCTAAAAATGTTACTAGTCAAAAGTTAGATTCAATTGCCGCAGTCACTTAGATTGCGGCAAACACAAGCAATTAAGCTTAGCTGGAGGGGTTAAGGGGAATATTAGTAATTTCGGTTACTAATATTCTTTATAAAAAAAAAACATCACTTGACTTAAAAGAAAGTTTTGGTGTTATATTTTTCTGTAATACCATATCTAGTGATCTTTTAACTTTGAATGCTCTCGACTTATAAAATAATCAGTCTGAAAATGCTAATTGCCACCCTCCACGTTTGGCTTATTTAAGGGAAGTTTAATTGTTCCCCACTTTATCAAATTATAAGAACGTGGACTCAACTCACAGCTTTAGTGTGGCGCTTTGTCGATAATTTTCTGTCTTAAAGTTTGTCGATACTATGGTAATGAATGTTTGTATATTCTTTTATGATTGTTTTACACATGTTATATTTTATTGTTGATCATCTAAAGAATTACTCAAACGTTTTATTTAAGCGTCAGTAAAGTTTATTTCGTTATAACACTCATAACCACTTAAACACTAAAATATTAGAATATAGTGATTCTCACCATATAATCCAGGCACTAACTAGAAGTAACCTGCCACATTCTCATGATCTCCCCAGTTTCTCACTGTCAGAGAAAATTCCATTATAGCGTTGTTTGTTTGTCGTTTGTTAATACGTTCATGAAGTGGCAATTTCGCCTGATTTCTCGTGTATTCTGTGATTTTTTATTAATCCAATAATAATAAAACTATGGATATCTAATCTAAATAAAACAATTAATAAGTGTTTATGTTGTAAAACAAAAATTAAATTACCAATAATAATTATAAAAATAAAATCATATATGTATTATCATGTTTAGTTTTTATAGTTTAAAAAAAACATTGGCCATGTAATTCAAAATTAAATCATTATTTTAAAAACTTCAAAGAATTTCTTCATCAATAATCTCCAAAATAATTTCATTATCATTATTATTTCAAATTTTATATTATTTTTAAATAATCCAATAATAATAATATCGATACCTTTTCAATACATACCTAGGTACATCTCTATAAATACCACGCCTTGTACATTAACCGTTCTAATAAAGTTCTTGCAACGTTATAATAGACTTAACGCCTCGTTCAATCATTCATTACCGTTCACGCAGACCATCGTAATTAGAATCCTCCAAACCTTCTCGACCTCCCCTTTCTCATTAGAATCTTCATTAATGAGAAGAGAGGAGGAGGTCTCATTAATTCGGCGGCTGAACCGCCTACTTTGGGGTGGTCATATATCAGTCTAAAGTTTGTATTCAACGAATGAATTAACTTTATATTCATTTGTTTGTCAGGTATAATGAAACGTGAATTATGGTGAAACTTTCTTCGTTTATTAGTTGATGGTTTCATGAGTCGTGTATGTTTATTGAGTATGACTATTTTGAACATTAACATTTTCGTTCCCGCAAAGCAAGAGCCAAGCCCTGGTATGCGACCGGGATTGGCACTCAGATGGTAATGGTGGCATTGTCAAACGATGCCAAACCTAACTGGATTCTTAGATGAATTCTTTTTTTTTTATTATTGGTTAACCAGCAAATGTGCCAGCTTGTGCTGACGGCCTCTGTGGCGTAGCGGTAGTGCATTCGACTGCTACGCCAGGGGGCGCGGGTTCGATTCCCGCTCAGTGCAAATACTTGTATGCATGAATATGTCTATTTGCATTGGTCTAGGTGTTCCTATGTATAATATGTATGTATTTACAAAAAAAAGTATCTAAGTATGTTTATCCGCATTCTGGAACCCATAACACAAGCTAGTTAAACTATGCTTACTTTGGGTCTAGAAAGCGCTGTGTAGAATATCGTAGAATATTTATTTATTATTATTTATTATTTATTTGTAAGTGAGGTTGACTTGTGCTCCGAACTTAAGGGCCCCATACGTCCAGGCAATGCTATAATGCGTTAAAATGAAGGTCTTCAACCAGTGCACTATAACGATTACGGCTTACGGTGACAAGGCGTCTATTTCTTTATCATTGATAGACTCACGTTTGACCACTAGGTATATCACCAGCTGCAAACGGCAACATCTTTTGATTGCATTGACGTAGAAGTTTGATTTTTTCACAGCTTTAAGACGACAGACCTGAGTATTTTATATTAATTGCAATTCAATAATTGTTGAGAAAAAGATCTTGACAGACAAAGAGACGGACAACGAAGTGATCCTATTAGAGTTATGTTTTTCCTTTTTCGAAAATTAGTTATCGCTTATTCTAACAGTGAGGCCACCGCGGGAACTAAAATTTATGGCTATTCCATACCTGAGATAAATTTGGTATTGATTTGGTTACCACCAACAGCCCAGCCCTGAACACATAAATTAATTATTATCTAGTAGATATAAATTCAATGCCTCTAACTAATATCTCTCTAAGAAGAATCTTCTTATATCACTAATTAAGATACTTCAAATGAACCCAGCATCAATTTGCACAAACGTAAACCGCATTACAAATTCAGCTTGATTTAACTTTATATTAAAGCTCTTAAAGGACATTTTCCTTTAAATAATATGTTTCAGTAAATTTTTATAGACGAATGAAGCTTTTAAGCTAAGTACACATGATATCGCAAAGATTGTTAAGTCACTCAATTATGTAAGAGTATAATCGCAATTGAATTTTGTTGTCTCGATTATCTTGTCTCTGTGCTCGATGTCGATTAGGTTTTAAGTGTTCATTAGTGTGTGCACACTTTCATATGTTGCTCGAATGATTCGTTAGGCATATGTGTGGTTGGGGGTTGGGGTGTGTGTTGGGTAACCTCCTCGAGTGTCGCTCCGATTCCGATCCCGCTGCAGTCCGGGGGGAACGGAATCGGATGGGCCGGTACACCCTGGGCGGCGGTCAATGGCTTCCCCTTCACCCCTTCATAGGGTTGGCATTGATCGTCGGCCAATACCCAACGTGGCGGGAACACATCGCTCTCCGTACTCCTCTGCTTTCAGAGGAGACAGGATGAGGATGATGCTGTTAGTGGTGAGATGGCCCAGGGTCAGCCGGGGTGCGAGGGATATGCTCTATGGGTAACCTTACACCCCGGCGTCTGAAGACCCGCGACGGCGTGCGGTTTTAGTCGGTGCAAGCCCGACATAACCGCCCCCGCAGGCCGGCGGGGGGTATCCGAAGGGATTTCCCCACGATAAAAAAAAAAAAAAAAGGCATATGTGTGGTTGAGATTAAATGAATGATGATTGAATTTCGATAACTCTTTTTAACTTAATAAGATAAGGTTTAAAAGTCCGAATTGTATAAAGGCTAAGGTGTTGTTCTTGCGACTGAGAGGTTCAAACCACCAGTATACCACTGATGTGAACCCAATCCTAAAACAAGCAGGTTACTATTTCCTCCCACACGCATCCTATTATTGTAACTCCTGTACTCTAGAATCAACAGCAGTGACCTACGAATACACCGAGTAGTAATACTCGGGAAGTCCCCGGAAAAGTTAAACTGTCTTAGGACCCGCAAAGAAATTAATCAGAAGAAAATTGGAAATGTTAAAAGTTAACGAGAATGGATGGGTTTTTTTAGACCTTCGGGCCTCATCTGCCAGCCGGGTGTACTGGTGGTTGACAGACGAGGCTCTGGTGCAGGTTTTCCTCTCGGGGTTAGGACGCCAGTCGCTCCCATAAAAGCCAATATAAACAAAATCATGGGAAGGAGTAGTTGGAAACTTTACATAAAATAATAAATTTAAAATATTAGATTCAGAGGATAAATTTTACGTTTTTAATTTCTTTAATTATTTTATGTAAAGATTTAGAGCTAAGGTAAGCAGTAACTTAGTATGTGTAAAGCTAATGCCGTTGGTGACAGTACCTACTCTCATACCACACACAGTCATTATCTAGGTACCTATTTCAAACTGTCAAATATCAAGTTCAAAAAGTCCCATACTTAAGTATATTAATATTTTAAAAGCAAAATATCGTTTACCCTAAAGTGTGTTCACCCCTTTTAAGTAGAGGCCACTAAGAGTTAAGTTGTGACGGCATTATCTAAGTAGGTATTCTACTTAAAAACGCAGATGTAGAATCACTAGATAACTTTTAAGACGTAGTTTTGTGGTATAGCCGAGCGTTGCTCGGCACGCAGTTTGAAGTTAAACATCTTATTAATTGAAATATCATAAAATAAAAGGAACCGAAAGCCATAGTAAATGTACAAGTGCCACAAAAGTATAAATTCTGATCCAATTGTGTTATTTTTCATGTTTTATGCAATTCAATTTATGCATTCGGCGATATTGAGTCCATATCACTTTAAATAAAAATAAAATATAACTTCACAAAGACACTTCACGATTCTACTCTGTATATTATTACGTAGTGTTTACCATTAACCAATTTTATGTATACCTGTCTTATGACAGGTCATACATAAAATATGTAGGTAGGTATGCATAAGCGTATAAAGTTATTTGCTTCAGTAAACTTAACTTTATGAACAATGTCATAAAGTTTTGGCTGTATTTAAAAAAGAAAAACTACGTAAGAGTGTTCTCTCTGTGTATCTCTAATCAAAAGATATCAAAACTAAAAATATGTATGTATTACTCCATAACTAAGGTAAATTTACACACAGTAGAGAGAGAGTAAAGACAATCGAAGGCCACTTCTAGAACTGCCGCTTCCACGTTTGAGGATGCTTGAAAATTACAGTCACCCGATCAGTTGCAAAACTGGTCAAGTTTAGCTGTGGTTATGTCTCTGGCTGCGATGCGGTAGTATTCCTTATTGCGGGTCTTTCATGGCGAGACAGTAAACGCACTCGGCGTTGTTACAATAAAGAGGCTTTGTATACAATACGTTTGATCTTTTTAGATTGTATAATTAAATAAATAATAATCCTAACTAATATATAAATGTGAAAGTAACTCTGTCTGTCTGTCTGTTACGCTTTCACGCCTAAACCACTGAACCGATTTTGCTGAAATTTGGTACAATTTTGGTCTAATCTACCCCAGATTAGACCTTGGGAAAGGACATAGGCTATGTTTTGTCGCGTTAATCGACATCTACGCGGGCGGAGCCGCGGGCAAAAGCTAGTAATAAATAAATATTCTACGACATTCTACACAGCGCTTTTTAGACCCAAGGTAAGCATAGTTTAACTAGCTTGTGTTATGGGTTTCAGAATGCGGATAAACATACTTATATACTTTTTTTTTTGTAAATACATACATATTATACATAGAAACACCCAGACCAATGCATACAAATATTTGCACTGAGCGGGAATCGAACCCGCGCCCCTGTCGTAGCAGTCGAATGCACTACCGCTACGCCACAGAGGCCATCATAATTAACAGAAGACACGAGACAGGATTAATATTGTAGACTCAAATTACCTTATCGCACAAAATGACTAAAATATATGATTTTTTTAGAAATTATTGGTTGAATACCTCCTCATATATATAGCCTTTACTTAAATATTCAGAAAGAGTAGCTTTTATTAGAAAATGATACTGATATTGTAGTAGGTAATTATTCAATATATAAAAATCAATATTTGTTTGTCTGTTTATTTATTTGTGCGAATTTACTGGATGTTCATCCGATTCACATCACTTGTGTGAAGGTTATAGAGCCGGTAGGTGGCGCTGCAATCGGGCTTTAGGATTTTGTAAATGGTGGATGAAACAGTGACGTGATTGCATATATTTTTTATCAGAGAACAAGTGTAAAAATAATTGACAATTAGTATCTAGTAAATCGCGTGTGAACGAGTTAAACAATATAAATAAATATCGTTTTGGCGGCCTCTGTGGCGTAGCGGTAGTGCATTCGACTGCTACGACAGGGGGCGCGGGTTCGATTCCCGCTCAGTGCAAATATTTGTATGAATGAATATATCTACTTGCATTGGTCTGGGTGTTTGTATGTATAATATGTATGTATTTACAAAAAAAAGTATATAAGTATGTTTATCCAAATCCATAACACAAGCTAGAGAAACTATGCTTACTTTGGGTCTAGAAAGCGCAGTGTGGAATGTCGTTGAATACCTTTTTATTTATTTATATATACAATAAATATTCTACGACATTCTACACAGCACTTTCTAGACCCAAAGTAAGTATAGTTTAATTAGCTTGTGTTATGGGTTCTAGAATGCAGATACAATAACGCGGATTCCCGCGAACAGAGCCGCGGGCACCAGTAAGTCTATAAATTATCATGCATGTTGATTCCGTTCAGAATTCATTTCAATCTTACTCGCAAGATAAAGTCGTAATTTGAATCTGTGAGCCGACTTCGAGATAAACTGATCTAGCGATGGGTTTATATAATATAAATTATGCAAACATTGCTCGTCGTGTTAAGAGGGTTGCTCCAAGTTACATCTCTACTTGACTTCGAAGTCAACTCACTCGAAGTCTGGGTAAGATGTAATGAAATTCTGTAAGTTGTAACGATGTAGGATAAATTACAAAGATGAGTTTAGAAAGTGCTTTATACATTTACTTTTAAAGCAAATGGGGTTAGGTACTATTCACATCTTAGGTATTTAATAAGGGTTTGTATAGGACATGCTACTTTTTACCCGACTGCGCCAGTTTTGGCGCACGTATGAATGTATGTATGTATGTAGTTTATTCCCCTCTATAGACCTAACGAATTTTGATTAATGAGGTCTCAAATGAAAGGTATTGATGACTGAGTGGCATGGGGTACATAAATTGGAAGATAAAGTATAATGTGGGTTTTTGGCGCTAAATTATATGTTGTAAAAAATATTTTCACTCAAACCTATTGAGTATGGTGGCAGATTGAAGGAAATTAGAAGGAGATAAATATATATATATTATATGTCATAACCCAAAAAGTATAAAACAAAATAAATGATCAAAAAATAAAAAACCCGACTTCCGCTGAAAATACCGAAACAAGTTTGATAACAGGCGGTACCCGTTAATTTTCTTTCGGTTGATTATTTGCAATTCGGCATGCATATACAGCCTGCTATCAAACTTGATTCCGTATTTTCAGCGGCAGTCGGATTTTTTATTTTTAATCATTTATTTTAAATAGTAGTGTCTTATGCTTCGACTCTTTCTTTTCTCCGTGTATTGCTTTTATTAGGAAATGATATTTTTAGTAGGGCGATCCACCAAGATCCTCGGAGCCCAAGCCAACCTCGGTACCTTTTTTTTTCGTGCGGAAATCCCTTCGGATACCCCCCCGCCGGCCAGCGGGGGTGGTTATGTCGGGCCTGAACTGACTAAAACCGCACGCCGTCTCGGGTCTACAGACGCCGGGGTGTAAGCCAACCTCGGTACCTACTGATTGATGGACTAGGTAGTATGGTCATCTGGCACAGGCTTACCTCTCCTGGTTCAGAGGTCCGACAGCAATCTCTCCTATGAAAGACGTATTAGCCAAACCAAAAGGAGAAAAAGCAGTAAGCGGACGACATGCTCCGAGTTGAAAACCTCGAATGCAACTGAGAACATCGCTAAGATGATGATGACACAGTGGAATAATAAATAAAAGGTTTCCTCATACTGTCTCAGTCAACACACTGTATATACAAGACTTGCTCGTTTAATAGTATCAGATATCTTTATCACGTAGCCCTATCAAGTGCATTATAAATGTTCCAAAGTGTCCCTAAACTGCTCAACTGAAATAAACTTCTAATGAAATTTAACACTTGACATATTTAATGTAACTTAAGGCATCGTCAGAAACGCCCACAGCTGTCAGCGCTCTTGTAAATATTACATGAGCTCTGACGAAGGTATTGTGATCAGCGCCAATTAAATAGTAAGGTGTAATGTAGACGAGTAATTAGCTTACTCATAAGGGGTACCTTAAACCATTTTGTACTTATCCAATCAAATATTAAACATGACGATAGGACTACTCAAATGCCGCAATGAAGATAGATTTAATCTTACTAAATCCAAAAGTCGGATGGATGTTGGTTACATAATCATGTAAGAAGAGCTAAACGAATCTGAGTGAAATTTGATATAGATATCTAGTAGTATGTAGTATGTAGTCTAGAATAGCGCATAGGCTTCATTCCGGGAATATGTTACAGTGGGTTGAGGGATAGTGGGATCAGAATTTAACTGATGATAATCGTACGGATTTTTTAACATAACATAAAATAACATAATTTCACGCCTGTATCCCCGAAGGGATAGGCAGAGGTGTATTACACACCCAAGATTCGCCAGTTATGTTAAGGTCCCAATGTAATAGGGGGCGAGCCTATTGCCATCTACCGGGCACATTATTAAGCGTGCGATAATTAACATTTATTAATGCACACATAACTACGAAAAGTCAGAGGTGTGTGTCCAGGGCGACTTGGGATCGAACTCGAGACCTCGTCTCGGCAGTCCGTTACGTATGCCACTGAACTATCGCCGCTTTTTTACTTCTTCGAATATTGCAGTCCGGCCATTTCGTAATTAGACTGACAGTTTGGGAGTTGTGATTTTAATTCTTACGAACAGAATTGTAACATAAGAAATGAAATTGAAGAAAAAAAAAGTCATAAATCTTTCTTTCATTTCATCATCTTCATCTTTCATCATCTTTGGAAAAGTTTCAACAGTAAAAATATTTAACTGATAAGATAAATAATGATTAAGTCATTATTATGGCAGCGCTACATGCAAATGTAGCTTCATACGTTCATGGCTTGTAGGTATGACCAATAAAATTATTTTACTTTGTGCATGTATGAAACCAAGTGGAACATTATTTGAGGGCCAGTGACCCAACAGTTTCTTTAAGCCTTCAGCAATAAATGCAGCAGTACATTAAGTTTATTTTCAGTCATTACTAGGTAAACAAGCATAGATTCATAACATGTATATGATAGTAAGTACTACTTAAGACGCCTGGCATTCCTGAAAAAGCATAAAAATGTTAATACTTAAATAAACTAAAAACACGTATATATATATACCTATATATATATATATAATAATTATCCTAAGGGGTTCATAGTGGCAGGGTGGGCTGTCTTTCATTTTATTAACAGGGGCCCGATTCAGTAACGCCACACTTTTAAAACGGGTGATTTCAATTCGATTAGGAAGTACAATGTCAAAACACATACGTTTTCGTGTATCTTCACAGAATCCCTCATAGCATAGTAAATCTATACTTAATATTATAAAGCTGAAGAGTTCCTTTGCTTGGTTGAACGCACTACTCTCAGGAACTACTGGCTCAGATTGATTATTTTTGTGTCGGATAGCCCATTTATCGGGGAAGAGGGAGGAGAGAGCGGAGCAGTAATTAAGAAATTGTTGAAAAGTTTTGAAATCAAACGTTTTAAAACCTATTTTTTATGAATCGGACCCCAGGTCAGAGATGGAGATTCATTCATCCAACCATTCGTTATTTCAAATACGTTTCTATGGAAATTACTGATTTGGTGTTTAATAAAAGGAAACTGATTTGATTTCACAGTCTCTACGGACAGTCTCTATTCGCGAATTTAAATTCGTCAATAAAACACCGATAGTATAAACTTATATTTACAGCACTACATACTCGTACATTATGTATCACAGCATTCACAGCCGAAGTAGTATTGAATAATTAGGAGCAGCCATTAGTGGCCTGTCCGCTAGCTGGTCTGTTTACAAACGATACTACTTTAATTAAACATTTATTCATTGGTGATAGATTAAAAATACACGATTTAAGCCAGTGTGATTGAATATATTTGCATTTTTAAAACAAGATACCGTCGAAAGTTTCCGCGAATATTCCACATTGAAATAAAATTATTTTAGGAGCGACTATACCGGGGTTATCCTTTCGAGGGCTTACCCAGGGTGCCCGGCAACGGACACTTGGGGAGGACACCGTGTGGTTTTAGTCGGTCCGATTCCGACACGCCCACCCCATCGTTGGCACCGATGGAGTGAAGCCCGTGGGGGTTAACACACGTAAAAAAAAGCAGAGGCAAACTGCCGTCTGAGAGGAAAACCTGAGCCAGCACCTCGCCTGTCAATCTGCAGGTGTGCTCTTGCAGTTGATGTGGGCCTGGGCCACGAGGACCTTGGTGGAATTCTATTTTAGTGTTATAACGGGTGATTTTTAAGCGTTTGGTTTTTAATTTCCAAAAAAAAACAGAAAAAATGTTTAGAAAATTATCGGGGATTCAAAATTATTCCTTGCCATTTATGTTTTGAAGATTGTTTTATGTAAAGGTTGGCCACGACAACGTTTTAGGTGATCCATAAATGAAGTTCAATTTTGAGTTACTGTTTCGAGCATATCGGCTTGTATATCACCGATAACAGTAAAAAAATGTGGCCAACATTTACATGAAATAATCTTTAAAACACAAATGACAATGGTTGAATATGAATCCCCATTTTCAAATAATATATTTTTTTCAATTTTTCGGTTTTTTTTTTAAATTAAAAACCAAACGTTTAAAAAATCACCCAATACAAATAAAACTAAATATAGCGCGATATAATCCATAAAGAATATAGTATTCAACAAAATGCCAAGTAGTTTGAAGGTAGTTAAGAGGAACTCGATCATCATGAATCCAACTTACCAATATTCTTTTTGTTACAGACGCCAAACAGCTGAAGAGCGAGAAGCGGAACGTCAAGCAGCCAACCGCCTCATGCTCTCCTTACAAGCCGAAGCGCTGTCGAAGGGTTACATACCCGAACCGCCACCTGGGAGCGCGCAACTGTCTGCATTACACTATCAGAACCCTGCAAACAACGCTTCAGCACAACCTTCAAACACAGCGCTCAGTGCGCTGCAAAATCTTCAGCCATGGGCTGGGAATCAAAACGGGTTTATGAATCCGAACCCTACCACTGCTCCCCCACCACACCCCCCGCCTGTTGCGTCTCCTATATGTTGATCAGTAGCTCATTAAAAATAAATTAGTTGTAAGAAATGTTTATATCTACAGAAAAAAGACTCACTTCTCTGACAATTCAATGTTGTATAGCGTCATAGATGGTTAAAATGTTTATTATACAATGCACTTTCTCACTATATACAAGCTTGAGTCCAGGGGGTCGAATTTAAGCAACTACAGTCCACTATAGCATCTTTTAGCCGCCTTTTAGTGTATATCACCTTCTCTAAAACCGAAGTCTATAGCAAAAGCTTTCCGCATCAAAAGCCATCCCAATATGTTGATGCTTTCACACCCACGGTAAACGAAATACTACACAAGAACGGCTCTTCCCATTTAGCTGGGGGACGTCCAAACCTTCCATTCACTGTTTTGCGGTCTCGACTCTAGGCCTCGCTTGATCCCACGATCCTCTGGAAGATGTGGTCAGCCCATTGCCACTAATATTATTCAAATTGTGATAATAATACTATCAATATGAGAAAATTATACAATTGGACACTATTTTCTTTACTATGCTATCATTAAGTTAACGAATAAACGTATTAACTCATGTTCTTTAAATTCAATACGTTGATAAATGTGTTGCAAATTATATTATCAAGCCAAGTCAACATTTCGCCGTCGGTAAAAATCAAAGGCTTTTTAATTAAGATAAACTGAAGCGTTGGTTTAATAGACTCATAATCAGAGCACTCTTAAAGCTCAAGAGTTAATTAAAAAATCCAGATATGTATATTATTTCTTTTTTTATTATGTAAATGTTGATAGATCTTAAACATTTAAATGAACATTTATAATATTGATAACTCTTCTATCGTCTAGTCCACAACACAGCAACAGGCCCGTAATATAAGATAATATTTAATATGATTTGAATCATCTTTAGTAGTGATAAGTATACATTTTTGTAAATAAAAATAATCAGTATTATATAATAAATGTAGTTACTTACTTTGATTATAAACAAATAATGTAATATTATGTCTATATTAAGTCTACCTTCATATATATCATTAATTGTATTAATAAAAATTCGATACAGAAATAAATGAAATAAAATACAATAAAAAAAAACTAATTAATATTGTATTTCTGCAATAATTACTGTATTAATTTTAATATTGTTAAGTGATACTCTAATGCTTTGTTTCTTTTTTGATAGAATGATTTTTTTACTAGCATCGGTAAATAGAAACATCCTTGTTATAAATAATACTACAATAATTAAATATTGTGTAATAAATGTAAAGTAATGTATGTAAATATATTTCGATAAGTTTTTGGCTCTTTTTTTATTTAGATCTCAATTTTCAACATAAATTATATTAATAAAATATCAATGTTCATGAAGTTTTACTATACAAAACGATTTACGCATTTATTTTAACTTGACTTCTTCACATATCTGAAATAAAAATTTACAAACTATAACTTAAATATTGCTTTATATGTAAGTTGAATTTGTGCATTCCCAGTAGACATTTGTAAATATATTTTATTTAATAAGTACTAGTACATAAAGTAGCTCAATTTATTGTGAAATTTAGGTATCTATATCACGTTAGCATAATAGTGATATAAATTATTGTATAATTGTCGAATTTTCATTGCATTGGCTAAATCCAAGTGGACATTTTAATAAAATATTGAAATCCGCATAACCTGATGTTCTTCTTTACCATTATCCTAAAACAGCTTACTCAGTGCATATATTGATAATACCGTCTTATCTCAAAATGAAATAGGTACCAATCTCATTAAATAACTTCATACTGATATTGTCGGAAGCTTACGCGAATGTCACACATTGAAATAAAACTATTTTTCTCCCCGAGGAGACTCCCTGTGACCATGGCTGCTGAAAAGCAACCGAAACGTCGGGATCAATGTAAAATATAAAATAACATCAAATAAATCGCGACAGAATCCGTTAAAAATAGTTTTATTTCAACTTCATACTGGTTGACATATCAATTTCGCCTATCCGATTGTACGATTGGTTACCGTGAAAAGTCAAGAAGTTCAGATACAATGGTGGTTAACTGATACAAGGCCCCAAAAATAGGACATAGAGGCAAGCTTGGTAAGTGACGAGCACTGGTAAAGGCTTTTATAAAACGAATCCCGCCGGATTCTTGAATTGATCGTCAGAACTATGTGAGATAATTGAGGTACTAAAGCTTGAAGCCCGCTGGCCGGCGGGGGGGTATCCGAAGGGATTTCCGCACGAAAAAAAAAACTCAAGCTATGAACTATTGATGAATTAGAACTAAGACTTGATGGCTCTATGAATTAATAGCGCTAGCCTAGCCTGTTGAAAAACATATAGTTGTAGTATGGGCAGAAACGTTCATCAAAAAGCATCAATAGTAGTCACCAAGTTAACAGTTAGCAACACCGACCAACTTTCACATTTATAATATTAGTAGACTGAATTCTTGAAAACCAAATAAATTTCTCAAAATAAATCAGAAGCGATACACAAGTGGTTAAGGTGTCGGTGTTACGATCAAGAAGTCTCAGCTTCGAATCTTGTCCTTTACACTCCCAACGTAAACCCACTAGCCAGAGAGGTTAATATGCTTTTTCATTTAATAAAATCAGGTAGAGGTTTCTTAGAGGCAAGTTAATCCTATGGAAGAAGTCTATTGAATCAGGTGTGTAACGGCTCATCTAGACTTTTCCCCTCTGAACGCTAGCACTCATGTTGGACATCATCTCCTATCTCCATGATCTGTCAGTTCGGCGTTCACAATATATATATATAAATATACGTATTATTGTATGAGGTAGGTCACCTTTAAGAGCTTCCTCGATTATAATCAGGCCACCGGCCACAGGCGGTGTTTATCCATTTATACACCATGAGGCATTAGACGAGTCGGTTGTAGCCACTGCACTGCTAGGAGTCTAGAGTTCCAAAGGTAGTTCTAATATGGAAAACAACATCTACGTATTAATTGACTAGCTGGTTTACCCCCTTACCCCTCCAACTAAGCTAAATTACTTGTGTTAGAAGTGAGTTCACGTCGGTAGCGTAATGGCCTGGATTCGAACCCGGGACTAGCTTAGTGGTTTAGCACTAAGCTACCGACGCTTTTTTCTGTCTTTTATATACTTAATAAGAAAAGCTTAAGCAAAATCTTAGGCATGATACCTCTCAAAATGATGTCTGTATTGATATGAACATGAAGTGAAATAGAAAAATAAATATACCAATAACAAAATCGGCGACGTCTAAGCAAATTTCATTTATTTAAGTAATCTCAATTAAGATTATTTGAAGAGGTGTTCGAAAAATTTGTGATAAAAATTGGTTTATAATGAAACTATGTTTAGACGCCACTGGAAAGTTCTTTAAAAAAATATAATAAAAAGAAGACCTGTCGTATCTCTATTTGCAGCATCGCAGAACTTTCTGAGTGCCCGCAAATACCTACAATAGATTTGCTGGTTTAACGACAGAACCCCAAAAACATAACTAAGTTAAAACGTTAAAGTAAATAGAGTATAGCTTTCAAAATTTAAAGTAAAACCGAAGTAAGCAGTTCAACATAATACAGAAGGTAAAACTGACATTACAAAAAACGCCGGCGTTCAAATTATACATCAGTAACAGAACACAATTGTCCACAAAACTACTTAAGCGAAATCGATTTCGAACAAAAAATGCCCACGTTTCCGTTCTCAAACGACGATTTAGCAACAATTAGGTACCCCATTTAGAGACGAACTATAATACAATTTTAATATCAAGAAGGTTTTATATAATCTCACATTATTGTCGGACGTGACTTCTGTGCTGTTATTACAGTCTTTTGTTTTATGAAGCGAGAATCGAAAAAAATCAACCCAATATTTTTGTTAACCCTAATATTTTCCTACCACGAAACCACCTCTGTAAGGTAGTAAAATATTTATTTCAAATCCATTGCTGCGCAGTAGCGATTTGTGTTTTATGGAGTCCAATAAACTCAGTAATGGTTGATTTAAAATTCTTTTAAAATACTTTTACGTTTGGAGTAGAATGTGGGCAATGTGTTTCAAGGTTATCCAAATGATATTTTAAAGGATGTCTCCAGGTAATCGATGTTTAGCTATGAAAACGATTTAATGGCGCCGTTTATAAGTCACCTTACAATGTCAATGTGTGTTATTAGGGGCATTGCGTTTAGTTTCAATGTTTTATTAGTTATTGATGTGCTGTTGATGTGTTTTATAGCAGTAGGTTAATTACTCCAATATTGCTTGGCTCTTGTTAGTCAGAAAACCACGTAATCTTACCGATTCAATATGATTATCTTTTTCTGTAATAAGATTTTATATTTATTTACAATTCATCCTGGTCATTCTGGCCATGTCGCGTCCGCTGAACCCTGGTAGGAAGGTTAGGCCCAAGAAGTGCTTCTACGAAATCAAGCGCATTACCAGGGATGCCCAAGAACGTATGAAGTGCAGCAGGAAAAGCCGGCAAGTGAACCCCAGGCTGAGTTGATGATGATGATCTATCGACAATTCATACATAAAACCATTTATTTCTCTGGATAGTTAATATCTTTATTTATACAATAATGTTAATGGATTAAGGCAATCAAAGTGAACTGAGACTAAGATCCATCATGGAGAAATGGCTGGGATGGCGTCACGGTAACCTCTCCTACCGACTGACACAGGTGCTCACCGGACATGGCTGTTTCCGTGAGTACCTGCATTGTAAAGGCCGGGAACCAATACCCGAGTACCAACATTACCGGGGCTGCTCCGTGGACAAACCACTTCACACACTGGCAAAGTACCCAGAGTCGCTTTCCTCGAGTCGAGTTTCATATGTTTCGTCACACGGTGAGGTCTTCAGTTCTACTTAAGCTAATCGGAAGAGTCATGCCAATTGGACGATAGGCAGTATGGTGTATGGAAACCATAACACAACATTTTTCATTAGGCGAGCATGCGCGTACATTAGTAAATAATTCTAAAAATGAGGTAGTTATCTGTTAAATACGACCAATCAAGCGAAATAATGAAAACGTCTAATTTACTCAAATTACAGTTTCCTTTAAAACCATAGCAGTTATTGAGAAAAATAGCTCTAAACAGCAGCAAAATAAGTACAATTTTGTCCTCAAAAGTAAATTACTTCTAAATTTCCACAAAATAGTCGTATTAAAATAATGGGCCCTCAAAAAAGATTTTAAACTTTTTTCCGCATCGCGTGACGATTGTCTCAAATTAGTTTACAAAAGTCGCAAGGGCACGTCCACGGACGGGAATTGAACTGGGACCAATGTTTAATCGGTGTAGCGTGCAAACCGCGCCATCAGAGAATATAGTGTCACCTTTTACATTGTCTTAAATTTAAACAACTGTTCTCTATGAATATTCCTGTTCGGTTTTCAAAGTCGTTAGAAATTTGTAAAAGAAAAGCTTTTCAAAATAAGTCTTTTTTAGAGTTTTCTTACCCACTATATTACGGTCAGCTTAGTCTTCAACTCCTAGAATTGTACTAAGTATCTTATCTAGCTTTACACATTAAATAGAACTAGCTGTTGCCTGCGGCTCCGCCTGCGTCAAATACTGACCCCGTTCCCGAAACGCACTTGAACCTATTCCCGAAATAAAAAATATACTACGAGTATGTACCAAACTAGACACTACCTCTGCACAAAATTTCATCAAACTGGTGTGGTTGAGTAACAAACATCCACCCATTCATCCTCCAGGCCCGGCCCGGTTTTTTGGCGCCTCGTATACACTCTTCTACCTTTTCTCCTCCTGATGCGGGTTGTCTTGGGCCCCGAAGATCTCAGTGGAGCCCTATACACCCATCAATGTTTCATTACCGTATGATATACTTTACGTACACTTCAAGCCAATTCTCATCGATCCTACTGTGTAAAATAACATGACATAATTTGACATGCCCATTTTTGTGACTAATTCCATAGTTCAACACGCCATCGCCCTTGTAATTGTACTAGTTGTAAAGATTGATAGCTCTACTAAATTAAACTTAAAATGAATAACAGAATATCTTTCATAACTTTACGTTCATGAAGGACCCGCGAGATAACCAGCACTGCCAACGTTGACTATCATCTCATCATCATCATCTTAGCATTTTTCCCGCTTGCATCAAAGGCTTTCACCTCGAAACCCGGAATATTATATAGTTTATAACATTATTTTAAGCTTGGCTTATAAGCCTTTTATTTTATTTAATCTTCATGAAAAGTACATTGCTGCCCAACAGACATTAAAGTACAGTAAGTAACTAATTAAATCCATTCAGTTTCAATTTTAATTAAAGGACAGTAAGGGTTAAATTGAATCGATTCAATTTGACACTTCATCATATCAGCCGTAGGAAGTCCATCGACTTCCATTTTGACCGGTCTGTAGCGGCCTGCATCCACCGAGTCCCTGTGCTCTTTGCTAGGTCGTCTGACACTTACTGTACTTTAATGTCGGTCGGGCAAGTGGCGGACTTAATGCCATAGGCAATCTCTACCAGTCAACCATAGGGGGGTGCAGAGCTATAACGAGATAGTAATAAAAATGAAGTATACGCTAAATGATGAAGTCGAAGACTATTAGGTAGGACTGCCCAACCCCGAGAGTACAGTCTGAACCAGAGCCTCGTCCGTCCATACGGCTTGCGTGGGGCCCCAAAAACTATATTCTTATAAATAATGTCAGTGTTGTAACAACAAGCGTCGGTAGCTTAGTTAAGCGTCGGTAGCTTAGTGGTTAAGGAGTCGACCCTACGATCGAGAGGTAACGGGTTCGAATCCTGGCCATTACACTACTGACGTGAACTCACTACTAACACAAGCAATTAAGCTTAGCTGGAGGGGTTAGGGTGAATATTAGTAATTTCGGTTACTAATATTCTTTAAAAAAAAAGAAAAAATGATGTATCTAAGACGGGTTGATCAGTATATTTAACTCTTCAGTTTCCTTATTCACTAGTTGCGAATATTCCTGTAAAACTCATAAGAGTGAAAAGCCAAACTCTTTCACTGACTAAAATAAAATTTACCTATTATCAGTAAACACATAACCTTTAAATATTTCGAATTAGGTTCATTACTTTTCACCCATTAAAGTTCATTTATCATTAATCCGCGTTACCTCTTCAATAATAAAGCTGTTAGAGTTTATCGCTATTTAGCACACAATAACGAAAAGCAATTAACGGGTAAGTGAGACTGATTAGGGCTGCATCAAATATAATCCGGTGCTGGCAGGCAATTTGAGGTCAACGCGGAGCTACGAAGTAACAGAGAAAACATATTGCAATGATACGTCACAAATGTTGTAAGTACTTATTTTAAGGGTTGTAGCTGAAGGTATGGCGCAGGCTTTCTTCTCAGGGTTAGGAGGTCAGATGGCAGTCGAGATAACAATAAACAGAAAGCCGACATACAATAAACGGACCTCGAGGTCCTAAGCGAAAACTATGGATGCAACCGGGAAATAGCTATGAAAATGATGATGATTTATGGAGTTAACAATGCGCAAGTGATACTCCTGGTATTGCAAGCCGCTCATACGCTTCGGTGACCGCGATATATTTGCTCAATTAATAAACAAAATTATCTTTATGAGATTATTGTTAATACATCGAAAGTTTTTTGAGATAACTAAAGTACCAGTAACTGTACCTGTAAAAAAACTGTAACTGTTAAAAAAGTTCACACCGATCGATAGAAAAAAAGTTCACGTAGTTCGGTCAGTCGTATTGACTGGAAAAAAATAATTAAAAAATATCAAATGGACTAGACCCATTATGAATGGAATTAGAACCGTAACAAATATGGGGTTCTTCAAGAAGGGCATTAAAAGGTTTTGATAGGTTAGGCAGCGCGAGTGTGATGCCCTTGGTATTGCACACGTCCATAGGTCGCGGTAACCGCTTTCTATCATGTGGGCCGTGTGCTTGTCTGCCACCTAAGCGGTATATAAAAAAACAATTATGCAGTCCAGCCACCCGGACTTGGTTGGCAAATGCTAACTCTTTTCGTTATTCACATAGTCTGATGGATCGAATGCCGTCGAGTCAACTGGCCACAGGCATAAAATATGCCAACTCTATTAGTCTAAACTCTTGGTTTCCCAAATCGTTGACATGAATCTCATTAACGAGCTCGACTAGCCGAGCACACAGAACACAGAGTTCATTGAATAGCTCCTACCACACAAACTATCAATTCACAAACACGACACAGAGATGCTGATAATGAGGACATCCTGTACAGTATATTGCTCATTTATATATCTTTATTATTAACTTCTTTTTATATAACTTCATCATTAGTGCGTCTTCTTTTTTTTAAACCACTTAGGTAGCAGACGAACACATGGCCCTCCTGATGGGGAGCGGTTATCGCGGGCTTTGGACGTGTGCAACACCAGGGGCACGCTGACGTCCCTGTAAAAACCTTAAAATGCCTCTCTTAAAGAACCCCATATTTTTATGAGTCTAATTCCATTCACACACTCCTTGCTATGACTCTTGATCATCATTAGCGTTTTGGCGTTTAGTCCCGATTGCAGTCGCGGGGTCCGCTTGCTGGCTTTAATTCCTCCAAACCTCAACAATGATTCCTGTACACCATCAACAGCAATAACCTACGAAAACACCGTAAAATTACACTTTGCGACTTCAAGGATGAATTAAGCTGTCTTGGATCCACCTCCATGGATCAAAATCAAATATCTTTATTCAAGTAGCTCATTAATGTCAAAATTATTGCTTCCATATTTAAAGTCAGATCACGAGGTTATAGGTAAAGCCTGTGAGAAAAGAATATGGCAATAATAACTCACGGCCATTCTTTTCTAATCGCCAGTACCTAATTATAATCGGGGTTAAGAAAAAGCAACAAATTGGAACCTGGTATCAGCTGTCAAACAGCCAAAACGAAAAGACGGCTGGCGTCAACCCAAAATTCCAGTTGATGTTACTCGCTCCAAATATAATTCATCTGTTTCATCGAATAGAATTAAAATCTTGGATGGCACTGTACGAATTATTCAGATGTTAGTAATCAACATTAGAATAATTCGTACAGTGCCATCCAAGATTTTAATTACTCTGTACTGCTCACAATGATAACTATCGATTGTAAAAACGATTAATGAATAAACCATATGTATCGATAGTATATCCCCAGCACAGAACTCTACGTTCTATTCAACATTGTTGCTACGGTAGGGCTGGTTACGCTATGCATTGCTACGGTGGAAAACACGGTGGTTTTTAGTGTAGCATCTTGCACAAGTCTATTTTTAACCTTTCAAGACACTGAACCTAATATCTAAGCTCATCGTTATTATATTCTATCACTACCGTAAAGAAAAAGAGCCGCAACTAGCCAAAATACAAATTATATTTATAATACTTGCGCCTTTCTCCTTCAAGTGTAAGTAAAACAACTTTGTCTACAGTGGTTAAATTTTTAATACAAACCCACCGGCTTCGGCTCCAATAGTGTACATTACCAATATGGAAGGTACATTGTTTTTTAGGTTAACCCTAACTGACCGTTCAATTGCCATTCATTCCATATATCCAACTATTTGAACATACTCCTATAAACTCTATTTCCTAAATTCATACATTTATGTTTGCTAGGTTTCTACCCATTCGTCGAAATGTGACCATAATCATTATTTAAAATTTTGAGAAAAACAATTCCAGGCAGGAAAAGAGAGTGTTGCCTGTTTTTTCTTTTTGATAACACTAGAGCTCGCAGTTACTGAACAAAAAGAAAAACAGTTGACATATAGACGTATTAATATTTAGATTTATCAATATTGCATATATTGGCAGATGCTCCTCTCTTCCTTTAGATGGCAGTATTTACCTATCGCAAGTGAGCATCAACTCACACACAGTTAAGACCACAAGTATCCCAACTCTATGCCGTTGACATATCGTGAATATTTGAGTACCAACACAAGGAGCTCACTGACGGGTCAGCCATGTCATCCGTCAAAGTCCAATTTAACTTTAAATTTACTCTTTATTTCATTTTTTTCTTTTAGGGGGAACATAAAAGCGTTATCGAGTCGGGGTGTTGAAAATAATAGGGGGACTGAGAATTTTTAACATTGAAAAGTTGCCTCATCTAATATTAAACGGTGTTACCTTTTTATTGCACTGTGGCAGTCTAGATTTTGCTTTTACGTTGATTGACTTTAAGCTATACTTATCCATATAAGTACAGTACCCAGGTTTAATTTGGCACGTCGAAAAGAATAGTGAAAGTCTAAGATCGGTTTGCTTCGGTTTTGTAGAGCTCTCTCTTAATTGTACATCGGCCCGAGACTGTCTGACACTAATTACGTTCATAAATTATTAAAATTGCAGCTTTGGTTTTAACTAAGTACTTAGTCAAAAAGATGTCAAGCTGTAGAAATGCAATGTGCTATAGAGACAACGCTCTACGAAACCGAAGCAAGCCAATCTTAGCCAGACTCACTCTTCCTGATTCGCGACGCGCCAAATCAAAAGGCTGGAAGATATATGGAAATATACTTAAAATACAATCAAAGATTCAATAGTGACTATGCGACTATATGTTTCTTTATTTGTATACTTAACACAGGCTACTGAAATCTTTGATATGTACATTTTCTAAATGTCAATATAGTAGTCACGAACAGAAGCTAGTCATACCATTAATTCAAACTATGAAAAAAAAGTTTGACTATTATTAACAAAGCGACATAGATATTACATATAATCATGAGAAACACAGCAAAACTTAGCAACATTGATGGACAGTCAGACAGAGATATACTTTCAAAAATAATTCTGACAAAATAATTTATCTTTCACTAGATCACTATACTAACAAATAATCATCTAATCTTCATTGTACGGTGCCACGTGTATAAAGTGCCAAAGGGTCACTTTTATTACAGGATACAAATTATCAACTTCCATAGATGTAGATCAAATATAATTTTGGTCCCTACAAACATCTGAAAATTTCTCCCACTTGTTTGATTGTCTAATATCGAAAATGAGATACTCGTGTGAAATCAACTAGTCCAAATTGCACGCCCAATATAAATCGACCCCCTCAGTTAAACACTTGTCAACACTTATAGAAGTAGTGGTATTGAAAACGGAGGTCAATATAAGCTGGATAATATTAGCCCCAAAAGTGATGATATTCTCAAGAGACAAGTTATAAATGTTTGGAGATTGTCACACGAATTTAATACCCTCCCACGCTTGTGATCAAGTAGTTTATGTGAATCTCTAGCTGTATGGAATGTGATGAAGTGTTATATCTAAATCCAATAACGGTATGTACTCATTAGTAAGCTCATATTTATTTGTCTATATATAACTAGGAATCTCCGAAGATCTTAGTGTCTGTACTAAGATCGTCTAGACCCGAGCCAACCTCACCTTTTGATTGAGGGACGAGGCTCTGGGGCAGAATTTCTTCTGCTTGGAGCGGGGGGGACGTCGGACCCCTGGCAGTCGCTGTCGTAAAATTCACCTTAATCAAGTAGTTTCGCTTACTCTTTCTCTTCTATAATAATGCAACTAATTAAGATTATTAAGTTGTTAAATTTGAACGTACGGTAATTTAAAATAAGATTTTCCTGGTACAATTTTGTACCCTCATGCTACTAATGTGACTCTGCGATAGCCAAACTTATTTATTTATTTCACTTTTGTAACAGCGTGGCAACATTAAAAGAAACAATCGTAATAATGTCACTTCAAAAATGACAACACTACTATACTCCTAGAAGATTGTCATTCGTCTTGGGATAAAAACAGCATACCATAAAGTATGCCAAATTTAATATTATTGTGGAGCTGAACTACTACGATTAAAAAGTATGAATAATAATAATAACATACCACTCTGTATCAACCGTGTAGAATGATTAAACAATGCAGTCGTCAATCAAAATAACATTAGAGACTAACAATCACAATCCACTGGCACCAATTTCCACCCACTTTTTATTAACACATAAAACTCCCCTACCATACAAAACAATAACACGGTTTTTGTAATTCACTAACAAGTGCGCCTTCATAAACTTTCCATCTGTAGCCAAAGCTTTGGGGTTTGTTATACCCCTAGGGATTAGCCGTGTTAACTGCCTCTTTATATTGATGTTCAAACACATTTGAAAATCGACTCACGGTTCCTTGATATAAAATTACAAATTGGAATAACTGTATCCGTCACTTACTGTGTTTCATATCTAGATGACGTAATTGTTGCTACATGTTACATAGAGGAGCAAAATTCAACTCTGAAATTCCTAATACACGATATAAATTGAATTGTAGACGCAACAGGAACTAAAGATGTTTTAAAGTGAACATCAAGGCGTGATTCCCATAATAGGTGACGCGTTTGTGCAGTAGTGAATTTTGCACTTGACTGTTGAATGAATGGGTAACATCTTGTTCATCGAATGAATTAGAAGGGGTTGGAGGGATGATGGAGATGGTCCCAAAGTGACAGGTCCATTGGATGGCTATATCATACTTGTGAATTTCTCACGCTCAATTTATTCTGTTACATTAAAAGAATAATATGTCGTGAAATTATTGAGAGATTTACATTCAAGCTATTCATCTGGATATTACATTTAAAGTCAATACACATAGGTAGGATGCAAATATCTAAAACACATTACAAATTTTAATTTAATTATTTTAATCTCGATAGTAATCCAGATAATAAAATTACTTGTTGAGATAGATTTCTTTCAAATTTAATTTATTTAATTGATCTAAATCTTATCATGGACGAACGACCTGAAAAAGGTAGCTGGGATTGACTGGATACGCAAGGCGGAGGATCGGATGCTATGGCGTACAATGGGAGAGGACTATGTCCAGCAGTGGACTACAATAGGCTAATTGACTGATTGATTGATTGATCTAAATTTATAAAATCCAAGTTAAAAAAAATATGGGGTTATCGCTCTTTATTCTAAATATCTTAAGAAGGCTGTTGGATGGTTTATTCTTATGTTGCCAATGGATCTGCATAATAATTTTAAAAAACCAGAACCAGGCTAAGATAATTCCGACTAGTCCACCAGTTCGTTTATAAAGGTAACAAATCCACTCTTATTCCGGACAAAGGAAAAAGTAATACCACTTAACAACATAATACACGATACAGAGTTATTAAGCATAACACCAAACAAACCAATCAATAACGCATAAATAATTAAATTCGCATAGAAGCCGCCATAACATCAGATGGTACGGCGCATGCATATCACTCTGCTATTATATAATGGGATAATTCGATAACGCCCCTCCGCATTTTTATTGTCCTGCACTGTGCTATGAGTGTTAAGGGTGATTGCAGGGTAGGGTTGTCACTGGCTGAAAAATATGGTTTGAGATTATTTTTAGCAAGACATAAAGAGCGGTATAATTTAACCATTAGCGTTTCATTTTGGTTGTTCAAATTCGATCCACGGATCTACGCCTTTGTCTATGATCTAGAAGATTATCAGAAGAACTGCTACAGAAATCGCTTAATTTTTATAAAAAATATTTTTGTAACTTGTCTACATCCCAGTTCATTAAATATACCGGAGAATTAATATTTTAAAAATCACAAATCAAAAAATAAAAATTGATGAGAATAAGTGACAACCCTAACAACACTTTTTTAATTCACCGTGATGCGAGACAGTTACAGTTGTTTGTATAGACAACAGATTGTTTTACAAGCGACTGAACCTTCTATTTGTTGTTTCCGAGTCACTTGCTGCAGATAACAATACTTTAGTCCACTAGACTAACAAATACATGTCAAGTGGACTTTAACGATATTATTATTAGCAATGTAACGTCTGTTATATTATGTGACATTCATTTTTCACATTCAGAACTTAGATAAAAATTAAAAAAAGAATGTGTGTTTCTACTTATAGTACATCATAACACTTTTGCATATTTCTGGACCCCCGAGGTATTGTAAGTTCCAAAGTCAAATAAAAAAATAATTTATTCCATATAGACCATTAAAACAGCACTTACAAAACGTCAAAAAATCAAAACTATACTAAAGTTTAGTTTAGCTGAAACTTATACTGACGAAGTAATAATGGACAGATTGCAGTAAAGTTCCTTCTGGAATCAGGTAAATTCAGCCCAAAAATCATATTATTATAACATAAAACATAACATAACTTCACGCCTGTATCATCGAAGGGGTAGGCAGAGGTGTATTACACATCCACGATTCGCCAGTTATGTTAAGGTCCCAATGTAATTGGGGGCGAGCCTATTGCCATCTACCGGGCACATTATTAAGAGAGTGATAATTAACATTTATTAATGTACACATAACTACGAAAAGTCAGAGGTGTGTGCCCGGGGTGACTGGGGATCGAACTCGAGACCTCGTCTCAGCAGTCCGTTACGTACGCCACTGGGCTATCGCCGCTTTTTATTATAATAATATAATTTTAATTTAGTCAAGGACTAAGTATGACTTATTTAGACTTATATTATATGATCAACAGCTACTTAGCATTTTCATCTCTTCTCTTTTTTTGACACACCATAAAGACTTGTAATTCTTTAAATGTGTGTCCTTCTTCCTACAAAACCGGGTCTATGAAAAAGCTTCTAACATGGCCGTCTAGGTGAAGGTCATCACGTCCCCGTTAGCTTACCATCGGGTTAGGCGAAGTCATACACAGGTATCTCACATAAAAAAAGCGAAATTACTACTACACCCATGATGTTATAACCAATTTTAATTACAGCAATCACTTAACAATAAACCACAACGATTGTTCCTAAAATTCTTATCAACAAAATCGATTATAATCCAATCACGAACAAATAGATTTCATTCCCTTTACCAGTTTATCTAGACCCTTAACACTTTTAGTTTCTAAAAGAAGTGTAAGAGTATTATGGTCCTGGTTACAGTGGACACATTACTTAACCCTCAAAGGCGCGTTAAAGCTCAATAGCGCGGGATCTAACAGTGTCCGTCTATAAAATTTGCTATTGTCTATAAATATAATGGAGTGTGCTGTAGGCAGAAAACTTTTCGTTTACAAAAAGATTAAGAGTTTTTTTCTTTGTTGGCTTAGTTACACTAATTTTTCAAAGATAACTGAGTTGATTGTCAACGATGACAGTCACAGTTCTTTATTACGTAAAATATTATTGATATAGAGAATTATGATGCACGGTCACGTGATTACAATAACTCAGCAATGATATACCTATTATAATTAATGTACTAGACTGTAGTAATCGTAAGACTTTTTGTGTTCCATTTAGACATAATTAATTAATGATAACCCCGAAAAATAAAGATTAAAAATAAAAACAACTACTAAAATTTTCTTCGAAACATTTGCATTCTGACTTAATCGTGAGATTTCTGCTATTTATAGCATGTTTTGCCTAAGTTAAAATAATACAGAATATTATAATTTTGATTTTAACGATTTGCTTATAAAATAAAAGTATAAATAATAAGTCAAGTATGTTTAGTACATATTATGAAGTAAATTCTTAATTTGAAAATTTAGTTGTGAAGTGCAGGTACACATAACTAGATTATAAAATTAAGAATTAAAACGAAGGTTTTTTTAATAATGGACACTTCAATATGACTTTACCTCGCCTGAGGAAATCAGTCAGATCAAAGTCTCAAGAATGGGGGTCACCATTACAGACACCGATAATATTAAAATTGTGGTCCTCAGCTTGACGGTCTCATTAGATCCTTTTTCATACCCTGCTTAAAGGACCCGGGACTGTAGGAAGAAAGAAACACGTGTGCTGGTAAAGAATTCCAAATCTTGATGGCGGGGCAAAGAAAAGCGGTGCCGAGTCACTTGGTTCTTGATGGAATTGTTTGCATCGTGTGAGCGTGATACCTCAGCCTCGCACATGTGGTCCTGTATTAGAAAGGAGAGGGTGGAACTAATTGGAAGAGCTCATCGGAACACTCGCCATGGTAGAGGGGTAAAATACTGCGAAAAAGGCAATATCTCTACACAACTGCATGGGCTCAAGGATGTTGGTGACCTTAGGACTCCCAATAATGCGGACCGCATATCGCTGCAACCTGTCGAGAGTGTCTTGTAAGTACTGTGCAGAGCCATCCCAGAGATGAGAGCTGTATTCCAAGCTAGAACGGATTTATGTCTTCTATAAAAGACACTGCTACTCCGGCATGAAAAACCATCTGATCGTCTTCAGGGCTCCGAGTTTACGCAAGGTTTTGATGATACTCTCGATGTAGTTTTTGTTGTTCAGTTTGCGGCGAACATCCATATCGAGTATTTTTAGATTGTCCTGCAGTGGCAATTGTGTGTCATAATATCACTTCAATCTCAATTTGAAATTTCATTTATACAGTATATGATTTATGATTAGGACTGAACTTAAATCTATATTTTAATAGTATATAAATAGTTTTATTTACATGAATCTAAGTATTCTATTAGGCTGTTATTCTAGTAGGCTGTGTGGTGCCGGCCTAGAAGAGAATAGCACCAACCCAAGTCTTCCCGTGGGTGTCGTAAGAGGCGACTAAGGGACATATCCGGGGGCGGGCAGCAGCACCCCCGCAGAACAACCCCTCCAACAAACTGCGATCCCCAACCCGCCTGCCCAGCGTGGGGATTATGGGCACTACCCCCAAATGAAGGAAACAGCCAAAAGATGGCCCCCAGTTCCCGGCCGCCTCGCTATCCCTGGTCATGGTAGCGGCCATGGTAACGGCGGGGCAGGGGGTGCTAAGAATCCCCGGGCTACAATAGGCTACCAAACCCTTCACAAACTGACCCTGGCTACGTATAACGGACGCACTCTGAGGCTTGACCATCATCTAGCGCAGTTGGAAGTGGAGTTAGAGAACATTAAATGGCATGTTCTCGGGTTATGCGAAGTCCGTAGAGAGGGAGAGGACACCGTAACCCTTGACTCGGGCCATCTTCTCTACTTTCGCGAGGGTGATAAAACATCCCAGGGTGGCGTAGGTTTCCTCGTCAATAGGGCCCTCTCTAACAACGTTCAAGAAATCTCCAGCGTGTCGAACAGGGTAGCGTACCTGATCCTTCGGCTATCCAAGCGGTATAGCATGAAGGTTATTCAGGTCTACGCACCGACCTCGGCACACTCGGATGATGAAGTGGAGGATATGTATGAAGACATATCCAAAGCCTTGCACAACACCACTAAGGCTCACTTCAACGTTGTTATGGGGGACTTTAACGGCAAGGTGGGTACCCAGTCTGGGTACGAATCCCGTATAGGCCCGCATGGTTATGGAGTTAGGAATCACAGGGGACAAATGCTTGTCAACTTCCTTGAGAAAGAGGGACTATTCTAAATGAATTCCTTCTTTAAGAAACAGCCTCAAAGGAAGTGGACATGGCAAAGCCCCGACGCTGTGACAAAAAATGAGATCGACTTCATCATGACGGATAGCAAGCACATATTCAGAGGTTTAATACCGGATCTGATCACCGACTGCTCCGAGGCTCTCTGAATATCAACCTAAAGCTTGAAAGAAACCGTTTGATGATGTCCACGCTCCGACCTAACCCAACCCAAATCATGGCGGGCACCGAGAAGTTCCAGCAGCTTCTCGGGGAAAGATTTGTTGCCTTGGAACCCACTGATGACGCTGACGAGACCCTACACAATCTGGTCGAAACGCTGAGAGACGAGGGCATCAAGTTCTGCAAAAAACAGCGCACTGGCAGGAAGTCCAAACTCTCGGATGAGACTCTGGGGCTGATGGCAAGAAGACGGGAAACCACCCAAGCGACTTCGTCAGACAGGTCACACCTAAACAAGGAAATTGCGAAGATGGTACGGCGCGACCTTCGGAGCTCCAACACACGCCTCATTGAAGAGGCGATAGAGCGAAACCGAGGGTCCAAAGTATTCACTCAGCAGCTTGGAAGGAGCCATCTGACGAAGCTCATAACGCATGATGGGAGGACCGTCTTGTCGAAGCCGGAGATCTCCGCCGAGATAGAGGATTTCTATGGCCGTCTGTATACTGCACATGCTCCCCGTCCTCGACGAGACGACCATGATTCCAGAGCCACCCTGACACGCCACTATACCGACGAACTGCCTGATATCAGTCAAGACGAGATCGTGTTAGCTCTGAAGCAGCTTAAAAATGGAAAAGCCCCCGGTGAGGATGGAATTACTTCAGAGCTTCTGAAGGCAGGAGGAGCTCCTGTCATACAGGAGTTACAGAAGCTCTTTAACGCCGTCCTTCACAGTGGGAGAACTCCTAAGGCGTGGAGCGGGAGTTTGGTTGTTCTCTTTTTTAAGAAGGGTGATAAGACCCTCCTTAAAAACTACAGACCCATCACACTCCTGAGCCACGTCTATAAGCTATTTTCACGAGTGGTCACGAATCGTCTCGCCAGGAGACTCGACGAGTTCCAGCCACCGGAACAGGCTGGGTTCCGCGGAGGATATGGCACCATAGACCACATTCACACAGTGAGGCAGATTATACAGAAGTCCGAAGAGTATAATCAGCCCCTGTGTCTCGCTTTTGTGGACTATGAAAAGGCATTTGACTCCGTTGAAACTTGGGCTGTTCTGGAATCCTTACAGCGATGTCAAGTAGACTATCGTTATGTCGAGGTGCTGAGATGCCTTTACGAAGCCGCCACTATGAGTGTCCAAGTACAGGGTCAGCAGTCTAAACCCATCCAATTGCGCAGAGGAGTGAGACAGGGGGATGTCATATCCCCGAAACTGTTCACGAGCGCATTGGAAGATATGTTTAAGACGCTGGACTGGAAAGGTAAGGGCATAAATATAAACGGCGACTACATCTCACACCTGCGATTCGCTGATGACATAGTCTTAATGGCGGAGTCGCTAGAGGAGCTAACCCAGATGCTGGACGGCCTAGCTTCAGCCTCGCGACGCATCGGTCTTGGCATGAATTTGGATAAAACCAAAGTCTTGATTAATGGCCACATTGATCCAGGACCGGTCGTCGTGGATGGCCACCTTCTTGAAATTGTTTCTGAGTACACTTACCTCGGGCAGATTGTGCAGTTGGGTAAAAACAATTTTGAGAAGGAGGCCAAGAGGAGGATCCAGCTAGGCTGGGCAGCGTTTGGGAAACTACGTCGGGTTTTCTCGTCATCCATACCGCAGTGTTTGAAAACGAAAGTTTTCAATCAGTGCGTCCTACCCGTAATGACCTACGGAGCTGAGACGTGGACACTCACGGTAGGGCTGGTCCACCAGTTCAAAGTCGCTCAGCGAGCTATGGAAAGAGCTATGCTCGGAGTTTCTCTGAAGGATAGGATTCGTAACGAATACATCCGACAGAGAACCAAGGTTATCGACATAGCTCAAAGAATAAGCAAGCTGAAGTGGCAGTGGGCCGGCCATATCTCGCGAAGAACCGACAACCGCTGGGGTAAACGTGTTCTTGAGTGGAGACCGCGACTCGGCAAACGTAGTGTAGGACGCCCTCCGGCCAGGTGGGATGACGATCTGCGAAAGACTGCGGGCAGATGCTGGATGCGGCAAGCTGAAGACAGGGCGCTATGGCGCTCATTAGGGGAGATCTATGTCCAGCAGTGGACTAGAATAGGTTGATGATGATAAGTATTCCTAATTGACTTCATTTAATTTTAATCCGAATGTTTACCTATTTAAAAACCTAATTTTTTAAATAAATATTTATATTTTTAATAATTGATTTCTATGTAGCTAAATTGTTTATTATCTTGTTGAATTATTTTTTGAATCTTTTGAATTTAATGTGTTTAATTAACCACCAATTTATATTTGTTTCATTTTAGTCACAATCCGATCTGATCTAGTAAGAAATAATTTTTAATTATGTATATTATAATATTATATAAATATTGCTATATATATATTATACTGTGCCGATACAGGGCTGTTGTGGTATGTTGAGATCTGCCATAATTTTCAACATCTGTACACACATGAATGCAATAAAGATTTTGAATTTGACTTTGTGTCCCCAAGAGTATGGAGGGGAGGGAAATTCATTCATGATAGCAAATCAATCAATAAAGTAATACTGCTGGACTCAGTCCACTGCTGGACATAAAACTACAAATTTGCGCCACAGTATCAACTGCCGCATCTGTTCACAATAATCTTAGTCTCTATTTAACCCTCAAATACTGCAATAAGTTAATTGTTAGGGGTGAGGGCGGTGTTACTGTTATTGAGATGTCGTTAGCTACGGTTTTGTTTTAGTGCCACACTTATTATGGTTATTGGTCATTGTGACCCGGCAGTTACGGTATGGTTTATGGTGAAATGAGTTTTGATGACTTTTATAACTATGAAACATAGTAGCAGCAAAATAGTATCTAGTACCTAGAACTGCCGTCTAGATTATTTTCAATAGAGATTTTTTGATCGCAACATCGTACGTTATCAGACAGAATTTCGAGTTCTGCGATGTGGGAGCATATGCCAGACCAGTTCACCACTCCGAAAGAATCCAGAGATGGTGTAGCCACCCCATCAATTGTACCCTGTATGGTAATCAGAAGAACCTGCGAAGACAGAGTGATAAAACATGATCTACTGGCTTAGCAGAAGATTAGCCACATGTAATAACGCCTATAACCTTTTAAACTCCTTGATTCCCTTCGTGTAAAAGACCTAGAACATTATGATAATGTCTGCGTACTCAAATAAATTAAATTCAAATGTAAGTGTATATTTTAAAACAAAATATTAAATGACGTTCAAATCTTACGCTTTAAAAAATATGTAAATTTTAATGAAGCAAAAAGGTTTAAAATGTGAAGACTAGTCAACAGAGCATGGAAAACAAATTGGCTGTGTTAATTACAAAGTATTATTATTATATATATATTATTAATGTGGGTCAATGCGCTCTTATCATTATTTAAAGTTGCAAAATATTAAATTCAAAATATCTAGTGTATATAACTCCTAAAATACTTTCGCGGTCTCGACTTTATGTCTCTTCGTAAGGAGCTGTGTGTTTTTTGCCACCATAGTAGAAATTAAGTAGAAACATACAGCTGACAATTACTTACTTGACACTTTTTTGAAATCGGTTAAAACATGTAGAATACGTTTGCATTGCAAACTATCCTATTCACAGGCAGAAATATTGCGCTTCCACGTACAGGGTGAATTTAATTTATCCCCTGACCCTTGCGACGTTGCGACAAAAAATCGCGCGGCGTTGAACAAGTAATCGAGTTAATACGAGGGGCTTATCGCGGGCTGACTTATGTTTGACGAATTAAAAAGGGGATGGGAGTCTAGCCTGGAAGATTTGCAGCAGTGGACTGGTAAATGGTTGAATAAAGATCCGTGTAAAAGTAATATACTTACTTAATCTTTAAAAAAAAGGAAAACTGACTTTAAGCTTTAATGATGAGTTACTGACATTAAGACCAAAATTCTCATAACATAAAATATAACTTCACGCCTGTATCCCCGAACGGGTAGGCAGAGGTGTATTACACACCCACGATTCGCCAGTTATGTTACCAAAATTCTCCTTGAACCCATACATTTTGTGAAGATCCTTGAGCATATAGATTAAGTCTGAGGGGACATACCTAATTAGAAAAACCGATTACAAAACCAAAACATCAACAGTCATCATTTGAGACTTTCCTTTCGGAGTCAGCTTTCCAGCTTTTACTCCTCCACTCCACACGGTCTTGGGCGTCCATGGTAGTGAGACCATTGGTACTGTAGTGTCCGGACCTCGTCCGACACACTACGGTTCATTTACCTGGCCATCATGTGTCAGAGTTTAAATAAAACTATTGTATCAATTTAAAACTTTGAATTAGGAACGTAATAAAACAATCGCTGCCTGGACATTCGGGATCTGAACGGGCCTGGTGGAGCCGTTCCGATTGAAGCTGAGAAAAGTATCCTGGGAAGAACCCCGTTTTAAGCCCTATCCTTGGGCCGAGACCGCGATATACGCCCCAGTCCGCTATTTAAAGTTAAAACAACCGCGTAAATCCCTAATAATATAAGTAGGAAGTGCGAGTGATTAATAAATAAATAATATTTTTTCCTCTTAAAGTGTTATTTTTACATCACTTCATACACGCGTGGTACCCAACCCCCTGGGTACCACAGCTTTTGGTGGAGGCGCTGGTTTTTTTTTTTTTTTTTTTTTTTAACGTGCGGAAATCCCTTCGGATACCCCCCCGCTGGCCAGCGGGGATGGTTATGTCGTGTCTCGACTAAAACCGCACGGTGTCCTCCCCAAGTGTCCGTTGCCGGGCACCCCGGGTAAGCCCTCGAAAGGATAACCCCAGGGTTGCCGGCGGACTTTGGCCGCCAACGCGGCCTCGCCTAGTGGGGTCGGGTTTTATCCCGCTTCGGTGAGTTGGCAGGCGTGTGTAGGGCACACACGACACGCCTCCGCCACGGCCTGCTTCTGTAAGGACGGCGAGTCGGCCAACTGCCGTCCTCAGGCCCCGATCATGGAGGTCGGTAGTCCCGGGCGTAGATGAGTCTGCGGCGTCCTCGCCGCAGACTGCGAAACTCGGGGGGCAGGGTTCTTTCCCGCTCCCTCTCCGCCGTCTCTTTCGCGCGCATTACCTGCTCGCAGAAAGAGGCGGCGGCGTGCCACTTGCTCCCGTCGGAGACCACGGCCCTCACCATGGTCTCCAACGAGAGAACGTCCACGCCCAGGACCGCAACGAGATCCCGGCGTTGACTCGCCCACGCAGGGCACTCCACCAACGTGTGGAGCGCCGTGTCTTCGCCAGGATCCTCGCAGTGCTGGCACTGCGGCGTTGTCTCCCGGTGGATGCGCCACAGATACTTACCGAAACACCCGTGTCCGGTAACCATCTGGCACATCCGGTAGGAGAGGTCCCCTTGGTCCCTCTCCAACCACTCCTTCATGATCGGTCTCACCGCCGCAATGGTGGATTCCCCCCACCTTGGGTGCTCAAGTCGCACCCTCCATGTCTCCATGAGTTCCAGGTGGAGCTCGGACCGCTGAGCCCCGATTTCTCGGGGCTCCGGCCTATGGCCCCGCTCCAGCGCCTCCTTGCGCCACTGGTACAGCAGCGCAAGGGCTCTCGCTTCCAGGTCCCATGGAGGGGTCCCGGCTAGGAGACATGCCGCCTCGACGGAGATCGTGCGATACCCCCTGATGACTCTGACGGCCATCGCTTTTAACGGGCTGTTTAATACAGCCACGTTGCGGGCCGCCAGAGTCTCCGCCCATACTGGGGCCCCGTACAGGGCCATGCTTCGCACGATCCCCAGGTACAGTCTCCTAGTGGGGGCGTTGGGTCCCTTAACGTTGGGCATCAGCCGCGAGAGCGCGGCCGCAGCCCCCCTCAGTTTTGGGACCAGACTTCGGAGATGAGGTCCGAAGTCCCATCGGCTATCGAGTACGAGCCCAAGGTACTTCATCGTGGGCTCGATGCCGATGCTTACGCCCCCTACGGTTATGCTGGTTCCCGCAGGTGGCCCCTTCCGAGGCCCGTGAAAACACATAGCCTCGGATTTGTGGAGAGCCACCTCGAGTCCCAGCCGCCGTATTCGACCCACGACTTGAGCAACCCCTGCCGTGGCCTTCAGTGCCGCGCTTCGGTACGTTGCTCCCCGCGCCATAACGAGGGTGTCGTCAGCATAGCACACTATGCTGACACCCTCGAGCAACGTACCGCGCAGCACCCAGTCGTATCCGATGTTCCACAGGAGTGGCCCTAGGACCGACCCCTGCGGAACACCGCACGACACTTCTCGCCGCCCTGGCCCTAGCCAGCTCGGGTAAACTATGGCCCTCTCGGAGAGGTATGCCTCGACAATGCGGCGGAGGTAAGGAGGCACTCCGTGATACGCGAGCGCCTCCCTAACGCAGCTCCAGGGTAGGGTGTTGAAGGCGTTGGCGATGTCGAGAGACACCGCCACCACCACCCCACCCCGCGAGACTACTTCCTCCGCCAGGCGCCTAACGCGCATGATCGCTTCCACGGTGGAGCGCCCCCGGCGGAAACCGAACTGGTTGTCCGCCAGATCTGGCCCCACGTTCGTGAGATGCTCAACGAGGCGCTCTGCAATAATCCGCTCAAAGAGCTTGCACACCTCGTCGAGCAACACGATCGGCCGGTAACCGGATGGCTGATCCGCCGGCCGCCCCGCCTTCCGGATAAGGACCAGTTTCCCCGTCTTCCAAGCCTTTGGAAACTGGCCCCTTTCGAGGCATGCGCTAAAGAGCGCCACCAGTCGAGGCCCTAGTTCCTCCAGGGCCAGGACCCATGCTCGGCCTGGAATGCCGTCGGGTCCGGGGGCAGTACATTTCCGGGCTTTAAGCCGGAGCACTGCTACCCCCAGTTCACTCTCCCTGACTTCGGGCACATCGCTCTCGCTATTATCAGCGTCAGGCGCCTGAGGCGGAGCCATGCGCGGAGGAATATGTTCCTCCGCTCTCGCCGGGAACAGGGAGCCCAGGATCCCCTCCAGCCGCTCTGGCTGGAGGCTCTGGGTCAGTAGGGGCGCCCTTGGGCGGATTTTGCCCCTGACCGCAAGATAAGGGCGCCCCCATGGGTTCTGCTCCAGAGACTCCAGCAGCTCTTCGCGGGCCCGCCGTTTGGCCTGCTTTATAGCTACCTGGAGGGTCCTCTTGGCCCCCTTGTACGCCTCGTATAGCTCCGCCTCTCGGGCTGCCGCATCGTCTGGGCGGCGACGCCTCCGGCGAAACCTGGTGTACTGGCGGCGAGCGGTCACGCACGCTGCTCGCAGCTGTGCGATCTCCGCTGACCACCAGTACACCTGCTTCTTTGCCGGGCCGGACTTAACCCTAGGCATCGCCGCATCGCAGATATGCGACATGGCTCTCCTGAACCATTCCGCCTCTGCGTCGACATCGGCAGGCCTGGCCTGTGACGGAATCCAGGCCTGCACTATGGATGCCTCCAGGAGAGCCTCCCGATCCAGGCGTCTGAGCGCCCAACGTGGATCCGGGGGGTTCGTTATAGTCGGCGGTAGGTTAGGTGGAGGAGAGACGTTGAACCGGATGTACTTATGGTCGGACGACGTCTCCTCCTCCTCCACCCCGCGCCAACCCTGGACGCGGCGGGCGAGAGCAGGGGTCGCGAATGCAACATCCACGACCGAACTGAGCCCCCGCCGCTCCCAGGTGGCGACACTCCCCCGGTTGAGGACCTCTAAGCCACGGGTGTTGGCCCAATCCTCCAGAACTCGCCCCTTGGCATTGGTTTCCCGGGAGCCCCAAGCCACAGACCACGCGTTGAAGTCTCCCAGGACCAAGACAGGGCGAGGACGGCACGCAGCGAGAACGATGTCCAGTTCAGCGAGCCACAGCTCAAGCTCATACTGGTCAAGGCTTGGCGAGAAGTAGACGGCCACGACAGCCAAGCCCTCATAGTCCGCCGCGACACAGCCTCTGCCCCTTGCAATAAGTGCAAGGCGCGAGGTGTCCGCGGCGGCACCCCCGAAAACGGTCGCTACGCCGTCCAGGTCCACCGGGCTTCCGGGGTGGACCCAGTACGGCTCAGCGACCACGACCACATTGATAGACCACTCCACAATGCTCTGGTACAGAAGATCCTGAGCACCAGTGCAGTGGTTTATGTTCACCTGCAGGATGCGGATTGGTGTGTCCATTAATGGACGTCCATCTCCGCATCCCGCCGGGAATGTGGCCGCTCCTGAGCGGCACCCCCACTACCCGTTGCGGACGAACGGGGCTTTGTCCTCGAGGCGGCGCAGGATCGGCTGTCCGCCCGGTGCTCCGCCGCTTTACCCTCCGCTATGCATTTGTAGCAGCGAGGCGGAGCTACGCAGGTGCTAGCCTTGTGCCCGGGCTGACTACAGCGGAAGCACCGGTCCCCCACGGTGTCTTCCGCTGTGCAATGCACTCCCACATGCCCCACGGCCAGGCACCTAAAGCACCTGGTCTCGCGGGGCTGCAGGAGTTGCACCCGCGCCTTAAGGAAGCCCCCAACGAGGAGGCTCCGTTCGTCCGCAATCTTCTGCGCCGCTGCGACGGGGCAGTTGACGACTGCCGTGCCGTGACCGGTGGAGCTGAAGCGGATTTCTCCAGCTCTCACCTGATCCCGGGGGCAGCCGCCCGCCTCCACGACGGCGGAGATAACCTCCTCCGTCGTGGCCGCATCATCCAGACCCGAAATGCGCAAACCTGCGCATTTGTTGGGTCTGGTGACGCGGATGGCTTCCGTGTCCAACGACTCCCTCAGCTTGGCCGCTAGGGCGTCCGCTTTGGGGCCGCTGGTGGCGCCGGAGACCTCGAGGAGGCGAGCTCCGGTGCGAGTCGTCTTGCACCGGAGCCCACCCTCAATCTCGAGGGCCTTGAGGTCCACCGAGGCTTTTACCTGCCTCAGGACCTGGGCGTACCCCACGCCCTTCTCCGCACCCTCCGTCGTCACCGTCAGGACGACGGCAGTGGAGCGTGGGGCGCGGAGCCTCTTCGGCGCCTTCGCCGCAGCAGCTTTGGCCGCCTTCTTGGCCGCCTTTTTGGCGGCTTTTTTTGCCTTTTTCGCGGCTCCCGCTACCTCCCATCCCTCTCCTCTGGAGGAATGCTCGGGTGTAGCGAGAGCTGCGGTTTTAGCGGGGGCCGGGGTGCCGTGCTTTTTCCCCTTTGGGCGCTTGGCAGGCGTTGGCTTCGCAGGGACAGCAGTCCCTGTCTTGGGGCCAGGATTCCCACCAGCAGCAGCCGCAAATGATAGAGCGGGCGGCGCTAGCGGAGGACGGTACGCCCGGTCCTCCAATACACCAAGACGCCGCTCGATCGCCGCCAGGAGCTGAGTCACACTCGGCGCCGATTTGGTTTCCACCTCGGGCACCGGCTTGGACGTCGGTTTGGCTGCCACCTTAGGCGCCGGTTTTGTCCCTGGTTTAGGTGCCGCTCCTGACGGCGCAGGAGCCCTTGGCTGGACCGCCATCTCTTGGGCTCTTGGGGCCTTCTGGGCCTCCGGGGGGCCCCTGACCATCTGGGTCAGTTGTCTGACCTCCTCCCGGAGGACCCGCTGTTGCTCCAAGGAGTTAGTGAGCTCAGTTTTCAGGCTTGTGACCCGGGCCCTGAGCTTCACCTCCTCCTCGGAGACGCTCCTAGCCAAGAGCTCCTCCAGCGCCGTCCTGGCGACGGCAACGTTTTCCGCCACCGTCTTCTTTTTCCCGGCCACGTTCTTAGCACCCTTAATGGTGTCTGAGATCCGGGCTAGCGCCGATAAGAGCTCCCTCGCAGCGGGGACACCTTGGTCCCTGCCACTGGGGAGCGGTGGGACGTGCACCGGCGGCTTTGGTGCCTGGCTTCCTAATTTGTAGAGGCCGGCATTCTGTCCTCTACCCGCCGAAGTGGCCAGAACTTTTGCCGGCCGATCGTCCTCGCTCGAGGAGACCGCCCTCTGTCCGGAGGAGCTTCTGCTCCGGACTAGAGAGGGTCCACGCGAGCGCGGCCTCTTGCGACGGAGACTTTCGATCTCCATTTGGCTGGGAGCTGACTCACTGTCAGTCCCAGCCGTGGACGCAATCTCCGCGTCCGTTCCCTCTCCCATAGGAAGTGGAGTTGCGGGTCTGGCGAAGACGGCCTTCTTCGACCGCGTGCGAGACCGCAAGCACACCTCCTCTTCACCCCCAACTACTACCACACCGTCAGTATCATTTCCGTTGTTCGCGCCTTGGTTGTCGTAAATTATTCCGTCCGATTTTTCATTTTGGTTTTTATTGTCCATAATATGTCCCACGAGTATGGGGGAAAGATGGTCCATCCAGGCGGAGCCCCCTGCACCTGGATAAGCCTATATACTATGGAGGTCGGCTGGTATCCATAGGTTTTAACGACTTCGCTGTCGGGTGTTATAGACTTTTCCTTGTCGTGAGCCGGCCAATAAAGGCAAGCCCTCCGGTCAGCAAGTTCTCAGCGTACCCTTCTGGAGCCACCAGTCAGGTCGTTGCTGATCACCTACCGATTACGGAACGCGAGAGGGTGGCTAGTCCTCCCTCTCCGGCGGCGGCACAAGTGCCCGTCGGCCCCTGCGTTAGCAGTGGGCCAACCCGCCCCTGGATCCCCCAGGACCCTACGGTGACCTCCACCACTAACAGCATCGCTCATCCTGTCTCCTCTGAAAGCAGAGGAGTACGGAGAGCGATGTGTTCCCGCCACGTTGGGTATTGGCCGACGATCAATGCCAACCCCATGAAGGGGAAGCCATTGACCGCCGCCCAGGGTGCACCGGCCGCTCCGATTCCGTTCCCCCCGGACTGCAGCGGGATCGGAATCGGAGCGACACTCGAGGAGGTTACCCAACACACACCCCTGGAGGCGCTGGTTTCCATAGAATTTGGTGGAGGAACGCCGGTTTCCACAGGAGGTGGAAACGCCAACATTTTGCAGTTGGCAGTGGATTGATCGACCCCGTACCTTGAGAAGGAAGACGTCGTGCAATATTGGGTCGACGCTTTAAACAGATAACAAATTTGAAATTATTATATATATTGTATTACTACCATTAAGATGGCTGAATCAAAGAAATTTGGTGGCACTGACGGTGTCTCATTCCAAAGTTTTTTGAGAGACTTCAATGTCGTATTCGCCATAAATAAATTTATGTTGGCTGACAAAGCCACAATATTAGCTGCCTACCTCGAGGGCGCAGCGTTACACTTTTACAAGTCGATTTTTAACGAAGAGTTAACTTTCGAACAAGTGTGCTCACTGTTAGAAGAAGAGTTTCCTTCCCATGGCGATGATTTAGAGTTGTTCTATTCAGCGTATCAAGCCAAAGAGGAGAACTTGGTTACCTATTGGTACAGATTGTGCAACTTGGCTAGTAAAGCTAAAGTTACCGATGATAAAAAGATAATAAGTAGATTTCTGAAGTCAATGTCGCCAAGATTTCGAAATATTTTAGCGGCAAGGGTGTACAGCGATAAAAAAGAACTCCGCGACGCGCTGTTGCAATTATCGGAAGTACAACCCGACGTGCAGGGGGATAGAATACAGATTTACCTACGAACCCTCCACAAGGATATAACCGTCAAGTCGGATTCCATAACCGCTACGGGAATAGAGGAGACACGACATCTTACGATGCACGTCAAGCTCCGTCATCGTCGAGTCCACGGGATGAAGGGGACAATTTCCGCACTCCGAGATACAACCTAAGACCTCGGAACATTGCTAACACTAATATTTTCCCCAGTAACCCGAATTCTTCGGGATCTAACAGAAGAGATACTCCAACTTCGAGCCGACAGTTTTTCCGGCCTCGAGAGAGAAATGTAATGAGCATGGAGCATATCGAGTCTGCGAGTGCAGATCAACGTCACAACGGAAGCAATTTTTCTGGTCAGTTGTCGCCATTTATTAAAGTTACAATTAATAATTCTGACATCGAAGCATTACTGGATACTGGAGCTACGGTAAATGCTATGAGCAAAGCTCTAGCTAGAAGCTTGAACCTACAAATAAAACCGTCAACGTCGTTGACGCACATCAGAAGCTTAACTGGTTCTTCGGCAACTATCTGCGGTGAAGTCAACGTGAACATGATTTTAGCGAACATTTTAGTTAGAGTGAATTTCATTGTATTAAATAACATTGAATTAGATTTAGTCTTAGGTCAATCGTTCATGTTTGCTAATGCTGTATCAATTGATTTCAGAAAGAACTGTTTATGGATTAAGGGCTTCAAAGTAAATTGGACACGCAGATATGACGATAAAACCGTGAGTAAGGCTTCAAGGTGCACATCGTTAAATATTATAAACACAAATAATATGTTATTTAATTATAAAGCAATAAATGAAACCATTGATTATTACCCTAATCGTAGTTTTAATAATGAAATATTTAAGTCTGAAGAATCCAAGCAATTAATCGATGGGGGCATCCCAGCGAACAAAAGGAATCGTGTGGTGCAAGCAGTACGAGACTGCGAGAATGGAGCCACGTTCGACAACGGTAGCACGGGCGGATGCGGATTGTCAGATGATATTCCTGTACATACAGCTCCGTACAGGTCAGCTACGGAACAATCAGACTTGGTGAAGGATCCAATACAAGATGTGGATTTCGACGTCGCACATCGTTCCGGCAAGAGCAATATTGTTGCTGATTACCCAAGTCGTTATCCTTTAAAGATAGAGGATGACGATATAAACACACCAGTATCGGATGATATAGAGATGTATAACATCAGCACCGATACAGTGGTAGTAAAACAGTGCGCAGATCTTTTCTGTAGGTGGTGGCCTGTGGAATGGCCGGTGGAATGGCTTAACAAATAATGATGCAACAAACTACAAAGGATTTTTATTAAGGAAAAATGTTGTTGTGCTGCCGAGAGAACTACTGAAGACAACTCCCGAGGAACTGCATGATCATCCATGGGAGGTCACTTCGGAATCGCGAAGACGTTGTCGAAGTTCCGCAATAGGTTTTTCGTGCCCAAAGCTGTAAACATGGTGACATTTGCATATAATGCCACGAAGCATACATCTTCAGGTATGTCTCATCACATGTTGTTGTTCGCACGAGAGCCGATTCTGCAATCAAACTTTGAAGTAAATCAAGAGTCTACGAACGAGTCATATGCGTCCAGACATGCACGTGCAAAGTATCTCGTGCAACGAGCAAAGGTGAATAAGAAACGCACAAAGGAGGCAGAAAGCTTACTACGACAAGAAGGTGAAATTCGTGGTATACCGACCAGGTCAGCTGGTTCTGATATACAGTCCAAGACGTATTTCGGGAAGGAGTAAGAAACTTTGTAAGCCGTACAAAGGGCCGTTTATTATTATCAGGAGAATTTCAAACACCAACTATGCCGTGGGGAAAATGAATAACTCATCATGGCAAGATATTATACATACCAATTTTCTAAAACCATTTGTCAACAGAAGATGCGTTATTTAAGTAAAATATGTGTAAATGTCATTATATTTATTTGACGTTGAATGTCGTGTGGACATGATTAGTTTTTTTTGTATTTTATGTGTGATACTAATAAAGAGGCTAGATAAATAAAGGTTGAATATTTTATTAATTGTTATGTGCAATGATAGTTCAAAGGTAATTATCGATGGTTTCATATAACTTTGTTGACGTTTTAAAGTTCAATTTCGAACAGATCTATGTGCAAGTTGGATCCTATGATTGTTTTCTTTTACAGATGCCTATCTGCGTGACAATAACTCTTATTTAAGATATGTTGTATAATAGAAGATAATGTATTGTGTGTAATATTTTATTAATAATATGCGTACTCTGTTTATTCCATATTGCTACGCTGCTGAAAATAAATAGATTTGTTTTGTTATATTCGTGATGTTATAGCGTAGGAGTTAGGCAATTATTTTTTTGTCTGATGTTAAGAGTTGTGATCTGAACTTTGTAAGAGAGTCAAATCGTTTTGGTCATGAGCGCCGACGATGGTTGAAAGTTAGTTTTCGATCAGACTCTTCTTTATAGAGTGAGTTCTTTCTCTTTAATGTTGATTTAAAAATAATTTAGTATTGTGTAGGCGACATAAATCACTTTGTGTCATCTTTCGTTTTTAGTTAGGTAGGTCTTAAAAGTACTCTGTACTTTAAGTCCCATCAGGGCAAACATTAAAATGTGTCGTCAAGAGACACCAAAATAATTTATTTAGATAGTCGCGCTGTGGCTTGTTGCTTTTTGAGAGTTTTGCCAGGCCAAGAATGAAGCAATCTTTGTATTCGGATTTTTCAATATTTATTACATTTTAATGGTTATAAATTGTAAAGATTGCGTCGTTTTTCTCATTGTAAGAGACAGGCGATTTAATGTTTTTTTTTATCTGCTCTCGTTTAGTATGCCTAGGGTTTCTATATAAATGTCACATGCATGGCCTTGGGCGTAGCTGATGTAGTGTCCGGACCTCGTCCGACACACTACGGTTCATTTACCTGGCCATCATGTGTCAGAGTTTAAATAAAACTATTGTATCAATTTAAAACTTTGAATTAGGAACGTAATAAAACAATCGCTGCCTGGACATTCGGGATCTGAACGGTCCTGGTGGAGCCGTTCCGATTGAAGCTGAGAAAAGTATCCTGGGAAGAACCCCGTTTTAAGCCCTATCCTTGGGCCGAGACCGCGATATACGCCCCAGTCCGCTATTTAAAGTTAAAACAACCGCGTAAATCCCTAATAATATAAGTAGGAAGTGCGAGTGATTAATAAATAAATAATATTTTTTCCTCTTAAAGTGTTATTTTTACATCACTTCATACATGCGTGGTACCCAACCCCCTGGGTACCACAGTACGCATGTCATTTTCACGACGCCAAGCCAGTGCTTCTTTGGTCTACCCCTCCTACCGTGAGCCGATGGAAGTATCCTGAAATTTGTTACCCATGTAGCCTGGCGATCCCCGCAAATCATGGCAACACTAGCGAAGGCGACTATTTTGTAATTCATGTGCTATGTCACGTATATGAATGAAATATTGAGATTTAGCTAGAATTAAATCACTGCCGATTCTTCTGCTGCAACATGACTGTCACTAAAAAAACGTCCCTTGAAAGAGAATAGAGCAAATTAAACTAATAAATATCCACGTTGCTTTTACCGATGAATCGATTAACAATTTGTTAAACAGTGTCGATACAAATAATTGGATTCCAGTGTCACATAATGAAACTGACAACGTGTCGACAAGCGGGATCAGTCGTATTCACAGAATAATTAACATGACATCATACTCGGGTTATTTTAATGATTCATATATACGTGTTCAAAATGATTTGAGAAATGGAATACTGAAATTATACGATATTTGAATCGATATTCGATGAAATGTGATAAGCTCTTCAAGTGTGTCACTATTAAAAGACAAAATATTTTGTATTCTATGTATGGGTGTACGGGGCCCATCCAAGATGTACAGGAGCCCAAGCTAACCTCACCTGCAAGCCGGTACACCTGTTGATTAACAGGCAATGCTCTGACGCAGGTTTCCTTCTCTCGGTGTCCAGAAAGCCGCATCATCACAGCGATAGTCCTAGTTGTATCCAAAGCTTGTACTTATAAGTCGGGGTCCACTCTTCACCTCTTTATCTTGATTTGGCTTATCATGACTTTGGCGAAAATGACGCCCGCCTGACCGCCTAACCCCGAGAAGAAAACTTGTACCAGAGCTCGTCCGTCAATCAGTAGATGTACCGGCTAACAGGTGGGGTTGATGCCGAAGATCTTGTTGGGGTTCCCATACACCCCATGTCATTATTATGCACACATATTTACTTCTCAGTGACCAAGTAATCAATCAATCAACAAATGCGTATTCTAGAGGCTCTTTAACGACGTCTATTCTTAGTCCAGCCAATACGACCACAAGCTAACTAATGGCTACTTTGTCTTATACGACAGAACAGTTGATCTATTTGCAGCTAGAGTGTACCTCACAGGATTGGATGAACTGGATGTTCGAAACTAGTGATTGAATTACGAATTAGATTGTCACGTGATTGTGTTTCCGTAAAGAATATTTTATTATGTGTATATTTCTGGTCTACGTCTGAAGACACTCAAATACATACAACTTAAATTCAATAGCATCAATAGCCTAATTGTGAAGGAGTCGGCCTTACGATCGAGAGATCCCGGTTACGAATCCTGGCCATAACAGTCATTTCATACCGACGTGGATTCACTTCTGACACAAGCAATTTAACATAAAGCAATTTGAATTAAAGTGTAAATCTCGCAGCAAAGTATGCCCAATAAATATTGAAAAATCCTCTTAACTCAATTTTTTTAAATTGCATTCAAGTTCAACCTTTTTTTACTTTTATGGAATAAAATTCATTGCTGTAAAAAGTGATAAAGCAGTTTAGTTCGACTTGTTCCCAGCCATACTTACTGATGAAAACTAACCTTAGTGACGGGCACGGAAGACGACAATAGACTCGCAGTGTATAATTATGTGCTGCGTGGTGCCACCAATGCACACATAACTACGAAAAGTCAGCGGCAATAGCCCAATGGCGTACGTAACGGACTGCTCAGATGAAGTCTCGAGTTCGATCTCCAGTCGCCCCGCCCCCACACACCTCTGACTTTTCGTAGTTATGTGTGCATTAATAAATGTTAATTATCGCTCGCTTAGTAATGTGCCCGGTAGATGGCAATAGGCTCGCCCTCTATTACATTCGGACCTTAACGTAACTGGCGAATCGTGGGTGTGTGATACACCTCTGCCTACCCCTTAGGAGATACAGGCGTGAAGTTATGTTATGTGTTATGTACGTTATAAAATTCGATCTATCTGTAGCATGCATATACAGGGCCCTGCCAACATCTTTAACCTTGCTTGCTAGACGGTGCTGCTTAACCACGGACGAGGCTCTGGCGCATGCTTTCCTTTCAAGGTTGGGAGGACAGTCACGCCCGGAAAAGCCGACACAGCAATCAAGAAGAAATAAGCGGTCTCCGGGCACCAATATGCAAATATTGGACGCAACTGCGAAATTGCTATGAAAATGATGTTCATCTATCTGTAGCATCTGCGACGAAGCCCCTCTCCACTAGACACAACTACGGTAGATCACCCTCAAAGAAATCAATAGCTACTGTACAAAATATAATTAAATTACGGGCGACTGATATAAATTTGAGCGACCGAGAGCCGGCACGCGCCAAATTGCGCGTTAATCGCTCCCGATCATCTGATGTCGTTTTCGCTGGTTGCAGTAGAAGCTATAACTATACGACTTGAATTAGAGCGCTGGACCTTGTTCGACGACATAAAATGTTCCATTTATAATTTGTCATATCTAACAACTCATCTATCGCACAATCTATAAATTCATTATTGTTTCTTTCTTGGTATGTCCCGTATGCATTTAGCTTTCCGCAGCATTCCGTTTGCCTTTAGCTGCTAGTACACCCATAAAAAAGACACATTGCAGCGCTTAGTGGACGCTTAAACGACGGTGACTAAGGTGAAGGACTTAACATTTTGAGGTCTCTGGTTACAACCCCAGCCACACTACTAACGTCGACCTACTGCTTCTGGTTAGAAATAAATGTACAGAAGAGCTGATCGCAATATCCAAAATGCTAACTTAAGGTACGCTCTCATAAAGGGAAGAGGTCAATTTGTAGACGACCTAAGCGAAATCAGAATATAATATCTTTTTCCTAGAATTAAAAACACTCCCATCGCGCCGCCGCCGCCTAGGGTGATAGCGTGCGCTCATGTAGGATGGGGGTTGTTGAGTGAGAATATATTTATAGGTGCAAGTCATTTGTAGACGCATATATATATATATATCAACGAGTACGCAGGTAGATGTATCGTAGTTAAGTAAGTTAAGTAATACGGCTAAATTTAATACAGCTATTAATGAACCACTACAGTTAATCACTTTGCGCCACGTTTCGTGCGCAACCGATGAGGTGTCGGCCCACTGGAGTTAATGCAGTTACTATATTGATCTAATATTTGATATGATGATATTACATTCTATAAATATTATCCTATTTTCATTCTCGGTAAATGGTATATTCTGTATCGTAGAGTCTGTATTGTAGAGGTCGTTATCATTTGATCTCTTCATCCGACAGTTCATTGCGGTAGCAACCCAAACTTGCGTTTTTTTATGTGCACAGGGTGTTACATACACCTTCGGGGCCCCAGTCAACCTTACCTAATACTCGGTGCATCTACTAAACAATGAACGACGCTCTGTTGCAGGCTTGCTGCAGGCCAATAAGAAATAATAAGCGGAGGCTGGGATCCAAACTTAAGGGTAACTTTAGACGCAAACGGGCAATCGCTAGGAGGATGATAGTAAGTCTTCATAAGTACCTTTTTTTCGTGCGGAAATCCCTTCGGATACCCCCCCGCCGGCCAGCGGGGGCGGTTATGTCGGGCTTGAACCGACTAAAACCGCACGCCCTCATCATAAATAGTTCATCGGGGCTGGCGGCGAAACTGTAATAGAAATGACTAAAACCACATGGTATTCCGTCATACGGCCTAGAAACCTGTCAGGGTGTAAAGCGGCGTATCCACGGAGCAGCCCCGGCAATGATGGCACTCAGGCACCGGCTCCCGGCGTATAGGATGCAGGAACTCACCGTAACAGCCATGTCCGGTGAGCACCTGCGTCAGCCGGTAGGAGAGGCTACAGTGGCGCCGCTCACCAGCCGTAAGTAACGCCGACCATGGCCTTCATGGTTGTTTCGCGGTGCGTCTGGCCTCGTGCTGTCACGAGGGTGTCTTCAGCGTAATACATCAAGTCAACATCCTTGAAAAGACCACCAAGTCGTAACCGATGTTCCACAGGAGCATATCTCACCAACCGAGCCCTACCCTACTTGGGTAGATAACGACTCTCTCCGAAAAATTAAATCCGCAGGACGCCCCTCCTTGCGGATAAAGACAATTTTCCCCGTCTTAAAGAGCACTAAGGAGCCCTCCCAGGCGGGGTCCTAGAGCCTCTACAGCCAGGACCCACGCTCGGCCTGGAATGTCGTCAGATCCCTGAGCGGTACTTTTGGCTTTGAGCCGTAACAATTCACTCTGCCCAATTGACTTCAGGTACGACCTCCTCTTCCTCTTTGAGCACTTAAGGTGGAGTCATTGAGGTTGGAGAGTGCTCCTCATCCCTCGCAGGGAGTAAGGTGCCTACGACCTCTTGAAGTAGCTCCGTCTGGAGACTCCTGGTTAGCGGGGCGTAACCTCCCTCTCAACCATTGTTATCCCTAAAAGATTATCATCAATACCAAGCTTTTCTGAACATTATATCTATGATTAAAGTCTTCTATATAGACAGTGTTCTTACAGTAAAATGCATTTTTAATTACCTGATAAGTCTAAAGTCACTGACACGATTATTAGTTTTCCCGTCAATTATTCTAAGTCACACAATCGATTTTCATACAGTTGTCAAGTGCATTCTGTATTTTTTACAGCAAGTTATACATATTATTCATCTAAATACACTTTCGAAGAACGGGAAATCAAATACCCCTTGTGCGAAGCCCGGAGGAGTCGCTAGTTTATTATATAACAAGAATTACAACGGTGAACGGATAAACGGATAAACAACGACACCTATCCTACAGTAAAACCTTAAATATTACGATATTCGCGTCCAGAATAAATTTGTCTGATCAAATAAAATTTGAAGCAGTATCATTCCTTACTCCAACTCGAGAGGGTCCAGAGGTTAGTCATATAAAATCAGGATATCGATAAAATGCTGGAAAGACCCCTCGGACCCCGGCACGTACAGAACCAATCGGAATCACTGCAGCAGTAAGTTCACATCAAACTTTCATAATGGTACTGCAACTGAATGTCAATGGGGCAATATCGGGATTCCTGGGCAATATTGCGAAATAATCGTGTTAGAAATGTTAATTCTGTATGTAGCTTGATAGAAGTTGAAGAAACTTATATAAATACTACATGTCTGTGTAACAATTTTGTGGAATAATGGCATTAACACCTAAAGATATTTGTTAACTTTGTCAAGTTACCGACCACCATACCTCTACTTAACTTACTTATTTACTTACTTAACTTCAGTCCTGCAGACCCGAGACGGCGTGCGGTTTTAGTCGGTTCAAGCCCGACATAACCGCCCCCGCTGGCCGGCGGGGGGGTATCTGAGGGGATTTCCGCACAAAAAAAAAAAAAAAGGTACATAGGGACTTCCGCACGAAAAAAAAAGGTACATAAAATGAAACAAAAATTGAAAAATGTAGGTTTTGCCCTCTGAAGATTACAAAAATATATGTAGTCTGGCCATAAATACTGCTACAATTAAAAATTCAGTCAATTCAGTTCAAGTCATTTTTATATGATTGTTCATTATGTTTTCTCATTTTAGCGCCAATACATTGTAAAATATTTTGCGATTTTAAAATGGAGTAGGATGATAAAGAGAACCGAATCGCTGTGATTGCATTACACAAAGTAGTAGACCCGAGACGGCGTGCGGTTTTAGTCGGTTCAAGCCCGACATAACTACCCCCGCTGGCACGCGGGGGGGTATCCGAAGGGATTCCCGCACGAAAAAGAAAAAAAAAGAAAAAAAAGTTACCAGTGGCGAAAGGGCTCTCGCTTCCAGGTCCCATGGCGGAGTTCCGGCAAGGAGACTCGCCGCCTCGAAGGAGATCGTGCGGTACCCGCGGATGATCCTGATGGCCATAACTCGCTGCGGAGCGCGCAGCATCCGCACAGTTCTGATCCTCAGGGCCTCCGCCCATATTGGGCACCCATACAGGGCCATGGACCGCACGATCCCCGCGTAGAGTCTCCTGCAGGAGTCATCGGGCCCCCTCATGTTGGGCAACAGCCGAGCCAGAACAAGAGCTGTGCCCTTCAATTTGGGGGCCAGACTTCGGATGTGCTCTCCGAAGTCCCATCGGCCGTCGAGCACGAGCCCCAAATATTTCATTTGGGGCTTGATGCCGATGCGATTTCCTCCCACGATGAGACTGGATCCTTCGGGTGGCTTGCTCCGAGGCCCATGAAAGAACAGAGCCGTTTTATGCAGAGCCACCTCGAGACCCAGCCGCCGGATCCGCTCAACGACTTGGGCAACCGCGATCGTGGCCTTTAGGGTCGCTTCGCGGTACGTCGCCCCGCACGCCGTCACGAGCGTGTCGTCCGCGTAGGGGTGACTGTACCTAAATAGGTTTAGGTACAGTTAGCCCCTCTCCTTCGAGGCGGCGAGTCTCCTTGCCGGAACTCCGCCATGGGACCTGGAAGCGAGAGCCCTTTCGCAACTGTACCAGTGGCGAAAGGAGGCGCGGGAGCAGGGATGGAACCCCGAGCCTCGAGAAATCGAGGCCGTGCAGTCCCAGCTCCGCCAGGCCATCGTGGTGGAGTGGAAGGAACGACTTGGGCAACCAAGCGCAGGGCACGCCGCAATAGCGGCGGTAAGGCCCATCATGGAGGATTGGCTGGAGAGGCGACACGGAAGCCTCTCCTACCGACTGACGCAGGTGATCTCAGGGAAGGGGTGCTTCGGGGACCACCTGCATCGGATCAGGAAGGAGCCAACGCCTGAGTGTCATCACTGCGACGCGAGCGAGGACTCAGGGCTGCACACGCTGGCGGACTGCCCGGCGTGGGAGGCGCCGAGGCGTGACCTCGTGGCAGCCATCGGGGTGGGAGTCCTCTCGCTCGGCAGCATGATTGCGGCAATGGTGCGGAGCGCGAGCGCGTGGGCCGCCGCCGCCTCCTTCTGCGAGCATGTAATGCTCGCGAAGGAGGTGGCGGAGCGCGCCCGGGAGAGACTTAGAACTCTCCCGGTCCGCCGAGCCCGCAACTTGCTCGCCGCGCGTCGCAGGCAACTCAGGCGCCGGAGGTCGCTTAACGACCTCCGTCCTCCATGAGCGCAGGCCTGGGGGTGGCGGGTGAGGCCACCTGTCACCCCAGCAGAAGCAGGCCGGGACGGTGGGGCGACTAGCGCCCCTCCCCCAAACCTTGGCAAGACGGGGACACCGTGGTTCCCAAACCCGAGGGGGCCATCTCGAAACCGGAGATGGCCCAGGGTCAGTCGGGGTGCGAGGGATATGCTCTATGGGCAACCTTACACCCCGGCGTCTGTAGACCCGAGACGGCGTGCGGTTTTAGTCGGTTCAAGCCCGACATAACCGCCCCCGCTGGCACGCGGGGGGGTATCCGAAGGGATTTCCGCACGATAAAAAAAAAAAAAAAAAAAGGTACAGTTAGCCCTCGGGGTGCGAGGGATATGCTCTATGGGCAACCTTACACCCCGGCGTCTGTAGACCCGAGACGGCGTGCGGTTTTAGTCGGTTCAAGCCCGACATAACCGCCCCCGCTGGCACGCGGGGGGGTATCCGAAAGGATTTCCGCACGAAAAAAAAAAAAAAAAAAAAAAAGGTACAGTCAGCCTCAGAAGTTGTATATATTACATTTTAAAAGTACAGAAGCAGAAGTGAAAAACCATCAAATGTAAGATAAGGTATGCAGCTCGTGCTCAGTAGAACTACTAACTTACAGACTAACTATGTTAATTGTTTCGAAAAAGAGCATTCCTTTTCTTTCTTTCTTTCTTTAATCTCTTGTTCAAGAGCCCGTAGAAGCTTAGTCATATTTTATTCCTCACTGAAATGTTTTGGACGCCTGGTTAAAAAAAGTGCATGTTTTGCGGGTACAATTTCGAAATACCTGTCTATTCCACCTTTCCTCTATAGGCTTCTTCATTATTTGACACCGGTTTTTTTTTGTGGCGTGTGGAAAAACGCCACACGTCCACCCCGACGATGGGGTGGGCGTGTCGGTATCGGACCGACTAAAACCACACGGTGTCCTCCCCAAGTGTCCATTGCTGGGCACCCCGGGCAAGCCGGATAAGTTATTTGACACCGTAACATATGTATTTTATCCTCAACGATATTCTAACCCAAATATTCTTGCAAGGAGCAATTTCTTCTTCCAAACAAAAGCTAGGACATAAAACTCTTAAAGCCTCATTCAGAAAATTCAGTAGAACTCAATACACGATAAGGAATGGTTACCGCAGGGTCGTAAACGTCTCTGACGAATCACATAACAATAACAAAAGAGAGCACGATATACAGCCGTTTGTACCACGGTCACGTACACATTGCGTTTAGGATGGCTCGTATAAGGTACAGCAGGTTTTGATACTTGATAGTATTACTTACTGTTGTTTAGCAGGAGCAACCGGCCAGCAGATGAGGTTGACTTGGGCCTCAAAGTTGGTAGGGTCTGTACACCCACTTTGGAACTGGACATGCCTTGAGCAGTACATCTATCCGCGGAACCACAGTTAACAATAATCTGTAATAAAGAGAAAACTTAGAATTAAGTATAGTTGAACGGCTTTTCACTGGTGAAATTAGCTCAGACAATAATACACTCGTTACAACACTGGTATTACACAATCACTGGTAATCGCTTACCATAATTCGCTATTTGGTGCTCATTGCTGTAACTTTCAAACAAAAGAAAGTTTCAAGAATGGTGAAATATTAGATAACATAGATTTGATGATTTGAAGCAGTTATCAAATTTTCCACCAATGCAAATTTCATGCATACCGCTACACTAAACTGATAGTCATTTATCAGTTATTTTTTTGAAGTAAAGTAGGTGTTGGTAAATGAAAAATAAGTACATGTACTGCCAAGTATCAAAATCGTAAATCCGTACTCAAACGCTATGCGACCTCTCATAAAAATATATCGAAGTGGGCATCGTGTTTAGATACGAGTGTCATATCGATATTGAACAACACACCGCTAATTTAACCTAGTACCTATTCTATCATATTATTATTTATTTATTCATTGTAATATATACTTTTCATTACTCATACTCTGAAAGTAGGTCTGAAGTTGCCTGAGGAGCGGGATGAAAGTAATACTTTTCATCCCTAGGGAGAATCGCTTTCAACTGACAGCTGTCAAATTATTAAAAAAAACTAATTCTATTTTCACATTTTTAATGTAACAACCATGTACCAACTTTCTATACAGCCACTCAATTACAGCGCGATGTAAAATTGAAATAAAATAAAGTTAAGTATTGATTAAAGAATATATATTTTTTAAATAACTTTAGTATAGTTTCAACAATTTCCTTAAATAAAATCCTTCCTTTCCAAAATATTTACCATTTTTTCAATGATGAAAATGAAAAATAATGGCTGAATATCTGGCCAGCCACAGGAAAAAAAAACAAACAAAATAAGCGGAAAAGCGGCAATTCGATCTTCATTTGTTTTTCGATTTGAAGGTTTTACTCATTTTTACTCATTTTTTCTTTAGCTAATTCATGTTTTTATTTTTACTTTCCTTGTATTCGTAATGAAAAGCACAGTGTTTACCTCGGGTTAAAGACTTATTTAGTCCCTCGAACTATTGGCGCCCGAACTAAGTGAGGGCCCCTTTCACCCCTAGGGTAACAATGTACTATTATTGTACGCCAATTACAATAGTGATGGTACTGAAGTATAAAAAACAATGACACTGAATGGCGGCCTTATCGCTTAACGCAATTTCTGCCAATTGCCAACTTCTGGCAACTTTTGGATGGAAATATTGGTTGGAGTGCTCGGTATTTTGTTGGCGTTGTATTGAATGAGTATAGGTAATATAAACAAAAATATACTTACACAATACATTTACTTCTTCATCTCTAAAGCGAAGTCTTGATCTTGGTTTGTATACTACTGACCGACTTATTGAGTTAAGGTAAGGAGAAGCGGGGGGGAGGGGGGGGGGCAGTTGTTGTTGTAAGAGATCGTACCACGGACTCTAAAATGCAAGTTTTGGATGCAGCAACATGCAACCGGGATGGGCGGTCGGATGATGATGACTTTATTATGAGTAAGGAGGTTAAAACTATTTAGGAGAGATGGGAAACTCCCTTTCATAATAGGGAATACCCTACAGAAAATTAGAATAAATTGGGAGAAAACTCATAAACCAATTAACAAACCCTGAAAACATAAGGCTTACTTAACCGATCTAAGACAAGGCAAAGATAACACTTAATACGTTCAATTAATTACAAGTTTATAACGATTTTATCAAAGCACGTTTCGAACTTAAAAGGTTTTAAAACATTCAATATATGAAGCGTGGACTCACAAATCACTGGCATTTCGGAATGGATTAACACTTTGTATTGTGAGGATAGGGTTCCGCAGATTTATTTAAAAAACCAATGACATATATATACTAAACGAGCTGTTCAGAACAAAAAGTGTGTCATACGTCGGGGGTACGGGTACGGGCCACGTTCACATAGATTAATAGTGGTATCTGTGTAGATTAATAGTGGTAACATATTTACGTTTATTGAGATTGACAAAAATCTCATAAACATGTCAATCTCTTTAAACGGTAAAATAAGTAAAAGAAAGCTAGTTACTAAAAACAACCTTCAACACACTAAAAACCATGTGGGTTTTAAACCATTATTAATAATATTTAAAGTAATTTTATAAATACGTTGATTTAAATTTTGACGCCATTACACTAATTTACAGATGACAGCTGATGATCTCATATAAAACAAATTTAATATACTCTGTGGCTATGATAGCAACATAAAGTGGCGCCTAAGTTGACTATTGTAGAATACAAAAATCTATACAAATTCGTTTTGGACAGCCAGTCTAGTATACATAGGAGTCATTGTAAAGAACAGTAACTTGTATGTGCACTAATAGACAAGATGTTTCGAACAAAAATATATTATTTATACTTTTACTGCTATAGGTAGTAAAACTAATTAATTTGTCTTTTCTCTATAAACATTTTAAGAATATTAATAACCGAAATTACAAGTATTAAAATTAAATTACTTGTTCTAGGAGTGGATTCACGTCAGTAGTGTAAAAGCCAGGATTCGAACCCGGAGGAAGACCGACTTCTTAACCACTAGGCTACGCTTAACGACCTCCGTCCTCCATGAGCGCAGGCCTGGGGGTGGCGGGTGAGGCCACCTGTCACCCCAGCAGAAGCAGGCCGGGACGGTGGGGCGACTAGCGCCCCTCCCCCAAACCGGGGCAAGACGGGGACACCGTGGTTCCCAAACCCGAGGGGGCCATCTCGAAACCGGAGATGGCCCAGGGTCAGTCGGGGTGCGAGGGATATGCTCTATGGGCAACCTTACACCCCGGCGTCTGTAGACCCGAGACGGCGTGCGGTTTTAGTCGGTTCAAGCCCGACATAACCGCCCCCGCTGGCACGCGGGGGGGTATCCGTAGGGATTTCCGCACGAAAAAAAAAAAAAAAAAAAAAAAAAGGCTACCGACCGAACTCTACGAACCGAAAGAGTTAATGCAAATATTTAGAAAATGTATCCTATCTCTACGAGAAATAAATCAATATCCACATTCCGATTTCTGTCACCCTTTTTACCCCAGAGTCGGCAGTTCGAAAATTCCCGCGCGTTTGGCAACCTTTTTTTCGGCACAGACCCCAAAAAGGGACAGAAAAAAATAATAAAAGGCACAGATAAAGAGGCAGAAAGGTAAACATTGAACACGTATAGAGCTAAATATAAATGTCTTGAGAGGACATTAAGATAGTGTAAGGAATGTTAAAAGCTATTTAATATTATGTTCTGTTCAAACTTTATTATGGCTCCGGTTGTGGTACTGAGAAAGTACGGGACAGTATTTAAAAAAATGTATCCTGAAAAGTTTTGTATGATTTGATAGTAGATACAAAAAGCAAGATAACGTATTTTTAAATAGATATTAACTTTCATTATCGCTCTGGTATAAAATACCTATAGACAAGGAGAAGGAGCCATCATTATTAAATAAATACGTATATAGATTAACGGAGCAATTCTTTTTTAAAGCACTAGGTACAGTCACCCTCAGAAGTTGCTGAATATTTACAAATTTGCAAAAGATCTTAACATTGAAATAAATCAATAAATAATTGGTATATATTTATCTTTGAAATATTCAGAAGAAAAAAATTAACATTTAACATTTTTTGTTGATTATTTCATGTAAACTTTTAGAGCCAAGGTGGTCGGTAACTTGGATTAAGTTGTGTTAAGCTAAAGATTTAGATCGGAAAAAGAGAACATCTAGGACGGGACTTGAACCCGCGACAAGTCCCTTAGTTGGTCAGAGCATTCCCCCTGTAAGGGACTGGTCGGGGGTTCAAGTCCCGACCTAGATGTTCTCTTTTTCCGATCTAAATCTTTAGAAAAAAGTAAGCATACAAAATGCTTTAAAAATTTAATTGAATTGTGTTAAGCTATTAGCGATGGCAACTGTACTTAAATTAGTAGTGCGGCTTGTATCAAAATAAATGTAGCAGACCTGCGATCTAACCACGACGTACTTCAAACAATTCAGTGTTGGGCAGCAGCGCTGAATTGAACTGAATTGCTTTAAGTTGGGCCTCTGATAGCTCAGAGAGTTTGGCAGGAAAAATGTTTGAATACCAAATAAAATATAAACTATTTTCCGCATTTGTCATCTAATGTTTTCTTCTAGAAACTCATCTTTATCATCTTAACGCTGTTCTCAGTTGCATCTGAGGCTGTCGCCTTGGAGCCCGGAGACAGCTTACTTCTCCTCCTTCTTTTGATATGATTTATTCGGTTTTTATGGTAGCGACTGCCGTCTGACCCACCAATCCCGAGAATAAAGCCTGCGACCGAGCCTCGTTCGTCAATCAGGAGATGTATCGGTTTGCAGACTGAAAACTATGGATAAACCCGTCCTACAATGTATTCTATCAGACCGACTGCATGGAACAAAAAATTTGGTCACTATATGCCCTGTTGCCCAACTGTGACACAATTTTTGTACCACACTGCCTGTCTATTAGTATACATAAAAGTCATTGATCGCATACGTTTTTCGTTATGTATTCATATATTTTATCAATTTGGTGGCTTAAGTATATTTTTTAAATTATTGGACTATTACGTACTTCACTTGCCGTACAATGAGTCGTCTCTTATAAGACGAAGGCATTTAAATGAAAGCGCGATAAAGTGGGGCCGTATTAATGAACGCGCTCAATACGCCACGCCTACACAGTACGTGCTGTTAGGCAAAACTTGTAATTGTTGTATAACTTATTTACCTTATGAGTACTAACTAGAGTTCTTATTGTGAAGCAATTAGACCCGTATTCTAGAACGAGACTCGGTTATCAATCTGGACTTGAAATGAGTTTTAAGTACAGATTGTGTTCTAGAACTAAACTTGCAAATTTTATGAACGCTCAGGTAATTTACGTTCATTAAATTCATAGAATTTTAACTCGAGTTTCATTTATTTTCCATCGTTTCGCTATATTTCCAATAGGTCTCATGTTATTATTAGTTTTTTTTCCATTTTTGTCGTTTTTAGAGTTCCGTTCCCAAATAACAAAAAACGGAACCCTTATAGATTCGTCATGTCTGTCTGTCTGTCCGCCCGTATATCACAGCCACTTTTTTCCGAAACTATAAGAACTATACTGTTGAAACTTGGTCAGTAGATGTGTATGTACCTATATACCCTATGGATAGGTCTTCAAAAATAATTAAAACTAATATCATTTTTTTCTAAACTGAATAGTTTCCGCGAGCGACACTTCCGAAGTGGTAAAATTAGTACCCCCCCCCCCCTTCCCCTGGAACTTCTAAAATAAGAGGAGGATAAAACTAAAATAAATACATACATTACCATGTAAACTTCCACCGAAAATTGGTTTGAACGAGATCTAGTAAGTAGTTGGTTTTTTTATTACGTCATAAATCGGAAGCCGCAATTTACCTTTCCTTCAATCAATTCAAATGTAAAAATATTAGTTGCTAGCCCAGGGCTATTGTTGGAGTCCCGAGTGACACTGGCTACTTTTCAGTTCGATTTTGTTGGCAATTTTTTTTTTTATTGACTTGTATTCAATAAACACAACATTAACAAAAAAAAAACACATTCTAGAACCCATAACACAAACTGGTTAAACTATACTTAGTTTAACCAGTTCTAGACAGGGTCTTGACAGCGCTGTGTAGAATGTCGTAGAATTTTTATTTAATATTTAATGATATTGAATATGTTTTGTAACGCAAATCTCGTAACGCAAAGGGTGGGTAAATATACGTATTCTAACCATGTTTCAGTGATCAATGATCATTCACCATTAAGGTAATCGAATGGTTTGATAACTTAAAGCGAAAAGTCAAAATCATTGGGAATTTTTTTCTCTAGTAGGTATATCACCGACTAAGACGGCGTGCGGTTTTAGTCGGTTCAAGCCCGACATAACCGCCCCCGCTGGCACGCGGGGGGGTATCCGAAGGGATTTCCGCACGAAAAAAAAAAAAAAAAAAAAAAAAAAAAGGTATATCAACTAGTCTGGCAATTTCATTAATTGCAATTTCAATTCGACTGCGTTTGTTTTACTAAAATAAAAATCTATGACAGGTATCAAAATTGACAGCACTAATTGTATTTCAATATTTCTAATAACTAATGCAGTTTGGGGACAAAAACTATTACACGCGTATACATTGTTTATATTGTAATAGGTATCGTAGACGTATTGAATTTGTTGTTCACATTTTTCTCAACGCTGTGGAAATTAGCATGCTAAAAAGTATACCTGGAGTGATATTTATACATCAAGTGATTAATAGTCTGATAATGTAGGTAGGTACAACGTAGAAGATGTAATGACCAAGATAGAGAAAGGGATGCTTAGATGGCTCACACACTTAGATAAGATGGTCGAAAGAGTTTTAGTGGGTGAAATAGATTTTGCAACCCAGTAAGAGTTGACCTAGACGTACTCGTAAGTATCAGAATGAGGAAAGTTTAAGGGCAGGTCAAGGCAATCAGCGTGCATGTATGAAAACAATTATAAAAGCATATAGAGCGAAAAGCTAGTACGTGGGACACTCAGAAAGTTTTGCGAAAATATTTTTTTTTAAATTTTATTAAATCTTTTCAAAGTACTTTCCACCAGCCTCTATACAAAGTTTCATGCGTTTGAACCAGTTTTCAAAACACTTTTTATAATCCGCCGCAGATACCTCGTTTACAGCCTGCTCAAACGTTGACAGCGCATCTTCCGGCGACGAAAATTGTATCCCTTTGAGCTGATTTTTTATTTTCGGGAATAAAAAAAAGTCGCACGGTGCAAGGTCAGGGCTGTAAGGAGGGTGACCTAGGAGTTTAACCGGAGTGCTGTCCAGGAAGTCCCTCGTTTTAAGCGCGGTGTGTGCGGGCGCGTTGTCATGGTGGAGTAGTATCCCGCGGAGCCCTGTGTTTGGTCGCTTCTAGCTCACTACAGAGAAAACTTCTGCCAAGCATTTGGTAGTGTACCATTCAGCGTTGATGCTTCTTTGATTTCGTAAAGGGATTGATAACAAGTAGCCAGACAAATTGAAAAAACTCGCGATCAAAATCTTCCCTCCGCTTCTAGATCGCTTCACTTTGGTAGGTGTTGATTCGTTTTGAAACACCCAAACCGTCGACTGGCGTTTTGTTTCTGGATCATACTGATAAATCCACGACTCATCATGATGTCATAAACACGCCGAGACGCGCCTGCTTCAAACTTGTTTATCATATCACGACACCAGTCCACCCGGGCCTGCTTCTGAGCATCGGTGAGATTGTGCGGCACCCAGCGTGAAACTATCCTTCTCACACGAAGATGCACGTGTAGAATCTCGTGAAGGCTTCCCGATCCAATCTGAAGAATGTGCTGAATCTCTTGATATGTGACTCGTCTATTATCTTGGATTAAATTTTTCACTGCTAGCACGTTTTCTTCCGTAACAGCCGTCAAAGGGCGCCCACTTCTTTCTTCATCCTCCAAAGTCAGTCGACCGCGCTTGAATTCGTTATCCCAACGATACACGGTCGCCTTGGAAGGGCCTTCATCTATGAATGCCATTTGAAGTCTATCGTACGATTCGTCTGGTTTCAGGCGACACTTGAAATCGTAGAAAATCATAGCGCGAAAATGTTCCTGACGCAGATCCATTTTTCAATGAGACACAATAATTGAAATTATCTTGCAAAAAATGCAGAGCGAAATTTTGAAATTGGAACGTACTTATTTTTACTCATAAATAATCATATTTAAGAAATAGATTATAACTGACCAGTCTCTCATATATAAAAACTTTTTTTCGCAATACTTTCTGAGTGGCCTGGTATAATAATAATAAATTCCTTTATTTGTCAGAATATTGTATAAAAGTTCTTACAAAATAAAAATAATGTCCATAGTCCCGGATCGTAGCGAGTAGGAAGATGTTGTCTCTGCCTATCCCAATAGACTGTTATATATATGAATATATTTTTACTCATCTAATTTTAAGTTAGTAAAGTTTAAGTTTTTTTTAAGTTTAAGTTAAGTTTAAGTTAGTATATCTATCTACCTTTTGGGTAATAATAATAAAGAGCAAAGTAGGTTTGGTACCAATAACCATTACACACAGAACCACGCGCGCCTGGAACAAAAAGGTTTGATATATAACGTAACAATTCTGGGTGAGTTTTGATTATTTTCTCAATTTATTTTACTTTGATAAGCATCGTGGTGAACTTGAACCTGAGTTAGGACATAGGATAACTTGAATACAGACGTTGAATTGTTAGGGTTGTGGTATACAAACACAAATGCGATCTAAAACATTTATAACAGCGTTAGTCCCGGATGCATCCAAAGTTAGCCAGCCCTCCTACTCTTTATCCTCCTTTTGATATTTGGTTTTCACGACAGCAACTGCAATCTGACTCCCCAGCTCTGAGAAGAAAACCTGCGCCAAAGCATGTTTTGAGCATCATTTCTTTCTAGTTTCTTTTATAACGTCACGTCGTCGTCAACTAAGCTACTCAAAGATTGTTTTCAAACTAAAAATTCGTGAAAGAAATTAATAATACAATAAATTTATTAATAACATAACATAACTTCACGCCTGTATCCCCGAAGGGGTAGGCAGAGGTGTATTTCACACCCACGATTCGCCAGTTATGTTAAGGTCCCAATGTAATAGGGGGGCGAACCTATTGCCATCTAAAGGGCACTTTAATAAGTGAGCGACAATTAACATTTACGTATGCACACATAACTACGAAAAGTCAGAGGTGTGAGCCCGGGGCGACTGGGGATCGATCTCGAGACCTCGTCTCAGCAGTCCGTTACGTACGCCACTGGGCTATTAATTAATTATTTATTCATTAATATTATTTAATTTATTAATACAAGGTTTATATTATTGATGGGCTCTGTGGCGTAGCGGTAGTGCATTCGACTGCTACGGCAGAGGGCGCGGTTTCGATTCCCGCTCAGTGCAAATATTTGTATGCATGAATATGTCTATTTGCATTGGTCTGGGTGTTTCTATGTATAATATGTATGTATTTACAAAATAAAAATAAAAAGTATGTTTATCCGCATTCTGGAACCCATAACACAAGGCAGTTAAACTATGCTTACTTTGGGTGTAGAAAGCGCTGTGTAGAATGTCGTAGAATATTTATTTATATTTATAAATTGTTTTTCTTTTGGCAGAAATCACCGCGATTTACCCCGCCGCCCGGCGGAGGTGAAATTCCATTTCGGGCCTTTAATGCCGGGGTGCATGGAGACTTTCACGAAATAAATTCAATTGATAGGGTATATAACCAACATAACTTGATTCTAAGGCGAAACGAAATTTATCGGATCAGCTAGTTATAAAATAAATGTATTCTTAGATGGTTTATAAATTGTGCCTAATGAAGTGATTCTACATAATAAAGATTCATGATTTACGACTTAATTTTACCTTTAACTATTGAGTGTTTTGTTTATTTTGAAAAGCAGAGTATTTTAAGTGAAAACTTGTCTTTTCTGCCTACAGATTTTTTTTTGTAAAACCACAAACCAGTTCAATAGAATTTTATTAAACTAGTCAGTTGTAAAACTAAGGCTAAATTTCACCAGTGAAAATCCGTTCAATTCAACTAAGGTCTCATGTTTTACACAATGGTATAATCTATACTATTATACTATATACTATAATATCACTACATACTTAGTAGGTATAAAACAAAGTCGCTTTTGTCTGTCCCTATGTATGCTTAGATGTTTAAAACTACGCAACGGATTTTGTTGCGGTTGTTTTTAATAGATAGAAGGATTCAAGAGGAAGGTTTATATGTATAAAACATGCATAATATCACGCGGGCGAAGCCGCTCGCATCCGCTAGTAATATTATAAAGAGGAAAGATTTGTATGTAAGTATATGTTTGTAACGAAATGACTCAAAAAGTACTGAAGCGATTTCAAAAATTCTTTCACTATTAGAATGTCGATCAGAGATCATGTAGATTCCTGAGTAACATAGGCTACTTTTTATCCCGATATTCCCACGGGATCGTGACTTACGCGGGTGAAATCACGTGGCGATGCTAGTCATTCAATAAAACTTATACTAACACATAGGCACGAGAACAACATAAGCATTAACATAAACAGTGAGTTCGAACGAGAACAAAATATTAAGTATATTTCGTAGAATAAAGAGAGTTTGACATCTTTATGTGGTCGTTAAAATCGTTTGTGTTTATGAAATATTAAAACTATAGTGAAGGAGTTCAAGGAATAAGACACTTCTAGTAACACTTATCACTTTATTGTACTTATTACACAATCTATTGTCCTAGTGTGGAAGACACTAGTGTTCACTGTTCGGTCGTCATGAACCAATAACTCACATTAGAAATGAGTTCTACTTTTATACAATTTTTCGATGTTACGATTCTACAAATACCGACGTAATTTTGTTTTGTTAAAATTGTTTGACTGATGTAATTGAATCTTAAATACCACATATAATAGGAAATAGTAGTAATTGCAATAAGGTATCTATTTAATGACCATATCTGTATAATTTGCTGAACAATTTTAACAATAGCTCAGGTTGCGTTCAAGGGTCAGCAAGACCATAGCCGGGCAGGGGGATTGTGGTCGCAGCGCTAGTGGGACCGGTGGGTGTCACACGGTGCTTCGACGACAATCCTCTTTTGATAAGGCCGTCAAGCTGAGTGCCACCATGGTTAACATGGTACGTATATGTAATGGTGACCCTCTTTAATGAGACTTTACCTTCAGCTTACCATCAGGCGAGGTGAAGTCAAATTGACGTGTCCTAAACATTAAAAAAAAAGGTTTTAACTGCTATAAAAGAGACGTGCACTGTGCGACAGAGAACGTCTTAAAAAATCGAAGCAGGCTGATCTTAGCCAGACTATCACTTTTCTTTGTACATACCTCATTTTAATATAAGATCCTTGAGTGTACCCCAGTCTTTAAGTCGAAGACGCTCATATACCAGTCGCCCGTGGGCGCAGCGATACCGATACGGGATAGTGACGACTTTATTTTGCCAGAGACGCGCGATTTATTCACGCAACCATCCACAAGACTGATAGCTAATCTCAATTGAACATGTAGGTGATTCGAGAGGAATGATTTTTAATATCTTCATGGAATTTTCACGTTGAGGTGCTCATACAATAATTCGATTGCGACGTTTATTGGCACTAAGTGATTTACTTCAATTAAATTTTAACCACTTTTTATGCTTACTTTTTGAACCTGAACCCGCGACCAGTCCCTTACAGGGGGTACGCTCTGACCAGCTCTGACCAGCTCTGAATAGATCTGACAAGCTGGTCAGAGCGTACCCTCTGACCAGCTCTGACAAGCTCTGACAAGCTGGTCAGAGCGTACCCCCTGTAAGGGCCTGGTCGTGGGTTCAGGTCCCGTCCTAGATGTTCTCTTTTTCCGATCTAAATCTATAAGAAAAAGTGATTTACGTTTATGTTATGTGTAGGTACAAATGATACAAAAATAATAAAATTGAAGTCACCATCATCCTCCGAGCTTTTTTTCAACTCAGTTGGGCTCGGCTTTTCGATCTAACTACGAAGCGGCTTAACTTCGACATTTTCCCGACTGCCATCTGATTTCCACAACCCAAAACGAAATGGAAGTTCTGTAGTTAGACCAGATGTCGAACTTTTTAGGGCTCATACTACCCGTAGCGAATGTTATAGATGTTTATATGGCAACCGGGGCCGGCTGCTTGATGTACGTTCCGAAGGAAGAAGGGGTCTCAATGAGTTAGAAATATTCACCCATCCGTATTTGTATTATGACTGTTTGTTTCAAAAAAAAAAAAAATTTAAAATTTAAGACCACTACCTACTTGAACAGCTACTATTCGCAACTTTTTGTAGCTGGCATACACATGACATTAAAGAATATTAATAGTGTCAAAATTCAAAATGTAGGTAGTCTGCACCCCGTACCAAATTCGAAATTCAAAATTCCCGCTTCACTCAGTGTTCCCGGATGAATTGATTTTGATTTTGTTTTTTTTTGGTTGAAATGTGAATTAATCGTGAGTATTCTTATTTTTTTATAATAAACTAAGTACATAGAGGTAATTGTCATCTGATTTTTTTTCGAAAGATTTGGGTTAGCTATAGATATAGGTGCCTAATTCGATAAATGATTATGATTATTTTTCTCTATGTGCGCGGGCGTCTACTGCTGCGCAACCCACCCACAGGTAGTTATGAAACACGTTGCTGGCAGGCGGATCATAATATAAATAAATAAATATTCTACGATATGCTACACAGCGCTATCTAGACCGAATGTAAGCATAGCTTAACTAGTTTGTGTTATGGGTTCTACGATGTGGACAAATGTTTACCCAGACCAATGCAAATATACATATTTATGCATACAAATATTTGCACTGAGCGGGAATCAAACCTGCGCCCCCCAACATAGCAGTCAAATGCACTACCGCTACGCCAAAGACGTTATTATCTACTAAGTAATTGGTAAACAAAACGTAGGCCCACGTTATGCTGAGGGGGCCATCTCGAAACCGGAGATGGCCCAGGGTCAGTCGGGGTGCGAGGGATATGCTCTATGGGCAACCTTACACCCCGGCGTCTGTAGACCCGAGACGGCGTGCGGTTTTAGTCGGTTCAAGCCCGACATAACCGCCCCGCGCTGGCACGCGGGGGGGTATCCGAAGGGATTTCCGCACGATAAAAAAAAAAAAAAAAAGGGCCACGTTATGCTAAACGATTACCAATACATACGCTACAACGCTTACAATCATCATTATCCGAAGGCCAATTCCAGCTGTCTATAATGCTTGGAGCCCGGGATCTGCTCTCCTACCTTCCAGTACTTGGTTTATCTTGACTTTTACGTGAGCGACTGCCGTCTGACCGCCTAAACCCAAGATAAAAGCTTGTGCCAGAGCCAATGGGGAACCAACTCTAACTGGTGAAGTCCAGTTAATTGGAAAAAACGAAATATTGAGTACACTACACCGTGGTTCCCACACCTGGAGGGAGCCATCTCAAAGCCGTAGATGGCCCAGGGTCATCCGGGGTGCGGGGAAATTGCCTTATTGGGCAACCTTATACCCTGGCATTAGAGACCCGAGCCGGCGCGACGTGCGGTTTTAGCGATTCGAGTCTGACATAACCACCCGCACTGGCGGCGGTGAGGATATCCGCACAAAAAAAGGTAAGATACTCTTAAAATAAAGAGTCGCTCAAAGTTGTATTGAAATTTTTACAAATTAACATCATAAAAATGGCAATCACAAGTAAGCACCTATAGAGAAATAACAAAACGAAAATCATTATTATTTGCATTTGGCTCGTTGAAATAGATCTATTAAATCATAACACCTAAATAAAAAGTGGCAACACAATATCTATAAATAAAAAAACAGTAGCAGAGTGAATTTCAAAAATAACGCGTAAAATCAAAAGTCATTAATATCCAATAAGTTTAAAAGTTGAGCGACGCAAATAATAAATCATTTTTTATTACATCTCTGTACCAATTTTTCCCAGTCTTTTTTCATCAATTTAACACGAACAAAAAGTGGCACTCAATTGTAAGGATATTTTTTTTTATTATGAGTAACCCGTTTAATATTTTCGACCAATCGGCGGGGGCGTTCAGCGGTCGCGCGCCGCCCTCCAAGCTCGTGATTGGTTGGTTGCGGTACAGATTGTGCGATGGCGGGAAACGGATTTAAGTCTATGGCATCTCATTCTTACAATCGGAAGGGCCGTACCTTAATAGTATCGATATCGGCATTTCATTAAGTGCCCTACATTTTTCAAATTCCATCAGGTAATTTGTTGGTGTAGTTTTGATTGGTTAAAGACAATTTTTTTTGGAACAGACTATTTATTTAATCCTTGGAGTACATAATAATGTGCTAATAATATAGATCAGGTAGCTAAGTTTGGCTAATACCTTATACGTGGATTGAAGCAAAGTCATAATAAAATTGACTTTCCGTCAATTTATTTGAACTAACTCTACTAATACCTAAAGTAAGGCAATTTATAAAGTTAGAGTAAGGTTTTCCTGAAGTAAGTAACTAAGAAGTTTAAAAGTAAAGCTTTAATGTATCGTCGAAATTCACTCTAGGTGTGTGATGCAATGACTGAAAGTTTTGAAGCTTTACTTTTTGACACTATGAATAGAAGTGTAATGAACGTTTTAATTGTTTGTTATTGTTGCAAGGCCAAATTTAGTGATACTTTTCTAATGATCATGTACCAACCCTCTGCCTACATTTGCAAACTTAATGAATAAATAAATAATAATATAAAACAATCTTTAAACAAAACGAATCAATTATTTACTTACTGGTATAAATTTTATCGACACTTGCCCAACGCTATGCCTTCTAATTCAACCCGCGCTTGGAACTAAACGACTGAAGTACGTCTTCACATAGAAGAGCAATTTCATCAGTAATATATTCTAGACGTCATTACCAGCTCGTTGTAATTTCATTTAAGATAACCACAGTTTCAAAAACTGTATAGAAATGGAAACTATCGATACTCTTAGATGTACTTTTTTTTTGCGTGCGGGAATCCCTTCGGATACCCCCCGCCGGCCAGCGGGGCGGTTATGTCGGGCTTGAACCGAGTAAAACCGCACGCCGTATCGGGTCTTAAGACGCCATGTAAGCCATGACGCCATGACGCCGGTGTAAGGTTGCCCATAGAGCATATCCCTCGCACCTCGACTGACCCTGGGCCATCTCCGGTTACGAGATGGCCCTCTCGGGACCCTTAGAAGTACCTACTTAAGTATGTCTGAAAACTTCTTCTTTCATTCAGGTACCTATACTACTAGACAGGGTGCACGGAATTTAAATTTGATTTTCCATAATCATCAACTAACGCGCAATTTCTTGTAGCTGTCATACAGATGACACACCTTGTTTGTTTTCCGTTCTTCTTGATAACCTTTTTCTTATCCTTATCATCCCCAACAGGTAACTCCTTTACTTTTGGGAATATTCTGTATTTTATTTTAATTCTATTATTGAAATAAATTCAAACATATATTTTTAACTAATAATCGGTTCAAATGATACATAGCCACCACTCCTTCATTGTATGTTAACAATTTCTAATTAGTTCTAAGGTGGAGGATATGTCGATAGTAACAAATTTATATATTTATCGACACAATTACAACACTATGTACGAGTAAAAGTTAAGTCGGTCGGATTGTACCTACTAACTAACCAGTATCTCTTTAGGCAGATGAGAAATTTCATCAGTAACACGATGTTGCAAGAGCCTTTACTATAATATTTTTGCCTGTGTAATACATTACATGCTAATTATATAAATATGTTTAAGAAAATTTACTCGTATGGTAAAACTTTTATCGATATACCTACTCATAAGTCTTACTTAAAACTCAACAGTAAACTTTATTATGGCAGCAAAATTATCGCATAATTTCTCTTTAAAAAAAAAGAAAAAATATACAGGGTGTCTCAAGATTATGCAACAGCAACAACAGACGAGGCTCTGGTGCTGGCTTTCTTCTCAGGGTTGGAAGGTCAGAAGGCAGTCACTCTCGGAAAAGTCGATATACCCATCAAAAATAACAAGCGGACCTCGGGCTATAAAGTATAAACTTTGGACGCAACTACGAAATTGCTATAAGGATGAGAATGATAACCAAGGATTCTTTACTTTGAAAAATTGTCAGCTAGCTGGTTACTTTGATCTGGCGAGAAATTTATCAAGTAGGGATATGCTCTATGGGCAACCTTACACCCCGGCGTGTGCAGACCCGAGACGGCGTGCGGGTTTAGTCGGTTCAAGCCCGACATAACCCTTTGGCCGGCGGGGGGGTATCCGAGGGGATTTCAGCACGAAAAAAAAAAAAAAAAAAAAGGTACTTTGGGGTAAGGATATTTATATGCTCTATGGGCAACCTTACACCCCGGTCTGTTTAGTCGGTTCAAGCCCGACATAACCGCCCCCGCTGGCCGACGGGGGGGTATCCGAAGGAATTTCCGCACGAAAAAAAATAAAAAGGTAGGTACTTCAGTAGACTATTTAGTGACTTTTTAATTCAAAATAATTTACGATTACCTATAATAATTGCACCCACATATCGAGCTTTTCCCCTCACTATTCAGAAATAAACGGCTCCGTCTTCAGAGGACCAATTTCATCAAGTACATTGTGGGCTATACGGACTGTCATTACGATGTAATCATGCGAGACATCGGAACGGTAATACGAACGTAATGATACTTAAATTTATATACTAAATGACTCGTGAAGGAACGAGTGTGTACAATTTTTTTGTGAAATAGAACTAACTCTATGTTATGTATTTTAAAAAAAAAAAAAAAAAAAAAAAAAAAAAAAAAAAAAAAAAAAAATGTATGACTTTATGAGAATAAGAAACTTGATCGCGAATTAATGTTTCGAACATAATGGCTTAGTGCGGATTTCACGTCAATGTTCTTATTACGTTGTACGTAAGAAGTTAGTTTAATTTGAACAGAATTTATTATTTTTACAAAGTATTTGTTTTTTCAGTACATACGTTTGCTTGAATAAAAGCCTGGTAATAATCTGAAATCCTATAAGTTACCAAGTACTTAAAACTTTTTAGTAAGTACCACTATAGGTATTGATTACTCCGAGGGGGCCATCTCGAATCCGGAGATGACCCAGGGTCAGTCGGGGTGCGAGGGATATGCTCTATGGGCAACCTTACACCCCGGCGTCTGTAGACCCGAGACGGCGTGCGGTTTTAGTCGGTTCAAGCCCGACATAACCGCCCCCGCTGGCCGGCGGGGGGGTATCCGAAGGGATTTCCGCACGATAAAAAAAAAGGTATTGATTACTGTGAAAAAGATTGAATAAAGTTTTTAAGATGGTACATACGTATTCAACAATGCATACTACAATATTTTCACGAAAAAAAGAGGGAGTATCTATGAATCTACAGTTGAAACCAAAGTAAAATGACTCGGCATCAAAGAATCATGATTAAATAAACAGTGGCACTCCAGGAGTGCTGACAGAAGTGAAAACGTGAACAATTACGTGTGTATTTTTTAATCGTCATCATGTATACCTCCCATTCATCCATCCATCCATCCATTCATATATCCATCCATCCATTTTTGAATATGGAGAGCATGTCGTGACGATGACGCGAGTTCCATGATTTTTATTCACTCAAAAAGGCCTCAACGCGCCTAAAGAAATTTTCAATTCAAAAATTACTCCTGAATCAGAAACGAACTGTAACTTTATCTAACTCTTCTGAAAATCAAAGCAAATAAAGTTACATGGTATTATTTCCCCGATACATTCAATAAAACTAATTGGGAAACTCGCTGAGTGAACCTGACTCTATCACCTACAAAATAATACCTACACATCATCAACTCGAATCTAAAAAACACATAGTATCCTGTTAAGACTAAAAGCCTCTATCGATACGTATAGGTACCAATTTATTCCGAACAACACAATTACTTTTCAATCAACTACGACCCCGCATACCTAATAACAGATACTTAACGCACATGGTACAAGCCGCCATCAACCATTCCGTACATCACTATAAGTTAATTCATTTTTAAATGCCCCGATAGCGCAACTAGTATAAACTACTGACCCCTAATGACGCTTGTTTCAAAATGATAGATGAACCTCAAATTAGATGGTGAAGTTACAAAAGAATTTGAACTTTATCCCGTCGAGTTTGAGTAAATATTTTAAAGGAAGAAGAGTCATTAAAGTATATGGGTGGGAGCGATAAAAAATTGTTTTATTGTTTATACGTAGCTTTTTAGTACAGTTATATTATGTATAAACGACCAATAGCAAATTAAAAACTTTACTCATGTAGGTCACAAAGAAACCCTTATGAACGTTTATTGCTTCTACATTTACGATTACAGCCAAATTCGCAAGGCAATAGGTTATTGCCTGTGAGAATATAAGCATCTCATAATGTTCGCCATAGCTACCAATTCTCCACCTTCCACATCCAGTCTATCAAAGTTTATTTTTTCAGGGCGTCACTCCATCTGGCTGGGGGGCGTCCTCCCTTAAATTGGCCGATTCCCGTTCTCCACTCGCTGACTCACTACTCTATCGGTCATCTGCCCTTCGATAAATGTGGCCTGCCCATCGCCACTTCAGCATGCTTATTCTGCGAGCTCTATGTAGGTAACTTTAGTTCTTTTTCTGATGATTGAGATCTGGATATCTGGATAAATTTGGATAGATAAAATAAACCTTAAATTTCAAAAACTGTAGTCTTTTGCGTATTATTCCCTTTAATACAATTTAGTACAGAGGTTCGAAAATTCTGTTGTTCTTATGTCAACGTAATATTAAGTTTATAAATATTAACTATGTCCCACTTTTGGTCCGAGTATGGTCAATTTTTTTACGTAAATACTTTGGAACGCTTACAAGAGGACATTGGTCCAAAATGCAGTGGCCTTTGGGGAATTTTAATTAATTACGCGACAGGATACCCTCTAGAGTCAGTCCACGCCAGCTTTTATGTTAGAAATACAGCCCCAGAGTACTGAAGCCGGTACATTTTACATTTCATCGGTATGAAAAGCAGGGCATTATTATTAAGCTTATGTAAATGCGAAAGTTAAGATCGATGGTAAGATCAATGGATGTTTGTTACATGCCAGAACGGTTGAACGGATTTTGCTTAAATTTGGCACAGATATAGATTATAGTCGTGGGTACGAACCCGAGGGGGCCATCTCGAAACCGGAGATGGCCCAGGGTCAGTCGGGGTACGAGGGATATGCTCTATGGGCAACCTTACACCCCGGCGTCTCAAGATCCGAGACGGCGTGCGGTTTTAGTCGGTTCAAGCCCGACATAACCACCCCCGCTGGCACGCGGGGGGGTATCCGAAGGGATTTCCGCACGAAAAAAAAAAAAAAAAAGTGTACGACGCGGGCGTTAGCAAGTACCTTTGCACATGTGAATATACGAGTATATATCAAAGTATCTATACATATAATAAATACATCAAATTATATAGTTGGAGCTTGGGGCCCAAGCTATTAGAGCAAGTCACGTCTACCATCATCACCTTCTTGGCGCTGTTCCCGGCTCCAGTCGAAGCTTTCACCTCGGAGTCCGGGATCCACTTACTCCTTCTCTTCTTTTTGGTTTGGATTATAAGGCTTTTTATCTGTAGGGATTTCCGCACGAAAAGAGAGAAAAATATAGGTAGGTGAGGCCGCCTGTCACCCCAGCAGAAGCAGGCCGGGACCGTGGGGCGACTAGCGCCCCTCCCCCAAACCGGGGAAAGACGGGGACACCGTGGTTCCCAAACCCGAGGCGGCCATCTCGAAACCGGAGATGGCCCAGGGTCAGTCGGGGTACGAGGGATATGCTCTATGGGCAACCTTACACCCCGGCGTCTCAAGATCCGAGACGGCTTGCGGTTTTAGTCGGTTCAAGCCCGACATAACTACCCCCGCTGGCCGACGTTTAGAAAAAAGGTAATACCTTTTTTTTCGTGCAGAAATCACCAATCACATCACATGAAACTAAACAAGCAAGCCTAAAAGTAAACGTTAGTTTGTGTTGTGTTGCAATTTTGTTGAACATCTTTACAGCATTGTAGCAAACAAGTAATAAATGCGGGCACTTATTTTTTTTTTAAGAATACGTATTAGTAATCGATATTACTAGTTTTCCCGTTAACCCCTCCACCGTCGTTCGTATAATGGTCAGGATTCGAACCCGGGAACTCTCAATGTTAAGGCCGGTTCCTTAACGCTTGTATAGTGTAGAGTTACAACTGGGTATTAAAGTCCACAGAGTTCTTTGGAAATGGGGGGAGTAAAATTTCTGATGCTGTTTCATATTGTTTTTAAGCAAAGATGACCGCTTAACTGGAGGCCCGGTTACCATGTATATAAAATATACACGTTATCATTACGGTCATTAAAAAGCTTCTGTCTATTCGTATGTCATGGGTTGTTACCTACTCGCTTTTTAGGATACGCTTGAAATGTATAATTGTGGTCTACACTTATTTCGGACCGCACACGATGCTTGATAATAATTACATAGCTAGCAGGAAACTTAAGTGCGTACTTGGATACCCAGGTTGTTTTAGTTTTAATCGCTTTCAAAATTAAATGTATTGAAAAAAGTAAATGAAACGGTATTCGGTCCTTTTTTTTTTTTTTTAACGTGCGGAAATCCCTTCGGATACCCCCCCCCCCGCCGGCCAGCGGGGGTGGTTATGTCGTGTCTCGACTAAAACCGCACGGTGTCCTCCCCAAGTGTCCGTTGCCGCGCACCTCGGAAAATAAGTAAAATGTCTTTATAAATCTTACTGCTCGCACTATTAAAATAACAACGGCAGATACTGCCCTCTATCGCTTAATAGTAAAACTATTATACGTGAGAAAATAGAGACAGACATTTTGCTACTTGTCGATAGATGGCGATATAATGAATAATTGTAACATTAAATAAAATTAGTGTTTTTTTTTTAACCTTCTCATGTACCTCCAGAGTAATGTGTATTTGTGTTATAATTCAGTAACATTCAAAAATTAATTTCTGTGCAATCTTGTTACTTAAATAAAATATATTTAAGTATATAGGAGAAAGGCATGAAGATCGGTACACATAGAATTGATATAGGTAACTACCGTCTCCTATGTTACTAAAAGCTACTGTGAAATACCTAATATAATTATAATGTACTCGAAAGCCATAATGCCAAATTATAGGTATAAACCTTAAGCAGACTATTCCATTTCGACCCACAACCATCTTCATTCTTTATACTTTCTCACTGTGGTTTTCGATGCGCATAAAAACATAGTTATTAAAACATGAATTAAAAGATGGCGCTTATAAAAATATGCCGCAGTGAAATATTTCTGGATACCTACAGTGCTGCCATATTATTTTGCGTCTTCGCATTTCTCATTGTATACAAGATTGTATCCATATAACCGTTTTTAATTATAGCGCCATCTATTAGTTTTTGTGGTAATAAGTATGCCTTTCTTTTAGTGAATCCCAAGGATGTACCAGGCGAGGCCGCTGTGGCGGCCTAAGTCCGCCGGCAACCCTGGGGTTATCCTTTCGAGGGCTTACCCGGGGTGCCCGGCAACGGACACTTGAGGAGGACACCGTGCGGTTTTAGTCGAGACACAACATAACCACCCCCGCTGGCCGGCGAGGGGGTATCCGAAGGAAGTTCCGCACGTAAAAAATAAAAAAAATTAAAAAAATTAAAATCACAAGGATGTGGCGACAAAAGGTGGTAGGTTAGATAAAAAATATATTAAAACTGGTGCTAATAATCTGAAATCTTCAGAATAATGCGGAAGAAGTATACGGTCATTAGCAGAAATAGAAAATCTATCTATCTGAGAGATATTGAGGGATACACCGTTTCTTCAGTGACAGTGGTGATGATTATGGGCACTTTCGACTCATCATCATCATCATCACAGCGTTAGTCCTGGTCACATCCAATGCTTGTACTTTGGAGCTCGGGGTCCGCTCTACTACTCTTACTCTTGAATTGGCTTATCTTGACTTTGTCGGGAGCGACTGCCGTCTGACCTCCCAACCCCAAAAGGAAAGCCTCCGTCAGAGCCTCGTCCGTCAGTCCGCAGGTGTACCGGCTAGCAGGTCAGGTTGACTTGACCCCATAGGTGTTAGGGGGCTCCATACACCCTACTTCTAGAACCATTATCCTCCTCCTAGCGATTTCCCGGTTGCGTCCACAGTTTACAGTTTGGAGCCCAGGGTTTGCTTATTATTTTTGATTGGTTTGTTGACTTGAATGACTTGATAGGTAAAGGAAATTAGGCAGTGCCAAAATAATTCTTAGGTTTTATTTTCAATATAAGTTATAATACAATATTGTTGTCAACATTGTGACTTTATTAATTTCGTACTCGAAATAGCACGAACTACATCAATATATGTTATTAAGAAAATCGTAATAAGTGTAATACGAAGTATTGACAAAAAAAATTGTATGAATAACATTTTACTAGGATATATTTAAAGTATATACTACTTTTCCCGATTTAAATTTATGTGTCTTATCATAAGTTACTTCGTATAAAATAAAATCGGAAAAATTAAGTTAATTTAATTTAATAATAATTTATTGAAACAGTAATCCTTTACATACCTTAATAGGTACATGAGATACAGTCCAGAAACGAAAGGTGGTACACAAAATTGTATAAACCCTGACTCCCAAACTAGGTATTCCTGTAACTTAGGAGTCAGTGTTCTGCTGTTACGGTTATACAAAACAATTCTCTATTTCGTGCGTTATAAAGTGTTTCTTTTAATGTATGTATATGGTTTTAGTCATTCTGTTTTTATATAAGTTTTATAAGTTTTGGTATATGTACAGAGTGTGTGTGTATGTGTGTGTAAGAGGGTGTATGACTTTGTGTGTGTTATTGAGGGTGTGTGTGTATGTGAGAGGGTTTGTATGAATGTGTATGTGAGTGTGTGTATGTGCGTGTTTCCGTGTTTACGTGTGCGATACGTACATCTTGTGTGGTGTATGACTGTTTGAATGGGAATGCTATATCAGAGTGCATTGAATAATCCTATTGTGAGTTGTAGAGTAGATCTTCGGTTTGTGCATAGTTAAGGTCTTGCAGCCAATTCTGAACCTTGACTTTCAATTCATGGTGGTTTAGTTCTGCTAGCGGGATGAACTTTGAAATTTTTCGGTATAAAATTGAGCCCATGATGTAGTACTGACGTCTAGCAAATGTGGTTCTGTGTCTGATTGCTGTGCATGTGGTTCGGGTTTTACGTTTTAAGTGATCTGGTGGGGGAATTGCCCTGTGTGTCCTGAGAGTGGCTCGGAGCACAAAGAGGTGTCTCACAGTTAAGACCTTGCTGTTTACATATAATTCGGCAGTAATCTGAACGACCTGTTTTGCATAACTTTAAGAACAGCTCTTTGTGCTCACTCCAAATCGAGGTGCTTGGTTTTGGCTGCTCCTCCCCATACCACGAGTCAGTAGGTGATGACGGACTGACATAGTGTTTTATACACCATGGTTATGATACTAATATCGGCGACATCTCTAAGCCTTCTAAAAATATATATTAGTCTTCTCACTTTTGTGGAGATATTGTCTATTTACTTGTACCATGTCAGTCCATCATCAATGACTACACCTAAGTACTTATTCTGACATTCTAAAACGTGTAGTTATCCAGGAAGGACCGGACAGGTCTAGGTTACTTCTTGGGGAAACATTGCCAACTGGCCGCCCAACTCGCGGTTCAAGTCTCGTTGGTTGTCAACTTTTCCGATTTAAATTTATTGAGAGTTTTAGTTCGTTGAATTACATTTATGGAATTTTCTTCATAGCATTGTAATATTGAAAAAAATATACTGAAAAACCATGACGACGGAAAAAAAACATTTTCATTGTCTATTACAGACAGGGTAATGCAAAAATCCAGCCATCAATGCATTACTTTAAAGAATATATTACAATTAAGTAATTAACATTTCAATAATAAAATCTATCAAAATGGTCCATGTTGCCTTACTAATAAATATCCCATATATTTCTTTGGCACAATAAAATTAAACGTTTGAACTTTCTCATTGGAAGGCATCGAATAGGGAGTCCTGGTTTCTGTCGTTCTTGTATCGTTTAGGTGAGTCGTCTTCTTCTTCGTAGTCACAGGGGGCAAGTAACTGTAAAACAATAAATAACATTTCATATTATAAATGCGAAAGATTAGATGGATATTTGTTAGTCAATCACGCCAGAACTGCTGAACGGATCAGCAGGAAATTTAGCACAGAAATAGATTATCGTCTGAAAAAGCAAATAGACTATCTATATTTTCAACCTGGGAGTAGGTTCCTAGGGGTCGCGGGAAAGATAAGGTAAGCCTAAGAGTGTACAGTATGCAGGAGAGGAGTATGTAGTACTTACTACCTCGTTCCGTAGGCCTAATGCTATTTTTTGAATAATTTTCGAGCTGTTCGACTGGGTTAATACCTGAGAATTTTTGGATACTTTACACTAACCTACTTTAGAGATTTAGTACCCTCCCGGCCCGCCGAGCTCGCAATATGCGCGCCGCGCGGCGCAGGCGACTCAGGCGACGGAGGTCGCTCAACCACCTCCGTCCTCCATGAGCGCAGGCCTGGGGGGGACAGGTGGAGCCGCCTGTCACCCTAGCAGAAGCAGGCCGGGGCGGCGGCGCGAAGAGCGCCCCTCCCCCAAACTGGGGCAAGACCACCGTGGTTCCCAAACCCGAGGGGGCCCTCTCGTAACCGGAGATGGCCCTGGGTCAGCCGGGGTGCGAGGTAAATGCCTTATGGCCTTGGCCGGCCGACCTTACACCCTGTAGACCCGAGGCGACGTACGGTTTTAGTCGGTTCAAGTCCGACATAACCTCCCCCACTGGCCGGCGGGGGGGTATCCGAAGGGATTTCCGCACGAAAAAAAAATAAAAATAAAAGGGGTATAATAATAATAATGTTATATGACATTCTACTCAGCCCAAAGTAAGCATAACTTAACTAAATTCTTATATGGGTTCTAAAATCTGGTTTAAAATATTGATGGCTTTTTTGTAAATGCAACATATTATACATAGAAACGTCCAAGCTAATACAAATATACATTCATGCACACAAATATTGACTAACCAGTCGAATGTTTGACCGCCACACGTTTCAAATTTTTATATTTCGTACTTGTTTGTTAAGCTATAAAAATGCATTGTGTTGAAATGCTGTTTGCTATCAAGTGCACTGTGTATTAATTAAAAGGACATAAAAAGGAGAATTTTGATAACTACCCTATCATTGAACGGCTTGCCTTCCAGCAAGTACTTCAGCTTGCTTAACTGGCACGGAGACAGAATCCTCTCCACGTTTAACACCGCATTTCTTGCATCCTCGATTTTTTTGTGCCCATCACGCTTACCATTCGTCCAGCCTCTGGAGTATTGGAAGGTCTGAGCCGTGACGCAAGCCAACATCATGAATATCATGATGAAAGTAGCGTTCGTTACCATCATAGTAGCTGAAACAAATACAGGGTCTTATTGATTGATTTACTTTTTTTTTTAAAGAATATTAGTAACCGAAATTACTAATATTCCCCCTAACCCCACCAGCTAAGCTAAATTGCTTGTGTTAGGAGTGGGTTCACGTCGGTAGTGTAATGGCCAGGATTCAAACCCGGGACCTCTCGATCGTAGGGTCGACTGCTTAACCACTAAGCTACCGACGCTTTACTTTGGGCACAGACGGACACATATCACAGCACAGGCCGGTACACCTGCTGATTGATGGACGAGGCTCTAGCGCAGGCTTTTCTCTCGGGTTTGGGTGGTCAGATGGCAGTCACTGCCGTAAAAGCCAAGATAAACCCAAAAAGCAAAGACTCATTCAGCAGTTACTGCATGAAAGATACATACATCACATCCTCACAAACTTTAAATTTTATAATATTACTAGCTGTGCCTGCAACTTCGTCCGCGTTTATTAAGATTTTACGGTTTTATTTTTTTGAGCGGAACCCTAATTATTTTTCCTAAAATTAAAGTAGCCTATGTTACTTCTTGTTATATTACCTATCTGCAAGTGAAAGTCCCGTCAAAATCGGTCCAGCCATTTCAGAGATTAGGGGTAACAAACAGACAGACAGACAGACAAAAATTGTAAAAAATGTTATTTTGGTGTATGTACCGTATATTCATAAACGTGTAGTAAAAAAGCGGCCAAGTGCGATTCGGACTCGCCTATTAAGGGTTCCGTAGCAGCAAGTAACATAATAATGTTTTTTTTATTAATTTTTATATTTGAGTTTATTGAATAAAAGGTAAATTGCGGTTTACGATTTAAGACGTTTTAAAAAATACTACTTACTAGATCTCGTTAAAACCAATTTTCGTTGGAAGTTTACATGGTAATGTACATCATATATTTTTTTTAGTTTTATCGTACTCTTATTTTAGAAGTTACAGGGGGGGACACATTTTGCCACTTTGGAAGTGTCTCTCGCGCAAACTATTCAGTTTAGAAAAAAATTATATTAGAAACCTCAATATCATTTCTAAAGACCTATCTATAGATACCACACACGTACGGGTTTCAGTTCTATGTATGGGGACCCCCAATATTTCCCTCCGGACCATCTGACCACCATGAACTTGCCACTGGTGGTGACTTGGGATTTCTATATCCCAACTGACTACCAGTGACCAAATAACACAGTACTACTCCCATATCACCACCAGTGGTGAAAATTGTCTCATTTTACCACTAGTGGTCAAATTATAAGATCAGTTTCAATTTAGTAAAATCAAGATCATCTAAACCACTTGAATAAATATACCGTTTACTACCAAAACATTTATTTGTATTTATTTGTACTTAAACCAAACTACCCGCTCTTAGCTATCATAACCTATATATATATTATAAACTATTTGGATCTAAATTAGGTACTTCATTTAAAAATTATTCTTTATATTATTCTAAAAAAAATATTTAGTATCTATTTCTGGGTTTCTGGCATTAGTAAGCAAAGGGGCTAACTATCTCTAGACAGTGGCCGACGGTAACATTGTTATCCTTTAATGCTCCTACAGCCCTCTTTATTTTTTATCGCTTTCGGCCCGATCACGATTTTTTTTTGTAATGTTACAATCCTTATTACTTTCGAATATTGAGTAATATTGAACGTCGTTCTTTAAAAAAATTAACAGTGTGGTAATGTAGTTTTTTTTTGGCCTATGAATCTGGTAATTTTTGAATGCCATCCCTCTAAATGATTTGACAATTTGGAACGTGGACAGATTCTTTTACCTTTATTTGTTTATCATTAAGCGTTATACTACCTTTGCAGTACTTCTTGTTACAGCGCACCCATATTTTGTGACTGTTTTTGTAGGTCTTCTTTAGGTGATATCTTCGTCCGTCATGTAAAAGTAGCTCTCCCCCCTTTGGCTTGATATATATTCGTAAGTAATTGGGTTACTACATGCAGGCACAGAATCTTGATCACACATTTTCACAGAAATATTGCACTAATAAGTAGGTAATCATTAAAAATGATTTTCTTTGAGTTAGATAACCCCAGGAAAAGTTGTCACTCTAGTGTGTCAATCTAGTCATGTTTACTTTGCAATAAAATAATTAAGGAGGATTCTACTCAAAGCAAATCGTAACAGGCTAGGTAGTGTATAGCAGATTAGTCCCATTTCACCCTTGGTGGTAAAATTCTACACCATCTTAACACCGGTGGTCAATTAGAACTAAAATCGTCCCATTTTATCACTAGTGGTGAATTGGGTATAAGTTTTTCCCAGTTGACCACCAGTGGTAAAATGGGGTGGTTTCCGTTTCAATTCACAACCGGTGGCAAGTTCATGGTGGTCAGATGGTCCGGAGGGCAATATTTATTGTTTTTTTTTCTACTTTTGTGTGAAAATCTTAATGCGGTTCACAGAATACATCTACTTACCAAGTTGCAACAGCATAGTTCTTATAGTTTCGGAAAAAAGTGGTTGTGACATACGGACGGACAGACAGACGGACATGACGAATCTATAAGGGTTCCGTCTTTTGCCATTTGGCTACGGAACCCTAAAAACGGTTATTTCAATATTACAAACAGACACTCCAATTTTATTTATATCTATAGATGTATAGATTAGGATCGATTAAAAAATGGATTCACGCCAATAATCATTAGTATCAGTATTTGAACCCCAGCCAAACTACTATTATATTAATTAAGACGTAAGAACTGATATACAAAATGCTGGTAACACAAAGCTCACAACTGGATAAACAATTTTGTGCGAAAATATTTTTCTTCACTTTTTCCTATCAACACGTTGTTTCTACGGGCGTTATATCGTTGAAACACGACAAAATAGCAGGGTGACACCTGATCGCATGTGTTTACATCTCTAGATATTTATAAGTGTTGCTCATCAGTTGATGGATTTACGTTGTTTATATTTAGGATTAAAAATGAGATAAAGAATACCCAATAATTCTATTTTAACCTTTTTTCCCGCTTTTTCTCGAAAACTTTAAGGTTATGTGAAAAATGGTTTATATAAAAGATAATAGACCTTATTATTACGTACAACTTTTCGATTTCACCATTAAAATACACCCTATTTCACTCCCGTACTTCAATTCGAGTTCAATTTATTTTTACCGTAATTTTGACTATATTTCCTTTTATTTCCAGCAGGGTCTCATGCTGTTATTACATACAATCTTGCCTTTTTCTCATTGGGGTAGTCAAAGACAACATCACACTCCAATCCTAGCATACGCCTTTTGCTTCTTCTACTTGTACAATAACGCACAAGTAATTTAATTTAAGTAGTGCAGTTAGCCCACAGTTTAGTAGTACATTTCATCACACATAGTAAATTTGATGTGGTATGAAAACCCTTATACAGCTAATCCGATTCGCACTTGCCAAGTTTTTTTTACTAACACCAGCGTCAAGTTCATAATATGTGTCAAAGACTTCATAGACATGTTTTACAAACTAAGTTAGACAGGGTTAGTTTATTTCATATCTGTGTGAACTAATACAGATTCCAATTAGTTGTATTTATATGTTCGATAGAATAATCTCTTCAACATCATCAGCGTCGTAGCCAGGACGCTTGGACAACTTGCACTTTGAGGCCTGTAGTCCGTTCTCCTACTGCTTTACTTATGGATTGGTATATCTAGGCTTTTACGAGAGAAACTTCAGTCTGAAACCCCAACCTCAAGACAAAAAGTCTAGGTACTACTAATTCTGTCCCAAACTTTATCCAGATCCTTTCAGCCGTTCCGACATGATCGATTAAAAAACATCCATCCAGCCATACATCTCAGACTTACATCCAAACTTCTGCATTTATAACATAGTCAACACAAATGTTGTCTTTGATAAGAGAATATGAAATTTTGATGATTTATCGATAAATTGTACAAAAAAAATTACAGGTCCGGAAGAGGTTTACTTTTGTATGCAGGAGGAACCCATTCCCTCTCCCTGGGGACACACACATTTTACGACTTTGGAAGTGTCTCTGGCGCAAACTATTCAGTTTAGAAAAAAATGATATTAGAAACCTCAATATCAGTTTTGAAGACCTATCCTTAGAGACCCCACAGGTATGGGACGATGAAAAAAAATTTTTTGAGTTTCAGTTCTAAGTATGGGGGAACCCCTAAAATTTATAGTTTTTTTTTCTATTTTTGTGTGAAAATTTTAATGGGGTTCACAGAATACATCTACTTACCTAGTATCAAGAGCATAGTTCTTATAGTTTCGGAAAAAAGTGTCTGTGACATACGGATGGGCAGACAGACAGACAGACATGACGAATCTATAAGGGTTCCGTTTTTGCCATTTGGCTACGGAACCCTAAAAAAGCTTTTTTAATTTAGTATGCTCGTATACGTTTGTTGTAAAATATTTTCCGCTCAAATTACATCGAGTTTACGCCCCCTATAGAGTATTGTGATTTATGTTAAAACAAAATAAAAAAATAAATAAAAAAAACTTTCGCAACAGAATTTATTAGAACTATTTTTGCATCGAATTCATAAAAATAGAACCTATCTGTTTCCTATTTAGTAACCATACTAGAGCGGGCAACGCCACGGGAGTGTTGCCACGGTTTCACTTGGAATGTTAATTAAATTGATTCCTCTTGTAAATATAAATGCAATGGATAATAATCAGCATCATCATCCGAGCCTTTTTCCAACTCAGTTGGTTTTCAGTATAACTAGGAAACGGCCGAACTTCGTTTTTACAAACCACTGGCGATATCGAAGTTATTTTAAAACAGATTGTCGATTTTTTTTTAATAACAAATATAATGGATTTTTTATTAGAGAAAATATTACTTTTCTTTTGTTATGATTTACTTCAACATAAAGTTGCGTGCCTGCTTAACCAACCTTGAAATTCGGAAGTATAGAGCTTACGAGAGACAAAGCTCATAAAAACTCACAGGTTACTCTTTCGAAATATAGTCTTTCTTTAATATTTACAAAAGGCACTCTACATTTTTTGCGAAAGATAAAATATTATTATAGAGCAAGATCCCAGGGCCCCCAAACATAACTTATTTTCTCAGAAATAAAATGTATGGGATAAAGTAGTATTTGCATATACTTTGAGTATGCATACCTGCTAGCTTGGCCTTGCAGCCATTTTTCAGGTAACAGGTGCTAAAGACAGGAAATAATTAGCACTAACTAAAGTATTGTAAGTATACAGTGCTAATTTTTAGGTATGTTTTAGAAAATATTACCGATATTGGACTACTATTATTGGACATTACTAGTTTCGTAATAGGTACCCGTACCATGGGGCCGGACCTGGCGGATGGCCAATATGGCTTCCGCCAGAGGCGCTCCACCGTGGATGCCATCATGCGCGTGAGGGCTCTGGCGGAGGATGCAGTAGCCCGGGGTGAGGTGATGTTGGCGGTGTCTCTGGACATCGCCAACGCGTTCAACACCTTGCCCTGGAGATGCATTAGGGAGGCGCTCGTGTATCACGAAGTGCCTCTCTACCTCCGCCGCATAGTCGGGGCGTATTTGACGGAGAGAGCCGTCTTCTACCCAACCGTGACCGGTCTCGGCCGGCGTGAAATGTCGTGCGGTGTTCCGCAGGGATCGGTCCTGGGGCCGCTCCTGTGGAACATCGGATACGACTGGGTGCTTCGCGGTGAGCTCGCAGATGGTGCCACCGTCACGTGTTACGCGGACGACACGCTCGTGACGGCGTGCGGAGCGACGTACCGCGAAGCGACCCTGAAGGCCACGACCGCGGTTGCCCAAGTCGTGGAGCGGATCCGGCGGCTGGGTCTCGAGGTGGCTTTGCATAAAACCGAGGCCCTGTTCTTTCATGGGCCTAGGAGCAAGCCACCTGAGGGATCCAGTCTCATCGTGGGAGGTAATCGCATCGGCATCAAGCCCCAAATGAAATATTTGGGGCTCGTGCTCGACGGCCGATGGGACTTCGGAGAGCACATCCGAAGTCTGGCCCCCAAACTGAAGGGCACAGCTCTCGCTCTGGTGCGGCTGCTGCCCAACATGAAGGGGCCCGATGACTCCTGCAGGAGACTCTACGCGGGGATCGTGCGGTCCATGGCCCTGTATGGGTGCCCAATATGGGCGGAGGCCCTGAAGGCCGGAAGTGTGCGGATGCTGCGCGCTCCGCAGCGAGTGATGGCCATCAGGGTCATCCGCGGGTACCGCACGATCTCCTTCGAGGCGGCGAGTCTCCTTGCCGGAACTCCGCCATGGGACCTGGAGGCGAGAGCCCTTTCGCAACTGTACCAGTGGCGAAAGGGGCCGCGGGAGCAGGGACTGAACCCCGAGCATCGAGAAATCGAGGCCGTACAGTCCCAGCTCCGCCAGGCCATCGTGGTGGAGTGGAAGGAACGACTTGGGCGACCAAGCGCAGGGCACGCCGCAATAGCGGCGGTAAGGCCCATCATGGAGGATTGGCTAGAGAGGCGACACGGAAGCCTCTCGTACCGACTGACACAGGTGATCTCCGGGAAGGGGTGCTTCGGGGACCACCTGCATCGGATCAGGAAGGAGCCAACGCCTGAGTGTCATCACTGTGACGCGAGCGAGGACTCAGGGCTGCACACGCTGGCGGACTACCCGGCGTGGGAGGTGCCGAGGCGTGACCTCGTGGCAGCCATCGGGGTGGGAGTCCTCTCGCTCGGCAGCATGATTGCGGCAATGGTGCGGAGCGCGAGCGCGTGGGCCGCCGCCACCTCCTTCTGCGAGCATGTGATGCTCGCGAAGGAGATGGCGGAGCGCGCCCGAGAGAGGTTCAGAACCCTCCCGGCCCGCCGAGCCCGCAACACGCTCGCCTCGCGTCGCAGGCGACTCAGGCGCCGGAGGTCGCTTCACGACCTCCGTCCTCCATGAGCGCAGGCCTGGGGGTGGCAGGTGAGGCCGCCTGTCACCCCAGCAGAAGCAGGCCGGGACCGTGGGGCGACTAGCGCCCCTCCCCCAAACCGGGGCAAGACGGGGACACCGTGGTTCCCAAACCCGAGGGGGCCATCTCGAAACCGGAGATGGCCCAGGGTCAGTTGGGGTGCGAGGGATATGCACTATGGGCAACCTTACACCCCGGCGTCTGCAGACCCGAGACGGCGTGCGGTTTTAGTCGGTTCGAGCCCGACATAACCGCCCCCGCTGGCCGGCGGGGGGGTATCCGAGGGGATTTCCGCACGAAAAAAAAAAAAAGGTACCCGTACCATGGCAGCATGATTGCGGCAATGTTGCGTAGCGCGAGCGCGTGGGCCGCCGTCACCTCCTTCTGCGAGCATATAATGCTCGCGAAGGAGATGGCGGAGCGCGCCCGGGAGAGATTTTGAACTCGCTGCGCGTCGCAGGTGACTCAGGCGCCGGAGGTCGCTTAACGACCTCCGTCCTCCATGAGAGCATGCCTGGGGGTGACAGGTGAGGCCGCCTGTCACCCCAGCAGAAGCAGGCCGGGACGGTGGGCGACTAGCGCCCCTCCCCCAAACCGGGGCAAGACGGGGACACCGTGGTTCCCAAACCCGAGGTGGCCATCTCATAACCGTAGATGGCCCAGGGTCAGTCAGGGTGCGAGGGGTATGCTATAAGGGCAACCTTACACCCTGGCGTTTTAAGACTCGAGACGGCGTGCGGTTTTAGTCGGTTCAAGCCCGACATAACCGGCCCCGCTGGCCGGCGGGGGGGTATCCGAAGAGATTTCCGCACGAAAAAAAAAGGTACCCGTACCATAGAGAAGTAGAGGGTGACAGAGTGTACGAGCGACCACCAAGATTTTTGAGACCTAAGTTAACTTCATAGGCAAGTCGATATACCTGCTGATTGACGGACGAGGCTCTGGTGCACTATTATCGTAAAGATAAACTAAATCATCGAAAGGAGGAAAGCGGACCCCGGGCTTCAAAGGGCAAGTTTTGGATGCAACCGGGACTAGCGCTTGGGTGATAATGAAGTTCATCATCTTAGTTTGATGAGAACAAATAAACCATTCATACCATACATTTTTTGAAGAACTTAACCATTACATACGAAGAAAATATTTTATTGGGGTAGTAAGATAATATAAAAAAATCCCCGCAATTGGGAATACTCTACCAACTGAGGTACCTGGACACTTCCTAGACATTCTAAATTCTCCAATAAATTAAGGCTTGGTGATGATTAAGAGCCATCTACCGTAATTTTTACGAACTACGGAAACAATGAATGATGTTTCAATCATTTTTTCAAATTGATTTTAGATTACTCCGCCACATTAATTTATTGATGGAATTATACCTAAATAGTATTGATGGATGAAGTCTAGTTTTCAGATTTTTCAGGCCCGAAATTGGGTATCTCCTATAAACATAGAAGTAATTAATCTCGACGTTACATTTCTACAAAATAAATAAAGAAATCGAAATTTGAATTCGCTACCGTACAGTACTGCCATGATAATTTCAAACACAAACAAAACGACTCCAATGCGAATTCAATCTAAATTGAATATTGTAAAATGTTTCCTTTCTCAGAGCTCACGGGCATATTCATATCTAGTAATAGAATTATTAAAGTTTCCTCAGACAAATTTGCCAGATATAATACCAAAGTTATACTACCTTAAAGTATAATTCTCCCTAAAGTTAGGGAACTAAAGTTAAATCTCTCGTAAAGTTTAACACGTACGTCACGTTGTTGTCTGTGAAACTATGGACAACGATTTCGCATATTTTATGTCTATATAAAGGTCTCCTACTCAAGCGTTGATCCAATAAGAATGGGGAATTAATTATAAATCGAAATAAAGTGAAACCTACCAATATTATAAACGCGAAATTTTGTCAGTATTGATGTATGGATGTTTGATACTCCGTCACGCAAAAATGGCTGAACGGATCTGGCAGAAATTCGGCACAGGGATAGATTATAGTTTGGTAGAACATGTAGGCTACTTTTATCCCTGGAATAGGTTCCGAATTAGGATAACATTTCCACGCGGGCATCTAGTTTATTCTTTGCTCGATTGCTGCACAAATTATAAAACAATATTATTGGTATTATAGCCTATTCATCATCATCTGAGAGCATATTATCTTAATAAAAAGATATTCAAAATTCAGTCTTAATCTAGTCTCGATCTCCCAAATGTCAAAAAAGGTGTTCTCATAAAAAAATTCAATATTTTCAACAAAATTTTGTTACGAGAACACCTTTTCCTTTAAAAGAAGGTGTTCTCGTTACAAAATTTGACTTGTTTTCAATAAAATTTTGTTACGAAAACACCTTGAGATCGAGTCTGGATTGAGACAGAATTTTGAACATCTTTTTACTACGAGAATTTACCCCCTGATCGCCAACCCTGGTTGCTACTAAACTTTGCACTTTGAAGCCTGAGCCTGGAGAAGGAAGATACGCTTTCCTACTTCTCCTATACATGAATGGTCATCTGGCCTATTATGGTTATGAGAGTCTGAGAGAGAAAAGCCTGCACCAGAGCCTCGTTTGTCAATCAGCAATCAGTTGCATAGTCTTGTATTTTATCCTTAGAATTAAGTATTTAATCCATATGAAAACTATTTTTTTAGGAGGAGATGATCCCACTACGCGCCCAAGATACCAGATACCAGCAGTTTAGAACGAACCTCAATGAATGAATATCAATGAGAGAAAGGGACGGCAAACCAAGTCCTGAAAGTAATTCAAAGTAATCTTATCGGAAGTAGAAGAAACCTCATGTCTCTTCCGAGGTATCGTACAAAGAGACTAAGGGGTAGTGTTTCTCATTCGACAGTATACTCACAACCCATGAAAAAGTGCATATATTGATGCAATGGGCTCATCTCCTATTACATAAAACTAAAAAATTTGCTAGCGATAATTTAGTCGTTAATACGCCTCTGGATATACTACAAGCATCCTACTAGTATTATACAATACTAGCTGATGCTTAGATAGAGGTCGGTTATTGTTTTTTGGTTATATATCCGGTTCTAATAGTTTTTTTTAAATAGCTTTAATGTACAGACACAATTAATTTACAAGATAGATAAAAATTGGCTAGTTTCATCCGCGATCCTATGAGTCTTGGGTATAGGATCAGTCGCTTAACGACCTCCGTCCTCCATGAGCGCAGGCCTGGGGATGACAGGTGAGGCCGCCTGTCACCCCAGCAGAAGCAGGCTGAGACGGCGGGGTGACTAGCGATCCCCCCCCCCCCCCAAACCGGGGCAAGACGGGGACACCGTGGTTCCCAAACCCGAGGGGGGCATCTCGAAACCGGACATGGCCCAAGGTCAGTCAGGGTGCGAGAAATATACTCTATGGGCAATCTTACACCCCTGCGACTGAAGACACGAGACGGCGTGCGGTTTTAGTCGGTTCAAGTCCGACATAACCATCCCCGCGGGGGGGGGGGGTATCCGAAGGGATATCCGCACGAAAAAAAAAAACAAAAGAAGGCATGGGATCAGTATTTCTATCGGGTGGAGCCGCGGGCAACAGCTAGTATGTATATGAATCAAATATGTATTTCATATTTGCAATCGATCCCGGCTTCTTTTAAAAAAGTGATCGGTGGGTTTCTTTTCATTCAAAATAAACTCTACAGTCTACGTTTTTCCTAGTTAAAGACAGGTTTAGAAATTTTAATTGGCAGAATAAATTGATCGAAGTTATTTCTGAGCCTTTTTCTTCAAGAATCTCTTTTCTACAGTGTTCACATTTAATTGCGATGGAATACCGATTAGTTCGTGTTGTGTGTGGAGTAGTAGTTAGTGGCTAAGGAGTCAGCCTTACAATCGAAAGGTCCCCGGTTCGAATCCTGGTACACTACTGATGTGAATCCACTCCTAACTCAAGCAATTTAGCTTAGCTGGAGGAGTTAGAGGGACTACGAGTAATTTCGGTTATTATTATTCTTTAAAAAAATCAGTCTTCAGACTGTACAATGTCTGAAATATAAATTGAAATAGAGGCTTTTAGTTCGGAGTCCGGAGTCCGCTTGATCTTTCTCCTCCATTTGATTTGGCTTATCTTGACTTTTACGGGAGCGACTGCCATTTGACCCTCCAATCCCGAGAGAGAAGTCTTTGTCAGAGTCAATCAGCAGTACAATCAGCAGGATTTCCGGCATGCATATGAGGTTGGCGTGAGCCCCACAAAATTGCAAATTAATAACAGTTTCTTAATTGTGCCATACAAAATTACGTATTCATTAATATAGCTGATTCAGTGTATTCAAAAGCATTTCCCATCTGTCACATCTTTCTTCAATTGTATTCTCCCCTATTGTTTGTTTACCGTACGTAATGGGTTGTTTACCTTAAGTTCAATATAAGGGAAGAAGAGTGAGAGTCCGACTAAGATCGGTATACTTCGGTTTTGTTAATCGATATCTATTTACCCGACATCGCCAGAAAGGGGGTTATGTTTTTATAGAGTATGTATGTATGTATAATTGTTTGGCGCGCTCGGCAGCCTGAACGTTCGATGGATTTTAGCCTGAGAGGTGTCGTTAGATTCGTATTTACTGTGAAAGTGCTACTGGGTATAATCAAATAAAAATAAAAAATTGCGGATTTTTGGCGCTAAAACGTCCATCGCGAACAAACACATAAACAGACAAGAATTCCAAAAAAATATACTTTTGTGTTCAGAATCGTTCATTTAATATAACACAATTTTTTTTTTTTATCTCCAATGTATAGACGCACCTAATTTACAATTTTATAATAGTACTAGCTGTCCCCGGCTTGTTGCCGAAAAACTGCCGGATTTGTTGACATTTACGATTACAGCTCCGCTCCCTTGCGTAATAGCGTGATGATATATAGCCTATGGTACTCACAAATAATGTGGCTCATGGTAATAGAATTTTCAAAATCGGTTCAGTAGATCCAGAGATTAGCCCCTACAAACTCACAACATCACTAACTTCACCTCTTTATAATATTAGTATAGATAACCATAAATAAGTGGCGCTACCACGTTCAACTTAAATATACCCTTTGTTTATATTACGTAACACACACGTATACTGGCAAGCCGCATCCGACGGCGTTACATGAAGTTTACTTACTTACTGTCCTATATATACTGTCCTAACTTTTAAAGAATGCAACGCAATATAAATCTCACATATTTATAGTCAGCTTTAAAACATAGTTTTTGAGCAAAGTCGTTTTTGTTAATTACTTAGTGAAAATGATGCTTAGCTTCTTGGCGTGCTCTATTAAAAGACAGCCTATATGATATTGCATCCAACTGTGATGTATGTCTCCATAATCGTCCCCCAAGTGCCATCCTCACGTGCGCATTGAAGCCCGGGGTCCGCTTTCTTACACCTCCTTTTCATAATTTGTTTTAAGTATCTTGGCTTTTACGGAAGCGATTGCTGCCTGACCATTCAACCCTCGGAGAAAGCTTGCGGCAGAGCCTCATCCGTCAATCTACAGACCCGGATATACCGGTTTGCTGGTGAGGTTGGCTTGGGATCCTACACTGTGTACTTTGATGTCTGTCAATCTGTACCTTAATTTTTCTTGCGGATATCCCTTCGGATACCCCCCCGCCGTCTCGGGTTAAGATGGGTGTAAGGGTGCCAGGGTGCCCATAGAGCATATCACTCGCACCCCGACTGTCTATCTGCATCTAAACTTCATAAAAAATCAACAAAGTCACTAATTAGTACGAGTAGATAGACGAGCATAGTATACCTTTAAGTTCAGAATATCTCATGACCATCTCAGCGTTGTGCTCGGTTGTATCTGTGGCCTTTCCCTTCGGATACCCCCCCGCCAGCCAGCGGAGGCGGTTATGTCGGGCTTGAACCGACTAAGACTAAAACCGCACGCCGTCTTGGGTCTTAACACGCCGGGGTCATAGAGCATATCCCTCGCAGGATATCCCCAGGGTTGTATTTACAAATGTGATGGTGAAACTTCTGTTTGCAAATTCCACATATTTTTCGAGAAATAAAATTTTTAAAATAACTAGATTAATTTTGTCGTATCAAAAAGGAAAAAATCTGTATTATTCAATCACTATTCATATTTATCTCAGAAATTATATACTATATCATAAAACCCTTTAAACTACACGTAATGAGTGTTTACTGTAATACCTGTAATTTTTTTTTTAATGCTTTACATATTTTAGTTTTTATGATTTTACGCCATTATACCAAGATATAAGCGTAAAGTTTTTATTGCACCACGTAGTCGTATGCATTCTACTAGTCCAAAAAAATGGCTTTTAATTCCATGGTATATTACAGTAGGAAAGCCTGCACCAGGGCGGGGCCGTAAATCAGCAGGTGTTCTACAGGTGATGCTGGTTTGGTCCTTACTTTAGTCCAGTTTGAACTAGGTATAGCTAAGTTTGGAAATTTGAGTTGAATGAACATCAGTAAATGCCAGTTATTAACGTGACTGCATGTTACTTCAGTAGTGGCTTATTTCTTGCATTTTTAGCCCTATACATCATAAAAAGAATATTGCCTTCTATAATGGTAGAAAAGAATTTTGATTTCACTGTACAATAGCTTGATTAGCGACGTTTGGTACAATAGGTTTGCATAATATCGTTGTAATTTAATAATAATGTCCTTTTGTTCGCTACACCTTTCGTCCTTTGCTTCTTACATAATTAAGGATTACTCGGTCGACAACTTTTTGTCCGTTGCCAAATGGCAAAAAACGGAACCCTTATAGATTCGTCATGTCTGTCTGTCTATCCGTCCGTATGTCACAGCCACTTTTTTCCGAAACTATAAGAACTACGATGTTGAAACTTGGTAAGTAGATGTATTCTGTGAACCGCATTAAGATTTTTACACAAAAATAGAAAAAAAAAACAATTAATTACGGGGGTTCCCCATACTTTGAACTGAAACTCAAAATTTATTTTTTAATCTAATATATTTTTTTTCTAAACTGAATAGTTTGCGCGAGAGACACTTCCAAAGTGGTAAAATGTCCTCCCCCCCCATCCCCATCTGTAACTTCTAAAATAAGAGAATGATAAAACTAAAAAAAAATTGATGTAGGTACATTTTTTTTATACCACTAAGGTGGCAGACAAGCACACAGCCCACCTGATGGGAAGCGGTTACCGCGGCCTATGGACGTATGCAACACCAGTGGCGTCACACTGGCGCTGCCGACCCTGTAAAGGAAAGGGATGGGATAGGAGTTCGGGAGGGGATGGCAAAGGAGTTTGGGAGGGGATGGGAAAGGAGTTTGGACTCCGGCACTCTCACTCACCAAACGGAACGCAACTGTTCAAATACTGTTACTTGGCGTCGATATTCTGTGAGAGGGTGGTGCTTCCCCGGTCGAGTCGGCCCATTCATGCAACGGTCAAAATGACTGTTGCTTGAGTCTACCACCTATAATATTCTGTGAGAGGGTCGTGCTATATTCTGTGAGAGGGTGGCGCTATATTACCATCCCACCGAAAATTGGTTTGAACGAACGTCATAAATCGTAAGCCGCAATTTATCTTTCATTCAATCAACTAAAATATAAAAATTTGAAAAAAAAAACATTATTATGTTACCTGCTACTACGGAACCCTTAATGGGCGAGTCCGGCTCGCACTTGGCCGCTTTTTCTTTTCTTTTGAGAGTTATTGACAAACATTAGTGTCATCAAAAAAGATTTGAACGTAGTGTTTTCCCTCCATTTTCCAGAATATTTCAAAAATGATTATGGTCGTACATACATTGAGCGAATAGTAGTTAGTATAATTTATTTTTTTCTTAGACACTAATAAGTGTAATAATATGCAATCATCTTTTATGTATAAAGATTATTTTAAGCACTTATTTTTTTTACTTATGATCTTTCATCACTATACACAATTAATATAATTTAATGAGAAGGGAATGGATGTCTCCAAAAATAAGTTAATATGAATTTGTAAAATCTGTGGAATATTAAATTGGAATACACTTAATTATTACTTGTAGCAAAATATATCATAGACAAATTAATTACGACATAGTAGTACCTACATGAAAAGAGATTGAGACGGATGGGAGGAGATTTTGTACCTAATAATAATTATCGTTTATTTGCTATAAAAATAATTTGCAGATTTACATTTCACTTAGATCTATTGTCGATTGTCGATGTCTGATATAATAATTTAATGCTAGGCCGTTAGGCCGCGATAGCCTAGTGGTATGGGTAATGGACTGCTGAGACAAGGTCTCAGGTTCGATCCCAGGTTTTACCATGGCACACACCAATGACTTTTCGATGCTTTTCGAAGTTGTGTGTATTTATCGCAGGTTTATAAGTGCCCGGTTAATGGCAATAGGCTCGCCACCTATTACATTGGGACCTAAACATAAACTGGCGAAATGTGGGTGCTAGCACCTCTGCCTACCCCTTCGGGGATATAGGCGTGAGTTTATGTTATGTTATGTTTATGTTTTTAACATTATATTTATTATAGAAATTATATTATAGAAATAGTAAAATTTGACTTCATTAAAGTAAGTATTATTATCACTCACATGATTGAGTACAAACTCTAAAAATGATTGGTCAATAAAATGGTAATAATATACATCCTAGATACATATTCACAATAAGCGCTCAAACACACATTTAGGTTCCTGCCTATCTAATTAAATTATATATTGTTAGCAATCAAGCACAATTCATAAAAAATAAAAATAGAATTTGAAAGTAAACATAAAAATTAATTTATTCATCTATACGCAAATACTTTCTTCGAAACACAAAAATAAAACTCACCGTTTCAATTACAGGAGGTGCCCAATCAAGTAGATATAGTGACGTCACAAACTTCACAGAATAAAATGTAATTTAAAAACAAACGAAGACTGAGAGTTTCAAAACTCGTAGTTAGTTGATCAGCGGTTACGTTTCAACCCTTTGGGAGGTATGGCTTGACTACGCTCGGTACTCAATCGTCTTCGCCTTTTATATGAACGGGGCTGTTCTACAATGAACGCAGGATGGCGTAAGGCGGTTACGATTTTTATCCACGGACTTACAATTTTCTTACGTTTTAGTGGTTTTAGTTACTAGATTTGAGATAATTATATAGGTAGGTACATACAGGTACGTAAACTTGTGACTCATTAATTGAAATTATGTTATTAATAAATGGCACATTAATTTAATGAAACATTATATTGAATGAAATTTTTTTAATGACTGCATAGTGCCGAATTGTATGATCCTACTATACTCGTACATACCACATCTCTGCCTATACCAAAATGTACATAGAGTATGAGCCAGTGCGCTAAGCGCTTACAACAACAATACAATAACAGAGTGTTGTATATAGGTACTGACTGTGTACCTGCCAGGGAAGCTATTTATACTAATCTTTTTTTTTTAACTTTCGCTTTTCATGATATATAATAATGTTAACGGGAATTAATGCGATCGAGTATAGGTATATATACATACCTTTGGATTGCCTGACGTTTCGACCAGGTTACACTGGCCGTGGTCTCAGGCTGAGGACCATTAGTGAAGCTATTTATTTTATATTTTAGTAACAGCGAAGAAACTAATTAGTCATTTAACCCAATTATTCAAACACGTAGCACTGGATTGCCGAGACACCAGAAAACTACTTCTTAGAAGTAGTGTTCTTGTCTTCTCGCGACCAAAAGGTCCAACATTTTCATAGTAAGCATCGCTTACGCGATTTGTACATCGTGGCATTGACAATTGACATGCTGAAACCTTTAGTTGATAACCATAGAATAAGGAATAGCAGGCTAGGCTACACGGGCTGATTTCAGCAACTCTACGTCCATATTTATGCATTTTTTGCGTAGGGTGTTTGAGCAGCATGTTGCGTACCCATACTTACAGAGCTGTTCTAGATCCTTCTAGATGCAGTTAAGTTAGTTAAAAATCTCATTAAAATCCAATGGAAAAGAAATATTAGGGAAGTTTCTCGTAAGATTCGCCACCATTGTGTGACGTACCGAACGTTCGCACTAGCTTTACGACCCGCCAAAACGTGAAATAATAACGTGATTAACTAAACTATGATTAAACCCTTTAAAGGTATAGTTGGTTAGGTAGGAAAAGAAGTGTTTAGTTGCACACAGCTATTGCCCGACCAAATTCAATTACAACGGAGTGGACCCTAACCGCAATGAAAAACTAGTAGGCCGGTTTATTTTGAAAAGATTATCGGACTGATTTCTATAAAAAATCTCGTCAGTGGCGCTGTGGTAATGAGTGTGACTGCTGTATGTGTACCAGGGTTCTTTTCCAATCTTTATTTTTTGAAAAGGGTTTTATCACAAGGCGAACAATACATGTCACATATCCATGGTAAAGAGCGCAGGGACTCGGTGGATGCAGGCCGCTACAGACCGATCAAAATGGAAGTCTATGGGGGAGGCCTATGTTCAGCAGTGGACTTCCTCCATGATGATGATGATGATGACCCATGGTCCCGGCGTGCATTCTTGGGTTTGGTAAAGTTTCACGTGGTATTCCTGTTAGGAAATGCGTAGTAACCTTTTCTCTCGGGGTTGGAAGGTAAGACGGCAGTTGCTCACGATACGAACGTCTATAGCAGTCATTACGGATAGTTTTAGCCATAAAAACTCCGACAACTGGTCTAACTACAGAACTTCGATGTTGTGGAGGTCAGATAGCAGTCGCTTCACGGAAAATGTCAAAGTTCGGCCGCTCCGTGGTTAGATTGAAAAGTCGACTGAAGACCGCAACTGATTTGGGAATATGCTCAGAAGATGATGATGATGATCAGTAGACTCCGGGCTCCAAGGTGAAAGCCTCGAATGCCACCGATTCCCTTGCTGAGAGGATGATGACTTGTGCTTAGAAGAAAGGTTACCATCATCGCTAAACTTTATTCGACCAGTTACCTTAAGAAGAAATAAGTATTATATATATATTTGAGAGGTGAATAAAACCTCCCTTCAAACGCGAGAGTTCAATGAACAGGATTATCAAAGTATGGCAGTCCTTATAAGTGACATAGATAATTTTCCGCAAATTAACGCTGTTTGATCTCAATTTCGAATAAACGCATCTCGCCGAAAGTGACTGAACATTTAATAGAAAGTAATTTAAATTCTACTCTATGGTTGGATTTTACCGGTGAATTGTTTTACTTAATGACATTCATTGCGGAAAACGTGATACACATATAAACACGATACGATGTCACGTCGCGCGTCGTGCTACATAGTCTTGTCGTGCTACGACGTTGCGTAGTGCTACAAAGTCGCGTGATGCTACGACGCGGCATCATTTCACGATGCGTCGCGCGTCGTCGTATCGTACAAATCTACGACAAGCAACGTAAAAAAATTATGACATCGCGACGTGCTATGGTGAAAGGCAGAGGCAGCTATCAGTTCGGATAAGCAATTGTCCTATATACAGGTTCATAGATTAGTAACCGTTTACCAATGTAGGTATCTAAACAAAGTATTATAGCTTTGAAGGCTTTTTGAGTTTGAAATATAAAAAGTAGATATTTTATCCAATACCCACCGCGGGTTTGTAAGTTTCATAAGATTTGTGATGGATGAGGGCGGCTATGTGACGTAAATTTAGCAGATATCCATGAGTACATTGCCAAAAAAAGTACATTGTAAAAAGCTGTTGATTCGATCGCTAGCTAACTACCAAACTTCATAGAATCACTGTCTGGTCTTAATTTTGATTGTGGCGGAACGGAATGGAAACGAATGAAATTATTCATAGGATAATAAACTTTATTTGAATTGGATAATACACAAAATAAATACGAATAAAAAAAGTTGCGCGTCTTTCGCGGAATCCTCGCGAATTCTCGAGAATTTTCCTAGTTTGGAAGTCCCTAGAAAACATATATTATAAACACAAATGGATTTTAATATTAATGATACTACCACTACTGATATTACTGGGGCAACTTCCCCGTGACAGTAGGTTTAGGTCCGGAGTGGGTAGCCAAAGGACCACCCCCAAACCGTGAACATGTTTATTTTTCTTATAAAATTATTTAACTCAACGTAAACAGTATTAAAATTTGTATGTTGATTTACATTTTGCTGTTATATCGTTCTGCGTTTATAATATTTTGCATTCTATTTTAAGAGCAAATTTCACCACTGAAAGTAACCGCGTTCAATTCTTACTAAACTGGGTAACCACGCTTTACATTGAGCGGATTTCGCCAAAATGATAGGCAATTTGTCACGTTTTACTTGATTAATATAAGGGGGTAGTGTAAGCCGTATACGGGGCCCCATCAAGATCATCCTGAATACCCTGAAACCTCATCTGCAGGCCGGTATAGCTGTTAATTTACAGACGAAGCTCTGGCACTGGCTATTGCTCAGGGTTGGAAGTAGGTAAAAACCAAAATAGACAAAAAAACAGGAGTGTGAGAAATGTACAACAATAACACATTAATGTTGTTTATCCGACCGTATTCTCCAGAAACACCTCCGCAGTTATATTTAATTAATTTCCATTTTGTAATGAAAATATAGTTGGGACATTGTTTCACCAAATGAGCGATATGTCTAAATATAATTTGAATTTACGTAGATACTATTTTAAATATGGTTTGAGACAAAACGCAGTAAATAAGTATACTGGATGAATATAAAATGTGTAAAATTTATTCAAAGGTTTCATCCAAAGCCAGCACCTTCAAAGTCAAAGTCAAAAAACATTTATTCTGTATAGACCATTAATATGGCAATTACAAAACGTCAAAAAACCTGTTCGAAACGCGGCCCTGTCCTGAGAAGACTCCGGCAAGAAACTCAGCGGGCTGTTTTTTTTTGGTCTATTTACAAGTATATTTACTTAACCTAAGTACAATGTTTCGTTTGAGTAGCATAGAGAGAGCAAACAGTTCATATCCAAGCTTGTTTGTCGTCTAAATAGTGCATGGCTTATTATTCTGTGTGCTATTTCAGCCTACCTTATTAGTGCCACGAGGCCGATGGCACCAGCTTGTGCTACCTATTTATATTCTTTTTTATTCTAGCTTCTAGCTACGCTGCATTGCCGCTGGGAGATTCTCTTCACCTGCTATTTTAGCGGGCCACTTGGAAGTAATTACCTAGTGACAAACTGACCCGCACTTTTTCTATTTCCAGGGTTTTCGCACCATCATGGCGGTAGCGAGGCACACCAGCGGAGACCCTGGCACGCCGGCAACATCCCTAGCCCCGTGTCCACTAGCTAACGTTGCTGAAGTTTTTGGTCATTATTGCAAAAGTAGGCAGGTCACAGCCTTTGCAAGCAGCAGGAACAGATGCACAGAAACATAGATAAACAAGGAAGGATTGTTCACCATGCGGTCACTGACCGCGTGGCCCGCACAGGTTATTGTCCTTTTGACAAGCGTGAAAAGGGAAAGCATGCCTTGCGTATAAGCTACACAATTAAAACAAATAGATACTGCTCACGTAAAATGCAGCATCCCAATTGGAAAAATCCGTTCCCGCAGGGGGAACGCACAGGTAGATTTCGTGAAGCAATTAATATTATTTTATATAGAGAACTACGGACTTTAAACAGTTTAATTTTTTTTTCTCGAAAACGGTAACTTTTAGCGAAAAACTTTTCAGGCATTTATTTTAGACTTAAAAATGGCCTATCGATTAAAAATGCAAGAATGTTCACCGGTTAGAAGTTATGATTTTTTTTCCGAAAAATTTTGGTTTTTCCCCCCTCCACTTTTAGTTAAAGTTTTAATCTTATAGGTTTACAATTAAAAGTTGTTGGTATTCATGCATACTATGCGATAAAATTAGATCGGTTCGAATATCTTTCATGGAACGTGAAATTTTGAGGAAAAACTGATTTCCCAAAAAGTGAGGCCCTACCTTCCCCTTAGGCCGGATTCCACCCGTTCACGAACTTAAACTAAGTTTACACCCAAGCAATTTTTGACCGCAGTTTGAAAGAGATCGGGGCAAAAATGCGACCGTGAGAGTGCCGCAAATTTTGGGAAGTGGAACCATACATACATATATATAAATATATAAACTTTTTGACCAGTGGTCATTTCGGACTCAGGGGGTCATAACTAGACCTCCTATGAAGAAATTTTTTTTAAATTCGACAGTAGTCAAGAAACCAATAGGTAGATCGATTTCATCGAAATCTACCTAAAACTTTGCCACGACTACAGAGCTGTAGTGTGGCATGAAAACATTCCATATAATTCCAATACATGAATGAATGGTGGCAAGCCTCGTTCGCGTAAAAAACGAGGCTATGCCTGGAGTAGCTTAGCATAGCAGTGGGAACCTGGCGTGGCACCATTGGTGCAACGAGGCCAAGGGGAATATCCCTGGCGGGCCATTGGTACCATGTCACCTTCCAACACTAATGAACACTCTGTAATAAACGATTAGCACACATATTGTATAAATTGTTAAATTTTCACCAACGGCTCAGTACCAGGAGCTAGCCCGTGCTTGAGTAAGATGCGACCGCAGAAAATAGGGGTTTTCAAAACCGCTGCGCTCACATTTATAACCTTAGGTGACAGTAATTAAGTCGGGGTTCATAGAGAATATTCCACTACCGATAGAGTTGACCACAGCTAACCATAGACAGAGTTGATGAAAGAATACAGATAATATTAGTAGACTATGAATCGATATCCAACGAAAGAATCGACTACATATTCCACCAATATCCTTAAAAGAACAATGTGCATTGTTACAAGACTTCAAAAGACTAAGGAACAATATATACATACATAAATGTTGACTAATTAACTGTTCTGTCCTAATTAATTTAAGTGTAGAACGTTACGTGCGAACGTTAATTTATACCACCCATTTCTACGTAGCCTCATAACAATGTGCACCAATTATCGTCTAGGGAACGACTGGTAGCTACATCTACCCTGTTTAGTAGAATAGCTAAATATTTATATTGTACTAGCTATGCCCCGGGGCTTCACCCGTGACATACTTCACCCATGTGGCACCCATTTGTCCCATATTATGTTCGTAATTTATTAGTTCTACAATAATGTATGTGAATCGGCCCGATTTGTTGACATTTGTGATTACTCTCCGCTCTCCTAGGTAGTAGCGTCATGTATATGTAGAATAACCTTCCCCGATAAATGGGCTATCCAACACAAAATAATATTTTTTCAATTGGAACCAGTAGTTCCTGAGATTAGCGCGTTCAACCAAACAAACTGTCCGGCTATATAATATTAAAGTATAGATACAGTAGCTGTTTTTTTTAACCGACTTCCGATAAAAAGAGGTTCTAAATTTGGTTGGATTCATTTTTAATTTACCATTAGTTATAACTAATTAATAGTTGTAGTAAAACACTTCTTTTCATTGAAAGGGTTATAATAAAAGTATTTTTATAATTTTTTTACCTATTTTTAACTTGCGTCGCCACGCTGCTTCACCCACTGAAGACCTGATCTCGTGGTTAAATCGAAATAAAAAGTAGCACATGTTAGTTAGGAATAATGTAGTATTCTAATAGTGAAAAAAAAATTTAAATCGGTTTTGTGGTTACATACATATACATAACTTCATGCCTGTATCCCTGAAGGGGTAGGCAGAGGTGTATTCGCCAGTTATGTTTTAGGTCCTGATGTAATAGGGGGCGAGCCTGTTGCCATCTACCGGGCACATTACTAAGGGAGCGATAATTATCATTTTTTAATACACACATAACTACGAAAAGTCAGAGGTGGGTGCCCGGGGCGACTGGGTATCGAACTCGAGATCTCGTCTCGGCAGTCCATTACGTACGCCATTGGCCATCGCCGTTTTTTTCAGGGTTTATCGATTACAAAAAGAAAACCAAATCTTTCCTCTTTATAACATAAGTGTAGATAAGGCATAAAGGCATCAATTTATTATTACTGATTTAAAGAATTATTAATAGTTTAACCAGAAATAATACCGAAAGCGTGTGATATCCAGATATATAAAGTCGGTAGGTAATGATTTTCAAATTCAAACGACTGAATAATTGACTTCGATGGCGTCATATTATTAAGTTTATAATTAGTTCGTCAATGTGTTGTAAATTAATGTACCTACGTCAACTACTTTACTCTCCCTTATAATTTATTCGTCAAATTGACAATTATATTGATGTTATAACTTTGGCGCATACATCTAGAAAATTATGGTTACATTAGATGTATAGTAAACGCACTAGAAATGACAATACAAGGCTTTATTTTAAAGAGCGCCTTTATAGAAGGTGCCGTAATCCTACTATCCTACTCATATTATAAGCGTGAAAGTTTGTGATGATGTGTTTGTGATAATCTCAACCACGCTCAAACGGCTTAACCGATCTGGCTGAAATTTTGTTCAGGTATAGATTATAGTCTGGAATAAATAAAAGGCTTTTTACCCTGGGAATAGGTCCCCATGGGTTGCGGGAATGGGATCAAAATTCCATGTGGGTGGAGACGCGGGTTTATAAATTGTGGAATTTGTGTAGTGCCGCTGCCCAGTACGACTCTGCTCGGACGCTTCTAGAATAATCTCTATTTCAATATGAGGCTTATTAATTAACCATCTATGAGGATAGCTTCTAATCTTCTAATCATACCTTAGAGTATAATTTGTGACACTGTACGCGTTATATTAATTAATAACTGTGGAGTGGATATTAATTTAGAGAACACACTGCAAACTGCGAATTACTCAGTATCAAATAATACTCAGTGATTCGCAACACTACTTTACTAAACAAACTTCTTTCGCGACTTTGTTCACTTTCGCTTCGCAATTGCAAAATCGAGTAAGTAAAGTAAGGGTTATGTCGGGCTTGAACCGAGTAAAACCGCATGCCGTCTCGGGTCTTCAAATGATCCCTCGCACCGGGACTGACCCAGGGCCATCTACGGTTTTAAGATGGCCCCCTAGGGTGTGGGAACCAGTGTCCCCAACTTGCCCCGAACAGGGGGGCGCCACACCAAAACAGGAAGTACCCTTTTTTTTTCGTGCGGAAATCCCTTCGGATACCCCCCCCCGCCGGTCAGCGGGGGTGGTTATGTCGGGCTTGAACCCGCAACAACTTTGTAAAATAAGAAAAGAAAATGAAAATTAATAACGATAACATTTCTGTCCTCTCTTGCTAGGTTATGAAATTGCACAGGTGACTTTGGAAAAAGACTAAGAACGTCGACGATGTTATTTTATTTGTTCACTGACTGATTCTCTGGTAGGAGAAGGAGACCACGGGCTCGATATCCAGGCAAAGTTTTTCTACAAGAAATTCATCTGTCATGTGAGACCTATATGGACCTATATAGGAGGACCTACAGGGTGCCCGGCAGTGGACACTTGGGGAGGACACCGTGTGGCTTAAGTCGGTCCGATTCCGACACACCCATCTCACCCGTGGGGTTTTCCACGCGTAAAAAAGACCTATATGAAGTGATCTTACTATCTACTTTGAAGTGCGTTTTTATCTTTAAGATTGCTATCCTCTCGCAAATTTGAACACGCTCGGGTATGCGTATCTGCAAATTATACATAGAAGCAAGGCTATGTGTCTATTTTTTTTTTTTTTTTTTTTATCTTTATTTGTTTAGGAGCTTTTAGCCTAAAAGGCCATGCCAGCTCCATCGTACCCTGAGCTTACATATGACTTAAAATTATCTATCCTACTTGTACACTACGCTTTCAAAATCTCATATGTCATTTTATAAATTAGAATAGCAGCTTCAGAGAGAGGTTGAGCCAGAATGCTATTGAACCTCCCAATATCCATCGATCGTATATCAGCAACTTCCAATAAAGCCACTCTCAATACCCGTGTTCGGACACACTCCACCAACAGATGATGTACATCCTCAGAAGTGCCGCACTCTGCACAATTTGGGCTGGCACTTTTCCCCATCAGATGCAAAAACCTATTGAGTGGAGCATGTCCGGAGCGAAGTCTATGAGCTATCACCACGTATTTTCTATTAAGGTTGGTATTAGTGAACCAAGGGACATGGGGAGGCTCACTTTGCACCGTTTTGTACCAGATACCTTTGTTAAGCGATCGTTCGTTAAAGTACTCTTTCCATTCTAATTTGTGTCTAGCTTTATATTTAGCCAAAAGCTCAAAATCACTTGAAAATACATTAATACTAGTACCTTCAGATATAGCTTTCTTTGCCAACCGATCTAATTTCTCATTTCCCGGTAATCCAACATGTGACGGAACCCATTGCAATATCAGTTCAATATTATTTGTCGTAAAGTGTAGAATCTGTTTCAAAATAACATAAGCTATCGATACACCTCTGTAGCTAGAGGCGCATCGAGCTATATGTTGGAGTGCACTCCTACTGTCAACAAAAACTACGTTTCTACTATTATCAGATGAAGTCTGTATGTATCGTAAAGCTTCTGATATTGCAACGAGCTCCGTCGTCATTACACATAGGTCACCATTCAACATCTTGAACATATTTCCATAGTCATGATTAGAATCATAAAATGCAGCCCCACAAACACCATCTTTTTTAGACCCATCGGTATAGACTTTAAGCCAACCACTGTATTTAATACCAATTTCTTTTAGTACATTATATTTTAGGTAATTTAATTCATAGGAACTCTTACTTAAATTTAAATCCTCCAGATGATCTCTTATTACCTTTTCAGTGTCTATATTGGAAACCCAGGTTTCAAGGCTAAACATCTCTAAAGGAAATCTAGACGATATCATTTCATTTTTAGTATTGTTGTACACAATAACAAGTAATGGAAGCTTTTTATTTTGCCAGTATCTTCCTGTACAGTAGCTGGCTAAACTGTTCAATAATTCTATGGTATTATCATTTTTATAAGACTGAGCTTTCAAACAGTACTTAGTAGCCAAATACTTCCGTCTTAGACTCAGATTAGGGATACACAGCTCACATTCCATGCTATGTATGGGAGTAGTACGTATAAAGTCACCTATAATCCTTAGTGCCTGATTTTGTACCTTATCCAATTTAGCCAGGTGAGTATTCGCACTGTTAGCATACAGAAAGCTTGAATAATCAATTCTTATTCTTATTAATGCTATATACAGTCTACGGAGATGTTTCGGATGAACACCCCAAGATGCCCCGGCTAGCACTTTTAGTAAGCTTAAAAATCTTTGAGTTTTGTCCCATGTCTCATTGATATGTTTTCCCCATCGTAAGCTAGAGTCTAACCATAGACCGAGATATTTTATGTTGTCTACTGCATTTACCGGCGTTCCATTTATGTTTAAATTCACCTGTTGTCTCCTTCGACCCCTACTAAATATACAGACTTTCGATTTACTACTGGAAAGTTCTAAGCCTAGGTTATTTAGCATTACAATAAAAATATCTAATGCACTTTGTATCTCCGTTACACTATCTTTAAGAGACCTACAACTCGTATAAATTACAAAGTCATCTGCGTATTGTCCAATCATAACATTAGTAATATTCTGACAAATCTTATGTGTAACAATATTAAAAATTAACGGGGAGAGTGGATCACCTTGAGCTATACCTTTACTTGCCCACCTTGTTAAATAATAAGGGCTTCCTCCTTGTTCTATTTTGATTTTAAGGTGTCTTTCCTTCAAAAAGTCCCACAAATATTTACAAATTTTCTTTCCTACATTAATTCCATCTAGGGCGGAAATAACTTTGTCTACAGCAACATTACTATACGCATTTTCGATATCTAAGAAGCAGGCCATCGTAGGTAAGTTCATCGAAAAACCCAACTGTATCTGACATACCAAACGTACCAGACTATCCAAACAAGACTGTGACCGTCGAAATCCTATGGTATTTCTTGACAAAATATTATTTTTTTCAACGTACCATTCTATTCGTTTACACAAAAGAGTATGAAACAATTTGCATGTACAGGAAATTAAAGAGATAGGTCTCAATTTGACAGGAACGTTTGATGCTACATTATTTTTAGGAATAGGGATTATTTGTATATCACGCCATTGTGTGGGAACATAACCAGTTTCTAAGATCAAATCATAGATTTGTAATAGATATAGTTTTGCTATCTTTGGGAGATTGAAAATCATGGAATGAGTAATTTGATCTAATCCCGGCGCTGTATCCTTTTTTTTAATAATCCTCATCAATTCTTGATGTGTAAATTTAGACTCTAGGGTTAGATTCTCCGATTCTAATAAAGGCATTACAGGCAAGACAAAATCGGGAGTGAGGCTCCTTACTAAGTTATTGATGTGACATTCAGGGGCAATAAATCTAGCTGCTCTTTGGCCTTTCATCCAGCGCATACGCTTCCACATGTCTGCAACCGATGACGATTCATCGATATCACTACAAAACTGCCTAAATCCTTCAGTCTTAGCTCGCTTAAGCAATCGATTTGTTTCAATTATTTGGTTTTTTAATATATCAAGGTTGTACGGTATCGGATTCCGCCTAAATTTTGATAGCGCTAATCTACGTCGAGCAACTGATTCCGAGAGCTGTGAACTCCAATAAGGTCTTGGTTTAAAATTAGACAAAGGGTTCGAACATATCTTGATACCTGGAATACTCTTATCAGCAGCAGAATTAATCCTATTAATAAAAAGGTCATAATTCATTTGAGCATTATCTGAAATAACTATAGGGGGCGTAAAGGCTTCTTTTAAGGCTTCCCTATAAAGTGACCAATTAGCTTTTTTGAAGTTCCGCATCTGAACTAAGTTCCTATTTATATTAATATTAAAATTTTGAAGAACAATTTTAATTATTATATGATCGCTTCCTAAGTTTTCATTGGTTGTATTCCAATCAAAATTAATCGCAATGTCAGACGATACGAAGGTAATATCGGGAGAAGACTTCTGTAGTACTCTATTGACTAATTTAATTCGTGTCGCATTACCATTATTTAGTGCAATGAAGCCATTATCTAATGATGAGTCCTTTAAGTGTATACCCCTTGTGTCGTTTTTATATGACCAATTAGTGTGATGACCATTGAAATCTCCTGCAATTAAGGATTTTTGCCCATACGTACTAAAGAGAGTATCCCAATCTGATTGACTGGTTCTAACACTAGAAGGACAATATATACTAACTATGTTTTCCAAATATGAACAGTTTAACAACTTTACATGTATAACTTCAATTCCTGTATTACTAAGTGTAAATGTAGATGCCTGAACTCTTAGTGAGTTATGAGTGATTATTGCCACACCGCCATGAAGACCGTACCTATCATTTCTAAAAATACTATATCCGCTAATTCGCATAGGAGATTCTGGTTCCAACCAAGTTTCGCTTATAATAGCAATATGTATTTTTTCCTGTGATAATAAAGACTCAAAACTCACTAGTTTGGGCTTCAAACTCTGAGAGTTCCATTGAAATATTGACAAACGGGATGCTAGATGACTATTAGCCATAAAAGAGCTTTAAAATTATTTTTAACCACTCACAGTTAATGCCCGATTCCATGATAAAATATTTAGCTGCATTTATCACTATTTTACAAATATGAGTCACTTTTTCTTCTAGAGTCTTATCTGAAAAGGCGGTTTCTTTTATTTTTTTTAATATTTCCCAAAATGAGTAACCGTGTGGTCTATTTGTCTTTGAACTAAAACTGACACCTGCCTTGACCTGGTCTTGATTAGATTCAGCATGAAAACTTTGCTCCTCAACATGAAAAGTACTTGACGAAGTATCCATGTTAATCGTTTTTTTTTAATTTACTTTGGTATTGCTATGTTTTTGTATGGTTCCCTTATTAGGTCCCTGTTTTTCAATGTTTTTTATTAAAATATCCCTGTAACAAGGGATCTGAACCTCCTTTTCTTCTCCTCTCTCGGTATTTTTGCTTGAAACTGACTCTTTATCGCCATCCTGATGCTCATTGCTATATACCAACCCACTTTTCTGTATCTCATTTTCCATAAGGAAAATACTCAGGGCTTTTTTATAAGTACAGTTTTCTGTAGACATAATTTTCCGAATGGCTTTTTCTTTCAAGAACACTGGGCAGGTTTTATTAAAGGACATGTGTTCACCTTTACAGTTGATGCAACAATATTGAATGATATCGCAGTTAGTGTGAGATCCACCACATTTAGGACACACAGGTTTTTTGGTACATTGACGTAATAGATGTCCAAATTTCCAACAATTTTAACATTGTGTTACTGGAAACGTATATAGTTCTACTTTTAATTTACATCCCCAGGCTTCCACCGCTGCCGGGAGAGTTGGACTTCTAAAACAAATACGGACCGTCTCGCTTTCCACCCACTTTCCTTCTTCTGTCGATCTCTTCAATCTCTTCACAGATATTATTTCGTGTTCGCAAGTAAACATGTCGATTAACTCCTTTTCCGTAACCTCCAACTCAATATTTCTTATTATTCCGTAGGATAAGTTTACTTGTTCAGATAATTGACATCTATATCCTAATTCTTTGAATTTGTCACATGCAAACAATTTGTCCACATCTTCCTTTTTTTCGAACTGAATGCGCACTCTAAAAGGATTTTTGTAACTTATCTTTGTAATTCCTTGTATACCTTCGGCTTTGAATAGTTTTGCTAAGCCTATTTGTTTAAGTAATGCATCTTTTGAAGATATATAAACTTCTAAACCATTACTTGATTTGATTTTTGGTTATAACCAAAATTCTCGGAGGAACTACGGTTTAGCCGCTTTGGATTTCTTCTAACTGTTATAAACTCCTCTTCATCAGAATACTCCTCACTTTCGTCTCTTATTCTCCTGCGTCCTGTCCCTCCCACCTGTGATGAAACATTATTGCCACACTGCATCCTGTTTTCTTGACTACTGAAACTTATCTCTTTTTCTACTTGTTGCTCACTAATCACTACATTTGTACTATTTAAACTCGGTAAAATGTGATCATCAGAATCACACATATCTTATTACAAAAATTAAGAAGCGGGTAGATTTAAAAAAAGTTATCATCGCGACCAACACGTCCACCCATAACGAAGCGTGGCACGCGACTGTATGTGTCTATGAAAATGCTGATACGCAGAGCTATTATTCGCCCACGTAAGATAGAAATTGGATCGAAAAATAGAAAATAAATATATGGTAAACCAAAGTCAAGTTTATAGAGATTCTAACATAAACATAACATAACTTCACGCCTGTATCCCCGAAGGGGTAGGCAGAGTGTATTGCACACCCACGATTCGCCAGTTATGTTTAGGTCCCAATGTAATAGGGGGCGAGCCTATTGCCATCTACCGGGCACATTACTAAGCGAGCGATAATCAACATTTTAATACACACATAAGTACGAAAAGTCAGAGGTGTGTGCCCGGGGCGACTGGGGATCGAACTCGAGACCTCGTCTCGGCAATCCGTTACGTACACCACTGTGCTATCGCCGCTAATTTAATTAATGAGATAAATTATAAGATTCTGTTATTGTATATTATGTGTATTCGAAACATTATCATTGTTAGAGTCGCTAGCAAAGTCCAAATATATCATTTGGTATCAACACATTGAATTGGATTGATGGTAGTTACACGGTACACGGGAGCGGGGCCAGTTTCCGAAATTGTGGAAGATGGGGAAACTGGTCCTCATCCGAAAGGAGGGGCGCCCGGCGGACTCACCGTCCGCCTACCGGCCCATAGTGTTGCTCGACGAGGTGTGCAAGCTCTTTGAAAGAGTAATTGCGGAGGATGCAGTAGCCCGGGGTGAGGTGATGTTGGCGGTGTCCCTGGACATCGCCAACGCGTTCAACACCTTGCCCTGGAGTTGCATTAGGGAGGCGCTCGTGTATCACGAAGTGCCTCTCTACCTCCGCCGCATATAGTCGGGGCGTATTTGACGGAGAGAGCCGTCTTCTACCGAACCGTGACTGGTCTCGGCCGGCTTCGCGGTGAGCTCGCAGACGGTGCCGCCGTCACGTGCTACGCGGACGACACGCTCGTGACGGCGTGCGGAGCGACGTACCGCGAAGCGACCCTGAAGGCCACGACCGCGGTTGCCCAAGTCGTGGAGCGGATCCGGCGGCTGGGTCTCGAGGTGACTCTGCATAAAACCGAAGCCCTGTTCTTTCATGGGTCTCGGAGCAAGCCACCTGAGGGATCCAGTCTCATCGTGGGAGGTAATCGCATCGGCATCAAGCCCCAAATGAAATATTTGGGGCTCGTGCTCGGCAGCCAATGGGACTTCGGAGAGCACATCCTAAGTCTGGCCCCCAAACTGAAGGGCACAGCTCTTACTCTGGCGCGTCTGCTGCGGGCGACCAAGCGCAGGGCACGCTGCAATAGCGGTGGTAAGGCCCATCATGGAGGATTGGCTAGAGAGGCGACACGGAAGCCTCTCGTACCGACTGACGCAGGTGATCTCCGGGAAGGGGTGCTTCGGGGACCACCTGCATCGGATCAGGAAGGAGCCAACGCCTGAGTGTCATCACTGCGATGCGAGCGAGGACTCAGGGCTGCACACACTGGCGGACTGCCCGGCGTGACCTCGTGGTAGCCATCGGGGTGGGAGTCCTCTCGCTCGGCAGCATGATTGTGGCAATGGTGCGGAGCGCGAGCGAGTGGGCCGCCGCCATCACCTTCTGCGACTGCCCGCAACTTGCTCGCCGCGCGTCGCAGGCGACTCAGGCGCCGGAGGTCGCTTAACGACCTCCGTCCTCCATGAGCGCAGGCCTGGGGGTGACAGGTGAGGCTGCCTGTCACCCCAGCAGAAGCAGGCCGGGACGGTGAGGCGACTAGCGCCCCTCCCCCAAACCGGGGCAGGACGGGGACACCGTGGTTCCCAAACCCGAGGGGGCCATCTCGAAACCGGAGATGGCCCAGGGTCAGTCGGGGTGCGAGGGATATGCTCTATGGGCAACCTTACACCTCGGCGTCTGTAGACCCGAGACGGGACGTAGTCGGTTCGAGCTCGACATAACCGCCCCCGCTGGCACGCGGGGGGGTATCCGAAGGGATTTCCGCACGATAAAAAAAAAAAAAAAAAGTATACGGTACACGATTATGGTACAAGCAACATTCAACAAGCGCCACTCATATCCAACCAACTAGAATTATACTTCGTAGAATAAAAAATAAAAAATCAATTTTTATTATATATTACAATAAAAAAAACAATTATTTCCTTAGAAATTATTACTATATAGTTAATATATATTAAGCCATTATTTTACCTTGCATTACGGTATCCATTATTTATTCTATAATCTATTGCGAGTTATCACCTCAAGTCGTCAATCAATTAATATTGAAATTCTACTCGTTCCCCTAGCTGTTATTGTTGTTTTAATCCTCTAGGGACAAGTCGTCACTTTGTGAACCGTACAGGTCGATATCTTATTATTATTCATAATAATTCTCGGACAAATTGGCTTAATATTTTTTCATTCGCCCAATACCTTTCAAAGTATCTATATCAAACTGTGTTTTTTTTTTATACCACTAAGGTCGCAGACATGCACACGGCCCACCTGATGGGAAGCGGTTACCGCGGCCTATGGACGTGTGCAACACCAGTGGCGTCATACTCGTGCTGCCGACCCTGTAAAGGAAAGGGGATGGGAAAGGAGTTTGGGAGGGAATGGGAAAGGAGTTTGGGAGGGGATGGGAAAGGAGTTTGGGCTCCGGCACTCTCACTCACCAAACGGAACGCAACAGTTCAAATACTGTTACTTGGCGTTGATATTCTGTGAGAGGGTGGTTTCATTCAAATTACTGTCCCACGTTAAACACTCTACTTTTCACTTTGAATGCGAGGAAAAAAAACGACGTTCTATACAAAATTATAATAGGTATTTATAATAAAGTTTCTTAAAATTACGTATGAATCGTTAATCTAACCTAAGAAAAGTTAAAAGTGCAATTTGTACATTTATTTACATTTAAATGTATGGTTTTCCCCGGTATATTAAGGCGTTAATTCTTCTCCACTGGATGACATATTTGGTCCGTAATTTTTTAAGTTGCACAATTAATTGGTGTAGGTAATTGGTGATTACAACGCAAGCTTAATACGAATAATCTATTCAAAATTCAAATTGTAAAGAAATTTGTCCCGCGGTTTTTTTTTTGTTAGGTGACGTACGCTTTAAATGTTTGCATATTTAGCCAACAGATTCAAACTTGAAAAATAATTTAAAACTAATTGGAAATTTATAATAAAATGAATTAATTCTTAATACTTACATAATAATTAATTAAATTAATATCATTAATCCTATTTCACGAAATAAATGGGTTTTTTAGATTTTTTCAAATGTCATTTTGAGGTTATTTCTATACACAATCACTAAAAAGGTGATAATCCTCCCATTTACAAACACCGTGATTGGCTGTATAGAAGTTTTCAAAGTAAATTTTAAAAAAATTACTTTAGTCCCTAGAGATTAATAAGGAACTTTAGTCCCGATATGCAGAGACTAAAGTAACATTTTAAGAGCATGAGAAGTGAAAAAGTTTATTTCTAACTCCAAAAGTTTTGTAAAAAGGTAACAACGCATATACAATAAAGCAAACGACCAAAATAATATTTTCTATTTGAAACAGATACGCTTGTACAGCTCAAAGGGAACAATTCTGTTCCCTAGACGTGCGTCGCAATGGTGAAATCTGTTGTCATTATTTCGGTATTATCCATTCGCCTCCGCATAATAATATATATAGTAGTAATATTATCTAGTAGATCTAGTTACAGAACTAGGTACACATTGACGAGAAGATTGACCAACTGGTTGTCGTTTCTCTTCGTCAGCATTGACATCAATATTTTAGATTTTAGTTTCAGTTTGGTTTATTCTTCACGATTAACTACTTCAAGAAGGTTTTGACTTTCAATATGTTTTTTTTTTCGTAGCTACCGCCACCCCATTTGCATAGTTACTCCTTAAAGACTTTTGAATTAAAACGAAAACCTCCACTTTTAACGCCGGTTCACCTGTGATTGTGCACATTTACGACTCCGAAACGGTTTACCAACATTCCCTCCAACCTTCCCATGGTCATTCCTGCCTCACGGCGTACTGACCGAATCACGGGAGAGCGCCCGTTGCGGTCTGCTTATAGCCTTCTCCGCGGGTGCTGTCTTGACTCCCTACAAATTCTTTATCCGTCCCCAGCCGAATTCTCCCCCAACGGGGCTGGCTTTCTACTCTTGAAAAGAAGCATTACCCCCCTAATGGGGCTGACAAACGCTACGCTCCCTGATGGCCAGCTGGTGTCCCTCCTCCGCAATTAGTCCAGCACGAAAGACCTCCAGGTTGGCAGGTAGAACCCCTGCAAGCACTGGCAGCGCTGCGGTACTACACGATCTGTAGGCCTTCGTCAGTGAAATTAATGCAGGCCGCTGTGATCTAAGCAGATTTCGTTTGACCACGAAGTTGGACGAGCGTCGGTACCATACGGCCGCAGCATAGGTAACTGTAGCAACATAGGTCCCTGCATACAGGACTCTAAGTGCCGGAAACTTGATCCCCCATCTAGTGGCTGAGACACGCGATACCTTGCCGAAGCAATTTGCGGCTTTTTCACCAATAAAAATAGCATGCGGACCATAGGACCTAGCCCCGTCCAGAGTAACACCGAGCACCCTAGCCTGTGATACATGCGCGATCGAGGCGCCGTCCATCCGAATGGTTGGCGGCCTTTTAAAGTTACCTTTGTAAGTCAACGCTAAAGACTTACCGGGTGAGAAACCCAGACGGTTTGGGGCGCCCCACCCGGATATAGCCCTCAGCGTGACGTCAGCGTGCCGCTCAATCTCATCTCGAGAAGTCGCCTCGATAACGACAGTCACATCGTCGGCGTACGCAATCAGATGCATTCCTTCGGGCAATGGCAGCAGAAGGAGGTCATTAAGGAGGAGGTTCCAAAGTGTCGGGCCTAGAACAGATCCTTGTGGACACCCCATGGTGTTGGATTTCCATGAAGATTTGGTGCCTGTGATGAAACCAACACGACGATTGGTAAAATAGCTAACTATGATTCTATACAGGTTCGGTGGAGATCCACCCTGTTTGAGTTTAAGTAGAATCATGGGCCACCACGCGTTGTCAAAAGCACCAGAGATGTCCAGAAAGATGAGCTGTACATATGTAGCTGTTGAATTATCGACAATCGAGTTCAATTGGCTTAGTGCCGTAACCGTGGAGCATCCGCGACTGAATCCATGTTGTGACTCCGAGATATTTTTGTACAGACAGGGCGCGCAAGCAACTATGGTACGTTCAAGAATCTTACCCAAAATGGGTAGTAACGTTATGGGTCTGTACGCTTTCGGGTCGCTGAGAGGCTTACCATTTCCCTTTGGCAGGACGATGAGCCGTCCCACCTTCCAGTGATCAGGAAATACGCCCTCCTCAATACACTTACCGTACATTAATAACATCTCCGACCATGTAGCTTTCCAGGCCCACTTGATAATGACTGATGTAAGGCCATCCATACCCGGTGCCGTCCTAGGAAGGGAGCGCACTATGCGTTCAACTGTATCCCTATCGGGGGCAGGCATGTCCTTGCCGGAGGGTGCGAGTGCAGCTGCTATACGCACCTCGCGATGGTAGGATGTATCCGCACCGGGTATGTCATCCGGGTAGAGTGACAACAAAAGCTTATCCATAGTGGCCCCCGTTGACGAAGTATACCCCTCAGCCAAACGCGTGCCATAGAGAATATTTTGCGGGGGCTTCGCGCGGCCACTAGCCTCCCTGTATGCCAGACCCCATGGGTCATCGTTCCCCGAGTCAGCCAGTTTGCGGAAAAACTCCACCTCCGCCGCTCTCATAGCAACCTTATACTCGCCCCGTAGGGAACGTAGGGTATCGTGGTGTGAGTCTTGGAGAGGGCTTTCATCCCGCTTGGAACGATGCCATATTCTTCGGGCACGGCATACCCTGCGGCGATAGTCGTCCAGTGTTGGGGACCACCATTCGTATTTCCCATTGGTGTTCTTAGCGCGTTTCCCCAGGTATTCCCTAGCGGTGCAGAGGAGGGTGTCTGAGTAGCGCACGCTATATTCAGAGGCCGAAAGACCAGGATGTAGCTTGCCCATTCTAGCGTGTAGAGCGGAGCAGAAGGAGGGCCAATTGAGTCCCCGCACTCTGAACTGGTCAGGGGTTGTCACTGACATGCTACACGCCTCCCCCGCACCATCCCCAGCAATGACATAAGTTATCAGCTGATGATCTGCCATACTTTCACCCTCATGTACAGTCCACTCGCACACATTAACTCCTCTAGTTGAGAGAGTTAGATCAATGTTAGACATTCCCGTCGGACCGTTGAATGTAGGATGCTGCCCTGGGGCGTTATGCAACAGTAAAGTAATCCCTCCATTTGGTTCCTCCTGTGCTCAACATCTGGTCCCCTTCCAGTGTACTGACGCCTTTCATAGAACCACATAGGTGAGTGGACATTACTGTCCACTCCAATGAGAACAGGACCCCGTGGGAGTCGTTGTAAGACGGATTCCAAGTGGGCTATGTGTAGACTGATATCGTCTTTGTACTGGAAGTATGCCGAGACTAAGTGCATGCCAACATTCCCGTGTGCGAGATGGATCACGCAGCAGTGTTCGTTACTCAGATGTTCGAGCAGCGTTACCGCAATGGAGCGGTTGAAAACAACGAATCCTGCCTTAGGGCTACGTCCACACTGCAGGATCCCAGCACGGTTCTGGTACTGTTCCTGGACCAACAGTCGATTGGTCCATGAAACGTTGGTCAACATTATCTTTAAACCATAAACTTTTCGTCCAATGGACTTTTCATTCACGAACGTTTCGCCAGCATTACTCTACTTCAGTGAATGCAGAACCAACAGAATGTTTTGACCAATAACTTTTCACCCAAAGAACAATTGGCCCATGGACTGTTCCCCAAGAGAACGGTTCGTCAGTGAGCGTTAAGTAATCTCTACAAGCAACAATAGCCTAGGGGGAAGTCACAGGTGGTAGGTCCGTACCTATATATCCTACTAAATATTATAAATGAAAAAAATTGCGTCGGACTTTTCGCGCTATAGGTTACATAATCGCAACTACTTTAATTTTAAGACCTTAGATTAAGAAAATTTCGTAACTCTTTGTTTTCCAGAATAAATAAAATTAAAAAGATTAAGTTTTTTTTTTTATATTTAGGACTCATCAATTTGACTTCACCTCGCCTGATGGTAAGCTGAAGGTAAAGTCTCAGGAAATACAGTCACCATTACATACACGTACCATGTTAACAATGGTGGCACTCAGCTTGACGGCCTCATCAGAAGAGGATTGTCGTCGCAGCACCGCGTGACACCCACCGGTCCCACCAGTGCTGCGACCACAATCCCCCTGCCCGGCTATGCACTTGCTGACCCCTGAACGCAATCAAACCGAAATTCGATTACTATGAAGGGTTTTTCGCAATCGTGCACGGTGGTACCTACCCGGCCGAATTTTGTGACAAATTTGTGTCATCAAATTTCTACCACCAGTCAAACTTACAAAGAAAAGAGTAGCTCCATGTTTATATTTGAATACTTGTTGCGGGAAATCGTTGTCTGTATTTTCGCAGAGAAGGGTTCTCATGTTTCATCGTAAATTCAGTTTGGAAGGGAAGACCATAAGGGAGACGGTTTCAAGCAAATTTTAATGACTCTGCCTTTATCTCTATTGTAGAAACATTATCATATTAGCCATCATTATTAGTTTCTAGCAAAGATCAAAATAATACTAGAAGGTAGGAGGGTTTTTGGTCCTTTAAGGTACAATCCATAACTCCTACGTCACCATCAAGGGTCAGGGTTAGAAGGTCAGATGGCTGCCACTCCTGTAAAAGTCAAGATAACCAAAATAAAAATAAAGAGTAGAAGAGCGGACTTAAAGTAAAAACTTTAATGCTAACGTTTTCAAGATAGTGTGGTAGCTTAACTTATTGCATAGAGTAAACTTATTGATAAGAACTCGAAGTGTGCTGTTAAAGTGAAAACATCTCAAAAAATTGGTTAATTTCTAGCGGAGCTTCGAGTTAACAAACAACAAAAAATTATAATACAATATACCAATAAGTTTGTTTACAAAACCTACAACAGAACAAAGGCAAAAACCGGATCCTCTGTGCGTGTGAGTCACGTCATGGCCCAGAAGACTTCCGTTTACATCTCACCCTTGTACTTAGATCATCGTAGCCCCTTGGGAGTCGAATTACTACTTATTACTTAGGCATCTTGGTAGAAATAATATAATTAATCCTAGACAGTTTGCTTATCTTAAAAAAGTGGGCACAGCAGATGCTATAAACACGTTAGTAAATGATGCTCTAACTAGGCTAAACGATAAGCAAAAAGTTGCAGGCATTTTTCTTGACATGAGCTCTGCTTTCGATGCAGTTAGACATGATCTACTGATTGAAAAGTTAGAGCACTACGGCGTGAGGGGCGCAGCTAGGCATCTCTTTAGCTCATATCTGAGCAACAGACAAATGTTCGTAGAGATCAAGTCCAACAGTTACGAGCAATCTGGAACGATTCGAACTAAATTTGCTAAAACTTTTAAATCCAGGCTTGTCAAAATAAAAACAGGGGTTCCTCAAGGATCGATACTAGGTCCTATATTTTTCATTATTTTTATCAATGACCTGATCAATACTGTGATGAATAAGTTACCGGAACAGGTGAAACTTACCGTATTTGCCGACGATACCAACGCAATTGTATCGGCGAATAACATTATAGATTTAAATAAAAGAGTAAATTTGGCACTGGGGCATCTCAATGAATGGTTTACATTAAACTGCCTGAAAATAAACAGCAGCAAATCCAATATCATATTATTTAAATCCACTAGTAAAACGTCAGATGTACTGGCTTGTGAACTTAAGGGTGACAGGATAGTCACAGTTAATGAAGTAAAATTCTTGGGTGTATATATCGACTGTTCTTTGAAGTGGAAATGTGAATTGGCAAGCATAGAGGCTGGTATTCATTCGGCCTGTTATGTATTGAGAAGCCTTAGAGATGTTGTGCACATGGAACAGCTAAGAGGTGTGTACTTCGCCTTAGTAGAATCAAAATTGAGGTATAGTATTATTTTCTGGGGGGGTAGTTATGAGTACAATATTCACAAAGCTTTCGTTGCACAGAAGAGGGCCATTAGAACCATGGTACGCATAGACCAGCAGCAGTCCTGTGTAGAATATTTTAGGGAACTAAAAATCTTAACAGTTCCTTGTCTGTATATTCTAGTTTTATTGACTTTTTTTGCCAAGAACTTACATAATTTTGAAAGTGAAGAAGGTAGACGGGAACGTGAAAGTACGAGAAGGAAACATATGCCTTTATTGATTGCACCCACTCTTAATGTAGTTAAACATAGCGTGTCTTATAGTGCAGTCAAACTATTTAACAGTCTTCCCCTAGAAATAAGAAGCGCTGTATATAAAAAGGAGTTTGAAGCCGTACTTAAGGGTTTTCTTCTGGAGAGTTGTTTCTACTCACTTGACGAATTTGTAAAATGACATAGAGGATGCGCGCAATGAAATTTTTCTTTTTTATGAATATTTGTAATTGGTATTATATTATGTTTTTGTAAATAATATTTGCAATGATGGGTACATGGTTCTCTATATGCACAACTTTTGACATGTTCACTTCTCTAATTTAATTTAATTTTTATCATTTTTATTTATTTTTTTGATACAATATAATTTTATCAATTAATTCTTGACATCATAATTAATAATGTATTATTTAATATTTTAATTTTATTTGATTTGTTTTATTTTTTTTTAGCTTATGATTTTTATTGTGTTTTTATCATAAGTTTGTAATTTTCAATACAATGTAAATTGTTTATGAAATAAATAAATGAAATTAGAACACTTTTCGTAAGGTATCAATGAACTACATGCAGACATGACTAGGACAGGAAAGATTGAGACGTCACTCCACCAAATGTATGGTAAAAAATGTTGTGCTGGCCGCAAATAATTGGGACCGTGGTAGACTAAAGAGCATAATGTGAAGCAAATCTTATGCCAAGAAAGGAAAGGAAACTAGTCAATGACCTCATTTTTTAGCGACATCTATTATAAGTTCTCCTAAACTAATTTTGGATTCAAAAGATGGCGTCGCGTCGGCTACAATATATTTTAATGTTTTGTGACAATAGTGGTTAGAGAAAATTAGCAATGTTTCTTTTTCACTAATTGGTAATGTAAGTTAATAATTTATATCCACATATTTCATATATTTTATTTTATTTTCAACTAAAATTAAAGTCCAACCATTCTAAGGGATTTCCGCACGATAAAAAAAAAAAAAAAAAAAAAAAAAAAAAGGTACAATACAATGCATGTAGTTAGGTAGTTGTGTTGTAAGTTCTTTAAAGATACATGGTAAATCTATGATAGATGGCGTTACAGTCTGTCTAAATAGAGTAGAAAATAAATGAGGGCGCCACCGTCTTTTGCCTGGTATCACCTTAAACTGTGCCTTACCAGTTTTGATACTTAGGTTAAGTTCAAATTTATTAATTGGAAACGTACCAGTTGGGTCATGCGCCAGAGCAAATGCGTGGTATTTGCTTTGGCTCATGGCCTGACCCAACTAGTACATGAGGTCACTAGAATACCAAGAAAGTCGGGCCTAGCACCCTCTCTTCTAAACCTTCTGCTGACGAGCCACACAGACCAGTACAGTCTTTCGGTGCGAACCGCTTTAGGCAACCATGATCACAGCCTGGTTGTAAGGTGCCAATTATGGCGCCCCCAAAACCTGAGAGGGGAAGCGGCGTACTGGCGCTACGACGCAGTGGATTGCGATGGGATGCGGGACTATTTTGCGTCCAACCGTGGGTTGTACGTTACTTGGAAGGTAATGAGATCAGTTTGGGTATGGAATACTATATCCCATACAGTTATATCACCGGTGACCGCGGAGCGCGCCCTTGGTTCGACTGCGAATGCGCGGAGGCTGTTGATCAAAAACAGTCTGCGTACCGCGCTTGGGAAAGGACGCGCGCCACATTCGATCCCAACGAGGGTCACTTCAATGCGGTGCGGCGTATATTTGGAGGTAGGACACGACGGTATTTCCATCCAATTGACAGTCCGACTAAGGAAGCACCTCCGTCCTATAGAATACCACGGCCATAATAACCTCGAGTTGTTTCCGGCGGGTGAGTAGAGTAGTCAGAGCTCACTGGAGAGTTTTTGTACTGTCAGTGGGAAGATCAAAGGCCTGTCCTGTCTTCTATACTGACGGTACAGAAACACTGTATGCTTAAAGGGTCGGCAGCGCGAGTGTGACTCCTTTGGTGTTGCACACGTCCATAGGGCAAGGTAACCACTTTCCATCAGGTGGGCCGTGTGCTTGTCTGCCACCTAAGTGGTATAAAAAAATACATAAATACGGTTGATTTAAAATAAAATAGAAATGTGTAGCAACATTTAGTCTTTATTTTTTTTTTCAAAATAATGTCCATTCACATCCATCAATGCATCTGATAGAATCACTGAGAAAAAAATGATTGTTAGTATACCCCTCTGCAGCTATGTGTTATGAATATGATCCTCTAAAACTTGAAAAATTAATATTCAACATATTTAATCTTCCAGCAAGTCAAAATCTAAATATTCCACACCAGACATATTTCCCTCATTTTCTGATTCCTCGTTTTCTGTCTCAGATTCACTGGTGCTATCTTCCCCAACATGTATGACCAATTCATCAATGTTGTGGTAAAGATTGTTACCTCTTTCATAATATTCTTTTTCAATTTTTTTGACGTGGTCACAACAAGCCTTCCAATCAGAAGCAGTTATGGAAGCAAAGGCCTCTTCAGTTAATTGTTTTATGTCTCGTGATCCTACATTCTGAGCTGCTACTTTTCGTTTAGCTAAAGGCCATATCAATTTTATGGGGTTAAGGTCACAGTGGTAAGGTGGTAACCTTGCCACTGTGTGGCCATGCTCTCCAAGTAAGGCATCAATTTCGTAAACTGGAACTGGTTTATTATTTTTAACCAATTCTAATAACATTGGTTTTCGTAGAGTTGGGTCAAAATTGTTTAAAATTATTTTTCTCTTCCAGCCATATTTTAATTTCACCAACAGTGCTGGATGTGGTAGGAGCTTTATTTTCAACAACTGAATGATATGGAGCATTATCCATGACTATTATGGAAGGATACTCCAGATTTGGAATAAGTTTTTCGGTAACCCACTTTTTAAAATTTGTTTTATTCATTTCAGAATGATAATCTTCTTGTTTGTTTGTGCCACTAAAAATGAGAAGCGAGTTCGGCACAAAACCCTTTTCACTTCCTGCATTAATTAAAATCCATCTTTTACCTTTAGATATATCTTGAATAACTCCCTCGGTGTCGATGGACTGCCAACATTTCTTTAATTTATATGACGAGTGAATATAACTTTCATCCAGATATATTATATCTTTTTGCAATTCTTCTGGTAAGTTACGGTTGTCTATGATAAGTTTTAAGTACTTTTCCCTTTTATTAGAAATATTGATGGTCTCCATTAGAGCTTGTCTGGATGATTTACATTTTTTATACTTAAAACCAATAGATTTTAAAATTGTGTGCAAGTGCGCTCGACTTCCTCTGTAACCAATATCTTCCCTTAACATTGCCAGTAATTTGTTCAGGGTAGGTACTTCTTTCTTTACACTGTAAAAGTAATGGACTTTTTGACGGATTGCACACTTGTCAAAATCATCTAATTCAATTTTTGGGCGCCCCTTTCTATGCTTAGCTGGAGCTAAACTTGTCTTTACTTTTTGATCCATCCATAACGATTCGTCGTACTGTACTCTCCGATTTACCTTTAAATAAAAATGAATGTGTAAGTATCAAATTCAATCGCATACTATAAATATCTGTCATGCAGTGTTCAACTTGACATTTGCAATACTTATAAATATTTCATAGTAAAATCTACTTTAATTGATTACAAAACCTACATAAGTAAGTTTTTACTATGTTATAGGATCCATTTTGAAGATACTAACCGATCAAATCCGCTGTTCGCTTGTAAACGTCTTCCAATTCGGAGAGTAATTTGCCAGCTTGATATTCGGCTAAACATCTCATGAACACTTTGTATATGACTTCGCGAGTACCACTGCGAATTGTCTTGTTCATAGCGAGTATATTTCAATTACTTATGAGTAAAACTTTATTAGAATTTACACGCAACGTTACCAATACAATATTTACTTTGTAATATGTATGACAGCACTGACAACCTTGACACATAATTTAGTGTTGCCAGGAATGGACAAGCGTTAGTTCCGCCACCATTAATTTCTACTCTTTGTAGATGGACAGTAGATTGGTAGTAGTGTAATAATTTGTGGTAGTAGCTATTAGGTAATCTGTGGTAATAATTAGGGTGAACCGGGTTAAGTATGTACAATACAAGGAACTTATACTTCTAACTGGAATGCTTACGAGCGGATCAAAAGAAGAAGAAGAAGAAGAAAAGAAAAAAGAAGTTAGAAGTATAAGTTCCTTGGTACAATATTTTTCACGTAGCATGGGTACGGTGACGTTTGGGATTTGAAGTTACTAGAGATGTAGTCAAGATAAAATCGCATGAAATAAAATCGATTATATATCTTATCGAGATCATTTATTCATGAAGAAGATATCGATTCTATTAACTAATAATTTTGAAGAAAAAAAGTAAAACAAAATTGATAACCTGTTTAATTATTTATTAAAAATCAAACATGTTCATCATCTTCATCATCATCATCATCATCATCATCGTCATCTGACTCGTCGACGTGAATAATTATTTGAGAATCAATTATGCAGTCTATTCTAATGTCTCGCTCCCAGTCATGTAAGATTAGATTTTTGGTTTTCTCCACTACTTTCTTCCAGTCATCGCCAGTGACATTTTTGCATCCCTCTTTCAATAACCCCATCATTTTTGTGGCTGTAAAAGGCGGAGCTGTATTTTTTCGTGCAGCGTATCCTGAAACAAGATAAAAAACAAATTGAGTCATAGAATTCAAGTAATAAACATAATCATATTTTTGTCAGTATCTAAATAGACTATGGTTAAACAAGTTACCTTTGATTTGGGCCCAAATTAATTCAATGGCATTGTACTGACAGTGGTACGGTGGAAGCCTCAGGACTTCGTGACCATATTCGTTTGCCATCATATCTAATTTGTATGTCGTTTGGGGCTTGTGCATTTTTACGAGCTTCACTAGCTCCACCTTTAATTTCGTCTCATCGGCTTCCACATTATTGGCTTGGAGCCACTCGATCAACTCGCTCTTCTTATTGGAAGAAGTCGGCGGTTTGTTCAATTGCACGGAGTGATATGGGGCATTGTCCATAATAATTGTGCTGGGTTCTTCGAAATTGCTAAGCATATTTTGAAACCACTCCGTGAATACTTCCGCATTCATATCTTCGTGATATTCTCCCGTCTTTTTCGATTTAAGAGCAAGTAGCCCATTTTCTACAAATCCTTTCGATGTGCCTGCGTGACAAATAATCAATCTCTCCCCTTTTCCTTCTGGCACTTTGGTCGAGGCATGAGGTGTATCGTCAGTCCACATTTTACCGACCGTATGATTGGCATTCAGCCAAGTTTCATCCAGGAAGACGACATTGCTCCAATCGGTAATCGCTTTAGCCTTTTTCAAAAAGGTAACCCGCGCAAGTGCTATATCGCCCCTCTCCATGACAATTTTTCTTTTGTTTACTTTTTTGAATTGGAAACCAATGTCCTTCAATACGCGCCACAAGGATGTAGGACTTCCAGTAAACAAATCAGCATCTTTTAAAGACTTGACCAGCTTAAGAAGCGTCGGTAATTCTTTATTCTGGTAATAGTTATAAATGTGGCTCCGTATAGCATCGGCCGCAAAACTGTCTACATCTGTTACAGATGCCTTTTTGGTTCGCTTTTTATTAGGGGTGGACAACTTATTTTCTTCTGTATCGTGAGCACCATATTTTTCTCGAGTGATTCGAGAAACCGTGTTCCGCCCAATGTCTAACGCATCTGCCACTCGATCCAAAACGTTGGACACAGGCAATAGCGTTCCGCCATTCTCACGTTCCCGCTCAAAGTAATCCCGCAATCGAACTACAAATTCACGGGCTTGACTACCAAGCACAGTCTTTTTCGTTCTTTTTGGCATTTTGCCAAAAAAAAACAACAAAACAAAAGTCAATAACAAAAAACGGTAACGAAAACAACAAAGCACAACGATAGTCAATAACAAAAACAAGTAACAAAAACACCACGCAAGCTCAAAACAAAGAAAACAGACCGCATACAAGGCAGACGCACTCGTACTGAGTTGATATAACAAGATGGCTGCCAGCTCATGCTTAAGCAGTGTTGCTATATTATAATAAAGCTCCACAAAGACAAAAATGCTTTGTTTAAAGTTTATTATTACATAATTATATTTTATAATCGTATTTTAGTTAAAAATACAACTAACGATTTATGATACTTTATTCGACAATTTATCGATTATAACGATTTTACTATGTCAATCTCTAACGCAACCTGTTCCGATTCACGCATCAAGAATTATGTATTTGGAATGTTTATATTTAAAGTTTAAATAATTACGGAGAAATAAAAATAGTTTTAAGTTAAAAATGCAAAATAAAACAGTTTTCTTTTTATCTTCGTATTAAGTGTTGTTTCCTGTATTCCGCGTTAGGTAAATTGTTTCGAAATGAATCATGCATGAAATGGAATTAGTCAAATGTCACCGTACCCATGCTACGTGAAAAATATAATAACTATACAAACTATTATCAAATCTGTGCTTTGAGTGAGAATATAAATATTACTTTTCAAAGAATGGTTTTATTTATTTTTAATAAATATTGAGCAAAACGTATTATTTATGCAAGTTCTGATAGCTCTACACGAATGATTATTTCTGTAGGACCATACTGTCTATTTGTTCATTTCATTCATCAATTTTAGTTCTATCATTCACTACAGTAAACAAGCAATTCAGAGTTTTCACTTTTAGGGATTTCACCCTATTTTAGGTGGTATGACGTAACGTTTCATTTGGGCCATGAAATGAGGAATAGGCTACCGTTCTCAAACTAAAAAGTGGCTAAGTGAAAAAGCAAATTCCGAGCTAGAACTGAAAAATGATGATATTTTAAAATCTATGCAAGTATTTCCTGTTAATCTGCAATTATGTTGTCATTTACCAGAGGATGGAACTAGTTTTGAGCCTTTACGAGAGTAGAATTGCTGATATATAAATATTTTTTTGAGTTATGATGTGAAAATTGACCAGAAGTTACTTAACCGCCTTTTAACTTGGTGATAGCAGTTATTTTTTTAGGGGTTTCAATTAATTTGGGTTAAAACCGAAAAAAAAGGTGGTAGCCTAGTTCCCTATTTTAATGTGGAATATTTAACGTAGACGTAAATAAACAATCCATCGATAAATATCGATGGATTGTTTTACATAATATTTAACGTTGTTAATATTTGACTTACTTGACAAGAAATGATTTGACAGATTAGATTTGTTTTTTTATTGTCAATGAACATAATCAAAACGAAACATTGATGTACCTTTTTTTTTTGTGCGGAAATTCCCTTGGATACCCCCCCCCCACCGCCTTAGCCGGTGGGGGGGGGGGGTACATGCTTTACAAGGGAGAGGGAAAAGAAAATGATAACGCCAACAGTGACTACAAAGTAAGAAATTGTACGTCATAGAGAAAATTAAAATTTCATCATGTAAATAACATGTTCAGTCTGTATCTCTTAAGTCGCATTATTATATATTATCGCATTTTAAAAGTGCTCAAATGGAAAAGGACAATAACCACATATGAAATGACTAAAACAAAGATTTTTCATGGGTTTTTCAATATCTATTTTAGCGATTTAGGCAAACTTTAATAAATATCTAGGGTAAAACTGAACCCTGATAGGGTAAACACTTACAAGCTACAACTCAACTCGGTACCTACTCATTTCATTTACTCAGTCAGTTTAACTTCGTCATTCACTCCGTAGCGTGAACGGAACGCGGTTATTAGAAACATGTCTGCCGTTTGTGTTATTTGATGTAAATATTGACGAAAAATCAACTTTCTGTTTTCTTTTAAGTAGTGATTATCGGTGCTTTTTCGTTTTATAATGTGTGTGGATGTGCAGTGATTCGTTCATATGAGGCTGCTATATAAAACTGGTCCAATGGAGTCACTAAGAAAGTGGTTTTACAAACCGAAGGTACGTCAACACTTTGTTTCAATATTATCCTTTTGGATACATAAAGTAAATAAAATGGTAACATTTGCATTTATACTGGACGTGAAACTATATGCAAATGTACGAAATTGTTTCGTAAGTGTAGTATTACCAAACCGCGATCCACCAGTTGCCATTTGCCATTCTTTGTTGGTGTCGATAGGTGTGATTCAGACGTCTGTTTGGTTTTCCTGCTACATAACATTGTATGGATTGTAAAAAGTAATCAAAATGATTTTTTATTACTATAAAGGACGCGGAATCACTAAATTCCGATGATTGAGGCATAGTTCCTTATGTCATGAGTTTAGTTTTGTAGAAATTCAGACTACGTGTATGTAAATGAGTGTCGAATACATAATAATAGCGGAACCCACTAAACTGCGTATTTTGTGTAACAAATTAAACTCTGACTTCGTTAAATAGCTAGTCTGAATACTACCTGTCATGTCTTGTTTATGGGTTTGTTTACTTTTGTTATGGTGGTGTTGCAAAAACACTTGCCCTTTACGGAGCTATATGAAGTATAAAGGTATGTGTTGCTAGTTGTAGTTACCTGTGATGTTTCTAGCTTATAGTGAAAAAGTACACAATTGATGTGAATGATTCAGGGTTAATAAATTATATTGATGTTGCAATGAAGATCAATTCGGTGGAAACTAAAGTATTACATTGTTGTCTGTGTTGAGGTCAGTCCTTCGTAAGATAAATAAATATAATAATATACTTATCCTAGGTTTAATTTCATTGCACTCAAAATTATCGCAAATGGGTTAGCGGTAGGTAATTTATTAAAACCCTGTGCAGATAAACAGTGAAGTTTCATCTTAGTAGGTTTAAGTTTAGTTTTCAGTTGCTCTCTTAAGATACTATTCATAAAAAATCTGTGAAATAATCCAAAACACAAAGTTGAAGTTTTCTCAAGTTACACAGGTTTGTAGAAGATTCTAAATCTCCGTAATGTAAGAACAAGTACAAGATGAAAATTTCATTTGAGTATAAAAATACAAAATTGCTAGAAATGCCATGGAGATTATAAGGTTTTGTGATTACCGACTTTATAAGTGTGTTGAAGTATTTTAAGAATGGACCTATCAGTCTTTGCTTTGTTGTCTCCTTATAACCATACCACAACTGCATACCAAGATCCTATTTCAGTATTGCATTGCCTGTCATGTATTAGGGATTCCTGTAAACTGAATCCCAACTTACTAGGGTAGTTAAAGGATTGCCAGTCAAAGCTGTTTATGACAGTATTGATGTAGGAATTTAATTTACTCATATTCTTTGCATGTATAGTAGACTTAACTGTGATATGATTGCACAAGCCTAAGAAAGATCCAATACATGCACATACTCTGTATAGTTTCATTGTAACTACTGTAGGTAGTGAATTGTTTAAACATAAGATTATCTAAGTACTAGACTTAGAAATTGTAGTTCTCTTTAAGTATTTTTATAATATAATGTATTGAATTTCTTATCATAATAATTTAAAAACTTCTTTCGTATATCTGAGCCTATATTGGTATCAATAAGGTTGCTAACTAGTCTCCGTCAAGTCTGGCAAGGGTAAGCTGTGACTTTAGATTATTGAGCCCTTGCAGCTTACATCGCCACCTGCAGAGGAGTAGGGGATGGGAAAGGTGAAGAACACAATAGAAATGTGAGCCTTAGCCCCCGTACTTAAATTGGGGAAGTGTGAAAAATGTATATTCTTAGTTCCTCTAAATGAGGTACTTATTCCATTTAACACCCCAATTTGCATAGCTTCTATTCAAATTTCATCCCATAACTATTCTACTTCCTACTATCATTATAAATGCTTAATTGTTACTTTTTCACCTAAAAACGGCTGAGAGGATTTGGCTGAAATTGGGAACCGCTATAGATTGTAATCTGGAATAACACATAGGCTACTTTATCCCTAGTATAGGTTCCACAAGGAACAGGTATAATTTGATGCAATTCAGAATTAGTGCACTAAATGGAATGTCTCTTTATGTATCAATCTAATCTAATTTGATGTATCATTACGATGACAGTATAATTATGATTATTAGTTACAAATTAAATAATGAGGCTATGTGTATTAATAATGCCTATCTATTGTTCATTTGTAAATACATTAATAGAGTTAGAGTTTACAAGATAATGTATTGATTGATACTAGTGACGTAGTGCTACTTGTTCACTTAACCTTACTAGTTTTAAAAGCATCATAGATATTGATTATACAGTAAATAAATTATACTATCATGTACCTACTTAGAACAATTTTTTTTTTTTTTTTAAAGAATATTAGTAACCGATATTACTAATATTCCCCCTAACCCCTCCAGCTAAGCTAAATTGCTTGTGTTAGGAGTGGGTTCACGTCGGTAGTGTAATGGCCAGGATTCGAACCCGGGACCTCGATCGTAAGGTCGACTCCTTAACCACTAAGCTACCGACGCTTACTAAGCTACCGACGCTTAGTACGACTATTAGTAAGACTGAAGTTTATGTAAATAAACATTATTATTTTATATTCTTATTTAATTTTAAAATAAAAGTAACTTTCTGATTATATAAAAGTGGGATATTTAACTGTTTTAGTATAATGTGTCTCAATAAAGACATAAAAGCTTAGTTTCTGTCAGTTGTCTGCTTTTATATATGTGGAAAATCCCACAGTTACCACTGTGCTGGGGTTAGCGCTGATTAGGGAATTAACTGCAGTGTTCCATCATGAAAAGGTACATATTATGGGAGACCCCGCATATAGCCTAATAGGGTATACCCGGGGTTCTCCATAGTAAATAACTTAAAGTAATCTACGATTTTCCTTCCTCCATTTCCTCCCCTCAATAGGTAAGTATATGTGTACTGTTACTGCCTTGTTTGCTACCTTAGTGGTAGTAATAAAACAGTTTTTCGTGTAAATAGATAATCAAGGCGAGCAAAGCAAGCCATCACTATTCCACAATCTAACAATTTTTGTTATTCACTTTACTGAGAAACTATCACACATTTGGGTTTGGGCTTTGATATGGTAATTTCTATTCATGTCTATTATTATATAACCTTTATTGCTAACTTAAATTATACTTTTTTTTTATACAAACAATATGATTATGATACTATGCAACAGTTATGAGATGTCAGCATGGCTTTGCGACACAGAGGGAGGCCTCTGTCATTCCAGTCTGCTCTTGATGATGTTAGTCTAAACCATAGGGGCCCAGAAATCTTTTTAATGTTATCGGGCCATCAATTTCATTGTCTTCCGCTTTTTCTCCTTTTTTGGAACCTTGGTGTCCACTCGGTATTATCTTTTGTCCATTTGCTTTTATTTTCTCTCATCTTGTGGCCTACCCACTTCCATTTAAGAGTTTCAGTTTTGTTTGCAACATCTTCAATTTTAGTTCATTTCCTATGTCAACTAACCTTTTTTTCTATCTCTTTTTGTTTATCCCAGAATGTTCCACTCCAGGGTTCTTTGACAAGTTATTAATACAATACCATAACTTCATATAAGCAAATTCATGTCTAGATGTGTTATAAATCATAAACTAATCCATGCATTCAAAGATAATTTTCTCTACAAAAACTGCCTACAAAATTATTACTAGGGTAGAAAACTTTGCAAGCACTCCTAAACCACTGGTTTTAACCAGTAAACCAACAATTTTATTGTTCGTTGGCAGAAGTCATAGTTAACATCATCTTTTTATACCACTGAAGTGGCATACAAATATACAGCATACAGGACATCTTAAACACTTCCTTACATAAAGTGCCATGATTGAAATAAATCAGCGGTAGTCTAATGGCTATAGTGTCGGACTTGCAATTAAAAGGTTCGGGTTCAAACACCAGCCATTACACTACAGATATAAACCCACTACTAACACAAACCATTTAGCTTAGCTGGAGAATATATTTATTGGTGTAAGTTATTGATATCCTTAATAAAAAACCAGACCAGTTAGATTTGAAATACTCGTAAATTTATTCAAGTTACAAATCTGTTAAAATATTACAAATCTGTCGGCTTTGTGGTAAGTATTTGTATTCATATGCTTAAGAATACAAAATACATTGACACATATTTGCATTCGAAACTGAAATCACTTGTCACGTCAGAAGGTCAAGTTGTGTAATGTATGTTCCTGCCAGTCTTCATTTGTAATGCGCTGAAAACGATGTCAGGTTCATCTTTGCTTGCAGCTAAATGTTCCAATCAAATAAATAGGTCGTATTTCCTAGCCGATGTTAAATTACTATTTTAATGGCATAACGAACTGTATTCTCTACAGAAACGAAATAATTATGTTACGAAATGTTTATATCGTAGTTGGCAGTAACGAATAAGGCCTGCAGGACCATATACCATGACGAAGAAACTAGCACATATCTAAGTCACCTTGACCACGCGAAACGGCGTGAAATATGTAGTAGCTTACGGGAATATTGGAGGCCTTCTCTATTGAACTTAAATAATGCGTTTCATGGTACCGATTGCTCGTAATTTTCACTCCGCAATTGTGGATGTACGTTTCATGGTAGGCCTTCAGGAAACACGTTTATATACGAAAAAGAACCGTGGCTTTGTTATTAGTGTCGTATGACATGGCACCTAGACTCGATATTCCAACAGTTTATATTGCGCTTCGCACCCACGAATAAGGTCTGCTGAGCCAAGACTACTAGCTCATATCTAAGTCACCATAAAATTGATGAGGTGATTACACATGTTATGTTACGGTTGACGATAATGAATGAGGTCCAGGGACCATTACTGTGAAACTCATAGGTACGAAGTACAGACCCATGGCATAATACTACCGCACATCTATATTACATTTACACTCGTTCGCTAGGTACTCGTATGTAGGTACACCAAGCGAACGAGTACAAATGAAAGCGAATCATCCAGTGCGAACTGCCAGGCTCCTAGGGAAGGCATTTTTCATAATCAATGAACTCCACCCGTTTGGGTGCGTTCGCATTCGTTCAGTATTTGGGGACCCACCAAGATCTGGCAATTGGTAATATTAAAACTAAGCTTCACAGGGCCCTTGACTGTGACAACTCGATTGGATTTTACCGATAGCAAAAACTACAAGAATGTTAAGTAAAAAGCGAAATATTTAGTTTAAATAAACGGATTTAGTGAAAGCCAGCCTTACTGACCCATGATATGAGATTTCATTTAAGTGGTGCGATTTATTGTTTTTCACCATACATTTCCTGTAGTTTATTGGAGATTTTTTCATGGGGAAAAAAGATGAGGTTTATCGTAGAAGCATAACGAGATTTACAGTAATCTTTCCTCATCGTGGCAAACACGGAATATACATAACTATGTATAATCAAGAGGTAACATTCTTAAACCTCGCTAGAATGGAAACTATCTCGCCAAACATAAATATTATGTACCTTTTTTTTTTTTTTTTTTCTCTTGTACCTACTTCTCCACTATATTTATTATAAAACCTGGTCAGTTTCGCATCACGGCATTCTCAAGGGTTTTTATGACAGTTCCTGAACATTAGATGTATTAGAAGTTTAAAAAACTTTTTTTTAAACAAAATAAAATTTTATAGCAAACCTTACATATACACATCTAATACCTGTTTGGCTTGGCACGGACTGCAACAGAATAATCGTACGCGGATTTTTAACTTTTGAATTAGGTAAATCACATTTCTCATCAAATAGTACTTATTTTTCCCTTTTTAGTCAACGTAACTGATCGTTAAAAATTTGTTCGGGTGAACCTACCAAACGCGTTACTCGTATGAGACAACGACATGTAAATGCGATAAGCGAATAAAGGGAGAAATGTCTCTCTCAAAGAAGACAATATGCAGCCAAGGCTATTTCCAAAGTCATTACATGGTATAAAATAAAGTCGCTTTTCCCGTCTGTCTGTCCCTATATATGCTTACATAAGTTTTAAAGACCTAAAGACATCTTTAGGTCTTTAAAACTACGCAACGGATTTTGATGCGGTTTTTTAATAGATAGAGTGATTCAAGAGGAACTACTGGCACCCGTATTAAATAACGCAAAAATATTCTCACGCATTTGCGACCTCGTTATAAAAAACTTTTTAACATTGAACACTAGATTATTCGTCATACGTCGACACATCGTTGAAAATGCTGCTTACTGTTTGGTTCTATAATAAAGTATCTGTAGGATCACGAATATTCCATCAATTAAACGAGACATTCCTAATGATACCGTTAAGGAGTTCCATTGTCTGCCTTCGTAGTCCAAGTCTAGTCTAATCCAGCATGTCTGCAACCATAGTTAGGTACTACTACCTCATAGGATGGACATAATAGCCTCAATAATTTAAAAGAGACAATCATGCTGTACATCATTAAGAAGCTACGTTGTCTGCCTTAGTAGTCTAAGTCTAGACAATTCCAGCACGTCCTTGACCATAGTGCACGTGTCACAGTATGGTCATAAATTTAAAAATACCTCGATAATTTCACATTTTCTAGTTGATTTTGAGGAGTTCCCTTGTGAATTTCTGGAGTTTCACTACCAATACCAATAAAATTGATGTGAGACTACCTCGAAGCCAAACCAAACTGTATGCAAAAATAATTTTTAATATCGATGTATAAAAAACGGACACAGAACTGAATATACTGCATACGTCTGCGAACGCATTTAGCACGTACAGGCATTATGTTATGTTATAAAATTGCATAAACATTGCCTAAATATGCGATAGCTGCAGTCGCGGTTCATTTGCTGGCATTTATTGAAGAGCTGTCTCCGAAACGAAGGGATTTCCGCACGAAAAAAAAAAGGTACCATTTCGGAATAAATGTCTGTCTAACAAAACAATCGTTTTGAGAATCTGTATAGACGGATTTGCAAAATTATACAGATATATAACAGAGTTATGCCCAAACATATAAAAAGTAAAGATCCGAATTGAACCTCCTCATTTTTCCAAGTCGGTTAAAAAAGAATCCCTATTTCTTTTCGCCACGGCATCGCGCGTGAAATGCTGGACCGATTTCACGAATTCTTTTTTGTTGTTTCTATGAACAAAAATTTGGAAAATCCTTGCAGGCTTTAATGTACCTACCGATAATAACTGGTTTGGTGATGACGCGGACGTGATGACTGATAAAAGACCTACCTACCAAATGAAAAAACAATGAAATGTATGTACTGACGCGGACTCGGGTTCACACCAGATTACCATTTTGAACGAATTGTTATGAGAAATTGTAAAAGTAAACCGAGCTTTATAAAAAACGTACCTATCCACCGTTTTATCAGAAACATTAAGATGACAACATTCGCAATGCCGTATTGTCGTCAGTGAACATAAATAAAACGATGTTTGTATAGGTCAGAAAACCTGCTTTTTTGTAGGTTGTCTGTGGCTAACTGGTCATTCACTCTTATTAATATACGATGTATGCTACTGGCAAAAACAAAAATATCACAGGTCGGTAGGTACCTACAATGTAGAAATAGATTTTAGCCGTGGACATAGACAGTCCAAATTGTACATAGACGCCGCATAGAAGACCCACATAATATCTCATTTTTTATTAAAAACTAAACATGATGTAGGTACAGAGTTCTGGGTAGTTAGTGAGAGTTGACTACTGAAACAGTTACGGAATCCGAGCAGTCAAATAGTTGTGGGTATGTTACCTACATATTTTCAACTTTAGAGATGTCAATGCCCGTGGTCAAAAATAGGGATAATAGGTACCTACATATATGAAATCACGTGTTGATAGAGACGATTTATACCTACATAGCTAGGTATTATCTGTTTGTCTTTTGTATCAGCCACGATCATCGTTCAATTAAACGATTACCTAAATTCCGAGGCCAGTGTCCAGTGTCGAACAAATGAAATTAGTAATCATCACATGTTCATGAAAAGACGATTTATACCTACATAGGTAGGTATTATCCTTTTGTTGTCTCTTCTGAAGCCAGAGTCGAACAATTGAATGAACACAGCTAATTCACCTCTGAGAGCATTAGGTATGAAGAAAATTCGAGAAATACCACTCGTTTTTAATGTTCGGAAACTGAGTTTATTACCAAATGTGCGTGACTTGGCGGTAACTGGTAAAACGTATTTCCTATCTAGGTACTAACATTCTATTGTAATGTTTTGTTTTTGTCCATTAAACCACAATTCAACCTTTTGAGTAGATGAAAACAGGATGCTGACTTTCAACAAATCTTATCTTGTCAGCGTATCAAATTATACAAGCGTAGGTATATAAACATGTGCTTCTTCGTAATGACAAATTGATCTGTGCTCTTCGACCAAGGCCTTTGTACCATTGTGGCTCAATTATGTCACAATTAGATGGCGAATACAGATTAGTGAACTGATTCACGCTCGTACTGTTCCGCTATTTGTAATGTTTAACTCGTTAGACCTCACTTAAGATAGTGATTGTCCTAATCTTGTCAGGAATTTGAACTTCGACTATACACTCTGCACTCAAAAATTGCTTCTGCTTTTGATCGATTTCTCTAATAGGTTGTTCGAATTGCCAAAACTGGCCATTTCATCAATCAAACCTCTGCGCGCTGTTCGATTCTCCTAAAATGGGTGGTATAAAATCGATGACATTTGGAACAATTAGGTTAAATGTCTAAACAAAGAAACGAATGAGTCATCATCATGCCGCCAGAGTTAATCTTGGTTGCATCAAAAGTTTCCACTTTGGTGGCAGGGCGGTCCACTTGCATATTTTCTCTCCTCCACTTCGCACACCTTCGGCATCCCTGGTAGAGTCCATTAGAGAAACTGCGTAATGATAATGACCAGTTAAGACATTAATCAGCAATATTTCATCAGTTGATTATATAGAGCAACGCGGTAAACGACTTCGAATTAGGTACATTCATCGACAAAAGTAGCTCAACAAATTCTAATTTGTTGATCACCTTAGCTCTTAAACCTTACATAAAATAAACTAAACAGAACATGAAGTATATTAAATTTGTCTTCTGGGAAATAGAAAATTAAATATTGTACTTCAATTATTGGTACATGTATTCCAATGGAAGAAAAGGTTTGTAAATGTTTAGTGTATTATCAACTTTTGCCGTTGACTGTACATCACTTCTTAATAAACTCGTTTGCAATTCTCAATAAAATTTACAGTAAATTTTAATATTAATCCTTAGCTCAAGTAATCGAAGTCTGACGTCACATATTCAGGCCAGCTGACGCTATTGTATTTCGATATATTGCGTCTCGCTTGCACACTTTCACTTTTTTTCACCACTTTCCCAATAGCGAAACTCGGTCGTTTTTACCTAATGTTTCGCGACTGATGCCGTCTTGCTATTCAACGATAAGACTTCGTGGGTGTCTTGACTCTTCAGCTTATTATAGACGGATTTCTTTTTGCATTGTTTTGTGTTCAGGTATCGTAGCAACCGTTAACCGGGTGTTGATGAACGATTCATTCTGGGCTACTGTTTTACAGCGGCTTCGTTTCGCAGCCATTGTTTTATTTTGAACTCAGATTTACATAATTATATTTCCTGTTATAATTACGTAAACTCGTCACAGTTATTAACTGAATGTAACCCATATTTATATTTGTCATGTAATCGCATTCGACTGATACGTCAGAGGCTCAGAGGTCATGGGTTCGATTCTTGCACAGTGCAAATACTTATATATATAAGCATGAATGTGCTTTGCTTTGAGTGTTTGTATGTACATATTTACAAAAAATGTATTTATGCGCATTCTAGAACTTTGCTTTATTTGAGTTTACGTGGCTGTTTAATATGTCCTAGCATATGTATTTACTTTGTCCTAATGATAGATAAACACGTGTCTTACAAACTTCATTTTGTAACTGTCTCTGTGTTATCTTCGTTAAATGACGTCAAGGAGGTTTTTATAAACACATGGTATCAGCTGTTTAGGATTGTCACTTACTTAGGCTTGCTGGATAACAATACTTGTTTTAGTCGGTTCAAGCCCGACATAACCGCCCCCGCTGGCACGCGGGGGGGTATCCGAAGGGATTTCCGCACGAAAAAAAAAAAAAAAAAAAAAAAAGGTAACAATAATTTTGCAAGAGTTATACCCAAGACCCTAAGTCTTTAGAAGATTGGGGTGCGTGATTACATGTCTGGCGTAAAAAATTTGAAAGTTGGCAACTTAATAGCCCTAAGGTGGCAAACAATCTTACTATAACTAGTGATTACTTAGAAACGATATTATGTGAGAGGGTGGTAGTTATTTTCATGAAGAGAGAGAGAGAAGAGAGAGAATTGGAGAGGGACCACGGGGACCTCTCCTACCGGGTGTGCCAGATAGTTACCGGACACGGGCGTTTCGGTATCTGTGGCGCATCCACCGGTAGACAACGCCGCAGTGCCAGCACTGCGAGGATCCTGGCGAAGACACGGCGCTCCACACGTTGGAGGAGTACCCTGCGTGGGCGAGTCAATGCCGGGATCTCGTTGCGGTCCTGGGCATGAACGTTCTCTCGTTGGAGACCATGGTGAGGGCCGTGGTCTCCGACGGGAGCAAGTGGCACGCCGCCGCCTCTTTCTGCGAGCAGGCCGCCCCCGCTGGCACGCGGGGGGTATCCGAAGGGATTTCCGCACGATAAAAAAAAAAAAAAAAAAAAGGTAATGCGCGCGAAAGAGTCGGCGGAGAGGGAGCGGGAGAGAACCCTGCCCCCCGAGTCCCGCAGTCTGCGGCGAGGACGCCGCAGACTCGTCTACGCCTGGGACTACCGACCTCCATGATCGGGGCCTGAGGACGACAGTTGGCCGACTCGCCGTCCTTACAGAAGCAGGCCGTGGCGGAGGCGTGTCGTGTGTGTCCTACACACGCCTGCCAACTCACCGACTCGGGATAAAACCTGACCCTACCAGGCGAGGCCGCGCTGGCCGCCAAGGTCCGCCGGTAACCCTGGTGTTATACTTTCGATGGCTTACCCGTGGTGCCCGGCAATGGACACTTGGGGAGGACACCGTGTGGTTTTAGTCGGTGCGATTCCGACACGCCCACCCCATCGTCGGCACCGATGGGGTTGAAGTCCGTGGGGGATTCCACACGTATAAAAAAAAGGGTGGTAGTTACTTCTCGGGTCGAAATGGCCCAATAGTTCTACCACCTAAGAATATATATATATATATATATATATATATATATATATATATTATGACACACATCTAAAATAGTACTCGATAGAAACTGATAATGAACCAAATCATAAAAATCGTGATGACTGCATGGCCTATTTAGTGTACCAGGGACATATGGTTAGAGCGGTTATCATTATGAGATAATAAATTGACGTAAACACCACGCCTCGAACATTACAACTCCAGTTAAGTTAGTAAACATTAACAACATGAAAACGTGCACTGTAAATGTACTTATTATGTTGTATTGTAAGTGCACGGTTTCACTTTGCAGGATCTGATTTTGGATTATGTAGGCCGCATCTTACGATTTTCAACCTGAATTTATTAATGAAGGCCATTCAAAATACTTTCGAAAACAAGGCAGAGGGAGAGGGTTATCGTTTATGTTATCATTTTCTGCCAGGCCCAGTGCGACCAGATTGATCTCGTATCTTTTTATACTAAATTGGAATATTCTCATGCCGTAATATTAACTATACAGAAAGTTGAAGAACTTATTTTATTTTCCTGGTGTTTTATATAAGGTGTCACAAAATTAGGTCTCTGAATTTGGTGAGATGACTTGGTATGTACAAAATATGTATTTGAAACAAAAAGAAAATATCGGGTAAAATAAAAATAAAAAAATATAAAAATGAAAATAAAAAAACACCATCAGCGGCCAGCGTCACGTCACGTCACGCGACGAGCCCGTGACGCACGTGGTAGGCGTGCTGTCCTTCTCCTCGTAGTATTCTTTAAAAGGATGTGTGGAAAATACCTAAATCGCGACCAGCGTCACGTGTGCTCGTCGCTTCGCGTAACGCTGGTCGCTGGTGGTGTTTTTTTTTTCATTTTTATGTTTTTTATTTTATTTTTTATAAAAAAAAAATATTTTACCCGATATTTTTTTTTGTTTCAAATACATATTTTGTCGATACCAAGTCATCTCACCAAATTCAGAGACCTAATTTGGTGACACCTTATATAAAATTGTGAATTAGTTGTCTGCACATTGGAGATATTTAAAAAAAAACTACTGAACGAATTTTGATGCGGTTTTTTATTAGAAAGGTCTTGGTCAGACTTAAAATCTGCCGTATCTTAGATTGCAAGTGGGTGAGTAGAACCGGAGTAAGTACTGGAGATATGATCAAATTTATTTTCAATTCTTGTCTGTTTTTTAGCGACAAAAAGACGATAACCGTCCTCGGCGTGGGCGGAGCCGCAGGCATTAGCCAGTCAGAATTAAATTAATGAAAAAAAAATAGCATGACCTAAAATTATGATGTATATCTATGTAAAAAAAATAGAATCTATACTATGTGGTCTATTGACAAACCAAACGTGACATTCGCTTCTTTCTAACCATAAATTTCCGTTGCCCCGATAACATAATCAGTAACCCGCCTACAAAAAAATAATAGCCAATTAATATAAAAATGTTCATGCCTTGGTCGAAGTTCCATTTAGAGCTATCGATGTCCTTTAACTCGCCGAAAAATAGTTATGTGATTGACGTGAAGAATGTCTTTCCTTAACTAGGTATTAAAAATCTTTCTTCTACAAGATTTATCTATCAATAAAACAATGTCATTAAAGTCTTAGCACAGAATAAATAATAGTACAAGTATTAGCTTATATTTATCAAGGTGCTATGTAAAAATGATAAAGAATGATGAAACAACGCGAAAGAGAGCGACGCGGCGCCTTGACAGACATCGATCATTGAGCACGAGCTAATCTTAAAAATAAACGAGAAATCTGCATGTTTTCCTTTTTTTTTTCGTGCGGAAATCTCTTCGGATACCCCCTCGCCGGCCAGCGAGGGCGATTATGTCGGGCTTGAACCGACTAAAACCGCACGCCGTTTCGGGTCTTCAGACGCCGGGGTGTAAGGTTGCCCATAGAGCATATCCCTCGCACCCCGACTGACCCTAATGAAGTCATAAATTTAATCTCAAAGAATTATTAATACCTAAATGATATGTAATGAATATGACCGATGTATTATTATAATTTGCACAGATTACTGTAGATGTTTGAAACATCAGTCGGAATCATCTTGGCCATCGTTTTTTAACAAGTCATTCGTTCAAACCATCTTTTTATCGTAACAATTTTTAAATTGTATACTTAAGTACAATTATCTAGGTGATAAGATTTTTTGTCATTTGCTTTTATTATTAACAGTGGTACAGGTGTTCTGGAACAGTTACAAGTGCAAATATAATTATGCCAAAGCGAAAAGCAAAAATCAGTATGTATTGTAATTACTGTGTTTCCGTACTTACAGAAACATAATAAAAAAAAAAACGAGAATCTGGTTTTGGCCGTTGCTTTACTCTACGTTGTTTAGAATGACGTAAATGACGTCCTACAAATTGGAACCATAGAAACTGGTTTTTTCAAATTTTTCCATATAATCCGCAATTAAAATAGTATGTATAAAAGAAATATACATGTATCGTTTTCACAATTTATCCGTCAGAAAGCTTTACGATGTAAGTGTTGGGCTTAAGAATAATTTGTAAATACGCCCTTATCAATGGATGTATGTGTAGCGTAGTTACTGGAACACTCCAGAAGGGTAACTACCTTGAAATAAAACTATTTTTAACGGATTCTATCGCCATTTGATGTTATTCTATTTTACATTTATCCCGACGTTTCGGTTGCTGTTCAGCAGCCATGGTCACGGGAGACCCAAAGAAGTACCTACTTCACCACTACAAAAAAAACGCAGTTCACTACCTTTATGTGGTGCAAGGTTCCAAAAGTTACTAGAGGAGGTTTCACGCTGCTAAGGTGAATGTCTCGACTCCTACGGTGGCCACGTAGCGTTTAATTGCGGGAAACCATTGTTTTACCTAAAAGTTTGTAATCCCCGCAAACGTATTTGTAATTGACAAAATAAAGACCAAATAAAAAAACTACTACTACTACATTTAATTAAGTACTTTTTGCACTCGCTAACGCTTATACGCATATTGAGAAGCATTTTGATAAATAAAATATTCTACGACATTCTACACAGCGCTTTCTAGTCCCAAAGTAAACATAGTTTAACTAGCTTGTTATGGGATCCAGAATACAGATAAACATACGTGTATACGTTTTTTTTTTGTAAATACATACACATTATACATAGAAACACCCAGACCAATGCAAATAGACAAATTCATGCATAAAAATATTTGCACTGAGCGGGAACTGAACCCGCGCTCCCTGTCGTATAGCAGTCGAATGCACGACTACTCCACAGAGGCCGTCTGATAAGTATTTATAGTGGCGGGCGCTAGTTTTTTTTACCATTTACAATTTTGTTTACCATTTTAATGTAACAAACAAGTTTTTGTTTGTTACATTAAAATTAGTATTCTAAGGCCATACGGGTTATGCGTGCAAAAATTCTCGGAATGGGTGACATAAGCAAGGTAAACAAAAGGTTAGTTTAGTACCCACTGTTATATGTTTTACTACGTTAATAATATATCTTACGTATGTTAAATGAAGACCAAAGCATAATAGTAAGTAATTACGTAATACTATTGTAGATTATGTTTTTAAATTTGTTTACTATAATCATTGATGTCTATATTACTACTACAATAAAGGCAAGCTAAATGAAGTGCTTAAAATAAGAGGATACAGTGGAATTGCATGTTCAAATATGGAACTGCCCGAGGGCAATAGAATATTGTTTGACTGCAATGCAATGCAATTTTGTGCTACACTACTTCACACAAAATTGCAGCCAATCAATCTTTTTTCTTTATAATTTGTATTGTTCGTGGAAGTAGGTAGGTTTTAGTCGGTTCAAGTCTGACATAACCGCCCCCACTGGCCGGTGGTGGGTATCCGAAGGGATTTCCGCACGAAAAAAAAAAAAGCGGCCATCTCGAAACCAACCGGAGATGGCCCAGGGTCAGTCGGGGTGCGAGGGATATGCTGCGAGGGCAACCGTACACCCCGGCGTCTGTAGACCCGAGACGGCGTGCGGTTTCAGCCGGTTTAAGCCCGACATAACCGCCCCCGCTGCCCGGCGCGGGGGGGGGGGGTATCCAAAGGGATTTCCGCACGAAAAAAAAAAGGTACCTACTATCTAAGTTCCTTAAATTGAATTTTACCAACGAAAGGAACTGCTATCAAGGCGAACGCTAAACTATGTAAACACTTTACATACAAAGAATTTCATTGAGTAAAACGTGAGAACACAGTCAGTTGAACGGATTTGCACTGGTGGAATCCAGCCTTAGCCTTTGATCTTTGTTCAGTACGTAACACCAGGACAATATCACACAATATGAAAGCTAAAAAAAAGATCAAAGTCAAAAAATGTTTAAACTCTGAATAGGGTTCATGCCGTATTCGCCCCGAGATTATTATCGCAACTTACAAAACGTTGATTATGACTAGCTTCGTGTTTACTATATTGCCCACCGGACCGGTTCAAACGCGGCTCCGTTTAAAATCATGTTTATTTAATCTTGTCACAATGTTTTTCATTTGCAATGTTTACACCGACTATTTGAAATGTTCAGATTGTATTATTGCATATTATTACAGCAGCACTAAGCATTACATCTTTTTTCCATGTCCTGATGGCCTGGAAGAGATCGCAAATCGTGATAAGGCTGCCAATTCCAACAATCATCATCAACCTAAACACACACACACACTTTTGTTTCAACTTTCGTTTTAGGTTAATAGTTACAAAATTGTGTGACCACGGCTCCGCCTGGCGCGTAGGTCGGTTATCGTTTTATGGTCATATTTCCGGTTCTACTCACCCTTTCTTTAACCACCTTATTCGGGACGAGTTATTATATAATGTGTACATAAAATAATTCGACTGTTGTGTAAACCAAATACCTAAACAAAAAAAAAACAAATTTAAACTATGGTCACTTTTTAGCTCGCAGTCGGATAAACAACCGATTTTCAAGCATTGTTTATAGGTTAACGGATATTTATCCAAAACAACCGTTGACAACCGTTGTTTTACATCAAAAGTTATGTTAAATGAACGAACACAATTTTATTTTATTCTTTTCTGTTCGCGATGGACGCAAATAGAACTGAACATTTTATGCGGTTTTTTCTATCTACTTCTATTTTTTCAGTCTTGGTCACACAACAACTAATTTACCATATGTTCGATTGCAATTGGTTAAGTATAAACTGAGTTATGACCAAAAAACGAAAACTGACATGGCACCGCACGGGCGGAGCTGCGGGCATCAGCTAGTATTTAGTAAAAAAATATCGATTAGGTACATCATATTTTTCTATTTTTCCCATTACCTACGAGAAAAAACTATCAAATTAAGTAAAAAACGTTTTTATCCATTTCTGGCCGTTGAATATGTATGATAACCGATATACAACCGTCAACGGTTGTCAATCGGTTGGTTGAAATGGTAAAAGCGGTTGGCCTTTACATCTATAAACATAACCCAAGTTGTTTTTTAATATTTACAATTGTATAGTAGTATAGACAGATTTTGGTGGGTATATAATAAATCATCATCATCCGAGCGCCAATCCCGGTTGCATCCAGAACTAGCACTTTGAAGCCCGGGGTTCGCTCTCCTACTCCTTTCCACAATACGGTTTATCTTACCTATTAGGGAAGGCACCTCGGGCCTCCCAATACCGTCAATCACAGAGGAAAGTCTGCGCCAGGGCTTCGTCCGTCAACCAGCAGGTGTTCCGGTTAGCTAGTCCAGCCATGAGGTTGGCTTCGGCCTCGAATATCTTGATGTGACCCCCATGCACCAGAACCTGTTGGTGTAAAAACAATAAAGTATAAAATATCTATCCTTCTTTCTAGTTTGCTCTGTCTAGGCTACTGGCTAGAAGAGGAATCAGTAGGTACTTAGTTTAAACTATGCACCGTACTTAGGTACGTGAATGGACACCCCGACGTCTGTAGACCCGAGACGGCGTGCGGTTTTAGTCGGTTCAAGCCCGACATAACCGCCCCCGCTGGCCGGCGGGGGGTATCCGAAGGGATTTCCGCACGAAAAAAGAAAAATGGTACGCGAACGGACTTGTATCACAACCTAAATATATAAATAAAAAATATTCTAGGACATATTACACGCCATAGACTAGACAAACGTAAGCAGAGCTTGTCATATGGGTTCTAGAATGCGGATAAACATACTTGGATGCTTTTTTTTTGTAAATAAATGTATATTATATATGGAAACACCCAGACCAATGCAATATATGCAATGAGCGGGAATCGAACCCGCGACCTCTGACTTAGCAGTCGAATGCTCTGCCGCTATGCCACAGACGTCATTACACTAACGTTTCACTTGCTAAATAGTAAGTACTGAGTAGGTATCTCGTTAAAATAGTAAATCATTGTTATGACCGAGCAGCGTGACTACTAAACTTTGGTATTTCCCAAGGCTCATTTTCTTTGTGCATTTATGTTTTAAAATTATCCGGTTGGTATTGCGCCTTTCTTACAATATAATGAACTATTTTGGTTCACAATACTTTTGTTACCATACACACATTTCGGTACTTGTTCAATATTTTTATTCCAAAACTTTGTTAACTTATGAAATACTAGCATCGCCGTGGGATTTGATTTGCGTAAGTCTTGATCCCGTATAAATATCGGAATAAAAAGTAGCTTATGTTACTCAGGGATAATGTAGCATTCTTATGGTGAAGGATTTTTTAAAATCGGTTCAGTAATTTCGATTACCAACAAACAAATCTTTACTCTTTAAAATATTAGTATAGAACACAAGGTTCAAGTCAGTAATTAAAATGTCAGTCTCAACTCGTAAGATAATATAATTTCACCTTTAAAAAGTGCTACGGCGATTATCTGAAACTGAATAATAACTTATGCGTGAAGGTTACAGAGTCAGATAGTGGGCAAAACATGTTGAAAATTATGTGTGTATTAATATTAAAACACCATTATGCATGTAATAGAAATATAATAATAGTACCTATAACCTATAACATAGACCAATAAACCTCTTCCTTCCACGACCACGTTTATTCCGTTATCTCCGTAACCCTGTGAAGTGGTTACGGAGATAACGGAATAAACGTGGTCACAACACAAAAACATGGATAATTTTGAAATTTTAAAGCTCATTTACTTATTTTTATAGCCTGCCATTAAATGTTTCGTTTTCTTTTTCATAAAGAAGTTTCGCAGATAAGTAGGTATAGTACCTAACTAATCCAGTCCAGTGATAAACAGCGATAAACTTATCGGAAGTATCCGCTGCACTGGACTGGATTCACTCGATTCACTGATTAACTTGATTAAATTGCGTTGGTTACTTGATTACAATGTGCGTTGGCGCAATATTGCAGTGTGACGCGATTCGGCTATAATTTTCGTCAATCTCGTTTGCATACGGTGGTGTAGCTATGTGAAAAATAATGCATATGAATCAAATTGCATAATATTCTATTCTTTTCGCCGTCATTTAAAAATGACATTTTACATAATGAAATTCTGGTTACGTCACTGTTTGTTGAGAAATCAGATTATAGACTGTTATTGTTCGTTAAGTTTATGTACGGCCGACGAGTCACTATAACAAAGATCTTAGAAACAGTTCACTTTCTATGTATACAATAATTTAACGGGAATTACCGCGATCATGTATAGGTATATACAATACCTTTGGATTACCTGACGTTTCGACCAGGTTACACTGGCCGTGGTCACAGGGTGACTGGCGCAGTGGTGCACGTCCTCCGTCGTCGAGTCCGTGAAGTGCAAAGTTCTTCATCCACCCGCACATTCTCGATATTTTTGATATTTACCTTTCGCCATGTACCGTATCATACTACACTAATTAATTCCCGTTAAATTATTGTATATCATGGAACGCGAAAGTTTAAAAATTTGTACTTTCTATGTAATTCTATATTGGATAGGCACCTACTTGTCTTCTGACAGTGTTTATATTTGTAGGGCTTTTTATATATAGATCCGAGATGGCGTGCGGTTTTAGTCGATTCAAGCCCGACATAACCGCCCCCGCTGTCCTTCGGGGGGGTATCCGAAGGGATTTCCGCACGAAAAAAAAAAGGTACTCACGCATGGGAATCCTCGAAGGGATGAGCAAAGGTGTATTCATATCGCACCCCCAGGTTTCTAGGGATAAAAAGTAGACTATAATCTATCCCTGTACCAAATTACAGCCAGATCCGTTTTTCGTGAATGAGTAACACACATTCATCCATCTAAACTTTCATTTTTATAATGTTAACAGGATTTTCTGTCTCACAACCGGGTATTTTTATTTTATTCTGTACTGCTACTAAGAAAATGCTAGCAGTCAATCCGATATCACTATGCCCGAGTTGAAAATCGCAGTTACAATAGTTGCAAGTAAATTTGTCTATTTTGGTTCCTGATTGCCGCATACGTCACAATGGCAAAGGTGGTTAACCCTCACTTCATTCCAAAATACCTGAACATTTTTTTCCCTTTTTTATAAAAAATATTAGTAACCGAAATTACTAACCTCTCCATCTAAGCTTAATTGCTTGTGTTAGGAGCGAATTCACGTCGGTATTTTAATGGGAAGAAGAAGGATTAGAACCCAGGAACTCTCATCGTAGGGTCGACTCCTTAACCACTAAGCTACCGGCGTTTATATCATTACTTGAGGAGACATTATCAACTTTCAAAGAAACTATTTATTTATTAACCAAATGCCGAAAAGCAATGTATTGATTCGTGCACTATTCTGTTTAGAATGTAACCGTTTAATTGAGGAATTGTGTTCTAATTGGCGGAAATCGGGCACTTGTAAATATACTTGGTGGCCAAATAGTACGTGCGATAAATTGTTTGAACTCTTTACCTGTAACTCTTGTCTCGACATAGATTATTAAAAACTGAGAAGTCTTTCTCGATTTAAAGCAAAAAATTACATTTATGTATATAAATTCGCAGATTTGTCACAAAATGTACAAAATATGAGAAGATTATCGTAAGATAACCTTAGATTATGCAATGAAGTTAGTTAATTCATTAATAAAACACAATAAATTAAATTTAAAAGTTTTAGTTAAATAAGCAGGTTCGGCAAATACTTCATCAAATAGGTATTATCAAAAACTCAACACCTTAAAAACACTAAGATATTTATTTCTGCAATGCAAAAAAAAGTACCTAACACAACGAAAATATCACATTTTAAAAATCTGGCTATATACTCACATAACCACCTTGTATAACGTGCGTTACAAGCACATAATGAATGAACACAAAGCACACACTGACCCAGAACAACTCACCCATGATTATTCAAATAATAGTCACATGCGGAAATCGAACCCGCAACAATACTACCTAATCTAACCTAAAGAGCATTTATATAGATTAAAAAAGAAACCCGACATAACTAAGGACACTGACTAATTCACCTTTCAAACTAAAAAACCATTATCGGTTCATCCGTTCGGGAGCTACAATGTCACGGACAGACACACACAGACACGTCCAACTTATAACACCCCGTCGTTTTTGCGTCGAGGGTTAAAAATGTTATTTGTCATTATCAGCTAACTTGTCTGGAACGGAATCTGAAACGAATCGGATGTATAGGTATATAATAATATGTATTAAAGGTGAGTGGTCCCGAGTACTGTGAGACATTGTTTTATTTTTATGGGTAATCACGTCCATACAGAAACTGCATGTAATTTGAAATTATGACTAACCAGACATAATAATACGAAGAGATAAATAGCAAATCATCTCAGAAAATTATAGGTAACTTGCCCTAGTGCCAATACACTAAAGATGAAAAAAATGTTGGATTTAATGCTAAAATGCACACATATTACCAAAAAGATTTTAGAATGCACTGGTGCTAATCAGTGCATTCCAAAATCGACTACCCCCAAATTCAGGCAACGTTATTCTTCTATATTTCGTACCTACTATACCAGTCGTGGAACGGTTCTAAATCTTTATAGACATTTTGATTTCCTACTCAGTCAGAATATCATAAATATATCATAGGCTTGTGCTGAGTTCCTTGTGGTAATGTGGGATCTACATAGTTCCTCCAAATGGTGATAGACTGTCAAAGAAGAACCATCTTATTATGTTCCTAGCTCCAATTACTTGGATCTTCATCCTCCCAGCCTTCAAGTGGAGCTAATGGATGCCACAATATTTTACTTCTTCTTAAAGCCATCATAATGCATAGGTCTTTGAGTTTGCAAAATCTGAGGACCGGCAACTAAGACCGGATTCCTATTCCTGAGACGCCAAAATAACTACAAAACACACCTTGCTGCCAGGCCTATTTTGTTGATTGATTGATAATTGTTTTTTTTTTTCAACTTTTTTAATATTTGAGATTGGTCGACGACAATGACAATACACTTCTTTTTTTGGCCATTTTTCTTTTTTTTTAAGTTTCTTTAATTTTGTCTGCGTTACGAAAAAACTTTGAATCTTGTTAAAACTCACAGGATCTACAAAAGGGAGGAAGGACATCTACATAGGAAGGTCTACAAAAGCTACAACGTGACCAAGTTTCAAGTCTTCATATTAATTAAAACGGACGTTATAAACTTTCCAAATTTCGGTTATTTGCAATTTACCGGAGGTCTACTTAACCGATTGAAATCCACTTCCCCAACGCGTTTTTTAACAGTAACTACAGGAAGCCTTCATACCAAGAACTAAAAACAAAAATTTATGTTCATAATGACTGCTCAGAATGAAGCATTGTCATTGGCTTAACTACAAACTATGATGTCATCGCTTCCCTGTGTTACATGCGTAAGGCTATAAGTATTTGGTTACCATCAGCCATTACTCGTTCTTACCTTCAAATTTAAAAAATATACGTTCTAAATGATCTCAATACTGTCTGACAATAGTGAAATTGGTAGCTAAGTTTCTTAGAAATTACTTAGTAATTGTCGAATCTGTCAAAAAATCGTGCTAAAACGAATTGTTGGCTATACATACATATGAGTTACTCGTAAATGTATGTAGTCATTCAGACACTTAGTGAAATAATTAGATAGATAGATAGATAAATAGATGTAAACTTAATTATAACACACGGAACAGAATATGCATATATGGAACACTCAATCAACATATGTGCAAATGGCGGCCTTATTTAGTTCATGGTTAAAGTTTTAATGAATTAATCTTTTCAATTAACCCTCCACCATCGATGTTTTTTAAATATATACTAATTTTATAAAGGGGTAAGAAAGGCTTGTATTTTTGCATGTTTGTAACTAATAACATCAAAAACAACTAAACTGATTTCCAAAATTCTTTCACCATGAGATACTTTATCCCTGAGTCACATACTTTTATCTCGATATTTCCACGAGCTCAGGACTTACGCGGGAGAAACCGAGGAGTGACGCTAGTATTGGAATAAAAAGAAGTTGGACTGTTCTGAATCGGGACTAAAGGAAAGTGACTCAAAAGTTTAACCGAAGTTCCCTACTTCGGTTAAACTGTTGGAAGTTCCCGGAAGTCCCTCGTTCTGAGCGCTAAATGCGTGGGCGTATTGTACTGGTAAAGTAATGAGTCACAGCCCAGTGCTCGAATTCCACATTCTCCTCCACTTACCACAAATCCATTACACTATCCATACAGTTAGCATTTATAATGTTAAGTAAGATTGTAGTAGTATGATGAGGTTACAAGTACAGACACTTCCTTCAAAGTGGCGTGCACCAAGTAGTTTTTAATTGATATCTCGATAACTTAGCAATATTACGGGCTGTTCATAAAATACTTACATAAACCGGGTTATCGCCTAGCGTGACAATGCTCACTTATTATAATTAACTTGACTTATCCATAAATATTGTGGTAATGTCTTTTTATACAGAGGGAAGTTTTTACTTTTATGCCGTTATATTGGCGAGTATTAATGCATGGCGATAATATTGTTGCAAAAAGTGTGACGTAATGTGACAAGGTTCTAAGTAAACTTCTATAAAGTACTAAAAACCTTAAATAGTTTAGTTTACTGCATTGAATCGATGATAATATCTGTGATACATGCCTGTATCCTGTATAATTAGTAGTATAATTAGTTAGTAACTTTGTTTGCAGAGAGTATCATTGTCCATATGCAATAAAAGTAAAGTAAATATGTTTGAATTTCGAATATACTCTAGATGAGTTTGTGGTGATATCTGTTGATCAAGTTGCACATAATTAATTAAAGTCTTAACGTACTTTATGAGATAAATCAATACCTAATTAAATAAATTTAAAACCTACGTCCGTAAGGAAATGTAATTATGATTTTATGTTTGTAAAGATACTGTTGTCCTAAAAAGTATTAACGTGTTTTACACCACTGCACCAGTCAGCCTGTGACCACGGCCAGTGTAATCTGGTCGAAACGTCAGGCAATCCAAAGGTATGTGTATACTTATACGTGATCGCGTTAATCCCCGTTAAATTTATTGTATATAGTAGTTTGTAAGCTTTGAAGTGTGCGTTGCGTTCTTTGGGACCCCACTAATTTCTAAGGGGCCCAAGCCAATCTCACCTGCAGCCCAGTATGCCTTTTTTTTTTTTTTTTATCGTGCGGAAATCCCTTCGGATACCCCCCCGCGTGCCAGCGGGGGCGGTTATGTCGGGCTTGAACCGACTAAAACCGCACGCCGTCTCGGGTCTACAGACGCCGGGGTGTAAGGTTGCCCATAGAGCATATCCCTCGCTCCCCGACTGACCCTGGGCCATCTCCGGTTTCGAGATGGCCCCTTCGGGTTTGGGAACCACGGTGTCCCCGTCTTGCCCCGGTTTGGGGGAGGGGCGGTAGTCGCCCCACCGTCCCGGCCTGCTTCTGCTGGGGTGACAGGTGGCCTCACCCGCCACCCCCAGGCCTGCGCTCATGGAGGACTGAGGTCGTTAAGCGACCTCCGGCGCCTGAGTTGCCTGCGACGCGCAGCGAGCAAGTTGCGGGCTCGGCGGACCGGGAGAGTTCTAAGTCTCTCCCGGGCGCGCTCCGCCACCTCCTTCGCGAGCATTACATGCTCGCAGAAGGAGGCGGCGGCGGCCCACGCGCTCGCCCTCCGCACCATTGCCGCAATCATGCTGCCGAGCGAGAGGACTCCCACCCCGATGGCTGCCACGAGGTCACGCCTCGGCGCCTCCCACGCCGGGCAGTCAGCCCAGTATGCCTAGTGATTGACAGACGAGACTCTGGTGCAGATTTTCCTCTCGGGACTGGGCGGGCAGACGGCGGTTGCTTCAACAAAAGCCAAAATTACCCATAACAGAAATATGGACAGTTGTAGATCTATGATAATGATATAGTTCGTAGGCTTAGTAGTTTACTTTAGTCCTCTAGGGATAATTCTCTCCTGCGGGCAGGTATTCTAAAAAAAAAGAACCAAATATAATTTCAGTGTCAGTTCATCTCAAACTTTAGTACAGTAAAAGGTCAGTATGTTAGTAGGCAAGAGACAAAACCTATTGCTGACATTTGAAATACCGACTAACGTGCGTTAAGGCCGAAGAACCTTCACTGTACGATTTAACTGTTGCTAAGCAATATTCAGTTGCCATAACTAACGAAATACGTGTATAAATACACAATACATTCGTTCGTAAAATGAATATAGGTATATATTTAGTAACCTAGCAAGTTAAGCTACCTAGTTTGACAGTAATCGATGCTAAGTAAGGGTTTACTGAGTCACGTTTATCACATTTAGCTACATTTAAAACAAGCATGTTAATATGAAAGTAAAGTTTAAATGTATAATAATGTCTTAAGTTGGATTTTACCAGTGAAAATTAAACTAACCTGATGTCTCACATCTAAAACTCACTGAGTAAAATGTGCTAAAACAGTTTAGTTCGACTTACATTCACACATCACATTCGGGAATTGACCGGTATTGCTTGCGTTGAGCAGCTGTTCCGGTTGACTACAATACAGGAAGCCAGCGGCTAACCTTCAGGAATGAAGATACCATATAGAAAAAGAATCATAGTTCCTATCATTGGTGAATAATACCAGCCTAAATGAACTGGTTTTATTTAAAACTTCTAGTCCATTATTCAAGAACTCAGATTCGCTAGAGAGAAATTTATTCACATAAAATAAATACAATTTGTTTTTGTACGCGAAATACAAAGCACATTTCTTCAGAAATGTTACTAACCAGATTTTTAACTGACTTCGAAAAAGGAGGGGTTTCTCAATTAGTATGTTTTTTTCCTTTTTCATGTAGGTATTCAGGCATAACTCTGTTGTATATGAAAACTTGAAAAATTCTTTACATAGTTGCGTTAGACAGACACTTAAATTTTAAATTTCAAAAAATCTGATAACAAGTTTCGGAGATAGACAACGTAACTCTTCAATAAATACCAGCCAAATAAACTGCGATTGTTATAGCAACATTTGAGGAATATTTAGGCATTGCTTATGCAATTTCATGACATAACATCACGCCTGTACGCGCGAAATGGCCTCGCAGACGTATGCAGTATATTGTTTATCCATCGTTTATGCACCGGTTTGAAAAAAGCTTTTGTTTTAGGTTTTATTTAGCTCGAGATAATCTCATATCAATTTATAGGTATTGGACCTGATACTTCAGGGACTCACAAGTGAACTCCTCAAAATAAAATAGAAAATGTGAAATAATCGAGGTGTTTTAAAATTTATGACCATACTGTGACATGTGTACATTCCTACAGTCAAGGACGTGCTGAAAACTACTACGGAGGCAGACAACATAACTTCTTGATGATGTACACCATGAATGTCTCGTTAAAGTATTTGAGGGTAATATACCGATCCTATGAGGCAGAAGTACCTAACTATGGTTGCAGACGGATTAGACAAGACTTGGACTACGAAGGCAGACAACGGAAGTACTTTTTTTTTTACGTACGGAAATCCCTTCGGATACCCCCCCGCCGGTCAGCGGGGGTGGTTATGTCGTGTATCCGTTGTCCCAAGTGTCCGTTGCCGTGCACCCCGGGTAAGCCCTCGAAAGGGTAACCCCAGGGTTACCGGCGGACTTTGGCCGGCACCGCGGCCTCGCCTGGTGGGGTCGGGCTTTATCCCGCTTCGGTGAGTTGGCAGGCGTGTGAGGGCACACACGACACGCCTCCGCCACGGCCTGCTTCTGTAAGGACGTCGAGTCGGCCAACTGCCGTCCTAAGGCCCCGATCATGGAGGTCGGTAGTCTCGGGCGTAGATGAGTCGGCGGCGTCCTCGCCGCAGACTGCGAATCTCGAGGGGCAGGGTTCTCTCCCGCTCCCTCTCCGCCGTCTCTTTTGCGCGCATTACCTGCTCGCAGAAAGAGGCGGCGGCGTGCCACTTGCTCCCGTCGGAGACCACGGCCCTCACCATGGTCTCCAACGAGAAACAGCGGAAGTACTTAACGACAAACATTACCGACTAGCGCCCTCCCCCCCCCAAACCGAGGCAAGACGGGGACACCGGGGTTCCCAAACCCGAGGGGCCCATGGTCAGTCGGGGTGCGTGGGATATGGACTATAGGCAACATTACACCCCGGCGTCTGTAGACCCGAGACGGCGTGCGGTTTTAGTCGGTTCAAGCCCTACATAAGCGCCGCCACTGGCTGGCGGGGGGGTATTCGAGGGGAAAACTAAAAAAAAGGTATTTTATTTTAGAATTAAGCAGTAAGCACCATTTTCAACGATCGAATGCTAGCGTAAACGGCCTTTTATTAAATAGCCTAGACTGCATATTGTCTTCTTTGAGACAGGTGTCGAGCAACGCGTTTAGTATGTTCACCCAAACTAGGTTTTTACGATCAGTTATGTTGACTAAAAGGGAAAAATAGTACTTATTATCCATTTTTAGGGTTCCGTACCTCAAAAGGAAAAAACGGAACCCTTATAGGATCACTTCGTTGTCCGTCCGTCCGTCCGTCCGTCCTTCCGTCTGTCAAGACCGTTTTTCTCAGGAACACGTGGAGGTATCATACTGAAATTTATATCTAATACTCAGGTCTATTTTCCCTTGGAGCTGTGAAAAAATCAAACTTGTAAGCTAAAGCAATCAAAGATACAGCCGTTTATGCCGCAAATTTCTGCAAATTTTCGAAACTCGCACGGGAATCAAAACCTACAGGGTACTTTCCGTGAACTTAGAATCTTGAAATTTGGTACGAAGTAATGTCTTATAGTACAGATAAAGGAAAAATTGCGAAAATCGTAATTTTTTAGTTACATCATATAATAAAAAATATTTTTGAAAATTTTAATGTTACTACTTCTTTTTTCATGAACGCGTAGAGGTATTAAATTGATTGTTGATTGTCGTGATGGGTGAACTTTTACTTATATACCTACAGGTTTGTACGGAACCCTCGGTGTGCGAGTCCGACTCGCACTTGGCCGGTTTTTTAATTTAAAAAAATCTGCCTTCAAAATGGCACTTAAAGTGAATAATAATTTAATTAGTGATTTAATTCAAAAGACAAATGCGCATATTCGGTTGAGGTATACTCGAGGGGGCCATCTCGACCCGAGGGGGCCATCTCGAAACCGGAGATGGCCCAGGGTCAGTCGGGGTGCGAGGGATATGCTCTATGGGCAACCTTACACCCCGGCGTGTGTAGTCCCGAGACGGCGTGCGGTTTTAGTCGGTTCAAGCCCGACATAACCGCCCCCGCTGGCCGGCGGGGGGGTATCCAAAGGGATTTCCGCACGAAAAAAAAAAAGTCTTGCAGAATAGCATGGCTGCATCGGAAAGCTGCCGCCTTAAGTCTTATCTTAACGAATCTTGAGACTGATCACCATTCTGGCGTCCATTCATACACTCTGTATGACTCTTGACACTCTTTATGAGTGTTTATACACACCATGTACAGAAATGCATAAGCCTCAATTTTATTGGAACTGTACTATATTTCATATACATTTAAAAGAAAAACCCGCTCCTCCGAAACGCCCGGATCTATTAATCGCAATTTGTGTATGAACAGTATAATTTAACCGCCGCGTGTCGTTTAGTCGTGAAGTCATTTGCATGATTTCCGCACGAAAAAAAAAAGGTATCGCGTCACTTTGACATTTCATTCTGCATTTTATACTTAGATTAGATTTCTTTAATAATTTATGATAGAACAATGTTTGCCGGGTCAGTAGAATTCACGTATTGATCAATCTATTAAATTTGGACTTCCAAACAAATCATACACAACAGACCGTGTAGATCAGAATCTACACGGTTCATTATCGCCTAGGTTTTAATGCCTCATTGCCACGAACTGTCTCGCGGAAATGAGATAATAAAAACCTGGTGATGTAGCTGATCTAGGGAATACAGAAATTATTGTGTCATACCTTTTTTTTTTTTTTTTTTTTATCGTGCGGAAATCCCTTCGGATACCCCCCCGCTGGCCAGCGGGGGCGGTTATGTCGGGCTTGCACCGACTAAAACCGCACGCCGTCTCGGGTCTTCAGACGCCGGGGTGTAAGGTTACCCATAGAGCATATCCCTCGCACCCCGGCTGACCCTGGGCCATCTCACCACTAACAGCATCGCTCATCCTGTCTCCTCTGAAAGCAGAGGAGTACGGAGAGCGATGTGTTCCCGCCACGTTGGGTATTGGCCGACGATCAATGCCAACCCTATGAAGGGGTGAAGGGGAAGCCATTGACCGCCGCCCAGGGTGTACCGGCCGCTCCGATTCCGTTCCCCCCGGACTGCAGCGGGATCGGAATCGGAGCGACACTCGAGGAGGTTACCCAACACACACCCCTATTGTGTCATACCTACAGGTTCGATCGTCAATGACAGGTGAGTCATACTCGTACGAACTGCGTATAAATATTATGATAAAAACTTTAAGCCAACTGTATTGTAGGTGAAACCAAGGCCAATGTTGAGGATAATTCGTTCCACTGCGTCGTTGATGAACAGCGACGTAGTGGAGCGGCTTTTTACTGTGACAGTATCCTCATTTTAATAGTGAAATATGCCTAACTAAGATATGAAAGGAGTTACAAGCGAATACAATATGGGGTTCTTCAAGAAGGGCGGGCATTATAAGGTTTTTACAGAGTCGGCAGCGCAAGTTCGACGCCCCGGGTGTTGCACACGTCCATAGGCCACGGTAACCGCTTCCCATCAGGTGGGCCGTGAGCTTGTCTGCCAACTGAGTGGTAAAAAAAAAATCTTCGCAGGTACGCTAAATTTTTCCCAATTTATAGCCGGCTTTACGTGATTTTGAGTACCAAACAAATATAAAAACTCACTTTCATATACTTTCATAATATTAGTTGAGAATTACCTTGTGAAAAGGTTCATCTTCCACCACTAAAACTTAAAGATGGGAAAAAGAGGAGATTACTCCTAATGGCTATGTCCTGCACATAATGGTATGGAATATTAGGATCTGGACCTATTGCAGTACGCCCCCGGCCGGGACGCACCCACAGTCACCCCTGTTTGTCGAGGATTGGGAATGTTATAAGCTTTTAAGGCCCTGTCTGGACGCAAGCTACCATAATTATGCTTATTTTTTGTTTCTAAGATTATTTCTCTCTCTCTCTAAGATTACTGATGCTAGACAGCTGTTTTTTTTTATATATACAGCTAATTATCTACTGTTCACGCACATCCAAAAACATTTTGGATAAATAGAGCAGAGAGAGAGAGAGAGAAATAATCTTAGAAACAAAAAATAAGCATAATTATGGTAGCTTGCGCCCAGACAGGGCCTTAAAATCCTCTGCTTTTTTTCATAATCATAATCATTTATTTACCCACTAAAAACAGCATCACCATCACAGCGTTAATCCCGGTTGCTTCCAAAGCTTACACTTTGTTAGCTGGGAAACCTCCCAATCTTAAGAGGAAGGCCTGCGTCATATATGTCTTGGGCCCCAAAGATTTTAGTGGGGCCGCATACACCATTACCAGATATACTTTATAAACTAGCTGTTGCCCGCGGCTTTCCCCGCGTGGACGTCTGATCTCGTTCTTGAAACCCATGTAAACCTATTCCCGGAATAAAAAGTAGCCTATGTGTTATTCCCAAATACGAGGGTCAAACTGAAAGTTCTTAGAACTGGCCACTTATAAACAATATAATAAAAAAATAATTCTAAAATTTGAAAATAGAACTCTTTGCCAATATTACTGAGTATATATTTCATTCATTTATCATTTGTTTTACAATTTGGCGGCAAATTTAAAATTGTCTGTGTCACGTTAACATGAATTTAACACGAGAAAATTTTCGTGCAATGATTTTTTATGACTTTCGATGTCATTTAAGTCAACAAGAAAGTTATGATAGACTACGATTGGCCTTTCACGATGAAGCCCCATCTCGTGCGACTGTTTACAACTGGTTTAATGAGTTTAAACGTGGTCGCACTAATCTCACTGATGATTTACGTGAGGGACGGCCTTCTACGGCGACGACTGAAAATAACATCTGTGTTGTGCGGCGTATGATAGAGACTGACAAAAGAGTGACCTATCAGCAGATTTGGACAAGCTTAGGCATCGGTATGAGTCAAGTGCACAAAATCCTCCACGAACATTTAGCGGTCAGGAAGCTTTGCGCCCGGTGGATACCTCATAATTTGACTGAGGCTCAAAAACTCCATCGTGTGGATTGGTGCCGTAAAATGATTGAAAGATTTAACGGAGGTGACTCTAATGCTGTGTTCGACATACTAACAGGTGACGAAAGCTGGATTTACTGTTATGATCCTGAAACCAAAAGACAATCTGCTCAGTGGGTGTTTCCTTTCGAGGAGTTGCCAACTAAAGTGAAGAGAGATCGAAGTGCGGGAAAAAAAATGGTGGCCTCGTTCTTTGGAAGGATAGGTCATTTCGTAACAATTGTGTTAGAGGATCAAAAAACAGTTTCTGCAGAATGGTACACTACCAATTGTTTGCCACTTGTCTTGGAAAAAGTTCGAGAGAAACGACCTCGCAGTAGGATCCTCCTTCACCACGACAACGCCTCGTCGCACACCGCCAAGCGAACGATCGACTATTTGGCGACATCAAACGTTGAATTACTGGGTCACCCGCCGTATAGCCCCGACCTCGCGCCTTGTGATTTTTATTTATTTCCAAAAATTAAAGAAAAACTTAAAGGAAAGCGGTTTATGAATGCTGAAGAAGCGGTGGCTGCGTATCGCGATGCCATTGAAGAGACCCCTAAGGACGAGTGGGCAAAGTGCTTTTCCCAGTGGTTCCATCGCATGCAGCGGTGTATTGACGTGAATGGACAATATTTTGAAAAGATATAATAAAACTAATAACTGGCTAATGTAATCAGTTTTTGATTTTCTAAGAACTTTCAGTTTGACCCTCGTATAATCCGTCCCTGTACCAAATTTAGCCGTTTTTGCGTGAAAGAATCACATACATTAATTCATCCATACATCACAAACTTTCACGTTTATGATATAAGTGGGTTAGGGAGTAGGATGTTACCAAGTACGAATGAATGAATACACGGATCGGCTAAGTTACCAAATATCTTTGCAGTATAACAATACACTAATTGCCTATTGTACTCTTTATCCTAATAACATATACATTCAGCAGACAATGTTGCCCAAGTAAAGTATCCTTAAATAGGATATTTTGGAATTTCGTATTTTTTAGTTGTTAGTCCTTTTGTTGATAACTTACAAAGTACATTGTAATGACTTGTCCTGACTGACTCATGCATCAACTCAGAGTCTACATACAAACGCTGAGGCTATAAACTTGAAATTTTGCCAGTTGATGTATTTTATATTGTAAGCCACTAAAGAGGATTTTTAGGAATATCACCTCTAAAGGGGCATAATAAATGCATTTTTCTGAGTATCTCTATGTAAAATCGGGCAGTCCGCCAGCGTTTGCAGCCCTGAGTCCTCGCTCGCGTCACAGTGATGACACTCAGGCGTTGGCTCCTTCCTGATCCGATGCAGGTGGTCCCCGTAGCACCCCTTCAATGGGACGTAGTGCGCATAACCCCCGGAGATCACCTGCGTCAGTCGGTGCGAGAGGCTTCCGTGTCGCCTCTCTAGCCAATCCTCCATGATGGGCCTTACCGCCGCTATTGCGGCGTGCCCTTACCTATCCGACATTTCAAAAGTTGATGCTGATACAGAGCGTCAAAAGTAGGTGATGCTAAAGAGCGTTAAAAGTCGATGATGACTACAAAGTCACCTTGACGTTCAAAATTGCGCGAAATAAGAACGCAACAAGTTTCTTAGGTTAATAAAAACCAGCCTTATTCGTTGACACTAAGGTTTTTGTTGGTAGACATTCAGTTTATTTTTCACTATTTATTTAATTTAGCTTCTGTCTCTTTCATTTTGTGCATGACGTAATTGATATGTCTTTTGTTTGGAACACATTTGAAACGCCGTATATGTTGGAGCCGATTCTCTTGTTACAAAACTGTCTAAACTAAGGTCCCTTTTTAAAGTTTAAATGTAACGGCAAATAGAACAAAATTTCAGAATTCAAATAAAATAATTTTAGAGTCATATGGGCAACAGAATCAGCGCCGTTGTGTGAATTCAATAGCAAATGAAAGATTTGTTTTAAAGTTCTAGGCTGTTTTTTTTTTTCATATTTTGGCCCAATTTTGACCGTCAAGGTGATTTTGTATTCATCACTTACGTTTGAAACTTTCTCGCAATACTTACTTTTGACGCTCTGTAGCATCACCTACTTTTATTACCCGGATAAGATCATCAACTTTTGACGGTGACTGTTCCTACTTGTCAATTAATTTTTCATCTCATAAATATTTGCATGGTCTCTTGCACGGGAATACCGTCTGTTTTACTCTATGGCGCTCAATATTTTTTTCTGGTGCAACGCATTACGCAGTATGATTTAACGGAAACTGAGATAAACTTTACATTTATGTCGTGCAGTGTAATTAGTGTAATACATGTAGATAATTTTGTAAGAAATAAGATATGATATCGGTGCCTATTGTTTTGCTATTATCTATTACTCGCGGGAGTAGGTACAACTGATTCATCGACAACTTAAATTTAAACCAAGTGGGAAAAAAATGGTCAACCCCGATAAGACAAGAGTGACTCAATCAAGCTAACAAGATAATGCGTGTCTTTGCGTGTTCTGAAAATCACTTAAAATCCATGATGGCTAAGTAGCATTATAACGTGGCTAAGGGTCAATCAATTCATCATTTCAAATTTATCCTGAAGCTGTGAAGGTCAGTCAGTTGTGTGCAGCCCGTTTTATACACAGTTCCAGTATCTGGCAGACCCCTCCCATCCGTATGATACGCATTCCTTAGTCTGCTTCTCGGGCCTATTATATCGCGGGGGATAGGCGGATTTTACGAAACTTTACATAAAATTATAAAGGATATCCATATACGTGGGTGTTCTCATGATATTTTCTTTCACCGTAAATGATAATAATAATTCTTTACTGACATGCCCTTGAACTTTTTAAATATCAGAAGTCAGTGACCAAGTGATTCAAGTAGAGGTACACACCAGGCGTTTATTCAATTAGTTCTCTTATCTATTCAATTGCGAATCTTATCTCTAGAGGCGCGTCATAAATGTATAAACTGCGAGAAGTATAACTGACACAAATCACAATAGAGCTGTTGCTATATCTGGTAAGACCGACAGTTTCAAGGTGTCAACTGCATACCGGAAAACTCAGCTGTCCGGTAATTGTTTTATGAGTTGCTTATTTCTACACGTCCGACTTCATAGCTAACAATGTTAACGCGTAACGCTATATAAATTTCTCTCTTTTAATAATAACTGCTTATTGTTATTCAAAACCAGTTGGTTTTGAATAACAACTAACATGTCGTAAAAATGATAGTACTTAGTTAAGTACTATCATTTTTACGACATGAAAATACGTTTTCATTTCAGAAGACTTCCAAAAAGGGAAGGGTTTTTGAATTCGGAGAAATGTTACCTATCAGGTACGATATATTCGTCAAACTATAATGGTGGTCTTCAGTCTCCAGACTTCACAGAAAACATCAGACGCGGTGAAGTTATACTAATGTGCCTCATATAATAAAGTAATGGTCAAGTATTTTTGGATACTTTAATATCGCACATCACACTAAGTGTTCAGTGTTTCGCGTGATTGCAGCCAGTGCTTCATCCTTGTGACTGCCATCGCTGCATTCTGCTTTGCATCGTTGCGGGAAACCTCTGGCTGGATAACATGATTTTAGAAGGCTAAAAGCAAATACCGGTCACTCGCTCTAGATATACTATGCATGGGATCTGGCGATAGTGTGTGTTGTTTGGTTGCTTCGTTTTTTCTGGAGGTTAATATGTCAAAGATATGGCGGAAAGGAAACGCCAGAGAGCTGATAGTGCTCTTCTCGAGACGGGCAAACTATGCCTGAGTTACCGGGTATTTTCTTCGCTGGTAAGGTACACCCACGCATCTCGTAATAAACCCTTGCGGTAATAACGAGCGTATTTCTAGTTTTAGTTTAATCGCATCCAACAGTCTTCCACTTTTATAACGGTTGTAAACGATGGGCCAATGTAACCTAATGTGTTCCACGTATATACCTGTCCTCATACTTGAACATTGAAGTACCGTCATTTGCGTAAACCTTTCTGTTGTAGATAATAAAGACATTCTACGGACAATGTTGGCGCATGTTAGGGTGTAAAGCCGACTTTAGCCTAAGTACGGTGTAGCTACTTGTGGTGATAAAGGCTGTCCTTTATAACGTCTAGTAATTTGGTTGTTATTTTAAAATATATGTTTACTTTACACAATAATAACACAATCTATTTATATCTGCCGAGTAAAATAATCTCGTCAATTAGCTCCAGGTTATTGCTACGAAGCAGGATCTATTTGTAACAAACTAATTTAATTCGTAATATCTGTTCGACGGGTTTAATCGATTGCTCTATAACTTCTAAGTTGTAATAATATAAGTTATAAATTAGACAATCGATTCTATTTCAAAGTTCCGCCATAATCGAAATGTTTGTTTACGTCTTTTTAAAAGTTTCTAATAACTTTAGTTACATTGAGCTTAGATGTTGTATGTAGCAGATATCATTAAATGTCAATAATCTAATTCAAATTAAATTAGTAATGTGTTCTCCTAGCTCGGATAATACTATCAAGATGAGGTAAATCCTCAACGGAGAACCGTTCTGATTACATATAATTATATTATTATTCGACCTCTGTAAATGATCTTAACAATGTCCTCGTCATATTGGATAAGTTACCATAATTGTAAAGATTTCACACAACAAAACGAGTGTGCTCGCAGATGTTTCAACAAGCGATTCGTTGCGAAACCAATGTGTTTATATATGAAGTGAGTCACTGTACCGATTCCACGGTTTCTGTTAGTGTTTCGCTTAATAGCCGTAATAGTAAAACCATACTATCCGTACAGTTTGTAACAAATTCATTGCTCCAACACGCAAATTATAGACGGCAATCTATACTATTATAAAATTTAAAATTAACTGTATGTGTACATTGGAGTGTATCTACAAATTGATGTTCATTAAATCCGTTTCTCGGTCAATTTGCACCAAAAAAGTTATCGCTACCCCATTGATTCACAGTCTACACCCGCTTGGATAGAAGCCAATCAACTTGACCTAGTACCTACGAAAACTTTTGTCAGATGCTAGCTAACAGGCATATTGTTTTCGTTTTTAGTTTCTCACGTTATGTGTTGAAATTTAATTATTATAGTCGTTACACAAAGGTAGACGCGAACACAAAATTTTGTGCACGTACTACATAATTATTATTTACACAGTACACTTATTTATCTTCAAAGGGCAAGCGGACGAGTATTATACAATTAGTCAACTACATTTCCTGTGTCCATAACCCAGTTCATCTTCATTCTATTCTTTCATTTGAATGGCCGATAGCATCGTTTGGTCCACGATTTTGGGAAGTCTTCGCGAATTATAACTCTCCTAGTGACAACATGACATTATTTTATCAGTTATGTCCCAATGTATTCATACACGTTTATCAGTATAGTTTTAGTATTTCGTGGTTACGTAATCAGGTACCGTACCTAGACCGCGATAACTCTTGACTTTCGCTAAATCCTGTGAATTTAAGAAAACAATTCACTAAATATACCAACATTTATTTATTTGCACAGTTATCAAATTGATTTGCATATACATTAACATTATCCAACAAGACCTTATGTGGAAGTGTTAAGGTCGGAAACCGTATAACAAGGGTTACATAAAGTGGCGTCGAAAGTGACAAATTCAAGCAGTGTGACGTATGTCGCCTTGATCGCGTGCCGCTCACTCAATCCTAGGTTTTATTTATGTAATCTTTGAGAAATATTTCCATTTATACAGAAAAGCTTTTTATTTATTTATTTATTTTATTAGGCACATCAACAGATTATGTATATTACATTTCAAACTTAAATAACAGGTTTTGTGGACTTATATCTAGTACATAACCCAATTATAGATACGCACAGCGTTCGTAAGCCTAAGTACACTGGCACTATATAAGAAAATTAACAAACAATATAGTAATGGGTCTTAAATTAAACTAATTTCACATTATCACCCGCATTTTTTTTTTTCGATTTGAAATTTCTCATTATTCTCCATTTATACCCGGCAGCGCTGTTTCCGAAAACGTCAATATCGTACAGTTTCCAGAACTGGTTGTAGGTTCTTAGCATCCTGGATATAGGTTCATTGCGACCAGTGACCGTTCTGAGAAAGGGAATGTGGAAGATCTCGGTGTGAGGGAGTCGTGAGTTACCTCTACGGGGAACGTTGAGACTGACTGACGATAGCAAGTCCTCACACACCGTCGCGCCATTGATAATTTTGTGTAAAAATGTTAGATCCAACATGCGTCTACGATAGCTAAGAGGACACATCCTAAAGAACTTTAGTCGAGCATTATAGGACTGGCGGTGGCTAATTCCTTGTGATTGGTATGCCAAACGCCTCGTGAAAGATCTCTGAATCGATTCTATTCGGTTGGAGTGAATGGTGTAACAGGGATTCCATATTTGACTTCCGAACTCGAGTACACTACGGACAAGAGAGAAGAATAAAATAATTTTAGATTCGTGGGATTTGAAACTAGTGGTAGAGCGATTAATAAAGTTCGTCATTTTGGCAGCTCTATTGACGATGAAGTCATAATGTGGGATAAATGTGAGTTGTTGGTCCAGAATAATGCCCAAGTCGCGAATCTGATGAACCCGAGCGATCGGTTCGCCATTGATTGTATAAGAGGCGATGTGAGGTTTTCTCTTTTTGGTGAAGGTGATATATTGACATTTCATTACATTGAGAGTCATTTTATTGTCCTTGCACCAATTTACAACTCTATTTATGTCATCCTGCAGCAGCTGCACCTCAGACTGAGACTTAATTTCTCTAAAAAATTTCATGTCATCTGCGTAAATGGAGCACGTGGAGTTTTTTATACATTTTGCCACATCATTTACGAAGAGTGCAAACAATATTGGGCCCAAATGGGATCCCTGGGGTACGCCTGAGGTTGATAAATAGTGGTCCGACTCAAAGCCACTAATTACCACTGTTTGTGGACGATCCCGTAAGTAGGAGTCAAACCAGTTGTGTAACTTTCCACAAATACCATACTGCGCTGCTAATTTAGCAAGTAAAATTTCGTGGCTGACTTTATCGAAAGCAGCGCTGAAATCGGTATAGATAGAATCTATCTGTTTACCACTGTCAATCGATTTTAGTAAGGTGGAGGTATAAGAGATCAGGTTGGTAACAACTGAATGTTTTTCTCTGAATCCGTGTTGTTTATCCGTTAGTAAATGGCTGGTGTGGTTATACAGTATAGGACACAGAACGGCCTCAAATAATTTCGAAAACGCCGACAGAATCGAGATTGGTCGGTAATTGCAAACTTTGGTATTTTCACCTTTTTTAAAAATCGGGACTATGCGAGCTTTCTTCCATTCACTCGGGAACACACCAAACTCTAACGACTTGGTGAAAATTTTGTTTAATGGACATGTGAGAGCCGTTGCGCAGCGTTTGATGAATAGAGGGGGAATGTCGTCTGGACCAGCTCCTTTGTTATGATCGAGTTTACGAATATGTTTTAGTATTAAGCATTCGGTGAGGAAGATGCGAGATAGGGGTTGAATGATAGTCGATACAGTATTAGTGGCTCCAAAAGATGTTGGCTGAACTTGAGAGGGTGCATCACTATAAGTAGATTTGAAATGGCCGGCAAACATGTTTGCTATGCCGGTTCCTGTGTCGGTCGTTTCGGAACCGTTAGTCATTGAGGACGGTAGTTGAGAGCCATGTGATCGTTTATCTTTAATAAACTTCCAGAATATTTTTGGGCTACGATGTAAACTGGTCTCAATATTGTTTATGTAGGACTTGTACGATGTCTCAAGTAAGTTCCCTGCGCGTGTGCGTAAAAGTTCGTACTCCAGATGAACGGGGGTTGCCATACTTTTGGTACCGCAGTCGTAACTTATGCTTTTCTTTTAAAATTCTGACAAGACTTCCAGGGAACCATACTGGGATATTCGTATTCTTAAAATTACGCCTTGGGACATGAATCGATATAACATCTCGTAAGACTGCGTAAAATTTCTGAACCAGTTCGTCGACTGTGTTACAATTAGAGAAACAGGAATGCCAGTCGGTGTTTTTTAGTATGGGAATAATTTCGTTATAATTTGCCTTATAAAAATTGTACACTGTGCGGGGCGCGGGAGCTAAGTGTGGTGAGTCAGTGTTCACAACTTCTAGTTCTATTTGAGGGTGATCAGGATTAAGTTTACTTAATAAGGTATCAGGTTTTGACACTCGACTCTGAACATTACAAAGAAAAAGATCTAGTGTTCTATCTAATGCATTTTTTACGCTACTTAACTGTTTTAAACCCGATAAAGCAATAAAGTCCATCAGCATATAACCTCTCACATCAGCTGCGTAGTTTGCAGCCACTGCTTCAGAGTTCTCACCCGCTGACCATGAAATGAAAGGTAGGTTGAAGTCACCTGCAATGATTACATTTTCCATCTCACTGATAGCGTCACTTGAGACGTCAAAAAATTGTCGCAGAGTTGATGCTTTAACTGGCGGCGGGAGATAAACACAACAAATACCCATGCTGATGGATACATTATTTAATTTGGTTTCAATTTTGATCCATATTTGCTCAATCGCGTTGGTGTCCCAGTGGGTAATTCGAACTGAGTGTATCTTTTTTGCAACAGCGATGAGCACGCCACCCCCATCAGATTTATGGCTTACGGAAGAATCTCTATCCCGTCTCGGTAAACCTGGTATCTCTCATCTATGAATTCGTTATTCATTATTTCGGGCTTCAGCCATGTTTCTGTGAAGATAAGAATATCATACTTAGCTAGAAGTATGTTTTTGTAAATTGAGTTTGTTTTGGTTCTCATTCCGCCTAGATTCTGATAATATATGAGGAGCATGATGACGTTAGATAGGTTGGCGATTTTTATGAGACAAGAGCAGCTGTTACTTTCTCTTAGGCGCTAATCCATCGAGGGTGTCGTGGTTGCGAATCATTATTGCTTGCGAGTCATCAGAGGCCCTCATGTATATTTTTCCGTTACGCACCCATACATAGTTGTATCCCAGTTCCCTTTTCTTCAGTCTAGCTGCAGCATGTAATTGTTTCAGTTCTGGTGTGAGGTGTTCGGACACATATACTTGCGACTTTTGGCCACCAATCCCTAAATCCGCTGTGCTCAATTTATCGTCGGTGAGTTTTTTGGTTTTATTGTACCTCGATACAGCCGTCAGGAAGGCATCGCGTTGGCGCAAACTAGGAAATTTAGCGACCACGGTTCGAGGGCGAGAACTATGATTATCTCTTTTAGCGACTCGGAAACACGCGAGTACCTTATCATAGCTTACGATTAATAACATTAGTTGTCTGGTTTGCTAATTTGCTAACAATAAATGTAAATATTTCTGCACCTCCACAATTGCAGTATCACTTAAGTAGGTAGGTACGGACGTACAGACAGACAGACATGACGAATCTATAAGGGGTCCTTTTTTTGCCATTTGGCAACGGAACCCTAAAAATGGCGGGATTTTGGCTCTTAAATGTATATTGTTAGAAAAATATTTTCGCTTAAACTTATCGAGTATCGAGGGTATCAAAATGAAGAGCTTTAAAGGGTGATTCCAAAAATACATAATTATATCATAACTAAAAAGTATACAATAAAATAATTAATAAAAAAATCAAAAAACCCGACTGCCCTAACAAGACCGAAACAAGTTTGATAGCAGGCGGAACCCATTGATTTTGTTTCGGTTGATTTGTAAACGGGTTGATTATGGATGATTTGTAACCGGGTTCCGCCTGCTATCAAACTTGTTTCGGTCTTGTTAGGGCAGTCGGGTTTTTTGATTTTTTATTAATTATTTTTTGAGAGTCCAGTACGTGCCATGAAAAGAAAGATCCGGTGTTTAGCGGTAATGAAACACCTGAATTACTGACTGACCTGAAACTGTCTACTAATAGGCATCGGCTTTCTCTTACTTTGATAGGGGTTAGGCCATAGCTTGCTTCGCGAATTTAGTGCTAAATTGTAAACAAACCTTTGAGAACACTATGAAGAACGCTCTCTCATAATATTTAAGTTACGTCACGATCTTTTCTTTCAACGTAGGTCTGGGTACTAATAAATAATACATATTATGAACTTCACAAAGTCAAAAGTTCGTGCTCGGGCATCGGTTATAGATTCGCCTGTAACTGCTGACAGAAATACCTGATTTGAACCCCTTGATTGCTACTGATTCTAAAAAGTGCTTACCGACAAAATGTCACATAATCGTTAGGATAATTAGCGGGTACCTTTTTTTTTTGTGCGGAAATCTCTTCGGATACCCCCCCGCCGGCTAGCGGGGGCGGTTATGTCGGGCTTGAGCCGACAAAAACCGCACGCCGTCTCGGGTCTACAGACGCCGGGGTGTAAGGTTACTCATAGAGCATATCCCTCGCACTCTGACTGACCCTGGTCCATTCGCAGTGTCCCCTCTTATAACAGCAGAGGGGTACCTGGAGCGACCACGCCCCCCCGCGGGCCCGCCATACCCCGACCCCCTCGTGCAATGGGGTCAGCTGGCCCTGAAAAGGGCCGGTTGGTCAGACTCTTGGCCGTTGACGTTGACGCCAGCTACTCCAGAGGAGCAATCAATGATGCGTCATCGCCCACGTTGCCCAGGGTGCACCAAACTTGGAGGTGATCCAACCAGTCGCACCCCAATTAGCGGGTACCTACATAAAAGAAAAAGTATTGGCACTTAATGTGGTGTTCCACCTTGCACATGTATTTGTACACAATTAAATGTGCAAGGTCGAATGTGTTGTTATAATTTCGATATTTTGGCAACTCCGTCTTGTTGCAAAATTTCCACCCACTGGCTGCTAGAAATTTCCAATATCGTCTTCCAGAAATGAATTTTTAAATTATAAGTTTGTTTTATCTGCTACAACACAGTCTAGATGAATAACTGAAAGCAATTTTTTATTATTATTTATTGAGTGTAACTGTTTCCTATGTCTTAAAATAAATATTCTGATGGTCTGCTGCTGACGCGGGGTGAGCAGCTTGTCACTCAAAAATACGCACCTCTGGGTGCGCACGTGTCTTTCGTTTAACAAGCAATTACTAAGAAATTGTACGGTTCAAGCCCGACATAACCGCCCCCGCTGGCCGGCGGGGGGGTATCCGAAGGGATTTCCGCACGAAGAAAAAAAAAAAAAATTATGGCGATGTTTCTGGCCAATAGAAAACAAATCTGACAAAAGTTGAAATAACTCGAATTCAAAATCACACATAGGCTGCACACCGACATTTACCACAGTAGATAGCGCGATTGGAAATAGTACTTAAAGTACTTACTCTACTTTTACACGTGTTTAATTACATTAAATAGAATTAGTTTATAAAACTTTATATTTAACATTTTTGTCCCTTTAGGGACATAATGTTCATTACAAAAAATTCATTAGTTGAATTTTGCTTGTCCGTTACAAGTTAATATTGATTACCTAGTGTTTTGGTAAACTCCAAAAACGACTTAAAGATAGGTTAGCATATATATTAGCAAAAGCCCGATCCTAAATTAACAGAAATGTCGCGTTAGATAGAGGTCAGCCAAGGTCTGCGGGCTCGTTTAGATCTAGCTAGTAGGAGTATCCTATGAATAAAGAAGCTAGTGGAACATTAGTTTTGTAGAGAATACTATATTTGAACATATTTCATACGATTGTTCGAACCTATTCATACGTATTGAACATATTTCATACGGTTGACTGTTCATACTATAGTTTGTATGGAAATTATTATATATATAAGACCATTTAAGTATATTGATAGAACCATTAAATAAAAAATACGATACGTAGTGTAACGTAACGTTATCCTATGGTGGACAGCGTACGCCAGATTAAAGAGAAAGGAATGCAGGAGGAGAGAACATGAAGACTTTAAGGGGATATTAATATATATAATGTCCACAATTCACAGCACAATACAAAAACTTAGATAATATCACTTAAAGTTTATAAACGTTCACAATAAGAGTCCAAGTCTTCAAATTATTAAGAGAGATTGCAATCTCATTAATCCAATTGTGGGATAGCCATAGCGAGACACTCGCCAACAATGAGGAAACACGCAACAGTGAGGAAACGTGTTAAGAACTGCAGTAGCCTCTTGTTATAGATTTGCTAGAACAGAAGAGATATTAGAATGCTCTCTACTAGAGCAATTTATGAATTCCAGTATTGACACTCATTTGACTTTAAAGTATGATTAAACTGAGGTGTCTTTTTCATCAGATACACCTTTCTTATCCCATGTTTACTGCTTCATGACTCTCCTAAGAATGTCCACCGAATCTATCTCATCTTTGAATTTTTAATCTTGTTAGGAATGCCTGTCAATGAATTTAAAATTATTATATTAAGACTAAAACAGAGACAATAAAGAATACAACAAAAAGGTTATTATTCATATGAACATAGATTAAATATACTACAGTAGCTCTTATCCCAAATTCACTAATGAGTTGTCCTTAACAACATGAGCACTGAGCGTACCCACCAATGTAGGTACAGTTAGCGACACAAAACTTGCGGAACACTTATCTTTGCATGCAAATAAAACAAATAACCTTTGCATTAAAACCTATTTATCTATACATACGTATAATAAAATCGTCTTCATATTACATATAATAAAAACGACAATCCTCTACTGATGAGGCCGTCAAGCTGAGTGCCACCATTGTTAACATGATACGTGTATGTAACGGTGACCCTCTTTCCTGAGACTTTACCTTCAGCTTACCATCAGGCGAGGTGAAGTCAAATTGACGTGTCCTAAATATAAAAAAAAACGACTGTCAAGTTGGCGTGTGTTTGGTTAGGACGTGTGCCCTTGAAAGTTTAAGTGTTTTGGTGATTATTGTGACAAATCTGTGACTTTTTCTTATTGATTGTATATATCTTAACTGGTCTAAGGTATTGTGTTGTCCTTTTATTTTATATAAGTTTTCGTATATGATTATAGCCATTGAATATGGATAAGACAAAGCCTCCAGATCCTCCCCATGATTCTTCTCCCAGAACCCCAACCTTTTGTTCCGCTCCCTTTTTTTCTAATAATCCAGTTGCAACTACCGACAAGCTAACGCAATTCGCGGAAGTGGTGTGCGGTGTCTCTGATACGCAAACACGAAAACGTCCGGTATCCGAGGAAACCCAACCGAATCGTCCAACTAAACAAATTAAGACGCAGGTTGCCCGTGAATACTACACAACAAATGACAAGGCGCCATTTATTGTCCATGTGGCCCGTAAAGAACCTCAGCCTAACTCTGGCACTACACTTCACCCGGTTTCTCTGATTATATTTTTGGTCAACAACAATATAACCAATATAGTGAGAGACGGAGTGAAGCGAGTGGGCAGGAACCGAGTTTCTATAGAATTCTTGTCCCCTCAGGATGCTAATGCGTTTTTGGGTAATGAAGTCCTGCATACAAATAACTATGTAGCTTCATTACCTTCATTCAATATTACACGTATGGGTGTTATTAGTGGAATACCTGCTGACATGTCCGAGGAAGAAGCAGTGTCATATGTCTCGGTGCCACCAGGATGTGGAAGGATCCTCAAGCTTAGACGCATCAACCGCAAGGTTTCCAAAGAAGGTGTCACAGAATGGAAACCCACTGAGACATGTGTCATAACTTTTGATGGGCAGTCACTGCCTAAAAGGGTGTACTGTTGTTATACATCTCTACCAGTACAGCAGTATATTTACCCCACAATCCAATGTCGCAAGTGCTGCAGATTTGGCCACGTGGAGTCAATCTGTTGGTCCAAGCCCCGCTGCAATAAATGTGGTCACGAGCATCCCACTAATGGATGTTTTGTGACTCCAGAGGAGGCTTTCTGCATCCTTTGCTCTGGCAATCACTTCGCTAATAGCAGGGATTGCCCGGAGTATGGGAGGCAGAGGGCAATAAAAACAAGTATGGCAGAAAAGTCAATTTCATATGCTGAGGCCAGTAAAACAATACCAACTGTCTCACGGAACTATGCCAACGCTGCAAAGAGTGTACCCACCCAGTCCTACCGTAAGACCTTTTTGCTAAAGCCCAGAACCCACACCCCCCTTTCACCTTCCTACAAAAAAGCTGCACACAATAATATAGTTAGTTCCCCCCAGTCTACCCAGCCAAATGGCTGTGGTTTAGCCAACCCAAATACCCAATCGTTCACCTCATTATCACCCATAATTAATTTAGCCATTCAAATTTTAAAATCTCTCATCACCCCTAATAACCCTAGTTCACCGTTCAACGTTGCTGAAAAACTTGTGTCACTGTTATTAAATTTTACAAATGGCTTTACAACTGATATTTCTACAATGGAATGTGAGGAGCATCTTCCACAAGAAGCATGACCTCATATCCCTCTTGAATAAATATAAGCCTATTGCTTGTTCTATTGCTGAGTCCTGGTTAGTACCTGGGCTCAGCTTCAATATACCGCACTTCAACATCTACAGATGCGACAGACAGGATGGATATGGAGGGTCAGCCCTCCTCGTCAACAACAGGGTAGTTCAGTTACCTGTATCCACACCTCCCTTCACAAATGATATAAACATTATAGCATGTAAGGTAGAAGGTATCACACTCATCTCCATCTATATTGCTCACCCTAATCGAAACCACATTTCTTACCCTGCGGAACACACTCCAGAGCATCCAGGGGCCAGTTTTGGTTATGGGTGATTTTAACTTTCATCACTATAGATGGGGCTCTGAGCTCTGTGATCAATATGGGGAAGGTCTGATTGAAATCTTAGATGACCTTAACCTTGTCATCTTGAATACAGGTTGCTCTACTCGCCGCTCACCTAGTCAGCGACCGAGCTGTGTAGACCTCACATTTTGCTCACCAGATCTAGCTTCACTCGCCCAATGGCATTGTACAGATCTGTCACATGGTAGTGACCACTATCCCATTATTATTTCCTTCCCAGACAAAACATTTACAGAAAAAAGTTCTCCTCCACTTTTAAAATTTAATTTAAGTAACCCAGATTGGGACAAATACTCTCTCCTTGGAGGATAAAGTTAACAACCTTCCAAATTTAGATTTTCAAAATTTAGACATGTCTGGTCACTATCATGTACAGAATTGCTTAGTCAACCTTATGGATGCTATCAATTCTTCTGCAGAGCTAGCATTCCCAATAAAAAACACAGTTCGGGGGAAAATTCCATCCCCACCCTGGTGGGATCAGGAATGCACCAGAGCTGTTAGGGAAAGGAAAGAAGCGGAAAGAACATACAACAGAAACATGAGCATTCAGAATCTATTACACTACAAACAAATTTGTGCAAAATGTAGGAGGCTACTTAGAAAAAAGAAACGAGCAGGGTGGGTCAAATTTTGTACTTCACTGTCGCCGTCTACTCCATCGGCGGTAGTATGGAGAAGCATTAATAGGTTCCGGCATGGTTGCACGCGCACCAACTCATTTCCTATGGGTTGTCAGACTGCTGAACTTTTTTTTGATAAAGTTGCTCCTCCTTATGTTCCTTCCATACAGGAGATTGAATATGGGCCTATTAACTTAGGAACAGATCCATATGACTCACCATTTTCACTCCGGGAACTGGATATGGTGTTCGGTCATGTCCGGGAGTCAGCCCCGGGTATTGACGAAATTCCATATTCCTTCCTTACCCACTTTGGTAGGGGTACCAGAAAATATTTTCTGAATATTATCAATTATTGCTACAGGAGTGGTGGATCCCTGAGCAGTGGAAAATTCAAATTGTTATCCCACTTTTGAAGCCTGGCAAACACTCTGTTGACCCAAATGGCTTAAGGCCAATTGCATTATCATCGGTTCTAGCTAAAACCCTTGAGCATTTAGTGAAGAACAGATTGGAGTGGATTGTGGAGTCTAGGTCGCTACTGCCGAGTTCCCAGTTTGGGTTTAGGAAGATGCTTGGAACCATGGATAGTGTCGGGGTACTAGCCACGGATATTCGCTCTTTCTTAACGCAGGAAAAATCTGTAGTCGTGGCTTTTCTCGACATAGCCTCTGCCTATGATAATGTCCTTCTTCCCATTCTCAGGCAGAAATTGCAAGAGCTGAGTATCCCGGCGAGGATGGTACGATGCATATGTGGAATGATTATGTCCCGTTCACTGGTCTTGAGGATACAGGGGGAAGAGTTTGGGCAGCGAAGGACGTGGAAGGGGTTGCCTCAAGGCTCCGTTCTGAGTCCTTTGCTGTACAACCTATATACTGCAGATATTGGGTCATGTCTTAACAATAATTGCCAGGTCCTGCAGTACGCTGACGACTTGGCTCTATATGTTAATGACATTTCAATTACCAATGCAGCCACATCACTTTCTGTCTCCTTGAATTCTCTGGACCAATGGTTACTGAAGCACGGACTGAGTCTGTCTGCATCAAAGAGCACAGTGGTTATTTTCACTAGAAAAAGAAGTATCCCGCACATCCAATTTAATATTCAGGGTCAAAATATTCCTCTGAAAAAGAAGGCAAAGTTTTTGGGTGTATATATGGATTGTAAACTATCTGGCATACACCACCTCAATTATCTTGTGCAAAAGTGCGAATGGGTCATCCCCATCTTGAAGGCACTTGCTGGAGTCTGGTGGGGCGCTCACCCATATACCATGAAGTTAGTCTATAATGCACTTATTCATAGCATTATGGACTATGGCACATTCTTGCTGATTCCCTGCAATAAAGGTGCTCTGACTAGACTGGACAGGGTGCAAAGTAAGTGCCTTAGGGCCATAACTGGTTGTATGAAGTCATCACCGATTAATGCCTTGCAGGTGGAATGCGTGGAGCCCCCTTTAGCATTGAGGAGGCAATACCTAGCATCCCGTTTTATATTTCGTGTTGTTTGTATAAATACACACCCCCTTATTCGAAAATTAACCCATCTAAACTCTCTCATCTACACTAACCGTTACTGGAGGCATAAAGACATTCCCTTAATACTTAAAGCTTTTCAAATTTCACTGAATCTAGACTCCCCTTTGATGAGCTGTGAAAAACTTCCCATATTTAGGTATGATTTCAACGTACTCTGCTTCAGACCAAAAATCCTTTTGAATATTGGCATCTCCAAAGGGAGTACTACAGCGGGTGCAACCTTTTATGCGAAAGTAGACGCACAATGGCTTGGCTTCCAGAGGTTTTTCACTGATGCCTCAAAATTGGCACCGGATAATGATACTGGTGTTGCAGTCTATTATCAGAACTCTAGAATAGTTCTAAAGTTCAAATGTCCTCGAGAGTCTTCCGTGTTTACTGGCGAGTGTGTGGCTGTTCTTGAAGCTTGCAGATATATAGAGTCGCATAACATTAATAACGCTATCATATTAACAGATTCTTTAAGCTGTCTAAAAGCACTGGAACAGAACCCATTCAAGAGCAAACTACACAGCTCTCTCCTCTTGGAAATTAAAAAGTGCCTATTCGACTGTGACCTGAAACAAAAAATTGTTCAATTGGCATGGATCCCAAGTCATTCCGGCATAGGAGGCAATGATGTTGTGGATCTACTGGCTAAAAGTGCTGCCACAGATGCATCTGCAGACCTTAGGCACTACAATTTCCAGGGGTATGATTTGTTGGGCTTGCCTAGAAGGTCACTGTTGGCTTCATGGCAGTCCCATTGGTCTGACTCTGGCAACATGAAGGGCAGACACTATTATGCAATTCAGCCAGATATTCCAACAAAGCCTTGGTTTTTTAAGTATAGGAAGGTGTCAAAAACCGTAATATCTGTTGTTTGCAGACTTCGCATGGGCCATTGTTGTTCTCCAGTATTTTTGCATAAAATACGGGTACGGGACTCCAGTTTGTGTGAATGTGGACTGGACGAGGGTTCCTTGGACCACATCTTCTTTAGTTGCCCTCGAAATAATATGCCCCCCGACCTATACAATTACCTTACAGAGCTGAACATTCCCTTACCTGTAAACTTTGATTCCCTGCTAACGCACTCCTCACCACGACTGTTGAGAACACTTATGTCATTTATCAGTGGCCATGATATCAGACTATGATCGTTTCTTGAATGTGGTTTAGTGTGGTATTTATATTATGTTAATATATTTATGTATAATATATGTAATCGAATTTGTGAGCGTCCCGTTTTTTATGCATATATAATGTTTTGTTTCAGTGTGTTTACTAACTCCAAGAAGATTCACAATTAGTCCAATATTGCCAAACATTTTTGTTTCCCTATTCGGTCAGCGCACAAAATCTCCATCGCACGTTTGACTTTGGCAGAATTGTCGACATTGGAATCGGCAACGCTTGCCATAAGAAAAATAGAATAGAATAGAATAAAAAAAAAAACAAAAAAAAATAGTTACGAGGTGAAAGCTGTGCATTGAGTATTTTTCCTATTAAATAATTGATATGTGTTCTGGGAGCGATACCAATGCCGAAAATGTGATATGTACAATTTGAGTCTGTTTCTCTGCTTTTTATTATTGATATCCGAGCTGAAATTTTGCATGAATATTCTTCTAGGGCATGGTCATAAACTAAATCATCACGCTGTTATAGGTATGATGGGAGCAGTAGAGCAAAATCGGTCTTAACTATTATTGATGACAACTTTTACTTACTAACTAATTATTACAAGGTAGATCGTTACGATAATTACCTGGAAGGTAATGAGCAGTAAAATGTAAAATCTCGAAATACCACTTCACGCTATTATATGAAGGAATCGGGCAGAATTGATTTCGATGTTACATATTTTTCTCTATCTATTCCGAACGAATTGTCAATGTAAAACGAGTGCACTAGATAACCTCATCCGGCCCGTTAAATAACATAACTTAATACTTACGTGTCGAGACTGCAGAAATAAACCGTGATCTATTCCCAACTTAACGCGTACGTAGCAACAGCTAGTGAATAATAAGCTTTGTGATCCTCTGTTAAGATACTTTTGTCACTGACCTTACCTACCTGGTAAGTAAGGAGGTGGTAGGTGGTAGGTTACCACCCAGGAGCGTTCTTCCTCAAAATTTTTCCAAAAGAAACTTGGATAGTAGTTTCATACTGTAATATTATCTGCGCTTAATTATATAAGTAGTGTAAAATAAATCAAATATAAAATGTAAATCAAGTAGAAAATAAATACGGAGCTCAAATTTAGTCCAGACCAATCTCCCACATATTTTGTAAATAGTAAACCATGTAAAAGAAAAAGATTCATGTAGGATAATTCCACAAGTTCGACTCGGAAAATTACTATGCTATCTTTCTATCTAGTACACTTAAACGGACTCGCACTTGAGTTCGTTCTACGTCAAGTGTCCTACCTTTGTCCTGTTGAAGGTCTAACCTCGGTTTCGTCTCACATTTTTATAACTGGTATGTTGTTTATAACAGCTGTTCCTAAAATAACTATGATATCAATGTCATCGCTATTTTATTAATACCTAGAGTACAAAATAGGAAGTTTTTTTATATCCTCAATTTATTAGAATTACCTTTTTAATGTGTTAAAAGAAATTTAAAAACTACTAACAGTATGACATATTGTCTATATCTTCTACGTATACAAATAAATAAAATTGAAGTGTCTGTTTGTAATATTAAAACTACAGATTTTTTAATGATTGCACATGAATGAATACACGATATTTATAGTTAAGCGTAGCGAGCCGAAGGCGAGCGAAGCGTCTTTGGTTTCAAAGTTGCATTTCAAACAAATGATACTCCTCCGAGACCGTTTGACCTATCTCGACTAAATTTGCCACGGTGATCAAGTAGACATTACTGAGTGTCCAGATCGGTCTTACCATCGAGGAATAATCACCGAAAAACCAAATCAATGGAAAAAGTCGACCGGTCACGTTGACCTATTGTTGGATGGGCAAATCTCGCTACGCTTAAGTTTGGGTTGATTGCGAAGCTGGTAACCGTCCTAGTTATAACAAAATACAATGTTTAAATTTTTTTTTATAACAAAATACAATGTTTTAAATTTTTGTCTGTCTGTCTGTCTTTCTGTCTGTTTGAAAAAGGTAATCTCTGGAACGGCCGATTTCAAATAATTTGGGATCCGTGCAAAAATATTAAAGCCCACAAAATTGTGAATAAAATCTGAAGTAGCCAATCTGAGGTTGTTCCAGAGAACGGCTGGGCCGGTTTTGACGAGACTTTTACTGGCATATAGGTAATATTATAATTCATAACATAGGCCACTTTTCTTTTGAAAAAAAAAACAGCTAGTTAGAAATAAGGAAAAATTATCATTAATGTATTTACAAATTTCAACTAATTTGTATTTTTTTTGTTGCAGAGGGACGACCGGTCGCTTCTAGCGCAGTTTTTCTTCGCCGACGACGCTCTTAACATGGTCGCGGCGGAGTTGGACTCGTTTGATGGCCGGAAAGACCCAGAAAGGTGCTCCACTCTCGTCAACCAGCTTAGGCACGCACAGGTTAGATTTAAAAAAATCTGAAACAAAAGCAAAACTTCCATCAACAACGAGACAACACTTGCAGATGTAGGTGTCGCAGCACTTTGTGCTCCACGGTAGCAACAATATAATTATGGTCTCTTGCCATCTTTGAGTACCAAACCTTTGGGCACGACGAATACTCATGAATCTCATGATTGATTAATACTGTACGATATGCTACAGTCTGCTTTTCTTATATACCAATATATATTTAATTTAGGTCCAACTAGGATTACTGTATGTGACATTGTTTCTTTTTTTATTATTAGCTTTTTATTAGCTTCACCTGTATGTTTGTAACCGACTCCTTTGGGCGCGATATTGACCCACTTTAAACGGGTCGGGAGGCTTAGTGGACCGGGACCACGGTCCACAGTGTCCCTTTATTTTTCCAACTATTGAGTGTATAGGTTTTGTGGACTGCGACCGTGGTCCACAAAACCTACATTATTAAACCTCTTTTTTAACGGAGGCTTTGGGGCCCACATGTATCTATAAATAATAACATTATTTAAGAAAGTATAGTCAGAGACAAAAGTGAGTAGTAGTTAATTTAGAAAATATCTACTGAATTTAATAAGGAAAGAAAACTATGTCTCGGCAATATCTAATTAGGAAATAAAACTATGAGATAATTTAATATTTTTTTGGTTGGTTGGCTCTACATCATGGAAGAATGTCCAAATAGGAAAGAAATCACATTATTTAACGATTACTTCGTCAGCACGTGGTTAGTTAATGAAATATATGCTCCGCTATGGTCCTTCTACAATGTTGTTTGTTGTATGCTGTTCTCCATAAAGAACAGCATACAACAAACAACATTGTAGAAGCATGGAACAATCACATAAAAAGATACAAATATCTTTGTATCTGTAGGTATTGTATATTGTATTTGTAGGTTTGGATTTCAAAAAATCCAAACCAAATATCGTTCAATTTCTAGAAGGCATAAAAAAAGACAGTATTTTTTTAAAAATTCAAAGAGTCACCCAATATCTCGAAAAGGACTCCGGAGAGTATCGAAACCAGGAATAGAATAACGCGGGCTGTGGAATCATTACTGAGTGGTCAAATGAACATTGCACTTTTTCTAGAAAAACTAAAGTGTTAATTTAATATGTTGTAAACTTAAAAGACTGATTATAATAAATATTTTATAGTTGTTATTTAACATCTAGTGAATTTTATAACATTTGCTCTATAAGCAAATGTTATAAAATTTACTCTACATTATTTAAAATATTTAATCATCATCATCATCATCAACCTATTCTAGTCCACTGCTGGACATAGATCTCCCCTAATGAGCGCCATTTAATATCTAAAGCTAAATCTAGTTTTTGCAAGTAAGTAATCGAATAATTTGCACGCTTAAAGTAGACTAGCTTTTTAGTATTACCTACTAGTGTTGGTACAATTTTATGATTTTACATGTTTTTAGTTTCACTTTATTTGTGTTGAAGTCTGATCAAAATTATTATTATTTGATTTTATTTAACTTTGTGTTAGGAAGGATTACTGTGTCTTTACTTATTGTTTAATCATATCTATAAGTAATATGTGTAACATATTGGAATTATAAATGATCGTACCTGATTTTATGATTTTGCATGTTTTTACATTCGTTTTAAATTATTTTTTAAGACTGATTATTACTATAGATAGTATATTTTATAGGTGTTGACTTTAAACATAGTATATTTCATTATAATTTGTACAATTGTTTTTGATTTACAAAAAAATATTAAATTATCTCATAGTTTTATTTCCTAATTAGATATTGCCGAGACATAGTTTTCTTTCCTAATTAAATTCAGTAGATATTTTCTAAATTACTACTCACTTTTGTCTCTGACTATACGTTCTTAAATAATGTTATTATTTATACATACATGTGGGCCCCAAAGCCTCCATTAAAAAAGAGGTTTAATGATGTAGGTTTTGTGGACCACGGTCGCGGTCCACAAAACCTATACACTCAATAGTTGGTAAAATAAAGGTACACTTTGTGGACCGTGGTCCCGGTCCACAAAGCCCCCTTTAAACGGCCAGATTTCGTTCAAACTTTGTAGATTTATCGAGGACCGATGACAATACACTAATTTGATAAAATAATAATAAAATAAAAAATAAACCGACTCCTTTGGGCGCGATTTTGACCCACTTTAAACGGCCAGATTTCGTTCAAACTTTGTAGATTTACCCAAGACCGATGATAATACACTAATTTGATAAAATTATAATAAAATAAAAAATAAATAATAGTTTTGAAAAACTAAAAAACACGCTTTTTATAGAAAACCGTACAAAAAAAAATAGAAAATAAATTTTAATAAATTTAAATTAAGAATAGTGTTAAAAATTTCAATAAATATAAATTAATAATGGTGTAAATAAAAAATGAATTTTATTTAAAAAAAAGCGTGGGTGCTTTTTAAGATATTATCAATACACGCTTTTTTAAAATAAAATACATTTTTTTATTTACACCATGTAAATAAAAAAATGTATTTTATTTAAAAAAAAGCGTGGGTGCTTTTTAAGATATTATCAAAATGATAATCACTCTACTCATGTCTGTCAATAAAATATTTATATCTCTTGACCCATGCACCCCACGCTTTTTTTAAAATGAAATACATTTTTTATTTACACTATTATTATATATAATAATAGTACATACCGCGGTAGCCTAGTGGTATGGGTAAAGGACTGCAGAGACGAGGTCTCGGGTTCGATCCCAGGTATTACCATGGCACACACCAATGACTTTTCGATGCTTTTCGAAGTTATGTGTGTATTTATCGCAGGTTTATAAGTGCCTGGTTAATGGCAATAGGCTCGCCACCTATTACATTGGGACCTAAACATAAACTGGCGAAATGTGGGTGCTAGCACCTCTGCCTACCCCTTCGGGGATATAGGCGTGAGTGAGTTTATGTTTATTTTTATTTTTACTATTATTAATTTATATTTATCTTTTTTTTAAATGAAATACATTTTTTTATTTACACTATTATTAATTTATATTTATTTAAATTTTTAAATATAAATTAATAATAGTGTAAATAAAAAAAAAAATTTCATTTTAAAAAAAGCGTGGGGTGCTCTGTCATCAAACAGTAACTAATTTCGTAGCGGGATTTCCGTATATGAGCCCTATGAGCTATATCTTTTGAGGCCACGTGAAATGGTATTGTTTGTGTTATTAGGTATCAATCACGTATTGCGTCTTAATGGCATTCACTCTATTTCATCAAGAAATTTTAATTTTTAAAGTAACGCTTGAGAAAAGTCATGAAATGAAACAAGTGACGAAATAAAATCTGAATGAACGAAACAACCTTTGTGACCATGATGAAGGGAAGAATCAATTTCAGTGATGAAGACCATAACTTTATTTTTCGCGGTCTTTCAATAAATTTTTACCCTTCGCTTTTAAGACCTCGTGACTTACATGAATCGTTATGGCTATGAAAATGGTAGATTAATAAGTGACAAGTATCTTTTTTTTTTGTTCGGGCGGAACTCCCCTCGGATACCTCCCCCGCTGGCCATCGGGGGCGGTTATGTCGGGCTTGAACCGACTAAAACCGCACGCCGTCTTAAGACGCCGGGGTGTAAGGTAGCCCATAGAGCATATCCCTCGCACCCCGACTGACCCTGGGCCATCTCCATCATCATCGCTAGCGTGTGCATGGCACTCTGGCGTTGGGTCCTTCCTGATCCGATGCAGGTGGTCCCCGAAGCTTCCCTTACCGGAGATCACCTGCGTCAGTCGGTACGAGAGGCTTGCGTGCCGCCTCTCTAGCCAATCCTCCATGATGGGCCTTACCGCCGCTATTGCGTGCTGTGACAAGTATCTATGAACGAATAGGAATGCATAATGATTATGTTGTTTATAAGCTGTTTGAAAAGGATACCATGGACAAATGAAGTCAAGAAAATGGCAATCAGGTAAACGTTATCCTAACTTCACAAAAGAAGACAAGGGTTAAAAATATAGTTCCAACCAAGCCTCTGGCTATTGAGCCTATTATTAGACCTTGTTTTTTTTTTCAATTGAGCCTACAAATTATACGAAATACACGTTATCACATCAAGTTATTGATCCATCTCTCCCTCTTCTCATATTTTCGCACGTTGGGTGTTGCAAGCGTTAATAGATCGCTAACCACTTATCAGACCATAATAACTGCAATAACAATAACTAACGTGCAAATTTTATTATGTGACAGTAATGACAAGACAAAATAGACAAAAACATAGAAAAGTAAAATATAGACATATCAAAGTGTATTACATAAAGAGGCCGTCATCAACACATAAGTTATGCCGAGTGCTTATTTATTACCTTATTGGTATTCAAATTACTACCCAAGCCTAGAAACTTTCAGGGAAAGCCCGTTTGGTGTTATATCACCGTTTCCTTATAATCATCTTCCTGTGTGTTCGATTGATGATGGGGTAATATCAGGTCTATATATTAGGTCTCTGCCAATACGCATATCGCATCGCAAGTGCAAAATGTATGTCTAAATTAAGTGACTACCGATTACACTAAATACAATGAATACACGGGGGGATACCTGGTAGGTCATTCATAACATAACATTGTTTTTAATTTTCTATGATAAAAAACTGATATACGCCTGGGTGAGCTCACATGTGGTCGTTTGTTGATAAAAGCAACAAAAAGTAGGTATTAAGTATTCTATTCAATGAATTCTTATTCAGTATCAGTAATACTTATGTTATTTTATAATTAAAAGGAAGTACTTTAGTGTTGCTCATAAAGTAAATATTTGTAAGATGTAAAATTTTGTAAAATAGCTTTTACACCTATTATGATAATCATATCACACTAGAATTTATCTTTGGTTATCTTTAGTGTAATCAAGATGCACGTCTAGTTTAACTAAATGCGTATTATATAAAATTATACTATACGGTTGTTTATTTTCATCACGTACCTACTTTCAGTTTATTTATTTATGAAGTTATTATCCCGGTTATTTATTATCCTGTGTGCTGAATAAGCAAGTACCTCCATGATACATAGCAGAGAGAAGAGTTCATGGTTGTTGTAGATGCGATTTCAGCGCTGCATATAGAAGCATTTTTCGACCGATGGTTTGTGACCACCCACCGAGCAAAGACGTACCGCCAAATAACCTGGCTGTGTTCCGGTACGATGTTCGGTGCAGCCACTCGGGAGGATGGGTCGAAGTAGCTGTTCCACTACAGGCTGACCGACCTGTTGCACTCTGTTATGGAGGCATCGGGATGCTCGCCTTCGACGGTAGCGGGATCCGAGGCACGGTGCACCGCTGGCCAACCGCAGGTAGATGGGGGCCAACATGGGTTAGCCACATATGAAAGGTTGCCTCGCCAACTGTCGAAAAATCTCGGGATGCCCCATTGTGCCGGTTGGCGACCGGAAGAGAGGGCCCAATGGACATTTCCGAGGGGGCTCGGGCGTCCCTGCAGTCTCCAGTGTAGTTTCCCAATGATGCCGTCCATCAAGATTGTGCCTGCGGGTTACCGGCGTGGAACCTCACTTCACTACCATTCTAGAAGAAAAAAGAAGAAGAAAGAAAGAAAACAAAAAGTGCAAAGTTCGACAGCGGCTGCACTCAATCTCTCTCAAAGTGCACCTCACTAATATCCGAGGTCTGCACTCAAATCTCGTAGCAGTCCACCACCACCTCGAGACTGAAAAACCAGAACTCTTGTTCCTTTCGGAGACGAAGTTCGGATGTCCGACAGACGTGTCTTACCTTCAACACCCAACTTTAAACCACAAGCGTGTGTGTATACGCCCTTGTTGATCACAGGTTCTCTGCACTTTGGGTTATGGTCGATACTGGTATTGAAAAAACTGTCTATGCCTGTGTCTATCGTTCGCAGCGCGGAGACCAGGAGACAACTAAGCTCACTTAATACCTCAGTGAGGCACAGCTCAACAGTGGTACCCTTCAGCCCAGTTGGTGTTACTGGAGTACTTCAGTGCCCACCACAGGGAGTGTGCTTTTTCCATACCAGTAAACCGATCATGCTGGGAGAGAGACTCGTAAGCTTTCGTTAGCGTTAAATCTCACCCAGTTGGTCCAGGGGGCAACGAGGGTACCGGATGTTGACACGCACACAGCCAATTGCTTCGACCTTCTGCTGACAACTGATCCAGACCGCTACTTGGTGTCACTGTCTGGTGAAGTCTGTATCCGTCTACTCCCCGACTGACACTAGTCCCAGGGGCTCCCGTCGGGTTTGGCGATACAGGTTGCAGATTGGGATTAGATGCGATCCTTCTTCGCCTCTTAACCTTGGCAGCCTGCATACTTCTCTTCTACTGATCCATCCGTCTGCGTGGACGCCGTGGTGGATGTTTTGTGGCAGGGAATGGAGTATAACATTCCGTTTTCTGACGTAAACATGTCTGGCGAGGCTCGACCATGGTTTGGCGCAGAATGCGGTCGTGCCGAAGCACTCAAGCATGCGGCTTACTTGGCTTGGGTCGATGCACGCAACCGCGGGCCGGAGGACGTATCTCAAAAGAAGAGAGCCTTCAACAGGGCTGCCAAGTTTTGCAAGAAGACTTTGCGAAAGGCCCGCTTTGACCATATTGGCCGTATTGGAACTTGCATTGTATCCAGCGGGCAGTAAAGCGTTTTGGGCCCTAGCAAAGTCGGTCGAGTCCAACTTCTGCTGCCCCTCACTGCCTCCACTGCGGACGCCTGACGGGACACTTGCCCACTCCGGTGAGGAAAAGGCAAATTTATTTGATTCACTTTTTGCGGAGTCTTCGCGTCTAGATGCCGGAACGACGAAGCTTACTGCTCCTCCTGTCGGATGTGGGATGCGCATGGCAGATATCAGCATCCGACATAGGGATGTACGTAGGGTGCTAAGTAATCTGGACGTGAATAAGGCCAGTGGACCCGATGGCATTCCAGCAATAGTACTCAGGATTTGTGCACCTGAGTTGTCTCCTATTTTGACACGCCGGTTTCGTCTCATTTGAGACCGGTCAAGTGCTGAAGGCTTGGAAGCAAGACAACGTACAACCTGTACCCAAAAAGGGTAGCCGGGCGTACCATGTCAATTACAGACCAATTTCAGTAACGTCCATACTCTGTAAGACTATGGAACGTGTACTGAATAAAAAATACCTGGCATACTTCGAAACAAACGATCTCCTCAGTGATCGGCAATATGGCTTTCGCCAAAACCGTTCCACTGGGGACCTTCATGTGTATGCCACCCACATTTGGAGTGAGGCCATCGAGAGGCATGGAGAGGCACTTGCCGTTTCTCTCGACATCTCGAAGGCTTTTGACAGGGTCTGGCACGATAGCCTAATTGGCAAGCTTCCGTCCTACGGCCTGCCCCCTGGGTTATGTGTCTGGATCACCAACTTCCTGAGGAATCGTTCTATTCGAGTGGTCGTTGTCGGCTGCACATCCGACCGATTAGCAAACGCTGGGGTCCCTTAGGGGTCGGTATTCTCGGCTACATTATTCTTATTGCACATAAACGACCTGCTCAAGCCCGGTACTTTTGGGTACGCAGACGACAGTACAGTAGTCGAGAGTTACGTGTCCAACCCCCGAGCCTGCGTGGGACAGATCCGGTCCCTCCGAGAGGCCATGGTTGAGCGTTTGAATTTGTCCTTGAAAGCGATCTCCGATTGGGGTGATGCTAATTTGGTCAAATTCAATGCTACTAAGACCCAGGCGTGTCTTTTCTCCGCCAAGCGAAGTCAATTTCAGCCAAACCCCACATTACGAAATGCATCCGTGTTGATAACCAACAGCTTCGAGCTTCTTGGCGTTACTCTGATATCCACCCTCAATTTTGGGTCTTACATTGATGCTAAAGCTCCAGTGGCTAAAAAACTGGGTATTCTGTCGAAGGTGCGATAGTACTTCACACCGGAACAGTTGCTCAACTTGTACCAAGCGCAGGTTCGATCCTGTATGGAGTACTGGTCGTATCTGTGTGATGGCTCAGCTAAATACCACCTAGAAGCGCTGGAGACAATAGAGAGATGGGCCAAGAGGCTCGTTAACAACGATGCACTCGTCGAGAAAAGGCTTCAGAGCCTTGAACATCGACGCAAAGTTAAAGGCCTATCGGTCTTTTATCGGATGCATTTCGGAGAGTGTGCGCTGGAATTGCACAACTTGATACCTCCATGCTCTTTTTACCAATGAACGACCAGACGCACAGCAACACGCCACCGCTACATGGTGGATATTCCACTCATACGCACGAAACGTTTCGGCGACACATTTATTATGCGTACAGCTAAGGAGTGAAATTGCCTGCCTGAGTCTGTGATTCCGGAAAACTATAACCTCGGAATCTTCAAGTCTCGAGTGAATAGGTTCCTTCCAGGCAAACTTGATCCATCGTAGACCACATCGTCAGTTACGACCAGTTGAGATAGCCTCAAACGTGAGCCTAGAGATTCATGAAAAAAGCCCACAACTTCAGGGAAGCCTTTGCCCTTTGCTGTGCTTGTGTGCTACTCGGCGCCTAATGTAAAACAGTTGACACCTAAACGGACAGCAATTTTATTTATTTATTTCATATTGGGACACAAAACAGTTATACATTGTATCATACAGTAAAAAGGTGAATGTAACAAACTTGGTAAATGTATAACCCACACTTATGTCCGCAGAATAATGTAGTAGGGGGAAAAATTTAAATTGTGCCAATACTCTGCCTTAATGTATTTTCCAATTAGAGACGTGATGAAATAGCTTGCTTTTTAAATTCATTGTGCGAAAGTGCAAATATCCAAATGAAAAAAGTGCGTGTTATAGTTACCTAAAATCGACGCAGAGGCGCCCTTACCTCTGCATTGGTTCTACACTTTGTAGTGTGAAAAAGCCTGGGTACACGCGCCTCTCGCCGGTTTACAGTCCTTGGTACAATATAGCATATATTATTACAAACACTAGAACAGTCAAATCTATTGTTACATATTCCATGCTGCATCATAACTTTCAGAAGACAACGTCTAGTCTTCAGGCTGATCAGCTTATGTTCTTTTAGGTTTTCAGGGTACGTCAGGGTCAATCTAGCGCGGTAGCATCTGTAATGCATTGATTTTAGATTTTTTTTCTGTACCGTTTCAAGCCTGTTTTCGTAAACTTTGTAGAAAGGAGATCAAATTGGAACTGCGAATTCCAGTTGGGATCGTATTAATGTTTGGTATAATATAAGGTAAGTAGAAGTACGTTTGTAATTACTTGAGGCTCGCATAATGAAATCATACATGCGGTATGCTTTATTGATAATGTTATCAACATGCTGATCAAAATGCAACTTTGAATCTAGTGTAATGCCGAGATCTCGAACAGAGTTAACGGTTTGTAGGGAAGTATTTTGTTAATGTTTTTTGTGAAAGATATTACATTACATTTAGGAAGACTAAGCTGAAGTTTGTTATGTGTGCAGTACAAGGAAAGCCTGTCAAGATCCTCCTGCAATACTGCACAGTATTTAGCATTAGATGCTGTATATTTGGCTTCGACCTTATTACTTAGTCTAAACAAATATGTGACCACATCAGTGTTATTGGGTTCTCAGAAGCATAAGAAAGTAATGTTTTAGCCAAAATAGGCAATATATATTGCCTACCCTATTTAGTCAGTAAATTAGTTCAGTGATATTTATTGCTGTTCAATTTACTTGACATGTTGTATCACGTCAGAACATATCTTTCTATAGGTACCTAGTTACTGCGCTTGTGTATCGTCAAATTCTTGGCTAAGATCGCCTAGGTACCTAAAGGTTCCACGTAATATAACCAGCCTATACGCCTTTTGAATATTTTACCTTTCAGTAGTACAAATAACAAGTATCGTTGTGCAGCGTGCAGAACCATGCCATGAGCGCTCAGAGTTAGCGTTGTTTTTAATTATGATTCATGTGCATTATGCATGTTCGAAGGCCACAGGTTGTCCGCGTAATAATACGCAATGCTATGGTGTAGATACCATAATTGAATTAAAAACTTGCTTGGCTTTTTTGGATGTGGAGTTTCAAGGTGCTTGTGAATATTGTTACAAGAAAGTGTATTTATTGAACGGATATCCGGATTGATGCACCTGATGCTAAGATATTATCTGATACTAAAAAATCTATAAACACTTGCAATACCTACAAGAAGTGTCATGGTTAGCCGACATATCCTTCCCTAAAGGGCGCTGAAGACCCTATTTATTTACCTCTTATTTTATAAATTTACCACCTTGCACTGTGCCTACCCATATTTGCAAAATAAATATCTTATCTTATCCACTCCACACACTTAGTCACTCCACATTTTCTGTAGGTCGGGTTGCTCTGCAATCAAACGGGGAACCCCGCGATAGACAATCGTATGCAATTGTTAAAACAAAGATAACGTTTACGGTGGACGTAAAGTATAATAGATGTACCTACTGTCAGTGGAGGAATTAGGTATAGGTAAGTGTAATAAAATACTCTTATTTACTGATGTAACCGGTGTGCCCTACCTCGTAATAATATTGACCATAATAGTCAGGAGAATAGAAAATATGCATATGCATTGTCTGTTTCTGTCCTCCTGACCATTTCAAAGACCTACAATACCTACATTCGCCCAAAAATCTCCCCATTTTTTTTTTGCCCTGGCAATAAGTTGAATGATATTTAGTTTCATGGTCTGCTGAAATTGTTTGAGGAAGCGAATTAAGCGGCAGTTTGTCGCATATTTATGGCACTTAGCACTCAACAGCAGACATTTTGATATACCTACATAATATCAGTCCACCAAGGTTAATTAACCTAGACTCAAAACTGTGTGGATCATACAAATAATTGTCTTTTAATATGATCGGTGGGTAATTTGGATGACTGGTTTCCTACTAACATCTTTCAGGCTCAAGCCAACTTCACCTGCAAGCTGGTACACATCTACCGATCAAAGGACGAAACTCTGGTTCACACATTCCTTTCACGGTTAGGACTTTCAACAAAGGATCCCAGGCAGCAGGAGAGAGAACCCTGTGGGCTCCTAGGTGAAGGTTGCTAGGCTAGGTGATGATGATGATGCTTCATGTGGTGGCAATTGGTGAGGAAATCACATAAATCATCGCACAACCATGCAACCATATATTCATAGGGACTATATACTACTGTTGCCTATATAAGCACGATTTATACGGTACGGATATTATTAATTATAAATACCACTGCTGGCAGTAATTATGTTGTTTTGACGGTTTTATCGCTCTCCCAATTAATAATCATTTATTGATACGGAATTTTCTTAAGTACTACCCGTTGCTCGCGTATTCACCCGCGTGAAATACTGATTCCGCTCCCGCAACCTACAGGGACCTATTTCCTGAAAAAAACTTAACCAATCAATTTTCTTTCTTTGTGCCTAATTTCATCCAGATCCATTCAGCCGTTCAAGCGTGATTGAGTTACAAATATCCCGTTCCCGCAATCCATGGGAACCTATTTTAGGGATGAGAAGTAGCCTATAATATATCCCTGTACCAAATTCCAGTCAGATCCGTTAAGCCGTAGTATTAGTATTTTTGTAATCCTCAAACGACAAAGTTAATGTAGGTACTCGTAAGTTCCTACATTAACTTTGTCGTTTGAGGATTACAAAATACTTCCCTCCCCCAAACCAGGGCAAGACGGAGACACCGTGGTTCCCAAACCCGAGGGGGCCATCTCGAAACCGGAGATGGCCCAGGGTCAGTCGGGGTGCGAGGGATATGCTCTATGGGCGACCTTACACCCAGGCGCCGGCGTCTGAAGACCCGAGACGGCGTGCGGTTTTAGTCGGTTCAAGCCCGACATAACCGCCCCCGGTGGCCGGCGGGGGGGTATCCGAAGGGATTTCCGCACGAAAAAAGAAGAAAAAAAGGTACTCGTAAGTTGGTATTTCATGTATTGATTCTTATCTTATTTTATGAAAGATTCAAAACTTATCTCTGTCGCTCTGATTGTACATTACGTAGCATAGAAGATAGTTGGTAATTTTAATCTTGTGTTGTATTTTTAGCAATACTAGTATAAGCTTTAGTAGTGTCAGCAGAGGCGTTATCTAGCTCCATTCACTGTCAGCACAGCAATTAGCATTTTATTGTTTAGCTGTTTTTAGATAAGAAATGTTTAAGTACTTTATCTTTGGTTTGGCACGCTATAATGGACCACCGTAATCCCTTTCAGAGTAAAAAAGCTTTAAAGAAATGCTCCTCTTAGTCGAATAAATGACGTAAAAACAGGCCAAGTGCAAGTCTGACTCGCCCATTAAGGGTGCCGTAACAGCAAGTAAAATTTTTATATTTGAGTTGATTGAATGAAAGGTAAATAGTGGTTTACGATTTATGACGTATTAAAAAAAACTACTTACTAGAGCTCGTTCAAACCGATTCTGGTGGAAGTCCATCATATATTTTCTTAGTTTTATCATTCTCTTATTTTAGATGTTCACACACACATTTTACCACTTTGGAAGTGTCTCTCGCGCTAACTATTTAGTTTAGAAAAAAAAAATGATATTAGGAACCTCAATATCATTTTTGAAGACCTATCCATAGATATCCCACACGTATGGCATACATCAAACAATAAATTAAAAATGGTTAGTTTCTGTTCTAAGTATGCCCTAATTTTTTTTAATTTTTTCTATTTTTGTATGAATCTTAATGCTGTTCACAGAACTTACCAAGTTTATACAGCATAGTTCTTATAGTTTCGGAAAAAATGGCTGTGACATACGGACGGACAGACACAGACATGACGAATCTATAAGAGTTCCTTTTTTGTCATTTGGCTACGGAACCCTAAAAACTACCTAGAGTACCTTTCCGTTCCGTAGCCAAATGACAAAAAAGGATTTGCTTAATGGTTATTACCTATGGCGAAATCTTAGTGTGTAGCCTTTTTCGAAAGATATACTCGTATTCAAATGCTTAAGTAAATATTTTGTTGTTTTATGAATCAAATTAGCCTATCGCAGTCCACTGCTGGACATAGGCCTCTTAAAGTATTTCGCATTTCCTGGGCTAGCAATTCTGCTACTTTGTGTTAAAGCACGCTACTATCATTCCACTGACACTCTGAAAATCTCCATTTAATTTTAGACTTTGAAGTCTAAAAACGTATAATGATAACGTTTAAAATTAAATGGCATTTTTTACAGTGACAGTGGTTTGACAGTGGCTTGCTTTAAAATAAAATAGCAGAATCTAGACCCAGGTGGACAGTCCATCTAGCTGACCTTCCGTTTGCCGACTTCACTTTTTTTTAATGATGGTCTGAAAATAATGTTTTGCATTAGCAATCTGGTTTTAAATATTGGTTCGTTGCATCGACCGTTTTCCTTATTCATTTACATCATTTTTTCCTTAATTTAAGGAAAAATGTACTTAACTGTACTGTCGTCAGACACTGACGTGGCTTGTTTACTCATAAATGGGCGCTACTTGCGTAAGTAAACCTTATAGTTATATGCACATGTCTACGTAAACCGTACAGGTATAGGTACATGTCTACTCTTCCTCATGTACATGAAAAAAAAAACATGAAGCAATTAATTGTAATTAATTGTTATAAAATACTTACATTAAACTGTTGATATTTTTGTTACACGCTTATATTAACTTTGACTTATAGTTCCTATCCGTTTATCTATTTTTATGAAATCCAATTAGTCAACCTAATTTTTACCACCTTCAAGACGACGTCTCATTAACGTGGAAATTTGTACACACGTAGCAAGGATTGATGATAGTCTCATAGTTGTATTCATCATAATCATTATTACAGCGCTTATCCCGGCTGCATTCAAAGCTTGCATTTCGGAACTTGGGCACTGCTCACCAATTAGTTTTTCTTGGCTTTTACGGTAGCGGCTGCCGCTTGACCTCCCAATCCCGAGATATAAGGCTAACACACCAAAGCCAGTCCGGAGGCATAACCCATGGCTTTTACCGCCGGGCTTGTATTGCGTTTTTTTCCGGTACGATTAAAGGCTTTGGTGGGTAGATAGCGAAACCCCTGCCAATTTTCGTCGGGTTTTAACAATCTGTGATGTAGTTTCTTTTAGTATCGCTTACCAATCTTGATGCGCCCGTAGATATGAGTCATACATTCAAGAATGAAAAACAACTCAATTATGATCGTCTGTTGACCTGAATTGGTCTGTTATCCAGAGAACGACTTTGGAACTTCTCAGGAAGTAATCATTTCAATAGGTTACCTACCTACATATTTATATATACCACTTTTTACATATACCTATAACTAAACTTACCATCATCATATGCCAATACCGTTTGCATCCAAAGCTCCCGAGGCCAGCTCGTCTGGGGTAGCAGAGTTGATCTTCCCATATTTGGTTTACTTGGAATTTTACGAGAGCGTTTACCGTCTCACCTCCGAGAGAAAGCCAGCGCCAGAGCCTCATCCGTCTTGCAGGTACGATTAGCTTGGGTCCAGAAAATTTTATGGGGCCCCATATTCCACACACAACATTTTACAACTAAAGCCATACTAATATTATAAATGCGAAAGTAATTGTCTGTCTGTCTGTTATGCGTTCACATCTAAACCGCTGAACTGATTTTGAAGAAAATTGATACAGAGATGGACTAGAGCTTCGGAAAGGACATAGGCTTATATACATATAATATAGGACATTTATTGCGAAAAAAAGCCTTGAAGGGGTTGAAATAGGGTATGGAAGTTCGTCATTTTCAAAGATATCGTCATGAAAATTTGTATTATTATAACCGCTTGATAACAAATAGCTATGTTATAGACCGTTTTGGAAATTGCGACCTTTGTGGGGATAAAATAAGGAATGATAGCACATAGTTCGTATGGAAGTCCACGCGCGATAACCGACATCTAATCTCTGTTGACAAACTGCTTTTCTAGCACAGAGAAAGAAGGTAATAACCACTAGACTACTAGTTGGCAATGCTGCCACTTCTCAGTGTCTCCGTAATAAGAGTATTGTATTTGAGAATATTACGAAGAACTGTCAGGTGAGCAGGGTTTCTCACATTTTCTACCTTCAACGTTAGAGCATAGGATAATAAACTTCTGAAAATATTACCTACAAACACTGAGTCATACAGCGTCTAGTTACTGCCGTTCCAACATCGTGATAGAAAAACAATCGTCATTATTGAATTACACTTTAGTTAGTTGGTTAATTTTAGTGAAAATCACAATCATTCGGGTTTATGGAAGTTTACATAGTAATGTACATCATATTTTTTTTTTTAGTTTTATCATTATCTTATTTACTGTGAAAAAATAATTACAAGTTCAAGATAACACTAAATTAAATTAACACTACACACTATTATTACTAAAATAAACTAAATTAAATAAATACAATATTTACATGCATAATGCGTCGTGAAATTCCTCCACATCGTCACCGATCGGTAACGTTCCCAGAAGGCTGGCAGCATTGCCACGTTGAATGGCAATGCTTATTCTCTGTGCAAGATAATAACCAGCCTTCTGGTCACGCGTAGCGTCGATCAGCCGCTTTGTTAAATCTTTGTACACAAAGCGGGCACTTGGGCCCCATGTCCCCAACGTTTCAACCACAAACGGCTCAAAAATATAATCACCTGTTAAATTACAGTATTTGCGCCGTTTGAGGTTTTCCGCAGATGTGAAGGCGCAAGGGTGTCGACGCATGTTGCATCCCACACCAAAGGCCTACCCATCTTCCAAGGCAGCAACGACATACCATCCGGTCTCTTGCCATCCTCAAGCGCCAGCCCATTAGGTTCACGAATGGCTGGCACGCCAGCAGTGGCAAGAGCACGGCGGATAATGTCGTTGATGCAGGCGTGTCGTGATATACGCCCAGCGCTTCTGCCGCATGAAAGGCCATGGTGCCCAAGGCTGTCGACAGCTTCGCCGCAGTGGCAACGATGGGGAGAAACACACGGCGCTCCCAGGCGAAGGCAAGTGGCAAGGCAGAAAGTAGTATCGTCCAACATAGTACCTATGTTGGGCGATGGAAGTGCCTGAATCCAGAGACCTGACTCCCATTCCCCCACAGCCAACAGGCGCGCACGCTTTGAAACATGGGAAGACGAGCGTATCAAACTGTCTCTTACCAGCTTGCATAGCCGCACATCCCATTGTCTCTGGGAGAAAAGGTTGCCAGGCAATTCAGTGTTAGGACAAGCAACCTTCCAAGCATTAATGGCATCGGACTTGCACGACACCTCAGAGTTAACCTGTGTATTTATAAGAATTTTCCTGGTTAACTCCTCAGTGCCGTGGACCGATGACAAAAATGCTGGAAGGCTAACATCAGTAATTTTGCGAACGCCGAGCCCACCCAAGCGAACTGGTAAGGACGCTTGGAGCCAGGCTCGGTCGTTCAAGGCCACATTTATAATTTTGCTGAGAGTCTTTTGAAGAATGTTGTCAATTTTTGCCTAAAGTGTCAAATGTTGCCAAAATTGGGATGAACGAAGTGCATGAGTAAATTTAGGGACAAAAAGGCAAAACCGAAGTATAAGTAAAGGCTGAATGAACACTTCTTTTTTGTAAGCGATCTGCAATATTTTCAAAATTTTGAATTTTTTCCTCAATAAATGAATGACATCCATCTTCCAGAACTGGGGACCCCAGGAGGCGCAGAGAAGCTTTTTCCAGAATTTTGATATTGGGAGCTAAATGGTTAAATTTTTGTATAGTCGAGGGTCTGTCTGTAGTGTCATTAATAAATATTTCACATTTGTCTGAGTTGAGTTGTAAGCCAATGGATTGAAATTTATTTTTCATAAGTTCTAAATCAATCTTGTAACACTGTTTGTTACATCACCCCCTAAAGTCCCGTCATCTAGGTACCAGATGTTGAATTTTGAATTTAACTGTTGTATGATAGGATGTATTGCTAGACTGAAGATGACTGGTCCCAAAGGGTCACCCTGCTGGCAACCAACTGCTGATTCCAAAAGATGATCCTTATAAATTAATTTTGTAGGGTGTCTGTAGCATTGCCAAAGGAATTTATATATATGAGGGGTTTCAATTTTGCTTGGGTCAGCAAGGTATCCCTATTCACTGAATTGAAGGCATCCCTCAGGTCAACCTTCAAAATGACCTCACTTTCACCGCTGCCAAGGTACGTCGAAAGTGCGTGTATGGCAGCCTCACAGCCCCCTTTCGAACCGAAAACAAGTTGAAGGGGCTGGAATTTTGCTGCAAGCTTGGTACTATAATACTTGCAGCAAATTTTGGCTGCCAACCGCCGTAAGGTGCTTCCTACAGCAATGGGACGAATGCCACCATCCCTTTTACGTAAAGCACATAGGTTGGCCCCGTATAATATATGAATGATACCTTCGTCCACATTGCCGGAGAGCATCAAGTTCACTAAAGCCGTCAGCTCCTTCAGAAGGGCATCGCCAGCCTCCCCAGCGCTCGGACACATTAGATCTTTAAGATGCTGGGGGGTCAGGCCGTCGAGAACAGCAGCAGATCCACTCCGGAAGGAGCAAACGGCTGCGAAAACGTCCTTGGCAGTAAAACTGAGAGTTTCAGTGTCATCACCCGGTGGTTCTGGGAAAGAGAGATCAATTGAAGCCGGTGGATGCTTACTCTGCAGACCCGCGAGCGTGTCTGGAGAGTAAGGTGCCACCACATCGCTGCTAAAAAGCAACCTCGACGCGCCCCTGATATCACCTTCCCTTATTTTATTTTCAATGTATTTATACTTATTGGATTGAGAGTTAAAGGCATGGTTTAATTTTGATTCGAAATGATACGTGTTGTTAGAACAATTTTCTTTAATTTGGGTTGTCTAAGATCTTTGTGTACTATTGTTTTTAATGTGTAATATTCTGTAAGGGAAGGTTAACAATTGCTCCCAGGCCGATATGGAGTTCACACTAACGACATGTTTGATACAATTTGATAATTTTTCTCCTCTATTTTTAGGGATTTTCTTTAGAAAAGCCCTATTGCTATCGAGTTGTCGTCGACGTCGTTGCCAATTTTCTGTCACGGTTTTGGGTATGAAGGAGATGAGCTATCGAGTTGCTGTTTTCGGTAATAGATTCGTGCTGGGGTGAACCATTGCAAGATAAAGAAAAAATCGCAAAAAATCGCAAAAAATTATAATCGCTAAATCGAAAATCCCTTGTATTCGGCTGAGCTCGTCTCAGGAATTCAGCTTGTTTAGGGATTTTCTTTAGAAAAGCCCTATTGCTATCGAGTTGTTGTCGTCGACGTCGTCGTTGCCAATTTTCTGTCACGGTTTTGGGTATGAAGGAGATGAGCTATCGAGTTGCTGTTTTCGGTAATAGATTCGTGCTGGGGTGAACCATTGCAAGATAAAGAAAAAATCGCAAAAAATTATAATCGCAAAATCGAAAATCCCTTGTATTCGGCTGCGCTCGTCTCAGGAATTCAACTTGTTTGTAAGTTAATTAAGGATAACGGCGTATGCTGTCCAACATTTCAAGATATTCAAAGTTACTTTACCTCATGTCTAACGAAAACATTAGGTGTACAATTAAGGGCTCGGTTGCTAATGCAAAAACCTGTCCCATCTCGAACTAAACGTGAAATAATTTGCGAAATTTGAATAAATTCTTCACAACTCACCGTTAGAAAAGGACGTAAAACTAAGTGGTCCATCTGTAGGAAGGCAAACGGGTCTTTTAAAGTATCAGGCAGATGTCTGGTTGCGCTGAATAGTGTAATTAGCACTTCTATCGGAGAAGCTAAATTCTAGTAAGGCTTCCTATAGATAAAAGACAGCAGCGCTGATATTATAAGAACTAGTGTACTATTATTTATTCTGTGCTAGTGCTCTGAAATGGATACATGTACTTCAAAAATGGTATTTCTCATATGGGATACCTATATATGAATCACCGATAGTTCTTCTGAGTCTGGAATGATCTTAATGTCCGTTAATGATGTGTTTGTTTCGACAATCTTAGCTGGAAAATACACCAATGATAGGTAACAGGGTATTGCAAAACAACTGACAAAATATTCATTCATTTACCCCTTAAGCAACAGGCGTTACCTTCTCTTCTGTGGAATTTTCAATTAAGATAATCCAGTAATTATGAGCAAAAACACGAGCTTGTTTCAGAGGCCGATAATCCTATATTGCGTCACTATTTAAATAAGACGCAATGTCCGATGGAAACTATATAAATAAATATATATATATATAACTATATCTGTATATATATATATAAACGCCTTGTTACGGAATCATGTCTTCGACTGCGCAATTCGGTCATTGGGACATTGAGATTCCATTAGTGGTCGGTAGTAGTGATAATTTTTATCAGTGATTCCATGGTAACCATATAAGGTTGAATAAGGTAAAGAAATCTGCTGGTTACCATTATGGTCGTTTTACTACACCAGCAGTCTCAATGTGACGGAGAAAACCCCATATATCTTGAGTTTCTTTTGGCTTTGGCATCTGTCTCACTTGAGGCTCTGCTGGCAGCTTTCCTTTCGGGGTTGAAGGAGTGGCGGTTGCTTTCGGAAAAGCCAAATCATGATGGAAAGAAGCACGTGCAACTTTGGATGCGAATTGATATGCTAAACGCAGAAGCACTCGAAACCGGCCGGTGGAAACTACTTATTGAGTATTATGTACTTTTTCTTTTTTAACCCCCGACGCAAAAGCGACGGGTTGTTATAAGTTTGGCGTGTCTGTGTGTATGTGTCTGAGTATGAGTCTGTCTGTGTCATCGTAGTTCCCGAATGGATGAACCAATTTTGATTGTTTTATTTTTTTGTTGAAAGGCGAATTAGACAGGAGCGTTCTTAGCTATGTCAGGGGTTTTTTAAATTCAAAATTTAATGACACGATAAAATAAATTTATTTTACAATTTTATTTCTTGAAACTAGGTATGTGTAATTTTCAAACAGGAGTTTCACCATTACAAAATGAGGCCTATACGTTGCATAAAAAAACGAGAATGTCCGATTTTACCGTTTCAGGGCACACAGTGCGGTGTGGTGTGAGCATGTATAATTTTATTTCTCCATGGTCACGCATTATGACGCATATCATATGACAGTTTTTTTTTTCAAAATAATTAGTTTATTCGTGTATGTTCGTGTATAATATAATTTACCTAATAACGAACAAATGTAATACAAAGTACCCACTATAGTACAGTTTAAAACTATTTTATGCACCATGGGCGGTCTTATCGCTCACATGCTATCTCTTCCATACAATTTGAATGGATTTAGTTGAGTTGGAGTTTATAACTTTTTTTTTTTTTTTTTTTATCGTGCGGAAATCCCTTCGGATACCCCCCCGCCGGCCAGCGGGGGCGGTTATGTCGGGCTTGTACCGCACGCCGTCTCGGGTCTTCAGACGCCGGGGTGTAAGGTTACCCATAGAGCATATCCCTCGCACCCCGGCTGACCCTGGGCCATCTCACCACTAACAGCATCGCTCATCCTGTCTCCTCTGAAAGCAGAGGAGTACGGAGAGCGATGTGTTCCCGCCACGTTGGGTATTGGCCGACGATCAATGCCAACCCTATGAAGGGGTGAAGGGGAAGCCATTGACCGCCGCCCAGGGTGTACCGGCCGCTCCGATTCCGTTCCCCCCGGACTGCAGCGGGATCGGAATCGGAGCGACACTCGAGGAGGTTACCCAACACACACCCCAGTTGGAGTTTATACCTAGTGCTAATTGTAGTGTACTGAGGATATTTGTACTGAAATAAAAAAGTTGATGTAGTTATTAGACAATAGACGACAGAAATAATATTAGAAAAACAGATGCAACATCTACCTGACCATCCATGTGACACAAAACATTATTTTTCGAGTTGTGTAAATGTCTTAGCTATTATTTTTTGTTGCCTGCCGATCTGGCCGCTGATACAAAAATGAATCTTTATTCACCAAAAACTGAATTACAGCGTTTCGGTCCACATGTTGTCATTTTCTATCTTGGCGCTAAAGTAGGTACTTATAATGCTCCCCCAAACCGGGGCAAGACGGGGACACCGTGGTTTCCAAACCCGCGGGGGCCATCTCGAAACCGGAGATGGCCCAGGGTCAGTCGGGGTGCGAGGGATATGCTCTATGGGTAACCTTACACCACGTTGTCTGAAGACCCGAGACGGCGTGCGGTTTTAGTCGGTTCAAGCCCGACATAACCGCCCCCGCTGGCCGGCGGGTGGGTATCCGAAGGGATTTCCGCACGGAAAAAAAAAGGTACTTATATGTTTTTGAACACAAGAAATGTTCCAAAATAGTATATTAATAAACTAATGTATACTTACTACGAACTATCCATTAGGTTATACAATATAGTTTATACAAAGGTTGTCTGAAAGAGATCGCTGTCTGCGAAGATTGATACCATTGTAACGGTTACATTGTATCCTTCCGATTGTTGTAATACGTTTGGTGTGCAATAAAGGGTATGTAAATATATGTATTTTTATTATCATTTTGTGAATGTGAGTAATTCATGTTCCTAAATGATAACTTGAAAATAGCTATTGGATTCTTGCACAGCTGTAAACCATTCTCGACAATACAACCATTAGTCATCCGAGCGCCAAGCGCCAATCCGTATTGCATCTAAAGCTTGGAATGCTGCAGATTGCTTCTTTGTGGCTTGGTTCATGTTCAACCTAATAAATTGTAACTATATGAAATAACATGCGACTTTTTACAGTTTGGAATACCAATCTGTAAAAAAAGAAGCGGCAGCTCCCTTAACGGCATCCAGTGTGTGTCTGTAACTTTTAGTCGTAGAACCTAAGAAAACGAAGTTATTAACGAAAATAGGTTCAATTGGAGCACGGGACCATATTATAGTCGCCGTGCTTCACCCAGGTGGAGAACCTAGGTGAAGCACGGGTCCGCCCCATTTTGTCTTAATAAGTTTTGTAGCGTTCGGAAATGGATGTTTGTTGAAACAGCTTGCTTTTGAATTAACGGTCACAGAGTAATTAATATAAGTACACAGTGTATAAGTATTGTAACAAGGTACTCATCATTTGTAATTAGTTAAGTATGTTTCCTTAGAGCAAGTTATTAAAATAGCATAACGTTTCAAATGTATCAAACTAAATATGTAAAGCATTTTCTTTTAATGGTGAATAGTCATCGTTGTAGATGTTTATGTAGGTAGTACAACTAGTTTGGCAAATCCCTGATAGGCAGGCGGTTTGAGGTTTCTATTAGGTACTTACAAATATCAGTTTAGTTGAGAACTAACTGTGCCCGCGACTTCGAACGCGTGGATTTAGATTTTTAGGGTTTTAGTTCTTCTGCGCGGAACATTTTTTTTCGAAAATAAATGTAGCCTATGTTACGTATTATTCCCGCCAAATAAGCCATTCCAGGGATTACTTCTTTCAAAAAGACACAAAAATGTACAAAAAATATTTTTGCTAAAAGTATCGTGTATACATTCATGTGCAATCATTCAAAATCTGTTATTTTATGATTACAAACAGACACTTAAATTTTATTTATTTGTATAGATTGTGATGCTGACTGCGTACCTTTTTTTTGTGCGGATATCCCCTCGGATCCCCTCCCTCCCGCCGGCCGCGCCGGGGCGGTTATGTTGGGCTTGAACCGACTAAAACCGCAAGGCGTCTCGGGTCTTCAGACGCCAGGGTGTAAGGTTGTCCAAAAAGCATATCCCTCGCACCCCGACTGACCCTGGGCCATCTCCGGTTTCGAGATGGCCCCCTCGGGTTTGGGAACGCGTACCTAGGTAGGTACCATACATAGCATAGCACGCGGCAAAGACAAACTATTTCCTGCAGATTTGAGTAATACTACGCTGCATTTATAAAGTTTATGACAATGCTGGAGGTCCTTTCTCCATCATCACCGGATAGGTACCTAGGTAGTCCCTGTTATCACAGTATGTGATACCATATCTACCTCATTTCAATATAAGATTCGATAGCCATACCGCGATAGTATTATCACGATGTCGAAAGTACCGCGTTGTGTTACTCATTGATTAGAACATGTCTTGTTCCACTATCGATATGTACCGTTTTTTTTTTATTTTCGTGCGGAAATTCTCACGGATACCCCCTCCTGCCGGCCAGCGGGGGTGGTTATGTCGGACGTGAACCGAACAAAACCGCACGCCCTCTCGGGTCTCTAATGCTGGGGTGTAAGGTGATCCAATAAGGCAATTCTCTTGCACCCCAGCTGACCCTGGGCCATTTACGACTTTAAGATGGCCCCTCGGATGTGGGTGTACGGGATACCGTGGTGTACCCATCTTGCCCCGGAAATGGGGGCGCTTGACGCCCTCTCGCCCTGGCCTGCTTCTGCTAGGTACTGTAACTATGTCATAATATACTACAAGAAGTGGTAATTTGGGAATTACGAGGTCAGAGGGCTAAACGACTTAGACCAAATATCGAATTAAACAGAAAATGAGACTTTCCTACGCTCATTATGGTTGGTGTACATTCAGCATCAGATTGGTCTAGGCTTGCAAAGTAGGTATTCAAAATGATGCTCATACCACAAATTCTGAAATACATTAGCAATCAAAGTGTTCAAATTGTAGGCTGGATGCCTGGTTAAACAGCTTACCTACCAGTTTTCAATAATTATGTAAGTGTTCAATATTTACAATGTGCGAATACATCGCTTAATGGTATCTAAACATTCAAAGTGCTCAAAAATATCTTCCGATTCTTGAAAAACCAATTGTACCTAATAGCTACTTCTACACAAATATTATAAAGAGGAAAGATTTGTATTTCTGGATGTAACGAATAAACTTACAAACTATTGAACCGGTTTCAAAAATTCTTTTACCGTTAGAAAGCTACATTATCAAAATCCCTACTAAAACCAACCCAAGGTGTAAAAAAAATATTCACAAAATGTCTTTTATCGCATGCGCTGCGGAAAGCATTGATGATAGAACAAAAAAATGTTCTATAATATTATAGAACATACCAATAAAAACCAATCACCAATCTAAAAAAAACTTATGTCACTATGACTACTTTTTTACATTTTTAAAGTTGATAGAAATGCCGATTAAAATCTGATCATTTTATCCATCCACCTTTGTATTAATTCTTATCCAATAAATATGATTTCGTATTCAAGACAGTTCAATACTTTTTGTTTTTTTTTTTAAATCCCTTCGGATACCCCCCCCCCGCCGGTCAGCGGGGGTGGTTATGTCGGGCTTGAACCGACTAAAACCGCACGCCTTCTCGGGTCTTAAGACGCCGGGGTGTAACTGTTGAATAATTGAAAGCGGACATTCCATTTATAGGATATTACGAAATTAAAAATACGAAATACTTCGTTGGCCGCGATATCCGACATCTACCTACGCGGGTGGAGCTGTGCGCAACAGTCAGTATGATATATTTTTGAGCATAAAGATTTTTTGTAACAATTTATATACTTCAATCACATTTTCATATCATCCCTTTCATTTCTTGCATAACGTATCCTTGAGATATCGTTTGTATTTGCATTGGCACGACCCCGCAAATATCTCGAGATGCAGAAGCGCTAAAATTCCATCAGCAAAAAGTGTTTGTTAATCCTTCACGCAAAAACGGCTGAATGGTTTTGACTGAGAGTTTGCACACAGGTAAACACAGCACGCCGGTACAGAGGCGGTAAACCCGTCATGTAGGATTGGCTCGGGAGGCGACACGGAAGCCTCTCGTACAGACTGACACAGGTGATCTCCGGTAAGGGGAGCTTCGAGGAGCACCTGCTTTGTATCAGGATGGAGCCAATGTCTGATTGTCACCACTGGGACGTGAGCTAGGACTCGGGGCTGCATACGCTGGCAGAGTGCCCGGCGTGGCAGGTGCCGAGGCGTGTCCACGTGGCAGAAATCGGGGTGGGAGTCCTCTCGCTAAGCACCATGACTGCGGCAATGGTGCGGATCGCGAGCGCGTGGGCCGCCACTGCCTCCTTCTGCGAGCAAGTAATGCCCGAGAAGGAGGCGGCGGAGCGAGCCCGGGAGACATTTAGAACTCTCCCGGCCCGCCGAGCCCGCAATAAGCTCGCCGCGCGGCGTAGGACGCCGGAGGTCGCTCAACGACCTCCGTTCTCCATGAACGCACGCCTGAGGGTGGTGAGGCCGCCTGTCATCCCAGCAGAAGCAGGCCGGGGCGGTGGGGCAACAAGCGCCCCCCCTTTCCGGGGCAAGATGGGAACACCGTGATTCCCGGACCCGAGGGGGCTATCTCAAAGCCGTAGATGGCCAAGGGTCAGCTGAGGTGCGAAGGTATTGCCTTATTGGCCACCTTCTTAGGTGGCCAATAAGTGGCAAAAATGCATAAAGGTGTACACAATACATCTCTAATGCCGGGGTGTTCCCCGGCATTAGAGATGTATTGTGTACACACACATTTTGCTAACTATACTAACATATAGTACCTACCACAGTATATACAACTTTCGAGATCAGATATAGCGTATCGGTTAGTAGACTTACAATATCGCGAACTCGTATAGAAAGTTCATTATGTCAATCTGCTCGCTACCATTTCTAATTGACACTGGTTTCATTGTATTGTCGGAAGTTTACGCGAATGTCACGCATTGAAATAAAACATTTTGTTTAACGGATTCATGACCATGGCTGCTCAGAAGCAACTACAACGTCGGGTTCAATGTAAAATATAAAATAACATCAAATAAATCTAGATAGAATCGAGATAGATAGTTTCATTGTTATTCTTATCTTGTACTTTACTGGTCGAATGCCCCCCAGTCTGACAACTTCCACTAGAATCTAATTTTAAACCGGATAATATATTAAAGTTCGTTCGTACTTCTCGCTGTGACAGAGACAGCTTGACTACAGCTACTGCTTGATAAAAACAGCTACTCGATAGTTAAGCACAGTCTGTGTTAATAGCAGTGACTGCTTATTCACATAGAAACGTTTGTCGGAGGTATGTTTCAGAATCGGTAAAATCCGCCCTTAAATCGGCAAACACGCACATGTCTGGCCCGATGTCCTGCGATGATTCGTGCGGGCAGTGCCTATGAAGGTTTGAAACAGGTAAGGTGACCTTCGCGTGCTAAGGGGGCTCACATGTTCACTAAATCAATAAAATTTAATTGTTCGATGTATGATTACAATTAAATTTTCAATGATAGAAAGTAGCTAGTTATTAGTAACCTAATTAGAAATAATACTACCAATGAAATACTACTCTACGACATATTGCAAGCTGTTAGGTGGCGTTTGAGGACATCTTTATAACGTAGATATTGACCTCCTTGTTTCCGCTTCCCTTAAGAGAGTTACTGCTTCAGGTATTCTCCCATTATTCATGCGCACCAGGTTTCCACACCATCTCATAACCGTCTCTGCTTCATAATGAGTGCCTCAATGCCACGTATCCCCACGACTACCGTGCTTGGAACCCAATCTTGTCATTTAAACCTTCGGTTGTTCTTATCATCATGTGACTGGGAGTCACAGTGTCAGTCCCGGTTGCACTTAAAGATTGCACTTTGGTGCCCGGGGGCGGACCCCTCCAAGTCTTTCTATTGTTTTTGTTTTACCTTGACTTTGGCGGCTCCGACTGCTGTCTGACCTCGCAACGCCGAAAGGAAAGCTTGCAGCAGAGCCTCGTCGGTTATTCGACAGGCGGTACGCCTGTAGAATAACGCGAGCAGGCGAGGTTGGCTTGGGCCTCGAGGATCTCGGTGGGGCCACCTTCGTTGGTTCTATTCAGTTTATTCTAATCTGGGTAGTTAATTATTTCATACTGTTATTGAAAATTGCGTGGTTATGCCGAATTAAGAGTTTACAAGCCCAATCATGTGATTTGCGTGTTCGCCGGTGCTTATTCAGTGGAACGATCACTCCTCTCTATGGACATCAGACACGATCTTTTTTGCTAAGACTAAAATTTTACAATTTAGTTAATTAACCTGGCAACTTGTGCTAAATATTTCTATTATTTTTAGTCTGAAAACGTTATGAAATAAGTGAGGAAAGGAATGAATGACTTATAAGTGACTAGAAGCAGTGTTTAACACATCATTGAAATAATTTTCGAAGCGAAAGAATAATAAAATATAGGGCGAATGCGAAACTCAAAAAGTAGAAAACCATGATACTGAAAAAAAATATTTTGAACCAAAAAAATGCAAGTAGTAGGTAGGTATTCTTGTTAAGCCCTTCAATTTACATACTGTTAGGAGTGTGCACTTTGGTAGCTGAATTAAGAATCTTCAACCTGCTAATAGCAAGCCCGTCTGCTAGTATGTACCTTTTTTTTTTATCGTATTTTTTTTTTTCGTGCGGAAATCCCCTCGGATACCCCCCCGCCGGCCAGCGGGGGCGGTTATGTCGGGCTTGAACAGACTAAAACCGCACGCCGTCTCGGGTCTGCAGACGGGTGTAAGGTTGCCCATAGAGCATATCCCTCGCACCCCGACTGACCCTGGGCCATCTCCGGTTTCGAGATGGCCCCCTCGGGTTTGGGAACCACGGTGTCCCCGTCTTGCCCCGGTTTGGGGGAGGGGCGCCAGTCGCCCCACCGTCCCGGCCTGCTTCTGCTGGGGTGACAGGCGGCCTCACCTGCCACCCCCAGGCCTGCGCTCATGGAGGACGGAGGTCGTTAAGCGACCTCCGGCGCCTGAGTCGCCTGCGACGCGAGGCGAGCATGTTGCGGGCTCGGCGGGCCGGGTTCTGAACCTCTCCCGGGCGCGCTCCGCCATCTCCTTCGCGAGCATCACATGCTCGCAGAAGGAGGTGGCGGCGGCCCTAGCGCTCGGCAGCATGATTGCGGCAATGGTGCGGACACCATTGCCGCAATCATGCTGCCGAGCGAGAGGACTCCCACCCCGATGGCTGCCACGAGGTCACGCCTCGGCACCTCCCACGCCGGGCTGTCCGCCAGCGTGTGCAGCCCTGAGTCCTCGCTCGCGTCACAGTGATGACACTCAGGCGTTGGCTCCTTCCTGATCCGATGCAGGTGGTCCCCGAAGCACCCCTTCCCGGAGATCACCTGCGTCAGTCGGTACGAGAGGCTTCCGTGTCGCCTCTCTAGCCAATCCTCCATGATGGGCCTTACCGCCGCTAGTGCGGCGTGCCCTGCGCTTGGTCGCCCAAGTCGTTCCTTCCACTCCACCACGATGGCCTTGCGGAGCTGGGACTGCATGGCCTCGATTTCTCGATGCTCGGGGTTCAGTCCCTGCTCCCGCGCCTCCTTTCGCCACTGGTACAGTTGCGAAAGGGCTCTCGCCTCCAGTGCTAGTATGTACCTAGGCTTCGCTTAAAGACTCACATGCCAAATAACATACTTGACACACATCACAATATTAGCTATTCGTGGAAAATAACATTAAATTAGTTTAACAATAGAAATGTAATTAACTACTGTATACGTAGTAGCTAAATATCAACAAAGACCACGTGATGTGAACATTATTTGTAAATGTATTGTTATCTGTGACTACGCGTTCTAATTTAGTTATTTGGTATATGTACGTGTGGATGGAAGATTAGCTAGAATCATATAGAAAAATGTTCTTTGTTCTTGTACCATAGATAATCATGCTTTGCCCATTCATTACGCGTCGGTAGCTTAGTGGTTAAGGAGTCGACCTTACGATCGAGAGGTCGAATCCTGGCCATTACACTACCGACGTGAACCCACTCCTAAAAACACACAATTTAGCTTAGCTGGAGGGGTTAGGGGGAATATTAGTAATTTCGGTCACCTACTAATATTCTTTTTAAAAAATAAGAAATATTACGAATGGTATCGCCCCCTATTCGGCAATAGACTCGCTCTCTAATACGTACGTGGGACCCAAGAAAAATTGGCAAAATCAAACAAAATCAAACACATCTCTGTTTGTTGACACCCGCATTTCGCCAACTGCTCGGGTCACGCCTGTAAGTATGGATATACTAACAGGCCCTGAAGAGGTAGGGCGAACATATACCACTAACAACAATACACGTATTATGTTAGGACTTATGTGTAGCTTGACTGGTGAAGTAACACCATCTCACCCTCAGCCTCTATCGATGTTAAGTAGCAATATTTCGATTCGATTCGATTTCGATTTATGAGAGTATCGGTAACCTTACCTATCTTTCTTTCCTTTTGCCGTTACTCGAAGTTTCTCTTCCTATTTCACTCTGCAGGACATACAAGTTACACCTATGGCAGGGGTTCGTCACCACGGTTATAGACTGAAAAAATCGGCTCAATATACATACACTAACCGCTAAGAATCCATATAAGAATAAGGAAAGGTATACCTACTTAGTTCTGAACAATTAATACATACACGTATTACAAGACTTTCATAAAAGAGAGAATGCGTACGTTGTTGTATCAAGACAAAAGACGGTTCTTATAAATGTCATTACTCTATGTCGTTGCTGGACATCTTACGCTTCGAAGCACATACATACACCATACAAGTGCTATACTGCCCCTTTCTTTCGAATACTTGGATCTTTTACGATATCATTGTTACATGGACATTAAACTGGTCACTTTGTTTCATTGCCCGAGTGAATGTATAAAGTTCGCGATCTTTGAGTCGCTACACAATAAATATATAATTATAATATCCACCGGATGGAGTAAGTATGGATTAATGTTTTGCAATCACGCACGAACAACTCTGAATGAAATTTTGCACAGGGATAGGAAATAATGGGCATCATGCTACTTTTTATCTCAGGAATAGGTTCCTGTGAGCTACGGGAATGGCAACAGCTAATAGAAACTATATTACGTACTGAAGTAAACGGTTGCTGTGCAATTCATACAACACAATTTTTTATGAATTATGTCGCAATTTATTTTCGTCTGATTTTATTAATAACATACATTGTGCCAGACGTTTCGGCACAGTGTAAATAATGAAATAACACCAAATAAATAGTCCCTGTTAAAAATAGTTCTATTTCAATGAGTAATTATTCGCGTAAACTTTCTCCCAAAGCGGGGCAAGACGGGGACACCGTGGTTCCCAAACCCGAGGGGGCCATCTCGAAACCGGAGATGGCCCAGGGTCAGTCGGGGCGCGAGGGATATGCTCTATGGGCAACCTTACACCCCGGCGTCTTAAGACCCGAGACGGCGTGCGGTTTTAATCGTTTCAAGCCCGACATAACCACCCCCGCTGGCCGGCGGGGGGTATCCGAAGGGATTTAAAATCACGAACCGCACGAAAAAAAAAAAGTTAGCTACTTTGTGGAAAAAGTAAGGACGTGTTATAGTTTGGCCGCTGCGCGGAGTGATTGCGTTCCTTATATGTCATTTAGTCATAACTAGTGATGGGAAGTAAACATTATCAGATGTGGTTCATTTGAGCAGTGGATGTTTTGAGATGTGGTCATTTTGCGAATTGGTCATTATGTACCTACCGTGGTATTGCAAACCTACTTTATTTTCGTTGTCCACATGGATGTCAGTAATCGCGGACACGGAATAAGTCTTGCGGTAAAAAGAGGCGTATATTGTTCTCCAGCTCGTGTCTCATGTCTCTGGCTCACATTTAAGGAATGGTATAAGTCGTTCTGGTTGCTGACGAAATTATTTTGTGATTTCTTCACTTTAGAATTAACGTGCTTCTACTGAAAAAAGAATTCAATAAACACTTAACCTGACTTGCGAATCGAATATAATTCAGGCACAGCGGTTACACGTGTACCAACAAAGCAGTTGGAGCTCAGCCACAAACACCCAAAATATAATATCATAACATAACATAAACTCACGCCTATATCCCCGAAGGGGTAGGCAGAGGTGCTAGCACCCACGTTTCGCCAGTTTATGTTTTAGGTCCCAATGTAGAGGCGAGCCTATTGCCATTAACCGGGCACTTATAAACCTGCGATAAATACACACATAACTTCGAAAAGCATCGAAAAGTCATTGGTGTGTGCCATGGTAAAACCTGGGATCGAACCCGAGACCTCGTCTCAGCAGTCCATTACCCATACCACTAGGCTACCGCGGCTATCATCAATATCAACGTAGTCTGTAAACAATAATGGGGCGTATGGGACTCCGCCAAAATCGCCGGGGACCAAGTCAACATCACCCGCAAGCCTTTGCACCAGCTGACTGTAGGACGAGGATCTGGCGCACACTTTCCTCTCGATGTTGAATGGACAGATAATAACCAAAATAAACCAAATTATAAGGAGTAAGAGAGGGAACCCGGGGTTTCAAAGTGCAAGCTTTGGATATAAACGGAATAGCGGCTCGGGAGCCAGGACGTAGAATAAATTCGTAAAAACCTAACCCGTTTGCAGCGCCACCTTGTGGGTCCAATGGTAAAAATAGGATAGCTATAAGAAGCTTTAAAATTGAATTTCGTTCTCGTTACTTTGAAAATGACGGACTTTCATATACCCGTTCATGCCTTATTTTACCCCCGCAGTAGCAAAATATTGAAAAAGGCTGATACAGAAGAAGCTATATGAAATTTCGTGCTTCTTACTTCGAAAAATTACGAACTTTCCATATACCTACCGTTCATCGCCTATTTTACCCCATTAGTAGTACAATTTTGAAAAACGCTGATACACTATTTCGTTCCATTCATTTATTTCTAAAGAGACGTACTTGTATGAAATTTCATGTTTCTATCTTCAAAGGTTAACAACTTCCGATATATACTTACAACTACCCTACTTTAGTTCGAGAAACGTTGATACACATGTTCATTCGTTTGTAACCAGAAGCAGGTGTATAAAATTTTGAGCTTCTAACTTTGAAAATGACGGACTTCCAAACAAACGTTCATCCCTTGTATTGCCACCTTAGAAGTGAAATTGTCAAAAATCCTTTCTTAGTGGATGCCTTTTCTTTTCGTTGGGAAATCCCCTCGGAAACCCCTACGCCGGTCAGTGGGGGCGGTTATGTCTGGCTTGAACCGACTAAAACCGCACGCTGTCTCGGGTCTACAGACGTCACAACATAAAAAGCATATACCTCTGAAATTTCAAGTTTGTAGGTCTAGCGGTTTAATAATCAGTCAGTCTGTCAGTCAGTCGGGACAAGTTATTCTATATTTATGGATATAGATAGATAAGGACCTGGCGACATCAAACTGGTCCGTCAACGCGTTGACAATCCAACATGAATCTCTACCTGTTTTTTCGTAATATAAACGTAAGCAATGTTCGGGAATTAATGCACGTGTATTCATAATTTATGTAACATTAGTCCTGTTAGCGTGACAGCACACGTGACTATATATTCGCGTGACCTTTTAGTTTACGTCCTAGCAACTAGGCCGACGTCTAGCGTATGCGTAGTAATTAGTCACAACCTGTCACTATGGTTAGGTACTTTATCTTTTGTTTTTGCAGTTAAAATGTTTATACTCGCGTTATCCGAAGGAATAAGAGTAGAGTAAGAGGTGGTTTAACACTCTCATATCGCTAGCTGCTTTCGGTTCCACGCAATTTGGGCCGAGCCTATGTGTACAGTGTTAACAGGGCACTTTTTCTAGACTTTGAGGTACTACTAAAATCGCATCTAATGTCTAAACCTTATGCGTGTATTAAAATGCCTTGTTCGCAATGCAACAGACTGCAGAACTATGAGAAAGGCAATAAAAACTCACACCACTCTTTTCCAATCGCCAAATTACAATGAAAAAAAAAACATACTTTACGTCATAAATAGCTATTCCAATGAATCCCTAGGGTGCGACAGTTAGGGGATATGAAATGCATAAAACTTTCTACTACTATGCGTAGATGGAGGGTTGGCAACTCTTCAATATTGCAACTTTTTCATCCACGACGAGTACTTTACCATCCTTTCGTAGAGTTCACTAGAGCATTGACTGCCATGTTTGTGCCAAGTGTGCTTTCAACGTTTTTTTTTCCTGCTAAAATTTTTCACCCACTGCTCTGTGATTCACCTTTATAGTTGCGTATGTGCTAACACAAATTTCTCGGGCTTTCAAACTATGTATTGACGCGTTCGGTTTGCTCCCATGTAAGAGTGCAATGTTCTAAAATGATGAGCTTGTGCTTTATGTCTAAAATTGTAACGAATTTTGTATAAATCTGTAAATGAATGTTTCATTGTTTGTTTGTCTTCTATCTATGCTTTCCCATTCCCTCCCAAACTCCTTTCCTATCCTCTTTCCTTTACAGGGTCGGCAGCGCGAGTGTGACGCCACTGGTGTTGCACACGTCCATAGGCCGCGGTAACCGCTTCCTATCAGGTGGACCGTGTGCTTGTCTGTCACTATAGTGGTATAAAAAAAAATATAGGCAAAATTAGGCCACCAATAATCCGATTGCCATAAAACTTTAGTAGGCTCGAGAAATGGCAAGTCCAGGGTCATTATATTATTAAGGAATAGTTAATAAAACCGGAATGTCATCAAATATACCGACCTCAGATGAACTGGGAGCATGGCAGGCAAATTATAAATGATGTTTCATTAAGGCGCCGGACAAACAGAGCGGACGTGCATCCTAGACATGTCTTTGTATCACCCTGCGCGGCAGGTGCGCGGGGCGTTACAAAAACGCGTCAGGTGTCACTGACTGAAAAAAAGATTGCTTCACTTTTCGACTGGTTTAGAGTAGTCGTGGTAACAGCCATTTCGAAGGTATAGAAATAATATCTAACTTGACCGTGTTCATTTTCTTGTTATATGTATTTAGCTCGAAGCCAATTTAACCACGGTTTTACCTAATTTTACTTTTCTGAATAAAAAGCAGATGTACCTACGTAAAGACGCTTTATAAGAAAAACAACAACACTTTTCAAATTCAAGGTGATCGGTCGATGTTGGACGGTGTTGGAGTTTATTACCTCATTGTATTACTTTGTTATAAACCTATTCATTATCTACCTTCTTATCTCATTTCCAGGATCGCGTGCTGAACATCACAAGTCAGATAATGGACCAGTTATTGGGTGATGAACGTGTAGCTCGTGGCTTCCGCGTCAAGTTTCCAGAAGACGTGTTGCAAGACAACCTTGCTGGCCAGCTTTGGTTCGGAGCTGAGGTTGGTACCTTATGTTTTGAATCATTCAAACAGATTAGTATACCTTGTTTTAGCTCAAAGGTAACAAACAAACAGTTTACCGGTGGGTCATTCGCGTACCTGTACTTATAGGAGAAAGGTTTAACGAGGGGGAAAATATTTATAGTCAGTGTGGCATTTGCATTTGGTCAGGTCAGGCCTAACGACATGTAAAATGTAAATCTTCAGGCTTTCACGACACGTCGACCGCAGTGATCGACGAAACGTTTGGAACATAAGTTTCATATGGACCACGGCCGAACGGCCAGGAAGCAGTATATTCTACAGACATGTGAAAAACTAAAAAACTACTCAAATTATAAGGAATAACTTTAAATTATAGAGAGACACCCATACCCAGGGTCACATTTAGACCCTGGATATTGATACAGACTGGTTATTCAAAAGGTTAACCAAGGAATAACATATCGTTATCAGTCATAGGAGCGGGCGCTATAAACTTAACATCATCCAAATTAAAGAAAACGAAACCGCAGTAATGGATATGGGAAATAAATAAATTACCGGATAAGTATTTTCGTAAACATATATCATCACTTTGTCACTTTTCACACATTATGGTTATTGAACTCTCTAAATTGGCACAGAAAATAATGATTATGACTAATAATTCTAATAATAGGCACTTACTATGACACATTTTAAGTACATTCATCGTGAACGTAAAACAAACAGTTGCCTTCAAACACCGATCGAATTGGTGGTGTCTTGAAGAGAAGAACAGGTCAGAAGGAATCTAAACCGGCTAGCTTACCGAACTTGCATGAGAGGTTAATAGTATAATAGTAGAAGAAGTGTGTAAGGGCAGAGTGAAAAGAGAAAGAAGCTGAATTTGGTCTCCGCCTACCTTGGAGGGAGAAAAACGTGAGAATATGTATGTATGTTGACTTTAAAATCATTAAAGTCTTCTTGCGTCTCATAGTCTCATAGACGCAAAAAGACGTCTATGATAGACGACTAAATGTCAACATCATCATACTTCGGAGTAACAAAATTTCCCTGATAGCTGGGATAGACTGGATGCGGAAATTGGGACATTGGGTGCTTAGGCCCATATTGGGAGAGGCCTATATTAGCAGTGGGATGCAATAGGCTAATTATTGATAGCAAGGCTTATTATCAAGCATGCCGTGTGCTTGTTTTGTGACCTTCGTAGTCTAACTCTTATCACATTATATTGAACAATAACCAAATACCTTATCTCATGGTAATTATGTTTCCCTTAAATACCCTCTTCTATATGTAAAGATCCGATGTGTTCCAGGGTTAATTTAGTTTCGCAATATTAACCATCAAGTGGAACAGTTGAAGACCTTATGTGTAATATGTGTATCCAACTAATTATACGCATTTGTTCTCGAAGGTGTGTTAAGTTTGCCAAAATAGACTATCGCTGTACATTAAGATTAAGCTAAGCGGTGATGTTTTAATTATTATCTCCTATCCAATGTAGCTAATTGCCCTTAAGGAATATTATAGGTACAGCACAGCCATGCATATCCCAACACGAATAGGCTGCCTCGACCGAGGAAATTAATATCTACGTTACGTAGCAGTATTTTGTGTAGTTGGTGATTTAGCAATAAAGCAAATCTCCCTTCCGTTTCCTTATTCTCTATCATCCCTTTAGGTAGCAAGCCGCAACTGCACCACCAAAGTTTAAAGTAGGAAAAAACTGTGATTGTGATACTTCAGGTTCCAAGACTGCTTCTGTTTTAAAAGATTAATGGCATATTTGAATTTATTATTAGATTCTTAGAAACTTGTAATGTAACCTGCACCGATAATTGGTCGCAAGGAAATAACTCGTAAGTACCGGACGACATAATTCATTAATTTTTTGCAAAACCTGTATCACTAATGTATTACACAGTTCCAGCTTGATACTGTATATACGATTTTATGTAAGCCTAGATCTCGAATACAGCTCACTAGGTCACTAACTGTTCTATAGACCCAGAAACTTATGAAACTATCTGGAATACATTGGAGTTCTATAAAAACATTATTTTCGTATCAAATAAGCATTAAGTGTCACCTTTACTGACACGAGGATATCCAGTTCTTATTTACCAAAGCTAAATTAGATTTTGTAATAATTACAGTGTCTGGCCGCCGGTTCTTCAATCATGAACCGCGAAGAAGAATCGGCAGCAATGCGGCCGCTTGCGAAGGCTCTCACTCGTAGCCTAGAGACCGTGCGGTCTTTGCTCCGGGAGCAGTGCTTGAGACCAAGAGGCATGGCGCTGTCGCAGCACGACGATATGCTGCACGAGAGCTTGAGGATTTTTGACAGGTTGGTCCCAATGAATTAATTTTTTTTTTCTATAAAAATAGTACCTACTAGTAACCGAAATTACTGTAATAGAATGCCCGTTAACCCCTCCAGCTATGCTAAATTGCTTGTTTTAGGAGTGGGTTCACGTCAGTAGTGTAACGGCCAGAATTCGTACCCGAGACCTCTCGATCGTGAGGTCGACTTCTTAACCACAAAGCTATTGCACTTGATTAAAAATAAAAATCAGATTGTAAATTCGGTGTTTATATAAAAGTTATTTATTTATGCACACAAAAAGTACAAAAGTGATACTAATAGGAGCTTCTATGACTGTTATGTCAGTGGGCGCGGGTTCGATGCCCGCTGAGTCTAAATATTTGTATCCATGAATGTCTATTCACATTGGTCTGGGTGTTACTATGTTTTTTTTTCATTATGATAATTTCTTCTATGAATTAATATGTATTGTATTTCAAGAAAAGTGTAATGAGTATGTTCTGCTTTCCGAGAACTCATTTTACAAGTTATGTTTAGTTTAAGTCTAGATTGTGCCATGTAAAATGTCTCAGAATACTTTATTTGTTTATTTATATGATATTTTTTTCGGTAGAACTTTTATGGTTCTTCATTATTATTTTTCAAATAAACCTGTATTTACGTATCTATTACGTACTCTTTGTAATATTACAATCATTATTTTACCAAAGGTAACTTGTGGAGCACGCTTTTAGCGCTACAACAGCAATCACCAACGACCGGCCGAGGCCGATTCCTCTCGTGATTTGGTGCGCTGTTATTAGCCCTAAATTGTGGTCCTAAACTTATTCTTAGACAGTAATTGTTTCACACTATGGGGCGAAGAGACCCTACCAACATCCAACATCCTTGAGGCCCAGGCCGACCTGACCTGCAAGTCGGTGCTGCACTCTAATTTGATGTCTGTACAGTTTCTGTGACCTAGATATAAATAATGAAACAAGTTCGAGTCAGGGAGTTACTTTTGATTGCGAAGTGAAGCAAATGTGAATATGGTGAATGAATGTGAAAGTGTAAATTATAATGATTGCAATAAAATAGCGTCATCATTATTGCTTCGTCGCCTTTGTACTTTGGAAGCGACTGCCTTCGACCTTCCAGCCCTGAGAGAAGAGCCAGCGCCAGAGTTTCGATCTTTGTTTATCAGGTACATCGATTGGCAGGTGAGGTTGTCTTGGACTTCAAGGATATTGGTAAAGCCAACTACGCCCTACATAAATTAAGTACGTATTTTGTTTTGTTATGCCAGACTGTTTGCTGAATTTGAGCTGTGCTACGTCAGCGCCATGGTGAACGTGAAAACGCCGCATGAGTTTGAAGCTCAACAACTCATTTGCGTGCTCTTCTCTGAGAGTCTTCGTAGAGCACTAAAACAAAATTTACTTATTCAGGAACAGGTTAGTTGTTTAATAATTTAAAGAAGTAAAAGTCGCGACTGCTTCACTAAAGAGCTTCTCTTTTAGAAAATAAAAAAATAACAAAAATATAACTTGTGGAAAATATGAGGACTCTAGCGATATCGCATACATCTCAATATGTTTAGGTATTTAAATGTTATAGTGGTATAAATATAGTCACTTAAACCCAGAATACCCATAATACTTGTGTCCCTGGTGCTTATCTCTTTCATAGGTAGTTAATCTCTATTTTTTTCTTATATATTTAGGTCACGTCAATTTGACTTTACCTCGCCTGATGGTAAGCTGAAGGTAAAGTCTCAGGAAAGAGGGTCACCATTACATACACGTATCATGTTAACAATGGTGGCGCTCAGCTTGACGGCCTCATCAGAAGATGATTGTCGTCGCAGCACCGCGTGACACCCACCGGTCCCACTAGTGCTGCGACCACAATCTCCCTGCCCCTTTGTGTCTATTGTCTTCCGTTTGCTACAGTGGATTTATTATATTTCTAACTGCTCAAATTTACTTCTGATGAATGTCGATGCGGGTTCCAAGACAGTTTAACTTTCCTTGGAACCTCCCGAGTGCAATTAATTGATGTGTTCGTGGGTCACCAGCACTGCTCTGATACTGATCCTGGTGTACAGGAGTTTACATTGAGATGCTAAATAAAAAAACTTATCCACTAACTAACCCAAAGGTGACAAACTGAGAAGCGTGCGAATTGTACTGTAATATGAAATTCGCGTATCTGAAATTATATATACGCGTATGATCACATCACTTGGTATATATATATACTGCTATTGCGTGTATCTCTCTCTCTGAATTCTATGTCTTAATTCATTCATTTTACATTACAGGTGGACTCATATGACCCCGCTTTGATGTTCGCCGTCCCCCGGCTGGCTATTGTCAGTGGACTTCTGATATATTCAAGCGGACCCCTCAGCATCGATAAGCCTCCAGGTAATTATAACTTACTAGCTGATAGCCGCGGCTCCACCCGCGCGGAGGTCGGTTATCGTTTTTTGATCATATATCCGGTTCTACATAACCAATTGTAATCAAACACGGCAGATTTTAAGTCCGAAATAGCAAAAATCTGTTCAGTAGTTTTTACGTGGATCGCGAACAAACAGATAAATAGACAAAGATTCCAAAAAATATATTTTTGTGTTCAGAATCGTCCATTTAACATAACCTAAGTTTTTTTTTTAAATATCTCCAATGTAGGTACAGACACAACTAATTAACAATTTTATAATAGCCACTGTGACCTTGTAGTCGCAGAGAGGTAGGCAGTAGGTTCTAGAATTAAACACCAGCCAATATGTAAATAAGGTTGTATTGTCCACTTCCGTCCGACTTCGACTACAATAAGCAAATAAGAAGTGAAGGCAGTGGCCTGACGAGGGTGCTGATGAGTTGATGCCATGAGCGTCCACAGTCACTTAAACGAAAATACTATTTTTTATTTTTTTGTCTGTCTATCAGTCGGTTTGTTCCTGGTAATCTCCGGAGTGGCTGCGTCATTTTTTGGCGGGATTCTACTGCAGAGGGCTTACACTAGGCGTAACTTAGGCTAATTTAATTTTAGAAAAAGATGAGGATCCGCGCTAAAAAAAAGAACTGAAATCGCGGGCACAGCTACTGTTGCATAAATCAAGAACGGTGCTTTTGGTTGACACATCGGGAAGCAAAGAGTGTCCGGCTAAGATCAGCTTGCTTCGGTTTTGTAGAGCGTTGAACAGATTTTTTAATGTTTTGTGATTAGTCGACCACATCTGATGGTTTTTCAATTTAAATTTTCAAGCAATCAGCGGTTTTCATAAGAATGTAACTGCAATATTGGAAATAGGTACTTAAATGTAAAAAGACGACAGAAAATACGTCTTATTACAAATCACAACGCACATTACAAAATTACTCATTACTTCATCCCTGTACACAATTCATAGCATTATTTTCGTATCTCTTGTAACAGAAAGAGCACTATCTGGTATCGGAAAACACTAATACCTAATGTACATGCAGTTAGTGTTTTTAATTAATACAAATCCTTATCTACTAACTCGCATATAGTAAACAATACATATTATAATAATGCATATTATAGTAAACAACTGCGTGACGTAATCCAAAGCGCGCGAACAATAGGAGCGTTCAAACAGACTTTATTTAAAAACAAAATTGAACTCTTCCACCAGTATTTATATTTTTTTACTGTATTACAAAAAAGTCAAAATTGAATTAAACAGTTATTTCTCAAAAATTGTCTTTGAAACAAATGTCTGCGAAATAAATGTTTGTCTATGACGTTAGATTGGAAAATTGTCGAAGCAAATGGAAGCAAATTTTAAATTGTTTTTATTGGCGCTCTATATTTTTATTTACATTATAATTCAAGTTATTTTTTACATAAACTTTCAGATAGTTTAACAGATATTCTCCTTTATATTCTATATATCATGAAAATCGGACAGACGGACGGACGGACGGACAACGAAGTGATCCAATAAGGGTTCCGTTTTTTCCTTTTGTGGCACGGAACCCTAAAAAGAAAGTAATACAATGTTGCAAAAGCGGATGTTATGACATATTGAATTCCAGCATCTATTTTCTTGATAGTTGTCATATTTGTGTTTGTCAAGAAGGTTTCTATTAACTTTTCTCGAAAACAGTAAGCTACGTGTTAATTTTTAGTTCCGGATAGCTCCATAGATGGCGATGTGACATTTTTTTGAAAGTCGGTGTTAAGATTCTCCGCAATGGAATCACTACCCTAGCCGAACAGTGTCAAATCATACTTACCTGGCATAGGGGATACCGTGATCAATAAGGCGGTTCCCCCAGGGCGAGACCTTTCCATTGCACTGCGGTTTGGTTGACCCCTGCGATTATCCCTAATGCGGATAACTCGGATGTGTAATTTTTGATAGTGGGGACTGCGTACGCGCTGTCCCCCTGAAAGATATTGTAGTTTATTTTATTTTATAGCATTTCGGGTCGGATCGGCTACAAGGCAAAATGTCTATTGTCTAAAAGACTACCCACTATTTAATTAGACTTGAGAGCAAATAATTGCCCACATTTGAAAATGTAACCAAAAATTGTATTAGACTTCTTGCGAAAATGTCCCACCAAGCATGCATATTTGCTACGAATCAAACCTGTTGATAAACAATCGGCAACAGTGTGTACAGGATAGGACTAATTGCACCTAACTACCTACTGACGTCGATGAGTAAGACAAGGGAGATTTGGGGCATAGTGCTATCAACTCATAGTAATCGATCGATCGATGAGTGAAATAGCACCTTAACGAGAGGTAAAGACAGGAAGATGTGGGAAACAAATCCATTTATTGTATCCATTTATTTATTTACTAAATACTTTTGAACATAACAGTTTACTTATACATGTTTCACAAAAAACACATTTTATTTTCAAATAAAATTAACAAAAAACAAAATTGGCCTTTATTGCCCGTGGTCCGATCACGGAGTTCTACTGATCGATCCATGGGCAATTTTTTTTTGGCAGTGGTTCGTTCAATCGATCCACGGGAAATTTTGATTTACCGTAATCCTATCGATAGGACTAAGGGCAACTTTGTTTGCCCGTAGTCCTACCAACTAAAATGAGTAGGTAATGATTATCTTTGTATGTAAACTACACACAGGAAATTTGGTTGATAAAGAAAACACTGATTGATCATTGTTATTTCCCTGTTTTGATTTTCATTATTCTTGGATTATCCTATTCATAGGATCCTTGTGAATTAGTTTTCTCTATCCTAGACCAGTGTAGCCTGTGTTTTTTTTCAATGGAAGTCGATTTAGATAGTGATATTTGTTTCATTAATAGAAAAGGCGGAACAATACTTTTATTTGACGATTGCCAATATTGAAATAAAACTATTTTTAACGGATTCTATCGCGATTTATTTTGGATTATACGGGGAGACTGTCTCCCCGTGACCATGACTGCTGAAAAGCAACCGAAACGTCGGGATCAATGTAAAATATAAAATAACATCAAAATAAATCGCGATAGAATCCGTTAAAAATACTTTTATTTCAATGTGTGTCATTCGCGTAAACTTCCGAAAAGTTTGCCAATTATTATAAAATGCAACAGTAAAAAAATGGTTCAGCTGTGTGGCGTTGTGCAGAAATGCACGGGTACAATAACGCTTAATAAGGTAATTTTTCTTGCTGGTTGTTTCATAAAAAAAGAAGAAGTGCACTTGAAATGAGATGTAACCTAAATAAACTTTCCATTTTCAGGAAAATATTGTACTTAAAGGCCAAACATCATTGATAAAACTTTATCTAATTTAAAAGCAACTGTTATAAATTCCGATCGCCCAATGCCTCAGTTGTCTAATGAAGCGATTGCAAAACTGGAAGATTCAGGCCAAAATTTTATTCAAAATATACCTTCTCTATCTAGTATTCAACATTGTCTGTATAATGAAAGGAATAAGTTTATAAATTGCTCAAAGAAAGTATAAAAACCTAGAAGAAGTACAAATCCCTGAAAATAGTTCATCTTTCATTATAGCGGACTATTGTTATGAGGGTAAGCGTATACTTGTTTTCGGCTCTCCAAAAGCTAGAGAGTTGATTCCAACAATTAAAGAATATTTCACAGACGCTACATTTAAATCTTGTCCAAAGCCCTTTGCTGAATAATACAATATACTTGGAGATATAGACAGTACATCAAAACATACGAAAGTTGTGCCGTTGATCTTTGCGTTGTTGCCTGATAAAAAAGAGAAAACTTACATAACTTTATTTAATCTTATCAGATCGCAATTGCCGTATTTTCAACCTCTGAAAGTACATTGCGACTATGAGGTAGCCGCAATAAATGCCATTTCAGAAGTATTTCCATAATCTAAAATTATATATTGGATGCTATTATCATTGACCCGGGCAATATGGCGAAAAGCAAAATCATTAAAAGTTAAAAAAATAAACCACAAAAGCGAATAATTTCGTTAACCGCAGCGTTACCGTTATTACCGTCTGAAGTCATTTCTGAAGGATGGGAATATATAAAACATGAAAGTGAAACTGTTAATATTGAAACATTTGTGAATTATACAGATAGACATTGGTTCAAAAAAGAAATAGTAAAATTTATAAGTGTTTTCGGACAACGCAATCGGACAAATAACGTTATCGAAGGATGGCATGCAAAATTATATAGATCATTAAATAAAAATACGGTAACATTGCAACGACTTCTAACAATTTTACAAAAATACGGCAAGGAAGCAATTACAAATTTAAAATACAGAATAAACAAGAAAAGTAGGTCTAAAATATCGATTACAAATGACGATTTTATGCAAATCCAAATGTAGCTACTTAATGCCGATATAAATGTTGGGCATGCATTAGAGAAGTTGCGTTAATACATACGATAATTATGTACTTAGAATAAATTTTTTGTTGGAGGTTTTCACAAGTTTTAAAAAGATTACAATAAATTTGATTTATGTATTGTTGTTGTTCGGTTTCTTTTATAATATTTATAGTCGGTCCATAGGAAAAAATATTCATCTTGGTCATACTCAATCAGTAGATCTAGTACCAATGAAATTTAATATTAGTAGAAGAATGGTTCGATTGAAAGAACCACTGCCAAAAAAAATTGCCCATGGATCGATCAGTAGAACTCCGTGATCGGACCACGGGCAATAAAGGAAAATTGGTAATAAGTAATTTAAAAGCATGCAACTTTTTTGTCAATATTTAAATAATATTTAATTTTAGAAATTATTTTTAAGAATTCATAGGGTGAGATCAGATCTTCCAATTTTTTTTTCTCCTCATTGTAACGCAAATTGAAACTGATATCGATTTTTCTTCTTTTACTGCTATGAAACAAACTGTTTTTATATCTGATTTCTTGACATTTCGCTTCTTTTCTTAAGGCATCCAGAAATACTAGTAATGTAGGTTTTTTATTTAATTTTGTGCTAAAGCGTCTATTCCACCCCTCAAGCGGATTGTTCGTATGAAATTAATCATTATAACAGCTTATATTCACAGACGCCTTAAGCCATTGATTCTCAAAATAATTCAGAAAGTTACGAGTGCCGTCTGTTAACAAAGCATGTTCTTTAATATGCAACCAGCACTGTGAGTAGTATGTTGATGGTAGAAGAGGAAAATTGGCACATATTCTGATTATACTTCTAGATTCCTTAGTATCAGTGATATTCAAGGCTTTCGCTTTCCTCCAAATAGCGTTGTGAAAATGATAATAGCATCCACTTATAAATACACGTCTGAAAACACTTTTTTCAATGCATTTGTAAAACCAATTTCAAAGTCACATTTTATTTTATTTATAGTTATGTCTAAATGTTGCTTAATTAGTTGAAACAATCGTTCATAGGTTATTTGTAATATGTTGGGAAGTAATGCATAAATTATCCCTACCACATTTGATATCTCGTTGTTACTGTCTATTTCAACGTGTATTATACTCTGATAAAATGGTTTTGGTGTGCGTGAAAACGTGCCATCAATAAAGAATAAGTAATCTTTTAAGTATTTAATATTAATTCTCAATGATGTTGTACAAAATAACAATATTTTGTCATGGTTAATTCCGTCTTCACAAACTAGAAAATCACGCGCTAGTATTTCTGGTATTTTTATATCGTTTAGAGATTCGAATTCTGTTATCTGTACATGTACGACGTAATGTATCCTTCTTGGATTGAAAATAAGGTACCAAATCTTCATTATATATTTCTCTAAATTGCTCTACAAGTATTTTTTGGACTGGTTCATAATTCTTGCAAACTATGTCTTTGCACTTATCCATAACTAAATCAATATTATTTTTTATATAGGTAATTGGGTTTGCACGTATGTTCTACTTGACGGAGAATTTTATTTTTTTCTTTATTTATTGTCATCATAGCACTATAGCTATCACGATTAATACATCTCCACCTTGACGAGCCACCTTTATTTACAAATCCTAAGGTATGCCTATAACCAGCAATCAACAAAGCCAAAAGCCAAAGCCCGATTTTGTTGACTTTTAATTAAAAAAAACTTTTTACTAGAATCTGTTTTCAACATTGTTATCAATAATATTTTTCGATTAATAAAACAGTATTTTGCTTCTGTATTCAGTGTCAATGTCAATTTTAATCGTTAGGTTATTATCCTATGGCTATTTAGATACTAAAGAGTTCTGTTGTATGAAGTATTAATTATATTAAATTATAACAGTAAGGCTGTATGTACATATTTATCTATTAAATATCCTTTTTTATTAGTCTGTAGGAATTAATGCTAACATAATGCATCATGAATGATTTGTCTACAGGTAGTTTTCAATTATGGACTATTTGACTTATGGACATAAATAAATTGTGGACGATTCATTTCACTATGATCATTTAGTCTTGTAGTCGATCTGATCCGAAAGGGTTTATAGTACCTCATTCCGAAAATAGGTTTCAGCGTGCAACGTCTGGAAACTCAGAATGACAGATTAGCGAATTTTCAGAAACGCAAAATGACAGATTCGTCGAATTAACAAAAATAACTAATCATCAAATAAAAACACATTCGTCCATACATTATGTCTTAATTAGACATATATTTTCAAAAATGTAATCAGCTATCACAATTTGGTAAGAGCTTCCTTTAAAAAATACATAATCATTCATACAATATATGATTATAAGGAATCAGCATGAATCCCGCATCTGTCATATTGCGTGTCTGTCATTTTGCTATTGCGAACCTGTAATTTTGCGTCTGTCATTTTGCTAATCTGTCATATAGTGAACTTGTCATTTTGCTAATTACTTTTACGATTCTGACCATTTCCGCCAAAATTCTAACATCTGACAATTTGCGTTTCTGTCGTTCCACGCCCAAACCCAAAAATAGCCATATAGTGCGCTGAGTCTAGGTATGTATAGGTTTTCTGGAGAATCCTGAAATAACATAATACTTATGAAAATGGATTCATTCAATATAAATAGACAATTTAGGTATCATTTCAGAAATGATTTAAATCTCGAATCCTGGATAAAGAACAAAAATAACGGATTATATTCTAAAAATGTTAATTATTTTATAATTATATTTATCCATACCCTCTAATTATATAAGGGGGAGGGTATGGATAACTATGTATGTATGTATACACAACAGAAAATCTAAATACGTACGTTGAATCATCGACGTAATAAAAACTTGAATTGATATGTAAACAAAAATACGTGCTTTGGATTAGGCCTTAAAAGTTTGTGAGATAAATGTTTATAATTTTAGAGTCTTCATTACTTGTACGAGTACAATGTTTAAATAGAGGTTTTTTTTCACAATTTAAGAGTACACTATAATGAGCCAAAGTTCAGGAAAATGATATATGCGAATATGTTTCTCGAAGTTTTGATTTTTTGTTTATCTAGAAACCTAAATATAGTGCACAAGATAAATATTATTTATTATAAAAAAATCAAAGATGTGTTACAACGCCATAATCACGTACAAGCATTTGTATGAAAATTATAACGCGTTGGTCGCTCTTTAAGAGTGCAAACGCGCAAGTATCCTGTTTTAAAAGATTGTATATCACCTATGCGCGTAGTGTGATAGATTTGCTTCTTTAGTTACAGTTTTGGAGCTAGATGGCGCTGCTCGATTTAAATTCAAGCTATCGTTTGCTTCTTGTGGAGCTTATGAGTAGAAGGGCTAAATAATTTATCTTTGATTGACGGACGAGGAGTTTGTTTTAAGCCAACAAACTAATCGTACTTTTTGTAAGCGTGCAGTGACTCTTATTGAGACGCTTCGCTAAAAAATTCGAGTTGTAGAATATTGAGATTATTATCACCAGGTCTCGCGCACTATTTATGTACTTGCGCGCTACAAGTTAAGCGCAAGCACCTACTTGCCGCGGTACCTCCAGGATGGCCAGTATGGCCACTATAATATTCTGTGGATGTGGATACATTTTGGAATGAGCTTTTATTTAGCTTCACCTGTCCCGATTTTTGTCATCAAATCTTCCAATTTAAATTTAATCAATTTCCCGGTTACCAAATGAACTGATTGCATACATGTGTAAATCGCATGACAATACAATATTATGATGGCATAGTGCTGATCTGATGATGGAGCTGGAAGGTGGCCATATCTGTAATGAAACGACGCAACCCCATCAAATTTCGTCTCGTTTGATTTTAGATTTTTATTTATTTTTAGTTCTTTTTATTAACAAGAACATAATAAAAGCTGATTTTTAAATTCCACTTGCTATAAAGAAGAGCAACCCTTTTTTTTTTAACGTGCGGAAATCCCTTCGAATACCCCCGCGCCGGCCAGCGGGGGCGGTTATGTCGTGTATCGACTAAAACCGCACGGTGTCCTAGCCTAACAAGCAGGTTGATTTTCAGGCGGTGATTCATCTGTATCCGCATCTGCATCCAACTGTTAGGTTATCTGTGCTATTAAATAGCTGTACTATAGTATATTGTTGAATCCTTTGGCACGACTAAAATTTATTGTCATTATTTATTTTGGCATAATATTGTCATGATATTTCTTCTTTATATACTAATTGATACTAATATTATAAAGAGAGGCCGAATTTTGTGAATTTGTTTTTTTTATATGTTTGGAGTAGTCTTCCGAACCACTGCACTTATTGGAAAAATTCTTTCACCGTTTGAAAGGAACATTTTTTTCCCAATGCTAAGGGTATACAGTATATGAAAATTGCGATGGCTTGAGTTAGAAAAAAATCATATAAAAGCATAAAATTAATTCGGCATAAATTGTACAGCATAACCACACCGTTTTAAACGCCTCATAATTATACTAACGCATTCAATTATAAACGCATAATGATATTGTAGTGCACGATGTCTATCATCATCAAACTGTTTAGGATTTAGCATAATATAATTATAATAATAATGGTTCTGATATACATTTAAAAGGATCTGTATCTTGGCTACGGTAAGGTGATCTTATCGGAGAAACCGGCGGTTTCATCTTTGCAATTACGGAAGAAGTTGTAATGACGAACAACTATTGGAAATATATTCTGAAGGACGGTACCGTTTGCGTCTGTCGGGCAAGCCAACGTCTCGGAAAAACACTCAGACACATGTCCGGTTTTTCTCGTCTTGCCAACGTGCAACGGCGAGTAGGTACTTGCTCAGACATAACCAAGTAGGCAAGATTGTACATCAGCAACTTGCCCTTAAATACAATCTTGTAACTTTGGAGGTGCCATACTACAGGTATGTGCCCATAATACATCTGTTTATTGTATTTTCACAAGCAAACGCATACAGAAAATATTGGTTGGAACAGTTTTGCGGTATATATTATTGGTAAAAACACTATTACATTTAAAGCAATTATCACACTATGCGCATAATTGATACATATATGAGTAAAAGATACTGATGGTACCATACAAGTTTCTGTTACTGAAGTGTTTCCATTGTTTTGTTACTGAGTTGTATTTTTAAAATTTTATATAGTAGTAAGGTAGTACCTTTTTTTTTTTTATCGTGCGGAAATCCCTTCGGATACCCCCCCGCCGGCTAGCGGGGGCGGTTATGTCGGGCTTGCACCGACTAAAACCGCACGCCGTCTCGGGTCTTCAGACGCCGGGGTGGAAGGTTACCCATAGAGCATATCCCTCGCACCCCGGCTGACCCTGGGCCATCTCACCACTAACAGCATCGCTCATCCTGTCTCCTCTGAAAGCAGAGGAGTACGGAGAGCGATGTGTTCCCGCCACGTTGGGTATTGGCCGACGATCAATGCCAACCCTATGAAGGGGTGAAGGGGAAGCCATTGACCGCCGCCCAGGGTGTACCGGCCGCTCCGATTCCGTTCCCCCCGGACTGCAGCGGGATCGGAATCGGAGCGACACTCGAGGAGGTTACCCAACACACACCCCAGTAAGGTAGTACCTAGTCTTTGATTATATAAATGTCTAGATGGAGCGTCGCCCTACTACCAACAGATATAAACAAGCCAATCGATGTAAACATGTGTGCGTGCGGCCGGTGTTTTACACGATGCATTCATTTTTCTGTGTGCGTAAATAATGATACCAGCTACTACAAAATATCCCAAAAATCGCATAGCTATAATTACATTCATTAAATGCTATTTAAATATATGTACGTATTTTTATGACAGCCTCTGTGGCGTGACAGTATTAAACGCGACTGGTACGTAAGGGCCGCGGGTTCGATTCTCGCTCTTTGCATTGCTCTGGGTACTTTCATGCCTCAGAGAGCACGTTAAGCCGTCGGTTACGGTTGCCATACTAATATTTATGGCAGTCTTTACCGGGTAGTAGGAGCCCTAAATCACAGTATTGTTTGAAATATAAAGTTTACATAAGAAGATATCATTTTTTAAAGTTTTTGTCTGTCTGTTTGTTCCGATGAATCTATGAAACGCCTAGACCGATTTTGACGGATCTTTTACTGGTAGATAGCTGTTCTGACGGTTTGTTTATGAAAATATGTATTTGAAAAGTCCAAAGTCTTGAATTCAAATTGTACATAATATAATTTAAATTAAAAACTAGACTAGACATTTGGAAGATAGTAGTAGATGTTTAGGTAACTTGTTTATATACGGGAAGTACCTATCTCCGAATTCGGATCTCCAAGCTAAGGGGCAGAAAAATAGGCTTCAAAAGACTCAAGAGTAACATAATAAAGAAATAAGTACCCACATTCTACGATATAATATTATGAAAGCTAATTAAGCCTTTTCATGGTATCAAATGAAATGCATATTTATCTCAAATTTATTTTTTAACACAGTACTTTATGGCCACTAGAGGGCACCACATTAGCTTCAATGATACCACATATAGCCTATAACCAGCGGACAATAAAGACGCTTCTAATGGTTACCTCATTTGTCCAATAACATTCTAATAAGTAGTTGAGGAGTTACGAAGGAACAGATGAACATACATTTGCTTGTCAAAATCATAACCCTCCTTTAGCTTTGCCGTAGTTAGTAAATAATGTTCTAATCTAAATCAATGAAAAAAATCCGTTCGCGCAGGGATAACGCACAGGTAGATTTCGTGAAGCAATTCATATTATTTTATATAGAGAACTACGGATTTACACACACAAGTAAACACAGTAACATTTTTAACATGTTTAATTTTTTTTTCTCGAAAACGGTAACTTTTAGCGAAAAACTTTTCAGACATTTATTTTAGACTTAAAAATGGCCTATCGATTAAAAATGTTTCCGACACCAAGAATGTTCACCGGTTAGAAGTTATGATTTTTTTCCCGAAAAATTTTGGTTTTTCCCCCCTCCACTTTTAGTTAAAGTTTTAATCTTATAGGTTTATAATTAAAAGTTGTTGGTATGCATGTATACTATGGGATAAAATTAGAACGGTTCGAATATCTTTCATGGAACGTGAAATTTTGAGGAAACACTGATTTCACAAAAAGTGAGGCCCTACCGTCCCCTTAGGCCGGATTCCATCCGTTCACGAACTTAAACTAAGTTTACACCCAAGCAATTTTTGACCGCAGTTTGAAAGCGATCGGGGCAAAAATGCGACCGTGAGAGTGCCGCAAATTTTATATATATATATGTATAAACTTTTTGACCAGTGGTCATTTCGGACTCAGGGGATCATAACTAGAGACCTCCTATGAAGATTTTTTTTTTAATTCGACAGTAGTCAAGAAACCAATAGGGAGATCGATTTCATCGAAATCTACCTTTTTTTTTTTTTTTTTTTCGTGCGGAAATCCCTTCGGATACCCCCCCGCGTGCCAGCGGGGGCGGTTATGTCGGGCTTGAACCGACTAAAACCGCACGCCGTCTCGGGTCTACAGACGCCGGGGTGTAAGGTTGCCCATAGAGCATATCCCTCGCACCCCGACTGACCCTGGGCCATCTCCGGTTTCGAGATGGCCCCCTCGGGGTTGGGAACCACGGTGTCCCCGTCTTGCCCCGGTTTGGGGGAGGGGCGCTAGTCGCCCCACCGTCCCGGCCTGCTTCTGCTGGGGTGACAGGTGGCCTCACCCGCCACCCCCAGGCCTGCGCTCATGGAGGACGGAGGTCGTTAAGCGACCTCCGGCGCCTGAGTTGCCTGCGACGCGCGGCGAGCAAGTTGCGGGCTCGGCGGACCGGGAGAGTTCTAAGTCTCTCCCGGGCGCGCTCCGCCACCTCCTTCGCGAGCATTACATGCTCGCAGAAGGAGGCGGCGGCGGCCCACGCGCTCGCGCTCCGCACCATTACCGCAATCATGCTGCCTAACGAGAGGACTCCCACCCCGATGGCTGCCACGAGGTCACGCCTCGGCGCCTCCCACGCCGGGCAGTCCGCCAGCGTGTGCAGCCCTGAGTCCTCGTCATCGAAATCTACCTAATTGGGAGATTGGCTCCCCCAACCGATAAACTTGAATTTTAAAAAAAAACTGGCAACACTCACAAATATGGCGTGTGATGAATGACATTTTTTAATGATGAAAAGAAAAAATAATATAACTTGTATTTTGGTTATTTACCGATGATAGGTAATGTGCGTAGTAGTTTTTAGTCATCCTTTATAATACCGACACACTTTAATAGTACAAGTCGCCATTATTTCGACAGTTTTTGTTTATTGTTTTTCGCGGGAATTACGTAGTGACACCGAGCCGACACGATGGTCACTGAACCAGCGCGTAAGTACTTGGGGATAGAAGTTAACTCTTATTTTTTGGGACGCTTGTGCGCATTTGACACTCCATCTAGACATTTATATAATCAAAGTACCTAGTATAGGTAGGCCCAAGAAAAGATGGATACAATATGTGAAAGAGGTATGACAAGATATGGAGTGACTAAGATGACATCTGACAGGAATGTGAGTAAGAAGTAAGATGCTTGTTACAGAGGAGATGTCGGACATGTTCCGGCCGTTCCGCACGCTGCTGCACAAGATCCGCTCGCTGCTGTGGACGCTGGACCGGCGCGAGCTCGTGGCGTTGGAGCGTCTGCTGTGCACCAACGAGGACATCTCCAACTTAGCCGCGCTGGATCTGCCTGTTGGTATGTACTCCGTAGGGCCTGGTACTACCTAAGTCTAGGTAACCTTGGCCTATGAACGTTTGCAATGACAGATGTTTGCTTCACATATACCTTTTTTTTTCGTGCGGAAATCCCCTCGGATACCCCCCGCCGGCCAGCGGGGGTGGTTATGTCGGGCTTGAACCGACTAAAACCGCACGCCGTCTCGGGTCTTCAGACACCGGGGTGTAAGGTTGCCCATAGAGCATATCCCTGCTTCGCATATACCTGTAGAGAAAATGATAGTTTTGTTAGTCGATACCATTATTTACAGATAGTACGTTTCACCGAAAACACGTTACGAATAATAGAATGGTTCATCGATACCACGACTTGTAGATTGCTTGGTTTGCATAAACATGCCAGAGCGAAATAATCTTGTACGCATAGAAATATTCAGCATAAGCACCTTTTCTAACACCAACTATACGGTCAGTGTCTGATTGCACTTGATCAATACCAATAATACAAAACGCTTATATAAAAATTGTAATTAGTACTTAACACTTTCAATTACAGATCCCGAATCCTCAAACGACTGGTCATGTCCGTATCCGGACATAGGAGAGTTCGTGTCGAGATTCTATGCCGATCATGCTCACTGCCGCGAACTGTACACACAGCAAAGGTAATACCGCTACCAGAAATTGGCTTCCATATGTCAGGGCTAGTGATTGGTGTATTGACATTATGTGTTCCTAGTAAGAGCTTTTTTATGGAATAGGTTGATGTCGATTTTCAGTATAACTACGAAACGGCCGAACTTCCTTGTTTTACGTGAAGCGACTGCCATCAGACCTCCACAACTCTTGGCGATTGAAGTTCTGTAGATACTTAACTACCCGTAACGAATGCCACAGATGTTCGTATGGCAACTGGAACCGTCGGCTTAACGTGCTCTCGGAGGCACGGAGCGGTCTCAATATATTAAGAATGGACACATATCCTAAGACAAACCTGGCTAGTATTACTTAATTTTGCAATGCGCTTATAGGCCCTCCGTAGGAGCTAGTAAATTTGTAAAAGAACTTTTTTGGTTTTTTACAGTTCAAGTGAACCAGTAATAACAGACGGTGATTACCTCCCTGACAACATTGAAGTGATGACCCCCATCATTGACGGCCTGAGACGTTTGAGCGGAGCCATCGAGGATACTGACCCTCACGACTCAGAACTCGAAACAATCAAGACGTCATCACGAAACTACTCCGACACTACAAGTACAGACACATTCAAAACTAACGACAGCAGAGACTACATCGAGAGGTCTCGAAAAACAAGCAAATCTGATACGAATAACGACCTGTCTTCGCTAAGAAACCTCTCTACAAACGGCCTCATGATGTTCGACCCATTGGTCATCAACGCTGTATCCTCCAACGACGTCAATAGGCAGCTTCCCGATCACGATCTCGTGACTTCACTCAACGAACAAGTCACGGAAATTGCCGATCGTTTATCGTCGATAGCCGTCAGCGACGTTGAGATCATAGATCACAATCAAATGCACTCTTTTTCCACTAATGACGTACCAACATTAATAGCGACAGACGATACCGAAGCATACGGCTTCTCGGGCCCAAGAAACGAACAACTGAGCTGTATGCCTTCAACAAGCCACGGGTATCTTATACCTAACGCTATAAGCCATGAGCCTGTTGTGTTATCGTCCCTATCACACAACAGCTCGACCGTATTCAACCAAGACGAAGAATCCGGCAATGATATCAACGGCGCAATACTGAACGCTGATCTCCCACTTATAATTCCAGATAATATTGATGCAGATATTGTAAATACAAATATATCTATAGCTAACGCTAATTTAAGTTCACTGCTGCTGACCAATGAGGAGTATAATAATTATGTAGAAAACGAAAATGCTGATGGTGACACTTCAAGTATTCATTCAGCTAAAATGACTTTAGACAGAGACGATGAAGGGGTTAAATTTATGTTAGGCTACGAAAGTGACCATGAATCCCCGGTCGACTCGGGCGTCAGTACTGAAAATACTAGTTTAGATAGATCGCCCGATACCGAGGGTAAAGATATAAAGGAGTTAAAAGACAATCACTTCATGCAACAAAACAGGGTATTAAAGAGTCCGGAGTCCGAAGCAGACGAATCCAAACACACCAAAAATACTTTAGAAAGTTCCTTTTCCGATGTAAATATTGAAAGTGTAAATATTTCTTACGTAGAAGATGACAGTAGCAAAAATGAAGCTGGGTCTTCTTCCAGTATAGTGGATAAGGTTTTAAATAGGTTAAGTTCTGACGAGGAAGAGTTGAACGAGGCTTCTAATGTGAACGAAGCACGGCGTGTGTTGCAAGATTGGGGAGCTAATGCGGGAGATGAGGAATATAGGACGTTAGATGAAGTGATTAACGAGTTGAGAAGGCATAGAGAAGCTGATAAGAAGATTAGTTCGCTAGTAGACGCAGACAATAATGTTAGTTCTAACACTGAAGTCAGCAACAGCGCTCAGAGTAGTAGCCGACCGAAGAAATCGAGGAAGTCTGCTACTAAGAGCAAAAAGAAAAAGAATAAAATATGGTCTCCCGGTATGGTGATATTGGATAATCGATCGTCGCAAAATCAGAATAGTCCGCTTAGATTGAATTTGGATCATTTTGTTGATGAAGGGTAAGTTTTTTATTGTTTTACCCGCCCTTTTCTCCCTACCGTAAAATGGAGCGAATAGCAATCATGGGGTGATTAAAAGGTTCTTTAGAAATTTTCAATAATTAAAAATAAAACAAGTACCTATCTTACCAGTTATTTGATGATTTTATTCATTACAATAATATAGTCTATAGTTTCACATAAAAGGAAATAAGTAATAACATGACTTTCTAGCAGCTTCCTAGTTTCAGACGTCTCGGCCGCTACGTGATATCCAAATAATATACGCAAATACACAATACAAAATTAATTTGACCATTATCTCAATTCACCCCATTTTACGCCTCTCTTGCACAGTCTGCCAATTATATTCCCACGCAACTCCTTTTGCCTTTTGTAACAAGCTATTGCCGATTTTATCCACAAAACATGTACCAAACTGTCTAACTGCTTAAAAATTCCTAACAATCAAACAAAAAAAATAATCTTTGTAGCAACAGGGGATGAACCTGAAAGAAAATATTTTCTTTCGCACAATACCACAATTTTATTTATTTACCTTATTTGAGGTTGGTGCCTTATTTAAGCTAGACCTGTAAATTGCATGAGCATACAACTCATGCTTATCTTAATTGGCCTCAACTATGTATGTATGGGTACACCCTCTAACTTTCAACTTTTTAATTTTTCCGGTTGACTTAGCAGCCTACTTAAAAATTCCCAATAAACAAACTCAAAACATGAAATCCACTACAACGTAACTCCTTATTTTGTAATGGATGTATATTCAATCCACCCCAGACATAATGTCATGATAATCATACATACATCATATAGTCACGCCTCTTTCCCATTGGGGTAGGCAGAGACAACATGTTTCCACTTGCTACGATCCTGGCATACGCCTTTGGCTTCTTCTACTTTCATAATTATTTTCAAAAATCAAGAAAAATTTCACTAAATGTGTGTGTTTTGTAATACAGTAGCAGATGTAGTACGTCAGAGTGTGCAGATGATGAACAAATAGCTTTGGCGTTACAAGCACAAGAGCTGGCAGCCAGACACCATGCACGTGGCAAGTTCAAGTAAGACAACATTTATTAACCTATGGGCATGATAATTGATTTTTGAAAACAGTAGTTATAAAAAAAGTGTACATATATAAATTTGTCTATCACTATTCCACAATCTATGCATTTTTGTGGTACACTTTTCCCATATAAAATTATTACTAGGTAGAAAGCTTCGAGGGGTGTGTGTTGGGTAACCTCCTTGAGTGTCGCTCCGATTCCGATCCCGCTGCAGTCCGGGGGGAACGGAATCGGAGCGGCCGGTACACCCTGGGCGGCGGTCAATGGCTTCCCCTTCACCCCTTCATAGGGTTGGCATTGATCGTCGGCCAATACCCAACGTGGCGGGAACACATCGCTCTCCGTACTCCTCTGCTTTCAGAGGAGACAGGATGAGCGATGCTGTTAGTGGTGAGATGGCCCAGGGTCAGCCGGGGTGCGAGGGATATGCTCTATGGGTAACCTTACACCCCGGCGTCTGAAGACCCGAGACGGCGTGCGGTTTTAGTCGGTGCAGGCCCGACATAACCGCCCCCGCTGGCCGGCGGGGGGGTATCCGAAGGGATTTCCGCACGATAAAAAAAAAAAAAGGTAGAAAGCTTCGAAAGCCCTCCTAAGGTACCGCTACAACAAACCATACCCATAGTGTTTAGTTTGGGTGTAAATGGCGCTGTGGAAAATGTCCTAGAATATTTATTTATTTAAAAAATTCAAGTGTTGGAATCTCAATTGGACGGTCAGATTAGATTATTATTGCTTTTATTGATTTTCTGTCAATAATGTATGGTGTGACTAATTCACAGGTCGAGTCAAGACCTGATCCACCGTCTGTTCGTATGCATTGCGGGTGTCGCGGACCAGTTGCAGACGAACTTCGCAGCGGATTTACGAAACATTCTGAAGTCCGTCTTCCTTATGAACCAATCGTGCGATCCAGAACCGGAGCCGCAGCCTGAGAAAACACCGGCGATCGAGTATGAACCGACTGAAGATCAAGTTATACAGAATGGTAAGTAATATACCGATTTTGTGAATATGTGGTCACATCTTACCAAAAATATGAATTACGTGCTTGTGTTCGGAGGTTAAGTTATCTGAATATCGCACGCACTTAGCAAGCAAGATTTGAATTGGACGTTGAATGGGAAGTTAATGTGTCCGTATCCAATAATTCCGACGTCCCTACCCTGACTATGGTACACTGATTTTTCCAGTATTTTAATTTGGTAACAGTGTTACACCGTATGTTGGTATGACTATGTTACCGTAACACACAATCATACGGTGTCCCCAACTACTACAGTGAGGTATACATGGTTCTTAACAGAAACAGTAAAAAAAAGGTTCACGTGTTTAAGTAACATTTTTTAGGGTTCAAATCTGTAAATTGTGTGTGTTAAATAAAAATCAAAAGCTGAGTAATGTATGTATCTAAATTTCTTAGCTCCAAAACTTCGTGGTAACAACCACACGATCGACCGAGTTCCAGATGATATTTAAATTATTTTGCACTTACAAACTTTAATTACAGGCAGCTCATTCGACAGCGTTTATTCAGCAGAGGAAGTATACGCGGACAGTACTTCGGACTCGACGTCGAACGGCAGCGCTCGTGTAGCGCGTCGCAACACGGTGAACGCGAGCGAACGTCCCGGCCGGCCCGACGGCAGCGACCGCACCGGGACCGCGCCGGCCGGGGACGAGCGCAGGAAGTCGGTCGATGCCGCTGTTAATATACAGGCGTCGGTTTCTACCGGGGATCTCACTTATAGGTAACAAGTACTTGAAGTTTATTGAGGCAGATCTCTCCAATCGAGCGCCAGACCCAGTCGCATCCAAAGCTCGCACTTTGCGGTCCGCTGTTGTGTTCTTTCTGTTATTAGTTGGTTTTGACTTTTATGGGAGGACTGTCGACTGACCTTTCAAACCCGAGTGCAAAAACCTGCATGTACCGGCATGCAGGTGTAATATACGTAGACAGCACGTCAGACTCGACATCAAACGGTAGCGTCCGTGTAAAGCGACTCGCACTTGCACGATGTGTCGATTTTGTCCCGCATGCGTGACACGCATGAGGCAGCGGCCGGCCTTAGGAAATGTTTTTTTTAAAATTGATGTACGTGATATCGTAACCGCCTTGCCGTTGCCGCACGAAATCTTCCGCGTCACCTAACTGCCTTAGGTGGTGTAAAAGTATACGTTTAAATGTTGTTTTGATGCCGCTAACTTGATGCTACTGTGGTTTCAGCAGGGAGGCGGAGCGTGGTGTGGAACGCTTGCCGGAGTGGGTGCCGGACATCGCGGCGCCGGCCTGCATGCGCTGCGCCGCCGCCTTCACGGCCTTCCGCCGCCGCCACCACTGCCGCAACTGCGGTACGTGCCGCTACACATCGACTACGTTAACCATTGCAGTCCACTGCTGGATATAGGCCTCGCTCTATGTCCGACATGGCACCCGACCTAGACTCTACTCTAGCTCGGTTCGACGTCTATCTCAGCTGCCATTCTTCAAGTCGTCAGTCCATTTGATCATACTTTGTATAAATTATGATATGGGTAAAAAGTACACAAAGTTATAGAAATAAAAAATATATATTGCATCAGCTAACGGTTGACAGCGAAGAAAAGAGCAAACGAAACGATGTTATTCTGTGCAAAATATTAAACTACAATTTTAATGTGTAAATATCATAAACATAACTCGTAAGTGTGAAAGATGCCATTAAGTCACCATCATCATCGCGTTGTTCTCGGTTGCATCCGAGACTTTCACCTCAGAGCCTTCCGCTTCGCCTCCTTTTGATTTGGCTTACATGGCATTTGTGGGAGCGACTGCCGTTTGACCTAACCCCAAGAAGAAAGCCTGCACCATAGCCTCATCTGTCGATCAGCAGCTGTACCGGCTTGGGTACACCTGCTAATTCTGTGTGATCACGTAACCAGTGGGTGTACACAAGCTGGTCGCTAGCTAAACGCTATGGACGCTGTCTAATGTGCGCCATAGCACTCGCTCCACCGCGTCCAGTCTATCCCATGCGATTTAAAGTCTGCACACATACAAAAAACGAAACAACTTTGCTTAACAAACTATTTATTTTACAGGCAAAGTTTTCTGCGCGTCTTGTAGTTCGAACTCAATACCCCTACCTCGCTACGGTCAACTAAAACCTGTTCGAGTGTGCGAAGAGTGCTTCCGGTCTATCGCCAATAATTGCCGGCGACCGCAAACGTCCCAGCAACACCGGTGAAATATATACAAACATACTTTTATATCTGACGTGGAAATCTGTCGGAAATATCGTATACCTGTTGTGATATTGACTGTTTTGTTACCTAATAATAACAATTATCAAGGATTTAATATAAGCTAACACGTATAAAACAAATTTATTCCGAGAGCGAAGACACGGTATGGTGACTATTACAGGATCAATTTAAACAACTGCAATTTTTTAGTATGATTTCGTATTGATTTTTCATATCAATATAGAAATATATTTAGATAACTGGATCTATGAACTAGCCTTTCAAAATAACGATAAGCAACAGTGTTATTATTAATCTAAGGCTGGATTTCATCAATGAAAATACGTTTAATCAAACTTCATTAAGTAAAACGCGAGAATCCAGGTTAGTTTTAATTTGACCTCGGTTTCTGTCATAGGTGAAATCCGCTTTAAAGCTTTCGCTACTTTTGACGAAAATTCCGTCTCGGATCTGCCGCATCGGAACGCCAATACATGTTATTGGATAGAATTGATTAATAACGCGCACACTACGCAAGCGACAGATCTGCTGCGTACGGTACTCGTTATTAGTCTTTTATATGTTTATTTCTTATTTTATATTATGTCTATGTTGGTGTTCCGACGCGGAAGATCCGCGACGGTAATTCCGCCAAGTGTGGCATAGGCCCAAGTCTCTTATCTGTGCTCAAGGATTGCAAAATAAATATCTTTTAAATTATCCAATTCATTTTTATCTTCTTAAACAACAATAATAGGATACTTATTTTTCTACTATATTATGAAAAGTAGTACTACTGTATATCGTGTTATAATTACTCTTCAGAATTTTTGTAGATAATTATTTGATTAATGATTAAATCGATAGCCTGTATTTTTATTGCAGTTCTCAAACTCATTTTTACTTATTACTAATGAGCCTTACAATAGATACAGTAGATTGTACACTGCACTGATGCTGGAAAAGGCAATTAAAGCCGTACGCTGCGTCGTGCGTGTGCACGCATGCGAGCGCCTGTTTCGCATAAATGACACTAAGCTAATTTCGTACAGATTATTTGCACAAACTAGTCCATACGACTTGCGCGACGTGCGGGCACACGCATGCGTGACGCGTATCAGACAGTGGAGGCGGTAAGGGCTGCCCTAACTAGCATGACACGGCATAAAATATTATGTAACAAATAAAAGGCCCTTAGAATAACGAAAATAAAACTTAAATTTCAATACCAATCACATACCGTGTCGCTTTGTTTTGTGTCCATAATGATCATAATTGAAATTTCAATTTTATTGCAATGGCATTAAAGTTCATTTCTATTCATTTATTATTAAAATTCTGTGCCTTGATGTTCTTCAATGAGGTCCATGACACTGATCTTGAGCTCACAAGATCGTTTATGCAAGAGAATTTTGTAAACGTATCATATGACTGAACCTAGAAACGGTTTATTCCCCGTAGATACGCTTTCATGCGGTTGACTTATTTTTCTTTCCTTGCTTAAAAAAATGTGAATTAAATTTCAAAATTTTATCAATTTGCTTTTTATTGCATGCGTCGTATTGTTGACTGGGTTTTACCACGTATGTTTGCTCAAAGCGTGTTCAACTTTCTAGTGCAGTCTGCTGCTGTACATAGGCCATAACACCAGATCCCCGCATAAAATTAAATGGTGGATATTAAACAACTACAAGGAGTAAAATTATTATCTGAGTTATTATTTCGTGTTAAGACATCAGTGTTCCGAGCGAGAAAGGGATGGAGCTATTTTAATTTTTTTAATTTTAACATCTTCGGAAAATTTACAGCTAAAAGATGAAATTAAACAAAATCATATAAACATAATGAAGGCCAATTAAGAGTTTTCGCCGATAACACCATATAGCCCTATTTACCGCCCGGAACTGACTGGTTTTATTTTTTAGAACACAGTCTACACCAGATACTAAGCGAATAAAAAGTAAATAGGTTGTTAACGTCCGTATTCATTCGAACTAACACATTGCGGCCTAAACAGAATCACTACTTTTTCTGATCAAACTATGCGAGTACATCATGCAGGCATGTTTTCACTAGTAAAAAATCGTAGAACTAGATTAAGTTTTCTCGTTTTACCCATTTCATTGAGTAAAATGTGCCAACACAGTTTAAATTAAATTAAACGCATCGGTGAAATCCAGGTAATTAAATTTTGAAGCAATTAGTATGTATGCCTAATTTTACTATAAATTTAGAACCTTGCCAACATGTGTTCTAGATTCTAACTATCCTCTATTCGATGAACGTCAATAACGGTGTCTTTATAATGAACTACCCGCGTGATATCGAAAAATTCCATACTTTATATAAGAGTACCAGTTTTGTTTATATAGTCATCATCATCATCATGATCATCATCTGATCTGATCTGATCATGATGATTGTTTATATAAAGTGTTGGTAGAAAAAAAAACATTTCATATTGACTGATATATTTTTATGTTAGGAGTTTCCATGTTTTGTTAGGTAGCTCTCTAAATATATTGTTGCAGAGTGATTTTATACTAAGAGTTGTTTGCATGCGCTAATTGTAAAAAAGTCCATTAGACTTCATGTGTCAGTCACTTTTTGCATGTCAGATTTAATTCATTCAAATATTCAATATTCGTTCTTTTTTTACCACCGCAGGCATAGTAGTACACATAAGAGCACGGATGTCGAGATGTATGTGGTTTTTAAGTGCTTATATCTATCTAAAGACATTTATAGCGGTTACCTTTCTTATACCTTATTTTTTTTAATTTGATACTTAAAACAGCTCATGCCTATGAAGGGTCGGTATTGGTCTGTCAATGAAGTACGGCAATAACTGTAGTACACTTTAACCGTAAAAATACTGACATTTCGTATGCATGTCAAAAGTATCAACTTAAGTTTTACAAGGCATTTTTAGAGTCACCACAATTTTCTTTCAAACCAAGTGAGCGTTTCTGGCCTAAGTACAATAACCTAATAGTTCGGTCTAACATTAACGAAAAAAGTTTATATACATTAAGTTGGTTTTTTTTTTTAAATTTAGTTCTTATATAAATCATAGTCCGCCTACATAAAATTGTACATATATGTGTAGTGAAATGTAATAGAATTTTGAAACTTCAGTAAAAAGTAACCTGTATTATACTAGAAAAGTTGCAAAATTGCTAATGTTTTCTTCGTAGTTGAAGTTATTAGTTTTTGGTTCATCATCAACCTATTCTAGTCCACTGCTGGACATAGGTCTCCCCAAATGAGCGCCATAGTGTCATGTCTTCAGCTTGCCGCATCCAGCATCTGCCCAGTTTTTGGTTGCCTCATGTAATTAAAACGAATTACTTTGTAGTTCATACAACTAAAAACGAATTACTTTAACTATAGACCGATCGCGACCACCGTACCGCGCCTTGGGTATGTGCGCGGTGAGTAGGTGGAGTGGAGTATGGTGGGGTGCAGTATCAGCCGTCAATATAGATGGGCGTTTTCGTTAATTTTTGTCATCAATGTTCACTGATGAATGATTAAGCGCTAACAGCATCCGTGGCCAGTGTAAAGACAATAGAGGCTTATGATGTCGTTGCCGTAATCATTATTTAAGCACTTCTCTTGAAGGGTTCTTTACCTGAAAAGAATAAGACGAAACCCATAGAATCACTTCGTTGTCCGTCAGTCTGTTATAGTCAATTTAATATTTTAGACCATATGTATCAACAGGTGTCTGTCCGTCCGTCTGTCATGATTAAATGCATTATTTAGGTATACTCATTTAACTAATTCTTTATCCAATTTAAAATTTAATACATATATACGACTGGCGTGTAAAGCCAAAAATTATTAAATTGGGAATTTTAACAATACCAGGCCTTAAAACTGTTAAATGACATTGTAAGATCTGTCCGACAATATCGATGTATCGATCTTATTGTCTTGCTCTTTCCTACCTCGTCCCCCACCACGCCGCGCATTCCTAGGGAGCGGTACAGCAGTACCGGTCGCACTATACATCACGACTGTCATTAGTCGGGTTTTTTTTTTCATGATGATGGTAAGCAAATAGGGGGCCCGCCTGTTGACATGTGAAAATTACCATTCATGCAACAGCTAAATCGCGATATCACGTGCTACTTTTGTTGAACATGTATAAATATACGTTTTTTGTATTCACCTTAAGTTGTGTCGATATAGTTGGCTTCGCTATTTTTTGGCAAAATTTGATCCGTCCCCGTAAACGCCGACATATTTGTTCAGTGTTGTTAGTATAGTAGGTACCTGGTTTTTGAGAAGGCACATTGGGAAGAAGAGCGAGAGTCCGGCTAAGATCGACTTTTGGATTAGGTTTTGTGGAGTGTTCTCTCTCTCTCTCTCTCCCCGACGTGCCAAAAAAAAAAGTACTTTAGGTAATCTTCATTCAAAGATGTGTAGACAAAACACACCCAACAAAATATTTGAGATGGTTACTACAGCCTATTAAGAGGCCATAATTATTGAACACAAATTCGTTCTAATCATTGGCGTCTGCAAACAACCCAATTTCGCCCCAAAATAAATGATTAACTCGTGCCCTTGTTATATAATAATTAGGTATATTCGAGAAGTATATATATGTTTAGGAACATTACTATCGGATTGAATTTTAGGTCATTATATTACATACGACGAAATATATCATCCAAGAAGTCTAAACAATTATTTTGGTTGATGATTTATGAACCTCGGCCGCTTTATTTCGTCGTAACGAATGGTGCGGATTCTGCTGTTATTAAACTCTAAACTAGACTAAAAATCGCTTAAATTTGTTTGGTTCTATCAAAACGACTTAAACTATGACGTATAAGTACATCAAAATTCACATTGTTATTTCTTTAAAGTCTAAATTTAATCCAAAGCGAAATAACAATTTGAAATTCAAATAAAATCATTTTAGAGATCTGTTAGTTTAGTGAGATGCACAACAGAATAGGCACCATAGTCTTATCAATACTACGACTTAAAATAATAAAAAAAGTTAAAAAGATTCCATAATTTTTATATCCAACACATTAGATTCTAAGAATTCTTTTAGACTCGTAAGAATAATGTTGAATGTTTGTAAATTTTGTAAAGGTAATGAATGTACCACATACCCTATAGTTTTTGTATATTTCAAATGGTGTAATAATATAGCTATTTTCAAAAAAATGTTATAAGTGATAGTATAGTTATAAAATATTTTAATGTGTAAATAAATTTCGTTATTAGCTATTAATAGTTTTATTATGAGCTTATTCATTTTTGGTGTTCGGAAGTTAGTGGCCCCTATGAATACTCGTTAAGTCGAAACATGGGCATGATACTTTGCTAAAATTTGTAGAGGAATAAGGGTCAATGTAAACCAATATGCGTCACAATGTACTTAAACCGTAATGAGAACATTGAACTACCGCCATTTGCGTAAACTCAACGTTGTAATGCAGACATTTTGGGAAATATGAGCGCACACTGGGCTTTAGAATACTATGATCGCGAACGCCTATGATAGATGGACACGGTGTAGAAATATCGTATTGTTTTTATATTCGAAATAGATTGAAAAATGGCAGCTTAATAACTTCTATAAATCATGTGGAAACTAAACTGCTCTCAGTATCAAATGGTTTTAAAAAGTGTAAAAATACAAGTACATTTGCCATCGTGTATCGGTGCTAAGCGTGTATAAGCTTCACACATTCCAAGTCTCTACACAAAATAATAAACAAAACTTAAAATGTTAAATTTGTCATCTGAAGATTACAGAAATAACTGTACCTACATTATTATTTATTGTTTGTTAATTTTAAGTGTTCAGTTACTTCCGGGAGCGACTTTCTACGTGACATTTATTACAATACACTTATCATTTTCTGTATATGTGTCTACATTTGTACCCACTTAAAACACTTCTTTTTATCATATTGATTGGTATATCTAAGTATCAGTTCCAGTTTATTATCAAATAGATAAGTGCCTTTCAGACTAACTGCAGTTTTCACTTGGCTATTTTTACGAACCGTAAATAAAACGAAATTCACTATGACCATAATTAATCATAAAACTAGTGTCAGGCCTCCGGCTCGGGCTGTAAATATACTTGGATAAGTTGAAACTCACGAGGTAAATCTACCGACAAGAGAACAATACAAGCCCGATTATTTGAAGAAGAACCCTCTACATACTGTGCCTTTCTTAGAAGATGGTGACCTTGTATTACTGACAGCCACGCGATAATGACTTATTTGATATCGGCGTATGCGGAAACTATACCCTACCGTCATAGCTACAAAAGCGATAGTTGATCAACGCCTATTTTTCGATGCTAGCATACTCTTTCTACGGCTGAGAACTGTCATTTACAGTATTGCGAAAAATAGGATGAATGTCACTGATGATCAATTAAATGAAATTTACGAAGCTTATAGTCTTATAGTATTACTGAAAAATACCTTGAAACAATGCCATACATAGCTGGCAATCATTTGACGTTAGCTGATATATCTTGTGTAGCATTTGGCTGTTCAAAAAAAAAATCATGTAAACACCTTATGTACCCATTTTCGCAAATAAATGATTATGATTATGATAGCAACATTGTCGACTTTGGACACTATTTTATCGATTGACAATAAGTATGTGAAATTGCACGATTGGTGGAATCGACTCAAGAGAGAAAGTTGGTATATGAAAGAAAATGAGCCGGGATTGAGACTCTTCGGTAGTTTTATTAAACAGTTTCTGTGATACATTTACTTAACTGTTAAAGTTGTTTATGCTTATAATAAAGATACTTCTACACACTGTATACGTTCATATTTTATTAACGTGTGGATGCCAAGGTCCACAAGTTCTTCGGGGATACTGGTGAGATGGCTATGTCAGAATCGAAACGTAATTAAAGAAAACAAATTATAAACCCCCGATCAATTTAACTACGACCACTCCCGACTAATTCACCTTTCAAACAAAAAATAGGGTCATCCGTTCATTCCATATACATGTCAAACTACGTCGTGTTTCATCACGGGATCTATCCAGAGAACTATGGTTAGTGCTGCAAATAGCAGGATGGGTGAGATTTTGTGGTCTCGGGCGCTGCTGCAGGGCCGAAGCAGCGTAACGCGTATGAATCGGTTAAAGTTTAGAACTACCTACCAAAAATACGTGACTTGTTAAAAATTTTGAACAATCATGGTAAGATAATGTAATTAACGCTATATAAGTAGGTAATAATTATCTTTTCTTATTAGAATTATTTTTGCATCAACGATAATATATATAAATATAATAAATAAAGAATATATACCTAATAATAGTAGAATAAACAGAAAAATACAAAAAAAAAAACAAACAAAGAAGAAGGCGCTACAGTAATATCCTTTGAATATAGGTATATATCGCATAGGGGTGTGTGTTGGGTAACCTCCTTGAGTGTCGCTCCGATTGCGATCCCGCTGCAGTCCGGGGGGAACGGAATCGGAGCGGCCGGTACACCCTGGGCGGCGGTCAATGGCTTCCCCTTCACCCCTTCATAGGGTTGGCATTGATCGTCGGCCAATACCCAACGTGGCGGGAACACATCGCTCTCCGTACTCCTCTGCTTTCAGAGGAGACAGGATGAGCGATGGTGTTAGTGGTGAGATGGCCCAGGGTCAGTCGAGGTGCGAGGGATATGCTCTATGGGTAACCTTACGCCCCGTCTGAAGACCCGAGACGGCGTGCGGTTTTAGTCGGTACAAGCCCGACATAACCGCCCCCGCTGGCCGGCGGGGGGGTATCCGAAGGGATTTCCGCACGATAAAAAAAAAAAAAAGGTATATATCGCATAATCGCTGCAGTAGCGGAGTAACACGTTTATGCTAAGATTAAGTAAGCTGTCTTGTAAATATTTAGTTGCGAGGGCTGATTCAAGCTTATCGATTGCGGACCAAAATTTTGTCGAACTTGCAGTCTTGGGTCGATCTTGACCTTCACATGTCACTTCGTTCCAATATCTGTAGGTACTTAACTCCCCCTTCCTCTCCTCAATTATCACTATATATAAGGACTCTACGTCATTCATATAGCATAACAATCTGCAAGCACAGTCTTGTCATTGCTGAGTAAATACTTACGTAATCCTGTGTAGAGCTGGAAGGTGAAGCGTTTTTTAATTAAAACTGCCGCATATGATAGATTGATTTGATTTTATTATTTTCCGTTTCCATTTTCCATCATGGCGTGCAAGTTTTGTTTTGTACTCATTTGTGCTGTGGTTTTAAAATGTTAAGTATTTCTTGTTTTATTATATACTTGCGCAGTTTATTGGTATGAGTAGGTCTCTGTCAACCCTCTGGTTACTATAATCATATTTCGACTGTAGTTTTTAACCTCCGACGCAAAAATGTTTTATTTTTTGTTTGAAAGGTGAATTAGTCGGTAGTTGGTGTATTTAGGTATGTCGGGTGGTTTTTTTTAATTTCATTTTGGTTATAGTAATACTTCATCCTACTAATAAGGGACGAGTTTAATGTCGGCTTACGGATACTCTTGTTGGTCTCAGCTTCGATCGGGCATCTAACCTCAGATACGTTACCGCAATACCTACGCTTACACCACGCGATTTTTTAAAGTAGGCATGTACCTACCTGTTTCCTAAGCAACGTAACTAATAAATTAAATTAAACGTAATTGATGTTGCCAAGGGGCCAATAGTATGGTAAATAGTACCGTCGTTCAACTGTGGTAGTACAGTAATAGTAGTAACTATACAGGAAGCCGGTGTAGGTACCTACAGAGGAAGCCGACACCGATGTCTTGTGTATTTAACAATTTTGTTATTGTCTGTCACATTGGGATTTGTGGCATTCTCACATATCACTTATAATTATATTATATATATAATTATATTATAGGTAATCCTACTTCCTACTAATATTATAAACGCAAAAGTTTGTCTGTATGTATATATGGATGTTTGTTACTCTTTCACGCAAAAATGGCTTAACGTATCTATCTGTCTGGAATACCACATAGGCTACTTTTAAATAAAACTATTTTTAACGGATTATATTGCGCTTTATAAATATAATTTAATTTTATTATTTACATTGAACCCGCAGTTTCGGTTGCTTTTCAGCAGCCATGGTCGGGTTCAATGTAAATAATAAAATAACATCTAATAAATAGCGATAGAATCCGTTAAATATAGTTTCATTTCAAAATGTGACTTTCGCGTAAACTACTTTTTATCCTTGGAATAGGTTTCCATGGGAAGCGGGAACTGGATCATAATTACACGCGGGCCACGGGTAACAGCTAGTATCTGTATATTATACAGATACCTACTATATAATATAAGCAATATTTTAATTTTAATACAGTATGTTTATGTCAGCGAAGAATAACTCACGGTAGACTCAGTGAAAACGGAAGACAATATATGGTGAGTTCCAAAGATACGTTTACAGCTGCATGCTCGTTACATATTTTTGTGGCTAAGTATTTATATTAATTTTCGATGACTTGGTTGTTGTCGAATATTTTAGGCAGTCAAAAATGAATGGTGATGAGGGTACATTATTCATGAGAATATGTACCGATGATGACATAATTCCGGCAGTTGTCCTGGATGCATCTAAAGCTTGCAGTTTGGAGCCGGAGGTCCGCTCCTAGAAGCTTTCTACTCCTGATGTGGTTAATCCTGGTTGTTACCGAAGCGATTACCGTCTGATCGTTGGGTGATCAGACGGTAATCGCTTGAGAAGAGTTTGCACCGGAGTTTCGTTTGTTAATCAGCAGGTGAGCATACCAACACAAACCAGCAGGCTTACAGGTGAGGTTGGTTTGGCACGAAGTTCTCCTAAGAACTTCGTGCCCAAGCCAACGAGTCCGTGGGAGATATACTCCCACAAACAGTATTCTCTCTAGTGTCATGCCATGGTAAGTACCATATTGCAATTCAGTTTAGATTAGTAGGTATCTAGTTACTTCACGAAAAAAAAATGTATCTAGGTACTTGAAAAATAAGTTTAACAGTCACACTTAGTCTATCTGCACACTTTTAATTAATGATTTAATTTACAAAAGCTATCGAGTTACCGCTACTGGTCTTTTACTTATCATCTAGCATGATGATGATGATGACCTCCGACCGATTTCGGCCATGGCGACCACTTTTATGTGCTCCTAATTAAGTACGGCGCTCGTGCGCCCGAAGATGGTTAATATAGCCAATCTTAGCGGTGAACCTACGTGAACATTGCGCGCAGGTGAGCATAAGGAATGGCAGCATTCTGCCGAGCTTTTAGCTCGTTATGCTTAGTGTCGAGATCCAGTTTCCGCTGCTCCTCGAACTCACTCACTTGCACTTGGACAAGTCTGCGCCATTCGGAACGTAATACTGCCCATCCTTCCCATTGTGAGAGTTCATCTAGCATACATGTTAAACAGCAACATTTTTACAGGTCTATTTATTGAACTCAAAGTATTCAAGTAATCAACCAAAAGGATGGCTTTGCAGTGGTGCTTTGATATCAGAAACACAAATATTAACAACCGCGTCATGTCTCACTGAAGTCACGTTTATGTACGCAATAGCTGGATATAAAAAATACGTTCGTGGGGAAAACATCGATAATGATAAATGTACACGAGAGAGGAAGCAAAAAGTCGTGGAAATTGTCATCCCAAAAGGTTCTTTTTTTTCTAATAATATCTTAAAGAATTAATCTATTATCCTTAAAAAGGCATCTGACACAGTTGACTTGTACAATACTTCGTAGATATAGGGTTTCTTTCGCCCCTTTGTCTCCAAGCGAATAAATTTCATTTCATACTCCGAGCCTTTGCCCATCTCAGTCGGGGTCGGCTTTCAGTCTAACTACGAAACGACCGAATTTCGATATTTTCCGAGAATACCATCTGACCTACACAACTCACTGGCGATATCAAACTTCTGTAGACAGACCAGGATATCGGACTTTCTAGGGCTGCGATTACTCGTAACGAATGCCACAGATGTTCATATGGCAACCGAGACCAACGGCATCATGTGTTTTCCGAGGCACGAATTGTTCTCACTGTGTTAAGAGTCACCCACTCTAAGACGGACGTGGCTAGTATTTCTCACTTGATTGTGAAGTGATAATAATATGCAGATATCTTGTAACTTATGATATATTTCATACAATGGTTCCAGTTATAAGCATAATAGTTAAATGGCTACTCTTCTTCATCATTCGAACGCCAATTCCAATTGCACCCAAAGCTTGCACTATGGAGTTAAGGGTCAGCCGTCTGCTCTAAAACAACTCCATTGTTTAATTTCTTTTGGATTTTAAGAGATCGACTGCTAACTGATCCCCGAAGGACCCCAACCCCGAGGAAAGCCTGCACCAGAGCGTCCTCCGTTAATCATCAGGTATACCGGCTTATAAGTAAGGTTATCGTGGGCCCCGAAGATCTTGGTGTGGCTCTATACACCCGGCACAGATGTCTACTGATCTGTCATATGCTAACACCTTCGCATGCATGTCTCTTTTTATTCTCCTTGTACCTTTTGCTGTTATTATGGTCTATCCACACACATAAGGGCTGTGACCCGGCCGTGAACGGGCGGTGCACGTCAGGGGCTCAAGTGCCTGCACTGACAAGTCCCGGGTACGGCCCTGATATATGTGTATAGACCATTAATTTTCACTGCCATAGTCTCGTCATCAATATCCATGTGACTTAGACCTTTTGGCTTATATTGTCACATATCATTCTTGCTAGTAACGTCCGCAGTAGCAATATAAATAGTAGTCAGATTAAGGGGTCCGTGACAAAGCGTTGATGGCGCGGATCAAAGAGATTAGTTCAGATTTTCGTGGTTAAGCAATGTTCCGCCCAGCTGTAAGACGCGGTGCAACAGCTATGCGTTAGAGTTTGGATCTTCTGAAGACTCAGGATGTAGTGAGAATAAAGTTCAGTACTGACCTTTTATGGGTTTAAATGTCTAGTATCCTCGCAAGAGACTGGACCTCTTAAATCTTAAAACGATTCATAGGTGAAGGAAATTTTGTGACTAGAGTAGTTAGTGTTTTGTGTTTCATTTGGACAAGAGATCCCGCACTTACTTCTTTTTCTATTGATTTTAGCATTCAAAAAAGGCAGTCCCAATCCGGAAAAATGGATGAAATATGATGTTGGTATTGCAGTCGTTGAGCAGCCTTACGACTTTCAAGATTTTTCATATCTTGATCATTGCTCTTACCCACCAGCGAAAATTTTTCCTCATTATGGTACAGGTTTTGAAGCTCCAAACACTATAGCTACCATTTTTGGCTGGGGAGCAACTAGAGCTCGTAGAGTGAGTACCTACTTTCTTTTTCGTGTGGAAATTCCCACCGATCCCGGTTTCCCTCGTAGTAGGGGTGGTTATGTCGGACTTGAACCGACAAAAACTGCACGCTATCTCGGGTCTTATATGCCGGGTGTAATGTGGCCCAATAAGGCAATTCCGTCGTATCCCGTCTGACCCTATCTACGGCTTGAGATGGCCCGCTCGGGTGTGGGGACCACGATGTCCCTATCTTGCCCGGAGAGGGAAGAGCAAGTATACCTAAACTAATTTTGGATAGGTACTTATTACATTAATCCTAAATGCGCACTTGAAATTTATTAACTGCATTTGAAGCAGAACTTAGCTTAGCTTAGCTGGAGGGGTTAGGGGGAATATTAGTAATTTCGGTTATTAATATTCTTTTTAAAAAAAAAGAAAAAAAAAATATCATGCAGTACGCAATTGATCAAGCTAGTAATAATAAATTTTCAGCCTGGTGAGAACCAAGATCTTAACTCTGAATATATGCGAGAAGCAAAGACAGTGATAACCAATACATCATTTTGCGCCCGTTATGTCAATGAGCAAATTGAACCCGTTGTATACAATTCTTTGATATGTGCATTTGGCTCTGGCTACTCAAGTCGTAGTGACAAAGAACCTGATGGAGTTTTTGAGAATTGCTTATGGAGACGGTTTAATTTAAACGATCCAGACGATTACTTGGTACGTAGAGCAAGATTTATCTAATACCTTTAAACGAGTAATTCTTTTTATAAATATAACCTGTTTGTTTATATTACAAGAAATGCTCGTTTAAAGGTATTAGATATGTATGTATGTATGTATATATATATATATATATATATCTGTATCAATAATCCTAGTCACCCAGATATACCGATTTTCTTGATCTTTGATTTTTTATTTTTTTAGATTTGTCTTTTTTTTATATTTAGGACACGTCAATTTGACTTTACGTCGCCTGATGGTAAGCTGAAGGTAAAGTCTCAAGAAAGAGGGTCACCATTACATACACGTACCATGTTAACAATGGTGGCACTCAGCTTGACGGCCTCATCAGAAGAGGATTGTCGTCGCAGCACCGCGTGAACCCCACCGGTCCCACTAGTGCTGCGACCAAAATCCCCCTGCCCGGCTATACACTTGCTGACCCTTGAACGCAATCAAACCGAAATTGGATTACTATGGAGGGTTTTTCTCAATTGTGCACGGTGGTACCTACCCGGCTGAATTTTGTGACAAATTTGTGTCATCAAATTTGTACCACCAGTAAATGTCTCCGCCTATACTATGCCTTTTTTTGTTGTATCCCCCCACGGTTATCCCAGCCAGAGTGGTAGTAGTTATGTCAGACTCGAACAGACCAATTCCCTCTCTCCCAGTCTAACCCCAGATTGTAGGCTTCAGATGCAATCCGGATACAACGCTGAGATGATGATGAGTTGCTACCCGCGACTCCGCACGCGTGGAATTTGGATCCCGTTTCCGCTTCCCATGGGGACCTATTCCAGAGATACAAAGTAGCCTATATGTTATTCCAGACTATAATCTATCCCTTTACCAAATTTTAGCCGAATTCGTTCAGCCGTTTTTGTGTCAAAGACATTCATATTTACAAACTTTCGTGTTTATAATATTAGGTCGTTACATATGAAATTGCCGATTCCCTTGAAGAAATTAGAGGAAACCCAATTTTCAGTACTAACATTTTTGCATTTTTTTAGGAATGTACAATCCTAATATTTTTATTTTTCATGTATGAATGAGACAACATTAAGCTAACAAACAGCAACTTTTATTACATTTTTGAAAAGTGACAGCTGTTAAGTAATACGAAATTTATCATCAAAATGGATAGCATTTAGGAAGTACTGTTTTTGAAGATTGAATTAATTTATCAAGCGGCCAATAAAAACAAAATTTAATACAGAGTTGTAAAATCTTGAAATTAACTTTCAAACAAAATATAAATAATGAAAATAGCTATTAAATTACAGGAATAACGAACTAATGAATTTGTAAGAAAATTTCGGCAATTTTATAGGTAAAGAGCTATTATTAGTAGGATACGACTAGCTACACGCAGCAACAGCCCACGGCTCTACCTGCGTGGAAGTCTGATCCCGACCCCGCAACCAATGAGAACCTATTCCAACGACAAAAATAGCCTATGTGTTATTTCAGACAATAATAGTTTTGTAATATTAGTAGGAGGAGAATCTAAACATGAAGAATACTTGTTCCGTCAATGTTCCACTAGAGATTTAAAAGTTAATTTTCTTATACTGTCACTGATGCTATTGACATTGCAGTGTGAAGATACGTTTGAGGAAAAGCGTAAAATATTAAGTAAGAAACTAACAACTAAAGTGGACTCCGATGAAAAAGGAAGAAGAATATTCGATATAAACAACGATGCCGGAGGTATTTGTGAGGTAAAATGAAATTTTATATAAATTTTATGGAATGAAAATGCCAATACAAAGTTAAAAAAAAAAAACTAATTGAATCTATCTATACTATTACAAAATTAGAATTTTGTTGTTTTTAATTATATAAATTATATATATTATATATATTATATATATTATATAAATTATAGATGTTAAAAAAATACTTAGGTTATGTTAAACGACCGATTCTGGACACAATTTTTTTTAGTAGAACTTCTTGTCTGTTTATCTTCTGTTGGTCTGTTTGTTCGCAATGGACGCAATGGAATACTAAACGGATTTTGATGCGGTTTTTTATTAGAAAGGTCTTGGACAGATTTAAAATCTGCCGTATGTTTGTTTGCAATTGTTAAAGAAGAACCGGAGATATGACCAAAAAACGATAAGCATGTATAACGATAACGATGAGCATGAGCTGGTGAATAATATACCTAATAATCATGATGATGATGGCCCAAGTATTTTTTTTTCACCTCACCTCACCTGCAAGCCGCTACACCTGCTGATTGATGGACAAGGGTATAGCGCAGACGTACCTCTCGGGTGGGGGGCAAATAAAGAAGAGCGAACCCCGGGCTCCAAGGTGAAAGTTTTCAATGCAACTTTGGGGCCTTGCCACGGTAACCGCTTCCAATCAGGTGTGCCACTTGTCTGCCACTTAAGTGGTATAAAAAAATACTGGGGAATAGCTATGACGATGGTGATATTGCTGTCTACTCTATATCTGCCAGTCTCCGAGATGAAAGATGCAGTCAGGCTCGTCGCAAAAATGATGATGACACTGATATTTGCCAATTTATGTGATGCAACTGATAACAATTTTTAACAAAACTACCAAATAATATTTTGTATTTTTTTGTTTTTTTTTTATAATGGACATGTCAATATGACTTTACCTCACCTAAGGTAAGCTGAAGGTAATTGCCAACCATCCAAATTTCCAAACACAATCGAAAGAAATCCAATTTAAAGTACCTAGTAAATTACTTCGGATCAATCCCCCTCTCATTATACCAAGAGCAACAACAAACTATCGTCAAAATAGTTATATGGTGCGAGTGAGTAGGAAGTTTAATGAAGTCTGTAAACAGTATGATATTGACCCTTTCACTGTGAGTGTACCCATGTTGAAGAGGTGTCTAAGCCTGAACTTTTTCGCAGCTGACCAATTAATAGTTGTCAGTGCCTATATACCTATATTAGTCTTGTATTTTAAACTTGGTATATTATTTGTATTTTTTTTTCTAAGCTCAAAACGCAAAATTTTTTTTAGTGTGTCACTAGAAGTGAGGACTTATAATTGGCTCTCTGTGATGTACCTTCATTAATATTATTTTGAAAATATTAGCTGTTAGTCCTCCATACTATAAATAAATAAAGTCTCAGGAATGGGGGTCACGGTTATTAACACCGATAATGTTAAAATGGTGGCTCTATGCTTAACGGCCTCATCAGATGCTTTTGCACTCCCCGCTTAAAGGACCTGGGACTGTAGGAAGAAGGAAACACATGTGCTGGTTAAGAATTCCAAATCTTGATCGTGCGGCAAATAAGAGGTGCCGAACCGCTTAGTTCTTCATGGAATTGTTTGCACCACGAAATTATAATAGTAATAGACAAAATTCGGCCGGGTAGGTACCACCGTGCACGATTGCGAAAAACCCTCCATAGTAATCCAATTTCGGTTTGATTGCGTTCAGGGGTCAGCAACTGCATAGCCGGGCAGGGGGATTGTGGTCGCAGCACCAGTGGGACCGGTGGGTGTCATGCGGTGCTGCGACGACAATCCTCTTCTGATGAGGCCGTCAAGCTGAGTGCCACCATTGTCAACATGGTACACAATCAACCCGAAATTGAATTACTATGGACGGTTTTTCGCAATCGTGCACGGTGGTACCTACCCGGCCGAATTTTGTGACAAATTTGTGTCATCAAATTTCTACCACCAGTATTAATTGCAGAATGATCATGGTGGACCTTTAATTTCGTATTTTGGAAGTTCAGAAGTTATTATAGGCATCGCCTTAACTAGCATATACACATCTCACTACGAGTGTGAGGGCCCGTTTCTCTATTTCAGTCTCAGGAAAATGGGCACGTTAGTACAATGTTTGCTGGCGAAAAGTAATGAAACGTACGTATTGTTTTAGTTCCGTATCCATGAAAACAAAATTACTTTTAGAAGATGCTAAATTCAATGATTTATCAACGTCAGTGTTATAACGTCAACTTTTTTTTTAAATATGTGCAGCTGCAAATATTAACGCTACAGACAATATTAATACAGTTCATACAGCATTTATATTATCCTTACTAATATATAAATGTGAAAGTAACTCTGTCTGTCTGTCTGTTACGCTTTCAAGCCTAAACCACTGAACCGATTTTGCTGAAATTTGGTACAGGGGTAGATTAGACCTTGGGAAAGGACATAGGCTATGTTTTGTCGCGATAACCGACATCTACGCGGGCGGAGCCGCGATTAAAAGCTAGTAGTATATATCTTAGTTTTCAAGTCCTTCAATACACACGGCTCAGGTTTATGCTCATGCCCCTAAATATGCTTATAGATACGGTTCGCAAACCTGTTCATCTGCGCTTACATGTGAACATTTTTTTTCAGGCATTATCTATGCACACAGTTATCATTTGAAATTAAAAAAATCAGCATCAATTGGCCTCCAGACGAACGCACTATTAAAGAGCAAAAGCGAGTCTCTAAAACACAGATGTTGAGAGAACAAGTACCAAAATGGACATCAAAACAAACATTAAATTTAACATCAAAATCGACCACGAAACGGACATTAAAACAGACAAAACGGATTTCAAAACAGATACCAAAGCGAACAACAAAACGAACAGTAAAACTTACGCTCAGGCACAATCAGCTACGAATGAGGGTTACAGTCGCTGACCCCTAGCTCGCATTTTATTTGTATGTAAAAATCATTTTTATGAATCATAGAAATAAGGAATTACATAGAGGAGTGCTCGTCCCCATATTTATGTATGGTAGTGAGTATGGCAGAAGGAGCATGAAAGTAAACTGCTTTCGAAATGATAAGTCTAAGAAGTATAATTGGATAGAAGTTAATGGACCGAGTGAGGAACAGCGTGATAAGGCAAGGTTGTGGTATGGTTGAAGATGTAGTGACCAAGATTGCGAAAGGGATGCTTAGATGGTTTGGACATGTAGAGAGGATGGACGAAAGAAGATTCACGAAACAGCTATATGAGGCGAGGTGAATGGACAATTCAGTAAACGTCGACCTAGGCGTACGCATGCTAATCAGATCAAGGAAGTTTTAGAAACAGGCCAGGCCAAGAGTACCGGCGACTGGCGCGCATGTATGAAAATAAATTATGAAAGAAGAAGTAGTGAAATGCATATGCCAATATATAGAATATAGTAACTGGAAAGATGTTGTCTCTGCCTACCCTAATGGGAAAGAGCGATTCATTTTGTTTCTCGTTACAGACCTAATCGACCAACGAAGTGAAACACACAACATACATGAATAAATATATTAATAAGAACTGCCTTTTTAATTATTAGCACAGAATAATCAAAAGTGGCCACATGCCTTGTTAAGAGTAGAGAAGAGGATTTATTCTCCTTCAAAACGACATAGTTGTTAGCAAAGAGTGCCAATGCATATCAGGGGCTGATATTTGTTTAATAGAGCAGCTTCATCGAATCGTTGGTGCTGCGGTATTCAAGTGTTTGCCACTTGTATTATTTACTGAAAGGGAGTTGGGAGCTTCTCTGTATCACCGGCATAAAGTGAGTTTTTCACTACCACTGCACCACTAACGTAGTCATTTAAATATTCTGAATCGAAAAGTGGGATTATTACAATTGAAAGAGTAAAATGTACCTAGTTATAAATGTTATTTTATTACAAATAAATTATCCATATTACTAAACTTAATCATAGTGATACACAAAAGCAATGGTTACAAAATTATATAGCTCGTATTGCACAATTACTGCTGGTGTTCTTAATGTACAGTGTGGCGTTTCTCGTTTAAGTCTGCTTGTTTGCATAATCAGAATTTTGTATTACTGCGTATACTAACCGCGATTTTATAACTAAATATTTATATATCATAGTTTCTGTTGTTTACCGGTATTTGAGGTCGTATTATAACTTCATCACTGCGCCTGAAAGGATAAAACATTTAGTTAATTATTAGAACTCACTTGTCTATTATTAGCCTACTTACCTTATCAGTAAGAATTCCCGTCCTTTAAGACGCTTACATGGAATATTAATTGAACATGCAAAGGACTAACCACTGTTTAAATCCAATATGGGGTATTCTTAATGGGCACTATATATACCGACATCGTAGCTTCTTTTTTTCGTGCCACAATCCCCACGTATAGGCCCCCGCCGGCCAGCGGGGGCGGTTATGTCGAGCTTGAACCAACTAAAACCACACGCCGTCTCGGGTCTTCAGACGCCGGAGTGTAAGGTTGCTCATAGGGCATTTCCCTCGCACCCCGACTGACCCTGGGCCATCTCCGGTTTCGACATGGCCCCCTCAGGTTTGGGAACCACGGTGTCCCCGTCTTGCCCCAGAAAGGAGGGAGGCGCTAATGGCCCCGCCGTCCTGGCCTGCTTCTGCTGGGGTGACAGGCTCGAGATGGCCGTTTGGCGTTGGTGGTTTGGGAACCACGCTGTCCCCGTCTTGCCCCGGTTTGTGGGGCGCTGGCCGCCCCGCCGTTCGAGCCTGCTTCTGCTGGGGTGACAGGCGGCCCCACCTACCACCTTCAGGCCGGCGCTGATGGAGGACGGAGGTCGTAAAGCGACCTCCGGCATCTGAGATGCATGCGACGCGCGGCGAACATGTTGCGGGCTCGGCGGGCCGCGAGAGTTCTAAATCTCTCCCGGGCGCGCTCCGCCATCTCCTTCTAGAGCATTACCTGCTCGCAGAAGGTGGCGGCTGCGGCCCACCCGCTCGCGCTCCGTAACATTGCCGCAATCATGCTGTCGAGTGAGAGGACTCCCACCCCGATGGCTGCCACGAAGTCACGCCTCGGCACCTCCCGCTGGGCAGTCCGCCAGCGTGTGCAGCCCCGAGTCCTCGCTCGCTTCATGATCCGATGCAGGTGGTCCCCGAAGCTCCCCTTAACGGAGATCAGCTGCGTCAGTTGGTACGAGAGGCTTCTCGCCTCTCTAGCCAATCCTCCATGATGGGCCTTACCGCCACTATTGCGGCGTGGCCTACCGACATCGTACCTTCCGATTCGCACACTAATAAAATCTAAATCCCACTTTTACCAGAACATGGAAAGTTGATAAGCACTAGAGAATGTTTCCGCTAATTTCATTAGTTTGGTAATTGGTAAATATTCTGCTAATTTGGTAAAGGTATAAAGTAAAAAAAAAATCTAATGAATTTAGGCCGGTTGATAGACTTTTTTTTTTTTAAAGAATATTAGTAACCGAAATTACTAATGTCCCCCCTAACCCCTCCAGCTAAGCTAAATTGCTTTTGTTAGGAGTGGGTTCACGTCAGTAGTGTAATGGCCAGGATTCGAACCCGGGACCTCTCGATCGTAAGGTTGACTCCTTAACCACTAAGCTATCGACGAAATACCAAAATATTATTGTTACTTACACAGGTTCTCCGAGATGGCTCACTTCTTGGTTTTTCGGTATGCTAACATCATATTGTTGATTGTTTTCTTTATATGGTTCATCAGGTTTAGTATTGTGTTGAAATATGTGATCGATTAGCTTTTTAATCGTATTTCCATGTCTTGATGTATTTATATGTGGAGGTGATGCACTTGGTGGTCCATTGAGTTGTGCTATTATCTGATCAAATGAAGAATCTTCTTCTGTTTGGTCTGTGGCATGTGTTAGTGCTAATGGTTTGTGGTAGAATGCCTCAATTTGGGCCATGTATGATTTCGATGGCTCTGTATAAGGTGACTCACGATGTTCACGTGATTGGTCGTTAAATATCTCAGGAAATGGGTCGTATTGTTGTGTTATAGATTGACCTTCTGTGGATTTGTATGGTGCAGGCTGATATTGGCTCGGTGGTTGATTAAATTGCTGACCAAGCTGAGGTTCGAATTGTCTGTGAACTTGCTGGGCATTCGGCAATCCATATGGATCAAATAGTGGTAAGTTTTCAGGTATTTCATATGGACGTTCATTTTTTTGCTTCAGTCGTGTATCAACTTGCTCTCGCTGTTGTGAATCATATTGTTGGTATGGTGGTTGTTGATATTGTACATTTTCTAGTGTTCTTTGTTGCTGTTGATAGTCTGCTCGTTCATTTTTTTGCTTCAGTCGTGTATTAACTTGCTCTCGCTGTTGTGAATCATATTGTTGGTATGGTGGTTGTTGATATTGTAGATTTTCTTGTGTTCTTTGTTGCTGTTGATAGTCTGCTGAAGACTCACGTGAACTTGGTGTTGATTGGTTGTGTTGTGGCCTTAATTTATTTTCTTTATAATGTTCTCCCAGTGATAATTCATATTCCCCTGATTGTTGCTCTACCTTATATGTATTCTTCCGATCTCTACTTCCCAACTCAAATTGAGGTCGTGACAATATTGATAGCACGTTTGCCCGCTGATGTGCATATCCTTGATACGGAATGGGGTGTACGCGCGCATACGCCTTGTTATGTACTGTATGCACGTGGTCATTTGCATCTAAATGGGTACTTTGTTGTTGCTGAGTTGCGTACATTGTATCATTAGTACAATTAATACAGCCCGTAGTAGTTTGGGTAATAAGAGTCTCAAGCACTTGTGACTCAGGCCAATTAATATCAATTTCTCGGATTTCATATTGTTCGTTATTACTTTTCAAATTGCAGAGTTGACGTCTGTGAAAATTTATTTAGAATTACTATGAATATACATTAACAACTTTTATGATAATTTCATAGAGGATAACTGCAAAATCATGTGTAAGGTTACAAAGAGATATAATATAGCATTGGGCTTAGGATTTGTCATGATTTCTTTTTCTAGAAAGACCCAGAGAAATGCAATAAATAAATATTTGAATTAGACGGGAATAACAACTACGACTTCGGATGTTCTTCTGTGGAACGCTTTATCTTCACGCCATACAAATCACATAGGTATAAGCTATAAAGAAGCAATACAGAATTGTTTTCATATTCATTAGGATATTGATTAATATTTGCTCTATTATAACCTCATTTAGACTTACATCTCCACATTAGTCTCTAGTAGGCACTTAATAAGCTTAGATGATGCTGCAGTACTAACATAAAGAACGGGTTCATTGCATTCACCATTCATGTTACTGCTGGATTTAATTCCTATAATTACCTCTACATCATCAATCAATTTTATTAAAGGACTGCCGAGATTATTCTGTAAAAATAAATAAATAATTCAGTACTAAGAAAGCACAAGTACATGGCTCTCGGCATAGTGGCTCCCGAGGTGTCAATTATGCATTATTAAAAAGGAGAGAGGCGGCAGAATACATTTTTTGGCTGCATATTGTAACTGACCAAAAGGACGCCGAATAAATTATGATTACTTTTATCAGGCTTCTGATAGAAATAAAAAGAAACACGTAGTTATTAATTAAATCTGTTAAGTTAAATATCGGCATGAGTTCGCCACAAAATTAAGTGGCTAATTGACATCAATTTTGGCGACGAGCAACGAGTATTATGTGTTATTTTTTATAATCATCCAATGCTTTCAGTGTATTCATTTATAATAGACCTCATGTAATTTCCACATGGATTTTAGGACGCTTTTCATCTAAATAATATGTATGTTATAACTTACAACATAAATATATTATTATTCATTTATAAAGATATTGTGCCAATTCATCAATTAAAATAATAGCATTTAGAAAAAAATTCTTTAGACCAGTAATCATTAAAATATATCTTACTTTACTTACATCATCATTATTTTCAGAACCCGATCCATAATTTTTCATTTTGCAATTTTTAAAAGGTCGAATTACATGCTCGGTATTGTTTTTATCTTCTTCAAAATAATTGCTACCACACAAATGATATTTGTCTATGATGTGTACAATTTCTGGGGTATCAAAAATGTTTGTACATTTCTTTTTATCCACAATTGCTGCAGGTGTTTCTTGTAGAAATTGATCTGTGGTTTCTTGTGTAAACTCTGGCTATTGGAAAATGAAGTTACAATATTTCACACAAGTTTTAATAATTTTAAAGCGAAGAAAGCAGTTTAAATATTTAAAATAAGAACAATTCGTATAATGAATAAGCACATACTGCACTGTATATCTTAGCACTAAAACAGCTAAAGCCTGTAAAATTTAATGTTAACCATCACATCAACACTTTGCGTAGGGCTACCTTGTCCCTAACAAAGGCAAGATGATTGGCACTGTATTCCAGATGTGCCAAGTATTCCAGATAAGTTGATCATAGTTGTTAAGTGAGAGTTGATTATATCATCCATATCTGTATACAACGTAGGTAGGGGCTAGAGGTTTACTAGCTATGAAGACAAATATCAGTAAAAGGCATGCCCAATGATTTTTTACTTTTCGTTATTTTGAAATCGAATTTTAGAAGAAATAATCTGATTACCTTGTTGGTTATCGGACCCCACTCTAAAGCAATGGTACTAGTATTTACTAATTTATGTTTACTATCAAAATTCACTAATATAGGTTGCGGTTCATAAGAACAATGAGTAAGATAGGCGACGTCGCTAAAATTATATGGTTTCTCGACTACTGCTATGCCAATATTCAAATTCAACCGTAGGGCATAGTCCAGCTTATAATCTGTAAGATTTTCATAAGTTAAGTTTATGATCCGGCAATCTGATAATAATTAAAGAATACAAAAGAATACAATAATAATACAGCTATTTTCTAGTCGATCCTGTTCAACATGTAAAAATTTATTATGTAAAGTGGCAACAAATCTGTTTATTGAAATAAAACTATTTTTAACGGATTCTATCGCGATTTATTTGATGTTATTTTATTATTTACATTGAACCCGACATTTCGGTTGCTTTTCTGTAGCTATGGTCACGGGGAGACAAATGGCAATAGTTTCCGTCAACAATAGTTTTATTACAATGTGTGACATTAGCGTAAACTTCCAACGCTATCATCTGTTTATGTTCTCGCATGTTCTGATTAAAAAAGTAATTTCAATAAAGGCACCGTCCAACGTACTGCCCTCTCCTGGCCGAAAAAGGATACGAAAGAAGACATTTTGGGATTGGGAGGCAGAAAATGGTGGAAAAATACCTTTATTATAAAATTGATACCTGTTGGTAACACAATTTTTATAACTCTCTGTTTTTTTGTCCTAGTGCACTCATCCTTTTCTATATCTTTAGAGCTGATATACTTATTGTAACCTGCTATCGCATATATGTTCTCTGTTTCTACGAGACATGCTGCCGCAGTCAGTATTTGTGTTTGGGTAACTAAGGCACCGCTACATGTCCATGACTCTTGGAAATTCTTTGTGAATGGAGATTGGATGAAATATACCTGGAACCAAAAATCCAAATCCACTGATAAAAGAAACTATAAATTTATGACTTGTAACATTTTTATGTCTCGTTATTAACGACATCTATTGATTCGACTTGGAATCCCTAACCTACGGACTTAACAATCGTGCTATCGATGAGGTCTCTGAATTTTCGCCTGTGTACGTGAGATGGCGCCAGTGGTTTGCCGCTCCACTTTAAGAAAAGTTTGTCTAATTCAATTAAATTTTTAAGCATTTTGTATGTTACTTTTTTCTAAAGATTTAGATCCGCGAAAAAGAGAACATCTAAGAGCCTTAAGACGTATTAATGTATCGGAGAATTTCGAATATATAGATGTTCTCTTTTTCCGATCTAAATCTTTAGAAAAAAGTAAGCATACAAAATGCTTAAAAATTTAATTGAATTAATTAGGCGGAGTCATAAAAAAAACAATGTTTAAAAATGACTGTAAAGTTATTCACTGTTTCCGTAGTTCGCAAGAATTACGGTAGATGGCTCCAACGTCGCCTTAAGACGTATTAATGTATCGGAGAATTTCGAATATCTGGGACGTGTCTAAATGGCTCAGTTGGTCAGAGCATTCCCCCTGTAAGGGACTGGTCGCGGGTTCAAGTCCCGTCCTAGATGTTCTCTTTTTCCGATCTAAATCTTTAGAAAAAAGTTTGTCTACTTTTTTTTGTAGGGATATTAGTATGGCGTCGAGAAGTTTCATATGAGTTCCGGTGCTGACGGATTTCGAGATCATTTTAGTGATAAGTAAGGGTCGGTTTCAAGTCCGGATGTGTAGTGATTTGTTCTGGATAGTTCGTCTCGATTAGTTATAAATATAAGCAGCTATTGAGATTGGTCTGTCTATTTTGGTGCGTTAATTACTGTGAAATTAATTCCTGGTTGGAGAGAGTATCAAGTTTTGGGTATGGTCGTACTGGTCGTCACCTTTATTCTGGGCATTGCGTACATCTCGATATCTGCAAAAAGCTGAAAGTCAGAAGGGCTGGAGAAGTGAATTTTATCAAGAAGAAGCCAGATTCTGTTGCACTACAACCCACAGGCATCCGAAGGTTCACAGATCGCACCCAAGGCCTGCCCAGCTCACCTCGAGGACGGGCCACCTTTGGCCACAAGGTCATGTATTGATTTTTTGACAATTTTCTTACTGTATACATAACCTTACTTTTATAATATTGTCATAAAACTTCAGCCCAGCATCTTGCTGCTCCGAAAGGGAGCTTAGGAGTGTATTAATTTGTAATAACCTTCTCCTAACAAATATTACATTAAATCTCAGACCAGTATCTTGGCTGATCTGAAAGGGAACTTAAGACTTTGTTTATATTGTAAGATTCCTCAAGAGAAGCCAACCAAGTTTATTTATTGTATTGAGAGTGTAGAACAGCACTGGAGCTCTGTTTGACTTTTATATGTATGTAATATCTTGGTAATTATATGTATGAAACCTCTTCTTTGTTTCATTAAAGGTGTCCCCTTGAAATGCACAAATTTAATTACTTATTTATAATCTTATGTATTTATCTCTGTGAAAAGGCGCCCTGGGATTATTGAGTACTTGCTACCATACAAACTGGGTCAGCCGGTGAATAACCAACTGAGATTATCAGGTTACAGACTGTCGTAGGTAATTGATTTGAGCAGGTTTGGGGGAGTAAAGAGTTAGCCAGTTCGTTAATCGCACAAATATTAAGATTTCAGTTTTGGGTGGTTATTTTAAATGAAACTAGCGGCCCGGTACGTGCTTCGCTACGTCAAAATGATCCGCCATGTATTGAATTCAAGGTCATACCCGGGGTGCCCGGCAACGGACACTTGGGGAGGATCAATCCCTTCAGATACCCCCCACCGGCCAGCGGGGGTGGTTTTGTCGTGTATCGACTAAAACCGTACGGTGTGCGCACGAAAAAAAAAATTCTGAGAGATTTACTTAATATTTTCTTCCGTAAGAACCTTGTACAGAGTATTAGAAAACTACAAAAAAAAATTAGCCAAATCGGTCAAGCCGTTTTCATGCTATGTCGTGACAACGGAAAACGGGTTTCATTTTTATATATATAGAAGAACTAAAGGTTAGGTTAATAGGTCAAAGTATAAATTCATTTGTTCTCTATAGACAGTACAAATGGCACTTGCAAAATGTTAAAAAAAGTAAACTACTGTTTAGCAAATGGACCACCACCCTATCCTGGGATATCTTAGTCAAACTGCTAAGAGTATGTGGTTCTCTATTTTGTCATGTCTGTCTAAGATATAGGGTAGTGTTAGTCGAGTAAGGTAATTATTGCATCATAGTATAGTTATAGTAGAGAGAGTAGAGTAAAGTTCCAAGTAGTTCCTTTGTGGGACTTTAAACTAAAAAAAAACATTTATCACAGCTTAAGCAGCTTCCAAAAATATATTGGTATTCGCGAGCACAACTCACAAGTTAACACAAGTCAAGAAACTAAATATAGGTATATACTAAATACTAAATCAAGAATGAACTGTTGTGACGATAAAAATGATAAAATGGAATAATTATTGTCTTTAAGGTGATGGACTGAGATAACTTCAAAAAAAAAAGTCTCATAGGATTACGAAACCAGGAATATACGTCAGAAGCTTGCTATAATGAGAATGGTGAAGTAAAACTTACCATATACTTCTTTCCCATTACTTTGGTAATGCTGCTCTCGTTTCTTTGACAGTAACATACTACGCAAAATAAATTATTGTATTATTTATTTGGTTGTATTCTAATATACGTTTCAGTAGATCTACTTATGTTAGCGGCAGTGGCAAGTCCCGGGGCTGCACACGCTGGTAGACTGCCCGGTGTGGGAGGTGTCATCTTGGCAGCCATCGGGATGGGAGTCCTCTCGCTTGGCAGCATGATTGCGGCAATGCCGCCGCCTCCTTCTGCGAGCATGTAATGCTCGAGAATAATGATGGCGGAGCGAGCCCGGGAGAGATTTCGAAATCACCCGGCCCGCCGACCCCGCTACATGCTCGCCGCGCGTCGCAGGTGACTCAGACACCGGAGGTCGCTTGACGAACTCCGTCCTCCATGAGCGCAGGCCTGGGGGGTGACCGGTTAGGTCGCCTGTCACCCCAGCAGAAGCAGGCCAGGACGGCGGGGCCATTCTGGAGCAAGACGGGGACACCGTGGTTCCCAAACCTGAGGGGGCCATGTCGAAACCGGAGATGACACAGGGTCAGTTGGGGGGCGAGGGAAATGCCTTATGGGCAATCTTACACCTCGGCGTCCGAAGACCCGAGATGGCGTGCGGTTTTAGTCGGTTCTAGCCATAATCTCCCACGCTGGCCGGCGGGGGGTATTCAAGGGGATTTTCGCACGAAAAAGAAGGCATTGCAAAGTCCCGCAAAAGATGCACTATACTATCTATGCTGAGAAAAGAAAGGTCCCTTATTCATGGTATGTGTACCTGGGGCTGAAAGGTACCTACGGTTTGTCGGAGTTCTAGGTAATTATATGAAGTTCTCACTGTTAACCGGTGAGAACGTATTTCCACAAGTCAAAAATAAACTTTAGTGTGATCCTTTTGTTTCTAGCACATTTTTGCATCAAACCACACTCACAATATTATCAAAATAATTAAAATGTTTACTAACATTGCAGAAATACATACACTGCTATATATATAAATTTATGATCGTACTTCAAGAACATTTTCCAATAGATAACTTTACATTCCAGTCTTAATAATTTAATTTTTGAGAAGCAATTTCCTGCGTTCGCTCAGCCATAAAATGGAAATAAAAACTTCGCTCATGTAATTCATTGCACAGAAAAATACATTACAAAAAGGTACACCACATTGCACACGATGTATTATGATATTGTTAAGTTAGGGTCAAATATAATGACAATTATTAGTGGGTATCATTTGTACATGATACCATGTACAAATGGTACATGGTATCATGTACCATTTGTACATGTTACCTAGGCTAACCGCGGTAGCCTAGTGGTATGGGTAATGGACTGCTGAGACGATGTCTCAGGTTCGATCCCAGGTTTTACCATGGCACACACCTATGACTTTTCGATGCTTTTCGAAGTTATGTGTGTATTTATCGCGGGTTTATAAGTGCCCGGTTAATGGCAATAGGCTCGCCACCTATTTTACATTGGGACCTAAACATAAACTGGCGAAATGTGGGTGCTAGCACCTCTGCCTACCCCTTCGGGGATAAAGGCGTGAGTTTATGTTATGTTATGTTTATCATTTGTACATACCACTAAACTATATGTATACATGTTATTAAATCATTTATAATCAAACCATAACAATATTGGACCTAGTATAGGTCCCTGAGGAACGCTAGTATATATTAATGTCGATAAACGCCTGTTCTGGAGATTTATTATAATAGATATTCTGCTCATTGTTATTTCAACCATGTATTTCTTGCTTTTTGTCGACAAACTCTTTTTTTTCTTAAAGTATGATGTGAGAAGTTGCATAGTTCTGCCTCTCACATTATAACGGTCCATCTTGAATTATAGAAAATTATAGTTGACTGTGTCAAAAGTATAACATATCGCATAGTTCTTTCATTGCCATGCCCAAGTTAAATAAAAGCTAAATAAGCGTATTTTTGGAACAAAGTTGTGCGTTAACAGGAGAACAATCAGGACATAGTCATATCGTAGTCATAGTCATAGTTAGAAAATATGGGCCTATTTCTAGGAAAGAAGAATTAGTGAAGTACTGGAGCTGGTACGTAATATGTATGGTCGTTCACGGCCCAGCATCGCTTGCAATCGAAGCACTGAATCCAGCACAGTAGCACTGGGTCGACTGCTCAAATTAAATTTAACAGTATGATCTGTGGTATGATGTTTAAATTATAAAGAATATCCTATAGTAGGCTTAGAGCTCGGCACTAGATTTTTTTTTCTGTTTAGACGTTGTGATTTTGATTTAAAGTTTCAGTAATTTTGCTAGGATATATGCATATAGTTTAAAGAAGTTTAGGATAATTAGATGAAAGTTGATTTTCATTATAGAATGCCCTGAAACTGTGTAACACTTTGTGACGACTATTGCATGACTAAAACGATTAGCTTTTAAATACAAATTTTATACTGAGAAGTTGTTTCATTTATTTTTAATACAAAGAAACACTAACCGCTACACATCAACGCATGTGACGTTACCATCCATATTCATAATTCAACGATTAAATTGATTGAAACATTCAGTAATGTCATATGCCGTAAAATTACAATTTGTAAAGAACAGATTATTGTTAAGTAGTAATATTGTGGAAAACTAAAGAATGATTCTTGTGTTTTTCTTGTGTTTAATATATCATTTAATAACAGTTCTGCTCGGTAAGTGAAATTTCAGAAGTGTAGACACTAGTCGTGTTTGCGGGTCCGTCTGGTTCCTACCCTTATTAAGTTTTTTTCACTTTTAATTGTTTTATAGTTTGTAACGGTGAACGTAGAATTATTGGTGGAAAAGATGTGACTTCGAATCATACGCACATGGTAAGTTTTACCACATTTTAGGGACAAGTGCTTATTAAATTAACATTTAGTGTACCTATGATGAAGAGAGAAGGTGGGAGAAGAAAGTTGGAGTGCGGAACTTATTTTTTATTAAAGGTGCTGTAATCGAAGGGGATATTTCCCCCCTACCTAGATTATGTAGAAACCAGCTAAAACCACACACCGTCTCGGGTCTTCAGACGCCGGGGGTCAAGGTGGCCCATGAGGCGTTTCTCTCGCACCTCGAGGCCATCTCGAAACCGGAGATAGCCGGATTTTATTTACTTTATAGTCAATCCTACCCACTTCCAGCCCATAACAAAAAGTTTGACCATTGTAGAAATTTGATTCTCTTGCCTAAATGTATGGGAAATGTTTTTGGCGATTTCTGTCTTTTTTATTCATATTCATATTCATATTCATTTATTTGCTTAAAGGTGGTTATACAGGTGTTAGGTACAATTATTTAGTGCAGCACATTTACCATTTTATGGCATGCAAACATTACAATACATAGGTAGATATTATACGACTTTAAACTACAATTAATTATTATATAGAATTATTTCAGCACATGCAAGTCCATTGAATTCTTTAGTCACAAACATTATAATAGATTATTGGGAATGTCAGAACATATCACAAAATGCATAAAACAAGTCATAAAAATTTGTGAAGAAAAAAAAAAAAAAAAAATACATTAAATACATTTGAAAGACTAAGTATTATATTCTGCTATTCATTCACAGTTTATCTTTACAGTTTTCAAATTCCTCTATGGTATAAAAGCATTTTTCCATGAGCCATGCTTTCAACTTTCTTAGAAATTTAGAGGTTGGCAGTTGCTTCAAGCTTTTAGGTATTGCATTATAAATACGACCGCACATCGCGAAACAGTTTTTTAGGTATAGGGCCATATTCGGGACTCTGGGTAAAACAATTCTATCCTGATTTCTAGTGCTCCTCGGATAAACCTCATGTGCCTTAGAGAAGAAGCTAGGATATTGCCTAACAAACTTCGCAACTTCGTATATATACATGCAGGGAAGGGTAAGGATCTTCAGTTTCAAGAAAAGAAGCCTACAAGAGTGCCATGGTGCAGCTCCACATATAGCTCGGACACACTTTTTTTGGGCAATGAAGACTCTGTTCACGACTGTGGCGTTGCCCCAAATCACTAGACCATAATTTAAAACTGAGGCAACGTAGCCGTGGTAGGCCATGGCAACCGATTCGGGATTTGAGGTCTTTCTAAGTTTAGCCAGAACGTAAACAAATTTGTTTATTTTATTGCAAACTTTTTCAACGTGTGCCTTCCAGTTTAGGTTCTGGTCAATAATTATACCTAGGAAGGTTGTTTTATCCACTTTTGTTAAATTATCAGTCAAATATTTGATATTCAAATTTTTAAGTTTCGTACCATAATTGCCAAATTGAATATATTGTGTTTTAGCCATGTTAACCTGCAAATTATTTTCATGGAGCCATTGGATTATAGAGTCAATTGTATTATTTATGTCATTAGTATAGTCAATATTGGAATAATTAGATGTCATGATGAGAGAAATGTCATCAGCGTATAAAATACAAGGCTTGGGCGTTACGCTTGGCAAATCATTAATATAAATCAGGAACAGCAAAGGTCCCAGAATACTTCCTTGTGGGACCCCAGAGCTATTGACCCTGTACGAGGATCTATGTGCTTTTAGTTCATTGTTATCGTCTATACACATAATTTCAACACACTGTTCTCTATCCCTTAGATACGAATCAAGCCATTCGTAGGCAGGGCCCCTAATTCCATAATTCTCTAATTTATTTAAAAGCCGTTTATGTGAAACTAGGTCAAATGCACTTTTCATATCAAAGAAAATGACAGTGGTCTGCATATTACGGTCCAGGCTTTCACAGATCCTAGTTACAAGGTTAAAACATGCCAGCGTTGTAGACTTGCCTTTCTGAAAACCATATTGTTCGTTTCGTAGTATTTCGTGTTGAGTAACAAAGTCATATAGTCGCTTATGCATAGCTATTTCAAAAACCTTAGAAAAAATGGGTATAAGAGTTATTGGCCTGTAGTTATTAAGTACAGACTTGTCACCTTTTTTGTATAGGGGTTTGACTATCGATCTCTTAAGAAGACTTGGAAAATGACCTTCACTGAACGATAGGTTTATTAAATGTGTTAGAATGGGTGAGAGTTCGATGGCACTGTCCTTGAGAAGTCTAGTGCTAAACTCATCATAACCCACTGAGTTTGTATTATTGAGCGATTGAATGATTCTCAGAATATCGGTACAGTCGTAAGGCCTAAGGTATATACTGTTGCATATACTATGAATGTTTTCTTTTTTTTTTGAGCTTTGATTGTTTGTTTTTTGTTTGGTGTTAACGTCTATTAAACGATCGTTGAATGCTTGTGCTATTTCTTTTGGGTCTGTGAGAAGGTTGCCATCTACCTGTATTTTGTTTATAAAGTCTGATGTTTTTAAACCTTCCGTCTCCTTTTTTATCAATTGCCACGATGTTCTACAAATATTTTTACAGTTACTTAGTCTACTCTGATTGTAGTTTTTCATAGAATTAAAAATACATTTACGTAGTAATTTAGAGTACGATTTGAATTTTTCTTTATTTGTTTCAGATTTATGTTTGTAATAATTTAGTCGTAGTAGTCTTTTTTTTTTACAGCTAACTCTCAGCCCTCTACTGATCCAAGCATTTTTTTTAGGCTTGTGTGAAATTGTCTGTTTGAATGTAGGAAAGCACAAGTTAAAAAATAGAGAAACTAGTTCGCGAAATTTAGAATATGCCGAATCAAGGTTTGACTCCGCATATACCTCACTAAATGACAGACTTGCCATACACTCTTTAAATCGGATTATATTTTCACTAGAAAAGTCTCTCTTGTATATTGAGTATCTTGTAATCGTAGTTTTCCTGTTACTTGTAGGGACAGTAAGTAATTGAGCTGTTTCGTGGTCCGACATTCCAAGGTGGAGGATTTCGCCATTGGCTATGCTGATATTACTAATAATATGATCAATACAAGACTTTTGCTGTCGAGTTGGCTGGGTTATGTGCAGAGTCAAATTAAAATTTTGGGCCATCTCCAGTAAAACATTTGATTCATGGCTTACTTTTAATGTATTTATATTTATGTCTCCAGCAATTATAATTTTTTTGTCAGAATTATATATAGTCTTTCTTAATAGAATGTCAATGTTTTTGAAAAATATATTAATGTCAGAGTCTGGTGTCCTATACACGCATATTATAATTAAATTTTGGTCAGTTAATTCTATGGCACAGCATTCAAAGTGCTTTTCTATCGACATCTCTTTGATATGAGGTAGCTCCACAAGCGCTATGTCATATTTCACTAGTATACATACACCACCGCGCTGCGCATTTTTTGTTTTGATTCTACAAAATGAAGAAGCTAATCTGTACCCAGTCACATTAATGAAACATTCTTGATTACTTTCTAAAAAGGTTTCTGACAAGCAAATAATACAAGGCACAATTTTACTACATTGTAGGTTGTACAGGTGAATCTCTAACAATTCTATTTTACTTCTTAAACCCGCTATATTTTGATGCAATAATCTTAAAGAACGTTCCGTTGTCATATTATTCACGAAAAAGATTGATCTTGTCTGAGGTTCCAGTTTGTAAATGATTTTGTGAATTATCTTTTGGTTTCGCAATAAAGTAGTAAGGGATGGTACCTTTTTTTGCCTTCATTGGAAGAGTTTCTAGTAGTAAATTGGTCCCTTGGCCCTTGTGACTCTCTTCGTAACAATTATGCGAGTTATCTTTGGGTTTGCTAGCAAAATAGTAAGGGATAGTCCCTTTTTTTACCTTACTTGTAAGAGGAGGACAACGGGCTGCAGACACACGAGGCTCACGCGATGAGCAGTGCGGTCCATATCCATGATGCATAGTTGGCTTTGTAATATACTTAGTCTTTTGAGGTATATATTTACAATTATAATCAAGGCTGTCAATATTTAAATTGATAGTTTTACACATGTCAAATTGGTTATAAGTCACATTGATATAGTTACAATTAGGAAAATAATTACATATTTTTTTAATCATATTATTGAGTAGTATCTCGTTTAAGAATTTATTTTTAAGTACACTTAACACAAGAATGCCCACAGTTGGCAGACAATTAATAATAGAACAGAGCTCTATCATAACACTAAAGGGGTTTTCATCATGTTCGCCTACAGAAACAATCAATCGATCGTCCTCCTTCAAGTTGTACTTTTTAATAGGTTCTAATATTTGTCGCGTCCTGGCGCCTGGTTGAATGAAAGAGCTGACATTGTATTTCTCGTATCTAGTGTTTGTCCTTGATGTGATCAGCTTCGATGACAATCCTATACACTGTTCACCGCCCACAATAAGTAGGTTTTTTTGTTTACTTTGAGGATTGCGTCCAATGTTGGTTAGAAGTTGTGGTGGTTTTGGCTGGGTGACAGTGTTGACCTTTCCCCGTATTTCACTTTGTAGTGAACTATTATTTACAGGCAGCAAGTGAGATGCTACTTGTTCCAAACCAGATTTCGAAATCGCTCCGGTAGCTTGTGAAGGGTTTGAACATAGCGATGATTCTGGTAATGTAAGAGGGCTACTATTGAATGTCTCCGTAAGCCGACGTCTAACGTTGTTTTTCTTAGAGGATGGGATGTTTTTTATCAATGACGATACCGGGCTTCTACATATTTGTTTCAGTACTGCTACTTCTTGTGTAAGATAAGCTATTTGTTTCTTAAGGTCTATATTTTCAAGGATGATATTGTCCAATTCATTTTGTGTGTTTTCCAGACTACGTTTTAAGCTAGTAATTTCAGTTCTCATCTCCTCCTTATGCGTTACCAAAAAATTTGTAGAAAGGTCTAGACTTTTACCCAACAGCTCCGAAGAACTCGATGTATTGAGCGAAGTACTCATATCAATATTATCGAGGGAGGCCGCCTTAGAAACAGGTTTTCTGAAAGTAATGTTTCTTTTTTCTGCCATTTCGAAATTTTAGGCAGTAACGCCCCCTATGTATTTATGTAACCACAGTGCTGTGTTAGGTAGGACTGCGTGTGCGCAATGGAGAAGCTAGTTGTTGAAATAGTTCAGATAGTTTCCGACAGATGTCACTCGAATTCTGCTGTGAGTTTATTCAATTAATATATCATTGGCTATTTGATCCTTTTTGCGTATTTTGTTTACAACTTGCAGAAATATTTAAGTCTTGGATGTTAGGTGGTGTTCTCACAATTTATTATGATCAAGCGAATACCAATTTCAAAAAGTGTTAGCGTAGCGCTCGGGATCGAACTCACGTCGCATGCGTGCCAATCCGATAGACGGACCTCACGGCCAAAGTTTGATTAATGTGAGAAGCTAAAATAGGTGTCCTGTAGGTACAAGTTAGACAATTATGTAATGTAGATAGGTGTCAGTACTAAGTAGTTAAACCGGTTTGGTGTCAACTTGCAAGTCATTGAGTTTGAATTTGCATTTTTTCTTAACGGTCGGTGAGTATGTTTACAGAAAACGAATTTGCTTTTAATTACACTCTTTTTATTTATTTATGATTTAGGGCACTGTCACTTAGTATATTTAGCTAGTTACGATATTTCACTTAGCAATTTATTAAGTAAATTATACACTGTTTCACCTTAATTCACTTGGTCACCAGCTTTGTGTTTTTTTAGTAATCGTGTTAGCCTGCTCGAAGATAACATTTGTACTTGTATATTATTTAGTTTTGTACTGAGTTTATTGCTTTTTTATAAAGAATTTGCACTTAAACTATTTTTTTAAAGATATATTCAGGGAGTCGATGTTGTCGTTACGGCTCACTAGCTGTCACTCCGGCTCACTAGCTGTCACTTTCCTAGTACTCTAAGCTAAAATGGTCCCACAGAGTCTTTTGATCCCCACATGAAATATAATCAATGGGCACAAAAAATTTTTTTTGAACTTTTCGCATTATTTTTTGCTAACTGTAAGATTTTTGCACAATCTGTGAATGCAGTTCAAAATATCTCAAAAAGTTAGGGAAGGTCGCCTAAGAACGTTTTGCTGTAACTACAACGGTTAAGGTACTTGCCCTTACTGCCCCGTTTCAAAAATACACCCTGTAAATATTTAGACCATCAATTGACTCCACCCCGCTGGACAGATTATGAAATTGCAAGAGTTAAGTTGTAAGATTCGTGATATTTGTCTGATTTAGCTGTAGGCTCTATGTTTGAAAAAGAGGTCCGGTCCCGCACTCCTATGGCATACCTATTGTTACGTAGCATTTTGAGTTTTCTAACGTAGACTGCAAATTATAATAAGAAGAATTTTAAACCCGACACACAAGGAATTTTTAATATACCTTCGCGAGTTCGTGGTACAGCTGGTTAATTTAATGTTGTATAAGATATTATGCCGTGATAATATTTTAGTTGAAGGTAGTGATCCGAGACCTATCTGAGAGATACCGTAGATAGAACTAATCATCGGAATCGGTCCTAATCTGAATGCAATCCCTATCGTAACCTCCGTTCATACAATATATAAAAATGTTTTGTGGTTTCTATGTACTTTCAGGTGTATATAATTAAAGCTGAACACAGTACTAAAACCTATTCTGGTTGGTTGTGTGGGGGCGCACTTGTTGGCCGACGAATTGTTATTACATCGGCTGCTTGCGTTCGAGACGTAGAACACATGTACGTCATTGCAGGTTATGGGTTGTATGTGACTGACAACGAGAGGGATAATGATACGTGTATTCAAAATATGAAAAGGAAAGTTATCAACGTTTGTGTACCCAAAGGTATTTAATACTAAATTACTTAATATTAGTTAATAAAATGTCGAAACATATTTCATTATTTACATGAAATCATCATCATCTTACCGTTCGTATCGTTCCCGGTTACCTCTAAAGCTATCACTTTTGAGGTCCGGTTCTACTATTCTGCTTCTTTTAAAAAAAATATTTGGCGTTTTGGGAGCGAATGCTGTCTGACCTCCCAACCCCGTAAATTTTTGGACTGGAACATAAACCGATTAATACACGTGAAACGGCTTAATCATCATCATCACCCGGGCACCAATTTCGGTGCCATACAAAGCTTGCACTTTGGACCCCGTGGTCCACTCTTCTATCCTCAGACCACTCCACAACGAAAGCAAAACCTCTGTCAAGCAGTAAGTGTAAGGGGAGTTTGGTTTGAATATCGGAGATCTCGGTGGGACCATCCACACGTAAACAAACTTAAATTTCTTATTTTTAGATTACAAATTAGTTTATGAAGCATTGGAGGAGTGGGCTAATTATGATATAGCTGTGATTAAAGTAGATGCAGATATAACTGGTGTCGCAGCTTACAGCGAGCATTGCCATTATGTACCACAAGCGATTGACATCAACTATAACAATAAAGAATTACAAGATACAGGGAAGGATGCTTTAATTTTGGGATGGGGTCATAAGGAGAAATGGCGAAAGGTAAGATAAGATAGCCGCTCTTATTGGAATACTTATTTTGATCTCTTGAATAATCCAGATATTAAGCGAATTCACTTTTATCCACTGAGGAGTGTAAGTGAATTAGTGTCGTGTACAATTACTTTGCATTTGGTCTCCCACATTTGTTAATGTCCACAATAACTCACAACATCAGAAGCCTTAGGAGTTTTAGTGTGGCTGTTAATTTCTGTTAGTAACTTTTAGTATATAGCGTAGTTACATATATTACCTCTTTTGTTGTAAAATTATCCGTTACTGTAAAGAAAAGTCGTTTCCTGGGTAAATTCCCATATGGTAAAATCACTAAGATGATAAAAACTACTTTATTATCAACTTTTTGCTGTCACCTCCCATGGTGACAGCAAAAAGTTAATAATAAAGAAAAACAATGCCGTAACAGAATGCGAGTCTTATGCCACACAGATACTTGCTTACAATTTAAATACACAAAATAAATGAACATTTTGTAGCATTGTTACTTTTGTGTCTTCATAGGAGATATTAAAGTACTGCCCTAAACGAATAGAAAAAAAAACATTCAGTACTACTATTTAGAAACATGTTTATATTTTTTATGTCATTAGGCACCCTCTATGCTTTAGCCACTGGAATCTCCCATGATATATGTTTGACGGAGATATAACTGGTGACTTGGTTGTCTTGAGTGTAACTCTCCATTTAGACTTTTATGCTGTTTAAAATGTGTCTTTTGACATTCATCTATTACTCCATCGACTTTTATAGGATAAAGACCTCACAGACCTTAATCAAAAAGTCTTGCAATATGGCTCAACAATGATATATGATAAAAAGAAATGCGTACAAAAATATACGGATTATAAGATAGATTCTTTGATAAATACGTACATGATTTGTACGTGGCCACCTGCTGCATTCAATGATCAAGGCGAACTTGGCGAGGAAATTGAAAAATTAAATGGGGACGAAGGACTAGATGGTTGTGATGACGATAAGGGTGTAAGTATTTACTTTCTTTTAATCTTTCCCGATTGCAGCCTTTAGTATATATTATAAAAATCTGATGCAGACTGCGTCTCGATAACTCCAGAAGTGAGTATTCTATCAAATTGGATTGAACTTGAATTACTAAAACGTCAAAAATGTTTAACTTAATTACATGACATGCTCTCTTATTGGGCCGTTCTTTCACCAAGCATGGATTCGGAATGAATTTAATAACAAAATTCAGAATTATTTTAATAATAAGTCGCTGACACTTAAAATATAGTCTTAAATTTAAATTATAAAATATAATATAATGCCACGGGGGTCGATAAGGCTTGACTGCGGGCTATGTCGCAACCTGAATCTGGAGCGTGGTTACCTTCCCTTCATCTGGGCACCATACTGGACGGCGACTCTCTGCGTGTGGCGATAGCTTTCCGCCTGGGCTATAAGGTGTGTGAACCCCATATATGTACTTGCAGTTCCATGGTGGGAGCGGATTGCTCTCACGCTTTGAGTTATCGGCGATGCACTGGCAGGTTTCCGCGAAACCACGCTCTGAACGACATCGTCCGCAGGGCTCTTGTGTCAGCGAACGTCCCGTGCGTGCTTGAGCCTTCGGGCCTGAGCACGTCGGACGGTAAGAGGCCGGATGGGTTGACTCTAGTGCCCTGGAAGAACGGCAAGTGGGACTCAACTTGCATCAGAACCGTAGCCGCCAGCCACCTTAGTCGCCGCCGCGGAAGACGCCAGCTTAAAGAAAAGGCTTAAATACGCCACTTTGGAGCCACTGTATAACTTCATGCCGTTAGCGGTGGAAACCCTGGGGAGTAGGGGCAAGGAGGCCAAAATCCTTATTAAGGAAATTGGACAAAGGTTCCAAGAAACAATTGGGGACTTTCGTTCCGGATCGTTCCTGGTGCAAAGGCTGGCCATCGCAATCCAGCGTGGAAACGCGGCGAGTGTGATATGCACTTTTGCACATGCGGGAACATTCAGGGGCGGGCTATTTTTAGAATAATAACGATTGTGACTTACTTTTGTATTTATAAAAGCTTATCAAATATTTTAACTTATCTGTTTTTTGAAATATAATAATATGCCAAAAATCTAAATGATTCTTTAAATGTGGATGTTTACTTGCCAATAACAAATAAGTTGCGATACCTAATTAAATGAAATATCTAGTTTTAATGAAACTCTATTTGTGAATTAATTAATTTTTTTTTTTAATATTTTACTAAACAAAAGCTTAATCTGGATCAGGTATTTTCGGAGAATTCGAAAGTTGTGTAAATCTTTTTATTTTGTGCAGTATTACTTGCATACAATGTGTTAAATAGTTGCTTTGGCAAACTAACCTCAAAATTTTAACAAAAAATATGCAAAGTAATAATCATTACTTCATTATATAGTTTGGTTTTTGTTCGTTTTATGGAAGTGACTACCGTCTGACACGAGAGGCCAGACTGCGCCAGAGCATAGTCCGTCATACAGCAGCTATAACTTGCAGGTGGGGTTGGCTTCTGTCCCAAGTTCTTGGTGGTGCCCCAATCACCCTGAATCGAATATTAAGTATTCGGTTCTTATTTACAGAATGGCACTGATCAACAATCCAATCCAGGAGGTGGCAACGACTCGGAGTTGGAGAATAAACAATCAGTTGGAATATGTCAGGTTATTTTTTATAAATCCTGTTTATCACGTAGTTTAAAAGTGTTCAAATCCATTGATATGTCGTTGTTGTAGGTGGAGAACTAAATAACTAAAACTTACCGATTTGTTTTTGGTGAAATTAGTACAATTTTAAATTCGATAATTTTATTTGCTTTGGGTTTCTTCATCACTCATCTTAAACTTATCTTACCCTAAAACTAGCTTACTCTCATTATAATCTTAACATGATTCCCGGTTGCATCCAAGGCTTTCATCTTCGAGCCCAGGGTCCGCTTACTCCTTTTGGTTTGACTTATATGACTTTGATGGGAGCGCCTGTCGTCTGACCATCTCACCTAGTAAAGTTGATTAGGTTGTGGGTACGCAATAATGGACATAAACATACATAAGAAAGTAAAAAGAATGCTAATTTATCTAATTAGCGAATAGAAACGAAACGAAAGAATTATGATTTGTATCAGACCAGGCTGCTGCTATAATATAGTCATGTGGGTTTAAAAAATTAACATCGAATATAATACTTAGGTACCACTGACAACAATTTTGTTTTGTAAGAAAAAATATGCCTTTTTGCTTAAGCAGTATGCTCCAGAGTTGTGCCCTTATACTGTGTACTTATACAGCTTTTAGCGCTCTCTTACTCCATGAGACAAAACCCTGCTTCGGGGAAGACCACATTCGTGCATCTTGTGCCTAAGAAAGGCGATACAAAAGACCAGTCCAATGGCAGGCCTGTCACTATCACCTCCCTTCTCTCGAAGGTAATTGAGCGTGTTACTAACGTACAGCTCCTGAAACGCATCTCAGGAGCTGTAGATTGTTCCCTTCAAGATATTGAAGGGAACGATCTATTGAGGGACCAACAGTACGGCTTCCGCCACAGTCGGTCTACCGGTTACCTTCTTGTGTATCTCACACACCACTGGGCGCAAGCCATCGAGAGTCAAGGTGAGGTACTAGTGGTCGGCCTCGATATAGCGAAGGCCTTCGATCGTGTCTGGCACAGAGGTCGTCTTGCGAAGTTGCCGTCTTATGGACTGCCCGAGGAACTTTGCGGACGAACCACCAGCTTTTTGTCCAATAGAAGCACCCAAGCCGTCGTTGACGGCAGCTGCTCCGACCTCATGGACATAAAGGCTGGTATTCCACAAGGCTCCGTGCTATCTCCAACCCTGTTCCTGCTGCATATCAATAACATGCTGTTTGATGACCCCATTCATTGCTATGCGGACGACAGTACCAGGGACACATTTTACACTAGCCGGGCTGAGATCCCAGTGGAAGAAAGTCGCGAACAACTTGTGTCTGTAATTGAGACTACTCTCACTAAATCTGGTCCAATTCAACCCCACTAAGATACAAGTATATGTATCCCATTTATTGTAGCGCCAAAATTCCTGAACACACCACTTACCATCTCCAAAATAATAGGGATCCACGATGTCGATATTTCCAGTGAAGTCCAGTGCCACAGTCACCTGGAAGACAAGGTCAAGTTGGCTTCTAAGAAACTTGGAGTGCTCAACAGGGCGAAGCAGTACTTCACTGCGGAGCATAGGCTTCTTCTTTATAAGTCGCAAGTCCGACCCCAGATGGAGCACTGCTGTCACCCTTTGGCCGGACCACCTACATATCAACTTGACTTGTTCGATTCGGTGCAGAGACGGGCGCTGAGGATCTTCGACGATCCCATACTTACAAGCAATCTCAACCTTCAGAGAGATTTTGCCTCTATGTGCGTTTCCTACTGCCCATACAATGGGGTGTGTTCAGAAGAATTGTTTGATATGATGCCCACGGATCGATCATCGCACCGCTCGCCACAGACAGATAATTCATCCTCCCACGTTGCGACCGCAAACGGAGCGTACAGTGAGGTATGAAAGGCACTTTTTACCGCGCGCCCTCAGGCTGTGGAATGATCTCCCTGCTGTGGTTTTCCCAAGCGACTAATTCGACGAATTCACAGGATTCAATTTTCAATCAAGTTTACTAGGTAGATTTTGCTTTTTCCAAAATTTTCCCAAATGAAGGTGGGACTTAGCCAATTAAACATAAAAAATACAGGATAGATCGCCATTGTTACTATGATGGTAAGCTTTCGTGCCGTACCAATCATGCAGCTCTTCGGAAATCTTATTTTCCTCATAAGTTAATCAGTTAAAGGCTGTCCTTTTTTTCTCTGTTATAGGAAACATACTGATGATTATGCTCTGGGATATCTGCAGTATTCATTATAAGCATTTGAGAGTCGTTCCTCCTGGTTACCACATATTCAGACCAGGTAAAGCTTTTTAAATCTTAGACATTTCATTTTCAAGCATAACATTGTCTACCCTACATGTTATGCATTATGTGATTCTTTCTTCATTTGTGAGAATCTTAACAGAATCATTCGTACATAATGTGTATTTATAACTTCCGTGTGTTACATTAGGACCCAGTTGAAAACTAGGGTTAGGTCACTGTGTCTTGAAGATTTTTTGTATATACAGCAATAACATTGTCTTTCATTTTTTCTTTCTCTTTCTAGTTTCATAGTTCTATTATTTTTAATGCAAACATTTTCTCGATTACCTAAATTTGTTTCGAAAATATCTAAATTTATTGCATTATATTCAATTCTAAGATGACGAAATTGATCCAGCTCCTAGTAAGTGGTACCATGGAAAACGAATGCTTGCAAATCCTAAGTATCACTCGCACTTTCATCTTGACCAAAAACTACCGACGCTTTTTTAAAAATTCTCTAAACAGAAACTACAGCCGGCCATCTGATCTGTTCTTACACACTTCAAGTGTTTCTTCTACTGTCATAAAACCTTTCATGTGATCGCGCCGTTTTCGAGTGCTTCAATATTTTTAATAAAAAAAATTGTTTGTAAACTTAATCAACATAATAAACAAAATCTTATTAGGTACTCAGATATCAATACAATTGAAGGGCAGATGCAATGCACACTTATAATCTCTCTTCAAACATCGTATTGTACTTCTCACCCGACCATTCAATCCACATTTACATTACTTTACGCCAATTTGCTCGAATAAGATGAGTTCTACATTCATTTTCTCATTATAGCAAGCTAACTCAACATGGCAAAAACAAATAGCTTCATTTATTGAATTATTTGTATTGTACTGTTGAGTTTTCTTGGCATTGTGTATATTCTGCTGAAAAAGAAATCGATAGTTACAATATTTTTACAATGCAATGTGACCAAGTCAAGTTATGAATTTTATTTGTAAAAAATTTAGTTAACTTATCTTTATACCGAAATGAATTGCGATTTCTCGAAAAAAAAACGGGCGAATGGATTGTAAGGTATGTTACATTAGTCTATGCGGCATGTATTGAACTAAACGGAAATGGTAGTCCCAGCAAAAACATTTTCATGTTAAATTATACTAAGATGAGCCTTTGCTTATACCGTAAAAAAATAATCAGAACTTATGAAGAGCTAAGCTTCTAAGTCTGCAAGCCCTAACCTGACGCTATAAATCTCATCATAGCGTATTACGTGAATTCTAGTGTAAAGTTCTCTACAAATCCTACAACTTAGTCAAAATCTGTGATCCTTACGAAACGGCCAGTTTCGTAAGAGTGACGTAGATAGACACTCCTATGGGTTTATGAACAGATAGTAATTTACTAACTAGACGTTAATTTTGCCAATTAATCCTTGAGTAACGAAACTGCGTAGCATTATTTTATCTAAGGTGTAGGGCTTGTAGAGAACTTTAGACTAGAATTTACCTAGAACACTATACGCTATGTTGAGATTTAGAGCGTTAGGTTAGGGCTTGAAGAGTTATAAGCTTGGCCCTTCATAGGATCTGATAACTTTTTTATGGTATAAGCAAAGGCTCATCTTAGTATAATTTAACGTAAACATGTTTTTGGTGGAAATTTATTTCTTTTTGTAAGTTACTTAAATCACTGTCGCAGAAGATTTAATATTATGTGAATTCTAGTGTAAAGTTCTCTACAAATACGACAACTTAGTCAAAATCTGTGATCCTTAGCTAAGATTAGCACACAGATGTGTGCTAATCTTAGCTCGCATACAAAATTCTAGCTTTCTATGACTTCAGAAAGTACCCTAACAGTTTTGCTGATCAGCGAGTGAGTGTGTGAGTGACCAAATCTGCGTATTTTAGACATTACTGATCTCTAAAGTATAATAGCTATGCGTTTGAAACTTGATATGTTTGATAAGTACCTTATTGATATGATATCGTGAGAACTTCGACTTTCTAGCACTGTCGAGAAAAGGTAGGTAGTGCCCTGCGCTCCGCTGTCTCGTCTTGGCGGGGGCTCTGCCGTGCCACCAGATAAAATCGATTTTAAAATAACAATTAAGTATGTAGTTCTCTGCCTACACAACAATATTCTTTGTGTATTATGTTATTGGTGTACGACAATTTATCGTATGAGTGTACGTAGAAATTGCTTAGATTAATAATAACGACACAAAATGGGTGATAAAAATCAATTTTGTCTTTAGAATGATCACGGAGGACCACTTGTTTCATGGCAACGCAGTAAACCAAAAATCATTGGCGTTGCTTCGGTATTCAGAGTGAATGATGAAAATGATTGTATGGGGCCATTTTTATTTACGAGTACGTACTGTAGCTCAAAGTTTTTGAAATGTGTTATATACGAGTTCGGAAAGGATGAAGCACCACAGGCAGCACAGAATGGAAATGCTACAAGAAGAGCTATGTGAGTCAATGTCATTCCATTTAGAGTCATTTTAAAATTATGTGATTCTTAAGAACCTGTAACACCTTTTTAAACATCTGTAGGTCTACCAGGCATGTACAGCATTTTAAGTATTCATAGGTACAACGATAATTCGGTGTGCGAGGGAAATACCTTATGGGGCAACCTTACACCCCGTCGTCTGAAGACCCGAAGCGGCGTGTAGTTTTAGCCGGGTCGTCCGACAAATCCGACATAAACTCCGATGCTGGCTGTTTTACCCGAGGGGATTTCCGCACGAAAAAAAAGCTACTACGATAATGGATATATACTTATGAATAGTCAACAATAAAAATACGTTGTTTACAATTTAATATTTGTATATTTACAGGCCAAATTATTGTCATCTGCCGCCAGCAGAAAAGGGTTTTGATATAATTGAGCGACGCATATCATGGTTGCATCATCCAGACGGGTAAGTGAACTATGTGATCATCACACTAATATTATAAACGCGAATAGTAGTATTATTCTTGAATAGGACATGAATACTTTTTATCCCGGGACTGGGTTCCTTTAGGTCGCGGGAACGGGACAAGTATTTTATGCGGGGGGAGCGGCTCCCCCCGCATAAAACAACAGGTAACAGCTAGTCTTCAATATATTTCAATTAGCATGCTTTTACTAAAAGCACCTGTTACTAACTACGGTGTGGCCATCAAGATCTTCGAAGCCCTAGGGCAAGCTTTTAAGTGACTTTTTCCATTATCGAACTTTTTAACCGGCTTCAAAAAGGAGGAGGTTCTATTTTCGTCTGTATCTCTTTATTTTTGCTATCACTTTGCATCACTATGTCGGACTGATCACGCAGCGTACTTAGATACATTGCGACGTGAGGTGCTTGTCTGTGTGCAAATACTTCTCATGCTGCATATAGTGCAATAATATTGGTCGTTGTGCGTCGTGGCCATTATTTAGCCATTTTTTTATTCTTCAATTTGAGTCCTGTTTTAAAACATATTCACAAATATTGAATTATCTCTTTCAAACCATAGGAAAACCTTTGGAAACACCTTCCGCCGCATGGAATGAAACTGTATCTTTGAGGGCCGCACGTCGTCGGCACGATCGTATATGGTCCTATTGAGTTCACAACGCACGAGACGTGTTAATCACAATTAAAAAAAAAAGTGTTTTTTTTTCAGTCCTGCAGAAAATGAAAAGTACCAGTTACGACCGCAGATACCCGTTCGAGACTTCTTACATTAAGAGAAATTAACAAAGTTTTAATAAATGTTGACTGTTTTATTTTTGTGAGAATTGTTTGTAATTTTTGAGTTTTCAAAACTAACGAATGTTAATTTTAACACACTTTATTTAGTATCTTGTTACTTATTACTTAATGTTAGTATTCGTATAAACCAGTTTAGTGTAAACTGTCAGTGCTTTTATTTCTTTAGTTGGAAGGATAAATCCGTGTTTCAAAACCATGTAAAGAATGCTTTGCAAGACAGTAATTTATACATTAGCGCTTTGATAGGATCATTGGATAGGTCATGGGATGTACATGAAACTTTTCTATTCCTACCCTGCTTCCTTTCAGATCATGCCCGACACCACTGTACCAGACAAGATGCATCCACCACATAGGCGTTCTCTACCAGTCACCAAATGTCGTGCAGAGAATGACTCAGTTACTGCATTATTTAGAGCAATCTTTTAAAGGAATGAACAGTTTACTTATCAATAATTTTGTCAAGTAATATATACATACCTACTCTAAGGTAAGTATAATATTTGGTACGTACAAATACATAAATGTACTTACATAAATATAGTTCACAATATATTAGGTGTTGCAAAATTCACTCTCTAACTTTGTTACAAGACTTGGTATCGAAAAATATGTCTATGAAACAAAAAAAAATCTCTGCTATTTCTTTCCATAATTTAGTTCATTGACTTGTACGGGAGCGACTGCCGTCTGAACAAACGGAAATCTGCGCCAGAACGTCAATTAGCAGGTGTACCGGCTTGCAGACTTGCTTGAGCCCGAAGATCTTGATAGGACCATCCATGGATGTATGAGCTCTCATCAAGATCTCAAGCTTTTCAAGAACCCGGCGTTCGATCTTCTACTTCTCCTTTGCATAATTTGCTTCATATTGCCTTTTACGGGTACGACTGCCATCTGATATCCCAAAAACCTGTGCCAGATACATCTGCTAATCTATCAATCAGCAGGTGTATCGGCTTATAGACTTGCTTGGCCCCCGAAGATCTTGATGGAGCCCCATGGGTGTATGGGGCCCCATAGGTTTATGGTCCCTATAATTATATGAGCCCCATGGGTGACGTAGGTATGAGTATGGGGCCCATGGGTGTACGGGTCCCATTGTTGTAGGGGGCCCATGGGGGCACGGGATCCCATGAGGGTTATACGTGCTGTGGACGTAGGTACACATCGGTCTCGCAGGCGACTCAGGCGCCGGAGGTCGCTCAACGACCTCCGTCCTCCATGAGCGCAGGCCTGGGGTTGGCAGGTGAGGCCGCCTGTCACCCCAGCAGAAGCAGGCCGGGACGGTGGGGCGACTAGCGCCCCTCCCCCAAACCGGGGCAAGACGGGGACACCGTGGTTCCCAAACCCGAGGGGGCCATCTCGAAACCGGAGATGGCCCAGGGTCAGTCGGGGTGCGAGGGATATGCTCTATGGGCAACCTTACATCCCGGCGTCTGTAGACCCGAGACAGCGTGCGGTTTTAGTCGGTTCAAGCCCGATATAACCGCCCCGGGGGGGGGGGGTATCCGAAGGGATTTCCGCACGAATGAAAGAAAGAAATAAGGTACACATCGGTCGCGAGTGATTAGTTAAATTTTTGAATAAAAAAAATATGGCACATATTTACAGTAATCGTGAGTGAGTGCTATGTGAGTAGTGGTCACAGTTTATCTGCAGCACGTAAATGTTACCGAGAGCTGTAATCTAATAAGAGTGCCAGCTTGTGAAACTAGTGTCTGAGTGGAATTCACAATGTTGTTAAAACGTGTTACAAAGTGTTTAAAAAGCATTTAATAGTGTTAAAAGTGCCAGAAAGACCTGTTGCACATCGCATTCGAAGAAAAGGGTACATAGCTACAAGTCTATTGAACTCATTTTACGAAAATTTGTTTTCATTCATTTATCATCATAATCATTAATTACTTAAATTAGTTAATCATTAGTTACCGGTGTTAACAATGAATAATTTTAATAAAAAACCAGTCAACGGTCTGAAAAATGTGATGGAAAAATTGGAATGCCTATAACGTAACCTAAAAAGTTTAGTCTTCAAGTCTAGAGTGAACAGGTTACATCTAGGCAAGCGTCCTCCACCTTAGACCACATCATCACTTACCAAAGGATGAGATAGTGGTCAAATGCAAGCCTAATACCAATAAAATAAAATAAAAGATTTCTACTCTTTTTACGTGTTTCACGCCAACCAACCAACCAACAACGGTGCGGTACGGTTTGCATCTACAATAATAACATTATGTAGATCTCTTTGCAATTAAATTTTAGATAATTGGGTCACCCGATTTTTTTTTGTTTCATAGACATATTTTTCGACACTAAGTCATCTAAGAAAGCTCTGAGAGTGAATTTTGCAACACCTAATATATTGTGTAACTATATTTATGTAAGTACATTTATGAATATGTACGTACCAAATATTATACCTACCTAAGGGTAGGTATGTGTATATTACTTAACAAAATTATTGATAAGTAAACTGTACATTCCATCTATATATGTTGCTCTAAATAATACACCGACTGGGTTTCTCTGCACCACCTTTGTTTGACTGGTAGAGAATGCCTGTAGCATTAAGTCCGCCTATGTACTTGTGCATAAAGTTTAATATTAAATATCATATATAATATTATAATGATACATATATTATTATATATAATATTTTAATTTAAGTTTAAGCGTCGGTAGCTCGCCGGAGGCGTCGCCGCCCAGACGATGCGGCAGCCCGAGAGACGGAGCTATATGAGCCGTACAAGGGGGCCAAGAGGACCCTCCAGGAAGCCATTAAACAGGCCAAACGGCGGACCCACGGGGAGCTGCTGGAGTCTCTGGAGCAGAACCCATAGTGGCGCCCTTACCTTGCGGTCAGGGGCAAAATCCGCTCAAGGGCGCCCCTGACCTACTGACCTACTGACCTACTGACCCAGAGCCTCCAGCCAGAGCGGCTGGAGGGGATCCTGGGCTCCCTGTTCTCGGCGAGAGCGGAGGAACATGTTCCTCCGCGCATGGCTCCGCCTCAGGCGCCTGACGCTGATAATAGCGAGAGCGATGTGCCGGAAGTCAGGGAGAGTGAACTGGGGGTAGTAGTGCTCCGGCTTAAAGCTCGGAAATGCACTGGCCCCGGGCCCGACGGCATTCCAGGCCGAGCATCGGTCCTAGCCCTTGAGGAACTAGGGCCTCGACTGGTGGCGCTCTTTAGCGCATTCCTCGAAAGGGGCCAGTTACCAAAGGCTTGGAAGACGGGGAAACTGGTCCAAATCCGGAAGGCGGGGCGGCCGGCGGTTTAGCCATCCGGTTACCGGCCGGTCGTGTTGCTCGACGAGGTGTGCAAGCTCTTTGAGCGGATTATTGCAGAGCGCCTCGTCAAGCATCTCACGAACGTGGGGCCAGCTCTGGCGGACAACCAGTTCGGTTTCCTCAGGGGGCGCTCCACCGTGGAAGCGATCATGCGCGTTAGGCGCCTGGCGGAGGAAGTAGTCTCGCGGGGTGGGGTGGTGGTGGCGGTGTCTCTCGACATCGCCAACGCCTTCAACACCCTACCCTGGAGCTGCGTTAGGGAGGCGCTCGCGTATCACGGAGTGCCTCCTTACCTCCGCCGCATTGTCGAGGCATTCCTATCCGAGAGGGCCATAGTTTACCCGAGCTGGCTAGGGCCAGGGCGGCGAGAAGTGCCGTGCGGTGTTCCGCAGGGGTCGGTCCTAGGGCCACTCCTGTGGAACATCGGATACGACTGGGTACTGCGCGGGTCGTTGCTCGAGGGTGTCAGCATAGTTTGCTATGCTGACGACACCCTCTTTATGGTGCGGGAAGCAACGTACCGAAGCGCGGCACTAAAGGCCACGGCAGAGGTTGCTCAAGTCGTGGGTCGAATACGGCGGCTGGGAGTCGAGGTGGCTCTCCACAAATCCGAGGTTATGTGTTTTCACGGGCCTCGGAGGGGGCCACCTGCGGGAACCAGCATGACCGTAGGGGGCGTAAGCATTGGCATCGAGCCCACGATGAAGTACCTTGGGCTCGTACTCGATAGCCGATGGGACTTCGGACCTCATCTCCGAAGTCTGGTCCCGAAACTGAGGGGGACTGCGGCCGCGCTATCGCGGCTGATGCCCAACGTAAAGGGACCCAACGCCCCCACTAGGAGACTGTACCTGGGGATCGTGGCCCTATACGGGGCCCCCGTATGGGCGGAGACTCTGGCGGCCCGCAACGTGGCTGCTCTAAACAGCCCGTTAAAGGCGATGGCCGTCAGAGTCATCAGGGGGTATCGCACGATCTCCGTCGAGGCGGCATGTCTCCTAGCCGGGACCCCTCCATGGGACCTGGAAGCGAGAGCCCTTGCGCTGCTGTACCAGTGGCGCAAGGAGGCGCTGGAGCGGGGCCATAGGCCGGAGCCCCGAGAAATCAGGGTTCAGCGGTCCCAGCTCCACCGGGAACTCATGGAGACATGGAGGGTACGACTTGAGCGCCCAAGGTGGGGGGAACCCACCATTGCGGCGGTGAGACCGATCATGAAGGAGTGGTTGGAGAGGGACCATGGAGACCTCTCCTACCGGATGTGCCAGATGGTTACCGGACACAAGGTTTTCGGTAAGTATCTGTGGCGCATCCACCGGGAGACAACGCCGCAGTGCCAGCACTGCGAGGATCCTGGCGAAGACACGGCGCTCCTGGTCCTGGGCGTGGACGTTCTCTCGTTGGAGACCATGGTGAGGGCCGCGGCGAGGACGCCGCAGACTCATCTACGCCCGGGACTACCGACCTCCATGATCGGGGCCTGAGGACGGCAGTTGGCCGACTCGCCGTCCTTACAGAAGCAGGCCGTGGCGGAGGCGTGTCGTGTGTGCCCTACACACGCCTGCCAACTCAACGAAGCGGGATAAAACCCGACCCCACCAGGCGAGGCCGCGGTGGCGGCCAAAGTCCGCCGGCAACCCTGGAGTTATCCTTTCGACGGCTTACCTGGGGTGCCCGGCAACGGACACTTGGGGAGGATACCGTGCGGTTTTAGTCGATACACGACATAACCATCCCCGCTAGCCGGCGGGGGGGTATCCGGAGGGACTTCCGCACGTAAAAAAAAAGCGTCGGTAGCTATGTGGTTAAGGAGTCGACCCTACGATCGATTATAAACTTTATTTCCTTTATCAAAAGTGCTACTAAAAGATCTTAAATAAAAGTTCCATCATTATTTGTGTTGCTACCATTCGTTGTTTTTCTACATATTGACGCACGAAACTGTACGCGGACCACCAGCGCCTCATGTGGCGTAGGATGAAAAATACCTAAACTCGTTGCATACCCTCGCCTTACATGGAAAAGAAAATATATATAACACTGCAGCAGCCACTGAGATTCCCGGCAAGACACAAGGTATTTTACATTGCCGTTCAAATATTGACTTCCATGTGAATTTTACATATATCCAGTTATAAATAGTTTTAAGTCTGGTAGAGAGGAATTCTATCAATATTATAAGAGAATTGTAAGTGAACGCCTAGTTCTCGTCCAACAGATGGATGAAGTAGATAATACGGGTCGTATCGAATTATCAACTTTACACATCTGTTGGACAATGTTACTTGTATATAACAATATTATTAATGTAGGCACTTATATAGTATACGAATTGATTGTGAAGCATTTACTATAATAACTTTTTAAAACATGCAGACTTAAAATCGGAATCAGAAATAGTCACATACAATGTGTACACATATTAACTTCAACTGCATCCAAATACCGTACTGTTATTGAGAATAACCTAACAGAACACAACAGACATTAATATATTTTTGGGGATTTTCTTTAGAAAAGCCCTATTGCTAAGGAGTTGTCGTCGACGTCGTCGTCGTTGCCAATTTTCTGTCACGGTTTTGGGTATGAAGGAGATGAGCTATCGAGTTGCTGTTTTCGGTAATAGATTCGTGCTGGGGTGAACCATTGCAAGATAAAAAAACGCAAATAATCGCAAAAAAATAATAATCGCAAAATCGAAAATCCCTTGTAATCGGCTGAGCTCGTCTCAGGAATTCAACTTGTTTAAATCTTGGAATCCAACCTAGGTTTTCACGCTCTCACGTAGACACCCAAGCAGTACTGAAAATATTCACATATAGTTCATAGCATAATAACTTTGAATCAATTCAACATATTCAATTGTGCATTGCATACCGTAAAATTAGCATTTCAACGAATAACTGATTAGGAAATAGCGGAATAAGAAAAATGTATTCGCTAAACTTGAACCAAATTGTGATTTTGTCATTGTTAGTACACGGTAAGTAGCTTAAATTGAATTATTACCATTTAAGTGATTTACAATTTCATTGATCAAAATTTCAGCCAAGCACTTTTTTTTTACGTGGACCCAAAACAGAGGAGTCTATGGTGACACTGAAACAACAAATATTACATCTACCTATGATTCCACTGAGGGCGTAGGGGGCCAAGTCTACCTTACCTGCAATCCGGTACACCTGCTGATAGACGAATGAGGCTCTGACTTTCCTTTGGGGGTTGGGAGGTCAGACGGCAGTCGCTCCCATAAAAGTCGTATATTCTGAACCAAAAGCACGAGAAGGAGCAAGGTTCAAAGATGAAAGTCTCGGATGCAACCGCTAACAATGCTAAGATGATAATGATGATGCTTCCACTGACAATAAAACTGAAGATAAAATCATAACGTTTACATATATTTATTTAACTTTTCAGTGAGTAATTGCCAGCGAAGGATTGTAAACGGAGAGAACGTAGGCGAATCAAAAAGATATGTGGTAAATATAATTATTTTCTTGCAACCTTGTACCTATCTTAAAGGGAGCTTTAGAATTATTCAGAGGAGGAGCAGCCGCATTGGCATTGCAGAAAATGAAGTAAGTTTCCACATTAGTTAGTTATGAAACTCTGCAGACTCAACACTCAGCAAGAATGCAATTCAAACTTACTCTGACTAAGATCTGAACATTGGAAATATTTCTCAAGTTAGTGAGCTCAGAATTAAGTGAAATATTATTGGTGTTATTGAATAGATCTATCTATCTAATGTCGCAACAGACGCAATAATATTCTATTAACAATACAAATCATAAAGGTGCTCAAGTTAATCGGGGTGCGAGGGATATGCTCTATGGGCAACCTTACACCGCGGCGTCTTAAGATCCGAGACGGCTTGCGGGTTTTAGTCAGTTCAAGCCCGACATAACCGCCCCGTCCGCATCCATCAGAAGGGATTTCCGCACGAAAAAAAAAGGTACTCAAGTTCATCATCATCTCAGCGTTGTGTCCCGATTGCATTCGTGGCGTTCACCTCAGAGCCCGGAGTCCGCATATTAACAATAATATCTAGGTAACCGAGCTTCACTCGGTTCTTTATCGACGTTTTCTAAAAATGAAATCTAGCTAGATCGATTTGTCGCCCCAGAAAAGCTAAATTTCATGAAAATCGTTGGAACCGTTTTCGAAATGCAGATTATATATCATCATCCTCCGAGTCTTCTCCCAACTAAGTTGGGATCGGCGTTTCAGTCTAACTACGAAGCGACTGAACTTCAATATTTTCCGTGAAGCCACTGCCATCTAGCCTCCACAACCCATTGGCGATATCAATATTCTGTAGTTAGACCATTTGTCGGACTTTTTAGGACTACCCATAACGACTGCCAAAGATGTTTGTATGGCAACCGGGACTTATGACTTAACGTCCTCTCCGAGGCACGGAGGGCTCAATGTATAAGAAAAATGGTCACCCATCCTAAGACTACCTTGGCTAGTGTTGCTTAACTGCAATATGTTTAGCTAGTCGGTTACCACTATAAATATATATATAAGAACTGCTCGGTTAAAGTTCTTAGATATAAGGTATGTAAAATAAGTGTAAAAGTCTATTGGCAGGTGTATCTAATCGAAGCACGTATATCACCAATGGAATATGATGAATGGATGTGTGGTGGTGCATTAGTTACACCTGAGTTCATAGTTACATCAGCTGCTTGCATAGAAGATGTTAAACATTTGTACGCAATTGCTGGATACGATAAATATGTTCCAAAGGAAGAAATTCATAAAGATCCATGCACCAGCAAGATGAAAAAGAAAATTATTTTAACTTGTGTACCTAAGTGTAAGTATATGTTTATTATTAAGAAAGAAAGAAATAAAGCAATTTTCTGTGTCTATATATTTCCATTTTTCCTTTAGTAGTTACAAATCACTTGTTGTTAACTACTATAAATTACATTATTTATGTTATTGAATTTTAATAACGGTTACAACTAATCCTATTTTAATACTGGTTGAAAAAGGAAATAAATTACCGGTCGGAACTGTATTTAAACTTACCAGTAGTATGGATTCACCGGTAGAAAAATTACCGCTTGAAAGTGGAAGTACCCCAAAAACAGTACATGAGACCCTATGACGCCACATAAACTCATTCAAGTTTTTCTGAGCATCATTCATCGATATTCAGTTACAATAGTAATAAGTAGGTACACATATTGCGAGAGAAGATATGATATTACACCCGAGTTGGCCATCTCGAAACCAGAGATGGCCGTGGGTCAGCCGGGGTGCAAGCAAAATGCCTTATGGGTCACCTTACACCCCGGCGGTCTGAAGACTCCAGACGGCGTGCGGTTTCAGTCGGTTCGAATCCGACATAGGGGGGGGGGGAATCAGGTGGGATTGATGTACCACAGTATGATGTTTTGTTTACAAGTAAGCTAGATAAGGTACATAGTGCCTTACTCCCTCACACACTTTACTTTCATAGCAATGGAAAAAGATGCGTAGCAAATACGGTCCAAACTCCAAAAAAACAAATCCAAACACCGAACGGGCGTTACTTTATATATAATGATAGTGGTGAATACAGATTCTGAAAAAAAAAAGTCATTTAGCCTTTTTTTGGTTACGGATTGCTTCGGAAGCCAACAAAGAGGTGGGTATGTCGAACTAGAACCGACTTAATCAGCACGGTGTTGACTGCATGGCCGATTAATTTGCTGCGCCCTAGGAAGGTGCTTCTGATGTACTAAGTCCCATAATTTTTATTACTGAGCCATAAAATGAAGTGACTACTCCTCGTTCTAGGTTCGATACTGAAATTCTCTTTACGTTTTCAAATAATATCTCACGTCAGTTAAATGTAACTAAAGGAATCTTCCAAAGGGTCATACATTAGTAGAACAAGAATGGTTTGTTAATGAAGTAGATGAATGTGACTATTAGTGGAGTAAAATATTTATTCTTGGCGCAATTTGAAATGATTTGGCTAACGCATTGTTTTTAATTTTAGCATACGAGTTGGAATATGCAAAACTGGAGAAGTGGTCTTTCATAGATATAGGTGTAGCCAAAGTGGAATCACCTTATAATTTGGAGGACAAAGAATTTGAAACTTTATGCTCCTATATTCCAAAAATAATTAACATCAATTTTGAAATTAAGTATCAAGTTGAAGGTATAGATGCTATAGCATTAGGTTGGGGGCATAAAAATAAGTGGCGATCGGTAAGAATTGTTTCCGTAATATTGTATTTTCATACGACTATTTATCATCAATAGTATTATTCCGTAAAATATAACTTCGTTGTCGAGTCTCACTTGGATGAGAGATTTTCCTTTCGGGGTTAGGAGATTAGACAGCAGTCGCCTCCGTAAAGGACGGAATAAACAAAAAAAATAAAAAAATTGAGGAACCAAAGAGTGGACCCCGGGCTCCAAAGTGCAAGCTTTGGATGCAACCGGTATTGGCGCTCGGATGAAGAAGAAGAATCAGATTGCGAAGATGGAATGAATCACCATAAATTGACCTTTTCTCGCTACATTAAAAAAAAAGTGATATATTTTTCGTAGGAAGGTGATAAAAATACCTATAACAATGTTGTACTGCAATACACTTCTATACTACTCGCTGATAAAGAAAAATGCAAGAAAGAGTATGAAAACTATGCAGGAATGGCTAAAGTTATAGATACGTATATGATATGTTCTATAGAAGCAGGCAATATTGATTCAAAGGGTACTCTGAAATTAAAAAGTAAACCTACAGCAAACGGTTGCCCAGGTCATGAGGAAAAAATTGTAAAACTTATGGGCTTTGAGAGTAAATCGGTGAGTAATTAGACTAAAATTTTCTGGAAGAATGATAAAATAAGCACACACACACATTAGAAATTCGAAGTATGAGAGTGATTTTTGAGTGGTTCTTTTAGTAGTGGTAGTACTTTGAGTTTATACAAGGCATATAAATTTAGCATAATAGTTATTTTGAATGAAATATGTCAAAAAATAAACGCAATAACAGCTATTGTTGAGCATATTAAAATCGGGATCTAGTCTTTTTTGGTGCCTCGCCTCTTCATATTATTCCGACCTTATTTATTTCAATTGGATGTTGAAATTGATTCGAAAAGATGAATTTATTATTAATATTTATTTATTTTTTATTTTTAGCAAGAGGTAAGATCGTGACCATAATTTATTTAAAGCAATTCAAGTGTATGAACTGAAAAGTTTTTAGGGGGGTTTTTACGTTTTTGGGTGTATAAATAATTATACAATTAAGCCTAATAGCACTGTAAGTTGGCATCAATCAATTCTATTGGAAATAGTACACAGAAAATAACATGGTAACACAAAACACTGATTATATACCACTTTTAGTAATTACAGAGAAAAATAATTATTGCAATATATAGATTTATGTTCGTTTCAAATATACTAAACCTAAAAGAACAATTTTTAGTGCGAACCTGCCGTAGAGGCAGATGATATGAATTGGATAGAAAATACTCGGAAAAGAAATCCTGATAATGACACAACAAATAGTGATACAAATATTTCAAATACTACTGTGAATCTTGAAAATAAAACAGATAATACACCAATCAATCTGGAACCAATGAGAATAATGAATACAAGACGAAATGGAATTTGCCAAGTAAGTACATAAGCTGCAGGCCTGCTACTTTTTTGTTTTTTTTTTTCGTGCGGAAATCCCTTCGGATATGTCGGGCTTGAACCGACTAAAACCGCACGCCATCTCGGGTCGTCAGACGCCGGGGTGTAAGGTAAGGCATTTCCCTCGCAACCCGACTAACCCAGGGCCATCTCTGGTTTCGAGATGGTCCCCTCGAGTTTGGGAACCTAAATATAAAACCCATCTTGCCCCGGAAAGGAGGGGGGGGGAGGGTGGTTGTCGCCCCACCGCCCCGGCCTGCGTCTGTTGGGGTGATAGGCGGCCGCTGGGGTGACAGGTGGCCTGCTGGCCTGCTACCTCACGTTTAAGGTTGATGCCAATAATTCTTAACGCTTGAAAATATGTCAATATCAGCCGCAAAAAAGAAATAAGAGCAGCAGAAAGCGAGAGAGAGAGAAAGAAAGAAAAAAAAAACAGTTCATATTTTTATCAACATCGCGCAGCCACAAAAGCTATCACATAATGTAATATATTTTTGTGTAATAATAATAGTTACGTTTTTATATTCAGAATGACCATGGTGGGCCTATCGTGACATGGATTGGAAGCGAAGAATATCTTATCGCTGTGGCGTCAGTGTTTAAAGTATCAAAGGATATGGAGTGCACACCACCCTTTCTTTACACTAGTACAGAGTGCAACGGAGCTTTCTTGGCTTGTGTTTTAGACTTGGATAAAAATGGAGCCGAAAGGCAAGTACTCTTTGATCACTTCATTTCACCAAATCTCATTCTTCGCCCGAGCGCCAATCCTAATTGCGTCCAAAGCTTGCACATTGAAGCCCAGGGTTCACTCTCCGACTCTAGGGACCCAAACTGTAATCGTGTTTCAACACTGTTTTTTGAAACTGTTTTAGAAGAAATCTATTTATAAATGTAACAGATACGAAAGTGTACCTTATTCAAAGTGGTACGTTTTATATATGTGTTATAAGTGTAACAGAAATAACGTCCTAAAGTACATGGGGGTGTATAAAATACCTTTATTTAAAAAAATTAGACTATAAATATGATAGGATAGTAAATTTGGCAACGTAAAATTTCGGTTAACACTTGTTAACAGATTAATATCTGTTATATATATATATATATATATATATATATATATATATATATATATATATATACAAATATATATATATATATACATTCTGTATACTAAGTATCGGGAATTTGTCAATAAAACAAAAAATACAAATTATTCATCTAAATTTATTTTATCGCCTTCAAAGTAGGCCCCATCGCTTGCAATACAACATCTCCACCGCTTCACCCAGTCTTCCATACATTTTTCATAGGCTATTTGCGGTATGGCCTTTAGCTCATTCAGCGAATTTTCTTTTATGGCTTCTATCGACTCAAAACGTTTTCCTCGAAGTGGTAATTTTAACTTGGGAAATAAAAAAAAGTCAGACGGAGCCATATCAGGTGAATACGGTGCTTGGTCGAGAACTTTTGTTGAATTTTTCGCTAAAAACTCTTTCACTATAATGGCTGTGTGTGATGGTGCATTATCATGGTGCAGCATCCATGAGTTGTGTCGCCACAAATCTGGACGCTTTCGGCGGATACTCTCACGCAAACGCTTCATGACGCCTATATAATATTCTTTATTCACTGTTTCTCCCTCTGGAAGGAATTCGGAGTGAACCACACCACGGTAGTCAAAAAAAACTGTCAGCATGACCTTGATTTTGGAGCGACTTTGCCGCGGTTTTTTGGGTTTCGGCTCGTTTTCGAGACGCCATTCTGAAGACTGTTGGCTTGTTTGCATGTCATACTCATAAACCCATGTCTCGTAGCCAGTAATTATACGTTTCATAAAGGTCGGATCCGTAGAAGCTCGGGAAACCATGTCTTCAGCGACATGCTTTCGCTGCGCTTTTTGAACAAAATTGAGCTCTTTTGGAACTAGTCGAGCGGCGACGCGTTTCATGCCTAAAATGTCAATGAGAATATTGTGGACAGACTTAAAAGATATGTTCACCTCACTAGCCAACTCTTGCAGACTCATACGTCGATTTTCGAGCACTAGCTTCTTGATTCTGTCGATGTTTTCTTTGGTCGTAGCGGTTGAAGGTCTACCAGAATGAGGTAAGTCTACTACTACTTCTCGGCCTTCTTTAAAAGCCTTATACCATTCATAAGCCCTTGTTTTCGATATACACGATTCGCCGTAGGCATTTCGCAACATTTTTAGTGATTCACCACATGAAATATCATTCGAAACACAAAATTTAAGGCACACTCTTTGTTCAACAATATTTTCCATTGTAAAAATCGCCGAGGACTCAAAACTATGACCAACAAAAAGTGTAGTTTAAAACAAATTGAATGACAGATCCCGATCAAATTTTGCGCGCTAAATCAGTACAGTGCTACCAACATGCAGTAAAAAAATTAGAACAACCTCTTTTACGCGGGTCTTTTTATTGACATATTCCCGATACTTTTTCCACAGAGTAGTATATATATATATAACTGTTACACAATTGAAAGTGGTGACGATTGACATATTCAATACCACATTTATAAGTGTTACACTTTCATTCTGTAACCTTTCATAGTGTAACCCATATAATTATGTAACCTTTATGAATGTATTATAAAGTCATTGCCCTACTCCTCTTTTAAATGATTTATTTAAGGAATGAATTAATTTAATTATTTAATTAATTAAGGGAAATCTGCACTAGAGTCTCGTACGTCAATCAGCAACTGTGCTTATAAGTGAGGTTGGTTGGGGCCTAGAAGATTTTGGTGTGGTAAGGCCCCATTTATTTACGATTACAACAGATCTTTTATCAAGCTATGATCTGACTAGCGACCCTTTTAAGACGCTCAGGAATAATCATTTGAGTTGCTATATTTATGCTAATGTTTTCCTATTTAGGCGTACTATATGCAACGCCCCGCCTTCAGAAAAGGGATTCGATACAATAGAAACTCACATATCATGGAAATACCATCCTGATGGGTAAGAATATTCATTAATGTATAAGAACTGAAATGCAAAGAACTTAAGGAAACAATTTAAAAAATATTTGTTCCTCTGAAGACGAGCGTCTTCGACGAAGATGAGGCGTAAGGTGGAGGACCCGGTGATATGGTGTAGATTCTGGTGGTATTGATCAATAATAATAATGTTGTAATATTACAACATTACAACAACCTTTAATAACAATTATTCTCATCTATCCAAAACCAGGTCCATAGTTTCCATAGTAGGTTAAATATACATTGCCGACATGCTATAAAAATAACCACTTAGTGTGTTATTTGGTATGTACCTGTAAGTAATAATAGTTTTTTTATTGTTATTTTACTTTGAAGGCCATCAGACAATGAACGGGTTAATGGTACTTCAATAAATTCAACATCAACGTTATCAAATTTAAGGTAAGGAATCTTAAAACTACATCATTTTCCTGCTCTTATGAGCATATTTACTTACTTGCAGTTATCGCAAATATTTACTCACTTCCCAGCCATCTTTATCTTTCAGAGAGTTCATACATCTTAAATTAGGTCTTCCTGTCCCCTTGTAACCGTCTACTTTCGTACTTAATGGCTTCCTAACGACATTACTTTCATCGCATGTTGTACAAGTGATTTTCTCGTAACTTTTGTGTTTGGTGCAACTTTCAAACTTCCTCTAATGTACTCATTCTTTTTCTTATTCACATTTTAGCGTTCGCAACTTGACTACATGCAGTCTTTTTACATCCGCTCCCTTTCATCCTCCTTTCATTCATCTCCTTAACGAGCGTGCTTACTGATATATTCAGAATCATTCTTATCCTATTTTTTTATTTCTTGTTGATTACTTACATTTGGGCAGCACGGTACACAAGAATTATATAAAAAGGAAGAAAGAAAGTTAGTAAAGCATCTTTATCACTACATATTATAAAAAAGTCCTCTGCCTCACATGTCTGTCTGTTCGCGAAAAACTCAAAAACTACTTTACCGATTTTCATGCTGTTTTCAATAATGTTAACAGCATGAAAGGAAGGTAGAGTGGTTCTCGAGGAAGGTTTTAGTATATAATTTGTTAAGTTTTTGTATATGTTGGCTAAAATATAATGATATTTGTTGGAGATGTCGAAAAAAAAATAGCTGTCTGGGAGCTTTCATAGAAAATGTTACCCTTTGTAAACCCTTTGAGATATAAGAAAATGATGTATGGTGGAATTGTATATCTTATATACGTTGTGGTGGTGGAATAGGCTCCATGGGTAGCGGGAACGGGATCACAATTGATCAAGCGAGTGAAGCTGAGGGCAACAGCTAGTCTAGAAAAAATCGTAAACCCCAGTGTAATAACATAAAAGACTGATATTTTCCTGTCAGAGGCGGTCTCTCAGTTACTTCACGCCATGTCTTTCACGCAATTATTTATCTTTTCTTGGGCTCCTATATCCCTCTACAGTCATAGTCTGAACCTTTCTGACAATATTACTTCGTTTCCTCTCTTCCATAACATATCACTATGAGTGTACAAATAAGGTTTTTTTTTGTAATGCCGATGATATGAGGAAAGTCATTTGTGAAACCACTATTTATTTATTTTTGCAGGCCTTCGGATAGCACACTAGTTAACGTGCTAACAACTCTAGCAGCTAAAACAGTAAAGCAAGATGCCGAAATTAGGAAAGTATTTTATCTATCTAATAAGTATAAACGAATAAACTCCTGTTGGAAACCGCTGTAACGATTTTGCTAACATGGTTTTACCTTTACATTAATATAAAGGTGTCTTTCCTGAAACAAAAAAAAATCTATTGCAAATAACATTTATTACTTTTACAGTGTGTTAGTTTAATACATAAATTTAAAACAATTTAAAATATTAAAAGCTTATTCGAAGTGGTCTCCATTGGCTGCAATACAGTCATTTACACGTTGAAGCCAGTAGTTATCAATAGAACCACGCACTCTTTCCATGGGAAAATTCTTCACTGCCAATCGTATGGATTGTTTTAGGGACTCCAAAAGATTATTTCGTTTACAGCAAGCCGTACTCACTAAAACTGACCATAAATCATAATCCAGCGGATTAAGATCGGGACTAGACGACGGCCAGTCTTCAGCTCTGAGGATGTCCGAAACGTTCGTTTCCAACCAAGACTGCGTAGACCGAGCTTTATGACCCGGCGCCGAGTCTTGCTGGCAAGAACATTCTTGGTTATTGAACATGGTGCTGCTAAGGGGTTTCACTACCTTCTCAAGAATGGTATCTTGATACACTTGTGCCGATGTTTTGATACCTTTTTCACAAAAGTACAGCTCAGCCACTCCTTCAAAGCTAATACCCCACCAAACCATCACTGAATGCCCACGTTGCACTCTGTCGACTAATTGGGAAGCTTCCTTAGAGCTGTCAGCATAAATACGGTCATTTTGTTTGTTAAAATGTTGCTCAATTGTAAAAAATTTCGCATCCGTAAACCATTTATTTCTGTGACCTCCCTTTGCGTACCGCTTCAGTAGTTGTTTCGATTTTACCACCATATTCTTTTTTAAATTATCAGTTAAGAAATGACCAGTACGCCTCTTATAGGCTGCAAGTCCTAATTCATCTATTAAAATACGCGACATGGTTCTAGGTGCTATCTTCAACTCCCGAGATAAAATCTTTTGCTTTCGGACAGGATTTCTTCGAATTCTTTCCCTTACTGCTTTGACCACCTTTTTCGTACGAACACTACGTAGACGGCCAGATATTTTTCTGTCACAAATGAAGGAGGTCTCATTGTACCTATTAATAACCCAGTACACAAACATTTTACTAATACCAAGCGTATGGAGAATTTAAAAAATTTTAATATCGCAAAATATTGTACAATGTATTGGCGCCAATATTTGAATTTAATTGGAAGGTAACACTGTTATCAGATACTATTATTACATCTTAGAGAAGAAGCGATAGAACACTTAAGTGTTATATTAAAACAATTAGTTATTATGAGCGTTATAATAATAGTCTATCTGAGCAAAGTTAACATTGCTAATAACGTGCCCTTTACTTTGAATTAAACGTCATTGAACGTTTAGTACGGAAAAGGATTTATCATATTTATGTGCAGTTTGTCTGAATAAAACTGATTATTAAAACTCCTTTTTCCTTAATACAGTTACAGGTTATCAGATAACGACCGGGTTAACGTGTCTTTAATGAATGCAACTACGTCAATACATGAATCTTCCATAAAAATGATACAAGACACCGAAAGCAGGTTAGTACTTTAATACACAGAGTCTAATCCCAAGTCTTATACTACTCATTGGAATTACTTTTCACTTAACTTCAGTGACACTCACAAGATAAAGACGAGTCGATTGACGTGAGAATCATAACATCGACCAACCCGCTAACGAACTCAAAAGGAACAAAGATACATAGACTGTCAAGGATAATCCATTGCGAGTTGCCCCTTCAGGCAAATAGAAGAAACAACGAATAAAGAATATTGCAAGAGGGCCAACTGCCTACTGTACCGCCGCTCGCGGTCTGTGCCCTATTTCCGAACGAATGGCAAGACGTGCTCAATGTGATGCCAAACCGTGGTCGAGTGCTTATTTTTAATGGTATAAATATTGTATGTTTGCAGGGTACCAAGCAGCGAACGGTTTAATACGCCTTTACTTAAAACCATAACACCATTATTAACCAAAAAATAAATTTATATTTATGTTTATTTTTTGGGTCTTATTTTGTTGCAAATGATAACCTTCGTCAAATTATGTTTCTTGAGTCCATATTTATTGACCTAGAGGTGCGCGACTAAATAATTGGTAATTATGCGATTGGAAACCGTATTTAGGAACAATACATTACACAATGGGCCAACGCATGCCAATGTTCGTCATATTTTCACTAAAAAAAAGTGTGCTATGACAAACATTAGCATACGTTGGCCCAACGTCATAGTATACTGTGAACTATTATCACAACATTGAACTAACGTAATATGTTTAAAATTACCGTAGTAATACAGACATTCTGTGGAAAATATCGCCATATGTACAGCGGGCTTCTCACACATGCAGATTAATTTCATATTGGAATTGATGGAATCCATTTATTCAAATTGCTTCACTTACCCAGAAAATGTGGGAAGTTTATTCGGTGTTCGTTATTTGAATTTGTCTTTATTAAGTGCAAGCATTTGTACTTGGCCTTAACCGCGTATAAAACGTAATGTTGTCTAACATATTATTTTCAACAACCACAAAAGTATTAAACCGACTTCAAGAAACCTATAGAACCACTGTAATGTGAAAGAAATCGGTGCTCTTTCTTTTTGAATTCGATTATAAACCACAGGGTCTTACATCCTGGGAGTTTATTGCCAGAGGCCCCATGTTAACCCAAGAAAGTCTCCAAGAAACCCGTAGTTGTCATCATTATAGCTTCTATATACACTGTTATGAAAAATTAAGGAACCTTTTTATAGATTCCAGCAAAGCATCTGGTCTGAATCGTGTTCTAAATGGATTTGACTAATTAACATCTTGTGTACGTGTAGATATATATCTAGATAGGTAGATAAGGAAATACTTCAGTGTTAAAGCAAGATGTAATTTTATTTATGATACTAGATACGTGAGTTATGAAATTCAATAGTAAAACTGATGTAATTTCGTGTGTCTTGGGTAGGGCCCTGAATGGTTTAGGTTCTCAATTAGATTCAAAAGGTGGCACTGCCATCGGGTTACAGGATTTATAGGAACTTTTGGCGTAGTGGTAGAGCCTACTGAGGTAGGCTTCGATCACCGCTTAGTGCAAATATTTGTATGCATGAATATGGTATATTTGCATTGGTTTTGAAATTTTAGAAACTGAATGTCTTCGATGTTGGAAGAATTTTTGAAATATAATTAAGAAATGGGTTGGATTAACTGAAATAAATAAAATGTAATTTCAATTTTTAATTTTAATACACCTCGTCCTACCCCTTCGGTGATACAGGCGTTAAGTTATGTAATGTTAAGATTTGTTTGTTCGTCACCGATAAACTCTGAAACTAATGAACCGATTTCCAAAAATCTTATACCATTTAGAATGCTACATTATCCTTGAGTATCATAGGCTACTTTTTATCCTGATATTCCTTTATATTCAGACTTACGCGTTTGGTTAAGCGTGCCGATGCTAGTTGTTGATATAATAACTAGCAGCTCTGACTATATTACTTCATATAACATCAGCCACGTCTCCCACCTCCCAATTAATAGCATCAGGAACCCATTATAGCAACTCTCCGCTCAATCTCCGAACGGCTCTACTATGGCTTACTGCACAATAACGTTAGCGATTACAGTATAGCATTCAGAGCTATGAAAGATTATGTGAGATTTGAAAATTCAGCGCTCGCTGCAGAACAAATTTACGAAATGATATATCCAAGTATTGAGTGTTTTTGGAGCCCCACGAAGATTCATTCACGGACAAGGGTTTGAAGTAGGCTTTCCTCTTGGGGTTAAGGGGTCAGGTGACAGTCGCTCCGAGTTTAATCTTATTTGGATTCTACAATTACAACTTTGTAAAGCCTTGACAAAAGGCTCTATTTCGTAGTTTCTAAATAAAATTAGTTTAGGTGATGATGCGTTACAACAGGAATATTCAATTTTTTTTGGGGGATTTAAGCATTTATTATCGAAAAACATATGGTCAATTGAGGGATGCGTCAGGTAAACATGCTTATGGTATTTACCTTCGATGTTTATAAGTAGATGTTCAAAAGACAATTTCCTAAACAGGCAGTTATTCTGTATTGATCTTCATAGGTAAACACACAAAAGTATTACACAATACAGAATAATTTATACTCAAGAACCAGTTAGAAAAAAAAAACGGTAAAAGGAGATGATGTACATGATGTTTATGGATCTGAAGAAGGCATGTGACCGGGTACCCAGAACTGTGGCCCAGGGTCAGTCGGGGTGCGAGGGATATGCTCTTTGGGCAACCTTACACCCCGGCGTCTGAAGACCCGAGACGGCGTGCGGTTTTAGTCGGTTCAAGCCCGACATAACCGCCCCCGCTAACCCATATCCGAAGGGATTTCCGCACGAAAAAAAAAAAGGGTAGGTACCCAGAATGGTTTGTTGTACGCGCTGAAAGAGAAAGTTGTGCCGGGAAAGTATTTAGAGTTGATCTGTACGATGTACTATCGATCAAGAACCTACATATGATCCGCTGCTGGCAACATTGACGAGTTCAGTGTAGCGGTAGGCTTGCATCAGGGCTCGAGACAGTTGTTAATCAGTAGAACCAAAACTGAGTATATGTTCGCTGATTTCGGCAGTCTCTCCAGTTTCACACCCATGGTCAGTCGGCTCCAATTTTCGATACCTCGGGTTTCTTATCAGGCCGATGTGAAAATTGATCGTGCAGTGAAGTACAGAATTGACGCAGGTTGTATGAAATGGCGGCAGGTCAGAGGTGATGTATGCGACCTGCAATTTCCCCTTAAGTTTTAGGGGAAAATTTAAAAGACCATGATCAGACCTGCCGTCTAGTATGAATCGTCATGTTCGGCCTTGAAAGCGACGGAAGAAAGACAAATGCATGGAGCGGAGATTTGAATATTAAGGTGGATGTGTGTTGTGACGCTAATGAACAGAATAAGCAATGAGTATATAAGAGGAAGTTTGAAAGTGCGACTGTGGTTGTATGGAAATATTATAAGATAAGATTTATTTAAAATAGATTTTCATAACATTCTGCTGTCTCCAGCGTACAAATATTAAAAGGTTTTGATCTTAATTTAAATTATGTCAGCATACAATAATAATCTTTACTCGTTTAAATGATAATAATATAGTCATAATAAAAGTTATATAATGATAAGATGTCAAACTATATGTTATACAAGTCAAAGTTCACAGAGTATGTTAATTTTGGAATCAAAACGTTCGCTTATTAAGAGACCTTCGCTGGGGAGAGATGAATATAATGTTGTAAAAATTAATGATATAAAATTAATTTGTAATTTAAATTATGTCAGCATACAATAATAATCTTTACTCGTTTAAATGATAATAATATAGTCATAATAAAAGTTATATAATGATAAGATGTCAAACTATATGTTATACAAGTCAAAGTTCACAGAGTATGTTAATTTTGGAATCAAAACGTTCGCTTATTAAGAGACCTTCGCTGGGGAGAGATGAATATAATGTTGTTAAAAAAACTCAAAGTATGAATGTCGAGGGCTTTAGGAATAGAGATAGGCCCAAGAAAAGGTGCATGGAATGCGTGAAAGAGGATATGGCACGGAAGGAAGTGACTGAGGAGATGGCATCTGACAGGAATGTAAGGAGGAGAATGACATGTTGCGCCCACCCCAAATAATTAGGACAAGAGCAGGTAGTTGATGAAAGTACTATACAATACAGAATAAATTAAACTAAAAAAAAATGGTAAATAGAGTGTCGTTGATGTTATAACCTTTGATATGTATTTATTGCTGGTAGTAACCCAAGTGGCTTTATTCCCATCTGATATATTGGTATACAAATAGAAACTTCTAGTCCAGTTGTTTAGGTAATTTTATCTAAAATTAAAATCCTAACTGGCTGTCGTCCAAAGCCTGCTACAGTTTAATTGGAGTTAGAAACTTACAGGCTATGTCGTCTGTTTTGAAATAAGAATTAAAAGTAATATAGGTTGAGAATTTCGTCTAGCAATTAACAAAATGATTGCGTTTTAATTCCAATTGTAATTAATTACAAATGGAATTTACCTTATAATCTTCAAAACTAATTATTAATTAGATTTGCACAAACATTTTTAGAATTTAATTGTGAACACTAAACTGTATATTGCATATTCTGTGAGACTGCGTACTGATGTACAACATAAATATGTATTTCATTTGTCAATAGTTATACCACCTTAATACTAGCTTTTTTTTAATTCCTTTAATCCTGCGGTCTGCCTTGTCTGGGCTACTGGGCATCTAACTGGTGGTTAAAATATTTATTTTCGGCATGGATGGAATACGCACAGTGGCGAACCCAAGGTATGAAGTCTTTTGAGATCTTATTCCACAATGGGAGGAAGTCCTGGGGAGCTCTCCTATTTAAGCGTAACACGAGTAAAATTATTAAAATTTCATATAATACTTAAGTGGTATCAAATTGTTATTTTAAGTACACTCCCACCTACCTCCGAGTGGTCGGACGTGTTGTTAGTAGTATTATAATTTAAATATTAAAATAAATTGCAAAGAAACCAATGGTTACTAAGTGTAATGGCTGCAGTGCCGTGCTTTACGATATTTCCTATATGGAATGTTCGCAATCAACGTGTAAAAAGTTATACCACCTGAAGTGCCTGGCAATCACCACAGAGAAGTTTGAAGAGCTATCCGAGGAGTACAAGAGTAACTGGAAGTGTCCAGAATGCGTCAGCAATACTCCTAAGACCGGTAACTCCGATACACCTGTACGCATGAACTTGAACATGTTGAATAAAACGTTCACACCGAACTATGTAAACACTGAACGCGGTAGTCGCCCTACAAAGGAAAGAGAGACATGTATGACCGATACTGAGAGACAATTGCTAACGGAGCTGCGGGAGTTTCGGCGGGAAACGGCAATACGGTATGAGGAACAAAAAAAAGATTACGAAAAATTACAGCGAAGATTCATTGACACAGAAACTGAGCTAAAGGAATTAAAAGACATTATGAAGGTAGTACAAATTAAAGTGAACGGTGTCGATGAACTACAAAATAAAATAAACATATTGGAGGAAAAAAATCAACGTCTGGAGTCTCATCTCACCATGATTTCAAATACCAATAGCATAAATAATGTTAAGAAATCAATAGAGTCATCGGTATCATTCGCAAAGGTAGTACAGAGCAATAAAAAAATAGTGGGTAATTGTTCGCAAGCAACACAGTGGGTGGCCACAAAACCAGCAAACCCAGTTTGTTCTAATAGTGAGGTACACCTACAGGCAACGAATAGCGGTGAGAGTTTAACAGAAAAAAAGTCGGTGGAGATGGCAGAAGGAGATAGTTGGACCATTGTTAATAATAAAAAGAACCGGTACCCCAATCGAGAAGTGAAACGAGGAGGCAGCACTAATATACTCGAGATACAAGGGATGGAACGGAAAAAATATTTACATATCTGGCGTCTTCAGAAGGGAACTACAGAAGAGAGTATTGAGAAGTATGTCAAGAACGTACTACTATGTGGAAAGGAAATATCATTAAAAGTCGAAAAAATAAAACACAAGACAGAGAGAGATTATGATTCATTCATTATAGGGGTGCCAGAAAGTCTGTATGATATATTATGTAGGCCAGAAAGTTGGGCTGTAAATATTGAGTTTTGTGAGTGGGTGTGGTTTCGCAGATCAAACAGCAAGCCAAAATAAATCTAGTAAACAGATTGAGATATTCTACCAGAATGTGAATGGACTTCGTACAAAGTTAGATAAATTTTGTACAGGCGTGGCATCATCATCAGCAGATTTGATTGCCGTTACGGAAACGGGTTGTAACGAATCCATACAGGATGCTGAAATGATACCGCCGGGATATAACATTATACGCTGTGACCGTACGGATGGCCGTAAACAAGGCGGCGTGTGTCTTGTGGCCACACCGTCAGTCGAAATACGTCCTCTAGGACCGAGTGACGTGAATATTGACGCGCACGTATTCGAGCTAGTTAGTGCTACGGTTTACCAAAGTAATCGATTATTGTTCTTATTGTGTGTTGTTTATATCCCTCCTAATAGTGCTGATAATGAATATTTATTACTGTTTAAAATTATTGAAGATTTTTGTAATAAGTACAAGGACATTTTAGTAATAGGGGACTTTAACCTATATTCGTGTTCATTAAATATTATTAATTATTATGAATACTTTATAACTTACTGTGGATTTGCTCAGAGTAACAATATAGGTAACAAAAACGATCGGCAGTTAGACCTAGTGTTGAGTACGTTCGCGGACAGCCGGGAAGTGAGTGTGCGAGTGGCTACAGCGCCACTGGTGCCGGTGGATGGGCATCACCTGGAGGTGTCGGTGAGGTCAAGCGGTTCCCGCTTAGCACGGCGTGAAAATGTTTCTCACAACGACGCCGAAGGCTTGGCGGCCTCCGAGGCGAGTACGCGTAGCTTCTCAGGTTGGAATTTTAATAAAGCGAATTTTTTATCGTTATACTCACAACTTGCAACAGTAGATTGGTCTCAGATGTATAATTTAAATTTAGAAGTGAGTATAGATTATTACTATAGCATATTTAACTCAATAGTGGATGACTGTGTACCAAGAAAAAAGCGAAGTAGTGTTCACTCGAGGTACTGTTATCCCGAGTGGTACACTATTGAAATAATTCGCGACATAAGAAAGAAGGCCAATCTTCATAAAAAATATAAAGCGACGGGAACGAGGACTGATTACGAAGCGTTTGCCGTATGTCGAACAAAAGTAAAAAATATGATAGCACTGGCACGGGAACAGTATCAGAACCGGGTTCAGAATCAGCTGCAAACCGACCCAAAGTCCTTTTGGAGTTATATTAACTCTAAAAGGGGTAGCAGGAGTTCGCCTAAAATTCTGAAAGATGGCAAAATGTTAAAAACCGAAGAGTGTGCAGGGGCTTTCGCAGAATATTTTTATTCCGTTTACAGCGATAAGCGACCCGAGCTAAGCGTAAACACGGCTATCATGGAGGCGAGTGCCATGCACGGGGTCGATGCGGCGCGGGTGCACGTAGGCCGGTTACATTTGGACGAAGTGCTAAGTGCGCTTCATAAGTTGAAACCGAAGAAATCGGTAGGGCCTGATGGTATACCGCCCTATATTTATAGAGATTGTCGTTGGGTACTTGCTGAGCCATTGCTTCATATCTGTAATTTAAGTCTGCAAACAACAGTATTCCCCGAAAGATGGAAAATAACCCGTGTTGTTCCAGTACCAAAAACGAGGTCAGGCGGAAGGGTGGAAGAGTATAGGCCAGTGGCGGTGCTGTCTACTCCCGCTAAGGTGTTTGAGTCTGTGGTTCAGAAACATATATTGGGGCAAGTGAGCCCGCAGCTCACAGAAGCTCAGCACGGATTTCGACCATCTAGAAGCACCACCAGTAACCTTCTGTGCTACATGGCCGATTTAGTTCCGGCGGTGGACGGGGGAGTGCAAGTTGATGCCGCTTATTTTGACTTCCGCAAAGCATTTGACGTAGTCGATAATGACGTGCTGTTAAGGAAGTTAGCTGGTATCGGTTTCACTCCACATCTACTGAGTTTCTTTGCTAGCTACATGACAGATAGGCAGCAGTATGTCGAGTACGCCGGTGTCGTATCACAGCTGTATAATACTTGGTCTGGTGTGAGTCAGGGCAGTAACCTCGGACCTTTGGAGTTTATCATTATGATTAACGATTTGCCCAAAGTGATAAGGGACTCTAAATGTTTATTGTTTGCTGACGACTTAAAGCTATATTTAGATATTAGAAGTGTGAATGACTGCCAAAAATTGCAGAATGATATTAATAGGGTAGTATCTTGGAGTAAGAATAATCGTCTGCAGTTTAATACCTCAAAATGTGTTGCAATGACATTCTCTCGCGCGCATGCTCCAGTACTACACAGCTACAACATAGAAGGAGACCCAATGGCTCGGGTTACAGATGTGCTGGATCTGGGAGTTCAATTCGACATGAGGCTGACGTTTCGTGATCACATCGTTAAGATTTGTAAAAAAGCATTTAGAAATTTGGGATTTTTATTACGAACAATTAAGGAATTTACAAGCATCAGAGCAATAATCACATTATATAATACATTAGTTAGAAGTCAGTTAGAATGCAATGCGGTCATCTGGAGTCCACATGAAATTAAATATAATCTCATGTTGGAGCGCGTTCAAAACAAATATGTGAGATACCTATATTTAAAATATTATGGAGTTTACCCTTTTTATCCTTTATTGTATCCAACACTATTTATATTAGGTATGGTTGGATATAATGAGTTGAGGGTAAGGAGGGAGCTAGCATTGGCCATATACCTATTTAAGGTTATGCGTGGAAAGGTCCAAAATCCGGATATACTGGTGCGAATTAATATATTCGTTGCGGATGGGTACGTGGGTAGGCGCCGGAGACCGCAGCTGCTTCAGTTGCCGAGCGGGCGCACTAACCTGCTGAAGGAAGCGCCGCTGACGCGGGCTCTCCGGACGCTCAACGCCGTTTCGCAAAGTGTTGACCTGTTTTGTTGCTCTCAGAGTGAGTTTACAGACACAGTAATGTATATTATATGTTACAGATAGGGATAGATATATAGTATAAACCTAATTAGATTACCTACTCTGTTGTATTAGGGTGTACCTGTAAAGATAGATGTAGAAGAGATAATAAATAAATAAATAAATAAATAAATATTTTTATGCTTCATAATAAGTATATTATTTTTATTTTGAAACACAGAACAGTAATAATACTAAATAACACTAACAGTAATAAACTGATAAAGTTAATCACAAGCACAGCTGTTCTTTTTACGTTTTCTAAAAATGAAACATAGCTGGATCGATTTATCGCCCCAGAAACCCCCTGTATACAAAATTTCATGCAAATCGTTGGAGCCGTTTCCGAGATTCAGATTATACTTATATTACATTATACTTATATTATATATACACAAACACACACATGTATATATATATATATATATATATATATAAGGTGTCACAAAATTAGGTCTCTGAATTTGGTGTGAGATGAATTGGTATCGACAAAATATGTATTTGAAACAAAAAAAATATCAGGTAAAAAAAAAAAAAAAAAAAAAAAACACCACCAGCGACCAGCGTCACGTGAAGCGACGAGCCCGTGACGCACGTGGTAGGCGTGCAATCCTTCTCCTCGCAGTATTCTCCAAGCGGATTTTTTTTATTTTTTATCGTGCGGAAATCCCTTCGGATACCCCCCCGCGTGCCAGCGGGGGCGGTTATGTTGTGTGGGAAATACCTAAATCGCAACCAGCGTCACGTGTGCTCGTCGCGTCACGTGACACTGGTCACTGGTGGGGTTTTTTTTTCATTTTTATATTTTTTATATTATTTTTATTTTTTATTTTACCCGATATTTTTTTTTGTTTCAAATACATATTTTGTCGATATCAAGTCATCTCACCAAATTCAGAGACCTAATTTTGTGACACCTTATATATTGTATATAGCTATATAAAAAAAAATATATATATATATTACCATATATACCATATATATATGGTAGTAAGTACGGCTTTGCCCGGGAATAAAGTCATAAAAATCCTATAACCCGATTGCACCGCCACCTAACGGGTCCAATTGTTAAACAAAAATTAAACTTTAATATTTCATTTTTTGCTTTTTACTTCAAAAGTTAAGCACATTCCATATAATGAATTTCCATATTACCGTTCATCCCTTATTTGCCACCTTAGGGATACAATTTTGAAAAAAAAACGCCGGTACACGTGAAGCAAGTATATAAAATTTCAAGTTTGAATATCACGGATTTTTCATAAAACCGTTCATTGCCTATTTTGCCCCCTTAGAAGTAAAATTTTGAAAAATCCTGATACACGTGTTCATGTATTTCTAACCAATGACTTATATATACTTATTATAAATTTCATGCTTCATGCAACTTCAAAAGTAACGAACTTCCCATATAAACTTTCTACCCTATTTCACCATCTTAGGCGTAAAATTTTGAAAATGATGATATACATGTTCATATATTTCTAACCAGAAGCAGGTGTATGAAATTTCGTGCTTCTAACTTCGAAAATGACGGACTTCCAAACAAACGTTTGTCACGTCGCAAGGGTGGCGCCTACTAAAAAAGACAAGGCAACCTCTATGCTGGTAGATTAGATAAGTAAACGGAGGCAGGGGTTTAACCGGTCTAATTAGCAATGAGAAAAGAGGGGTTTCTACCGCCATTCTATCGGTCGCTACCGGCTAGGTCGCACTAGTGCCTAATACACTATTAAATTTAAATATAGTACCTACCTAGTATATGATAATAATATAATATGATTTAATAAATATAATATAATATAATATAAATAATAATATAATAATAAATATATAAATATTAACAATATTGATAAGTGTTGTGTGTTCCCGCTGGGGTGAGTTGCTTCCCTAATAATTATATTACCCATCAGCTGTTCTCTTCCTAGTACTTTTGGGGGCTGCTTAGCGCAGATTAGCACGGGAAGGGTTCTGCGCTGGCTAGGGTCTCTCAACGCACAGGAGCCTCCCTAATGTGCTCGGTCTGCGTTCCAGGATCCACCTCCTACCTCGTCGGCTACCTGCCCGCTAACTTGGCTGCCAGTCTGGAGCTGGTCGCTGCTGGTCCATTACTTATACGGCCTCGCCACCTACGGTCTCACCGGATCTGGACCAGACACAGAGGAGACTCCGCACCCTCGACAGGCCAGTGCCTTCACTTAATTGTGCTTTTTATTGTAGTCGGAGTGGGCGGAAGTGGACAATATATTATTGCATACTATCTATATAGCGTTTAATTTTAGAACCCACTGCCTACCTCTCTGTGGCCTGCCAGGAGGCTACACGTTCATCCCTTATTTTGCCACCTTAGTAGTAAAATTTCCAAAAATCCTTTCTTAGTGGTTGCCTACAACATGAAAAAACGTACTGCCGAAGAGTAAGTTTAGTAATTATATATGTGTAGACATAGAGATAGATATAAGTATAGAGATATAGAATTGAAGAATTGCTCGTTTAAAGGTATTAAATAGATACATACACATTATACTTGTCAAGTAATGCTTGAGAGCAGATTGTGGAATATGAAGTTGGTATTTAAACATCACGTCTGCGGGTTTTTAAAACGGTTTGTCATTTTTATTTTATTAATCCGTCTTTAAAATAATAAAAGCAGCCAAGTGCGAGTCGGACTCGCCCATTAAGAGTTCCGTAGCAGCAAGTCACATGATTATGTTTTTATTTTATTTTATATTTGAGTTGATTGAATGAGAGGTTTATAAGGTAATACATCTACTTACCAAGTTTCAACATCATAGTTCTTATAGTTTCGGTAAAAAGTGGCTGTGACATACGGACGGACAGACAGAGACATGACGAATCTATAAGGGTTCCGTTTTTTGCCATTTGGCAGCGAAACCCTAAAAATGAAAAGAACAACACAAAAAGGATTGACAACACTGCATAAGTGAGTTGGTTGTAAGGCGATTAACACACGGCACTGCGTAAAGCGGATTCGTAGTGGTGTCCCGTGCGGTACGGCGATTTACGTGCCGCTCTGCGCGGATAGACTTAATGCAGTTTTGACCAGACCGATTACAAATACTGTCAAGCTTGGTTCCTAGCTATTCGGCGAACGGTGTGTGAGGCGCAGAACCCACCGTGCACCCACAGTAGCGCATAGTGGCAGTGGTGACGAGAGCACCGCTGCGCGGTCGGGCGGTATACGTACATATGTTTGGCATCAACGGATTTCTTAGACTAATGCGACATGAGATCCGCTTCGCCGCCTATCGCGGCGGTGTGCTGTGTTGAGTGTAAACCGCCTAACCAAAAAATAGATCTCTAGGTAGAAAAAATAGATCTCAGGCTTTAAAAATGATTGATAGGACAAGAGTTAGCTTGAATCTTAAAGATGAAGAAGATGATGTTGGTAGGACACTGTACACCCAGTAGCAGGAATATAGTGATGAATAGTAAATAAAAATCCCTGCAGCATAAATCACATGTTCAGGTAGATTGCGTAATAAAATAAATTAACTGACACTCATGGCGGCACATTCGCTGTTAGCAGCTCTCTCAACTAAAAACTGCTTGCTAAGTTATTTGAAATTCCATTAAAAGTATAATTTTCTTTTATTTAATAACCGTTTAATGATAACGAATTAGCAGTAGTAGTTAGAAAAAAGTTTTACAGATTTCAGCAAAAGTAATAAAATGGTAACTTTATAAGTTTATCTCTTGACTTTCAGAGAATAATAGTTTGGGAACTATAATATATATTATAAATAACAATAATAGCGCTATCTAGACTCAAGCGAAGCATAGCGATGTGGTTCTCAAGTGAAGAATAGATATTTAGATACATTTTTTATGAATACATACATATAATATACATAGAAACACCCATACCAATGCAAATAGACATACTCATGGATATAAATATTTAAATTTAGCGGGAACCGTACACGTTAGATTCGACGAAGCAGTCGAATGGTCTACCGCTACGCCACAGAGATCGTTATGATTCTACTTTTCAAATATATTTTTTTAAAGAGTACTAGATATCGAAATTACAAGTAGGTACTCCTGCTCCGGGGTGTGTGTTGGGTAACCTCCTCGAGTGTCGCTCCGAATCCGATCCCGCTGCAGTCCGGGGGGAACGGAATCGCAGCGGCCAGTACACCCTGGGCGGCGGTCAATGGCTTCCCCTTCACCCCTTCATAGGGTTGGCATTGATCGTCGGCCAATACCCAACGTGGCGGGAACACATCGCTCTCCGTACTCCTCTGCTTTCAGAGGAGACAGGATGAGCGATGCTGTTAGTGGTGAGATGGCCCAGGGTCAGCCAGGGTGCGAGGGATATGCTCTATGGGTAACCTTACACCCCGGCGCCTGAAGACCCGAGACGGCGTGCGGTTTTAGTCGGTGCAAGCCCGACATAACCGCCCCGCTGGCCGGCGGGGGGGTATCCGAAGGGAATCCGCACGATAAAAAAAAAAGGTACTGTGAGTGGGTTCCCGTCGGTACTGTAATGACCACGATCCGAACCCGGGACCTCTCCATCATAAGGCCGACTTCTTAACCACTGAGCTACCGACGCTTTATAGAAGTTATTCATCCAAATAGTACATGTGAATTTTTACGCGTAACGTAGGTATATCATTCCTAACTATAACTTGTCAACTACATTGAAAAAAATTAAAACTTTTTAACAAAAAATTAAACTATAATAAAATATTTATATATTATACTTATACTATTTCGAGGGTCTTTCCAATAAAAAAAGAATTATCAAAATCGGACTAGTCTGTAAAAAGTTATGCGTGGTCATGCATAAAAAAAAATACGCGTCGACTTGAGAACCTCCTCCGTTTTTTCGTCGGTTAATGAAACTATTTTTAACGGATTCTATCGCGATTTATTTGATGTTATTTTTAGTATAATAGTTTATTTCAATGTGTGACATTCACGTAAAATTCCGTCATTGTCAACTACAGTTGAAATGTGAACTTAAACACTCAGAAGTATCGCATTCATAATAAATGCCATCCTTCTGAGTTAATCTTCCGAGTTGTACGAGAAATTCGCGTCTTTGCACGAAGCGTCTCTCTGGTAACCGTATTTTCCTTATAGTTTAGCATATGTTGCAGCTGCGATGTTTAGTTTAAATAAACGCCGTATTTACTATCGGTTCAGACTAGACTTTATTTTGAAGAATATTTCAACAAAGTTATATAAGTTGATTAAATTTTAACCTTGTTTTCGGGACCTGCTGATTGACGGGCGACGCTCTGGTGTATGCTTACATCTTGGGGCTGAGGGGTCAGACGGCAGGCACTCTCGTCAAAGTGGAAATAAACCAAATTACGGAACGGCGGAGTTACACAGCGGTAACTTTTTTTTTTTTTTTATCGTGCGGAAATCCCCTCGGATACCCCCCCCGCGTGCCGGCGGGGGCGGTTATGTCGGGCTTGAACCGACTAAAACCGCACGCCGTCTCGGGTCTACAGACGCCGGGCTGTAAGGTTGCCCATAGAGCATATCCCTCGCACCCCGACTGACCCTGGGCCATCTCCGGTTTCGAGATGGCCCCCTACACACAGCGGTAACCTGGTCTCTAAAGTTCAAGCTTTGGATGCAACCGGGATTGGAGTTTAGATAAACAAGACTAGCTGGCCCGTATCACATGGGAAAATAATGGTATTTTTCTATTATAAAGTTATTGCCTTCTGTGGGTTTCAATAGGCCGGGTTACAAATGCGCTCTAGACACCAATCTGGCACATGGCACGCGTGTTCATGATTTGTAGTAGTTTAAATTCTTTATTAAGTTTTTTTTTGTATATTTAATTGTATAATATTAACAAAAGTGCAAAAAAAGTTAAGTTTTATCGCCATTAGAGAAACGGTACGGCAGCGCCTAAAATACGAACACACAAACGAACATTGATTTATAATATATAATACTAGATATGATTATCCTTGAGCAACATTTTCAGATGGGGTGTCATAAATTATCCCTGCCTGCCTAAATGTTTCTAAAGCAAATAATTTAAAAAGTTCATTAATTTGTACTTTTTATAAAAATTCACTCCACATTCTGAAAGTTATAATGTACAGGCCATTTTTATTCTTGAGTTGATGTCGATTCGATAATATAAGTGGCTCGTTGAATATCGAAGGGTAGGCTAGGGAAAATCGTTACCTGCCTGACCCAGTCGCACAGTGATGTACTGAAGTTCCGATTAAATATCGATAACGTTTTCAACTGGTAAACTTTGAGCAATATTTTTTCCTTTAGTACCTACAATATTCTTCCATATTTTGTATCATATATATTCTTTCTTGTTTTTTTTTATATTTAGGACACGTCAATTTGACTTCACCTCGCCTGATGGTAAGCTGAAGGTAAAGTCTCAGGAAAGAGGGTCACCATTACATACACGTACCATGTTAACAATGGTGGCACTCAGCTTGACGGCCTCATCAGAATAGGATTGTCGTCGCAGCACCGCGTGACACTAGTGCTGCGACCACAATCCCCCTGCCCGGCTATGCACTAGCTGACCCCTGAACGCAATCAAACCGAATTTGGATTACTATGGAGGGTTTTTCGCATTCGTGCACGGTGGTTACCTTTTTTTTTTTTCGTGCAGAAATCCCTTCGGATACCCCCCCGCCGGCCAGCGGGGGCAGTTGGATGGGCAGCGGGGGCGGTAGATGGGCTTGAACCGACTAAAACCGCACGCCGTCTCGGGTCTACAGACGCCGGGGTGTAAGGTTGCCCATAGAGCATATCCCTCGCACCCCGACTGACCCTGGGCCATCTCCGGTTTCGAGATGGCCCCCTCGGGTTTGGGAACCACGGTGTCCCCGTCTTGCCCCGGTTCGGGAGAGGGGCGCTAGTCGCCCCACCGGCCTGCTTCTGCTGGGGTGACAGGCGGCCTTACCTGCCACCCCCAGGTCTGCGCTCATGGAGGACGGAGCGAGCGACGCCGGCGGGGGCGGTTATGTCGGGCTTGAACCGACTAAAACCGCACGCCGTCTCGGGTCTACAGACGCCGGGGTGTAAGGTTACCCATAGAGCATATCCCTCGCACCCCGGCTGACCCTGGGCCATCTCACCACTAACAGCATCGCTCATCCTGTCTCCTCTGAAAGCAGAGGAGTACGGAGAGCGATGTGTTCCCGCCACGTTGGGTATTGGCCGACGATCAATGCCAACCCTATGAAGGGGTGAAGGGGAAGCCATTGACCGCCGCCCAGGGTGTACCGGCCGCTCCGATTCCGTTCCCCCCGGACTGCAGCGGGATCGGAATCGGAGCGACACTCGAGGAGGTTACCCAACACACACCCCACGGTGGTACTCACCCGGCCGAATTTTGTGACAAATTTGTGTCATCAAATTTCTACCTTCGTTGATCGACGCGCAATTAAAAATAAATAAGATATAATATAAGATATTAAGACATTTTCTTTATACTATTCGATTTAGTCTATAACAGCTATCCTTTTCAAGTCATTGTATTTAAGCTCAGGTCTAATATATCCGCAACCGGCGAACATGTACTCGTATGAAACCAACTATGAAAGTGGAAGAAACCAAAAATGTGATAGTAAGATAGCAAAGCCAGGATGGTAGCAAGTGGCTAAATATAATATTTTACAAACCCCAATAATATAGAGCTGTAATATAATTGAGGTGAGATATGTATTTCGAAGCCTGTATAAAATATACATTATGTTTCGTTAACATAAAAACGATATATTTTTATCGATAAACAACATCACAACACAACGAGTCTAACCTACTTATGAAATGATCTCAGTTGGTCAGCTCTTCAATATCTATATATCTAAATCTTCAATCTCTCTAGTTCAAACTGGAGCCTGTATTAATAAAACTACGGTTAGAGTAAATCAACGACTCTGTGTCGTCAATTACAAACGAAAGTACCAAGTGAGAATACTATATATTTTTAGGTTTTATTGTTAACAGATCACACACTTTTGTAATGTTTGAGAAACTGCGATGAAAAGCGTAATACCAGAATTAGACGTTCGTAACCATTCGAAACTCAACACCAATGTGGTAATATTACTCCATGCTCAACACTAACTGAACACGAAGTATACAGGCTGGAATTTTTTAACCGTACCTGAAGGGGAAGTTCTTTAAACACTTGGTTATTTTACTCAAAAAAACATTCCTTTATTTTAAAAGGAAACAAATCTGTGTTCAAAGATTTTAAGAAACTCGCTTGCCACACTTCTGAAAAAATATAAAAAATCTACAATGAAAAAATATCATCCTTTAATTTTGTGGCATCAATCGATAGGTTCAATCATAGGTATCAAATCTCTCTAACAAACATGGTAAATTGAATAAAAGGACATTCATGAAATCGAAACTTATACATTCCATGGGTCAAGAAGTTGGCAAAAGTACTTTACGTATAATCTCAAATTAATTCAATGAAATTTTAAGCAAATTAGTACGCTAACTTTTCGAATAGATTTAGTTTTAGATATGCTCGCCGCAGGCACTCTTAACCAGGCCTTTCTTGAAAATATCCTCGATCTAATTGACATGTCCACCTACAAAATATGTTATAAATGAAAACCGATAAAAAGAACAGAACATCCCATTACATTAATATTAAATACTCCAGAATTATGGTTATACTTATATTGAGGAAAAGACGGACATCAGTGTCCAGAAAAATATCGTAAATGAAATATCCTTCTTAAGTTATTTATGAGTCTCCAGCTGCAACGTTTATATATATTATGGATTACACGATCTAAGGCAATTTCTCATTTATCTAATAAAGTATGAAGGGACATTCTCGTACAATAAAAGAGGAAAATTGAGGCAACGATGTAATTTCAAATGTATGTCATGTTATCATGTCGACTGAAAAAATATGACAAGACATGTTTTGTTGTTTGCTGCGTCTTTGTAAATTCGTTTGATAATGTCCTTTTATACTTGATATAAATTCTTAATGCAATAATAAGTAAATAAATATGATACATTTTAAAGTTTGTGAATACCTTAGAATGTGTGTTAATCATGATCAAGCGGCTAAACGGATCTGGCTGAAATTTGGTACAGTAATAAATATAGTTTGGAATAAGACTCTCACATATACTGGAGTATGTTGCCATGGGTTGCTGGAACGGGATCAGTATTCCACACAGGTGGAGCCGCGGGCACCGCTAGTATTATTTAAGGACGATACCGACCAGTATCTTCGGAGCCCAAGCCATATTCTCCTGCAACTCAGTACACCTGCTTATTGACGGACGAGGCTCTGGTGCAGGATTTCCTCTCGACGTTTAGGGGCTCAGACGGCGGGCAAAAGCCTAAATAAACCAAATTATGGAAGGAAACGAGCTTTGGATGTGGGTAACCAGCAATGGTACTCAGATGATGAAAGAGATACTGAATATAATCGCTCTAATCATCATTCTAAAATTGATTATAAAGCTTCTACAGCAGTGATCATCTACCTGCCCTTGTCCCACTTATTTTAGGTCGGCACAACATGTCATTCTCCTCCATATATTCCTGTCACAAATCATCTCCTCAGTTACCCCCTACCTTGTCATATCCGGTCTCACGCATTCTATCCACCTTTTCTTGGGCCTTCCGTGACATTCAGACTTTCAACCCTAATAACATTACATTCATCTCTTCTCATAAAATGTCATACAGAATCTGGCTTTCACTGTACACAGTCAATTGCCTATGAAAGATACATACATAAATTGACGTGCTCACTCTGTGAAAAACTTGCCTTGACATTTGAACAACAACATTACTTTTACTTCAATTTTTGATTTCTATGTCAAAAGATATAAGCGCCGTAACAAAATTAAGTCAATAGAAAAATGAACCGAAAGGTCCTACAACACCTGTCTGGTAATTCGGACCGAATTTGACGAGGGTAGGCAGAAAATAAATTTTATATTTTCTGTTTCCCAATTCGTCATATCTTTTCATTCGGATTTTCTTCACAAGCGATGACAAACAGATTGGAAAATAGCTTCTTTCTTCAATATGATTTTTATTTTGTTTGAGTTTAAGGAGCAATATATAGAGTACATTTTATTTAAAAAACAGCTAAATAATTAGGTCAGTTTTTACTATAACCTTTACTTTGAGACATAGAAATATGAAAATCTGGGTCTTAATTGAATAACAGACAAAAGGATTGAAAATCAGCCACTTAGATAAGTTTACTTTAGTTAGAAAAACAAGAATCAATTAATTTATTATTTCTTTTTCACCGTTTCTTCCAAATTTAATTATACAAAAGTCTGCATTACCGTGAAACGCAGTTGAGTTATCAAATACTGCAATCATCAATCTTCACTAATTATTTTTTCTTAACTTCATTAATTTTCTTTATTCTCTTCATGACTGCCATTAATATTAATAGAGTGGTGATTAGTAAGTAGGAATATTGAATGAATGAAAATAAAGATAAGTTTGTCAACTTTTGCAATATGTGACGTAAAAAATTAAAAGAAAGGCAACATTTATCTAAGTAAATATAAATACAAATATAGATCCAATAATCTTATGTCCGTTAAAGCTAGTACGATTTGTCATCAAAGAATACAAATGCATTTCAAAGGTCAATTTCCGATTGTAGCCGGCCAGGATATTGGTTAATTTTGTGTGAATATATCTGTCGCACGGGAATTGAGTAGCTTTCACATTTCATTGTGAGCCGCGAGTCGCACTAGTGATCCTTGGCTTTAGATCTTGTTACAAGAATTCATTGTTTTCTCGATGTAAGTCGAGTTACATCAGATTTCCGAGGGTGAATTTATTACAGAAATTGTCGGTCATCATCAATATCTCAGCGTTTGGTTCCGGTTGTATCCGAAGACTTCACCTTTCCGGGCCCGGGCCCGCTTCCGATTTTTACTACTCCATTTCGCACGGTCCTCGGCAGTTAGATCATGGATACCTACGCTTGTCATCCCTTACGACGTCAAGCCAGCATTTCTTCTGCTCCTACAGGGGTGGGAGATGGGAGGTGGTAGCAGTAATTGCCGGTCAATTCTTCTAAATTAAACGTCAAAATAGAACGTTTCGAGGAAATTTGTTTAATCTTTCAAGATTTACCATTACAATTTAATCGTTTTAGTTCTAAATCCATTGTCAGGCCGGATATAAACGGATATAAACCTTCGACGTTGCGTCAACCAGTGTAATTCGGCCTTAATGTCTAATAGCTTATAATCGTGTTAGTATTCAAATGCACAAACCATCCGTACGGATTAATAGGATTTGAAAATATCCGAATTGGTTTAATTGTAATACCTGAAGAAATGAATACCTAATATTCATTTATTCAGTTATTGAGCTTAGACTCAGGTGCTGGTCGTGAAGGTCGTGAAGCGACCTCCGTCCTCCATGAGCCCAGGCCTGGGGGTGGCAGGTGAGGCCGCCTGTCACCCTAGCAGAAGCAGGCCGGGACGGTGGGGCGACTAGCGCCCCTGCCCCAAACCGGGACAAGACGGGGACACCGTGGTTTCCAAACCCGAGGGGGCCATCTCGAAACCGGAGATGGCCCAGGGTCAGTCAGGGTGCGAGGGATATGCTCTATGGGCAACCTTACACCCCGGCGTCTGAAGACCCGAGACGGCGTGCGGTTTTAGTCGGTTCAAGCCCGACATAACCGCCCCCGCTGGCCAGCGGGGGTATATCAGAAGGGATTTCCGCACGAAAAAAAAGAAGGTATTTCAATGATTTTAAATCGGTATGTTATTTGGAGTAAAGAAACAGTGATGAAATTGAGTTATAGGATTTCTTTTGCAGCAATCGATCAGTGTAATAATTTAAAAGTTGTTTTTTTTTCAAAGAATAGATACATGTGTATGAGTAATTGATATAGGGGGAAGTCCCCTAGTGGCGGACATATAAGGTTTTCCGGAAATAAAATGAAAACTACTTCGAGAAATATGTATTTATTTATGAAATAGTTAAACGAACAAAATATAAAATCAAAATCAATTAACAAAAATATAACTTCTGCGTAAACATAATCTAGGAACGTTAATTAAGTTTTAGTAAAAAAAATTAAGTCTTTAATATTGGCACCTAGTACCGGACGCATTAATCTTCAAACCCCAAGCGCCGGACATTCTTAAAACATTGTGCATCTATCACATATATAGGTATCTCCACATTCCGGAACGTCTGCACATGCTTCATGGGCCCATTCTTGGCAACTGGAGCATTGTATCCAGTCCTCGTCGTGGTCCTCTAAACACACTACACAAGTAGTTTTTTCCATATTAGATATTACAGTCAGTGGCTCCTTTTTCTTATCGTTATAACTACTTTTTCCTTTGGCCTTCACACTATTGGTTTGTTTCCCCTTTTGTTCTATAGCTGTTTTAAACTTATTTCCCATTCCTTTTTTTTGTTCCTTATGGCTCTTTTCGTTCTCTTTTTCTTGAACAGCAATTTTGTAGGGTGCTGACGTTAAAATTTCACTTCTTTCACTTTTCCTCTTCCGAGCCGCTGATCTTTTTTTGGCGGCATCTGGCAATGGCCACAGTTTATTTACAGTCTGGACAACATCAAGATTAAAGCTCGTTGATGGTTTGGGACTGCTGATTATTGGTACGTTGGTAGATTCCTTAGGCGGGTCTGTCGTTTCTTCTGAGACTAAATTATCATAGGACGATGAGCCAGCCAAGGCCAAATCAGTGGAAGTCACGGAAACTTCCTTGCTGCAACTTGATGTATTTAAGGAGGTTCCTGACTCTTCTAGTGGAATATTGGTCATGTCTGAAGCCAAATAATCCAAGTCAGAAAATAAATGTCTGTCAAATGGGTGAATTCCTGTGCATTTAAACCCAGACACCGCAATATCCAGCCGAGCTACTTTGGTAAACGCTTCATTGACCAGACCAGCAATATCGTAGTCGGTTATCCGAGATCCAGCGTTTGCTCTCATCCAACTGTCGCATCGTTGGTTATAGGCATCTTTGAATGGTTTCATAAATGTTCGGTCTAGTGGTTGGAGTTTGTGGGTGGTGTGTGGTGGTGAGCTTATCAAATGAATGTAGTTTTCTCGGCAAAGATTTATTACCGCTAGCGTCTTGTGGCTACAATGGAAATCCAGTAGAAGCAACACAGGACTCGCTTGAGTCGGGTGAGAGTGTTTAATAAATAGCTGTAGCCATTGGAGAAAAAAATCACTATTCATCCAACCTTTTGGCTTAGCCACGCCAACGCTTTCAGCCGGAGAATTAATCATAAGCCGATCATTCTTTGCCTTGGAAAGATAAAAAAGGTGGTATGAAGTGACCGTTAGCACTCATACAAAACAAAACTGTTATATGTTTGCCCCTCTCAGCAGAAGTGAGCTTTCCTACTTGACGGACAGCCTTCGGAGCCAGAACTTTTTGATGTTTATGCACGCAGCTGACTCCAGTTTCATCACAGTTGTAAATATTGGAGGGTGGAAATTTATACTGTGTCATTAGCCTTTCCAGATTGTCGTAGAATATATCCACTTGGGGTTTATTAAACCCTACGGCTCGCATCATGCTTGTTGACTCTGGTGTCCTCAATGAAATGTCCGGATGTCTATGCATGAAATCATAATAAAAATGCTTACCAGCAGTTTTTTTCTCTGTATTAAAACGATGGTTGATCTTCATAGCTTCAGCTAAGTCGTAAGCTAACTTCAAAAAGTCTTTTTTCATTAGCGGCAGACATCTATAAGACAAATCTTTTATGTGGTCCAGTAAAAATTGTTCATACTCGGGTGAGAAGGTTTTTGTAAATCTACCAATCTTTGGTTGCAACGTGATTTCTTCTCCACTATTCAATGCTGTTATTTTATCATCTAGAGTGCTTTTTGGAATATTGTAACGTGACGAAGCTTCTCTGAGACTCATTTCTTTGGACAAAATCTTGTCCATCGCAGTTTTTAAGCTTTGCTGATCCCATTTTCCTTTCTTTTTTGTCTCTTCCATGTTAAAATATATTCCTCCTTCTCTCCTTTAAAACAACAAACAAACATTATAATGATAAGTATAAATGCTTAGTAGAAAAGCCAACCTATAAATTGTCCGGTGGTAAGGGACACCTTTGTGTCCGGAGGTAGGGGACAGGGAATGTTCAAAATTACGTATTTCATACTAAAACTGTTTAGGTAATTAATAAAAACTTACACAATTTACGAATTATAATGGAACACTGTCTTTATTAACAAATAACAAAAACAATTAAACAAAAATACTTACTTAAATACTATACTTACTTGAAATTTACGTGACGCAACGCTTTCCCGCCAAAAACAGCAATCGACCTCTCCCACTGCGGCTGTGCGCCTTACTGGCAAACCGCATCGAGTGATCCTGTATTCCTACGTTCCCCCGCGCCCCTTTCACCGATATTTGAATAGATCGCGTGGTCGTTTGTCGAGTTAATACAAGTGTCCGACGCTAGGTGCCGTCCGGGGCTACAGGACTTCCCCCCTACATAGCGGGTGTATTGTAGGGGCAAAAATCTTCGGAGCTCGAGTTCCTCACAGGCAAAACCGGTACACCTACTGTTTAACGGATGAGGCTCTAACTCACGTTTGCCTCTTTGACTAGGGGTCAGATGGTTGTAGCTCCCGTAAAAGCCAAAATTAACCAAATCATGACGGAGTAAGAGAGCGAACCCCGAGCTCTAAATTGCAAGCTTTGGATGCAACCGGAATTGGATGAAGAAGGAGATAAAATATACACAAAGCAAGATAAATTTTATCTAAAGCTAAAAAGAACTCATATTTCAAACCTCGTGTCAGCAAGACTACGTAATTTGTATTCGTTCATAAATCTACCCTTTTAGCCCCAATTAGAGAAAAGTCGTTTTTAATAGTTCTTTGCGCACCTGCCGCTTACATTTCATCACCAGGTGTTTTTTTTTTATTTGTGATAGTACTCCGAACACAATACAAGTTAATTGTTGGGAAATTGTACTTCAAAGGTATGAGTATATTAATTAGTTACCAATCCGAAATACCTTTTATATATTTTTTGTTGCGGAAATCCCGGCCAGCGGGGGCTATGTCGGTTATGTCGGGCTTGAACCGACTAAAACCGCACGCCGTCTCGGGTCTACAGACGCCGGGGTGATTAAAATTATAATTATTAACGGGACTTTTACCATGTTTATTATCTTCACCGAGTATCCGATATTTCGGCACTGTTGCAAGTGCCATGATCACGGATGTACTCCATGCACTTGAAACAGTGCCGAAATTTAATGTAAATGTCCATGTCAATCTAAAATCATATATACCTATAATAATCAGATGATAATTTACTGACAACGATTGCATAATGTAGAATAACTATAAAGGTTTTTTAATAATTTTATTCTAAATTTGTATACGAGTATGTATGTATATATACACAGTCAGGTCATAAATTCTGTCACATGTTTAATATAAAATAATTGAAACAAGTTTATTCATTATGTAACCATTTATATACCAAAATGAACTTAACAAAACATAGATTCTTATGACAATAAAGTTTATTCAAAATGACCTCCGTGATTTTGAATACAGGCCTTCAATCTGCGCGGCCAGTCGTCTATCGCAGCACGAACGAGGTCCATGTCAATATCGGCGGCTGCCTTAATCAAGGATGTGTTGAGTGACTCCAAATTGGGATGAGGCTTTGAGCACGCCTTTTCCTCCAAGTGTTGCCATATCTTGTAATCTAACGGACTCAAATCTGGACTGGAGGAGGGCCAGTTTTCGCGCCGGATGAAGTCGATTTCACGCTCCACCAGTAAGTCTTGTGTGCTCTTCGCTCTATGAGCTGGCGCCGAATCTTGTTGGAATACCCAGTGCCTGTTATTGAACATGGTATGAGAAACAGGTTCCACAAGGTTCGTCAGGACTGTATTTTGATACACAACTGCATTCGTTTTTACACCTTTCTCACAAAAATGTACCTCTGTTAAGCCCCAATAAGAAACTCCCAACCATACCATGAGCGAGGATGGAAAATGACCTCGTTGGACACGCGGAATACGGTTGCTCGCTTCTTCACTACTGTGTGCGTACACCTTATCATTTTGTTTTCCCGCGTACCGCTTCAACAAAGCGCGGCATCTCTTCAGTTTCAGGACTATTAGACGAGCATTTAAACGATGTCCTGTTTTTCTTCGATATGACCGAAGCCCTAAGTCTTCATTTAACACCCTTTTCACCGTGGTTCTGCTTAACCCCATCTGAAGGGCCAACAGTTTCTGCTTACGTTTGGGATTTCTTTGAATTCGCGCCTTCACAGCTTTTATCACTGCTGGAGTCCTAACAGACCGAGGGCGACCACTTCTTAACCTGTCATCTACACTAGAGTCTTCATTGTATCGTTTGATGGTACGATAAACGAATCTTTTGGTTATATTCAAATTTTTGAGTATGTCAAAAATTTGAATTGGCGCGTAACCGCAACGATGCAACGCAATAATGCAGTTATTGCGTTGCATCGTTGTTACACGGTCTTCTTTAAGCGTCCACTCCATATTTAAAAATGAGTAAAATTCTAAAAAGTATACATTTTTATTTTCATGAACAATTCGAAATTCGAATTCAATAAACTTTTTTGTGGCCAGCATTCTAAAAGAAAAGTTTTTACTGTGTGACAATACTTATGACCTGACTATGGATATATGGTGGATGCAAAAATATTGGGTGTTAATAAATCTTATTATATACAAGCAAGAATAGATACAAAAAAACAAAAAATATTTTATATGAGCAACTTCTTTCTAGCCCTAACCAAAGAGTATTTAATCAAGTGTGCTGGCTATTGTTTTTGTTACAGCTATCGGTTCTCTCAGTAGCTTTTGACAAGAAAAGGCGATAATTTTTTTCTTAAAGATTTTTCATTACTTTTTTCTCACATTTGTTATGAAATAGCTGACAGATTTGAAACATTTTTTTACAAGGCAGCCAATGAGCACACGTTCGATGTTAATATAATAGTAAGCGTTTACCAAAGACTATAAAGTTTTGCAGCTCCTAAAGCTGTAGGAAAAGATGAAGAGAATTGGAAAAAGGAAATTGAGTACAAAACAAACTCAATAACGCATTTATAATATTAGGATATACCTTAACCATCATAAATAAATAAATACCGATGAACATCAATCAGTAATGTTGCGTAACTTCCAAAAGTCGTTAAGCTTTCCAAGATAAATAATCCCTAATATTTTCTAATTTTCTGTTAAAATTTTGTGACGGTTTGTACCTATAAATCAAAAGTAACATTTAAACTATGCCTGAGGTGTTACGAGTTGTTCAATATATATATAAGACAATAGTTTGTATTTCAATTGCAAGAGGCTAAATAAAACTTCTATTTGTTTCTCTGTAAGTAAAGAATGCAATTTTATTTATCGAGTAGGTTACACACTGATACAATCCTTACAAGACTAACACAATCTCACCTGTAAGTAAAGAAACGACAATAAAAGTTTATTGTTATCACCTCTCGATGCATATAGCTTAACTAAGTATGAAATTAATTAACAAATAAGATTAAAATACAATTCAACGATCTCAGCATATTTGTCCTTTACATCTTTGACAATGACAGCTCGCTTGACGTGACACGACGCGGCTCACTCACGAACTAGCAGTGCGCGCGAATATTCAAATTAAAGAGATCATTCTCTTTACATCTCCCTCCTCCGGGATGAGAATTGCTCCAGTAATTCTCATGGTAGCCGTACATATTATTCAGCGTTATCCATCATTTATTCCAAAGTCCATTCGAATAAGTTTTGTTATATGGTATAAGCTTGTATTCGTTTTTGTTCTGCCTGTGTTTATTTTGTATATTGTATTCGATATTTTGTCTGTTATTTCAAATGGGCCGATTCTTAAATTGTCAATTTTTTTCCTATTTAATTTGTTTCCGTTTTCAACATATACCAGTTCTCCTATGTTGAATTCACATTGTCTTCTGCCTTTATCAAATAATTTCTTATTATATGCATGTGATCTAATTGATCTTTCAAGTGCTTGTTGTCTATTTTGAACCCATGTTTCTGTATCTAATGGTTGTCGTAGTTCTTGTGGCAAAATGCTGGTGACTTTTCCTTCTAATAGATATACTGGTGCAAAGCCTGTCACTGTGTGCTCGGTTTCGTTATACTTATCTATACATTCTCTTGCAATTGACGTCCAGGATTTCTTTTCATTCTTCTGATTTATTTTGCACCTCATTTTGTTAACCAGTGTTTGGTTCAATCTTTCGTTGAGTCCGTTTGAAAATGGTGTATCTACCGCAGTAAATATTAGTTTTACATCATTATCTGTCAAAAATTCCTTGAATTCTTTTGAATTTAATCCTGGATACTGATCTGCTAGTAATATCTCAATGTTTTCCGTCTCCAGAACTTTTTTTACCAACTTGATGAAATCTGCAGCATTTTGCGTTTTTGATGTCAGAATGAACGCAAATCTTGTAAAATGATCAACTAACAAGTGTAGGTATTTCTTTGTTGATCTTTGTCCTCCAAAGCCACCAATGGTATCTATCGACATTATCTGAAATGGTTTTTCGGCTGGTCCCAGATGTGACATTAATCCGTATTTATCCTGGCCTCTCGATTTATTTTTTATACAGGTTTCACAATTGTTGCATATTCTTTTAATGTTTCTCGTTAAATTCTTTGCTGTATAATAAGGACTGATTTTATTTATCATTTGGTTGATTCCTAAATGACACCATTCGGTGTGTGTTTCCTTTATTAATTTCACACTCGCTTCTTCAGATAATATAACTTTTTCTCTCTCTTTTGTAGGTTTCTGTTTTTGTTAGTGCTATGTGACGACTCGCGTATTTATCAGTCTCAGACAGTGTATACTTTTTGTCATCTTCTGTTGTAATTGAGGTTATGGCAATCACACTCGTCTTATTGTCAGTTTGTGATGCTTCCAGCTTAAATGCAAACTGCAATTTTTGTGCCATAATAAACAAGTATTGTCGTTTTTTATGACAATAGTTTGTATTTCAATTGCAAGAGGCTAAATAAAACTTCTATTTGTTTCTCTGTAAGTAAAGAATGCAATTTTATTTATCGAGTAGGTTACACACTGATACAATCCTTACAAGACTAACACAATCTCACCTGTAAGTAAAGAAACGACAATAAAAGTTTATTGTTATCACCTCTCGATGCATATAGCTTAACTAAGTATGAAATTAATTAACAAATAAGATTAAAATACAATTCAACGATCTCAGCATATTTGTCCTTTACATCTTTGACAATGACAGCTCGCTTGACGTGACACGACGCGGCTCACTCACGAACTAGCAGTGCGCGCGAATATTCAAATTAAAGAGATCATTCTCTTTACATATATTATTCTTTAATCAGGTTGCGACATATATGTACATAGAATTTGGGTTTTTAAAGATCCTTATTTTCTAGTTATACAATACTAAAATAAAGGTGCCAAGGACAGTACGCGACCAATAAAATTATAATATAAATATACAGTAAATATTCGTTAGTGAAATAAATGAACATTACTACTCACATCTGTGGCAGTTAACATACGTCAAAAATACTGATCTAGATGGAAGATCAATTTTATGATAAAGTACATAATCTGTACCTCTCGGGAAAAAAAAAGTCGAGGGTCTGTACTTTATGAATCGCACCGCTCCGTTTATTCAAATCCCAGCAGAAATATGTACGTTTAAAACCGACTTCAAAAAGTAAAAGGTTCTCAGTTTGATTTGTATGGTTGTATGTATATTTGTCCGCAATTATCTCACTTTTTGCAATGCTTCTATATGAATCCAATCTAGACAAACGTCCTATGATAAATGAAAGAAACATACAGTTCTTGTTTTCGACTTAACGATAAAGAACTCTTATTTTGAATTCTAAAAGTAACACCAAATAGCAATAAGGTAAGCTATCAACACAATATTTGCTCAGACTGGTGGTATAAATAAAAAAAAAGAATCAAATACGAACACAATACCAGTAAAACTAGGACTCCATAAAAACAAACATCCCGAGTTTAAAAATAAAACTGAATAAAAGGCGATCGAAAACGTTTGCGCTCCGGTCATTTGCAAAAGGAAATAGAAGCGTAACCGGATTGGCGGTACTCAACGGTTGCGTGTTTGTCAGCGCCAACCTACTTGCGGCCTACGTTGACCTGGGCCAAAGACTAATTATACAGATGTTATTGCCTTTCTATTTTTAATTTAAGAGGCCTATCAACTTCATATGACCATTGGACTGTAAAAATGGTTATGAAAAGATTCTCAAAAGTTCAAAACTGATGTCTATGTACCTACTATCAGGAGACCGAGATTCAGGAATTTAAGCATGTAATACGACGTCATTTCCACTTAAGATCTTCAGCGTACCATCTTCTTCAGAGAAATTTTAATTGTTGTACAGAATAAAATTCCTTGTGATTACATCGTATATATTAAGTGTTTATAGTTTATCTGTTGTAAGATTATTTAAAAAACGCGGTTAAATTTATATTTGGCCAATATTAATTTTCAAATCCATTTTACAGTAGGCTTATTACTAATTTGTTGCATGTCAGAACAGAAGTGCCAGGTATGCAAATTGGAATAGATTGCCGCAATAGACAAATGGACACACAAACCAATATTGTACGTACAAGCGCTATCGATCTGTACGGACAAGTTAGTTAGCCACAACTAGATACACTGACACCATTAATTGGGATAACCAAACGTCTGTTACACCAAACCGCGGTGCGGCACCACATTGAATTATTTGCTGCTAAACAAATGCATTCCTCTTTAATACTGTACCTACCATCTATTCGGTATTGCATAGGATACACAGATATAAACTAAAACATTTTAATAAGCTATTTAACTAATTTCTGAATACCGTGTTAGATGATTAAAGTTAGGCTTCCTGGCAGAAGTTGTTCTTTTTATAGTCTATTTTCGATAGAGAGCCTTGATCGATGTCAATCATGCTGATTTATTGTACGTTGCGTGGTATGTGTGATTGTAAACTCATCGGGATTAACGACACTCTTAATTAAATTAGTGAGCCGCATTTGTGGGAGACCAGTCAACGAATTCACTACTATAATTACGCCACCAACTCATAAAATATTATGAGGAGTAAAATTGAAGAGGCACCCCCATATTTTTTATACTATAGCCGAGCCAACCTCACCTGCAAGCAACTACACCAGCTGATTGATGGAAAAGGCTCTGGCGCAAATTTTTCTCTCGCGGTTGGGGGATCAGATCTTTAAAATATTTCTGGTAAAAAAAAAAACATTGAAAAATTCACGAAACCTCCCGAGTTCTTGAGTTTTCCGAGTCCTTTTTTTGTAAAAGTAATCATAATTATATGCAGTGAATAATTTATGACACGATGCGTACCATCATGATATTCCCAAACATTGTTTTGTGTATGTTCAAAAATTGTAATCAGTTTCATTGTTCATTTGTAACGAATATCAATGTGTATGGAAATAATTATGTGAGCCTGTAGCAAGGTTTACAACACGGAACTGTACTTGAAACAAAATAAAATCAAACAAAAATTTTGTACAATGTAAAGCTGTGTACTATAAATGTCGATCTTAACGCAATTTCCGATCTTCTCCAGGTAAACATTGATGGAAAGGAAATGTATGCGACACATATAATGGCTATGCAGAAATATAAACATGCCTATATTCACGCCCATCTCCTTCTGGGAAAGAAGACCAGAACCAAATAGCGGTAATCTCTGCCTACCCCGAAAGAAGTAGAAATATACACTTAAATTTTGAGATTTTGCAGGACAGTCTTATCGTACAGTATCGCCGTTACTGAATTGAGAAATTGAAGTTACTACTCTTCACCTCCTGCTTACACATAGTATACGCACTATGAAACAGTGCGTAGGTAGGCGTTTACGAGACTCAACTTCTAATTCTAAATTCAGAAACCGGGTATTAGTATATTTACCTCTGTTCTTTGCCGCACTACAAACTAGGAATTCCTTACTTACGCTCTTCTAAAAAATTTTACATTCTCGAGAATTTTAGTGAAGTGTGAAAAGTATCTATCGAGTCTGTTTTGTAAAATTGTAAATTATTTTATGCTTTTAGAATTAATTTTTTTGTATGGACTTCAACTTACAGCTTTCCATCAGGCGGCAGTCATCAACTTGACGAGCCATATCAAAGTAATCACCTTACTGATTTACTTGTAAGATTTCTCTGTATTTTAAACTTGCATACTCTATGACAGAAACTTTTAGATTACTATGTAAATTCTGTTTTTTGTTGTTGTTTTTATTCCATGTTTCACCTTACACTTCTAATGTGCAGACGAGAAGTTTGTACGATGTGGCGCAAGTGAGTTTATCAGTTCAGGTAAAGCTCTGTGTCGTATTCTTATAGTTTGATAAAGTTTTTTGAAAGTATGCACAGCGGCTTTTTAGATAGTTATAACATTACGAAATAGTCATAACAGATTAAAAAAAAATGAATTTTCAATCTCAAATCTCTAATCATTGTTGATCATTATAATGCAATTTGATAATAAAATATGATCAATATAATTAGAGAATTCAGATCAAACAATTCTAAGTTGAAAGGTTGAATCCTCTATTATTAAAAACAATAATAGAGTCTATTTAAATGAAAATGAAGGAAGTAGTATTTTATACCTTTCAGCTTGGATTTTGAAGGGAAAGTTATTTGTGCTTTGAAAATTTTAAAACAACTTCCACACTACTTCGTTTTTTATTTTATTATTATCATTTTCTAAATCTTTTTTTTTTTTTTTATTTTTTTATCGTGCGGAAATCCCTTCGGATACCCCCCCGCGTGCCAGCGGGGGCGGTTATGTCGGGCTTGAACCGACTAAAACCGCACGCCGTCTCGGGTCTACAGACGCCGGGGTGTAAGGTTGCCCATAGAGCATATCCCTCGCACCCCGACTGACCCTGGGCCATCTCCGGTTTCGAGATGGCCCCCTCGGGTTTGGGAACCACGGTGTCCCCGTCTTGCCCCGGTTTGGGGGAGGGGCGCTAGTCGCCCCACCGTCCCGGCCTGCTTCTGCTGGGGTGACAGGTGGCCTCACCCGCCACCCCCAGGCCTGCGCTCATGGAGGACGGAGGTCGTTAAGCGACCTCCGGCGCCTGAGTTGCCTGCGACGCGCGGCGAGCAAGTTGCGGGCTCGGCGGACCGGGAGAGTTCTAAGTCTCTCCCGGGCGCGCTCCGCCACCTCCTTCGCGAGCATTACATGCTCGCAGAAGGAGGCGGCGGCGGCCCACGCGCTCGCGCTCCGCACCATTGCCGCAATCATGCTGCCGAGCGAGAGGACTCCCACCCCGATGGCTGCCACGAGGTCACGCCTCGGCGCCTCCCACGCCGGGCAGTCCGCCAGCGTGTGCAGCCCTGAGTCCTCGCTCGCGTCGCAGTGATGACACTCAGGCGTTGGCTCCTTCCTGATCCGATGCAGGTGGTCCCCGAAGCACCCCTTCCCTGAGATCACCTGCGTCAGTCGGTAGGAGAGGCTTCCGTGTCGCCTCTCCAGCCAATCCTCCATGATGGGCCTTACCGCCGCTATTGCGGCGTGCCCTGCGCTTGGTTGCCCAAGTCGTTCCTTCCACTCCACCACGATGGCCTGGCGGAGCTGGGACTGCACGGCCTCGACTTCTCGAGGCTCGGGGTTCCATCCCTGCTCCCGCGCCTCCTTTCGCCACTGGTACAGTTGCGAAAGGGCTCTCGCTTCCAGGTCCCATGGCGGAGTTCCGGCAAGGAGACTCGCCGCCTCGAAGGAGATCGTGCGGTACCCTCGGATGACCCTGATGGCCAGAACCCGCTGCGGAGCGCGCAGCATCCGCACAGTTCTGGTCCTCAGGGCCTTCGCCCATATTGGGCACCCATACAGGGCCATGGACCGCACGATCCCCGCGTAGAGTCTCCTGCAGGAGTCATCGGGCCCCCTCATGTTTTGCAACAGCCGAGCCAGAGCAAGAGCTGTGCCCTTCAATTTGGGGGCCAGACTTCGGATGTGCTCTCCGAAGTCCCATCGGCCGTCGAGCACGAGCCCCAAATATTTCATTTGGGGCTTGATGCCGATGCGATTTCCTCCCACGATGAGACTGGATCCCTCGGGTGGCTTGCTCCGAGGCCCATGGAAGAACAGGGCCTCGGTTTTATGCAGGGCCACCTCGAGACCCAGCCGCCGGATCCGCCTAACGACTTGGGCAACCGCGGTCGTGGCCTTTCGGGTCGCTTCGCGGTACGTCGCCCCGCACGCCGTCACAAGCGTGTCGTCCGCGTAGCACGTGACGGCGGCACCGCCTACGAGCTCACCGCGAAGCACCCAGTCGTATCCGATGTTCCACAGGAGCGGCCCCAGGACCGATCCCTGTGGAACACCGCACGACATTTCACGCCGACCGAGACCGGTCACGGTTGGGTAGATGACGGCTCTCTCCGTCAAATACGCAACGACTATGCGGCGGAGGTAGAGAGGCACTTCGTGATACACGAGCGCCTCCCTAATGCAACTCCAGGGCAAGGTGTTGAACGCGTTGGCGATGTCCAGGGACACCGCCAACATCACCTCACCCCGGGCTACTGCATCCTCCGCCAGAGCCCTCACGCGCATGATGGCATCCACGGTGGAGCGCCTCTGGCGGAAGCCATATTGGCCATCCGCCAGGTCCGGCCCCACTCTTGAGAGGTGCTCGACGAGGCGCTTCGCAATTACTCTTTCAAAGAGCTTGCACACCTCGTCGAGCAACACTATGGGCCGGTAGGCGGACGGCGAGTCCGCCGGGCGCCCCTCCTTTCGGATGAGGACCAGTTTCCCCGTCTTCCACAATTTCGGAAACTGGCCCCGCTCCAAACATGCGCTGAGAAGCCCTCTCAGTCGGGGCTCGAGAGCGTCGTCGACTAGAGCTAGGACCCACGCTCGGCCTGGAATGCCGTCGGGTCCCGGGGCGGTGTGTTTGGCTCTTAGCCTTCTCACCGCCAGCTCTAGTTCTACCCAAGTGACCTCGGGCACGTCGTCGTCTTCCACGTCGGGCGCCATGCGCAACCGAGGCGGAGTCATCCGCGGTGGAACATGTTCCACCGCCCGCGCTGGGAACAGGGAGCCAACAACTCCTCCGAGCAGATCCGGCTGGAGACACCGGGTTAACGGCGGGGCCTTGGGGCGCAGCTTGCCCCTCACCATCCGGTAGGGCCGCCCCCAAGGGTCCCGCTCCAGCGTCTCCAGCAGCTCACGGAAGGCGTCCCGTTTGGAACGCCTTATCTCCGCTCGGAGGGCTCGTCTGGCCTCCCTGTATCCCTCGTACAACTCCGCCTCTCGGGCCTCCGCATCTGCGGGGCGGCGACGCCTCCTACGGAATCGGGCCATCATTTTCTAAATCTGATGTTTATTTTATTTATATAAATCAGTCCATGATTTCGTGCTATCTGAAACTGATCTCTTACTCAGATATCATAGAATTTAAATGGGGCAAAATATGTTTTTTTTTAAATGATAATAAGCTTGCCTGATATTGTCTATGATTCGAATCCATATATATATATTTCAATTTGATTAAAAATATCTGAGTGACCGAGCTTTGCTACATATATATTTGCTACACATATATACAAGAATTACTTGTTTTTAAAGGTATTAGATATACTGGGGTGTGTGTTGGGTAACCTCCTCGAGTGTCGCTCCGATTCCGATCCCGCTGCAGTCCGGGGAGAACGGAATCGGAGCGGCCGGTACACCCTGGGCGGCGGTCAATGGCTTCCCCTTCACCCCTTCATAGGGTTGGCATTGATCGTCGGCCAATACCCAACGTGGCGGGAACACATCGCTCTCCGTACTCCTCTGCTTTCAGAGGAGACAGGATGAGCGATGCTGTTAGTGGTGAGATGGCCCAGGGTCAGCCGGGGTGCGAGGGATATGCTCTATGGGTAACCTTACGCCCCGGCGTCTGAAGACCCGAGACGGCGTGCGGTTTTAGTCGGTGCAAGCCCGACATAACCGCCCCCGCTGGCCCTCGGGGGGGGTATCCGAAGGGATTTCCGCACGATAAAAAAAAAAAAAAAAAGGTATTAGATATACTGAATTTCATGGTTGGAGCTTTTTACGACACACAAGGATTGCTCGTTTAAATGTATTAGATAAAAGATAAATATGAACCTACTTCATAATTTTGGAAATTGATTTCTTCCCTGTTTTGAACTATTTCTCAGCGTACTTTAAATTATAATAATTATATATTTTTAGTTAACCGAAGTTTCTTTGAATGTAACCTTCCTATTCAACAAATTGAGAAGGTTTCTCTTCCAATCAGAGGGACGTAAACAAGCTACGAGCCGATAGACAAACAACGCGTCCAATGAAACTAACTAGAACTGTATTTATTGAACCTGGAAGTAAATTCAACGTCCTTTGGACATACTAAACCTAGTGTAATATTAAGTAGTCTTAAACCTAAAATACATTTACTATTGTTATATGTTGAAAGTATTATTTCGTACAGTCGCTTTCAGAAGTAACAAATTCTCTCAAAAAATCCTAACATTGAAATAAATCAATAAATAATTGATGTATAATTTTATAATTGTAATCTTCAGAGGACAAATTTGTAATTTTCATAAGTTTTTTTTTTAAGTTTTGGAACATTGATGTTCGGTAACTTAGAATGTCTTAAGCTAATACCGAGGGCGACTGTAGATAGTGAGTATGTGCCTCCGGGATAGAGAACTAAAATGGCAAATGAGCATTGTTTCGTGTTGGTAATTATGCTCCATTTTTTGGTAGCGATCCGGCCGATCGATGACGCTGCCAGTCACCTGTGTATGCGGAACAGATATGAGTGGTCTACCAATAAAAAATAGGAAGGGGAAGGAGTTGGGACTGTAAGATATAGTGGTTCAGTGGAGATAGGATTCCAATACGCGGATCATTTTACCATCGCATCCAACTCAAGATCTATCTACAATATCATGCGTATATTTGTTCATCAAGGCATTAAGAATGAAACGAAAGAATCGTTACACACACACTTGTACAGGGCAAAGCGGCAAACATACAATATTGGAGTAGTTTAAGTAAGAACGAAACTAAAATAACGAAGTTAAACTCAATTAGTCTGCGAGCGTGAGGTATTTACCCATGTTTCAACTGCAATGTGAGACTAGTTGTACCAAAGGGATTTTTTCCAGTTGACCAACTGTTTAGTGGGAATAAATTAATAAGTAAAATAGTTCTATTGGGCGCTGGGTCTAAAAACCTTTTCGTGAGACTTTCTAGGCAACAGAATCGGTAACTATCCGATTTAGTATTTTTTTTTCATTCCGTTCTTTATTATAAAATTCTTTAACAGCTCAACACTTTCATGCCGTGGACTAGGTTTGCAACATTGAAGAAATGGAAACGACTACGTTATCGAAAAAATCTTATACCTTATAATGAATCTCATTTTATATTTACTGGCAGATTCGTACTCTTAGATTCACAAAGTAGGTAATAATAGGTCTGTGGCAAAATAAACTGGCAGGGAAAATTTATCCCCGTACGTTTTCAATTAACTGTTTGATATTTCTTCTATTGTTGCGCTAATTAAAGTGTAGCAATAAATGTAATTACGGTTATCAGAAGCACCAGACCGCTTTCTCATTAGCGCATGCTGTTACGCGATCAGATAGTTTTCATTTACCTGTCTCATGTCAACCTCTCTAGATTCATAAGATCAAGGTGTAGCAACCAGTGGCGAGGGGTCCGTATAAGTCGATTCCTTCCGGCTTCAATTCGCAGAGATGGCAGCGATGTATAGTATAATTTATATTCTAATAACATAATATAATGCATTACTGCATTATCTGAAACTCATTTTATTTGCAGATCAATTAACAAAACATTAAACTATAACAAATGCCTTCGCTAAAATTATGGCAATTTGCCTATTAGTCCCGGTGTCCACCACCAATTTGGCCACCACTGGTGGACAGAGAGACAAATTATGAAATTATGTTTCGCTGTCCACCAGTGGTGGACAGAGCAACATAGTTTGAAAAGTTGTGTTATTGCGAAACGACTTTTTGTCGCCAAACGTCGTTTTTTGATTACTCCCCCACATTAATTCAATCACATTTTTAAGAAATTAGTATGCTTGCTTTTCCTATAGATTTAGATCGGAAAAAGAGAACATCTAGGACGGGAATTGAACCCGCAACCAGTCCCTTACAGGGGGAATCAAAAAACAATGTTTAAACATTATTGTAAAGTCATTCATTGTTTCCGTAGTTCGCAAGAATTCCTTCAATCGCCTTAGAAGCTTCCTTTTGAAAATTTCCAACCTTCGCTTTCAATCGCCTTGATACATAATTGAGAAGTTCTGGCAGCAACTTATGGATTCTTTATAATTTTCACATCACCAGATACTTTCTGAATACAAATGCTTGATTTGTTACCGAAAATACTAAAAACACTTTAGGTATACTTAACTACCGGCTGCACACGCTGGCGGACTGCCCGGCGTGGGAGGCGCCGAGGCGTGACCTCGTGGCAGCCATCGGGGTGGGAGTCCTCTCGCTCGGCAGCATGATTGCGGCAATGGTGCGGAGCGCGAGCGCGTGGGCCGCCGCCGCCTCCTTCTGCGAGCATGTAATGCTCGCGAAGGAGGGGGCGGAGCGCGCCCGGGAGAGACTTAGAACTCTCCCGGTCCGCCGAGCCCGCAACTTGCTCGCCGCGCGTCGCAGGCAACTCAGGCGCCGGAGGTCGCTTAACGACCTCCGTCCTCCATGAGCGCAGGCCTGGGGGTGGCGGGTGAGGCCACCTGTCACCCCAGCAGAAGCAGGCCGGGACGGTGGGGCGACTAGCGCCCCTCCCCCAAACCGGGGCAAGACGGGGACACCGTGGTTCCCAAACCCGAGGGGGCCATCTCGAAACCGGAGATGGCCCAGGGTCAGTCGGGGTGCGAGGGATATGCTCTATGGGCAACCTTACACCCCGGCGTCTGTAGACCCGAGACGGCGTGCGGTTTTAGTCGGTTCAAGCCCGACATAACCGCCCCCGCTGGCACGCGGGGGGGTATCCGAAGGGATTTCCGCACGAAAAAAAAAAAAAAAAAAAAAAAAAAAAAAGGTATACTTAACTACCAAAAAAGATATAAACTAATTTTTTTATATAATTTAAAAAAAAACTACTAGTTTTAAGGCACTTATAAAAATGCATACAATAAAAATAAAAATATGTTTATCCACAATGTAGAACCCATATTATAAAGTTATACTTATTTTGGGTCTAGATACCTCTGTGAAGTACCTAGTCATCCCAGAATATTATTGTTATACCGAACAAAAACGAGGTAAACTTGAATTTCTGTGTATTTTACTGGATAGGCAATTCCCTTTATTGTGTTCGTTATTCAATTTATTTTCAATCTCAACTTTGTCCGATTATGTACATTTTGTGTCGCAGTAATATTGATAGGCATTATCCATCGGTGTAGGTAAACCGGTGAACGATGAGTGTTAAACTGGGTGTGTGTATTTTAAATCAACTGCAGAGCTTTAAGTTTATTTCCCGCCTTTTAAATAAGTTAATACCTCGATGGGGTGCTGGGTCTAAGACCTTCCTCGAGAGGTTTCCTAGGCAACAAAATTGGCAAATGTCCAATTTTAAGTAAGTTTTTAGTGCATTGCCCCGGTGATTAACGAACCACGATCAGCGCAAATATAATTCTTTATTGAATTACTTTACAACTATCTTGCAAGAAGTAGCATGATATTTTGACGCATGACCCATTTACCCACCAGTGTGTGCAGTAGGAATCTGTTTCCCCGTACACCCACTGTAAAACCTACAAATTAAAAAATATATTTTTGTCAACAAAAGATTTCATTCGCTCTTACTTATTGTAATTCCGCGAAGTAGAAGATAAAAAAAAACAACTTCTAAACAAAATTAAGTCAGCACTTCAAATTTATAAGACTGTTGTTCATTTACACTTACCCACTTATTCCGGAGTAAAAGTAAATATTGGGTAAAACTGGATTATCTGGATTACCATAATTTGACTACTGGCGATTTTTAGCCTCTTAACATAATACGCTTAGGTCGTTAACTTGAAAATATTAAAATGAATTTCGTTGTTAACCATGGATAACTCCAGTTTTCGGTTACAATGTCTAGGTTTATTAAATTTTGAGGGGTTTAGTACGCTATACTTTATGGTTTTATATTTTTAATGTGATTCATAATTTGAAAATCTATTTTCTGATAACTGATTCACCTATTAAAATCTAACTTAATAAACCTTTCAAGAAAAAGAAAAAAATGTGTCATGCAGTAGCAGTACAGAATAGATAAGTACGGTAGCAGTTATCAAACAGCAATGTTTAAAATGTTTTTTTTTTAATTACTAATATGAGGCCTACAAGGGTGTTTAGCCACTATCTTTGGTGATAAAGTGAGTAGTGGTAGTAAAGTGATGTTAGAAGTTAGTAGCCTTATAGCGTAGTAGCGTCAGACTTCCATGCCAGGAATCTAATTGAGTTTGACTGTTGAAGCTCAAGGTGTGGATAGACTATGATGGTATTAGCGTAAAGCCCCAGTTGTTGCAAAAATTGACTAACAACATGGATAATGCTGAGCTGTATGCAGTACCTCACCCAATAGCGGATGGCAGAATTCGTTTTCTTCTCATTCTTTATCACAAAAGCAGCATGTGGGATTTTACACACACAGGCACAGTGGACCTTAGGTTTTGGAAGCCGTAGAGCTTATTGAAAGCCAGTAGTCAGCTACGGCAATCATACTTAACCTAAGAATAGAGACATCATCATCCCCTCAAACTGGAGAGATTGCCGGCCGACCTCCCAACCCGTAGAGGAAACCCTGCGCCAGAGCCTCGTCCATTCTTTAGCAGGTGCACCGACTAGAAGGTGAGGTTGGTTTGAGCCCCGAAAGTGTTGGTAGAGCCCTTCACACCTAACCCTTAGAATAGAGGGTAAGGCTATTATCACTGCAATCTTCTATGAAGTGAAAATACGTCCCCAGTGGAGTGATTCTTATTGAAGTAAAGAGTTTGCTAAACGTCCTAAAACATACCTACTTAAAATCAATGTATCAGGGATTACTGAAATCAAACCTACGAAGTAAACAAAATATATAGTATTTCGTCCTGTACCTATTTATTCAGATCAGGTGCTACGTTTGCACTGCCAACCATTTTCAAGCGCTATTCACAGGCTATAAGAATTTCAGCTGTGCTCGAACTGATATTGGTTATCTCGAAGAAAATCCACTTTATTAGCAGTTTAGCGATGTGAACGATATACTAAAATGTTGAATGTCGGTCTTTGCTGTATAAGCGGTACACAAAGTTAGGTGGGCGCTTGGAAGATTCAAGAGAATGTACTTTAGCTCTATATTATACTCGCGTGATCGGGCCATAAGATTTTGATTGGATGTCGTCTTGCAAACTATTTCACGTCGTCACACATTTTTTATGCTTAATCCAAATCCGAAGTTCAAATGAAGTTCACATTATTGTATTTTGATAAATTCCATTGTAAGCTTTGTTTTTCTTTGTTACTTAAATATTTTAATTTTGTAGTTAATAATGGCTATTCGACGCAGGTTTATCCACTTAGTTATACTATTAGTTATACGACTATGCTCTTTTCATCCAAGTAAAGCATTTTAAGATAAGAAACGTCAAAACGCTTTTCCCGTGCACATCGACTTACTTTCTTAAGGCATCATCGTAATACAACGCGATAAGGTGATCATTACAAGTTTGCGCAATCCATACTTATTTGCAATCCCCGATATAAATTAAATAGTTTTTTTTTTAATTAATCAGTCTTTATAATTTTTAAGAGTAAAATCTAGGAAGTTCGGATTAAAACCATAACTTTCAACTTATTCCTATACAACACAATATATAATAGTTTTTTCTCTTAGTAATTTTTAAACACGAAAGGTCTCTGAATTGATAGTATTGGTTTCAAAGACACGTTCAATCTTTGTGTCAAAGTCTACATTGTTAGAGAGAAATAATAGCCGGAATTCAGGTACGAGAGCCTCAAAGAGGACAGTACAATGCAAAAGAATTTTATAAAATATTTCCACAGAATTATGTGTGCTTTCGAATTGGTTTTATAAAAAATACTTTGTGAGTATTAAAATATTAACGTATTATAGCGTAGTATCGGTGTCGAGGTCTGACATTATAGTGGCGTGATATTTTGACGACACGCTAGCCGTTGTATGCCACAACGTGTAGTGTGTTATTTGCATTTTATCCCCGAAAACTCTAAACATGAAGTAGCAATAATTTATAATGTTTATACTTTTTGTCAAGATTTTTAATTCAAATATAGTTTACATGTAGATATTAGGCGTTCGGGTTCTTAACATTTTATGTTAGAGGATAATTAGTCCTTCGAAGATCTTCGGTGATCTTTTACATGGTTGTTGAGTTCGTGTAAATCATGACTTCACTATTCCATATTATAAGAATTTTGATTGTTCGATGCTGAATTACAATGTTAGCGCAGTGTAATAGAAGATTAATTAATGGAAGCGACAGCGGCGAATGCTACATGTGTCTTGCATAAATAATGAGTCGAACGCCATTTGCTTTAGCGTCTTGAAGATGCGTTGAATAGTCAGGATGCGATGGTGTGAAAACTGAGCATCAATTTATGATTGGATTTGTACATATATTATTAGTCATGTGTGGTTAAATGATTTTATTTTGGGTTCCAAAGTTATTGTGAACGTTCTTTCGTTAGTCAGTAACAAACAGGCCACAGAAACAGACCACCTTTAAACATTGCGTCCATGCTAGGAACGAGATTAAAAATAGAGTAAAGCTACAACAAGGTTGCTCCAAAGGCGGCCTTTATTACTTTAAACAACAAACTTAATCGAAAGGAAATCCATAAACCCTTAGTCTCAGTAACACCCACACATATTGCTATCACGGTTAAGTCATTTAAAAGTTTTAATTCCTTAAATACGTCGTCCCAAGGTTGCATTTTCATCGAACAAAAAGATCTGCGTATAATATTCACCGACCTGTAGGAATCCGTTACCGGAATATCTGGTTAATTCAATTCTGATCTAAAGGTTCCGTTTTCGTGGATGGCTGGGCGCAATATATTACCATAGACCGGTCTCCGAAATTAAATTGCTTTGTCTACGATTGGAAGGTAGATGTTGATTGTGGGAAATGTCCCGTGTACAGTACAAGAATTATTAAAAAACCAGGATGTATACGAGTATACTAAGATTTATGATTTCATTTCATGTACAGTAGGAGATTTGTAAATAGCTTGTTATAAGTATTTTAATTAGTTTGTGAAGTTTATATTTTTTCTTTTTCTTTGTTGTTTTCTGTTATTTTTGTTTATTTATTAGTATTGTATCATTAGTTTGTTATTATTTGTTTCTGTGTTTAGGATTAGGTTGATGGCTTTGTGCCAAGCCCTAATAAAAAAATAGATGATGATTGATTGTGATGTAAAATTATTTAATGTTTATTTGAATGTTTAAATACTTTTACCTAACATAAAGATATTTTCAAATAGGGAACAAACACATTTAAGGTAAATCGAGTGTATGGTGCACAGAATAGATATTAGTACTGACGTTTCCATTTATGTGGTATGTAACGAATGTTACTGTAATATACCGGGTGCAAGGGTAACGCTCCGGAAAACCGAACGATGTTTTTTTGATTGTTTAAATTTTTGTTTTTTACTTTTTGTTTATTAGCATTATTCACGCTTTATTGTGCTAGATAAAACCGGCGACGTCATTCCGATATTCATTGCGGCATTCATTTTTTTTATGTAAAGAGTTCTTTTTTAATGAAATTATCGTTTTATTTAGCTGTACTAACACGATGGTGGGTGAATGATGCTAATAAAATAAAGTGATTAAAGAAAAATCTATCAAAAAAAATCGCCTCAATTGTTATTTTATCTTTATCAGTACTATCGCTTGTTTCGTTTTCGGGGGCGGTTCCCTAACACCCGGTATAGTTGTATGCTAGGTGTTTACGTAGTTCACCTACTCTATCTCCTCTCTTTCATTGTTTTGGATTATCTGGGCTTTTACGGAAGCGACTATCTACGCATATCCTTTTTTTTTTTTTCGTGCGGAAATCCCTTCGGATACCCCCCCGCCGGCCAGCGGGGGCGGTTATGTCGGGCTTGATCCGACTAAAACCGCTCGCCGTCTCGGTTCTACAGACGCCGGGGTTTAAGGTTGCCTATAGAGCATATCCCTCGCACCCCGACTGACCCTGGGCCATCTCCGGTTTCGAGATGGCCCCCTCGGGTTTGGGAACCACGGTGTCACCGTCTTGCCCCGGTTTGGGGGAGGGGAGCTAGTCGCCCCACCGTCCCGGCCTGCTTCTGCTGGGGTGACAGGCGGCCTCACCTGTCACCCCCTATCTACGCATACCCCCAAACCCCAAGATGAAAACTTGTTTTTTTTTTTGGGATTGTTGTTATGCCCGGCACCGCCGGCTACAGGTTGGTAGCCGGAGATCGTGTGTGGATCCCTCTCATACGGCAAACGGATAGGTATACCCACTAAACACCACGGTGTGCCATACTCTGTCATACTACATGGATGTCGTCTGGCTTGGCGGGTGGAGGGCTAACCCCGTCCCTGCAGCTATGCTGAGGCACTCGCGCCTCCGCCTCCCGGTCCCTCCCTGATCCGTTCCGCGGCTTCCTTCAGCGAGATGACGTCCTCGCAAAAGGTTGCGACCCCGGTTAAATTCCTGTCGCTGGCGGCCATAGATCGGATGATCCCAAGATGAGAACCTGTGCCAGAGTATCATTCGTTAATCGGCAGGTTGCAGGTGGGGTTGGCCCCAAAGGCTTGGTGGGGCCCCAGAAACCCTTTATATTGTTAAATTAAACTTCTATCAACGCTCACTGCTTTATTACTTATATAATTAATTACATATGCATAATATGACATCGCTCTTTAATATCGACAGCCGATTAAACATGACATGGAAACCGATTAAATTACAACATGAACGAAACATTTCATCGCATGTTTTACATACAAACGTATGGAAATTGGCGTATTTGCATATTTTTTGTGTAATTTTTAGAGATTTATTCAATGCTTTTGGTGACGTACCAGTCAATACATGTACTCTACCTTTTGCCCTTGCGGTAGGCAGCAGCTTTCCTCTCAAGGTTGAGGGGGGCTTCTGATGGCAGTCACTCCCGCCAAAGCCAAGAAAAGCGGACCTCGGGGTTAAAAATATAAGCTGTGGTTGCTACCGGGACTAACGCTGTGATAATGATGACTTATCAGAAACCTCGATATTGGTGTTTTTTTCTAGCTACAACTTTCTTTGAATTCAATTACATAATGAACTTTAGTACGCGTGGGGCAGTATGCTTCCAGTACCACCAGTATTGTCAAAAGGAAATGTAGAAAGTCAATTTCTGCTCTGTACATTTTAAGACTATTGAGCATTTGAAGCGTCGGTAGCTTAATGGTTAAGGAGTCGACCCTAAGATCGAGAGGTCCCGGGTTCGAATCCTGGCTATTACACTACCGACGTGAACCCACTCCTAACACAAGCAATTAAGCTTAGCTGGAGGGGTTAGGGGGAATATTAGTAATTACGGTTACTAATATTCTTGCAAAAAAAAAATGAGGGTCTTGTCTGATGGCTATTCGTGAAAGCCGATTATATGGTCTACATTGGATGAAATCAACTACTACGGTCCATCTATGTTTTATTTAAGAGTATGTTGCCCCATTTGAAAATTATTTATTGAATATTGGACTTTAAAAAAAGTTAATCAATTTTTTACAATTCAATTTAATGTTATTTTTACGGTTAATTTTCTGGTGTTGATAATCCCCTTGACCTTGTTCCCAATTGCCTCTGAGGCACTCTTTTTTTTAATATAAATTTAGGACTCGTCAATTTGAATTCCCCTCGCCTGATGGTAAGCTGAAGGTAAAGTCTCAGGAAAGAGGGTCACCATTACATACATGTACCATGTTAACAATGGTGGCACTCAGCTTGACGGCCTCATCAGAAGAGAATTGTCGTCGCAGCACCGCTTGACACCCACCGGTCCCACTAGTGCTGCGACCACAATCCCCCTGCCCGGCTATGCACTTGCTGACCCCTGAACGCAATCAAACCGAAATTGGATTACTATGGAGGGTTTTTCGCAATCGTGCACGGTGGTACCTACCTGGTCGTATTTTGTGACAAATTTGTGTCATCAAATTTCTAGCACCAGTAAATTCACCTCGGAGTCGGGGGTTGGCTTTTTCCTAATACGCAACGCATATAATGCTCGTTGTTTAAGGGTCATTAATCCTGATGGACAGCACTCACACCATTAGGATTGTAGGATTACACGAAGTAATTTACAGTCATTGTAGGATTCTTGTCTAATTAAAAATACCTTCGTTTTTGCTACCCCGTCTAACTAAGTTGAATATTTGTATTAGAAATTAATTCATATGGAGAATTTACAGGGTGAAGTTCAAATTCTAAACCTTACTATCGCTCATTCGACCCAATTAGTAGTTTCTAAATGTTGTTAATTCTTTTTCTAACTCATATAATACCTTCCCAATTCCCTTCCCATTAGTGAAGTAAAAGCTGATATTACAAGTTCTAATTCTAATCTACTAATAAAATTGGCAGTGAAATTGAAATTATGGTATTCAATTTAAAATAAAGTTGTTAGAGGATCATTTTCTCACTGAAAATATTATGTCATCTTAGTACAATAATTACCTAGACTATCTGACTACCTAAGAATTATGTTAGCAGATATTTTATTTCCTTTTTTTTTTTGCGGTTTCAGTGATATATTTTTGATGATGACATAATTTTCTAACCCTGGTGGTAACATTCTCGGGCATGTTATTGAGAGTTTTATATCGTGCGGTTTTAGTCGGTTCAAGCCCGACATAACCGCCCCCGCTGGCACGCGGGGGGGTATCCGAAGGGATTTCCGCACGATAAAAAAGAAAAAAAAAAGGTACGAACTATAAATGTTATGATCAGAAACCGAATGTTATAACTATTGTTTTAAGCAGGTGGTTCAGGTAGATCCCGAGAACACTAATGTGCGTTGTAGGAAATTATATTAAGTATTACTTGTTTCAATCATCAAAGAATACATCATAATTGAACTACACAGTCTCTTCTTTGTTCAGTTTTATAACCAATGATGTAGACTATAACTACTCTAGTAAGTAAACAGTTGATAAACAGAGCTAATATTGTAGCATATACTGCTTCCGGGCTGTTTGGCCGTGATCCATATGAAACTTATGTTCCAAAAGTTTCGTCGATCATTGCGGTCAACATCTTAAGTGGTGGTGGTCCGGGCGAGGACGAGTGCGTAGAACGACTTCTCTACAACAGTCGCAGAGAAGTCTTCGCCGACGAAACGTAACGAACACAAGTTTCATATGGACCACGGCCAAACAGCCCAGAAGCAGTATATTCTACATGCAGCGCCGTGAAAGCCTAAAGACTTATATAGAGCTAATATTATTTTTAGCATGACTAATGAATTATTAGAATACAGAAGAAGAAAAAATATGGTCAGGGGCCTTACTACGACGCTCTAATAGCAATTATAAAGCAATATAGTTCAGCTGAGGAAGAGACATGAGCTATTAAATGAATTTTTCATCTGTTAGTAAAAAGACAGTGGTATAAGCATTTATTATTATCTACCAAATCAGTTTACCTACGTCGTTCCAAGCACCATAGAAAACACTATTGAATTATAATTTCAGAGAAGGTCACCTTTTTTTTTTACGTGCGGAAATCCCTTCGGATACCCTCCCGCCTTCCAGCGGGGGTGGTTATTTCGGGCATGAACCGACTAAAACCGCACGGTGTCCTCCCCAAGTGTCCATTACCGGGCACCCCGGGTAAGCCCTCGAAAGGATAACCCCAGGGTTCTTAACAAATAAGTAGGTATACTTCAGTAGGTACACCTACCCCTTTCTCTACAATAACGCGGTATGTAATTACATTACAAATAATTCCCCCACTGCCACGTAATTGAAATCGAACCACATCCATTTGTCGACAGTGCACCAAATTGTATCAACGTAAAAGCGATGTCAAAACAAATCTAACGGCTGGTTGCTAAATTAATGTGATTCCCATCGTACGGGCACCAATTCCATTTTATTCGGAGTGACTTTTAAAATGTTATTTAAATACAGACAGAGTTACATGCATTAAACCCTGCGCATAAAACATATTCCACAGAGTAATCTAGAATTACACTTAGCATTTTTTTTTTACGTGCGGAAATCCCTTCGGATACCCCCCCGCTGGCCGAGCGGAGGTGGTTATGTCGTGTATCGGCTAAAACCGCACGGTGTCCTCCCCATTACACTTAGCATAGCTTGTAATTAGCAATATAGGTTCTTTTTAATGTTGACGACAGGTTACGCGAATATTACACGTTGAAATTAAACTATTTTAAATGATTTTATCGCGAATTATTTGGTATTATTTTATTAAATTATTAGTAGCTCGGTTGGTTGCTAAAAAGTAAAAAGGTTCTAGTTCTTCTTTCCTTTCTTTATCGTCATTTTAGAATGCGGAGAAATATAGTCACATATAACACAACAAAGAGTTTTTCTTTAGATCTCTTTGTATATTTTGACCCGTCCTTAAAAAATACGTCGAGAGTAAAATAAAGTCAGCAAAGTATAAACTATTTTCTCTGAAAATCTCATGATGAATGTCACGTGACTTTCAATTTGCTGTGAATTTTAATATAACAAGTAAAGTACTTTCACATTTTGCGCAATAAAACTACGGAATAACATAGTATCGAAGTGTGTTCTTGAGCGATGTTAAGAAAGGACGACATTCAGGTTGACTTACGTGGAAATATTACTCTAGATTTGTGAACATTTTAAAGACGTGGTAGTATACTGCAGAAGTTTATAACAAAGAGTTTCCGTAAGTGAATTATTTCACTATAAGTCGATGGCATGCGTCGCCGACATTCTTGTGACAGTGCAAGACAAGACTCACCGCGAGGTGATCATAAAAGCAACAGCCAAGGTCGCCCAAGTCGTTGTATGTATTCCATGGCTGGCGCCAGAGGCCCTCTATAGATCTGAGGCCCTTTAACTTACAGGGGTCTCAGAATAGATCATCTGTGGGAAATTAAGTCACATTGTAAGACTTGTTCTCATCGGCGTCGAGCCCTCGACCGAAGATGAACCAAAACAATGGTTCCTTTTCAGTAGGTAGTAATTTAAATGGTTGTCTAGCACACTACCAATGCATTGAGCGATTTACAAATAGTTGTTCAGTGTGTATTCACTTTGCGTTAGTTAATTGCATGTCTTCCAGTTCCCGCGACACACAAAGGGATAATTGATTACTGCGTAGAGATTGTTGAGCGAATAACAAACCCATCATTTACAGCAAATTTCAGTCATCAGGTCGGTCACAGTTCACGATCGACCTCGCATTACATGCACCTTGATCGAAGCATGCACCGGTCAAATTAGTGATGGTTTGAAAAAAGCGGCCATGTGCGAGTCGAACTCGCCCACATGGTAATATACATCGTATATTTTTTTTAGTTTTATCATTCTCGTATTTTAGAAGTTACGGCCCGGGTAGGCACATGACGAATCTATAAGGGTTCTTTTTTAGGGTTCTGTTGCCAAATGGCGAAAAACGGAACCCTTATAGATTCATGCCTGTCTGTCCGTCCGTATGTAGCAGCCACTTTTTTCCGAAACTATAAGAACTATCTTGTTGTAACTTGGTAAGTAGATGTATTCAGTGAACCGCATTAAGATTTTCACACAAAAATAGAAAAAAAAACTATAAATTTTGGGGGGTACACAACATTTTGATACATAGAACTGAAACTCAAAAAAAATTTTTTCGTCATGCCCATACGTGTGTGGTGTCTATGAATAGGTCTTCAAAAATGATATTGAGTTTGCACGAGAGACACTTCCAAAGTGGTAAAAAGTGTGTAAGTATATGATGTAAACTTCCACCGAAAATTGGTTTGTACGAGATCTAGTAAGTAGTTTTTTTTAATACGTCATAAATCGTAAACCGCAATTTACCTTTCAATCAATCAAGTCAAATATAAAAAAATTACTAACTGCGACGGAACCCTTCATGGGCGAGTCCGACTCGCAACTGGCCGGTTTTTTTGCCATTTGGCTACGGAGCCCTAGAAACAGCAGGTCAGAATTAATCGAAACCGGTGGTCGCTTCTTACTACCTTAATAGAATGACTAGAATATGTTTTTTTATAGTTTTTATATATCTTATATATTTTGTAAAGCTTTTTTATAAAGGGTACCATCAATATGACTTCACTTAACCTGAAGATAAGCTATAGGTAATGTCTAAATAGCAAATGCCATCATTGTATATGCCAACAATGATCAATGCTAAAATGACAGTCTTCAGTTTGATTGTCTCAATGGATGCTTTTTCGTGACTTGTTCAACAGACTTACAGTTTCAGAAAGGCGGAAACATATGTTTTGGTTGAGAATTTCAAGTGTTTATGGTGCGGTAAAGAAAATAAGAAATATGAATGTTTTATTTAATGTCTATGTAGTTTAATCACCGAACCGTATCTATTAAACTATTATTATTATTGCCAAACTAATAACATCACTCTGGTACCTACGGTCCCGTAAAAACTACCGTGACGTGTGACTCTACTAACAACTCAAGAATATCCGTCTCTTTATTGAGCTCTGCAGATTTTATACTAATAGGGAAATAACTCCAGATTGGGTTGTATACTTCCCAAGTATACAACCCAATCTGGCGTTATAACTTCAGGCTTGGGCGACCATTTCCGTGTGTAAGTATTCCGTCATAAGTTTGAAACGAATATAAGGTATGCTGAATGCAGGTAATGGCTGATATTAAATTGTATAAATGACATCTGGAATAATCTGGTACATTAAAGAATGTCATCGTAAATAGTACGGTAACTGGAACAGGTTGTGGCGTAAATGTAAAGTTGCCCTCAGAAGTAGCTGGACACTAACAAATTTACAAAAGATGTTTGCATTGAAATAAATCGATAAATAAATTGACGTACAACTATTATTTTTCGTAATTTTTCTATTCCTGATTGTTATGTTATGTAAAGTTTCAGAGCTAAGGTAGTCGGTAACTTTGAATGTGTTAAGTTGATACCTATGGCGACTGTACGTTGAATTAACTATACAATATCAAAAAGAGCATGAGAGAGCTACCTGTTATTTTTTTTTAGTATAGTATACCGAAATATATACTAAACCACGGTAGTAATACAGTGCTTATATATGACAGTCAATCTCAAAGCATTGCATCTAAACCGTCTCATCTGGTCGAAAACAATGGCTAACTATTATCAATGTTAAGACAAACCGCAATGGTTCGATTGTATGCAGTTTCTCAATCATATCTTCATCATACTCTAATATCTGATCTTCGATACCAGTGAATTTCCAGATTTGTAAGCGGTGACCTCATTCTGAAGCGTTAAATTTGTGTTTAAAAAACACAAAAATGGAGTACTATTTTTGTTTTCTTTATTTTCTCTTCATTTTTGCGAATTGGTCCTTTAATGCTTTATTTAAAATTGTCTATAAATGTTTAATTTGAACTTGCATATTACATTTTAATAAGATAAATCTGCTAATAATATCATTGTCACAATGTTGTATTCCCAGGTGTAGGACAAATGCAAATTATCCTACAAATTGAGTCTGAGAACGAATGTAATCTTGCACTGGCGATAAATAAAATTAGGCAATGACAACCTTATGCATTCCAATTTACTCACACATACAGCACCACTGTGTCGGTACCTTTTTTTCGTGTGGACAACCCCACGGAGACCCCTCTCCCGCCGGCCAGCTTGGGTGGTTATATCGATCTCAAACCGACTAAAACGAGTCGGGTCTCATATACTAGCTGCAAGGTGACCTAATAAGGGAATTGCCTCGGAACCCAGCTGATCCTGGGCCATCAGCGCCTTTGAGACGGCCCCTTCGGGTCTGGGAACCACGATGTCTCCATCTTGCCTCAGAGAGCGAAGGCGTGCATGGTGCTGCCTACTATCTTATCTTCTTACTAATATAAAAATCTGGGTGACTGAGCTTTACTCGGTTTTTTTGTTTTGATATTTTCTAAAAAGGAAACCTAGCTATTTATCGCCCTGAAATCCCATATATATACATATTTACAAGAATTGCTCTTTTAAAGATAGATAAATGTAAAAGCTGAAAAAAGAAGAGAAAAGAGAAAGAAGTGAAGATGTTTGTATATTTGGATATTTGTTACTCACTCATGCTCAAATGGCTGAACGAATCTGGCTGAAATTTAGTGGTGGAATACATTACAGTCTCGAATAACACATAGGCTACATTACAATTCCACGCGGGCGAAGCCGCGGGCAACAGCTCGTGGACACAGATGGACAAATATACCATAACATTTACCGTCCTTCCGTACTTTTATTGCACAGACACTACGTGCAAAACCATTTGTATGCAAGTTTATACTCCAGTTTGCCAGTTCACAGCACATGATTGTCTCCTATACTTGTAATGTACTGTACAGAACGCAAAGAGTTCTGTATAAAATGCATACTAAAGCGTTGTTTTCACAATGTTTTGAAGTTGAAATTGAATTTAAAATGGATTACAGAGTGTGCTTCGGGAACAAAGCAATGTAACAGTGGTATTCTTTATTTTAAAGTTCTTTAGAACTTTAATGCAAAGTATTTAACAGCTTAGTAGTAACGATTTAAATCTGAATCGTTGTCATCTCCCGAGAGATTTCTCGGTTGCTTCCAAAGTTTACTTGGCACTCATCAAAGCATAATTTTAAACGGTGAAACAAACTTTTCCTAGCTGCTGTATGAATTTAAGAGTTTCAAATATAAATCTTCCAATAAGAAAACCAACGCTGCATAATCAAACAGACTTGCATCGATAGACGCAAATAAAATTGCGGTTAGCTACGCTCTGTGAGCCAACACCAACTTTTTTTTTTAATATTGGACACGTCAATTTGACTTCACCTCGCCTGATGGTAAGCTGAAGGTAAATTCTCAGGAAAGAGGGTCACCATTACATACACGTACCATGTTAACAATGGTGGCACTCAGCTTGACGGCAAATCGTGTAAATCTCGCAAATATTCAGTGTTTACCGCAGTTTTTTAACTTGTTATAGCTTGCTTCATAGTTTATCAAGCTAATATAACCTCTATTAATATAATTCTGGAAGTCAAATTTACAAGATTTAATGACATATGAAATTGTAATTTATCTATCTCTTTTTCTTTTCTTTGATTTAGGTAGGACAGAGGCAGGCCTAAGGAAATGCGTGAAAGATAATATGTCAAGGAAGGGACTGACTGAGGAGCTGACATCTAAGAGGAGTTTATGGAGAAGAATGACATATTGCGCCGACCCAAAGTCCCAAAAAAAAATGATTGGGACAAGGGCATGTATATAAATAGACCTTTTTCCTTTGATTTGGGTATACAGGCTGTGATACCCTACCAATATCCTAGAGGTCCAAGCCAACCTAACCTGTAAGTGCATCTGCTGAAACTTTTTTTTTTTACGTGGTGTATGCTGTTACGCACGGCACCGCCGGCCACGGGGTGGTAGCCGGAGATCGTATACCCACTAAACCCCACGGTGTGCCATACTGCGCCTTGTCGGAGGGGGCCTGAAACTATGCAGGAATACTTCTATGGTGACCCCCCTAGCGCATGCCCACTAAACCGGGGGAACCACACCTTTCATACTCTCAAATGGTCGACGTCCAGGCACTCATGGATGGCTAGATCAGCGGGTGGAGGGTTTACCCTGTCCCTCACACCCGCAGCCACGCTCAGAGCGGCATGAGGCGCAAGTCGAAGCAAACCGATCATATCAGTGTAACCTGCTGAAACCTGGCGCAGGCTTTCCTTTCAGGGTTGGAAGGTCAGACAGTTAGTTCCGGCCAAAGTCAACAAAAATCATGGCACCTGTAACAAGTTAATGTGGTCTCTGAACTAGTATCCACTAAGCACACTAAATAAGTAGAGTAACAGTAAAATAATACTGTACGCTCATTGGGTGCCTGGCCATCATCTATCAATTTCAACTAATGACGGTACAGTATTTAGTATATTAACTTAGCATGAGTTTGCCAAACGTCGGAGAACCGGGGGCGAGGAATATACCTACGTATCTACTTTTAGGTTGATAAAGTAAATGACATTAGAACAAAGGTAGGTCAACAGCCTGTAAACCGAGAGCTTTATAACTTAAGGTTTATTACTGTAAAAAGTAAACTGTCTTGTGAAGCTTAACTCACATAAGATGTGACCACAATCAGGGTCTTAACTTGTCACGATTTATTTATGTTGCCTTTGTTTTATAGATGCGCTGAAGCGTGTAGTAAACTTAACTGCTTTAGCCGATCATTATGTAGAATGAACCAATTGACCTATGGTGATGTGGTTTCAACTGGCATGGTTTAGATGGTAGTTTTTCCTCGTAAAGAGTGAAAATGAACCCTAGCGGCATAGAGCAAGGTTAGGTTGCAACCAGGACTATTGCTGTGATGATGATTATAATTCGATGCGTCTACCAGATAAGCATGGATGGATCAACACCATACGTGGTAAAACGTCCTTACACATACAAATGTGTAAGGACTGAGAAAGACTGAGTTTATGCAACTACATTTTTAAAATATTTTTGTAAAATGTTAAAACCTAAGATCACGTTTTCATAGAAGCGTTCATTAAATTTCAGATTGGCCCGTAGTAAGAGCGAGTAATTTCTCGTTACAGGATATTAACCCAAGCGTCGCTAGCTTTTAATAGCCAGATGCCGATGGCAAGTCGACGTTTATGAAAAGAAATGAATTTTAAATTCATCTTGCTACGCCTTCAGGCAGTCATTTCGATGCACTCACTTTATAATTGCGAAACCATTTCGAAGGAAAACAATCTTCGATATCGTTCAAAAGTGAGTTATGGATTCGATAATGTTTTGATGAGGACATCATGTCATCGTCATCATTTTAGCGTTTTTCCCGCTTACATCCGAGGCTTTCACCTTGGAGCCCGGAGTCCACTTATTACTTCTCATCCTTTTCGTTTGGTTTATACGACTTTTGGCTACGACTGCTGTCTGATCTCCCAACTCCGAAAAGGAGAGCATGCGCCAGAGCCTCGTCCGTGAATCAGCAGGTATAATATTCTTGTTGTATTGTATTACCTGCATAACTTCTAGTGCCGTGATACGTAATGTGTTATTCCGCATTAGTAGACTGGAATTGGTTTGCAGCTCATCTTGGTGCAGTCGTGACGTGATATCCGTAACTCAAATGCTAAAATAGGCACGTCGCGTGTCACAGATGTGATTTTGAGTAATTCAGATTTTGTGTAAACGTGTTCCATATATCGTGTGACATTCAACGTTGATTTGAAGCAATCAGAGTTTTCTATACCGAGTGTAAACTATCTCCATCCAATATATAGTTTTAGCTCAATGTTACGAGTTCAAGAATTTCGTCACCGAAAATTCATGATACAAACACGTGCTTAAAATACGAATTCTAGTCTATTAAGCTTTGTGCTCACGATTTCTTCGAGTTTCATACAGAATGTATAGAAGCGCTGCGACACAGAACAAACATAAGATGGGGCACGGGTACGACGTTTTCGACGACTCCGCCCTATCCAGAAACATACAGAAGAGACGAAACGCGGATAGGACGTCGCGTCGCCGCCCGGGGTGAGCGGAGGGGTTAAGGGGTGCGCGAGGGCGGGTTACTTTGAGCACGTGACACGCACGCGACCGCGCGCTCGCGCAGGAAACCCGCCCGCGCAGCGAAGCTTAATGTGAGAAACGTCTTCGCGACCTGTCTGCTCTTTGATATATTTTAACAGCGGATACGTCTGAGACGCGTCTGTGGCGCGCCCGCGTCTTACGCCCGTTCTGTTTGTCCCGCGCCTTATGGTGTATCCATAACTGCTCTTTCGTTACAATCTTGAACTGCACCGCTATTTAGAAGGCATACCCTAAATATTACAAACCATTTTGAATCTTATCCACGCGAGTTTAAGTTTATAGTCATTAAAAGGCACGAGACTGCGCGAACCTTGCTGCGGCTACTTCTAGTAACAAAATTCGGGCCACCGTCTCGTATCGTATCAAATCAAAACTTTTAGGTAAGCATATTTAATCAGATGCTGTTTTAAAAACTAAAATTTTTTTTAGGATATTAATTTGGGCTCACGTAATAAAGGGTGAGTGAGTTTTTGCCCTTTGCCAAATAGTTGCATTATATTATGATCATTATTCTTTTAAACTTACACTTTCTCTGATATACGTACAATAATGTGCCTAAATCATAATGGCGTTAATTCCCGTTAACATCATTGTATAATCATTATAATTTTATATTATAATCAGCCTCAGATTCGAACCTCATAATCGCATGCAAATATAAACCCGATCTTATACTTAACCAAGTACTATCAGACATTGCTTTAGCTAACGCTAAAAGAAGGGATTAGACTAACAGCCTACAGGGAAATCAACAGTAAGTATGTTTTGAAAAGTTTTGTGTAATTTTGTGTTTCAGACAGTTAGTTTGAATTTGTTTTATACCGGTGGAAAACATAACAGTTTAATAATTCTTGCTCAGTGTTAAAACTTAGTAGACGCAGTGGAAATAAATAAAAAAGTAATTCTAAGTAAATATTTCAGGGTTATTCGAAATTCAAACACTGAACAACGGATGAGGTTCTGGCACAGGAAAGCCTGCGCCTCAGGATTGGGAGGTCAGATGGCAGTCGCTCCCGGAAAAGCTTTCATACCAATCAAAAACAATAAGCGAACCCCGGGCTTTAAAGTGCAAACTTTGGACTGAACTGGGAAATCCTAGACAGGCTCTGGGAAGCTCATGAACAATATGCGTTTCGCTGAACAAACCTGCTCTCCATTTCTAAGGTAACATTTTTCCACTTATATCGAACCGTTGAATACCGTACCTGAGAGTGTGGCATAAGCTAGTATAATTTACTACTTTGTTAGTAGAGCATATTTCTTTGAAGCCATTTCTCGCAAACTTCAAAACTTGTCGTATAAAAATGTTGTAGTGCCAAAGTTAAGCCATTTAGTTTCTGATTCATTTTGTAAGGTGAACGTAGATATTTCACGTTTAACTAGCTGACCCCTCACGGTTACCCACGGTAAATTATGATTATATCAACGCAATAACATAATATTTCGTGAAGCATAATCAGCGTTGAGCATCCAAGGTGGGGGGAATCCACCATTGCGGCGGTGAGACCGATTATGAAGGAGTGGTTGGAGAGGCACTACGGTGAGTTCTCCTACCGGATGTGCCAGATATTTACCGGACACGGGTGCGTCGGTAAGTATCTATGCCGCATCCACCGGGAGACAGCGCCGCAGTACCAGCACTGCGAGGATCCTGGCGAAGACACGGCGCTCCACACGTTGGTGGAGTGCCAAGGACAACGTGTGGTTTTAGTCGGTCCGATTCCGGCACGCCCACCCTATCGTCGGCACCGATGGGGTGAAGCCCGTGGGGGTTTCCACACGCTAAAGAAAAAAAAAGCATAATCAGCGTTAGCAACGAAAATGTTCAAAATTCTATGTTTTTACGAAACATATTTTACTTTTTTATATTTCTGTAAGTAAATATAACATGCAAGTATTATACCTATAAATCATCGGCAAGATATTATCTGCATGATAGTGACAAGGGCAGTCTAAATACACCCTGGTGGGTTCCCAAATATACGGCACCCTGCGATGACCTTAGATCATACTCTAAAAAGTCCAAAAAACATCTCAGAAGTAGGAAATAAGCCACTGAAAGGTGTTGCTCAAGTTCCTGATCATTAGATCAGATTGAGAGATTGATTGAGAGTGAGTTTTTGCCCTTTGCCAAATAGTTGCATTATATTATGATCATTATTCTTTTAAACTTACACTTTCTCTGATATACGTACAATAATGTGCCTAAATCATAATGGCGTTAATTCCCGTTAACATCATTGTATAATCATTATAATTTTATATTATAATCAGCCTCAGATTCGAACCTCATAATCGCATGCAAATATAAACCCGATCTTATACTTAACCAAGTACTATCAGACATTGCTTTAGCTAACGCTAAAAGAAGGGATTAGACTAACAGCCTACAGGGAAATCAACAGTAAGTATGTTTTGAAAAGTTTTGTGTAATTTTGTGTTTCAGACAGTTAGTTTGAATTTGTTTTATACCGGTGGAAAACATAACAGTTTAATAATTCTTGCTCAGTGTTAAAACTTAGTAGACGCAGTGGAAATAAATAAAAAAGTAATTCTAAGTAAATATTTCAGGGTTATTCGAAATTCAAACACTGAACAACGGATGAGGTTCTGGCACAGGAAAGCCTGCGCCTCAGGATTGGGAGGTCAGATGGCAGTCGCTCTCGGAAAAGCTTTCATACCAATCAAAAACAATAAGCGAACCCCGGGCTTTAAAGTGCAAACTTTGGACTGAACTGGGAAATCCTAGACAGGCTCTGGGAAGCTCATGAACAATATACGTTTCGCTGAACAAACCTGCTCTCCATTTCTAAGGTAACATTTTTCCACTTATATCGAACCGTTGAATACCGTACCTGAGAGTGTGGCATAAGCTAGTATAATTTACTACTTTGTTAGTAGAGCATATTTCTTTGAAGCCATTTCTCGCAAACTTCAAAACTTGTCGTATAAAAATGTTGTAGTGCCAAAGTTAAGCCATTTAGTTTCTGATTCATTTTGTAAGGTGAACGTAGATATTTCACGTTTAACTAGCTGACCCCTCACGGTTACCCACGGTAAATTATGATTATATCAACGCAATAACATAATATTTCGTGAAGCATAATCAGCGTTGAGCATCCAAGGTGGGGGGAATCCACCATTGCGGCGGTGAGACCGATTATGAAGGAGTGGTTGGAGAGGCACTACGGTGAGTTCTCCTACCGGATGTGCCAGATATTTACCGGACACGGGTGCGTCGGTAAGTATCTATGCCGCATCCACCGGGAGACAGCGCCGCAGTACCAGCACTGCGAGGATCCTGGCGAAGACACGGCGCTCCACACGTTGGTGGAGTGCCAAGGACAACGTGTGGTTTTAGTCGGTCCGATTCCGGCACGCCCACCCTATCGTCGGCACCGATGGGGTGAAGCCCGTGGGGGTTTCCACACGCTAAAGAAAAAAAAAGCATAATCAGCGTTAGCAACGAAAATGTTCAAAATTCTATGTTTTTACGAAACATATTTTACTTTTTTATATTTCTGTAAGTAAATATAACATGCAAGTATTATACCTATAAATCATCGGCAAGATATTATCTGCATGATAGTGACAAGGGCAGTCTAAATACACCCTGGTGGGTTCCCAAATATACGGCACCCTGCGATGACCTTAGATCATACTCTAAAAAGTCCAAAAAACATCTCAGAAGTAGGAAATAAGCCACTGAAAGGTGTTGCTCAAGTTCCTGATCATTAGATCAGATTGGAGCGATCGTTAATGCGATGCCTACTAGAGTGGTAAATAGGACAAAGACGGCTTAACGCTCGTAAGAAAAAGGGCTTACATTGTAATTATTTGTGTAATCCGGACGCCAGACATCTCTAAAACAAATATGCAAAATATTGAGAAGCGAATAAACTAATATTTAACTTCAATTCTTAGTAAAAATGATTTATTTGAAATTATATTGTATTTTTCAGAGTTAACACATTATTGTTTTTACTGATTCATTGTATAGCTTCAACTTTTTAAATATCACAAATAAATTGACTTCAAACTGTGTTTATTTCGCTTTCAGGTACTTTAATTGTTACTAGCCCGTAATCATTACTCGTGAGTGTATTTGAACAAAGACTTTGAAAGACTTTGCTCCAACTTTAAAGATAAGACATGTCGCTTCACAGTTGTATGAAAATACTCGATAAACAGGATGGACGTCGGTACACCCATATTAACTAAATGAATGTAATTATTGGACTCCGATGAGTTTGAACCATGAACGCTTTTATGTGCGTTCAAAAACCGAAACCGAATGTCAAATCAAACTTTGAACAATATCCAAAAACCCCATACGCGTGTTCAATAAAGTTAAAACAAATTTAAAATATAGTTACGCCTCTTTCCCATTCGGATAGTTAGAGATAACACCTTTCCACATGCAACAATCCTGGATTAAACCTTTCACTTCTTCTACTTCCATAACAAAATTGTTCAATTGAGGTTGTTGTGTGTAGTACATATATTAAATAAATATTCTACGACATTCTACCCAGCGCTATTTAGACCCAAAGTAAGCATAGCTCTACTAGCTTGTGTTATGGGTTCTGGAATGCGGATAAACATACTTAGAAACATTTTTTTTGTAAATACACACATATTATACATAGAAGCACCCAGACCAATGTAAATATACATATTCATGCATACAAATATTTGCACTGAGCGGCAATCGAACCTGCCGAGCGAAGACCTGTCTCACTCGCTATTTTAGGTATAACAATTTATCCCGATATCGGTAGCAGCGCGCTATTTGATGCCATTAGTGTGCTCTTGATTTACAACTTTTATATTAAGAGAATACTCTCGCTCGAACGATATTATTTTTATTACTTACCGTACAACAAACAAATCAAATTGAAGTCCATTTGTGTTATGTTAAAAATGTTAAATTATCAGCTGTGATGATGATGATAACGATGAAAAGTTTGGTAGTAGTGAGGCCCCAGTAGTATGTGTATGTGACCCCATTAAAATGTTCGTGACCCAAGCCAACCTCACCTGCTAACCGGTACACCTGCTGTGGCGGTATTCTGTAAGAGTGTCACAAATCTCGAACAGCTGAATTAGAGGTGAGATTCAGCGGATTCAGCTATCGAGATACATAAACGTTCTTACAGAATAGCATAGCTGATTGACGAACGAGGTCCGGGCGCAGACTTAGCTTTAGGGGTTTAGGAGTCAGACGGCAGTGGAGGTGTATTGTATTGCTACGCAACACAAAAATAGTTGTATTCGCACCACGGGTTACGGATATTTTAGATTTTATGGGACGGAATGCCAACCGACCTCGAACACTGAGAAAAAAAAGGGAAGCCTGTGAACCTAGTCTGTCAATCAGCAGGTGTACCGACTAGTAGGTTAGATAGCTATGGCTCTGAAGGCCCCATACACCCTTTTCTTACGTGTAGAAACTCCCACTGGCTTCACCCCACCAGTGCCAGCGATGAGATGGGTATGTCGGAATCCAACCGACTAAAATCCTAAAACCACACGGTTTCCTTCCCAAGCGCCCATTGCCAGGCACCCTTTCGGGTCGGGTTTGATCCCGCGTCGGTGAGTTGGCAGGCGTGTGTAAGACACACACGACACTCCTCCGTATTGGCCTGCTTCTGTAAAGACTCTCCGCCGCCTCTTTCGCGTGCATTACCTGCTCGCAGAAAGAGGTGGCGGAGTGCCAGTTGCTCCCGGGTCCATACACCCTTACCTAATGTTCAACGGTATGAATGACCCGTATACTAACGTACTCAATATTTTAATAAAACCGGATTGAATGAAATATGGTGGTAATAGACGTACTTGGCTCATAAATGACAATATTTATCTTGTTTGTAATGTGATATTTTTCAGATAAGTAGTTAAGTACGTCGTAAAATGATGATTGATGAAAAAAACAACAATAAAAGTGTGTATACATCGTGACGGGATGGTATAATTTAATTCGAAGGACCACAAATTATTCTAATCTATACATATATAATTAATTATTTGCCTGCGCAAGACTGATTCATTAACACAGAGCTTAAAAGGCCTTTTATCTTGTAAGCATCCACTAAACAAAGATTCTTGAAAATTTTACCTCGTTATGAATAGGGGTAAAATAAGGGGTAAACGGGTGAACGGGTGAACGGTTCTAGAGACATGTTTATCTATATATACATATATCAGTGTTTGCTCAAAATTTTAAAGAGTGCGAATTAGTGGTTGGAACATTACATAGTAAGTTGTTTGCATATGCATAATGTAACAGAAAGAAATGAGGATGTACACACCCAAGATAAACCAATACAGGTTTTATAGGTGTATCATGTAAAACTGTTTTTCTTACTTAAATAAAAAAATAATAATTGAGTAGCATGAAATTCAATATGAAAGCTGATAAATTTTTTGATTTCCGGATGGGTCGGTATTTATAATTAGATTCAGTAGGTGGCCTTGTAATCAGGCCTTTTCAAGAATTGTTTCCGTGCTTACAACATACGGCGTGAATTATACATATCCTAAACAGCAAGACTATACAGAAAAGGTAAGAGTCATAAGGCGTAATAAGTAAGGCGTATGGTATAAGGCATTGATTATGCCTTACGCCTTATGGCTATTGTCTTTTCTGAATAAATCACGCCTTAATCAATTTACATTTGCGTCTTACAGCAGCAAAACTAAGGCCTAACATTACTATCGACGGCTTAAGTTGGTATTAAACTACACTTTCAACAACAGTAGGTAATTAATTACCCTTTTCGAACAATGTTTCAAGTTCAACCTTCAGTCAGGCTTATACGAGTACAATACACTGATTAACTAAGTAATCATTTCAATTACTGTAAGTGTTGTTGTTTTCATACCTAAACTAGCTGTGCTCATGGTTTCACCCACTCTAGGTACTCGATTTCATTCGGACGTGTCGCATCTACCGCCCGCACACATTCCTGTTCTTTTTGCCTATTCTTTAGCTCCTAAGAGCCATAGTGTGATATTATAAGCGTATAACCTACAACAAGAACTGATTTATTATATGCAACAAGAATAAAAGGAAGGGTTAAAAAGCCTATGTATTATTGCAGACAATAATCTATCTCTGTACCAAATTTAACAAACATCCGAACATCTTCACATTTATAATATTAGTTGGATATTAGGAATAGTAGGATAAGTCTCTATATTTTTACTGTACAAAGCCCTTACATGTCAGATAATATGTAAAAGTTAATATAATACCAAATACTTTGAGAAGTCGCGCTAGAGAATCTAGTAAACTAAAGAATGTGTTCTGAAGTATTGCTCGACGGGGCACTGCAGCCCCGTCGAGCAATACTTCAGAACATATTCTTTCGCCAGGGAACCTAGCTTTGGCGTATATAACATTGCAATCGCTATCCGGGTTTATCATCATTATCATCATCATCATCATATCAGCCGTAGGAAGTTCACTGCTGACTTTCATTTCTACCGGTCTGTAGCGACCTGCATCCACCGAGTCCCTGTGCTCTTTGCTAGGTAGTCTGTTCACCTTGCGGGAGGCCTTCCTACGCTGCGCTTGCCGTCACGTGGTCTCCACTCAAGGACCTTTCTGCCCCATTAATGTCTTCCGGGCCTAAAACAACCTTTCACAATACAGACTTTCTTCTCGGGGTTGTAGAGTCAGAAGGCAGTCGTTTCCATAAAAGCTAAAATAAACTGAAGTATGGAATGGAGGAGTAGGAGAATGGACACCGGGCTCTAAAGTGATAGTTTTGGTTGCAACCGAGATTGACGCTCGGATGAAGATGTTTTTATACGCTTTTTATTAGCCTCACCTGTATGTTTGTTTGTATGTTTATTTGTAACAGACTCCTTTGGGCGCGATTTTGAAATATTATGTATTTTATTTAAAATAAATAATAGTTAAAAAAAATAAAAAACACGCATTTTATAGAAAACCGAACTAAAAAAATAGAAAATAAGTTTTAATAAATTTAAATTAAGAATAGTGTTAAAAATTTCAATAAATATAAATTAATAATAGTGTAAATAAAAAAAAATATTTTATTTAAAAAAAAGCGTGGGGTGCTTTTTAAGATATTATCAAAATAATATTTATATCTATTGACCCATGCACCCCACGCTTTTATTTATTTCCTACTTTTTAGTTTTGTTTATTCATAAATAAATTAACACGCTGCTGTTGCCACCTATTTCAGAGTTTATAATGTGACATTATTCGCTACTACGTGATACAAAGTTGACGGGATAGATGGCACTGTTATCAAATATTTACACAGCTGTCAGTAAATATTTCGCGAATTCATTGATGTAAATTATTATGCAAATTGAAAAATGAAATAATTTTATCAAATTAGTGTATTGTCATCGGTCCTCGATAAATCAACGAAGTTTGAACGAAATCTGGCCGTTTAAAGGGGGTCAAAATCGCACCTAAAGGAGTCGGTTACAAACAATCATACAAACCTACAAACATACAAACAATCATACAGGTGAAGCTAATAAAAAGCGTATAAAAAAGCGTGTGGTGATTTTTAAGATATTATCAAAATGATAATCACTCTACTCATGTCTGTCAATAAAATATTTATATCTATTGACCCATGCACCCCACACTTTATTAAAACGAAATACATTTTTTTTATAATATATATATTATACTATTATTAATTTATATTTATTGAAATTTTTAACACTATTCTTAATTTAAATTTATTAAAACTTATTTTCTATTTTGTTAGTTCTGTTTTCTATAAAAAGCATGTTTTTTTAGTTTTTTAAACTATTATTTAGTTTTTTCTTTTTTTATCTCGTTATGTAACTCCACACCTCTATTACTCATACGTTTGCTGGGAGAGAATTTTTATTAATTACTAGCTTTTGCCCGCGGCTTCGCCCGCGCGGAATTCTTTTACCGTACCTGTCCAATATTTCATAATTATGTGCAAAAGTTTACCGATCACTTCCCTAGATGGCTGAAATGATAGGATGAAATAAGATCGCGCTATGGTTTCGTTACCGAGCAAACCATATATATTTTTGTAATTTTTTTGTGAGTGCGATTCCTTGTGAATTAAATTAGCCTATTTGAACCGGTGTTTGTGTTTCATTGGGTGTTCTCGCCTTCGGACCTTGAAATTGTGTTCATGGTCCTTCGTAGCCGGGTTGGCGTGAAGGTGTTTTAGGTAATCATCGATGGTGGTGGTGATTATCGTTACTACTGGGCAGTGGATCGCTGTCCAGAGCATCCCTACAGCGACGCGTCAGCGGTGACGTCATCGAAGCAGTGGATCCGGCTGGGTGCCGGAGGAGTTACGTTGCGTGGAGGAGCAAGGCAGAGGAGTTCGCGGAGCGGCCACCAGAGGGCGCCGCAAGGATAGCGGGTGACGTCGAATATCAGTGTCAGTGAGTGTACTGAAGAAATCGTGAGTACATTTTCAACCTTATTAATAGGAAGAATTTAACTTTAACAATTCAAGAAAGTGCATTGAAATTTGATCCTTAAAATCACTAGAAAATTAACTTAGTCATTTGTAATATTAGTTTGGACTTGTACTAATTTTAAGCAAAAAGTGGTTTAGACGGGGAACCTATGCCCGATTTTACTCAGAAATACAAGTTTAAAACACTTGTAAAGCTTTTAACGGTTTTTGGGACTTAGAAAAAATACAAGTGCTTAAAGAAACCTATATTTTATTGTGGTGATTGAACTTGTTTACTGGACAATAAGTTTATTTAAGTGTTAATAGTATCGTTCTGGTTGCAAGAAATTTGTGTCTTTAGTATTTGTGACTTTTGTTTTTATTTATATTTTGTATTTGTGTTTTTAATTTTAAAAAAATGGAGTCGCTTAACGACATTCAGGAAGACATTAAAACTAAAATGCTGAAGTCAAAATCTAACTTTAAAAAATGTCCTAAAGATCGGCTGACTGTTTGTTATATAGAAACTAGGATTGAAAACTTAGAACAGCAGTGGCAATTGTTTTACAACACACATGTAAAAATAATTAGTGAGGTAAAAAGATCTGATTTAATTAGTTCAACTTATCATAAGAATGGCTTATATGATGAGGTCGAAGAGTTTTATATACAGTTTAAAAGCGAGCTGAAAGAAATGTTAAAAAATATGAAAATGTCTACTGTAACGTGTGAGGTTACTCCAGGAGCTACCTGTAGTACAGGAGTTAGAAACTTTAAGTTACCTGAGATTAAGATACCTGTGTTCTCTGGAAATTATAGTGAGTGGCAGACATTTAGGGATTTATTTGTAGGGTTAATACACAACAATAAAACTCTAGACGGTGCGCAGAAGTTATATTACCTTAAAGGGTACTTAACCGGAGATGCAGAACAGCTATTAAGAAATATTAATGTAACATCAGATAATTATACAGCTAGTTGGGCAAAATTAGAGGCAATGTACAACAATAAAAGATTTTTAGCAAATGGAATTTTAAAACGTTTATTTAATCAAAAGAATTTAACCGTAGAATCAGCCACTGAAATAAAAAAAATAATTAGCACTACATCTGATTGTTTGGGTTCAATGAAAAATTTAGGGATAGATGTTACTTCTTGGGACATTCTAATAATACATATTGTTAGTGCTAAATTGGATAAGGATACCAGAAAAGCCTGGGAATTAAAGGTAGCTTCGGATGCAACGGATGAATTGCCTACTTTTACTCAATTTACAGAGTTCTTAACTGGCCGCTATCGAGGTTTAGAAAATTTAGAGAGTAAGCCTCATGTTCAAAAGAGTTCGCAATCTTTCCATGTGGTAGGAAAAGGAAAGGCGGAGTTATCTTGTCCTTTTTGTTCAGCCGCTCATAAGGTAACCGCTTGTAAAGGTTTTGCTAAAGAAACTAACGATACTCGACGTGATTTCGCACAAAAAAATGGGCTATGTTTCATTTGTTTGGCTAGTAACCACTCTGCCAGATTTTGTAGAAACACCGTCAAATGCCATGTATGTAAAAGACGCCACCATACCTTACTCCACCCTAGCAGTGGTTCTGGGTCTGTTGGTGAGGACACGGGCATTGTTCAGCAGGTAGCAGCATCAGCTGCTAATAGGAATATTACCTCAATGCAGGAATCTCAAAAGGCCGCTGTACAAGCGGAGGGATCTACTAATCCAATAGTTTCATGCCTTTCGACAGGAAATTGTAATGATACGGTTTTAATACCTACGGCTTTAGTAAAAGCCAAGTCGAAGGATGGAACATATCGTGTGGTTCGGGCTTTAGTAGATCAAGGATCACAAGGATCTTTTATCACTGAGTCAATGACTCAATATTTAGGGTTAAAGAAAACTTTAACAAAACACCGTATTACAGGTGTAGGCGGTAATAAAACAGTTATGTCTAATTCTTCCGTGGTTGTTGACATATATTCTCGAGTAAATCCGAATTACAGCGTTCAAGTAAATGCATACGTTTTGAAGTCCATCACATCCCTTCTCCCGGTTGCAACAGCAACCAGGGTAGAATGGGTACAGATGAGTGAAGGCGGTTTAGCAGATCCTGAGTATCACAGGCCTAATAGAATTGACGTTTTATTAGGTGCTGAGATATTCAGCCAAATTATTCAAGATGGGATCAAAAAGAATACCAGTGGATCGCTCGTAGCACAACAAACCGAATTCGGATGGATTCTTTCGGGTATTGTCGGTACAGAACATTCTTCCGACATTAATTCTTATCCTTGTATCACGGTCATGCATTCCAATGTTCAGGCTGATGACTTCTTGCGTAAATTCTGGGAGCTCGAAGCGGAGCCATCGGGAACTGAAAAATTACTTAGTAAAGAGGAAGCGGAATGTGAGAATATTTTTACAAATACCACAAAGCGAGACGAAATGGGACGTTACGTTGTAAGGTTGCCGTTCCGGGGTGGTAACCGACGTTGTAAGGATGGTGAATCTAGGTTCATATCTGAAAAAAGATTAAAGAGTTTAGAATTTAAACTTTCAAAGAATCCCAAATTAAAGGTGGATTACGCAGCAGTGATGCAGGAGTATTTAGAACTTAATCATATGGTAAAGGTATCTCCGGAAGAAAAGAATAAAGGGTTATACTTACCTCATCACGCAGTACTCCGAGAAGATAAACAGACAACTAAGGTGCGCGTGGTATTTGACGCTTCCTGCAAGGGAATGAATGGAGTGTCATTAAACGATGAATTGATGGTTGGTCCGACGTTACAAGCAGAATTACGACATACGGTTATGCGTTGGAGAACACATCCAATTTGTATAGGTGCAGATATAATTAAAATGTACAGACAAGTTCTTGTCAATAGAGATGACACAATGTTTCAGAGGGTTCTTTGGCGGGATAGCCCTGAAAGGGAAATTGAAGAGTTCGAGTTAGTGACAGTTACATTTGGTACTTCATCGGCACCATTTCTAGCAGTGCGTTCTTTACATCAGGTTGCTTATGATGAAGGGAAGGATTATCCATTAGCAGCAAAAATCATTCTTAATGATTTCTACATGGATGATTTAATGACAGGGGCGGAAAGTGTAGACGAGGGATATAACATTCATACGGAAATAAAAAATATTTTAGCTAAAGGGGGATTTCAATTGCAAAAATGGATAAGTAACAGCGAAGAATTACTACATAAAATAAGAGAAAGCAAAAGAGATAAGGCTGAGGAAGTAAAAATAATAATAGATAATAGTACAAAAATACTCGGACTTACCTGGGATCCTAACGCTGATGTTTTCCACTACTCTGTAGAACTGCCTCTCCTGACGGAACCTGTAAGTAAAAGAAAAATTATATCGGATATTTCTAGGCTTTTCGACCCGTTGGGTTGGTTGTCACCTAGTATCACTTTAGCTAAAATTTTGATACAAAAGCTGTGGTTAGCAGGTATAGGTTGGGACGAAAAAGTACCCAGTAGTTTATTAAAGGAATGGATTACTTACCGCAAAGACTTATCTTCTTTAGTGAATGTTAAAATCCCACGTTGGCTTAACACTAAATCCAACAATGTAAAGACGGAACTTCACGGTTTTTCGGATGCCTCAAAAATGGCTTACGCTGCAGTGGTATACGTCAGAGTTATAGATGCAAAGGGTAATATACACGTTGCGTTAGTTACCGCGAAAAGCAAAGTGTCTCCCATCAAACAGGTGTCAATACCTAGGTTAGAGTTATGTGGAGCCGTTCTATTGGCTAAGTTGATGGTGGACGTGGCTAAAACTCTGGAGGTACATGTATTAGATGTGCACGCTTGGACGGATTCCGAAGTAGTTCTCGCTTGGCTCAGTAGTCATCCAAGCCGTTGGAAAACGTTCGTTGCCAACCGCGTTTCAGAAATTTTAAACACATTGGATACACAATATTGGGCGTACGTTCCATCCAAACAGAATCCAGCGGATTGTGCCTCTCGCGGCGTAGCTCCAGGGGAACTCGGCAATACTGCGATATGGTTTAATGGACCAGAGTTCTTAAGGCAATCAGTGATAGAGTACAAAAAACCTAAACACCTGATTCCTAAATTGGAGGAGGTGAAGGTCCATTCGGCTATCATTGACATTTCCTTTTGGGACAGATTTTCATCGCTCTCAAGGATGATCAGAGTAGTAGCCTACTGTAGGAAGTTCTTGCACTTAAGACTCAACTATGCTAACCAGGAAAGTAATAAACAGTTATCTAAAATAGAACTCGAGGAGGCGTTGGAAGTATGTGTTAGGAAGTGTCAAGAAGAAGAGTTACAAGAAGAAATACAAGAACTTAATAAGGCAGGATCTGATGGTAAAAGAGGAAGAAAGTACAATTCACTAAATTTATTTTTGGACTCAAAGGGAGTAATTAGAGTGGGAGGTAGATTAGAGATGTCTCAGTTAAGTTATGATCGCAAACATCCAATACTTATACCTAAAGATTGTTTCCTCACGAAGCTTCTCATTAGTGAAGCGCAACAAAAAACGATGCATGGGGGGCCTCAAGCTATGATCGCTTACTTGAGATCTCGGTATTGGATCGTAGGAATTAAATCCTTAGTAAAGGCCTATTTTCGAAAATGCGTTACTTGCATTAGGTACTCAAGCAAAGCCAGACATCAATTAATGGGACAGCTCCCAACTGCTCGTGTTACACCAAATAAGGTTTTTCTGTACAGTGGCGTCCATTACGCAGGTCCAATAAACGTCAGAGTCTCTAAAGGACGTGGTAATAAGTCGTACAAGGGGTACATCGCGCTCTTCGTCTGTCTGTCTACGCGGGCGATTCATATCGAAGTAGTCAGTGACATGACGGCCAAAGGTTTTATGGCGGCCTTTAAGCGATTCGTGGCGAGGCGCGGTCATTGTGCAGAACTACACAGTGACAACGGCACCAATTTTGTTGGCGCTGCGCGAGAACTGCAGGATTTATTTCACGAAGAAAGGTCAAAATTACTTCCCGAATTGGTTGAGTGTCTAGCAAATAACGGTACAAAGTGGAACTTTATTCCTCCTCACGCTCCAAACTTCGGCGGTCTTTGGGAGGCAGGGATAAAATCCACAAAATACCATCTCCGAAGGGTTATAGGGAACTCTACACTAACTTTCGAGGAACTATCGACGGTGCTGGCACAAATTGAGGCGTGCCTCAACTCGAGACCGCTTTCCTGTGTGGATCAACATGAGTTAACGGTGTTAACTCCAGGCCATTTTTTGGTTGGGGAACCACTCGTCCTTGTACCTGATTCGAATTTCGAAAAGGCTAATATTTCCAGTCTCAGACGGTGGCAACTTACCCAGAGAATGGTTCAGGACTATTGGCGGCGCTGGTCACAGGATTACTTGAATCAATTTCTACAACGTCATAAGTGGGCTCACCAAAATCCAGAACCAACCATAGGTAGTATAGTTCTGATAAAGGAGGATGATTTACCTCCTGGTAAGTGGTTGCTAGGAAAAATTGAGTTAAAACATCCTGGCCCCGACGGAATCACTCGAGTCGTTACGGTTCGAACTAGAAATTCCCTCATAAAGAGACCTATTACCAAATTAGCCATTCTTCCTGTAACAACTTAACTTGTGAATTTTATAAGTTATAATTAAAGAATATGTTTTCCTTGTTATAGGATGTATGTAAGAATAATGATATTGTTTTTACTTCGTTACGTTCATAAACCTATCTTGGTTTTTTTTTCATGTTATTATTATGATTGATCATTTTGTATATGTGCACCCCACATTACTAGACAGGTTGCATGGTGGGCGGTTTGGATTAGGTGAAGGACATTCTGCATTATGTCCTTGGTGGGCGGTATGTCCAATATTTCATAATTATGTGCAAAAGTTTACCGATCACTTCCCTAGATGGCGTTGCAATCAAATAAGATTTCGCGCTATGGTTTCGTTACCGAGCAAACCATATATATTTTTGTAATATTTTTGTGAGTGCGATTCCTTGTGAATTAAATTAGCCTATTTGAACCGGTGTTTGTGTTTCATTGGGTGTTCTCGCCTTCGGACCTTGAAATTGTGTTCATGCGAGCCGGATCTGAACCAGCGACCTATGGATGACGTTTCCCATTTGAACCTTTTCCCGGGATAAAACGTAGCCTATGTGTTATTCCGGACTATAAATCTATCTCTGTACCAAATTTCAGCCAGATCCTGTCAGGCGTTTTTGCATGAAAGAGTAACAAACATTCATACATTCATACATCTATACATCCTCACAAAATTTCGCGTTTATAATATTAGAAGGATGCGTATCTGTATTACTTTCTTGTGTGTACAATGAAGAATTAAGAAGAAGATTGCAATAGCTTACGCTCCCAATTACTGACAAGATCAAAATGTTTTTTTTAGTTTTCATTATATTTATAAAAATATGTCTGCCATATTATTACAATTCATAAACAGAAATCTTTTCAATCCTACACTTAAATCACTTCTTAAATGAATTATTTCATTTACTTACAACGAACGTGCTTCAAAGTCCATTCAGTTTGAAATACGGACGTAAGTTCCAGGTGGCTTTAAGTAAATTGGATAGTGTTGAAATCTAGATGACGTCACATTTTATAGGGGTGAAGAATACTATCTACCTTTTTATGAGGTCATCATAGGGTATAAGGGAAGGAACTAAGTAAGTCTTACAAGTAAAAAAAAATAGGCAAGGTTCGGATTTTTATGCAATTTTTTGTATATGTTATCTCTAATGTGCGTGAATCAGCTAGAGTGCAGATTAACTAGTTATTTTACTTAGTTAATGTTCATAATATTAACGAATTCCGGATTCTCATGGCTATTTTTTTTTCACTAATGTCTCATCCACACAAACTGTCTGCAATGAAATTTCCATGCTTTAATCAAACTTAATAGGGTAAGCCTATTGTCTTTCACAAATTCCTTGGAGTAAACCCCAAGAACTCCTGTACATCGGTATAGGTTAAGTAGTTTCGCAGATTAGCCGGACAGTTTAAACTTATTATTATAAGTTATATTTTAGTTTATACTCAATTGTTTAGGGTTTTAACTCCGAGATAACTTCCCAACGTCAACCGTTGGACCGCGGCCCGCCAACCGCGCTTACATTGCCTGGTCGGAATATTCTCCCCCGGTGGAAGTGGAACATCACACGTCGTTTCTTTACAGCAGTTGTTTTTTAAATACAAACCCACTCTTTTACATTTTCAATTATTTCGTTCAGTTGGTTTTCAACAAAGCGATAACCCTATTCTCTGCAATTTAATTGACAAGCCAGCGTTCTCATTACACTTGTCAGGCAATAACTTGACAAAGTTAGCCTGTTAATTTGAACCTGCGACGTAGTTGAATTGTTTCTGCAATGCAATTGGCTTAGTTTCGGCCACTGTAAATGAGGAACTTCTATTCCGTAAGCACTTTTAGTGTAATGGTGATACTTTGGTCGATATCATTTTGCCTATTTATCCGTTTGTACACCAGGTACGTAGATGAGATTCGATAGATGTCATTGGTGTGTGCATATTGAATTAAAATAATTTATAAAATTGTGTGGATTGTATCGTGATTTATTTAGAATTATTTATAATATACACTGATGCCGACGTTTCTGTCGCTTTTAACAGTTATGATCGCACGGAGAATAAAGAGGGCAGTTTTCTGCATTGTTGGTGTTAGTATTTACGAAGAATGATTACAGTGTCATTAAGTCTTGTTCTATTTTGCATTTTCTTGGGCTAAATTAGCGAATGCATGGATCTCAAACTAGTGGTACATTCCAATCATCTTCTGTATTACAATTAGGATGCTTTTTTTTCATATTTCAAATAGCCTTTCTTTCATGACTGCTAAAAAAAAACCAAAACAGCGGAATCAGTGTAAATAAAAAATCGACACCAAATAAATCGCGGTAGAATTCGTAAATAGTTTTATTTCAATGTGTAACATTTCTGTAATCTGGTGACAATTATCATGGGACTCACAGTCTAGAAAAGTCCGTGATAACTGCCTTTTTATATATAATCAATAGTTTCTATGAAATTAACTATGAAACCCACCTGTACATTTAGGTAGTGTCGTTTTGTGGAGGCCGTTGTATATAGATAATCTCAATGATCAATGTTTCTGAATATCTGAATATTTAATAACTCAAAAGCAACTGAGGACTACAAACTACTGCAGTTGCCTCGTCACAATTCTCGCTAACGATGCAAATTATTCGCAAACTCTATGTAGACCAGTCCCAATTGAGATATGAATTCTACTTTACACATAATGCTAAATAGTATTTGACAGTGATTCTTATAAAACTTATATTTCCTTGATTAGATATGTCTCAATACTCATTGTTATAAGTTTGCCCGTGATCCTTCTACAAATTTTATTTCGTAATTTAAACCTTGTTTTCACAATTGTGACATAGTAAAGAAAACTGCACCAAAATCGGTTCAACCAAATGTGAAATAATCACGAACAAACATATATACAAACATAGAGGTCAAACAGTGAACCTCCTTTTGACGTCGGTTATAAAGAAATCTTCGTTCTCCAGTTATACGTGGTCAAATACATATTTGAGGCAATGGATTTTTATTTATATAGATTGATTATACAAGGAAATAGTAGACTTAAAATTCTCTTTCATAACGTTGAGTATATAATATTAATGTATTGGTGTTCTTAAAATAATAAAGGTACTAAACAAAGCCTGGGGGTGGCAGGTGAGGCCGCCTGTCACCCCAGCAGAAGCAGGCCGGGTCGGTGGGGCGATTAGCGCCCCTCCCCCAAACCGGGGCAAGACGGGGACACCGTGGTTCCCAAACCTGAGGGAGCCATCTCGAAACCGGAGATGGCCCAGGGTCAGTCGGGGTGCGAGGGATATGCTCTATGGGCAACCTTACACCCCGGCGTCTTAAGACCCAAGACGGCGTGCGGTTGTAGTCGGTTAAAGCCCGACATAACCACCCCCGCTAGCCGAAGGGATTTCCGCACGAAAAAAAAGAAAAAGAAAAGGTACAAAACAAAGCCAAAGAAACAATGAATGATTTTACTTGCAAAAAAACCTAAGATAGTAATAAAAGGTAAAATGTTTGGCTATTTTATAATATCCCATATGTAAATGAATAAGAATTTGACCACTAAAAGGATATAGGTAAGTTGGAATTATACGGACTGGCTGAAAAGGATTTATCATTTACAAGAGGACACCAGCGGCTTCGCCCACGTGAGATTATATATTTTTTTATACATATAAACCTTCCTCTTGAATCACTCTTTCTATTTAAAAAAAAACTGCATCAATATCCATTGCGTTGTTTCAAAGATCTAAGCATACATAGGGACAGACAGACAGGAAAAGCGACTTTATTTTATACTATGTAGTAAAAATGCAAATCAGTTGGTTGCGACGATCCGTATATCAACACTTTAGACAACTAATTTAGCTATACCGGAGTAAAGGCCACTTCACCTGTATTGAAACACGTGCGTTCTATACAGTGGACCCACGGAACTTAGTTTTTTTTTTTTTTTATAAAATCCATACTCTCCACCACTTTTTTTTTTTTTTTTTTTTACGTGCGGAAATCCCTTCGGATACCCCCCCGCCGGCCTGCGGGGGTGGTTATGTCGTGTCTCGACTAAAACCGCACGGTGTCCTCCCCAAGTGTCCGTTGCCGGGCACCCCGGGTAAGCCCTCGAAAGGATAACCCCAGGGTTGCCGGTGGACTTTGGCCGCCACCGCGGCCTCGCCTGGTGGAGTCGGGTTTTATCCCGCTTCGGTGAGTTGGCAGGCGTGTGTAGGGCACACACGACACGCCTCCGCCACGGCCTGCTTCTGTAAGGACGGCGAGTCGGCCAACTGCCGTCCTCAGGCCCCGATCATGGAGGTCGGTAGTCCCGGGCGTAGATGAGTCTGCGGCGTCCTCGCCGCAGACTGCGAAACTCGGGGGGCAGGGTTCTTTCCCGCTCCATCTCCGCCGTCTCTTTCGCGCGCATTACCTGCTCGCAGAAAGAGGCGGCGGCGTGCCACTTGCTCCCGTCGGAGACCGCGGCCCTCACCATGGTCTCCAACGAGAGAACGTCCACGCCCAGGACCGCAACGAGATCCCGGCGTTGACTCGCCCACGCAGGGCACTCCACCAACGTGTGGAGCGCCGTGTCTTCGCCAGGATCCTCGCAGTGCTGGCACTGCGGCGTTGTCTCCCGGTGGATGCGCCACAGATACTTACCGAAACACCCGTGTCCGGTAACCATCTGGCACATCCGGTAGGAGAGGTCCCCATGGTCCCTCTCCAACCACTCCTTCATAATCGGTCTCACCGCCGCAATGGTGGATTCCCCCCACCTTGGGTGCTCAAGTCGCACCCTCCATGTCTCCATGAGTTCCTGGCGGAGCAGGGACCGCTGAGCCCTGATTTCTCGGGGCTCCGGCCTATGGCCCCGCTCCAGCGCCTCCTTGCGCCACTGGTACAGCAGCGCAAGGGCTCTCGCTTCCAGGTCCCATGGAGGGGTCCCAGCTAGGAGACATGCCGCCTCGACGGAGATCGTGCGATACCCCCTGATGACTCTGACGGCCATCGCCTTTAACGGGCTGTTAAGAACAGCCACGTTGCGGGCCGCCAGAGTCTCCGCCCATACGGGGGCCCCGTATAGGGCCATGCTTCGCACGATCCCCAGGTACAGTCTCCTAGTGGGGGCGTTGGGTCCCTTAACGTTGGGCATCAGCCGCGATAGCGCGGCCGCAGCCCCCCTCAGTTTCGGGACCAGACTTCGGAGATGAGGTCCGAAGTCCCATCGGCTATCGAGTACGAGCCCAAGGTACTTCATCGTGAGCTCGATGCCGATGCTTACGCCCCCTACGGTTATGCCGGTTCCCGCAGGTGGTCCCCTCCGAGGCCCGTGAAAACACATAGCCTCGGATTTATGGAGAGCCACCTCAAGTCCCAGCCGCCGTATTCGACCCACGACTTGAGCAACCCCTGCCGTGGCCTTCAGTGCCGCGCTTCGATACGTTGCTCCCCGCGCCATAACGAGGGTGTCGTCAGCATAGCACACTATGCTGACACCCTCGAGCAACGTACTGCGCAGCACCCAGTCGTATCCGATGTTCCACAGGAGTGGCCCTAGGACCGACCCCTGCGGAACACCGCACGACACTTCTCGCCGCCCTGGCCCTAGCCAGCTCGGGTAAACTATGGCCCTCTCGGATAGGTATGCCTCGACAATGCGGCGGAGGTAAGGAGGCACTCCGTGATACGCGAGCGCCTCCCTAACGCAGCTCCAGGGTAGGGTGTTGAAGGCGCTGGCGATGTCGAGAGACACCGCCACCACCACCCCACCCCGCGAGACTACTTCCTCCGCCAGGCGCCTAACGCGCATGATCGCTTCCACGGTGGAGCGCCCCCGGCGGAAACCGAACTGGTTGTCCGCCAGATCTGGCCCCACGTTCGTGAGATGCTCGACGAGGCGCTCTGCAATAATCCGCTCAAAGAGCTTGCACACCTCGTCGAGCAACACGATCGGCCGGTAACCGGATGGCTGGTCCGCCGGCCGCCCCGCCTTCCGGATAAGGACCAGTTTCCCCGTCTTCCAAGCCTTTGGAAACTGGCCCCTTTCGAGGCATGCGCTCAAAGAGCGCCACCAGTCGAGGCCCTAGTTCCTCCAGGGCCAGGACCCATGCTCGGCCTGGAATGCCGTCGGGTCCGGGGGCAGTGCATTTCCGGGCTTTAAGCCGGAGCACTGCTACCCCCAGTTCACTCTCCCTGACTTCGGGCACATCGCTCTCGCTATTATCAGCGTCAGGCGCCTGAGGCGGAGCCATACGCGGAGGGACATGCTCCTCCGCTCTCGCAGGGAACAAGGAGCCCAGTATCCCCTCCAGCCGCTCCGGCTGGAGGCTCTGGGTCAGTAGGGGCGCCCTTGGGCGGATTTTGCCCCTGACCGCAAGGTAAGGACGCCCCCATGGGTTCTGCTCCAGAGACTCCAGCAGCTCTTCGCGGGCCCGCCGTTTGGCCTGCTTAATGGCTTCCTGGAGGGTCCTCTTGGCCCCCTTGTACGCCTCATACAGCTCCGCCTCTCGGGCTGCCGCATCGTCTGGGCGGCGACGCCTCCGGCGAAACCTGGTGTACTGGCGGCGAGCGGTCACGCACGCTGCTCGCAGCTGTGCGAGCTCCGCTGACCACCAGTACACCTGTTTCTTTGCCGGGCCGGGCTTAACCCTAGGCATCGCCGCATCACAGATATGCGACATGGCTCTCCTGAACCATTCCGCCTCTGCGTCGACATCGGCAGGCCTGGCCAGTGACGGAATCCAGGCCTGCACTATTGATGCCTCCAGGAGAGCCTCCCGATCCAGGCGTCTGAGCGCCCAACGTGGATCCGGGGGATTCGCGATTGTCGGCGGCAGGTTAGTTGGAGGGGAGACGTTGAACCGAATATACTTATGGTCGGAATCCGTCTCCTCCTCCACCACGCGCCAACCCTGGACGCGGCGGGCGAGAGCAGGGGTCGCGAATGCGACATCCACGACCGAACTGAGCCCCCGCCGCTCCCAGGTGGCGACACTCCCCCGGTTGAGGACTTCTAGACCACGGGTCCCTTTGTACTCCCTTTGTCCCTTCTAGGCCCCTTGTCATTGGTTTCCCGGGAGCCCCAGGCCTGAGACCAGGAGTTGAAGTCTCCCAGGACCAAGACAGGACGAGGACGGCACGCAGCGAGAACAATGTCCAGTTCAGCGAGCCTTAGCTCAAGCTCGTACTGGTCAAGGCTTGGCGAGAAGTAGACGGCCACGACAGCCAAGCCCTCATAGTCCGCCGCGACGCAGCCTCTACACCTTGCAATGAGTGCAAGGCGCGAGGTGTCCGCGGCGGAACCCCCGAAGACGGTCGCTACGCCGTCCAGGTCCACCGGGCTTCCGGGGTGGACCCAGTACGGCTCAGCGACCACGACCACATTGATAGACCACTCCACGATGCTCTGGTACAGAAGATCCTGAGCACCGGTGCAGTGGTTTATGTTCGCCTGCAGGATGCGGATTGGCGTGTCCATTAATGGAGGTCCATCTCCGCATCCCGCCTCGAATGTGGCCGCTCTTGAGCGGCACCCCCGCTACCCGTTGCGGACGAACGGGGCTTTGGCCTCGAGGCGGCGCAGGTTCTGCTGTCTGCCCGGTGCTCCGCCGCTTTGCCCTCCGCTACGCATTTGTAGCAGCGCGGCGGAGCATCACAAGCACTGGCCTTGTGCCCGGGCTGACTGCAGCGGAAGCACCGATCCCCCACGGTGTCTCCCGCTGTGCACTGCACTCCCACGTGCCCCACAGCCAGGCACCTGAAGCACCTGGTCTCGCGGGGCTGCAGGAGTTGCACCCGCGCCTTTAGGAAGCCCCCAACGAGGAGGCTCCGTTCGTCCGCAATTTTTTGCGCCGCTGCGACGGGGCAGTTGACGACTGCTGTGCCGTGACCGGTGGAGCTGAAGCGGATTTCTCCAGCTCTCACCTGATCACGGGGGCAGCCGCCCGCCTCCACGACGGCGGAGATGACTTCCTCCGTCGTGGCCGCGTCATCCAGACCCGAAATGCGCAAACCTGCGCATTTGTTGGGTCTGGTGACGCGGACGGCTTCGGTATCCAGCGACTCCCTCAGCTTGGCCGCTAGGGCGTCGGCTTTGGGGCCGCTGGTGGCGCCGGAGACCTCGAGGAGGCGAGCTCGGAGGCGAGCTCCGGTGCGAGTTGTTTTGCACCGGAGCCCCCCCTCAATCTCGAGTGCCTTGAGGTCCACTGAGGCTTTAACCTGCCTCAGGACCTGGGCGTACCCCACGCCCTTCTCCACACCCTCCGTCGTCACCGTCAGGACGACGGCAGTGGAGCGTGGGGCGCGGAGCCTCTTCGGCGCCTTCGCCGCAGCGGCTTTTGCCGCCTTCTTAGCCGCCTTTTTGGCGGCTTTTTTCGCCTTTTTGGCGGCCCCCGCTACCACCCATTCCTCCCCTCTGGAGGAACGCTCGGGTGCAGCGGGAGCGGCGGTTTTGGCGGGGGCGGGGGTGCCGCGCTTCTTCCCCTTCCCTTGTGGCGTCGGGGCCACTGGGGCGGCAGGGCCGAGCTTACCACTGACAACAGCCGCGAAAGACGCAGTCCGTGTCAGTGGGGGACGGTAAGCCCGGTCCTCTAACACGCCAAGCCGCCTCTCGATGGCCGCCAGGAGCTGCACCACGCTAGGCGCAGGCTCAGGCGGCGGATTGGGCGCCGGCCTAGGCGCTGTTTTTGGCGCCGGCTTAGGTGCCGACTTTGTGGCCGGCTTTGGCGTCGAATTTGGCGCCGACGTAGGCGCCCCCTCTGGCGGCGCAAGAGCCCTCGGGTGGTCCGCCACCTCCTGGGCTCTTGGGGCCTTCTGGGCCTCCGGGGATCCCCTGACCATCTGGGTCAGTTCCCTGACCTCCTCCCGGAGGACCCGCTGTTGCTCCAAGGAGTTGGCCAGCTCAGTTTCCAGGCTTGTGACCCGGGCCCTGAGCTTGACCTCCTCCTCGGAGACGCTCCTACCAAGGAGCTCCTCCAGCGCCGTCCTGGCGACGGCGACGTTTTCCGCCACCGTCTTTTTTTTTTCCCGACACATTTTTGGACCCCTTAATGGAGTCCGTAATGCGGGCAAGCGCTGCGAGGAGTTCCCTCGCCGCGGGGACGCCTTGGTCCCTGCCACTGGGTAGTGGAGGGACGTGCACCGGCTGCTTCATCGATCTGGACGCCGCGGTGGCCAATATTTTTTTGGCCGGCCGATCATCCTCGCTCGAGGAGACCGTCCGTTGTCCGGAGCTTCTGCTCCGGTCAAGGGACGGTCCACCCGAGCGAGGCCGCTTACGTCGGAGACCCTCCTCGGTCTCCATACGGCTGGATACTGACTCGTTGTCAGTACCCGCCGTCGACGCCGCAGACGCAATGTCTGCGTCCGTTTCCCCACCTGTCGGTAACGGAGTAGCGGGTCTGGTGAAGACGGCCTTGACAGACCGCGAGTTAGGCCCCCGCCTCACCTCCTCTTCACCCCCAGCTACCTCCGCTCCATCGTTTCGGATTCCTTTGTCCGCGCCTTGGTTGTCGTTGTTGTTGGTATCGTCTGGTTTGTTTTTATTTTGGTTAGTATTTTCCATATCTAATCCCACGAGTACTCTCCACCACTGTACCCTTTGTTAATCAGAAGAACACGTGGGGGAATCGTACTGCTTCAAAACATAGAGTATTCCTATCTCATTAGAACATCAACAAGAAGAAGCAACGTCTCTGGCATCAAATGCCACGTTTCTTGCGCTCTTGGATATAGTGCACCATGAAAAATATTTTTAGTGCTTATTAATTTTTTATGCTATGGAGGTGGCGTACAATTGTTTAAAAAAACTATTGACGCTACATGTAACACTATTGCGTTGCAGACCCTATATTCTTCACAAGAAGCTCTAGCGAACCTACTCACAAGCAAAAACATAACATTTTAATGATATTTATTTGCGGTTTTCAAAAGTGTGAAGATAACCATAAAATGGTTTGACGGCCCCAAATCGAAATAGGAGATTTTGTCTTCCTCTGTCTACGATGATCTGGTGTACATTATCTTTTATGAAAATAAGCACTCACTACAGTAATGAATAGGTACAGTGACATCGGGGTGCGACTGGTTGGATCACCTCCAAGTTTGGTGCACCCTGGGCAACGTGGGCGATGACGCATCATTGATTGCTCCTCTGGAGTAGCTGGCGTCAACGTCAACGGCCAAGAGTCTGACCAACCGGCCCTTTTCAGGGCCAGCTGACCCCATTGCACGAGGGGGTCGGGGTATGGCGGGGGGCGTGGTCGCTCCAGGTACCCCTCTGCTGTTATCAGAGGGGACACTGCGAATGGCCCAGGGTCAGTCGGAGTGCGAGGGATATGCTCTATGGGTAACCTTACACCCCGGCGTCTGTAGACCCGAGACGGCGTGCGGTTTTAGTCAGTTCAAGCCCGACATAACCGCCCCCGCTGGCCGGCGGGGGGGTATCCGAAGGGACTTCCACACAAAAAAAAAAAAAAGGTACAGTGACATCAGCGTTAGTGATGTCACGTTCATTATTTTGGTAAAATTTCAAAAATTGCTCTTAAGTGACGTTAAATTCAATTGACAGAGTGAAGTTAGCGAGTTCAAGTCCTTTCCTGGATTTTGACTTTTTGCAATTCAAATTTACATGAATTTTTGTATGAAAAAGTCACTCTCTCAGTATTACTCTCTGTTTACAATATAACCCGAAATGTCGTATGTAAAGCGAAATATTTAATTTTACTGTCATAAAACTAATGAAGTTGAGCGACAGCACCCATGGCTCTGATCGAGGAAAGTAATCTTTCCTTTTGTCCGAAAATTCCTAAAGTCAATAAAGAAAGTCTAGGTAAAATTCACCATCCTCATAGCGATTTCCTAGTTGCGTTCAAAGTCCGCACTTTTGAGTCCGAGGTCCACTTATTGTTTTTTAATGGTATGTCTGCTTTTCCGGGAGCCACTGACGTCGAACCTCTCAACCTCGAGAGGAAAGCCTTTGGCAGAGCTCCGTCCGTTGTTTAGTAGGTGCACCGACTATTGACCGACTAGCAGGTAAGTTGGCTTGGACCTCAAAGATGTTGGTACATCCAAAATCTGGGTTTGATTATTTTCAAATAAAATCACCCTCACAGTGCCTTAACAGTTGCATCCAATTGCACTTTGCAGCCCGAGGCTCGCTTTTGTACTCTCTTAATTCAGTTTTTTTGTTCCCTTGTACGGAAGCCCCGAGAAGGAAGCGCCAGAGCCTCATACATCAATCAGCAGGTTCACTGGCAGGTTAGGTTTAGACCCCATACACCCAAACATGAATCATCACGTAGTATTACAAGTTTAAACAACCAACAAATAACAAAGTATAACGTTTAGATTTCTTTTTCGTACGTACTAAGTTCAAACTCAGTAAATTATGGAACTACTTCTTTGGAAGTTTCTTACATGCCTTGCTTTGCAATAACTTCATGAGAAGTTCTTGATCGAAATCGCCGTCATAACGTTTGCCACAACTACAGATGTTTCAGGAACGTGGAAATGATAGAAGCTATTCGTAACTTGGAAAGTTAGTGATATTACGAAACGCCTTGAAAGTGTAGTAGAATTAAATATTTAAAGAAAGAAATTCTAAAAGAAAGAATATTATGCAGATCAAGATGTTTGAACTGAAAATTAATGTGCAGCTTTATTTTAACTTGCTTGAACGGACTATACCCAGAGTCCAAACGGCTACCTATAATTTTATGTTCTCAAACATCCTACTAATATTATAAATATGAAGATTGTGAAGATGTTTGGATGTTTGTTAACCAATCACGCTCAATCTGACTGAAACTTGGTACAAGAACAGCTTATACGACCTATGCATTGGATAAAGATACTTCTGCATTATCTACTTTACAAGACAGCGATTTAAAGTATGTGTAACACAAAACTTGCTGTAACTTTTTTCTCTCTTTTCCTTTATCTTCTAGAGAATTTTTTTTTATGAATATTTAAAGAATTATAAGTACGTACGTATGGGAAATATTTGGGACAATTTTTTTTAAATTCTTTGCATGGGTTGTATAGTTTGGAATAACACATAATATGGGTTGCGGGAATGAGATCAGAGATCCACGCGAGCGAAGTCGCGGACAACTGCTACTTGTTAATAAAAGATCAGAGTCACATATTTATTTTCAGCCAACTATTGTAAAAACCGTATACTACAGGTTATAACAAATGAACAATACTGGCATTATAATTATTATTATCCAATCATTATCACTGTCATTTAATGTATTACATTTGCCGATTCCGTTAACTAAAATTCATTGCTCAATCGTATCTGAAACGTAATAAGAAGTAACTCAATTCATAGATTTGTAATATAATTTGTCAGGATTAGCTCACATACCCGCTACTGCTGCGCCATACAGTATCAGCTGAAAATTACGCTTAATGTTTTATTAAAACAATACATAAAGTATTCCCATTTTTAGGGTTCCGTTGCCAAATGGCAAAAAACGGAACCCTTATAGATTCGTCATGTCTGTCTGTCTGTCCGTCCGTATGTCACAGCCTCTTTTCTCGGAAACTATAAGAACTATGCTGTTGAAACTTGGTAAGTAGATGTATTCTGTGAACCGCATTAAGATTTTCACATAAAAATAAAAAAAAACAATAAATTTTGGGGGTACCCATACTTAGAACTGAAACTCAAAAATATTTTTTTCATCAAACCCATACGTGTGGGTATCTATGGATAGGTCTTTAAAAATGAAAATGAAGTTTTTAATGTATTTTTTTTCTAAACTGAATAGTTTGCGCGAGAGACACTGCCAAAGTGGTAAATGTTACAAACGTGAAGAGACTAGGGGAAGTAGTGACATCACTGTCAGTCTAATTCTGCATTCCTTATAATTAGTATTTAATTAAGTTATATAGATTTCAGATTATTGTTTTAAAAGTTAATTTCTGATTAGTCATTAATAATTGATTAAGTGCTAAATTGAATAACAATGTATCGAGACATATATTTTTTTGAGTGTGTATCATTGTACGCGGTTATAAAAACACGATGTACAATCATTTGAGCTCTCAGTTCGCTGTAAGACGCTGAATAAACAACAACTGTATTGACGCTGCCTATTATTCCAAATATACATCTTCGCCCAATCTCGGCCTATTCCTCTTCGTTATATAAAATATGTCCCCCCCCCCCCTGTAACTTGTAAAATAAGATAATGATAAAACTAAAAAAATATATGATGTAATGTACATCATATATTTTTTTTAGTTTATGTTTTTAATTTATGACCATAGTAATCTTCCATCGAAATTTGGTTTGAACGAGATCTAGTAAGTAGTTTTTTTTACGTCATAAATCGTATAACGCAATTTACCTTCCATTCAATCAACCCAAATAAAAAAAAAAACATTATTATGTTACTTGCTGCTACGGAACCCTTCATGGGCGAGTCCGACTCGCACTTGGCCGCTTTTTCATTTTCTGTCTTCACCAGATGAGACGGGATTTTATGGGCAAAGTTTTATTAAAAAATCAGGGATTAAAAATCTTGCATACTAATCAAATTGCTGTGACCTTCATAATCTTCACCCGCAGTAAAGGCGAAAAATGAGGGTTTGTTTGTTTCATCCCTTTGTATATCTACCCGTATGTTCCTCTTCACTGGGTATTACATATTATAAAAATTCAAAGTGGCGGATTTTGTGGTGCCTATATAGGTATATTTTCAAAAATTACCACAGTCTGGTTTTTGTTTATATTGTGTTGCAGATTTTATTCCCGTCAAACCAAACGCGTTGCGATCCCACAAACTTGGTCATAATTTGTTCTCGTTCGCACTCACTGATTACTGCATGCTCTATCGCACTAGTGCTTGAGTTGAATTAGACTAATGAGTCTAGATTTGAGTGACCGTTTAAATGCCATTTATGCCTTCTATAATAATATAAAAATTCATTTCAAAATATGCCTACATCATATTAGCTCTAATTTACATATTAAAGTTCTCAACCCGTTCCTCGGGACGGTAAGTTGATGTTTATGTAACTAATTACTCTCCTACGTCATTTCAAATCTGTGCCAAAAATCTGGAGCGACCGCAATCTGGTTTAGTTAAAAGAATTAATTATACTTTAACTTGTAATATGGGTCGGATGTATGTTTATCTCTGGATGACTACAGTACTACTCAAATCAGACTTCTATGACTATGGTTAGGGTATGGGAGCCTACTAAGTCCTTCGGGGACGAAACCAACCTCACCTGGAAACTGGTAGGCCTGTTGATTGACGGTGGAGGCGCTGACGCAGACTTTTCTATCGCCATTGGAAGGTCAGGCGGTATCGGCCCCATAAAAGCCAAATCATATAAAAATATAAAGAGGAGCAGCAGAGCTGTGTAGTATATTCAAAAATGTAATAAAAATATTGTTAGAAACGATAATTTATATTTCCAAAAAAGAACTTCAATCACATCCATATATTCTTGAACTTAACATAATTATCTGTAGTATTTAATTCAATTTAAACTACATAGATTATTTTGTAAATCTAATTAAACTAAACTAAATAAAACTAAAATAAAATAAATAATTAAAAGAAACTTAAACCTAAAATGCATCGTGGAATTCCTCCGCATCGCATGCCTCCTGTGGTAACGTGCCCAGAAGACTGGCAGAATTGTCACGTTGTATGGCAATACTTATTCTCTGTGCTAAAAAGAAGCCAGCCTTCTGGTCACGAGAAGCTTCGATCATACGTGTTGCAATCTCCTTGAAGAGACTGCGAGCACTCGGACCCCATGCCCCTAACGTTTTGACTCCAAACGGCACAAATTCATAATCTCCACTTAAATTTGAGTATTTGCGCCGTTTGAAAGTCTCCGCAGACGCAGCAGCAGCACCAGCACAGCCAGCCGTACTGGCTATATGGGTAGGAGCAATAGTGTCCCTAACCAGAGTCCTACCCATTTTCCATGGCATTAATGACATACCGTCCGGTCTCTTGCCATCGTCGCGTGCCAAACCATTTGGTTCAAGTACAGCTGCCACACCGGCAGTGACAAGAGCACGTCGGATTATGTCATTGAGGCTGGCTAGCCGTGGTATTCGCCCAGCGCTCCTGCAGCAATTTACAATTCAATTAATATAATTCAAAATAAAATTTAATTCTTAATGCAAATAAGTTTAAAATAACAAGACAAATATGTTAAAGGATCTAATCAAGGCATAAATGGCATTTAAACGGTCACTCAAATCTAGACTTATTGCGAACGAGAACAAATTATGACTAAGTTTGTGGGGTCGCAACGGGTTAGGTTTTACGGTTTTTTTTATACAAACAAGACTTACGTAATAGACACCTTCACGGATATGTACGCAACAACGTACTAAAGTTTCATTAGAATCGGGTAATGGTTTAGGGATGCATAAAGAAATAAAGGATAAACGAACCAAGAAATAATATATATTTAAGAAACCAGCAAAATCTTTACACATTCGTTTTTGAAAAGCAATTTCAATTTTGAGCTCTTGCACAGTATTGTAAAGTTGTATCTGCAACTAATGTAATGTAATATCAGTCGCCTCGAGGCATCTGGCGGTTGCCCCTAACACATGAACGTTGGACGACATCCAAATCCTATTAGATACCGACATTACACTGTATTTGTAGGTTTCCAACTATTCTTGACAAGTGCAAATGAATAACAATCTTAATGTTGCATTCGTTGCGTTATTGTTGTTTGAAATATTTCTTCTTCCTTTCTTTTCTTTCTTTAAAAGTAATATAAACTATTCCTTCTATAATTATGCAAAATTTCATCAATTTCATTTAATGTAAGAAATGTTTGGTTGTATAGGGCCCCATCAAGGTCTTCAAAGTCAAAGTCAAAGTCAAAAATCATTTATTCTGTATAGACCATTAATACGGCACTTACAAAACGTCAAAAAAAAATTAAATGAATGTTTGGCAAATGGACCACCGGTTAGAAACGCGGCCTTGTCCTGAGAAGACTCCGGCAAGAAACTCAGCGGGCTGTTTTTTTTTGGTCCATTTACAAACATGTTTACTTAACCTAATTAAAATATTTCATTTGAGTAGCATAGAGAGAGAGAGAACAAACAGTTCATATCCAAACTTGTTTGTCATCTAAATAGTCTTGAATTTTATAATAGCCCTCTTGGCAGAGTTTACTTTTAATTTGTCTTTTAAATTTATGAAGAGGCAGATTCTTCATTTCACTAGGAAGCTTGTTGTAGAAGCGTATACAGTTACCCTGAAAGGAATTACTAATCTTGAATCTGGAATCGACTAGATAAACCAAAGTCCGGAGAGTAGGAGTAGGAGCGAAGCTAGTGCTGAAGCCTTTAATGGTCGGTATCTATGTAAATAATGAAATAAAACTAGGTACCAAATAAATCGCGACAGAATCCTTTAAAAATAGTTTTATCACAAAAATCGTGTAAACATTTGATGATAACAATTCTTTCCCTTTCAAATACTCTTGATGAAGAATCGGGTGCTCTTTTTAAATTGCTACTTCATTCAGTACGTTTGAAATTTACATCTTCAAATTGCAACACGTTGAATACCGTCGAGTCAAAGCTGAAATGGAATTGCAGATGCGTGTCTACTTTGTTTGTATTTCTCACTGATTGTCTACATACAATACCTTTAATTGCTTCGAAGAGAACTGTGAAAATTCAGCTATGTTCAAATTATAGTGCGATATACTGTTTTTGAATGATTCTATTTTTTAGCGAGAGCAAAAATGGCCGATATATCCCAAATAGTATTGAAATTATTCAACTTCAATTTAAAGAAGGGGTAGGCAGAGGTGTATTACACACCCACGATTCGCCAGTTATGTTAAGGAATAATTTACCTTCACATTTTAACTTTTTTGCTGTGTAAGAACCTCTGTGTGGCATTGCCAAGGACACGATGCGGTATTGTTTACCATTGCCGGCAATCTTTTGGAGAAGTGTAATCAATCCTTGGAGTGCGCCACTTTCTCTGGTCGGGCTACAGGGTATTTTTTATGATGAACTTCTCTCTCATAGCATGTTGCGTTCCTAAACGAAGTAAAAAAAAAAAAACCATAATTTGCGTTGACAGATCTACAACTGTCACTTGTTGTCAACTTGTTGAAAGAATTGTCTTGAGAAAACGTTTGTTGAAATAAGTTTTTGTTCGAATAAGTATAATCCGTGAATATCCTATTTGGCCAGTGTTGGATTGGTTATATTTTGGACTAATTAACGTGATCGGTTGGGAGTTGTTCGACCGAATCATATATTTGTCTTGAAGGGTTCCACTTGTACCACGCGCTCTGATCTGTCCACACAAACCTCATACACCCTACACTTCATAAATACGTAAATACAGACACAGACAGGTAACAGCGTTGTGTTTCGGGCGCCTTCTAAGTTGGTAAGTGAAACCTATTTTATTAACAATTGCTCTGTGAACCGCAGACTGCTCATTTCCCCATTGTAGCCAGGAGGGCGAACTTCCACTGCGCAATATACCTCCTGGCCCGGAAGTGAACATTTTGGTAGCAAGAGCGTGGTTGTGTCGGATTCGAACCGACTAAAACCGCAGTCTCGGGTCTCATAACCTTAATTGTAATTGGTAAATTGATTTGATTGATAGATTTGTAAATTAATTTGTAATTGGTAAATTGTATTGGTAAATTGACAATATTTCAATAGTTTATTCGTTGTAAACAAGTTAATATCAGTTTGGTGTGCTGATTTGGAGTCATTGCTGGGGAACCATTATGACTAATTAATTGGCAATCTCTTGTTAAGGCATTTGATGCATGTTGTACACACATAACATTCTATAATTGAATGCTTATTTGTAAGCTATATTGAATTATATTTGTATTGGTGTTTGCATCATTGTTGGATAAAATAAATTGAACTAACATTGTTTAAATAATTTCTTTGTTTGGGTAATCTCTTTATCTAATTTGTTGAAGTTTGGTCATTGGAATGTCTCATTTAAGTGCAGCGAAGGAGGCCATAGCCGGTATAACCACACAATTGAGGTGGTTCACTTCGGCGGCGGCCACTACTACTCGACCAGAGCTGGCAGAGACCACTCTTACCAGGTTCGGCGGTATGGAGAACAGGCTTTTGGGCTGTAGATGCCCTGTTCACCCGCTTTAGCCACCTGGCTGAGGACCTCGGGTTGGATCAGCTAAGTCAGGCAGCGCGGGACAAGGTTGTTGGTGACTACGACCAGATCCTGGCGTTGGCAGACACGATTTCCCTACGTGCTAGGGAAATATTGAAGAGCCGGGAGTCTGTCCAGGTCAAGCCGGAGACCTCTGTCGCTTGCCCGGGACTTTTGAGCAAGCTGCCCACGCTTGAACTGCCACATTTTGATGGTCGGATGGACCACTGGCTGGGCTTTCAAAATTTATTTGTGAGCCTGGTCGACTCGCGCTCGGACCTTGGACCCGCCCAAAAGTTGGCCTACTTGATGTCCGTCCTCAAGGGAGAGGCCCGAGCCTTGGTGCAGCACTTACCGGTAACGGATGCGGCTTACCCTACTGCTCTGGAGCTGCTCTCCCGGCGGTACCACAATAAACGGTGTTTGGCTGACGCTCACATCAGCCATATTTTGGGGTTGCCCTTTATTACCAGAGTGTCAGCCTTGCGTACTGACCTTTTGAACCCGTTATTGGCAGCGACCAATGCTTTGAGGCGACTGGAGTTGCCAGTCGACCATTGGTCGTACATCTTGGTGCATATAGTGCTGCAACGGCTGCCCGTGGACTTGAAGTCCCGTTTTGAGCAAAAATATGGTGGGGATAGTGCCACCCATCTCCCCCTTTTTGAGGACCTCGTCAAGTTCCTGGAGGACGAATGCCGGTTTCTAGACAACTCCAGTGTTGCCATGGGGTCTCGCCCACCGTCTCCTCGGCCCAGAGGCCAGGGACTGCCTAGGGTTCGTGGGCCTGTTGAGAGTCGCCCCGCCCCCCGTTTTGCCGGCACCCGGATTCGTCCTGACTGCTCTTATTGTAAGGCGACGGGGCATGGCATAGCAACTTGCGCGGCCTTTTTGGGAGAGCACGTGAGTGCCCGCCGCCGCATTGCCAGTGCACGCCGACTGTGCTACTCATGTTTGGGGGCACATTTCCAACGGGAATGCCCCAACCCCCGTCCTTGCAGAGTTTGTGGGGGACCACATCTGGACATTTTATGCGTGAACGCGAACCGCGTTGGCAGTCCAGCCTCTGTGGGGGGTTCGCGTACGGGGGGGTACGATGGAGACGGTCACGGGGTCCGCTCGCCAGTGCAGAACCGAGGCGAGATCCGCAGGTTCGAACGCCGCTCGCCACCCCCCGTGTCACGAGAGCCGCATGAGCGCCGTAGGGCTCCCTCACATGGAGACGAGTACGCAGCGGCCGCTTGCCGGCAGTGATCGGACCAGCACCAACTGCCCTCCCCTCCGTTGGCGGAGCGTCCCCGATTGGAGTCGCGCCCCCCGCCATTCAGGCATCTGGTGGGATACGCCCCTCCAGCGATGGCACGCGGCTCGGGACATCGCGCGGACGAGGGGTTTGAACCCTATCCTCATCGCGAAAGACTACAGTCTGGGTGCGGCGATCGGTCACCGCCCAGACATTAGGAAGTCGGCGCCTGCCCCACTACTGCAGCCCCCCAGATTGACACGGTTTTGTTGCCTACGGCATCGGTCAGGGTCTGGGGACCAGCGGGGGCCTCTGTTGTGGTCCGTGCCATTTTGGACACGGGTTCCCAGGGCTGCATTTTGTCGTCTTGGTTAGTGGGACAGGTAGGCCTTGATGTACGTGGCTATTCAGACACGATTAGAGGAGTGGGCAACGCAGCTGTCGCCACTGTTGAGGGACAGGCTCGGTTTGGGCTCACTCCTTTGCATTCGTTGGGCCCTAAAATTGGTACCTCGGCCATTGTTATGAAGAACATTCTGGGAAGACATCCCCGGACACAGTTGTCTTCAGATATTGTTCGGTTGACGTTGGGTATGGAGTTGGCTGACCCCCGGTTTGATTCTCCTAGTACAGCGCATTTGTTGTTGGGTGCCGATGTACTAGGGAGAATATTTTTGGGTGGTATAAGGGTCTTGCAGCCAACCGGGTTGGTGGCTGTCTCGACCATCTTTGGCTTTGCATTGATGGCACCGGTATTTAAGGAACCCCCTCCACCTGAGCTTGATTGGTGTCCGGCTCCGCTCTCTCTGACGCCGTTCAGAGGTTTTGGGAGGTTGAGGAGCCCCCTCAGGTGGCCCGTTTGAACCCGGAACACCAGGATTGCGAATTGTTCTATCAGAACAACACGGGTCGACTCCGTTCCGGTCGGATTGTTACCAGGTTGCCCTTTGTCGCAGTGCGACCACCTCTCGGTGAATCTAGACCTACGGCCGAGAAGAGATTGTTGGCAATGGAGCGCCGCATGGGCAGGGACCCTGTGTTGAGGCAGAAGTACTTGGATTTCATGCAGGAGTATGCGGATTTGGGACACATGTCGGTGTCAAGGTTGGATTGGCGCTCAGTTGAACATTACTTCCTGCCCCATCATGCGGTCCTCAAGCCGTCCACTGGCAAGCTGCGCACGGTGTTTGATGGGTCTGCGCGAACTTCTTCGGGTGTCTCATTGAATGATTGCTTACATTCAGGCCCCAAATTGTTAAAGGACCTTTGTGACGTCATCACGTCTTTCCGTCGACATCAGGTTGTCTTTGTGGCCGACATCAAGATGATGTTCCGACAAACGGTCATTCACCAGGATGATAGACGTTATCAGTTAATCCTGTGGCGCGAGAACCCCCAGGACCCCATGATTGTGTACGAGCTCAATACGAATACATACGGCCTTCGTTCTAGCCCCTTTGTTGCCATTCGTTCGCTTTGGGAGCTCGCGGACCGAGAGCGTTTGAAGTTCCCTCGGGCGTCCGCCATCTTGAAAACGGACCTGTACGTCGATGACGTCTGTACTGGGGCTTCCACGGTTGGGGAAGCCATTTTATTGCGTGACGAGTTGATTGGGATCCTGGCTTCCGCTGGATACGAGTTGCGTAAATGGGTATCCAACTCTCCAGCTCTATTGGAAGGTTTGCCGGAGGACTATGATCCTCCGGCAAACCTGGGCCCGCATTTGTTTGAAGACGTTGACAACCCCGCCATGATGGCCGTCCTCAGTGTTCAGTACAGACCTGTCCAAGACATCTTTACATACGATGTCGACCTAGAGTCGCCACACACTTGGACTAAACGACTTGTGTTGTCTACTGTCGCAAGGACTTTTGATCCTAATGGTTGGATTTGTCCGGTACTGTTTTGGGCGAAATGCTTTCTCCAGCGCCTCTGGACCGCGGGACTTGGTTGGGACGAGCCGCTTCGGGAAACCCTGTTGAAGGATTGGATCCACTTTGTGTCCACACTCCCTGCGGTCAATGAGGTCGTGTTGCCCCGCGCCATCCTCCCCCCTGGGAGTTACACTGCTACCCTCCACGGGTTTTGTGACGCGTCGTCGCACGGTTACGCAGCCGTTGTTTATCTGCGCACTGTCAGCGCGACAGGCCAGGGGAAGCTCTCGCTGGTCATGGCCAAGAGCAAGGTAGCCCCTCTTCGAACAGCATTGACCATTCCCAAATTGGAGTTGTCAGGGGCAGCTCTTCTTGTGCGTCTATTGAATCACGTTGTTAATACCTTGGGTGAAACTGTGGACATTCGATCCTCTTACGCCTGGACGGACAGTCAAATTGTTTTGTGTTGGTTGAAGACGTCCGTCCACACTTTGGAGGTCTTTGTGGCGAACCGAGTGTCACAGATACAAAATTCTGCAACACCTTTAACTTGGAGGCATGTCCCTGGGGACCTGAACCCCGGCGACGTGGCCTCACGTGGGTGCACGACCCCTCACTTGATTGATCACCCCCTCTGGTGGGGGCCAGAATGGCTGACTCGGTCCGAGGATGCTTGGCCTCGAATGCCAGTCTTGATGACGGATCCTTTGCCCGGGCTACGGGTGCTCGCTGTTGAGACGAAGGACCCGCCGTTTGATCCCGACCTTTTGTTAAATCAGTACAGCTCCCTCGATAAACTGTTGAATGTCACATCTTGGATCAGGCGCTTTCGTCACAATTGTAGGAACCGTGGGGACAAACGCCTGTCGCCGGTCCTTTCTCCTCAAGAGCTCCAGGAGTCTCTCCTCCTTTGGGTCCGCTCTGTGCAGGCTGCACACTTTGAGAAGGAGATTGAAATCTTGAAGTCCGGTATGGCTAAGTTGTCGGGAGCTATCAGTAAGCTGAGCCCCTTTTTGGATGATGCGGGTTTCTTGCGTGTTGGAGGACGTTTGAGGCACTCTAGCCTCCCCTACGGAGCTCGTCACCCCCTTTTGTTGCCCAAGGAAGGCCATTTGGTCAAGTTGTTGGTGACTGATCGTCACATTAAGAACTCGCATGCCGGTTGTAATGCGCTGTTGGCCATTCTGCAGCGAGACTTTTGGATTTTGTCGGCCCGTCGTACTATCCGCAGCATTGTCTTTCGTTGCATGCCATGTTACCGGACTAAGGCCCCCACTATGCAGCCCATGATGGGAGACTTGCCGGCTGATCGTGTCAATGAGGCAAGGCCTTTTGCAGGCGTCGGAACGGACTTTGCCGGTCCCTTTTTGGTGAAGACGTCTACTCTTCGTAACAGTAAAATCCTTAAGGCTTATTTGTGTGTGTTTGTCTGCCTGTCAACGAAGGCAGTACACTTGGAGCTAGTAACCTCGCTCTCGACGGAGGCCTTTGTGGCAACTTTGGATAGATTCGTGTCTCGCCGTGGGTTGCCTTCTTTAATTAGATCTGATTGCGGTACCAATTACAGAGGTACAAGTAACTATTTGAAGGAAGTTTACGCCTTCCTTGCGGAGAACCAGGTTGACATAGGCAACAAATTAGCCCGCAAGGGGGTCACTTGGCTGTTTGACCCGCCAGCCTGCCCCCATTGGGGGGGTATTTTTGAAGCCGCGGTGAAAGCGGCCAAGGGACTCTGGCGGAGATTATTGGGAGACACAGTTTTCACCTTTGAGGAATTAGCTACGGTATTTTGCCGCATTGAGGCCGTACTAAACTCGCGTCCATTGTGCCCGCTCTCTTCGGACCCAAATGATTTGGAGGCCCTAACCTAACCTAACCTAACCTAACCTTTTTTTTTTTTTTTTTTTTTTTTGTTTTTTTTTTTTTGTTCAGGCAGGAAAAAATGTACCTTCCGCATACCGCGCGGCGCGGGGACGCCGCGCGGTTATGTGGGGCTCTCACCACACTAAAACAACCTGCCGTGTGCCATACACCGCGACTTAGTGAGTGGACCGTCGGAAATACTTCGCACTCATCGACGGAACACCCAAGCGCTGGCCCGCAAAGGTGCGGTGCGGGCCCGTCTTCTAGGCGATGTCCAGGCACACCGGGACATCACCCCTTCGCGGGGGGCTCTACTGCGGGTGGAGGGCAAGCCCCGTCCCATCCACCCGCGGCCTCACTACGGCGGCATGAGGCGCAGAAATGCGCGTGCACGCCGCCCAGTTCGCCGGCGGCGGATCGGATCCGCGAGGCCGTCTGCCTCTCTGATCCTCTCCGCCGCCTCATTCTGCGAGATGACTGCCTCGCAGAAAGACGCGACCGCGGTAAAACTCCTCTCGCTGCGTGCCATGGAGCGCAGGATGGCCGGCAGCGAGAGGTCGACTCCCACTGCTGCCACGAGATCACGGCGCTCCACCGCCCAGGCCGGACAAGCCTCGAGCGTGTGTTGCGCCGTGTCCTCGCGGCAGGGACAGTGATGGCAGGCGGGACTCGATTCCCTCCTAGCGACCGAGTACAGATACTTTCCGAAACAGCCGTGCTCGGAAAGCATCTGAGTCAGTCGGAAGGAAAGGGTCCCGTGCTGCCTCTCCGTCCACTCGACAATGACCGGCTGGAGCGCCGCCACGGTGCGATGACCAGCACTCGGGGACTCCAGCCGGGACGACCACTTAGCCATGATGGCTTGGCGGGCGGCATCTCGCCACCCGCGAACGTCCTCGGGCGGAGGCCGACTGCCACTCTCCGCCCGATGTTGTGTCGTCTGCCGATATACTTCGGCGAGCACTTCCGCCTCTAGATCCCACGGGGGGGTTCCGGCCAATGCGCAGGCCGCCTCTGTCGACACAGTGCGGTACCCGCGTATGGCCCTGACCGCCACGATGCGTTGGGCCCGCAAGAGACCGGGCCTATTGCGGGCGGTCAGGGCGTCTGCCCACACCGGTGCGCCGTACAGCGCCATCGACCGGATCACCCCGGTATACAGTCGTCGGCACCCGATACTGGCTCCGCCCAGGTTTGGCAAAAGCCTCCCCAGGGCGGATGCGGCGCCGACGAGTTTCGGGGCGAGCCTACGGAAGTGCTCGTCGAAGTGCCACCTTGAGTCGATATACAGGCCCAGATACTTTATCTGGGCCCCCACTGGTACGAGGACCGACCGGATCTCGATCGAGGCGCGGGGCGGCGGGCGGCGATAAGGCCCGTGGAAGAGCATGGCCTCCGTCTTCTCCACCGCCACCCGCAGGCCCAACGCCTCGATCCGTCCGACCACCTGGGAGACACCCACGGTGGCGAGGTGCGCCGCCTCCTCGAAACTTTCCCCCGGGGCCGTGACGAGAGTGTCATCCGCGTAGCAGATGACACCCAGCCCGGGAGGAAAGGCTCCGCGGAGGACCCAATCATAGCCGATGTTCCACAGGAGCGGCCCTAAGACCGACCCCTGAGGAACACCGCACGACACGGGTCGCTGCAGCACACGTCCGTCGCAGTCCTCGTACATCACATGCCGCTCCTGCAGATAGTCCGCCACCAGCCGCCTCAGGTAGACGGGCACCCCGTGATATCGGAGCGCCTCCCTGATGCAGCTGAACGGCAGACTGTTGAATGCGTTGGCGATGTCCAACGACACCGCCAACATCACTCCGCCGCGGCTCACCACCTCCTCGGAAGCAGCCTTCAGACGCAAGATTGCGTCGATCGTCGAACGCCCCACTCGAAAACCGAATTGGGCGTCCGACAGATCCGGCCCCACTGTAGTAAGGTGCTCGACGATGCGGGCAGCGAGAATTCTCTCGAACAACTTACCCGCCTCGTCGAGCAACACTATGGGCCTGAAGGCTGCAGCCGAATTGGTGGGCCGTCCAGGCTTCTGCAGGAGCACCAGCTTCCCGCTTTTCCAGCAGTCAGGGAACCGTCCGGACGCTAGGCAGGCGTCCAGCAGTTCCCTGAGGCGGTCCTCCATGTGATCGAGGGCCAGGGCCAACACACGGGCAGGGACCCCGTCAGGCCCGGGAGCGGTGTTCTTCGAACGGATTCGAAGAACAGCCACCCCCACCTCCGCCTCCGTGACGGGCGGAACATCCTCCTGCACTACCCCCTCGTCCTCGGCTAGAACAGCCATGGACGGGGGCGTATGCTCCGCCCGATCCGGGAAAAGGCCCTCGACCACTTCCGCCAGGAAGCTGGGCTGGAGAGTCTCCGTAAGGGGGGGGGGGGCCTGCGCGCGGAGCTTATCACGCGCCGCGCGGTACGGGCGACCCCAGGGGTCACTGTCTAGACTCTCCAGCATCTCGGCTCTGCTGCGCTCCTTGGCAGCATCTATGGCCCGCTTGAAGGTGATTTCGGCCTCCCTGGCCAACTCCCTCAAGCGGAAAACCTCTGGGTGTTGGGCGTCTCTGTGACGCCCACGGCTTCGGGTGACGGCCCTCTTGGCGCGGTTAGAGGCCGCGCGGAGGGCCGCCAGCTCCTGGGACCACCAGTAGACCTCCGTCTTTGGAGGCCGACGTCCGACCCGGTGCATGGCCGCGTCGCAAACTGCGGTCAGCGACTCGCGAAAGCGGCCCGCACCGACGTCCACCCCCTCAGTCGGAGGTGGCAAAGACAGCCACGCTTGCACGATGGCTGCCTCCGCTAATTGGTCCCTGTCGAGACTACCCAAAGCCCACCGCTTAAAAGGTGAGATGCTGCCAACCCTGTGACCCCTACTGGCGTCCCGCGATCGAGACAACTCGAATCGGATGTACTGGTGATCCGACCCGGTTGTCTCGTCGTTCAGGACACGCCAGTTCCTTACACGTGTAGCAAGCGCGGGGGTAGTGAACGAAAGGTCCACTATCGACCGCCCCCACGGCTTGATACACGTGGCGGTGGTGCCTCTGTTTAGGAGACAGAGGCCCACCGAGTCTGCCCACTCTGTTACGACGTCGCCGCGGCCGCTAGTCTCGGAGGACCCCCACGCCGTAGACCAGGCGTTGAAGTCCCCCATGACCAGCACGTGACCTGAGGTCACTTGCCGCATCGAGGTTTCCAGTCGGAAGATGAATTCCTCGAAATCGCTCAACCTCCGGTTGGGGGAGAAGTAAACACCGTAAACGGTGATACCTCCCCAGTCGGCAGCGACATATCCCGGACCCTTGTCTCTTAGCGACAAGGGGGGGAAATGAAGCGCCGTGGAGGCGACGATTGCCACGTTTCCGTCCACCGAAAATGAACCGACCCAATTGGGGCGGTTCGGGACGATGTACGGATCCGCGGCTACGGCAAGGCCTATGGACCACTGCGCCATGTTTTGCAGGAGGAGGTCCTGCGCACCGGCGCAGTGGTTCAGGTTCACTTGAAGGATGTTGCAGTCACGATCCATTAATGGATCTCGACTACAACATCCTCCTCCATGCGCAACGGCGACGTCGATGGTGGCACTGCACCACTGGGAGCGGGCTCGGTCGATCGACCAGCCCCCAGTCGCGGCCCGGAAGTCGGGATGCGGGGCGGTTTGCAGCCCTCACGGCCCAGCATGTGGTTTGCGGGCAGGTTGCCCGCGGCACACGCCGGGCAGCGAGGGGCGGCAGAGCATTCCGCCGCTTTGTGCCCCGGTTGACCGCAGCGGAAGCACAATCCGCTGCAGTCAAAACAGCTTGTGCACTTTGGGCGAGCGTGCCCAGGTGCCATACATTTGAAGCACCTCATGGGCCGGCTCGCCAGGACCGTGACCCTGGCTGAAATCCAGCCCACGAGGAGTCTTCCAGCGTCGGCCAAGACCTTGACCGACGCCACCGGGCAGCTCGCCCAAATCGCTCCAACGCCACCGGGACCGGGGCGGATGGGGCCCGCCCTGACGTGCTCCGGGTTGCAATTGGTAGCGGAGGCTATTGCCTCCCGGACATCGCCAGGCGTGGTAAAGTCCGCCAGACCCGAAATGCGCACCTCGGCGCATTTGGTGGGTCTGGCGATCCTCACGCCCTCCACCCCGTCAAACAGACCCCGCAGTTTTTCCGCCACGACGTCGGCCCTCCTCGCACCCTCCTCGCCCGGGAACTCGAGGATACGAGCTCCCGTACGGGCGAGGCGCGTCCGAGCACCAACGCCTCCGATATCGGAGACGTCGATGCCCCGACGGGCCCGCTGGAGGACCTCGCCGTAGCTAAGGCCTCGCTCCTGCGCCTCCGGCCCCACCGTGATTACCACGGCGGCGGTTTTGGGCGGCGTCAGTCTCGGCCTCCGGGCCTTTGTGCCACCAGCTTGTGGGGCTGCGGCTGCCTCAGCCGCAGTCTTCCTCTTCTTCTTCTTTTTGTTCTTCCTCTTCCTCCGCTCAACCACCTGAAAGCCCTCATTGTCCGGCTGAGCGGAGGTAGAGGGAGCGGGAGCCGAAGAGGCAACTGCGGGTGCCGCATTAGTGGTACGTCGTGCTTGGGCAGGGGCCCGCGAGGGCGCCTGTACCGCCACCGGCCTCAAGGGAGGAAAGTTCTCCCTAGGGCGAGCTACTACGGGACCCGAGGGTCGCACCACCTGGGCACCTTGGCCCTGAGACGGACGCGTAGCTGCTGCCACGACGGAAGGCGGCTGCGTCCGTCTCATCGCCGCGGTTGTTAAGCGACGCGGCTCCGGAGGCAGCCTAGCCTCCAACGCCTCCAACCGCGCGCCTATCATAGGGCCCACACTCAACATAATCTCCCTCATTTGCTCCTGTGAGAACAGGGCCGAGGGAGAAGCTGAGGGGGCCGCAGGCGTAGGGGCCAATCTGGGTGCCACTGGCGATGAGGGCGCCACACTTGATGCAGGAATCGCCACTGGCGCAGACGCAGACGGAGACGCCAGCTGAGCTTGCGACAGCCGGCGTATCTCCGCCTGCATCTGCCGCATCTGCTCTTGCAGGTGGAGGTTCTCTGACGTGAGTCGGTTGTGAGCCACCCAGAGCCGCCGGTTCTCGTCATCCACCGTGCGGCTTTGGAGGACCTCCGCATACTCGAGCAGCGCAGAAGCTGCTACCTTGAGCGCCTTTTGGTAGGTGCCCTTCAGCTGACTGGATTTGGTGGCCACATCCAAGATAATGGCCACACTTTTCTTGGATCTCTGCAGCAGCTCCGCTGCAGAGTGAGGGTTACCGTCCGCACTCGAGGTGAGTTCGGCAGTAAGCTGCTCCACTCTCCCGAGTGCGGCCTGTTCCTCTTCCTGGCGCCGCTGCGCCAGTTCGGCCTTGCGGGTTGAACCCACTCTCGGTTCCGGGGTGCCCGGTTTCGAGAGGCCTCTTCCCGCGCTGGAGAATTTCGCTGGAGGCTGAGCTGTCACGTCTGACTCGACGGAACCGTCCAGACCCTCCGTTGAACCCTCCAGTGGGCGTTTCTGCGCCCGCCAAAACTTAGCTGAGAGGTTCAACGAAGACGTCGAACCCCTCGCCGATGACGCAGCGCTAGTCGGCTCTGTGTCATCCACATCGCCACCTGATGCGGCACGGACGCGAGGCGACCGCCGCAACTGCACCGACGGCTGCCAAAAGGCCGCCGTCCCCACCTGACTGCTCCCAGAGGCCGGAGTGGCCTCTAAAAGCTCAGCGTCGCCCTGGGCGACTGTGCTCGCTCTGGAGCTCTTCTTTTTTGGGGTTTTGGTTTTTAGTATTGAATTATCCATGCACTAATCCTACGAGAATGAGACGAACTAGATACACTTCCCGGGTGACGCTCATTCCGGGAAGCGGGGTACATACTGTGGAGGTCCCCAGGTGTCCACAGGTTTTTACGACTTCGCTGTCGGGTCTTATAGACTTTTCCTTGTCGCGGGCCGGCCAATGAAGGCAAGCCCCGCGTCCTCCGAGATCACATCTTCCCGCATGTGGCTAGCATGCAGGTCCTTGACGATCACCCGGAGATTACGCGACGCGGGAGGGCAGCCACCCCTCCCATCACCGACGGCGGCACGAATGCCTGTCAGCCCCTGCGCGAGCAGTGGGCCGACCCGTCCCTCGATCCTTTCGGATCTGGGATCCTCGCGGATCCCTCGCGGGCCTAGCAGGCCCGCCATACCACGACCCCCCCGTGCAATGGGGTCAGCTAGCCCTGAAAAGGGCTGGAACGTTAGCCGTCGACGTTGACGCCAGCTACTCCAGAGGAGCAATCAATGATGCGTCATCGCCCACGTTGCCCAGGGTGCACCGCGAGGAGGTGTTCCGTCGCACCCCAACCTAACCTAACCTAACCTAACCCCGGGCCATTTTTTGATTGGACAACCACTTGTCGCCCTGCTGGAGCACCCACTTGTCGATGTGAGCCGAAATCGGCTATCGCGGTTCCAGTTAGTGCAACAGCTCGCTCAGAGCTTTTGGAAGCGTTGGAGCTTGGAGTACTTGCACATCCTCCAGCAGCGCGTCAAGTGGACGGATAAAACTCATCCTCCCAAGGTCGGAGACCTCGTCCTGATTAAGGATGCCAACCTAATGCCGTTGTATTGGCGCCGGGGGCGCATTCTCAATCTAGTGGCTGGCACCGATGGGGTTCCTCGATTTGCTGAGGTTTTGGTTGACGGATCGGTGATGAGGAGAGCGGTCGCAACCTTATCAGGATTGCCAATTGATTAGCGGACGGGAAGGCCCGTCCGGAGGGGGTAGATGTGGCGTTCCTAAACGAAGTAAAAAAAAAAAAAAACATAATTTGCGTTGACAGATCTACAACTGTCACTTGTTGTCAACTTGTTGAAAGAATTGTCTTGAGAAAACGTTTGTTGAAATAAGTTTTTGTTCGAATAAGTATAATCCGTGAATATCCTATTTGGCCAGTGTTGGATTGGTTATATTTTGGACTAATTAACGTGATCGGTTGGGAGTTGTTCGACCGAATCATATATTTGTCTTGAAGGGTTCCACTTGTACCACGCGCTCTGATCTGTCCACACAAACCTCATACACCCTACACTTCATAAATACGTAAATACAGACACAGACAGGTAACAGCGTTGTGTTTCGGGCGCCTTCTAAGTTGGTAAGTGAAACCAATTTTATTAACAATTGCTCTGTGAACCGCAGACTGCTCATTTCCCCATTGTAGCCAGGAGGGCGAACTTCCACTGCGCAATATACCTCCTGGCCCGGAAGTGAACATAGCATCATAGTTAAAGGACAGTTTGACCTGTGATCTGTATCAGATTGATATCAAACCAAATCAGTCCGTCCGTCCTATTAGTTTTGATTTATAACTTAACCGACTTTTAGATTATACAAATACTAGCTGACCCAGCAAACTTCGGTCCGATCTTCGTTCTTTACAATCTAGTTATATTAGTTACCTTATCAGCGGAATTTATTTCGTAAATGTCTCATATTTTTAATGCTAGTATATGCACATGATCCCGAGGGGTCCATCTTAAAGCTAAAAATATAGATGCATAGGTAATATAAACATCAATGCTAAATATACATAATGATAATTTTGAAAAATTAAAACTGCTTATTACTACTCTAGACGAATTTCAAATCATCTTACATTATTAAACGCTTCACCGCGATAAAATTATAGTAAAAAGCAAGTATCATCGTTGCTAGATGCAAACAAAACAGACATTTCTCACGAACTTAAATTATGTTTAAATTACGACAGAAATGGAATGTACGAGAGCTGCAGTCTTGGCGCTCTACAAACTCACATCCCTAATGAAGTATTAAAAGAATTCCAGCGGGTCTGGGTTGCATCAACTTCTTTTGAAAGATATTCTCATTTAACACGAAATAAACTTAATCTCTCAGTGAGAAGTTTAAGTTCTTATGTACAGTTGGCCTTTGCTTCTTCGAAGAACATTAGTTGATTATAAAATGTTATACGTTATTAACAATAACATTTGAAACCGTTCATAAAATCATTCATTCATCAATCCTTCATGAAAGGTTTAATGACAATAGAGGAAGCTCAACCGTGAAGTGTGTATAGAAGTGGGATAGAAGTAAATGGCAGGCTATTGCCTTGGCCTGCTCTGGAGAGTAAAAAACGTGAGTATATATACGAGGAGATATGTCTGTATGTAATAAATAATCAGGTTGTAAATAATTGTCCAAGTTGTAAGTTAAGTCTTGCTTTAAGCAAGACTTTGTAATCGCAATCGAGCTGAACCGAGATTGGTATGAAATTATTGTGATAGAAAATTCATTGTAAATTATAAAATAAGTAAGAGCAAATTCCCTTATAATCAGTCAAATCAAAATCGACTTAGTAATATGTACTTAGACTTCACGGTAATTCGTCAACCCAGGCTAAGTGCTATAGAATTAATATTTTCATTAATTGCGTCAACATTATAAGCTTTTAGACTTTCATAATGAAATGAAACTAAATTTTAGAGGTTATAGAGAGCGAAAAATATTTTCGTTCTAAAATAGCATAATGTAGTTGATTAAGACACGAAGCCAGTTGATTTGCGATTCATAAAATCCAACTTAACATTGCAAAGCGCACAACGCACCGGTTGTATGAAACGGATTTTGTGTGTTCTGCCTGGCACCTTCTCCGATAGCTGAACTCTGAACTGATGACGACCAGGAGTTTCTTGATGAAAAACCACTTACTTACTATATATCATCATCTTCGCGTTAGCTCGCATTTGAGGCTCTCACCCTGTGAGGCGAGAGCCTCAAATGTGTACGGCGTATTTCTTGGGTTTACCCTCGCTACCGTGTGCTGGTGAAAGCGGTATTACCACATATTTGTTACTCAGGTAGCCTGGCAGTCGTTTCACGCCTTGACGTGGTAACCGATGTCAGTAGTCCGTATAACTGTGTGACAAAAGTAGTATTTTAATTCGGGTCCCACAAACGCCATTATAGTTCAATATACATATCAAAAGCGGCACGATAGTGCAAACTCAGTCGACAAACAGTGGGCAGTATCATTAAGTCGAAGAGAGCGCGCCACTAGTTAATTTATTCCTTAGTTCTAAAAACCATTGTTAGCCATCATTGTGTATTCAGAAACTTTTCAATTAAAATAAACAAGTACACTCTCAACATCCTCTTAACGATTTCCCAGTTGGGTTCAAATTTTCACTTTGGAGCCCGAGGTCCATTTATTGTTTTTGATTGGTTTGTTGGCTTTTTCGAGAGCGATTGCCGTCTGCCCTCCTAACCCTAAGAGGAAAGCCTGCACCAGAGCCTCATCCGTTTAGCAGGTGCACCGTTGCAGGCGAGGTTGGCTTGGGCCTCAAGCATGTTGGTAGGGCACCCTATACCCAAGTGGAGCTACACTCTATTTTCAAAATATCTGTCAACTGTTATATAATAATAATATTCTAAGGCATACTACACAACATTAACCAGTTAGTACGGCATAGCTTAACTAACTTGTTAAATGTGTTCAAAATGAGTGTATAAACATATGTAAATACATTATTTTCGTAAATACATAAACATTATGCATAGAAATACCTAAACCAATAGTAAATATTATATATTTATGCATAAAAATATTTGCCCTGCTCGCTGCTGTGACGTAGCAGTCAAACAATCAAACGCAACGTCAAATAGGTCATCAGGATATAAAAGATCACGATTATTAAGTATTGATCCCTGAATCCTTTTGGGTTAAAAATATTGGAATATGTTGAAACAACTAAAATAATTTGGCAAATATTACAAACTGAGTATTAAACATAATAAATATCAATATTTAGACTTTCGCGTTCCATGATATACAATAATTTAATGGGAATTAACGAGATCATGTATAGGTATATACTTACCTTTAGATTGCCTGAAGTTTTGACTAGGTTACACTGGCCGTGGTCACAGGCTGACTGGCGCAGTGGTGCACGTCCTCCGTCGGTGAGTACGTGAGGTACAAAGTTGTTGGGTAACCTCCTCGAGTTTCGCTCCGATTCTGATCCCGCTGCAGTCCGGGGGGAACGGAATCGGAGCGGCCGGTACACCCTGGGCGGCGGTCAATGGCTTCCCCTTCACCCCTTCATAGGGTTGGCATTGATCGTCGGCCAATACCCAACGTGGCGGGAACACATCGCTCTCTGTACTCCTCTGCTTTCAGAGGAGACAGGATGAGCGATGCTGTTAGTGGTGAGATGGCCCAGGGTCAGCCGGGGTGCGAGGGATATGCTCTATGGGTAACCTTACATCCCGGCGTCTGAAGACCCGAGACGGCGTGCGGTTTTAGTCGGTGCAAGCCCGACATAACCGTCCCCGCTGGCCGGCGGGGGGGTATCCGAAGGGATTTCCGCACGATAAAAAAAAAGGTACAAAGTTCTTCATCCACCCGCACATTCTCGATATTTTTCATATTTACGTTTCGCCATGTATATCGCCATGTGTGTCCATATTCACTAAGCAAACAGCGTCTATCCGACTGCGCAGAAAAGCGAGGTAGCAAGTTTTTGGATTCTCACTGGATTGTATGTTGCAGTTATTTTAAACTCATCTTCCCAATTGAAATTTTTATGTTTCTTAATTTCAATGGCTTCACGTACAACACTCGAATAGAAGTGGCGATCGGTGGAGAGGACTTGCGTACAGCGGAATTCAATCCAGTGATTGGTGCCTGCTTCCAGAAGATGTTCCGCAATAGCTGATTTGCTCGTCTGACGGTTCTTTACAGCTGCAATGTGTTCCTTGACCCTCTGAGCAATAGTCCGCTTTGTTTGGTCTATATATGAACTGCCGCAGCTGTAATTTATTTTGTAGACACCTGGAGTTTGCAGCGGCAAGAAATCCTTCGGTGTGCCCGCTATGTTGTTTACTTTTATGCCTGGTGTGTAAACTGTCGGTATGGAGTACTTTTTTTACCACGGAACCGATTTAATCCGTTACTCCCTTGACATAGGGCATTTAGGCTGACTGTCTGCTCACCTCTGGATGCCTCCGCCTCAATGTCTGCCGATTCCGTCGTCCGTTCACTTCGTATCCGTTATTTTTAAGTATCTCCTGAACCTGATCCAGCTCTCACTCTAGATGTTCAGGGTCACAGAGATCATAAGCTCTATTCTTGAGTGAGGTCATAACGGATTGCAAATGTTGGGGATGGTGATGAGACGTGTATCTGTCCGTATGAGTATAGGTTTCCGGTACACACAGTGTGACAAGGACCCATCTGATCTCACGGCTACTTTTACGTCTAAGAACGACAATGACCTATCCCTCTGCATCTCATACGTGAACCTCATCTTGGGGTGAATGGAGTTGAGATGTTTTATATATTGATCTACTTCCTTTTCACTTCCTTTGACGATACTGAAAATATCCTTTGGATTGCTGGATTCAGGCAGATTAATGTATATAATAAATATCTTTCAAATAAATGACAATCTAATGAAATATATTCAACTTGCTATCTTCGATTGAAAAATAACACTTTTAACAGTATCAGACAGTATTAGGCACACTCGATAATAAAGGTTCTTCGGCACTAAAATATTTACAAACCTTTTTTACGTGTGTGAATATATTAATACCCATATAAATTGTATCAAATTGATATACATGTAGATTTATAATCTCCAGAAGCCAATGTTACATATTTTGTTTATTATTTTATAAAGGGTTAAGATATGGGATTGTTCTCACTAGTTCCACTGAATTAACACGGAGGCAAATTAATAAAATTAACGTAGTGAGTCAAATTAATTTAAGTTTAGTTTCATTTGTTCCATTTAAAATTCAATAAAAAGTAAGAATAAAAAATCTCAATAGTTCTATTGGAGAAAGTGACACTGGAACTAGTGAGAACAATAATATTCAAAAGATAAGGCGATCAAAAAATTTGCTTTTGTTAAGCTACATTTTGTCAGTGATTGTACCTGCGTGCTTAATATCAATAGAATAATTGTTTTGATAAAAATATCTAACTATACAGTTACCAACTTTTAGTAACCAAGTTTATTTTCTTGATGGAGTATGTTCTATAAAAGTAGTTGAACACTATTTTCTTAGCTTCCATTAACAATATAACATAACATAACATAAACTCACGCCTATATCCCCGAAGGACCTAAACATAAACTGGCGAAATGTGGGTGCTAACAATATAAATTGATTTCAATAAGCGCGGTAGCCTAGTGGTATGGGTAATGGACTGCTGAGACGATGTCTCAGGTTCGATCCCAGGTTTTACCATGGCACACACCAATGACTTTTCGATGCTTTTCGAAGTTATGTGTGTATTTATCGCAGGTTTATAAGTGCCCGGTTAATGGCAATAGGCTCGCCACCTATTACATTGGGACCTAAACATAAACTGGCGAAATGTGGGTGCTAGCACCTCAGCCTACCCCATCGGGGATATAGGCGTAAGTTTATGTATATGTTATGTTCAATTTACGTTTAAACTTTACAACATTGCTTTTCTTAGAAATAGACCATTTGTTATGTTTAAAATAACCGCTAAAGACTTTTTGTTATTATTTATCTTCCATCTATATTAATAAAACTGCGCAGAACTTCTGAACGACTGCAGCAAATTGGATAATTCCATTTTATTGGGGTTCGTTATTGTCAGGACAGGGTTGGTATGAAAAAATAATGTTTGAAACGTCCACGGGGAAGGTGCTATAATTGTACCGGGGCGTAGCAAGGGCGCGCAGTTAGTCTCTATGTAAAGATAAAGGATCTTCTGTTTATCTAAAACGAATACTTTGACCAATAATTACATTTGTTACTTCTGGGATTCTTTTTATTCCATTTTACTCAGTTGGGGTCGTCTTTCGATATAACTACGAAGCGGCTGAACTGCTGAATGAGTGGGATGTGGATCCCAGTAGCTTTATCGAAGTTCTGTAGTTAGATCACGTTTTGCTTAGAAAATAGCTGATTTATCAGACTATTCACCAATCTACTAAAAATGTTATTACTTTACTATACTTATACGATTGATCCGAGTGGACAATAAATATGAGGATGGATCAGTTTTAGGGGATGAACCGGAATCTTTTTCATCCGAGCGCCAATGTCAAATGCGTAAACCCCAACCACCGAACCCCAAGAGGAAAGTCGGCGCCAGAACCTCGTGCGCTACAGCAGGTGAGGTTGGTTTGGGCCTCGAACCAGAATTAACCAGCACTACTAAGCAGAGCTTATCATATGGGTGAAATGAATATTATACATGGAAACACCCAGACCAATGCAAATATACATATTTGCAATGAGTGGAAATCGAATATGCTAACACTGACATTGCATTGGAACGCTATAACGCTACGCCACAGAGGTCGTTTCAGTAGTTTGTGTTTTTCCTTCCAATAGTTTGCGGGCTACATTGGTCAGCTAGAGTATATTACATATAAACTAAAAGAACACCGTAAATTTCATAACTGTGGCTTGCCTTAATTGGCCGGTCGGAGGGAGGCAGCCGAAGCTTAAAGTTACATATTCAAAGTCATACATAACTACAGGAAACCCGCTCATTGTCTTCATTTCATGAAACCCATGATATGAAACCGACACCGAACTTATCGAAATTTCAAGATACTTACATTGGTGCTGTCCTCTGTCATTGTAGTGTAACTGTCACTGCTTGTATTGTAACTAAGTATTAGGCCTTTGCACCAGCTGTATATATTCTGTGCTTTGCACACCTCTTTTTTTATGCGCTGACTCTAATCGTGTTCAAATATCACACTTTGCGGTTTGAATTGCGGTTACTAAGCGTAAAATCGTCGTGTGCAAAGTCCCTAAGGTATATCGAAGTCGCGTGTGCCTAGGTATGTTTCAGCAAACATGTGTCAGCGTAGATCACGTCATCATTAAACGTTGGATGTGATAGCGGTCCACCGTTAAACTATAACTAGTAAAACAAATATTCTGATGTGCATCAGAATATTTGTATTTGTTCCAGAGACTGAACAATAAAAAAAAATCAACTGAAAAAATCGTATTGAAACTTATAAGTTACCATAAATATCTGAATATCATAACTTTTTTTTCACGTTTTATTCATGGAAAGACACCTAAAAACCTATCTCAATTATGTTCAATTTAAATATATCTACTCTTGTACAACTAAATGGTTTAAGGCTATTCAGTGAACAGTGGACAGTCTCATTAGGTTCAATTCAACGCACAAATAAGTAAATTAATCTTCGGCTCTGAAAGTACATTCATACCGTTTATTCGTAACTTTAAAAAAAAAAATGTTCGACCTTGTATTGCAAAGATAGAAACAAGACCCAATCCATATTTTGCCCCGAGATATTCAGGGGCCAAGAGAACCTGACTTACGAGCCCTGACATCTGTTAATAAACGGCTGAGGCTCTGGCGCGGGTTTTCCTCTCGGGGTTGAGAGAGGAGGGGGGCAGATGGCCCCCTTTTCCGCAAGAGTCTAGATAAACTACATCAGAAGAACACACATAGAAGAGCGGAATCTGGGCTTTAAAGTACCAGCATTTAGATGTAACCGGGACTTACGATGATGAATATACCAGCATTTAGATGTAACCGGGACTTACGATGGTGAATGATGAGAAACAAATCAAAACCTTATAAAAATGAAAAGATCTTCATTTTTGTTTTCTCATTAAATAAATTACTTACATTCAAAATGTTCAAAGATATAAGATCCGACTTGCTTAACTTCAATCTTATTTTAAATAGTTAATGGTAATGATGTTACCTCAAATTTCCACGTGTATATTGAAATTAAAATCTCCTGACGCTACTTCCTAGAATTTGTACTCATATAATATATGTTACATACAGGTGAAATTGTTCGCTAATGAATATAAGCTAAAATTAACTCTCGTACGTTACGGACCTCAATGAGTACAGGCGCCTTCAAAAGTTGTTGTACGCTAATAAATTTACAAAATTTCTTTACATTGAAATTTAATTTCAGAGCATTCAACAGTTATTGGTCGTGGGTTCGATTCCGGCTCAGTGCAAATATTTGCATTGATCTGGGTGTTTATATGTATAAATATGTGTTCATTTCCAAAGAAGATATATTATCTAAGTATGTTTATCCACTTTCTAGAACCCATGATATAAGTTAGTTAAACTATGGTTATGCTTACTTTTAGTCTAGAAGACACAATTGTCTTCTATCACCTTCGATCATACACATCTAAATCGCTTAAATATAGACTAAGGACAAGAAAAGCAAGAAAAATTTCTTGCACTGTAATTTCAATCGCTATTTTTTTGATAAGGTTGCTCAAGAAATATTTTTAAAGTATTATTAATCATATACATCGGTTATTATGTAGAAATAAATACTAAATAGAGCACATAAAGAACAAAAGTACAATTAATTTATAACGAATCTAAATTATAAAATGAAATTCGATTCAAAGTTGGACATTCAATGTTCAGAGTTAATTAAATCTGAACAAGCGGGATGATTATAAATCCTTTTGGCAGTAACTATAATTTCAAATCAGAAATAATAATTTGAAAGTAAAGGAACATTTAATCCCTAATTTTACTGAGAAACCATTTAACTTTCAAAATTTTGTGTACCTACCTGACTTTTAAGTTGGGGTACATGTTTTTTTTAATTAAGCTTGTTTAATCCCTCATGACGAGAATCTGGTCAAAGCTGAGAAAGACAAATAAATAAAATATCTGGATTTAGCTTACGAGATTGTCATCATTTCGGAAGTCATTGTCCCGATAGATGACACCGTCAAGTTAACGGACTAATAGCCAAGAGCCTCGACCAACACCTAAAGAGACTCGCGTTGGCTAGCTGGAACAAGGGCTGGATACAGAAAGCGGTACTTCTCAACACGGCACGCATAGTGAGGAAGTTCACCATAATGATCCTGTGTTGGAGTAATTTCCTTTCTCTGGAGCCCTAAGCACCGGAAGATTGGTCCTTAGTATATCGAGTATAACGATATTCTACATGGCGCTATCTAGAACCAAATTAAGCATAGTTGACCTAGAACTAGAACTAAAAACTCAGACCAATGAAACAATGAACATGTTTATTCACACTAAATAATTCTTAAAAAAAAAACACATATATAAACCAAAATTCTACATAAATCATAAACAAGTTACAGATAAACAAAAGTTCGTCACAAATCAAATATTTTATGCAGAAAATTTACCAACAAGTCAACCTTTCAAAGGCAAGAAACAGACGTACATGAAAATGTACCTCCAAATGATAAAAACCCTAGTAAGTAACTTTTCAGTATGTTCCAAGATAAGGAAATTCTTTTAGTACCACGTTTTTTTTTTCAATCTATGCCAAATATGATACGAATTATGTCCAATAAGGCTTCATTGAAGTTTGGTACTTGAAGTTTCTAGAAATGTATTTATACGTTGAATGATAAATAAAACTCATCTTGGTGTTGTTTTTGAGGCTTTCAACTCGGAGTCTTATCCTACTTCAAATTCGGTTTGTACGGTAATTTTTTTTTTTTTTATAATAGTGGACAGCTATAGTCGAAATTAGTTTTTTTTTCAATTTAAAGACAAGCTAAAAAGCTCATAATAGTTTTATTTGTATTTTTTTGTTTTTATTTGTATTATGAGCTTCTTTTATCAAGGAGGTAAACCTTTTTATTTATTTTTTTCGTGCGGAAATCCCCTCGCATACCCCCCCGCTGGCCAGCGGGGGTGGTTATGTCGGGCTTGAACCGACTAAAACCGCATGCCGTCTCTGGTCTACAGACGCCGGGGTGTAAGGTTGCCCATAGAGCATGTCCCTCGCACCCCGACTGACTTTAGGCCATCTCAGGTTTCGAGATGGCCCTCTCGGGTTTGGGAACCACGGTGTCCCCGTCTTGCTCCCATCAAGGAGGTAAACCTTATAGATTTTTTTTATTTTCTTACATACGTCCTAGCATTCGTTTGACATAGATATTATGGACGTAATCTGACGTTGTTTTTGTTTTTTTTTTACCTTTATGGCAAAACAATATAAAATAATTTCTTAGACGATACTCGTAAATAAGACAAATTAATCACTGCTGTTGCTGTGAATCCCACTTTCAATTTGTCTTCACATCCAGCACATATAACATAAATTACCACTGTTTGCAATTCAAACGAGTGTAACAGTAATAAGACAGCCATTCTTCTTTTTCTGGCGTAAGAAAGCCCCACGAGACTACCTCACCGAGGCTAACGGTAAAGTGATTATGTCAGAATCGATCGAATAAAATCACATGGTGTTCCATTTGACGTATGTATTTTGGCGAGATCAGAGTAAAATTTCGAAAGGAAATCTCTGAGAACCATAGTAGCCATGGTATTTTGTAAGTGTTTATGAATCTCGACTGTTGAATTCGAGGTTAGATATCATATTCGCTATAAGAAATTTGATATCTGACCGCGGATTCAGCTACCGAAATACATAAACGTTCCTACAGAATAGCATAGCAGATCTAGTTTGCCTATCGAATAGGTGGTGGTCTCACCTTCTAATGAGGCCTCTACACATAAAATATTTGAAACTTTGTTAATTTTCACAATCAAGAGATGGTAGGATTATAATCAAAATCAAACTCACTGTGGAAACTCAGTTTGAAGCAATCAAAATCCGATATCTCTGTTCCTTTAAGTTAATAAAGTAACGATGATATAAGACTTATGAACGTCGAGATGAATGCTTTTACATTTGCAGCCGATTCGTAGGGAAATATGTAATGCCATAACTAAAACATCAACCATGAATTAACCTCTTCAACTATGATTTTTTCTTCACATATTTTCGCCTGTCACTACTTCTCAGTAGCATATAGTTATTTTATAGATATACAATAGTTTCATTGCCTGATATTCCTGAAACGAAAGGTATAAAAACGTTCTTAGATTTATCAACGTGAATGTTTGGTAATCCAAGTAAGGCCATAGAGACCGTTTACCTCTTGAAGTCATCTGATCATCACTATCAGTTGCATCCAAAGCTTGCATTTTCAAATTCAAAGTGTGGTCTCCCACCTCCTTTATTCGGTTTATGTTGTCTTTTAGGTAACTCGGAGAGGGAAACCTGCGTCAGAGCGTCGTCGTCGTCGCGTCTACATGTGCTGTGTGCTTGTTCGTCACCTTAGTGGTATGAAACAACAGCAGTAATTGCTTAACAAATTCTACAATAGTAAAGTTACGATAACAGTTAGTACTTGTAGTAGGATTCCAATACAGATAGCATTTTACAACTAGCCAGTCACGTAATTACTTGAAACAGATGTGCTCTGAACAGATACGCTCTACAGGATATTGGTTATTTAGAAAAACGGTTTTCGAAAGATAACTTAAACTTGCAAAGGATTAAAGGTCTGCCAAAGGATTAAAAATGAATGTGATACTACAGCATCCAAGACCAATCCAGACTATATACAGTATCCAAGTCCAATACTTAAACAGAATTTGTAGTTTGACTAATCCAATCCTATGGTTTCGCGATGGCGGAGAATCGGGTGCCGTAGTGCCGACCTATGTCCAGTAGTAGACTGCAGTAGGTTAAAATTCATTAAGTTTTTAATTTCATTTTTTGTGATGTAGGAAAAATAGAAATTAGTCAAACTACAGATACGAGGGAGATTTATGATTTTCGGAGTTCTCCCTTTACTTGTTCTATAAAACCTTACTGCCTGCTAAATTTTATGATTCTAGTTCAACGGGAAGGACCCACTAGATTTGATTCTCGTGCGATTGTCTGCTGCGTAAACGTTTGTATTTTTTATTGTGTTGAATTAGAAATTTGACTCCCAGCTGCAAGGAGCACCAGACCTAATGATTTAAAATTCATTTAAACTTAATACTTCCACGTGTTCCTGAAAAAAAAACGGTATTGATAGATAGAAGGACAGCGATCCTTAATTTAATCATCCTTCAAGGGTCTCGTTTTTCCCTTACCCTTGCCCTAAAAACCCTATGTTCATCCGCATTCTAGAACACATACTACAAGCTAGTTATACTATGCTAACTTGGAGTTTAGATAACGCTGCCGCATTCAGTAGAATGTTCTAGAATATTGTTACTACGTATACTACGGTCGAAGTTTCATTATTAAGCCATTCGTTTTCCACTATAGCTTAAACGACTGGCCTGAAGTTGCAGTTGATAAATGTGTCTCGAGGGCGTAATTGTGAAACCAGAAGAAAACATATTTTTATTGATACTGTTATGTATATAACTTTATTTTTATTTTTAAATAACATCTACGAGCCTATCTAACTGTTTAGATAGTCGATTAAATATAATTTCATATTTTTGTAGGTTGACAACTTTTGCATTTGATAGTTTCTTTTTAAATTCACTTTTTTATTATAACAACACTGTCATCAAAATCTGCTTTGTAATTCCATCTAACGATCATTAAGCGCAAATCCATGTAACGGAAATTACTAATACAAGACAATCCAGCCAACAATCAAGTTTTATTTCTACGCCCAATCGTCATCACTGCTGCTCAAACATAAATTTGGACCTTCGAACCGAATATTCGCATCACGAGCGAACCGGCGGACATCGCAGCATCGTCGATAAGCAGTGAAGATCAGCATTATTGGAAAGGAATACGCTAATTTGGTACGGCCGGCCACCCTTCCTAACCACCCTAATTCGCTTCATTTGTGTGACACCGTACTTTATTTTACTTTCCAGTGTGTTTGGTGTGTAGTTCTAACCGCGTGCTTGGTTTGTGTACCGGCTGGGCCGCAGCTAGCTTCAGCAGAAATCACTAATCAAGTCAACCGTGAGTACTTTCTTTCGCTTCCCGCAACTTCCAAAATGACCAAAAGTCGCGATGCATCTCCGTATCGACTAATAGGAAATAATGACCAAGACACGGAGACATTACGTGACCTAGTAAAATCTCGTGGAATTATCAAGGGCAGGTTAACGAAACTGTCAAACTATATCGCTAACATTCGAGTAGAAAAGTTAAATCCACAAACGCGAATTGATTTAAAATTACGCTTGAAAGGAGCCGCGAGCTTGTTCACCGAATTTTGCGAGTTACAAACGATGATTGAAAAAACTGTTAGAGACTGTGACTTAGAACTTCAATTAACTCAACGCGAGTTATTTGAAGACGCATATTACGGTGCACTAGCTCAGGCTGAATACTTACTCGAGCCCGCAGGAACTAGTAATGAGTCAAATGTGTCTTGTGGAAATTTAAAGTCAATCAAATTACCCACTATAGCTTTACCTACCTTTGACGGTTCTTATGAGCACTGGATCGAGTACAGAGATACCTTTCTATCCTTAGTTCATAACTCTAAGGAAATAAGTAATGTTCAAAAATTCCACTACCTTAAATCTTCCCTTAAAGGAAGCGCAGAGTTGATCATTGGCGCATTAGAGTTCTCAGAAATGAACTATTCTGTAGCCTGGGAACTGCTTCTCAATCGATACAACAACAGTAGACTTTTAGTGCATAACCATGTCAAAGCCCTATTTAAGATTCAAAAGTTATCAAAGGGTTCGCCCCCACTTGTCAGATAGCTTGTAGATTCCGTTATAAAAAACTTACGTGCTTTAAAAATGCTAGGTGAGTCTACTGACACCTGGGACACATTAGTTATTTATATAATTACTACTAAACTAGATGAAGCTACTGAACTGGAGTGGGAGCGGTTCAAAACCATTTCACATAAGTATGATGATAAGATTAAACCGTCTCTAAATGACCTAATTCATTTTCTTAAAAGCAGAGCGGATATGTTGGATACATTGTCATCTCGTTCACACAGCAATACTAATCACGATCACACTTCCAAAGATAATAAAAGGTCACATAACACACCACTCCATAACAACAAATCACAATGCAATGTATCCACCAATAATACGCCACATAACCGTCAAACTGTGTTTAAGAAACCATGTTTAATGTGTAACGATGGACGTCATCCTTTATACTCATGTTATAAGTTTATTCATTCTAATCTTGACACTAAATTGCAGTTTATAGCCGCTAACAAACTATGTGAAAATTGTTTACGCTCAGGACACTTCTTGGATACTTGTAGATTTGGACCATGCTGCAAATGTAATAAAAAACATAATACGCTTATTCATAATGATGCTTCAACTAGCAGCGACAATCACACGTTGTCTAGTGTCGCATTGCACGTTAACGAAAACAATAAGGAATGCATCACTGGCGCTGGCCAGGCGTCCCCCGCGGCCCTTGCGCTCCCCGCGGACACCAGCTCAGTGAACATTTCTTACTTTCAGGTAAACAGTGCACACATACATAATTTTATTCGCGACCCGTCTATGTATGTACGGCCTGTTATGTTGTCTACTGCCATGGTTGAGATAGTTGACAAACAGAATAAATATCATATAGCGCGTGCGCTGCTTGACAGCGGTAGTCAGCATTGTTTTGTTTCTAAAAGTTTATGTGACATTTTAAATATTAAGTTATTACAGTCCACGTTCGAAATTCACGGAGTAGGTAATTCAATAACGCACGCAACGCAGATGTGTGATATTGAAATCAAATCAAAAACTAGTAATTATTCAACTTGTATTCGATGTTTTGTGCTACCTAACATTACATCAACGTTACCAGCCGTATGTAAACAAAGCGCACGGTTTAGTATTCCTAATCACATACAGCTGGCCGATCCAGAATATTGCGAATCTCGGAATATAGACATTTTATTAGGTGCCGACATATTCTGGGAATTATTATGCGAAGGTAAAATAAGGTTACGTAATGGACCCTTTTTACAAAATACAAAATTAGGATGGATTATATCCGGACCTATTAATGTCAACATGCCTAGTAGTAACTACACACATTGCAATTTTAGCCACTCGATCGACGCTCAATTACGGCGGTTTTGGGAATTAGAGGAGCTGCCGAGGATTGATGATACGAGTACCGACGACGAGCGTGCATGCGAGAATCATTTCGTCCAAACTACGACGCGCAATAGTGACGGGCGATTCTGTGTTAGTTTACCGTTTAAGGAATCCCCTACTGATTTAGGCGAAACTTATCCTCAGGCGCAACGTCGCTTCATGGCACTTGAGGCACGGTTAAAAGCCAACGCAAGTTATAAAAAATTATACACCGACTTTATTCATGAATATTTACGTCTAGGCCACATGTCACGCATAGATTCATACGATAAACCGTATTATTTTATGCCACATCACGGTGTGTTCCGCGAAAATAGTACTACGACCAAACTCCGTGTTGTGTTCGACGCCAGCGCAGCTTCTAGCAGTGGCAAGTCACTGAACGACCTTCAACTTGTGGGACCACCGTTGCAGAGTGATTTAGTTGACATTTTATTACGCTTCAGACAGCACAGATACACTGCATGCGCTGACATTGAGAAAATGTACCGTCAGTGCCTAGTCAACGAATCACAACGTAACCTACAGCTAATCGTTTGGCGTGACGACCCATCTGAACCTATCGGCGTTTATCGTCTGAACACCGTGACGTACGGAACCGCCTCAGCACCGTTCTTGAGTGTCAGATGTCTCAAACAACTTGGATTTGACGCCACGGATCCAAAGGTTAAAGAAATAATTAGTAACGACTTCTACGTTGACGATTTAATAACGGGTTCGGATAATAAAGATGAGTTGATAGAATTGTGCGAAAGAACTGCTGAAACTTTAAAGTCTGGTTGTTTTATATTAAGAAAATGGATTTTTAATTTTAAATGTGATAAATTAATTTCATTTTGCGATTCAAAGGAGTTAACATTAGGTGATAATGTTCATTCAAAAACATTAGGTCTCGGTTGGCATAACTCATCCGATGAATTTTATTTTAGTACACAATTTAAATGTGACAATTCTACGGTCACAAAACGCACAATTTTATCACACGTTTCTCAAATATTTGACCCTTTGGGGTTACTTAGCCCTACCATAATGATCGCTAAGGTTCTATTACAAAGGTTATGGTTGTTACAATTAGAATGGGATGACGAAGTCCCTTGCGATGTACGGCGAGCTTGGAAAAAATTTGTATGCGGCTTATCTGCGCTTAACACTATTCACATACCGCGACACGTTATTGATATATGTCCTATGCGTGTAGAATTACATATTTTTTCTGATGCATCGCAAACAGCCTATGGCGCTTGCGTTTATGTCCGCACAACAACTCAAAGTTCAACCGCAATGGTGAGATTGTTGTGTTCTAAGGGAAAGGTCGCGCCTTTAAAGCCGGTAAGTATTCCTAGGCTAGAATTATGCGGAGCCTTACTTGGCGCTCGGTTATATGACAGAGTGACTAAGGCATTACGTCGTACTTTTGATAGCGTTATGTTTTGGTCAGACTCCATAATTGTCCTGGGATGGCTACATATGCCTCCTAACTCGTTAAAGCCGTTTGTACAAAACAGAACGGCTGAGATACAGGAGTTGACGAAGGAACTGCCTTGGCGTCACGTAAGCGGGAAGGAGAATCCAGCCGATATGGTTTCGCGTGGTGTCGGACTGGAGGACCTGTCACATTCTTCTTTATGGTGGGAGGGCCCAGCATTCCTTCGAGAACCAACCGTCAATTGTGCTGACGTTTCTTTAGCGCCTTACATTAAACGTGAGAATCTGCCTGAAACCAAATCAAGCGTTTCACATTCGTTTCTTGTCAGGCAGATATCTGATTCTACATTATTTCCATTTGTCAGGTTCTCTCAATTCAGTCGCATGAGACGTGCTGTCGCATATGTACGTCGTTTCATTTTCAATACACGCAACAAGTCCTTGCCGCGATCTGGCGTTCTCACTGTGGAAGAGTTGAGGGAGGCTGACTTAACGCTAGCTAGACTGTCTCAACTAGAATCTTTTCCAGATGAGTTCACGTCATTAAAGAGTACTGGCAGTCTAGGAAACAAACACAATCTAGCCAAATTACATTTGTTTTTTGACGACAACAATATTATGCGCGTCGGTGGCCGTCTTAAGAACTCAACTTCATTTACATACGACAAAAAATACCCTATTTTAATTTCATCACGACATCATTTTTCTAAATTGTTATTCCGCCATGAACATAAACAATTGCTACATGCTGGCCCACAGGCGCTGCTGTATAATTTGCGCGAGACATGGTGGGCTGTAGGTGGTAGGAATCTTGCACGAAATGTAGTACATGATTGTGTGAGTTGTACTCGATTGAGAGGCAGAACATCCACTCCTATAATGGAAAATTTACCCGCAGCGCGCATCACTCCTAGCTATCCTTTCTGGCGATGCGGGGTGGACTACGCCGGTCCAGTGCTCATTTTAAACCGGAAAGGTAGAGGTTCTAGGGTTATTAAAGGCTACATTTGCTTATTTGTCTGCTTCACAACTCGAGCCATTCATTTAGAACTCGTAAGCGATCTTTCCACAGATGCATATTTATTAGCCTTGAAACGATTTATTTCCAGACGTGGGAAACCCTGTGAAATCTTTTCCGACAACGGGAAAAATTTTGTAGGCCTCATGAATGATTTTTCAAAGTTTTTATCAAAATGTTCACCCCAAATACTAGATTACGCGACTAGTCAAAATATCAAATTTACATTAATACCACCCTATGCGCCTCATTTTGGTGGGTTGTGGGAAGCGGGGGTAAAGTCATGTAAGTACCACTTGCGTCGTGTCATTGGAAATGCGCACCTAACATACGAAGAATTCGGCACGGTGTTAACACAAGTTGAAGCCGTCCTGAATTCCCGTCCTCTAAGTCCTCTGTCCACAGACCCTCACGATTTTACTCCTCTAACTCCGGCCCACTTCTTGGTCGGCCGTCCATTAACTGCACCGATTTCCACGGACTTCACCGAGACGCCTGCCAGCCGACTTTCACGCTACCAGCGAGTGGAGCAGATTCGCCAACACTTTTGGTCACGCTGGGCTAAAGAATATGTGTCCGAACTTCAGACTCGAACCAAATGGAAGAAGAACTGCACCAGCCTGCAACGCGACATGCTCGCTGTCATCAAGGACGATCATCAGCCACCACTGAAATGGCAACTGGGACGAGTCGTCAATGTTGTTCCCGGGAAGGATGGCGTAACCAGAGTCGCTGACATCCGCACAGCCTCGGGCGTTGTGAGACGCGCCTTCACCAAAATCTGCCCTTTACTAGAAGAGTGATGCAGGAAGCCCTCTATGCCCAGTTTTCAAACAAAGCGCTATTCACCATTGAAAGCTAGTGCTTTCAAGGCCGGGGGCATGTTTAGATAGTCGATTAAATATAATTTCATATTTTTGTAGGTTGACAACTTTTGCATTTGATAGTTTCTTTTTAAATTCACTTTTTTATTATAACAACACTGTCATCAAAATCTGCTTTGTAATTCCATCTAACGATCATTAAGCGCAAATCCATGTAACGGAAATTACTAATACAAGACAATCCAGCCAACAATCAAGTTTTATTTCTACGCCCAATCGTCATCACTGCTGCTCAAACACTAACATAACATAGTATAAAACAAAGTCCTCAACCGCGTCTGTGAGTCTGTCTGTTAGCGATACACTCAAAAAGTGCTACACTGATTTTCGTACTGTTTTCACCAATGTAGAGAGGTTCTCAAGGAAGGTTTTAGTGTATAATTTGTCAAGTTAGATATTTGTTGGAGATGTCGGATAAAAACAAGCCGTCTGGGATCCTTCAACGAAAACGCTGACTAATCCCTTTGAGATATATCAAAATGATGTATGGTGGAATTGTACGTGTATCTTATACAGCTTGTGATGGCGGAATAGGGTCCTATGGGAAGCGGGAACGGGATCAAAATTCCACGTGGGTGAAGTCGAGGTCAACAGCAACAGTTTTAAACAACAGTTTTAAAATGAAGTAAAAACCATCAACCAACCAGTATCCATAGGTTAGGACTATTCCTTGTCGTGGGCCGGCCAATCAAAGCAAGCCCTCCGGTCAGCAAGTTCACACCCTTCTGGAGCCACTAGTCAGGATACTGCTGATCATTCGCTGGTTACGGAACACGAAAGGGTGGCTAGTTTTCTCTCACCGCTGATGGCACGAGTGCCCGTCGGCCCCTGCATTAGCAGTAGGCCAACCCGCCCTTGGATCCCACAGCGCCTCCGCCAATAACACCATCGCTCATCCTGTCTCCTCGAAAGCAGAGGAGCATGGAGAGTGATATGTTCCTGCCACGTCGGGTATTAGGACACAATGTCAACTCAATCAAGGGGAAACCATTGACCGCCGCCCAGGGTGTACCGGCCGCTCCGATTCCATTGACCCGGACAGCAGCGGGTCCGGAATCAGAACAACACGCGAGGAGATTACTCAACACACACCCCTAAGTGTGCACGCTATTAAAAATGTAATATATTCCATCTAGCCACGATGAAGAAAGTCGGAGATACGAGTAAAATAATTTTAAGAAGCAGAAAGAAGCAACGCTGTGTTCAATAGATAGCTGCTAATATTTTCATTAACTTTTTCAACTAAGCTAAATTAGTCGCGTTAGGAGTGGGTTCACATCGCTAGTAAATGCCACTTCAATACACTGCTCTATCTAGCTTAAACAGTTGTAACCAACAAGAGACATTGCTTGGACACTGGAATACACTTTTGCGATCACAATATTATAATCATAATATTGCGAAGGTTACACATTTTTTTTAGGTTAGCTCACAATTATAATTTGTCTCTAGGAATTACAATTGTGAGCTTTCTTTTTAATATTTACTGTTACGCACTATAATAAACGCATGTTATCACGACAACTTCGTGTAGATATTAATCCTTATAGGCGGTAATACAAAAATATATTACAGGAACCTATAACCAGGATAAAAAAAGCTTATGTGCTATTTCAGCAATGTATTTGATACAACATATCCAACAATCGATCTATCCAATCTCTTGCATTTATAATAGTAGTGATATTTTTTTATAAAAAAAAAATATTTCAAATTTGTTTAGCTGAATTAAATCCAGTTCCCGTATAAAGCTCTTTGGGCGAAACCACATGAAAAAAGCCATTAATTTTTATCTGAATACGATGGATGCAATTTTACTGAAAGTAATCCGATGAGGCTTTTTGACAACATACATATTAACGAATATACTGTTATCAAAAGTGTAGTCCAATTAATTCAAACAAAAGCCGAGTCTGTATTAAATCTGAACATGAATTGAAAAAAGTGAACTGTATAGGCAAAATATATGATTTAATCGATATAACTCATCACCCGCTTACTCCATTTCCTACCTCTGGTTTGGTTCATGACTTTTATGGGGCCGACTGCCGTCTACCCGCCTGAGAGAGAAAATCCTGCGCCAGAGCCTCGTCCGTAGATCACCAAGTGTACAGGCTTGCAGGTGAGGTTATCTTGGGACCTAAAGATCTTACTGGGTTCCCAAACCAAATTTAATTTAATCGATATGACCCGTAACATCAAAATGATGAACCCGAGTGAACTCCAACAAGTTTATAAGAATACTCGAGAATTCCGGACGATAATTTAACTCAACAGTTCATACTAGAGTTGGGCGTCTGTTCAAATACTGTAGTCCTTAATGTCAGGCACAGTCTTCGTAATGATATACAGTTGACTGTAGGTGGTTTGGATCGTAATTACGGTTTGTAAGGGATCATTAGTGTGTCAGTTGTATTGGTTGAACCGAGCCTGTGTTTGGTAACAATAGGTTATTGTTATTAAGGCTTTCGGGTAATCCCTCCTCTGCAATATTATAGTTGTAAGATTAGGTGATTATGGCTCATGTCATGCTAGCTTATAAAACTCAGTATATTCTTTCCCAGCAAAAGATTTCGGGCTGAAAAAACGAATGGAGCCAAAATTTGGGTTCGTGGTGCTTGAAATAGTAGACTGAGTGTTTATGTATCCCCACCAACTTCTTCCAGGTTTTTTTCTCGGGTTTGGGTGGTCAGACGGCAGTCACTCTCATAAAAACAGTTTATACCAAACCAAAAGGAGGAGGTAAGTGGTCTCCAGGCTCTGAGGTGCAAACCTCGGATGCAAAATAAATAAATATTCCACGACATACATATAAAATGATGACGATGAATAAGATAGATACATTACATCCATGTTCACAAAATGTATCAAATATATTCTCTCCTTTGTCCCTTGAGATCGTAGGTACACGTAGGTAAACTGAAGAGAAGACAGAATTAAATACAAACAGTCATTAATACGGAACGTAATAAAACATTGCTTCCGAATGAATCCTCCAACAATAGCCGTACTGCCATACTCATTCCAGACTAAATACAATTATTTGTACAAGTAATTTCTTTGTTTCTTCGCAATTGTCGGCGTCTATTACGAACCATCCAGCATGTAAACTGAAGATCACCATTAGTAGTTATCTTTATATATATGGGTGTCCTCCTGGCTCTACAAAGATCTTTGGGCTCCAGCCAACTTCTCCTGGAAGCCGGTACAGGGTTGAAGAGTTGGACTGCAGTCACTCTAGAAAGGAGGCGAATCTGGAAGAGCGGATACCGGGCTAGTGTAAGTTTTGGATGTGAACGGGATTGAAATCAGAAACGTTAGAATCTTAAATTGAATTATCTTGTCTCAAAATACATAAAATTTTATTCTTAATAGTTGATCAGAAATAAATTACAGTATTCCTAAATCTATCAAAACTGCTTACATTCCAAACAATAACATTTAAATTCGTACCCGCAAAGCCGCCTGCACAAAGTCATGCCTCATTTTAATATCAATTTAGATTTACAGACGGCCAATTTGAATTTCAACAGACGAATGGAAATTGTGCTTAAACGTTAATATGCGAGATTTATCAACAGTTACCAACGAAATTAATTAATGATTACTGAAATGAGACCCGAATTCTTGGGATTTACATTAGCATTAAATAATCTAAATAAATAAAAATGAATTGCCAAAATGTACTGCGCTAAATTGGATAATTCTTTTTTTGTAATCGATATTGTTAGGACAAAAAAAAACCGACAAAAGGTTGCTGAAACGGGATCAAGTCCACACGGGCGGAGTCGCCGGCAACAGCTAGATTTTTTATATTTTCCTAAAGGAAATCACTAAATACTGTTTATTTCTATCCTATTCTGTTTCTATACCTAAAACTGAAATCGATTATACATTGGTGAAACCTCAGAATGTTTATCAGAACCGATTAGCAATTTGTTATCAATTGAATGAATTAGGTAAAAATAAAAAGACAGATATGACAGTACAATTGAAAAAGAAATCATGCATCATCATCTTAATGTTGCCGCCGTTTGCATGCGAAGCTTTCATCTCGAAGCCTTCCGTTCACTTCTTCTCCTTCTTTGGGTTTAGCTTTGGTCTTTTATGGCGGTTAATGCTTTCTGACCTCCCCACCCCGAGAGGAAAGACTGCGTCAGAGCCTAGTTCGTTAATCAGCAGGTGCCGGCTGCAGGCGAGGTTGGCTCCGGAGGTCTTGGTGGAGTCCCTACATACTAATCACTAGATCTTACTACTATGTGTCAACCTGACACTACATTTCTTACCTAAACTTTGCTATTGTAATCTCTATCGAATAAAGTACTTTGATTCAATTAACATATGAACCCAGTAGTGTATGGAGGTATTCCCTTATCTTTTATCGATGACTATCTTTGTTGCTGATACGTTAACGTTTTGTGTTACAACTGACGCTTAACTATCCAGAAACCTAACATGCCAAGTTACGAGTTCTGTAAGTGATTGGTGAGACCGGACGGGTGTGAAAGACACATACAACTCGGGTTGAATTCCTCTCTATTCAGCTGATAAAGTTAGCGTAATGTAATTATCGACGGCGGGTCTTGATTGCGTTACGTATTTGAAGTAAATGAATACCTCCATGTGTTGGACGTTTTAATGAATTAGATTATAAGGTTGTCTTTTACCGATGCAATTTAATTAAAAAGCTGTCGCTCTTCAATTGAACGCGCTTCAATTGAAAATTTTAATTCTTTTTTACTTAATTAGGCTTGGTATAGTTTGTGTTCAAAATAACAATATCTACTTTAGTGAATTAAAACGGTGTGATTATAATAGGACCATCAACAAGATGGGGGATGTGGGGTTACACTAAAATCTTCGGGACCCAAGTCAATCTCACCTGCAAACCAGTACATTCGCTGATTAACGGATGTAAGGGGGTCGGCAGTCGTTCCACTAAATGCCAAGGTAAAATAATAATGTATAGTAAAAAGAAAAGGAGAAAATTGTGAGTGGACCTCGGGCTTCTAAGCGCTAACTTGGGATGTAGCCTATATTCTCAATTGGATGAATGAATAATAAATACACAGCGCACTTAATTAAAAGTAGTTGCTGGTAACAAGTGTGCACAGTACAGGTACAAGGCCCTACCAACATCTTTGGGGCCCAAGCCAACCTTATCTGCTAGCCCGTGCACCTGCCAAACAACTAACAGTTTTTTTTTACGTGCTGAAATCCTTTCGGATCCCCGCCGGCCAGCGGGGGTGGTTATGTCGTGTATCGACTAAAACCGCACAGTGTCCTCCCGAAGTGTCCGTTGCCGGGCACCCCGGGTAAGCCCTCGAAAGGATAACCCCAGGGTTGCCGGCGGACTTTGGCCACCACCGCGGCCTCGCCTGGTGGGGTCGCGTTCTATCCCGCTTCGGTGAGTTGGCAGGCGTGTGTAGGGCACATACGACACGCCTCCGCCACGGCCTGCTTCTGTAAGGACGGCGAGTCGGCCAACTGCCGTCTTCAGGCCCCGATCATGGAGGTCGGTAGTCCCGGGCGTAGATGAGTCTGCGGCGTCCTCGCCGCAACTGCGAAACTCGAGGGGCAGGGTTCTCTCCCGCTCCCTCCCCGCCGTCTCTTTCGTGAGCATTACCTGCTCGCAGAAAGAGGCGGCGGCGTGCCACTTGCTCCTGTCGGAGACCACGGCCCTCACCATGGTCTCCAACGAGAGGACGTCCACGCTCAGGACCGCAACGAGATCCCGGCGTTGACTCGCCCACGCAGGGCACTCCACAAACGTGTGGAGCGCCGTGTCTTCGCCAGGATCCTCGCAGTGCTGGCACTGCGGAGTTGTCTCCCGGTGGATGCGCCATAGATACTTACCGAAGCACCCGTGTCCGGTAAATATCTGGCACATCCGGTAGGAGAAGTCACCGTGGTCCCTCTCCAACCACTCCTTCATGATCGGTCTCACCGCCGCAATGGTGGATTCCCCCCACCTTGGGTGCTCAAGTCGCACCCTCCAAAACAACTAACAGCTAATAAAAACAATAAGCAGACCCCGGGCTCAACGGGGCAAGTAATAGCAATTGACATTTAATACCCGCATCGTATAAATGTAAATAAATATTTTTTTTTTTAAAGAATACTAGTAACCGAAATTACTAATATTCCCCCTAACCCCTCCAGCTAAGCTAAATTGCTTGTAAACCGACTCCTAACGGGTTCACGTCGGTAGTGTAATGGCCAGGATTCGAACCCGGGACCTCTCGATCGTAAGGTTGACTCCTTAACCACTATGCTACCGACGCTTCTATATGACATTATAATATATATTTTTACGATGTAGATAATTGGGAATTGATATTAAAAGCATTATACTGGCAATTAATTAATAAATATGGAAGTTAGTTATGTAGATAACAATTTTAATAATTGAGTTAAAAAAAAGAAAGTTGTTTCCTTTTTTTTTAACAGTTCGGATCTTTGTATTTAAAAAAAAATGTATTTTGTGTAACTGTATTAGTGAGCCAGTGTCGACGGTTAACTTTGGTTGTCTGGACAAACCTGTAGAGGTTTTTTGACAACTTTGTACATTATACTCCATGATGATCCTTGCTTGTGAACATGTTAATAACAACATAAAATTAAAATAATTGAGAGGGTGCTTCTCAAAGTGAGCCGTTTAATCCGTGCTAAGCAATATTTGACTCTTTTACAAAAAGATACTCTCCAAAAACTACCTAGACTGTTTGCCACAAGTTCTAAACACAAGTTCTTAAGTATGAGAAATGAAAAAAAAAACCTTAATTCCACAGATACTGAATTAAAAATTAAAAATCTTTTGAAGCTCTTTATTCTGGAAAGTTTTTTAACACATAATCAAAATTGAATATACACATATATTCTTACCTAGATATATTTCTTACTTATAAAATAACATAACTTCATGCCTGTATCCCCGAGTCCCCGAGTATCTCCTTCGCGAGCATTACATGCTCGCAGAAGGAGGTGGCGGCGGCCCACGCGCTCGCGCTCCGCACCATCGCTGCAATCATGCTGCCGAGCGAGAGGACTCCCACCCGATGGCTGCCACGAGGTCACGCCTCGGCGCCTCCCACGCCGGGCAGTCCGCCAGCGTGTGCAGCCCTGAGTCCTCGTTCGCGTCGCAGTGATGACACTCAGGCGTTGGCTCCTTCCTGATCCGAAGCAGGTGGTCCCCGAAGCACCCCTTCCCGGAGATCACCTGCGTCAGTTGAAGGGGTAGGCAGAGGTGTAATACACACCCACGATTCGCCAGTTATGTTTTAATCCCAATGCAATAGGGGGCGAGCCTATTGCCATCTACCCGGCACATTACTAAGCTAGCGATAATAAACATTTTTAATACCGACATAACTACGAAAAGTCAGCGGTGTGTGCCCGGGGCGACTGGGGATCGAACTCGAGACCTCGTCTCGGCAGTCCGTTAAGTACACCACTGGGCTATCGCCGCTTTATATATATATAAGAAAACATTAACACTATAAAATAACATAATAACTTATTATTTTTTTCCAGTAAAATGTAGCAACTCCGTAAAATTTCTGAATACATCTTCGAGTTATATTTTTCTACACTTCCCTCAGTAAACATTAACATCCTTCGCCTCAAGATAACGCAGCAATAAACCGGTATTTTTTCGTCAATATCTAAATATTTATCAGACAAAATAAACAAGTTATTTGCGAATTATATTTGCTAAAGGTTTTCGGATGGTAGGGCAGTATCAAATGAACATAGGCAGTTTCAAACGTCGACATTCGCGAAGAATAAGGGCTATTCGTATTCAGTTCAATATAGGAAAATAGTATATTTACTTGTTCGTATTTTTGGAAATCGTCGACAATGAACCTTTTTTTTTTTTTTTTATCGTGCGGAAATCCCTTCGGATTCCCCCCGCCGGCCAGCGGGGGCGGTTATGTCTGGCTTGAACTGACTAAAACCGCACGCCGTCTCGAGGTCTACAGACGCGGTGTAAGGTTGCAAATAGAGCATATCCGTCGTACCCCGACTGACCCTGGGCCATCTCCGGTTTCGAGATGGCCCCCTCGGGTTTGGGAACCACGGTGTCCCCGTCTTGCCCCGGTTTGGGGGAGAGGTGCTAGTCGCCCCACCGTCCCGGCCTGCTTCTGCTGGGGTGACAGGCGGCCTCACCCGCCACCCCCAGGCCTGCGCTCATGGAGGACGGAGGTCGTTAAGCGACCTCCGGCGCCTGCGTCGCCTGCGACGCGCGGCGAGCAAGTTGCGGGCTCGGCGGGCCGGGAGAGTTCTAAATCTCTCCCGGGCGCGCTCCGCCATCTCCTTCGCGAGCATTACATGCTCGCAGAAGGAGGTGGCGGCGGCCCACGCGCTCGCGCTCCGCACCATTGCTGCAATCATGCTGCCGAGCGAGAGGACTCCCACCCCGATGGCTGCCACGAGGTCACGCCTCGGCGCCTCCCACGCCGGGCAGTCCGCCAGCGTGTGCAGCCCTGAGTCCTCGTTCGCGTCGCAGTGATGACACTCAGGCGTTGGCTCCTTCCTGATCCGATGCAGGTGGTCCCCGAAGCACCCCTTCCCGGAGATCACCTGCGTCAGTCGGTACGAGAGGCTTCCTTGTCGCCTCTCTAGTCAATCCTCCATGGTGGGCCTTACCGCCGCTATTGCGGCGTGCCCTCGTCGACTATGAAACTAAGAATAAAATTGTTGGATAAGGCTGCATTTTCGTAAAGAGAGAAAAGAACCAGCTTACCTTAAAGTAGTTATGATTAATGTCTTTTAAATGAATAAATAATATAAACATTCTTCTATACTAGTATAAAATTGTAATTGAGTTGCGTCTGTACATTGGAGATGACAGACACAGAAAACTTGGGTTATGTTCAATAAACGATTCTGAACACAAACATTTTTTTTTTGGAATTCTTGCCTGTTTGTTTGTTCGCGATGGACGCAATAACTACTGAACGGATACCTATTTAATGCAGTTTTTTCTATTAGAAAGGTCTTGGTCAGACTTAGAATATGCCTGATGTTGATTGCATTTAGCTAAGAAAAACCGGCGATATGAGCAAAAACGATAACCGCTATGATTATATCGGTTAGTAGTAGGTAGATATAGTTTTCTTTGTAAGTTTATTTATATAGGTTAGTTGCCGGCAATAATAAAAAAAATCCTTTCAGCGAAGCTTGGTCACCCAATTACTAATAAATAATTCAATAAATTATAACAAAAATAGAATTACTTGCTTGCTCCTGATTGGAGCAATTGCGTTAAATAATTTATATCTGAAACACTTTTGTATTTATGAATCACACAACATGTAGTTAGTTATTGTACTATGTGAAGATTGGTGCTGTACTTGATTTTTTATCCTTTTGAGGTTTTTACTACCATTTGATCACGTACAGGCACTATACTATTAAATTAGTCTATGTTTTTTTAATTGTAGGTATTTATATTATATTTTAGTTGCCACATTACCCTTATTGGCTATTGATAATGGCTGGCGGGGTGTTGTTACTTTTTTTACTGGCTCTATTTATTGCCTTATCAACTTGGCACAAAATATTATTTTTACTTCTGATTTCCATAATAATTACTTGGATACTTAGATAAATGATACGTTTGAGTTTCATTATAAAAGCTTTCTTCCGTGTACAGTCAACGACAAAAGAGGCTTAACAAATTCTAATTTATTGATCACTTTAGCCCTTAAACCATCTTGGAACCTTGCACTTTTCATAAAATGGTAAACAGAACATGAAATATATTAATATTGTCCTCTGGGGATTATAAAACTACTTATATATTCATTATCAGGTTCATGTATTTCAATGTAAAAAGCGTTTGTAAATATTTTAGTGTTAATCCACTTATGTCGTTGACTGTACATATTCCATTCCATTATGGTGTTTTTGGGGTCCTATCAAAATCTTCGGAGTCCAAGCTAACCTCACCTGTAAACCGGTACACCTGCTGATTGCCGACCGAGGCTCTAGCGCAAGGCTTCTCAGTCAGGGATGAGGCGTTAGACGGCAGTCGCTTCCATTAAAGCTGTATAAGTCAAACCAAAAGGAGGAGAATATAGGTAGCCTTAGATCCAACCAGGAAGAACGCTAAGATGAAAGATTCCATTAATGATGACTGTGATTTGATGCGAATGCTTAACTGTAACTGTCACTTTTTTTTTATATAGGACACGTCAATTTGACTTCACCTCGCCTGATGTTAAGCTGAAGGTAAAGTCTCAGGTAAGAGGGTCACCATTACATGCACGTACCATATTAACAATGCCACCATTGTTAACATGGTACGTACTCAGCTTGATGGCCTCATCAGAAGAGGATTGTCGTCGCAGTACCGCGTGACACCCACCGGTCCCACTAGTGCTGCGACCACTATCCCCCTGTCCGGCTATGCACTTGCTGACCCCTGAATGCAATCAAACCGAAATTGGATTATTATGGAGGGTTTTTCGCAATCCCAATCGTGCACGGTGGTGTCATCAAATTTCTACCACCAGTCTAAAGTTCTACAACCAGCAATATATTCATATAAATACAGTAACACAGCACATATAAATTATATTATTAGGAGCTGATTCAACTGCAAGTGCTATATAATGATATTGTTGTAGGTTCTATTGTATTCTAGATTGGATCTCAGGACTCCGGATAGCAACGGTAACTCGAATAATCTATGAGCTGGATATGCTTTAACTATACTTCAAGCTAAGCTATAAATTTAATTGGTGCAATTTTTTTTACTAGTGTGTGTGTGTAAAACCAATACTTTAAACAGTCGATTGATGTTTGAGATGCGATTTTGGTAAGCAATGGACATAATGCCCTCAAAAGAAAAGTGACTAATTAAAAAGTAAAAAATAAGACTACAAATGTTATGAGATTAGAAAAAGAAAAACGAAAAATTGAAGTTTTTGGTAAGGGAAACTTTCGTATTTTTACAAATTTAAGTTTCAAATACCAGATTTCAATTCGATTTCGATGTGACGCACTTTCGCACGACCGTTCATTGCCATTTTGAACTTCGAAATTCAGTATTTACAGTCCATTTAACCTGGCACGACACCTGAACATTAAATATCATCATCCTCCTCATAGCAATTTTCTAGTTGCATCCCAAGTACCTACAACGGTAGAGCCCGAGATCCACTAATTATTTTTGATTGGTATGTTGGCCTTTTCAAAAGCGACTGTCGTCTGACCTCCCAACCCCCAGGGCCCAAAAACCTCCACCTTGTTCATTATTTTGCAGGTCAGGACACGTCTAGCCTGGTAAGGTGGGTTCGAACCTCAAAGATGTTAGTAGGGTTCCCCTAACATTAAACAAGAAAATTTATATAGATTGAAATATAACTATTTTTAACGGATTCTATCGCGATTTATTTGATGTTATTTTATATTATTATTATTTTATATTAATTCAATGTGTGTCATTCGCGTAAACTTCCGACTAGATTTATATATATAATAGAACTAAGACAAAATAAATAATAATATAATTATTTGAAGGAAAAATTAGGGTTTATACTTAATTCACTTTTTTATTTTAATAATAATATAAGCTACAAATACAATACAAAAATCTTACTACTACATATTACAAAACTCATTTGAGTTTTTCTGAGCAAACTATTTTCATCGACAATCAGTTAGTTCTGTAGTTAGTAAATAAATGAAAATTAAATTTATATTTGCAATGGGTAGGTTACAATAAAAACGGCACTGTCTCGCACGTCCACCGCCCCACCTGACGGCAAACTATTATTCATTGCACTCAGAGTATGTCACAGAACACGTTAACTGTATCTATAGTATGATGTTTGGTTTACAAGATCTAATGGTCTGTTGCTTTTAAAGTATGATTACTGTTATATTTTCTGAAAATTGTAATAGTAGGTATTGAAAATGTGAATTGTGTGTAAGTGCTATTTATGTACAAGTATACCAAATTGTATATAAATAGTATTTATAGTATGTAGTAGGTATATATGTCCTTTTTTTTCCTTGTTAGACAGGTATCATTGACATATCATAATAATGGCCATATTTGCCAAAAAATATTGTTTGGGTCTGAATCTTATATATTTCGATACCTCCTTCGTATACTTTTGTATACGCCATCTGTATAAAATATCTTCTTGCAATACATAGCATCGGTAAAGCTTATAGTGTGACTTTAGCATATATACCCAGCGGCAATATGACGACATGAGACACTGGTGTTGGCACATCTATTAGATGTACGTCGGCCATATTAGCTGCACCTAATATCTGGAAATAACAAATTAAATCCACCTAATATCTGGATATACCAAATTAAATTCACCATTTCGGAATGGAATAGCTTTTATTTAACCGTAATAAGATTATCATCTACTTTGATTAGGAAAGAATTATAATAATAGTAATGTATATTATCAGATTATTTTGATAATAGCGAAGATCTCGGTGATACACATTCAATTCTTTATTGCGCGGCCATCGCAGTATGTCGAGTACCTAATGTTCAATTTCCAAAGTGCTACTTAGCTACTCGACCGAAATCTGCTGTGCCGGCTTGGCAATTTAGAATTGAGCAACGTATCACCGAGACTAGGGCACTCATTGGAAAGCTCATTTGTTTCAGGTCGGGCAATACTCGCCCAAGAGTGATGCGCTTTGTGAGTCGAGCGTTCTCGAGGTCTGATATTAGGCCTCGAGAATTTTTGGCACGAGTCACAGAGCGTATCGACTACCTGAAACAAAAAGTTTATGCGTGGGCAAACCGGATTCGGCGGTATAAAAAAAGAGTGTAGCGATATTCTCAGAATCGCACGTTCCAAAGGGACCAAAGGTGGGTCTACAGAGATTGGGAGCGCCCTGATTCGACTGGGGCTGACGTGTGTCGACCAGATGATGATATTACTAATACATTCTGGCGTAATATCTGGTCGATGCCCGTCAGTCATACGGAGGGTGATTGGATGCAGGATGTTGAGCGATCGTGTGTGCCTATTAGGATCATGGATCCGGTTACCATAATTCAAGAGGATGTAACCGATGCAGTCCGTCTGTTGCCTAACTGGAAGTCAGCGGGACCAGACGGACTGCATAATTTTTGGTTAAAATGGCTGAAAAGCTCACACGGTCGTTTGGCATCTCCATTCCAATCATGTATTGAATCAGGATTGATGCCCAATTTCATGACCACTGGTGTAACCCACCTTCTTTACAAGTCCGGTAGTGATACGGACCCTAAAAATTATAGACCGATCACATGTCTTCCTACGGTCTATAAGCTTCTTACATCCATCCTGAGAGTAAAAATATCTTCACATTTAACCGACAATTCTATCATGTCTATCTCTCAGAATGGATGTAGAAATAGGGCTCGTGGCACTAAAGAGCTCCTTATAATTGATATGGCCATTAGCCAACAGGCACGCCGTAATCGTAAGGACTTGGCGACATGTTGGATAGACTATAAAAAGGCCTATGACTCCGTGCCGCACACGTGGCTCTTGAGGGTGCTTGAGTTGTATAAAATTGATACAACTCTATGTACCTTCCTGAAGGCATGTATGGGGCAATGGAGTACGGTCCTTTGCTATCCAGGGTGTCGACGGATCTGCGAGAATGGCGGGCTGATAAGGATAGAGCGGGGCATATTCCAGGGTGATAGTCTTAGTCCATTATGGTTTTGCCTGGCACTGAACCCTCTTAGTTATATGCTGGAGAGTTCAGGGTTAGGCTGTCGATTGCGGAGAGATGGCCAGGTTATATCCCACCACCTTTACATGGATGATCTTAAATTATTTGCCCCCAACAATTCCCAACTGGTAGCGTTACTAAAGATGACCGAAACCTTTAGTAAATCTATCAGGATGGAATTTGGTGTGGACAAATGTGCGGTCATGCATGTAAAAAGAGGGGAGATTGTGGAATCTGATGGGGTTGAGCTCTCAGATTCCACAAAACTCAGGTCTCTCTCTGCAATCGACACCTATAAATACCTGGGTATGTCGCAGGCGTTAGGCATTACAGAAGCTAGCATGAAGCAATCGTTACGGGAAAGTTTCTTTGGCCGCTTGAAAAAAGTCCTCAAAAGTCTTTTGTCAGGCGGTAATAAGGTGCGCGCCTATAACGGTTGGGTCATGCCGGTTTTAATGTACTCCTTCGGCATACTCAGGTGGACTCAGACGGAATTAGACACCCTGGATAGGAGAGTCCGTACGCTTCTTACTGCATACCGAATGCATCATCCGCGTTCATCTGTGATGAGGTTGCACATACCACGGAAATGCGCGGGACGTGGCTTTTTAAATGCCAAATCCCTCCATAACCGTGAGGTGTGCAACCTCAGGGAATACTTCCTACACAATGAAGCTGATATGCATCGTGATGTAGTAAGGGTGGATAAAGAATTTACCCCGCTAGCTTTGGCTAAAGAGAACTGGCGCAAACCTGTGGTATTAAGTATTAATGACCGCATGGATGTATGGAAGAGCAAGGAGTTGCATGGACATTTCTATCGGGCTCTTCATGGGTCTGATATAGACTTACCAGCATCGGTGTCTTGGTTACGCTTCGGTGACCTATTTGGGGAAACCGAAAGTTTTGTTTTTGCAATTATGGACGAAGTTGTGATGACGAATAACTATCGGAAGTATATTCTTAAGGATGGTACGGTTGACATATGTCGGGCGTGCCACCGTCCCGGAGAATCCCTTAGACATATAATTTCTGGTTGTTCTCGTCTTGCCAACGGCGAATATTTGCATAGACATAACCAAGTAGCCAGGATTGTTCATCAACAGCTTGCTCTAAAGTACAACCTTGTGGAATCAGAGGTACCGTACTTTAGGTATGTGCCCGACGCAGTTCTCGAAAATGGGCATATCACGTTGTACTGGGATCGATCTATCATCACTGACAGGACTATTGTAGCTAATAAACCTGATATCGTGTTAATAGATCGATCAGAGCGCCGCGCAATAATTATCGCTATCACCATTCCACATGACAAGAATCTTGTGAAAGCCGAAAAAGAAAAACAAATAAAATATTTGGATTTGGCTCACGAGGTGGTCGACATGTGGAGTGTGGATTCGGCGATTATTGTTCCGATAGTTGTATCGGTTCACGGACTGATTGCCAAGAGCCTCGAACAACATCTCCAGAGGCTCGCGTTAGGCAGTTGGGTTAAGGGCTTGATGCAGAAGGCAGTGCTCCTCGACACGGCACGTATTGTGAGGAGATTCCTCTGTCTGGAGCCCTAACCACCGGTAGCTTGGTCCCTGTTCCCGATGCCGGTGGGCTACTATTTTTTATATTTTTAAATATATTTGTGTTTTTTTATATATAGAATGTATTTAAAAATATAATGGATAAGTATTTAAAGTTGAATAAAGGAGAGTTACTAATACCATCACGTCATGTTAAAATTATATATTAGGTACCTACCTTTTTTTTTTTTTTTTTTTTTATCGTGCGGAAATCCCTTCGGATATCCCCCCGCCGGCCAGCGGGGGCGGTTAAATATATAATTTTAACATGACGTGAACGATTAAATGTATTGGACTTCCGTAAAATGAACATCGGACTGACAGTTTTATACCTTTATAATGAAACTGTCAGGTTGTTGTGCGATAGAACCGAAGCAAGCCGATCTTACCCGAAATTTTTAGGGTTCCGTAGCCAAATGGCAAAAAACGGAACCCTTATAGATTCGTCATGTCTGTCTGTCTGTCCGTCCGTATGTCACAGCCACTTTTTTTCCGAAACTATAAGAACTATGCTGTTGAAACTTGGTAAGTAGATGTATTCAGTGAACCGCATTAAGATTTTGACACAAAAATAGAAAAAAAAAAACAATAAATTTTGGGGGCTCCCCATACTTAGAACTGCAACTCAAATTTTTTTTTTTCGTCTAATCCATATTACATGTATGGATTAGATGTGGTATCCATGTATATCCATGGTATCTATGGATATGTCTTCAAAAATGATATTGAGTTTTCTAATATCATTTTTCTCTACACTGAATAGTTTGCGCGAGACACACTTCCAAAGTGGTAAAATGTGCCCCCCCCCCCTGTAACTTCTAAACTAAGAGAATGATAAAACTAAAAAAAATATATGATGTACATTACCATGTAAACTTCCACCGAAAATTGGTTTGACCGAGATTTAGTAAGTAGTTTTATTTTAATACGTCATAAATCGTAAAACGCAATTTACCTTTCATTCAATCGACTCAAATATAAAATTTAAAAAAAAAAGCATTATTATGTTACTTGCTGCTACGGAACCCTTTGTGGGCGAGTCTGACTCGCACTTGGCCGCTTTTTTCTTATTACGTGCCAACCCAAGCCGGATACTGTAGTACGTTTTAATAATTAAAATAGTCGAGTGTTATAGCAGAAGTCTGCGAAGTGACGTTATCGTAATTCCAGAGTAGTTAGCGGATTCCAGACATCGGCTACAAAGCACCACTGAAGTTATGTTTCCAATCTTGCACAAAAATGTGGTGTATTTCTGTTTAATCTGTACACAGGGAAATTTTCTTGGAGACGACATTTTTTCGAAGACTAATATTGAATAAATTAGCATTTTGCATTCATTCAGCATATTAGATTTAGTGAAAACATGAATTCGTCACAACTGTCGTTACTCAAGTTAGCTTATCCTTTTCTACATGTGTTCTGGTCCTGGGGTCCGCTTATTGTTTGGATTAGTAAGTCGGCTTTTCCGGGAGCGACTGCCATCTGATCTCCCAACCCTGAGAGTAAAGCCTGCACCAGAGTCTTATTTGTTGTTTAGCTGGTGCACCGACTAGCAGGTGGGGTTGACTTGGGCTCGTGGTGGTAGATGGTGGAAGGTGGAAGCTGTTAGTAGGTCCTTGTACACCCCATTTTATGTACTTAATTCTTTTTCTAATGGTTCGCTTACGGAGCGGACTGTTACAGTGCAATCAAATACCTTTTTTTGACCTTGGGCCATCTCCGGTTTCGAGATGGCCCCCTCGGGTTTGGGAACCACGGAGTCCCCGTCTTGCCCCGGTTAGGGGTAGTAGCGCTAGTTGCCTCGCGGTCCTGGCCTGCTTCTGCTGGGGTGACAGGTGGCCTCACCTGCCAGCCCAAGCCTGCGGTCATGGAGGACGGAGGTCGTTAAGCGTGCAATCAAATACCTAATTTTTGCATGTATTATGTCACATGTCTGTATTTTTTATAATTCAAATGATTATTTGCTATTGTGAACAGTTAGCTCACATAGTTGAAACACCTGAGACCACAAACTGCACATAAATACTGTTTTCGGTACGCTAGTTGACGTTGAGGTAAATATTTGCATATGTATAACCGACGCGACGTACGGAGGTTTCAATCAGGGGCCGCTTTGTGTTCTAGACAAGCCAAAGAGAGAAAGCTAGCCGGCGATCTCCGTGTTAAAGTGTTTGATCTGTAGATTGGATAGCGCCTGTATTAGTACATATTTGTGTATTGGTAGCAAAGTTGGGTAGATAATGCACAAATTGATAGAGAACTAGGCTGTTAAATTCAGTTTCTGGGATATAAATGTTTAAGACTAATTTTTAAAATGGCTATATTGTTTTACTCGCAACCCAGGGCGTGTTGCGAGTATTACGCTTCGGTTTAACTCAAGCCATCGTAATTAACACATAATATTATAGCGTATGTCCGTCGAAGAATGTATCCAATAAGTGCAGTGGTTCCAAAGATTACCCTCAACATATAAACAAAACAAATTAATTCAATTAAATTTTTTAAACATTTTGTATGCTTACTTTTTTCTAAAGATTTAGATCGGAAAAAGAGAACATCTAGGACGGGACTTGAACCCGCGACCAGTCCCTTACAGGGGGAATGCTCTGACCAACTGAGCCACCTAGACACGTCCCAGATATTCGAAATTCTCCGATATATCATATATCGGAGAATATCACATAATATCATATATCATATCGTCTTAAGGCGACGTTGGAGCCATCTACCGTAATTCTTGCGAACTATGGAAACAATGAATAACTTTACAGTCATTTTTAAACATTGTTTTTTGATGACTCCGCCTAATTAATTCAATTAAATTTTTTAAGCATTTTGTATGCTTACTTTTTTCTAACGATTTAGATCGGAAAAAGAGAACATCTAGGACGGGACTTGACAACAAATTAATGTTGTTTATTGTTTGATGGAGACCAAAACTGGATCCGTGCAATATACCTAATGAAATAAAAATGAAAATATACATAAAAATAAATATTACATATTGTATGTATAAAATGTGAAACTGATATGGATTCACTTATTGCGAGTGAAATTAAATAAAAAATACTTAATTCTTATTGCATTAAAATTGTGAAAATTTAATGAGGCCTAATAATTATAATTATTAACATCATTTTCAGTCCTCATCAGAAGCTTGTACCCAAATCGTTATCTAAATTTAAGTAATATTACGGTACGAATTTAGAAAGCGATCCAACTTAAATAAATTCAAATTAAAACTCCGTCCACTGCTGAGAGTACGCGTGCCAAAGATAAACTCGTTTAAACACAAATAAAGCAACCCGATGATAGCGCTACCGCTCGGTACCTGTGTGTAAACTAACTTAATCGTATTCACTAAAGTTATTTATGTACATAAGTCGCATTAGACTTTGAGAATCCTCAGAGGACACTCATTGCGTAGACCTACTTTTTTTCTTACTAGCGCCATAAGATCTAATTTTTAACATAAAAAAATAGGTGAAATCTAATATTCATTTTTCGTTTAAGAACTCAATATTACAAATGTCCTACTAGTCCATTGAAATGTTACATTTTTTAGGCCTTATCTTGCGTTTTTTAGAGGACGCAATTTAATTTTTTTGATGTGTATGTATGTGTGCTTTACACTGACCCCCCGTCAGTGTAAAGCTAAAACCAAGTTTGTGGGGTCGCCACCCTTGTCCCACGGGTGGCGACCTCACAAACTAATATAAATGAAAATGACTTTGATGATGAACCGCCGACATTAACACCCCTTCCTTCGCCAGTTCTCCCACTGATATTTAATTCAGAAAGCCGATCAGATGCTGAGCCGCAGCCTGGTCCATCGAAAAGACTGAGGACGGAGTAGTTCAAATTTTGAAAATCACCGTGGATTATGCCTATTGGGGATATCACGTAAAAAAAACGCTCCTCCAGACTCTACCTCGTGGGTGGTGGGGAAAAGAGTCAATAATTAACTATTAATAATATTGCAAAATTAATTATTTAAAAAATTATAATAACAAAAAAAAACAAAAGTTACTGGACCAAAGTTGTAGATTAGATTTAATTTGCAACAAAAATGTTAGCAATTTTTTTTATCGGATAAATAGTTTACGAGATATATCGTAAAAACCATTTCAACCCCTATTTCCAAGATGGCGGCCGTGGGACAAGGGTGGCCGTGGGACAAACTTGGTTTTAGCTTTACACTGACCCCCCCTACAGATCAAAAAAATAAAATTGCGTCCTCTAAAAAACGCAACCCCAAATGTAACTTTTCAATGGACTATGCAGTCGAAATAATCTAAGACGTACCTTTTGGCATATGAGATTGACAGAAGCTAGACACAGAACGTAAGCCTTGCACGATTTGAACAAAAATAAAACAATTCTAAAATATAATGGTAAACCCGACTAAAAACATACAGTAGACCTATTCCTTGGTATGTTTGTAGCCCCATTGGCTCCTGCAAATTTTGGGCATTTACTACACTCCCACTAATATGATTCCTGTACGCACTTGACACAGAAAAATTAAGATCGATTTTAAGTTCAGTTGTGCCAGTAATAAGCTCAAATAATAATTGAGTAGTGATTCTAAAGAACTCTCGTAATTTTAATTTCTATAGTCGTATATCGAAGATGCCACGGATATCTATGATAAAATAGCCCGCATGTTTTGAACTTTTGACTTCATAGAAACTGTTTCCAAACCAGAATATGACCGCGTCTATTGTGAGTTTTCCCAACGTAATACAAAATTGTTATTCATGAAATTTTACCGCATCTTGTCTGTATCGTCCGCAATATAGTTAGTTGAAAGATTTAAGGTCATTTGGAGGCTTCTCGAAGCTTTTGGTTAAACGGATATTACCGCACTGCCTACTACTAGGAAGAATTCTCCTCTTGCAATGCAAATGTCTGATAACTTAACTTTAACGTTACTACTTTTAATCTTTATAAGTTTCCTTAATTTCTCTCTGTATGTAATTTGCAAGGTGATTGATCAATTTATTTTGATTTTGCACAGTTGACCACGGGCCTTTCTTTCGAATCTATCAGCTAACTGTAGTGGCTGAGATCACAAGCGGTCCGTGTGTTTGTTAGTCATCTTACTAATTTAGAAAGGTGTACACGTGAACAGTGTACATTTTCAAAAAATGGTAATATCTGTAAGTTGAGTACACTACATTGTCCTCTGGTAGCTCAAGTGTTTATTATGTTTCGATGCTCGGTGTATCGGTTGCAACTCGTTGTTTTGTCTGATTTGTCAAACTTTACAATATTATTCGCCAATTGGAAAAACAATGCCTTCAGTTTTATTGCCTGGCTCTTTGCCACAGCACTACCTGTTGGATTGCGCACCAGGCATCAAATGTATATGTGAACTCTGACTAATATAAGTATCAAATTGTGACCAAGAACAACATGGTTATCGAAATTAATTATTAAATTAATTTCTTTACTGCCATCAAGGAACTCTACAATTCAAAGTAGAAGCGATTTGAAATAGGAATATATAAGTACTTATGTAAATAACAAAAATCAATACAACGACCAAATGCACTTTACAAAATAAGCAGCAAAACGTACAGTTTCCGAAGTATTTCAAATTCAATTGTTCCTTCTATAAATTGTGGCAACAACGCATTACCTTACACGTTGTTTAGAACTTTACAAGAGTAAAATACAGTATTCTATGAGGCGATAAATCGAAATACAAAAGGTATACCCGTCTTGTATACCACAACGTTTCTATGCAATGAAAGGAGGATAAATATGTAGTTTTGCATTTTCAAACGTCTCTCAGGACTTGCTTTTGAAAAATATGATGGAAATATAAATACAACATACTTTAGCATAGCTTTCTAAATGATTGGTTAGTTTAGTGTTAGAATACTTTGTCGTATCATAATGTAATCAAATGTCTGTGTAACGACGATAATAAAAACAGATGAGTTTTTTATTGATTTATTTATACTTGGAACACCATATAAACAAAACCTCCACGTAAATTAGATCACATAAAGCCAATTATACATATCCACGCATAAATTGCATGATATACTTATACAGTATCTAAGAAACATTATACCTCTTAGGGTCATACTTCTTTCCGGGGACAAAGACGGGGACACCGTCTCCGCCATCTCGAAACCGGAGATGGCCGTGGGTAAGCTGGGGTGCGAGGGAAATGCCTTATGGGGCCACCTTACATCGCGGCGTCTGAAGACCCGAGATGGCGTGCGGTTTTAGTCGGTTCATATCCGACATAATGACCTCCGCTGGCCGAAATTTCCATACGAAAAAAAGTGTCAATCATACTATACTTCATACTACGGCAGAGCCGAAGTGAATGTCAGCAGGCAAATTTGTAGTACCTAGGGTCAATAATATGTACGGAGATAGGACGCTAAATAAAAGAATACCTTTGTAACGTTGTGGATTCTTTATAAATCAATTAAAATTATATCAATAAAATTAATCGATATTTTAGTATGTTCTATAACTTATTACTAAATATCTATGGTTGTGCGAGCGAGATTGGACAGCACTAGCCCAGTTATCAACTGACGGCTCTTATATCGTTCCTTGTCCTTGGCAACCTTCGCCGAGGAAGGTCACTTTGACCTCGTGGCCAACTGCTGTCGGCTCCGGGTAAGTTTTGAGATCAACATTTCCTACTTCTTTCTACAGGTGAAGACTTTCCAGCGGTGCAGCGTATTGCCTGCTAAAATGCATGGCTTAACATATTTTATTTTACTGTGTGCTATTTCAGCCTACTTATTTAGTGCCACGAGGCCGATGACCCGTACGGTCAGAGGTCGCGGCACCAGCTTGTGCTGCCTACTTATATTCTTTTTATTATAGCTTCTAGCTACGCTGCATTGCCGCTGGGAGATTCTCTTCACCTGCTATTTTAGCGGGTCACTTGGACGTAATTACCTAGTGACAAACTGACCCGCACTTTTTCTATTTCCAGGGTCTTCGCACTTCGCAGCGGAGACCCTGGCACGCCGGCAACACCACAAGCCACGTGTCCACTAGCTAAGTGCATACTACCATCTTTGCACAACGGACCGAACAACGCCACGGCAGAATATTTATTACGAATCCATTCCCTGAGGTTCATTTACTCATATACCTAAAATAAATTTATGTAACGCTCTCTTACCGATTATAATCTTAATATATTGTAATCAACCTTTTTTATTTATCTCTGCTCGCCCTAGCCGGTAGTCTCAATTACATCAATTACTTTATTAATTTTTACAGTGCATAAGTCACACCTTCATATTTATGTAACTCCATTTTAAAACCTTCTATAAAAACTTATTAACCGTTACACCTTACATATTAAATAGTTTACCTGTAGAAATAAGGACAGAAAGTAGAAAAATGTTGTTTAAAATTAAATTAAAGAAACACCTAATAGATTAGATTCGCTACCATAATGTAACACTATAATGTGTACTCCATAAAATAATTAGGTAAATATTGTCATTAGATTATACTTAGATATTTTCCCTGATCTCACAGTCAAACTGTTTGTACGGTTTTGTGGGACAATGTGTTAGTTCGTAAGATATACATGTACTTGCTATAAATAAATAATAAAAAAAAAAAAATCGAAGCGTCAATCTTAAACTTATAATAGCAAATTCATCTCCACAACGGAATGCACATTATATATGAGATAAAAAGAAGATGCGCGAATTCACGCACATTTTACCGAATACGCGTGTCTGTGAACACTGCTAATATCCAACGCTGATTGATGGGTTGGCAGAATTTAATTTCGATTTGCTTCGACTCTGCTTTAGCACAGTGGAACTACATACAGTCGTCCATCACCTTTGATGTTTTGCGAAATGCCGCCACTGTTTAGACATTACGATTTTCTCAGGGTTATCACATTTATTTTATTTTTTAATTTCTAAATTTATGCATACTTACTCCTAATTAGGTTATCCTCTTCATGGATCCGCCATATTGCAGTCCTGCTTACTCAGGGCATATCATTTCATACAAAATATAAACATAGCTTCGCGCGCCAAATATAATCCAGTTATTGGATTAACTTTTCATTTGATCTAGAAGTAATAAAATATAAAAGTAATTTTTTACGCCCTTTAATAAATTACGAACATGTTATCATTATGTATGGTAGACATTGGAAGATGAAAGCTCATATTTAATAGGTTCAGGAAACTAAACTGCAAACTATTTCCTTTTTAATTTATTTTTTATACTACTCTGTCAAGAAAGTAACGGGAAAAGATCATTATACAAAATGTTTGTAATTCATCCAAATTTATTTTATCACCTTAAGTATGGTCTTTCAGAAACGATACACTTACGCCAACGAATAATCCAATCATCAAAAGATTTTTGAAACGCTGTTTTCGGAATTGAGTTCAGTTCTCGCCGCGAATTTTCCTTTGTCTTCTACCGATTGAAAAGAAAGTAGTCGGCTGGAGCCATATCTGGTGAATATGGTGGTTGCTCGATGGTTTTTGTTGAGTGTTAGGTCAAAAATTCATTATCGCATTATCGTGGTGCAAAATTCAAGAATTTTCTTTCCACAAATCTGCCCATTTTTGTCGAATTTGCTGTCTTAAATGCCGCATAACGCTCAAATAATATTCTTTATTTACTGTTTGACCTTCCGGCAAGAATTCCGCGTGCACAAAACCGCGTTTTTTTTTTTTTTTTTTTTTTTTTTTACGTGCGGAAATCCCTTCGGATACCCCCCCGCTGGCCAGCGGAGTCAAAGAAAACAGTCAACATGACTTTGACTGTTGATCAACTTTGGCGTGGTTTTTTCGGTTTCGGTTCAGTTGGAAGGCGCTACTCCGTAGCTTGTTGACTAGTTTGCATATCAAACTAGTAAAACCACGTCTCGTCACCAGTAACAATGCGTTTCATGAATGTTGGGTTGGAATTGACTCGTTCTAGTATGTCTTCAGCGACTTTCATGCGATTGAGTTTTTGGAGAAAATTCAGGCCTTTTGGGACTAGCCGAGCGGTAGCATGTTTCATACCGAAATGATTAGTTAAAATGGTACGAATAGATTCGTGAGATACAGAAAGTTCGGCGGTTCTCTCAAAGTTGAATGAGGATTTTCAGTTACTATTTCCTTCACTTTTGCGATGTTAACTATGTTGCAGACGTTGATGGCCTACCAGAGCGAGGCAAATCTTCCATCACATCTCGACCGATTTTGACTGCTTTGTACCACTCATAAGCACGTGTTTTTGATAAAGTCGATTCACCGTAAGCCTTCTGTAACATTTTACAGCATGAAATTCGCTATACACACTAGATATGATATAACTAAAAACAGCACTGTATTTAATATAAATAACAGATGCAACTCAAACTCCACGCCAAAATAGAAAACAGTTGTGCCAATCAAACAACAAAAAAAAAACTTTTTTTAAAATTTGGAACCATAAACAAATCATCTATTCCAGATACTTTTTTGACAGAGTGTACCTCATTGAACATAGAAATATTGTAATTTCAAATATATTTGGGATCAAAAGTCTCGAATTGTATTGAAAGGACAATGCCCATGTCAGTATGGAAATCGGTTGCACACTTTTTTTTGCTATGTCACATAAGTATAAACTGCATTAAAAAGCCTGCATTAAGTATTATCTGAAATATAAACACATATTGTAACAGAACTTGGGGTTATTGAGAAATTAAATGATTACAACGAGAAAAACGAACAACAACAAGAAAATATTGTGACACAGACTGTTGAACTGACGTTTGAGTAAGACAGGGATACCATGTATAAATTAAGAGAAAACTAGCACTGAAGCACACATTATTTTACAACTTTAACTGATTATCACTAATAAACTACGACACATACATACACGAAATATTAAGATTTCATAATTGCAATATATTTGAATGTCACATCGCGAATTATTATCACGTATTATTATTTAACCATTTTATTTTAAAAAGATTGGTATATTTGCATTGGTACCAATGGTTTATTTTATATAATGGTAACAATTAAATTAAAATGGAAATGATTATTCATTCAAGTTTTATATCTTTATCATTTAAATTCAAACCCCAAGTTCTATAGAAGCGATTTAGTGTTGAAAAGTCATACTACGTGGGACACTCAGAAAGTTTTGCGAAAATAAAAAAAAGTGTTCTATAGGTAAATATTTTTTTATTAAATCTTTTCAAAGTACTCTCCATCAGCCTCTATACAAAGTTTCATGCGTTTGAACCAGTTTTCAAAACACTTTTTCCAATCCGCCGCAGATACCTCGTTTACAGCCTGCTCAAACGTTGACAGCGCATCTTCCGGCGACGAAAATTGTATCCCTTTGAGCTGATTTTTTATTTTCGGGAATAAAAAGAAGTCGCACGGTGCAAGGTCAGGGCTGTAAGGAGGGTGACCTAGGAGTTTAACCGGAGTGCTGTCCAGGAAGTCCCTCGTTTTAAGCGCGGTGTGTGCGGGCGCGTTGTCATGGTGGAGTAGTATCCCGCGGAGCCCTGTGTTTGGTCGCTTGTAGCTCACTACAGAGATAACTTCTGCCAAGCATTTGGTAGTGTACCATTCAGCGTTGATGCTTCTTTGATTTCGTAAAGGGATTGATAACAAGTAGCCAGACAAATTGAAAAAACTCGCGATCAAAATCTTCCCTCCGCTTCTAGATCGCTTCACTTTGGTAGGTGTTGATTCGTTTTGAAACACCCAAACCGTCGACTGGCGTTTTGTTTCTGGATCATACTGATAAATCCACGACCTGTAATGATGTCATAAACACGCCGAGACGCGCCTGCTTCAAACTTGTTCATCATATCACGACACCATTCCACCCGGGCCTGCTTCTGAGCATCGGTGAGATTGTGCGGCACCCAGCGTGAAACTATCCTTCTCACACGAAGATGCACGTGTAGAATCTCGTGAAGGCTTCCCGATCCAATCTGAAGAATGTGCTGAATCTCTTGATATGTGACTCGTCTATTATCTTGGATTAAATTTTTCACTGCTAGCACGTTTTCTTCCGTAACAGCCGTCAAAGGGCGACCACTACTTTCTTCATCCTCCAAAGTCAGTCGACCGCGCTTGAATTCGCTATACCAACGATACACGGTCGCCTTGGAAGGGCCTTCATCCATGAATGCCATTTGAAGTCTATCGTACGATTCGTCTGGTTTCAGGCGACACTTGAAATCGTAGAAAATCATAGCGCGAAAATGTTCCCGACGCAGATCCATTTTAATTGAAATTATCTTGCAAAAAATGCAGAGAGAAATTTTGAAATTGGAACGTACTTATTTTTACTCATGAATAATCATATTTTAGAAATAGATTATAACTGACCAGTCTCTCTATAAAAACTTTTTTTCGCAATACTTTCTGAGTGGCCTGGTATAATCAATATTATTTTGTAACATTTGAAATATTGACGCGAACGTCTAAAAGCGCAACCAAGAATGGGCATTCTCCTTTCGAGTCCATCATCTTTTATAGCGAAATGTATAGCATATTCATAATTACCAACCCCAAAAAACTTGGAAACGATACCCTTACATATAAAACTTATTAACAAATTTGAATCTGTCATCTTTTGTAAAAAATATCACATTCGCCATTTTGGATTTCGAATAAATCTCAAGAAATATAAAAAAGAACATAATTAAATCGTAAACCTCCGCCATTTTACTGTCACAGTTTTTTTATCCCTGATCGAAACTCCTAAGTAGTTTTACTTACCTTTCTTCTGTGTACGGATCTTGAGGAAATTTCAAATTCTTATTTAAACGAGAGGATGTCATACGATCAATATTTTTTTAAACAAAAAAGGTGATTTTAAATAAGAATTTTAAAGAAGAACAGCCCGGAATCGTTAGTACTGAGTAAATGTATGGCTACTCAGTACGCAGTAAGCGGAATGGTGGGAGGTGAGGTAGCCCTCACCTCCCACCATTCCGCTTACCCGGTACGACTGATCTGTTAGACGGCTCCGACGGCGTCGTACGACTGCCGACTGTAAGAAAGAGTTTATTAAACTGTGGCTATAGTATGAATAAACTCTTAGTATGTTCTATCACATTGGTTTCTCTTGAATCATCCTCGAAATGATACCTAGAAATGTATCGGATTCGGGGAATGACTACAGCTATTAACCAAAAATAACATAAAATTATTCAAATTAAATAGTTAAATTTCAATAAATACACACTCTCAAACAATTCCCAATAGCTTTCAATGCAATAATGTTGTATGAAATTTCTAACAGAAAGTTAAAATTAAATCCCGTGAGAACTTTCTCTTATTATTTGGCTCAAAATTCAAAGCTGCGATAGTTCATTCAGAGCTAAGCGAGCTCTGGCTATGATTTTATAATATTCTGCTTAAAGGTCCGCTGCAACTCGCAATGCCATTGCAGCTTAACTAGAATAGTCCTTAAATAGCCTTATAACTTGAAGGCATAATGTGGATGCATTTTTGAGTATTTTGGAGAGCACGACCTCTGATGCGGTGAGGAATTATTTTGGGCTATTTTCGCACCAACGCCTCTGTCCTGCTCGTCTTATGTAGGTGTATTAAAATTAGCTAAATAAATAAACAACAAAAGAATGGTCTTCAATTAGCCTTATTACTTAAAGAGCTGTAATCATAGTTATTATATCGACATCCTCGGGGCATAAACTGGTTATCGCAAAAAGTGAATTCTGCAGAAAAACCCGTGGTCCCTGAAAATAAACCACAACGTCGGGTTCAATGTAAATAATAAAATTATATCAAATAAATCGCGATAGAATCCGTTAAAAATAGTTTTATTTTAATGATTTAGTATTTTTTGGGTATCCTTTTTTAAGGTAAATATACAGGGTGGAATTTTTTAACCTTACCTATAGGTGAAGTACAGAAGATAGAAAATTTTACTCCGAGGAAACATTCCTTTAATTTTAAAAACAAATTAATCTGCGATCAAAGATTAATCGTAAGTAAACTGACATTGGGACAACTGAGTTATTGGTGAAAAATATTGGTGAAAATAAATGCACAAAAAGGGGTTTTGGCGTCCACCCATCGTTATTAGAATTCTGAAACCGTTCCAATAAGCTGCACTGGAGTGTTTTGCGACCATAAATTGTGCGCAGCCGGTTAGTTTGAATATTCACTATGATAATAGACTTGGGAAATGTTGGAAAATGTTCTTCCTTAAACTTTTATCCGATTTCGACTATTCAAATTTATTAAGAAAAAAACAGTGAAGTTTGAGTTGATTCTCGCACTGAGAGTTGCGCACCGAACTGGATTGAGGGGCAGACTTAACGTTGCTGTAGAGCTTCTAGTATTGACAGAAAGACATACAGTTTTTTTTTTGTGATGTAGGTAACTACATATTTAAGGTTTCTGGCTTTTCTCTTTACATGTGCTATAAGACTTTACTTTCTTGAAAAAAATCATGATTCTAGCTCAACGGGAAATCCTATAGTTTTTGATTCGGTCTCTTGCGATTGTCTAAATATCTTTATCTTTACACTAGCAGTCTCCCGCGTCTTCACCCGTGACATACTTCGTTCTCCCGTGGTACCTATTTTACCCATACCCATGTAGGTATGGGTAAAATAGGTATGGGCCTGTAATATATTAGTTTTACAATAATGTAAGGTTATTTACCCGATTTGTTGACATAAATGATTACTGCGCCGCTCCCCTAAATATTAATAGTAATAATTGAGGGTACTGGAGTTGTATATATTGATACAACTCTATGCACCTTCTTAATGGCATGTATGGGGCAATGGAGAATGTTCTTCTTTCTCCAGTCAGTTCCTTGGGGATAGTGTACTTTTATCCGTTTTCGACGATTCAAATTTATTAAGAAAAAAACAGTGAAGTTTGAGTTGGATTCTCGCACTGAGGGTTGCGCACAGTAACAATTGTACAACTACGACGAATCACTATCCATCTTTATCAAATTAAATAAGTTAGTCGCTTTAAGCATTTCATATATATAATGATTGCCTTCTGCATCACACAAGTTCACTGAATTTCTTCTGAAATATCGTAATATTAAAACTTCCGCGCAACATAAGTTTCGCGAACAACGTTTGCGCTCGTACCGCGTGGCGCTGCAATCGCAGCATAGTATTTCTTTGTTTTTACGAATTTATTCCCTTGCGAAGCCGGGACTTGTGCCGCTAGTTCTACATAAACGGCAACATCTTTTGATTGCGTTGACCTAGAAGTCTGATCACGGTTTCAAGTCGTTAAAAACCTGAGTATTTCTTTTCAATTTCAACTTGATACCTCCACGCGGGGGTGTGAGTTGGGTAACCTCCTCGAGTGTCGTTCCGATTCCGATCCCGCTGCAGGCCGGGGGGAACGGAATCGGAGTGGCCGGTACACCCTGGGCGGCGGTCAATGGCTTCCCCTTCATGGGGTTGGCACTGATCGTCGGCCAATACCCAACGTGGCGGGAACACATCGCTCTCCGTACTCCTCTGCTTTCAGAGGAGACAGGACGAGCGATGATGTTAGTGGTGGAGGCCACCGTAGGGTCCAGGGGGATCCAGGGGCGGGTTGGCCCACTGCTGACGCAGGGGCCGACGGGCACTTGTGCCGCCGCCGGTGAGAGAGGACTAGCCATCCTCTCGCGTTCCGTAATCGGCAGGTGATCAGCAACGACCTGACTGGTGGCTTCAGAAGGGTACGCTATGAACTTGCTGACCGGAGGGCTTGCCTTTATTGGCCGGCCCACGACAAGGAAAAGTCTATAACACCCGACAGCGAAGTCGTCAAAACCTATGGATACCAGCCGACCTCCATAGTATATAGGCTTATCCAGGTGCAGGGGGCTCCGCCTGGACGGACCACCCTTCCCCCATACTCGTGGGATTAGATATGGAAAATACTAACCAAAATAAAAAGGAACCGGACGGAACAAATAAAAACGACCATGGCGCGAATAACGATAATGAGCATGAGCATGACGGAGTGGAGGTAGTTGGGGGTGAAGAGGAGTTGAGGCGGCGGCCTCACCCGCGGTCGGTTAAGGCTGTCTTCACCAGACCCGCTACTCCGCTACCAGTAGGAGGGGACACGGACGCGGACATTGCGTCTGCGGCGTCGACGGCGGGTACTGACAATGAGTCAGTATCCAGCCGTATGGAGACTGAGGAGGGTCTCCGTCGGAAGCGGCCACGCTCGGGTGGACCGTCCCTTGACCGGAGCAGAAACTCCGGGCAACGGACGGTCTCCTCGAGCGAGGACGATCGGCCGGCCAAAATATTGGCCACCGCGGCGGCTAGAACGCTGAAGCAGCCGGTGCACGTCCCTCCACTACCCAGTGGCAGGGACCAAGGCGTCCCCGCGGCGAGGGAACTCCTCGCAGCGCTTGCCCGCATTACGGACTCCATTAAGGGGTCCAAAAATGTGTCGGGCAAAAAGAAGACGGTGGCGGAAAATGTTGCCGTCGCCAGGACGGCGCTGGAGGAGCTCCTCGGTAGGAGCGTCTCCGAGGAGGAGGTGAAGCTCAGGGCCCGGGTCACAAGCCTGGAAACTGAGCTGGCCAACTCCTTGGAGCAACAGCGGGTCCTCCGGGAGGAGGTCAGGCAACTGACCCAGATGGTCAGGGGATCCCCGGAGGCCCAGAAGGCCCCAAGAGCCCAGGAGGTGGCGGACCACCCGAGGGCTCTTGCGCCGCCAGGGGGGGCGCCTACGTCAGCATCGGCAAATTCAGTGCAAAAGCTGGCGCCAAAGTCGGCACCTAAGCCGGCGCCCAATCCGCCGCCAGAGACTGCGCCTGGTGTGGTGCAGCTCTTGGCGGCTATCGAGAGGCGGCTCGGTGTTCTGGAGGACCGGGCTTACCGTCCCCCACTGGCACGGCCTGCGTCTTTCGCAGCTGCTGCCGGTGGTAAGCCCGGCCCCGCCACCCCAGTGGCTCCAACGCCACAAGGGAAGGGTAAAAAAGCGCGGCACCCCCACCCCCGCCATACCCGCCACTCCCGCTGCACCCGAGCGTTCCTCCAGAGGGGAGGAATGGGTGGTAGCGGGAGCCACCAAAAAGGCGAAGAAAGCCGCCAAAAAGGCGGCTAAGAAGGCGGCAAAAGCCGCTGCGGCGAAGGCGCCGAAGAGGCTCCGCGCCCCACGCTCCACTGCCGTCGTCCTGACGGTGACGACGGAGGGTGTGGAGAAGGGCGTGGGGTACGCCCAGGTCCTGAGGCAGGTTAAAGCCTCAGTGGACCTCAAGGCCCTCGAGATAGAGGGGGGGCTCCGGTGCAAAACAACTCGCACCGGAGCTCGCCTCCTCGAGGTCTCCGGCGCCACCAGCGGCCCCAAAGCCGACGCCCTAGCGGCCAAGCTGAGGGAGTCGCTGGATACCGAAGCCGTCCGCGTGACCAGACCCAACAAATGCGCAGGTTTGCGCATCATGCACGGAGGAAGTCATCTCCGCCGTCGTGGAGGCGGGCGGCTGCCCCCGTGATCAGGTGAGAGCTGGAGAAATCCGTTTCAGCTCCACCGGTCACGGCACAGCAGTCGTCAACTGCCCCGTCGCAGCGGCGCAAAAAATTGCGGACGAACGGAGCCTCCTCGTTGGGGGCTTCCTAAAGGCGCGGGTGCAACTCCTGCAGCCCCGCGAGACCAGGTGCTTCAGGTGCCTGGCTGTGGGGCATGTGGGAGTGCAGTGCACAGCGGGAGACACCGTGGGGGATCGGTGCTTCCGCTGCAGTCAGCCCGGGCACAAGGCCAGTGCTTGTGATGCTCCGCCGCGCTGCTACAAATGCGTAGCGGAGGGCAAAGCGGCGGAGCACCGGGCGGACAGCAGAACCTGCGCCGCCTCGAGGCCAAAGCCCCGTTCGTCCGCAACGGGTAGCGGGGGTGCCGCTCAAGAGCGGCCACATTCGAGGCGGGATGCGGAGATGGACGTCCATTAATGGACACACCAATCCGCATCCTGCAGGCGAACATAAACCACTGCACCGGTGCTCAGGATCTTCTGTACCAGAGCATCGTGGAGTGGTCTATCAATGTGGTCGTGGTCGCTGAGCCTTACTGGGTCCACCCCGGAAGCCCGGTGGACCTGGACGGCGTAGCGACTGTCTTCGGGGGTTCCGCCGTGGACACCTCGCGCCTTGCACTCATTGCAAGGTGCAGAGGCTGCGTCGCGGCGGACTATGAGGGCTTGGCTGTCGTGGCCGTCTACTTCTCGCCAAGCCTTGACCAGTACGAGCTTGAGCTAAGGCTCGCTGAACTGGACATTGTTCTCGCTGCGTGCCGTCCTCGTCCTGTCTTGGTCCTGGGAGACTTCAACTCCTGGTCTCAGGCCTGGGGCTCCCGGGAAACCAATGACAAGGGGCGAGTACTGGAGGACTGGGCCAACACCCGTGGTCTAGAGGTCCTCAACCGGGGGAGTGTCGCCACCTGGGAGCGGCGGGGGCTCAGTTCGGTCGTGGATGTCGCATTCGCGACCCCTGCTCTCGCCCGCCGCGTCCAGGGTTGGCGTGTGGTGGAGGAGGAGGAGACGGATTTCGACCATAAGTATATTCGGTTCAACGTCTCCCCTCCAACTAACCTGCCGCCGACAATCGCGAATCCCCCGGATCCACGTTGGGCGCTCAGACGCCTGGATCGGGAGGCTCTCCTGGAGGCATCAATAGTGCAGGCCTGGATTCCGTCACTGGACAGGCCTGCCGATGTCGACGCAGAGGCGGAATGGTTCAGGAGAGCCATGTCGCATATCTGTGATGCGGCGATGCCTAGGGTTAAGCCCGGCCCGGCAAAGAAACAGGTGTACTGGTGGTCAGCGGAGATCGCACAGCTGCGAGCAGCGTGCGTGACCGCTCGCCGCCAGTACACCAGGTTTCGCCGGAGGCGTCGCCGCCCAGACGATGCGGCAGCCCGAGAAGTGGAGCTGTATGAGGCGTACAAGGGGGCCAAGAGGACCCTCCAGAAAGCCATAAAGCAGGCCAAACGGCGGGCCCGCGAAGAGCTGCTGGAGTCACTGGAGCAGAACCCATGGGGGCGTCCTTACCTTGCGGTCAGGGGCAAAATCCGCCCAAGGGCGCCCCTACTGACCCAGAGTCTCCAGCCGGAGCGGCTGGAGGGGATACTGGACTCCTTGTTCCCAGCGAGAGCGGAGGAGCACGTCCCTCCGCGTATGGCTCCGCCTCAGGCGCCTGACGCTGATAATAGCGAGAGCGATGTGCCCGAAGTCAGGGAGAGTGAACTGGGGGTAGCAGTGCTCCGGCTTAAAGCCCGGAAATGCACTGCCCCCGGACCCGACGGCATTCCAGGCCGAGCATGGGTCCTGGCCCTGGAGGAACTAGGGCCTCGACTGGTGGCGCTCTTTAGCGCATGCCTCGAAAGGGGCCAGTTTCCAAAGGCTTGGAAGAGGGGGAAACTGGTCCTTATCCGGAAGGCGGGGCGGCCGGCGGACCAGCCATCCGGATACCGGCCGATCGTGTTGCTCGACGAGGTGTGCAAGCTCTTTGAGCGGATTATTGCAGAGCGCCTCGTCGAGCATCTCACGAACGTGGGGCCAGATCTGGCGGACAACCAGTTCGGTTTCCGCCGGGGGCGCTCCACCGTGGAAGCGATCATGCGCGTTAGGCGCCTGGCGGAGGAAGTAGTCTCGCGGGGTGGGGTGGTGGTGGCGGTGTCTCTCGACATCGCCAACGCCTTCAACACCCTACCCTGGAGCTGCGTTAGGGAGGCGCTCGCGTATCACGGAGTGCCTCCTTACCTCCGCCGCATTGTCGAGGCATACCTATCTGAGAGGGCCATAGTTTACCCGAGCTGGCTAGGGCCAGGGCGGCGAGAAGTGTCGTGCGGTGTTCCGCAGGGGTCGGTCCTAGGGCCACTCCTGTGGAACATCGGATACGACTGGGTGCTGCGCGGTACGTTGCTCGAGGGTGTCAGCATAGTGTGCTATGCTGACGACACCCTCGTTATGGCGCGGGGAGCAACGTACCGAAGCGCGGCACTGAAGGCCACGGCAGGGGTTGCTCAAGTCGTGGGTCGAATACGGCGGCTGGGACTCGAGGTGGCTCTCCACAAATCCGAGGCTATGTGCTTTCACGGGCCTCGGATGGGGCCACCTGCAGGAACCAGCATAACCGTAGGGGGCGTAAGCATCGGCATCGAGCCCACGATGAAGTACCTTGGGCTCGTACTCGATAGCCGATGGGACTTCGGACCTCATCTCCGAAGTCTGGTCCCGAAACTGAGGGGGGCTGCGGCCGCGCTATCGCGTCTGATGCCCAACGTCAAGGGACCCAACGCCCCCACTAGGAGACTGTACCTGGGGATCGTGCGAAGCATGGCCCTGTACGGGGCCCCAGTAGTTCTTAACAGCCCGTTAAAGGCGATAGCCGTCAGAGTCATCAGGGGGTATCGCACGATCTCCGTCGAGGCGGCATGTCTCCTAGCCGGGACCCCTCCATGGGACCTGGAAGCGAGAGCCCTTGCGCTGCTGTACCAGTGGCGCAAGGAGGCGCTGGAGCGGGGCCATAGGCCGGAGCCCCGAGAAATCAGGGCTCAGCGGTCCCTGCTCCGCCAGGAACTCATGGAGACATGGAGGGTGCGACTTGAGCACCCAAGGTGGGGGGAATCCACCATTGCGGCGGTGAGACCGATCATGAAGGAGTGGTTGGAGAGGGACCATAGGGACCTCTCCTACCGGATGTGCCAGATGGTTACCGGACACGGGTGTTTCGGTAAGTATCTGTGGCGCATCCACCGGGAGACAACGCCGCAGTGCCAGCACTGCGAGGATCCTGGCGAAGACACGGCGCTCCACACGTTGGTGGAGTGCCCTGCGTGGGCGAGTCAACGCCGGGATCTCTGGGCATGGACGTTCTCTCGTTGGAGACCATGGTGAGGGCCGTGGTCTCCGACGGGAGCAAGTGGCACGCCGCCGCCTCTTTCTGCGAGCAGGTAATGCGCGCGAAAGAGACGGCGGAGAGGGAGCGGGAGAGAACCCTGCCCCCCGAGTTTCGCAGTCTGCGGCGAGGACGCCGAAGACTCATCTACGCCCGGGACTACCGACCTCCATGATCGGGGCCTGAGGACGGCAGTTGGCCGACTCGCCGTCCTTACAGAAGCAGGCCGTGGTGGAGGCGTGTCGTGTGTGCCCTACACACGCCTGCCAACTCACCGAAGCGGGATAAAACCCGATCCCACCAGGCGAGGCCGCTGTAGCGGCCAAAGTCCGCCGGCAACCCTGGGGTTATCCTTTCGAGGGCTTACCCGGGGTGCCCGGCAACGGATATTTGGGGAGGACACCGTGCGGTTTTAGTCGAGACACGACATAACCACCCCCGCTGGCCAGCGGGGGGGTATCCGAAGGGATTTCCGCACGTAAAAAAAAAAAAAACAAAAAAAAAATACCTCCACGCGTTCCTGAGAAAAAGGTCTCGACAGAAAGACATAGTTTTTTTTTGTTATGTGGTTTAATACCTATTTACTATATTCGGATCTTATTACTTGTACTGTACGACCTGGCTTCTTGCCAAATTTCATGATTCTATTTCAACGGGAAGTACCCTATAGGTTTTGATGCCCTTGCATTTGGACAAGTTTACTACATAAATTACTGTACCTTTTGATTGCATTGACATTGAAGTTTGATTTTGACAGCTTCAAGGCGTTACTGTCACTTCTCTTTGGTATAAATTTCAACTTGATGCCTTCACGCATTCCTGAGAAAAAGGATTCGCATTTTTGACTACGCACGGTTAGGCAGACAGATGGACAGATAGGCAGACGGAAAACGAAGTGACCCTAAGGGTTCCGTTTTTTCCTTTTGAGGTACGGAGCCCTATAAAAAAATCGTTAATTATGTACACACAAGCAAATAAGTATACATCTTTACGTATGAAGGCTATGAAAATCTGTGTAATGTACTTATTTCCTTGGCTTTATGTACCAATGATGTATTGTCTCGATACTGAGGTGATGATGAATGTACATGTTAGTACCTACAATATATAAATAATATTATACTAACATTAACTCTTTCCCATTTTGGTAGGCTGAGATAACCGATGCGTGACGGAATGTTTTTCTTTTCAATTGCTACGAGCCTGACATACGTCTTTCGCTGCTTCTACTTTCATATTTGCTTGCATATATACAAACCGCTTGCGCTTACACAACGAAAAGAAAATACGGTACGGTTTGTAAAAGTTAATAATACTCCAGACTTAAAAATAAGTTTTTCAAAAACTCAGTTACGGAACTTTTTAAGTAAGTTATAAAAGTTACTAAGAAATGCAAGATAATAGGTACCCGTGGTTCGTATAGCGATAATATCGTTCAGTCTCTAGTAACCTTGATGAACATTGACTCAAAGATTATACCGGCTGTAGTTTGCTGAAAAGAGGGCAAGGCCAGTAACATCATTAAGCTGTAGATAAAATTATTACACTATATTCATAACACTTATTAGACTAAGATGTCCAGTTTGACTTATCACCGCAAGTAGCATCCGTTACTGCAAGCAGTTACTTAATGTTTACCAAAAAATCCAATGATGATAACATTGTTTAAATTTTTCAATAAATACTGTTATCTTAGATTTCAACATTTCTAAGCAGCTATGAAATGCCTAAAGCACTGGTATTTCATTACTTCTTGTAAATTATTCCAACATTTAGGCGATGCTGAGATAATTTACTAAAAGTGATAATTGTAATTCAAATAATTTAGGGCGAAATATCTTATAACAGGAGATGCGAAGAATGTAGTTGAAAGAAAACTACTCATCATATTAGTATTCAATGCTTAAATTTTGGAGCATACTCTTAATCTTGATTTGACTTATCTTGACTTTTACGGGAGCGACTGCCGTCTGAACTGGGGTTCAGTACCCCGAGAGGAAAGTCTGCGTCAGAGCATCGATCTTTAATCAGCAGGTGAGGTTGGCTTGGGCCCCGGAGCCAAATTGAGATCTTAAACACACGCTTTTCAATACCCTAGGCCTAAATACCAATAGTAGTACTTAAATTAAAAATAAAATCTTTAGAAACTGTTTAAAAAGCAGTGTGTGTGTAATACACTTCTGCCTGCCCCTTCAGGGATACAGGCGCGAAGTCATGTTATGTATAAAACATAAGCGTCGGTAGCTTAGTGGTTAAGGAGTCAACCTTACTTACGATCGAGAGGTCCCGGGTTCGAATCCTGGCCATTACACTACAGACGTGAACCCACTCCTAACACAAGCAATTTAGCTTAGCTGGAGGGGTTAGGGGGGATATTAGTAATTTCGGTTACTAATATTCTTTAAAAAAAAAAAATGCAAGCCAAGTTCACAAACGGACGAAAGAGTACTTATTCGTACCGAAGATCAGATATAAATTTCCAAAGCAAGATTTCCATTTGAAGTCTCAATCGAACCATTGTGGACCGTCGCTGCATTGATAATGGCAGCTATTGTTCTCGGCCAGATGAGCTTGTTCAGATGCAACGCTTTGAAATGAAATGTATTAGTTTATATTTACTGCGTGCACTGTGATAGCTGCAATTAGTGTTAAAAGTGCACTCTTGTAGTAGTTGTATAGTGATTAAAAGAAAACTACGTCGAGTTATCGATGAAATTGAACTTGGGAGTGAAGTCTTCTGTAACAGCTGGCGTAACAGACAAAATCACCACAGATACTTGCCAAATAACATCGACTTATAGCCAGAACGATTCACGAGGCTATTGAAATGAAAAAAACACCTCATCTTTAGGCAAAAAACGGAACCCTTATAGATTCGTCATGTCTGTCTGTCTGTCCGTCCGTATGTCACACCCACTTTTTTCCTAAACTATAAGATCTATGCTGTTGAAACTAGGTAAGTAGATGTATTCTGTGAACCGCATTAAAAATTTTATACAAAAATAAAAAAAAACAATAAATTTTGGGGGTCCCTGAAACTGAAACTCAAAATTTTTTTTTTCATCAAACCCATACGCGTGTGGTTGGATAGGTCTTCAAAAATGATATTGAGGTTTCTAATATTATTTTTTTCTAAACTGAATAGTTTGCGCGAGAGACACTTCCAAAGTGGTAAAATGTGTGGGGGACACATTTTACCACTTTGGAAGTACACTGTAACTTCTAAAATAAGAGAATGATAAAACTAAAAAAATATATGATGTACATTACCATGTAAACTTCCAACGATAATTGGTTTGAACGAGATGTAGTAAGTAGGTTTTTTTTAATACATCATAAATCGTAAACCGCAATTTACCTTTCATTCAATCAACTAAAATATAAAAATTAAAAAGAAAAACATTATTATGTTACTTGCTGCTACGGAACCCTTAATGGGCGTGTCCGACTCGCACTTGGCCGCTTTTTTAAGGAAGAGAGGGGTTGCAATTTGGGATCCAGTGATTTATATTTGCTTAAATGTATGCAAGTACCTATACCAAACACCGTATTTAGTAAACGGCTACCATTTATGCATTTTAAATTGAACACTTACATAAATTCGTAAAGGTAGATGAAAATTGAAGAAAAGCTTCTTTTTTTCTTTTTTTATGTGCGGAAATCCCTTCGGATACCCCCCCGCCGGCCAGCGGGGGTGGTTATGTCGTGTATCGACTAAAACCGCAATGTAATTGTTGCTTGCCAGAACACAAAGCATCTTAAAGTAATACTGTAATAGCGTGTGTAATAAGCATGCTAGACTTGCTCTGAAATAATTTTATCATTATCCTGTCACACCTGGCCACTGCAGTTTCGTAAAAAGGTCCTAAAAGTTAAGTTATGTCGTGTCTCGACTAAAACCGCACGGTCTCCTCCCCAAGTGTCCGTTGCCGGGCACCCCGGGTAAGCCCTCGAAAGGATAAGCCCAGGATACTGTTGGTACCTTTTTTTTTTTTTTTTTTATCGTGCGGAAATCCCTTCGGATACCCCCCCGCCAGCCAGCGGGGGCGGTTATGTCGGGCTTGCACCGACTAAAACCGCACGCCGTCTCGGGTCTTCAGACGCCGGGGTGTAAGGTTACCCATAGAGCATATCCCTCGCACCCCGGCTGACCCTGGGCCATCTCACCACTAACAGCATCGCTCATCCTGTCTCCTCTGAAAGCAGATAAAATTTAAACTATCATGGTCACTAACATAAGTATTAGAGTTAACGGGATATTTACCATGTGTTTTCTCTCACTCTTAAAAACACATGGTAAATATCCCGTTAAGTCTAATACTTATATCATAAAATTACTTTTAAAACTGAAACTTTTAATTTAATATTCGACAAAGAAACTTGAACTTTCTTGCAAGTGACTTCGCAAATTAACCATGCTAAGTAATAAGTTTGGGAAGTATCATTTACCCTTCTGGTAAGAAGTGATAAGTTATTTCCCTTAGGGAATGCCCTTGAGGTCTACTCAGTCAGTTTGCAGTGTTACGCTATAGATTTATTCTATGGTCTTGTCATCCATTCATTTACTTTTTAGGGTAAACAAATGACAAAAAACGGAACCCTTATAGATTCGTCATGTCTGTCTGTCTGTCGGTCCGTATGTGACAGCCACTTTTTAACGAAACTATTAGAACTATGCTGTTGAAACTTGGTAAGCTTTTTTTTCTAAACTGAATAGTTTGCGCGAGAGACAATTCCAAAGTGGTAAAATGTGCCCCCCCCCCCCCTGTAACTTCTAAAATAAGAGAATGATAAAACTAAAATAGTTTATGACCTTGTAAACTTCCACCGAAAATTGGTTTGAACGAGATCTAGTAACTACTTTTTTTTAATACGTAATAAATCGTAAACCGCTATTTACCTTTCATTCAGTCAACTCAAAAATAAAAATTTTACTTGCTGCTACGGAACCCTTCCTGGGCGAGTCCGACTCGCACTTGGCCGGCTTTTAATGCAACTAATGTAGCAATCCGGCACACTATTTTTTTGTTTTATACTACTATGGTAGGAAGGGTATAAGGGGCCCCACCAAGCGCTTCGGGGCCTAAATGAACCGTACCTGCATTTACCTGCCGTACCATTTTCTGATTGACGGACTAGTTTCTGGTGCCGGCTCTTCTCTCGTGGTTTTAGGGTAAGTCTAATGGCAGTCATATATGCCTGATCAAGATAGCGCACTATATTATAATGGTAGAATTTTTTTTCCCTGTATTGAATATCGTAGTTAGAACCACTACAATGACCACCATTCTGACTATTCCAGCATAAATTGGTGGACTGGGTCGGGGAAGTACCCATTTAACTTCCCTCCCTTCGGGAAGTTGTAATTTTACATCGATACGTAGCATTTCAAGTCTCCGGTAGGCTGAGTTATTATGAACCACGGGGAGACGCTTGTTAATGCTTAAAAATTAAAGTAACTCGTAAAAATATCAGTCCTTCAAAATTAAAGTATTTGCACTGGGTTCATCACTAGGTACATGCAAATATCTCAGCTCCCTATTGACATTTATTTTATACACGAAAATAAAAACGTTAGATATGGTATTCTGAATCTGTACAAAATCATAACACGCAATAAATAGTTTTAACTGACAAACAGGATTAAAATATAGTTTAATGTGTTGAGTATCATAAACCTCCGTTATTTATTATTTAACACTAAAATGGCTTACGACTCCCGACTGATTTATTTCAGCATTAGTCATCCACTCAAATTTTGATAATATAGAATTCTCCATTGGTCAAAAGTACTTCTGACTGCAGGCTCTTGTCCATAGCATTTTTAGTGTTATTTATTATTTCATTATTCGCGTGTTAAATTCATGTATTAAGCACCCAACAGTAATTCTGCCTAAATGATTCGAGCCCGATACGGTAGATAAATTAGGTTAGAAGGTTAAGGCGGAAATGTAGTGTAATTATGATTTTGTATAACCCAAATTTCTTCGTGAGTGTCACAAGTATTCTTTTTGGTTCTGTTACAATGACCTCATTATTTTGCGCTCTCTATCTCTAAATGGAATGAAATATTTTCAATCTTTTAAATATTCTACAAAATCAAGATCCATTGAAACTTGGCCTGACATGAAAATCACAACTTTGTTTTAACAATAAAGCTCACAACAATACCAGTGAAATATTTGCAATCAATATATTTTTGATCGAGACCTCGATCTATAAGTACCGCTGCCGTTAATTTTTTACAGAATGATTTGTTATGCCTGAAAATGAATTAGGTTTAAACGTGAAGAAAAAATAATATAGCTTTCAATAAAAAATTGTGTATTCACAAAGCCCTGTTGTGTACCTATACACAGCTTTTCGATTCGAGTTTGTATAATTATATTAAAAAATTCTTTGTTAAAAATTTTCACGTTTCGTTTCCTGACGTACACAAAGAGCTAAGGAATCACTCGTACTTTAAAAAAAATGGGGCATATCAAGTCTGGGTTAGGGGTTTGGACATCTCAAACAAATGATTTTCGACACATTAGGAAAATTTATTTTGACGATTTAATTAAAAAATAACCTCTTATGTTTCGCGAAAGAACATCAGAAACTGTAAGTCGTGATCACGAAAAATATAAGTACATAACCCCGCCAGCACTCAAAGGAAAATTTTAAAAGTCGCTCTGAACGTAAATTGAAGAAAATCAAATTTTTGCCCGCTACGCCCGCCGGACGGGAATTACATTCATTTGCCGCCTAACCATTAGATTCGATTTGACAACGCTCTTACATTTATACAACTTTGTGCATTGACGATAAATCAGTTTGGTTCGGTTTCAATTACGAAGCGATGAACAATTATTTGTAATTTATAACAAAGGTTTGTTGTAATTTACTATAGGTTGAAAAATATGACAATAAAGCTTAAAAATGCAAAAACGGAATATAAATACCCGCCAATATTACTCTCAGGTAACAGATGGTCAAGATGATTAATGGATTAAAGTACTTTAGTCCATTAATATGGAAGTAGATGACTTATTTCAATATCAACGTAACTCAATTTAATTTTAAATTGGGTTCAATAAAATTAGTATTACACCCTCATTGCCTAGAATAGATTCTGTTTTAAACTCAGAATTTGTGAGTGATATGTGTGTATCTGTGATATGTGACGAGATGTTGGAGAAGAATTAATATGCATCAGCGGAATGGTTCTTGGTTAGAATTTCAATTGTTGCCATCAAGACTTTTGGGGCCAAGCCAATCTCACCTGCTGATGACGGACGAGGCACTGGCGTCGCCAATCCTCTTGGGGTTGAGAGGAACACTGAGGCGTATAAGCCAAACCAAAAGGAGGAGAAGGAGTAAGCTGACCCTGAGCTCCAATTTGAAAGTCTCGGATGCAACCGGGACAATGCTAAGATGTATAAATCTTAAGGCTTTCACGGCCGGCGTTGCATGTAGAATATACTGCTTCCGGGCTCTGGTCCATCGGAAACTTGTATTCCAGACTCGATGGACCACGGCCAAACAGCACGGAAGCAGTATATTCTAAATGCTAAGATGAAGTTGAATCCAAATAATCCTATCTGAAACATTGGTTTGTGCAAACACACAGTAAGCTTATGCATGCGCGTTCGAATTATTGAAGCGTGTAGACCAAAACAAGCTTTCAACTCAAAAAAAGAAATTCACCTTTAACCGTACCAAGAAACCGTTCTCCAGTTTATTTTATATTTTCTATGAACCTTGTTCACTTCCGTTACTACTACTAAAAGGTAATGATTTTTTTTTCATACATATAATAAGGCAAGAAGGTATGGTACTTTAACTGTACGCTCAAATTCATGAAAGACCACTTAGAGGTGTTTCATGTACCTAATTAATGAAATTAAAATTCAATTCATACCGTATTCATATATACAACACACGAGTTTTTCCAAGAGCCAGACGGGCTCTTAACGCTGAGAAATCAGAAAACCCAACTGCGCAAAACATGTATGACATACCTACTGCACTATAATGGAAGCTTCGTTAGAATGCGCAACGCGTCAGTATACAGCACCCTAATGATGCTATTAAGCCCTACTTGTAAACTACATTTAGCTATAAGGTAAAAAAAATGCAGGTAAGTTATCTCATTATATTTTATTTATTTATTTGCATAATTAGCTTATTATCTATATAATTATTCATATAAGTATCCACAATATGTTTTTGAAACTTTGTTCAAAAACGCACTTTTTAGGGTTCCGTAGCCAATTGGCTGAAAACGGAACCCTTTTTTTGGATTTTTTTTTTCATCGAACCCATATGTCTGGAATATCTATGGATAAGTCTTCAAAAATGATATTAAGGGTTCTAATATCATTTTTTCCTAAACTAAATAGTTTGCGCAAGAGACACTTCCAAAGTGGTAAAATGTGTCCTCCCCCCCTCCCCTCCTGTAAGTTCTAAAATAAGATAATGATAAAACTAAAAAAATATATGATGTACATTACCATGTAAACTTCCACCGAAAATTGGTTTGAACGAGATCTAGTAAGTACTTTTTTTTAATACGTCATAAATCGTAAACCACAATTTACATTTAAGTCTCATATAAAAAATTTACTTGCTGCTACGGAACCCTTCATGGGCGTGTCCGACTCGCACTTAGCCGGTTTTTAATTTTTGCCTTTGGTGTTGGAAAGGTTTGCAGATACTGGTCAAGGGTCTAACATACGTCACGCTCTTACACACATTCGCACTAACATAGTTACATGGTAGATCTATACATGTGCTTACCTGCAAGACGTGACTTTGAAAGTATGATCGAGTGCTCGGTAGTACTGTCCTACTCTTTCTCGCTTAGCTTGATTTTTGCGGGAGCGACAGCCAACTCCTCAGTCCGTGAGGAAAGCCGGCATCTGTGCCAGGCTAAAAGGAGACCCACACTCAACACTGGTCTACAATGTTTCTGATGACATTGTAAGTATGCGTCCCGCGTAAGAATAACCATCTGTATTATAAATGTAATAAATACTAGCTGCTGCCTGCGTGAAATTCTGATCCCATTCAGCAACCCATGGGAACCTATCCCAGGGTTGAGAAGTAGCCTATGTGTTATTCAGGGCTTTAGCCAAACATCTTCACAAACTTTCACATTTATAATGCTAGTTGGAGCAGCAAATAGAAATATTAGAAAAAAATAAAGAAATAATTTAATATCATTCGGATACATGGCACAAATCACGTAGGAAACAAAGTAAGAAAAAAAATACTAAACATAATAAAATAAAATAGAATTAATTTTAAGAGTAATAACACAAATAATAATAAAAACAAAAATACTAAGTGTAGATATAAACAGATTGTGTGCCAATGTACGCCTTATCTGCGCAGAATTGGGCTGCCTCTCAGCTTGATGCCATCATGCGAGTAACATGACAGCGCTGGTTTTCAGAGGCACCGACAGGGGTACATATGTATGATTACGCTTTATTTTTATTGTAAGTAGTCTGAATAACACTTATAAATGGTAAGAAAGCCAATTATTTGGAATTTTTATTATGCCTTCTTAAGAGATTTTATTTAAGGATAAGAAAATGATGGTCCGTTGACGTAGAATTGTAGTAATAAAAAAATATCGCAGAAATATAATAATTTGCCTTATTTAAAAAAGTCAACATCATCACAGCATTCTGTTCCGATTGCATCCGAGGCCTTTAGGCTGAGGTTTACCTCGGAGTCCGTGGTCCGCTTTCCAGCTTTTCCTTCTCCGCTTCCATCTTGCTGCTGATCTTGGGGATCCATGGTAGTGGATCATTGGCACGCATGACATCCCTTATAACCTCAATCCCTTAATTCTTGGGTCTCCCCCTCCTACCAGGGCGCGGCCAGACATTTATTACCCATGTAGTCAGGCGACTGCCGCAAAACGTGGCCGCACTAAGGAAGGCAACACTAAAAGGGTAAAACTTGGTAAACTAAACGAAATAAATTATATGAATTTTAAAGCAATTTTGTAATAACCAGCTTATTAGTTAGTGCTAGTGTAAGACAAATCGAATGAGCTCAGGCATGACGGGTTAATCTTGTTTAGTTCAGAAGTTCCTATGACTAACTACCATCTCCATCTTCAGAAAAAACAAATGAGCCCAAATTCGTTTGGTTTATCTTGTTTAGCTCAGGAGTTCCTATGGACACCTACCAACTCGATTATCAGACCAGCTTCGTTGTACCATATTATCGCATATTAGGTATACCAAAATATACCAAATTTGTGTGCAATCGTTTCATCGATCCGATAAATCAATAATATTGATTTGATAATTTACCTATTGATCATAGGTAAGTCCGATCTTTGCTATATAAGAGTACTCAAAGTCCCACGTGACGTCAAGGTGTGTCAAGAAAGTAGGTCAATCCATCAATAAAAGATCCATCCAATAATATGTAATATTCAAAAATATGAAAAAGCTTTTAAATGTGATTGGGAAATTATATGCCAAAATTATGATTGATAGGGTGCTGCGCGGGAAGTGTGACTGATGATAAGATTTAAGATGTGCAGGTGCAATTTTGGAAGAGAATAGAACTTTGTATGTAAACTTTTATGTATGCGTCATATCAAAAAATCTGGTTAACCTGAAAAAAATTGCTAGCGCATTTGTAGAAATGGAATGGAGTGCTATGGTAGTTATTATCAATTTATAGTGTTCTACTTCAAGCTTCAAGTTTTAAGGAATTTACTAATTAATACACAGACTGCTTATTATCTATTTATATTGAATATTATACTGATTTATATATTTGTGTATTTATGTTTATTTTTTGTAATTTTATGTATGTGTGTGTTAACACTGTTCTTTCTCTTTTTCATACACACGTCAGTGCACCTTTTCTTTTTCTTCACGATCTCCTCTCGCCGGTCTGCTGGAAGAAATTTCTTAAAGAAATAAGCAGTACCATTGTACTATACTTTCCACCATCCATATATTGTATTAATATTATTGTGTGTGCATAAATTTTTAAATAAACTGGTTTGATATTCCAAAAAGTGTAAGGTAAGTATGTGTAGATTCACCTTAATTGTTTATATTGTCGTAGAAGTACCTCTTATAAATTGATGACTAATAAAATTCTTAACGGCGTTGCTAAGGCTCACTTTAAAGTATTACAGCAAGCTAGATTTTTTTTTTTTTTTTTTACTAATAGCCCCTATAAAAATATTTGTATACTGAGACGAAAAAGACAAAAAAAAGACAGAAAAGACGGCAATACGAGTGATGTTAAAAAGAGAGCGAATGCAGAATTATAATTATCACGTTAAATACAGCCTAGTGGCATGGGTAATGGACTGCCGAGACGAGGTCTCGGGTTCGATCCCAGGTTTTACCATGGCACACACCAATGACTTTTCGATGCTTTTCGAAGTTATGTGTGTATTTATCGCAGGTTTATAAGTGCCCGGTTAATGGCAATAGGCTCGCCACCTATTACATTGGGACCTAAACATAAACTGGCGAAATGTGGGTGCTAGCACCTCTGCCTACCCCTTCGGGGATATAGGCGTGAGTTTATGTATGTATGTATGTAAATACACATAATATATGAAAACCTATTATTAAACTCTAGTAAATCTGGTTTCATAGGTAAGGTGCATTGTGTGATTATATTGGCGGTGTAGCATCATTGGACAAACACAATCTAATTTTCAGTTTGGAGTAAAACCGCTAGGGTAACCCATGTACTCGTAATCTTTTCAGGAAGATTGATCGATGCTTTGTATACCCGAAGGGCTCTCCTTTCTTAGAAACAAAATGTTCTCATTATTATTCAATGTGGATGCCACGCTAAGCCGTTATCCTTTTTTACCGCACTAGGGTTAAGAGTCTAGACAGCAATGAAACATTTCTAGACTATAATATTTATTGCTACCGTAAATAATATTTAGAGTGTATACTCCATACGAGCCATCTAGATAAATGATAATAATATGATTAGTGATGTATGATTACTTCTAGGTAGTACCAATGCTAAGGATGCAATACCAGTAATAGTTGTGGAATGTGGAGGCTAATTGACCGGATAACAAGGTAAAATAGTGTTTTTTGAATTACGAAATATAATCGAGCAAAGCAATGGATGTAAATTAGATGGTTTTGGCCAAAATTAGTTCCTACAAAAATAATTTTGGTAAGTTCCAGATATCTAAAGTTTCGTGGCCTACAAGATAAGTAGTGAAACCAGTTCTTAAAAATTATGAAATAAGTATAACAAATAGTCGGCTCCTAAGACGCTGATACAAACCAAAATATTAGCTCCAGAAAGTGACCTCAGTCTGTATCATTTAACAATTCCAACCTATATCATTATGAATTATGATAGAGCAAAGAATTGACTGTCTGATTCATTAAAGTAAAACCCAGAGCAGAGCTGCAGGTACAAACTTGAAACTTTGGTAGTGGATACTTTTTATGTTATATGCATCCATTAAGGATGATTCTTTGGCAGTTTCACCCCTAATATGGTTAAATATGAAATGTGCTTGTGCGGTTACTAGCCGCCAGTATTACAATAAAAGAGCATTATCACAACTCGAAAATAAGCATTTTAACATTTACTAATTAATGTATCTTTAAACAAAAGAAGCATCATAAATTGAAATTGTGTTCAAAAGCCAACTGATGTGATAAACCATAGGTAATTTAATATTTTTGTGAAGATATATGGCGTCCTGTCTACCACGAAAAGGGGCGATCAGATTTAAATGAATATGATATTATGGCAAAGGATTTTTTACAGGTAGATTCATGTTTTGGGATAACATTTAACGGTAGCATAGAGGTTAAGGAGTCGACCTTACGATTGAGAGGTCCCGGGTTCGAATCCTGGCCATTACACTACCTACGTGAACCCACTCCTAACACAAGCAATTTAGCTTAGCTGGAGGGGTTAGGGGGAATATTAGTAATTTCGGTTAATAATATTCTTTAAAAAAAAACCGTTTTGTTTCATGGTAATGTGGTCATGATATTCATTAAAGAAACTACGGGACAGTACTTAAAATGTCTCGTTCATCAATTCTCATACCTACTCCAATCTTCAATAGCAGATACGTCAGGCGATTTCCCTTAAAGGAAAGAAAATCCTATTTATAATAGGTCTTTACCTATGAAATTGCCGAAATTTTCTTACAAATTCATGTGTTCGTTATTCCTGTAATTTAATAGCTATTTTCATTATTTATATTTTGTTTGAAAGTTGATTTCAAGATTTTATAACTCTGTATTAAATTTTGTTTTTATTGGCCGCTTGATAAATTAATTCGATCTTCAAAAACAGTACTTCCTAAATGCTATCCATTTTGATGATAAATTTCGTATTACTTAACAGCTGTCACTTTTCAAAAATGTAATAAAAGTTGCTGTTTGTTAGCTTAATGTTGTCTCATTGATACACAAAAAAAAACATAAAATTTGGATTTGTCATTCCTAAAAAAAGTGCAAAAATGTTAGTACTGAAAATTGGGTTTCCTCCAATTTCTTCAAGAAAAACGGCAATTACATATGTAACGACCTAATATTATAATTCTGATAGCTTGTAAAGATGTTTTGATGTTCGGATGTTTGTAACTCAATCACGCTCAAACGACAGAATTGATCTGGCTGAAATTTTGTACAAGAATAGATTATCGTCTGGAATAACACAAATGCTACTTTTTATCCCTGGTATAGTTTCCTATATACGGTTGCGGGAACGGTATCTCAATTCCACGTGGGTAGAGCCACAGGCACAAAGCGTGGCCCGCAGTCCACGGTTGTTAACTTTTTCAGTTATAAATACTTCTTTGAAAAATGTCCTGAGGATAATCTTTAGCTAATGAAAATTCGACGTGTATTTTTTCCGCATGTATTTGCAACTTATCTATCCGAGTTTGATAGATTGCCCAAGTCAGGCGACAGTCACTCTGTATAATCAATCATAACAGCTTATGCTGTTGGTAACTAGGACTGGCTTCTAATTTTCAAACCACAATGACATCGTGTTAATAGTCTGTTATCATATTGCCATTAGAGGGGAAGTCGTTCAAAATGGTAGTAATAATTTTCTACCATTTTGAAACTTTTCTGTGCCTTAAATTATGATTTTTTTAAAGTATTAACTTAAAAAGAAATAATTCCTTACGAAGAGATAATACACTCCGTTATACCAGTAATTAAAAAAAACATAATTTAAGGCACAGTAAAGGTTTTTTTTTAATTCTTTTAATAGCTGTTACCTGCTGCTCCGCCTATTATAATTATACATAACCTATTCCAAGGATAAAGAAGCAAATGTGTTATTCCAGACTATAATCTATCCCTGAACCAAATTTCAGCCAGATCCGTTTAGCCGTTACAGCTTGATTAAGTAAGAAACATCAATCCATACATGCTTTCGAATTTATAATATTTGTAGGATTTTAAGGTTTTTTCCACATCGAGTTTATCATTAGCATCGTCTGAGGAGGTTCTATTTTTTAACTGGAATCTTTTAATTGTTTGACATACAAATCTTACCTCCAATTGTACTAAAATTGTTGCAAGTATATAAACTAAATATCGCTCAACAGCAACGTAAATTGTAGTATTCAGGGCCGGAAGGGTAACTTTAATATAATATATCGCAGTATTTCCTATCCGTTGACGTAATTGTGTCATTCATCACCAGAATCGAAACCTGTGTCTATAGATTAAAAATAGAATATATTAGAATTGAGACCTTGTGAGTAGATATTTGTAGGTAGTATGTTGTGTAGGTAGTTATACATATGACAAAGCTATGTTAAAAGAATATAGGTAATGAAAGAGATCAGAAGTGGTGTGATGAACGAATTTAACAAAACAGAACATAACTTCTCGCCTGTATCCCCGAAGGGATAGGCAGAGGTGTATTACACACCCACGATTCGCCAGTTATGTTAAGGTCCCAATGTAATAGGGGGCGAGCCTATTGCCATCTACCGGACACATTATTAAGCGAGCGATAATTATCATTTATTAATTTGCTATTAATGTAAAATCCGGAAGTGACGTGGTTACTATATTTAGGTAGTAACTCTTCATCATTCGAGCACCATTTTCGATTGTGTCGAAAGCTGTAGATACTATTGACTGAATATCTAATGATATGAACAAGAAAAACAGTCAAAAGGATATTGCTACACAATATTATAAGATAATTAAAAATATACTAGGTATAACTGTAGTTCATTCATTCAGTGATTGATGATAAATATCAATATTATTAACCATTGGCTTTTACCCGTAACTTCGTTCGAAATACCCTTGCTTTTACTTAGTCCAAAGTTCACACTTCACAATATTTAAAAAGTAACACAACAGTTTTGTGCTAGTCAAACTACTGCAGCTGCTAATAACAAAAGCATAATTAAAGCTTAAAAAATGGTGCTCGAAAATCGCCGTAAGAATCTTAAAAAGGCTATTGCTGTTCCTGCTCAAAAAGAGAATATTTTCTTGGTCTTTCAGGAACGTTTTATCCCTAGTCGCTTTTTACGACACGTAGAAAAGAAATTGAGTAGCCCTTGTATTTTGCTTCCGCGGGAACCTCGCGGCTACAGTTATTAATTAATTTCCTATTTATTTTTATATACACAGTCCATATTTATAAGGCCGAAACATTTCAAACGAGCACATCTTTCGAATAAGCAATGATTTCATGCCTCGCTGCCCTCCCCAAAATAACCGTGCCGTGAACAAATTCCGGTAACTTGCCTACCCATTAGGACGACATAATACGTTCCGAATTTTTCCAGTTGAATTCAGATTCGTTTGGAAATTCATTCACTACATGTTTCTTACAAGTATGTCACACCTACTTATTATTAAACTCTGGAAAAACATCAATCAATATTTCACATTCCTTTCTATATCATCTTTTTCCATTAGAAGTTATATAGAGCTGAAGGCCGCAATCTCCGTATGAAGAAAAGAAAGATTTTATCTTTGCTGGCATGGAAAACGGACTTTCTTTATATATCATTTTGTCAGATTCACAGGGATCTGCCTGAACATAGTTCTTCAAGGTCCTACATGAATAACATCTTTTGTGTCCTCAATAAGTTAGATACGTCAGTATCTTTGTGAATATAACGGGCGATGTTTTAAAGCTTTTAGTTTTTAACTTATAAAAATAAAACCATAAAAAATAGTAAAAAATAAAAAAATTGCGTATTGCTTTTGAATCCCCTTTTGCCTCTTTTGCTATGCCTATAAGCCAGTATCGATTCAAGCACTAGAAGACACGTCCAGAGATCACACGTGTACGTGTACGATATGCTTGCAAAAAGAACTCAAAATTGAACTTCACGTATGGAATCACCTATAACGTAGTAGTGGCCAACATTTACATGAAATAATCTTTAAAACATAAATGGCAAGGATTTTTTTAATTAAAAATAGAAAAAATATTTTTTTCAATTTTTCGAGGCTTTTTGTAAATTAAAAACCAAACGCTTAATAAAATCACCTGTATAACCTAGGACATACAAAAAACAAGAAAGAAAATGAGGAAGAATTATTTCATCGAGCTGTAGGTCCATAAATTTCGTATTATCTTCTCTCAGGGTCTAGGACATTGTACGTTACCGCGTCGTAGAAACATTAATAATTCCGTTGGAAGAATCGTTTTCAACCCGTGAGGTACAAGTACGAGTATTTGCGTTGATACTGATGGCGGATACGTGTAACGCTCCCCCCTTTACAGGTGTCCGAAAGCACTTGAACCATTCACTGATGAGACGATGGACCTGAATGCAGCAACTGATTACAGTGCTGAAGGCACAGAGTATCCGTTACTATTATATCCTCCAAGTTTAGGAAGATACTATTAAAAGTTTGGCTTTATTGTGATCGTCTAAATATTTATAAGTATGGAACCCTTTATACGTTGTGTTTAAGCATTGTAGTAACTCATAGTCCTTTATTTGGTACATTGAGACAAGACAAGAGTACATGGTATTGAGAACACTGATTTCAATCTAATTCCTATAACTATTATTCTATCTAGTAATAAAGTTAAATAATGTTCCTATACAACTACATTGAATCCCTGAACCTAATATGATTTAAGATTTTGATTTTAAAAGCTACCTAGTCTCTATAGTGATAATTAGTGATATTTATAAAATTCTGAATACTAAGTTCATTCCTAAGTGATCCTAGATATAGACATTTTAAGTTTTGTGTACCTTTAAATGCAAGCTAGTTCAATTTCACAGTATGATATATAAGCATTTAGTTTAGGTAGAAGTAAAGATATAACACACACAACTGGACCCTGCAAAGGAAATGTATATAGTTTTCTTATATACAATTTGAGTTATTTAGACAAAGATATAGTAAATATTGGTAGTCAAGTAAATAAAATGTGTGCTTAAATACATATCTGGTTAATAATTAGTTACCTTGAGATAACCTACATAGTAGATTATCTCAGAGTAGCCGGAAAAATGAAATGAAGCATCTGTTGATATGTGTAGACTGCTAGGATGGGGTAATTTTATAGGTAATAAGGAATCCTATGACCGGTTCCATTGCTGGAACCGGGGAGGCCGCATCCGCCAAAACCCCAGGCCCCCAACGAGCAACCAATCCTCTCCAAGCTGAAGGCATACTACTTTTAAGTTATGCACAACCTTGGTGCTTTACAAAATAAAAATAGTATCGAATTGGGAATGAGTGCCCATAGGTTAGATGCAAATGCATGCACTTGATTAAGCAAGGTTTCACAACACACATCGACAATCCATTACTAGCTATTGTTGCATACAGTACTGTTGTCTCGGCAGACTAGGCAAGTAAAGGGACGCTACATTCCATCCACTAGAATAAACATTTAGTTTGTCTAGCACATAGAATGCGATATCCAACGCTGAACGGGCTCTGCCCAATTGGGGTTCCCTATAATAAAACAACGGTCGAATACAGCCATCCTCTGGACTCATCCCAGACAGACTGTTGAATTTCAGTAAAACCATCGTAGAAAATAAGATAGCTCAATTTCTCAAACCTTTACCTCATTCCAAGCAAACTTAAGAACTTGGGAGGCTCTTAAGAGTGCCTAGAACTACATATTTCGTGTACACAAGGGTATTGTGTATTGTGCAGGATGAGTGTAATGATGAGTATAAAGTAATATTTTATAAGTTAGTTTAACAAGTCATATGACCCGTTAATCACACTTTGAATATTAAATGCCATTACAGATACAGGCTAAGAATCTACAATAGACATCCCAGGCTTATAGAAACTAGTCATCTAGATTTAGGTAAGGTAGCATTAAAAGAAAATGTTAGTAGCAAATTGCTTACATACCTATAGGTTAACGGCAATAAAAGTTTTGTAATCTATTCAGGTGACCTAGATTTTAATGATTATGGAAAGAACGCACAGGACATACAATAAATTTGTAAATCATAGTACAAATAATGTCTGTCAACATTCCATAGGGACATGTGATCAAACGCAAAAGAAGAAAGCCACAACATAGATACAGTTCAAGTTAATAAGTTGTTCACTTCTCACCAACCCGCTGCTGGAGCGTCTCTTATACTCACAATTTCTGCTACCACCTTCACACCAAACCACACCCCACCTATATCGGGAGACACGCCCTAATCTAGCTACGAAATTACCCTTAACCCACCTACATTCAACCCAGTGGCAAGCAAATGGAATAATCTCTACAAGGTTTGCCCTAAAATTTAGGATTCTAAACTAGATTTATAGCTTAATACATACTGCATGAACCCAGTCACCTCATCCCAGATAGAGAGCCTCGAGTACTCTAAACCCAGCATGAATCGACAGAGAACGCTATCATAGCATAGCCACAGTCTGATCCCTGACTTGACTTGGCCAAAGTCAACCCAGTTCACATACCATGACCACACCAGATATATAAATCTTAGGTTTTAAAGGAAAAATTATATTCTATTTTATTTTTCTACCTCCAACCCACAAAAGTAAATTATCATGAATACAATTAATGAAACCTAAATACAGTCAACATTTTAAGAATTAGAAGAACAGAAACTAAGATAACTCACCACGCAGGCTACAAGGCTTTCTAAAATTCGGATGAACTTTTCAGCAACTTAAGTTCGCGACGAATTCTTGAAGACTCCTCCTATTATATCCTAAGCTGAGCAGCGACTAATCGAAGGCTGCTCGGGCAGAGCTTCCGCTTGCTTATAGTTCGCGACGAATTCTTGACGACTCATCTCGATATTCCCCGGTACGCTCCTTTTATTACCTCTTACTACCCCCCGTTCCTATAATCACGCCGCTACACGTCATCTCTTCTGAGTTGCCATAAAACAATATGTTTCAAAGTCACTACTAACTATCGACTATTTGAAATTAATAACGGAAGCTATCAGCCTAAACAAATAAATTCACTTCAACTATTCCTACTCTTTAAATTGTCTTGTAACCAAATTAACATAAGATTATACCAAAATTATATTAAAAGTTAATAAAAGGAATCATTAAGTCTTGAATTGTCCTTATAATTTTTATTTTACTTTTAGGCCAACAATGTATGAGCAGTGAGAAGGGTATTTTAATGTTAATCTGCAACGTCTGAAGCCGTTCTGAACAGCAAGCCCCCATCCTCAGACCGCCAATGCAATCTCGATGGTTGGACCGTCACATACGGCTCAATGATCGGATATTTAATAAAAAAATATGATCATAATGATCACAGTTCAAATACCTATATAGTCCCGCAATCTGCATTTAAGTATAGTATGGTAAGTGTTGTACAGTAAACAATATTGTATCCAAGCTGTAATGATGTATTTATGGAAATTGCGCAAAAAGGGTCTTGGAACCGTAAATTTACTATTAGCTTGCTGCCCATTTGTGTGATTTCATGCAACGAAATAACATACTGTCGCGGATTAGTATATCGACCTGCATGGTACCTGCCACAGAGGTTTGATAAGTGTTTTCGGCCTGCCAACATTTATTGCACGGGATGCTCAGAGAAACAAATGAAATGAAATTAATTAGAAATTGGAATCTGGTTTGGGGTTTATAAGCAGGCCTGAGTCCCATAGCGGGTGAGTTTGATTTGAAGTGAACCAAAGAGAAGAAAGAAGAAGAAGAAGGAGAAAGTGGAAATAAGTGAAGTGAAGTGAAAGTGTGCTCCGTGACCTAAACAGCGGAGCTAGTGAGAAGAGAGGCGTGTTTCGCGGCCGTACAGCGAAGCGGGTGTACTCCGTGACCTAGTCAGCGGAGCTAGTGTGAAGTGAGGCGTGTTTCGCGGCCATTCAGCGAAAAGAAGAGCATACTTGGAGTCCGTGTCAGCAAGTCCCGCATCGAAGCCCTGAGACTCAATCGTCCGTGAAACTAAATAAAGGCATCTTAATTCCAACGAGTTTATTTCCTTTGCACGACTTATGTCCAAAAAGAAAAATGTACAATCGCATAATAATACCCAACTAGAGAAATGCCAAATCTGAAATAAGTCAAAAAAAATACGCCAAACTGTAAAAACGACCAATTCTTTCCAATCCCGTACCCGCTCTCGCGACAATAGATTTACATTCTTAAATCTTAAATAAAAACTAAACGAGAAAATGAACTGCAACCTCAAGTTAGATGGTTAAATTCAAAAGGATGACTAAGCAGAACGACGGAGAGAGTGCTGGCATTTTTCAATAGGTACTCTAAACATCGCTTAAATATTTTATGATGTTCATTAACTATCAAATTACATTTCTGACGTGTGTAAATAACTGACAACGTAAGACAGACTGTCAATATAGCTGATCCTTGTCAACCGCAAGAACTCAAATATTATTTGTGAGCAGCTGTTGACTTTATTGGAGGGTCGTCGATAAATTAAAGTTTTAATTGAGTTAAAGGTTACTATTCTAATAGAAAATCTAATATAGAATGGAATTTCTGTATTCTAATCTTCATTATGAAACTGGGTGTAAATATAAAAATTATCCATATGCTGGCATGCCTTCTCAAGTCTATCTGATGTCGTCACCTCAAGGATTTGAAATACTTTCTATATGGGCTCCTGGGCCTACCGGACGACCTGTGTTTCTTTCTCTCTAGTTCATACTTTTGCCCGTAGTAATAGTCTCCCATGCCGGCAAACTGTAATTTTAATCGTATTGACTTCACCGAAGTGATTGCGTTGTAAGCGAATCACTAATTGCCAGTATATTATGATTTACGAAGATGAGAATTATAATCCAGGACAGTTCAGATGATTCCCTTTGTGTAGTATTTACCTGACTGCCGCAGTGAGATATGGTCAAATTGCATTTATACCTAAACATAAAAAATTGACGATGAATAAGGTAAAACAGCATATTCTTGTTACTTCCTTAAAATTTCTAATTAGGATTCATAACAACAATTATTTTTCAATAACATGTTTGAATGTTATTACGTGAAGTTTTATGCGAAATGTGACGTTGAGTGACATGATCCACTGAGTTGGTCTTAAGGGCAGATATATCCAGAGCTGAAAATGAAGTAAATGAAATTTTTTATTTTTTGGAGAAGCCAAATGCATAGAAATACTTGATGGAAATTAATAATCGAGTCAATGGCAAAAGTGGCTGAACACTAAAACATTTAAAAACCTTTTTTACATGGGAACACACGAGCCAATATCTAGTTTTATGATCCCCAGTGGACGAAGTTAATATATTCGATGTGTAATTTATTATTTTATGAAAGGCTTAAGAGCTAATGGGATTCATAAATTAGAATTTGTTAAACTACATTTCTCGTTGACGGTACAATAATGTATATACACTTTGTAGTCAAGATAAATGATGTAGTTTATTTATTTTGGAAATTAAGATGAGAAACTTGATGTTTATTGAAGTGTTTTTTATTGTAAGCAGAACAGGTGAATTCAATTTACCCCAAGTATGTCTTTATTGTATCTTCTACTTTGAATGGTTTAAGCTACTATTTCATAAACTACTTCTGACCCGGCAAACTTAATTTGGGCAGATAAATTATTCATTAAAGAAATCGAACGTAAATATAAAAATGCAAAATGAAATATCTAATTGATGCGACAATTCATGTAAGAAGTTACTTGTCCAGTGTACTACAAGTAACATAGACAATATTGTCTATGCATAAGTATTTATATTATATTATTTTATTTTTAAGTGTGTTTATATTTATAATTATGTAATTATAAAAATATCAATAGAACGCCAACAAATACCGAGCACTCCATCTAATATTTCCAGCCTTAAATTGCCTGGTAGAAATTGTGTTGTACCTACTGTTCTTTTCTTTTAAATTTCTGTAGCGTGATTATGTAATTGGCGTACAATTAAGTATATAATAATAAATTATAATGTTCATACAAAAACACTTGCATAGATGCAACCTATGATTTGGTGTATTATTCGATGTTGTAAATACGAGTATATATTCTCAAAATTACTTTAAAAAGATGTAAATTGCTGTAAGTACAAAGACACAATACGAATTGAATACCGCCACAATGGTATATTTTCTAAACTTTCAATAGTTATGATAATTATGATGTGAAATGATATGATGTGACATTAAGATGTGTTGCCATTCTGTATATCACAATATATATGAACCAAAGCAGTTTGTACGTAGTCAAACGTACAAGCAATTTTGCTTCATATTAGGTATTACGTAACAGGGGTGTGTGTTGGGTAACCTCCTCGAGTGTCGTTCCGATTCCGATCCCGCTGCAGTCCGGGGGAAACGGAATCGGAGCAGCCAGTACACCCTGGGCGGCGGTCAATGGCTTCCCCTTCATGGGGTTGGCATCGATCGTCGGCTAATACCCAACGTGGCGGGAACACATCGCTCTCCATACTCCTCTGCTTTCAGAGGAGACAGGATGAGCGATGGTGTTTGTGGCTGAGGCCACCATAGGGTCCTGGGGGATCCAGGGGCGGGTTGGCCCACTGCTAACGCAGGGGCCGACGGGCACTTGTGCCGCCGCCGGTGAGAGAGGACTAGCCATCCTCTCGCGTTCCGTAATCGGCAGGTGATCAGCAAAGACCTGACTGGTGGCTCCAGAAGGGTACGCTGTGAACTTGCTGACCGGAGGACTTGCCTTTATTGGCCGGCCCACGACATACGAAAAGTCTATAACACCCGACAGCGAAGTCGTAAAAACCTATGGATACCAGCCGACCTCCATAGTATATAGGCTTATCCAGGTGCAGGGGGCTCCACCTGGATGGACCACCTTTCCCCCATACTCGTGGGATAAGCTATGGACACAAACATAAATATCACATATAATAATGATCGATTAAACAAAAACAAAAACGGCATGAACACGGACATCGAGAATGACGGAGTCTGCGAGAAAGTCGCGCAGCACTCAGGCGTGGAGGGGACGCCAAACACCTCGGCGGTGTCGGAGAAATTCAACACCGCGGTCTCTGATGGAGAAACTCCAGCAAGTGACCGCGTCTTTCCGGGGGTCTCCGAACCCCGATCAGGAGGCGATGCTGCACATTGTGCTCGGCATCGCCTCCGAAAATGAGGCCCTCGCGGCGCAGCTGGCCGAGTCCCGTCGGGAGACGGCTCGACTAGCTGCAGCCGTCGAGGAGCTGAGGAGAGGGATGGCGAGCCCGACTCAACCGGCGCAACCGGTGAAGCGAGCGCAACCGGCGGAGCCGGCGCGCGTGACTCGCTCGTCCGCGAGGCAGTTGGCGCAGCAGGCGCTGTCGGCGCAGCTGGAGCGGCCTGTGCAACCTGTGCCGGCTCGGCCAGCACCGCAGAGAGTACCACCGGCGGAGCCTTGGTTCGCGTACGTGGAGGCGCTAGAGGAGCGTATGATGAGTCGGATGGAGGCCCTAATGGTATGCCCTAGGTCGGATAACACTGGGACTCCGATCGGCTTTGACCGCCAATCTTAGCGACCTTAACGTGTTGTTGGGGATCAAATCATTCCTCTCCGCGTTCTTGGAGACCGGTGTTCGTTTTGAACTCTTCAGTATCCAGCGGGTGTGTACGAGTAGCTACTTAGTACTTTAATTTCGAACAAATCTCCTAAATATAAATACTAAACTTAATACAGTTATCTTTACACAAATTATTGTCACTAAAAACCCTCAGTAAAATTCAATTTGATCTTTTGAATGAAAATATTCGAATAGAAATATCTAGCACCTGTTTGGTATTTTTATCTGAAATTGAAATCCTAACTGGTTGCCGCCTATAGCTAGCTACACTCTAATTGAAGTTAGGATAAAGTTGCGATCTTTTTTGAAGTGGAATTGACATGACATGCTTTGAGGATATGTAGAATGAGTTTAATCAAGTTTTATAATAAATTTGATTCTGAGTATAAACTTCTGAAGTTCGTTGCTCTGAAGACTGTTCAGATACAGATATAGATCGGAAAACGAGAACATCTCGGAAGCCTTATCTTCGGAGCCCGGAGTCTGCTCGGTAAAGTCATAAATATGTATAGCATCAAAATTAAACTGTGTAAATAGTTTATAATGATATTCCACCTATTAACATATAGAAATTATGGATAAAAATAATATTCGCGAAATTGAATCATTGAGATTTAATTAACTCGTATTTTCCTTAACCAATGTTATGCAAATGGTACGTTGTCGTTTATGCAAACGGAGAGAATTGTTTTGAATTCGAAATAAAGGTGGCATCTGAATGAGAATTCAAATCATATTGCACTTTAAATTGTTTGGTGAATGGTCAGGAGCCACACGTACTACTAAACATATTATACATTCTTGATGTTTTTGTGGTAAAAACCCTTTTGGTAAAGTCATCATCGGTAATAGCTTAACAAATTCCAAATAATCGATCAACTAAGTTCTAAAATTTGACATTAAATAAAAACATTTTTTTCGAATTTGTCCTTTGAAAATAGAAAAATAATTATATACTTATTGATTAACTGGTAAAGTTAGTGTTCAGCATCTTTTGAGGGCAACTGTACAACTAACAGGTGTAAGTTGGTTCATCGCAGGAGGTTATTTTTGGTTGGACCTTAGGTTAGATGAACTTAGTGAGGAAAATAATCTCGGCGTACATTAGAAAAAAATCGGTTAGTAAATTAATTTCACGGTTTAGTTTTATGTTAGGTTAGATTAGACGGTCCAAACGAAGCTCGTGACAATATGATAGCCTACAGGGCTATTTTCCCGTTACACAACAACGAAAATAAATGTAATAATTTGTAATTAAATGATATCTACCTGAGGTTGCGTTTAAAATTTACTGCTAGGATTACCACCTATTAATCATTGTATAAACAGCTATAGTATAATATTTACTCGACATAAAGAAAAACATGAGGAAGCCGGATCTAACGACAAATAAAAAAAAATATTTTGGGTACATTTTGTTGACTGTTAATATTATCTCCATAGTGACGTAGAGGTACACTTTTACCTCTACGTCACTATGGAGATAATATGAAACACAAAAGATGTTCGACTGGTGAATATTCAAGGCCCACTTCCTTTTTGCGAGCAGAAACCCTCGTCGGTCTTCACCGGAGCCGGTTATAACCGCAACGTGTTTCGTCACATCAGCCTGTGTGGGCAGGGAGTCTGGTGTGCCTAGCCCCTTTGCAATTTGCACTGAAATTTATCGTGTATTCCTCATGTTCCTAATCGGATGGTGTAAAATCATTGATTTACAGCTATTTGATAAAGATAACATTGGCATCTTACTCTCTTTCATAACCTCACGAATTTGGGTTAAGTACTTAAAACAGATAGAGTAATAGCCACCTGTTTTTAACATAAATAATTTTAAAATACAAAATACAACAAAAAAAGATGTTTTAAAAATATTAAACATATTATCTATTTTTGCTATCCTTTCTTTTAAATTGTGTTCTAATTTCAACTAAAATGCGGAAGAAAATTGTAGAGCACTTTAGTCGTAGTTGCTTTGAGAACTTCAATGATCGCATTATGTTAAACTCACTCATTGTACTCTTAACATGAGATGACCATTCTACATAGACCTATCTCCTTATTGTACTCTCTCTAGTTAATAAACTATTTGGATATATTCCACAGCTCTTTTGAATTGGTCATTGAAGTCTTAGGTTAAAATAAAATAGGAACTGTCGTTTATACTAGTGCTGACTAGATAGTATTTATTTTCAAGAATCAGTTCAAGGTCTAGGTTTTAAGGTATATTATAGCACCAAAGTTTTGTAGGTATTGACATTCGCATTTCGATTGATTTTATGGTCAAACACTTGTAGCTATGCAAACTAAATTAGCTTTATAAAAACTAAATTATAACAACACTCTGAACGTATTGGATTGAACTCTATATTAAATCCTCAAGATGTTCGGAACCTCACTCAAGAATAAGGCTCTGGTGTAGGTTTTCCTTTCCGGGTTGAGATTCCCCGCAGTCGCCTCCGTAAAAGTCATAATAAACTCAATTATAAGTAGGAGTAGGAGAGCGGTACCCGGGCCCCAGAATACAAGATTGGGATGCAACCGGGATTGCACTGGCTGGTAATACTTATGCCATGATCGTGTTGATTCCCGTAAACATAAACGCACTTTTATGCACTTAAACTCTACATTTGTGTGCTTGATTCTTCGGCAAAAGAGGCCAACCCATTCGCCACTTCAACTTGTTAATTCCATGAGCTATGTCAGTAACTTTCGTTCTTTGTCAGATGACCTCAATACAAATTTTATTCTCCATAGAAACTCCAAGCATTGCTCGCTTCACAGCATAAAGTACTCGTAGATACCGATATTAAACTACTCTGTGCTACCAAGCACTATCTCTTTAATACATTTAAAAATGACAACTCCAGTCTATCAGGTGGGCGACAATATCATTTGAAATATCAAAATTTGATAGAAATATTATACACGTTATAATCATAATAGATTTTTCTACTGTGCGAAAAATCATGGTTGAAACGTTTCTCGTTACGAGGAAATAAATTAAGTCATACGTTCGATTTGCAAATAAAACGACTGACAGATTTCAATATTGCTATTTTCATTTTTGTTCGGATATAAGAAATTGAATTTGATGACTTTCAAATCGATTGTATAAAGCCAGTTTTAGACTGCTCAGTCATTTTTGTTTTCGTTGGAATGTTTTTTTTAATGTATTTTCCCCGATTACTCGAAGAATCTCGTATTTTTGACTTTTGAATTAAATCTTCTTGTTTTTGTAGTCGGTTTTATTTTTTTTGTGAAAATTTCACTTATATTTTTAAAGCCATTGCTATAATCTTTTTATGATGATGACAATTGTTATTGCTATCATCGTCATCGTCTTCTATAATCCGGCCGCGGGATTCCCAGTTGCTGATTTCTCCTTCTCCTGCTTGAGATTCAGCTTATGCGACTTTTATAGGTGTAACTGCCGTCTGACCGCAATTATGAGCAAAGTACTCAAGCCATCATAATTAGCACATAATATTTAGCCCTACATCCATCGGGTATAATGTACATTTCAAATGGTGAAATAATTTTTCCAATAAGTGCAGTTGTTCCGAAGATTACCCCAAACATATAAACAAACTTACAAAAGTCGGCCTCTCCTTTTATAATATTAGTTCAGATGCCAAAATACAAATTCAATATTAAAATGGAATGAGGCTGGCAGTTAGTTTCTGTTTCATATTACACAACGTCTGGTGTGAAGTTCATAGAAGGCTTATATAACTAGGGCTACCTCTTTAACATTTGAAAAAACAATAATAAATTATGTTTATTGACAGTTGTCCTGTTTGAGAAGCCAACTTGTACCTTGGGATTCTAATTATTTTTTATTGAGATCAATTATACATATGTAGTTTTTTGTTAATATTTTTTTCTTGTGTATGGATATATAGTTTCGCTATGTTTACTATTCCATTAGAGAAGCAGTGAGCGTTTCACTTTATGAGGCACTTTGGTTTGCACTTGGATTTTATCCTAATGCAAAATTGGAAGTGTTTTGAAAGGTAAAAGTTTCATGGAAGAATTTGTCAGAGTTGAAGTCAGAGTCACGTTTTTATAACTTGTACTGTAACAATAGGAGACTGAGTCCTTAAATTCCAAAAATAATAATATTAACAGTATGTAAATTATTCCACTTGCATAAAAGACATTTCATATTAATTAATATTTTCATATTTTTAAAATTATTGCTTCATTTTACATAATAAGGAACTATCAGCCTCTCGTTCATTTTTGTTACAAATTTCCTTATATTATATTCCCCTAACCTGTAATTTTGTTAAATTAATTGTAAATTTCACGAAAAAAACAAAGAATAAAAAAATCCGGAAAAAGTGCAAATCGAACTCGTACGCCGAGGGTACATACTTACCCATTATACCGCCATAATAAAAACGGTACAATTTTATTGATTGCTTAGTGTTAAGTGTCCATAGCACAAGTAAAGAGAAAATTCCCAAAAATAAAAAAAGTTGATCATCCTTCTGGAATGTCCTGGACTGGTGGAATAAGGCATGCTTCGGTACACTTTCATATTTCTACATACATTTACTCACACTTTCTTTTCTCCAGGGTAAGCATTTCTCTACTAGGACTAACTCTTTCATATAAAGAGCACGGTGCACCCGTAACCAGGGGCTTGAACGAAAAGTTAAACAAAGCCCTGATATAGGCACCACGGTGACCTCTCCTACCGGATGTGCCAGATATTTACCGGACACGGGTGCTTCGGTAAGTATCTATGGCGCATTCACCGGGAGACAACGCCGCAGTGCCAGCACCACACTTCGGTGGAGTGCCCTGCGTGGGCGAGTTAACGCCGGGATCTCGTTGCGGTTCTGGGCGTGGATGTTCTCTCGTTGGAGACCATGGTGAGGGCCATGGTCTGGCACGCAGCCGCCTCTTTCTGCGAGCAGGTAGTGCGCGCGAAAGATACGGCGGAGAGGGAGCGGGAGAGAACCCTGCCCCCCGAGTTCCGCAGTCGGTATTCCCGGGCGTAGACGAGTCTGCGGCGTCCTCGCCGCAGACTCGTCTACGCCCGGGACTACCGACCTCCATGATCGGGGCCTGAGGAAGGCAGTTGGCCGACTCGTCGTCCTTACAGAAGCAGGCCGTGGCGGAGGTGTGTCGTGGGTGTCCTACACACGCCTGCCAACTCACCGACGCGGGACAAAACCTGACCCCACCTGGCGAGGCCGCGGTGGCGGCCAAAGTCCGCCGGTAACCCTGGGGTTATCCGTTCGAGGGCTTACCCGGGGCGCCCGGCAATGGACACTTGGGAAGGACACCGTGTGGTTTTAGTGGGTCCGATTCCGACACGCCCACCCCATCGTCGGCACCAATGGGGTGAAGCCCGTGGGGTTTCAACACGTTAAAAAAAAAGCCCTGATGTAGATTTCAACAATTTTGTCTTATTTTATAGCCCAACCCTAGCACAGCTTAAACAAAACTGTCGTTGGCTTAAACTGTAGCGCTTTGAGCCAAAATAAACAACCCAGTGTTTCGAAACGAGGAATTTTCAACAACAAACACTTATAAATGAAGCTGCACGTTGCTACTGCAAAGCTCAGTTTCATAATTTTTTTTACTTTTTAATTAACGTTCGTATACGTCAGACTTACCTCAAGCAGAGGGGACTATTATTGCCACATTTGCTGATGATACCGCAATCTTAGCCAGTGATAAAGATCCTGCCACTGCCTCTGAAATGCTTCAAAAAGGCCTGAATAATGTGTCCAGCTGGCTGCAGCGGTAGAGAATTAGAGCTAGTGAGGCAAAGTCAACTCACATCACATTCACACTTCGGAAAGGGAACTGCCCTTCTGTACGGTTGGGAGCCACTACACTGCCTCACCAGGACTCTGTACGATACCTAGGCCTACACCTCGACCGACGATTAACATGGGCGCAACACATAAAAATGAAGCGAGATGAGCTCAAGATACGCTATACCAACTTGCTATGGCTCCTCGGTAGAAATAGTAAACTATCCCTCAACAATAAGCTCTTAATTTATAAGTCAGTACTGAAACCTGTCTGGCTGTATGGTATCCAGCTATGGGGAAGTGCATGCAACTCAAATATAACAATGCTCCAACGCATGCAAAATATAATACTTCGCACGATTTCCAACGTTCCTTGGTTCACCACTGTAGTATGTAGGTAGTGTTATAACGGTTCTCGAGTAACTACCCTCTCGAGGCAGTGAATAAATGGCGATAGCTGTGATCGGGTCGTTTCACTCAGCTCCCTGTTTTCCCTAAATATTTACGGATATTACATCTGGCGACGAGGCAGCGTGTTGATAATCGATTAACATAGCTAAAACGAACCCAGTGCAATGTCGTCGGTTCTAGATAGTGTACCAGTGTTTGATTGTAAAAGTGATGAGTGGCGGGTGCACGTTGCACAGCTCGGAAATTTCTTTCTCGGGAACGGAATCGACAGTACCTCGGATCCCACGGGAAGTAAAAGGCGTGCTATTTTGTTGAATTGCATGTCGCAAGATTCGTATCGACTGACACGCGATTTGCTACACCCAGTTGCTCCTGAAACAGCCACGTATCAACTTATACTTGATACTCTCAGCGCACATTTTGAACCCAAAAAGTGTATTTACGCTGAAAGAGCCAAGTTTTACGATGCAAAGAAAGTACCGCATGAGTCGCTCATGGATTATGCGGCTCGTCTTCGTGGGTTAGCGTCCGGATGTACATTCGGCTCAGCGCTGGAAATGAGCTTGAGCGACCGGTTCGTGATGGGTGTCGACTCGGCAGCAGTACGAGAAAAGTTGTACCGCCAAGATCCAGTTAACATGGAGCTAAATAAGGCTTTGGATATAGCTATTGCGGCAGAAAGTGCTCAAAAAGTCGCGGGCGAAACGGTGGTTAAACAGGAGCCGCTCCTACACTTTGGCGCGGGCGCGGGGGTCTCGCGACGCGGCAGCGGGCGCGCGCGGGGCGGGGGCGCGCCAGGCGGCGCCGGCGCTCCGCGGTGCGGCGTGTGCGGCGCGAGGTCGCATGCGGCCATAGAGTGTGGGTACCGTCATCTCGCGTGTGACAATTGTGGGGTCAAGGGCCATTTGAAACGAGTGTGTACGGCTAAAAATAGTGAAAGTTCGTCTCGTAGCAGTGGTTCGAAGGTGTTGCGTAGTCATTATATTTATGAGGGCAGTGATAGTGATGAGCCCGAGTGCATAAATAATATCAGGTGCACCGATGAAAAACCCATCATGATTGAGGTGGGCGCACTCGGACGCGCGCTCGGCATGGAGGTGGACTCGGGCAGCGGTGTGTCCGCGCTGCCGGCGGCGGTGTGGCTCAGGTACTTTTCTAGCCACACGGAGCTCGGTGAGTCATCCAAAACCTTGCGTACTTACGGCGGGTCGATTGTCAAACCGATTGGTATGTGCGAAATTCCAGTTACCTATAACGGTATTACGAAAAACATTATGTTTTTTATTGTGGAGAATGGGCCCGTTCCTTTGTTGGGCAGAGATTTTATGTCTAAATTTAATTTTGCACTTGTCCCTTTGAACTATAGTGCGCCGGAACAAAATGAACAATTATTTAGCAAGTACAGCTCACTATTTGCAGGCGATCTTGGCACATTTAACAAGTACAAACTGTCACTTCATTTAAAAGAGGGTTCCACCCCCCGTTTTTTCAAGGCCCGACCAGTGCCATTCGCCCTACGAGACAAAGTAGGTGCTGAGTTAGATAGGTTGGTGCGCGATGGTATATTAAAACCGGTTTCCTATTCGAAGTATGCGTCACCGATAGTAGCCGTATTGAAGAAAAACAACGAAGTTCGTATTTGTGGCGATTACTCCGTCTCAATTAATAGGGATTTGAAGATCGATTCTTACCCATTGCCTAAAATCAACGAACTGTGTGCCTCGTTGCACAACTGTCGTTTTTTTAGCAAAATTGATCTTTCAAATTCTTATAATCAGTTTATGCTGGATGATCGATCGCAGGAATACACCTGTATAAACACGCACAAGGGTCTGTTTGTGTACACGAGGTTAGGGTTTGGCTTAGCCAATGCGCCAGCGCTGTTCCAGCGCGCGATGGTACAGCTGCTGCTGGGCATAGAGGGCGTACAATGTTTCCTGGATGACGTTTTGATAAGCGCCCCCACCCCGGGGCTCCATTGGGAGCGTGTTGATCAGGTCATGCGAAGGATTCAAGATGCTGGGCTCAGGCTACAGCGCGCCAAGTGCTTGTTTTTCCAGGACAAGGTGGAATACCTGGGATACGTGATCGATCAACATGGAGTGCATAAGAGCCCTGAAAAAGTAAAAGCCATTGTTGAAGCCAAAAAACCGGAAAATGCCAAGCAGCTTAAATCCTTTTTAGGTATTGTTAACTTTTATCGCAGTTTTATACCGCAAGCGGCGACAATGTTAGAACCATTACACGGGTTGTTAAGGAAGGACGTACCGTGGCAGTGGGAAGCACAGCATCAAAAGGCGTTTGATGCTGTAAAGAGAGAGCTTGCGTCTGGTCGCGTGCTGGCGCACTGGGAGCCGCAGCAGCAGCTGGTGCTGACGGTGGACACGGGCCCGGCCGGGCTGGGCGCCGTGCTGGCCGTGCGCTGCCCCAGCGGCGCCGAGCGCCCGCTCTCGTACTCGGCGAGAGCGCTCAGTAAGAGCGAGCGTGCTTATAGTCAGATCATGAAGGAGGCTACGGCAATTATATATGGTGTTAAAAAGTACCACCAATATCTGTATGGCCGCGAGCGCCCCTTCATTCTTAGGACTGATCACAAGCCCCTTATGTCAATTTTTTCGCCAGACAAGGGCGTTCCGCAAATGACTGAGGCTAGGCTACAGCGCTACGCGTTGTTCTTGGGGGCTTACAACTACAGAATAGAGTTTGTCAGCAGTGAAAATAACGTAGCTGACTACTTGAGCCGGCACCCGGTGGACGCGTCACCGCCCCCGAGCGAGGTCGCCGCGGGCAGCTACGTCCACGCACTGGCTACGGCCGGCGCGCCGCTGCCGGCCTCGCTCGATGAGTTGCAGGCAGCCGTAACCGATGACCAAGTCCTATCCGAAGTTATTCGGTTCATAGACCACGGCTGGCCAAGAAGGGTACGGGATGAAGTGCTACCATACCGACGGTGCCAACATGAACTGCATGTAGACAATGGGTGTTTGATGCGAGGGCACCGCGTTATTGTTCCTGCTATTTTTAGACCGGCCGTTTTACAGGAACTTCACGCAGCCCACCTCGGCGTAGTAAAAATGAAATTATTGGCTAGGGAGCGCTGTTGGTACCCGGGTATCGATCGTGACTTAGAGAGCCTCGCGGCTAATTGTGACAGGTGCATTTCGTTGAGAGCGGCCCCCGCGAGAGCTGCTATGGAGTCTTGGGTTTTTGAAAGGATACACATAGATTTTCTTGGTCCTTTCCAAGGAAAAACCTATATGGTATTAGTTGACGCGCGGAGTAAATGGTTAGAATGCGTCGAGATGCCAACCCTTACAACTCAAGCCCTGATAGATAAGCTGCTAAAAATTATTTCACGATTTGGGTTGCCCACCTCGATAGTGACCGATAATGCGAAAACGTTTGTATCGTCGGAATTCGTAAAATTTTGCACAGACTCGGGAATAACGCATATTCTGTCACCCCCTTACTCACCGCAAAGTAACGGACTCGCTGAGAATGCCGTCAAAACATGCAAACGATTTATTACTAATGCTATAAAAGATGGCCCGGTAAAAGAAATATCTAAAAGGTTAGATCAGTACCTGTTCCATTACCGGAACACGCCGCACTGCACCACTGGAGTGTCGCCTGCCGCTCTCGTGTTCGGTAGGAACATTAGATGTAAGTTAGATTTAGTCACTGTGAATGCGCCTTATCCAAATAAACAGCTGTTAGAGGTGCCAGAGCGAGTGCGATCAAATCAAGCTAGGCAAAGGGCGTATTTCGGTGGTCAGGAAAGAAATTTCAAAGTTAACGATAAGGTCTGGATTAAAGACTACAGGTCCAATCCTAAAAAACCAACATGGATAGGACGAGTCATGAGTCGCGTAGGCAGGGTTCTCTATGACGTAAGCATTCCCGGTTCCGACATCGTTTGGAGGCGCCACGCGAATCAACTACTGAACGCTAACTCCTATAGTGGTAGAGGTCCAATATGGACGCATGATGATGATGCGCAGCCGACTGCAGTGGCGCCGGGCGGTTCCCCCGGCGCGGTGACGGCGCCCGAGCGGGCCGGTTCGCCCCCTGCGAGCGGTGAGCCGCGTACCCCTCCCCGCCCCGCGCCCGAGGAAGATGACTCGTTTGAGACGCCTCCCAGCGATGGAGGTAGACCTAGGGTCCCTACTCCAGCTTCGGCTAGGGCGGAAAAGCCGCCTACACTTCGCACTCGGTCTGGCCGCGAAGTCATCCCACCAAAAAGATTATTATTGTGAGCTTAGATCAACGCATTATAATTAAATGAAAAGATTATGGTCATGGAGAGGTGTTATGATTAGGTTAAATCATAACTTGTTTTGCTATTGTGGTGGAGGGATAATTTATGTTGCATATAAGTATAATACAGTTTAAGTGTAAACCTTATTTTAAAATATTACCTATTAATTAGCTGCCATTGTTGTCTTAAAATTAGTGTGGAGGAATGTAGTATGTAGGTAGTGTTATAACGGTTCTCGAGTAACTACCCTCTCGAGGCAGTGAATAAATGGCGATAGCTGTGATCGGGTCGTTTCACTCAGCTCCCTGTTTTCCCTAAATATTTACGGATATTACAACCACCAATAAGGAAATTCACGAGCAACTCAACACAAGATTACGAGTGTAAAGGAGGAAATTTCAAGGACAAGAGAGCAATACGAACAAAGACTCAAAAGCCATCCTAATGCACTGGCAACAAAGCTACTAACACCTAGCTACAACAAGCGCCTCAAGAGAAAAGATGTTGTCTCTTGTTCCGAATAGGGAGTTGATGTCCTCGCTGGAGGACACGCTCTGAAAAGTGAAACCTTCCACCACATCCGCTAAAAGCCAGAGGCTGATCGCAGATATAAATTGAATCACAAAAAAAAGAAAAAAAAAAATTAACGTTCGTACTAAATACTACATTGTTGAACGTTACGATAATTGATTTATATACTTACTTTATTGTAGTCGACCTCAGAAGTTGCTTTGTAATAAATCTAAAATGTTATTGATGTATAAGATCACATTCAATATTTTTAAATTATAGTTTGAAATTAATTATCTATAACAATAACTCAGTTTACAATTATTAAATTAAATGAGGTATATTTTGTAGCAGGTTTACAAATAATACAGCCAATTTAGCAATTTTATAGAATGATCCAAAATATTCTCAGAATTTGATCATGAAAGAATTTAATTCAGCTGCTATAAATTGCCTCAATTTCTGTAAGCATTACAAATGTATGAGATGTTATTATATTTTTTCCAGTTTTGTTTCATTTTCTTTTTCTACAGCTGTTTTGCAGCAATCCTACTGATATTATAAATCCTATCCTCTTAATATTATAAATGTGAAAGTTTGCGACGATGCTTGAATATTTGTTAGGTACTCAATTATGCTCAAATAATTGAACAGATCTGGCTGAAATTTGGCACAGGGATAGATTAAAGTCTGAAATAATACATGGTTTTAGTCGGTTCAAGCCGGACATAACCGCCACCGCGAGCTGGCGGTGGGGGGGGGGCAGGTGGGCCCCTCTTTCGTGCAAAAAATACATATGATTTGCACAAAACAGGGCGGCCCGCACGCACGAGGCAACGGACGGCCTTAAGTAGGCTCATGAAATAAAATTTAGCCATTGAATTTCCAAATGCAAATATTCACCGTACGTATAATAAATAACGTTTTTGAACTATATCGTATATTACAGATGTGTAATTATGGAATTGAAATTTGAGAACAAATGGTTTATGAAATATTTGTCAGCTTTTAGGGTTCCGTACACAAACGGTAAAACGAGCCCTATTACTAAGACTCCGCAGTCCGTCGGTTCGTCTGTCACCAGGCTGGATCTCATGAACCGTGATAGCTAGATAGTTCAAATTTTCACAAATTACGTATTTCTGTTGCTGCTATAACAAAAAATACTAAAATTAGAATAAAATAAATATTTAAGGGGGCTCCCATACAAGAAACGTGATTTTTTGCCGTTTTGGCTCGATATTAATGACAGCAACAGCTTAACAACTTAATTCACAGAATAATTAGTGGTATATTCACTTCAAAAATAAATAGTTAAATTATAATAAAATAAATTAACGGGGGGGTCCCATTGTATAGATAATGGTACGGAACCCTTCGTGCGCGAGTCCGACTAGCACTTGGCCGATTTTTTTCTTAAAGTCCAGTTCTACAACAGTGCAATTTTTTGTTTTAGTTGCTAATCTAAATAGAAAAAAATAGGTTTACGTATTAAACTCATTTGAATCCTCGCATTTTCTTGTTGTATTTACTCAAATCCTACATAATGTTATGTTTTTATTTCTATTAGTAAACTCTGTAACTTCCAACCCACATTCGTATTAATTAACCAGCTATAGGTAAGCATTACTAGGGGTGAGCTCATATCGACAGTGTTGTAAACTATGAATGCAACTCGATTAACCACTATGCCACTGAAGCGGTATCACTGATTGATTTTGAATACGGTACAGATGAAAACGGAAAAGACGAATTCAAATTCATCCTTTATACAACTTCATCTGTAGCTTAAAACAATGAAAAGGAAAAACATTTCAACACAAAGACTCAGGCTAACAGAACCGGTCCAACAAATTCGAAAGTTCTATGGAGGAAGTTTCGCAGAAGCTCGGACAATCTACTTTTTTTTTAAACTTTGGAAACTGCTTGGATGCTGTAAAAATTTAATGAAAAGGTCCAGTTTCATCTATTATGTAATGTGCTTTTATTGACTAAATACAGTTTCAAAATTATTAATAATGAAGAACTGAGCTACTTTTAAGATTAAGAATGATAATATTTTAATCTTAAATATCTCGGGTATATAGAGGCCCCACCGAGTCGCAAGCTGTCCTCACCTGCTAACCGGTACAGCTGCTGATTATCAGACGAGGCTCTGGAGTAGATTTTCCCCTCGGAGGATAAAAAGTTAGCGGACCCCGGGCTCCGAAGTGGAAGACTCCGATATAACCGTAAACAATGTTAAGATGAAGATGATATGAAAATATCAAATTTTTATGCATATGATTATAATTTCTAAACATGTCACAATATTATAGTACACTTATATGACATAGGACCAAAATATAAACCAAAATATATTTGCAAACAAAATATACTACTATTTTATATCACGTAATGAAAAATATTTCTAGAATTTGCGAGTAGATTATAGTCGCTTGTTTAAACACAGTTGGCGCCGTAAGCATGGAATCTATATATTAATAAGTGAAGGGAAAACTTTACATCCCTTATTAGGAAAATTGCACGGACGGAGGAGTGAGAGATATGGCATAGTTATAGCAGGAGGAGAAGTGCAGAATGCTACTATTTTTTTTAAATTATGCATAAAAAATACATTAAATCAATGAATAAAAACATTACACACACACTACCATGCATTTGGTATACACAATCCCATGTTACTCACATAAATGTATACCGCCAATGTCCAATTATGTCATATTTATATTTTTGAACCGTGACGTATATAACTAAATTAAAAAAGAAGCAACGAAGTTTAACTTTCTGAAAACCTCAAAAAATGATCGAATTTCACCCCTCCCACGGGGTCACTAGAACATATAAATTCTACTATTTAAAATATGTATTCTGTGCTTTAAGCCTCAACGTTGATAACAATATATATTTTTACAAAGTATGGAATTGATTACGTAAACAGCGTTATTAAAGCATTATTAGTTTGTATGGAGTTGGGAGTTAATATTTCTTTATTCATAACGAGCTTATTGAAAAATAAACTAATCTTTACATTACCACTATCTACTCTCTATACCAACCAGAGCCATAAAAGTACATTGTAGGGTAATTTTTTTCACGTAAAGCGCTTCATTATATTAACAACAACAGCGCCAGTAGCTGACGGCATATCTAAGGCTACTGAGGCAGACTGAGCGACTATGCATTCACCACGTTTTCCAATAAAGCTTTTCTTCAAATAGCATAATGACAATATATACTTTTACAAAGTACGTTTAATACCGTTTTTACTACTTAGAAATGCCATGTGAGTTCTATAATTTCTTTTAGTTGTGTCAACATTCTTAAAATAAAATAAAGTTACAGATGTATCCAGCTCAAAATTCAGTAACATTGACCGCTCCATTCAGGTCTCCAATTGTGCGGGTATTGAGGCACAGCGACTGGAGGAGGCCTATCGTTCGCAGAGATACACTTCAAACACGGCCACCACTCCCTACATCCATGTAACTCCACTTTACCCCATTTGTCCTGCAGCAGCCGACCAAAGACCTTAATCTATTAAGGAACTTGCAAGCCGTTAAGTATTAGGGACTACTCCCTACAGAAGTAGTACGTTAACGTGCCAACGTGCTATATAGACTATGACAATTTCGGGTGATAGTTTTTAGTATGGTCCTTAGAAACATCTGAGATGTTTCTAAGGACCCTATATTTTTAAGTTATTTTAGGTTACTAAATTCCCATAGTACTTACTATCTTAACCAAGGTACAGTTTCGTCGGCAGACCTTATGACTATAGTATCATGTATCCTTGACAACTCGATATACATAGAACAAATCAGCAATCGTCAGAACATAAAATTTTCATAAAAGTTTTTCTTATTCATGTTTATAGTCTGTACTCTCATTTTGATTTGGCAGACGGCATTAACTTCATTGTCATAATCAAGCAAGCCAACCAGTGAACGAAAAATCAACAAACATGTCGCTAGGTCTACCTACGCCCTTAACCATAAGCTGTTACAACTGTACATTGTACACGTTATGTCTTCATAGAACTATTGCAACGGCATGAGTCATACAGTATTCCATTACGTTTACTCTTGGTACACTTGGCAAATGTAATGAGCTTAACAGTGTTATGTTTTCAGAAAATTACATTTGTGTGTTTATACGACCTTTTCATAAATTTTATGAATTTTCTGTGTTTTGTGTCTTTGTGTTGTTCGTCTGTGTTATGTATGATGAATTGTGGTGATCGGCAAATGGAAGGTTGGAAGCCCCCAGCTAGATAGGCAGACGACCTGAAAAGGGTGGGATAGACTGGATGTGGAAGGTGGAGACTCGGGTGCTATGGCGCACAATAGTAAAGGCCTGTGTCCAGTAATGAACTGCCATAGGCTAATTGATTGATTTATTAGAACAAATATTAAATTAATTATTCTGATCAGTTAATTTTGATACTAGGTTAGAAGATGTTAAACGAACCAACTGCTAAAATATATTAAAATAGTAAATCATGAGTGATTTAGAACTTTAATGACAGAAGTTAAAAACATTACCCTCCCTCGAAACTCTGGTGAAAACATTTTATACTTTCTGGTTTATTACGAAAAATCAGTTCTCAGGATACGAAGCGGATCCACGGCTGACCCAAAACCATTAAAAAAATTTATAAGTATACGTACTTACGGTGACTTAAGATTGTCAATCTTACGTCACCGCAAACCTGAGATATTTTAGTTTAAATTCACAATCTTTTTATACCAAAGTTCGATGCCAAGTATTTTAAATAAAACACGGATATTACAAAAGGGTAATGGGATGAATGGAAAGAAATGGTATGAGTGTAGAGGGCCCTATCCATATCCTCGAGGCCATGCCAACGTTACGACGAGGCTCTGGTGCAGGCTGTCCGCTAAGGGTTGGAAGGTCAAGCGGCAGTCGCTCCCGAAAAAGTCGACATACCAATCAAAAACTTCAAAGTGTGAACTTTGGGCGTAATTGAGAATTTACTATAATGATGATAGAAGGATATTAAAAAACCATGCTATGGACGCGCGAGTCTGCGCGCCGTAGTCTGGTAATAAAGAAAATGATTATACCTTCGTGCTTTTAATAAAAGAACTGTTGACTCTACCCTTTATTGTTGACATCTCTAAAAAGGACCTTAGTCTTGCAGAAATAAAATTAATTTTATTTTGACTTTGATCGTCCTTAACGAGATGATACCGACTTAAATTACAGGGAAAGGAAAGCGATCAATTTTCAGTGTTATATTGCTAAGTACACAGGAAACTTGTAGAATAAAAAAATTAAAACAAAGAATACTGGTTGTTTAGGTGTTTGGTGTGTTGTAGCTAATAATGTCGCCAAAAGTGCTATTTTTACGAACTCGGAGCTGTGATTAAGAATTTTCTAACTGAAAACAAACTACCTTATTCGTGAATGGAACTGAAAATCTCATTCTGTTGTAGTTACTACCCCCATGCCACCAACGACATTTTCTTCCTAAATATGGTCTGAATGTTTAATTTAAGAACGTAAAATATTTTTCTCTCAAGGCTTTCACGGCCGGCATTGCATGTAGAATATACTGCTTCCGGGCTGTTTGGCCGTGGTGCATCGGAAACTAGTATTCCAGAAGTTTCGTCGATCACTGCGGTCGACATCTTCAGTCGTTCAGGTCGGGACGCCGTCGAGTGCGGAGAACCTTCCTCGGCGGCGACTTCACTGCGACTGATGTGGAGGCCCGAGTTACTGGGGTATTTATAGGCGCAGTTGGAGGGAGGAAACGACGTGATCGATCCTGATTGGTTGAGAGCTGCGGAACCGATGCGCTCGATCCTGATTGGTCGAGGCTAAGCAACGGGGTGTGGCCTCCCGATACCAGGGATGGTGTTGGCTTCGTCATGTTTGAATTGTGATGACGCGCGGCTCTCAGCTCTGGGTACCAATCTTTTTGGAGATGAAAACCTTCGTTTTTTCTATTAAATGTATTGGGATGCTTGAATATTTCGATTAAATATAACAAATTTAATTATTATGATTAGTATTCAGTTTTTCACTGATACGTCGACTTATACTTACCAGAAATTATGAACAGTTCATGTACTGATATACTACTTATTCAGTTATATTTTTTTTATTGCACACTTTGCTATTGACTTAATTTTCGAAAATAAATGTAAGTTGAAAAAATATTATTCATTAATTCATCTTAACATTACTATATTTAAAAATATTGCAATGAATAAAACATGAAATACCAACAGTATTGTTTGATTTGTTTTTTAAAGAGTTAAGTTTAAGAGTTATTAATAATCAAAATAAGTTAAATAGGTTGTTTTAGGAGTGGGTTCACGTTGGTAGTGTAATGGACAGGATTCAAACTCTGGACCTGTCGATCATAAAGTCGATTCCTAATCTCTAAGCTACCGTCGCTTTTTTTTCATATTATTAGTACAGTTATAGTTACAGAGTTTCTCAAAGTTACAAACTATTTCTACTTTCTACTATCCGCATACACCTTTAACATAGCTTTGGCGTCACGATTTGAAAAGGGTCTTACATTACTATCCACCTTTAGAAAGTCTTGTGAACCCAAATTTGTACAACTTAAGGATTAATATAAACACTGGTCTATTTAGTACTTGTAGCCATTCCTCAAATAAAATAAAACCGGCCAAGTGCGAGTCGAACTCGTACACCGAGGGTTCCGTAAAATTGACTGTTTTCGCAAGTTTTCCTTTATCTGTACTATAAGACGTTACTTCATACCAAATTTCAAGATTCTAAGTTCACGGGAAGTACCCTGTAGGTTTTGATTGCCGTGCGAGTTTCGAAAATTTGCGGAAATTTGCGGCATAAACGGCTGTATCTTTTGATTGATTTGGCTTAGAAGTTTGATTTTTTCACAGCTCCAAGGGACAGTAGACCTGATTATCAAATATAAATTTCAGTATGATACCTCCACGTGTTCCTAAGAAAAACGGTCTTGACAGACGGACGAACGGATGGACGGACAACGCAGTGATCCTATAAGGGTTCCGTTTTTTCCTTTTGAGGTACGGAACCCTAAAAAGATTAAGAAGTAAGGCACTGGTGAGACAAGGGTATTCAGCATTGTTGCCGAGAAATAAAAAATGAAGGTAACTATAATTAAATATGGTTTCTTCCGATTCTTCACGAGTTTGGACATAGCTGGTATCATTTATATTTCTTTACGCTTTTTTCATTGTGGATTATCCTTGTTATTAGATAGGGGGTGCAGTCAATTGACGGAACGAAGACATATAAAAAAAAATTGGGTTGTTGGTTTTTAATAAAAGCTTGTTTTCGAAAAAGTGTTTTTATGTTAAATTGTTTTACCACTTTCTTTTACCGCTGGTATTAGCATCCTACACGTGGTACGCTTTGGCTAATCTTAATGTTGGCATGTCCTGTTTTTTTTTATACGTGTGGGAAACTCCTTCGCCTCATCGGAGCCAACGATGAAGTGGGTATGTACGACTCCAGCAGACTATAACCGCAAAGTATTCTGTCACATCAGCCTGTGTAGATGGGTGACTCGGTATACTAAATAGATCCCGGCCTTGGTCGTCAACGCGATCCTAGCGTTTTGTTGGGTGATGAATCCCTCTCTCCTCTATAGAATAACACTCGTGGAGATACTACCCGCCACCACGCCACCCTGGGCCTGCTTGAAGAATTGCTTGCCCACGGAAGAATGCGGTAAAAGAAGGCGGTATTCCATGCACTTTCGCTACTGACCATGACCAGCACGGAAGTATGCAGCACGAGAATTACCGCTCAAACAGCTGTCTCGAGGTCACATCGCCGCTCCACCCAAGCTGGGCATCCTGCCAGAGTATGAAGTGATGTGTCTATAGAACGAATCAGAATAGCCGTGTCAATAGTGGCACAAGGGCATTGGTTTCCGGACTGTACGATCCAAGAACTCCCCAAAGCAGCCATGTCCGGTGAGTACCTGCATCAGCGGGTAGAAGAGTAAATACTAGTAAATAAATAAATAATTAATTTACATAATATAGTTTGGTGTTACATTTTTTGTGATTGAAGCCTCCTTTTAAGCAAGTAATGCCTGTATTAGGACACTCCGCTCTACCTTAACTAAACGTACAATTATGTGCATTAATGCAAGTAGGTACTATTAGAACGCGAGGGGGCCATCTCGATACCGGAGATGGCCCAGGTTCAGTCGGGGTGCGAGGGATCTGCCCTATGGGTAACCTTACACCCCGGCGTCTGCAGACCCGAGACGGCGTGCGGTTTAAGTCGGTTCAAGCCCGACATAACCGCCCCCGCTGGCCGGTAATGTAATCATCATATTTATGATGATTATGATTATAGTAACACCAATATGTAGCAGTGTTACTGGTTGGGACAAAAAGTTGCATCCAGTAAAATTGTGTCACAATGCGACTTTATATTCCCACCCAGTAACATCAATATTTTGCAGTGTTACTGGTTGGGAATAAAAAAGTAGGCTTCGAGTAACAGTGACACGCTGGATTTTTTTTTCCCAACCAGTAACAGTGTTACTCGTTTGGGTGTTACTGGTTGAAATCAACCAGATTTCCTTGTCACAAAACCCAATTCGATATTTCGTACTGATATTTAATATATGATAATATACGCATCTAATGTATGTGTATTTTAGATTGTCCAAGAAGGTTGCAAATATTTCTAACTACTTTTATATTTCAATGCTAAATAGTTCTAGTTTTTGTTAAGTTTTTTTTTTGACTAACTCACATCTATTCCCAAAGGGTTAGGTAGAAGCGTATTGGGTGTGTGTTGGGTAACCTCCTCGAGTGTCGCTCCGATTCCGATCCCGCTGCAGTCCGGGGGGAACGGAATCGGAGCGGCCGATACACCCTGGGCGGCGGTCAATGGCTTCCCCTTCACCCCTTCATAGGGTTGGCATTGATCGTCGGCCAATACCCAACGTGGCGGGAACACATCGCTCTCCGTACTCCTCTGCTTTCAGAGGAGACAGGATGAGCGATGCTGTTAGTGGTGAGATGGCCCAGGGTCAGTCGAGGTGCGAGGGACATGCTCTATGGGTAACCTTACACCCCGGCGTCTGAAGACCCGAGACGGCGTGCGGTTTTAGTCGGTGCAAGCCCGGCATAACCGCCCCCGCTGGCCGGCGGGGGGGTATCCGAAGGGATTTCCGCACGATAAAAAAAAAAAAAAAAAAAAAAGGTAGAAGCGTATTAAACAATGACATCTCGCCAGCTATTTATGTCCCTACGTAACAGGGGTGAACCTATCACTTTTTCGATACCGAGTTATTAATAAGCAAGTCCAAACTGAAGAACCCAATAGCACTTTTAGTCTGACTCGGAAGGCAATCACTCACGTACGGCAATTGCAATCGCTTCTACTGCACCAAAGACATAAGTTGTGTTAAACATCTTATTCAAGTATATAAATTTCATTCGACGACAGAACCGTGCACTTTTACTGAGAAATTCTATACATATTCCCATAGCACCTTTAGCTTGGCTCGCCAACTAAACCCTAATATACCACAATCACTGTCGCTTCTACTGTACAACCAATATATAGTTTTTTTTTTTTTTTAACGTGCGGAAATCCCTTCGGATACCCCCCCGCCGGCCAGCGGGGGTGGTTATGTCGTGTCTCGACTAAAACCGCACGGTGTCCTCCCCAAGTGGCCGTTGCCGGGCACCCCGGGTAAGCCCTCGAAAGGATAACCCCAGGGTTGCCGGCGGGCTTTGGCCGCCACCGCGGCCTCGCCTGGTGGGGTCGGGTTTTATCCCGCTTCGGTGAGTTGGCAGGCGTGTGTAGGGCACACACGACACGCCTCCGCCACGGCCTGCTTCTGTAAGGACGGCGAGTCGGCCAACTGCCGTCCTCAGGCCCCGATCATGGAGGTCGGTAGTCCCGGGCGTAGATGAGTCTGCGGCGTCCTCGCCGCAGACTGCGAAACTCGGGGGGCAGGGTTCTCTCCCGCTCCCTCTCCGCCGTCTCTTTCGCGCGCATTACCTGCTCGCAGAAAGAGGCGGCGGCGTGCCACTTGCTCCCGTCGGAGACCACGGCCCTCACCATGGTCTCCAACGAGAGAACGTCCACGCCCAGGACCGCAACGAGATCCCGGCGTTGACTCGCCCACGCAGGGCACTCCACCAACGTGTGGAGCGCCGTGTCTTCGCCAGGATCCTCGCAGTGCTGGCACTGCGGCGTTGTCTCCCGGTGGATGCGCCACAGATACTTACCGAAGCACCCGTGTCCGGTAACCATCTGGCACATCCGGTAGGAGAGGTCCCCATGGTCCCTCTCCAACCACTCCTTCATGATCGGTCTCACCGCCGCAATGGTGGATTCCCCCCACCTTGGGTGCTCAAGTCGCACCCTCCATGTCTCCATGAGTTCCTGGCGGAGCAGGGACCGCTGAGCCCTGATTTCTCGGGGCTCCGGCCTATGGCCCCGCTCCAGCGCCTCCTTGCGCCACTGGTACAGCAGCGCAAGGGCTCTCGCTTCCAGGTCCCATGGAGGGGTCCCGGCTAGGAGACATGCCGCCTCGAACCAATACATAGTTAGTATTAAACTTCTTATTCCCGTTCATAAGTTTCAATCAACGACGTAGGTTGTAAACAACATCAATAGACACATGAACGCAAAATCAATATGTGTTCATTGGAGAGTAATAATTGTTCAGCCAGTCCTTTCCATCATCCGAAATATTGATCAGGCTTTTAAAATAAACCGTAGCATATATGACATTATTAGTTAAGATGCAGTTTGCGTTCTTATACGATCTACATCAGTTCAATTGTTTCTTTGTGGATTAGAAAGTAGCGATTAGAAAAGAGTGGAGGTGAGGTTCTTATCTCGCAGGCTTAACCCATTGCCATGCAAATCTGGTAGCAAACGTAGAAGCAATCATCTTGACGTTCATAAGTGTTACTCTGTAACCTAGATGAATAAAATTGGTGTAAAAGATATAGATGACTAGGTGAGAGGTTTTGGAGGTTTACATCCTTTTTGCGCTTTTTTTTTATCGTGTGGAAACCCCCACGGGCTTAACCCCATCGGTGCCGATGATGGGGTGGGCGTGTCGGAATCGGACCGACTAAAACCACACGGTGTCCTCCCCAAGTGTCCATTGCCGGGCACCCCGGGTTAGCCCTCGAAAGGATACCCCAGCGTTACCGGCGGACTTCGGCCGCCACCGCGGCCTCACCTGGTGGGGTCGAGTTTTATCCCGCGTCGCTGAGTTGGCAGGCGTGTGTAGGACACACACGACACGCCTCCGCCACGGCCTGCTTCTGTAAGGACGGGGAGGCGGCTAACTGCCGTCCTCAGGCCTCGATCATGGAGGTCGGTAGTCCCGGGCGAGTCTGCTGCGTCCTGGCCGCAGACTGCGGAACTCGCGGGGCAGGGTTCTCTTCTGCTCCCTCTCCACCGTCTCTTTCGCGCGCATTACCTGCTCGCAGAAAGAGGCGGCGGCGTGCCACTTGCTCCCGTCGGAGACCACGGCCCTCACCAAGGTCTCCAACGAGAGAACGTCCACGTCCATGACCGCAACGAGATCCCGGCGTTGACTCGCCCACGCAGGGCACTCCACCAACGTGTGTTATGGGTTGTAGAACGCGAAAAACATACTTGTTTACTTTTTAAAAAAAAAAAACATATTATACATAGAAACACATGCATAGACTTCATGCATAAAATATTATTATTTGCACTAATGTGCAGTGTGGGTACGACCCCCCCGATCGTACCCACGCCCCCTGTTGTAGCAGTCGAATGCACTACCGCTACGCCACAGAGGCCGTCATATAATACAATCAAAAGAAATAAAAAATACAGAGTTAGATATACAATTACTATTACTCAGAGAATTTAAAATAACACAAGTACAGATCTCGTTTCTGAAGTTTTGCTTTTACAACTGGTAAAAATGAAACCGTTATACCTATTTCCAAATTACGCTTTATTCGTTTACTTTTTGTTTAGAGCTTTATGTAATGGTGAGGGCCGTAGTGTCCGACGGGAGCAAGTGGCACGCCGCCGCCTCTTTCTGCAAGCAGGTAATGCTCGCGAAAGAGACGGCAGAGAGGTTGCGGGAGAGAACCCGCCGCGAGGACGCCGCAGACTCGTCTACGCCCGGGACTACCGACCTCCATGATCGGGGCCTGAGGACGGCAGTTGGCCGACTCGCCGTCCTTACCGAAGCAGGCCTTGGCGGAGGCGTATCGTGTGTGTCCTACACACGCCTGCCAACTCACCGACGTGGGATAAAACCCGACCCCACCAGGCGAGGCCGTGGTGGCGGCCAAAGTCCGCCGGTAACCCTGGGGTTATCCTTTCGAGGGCTTACCCGGGGTGCCCGGCAATGGACACTTGGGGAGGAGACCGTGTGGTTTTAGTCGGTTCAATTCCGACACGCCCACCCCATCGTCGGCACCGGTGGGGTGAAGCCCGTGGGGGTTTCCACACGCTAAAAAAAAAGAGCTTTATGTATATACTGACAATTGATCTAGCTAACGTTCTCCTAGATAACACTGTATAATATACACATGTTAGTAAAAATAAATCGCCTACTCTAATTCAACACACTTCATCAGTGCAAATACATTTTTTAATCTTCAACATTCTGTTAAAGCAGCACCGACGGCGGTGAGAGTGGAATCATTTGGTTGCGTCTCCACTTTACGTAATGGAATGTAAATGGGACAAATATTTGAAAAAGGTTTTTAAAGACTCTTAGACTGCACTCGGTTCCTCACCGGATTCTGTCTATTTGCTAAGCGATTACTATGAAGTTTATTTACGTGAATTAATTCTTTCTGTGGTTATGAATTTCTGTGTAGTCCATTTTTGCATTTTGAATACAGCAATTGGATTGTACTCGCTGTTAATTTTTAAATAATTAATACTTTGTAGTTCTCAGGTATAGCAGTAAGTTCAACACCTTGCCCTGGAGTTGCATTAGGGAGGCGCTCGTGTATCACGAAGTGCCTCTCTACCTCCGCCGCATAGTCGGGGCGTATTTGACGGAGAGAGCCGTCATCTACCCAACCGTGACCGGTCTCGGTCGGCGTGAAATGTCGTGCGGTGTTCCGCAGGGATCGGTCCTGGGGACGCTCCTGTGGAACATCGGATACGACTGGGTGCTTCGCGGTGAGCTCGTAGGCGGTGCCGCCGTCACGTGCTACGCGGACGACACGCTCGTGACGGCGTGCGAGGCGACGTACCGCGAAGCGACCCGAAAGGCCACGACCGCGGTTGCCCAAGTCGTTAGGCGGATCCGGCGGCTGGGTCTCGAGGTGGCCCTGCATAAAACCGAGGCCCTGTTCTTCCATGGGCCTCGGAGCAGGCCACCCGAGGGATCCAGTCTCATCGTGGGAGGAAATCGCATCGGCATCAAGCCCCAAATGAAATATTTGGGGCTCGTGCTCGACGGCCGATGGGACTTCGGAGAGCACATCCGAAGTCTGGCCCCCAAATTGAAGGGCACAGCTCTTGCTCTGGCTCGGCTGTTGCCCAACATGAGGGGGCCCGATGACTCCTGCAGGAGACTCTACGCGGGGATCGTGCGGTCCATGGCCCTGTATGGGTGCCCAATATGGGCGGAGGCCCTGAGGACCAGAACTGTGCGGATGCTGCGCGCAGCGAGTTTTGGCCATCAGGGTCATCCGAGGGTACCGCACGATCTCCTTCGAGGCGGCGAGTCTCCTTGCCGGAACTCCGCCATGGGACCTGGAAGCGAGAGCCCTTTCGCAACTGTACCAGTGGCGAAAGGAGGCGCGGGAGCAGGGATGGAACCCCGAGCCTCGAGAAATCGAAGCCGTGCAGTCCCAGCTCCGCCAGGCCATGGTGGTGGAGTGGAAGGAACGACTTGGGCAACCAAGCGCAGGGCACGCCGCAATAGCGGCGGTAAGGCCCATCATGGAGGATTGGCTGGAGAGGCGACACGGAAGCCTCTCGTACCGACTGACGCAGGTGATCTCAGGGAAGGGGTGCTTCGGGGACCACCTGCATCGGATCAGGAAGGAGCCAACGCCTGAGTGTCATCACTGCGACGCGAGCGAGGACTCAGGGCTGCACACGCTGGCGGACTGCCCGGCGTGGGAGGCGCCGAGGCGTGAAATCAGGCAGCCATCGGGGTGGGAGTCCTCTCGCTCGGCAGCATGATTGCGGCAATGGTGCGGAGCGCGAGCGCGTGGGCCGCCGCCGCCTCCTGCTGCGAGCATGTAATGCTCGCGAAGGAGGTGGCGGAGCGCACCCGGGAGAGACTTAGAACTCTCCCGGTCCGCCGAGCCCGCAACTTCCTCGCCGCGCGTCGCAGGCAACTCAGGCGCCGGAGGTCGCTTAACGACCTCCGTCCTCCATGAGCGCAGGCCTGGGGGTGGCGGGTGAGGCCACCTGTCACCCCAGCAGAAGCAGGCCGGGACGGTGGGGCGACTAGCGCCCCTCCCCCAAACCGGGGCAAGACGGGGACACCGTGGTTCCCAAACCCGAGGGGGCCATCTCGAAACCGGAGATGGCCCAGGGTCAGTCGGGGTGCGAGGGATATGCTCTATGGGCAACCTTACACCCCGCCGTCTGCAGACCCGAGACGGCGTGCGGTTTTAGTCGGTTCAAGCCCGACATAACCGCCCCCGCTGGCACGCGGGGGGGGTATCCGAAGGGATTTCCGCACGATAAAAAAAAAAAAAAAAAAGGTATAGCAGTAACAGGGGTGTGTGTTGGGTAACCTCCTCGAGTGTCGCTCCGATTCCGATCCCGCTGCAGTCCGGGGGGAACGGAATCGGAGCGGCCGGTACACCTTGGGCGGCGGTCAATGGCTTCCCCTTCACCCCTTCATAGGGTTGGCATTGATCGTCGGCCAATACCCAACGTGGCGGGAACACATCGCTCTCCGTACTCCTCTGCTTTCAGAGGAGACAGGATGAGCGATGCTGTTAGTGGTGAGATGGCCCAGGGTCAGCCGGGGTGCGAGGGATATGCTCTATGGGTAACCTTACACCCCGGCGTCTGAAGACCCGAGACGGCGTGCGGTTTTAGTCGGTGCAAGCCCGACATAACCGCCCCCGCTGACGGGCGGGGGGGTATCCGGAAAAAAAAAAGGTATAGCAGTAACAATAGGTCACTTAACTGTCAAGTCAAAGTTCTATGCAAACTTGTATGAATTTAGATACGAGGTATGAAGTCAAACCTCGTTATTTGTCTTTTTATTGATTTTACTTATTGTATGATATTGTCGGAAGTTTACGCGAATGTCACACATTGAAATAGAACTTTTTAAATTTTACGTTGTACTTTATTGTGGGTACACCAGGTAAAGATAATATATTTTCTAACATAATATATTATAATCTTAGAGGCTACGGAAGCAGTACATTGGGTGGCGTATATCGCTTATAGCGATTTATACCAGGTAACCTTTCGATGGTAATGATGTGTTGATAGGATTGAGGGGTAGTTGTTTCGCATACTATTTGCGAAATAATTAAATATTAGTCAGTGGTGAAGTTATTAAAAAAATGTTTAAATATCATTGTAACATAATATGTTATTGCCGGAGTTAATAACAATTTGGGTAGATGGGTGTTAACTCCAGGACCAGGTAGGTCTAAGTCCTGGTAGCTCAGTTCGTGGCAGTATTTCCTCTAGAAAGGTATTGTCGCGGGATCAAGTTCCGGTCTGAATGTTGACTATTACCAAATTAAATTAACACGAAAAAGTTGGCTTAATAAATGTTTCAAAGATCATTAAAACAATAATACGTTTTTAATCACTTGATCCTGGATGGATCTCTTTTTTTTTCAAAATTCGTCCAATAGAACCGAATGTTTAGCGCCTACTTAATAGCAGAGCCTATAAACGCCTTGCAAAAATGATAGTAGGAAGTTAGTTTGAATTTCAGTAATAATTACTTATATAAAAACCACCCCCGGCGGGGGGTATCCGAAGGGATTTCCGCACGTAAAAAAAAAGCCTTTATGGATTCTTGATATCTGGAATAAATCTTTTAAGGTTCTTGGAGAAGCACCCGGTAATAACAACCTTCACTCTGCCACGATAAACAACTGGAATGCTATACTCGCACTCGTGTTTCCTTCTTCTCACAATCCTGGGTTGTCCGAGGTGAGAACTTCGAATGTCACTGGGACTCAACGCTGAGAAGATTTCATGACCAAGCAGATGTCATTGATTTTAGTTATCTGAATTTATCTGTTTTTTTTTCGAAAACTAACCGAAATTTGAAAATGCCGAGATCTGTTCTCGAATTAAGGGTTTCCAATAAGGAGAATCCCAATTATATTCCCTACTCCTAAGATGCCCCCACCCTTTTTAAATACTACTGCTGGGTTGGAACATTGTATTATAAACAAGTGAACCTTGTGAATCAAGCGGTTGGCGAGTTAACACCACCCAACGAATTTATCAAAATTATGCAAACAATTGTTTCCTCATTCGTGATGAAAACACAGACTATAATAATTAATAAACAGATACCAAAGGACAATATCTAAGAATTAATGGAACGTAAATTTCGTAATAACTAGACCGTCCATTAAAGCTCTCTCATCCACCTCCTATTTAGGAATAAAAGCTAGAATTTAATGATGCCATCTAAAATTCGCTTTTAGTGAATATGTTCACACCGCTGTTATAATTCCGTTGAGAAATTACAAAAAGGTAACAATATATTGAGCCCTGAAAAGTTCGGCATCTGGTAACTACAGAACTTTGATATCGCCAGTAGATTGTGGAGGTTCGATGGCATTAGCGTCACGGAAAATATTTTGCGCTTCATAGTTAGACTGTAAAGCCAACGTCAACTGAGTTTTTTTTTTTTTTTTTTTAAAGAATATTAGTAACCGAAATTACTAATATTCCCCCTAACCCCCCCAGCTAAGCTAAATTGCTTGTGTTAGGAGTGGGTTCACGTCGGTAGTGTAATGGCCAGGATTCGAACCCGGGACCTCTCGATCGTAAGGTCGACTCCTTAACCACTAAGCTACCGACAGTTGTGAAAAGACTCAGAGGATGAATCCTCTCTGATTAAACGAGGCAAGCAAGACGAGAAGAGAAGAGATAAACAAAAATCAGGGTGTATTTATTTACCTTACTTTGTACAATTAGAAGACATGTTTTTGAGACACATACTAGGTGACCCCAAAAGTTTACTTGTATCCATTGAAGAGTAACACTACCCGCTATCTGCCTCCATCCTCAGGTCAGCTCATCACAGAACATGCCTTCACGCCTCGAAGGGGTAGGCAGAGGTGTATTACACACCCACAATTCGCCAGTTATGTTTTTAAGGTCCATATGTAATAGGGGGTCAGCGTATTGCCATCTACACATTACCAAGGCGAACGATAATAAACATTGTTAATACACACATACATACAACTACAAAGAGTTAAAGGTGTCTGCCAGAAGCGACTGGGAATCGAACTCGAGACCTTGTCTCGGCAGTCCGTCACATCATGCATATTATCTGGAAATCACATGCATGCTCCGTACTTCCGTGCTAAATAATATTAGTTTGATACATGTAACATGAACTATAATTCCAGTCTGTGGTTCTATTAAATACACAATGCGTCACTATGTCAACAGGGGTCGGTCCGGATATATTGCTTTCCGGTGCCTATTTTGCATAACGATTCTGAACAAAAAATAATTACTGAAGTAGGAGTGAAACACAGAGCTTTGATATGTTAAGTGACTATAATTTTTCAATTTTATTAATATAGAAAACAAAAGAGTGTTTACAGGTAAGCGTCCGTAGTTTAGTGTCTAAGAAGGAGTCAGTCTTACGGTCGAGAGGTCCCGGATTCGAATCCTGGCCATAACACGACCGACGTGAACCCACTCCTAACACATGCAATTTAGCTTAGCTGAAGCTGTTATCAGAAATACTAGATTACTAATACTCTTTCACAAAAAAAACTGTTAAATATCAGGGTGAATGGGACTCCATCAAGATTTTCGCGGTCAAAATCTCGCCTATTAACCAATATATCAGCTAATTGACGTACCAGGCTCTAGTACAGGCTCTCGGGGCTGTCAGTCAATCGGTAGTCGTTCCTGTAAAACCAGTCCATAAGGAAACTAAGATTGGGAGAAGCCCCGGGCTCCAAAGTGCAAGTTTTGTATGCAACCAGGATTGTTACTCGAATGATGATGATGATGACACAGTTAAATTATCTATCAAGTTTTTATGTCAGAAGATGATGGGGAGGCATACAAATATTTACACAGAGCAGGAATCGAACTCGCGACCTCTGATTTATCAGTCAAACGCTCTACCATCGTGTCATACAGATTGTCTAATAAATTTAGTTGATATCATTCTCCTTCAAATAAAAAATACAAATTAATAATTCATCTATCGAATCGCTAAAAACTTATAAAACAATAAAATTCTGCTTTCGCTAAAACTAATGACCAATTAGTAAGAGTCATTCGTTAATCTCATATTAGTTAAGCATTAAGTATTGGAGGTGATTATTCTCTTCTGATACCAGTTGATTAGTATTCGAACAAATGTTCTTGATTTAATTGATAATTAACATATAGAGAGCTTTTAATTAATCAATAAATAAAATTAAAAACTACAGAATTTTAATATCGAGCGAGAGAAAAAATGTAGTAAGTGAAATTCTGTGAGAGTATATTATAGTAGCAGTGGAGAGAAGAACTCTTTTTTAGCATTAGCATAGTTTTAATATCTCTATTTAATGAAATCTATCTCTACACCAAATTTCGACCAGACACATTCAGCCATTCTGGCGTGAATTTTTTATACATAGGACACGTCAATTTGACTTCACCTCGCCTGATGGTAAGCTGAAGGTAAAGTCTCAGGAAAGAGGGTCATCACCATTACGTGTATACGTACCATGTTAACAATAGTGGCACTCAGCTTGACGGCCCCATCACAAGATGATTGTCGTCGCAGCACCGCGAGACACCCTCCGGTCCCACTAGTGCTGCGACCACAATCCCCCTACCCGGCTATGCACTTGCTGACCCCTGAACGTAATCAAACCGAAATTGGATTACTATGGAGGGTTTTTCGCAATCGTGCACGGTGGTACCCACCCAGCCGAATTTTGTGACAAATTTGTGTAATCAAATTTCTACCACCAGTAAAAAGTAACAAACATCCAAACTTCCGCTCTATAATATTAGTGAGAAGCAATGAATTCCATGTATACTTGACAAGCAGGCTATTTAGATCAAAAATTGTGTCGCGGTTCTTGAGTGAGGTGGAAATTAATTTTGAATTTCGAATTCGGAAAGAGGCGCAGTAACTAGATAAATAAGTTAATGAAATCTGTATAGTCATTAGTCATTTTAATTAAGTATAAATAGAAGTCATTGAGTTATAACAGTTATTGTAATAGTAGTTAATATGCATGAAAAACACGTCGTTAAACTGTATGTACTTTTATAAACGCAACGCAACTAAATCAACCGCTATGAACCGCGCGGTTGGAATAGAAACTCGTCCTACGTGATTTGAATGTTCTTTGTGCTCCTTGAATCCTCTTAGTAACTGAAAAATGGACACTTGGCAGTGAATAAAGAGCACATTACGAGTCAGTTGTAGTAAAATGTGACAAACTATTAATAATCTTACAAGTTTTTGAAGTGAAAAATTCTTTAGACGCGTTGAGCACTTTTTGAATCATGAATCTCGTATCAACCTCATCGTCATCCTTACGACACGTCAAGTCACGCTTTTGCTTTCCTTTCAAAAATGGATTGATGGTTGGATGAATGGAGAGGGAGGTATGCATGATGAAGATTCAAAAAATACACACGTAATTTAAACAATTACGTTACAGTTATACAGTTTTCACTTCTGTCGGCACTCCTGGAGTGCCACTGCTTTTTTTTCTAGGTTCCTGGGGTAGGTGGGAATGAAATTTGAATGTCGAATTTGTAATATGACGCAGAAACTAGATAAATGAGTTAATGAATTTTATCACATATACCATATACCAGCATACCCTGCCGTTTTGTAATTACATTTATATGACAGCTACAAAAAGTTGTGCATTATGGTTGGTCGAGCAGTATCTTTCGCGATACTATGTTTTCGTTCCATACAGCCAATCTAAAATACATAAAATTCATTGAAAGTTACATAAACTACCTATAAACAAAGATATCGATCTAAAAATTTACGGGTTGAAGTTTCTTCTTTCTTTTCAGTTATTGACATATTTACAAACTCGTACATGGACGTATTATGCTGACACACTGTACAGTTTTATTCTGACTTGAAAAGTTATTAACCTACTACCCTGAAACTAACCTCTTACTGAAATGTTTAATTATTAGTTTTAATTTAGCCCTTGAGGTAAACACACCAAAAACATTTTCATGTAATAGTAACACATATCTGAACAAGTATACCGTGCCGCTTTGTAATGTCATCTAAATGTCAACTACAAAAAGTTTTGCATTATTTATTATTGGTCGAGTAGTGGTCTTTTGCGATACTATTTTTTTGTTCCAAACAGCTAATCTAGTAGAATACATAACATTCATTGAATGTTACATAAACTAAACACAAACGATTTAAATAATATACAGGTTGAACTTTTTATTTTCAGTTATATATATATTTACAAACTCGTACATGCACGTTTTATGCTGACACACTATACAGTTTTATTTTGACTGGAAAAATTATTAATGAAAATGACATCTCACTGAAATGTTTAATTGGCATATAGAAATAGAGCGCTTGAGATAAACACACCAAAAACATTTTCATGTATAATAACACCAAGACGAGTTCGAGTTCATACATACTGCTTGCGCTGTAAAAAAGTTATCTGGTCTTTTGGAAAGCCAGGCTTAGAAACTAAACCTAATACTCTAAATAACATCATAGGGTATGTTCCGCGTGAATCCTAGTCTTAAGTTCACTAGAAATCCTAATACTACCCAAAACGAATGGGGGGCAAAATGAACAGATTTCTTAATTTTTATGTTGTTTGTATGCTAATCCTAACTTGTACACTAAATTTCAGCTTTTTATGACTCTAGTAATTATTCTGAAAGTTTTACTCATTACATGTCTGAGTGAGTGACGAAATTTGCATATTTTAGAAATTAATAATCTATAAAGTATAAAAGCTATACATTTTAAACTTGGTATACCTACTTATATCATATCCTGAGAATTTGGACCTTCTAGCACTGTCGAGACCGAAACTATAAGGGTACAAAAATACGGCGAAACGCTTTCGGAAATGGTACGTAGTGCCCTGCCCTGCGCTGTTTCGTCTTGGCGGGCCACTCCTGTGACCCCAGATAATAACTTTGAAATTGCACCCTGTTTGAGTGGTGGTATTAATAAAAATATTGCATATCCGATGAAAACCAACTATCATTAGATGAGCCTTTTGAGTAAGAATTAGAAGGTTGGTTGTTCAAAATTATCGTAGTTTTGTTCGCATTATTTTGTGCCCGCATATACCCATGAAGACGCCCACTAGGCATGGAACCAAGACACATAATGCTACTGAGTTCATACTCAGATAAATTTAGAAGAGCAAAATTAAATCCAAAGAATTTTTTCATTTAAGCAAATGTATTTCAAGATAGTAATAAAAAAATGCGGATGCGGATGCTGGATGCGGCAAGCTGAAGACAGGGCGCTATGGCGCTCATTAGGGGAGATCTATGTCCAGCAGTGGACTAGAATAGGTTGATGATGATGATGATGAATAAAAAAATATTAATGGTCTTTTAAAAGAAACCTACACCCTAATTACTTTAAAAAATTGTGGTAGGAGAGGTAATCTGGTTCTTTTCATGGCCCTTCTGAAATTTTTCATACAAAATTTATTCTCTATGATAAGTGATAACATGTAGTAACGAACGAAAACAAACGTGTTCTGAATCGCAATGGTGTTAACGATTACGTTGTAAGTGCCTCTGACTTTGGCAATTTGTCTACGCCATGCCAATAAACCGGAAGATTCTTCATCACAATAATGTAGTACAGAGGCTGACTTATATAGATGGGGAGTAGGCATCCCGCACCGTGACATGGGAATTGGTTAATATCAGTTGACGTGGAGCAAGTATCTTGATAGATCTTCTTATAAACTAAAACCTGGATGAGTGGTACCTGGGGCACGATTCAATAACGCTACGTTTTCCAAACGCGAGATTTCAATTCGATTATAAAGAAATATTTAAAATAAATCTTAGGTATTCCGTAGGACCTCTCAAAACCAAAGCAACCTACGTTTTCGTGAGGTTATTAATCTTTCAGAATCACTCATAGTTTGATTCGTTTCCAATTCGATTAACTACATGCAAAATTTATATAACGGGGAGAATGTTCAATGTCCAAGGTTTTGGACATAATTAATTAAGTATTCCTCCATCTTTGATTGAATTGGATAATTAATTAATTATATTCATTCAGAATAAAGTTAAGTCCTATAATACTGTAATGATTACGTTGACTAAGTGATTAGTTTATGATTGATTCAGTTACAGTAATATCAAACAGAGGTAAAAACCACGATACCGTCATTGGTGGTGTACGATGACGTCATTGCACATAACTTACAATATTCTGACCATGCACCTAACTATTTAAGATTTTTATCTTTTATGTTGAAACGTGGAAACACGTGTATTAAAAAACTTCAAATCTTTAAGGTGTGGTATTTTTGTGCTAACCCACTTGATTCGACATGGAATTCTTTGCACTGTACAGAAAAATAAAACTTGTTTATGTACTTACATTATTAATTCAAGTCACTGTCATGTTTGATTTTTATTGGGTACAGTTTCCAATATATTTGACTTACGTGGCATGACGGTAGAGTTTTCGACTGCTAAATCAGAGGTTGCGGTTTCAATTTCCTGTCAGCGTAAATATTTCTGTGCATGAATATGTTTATTTGCATTGTTCTAGATGTCTTTATGTATATGAATACCTATTTACGAAAAAGAAATATATCTAAGTATGTTTACTCGCATTTCAAAATTCATATTACAACCTAGGTTTAATTTGTGTCTAGACAGCGCTATACCTGTGCTATCCACAAAGTAATTTTTTTAGAACATTCTAGATCAGTAGAATGTCCGAAACAAACGTACCAAATAAACTTTAAATGGCTAACAAAAGTTATCACAGCCGAAAATAACTATATCAAGCACTCAAGTCAAAAGAAAGGGTGCAGTTATAAATTGAGATGGGGCCCGTCATTTACAAACGGAGTTAAGGCCGGTTAATTATATAAGTCAAAAACCCTGTTCCTGATGTAATTTGACATGTGCAAAGGGACCCGACGCGTGCTGTGCGCGATAAATAATGTCGTGTACAGACGAGGTTAAAGTTGTTTTTCGTGGTGAAATGTTGATAAAATAGTCTTCGCCTTTAATGTTTTAAACGATTTAGTGCGAATGGTACAGTACTCCAGCCATTCTCATACTCTGAGCCTTTCTTTTTGCCGAACTCAGCTGGTGTCGTCTATCAGTCTATCTATGAAGCGGCTGAGCTGCGATACTCTTCGTGAAGCGACTGCCATCTGAACTCCACAACCCACCGGCGATGTCGAACTCTGTAGTTAGACCAAGTTGTTGGGACTTTTAGGTCTCCAACTACAACAACTGGAGCCGAAGGCTTAACGTGCTCTCCGAGGCATAGAGCGGTCTCAATGATTGGTCACCCATCCTAAGACTGGCCTGACTAATATTGCTTAACCGGTATAGTATTTGAATACTGAGTACTATAGTATTTGAGAGGTTACGCCGTTCCGGTTTCTCTCCTAATAGGAGGTATGTATCGAAAGAACGTGATACGAGCTTCCAGCAGACTTTAAGCCTCACCGCTGGCAACCTCTTTCTTTTGACATGTTCACCACTCAAGAAAGAATTCCAGAGATGGTGAACTCCCACTCTCTTCACTTCAACGTAAAACGTAGCCAGTGGTCCCGCTTCGGTAAGAAATCTTTTATTATTACATCTAAAACTTATACTTTAGTGCCCAGGGTCCACTCTCCTATTCTTTCTCAGGATTTGGGTTATCTTCCCTTTTGTGAGAGCGACTATCGTCTGACTTCTTAACCCCGAGAGGATCATGCGTCCGCCAGATCGTCCGTTAAGCAGCAGGTGCACGGGCTTGCAGTTGAAATTGGTTTGGGCCCCGAAGATCTTAGTGTGGCCCCCATATACCTAGCAAGTTATTTAGACCACAAAGTTAAAAAAAATCGGCAGTATGAACCCTTCTTTATGATGCTTTTGTCACAATACGAATAGTCACATGAATTTAGGTCAGGGACCATTCCCTTGTCTCAGGATATTAATTATTTTCATTATCACGTTTCGTTTTCATATAGTTACTGTGCATGTGGGATATAGAAAGGTTTTTGTCATTATGAGAGAGGCTGTATATTAAATGAATTGGCTCAACATATCAACTTACACATTCAATCTTGTAATTCATATTTAAAAAGGATTTTTAAACGAAATTAGTTTTATACGACTACTACAGACATCTGTTGTCGATTTACCGCATGCAACAGTTGATAAGTACTATAATTTTCATAATATAAATAAACTTACACGAAGTAGATACTGGTGGTAGAAATTTGATGACACAAATTTGTCACAAAATTTGGCCGGGTAGGTACCAGGCGACTCAGGCGCCGGAGGGCGCTTAACGACCTCCGTCCTCCATGAGCGCAGGCCTGGGGGTGGCAGGTGAGGCCGCCTGTCACCCCAGCAGAAGCAGGCCGGGACGGTGGGGCGACTAGCGCCCCTCCCCCAAACCGGGGCAAGACGGGGACACCGTGGTTCCCAAACGCGAGGGGGCCATCTCGAAACCGGAGATGGCCCAGGGTCAGTCGGGGTGCGAGGGATATGCTCTATGGGCAACCTTACACCCCGGCGTCTGCAGACCCAAGACGGCGTGCGGTTTTAGTCAGTTCGAGCCCGACATAACCGCCCCCGCTGGCCGGCGGGGGGGTATCCGAGGGGATTTCCGCACGAAAAAAAAAAAAAAAAAAAGGTGTACCACCGTGTACGATTGCGAAAAACCCTCCATAGTAATCCAATTTCGTTTTGATTGCGTTCAGGGATCAGCAAGTGCATAGCCGGGTAGGGGGATTGTGGTCGCAGCACTAGTGGGTCCGGTGGGTGCCACGCGGTGCTGCGACGACAATCTTCTTCTGATGAGACCGTCAAGCTGAGTGCCACCATTTTTAACATGGTACGGGTATGTAATGGTGACCCTCTTTCCTGAGACTTTACCTTCAGCTTACCATCAGGCGAGGTGAAGTCAAATTGACGTGTCCTAAATATAACAAAAAAAGATAATATAGACTTTATTTTTCGTGCAAACATTTTTTTAATAATAATCATGGCACCGTACGTGATAATAAATTAATAAAAAAACGTATTCTACTAAATATGATACTTTGTACGTTGTTAACCTTTGTATGTATGTTACTTAATCATACAAAAACAACTGTGGGTTTGGATAAAGTTCTTTAATTCTCCACATAACCCTGAAACTTTTCAAATCTAACGCCTTAGCTACCACTATAATTACACCAATGATATTTGAGAGGCCCTTACCCTAATAGCGTTTGAATTAATTCAGTTTTGAAACAGAACCTCTTTAACGATCCGTAAATGTTGATTACTTTGATATAAAATTTAGTTCCCGGATCGGCTTTGAGCTCAGATCCCACATAACTCATATACTGTCATAATAATATTATCCGACCCATAGGAATATATGTAAAGTGACGTATTCACAAAATTCTGTGTTAGTAAGTGTAGTTAAGTCAGGTGGGATAATATAGAGATATGTAATTATAAGGGATAAAGTTATGTGTGTACCCTTTAAGGCGATGTATTTATGTATCGTTATAATCCATGTTCATAAATTACGCGTAGTCTTTGTTCATTATAAATAATCAACATCATGTATATTGTGTTGTACCTACTAAAAACACAATACATCTAGACATATAATGAAATCATAACGAGATTTCATTATATGGTAGGTGTATTGAATAATTTTTCAAAAAAAATATTGATATTTGTTCTAGGAGCGATACCGATGCCGAAAATGTGATGTTTAGAATTTTTGTATGTTTGCCAATTCGTCGGTTTGTCTGATTGTCTGTTTTTGTCTGTTTGTCTGCTTTTAATTATCGACTTCCGAGCATCACTTAAAAACCGCTTAACAGATTTGGCTGAAATTTTGCATAAACATTCTTCTAGGGCATGGTCATAAACTGCGCTATATATTATAGCGCTGTTATAGGTATGATAGGTGCAGTAGAGCAAAATCGTTCTATACTATTATTGAATAAAACTTTATTATTACAAGGTAGATCTTTAGAAAATTTTGTAGTTCAGCAGAACTCAGTCATAAGCCGGACTATAACTCATCACTCTATACCTTAAATGACACGCTATGATGTCGTCCATAATCTGGATAATAGAGTCAAGACAATAGGTATCTTTCTAGACCTTGCCAAAGCTTTCGACACGGTCTCAATTCCACTCCTGCTGAATGAGATGGAGAAAATCGGTGTGAGAGGTATAGCGCTGGACATATTTCGGGACTATCTAGCAAATCGTACGCAAAGTGTAAAAATAGAATCATATATTAGCGGTAACGAAAACCTTACTTTCGGTGTACCCCAGGGCAGTGTGCTGGGTCCCACGCTGTTCCTTATTTATATAAACAAGCTCTGTCAGCTCTCTATACCTAACTGCAAGATACTTGTTTATGCAGACGACACAGCCCTTATTGTTAGCGCTGATACCTGGGATGTTGCGTATCACCGCGCTGAAAAAGCTCTTGGTACTGTAATGGAATGGCTAGCCTGTAATTCACTAACGCTCAATACTGAAAAAACAAAATATATCACTTTCTCAGCTAACAGTGCAACTAGACCATGTATCCCCGATATTAGAGCTCATAGCTGTTATGCTGCCACCGGCAATGCTTGCAATTGCCCGACTATCCAAAGAGCATCATGCGTGAGATACCTGGGGGTATATATTGATAGCACACTCAATTGGCAGAAGCAGATTGATGTGACTGTGTCTCGTGTTCGGAAACTTATATTTCCCATGAAAAAATTGAGAAATGTTGCTGATGGTTGGTCCAATCACTGGTGACCTATTGCATACCAGTGTGGGGTGGTACTTTTAAAAGTTCCTTACTACGATTAGAAAGAGCCCAGAGAGCTGTCTTAAAAGTTTAGCTCAATAAACCCTATCGATATCCGACTTCACAGGTCTATAAAGACATTCCTGTACTAACTGTGTGCTCTGTGCGCTCCACATAACTCTCCGTATGCACTCGACGCTGATGTACGACCCCCTAGTGATTGCAAGTGAATGTCGTCGTAGGGACCGCGTGTGCCGAAACATACGTACAAATACAGCCTTGGCAGATCGGCACTATCAAAGCCTCAGCAGTTGGCTTTATAATAAGGTCGATAAAATATGTAATATATATTCCCTACCAATGTCGAAGTGCAAACATGTGATAGTCCAATATCTACAGTGCAAATTCTACGAAGAGACGGAAGGGTTATTCGCGAGAACTACCATGTAACCGGTACATACGTATATACATACACAAACACACCCACCCTCATCACACACACACACACATACCTTTTCACGCCCACACACTCTTTCACACACACACATAAACATATACACCCTCACTCATACATATATACAAGTTTATATTTTTTAGTACATGCATATTCATTCTATATTAATTTTTTTGATACCGATAATGTGATGAATTTCATTAAAATAAAATAAAAATATTCATATTGCAAATATTATATTTGGTAAATTAGTAAATTTTAATTTTATAATATTTCTAATTATTATTATTATTTTTTATTGTTAAGTTATTTCGCTCCTAATATTGTAAAAGTGACATACTTGTTGGTGTTCACAATTTATTGTTCTGCTTGGGGAGGAAGGCGCCGGTGTCTGTCACACAGTTTACACTAGCACAGACACCGTCGTTAACTCTATCTTTCAGATGTATCCATTTCATAATGTTCACTCTTGCATGTTTGATAATAAGATAGATATATTTTGTATCATGATTCTACTTGAAATAAATTGAAATTGTAATTGAAATTGAAATTGATATTAAGGAATCGGGCAGAATTGATTTCGATGTTACATATTTCTCTATCAATTTCTAACTAATTGTCAGTGTAATATGAGTGTACTAAATCATCTCATGTTAAATAAAATAACTTAAGACTTACGTGTTATTCGAGACAGCAGAAATGAACATACCATATAACTTGATCTATTCCGAACTTAACGCGTACGAAGTCGCGGGCAACAGCTAGTACATAATATACTCACGTCTTTAGCCCTCCATGGTAGGCAAAGACAACAGCCCGCCATTCGGTTTCTATCCTTACACACTTCACTGACTTCCTCTAATGTCATTAGACCTTTCATGCAAGCCCACCGGTTTCGAATGCTTTTTGACCAGACTTTTTTTCATTAGATCATCAATTTGATCGGTATATGTTATGTGATGTCGACCTCAGCCTGCCTACCTATTTATATCATGTATCATGTATATATATATATATATATATATATATCACAGCTAGAATTATATACAGTACAACCCCGACTTAACTAAAATGCAGTGAATGGCAATTTTGTTCATGCGTATCAAATCCAATTTGTATTTTCGGTGCAAGATAGATGTGTTTAAATTTTCATTCCAATATATGCAAAATTACTGCCGTTTTATCACCATACATCATATCCCAGACATGTTATGAAAATTTTGTTTGAAATTGCCACTAAATGTCAACCACTATCATCTGTCTTTTGTGCTCTGTTTTATAGTAGCTCAATTCTAATATAAGAACGGTTTCAAATCACGATTTTGCTAAAATATGCATTCTCCCGATCTTATAGCCTAAGATAAAAGATAAAAAGATAAAATATTCTTTATTGTACTCTATAAAAGTAGTAATAAATAAATAATATTCGAAATAAGTTAATAAATGTACAATGGACGGCCTTATCGCTAACAGCGATCTCTTCCAGGCAACCTTTGGATGGATAGAAATCAAAAGAGATGGATAAGGGCAGTGTACAATTAACAATGAAAAAGAAGAAAAAGAAATTATACATATATTAGATAAATAAACCAAATTACATATAAATCAGTCGTATTTTAAGCATATACACAATATATTACATTATAAGTGTATACCAATATATATAGGTAATACAAAAAATATATTTACATATACCTTTTTTTTTTTTTTCGTGCGGAAATCCCCTCGGATACCCCCCCGCCGGCCAGCGGGGGCGGTTATGTCGGGCTTGAACCGACTAAAACCGCACGCCGTCTCGGGTCTGCAGACGCCGGGGTGTAAGGTTGCCCATAGAGCATATCCCTCGCACCCCAACTGACCCTGGGCCATCTCCGGTTTCGAGATGGCCCCCTCGGGTAGCTATTTACATATACCTATACCAACTATATAGTCACCTAACGGGAGATGGACAAATAGTGATCTTTTAACATATTTTTAAAAGACACCAATGACTGTGCTCTCTTTAAATGTAGTGGCAGTTCATTCCACAGGCGAACTGCCTGAATAGTAAAAGATTGATCAAAGAATCTTGAAGAATGCACTGGCATTTCCAGTCTCAAATTTTCCGATGACCTCAGAAATCTTGAATGTGTGTCACGAAGGAACTGGAACCGTCCTTTGAGATAAAGTACAAGGATTAAACTGTTGCTATTGCTGTATAATAAAGAAAGTATATGAGTATACCGACGAAGGCGAATTGGGAGCCACTTGAGTTTGTTACGCAATTCGGATAATAAAACCTAACCCTAAGACCTAGTTATATAGATCAAAATCTGGATAAAGATACTTGGTCTGGTAATCTTCGTATGTATATAACCTACTATATGTATGCAACTTACTGACTAGGTTCAGATATAAATATACCAGGTCAGAAATATGTGACATATTCCCACCCAGATAGGCTGTTCTCTATTCTGTTTCTAAAATTAGATGGATATTTGACTGTAGGTGGAAAGGCTCTTTGCGTTGTTCCTAATTACATCCGAGGCATTCATCTCGGAGCCCGGGCATCCGTTTATTCGACCTCCTTGGTTTATCTTAACTTTTATTGGAACGACTTTGGTCTGACCTCCGGTATGTGAGGTTGACTTGAGCCTCGAAGTGTGAGTTTTTATTGAGAATAAACAGAGCCTTAATGTGTCGGTTTTCACAAATCATCGCTTAATGTCTCCATGAAAAGCTTTGTGACGGTGAAAGTGACAAGCAAATAATATTTTTTTAAGTTGAATGTTGAAGAAGAATAATTATAATAGCTAAGAATTTGTTATTTTATATATTTATTCATTTATATTCATGAATGTATGTCCTAGAATACCTTTTTAAAATTTCGTAACTTAAAAAGAAAAATGTGACAATTATAGGATTATGTCGTGTTCCGTCTTTCTTCTAAGGAGCGCGTGGAGGTGTCAAGTTGAACGGCATTGTCCAAGAGATTTTGGGAGAAATCTCTTGGACAATGCCGTCTCGGGTCTTCAGACGCCAGGGTGTAAGGTGCCCATAATTTCCCATTTCCACCCCGACTGACCCTGAGCCATGGCCCCCTCGGGAGTAAATCAGACCCTGGGTTGAAAATTGCGAGCTTTAGGTGCAACAGGGACTAGTACTTAATAATGATGGTGATGTCGATAGCTTTTAAAAACAGGGTAAAAAGAACTAGAAAAATAAAACTGCCTTCAAGAATGTGCCAAAGTAAATAGGTATATTTTCTTTGGTTAACTACTGTTAGTTACAGTCGCCTTCAGAAGTTGCTGAAAATTAACAAATTTACAAACGATTTTTGCATTGAAATAATAAATAATAAAAATTAAATCCCGTAACTTAAAAAAAAAGTGTTAATTATAGGATTACGTCGTTTCCGTCTTTCAAGTCTTTCTTCTTAGGAACGAGCGGAGGTGCCAAGTTGAAATGAATATCAAATACTCCCGAAACCTCTTGAAACTGTAAAACTATCAAACTTATTCAGTTTTTAACTTTTATCTTATCCTACTGTTTAAATCTGAAGAATTATATTTCAGTTGCTTATCTTTACCCCGAATTTATTTAAGATATCTCTAGCGCCCGTGCCTTGATGTATAAATGGAATGGATGGAATATGATGGATTGAACGTATATTCTCAAATATAAAAGATTTAGCAACATTTACTTAAATGCGGAATGAGTTGTAAATACATAAATAAGTAAGTATTCTACGACATTCTACACCGACGTCGGAGGTCGCTCAACGACATCCGTTCTCTATGAGCGCAGGCCTGGGGGTGACATGTGAAGCCACCTACCATCCTAACAGAAGCAGACTGGGGCGATGGTGCGTTGTGCGCCCCCCCCCCCCCCCGCCTTTTTTCTGGAGTCAACACGGGGACACCGTGGTTCCCTAATTCGAGGGGGCCATCTCGAAACCGGAGATGGCCCTGGGTCAGTAGTTAAATGCCTTATGGGCCATTTTACACCCTGGAAGGTCTTAAGACCCGAGACGGTGTGCGGTTTTAGGCGGTTCACGCCCGACATAGCCTCCTCCACTGGCCGGTAGAGGGGTGGACGGGAAAGAGCGCTATTTAGAACCAACGTAAGCACAGCTTAACTAGCTTACGTTATGGATTCCAGAATGCGGATAAACGAACTTACAGACATTTTATTTTGTAAATGCATACATATTATACATAGAAACACCCAGCCCAATGCATATATTCATGCATATAAATATCTGCACTGAGCGGGAATCGAACCGAATACAACGTCACGCCGTCTCGCGTCTTTAATGCCGGGCCAGCTTGAACAGTGGTGATTACCACAAATAAAAAAACCCAAAAGAACAGTATAGGCGGAGACAAATCAAAAAAATCAAAGATCATGAAAATCGGTCTACCCGTTCTCAACTAGCGGTCATCACTAACACGACTTTGTATTGTATTATACATATATATGTATATAAATGTATATATATATGTAGATATATATAACGAGGGTGTATGGGGGCACATAGGGACTAAGCCAGCCTCACCTGCAAGCCGTACGCCTGCTAATTGACCAACGAGGCTATATATATCGTCATATGCTATCGTCTCGGTATGGATGGTAGTCACTCTCATAAAAATCAAAACAACAAATAAAAGGAGTAGCAAGAGAGTCGACCTGCGAGTTTATGAGTGCAACAGATTGTCGCTCGGATGCAGAAGACATACAACGCAATACGGTGAAGGTCGATCGAGGCATACGTATGTCAAAGAAAAATAAGCGAAATAAAATAAGCTAATAAAAAGAAATATATGTTTGTATTTGTATGTAAATTGCAATATCGATTGATATGTTGCGGAGATTATTGGCACCTATTTACCGGCTAACAGGTAAGTTTGGCCTGGGCCCCGAAGACCTTCATCCCCACCAAGATCCTGCACGTACACGCTGTATGTACAGGTGACAAATATACAACATAGTATTTGAAACCAATTACTTATCCAAGCCAAAAGTATTTTCTTTATCTGTCCAATCCATCGCATCTCCCAACTTTAATTTGAAATCTCTATTTAAAAGCATTCACGTCCACTTACTTAGATGTTTAATGTAAAAACTTAAGCAAACTAACTTAGCCCAAAACTTTACTTTGTCAAGAACAGAATTCGAGGAGATTAGAAAGTTAAGGATTAGAAGTTAAAGACCTGTAGAGTGAAAGATACAGTTGTGGCTTTCTTAATATAGTATTTAAATTTATTTTATGAATGGTCAGCTTCGTAAAATTACTATTCAAAGGTTATGTGCGAAATGAATTTCAGCGATAAGAGTGCCATTTGTATAAATTTTAATTTACATAAAAATTTATTTCTATGCTATTTACTAGACGATCACCAACGACCACAATATGCATACCTTTTTTTTTTTTTTTTATCGTGCGGAAATCCCTTCGGATACCCCCCCGCGTGCCAGCGGGGGCGGTTATGTCGGGCTTGAACCGACTAAAACCGCACGCCGTCTCGGGTCTACAGACGCCGGGGTGTAAGGTTGCCCATAGAGCATATCCCTCGCACCCCGACTGACCCTGGGCCATCTCAACAATATGCATACCTTTTTTTTTTTTTTTTTTTTTTTTTTTTTTTTTTTTTATCGTGCGGAAATCCCTTCGGATACCCCCCCGCCAGGCCAGCGGGGGCGGTTATGTCGGGCTTGCACCGACTAAAACCGCACGCCGTCTCGGGTTTTCAGACGCCGGGGTGTAAGGTTACCCATAGAGCATATCCCTCGCACCCCGGCTGACCCTGGGCCATCTCACCACTAACAGCATCGCTCATCCTGTCTCCTCTGAAAGCAGAGGAGTACGGAGAGCGATGTGTTCCCGCCAAGTTGGGTATTGGCCGACGATCAATGCCAACCCTATGAAGGGGTGAAGGGGAAGCCATTGACCGCCGCCCAGGGTGTACCGGCCGCTCCGATTCCGTTCCCCCCGGACTGCAGCGGGATCGGAATCGGAGCGACACTCGAGGAGGTTACCCAACACACACCCCAACAATATGCATACCTAATGAAGAGAAAGTGTAGTAAAACAGACCCTTTTTTTTCGTGCAGAAGTCCTCTCGGATGCCCCGTCGGCCAGCAGGGGAGGTTATGTCGGGCTTGAACCGATAAAACCGCACGCCGTCTTGGGTCTATAGACGCTGGGGTGAAAGGTGCCCAAAATTTCCCATTTCCACCCCGACAGACCCTGCAACCCGCTTTAGGTGCAACAGGGCCTAGTGCTTAATAATGATCGTGATGCCGACAGCTTTTAAAACAGGGTAACAAGAACTAGAAAATAAAACTGCCTTCAAGAATGTGCCAAAGTAAATAGGTATATTTCCTTTGGTTAACTACTGTTAGTTACAGTCGATTTCAGAAGTTGCTGAACATTAACAAATTTACAAACAATTTTTGCATTGAAATAATAAATAATAAAAATTATGTATTTTTCTAACCTTCAAAGGACAAATTGTAAATTTTTCAACGTTTGTTTAATATTTTTTGTAAAGTTTTAGAACTGCGGTGTTCAGTAATTCGGAATGTGTTAAGCTAATACCGATGGTGTACTTGAGTTAACTGTAGATATCTGCGTATTCCTTTAGAGCCTATTGCTATACTGCTATCTTATGAAATGGTTTAAGCAATAAACAGACATGCAATTGCAGCAATCTCGGAAGATTTGCTATCATTAATTAGTTTAATTAAATTATCTATCTACGAAGTTATTCATTAAAATCTTCATCAAATTTGAATGGAACCATTCCGGGAAAACTGAAACAAAATAGAATAATTAAAATCGTTCACAGTTGGCAAAGTTCTCACTGTACAAAACACAATAAAGCACGCAGATGTCTTCAGAATTACCTCTTTTTTAAGTCGGTTAAAAGCATCTCCATCGCTGGTTTCAATTAACCACAGCTGGTTGGACATAGGTCTATCCCAATGTGTGCCATAGCACCCGGTCTGCCTTACGCCTCCAGTCTATCCCAGCTGCTTTTTTCATGTCGTCCGTTCATCTAACTGAGGGGCACCCCACCTTCTGTTTACCGACTCGCGGTCTTTACTCTAGGACTCGTTTATTACAATGGCCCTTATGGATCCTTCGTCAGTACATTTTAATGACCTGGTAACGCTAGAATGGAGGTAAAATAATTATTTTTGAGACTGAAAGTAATAATTATTCAGACCATTTATTTTATTCTATACGATTCTAATTGAATCCTTATCTAAAACGAAATACTTATCCTATTTTGTTTGAAATGAGCCTATCTAAACGAAATTTCTACCAATTAGAATCGTGTTATTTGCACATGTAATAGTTGCCACAGTAAAATTTTCTTGAAATTCTTTTTAGGAAATATTTTATCTTTGATTAGCTTTTACCCACTAAATGCAAATTAATTTTTAATATCAAAGAGAAATTGACAAAATTTTCCTTTTTAAAATGCTAGTTGGTCGGTGGAGCCCTTTTATTAGCTAATACTTTAAAGTCGTATTGATTTGAAATTGTGTACACTTATCAAGGACCGATGACATTACAAAAGTTGAAAAAATAAAAATAAAAAATGGAAATAGGCAAAACAATCTAAACAAACACGCTATTATAGAAGATCAAAAATGATTGTTAATGAGTTTGGAATTATAAAATAGAGAGAATACCAAAACACTCATTTTATTGTGAAGAAGCATAGGGTGCGCGAAAATGATTATTGTAAGCACCTCACACAACCTGTTCCGATGAAATCTTTCAACTAATCCTACCACTTGTCCTATCCAGAACAACAACTGCGTTACTAAAATGTCACCATCATACGGTGTAAATAATATTCTACTTCCAATGTGCGAAGCAGTTATGTAGCTTCGAGCTATCTCGTAGCACTGCTACGCCGTGGTGTAGCACCCAAGTAAGTCACATTATGAGAGCTATGATATAGCATAGCGAAGTAGTATTCAAAATATTTTATTATGTTAATAAAATATTGTTTTCATTTATATTTTAAAGTGAAGAACCCAAAACCTATTTTGAATGTTTATCAAGAACGCTATTTCACTGTGCATTGCTTCTGGTAAACTCAGTAATAAAAAGCTAAAACAATTTGAAGACAGATAGAATTAGGGTAGGATACTGTCTTTATACTGGTAGGAAAATAAGATATGGAAGATTGATAGCACGTTTGAACATGTTGTAGGAAGTATTCAATATTATTGCCCGTGTAAGTAATACGTTTTCTTTTATAGAGTAGCATTTTCTTGGAAGTATTTATATCTTCAGACGGATCTAATTTTGAAAGACGGACAACGGTAGAACGGACGGATTTTTAAAGTTGTAGACATTGCTGTAATAAACAAATAATAGATTGAGCTATTTTTGAATTAGGTAAGTACTCGTAAAGTTGGTTAAGGAGTTGACCCTATGATCGAGAGGTCCCGGGTTCGAGTCTACTACGCTACCTACGTGAACCCACTTCTAACACAAGCAATTTAACTTAGCTTGAGGAGTTAGAGGAATATTAGTAAATGTCGGTTACTAATATTCTTAAAAAATGGATAAATTCAAAACCACAGAGGTCTTTAATTAGTTAATAATCCTCACCTGCAAGTTGGACCTGCTAATTGGTGGACGAGACTCCTGCAGGCTTTCTTCGTGGGGGTTTAGAGTTAAGATGGCATTCGTTCCCATAAAAGGCGTATTTTTTTTATGGGTGATAGGCTCACGTTTGACCTCTATCTCACCTGGTCGTAAATGACGATGTGGTCTACGATGGATCACGTTTGAGTAGAAGGAACCTATTCACTCGAGACTTGAAGATTCCGAGGTTATAGCTTTCCAGAAACACAGACTCAGGCAGGCAATTTAACTCCTTAGCTGTACGCATAATAAATGTGTCGCCAAAACGTTTCGTGCGTGTGAGCGTATTTCATGGCGTATAAGCCAAATCTAAAGGAGGAAAATAAGTAAACAAATCCTGGGCTACGAGGTGAGAGCTTCAGATGTAACTGGGTGCAGCGTCACGACGATAATGAATATATGAATATCTAAATTTTAAATTCCAAATAGGTATGTTGTTTAGTGTGTATGTAAGTGTATAACCTACTCGGCATTACTCAATAACTTTCACTTACACTTTCACTTTTACTTTCAATAACAGGTGCTCGTAGTTTTACTAAATTTTAGTCTTAAATTTCTACAATTCGTTAACTAGGAGCTTCTATTCAGCTTTTGTTGACTTAACTTGCGTAAACACGATAGCTTCACGTGTTCTTCAATTACTCATTAAATAATTTCAAAATTACTCTTCTTTTTTTAATTAATTTTGGGCAAATTCACTGCTTAAGTAAAGTTCACGACGTATATACTATCTTTCATGAGAAATTAATGAGACGGTTTTCACAAATAAAAAATAGTAAGGTGCCCATCAAAACCCCTCATATCTTCATTCATCATCATCCTCAGTGATTCCCCAGTTGCATTTAAAATTTGTGCTAAGGAGCCCAGGGTCCGCTTATTGCTTTTAAATTGATAGATTGGCTTTTCCGGGAGCGACTGTCGTCTGACCTCCCAACCCCGAGAGGAAAGCCTACGCCAGAGTCTCGTCCGTTATTTAGTAGGTGACTAGCAGGTGAGGTTGACTTGGGTTCAAAAAGTATCGATAATGCCCTGTATACCCCTTCACACTGTGAAATAATAATAATTATTATTTATGGTCAAGAAATGTACACATTATACACAATAATTTGCATGTATAAAATATATGTGCTAGTATCAATACTCTGACCACTTAACTAGGGTTAGGCGGCTCGCGCGGCAATGATGCAGCAGATGAGCTTGCCAGGAGAGGATCTGACATGGTGGTAATGGGACCTGATCCCATAATACCGATCCCCTTTGCATACCTTTTTTTTTTTATCGTGCGGAAATCCCTTCGGATACCCCCCCGCCGGCCAGCGGGGGCGGTTATGTAGGGCTTGAACCGACTAAAACCGCACGCCGTTTCGGGTCTACAGACGCCGGGCTGTAAGGTTGCCCATAGAGCATATCCCTCGCACCCCGACTGACCCTGGGCCCCCTCGGGTTTGGGAACCACGGTGTCCCCGTCTTGCCCCGGTTTGGGGGAGGGGCGCTAGTCACCCCACCGTCCCGGCCTGCTTCTGCTGGGGTGACAGGTGGCCTCACCTGCCACCCCCACCCTTTTGCATACCTACGAACCATAGTAAACAAACAAACGAGAGATCAACACAACAGCTATTGGATAAATCTGGAAGTTTGTAGACAGGCGAGGGAAGCACTCCCCGTGCTTGAAACTGCGCACGGCCACAGCTGCCATCACGGGGCACGGCTCCTTCAATAAACGCCTTTTTATTTTAGGAATCACCGACAGCCCTCTCTGCAGAGCCTGCATGAGAGAGGAAGAAACAGTGCCACACGTGCTCCTACACTGCCCTGCAACCGCCACATACAGGGTTAAGTACTTCGGAAATACAGGTACGCTCCGGGAGATTGCCAGCAGCGTGAATAGCTTGCTGGCGTTCTTCAATGAGTTGGGGTGGATCGAATGAAGTGCCCACCTTCAAGCAAAAACCGCGCCTTGTTGTGGAGTTGCGGATACCAGCTCGCGAAACCATACCATACCATAGTATAAAGTCACTTTTCCCGTCTGTCTGTCCCTATGCATTTTTTAGATCCTCAAAACTACGCAACAGATTTTGATGCGGTTTTTTAATAGAGAGAGTAATTCTAGAGGAAGGTTTATATGTATAATACATGCATAATATCACGCGGGTGAAGCCGTTGGCATCCGCTAGTTAAATATAAAATAATGTGAGTAGAAACTATAATAAAGGTCTTAAAAACTAAACTTAGTTTAAATTAAATAAACGAGAACATGTGGATGTGTGGGTGTGTGTGTGTAATTAAGGGTGTGTTCATGTTTGTGTGCGCGCGCGCGCGCACGTGCGTGTGTGTGTGTGTGTGCGTGTGTTTGGGTGTGTGCGCGCATGGGTGTGTTCGTGCTAGGGTGTGTGCGCGCGTGTGTGTGTAGCGTGTGTAGTTGCGGGAGTGCGTAATGTAATTAGGTGTGCTTAAGTATATATAAGTGTATGTGGTTTGACTAATCTGGGCGTCGATACCTATTTGGAAGATATCCTAATATTTACATATTTTACAACTGTTGTTTAAGGAAATACGCTTTTAATTTAGTTCTATATTCAAATTTATCTTTCGAATTGAAGTCCAGGAGTTTATTGAGATGGTTATACAATTTAACTGATCCTACATGAAACTGCCTCTGAGCGAATGCGGTGTATCTTCATTACGTGATTATTTCTGGAAATTCGTGGACATTTCAGTCAAAGTTGCACAATTTGCTGTACCGTAGTAGCTAGGGCGTCGGAAGAACGAACTCCGGCCATTGTACTACCAACTTGAATTCACTACTTACATACATAAATTCAGTTTGTAACCTGATGATGATGCTATTCATTAAATAACAAGAAAGTGCGAAAGATGTTTTATAGTGTTATGTACAAATATTGTTGTAATTAAATATGAATTTACTGTCTATCAAAAAGCATTTGTTCTTATCCGAAATTGCTGCCAATTTCAGACATTAACATTTTGATGCTTTTAGAGCTTCGAGGCTCTCGAAAAAAATCTACTTGCATATCACTTAAAAAATGCTTACAATTTGAGTAGCAATTAGTTCACTTTTACGAGCAGCGCGTGATACACCTTTGTTCATTTTCAATTGCTTAAGCAGGTAGCTAATCACCTTTTAGATTAATTTCATACAAGAATGTCTTTGAGCTCTTCATTACGTTAAGTAGGTATCCCAGCGCAGGTTGGGTAATAGTATTTTGCTGTCAGTTTATTGCTAAAAATAAGTGTGACCTTGATATGTAAGTAATACAATTTATTACTTACTTATGATGCGATGGCCTCAGCTAGGAGAGTGTCTCTTACTCTCATAGATTAAGATGTATTGTTTTCATAAATTTTTGCATTGTAAGAGCTACGATGCGGCTGACATGGTTAATAATAAGTCTCTAAAAATAAAGATTAAAAAAACTTATGAAGCTCATTCTTATTTGTGACACTACGTTGGGCCTAAACTAACAAAATCATGGAAATAAGTATAATACTGTGACGTCTGGGGTCTGGCGTCACAATTTCTCGTGTTAACGAAATGATAAACACAAGTATTTATATTTATAATGGCATTCATTTTTCATATAAAACTTCCTATATCGAGTTTTAGGGGATTTTACACGAGTTTATTTAGACTTTAAGCGAACTGAAGAGGGTCGCGGATTCTGCTCAGAGATTGAGCCTACAATCACTTTACTTGGAACTATCTTCGTACGGCGGGTCGTGGCCGGAGCCCCCGGTCACCCGCTGTCACCAACCTGTCCGCCAAGTCAATTGTTTTTCTATTCTACTTTTTATATTTTAAAACAATTTATTTTTAATCTCTGACACATGATGGCCAGGAAACTATCTGTAGTGCTCGAACGAGGTCGGACGCTACATCAGCTGCGCCCCATGGACTTCATGTGACAGTTCTAAGCTAAGCCCTAGGTAAGTTAATCTGGGACACAAAAAAAAAATTAAGCAAACTGTCCCTTACAATGGAAACAACGACGCAATTTTTGAAATAATTAGTAATCGTTAGTAGAATACCGAGTTATAGCAATTAAACTGTAATAAATACTGAAAAACACGAATAAAAAGATTGCTTCATTCTTGGCCAGGCAAAAAACCCAGTATAAAAGAAACCTGACCACAGTTCACCTGTCTAAACAAATTAATTTAGTATCCCTTGTCGATACATTTTAATGTTTGTCCGAAAGGGACCTAAAGCACAAAGTACTTTTAAGACCTACCTAACTAATAAACAAAAGATGACATAAAGTGATTTATCCTTACACATCATACATAATATGTAATTATAAACCTCTTACATCGCCTACGAATTACTAAATTACTTTTTAATCAACATTAAAGAGAAAGAAAACTTCACCCCATAATGAGTCTGGTGAAAAAGAACTTTCACCATCGCAGGCAAATATGACCTTAGCGATTTGACTCTCTTACAAAGTTTAGATCTCCACTCCCAACATTAGACGAAAAAATAATTACCTAATCCCTACGCTAGGACGTAATGAATATATAAAAAAAAAAAATATCTTCGACAGCGCACCAACAAAGAATAAACGCGAAAAACACAATATTAATAATACATATTACACAACACATTATTAACTACATGGATTATAATTCTATTAAAACTTATGGTCCTTATTGGCCCTATTGACCCGCAGATACCTATTAATGGCGAAAATACTCTGAAATCTCTTGCAAAACTCTGGAACAAGCCACCATCATAGCCATTGCACCTCTTTGTATCAGCCATCTTCTAGTAATAATAAGGCACATAAAAGCAAATAAATGAAAACGATACTGATAAGTGCGTCGCTCTAATGTCACACGACGTCTTCCTTCTTACGGTACGGGATCGATCAATCCACTGCAAACTGCAGCACGTTGGCGCTTTCACCAAGCCTGTGGAGACTGCAGAATGCTAGCGCTTCCAACAAGCGCGTCCAAATCCTATGGAAACCGGCGCTCCACCACTAACGAAATGATAAACACAAGTATTTATATTTATAATGGCATTTATTTTTCACATAAAACTTCCTATATCGAGTTTTAGGGGATTTTACACGAGTTTATTTAGACTTTAAGCGAACTGAAGAGGGTCGCGGATTCTGCTCAGAGATTGAGCCTACAATCACTTTACTTGGAACTCTCTTCGTACGGCGGGTCGAGGCCGGAGCCCCCGGTCACCCGCTGTCACCAACCTGTCCGCCAAGCCAATTGTTTTTCTATTCTACTTTTTATATTTTAAAACAATTTATTTTTAATCTCTGACACATGATGGCCAACTATCTGTAGTGCTCGAACGAGGTCGGACGCTACAATAAGTATGTATATAAATATCCGTCCTTATATAGACACCGAATCGCTGATTATTGACTGTCTAAGCTTTGGATGCATACAGGATTAGCGCTTGAATGAAGCAGAAGACACTTAGTAAAAAAAAACGTGGGCACTCCCACGTCAGCAAAGAATACAAAATATTATATAGGTAACTTTTGCTGAAACTCTACAAAGTTGCAAAATTTTACAAAGCATTTTAATATGCTTATGTATATGGGGTGTATAGATTTATAACACCGCGATACGCTTTTGCATCACAGTTGTATGAAAGAATGTATGATTTACGAGCGTTGTGTGCCGCTGCCAGTACCTCTCACGCTACATTAAGTTGCAATTTAAGTTGCTGCTATACTACCGTATTCTCGAATCCTAGTAAGTAGGTAGTTAACATATACCTTATCTTACCTTCACCAGAGCCCAGGCTCGGAAGAGCAAGCTTTGGATGCAACCAGGATCGGTGTTCGCATGAAACATAAGAATATATATATATATATACAGGGTGGAATTTTGTAATGCCACCTGGAGGGAAAGTACTCTTAATACTGCAGATAGAAAATTTTACTCAAAGGAAACATTCCTTTATTTTTGAATAGAAAGCAAACTGCATTCAAAGATTTTCGAAAATTCTCTTCCACACCCGAGAATCGAACCGGCTAAAATCTGAAAAAAATATACCCTGTACTTTTACTGCATCGATCGTTAGGGTCAATTATAAGGATGAAATCTCTCTAACAAACATTATAAATTAAATGAAAGGAAAACCAGGAAATCTTAAATTAATTTAATTATTTACAAAAAATGGTAAACTAACTAATTAGTTGCTCGAAATGGGCTCCATTCTCTTGGATACACAAATTTATACTTTTAACGAATTCATTTCTAGTAACCTTTAATAAAGTGTTGTGGTGAATATTATAAATCGTATTCTTCAACTCTCAACTCGTTGTCATTCGCATAAATTTCTTGTAAATTTGATTTTTTACATATCCCCACAAAAAATATCTAATGGGGTGAGATCTGGCGATCTCGCAGGCCATCTGATTGTGCCGTTTGTACCAATCCAGGTATTAAAATGGTTATTAATGTAGGCAGTAGTGATTCTCCTGTTATGTGCGGGAGCACCATCTTGCTGTAGAATTATTTGGTTTCGCTCTTCCTCGGGGAAACCATTTAACTCGGTTCTTAAGAGATCCAGTATTTCAATATACTTGACAGTGTTTAAATCAAATTTACAAGAAATCTTATGCGAATGACAATGACTTGAGACACTTTTATCATATAGGGCTGTTCTATGTTGAGGCATACATATTTTGAAGTGGTTGCGGACATTGTTATATATGTAGTGAAATGGCTCATTTCAGTAATAAAATAAACAAAAAAGTAAAAAAAATAAGCAATACCTAACTGCTTATTATTTTAAGAAATTTCTGCCAGCAAACTGGTGAGAGGAGGCCATGAAGAACAAGAAAATGGGATTTAAGTTTCAGTATTTTTTTTGTATATTTTTTTATCCCTTCGGATACCCCCCCGCCGGCCAGCGGGGTGGTTATGTCGTGTATCGACTAAAACCGCACGGTGTCCTCCCCAAGTGTCCGTTGCCGGGCACCCCGGGTAAGCCCTCGAAAGGATAACCCCAGGGTGGCCGGCGGACTTTGGCCGCCACCGGGGCCTCGCCTGGTGGGGTCGGGTTAACTAATTACTCGTATAATGCTTGACGTGAATTCAAATTTGGCTCGCTAGAACGAAATTCGTTCTGAATATTCACTTAGCGAAATCGTAGGTATAAATGTAAGAGATTTTAAGTCTGTCTTTCTGCAATTGACGTTTGCAATCATTGTATTTTTCTTAGATGATATTCAAACTCAAAAAAAAAAATTGTACGAGTCAGTTATAAGTACATTTTCTCTAACGATGTCGATGTGGCGTAGATGTGAAGCGATCGACAGCTAAGTCAGAGGTCGCGGATTTGATTCCCGCTCAGTGCAAATATTTGTATACATGAATATGTATATTTGGATACAAGTATATATATATATATTTTTTTTTTATATTTAATAAGTGTGCATTGCCGGGCACCCCGGGTAAGCCCTCGAAAGGAAAACCTCATGTCCTAGAATATTTATTTGTTATTTTATTATCAGATGCTAGATCATCATCGTCTCAGCGTTGATTTCGATTATATCCGGAGCTTTCACTTAATCCATTTTATATTTAACTTACTCTAGCTATTATGGGAGTGAGCCTCTCAACTTAGAGAAGTAAGCCTCGTCAGTTGATTGCAAGTGTGGTACAATAGGAAATAACCCGATGAAGTATCCTTGGGGACGGCGAGCTACTGTTTCTGTTTACCCCGGAGGTGTAAAGCGTGAGTATGTAGTTTTTGTACTTCATTTTATATTTATTTATGTTCAACTGAAGTTTGAGATTGTTACACGTTTTTTTTATATCGATTTGGTCCTTGGTCCTTTCGAGAATAGTTAATCGCAAAAGGGTCCTCTCTCCAGGGAATACGAGTACTTATTTTCGTGATATGTTGCCCTTACCAACGCGGCAACGGTAGCAAATAATACGGTGTATTTTTAATAGGGACAGAAGAGAAATTTAGGAGTGCACATCGACTCCAAGCTTGCCTGGGATGTTCACATTGAGGAGGTAAGCAGGAGGGTCATTTCAATCTCTCAAACGTCTCCAAAAATTTCTACCTCTTCAGACTAAAGTTACTCTTGCGCAATCTCTTCTACTCTCAATATTAGACTCTGCTGATGTCTGCTTTCTCGATGACTCGGAGGAATCTAGGGCCAAACCCTATCGTGTTTCGTCCTCTCTTCTGTTTCATACTCCTGCACACTGTTCTATGTGCTATGACGGATTCTTCATGGTGCAAACTATTCTACTCGCTTCCTCATACCATTCGCAGTAGTAACAGTCTAGACATCTTCAGAAGAAGAATTAAATAATTTTCCTTTCTCAACAATTTAGTGTGTATATTTCTAACCTATGAAAATATTTATGTATGTATCTATGTATATATGTACTTTTTATTTTCAGTATTGTAGTTACTAGCATGTTTCTCTTTTCTTTTATCTTGTAATATACACCCCCCCTCCCTTATTAAACAATTCTTCCTCTTTCACTAAAAGGTTTGCTGAGAGAGAACTCATATTGAGTTAAGCTCGCCTTAATACATCTTTTCTTTAAATATATTTATTAAATAAAAAATTTAAGCTATTTATATGCTACTTTTCCTATAGATTTAGATCGGAAAAAGAGAACATCTAGGACGGGACTTGAACTTGCAACCAGTCCCTTACAGGGGGAACGCTCTAACCAACTGAGCCACCTAGACACGTCCCAGATATTCGAAATTCTCGGATATATTATACACATCTTAAGGCAACGCTGGAGCCGTGTACCGTCTACCGTAATTTATAACATAAAATATATTTACGTTATAATCATTTTCTTGTGTGTACCAAATTAATAAAAATAAATAGAAGCTAGCCTACGCCATATTCTGAGTTTTACTCGAAGATTTTCAGTCGTAGAGCTGGGACGGGTCACGGTACTACTATGGACACCAATGTGCAATTTATTGTAATCCGCAATAAAATATTTTTTCTTTTCTACATCCATGAAAAGCTAACACCTAATTATATCAATCTCATGTTAATGATGGACATAATTATAATGAAACGTCCATGACGTTACAGTCATGATTAGCTGTGTATCTTATGATCATTTCCGACGTCAGATACAGCCTGTTTGGCGTTGAGAAAGTGATGAATTATCACCGCTTCATGATGTAAACAACTGCGATAATAAATACAAAAAGTGCCATGTCAAAGACTGTCATAATTTACAGGGTGTTGTGTATTTTATGAATGAATGTGAAAGGAATAAATAAATATAATACATATTATATTTACTTTAGTAACATAAGTGTTAATTCATCTAATCTACACTACTACACACATATTACCGACTAAATGAAGTACCGACGTCTTATATGGTGAGATGACAATGAAAGGTATAAAAATTAGGAGATGAGAATTGGCAGCGCTTTACGTGGTTAATTTTCGTCTGAAATGTATTCCAATTCTGTATAATGTATTTGAAATTAAAAATTAGTGAAATTAAGTTGTTTAAAAAAAACTAAATGTAAGAGTGGAAATAATTTGAGCTATTCTAGCGGACTACTCCTATTGGTAGCGATCGACTTCAAACTTTGGCACTTATTTGTTATTTGATATTTGTTTATCCATTTCTCTAAAATCATCACTATTTTAGCATTGTTGATGGCTTCATTCGACCATTTTTCCTCAGATAATTTTATTATAAATCAAGAATCGCCCAAAGGCCACGTGTCAAGTCAAGCCAGAGGTTGTAAACATTCGACTTTGTGTAGCGATAAGTAGAGACGTTACTGAACAAAATAGATACGAGTAGATTCCAAAAAACGTACTCACAGAAACGGAACCCACTTGCCCGGTATTTGTCTTCGTTTGTTGGAAAGGTTGAGAGATATTTTAACCAAAGTTAGGGTTAAGCACATTTCCCTTGAGGATGTCTGAAGGAAAGTCTACGGCGTTGAACAGAAGTAAATTAAGATCGAGTTCTATTGTCAATTTCCCGCGGCCGGTCCACTTTTCTTTTGTTATGTAAAAGACTTTCACGCTTGCTCACCGGTTTGCATACGAAAACTGCGTTAATAAAATGAAAACTAAATTGAATATTGTGTAAAGTTTTCTGTTTCGTGGTTTATTGAATGCATAGAATTCATCACATTCCTAACAATACTTAGGTACATGTGTACCTTACACCCCGGCGTCTGTAGACCCGAGACAGCGTGTGGTTTTCGTCGGTTCAAGCCCGACATAACCGCCCCTCGGGCCAGCGGGGGGAGTATCCGAAGGGCATTCCGCAAGGAAAAAAAAAACCTTTTTTTCGTTCGGAAATCTACAGTGCCAGAGTGTAAGGTTGCCCATAGAGCATATCCCTCGCACCCCGACTGACCCTGGGCCATCTCCGGTTTCGAGATGGCCCCCTCGGGTTTGGGAACCACGGTGTCCCCGTCTTGCCCCGGTTTGGGGCAGGGGTGCTAGTTGCCCCACCGTCCCGTCCGTTGGCTCCTTCCTGATCCGATGCAGGTAGTCCTCGAAGCTCCCCTTCCCGGAGATCACTTGCGTTAGTCGGTACGAGAGGCTTCTGTGTCGCCTCTCTAGCCAACCCTCCATGATTGTACATGTGTACCTAAGTAATGTTAGGGATGTAATAAAATGGATGTGTATGTATGTATGTGGTTTTTTAGGGTCTCCCCGCGATCTCCGGGGCCCAATTTAACCTCACATACAAGCCAGTACACCTGCTGATTAACGAATGAACGATCTGCTGATTGAAGGGTCAGGCGGCAGTCTCTCCCATAAAATCGATAAAATCATTGAGCGGGAGTCAAACCTACGACTTCAGACGTAGCAGTCGAATGTACTACTGCCAAGCCACAGAGGCCGTCGACTCTCTAACTTAAGTTTTATAAGTGCTATGAAAGAAACTATATAACAAACTATGGTTTAATATGATGGTGTTCCAATAACTGGTATTATCGGGTAATTTTTCAGTTCTATGGTAAAATTATGCGCATACATAATGTTTGCTAACAACAGGTAAGTTAAACGGACGTACTAACGATTTGAATTAAGCTATTGTAGTTTAATTTTTGTATTCATCGGAATCACTCCGTTTGTTTGTTATTTTTCGATTTATTTATCGACAAATGAAAAAAAAGAACGTAAGAAAAAGAAAAGAAAAAGAAGCAATGAAATTGATCAATCATGTGGGTCACAATATGACACTATGATTGTCAAACGTTACATTTACATTTAATGGCTTGTTCGCAATGAAACAGGTAGAGCTGTGAGAATAAGAGTCAGGCAATAAAACTAAAGCAACTCTTTCCCTATCGCCAAATTCGCGTGAATTATACAGAAAAAGCGAGCTAATGGCGAGCGCGATCGCAGAACAAAATCGCGTCGATACGTACATTTTCCCTAGATTATGCTTTATGTATGCCTTTAGCCTTTTCTGTATAAACAGAAAATCGATGACAAATAAATAAGAAAAATCCTGAAACTTCAGTTTCTTAATTTGAAATCACAAAAATTTATAGCAAAGATTTTAAAATCTACCTATTTGTACGTCCTTTTTTAATAAATAACCGTCGCAAAACTGTCAATATGTGACAAAAATGCACAGAGGGGGAATAGAGGCAGATCTGTAAGCACAAGAGAAAATCGTGTAAAATTGTCATTACACAAACCAATGAACAATAATGATTTTATTTATAATTCATTTTAGTCCGCAGATGGTTCGGAAATACGTTACTTTTTATCGGTACATTGTGGGTACAAAATAGTATACTTAAAAAAGTTTTTTTAAACACAATTCCAATTACAGATCACCTTTTAGCTTAAAACCATCATCATCATCCGAGCGCCCATCCTGGGATGCACTAAAGCTTGTATTTTAGAACCCTCTCGCTATGAATCGCCAATAATATGGTTAATTTGACCTTTACGGAAGCAGGTGATTCATTTAGGGCATCCAGCAGGTGTACCGGCTACCATGTGAGATTGACTTGAACACCGAAGGTTTTAGTGGGGCCCCATACACAAAACACTTATACATGAATTATTCACTAATTTATTTCAACTTAAAGATCAATAGTGACCTTATTATATCATACCGTAATTGATATTGTTAACTTCTTAACAAAGATGTAAGTATAGTTGCTTTGAAAAAAAAAACTATTTCTAACGGATTCTATCACGATTTATTTTGTGTTATTTTATCAGCTCCGTTAAAAATAGTTTTATTTCAAGGTGGTCGGTAGCAGGCTCGGTCCTGGGTTCGGATCCTGGCCATTGTACTACCAACGTGAACCCACTCCTAACACAAGCAATTAAGCTGGAGTGGTTAGGGGTATTCCGCCTAATAATTCCAGTTAAAATATTCTTAAAAAAAACTTCCTACTGCGTCAAGTATAATCAATTCTAAATAAAAGTAGAGCTACATAATACTTGGTAGCCCTGTCGGATAACCAGCGGCTTGAATTAATGGGGTTGGCAATTTTATAAATAGACGTAATAAAGACCTATTATAAGGGTCCTAGTTCTAGCTGCGAGTGTATAGAATAAGACGAATGAGAGGGTTTTGGGGGTACATAATTTGTGTGGCGATCTACTCACTAGGAAGTTTCTGATGCTTTTCATAGTTCTTTTAAGTATGCCTTACATGTAACTTAACATTTTGTTTGGTCCACATTAGTCCGATATTTTGTCTGATAGTTTCATCAAATTCAAAAAAGATTCTCAAAATATCAGATTCTTAAAATATTAGATTATCAAAATAGCAGATTCTTAATCCAAAGTATAATCACGAGAAAATTTATTTTTTAAATATGAGACGAACACTTATTAAAAAAAAAAACCCGTAGACTAACAATAAATGCAGCGGCAACAACACGCATAAATCATGTTAGGCATGTACATAATAATCTTCTTATTCAACATTTTTCTACAGTAATTTTGTTGGAAGTACATTCAGATATTATGTTGCGAATTTGGTTATCTTTTTTACATTCTTTCTTGCTCTTATTTTCCCAAGGCAATGATATAAACTTCTTTCTAGTCTAATGCTCTGTGTTTCGGCTTCAGCTTTTAATAATTTAATAAATTTAAATAGAGTTGGTTTAGTTGGTATTTTTGTATTTATTCTACGATGCCAACCCTCGACCACATTTGTTGTTAGATGTTTTTCATTGTAGCAGCTATTCTTATTATTCGTCGAGAAAACAATGAGTATATGCTGTCGCCCTAACATTTGTAGTGTATTTGTTTGTCGCAACTATGAAATGGAGTCGACCCCCCCACCTAGGGAGGATAGCCCGCATCAGACCCTCGTATAATATTTAGTAGGTGTACCGGCTGATAGGTGAAGTTAACTTGGGCTCCGAAGATCTGGATGGGGCCCCATTAATTGGGGGCCCATACGGGCAAAAGAAGTAATAGAATAGAACTAAATGCTTAATTACTTTCTTAATTTAAGTTTAACGCAGTAACTTCTGCATCTTTTATTGTCCAAAAATAGATCCAGCACATTTATCATTAGAATACAAACAAAATACACCAACATTCTTCACTATATTTACTGCTTTTACAGTTTAATTGTATACCTGCACAAGTGGTGATCTTATCGTTCACTGCAATTTCTTTCTAACTGGCTATAGAAGGATAGCTTAGTGGAATTGAATAATATGAATAAATTATGTTATGAATTTCATGTAAAATAAATTTATGTTCTAGAATCCATACTGTTGGGAGCCCCTTATTTCGCAGAAAGAAATTTCATAGAATTTCGTTTCACAGAAAATGTTTCATATAATATTTGGTCCTTATATTTTTATTTCGAATATTATTGTTTCAAAAACAATTTACTACAATGAAACATATTTCACAGAAACACAATTGAATGAATTTTTAATCACATTTTTTTGTTTAACAAACTTCAAACTGTAGAATTATTTTTAAAAGAATATTAAACCACCTTTATAATTTTCCAAATCACATTTATTTTTAACTGTAACATTTACAGTTTTAAATTTTTTCCAATTGCTTGTAGTAATTTAATTTCTGAATAATTTCATATCAATATAGAATTTTTTATCTTTCGCATATTTTGTTGCAAATTTGTTTGCTTGAATTCTTCTGTAAAATAAAATAAAATCAATTTGTTATTAAATTGTTAATAAAACGTCATTATAGTTAACACCCCGACTCAGATTACCCCGACTCGGGGTAATCTGAGTCGGGGTAATCTTAAGAATCTTTTTTTTAATCACCCAGAAATATTACCACCCAGAATCGTTTATTGTATTAACTTATCGTTATATTTAAAAAAAGTATAGCTTCACCTGTAAATTATTTGACTGAAATGAACGGTATGAATTGAAACGTTTAGAAACTCTCACTTTGATAATATGTTATTCTTGGATTCTTAAATTTATATTAAATAAACAATATAATGATAAAGAATATTTGATTTGTTATTCTATGATATGATTATTTTAATGTTAAACTTTATGTGAAACAAAAATCAATGATTTAAAAATCTTTAAAGTAAGTATTCTGTATATTGATTATTCTATGAAACGAAATTATGCGAAACATTTTCTGTAAAACGAAATTATTTAAAACAATTGCCTATAAAACAACGCACACCCCATACTGTTAGCTACGTCACCTTAGTAGAATATGAATATCGAAATTATGTTTAGTAGATAAAATGAAAATAAGGATATTGTATTGTGTGAGATAAGGATAAGAATGAATAGAGATAAGGCTTACCTAGAACTAAGAACCATTGTATTGTAAATCAATGGCAATATCCACGTGTAGAATAGGTAGAACAACGTCGTGCGGCGTTACATGCGGGTGAATCCCTTTTGTTTCGCGCTGTAATTAGCCCACACTAGCGAATAGTTAAGTTGACTCCCCGCCACTTGCGGGAGAGATTTTAGTACTTAAGGAGAATTTTATGTAAATATTAGTGTGTGCACATTCAGCTATCGGACAGATCAGCTATATTAAAGAAAGAATTACCGAAGACTCAGTTGTTTCACTTTCAACGTTTTCGCTAAACATACCTATTTCAGATAGACCGGCACAACATCAAACATACAGTCCACTTCAGCGGTGAACAACCAGAGACCAACCTTGTTGGGATTTAGAAATAGGTCCTAACACATACTATAAACTATGCGTAGTTAGTTCTAGATGGCGCTGTGTAATTTGTAGTAGACATTTCTTATATATTTTTAATCGATAATTAATTATGATATGTTCCAGCTGTTGCCCGCGGTTCTACCCGGTTCTATCCCGTACTCGTGCCTCAGTGGCGCCTGTCACCTATAAGAAAGAAAAAAGAAACCTTTATTTGGTGCAAGTAGGTCACGTTAATTACCTACTTATTACTTGTATTCGTACTAGTACTACATATTCGTTAAATTTATATTATTGTGTACCTAACGGTTATATCGTATAGGTGTATAGTTCAGCATATGCCAGGATTCAGAACGAACCTTGGCGTGTGTGAGAGTTTCATACCATATATGTGGTGTAGTTATAGATATAATAATTCTATATAGAAACATAACATAACATAACTTCACGCCTGTATCCCCGAAGGGGTAGGCAGAGATGTATTATACATCCACGATTCGCCAGTTATGTTAATTCTATATAGATATACTTATATATATATTTTTTAAAGAATATTAGTGAGTGAAATTACTAATATTCCCCCTAACCCCTCGAGCTAAGCTTAATTTCTTGTGTTAGGAGTGGGTTCACGTCGGTAGTGTAAATATATATATATATATACATATATATATATGTGATAATAATATTAACATAATACTATATTTTTTATACATTCCTATTATTATATAATGTTATATGTAAAGACTAGTAGGTCCTTTTACTTTTATTTAAGTTCTTATTTATGCTTTAATTATAATTTATATTTTGGCATAGACAGCCATACATAGAACGCATGTAAAAATGTAAAAACAAAATTAAATAAGTGATATATTGGCATTTACGCTATCCAGCCTCCGTTGCGCTTCCAAAAGATATTCCCGTAATCGTTTCTTAAATGTGGTGATCGATTTGACGGACTGCAATGGTGGGGGAAGACCCTATAACTTATTCCCGAGACTATAATTCATATCTGTGACAAATTTCATCCAGCTCTGTTTGCCGGTATTGGTGAGATGGATGATTGGATAAAAATCCATACATTAGAATTTTCTGTCTCGTTGAGAAAGGGGTGAAGGGCAATTAATTTGCGTGTCAACAAAAGTGTATCTGATAGACATATAACTTTGCGTAAATATTCTAGACTTGTGAGGCCTGGAGGTGTAATTGGATTTTTATCGCTTCTCCCAAACAATCCCAAGTGTCTCAAGATGGTGCTTTGCCGATCTAACGCAGAGCTAAGAGCATGTACTTCAATTGAAGGCGGACTTGTGTCTGGTTAAAGATCAATAGTGCTATGTTGCGGAGTACCGGCTCAAATTGGCTAAGATTCCTGACTTTTTATCTCTTTAACACCCTTAAGAAAATCTTTGGTCATCCATGAGTTCTGTCTTAAATGTTTTAGAATCTATTAATGCCCGTGATGAGACCCACACGAGTGGGAAGGTATGGCTTCCATTATAATATAATCGTAATGTACTTTCTTTTTTTTTTCGTGCGGAAATCCCGTCGGATACCCCCCCGCCGGCCAGCGGGGGCGGTTATGTCGGGCTTGAACCGACTAAAACCGCACGCCGTCTTGGGTCTTAAGATGCCGGGGTGTAAGGTTACCCATAGAACATATCCCTCGCACCCCGACTGACCCTGGGCCATCTCCGGTTTCGAGATGGCCTCCTTACTTGCTCTCCACTGTGCCATCTGTTAATCAGAGGGACACGTGGAAAGCTTCCGAACAGCCCTCAACAGGGCCGTCCTCGCCTCGGTCAGAGTTGGCCGTAGGCGGCAGCGTCTCTCCCACCCTAGGAGAGAGGCGCTGCTGTCTCCGTTGCCCAGGGTGCACCGCGTGGAGGTCCCCATTATCATTCATTCACAACAGATAAAACAAATATTACCGTACCGCAAAAGGAGTTGAATAGAAATCAAGGGGCGAATATAACTAAAATAATAATATTCTATGATGTATGTATTACACAGCGCTATCTATTTAGATTGGTTCTAAATAGCGCTGTGTACGTTAAGGCCTAACGGATCTAACGCAAGCCCAGCGTAGTCCAGCACCTTATGCGAATAAACTTACTAATATACATTTTCTTTCGTAAATACATACATATTATACTCTATTTGACGCCCGCGGCTCGACCCGCGCTGAGTTCAGTTATCGTTTTAACCAATCGCAATCAAACATACGGCAGATTTTAAGTCTGACCAAGACCTTTCTCATAAAAAAAACCGCATCAAAATATGTTCAGTAGTTTCTCGATACACCGCGAATAAACAAAAAACAGACAAGAATTCTAAAAAACATATTTTTGTGTTCCGAATCTCTCATTTAACATCAATCAAGTATTTTTTTTTGAAATATCTCCAATGTACAGACGCAACTAATTTACAATTTTATAATAGTATAGACATGAGTAATTTACAATTTTATAATAGTATGATGGAAACGTTCACACAAATTTATACGATTTCTTCATATAATTTGAAGTACCTAACCAGATACTTGGTGATACGCATATTATTATACAAACCAAAAAATGCTTGGCCTTGACTTCTATTCACCCCATTTTATCGATACTCTATCGTCGTATAACCTTCTTTAAAATAATAATTTCGAGATCGCAAGCTCAACGTGTCAGCATTTTAATATGCACCGCTTGTCCGAGCATCATCTGCAAAAAATATCGTTTTGATGACCTATTTCCATCTGACGCATACAGTTCGATTTGCTACGATAGTAATAAATGCAATAAAGTTGATGTAGTGTCAGAGTTATATAAGATAATAATAAAATAGGGGGGCTAGCCTATTGCCTATTACATTGGGACCTTAACATAACTGGCGAATCGTGGGTGTGTAATACACCTCTGCCTCCCCTTCGGGGATACAGGCGTGAAGTTATGTTATATGTTAAAATATTTTTTGATTTACTCGCACTGTATGGTAAGAATATTGTTAGTTTGATTTGTTGACGTACTCTTACGTCAACAAATCAAACTCAACTCAACTCAACTCAAGCAGATATTCATCTAGAAATCGGAGATGGCCCTGGCTCAGTCAGGGTGCGAGGGAAATGCCTTATGGGCTACTTTATACCCTGGCGTCTAAAGACCTGAGACGGTGTGTGGTTTCAGTCGGTTCGAATCCGACATAACCATGCCCGCTGACTGGCGGTGGCATTGTGGCTATTCCGAGGTTATTTCCGCAGCCTTTTTATTCCGTGTTGAAATCCCCCCCTACAGTCAACATACTGTGAAATAATAAAAGACAGAACATCACGATATCTTATATTTAAAAATGAAACTCTACTGACAAAACAGCGGGGTGTTATAAAAGTACCTAAATGATTATTAAAAAAAACCCTCCATAATTGAAATTGGTCGTAGATTTTATACGAGAGTTTTGAAACACCCCTGGAAAGATTTCTAAGCGAGCAGTAATAATTAAGCCGTAAATGCAATATGAAAACTAACCCATTGCTGCATTAAACTTTGCCGATTGCTAAGCGAAAGTCGCCCGCCCAACCGCGCGTCAGTAGACTGTAGGGCGCCGAACAGATCGCCCACCAGTTGAGCCGCGTTCGAAGTTCAAGTTCGAATAAATATTTTATCCAATTCCCCATAATAACGACATTTTTATTCAAGTAATTGAATAAATAAAAGTAAGAATTTGTGCGAGTGACCCAGTGCGAGGATTTAAAAATAGTGTTCGGCAAACTTTGTTTTAGTTGGAGAAGTTTTGAAAGCGCGGAACAGTTTTGGCGTTTCGCAGGTAAGTTTCTCAAACCAAGTTTCACGTATTTGTGAATATTTTAATGTGTGAATTATTATAAATAATTAAGTGTAATATATTTTGTAATTTAATCAATACTGTTGAAGTTAACACTACCATTAATATTTCTATTTAAAATATTTTTTCGAAGAAGAAATTAATATATTTTAATTTATAGAAATATTTTTAAAATTCATAAAATTAATGGTTAATAAATTCATTTATTTGAAATGATTAATAAGACAGTGAAAATTTAATAAATTTATTAATCAAGCTACAAACTAAAGTTAACACTACCATTAATATTTCTATTTAAAATATTTTTTCGAAGAAGAAATTAATATATTTTAATTTATAGAAATATTTTTAAAATTCATAAAATTAATGGTTAGTAAATTCATTTATTTGAAATTATTAATAAGACAGTGAAAATTTAATAAATTTATTAATCAAGCTACAAACTAATCCATACAAATATACTAATCCATTTCTGAATGACTTCAAAAAGGATTGTATAAATTACTATTTATTTATTTATTGATATAAACATTTTTGAAATTAGAATTTATATTGTTTCAAATTATCTGTTTATTTTAAACAGAATGAATAATACGATTCAAAGTTTGAAATAAAATTTGCATTTCAATCCCGAATGCATCCATAATTACTGTTCAATTAATATCATATTTGAGTGCCAATACGGTCTCATTATCACCGTACTATTAAATAAAATTTGTGGTAACTAATTGGATGACTTCACTCGTCGCATTAACATACCATTCACATTTATATATTCCAATCACGTTATGGGTGAACACTATGTTTTTACTTTTTATAAGACACTTTATTATATTTTATTATTGTAACACATTACGTGTTGGGTAAAGGGCATCTTATTTATATTCATGATCTATACTATTATAATAAACTCTTTATTAAACTTGAGTTATTTCAAGTGAGCGATTGTGAACACAAAAATATATTTTTTGTTCGCGATGGACTCAAAAACTACTGAACGGATTTTGATGTGGTGTTTTCTATAAGAACTTAGTCAGAATTAAAATCTGCATAGTTAGGTGGATTGTACTTAACTAATTGCAATAAAACATACGGCAGATTTAATTCTGACCAAGTTCTATGACATGACACATGGCCAAAAACCGATAACGAACCTCCGCGCGGGCGGAGCCGCGGGCACTATAATTAATTGTATTTAATTATTTTAAGTTATATTTAACATGTTTGTGTCCATCTACTGTCAATGTGAAGTGAATTCATAGATACGAGATAATTTATGTTACGGCTGCCCTACACACGTCTGCCAACTCACCGAAGCGGGATAAAACCCGACCCCACCAGCCGAGACCGCGGTGGCGGCCAAAGTCCGCCGGCAACCCTGGGGTTATCCTTTCGAGGGCTTACCCGGGGAGCCCGGCAACGGACACTTGGGGAGGACACCATGCGTTTTTAGTCGATACACGACATAACCACCCCCGCTGGCCGGCGGGGGGGTATCCGAAGGGATTTCCGCACGTAAAAAAAACCGCTGCTATCTAGAGTTATAAAAACATCCATATACAGAGTGAATTTTTCAATTGGGCTAAATCCGAAACCATGAGGAATAGCGAAAAATGCTCAAAGGAGTCTCGGGCCCATTTTTGATGAAAACTATAACTGCATCATTGGATTTAAAAACAATCAATTCACATACCAGGAATCGAACCTATTTATTTTGAAAAAAAAAAAACTGGCGAACCGTTGTGAAAATCGTAAGACACACTTGGAATGAACTTACTAAATGGCGCCTATTAAACAAACTAAATGGCCAGTGACGTTCAAACACCTCACCGAAAAAAAGATCTGCTACAAGCAGAGTTTCTAAATAATCAATTCCCGAAACTTTTTTGAAAGTATGTTTTCCCATGATACTAATTGTTAAGGACAGATTTAAGATGATAACCACTAAAACTGCACTTTTAACAATTAAATAAAAATATTTTAATTTATAAGAAATTGAATGAATACGTACTTTCACAGACAAGACATATTGTGTCATAGACATGCTGGGGGCAGCCCAGAATAAACATAACTTTAATTCACATATTAATTAAACAAATTAAAACATAATAAATCGACAATTACGCTACTAAAATAACATTTATAAATTATTAAAACAAATTAAATTTAATCTATCGGTAAGACAACAAGTTTCGAAACAGCTCTGATATGGAGTTTTCCGTTTGAGGTTTTTAGCTCCACCACTCTTACTTTGTTGTCTTTGCCCGGAAAGACTTTGGTCACCCTACCTAGCGGCCAAAGAAGCGGTGGGGTGTTGTCATTAATTAACAATACAACATCCCCAACTTTAAGATTAGGTAAAGATTTTTTCCATTTGGTTCTCTCATTTAGGGATAGCAAATAGCTTTTAGACCATTTTTGCCAGAAATGTTGTCTTACTTGATCGCAACACCTCCAAATGCGAAGCCTATTAGCAGGTATAGTAATTAAGTTAGGCTGTGGTATTGCTGTCAAAGGGCAACCGATAATAAAATGGCCCGGTGTTAAACAAGAAAAATCATTAAAATCTGCATTTGTTACTGCCATTAGCGGCCTGGAATTCAAAATTGATTCAATCTCTAGTATGATCGTGCTAAATTGTTCATATGTAAATATTTTGCTTCCCGAAATTCTTTTTAAATGAAATTTAAATGACTTTACCGCGGCTTCCCATAGGCCTCCGTGATTAGGACTATAAGCGGGAATGAAATGAAACTGAATTTCCTTCTGTAAAGTAAAGTTGAAGACAGCATCTTGAAAAGATTTAGTTGAAAGTAATTTGAATAGATCTTTCAAACTTTTATTTGCACAGGTAAAAGTAGGTGCGTTATCACAATAAATATCAGTGGGAATTCCCCTGCGAGAAATAAATCTCTTTAAAGCTGACAAAAATGTGTCTGTGGTCATATCCGACACCACCTCGAGATGGACAGCTTTTGAGGCGAAACAAACAAATAAAGCAACATAACCTTTAGAAACCACACTGTTACGCCTTGACGACTGCTTTATGTCGAATGGGCCGCAATAATCTAGTCCCACCTTTTCAAAAACTCGAGTAGGTGTAACACGATCTTTAGGTAAAGAACCCATGAGCTGTTTGGAAGCTTGTGCCTTTTGCCTGCAACAGACAACACATTTATGAATAACTTTCTTTACTTCCCTCACTGCATTTATAATGTAATATTTTTGTAATAAATTGTTTAAAACAAGTTTCAATCCGCCGTGCATTGACGATAAATGTTCTTGTCTAATAATTAGAGTTGAAATATGACAAGACTTTGGCATAATTATTAGAAATTTGATAGAGAAATCTAGATCGGCATGGTGGAGTCTTCCTCCGACACGAAGAATCCCTCTGGTGTCCAAAAAAGGGTTAAGTTTGGATAACGAACCCTTAACAGATTTATTATTAACTATATTGGAAATTTCCTCTTTAAAATAGTATTGCTGCACTCCTTTAATAACAGAAGAGAGCGCCTCTCTATATTCCACTACCGTAATACTAAATGAAGGAATAGACGTAAGTTTACATTTTTTAATAAAGCGAAGTAAGTAAGCCGTTACCCTTATAGTTTTAAATAAACTAGAATAATTTTCCAATAATGGAAGGATAGGCTCGTTGGTGATGGAAAAGCTCATAACTTCGCTACAGTTACTGTCATCATGCAGAGGAAGCTCTACTTCTTTCAAATAAAAATTGTAGCAATCCGAATTTATTAAATAGTCGGGACCATGCCTCCACAAGGAATTATTAATTAAATCTTGTGGATCAGCACCCCTTGATAGGGTATCTGCTGGATTTAATAATCCAGGTGTAAATAGCCAAGGGGCATGCGTCAGTTTTTTGATTTCTTTTATACGGTTACCCACATAAGCAGGGACCTTAAGAGGCTGCATAGATAACCAGCCCAGCACAATCTGCGAGTCACAGAATAAGTAAACGGATGATATATTTAACGTAGAAGACACGTGATTTATGAGCTTTGCCAACAATAACGCTCCGTTAAGTTCCAATTTAGGAATAGTTAATTTTGAGTTCAAAGAATTAATTCTAGACTTTGAACAAAGTAAGTGAATGTGCACATTTTCGTTGGTTTTAACTTTTAAATAAATGCAACAGCCATAAGCATTAGCAGAAGCATCACAATAACCAATCAATTGCGTCTCTATTGCCTCAGCCATATGTAAGTAGCGAGGAAAAGCCATAGTGGGCATAGTAGTAACCTTTGAATAAAAATTCTCCCAAATTAATTTTAACTCATCAGGTAAAGGTGAGTCCCACTCTAAATTATGTTGCCACAGTTCTTGTAAAATCATTTTAGCTTTAGTTGTAACAGGACCAGCAAATCCCATAGGATCAAAGAGCCTACTAATATTCGATAAAACGCTCCTTTTAGTAAGAGTCTTGGGCTGTGAAATAAAAACTTGCCCACTAAGTAAAAATTCGTCATTTTTGACCTCATACGATAAACCTAAAATTTTGAAAACTTCTTGGTTATCTTGGTCTAAATTCTTGCGACCTATGCCTAAACTTTCTGCCGGTACATCAGCAAGAATTTCAGGGCAGTTAGAGACCCATTTATGTAACTGAAAATTAGCCAGTTTCATTAATGAAGAAAGCTCATTTTTTAATTTAACGGCATTTTCAATTGTATTTGCGCCAGATTGTATGTCATCGACATATGAATTTTTTATGATCGCGTCGCTAGCTAAAGGAAATTCATCCTTAAAACGTTTCGCAAGTTCCATTAGACACCTTGTGGCAAGGAAGGCTGAACCTTTCAAACCGTAAGTCACAGTTTGTAACTGAATAACTTTCATGACTTCGTCCTCACGCCACAGGATGTTCTGAAGACACCTATGGTCAGGATGTATTTTAATCATTCTGTACATGTGACGAATATCACATTGAATAACATATTTGTACATACGAAATAATAATAAAATGTCAAAAAGGAAATTTTGGACTACTGGGCCATTACACATGTAATCATTAAGACTTACACCATTTTTAAGTTTGGCGCTTCCATCGAAAACAGTTCTCAATTTATTAGTTTGCCTATCGGGGCGCAATACTGCATGATGCGGTAAGTAAATTAATGGATTGTCCCTTTTTTCACAATTTTCTAAATCAAGTATTTTCGCGTGTTTTAAATCCAAATATTCGTGTATAAAATTTTTGTACAGATCGCGATAAATCGGATCTTTTTTAAATCTCCGTTCAATGGAATATAATCTTTGTAAAGCAATTGTATAAGAATTGCTTGGTTCGATTTCATTTAAATTTACCTTTAAAGGAATTTTAACTTGAAAAGTATTTTTTTCTAGAGTAACAGACTCCTGAAACACTTTCTCGCTATATTCAAGTTCAGGTAAGGATTCCTGATACACATCAGGTACCTTCTCTACCTCCCAAAATTGACGAACGCAATTATCAATATTGTTTTCTTCGAGCATGCTATCGATCCTGGCATGCATCGCGATAGTGTCTGTAGAATTAGGATAAGTGGTAGTAGAGATGACGTAACCAAAATGCGTATTGAGCAAAATAGGGTCAGTCGGTCCCCCCACTAATTTTCCGTCTTTAATAATTTTAAAAACTACATCACTAGACAACAAAAGTGATATTTCGCCAGGAATATTAAACGAGTCATCGGCGAGATATATATCTTTTGGTAGGATGAAATTTTTCAAATCAACTGCTCTTTGAGGCAATTGTGCAGTGATTTTATCCACAATTGAGCAAGTGACATTCAATTTATAATCACTGACCAAAGATTCTAACATTAAATCGATGGCTTTGTAAGATTTATTGTTACACACATCGCCTAGAGTCCCGATATTTCTTAACACATTAAACTGTGACAACCCTAATTGATTTGCTAGAGCTGTGGTGCAGAATGAAGTCTGACTACCGCAGTCCAACAGAGCTCTTACAACGATTTTTTTACCAGCTGCTCCATGCACCATAACCTTAGCAGTGGGCAGCAAAGCACATTGTGCTAATGGCTGTGCAACATGCATGTTTACCGGAGTGTCACATTCACTTCCCTTGCTTGAAGTAGAGGGCGCTTCGTCAACGTGAATTAATGAGTTGTGAGACCTAGAATTACAAATAGTACATTTAAAATTATATTTACATTTTTTTTCATGCGAATTAAGACAAATCAAACATAACTTGTTTTTATTTACAAAATCGATTCGCTTTTCAGGAGAAAAAGAATTAAAAGTAGGACACTTGAAAATCTTATGTTCTAGTGAACACAATAAGCAAGGTTTTTTATCCTTTTTACCACCCATCGATTGGCTAGTCGTAGCATGAAATGATTTCGAGGGTGCTTTTTCATGAGAACTCGGGCTAGCCTCCAACGAAGCCGCTCTCTTATCTAAGTAATTAAGTAACTCCTCTATGGAAGTAACCGTCGTAACGTCTCGTTCCGAATGAAATAACCTCACGGTGTATGAATCCAACTTACGGATGATGATACAAGATAGGATGGCATCCCAATGGTCCACTGGCTGATTGAGATTTTTCAGCGAAGTCACGTGCTGTCGTACCTGGGCAGTCAGATCCCGCAAATGCTGAGCAGTACCTCGCTGCATAGAAGGCAAATCTAGAAGACTGGTCACATGACTATTTACAAGCAGAGCAGGATTGTCATACCTTTTGTTTAAAAGATCTAGGGCAGATTCGTATGAGCTACCTATGATAGGCAGACTGTCTATAATTTGTAATGGTTCACCTTTCAAATATTTTTTTAAAAAACAAAGTTTTTCAATAGCCGATATTCGAGCATTAGAATCAATAACGGCGGTGAACATTTCAATAAAAGATTTGTAATTGGCAATAGACTTCCCGTCAAAATTTGGAATCTCTAAGCATGGTAATTTGGCAACCTGTAAATGTGAATCCATGTTATGGTGAGTACCTGGAAGTACGGGAGTCGAATATTTTTCTATCATACCCATAAGGGAATAAAAACGCTGCTCCATTTCATCTTGCTCCTCATCACCTGATGCATCACCCATCACTTGGAGATCTAATGATAACTCTTGGAACTTATTGTATGCGTTAATAAGATTTTGTTTTCTTACTATGATTTCTTCCGACTGGATTATTTTTTCTTGACTGAAAAACTTTTCCATCCGTGTGAAAACTGCCTTACACTGACCCTTTGCAGAAATTAATTTTTTCTTGTCTGGCTGTGCCATGATTGTAGAATCAGTTTTTTCAGAAGCGTCGGAATATTCAGAATCACTATTGTATAAAAAGCCAAACATTTATAGAATGTTAGAAAAAAATTAAATTTTCTCGGCATGAGCTCGATGACTTTTATACATTTGACATTTTTATTTGGGAAAAATCAATAATTTCCTCAAACATGTCGGCATGAAAATTTTTGAATTTTCTTGAATGAATTATTTTTACCAAAATAGCTGCATAGTTTAGAATTTCACTGAATTTAGTTTCGGCACCATTGTTAAGGACAGATTTAAGATGATAACCACTAAAACTGCACTTTTAACAATTAAATAAAAATATTTTAATTTATAAGAAATTGAATGAATACGTACTTTCACAGACAAGACATATTGTGTCATAGACACTAATATTAGACTACGGTAACTCCGGTAAATTAATAAAACAAGCAATGATTACAAAAATTAGAAAACTCTACAGTGGTACGTTTTCACAACATACATTTTGGTGCCAAAATTCGCCATTTTGGTTTTTTTTCTGTATCCCTTGCGCAATAAAAGCGTGTCTAATTACATAATTTATCATTCATCAAAATCGGTTCAGCTATTTAGTAGTTAGGAGGGAACATTACTATGTCATACGTACATAGAACATACCAAACACATCACCCTGCTTATTGAATCTGGTCGCTGTCAGATAGTAAAATGTACACATTTAATTGAATTGAATTGATTAGGACAGCTAAACTCACTAAGAATTATCTAACTTCCGTTTACCATATGGTGTTCTATCACTGAAGCCTAGCAGGGAACTCCTGGTATACCCTAGGCAGAATTTCCCTAGGACTTCTTCACCAGTCTAGGCAAACGAGCCATTTAATAGATTTGAAGGTACAGTCACATTGAAATAAATCAGTATATGATAAATGTACTGATTTTCACTATTTTAGTAACAAATCTTACCTGCTAGTCTGTGTATGTACCTGCTAAATAACGGACCAGGCTCTAGCCTAGGCTGTTCTCGGTAAATGATGAATGTTTTTATGATTTTAGAAAAAATAAACAAAGGAGATATTGATCCGCCTTCGTGGAATTATTATCGCGTTCCCGTTTCCCGCGGGAACCTATTCCAGCGATAAAAATGCGTATGTGTTATTCCAAAATATAATCTATACCTGTGCCAAATTTCAGCCAGATCCGTTCAGCCGTTTTTGCGTGACAGAGTAACAAACATCCATACATCCTTACATCCATGCTTACAACACGTCACGTTTATAATAATATTAGTAGGATATTACTTACCTTCACCAATAAATATGTCGTGTTCCCACAGTTTGGCTTTGTCTGTTGTGTATCTTCAAGAGTTATGGCATTCGAATTTGCATGGGATGACAGTGAAGAATTATTACCGTAGATAATCTCTGATCATTGTAACCAAAATGTTTATACGTATAATATGTATGTATTTACATAAAAAATTTAGAAAAATATTTTATACTTCTTTTGGCGCGTTAGGAAAAAATTATAAGAGTAAATTTTTACGATGCGCGCGCACACCGTCACTTAGAAAAACCAACACCTTAAAATCTAGCCCACTTCCAGATGACCTAGAAAGCTGATATTTGGTATCAAGGTAAGACGATGAGGCATATACAAAGGAGAAAATCTGAAAAATAACATAAAAATTATTGATAACTAGGTAATTATATTCATTCATAAAAAATCTTCTTCTTTTAGTTAATGGCTTCTGCAGTAGAATCACCGCAATTTCGCCAATGACAAGTAAAATATAATAAATGTTTATAAAATTATTAATGGCGAAGACGCCAATGTCAAGATTTTTTTTTCATTAAAATTATATGTACGACATATACAAACAATGACAGAAACTGACATCGATGACTTTCTGTCGTTGTTTTTTTTTAATGAAAAGTACTATTAACAAGTTGAACGTATTCACAAAAGAGTATCATGTCAAATATTCAATAAAAAAATTACTAAATGTTGCTTTCAAAAGTATAACTTCTTACGTGCGTACACAAGTACACTTGCACACTTTTTTTATTACTTTCCCTGCCTGAGTCTGTGTCTCCGGAAACCTTATCGTGGGAATATTCAAGTCTCGAGTAAAAAGTTCCTTTTAGGTAAACGTGTTTCATCGTAGACCACATCGTCATTTCCCACCATGTGAGATAGAGGTCAAACGTGAACCTTTCAATATTATAATAATTAATTTTTTTTTTCTAAAAATAAGCTCTTATTCAATTGTCATCCAAACTGAACGTGTTACAGCTTTGCCGGTTAAAGCTCTCAACCTGTAAAAAAATGTTGCCGTTTTAAAATATTGCAATTAATTAATTATCGATTTTATTTTTTGGGTTCCGTATCCGAATAGTAACAAATGAAACCCTACTATTAAGACTCCATTGTCCACCTCTCAGCATGCTGTATTTCATAAACCGCAATAGTTATTACAGCTGAAATTGTGACAGAGTGTGTATTAGTACTGATGTTATAGTAATAAATAGTAAAATTTAAAAAATTAAAGAACCCCTTTTAATTTTTTATTGTTTATCCACCATTCAAGAGTCGTATATCTATGTTTTTTTTCGTTCGATTTGAATAATATTAAATAGTACATAATATATCTTGTACAATGGTACGGAAACCTTTGTTTGCGAGTCTGACTTTAACTTTACGGAATTTATATTGAATTGTAGTCCTAAACTAACAAAAATATCAGTAATTCACCATTCTTAAAAATAACTGTAGCCATTAGAAATTGTATTGAGTCAAGAATAATATAGACTGAATATTATTCCCGAATAAATTGAACGTTACCCAGAACCTTCGCAGTGTATGTAAAACGTCGTTCCCTCATTTTGCTTTTATCGTTTTCATCATATTGTTGATCATACGTTATCGCACCTATTATTTACTCCCCTAGTTATATTTTGATAGACAATATATTTAAACAAAAAGGTAAAAAATCTGTTGTTTCAAATGTGGAATTGGGATTTGGTCAATTAAAAAAAACCTATTATGTCTGTTATCTTATGTGGATGTACATGGGAGATCATCAAAATCGTTGGGGCCCAAGTCAACCTCGCCTGCAAGCTTTTTGTGCAAATGGTATGTATTTTTGCACGAAATTCACACTACATTATTTGCCCGAAACAGGCGCCCTTGTGCATGCATGAGGCAGAGGATGGCGTTCGGTAGTGTGTTTCTCAACCTTTATTTTACTACTATTATAAATTCAGAAGTTTGTATGAATGGATATTTGTTACTAAAGCACGCCAGAACAAATGAACGGATTTGGAGTAAATTTGGCACTATGATAGATTATAAAGGTTGGAATAGTATATAGGCTACTTTTTATCTTAAGCGGCGATAGCCCAGTGGCGTACGTAACGGACTGCTGAGACGAGTTCGATTCCCAGTCGCCCCGGGCACACACCTCTGACTTTTCGTAGTTATGTGTGCATTAATAAATGTTCATTATCACTCGCTTAATAATGTGCCCGCCGGTAGATGGCAATAGGCTCGCCCCCTATTACATTGGGACCTTAACATAACTGGCGAATCGTGGGTGTTTAATACACCTCTGTGTATTCGCCTACCCTACAGATACAGGCGTGAAGTTATGTATTATGTTCATCGTAACAATAGGTTACTGTTGGTTGTTATAATCTATATTAGTAATGTGGTTCACACATTACTGACATCATCGTTAATCGCTTCAACCAAGCTAGTTAGCAAGCTAATTCACATCAGTAGTATAGTAAGGGTTTCAAACCCCACTTAGTAAGTGGGGTTTGAAACCTCAATACGATCTAACGACTAAGCCATTTTGACACTGTAAAGCATTAGGGTGCGTTTTCTCTGAAACGGAAATGTTACAGGGTGGAGAACAGGTAGAAATCACCCAATTATGTCCCTTATAGTCCAAGTCACATCTCCAAGTATCCGATGGGCTATGATGAAAATGACGTATTAGAGTTTTGTATAAATGTTTTACGGCAACCGCCTGGCTACGTGGGTGTCAAATGTCTGGTCATGCCACTTCCGTCGGCCCCCGGTAGGAGGGACCGCAGGATTGGTTTGACGTCGTAAGGGATAATATGCGTGCCAAAGGTCTCACTGCTATGGATGCCCAAGATCTTACGAAGTGGAGGGGGCGGACACCGGGCTTCGAGGTGAAGGCCTCGTATCAAATGGGAATGACTGAGATGATGATGAGAGTTTTATTCAAATATATTAATAATAATTATTATTATATTATTTTTATTATAAATCATACAAGATCGTATTAACGGCAATCCATTTGATTTGAAACCTAAGTAAGTTTAATTTTAACCAGCAAACAGTTCGCAACACGGAACTGAGGAGAATTCGTGAATTTAGTAAATATCTATATTAACAATAAAGCTGAAGAGTTTATTTGTTTGCACGCACTAATCTCTGGAACTACACTATTTTTTGCATTTCTTGGGAAAGGTTACATAACATCACCCTACGGCCCTTCAGGAGGCGAGTAATAAGACAAAAAGTTGAGAAAGAAGCGGTAGGGGGCGGTGCGACGAGGTATAAGAAAATCGAGTACGGTATTTAAAACCGTGGGGCACAGCTAGCTGGTAAATATAAAACAAACATGTTACATTTTCATGTAAAACCCCTCAATAAATTTGAACAAAATGAATTGCTCCGAACAACCAAAGCGCAACTTTTTGCATTCACGTCAATCAAGGTCTACTGACAGATTTTATACTTTGTGCATTAAAAAAATCGGCATCAAAACCCTCGTCAATTTTAATTTGCGCACGTTCTGAATAATCCCGCATGACGTCGAAATTTCTAGGTTGTTTGATCAAACAAAACATTTTATGATAGTATTTAGTGTTTGTTTAAAGAGTCTCCTACCAAGAAGTTCAGGGCCCAAGCCAACCTCACCTGCTCATTAAAGAAACGATAATAATAAATAAATAAATAAAATAAAAAAAAAAAATAAAAATAAAAAAATAAAAAAAAAAACAAACAAAAAAATAAATAAATAAAATAAATAAAACAATAAATAAAACAAAATAAATAAACAAATTATAAATAAATTCCACAATGAAAATAGATATAATTTTACAATAGAATCCAATGAAAACTATAAAATATTAACACAGAAAATATGATATGACAATTACATGACATCTAATGTCTGTCATATATAAAAAGCAACAAAATAAAATAATGTAAAAGGACAAAAATGATCACAAGATCCCAGAAAAGGACAGCACGCCTACCATCTCCGGACTCGTCACTAAGCTCCGCCCCACAGCCAACCTCAAGTGGAATCCCTGGGGCGTCGAGCAGCAGCTCTAGTGACGAGTATTTCTCCCCACCGACGTCACCAACACCTGCGCGCCGGCGAGGGAGAGGCCGGCCCCCGGCCTGCTTGGGGTCCCGAGGCCCACCGGCCTCGAATAGGGCCCCCGCTGCCGGTGGTGTAGTGCGTCGCATGCGATGGACTCATATTATGAATGAGAATTGCATGCGCGCCTACTATGGGGCTACAGAGGGAGAAACCATTCGAACGGCGTATCGTGACAGGATGCTTGCTCTGTTTCAGGTCCTCGATCCAACCATCACAGTGTCCGCCCAACGATTGTCGGATCAAGTGCGAGCTATCCAGCGGTGTAACCTGTTGGATCAATCTGTGCTTGATCGGCTCCGCCTGGAGGCACAACCTACTCGCGCGACTCCTGCCTTGATACGGGACTCACCCACCGCGTCGTCAGCTCCGCTGTCAGGAGTGACACCAGCGACATCGGTGGAGCCCGTGGGCGATGATGGAGATTGTGTGAGTACGACTGTTAGCCAGGTAAGTGAGCAATTGGGGAGGGCTTTGGAGGACGCTATTCGCCAGTATAGGTCCGCGCCTGAATCTAGGCCGCGTCTACCACGTCTGCCCACTCATAGGCGAAATCTGGCACTGATGGGAGCCCTGAATGATTTACTATTCCCGTACATACGGGCTAGTAAAGATTTGTCTGATACCCACTCGATCATGTACTGTGGAGCAATCGCGGTGTGCCGCGTCGCTCGTGTCAAGTTTCCAGATACTGACCGGGCGCCGCGGCTCGCCGAGGTTGTACCCGCTTGGCAGGTACGGATCGAGCGGCGTATCAGCACATTCAGGACTCTCATTGCGAAGCTGGTCTGCTTCAGTCGGGGGAATAACCGCCCCCGTGTCATGCGTTTCGTGACTCAAGCATTCGCCGGGACCGGTATTCGGTGCCCGGATTTTGAGGCTAACGTCACGGAGCGCATTGACTACCTGAAGCAGAAAGTCTATGCATGGGCAGCCCGTATTCGCCGGTACAGAGAGCGCGTGGATCGGTACTGGCAGAATCGCCTTTTCCAGAGTGACCAAAGGAAGGTGTACCGGAAGTGGGATGGAACCACCCAATGTGTGGTCGATGAGGGGCTGCCAGGAGCCAGTGCCATGATTAATTTCTGGCGTGGTATCTGGTCAGCGCCCGTCGAACACACAGAGGGCGATTGGATGTGCGTTGTTGAGCGTGAATGTGGGAGCATCGAACCCATGGCGTCCATAACTATAGACCCCGAAGACGTGAGTTGTGCGATCCGTACGGCCCCGAACTGGAAAAGTCCTGGGCCGGACGGGTTGCACAACTTCTGGATAAAGTGGATCCGGTGCTCCCATGGCCGCTTAGCGACGCAGTTCCAACAAGCCCTCGAAGTTGGCTCCCTTCCGCGGTTTATGACCACCGGGATCACCTTCTTGCTCCATAAGACTGGTAGTACCGTTGAACCTAAAAACTATAGACCCATCACGTGCTTGCCCACTATGTACAAGCTCCTTACATCCATTCTGACCATCAAAATTAACACACACATTGTTGTGAACAACATTTTGGCCCCCGCTCAGAATGGGTGTAGGGTTGGGTCCCGCGGTACTAAGGAGCTCCTCCTCATAGACATGACTATTAGCCAGCAAGTCCGGCGGAGCCGGGGGGCTCTGTCCGCGGCCTGGATTGACTACAAGAAGGCCTATGATTCGGTGCCTCACTCATGGCTGAGGAGGATCTTAGAGTTGTATAAAATCGATGCAACTCTGAGATCCTTCCTCAGTGCGTGTATGGGGCAGTGGACCACAGTCCTTCGTCTACCGGGCGGCGGGGCAATCTCCTCTGACCCCCAGGACTTCATAAGGATTGAGCGGGGCATCTTCCAGGGCGACTGTCTGAGCCCGCTTTGGTTTTGCCTAGCACTGAATCCTCTCAGCACTTTGTTGAGAGATTCAGGTCTAGGCTACCGGCTTCAGAGAGAGGGTGAGGTTATTAGTCATCTGCTGTACATGGATGACCTCAAACTTTTCACACCGAAACTTCCTGACCTGGTGGAGCTGCTGAAAATCACGCAGGTTTTCAGCAACGCCATTGGGATGGAATTCGGTGTAGATAAGTGTGCGGTCTTACATGTGCAGCGGGGGAAAGTTGTGAATTCTACGAATTTGCAACTTTCTGAGACTATGACTCTCAGATCTCTCTCTGAAACCGAAACCTATAAGTATCTCGGTATGGCAGAGTCTTTGGGTATCTCAGTAGTGGATATCAAGAAATCGGTGAAGGAACGCTTCTTCTGCCGCTTCACAAAAGTACTCAACAGTCTTTTGTCGGGCGGCAACAAGGTGCGAGCCTTCAACGGTTGGGTGATGCCTCTACTGACCTACTCCTTTGGCATACTAAGATGGACTCAGACTGAGCTGGACGCCCTGGATAGAAAGGTCCGTCAACTGCTCACCACTCATCGCATGCTACACCCGCGCTCGTCTGTTATGAGACTGTACATCCCACGGAGGTGGGGGGGCCGAGGCTTTTTAAATGCCAAGAACCTCCACAACCGTGAGGTGTGCAGACTTAGGGATTATTTCCAGAGCAACGAATGCGGGATGCATCGTGATGTGGTGGCAGTAGACAAGGGTCTCACTCCGCTCTCCTTGGCGAACGAGAACTGGCGCAGACCGACGGTATTGAGCGTCACGGATCGCAAGACCGTATGGGAGGGCAAGGAGCTGCACGGGAGGTTCTATCGAGCCTTAACAGGGCCCGATGTGGACCTTCTGGCCTCGGTGAACTGGCTACGCTTCGGGGACCTCTTTGGGGAAACTGAAGGGTTTGCCTGTGCAATTGCTGACGAGGTCATGATGACGAACAACTATCGGAAATATATCCTGAAGGACGGTACGGTCGACATCTGTCGGGCATGCCGTCGTCCCGGAGAGTCACTCAGGCATATTATTTCGGGTTGTTCTCATCTGGCCAACGGCGAGTACTTGCACAGGCATAACCTAGTGGCCAGGATCATCCACCAGCAACTTGCTCTTCGATATGGCCATGTTGAGTCTGAGGTGCCGTACTATCGGTACACACCGGTGTCGGTTCTTGAAAATAGTCATGCATTGCTCTACTGGGACCGCTCTATTATCACGGACAGGACTATTGCTTGCAATAAGCCTGATATCGTGCTAGTCGACCGGCCCCAGCGCCGGGCAATGATCGTTGACATCACCATCCCGCATGACGAAAACCTCGTGAAGGCTGAGAAGGACAAAATCAGCAAGTACCTTGACTTGGCTCACGAGGTTACCGCCATGTGGGATGTCGATTCAACAATCATTGTCCCGATAGTCATTTCGGCGAACGGGCTGATAGCGAAGAGCCTCGACCAACACCTCAAGAGACTCTCGCTAGATGGTTGGGTCAAGGGTCAGATGCAGAAGGCGGTCATCCTCGACACGGCACGCATTGTCCGGAGGTTTCTCTCTCTGTGACCCCGACCGCCGGTAGCTTGGGCCCTGCCACGCTGCCGGTGGAGCACTATTTTTTATATTTTTAAATAGATGTTTTCTTTTTTTTTAATATGTATTTAAAAATGTAATTTATAAGTAATTTAAAAGTAAATAAAGAGATAATAAATAAATATATTGTACGACAAAGTACACAACGCCATCTAGACCCAAACTAAGCAGAGCTTGTCATATGGGGTCTAGATGCTCCCGTGCAGCCTTTCGTCTCGAGGTTGGGGGTCAGATCGCTTTCCTGTAATGGCCAAGATAAATCAATTCGAGAGAAGGAGTGAAAAAGAAGTAACCGGGCTCCGTATGCTGACGACTTGTAAATATTATTATGTTACTACGAGTAGCTGACCCGGCAAACTTCATTCCGCCTTAGAATCAAGTTATATTGGTTAAATTGCTAGTATAGCCAGCGGGGGTGGTTATGTCGGGCTTAAACTGACTAAAACCACACGCCGTCTCGGGTATACGACTTTGTTTTATTAATATATAATATATATATATTATATATATATGGTAATGTAGTTCACTTCTAAATAATAAGCTAGCTCGCATCTGTGGGTCACAAAGAACTCGTATAAAAATAAGCGCATGGCACCAGCTTGGTGCGTACTGAACCAGGTCATTTTCAGCACATAATAGCAGTTTATAAACCTTTCAAGTACTTGAGATTATTATTGTACACGTCTCTCATAGGCCTAGAAAAATATTTTTTTGATCTAGTTTTTGCAAAATCTCCATATTCCTCTTTTGAGAAAATGAAAGTAGAGACGAAGAAAATGAAAGAGACATTATAAATTTCATTCATCTATGTCTGAGGAAAGAGAGTTTTAGAAACTCGCATTATGCGATTAATCTAATATATTTGGTCGTTCGTAAACAACTTATAGAGCATTACGTAAATCTTATTTCAGACGCGTTGTCGCTATACTTCAATTGTAAAGTTATTAAACTTTGAGATTAGGGTGTATTAGATAATTATCATGTTGCACAAGTTGTGGACTTTACTGCAAGGAAATAGGTTAGTGTGACAAGCTTTTCCTGTGTTAATAACCTATTAGGAACTACGGTGTATGTATTTTATGGCTTGCCTTTTCCATATGACAGTGATTTTGTGTGTCCTTGTAAGTTTATTTTTAGATAACAGAGTGGTTATGTTAAAATGTTATGTACACTCCGCCAAATTAATATTCAAACTCTTGTTGATTATGTAGTTTAAGTAATTATCGATGATTATAATTTTGATCAATGACCTAATTACAAGGATGTCTTAAAAATAAAAAAAAACGACGGGTTGCACTCCAGGAGAAGAAGTGAAAACTTGAATATTACGTTGTTTATTTTTGATATTTTGGAATGGTTAGGGAATAATTTTGCACGAATTGCTTTAATTATCAGTATAAAAGTAGTTACTATCATTTATGTACATATAATATTCATTTATTGCGCTATCGTCCACAAACATGACAATTTACATTAGATTAAAAATTTAACACTTCAGAACTACTACAATTATTTTACATTAAATAGTTTATTTTCAGAAAAATCAACTTCCATCAATAATTTCAACGACTTTTTTACCATGATTATTACCAGAACCATCATCGCCAATATATTTATACAGTACTCACTCATTTTCATTCGCTATTTTTTCGTCACTTTTTTCAGTAATAGATGCACTTTGTTTAATATCCATCAATAGATTTATGGCACAAAATAGAATAAATATTACAAAAAGTTATATGATGACAAAAAGTGTTTCTTGGGCCTCGGACGGAATCGATCTCAGGCTTGACAAAGTCAACAACCACACATTAGACGAAATTTGGTAAGTAGATGTATTATATTTTCACACCAAAATAGAAAAAAACAATAAATTTTGGGGGCTCCCCATACTTAGAACTGAAACTCAAATTTTTTTTTACATCTAACCCATATGTGTGAGGTATTTATGGATAGGTCTTCAAAAATGATATTGAGGTTTCTAATCTAATTTTTCTCTAAACTGAACTTCCATAGTGGTAAAATGTATAACTTCTAAAATAAGAGAATGATAAAACTACAAAAAATATATGACGTACATTACTATGTAAACTTCCACCGAAAATTGATTTGAACAAGATCTAGTAAGTAGTTTTTTTTAATACGTCACAAATATAAAATTTAAAAAAATGCATTAATATGTTACTTACTGCTACGGAACCCTTCATGGGCGAGTCTGACTCGCACTTGGCCGCTTTTTTACTGTACCCTTCATTCAAGTTAATTGTGGTGAAGTTTATTAACTTTTAAGCCTTCTCATAGCTTGACATATTTTCGTTAATCCTTTAATTAATACGATTGCTTTCGAGCCGAGTGCTTTCAGCAGCCCAAGACTTAATTAATAACTATATACCTAGTAATATAACATTAGCGATATTCCTATAAGTAATCGCCAGATAAATCCATACCAAAACTCGTAACAAAAGAAATATACTTCTTTTTTTTGTCTCTTTCTGAAAACAGATGTACCAAAAAGATACGCTTAATTTGGATAAATAAAAAACAGAAAGGGGGTGCCCTTTTCTTGTCCCTTGCACAATGGGTCATTCCTGAAACTGTTAAGAGCATTTCAAAAGAAAGAGGTTCACAAAAATATCGACAAGGTCCTGAGAAAATAACAAAATAAAATTTCCCTGCCCTACTTAAAAGATTAGTGGAGCGGTTGGCCTTTTTGTATTACGAGGTCCTTAAGCTAATACGGTCAAGCATCTAAACTGAGTCAATTATACTGAGTTTGTAGTACTTTCTGGGTATAAAAAAATACGTAACATGAAGCAGGTTCTAAAACAATACGTATAAGGATTTTGGAATTTGGAACAATATTACAGATAATAAATTATATTAATCGGCACAATCAGTAGTCATTATTTTAACCCGCCTACCTACCTATCCGTGCACTAAGGAGTATTAAAGTGCAAGTTCTAAGTTCAGATTATTATTTAGAACGTTATTCATTTCGTAATATCTCCACTCAAGTTCTAGAATACAGTTAGTTAGAATATGGGCCTATGAATCGTGACAAGGTACATAATATATGACGGACCCATTTTACTCTTTTATGGTGTGCAAAGAAAATGAATAACACACACATATGTGACTGCTTTGACTTGAGCGATGGACAGTTACCTTATGATGGAATCTTACTATATTTCAATACATTCTTGATTCTAATAAATAATTTAATGTGATATTGTCGGAAGTTTACGCGAATGTCACAAATGGAAATAAAACTATTTTCAACGGATTCTATCGTGATTTATTTGATGTTATTTTATATTTTACATTGATCCCGACGTTTCGGTTGCTTTTCACCAGCCATGGTCACGGGGAGAAAAGCTACCGAAACGTCGGGATCAATGTAAAATATAAAATAACATCAAATAAATCGCGATAGAATCCATTAAAAATAGTTTTATTTCAAATAATTTTATGTTATCTAATATTATTATAAATGTGAAAATTTTGAATGGATAAATGGATGTTTGTTGCTCAATCACGCCAGAACGGCTGAACCAAATTGAATGGAAGGAATACATACTTTTTAACTTGGGAATAATTTCCTATAGCTTGCGGGAACGAGATCAGTACCCGGGCAAAGCCGCAGGTAATACTTAGTAGTGCATATATGGTACTAGAGGTAAAAAATAACATAACATAACATAACATAAACTCACGCCTATATCCCCGAAGGGGTAGGCAGAGGTGCTAGCACCCACGTTTCGACAGTTTATGTTTTAGGTCCCAATGTAATAGGTGGCGAGCCTATTGCCCTTAACCGAGCACATATAAACCTGCGATAAATACACACATAACTTCGAAAAGCATAGAAAAGTCATTGGTGTGTGCCATGGTAAAACCTGGGATCGAACCCGAGACCTCGTCTCAGCAGTCCTTTACCCATACCACTAGGCTACCGCGGTTGTTATGAAAAATAGGTAATGTATGTTAAGCAGAAAATAACTACTTAACGTAACGAAAAATAAGTTCTAAGAAGTTCGTGATATAGAATCTTGTTTGGTTTCAATATCGCCTGTAGTCATAGTGAAGTTAGCTAAATGCTATGATTTTGAGTCATGAAAAAAATCTCATATAAATCCTAATCCTAATAATATTACAGATGTGAAAGTTTGTAAAGATGTTTGGATGTTTCTTACTCAATCATGCTTAAGCGGTTAAACGCATCTGGCTGAACTTTAGTACAGGAATAGATTATGGTCTAATAACATATTGGCTACTTTTTAGTCCTGGAGTAGGTGCCCGTCGCGTGGGATCCACGGGCGACAGCTAGTTTTGAATAAAAAAATATAATTTTCTGAGTTCTTTATTTGTCATTTTTGCTGTTGACTCTTTTTATAACTATTTTATCGGTTATCCAAATAAATATAGGAGATTGTAACGCTTTATAAAAAAAACATAGATACAGACAAACATAGAACCTCCTTTTTGAAGTCGGTTAAAAAATTGGTACCACGGTTAATCTTAAACGTGTTGGTAACTTATTTTGTTACTTTCCAGTTAATTATACTTTGTATGTGCTACAGTCAAAATTTGATCTAATGAACAAAATTTTCAATATAAAAGTTTCAAGCTATCTACTTAATATTATAAAAAATATAACAGAAAATTCTATCATGAAAATCGTGGTCGTGAATTTACACAAAGATCTCAAGAAAAAAGTATTTTCAGTTTTACCGAACTTGTTATTTTTTCCGGTAACTTTTCATTTTTCTTTTCATGAAAGCCTTATTCTGATTATTGTTAACATTTTAAAATAAAAATGAGCTAACTTCATTCTCAAGTTATGCGCTTACCAATGAATAGCGTTTTATATTTATATATGAAGAAGATTTATTATATTTTAAGACACTTTTGACATCTAATTAAATTACCACTTCTCTTTTTTACGGATAGGCTATACATTACTCTCGATTCAAATTTTCTGCCTAGGTGGAAACGGTCTACCTTTTAGACGACTCTGTTTCCCCGTGAGACCCATTCATTAGGAGATGGTACAACAGAGGAATCTTGGCTCTGAACAAAAATAAATCCGTTAAGCCAAATCCGTAACTATGTCCAGCAACGGGCTTTCGAATCAATGAGGAAGAAAACCTCAGTAAGATATAACCCAGATGGCTTGATGGCATCTTTAAGGACGGCACATGTCTTAACTGACCTAAATAGAAAAGTACAGCGCTTGTTTCTTACTCGAGTTGGTATACTAATCACATTTTTAGATGCGCTCACTTAATTACAACAATTATCGTTCAAAAGAATCTGTTTCCGCAGGGGGAACGCACAGGTAGATTTCGTGAAGCAATTAATATTATTTTTAACATGTTTAATTTTTTTTTAAAAACAAAAACTTTTTTGAAAAACTTTTCAGACATTTATTTTAGACTTAAAAATGGTCTATAGATTAAAAATGTTTCCGACACCAAGAATGTTCACCGGTTAGAATTTATGATTTTTTTCCCGAAAAATTTTGGTTTCCCCCCCCTCCACTTTTAGTTAAAGTTATAATCTTATAGGTTTATAATTAAAAGTTTTTGGTATTCATGTATACTATGGGATAAAATTAGAACGGTTCGAATATCTTTCATGGAACGTGAAATTTTGAGGAAAAACTGATTTCACAAAAAGTGAGGCCCTACCGTCCCCTTAGGCCGGATTCCACCCGTTCACGAACTTAAACTAAGTTTACACCCAAGCAATTTTTGACCGCAGTTTGAAAGCGATCGGGGCAAAAATGCGACCGTGAGAGTGCCGCAAATTTTGGGAAGTGGAACCATACATACATATATATATATATAAACTTTTTGACCAGTGGTCATTTCGGACTCAGGGGGTCATAACTAGACCTCCTATGAAGATTTTTTTTTTAAATTCGACAGTAGTCAAGAAACCAATAGGTAGATCGATTTCATCGAAATCTACCTAATAATATTTTTCAAACACATTTAAATACAATAATGTCAGTATTGCGAATATAACACGTTGAAATAAAACTATTTTAACGGATTCCATGAAAGTCCATAAGTTTATTTTTTAACCCTCATGAATAAAATATTTTTGATGAATGACGACCTATATGGCGTGGATGTATAGCATTCGACTGCTACGTCGGTGGTGGCGATTTCAATTCCCGCTTTTTATGATAAAATGAATATGGAAATGTTTATTTGCTTTGTGCTGCGTGTTTATTGTATTTTATGACATTCATTTGTAATTTACAAAAGAAAAACTTATTTACAAGTAATGCTCAGTGCAGGACTGCTGCTGTGTAATATCGGCACCTTAATACCCAAACCTCGTAACTCTCTTCGAAGACGAATGGTGATACGGAGTTTGCATATTATCGACATTTTGCATCTACCTTACATGTCGCAGCATGTGTCCCATACTGTGGGACGTGCAAAATCAATACTAGACAGAAACATTATTCTTATTGTTACTGACCAAAACGGCGTAAATATCATGATAAATACCAAGATTACACTATTCCTACACAGGCAATTTATTATCCACCCTCGATAACCTTTACTGTGGAACTGATAGAACCGCTAGGTCATTATAGCATTCACAGCAAAACTTAGGTTCAAGGTCACTTCTTTGTGTTGAATAATAGACTTATGTATTAAAAGGAAATACGGACAAAAGGGTTTGCCACTAATGTGCTACTTAGTCAAGGATCATGACTTGCTCAATATAGAAGTACTTAGACATTTCTGTGTTGTTACTTATAATACTTTCAAACTGTTTCTCTTACCAATATTGGTATTCATTCGATTGATTGAAAAAAACTATGAATGATATGACTTTAGTGCCAATGTAAATGGGTGAGTAGGTGCGTAGATACCCTCGTTCTACATTTTAATTAACCTGACCAGGTTTGAGAGATTGATGAACTTTTGATGTAAAAGTGAAGGCCTCCATTGTATGTAGCATTATTGGTATCTATACCTATTGGTGACCCTCATTCTTAAGACTTCATCTTTAGCTTGACATTTTCAAATATGTCAAGTAGGTATAGGTTGAGTGAAAATATTTTTTTGACAACATACGTTTTAAAATCCGTACAGCGGTTGGGAAGAAAGAAGGTAATAAAGAATATTATTACATACATACATACATACATAAACTAACACCTATATCCCCGAAGGGGTAGGCAGAGGTGCTAGCACCCACATTTCGCCAGTTTATGTTCAGGTCCCAATGTAATAAGTGGCGAGCCTATTGCCATTAACCGGGCACTTATAAGCCTGCGATAAATACACACATAACTTCGAAAAGCATCGAAAAGTCATTGGTGTGTGCCATGGTAAAACCTGGGATCGAACCCGAGACTTCGTCTCAGCAGTCCATTACCCATACCACTAGGCTACCGCGGCTTCTACTATCATATTATTACATCATATTATTTATATTATTACATGCATACAAGATATGCGCGAATAAACATAACCGTTCCTTGGCAGTTGGGTAAATAGTCATCAGTACAAAGGATTCCGCTCTTAACACATACCTACCCATTGAATTCTGAATTGGAGCAGTCTGTCACACTCTAATTTTAATGGATCCAAAGTAAAACATAATTTTGTATCTAAATTATTCGAAAAATTTGAAATGTTTTCAAATAGGAAAGAAAAATATTTCAATATGAATCCACATTCCATCCTCAGTGGGATTCGAAGCAGTAATACAGCTTGTGTCCGCGGAAAAGGAATTAAAAAAAAAGACTGGGCGTAAATAACTTTCATAAAAAAGTATCTGCTTTTTTACTCGATGAGAGTAAAAAAGCATCTGCAATAATAGTAATATATATTCAGAAGATTTAGATCGGAAAAATAGAACATCTAGGACGGGACTTGAACCCGCGACCAGTCCCTTACAGGGGGAATGCTCTGACCAAACCTAGACACGTCCCAGATATTCGAAATTCTCCGATACATTATTACTAGAAGTGGGCCGGTCATGTAGCGAGACTCGAGGATGGGCGTTGGACGAAAGTGGTCACAGAGTGGAAAGGACCAGGAAGTGGAAAGCGCAATCAAGGTCGTCCGCAACGCTGGTCAGATGACATACGCGAGACCGCAGGCAAACACTGGCTCGGACTGGCACAAGATAGGGATAAATGGCACAACCTGGAGGAGGCCTTCACCCGCACGGGGGTTCCTATGGAAGAAATCAAATAAATATTACCTTAACTAATAAATACTAACAAAAATTACTTTATTTCATTATAATTACTAATCCACTAAACAAAAATGTTACTTAGTTCATAGGAGCAAATAAAAAAGCTTTTTATTTTTATTTTATTTATTTATAAGTAGAGCCCGAGATATGACCAAAAAACGATAATCGTCCTCCGCACGGGCAGAGCCGCGGGAATCACCTAGTTTTATAAATAATTGAAATTTCTAAATTTAACTTGACTTGAAAATTGATTCGTCGGCTTGATTTCCTGCTCTTTGTTTCGTTACCATCACTAACATTTGAAAAGGCAAATAGCCAAATTTTCAAGAACAACGTCAAAATAATTTCAGCGATATCTGGATAAGTTGGAATAGAAACTTTTGAAGTAACGCTTGATTATCAAAGAGGTTAGTAGGTACTTTGAAATTTTTGATCGATTAATTTATTTAAATAAACTAATTTTAAAGTTTGCGTAAAGTTAAGTTTGCTTTCAAACTTAACAAAATAATAGTAAATACATTCGTAGTAAATAACATTAAAATCTAATCTCCCAATTTACTTGTATAACCGATGTAGTGAATACATGTTGACAACTTACATTTGTGAATAGTACAAAAATGAGATAAGCATGTGAGTAATCGTATTCGCTACGACAATACTGCCGAATTGGGAGCGGTCCCCGGACTCCGAGGTGAGGGCCTTGTATGCAACCGAGACTAACGTTAGGATGATGATGATGATGATGGTGAAAACGTCCTAATTGTGAGCTTTTCGAGGCCTCACAAGGCGCGCGCTAGAAACATATATGCCGTTTTTGTATAAGTTTTTTTAAACTCAAGCCATCGTAATTTAGACATAATATATTATAGCCTATGTCCATCAGGGATAATGTACCTTTCAAGTGGTGAAAGAATGTTTTTATAAATACAGTGGCCCCAGTTCTCAAAATTCGGCCTCTCTATAATATTAGTATTGATAATTGACATCTTCCAAAAACTTGCGAGCTATAGACAACGGATAAAACTGTGTTTTTAATTAAAAGAAGATCAAAGTTATACTAAAAAAAGTACTAGTTATTATTAAGAATCTTGTCAGAACCGACAGTCCTTAGAGTTAATTTATGTCTCCCGATGAACTCCGAGCGAGTTAATTAAAATGCTCAAAGACTTACTGAATGATATTAAAAAACGAATTCGCTCACTGAGGTTTTTCATTTGAATCGCATAAACGCGAGGCGTGTAACAGATTTAGGTTTCGTTTCATTTACTTTGAAATGAGTTATGTGTAATTTTCTAACATGAAATATAGCAATATTTTGGTTACAGCTACAAAATATGACTTTTCATACATTCATCTCGAGGTAGTCGTGTTGGCGAGAGAAGATATACTGATTCTCGAGTGTATTTATGTAATCATCATCTCGACGTTGCTCCTGGCTACATCCAAGGTTTTAACTTCTGAGCTTAATTCAAAGAAAAATTCTCCTCCTTTTGATTTGGCGTGTACAGCTTTTATGGGGGTGACTGCCGCTGACCTTCCAATCTCGGGAGGAGAGCCTGTGCCAGAGCTTCGTCCGTCAATCAGCAGGTATACCGGCTTGCAGGTAAGGTTGACTTGAACCCGAAGGTAATATAGTAGTAGTAGTAGTAGGTAGGTAGTATAGTAGACGTTACGAAGTCAAGAATTAAAATCGTTATATACAAAATACCGTACAACCAATAGCTAGGAACATTCAGGCTGATAATGTTTAGTCTCCTACAAAGTCCAATATGCTAAAAAGTCCTATTAAGTCCAGTCCTATAATGTCTAGTGTCTCATAATGACAAGTGTCTCATAATGACAAGTGTCGAAACATGTCCAGTTCATACACATTAAGCGTTGTACAAACGCTAGTGTAAAAGCAGTCTAACAAGGGAATTCAATCAATTGGCAATAGTAATCTCTATAATAAATACACTCACTAACCAATCTTATTGGAATTAAGCTTAGCTCTAGATTCAAATTAGAAACCTAATTTTGATGGTCGTTTGTTTTGAATAGATTCAATTTGAATTTCGAAGTTATTTGCTGCTCACTTGTCCCAGTGATTATGAACCTCTACTTGCGATAGGCACTCGAAATAATATAATTTACGCGATTCTATAGGCAAGGCAATATCATTACTTACATAGTTGCACACTTTAGAAGAGACTTGATAAGTTCATTGGAGACTATTTCATTCTAATAAAGACACGAAAAACGACCGGGACTACGACTACGGAACGCAATTAATATGATGTTTACACGAAACAGCATACGACGTAATAGTTAAACTAAACAAAAATTGGTAAACAATAAATATGATGTATTTTTTACAATAGCGCGCGCCAACTAATGTATTATTTTATTTATTATTTTTTTGCATTTCATCTTCACTACAGATAACTATCTCTTTCTATATCATTCGCTCCGTATATTATACCATATTCTTAGTTGAAAACTCTACAAATTTGGCTCAACTTTAAGAAATATTATAAATGACATTCTAGTAGTCTAGTAGATCCCAACTCGCACTAATCTGATTTTATATCATTAGGAGTGGCCAGAGGTCTAGCTAAATCTAATTTTTTATTAACTTTAATTTAGTTTAATATGATAGTAATTCAAAATTTATCAAATAATTGTTAACCCTGTTAACCCTGTTAATATCTGTTGGTTGGTCTCAAGGTTGGTGGGATAGCTCGAAATTGAACCCCGAGGCATATTTACTACGCAACGCTTTGCTTAGTTCTACCTTTAAAATCTAAAAAAAAGATAATTCATTACAACTCTCTTTGTAGTTAGTTTATTTAATGTTCAAAAAGTAATACATTTTTTAGTTTTTCTTCTTGTTTCTATTCAAATTTGGGTACGAAACAAAAGAAATGATATTGGTAAAAACTTTGATTTTCTCGTCAGAACTTCTTAAAACTAATAGGTATATTGAATATTCCATTTCGAATGAATTTGAGGTAGTTTGTATTTCAGAAAAAAAAAATTGAATATAATTTAAGGTAGGTTTGAGAAAAATCTATATGGAATGAGTGAAGGCGGACAGGGCGTAAATTTTGTCGGATGGTCAGCATCAGACAAGAGTAACCTACTTTTATATTTGTGTTGACCTGGACCACTTGACCATGTGGTACATATATTATTTGTGCCTGCAGGAACATGGCATGTTGCATGACATCTGCGCATTCTAGAATCCTTGTTACATGTTGATTACGCTATGCTTACATTAGGCCTAGGTATTGCTGTGTAGTATCATAAAATAATTATTTATTTAGACATAACCCTAGGCCCATGCCAAAAAAGAATGTTTAAAAATGTCTTATGACTGAGCGCTCTTGAGAGGCTTAAGCCTATTTTAGGAGAAAGAGTATACTAAACCAATTCACATAATTGACGGCCACTGTCACGAGAGTCACGATGCACGATGGTCAGATGCATATTTTAATTACCTATTTCCTTAAGTACAAGTTAACTGTAAATAATTTTTATAAAACGGTGAGAAATAAAGAATTATTATTACTATGCTAGATCTGTTCTATATACGTCTTAAAGCGAAATATGTAATCTAAAGGTTTAGACTAGACATGTGTCTAGTCACACGATTAATACACTATGCGGGATTAGAATTCGCTGAGCACTGTGACAGTATACATTACGCGATTAAATATAACATGATAGTCTAATGTTATAATGACACATGACTTTAACAGAACGTGGCGCACGAGTCCTGCTGAGCTACGGAGCGAACGTATCGTCTTCTACGCATTGCAAATTATGGTATTTCAAATATGACTGGAAATCTAGTGAATGTGGCGCTGCATAATTTTATGAGCATCCAAAAAAGTATTTAAAGAGGCACCACTAGCTGACATATATATTAATTATTACGTTCCAATTCCAATATAAAAAACATTTTTAAATATTTAAGTGTAAAGCCACTTTTATAATTGACTGTATGAGGTACTTGAGGGAACATGGAAGTAAACTGAATTCTGTGGAAATGAGAAGTCTGAGAAGTATAGCTAGAGTGACTCTGATGGACCGAGTGAGGAACAGTGTGATAGGGGAACGTTGTGGTATCGTAGAAGAGGTAGTGCCCAAGATAGAGAAAGGGATTCTTAGATGGTTCGGACAAGTAATGAGGATGGATGAAACGAGATTAACGAAACAGGTTTATGAGGCGAGGGCTACTGGGCTACCCGGTAAAGTTCGACCTAAGCATAAGTATGCTAATCAGATCGCGAACGTTTTGAAGAAAGGCCCGGTCAGAAGGACCCGTGGCCGGCGTGCTTGTATGAAAACAATTATGAAAGTGTAAGAAGCGAAAGGCGTATCACAGGATCGTAGCGAGTGGAAAGATGTTGTCTCTGCCTATCCCGATAGGAAAGAGGCGTGAATATATGTATTTAAGTATCGTATATCAATGTAATAGCTCGATATAGAACGTGTGTGAGCGAGAGAGCGTCATTCGTTTAGTAGACTAGGTGTGAGCAGGGCGGGTAAATTGTTCGAGCGATAGGAGACACGCTTATTTTAACTTTTATTTAGAACTCCCCTATTCATATTCATAATGTTATAATAGGTATGAAATTTTATTGTTAACGGCAAGTGTTTGTTTACGTATTAAAAAAAGACAGTTTAGTTAGTTTTAATTTATATTTTTTGTCAGTAGAAGGGTAAGTCTTCTATTGACAAAAAATATATTTGTAAATAGTGGCAAATGCCTTATGGGCAACCTTACACCCCGGCGTCTGAAGATCCGAGACGGCGTGCGGTTTTAGTCAGTTCAAGCCCGACATAACCGCCCCCGCTGGTATCCGAGGGGATTTTCGCACGAAAAAAAAATATTTCCGCACGAAAAAAAAAAAGGTACTCAAGTTTTAAACTCGTGTAAATAAATAGAGACAAGTTTGTTTACGACGATGGGACTAGTGAGAGGACTGAGACGTGAGTACCGCAATATGACAACAAAAAGAAAAAAATACAACATCTTACTAATATTATAAATGCGAAAGTTTGTGAGTATGTATGTATGTATGTTTGTTGCTCTTTCACGCAAAAACGGCTGAACGGATTTGGATGAAATTTGGCATAGGGATAGATTATAGGCTGGAATAACACATAGGCTACTTTTTATCTCATGGGAAGGCAGAAAGGAAGCGGGAACGAGATCAGAATTCCACGCAGGCGCAGCCGCGGGCAACAGCTAGTCACTCATAATGGCGTATGACAAGTGATATTTGAAGGGAGGGTATTTTTTTTAACGTATGGAAAACGGATTCACCCCATCGGTGATGGTGTCAAGTAATATCACGCGTTACGAAATGTGATGTCATATCACAACTTTTTAGAGGAATGTTTTGCGCCTTTCTAGTCTAGATAAGTTACAGAAAATGTTGCAAGGTGAAATCGTGACTAGTACCATGAATTCAACAAGATTACATGTATAGTAGTATTTTTTTAGTACGACCATATCGAACTTAGGATGTGTGTGTGTGCACGCAACGAACTATCGATCTACCCAGTATAACATAACATCAAATTTTAAACACGCGAACATAGTCTCGCAAAGGAGTATTTTAGAAAAACAACCTCCTCACAGTATTTTGTAAATAAATCTAAAATAGGCAGCATACATTGGCCGGTAGGCCGTTAGGCAAATATTTGTCCACAGAGTGTCTTTATTACGACGATAATATTAAAATATAATATTTATACATATTTGGTGTTAAGGAAACGCTCCCGAAAACGAAGACAGGCAATATTACTGAAGATAATAATAGGTCTTTACCTATGAAATTGCCGAAATTTTCTTACAAATTCATGAGTTCGTTATTCCTGTAATTTAATAGCTATTTCCATTATTTATATTTTGTTTGAAATAAATATATAATTCGATCTTCAAAATCAGTACTTCCTAAATGCTATCCATTTTGATGATAAATTTCGTATTACTTAACAGCTGTCACTTTTCAAAAATGTAATAAAAGTTGCTGTTTGTTAGCTTAATGTTGTCTCATTCATACAAAAAAAAACATCAAATTTGGAATTGACATTCCTAAAAAAAATGCAAAAATGTTAGTACTGAAAATTGGGTTTCCTCCAATTTCTTCAAGAAAAACGGCAATTTCATATGTAACGACCTAATATTATAAATTGATGCATTTTTTACGATTGGTTTAAATTTATTATTTAATTTTTTTTAGAACTTTTTATTAACATTATTCAAACTCCATGTTGCTAGTACAGCTAAAGCATGTGCTACATGGTTTTAAACGGCAGTTTGAAACAGAAAAAACAGATTTGCGCTTTGCCGGCTACACGGTTTAAAACCATCAGTGTTTTATAGAACGTTGCATGAATAGGACGTCTCTATGCTCACACCGTATATTCACTACAACAACGTCATGGCGCCTTACCTATCTAAAGAACAAAGTTTCTAGTATATATATAATAATCTATGGAACAAAGAGTTGCGGTGTGTCTTGCTCTTTTGTGTGCAATTGAAGAAAAAAAAACAAAGAAAAAAATGAATATGGATGAAGCGATGGTTAAAGGAGAGATTAACCCTTAGTCAGATGAACTTAATTAAATAGAAAAATAAAAATATCCTACGCATTTTTTTTCTGAGTTGAGTCTTTGTACGACTCGTATGTTTAGTCCCAAAGGCAGGGCAAGTCTCTATTTAGCTCGAGAAGTTCTGTAACTACTTCTCGTTCTTTTTATTCTTGTGCCATTTTAAGAACGTCGTCGTCGCGTGCGTCTGCCTGCGCTCGCCGCTGCAACGTGACTGTCGTTCGCGAGGTTTTAAACAAACGGCTAGACGGTTTCAAACAAGTTTTAAACCAACGCTTCTACCAGTGGTTTCAAACGCAAGCCTTGCTGCCAAGGGTGTTTAAATGTCAAACGAAATTTGGCTAAAAACAACTATCTACACTGTTTTAAACCTATGTTTCAAACCGCCGTTTAAAACCGTGTGGCACATGCTTTAGTCAAACCGGTCGCACACGGTCAACGGCTAGCGAAGTGATAATGATATTCATTGCGGTATTCATTTTTTCAGGTAAAGTGAATTATTTTTAAATAGATTACCTACCCCGGTATTTATGTTCAGTATTAACAATAAATAAGCTGAATTTGAGTGGTCTAAGTTATTTATAATATAGGTATATTAGTATAGGGGTGCTTGGTTGGGGGGGTGTTTGGTTGGGGACCTCCACGCGGTGCACCCTGGGCAACGGAGACGGCAGCGCTTCTCTCCTAGGGTGGGAGAGACGCTGCCGCCTACGGCCAACTCCGACCGAGGCGGGGACGGCCCTGCTGAGGGCTGTTCGGAAGCTTTCCACGTGTCCCTCTGATTATCAGATGGCACAGTGTAGAGCAAGTAAGTGGGCCATCTCGAAATCGGAGATGGGTGCGAGGGATATGCTCTATGGGTAACCTTACACCCCGGCGTCTTAAGACCCGAGACGGCGTGCGGCTTTAGTCGGTGCAAGCCCGACATAACCACCCCCGCTGGCCGGCGGGGGGGTATTCGAAGGGATTTCCGCACGAAGAAAAAAAAAAGAGGTATATTAGTATAATAATTATAATTTATAACAGGAGTTCAAAATGTTAGTAAACAGTACTAAGATATTTATTGTTAGATGTTTTCAATGCTTTTGCTACATAAGAACTTTTGTGTTGTGTGTGGAAGCAGCCTTACAAATAACCTAAACTTAACGAAATGTATTTTTTGTCAAGGTCGAGATCAGTGTACACTTAACAGTGTAAGAAAACATATACAAACAATCTTAATTCCAACTATAACGTTACAAATCTAAAACTTTGTATGGCTGGATAGAGGGATGGATGTTGTAACTCAAGCACGCTAGAACGACTAAACGGCTTTATCCGAACCTGACCCAAAAACCTGGTCGCGGTCGCGGGTTAGGTTAGAAACATGAAAAAAAATGTAATATTGGTTCTGAACGTAACCCTCTTCCTAACCTGACCCGACGTCTCGTTCCTATCATAACCCGAATTGCGCAGATTGGTCATTGCACTTCTTTCGCACTTCTTGCCTCGCTCGGCTTATATTCCAAAAACAAGTAAAGTGGGTTAGGTTAGGTTATAACTGTGATCCCAACAGAGCGCGAGCCGAGCGAGCGAAGCGAGCGTGCCGCGGCAGCGGCGTGCGAAGTGCCGGAACCACTAGTCCGGAAAGTTTATGGCAAGAAGTGATATCTATGAAGACATATCTTGAGATTAATTATCACAAAATAGTAAATATTATATACTGATTTGACACACATGTACTTTTTATTTTGAGAAAGATTAGAGAGAATGACCAATCTGCGCAATTCGGGTTATGATAGGAACGAGACGTCGGGTCAGTTTAGGAAGAGGGTTACGTTCGGAACAAATATAATATTTTTTTCAAGTTTCTAACCTAACCCAAGACCGGGTCAGGCTTTCGGGTCAGGTTCGGAATAATCGGACTAAACGGATCTGGATGAAATTTGGCACATATATAGATTATAGTATGAAATAGTACATAGACTTCGTTTTATCCCGAGAATAGGTTCCTATGGATCGCATGATTAGAACTTCCTGCAGGAGCCACAGTCAACAGAAAAAATCAATAGAAAACTTTGTGTAATGTTGTAATGTGACACATAAAATTGAATAAAACAAAGTTCCTTTGTGAATGCAAAACCCCTTACTTATCTACTAAACAAGTGAACGAAATTGAAATCATTTATGTCACACAATACGTTTATCTACGCTATATTACGAGGCCAATAACATTATTGGAAAAGTTTGGCACACATGACCGGCACAAAGCAAACTTAAGCTACATACTCCTAATATCCCTTTATAAAATGAGTATTACCCTATGTGTCATATTGTTACTCATATACTCATAGCGTATTCTAGAATCTAGAATTGTTGATAGATAGATAAATAGTAGATTGTTAGACAAGGGTTGAAAGTCACCCATTTCAGCTCAGATATTTACTCTCACTTCGTTCGAGCGCCAATAGTTCGAGGGTGAACCGGGTGACATTCACCCGACCTAAACACTCTACTTTTCATTTCGACTATGTGAGGAAATTAAAATACTACACACACATTTAATGTAACAGGTATATTGATAATCAGTTAAAATTTAAAGTAAAATCAGAACAATTTGAAATAGATTATTAACAACAGCTTTTGCCTGTTCTTTAATCTCATCGGGAGTTAAATTAATATCCATATCACTGGAATCACTTGCTGAAACCATTTTAACCACAATGAAAACAAGGTATTTATTTATATTTAATCTCGTTTTCCCGCTAATTCTTTAGCAAACTTTCGTTGTTTTTTTATATTAAAAAAATGTTATAATTCACGTTCTGCTAACATTAGAAAAGTTTTGAGAATCGAATCTATTGGTTACATTGTAATCGAGTTGGTCACGAGATGTGCATCTAGGCGGCCATGTAAAAAAAAAGCGTGATGATATCAAGGCATTATGACTTAATTATCATTGACTCCACTGCAAAACGAAAAAAAATACTTTCCGCCCTAGGGATGAAATAAACTACTTTCCACCCGGAGAAAATTAAACTTTCCGAACAGGAGAGATGAAAAATTCTTCCATGCAAGTAATGAATGTTGGTCTACCAACGTTCATTACAAACAGAAGTTGCATGGGTCACATACTCGTAATAATTTCAGTTAAATGCACAATTTATGGCCTTTTATAAACAAGCTTCTAACCAAAGCTAGCTAAGCAAATGAAAAAAAAAAGACCAAATCATTGAATGATTTACTCTCTGGGTGGGCCGTTGAAGACAGATCGCACATTAATGTATAAGTTGCTTCACCTACAATCGTGATTAACAATGGAACATGGAGGTCGTCTTTTACTAATGCAAAATTTACTGCCTAACTCTCCGAATATACGGTTGCCATTGTTTACTACCAAAATCAAATGGTTCAAGTTTACCGACTGGTATGTTAGAAACAAGTTTAAAACTACACACGCGTATTTAACTATACGAAATTTGTTCGAAACCGACTCATCGCCAGTGGTCGTCAGTAAAACACGGTAGTATGCGGTAGACTGATTTGTTAAAAACTAAATGCACCTTACAATATACATACCTATAAAAGTTGACTGAACGTCGCAGAAAGAAAAAAAAATACAGTACCCGCTTTTGATACCCGTAGGCAATATCACACTGCTTTAGATGCCTTTATTTATATAGTATACACTCATAATTGTGAGTGTATAGTATGGGTGCATTTTAATATCCCATTTTTTTTGTAAACGATGTGCAAAAATGTGCAAATTAGAGTGAAAATGTAATGTACCTTTTTTTTTATATGTGCGGAAATCCCTTCGGATACCCCCCCGCCGGCCAGCGGACTTTCAGCGGACTTTTTAATACTATTTATATGAGAATAGTTATTTAACTGATATCATTTAATGTTACGTAGTATCACTATTTTTGTAATACACTCGCTATGCTCACGTTCGTGAGCCAATATTACAATACTTTTGGTAATAAATTCTGCATTTATCATACAGAAAGTAAAAAAGTAGCGAAGTTTTCATTTTAATTAATTAATTGCTATTATTCCCAGAGTATGTTTTTAATTTAAATAATTGCATGGAACGTCGTCAGATGTGAGATAATCTTCAAAAGTAGTGAATTTATTTTGTCGAAATTGTTTGGTCGCATCAACTCGGGGACTTAACTGTGTGTGCTTTGTTTGTCAGACGGCTTATATCTATAGCTAACAATTTGCAACACCCGGGTACGCTCCTGTACACATCCTCTTGATTTGACTTATCGAGGCTTTTGCGAGAGCGACTGCCGTCTGAGCTTACGGAGTAGCTACCCACGTCCACTAATCAGCAGATATACCATCTAGCATGGGAGTTCCGTGGGTCCTTGGTTGGGCCTAGATACAACCTTTGGTGAAAAAAGTTTACGACTTTACCTTTAGCTTACCATCAGGCGAGGATAGGTCATATTGACGTGGCCATTATAAAAAAGGAAAAAGGTATAGGCCTGGAAATAGAAGCTAGTATACGTATAACATAATTTTTTTTTTTTTTTTTTTTTTTTTTTTTTTTTTTTTTTTTTTTTTTTTACAAAGAATATTAGTAACCGAAATTACTAATATTCCCCCTAACCCCTCCAGCTAAGCTAAATTGCTTGTGTTAGGAGTGGGTTCACGTCGGTAGTGTTATGGCCAGGATTCGAACCCGGGACCTCTCGATCGTAAGGTCGACTCCTTAACCATACATGTGTGTTTTATAACTAGCTGATGCCCACAGCTCTGCCCGCGCGGAGGATGGTTACCGTGTTATGCGTAAATCTCTGGTTGTACTCAAACATACGGCAGATTTCAAGTCTAAAAAAGACCTTTTTAATAGAAAAACGGCATCAGAATCCGTTCAGTTGTTTTTTCTTCCAGCGCGAACAAACAGAAATGTCTTTTTTTTTATTTCCAATAACTAATTTACCATTTAATAACAGTACGGATAATATTAACATAATGTAATTATTTGTACCATGATGATGGTTATAAATATTTAACCTACATCAAAAACTTTCGAGCATCTACTTCGATTTATCCCTGGCATTAAGTCTTCCGCTATACATTTTTTGTGCATAAAGCTTCAAATAAAAATAGTGGGGCGGGAATCACACAGTGATTGTCAAACTTCGGGCCAAACTTATTTTTAGGGACAATTTGTATGGTAGGTACCCGAAACCTTGAACGTACAAACCTCAAAATCTAATTAGTTCTTCCCATTAATCAAACAAGATGATTGGCGAAAGAATTTTTTAAATCGGATAAGTGGTTCTTGAGTTATTGCGTAAACAGACATCCAGACATTCAGACCAACAGACAGATCGACACAAAAATTTTTTTTGCTTAATTAGACTTAGAATCATGTGAAACATCGAGAAAAGTGATAAAAAGTGGGTGTAAGATTTTAATTTTTTTTGCGTGATTTTAAGACTTCGGTGTCCACCTGGTTGGTGGCCCGAAGTAAAAAAGTTAAACAGTGTTTTCAATAGTCTATCACATGCGGTCAGTATAATATCTTGAGGAATTTATATTAAACTACAGGAAGAAATTCGTTGTACACTCTCACTTAATTATTTTTGTATTCAGAAACATTCCCAAGCATGCACACAATAACGTACTAAAGTTTGATTGCACTCGCATGAATGGTGTAGGAATGCATAGAGGGCGAATAAATAAAAGAAATATTTATTTTTCATTATATAGGATACAAGCTAAACCCGTGACTCCACCCGCACGTGGTCTCTTTCCAGGTATAAAGCCTATGTGTTATTGCAGACTATAATCTATCCTTGTACCATATTTCAGCCAGATCCGTTCGGCCATTTGAGCGTGATTGAGTATTTCTCTTATTTATATAAATAGAAATGATCGCCGAAATGTATGTACGCGCGCATAGTTTCCGAACGACTGCACTTAATTGGATAATTGTTTTTTTAATGTTCGTTATTGTCAGGACAAGACAGCCTCCGTGGCGTGGCGGTATTGAATACGGCCGCTACACAGGAGGCGCGGCTTCGATCCCCGCTCAGTACAAATATTTGTATGCATACATATGAGTATTTGCATTGGTCTGGTCGTGCCTCGGAGAGCACGTTAAGATGTCAGTCCCGGTTGCCATACGAATATGTATGACAGTCGTTATAGGGGAATTGGGTAAAATGGCCCCACATAGAATGGCTAATCACCCGTCTGGTCAAACGGCGTCCCCACTGGCAGTAGTAGTAGTATTGTCAGGACAAGGTTTGTATGAAAGGAAAATTTAGGAAAGTCCACGGGTAAGGTGCTCATATTGCAGCGAGGCGAAGCCAGGGCGCGCAGCTTGTTTATAATATTAGTAGAAGAGGATGATACTAGGATGACTGACTGTAGCATGGGATTCCAAACCACGTTTCCTGGGAGCTACCCAACCGAAACATAAGCGCGTTTCAAACACGTACTTGACATTGTCGGAAGTTTACACGAATGTCACACATTGGAATAAAACTATTTTTAACGGATTCTATCGCGATTTATTTGATGTTATTTTATATTTTACATTAATCCCGACGTTTCGGTTGCTTTTCAGCAGTCATGGTTACGGGGAGACTAAAGATGGTTGTTGTCTTGTAGTTTGAAGTGTAAGTTATCTCAAAGTACCCGAACTATGTTGAATTGTTGGTGTTACTATTTACGCAGAATGAGCTCACAATGTCAAGAAGTTTTGTTGCCTTTGATTTTTCTTGGAATTAATTAAGTGAATGACTGGGTCCCAAGCTGGTGGTACATTCTAACCATCTTCTCTATTAAAATTAGGATGTTTTTTAATTTCAATAGCGTCGCGTAGCATCCAAGGTAGGAATCGATTTTCTTTGGCGAGTATCTGTGGTTTATCAAATCCTAAGTAATGTTTGGTCCCCTGTTCCACGTGTTCACATACAGCAGACTTTTTTTTTTAAATATAAAATAACATCAAATAAATCGCGATAGAATCCGTTAAGAGAAGTTTTATTTCAACGTACTTTCTTATTTTATTCTTGTATTACGAATACCTATTTAAAGATGATTGAGTTTTATGCCAGTTCTTTGGTAATGCTTCTGACGTCAACCTTTGATCATTGTAACGTTGAATAGCAGTGTTAATTCTTTGTGACAATTTGGGACAGTCGTACAACACAAGCGAAGCTGCGGGCAACGTCCACCTTTAAACAAGAATTATAAGTACGAGTATTTAATGATTATAATCACAAATAACAACATACGTGTGAATTCAACACTTACGAAAACTTTAAAATTGAAGTTTCAAAATCTAATTGATAATGCCAAAAAATACGAGTAAAAGTTTAATAACATCACGAAGACGTAGGTAGGTTTTATTTTGACACATCATACTGAATATCTATTCCAATCGAATATCACTTTTCTAATACCATTGGTATTTCTTTTTAGTCATACCAAAATTTTCTTTCGTATGTCTTTCCAATCGAATTGAAATGAGGTTATTACCAAGAACCTTCACTTTCTTTAATCATCTACGCAATTTAAAGGTTTCCATACGTTCGATAAATGTGTAAATGTGATTTCATTCCGGAATATTTCTCTCGTTCAGTAAGATTTCGGTTAACGTGAAAATCAATGTCATACTCAACGGTTCCCTGCGTGTTTTTAGGGCTCCACCAATATCTTCAGGGCCCAAGCCAGCCTAATTTGCAAGCCGGTACACGGCTGATTGACTAACGAGGCTCGGGCGCAGGCTTTCGTCTCGGGTTTCTTCTCTGGTCAGATGGCAGTCGCTCGTTTAAAAGCCGTTAAACCAAAAGGGGGAAAAGAAGTTAGCGGCCCTGAGAGGAAGAAAGGTACAGTCACCTTCATAAGTAGCTGAACACTAACGAATAATATAATTAATGTATAAGAATTTGTTATCTTGAAAGGATAAGTTTAATGTATTTCATGTTTTTTACAGGTTTTAGAGTAAAAGTAACTTGAAATAAAACTGAGAAAGACTATACATACATACGTAAACTTATGCCCTTTTCCTCTAGAGTAGTCAAAGACCACCATCTGTTTCTATAGTTACACATTACATTTTCCTCAAAATATTCCATAGTAAACATACATTGTTAAGCAAATATAGCTTTATGTACACTACCCATTGAACAAAAGCCGATAGTTTAATAACATATAAAGTTCAATCTATAACAATCAACTAAGCTCATACGTAACGAGGTATTGGTTCCAATAACACTATTTGCAACTTTGACGTAAGCATCCGACCGATACAATAAACCTATGTACGAAGCATATATGTAGGTGTTGTGTTTATGTGGTAACGTTGTTAATTTATACTCTATACTGTTGTGTGTTGTTTTTCCAATTAATATAGATGAATGGAGCCCACCGGCAAAATCTTGTGAATCTATAATTAATATTATAAAGCTGAAGAATTTGTTTGTTTGTTTGAACTACTGATTCGAATTGAAAACTTATTTTTGTGTTGGATATACTTTTTGTGTTGGAAGGCTATATTAATATATCATTATATTATCATATCATTACTACCTAGGAGAGCGAAGGAACATTATTGTAGAACTAATAAATTACGGAAATAAAAAATTATGTCACGGGTGAAGCCGCGGATCACAGCTAGTTATTTAAGAACGTAACGAGTGGTAACCATGATGTATCTAATTCAAATGTTTATTTGCGATCATAGAACCTAACAAAATAGGCATCAAAAATCTACTTTTGTGTTTAGTAAAGCAGAAATTTGGCAGGTTTTTGGCGAATAATAATGTTAGTCAGTTCTACTGCGATACTGCGATACTGCCAACCCAGTAAACCTAGGTAACAACCTAGGTTTACTGGGTTGGCTCGTATCCTTTAATAATATAATATTCTAGTACATTCTACCCTGCGGTATCAGACTAAGCGTAGCCTTTAATATGGGTTATATAATGCTGATAAACAAAATAGATATTTCTAATACACACATAATATATTAGCTATACATACGTATGCATGAACAAAAAATTTGCACTGGTCGGGCATGCAACCCGTGAACTCTAACTTAACATTTGAATGCTCTACCGCTATGCCACTTAGGAAATTAGAGCAACCCAGAGGTTTCCTGTCGTAAAAAATTGGGTCACATTAATATTGGACAATTTCTAAGTAGAGTGTGGGTCTAAAAAAAATCCAGCCAAGTGCGTGTCGGACTCGCACACCGAGGGTTCCGTACAAACCTGTAGGTATATAAGTAAAAGTTCAGTCATCACGACAATCGAGTCATAGTTATGGTAGTAGTAACTTTAAAATTTTCAAAAATATTTTTTTTTTATATGATGTACCTAAAAATTTACGGTTTTCGCAATTTTTCCTTTATCTGTATACTATAAGACGTTACTTCGTACCAAATTCAAGATTATAAGTTCACGGGAAGTACCCTGTAGGTTTTGATTCCCGTGTGAATTTCGAAAATTTGCGGAAATTTGCGGCATAAACGGCTGTATCTTTTGATTGCTTTGGCTTAGAAGTCTTATTTTTTCACAGCTCCAAGGGACAGTAGACCTGCGTATTAGATATAAATTTCAGTTTGTTACCTCCACGCGTTCCTGAGAAAAACGGTCTTGACATACGGATGGACGGACGGACAACGAAGTGATCCTATAAGGGTTCCGTTTTTTTCCTTTTGAGGTACGGAGCCCTAAAAATGCATCTATGATGGTATAGTATGGTAAATTTAACTTCAACAAGAACACATGCAGGGTTGAATTTAAATCCATAACAGTAACACACCCTGCCAAATAAGCTACCAGAATCAAAACTCTTGGATTTTTATTCTCAATTGCCAAACAATGACAAAAATTAGTCCCCAAGAGCTTGTATATGACAGAGGTCTTGTCACAATTTTTTCATAAAGTTGAAAAATGGGCCTAAAGTTTAACACTGTCCTTTGTTGATAAAGAGAGGGAAGCTGATTTTCGGTGACATGGTTCTTTTGGGGTCGTAGGATATTCCCATGGGGTACTCCCGGATCCTAACCTTCTTTTTTTTTTTTTTTATCGTGCAGAAATCCTTTCGATACCCCCCCGCGTGCCAGCGGGGGCGGTTATGTAGGGCTTGAACCGACTAAGACCGCACGCCGTCTCGGGTCTACAGACGCCGGGGTGTAAGGTTGCCCATAGAGCATATCCCTCGCACCCCGACTGACCCTGGGCCATCTCCGGTTTCGAGATGGCCCCCTCCGGTTTGGGAACCACGGTGTCCCCGTCTTGCCTCGGTTTGGGGGAGGGGCGCTAGTCGCCCCACCGTCCCGGCCGGATCCTAACCTTCCTAACATAATTATGTAGGCGATGCAACTATTCTGCGGTTTATAATTTATTGGGATTCTGTAAAATTATGGCGCTATGGTGCACATTAAGAGAGACATATTCAGCAGTAGACTGCAATAAGTCTAAATATTGATTGAATTAAATAAAATTATTAGCGATAGCTGTAAACAAGTACGGAAAAGTAAAGTTTTTGTTTTGTTTTATTGTTTTACGTGTAGTAACTAGAGAAAAATACTATATGACTAACTGTTGCACGAGTTTCCCCTGCCCATGGAACCCTATTCTAGGGATAAAATCCAGCCTCTGTGTTATTCCGAACCATAATCTATTCCTGTATCAAATTTCATCATTCAAACGGGTGAAGATCCCTTCACCCGTTTGAACGTGATTGAGTAAAAAACATCCAAACATCTTCACTAATTTTCATATTTATTGTATTATAAGAAGAATATTGGATACCACAAACGTAATATAAAACTCGTCCCTTATCGTTTGTTGTATACAACGAGGAAAAAAATCTTAAAACATTGCGATTGCAAAAAATAAACCGTTACATAGACTTTACCTTCAGCTTGTGAAGTCAAATTGACGTGTCCTAAATATAAAAAAAAAAACAGGCGACGTGTATTTAATAACATAACATAATAACAACAACAACAACCCTAATTACAGCAATAAACAAAACAAATAAGCCCCCCGACTTATTCTTTATTCATACGCATTAATCCACACTCATGGAAACTCACAATATAAAACATAATTGAGGACATTAAAATTAAAAATTCGTTTCTTTGTGAAGGTAATTGTATGTGTAAAAATTAAAGTTATTAAAAGGCAGTCCTAATTATGTTGACTATAGTGAAAGAAAGTATACATTTTGAAGCATCCAAATTAGAAATAGTACTTACTATATTGGAATAGCCGCGGTAGCCTAGTGGTATGTGTAATGGACTGCTGAGATGAGGTCTCGGGTTCGATCCCAGGTTTTACCATGGCACACACCATTGACTTTTCGATGCTTTTCGAAGTTATGTGTGTATTTATCGCAGGTTTATAAGTGCCCGGTTAATGGCAATAGGCTCGCCACCTATTACATTGGGACCTAAACATAAACTGGCGAAATGTGGGTGCTAGCACCTCTGTCTACCCCTTCGGGGATATAGGCGTGAGTTTATAAAATAAATATTGGGCAAAGAGAAGAGTACCTTCTTATATTAAACAAAATTATAGCATATTGGTTCTGTTCCTGCAACTCCATGTAACTATTTCTGAATAAAAAGTGTTTTACCAGACAATCCATTCCCCGTAATAGTAGCACAGTCTACACAGCTCTTACGAGAGTAAGATAGTACCGACTTCGTATCTTGTTTTTTAAAATCTTTTTGGAGTACTTTAAGTGGTAAATATATTTTCACAGTTTTTTACTTGTAATATACACCTGAAATTTGTTTACAATTTAGAAGTCTGAGTTACCTTCGACTATATTAGAGTATGACTTTAGAGTCTTAATATATTTAATAATAGTTTTAATATATTTGATTTGATGCCTGGCACATTATAATATCATAGTCTGAGACGTTTTACATATAATTAAATGTAAATATATAAAAAATATTCTACGATATTCTACACAGCGCTCTCTAGACCCAAAGGAAGCATAGCTTGTGTTATGGGTTCTAGAATGCGGATAAACATATGTATATACTTTTTTTTTCAAGACATACATATTATACATAGAAACACCCAGACCAATGCAAATAGAAATATTCGTGCATACAAATATTTGCACTGAGCGGGAATCGGACCCGCGCCCCCTGTCGTAGCAGTCGAATGCACTACCGCTACGCCACAGAGGCCGTTATTCTGTGAGTTACATAAAATTATTATTTTTTGTTTATATTTTAACTTCGGACCCGTTATCAACCATACCATAATAATAAGTCATCGGCTTCCTTACTGACTTAATTTGAAAAGAAAAAAGGTACAGCTAAAACAGATTACCTACAAAACTTGTTTCAATACCTTTTTGCTTAGAGATTAATGGGAGTCATTCATTCTGTGCCGGACACTATTAATAAAGTGTGATATAGTTGGTTCGCTTGCTCCTTTGTTTTATACAGTTTTGTTCCCGTCAAGCAAAATTAAATTTTTTCAAAGTAAATGCGCAATAAAATACTACAGATTCAAAGTAAATATTTATACAGTTCCGTTAGGTACAGTTTTATTAAACTTTTATCCAGAAGAGTCTATTTGACGTCAATGTTTTATACATTTTTTTGCAGATAATTTAATTTATATAGATTACTTCAGTAAAAATTGTATTGTTGAGATGTAACGTACAATTCCTACTACTAGTGACACAAATTGGACAGGGCCGGGCAGATGCCACTATGCAGTTGCAGAAAATCTACCAAAATAAACATTTATTACATTTATATTTTTTATTTAGAATAAAATAACACTACACTTCAATCATGATTACCTACAGTGGTAATCAAACTGACGCAGATACAAGAATCATCTTGCACTTACATGAAGATTCTCAAAAACAGAACTGCAGGTGTATTCTTAAATCTAAAATATAGTGTTATCCTACTAATATTATAAACGCGAAAGTTTATTATATTATGTATGTATCTTTGTTGCTTTTTCACGCAAAATTTGGCACAGAGATAGATTATAGTCCGGAATAACACATAGCCTACTTTTATCCCGGGAATAGGTTCCCATGGGTTGCGGGAACGTAATCAGAATTTCACGCGGGCGGAGCCGCCGGCAACAGCTAGTATTAAATATAAATAATACACCTCTGCCTACCCCTTCGGAGATAGAGACGTGAAGTTATGTCACATAACATAACATAACACAACTTCACGCCTGTAAACCCGAAGGGGTAGGGAGAGGTGTATTACACACACACGATTCGCCAGTTATGTTAAGGTCCCAATGTAATAGGGGGCGAGCCTATTGCCATCTACCAGGCACATTATTAAGCGAGCGATAATTAACATCATTAACATCATCAGAAGTTATGTTATAATATAAATAATAAATAAGGTTATGTGTGTGTAGGTAATTGTATAAGGAAAAGAGGAGTTGAATGACGAGGGAAATGGAAAGCAAGAGAACCAAGTTAGCTTACGGTGAATGATACTACGAATGTTTTAATTCACCAGTTAACGCTCACCATCTAATGAGCCTTATGCTTAGTAGCATAAAAAAGTTATCGGTGTTTAGGTCAAATGTGTGACCCTTTAATGCTTATGGTTGATCGGAACCTATTATGCTGATCGACATCCTACATGAGATTAATAGGAGCAATTTGCTGAGTTCCGGGTACTATTAGTACGGTTCCCGGTGATCGACTTTTATAGTCAGAGTTATAAGTCAAGTAATTCTCTGTAACATTACCTTCTATTGTTAATACACGGTCGTAAAGGTGACTGATCTCATGAACGAACCCTACTTGTGGTGACTTTATCAGACAATTCAATCTCTTTTATCGTGGTCAATATAGATGTCAATATTTGATAAGAGACTTTAACATGGTTGTATGCTCTATTCCACTATAATCCACTGAACAAATCCATTATTGAATTAGTTTCTACTTTCTGATCAATTTATGTATAGTAAGAATCTATGTTTGTATGTAAGGGAAAATTTGAATTTGATTTTTGAAGAAATTTAATTTGTCAAATTTTGTACACATATCAAGGACCGATGACAATACAATTACCTAATAAGTCTTTTTTTATAAACACGCCTGTGCCTGGAAGAAATACTAAACTGGTCTACTTTTTCAGTGCTTATATGATATATATAAGGTTTGTAAGATATATTTTTATTAACTGTTTTTTGTTTTGAACTATAACAATAAATAAAATCTTAAATAGCCCCTAACATAGCTAAGAACACTCCCGACTAATTCACCTTCCGAACAAAAAAACTAAATTAGTTCATCCGTTCAGGAGCTATGATGCCACAGACAGACGATTTTGCTTTTGCCGGGTGTAAGGTGGCTAAATAGGGCAATTTCCTCGCACCCCTGTTGACCCTGGGCGATCCACGGCTTTGAGATGGCCCCCTCGGGATAATGTGCCTATATTAGCAATTAGGATAATTAAAAATATGAGACATTCCCGAATATGCGCTCATAAGGTAGCCAATATAATTTGATTCTAAGGCGGAACGAAGTTTGCCGGGTCAGCTGGTATTTCAATAAACTTACAGCTTATTGTCTCAGAATAAAAACTGTGTCATCAAACTCGATATATAACTCAAACTGAACCACTTATAGAATTTTGATTAATACCAAATAGGTTGTCCGCTATGATTTTAGACTTTAATAGGTTTAGCCAATTATTATGAGTTACAAACTAAGTTTAGAATATACAAGAGAATACTGCGTAAGCTATAAATATTTTTTGAAGTAGGTGGGTCTCTATAATACTCGAAACTTGATAGTTTTCACAGCATTCTATTCAATCTAAATTATTTTTTATTACGTTTTATATCTATGATATTTATTTTATCCTTCTTGACACTTTCTCTCTTCTTTTATGTTTAAACTTCATGTTATAGAGGTCTATCCGTCGAATGTAGACCTCTACAGTACCTACTTATTTTAAGTTTTTTTACATGTCGATACAGGACAATGTAGGTTATTTATTATTATATCAGAATAAATAGAACGAAAAAGGATTGAAAGGCTCTCTACCAATTTTTTACAATATAAAGTGGTTTATGGATTTATAATTTTATTTAGTACTAACTTTTTCTACCGAAAAATAAGTAATAAGTATTTGTTTAAAAACATATTCGCAGAGCATGTAGGAATAATTTATAATAACATTGGTGTACTTTTGTCGGTACGGAACTGAAAAAAGTGCACCAAAAGGTACGATAAAGTGATTATATCGGAATCAAACTATCTAAAGCTAGACAGTGTCTAGAACATCAGACGCTTATCAGCATCAGGCAGGTCTAAGCAAGCATATCTGGCTGCCACGTCTTTTGAATTGAGAGCATTCCTCCATCGTTCTAACGAGACGCAAGCTTGAAACGCAGAATTGTATAACAATGTTTCCATAAATTTATAACTCTTTACCCGATTTCTGATTTATCACCAGCATTATAATACGTTTTATAAACAGTTAAAAAATAGAGCGATAAAATAAACAATATTTCACATTGTGGTGTGTAACATTGAAACATTTCACTTTGCACCTGAACCAGTCTTTCAACGTTCAGCCAAAAATATAACACGGCAAATCATAACTCAATTCTACAAAATAATGCTGGACGAACTTTTGCCCGCGGCTCCAACCGTGTGGAATTCTGATCCTGTTCCCACAACCCATGGTAATCTATTCCAAAAATAAAAAGTAGTTTGCGTAATATTTCAGACCATAATCGATCCCTGTACTAAATTTCAGCCAAATCCGTGTAGCAGTTTGAGCGTGATTGAGTAACAAACATCCAAACATCTTCACGAGCTCTCACATTCAAAATATTAGTAGGATTAGTAGGATAATAGGATACTATATATCTATACAATATTATATTATATCTATATAACATAAACAACTTGTTATCATTTCACTAGCTGACCTGTTATACCGACCTCCATGATCGGGCCCTGAGGACGGCAGCTGGCCGACTCGCCGTGCTTACAGAAGCAGGCCGTGGCGGAGGCGTGTCGTGTGTGTCCTACACACGCCTGCATACTCACCGACGCGGGATAAAACACGACCCCACCAGGCGAGGCCGCGCAGGCGGTCTAGGTCCGCCGGTAGCCCTGGGGTTATCCTTTCGAGGGCTCACCGGGGTGCCCGGCAATGGACACTTGGGCAGGACACGGTGCGGTTTTAGTCGATTCATGCCTGACATAGCCACCCTTGCTGGCTGACGGGGGGGGGGGTATCCGAAGGGATATCCGCACGTAAAAACAAAAAAAAAAGCTGAAGCTGACCCGTTTCGATTTCACTCGGTAATAGGTATTAAAAATAAATCTTGGGTCCCATAAATAGCTTAAGTATACGTGCAAGTAATAAATAGGTTGCCATGGGAATATTAAATATTTAAAAAAAATATACCCCGTTCCCGTGGGAACATCAGGATACAGAGTAGGTTTATATAATTAGGTGATAATACAGGTTTGATTCCCGCTCAGACCAAATATATATATATATTTTTTTTTTTAAGAATATTAGCAACCGAAATTACTAATATTCCCCCTAACCCCTCCAGCTAAGCTTAATTGCTTGTGTTAGGAGTGGGTTCACGTCGGTATTGTAATGGCCAGGATTCGAACCCGGGACCTCTCGATCATAGGGTCGACTCGTTAACCACTAAGCTACCGACGCTTGAATTTGAAGTTTTAATTATATTTGTATGAATGAATATGTATATTAATAATAATAATATCTCTTTATTGTACACCAAAGACATTAAAAACAGGAACGAATATATATTTTGTGGTATTAGTACAATTGGCGGCCTTATCGCTCTGAGGCAATCTCTTACAGGCAACCATAGCATATATATTTACATATTTACATTACATTTACATTAGCAACCATATATTTACATTGTTCTGGGTATTTATATGTATAATACTACTACAATATGGGGTTCTTCAAGAAGAGCATTAGAAGGTTTTTACGGGGTCGGCAGCGCGAGTGTGACGCCCCTGGTGTTGCACACGTTCGTAGGCCGCGGTAACCGCTTCCCATCAGGTGGGCCGTGAGCTTGTCTGCCACCTGAGTGGTATAAAAAATAAATAAATATGTATGTATTTACAAAAAAATATGTATGTAAGTATGTTTATCAGTATTCTGAAACCCATAACGCAACCTAGTTAATCTATGCTTTAAGAATGTCCTAAAATATTTTTTTTATTTATTTATGACTTGCTTAAACCCGCAGTTTCACCTGCGTGAAATTCTGTTCCCATTCCCGCTTTCCATAAGAACCTATTCCAGGAATAAGAAGTATATGTGTTATTGTAGACTATAATGTAGACTATATATATATAGTGTAGACTATAATGTATCCCCGTACCAAATTTCAGCCAGATACGTTAAGGCGTTTTTGCGTCAAAGAGTAACAAACATCCATACATTCATCCAACCATACTCACAAACTTTTACGTTTATAATATTAGTAGGATGTCCAAACATAGTTTCTAGCAAATGTAGTGTAAATAAATGTGAATGCTCGAAACAAAATATTCAACTCTTATTCGAACGTGATCTTTACGACACAAGCAGTAGTTCTTTGAGTGTATTGTTCTACATTAAAAATAGAAAACTAGTAGAGTAGCTTTCTGTTAGATTAATACAAAAGAATTGTTTTCATGTATATGAAAAATAGTTACAATATATGGAGAATTATTTGACAAAAAAGTGTCACAAAACGATTTTTTTAAACCAAGACTGCAATTTTACATGATGAGGCTATCGACGAGTATTTATAAATGTAACAAGGTTATAATCGGTAGTTCACGGAAATATTATACATTGAAAGAACCATGGCTGCTAAAAGTAAACCGATACTTCTGAAACAGTGTAAAAACTAATACGAAATAAATAACGATAAAATCCAGCCAAAAAAGTCTTGTTTCAAGATTATAACCATATATGTGTGCTAACTTCATAATGAAGTTTTAATTTTTTTTTGCTCTTCCGGCTGCACCTATAACTGCTGGTAGTCAAGCCCAGTCCATTCTTTAACATAGACTGTAAAATATATTATTGACTTATTCTGTGAACCTTGACATGTATAACTTATTATTTGACAATTTTAATTATATAACTTTATTTATTATGACCACTATCTTATGTGAATTTTGAATGATTTATTATTTGCATGTTGACTTAATTTAAATTCATTTTTTCCCTAAAGACATTTTAATATTTGTACGCTGGAGACAGCAGAGTATTATGGCCATGATTTATATTTTGTAAGAACTTTATACAATATTCTGACAAATAAATGAATTTATTATTATTTATTATTATTATTATTAAAAAAAATGTGTCTATATTTTAACTTCTTCCACACCAAGCCCAGGGAAACAGGTTGACCAAGTAAACAAGTATTCAGGGAACAAGTACTTCAGGTTCACCTATAAGCTGCACCTGCTGTTCGACGGTCAAATGACAATCATTTGTCCGTCGAACAGTCAGGCACTCCCATAAAAACTATGTAACCAAATCAAAAGGAGAAGGAGTAAGCGGGCCCTGGACCCTGGGCTCTGAGGTGAAAGCCTCGAATGCAACCGGGAATAACGCTAAGTTGATGATGACTGAATTTTATTATTGCAATTCACTAATTTTTACTTTAATACCATGTAGTAGGTAATTACGTAAGTTAACGTATTCATAAGTGAGCAACTATAAACGTAGAAGTTCATATTCATAAGCATTTATTGGCAATTAATTTTGTATCAGAGATGTGATCGGCACAGGGACCCAATAACCCAACCACATATTGATGGTAATTGATTTACTACTGTGCGCGGCTACATTCGTGTACGGCTATTAGTTGATAATATAATTTTTACTTTTTCTATAAGTACATCATTTAGATAAATTTTCTTCATTGCATTTTAATCTGAATTAAGCCGGCGCTACTGCTGAACGAAATGCTTCAAGCATCGTGGATACTTCAACTTAGTGATTGTGTTTGACTGAGGTCATGGGGTCCAAATGGCTGTTTGATCTACAAAGATTTGACAAAGCGGTACATCGATGCTACACGTGGTATCAATTAGTATTGCCATTTAATGCCAAGCAATGCTGCCCGCCACTTGTGAACAGGACAAACAAACAATGTAAGATCTTTCACACTGTGTTTCATGCGAATACAGATTTCTATTCTATTATATTCTATTCGATAATAATACTCTAAATCGATCAAAAAACTATGCTCTTAAGGTATTATTTTCATATTAGCTTATCTAGCTTGTAAAATGAAAATGATTCTTCATTGTAAAAGTTAGATAAGTTATACTTGCTTTTGGTCTAGATAGCTCTACGTATACCCCTGGAATATAAAATATTCTGTCAGCTATCGGAGGACATTTACTCGTAACTACCTTCGATTATGCCTTTCTGCAAAACTTCGACACTGAGCTCTCTATCCAACTTGCTGAGTGTACATAAAATAGTTTACACAAATTGTAGAGCGTCTTACAGCATACCTCTATACCACATTCCTATCTGAACATTAACTATTCATGCCTTATCTCACGTTCTCGAGGTTATATGCTCGAAACTTAGATCTAAGTAATATATTCATAAATCCAAACTAGTACATATCACTAGCACAATATCAGTTAACGTTTCCTCGTTTAGCAGTTTATTGACCTATCCAAAAAAGTGAAAAGCTATTATTGGAAGGGGTCAACGAAAATGCTAGTAATGTGTTATAAATGCGTGGTTCGCGGTGAAGTAGAATACAGGGGCCATCCTATATCTTTATGGGGGCGTCGTAAAAAGTGACTAAGTATTACTTAGTCGGCTAGTAAGGCTATTCTACATAAGACTATAAACAGCCCATGAAAAACTGCCTGGTGATGTCAATAAGCTCGCTCCTGTTACGTAGCACTGAAAGGTATAGTTGCAAAAATGTGGATATTTATTTACTTCTTCAAAAATTATTAGTATACAGCCTTAGAGAGAATTATCTCAGGGTAGCGAACAAATTTACAAACATAAACTATACTATATAAACGTAAATAATACTGCACCTCAAAACAATTTTCTGTGTGTATCGTGCTAATAATAATAGACCCATGTTGTATATCTGTCCCATTACTAACCGGGTCCGAATGGTGCCTTGTCTCTTCTTTTGTTTCGTGTGGGCAATTCTAGATTAACCTTTCTTTTGTCTGAACATTTGGAAGATGCAAAATTTCCGTATTTTTTAGTTTCAATCTTTTTTAAACTAAGCAGTTAAAAAAATTGGCTTCGAAGATTTGTCAAGGAAGCGTTTTCTCCTATGTTCTACTTTTTAAATATTTTTATATAATTAACTAAGATCAGTTGTTATCATTACGCAAATTCTTCATTATGATATTCCACTCATGCGTAACAAACGTTATAGTGACATATTCATTATGCGTCCAGCTAAGGAGTGGAACCCCCTGCCAGAGTCTATGTTTTTGGAAAACTATAACCTGGGAATCTTCAAGTTCCGAGTGAATAGTTTCATTCGAGACAAACGTGTTTAATTATAGACCAAATCTTCACTTACCAGCAGGTGAGATAATGGTCACGTGAGTCTATCATTAATAAAAAAAACATTCCAACTCTCTCATTGTATCACATGGTTTCTTTCCAGACAATTTGTCACTCGTCTACCCTAGTTTGATAGATAGGGTACCACGCTGTTTTCTATAGATAATCTTAATTATATAAGATAGATATTCTCGGCAACTCTATTGATAAAACTCTCTATCAAGTCTTTGTTGTTTCATTATTAAAGTTCATAGGATATTGTATGGTTTCCCTTTCAAAACCAATATAAACTGATGGTATTTCTATATCATGCATTTGCGTTGAATGAAACTGGGGCCGTATAATTTCTTTGATATAGCCGATAGCTCCGTTCATCAACCCTTTGAAATATAAACGTTAGTGCGTAATATAACTCTGAATACCACAAATATTGCTACCACTTGTGGCACAAAAAAAAGTGTCTAACAAATACTATAGGGTTTTATTTTATCTTTGGAGATATTTTGGGTTTGAATCGAACTAAGAACCGTATACTTGTGGTCGTCGACCTGTTGATTGAAATTGTTTTTTATAGATTACGCTGGTCTAGCACATATCGAAAAATGTCTGAAAGATAAGTACACCCAATTTACAACAGTGAAGGTTAGCTGGCCTGATCGGGTAATTATTACAATTTCTAATCGACTACATATATCTGAAGATACTAAATTTTTAAATATCGATTTCAAATACTTAGCAGTAAGTTATATTTTAAAAGTCAATAAAAATATTTCACGACAAAACATTTTACCTCTTTCATTTTTTTCCTTCTCTCTCTTTCTGTATTTCGTGGCCGTACATATGTACATAACAGACATACACTATATATATATATATATATAATAGAAAAACGTAAATGTCATCCCGAAAAATGGTTTTGAGGGTAAGTTACATTATTACTTTATCTAGAAAAAAACACGAAAATTCTTTTAACGAACCGTTACTATCCATTTATCAATTTCCAAATTGAGGGTACAATTTCCCCTATTCTTTACGAACCGATAAAAGGTTCCATTTGAGGTGTTACTAAGAGTAGCACGTCTCGATTTCGTAGGCTTAATACGATTTACAGGGACCCTAACATCCGATTGAATTGACCTATAATTTAAAAATTTTACCTTCTGCCAAATATTTTTTTTAGTATTTTTGTTAATTTATGGTGATTTATGTTTTTTTAAATGTTTTTGTGGCTTATGTTTATGTTGAAAGACAAATGTCTTAAAATGAATAATAGGCTTTCAAAGGTTTAGTTAAATGAATAATATACTGGAAATAATAATAAATAAAAAATGTTGTCTTATAAATTTAGACAAGTACTTTAGTAGTGTAGTGTAGTACAAGGACAAGGGCGGGCTAAATTTATCTGATTTTTTATTACTGACAATGATTGGTCCAAATTACTATCAAAAATCTGACTAAAATTTACTGAACTAGTTTAGTTCTATATTAAAACCATTGTTGTTAAAATAAAGATTAGCACCTGAAGAACAATAGGAATCTTAACAAATGAGTGAGAATATCTCTAAGGAATAAAATTCAAACTCGCACAAAGCTACAAAGAGCTTCTGATTTTCCCGACAGATTGGAAACGATTCAGTCGGAAGTACGAACAGCCAGTCGAAAGCGTCTTAAAGCCGATAAAACACAATGGAATGAATCTACTATTTAGATGTCACATTGATATATTTGAAACGTTTGAACTGTAGTTCGGTAGCAGCCAATTTCATTTTACGAAATATAGAGCAGGCGTATTTGAACGTTGGAGTTCATTTGTGAGTTACGTTGAGTGACGGGTATCACTAGTTTAATCATTCGGTTGAATTTACTTCCAATGTTGCTTTTAAACAGAATATTTAAACTGGAGAAAGGATGGACATGGATAGGCGCAGATATTAAATTGAAATTGTTGTTTCGTTGTAAAATTGTTTCGAGAAACAATTAAGTTATTGAGCGTTTTATTGGATGAGTTCTTAGAATAATTTCATAATTCTCGTAATACATTGATGATAATTTGTAGACCCATTATAGCATATCTCGTAGCATAACAACAAATTTCGCATCAGCATACACACCCTAAAAATAAATAATGTTTTTCCGTTTAACATGGACATAAAATTAAAAAACTTCGTAAGCTATTTCACTTTAAAAATGTAATATAATCTGAGTTTTCGACCTGAGGGATCTTTAAGAAACTTTTTAATAACTCAAATGTATAGGAAAGACCCTGTGCATTACGAAGACAAGCTGTTTTGAAACAAGTTCTAAAGCCTTTGCTTGCCAGATGCGACTTGCCCGACCTTTAACATTATTAACTAATGAAGAGAGACACCCCGATGGAATTTATACCAAGCGAACAAAAGTATCAGGTTTAAAATTCATTTTAATAATCTATAATTAAAAGGAGAAATTGTGGATCATTTTTAAATTTATGACATTTATAGCTGATCTACATGTCACTCTCAGCAGAAGGGTAGCAGAGATCTTCAAAAGTCAGAAATAAATGCTTATGTTATGAAGTTTAGAGACTACTTTCAATAAATTACAAAATTAATACATAATCTTTTTTGGCCACTATCTACTGACCTTTTTACCAGTTGGAAGAAAGGTATGAGTGTATGAGGGCACGCCGCAATAGCGGCGGTAAGGCCCATCATGGAGGATTGGCTAGAGAGGCGACACGGAAGCCTCTCGTACCGACTGACGCAGGTGATCTCCGGTAAGGGGTGCTTAGGGGACCACCTGCATCGGATCAGGAAGGAGCCAACGCCTGAGTGTCATCACTGTGACGCGAGCGAGGACTCAGGGCTGCACACGCTGGCGGACTGCCCGCCGTGGGAGGTGCCGAGGCGTGACCTCGTGGCAGCCATCGGGGTGGGAGTCCTCTCGCTCGGCAGCATGATTGCGGCAATGGTGCGGAGCGCGAGCGCGTGGGCCGCCGCCGCCTCCTTCTGCGAGCATGTGATGCTCGCGAAGGAGATGGCGGAGCGCGCCCGGGAGAGGTTCAGAACCCTTCCGGCCCGCCGAGCCCGCAACACGCTCGCCTCGCGTCGCAGGCGACTCAGGCGCCGGAGGGCGCTTAACGACCTCCGTCCTCCATGAGCGCAGGCCTGGGGGTGGCAGGTGAGGCCGCCTGGCACCCCAGCAGAAGCAGGCCGGGACGGTGGGGCGACTAGCGCCCCTCCCCCAAACCGGGGCAAGACGGGGACACCGTGGTTCCCAAACCCGAGGGGGCCATCTCGAAACCGGAGATGGCCCAGGGTCAGTCGGGGTGCGAGGGATATGCTCTATGGGCAACCTTACACCCCGGCGTCTGCAGACCCAAGACGGCGTGCGGTTTTAGTCGGTTCGAGCCCGACATAACCGCCCCCGCTGGCCGGCGGGGGGGTATCCGAGGGGATTTCCGCACGAAAAAAAAAAAAAAAAAAAAGGTATGAGTGTATGTAGGATGTGTATGATTGGAAGATTAGGTTCTGAAACAAAAGACGCAGTTACTAATTAACAACATATTAAATAGTTACGTAATATAAACGTAGTTAAAAGTATAATTGGTTATTTTATTTTATTATACTAATGACTAAAAGTTTATAAATTCGATTATTTTTATACCATCGATTTTATTTAATAGATTTGCACATCAGACCTATGAAGTAAATCGATCGTAGCCGGACTCTCATTTTTCTCTCCTTTTAGGTTAAGCCAAACGACGATTAATCCGTCTTAATCTAATAACTAAAATAATCAAGGCATCAAACCTAAACGACTGCCTAATGCTAACATATAATTTGTCAGGTGGTTTTAACAAGCGAATTCATTATTCATAATATAGTCTGTCCGATCGTCATCGATCGGCTCTGCTCGGCTCCTCTCGCCTACGTAAATAGCTAACCGCAATGTACCCTCACACGTCTTTTTATAACCTAGGGACTCGACCTCGACAACGGTGGGAATATAGGGACTGACCAGGTAGCTAAAAATAAACTCTGGATGGGTTTAAGTCTGATGGTATGGATGCTGTTATATGTAGAATATATTTTACAGTCGTGAATGGGCGAAGTTATTAACAAAAAGGTTGGAATCGGAACTGGCAGGAAATATTTTTTTAATTATTTATCTGTATTTTAACTCCATTATTTTTTTTCGTTTCGTTTGTGTAATTTTGGGTATATGTATATAAGTCCATGGAGCCTCTAAGAACTTGGAAGCCAAGCCAAGTTCACTTGCAAGCCGGTAGACCTCCCTTCGCCGGTCACGAAGCTCTCGCACGGGCTTTCCTCTAGATGTTGGGAGGTCAGACGGCAATCGCTCCCATGATAAGGTAAACCTCTATGGTGTAGCGGTAGTGCGTTCGACTGCCAAAAAAGAGGTTGCGGGTTCGATTCCCGCTCAGTGCAAATATGTAAATTTGCATTGGTCTGGGTGTTTCTATGTATAATATGTATTTATTTACAAAAAAATAGTATTTAAGTATGTTTATCCGCATTCTCGAACCCATATGACAAGCACTGTTTAGTTTAGGTCTAGATGGCGTTGTGTAATTTGTCCTAGAGTATTTATTTATTTAATTATAAGAAGTAGAAGGGGCAAGCGGACCCCAGGTTCCACGGTGGAAGCCTTAGTTGCAACCAGAAACAAAGTTAAGATGGTGAATCCAGTGTGGTGCAGCTCTTGACGGCTATCGAGAGGCGGCTCGGTGTTTTGGAGGACCGGGCTTACCGTCCCCTACTGGCATGGCCTGCGTCTTTCGCGACTGCTGCCGGTGGTAAGCCCGGCCCCGCCGCCCCAGTGGCCCCAACGCCACAAGGGAAGGGGAAGAAGCGTGAAATTATCTCCGCCGTCGTGGAGGCGGGCGGCTGCCCCCGTGATCAGGTGAGAGCCGAAGAAATCCGGTTCAGCCCCACCGGTCAGGGCACGGCAGTCATCAACTGCCCCGTCGCAGCGACGCAGATGATTGCGGACGGACGGAGCCTCCTCGTTGGGGGCTTCCTTAAGGCGCGGGTGCAACTCTTGCAGCCCCGCGAGACCAGGTGCTTTAGGTGTCTGGCCGTGGGGTATGTGGGAGTGCAGTGCACAGCGGGAGACACCGTGGGGGATCGGTGCTTCCGCTGTAGTCAGCCCGGGCACAAGGCCAGTGCTTGTGATGCTCCGCTGCGCTGCTACAAATGCGTAGCGGAGAGCAAAGCGGCGGAGCACCGGGCGGACAGCAGAACCTGCGCCGCCTCGAGGCCAAAGCCCCGTTCGTCCGCAACGGGCAGCGGGGGTGCCGCACAGGAGTGGCCACATACACGGCGGGATGCGGAAATGGAAGTCCAATAATGGACACACCAATCCGCATCCTACAAGCCAACATAAACCACTGCTCCGGTGCTCAGGATCTTCTGTACCAGAGCACCGTGCAGTGGTCTATCAATGTGGTCGTGGTCGCTGAGCCGTACTGGGTCCACCCCGGAAGCCCGGTGGACCTAGACGGCGAAGCGACCGTTTTCGGGGGTTCCGCCGCGGACACCTCGTGCCTTGCACTCATTGCAAGGGTTAGAGGCTGTGTCGCGGCGGACTCTGAGGGCTTGGCTGTCGTGGCCGTCTACTTCTCGCCAAGCCTTGACCAGTACGACCTTGAGCTAAGGCTCGCTGAACTGGACATCGTTCTCGCGGCGTGCCGTCCTCGCCCTGTCTTGGTCCTGGGAGACTCCAACGCCTGGTCTGTGGGTTGGGGCTCCCGGGAAACCAACGAAAAGGGGCGAGTACTGGAGGACTGGGCCAACACCCGTGGTCTAGAGGTCCTCAACCGGGGGAGTGTCGCCACCTGGGAGCGGCGGGGGCTCAGTTCGGTCGTGGATGTTGCATTCTCGACCCCTGCTCTCGCCCGCCGCGTTCAGGGTTGGCGCGTGGTGGAGGAGGAGGAGATGGATTCCGACCATAGGTACATTCGGTTCAACGTCTCCCCTCCACCTAACCTGCCGCCGACTATCGCGAATCCTCCGGATCCACGTTGGGTGCTCAGATGCCTGGATCGGGAGGCTCTCCTGGAGGCATCAATAGTGCAGGACTGGATTCCGTCATTGGCAACGCCTGCCGATGTCGACGCAGAGGCGGAATGGTTCAGAAGAGCCATGTCGCATATCTGCGATGCGGCGATGCCTAGGGTTACGCCCGGCCCGGCAAAGAAACAGGTGTACTGGTGGTCAGCGGAGATCGCACAACTGCGAGCAGCGTGCGTAACCGCTCGCCGCTAGTACACCAGGTTTCGCTGGAGGCGTCACCGCCCAGACGATGCGGCAGCCCGAGAGGCGGAGCTGTATGAGGCGTACAAGTGGGCCAAGAGGACCCTCCAGGAAGCCATTAAGAAGGCCAAACGGCGGGCCCACGTAGAGCTGCTGGAGTCTCTGGAGCAGAACCCATGGGGGCGGCCTTCAGCCGGAGCGGCTGGAGGGGATACTGGGCTCCTTGTTCCCAGCGAGAGCGGAGGAGCATGTTTCTCCGAGTATGGCTTCGCCTCAGGCGCCTGACGCTGATAATAGCGAGAGCGAAGTGCCCGAAAGGGAGAGTGAACTGGGGGTAGCAGTGCTCCGGCTTAAAGCCCGGAAATGCACTGCCCCCGGACCCGACGGCATCCCAAGCCGAGCATGGGTCCTGGCCCTTGAGGAACTAGGGCCTCGACTGGTAGTGCTCTTTAGCGCATACCTCGAAAGGGGCCAGTTTCCAAAGGTTTGGAAGACGGGGAAACTGGTCCTTATCCGGAAGGCGGGGCGGCCGGCGGATCAGCTTTCCGGTTACCGGCCGATCGTGTTGCTCGACGAGGTGTGCAAGCTCTTTGAGCGGATTATTGCAGAGCGCCTCGTCGAGCATCTCACGAACGTGGGGCCAGATCTGGCGGACAACCAGTTCGGTTTCCGCCGTGGGCGCTCCACCGTGGAAGCGGTCATGCGCGTTAGGCGCCTGGCGGAGGAAGTAGTCTCGCGGGGTGGGGTGGTGGTGGCGGTGTCTCTGGACATCGCCAACGCCTTCAACACCCTACCCTGGAGCTGCGTTAGGGAGGCGCTTGCGTATCACGGAGTGCCTCCTTACCTCCGCCGCATTGTCGAGGCATACCTATCCGAGAGGGCCATAGTTTACCCGAACTGGCTAGGGCCAGGGCGGCGAGAAGTGTCGTGCGGTGTTCCGCAGGGGTCGGTCCTAGGGCCACTCCTGTGGAACATCGGATACGACTGGGTGCTGCGCGGTACGTTGCTCGAGGGTGTCAGCATAGTGTGCTATGCTGACGACACCCTCGTTATGGCGCGGGGAGCAACGTACCGAAGCGCGGCAATGAAGGCCACGGCAGGGGTTGCTCAAGTCGTGGGTCGAATACGGCGGCTGGGACTCGAGGTGGCGCTCCACAAATCCGAGGCTATGTGTTTTCACGGGCCTCGGAGGGGGCCACCTGCGGGAACCAGCATAACCGTAGGGGGAGTAAGCATCGGCATCGAGCCCACGATGAAGTACCTTGGGGTCGTACTCGATAGCCGATGGGACTTCGGACCTCATATACGAAGTCTGGTCCCGAAACTGAGGGGGGCTGCGGCCGCGCTATTGCGGCTGATGCCCAACGTTTAGGGACCCAACGCCCCCTACTAGGAGACTGTACCTGGGGATCGTGCGAAGCATGGCCCTATACGGGGCCCCCGTATGGGCGGAGATTCTGGCGGCCCGCAACGTGGATATTCTAAACAGCCCGTTGAAGGCGATGGCCGTCAGAGTCATCAGGGGGTATCGCACGATCTCCGTCGAGGCGGCATGTCTCCTAGCCGGGACCCCTCCATGGGACCTGGAAGCGAGAGCCCTTGCGCTGCTTTACCAGTGGCGGAAGCAGGCGCTGGAGCGGGGCCATAGGCCGGAGCCCCGAGAAATCAGAGGTCAGCGGTCCCTGCTCCGCCAGGAACTCATGGAGACATGGAGGGTGCGACTTGAGCACCCAAGGTGGGGGGAATCCACCATTACGGCGGTGAGACCGATCATGAAGGAGTGGTTGGAGAGGGACCATGGGGACCTCTCCTACCGGATGTGCCAGATGGTTACCGGACACGGGTGTTTCGGTAAGTGTCTGTGGCGCATCCACCGGGAGACAACGCCGCAGTGCCAGCACGCGCACACGTTGGTGGAGTGCCCTGCGTGGGCGAGTCAACGCCGGGATCTCGTTGCGGTCCTGGGCGTGGACGTTCTCTCATTGGAGACCATGGTGAGGGCCGTGGTCTCCGACGGGAGCAAGATGCACGCCGCCACCTCTTTCTGCGAGCAAGTAGTGCGCGTGAAAAAGACGGCGGAGAGGGAGCGGGAGAGAACCCTGCCCCCCGAGTTTCGCAGTCTGCGGCGTCCACGCCGCAGACTGCATCATCTACGCCCGGGACTCCCGACCTCCATGATCGGGGCCTGAGGACGGTAGTTGGCCGACTCGCCGTCCTTACAGAAGCAGACCGTGGCGGAGGCGTGTCGTGTGTGCCCTACACACGCCTGCCAACTCACCGAAGCGGGATAAAACCCGACCCCACCAGGCGAGGTCGCGGTGGCGGCCAAAGTCCGCCGGCAACTCTGGGGTTATCCTTTCGAGGGCTTACCCAGGGTGCTCAGCAACGGACACTTGGGGAGGACACCGTGCGGTTTTAGTCGAGACACGACGTAACCACCCCCGCTGGCCGGCGGGGGGTATCCGAAGGGATTTCCGCAAGTGAAAAAAAAAAACCAAGCTGGTGAATCCATACTTCTCATGGAATCTATGAAAAGTACGTTTCCCGTTGACCGTAATAAAATTGTTATAACGTGAGGGGAAAAAAGTATATTTTTTAAAATTTATTAATTTATGCAGCAGACACTCTACTAGACACACTATACTACTAGGGCAGTTTGTAGGCGTTACGCTCATATTCAATATAGTTCTTAAATGCTACCTATCCACCTAATTTATTTTATACAAATTGCTATTTACATGATAAATGCACATTGAATATATATATCACAAATGCAACTTCATTGTAGTATGTTACATGTGTCATTGGTCACCATCACTCATACGTTACGTAAATCCAATTTATGTTGTTAGGCGATGTATTTGATTGTTATGGTGTTAGGCATGGATACATGACTTAATACATCTTTGTGACAGCTTATTTATTTATCACTAGCTGTAGCCGTGAAACTCTTTATCCGGATATATTACTCAGTGATACTGATACTTAATGACAACGATAACAACGATAACTTAAACATACTTAGATACTTTTTTTTGGAAATACATAGAATAGTCGCCAAATATTGCACTATTATTACCAATGGTATGGTAATAATAGTGCAATAGTTGCAACCACAATCATACCACCACCAATCAATCAATTAGCCTATCGCTGCCCACTACCGGACATAGGCCTCTCCTAATGAGGTCCATAGCGCCTAGTCCTCTACCTTCCTCCCTTAAAAATAGAATGGGTGCACTAACTCAAAATGTCAACACATACACATTTTAATTATTAAAATCAATGTGAGTTACAAAATTTTCCTTATGAAATCTGTATTCACCTGAACAAACCTTTCTCACCTTTGCAACACTAACGTACTTTTGAAACATTTATCGTACATTGCATATAATTTGCATGAATGTTTAAACTTACTAGCACGTTGAAATTGCTTACCATAGAAGCTGACAGTTCTATCTTCACGTAGTGCAGTATTAAGACGTAAAATGGTAATACCCGAAGTTTGGCTTCCCGTATTAAAGTTTAACACTGAAAGTTGAAGGAGGCGACATTTAGCTGTATTGTTCGTGGATGTGGTCTTAAATCGAATTTGTAATAACATTCAAAGGCTTAGATGGAAGCTCGGCTGGAAATAAATATTTTAATGCTTGGTTTAGTATAAGTGTAATTCAATTCAATTTTTAAGATATAAATTAATTTTTAATTAAAAATTTCATTGAATTAATGTGGCGGAGTATTCAAAAAACAATGTTTAAAAATGATTGTAAAGTCATTCATTGTTTCCGTAGTTCGTAAGAATTACCGGTAGATGGCTCCAGCGTCGCCCTGAGACGTATATAATATATCGGAGAATTTCGAATATCTGGGACGTGTCTAGGTAGTCCAGTTGGCCAGAGCATTTCTACTGTAAGGGAATGGTCGCAGGTTCAAGTCCCGTCGTAGATGTTCTCTTTTTCCGATCTAAATTTATAAGTGTAATTCAAGGTGGATTACACTTGTACTAAATTGCACTATTAATTAATTAATGAAATTCGTTATAACATATTTAATTACATTTCTTTTCTGTTAGAATACAATCTCTTTCATTTAACCTCAGCAAATGTTATGAGTTGTATGTTTGAACTGTATAGTCGAATTACATCCGTCGCTGTTGCATTGTAACGACTCATCGGCTGAACCGATTTTGATAAATGATTTGGTATAGCGTTAAACTTATCTTTATCGCGCGAGTATCATTGTCACAATACCAAAGTCTGTGATGATAAGCCTTAGAATAGAACGAATCTAAGTTTTCAAGAACTGGCTTATTGACAATCCGGTGAAATTGCGGTGATTCAGTGTCCACAAGTTGATATCTTAGAGTAACTTGCCAATCGATAGCTGATTACTTAGCTGTGTATGTCAAGACATAACCATTACCAAGATGAGAAGCACCGAAAACGATATACCTCAGGGATTCACCGGGTCGGTGGGACGATCAACGAATTTCTACCAGAATGGCACGGACATAGTCCGGTAATAGCTCACCTTGCCTATTATAATTCGTCGAAGTGGTTTAAATACTAGGCGAGTAATATGTAATTGTAAGTGCCTAAGTTTAATATAATGATATGTTAAGTTTAATCATTAATAATGTTACTACATTGTCGCCTTGGGAATTCGTGTAATGACTGATGTTTGTAAGAAATAAATAAATGAAATTAAATGATATAAGTGTCTACAGAATTAACTGCCGCATTTTATGGTCATCATGAATGAAAGATATATAAAAGAATAAATTCGGTTCCAAAAGCATTTTGATGCATCCCATTTATTCCGGTATAAATATTAATATATAATATGTATTTGTATTGTATTAATATAGATTGGAATATTTTTAATATGCCTACGATAGGCAATGGCATTGTCTCAGACTATGAAACAACATAAATACCTAATATTTTCACACCATGCAATGCATATGCAATACAACCCTGAAAGCAATCTGATACCTGCCACAAGATCAATCCTACTAATTCCTATTCCTACTTATATATGAGACCGTAATCTTAGCAATCCATGGATTCTCCGTGCGGGTGCCGGGTCCATCGCGTTGCTGAGTTGGGAACTCGGGACAGTGCCTGGGACTTGCGACCCAAGTGTAGGTTTAGAAGGGGCCCCTTTTGTTGATGTACATCAACACTCACCTTCACTACCCAAGTTCCCCTCCCTGCCTAACCAAATTTGATACGAACCTACTAGTGCCGCTTTAGACATTCGTCCTAGTAATGAGCTTATTGTAGCTCTCGATAGGCCTAGATCTTTAAGTAGGTTATAGAGCGATTTTGCTGGTATACCTCTCGCTCCCACTTCCACTGCATACAAATTAACCACGTAACCGTTTTTGATTAATTCGTTTGTGAGATCATAGTATTTATTTTTCTTTATTGGGTGTGTGGTGGGTTATATATCTATATTACACATGTGAAAGTTTGTGAAGATGTTTGATGTTTGGATGTGTTTGTTACTCAATCACGTTCTAACGACTGAACGGATCTGGCTGAAACTTGGTACAGGGATAGGTTATAGATACTCTAGAATAACGCATAGGATAGACTTTTCGTCCCTGGAATAGGTTTTGTGAGAAGCGGGAACTGGAATAGAATTCTACGCGTGCGAAGCCGCAGGCAACAGCTAATGGGTAATAAAGATGTCAGCTTTTACGGTGTACACATTTGTGGACAGTAATTCGTTTTATGTGCCATAAGTTTGTGTATACTTTCAAGCCTTCCAGAATAGTAGGTTGTACTAAAAGTAATTTGTTTAGGTAAGATCTTTTATGAGGTCGGATTTCAGTAGTGAAAATAATTGCGATCAAGTTAACGTTTTGCTCAATAAAATTCATTAAGTAAATGGTGATTACGCAGTTTATTCGCACTAAATCGAAATCTACTCTTAATTTTGTTAGCTATATGTGACTCCTTTACCGGCCTGCTGGTTTCATTTAATTAATATAAATTAGTAATTTAATTTATAATGGTAAAAAAGAAAACTAAGTCTAGACCTTCAAGAAGTACCTACACATTTAGTAAAGATATTAGCCGATAGTTTTTACCGACAGATCAGTATCTGTCCGTAAATAATATCGGCTAATATCTTAACAACCAATTATCGAGCTATTTTTTCAGTAAAAAACAGCTCGATAATTGGTTGTTTGAATTTGTCATATTATTTGGTCTAAAAACAATTTCCATTGCATTTCGTTCAAACAATATTATCGTGGGTAATCGGTCACTTTTCCGCTCAGTGAACATAACACACGTGAAACCAACGGCTAAATAACACATGCGACTAAGTGAATAGTGAAAATACTTTTGTTACTTGTGATGCGATCACATCACGATATGTACGGTTCATAATAATAATATGCAATATTTTATTAATTTAAAATATTGCTATTTATTTTCCCTCTGTCCAGTAGGATCCACTATCTCGATCCACCAGTGGATTGAATAGCACGCCGAAGTTCACTGTGATCCACCGATTCTCTCGGTGGTTGCATATGAAAATCCCCACGGATACCTACCACTTGTACAAAGACCTAGTTGTTAAACGAAACGGTGCGGTAATTTCAAGAGGACGGAAACACTAGTGTGGTAAAGATTTTCAAGTAGTTAGGATGCGGTAAAACAAGGCTTTCTTCTAAAATCCCAGCTCCTCTAAGCGAGGCGTGAGATCTATCAAGTTTACTGTTGACACCAGATTTCAGAAGCTGAAGCTGATGATGAAAATCTATAATGGCGATTGCCTCTATACTGTAGACTTCACTGACCGCTTCTTATCACCTGGCGAGGTGCATCATATTGACGTGCCCTATACAATAACATAATAACCAATTGCCAACATTTTTCATCAGGACTGGTACCTTTTTTTTTTTCGTGCGGAAATCCCTCCGGATACCCCCCCGCCGGCCAGTGGGGGCGGTTATGTCGGGCTTGAACCGACTAAAACCGCACGCCGTCTCGGGTCTTCAGACGCCGGGATGTAAGGTTGCCCATAGAGCATATCCCTCGCACCCCGACTGACCCTGGGCCATCTCCGGTTTCGAGATAGCCCCTCGGGTTTGGGAACCACGGTGTCCCCGTCTTGCCCCGGTTTGGGGGAGGGGCGCTAGTCGCCCCACCGTCCCGGCCTGCTTCTGCTGGGGCATCAGGACTGGTACCTACTTACGCCGTAAAATAAAATAAAAAATCCGGTCAAGTGCGAATCGAACTCGTGTACCGAGGGTTCCGTACCACTTATTCTTCTCAACTCTTATTTTAGGTCAAAAGGAAGTAACAAATAGGTTTTACTTATAGGGTACTTCCAGTTGACCTAGAATGGTCCATTTTGGTTGGAAGCAAGGTCTTACAGTACACGTAAAGGGAATATTCCGAAACTAAAAAATGTTGAAAATTAAAGTAAATTCTGGTACTTATATTAAAATACTTAAAATTTAAATTTTACCCATATTTTTTTATCATATTGACTCAGGACCTTGATTTTTATACATATGATATATACTATAGACCTCTGTATCTGGTATAAATTTAAACTTGCTAGGTCCACCTGTTGCTGAGAAAATCGGTGGTGACACACGGACAGACGGACAAGAGAGTGATCTTATAAGGGTTTCTTCTACCTTTTGAGGTACGGAACCCTAAAAGTACCCAGCAACGTACTATTCGATTCTTCTTAAGCACATGGATCATAGATGCCTAATGTAGTCATTAGCATGATGGTAATTACCATCTCGCGATTTATTCAAATTTTAAAACGAGCATTTAATTAATTGAAGTGAAGGAGTGCATGAGGAATTTAAGTTTGTAAGCCTAAAAGTGTATTTCGCAAGCGTAGGTGTTGTAACCCATACAAAATTAATTAATAATGTTCATTCGATAAGAACCATGCCGTGTAAGTAGCTAATTGGATAATTACATGTTTGGTAATATATAGATGCTGATAATTAAACTCTTTTAAAACAGCAATGTATAGTTAAAACGTGCTAGTCATGGAAACCAATAGTATTAAGTAAATAGCTTCGACTTAAGAACTCCAATCTGTTAGGATTAATTTTTTAATAAAGTTAACTATTATAATTATGTGATATTGTCGGAAGTTTACGCGAATGTCACACATGAATACAACTATTTTTAACGGATTCCAAAGAGAAGAAAGAAAAAACATGAAGGAATTACTGCTAGAAGCTTCTAATCTCGCTTGTAGAGAAGATTTTGGCTAAGATAATTTTGCGGTAAGCTTTGTAGTACCCAAAGTTGATAACTTAAGCTATGCTTGACCAGCTCTAAGAAATTAAGTTTGGTCTATCCAACCCTCTTTTTCGCTCGGTCATCTCTACTAGTATTATAAAGAGGGAGGCCGAATTTTATGAGTTTATTTATGTGTCTGAGGTAATCTTCGGAACCACTGCACTTATTGGAAAAAATATTTTCTCATTTCAAAGGTACATTAATACCGATGAACATAGGCTATTGTTATGTGTAAATAATGTAAATAATGCCTTGAGTTTAAAAAAATCATATAAACCGAAGCGAGAGCGTGTTTGCTAGTATTCAATATAAGACAAACCTCAATACGGTACACAACATTCACTATCACTCTGTTGGTCAGGCTCAATACTACTTTACTATATCAAACCATCTGATAGCACCAAAATGCACCATTAAACGTAGGAACATGAAACTTTGCTGACATACAGGAATCACGACCGGAATTTACGTGAGTTTTATAACACGACATAAAACTAAGGCTGTTGTTCTGTGTAGAAAAATTGATGACAATGTGAGGTAAGAGGCAAACTTACATAAACGAAGATAGAGTTTTATTATGATTATATTAATACTGCCGTATTGTACACAGTGTTAGTAATACAAGATGGTGAACGTCTGGCTAATTCGAGCTAATCCTATCGTTCCAAAACATGAGGTAACTTTGCTTATATTCAAAAGTGAACTGCGATAAACTTATGGATTACTTCATAAAAGATCCATTTGCCGTAATTGGAATTTAAAAAAGTAGAATGCTTAGTACGTATCTAAATGGTTCTTTGTTATAAATGTCTAAGAATATTTAATTGTTTCCTTCCGACGTATGTGTCATTCCAAACTATAATCTACGCTAGTCACCCAACCGATGCTAGACACGCAGGCTCCTTGTTAATATTGTATTTTAATCGTTATTTTCCTCTGTTTATGGGTAAATTGTGTAATAATAGTATATTAGAATAGTAATTAGAGCCTTGATCGTGTTACCGAACTCTTTCATTCACCAAATCAACCACTGAGAAACTTTTACCAAATCTTATTCAAATCCATTCCGTAGTTTTTGAAGAAGTTTGAAGAAGTAAACAATTTATGCATCCTCACTTAACATATTTATAATTTTATTGACTCTTTTGAACCGCACAAAGATAAATAATTACGGAAGGGCACGGTACCAGTAAATATCGATGGAGAGGAATTTTTCGATGCCTAACTGAACAGTTTCTCCTTTTTGTTTAATTTTTTTTATTCGTACATATTTTAACTTACTTTTAATATTACATTAAAAGTAAGTAATCAACAATAATAAAAATACAGTTAAATTATAAATTATATACAGAACTATATATTATGCACAACTTCTTCTTCGTATATATTTTTCAACTATATTCTTCGGGATCCTGCCGTTTGGCAAAATATGTTTATATATATTATATCGCATAGTTTCATTTCCCAAAAGAATCTTTAGCAAATTTATATTTCGCATTTTAATCACTTCATCAAAAATTCATTTGGCAACTTTTTACTTACTCAATTTTTAATAAGTCAAGTATACATTAAGCAAATGCTTTATTTTGTAAAAAAATAAATTCCAAAAGTAAGTTCGTTCAATAAGCATGTCTCATTAATAATTAATTATAAATAAAGTAAAATACATTAATGTCATATAAGTTACGTAGGCTAGATCGGAACTGCCAGAAAAGTGGGTTAGGTTAGGTTAGAACTGTGGCCCCAACAGAGCGCGAGCCGAGCGAGCCGGAATTGATTTGTATAATAGCAATATAATTATTATAGAAGTTCTTACCTATAAATTATTTGTCCTGAAACAAACACCCATGCAGCAGTGTATTTTTTAGCCATGTATGTTGCCAGCCATGCCAGGGAAAAGTATGTTATGCCAAACCATATTTGACTACCTAATACTTGGTAAAATGAAACATTGCCATGTAATTATTTGTTAAACAATAAGTTGCCAAAACTAGTATTGCTAACTGTAAAATTTGCGAAAAGTTGTTTTGCCAAATGAAAATTTGGGAAACATACTTTGGCATGTGACACTTTGGGGAACATTTTTTGCCAAACATTAGTAAACCATATTCTTCGTATTAACTACGAATTAAGTTTATCATACTTTATAATTTTAGAGGACACTCTCTACAAATATCAACCAATTTATTACAAGTCTTCTAGTAAAAGTGCTTTTGATGTAGCAGTTTCTGTCGCCGACGTGGATGACAGTTTTATGAATTGGAATCATATCTAAGTAGCGTTCACTTTGAGAATATTTTTTTTTGTATTCCGAAAATTTTATGATGATATTGTATACGTCCTTAACTTTTATAAGGATAATGTATTTATCATTCGTGTTTAAGTTATATATTTAATAATTTTATGATGACAGCAAGAATAGATTTATATTTTCAGGGATCCGTACTTTTTTTAACGTGCGGATAACCCCTCGGATTCCATCCCCCCACCCCCGCGCCTCGGGTTTGGGAAGCACGGGCCCCATCTTGCCCCGGAACGGGAGGCGCTTGTCACCCCGCCGCCCGGGCCTACTTCTGCTGGGGTGACAGGCGGCCTCACCTGAAGCTGTGCAAAATCAAACTGCTAAGTCAATGCAATTATACGGTAATCAAATTCAGGGGTATCAAAACCTATGGCATATACTTCACGTTGAGCTAGAATAATGAAATTTGGCAAGAAGCAACGTCTTATAGCACAAGTAGAGATACAAATCCGAAAACCGTAAATATGTGGATACACAAATAAAAAAATGTATATTGTCTGTCAAGACCTTTTTCTTAAGAACTCGTGGAGGTATGAAGTTGAAATTAATACTAAATTCGCAAGACCTCGAGGCTGTGAAAAAATCAAATTTCTACATCAACCCCATCAAAAAATACGGTTATTTATGCAGTATATTTCGACGCTTGCAGGGGAATCAAAATCTATAGAGCATCTAATATACCTAAGCTACCTTTCTCAGGTCGTCAGGTCACCTGACTGGGTCGTGCCACGTCCCACCCTTTGGTTAGGTACCAATTTGAGGTCTCCAGTCCCTCGCTTGGGGCCATCGCTTCGGTCTATCGGCAGTTGTGTTCAGCCTAGTTTGTGTGGCCTAGCCCTTCATCAACGTTAAACTCATCTCTTAATCAAGTTTCGTACTTAACTTAGGCAGCGAGTCCGACTCTCACTGGAACGGTTTATTCAAACAGTAAATCCGCCGCCCCATCCCGCTATCGTTTTCAGAATTTTCATGAGAAAAATGCATATAACTTGATTGCAGCGCCATCTACTGGGTTCAATAGGTAGGCCTCGGTGCAAGTGCAAGCAATAAATTGACAAAGTGTTATCGTAATCAGCACATAGAATATGAACAAACAAACAATCATTGATTTTTAAGCATCAGACTAGCTAACGCTTACCTGAAAATCATATAATCTGATTGCAGTGTTTCATTATTGCAATTGGATGAATGGTACGGCAGCGTATGAAATACGAACAAACAAACAGCGATTTTCATATAGAAGAAATGGTAACATGTCATGATTAATGCTTATTCTAGTAGTATAATGCTTCTTAACTGGACCTAAAGTGACCCTAATATCAAAACGTTTTCTCTCTACAGAAGATTGCAGATAAAAAACTAGAGATTGTGTTTCTCACGATGATTAGGGTCACGGGAATTCTTTAAAGTGTACTATCTGTTTTCGTCTCGTCTGTTTAGTGGGCAAACGTTATTTTTATAAGGTAGTATTGAAAAAAGGGCGGGCCAAAATTACTCGAAACCGGCGGGCTTGCATGAAAGGTTAATGACAGTAGACGAAGCTTGTGAAGTATGTAAGGACAGAAACAGATGGCGGTCTGTTGTCTCTGCCTACCAGGTAGCGAAAAAAAAAATTTAAATAACTGCTAGTATCTACTTATAACCGTTATGTCATCATCATTCGAGTGCCAATTCTGGTTGCATCTAAAGTTTGCACTTTGAGGCCTGAGATCTACTCTCCTATTCCTGCTTTTCATGATTTAGTTCCCTTATCTTTTACGGAAGCGACTGTCATCTTACCCCCCAACATCGAGGGGAAAACCTGCGCCAGAGCCTCTGCAGTTCGTAAAAAGACTGATCAGCAATTAATCCCAACTAAAATCCCAACTTAAAATCGTTTAGACTTGCTTTTCTTTAGGCTATTTTGTCCCACTACTGGCCTGTTGCGACTCTTTCCACTTTTTGCTGTATCCTACCAATGTTGATCAAAGAAGTTAATATCGTCCCACCTATGTTTGCTCAGCCGACCAGATCTCCGTATTCTATTCACTAAATTACGAAAAACAAACTAGACTTATGTTGTTTTTTATTACAATTTTTTCTGTTTTTTTTTTACGTTGTCAACAAACAATATTTTGGAAAATGTATTAGGTAAGATCACAACGTCCTGCATGCGACCGGGGATTGATGGGATGGCATTTACCTTCCATCCTCATTACAGCAGAAGGTGATATCATCAGTATACATTGAAGTAGATCATACTACGAGTAAAAAATAAATACTTTTAACAACAAAATAAAAAAAATGTGCAATGTATTTCATAATTTAATGATTAACAACTGCTTTTTACGTACTTTTAATATGTTACCGTTTTACAACACTGAAAGTTTGTTAATATATGATTTAAAATACACAACAAATAAGGAAATAGAAAACTCTCAAAACATATTTTATCTCTGTATTCTTCACTGAATTAAAAGCCAAATCATAAATAGCTTTCTTGTACAAAACCATTCATTAAACACTCGTGTTGGTTTAGTACCGCAAATGTGAATATTATTATAATAAATTACACGTCAGCACCGCATCCGCTACAATCGGGTGTGGCCACACCAACAGTATCATAGTAACAATGTAAACTAATCGAAACTAACTATGACAAAACTTCGCCTTAGAACAAAATTGATCAGGTTGTCTGTGAAAAGTACAGTGGCGCTCAGTATAAGCTTAACACATTCCATCTTATGAATTAATTTATTTCAATGTATTTTTTGTAAATCACGTAGGTGGCAAACAAGCACACGGCCCACCTGATGGGAAGTAATTACCGCCATTGGACGTGTGCAACACCAGGGGCGTCGTCATACTGGCGCTGCCGACCCATGTAATGATCGCTTTTGATTGTTAAATCATTTTTTAATTAGTTAGTGATCAGCTGGAACGCTTTAGAGTTAGTGGCAATGCGTGTGGAATTAGTACAGATAACGTCATCAATTTTTTTTATCAATGATAGAAAAATTGTAGTATTCTTGCTTATACCTTCGGTAAAACTAACTTGCCTGTGTTTCGTTGGTAGTATATTAGGTGTGATTTGTACTCACAACATCTAAAGTGCAAGTAGGTGTTATTTAGTCATTCTGTAGTTAGTGAAAGGGACCGGGAAAGAACCTCATCATCCTTGCGCATGTCCCAGTTGCATCCGAGGTTTCTACCCCGAAGCCCGGGGTCTGCTATCGGGCTTTTTCTTCTCCACTTCGCTCTAGCATCTCCGGTAGTGAGACCGGGAGAGTATTTCCCTCTTTTTTAATATTGACGTTAAATAGCAAGATACTGAACTTCGTATACTTTTTAAGAAAGTCAGAATTCCTAATTCTCTATCTTTCTTCAAATTCTCCCCTTTTATTCTTCCTATTTAAGACCACTATTATAGATGCAAACGGCGCTACAATGGTAATAATTTGTCAAGACTGCCTATTAAGTACTGTATGGAGTTATCACACAGATGAAACCAGCATTCCACGCACAACCCAACTTGTATAACACCGCTGCTCCGGCGTGAAAAACCGAATTTCCGCCCTCTCACGTAATATCGTAGGCTGCGATAAGACGGCTCATTGTTTAAGTAACTTTCATGTAATCTAACTTTCATTTGTATCCTTTGTTTGGTCTATCTATCAACTCAGGAAGTGTACAGCATATGGTCTTTTCTTTTCATTATTCTTCTCGCAATCCCAGATCCTTTAAAATATTACAAAATCAATCAATCATTTATTTGCATCGAATTTGGTTACAAAGGATCTTAAAGCTGAGCAGAATATACTGAGCTTTAAGATCCTTTGTAACCAAATTCGAGCGTTATAGAGCGTGCAAACATTATAGGTAGGAACAGTACAATATAAAATCTTTAGTCATAAATTTAATGTTTTAGGTATTTATCGTCTAGATATTCTTTCACACTATAATTGCCAGTCATATAAATTATTCTAAATTTTCTTAATAAAAAAAGTTGATCCATAAATTCTATCTGCAATAGTAAATGAGGCTTCAAAATATTCATAGCCTTTTAAAATAGTGAAATAAATACCTAATATAATAGTGATAAACAATCCTTTGGTGATTTGAGAATTATTATTTTCTATTAAAGCATGGTGAGCTCACGTAACAGATACTCAAACTCACCTGAGTGTTTGTGGAAGGTGATATATTAAAATTGCCATACAATATGAATAAGTTTTATAAATACAAAAGTAAGTCACAATAATTGTTATTAATCTAAAAATAACCCGCCCCTGAATGTTCCCGGTGCAAAAGTGCCCATCACACTCGCCGCGTTTCCACGCTGGATTGCGATGGCCAGCCTTTGCATCAGGAACGATCCGGAACGAGAGTCCCCAGTCGTTTCTTGGAGCCTTTGACCAATTTCCTTAATAAGGACTTTGGCCTCTCTGCCCCGACTCCCCAGGGTTTCCACCGCTACCGGCATGATATACAGCGGCTCCAAAGTGGCGTATTAAAGCCTCTTCTTTGAACTGGCGTCTTCCGCGGTGGCAGACGGGGAGTGAACGGTGCGACTAAAGTGGCTGGCGGCTAACGTGCTGACGGCACCAGAGTCAACCCGTCCAGCCTCTTGCCATCCGACCTGCTCAGGCCTGGAGGCTCAAGCACGCAGGGGATGTTCGCCGACACAAGAGCCCTGCGGACGATGTTGTTCAGATCGTGGTGTGGCTGAAACCTGCCAGTGCACCCGCGGCAACTCAAAGCGTGATGGCCATCCGCTTCCACCATCGAACCGCAGGTGCATATATGGGGTTCACACACCTTACAGCCCAGGCGGAAAGCTAACGCCACACACAGAGAGTCGCCGTCGAGTAGGGTGCCCAGATGAGGGGAAGGTAACGCCTGTAACCACGCTCCAGATTCAGGTTGCGACACAGCCCGCAGTGTAGCCTTATCGACCCCCGTGGCACCCTCCAGTAACTGATTCTGGAGTCGCTTCACCCTCACATCATCCCACGCCCGCTGAAGATGCACTGTCCCAGGGACCGACGCACCCGTAGTGAAGGCCGACCAAGCCGACACAGCATCCGACACTAACGGCATGATCCCCCCGTCATCATGAGAATTGAGTAAAATAGTGACATGACAAGATTTTCAACCTCATGCGCAGAAGTCAGAAAAGCCGGAAGGCCCACATCACAAGTGCGACGCACTCCGAGACCACCACAACGAATTGGCAGAGCCGCCTGACTCCACTGGGTCTCATCTAGGGACGCATTTAGGACTGACTCCACCACCGATTTCAATGTATCATCGAAGGAGGAAATCTTATGAAGGGAAGTTTAAATTTATGTTTATGTCTGGATGTAGAAGTAAATTGGTTAAAAATGTCAGAATGTTTTTTTTATAAAGATACTTATTTCTAATACATACAAACAAGGCATTGGTAAAATATTGTGTTTAGCAAAAAGCCTGCAACTGTGGACCAGCTCCACTTAATGCTCAGATGCAGTTTTTTTTGTGCCTTGAAAGCTTAATCAGCCACTATGGAGTTACCCCAAATAACAAGTCTATCATAGTAGAGGTCATAGTGAGGCTTTTACCTCGGAGTCTACCTCGGAAAGTCAGTGCCAAAGCCTCGTTCATCAACCAGCAGGTGTACCAGCCGGTGCCAGCAGGTGAGTTTGACTTGGCCCTGAAAGTCCATGGCCCATATACCCCCATTGAAACTAGGCAAACAAGTCAATATTATTTTCCCGGATAGCAAAATATCTCAACTGCTAACAGTTCAGTACCTTACATTTAAAACAAACAACTTAATTTGATAACTGAGGCGCTCGTTAGCGAGTCTGAATATTAAATATTTGAACCGACTCGCTTTTACGACACTCTTAACATGATAAAGCTTCTGTAATTTTTATTTTATATATCTGCTGTAAATTACTATGAGTTTATTATATGACTTGACACGTCAAATACATATTAATCCCGTTCACGCAACCTACAGAAACCTATTTCACGGGTACTACTATTATCATAAATGCGAAAGTTTGAATAGATATTTGTTATTCAATCCCTCCAGAAAGGTTAGACCGATCTGGATAAAATTCGTCACAATAGGTCGTCTGAAATATCATATAAACTACTTGTTATTCCATGAATGAGGAAAGAAAAAATCCAAGAAATTCAATAATAAACTACAGAAAACCTATTGGCATACATACACACGCATAAGCTCACATGATATTCATACACGCAAACATAAGGTGGTAATTTATTATGCTAATATATACGTCGTTAATCTTCTCCTACTAAAGAAATATATTTATTATTTTCCCTTCATACATGCAAACACAAGAACTTATAAATTTTAATTCTGTAAGGCGGAGATCCGGCCATTTTTATTACCAGTATAGGACTTTTTGTTGTGTAGACTGCACAGCAATATAACATTGGGTGAATGAAGCCCTACTAAGATCTTCGACACTTAAGCCAACGTCACCTACTTATTAACGGACGAGGTTTTGACACAGGTTTTCCTCTCGGGGTTGGGGGTAAGATGACAGTCGCTCCCGTAAAAGTCAAGGTGAGTTAAACCAAGAGAGCGGATGCTTAACTCCAAAATGCAAGCTTTGGGGGCAACCAGGATTCGCAAACTGATAATTATGATGATTTTATTATTTGCTCTTCCTTAGCTACTAAACAAATAAACGAAAGTATTAGAAAGGAGAAAATGTTTTCCGATGTTTTCGCTCATTAACAATGGTTACCCAAAAACCAACAAAAATGCGATGCCAACAGTACCTACTCGAAGGATGTGTTCTGTCTTCTGAATAGCGCTGACTATTACAAAACTCTCCTTTCCTTAATGAAAAGCCCCGTTGGGAACGAAACTAGTTTGGCTGTTCCGAAATATCTTACGTCTTTAGTAATCATGAATTCCATTCACGTTGGCTATTATTCTAAGACCTATTTACACAAAAATTTCAATTACCGTATATTGTTTCTTCTTAGGGTTCCGTACCTTTTTTTTCGTGCGGAAATCCCTTCGGATACCCCCCCGCCGGTCAGCGGGGGCGGTTATGTCGGGCTTGCACCGACTAAAACCGCACGCCGTTTCGGGTCTTAAGACTAATTAAGGGGTGTAAGGTTACCCATAGAGCATATCCCTCGCACCCCGACTGACCCTGGGCCATCTCCGGTTTCGAGATGGCCCCCTTACTTGCTCTCCACTGTGCCATCTGCTAATCAGAGGGACACGTGGAAAGCTTCCGAACAGCCCTCAACAGGGCCGTCCTCGCCTCGGTCGGAGTTGGCCGTAGGCGGCAGCGTCTCTCCCACCCTAGGAGAGAGGCGCTGCCGTCTCCGTTGCCCAGGGTCCACCGCGTGGAGGTTCCCAACCAAGCACCCCAGGGTTCCGTACCTCAAAAGGAAAAAACAGATCCCTTATGAGAACAATATACGGTAATTGTCCTTTTTCTCAGGAACGCGTAGAGGCAACAAGTGAAAATTCATAACAAATACTTAGGTTTGTAACGCCTTGAAGCTGTGAACAAATCTAACTTCCACTTCAATGCAACCAAAGGTACAACCGTTTATGTAACAAATTTTACCAAATTGCCCTTGGGATCAAAACCTATCTAGAATCGGGAAATTTGGCAAAAATCAAGGTCTTATAGCAGAAATCATGAGAAAAATTCAAAAACAGTATAGTAATATCTAGATACCCACATCACAAAAAAACATCTGTATGTCTGTCTGTCGAGACTAGAAGCTCTACAGAAACGTTAAGTGCGCCCCTCAATCCAGATTTGTACGGAACCCTCAGTGTGCGAGTCTGACTCGCAATTGACTGGATTTTTTTTTCTTCAAATTAGATTTTGTAAATAAAAATAGTGTCTACTGTTCAGTAATTATGATAAAAAAAATCAGTTATTTGGTACAATCATACTTATTGGAGAAGGTTAGGGTAACTTATATTATGAAAATGAAGTACACATTGTCTAGTAGGTACATTAATTGTCTTACATGCATCAGTGACTACAGAAATTCCTAAGACAGTGTAGTAACTAAAAAAAAGTGATATCATACTTAGGCTCTTCAATTACATATTATTCACTAATACTTTTAATACACACATCATACTCTTTTTCATTCAAGCGCCAATTCCGGACACACCTAAAGCTGGCAATTAGGAGCCCGAGAGCTGGAAAGCGGACTCTTCGACTCTTCCTCCACCTTTCCAAATTTTATTCAAAGGGTAAAACGCGACCCTTTTACTAAGACTCCGCTGTCCGTCTGTCTGTACGCCTGTCGTTCTGTCTGTACGTCTGTCTATCCGTCTGAAACCAGGCTATACCTCATGAACATGATAGTCAGACAGTTGAAATTTTCTACAAAATAGAATAAAATAAATATTTAATAATAATAAAATGTTAATTATCGCTCGCTTAATAATGTGCCCGGTAGATGGCAATAGGCGCGCCCCTTATTACATTGGGACCTTAACATAATTGGCGAATCGTGAGTGTGTAATACACCCTTTCGGGGATACAGGCGTGAAGTTATATTATGTTATGTTATATTTTATAATAATATTTATTTTTGATCGATATTGATAACAGCAACAGGTAGACGCTTGAAATATTCACAGAATATTGAGTTAAATATTCACTTTAAAAAGAAATAAATAAATAAAAATAAAATAAATATTTAAGGTGAGCTCCCAAATAACAAACGAGTTTTTTTTGCCGTTTTATAGATAACTAGCTGTGCCCGCGACTTCATCCGCGTGGTTTAAGATTTTTAAGGTTTTAGTTTTTTTGCGCGGAACCCTAATTATTTTTGATAAAATAAAGTAGCATTTGTTACTCCTTGTTATATTACCTTTCTGCCAGTGAAAGTCCCGTCAAAATCGGTCCAGCCATGTCAGAAATTAGCCAGAACAAACAGACAGACAGACAGACAGACGGACAGACAGACAAAAATTTAAAAAAATGTTAATATGCATGTAGTAAAAAACGGTTATTTCAATATTACAAACAGACACTCCAATTTTAATTTATATGTATAGATGGTACGGAACCCATCGTGCGCGAGTCCAACTCGCACTTGGCCGGTTTTTAATGTATTCGTCTTGCCTTTTACAAAAGCGACTAACATTCGTCTATCAATCAGCACCCTTTTCGATTCGATTTCCGCACGATAAAAAAAAAAAAAAAGGTATACGCGTAAGGTTGTAGGGTATCACAAATCTTGTTGGATCTCCATACACCACAACTTAATGTCCCTACGTACTATAAAATATTTAATATTTACCTTTTATTTCACAGGAGATCGCTTGGCGTTATCAGCATTCAACTCCCAGGTGAGTAACTTATAAACTGTATATATACATGAATATATACATGTAAGTATATGATTTCAAAGTTTTTTTTAAATTTGAAAATAATCTTATAAATTGCTATAAGATTATTTCTTATGAAGCATTAACCAAACTATAAGTCCATTGAAAGTTATGTAAAAAGCAAAAGGTTTTCAAAGAAGTATTAAAATACTAGCTGTTGAATTTTGTTCCCGTTCCCGCTTCCCATGAGAACCTATTCCCGAGATAAAAGTTGCCTATATGACTATAATCTATCCCTGTCTATATCTGTGTCTATATCTGTTCAGCCATTTTTGCGTGAAAGAGTAACAAACATCCATACATCCAAGTTATCATCATCGTCGCAGCGTTAGTCCCAGTTGGATCCAAAGTTTGTACTTTGGACCACGGGGTCCACTCTTCTGCTTTTTCTCTTGATTTGGCTTATCTTGACTTTTCCGGGAGCAACTCCCGTCTGACCCCCAACCCCGAAAGGAAAGCCTGCGATAAAGTCTCATCCGTTAATCAGCAAGTATACCGGTAAGCAGATGAGGTTGGCTTGATCCCCGAAACATCCCACATTGCTACGTGGGTGAGTAAAAATGTCCACTTACTCCTTATGGCGGAACCACACTTCGCTGTGTGCTAATCGTTATTCGCCTAACGAATAATGACATTATTATATATAGGGACGGGGTAGGAAAGTGCATGAGCGGATGGGATCGATATATCGATATCGTCGGACAGGGATTATGATGACTTATAAACTAAAACTTTTTCTGAACTAAATCTACCTACAATATGTTAAAAAGTAGGTGAACTTTCTTGTAATGTAGATTTTAGCATAATGTGCACGGTATTTTGGTTAAAATTACACGTTCAGGTCCTACAGATCACCAATGACTATTTTCTTAAAATTACCACTTTCCTGAGTGTTTTTTGCTTTTACTAAAAACTATTCCAAAAAATTTCGGCCGTTGCTCATATAGTGCCTGGATGATGTCCGAATTAATTTTTAAATTCTAGTAAATAAATTGAACAATTTGAATATTATTATTTTTTATTCCATAAAAAAAACATCGATATTACGATATATCGATGTTTTCTAACCGATGTTTTTTGAAAAAAAAAACCTCTATGCGTAACGAGGTTTTTTTATTCACATATCGATGCTTCAATACATCGATCTTTTTCTTCACGGTGTTTGCATCCCTATCTGACGGCCGATTATCACCCCCCGTCTCGCACATACCCAAGGTGCGGTACAGAGGTTGCGGTCGGTCTATAGTACCAGGGCAACAGTAGTAACACATATGTTTGGCATTTTTGGCACATCGAATGACAAATGACGATTACATGACAAATATTTGCACGTATGCCGCCTAGCCGCATAACAAATAACACAGCGAAGTGTGGTGTCGCCATTACATAACTTTTATTAATTGGTTTGGACATCAATTTCCTGTTAGTGAATTGTTTTGGGTAGTTTTTTTTTGTGTTACTACTGTGTGTAGTTTGTTCATTAGTGATAGTGCTCCATATGTGTCATTCATCAATTGACAATTTCTTTTCTGCTATGTGTAGGTAAGGTAAAAATAAGTTTTTCGTCGAATTCGGTCTTGGTTACTTTTAATTAGTTCTCTTAATACTTAAGTAGTTATTCATTTTTGTTTTGTTTGTATAAGAAACTAGTTGTACCCTGCTTCTTTGCCCGTGACATACTTCAATCCATTCGATCGATAAATTCAACCAAACAAAGAAACAAACTCTTTTAAGCTTGTGAAAATTTGTGAAGAGGTTTGTATATTTGGACGTTTGTAACTCAATCTCGCAACAACGTTTGAACGCATCTGGTTAAAATTTGATACAGGGATAGATTATACGTAGTCTGGAATAACACATATCCTTACTTTATATCCCTGGAATAGGTTCCCACGGGTTACCGGAACGGGATCAAAAACCACAACAATGATTGATTACAGTCATCCCTATTAGTATATGAATATACTGCTATAACATAAATAAAAGATATAAAAAATTTAACATCGCATAATTAAAATAATAATCTTTAACTTTATTTCTTAGGTTCAGCATATTCTACTTGTCTGGTGTACAAATTATTTAATCACACGCAAGTTATAGGTTTTTTAAATACTGAATAGCCCTTTTACCTCAACGAAATTTCCTAAATAAACCTTTTACCTAAACCAAATTTCCATGAGCGATGAATATGGGAATCATTTAACGACAAGTACAAAGCCCGTCTACGTGACATTGGACCCAAATGATGGCTTAGATCCTTTGAAGCACATAGTCTTAAATGGAAATATTATTTGCAACAATAACAATGTTTGGGGTAATATATATTTTATATACCACTTTAAAAAAAGTGTGATGGTTAAACTGATTTATTAATTATTATTTTGTATATATATAGGCAACTAGACGTGACGCGCGGCTTCGCCCACCCATTTACCCTAAACAAATGATTAGTTATAAAATACTGACTGGAAATTTATCAGATTTGTTGATATTTAAGATTACTGCTCCCCTCTCCTGGATAGTAGCGTGATGATATATAGCCTATAACCTTCAAGGGCTATCTAGTAGTATTAGGTAATCTGTGGTAGTAGTTCCCGAGATTAGCGTGTTCAACAAAACAAAGAAACAAACTCTTTAGCTTTATATAATAGTGTAGACTGATAGCAAGAAAGTATATATATATATATATATATGTGTGTATATATATATATATATACTAGCATCGCCATCCCGTGGGAATATCGGTATAAAAAGAAGCTTATGTTACTCAGGGATAATGTAGCATTCTAATTGTGAAAGAATTTTTGAAATCGCTACAGTACTTTTTGTGTCAATTCGTTATAAACATACATACAAATCGTTCCACTTTATAATATTAGTACAGATAGAGAGATAGCTTCAAGATCTTCGGAGCCTAAGCCAATTTCACCTTCAAACCAAAACATTGTTGATTGACGGACGACGCTCTGGTGCGCGCTTTTCTCTCAAGGTTGTTGCGTGGCCCCACTATAGCCCACTATGCTCTTAAGCAGACAAATTCGAATTTGGAACTACGCGTAAAAATAATAATTCTAATGTTTTTATGTAATGTTGATCATCGGACAGTTTTCATTGTTATTTTGTTATTACATTACCAAATAAAATAATCTAAAATATACAATCATACAATCATATTGCTGTATAATTATTATCTTTACATTTAGTTAGACTCTCAAGTTGTGCCAATTATCTTATCAAACAATCTACGAGCAGCCGTAAAATTGTGTTCGGAAATTTATCTTCAAATATTCAGGCCTTGGGATACTAAAGATTCGGTCTTATCTTTTATATTCTTTTTTAAAGCTGTGTAGATACTTTTGCATACCTTTCGGTTAACTAAAGATTCTATTTGAGCTGAGCGAGCGAAGTGAGACAAGCTCTTATACCCGGATAGCCGTTTGTTGGTGGCTGAACTCCTCCGTAACCACTCGCGCGATTTGACCAAATTTACCACGGTGATAGTGTGGACACTGAGGAGTGTTTTGAAGCGAGGTGGTTTATGTACCATTGAGGAATAATCACCGAAAAACAGTTTGACGAGCCCGCGGCCTTAGCTAAGCGTAACCGTAGTAAGATGTCTTATTTTCAAGTAAGAGTCCTGCTCGCTCAGTTCAATTTATTTCAGTCGCACCCTGCACTGAATTCCTAGTTTATAATTTATTCAGAAAATAACGCTGTTTCGAACCTCGTTTCGCGTACTGTTAAGGTCGGTTTAAATGATTAATGAGTGATAAATTTTAAAAAAGGAAAATTAAATTCCTTTTATAATTGCATTTGGTTACATATTTTTTAATTTTGCAATAGTCACAATCATTCAAATCCGTTTTGAAACTATTATAAAAATAAAATTAATGTAGTCTTACTATTTTTCAATATTTGTTAAATCTATTATTGCTAAGCAAGTTAACGGTATTCCTGATAGAAAACTTTAGCCTATAGATTTACCAGACATTTGCAATACCAGGGGTGTCACGTATATGGTGTCGACTCAGTAAGAGCTTCCTTCATTAAACTACAGGTCCTTGGTAAATATTACCTAGCGAAATGACCCACCGTGTATTACTTTTAGAAGGTTAGGTAAGAGAATGTAACTGTCAGCCCTATTACGTGACTTTTGAGTGATACAGGTTAACACGTAGAAAAATTATAACAGCAAGTAGTTTTACCATTTTGAGTAGCCGCGGAGGAACCTTTTTTTTGTAATTAGTCCGTCAAATTGACTGCACCCCGCCTGATGGTAAGCTGTGGTGAAGTCCAAAAAAGTGCTTTATGGTCCGACAAAAAAAGGAGTCGCCAAACCGCTTGGTGCACGATGGTATCGATTGCGATAACTTTCTTTTAACTTTCTTCCTATTTCTATCCTCCCTTTCCTTTCTAAGGTACTTGAACGACTTATTCAGACTCAACTTTCTAATTTCCTCTCTAAAAATTCACTATTGAATCCTGTACAGTCTGGGTTTCGTCCTGGTCACAGTACCACTACTACATTGGTTCATATTACGGAAGATATCAGATCGGGTATGGAGCATGGAGAGCTGACAGTACTAACCCTGTTGGACTTCAGCAATGCTTTCAATACCGTAGACTTCGACGTCTTACTTAGCATATTGAGCTCTCTTAACATATCTCCAACTGCGGTTGACTGGTTTCGTAGTTACCTGTTTGGTCGCCGGCAGCGTATTTGTATCAAAGATACTATTTCCTCTTGGTGTACAACAACTGCTGGTGTACCACAGGGTGAAGTTTTATCTCCTCTACTCTTTTCAGTTTTTATAAACTCAATTACCAACAAACTATCTTCTTCCTACCACCTCTACGCGGATAATCTCCAAATATATTTTCGGGCCCCACTGAACAAGCTGACGGAAGCTGTTAACACTGTCAATAATGACCTTACATCCATTTGCAAATGGAGCACCTCGTACGGTCTTGAGGTAAATCCATGCAAAACTCAGGTCATTGTTGTCGGTAGCTCTAGGTTGATAGCTAAGGTGGACTGGTCCCTTCTTCCTCAAGTGACTTGTAGAGGAGTAAATATCCCTTACAGTAGTACGGTTAATAACCTGGGGATATTCATAGATAGATGTTTATCGTGGGGTCCACAAATCCAAGAACTGAGGCGTAAAATGTTTGCAGCTGCAGGGTCCCTGCGTAGGCTTAAAAATTTCCTACCAACTGCCACTAAGATTGCGCTTGCACAATCTCTTCTTCTCCCTATCCTCGACTATGCTGATACCAGCTATCTAGATCTCACTGAAGACCAACTTAACAAGCTTGAGAGACTCCAAAATCTTTGCATAAGATTCATATTTGGTCTTCGCAAATATGATCACGTTTCTGAATTTCGAAGAAAGCTCAAGTGGTTACCCATACGCCTTCGCCGGAATGCTCATATTCTCTCCTTATTGTATAACATATTATTCAATCCGCTTACACCTCCTTACATCAAACAGCGGTTTGAGTTCTTGCATAATACGCACTCAAGAACCTTGAGATCATCAGAGAATTTGAGATTAAAAATGCCGAGTCACTCTACCATCTTTACTGACAATTCTTTTTCAGTTCAAGCGGCTCGGTTATGGAATGCTCTTCCAGTGAACATAAGATGTGCACAGTCTTTGCCTGCATTTAAAAGGCTAGTCAATGAGCACTACGTTTTTGGCATAGGCGAAGCATAGACGTCACTTTTAGATGTTTTTCCATTTTAAGTATTGTCACTAATATATAATTAATAACTGGATACCTATCTATATGTGTATTGATTGGTATGTAGTGTATGTAAGATTTAAGTAAGTTTTACTATATATTACCTATATCTAGGTATTTATAATGTTTATATGTGCATTTATTTACTATTCCAAAGTACACCCAACAACCCCAAAACTTTTCTTTCTCCTCTTTTTACTCTCCATCCTATGGTTGCCTGTAAGAGATTGCCTCAGAGCGATAAGGCCGCCAATTGTACTAATACCACAAAATGTATATTCGTTCCTGTTTTTAATGTCTTTGATGTACAATAAAGAGATATTATTATTATTATCATCCTTTATTTAACTTTAAATACTTATCAATTATATTTTTAAATACATTCTATATATAAAAAAACACAAATATATTTAAAAATATAAAAAATAGTGGCCCACCGGCATCGGGAACAGGGACCAAGCTACCGGTGGTTAGGGCTCCAGAGAGAGGAATCTCCTCACAATACGTGGCGTGTCGAGGAGCACTGCCTTCTGCATCAAGCCCTTAACCCAACTGCCTAACGCGAGCCTCTGGAGATGTTGTTCGAGGCTCTTGGCAATCAGTCCGTGAATCGATACAACTATCGGAACAATAATCGCCGAATCCACACTCCACATGTCGACAACCTCGTGAGCCAAATCCAAATATTTTATTTGTTTTTCTTTTTCGGCTTTCACAAGATTCTCGTCATGTGGAATGGTGATATCGATAATTATTGCGCGGCGCTCTGATCGATCTATCAACACTATATCAGATTTATTAGCTACAATAGTCCTGTCAATGATGATAGATCGATCCCAGTACAACGTGATATGCCCATTTTCGAGAACTGCGTCGGGCACATACCTATAGTACGGTACCTCTGATTCCACAAGGTTGTACTTTAGAGCAAGCTGTTGATGAACAATCCTGGCTACTTGGTTATGTCTATGCAAATACTCGCCGTTGACAAGACGAGAACAACCAGAGATTATATGTCTAAGGGATTCTACGGGACGGTGGCACGCCCGACATAATAATATGTCAACCGTACCATCCCTTAGAATATACCTCCGATAGTTATTCGTCATCACAACTTCGTCCATAATTGCAAAAACAAAACCTTCGGTTTCCCCAAATAGGTCAGCGAAGCGTAGCCAAGACACAGATGCTGGTAAGTCTATATCAGACCCATGAAGAGCCCGATAGAAACATCCATGCAACTCCTTGCTCTTCCATACATCCATGCGGTCATTAATACTTAATACCACAGGTTTGCGCCAGTTCTCTTTAGCCAAAGCTAGCGGGGTAAATCCTTTATCCACCCTTACTACATCACGATGCATATCAGCTTCATTGTGTAGGAAGTATTCCCTGAGGTTGCACACCTCACGGTTATGGAGGGATTTGGCATTTAAAAAGCCACGTCCCCCGCATTTCCGTGGTATGTACAACCTCATCACAGATGAACGCGGATGATGCATTCGGTATGCAGTAAGAAGCGTACGGACTCTCCTATCCAGGGTGTCTAATTCCGTCTGAGTCCACCTGAGTATGCCGAAGGAGTACATTAAAGCCGGCATGACCCAACTGTTATAGGCGCGCACCTTATTACCGCCTGACAAAAGACTTTTGAGGACTTTTTTCAAGCGGCCAAAGAAACGTTCCCGTAACGATTGCTTCATGCTAGCTTCTGTAATGCCTAACGCCTGCGACATACCCAGGTATTTATAGGTGTCGATTGCAGAGAGAGACCTGAGTTTTGTGGAATCTGAGAGCTCAACCCCATCAGATTCCACAATCTCCCCTCTTTTTACATGCATGACCGCACATTTGTCCACACCAAATTCCATCCTGATAGATTTACTAAAGGTTTCGGTCATCTTTAGTAACGCTATCAGTTGGGAATTGTTGGGGGCAAATAATTTAAGATCATCCATGTAAAGGAGTTGGGATATAACCTGACCATCTCTCCGCAATCGACAGCCTAACCCTGAACTCTCCAGCATATAACTAAGAGGGTTCAGTGCCAGGCAAAACCATAATGGACTAAGACTATCACCCTGGAATATGCCCCGCTCTATCCTTATCAGCCCACCATTCTCGCAGATCCGTCGACAGCCTGGATAGCAAAGAACCGTACTCCATTGCCCCATACATGCTTTCAGGAAGGTACATAGAGTTGTATCAATTTTATACAACTCAAGCACCCTCAAGAGCCACGTGTGCGGCACGGAGTCATAGGCCTTTTTATAGTCTATCCAACATGTCGCCAAGTCCTTACGATTACGGCGTGCCTGTTGGCTAATGGCCATATCAATTATAAGGAGCTCTTTAGTGCCACGAGCCCCATTTCTACATCCATTCTGAGAGATAGACATGATAGAATTGTCGGTTAAATGTGAAGATATTTTTACTCTCAGGATGGATGTAAGAAGCTTATAGACCGTAGGAAGACATGTGATCGGTCTATAATTTTTAGGGTCCGTAGCACTACCGGAGTTGTAAAGAAGGTGGGTTACACCAGTGGTCATGAAATTGGGAATCAATCCTGATTCAATACATGATTGGAATTGAGATGCCAAACGACCGGGTGAGCTTTTCAGTCATTTTAACCAAAAATTATGCAGTCCGTCTGGTCCCGCTGACTTCCAGTTAGGCAACAGACGGACTGCATCGGTTACATCCTCTTGAATTATGGTAACCAGATCCATGATCCTAATAGGCTCACACGATCGCTCGCGAATGTATTAGTAATATCATCATCTGGTCGACACACGTCAGCCCCAGTCGAATCAGGGCGCTCCCAATCTCTGTAGACCCACCTTTGGTCCCTTTGGAACGTGCGATTCTGAGAAAATCGCTCCACTCTTTTTTTATACCGCCGAATCCGGTTTGCCCACGCATAAACTTTTTGTTTCAGGTAGTCGATACGCTCTGTGACTCGTGCCAAAAATTCTCGAGGCCTAATATCAGACCCTGAGAACGCTCGACTCACAAAGTGCATCTTGGACGGGTATTGCCCGACCTGAAACAAATGAGCTTTCCAATGAGTGCCCTAGTCTCGGTGATACGTTGCTCAATTCTAAATTGCCAAGCCGGCACAGCAGATTTCGGTCGATATTCGGTTCGGCATGGAACGATATTCCCGCAAAGCACATTCCAAAGCACTCCTTAATTGCTCGTTGTACTCGGTACTTACGTCTATAGCCCTGGTATCAATCACTTCTTCGCTACAGATGTGTTGTGAGATGGTCTCCGTGGCTGGTCTCACAGTTTGCGAAGAGGGTGTGGTACCTGGGCTACTTCGTACGTCAGAGCGTAGCCTCTCAAGTACAGAGTCATCCAACAAATGACAACGTTGTATGGCCCGCACTTGATCCGATAGCCGTTGTGCCGAAACATTCACAGTTGGTTCAAGTACCTGAAACAAAGGCAGCATACGAACACGGTACGCAGTGAGGTTGACTCCTCCCTCTGTAGCCACAAAGCATGACGTTCTCGTTCATTGAAGTACTCCATCGCATGCGGTGCACATCACCACCGGTAGCGGGGGCCCTATTCGAAGCCGGTGGGCGTCGGGGCTCCAAGCCAGTCGGTGGCCGGCCTCTACCCTGGCGACGTACAGGTGTTGGCGACGTCGGCGGGGAGAAAAACTCGTCGCTTGAGCTTGAGATCGACGTCGCTGTCACACCCAGAGAGTCTGCTGGTGGCTGTGGGACGGAGCTGAGCGACGAGTCCGGGGATGTTGGGCGTGCTGCTGCTCTTGCCTTGGCTCTTGTTATCATCTTTCATATGTATTTTTGTGCATTTTCAAGATTTTTTGTGTTTGACAGACAGAAACTGTCATGTCAATAACTATAAGAAATAAGAATTTACTGTTTAATGTATGTAATGTTACTGTATAATGTAGATTTTAACATTTTTTTTTCTTTGATTGTTTATCGCTTGATGTTTACACTATTGTAGTTTATTATATATTTAACAGATTTTATGTAAATGTAATTTGATTTAAAGCACAAAAATAGGTGACTTGTTGATACTAGTGTTGCCAGTTTTATTATTATTATTAAACCTTACAGTACGCGTCCATTCAGTAGGGCTACCATGAAATGTAAAGCTGAAGTTACGGCTCAAAGTTTCGGGTAGCTACCCATCGAAAGAAATCCGAAGTTACTTCATGGTACCTTTTTTTCGTGCGCAAATCCCCATTTATACCACCCTGCCGGCCAGCGGAGGTGGTTATGTCGTACTCGATCCGACTAAAACCGCAGGCCGTCTCGTGTCTCTTATGATAGTGTAAAGTGACCCAATAAGGCAATTCCCTCGCACCCTTCATGGTACAAAAATGCTACTTCTTTACCAGTAAATAAATCCCAGTAAAAATATACAAGTAGTATATCTAGTAATACCAGTAACCTAAATGGCTTATGTATGTTAAGAGTGGATTCACGTTGGTTGTGTAATAGCTACTAGTCACTAGGTTAACACCGCTAAGATTGCATTTCGATTTTACATAGCAGGATAGCCGGAATTTGAACGCTTGACCACTCAGTCGCAAGTCCAATGCCTTGACCACAGGGCCTTTCGAAGTGTTGTCCAACTGGTTGGTTAGTTAGGAATAAACACTAAATTGTTATTCATATCTCACCGACCAGTTGGATAATTCGGGTGGTTGGTTCGGAAAGGGGGAGGCATCCGTCACTAGAGGTGTGATACTGTCATAAATGATGGATTATGTTTATTTAATAAATATTGTGTACCACACAGGGTGATAAAGTGATTTATATTTCGTTTACTGTTTATTTAACGAAATGAAAATATCGTTATTTGATTTATTTCAAGTTAAGTAAAAAGCAAATAAAGGGAGACACAGCCGCTTGAGTAATATATGTCCGAGCCGCGGGCGTCAGCTAGTATCAAATATGTTTGATACTAGCTGACGCCCGCGGCTCGGCTCGCTTAGAATTTTGCTCCCGTTACCCATGGGAACCTATTCCCGGGATATCCCGGGATATCCGTTCAGCCGTAAGTGCGTGATTGAGTTACAAACATCCAAACATCTTTACAAACTTTCACATTTATAATATAAGTAGCATTGTCGGATGTTTACGCGAACATTACATACTGAAATAAAACTATTTTAATAGATTGCAGTTTATAGATATCGCAATTTATTTGGTGTTATTTTATTATTTACTCCGGACGCTTTGGTTGCTCAACGGTGTGTGTACTTATTTTTTAAACTTTACCATTTATACATTCATATAGATTTACATATATATATTTATACATTATACATTTACTAAAAACTCTTATTTTAATATTACAAACAGGCTTGAGGTTTATTTATTTCTATAGAGTATTATTATACACAAACTATGATTAACTATCACATAAATATAATGTTTTAACTCTATCCCACTAACTAAGCGTACAACCCTACGTGACTACATAACCGCTCTCAACCGGCTAATTAATACCGGATTTTCCCGGATTACCGCAGGCTACAATGGTAACATGATAATAGATTTCCACTTTGAATATACCTGCGAATATCAGTTGCCCCTCATTGCTACCATGCAAATTTGTTAGTTTGTCTTCTAAAGTTTGATGAAACAGAACTGATCAATCGTCAGGTAAAATACATTTTGATTTTCGTACACTTCCAATAGATTTACAAAGATTTTTGTTTGCATACAAGCTCATGGCTAATGAACATTTAACGCTATAGTTGTTATTCACGCATTGTCGCCTACATATATACAAAGTAAGCTTTTTTGTCAATACGACTATAGATTTAGATCGGAAAAAGAGAACATCTAGGACGGGACTTGAACCCACCACCAGTCCCTTACAGGGGAATGCTCTGACCAACTGAGCAACCTATACACGTCCCAGATATTCCAAATTCTCCGATATACGTCTCGGGGCTACAGTAAGACTATCATAAAATTCAAGGATATTTAGGTGACAAACAAGCTTGCAAATGAAAACTGTTTACTGTAGTTTAGTTTATGCTATTCAAACAAAACATTAGAATAACTAAGCACGTTTGTCAAAAGGCCAAAAATATGCCTGCTGAGTTTCTCGCCAGTGTCTTCTCAGGACGGGGCCATATTGCGTAAGTAGTAGTGTGGTGTCTTGTATAATCTTGTTGTTATAACTAACAAATGTGTTATCGCGTTGTCGCGGAGAGACGTCGCATAACCCGTGACATTCGCCGTCGCGCGCTCACTCGCAGCGGAGCACTCGTGGCGACAACACGTTTAATAGAAAGTGATTGTGTTTTATTTACACTCCTAGTACAATATACCATTAACGGATATTGTGATCATTAACGTAGATACCCCGGGAGGCTTTTGTATTTAAACTTAGTATATTAAAATGATTATGATTTTTACCGCGAGGCAGTCCTACGAAGACTGCTAGGTAATATTATAAATATTATTTAATTTTAGAACCATTTTACTAACACCTCAGTTTACAAGCACAGACCGCATGTATCGAGTACAGGCAACACAGTCTCAAAGGTACTCTAAAGTTAGAGATTTATTTCTCTACCATCCTCTGGCTAGTCGTTTAGTAATAGGGCATAGCATAATATATGCTGCAGGCGCCTCGACCCCAGTCATAAACTTGCTTGTAGTAAATATTTCATGTAACCTGTTTTATTTACCTTGTTTTAGAAACTACACCACTGGTAGGCATGAGCTTTCCTTTGGTATAATACTTCGCTAGCTTATTTGCTGGACATCACAAAACTTAAGTTTTGTAAGAGCATTAACAGGCATAGACAGAGCAATCAATTTTTGGTTTGACAAAATTTCAAAATTTAATACATTGATAAATTGATAAATTGATGCACTATATGTAATGACGACCCAGTGGCGTAGCGGTAGAGCGTTCGGCTGCTTAGTCAGAGGTCATGGGTTCGGTTCCCACTTAGTGCAAACATTTGTGAGCATGAATTATGAATATCTGCATTGGTCTGGGTGTTTCTATGTATAATATGTAGGTATTTACAAAAAATGTATCTGAGTATGTTTATCCGAATTCTGTAACCCATGACTCCATTTGACTCTGACCCATTATGACCCAGCTTGTTAAGCTATGCTTACAATGGGTCTCGATAGCCCTGTGTAGAATGTCCTAGAATATTTATATTTATTTATGTACTATAAGTTCCCGCACATATTTCTTTACCAACTCATTAAAAAATCGGATTACCACTAACTTAAAAAAATGTATTTTAACGTTTAAAAATAAAGCTAGAAAGACTGACCAAAATTACCCATTATTTTACATAAGGCACTTGTCCCACAGGCGGCGTGAAAACGATCAACTATCGACTCAAATCGCATACTCGATACAAATTGCATGTGAATTATAAAATTCATATATGAATTGTAGATCGCTGCCTATACACATTACCGGTGAGATACTCTCTACTAGTTCTAGTAATCGCTCTCGCATGCTCGCTTATATTTTAATTACACTGTGTAGCCCAACAACAAAATTATTGTAGCTACACTCTCGCTACTCGCTGTTCGCTATCTCGTTTATTGTCGCTAGCTTTACTTATTACTCTATTATCGCCGGAGGTGGGACATGTGCCAAAATCAGCTAGGTAATAATGACGCTCCCGTTTAGACCATTCTTTATCAAAAAAATTGAACCGATTCTAAATACAAGTTATTAAAAAGCGGCCAAGTGCGAGTCGGACTCGCCCATTAAGGGTTCCGTAGCAGCAAGTAACATAATAATGTTTTTTTTTTAAATTTTATTGAGTTGATTGAATGAAAGGTAAATTACGGTTTACGATTTATGACGTAATCTGAGTATTAATGTTTTTTTTCTATATATGTGTGAAAATCTTAATGCGGTTCACAGAATACATCTACTTACCAAGTTATAGTTTCGGAAAAAAGTGGCTGAGACATACGGACGGACGAAATCTATAAGGGTTCCCGTTTTTGCATCCCGTTTTTTCATTTGGCAACGGAACCCTAAAAAGCGGAAATTCACCACTAGAAAAATACGTTCTAAAAATTCTACAACACAATCCTTACCAATAAACTCGGATAATATACTGTAATTATCTTCTTTTCCCGGTAATCGAAGTTTTTATAGCTCTGAATAAACTTTAACAATCAAGGAAACAAATTTCACTTTAATCTCATTTCTTCCACTCGAATAAAAGGGAAAGAAAGCTTTGTTAATAAATAAACATAATTATAATTTGATTATCCATAATTATGAAGTGGTAAAGTTATCATCATCATCTTGGGTGATGCCCGGTTGCATCCGAGGTGTGATAACGGAGCCCGGGGTCGCTTACTTCTTATCTTCAATTAAATTCGGCTTATGCGGCTTTTATGGGAGTGACTGTCGCCTGACCTCCCAAGCCCCAGGGGAAAGCCTGGGCCAGATTTCACCCATAATATAGGTAATAAAACCTCATTTCAATCATAATTTAGGAGGCAATCGCGGTCTTTTTTTTCGTGGATTACTCCCTCGGATAACCCCCCCCCCCCCAACGTCCAGCGGGGGCGGTTATGTCGGGCTTGAACCGACTAAAACCGCACGCTGTCTCGAGTCTTCAGATCTGAGGTGTCAGGTTGCCCATCAGGCATTTCCCTCGCACCCCGACTGGCCCGGGGTCATCTCCGGTTTCGAGATGGCCCCCTAGGGCTTGGGAACCACGGTGTCCCCGTCTTGCCCCGGTTTGGGGGGTGGGGTGCTAGTCGCCCCGCCGTCCCGGCCTGCTTCTGCTGGGGTGATAGGCGGCTTCCCTGCCACCTCAACAAACTCTTCAGCTTTATATTATAGTATAGATAAATATATAGAACAAAATAGTCTCCTATTAAGATGTAGTACATAATTTCAGCGGACCTTTATTCAGTGTGACAATAGAGAGTAAAATCCATTTAGCGATGTGTGTAGGTCATTTAATTATAAGGCTTAAAAAGGTTTAATATGTTATAAAATAAAGCTTTTGGTACATTTAGAAGGCAACGTAATAAATTGTTTTATTTCAAATGGGTGCTTAGGATTAACACGGTTTAACATAGCTTTCAGCTAATTTAACACTCGTCAGAAAAAATAATCCATACTAATATGCAACGTAAAAGTAACTCTATCTGTCTGTTAACTTTTTAAGCCTAGTCCGCTTAACCAATTTTGTTCTGAAGAAGAACATAGGATTAGGGGCTCCTGGCTACCGAGTAGGTAAGCACATTGTAATTTTTAGCAATATATCTTTACATATTAAGACACCTCCGTACCTCGGAGACCATATTAAACCGTCAGTTTTGGTTGCTATACAAACCTTTCTAAAAGTTTGTCAGAATGGATGGATGGATGGATGTCTGTTACTCTTTCACGAAAAAACGGCAGAACGGATCTGACTGAAATTTGGCACAGGGATAGATTATAGTCCGGAATAACACATAGGCTACTTTTTATCCCGGGAATAGGTTCCCATGGGTTGCGGGAACGGGATCAGAATTCTACTCGGGCAGAGCCGCGGGCAACAGCTAGTAGATAAATAAGAAAAAGTAATAAAATAAGTGGCATAGTAACCATTTGCAAAGCAATAAAGTTCTTGGAGAGCATGAGACATCGAAGTAGCTAGGGGACACTTCTGCACATTAATTACACTGCAACGTCTCTGTGGCATTTTTTAATTATTAGGGTTGTTTATTTTTTATCTCACTATTGTTTGAAATTTTAATATGTCTTTATAATATACTAGCAACCCGCCCTCACTTTGCTTCGGTTTATATCAGTTTTTTCTAACTAAAGCCACTTAGGTTTTAAACGTTAAAGATTTTTTCCAATAAGTTCAGTGGTTCCAAAGATTACTCCAAATATATAAACTAACTCATAAAATTCTCACTTTATAATATTAGTATGGATAGTATAGATATAACCCTTTAACCAAACACTAATGACTTTGTTTATTGTTATACACCGTTTCATTTGTGACTTAACAATAAAACACAAGACGTAGGTACACAATTTAGTACTAATTTATCTGGTCCATTAGTGTTTAGTAGACACGAAAGATGTGAAGTTCATTCAATCCCTCATAATGTTATCTTGCACAAAGAATTAGCATTGTCATTCAACGTAGCAATGCTGCCAGTCTTCTGAGAACATTACCAGTCGGTGAGGATGCGGAGGAATTCTATGACGCATGTATGTAAATATTTATCTGTCTTTTAGATTTAGTTTACTTTAGAGTTATTTATAAGTAGTTGTACATAATCATTTTAAGTTATTGTAATAATTAATAGACTATGAATCGATCCCTCATAATGTTATTTAGTTTTCCGGACAAATTAATACACACTTAACATAATGGATTCATTGAAATAAAACTATTCTTAACGGATTCTATCGCGATTTATTTGATATTATTATATATGGCGGTAGTGATTATATATTTAGTTATTATATATTGTATATGCCGTGATATAGTCTCCCCGTGACCATGGCTGCTGAAAAGCAATCGAACCGTCGAGATCAATGTAAAATATAAAATAACATCAATTAAATCGCGATAGAATCCGTTAAAAATAGTTATTTCAATGTGCAACATTCGCGTAAACTTCCGATAATGTATTCATTTACAATCATCATCATCAATACAGCGTGAGTCCCAATTGCATCCTAAGCTCGAACTTGGAACTTTTAGGGTAGCGAATGCCGTCTGACCTCCCATCCCTGAGAGGAAAGCCTGCGCCAGAACCACGTTCGTTAAGCAGCAGGCGAGGTTAGTAATGTAGATAGATAGATAGAATATTCATTATTGTACACCACATATTATTATATACAATATCTTAAATCTAAATATATTGTAGGTACAATGGGCGGTCTTATCGCTAAAAGCTATCTCTACCAGACAACCTTTGGATGGATTTATCAGTAGGAGTGGAATGGCAGTTGATGGCGTACTACGTCATAAATTGTTCATAGATATAAAAAACCACCCGTAAGGAAATAATATACTACATATCATAGAATTCTACGTACAAACACATTATATATAAATACATAAAAATATAATAAATACATACAATTGATACAATACATAAAGGACATATACCTACAGTCCCAGTAATTAAATATTCAGGTAGTAATCTTTAACCATGGTCTTAAAAGTAGTTAGTGATTGTGCGCGTCTTATGTCCACCGGCAAAGCATTCCACCGTCGTGTTGCTCGAACGGTGAAGGATTTATCAAAAAACGTAGTGGAGTGTAAAGGTATTTTTAATTTCAGATTTTCTGATGATCTTAAGAATTTAATGTGCGTGTCATGAAGGAACTCAAATCGTTCCTTCAGATAGGACGGCGCTGATGGGTTAAATAAGACATTGTACAACAATGAAAGGATTCCGCCGGAGCATTCCGGCGAAGGCGAATTGGTATTGTATTCATTTATATAATCTAGTTTAAGTTTGTTTACCAGTAATATCTAATCACAATATTACTCATAACCTAATCATATTTTAACTTAATGTTTTAGTGTGACATTCGTTTGTACGTACAAAAAGTTCAAGAGTGTTGTCAAGAGAGTTTTCATTCAAGAGTGCAAGTCATCTCGGATGTCCTATGTGGGCGCATATTCTGAGCATTCTCATGTACAACTGTCGTATTGTCGTACTGTCTTGTCGTATTCACACTGTCTCTTTATACAATATCTTACAAAATTAAATGATCATTTCCTGTATATCTATGCATTTATATATTATAATAAGTATAAATATCTAAATACATATTGAACGAAATTCTACACAGCGCTATTTAAACCCAAAGTAAGCAAAGCTTAATTAGCTTCTGTTATGGGTTCTAGAATGCGGTTAAACATATTCAGATACATTTTATTTTGTAAATATATACATATTATACATCCAGATCATTAAATGACCATTTCCTGTATATCTATGCATTTATATATTATATAAGTATAAATATCTAAATACATATTGAACGAAATTCTACACAGCGCTATTTAAACCCAAAGTAAGCAAAGCTTAATTAGCTTCTGTTATGGGTTCTAGAATGCGGTTAAACATATTCAGATACATTTTATTTTGTAAATATATACATATTATACATCCAGATCATTAAATGACCATTTCCTGTATATCTATGCATTTATATATTATATAAGTATAAATATCTAAATACATATTGAACGAAATTCTACACAGCGCTATTTAAACCCAAAGTAAGCAAAGCTTAATTAGCTTCTGTTATGGGTTCTAGAATGCGGTTAAACATATTCAGATACATTTTATTTTGTAAATATATGCATATTATACATCCAGATCAATGCAAATAGACCTATTCATTATTAAAAATATTTACAATGAGCGGAAATCGAACCCGCGACCAGCGACTTAGCAGTCGAATGCACTACCGCTACGTCACAGAGGTCGGCAAATAGAAACCGATGTAATAATTTGGACAAAATTTTGGTCCTAGATAAGGTTTTGCTTTCTACGTTTATCCATAGTTATCTTTGCTATTAAAAAATCTGAGCGTGTTTGCTTCTTCTTATAATTTCGAGTTCTTTAAACAGGGCGTGAAAAGGCATCTGTCAAGGCCGTCAAGGTAGAATGGAAGGTATCGGCAATGGTGGTCTGTATCTTCTGGACTTTACCCTAGCTTCTTACCATCAAGCGGGGTGCAGTCAATTAATATGAATATGTAAAACAAATATAGTAAACATTACACAATCTGAGACGTTAACATTTTTGTAAAGTTGTAAGGCAAATTTAGAGCAAAAGCACCAGTTGGCTTCTTATATGTAGGTAAAAACGCAAAATAAGCACAATACACCTTACCGCTTATTGCTTATGGCTCATACGACTGACGTTCTTAAGGCATTTTATAAAAAGGTTCATATTGCCTTACATGAAAAATTTATTTATATAACCTTGCTATTCATATCACTCGAATGCCACGTAGGGGTTGAAGAGGGTAAACGATTTAGCGTTTCTTGGGTCAAATCTGACACCGTTGCGGTCAAATTTCATGTAAGGGTTTTAAGGCGTATATAATTCATACTGTAATGGACTGCAATGAAAGTAGCTTAATATCTGTAAAATGTACAGCATAACATGGTTCCTGGGGTTATCCTTTCGAGGGCATACCCGGGTTGCTCAGCAATGAACACTTGGGAAGGACACCATGTGGTTTAAGTCGGTCCGATTTCGACACGCCCACCCCATCGTCGGCACCGATGGGGTGAAGCCCGTGGGGGTTTCCACACGAAAAAAAAGCCTAACATGGTTTAGCAATAATACCTTTTATTGGGGGCCAAAAAATAAATATATTTACTAATTATATCTAGCTTTAAAAGGTGTGGAAAAGTAATGTAAGTAAGTAATTACATTGAGAGCGTTATTAAAACAGCTTCAAGTAAACTCGGAGTGTTGAACAGGGTGAGGCGGTTTTTCACGCCGGGGCAGCGGTGTCTTTTATATAAGACTCAAATTCGTCCCTGCGTGGAATACTGTTCTCACCTGTGGGATGGCTCCGCTCAGTACTGTAGTGTTCGGACCTCGTCCCACACACTACGGTTCGTTTACCTGGCCATCATGTGTCAGAGTTTAAATAAAACTATTGTACCGTTTAAATAATTTGAATTAGGAACGATGTAAAACAATCGAGGCCTGGACATTCGGGATCTGAACGGGCCTGGTGGAGCCGTTCCGATTGAAGCTGAGAAAAGTATCCTGGGAAGAACCCCGCTTTAAGCCCTATCCTTGGGCCGAGTCCGCGATATACGTCCCAGTTCGCTATTTAAAGTTAAAACAACCGCGTAAATCCCTAATAATATAAGTAGGAAGTGCGAGTGATTAATAAAATAAATAATATTTTTCCCTCTTAAGTTGTTATTCTTACATCACTTCACACACGCGTGGTACCCAACCCCCTGGGTACCACAGCTGTTGGAGGAAGCGCCGGTTTCCATAGAATTTGGTGGAGGAACGCCGGTTTCCACAGGAGGTGGAAACGCCAACGTTCTGCAGTTGGCAGTGGATTGATCGACCCCGTACCTTGAGAAGGAAGACGTCGTGTAATATTGGATCGACACCTTAAACAGATAACAAATTTGAATTTATTATATATATTGTATTACTACCATTAAGATGGCCGAATCAAAGAAATTTGGTGGCACTGACGGTGTCTCATTCCAAAGTTTTTTGAGAGACTTCAATGTCGTATTCGCCATAAATAAATTTATGTTGGCTGACAAAGCCACAATATTAGCTGCCTACCTCGAGGGCGCAGCGTTACACTTTTACAAGTCGATTTTTAACGAAGAGTTAACTTTCGAACAAGTGTGCTCACTGTTAGAAGAAGAGTTTCCTTCCCATGGCGATGATTTAGAGTTGTTCTATTCAGCGTATCAAGCCAAAGAGGAGAACTTGGTTACCTATTGGTACAGATTGTGTAACTTGGCTACTAAAGCGAAGGTTACCGATGATAAAAAGATAATAAGTAGATTTCTGAAGTCAATGTCGCCAAGATTTTGAAATATTTTAGCGGCAAGGGTGTACAGCGATAAAAAAGAACTCCGCGACGCGCTGTTGCAATTATCGGAAGTACAACCCGACGTGCAGGGGGATAGAATACAGAATTTACCTACGAACCCTCCACAAGGATATAACCGTCAAGTCGGATTCCATAACCGCTACGGGAATAGAGGAGACACGACATCTTACGATGCACATCAAGCTCCGTCATCGTCGAGTCCACGGGATGAAGGGGACAATTTCCGCACTCCGAGATACAACTTAAGACCTCGGAACATTGCTAACACTAATGTTTTCCCCAGTAACCCGAATTCTTCGGGATCTAACAGAAGAGATACTCCAACTTCGAGCCGACAGTTTTTCCGGCCTCGAGAGAGAAATGTAATGAGCATGGAGCATATCGAGTCTGCGAGTGCAGATCAGCGTCACAACGAAAGCAATTTTTCTGGTCAGTTGTCGCCATTTATTAAAGTTACAATTAATAATTCTGACATCGAGGCGTTACTTGATACTGGAGCAACAGTAAATGCTATGAGCAAAGCTTTAGCTAGAAGCTTGAACCTACAAATAAGACCGTCAACGTCGTTGACGCACATCAGAAGCATAACTGGTTCTTCGGCAACTATCTGCGGTAAAGTCAACGTGAACATGATAATAGCGAACATTTTAGTTAGAGCGAATTTCATTGTATTAAATAACATTGAATTAGATTTAGTCTTAGGTCAATCGTTCATGTTTGCTAATGCTGTATCAATTGATTTCAGAAAGAACTGTTTATGGATTAAGGGCTTCAAAGTAAATTGGACACGCAGATATGACAATAAAACCGTGAGTAAGGCTTCAAGGTGCACATCGTTAAATATTATAAACACAAATAATATGTTATTTAATTATAAAGCAATAAATGAAACCATTGATTATTACCCTAAGCGTAGTTTTAATAATGAAATATTTAAGTCTGAAGAATCCAAGCAATTAATCGATGGGGGCATCCCAGCGAACAAAAGGAGTCGTTTGGTGCAAGCAGTACAAGACTGCGAGAATGGAGTCACGTTCGACAACGGTAGCACGGGCGGATGCGGATTGTCAGATGATATTCCTGTACATACAGCTCCGTACGGGTCAGTTACGGAACGATCAGACTTGGTGAAGGATCCAATACAAGATGTGGATTTCGACGTCGCACATCGTTCCGGCAAAAGCAATATTGTTGCTGATTACCCAAGTCGTTATCCTTTAAAGATAGAGGGTGACGATATAAACACACCAGTATCGGATGATATAGAGATCATCAGCACCGATACAGTGGTAGTAAAACAGTGCGCAGATCTTTTCTGTAGTTCACTAAGGAATGGCTTAACAAATAATGATACAACAAACTACAAAGGATTTTTATTAAAGAAAAATGTTGTGCTACCGAGAGAACTACTGAAGACAACTCTCGAGGAACTGCATGATCATCCATGGTCCGGAGGTCACTTCGGAATCGCGAAGACGTTGTCGAGGTTCCGCAATGGGTTTTTCGTGCCCAAAGCTGTAAACATGGTGTCATTTGCATATAATGCCACGAAGCATACAGGTATGTCTCCACACATGTTGTTGTTCGCACGAGAGCCGATTCTGCAATCAAACTTCGAAGTAAATCAAGAGTCTACGAACGAGTCATATGCGTCCAGACATGCACGTGCAAATTATCTCGTGCAACGAGCAAAGGTGAATAGGTATAAGAAACGCACAAAGGAGGCAGAAAGCTTACTACGACAAGGTGAAATTCGTGGTATACCGACCAGGTCAGCTGGTTCTGATATACAGTCCAAGACGTATTTCGGGAAGGAGTAAGAAACTTTGTAAGCCGTACAAAGGGCCGTTTATTATTATCAGGAGAATTTCAAACACCAACTATGTCGTGGGGAAAATGAATAACTCATCATGGCAAGATATTGTACATACCAATTTTCTAAAACCATTTGTCAATAGAAGATGCGTTATTTAAGTAAAATATGTGTAAATGTCATTATATTTATTTGACGTTGAATGTCGTGTGGACATGATTATTTTTTTTGTATTTTATGTGTGATACTAATAAAGAGGCTAGATAAATAAAGGTTGAATATTTTATTAATTGTTATGTGCAATGATAGTTCAAAGGTAATTATCGATGGTTTCATATAACTTTATTGACGTTTTAAAGTTCAATTTCAAACAGATCTATGTGCAAGTTGGATCCTATGATTGTTTTCTTTTACAGATGCCTATCTGCGTGACCATAACTCTTATTTAAGATATGTTGTATAATAGGAGATAATGTATTGTGTGTAACATTTTATTCATAATATGCGTTCTCTGTTTATTTCATATTGCTGCGCTGCTGAAGATAAATAGATTTGTTTTGTTATATTCGGGATGTTATAGCGTAGGAGTTAGGCAATTATTTTTTTTGTCTGATATTAAGAGTTGTGATCTGAGCTTTGTAAGAGAGTCAAATCGTTTTGTCGGTCGAATCGAGTCGTTCGGACTTGAGCGCCGACGATGGTTGAAAGTTAGTTTTCAATCAGACTCTTCTTTATAGAGTGAGTTCTTTCTCTTTGATGTTGATTTAAAAAATAATTTAGTAATGTGTAGGCGACATAAATAATTTTATGTCATCTTTCGATTTTAGTTAGGTAGGTCTTAAAAGTACTGTGCTACTAAGTCCCTTCAGGGCAAACATTAAAATGTGTCGTCAAATGACACCAAACTTTTCTTTGATGAGGCTAATTGTGGCCAGGCTTCTTTTAACCTGGGTTTTTGCCTGGCCAAGAATGAAGCAATTTTTCTTTGTTCGTGTTTTTCAGTATTTATTACAGTTTAATTGCTATAATTTGAGATTCTACTATCGTTTACTAATTATTACAAAGATTGCTTCGTTATTCCCATTGTAAGGGACAATTCGCATAATTTTTTTTTGTGTCCCAGATTTAGTTTATCTAGGGTTCGATGTAACTGTCACATGGCCTTGGGCGTAGCTGATGTAGTGTTCGGACCTCGTCCCACACACTACGGTTCGTTTACCTGGCCATCATGTGTCAGAGTTTAAATAAAACTATTGTACCGTTTAAATAATTTGAATTAGGAACGATGTAAAACAATCGAGGCCTGGACATTCGGGATCTGAACGGGTCTGGTGGAGCCGTTCCGATTGAAGCTGAGAAAAGTATCTTGGGAAGAACCCCGCTTTAAGCCCTATCCTTGGGCCGAGTCCGCGATATACGTCCCAGTTCGCTATTTAAAGTTAAAACAACCGCGTAAATCCCTAATAATATAAGTAGGAAGTGCGAGTGATTAATAAAATAAATAATATTTTTCCCTCTTAAGTTGTTATTCTTACATCACTTCACACACGCGTGGTACCCAACCCCCTGGGTACCACAGTACTTACTAGACGCTCTCGATAGATTGCAGCGACGGGTAGTCCGGATCATTGATAGTCCTGAGGTCACCAGTTCTCTAGAGCCTCTGCAGCTGCGTAGAGATATAGCCTCCTTGGCAGTATTCTATAGCATATACCATGGTGAATGTTCCGATGAGTTATTCCATTTGATTCCTCCTTCTCCCTTCTTGTCCCGAACAACACGTGCAGGACTTAGGTGTCATCCTCATACAGTGCAATAGATACCATCGCGAACCAAGCGGTTTGGTAACTCCTTTTTTTGTCGGATCATAAAGCACTGGAACGCTTTACCCACTCACGAGTTCCCTTCTACCTACAATCCTGGGCTCTTTAAGCGGGGCGTGAAAAAACATCTGTTGAGGCCGTCTAGGTAGGGGCCACCATTCTAGGGGCAATCTCTAGAAATGGTGGCCACTACTTTTTGGACTTCACCTCAGCTTACCATCAGGCGGGGTGCAGTCAATTGGACGGACTAAATATAGAAAAAAAATAAAAAATTACCTATCGATTCACTCCTACCTGAAGGAAGATTCCCTGATTAAATTGCATCAAATCAGCAATTGAAAGAAAGTCTAATCGCACTTCCAATATGCAAACTTCCGTCAGTAGCATTTAAAAAACAAAGTGACACTCGATAAATTGCTACGCGACTGTTCGTAATTTTGGACGAAGCTACGGTGCTTTGATTGCTACGAGCACGGTAAGTACGAGCACACATTTAACATTTTGTGAAATCCTTGATGGTGAAACTATAACGTTAATAACAATAGTGACAAGTGCTGATGAAATTATTCTCGAAGGGGTACACAGAAATGTTTTAAGAAGAATATACTGGCGGTTTAATTCTTAAGACACCAGTAACGCATCATTCGACATCCCTTTTCCCCGTTGTATCACGTTCTACGAGAGATAAGAGAGCAAGCAAACTCTGGGTTCAAATTGTAAGCTTTGGATGGAACCGGGATTAACGCTGTTATGATAATGATGATGACTCTGTTCGCCGGCGAGCGCAACAATGTAAAAGAAAAGTACAATTATGATTGCTACTTTATAATGCCCCAAAGCTAAACTTCCCAACATGCAGTATTAATTCTTAAGAAATAAATACGGGATACCACTAACGCATCATTCGGCATCCCTTTTCCCCGCTGTATCACGTTCCAATGAGAGAGAAAGAGAGCGAACTCTGGGTTCAAATGGTAAGCTGTTGATGCAACCGGGATTAACGCTGTTATGATGATGATGATGACTCCGTTCATAAAAAAAAATAAACGTATAATTATTATGATTACTATTTAAGAGTTCTGCATGTTTTAAAGTTTCGCTTTGTGGGATAAAGCGAAACTTCAAAACATGCAGTATTAATGACAAAAGCCGATTTCGTAAACAGTTTATATTGCATTAATTTCTATATATTTAAGTTGGTAACAATCTCAATTCAGGACAGGACTTTAAATTTATTGAAGAAGTTCTAATAACTTCAAAACTTCATTCATATGTTCATTTAATTTCAACCGTGACCCTAAAAGCTGGTTTTTATTACCATACAGACATTATTCCGATAACAGGCGGCGCATTATTATATTTGTAAATCGCACGGGCTTGAAATGTCTCCAGAGGCTGTCCCATCCTACATTAGATTATAATTCTCTAAAGGCCGTAGGTTAGAATTCCTAAGGATCAGGTATTTGACAACCTCTGTGGCGTAGCGGTAGTGCGTTCGACTGCTAAGCCAGAGGTCGCGGGTTCGATTGCCGCTCAGTGCAAATATGTATATTTGCAATGGTCTGAGTATTTCTATGTATAATATGTATTTATTTACAAAAAAAAGTATTTAAGTATCTTTATCCGCATTCTAGAATTCATATGACAAGCTCTGCTTAGTTTGGGTCTAGATGGCGTTGTGTACAGGCGACTCAGGCGTCGGAGGTCGCTTAACGACCTCCGTCCTCCATGAGCGCAGGCCTGGGGGTGAGAGGTGAGGCCACCTGTCACCCCAGCAGAAGCAGGCCGGGACAGTGGGGCGACTAGCGCCCCTCCCCCAAACCGGGGCAAGACGGGGACACCGTGGTTCCCAAATCCGAGGGGGCCGTCTCGCAACTGGAGATGGCCCAGGGTCAGTCGGGATGCGAGGGAAATGCTCCATGGGCAACCTTACACCCCGGCGTCTGTAGACCCGACACGGCGTGCGGTTTTAGTCGGTTCAAGCCCGACATAACCGCCCCCGCTGACAGGCGGGGGGGTATCCGAAGGGATTTCCGCACGAAAAAAAAAAGGTACCATGAAGTTACTTCGGATTTCGTTATTTCAGTCTGGACCATAAAGTATGTTCGGAAGTGAATCAAACATATCAAGGAGGTTTTCGTTTACAATATATTTCTATAAATTTCTATATTCTATAAAAATGATATTTCTATATCTCTATAAAAATGAACTTATGCAAACTATGCTAGCGACACGCTATGATGGCCGTTTTGACATGTTAAAATAGCGATGTGAAATGTTAATTTAAAATAGAAAAAAATGAAATCAAATGTGACGTCACATCTACATATCAGTTTTAGGAATTTAATTAATTTTTTTTAAATTCGAGTTTCATTCATTCGAATAACATAAATACCAAGTTGTGTCGTAAATTAGTATACTGTACCTTACTATAGATAATAAAGAACAAAAATTTACTCCTTCAAACTTTGTATTTATTTTTACGAAACTTCATGAGCGGCCAAACGTCAAAACGGCCATCATAGCGTGCCGCTAGTTTAACATATTAAAAAAACATTCCCTAGTGTTGGATTATAAAAACCTTTCGGCCGTTTGTAATAAGTCGTATATTATCGTGTTTTAATTGAATTTTTTTTTGGCGGGCTGTCATAATTCCGAATTTTGCAGTTTCGGGTCGTTTCATAGGCGGGTGTCGACTACGGGCTCGATTGCGGTTTGAGTGCGTTTCATGGTACCAATTGCCTGAAATTTCGGTCCATAATTGCGGATGTATGTTTCATGGTAGGGCTACTGATTAACGAACGAGGCTCTGGTGTAGGCTTTTCTGTCAAGATTAGGGGGGTCAGACAGTAGTTAAAAGCAAATCAGTAGAAAGAGTAGGAAGGTGGACTCCGAGTTCCATAGTGTATTGAGCAATGATAAGTAGGTGCAAGGGCGTTCTACCATTTAGAGAATCCTAGAGGTCACGGGAACGTGATAAGTACATTATGCAGGCGGCGCCGTGGGTAACAGCTGGTGAAGTATAAATCAAAGCTATAATAATAATATAATGCAAAATATTTCCATCCGCTCTAGCTCTGTTTTAATTTGTCACTGACATGACAAGACACTGACAACTGTCGCGTGCGTCGTCTGGTTCTGACATATGATGACCAACCGATTTTTGATATTTAACAAAGTAATTATTCACGCGTCACTGATAGACTGACGGCTAACTTATAACCTCATTGACAACGATGAGTATTTCGAGAGTTTTTTAACCTATCATGATTTTTCACTCTGGTATGCATGAAGCTTTTTAGAGCTAAATTTACAAGTAACAACTGTTATATTTAATATTAATATACAGCATAGTTATAAGTACTATTGTAAAATGCGTTTTATAAGTATACCAGAAAGTGCATAATTGATAGATATTGTAAAAATTTATGAGTGCAAAGGTGCAAGCTTGAAAGCCTTTGTGTGTACTGGCGCTTCAATTTTATTTATTTTTTACTTTTTAGTTACATCGTCTGTGCCCTTGCTGTTACTAAAAAACGTAACACCGAAAAATTTGTTTACGTATCAAAGCGGTGAATTTTGTAGACAGTAGAAATTTGATTATTTCACCTTGAGTTACATAGAGATACTGAGAAAGTTCGGAGGTGTAATCCCTATTACACCTCCGAACTTGAATCCGATCCGAGAATCTTGGTAGGGCCCTCCCCACTAAGATTCTCAGCGCCCAGGCTAACATCACCTGAAAGCCGCTGCACCAACTGGCTTATGCATGAAGTGCCAGCACAGGCTTTACTCTTTCAATTGGGAATTAAGTGAAGGAAATATTATCATCGAAGGACCGATGGCCGATGGAGCAAACGAGTCCTAGAGTGGAGACCACGAACCGGTAAACGGAAGGTAGGACGTCCCCCAGCAAGATGGACGGATGACCTGAAAAAGTCCGAGTTCCACTCTCCTGCTCCTCCTTACCAATATTTGGTTTGTGTTATCTTTTATAGGAGCGACTACCGTCTGACCTCTTACCTGTAAACCTACGCCAGAGCCTCTGACCCTAATTGGCACTGTTATTCCTTTTAAATAAGGTAGAAGACAATGACTGCACGGGACTAAAATCAGAAATCAGTATAAGATTTATTACGAATATTTTGTTGCAAGCATCGATTTTTATGTTAATATAATTACTAAATATTAATTTAGTTAAAAAAGTTGATGTATAATAGTAAAAAAAAACATTTGGTGCTGGGTTCTTATGAACCCACATCTACCAGAGCGCCAACTTGAGTTGCAAGCGTTTAAACGAAGTAATTAGGTATTTAGTATTTACTATTAGGCAAGTCGTGTACCAACCGATAAAAAACTATTAAAATGCTTGTTTAGTTTATAATTTTACATCTAACTTGTTTTTACAGCAACGAGTAGTAACAACAAATTGTATTACTATCTTATTTGGTTTCAAAATCGTGTCGGTGTCGGGTCGATTGATGTAATAAAAACTAATATAACAATTTATGTTGGTCTAAATAATACTGATTCCTACAACTCATAGAAACCTATTACTGGCATAAAAACTGTCCTATACGTGCTCCAGACTATAATTTATATTTGTGCAAAATTTCATTCAAATCCATTCAGTTGTTCTGACGTGATTGAGTAACAAACATAACATAACTTCACGCCTGTATCCCCGTAGGGGTAGGCAGAGGTGTAACAAACATACTGAGATATATGGTTTGAAAATCGTATCAGTGTCGGGTCGATCGATGTTATAGAAAGCAAAACAATTTATGGTGCATTTATGGCTGGAGACTTCCTTTTCATAGCTGCTTTATGACGCCCGTAAGTACACACTCGGCTGAGCGACAAAGAATAAAGATTTTTTAACGGCTAGTTTGCGCGCTTTTCATTTTATTTAATAGCAATTTTAAACCATTTTTCCCGTGCGGAAATCCCTTTGGATAACCCCTGCCGGCCAGCTTCAAACGCCGGGGCGTTAGGTGGACCAGTCATTTCCCTTGCACCCTGGCTGACACAAGGCCATCTCCGATTCCGAGATGCCCCCCTCGAAGCAATTTTAAACCAATATATATATATATATATATTACATTTTAAACAACGTCATCTTCATCTTAATAGCGATTTCCCAGTTGCCTCCAAAGTTTGCACTTTGGAGCCCGAAGTCCGCTTATACTTTTTGATTGGTATGTCGTCTTTACCGGGAGCAACTGCCTTCTGACAACCCAACTCAGAAAGAAAAGAAAGCCTGCGCCAGAGCCTCATCCGTTGTTTAACAGGTGACAACTAGCAGGTAAGGTTGGCTTCGCCCTCAAGGAAGTTGATAGGACCCTGTATACCCATTTACCTTTTGTAAAGTCGCTTAAAAAACAACCAGTGAAATGAAATGAAATATTTATTCGCAGAAATATGATACATAGCTTGTAGGCATAAGTGTTTGACGCCGCAATAGCGGCGGTAAGGCCCATCATGGAGGATTGGCTAGAGAGGCGACACGGAAGCCTCTCGTACCGACTGACGCAGGTGATCTCCGGGAAGGGGTGCTTCGGGGACCACCTGCATCGGATCAGGAAGGAGCCAACGCCTGAGTGTCATCACTGCGACGCGAGCGAGGACTCAGGGCTGCACACGCTGGCGGAATGCCTGGCGTGGGAGGCGCCGAGGCGTGACCTCGTGGCAGCCATCGGGGTGAGGCGCAGCCAGGGGGTGGGAGTCCTCTCGCTCGGCAGCATGATTGCGGCAATGGTGCGGAGCGCGCCCGGGAGAGATTTAGAACTCTCCCGGCCCGCCGAGCCCGCAACTTGCTCGCCGCGCGTCGCAGGCGACTCAGGCGCCGGAGGTCGCTTAACGACCTCCGTCCTCCATGAGCGCAGGCCTGGGGGTGGCAGGTGAGGCCGCCTGTCACCCCAGCAGAAGCAGGCTGGGACGGTGGGGCGACTAGCGCGCCTCCCCCAAACCGGGGCAAGACGGGGACACCGTGGTTCCCAAACCCGAGGGGGCCATCTCGAAACCGGAGATGGCCCAGGGTCAGTCGGGGAGCGAGGGATATGCTCTATGGGCAACCTTACACCTCGGCGTCTGTAGACCCGAGACGGCGTGCGGTTTTAGTCGGTTCAAGCCCGACATAACCGCCCCCGCTGGCTGGCGGGGGGGTATCCGAAGGGATTTCCGCACGAAAAAAAAAAAAAAGGCATAAGTGTTTGAATCGTATATTTCGTCGATGTTCGGGCATGATTAATGAACTTCATTTAATATGTCTACAATATTGTCAGGTCAATTAATTTATTTAATTATAAATTATTAATATTAAATTCAAAATAAATAGTAATCAATTAAACATAATCTATGCACATTACAATCAAAACGGTCTCTGTGGCGTAGCGGTAGTGCATTCGACTGCTACGACAGGGGGCGCGGGTTCGATTCCCGCTCAGTGCAAATATTTGTATGCATGAATATGTCTATTTGCATTGGTCTGGGTGTTTCTATGTATAATGTGTATGTATTTACAAAAAAAAAAAAGTAAATAAGTATGTTTATCCGCATTCTGGAACCCATAACACAAGCTAGTTAAACTATGCTTACTTTGGGTCTAGAAAGCGCTGTGTACGATGTCGTAGACTATTTATTTATTTAAAATAAAAATCAGAATTGAATATGTAATTTTTTCAAGTAACCATAGTTTTAACTTATTTTTAAATTCTGTTAACGGCAGTCCTTTAATATATAATGGCACCTTAATTAAATATTTTGATGCACATAGCGTAACACTTTTTCTGAAATAGTTTAGTTGTCGGCACAAAATCTAGAACCAACCTTTAGCTTTCACGAGTGTTACGTGGATACACATCCTTGGCCGTTTTGAATACATTTGAGTTATTTCAAACAAATACACAGATTTCATAGATGTATTCAGTGGGTATGAGGAACTCGTACACCATAAATAAACAAAATCAAAGGAACAGTTAGCAAAACTTTTCGATTGATAATTCTGATTGAATATTTATCGATGAAAAGTGTATGATGTTCATCGAGAAAAAAAGAAGAATCATCCAAGCGGCTTATAGTCCATTGAAAAGTTACATTTGGGGTTGCGTTTTTTAGAGGACGCAATTTTATTTTTTTGATGTGTAGGGGGGGTCAGTGTAAAGCTAAAACCAAGTTTGTGGGGTCGCTACCCTTGTCCCACGGCCGCCATCTTGAAAATAGGGGTTGAAATGGTTTTTATGATTTATCTCTTAAACTATTTATCTGATAAAAAAAATTGTGAACATTTTTTGTTGAAAATTAAATTCTCTACAACTTTGGTCCAATAACTTTTTGTCATGGAACTATAAATAAAAAAGTTATAAGCGAAAATGTTCAGAAACGTTTTTTTATTACGGTGGTAATAAAGATGATAATTCTCTAGACACCCTCGTCGAAAACTGATCTTTTGCAAATGCAAAGGAAACTGTGGAGCGATGTGTGGATGTCGAAAAGCAGGGCTGAAATGTTCTGCAGTGTGCTTCCATTGTTCTGGAGAGACTTGCAGCAACGTAATAGGGCTCTCAGAATTAATAAATGAAAATGACCACGACAATATTAAATGAAAATGACTTTGATGATGAACCGCCGACATTAACACCCCTTCCATCTCCAGTTCTCTCACTGATATTTAATTCAGAAAGCCGATCAGATGATGAGCAGCAGCCTGGTCCATCGAAAAGACTGAGGACGGAGTAGAAAATCACCGTGGATTATGCCTATTGGGGGGGATACCACGTAAAAAAAGCGCGCCTCCAGACTCTACCTCGTGGGTGGTGGGGAAAAGAGTCAATAAATTATTATTAATAATATTGCAAAATTAATAATTAAAAAATAAAAAAAAACAAAATAAAAAAAAAACAAATGATTCTGGACCAAAGTTGTAGAGAATTTAATTTGCAACAATTTTTTTTTATCAGATAAATAGTTTAAGAGATGTATCGTAAAAACCATTTCAAACCCTATTTTCAAGATGGCGACCGTGGGACATGGGTGGCGACCCCACAAACCAACGATTCGTCAGTTATGTTAAGGTCCCAATGTAATAGGGGGCGAGCCTATTGCCATCTGCCGGGCACATTATAATTAACATTATTAATGCACACATAACTACGAAAAGTCAGAGGTAAGGCTTAAAAAATGTAACATTTCTATGGACTATTAGTTACAACGATTTGAGTGATTGTTATGTTGACTCGATTAAAAATCGTTCGTTTGTTACAACGATAATTATGTCACGTGTATCTGAATATTTACTTACATTGATTTATTATGTGCGAGACATGTGAAACGAATATTAACAGTCATAATCTGTTTGACTGTTTTATGTAATATTTATATTATATTTTTACACATGTTTACACTACATGACACCTATAATCCTGAGTCATCGTCATGAGCACATCAATTGTTCCTGGTTAGAACCAAGGCTTTCACCTCTGATCCCGAGGTCTTCTTACTCTATCCCGTCCTTTTGATTTGGGTAATACGGCTTTTATGGGAGCGACTGCCGTCTTATCTCCCAACCCCGAGACGATTAATATGTCGGCCTCTGTGGCGTAGCGGTAGTGCATTGCTACGACAGCACTTACGGACTGAATTTAGACAGTACAATACTTCGACATGTAGCGAACTTACTTAGAGTATTGTCTGTCGAATATTCGTCTGTCGAAGTAGTGATAATTTGAAGGTGTGTGTTGTCTAATAATTGTCTGTCGAAGCAATGACTTGTCGATCTATGTGTTTTAGAAGTTCGCTACATGTCGAAGTATTGTACTGTCTAAATTCAGTCCGTAAGTCCTACGATAGGGGCGCGGGTTTGATTCCCGCTCAGTGCAAATATTTGTATGCATTAATGTGTCCATTTGCATTGGGCTGGGTGTTTCTATGTATAATATTTATGTATTTACAAAACAAAAAGTATATGAGTATGTTTATCCGCATTCTAGAACAAGCTAGTTAAACTATGCTTAATTTCGGTCTTGAAAGCGCTGTGTAGAATGCCATAGATTATTTTATTATTTATTTATTATTATTATAATGTAAATCACTATACAATTAGGAAATAGATATTAGACTGCCGCATCTTTCCGAGTATCGGTTGTGTTGCAATGACAACTTTAATCTATCAGATATGATAGCAATATAATAATCCGGAATACAAACTTATATTAATTATCAATATTAATTGATTAAATAAAACATAAAGTAACCATAACAGAGGCCATAAGTCACTAAAGCCAGGTATTAAAAATAAGTAGAAGCCATTACTCCATATATTGTAACCATGCGAGTTGAGTTATGAATTTGTTTGCATGTGACGTTTTGTCGGCTCCCGTTGATTTTCACAAAGAACTTGTACTTACTGAAATATGCGTCCATTACTATGAAATAAGATATGGTTGGTCATTTTTATCGCTGCTTTTAAGGAAATTGTTTTTTAATAATGTACGGGTGTGGGTGGGAGCCCATATACTCCGTAATACCACATACCCTTAGGGCCCTGATAACCTCATCTGCAAGCCGGTACGCCTACTGATTGATAGACGAGGCTCTGGCGCAGGCTTTCTCGGGGTTAGGGGATGAAACGGCAGTCGTTTCCATAAAAGCCGCAAGAGTCTAATTTAAATGAGGAGCAGACGTAAGCCAACCCGGGCTCCGAGGAAGCAACCGGGAGCTTCGCTATGATAATTATTTTATTAGAGCGTATTTATCCCGACAAAAAACTTGCACTACTCACTTGGAATATGCTCCCTTTACTAGTAAATAAGATATTATGGTTTAGTGGCCGTTATTGTCGTTGCTTTTAAGGAAATTGTTTGTTATTAATTTACGTAACCAAGGGCAAGTATATCAAGAACCTAACAGCAACACGCTTGTACATTTGTAAATTGGTATAGGCCGTTTCAGCTAAGCTTAATATTTGTGTCGGAGTGGTTTTACGTGGGTAGTTTGGTTAGTGAAATTTGGATCTGGAATCTCTCGGTTGGCAGTGTTCCTACTACCAATAAAAAGCTTTGGATTAAAAAGATTGTTCTCCAACTAAAATTGTGTGATTTTTCACTTGACTGACTGCTGATTGTATTTATTTTATTATTTTATTACTTTCCGTTTTTTTAACTGTAAATTCGTAAATTGATATATTTTTAAACCCTTTTATGTTCTTTTCTAAGGCTGAATTTAACCACTCTAAATAGGTTCAATTAGGATGTCGAACGGATATTCACCTGTTTTCACCTGTCTTTCAAGCGAACGATTTCAATGAAAGGACTTAAAAGGACTGATTAAATCCAGCCGTTGAATTCAGAGGTTTAATTATTAATCTCGGTTCCAATCATTGATGGAATCCTATCAAAGAGACCTACCTTAAAGAGTTCAGCCATCGAGCGGTCGACAGCATAGATACCAATTTGCGATTGAAACGTAGAAATAGAAACCGAGAACCGTTGAGGAAAGGATTGACTTATTATGTTGACAGGCCGGTTGCATTTCACATTTTTTTAAACAATGTATACATACTTTGAATTCCAAAGTTCGCACGGGAACAGGAAATAAAGCCACGGTGAAGCGGGGCTAAGTTTAACTAGTACACTTATACATGATCTCGACAAACTTAACAATCTTTCAACAGAATATCACGCAACTATAAGTCTTATCTTCCAACAACTTCAAATAACATTAAGGAAACTTTACTATTCTGACAGCTACAGAACAAGAACAAAGAAACATTGTTACTATATTTTTTCATGCCACTTTAATTTCCCGTGAGCGACTTTTGTATATTGTATTTTATGTGAGAATGTATTACAATGTATGTCGTGTTAACAATTTTCATTAGAACGTGAAATGAGGCGACTAATACGCTACCCTTGGAGGACTGATGTCACCTTTAAATTAAATTCTCTCTCTAAAAATCGATCGAACGCATCGCCACGTGGTTATATTAAACTGTACATCGAAATATATGCTACAATCTGTAAAAAAAATAGAGAAAGAAAAACAAAAGAAGCGTTTAAATTCTGGCAAAGATAAAAGTCTATAATATATCGTAATGTTAGATTTGCTTAACAAAAATAATTGTAAATTGTTCATTAAGCTTTGAATTACGGCGTCTCGATAGTGAAATAGTGGTATTTTATTAAATCTCGTCTTCATCCAAGCGTCAATCCCAGTTGCATAAAAAGCTAGAACTTTGGAGCTCAGGGTTCGACCTCCTACTTCACCTTTTATTGGTTCGTTTTGGCTTTTATAAGAGCTATTATTCTCTGAACTCCCAACTCCGATAAAAAAGCGTGTACCAGACCGTCGGTTAATCAACGGCCCATAAACACCAAATATTTTACTAGAACCTATTCCCGGGATGACAAGTAGCCTATGTGTTATTCCGAACTATAATCTATCCCTGTGCCAAATTTCAGCCAGATTCGTTCAGCCATTTTTGCGTGAAAGAGTAACAAACATCCATCCATCCATCCAAACTTACAAACTTTCGCGTTTATAATATTAGTAGGATTAAATTGATCTATTACTCCTTTACTTATAAAAATATACTAATACTATAATATAATAAAGAGGTACAGCTTGGATGTTGTTATAGCTTGTTAGGTTGTAGGGGGTACGGAACCGATTTTGAAAATTGTTTTACCAATAGAAATCCACATTATTTGTAAGTATCATATATAGCTATGTAACATTCATAAATATCGACAAATCCGGCAGATTCCCATACATTATATGGAAACTAATAAATTACGGATTATATATATATGGGTTGAAGAGGTGGTCGAAATACACCACGGATGAAGACGGGGAGAGCCAGCTATCCTACTTCCTACTTAATATTATAAACGTGAAGGTTTGTGAAGATGTTTGTATGTTTGCTACTCAATAATGATCTAACGGCTGTACAGATCTAGCTAAAATTTGGTACAGATAATAGTCTGAAATAACACATAGGCTTTTTTATCCCTGAAATTGATACCCTTGGGAAACAGGAACTGAAACAGAATTCTACGCGGGTGAATCAGCGGGCAACAGATAGTTTAAGATAAAAGGAGTTTCGAATTTCTACGACTCTTGAATTTTATTGTTCTTTTTCGTCTTCTGAGTTGCATTTTCTTCCACTTTCGAATAGTCTTTGAATACTTACTCTGCCCTATATATTATGTTGATTTGTGTATTAATTACACAGTCACGTTTCAGGTGACATAAAGCGCCTTAAGTACCTCTTAACTAGCAGTGATCTTAACTCAATTGTTCATCGACTCAGTGTGAATCCACTTACCATACACAAATTATCAAATTTCCAATCCTTTGGCAATCCAATAGCTTAGCAATTATTTCGGTACACGGCACAACTATGCAAAGTAAACGCCCTATGCAGTGTATAAACACGTGTAACAAGGGACCAATTAATACCTAAGATTCAGTAAACTACAGGTACTCGCTTAAGAGGGCACGCCGCAATAGCGGCGGTAAGGCCCATCATGGAGGATTGGCTATAGAGGCGACATAGCCTCTCATACCGACTGACGCAGGTGATCTCCGGTAAGGGGAACTTTGGGGACCACCTGCATCGGATCAGGAAGGAGCCTACGCCTGAGTGCCATCACTGCGACGCGAGCGAGGACTCGGGGCTGCACACGCTGGCCGACTGCCCGGCGTGGGATGCGCCGAGGCGTGAACTCGTGGCAGCCATCGGGGTGGGAGTCCTCTCGCTCGTCAGCATGATTACGGCAATGGTGCGACGCGCGAGCGCGTGGGCCGCCGCCACCTCCTTCTGCGAGCATTTAATAATAAAAAAAGGTACTCGCTTAAGAATGCCTTTCCAGGATGACCCGTGAAGCTGTTGAAATTAAAGAAGCATGCTAATAGTATATAAAAAAACCTTATTTGTTACCTTATTAGTATAAAAAATTACTAGCGGCAATGTCTGCATGAACGCGAAGGAGAATAATCTTGTCATAAAAGTATACCTATATTTTGGCCTCTCAGCTACGATGAAAATGTTGAGTGATGCCAAAAAAGCTAGAACAGTTCAACGACTATATCGCCAGTGAAGAATATTCTCGAAAACTCAAGTACAAAATACACTCAAAGTGATGATATGCTACATCGTAAAATCAATCTTCCTATGCTGCGATGTCATTTTTTTTTCGCGTATAACTTGGCTCGAATGTCAAGCATTAGACATTATGAGTGACAGTCCATAAAACATGTTTACTTGCTAAATTTAATAGGATATGTGTGTACGTGGCAAGTGACTTGACAAGGATATACCAATATAATTTATACAAACCAGTGATAATCCCATTAAATGTTATTCACGTTTTCCTCATGGACCAGTAGACCACATATACCGTATTAGTGGTTAGATCCTAGCGGTACGGATCCTGGCCTAGCGCGGGAATAAATTCGTAAAAAACATATGATATTTCAGAAGATATTAATTTAAATTGTGTGGTGGCAACGGCAATTATTATGTTATTTTTAAACTATCACGGTGTAAACTCATACTTTGTATAACGTCTCGGGACCTATCGCGATTAATATGGAACTTGCTTTTGCCGACGTTTCGGATGCGTTGCAGCACCCGTGGTGACCACGATAGGTCCCGCGATAGGTCCCGAGACGATTATGTTCATGAAATGCTTAAGGTAAGTAACATATTTTATTTTATTCGTTTAACAATTCATTCCAATTACCACATAATATGTAAGATTGGTAACTCATGAACAATATCAACTTCTGGTGGTACTACAAGCATTCATCTGTTCATCTGCTTACCATCAGGTGTACTTTGTGCTTGTTGGCTTTCTTACTAAAACAATAGTACATTACCAGAACTTTAGATTATCGTCCAGAATATTTGCAGAAACTTTGAACTTATCCAATAATATCACATCTGTTAGTCTTCAGTTTCCTAATGTTCGTCATATTGCGGCACAATAGAAAGTTTGATTATTTGGATAACTATTCGGGACTTATACGGCCTTATGGTACTTATTCGGGACAAATATGTAGAAATCTATCAATAAATGTTTTAATTCAGCTTTTTTAAATGTAAGGCAACTACAATGTTTTAGTTGATTTATCTTTTACTTAACAAGTTTACTTTTCATTACTTAGGTTTCAAAGTGAGGCAATTTCTGAAGGCACAAAAACAACCATTGCAAAAGATATTTTTTTTCGTGAGGAAATCCCTTCGGATAACCCCCCCCCCCCCCCCCGGCCAGCCGGGGTGGTTAAATATACAGTTTCTAACTGATTAATCTTAAAGCAACTATGAAAGATGATCATCATTTTAGCTGTAATCTCGGTAGCATTCGGAGCTTCCATCTTAGAGCCCTGGGTTCGGTTTACACCTCCGTCCATTTTTATTTGGCTTATTATGGCTATTAAGGAAGCGACTCAGTAGCGAATTTACCAGCAGGCTGAGCAGCCTGGAGCCTAGGGCACCTGATTTTAGAGGCAACAACACAAACAATTGTCACATGTAATGTTTTTCACCGCATAGATACATTTTTCTACAATTTTCTCGGTCCGAAATCAAAGTCCCGTTGCGGTGTAGGAAAAACTATATGTTGTGAAATCTTAACTGAATCGATGGATTGTAAAAAGGGTTAGTAGATATAGCAAAATTGTAATAGCCTACTGGCGGAAACTGTCTAAATCCGCCACTGAAGCGAAAGCCGTCTCACATCCCAATCCCCAGTGAAAAGGCAGCACCTGAGCCTCTTTCGATGATCGGCAGGTGTACCGGCTTGCAGGTGAGGTGGGTTTTGGCTCGATGATGTTAATAGGGACCTATATGCCCAATCAACTTTGGAAGATGTTCAAACTCAACCACACACTACAATTGCTTTATACATATACGTATCGTGACAAACATAGGAATAGCGTAAAGTAATTACTCCACGGCTACAAGTTTTATGGTGCGAGTAATTTTATTGTTCATCATGTAGCTAATGACTATCTGTTGTTGCGGTGACTGCTCTATCGCTAAAGGAGATAAAGTAAAATAATTAAATTATTTAAAATTGAGATATATACCTAATTGTAGAGAAACCTCATTATATTTTTGCAATAGTAACCTGCCTCCGCTTCGCTTCGATTTATATGAGTTTTTTTACTCAAGCCGTAATTGTTTTACACATAATATATTAGGTATAGTATATGTAGGGGTGTGTGTTGGGTAACCTCCTCGAGTGTCGCTCCGATTCCGATCCCGCTGCAGTCCAGGGGGAACGGAATCGGAGCGGCCGGTACACCCTGGGCGGCGGTCAATGGCTTCCCCTTCACTCCTTCATAGGGTTGGCATTGATCGTCGGCCAATACCCAACGTGGCGGGAACACATCGCTCTCCGTACTCCTCTGCTTTCAGAGGAGACAGGATGAGCGATGCTGTTAGTGGTGAGATGGCCCAGGGTCAGTCGGGGTGCGAGGGATATGCTCTATGGGTAACCTTACACCCCGGCGTCTGAAGACCCGAGACGGCGTGCGGTTTTAGTCGGTGCAAGCCCGACATAACCGTCCCCGCTGGCCGGCGGGGGGGTATCCGAAGGGATTTCCGCACGATAAAAAAAAAAAAAAAAAAAAAAAAAGGTATAGTATATGTACATCGGGTTTAATGTACCTTTAATGATAAAATATTTTTTCCAATAGTAGTGTAGTGGTTCCGAAGAAGTCTTGCTTTTTGAGTTTTTATGTTTGGACCCCAAACATAAAAACTCAAAAAGCAAGACTTTTTCTTTATATATTAGTATAGATTATAAAATAAAACACTGGTTAAAAAAAATTGGATTAGATATGACAATGGAACTTTTCCCTGCCTGGTGGTAAAAAGCTGAAATCTAAAGAGTTCGAAGAATTAAAACTATCATTAAAGATGCCAATAATGTTCAAAGCTAAAATGATGGTCCACAGTGAATAATAAATAACTATTCTAGGACATTACACTACGCCATCAAGACCAAAACTAAACAGAGCTCAAATGAGTTTTAAAATGCGGATGAACATGCTTAAATACGTTTTTAAATAAACACATAATACACAGAAACAACCAGACCAATGAAAATATACACATTTGCACTTAGCGGGAACCGAACCCGCGTCCTCTGACTTAGCACTCGAACGCACTACCGCTATGCCACAAAGGTGGTCCAGTGGTCAGTAGCGAAACGGTCAAGACCAACCAACCGTTCAGAGACCTGAGGACTAGGTATCACGCAGAGCGCTATGATTAAAGTTAGAAAGTGTTAGGTCGTGTAGAGTTGTCTTGTTAACTTGACTCTCCATAAGATTTCATAACTTTTTTTACAGGACAGGCAATATACTCTTGTGTTTTTTCTTTATATCTTATTGAAGTGAGATTGCCCATGGAATGAGTTGAATTTGTAACATTTAATAGCGAAATTCTCATAATATTTTGTTTTCAATATAAATTGGTATGAATATCCATAATATAACCTTAAATCGCATACTCTTACATCTAGTAGAATATAATCACGCATTGACTTATTTGTAAATTATACAGTGTATGTACCTTTTTTTTTTTTTTTCGTGCGGAAATCCCTTCGGATACCCCCCCGCGTGCCAGCGGGGGCGGTTATGTCGGGCTTGAACCGACTAAAACCGCACGACGTCTCGGGTCTACAGACGCCGGGGTGTAAGGTTGCCCATAGAGCATATCCCTCGCACCCCGAACAGTGTATGTACCTTTTTTTTTTTTTTATCGTGCGGAAATCCCTTCGGATACCCCCCCCCCGCGTGCCAGCGGGGGCGGTTATGTCGGGCTTGAACCGACTAAAACCGCACGCCGTCTCGGGTCTACAGACGCCGGGGTGTAAGGTTGCCCATAGAGCATATCCCTCGCACCCCGACTGACCCTGGGCCATCTCCGGTTTCGAGATGGCCCCCTTTTTTTTTTTTTTTTTTTTTTTTTATCGTGCGGAAATCCCTTCGGATACCCCCCCGCCGGCCAGCGGGGGCGGTTATGTCGGGCTTGCACCGACTAAAACCGCACGCCGTCTCGGGTCTTCAGACGCCGGGGTGTAAGGTTACCCATAGAGCATATCCCTCGCACCCCGGCTGACCCTGGGCCATCTCACCACTAACAGCATCGCTCATCCTGTCTCCTCCGAAAGCAGAGGAGTACGGAGAGCGATGTGTTCCCGCCACGTTGGGTATTGGCCGACGATCAATGCCAACCCTATGAAGGGGTGAAGGGGAAGCCATTGACCGCCACCCAGGGTGTACCGGCCGCTCCGATTCCGTTCCCCCCGGACTGCAGCGGGATCGGAATCGGTGCGACACTCGAGGAGGTTACCCAACACACACCCCTCGAGATGGCCCCCTAACAGTGTATGTACCTAATACTGGCTGTATTCAATTTTTGTGAATCAAATAAAAAAAATCGTCTTGGCGTTAATTTACGTGAAAATGTTTTTGATGGGATAACTTAGTTTATGGAAATACACTTTCGATAGCTAACGACTGTTTAAGAAGACCCTTTTAGTAACGACTTAAGGACAGCACACTATACTAAGCGAACTACTTTCGTAAACTTTACGCGGCACTAAAGAATCTGCTTTAACATTGCCACTACAAACTTAAACGTAGTAACTATTTGGATAATATTATGTAATCTCGGTACACAGATACGGTATCTACAGTCAACGACAAAAGTGGCTTAACAAATTCTTGTTTATTAATCAATTTAGCTCTTAAACCTTTCAAAAAATAATAAATAAAACATGAAATATATTAACTTCGTTCTCTGGAGATTTTAAAAGTACTTTAACATCCACTATTGGTTCATGTATTCCTATGTTAAAAAAGGTTTGTAAATATTTAAGTGTTAACCAACTTTATTCGTTGACTGTACAAAAGCGTTATAATGAGAGATGGCCAAGCGTAGATACAGGATATTTACATCGGCATACAATACATATTTCGATGGCGGCCAAAGTCCGCCGGCAACCCTGGGGTTATCCTTTCGAGGGCTTACCCGGGGTGCCCGGCAACGGACACATGGGGAGGACACCGTGCGGTTTTAGTCGAGACACGACATAACCACCCCCGCTTATCCGAAGGGATTTCCGCACGTAAAAAAAAAAAAAGGTGCATCTGCTAAACAACTGGCGCAGGTTTTCCTCTTGGGGTTGGGCGGTTAGTTGGCAGACGCTCCCGGCAAATCCAATGTCTCAATCAAAAACAATAACCGGACCTCAGGCTTCAAAGTGTAAACTTTGGATGCAATTGGAAAATCTCTATGGAGATGATGATGATAATACATACATATATCACTTATTTGCTCGGGTGACGTCATCAGTAAAAAAAAAAAAAAAAATAACGTTTATTTCAGTATTTTTTTGCATACACTTTGTTGAGACTTCCCAGTGAGTAATCAAAGATACTCGTATTGGGAATGACTCGCTACTTCCCTTAAAAATACAGTTAGATTACAGAGTTATAGAAAATAGAAACATAAACATTGGAGTATGTAGGTATGCGTGTGTATGTGTGTGTGCTCGTGTGTGCGTGTGTGCGTGTATGTGTGTGTTTGTGTGTGTGTGCGTATGTGTGTTTGTGCGTGTGACTATTTAGTTGTGTGTGCTTAGGGACTGACTTGAGTAAATAAATATCACTATGTAGGTGTGGTAAGGTGAGGTATAATGTCAGCAAATTCTTGTGAAAAGATCTTCAACGCCATCATATGTAAGAGTATCCAAAAATTGTGTTATAGATTTTTTGCACGTGTATAGTTGCATAGGATAGATATTTAACATTTTGTTTAGCCTATTGTATATAAAACCAGACTGACATGGGTACTGTCTTCTAGCAAAAATCAGTCGTGGCAAAAAATTGCACGCTTCGTTTTCATACTATTTAATGTACACACGGTCTCTCTTACAACGTTTATCGAGCCTCTCAATGAGGTAGGGTCAGGTGGGTAAATGTGAGTACTAAAATTAAATGAATTATTCAACTGTAGATAACTTTTTGTTTATTAAAGTATAAAATCAAAACTTACTGTGTTTACTAAGCATTCAGTAACCTACAGTTAAATGTATTTTTCAAATTTTGAACTCGCACTAGTTTCTTTAGTAAATTCTTATTATGAATACCTGGTTATAGGTATACAAGCTATCACAAAAACCAACCTTAATTTCACTACAAACATTTTCCACTGAAACGCATAGGTATACCTACAACCGGTGTATAATGTCGTTAATTGATTCCACAGTCAGGTTAGTTGCTATAGACCTGACATGTACTAATGAGGGTTTAAGGGCGCTATTGATGTTCAATGTCATTGCGACAACAAAGAGCTGTCTATTTCACACTTGGTGTATTCCTTGTGCCCAAACACTAATGGAGAAAAGTTTTATATGTAGTCATATCTAATTGTATCAAGGTAAACGGTTGACGGCCTGTCGGTGTGGCGTAGCGGTAGTGCATGCGACTGCTACGTCAGAGGGCGCGGGTTCGATTCCCGCTCGTTGCAAATATTTGTATGCATGAATATGTCTATTTGTATCGGTCTGCGTATTTCTATGTTTAATATGTATGTATTTACAAAAAAGAAGTATTTAAGTATGTTTATCCGCATTCTGGAACCCATAACACAAGCTAGTTAAACTATGCTTACTTTTGGGTCTAGAAAGCGCTGTGTAGAATTTCGTAGAATATTTATATTTATATAAACAGACATTATCGAACATCTATTCAGATTTACGGATACGGCGTAAATACTCCAACCTAGTAGGTGATTATGTTTTTGAGCCGTTTGGGGTTGAGACGCTGGGGTCATAGGGTTCAAGTCAAGGCCGCTTTATTTGCAAAGATTTGGCAAAGCGGCTGATCGATGCTATATGTGACCAGAAGGCTGGATTTTATCTTTCACAAAGAATTAGCATTGCTATTCAACGTGGCAATGTTGCTAGTCTTCTAGGAACATTACGAGTTGGTGATGATGCTGAGGAACTTTATGAAGCATGTTGTAAATATTCATCTATCTTTTAGGTTTAGTTTTCTTGAGGGTTAATTATGAGTAGTTGTACTTTATTGTATTAAGTTTTATTCATACGTATTTAACATTTATGTCAATCCAAATAAACAATATATTTACGAAAATGGTTAGAAAAAGTAACGTGGAACTAGTATGAACAGAATATATTGTAATATTCAGATAAGCTTGCGCGTAGGTACATTTATATTTAAGAACTAGCTGATGTCCGTGGCTCTGCCTGCGCAGAGGGCGGTTATCGTTTTTTGGTTATATCTCCGGTTCTACTAAAATTGTAATCAAAAATAAGGCAGATTTTAAGTTTGACTAAGACCTTTCTAAAACCGCGTCAAAATTTCACTAGTTTCTGCATCCATTGCGAACAAACACACAGCCAAAAATTAAAAAACAAAGAAAATTGGTTTTCAAAATCGTTCATTTAACATAACCTGAGTTGATACAACTCATTTACAATTTTATAGAGAGATGTAAATGGCGTTGTGTGTTATATTCTGGAATATATCACACATCGGCATCTACAGCATCAGATCATCATCATATCGTTGTCGTACAGGCTAGCAGGTGGTGAGGTTGGCTGGGCCCCCAAGATCATGGTTACCCCCCTCCCCCTGCACCCTTATTCCCCTTACCCTATTGAAGCTGTCCTTGTCATAGATAGATTGAAGAGAAACTCATAATTTTATACCAACGCTATAGGACTAACTAACTTTTAAGTAAGTAGTATGCGACATCATAGAACCAAATTGTGTTTATAGTCTGAGAAAGAAACACAAAAATTTAAAAAGTATAAAATAAATTTCAGTTCACGGGAACAAAAAACCAATAAGATGTTGGGAAATGTGTAAATACTCGAATAACGAGAAATAAATCGCGATGTAATCCGATTTAACTTGTGTCATTACGATTTAAAAATATTTTGACACTTTTGAACTTTATTTTTAAGCTCAGGTACTTCCATACATTTCCAAATGAAATTTTATAAACAATAACATACATATACGGTGACACTTTTCTCTTTCCAGGGTAAACCGCCATTTGCTTCTGCCCTTAAACACTTCACGAGTTTTTTTTACGTCATTTAAATTTCAAATTTCATGCAAGCCCACCAGTATAAATAAATAGAAATAACTATAGGTACCTTTCATTAGGATAATTCAACCCCTACTTCCACTAGAACTATTAAAGAATCAGGAACATGTGAGGGACGTTCTAAAACACGCAACCATTCTTGTTTTACATTTTGTAGAATATTTATCAAACACCGTACACATTTTAACTAATTGTAAAGGATCTAATTGAGTCACCCGGGTTCACCCGCTTTAATGGCAAGTCAATTTCGCTCAATATCATCCGCGTAATTCAATTTTGCTGCCATGAGTACTAGTACAATGTCACCCGTTTATGAACCACTGGCTGTTGCCTGAGGCTTCGTCCACGGGAAAGACTCCCATTCCCGGTACCCACAGGGGCCTATTCCAGACATAAATTCTCTCTGCTATTCTAGACTATAATCTATCTCTTTCCAATTTCATTCCTTTTTTTCTCGCCAAATTTCATCCAGGTCCGTTTAGCCGTTTTTGAATAACAAACATCTGTACATCGATCCAAACTTTCGCATTTATAAAATAATAGTAGGATTATATCCGTAAAACAAATATAGGTATGTGATAACAAACTCATTCAGTCAGAAAGTTTCATTCTCGGAAAGTTAGACGGTAACCAATCAAATGATTAAAAAACTGAATATCCAAGTATTTTCCTTGTACACAAAGTGGCGATAGCCCAGTGGCGTACGTAACGGACGGCCGAGACGAGGTCTTGAGTTCGAGCCCCAGTCGCCCCGGGCACACACCTCTGAATTTTCGTAGATAAGTGTATAAAAAGCTTAATTATCTCTCGTTTAGTAATTTGCCCTATAAATGGAAATAGGCTCGCCCCCTATTACATTGGTACCAAAACATGACTGGCGAATCGCGGGTGGTGCAATACATCTCTGCCTACCCCTTCGGGAACACAGGCGTGAAATTATGTTATGTTATGTGATTTTACTTCAACACTTCTTGATAAGTCGAATTTAAAAGCTAGACTTGATTCAATTGTAATACTCGATATGTTTTATCGGCTAAGTGCTTTTTCAAGTATTAAGTACACATTATCTTGGCAGCGCTTTTGTTGAATCAAAGTCACTTGATTTTAACGGTGCGGCGGACAAGTGGAATACACAAACAATAGCACATTTTATTCATATATATCATGCTTGATTTTATTTTTTACACGTTTATTTATTCCCAAAGGTGTAGCCTGAAGTGTATTAACACACATTACGTCTGCTTTGATTTAAATTCCACGGTATTAAAGGCGAATCAAATAATTGAGATATTTATGGTGATCAATCCCTTAATTATATCAACTACTGGGAATTCTGAATGGCAGGGTTGACAATAGTAATTTAGAAAATCACCGACCATGACACTCAGAGAATCCAAGGGAAGGTAGAACTGTTTTTAAACTGGTAATAAGTATGACACGTAACGTAGAATAACACCAGTAACGTGTTATGATCACATCGTCATTAATATTTCACATGATCATTTTATTCATAGGGCTTGAATTGCAGACCCTATGAATAAAATGATCATGTGAAATATTAATAGGGCTTGAATTGCAGAGGGGTGTGTGTTGGGTAACCCGCTGCAGTCCGGGGGGAACGGAATCGGAGCGGCCGGTACACCCTGGGCGGCGGTCAATGGCTTCCCCTTCATAGGGTTGGCATTGATCGTCGGCCAATACCCAACGTGGCGGGAACACATCGCTCTCCGTACTCCTCTGCTTTCAGAGTAGACAGGATGAGCGATGCTGTTAGTGGTGAGATGGCCCAGGGTCAGTCGGGGTGCGAGGGATATGCTCTATGGGTAACCTTACATCCCGGCGTCTGAAGACCCGAGACGGCGTGCGGTTTTAGTCGGTGCAAGCCCGACATAACCGCCCCCGCTAGCCGGCGGGGGGGTATCCGAAGGGATTTCCGAAAAGGCAAGAGGTATCGACGCAATTTTGCTCTGCGATTTTTTAAAATATAAATATTGTGGGACAAAGTACACAACGCTATCTAGACCCAAACTAAGCAGAGCTTGTTTTATGGGTTCTAGAATGCGGATAAACAAACTTAAATACTTTTTTTTTGTAAATAAATACATATTATGCATAGAAACACCCAAACCAATGCAAATATACATATTTGCACTGAGCGGGAATCGAACCCGCGACCTCTGGCTTAACAGTCGAACGCACTACCGCTACGCCACAGAGGTCGATACGTCACGATTATGTCGATACGTACGATTTTGCTTTAGATATGCTTTATGCATCTTGCCTTGTTTATATGATTCACGCCTAAAATGAATACTGCGGCACATAAGCTATCACACACACACACACACACACACACACGCACACACACACACACACACACACACATTCCATAACCCTTAAGGGGATTAGCATTAGTTAACCACTTATCAGCAGGTCACCTAGAAAGTATGAAAAAGAAACGGCTCTTCTCGTTTTTACTATAAGAAAAATGTTAAGACAGATGTCGGAGACATTACTCAAAAAGCGTTTTATTCACACGACACGTAACAATTCTCTTAGGCTCGTTTACACATAATTTACGAAACATATAACGCATACATAAATCACCAATATAACCACATTTATCAGACGAAAGAAAAATTACGTCTTGCCACGAACATTATTTCTAACCTCAATTAGGCAGTTAGTGTCCATTACTGGAAGTCCTTCGGTTTTTATGTAAGCTATACTTTCATTATATATAGCGTCGTTGTTCAAATCTAGATGTTAATTAACATGGTTATATAAACGAGTACCTTTTTTTTCGTACGTAAATCCCCTCGGATACCCCCCGCCGGCCAGCGGAGGCGGTTATGTCGGGCTTGAACTGACTAAAACCGCATGCCGTCTCGGGTCTTCAGACGCCGAGCTGTAAGGTTGCCCATAAAGCATAACCCTCGCACCCCGACTGACCCTGGGCGTCTCCGGTTTCGAGATGGCCCTCTCGGGTTTGGGAACCACGGTGTCCCTGTCTTGCCCCGGTTTGGGGGCGCTAGTCGCCCCATCGTCCTGGCCTGCTTCTGCTGCGGTGACAGGTGGCCTCACCTGCCAGGCCTGCGCTCATGGAGGACGGAGGTCGTTAAGTGACCTCCGGCACCTGAGTCGCTTGCGACGCGCGCCAAGTATGTTGGGCCCGGAGAGTCCTAAATCTCCCCGGCACGCCGCGCGGCGCTCCCGGGCGCGCTCTGCCATCTCTTTCTCGAGCATTACATGCTCGAATATATACGAGTACCTTTTTTTTTCTTACGGAAATCCCATCGGATACCCCCCCGCCGGCCAGCGGGGGTGGTTACGTCGGGCTTGAACCGACTAAAACCGCACGCCGTCTCGGGTCAACAGACCCGAGATGGCGTGCGGTGTAAGATTTCCCATAGAGCATATCCCTCGCACCCCGACTGACCCTGGGCCATCTCCGGATACGAATGCCTACTATCAAATCAACAGAAAAAAACGACTGAATGCGAAAGGCACGAATTCGAGTGATATGGCGCACGTTGGGACTGTTCATATGGCCAGGATCAAATTTCTATGTACAAGTCTATCTCAGGTGATAACTTTTAACTTGCTTCAAATAGTCGTATGATGAAGCCTTGCTAAGGGTAGCTGTGATTCTGTGGGTGGGTTGAAGACCAATAGTCTCCCAAACACAGGTAGGTTAGTGGTTAAAGAGCAGGACTGGGTCAGACTTGTAACAACTCCTTACATAGCGACCACGCGCGAGTACCGATTGTCTTATTCCTCAGGAACAGTTTTACAGGTTTAGAAAGAGGCGAATATAGATACAAGCAGTTCCCAAGAAAGAAATCGTCCTGATTTGAACAATTTATTAACCCATAGCTATCGTTTTCAATGAAATTTGCAAGACATCTATTTATTCATTTCATTCTATTCAGTAGGTCTTAATTGCCGTCTTGGGTATAATCTTATCGGGCTCGCAAATATTGAAATTATCTATATCCATATCGAACTCAGTAATACTTTATATTGAAAAATATATCTCAAAGTGCTTACCCAAAATCCAAAACGTATAGATTCCATAGAATGCAACTGCAGTTTTAAGAATTCGAATAATGAGAATCTCCTATCGAAATTAAATAACATATTGAGAGGATAGTGAAAAAATGGTTGGGTACCTTATCTTAAAAGGGTTTCGAAGAATGGACAAAGTAAGAATAACAGTCATGTCATCTTCGGAGCTTTTTCCCTTTCATGTCGACTTTTCTGCCTAACTACGATGCGGTCGAACTTTGATATTTCCCGTGAAGCGACTACCATCAGATCTCCACAACCCATTGACGATATCGAATTCCTGTGGTTAGATCAGTTGTCGAACTTTTTAGGTCTCCAACGGGTACCGACTGCCATAGATGTTCGTATGGCAACTGAGATCGACGGCTTAACGTGCTCTCCGAGGCACGGAGAGGTCTCAATTATGTTAAGAATGGTCACCCATCCTACGACTGACCTGGCTACGATTGCCTAACTTTGTTCTCGGTTACCACTTAGCCACGAGACCCTCCTGAGTCAAGTAAATGACGTTAAATTTGTACAAGAAAGAAACATTTAGTCTACATTTTTGTGTTGCGAGTCCAGAATGCCAATAATCATAATCTGAATAACAACGGAAAGAATAACAGTATAGATTTTAATTAGATTCAATTTCTAGAGTATTTTATTTAGTTAACAATATGATGCTCTTAACTGGATAGTAATTGTAATTTTAGGCATTGATTGGGTAATTTAATGCCATCTTTTTCTAGTGCTATGAGATCGATATCAGTCATCACAGCTTGGTGACATCCAATCCCGATAGTATCTAATACCTGCACTTTTAAGCCCGGGTCCGCTCTCCTATTCTTTCTCTTGATTTGGCTTACCGTTGCTGTTGCTTTAAGGGTTGATTGCCAACAGAGCCCCCAACCTCGGTCATCAATCAGCAGGAGTATCGAATTGCAGGAGAGGTTGGTTTGGACTCCGAAGATCTGGATGGCACCTCATAGAACCACTGTTGTGGGATCAGTCTATCGATAGGTACCGAGTATCTTGGCAGGTGAGGCCGCATGTCACCCCAGCAGAAGCAGGCCGGGACGGCGGGGTGACTAGCGCCCCTCCCAAAACCGGGGCAAGACAGGGACACCGTGGTTCCCAAACCCGAGGGGGCCATCTCGTAACCGGAGATGGCCCAGGGTCAGTCTGGGTGCGAGGGATATGCTCTATGGGCAACCTTAGACCCCGGCGTGTTAAGATCCGAGACGGCGTGTGGTTTTAGTCGGTTCAAGCCGGACATAATCGCTATATATATATACATATATACATATATCGTATCCGAAGGGATTTCCGCAAGGAAAAAAAAAGGTAGTCATTATTAAATAATTTCTTCTCATTAAAGCTGTACTTTGTATCTGTTAATTGTTTGTTTCTACACGACTGAACCAGAAGGAGGGTTATGGTTTTTGAGAGTATGTATAATTGTTTGGCACACTCTGAGGGCTGAACTTACTGTAAGAGTGACACTGGGTATATCAAAATATAAAATAATTGTTGATTTGTGGCGCTAAAATATATGTTGTTAGAAAAATATTCTCACTCAAACTTATCAAGCAGGGTATCAAAATGAAAAGCTTTAAAAGGTGATTTCGAATATATATGTGCATATATTATACCTGACGATCTCTGTGGCGTAACGGTAGTGTATTCGACTGCTAAGCCAGAGGTCGCGGGTTCGATTACTGCTCAGTGCAAATATGTATATTTGCATTGGTCTGGGTGTTCCTATGTATAATATATATTTATTTACAAAAAAACAAGTATTTATGTATGTTTATCCGCATTCTAGAACCCATATGACAAGCTCTGCTTAGTTTGGTCTAGATGGCGCTGTGTACTTTGTTCTACAACAAACAATACAAAATAACTAAACAGTATACAATAACATTATTAATTATAAAATCAACAACCCGACTGCCCCTCAGAATACAGAACAAATTTTGTTCTGTATTCTGAGGACTGCCCTAAAAAGACCGAAACAAGGTTGATAGTAGGCCGGACCGATTAATTTTCTTTCGGTTTATGATTTGCAAATGCAATTTGCGACCTAGTCGGGTTTTTGATTTTTTAGTTAATAATTTTATTGTTCATTGTTATTCGTTATCCGTTCACGTAAACTTTAATGCAACAATTATATTTCTTTAGAATAACATGTTTACATTAAGTCACTAAACATTTTGAAAAACCAATAACTTACAGTAACAACACTAGATGGAGCAGTCCATTAGGAAGTTTAATTAAAATCCTAATTAAGGCCATCTGGTGTACCGGAAAATTAAAACTAAAGGTTATAATTTTCCGGTACACCAGATGGCGTTCCAATCCATTCATTAGTTTTTGCATCCACCGCGAACAAACAGACGAGGATTCCTAAAAAAAAAATGGTGACTTCAGAATCGTTCATTTAACATAAATCAAGTATTATTTTTATATATATCTCCAATTTACAGACACAACTAATTTACAATTTTGTAATAGTACTAGCTGTGCCCGCGACTTCGTCCGTTTGGATTTAGATTTTTAGGCTATTAGTTATTTTGCTCGTAGTCCTAATCTTACTTCTAGTTGGTAAGAGATGCATAAGCCTATAATATTCGCTATTTGTCAGTGAAAGTGCAGTCATAATCGGGCCAGCCGTTCCAGAGATTACCTAAATCAAACAGACAGAAAGACAACAAAATTTTTTTAAATTGCTTTATTGTTATTTTTATCGTACATTACGGACATAAGCATTTATTTAAAATATAAAATGAAAGTGTCTATTTATAGTATTAAAATAGCAGTTTAATACTATAAATAGACACTTTCATTTTATATTTTGTATAGATTAAGATACCATAAAATCAAAACAAAAATTATGAGGTCCCTGCTAGAAATCCACTTTTAAAGCTGCGTACTGAAACACAATTATAACTAATTTAAAAAATTGAAAACCAAAACAAAAAGTATGAATTACCTGTTAGTAATACATTTTTTTAATCGTGTGTTTAGACACAACCATTCTTGACCAAAATTCGCAAAATGTGTACTAACGGCCAGTCTTAATAATCTACCTACAGTTAAAGGTAGAAGCTATCCCAGATAAACATGTCAACATTAATCTATCTGTAACTGCGGTTTCAATATTATCAAGTCATTTTCTGCTTGTCTTTGTTTATTGAAACAGAAAAAATCTCCGATAGATACTAATGGTAGCTATTTTAACTGCTGGTAAAGGATAGATGGATTATTGAAACCGGCCGTAACTGAATAATCAAAAAAAGCGGCCAAGTGCGAGTCGGACTCGCCCATGAAGGGTTCCGTAGCAGCAAGTAACATAATAATGTTTTTTTTTTAGTTTTTGCATTTGAGTTGATTGAATGAAAGGTAAAAAGCGGTATTAAAAAAAAACTGCTTACTAGATTTCGTTCAAACCAATTTTCGGTGGTAGTTTACATGGTAATGTACATCATATATTTTTTTTAGTTTTATCATTCTCTTATTTTAGAAGTTACAGGGGGGGGGGGGACACATTTTACCACTTTGGAAGTGTCTCTCGCGCAAACTTGAATAGTTTACAAAAAAAAAATATTAGAAACCTCAATATCATTTTTGAAGACTATCCATAGAGCCTGTAATACAGTTTTTCGAAACTGGCTCGGGAGCCAGGGATTCTCACACATGTTAAATGTATCTTTTTGTCAATAAAGATTATTATTATTATTATTAGAGCACACACGTATGGGTTTGAAGAAAAAAAAAAATTTGAGTTTCAGTTCTAAGTATGGGGAAACCCCCAAAATGTATTGCTTTTTTTCTATTTTTGTGTGAAAATCTTAATGCGGTTCACAGAATACATCTACTGACCAAATTTCAACAGCATAGTTCTTATAGTTTCGGAAAAAAAGTGGCTGTGACATACGGACGGACAGACAGACAGACATGACGAATCTATAATGGTTCCGTTTTTTGCTATTTGGCAACGGAACCCTAAAAAGCAGTAAAAGACAGTTCTTTTACTGCTTTTTAGGGTTCCGTTCCAGTATACAAAACAAAATTTGATCAGTATCAACCAATAACGTGAGCAAGATTTTTACCCCAATCTATAGCAGTGAGGAGCATCTTTCCGTCAGTCCGGGTGTCATGGCATTAGGTTATTACTTGTTTATAATTACAATAATGAGAGTTTTAACAATACAAATCTTCATTCATTTCATTCTTTCATTGTGTTATACTCTACGGTATAAAATTTAAGAATTATGTTCTTCTGAGTAAACAATATTTATGAAAATAAAGTATATTGTTGCGAGAAATCAAATTCTTCAAGCATTTTGAGTGACGTAATCGTCTCCATCTGTGGGAACAAAAATATTATGTAAAACTAGCTGTAGTCGCCGGCTTTGCATGTTTGTAATACTGATCAAGTTCCCGCAATCTACAGCAACCTATTTTAGTAGTCCAAAACCATCTTCATATAATAAAACGGTTTGGGGAACATCGGTTGGATGCTTTCGAAGTCCATAACGTAACGAAACGTGCAAAATTGCCTATGTTAGGCAACTTTGCCCATGACTTCATCCGCGTGAACATAGATCTGGCTTTTAATTTTTTCTCACAGAACCCTAATACTTTTTCTTGAATAAAAGTACCCTAAGTTACACCATATGACATCAACATCTGCAGTAAAAATCCCGTTGAACTTGGCCCAGGACTTCGGAGGCTACCCGAAACAATCAAAACAGAAAAACAGTCAAAAATTTAAAAAAATATATTGTCCTTAATACATACACTAATAATCTTGCATTTATTAAAAAGCTGTTTTTAAGTGTAAGTAAGCGGCGATAGCCCAGTGGCGGACGTAACGGACTGCTGAGACGAGGTCTCGAGTTCGATCCCCAGTCGCCCCGGGCACGCACCTCTGTCTTTTCTTAGTTATGTGTGCATTAATAAATGTTAATTATCGCTCACTTGATAATGTGCCCGGTAGATGGCAATAGGCTCGCCCCTTATTACATTGGGACCTTAATATAACTTGCGAATCGTGGGTGTGTAATACACCTCTGCCTACTGTGTGTGTGTTTTAACGTTATAAACAGACACTTCAATTTTAGATATATTTATAAAAAATAAATAATCAAAGATTAGGCATCAAAGAAGGCGGGGCCCATTATTACTTTCCGGTCTGTGATTTGCAAATACGTACCGCCTGCTATCAAACTTGTTTCGGTGTTTTCCACAGCAGTCGGGTTTTTTTAGTTAGCATACAAGAGAAACGAATCTTGCTACAACACAAACGAAAACTGGACTACAGAGGCTCCGTTGTTGTTAGCTCCCTAAACGCTTTATTTTCCTGAGTCCAAATTACATAACATATAAGTTGTTATGTTTTTGAAATCACCTTTTAAAACTAGATATTTGGAGATACTGAATTAGTTTGAGTGAAAATATTTTTTGGCAACATACATTTTATCGCCAAAAATCCACCATATAGTTTTGGTTCACATTTTATTTTATGTACCCTATGACACTCGGAAGATGAATCCGTTTCATTTGAGACCTCATTTATTGAAATTCGTGGAGCGGTTTGGAAGATAGTGGGTAATAAAGAATATTACATACATATAAGATACGCGCGTAAAATATAACCCTTCTTTGGCAGTCGAGTAAAAAAGACCGTCTGTCACAAATCAGAAGCGCCACGATGGAACATTTAATTTAAAATTTAACATAAGAACATATTGACAAGTAGAAATATAGATTGTAATATCGAAAGGTCTCAATTTGTAAATGGAAATATTTGAACACATTTCGTTTCGGTTTGTTTTATTTTTCAATACTAAGTGTTAACACAGAATCAGAGCAATACATCACTTACTCACAACATAATATAAATATATATAATATAAATATATAATTATATTATATATTATATTATATAATATAAATAAATAATAATAAATAAATAATAAATAAATTATATTATATAATATAAATATATAATATAAATACATAATAAAAAATAATGAAAAAATAACTGCGTATTGAGTGTAATAAATCAATGCATGAATTATTAATTGAAGCATACTACTGTACAGTCAACGATAGAAGTGGCTTAAAAAATTCTAATTTATTAATCACTTTAGCTTTTAAATCTTTTACAAAATAATAAACGAAACATCAAATATATTAACTTTGTTCTCTGAGGATTATAAAACTACATTATATATTCGTTATTAGGTTCATGTATTCCAATGTAAAGAGTGTTTGTAAATAATTAAGTGTGAATCCTAGTCCTACTGCCAACTCGGCTTTTAAAAAACGACGGTAGAAAAAATAATCCCATCAAATAAACCTTCTAAAATCTGGCTTCTCACATATTTTTAAAGTCATTTGAAGTAAGAATCTCTATAAAGAATCTAAATATTCCGAGTTTGATGATTCTGAGTCATCGAATAGGAAAGTGGTAAATAATAAACAGGGTTGCCAGTCTATTTAATATGGAACAAACTTTTCAGGAAGGATTTCTTAAAGGAAAAGAGAATCAATCATATATAGATAATCATTTTTGGTCATTATCGTAAATTTTCAGCCGGTCAGTTATGGTAAAAATAATTATTATGTGATATTCATTGGCTTGCATAATTTTTCTCATGATTTAAAAAGCGGGTCAATGTGAAATTGGCGATACATTTTGAATTCCCACTTGAAGCAGCACTGGGGGACAAAACATGCCACTTATCAACAAAAACGAAACATTTTCTGAAGGGACAGAATTTACATCAATCCAAATCGACATGAACGTAGATAAAACCTAATTTACACATTTAAAAAACAAACAAGCCATTTAAACATTTAAATGGATGAAAAACCGTAATAGTGAAAGAAAACAAATGCTTAAAGTGGAAAATAAGTTCAAAGCGAGGCCCGTGTGCTTGGGCGAGAAAATCCAGTGGAATGGAAAGAGTTTCCACAAGAGTGGATTGTAGGGAGCTCTGAAGGATATCGGGGTCTCTCATTCATAATTACCTGAAAATATCATGTGAATATTATTTTGGTACATTATTGGGTACATAAATTTTGAATAGATTTGATTCAATCTGATGTAAGCAAGATACTCAATGAAATTTTAAAGCAATTAGTATGCTAACTTCTATAAGCAAGTTATCTTTTAGAGTAGGGGCTAAATTTTATTTTTTCTGTACATTATGACTATATTATTCTATTTTGATATTCTATTGAGACCATAATTAATTTTAATCGTGTTTTAATTATGTGCTACGAGCCTATAAGCCCACTTATGAAGTCATTTTATTATTCACCCAAAGTAACATTATCACACATCATATTCTAAGTTCAGAAATTTTCCAGTTGAAAGCAATCTACGACGCAAGTACCTACTGATTTATTCCTTGTCTAAACAGTTTCGATGAAATTTTAGTTCGGGTAGGCGTTTCAGTGAAAAAGCTGAAATATAGTTACAAAATTATATGAAAATATTGTTTCAGTGTTGATGCTCTGTTCTTACTCATCGACGCCTTCAGAACTAGTTTCGTCGCTCTCGCTTATCACAACAAGTGTAAGTTTAGTGTTATGTATAATAATACACTTTACTTTAATGGTATTTGTACGAAAATTTTGCCAACTGATTAAAACATCACTTGTGTCTAATAGTGATAATGTTCCAGCGCGTCAAATTTTTTAAACCCCCTTTAATTAACTCAGTATGTTTGTTGTAGTATGTGTATGTTTATATGTAACGGAATCTTTGAATTCAATTTTGGAGCACTTTAGAATGTCAAATTCTTCTTCAGAATTTTGAACATTTTTCGTTAAGTTTTTTGTCGTAGATATGTTAAGTTAACTTTATTCCGCCTGATTTTTTAGTTAAGAAAATAAAACACTCATTACAGATGCTAGTAATTTTAAAAAGGTGGCGTTTAGTTTAAGATAATAATAATAATAAAGCCTCTAAATTCCAAATTTCTATAATAAATTTCAAATGTTAGTAAAATTATAGTAGCTTATGGTAAGTTTTGTTAATTAGTCTTCATTGTGTGAAATATGGAACTCTTTTGGGTAAAGGTCTCCTCCAGCCTTTTCCATAACCACTCAAGATTGAGACGTTAAATTAAACTTTTCATGCCCGTAAGTTACAGAGTGGTGATAAGATCATTAAATGTACTCGTATATGTGAATCTATGTCGACAGTATTTAGTTAGCAGGACCCAGATGAACACGTTATCCACTAGAAACACACCTTTTAAAGCGTATTGCTCACGTGGAGACCCAAATCAGTCAAGCATTCTGTAACGCCCTTGAGATGATACAACGCTTCACTGTATTCTGTTCAGAAAAATCAGTCATCCGCTGAAATCTTGAATGAAATGCTATTTGATATATTATTATTCATATTTTGTAATATTTGGTTTTAGTCAATTGATTTATATTCGATTAAATTTTTAAGCATTTTGTATGCTTACTTTTTCTAAAGATTTCGAAAAAGTCGCCTTAAGACGTATATAATATATCGGAGAATTTCTAATATCTGGGACGTGTCTAGATAGCTCAGCTGGTCAGAGCATTCCCCCTGTAAGGGACTGGTCGCGGGTTTTAGTCCCGTTCTAGATGTTCTCTTTTTCCGATCTAAATCAATTGATTTATATTTATAAAATTATTGTATTTGTGTAATATATATCATATACAGTATATGGCTATTCTTTAGTCGTTCGCAGCAAATAAGGTAGGAAATTAAAAAAAAAACAAGCAATATTCCAAATACTTTTTAAGTACCTTTTTTTTTTCGTGCGGAAATCCCTCCGGATACACCCCCGCCGGCCAGCGGGGGCGGTTATGTCGGGCTTGAACCGACTAAAACCGCACGCCGTCTCGGGTCTACAGACGCCGGGGTGCAAGGTTGCCCATAGAGCATATCCCTCGCACCCCGACTGACCCTGGGCCATCTCCGGTTTCGAGATGGCCCCTCGGGTTTGGGAACCACGGTGTCCCAGTCTTGCCCCGGTTTGGGGGAGGGGCGCTAGTCGCCCCACCGTCCCGACCTGCTTCTGCTGGGGTGACAGGCGGCCTCACCTGTCACCCCCAGGCCTGCGCTCAAGAACCTACCTATTCATTTTATTTCATACTTTTCTTTTCTACAGCGTATTATTATTTATTTATTTCTTACATAATAATCGTCATTACAGGAAATCCCAATGCGACAGTGTAGTAACATAATTAATTATTAAACTTAACCGGTCCAGCTTATCCAGCGTCGCCTTAAGACGTATATAACATATCGGAGAATTTCGAATATCTGGGTCGTGTCTGGGTGGCTCAGCTGGTCAGAGGAGCACTCCCCCTGTAAGGGACTGGTCGCGGGTTCAAGTCCCGTCCTAGATGTTCTCTTTTTCCGATCTAAATCTATAAGAAAAAGTAAGCAGACAAAATACTTAAAAAATTTAATTGTATTAATCTTAATTTAAGTTTAAGTAACACATTTTTCATTACAATTGCACATAAATAATTTCATCATTGATCTCAGTCATATCATCTCATATCATTAATTATATCTCAATAGTAATAGGAATAATATTTATTTAATCATTATATAATAGCAATTTCCAGTAATAATTAAAAAATATAAATATAAATTCAATTAAGATAACAAATGGAATGCAGGGAATTAACTTGAAAGTTAATTATATTTAACATTATAAATTAATAGCTGTTGCCTGCAGCCTCACCCGCGTGGAATTCTGATCCCGAGGCGCTACCCATGGGCACCTATTCCCGGCATAAAAAGATTAGCTTAGCTTATATGTTATTCCAGATTATAATCTATCCCTGTACTAAATTTCAGCCAGATCCGTTTAGCCGTTAGAGCGTGATTTAGTAACAAACGTCTAAACATCGTTACAAACTTTTACATTTATAGTATTAGTGGAAAATAGTAGGATAGGACTTAAATAATATGCATACTAATTTATACCAATATTAAAAAGAGAGAGGTCGTATTTTGTGATTTTGTTTATATGATATTGTCTGAAGTTTTCAAGAACGTCACACATTGAAATAAAACTATTTTTAACGGATTCTATCGCGATTTATGTGATCTTATTTTATATTTTACATTAATCCCTACGTTTCTTTTTTTTTATGTTTGATGTACCTAATCTAATGTGAATTTAGCCGAAATGCTTCGTATTCAAACTATACAAAAGAATTTGTACACTATTGAAGCCGACCTTTTATTTGCATATTCCAGAATCCATTTCGAATGTCCGGATCATTTGTGTGAACCAGATTGTAGTAGATAATATAATAATATTGTCAAGATGTAATTTATGGCTCGAAGACGTACGTATACGACATTTTCAAATATTCGGGACGAGTTCAGGTAGATTAGATATAGTCTAGACCCATCCGAACTCGTCACACGTCGGAATCTGTCAACTGAGATCAATTGGCAGAGTATTCAACACAGAAAGGTTGTTGAGAGATCAAATCTCGTCCTGGATATTATTTTCAGAATATTATTTATATAACTCAAGTTGATGCCCACAGTTCCGCCCGCACTGAGGTCGGCTATCTTTTTTAGTTATATCTCCGGTTCTTCTTAACGAATTGCAATCAAGCATACGGTAGATCAGAGCCTGACCAAGACTTTTCTAATAGACAAAACCGCATCAAAATCCGTTCAGTAGTTTTTGAGTCCATCGTGAACAAAACTGACAAGAATTCTAAAAAAATATGGTTGTGTTCAGAATCATTCATTTAACATAGCCCAAGTATTTTTTTGATCTCTCACTATGGGCCTCATAAGGAAGCTCGGGGTCACACAGCGAGCTATGAAACTGATGCTTTGGGTTTCTCTACGAGATCGAATCAGAAATGAGGAGATCCGTAGACGAACTAGAGTTACTAACATAGCCGCGCGAGTCAGCAAGCTGAAGTGGCAGTGGGCAGGGTACATAGCTCGGATCGCTCGATGGCCGATGGGGCAGAAAGGATGTTGAGTGGAGACCACGTGACGGCAAGTGCAGCGTAGGCAGGCCTCCCACAAGGTGGATAGACGACCTAGTAAAGAGCGCAGGGACTCGGTGGATGCAGGCCACTACAGACGGGTCGAAATGGAAGTCAATGGAGGAGGCCTGTGTTCAGCAGTGAAATTCCTACGGCAGATATGATGAAGTATTTTTTTAAATATCTCTTATAACTACATATATAACTAATTTACATTTTTATAATAGTATAGATAGACTAGAAAGTAACCCTAGTCTATCTATACTATTATAAAAATGTAAATTCAGAGCTAAACAAATAATCTAAAAAACTGTGAAGATGGATGCATTTTCTTTAATAAAAGAAATGTTTGCCTTCAATACACCTCTCTTTTTCTCCATATTTCGTAATTTTTGGTCCTTTTAATAAAACTTCTGTACTACTTTTTACACTAATGTATTTCTGTACATAAACGTAGTGTTTGTGTTCATAAACGTAAACAAAAAACCTTACTAGAACAGTGCCTTAAATGAATAAAGGAATTCCTAAAGTGAGAGTATTTTCTTAAAGGTAAATGTAATTTATTTTAAAAGCTCCAAGAAGTTTGAGAAGCCTACGACGTAGACATTACCTTTTCTACGATTCACCAAAGATTTTGCCTACGTGCAAAGAGAGTGCTACGAGCAGCTACGACGTTCACTTTGCACACAGCGGTAGTTGCGGCTGCTACGAGTTGAATATGAATGCTACAATTAATTCTAAAGGAGTGCATTAAATTTAATACAAAATAAACATTTTGCTGTCTATTACTGTGTCTTAATTGGACAAATTTATAAATGTACTTGCTATTTTGAATAGATGTTTATAAAAGATATTTATTGCTTTTATAAACTTCTTCTTTATAAACATCGTTATTTTATAGTTAGAATATACCTACATTGTATGCTTAATGAGAGAGAAAATAAATAAATTTATTATTATTAATTTATTATTATCATTATTGCATAAAGTGTGTAAATATAGGTTTTTACATAATATATTTTATATATTAGTCTAGCCAACCGGGCGCTGTAATGTGAATATAATACTAACAGCATATAAAACAACTAGCAAACATTATTTTTTCCTATAGATTTAGATCGGAAAAAGAGAACATCTAGGACGGGACTTGAACTCGCGACCAGTCTCTTACAGAGGGAATGCTCTGACCAGCTGAGCCACCTAGACACATATTCTCTTTTTCCGATCTAAATCTGTAGGAAAAAGTAAGCATACAAATTGCTTAAAAAATTTAATTGAAACATTTTTTTGTTTAGCAAACATTGATGATTTTATATCACCCAGATAACAGAACAGATATGAGTTTTTTTATAATTTAAGCTGATTTTATATCACATAAGAAAATAATTTGAGCAAATTAATTAAAACATCAAAGAACCCGACTGCCCTAAAAAGACCGAAACATGTTTGACAGCAGGCGGAACCCATTTGTTTTCTTTCAGGTTATGATTTGCAAATACGTTCTGCCTGCTATCAAACTTGTTTCGATCTTTTTAGGGCAGGTTTTTTGATTTTTTAATTAATTATTTTATTGTATACCTTTTAGTTATGATATATATTTATTTTTGAAATCACCCTTTAAAGTTCTTCATTTATATACCCTACTCGATAACTTTGAGTGCAAATATTTTTTAACAACATACGTTTTAGCGCCAAAATGCGCCATTTTGTTTTTTAAATACCCCGTAGCACTCTCACAGTAGGACGAATCTAACGACACCTCTCAAGCCAAAATCCATCAAGCCGTTCAGATTGCAGAGCGTGCCAAACAATTATACATACATACATATTCTCCGAAAATATAACCCTTCTTCTGGCGCAGTCGGGTAATAAACAGACATTTCCATATCACAACAGTATGGATCTCCATGAAATATAGTGCAACGATAGCATCAATACAGTATTTTAACTATCGTAGTAGATGTTGAGGATAAATATTGCATAAATACAGATAAACCGCAGACCAAGAGCGCCGTAAAGCACTGCTTTACTGCCCAGTATATTTAAACAGAGAATTTATTACCTAAGTGGGAGTCGGTGATAATAGAGTGCCTTACTCTAGCCCCGGTTCGTAGGGGATTGAAGAATAGAAAAATTAGAATTTAGATTTTAGGTGTAACTTCAATTCCTTGTACTTATGTGTAAAAGTGGTTCATATGCTACTAGCTGACCCAGCAAACTTAATTTATCATGTTTATTATAGAGATTTGATCCTCATGACTGACCCTATGGATTGATGCCATAAAAGTACAGGATGTTATTTTTGTTTGTTTCCGAGATTCATATTATTTATATATAATCTCGGAAACAGCTACAACGATTTTCATCAAATTTAGTATACAGGGGTTTCAGGGGTGATAAATCGATCTAGCTAGGTTTTATTATTTATGTATGTATGTATGTATTTAGAAAACGTAGAAAAAAACCGAGCTTTGCTCGTTCATCCAATTATAATAATGTGAATGCGCATTTATTAATTAGTTGATTTGATTGATTGAAATTCATTTGTAACAGATCTCGGATGATTCTTCGGTACTAAGTATTAAAATTTGATGGCAAATGTAAAAATCAAGTTGACCCCGCCAATTAGTATCGGAAGTCTTTTACGCTGCAAACATAATATTTTTGTTTGAATAATTCTTTAGCCAGGTAATTCAATGTTCCATTTATCATTATACTAGCTGGCGCATATGGCTTTCCTCGTGCCGTATTTCGAACCTCCGTTCCACTCCTTTAACCTAAATTTAACCTAAATAGGTTAAAGGAGTGGAACGGAGGTTTGAAATATTTTATTACTTTTCATATAATGTAAGGGAATCTGCCGGACATGATATTTATGATTACTACCCTTGGGTAGTACACGCGGTAGCCTAGTAACACGCGGTAGCCTAGTGGTACGGGTAATGGTCTGCTGAGACGAGGTCTCGGGTTCGATCCCAGGTTTTACCATGGCACACACCAATGACTTTTCGATGCTTTTCGAAGTTATGTGTGTATTTATCGCAGGTTCATAAGTGCCCGGTTAATGGCAATAGGCTCGCCACCTATTACATTGGGGCCTAAACATAAACTGGCGAAATGTGGGTGCTAGCACCTCTGCCTACCCCTTCGAGGATATAGGCGTGAGTTTATGTTATGAGTTTATGTTATGTTACCCTTGGGTAGTAAAATGATGATATAAATACTCACAAATAAAAGTTCTACCTATCGGTTCAAGAATTTTCCAAAAATTGGTTCAGTAGGTTCTAGGTAGGTTCCCTTTACAACCTCACAAACTCATAAACTCCACCTCTTTATAATATTAATATAGATTGAAATGAATTTTAGAACATTACATTTTTAATTTGAAATGACAATACATTGATTTACTTCAAACAATTAGCATAAATATAAATCTTAACCACCATCCCAGACAGAAAATGTCAGTCATCAAGACCCTGGTCCACCGAGCTAAGAGCATCTGTGAGCCCCAACACCTTAAAAACGAGTTACGCCACCTGGACTCGGCCTTCCAAGCCAATGGATTCTCTGCCCGGGAGATACGAAGAGCTCTTCATCCGAGGAAATCTTCTCTTACGAACCAGGATGAGGAGAAACCTGCCCCTCTAGGGAAGGCCTTTTTGCCATACATTTATGGTACAATGGATCGTATCGGGAGACTGCTAGAAGCTTACAACATTAAGCCTATTTTCAAGCCCACGACGCAGTTACGTAATCTTCACCGTTCAGTCAAGGACCCTCGTGACCCACTATCTTCGGCGGGAGTTTACCGAATCCCCTGCTCGTGTGGCTCGGTATACGTGGGCACTACTCAAAGAAGCGTCAAGACCCGCCTTTCAGAACATGAACGAAATTGCCGCCTCGGTCACTTCGACAAGTCAGCGGTTGCGGAACACACCCAGGAGGATGGTAATCATACCATCAAATTTCAGAACACGAAGGTTCTAGCCACCACTTCACAATTCTTCCCACGGCTATGTCGAGAAGCCATCGAAATATTCAAGCATCCCAATAATTTTAATAGAAAAAACGAAGGTTTTCATCTCCAAAAAGATTGGTATCCAGCACTGAGAGCCGCGCATCATCACAATTCAAACATGACGAAGCCGCCACCATCCCCGGTATCCCCCTTGCTTAGCCTCGACCAATCAGTATCGAGCGCATCGGTTGCGCAGCTCTCAACCAATCAGGAGCGATCACGTTGTTTAGCCCCTCCCATTGCACCTATAAATACGCCAGTGACTCGGGCCTTTACATCAGTCGCACCGAGTTCGCCGCCGAGGAAGGTTCTCCGCACTCGACGGCGTCCCGACGTGTACCACTGAAGATGTCGACCGCAGTGATCGACGAAACGTCTGGAATACAAGTTTCCGATGGACCACGGCCAAACAGCCCGGAAGCAGTATATTCTACAAATATTAGCATAAAGCAAAACTATTATAAATAACTAAAATAAACCTACAATAAAGTAAATAATTAACAAGTACCTAAACCTTAAATGCATTGTGGAATGCCTCCGCTTCGCATGCCTCCTGTAGTAACGAGTATGGCAATACTTATTCTATGTGCTAAAAAGAAGCCAGCCTTCACGGTCACGAGAAGCATCGATCATACGTGTCGCAATCTCTCTGAAGAGATTGCAGGCACAAATTCATAAGGGGTGTGTGTTGGGTAACCTCCTCGAGTGTCGCTCCGATTCCGATTCCGCTGCAGTCCGGGGGGAACGGAATCGGAGCGGCCGGTACACCCTGGGCGGCGGTCAATGGCTTCCCCTTCATGGGGTTGGCATTGATCGTCGGCCAATACCCAACGTGGCGGGAACACATCGCTCTCCGTACTCCTCTGCTTTCAGAGGAGACAGGATGAGCGATGCTGTTTGTGGTGGTGGCCACCGTAGGGTCCTGGGGGATCCAGGGGCGGGTTGGCCCACTGCTAACGCAGGGGCCGACGGGCACTTGTGCTGCCGCCAGTGAGAGAGAACTAGCCATCCTCTCGCGTTCCGTAATAGGTAGGTGATCAGCAACGACCTGACTGGTGGCTCCAGAAGGGTACGCTAAGAACTTGCTGACCGGAGGGCTTGCCTTTATTGGCCGGCCCACGACAAGGAAAAGTCTATAACACCCGACAGCGAAGTCGCAAAAACCTATGGATACCAGCCGACCTCCATAGTATATAGGCTTATCCAGGTGCAGGGGGCTCCGCCTGGATGGACCTTTTTTTCTCCCATACTCGTGGGATATATTATGGATAATATAAATTCAAATGTTACAAAACCGGACGAAATTTACGACAACGAACAAGGCGCGAATAACGGTACTGGAAATGATGTAGGGGAGGTAGTTGGAGTAGAAGTAGTTGGGGGTGAAGAAGAGGTGAGGCGCCGGTCTCACCCGCGGCTGACTAAGGCCGTTTTCACCAGACCCGCTACTCCGCTACCAACAGGCGGACTAACGGACGCGGAGGTCGCGTCGACGGCTGGGACTGACAGTGAGTCAGTCCACAGCCTAATGGAGACCGAAAACCTTCCAGGTAAAAGGAAACGCTCGGGTAAACCGTCACTGGATCGGAGTAGGAGCTCTTCCAGACAGCGGATGGTCTCCTCGAGCGAGGACGATCGGCCTGCGAAGGTGCTGGCCACAACAGCGGGTAGAGGACTCTACACCGTGAAGAGCCAGGCGCCAAAGCCGATGGTGGATGTCCCTTCACTTCCCAGTGGTAGGGACCAAGGGGTCCCAGCCGCGAGGGAGCTCCTCTCTGCACTTGCCCGGATCACGGACACCATCAAAGGTGCCAAAAACGTGTCCGGGAAGAAGAAGACGGTGGCGGAAAGCGTTGCCGTCGCTAAAACGGTGCTGGAGGAGCTCCTCGCTAAGAGCGTCTCTGAGGAGGAGGCGAAGCTCAGGGCCCGGGTCACAAGCCTGGAAACTGAGCTCGCTAACTCCTTGGAGCAACAGCGGGTTCTCCGGGAGGAAGTGAAGCAACTGACACAGTTGGTCAGGGCATCCCCGGAGGCCCAAAGGGCCCCAAGAGTCGAGGAGGTGGCGGTACAGCCGTTGGCTATTTTGCCACCAGGGGCGGCGCCTGGGTCGGTGCCTAAGCCGGCGCCAAAGTCGGCGCCAAAGACAGCGCCTAAGCCGGCGCCCAAACCGGCACCCGAGGTGGCGCCAGAGCCTGCACCGAGCATGGTGCAGCTGCTGGCGGCCATCGAGAGGCGGCTCGGCGTTTTGGAGGACCGGGCATACCGTCCTCCACTGGCACAGCCTGCATCTTTCGCGGCTGTTGCCAGTGGGAAGCCCGGTCCTAATAAAAGGACCGCCGCCCCAGTGGCCCCATCGCCACAGGGGAAGTCAAAGGGGAGCAGCACCCCCGCCGTCGCCAGAACTACCGCTCCCGCTGCACCCGAACATTCCTCCAGAGGAGAGGGGTGGGTGGTAGCGGGAGCCGCCAAGAAGGCGAAAAAAGCCGCCAAAAAGGCGGCTAAGAAGGCGGCAAAAGCCGCTGCGGCGAAGGCGCCGAAGAGGCTCCGCGCCCCACGCTCCACAGCTGTCGTCCTGACGGTGACGACGGAGGGTGTGGAGAAGGGCGTGGGGTACGCCCAGGTCCTGAGGCAGGTGAAAGCCTCAGTGGACCTCAAGGCCCTCGAGATTGAGGGGGGGCTCCGGTGCAAGACGACTCGCACCGGAACTCGCCTACTCGAGGTCTCCGGCGCCACCAGCGGCCCCAAAGCTGATGCCCTAGCGGCCAGGCTTAGGGAGTCGCTGGACTCGGAAGCCGTCCGCGTCACCAGACCCAACAAATGCGCAGGTTTGCGCATTTCGGGTCTGGATAATGCGGCCACGACGGAGGAAATTATCTCCGCCGTCGTGGAGGCGGGCGGCTGCCCCCGAGATCAGGTGAGAGCTGGAGAAATCCGATTCAGCCCCACCGGTCCCGGCACGGCAGTCGTCAACTGCCCCGTCGCAGCGCCGCAGAAAATTGCGGATGGACGGAGCCTCCTCGTTGGGGGCTTCCTTAAGGCGCGGGTGCAACTCCTGCAGCCCCGCGAGACCAGGTGCTTTAGGTGCTTGGCCGTGGGGCATGTGGGAGTGCAGTGCACAGCGGGAGATACCGTGGGGGATCGATGCTTCCGCTGTAGTCAGCCCGGTCACAAGGCAAGTGCTTGTGATGCTCCGCCGCGGTGCTACAAATGCGTAGAGGAGGGCAAAGCGGCGGAGCACCGGGCGGACAGCAGAACCTGCGCCGCCTCGAGGCCAAAGCCCCGTTCGTCCGCAGCGGGTAGCGGGGGTGCTGCTCAGGAGCGGCCACATTCGCGGCGGGATGCGGAGATGGACGTCCATTAATGGACACACCAATCCGCATCCTGCAGGTGAACATAAACCACTGCACCGGTGCTCAGGATCTTCTGTACCAGAGCATCGTGGAGTGGTCTATCAATGTGGTCGTGGTCGCTGAGCCGTACTGGGTCCACCCCGGAAGCCCGGTGAACCTGGACGGCGTAGCGACCGTCTTCGGGGGTTCCGCCGCGGACACCTCGCGCCTTGCAGTCATTGCAAGGGGCCGAGGCTGTGTCGCGGCGGACTATGAGGGTTTGGCTGTCGTGGCCGTCTACTTCTCGCCAAGCCTTGACCAGTATGAGCTTGAGCTATGGCTCGCAGGACTGGACATCGTTCTCGCTGCGTGCCTTTCTCGCCCTATCTTGGTCCTGGGAGACTTCAACGCCTGGTCTCTGGCTTGGGGCTCCCGGGAAACCAATGCCAAGGGGCGAGTTCTGGAGGACTGGGCCAACACCCGTGGCCTAGAGGTCCTCAACCGGGGGAGTGTCGCCACCTGGGAGCGGCGGGGACTCAGTTCGGTCGTGGATGTTGCATTCGCGACCCCTGCTCTCGCCCGCCGCGTCCAGGGTTGGCGCGTGGTGGAGGAGGAGGAGACGTCGTCGGACCACAGGTACATTCGGTTCAACGTCTCCCCTCCACCTAACCTACCGCCGACTATAGCGAACCCCCCGGATCCACGTTGGGCGCTTAGACGCCTGGATCGGGGGGCTCTCCTGGAGGCATCCATTGTGCAGGCCTGGATTCCGTCACCGGCCAGGCCTGCCGATGTCGACGCAGAGGCCGAATGGTTCAGGAGAGCCATGTCGCATATCTGCGATGCGGCGATGCCTAGGGTTAAGCCCGGCCCGGCAAAGAAACAGGTGTACTGGTGGTCAACGGAGATCGCACAGCTGCGAGCAGCGTGCGTGACCGCTCGCCGCCAGTACACCAGGTTTCGCCGGAGGCGTCGCCGCCCAGACGATGCGGCAGCCCGAGAGGCGGAGCTATATGAGGCGTACAAGGGGGCCAAGAGGACCCTCCAGGTAGCCATTAAGCAGGCCAAACGGCGGGCCCGCGAAGAGCTGCTGGAGTCTCTGGAGCAGAACCCATGGGGGCGCCCTTACCTTGCGGTCAGGGGCAAAATTCGCCCAAGGGCGCCCCTACTGACCCAGAGCCTCCAGCCGGAGCGGCTGGAGGGGATACTAGGCTCCTTGTTCCCAGCGAGAGCGGAGGAGCATGTTCCTCCGCGTATGGCTCCGCCTCAGGCGCCTGACGCTGATAATAGCGAGAGCGATGTGCCCGAAGTCAGGGAGAGTGAACTGGGGGTAGCACTGCCCCCGGACCCGACGGCATTCCAGGCCGAGCATGGGTCCTGGCCCTTGAGGAACTAGGGCCTCGACTGGTGGCGCTCTTTAGCGCATGCCTCGAAAGGGGCCAGTTTCCAAAGGCGTGGAGGACGGGGAAACTGGTCCTTATCCGGAAGGCGGGGCGGCCGGCGGATCAGCCATCCGGTTACCGGCCGATCGTGTTGCTCGACGAGGTGTGCAAGCTCTTTGAGCGGATTATTGCAGAGCGCCTCGTCGAGCATCTCACGAACGTGGGGCCAGATCTGGCGGACAACCAGTTTGGTTTCCGCCGGGGGCGCTCCACCGTGGAAGCGATCATGCGCGTTAGGCGCCTGGCGGAGGAAGTAGTCTCGCGGGGTGGGGTGGTGGTGGCGGTGTCTCTCGACATCGCCAACGCCTTCAACACCCTACCCTGGAGCTGCGTTAGGGAGGCGCTCGCGTATCACAGAGTGCCTCCTTACCTCCGCCGCATTGTCGAGGCATACCTATCCGAGAGGGCCATAGTTTACCCGAGCTGGCTAGGGCCAGGGCGGCGAGAAGTGTCGTGCGGTGTTCCGCAGGGGTCGGTCCTAGGGCCACTCCTGTGGAACATCGGATACGACTGGGTGCTGCGCGGTACGTTGCTCGAGGGTGTCAGCATAGTCTGCTATGCTGACGACACCCTCGTTATGGCGCGGGGAGCAACGTACCGAAGCGCGGCAATGAAGGCTACGGCAGGGGTTGCTCAAGTCGTGGGTCGAATACGGCGGCTGGGACTCGAGGTGGCTCTCCACAATTCCGAGGCTATGTGTTTCACGGGCCTCGGAGGGGGCCACCTGCGGGAACCAGCATAACCGTAGGCGGCGTGAGCATCGGCATCGAGCCCACGATGAAGTACCTTGGGCTCGTACTCGATAGCCGATGGGACTTCGGACCTCATCTCCGAAGTCTGGTCCCGAAACTGAGGGGGGCTGCGGCCGCACCATCGCGGCTGATGCCCAACGTTAAGGGACCCAACGCCCCCACTAGGAGACTGTACCTGGGGATTGTGCGAAGCATGGCCCTATACGGGGCCCCCGTATGGGCGGAGACTCTGGCGGCCCGCAACGTGGCTGTATTAAACAGCCCGTTAAAAGCGATGGCCGTCAGAGTCCTCAGGGGGTATCGCACGATCTCCGTCGAGGCGGCATGTCTCCTAGCCGGGACCCCTCCATGGGACCTGGAAGCGAGAGCCCTTGCGCTGCTGTACCAGTGGCGCAAGGAGGCGCTGGAGCGGGGCCATAGGCCGGAGCCCCGAGAAATCAGGGCTCAGCGGTCCCAGCTCCACCGGGAACTCATGGAGACATGGAGGGTGCGACTTGAGCACCCAAGGTGGGGGGAATCCACCATTGCGGCGGTGAGACCGATCATGAAGGAGTAGTTGGAGAGGGACCATGGGGACCTCTCCTACCGGATGTGCCAGATGGTTACCGGACACGGGTGTTTCGGTAAGTATCTGTGGCGCATCCACCGGGAGACAACGCCGCAGTGCCAGCACTGCGAGGATCCTGGCGAAGACATGGCGCTCCACACGTTGGTGGAGTGCCCTGCGTGGGCGAGTCAACGCCGGGATCTCGTTGCGGTCCTGGGCGTGGACGTTCTCTCGTTGGAGACCATGGTGAGGGCCGTGGTCTCCGACGGGAGCAAGTGGCACGCCGCCGCCTCTTTCTGCGAGCAGGTAATGCGCGCGAAAGAGACGGCGGAGAGGGAGCGGGAGATAACCCTGCCCCCCGAGTTTCGCAGTCTGCGGCGAGGACGCAGACTCATTTACGCCCGAGACTACCGACCTCCATGATCGGGGCCTGAGGACGGCAGTTGGCCGACTCGCCGTCCTTACAGAAGCAGGCCGTGGCGGAGGCGTTTCGTGTGTGCCCCTACACACGCCTGCCAACTCACCGAAGCGGGATAAAACCCGACCCCACCAGGCGAGGCCGCGGTGGCGGCCAAAGTCCGCCGGCAACACTGGGGTTATCCTTTCGAGGGCTTACCCGGGGTGCCCGGCAACGGACACTTGGGGAGGACACCGTGCGGTGGTTTTAGTCGAGACACGACATAACCACCCCCGCTGGCCAGCGGGGGGGTATCCGAAGGGATTTCCGCACGTAAAAAAAAAAAAAAAAAAGGCACAAATTCATAATCTCCAATTAGATTCGAGTATTTTAGCGTTTGAGAATCTCCGCAGAAGCAGTGGCAGCACCGGTACAGTTCTTTCCTGCTTCAGTTAGTATATATAATCATCATCATTCCTGTCTTAAACCCGCATCCAAAGCGTGCAAGCGTGCAACTCGGGGTCTGCTCCCTACATCATCCTTCTAATGTGGATTATCTTGACTTTTACGGCTGTCTGATCCATCCATTTGCCCCTCGGCCTCAAATCTCGACAGGTAAACCTGAATCAGAGCCGTCCGATTAACATCCGTTAATCAGCAGGTGTACCGATTGGCAGGTTGGCTTGGGCACTGAAGATTTTAGTAGGGTGCCATATGGACACTACGTATGGATCACCTAAAACGTAGTCGTGGCCAGCATTTACATGAAATAATATTTTAAACGTAAATGGCAAGGATTTATTTTCAACCCTCCATATTTTTATTTACTTTTTTTACAATTTTCCTGTGTTTTTTTGTAAATTAAAAACCAAACGCTTCAAAAATCATCCGTTATATCTCGAATACACCGAGATCTTAGCACAAAGAGGTGATTTCTTACAAGGGCACCCCTACTATATATTAAATGTTATATCTTTAACAAAGTTCTGTTTATTGTTATATTAAGACTTTCACGATAATTACTTTCAAACAGTTTTAGCTATCTCGATTAAATTGAACATTTAAAGGACTTGGATGAGTCGTAGACTCGATGTCATCTACTTTGTTCTGTTGTTAACTATAAGATTGATCATTTAATATAAATGAACAAAGATATAAACTGATTGTGTCAAGCGAGTAAAGCATCGCTTGACACCAGTTCCCGTGTGACTGTGAGATCTTAGGATCAGTTCTCTAGTCGAGTATGGAATTCTATCTGTCAATATTATTTATTAAATATCTCTCTATCTATTTATTATATATCTGTAGCAGCACTTAGTCTGAAATCATGTACTGCAGATGGTCTATTGCCATGGGGTATAAAGGATAGGTCTACTCCCCGCCGTCCGGGCCTCTGGCTTTTATATTGTATTATTTTAGGGTAGACAAGTACCACGGTGGTACGACCCCAGCGAGTTATACTAGATTTAATGGCTATTACTGGTGGTAGAAATTTGATGAAAATTCGTCTGGGTGGGTGCCACCGTGTACCATTGCGAAAAACCCTCCATAGTAATCCAATTTCGGTTTGATTGCGTTCAGGGGTCAGCAAGTGCATAGCCGGGCAGGGGGATTGTGGTCGCAGCACTAGTGGGACCGGTGGGTGTCACGCGGTGCTGCGACGACAATCCTCTTCTGATGAGGCCGTCAAGCTGAGTGCCACCATTGTTAACATGGTACGTGTATGTAATGGTGACCCTCTCTCCTGAGACTTTACCTTCAGCTTACCATCAGGCGAGTTGAAGTCAAATTGACGTGCCCTAAATAGAAAAAAAAATAGTTATTGAACCTCATTTTTGAGTCAGCAGATGCACCGGTTTGCAGATGAGATTGAATTTGAATCCAAAGATCTTGGTGCAATGAAGTTGACGAAGATAAAATCAATAAAGACGATTATCTTTTATTGTATTGAATTTGAGAATACATTAGTGTAATTACGTACATTCGTTTTAATTGTTAGATTTGTGTTTTAAGTGAAGATATAAAATCAAGATTTTGAAGCAATTAAACCAATTATTACTAATGACATTGCTGTTTTAACTGGGAATAAAATCTAAGGCAAATAAATGAGCACGATGACGAATTGGAGACGATAGACAAGTAATCGTTTCTTATCCAAGTATCTGTCTATCGCTCAGGTAATGTTATGTAGATTTGTTTTTGATTTAACCTCAATTTTATTACTCCAAGAGAATCTACAGTTTATTCTTTTAAGAGTATTCAGTATCAAAAAAGCGAAGAAAGTCTGCATCAGATCCTCGTCCGACAATCAGTAGGCTTGCAGGTGAGGTCAACTCTAAATTTTAAGGGAGATTCCGATTGTGACCTACTTTATAACAATTCCAGGATGAAAAAATACTCTAAATGCAGATTTCATCAAAGAAACAAAACTAAACTCGTCATCATGTTTCAATCAAACAAAATTTCAATCTACATACATGGAGTCACAACTCTTTCCCAATTGGATAGGCTGAGATTACTTACTATCCAGCATTCACCTTTCGCTTCTAATCAAACTTACTTACTGGTGGTAGAAATTTGATGACACAAATTTGTCACAAAATTCGGCCGGGTTGGTACCACCGTGCACGAATGTGGAAAACCCTCCATAGTAATCAAATTTCGGTTTGATTGCGTTCAGGGGTCAGCAAGTGCATAGCCGGGCAGGGGGATTGTGGTCGCAGCACTAGTGGGACCGGTGGGTGTCACGCGGTGCTGCGACGACAATCCTCTTCTGATGAGGCCGTCAAGCTGAGTGCCACCATTGTTAACATGGTACGTGTATGTAATGGTGACCCTCTTTCCTGAGACTTTACCTTCAGCTTACCATCAGGCGAGGTGAAGTCAAATTGACGTGTCCTAAATATATTAAAAAAAAAAAAAAAAGTCAAAATTTAATTGGCAGGAACCGAGGAAACTAGATATAATCACGTTCTGTTCATTTAAACGGCTTTTACTGGTAAAGGCCTCGCTCGTCAAGTTAGTAAATCTTTAGATAAAACTATTATAAATATCAGAAAAGATGCTCAAAGTACAAAATGAGAAAAAATGTAAGAAAATCAGTCAACTAAAATGTTAATTAATTACCTATTTACCCGATTGCGCCAGAAGGAGGGTTATGTTTTTCGAGATTATGATAGATATATATAATTGTTTGGCCTGAATGGCTCGATAGATTTTAGGTTGAGAGATGTCAATAGATTCATATTTACTGTGAGAGGGACACTGGGTATATCAAAATAAAAATAAAATAAAATGGCGATTTTTGGTGCTAAGATGTATGTTCTATAAAAAATAATTTCACTCAAACTCATCAAGTAGGGTTTTTTTTTTACGTGCGGAAATTCCTTCGGATACCCCCCCGCTGGCCAGCGGGGGTGGTTATGTCGTGTCTCGACTAAAACCGCACGGTGTTCTCCCCAAGTGTCCGTTGCCGGGCACCCCGGGTAAGCCCTCGAAAGGATAACCCCAGGGTTGCCGGCGGACCTTGGCCGCCACCGCGGCCTCGCCTGGTGGGGTCGGGTTTTATCCCTCTTCGGTGAGTTGGCAGGCGTGTGTAGGGCACACACGACACGCCTCCGCCACGGCCTGCTTCTATAAGGACGGCGAGTCGGCCAACTGCCGTCCTCAGGCCCCGATCATGGAGGTCGGTAGTCCCGGGCGTAGACGAGTCTGCGGCGTCCTCGCCGCAGACTGCAGAACTCGGGGGGCAGGGTTCTCTCCGGCTCCCTCTCTTTCGCGCGCATTACCTGCTCGCTGAAAGAGGCGGCGGCGTGCCACTTGCTCCCGTCGGAGACCACGGCCCTCACCATGGTCTCCAACGAGAGAATGTCCACGCCCAGGACCGCAACGAGATCCCGGCGTTGACTCGCCCACGCAGGGCACTCCACCAACGTGTAGGGTACCAAAATTAAAAGCTTTAAAACGTGATTTCAAAAAAATACATATTTCATAACTATAAAGTACACAATAAAATTATTGATAAAAAAAAATTAAACTTGACTACTCCTAAAAGATCGAAACAAGTTCGATAGTAGACGGGACCAATTTGCAAATCATAAACCGAAAGCAGATTAATGGGTCCCGCCTGCTATCAAACTTTCTTCGGTCTTTTTAGGGCAGTCGGGGTTTTTGATTATTTAATTAATAGTTTTATTGCAACAACAGTTTTGCCGATCAAATGGCCTTATATTTTTTAAACAAAGATTAGGTATTAAATTGCTACCCGGCGGTCGGTTCAAGCCCGACATAACCGCCCCCGCTGGCCGGCGGGGGGCATCCTTAGGGGATTTCAGCACAAAAAAAAAACAAAAAAAGGGATAAATAAATTGCTAATATTCTAGTTAACCCAATAAAAATTGAAATTGATTTTCCGAGATATATTGAAAGTTTTTTTTACCGGAGCACACTTCGTTTTCTTTTCAACCATAGGTGTGTACATAATCTGCAGCATACCGGGTATACTCGGTGGGGTGTGCAGGGCCGTACTAACGCCTTAGAGGCCCAAACCAATCTCACCTGCTGAACCACGAGGGAGGTCAGACGGCAGTCGCTCCCGAAAAGCCGACTCAAAAACAATGAGCGGACCCCGTTCTCCAAAGTGCACACTTTGGACTCAACTGGGAAATCACTATGAGGATCATAAATCTACTAGATTTTTCAGAGCCACGGTGTATTTACCAGCTGAAGAAGAATTTAAACATTGTGATGGCTGGAATGTGCTTTTTATAGTCTGGTTGAACTCCAAACACAAAATAAAATCAAGAAAAATAAAATAACAGTTGTAACTAAGTTATTAGGTTAGCAAAAATTGAGTTATGATAATATGTTTCATACTTAGCTTTCAACGAAGCGGTGAATTTTTACAACATCTAACAACCAACAACAACATCATATTAACCGCAAAAAAATTAAGAAAACAGCTTCATAAACTAAATAAAGTCAAGCGTTCACTGAAAAGCAGAATAATTTCATCTACATTAATAAGAAGAGTTGAACACCAATAATATAATATTTTTGAAGAATAAATATAGAACTTCTAAAAAAAAATGTTTCAAAATTTGTACTTATTTTTTGAATAATATCGAAATTCATAAATAATGGCTTGCGTATTGTAGTTCAGAAAATGTTTGTGAAACAAGTGAATAATTTCCTTGTGCTGATGTTAGAATGTAGCTAGCTATGTAGGTAATATCAGGGCCTGTAGACAAAGTCACATTCTACTAGTGGAATCGCAACGAAGCGAACCTTCAAAAGACCGAAATGTATGGGAGAGACAACATTTGTCGACATGTCACGTGTAACAAATAATGTCACTCCCATACATATTGAACATTTGAAGGTTCGCTTCGAAGCGATTCCACTAGTAGAATGTGACTTTGTCTACAGGCCAGGCCCAGGACCGCCAGACATTACTAGTTTTCTCAGAAATAAAATATTCTACTAATATTATAAACGCGAAAGTTGTGAGTATGTATGTATGTATCTTTGTTGCTCTTTTAGGCAAAAGCGGCTGAAAGGATCTGGCTGAAATTAAATTTAGTGCAGGGATATACTATAGTCTTGCATAACACATAGGCTACTTTTATTCCTGGAATAGGTTCCAATGGGAAGCGGGAACGGGATCAGAATTCCACGCGAGTGGCGCCGCGGGCAGCAGCTAGTATGGAATAGAGTAGGTAGTGTTAGTATGTACCTTAAGTGTCTGCATACCGGTCGCCATGTCCCGGTGGCCATTTGTCAGTTTTCAGGTGCTCAAGGCAGGTAAATTAGTAATCGGGAGCTTTCAGGTTTCTGTTAAAAGTTTCCGCCGATAAAACGTGTCTGGCAATCTGCTTAGCCATGAATCAAACCCATGGATTTAAATAATTATAGGCCATCTACTGCCTCTTGCGTGTGCACGTATGGGGGTAAAAATGAACGAATTCCGTGCAAAAAATACATACGATTTGCACAAAACAGTACGCAGTGCAGGCACACACGCATAAAACAGTGGACGATTAGTCAGACCAAAGCATGTTACAAGTTACTTATCAGACGTACCGTTTATTGGAATATTTGTACAAGAATTACTATATCTATTCTGTGCAAGAATACCTAACAAGAACAACAACAATGTTAAACAGAACGTAGACATAATAAAACTGATATAGTCAGTTAGTAGTTGAAGAACAATTGTGAATATTTTCTCCGCATTTAGAATGCTGTAGAAACCTCCGCGCACCCTATTGTAAAGTGAGGCTGTCTTTTTTCGCCACAAACCACTGAAGGTAACTACACTGCAGTAAACATAACTGATGCATTACAGCCAGTCGTAACAATGCCAGTACTCTGAATGTATTATTGTTATGGGATGCTTAGCGCGTTTTATGATAGTTGGACGTAATTTGTTCAATGATAGTTGAAAGTATTCTCATATACTGATATTTATTTCACCGATATCAGCGTTTGAGACTAGTGGAAAATTTACTAGAAAAATTTGATACTTAGGTACAAGAATGTTTCGGGGTGCGAGGGATATGCTTCGGGGTGCGAGGGATATGCTCTATGGGCAACCTTACACCCCGGCGTCTGTAGACCCGAGACGGCGTGCGGTTTTAGTCGGTTCAAGCCCGACATAACCGCCCCCGCTGGCACGCGGGGGGGTATCCGAAGGGATTTCCGCACGATAAAAAAAAAAAAAAAAAAAAGGTACAAGAATGTTCAATGGGGTGTGTGTTGGGTAACCTCCTCGAGTGTCGCTCCGATTCCGATCCCGCTGCATTCCGGGGTGAATGGAATCGGAGCGGCCGGTACACCCTGGGCGGCGGTCAATGGCTTCCCCTTCATAGGGTTGGCATTGATCGTCGGCCAATACCCAACGTGGCGGGAACACATCGCTCTCCGTACTCCTCTGCTTTCAGAGGAGACAGGATGAGTGATGCTGTTAGAGGTGAGATGGCCCAGGGTCAGTCGGGGTGCGAGGGATATGCTCTATGGGTAACCTTACACGGTTCAAGCCCGACATAACCGCCCCCGCTGGCCGGCGGGGGGGTACCCGAGGGGATTAAAAAAAAAAGGTACAAGAATGTTGTGCGAGGGATATGTTGTGCGAGGGATATGCTCTATGGGCAACCTTACACCCCGGCGTCTGAAGACCCGAGACGGCGTGCGTTTTTAGTCGGTTCAAGCTCGACATAACCTCCCCCGCTGGCAAGGGATTTATGCACGAAAAAAAAAGGTACAAGAATGTTTATTTTTTGAATCTGGAAGGCACAAAAACGTTAATCAAATAATTATTTTATTGCAGTTCGTTTACTTGACACCCGGTCCTTATCAATGTAAAATTATAGTAAAACTTATAGTAGCTTAGTAGCTAAGTGGTAGGCCTTAAGATCATGAAAAATATTACCTATATGACTTATAAAGAGTAAAAAGTTTTAGTTTTTACATCAATATCACTGAGATCTGATACTCGATACGCGAAGCTTATTTTCAATCAATGGAAAACACTTTTCAATATAAAGTTTATGATTCTTAGTATTGTATTGTAGATTCCTCTTCAATGCCGGAAATTGAAGTTATAAAAGTTTTAATAAAATTATCCTTCCAAAGATTTCCCTATATCGTGAAAAAATAAAATTTGTACATCGACTACATAAATTATCTCAGAATAAAATATTGTCATACATCGGCAAAAGACGGCAAAAAAACTGAAATTACGAAACGAATAATACTTACCCACATTAATTTTTTTTCATCAAATTCTAAACTATTCAGATGACAAGAAATTTTCTGATTGGATGAATTGAATAGAATAAAATTTCTATTTACTTTTGAATTTGAATACATAGGTAACCGTTTCATTTTTTAAATAGTTTTAAGTCTAAAATCTTCAAACTAAACGAATTATTATGCTTTTAAATCACTAGCTGTTGCCCGAGGCTCCGCCCGCGTGGAATTTTGATACCATTCTCGCTTCCCATAGCAAACTATTCCAGGGATAAAAAGTAGCTTATGTCCTATTCCAGACTATAATCTATCCCTGTACCAAATTTCAACCAGGTTCGCTTAGCCGTTCTGGCGTGATTGAGTTACAAACATCTATCCATACATCCAAACTTTCACATTTATGATATTAGTGGGATGAACAGTGAGATTATCTAGCAGTGATCTGACGACGGTGTACACCAACACCTTTTAGCGCCAAGTCAACCTTACTTGCTAGTCTGAGCAGGTGCACAGCTCAGCAGGTGCTGAACAACGAACGGGCTCCCGTAAAATCCATACTAATTTCTATACCAATACTAGCTGGCCCTACCCGGCTTCACCCGTGGCGTATTCGAACCCTCATTGTACTATGGTATGGTATTAAAGTTCAAATTGACTTTGAAGTCAATCAATTTAGCCTATTGCAGTCCACTGCTGGACATAGGCCTTTCCCATTGTACGCCATAGCACCCGATCCTCCGCCTTGCGCATCCAGTCTATCCCAGCTACCCTTTTCAGGTCGTCCGTCCATCTTGCTGAGGGACGTCCTACCTTCCGTTTACCGATTCGTGGTCTCCACTCTAGGACTCGTTTGCTCTTTTTTTAGGACTTTTAAGTATTATTACGAATCTTTTGTATGGGAATTTAGAAAAGTGTTATTATTTTCAGGAATTTTTTTAAATTTTTCTCTCCGTAAGAACCATCCTCGTACTTCAAGGAATATTATAAAAAAAGAATTCGCGAAATCGGTCCCGCTGCTCTCGAGATTTTAGCAACACATTCAGCGATTCATTTTTATATTATAGATTATAAAAAAGCGGCCAAGTGCGAGTCGGACTCGCTCATTAAGGGTTCCGTAGCAGCAAGTAACATATTTTTTTTTGTAATTTTTATATTTGAGTTGATTGAATGGAAGGTAAATTGCGGTTTACGACTTATGAAAAACTACTTACAAGATCTCGTTCAAACCAATTTTCGTTGGAAGTTTACATCGTAATGTACATCATATTTTTTTTCAGGTTTTATCATTCTCTTATTTTAGAAGTTACATGGGGACACACATTTTACCACTTTGGAAGTGTCTCTCGCGCAAACTATTCAGTTTAGAAAAAAAATTATTAGAAACCTCAATATCATTTTTGAAGACCTATCCATAGTTACCACACACGTATGGGTTAGATGAAAAAAAAATTTTTGAGTTTCAGTTCTAAGTATGGGGAACCCCCAAAATTTAGTGTCTTTTTTCTATTTTTGTGTGAAAATCTTAATGCGGTTCACAGAATACATCTACCTACCAAGTTTCAACAGCATAGATCTTATAGTTTCGGAAAAAAGTGTAACGGTTAATGTTTTTATAGATAGTTTTTAAATGGAGTTACAATAAAGTTAAGGTGACTATGCACTGTGAAAATTAATTAAGTGATGGTGGCAATTGAGACTACTACCGGCTAGGGCGAGCAGAGTTAAATAAAAGGTTGATTACAATGTATAGTATGAGATTATAATCGTGAATAGAATGTTACATAAATTTATATCTGGTATTTGAGTAAATGAACCTCAGGGGATGGATTCATAATAAATATTCTGCCGTGGCGTTGTTCGGTCCGTTGTGCAAGATGTTAGTATGCACTTAGCTAGTGGACACGTGGCTGGTGGTGTTGCCGGCGTGCCAGGGTCTCCGCTGGTGTGCCTCGCTACCGCTATGATGGTGCGAAGCCCGGTGCGAAGACCCTGGAAATAGAAAAAGTGCGGGTCAGTTTGTCACTAGGTAATTACGTCCAAGTGACCCGCTAAAATAGCAGATGAAGAGAATCTCCCAGCGGCAATGCAGCGTAGCTAAAAGCTATAATAAAAAGGAATATAATTAGGCAGCACAAGCTGGTGCCGCGACCTCTGACCGTAGGGGTCATCGGCCTCGTGGCACTAAATAGGTAGGCTGAAATAGCACACAGTAAAATAAAATATGTTAAGCCATGCATTTTAGCAGGCAATAAGCTGCACCGCTGGAAAGTCTTCACCTGTAGAAGAAGTAGGAAATGTTGATCTCAAAACTTACCCGGAGCCGACAGCAGTTGGCCACGGGGTCAAAGCGACCTTCCTTGGCGAAGGTTCCAAGGAAAGGGACGATATAAGAGCCGTCAGTTGATGACTGGGCTAGTGCTGTCCAATCTCGCTCGCACAACCATAGATATAGAATATGTATTTAGTAATAACTATCGAAACATACTAAAATATCGATTAATTTACGGATATTGTTTTAATTAGATTTATAAAGAATCCACAACGTTACAATACCCCCTCAATTAGTTCAGGGTTTTTGTTACCCAAAAACCCGATACTGGATTGCTCAATACAATGCTCGACTTACGCTTACACATACATACTTTCTTACATACCTGCTCTATCATATTCATCCATACTTTGCGGTTACCACTTAAATAATGTAGCACACGCTTCCTTCCGAAGAGAGTTTCCAGGATAATAGGCGCTGGAGACTCAGACGTAAATCTAACAAGATGGTAAACATTGAAATGTCACAGACAACAATTTCAATGGGAAGAAAAAGAGCAATAAATACCACTATATATTTTCGACTATAAAAGATAAAGTGTTATGTTTTTAGTATAGGGCTTATTTTAGATGTATACATTACCGCATCTGCAATAAGGCTTATTTCACGAGTTTGCAAACCGCTCGGAAGAAGACATAACAGAGATATGCAATAAGGCTTGTTTTTGGAACTGAGTTTGCACGACCGCTCAGCATAATAGTGGTATAAAACCATAAAAAACAATACCCAGATACTGGTTATCCCAGCTCCAAGAAAAGGTATCCGTTGGTTTAAAACGCCAACGGACCCACAAATGGTACAAAACCATAAAAATAAGGTATCCGTTGGTTTAAAACGCCAACGGACCCAAAAACAACATCAGTTGGTTTAAAACGCCAACCGACCCACAACAACCTTTACTAGGCAAAGCCTAATAATAAAAGAAAACGAAAATGAAGTTCAAAGTTCCATCTCAAAGAGAGGAGAAAAGAAGAAGAAAATATATAGTAGTGGTAGGGTAATATGATTTCAAACAATAAAGACAATTAATTTGTCTAAAAAAAATATAATTAACAACTTTTAAAGTTATGACCAAGTCAATTTGTTATGAAAAGTGTTATTGTATAAAGAAAAATAGTTTATTATTTGACCCACGTCAGTGAGTATATATGCAAACATCAGTTGCAATTGGAACAACTAGTGTTCAAAAAAAAATGCGTTTTTTTTTTCAAAATTTCAAAAAAAATTAAGAACCCAATGTTCAACAAGGTAAGTAGTTTCTCTAAAGTTTTGTAGTCGTTTATGTTTGTATTTATATTTTGTGGCAAAAAGTAAAAAAAAATTTTTTTCAAGTTCAAAGTGACCATGAAGGCATTTTAGGGTTGATCCAACGGATCATACAAAAATTGCAACAGGCAAAATAATTACGAAGTTGAAAACTAATAAGTTGAAAAAAATTATTTTGGGGCAAGTCCAAAAAAAATATTATTATTTATTCACTAGTGAATAAATTTTAATGTTTTCTTCAAAAAACAGAACATAAAAGGGAACAGTCATCCTAAGAAAAGTATTACAACATGATAGAACATTAACCAATAGGTTAAGTATTCATCAAAGAATAGTTTTATTTTGTTTTTAAAAAAACAAGACAAATTTTTAAACAATAACTAGTAGTAATTTTATATTATACTACACTGGCAACTTTTTTGATTGTCAAAACCATATGAAGTTTGACAACTAAGTTGAATTTAATATTTCAAACAGTTTCAAAACAACTTTTGATAGAAATAAAATATTCAAATATACGAACCAAAGATGTAATAACAATTGAAAAGTGTTACATTATTTAGTAAGAAGACATAATTGACCTGTAGACCGTGTCTACCAACAGGATACATGAGTTATTCAAGTTATAAAGTTTTCGTAATATGTGACAAATTGGGTAGCTACATGAAATTAAAATTTTTACTGGTGACCTTTTTATAGGTAACAATATCATTACGACCATTGTAGTGTTGAGATATAGGTAGTGTATTACCAACAGTGGAATGACATAAGGAATGTTATTATAAAATGCAAGTTTTAGTTACAAGTATGTGTAGGTATATACTTGTTTGCCACAATAGTGTATAATATTGTTTAAGTGCAAAGCAAAGTTTATTGAATATTTACATATATTTACAACAATAGTGATTATTAGAACAAAACAAGTGTTGTTCATAGTTAAGAAGTTAGGTTGCTATTTAATTAATAAATTTATTAGGTTAGGTTAGGTCCTTGTATTGTTTTATGATTGATTAAAAATGTTTTATATGAAATATATTGATTATTTTACCTATATTAAGTTATGAAAAGCTCCATTATTACACAAGTCATTTTAAAAGGACTCGGGGGAAATGGCTAATGCATTACTGACTTTGAACGTCAAATTTATATAAGCGGTAATGATTTTAAAGACTAAACTATACCTGACACAACAATCCCATATGCAGAACAAGACGAGGTCTACAATTTAAGTATTTATTATCTTTGTTGTTCTTTTCAAAGATTTTATTAGTTGTATGGAGATCTTTTATTCTTTGTATTTCTTTTCAAAGAATTGTTTACATATTTTTTTTTCAAATACAAAAGCTAATTTGGATACAGAAATCCGACAATAAGCAACACTGACTACAAAACAGTTCAGTAAGTATTAAATTTATAAGGTAAATAACCCAAAAAAATAAAATCTATGGTGCGATGAGCGAGATTGACATGAAAATTAAGTAAGTAATTTAGTTCAATATAAGGTATTTACTAGTAAAATCAAGTAGTATATATGCAACCTGTCAGTGAGTAATAAACTATTTGTGTATAATACATCAAAATAGTATTAATTTATCAACATAAAGATAAATTTCAACCGGCAATAGGTTGATATAATAACATAATATATGTTATTATAATGCACATAAAAGGTAAGCAAGTATATAAAGTGTAATAAATTCACTGACTGGCTACTAGGTGTGTGACAGACACCTATACAAAAATAGAATTAAAAAGTAAGTAGATAACGGTTGAGATCAACAAGTCCAAGAAAACAAAAGTAAATAGATCCTTATTTTACCAGTGGTATAACAGTATACAGTTAAAATGACCATAAAAGGTATTAAACCAGTCTAGATGTTAAATGCAAAATAATTGAATAAGTAATGTTAATTAACCTTGTTGTTATGTTTAACACAGGTGATTAGTTAAATGAATGAGTAATTTCACTAAAATAATGGAAATGAGTATGCATTATTTAGTTGAATATAAAAAAAATGAAACTAATAATTATTTTCAACTACCTTCATTTAGTTAAAAATGAAAAATAACAATAAAATTGGTGAAAAAAATCACCACACTGGTAAAATAAAGAGGAAAATAAGAAGAAATAAAGTACTTACGGACCAAACACACAATACCTACGGCAGAATAATACCTTGTAAGGCGCCAATGTAACGGTTAATGTTTTTATAGATAGTTTTTAAATGGAGTTACAATAAAGTTAAGGTGACTATGCACTGTGAAAATTAATTAAGTGATGGTGGCAATTGAGACTACTACCGGCTAGGGCGAGCAGAGTTAAATAAAAGGTTGATTACAATGTATAGTATGAGATTATAATCGTGAATAGAATGTTACATAAATTTATATCTGGTATTTGAGTAAATGAACCTCAGGGGATGGATTCATAATAAATATTCTGCCGTGGCGTTGTTCGGTCCGTTGTGCAAGATGTTAGTATGCACTTAGCTAGTGGACACGTGGCTGGTGGTGTTGCCGGCGTGCCAGGGTCTCCGCTGGTGTGCCTCGCTACCGCTATGATGGTGCGAAGCCCGGTGCGAAGACCCTGGAAATAGAAAAAGTGCGGGTCAGTTTGTCACTAGGTAATTACGTCCAAGTGACCCGCTAAAATAGCAGATGAAGAGAATCTCCCAGCGGCAATGCAGCGTAGCTAAAAGCTATAATAAAAAGGAATATAATTAGGCAGCACAAGCTGGTGCCGCGACCTCTGACCGTAGGGGTCATCGGCCTCGTGGCACTAAATAGGTAGGCTGAAATAGCACACAGTAAAATAAAATATGTTAAGCCATGCATTTTAGCAGGCAATAAGCTGCACCGCTGGAAAGTCTTCACCTGTAGAAGAAGTAGGAAATGTTGATCTCAAAACTTACCCGGAGCCGACAGCAGTTGGCCACGGGGTCAAAGCGACCTTCCTTGGCGAAGGTTCCAAGGAAAGGGACGATATAAGAGCCGTCAGTTGATGACTGGGCTAGTGCTGTCCAATCTCGCTCGCACAACCATAGATATAGAATATGTATTTAGTAATAACTATCGAAACATACTAAAATATCGATTAATTTACGGATATTGTTTTAATTAGATTTATAAAGAATCCACAACGTTACAAAGTGGCTGTGACATACGGACGAACAGACAGACAGACATGACGAATCTATAAGGGTTCCGTTTTTGCCATTCGGCAACGGAACCCTAAAAACGAGGATCTTACCTCGCCGTAACACAGTTGCGACTAGCATGTGAGGTAAATATGTTATTTAAAAAAAAATAAGATAGTAGCCGAATTTTGTGATTTTGTTTATATGTTTGAGGGAATTTTCAAAACCACTACACTTATTAGAGAAATTCTTTCACCATTTGAAACGTACATTAGATATTATATTAGCTAAAATGGCTTGAAGATAAACGAATCTTTATAGAGTACTACTCTACTTCTCCTTACCTTATGGTGAGGTGATGATGATGGTAAGAAAGAGTAGGAGAGTGAACACTAGGCTTCAAAGTACAAGCTTAGGATGCAAATGCGCTCGACTGATGATGATGATTTGATTTTAATAAAAAACAAATTTTAAAGTTAGAAAACCGCATTCTAATTAATTAGAGGTATCCAATTGATCAAATACCCGAATACAATTTATAGTTAACCGCTAATCAATTTTAGTTTGATGAGGGATAGCGGGTGTTATTAAGCAAATGGAATAGATAAGCTTTAGAGGCCTAGTATGTAGATAATAATTTATACCCTGCCGATACGTAAGCATAACCGACATTCCTTATAAATAATAAATAAATAAATATTCTACGACATTCTACACAGCGCTCTCTAGACCCAAAGTAAGCACAGTTTAACTAGCTTGTGTTATGGGTTCCAGAATGCGGATAAACATACTTATATACTTTTTTTTTGTAAATACATACATAGAAACACCCAGACCAATGCAAATAGACATATTCATGCATACAAATATTTGCACTGAGCGGGAATCGAACCCGCGCCCCCTATCGTAGCAGTCGAATACACTACCGCTACGCCACAGAGGCCGTCATAAGGAATACAATGCATAGACTGACTGTATTATTAATAAATAACAGTTTAAAAACCTAAATAATAATGCTTTAAGAGAAGATCAAACTTAAAAGTACTAAATAATTGTTAAAAGCGTGGGGTGCTTGGTGATGATGTTGTAAGCACTCCACGCTTATTAACAATTATTTTTTTATTGTATTAGTTTAGTATTATCTAAATCTAATTTACCGTCGTCTTCTCTGTGAAGTATTCCCCCTCACTAATAGAGGAGACAAGTAATCATACTCTTTAATCCAACACTTAAGTGTTTGTCATTCTTCATTATGTGTTATATTTGTATTCAGTGGTTGTTTTGATTTCGTGCAAATTTCACGAGGGTAGTTTTCACAATTAATATCAGAACGTGCCCGATCTAAAGTCTTTCGTGGCCGGATTGTAAAATATCATTTTAAACGAGACAAATTTTCGACGCTCCTTGTGACCAGAGGGCCGGCTTCTTTTTAGCACACAGAATAAGTATATATACAGGCACATTTCTATCGGAGGCATGCGATGCGGAGTACTTCCATGATGCATTTAAGTTTCTTTTGATTACGTAACATAACATAATTTCACGCCTATATCCCCGAACCGATAGGCGGAGGTGTATTACACACCCACGATTCGCCAGTTATATTTAGGTCCCAATGTAATAGGGAGCGAGCCTATTGCCATCTACCGGGCACATTATTAACCGAGCGATAATTAACATTTTTAATACACACATAACTACGAAAAGTCAGAGGTGTGTACCCTGGGCGACTGGGCATCGAACTCAAGATCTCGTCTAGGTCTATTATAATACCAATTATTATTGTAAAATATACTGCTTCCGGGCTGTTTGGCCGTGATCCATATGAAGCTTGTGTTCCAAACGTTTTGTCGATCACTGCGGTCGACATCTCCAGTGGTACAGATCCGGGTGGCAACGAGTGCGTAGAACTCTCGCCGGCGGCGACTTCTCTGCGACTGATGTAGAGTCTCAAGTCACTGGCGTATTTATTGGCGCGTTTGGTGGAGGGAAACGACGTGATCGATCCTGATTGGTCGAGGACTGGGGAGCCGACGCGCTCGATCCTGATTGGTTGAGGCTGACCAGGGGTCAATGACCCGATACCGAAGATGGTGTTGGCTCCGTCATGTTTGAACTGCGATGACGAGCGGCTCTCAGTGCTGGGTAGCAATCTCTTTGGAAATGAAATCCTTCGTTTTTTCGATATTTCGATGGCTTCTCGAAGTAGACGTGGGTAGAATTGTGATGTGGTGGCTAGAACTTTCGTGTTCTGAAATTTGATGGTATGATTACCATCCTCCTGAGTGTGTTCTTCAACCGCTGACTTGTTGAAGTGGCTGAGGTGGAAATTTCTTTAATGTTCCGAAAGGCGGGTCTTGATGCTTCTTTGAGTAATGCCCACGTATACAGAACCATATGAGCAGGGCATTCGTTAAACCCCAGCAGAAGATAGTGGGTCACGAGGGTCCTTGACGGATTGGTGGAGATTACTTAGCTGCGTCGTGGGCTTGAGTTTCTAGCAGTCTTCCGATACGATACGCAATACCACGAATGTATGGCAATAAGGCCTTCCCTAAAGGGGCAGGTTTTTCTTCATCCTGGTGCGTTAGAGAAGGTTTCCTGGAAAGAGAATCCATTGGCTTGGAAGGCCGAGTCCAGGTGGCCTAACTCGTTTTGAAGGTGTTGAGGTTCACAGAAGCTCTTAGCTCGGTAGACCAGGGTCTTGATAACTAACATTTTCTGTCTAGGATGGTGGTTGGAGTCCTTGTGTAAGTATCGGTCTGTGTGTATGGGCTTTCCATAGACTCGGTGAGCAAGGCTGCCATCTTATTTTTTGGATACTAGGACACCGACGAAACCGCCCCCGCTGGCCGGCGGGGGGTATTCGAAGGGACTTCCGCACGTAAAAAAAAAAGGACACCGACGAATGATAGGTCACCGTTCTTCTCAACTTCCATTGTGAACTGGATGTTCGGATGGTTGCTGTTCAGGTGATTCAGAAACTTAGTCAGCTCTGTGTCTCCATGACTCCAAACCACAAAGTTATCATCTACGCAGCGGAACCAGACCTTAACCTTTTTGGGAGCTCTTTCAATAATTATTACCAATAAATTTGCGAAAAGGAATTTTAATAAATTTTCGTATTCATTTTTGGAAGAAGATGCTAGTTGAAGACGACAAAAACTTGTTTTCAGTTAACATAATTTTATAATTTACTCATAAGATGTATGGATGAATGTTTGATAATTAATCACGCCAGAACAATTGGATTGGATTGGATCTGGATGAAATTTAGAGATAGATTAGAGCCAGAAATAGTACAAAGACTACTTTTTATTCCCGGAGTAGGTTCCTGTGGGTTACAGAAACGCGTATAGTACAGGATAGAGCCGCTAACAACTGCTAGTTTCAAAATAAAAACTAATAAAGAAATTGTTCCGCCTCAATAATGGGTTTTGGTGAACACGCCATTGCCTTGGAATACATTGTTGTTGTATTACTTAAAGACAAACGAACCATATTTTATATAAGTACATCAAATAAATCTAATTTATAAACAGCAAAGAGCAACACGAAAACACGTAATGCAAGTACATTTTTATAGCAGAAATCAGCCAAAATTGTTCCTCCTTTCCCTTTTTAAAGTGATAAGAGTACCCTACTTCCTCAGTAGACTATAATTACATTCCCTTGAGATTCAAACGAGGGTACAATCAAATGATACAGAAGTGTTTTATCGCTTTTAATTTTTTTTTTACTGGTAATAATGTTTAAAAACGTAAAGGTTTGTTCATTCAACGTGTAAAGCTAAAGTATTTGATATTTTTTAATCATACTTTCTAGGGAGACTTCCATTAACACTGATACCCGAGCTAGGTATAAACTTTATTTCAGATATTTAAATCTTTTATCACTATCAATGTTTAAACCAATACAAAACTAAAAATATTTATATCCTACCAATTTTAATTAAATAAAGTTCCTTTCAATATCCATAGAATTTGATATGTACAGAAATTGTAACTCAATTTTGAACATAAATAATGGAAGGTATTAAGTTATAGTGACATGAGCACGTCAGGAGGTGTAATCTTATTATCGGGATTCATAAAGGTCCGGAGTAAAATGGCAGAGATTTAGCGAAAAACTGGCTGACAGCGACCGGGGATAACGTTAGATGTTTCAGTGGAAATAAAAAAGCCAAACATGGGTATAATCACAAAATGGGACGAATAAACGTTTTTAATATAATCAACAGGTAAGCTATACACACGTAATATGCTTTAGTTGCTCTTGATATTAAGAAGAATAACATTTTTGCGAAAGCTTTAGTATTTTTCAGTAATTTCAAAGACCTAGTATATTCACCCGATGACAGACAACCAAGATGTTCGAGGCCCAAGTCATCCTCAGCTGTAAGCCAGTACTTCTGCTGTTTGACGGGCGAGGATCTAGCGGAACCTTTTCTCTTGGGGTGAAAGCCCAAATAAATCAAATTGTAGAAGTGTGGAACGGACCCTAAGCTCCAAAGTGAAAGCTTTGTCATTGAAAGTCATTATTACTAAGAAGATGTTGTTCAGGAGACAATAACAACGCATTATTAGATCTTTTTTACTCGGTGTTCCATTATAAAGAACTAATGCCAATAACCCAGGTTTAACCTAGAAGTCCAGACCTAGATCACGTTTCAAGCTGGACGTGGCACGGCAAAATATGTCCTGCTAGGGGGAACTCTACCCGTGGTCGTTATATCAGTACTCACGGAATCTAGAAATCAAACCAAGTTAGGTAAGCAAGTTTTACAAACAATATGTCAGCACTATAACTAATATCGTTTATGATCAGCTTACGACAGGAATTTTTTCTTATTTCAAATATACCTGCCTAACGTACAGTGTCATGTCTATTACTCACTATTATTTAGGCCATAATATATCGACGTTCACATAATTTATCCATATATTCTCAAATTCTTGTGTATTTCTAACAATTTAGTTACCCGACTGCCAAGAAAGGATTATGTATTTCACACATTACGTTGTAGGTTTTTTTTTACGTGTGGAAACCCCTACGGGCTTCACCCCATCGGTGCCGAAGATGGGATGGGCGTGTCGGAATCGGACCGATGAAAACCACACGGTGTCCTCCCTAAGTGTCCATTGCCAGGTACCCCGGGTAAGCCCTCGAAAGGATAACCCCTGTGGGTTGTTTTGGGTTGTGTTGTAGGGAACATTATTTATTCCATCATATCTTTCAGACCACTAGATGGATTTATTATATTTAAAGTCTTGATAATGTAGCTTTTAGCGAGTGTCAGTGTTATTCTATGTTATTGAAAATTAGGTAACACAATAGCACAACATTTAAAATATGTTTATTTATTTTTCATTCATTATAATAATATCCATAATATATATTTAACCAACCTCAGTAAGTTATGAAACACTTGTGAAGGTGTTTGTCTCGCTGCTTCCCTCAGGTTTATGTTCACAATGATGAGATCACAAGTTTAAACCATAGTAATCCTTTGTTGCTATTATTATTATGTACATAATTATATAAATTATTAAATAATAATAAAGAAAAACTAATATTTGAATGCTACCCAGCATTGTTTTTGTCTCGATACATCACAATAAGTCCATATCGTGCCAGACTGTCATTACGTAAGTTGTCTGTCTTTGGTGTCACTTCAATATTGCTCTCAATTTGTCTCATCACGTGTCGATTGCATGAACACAATTATTACGTCATTAGCGCCACTTTCAAAGGAGATACTGATTACCATGCAACAATGGATTTGGCGATTATACAGACCTGAAAATTTGACATAAGAGCATTTAGAAAAGTTTCTAAAACCCTATTTTCACCACTATCAGCAATTGGCTAATCATTTAAATAGTGCATCATTTGTGGTAGGTATAAATTGAGTTTTACGTTGTTTTTGAACGAGATATATTATGTAACTGGCCTTTTCAACTGGACTTGAATGTTTTTGATATTTACCTAGTCGGTGGATTAAGTTCGGCTTTACAAGGCTCAAGCAACATCCTTGAGATCCAAGTCAATCTTACAAGCAAGTCGGTGCACCTACTAAACATCGAACGAGACTCTGGCGCAGGCTTACTTATCAGGGTTACCTCCTAACTCAGAGAAGCCGGTAGTCACTCCAAGAAAAACCGATATACCAATCAAAAACAATAAGTGGACATCGGGTTCTGAATTACATACTTTGGAAGCAACTAGAAAATCGCTACGAAGATAATTATGATGGTGGACTTACGGCCGGTTTCAATAATCCATCTATCCTTTACCAGCAGTTAAAATAGCTGCCATTAGTATCAATCGGGGATTTTTTCTGTTTCAATAAACAAAGATAAGCAGAAAATGACTTTGATAATATTGAAACCGCAGTTACAAATAGATTAATGTTGACATGTTTATCTGGGATAGCTTCTACCTTTAACTGTAGGTAGATTATTGAGACTGGCCGTTAGTCTGGATTGTCAGATTTATCGGGCCCAAAACTGGGTTTTGCCTTCACATTATAAGTATCATGTGCAATGTGCATGAATAAGAACACAGAAACATGACCGAAATATTACATGTCAAGTATGTTACGAGAGAGTAATCTACAGTAATGGATCTGCAACCATAATCTAGTAATTGGTTTTTGGTACGGACAAGCTGAAGCTGGAATACCAGTAGTACCACTAATCTACGTACCGAACAGCAGCAGCTATTACATGTATTGTGTTAGGATTACAATTTATAAATTGCATCTACCGGAATAAACGCAAAACCTTAGATACCGCACATAGGTAAAATTGATAATTTAATTACAGAAATTAAACTAAATAATTTTTACTTTTTTATAACATGCAAACATACTGCCACAAGTTCCCGAAATCAATGTGAAAAGTAATGGTGACATGGTAACTTCATATTTATGTAGGTTTTCTATTTTTATTTATACAAGTCAAAATGAACACTTTTTAGCATATTTCTTGACAAACTTCTGAGTGGTAATTTAAAAAGAACATCTAAAAGAGTTAGCTGTATAAGGAAAATAACAAACAGGTAAAGTTTTCGTATTTTATTAACGGCTAGCTTTAATCAAAGTAGACTTTGTTTACAAATAAAACAAACGACCTGTTCATAGAAAGTTTATTGTAATTTCATTTTAGTAGAAGTTATAGTTCGTAGAATAAATATTTATAGAAGTAAATGTTTATAGTTTAGCTTCAATAGATTGGTGGAGTGGAGTGTAACTATATTTATTTTAATTTATTGTAGCTGTTTTATAGTTTATTTAGCCTGTATGTTAATCTAGGTAAAATAAGCAATTAATATGCCGATTTTTACTCAAATCCTTTCAGCTGGAACATTATGAAGAAATAACAAGCGTCTTTGTCTCACTTGCTTCTTGATATGCACGTAGTTCTTATCTAGTATTTATTTATCATTGTCTGAATCATTATCGTAATCATCCTTTTACGGGAGCGAACGCCGTCTGACGCCTCAACCCCGAGAGAAAAACCCGCGCCATTTCGGCAATTAGCAGGTGTACCAGCTTTTAGGTTAGATTGACCTGGGCCTCAAAAATAACTATATTTACTTTATATATATTAAAAATATTTTTTTATTATTTACTAGCTGATGCCTGCGGCTCCACCCGCGCGGAGGTCGGTTGTGTTGAAGAACTGGAGATATGACCAAATAACGGTCATATCTCCAGTTCTTCTTGAACAACTGCAATCAAACATACGGCAGATTTTAAGTCTGTCCAAGACCTTTCTATTAAAAAAAAACTTTATTAAAATACGTATAGTAGTTTTTTGCGTCCATCGCGAACAAACAGAAAAACAGACCAGAATTCCAATAAGTGATCAGCATCGTTTATTCACCTTTTTTTTTTTATTTATTTTTTTACGTGCGGAATTCCCTTCGGATACCCCCCCGCTGGCCATCGGGGGTGGTTATGTCGTGTCTCGCCTAAAACCGCACGGTGTCCTCCCCAAGTGTCCGTTGCCAGGCACCCCGGGTAAGCCCTCGAAAGGATAACCCCAGGGTTGCCGGCGGGCTTTGGCCGCCACCGCGGCCTCGCCTGGTGGGGTCTATACACCATAACCAAAGTAATTTCCTTTAAAGATCTCCAATGTAACGAAACAACTAATTTAACATTTTATAATAGTACTAGTTGTTGCCCCGCGACTCCGGCCGTTGCATACTTCACCCCGTGGCAGCTATTTATCCCAAACATGCCTGTAATTTATTAGTTCTGTAAGAATGTATGGAAATTTGCCCGATTTATTGACATTCATTTTCATAGTAACTGTTCCACTCTCCTGGGTAGTAGCATTGATATATAGCCTATAACCGTCCTCGATAAATGAGCTATCTAACACAAAAATATTTTTTCAATTCGTACCAGTATTTCCTGAGATTTCTGAGATCAATAAATTCAATCAAACAAACAAACAAACTCTTCGATTTTATGATAATAGTAATCAGCTCATTCAGTCAATCATTCAGTCGATTCAACTTTATAATGAAGACAAAACTAATATATCTAAGATTACGTTTGTCTTCAATAAACCTAAAGTCAATTCAAGTTTATACCTTTTACAATCCTTCACCCAAATCTATAAATTCAATAAAATTATAGTGTACCCATTAATTCAGGAATTTCCTAAACACCTTATCTTCACCACAATTACCAACTTCTTAATATTATCTACGTTACCGTAACTTCCAAAATATTAAACTTTACAGGCGATAAACGTGCTTTACACCGATAAAAGGCGACTTCGCACAGTAATCTTTTTAATTGAATCGGAGTCTAAAGAACCCGGAAATAAAATCTGAATGTAATGTTCTACTGAGGTGAAAATAAGGTTAAGTGGTTTCTATAGTAGTGTTTTGTGATAAAATTTAATGGCAAGCTTTACGCTCATTGCACTTAATAGATGAATAGGCTTGGTAAAAAGTTAATACTACTTATGTTTAATCGATCTATACTGTTATAAAATTGTAAATTAGTTGTGTCTGTACATTGGAGGTAGTTAAAAACATACTTGGGTTATGTTAAATGAACGATTCTAACACACATATTTTTTTTGGAATTCTGGACTGATTGTTCGCGATGGACGCAAAACTACTGAACAGATTTTGATGCGTTTTTTTTTCTATATTAGATTGATTAAAATTGGTTTAGTATATATGACTAAAAAACGATAACTAACCTCATCAGCATCAGCTAATAGTGAATATAGAAGTTAAGCTAAAAACAAAAACAATGAATTGTTAAACAGAATTTTCCTATTTATTAATGGTAACACCCAAAAATTCGGAAATATTTAATTCCGAATTTAAATATTTTCGATTTTTAAAAATCCATACGAATAAGTTAGTAAATTAGTACGGATATTTGACAATACCGACTCTTCACAATGACTATCATAAGTATTAAGGTGGTGAGAACCGATGGCTGCACACACTGTCAAATTTCTGAAACGCCATTACCTACCACAAAATATAATTAACTCATCCATCCATATATAAGCTTAAATGGCTGAATAGTAAAAACATTAATTAGTGATTACTTATTCCTAATCCAAAACCCAAATGCCCAACTACCAATCGAAGATTATCAAAATAATACGCAGTTAATAAAACATCGCTTAGGCATTGACTACTTAAGGGGGATGCAAATCATGATCACCCTGTTACATCACTTCAAAGTATTATCATTCGCACTTCAAGTAAATTGCTTTAACACTTCAACGAGGGAAGAATCACTTCCCGAAATCTGGCTGTGATGTGTAAATACGTCTTTGCTGATTTAATATTTCGGTTCTTTGTATTTTTTTCTATGCATGTTAGTAACTTAGCAGGTTGAGTGATCCCGAGGAGCTGATCGATCGATCACTAAGGTAACCCAACTGATAATTTGATCGATGCCGTTTTTTTCGGTTGAATGAATGTTTTGTTTGATTGCTTCGACGGAACAGGCTTTCAAGTCATTTAACGTGTTTAAGTAACTTATTCGTATAGTATTACCTTCTTTCTTCCTGACAAATTTTGTTCTGACTCAAGACGAAACCGTGTCTTATATTAGTAAGCTTAATTTCTCAACACAAGTGTTGGTGTTATATTATACAAGCATTTTGAAGACCTCAAAAAGGCAATGTTCACTGCTGCAAATAATTTGCGCTTAAGTTTCAATTCCCATTATCAAATTATAGCGCTTAAGTGACGACGTTAAATCATTAAAAAAAATTCTTAACTGTAAGATTTAATTACTTAACTGAATTAATTACTTATCTATTATAATTGATAACGTGGCTGAGTAGTATAAAAAAAGCATTTATAATTTCTGCCTCTTACTAGCGTCTCTTTGTGTTTGAATGAAGCTCCATTAATCAGAGTATTATAACAAGTTTTTAAAGAAACAAAATATTGATAGGTATTTTGGTGTGGATTCTTTGCTTACTAGAAAAGTATGAAATACTTATTCCTGTAGTGCGAATGTGGACTTACTTTACAGACCATGGTCCACCTGTTAAAGTGTACTACACGGCCACGTACAATATGCACACCGGAGGAACTCATGAGCGCCTCTATAAACGTAATCCAGGTTGCAATATATTGGGAAAATAGAATTTCAGAGTCGACATACCATCGATACGATGATAGCATTGAGTCCCGGTTGCATCCAAGATCTTCACATCAGAGCTTGGGGTTCGTTTCAAACCGTCATTAAAATGAAATTTTAACGCAATGTTTTAAAAACAGTCGAAGAAGCTCATAGAATGCGTGAGCATATAGAATTAGAGATTTCAGTAATACTCAGATCGCAATCATGGTATAGTTAGGTATGTACTCGTATATAAGTTTTTTTATAATGGTCACGTCAATATCACCACCTCGCCTGATGGTAACCTAAAGGTAAAGTCTCAGGAATGGGGGTCACCATAAAAGACACCGATACTGCTACAATGTTTGCCTCAGCTTGATGGCCTAATCAGATGCTTTTTCACGCCCCGCTTAAAGGACGGATGTTGGAAGGCCGACGAAGAAGGATGGAAGGATGTTTATTTATAGCTATGTTCAGTTTGGGTATAAATCTCGGGATGTTATTATTATATTGTACAATCAGGTATATAAATATATTGTTTTCAAGATTACAAAATAAAAGGTTTTATTTGACATTGACTGAGCACAGGCAACTTTTAAATATTTAAAAAGTATGAAAAAAATCTTTTAAAACTTATACAGCTGCGAACAAAGAAATCAATTTCCTCCGAAATCTGTTATTATTGAATATTTGCCCGCCTCTCAAGTAAGCAACTTGGAAAAAACAATAAAGTTAAAAATGGATCACGACCGTCAGTTGATTTCCGGCTTGTTGAATGGAAAAGTTCCGAAAGCTTTCGTGACTTATAATGAGCCAACTACCTTATCATAATATGTTCGCCCAGATTCCTTGCTCGAATTAACAAAAATTGATATAGGTACTGGGCTTATTTATATCTTACGCTATAAATTTAAGTATGATACTAGATACGACTATTATTCCAGGGTAGGTAGAGAAAACAACACCTCATTCTGATTCCATTATCATACTCCTCACGTACTTCCGTAATGTGTATAGCTGAACATGAGCGTATAGGAACGCTCATGTTCAGCTTTAAACACTGGCCCAAGGTACTGGACCTTAAGAAACATATATAGCTAGCGGCTGGAAACTAGCCGGGCCGCCACAAACAACATATACGGTGAGCGAACAACTGACTACCTTTTTTTTTTTTTTTATCGTGCGGAAATCCCTTCGGATACCCCCCCGCCGGCCAGCGGGGGCGGTTATGTCGGGCTTGCACCGACTAAAACCGCACGCCGTCTCGGGTCTTCAGACGCCGGGGTGTAAGGTTACCCATAGAGCATATCCCTCGCACCCCGGCTGACCCTGGGCCATCTCACCACTAACAGCATCGCTCATCCTGTCTCCTCTGAAAGCAGAGGAGAACGGAGAGCGATGTGTTCCCGCCACGTTGGGTATTGGCCGACGATCAATGCCAACCCTATGAAGGGGTGAAGGGGAAGCCATTGACCGCCGCCCAGGGTGTACCGGCCGCTCCGATTCCGTTCCCCCCGGACTGCAGCGGGATCGGAATCGGAGCGACACTCGAGGAGGTTACCCAACACACACCCCAACAACTGACTACCTGGTTCCCAGATACATAAATAGATTACCCTCAACAGTGCGAGATAATATTACGCCTACTAATATTAAATATAAGATAAGATCAATTTATATAAATAATGAAATCGTGTCAATTTAGATTTAAGTACCTTTTTCCGTACGATACAAACCTTCGTGGTTTAAACAAATGCTGCTATGCCATAAAACTTGTACTGTTATTTAAATGTGAAATGGATGAATAAAAAAGAAAACATTAGCTTACAAAAGTTTCCATTTATATATTTGGGAATGGATTCTGTAACACCAATTTGATAAAACTGAATGTACTGAGTGTTACGGGAACGCTCCCGAAAACGAAGACAGGCGGTAGTACTAAAGATAAAAAGAATTATGAGCTGTCTTTTTTCAAGATTGGTAAAAAAACAATACTATAGCTATACTTACACTACATAGTGTAAGTATAGCTTAATGAAACCGGACATCAAAGACCGGCGACGTTATACCGATATTCATTGTGGCATTAATTTTTTAAGTAAAGTGATGCATTTTTTATAAAATTATCGTTTCATTTAGCTGTACTAACACGATGAAGTGTGAATAATGCCAAGAAAAAATCTGAAAACAGTATCTTTAAAAAAGCGGCCAAGTGCGAGTCGGACTCGCCCATGAAGGGTTCCGTAGCAGCAAGTAACATAATAATGCTTTTTTAAAACTATTCAGTTTAGAAAAAAATGATATTAGAAAGCTCAATATCATTTTTTAAGACCTATCCATAGATACCACAAACATATGGGTTTGATGAAAAAAATTTTTTGAGTTTCAGTTCTAAGTATGGGGACCCCCAAAATTTATTGTATTTTTTTTCTATTTTTGTATAAAAATCTTAATGCGGTTCACAGAATACATCTACTTACCAAGTTTCAAATGCATAGATCTTATAGTTTAGGAAAAAAGTGGCTGTGACATACGGACGGACAGACATGACGAATCTATAAGGGTTTCGTTTTTTACCATTTGGCAACGGAACCCTAAAAAAACTAAACCGATCGAATCAAGAAATCGCTCAACTTGTTTATCTTCTGTACTATCGCCTTGTGTGCATTTTCGAGAGCGTTTCTCTAACACTCGTTATAAACTCTTGCAGCCGCGGCAATTCATTAATAACATACTGAAATGGCGCCTAGATGTTTGCGGAACGCATCAGAATCCTTTGATATGTACACGACAAACTGACACCATTTGGTTGTTACGCTGGTGCTTGATATCTTTTATACTTCTGTAGATTTTTTTTCTATTGAAGTCTTCTGTTCTGACACATTCACATCAAATTAAAAGCTGTATAAATCTAAAAACAATACAGCCAAATTGCATTTAAAAACGTCAAGCACGGAGCACAGATACCCACATCTCGAACCTTTAGGTACTAGACCCAATTCTAATAAAACGAAATAGGAAACAATATCAATATGTAATATTACAAAAATAATACACGAGTATCTTGCTACTACTACTGCCTACATAGTTATTTGAAGCCTATCAGCGAAGCCCGTCATCTGTCGTGTGAGGATGGTGTAATAATCTGTAATTTCAATCAAAGGAGTTTTCGATCCAATAGGGATATAGAAGGCTTTGACGCACCTGTCGCGGATATGAATTATTGATGTTTGGACAAACTTTGCGGAATACCTACTTATAGTACGCTATCCATGTGATGGAATGTTGACAGGATTATGTAAGAAAGTTTTATACATAACATAAACTCACGCCTATATCCCCGAAGGGGTAGGCAGAGGTGCTAGCACCCACATTTCGCCAGTTTATGTTTAGGTCCCAATGTAATAGGTGGCGAGCCTATTGCCATTAACCGGGCACTTATAAACCTGCGATAAATACACACATAACTTCGAAAAGCATCGAAAAGTCATTGGTGTGTGCCATGGTAAAACCTGGGATCGAACCCGAGACCTCGTCTCAGCAGTCCATTACCCATACCACTGCTACCAGCACTGTAACAACACTGCAACACTGCAGGCTACCGCGGCTTTTTAAAAGAAAGAAAGTTTTATATTGTCAAGAAAAGGTCAGGAAAAAGGAAAAGGGATATTTCGGGATTGCACGTATAGGATAGTTAAGATACTATTAAAAGTCATATTAATCACTATATTAAGCTCCTGAACTGAAGATGGTGAACCTCAGTTCAACGGCCTCGATATCTAGATAAAGTTGGGAAAACATGGCGGAATACCTACTTATAGTAGGCTATCCATGTGATGGAATGTTGACAGGATTATGTAAGAAAGTTTTATATTCTCAAGAAAAGGTTGGAATTGCACGTCTAAAATTATAGTTAAGATACTATTCTAGACGTGCATTAATGTGCATATTAACGTGCATAAAAGTCACATTCATCACTATATTAAGCTCCTGAACTGAAAATGGTGAACCTGAGTGGTATAAAAAAAATGACAGCCTCGATATCTAGATAAACCATCATTCAAATAATAATATTAGTTTAGTACTCGCTGAAGCTTATTCATGTAGAGCGAATTAGAAAGGGAAGCGTTCGTATTACATCTTTGGTGTGGCGAGGTGCCAATAACCACTCACTTAGAGTGTAAGGGTAATACTACAAACACGTCCGTTACGTAATAAAAATAAATAAATAAATATTCTACGACATTCTACACAGTGCTTTCTAGACCCAAAGTAAGCATAGGTAAACTAGCTTGTGTTATGGGTTTCAGACTGCGGATAAACATATTTATATACTTTGTCTTTAGTAAATACATACATATTATGCATAGAAACACCCAGACCAATGCAAATAGACATATTCATGCATACAAATATTTGCACTGAGCGCTACCACTACACCACAGAGGCCGTGGCATACGTGGCATCATAGCAGATTCACTCAATAAATAATCAATATTCTAGGACATAATACACAACGCCATCTAGAATGCGGATAATCATACTTAGATACATTTTTTTAGAAAATAAATACATATTATACATAGAAACACCCAAACCAATGCAAATAGACATATTAACAATGACCGGGAATCGAACCCACGACCTTTGACTTTGCAGTCTAATGCTCTAACCGCTACACCACAGAGGTCATCAGTAAATCAAAATATATCCGCAATTCTAATTTCTAGGTAAATCTGCGTACGTAACATTTGCAATTTAATTAGTAGCTGCTGTCACGTTTCTGCTTCCCACAGGAATCCCTTTCCGGAATAAAAGTATATGTGCTATTTCAGACTTAATTCCTTAATTACAGATGGTACAAATTGATACTGGAACTAGTGGCAAAACTGATCCATTAGTCGTTTTTTTGCGTGATTCAGGAACACACATCCATCTAGCCATCCATTTAAAATTTCTTAACAATAATAATAGTAAGATTTACACTATTCCCTACTAAAGAGTAAGAAAGTATAGTGAAAATGACATTATATAAATCGCGATATAATGCAGCTTTGGCTTTTACGGGAGCGAAAATCTGCTCCAGAGTCTCATCCGTTAATCAACAAGTTAGCAGAGGAGTTGGATCTTGGGTTATGTTAAATTACGATTCTGAATAATTATTTTTTATATATTATCTGTTTATATCTGTTTGTTCGCGATGGATGCAGAAACTACTAAACGGATTTAAATGCAGTTTTTTCTAATAAAAAGATCTTGGTCAGACTTAAAATCTGCGGTATGTTTGATTTCAATTGGTTGAGTAGAACAGGAGATATATAAAAAAACCGGCCAAGTGCGAGTCGGACTCGCCCGTGAAGGGTTCCGTATCAGCAAGTAAAATTTTTATATTTGAGTTGATTGAATCAAAGGGAAAGTGCGGTTTACGATTTATGACGTATTAAAAAAAAAACTACTTACTAGATCTCGTTCAGACCAATTATCGGTGGAAGTTTATATGGTAATGTACATCATATATATTTTTTTAGTTCTACATAACATAACATAACTTCACGCCTGTATCCCCGAAGGGGTAGGCAGAGGTGTATTACACACCCACGATTCGCCAGTTATGTTTAGGTCCCTATGTAATAGGGGGCGAGCCTATTGCCATCTACCGGGCACATTACTAAGCGAGCGATAATCAACTTTTTTAATACACACACTACGAAAAGTCAGAGGTGTGTGCCCGCGGTGACTGGGGATCGAACTCGAGACCTCGTCTCGGCAGTCCGTTACGTACACCACTAGGCTATCGCCGCTATTAGTTCTATCATTATCTTATTTTAGAAGTTACATGGAGACACACCTTTTACCACTTTGGCAGTGTCTCTCGCGCAAACTATTCAGTTTAGAAAAAAATTGAATTAGAAACCTCAATATCATTTTTGAAGACCTATCCATAGATACTCCACACGTATGGGTATGATGAAAAAAAAAATTTTTGAGTTTCAGTTCTAAGTATGGGGAGCCCCACTACCCATACTTAGAACTGAAACTAAAAAAAAATTTTACCCCCATATTGCTTTTTTTCTATTTTTGCGTGAAAATCCGAATCCTGCTCACAGAATACATCTACTTGCCAAGTTTCAACAGCATAGTTCTTATAGTTTCGGAAAAAAGTGACTGTGACATACGGACGGGCAGACAGACAGGCATGACGAATCTATAAGGGTTCCGTTTTTGCCCTTTGGCAACGGAACCCTAAAAAGAAATATAATAAAAGTCCTGGTTATCCGGTCAAATTTTGTGCTTCGCTTGGATATCGCGCACCTGCCGAAGTTTTAATCCCATATAAATTTTGTTAAAGTCAATGACAAATGTAGGTTGTACATGATATATATGTAGAATGAAAAAAAAGCTCTCGACCCCGTGGTCGGGGAATAACATAAATTTTATTTATAAGTACCAAAACAACCCCGGGGCCAACAAGCCAACATCACCTGCAAGGCAGCACACCTGCTGATTAGCGGACGAAGTTCTGGCGCAGGCTTTCCTCACAGGTTTGAGAGTTCAGACGGGAGTACGCTACCGGAAAAGTAGCGTTAGAAGCGTCAGTAGCTTAGTGGTTAAGGAGTCGACCCTACGATCGAGAGGTCCCGGGTTCGAATCCTGGCCATTACACTACTGACGTGAACCCACTCCTAACACAAGCAATTTAGCTTAGCTGGAGGGGTAAGGGGGAATATTAGTAAAATCAAATCAAGATAAAAAGTGGGAGAGCGGAGCCCGGGACCCTAATAACAAGCTTTTGATACATAACCGGGACTAATGCTGTCATGATGATGATGAATGATAAGAAATATCAGCTTCGGTCGGTTCATTTTTTTGCGACGTTTTCTAAAAATGAAACCTAGCTAGGTCGATTTATTACTCCCGCAACCCCCTGTATACTAAATTTCATGAAAATGGTTGGATTTTTTTTATACCACTTAGGTGGCAGACAAGCACATGACCTACCTAATGGAAAGCGGTTATCGTGTCCTATAGACGTGTACAACACCTGTGTACAACAATCGTCACACTCGGATACAAAAATTGCTAGTTTAAAGGTATTAGATATACTCATATTGTGATAATATTATGTATCCTTGTTTCAGAAATGTGAAAATACACAATGGCATCTTCATACGTACCAGGGGGTGTACACGGACAGGCGGACAGCTTCCTTATGAAGGTCGATACCAAGACCTGAGGATGCTCTACCATCGCGGCAGTTCACGTTTATAAAATGGAGTTCACCTCTGTTTTACCTACCTATGTAAGTTGTTTATTATTGTTCTTTAAATACAGTATTAGATGTAGTTCGGACATGTAGAGACGACGGACGAAAGATTAACACAACTTAGGGTTGTTGAGAACAGTTTCCGTATTATTCTACGGGCATATCCATCAAATCGAAAACATATTAAAGAAAGGCTAGCTCAAGAGTACCCGCAACCAGCGAGCATGTATGAAAATGTATAAATCGTGTAACCTGTACACTAGGATCAACAGCAGTGACCCACAAATACATCGGGAAATCACTACTGAAAATCGCACTTGGATAGTATTCCGTTTCGGTTTGTGAGTAGGATCTCCAGATATTAATCACGAATTATGTATAGATAAACGTAGTATATTATTGCTTCGGTGGTAGGTAATAAACTACTTAATTTCAAAAACTAATTAATACGTACATACATAGTACATAATCACGCCTCTTTCCCATTAGGGTGGGTAGAGACAATATCTTTCCACTTAATACGGTCGTGATATGTATGCCTTTCGCGCTGGTTGTGGGTAATATTGAACTCGAGCGCGTGGGCCACCGCCTCTTTCTGCGAGCTTGTAATGCTCGAGAAGGTGGCGGCGGAGCAAGCCTGGGGAGATTTAGAACTCTCCCGGCCCGCCGAGCCCGCAACATGCTCACCCCGTGGCGCAGGCAACTTAGACGCCGGAGATCGCTCAAAGACCTTCGTTCTCCATGAGCGCAGGCCGGGGGGTGGCAGCTGACGCTGTCTGTCACCCAAGCATAAGCAGGCCGGGGCGGCGGGGTGACAAGCGTCCCCCCTTTCTGGGGCAAGATGGGGACACCATGGTTCCCATTCCCGAAGCCATCTCGAAACCAGAAATGACCCTGCGTCACCCGGGATGCGAGGGAAATGCCTTATGGACACCTTACACCCCGGCGTCTGAAGATCCGAGACTGCGTGCTGTTTTAGTCGGTTTGAATCCGACATAAGAACCCCCGCTGATGGGCGGGTGGTATCAGGGGGAATTCAGCACGAAAATAAAAAATACCTGTAAAAATATTGATCTGATTTCTTTTTAAACTTCCTCTATCTGATATGATTAATCAGTAATGCATAGTAAATACAAGCTGTTTCTTTTAAATGTGTGATTGTACGAATATATGAACTTCTTAACATATCATGGCGTATACAAAACTCATATTCAATTAATAAACTACTTACCCCACCACTAATACACAAATATTAGTATCGTTACGTAAACGTAACGTAAATATTAGTTATACGTTAACTATGTTAAAGTTTAAGTGAAATCGCCGAAGTTTATCTTATTTAAGTTTGATCAGTTAGCGATGGAGGTATAGTAATTATTCTACCAAATTTTGGTTCGGGAATATCTCGATTGCCTTTCGATAATCACGCTGTCGTGGTTGAGTTTCCGGAAATTTTAAGGCTGGCATCTACTCTCTTGCCTTCAAGTACTTGTACGGATTAATATTATAGAGTTTGACATTTTGAACAAACTTTTGAAGTTTCACATAGGTTGTGATTAGCATTTAAATTCTTATTTATTTCTTCACATTGAACGAAATCAAATTAAGTATTTTAATTAATTATGCTTAACTTTGTAACCTGATTCCTAAAGGTTAAGAAAACTAAGTTACTATAGTTTTCTTACATACACATACATACACATAACTTCACGCCTGTATCCCCGAAGGGGTATGCAGATGTGTATTAAACACCCACGATTCGCCAGTTATGTTTAGGTCCCAATGTAATAGGGGGCGAGCCTATTGCCATCTACCGGGTACATTACTAAGCGAGTGACATTTATTAATACACACATAACTACGAAAAGTCAGAGGTGTGTGCCCGGGGCGACTGGGGATCGAACTCGAGACCTCGTCTTGGCAGTTCGTTACGTACGCCACTGGGCTATCGCCGCTTTTATATATAGTTTTCTTTCATTGAATAACTTAGGATTATACTTCTTTGCTATTAATCGTAACGTACCATGTTAAAAGAAACACGCTTAGTGCCACATCATATCACAACGTTAGTCCCGATTGAATTCAAAGTAATACTTTGGAGTCCGTACCCGCTCAACTGTATTTCTCTTGATTTGGTTTAGTACTTAACTGAACCGCAATGTATAAGACATTTTGAAATTTAAATTTTATTTTTAACGCCGTAACTACAGCGCTATCTATCATGTTCCACCACGATGTAGTACGTGTTATTTTGTTATCTATCTATCCCTAACGTGTTCGTTGCTTTTCAGCGGCCATAGTCACCGGAGACTAATGACTTTTTTTTTATATTTAGGACACGTCAATTTGACTTCACCTTGCCTGATGGTAAGCTGAAGGTAAAGTCTCAGGAAAGAGGGTCACCATTACATACACGTACCATGTTAATAATGGTGGCACTAAGCTTGACGGCCTCATTAGAAGAGGATTGTCGTCGCAGCACCGCGTGACACCCACCGGTCCCACTAGTGCTGCGACCACAATCCCCCTGCCCGGCTATGCACTTGCTGACCCCTGAACGCAATCAAACCGAAGTTGGATTACTATGTAGGGTTTTTCGCAATCGTGCACGGTGGTACCCACCCGGCCGAATTGTGTGACAAATTTGTGTCATCAAATTTCTACCACCAGTGACTTAAAAATAATAGTCATATTTTTATTTTTATTAAGCGTAGCGAGCCGAAGGCGAGCGAAGCTTCTTTGGTTTCAAAGTTGCATTTCAAACAAATGACCGATCTCGACCAAATTTGCCACGGTGATCAAGTAGACATTACTGAGTGTCGTAAGGGGTCGAATATCCTGATCGGTCTTACCATCGAGGAATAATCACCGAAAAACCAAATCAATGGAAAAAGTCGACCGGTCACGTTGACCTATTGTTGGATAGGCAAATCTCGTTACGCTTATGTTTGGGTTGATTGCGAAGCTGGTAACCGTCCTAGTTACTATACGCTTTTAGTATTACAACAACAAATAAATTTAACAAACATGTACACATCAATACTTGTGAACGTATAATGAAATTTATCAGCCAATCGAATGGTGAATGGTGTGTCACTTCGACGAATGCTTACTCTTAATAAACATTGAAATAAGTAAATTTAAATCCAATTTACGTACATCTGCATGTGCGTGGGAATAAATGTTTGTTGATTGCTTCTTACGACAAATACAATTAATATTTCCCTCACGTAAAACCTCTCATAAACATTCATTACTGTTATTACATAGCTGTCTTTTGGCCTGTGCAGACGAGGGATTTTTGTCTGCAAAGGACAAAAATCCCTGAATCTTGAATACACTATCCCTCGAGAACTTGTCATAGACTTAACGCACAGGGCGTACGATCATCTGTTGCTCAAGAACTTAGTTAAACTTACACTATGGAAGTAAATTGTTGTTTACATGAAGTATAAGTGAAGACGTTTCAAAAGCGAATACTAGGTGTTCAAGCGCCTACTCAAGCTGCCCCCGCAATAACATGATTTTTTATTTTCGGGAATAAAAAGAAGTCGCACGGTGCAAGGTCAGGGCTGTAAGGAGGGTGACCTAGGAGTTTAACCGGAGTGCTGTCCAGGAAGTCCCTCGTTTTAAGCGCGGTGTGTGCGGGCGCATTGTCATGGTGGAGTAGTATCCCGCGGAGCCCTGTGTTTGGTCGCTTGTAGCTCACTACAGAGAAAACTTCTGCCAAGCATTTGGTAGTGTACCATTCAGCGTTGATGCTTCTTTGATTTCGTAAAGGGATTGATAACAAGTAGCCAGACAAATTGAAAAAACTCGCGATCAAAATCTTCCCTCCGCTTCTAGATCGCTTCACTTTGGTAGGTGTTGATTCGTTTTGAAACACCCAAACCGTCGACTGGCGTTTTGTTTCTGGATCATACTGATAAATCCACGACTCATCACCTGTAATGATGTCATAAACACGCCGAGACGTGCCTGCTTCAAACTTGTTTATCATATCACGACACCATTCCACCCGGGCCTGCTTCTGAGCATCGGTGAGATTGTGCGGCACCCAGCGTGAAACTATCCTTCTCACACGAAGATGCACGTGTAGAATCTCGTGAAGGCTTCCCGATCCAATCTGAAGAATGTGCTGAATCTCTTGATATGTGACTCGTCTATTATCTTGGATTAAATTTTTCACTGCTAGCACGTTTTCTTCCGTAACAGCCGTCAAAGGGCGACCACTTCTTTCTTCATCCTCCAAAGTCAGTCGACCGCGCTTGAATTCGTTATACCAACGATACACGGTCGCCTTGGAAGGGCCTTCATCCATGAATGACATTTGAAGTCTATCGTACGATTCGTCTGGTTTCAGGCGACACTTGAAATCGTAGAAAATCATAGCGCGAAAATGTTCCCGACGCAGATCCATTTTTCAATGAGACACAATAATTGAAATTATCGTGCAAAAAATGCAGAGAGAAATTTTGAAATTGGAACGTACTTATTTTTACTCATAAATAATCATATTTTAGAAATAGATTATAACTGACCAGTCTCGCATATATAAAAACTTTTTTTCGCAATACTTTCTGAGTGGCCTGGTATATCGTTGTCATCGGTTGTTCAAGGGATTTACATATGCGGTAATATTTTCCATGCAGTTGAAAGTGAGCTATTTTGACTAAAGTCTCTCGTCTGTGCAGGCCATTTTTCTCGTTGTTAATAATTCATGTGATGGCCGACAGGTGGCGCTGTTAAACGACACGCCGGTAGAATACGAGGATGGAGATGACCCGGATGCTGTTACGTTGCTCTCTATATTGCTTGTTGGTAAGTTGTTATTCGATTATGAACTTTACACAGCATCTACTTATCTCGAGAGCACATAACCTTAATGAGAGAACACTTTGTGTAGATCGATTTATTAATGTAGTTGTATCTATTATTAAGAACATGTTAGTAACACGAGGACAATGTTGTAGGTTATACATTAGTAAATAATAAAATTACATGTATATTACTAAACAGTAATCATTAAAGGTCTATCTATTTTTTGTTCTATTATATAAAAAAATAAAAACTAATCGATCAAGATCAGGGGTTTAAAATGAGTAGCAGACTACATTTAGTTACTATTTGCATTTCCTGTTAAAAAATACAAATCACCTTCCGAAGCACATGAAATGAGCAGAGAATACAGTATTCCTATATGCCTCAGCAAGATTTTTCAGGTCCAAGCAAACTGTAAAAGTACCCCTGTCGGCTTAAGGGCAAGGCTTTGGCGCAGGCTGTCCTTTGGGATGTTAGATATTTAAGTATAAAGCTAAGAAACACTAAACTCTAATTAAGAAAAAAGAGTTAGGGAACCCTGGGTTCCAAGCCTCCAGGGCTGTAAGTCTTTTAGCTACATTTTTAAATTTATTAATTTGAGAAAAACACCATCTTTAAATACGCAAGTTTACAAAAAACTGTATGTAGTATAACTACAAATGAGGATTTTATGAATAAAATAAATTATGGAGTAAATTGTTTTAAGTTGAATTATGTAAAGAAGTATAATTTGTAAAAAATACTATTCACTTTTTCTTATTTGCAACCGTCTAATCATTTAACATAAAAATAAATGCTCGGTAAATCCTCTATACGTAATTAACTCTATTCACAGTCATTTAAATACGTCTAGACTAGAGAAATAATGAGTAATTAGGTACTTGTTCAAGTGCTATTCGGCATCGCAGCATTCAGTAGAAGGTATTTAATGAGAAACGCGATTAACTTGTAAAGATGTATTTGATACTTTTCTTAATCTCTTCTCGTGCGATATAAATTTTAAACTTGCTTAGTTTATTTCAATTAAATTTTTAAGCATTTTGTATGCTTACTTTTTCTTATAGATTTAGTTCGGAGTCATCAAAAACAATGTTTCAAAATGACTGTAAAGTTATTCATTGTTTCCGTAGTTCGCAAGAATTACGGTAGATGGCTCCAGCGGCGCCTTAAGACGTATATAATATATTCGAGAATTTCGAATATCTGGGACGTGTCTAGATGGCTCAGCTGGTCAGACCGTTCCCCCTGTAAGGGTCTGGTCGCGGGTTCAAGTCCCGTCCTAGTTGCTTAGTTTAAATAAATAAGTACTTTTCATCATCATCTTAGCATTGTATCTGGTTGCATGTGAAGCTTGCACCTCCGAACTTACGCTTACCCCTTCCCTCCTTTATATGCGGCTTATACAGCTGTTATGGGAGTGGCTGCCATCTGACCTCCCAGCTCCGAGATGAATCCTCTACCAGAGCCTCATCCGTTAATCAGCAGAGGCACTGGCCGGTAGGTAAGGCCCTTTTTGTGTGATATTTAATGCTTGCGATTAGTTTGCTTAGGTTAAACAAATTATACTTTGAGCCATTCCCTATATGGAAGTTATATCCGTAGCATCGTGCGTGACATGAAAGTATTTATAAGAGTGCATACGTAATTAGTCGTAGAGCCGGGTGCACTATGCATATGAAATACTCTGGGGCTCGATATTTCATGTTATAATAATGTTATATACAGCTTCGTAAGTTAAAAAGGAAAAATACTATAGCTGAAGTATATTTTCCATTTAATATCCATAGCAAGTTGTATTAAAAACTAGCTATTGCCTGCGGCTTCACCGCGTGGAATTCTGTTCCCGTTTCCGCGTCTCATGGGAACCTATGTCAGAAACAAGGAGTAGCCTATGTGTTATTCCAAATAATAATCTATCTCTGTACCGAATTTCAGCCAGATCCGTTCCGCCGTTTTTGTGTGAAAGTGTAACAAATATTTATAATTTAGGGGGGCTAGCTGACATTCCCCAGCGTAACACGGGAAATTTTTCGTAATAAAAAAACATTCTAGGTATAACCCATTGCAATGCTACCTACCAGATTCGAGCGGGAATCGAACCCAGGAAACTTAGCAGTGGAATGCTTTACCGATTTGAAAACCATAATTTTCCCACATATTGAACAACTTACACCGACTGCGCTTGAAATCAGCTTAACATCTCTTCTTTGCAACGTTTATACAGTACTCAGCCTTTAGGTTGGTAAGTCGGAAAAAAAGAGACCGGAAGATCGGTATTTTAGAGCATTCTCTTTGTCGTACATCGGACCGACAGTTGGATTTCTTTACAATAAAACTTTCAGCCTGCTGTGCGATAAAAAGAACGCTCTACAAAACCAAAGCAAGCCGATCTAAGCCGGCCTATCACTCTTCCTCCCGACACGCAACGTGTCAACCCAAGCGCTGGGTACCATACACACATTTGTACGTCAGATCAAAAGGAAACTCAGGTTCGTATGGTAGCCTTCGGGTGACGGATAGGGCTGCCCCTTACTTCAAACACTATATTTATTAGAATTTTTTTTTTCTTCCCAGCCTTTGTCTCTACTAGTTTGGGGACAATATTCAGTTTATCAGCAAAACGGTCGAATTTTAATTTTATGTCTGCCTGTACCGGCTATAAGTTAAGGTTAGCTTAGACCTATTATTGGAGGGGCCCATACACTCTATAATATTAGTAATAGCCGAATATTAGTTAGAAGTTTCATACTTTTATATGTCGGCAAATCGTTCGTTTTTATTATTTTAGCTTTTTATTAGCTTCACCTGTATGTTTGTATGTTTGTAACCGACTCCTTTGGGCGCGATTTTGACCCACTTTAAACGGCCAGATTTCGTTCAAACTTTGTAGATTTATCGAGGACCGACGACAATACACTAATTTGATAAAATTATAATAGAATAAAAAAGTGCCCTGCGTGGGCGAGTCAACGCCGGGATCTCGTTGCGGTCCTGGGCGTGGACGTTCTCTCGTTGGAGACCATGGTGAGGGCCGTGGTCTCCGACGGGAGCAAGTGGCACGCCGCCGCCTCTTTCTGCGAGCAGGTAATGCGCGCGAAAGAGACGGCGGAGAGGGAGCGGGAGAGAACCCTGCCCCCCGAGTTTCGCAGTCTGCGGCGAGGACGCCGCAGACTCATCTACGCCCGGGACTACCGACCTCCATGATCGGGGCCTGAGGACGGCAGTTGACCGACTCGCCGTCCTTACAGAAGCAGGCCGTGGCGGAGGCGTGTCGTGTGTGCCCTACACACGCCTACCAACTCACCGAAGCGGGATTAAACCCGACCCAACCAGGCGAGGCCGCTGTGGCGGCCAAAGTCCGCCGGCAACCCTGGGGTTATCCTTTCGAGGGCTTACCCGGGGTGCCCGGCGGTATCCGAAGGGATTTCCGCACGTAAAAAAAAAACCGACTCCTTTGGGCGCGATTTTGACCCACTTTAATCGGCCAGATTTCGTTCAAACTTTGTAGATTTATCAAGAACCGATGACAATACACTAATTTGATAAAATTAAAATAAAATAAAAAAGAAAAAAGTATAGTTTAAAAAAAACTAAAAAACACGCTTTTTTTAGAAAACCGAACTAAAAAAATAAAAAATAAGTTTTAATAAATTTAAATTAAGAATAGAGATAAAAATTTCAATAAATTTAAATTATTAATAGTGTAAATAAAAAAATGCATTTTATTTTAAAAAAAGCGTGGGGTGCTTTTTAAGATATTATCAAAATGATAATCACTCTACTCATGTCTGTCAATAAAATATTTATATCTATTGACCCATGCACCCCACGCTATTTTAAAAATGAAATACATTAGTTTATTTACACTATTATTAATTTATATTTATTGAAATTTTTAACACTATTCTTAATTTAAATTTATTAAAACTTATTTTCTATTTTTTTAGTTCGGTTTTCTATCAAAAGCGTGTTTTTTAGTTTTTTTAAACTATTATTTTAGGTTTGCTGTTTGAGGTACAAAGTTAGCGTTTTTGATGGCAAGCTGCCTGGCTCAGTACAATTACTGACACAGTATAAGTACTGGTTCAGTACAATTTTAAACAATATAAATATTTATTTAGTTGATCGACAGACAACCCTGGGACAGTTTTTTTCCTCTCCCCTCTTTTAATATACAAGACAACGGTCAATACATGTTACGTAAATAACTTAACATCATCATCCCACGATTTTATTTCAGTAAACATTTCTTATTCTGAAATTAAAATTGGGTACGCTGTCAGGAACAGAATACACGAAAATTTTCCTTAACTTGTTTTATAGCCACCATAATATCTCTAAGAATTTAGCGATTTTTCCTTCAACCTAAGATCAAGGAAATTACATAACACATACACCGCTATCTCCTCCAAGTGGCAAATATTTCTACTCTATTCCGCTTCGCTCGTTGCTAAGCGGTTCAATTTCCTGTGCTTAACTGACTGTTACAGGTATGTTGCGATCTAAATATCATATATCTGGAATGTATGAAGAATATCTGCGAGTATTTGGCAGTAGCCATTTAGTTAGATATATACTAGATAGTTAGAGTTTCAGAGAACAGTGTTAGATAAAGAAATTTTAAGTTTAAGTCACAATGATAATAACTCTTAATAAAAAAAATAGAGAAAAAGGCACTCTTTATGCACTCGCATAAAGAATACCATCAATGGTAAGTCAAAGGGGGGCCCAACCAACCTTCATGGCTCAAGCCAGCCTAACTTGCGAGCCGTTACACCGGACTTTCCTCTCGAGGTTGGAGGGACGAAAGTCGTTCTAGTAACATTCAAAATAAGCCACACCAGGAGTACATTCAAGTACATTTCTCGCTCATGCTGTGAAATGATCTCCCTGATGTGGTTTTTCCAAACGACTACAATAATTCAAGGCGAGCATTAGAATTATTATTAGCGCGAGTGTGTCGCCCCTGGTGCTGCACACGCCCATAGGTCTGCCACCCAAGTGGTATAAAAAAGCAAAGTCTTACGGACATTACCTTTCATCATCATCAACCTATTCTAGTCCACTGCTGGACATAGGTCTCCCCTAATGAGCGCCATAGCGCCCTGTATTCAGATTGCCGCATCCAGCATCTGTCCGCTGTCTTTCGCAGATCGTCATCCCACCGTCCTACACTACGTTAAAAATCAAAAATTCAGAACCTTGATCAAAATCGAACTCCTGACGGAGTCAGATGAACATTTATTAGACCACCATTCGTACTGCTTTGCCCGTATTTCATCATTCTTAACGTTATCTCTCTCTTACATTATTTCCTCTTTTCAGGTATATTCCTCTCGCTGCTCATCTTTTTGAGCATAGCGGGGAACATACTAGTCTGCATAGCTATATACACGGACCGCGGGTTGCGTCGGATCGGCAACCTATTCTTGGCATCGTTAGCAATTGCTGACATGCTCGTCGCTGCAGCCGTGATGACTTTTGCTGGAGTGAATGATTTGCTTGGGTGAGAATTTTTGCCATTTATAATTTAGTTCAATTAAATTTTTCAGCATTTTGTACGCTTACTTTTTCTAAAGATAGATTGGATTTATAATTTAGTTTTAAAAATTATATACATGCATACATATACTCACACCTTTTTCCCTCCGGGGTAGGCAGAGACAACAGCCCACCATCTGCTTCTGTCCTTACATACTTCACGAGCTTCCTTCACTGTCATTAAACCTTTCATGCAAGCCCGCCGGTTTCGAGTGCTTTTGATCTGCCCTTTTATCAATACCTCATTAATTTGATCAGTGTTATATCCTGCGAGGTCGGCCCCGGCTTGCCTGCCCACTTACATCGGCCTTACATACTTGATGTGTCATTTGCTCAGTATTCATTCGTTCCAAGTGCCCAAACCACCTTACCATACCCTTTTCAATTCTTGTAACAACATTCTCTTTCAGACCACACCATTCTCGTATATCTGTATTCCTCTTCCTATTAGCCAACCTTACTCCACACATACTACGCAATAACCGCATCTCCACTGCATTCACTCTACTTTCATGATTTTTTCTGCCATACCCAACTTTCACTTCCATGCATTAATGTGGGGACTAGCACACCGTTATGAATCGCCAGTCGTGCCTTCTTCGGCACTGACTGACCACTCATGAAGGAGTATAGCGCACCATTCACGCTATTTCCAGCAGTCACTCTCCTTTCAATATCTCCATCGTATCTTCCATCCCTTGTGAACAAACTACCCATGTAACAAACTCTGACTCTTGTTCTACATATTAACCTTCAATCATAACATTGCATTCAGTTATTTCTTGCTGCCTGTCAAAAACCATAACTTTCGTCTTTCTTGCATTCACTTTCATACCTCTCGCTTTAAAGGCCGCATTCATGCTGTTCACCATTTTCTGCAACTCCTGCGCCGATGATGCAAGTATAACTTGGTCGTCGGCGTATAGGAGGCACTTAACATGCAGGTCTCCCATCTTTATTCCATATTCACTCCCTTTCAAATCACTCATACAGCTAGCCATGAAAATATTGAACAACCAAGGCGAAGCTACACATCTTTGCCTGGTACCTTTAGAGATGTCAAACCAGTCTGTGTAGGCACCATTAATCCTAACACAGGCTTTGGAGCCCTTGTACAATGACTTCAGAGCCCGTATTAAGTTGCCATCCACCCCATACATGGATAGTACCTTCCACAACGTATTCCTGTTCACCTTGTCATACGTCAGAAAGTGTTTTGCGCATTCGTAGACTTGGAAAACAAGTCCACCAATGCGCAAAACACTTTCTGGTTTCTGACCAGGTATTTCTCCACAACGCAGCGCAAGGAAAAGACTTGATCCGTACATCCCATTCCCTTTCGAAATCCCGCTTGCACATTCCAAATCTTATCATTAGTCATGCGTACTACCCTACCAATCAAAATTTTGGCATACAATTTCCCAACCACAGTTAGAAGGCTGATGCCGCGATGATTATGGCAGTCCTGCTTCGAGCCTTTACCTTTATAAATTGGGACAATCACCGCCTTCGTCCAGTCTTCTGGGACCTATACTTGTCTCCAACAAAGGTTAATTAGGTGATGCAACATTCCTGCTACTAATCCCTCACCAGCCCTCAACATTTCCATCGTCACTCTATCATAATCAGCAGATTTTCCCAACTTCATATGTTTTAATGCCAGCGAACCTATCCTTCCTTCGTCATACTCTATTTCATCAACACTACGCTCATACAGACTTTCAAAATATCTCTTCCAACGGAGTTACGGACTGAATTTAGACAGTACAATATTTCGACATGTAGCGAACTTCGAAAACACATATATCGACAAGTCATTGCTTCGACAGACAACTATTAGACAATACACACTTTCGAATTACCAATACTTCGACAGACGATTATTCGACAGACAATACTTAGACAAAACACATCTTCGAATGACCACTAGTTTGACAGATTTTTTTAACATTCTCCCAATATACCTAATAATTCTCTGAAATGTATTAAAAAATGTGCCCTACCTAATTAAATATGTACCCAATCAATTGAAAAATCACTTCCGTTCACATCACTCGGTTGGGGTCACAGTTCTAACCTAACCTAACCCACTTTACTTATTTTAAGAATATAATTTTAAAAATCTTTCGAAGCAGTGGTCATTCGAAGATGTATCTTGTCTAAGTATTGTCTGTCGAATAATCGTCTGTCGAAGTAGTGGTAATTCGAAGGTGTATGTTGTCTAATAATTGTCTGTCGAAGCAATGACTTGTCGATCTATGTGTTTTCGAAGTTCGCTACATGTTGAAGTATTGTACTGTCTAAATTCAGTCCGTAAATGCTTCCAACGACCTAACACAAATCTTTCCTCATTCACAATTTCTCCATTATATACAAAAATTATATACAATTAATAATTCTAATCGATTCTAATTCTATTCTAAAAACAATACGAAGTTATTAGGTATTTACTTTAGAAGAATAAAATTAATGAAATGTACATAAAATTCTGAACTCAAAAGCAATTTACGAGTACATAAAGTCATCAACGTGCATGACGATAAAACAAAATGTTTTTTTTATAAAATTCGGCATATAGGCTACTTATAGTAAGTGGCAATCGGTGCCTAAAAACAAACGTAATACCAGACCTATACCCCTTAACATGCAAGGAGCTCTGATTACTTTACACACTATTAGGAACAACAGTAATTGTTTAACCGCGGTCTTCTGTAGGGCGGCGCGGTGGTTGGAATTCCCCAATAGGGTGACTCAAAATTCTACGGGAAATCCCATAATACTCTTACCCATAACCCCGAGTTTTATCTCTTGTATATTTATTTCTAGGGACCATCTATGTCCAGTCTGGTCCAGTATGACCAGTCATGTCTTTCTTTTATACGAATGTTTATTTTAAAAAAATCTTGTTAATTTATCATATCATCTAATGTCATCAGCATTTTTATAATTCGATACATAAGCATATATATATATAAGCATAATAAGCATTAATAGCATAACTGGCGAATCGTGGATGTGTAATATACCTCTGCCTACCCCTTAGGGGATACAGGCGTGAAATGGTTTTATGTTATTATTCATTCTTATTAGGCGTTGAATTACTGTAGATACTATAAACTTATGTTAATTTCTTTTCTTTCAGTTATTGGGTATTCGGTGAACAATTCTGCGACACTTGGGTGGCATGTGACGTCATGTGTTCTACAGCATCCATACTGAACCTATGCGCCATCTCGCTTGACAGATATATACATATTAAGGATCCTTTGAGGTAAGCTCAAATTTAAATTATTATTTAAAGTATTTTTAACTTTGAACTTGTAAAAGGTACTTTACCGTCTCTACCATGGCAAGTGTTCCAATGAGCTCTTCCAATTAGTTACACCCTCTCTTTATTATACAGAACAATACGTGCAAGGCTGAGGTATCACCTTCACACGGTGCTAACAATTTTAAGCAACATTTTAAGCGTCGGTAGCGTAGTGGTTAAGGAGTCGGCCCTACGATCGAGAAGTCCCGGGGTCGAATCCTGGCCACTACACTATCGACGTGAACCCACTCCTAACACAAGCAATTTAGCTTAGCTGGAGGGGTTAGAGGGAATATTAGTAATTTCGGTTACTAATATTCTTTTAAATAAAAAAATATAATCAAGAACCAAGCGGCTCGGCACCTCTTTTGCCACCCTATCAAAACTTGAAATGCTTTACCAGTACACATGTTTTCTTCTTCCTACAATCCCGGGTTCTTTAAACGGAGCGTGGAGAAGCATTTGATGAGGCCGTCAAGCTGAGGGCTTCCATTCCTAAAACTTCACCTTTAGCTTACCATTAGGTAGGGTAAAGTCATATTAACATGAACACTATAAAAAAAAGTAATTTGAAAATTTTCAGACTATGTGAATATTTGGTAAGAACATGGTAAAAGTACTGTATAACCCATGCGCAACCTGTCGTTTGTCACTGTTTATTCTAATTTAATATAGTTATGAGACAAGAATACAAGGTGAAATCTAAAAAGATTATGATAGAGTCCATACTGGGCAAAAAACCAACTTGGCATTGGAAGCGTTTATTTGCACCAGGCGGCAGTTCCATTTACTACTTTGGCAGCATAAAAAAAAGATTCAGCATACAGAAGCAGCAAAAGTTTATAGTCTGAGAGCTGGCTACGAAAACGTGAACTGATAAGGTGTAGTAACGAATTATATATAACCTCTCCTTGGTAGCTTATAAGTACAGAGCGAGGCCCGTCAGAACTCTCTCCCGGGGCGGAAGGCGTGGGTGGGGCGGTCAAAGTCGTAAATTTTCAATAAGAAAAATATTATTTGGTGCAGTTCTGAATTAATTTTTTTTAACTGTAGGAATCTAGGAAAATTATTATCAGAAGTCTAGGTCGGGCCTTAAAGACTGTCAGAAGTGGACAAAGTTGTAAAGAAATTGTTTAAATTTAAACCACAAGGTGCAGTTCTGACAAATGCATTTTTAAAATATTTGTTACTTATCGAACCTGTATATAAATTGTCAGAAGTCTTAATAATGGCTAAGCACATAAAAAATTATGATATAGTCAGAAGTTGCTGAAGCGGCTATCGCGACGGAAAGCAACGTTTCGAATCTAGTTTTGAGTTAAAATTACAAGGTGTAGTTCTGACAATTCCATTTTTATATTATTTATAGCTTACCGAACCTGTGCATATATTGTCAGAAGGCTAAATAATGGCTAAGTACAGAAAAATTGATGATATGGCCAGAAGTTGCTGAAGCGGCTATCGCGATGAAAAGGAACGTTTCCAATCTAGTTTCAAAATTAAATAACAAGGTGCAGTTTTGGCTATTTATTGTTTTTATTATTTACACTGTTATTTCAATAAATATGCAATGACAAAAGGTTAAGCGAGGGAGATAAAAAAAATATAAAAACTGTGATGCCGAGTAATCGCTGACTTAGACGACGAACTTTAAAAAAATAATTCGTACTCAAAATGGAGTCTCCGGTGTTTTCAATGCATTGTACTTGGAAATGTATTTTTTTGGCACCGCTAAAAAATCCTTACAGCACCTCGAATGATAGCCATACATCTCTGTCACACTATCTGGCAATTTAACGTTGTTATATTTCAATTGTAAACGGACACGAATAGCTAATATTTCATGACACTTTTTTAACTTTTCTTCAGTTAATAAAATAATTTTATGACTGATCTGATCTGATCTGAGCCATTTTGTGCATTCACCACCGTGCGCGATTGCGAAAAACCCTCCATAGTAGTAGAAATTTGATGATACAAATTTGTCACAAAATTCACCGTGCACGATTGCGAAAAGCCTTCCATAGTAATCCAATTTCGGTTTGATTGCGTTCAGGGGTCAGCAAGTGCATAGCCGGGCAGGGGGATTTTGGTCGCAGCACTAGTGGGACCGGTAATCGTTGGTGTCACGCGGTGCTGCGACGACAATCCTCTTTTGATGCGGCCGTCAAGCTGAGTGCCACCATTGTTAACACAAAATGACTCAGAGGTCATTTTTCACTTTTATAGAAATTCGCTCGAAAATCTTTCACTGACAAACGATGTGTATGGAACAACGTCTATACTCGGACAGGCGCTTATCTCCTATTTGAATTCTAACGGTCAACGCCCCTAAATGAGAGGTCTTATATACATATAATTATGTATATATAGGTACACATCTACCGTCGAAATCCGTGTACCTGCCTCCTGTGTTGACAAAAGAGGGTCTAAACACATTCATCTGAAGCTACCTACTTCGTCTCGAGTTTGCTGTATATATATCTTAGATGGTTTCGAGGATTTCAATACTCTCGGCAAAACTTATCGATTTTATTTCATTTTTCATATTATTTATTTACTTTCTATAATTTTTTTGAGTCGAACTATTTTTTTAAAGTTCATCGTCTAATTCAGTGATTACTCGGCATCACAGTTTTTATATTTTTTTTTTATCTCCCTCACTTAACCTTTTGTCATTGCATATTTATTGAAATAACAGTGTAAATAATAAAAACAATAAATAGCCAAAACTGCACCTTGTTATTTAAATTTGAAGCTAGATTGGAAACGTTCCTTTTCATCGCGATATCCGCTTCAGCAACTTTTTTTTTTTTTTTGATATTTAGGACACGTCAATTTGACTTCACCTCGCCTGATGGTAAGCTGAAGGTAAAGTCTCAGGAAAGAGGGGTCACCATTATATACACGTCCCATGTTAACAATGGTGGCACTCAGCTTGACGGCCTCATCAGAAGAGGATTGTCGTCGCAGCACCGCGTTCCACCCACCGGTCCCACTAGTGCTGCGACCACAATCCCCCTGCCCGGCTAACTTCTGGCCATATCATCAATTTTTCTGTACTTAGCCATTATTTAGCCTTCTGACAATATATGCACAGGTTCGGTAAGCTATAAATAATATAAAAATGCAATTGTCAGAACTGCACCTTGTTATTTTAACTCAAAACTAGATTCGAAACGTTGCTTTCCGTCGCGATAGCCGCTTCAGCAACTTCTTTTTTTTTTACGATATTTTTAGCTTTTATCTCTCATTATATTTTGACCACCAGCAGTATTTTATGGAGCAGAAACTTCTGACTATATCATAATTTTTTATGTACTTAGCCATTATTAAGACTTCTGACAATTTATATACAGGTTCAATAAGCAACTAATAATTTAAAAATGTATTTGTCAGAACTGCACCTTGTAGTTTAAATTTAAACAATTTCTTTACAACTTTGTCGACTTCTGACAGTCTTTAAGCCCCGACCTAGATTTCTGACAATAATTTTCCTAGATTCCTACAGTTAAAAACTATAACTGTACCAATTTTCAGAACTGCACCTAATAATTTTTTTCTTATTGAAAATTTACGACTTTGACCGCCCACGCCTTCCGCCCCGGGAGAGTTCTGATGGGCTTCGCTCTGTACTTATACGCTACCAAGGAGAGGTTATATATATAATTCGTTACTACACCTTATCAGTTCACGTTTTCGGAGCCAGCTCTTAGACTATTATATTCTTAACCGGAGAATAGAATATAAATAATGTGAATATAAACACCTGTCTACTATCGCTAACTACATGTCATCCGAAATAAATGATATATTAATTGAATTCCATTACACAATTTCCTGAATTTTTTTTCGTCGTTCTATACCTTTTTTTTTTTTTTTTATCGTGCGGAAATCCCTTCGGATACCCCCCCGCCGGCCAGCGGGAGCGGTTATGTCGGGCTTGCACCGACTAAAACCGCACGCCGTCTCGGGTCTTCAGACGCCGGGGTGTAAGGTTACCCATAGAGCATATCCCTCGCACCCCGGCTGACCCTGGGCCATCTCACCACTAACAGCATCGCTCATCCTGTCTCCTCTGAAAGCAGAGGAGTACGGAGAGCGATGTGTTCCCGCCACGTTGGGTATTGGCCGACGATCAATGCCAACCCTATGAAGGGGTGAAGGGGAAGCTATTGACCGCCGCCCAGGGTGTACCGGCCGCTCCGATTCCGTTCCCCCCGGACTGCAGCGGGATCGGAATCGGAGCGACACTCGAGGAGGTTACCCAACACACACCCCCGTCGTTCTATACCTAAATCTTCCAAACCTATTGTTCAGCTCGTTAATTTTTTTATGATGTCAATGAAATCAAAGGTTAATAAAATATGCTACAAAAGCTGATAAAGGTGAAATTATTTATGAAACGTGCAAGCACCAACCAAACTGTTACCGTATCACATTATGACAGTAAAATTGATTCGAAGCTAAAGACGGTACCAATAAATTTGGACCAATAAATGACGCTCATATAATTTCATTACCGTGACGTTCGGTTGAATGGCTGCTTGTGGTGTCCATTTTACGATATTTTTAGCTTTTATCTCTCATTATCTTCTGACCACCAGCAGTATTTTATGGAGCAGAAATAATTTTATATTTCTTTATATCGACAATCTGACCATCGTATGTTAAATATGATGTACATTTTCTTAGTTCTTCATTCAATTTCAGTTTTTGATGTAAGCTTGTATTAGTACATTTGTAAATAGTTCATCTGGCCTTATTTAAGCTTTTTGTCAAGAATTCTCTCAAATCAGAACCGGGTCACTGCAAAACTGGCATTTGGTAGCACGTAGTATTCAACTCTTACGTTTTTCGAATGGTATAAGATATTTTACATCGGCAGATATAAAACATTCTATTCTAGAGACATAATAATAACGGCTACGACCTCCGTCCTCCATGAGCGCAGGCCTGGGGGTGGCACTGGTAGGTGAGGCCGCCTATCACCCCAGTAGAAGCAGGCCGGGACGGCGGGGCGACTAGCGCCCCTCTCCCAAACCGGGGCAAGACGGGGATACCGTGGTTCCCAAACCCGAGGGGGGCATCTCGAAACCGGAGATGGCCCAGGGTCAGTCGGGGTGCGAGGGATATGCTCTATGGGCAACCTTATACCCCGGCGTCTTTACACCCGAGACGGCGTGCGGTTTTAGTCGGTTCATGCTAGACATAACAACCCCCGCTGGCCGGCGGGGGGGTATCCGAAGGTATTTCCGCACGAACAAAAAAAAGTACTCGTACATAAGACTATTGTAGCAATAGGATTGAACGTTACCCAACTTTTTTAACTGATGTACATATAATATATATTGTGGGAGCATAATGTATTAATGTGCTGAATTGCAGTATGCACTCATGTAAGTAGGTTGCAAGCGGGGACGGGTATTAGCTCGCCATCCGCAGTTTCGTGTGTACAATATAGACAGTATAATTGTCATATCAAGTGCTTTCATTTACCATTCTCCATAGAAGGTACCTAAAATATAATGACTTTTTTTGTAAACTAATGGTTACCGATTACCGAACCCTATAAACACTCGAAACGTAACACTTAAGTCTTGCAGAAACAACATCATGCAAGTGCTGACCTAATTTAATTTACCTTTTTTATATCAAAACTTAGTTAATTGTAATAATCCACATTAGAAATGGAACATTATTTATATTAGAAAATAATGGAAAATTTATTAACTGTTTATGAATTTCCAATTCTAGACGACAACTGTTTTTTATACTGTATTTGTAAATACTGTGGGTATGTGTTTAATTTTACTACTTAATTTAATTTATAAACACTTATTTAATTTTTAAAATAATTTTATGACTCACGAGTACGTTACTCAGATTTTTTGCAATATTTATTTCGGCCGATCGTTCGAGATTTGACTTTGAGTTTGGTGTTTAAACAGTGGCTTTATTATTATTAATAATGGTTATTTTATATTTAAGAGCGTTGAATTTCTAAAATTGATGTGAAAACAAACACAATAAGCCTTTATTACACTGTACAGTAAAAATACACAAATCCACGATGTTGTTTTAGACTGAAATTTCAAGAGACCAACTACAAACAAAAGTAAATTTGGAAAATGTTACATTTATTAAAAATAATGAGGTTATTCGAGTACATGGCACGCGCAAAGTTACAATAAAATAATATCCAATTAAGAACTCGAGCCTATTAAAGCGAGTTTTCACGGTGTACCTGGACAAAGCCTGAATTAAAAAAAAAACAATAATTCGGTATCGTTCTTATTCATGAGTATGCGTACGAATCCAAATAAGGAAATAAACAAAACATTAAGCAGAAACATGTCTCATAGCTCAAAACAGTTCGTATTTAATGACTTACAAGAGAGGACGAAAGTGATGGACAACTTCTTTTGTTATTTCTTATACACCAGTTCGTTTTCGGACACAATGGTACTACAGAAATATACATTTTGTGATGTTTTATGCGACACTGTTACGATTCTATTCTTAAATAGTATTAATTGTTTGTCGTGACATAAATGGCAAAATCCTAAAAAAATGACAATATTTGTCTTCTTTGCTTTTTATTTTTTCAGTCGTAATGTTAGGTACTATCGATCCTTGGGGTGCTTGGTTGGGGAGGGGTGCTTGGTTGGGGACCTCCACGCGGTGCACCCTGGGCAACGGAGACGGCAGCGCCTCTCTCCTAGGGTGGGAGAGACGCTGCCGCCTACGGCCAACTCCGACCGAGGCGAGGACGGCCCTGTTGAGGGCTGTTTGGAAGCTTTCCACGTGTCCCTCTGTATAGCAGATGGCACAGTGGAGAGCAAGTAAGGGGGCCATCTCGAAACCGGAGATGGCCCAGGGTCAGTCGGGGTGCGAGGGATATGCTCTATGGGTAACCTTACACCCCGGCGTCTTAAGACCCGAGACGGCGTGCGGTTTTAGTCGGTGCAAGCCCGACATAACCGCCCCCGCTGGCCGGCGGGGGGGTATCCGAAGGGATTTCCGCAAGAAAAAAAAAAAAAAAGGTACTATCGATCCTAAAATGGTGCTCTTTACCTTCAAGGCCTCAACTTGCCTCAAAATATTATATTTTCAAACCCCACTTTAAGATCCCTGAATTGTAGAAAGAAGATTTTAAAACACCGCTTATAAATTAAAAAAATCGTCCGCCTACTATAACTTCTGTAAGTCAAAGGAAAACGCAGAGAAATTTAGTAAGTCCATGGTTCACCGTGGCCCACGGATTCAATTAAATATTTAGAAACAATGTAATAGATTTTAATCATATTATAATAAATTACTTAATTAATATAAATATTAATTAATTCACAATTTAATTAATTTATTATTTATTTTTATGGATGCTTTTTTGAAGTGAAAACTTATTTAGGCGCGTTGAGCTCTTTTTCAACAACAAAAATCATGGAACTCGCGTCATCATCACGACATGCTTTATATTATATATTCAAAAATAGTTGGATGGATGGATGGTTGGATATGTATGATGACGATAAAAAAAATACACACGTAATTGTTCAAGTTTCCACTTCTGTCGGCATGTGGTGGTACAGGGCCAGATATGTGATCGTCTATATATATTTGAATCTATTTATAAGAGCTTGGTTGCTTCATTACAGGATAACTTCAGTGCTTATGAGTTTGAGGATAGTCTTTGTGGCAAGTGTACTTAATCCAATCACGTCTGATTATGCGAGTGTGCAATGTAGTGATGGTATTCCCAAAATAACAAGTCATATATTCACTTCAGCCTACTTTAAATGTACCTTTATCTCCACCCATGCTATAAACCCTCTATAAAAGATTCTGAAACAGTTAGCTTATTGCCAACATTAATACATCCAATGTCATAATAACCATAATATCATCCGAACGGGTGTTATAATGTTGTTTGAAATTTCATAATAACACTCCTTTCGCTTTTTCAATCTCTTCCGCGCAAAGGGTTACTCATCAGACAGCCAAATTCTTACCGCCCGATGTGTGGAATCTGTATGAGTTTCAAAAAAAGAACTGTCATTCACGCGCGTTTCATTGCACTACCACAACGGCGGCGGCGCGCCGTAAAAAAAATTAAAGCTCATTCGTTCGAATTCGAATTCCCGCTATTTTTCTTCGCTACTATTTTTGCAAATTGTTTTGTTTACTTACTATTTTATAGAGGACACATCATGGGTGTAGATAAAGTCTTGTATGCAACTGTATAATTAGGTATTAAAACACTCATGTGATACTATTCGTGTTTTAATACCCCTCATTATACCACAGTTGCATAAATAACTATTAGGTATTTACAAAAAAAAAGTTGTTAAGATCGCAAGAGTAACTTGTCTCGATTTAGTAATGTACTGAGGCAAATTAGGTCTAGTAAGTGCCCCAGCGCGCGTATATGACTGTTAATTGAGTCAATGGCGAAGCCATCTTTGCTGCCCAAATCACTCTGGCATTGACGGGGATTTCCTACGGCCTGGCTCAAGGCTTCCACGCATGGAATTATGGGGCTCGAATTCAACTCCGAAGCTGAGAAGCGGTTAAATCCACATGTCCGAGGACATGGATAATTATAAGGCGCACAAAGAACAGAGGTCGGAGTTGATTCGATAAGAGAGGAATGTGTGTATTTTGATGCCCAGATTTGCTAGTTAGCCGCCGACAACCTTTCCACAGTTCAATTCTGACCCAGAAGTGCGTTTTAAATTCAGGCCGATCTCAAGATCAGCTGTGGCATCGGATACACAATGAAGATCCTTTTATCGTGTAGATGTCCATTATGATCCCCCGCGAGGGAGCTTCACTCGGTCTGCGCCCTAGTGGTGTTAAAGTTCCACACTAGTTGCAAATTTTAATTCATATAAAATGTGCTATCCTTGACTATAAGCATTGAAATAACCACTATCTCACAATTTATTAAACAGACCAAATAAATCTAGTGTCCAGATTTTGTGGTAAGGTGCGACCATCGACTCAAAGTTAATTAAGCAATGTATGCTTGATATCAAATTAAAAAAAGAAAACTCTATGATCACTAAAACTATATAGTGTCTGAGTATAGTTTGAGCTATTACTTGAGTCTTAGATAGAACTGGCTTTGCTCAGTAAGGATCAGATAGTAGTTTGGCTTATCCAACTTTAAAATTCAATTGTAGAAATTCTAGTTTCGTGTATAGATTCGTAAAAATAGCTTAGGCGTGTACGATGGGGTTTTGCGGATGGAGCTTGTATTTGTACTTTATCTATAAGGTGATTCTCGTTCTGCGTGATTTTATGAACTGCATAATTATCATCCTTAAAAAACTCGGGATTTTTTTTTTAAATATTATACGACAAAGTACACAACGCCATCTAGACCCAAACTAAGCAGAGCTTGTCATATGGGTTCTAGAATGCGGATAAACATACTTAAATACTTTTTTTTTGTAAATAAATACATATCATACATATTAATTCTAGACCATTGAAATTACAGAAATATGAGATTAATAATTATTACGCCGCGGTAGCTTAGTGGTATGGGTAATGGACTGCTGAGACGAGGTCTCGGGTTCGATTCCAGGTTTTACCATGGCACACACCAATGACTTTTCGATGCTTTTCGAAGTTATGTGTGTATTTATCGCAGGCTTATAAGTGCCCGGTTAATGGCAATAGGCTCGCCACCTATTACATTGGGACCTAAACATAAACTGGCGAAATGTGGGTGCTAGCACCTCTGCCTACCCCTTCGGGGATATAGGCGTGAGTTTATGTTTTATGTTAATTATTTATTTTATAACCAAGTTATTCGAATCTGAGTTGATTATTTAGATTAGATATGACCGATTAAAGTCACATCTAACCGAGCTTTCTGTTCCTAGGCATTCATTTTATAAGGGAAAACGTAAGCTCAACCAAGAAACCCTTATATGCCGTATTACTTAATTCTAGCACAATTATTCACACAAGACTTAGATCTATTTATAACAAAGAGACATGCACAGTAAATTACACGGTTATTGTGTGTTTGATGAGATGTTATTTATTTGATGATTATACTCCAATCTAATCTAGGATAATCGGTCTGAACTTATGTCTGGCTATTGGCTCAGTACATAATGATATATTTATGTATATTTATATATATATATATATATATATATATGTATATATATATATATATACATAAATATATCATATATATATATATATATATATATATATATATATTGATTTTATTAATCTCATTTTAATAGTGACTTTACATACATGGTTTTGTTAGAACTAGAATAACATGATTATGTAATCGATTAATCATCATTTGTTACCAAGCACTTTATTTCGAGAAGACTCCTTATTGTCTTTGAATATTTATACACCTCATCTCACACAGACATGGTTTAAAACAGTTCATACACATTATGTACACATCTCCTTATAACTTTGTTCACTTGTCTATAGTTTACTGTATCTTTCATGAAACGTAAATGCTGATCATTTCAATATTTTTAAATAGGTGATGGTGTCGATTCTAATGGTATTTCTGCCATCCTCGTCTCTATCATTCGACGACATCTCTGTATTATCAGCACGATAATAATTATGGTAATTATTATAACACAAATGTAGGAAATCGTATTTCCCAATACACTCTATGTGTAGTCAATGGTACGTATTCCTTATCAGACATTATATCCATTGTCAAATAGCATATTTGTTTATGTTTAGCTACAATTGGCAGTTAGTTATATAACGCTGTGTACAAAGTTATGAATCACTAAAATAATTACAATAGGTTGTACTTTACCAAGTAATTGTTCAGCTGCAGCTTATTTTATCACACCCGCCTAACTCATACAGATTAAATTGATTTATTACTAGTCAAACTTTTATTTACTTTACAATAAAGCACTAATATCTAAATCAAGGTTGCATTAGCTAGTTCAAGACTTCTATCAGTTTCTTTCAGTGAGCCAACACGTACGAGTTCGCACTCTCGTGGTTGTAACCGTTATTTTTTTTATCTCTCTGTGACGTTCCTCGCAAGCGCAGCCAATTCACCCCCTCGCCTCTGATGCTGCATTCTGCAAAGCCAGTCAACTGTCCCTGATTAGTTTGTGTTTTAGCGTCGTTGTTTCTGATTGGTTCATATTTTAGCGTCGTTATTGTGTGCCTTCCCGCCACGGAATTGGCGGCAAGATCTTCACGATAATTTTTTGTGCGTGTTGATTTATGAGCTGTCAAATGTGCATTTTAAAACTCTTACAAAATGTCTCCCTTTCACAAATTTATGACTTTGCTAAGTGTTTAACATACATGAATTCCATAGAATTTCGTGATGCTAATGACTCTCAGTAATGTAAAACTCTGACATTTTAATATATTAACTTCGAATAAAAGTTAATTTATTGATCTTTAGTACTCATTTGAATTCTCGGTCAAGTTATTTTTTTTTCTTTATTTTATAGTTATTTATGAGGGTGACTGGCGTCTCTTTTGTTTCACGAGGCAGTGTGAGGTATGTTATCTAGACTCCTTAGCATTTATTTTATACAGATGTTTTCGGCGATGAGAGAAAAAAATAGGATTTATTTTGGCAACAAACATAATTATTTTTGAATTTTAAATACTGGCTAAATATCTCCAATAATTGGCCATCTCAGGCACTCCCAGAGTGCCACTCCTTTTTCTTTTGATAATGTTGTATTCGCTTTTTATTGTATTAAACAACAAATATAGTAGTAGTATAGTAGTATATCTTTTTATTGTACACCTAGAATAAGATAAAAATGAAATACAAATATTACATTATGATATACAATTGGCGGCCTTATCGCATTGTGGTAGCAACAAATATATTTACTGAAGATACTTAAGTTTAGCGTTTTCTTGATTTTGAAGTCAGAACGCGTCCTAAGGTACCTTTAGTAACATTCATGTAGACGAAAAATTATATTTTTCTTTGATCTTTTCATTGCCAAAAGGTCTCTGAAGTTGTTCAAATTAGTTGAAAATAAGAGGTATTTACTCAATTACTTATGCGGTACGGGATTCCAATTGTTTACTATAAAATTACTACATCATATTATGCCAATTTACGCCTTTTTACATCCAGTCAAGCCACCGCCAAGTCCACGCGTCTCAAGTGGTACTGATCTGCCTTTTTAGAGTGCCGTACCCAAAGTCACCAGGCTGAATCTCACGAACCGTGATAGCTAGACGGTTGAAATTTTCACAGTTGATGTATTTCTAATGCGGCTATAACAGCAAATACTTTAATCAAAATAAAATAAATATTTAAAGGGACTCCCATACAATAAACGTGTTTTTTTTTGTCGGTTTTTACCCCTTATTAATAACGGCAACAACAAGACGCTAAAATATTCACAGAATATTTAGGTATATTTTTTTGCTGTTTTCTGCTCGATATTAATAACGGCAACAGGTAGACACTTGAATTTGACAATCATCACCAACTTTTTTTTTCTTAAACTAAATCACCATAAAAAAAATAAAAGAATTTCAATGTAATAAATAATTACACCACGCCTGCCAACTCACCGACGCGGGATGAAACCCGACCCCACCAGGCGAGGCCGCAGTGGCGGCCAAGGTCCGCCGGTAACCCTGGGGTTATCCTTTCGAGGGCTTACCCGGGGTGCCCGGCAATGGACACTTGGGGAGGACACCGTGTGGTTTTAGTCGGTCCGATTCCGACACGCCCACCCCATCGTCGGCACCGATGGGGTGAAGTCCGTGGGGGTCTCCACAAGCTAAAAAAAAAACCAGCTGTGCCCCGCGCGGTTTTGCCCGTATCATACTTCGCTCCCGTGGCACCCATTTTTCCCTTACATGCCCGTGATTTATTAGTTCTTCAATCATTTGTAGAAATTTGCCCAATTTGTTTACATTTATGATTACTGCTCCGCACTTCTGAGTAGTAGCATGATGATATATAGATAAATTGACCTTCCTGGATAAATTGACTTGCCAACCCAAAAACATTTTTTCAATCCAAATTCCTGAGATTAGCGTTTTGAAATTATTTTGAAATTTTATTATTGTTTTGAAATATTACCAAAAATAAACTCATTAAAATTAACAATGGTATTCACAAATTATAACCTCAGGCTACAATAAATTATTAATGAATTTAAAGAACAGGCATTTTGATAACTAAATCCTTTTTAGCAATCCTCTTCAGGGGAATTAATTCATTATTTATTAAACCGTCAACAGGTTCATCCATCGATTTTGGGTGCTCTACCTGACCGGTTCTTTTTTCAGACACTCACTAATTTGTTAAATATAATGTTTTTTGAGGCCCACGATGACCTATTTTTCTTCGTTGAATCAGCGTTGTATAGATACTTAATCTACCAGTCATTATTTGTACGAGTCCAAGCTACGTGATGGGCCCAGCTAGTTCGGGGATTACCCAAAACAAACACACAGAAAGACAGACAGACACAAGAAAAAAATATTAAAATAGTTTTTTTGGTATATGTCTTATCATGAGATAAGAACAGGCATGCAACGCAGCATTGCAAGTATGAACATACACTCGTATGCATTTGTTACAAAGGTATTATTTTTAAGCAGTACTGCGATTGTGGCTTTATTTCAAAAGAATCGTGTTGGCAACTTGTACACGCCCGTGTCGCCGGCGACTTGTGGCAACAAATCAGTGGCATGTCTGTGACTTGCGTTCGCGCTCATTTGTCCCCCAACATTTGAGCTATACTGACGTGTTCATTGATATAAATATATATTATACTACTATACTAAAGTTATTGTTGTCGAACCGCCGACAAAGTTTTCAACTTGAACGAGATGTGAAGTCGCCGACAAGAAAGTCAACAACTCATGTCGGCGGGTTTAGTGTGTAGACTCCTTTGCGTTACAAACAGACACTTTAATTTCTTTTATTTGTATACATGTATACTATGTATGTACCGATACATACATAGTATACATGTCTGAATGCTGTCGGAATGCCTGTGGTATTAAGTCCGCCTACGTACAGTCGGCATCGGTATTAGCTGAACACATTCCCCGTTTACCCACCTTAGCTATAAATTTTTACATAAAACAACATACAAAAATAGTAAAATGATATATTAGTCCTCTGAAGATAATAAAGCTAATTATTTATTGATTTATTTGAATGCAAAGATCATCCGTAAAGTTAGTGTTTAGCAACTTTTGAAGGCGACTGTACTGGTGCATAAAGTTCAATAAATAAATATATATTTGAAGGTGTTCGCGACACGAGTAATATCATTATATTGTTCCATAATAAAAGTAAACCAAGCTTTTGGTCTATCATTTATGATACATGCCAATGCATGCCTCGACTGCATAAAATTTCAGACCTAATCGTGGGAAGTAGACATATGTCACTTCAAATGCTGAACAGCGCTGATCCTACTAATATTATAAATGTGAAAGTTTGTAAAGATATTTGGATGTCTGGATGTTTGTTACTCAATTACGTCCTAACTGTTAAACGGATCTGGCTGAACAGTACAGAGATAGATTATAGCTTTTATTTCAGGAAGTTCCCATGAGTTGCGGGAACGGAATCAGAATTCCACTATGATTCCACCATGATTATCTCACTCATGGGAAGTTTAACTAGCAATTTTTCTCATAGTATCTAGTAGTTTGGGCCGAGCTGTTTCTGGTGAGACGTTGTATGAATGTAAATCAGCGTGCAAACTTTTATTGCGCGATGCAGTTGTTACAAAGTAGTTCGGCTTAATTTCACTAGATGACACTATATATTATGCCTAAATACGTTCAGCAATGAATCCGCAGTCATGAATTTAGTGAGCTTCAACATAGAAAAAAAAACAGTATCAGTCTGACAGAAACTATAACACCCTCTAATAAATGTTAATTAAGTATGTATTTAGTATAGAAAATGAAAATATTTTTTCCTAGATACGGTCGCTGGGTGACCCGCCGCGTAGCTGTCGTCACAATCGCCATGATCTGGCTCCTAGCTGGTCTAGTGAGCTTCCTTCCCATCTCCCTCGGTCTGCATAGGCCTGACGAAGAGGCTTTAGCTACACAGAAACCACCGAGGTACCCCACTTGCGCGCTAGTCCTTACACCGACGTACGCCGTGGTCTCCAGTTGCATATCCTTCATACTTCCTTGTATTGTGATGATAAGTATATACTGCAGGTGAGTGCTTGTGTATATATATCTAATCTTATGGTATATAATGTCTATACGAAACCGCTATAATTATTTCGAAGAAAAAATTATTTAGATAATTAATGGTTTTTACACAGAGAAAAAAATAACGATAATTTCTTAACCAAAACATTATTCAAATTAAGCTTGCATAAATTATATGTCATGTAACAAAGAACTTAGTTTTAAATGTCTCGAAATACGAAATAATAAAAAGATTAAGGTAACGCGGTAAAAGGTTATTTCTAACGAGCTCACGCTATGAGATTTACTGACACTTTATTTTTTTTACTTTTATCAAGGTAAAATCTTTAGTCAGTTCTATTATCTAGTCTGTGCCAAATAATGCAGAAGATGGTGTGAAAAGAAAGGATGGGAAGAAAAGGAATAACTGAGTTGATGACGTTTGACAGGAATTTATGGAAGAAATGACATGTTGCGCCGGTTCCAAATAATTTTCACACACGGAAGTGGCGTGTGAGATAGCACAAAATCGCAAAAAAGATAAGGAAAAGTTACGCATTTCTATAGTTTTTATCAATTTCGAAAATGACTCCGTTAAGTTGTGACAAAAGGCAGTAGTGTTTTTAGAAATAGTAGGTTGTGTCACTTTTAAACAAGAGCTACGTCTGCTTTAGGTGTAATAAAAGTAAAGATAACAAGCTAAAGAAAAGTTTATTATCAAGACAATGACCTTTATACCATAAACTCTTCTTTCAAGGGTTTCTAATATTAATTGTATTCATTTCAAACCTAATTTGAGAGGATCTGGGCCTTAGTCAATCTCGCTGACCTTGTACAGATTGACAGATTCACAAACCAAGACCTTTTATCTCTTATTTCTTCAAGAGATGATGATTCTTTTACAGTTAGACCAAGGACTCTTAAATTAATTGCCCGGAAACACAACCATCTAAAACATATTTCAAAATATTTACTCCTAAAGCAATTCTAAAACTCGTTAATGATGAATAAGAAATGTTATTGATTCTATAATGAAATTCAAATCAGTATTATATTATAAGTCACGTTGCTAGTCTCATTACGTCTCTCCACGTTTTAATTATCGCTGTCTACTATTATGTCAAATTAGGGTTTGATTAATCTTGATAGTAGCAATATTATAGAAACACGTATCAGGAAATTATTATTGGATCAGTAAATATCAACATTCTGATTCACTAATTTCCTGACTCTTGCATATTTCAACTTGGAATTATCTAAGTTTATTGGAAATATAATTAGCTTGTATTTTTTCTTTTTCTCACACTGATGTAGGGGTGTATGGGGTTCTATTAAAATTTTCAGGCTTAAGCCAACCTCACCGCTTTTACAACTTTTACACTTGCCGATCAACAGACGAAGCTATCTTTTCAGGGTCAGATCAGACGGCAATCACCCCATTTGAAGAAAATATAATTTAAACATAAAAAGTAAATCGAACCCGCATCGCTAAGCTGATGATAATGTTGTTTGAGGCCCATGGAGGAGGCCTCGGGCACTTTACAACAGCAAGAACCCTACGAATATGATAAATACTACTTCACTATACTAGCGGCACGCTATGATGGCCGTTTTGACACGTTAAAATAGTGATGTAAAATGTCAATTTAAAATAGAAAAAATCAAATGCGAGTCACATTTATAATTTTTAGATATTTAATTCATTTTATAAATTTCGAAAAACATAAATGCCATGTTGTGTCGTAAATTAGTACACTGCACCTCACAATTGACAATAAATTTAAAAAAAATTACTCCTTCAAACTTAGTATTTATTTTTATGAAACTAAGTTTGGCCATCATAGCGTGCCGCTAGTTTAAAGACTGTCACTCACAGAGCTTGATACGAAACATTGAATAGAAAAAAATACTATAATGACAGATATCACTTCATTCCACTGTTGCCAATGACGGTCCACGTCAACATGTTAGACCGACTATAATATACTTCCAAAAATCACGGGACCCAAGGAAAAGAGGTTCTAGTTCTTCTAGATCTCCCTTGACATCACAATTTAGTTCTTCATGAATAATTTAATCATCTAACCATTGAAAAACATTGTTTTCATTCTAAAGATTTCGATATGAAAATCTTATTCATCAAATTGAATGTTAGACATTAGATAGGGCACATCAAAAATCAACTCACACAATATATTTTTAAAGTTTCATGGATCGTTGGTTTCGTTTCCTGCGATTTAGTCTTGTTAAAACTTTTGAATGTGTCATTGTACAACATTTATTATTTACTTCAAGTTCAATATTTTGTTTTTTGGGTAAGGAAACTGTGATTCAAACATATTTCTATATAAAAAATTGCTGTCTAAACTTTGAGATCGTACGTATATATATATATATGTGTACCAGTAAACCTATTTTACACAGTGCAAGATCCCATCGCATGAGGTATAAAGTATTACGTTTACTTAATTCAGGATGACTCGACATAAGTGATGTTACTTCCATGGGTTTACCGAAGTGGTATTCACCACGCTGTGACGAGTGACACTAGCTATTCCTTGTTCTATTAGGGCCATAAGATGTTACTGACAAAAACATTGTAAATATTCACTTTCTACATGTGTGAACGATCTCAGGGTACAAGTGTCCAATTGGAACCAACTAAGCCCACAATAGTATTCCACATCCTGTATCTAAGTGTCCCTGGATATACGGTAGAATTCAGTTGCTTGATGAACAACAAGCCTGATTATCTCATCCCTGCATTCACGGCGAGCTTAGATCTTTGAGCCCTCTGACATCTACTGCGCCACCGCTGAAGAAAAGAGCTCCATTCGATTACGAAGTGCGTTAAATAAATTTCTAAAACGTGTAAATACACCAAATTCTGTCCGTTTAATAAATTAAAACATCATGTATCAAGTAAATGCTTGCGGCTGTACAAACTCGTATGGTAAAGCGTATTAATAAAGCCTAAACAGTTTGTTCGGTCCCACATAATTAGGACCGAAAAAACATAGGCTTAATATAATATTAAATCAATATTAATGAGGCTTATCGGCCACCAACCGGGCACTTTTGCCGATGCTAATGAAATCACTCCAAAAAGGATATGAAAAATATATTTGAATCATTTTAATGTAATGGGCTCACCAAAATGTGTAGTCACAACTTGACCTTTATTTAGTACGTGACTTCATACAAAGAAGAGGTTGTTTTGTTGAACTTATTAGAGAAACTGGCGACACAAAACTGTTTATTTCCTACGAATAAATTTTGTCGATTCGACGTCCTGAGTGCTGAATTCTTCCTATTTAAATTTATAAGAGAAAAGTGTACTGTAAATGTATGTAAATGTAACAGTCCAGGATTTAATTCCGTCGGAATTATCTACTAACTAAATTACCTGAATCGCTTAAGCAGGTGGTAAGGACCTGCTTAGTTTGTATATGTACCTATACATGATTATTCATTCGAACAGTACTGAATCTACGGCATAATGTTATTCTACACATACCTAGTTTACAGTGCTCTTTACTTAGCGGTGTTAATTTGGTTTAAATTATTTCCTGTCTGTTCAGACAATTTGCATTTAAACAACAAGCTAGTAACAAAATTGCCGTTTAGATGCAGTACTGATCTAGTTATTATTACTGCTTCAAAACTGTTAGCTGACAGTGCAGTAGACAGTCACTTCGCCCAACTGTTAGCACAGCACATCAAACACAAAAGAATCACCAAAAACATGTTCTAAGTTTGAAATTCTTTTACAGACTTTACTGCTACGCACAAAAACATGTGAAGTCCATACGTGCAGTGACTCGGACGGTACAAATGCCTGACAACCGTACGAAGTCGGTCCGGACCCGCGTCCACACTCACGTGCAGTCGTCGCCGTACCACGTGTCTGACCACAAGGCAGCCGTCACCGTAGGCATTATCATGGGAGTGTTCCTGCTATGCTGGGTACCATTCTTCTGTGTCAACATTGTGGCTGCGTTTTGTAAAACTTGTATACCGGGTGAGTGTCTAAAAAATATTTTTGAAATCAAAAGAAAATTTTTGCAAACACATAATATGAAATCAAGAATTGTGTGACTATTAAGAGAAAAAAGGAGGTGTAAACCTCTTTAGTATGAAAACTAGTGTCGCCAAACTTCCAACACCAATCTTATTGAAACAATGACGTGATTGGTTATAATTTTCAATATAAATGAAGCCTAACTAATAGTATAGAATAGATAATAGTAAATTTCAGCTACAAAGCATATACTGAGAGCAGGCGGTTTAACGACTTGAGTAACTGCGCCACACCCTTACCCCCTGCAAAGTGTCACATGTTTCTTCCATAGGGAAATTTAATTACAATATCGCCTCCTCTTTGTATATGCTCTGTGATGTCAGTTGGTAGCCAATCGTATTGCGAATTATACTTAACTTCTTCACAGCATTGTGGCACTTGTTTTCATATTTTATGGTTACAAGACAATTGTTATTAAACTCATTGTGTGAAGTTTAACATCGTGAGGAAACGTGCATATCTTTGAAATTGTCATAATGTTTGCGAAGTAATTTGTAAAGTATTTCTATCTGTACTTGGATAAAGTGATCTATGGCCTAACATCTCATATATCGAGAGAGGAGACGTGCCTAATAGTGATACAGTAAAAATAGAATCTATATTATAGAAATGGGTATAAATTTTATCATATGTTTACCTGTACCTATATCCCCACTTAGATCAACGGGCTCAATGCTAACATCACCTGCTTGCCGGTACACACCTTTTGATTGACGGACAAGTTCTGGCACAGACTTTCCTCCCGGCTTTGGGAGGTCAGACGTCAGTCGCTTCCTTTAAAGTTAATATAAGCTAGCCAAACCAGTGATTAAAAGAAAGAGGAGTAAGACGGCGGACCCAACCGAGATTGACACTGACGATAATAATCATCATCATAATCCTAGCAATTATCCCGATTGCATCCAAAGCTAGATAGAGCTCTAGAACTCTCCAACACTCTCTCCTGATGTGGTTAATTTTGGCTCATGCGGAAGCCACCATCTTACTTCCCAACTTCGAGATTAAAGCCTACACCAGGGTCTCATTCGTTGATCAGCAGGTGCATCGTTGTTGGTGAGGTAGGCTTGGGTCTCGATAATCTTTGTGGGGCTCCTAAAACACACTGGTGATGATGATGATGTTTATATATTATTATAAACATTATAAAATTTAATAATGTAAATAAAGTCGTTTAATTTTGAATACCACGGGACAATGGCTGTCGAATATTTTTTGTATGAAATTGTTATGTTAATTCTCAGTATGATCCATTCTTATTTAGAAGATATTGGATTTTCTTGCCAGACATTTTGATTGCTCTTTGGTGAAACGAAATGGAAATACCATTGACGTTGTTTTATACCTATAGTAGAATCAAAATAATGGCAATGAGCTAATGTTGTGTTCCTCAGGTTCAGCCGCTTTAACTTATAATAATTTTCCTATTCTATGATTCTTAACGTGATGTAATTTGACATTTTCTTCAGTTAACTACCTCAGATGGTCAATAACTTTCACGAGTTTAGTCATGATCATCATCGTCATTCTCGTAGCGAGGTTCCAGTTGCGTACAAAGTTTTCACTTTGGAGTCCGAGGTCCGCTTATTATGTTTCATTGGTCTGCGTCAGACTTGAGGTAGCTTAGGCCTCCAGGATGTTGTTAGAGCCCTGTACACACATCCAGAACCTATAAAGAAATTTGTAATATCTTGATTGAACATAAATGGCGAATGTATGGCGAATGTATGCTGGTATGTAATACACCTCTGCCTAACCCTTCGGGGATACAGGCGTGAAGTTATGTTATGAAGTTATGTTATGTTTTTGATTGAACCATCTTGTCCTTACTTTGTAATTAACAGGATGCGCTAATTATTATCATCAGCTGCTTGCCCTCTTCCCAAGCGTCGGTAGCTTAGTGGTTAAGGAGTCGACTTTACGATCGAGAAGTCCCAGGTTCGATTCCACACCTAACACAAGCAATTTAGCTTAGCTGGAGGGGTTAGAGGGAATATTAGTAATTTCGGTTACTAATATTCTTTAAAAAAATATATATTTGTAGTCTGTACAATATTCAGTCATTCACTATACATTCCTCAGCCACTCCCTTGCCATACCGTTTTTCATGCATTCTATTCTTCTATTCTTGGGCCTACAAATACTCCTAAACTAAAGCCCTCCACATTCATACTTTCCTTCATCCTCAGTCATTTCCCAGTTACATTGACAGTTTGTATTTTGGAGCCCAAGGTCCGCCTATTGTTTTTGATCCGAGCAACCGCTGTCTGACCTTTCAACCCTGAGAGGAATGCGTTTGCCATAGACTTATCAGTTATTTAGCAGATACACCGACTTGCAGGTGAGGTTGACTTGGGTCTTGGGTCATTGGTAGGGCCCTGTACCTCTATATTTATGCTTTGAACCCTGTTAATCTGCCAATGATTAAATCACAAACAAACAATAGCATAATTTATTCAATATAAAAAGGTTTTATTCCTCAGCCCCTTTAAAAAAATCTGAGCCGTGGTTTTCCTCCTCAATTACCCGACATTCTCATGTTAATTTATTCAAAATCGTGGTATAAAGACTTAAAGTAAGTATTTACTGTTTAACTCATTTTGAAAGCTATTGCACAGTTTATTCAAAAATATGAATTATTACAAAAAATGCATTTGAGAACCTTTCGCTCGCTAGGAAAATAATATATATATCGCGGATTAGTTGATAAATATTCAATGAATGGACTACGAGATACATCGATACAAAAATAATCATTTTTGGAACGTATGTGAGTTGTACTTGAGTCTTTTTAACAAATGAAGAAGTGACCACTAACACATACACACATGCGCAATAAAATTCTTTAAAATATTTTCATCACTGAACCGAAAATGTGAGGAATCATCAGTCAAAATTCCTCCTATGAATTCAAATTTGAAAGATATAAACACAATAATGTATAAGCTACGATGACGTAAGTTTTAAAATTTGGAAAAAAAAATAGTTGAAATTTAACATAACATTATGTTTCTATGAGCTTTCGTTTTTATAATATGATACCTACTCAAAATAGAGGGTTATGCTCAGATGGTATTGAGAGTAAAACGTCTGCTTTGTTCTACGTTTAAATAAGTTAACAATTTATTACGCACTCCTCGTTAAAAAATTAATTAGGTTTTAACTTAAACACTCATCTTCAAATTGACTTTATAAAGTCACGACAGTAAGTCAACCCGTCACACGAAAATAATTTAGTTAATGTTAATAAATTTTATATAGAACATGTACTTTGTCTGTATGTAAAGAGAATTAATTTAGACATGTTAACTTAGTAAACTGCAATTAAATTTGAACAATAATATCTACAAAAACAAGACCAATTGATTTTAACTGAAACCAATATCAACTTGTAACAAGACTTTTATTAAAAGCTTTATGTCTCGCTAGTTCCAATTACTGCATCAAATAAATGAAGAATGTGAAGCTTTATCTTCAATTCGCTGCAATTCGCAAGAACTAGAACTTTGAGAGACAATTCGATTTTCAAATGAAGTAAAGTATTTTGAAAGCAATAAGTGATGTAATTTGAATGAAATTTCGTAGACCCGATAATAATACGAATACAGTACATAATTTATTATTTCCAAAAAACATACATAACTTCACGCCTGTATCCCCGAAGGGGTAGGCAGAGGTGTATTACACACCCCACGATTCGCCAGTTATGTTAAGGTCCCAATGTAATAGAGGGCGAGCCTATTGCCATCTACCGGGCACATTATTAAGCGAGCGATAATTATCATTTATTAATGCACACATAACTACGAAAAGTCAGAGGTGTGTACCGGGGGCGACTGGGGATTGAACTTGAGACCTCGTCTCAGCAGTCCGTTACGTACGCCACTGGGCTATCGCCGCTTTTTTTTCAAAAAAAATCTTTTTATATTCAGAATCGTTCATTTCACATAACCCAATATTTTTTTAAATATCTCTGATGTACAGACACAACTATAATAGTAAAATATATTTATGAACTGTCACATCACTGTACGTTCACCTTCTCTCAGTATGAGGGGGTTTCTGCCATAGACCTCCTTGAAGATTGACCTTGGCAAACATCACAAACTAATTGTAAGTGTCAGTTTAAATGATTTCCTCAGGATGTTACACTTAAGTAACGCACAAATAAATAAGAATAAAATAAAATTTGAACCACTTGCGTGAAACGCCTATGCTACTACTAACAAGTTACTGTTCAACAGCTTCGGAAGCAAACGAGAAACTCGCCGAGATTATGATGATCTAACTACTCAATTATCATTGCTCAGTAAAGAACTATATACCATTATGTGTTCTTTTCATTTTTTTTTTGCAGATCTGGCCTTCAAGATCCTGACGTGGCTTGGATATTCAAACTCGGCCTTCAACCCAATAATATACTCAATATTCAACACTGAATTTAGGGAAGCTTTCAAGAAAATTCTTACATCGAAATACCCTCTGTGCTGCGGTTACCAAAGCGTGAGAGCTAACACCCCCACACGAAATGACAACTTCGTCACGGACTACGGAACTAAGACTCTTGTTGTTCGTCGGAGTGGGTCACTAGGTTTATCCGGAGTCGATCCAACTCCAAGATCTTCAGCTGAGTCAGTGCGACCTTTAAGGGAGTATCACATTTGACAAGAAGACGGTAGCAGCGACAACGGGTTGCTAGATAAAAGTGACGTGGTTTGAACGCCCGTTTACTAGTTTGGTATACCGCTGTAACCACAACGCATATAAAAGGCAGTAAGTTAACTGTAATATACAATGGACGTTAAAAAATGTATTGTCCGCTCATTCTAGGTGAACTAATTGAATTTAAAGTCACTCTTAATATAACAACGTATTGTCTTTTGTGTGATTGTGACACTTAAAGAAAAAAAATACGCAGAGATATTTTAACAGCGTAATAAGAGGAATATCCAATATAAGTATTATAAGCGTTTGTGCTTGATGCCAAGAAATTAGATCATTCTTAATAGATATTAATATAAACATTCATATATTTAAATAATTAAGTTAAAATGTTTCATATAACTGTGAGATTAAAATATGTATTTTAAATTAGGGATAAAAAATGAATACTAATGGAATTTAATGAAATTATGGCAAATAAAAAAAAAATGTGGAAACATGTTTCTGTAGTTTATTTTCCTTAATTAAAATCATTGGAACAAGGCCATGCAAACATGAATTCAAAAAATATTTTCCTGTTTACTTAACGAGTTGTCGCGTTAAAAAAGACGCATATTATCTAAAGATTTTTTTACACAATATTTTTAGAGATAAATATTTATTGTCATTATAAAATGGTTGAACGCAGTTAAAAATGCTTTTGTCGCTCAAAATATACTAGTTATAAATTTTTTGCTTTAATTTTACATTTCTGTTTTGCTTCTGAAACTGGAAATATATTTTTGTATATATGAGAATCTGTATTATTATATAATATATAAAACCTTTGTATAAAAATTTGGTTCCACTGCTATTTACTTAAAATTCCTGTGATACTTCTGTAAATAAAATATAGACATAAAGGTTTGTAAATATTACTTGGATAGTATAAAATACTAGTGTTGTAAAAATAACTTGATGTAACATGTTAGTAAGCACTAATCCATTTTGAAGAATTCAAAAACATCAAATCTTATACAATACTCGGCATTCTGGTTGGCACGTCGCCGCATCGGGAAGAAGAATAAGAGTCCGGATTATATCAGCTTGCTTCGGCTTTGTAAAGCGCTCTCTCTGTAGCACATCAGTGAGAGAGTTTAATAATAGTGTCGTAAACAGAGAATGAATATATACACGACACTAAAATAAAAAAAACTAACACATTCAATAGGTCACGGCCAATTTTGATGAATCGTCTTAAATTAGTCTCATAACCATAGAGCTAGATTTACCAATGGTCGGCATATAAAAACCAAAGTTTCCACTTTTCCTTTTAAAAATATACAGCTATGAAATTATAAATTGTAAACGCAGTAATAGTGAATTATATTTATAATAAAACAACTGAATTATGTACATTTACTTGTAAATGAGGCAGGATCAGAATCAGTGGGAATATTAATTATTGATAACTTGAAAAATTCATATTTATAAAATCGACGACGACCAGCCTTCCAGACAACCAACCACACCGTGTTTCTCGTCACATCTGCCTGTGTAGGTAGGGAACCAGCTATGCACTAAAGAGGACCTTCCTGAGAGCCCTACTGCCTCTAAATTATTATTGAAATGAGGTTTTATTACCTATATTATGGGTAATATTAACCAGACCTGAGCACAAGCGACGGCTGAAAAAGCAATAGCAGACCTATCAAAATAAGCTAAATTTTATTGAAGAAATTACTCCGCAAAGCCTTTCATATCCCACATCTGCTCATAGTTCACCGAATGATAATCAAATATTAAAAAAAAATAGTAAAATTCATAGCCTGGCAATACAAAAACACTAGGGCTACGCCCACCCCATCGTCGGCACCGATAGGGTGAAGCCTGAGGGGGTTATCACAAGTAAAAATAAAATAAAGGGCTATTCCTCTTTTGTATACGCTGATAACCAGTCTATAGTGCATTATCTGTCTACATTATCTTTTCTTTCTCCGTGGTTATTTAGGAATCAAACTGTCAATCAGATGTACAACCTCTCGCTCTACAAAACCGAAGTAAGTCGATCTTAACCGGACTGGCCGGACTCTCTCTCTTCGTCCTGACGTCCCAACCTAAGCGCCCGGACCTGTACAAAGCTATATAAACATATTTAAAAAAAAGTATAATTGGCAACAAAAATTATTTATTATATTATTTACAATAAATAATTCTAAAATAAACCCAAAACTCATTATTAACTATTTTTACTTAATTACAATAGGAAAATTATAATTAGTTTGATGTTCTAACCTCCAACTTGCCCGAAGAAAGGCATTTCTATCGAATTAATTGAAAACTGAACTTTAATTCCATAAGATAGCACTTGTAATACAAATAAACGCATAAAAGATTTTTTTTTATAAATGAAGGCGATATATAGTATCTAAAATAAGATTCCTAACGTTCAATTTTCTATGTAAATCATAATACAAATCTAAAGACTTCAAATTCTGATAAAATTAACCAATTAAAAATTTACGATCCTCTTGAACAAGACAGAGATGCTACTTTATAGATGAATTTCATAACAGACGTAATTCTTATGACTTTTATATCCAAAGAGTTTACACATCGAACTTGTCTTTATAATTGTTCATCAAAAATAAGGACAATATTTACAGTAATGTAGATCTTTTTTTTTTGATTAAGTTTATACTACAATATCGTAATCAACTCTAATCATATCATAATATAGTACATTTTACGAGTCGCAGTTAACAAAATGTAACTGTCGATGACGTGGTCACATATAAGGATCAAAGTGGACACCTTATTGATATGCATTGCTTCACCCATCGCAACTTAACTTTATATGCCCAGGCTTTTTGGCTTTTACACAAAATAAGGCTTGAAAAGGGTAAAATTATTTTTATTGTCAAAGAAAATGGAAAGTTCTTGCTATCTCGAATGAGGATTAGAGGACAATATCGAGGCCAGTTTACGTAACTTTTAATTTTTTCATTTTAAATAATAGTAATGACAGAAATAATTAAATATTAACCAATTTTATGCTCAGTATCTTAGTACACAGAATTTAATTAACCAAAACTAGCAGACTCGGCAAACTTCGCGAGACAAATAAAAAAAATATAAAAATCTAAGATCATGAAAATCGGTCCACCCATTCTTGAGTTATAAACGGTCATCAGTCATCACTGCACGTAGGCTCTATCTGAGACAATGGTGACATTAAACTATCTCTAAAATGTTTTTATTTGAATTCCGGAGCTTCATTTTATTTCGCATCGAATTAAATTTAATTTTAAAGATATGGCAGGTAATGTGAATTTTGATGTTGGACTTCATTGTTTACGATGATCTGATATGATTTAATAAAAACTTTAGTGACATTTAAGTCTGGTTTGGGGAGTAGAATTGACATACTTACTTCTACTATTAAAAGTAATTACGAGTACGCCTCTGTGTCTATAAAATATAATACGTGTACAAATCATGCAAACTGAAAAATAATAATTATCTGACCAAATCATTATCATTTTTAACTTTTTCTGATTGTTAAAATAAATACTTAAATACTTTTTTTGTCACGAATCCATCTTCAAGCACTAATGATATTGAGGGTAGTAAAACATAGTGGTTATTGTGTCCACTATACACGAGTGTAATCTTAACTGATCCTAGTACTTCCCCTTCCACTGAACAATACTTAAGCACCATGTATGCATATAGTAATACTATATAAAATGGGGAAAAGCGCTAATGAACTTTATTAGTTATAATTGTATAGCAATAATGACGGTATTATCGTAGAACATATCACGTATTAAAATAATGTAAATATTTGTGTATAACGTCATTAAACATAGTTAGTATACATTTTATTGATGAAATCAGATGTATTTAATACGATTGCTGTTGTGCTGCTGTAGTTTTCTACTTTAGATTTTGGGTCTGATGTAAGGTAAGTAATAACAATATATGTATTATATTATCTTTATTTTGCTGTCGGACTTGTTGGATGTGCAATTTTGGCTAGTTACGTTTAGTAAAAGTTACTGTAAATTATAAAATGATAGTAATAATGTTTCAATATTTTATTTTTATGGTCTCCTAACTTTGGGATGTAGTATGATTCATAGAATTAATCTAAATTAGCTCACATCATGATCTTAATATATAATGTAAAATTAAAAATATTATGGAATTTATCAATATAGCAAAATAACGAACTCTGAATACTGTAAACTTCAAAATATGTAATGAATTAGTTAAAACTGCATTAAAATTTTTAATTGTAAAATAATTATATGAAGTTGCTGCTGTATATATTTACATTATAAACACAGGGGAGAGTAACCAATACTGAACCGGCCCGTAACTGAACCAGACCACACCTGTATTTTTCAAGAGTGGTCCAATTTAAGCGCCGGTTCAATATTGGGTACTTTCCCCAACATACGTACATACATTCACGGTTTTTCTCTTCCATTTGCTTTTGACCTTACACCCCTCACGAGCTTTCTCTACTTTTATTTCATTTCTTTTGTACTGATCTGTTTTCATTTTATTTTAAGACATAACAGAACAGAGAATGTTTTATGAGTTCGATGTTACTCACACATATTTACCTCATTTTGATTTTTCATTCACTCAATCCCTAGTTATTTCTTCTACGTACCCAAAACACAGCACACTTATCCTACCTTTCATTTTTACCTATAAAGTTTATCAAACTAGAAATAACTTGCTGCTAAAACGTAATGAAAAATTGGAGTATGGTACCATACTGTAAGTCTGCAGGCCACTAGCTCTTATACCATAAGTATAATAGCATTTTAATCCATATTATTAAAGTGATATACAATTCAATGAAATTTTAAAGTAATTAGTATGCTATCTTTTCCAATAGATTTAGTTCGGAAAAAGCGAAAATCTAGGACAGGACTATAACTATCTTCCTAACTTGAGACCACCATTTTAACTTTGTTGACATCTGTAAAACAGGCAACATTCAGGACCACAAAGCTATAGCATGTGTAAGTTGCAACTCTGCATTTTAATTAAAACGGAAAACTACTGAACCCATTGACGTCCACTAGAGCTCATTCGATGTATTTTGAATCGAGAAAAAAACGTTTTTGACACTTTTTCACACTCGTGCTCGGTTCCCTTAAATATATCGATTTTCCCCTAAAATTGTCCACTTATTTCTTTTACCAAAAGTTAAAGAATAACAAAAATAAATCGCCACTTCCAATTATTTTCTCCAAAAATCTTCGTCGATCAGTCTATAATGAATATCATCAATGTTGAAATAGTGGCCTCAAGATTACCAGATTCGAGACTTGCTTTTTCATACTCTGCTTAGAGAACTCGTTTCAGTTGATAATTCTGTTTTTTTATATCATGCTCATGAAGCACCCCGAATAATATTTCTAAACAGTTTTATTTTCAGTATTTGTGTTTTTTTTTTTCAAGGGTGTTGTCAATTTTAACGGTGTAAATAATAAAAATATTGATTAAAAAATATAATATCAATATTTGAATTCCAGTTTTTAAATAGTTATTTTAAGATTATATACCATACCAAAAAAGTGTATTATTTTTGTTATCTAAAATGTATCGTCTTAATATTTGTGATTATTGTCTGCGGTTGACTTCCATTCAATATAAGAGCTTATATAAATCTATGTGAATTCGAATAGTTAATAATAATTATTATTAATAATAATAATTAAGTTAAGGTATTAAATATTAGTTCTCATCCATTGTTGTAAATAGTATTTTCTATGATCTTAATGTTTTCGGCGGCTTTGTTAGAGGCGCCCTAGAAGGGATAAAGCCAAAGCTGGTATTTGGTATAGTTAAGAATTTCTAGTCAGAAAATAAATCATATTGAAAATAAACAGTTCTCTTTTATTTTGACGAGATAAATAGATATCAGTCGCATTTTCAGCTTTGTTTACATGGAATAAGGTTGATATTTAATTAACACTTAAAAGTGCACAATAATTTTTTGGCCTGATCTGAATGGACCCTAAATGATAAGGTTAGTTAGTTAGGGTGATAAGGTTCCAACAGGAACCATACAGCCAATATAAAAGTGCCCTCAATACAGGTATAGGCTCATGTTCCATTTCGTGGCATAAAACATAGTGAACAACAGTAACTATTGTATAACATACAGAGCACGCCTGGTGTTTATATCCTATATACGTAACCTATACATATAATCTAATATCCTGATTGATTCATCAACGTAGAGCTGCTAGGGCTACAAACCTGAGGTTATAGTAGTTATTACCTGTTATGTTATAAGTATACACTTAGGAAAGGTTTTTTTTTTAAATTTCACCCCTAAGGCAGGGAAGTTGATGGAAGTTATATGGAAGTTGAAGTTCGTCATTTTCAAAGTAACAAACACGAAACTTTGTGTACTTATTTCTTATAAGAAAAAAAAGAGGAGGAATTAGGGGTTGAAATTCGTAATTTTTTAAGGAAAAAGCATACATATTAATGATGCTGAAATTTTGTGTGTGCGTTTGTTTGAGTAAGTTTTGAATGATTTTTTTATGAAATGGTACTGATAAACAAACAAAAAGCTATTCGAAGCCCACAACGGTACGCAAACAAAGCTGTCTACAGATTCAATTTCCTGTTGTCAATATAAAGGTTCATTACAGCCGCAGTATCAGATACGTTCTTCATTACGCATGACTTTCAGAATGAGAAAAGTAACTCCGAAAAGTAATAACTCCCAAATTATATCCGGAAGCGAGACTAATAAATGTTTTAATAAATAAACTGTTATATTAAAAACGTATATTGACTCTGAGGAATTAATTTAATGGATACTGATTTCATGAATTCGCTATGCAGAATATGTGCACGTACACTTTAGGGTTCCGTACCTCAAACGGTGAAATAGTGGTAACTATAGGATGACTTCGGTGTTCGGACGATGAGACGAACAGTGAAGTCAGACCGACATGTCTGTCTGTCACGACGTTTTTCTCAGCAACGCGTGAACGTTCGATCATTTGATCACATTTTATTTTCACGGGCAAAGTAACTCGGTTTACTTGAATTGATTGCAATTACCTTCATTGATGAAAGCTGCCCTGGGTTAATTTTTTGCAATTTTTCTTGCAAATAGCCTTAAATTATATTGTTGTAGTTAAAATAACAAACTTTGGAAATCCAATCTTGTACACTAAACTAAACTTTTTACTTTCTACATACTTTTTTTTAGGATCTAAATATTTTAGTTTATATAATTTTGTTTTTATTGTACAGATAGTTAATATTTTAAGTTCTGTCTATAATTAAATACTAGTATTTTGGTATTTTGTAAATGATTAGTCAACATTATGAAGAAATAGATGGAACATTATTTATTTAAACTTTTTTTATCAAATTCCGCTCCCGATTATTATTTTTAACTATTCTACTTAATCCAGAATCACCAAAGCATATTTTATAAATTTATTTCCAAGTTAGAAGTTTCACTTCATTCAGATATAATTTTCCATTTTATTTAATAAAGAATTCTTGTACATTTTATTAAAATGACTATGGGTGCTTTTTAATTAGTTTGGCTTTTGAAATTACGCTGAAGTACATTAAAGTCACACACAATGAACATGTATAAGTGACCGCATTTTTTTTGTTGAGTACCCCGCCTGATAGTTAGAAGGATAAAAATAAAATAAAATAAAAAAATAATTAAGTTCACCTCTACATATACTCTTGGATATATAAAGGAAGATAGTTTTTCGATTTAGTAACATTCTCATAACAATGTTATACATACATGTTATGTATTACATTTTATGATAATGTTACTAAAACTGAAAACAATTGTACACAGATCTGATTTAATTTACAACATTGTGAAACTTTTCATCAGTACCAAATTCTTTAAGAGACTGTATTCTAAGCCACTTTTAACAGAAAAATATAGCGAAGCATCAAAGAGGATTACCGTAACCGGGGCAGGCTGATAAAATACTTAACTTGCCTTGTATTTTTTGTCATTCGCCACACTTAGCGGGAAAATCAATAAAACCAAATTTTTAGAGTACTTTATTATTTTTGGCAATTCTTTAAATTTTGTTGCTTTATGTTAGTAGAATCAGTGTTTTTGTTTTTTTTTCTATACAAGTCAGAGTTAAGTTTGTACTTTCTTTTACCTTTTTAATAATTGTAGCTGTCACTGTATTATGTTACTTTTTAAATCTATTATTGTAGCAACATGATTGTTTGAAATAAATGTCAAATGCATTGATTTTTGTCACATAAGTCACAATGTAACTTATGTGACTATTCGCAAAATCGAAAACACATAACAGCCTACATATTTTTTGTTTTTCATTGTATGAACATTAACATTATTCAAATGTCTGGGTATTCCGACATAATACTTGGTAGTAAGTACATTGCCCGCCATCTTTTTTGCATGCGACAACCCTCGCGGGCTTCACCTCACCGGAGCTAACGATGTGGTGGGTATGTCTGACTCCAACCCGCCTAATAGTAAGCGATTTTTTATGGATATAACTGAATTTTCTCGAAACCCGCATGGAATTTAAGCGGAAGTACGTTATATGCTTACATTACAATCAGTACACGTCCCTTTTCTATGTTTATGGGCCACTAAGATAAACAAATAGGTTCTGCGGGTTTACGTCCTACGACCGCAAACCAAATCTTAAAACTGTTTTTATTTAAGGTTTTACTGACACGCAAGTAAAAGGTCACAAGGAAGTTAATACATTTCGTGCTGTTTTGCTGAAACAAAGTTATTTAAAAGGCCCTTTACATGAAACGAGCGTTTCTTTGACAATATTATGACCAAAAAAGCGGCCAAGTGCGAGTCGAACTCGCCCATGAAGTGTTCCGTAGCAGCAAGTCACATAATAATGCTTTTTTTTAAATATTATATTTGAGTTGATTGAATGAAAGGTAAATTACGATTTACGATTTATGACGTATTAAAGAAACCTACTAACTAATCTCGGAATTATATGATACTAGCTGTTGCACGTAGCTCCTGTTGCGTGGAATTCGTATCCCGTTCTCGCGACTAATGAAAACCTTTCAGCTTTGTTATCGCCATCGCGTAATAAGAGTTAATTCAATTAACATGTTACACAACAACCCAAAATCAGTCATTGAACTCCAGTCAGGCGTGATCACCATGCCTGATCAAAGAATTCGCCCTTTGTTTCGGGATTACATTATATCTCATTCCTCCATAAAGTAATGTGTACGGCACTATTTTTTATACATGAATAGTTTACAAGTCATAACCTGTTTAAGAGCAGAGACAGGTACTGAATGAAAGGGGTGCGACCTCCTCTTCCTCCAGGGGTGGGATCACCTCCAAGTTTGGTGCACCCTGGGTAACGTGGGCGATGACGCATCATTGATTGCTCCTCTATAGTAGCTGGCGTCAACGGCCAAGAGTCTGACCAACCGGCCCTTTTCCGACCCGGAGGGGGGGGGGGGTCGCTCCAGGTACCCCTCTGCTGTTATCAGAGGGGACACTGCGAATGGCCCAGGGTCAGTCGGAGTGCGAGGGATATCCTCTATGGGTAACATTACACCCCGGCGTCTGTAGACCCGAGACAGCGTGCGGGTTTAGTCGGTTCAAGCACGACATAACCGCCCCGCTGGCCGGTGGGGGAGTATCCGAAGGGATTTCCGCACAATAAAAAAAAAGGTACTGAATGAAATTGGCTTTAAGGGTTTATAGCCTTAATAGCTTCCGTCTCATAAAGGCACGCACAAGGATTATCATGGTTGAATTTGAACCACAACTAGTACGACCACAACAAAATTATGTATTCGATCATTGAAAATATTATGAAGTTGATTTAACTTTCCAGGGTTCGCTCACAGTTGTAATAAAGGCGGCGGTTGACAGTTATTTTAGGACCGGGTCTTATAGTATCTAGCGTCGATTGTATTTACAAACGGTACAAGCTCGGATCTTCCACAAAAAATTAAGCAAGATTACTTCGCTTTTTTTTTGCCAATTTTCAAATAGACGGTTTAATGAATTAATTTAGTTAAACATTGCTTTTAAAAACAGTTCTCTGTGCTAAAACAAATCTTAAATTACAGTCACACGAATGATCAAATACGTTAGTTTTAACATAAATAAACAGAAACACTCGGCCGGTATAAATGTTCCTTTAACATTCACATACCTTTTTTTTTTTTTTTATCGTGCGGAAATCCCTTCGGATACCCCCCCGCCGGCCAGCGGGGGTGGTTATGTCGGGCTTGCACCGACTAAAACCGCACGCCGTCTCGGGTCTTCAGACGCCGGGGTGTAAGGTTACCCATAGAGCATATCCCTCGCACCCCGGCTGACCCTGGGCCATCTCACCACTAACAGCATCGCTCATCCTGTCTCCTCTGAACGCAGAGGAGTACGGAGAGCGATGTGTTCCCGCCACGTTGGGTATTGGCCGACGATCAATGCCAACCCTATGAAGGGGTGAAGGGGAAGCCATTGACCGCCGCCCAGGGTGTACCGGCCGCTCCGATTCAACATTCACATACCTAACACCTGAGAAATAAGATTTCTTTTATTATTCTACTGATTATAATAATCGTGCCTTTTTAATTTTAATACGAGGATAATTAATTTTCAGTTAAGAAAACATTGGCACCATGTTGGACGACACGACATTCAGAATTGCAGCCTGTCTTCGTTTAGGTGCTCCCTGTGTTGCTCCTCATCGTTGTCACTGCGGAGAAGCAGTCGACAGTCTCGGGCACCACGGCCTATCATGCAGCAAGAGCGCAGGACGCATGTCACGTCATGCACATTTAAATGATTTAATCCGCTGGGCTCTTGTCACCGTCGGCGTCCCAGCCATCCTTGAACCAGTTGGTTTGGTGCGCGATGATGGCAAGAGACCGGATGGTATGTCTTTGGTGCCTTGGAAGATGGGCAGGCCTTTGGTGTGGGACGCAACATGCGTCGACACCCTTGCGCCTTCCCATCTTCCAAGTACGACGGGCTGCGCCTGTGCTGCTGCGGCATCTGCGGAGACCCTCAAACGGCGCAAATATGATAATATAACCAACAATTATATATTTGAGCCGTTTGGGGTCGAAACGTTGGGTTCGTGGGGTCCGAGCGCACGGTCGCTTTACACGGAAATTGCAAAGCGACTGGTCGATGCTTCGCGTGACCAAAGGGCTGGCCTGTTTTTTGCCCAAAGGATTGGTATTGCCATCCAACGGGGTAATGCCGCCAGCCTTTTGGGTACGTTACCAGTCGACATCGATGGGGAGGAATTCTTCGACACCTGACCCCTTTTTTCCTTTCCCTTCCTTTTTTTTTTAAATCTTGTAAATATTTTTATTTATTAATTTAGTTAGTTTTGTTTATCTGTATATATTAAGTCCGATAGTAGAAATTATAATTTGTCCATTTGTAATCGTGATAGAATTTGTTAAGAAATATTTAACGGTATTTAGAACTAGCATTGTACTACGGTTTCATTCGCACAGATCCTGATTCTGGGAGAATTTCGAGATAAACAGTATGTGAAGGTGAAGAATTTTGAAAATCGGCAGAATAGTATTTGAGTTTATTCGTTAAAAACAAAAATAAACATTTACGTACCTTTTTATTTATTTTTTCGTGCGGAAATCCCCTCGGATACCCCCCCGCCGGCCAGCGGGGGCGGTTATGTCGGGCTTGAACCGACTAAAACCGCACGCCGTCTCGGGTCTGTTGTTGCACCCGCACAGTGAATTTAAGAAATGCTAAGCTCGCCTCTATTAATGTATTATCAAAGAAATAGAAAAAAAAAAATATTAGCAAATAATTAATTGCTCATCAACTCTCTCCATACTTGGATTTGGTTTGATCGCCGGTGTGAGAGCTATTGATCACACCACTTGGTTTCAGAGAATATAAAGATACCGTATATATCCCTTAATTGCCTAAATCTAGATTTCACTGCGTACTTTAATGTAGTTTATTATACATACATTTCGTCGTTTAACAACCCTAGCTCGCCTCAACTAACCGCAAGCTATTGAAATTCCCTGTAATCCCAACCCGCAAGGGTTCACCTTATAATAGTGGTAAATAGTTATTGAGCGAGATATCTTACAACGGGAATGTTATTGGAATAGTGCATCAGATATTCATGGTATTGTAGCTGTTTGTTGGATTCAGAATGGGCCTCAACCAAGGACATGGAACGCAGTTATTTATCACCCTACTATAATCATCATCATCCTCACCCTTAAAGAGCATTCCCCGTCTACCCAAAATTTGTAAAATTTACTATATTATCATATATATTCACTAGACGATGACAATTGCACGGGTGAAACCATGAATATAACACTTGCTCTGCAGGTGGAGAGAATATGACATAATTGAGTTTGACCAGACTGAGAACCTTTTGAGCTCCATGCTTATTATCACCATTATCAAATCCAAATTCAGCTTGTTCCAAAGCTTCCAATTTGGGTCCCGGGTTCCGCTCTCCTGCTCCTTCTCCTCCACTTCACACGATCTTCGGCATCCCTGATAGTCATTTCATTTCATGTCATTTCAAATGAAAATGAATGAGTCGTAGGTACAGCGACTTTTAACCCCAACTCGTCTTTGAACACCGAGCTTAATGAACTATCGAGACCCAAATAAAATTCCTACGCTGAACCGTTTGCAGCAGAATTTTTACGGCGACCGAACATTCACCGGGTAATACATCCGCATTCCTTTGCATAGGTACCACTTCGAAAAGTGTTTCCCTAACCCATTAAAAGGTTTACGATGAATTTAAATGTTGCATTCCTTTGTGAGTTTCAAAGTTTAAAGTAATTTTAGAGATCGAGTTTATTCTATTCGATATCTTAAAAGGCTAAACGGAACTCTTGTAGGAACACTTCTTTAATAGTCAAGACACTCATTCCCAGGAACGCGTGAAGCTATCAACGTGAAAAAAATTCTCTTGGACCTATGAAAAGATCAAACTTCTAAGGCAATACAATTAAAAGACAGAGACGTTTATGCCGTATATTTTGACGTGTTAATAAGTGAATCAAAACCTGTGCTTAGGGTACTCCCCGTCGATCTAGATACATGACACTTATAGTCGGAATTATAATTCGATTCCATATTTGACATTAACCACTGTCATTTTGTAAAATAATGATACCACATATAATACTGTAGTGATGAACACAAATATCGATAAACAATCGCAATTTATGTTTATGTAATCATAATATTGGTGTGCCAATTAAAGACTAAATTATTGATTTTTATTTAAATAAATACATAATTATTCATAATAATTATTTATTAATTAGTAACCGCTGCTTTATTTTATAAAAGTTAATATTTTTGTTTTTTATATTAAAAACAAAACTTATAATAAAAGAGCCTAGATAGTTTTCTGTATTGGCAACCCGTATGCGCTCGTGCAGCTATCGTCATTTTGTTTATCTTGTCATTCGGCTTCATTCTCCCAGTCTGACTGCACGAATATCTTGTTTCATTGCGAATCGATATTTTGTTATTTTGTTGGGTTTTTGTTAAAGTTTTGTTACGTTGTGTTTGTTGTTATGATTATAGTTTTTTGTGAACTTTGAGTGAATCTGTTTGTTTTGGTTTTCCATCAAAATGGATCCTCAGCCAAGTACATCACAAAAAGACGTGGATGTTTTCTTGTCCCCAAGAAAAAAACGTCCATGAAAAGCTTTCACTGTTACTGAAAAAGTAATGATCCGCAACGCCTGCAAGTATGTGATGAGTTACCATGATGAGATGAATGCAGTTTGTTTTGAGGAGTGGTTCGCTGGAGTCTTCCAAAATTAAGTCCAAACTCAATTGTGGTGATGGATAATGCACCTTACCACTCCCGAAAATTGGAAACGGCACCAAAAATAAGCTGGAAAAAAGCTGCCATTCAAGACTGGCTTTTAAATAAAAATATTCATTACGAACCAGATATGGTTAAAGCTACGCTTTAGAACTGATTCCTAATAACGAGTCTTTTTACCTAGACCTTACCATTGCGAGCTGAACCCTATCGAATTGATATGGGCGCAGGTAAAGGGGCATGTAGCTCAAAATAATAAAACCTTATAATTGACAGACGTGAGAAATTTATTTGAGGAAGGCATTCAAAAAATTATTAGACCATTCGGTAGCCGTCCGAATGGTCTAAATGCGTATCCCATGTTGTCAAAGAAGAGGAAAAAATGAGTAGGCTAGATATGTTAATTGACAATATCACAGACACATTTATAATAAATGTTACAGAAAGTGACAGCGATAGCAATGACGGCGACGATTTATAAAATAAAATATTACCATAATACAACTATTTGTTTTATTTCTCATGTTCCTTCATGATCACATTTTTTTATTTATTTCACACATAATTATTAAAGAAAACTCTCAGATCCTTAATAAAATTAATCGTCATAACTAAATTATCCGTTCAGAAATATTTAATTTCCTGATATACTTAGTTTCTATTAAAGTAGTAGTTGTTTAGATATACTACTATAAACGAGAAGAATCGATCCGGAAATATTCCATTTCCGTATGGAATAATTTCGCAACGTCACTATTTAGTACTTGTCATAACGTTGCAATACTGAAATTGTCAAATCTGGAATCGAATTATAATTCCGACTTATAGCTCTTGATTGAATGAAGCAATTTTAGTCAATATTAATTCAAAACTCTCTATACATACAAAAACATACTTAATAATATTTTAATCACATTATTATTCTACCATCTTAAACAAGCTGCCTGCCAGAATAAGCATTTAAACGTATTTGGAGGAACAATAAGAATATTTATATCATACGACTTAAACATATCGACAACACTGTCTAGCCAGTTTTTGTCCCTTGTTTTCATTCTAAGACAAATAGTGACTTATGCCAGAAGCAGCGTTGAATTTCCAAATAAAGTGGTACCTACTTTGAAATACACAAATTCTATTCCTCAGACAATAATGCCACCATTTCAACGAGTCGCAGCTTCATATATTTTATTTCCTTGCTATTGGATGTTCTTTAAATATATGGCGTTTATCTTCCTTTAAATAAAACCATGGAATGTAAAACAACGTGCCTCTAAATCTCCTTGCTATGAAAACTAGTATTATCTTTAGTAGCCTAGTCGCTAAGGTAGACCGGACTTGCGATTGGGTTTGAGGGATTGAACATCGGCCATTACACCATCGATAGTAATTCTCCTGATGTGACTTATCTGATCTATCACGGGGGCGACTGCTATCTGACTTTCCAACCTCGAGCAGAAAGCTTGCGCCAGAGCTTCGTCCGTTAATCAGTAGGTGTACTGATACACCTTCTATATATCTACATTATAAAACATTTTGGAAGCAAAAATTATTCTTGAAGGAACATAAATATGTACGTCAAAAATATCGATATCAGTAAAGCTCCAAAAACCCCAAGGATCACTCGAAAAGGAAGGTTTGATGGCACACGTCACGTTAAACAAACTATTTATAAATGTAGGTAGACGCTCATAAATCACAAACACACGTATATTACACGTATAGTACATATTTGAAGGTAAAGATTGATGTACCCGCAGTTTTTTTGTGTACAATGTTTGAGTTGGGAACAAATATTAGGGTCTATTACACACTAGTGACGGAACCGGATGGTGTTGCGCATTAGGACGGGGTGACTATTACTTAATAATGATTATTATTTTGATTAATAATAGAGCTTCTACATATGGCAAACTCGAGCATGATATATGAAAAATTGTAGTAGGTATGACAAGGGCGAGCCAGGGTGCACTGCACACTGTTGTGCACAGGTTATCAGCGCGTAACCACCTAATCAAGAATGGATTGGCCTCGGATTGTATTTCAGAGCTAAGATTTTTTTATCTTTATTCTTTTTATATTTAAACTTAGTCAAGTAATCAGACAAGTATAAATGCTCTTTCATTTGTCTTATTTATCATAATGGTTAAGATAAATAAGATGAAAAAAAGACATTCTCTTTAATTACAACAAAAATTATATAGAATTTCACGTGAAATTTTTAATAATAACTTTTGCAAATTAATAATCGGTACACGGACAATATTCTGGCAAAATAGTATATAAAATAATCGCAATTTATGAACCATTGAAGTATAATGTACAACTAACTCAATGGCGGCAACAAACAAATCTGGAGCGTACAAATATTTATTCATGTGAATTGAAGTAACATTTCTGTATCTCACACGAGACACATTCATTTCATAGGAACAAAACTAACTCGAAACACATACTAGATACCACATAGTAGGTTTATATTTAGCTGCACATGCAGAGTTTTGTCAGTACGTCCTCTCTAAAACAAAAGGACATCTTTTCTTGTGCCATTTCCTGAAACCCTGTCTATGTATACCATATGCATATTTAGAAGTGTAACAATGTAACCTGAGCGGTCTGTTTGCAAAGATTAAGGTAACTTCTACGACATGATTAAGGGATCGGTCTTACAATCGAGAGACCCCAGGTTCGAATCTTCGTCATTACACTACCGACTTGAACCCACTCTTAACAAACAATTTAGCTTGGCGAGAGGGGTTTGGAGAAATACTAGTCATTTTGATTACTAATATTCTTTAAATTTGTTTGTAAAATTGTTTAAAGAACAACAGAAAAATACAGCATATAAGGATTTTTGTACCTTTTTTTTTGTGCGGAAATACCTTCGGATACCCCCCCCCCCCAGCGGGGGCGGTTATGTCGGGCTTGAACCGACTAAAACCGCACGCCGTCTCGGGGCTACAAACGCCGGGGTGTAAGGTTACCCATAGAGCATATCCCTCGCACTCCGACTGACCCTGGGCCATTCGCAGTGTCCCCTCTGATAACAGCAGAGGGGTACCTGGAGCGACCACTCCCGCGGACCTTGCAGGCCCGCCATACTCCGACCCCCTCGTGCAATGGGGTCAGCTGACCCTGAAAAGGGCCGGTTGGTCAGACTCTGTGCACGAAACTTGGAGGTGATCCAACCAGTCGCACCCCCAGGATTTTTGTACCTATAGAAAAGGAACCCCCACATCGTGATTACATTTTAAATGTAATAACAAGTAAGACTGGATTCACGATAATAACTCATGTTATGTAGAGTAGGCTTTGAACACACGCTAAATTACCTCTAATATGAGATAGACGGACGTCAAACTTAAGTGGAATATGACAACTCTCATGACACAAATATTTACATCGTGATTTATGCATCGTCTGTGGTTCGACTGCTTCGTCGGAGGTTGTGGGTTTGATATATGGAATATTGTAGTATTTATTTTTCGTCTATATGAGTGACCTTGCTAGGTCTCACTATAAAGTCTTTCTATAGCTACTAATTCTATGGAATCTTTAGCTGCCTTTCTCTAAATACTGTATATTTTACTTATTCATACTACTAAGTACTTACGTTTTCTTTGTAAATATATAAACAAACTTATGTTTTAATCGTTTATTTTGTTTTAATTTTCTTTCCAAATAAATTCTTAATTTATTGCTTGTTAGTGGTTATGTGTTCCTTTAGAAGTTGCCCTGGTTTGCTTGGTTTACGGCGTCCTGCTGGATTGTCGTAGCCACGGCACTTCTGCATTTTCCTCAAGTTTTATTTTTGTTCTTCCTGTAAATATAGATTGATTAGTTTCATTTCTCGTTCCCTTTTTGTTTCGTGAGAGAAGTTTTAGGACTGGCTTCTAAATTTTGTCTCAATATGTTAAACGTTATCTTGTGTTTTATATTATTGAATTTCTATTCGATATGTAATATTTTTATTTATTTATTTTCTCGTATTAAAAACGTAAATTGTTTGTTTACATTAATTTCTTGACGTAGGCTGTCATCCCACTTTCATCTCATAGACTACCAGAAATATCGTGAGTTTTGTTATGAATGATATTCAACCTCTTGATAATTGTAGTATATTACTGATTATTCGGGTCATTTTAAAAATTTTCTTGATTCGATTTTTCCACGCGTGGAAAAATGTGAAACAATTGAGGGGAAGAGCTGAGGCTGCTGGGTGAGAGCTTGGAGCCATTCTTCGGTAGTTTCTTTGATTCTTTGAAAAGTGGTTATTGTGCTCTAAAATCGAAAGAAAATCGGATGTAGTTTCTTTTATTCTTTGATAAGTTGTGATTGTGGTCTGGAATCGAGAGAGAATCGTATTTAATTATCTTATTTGGTGTAAAACATTAAAGTGTGGTAATTCGCGTTTGATAGGATTAATATCTAACACTGAAAGACTTCCGCGTCACGACACACCACCTCACAGATCTATCACACTTAGAATTACAAAACGAATAACTCTAGAACTTTCAATATCCTGCAGATAAATGGTCTTCATTTATCAATATTCAATGTTCGTTGTGTGAAACACGCCGGCCGAAGATCACTGCTCTCGAGACCTATTTCGGGCAGTTCAACATAATTAACATGGATATTCAACCATCATCACTGGTCCGGGCGAGCTGAGCCCATACCTTGCCATCTTCCCTCAAGTTCGAACTCGGGCCGATCACCGTGTTCTACATCTCCTTCTCTATCTAAATTCAGTGTTACAATCTTTTTTTATTTTAAAATTCTGTTCTCTTGGTTAATTAGAAGTCTAATTCAAAATCTTCCGGGTTTTCTTTAATTTCTAAGACTGGACGAGGCAGGGTTCTTTACGCTATCGCGTAGTATCAAAGAATAAAAGAAACTATATCCGATTTTCTCTTGATTTTAGAGCACAATAACCACTAACAAGCAATAAATTAAGAATTCATTTGGAAAGAAAATTAAAACAAAATAAACGATTAAAACATAAGTTTGTTTATATATTTACAAAGAAAACGTAAGTACTTAGTAGTATGAATAAGTAAAATATACAGTATTTAGAGAAAGGCAGCTAAAGATTCTATAGAATTAGTAGCTATAGAAAGACTTTATAGTGAGACCTAGCAAGGTCACTCATATAGACGAAAAATAAATACTACAATATGTCTATTTGTATTGGTTTGGGTGTTTCTATGTCTAATATGTATGTATTTACAAAATTATCCAAATATGTTTATCCGCATTCTAGAACCCATAGCATAAGCTATGCTTACTTTCGGTCTGGGTGGCGCTGTGTCCAAGAGTCCATCCGAGAATATATATTTTTTCATTTATGATTAAGTCCAGTATTATATAAGTACCTATACAATTTAATACCAATGTTAAAATACATTAAACATGAATTTGAATGCGTATTAAACTTAACAAGAGAACCAAGTCACAATTTCGAATTATGAAAGCTTATTATTTTCAATTGCGGAAACATTTCGTACGTAGAAATGGTAGCCGTGCAATCTCACGACAAAATAGGAATGCCACATACACAGCACAGATTCTGAGCACTTTTAGCAAAACTATAATGATATTCAAAAGAGTAAAGTATTACTCGGAAAATAATAGCATTGAGCACTTTTTTATAGCATAAAATTATTGTAACCTAGGGTGTGATTTGTTCCGGGCCACCTTACACCCCGACATCTGAAGACCTGAGACGGCGTGCGGTTTTAGTCGATTTCTCCCCAACATAAACTCCTCCGCTGGCCAGATGGGGGGTATCCGAGGGGATTTCCCCACAAAAAAACACGTTGTGCTGCAATCGAAATCTAATATTTTTTATGTTCTTTTTTTTCCATGGAAAAGACGGTTTTCACAGTCTTCTAACTATAAAAAATCTATGAAACTTTGAAGTAATTACAATGCTAACTTTTCCTATAAATGAAAAATTGGCAAAAGTGAACATTAAGGACGTTCGTATAGGAGAATTTGGTTGGAGTATTACAAAGGGACTGGTCACGGGCTCAAATCCCGTCCCGGTAGTTGACATTTTCGATTTATTTATTTTTTAATCTGTTGTACTCTCTAAGCCTCTTGTGCGCAAAGCTCCTAACTTAACTGTACATATTGTACGAGGTTATACAAAATATCTTAGTCCTGTACAGTGTTTCTGTCGTAGATAGGCACTCTAAACATATTCTGAAAACAACAGTAAAATTTCGAATACACCACTGGATAATTTTTAAATTTATATAGTATAAATTCAAAATGGTATAAGGTTAACATTCTTGAGTTTAGGTAGGTTAACAATTAAACTGAAGTTTTAAATATTCATGGCTATGGCGCTCATTAGGGGAGACCTATGTCCAGCAGTGGACTAGCAGATGAATTTTTTCATAGATTTTATTTTTTTAACAGCACGTGTTGACCTGGGTCATACATTGTTAGTATTATTTCTAGTGCCCTCAAGTTTCAGATTATACATACATATACTCACGCCTTTTTCCCTCCGGGGTAGGCAGAGACAACAGCCCGCCATCTGCTTCTGTCCTTACATACGAGCACGAGCTTCCTCCACTGTCATTAAACCTTTCATGCAAGCCCGCTGGTTTCGAGTGCTTTTGGCCTGCCCTTTTTTCAGTATCTCATTAATTTGTTCAGTGTATGTCCTGCGAGGTCGACCCCGGCTTGCCTGCCCACTTACGTTTGCCTTATATACATGGTGTGTCATGTCAGATTATATTGCTCAGATATTATTATTCAGATATTACCTACACATTATTATAGCTTGAATATCAACCTATTAAATTAGTAATATATATAATAAGATATCAAAGATCCAATATTTGTTAGTAGGTATGCACAATTGCAGGCTCAAATTATGTTGGTGTTCATATGAAAAAAAAAAACTCTACATTCACATTAAATAAAAATGACAATAAAAAAAAATCAAACGAATAAATTATTATTAAACCTATTATTAGAAACGATTTTGATTATTAAGTAGAGTCTGAATGAAACTTTATTATTCGAATGTCTTTCTGTAGCACTTGATATTTGCTAAATCAGCAGAATAAGTTGTCAAATAATTATACATATATTCATGAATAAAATCGTTACTATTCTGTGCCGCTTTGAATTTCAACAGCACCTCAATCTACTGTATATATGGAGCCTTTAATTTAGAAGAGCTTACAGGTTCTTTTTTCTTAGAAATAACTACGTTTTATTCTTTGCATTACCGAGTACTTGTATTTACAATTACAAATTTTCTTTAAACCTTTTGGTTATACTATGTGTATGTATATACTGAACTGAATTAAACTCAAAAATTACCTATTGGGTACACTTTTCATATCTTAATCGCGCGAACAGATGTGAATTGAAAGAAATATTATTTCAACAATTTCATAGTATCATTACTATCTGTCATGCAGCCAAAAAGATATGATTCCATAAAATACGTAGATTCTTTTCAAAGCAAGTACGAGTATATGTATCCACAACTTAATAAAACGTGCACATTCACTTTTACATTGTGAAATTATAACCTCAAATGCTGACAATATTTCTCACTTGAAACTTGCGTCTAGTCTCAGTTACACAGTTAGTTTCGACCGAAATGCACTATAATAAGGAAGATTAAGGTTAAGGGGAAGGTTAAGAGATTAAGGGACAGACGGACTGCATTTCAACTGCACTCCGACTGTAAATGATTAGTTTTGATACAATCGGTACGACTGCAATAAAACTACAAACCAATCGATTGCAGTTGATGTGCTGTTCTAACGACGCAAATTTCTCAAATTGCAAATTTCTGTTATAGTGCAGTTGAAATGCAGTACGACGAAAACAATGTTCAGTTAAGCTTCCTCGTATAATGTTTTAAAACCCTTTTGCAAAGCCAAACAAATATCTTTCGTGCGTCCACAAACTGGAGGAGTCGAATGAAATCTTTGATATAGGACAATTGCTCAAATTCTAAAGCTATCTGTAACTAAAGTGTTTCCTTTTATTGAATACATTATATATTATATTTGATGAAGTTAAATCGAATCAAGCTTAGTCTTCCCTATCGGCTATCTTAAAAGAGTCGTCTCGATGTCAGAGACAAGTTGTTTTCATTTACCTTATACTGTAGATCACATGAATAAATAAGTACAGAATATAATTCAAACTAAGTCGTTGCGCGGGAACACTACTACACGCACAACTATGTGTGCGTGACATGTCACTGATAAGATGCGGGGGGGGGACATGACCGATGACTGTTCGGGGGACAAACCAGTTCACTAAGGGGACGAACCGCTTTGAACCAGGAAGTACTATAACATTTAATGGTGTGTTGTGGCTTTTGTAGGTGCGATTGCCGCTGGGTGGGGTCTGTCCTTCTACTCCACCTATCAATGGTCTACTTTGGCTTTTATGGGAGCCACGGTCGCCGAGGGTGGTACGGCTACCTGCTCCACCTATCTTTGGTCTGCTCTGGTTTTTAAGGGATCGACTGCTGCCCGATGGAGTCCGCCCTCATGCTACAAATTTGAATGGTTTGCTGTGGCTTTTATGGGAGCGACTGCCGTCGATGGAATTTCGTCCTCCAACTCCTTCGCTTATCTATTGACCTGTTATGGTTTTTATGGGAGTGGCAGGGTCTACCCGGCGGCTATTCTAAACTGGACAAACACCTTATCTCCGTTTTCCATTAATGGATAAATTGATCAACGATATCGATAATACTGACTTTAATTGACAGTTCAAGGCGATACAAGTAAGCAGTATACTGTAGTTACTCAAAACATAAGAAGCATTAACAAAAATTTCAATAACTTTTTGTTATCCTAAATAGATTGTCGTTCTCCCCAGATATTATTATTCTTACGGAATGCTGGCTCGATGAAGGCTCTCCTTGCCTTGAAATTGATAATTATAACAGTTATTATTCCCAAACGTACTTTAACCAAATTGACGGTATTATCTAAAGATTTAGATCGGAAAAAGAGAACATCTAGAACGGGACTTGAACCCGCGACCAGTCCCTTACAGGGGGAATACTCTGACCAGCTGAGCTATCTAGACACTGCTATCTAGACTATCTACTACTATCTAGACAATTACGGTAGATGGCTCAAACGTCGCCTTAAGACGTATATAATATGTCGGAGAATTTCGAATATCTGGGACGTGTCTAGATAGCTCAGCTGGTCAGAGCATTCCCCCTGTAAGGGACTGGTCGCGTGTTCAAGTCCCGTACTAGATGTTCTCTTTTTCAGATCTAAATCTTTAGAAAAAGTAAGCATACAAAATGCTTAAAAATTTAATTGAATTGACGGTATTGTCGTTTTCACTAAGATACATCTCCAAGTAACTTTTATCGAACTGCCATTTCAAGAGTCCAACTGTTTGATTATTGATGTCAACAATGAGCTTACACTTATTGCATTGTATAGGTCTCCATCTTATAAAAAAATTACAAAATTCTGCGAATCACTCCGACTGATTATGGAAACCTATAGCGGTAGTACTTGCGCGATTGTAGGAGATCTCAATTTGGATATCAAGCCGGGGTATACCGATGATAGATCAACGGACTACTTAGAATTGACTGCTCTTTTTGGGTACTTTCCCGGTCACACATATATTATATTATTTTATCTACACCCATGCTTTAAATCCTCTATAAAAGATTCTGAAACAGTTAGCTTATTGCCAACATTAATACATCCAATGTCCTAATAACCATAATATCATCCGAACGGGTGTTATAATGTTGTATGAAATTTCATAATAACACTCCTTTCACTTTTTCAATCTCTTCCGCGCAAAGGGTTACTCATCAGACAGCCAAATTCTTACCACTCGATGCGTGGAATATGTATAAGTTTCAAAAAAAGAACTGTCATTCACGCGCGTTGCATTGCACTACCACAGCGGCGGTGCGCCGTAAAAAAAAATTAAAGCTTATTCGTTCGAATTCGAATTACCGCTATTTTTCTTCGCTATTATTTTTGCAAATTGTTTTGTTTACTTACGAAAATGAGCGATTTAAGTTTTGATAACACACCTCCAGACATTTCGAATGCAGCAAAGGACATTTCTAACAAATTACTACCGGAAAAATCTAGAAAACAGTATGAAAAGGCGTACCAAGATTTCATGAATTGGAAAATATCAAAGGGTATCATTCTCTGAAGATGTATTATTAGTTTATCATGGGTGTAGATAAAGTCTTGTATGCAACTGTATAATTAGGTATTAAAACACTCATGTGATACTATTATCACACTCAGCTTCGCTTCGTGTGATAAACCCACATTCATGTTTTAATACCCCTCATTATACCACAGTTGCATAAATAACTAAAAGAAGTAAGGTTTGTCGCAATAGCAATACAAGCGACGCGGCCGTTTATAGTTGATTTTTGTACTATAAAAATTCAGATATTTTCAGACGTGTTATAAGTTTTAAAAATATCCCACCAAGAATGGAACACATAATATGGAGTATATAAATTATGCATTTTGTATTTTATTACTAAAAATGTATTTGGCATACCTATATTATACAGGAATATTTCATATTCTTCTTAAATTTGTGAAAGATTATTTTTTAAGGAATTAATATTATTTTACAGCAGTTAAAACTTCGCTCTTAATCAGATTTGATAAACTTCTATATAGACAACATATCTCTGAAAGTTTTTTATTTAACTAGCTGCTGCCAATGGAACTACCCGGGGACACTCAGTCACGACAAATTTTTCGCGCCCCTTTGTCGTGTTTTCAGGAATAATAAATAGGTATCCAATGTTTCTTTTAATGCTATCTACATCTGTAAGTGTATCCAAATTTAGCAAATTAGTATAGCGTTATAGACGTGAAAAAGATACGGTCAGACCAAGTTACTTTTCCTTTTATAATAATAGTAGGCGTGTCAATATACGACAGTTACGTCACGAGTCGATTTACATCACAAAAAAACTTTACGTCTATGCTAGATGCTACAAGCACAACTTACTCTTAGGCAGCGGTGTACCTTTTATGAGCTAGCTCCACTGTCAGTGTCCACGTTTCGACACTGGAAGTTATAATTGGTAGAAATTTATTTGCAGTCGGTGAATTGACTGCGACTTTTGCTGATGTATGGGGACAGTAGTTTCCCAACGGTAATCTTAATTTATCCCTCAATCCAGTTTATCTTGTCCTTATGGCAATGTTGGTGCATCTGTATGCGCATTACACAAGTCCACTCTCATTGACTCCAGTCTCTAAATCTGACATTAAAAATGAAAAGTACCTTTTTTTCTTTTTTTTTTTTTTTTTCGTGCGGAAATTTTTAACTTAAATTTTTATAAGGTAAAATTAATTACATCTATCGTTGATATTTCTAGTTATTTAATTCATTTGAAATGTCAAAAATTACTGCTTATAATGAAGAGGATTTGGCGGAGACTGGGCGGAGATGTAGAGTTGAAATAAAACGAGGCATCAATACACTTGTTGTTTATTCGGCATCTCACAGCGAAAAAAAAACTTCAATGATCGTCACATCGTGTTTTATAACCGCTCACAATGATACCTACTCAAAAATTTCAAAAATTCGCACTTATGTAAAATATATATACCTAATAATTAATTGTCATAATGTTATTTCCTAATCATAAATCAACAATTAAAACAATAACCTCAAATCTGTATAACATAATGAAATACTAATAAACAGGAATGCATAATTAGATGGACGGCGACGTCACAACTTCCCCTCGACACGAGTGCGGTTGCACAATGAGTAACATGTTGTCAGAATTACTTGTGAATTTGGCAGCCCTATGAAAGTATGACACGATTTTTTAACTTTCTTAGGAACTTTTCATTCTGTACGTAAGTGCTATATATATATAATATTCTGTGCGGTACATATATCACCGAGGGATTGTTAATACAACCCTTAAAGTAAGTGTATACTGTTCAAACATATATACGTATTGGGCCGTACCGACAACATATTATTGATGAGCCAGGAACAATGTCTGGTACAACAAATTTTCGCCTCCTGCGAGCAAGTAATGCTCGAGAATAAGGCGGGGTGGTAAGGGTCCGGGAGAAACCTGAGTCTCTCCCGAACCCATATTCGAGCCGTAGAGCCCGACATAAGCAGGGAATCGAGGAATCCATGAAGATTTCCGCACGAATGAAAAAAGGGTTCCATAAATACTTCTAAGATTGTTTTAAATGTTCTGGGGCAACCTTCACAGCGCTATCTAGACGCAACTCAAGTCTACGGTTTATGTTCCCTATTATACATAGGGATTTCTTTAAGGAACTCAAAATTTCACCAAAATAATTTCAAATAAGATAATCTGGATTAACTGCACTGCCATCAAAGTTCAAATCTCGCTTCGAACTACAAACAAAGTCTCATTTACACATGTCTTCTTACATCCAGAATCCTTCACGACTATTTTATTTTGCTCCTATAAACTCAGAGCGGATGCTTCTAAAAAACTCGCTTACTGAGGATGAATTTATATGAAGCATATTTATTAGTCTTTAACTTGAAGGTACAGCCTTATACAACAAAGAGTTGATGATACCACTTTGTTGGTAGCATCAACATAAAAAATGTTTTGCGTATTTACACAATATTGCGCTGTTTTTTCGAGCTTATATTCTGTGAGACTATAAGCTTTTTTGCTGTATTTATAGAATTAGTGACCCCGTGAGATGGTCGTTTTTTTTTCAAATTCATTTATTTGTGATACATAGGTAAATCACTTAGTGGTTGGTTAGAATAATACAGTAGATGCTATGTTCCGCCAAAGGCATACAAAATAGTAAATTTGAATTATAATAATTGATTTGATGGTATACATGCAGAATAGCTAAATTATTAAAATTTGTCAAAACACAATAAAAATGTCACAACCAATAGATATGTGTTTCATTATGTCATAAAGAAAATTTACAAAATTTATGTATGTCAAAAAATGTTAAATTATTATCAAAAATTTATTAAAAATTATAAGTGTAAATAATTATTACTTAAGTGTAAACAATAATATTATGATCTGCGGCTTAAAAGTTTGAAAAATTTGGATTAGAATTCATGAACATTTTTGCTAGCTTTAATGTGATCAGATAATAACATAACATAAACTCACGCCTATATCCCCGAAGGGGTAGGCAGAGGTGCTAGCACCCACATTTCGCCAGTTTTATGTTTAGGTCCCAATGTAATAGGTGGCGAGCCTATTGGCATTAACCGGGCACATATAAACCTGCGATAAATACACACATAACTTCGAAAAGCATCGAAAAGTCATTGGTGTGTGCCATGGTAAAACCTGGGATCGAACCCGAGACCTCGTCTCAGCAGTCGATTACCCATACCACTAGGCTAATGGGATTCATAGTAATAGGGTATTGGGACATAATATAACATACATAAGATAACTTCACGCCTGTATCCCCGAAGGGGTAGGCAGAGGTGTATTACACAGCCACGATTCGCCAGTTATGTTTAGGTCCCAATGTAATAGGGGGCGAGCCTATTGCCATCTAGCGGGCACATTACTAAGCAAGCGATAATCAACATTTTTAATACACACATAAATACGAAAAGTCAGAGGTGTGTGCCCGGGGCGACTGGGGATCGAACTCGAGACTTCGTCTCGGCAGTCCGTTACGTACACCACTGGGCTATCGCGAAATGAGACTGGGTATAGGGAGCCATTACATATATGGAAAAAAGTAGTTCTTGCAGGCACCAAATGCAAATATGCCGAACGATGTCGACTTTCTACACTTCTGAATAAATTCATGTTATTCCTTACAAAGGAAGTCACTTCATACATATAGAGGAGATAAACTTAATTGCATTTCTTTTTAATTTTTGTTATATACGTCAGCAGTGAATCATCATCATCACCATCATCAACCTATTCTAGTCCACTGCTGGACATAGGTCTCCCCTAATGAGCGCCATAGCACCCTGTCTTCAGCTTGCCGCATCCAGCATCTGCCCGCAGACTTTCGCAGATCATCATTCCACCTGGCCGGAGTGTGAATATTATACTAATATATCATAATACGTTTGACATTGACATAAACTTACGTAAATAACATGGGTGAGTGTGTTCGAAATGCATGGTAGTGTGTGTAATGTTTTATTATTTTTATTAATTCATTTAATGTATTATTGTGCATTTTTTTTTTTAAATTTGCATTCTGCACTTCTCATCCATATAAACTATAACTATGCCAAATCTCACACTCCTCCGTCATACATATTTAAGTCTATTTATAGAACTAACTTTATATATTATCCGCATGGAGGATATTGTAATATATGTTTAGGTATATAGGGTTCCACCAGGACCTTGGGAGCCCAAGCCAACCTCGCCTGCTAGCCGGTACACCTGGTGATTAACAAACGGAGTTCTGATGCAGGCTTTCCTCTCGGGTTAGGAAGTCAGCCTACAGTCGCTCCCACAAAATCCGATATGAGCCAAAGAGAAAGAGTAGGAGATCGGAGGCCGGGTTCAAACTATACGACATGACATTTTAATCCACTGCTGTCTATAAAAAAACTAGTCGAACTATTTTAGGTCAAAAATATAATATAATATTCTAGGACATTCTACACAGCGTACCTAGACCCAAAGTAAGTATAGTTCCACGAGCTTATAATATATGGCTTATAATGGGTGGTAGAATGTTTTTTTTTGCATATGCATACATATAAAAACACTCACATCAAAACAAAAATGCGCTGAGCTAGAATCAGACCCTTGACTTAGGAGTCGAACACTCTTCCACTACACCATAGACGCGGTCAAAGTAGGTGTATAAGCACCAATATTTAAAAATACAATATTTAAAAAGCAATTCGGAATAATATTGGATGATACGACGACTCTCATTAAATTTAAGTATATACTTTAAAAAAGTTATCCTATAAGACAATTTCAATCATCGACAGGAATATTACCCTCAGGAACATCTGGATGTCGGCAGCTAACATCAAATAAAAATCCAATTTTTATACGGCTCTCTCCAAAATTCCTAATAAGCTAACATTTAATACTGTCATCTTTTTTGCTTGTGTTTCAATTCAAATACTTTAATAGCCATTGCGTCGGCAAATAGATTTGGAAAATGATTATCATTTATAAAATATTTTATAAAGTGGAGCTCATTTTATCTGAAAGGTTTTGTTGTTTTTTAAACATCAAGATTTTGATAATGTGCGTTGTTTTGTTATCGTTAAAAGATTTCAGATTGTAATTATAAATCGATAAAAAAAATAAGACAGTACTAGTAACAGATATTACTAACGCTAACCTCTCTAGTTTTTTTTTAACGTATGGAATCCCCCTCGGGCTTCACCCTATCGGTGCCAATGATGGGATGGGCGTGTCAGAATTATACCGTCTAAAACCACACGGTGTCCTCCCCAAGTATCCATTGCCGGGCACCCAGGGTAAGCCCTCGAAAGGATAACCCCAGGGTTACCGGCAGACATTGGCCACCATAGCGGCCTCGCCTATGGGATCGGGTTTTATCCCGCGTCGATGAGTTGGCAGGCGTGTGTAGCATTTACACGTCACGCCTTTATCTTGGCCTGCTTCTGTAAGGACAGCGAGTCGGCCGACTGCCTTCCTTAGGCCCCGATCATGGAGGTCGGGCGTAGACAGGTCCGCGGCGTCTTCGACGTAGGCTGCGGAACTCTGGGGGCAGGGTTCTTTCCCGCTCCCTCTCCGCCGCCTCTTTCGCGCGCATTACCTTACCAGAGGTGGCGGCGTGCCACTTGTTTCCACCATGGTCTCCAGCGAGAGAACATCCACGCCCAGGACCGCAACGTGATCCCGGCGTTGAGTCGCCCACGCTGGGTAGTCCACCAATGTTTGGAGTGCCGTGTCTTCGCCGGCGTTGTCTCCCGGTGGATGCGCCACAGATACTTACTGAAGCACCCGTGTCTGGTAACCATCAGGGACATCCGGTAGGACAGGTCACCGTAGTGCCTCTCCAACCACTCCTCAAAACCAGCTAATCCCAGCTAATCTAAATTGCTTGAGTAATAGCCAAGATTCGCACCTGGGACCTCTCGATCGTAAGACCGACTCCTTAATAACTGCGGTAACTTACTGATTAAGGACTCGGTGTGCTCTTTATTAAGCTTTTTACTAGAATACCTTTACTTTAGGAATATAGACATCAATGAGAATACCATACAAAAGCTACAAAATCAAAGTGATAAAATTTTAAAGAGCAAAATATAATGTGTTAATACACCTCTACGTACCTTTCAAATGTATACTACAGGCAGATAGATCACTTATTATTTACCCTAAGAAATACCTGATGATACATTTTTAAGTTACATAATTTTTTTTTTTTTTTTTATATATTTAGGACACGTCAATTTGACTTCATCTCGCCTGATGGTAAACTGAAGGTAAAGTCTCAGGAAAGAGGGTCATTACATACACGTACCATGTTAACAATGGTGACACTCAGCTTGACGGCCTCATCAGAAGAGGATTGTCGTCGCAGCACCGCGTGACACCCATCGGTCCCACTAGTGCTGCGACCACAATCCCCCTGCCCGGCTATGCACTTGCTGACCCCTGAACGCAATCAAACCGAAATTTGATTACTATGGAGGGTTTTTCGCAATCGTGCACGGTGGTGCCTACCCGGCCGAATTTTGTGACAAATTTGTGTCATCAAATTTCTACCACCAGTAAAAATTTCATAATATTGATTATTACCTACGAAACACGTAGCAACGTAGGACTATCAGCTACGATCGCCAATGATGCTACGGGAAAGCACTTAAACGCTACGCTCACACATACTACGCTACGCATACTTTCATTAAATGCAGTGACTTTATACAACTTTATAGTGATAACGTGACACTTTAATAAAAATTAATATCGCAAGTAGTACATCAATCACTAGATAAATGATCAGACGGACACTAAAGTGTTATCGTGGAACGCCCTTCACCTTAATCGTGTTGCTTGTCATCGTGACGTTAGCCATTATTGATTTCTTTTGTAAAGCACTAGCAAGCTGGGGTTGGATAAGTTTGCTGTAAGATTAATTGAATAAACGTCCTACGACCTCAGTCACAGCATAAGGCGTAAATTCGCCAGAATTTCCTCAATTTAAGTCCCTTCTATAAAGACAATAACAGCTTCGAGACAAGTTATAAGAGTTTGTCGATACAGGATTTGTTTTATGCCAAGTATTCACCAAGCCAATGAGAGTGACCGGTCACAAGATATTAATAAATTTGTTTGCGGAAAATGTGTATTATAAATGTACTTCTGATAGTCACAGAGGTACCATTGAAAAAAATCACGTTAGTACCACAATCGAAATTGCTTCTTTATAGTTATACTAGTAAATAGTTAGTTCCCAGTAGTTCTACCAGTAACACTCAGTAATGTTACTACAGATAATAAAGAGTAAATTTCCTTTAATTGCAATACTTCACCTTCATTCGGTGTCTACCTACTATAAAACGAGAATTAGGTGTACGAGCAAACTCGTACATAGACATTTACATAGGGATAGCATACAATATACAAAGGATACAATATACGGATAGGAACATATATATGAATACGAACTAATACCGAAGTACTAAATGTAGAGTATTGAGATGCCTAAGCATAGTATAATAGCATTATTACACTCTGCTTTGGGACCTCAAATATACTATCGACATTTAAACTATCATGTTACTTACAGGCATAACTTATTATATGAGTTTCAGATACTTACGTTAAGTACGTACGTACGTACATGAATATTTGAATTTATATATTTGCTTAGTAACGGGCCGCGGGCATTAGCTAGTAAATAAATAAAAAAGCGTCATAAATAAACAGTATAACCTATATGACAGACTAAGACTAAGAAATAGAAAATATTATAAAGTAACATAGAAATGAACAAATGGGTAACACCTATGTTGTACGCTTACGAGAATTACAATTTACATACATACATCTGTTTCTGACAAGCATATTATACACCATTATATTTAGGGCAAAAGAAATTACAGACCCAATTCTTACTAATTATCCGTTAGTATAACAGTTAATTAGTAGGAACATAATAGGCATTCCATAAAAAACCGTCTATAACACTACACAGAAACTGCTTTCACAAAAATCGCCTACGTATATTCATAATTACCTACATTCTCTACTTACGTACTATAACTCGCATACTAAACTGACGACACGCTATGTAGCCGTTTTGACGTTTGTCCGCTCATGAAGTTTCGTAAAAATAAATACTACGTTTGAAGGAGTAAATTTCTGTTTTTTATTGTCAATATTGAGGTGCAGTGTACTAATTTATGATACATGGCGTTTATGTTTTTCGAAATTCGAAATTTAAAAAATGAATTATATATCCAAAAACTACAGATGTGACTCGAATTTGATTTGATTTTTTTCTATTTTAAATTGACATTTCACATGACAAAACGGCCATCATAGCGTGCCGCTAGTATAGTAAAGCAGGTATTATGAACAAGATTATTAATTCATTTCAGCTATCCATCATTAGAAAGCTTCACGGGAACAAGTATATCGGTAGTTAATATGTTCGCAGAAAGGTACACAAGGGTTGGCACATTTGGAATAGAGATTTTAATTTTATTACACGACTGGTCAAAAAAGTCGCGTATTGATTTCAGGGTTCCTATGTAAGTTTATTCTACCATAACTTTTAAACGCCTGAACAGTTTTGGATATATTGTTAGAATAATTACAACTCCGATTCGAGGGATCGGAAGAATAGAATTTTTCATGTATGGCACGTCAATATGACTTCAAAACATAGGGGAACGCCACTGTAGTGCCTCAGGGATATTGGCCACAGCTGGGCTTGATAGCTTTTCGGCTCTCATCAGAAAACGAATAGCGTCCCTGTTACAGCGGGTCCATGGCAGTTCCAACAGCCTCCTGAAGACTGTAGCCAACAGGCTTGATGTGGACAGTGCTATTATGCAGCACTGGACACGCTTTCACATAACCAAGGATACCGCAATTACATATAACCGGTATGTGTAATAGTAGTATCCTGTTATGTACTTATTAAAAAAAATATATTAAAATTATTATATTACTAACGTAGTTTTTAAGATTATTGTTAATATCACTATGGATTCCGGTCCGAAATAAACGAATTGTATTTTATTTTATTTTTTGAAACTTTCGTGTTCCATTACATACAATATTGTTAACAGGAAATAACCTTTGAATTACCTGACATCTGAATGGTGAAAACGCCACAGAATTAGAAGGTATGTATATACCCACACCATGATCCCGTAAATTCCCATCAAACTTATTGTCCGTCCATATGACTTTACACCTTCCATCAGTCTCAAGCCCCGCTTACAGGATATAGAGAGTTCGCGAAATGTGAACGTTAATACATAAATGAAAGGATAATAAAAGGATAATGACAGTAGAGGAAGCTCGTAAAGTATGTAAGGACCACAGCAGATGGCGTTCTGTTGTCTCTGCCTACCCCAGAGGGGAAAAAGCGTGAGTATATGTATGTATGTAATACATATCTCTCTACCCCTTAAGCGTTATACAGACGAGACATGTAGCTATGCTCTAAACAAGATATAAAATTATCTCCAAATTAACTTACTAATTCTTGGATACTACATCCAAGAATTACAAACATTGTTAAAATTTGGTAAGAACCAATTAAAAGTTTTGAGCTATCCCTATTATATTTCATTTTATACTTGTTTCTAATTCAGCCTAATCTCCTTGTGGAATGAAGTCTGAAACTAACAAGTATGGGTTTGAACTTTAGAATGTTTTTTACTTCTATTTCTAACAACCTCATTACTTTAAAGCATAGGGGGGCGCTACTAGTGAAGAAGACAAATTAGAAAAAAGGAAATCCTTTATTTTTGGTTTATATGGTTTTCACACCCACGAACTGGGTGTGGGTGTGTAATACATCTCTGCCTACCTACAATAGGAATAGTGATAGCTTATGAATGAATACAACTGGCAAAGGGAACTTTCAATAAATGTACATTTTTTGTTTTGTGTCATCCTATGTAAAGTGAATATTAACACTATAATAATGAGAATGAGTAAGCGATTGAAATCCAAATTTAAATTCATACACTCTGTTTTGTCCTGGCTCCATAATAATTCCTTTGCCTAACAGATAATTTAATTTTCACCTCGTACATACTTTTGGTACACCGAGTTAAGAAAATTAAGGAAGCTGAAGGTCTATGCATACGTAATGAGTTCTATCCCGAACAAAATGGGGACGGATAACTTTATTCTAAACATAATTATAGTTATACTTATGGTAAACAAATATATTTAGTGCAATTGCAAGTTTATGCTAATATTACTAATAGAAATAAGGGTTTTAAAATTTTTAGGGTGTCCGTTGCCACTGTGGAGTCCGACTCCACCATGATGGCTCCGCCAGGCTATCGTGGTGGCGTGGAAGGAACGACTTGGGGTGACCAAGCGCAGGGCACGCCCTAGTAGCGACGCTAAGACCCATCATGGACGATCGGATAGAGAGGCCACACGGGAGACTCTACCGTACCGGCTGACGCAGGTGATCTCTGGGAACGGATGTTTAGGCGACCATCTGTATCGGATCAGGAATGAACCAACGTCTGAGTGCCATAACTGTGATGTAAACGAGGACTCATGGCTGCACACAGGAGGTGCGTCTGAAGACCCGAGATGGCGCGCGGTTTTAGTCGTTTCAAGTCGGACATAACCACCACAACCACGACGTTATCTCTCGTCGTTTCGGTAGCCATGGTCACGGGGAGACACGATAGTATATAGTTTCGGGAAATAGAGATGTTGTAGGTCACATTTCCCACGAGACTGAGTTTATCGGATTAGTTCCATTATATTGTTTACTGACAGATTGCCATGAGAGTGTGATATTAAAGCCGGAAGTTGATGAAAGGAAATCCTCTTTATGTCAAGGCAATTCATTGATTTGATTGTTTACATTCTAAATTATTTCTCATAAACTGCACCCTCTTCTTTCTTGCTGGAGTATGTAAGTAAAATCGGACATCTAATGTAAGTGATAACTCTACTTCATTTAAATACATCCAGATATTTAATATAAAAAGTCTCGAAACTCTACAGAGAGTATACGGTGTTGCTACAAGCTTACTAGTGCATCAAAAACCAAAACTAAACTAAAGTTGAAAGCTTATCTTACTTCACTAAGCTGCACTCTACTCGTTTGCTCACCGTTTCGCTCACCGCGACTTCGCTAAAACATCTAACACGTGTGCAAGTTAGTGTATAAGTATTGTCTTGTACTGCTACCAGTAAATAGTGACAGACAATATCTAACTACTGTTATCGTTATCACAGTGTTAGTCCCGGTTGCATCCAAAATTTGTACTTTGAAGCCCGGTTTTACTTTCTTGGCTTTTGTGGGAGCGACTGCTCAGCCCTTCTAACCCAAAGAGGAAAGTCTGCACCAGAGTCAAGTCCGCCAAAACAGTAGGTATTCTGAAGTGAGGTTAGTTTAATTACTGTATTTTTTAGAAAATTCGGCGGAATTCATTACTTCCCATCGAAAGTATATTTTCTAAGATGTTAGAGAGAAGTAACTTTAAGCCTCGTACCACAACACAATTATGGACAGCTTAAATTGCAAATTTGTTCCGTTTTCAAATTAATTTTGTGTGATCGAAGACCAGTTGCGGTAAGCTAGAAGTTTAACTGGATAATTGGTACAGTTTTACTTCATAACTCTGCTAAAATAAATGTATATTTCTGGTAATGTACCTTCACTAATTTTAGTAATATGTCACAAGCATTAAAAATATATGGGTCATATAAAATAAATATTCTAGGACAGAGACACAGCACCATCTAGACCTATACTAAGCATAGCTTGTAATATGGGGTCTAGAATGTGAAAATTGAATATTCTACTGCAACACCACACTGGTCAAACGCCCTGTCTTCCTAAAATCGGTTCCAGCATAAACAACTAGTAAAAATTAGCAAAGATTTCATATATGATCCTGAATCATTCATCGCTATCTATAAGGTCGTTTGGAGGAAACCCAGTTTTCAGTACTAACATTTTTGCATTTTTTTTTTGGAATGACAAATCCAAATTTTATGATATTTTTTGTGTATGAATGAGACAACATTAAGCTAACAAACAGCAACTTTTACTACATTTTTGAAAAGTGACAGCTGTTAAGTAATACGAAATTTATAATCAAAATGGATAGCATTTAGGAAGTACTGTTTTTGAAGATCTAATTAATTTATCAACCGGCCAATAAGAACAAAATTTAATACAGAGTTGTAAAATCTTGAAATCAACGTTCAAACAAAATAAAAAAATGGAAATAGCTATTCATTCAATAGGAATAACGAACTCATGAATTTGTAGGATAATTTTTGCAATTTCATAGGTAAAGACCTCTTATTATTTTTATTACAATTTATTACAATTTTATGATAGTAAAAACTATACTATCATAAAATTGATGTCTGTACATTAGAGATATTCACAATGTTCAGACATAACTGACACTTGGGTTATGTTAAATGACTGATTCTGATTCGAAATTCTTGTCTGTTTATCTGTTTGTTTGCGATGGACGCAAAAACTACTAAACGGATTTTGATGCAGTTTTTCTATTAGAAAGGTCTTGATCAGACTTAAAATTTGCCGTATGTTTGATTGCAATTGCTTAAGTAGAACCGGATATATAACCAAAACAACGATAACTGGCTAGTCATTTATATATATATTAACTAACGTTGTAGGAGTTTGAGTCAATAGGGGGCTCCAATCCTAGGCTGCATTATCATATTTTATAACTACAGTTAATGGCACTCCTACAACACGAGTGCTTAAGAAGTGAGAAAAGTGAGAATACAACAATGTAATTTACTGACACTTACCTCGTTAACTGCCGCTGCGTGATTTTGTTTGCAACACAGTTGTTTTACACCTGTGATACTTTTTACCTACAGTTATTTTACCGATGAGTTTAATAAAACTCGGCATCTAGTTTAAAATTAAAAGAAATATTTGCAGCACTTATATTTTACCAGGAACTGGAACTTTTTTAAATGTCCCATATTTTTTAATGTCCCATTGAAATTAAATTGAAATGCCCGATGGAAATGGAATATTAATTACCAGAAGTTCTAAAGACAAACAAGATGCAAATGAACACACACACCTGTTACGTAAATTATACGACCGTATACAAAGGTGAGCTTAACTCTTATAATGCTTAGGAGATTTGAAATGTAAAATTAAATACATAATTCGAAAATAAAAAATCCGGTTGCAAAGAAGTCTACTAATACGCATTGCCCTAAAAAGACCGAAACAAGTTTGATAGCAGGCGGTACCCATTTGAAAATCACATACCAAAATAAAATTGACGTGTCCAATATATTTAAAAAATAAAGATATTCAATTCTATTATAAGTTATACATTTTTAAAGTTAACAATCTATTGTATACCTAATTATAGGTGATACAGCATGAATTTACAATATTAATATCTAAGTAACATTGATTGATTGTATAAAATTAACAAAAGCAACATGTTAATCCGTGGTATCCGTTATGTATTAAAATACTATATAGAATAACAGATGAGAATAAGGGCAACATTCAGCGAGCCATTGTGCTCCGTCTACGTTTAACATTAGACTTATGGTCAACTACAAAATTACACAGCAATTCTTGAAAGTAAACATAAACAATGACTCGATCGCGCGCTGTCACGGGCACAACAATAGCCAGCACTTTCATTATATTCAATAACAAATCAATATTTACATCGACCAAACACGTCTAAGGAACTCTAACAAACCTAAATTGAAAGACAGAATATTAAAAAAATGTTTTCACAAGGGGAAGTGCCCTTAATCCTCCTCAATATGGAAAATAGTGTCACCAAAATTTTGCATGTTATGATTGGTCACGGTCGTGTCACATAAAACAATGACGTGATCAGATATAATTTTAGGACAAGCTTAAAAGTTAATCTCAATTGGGAGCCAATCACGGGCCAGCGAATTGAACATCTCCACAGCATTGTGGCGCTGTATGCGACAGCTACGAGGCACTTCCACTTCAAGAAATAAATATTACAGGACGTTTTACTCAACACAATCTTAACTAAGCATAACTTGTAATATGGGTACCGAAAAGCGGAAAATACGTTTTTAAATAAAATACGTACATATTATACATAGAAACATCCGGACCAATGCAAATAGACATATTTACATTAAGTAGGAATCAAACCGCCGAATCAACCACCCCCAAACGCAGCAGTCGAAATCACTACCAGAGATCGTCAGACTTATTTTTATATTCTATGATTGAAAATTTAATAGAAACATTTTGGCTCTCTAACATTTTCCAATATAACGAATAAAACAATGTAGACTTTATTTCACAAAGGGCACGACCACACGTCGACGGGATGTCATCCTGTCAGTTGCGACCGACGACCGGAGCGCGCGCCCACAAATGCTATTGTGTTTTACACCACAAAACGTGATACATATTGAATATTTGTAAAGGCCCATATTGAATAGGCAATGGAAAAATATAAAAGTTTGTCGTTGTACTAGAATAGCTTGTAGTACCTAAGTAATATAAAGAACCGTATTATATGTAATATGTAGTTATTTCTTCCTATATTTATGTTCTAGCTAAGCCACTTATGGATTTACAAGTAATAAATGTTATTCCGGACTAAAATCTATCTCTGTGCCAAATTTCATCCGTACATTTAGCCGTTACATAACATCCGATACAAACATCCATCCATCTTTCCTGATGTCGCTCACCATCATGCGAGTTAGTATCCACCTTGATATATTTACATTCCAAAACTAAGGTAACATTGTTTAATTTCAGAAAACAATATAAACGTATGGAAAAACTTGACTTCAACCGTTAAGCAAATGATTTAATGAAATCTTAAAGTCCAGACACGTGTTACACGTATCACTGAAATAGAATGCGTCCGCATATGGGACGTGGCACGTTACGTCACCGCCGAGTGTCAGACCACAAACCGCTACAAATTGTGATATTATATGGGGAGGTAAATAAATGTTTTTACAATAGTATCATCAGCATCATTTAAGTTAATAGAAACAATCAAAATGAGTCATCTCTTTAAACTATTATTGATGTTTCGATTCCAAAGCGACTATAAAATCACTGGTATACCCGTGTGTTTTCCTTTGCATAGTTTGAGAAGCAGCCTATGTGCTAGGCTTTATTATATCTGTGTACCAAATTTCAACCAGATCCGTTCAGCCTTTCTGGTGTAATTGATTTGCAATCACAATAGTAGTGGGATACATACAATTGTAACTCACGGTTTAAGTATCAAAACAGATTTTTTTAATATACTCCGTGTACTGAATTTTGTTTTAAACCAGCAAGCGTGAATTCCCCCAGACGCTCTACACGTGGGCTCTGGCAACTTGGACTAATTTTTCATTATAAATTAATTCATCAAATTCCATAAATTCTTTCGCATGTAGCAACAACTAAGGTTAGGTTAACATCTTATGGTTTTTCTCCTCTAATACGCACCTTCATTATTCAAAACGCACATTAGTTTTAAACTGAACGCTATTGGCGCAAAATTTACGGTCTTCTGTGATCATAAAAACCATGAATAACCCCTGATAATATGGCGGAAAAATCACTAATGCGTGCACAGGGGAATGTGTGAGGTATGTCTAGATAAATTGCTCGCGATTAATATAAGCGTGCGATATGCTTAACCATACGTAAAGTTGGACGTTTGTTACGTAGATATTTTACGCGGTTGAGAGGTATCTTGATGACTCATTCTCACAAAAATGTTTGCTAACGATCAGGGAATAACTGTTGTCGTGTTCTATACTATCCGGACACGAAGTCTGTTTGAAGGTAAACGGTTACCTGGGTGGTTTGCCACAGCGGCAAAGAACACAAAAGATGTCATTCTACGTGTATCGCATCTCGCGCCATCTTTTCGGGAAGCCCTGCTGAACCACCATCTGTCCTTCAGAACTGGTTTATCAATATTTTCTGTTATCGATTCATGAAGAATATTGTAAGTATACGGTATAAGTAACTACAATACTTATGTATATTAGAGGCCGTTAGTAAATATGTGTAGATCTATTTGACAGATATTGTATTAATACTTTTTCTGTAGACATATTTACCACTGTATTTACCATATTGTCAAAATGAAATATACATATATTAAAATGAAGGTTTCTTTGTTTGTAGCATACCATATATTTGATTACAGTATGCACTACTGCTGAAAAGCAACCGAAACGTCGCGATCAGTGTATATAATAATAATATAGTTGCACCAAATTAACCGCGATATAGTAGTTTATGCAACTGTCATATAAGAAGGGGTATTAAAACACGAGAGTCTGTTTATCGCATGAGGCGAAGCCGAATGCGATAATAGGTTGACTCGAGTGTTTTAATACCTAAGTTATATGCAGTTTCATACACTACTATATCTTCACTCATAGGATAAATTAAACAAAGAACCTAGGTAGGTTACAAGGGCGCCATTTTTTACACAGTTCGAACTGCGCATGCGTGCGCATTTTTTTTCATATTCAGCCTAAAATCTTAGACTAGTTTAATGAATAAAAAAAGATAGCGATACTATTATGAGTTTTATGATACAGGTGGCGGTACTATAATAAGTTTTATCTACACCCATGCTTTAAATCCTCTATAAAAGATTCTGAAACAGTTAGCTTATTGCCAACATTAATACATCCAATGTCATAATAACCATAATATCATCCGAACGGGTGTTATAATGTTGTATGAAATTTCATAATAACACTCCTTTCGCTTTTTCAATCTCTTCCGCGCAAAGGGTTACTCATCAGACAGCCAAATTCTTAGCGCTCGATGCGTGGAATCTGTATGAGTTTGAAAAAAAGAACTGTCATTCACGCGCGTTGCATTGCACTACCACAGGGGCGCGCGGCGCGCCGTAAAAAAATAATTAAAGCTTATTCGTTCGAATTCGAATTCCCGCTATTTTCCTTCGCTATTATTTTTGCAAATTTTTTTGTTTACTTACGAAAATGAGCGATTCAAGTTTTGATAACACACCTCCAGACATTTCGAATGCAGCAAATAACATTTCTAACAAATTATTACCCGAAAAATCTAGAAAACAGTATGAAAAGGCGTACCAAGATTTCATGAATTGGAAAATATCAAAGGGCAGTACATCATTCTCTGAAGATGTATTATTAGTTTATCATGGGTGTAGATAAAGTCTTGTATGCAACTGTATAATTAGGTATTAAAACACTCATGTGATACTATTATCACACTCAGCTTCGCTTCGTGTGATAAACCCACATTCATGTTTTAATACCCCTCATTATACCACAGTTGCATAAATAACTATTATTTTTAATTTTATGTATATGCGTTTATAAAGTGCGTAAGTATATAATAGAATCGTCTTTGAATTCGTAATTCGAATTTTTCGATTTGAGTGTAGATAATAGTAGTTTATGCAACTGTCATATAAGAAGGGGTATTAAAACACGAGAGTCTGTTTATAATAATAGGTTGACTCGAGTGTTTTAATACCTAAGTTATATGCAGTTTCATACACTACTTTATCTTCACTCATAGGAAAAATTGAAATTAAACAAAGTAGGTAGGTTACAAGAAAGTAATTTAGCGTCCGCCATTTTTTTCACAGTTCGAACTGCGCATGCGTGCGCGTTTTTTTTCATATTCGGCCTAAAACCTTAGACTAGTTTAATGAATAAAAAAAGATAGCGATACTATAATGAGTTTTATGATACAGTTGGCGGGGCGGTACTATAATAAGTATTATTTTTAATTTTATGTAGGATATGCGTTTATAAAGTGCGTATGTATAGAATCGTCTTTGAATTCGTAATTCGAATTTTTCGATTTGAGTGTAGATAAAATATTTATTGCAATTGGTTATGGTCGCGTAAACTGACGAGAATATCATGTCTTTTATACATTCAACTCATGCCAAAGACCGTGCGAAATGAAGAGGACGGTATACCTATTTAACTGCTGCTTACTGAAATCAATTTTTAAAATTATAATCTCAATAATTAGTATCTCAAAACATGGGTAGGCGGAGGCGCATTAAAACGCTCACATTTCCTCACTGGTACAGATTTTTTTGTACCAGTGAGTGTTGCTATTGGAACCCATACACCCATATAACAAATGTACACAAAAATCTATGCATTTAAAAAATCAATGTTACACAAGCATATAAAAAAAAAGAAACATAAATCTATTGGTCTGTCACTATATACTTAAATCACATTTACTTTTATTAAAAGAGAGTAAAGACGATACACGACCCATTCCAACTTTGAACTTTAAAGTGGTCACAGTGTGCTCGGCACCTAATGCTTATTTATGTCGGTACATCACTCTCCATATTTCACTATACTGGCTTAGTGCGGTTGTTGTAAGGAATCACATATTTTCAAGTTACACTATATGTTCATTTTGCTCCATGGTTTTGTCTATCGTTATTTAAAACCAATGATGAGCTAATAAGGTGATTAGGGTGACACAAAAATCTTCGGAGCCCATGTCAAGACCACCTGCAAGCCGGTACATCTACTGAGTGACGGACGAAGCTCTGGTGCAGGCTTCATTCACAGGGTTAGGGGTCCAATGGCAGTCACTGTAAAAGGAAAGTTAAACTGTTGGTACTTCAGAAGCAGATACATACTTGATGACTTAATGCCATGCCTTCTCTACCAGCCAACAAGAGGTGGCACAGAGCTAGATTCAGTAGGTGCATTATTGTGAGTAACATTTAACACTGATACAACGCATAGGCTGCCACATTTTTATTATGGGAACAGGTTAATTCGTGTCACGGAAACGGGATGAGTATTTTATTTGGTGTATGCAGTAACCTAATAAAGCGCAAATATGTAAGGAGCTTTCTGTAGCGGCACAAGGAAAGGTGTTTCATATGAAAATAAGTTAGAGTCTGTAAGGGGTTTTAATATGTATTTGCTATAGGTCTATCTTGATGACCTCTCAATTTTTTGTGGAAATACAAATTGAAATGCGAAAATATAATGTTGAAAGGTAAGTTGTGGATAGAGAGCATTTTTTTGTTTCTTTGTTTTCTATATTTTTTACGGAAGACAAATAATTGCTAATTAAATCATACTGCACTTCACAACTTTCTCATTTCTGAACACAGTAACTCTAATGATCTGAACAGACGAGGGACTTTTCTCCGTAGAGGACCAAAATCTCTGAATCTTAAATACAATTTCCCACGGTGTATGTTTATTTGATGCTCGAAGAAGTTAAGCCAAATGAAGCGCACACTATGGAAGCAAACATTCTGAGATTACGTTGAGTTGTTATTTTTACATGAAGTTTAAGAAAAAGAGAACACGATTTGAAAGATATTGCTAGGCCTAGTCACGTCAGTTCAATATTTTTTTTTTTTGGGCCCCCCCGTACTTTCGTACATCGATGTCCTTGTCTGTTCAGGGGGACGTTCATTTTTGAATCCGTCGTGTACGTTATTAAATACTATCCAAGATCAATTTTTAATCACGAAAAAGTACGCTACCAAAAGTCTCTCGTCTGCACAGGCCATAATAATCTAATATACTGTGTGAAAAATTACTTGGTACTCTCGAACCCGCTCGTCTACACGAATATTAAGTCCTAAAATTCTTATTTTACGTTCATGTCTTTTGCAGATACAAAGAAAATCCTCTTATATCCGTTGTGGTGCGGGATGCACGGTGCCTCGGGATGAGAGAAACCTTAAGACTGTTGTCTTTATATTTAATCATCTGCTTGAAAAGAACTCGCAATACATGTGAGATTTTACAGCTACTATTTAAGACACTTATACATTCGAGTTTTATTGTGAATAACGCGACCACTGAGCTTCCTGAGGTTCCTGGTTCGATATTTTTTTATACTACTTAGGTGGCGGACAAGCACAGGGCTACCAAATGGGCAGTAGTTATTGTGCCTATCGACGGATGCTACACCAGGGGCGTCACACTCGCGCTGCCGATCGTGTAAAAACCTTCTAATGCCTGGACGTGATCAGGTATTTGTCAGAGTGTTCTCAGTTGATCAGAGTATTCCTCCTAGAAAAGGACTGGTCGCAGGTTCAAGTCCCGCCGTAGACGTTGACTTCATCCGGCTTAAATCTGTAAGAAAAATTTGACATACAAATTTCTTTAAAATTTCACCAATAATGGCTGACTACTCGTCAGCCATTACGGATGAAAAGAACATCCCATAAAAAATGCTCGTGTATCGCGTGCACTTTGAGAATTTTATAAGTCATCAAAACAAGTTGAATTCTTGATCCCGACCTCGGATCATAATAAAAAGTAGCCTATGTGTTATTCCAGACTATAATCTATCACTGTACCAAATTTCAGAAAGATCAGTTCAGACGTTTGAGTGTGATTGAGTACTTAACAAATATCCAAACATTTTCACAAACTTTCACACTATACTTCTATTATATATACATACTAATACTACTAATATTATAAAGATGAATTTGCACTAATATTATAAAAGAGGAGGATTTGTTTGTTTCTAATCGATAAACGCTGAACCTACTGAACCGGTTTCAAAAATTCTTTTATCATTAGAACGGGGTAAAATGGGGCTTTAGAGATCTTTCTAAGTACCTAATTTTGAGTTATTTTTATCATCAAAATCATGTATGTATGGGAGTTGGGTTTCTCCATATTTTATTTTTTGTATACAATGCACCATACGAGGGTCAAACTGAAAGTTCTTAGAACTGGCCACTTATAAACAATATAATAAAAAAATAATTCTAAAATTTGAAAATAGAACTCTTTGCCAATATTACTGAGTATATATTTCATTCATTTATCATTTGTTTTACGATTTGGCGGCAAATTGAAAATTGTCTGTGTCACGTTAACATGAATTTAACACGAGAAAATTTTCGTGCAATGATTTTTTATGACTTTCGATGTCATTTAAGTCAACAAGAAAGTTATGGTAGACTACGATTGGCCTTTCACGATGAAGCCCCATCTCGTGCGACTGTTTACAACTGGTTTAATGAGTTTAAACGTGGTCGCACTAATCTCACTGATGATTTACGTGAGGGACGGCCTTCTACGGCGACGACTGAAAATAACATCTGTGTTGTGCGGCGTATGATAGAGACTGACAAAAGAGTGACCTATCAGCAGATTCGGACAAGCTTAGGCATCGGTATGAGTCAAGTGCACAAAATCCTCCACGAACATTTAGCGGTCAGGAAGCTTTGCGCCCGGTGGATACCTCATAATTTGACTGAGGCTCAAAAACTCCATCGTGTGGATTGGTGCCGTAAAATGATTGAAAGATTTAACGGAGGTGACTCTAATGCTGTGTTCGACATACTAACAGGTGACGAAAGCTGGATTTACTGTTATGATCCTGAAACCAAAAGACAATCTGCTCAGTGGGTGTTTCCTTTCGAGGAGTTGCCAACTAAAGTGAAGAGAGATCGAAGTGCGGGAAAAAAAATGGTGGCCTCGTTCTTTGGACGGATAGGTCATTTCGTAACAAATGTGTTAGAGGATCAAAAAACAGTTTCTGCAGAATGGTACACTACCAATTGTTTGCCACTTGTCTTGGAAAAAGTTCGAGAGAAACGACCTCGCAGTAGGATCCTTCTTCACCACGACAACGCCTCGTCGCACACCGCCAAGCGAACGATCGACTATTTGGCGACATCAAACGTTGAATTACTGGGTCAACCGCCGTATAGCCCCGACCTCGCGCCTTGTGATTTTTATTTATTTCCAAAAATTAAAGAAAAACTTAAAGGAAAGCGGTTTATGAATGCTGAAGAAGCGGTGGCTGCGTATCGCGATGCCATTGAAGAGACCCCTAAGGACGAGTGGGCAAAGTGCTTTTCCCAGTGGTTCCATCGCATGCAGCGGTGTATTGACGTGAATGGACAATATTTTGAAAAGATATAATAAAACTAATAACTGGCTAATGTAATCAGTTTTTGATTTTCTAAGAACTTTCAGTTTGACCCTCGTATATGTATAAAAGTGGATTCAAACGAAAATTATAGTTTTTGAAAGGAACCAAGAAGTGACTGAACGTAATGTTATGATTGAAATGTGTAGAACGTGTGTCAGAGTTTGTGAGCTTGGGTAGTTTATTCATAGGGGATGAAAGATACGATTGAGATATTGAAAGTAGAGTGACTGCAGGATATCGCTTAAATGGTTCCCTACATTCCTTCGCGAGTGGTTAGTCAGTGCCGAAAAAATTCACGACTGGCGTCTGGCAATAATAACAGCGTGCTAGTCCCCACATGAATATATGGAAGTGAAAGTTGGGTATAGCAGAAAAAATATGAAAGTAGAGTGAATGCAGTTGAGATGCGGCTATTGCGCAGTATGTGTGGCGCAATTATAAATTAAGGTTGGCTGATAGGAAGAGACATACAGATATTTGAAAGTGATGAGGCCCAAAAGAGAATGTTGCAATGAGAACTTAAAATGGTATGCTAAGGTGGTTTGGGCACTTAGAACGAATGAGTACTGAGCGAATAGCACACCAAGTATGTAAGGCGTATGTGGGTAGGCAGGCAAGCCGGTGTCGACCTCGCAAAATATACACTGATCAAATTAATGAGGTAATGAAAAAAACGCAGGTCAGAAGCACTTAAAACCGGCTTGCCTTTCAGGTTTATTGACAGTCGAGAAACTCATGAAGTATGTATGGACAGAAGCAGATAGTGGGCTGTCGTTTCTGCCTACCCCGAAGACAACATGAACTAGTAGAATTAAATGAAAAAAAAAACAGAATAACTAATAATATTCCTTTTAACTAATAATATTCCTTAGATTAAATATAAATATGAAAATCGCTTTACTCGTCTAGCGAGATGTGAATTGATGTACCCTTTTTCTTTTTTTTCGTGTGGAAGTCACCTTGGAAAGCCCCCCGCCGGCCAGCGGGGGCGGTTACCCCGACTAAACGGTTGAACCGACTAAAACCGCACGCCGTCTCGGATCTTCAGACCCGGGGTGTAAGGTTGTCCATAGGGCATTTCCCTCGCACCCCGACTGAATTGATGTACCTCACATAACAATAAAATTTGTCTTGTAGATACGCTTAGTAAAAAATCGAGTATTTTTTTTTTATTTTTTTTTATACCACTCAGGTGGCTGACAAGCTCACGGCCCACCTGATGGGAAGTGGTTACCGCGGCCTATGGACGTGTGCAACACCAGGGGCGTCACACTCGCGCTGCCGACACTGTAAAAACCTTCTAATGCCCTTCTTGAAGAACCCCATATTGTAGTCGCTTGGGAAAACCACAGCAGGGAGATCATTCCACAGCCTGAGGGTGCGCGGAATGAAGTGCCTTTCATATCTAACTGTACGCACCGTTTCCGGTCGCAACGTGTGAGGATGAATTCCCTGTCTGTGGCTAGCGGTGCGATGATAGAATGTGGCCGTGGGCATCATATCAAACAATTCTTCTGAACACACCCCGTTATAAAGGCGGTAGAAAACGCACAGGGAGGCGAAATCTCTCCTAAGGTTAAGCGGTTCCACACTGCCTGTAAGTATGGGATCGTCGAAGATCCTCAGCGCCCGTCTTTGCACCGAGTCGAACGGATCAAGTTGGTATCTAGGTGCTCCGGCAAAAAAGTGACAGCAGTACTCCATCTGGGGCCGGACTTGCGACTTATAAAGAAGAAGTCTTTGCTCCGCAGTGAAGTACTGCTTCGCCCTGTTGAGCACTCCAAGTTTCTTAGATGCCAACTTGACTTTGTCTTCCAGGTGACTACGGTATGGACCTCGCTGGAGCTGTCGACACCGAGGATCCCGATACTTTTAGAGATATTAAGTGGTGTGTCCAGGAATTGTGGCGTTACAATAAATGGGGTTTTCTTAGCGGTGAATGCACATACTTGCGTCTTAGTGGGGTTGAATTGGACCAGGTTTAGTCCACCCCAATCGTATTGGTTAACTATGTATATGTAGGGTGTATGGGGCCCGCTTAGATCTTCGGGGTCCAACCCAACCACCCCTACCCCCTGCAACGCGGTACAATACGGGTGCGCTCTCTTTCTCTTCATTATTCTTATCTTGGCTTTTACAAGAACGACTGCTATCTGACCGTCCCACGAGAGGAAAGCCAGCACCAGAGCCTCATTCGTCAATCACTAGGTTTATCGGCTTGCTGGTGAGGTTATTTTGTCCACCGGGGTCTTAGTGAAACCCCATGCACCATAAACAAGAGTAAATAAATAATTTACTACTTTAAAAAGCAAACTAAAACATTATTTTAACGGCAGACAGATACCAAAAAGTTGATATACAATGGATTTCATTTTCCACTAGGACCGCACACGAAAACTGCATTAAACTTTGCCTGTAAACTGCCTCGATGTATTTCATCCTTTATTAAGGCTTGGTTAGCAACTATTAAGTACAATTTTCAGGTCAGCTAATCACCTAGAGATTAGGTTTTGTTAATATCGTTTATTTTAACACTTTTGAGTTAAAAATACTCACATATTTATGGTTGTCTTGTGGGTAATCTGTGTAACCCACCTGGACCTGAATATGTTTATATATGTGTGGCTGTCCCTAAGTTCCCTCGTATTAAACGGCTAAACCGGTGTTCATATAACTCCTTTTCAAAAATAATATTTTCGAACAGTGCTGCGATCGAGGTTTCAGTTTTTTTGATGAATGTTGGAAGATACCAATAAATTTTGATACATTTCAGTAAATTTAGAAAGAAAAATTATCCAAACAACTAAGTATGTCGTACGAGTAACAAACTCGTAAAAAAATATAGTATCTCCTTAAATTATTATTTCTATTCATCTAAAGTGCTTATTTCCTGGCATTTCTTTAAACTGTACTATAATACCACTTCAAAATTGGCACGTAGCCCAAATGAACTACCCAAAAATGCTTATTTCATCGTTAAAGGGCTAAGTACTCAATGAAAGCGATTCTGACTATTACTATGTATTTCTACGCTAGCACTTGCCTCATTCTTTAATTTATTTTACTTGAATCCTCCGTTATTCATCAATTAAAACTCTTTCATATTCAAAGGATACTGTAGTCACTAAGTTCAACCCAATACCATAACGTACTTAAATACACTAATATTTACAAATATTCTACACAAAAGTACAGATCATAATTATAGTATTATTATTTTTGACAAACCTACCTAATATTTTATATTGCCCGGAACTCCGCCCGAGTAGATGTCGATTCTGCGACCAACGAACTATTTCGTATTTTTAATTTCGTAATATCTTTTGAATGGAAAGTTCGATTTCAATAATTCGAAAAGTAATCAACAGATAGTGAAACAGTCTTGAATACGAAATCATTTATTTGGATCAGAATTAATACAAAGGTATGGTTAACATGGTCTGATCTTGATCGGCATTTCTATCATCATTAAAAATGTAAAAAGTAGTTATAGTGGCATAACTACAATGGTCTCGCGACTGTTCTATAATATAATAGAATATAATTTCTTCTATCATCAATACTTTCCGCAGCGCATGCGATGAAAGACATTTTATGACTAATGTTTTTACACCTTGGCTTGGTTTCGTTACGGATTTCCAAGGGTAGCCAGCCGACAGTCGCTCCCACAAAATCCGAGATGAGCCAAAGAGAAAGAGAAGGAGATCGGAGGCCGGGTCCAAACTACACGACATGACATTTTAATCCACTGCTGTCTATAAAAAAACTAGTCGAACTATTTTAGGTCAAAAATATAACATAATATTCTAGGACATTCTACACAGTGTATCTAGACCCAAAGTGAGTATAGTTCCACGAGAATGTAAAAAGTAGTTATAGTGGCATAACTACAATGGTCTCGCGACTGTTCTATAATATAATAGAATATAATTTCTTCTATCATCAATACTTTCCGCAGCGCATGCGATGAAAGACATTTTATGACTAATGTTTTTACAAATTGGCTTGGTTTCGTTACGGATTTCCAAGGGTCTCTATTTTTTTCTAGTAAAAAGTATAGCCAATGTTACTCAGTTATAATGTAACTTTCTAATGGTAGAAGAATTTTTGAAATCGGTCCAGTAATTTTTAGGTTTATTGGTTACATACAACAATTCAAAAAAATAAATCTTTCCTCTTTATAATATTAGTGAAGATTAGTGTAGATGTAAATGAATAATATAAGTATTTATATAAAATCTTTACGCCAGATTAATTATGATAGTTATTTCCATATGATAAGCCATATGATAAAAATATAGCTAAATAAACTAGGACGGTTGCCAGCTTGGCAATCAGCCCAAACTTAAGCGTAGCGAGATTTGCCTATCCAACAATAGGTCAACGTGACCGGTCGATTTTTTCCATTGATTTGGTTTTTCGGTGATTATTCCTCGATGGTAAGACCGATCTGGACATTCGACCCCTTCCGACACTCAGTAATGTCTCCTTGATCACCGTGGCAAATTTGGTCGAGATCGGTCAAACGGTCTCGGAGGAGTATCATTTGTTTGAAATGCAACTTTGAAACCAAAGACGCTTCGCTCGCCTTCGGCTCGCTACGCTTAATAAATATTAATAAGTAAACACTGTAGGACATTCTATAAAACGCTATCTGGACCCAAAGTAAGCATAAGCTAAGCTAGTTTATATTTTGAATTCTGGAATGCGGATAAACATACTTAGATACTTTCTATGTCAATACATACTCGTATATATTAAACATAGAAACATCCATACCAATGAAAATATATATATACTCATGCATACAAATATTTGCACTGAGCGGGAATCTAAACCATGACCTAATGACTATATTCCTTTAAATAAACTTAACATACCATAACTTCACGCCTGTATCCCCGAAGGGGTAGGCAGAGGTGTATTACACATACTCGTATATATTAAACATAGAAACATAAATACCAATGAAAATATATATATACTCATGCATACAAATATTTGCACTGAGCGGGAATCTAAACCATGACCTAATGACTATATTCCTTTAAATAAACATAACATAACATAACTTCACGCCTGTATCCTCGAAGAGGTAGGCAGAGCTGTATTACACAACCACGATTCGCCAGGTATGTTAAGGTCCCAATGTAATAGGGGGCGAGCCCATTGCCATCTACCGGGCACATTATTAAGCGAGCGATAATTAACATTTTTAATACACATAACTACGAAAAGTCAGAGGTGTGTGCCCGAGGCGACTGGGGATCGAACTCGAGACCTCGTCTCGGCAGTCCGTTACGAACGCCACTGGGCTATCGCCGCTTTTAAATAAATATATTATTTGTTGATTTGTTATCATAGTTATCATAAGTATAACAATAAGTAACCGTATTATTTGAACCAACTACAGGTACCTAGCAGATTTGCATTAAATTCCTATTAATCGCAATATAAAACTTAATAGCAACTTAAAAATCTTTCTTACGATTTGGAGAGAAGAAATTTCATTAAGAATATTATTATCCTACTTACTTGAAAATTTTCTATTTTCTTATAAAACCGCTATCAATAGAGCTCCACGCCGATCACAAGTTACCTACGTCGAGATTCATACATTAATCAAGGTGTCAGGCTAGCATGAAACGCGGCTTCGAACAACAAGTATACGAGTCACGCTCGACTAATTACAAATCTTTACTTGTACATTTTTGTGGTCGTTTTATATTGTTTATGATTGGTAATTACCAGTAATACAGTCTTCTTAGGGTTCCTTATTTTGTACATTAACAGCATTAGACGTATTGATTCTGGCCTCAAAGCAACATCTTAAGGTAATTAATGAACTATGAAAAGAGCCTGAATTTAAAGGAGAAAAAGTTGATACAAGAACCAAAGTAGCTGACATATCTTTAACCATTTGTAATACAAATTATAGATGTTTAGTCTAAAAAATCAACGACCAATGGAAAATGATTCACGAGTGGCGAACTTAGTCTAGTCTTAAGTAACTCCATCGAGTCTACATAATGATATAAACAACCGAAAGTCAAACAGTCTGATATGTGAGAGAAAGGGGTTACTAAGCAGAATTCTGCTACTTAAAGGTGATATTAAGTGATAGATCGAGAATATACTCACGGTGTGAAATGCATGACTTTACCATTTCTTACACACAGAAGTATGGATAACTAACACCCAAAGTAGCTAGTGCTTAAAAGTTAGATGCGAAGAAATATTCTTTCACAAAATTGAAACAAAGGCGTAATTGTGAATTGATTCACATCACGTCACACTCGAAACGACTCCTAGTCGGTCGCTGTTCCTAATTGATACACGTAATCGGAATTCAATTTTTTTTTTCGAATCTCTAATCAAAGTAACGCCAGACATTAGCCACAGAGGGTACGGCGTGCGTCGTGCCCTCATCAAAATTGCAAAAGAAATGAGTCATATTTTTCCAGAATTTTTCATTGATTCTTTCAGCTTTATTATATATTTGTCAGCTATATTTTTCATGGTGCACTGTCAAATTATTGAATAACTGTGTACTTAATAGACATCTGCGCCTTCGGTAGATTTTTTTTTCATATAGAATCTCCTTTCTGTAATTAGAATGTGGAATTATTACACTATAATGTGCTAACTGTTGGCTGCGGCTCTACCAGCGTGGATAGCTGCAGTCTAGTCTCCGAACAAAATTTCATTAAAATCGGTTTAGTGGTTTGACGTGAATGCGTTACAAACAGTTACTTTCGCATTTGTATTATTAGTATGGAAGTATAGGTTAGCACTGTGAAGGAATTACCCTTTTTTTTCTTGCGGAAATCCCCCCCTATCAACCCGTCCCCCTCCGGTCAGCAGGGTGGTTATGTCGGATTCGAATCGATTAAAACCGCTTGTCGTTTCAGGTTATCAAACGCCGGTGTGTTAGGTGGCCCACCTCCGGTTACGAGATTGCCCCCTCGGGTTTAGGAACCCAGTTGTCCCCGTCTTGTCTCCCGAAAGAGGGGATGCGCACAGTGTTCCCCTGCCCCGGCCTGCTTCTGCTAGGGTGACAGGTGGCTCCACCGGCCACCCCCAGGCCTACGCTCATGAAGGACGGAGGTCGTTCAGCGACCTCCGACTCCTGAGGCGCCTCCGCGTCTCGCTCTGCGGATCGGGAGAGACCTGAGACTCTCCCGGACCTGTTCTACTGCCTCCTTCATGAGCATGACTTGCTCGCAGAAGAAGGCGGCGGCAGCCCATACGCTAACGCTCCGCACCATCACTGTGAGCAAGACGCCGAGTGAAAGGACTTCCACTCCTAGGGCCACCTCGAGGGCCCGCCTCGCTTGCATCACAGTGATGGCACTCAGACGTTGGATCCCTCCTGAGCTGACACAGGTGGTCCCCGAAGCACCCCTTCCCAGAAATCACCTGCGTCAGCCGGTACAAGAGCTGAGACTGGCTCTCTAGCCAGTCCTCTATGATGGATCTTACCGCCGCTACTACGGCGTGCCCTGCGGCTGGGCGACCGCCCAGGTCATTCGTTCCACTCCACCACGATGACCTGGCGGAGCTGGGACGGCACAGCCTGAATTTCTCGAGGCTCAGAGTCCCATCCCTGCTCCCGTGCCTCCTTTCACCACCGATATAGTTGCGAGAGGGCTCTCACCTCCAGGTACCATGGTAGAGTACTGGCAAGTACTGGCGAGTACGCCTCGAAGGAAATCGTGCGTTGAGTGTTCCAGAATGTTCCAATATTGCAGTGAATTTGCCACTCCATTATTTCGAAAACACTCGGTCACTTTGTTGTTGATTTGTTTTTCAATGGTTTACACGATCTTCTATAGAGATTCAGAGCTTTATTAGAAAAGGAAATTTTTGTAAAAAAATAAAACTACAGTGTATTCATGTATTGCACACAATATGTGCGGGACAGTGGTTCAACTGCTCCACGGGTCTATGTGATTAAGTTCACCATCCATTTGCAATAGCGCCAGCTACGAAGGAATGACATGAATGAAAATAGTAATTCCTAAGAAGGTAATATTCTAAAGTCAGGTAAGGTTTGAAGGTAGGAATGGACTGATTGTGGAAAGTGGAGGATCGGGTGCAGTATTTAATTGCGCCTCCCCCTTTCAAAATGGTAAAAGAATTTCTCCTATAAGTACAGTACTGGTTCCAAAGATTACCTCCAATATCAAACAAACTTACAATATTCTCCAAAAAACTTACAATATTCTCTTGATAATATTAATATAGAATTGTATTCAATAATCTTCAAAATAGCGCTCTCTTTCAGCAATTAATGTTTTCAACATAATACAACAACGGCTCAAATAAATGTAATAACTATAGGTATCCACATTTTTTGCAGAAGAGTGTTCCGTACTCCGGTTTAAGAGTATTTTCCTTACACTTATTGAGTGTAATTCGTGGCCTCCCAAAGGAATAACACAGATGATCTTGTCATTGGCTTTACCCTGAATATTAATACTGTAGTTAGCTTAACTTATTCAAACGAGGACGGAGATCAGAAAACACTAAATTATAAATTTTTTGAAAGTCTTGAAAGTCGTACTTTTGGAATGTTATATTCCGAAATATGTAGAAAGCATTTTACGAGATATGCGCTAAGTTTGCTGAGTAATTCTATTGATGAATGAACTCCCTTTGAATTATTACTGAGCGGAATGAGTTCTTGGAAACCTCTTGATTCAAATATATAACATTTTATCTATATTGTACTATAATTTTAATGGACTTATAATATCAAACCACGCCAAAATATTCATGACAGTACGTTTATTAAAGGAAATAAATATGATATAATCAAATATACCGACTCTTTATGAAAAAAAGAATGAAATGTTATTTAAAAATACATATTAATATAATTCCAAAATTAGAAACACTGCACATGTAAGCTATATGAGTTCAGCGTGGTGAGAGAGAGGGCTGATAGCTGAGCGAAGTAAAACAGAGAGGAGGAAGAGTTGCAGAGTTTGACCGTGTGGTTTGTTCGTACAAAATTTTGTGGTTGAACGTTTCATAAATGGCCTAAATGACTAACGCTGCAAAATTAAGGCCAGTGGCTTTTAGCTTCACCATCGAACTTTCCTGATTCCCTTGTCCCATCGGTATACTTCATAAACAGCTGTGTATTGCGCCTGCTCCTCCGAGATAGACGCATAATGCCGTATTGTCTGCGTGCTCTCTATTGTAATGCGAAAATAGCTTCGATCACAAAGTAACCGCGATTTGTCGGTGCGTTTTAGCACAGCTTACATAATTTTGTTTTAATAGTTTTAGCGTTAGTATTTTTACACTAAATGTGCATGGATTTAAATGGTACTATGCTTTACAAAGTTGCGTATCGCCACAGTACTGACTCTTTTCATTTAGAAACAAAATATGACAACAGGAAAGAAAGGCTATTTTTATTTTTATGAACAGACTAGCTGATACCCGTGGCTCCACCCGCGCGGCGGACAGTTATCGTTTTTTGGGCATATCTCTGTTTCTACTTAACCAATTGTAATCAAATATATGGTAGATTTTAATTCTGACCGAGATCTTTCTAAAAGAAAACACTGCATCAATAGCCGTTCAGTTTTTTTACATCCATCGCGAACAAAACAAACAAGACCAAGACAAACAGACAAGAATTCCAAAAGACGTATTTTTGTTTTCAGAATCGTTCATTTAACATAACCCAAGCATTTTTTTTTATATCTCCAATATAAAGACACGACTAATTTACAATTTCATAATAGTATATACATATTTTATAGTTATAGTAGGTATTTTAGTACATTGAAACAGCTCACTTCCTATAACGTGGGACCAATTACAAAGATAGTTGAAATGTGGGTATTTATTTACCTCTACCTGACCCTTCTGAGATAACAGGCGTGATTATAATGTATGTATGCTACTACTTTGCTTCTTCGTGTCCATGTGTAGGTAGATACACATTTCCAGTTGGAACAAAATATGTACACAAAGTTATTAACTATATGCAACTATTAGGTACATCAAAATTTGCTTAACGACCTCCGTCCTCCATGAGCGCAGGCCTGGGGGTGACAGGTGAGGCCGCCTGTCACCCCAGCAGAAACAGGCCGCGACGGTGGGGCGACTAGCGCCCCTCCCTCAAACCGGGGCAAGACGGGGACAACGTGGTTCCCAAACCCGAGGGGGCCATCTCGAAACCGGAGATGGCCCAGGGTTAGTCGGGGTGCGAGGGATATGCTCTATGGGCAACCTTACACCCGGGCGTCTGTAGACCCGAGACGGCGTGCGGTTTTAGTCTGTTCAAGCCCGACATAACCGCCCCCGCTGGCCGGCGGGGGGGTATCCGAAGGGATTTCCGCACGAAAAAAAAAAAAAGGTACATCAAAATTACCTCAGACAAAAGATTATGTGAATCGAGTCCATAGAATTTCTGATGGAAGTACCCACGTATACAGAAGGAATCCTAATATTTCTTACTTGCTTTATACCGCGCAGAAAACGGAGATGTTATTGCAATTCCTCAATAAGCTTAATGTACGTGGCCGTATTTACTGGTAATACCCAGCAAATACGCTTAGGTACTTGTTTTTTTCCCGGCGGCCTGTCCCTCTATCGCAATTTTTCAAGCATTCACTGCATCAGTCTTACACAATACTTCAGAGCTAACCAGTGTAGGTGCAGTTAAATATCTCATTATAATTTGATAAATGTGTACATTTTATTTGTGTTAGTTGTTTTCTAAGTATGTTTATCCACATTCTAGGACCCATAAAATTAACTAGTTAAGCAATGCTTACTAATACGGTTTGGATGGCGTAGTGTAGAATGCTCTAAAATAATTTTATTTATGGATTGTTATGTTAAGACAAAATAACAATAAATAAAGTGCCAATCAACACAATATCATAAAGTCATTTTATGATATTGTGTTGATTGGCAATATTATATTGTGTAACATTCTTTAACAAACCCGTTCAACGTATTAGATAAACTATTTAATTACGCTTCCTAATAACGATTATTTTTTATAAGAACTCAGAATAACTATAAATTATTATTTTTACTAGCTATTGCCCGCGGTCTTCCCGCGTGGAATTTTGACTCTATTCCCACAACCCATAGTAACCTATTCCAGGGTTAAATCTTTCATATTTATAACATTAATTAGATAGGATAACAGCAAAATCAATTGTAACGTATTTTTGTAACTTCTGCTAATATATCCCCAATAAAGAATTTTTATCGTTACCTCTTAGACGAGAATATGCGCCAACTCTTATCGTGATAATGGCTATCTGTTAATAAGGCAATGAATAATGACTGTAATGTCGCTTTAGCAACAGCTTTTCTTCTCATAAACGTCTAAATAACAAAATGTTATTGTCGGTTACAAAGTAAATTAACGGGTTTACCGTTAATTTTGAAAAAAAAAACACATCCTGTATTATTACGCATTCGACAGTATAAGATACTGATAAGGAACGAATTCTGTGAAGCAATAACACATGGAAAGCTCAAACAAATATCTCATTTAAAAAAAATCTTATTTGGTAGCTTCCAGGGTGCTGGTGAAAGTTATGGCCGACAGCATGTTGCTGGCAATGCTCATAATTAATTTTGAACAATATTTTTAATGAAAGTGTTCTACTATTTTTACCTACCTTTAGCACCTGATTACTGACAAATGGCTGCCGAAACAAGCTAGCAAATTTGCATACGCTCAAGGTACATACCTACACTAGTGTATCCCATATACAGTGTGTGTTTTTTATAACCGGGACAGTATGGGGAAATCCGAAACCATAGAAGATATAGGGAAATGGCCTTAGGAACCATTTATTCTTTTTTTGTGAAAAAAAAATTGATATAGAAATTTTTTTGGTCAAGCGTGAGTTGTCCACAGAAATGAGTCATTTAGAAAAAAAAAATTGTTGATGCGTAGCGCCTCAGTTTCATACAGGGAATATTTCATTGTATTGGAAGAAAAAAATCTGAGCAGCAGAAGTTAGTCAAATTTAATAAAATGTTTCTCATGCAACAGGTTAGTTCAAAGTACCCATCTACTGCATCACAGTCGATACTCACGTACAAAAAGCATTCCATATTCAAAAATGAGATTTTATTTGCACTGTAGAATTGGAACTGGACCTCCATGGTCTTAATTAAGACTTTTATGATTCAAATGAATAAAAAATATTCAAATTTCGAACGAACATTGTTATTTTTGTTACTTTCATTTTTTATTATCAGTTTGTTTGTGATTCATCATGGCGTTATCCAATGCACATAAAGTTGATTTAATCGAAGCGTATTTTTTAAATTATCGAAGCTCAGTTAATGCATTAAAGTGGTATCGGGAACGCTATCCTGATCGTAGTCTACCAAATCGCAAGGTAATTGAAAAACTTGTTAAAAATTTAAGACAAGAGGGTTCTTTTAAACCTAAACGTAAGAGACGAACGACAATATTGAATGAATTCATAACTATTGCCATCTTAGGATTTTTTGAAGCTTATCCAAAAGCATCATTACAAGAAGCTGCTGAAAATATCGGTGTGCATAAATCAACTGTAAGAAAGGTACTGAAGAAGCACAAGTATAAGTGTTACAGAGAGGGTCGACTTGTACAAGCATTGCTTCCAGGCGATACAGACCGCAGATTAACATTTTGTCGTTGGTTTGTAGCAAGATCGATTGGAAACCATTCCTTTCTAAATCAGATTATTTGGACAGATGAATGCAATTTTTCGAATAACGGTATGTACAATAGGAAAAATAATCATTACTGGTCACGTACTAATCCACTTAGAACTACAGAGACCCATAACCAAGTCCGCTTTTCGTTTAATTGCTGGTGTGCGGTATTACATAATAAAATCTTTGCTATTAAGATTTACCACGGAACGTTGAATAGTGAGAAATATCAACAGATATTGAATATGGTCATAAATAAAGTGGATGATAGCATTCCCTTAAGTAATTTAAATAGTGTCATTTACCAACAAGATGGTGCACCTGCACATAATAGCACAGCAAGTAAACGGTTTTTAGATGAACATTTTCCTGGTCGTTGGATGGGTACACATGGTCCTATTAAATGGCCACCACGTTCACCCGACATGACGCCGATGGACTTTTTTATATGGGGCCACCTGAAGGGTCGAGTGTATGAATCTCGATACAATACTGTACAAGAATTAAAAGAGGCAGTCCTTTATCACTTGAACAACATTAATCACATGTCCTTGGCTAAGGCAACAAGAGGTGTACTAAAACGTGCTCGTATCTGTATTCAGCAAGAGGGAGATCATATTGAACATTTGTTGCGTTAATAGTTTTATTAAAGTTGGTAAAAATTAGTATTAAGTACAAAAATTGCATGAGAAACATTTTATTAAATTTGACTAACTTCTGCTGCTCAGATTTTTTTCTTCCAATACAATGAAATATTCCCTGTATGAAAATGAGTCGAACCGCATCAAAAATTATTTTTTTCAAAATGACTCATTTCTGTGGACAACTCACGCCTGACCAAAAAAATTTCTATATCAAAATTTTTTTCACAAAAAAAGAATAAATGGTTCCTAAGGCCATTTCCCTATATCTTCTATGGTTTCGGATTTCCCCATACTGTCCCGTTTAAAAAAAACACACTGTATATTATCCTTGTAAAAATAAGAGATTTCTGGCGAATGTAGGATCTTACTCTATTGAGTCAAAAAAAAATCTTCTTATTAAATATCAAAAGGAAAGGAAGTGCTGTAGAAATTTGTATGAAATGCTAAACTGACTTTGACGTCATTGTTTTTGTGTCAAACGATTTACTTTTAGTGTTTGATTTATAATATGTAACTATGTAAACTGCGAAAATGACTATAAACGTAATATGTGTGTCCTTTATACATTTAAATCTGTTAAATACTTACCTAATTTACTTCGACTATAGGAATTTATGGTAATTGTCAGCACAACTAGTGAGCGGAAATTCCACGTTGTTTATTTATTTCAATGTCCACCTGATGTTAAAATTATGCCGCGCTCAAAACATTCACATTATGTCAAAACAATATATTAAATCAAAAAGTTTGTTAACAGATCGTTGATTTAGCAATTTCTTACAAATTACCACAATAAAACTGAGCTGAGCAATGCGAAAGTTAAATTGGAAAGCTGATGTGATTTTCTAGCAATCGTTATTTTGATTTGAGAGTTCTAAAGACTTTGTATATTCGGTCCCTTTTACCTTTCGTAATTGTACCAGTACCATACCATGGTTTTCTTTTTACTGCTGTAGTTCAATCAGAGCCTAAATATAACGCACTAGCGTAGCATCACTCATTTAGAGCTTCAACTGAAAAAGTGGTAATAAAATCAATAAATAAATATTTCTATGAAATATTACACAGTGCCTGCTAGACCCAAACTAAGCGTTACTTGTCATATGTGCACAGAATATATAACGCTATCTTAAAATAATGAGAGCGATCGAGACAGATATCATAAAGACGGAGAGAAAAAAATTAAGTGACCGCGGTAGCCTAGTGGTATGGGTAAAGGACTGCTGAGACGAGGTCTCGGGTTCGATCCCAGGTATTACCATGGCACACACCAATGACTTTTCGATGCTTTTCGAAGTTATGTGTGTATTTATCGCAGGTTTATAAGTGCCCGGTTAATGGCAATAGGCTCGCCACCTATTACATTGGGACCTAAACATAAACTGGCGAAATGTGGGTGCTAGCACCTCTGCCTACCCCTTCGGGGATATAGGCGTGAGTTTATGTTATGTTATGTTATGAAAAAAATTAAAGATTAAGTTAAAATCGGAAAGTTAACATCCAAACCAACTCCATAGTTGGCAGAATATTCCCTCTAGAAATTGACAGTCGCGGGTTCTAGTCATGTAATTCGATAGCAGTTAATTTGCAACCATTTTCCAATGGTAGGTATACTAAGGATAATAACTTCACCATATCATCGTTAAGTAATTTATTGTCCATTAGAGATTCTCGATCGGAATTTGATTTTCTTGGAAATAAGTTCCTTTCAAAGTGATCTCTGATTCTAAGATAAAAGGAATGTTTAACAAAACTCATAAAAAAAGAAAATGGCCTTAGTTTGGCCAAAGCCTTCACTCTCTTTTGTGTTGTATCCGTTCTGAAAGCATTGAGTTTTTGTTTTCATATATTATTTTTTTAATCGTCATCTGCCATACTAGAGAAATGTATCTATCGCATCTCAGATGGGTCCAAAAATAGAATAGGTATTATAATCATAGTAGATGTCATTATTAGAAATAGGGTACTATTGAATCCATGCGAATCGGAACTACACCATTGAATATGATCTCAGACGGTGACTCTACTTATTCCTTTAAGTATTTATTTATTTATTTATTTATATATCGTCATTATTTACCGATCTTTTTCATCATTATTATTTAGGTTTAACTCAAACACCTCAATATTCACATACACACATAATTTATGCTCACACACACTGCCTGTTTCACTCACACACAATTTCACAACATACAAACACACCCTCATCTTCACGAACTCTCACTCACCTTAACCCTTACATTACACACACACACACACACACACACACACACACACACACACATTGTATTATTGTGACGAATTTTCTGTTTCTTTCTATTTTTTTTTATCTATTTAATATTGTTTTCATGTCTTCATCACCTTTTGTAAATTAAAGGATGATTGTATAACATATATTATCATAATATTATTAATATTGTCGAGTGGAACGAAAGAGACTAGATCCCACGACACAGGGAATCCTAGTGTGGGATCTAGGGAGCCATTGTGTTTTTATAATTTTTTTTGAGACAATAAAATATTATTATTATTCACTCTCTTCTTCGCCTCATCTACTTCTACATAAAAATTCTTTCGTATCCAAATGTACAAAAAGGCCTAAGACTCAAACTCTGAAACCCATGATCGAACAGTACATAAGCCACAACATTTTATAAACTTATTTAATAATAATATTCTACGACATTCTACACAGCGCTTTCTAGACCCAAAGTAAGCATAGTTTAACTAGCTTGTGTTATGGGTTCCAGAATGCGGATAAACATACTTATATACTTTTTTTTTTGTAAATACATACATATTATACATAGAAACACCCAGACCAATGCAAATAGACATATTCATGCATACAAATATTTGCACTGAGCGGGAATCGAACCCGCGCCCCCTGTCTTAGCAGTCGAATGCACTACCGCTACACCACAGAGGCCGTCTGTATGACATTCTGTATGAACCACAACATCAAAATAATACTTTAAAAAGTAAAAAACATGCTTTAATCAAAAACCAAACTAAATAATCCAAAATAATTGTGTCACCAAGCATGAGAGGCTCAATGATGATTGTTGGAAGCACCTCACGCTTTTTTATCACGTAAAGGGAGCGAACTTCTACGTGAAAAAAAATGGCTTAGGTGATCTAAATACATACTATAAATTATATTGTTTAACTTAGCAAGAAGTAACCCACTTGTAAATATAAATCAAGAACGCACGGTTTTGTTAAAGTTAAATTTCTTTTACATGCGATCACTTTCACAAAGTTTTTATTTAATTTTATCTCTGAAATAGAATGTCAAAGACGCGTATTGATTGAAAATAACTTTCCTATTACTAACGAAATGTATTAGTCAATCGTCAATCCCTTTCCAATCTTCGAGAATTTAACAACTAATTTGTTTTCCCTCCTTCGCTGCACTGAAGAAGTTTTAATGGAAAATTGTAAAAGAAAACTTTCTAAATCGCACCCAAAATTCAACTCTAACCCTTAAGAATTACAGTTTCATTTAATTGCGTCATATTCGTTTTTGGAAGCATCGAAACATAGCTTCGTATTGGTTAGTTACACTTCCGCGCTTTCAATCAACTTATGCCTTTATGCCTTTGAAAATAAAGATCTAAAACGTTTGCTAGTTATATGTACAGTTGTCTCGGGATGCAGAGCTACGTTTATTGAATCACGTCGATTTATTGGTCTCTGGGCTATTAGTTCAGATTTCCGTATACTGAACCAATCGATTTTGTGAATTGAAATATAAAATCATTGGCGGATAGATTGTTTTAAGGCTTTTTAGGGTTCCGTTGCCAAATGGCAAAAAACGGAACTCTTATAGATTCGTCATGTCTGCTTGTCTGTCCGTCCGTATGTCACAGCCACTTTTTTCCGAAACTATAAGTGTTATGCTGTTGAAACTTTTTAAGTAGATGTATTCTGTGAACCGCATTAAGATTTTCACACAGAAATAGAAGAAAAACAATAAATTTTGGGGGTCCCCATACTTAGAACTGAAACTCGAAATTTTTTTTTCATCGAAGCCATATGTGTGAGGTATATATGGATAGCTCTTCATAAATGATATTGAGGTTTCTAAAATCATTTTTTTCTAAACTGAATAGTTTGCGCGGGAGACACTTCCAAAGTGGTAAAATGTGTGTCCCCCCCCCCTGTAACTTCTAAAATAAAAGATTGATAAAACTAAAAAAAATACATGATGTACATTAATTACCATGTAAACTTCCAACGATAATTGGTTTGAACGAGATTTAGTAAGTAGTTTTTTTTTAATACGTCATAAATCGTAAACCGCAATTTACCTTTCATTCAATCAAGTCAAATATAAAAATTAAAAAAAGCATTATTATGTTACTTGCTGCTACGGAACCCTTAATGGGCGAGTCCGACTCACACTTGGCCGCTTTATTCTGTATCAATACGATGGCAATTAGGCTCATTGTGCTTTGGTAAATGACTGTCGTAGGCTTGGATCACCAAAAATTCACTACCGTCATATAAAACTACTAAACACTTTATATAAAATAAGTTTACATAATTATATTTTTGTTTTAATGTAAATATATTAAAAGTTAGTAGTTAGTACCTTGACCTATATTTTTTTACTTTTAAAATTGTATACAAGCAATCAACTGCCATTACCTATCCCTGCTACATTTGGCCATTATAACTACTGGCAAAATAGTCGTTATGTCAAAAAGGTATCGTAAACAGAGTATAGAGAGGTACCTAAAAATTTATAATAATACACACGTTTCCGTCTCCCTACAATCCTGGGTTAATCAAGTAGGACGTGAAAAATAATCTATCGAAGCTTTGATCATTGCTGGTATACTGGACTAGGAGTCTGTAATGAAAGCAGATTTGTGATACACGTGTTGCACAGCGCTCGGAGTGCGAATGTTCGCATTAATGTTACGTTACTACCCTCCACCGGCCGTCACGTGTACAACACATCATCAGGTGTTACGTCCCCCACTGTACAACACGTCATCAGGTGTTACGTACTGTGACATGGTTATAAATGTATTATCGCACATTTATTATAATATCACAGTGGCCTTCATTCTTGGGACTTCACTAACAGCTTCTTACCATCTGTTGGGGTGACGTCATGATGTCATGTCCTTTAAAAAAATCTAGGTAAGCAGAAAGTAATATTTTCTGCACCAAGTAATAGGAATGAATATCAAAATTTATTATTGAACAAAGTATTAAACTTAAGAAGGTTCAGTCATTACCGCAAAATTTCAAAGAGTTTGAAACTGTTGGAGCGCTCTTAAAGGATAATTTATTCATAACCATGTTTGACTGTATATTATAACTCACTGCTATTACAGTTTTTACCTTTTTTTTGCGTGTGGAAACCCCCACGGACTCCCCATCGGTGCCGACGATGGGGTGGGCGTGTCGGAATCGGACCGACTAAAACCACACGGTGTCTTTCCCAAGTGTCCATTGCCGGGCACCCCGGGTAAGCCCTCGAAAGGATAACCACAAGGTTACCGGCGGACTTTTGCCGCCACCTCGGCCTCGCCTGGTGGGGTCGGGTTTTATCCCGCGTCGGTGAGTTGGCAGGCGTGTGCACACGACACGCCTCCGCCACGGCCTGCTTCTGTAAGGACGGCGAGTCGGCCAACTGCCGTCCTCAGGCCCCGATCATGGAGATCGGTAGTCCCGGGCGTAGACGAGTCTGCAGGGTCCTCGCCGCAGACTGCGGAACTCGGGGGGCAGGGTTCTCTCCCGCTCCCTCTCCGCTACAGTTCATAGCTAAGAAAAACTCAGAAACAAGTGCCGTCATTAGAGAAATTCATGACATGTCTTCTTCTTCCATACTTGAATTGTAACGTTATACACGAAGCCGATTTAATTGGTAGAATAATATTGATTCGTAGATTAGTAATAACTTATTTTGAATAAGAGTACTAGTAAACCCCTTCAGCTAAACTAAATAGCTTATATTAGGGGGGGGGGGGTAAGGCTTATTCTTTAATCACTAAACTAGTCTAAATAACTAACTAGTCTAACTATTGAACGATGGGTATCAATATGTAAATTTTAGAAGTTGTATTTACATTTAGGACATAGTTCACAAATCAATTAGTAAAATCTATAGGAAAAACTCAAAATAACTCTTTCAATCGTGAAGTTGGTAAATAGATTTTTTGCATTGTTTTCAGTTTCGGTGACGGTGGTCGAATGGTATAACTGTAATAGCTCTCAGGATTGAATAAACGGGTTTTGAAACAAAAACTGATAACTTAAGCTAGCTCTGACATAAATGTAATTAATATAGTATAAAATAAAGTCACTTTTACTTTCTGCCTGCTTCACTACTAACTTACAAGACGGTTGAGCCATTATATCCTTGCATTCCGTTCGTAGCGGGTCTTGGTCGAGCGTTGAATTGGATAGGATCCTGGATCAATTAGACCCGATAAGTAGCGTTGGGGTCCATATTGGGTTGCATAAAATTGAAAGTCCTAATTTCGAAATGCATAGCTGGTTTTAGCATAATCATCTTTTCGCATAACGCTGTTTCGGCATAAAATTTTCACGCATAATTTCTTTCGTACATGTACTTTAGTCATAATCATCTTTAACCATAAAATTATTGAGCATAATGGTTTATCGTATAACGATATTTAAACATAATTTAACTCATTTAACTAATTTCCATCTTGGTCAAATAATATACAGAAAGGTGCAACAAAGTGGATACCAAACCTTATATGGAAGAAATGAGACCTTTGCAATGGAAGTGAAATGTTTATATGCATTAGCTTTTTTACCAGTGGCTGATATATCCATTTATTTTGCTGATTGGAAAACAAATATATCTGAAGAAGCAGGTAAATTTGTATAAAAATAATTAACTCGATGAGTGCGATTCGCTTCTGGCACTTCGCCGGCCGCTACCGCGGCACGCTCGCTTCGCTCGCTCGGCTCGTGCATTGTTTGTCATGTTCTAACCTTTTTTTTTTTTTTTTTTGTTCAGGCAGGAAAAAATGTACCTCATCCGCATACCGCGCGGCGCGGGGACGCCGCGCGGTTATGTGGGGCTCTCACCACACTAAAACAACCTGCCGTGTGCCATACACCGCGACTTAGTGAGTGAACCGTCGGAAATACTACGCACTCATCGACGGAACACTCATGCGCCGGCCCGCAAGGTGCGGTGCGGGCCCGTCTCTAGGCGATGTCCAGACACACCGGGACATCACCCCTTCGCGGGGGGCTCTACTGCGGGTGGAGGGCATACCCCGGCCCATCCACCCGCGGCCTCACTAGGGCGGCATGAGGCGCAGGAATCTGCGCGCACGCCGCCCAGCTCGCGGGCGGCGGATCGGATCCGCGAGGCCGTCTGCCTCTCTGATCCTCTCCGCCGCCTCCTTCTGCGAGATGACATCCTCGCAGAAGGACGCGACCGCGGTAAAACTCCTCTCGCTGCGTGCCATGGAGCGCAGGATGGCCGGCAGCGAGAGGTCGACTCCCACTGTTGCCACGAGATCACGGCGCTGCACCGCCCAGGCCGGACAAGCCTCGAGCGTGTGCTGCGCCGTGTCCTCGCGGCAGGGACAGTGATGACAGGCGGGACTCGATTCCCTCCTGGCGACCGAGTACAGATACTTTCCGAAGCAGCCGTGCTCGGAAAGCATCTGAGTCAGTCGGAAGGAAAGGGTCCCGTGCTGTCTCTCCGTCCACTCGACAATGACCGGCTGGAGCGCCGCCACGGTGCGATGACCTGCACTCGGGGACTCCAGCCGGGACGACCATTTAGCCATGATGGCTAGGCGGGCGGCATCTCGCCACCCGCGGACCTCTTCGGGCGGAGGCCGACTGCCACTATCCGCCCGATGCTGCGTCGTCAGTCGATAAACTTCGGCGAGCACTTCCGCCTCCAGATCCCACGGAGGAGTTCCGGCCAATGCGCCGGCCGCTTCCGTTGACACGGTGCGGTACCCGCGTATGGCCCTGACCGCCACAATACGTTGGGCCCTCAAAAGCGTGGGCCTATTGCGGGCAGTCAGGGCGTCCGCCCACACCGGTGCGCCGTACAGCGCCATTGACCGGATCACCCCGGTATACAACCGTCGGCAGCCGATACTGGCTCCACCCAGGTTTGGCAAAAGCCTCCCCAGGGCGGATGCGGCGCCGACGAGTTTCGGGGCGAGCCTACGGAAGTGCTCGTCGAAGTGCCACCTGGAGTCGATATATAGGCCCAGATACTTAATCTGGGCCGCCACCGGTACGAGGACCGAACGGATCTCGATCGAGGCGCGAGGCGGCGGGCGGCGGTAAGGCCCGTGGAAGAACACGGCCTCCGTCTTCTCAACCGCCACCCGCAGGCCCAACGCCTCGATCCGTCCGACCACCTGGGAGACTCCCACGGTGGCCAGGTGCGCCGCCTCCTCGAAGCTTTCCCCCGGGGCCGTGACGAGAGTGTCATCCGCGTAGCAGATGACACCCAGCCCGGGAGGAAAGACTCCGCGGAGGACCCAATCATAGCCGATGTTCCACAGGAGCGGCCCTAAGACCGACCCCTGAGGAACACCGCACGACACGGGTCGCTGCAGCACACGTCCGTCGCGTCATGTTCTAACCTAACCTAACCTACCTTTTTTTTTTTTTTTTTTTTTTTTTTTTTATCGTGCGGAAATCCCTTTGGATACCCCCCCGCTGGCCAGCGGGGGCGGTTATGTCGGGCTTGCACCGACTAAAACCGCACGCCGTCTCGGGTCTTCAGACGCCGGGGTGTAAGGTTACCCATAGAGCATATCCCTCGCACCCCGGCTGACCCTGGGCCATCTCACCACTAACAGCATCGCTCATCCTGTCTCCTCTGAAAGCAGAGGAGTACGGAGAGCGATGTGTTCCCGCCACGTTGGGTATTGACCGACGATCAATGCCAACCCTATGAAGGGGTGAAGGGGAAGCCATTGACCGCCGCCCAGGGTGTACCGGCCGCTCCGATTCCGTTCCCCCCGGACTGCAGCGGGATCGGAATCGGAGCGACACTCGAGGAGGTTACCCAACACACACCCCAACCTAACCTACCTTTTTTTTTTTTTTTTTTTTTTTTTTTTTTTTTTTCGTGCGGAAATCCCCGCGTGCCAGCGGGGGCGGTTATGTCGGGCTTGAACCGACTAAAACCGCACGCCGTCTCGGGTCTACAGACGCCGGGGTGTAAGGTTGCCCATAGAGCATATCCCTCGCACCCCGACTGACCCTGGGCCATCTCCGGTCAACCTAACCTACCTAACTTTTATTTAACCTAAACGCGTTATGCGTTAAGATTATTATGCCAAAAAACCATTATGCGAAGTGACTATTATGCTAAACATTTTATGCCATTCGACATTAGGATAGAAAATGTTATACGAAAAAAGGGGCACCCGTAGCGTTGCAATCGAGATTCAGCACTTATTTTTGGATGAGTTTTTTTATTGAACAGGTTTTAGGAAACTTTATGCATTCAAAACTTGCACTTCGAAGCCCATTACCCACTCTCCTTCTCCCCGTTCCCATGATTTGATTTGTTTTGACTTTTACGGAAGCGACTGCCATCTGACCCCTAAACCCGAAAGAAAAACCTGCGCCAGAGCATCAGCAGGTATGTATACCTGCTGATGCTCTGGCTTGCAGGTGAGATCGGCTTGGGCCCAAAAGATCTTCGTAGGGACCCACTTGTCAGACGTTCTAGTATAATTCGATTCAATATTGATTTTAATATTACTGTATAACAGAAATATAATAATAATTATACTTCCCAAAACTCACCATCCACGTCACAGAATTTGTCACTCAAGAACCGTATGGTCTGATGACGGTAACTACTATATTGGCGGTCACAGGCGTTGACAAGCTATCAAATTAATGTATTGTTCTAGGAAATGGCTGCTTGATTACACGTCCTTTGACGTGGGTTGACATAAATTTCCACAAACTCTTAGACACTTATATGTATATGCCTTATATGTATATGCCTTAAATGAATATGACACACAAGTGTGGAACCCTACTTACAACACCTATAATGACCGTCTTGAAGGTATACAACTAAAATATTTAAGGTACATTCAATTCTGGTCAAACTGTTATCTGCCTGATTATCATACTCGCTGTAAAAAAAAATCACATTCTACCTCTAATAGAGCGCCGTAGAATAGCGGATGTAACATTCCTAATGTCGATCCTCAATGGGCCAGTGGATTTACCGGAGCTGGTAAACAAGGTGGGCTTGTACGCGCCACCATTGTTTTTACGTAGGCCAAACTTGCTGCACCTGCCTAAGGCAAGAACTACCTATAGACAAAATTCCTATCTACTGCGAGCCTGCCGTACGTACAATGTGACATGTCGAAGTGTTGATCTAGACTTATTCTTCACTAGTATCTATAAAGTAAGAAAAGCATTATGTGATCACTACTTGAGGATTAAGTAAATTTCTTTTGTTAACCGTTTTACTACTTACTATTTTGCCATAACTAATTTTTACCGAAATGTAAATTTACCGTATAATTGTGTGTGTTGCCATAAATTCTTTTATAAACTATAAAAATACATGTTATCGGCGGAAACTTTTAATTGGCCTTCATTATGTTTATATGATTTTGTTTAATTTCATCTTTTAGCTGTAAGTTTTCCGAAGATGTTAAAATAAAATAAAATAACATACTGCGTAGATACTTTTACGTCACCTTAGACCTGTTTCTAATTAGAATTTTATACAGGTCTGATGACCAGCGCACGTTGTTTTAGGAAGGCGAGAAATTGAATACCTTCCTTAAATTCCATAGATCGACAGGGTCTAGTATTAGGCAATTGAGTACACATGGGCTATTTTCTTTTAACGTGTGGAAACCCCCTGGGGCTTCACCCCATCGGTGCCGACGGGTGGGCATGTCGGAATCGGTCCGACTAAAACCACACGGTGTCCTCCCCAAGTGTCCATTGCCGGGCACCCAGGGTAAGTCCTCGAAAGGATAACCCCAGAGTTACCGGCGGACTTTGGCCGCCACCGTGGCCTCGCCTGGTGGGGTCGGGTTATATCCCGCGTCGGTGAGTTGGCAGGCGCGTATAGGACACACAGGACACGCCTCCGCCACGGACTCGGAACTCGGGGGGCAGGGTTCTCTCCCGCTCCCTCTCCACCGTTTCATTTGCGCGCATTACCTGCTCGCAGAAAGAGGCGGCGGTGTGCCACTTGCTCCCGTCGGAGACCACGGCCCTCACCATGGTCTCCAACGAGAGAACGTCCACGCCCAGGACCGCAACGAGATCCCGGCCAATGGCCCCGCTCCAGCGCCGCCTTGCGCCACTGATACAGCAACGTCACCATCAACTTCCAGGTCCCATGGAGGGGTCCCGGCTAGGAGATATGCCACCTCGACGGAGGCTATGGGACTACACATTGGCTATGGGATAAAAGTGGGTTTCACAAAAGTAAATTCACTTTTGTAAAAATCCCATGTGCTGATAATGCCTAGATTACTTAAGATTTTTTTAATGTCAATATTTCAGGTCTCTTAAAATGAAACACAGAATCATATTATTTAAATGCAAGTTTTCATGTAAATCGTTAGATTAGTTTATTTAAACTTTAACGGTTAAGTAGTATATAAATAGATTTGTTCTTCAAGAATGTATGTTTTAGTATTAGACGACTATGCAATATGTCACATTAATTGTGGAGAAGAAAGAAACCGCATAGGTTTCTTTCTTAAACTTTTACTTTTTAAAGTTACTCTTATCCTAATAAAATACTTTTCTTTTCTTTCTTTAAATTTTCCTTTAACTAAACTTTGACACACGTATTGAGAACGTCCTCGTGAAATCTCTTCAGTGCTTCAAAACTTAAATAATCCTCTTCTTAAAGCTCACTGACTCTCTTAAGTGGTTCAACATTTTGTTGATCTAACTACAAAGCTTCTAACTTGATATAATTAATGTGTTCGTGCACCGCTCAGAAATATTAGATAAATCAACTCTTCCAGAATTTTGCTTAGGTAGTTTATAAGATTAGATAAGATTAACATTATTTCTATGTAGTAATAAAAATTCATGATCTCCAGACCCTTGTCATCACCATGGTGCCTCTCTAACCACTCCTTCATGATCGGCCTCACCACCGCAATGGCGAATTCCCCACCTTGGATGCTCAAGTCGCACCCTCCATATCTCCATGAGTTTCCGGCGGAGCTGGGACCGCTGAGCCCTGATTTCTCGGGGCTGATTTCTCGGTCGTGGTAGATGATTTAACCATGTCTGGCAGAGTGTTAGAGCATACTGTATTCAAAAAAAAACAGCCTTTATACTATGAGGTAGGTCTGATGCTCACGGACTCTTGGACCGATTATTTCACAGGCAAACTTTTTACCATGATTGCTTGAATTCCAAAATTACACGTACTTACATATTGCAAATATAAAATATCCTGTAGCTTAAACTACTGCTTCTATTTAACTGGTTTTTGGTGAATAACCTAGAAACGATGCATAGTATAGGTACATACAATACTAAGGAGATGGTGCAGCGCGCCCGGGAGAGGTTCAGAACTCTCCCGGCCCGCCGAACCCGCAACATGCTCGCCGCGCGTCACAGGCGACTCAGGCGCCGGAGTTCGCTTAACGACCTCCGTCCTCCATGAAGGCAGGCCTGGGGGTGGAAGGTGAGGCCGCCTGTCACCCCAGCAGAAGCAGGCCGGGACGGTGGGGCGACTAGCACCCCTCCCCCAAACCGGGGCAAGACGGGGACACCGTGGTTCCCAAACCCGAGGGGTTCATCTCGAAACCGGAGATGGCCAAGGGTCAGTCGGGGTGCGAGGGATAGGCTCTATGGGCAACCTTACACCCCGGCGTCTGAAGACCCGAGACGGCGTGCGGTTTTAGTCGGTTCAAGCCTGACATAACCGCCCCCGCTAGCCGGCGGGGGGTATCCGAAGGGATTTCCGCACGAAAAAAAAAAGGTACATACATATACTTACACCTTTTTCTCTCCAGGGTAGGCAGAGACAACAGCCCGCAATCTCAATCTGCTTCTATCCTATGGCGGCGTCTGTGGCGTAGCGGTAGTGCCTTCGACTGCTACGACAGGGGGCGCGGGTTCGATTCCCGCTCACTGCAAATATTTGTATGCATGTTTTTTTTTTATTTGGAACAAAAAACAGTTACATGCTAAAATAGTTAACAAATTATAGGTAATATAACAGATTGGTGAACCCACACTATGGTTCACGGATTTACAATATAAAAGAAAGAAACTCAAGTCAAGTTGTAGTCACGATCTCATAATAACAAAAGATTATGTGAAATATGAAATTTATAACAAGTTCATAACAAATGTATTTGCATTGTTTTTATGTATAATATGTATGAATTTACAAAAAAAAGTATATAAGTATGTTTATCCGCATTCTAGAACTCATAACACAAGCTAGTTAAACTATGCTTACTTTGGGTCTAGAAAGTGCTGTGTAGAATTTCGTAGAATATTTATCCTTACTACATACGAGCTTCATCTACTACCATTAAACGTTTTTCGTGCAGAAATCCCTTCGGGTACCCCCCCGCCGGCTAGCGGGGGCGGTTATGTCGGGCTCGAACCGACTGAAACCCGCGCCGTTTCAGGTCTTCAGACGCCGGGGTGTAAGGTTGCCCATAGAGCATATCCCTCGCACCCCGACTGACAGATACGGTACCTATAGTAAAAAAAAAAAAACTTTCTTAAGAAAAATGCTACGCTATTGAGTTCAATAGCGTAGCATTTTTCTTTCTAAAGTATTTTTATATGTATAGTTATATATAAGTATTTTACGATTTACAACATGCTAAATAAACATGTAAGACACCAAAGGCTTTATTATAATCTTTACTTCTTTGTTTTTCTCTTTTGCAATTCAGGTTTAGATTTCTTCAATTAGTATATTAATTTAGTTAGTTGTAATTAATTGAATATAATTATTTTAAGTTATGTTTAGACTTCGTTATTTATTCAATTCAATAAATTATACCTCCATTGATTGAATTCGATAAAGAAAACAAAATTGTTTACGTCGCGTTATCATCGAGTCATGATTTTGACAGTTGACAGTTTCATACAAAGTCATGTTCAGTTGTCGCCATCGCCAAGGCGACAGATTTGCCATACTTAAAAAAATGAATTGAAGAAGATATCGTTAATTGAAAAGGGTTCACCCCTAATAAACACTAATATTATTGTATAAAAAAAGAATTCTTTGTAATATTATTAAACATTATTACACTGGGACCTAAACATAAACTGGCGAAATGTGGGTGCTAGCACCTCTGCCTACCCCTTCGGGGATATAGGCGTGAGTTTATGTTATGTTATGTTATGTTATTAAACATTACACAGTAGGCACCTAACACATTGTAGATGAAAGTGAAATATGATGACATTTGTTTTATTCATAAATTATATCGTTCAAGAAATGAGGCTCTTTATAATTTCAACAACATATCTCTCCTACTTAAGCAGCAATTTGTGTAAGAAACAAAGTTATTTCTTTAACACCTTCAAGGATCCTCGTTTAGAACTTCATAGAAAATTAATAGTAGCTTTCAGCGAAATTTGGGCAATTTGAATATCATATTTGCAAGTTGTGAGACCGCAGTAAGGTTAATAAATAATTAAATACCTATCAGAGGAATAAACGTTACTTTACTTGTAAAGAGACGAGCCAGCAGTCGTGGTAAATAGAAATATACATGAATTAATTTTTAAGCAAATAATATGCTTTGTCTATAAATTTAAATCGATATTGGACATCTTTATAGGTTTGAGGGCGACCGCGTCATCGTAAGTGGCTACGACGACGCACCGTGACCCTAAACGCCTCGTGCGTGTGCACGTATGCAGACACTTGTTTCGTGCAAATAATACTGAGGTAAATTCGTGCAGATAATTTGCACAAAATAGTGCTAAACATCATCATCATTCCAGCGTTAGACCCTGGACTCCGAGGTTATCACCTCGGAGTCCAGGGTCCACTTTTTGACTTTTACTTCTCTACTTCGCACGGTGTTGGGCATCCCTGGTAGTAAAACCATTGTTACGCATGTCATCTTCTATGACGTTAAGCCAGCACTTCTTGGGTCTTCCCCTCCTACCGGGGCGCGGCGCAGGTGGCATGGGGAGATATTTGTTACCCACGTAACCGGGCAGTCGCCGCAGAATGTGGCCGCACCAGCGAAGACGACTCTCCAACATCTGTCTGCGATGTCACGGACATGAAAGCTGCCGCAGATGTGAGAGTTCCTCAAGCGATCCTTACGCGTGACTCTCGCATCACACATCCAACGCAGCATATGCTGTATTTCCGTAACACGCAGCTCCTGCTTGTGTCACTCTAGCAACAGCCACGTTTCGCAGCTGTGTAAAATCGTACTAAAGAACCTATACGATTTGCACGACATATGGGCTCCCGCACGCACGACGCAGCGCAAGCGCTGAGACGAGAATTCCGACGACGCATTTAGACAACCTTGGTGGCGTGGCGGTGCGGTAGGGCATTCGACTGCTACACCGGAGGTCGCGGGTTAGATTTCCCCTCAGTGAAGATATTTGTTTGCATGAATATGTCTATTTGCATTGTTCTAGGTTGAGGGGGCTCGTGGCTTTGTGGTAACTGAGCAGGTTAGCGCATTGCAAGGTTAAGCAATTCCAGCAAGGTCTGTCTTAGGATGGGTGACCATGCTTAACACCCTCCGTGCTCGGAGAGCACGTTTAGCCGTTGATGATCCCGACGAGGCCGACCAGTGATGATTTCACTTTTTTTTGTAAATAACGTACTTTCCCCCCCCCGCCGGCCAGCGGTTATGTCGGACTTGAACCGACTAAAACTGCACGCCGCCTCGGGTCTTCAGACGCGTACTTACCTACATTTATTTCAGGCCATTTTAATTCCATACTTATCTAAGTAATTTATTTATGAGGGTTATTATTTTTGTCATTTGAAATAGATGTATTATATACTTTTAATGAGAACCATCCAAGATGGACTCTTCCTATGTAATTTTACCTAGAAAAAGTCTTGAAATAAATCGAGATGTTCGAAATAAAAGCCCCGGATAAAGAACCTCGTAGGTACTTGTAATATATTAGATAGGAGACATTAATCAAGAAAATAAAATTACTTTGTACTCGTAGGTCTGGTTGAAAATCAGCGCTAGGCATCAGTCTGGCATTATGCTGAACCAGGTCCTATTCGGCAAGCTTTGAGATAGGTACTCACATACTGGGGTGTGTGTTGGGTAACCTCCTCGAGTGTCGCTCCGATTCCGATCCCGCTGCAGTCCGGGGGGAACGGAATCGGAGTGGCCGGTACACCCTGGGCGGCGGTCAATGGCTTCCCCTTCACCCCTTCATAGGGTTGGCATTGATCGTCGGCCAATACCCAACGTGGCGGGAACACATCGCTCTCCGTACTCCTCTGCTTTCAGAGGAGACAGGATGAGCGATGCTGTTAGTGGTGAGATGGCCCAGGGTCAGCCGGGGTGCGAGGGATATGCTCTATGGGTAACCTTACACCCCGGCGTCTGAAGACCCGAGACGGCGTGCGGTTTTGGTCGGTGCAAGCCCGACATAACCGCCCCCGCTGGCCGGCGGGGAGGTATACGAAGGGATTTCCGCACGATAAAAAAAAAAGGTACTCACATACTGTTATTAAGGCTATTCTTTTTCTTTATACTTTAAGTGCGTCTCAAAGCAGACTGAATAAATTTATTTCTTTCTTTCTTCTTTCTTTAAGAATAGACATTTTTGGGTACTAGCAATAAAAGACTTATCCTACGACTCGTGACTTGCTCTATTATACCGTCTTTCGATATTTATTGGAATAAATATCGAAAGAATTGGTTTATGTTCCGAATAGATACAAAGGTGGACCTTTGTATCTATTCGGAACATAAACCAATTCTTACAGTTCTTTATAAATGGGTATACTATATGGATTTCAATTTCAATGTAGACTGAAGTCGTAAATAGCTTGTACCCTGGTAAATATCAACATCATCATCATCATTATGTTAGCGATGATCTCATTTTCATCCAAGGCTTTCACCCTGGAGCCTTGGGTTCTCTTACCTACTTCAATTTCATTTGGCGTATTTGCCTATTCTGGAGTGACTGTGCCGTCGAAAGCCTGCACCAGAGCCTAGTCCGCTGATCAGTAGGTGTACCAGCTAGCAGGTGAGGCTCACATCCTCCCCTTTTCTGATAAATCTAAGATATCTAAATGTTTATCAAATTTTTTTCAATACATTTTTATATAAATCTTAAGGCTTTCATGGCCGGCGTTGCATGTAGAATATACTGCTTCCGGGCTGTTTGGCCGTGGTCCATCGGAAACTTGTATTCCAGACGTTTCGTCGTCCCGACCTGTACCACTTAAGATGTCAACTGCAGTGACGTTTTCGATAGACCACGTCCAAACAGCCCGGTAGCAGTATATTCTACAACTACATTTTCATGTTCAGTTCGTACGAAATGAAAATATTTACTCACCCCACATTCACTACGTTATCTGCGTCAGGTAGCTCTAAAAGTCTGCATTTTATAGACCGTGATATAGATTGTTGTCTGCCCATAACAAGCAGTGTACACTAGATGAGGACAAACTATTTATAGACTCTTCTATTATTTATTATAATCATCACTTTATCTTTTTCGACGTTAGACCTCAACTACAATAACTAAACGACGACGTAAAAACAATTATTTCTATGTATACTTACTAGTAGACTTTTTTTTAATACCACTCAGGTGGCAGACAATCTTACGGCCCACCTGATGGGAAGCGGTTACCGTGGCCTATGGACGTGTGCAACACCAGGGGCGTCACACTCGCGCTGCCGACCCTGTAAAAATATTATAAGAACCCCATATTGTAGTCGATTGGGAAAACCACAGCAGGGAGATCAATCCATAGCCTGTTAAAGGTGATGATGTTGAGGGTGCGCGGAATAAAGTGCCTTCCATACCTAACTGTACGCACCGTTTCCGGTCGCAACGTGTGAGGATGAATTCCCTGTCTGTGGCGAGCGGTGCGATGATAGACTGGTCTAATGGAACAAAAAATCATTCAATTCAATTCATATCGATTCAAGGCCGCTACTTGACTACTTTTGTATTTGTTAATGGCGCGCTTTGTCTATACGGATAGGTCATTAATTTATTTATCCAGTTTCTGCGTCCCGTTCCAAATTCAAAATTCAGTCCCGCCTCAAGCCGGTACCGTGACATTTGGTCACGGTACAAGTTAACGCCAAAAACGTCACGTCAGCCCTTTGTGTCAAAAAGGTCGCGGGATTGGTGCGCGACAAGGTCAATTTGTCAAGTTTTTTGGCGACGATTATACATACCTGTGTCCTGGATGAAGTCATGAAAGAGAAACAATACATTAGAACATACACTAGGTAACTGTCAAAACAAGAGTACTTGTCCATTCGTTTTAGACGTTTTTATTGTCTACTGCTATTTATCAGTCTAACAGAACTATCTTTTGAGTTGCGGTTACCCATAAAGTTAAGAACCAAAATTCAATTTACAAAACTTTTAATAAATGTTAATCACTTGCAAACTTTAAATTAGTCCCTTTTATGCTGAGTTTAAGGATCTCCAAATATGACTGCGGAATATTAAACTAAAATTTTGATCATCACTGCTTAATTTTAAGGTCATTTGCAATTTAACTTTTGAATGTAAGTAATTAATTCTATTTAAACTGCTAATTTTCCAGTATCTGTAACTTCTGACATAATTATATCGAAACGGGATATTTTAAGATGCTAATATTTTGGTCAAAAGTTTTTCAATTTAAAGAAATGTTGTAGATGACGTTACTAAAACCTTATATTTTACGATAATAAAACGTAAATAAAGAATAAATCTACTTTAAAAGTAAAGTTACTAATAAGCATTTAATTATTTTTTAAGCATTTTGTATGCTTACTTTTTTCTAAAGATTTAGATCGGAAAAAGAGAACATCTAGGACGGGACTTGAACCCGCGACCAGTCCCTTACAAGGGGAATGCTCTGACCAACTGAGCCACCTAGACACGTCCCAGATATTCGAAATTCTCCGATATATCATATACGTTATTCGGATAGGTATGCCCCGACAATGCGGTGGAGGTAAGGAGGCACTCCGTGATACGCGAGCGCCTTCCTAACGCAGCTCCAGGGTAGGGTGTTGAAGGCGTTGGCGATGTCGAGAAATACCACCACCATCACCCCACCCCGCGAAACTACTTCCTCCGCCAGGGGCCTAACGCGCATGATCGCTTCCACGGTGGAGCACTCCCGGCGGAAACCGAACTGGTAGTAGGGGCGCCCTTGGGCGGATTTTGCCTCTGACCGCAAGGTAAGGGCGCACCCATGGGTTCTTCTCCAGAGACTCCAGCAGCTCTTCGCGGGCCCGCCGCGGTTTATGGATACCTGGAGGGAGGATAATATTCATCATATAAATAATAAATGATGTCATCAGCTGAAACATCTGTAAGTAAACCTTATTTATTACTAAGGTATTCTCTTCAAACAAAAGACTATACTCGTACATAAATAAACATAGCCTTCGAACCCTATTTGTATCAAAGAATTAATTGGGTTAATAAGGGGATTTCGATTTAATTATCACAAGGGCCAGTCAAAGAGGATCTTAGATCTATTATATACCTAAGTAAGATTAAGAAGAGATCTCTTCATCAGTCAACTAGATAAATTAATTGTTTGTAGGAGCGCTTTCACATTAAGGCGTTTTAGCCGCACTACAAAAACGCTGCAATTGGAACCTTTTACATTACAGCGGCTCAGTCGCACTTCACTGTTCATTTCCAATATGGATCTGACATGCTTGTATAGCTTATAGCGTAATTAAATTATGCCATACTTCACATGCTCTCGCAACACTGATCTAACGCCGCCTAATCGCATCGCAATCGACTACCTACATGGTTGCTCTAGCACTTCTATCATGCGACAGTCGATAGCCACACGGCTGTTGTGCTGTGTGTTGTGCTTAAATATGTATGGATAGGTACCCAGGCGTGATATTTAGCCCAGTCGAATTAGCTCGAAAATGGGGCAGACCTGGAAAAAATTAGAAGTAGCAATTTTCCTTCGGAATTCGTTGAGGGGTACTGGCAGTCTAAATTTTGTTTTACGTGGTAATCGATATGTTGCGTCATCCGCCATCTTGATTTTAAGATAAAAATTTTGTTTATTGAATAACTCGTTTATTTTCAAATTCACATGAAAATCGTAAGCACAAAGTGGGTTCGGATTAAATTTCCTAAAATGTTGATTCTTATCAATTTTTCCTAGGATTGATATTTTTCAATTTATACCTGTGGAGCTATACCGCTGTAAATTGTTTGCAAGGATTGATATTTTTCGATTCATACCTGTGGAGCTATACCGCTCTTTTGGAGAATAAATCGGAAAATATCAATCCTAGCAAACAATTTACAAGAACCAAAATAATAGGAAATTCCATTTAAACGACTTTAAAATTGCAAGAAAAAGTAGTTGGTAATCAAGGAAAAATTCACCCCCTCTTTTGGAGTTTTCCGAAGGTAAATTGCTACTTCTTATTTTTACGGGTCAAATCCTAATGCGACTGGGCTAAGTGCAGCGCGGCTTAAAAGCGCTGTAGTCGCGCGACTAACACTTCTGTATTTGAAGGACTCTAAAAGTGTACTTGCAAATATTCCCTATTTTATATTCATTCCCTATTATATATTCGACTAATTATCTTAATAAACGTAATATGAAACGATTCATCATTCTTTTTATGAAGAAAGTTTTTGGAATTATATCGCCACAACATGATTCCAACATATAGAGGTATTTTTTTGCTTTTTACCAATATATTGCAAATCGTATACTAACTTCGATTTTAGGATTCCGTAGCCAAATGGTTAAAACGGAACCCATATAGATTCGTCATGCCTGTCTATGTCCGGCCGTATGTCACAGCCACTTTTTTCCGAAACTATAAGAACTATTCTGTTGAAACTTATGTATTCTGTGAACTGCATTAAGATTTTCATACAGAAATAGAAAAAAAACAATAAATTTTAGGGTGTTCCCCATATTTAATTTTTTTTTTCTAAACTGAATAGTTTGCGCGAGAGACACTTCCAAAGTGGTAAAATGTGAGTTCCCCCCCCTATAACTTCTAAAATAAGAGAATGATAAAACTAAACAAAATATATGATGTACAATACCATGTAAACTTCCACCAAAAAGTTTTTTTTTTAATACGTCATAAATCCTACACCGCAATTTACCTTTCATTCAATCAACTCACTTGTAAAAATTGTACTTGCTGCTACGGAACCCTTTATGGGCGAGTCCGACAGGCACTTGGCCGCTTTTTTAATAAGGGGTGTTTTAAACTATAGCTTCCCATTGCACATCTGAGATTAAATTACGAAGGACGGAATAAAAAATCCATTAGCTTGTCCTGAATTGAGAGTATCTTTGACAGTGTCATCTAATGACGTGCTTTGTGTCGAGTCAACAAAGAACTGATCTGTTTAGAAAGGCATCTGTTATTCGAATGTAAAGGGTGCTTTAATTGCGTTTATTAACATGAAGTACATTCATAAATATACTCACACCTTTCTCCCTGCGGGGTAGGCAGAACACAGCCCACCATTTATTTCTGTCCTTACACACTTCACGAGCTTCCTCTTCTGTCTATAAACCTTTCGCGCAAGGCCGTTGCCGGTTTCGAGTGCTTCTGACCTACGATTTTTTCAATGTATCATCAATTTACACAAGGTTACATCAACAACATACAAGCTTGTACTTTGAATGTAACCGTAATTGGCGCTTGGATGATAATTATGAGGCAAAACTTGATTTAAAAAAATGATTCACTGTACGAGTATATACCTTTTTATTTTTGTGCGGAAATCCCTTCGGATACCCCCCCCCCCGCCGGTCAGCGGGGGTGGTTATGTCGGGCTTGAACCGACTAAAACCGCAAAGGCTAGTGATACACCGGATGAAACGTCGGTAGCTGAGTGGTTAAGGATTCCGCCTTACGATAGAGAGGTCCCGGGTTTGAGTCCTGGCCATTACACTACCGACGTGAACCCACTCCTAACACAAGTAATTTATCTTATCTGCAGGGATTAGGAGGAATATAAGTGATTTCGGTTACTAATATTCGTTAAAGAAAAAAATTGATGCAAGTATCGATTAATTTATTCATTCAAGCTTTCGCATTTTTATTTATTTTTCCATAACGCTGTCTAGACGCAAAGTATCTTTTTTCTTTTTCGTGCGGAAATCCCTTCAGATACCCCCCCCCCCCCGCCAGTCAGCGGGGATGGTTATTTCGGGCAAAGTACCTGAGCATAGCTTAACTAGCTTATGTTATAGGTTCTAGACTGAGGATAAACATACTTAAATACATTATTTACTTGTAAATAGATACCCTATACATTATATACAACCAGACCCATTCAAATAGACATATTCATGCATACAAATATTTGCACTGAGCCGGCAGCGCTCTACCGCCACGTCACGGGGATGTCTGTCATATAAAATAGCAATAACATAGTACTGTATTCATATTGGTTGAAGTATTTTATATTCATTGACGTTAATATGCTGCAATATTGTAGCCGGGATTGCGTGCTGGCTAAAAATAGGAGCTGGCCCGTCGGCTTTGTCAGTTGACTGAGCAACCGGGTCGGGGGTTCTGCCTCCGTGCGGGGCACACCTAGATATTAAACACAACACTGTTATGTTGGATTTAAATGATAAATATTTACAATAGTTAAAAATATATTCTCGTGGTTGGGAAATCGTAGTAGATAAGCTATATCAAGAGAAAGAGTAGGATAGCGGATCCCGGCTGCAAAATACAAGTTGTGGATGTAACCGCGACTAACGCTGTAATGACAATGTTCGATTACGGATGAAGGTAATATATACTAGGCAGGTGAAGAGTACTCGCGATCTTCGAGCATGTATGAAAACAATTATGGAAGAAGAAGCATAAAGTTTATGGGAGGATCTTAGCAAGTGGAAACATGTGGTTTCTGCCGACCCTACTGAGTAAGAAGCGTGACTGTATGTTATTATATATATTATTTTTTATCGACTTCAAAAAGTAGCACGTTCGTCTATATCAATTTCCGTCGTTTATAAACCGATCTTAAAAATTCTTTTTTTTTGTAAATATAAAAGTTATTTGCAATTATCGATACTTTTGTTTTGATAACATATCCCTAAACATACGTAGTGCCGTCGACAGTGCGGCCAAGCGGGCCGCGTGGCCGCATGCGGGCAACCGCATTCAATGCGGTTGCGGTGCGGTTTATACAAAAGTAGAATACGGCCACCCGTAAGTGCGTTGTGGCCCTTATCAAATGTATTAGTTTTCGTGACAAGCATACCTATTCCTTAATTTCTTACATAAAAACATGACCTTGCTTGTGATTCGTGCACCTTTTATTTCAAATCCATTTGAATAAACTATGAGCATCTAGACCAAATATTTTTTACAAAAAGGGGTGACCAAAAAGATGAATTCATCGTAAATTCCGCAGCTCATTACCTTAGGTAACCGCATGTCTTCCGCATACCGAAATACGTGAGGCCGAAGCGCGACGTTTGAATTTGTGGTCGCCCTGTAATTACGTAGTATATAGGTTATCCAACCGTGCGATGATGAAGGGGCCTTAACTACAGCCAAGTTTTTTTAATTAATTTGTTACCAGAAATAAAATAATGGAAAAACTGTTCCCAGAAATAAACTAAAGAAGAGAACTAAACTAAAGAAGAGAAAAAAATTAAGTTACGCGAAAAAAGTGAAAACCTTGGTTTTTTTTATCTCATAGGTACAATTAGTTTTATTGGGTATATGGGACCCCACCAAGACCTTTAGGTGCTAAGTCAACCTCACCTTCAAACCGACACACCTGCTGATTGATGGATTCTGGCATAGCCTTTCCTCTTTGGGTTAGGGGGTCAGACGACAGTCACTCTAATAAAAGTTCAGATAAATAAAGATGAAAAGGAGAATCAGAAGGGCGGACCAAGGGTTTTCTACATCGGTCAACCTGAAGAAAAGATCTATTTTCGTTATAGTTAAAAATGCATTTCCGAACGGAAAGTCATAAACGATGTTGTGAATAATTATAAATACCCACATATTGAGATAACTTTCGCGCAACTTTGTTTCTAACTAAACCTTAATGATACTAAAAATATTACATTTGAACCTGACTGACATAAGTCCTGTACGATATATACTATAGTTCTGCATATTATTTTCTTCCCACCAAGATCTTTGAGCTTAAACCAATGTAACCTGTGAGCTGGTGCACCTGCTGATTGGCGGACGGGGTTTTGGTGCAGGCTTACCTCTCGAGATGAGGGGGTCAGACAACAGTCACTCCCATAAAAGCCAAAATACGGCACGTCAGAAGACCACGTAGAAGGCCCCTGGATTTCAGAATGCAAGCTGCTGTAGGGTCGGCGGCGCGAAAGTGACGCCCCTGGTGTTGCACACGTCCATAGGCCGCGATAACCGCTTCCCATCAGGTGGGCCATGTGCTTGTTTGCCACCTAAGTGGTATAAAAAACGGGGTTAACGCTGGGATGATGACGATGTTTTTCGAAGATTTGTTAATTCTGCCTACCCATACTAAGTTTGACGGCCTCTGTGGCGTAGCGGTAGTGCATTCGACTGCTACGACAGGGGCGCGGGTTCGATTCCCGCTCAGTGCAAATATTTGTATGCATGAATATGTCTATTTGCATTGGTCTGGGTGTTTCTATGTATAATATCTATGTATTTACAAAAAAAAAAGTATATAAGTATGTTTATCCGCATTCTGGAACCCATAACACAAGCTAGTTAAACTATGCTTACCTTGGGTCTTGAAAGCGCTGTGTAGAATGTCGTAGAATATTTATTTATTTATAAGTCACAGACCTCTTGGTCACTGAGACTCATACCCAATAGTGGGCCAGAACAAAAAGTAATAAATTATTAGGTACTAACTTTAGCCCGTCATCTACCCAACCGTGACCGGTCTCGGTCGGCGTGAAATGTCGTGCGGTGTTCCACAGGGATCGGTCCTGGGGCCGCTCCTGTGGAACATCGGATACGACTGGGTGCTTCGCGGCGAGCTCGTAGGCGGTGCCGCCGTCACGTGCTACGCGGACGACACGCTCGTGACGGCGTGCGGGGCGACGTACCGCGAAGCGACCCGAAAGGCCACGACCGCGGTTGCCCAAGTCGTTAGGCGGATCCGGCGGCTGGGTCTCGAGGTGGCCCTGCATAAAACCGAGGCCCTGTTCTTCCATGGGCCTCGGAGCAAGCCACCCGAGGGATCCAGTCTCATCGTGGGAGGAAATCGCATCGGCATCAAGCCCCAAATGAAATATTTGGGGCTCGTGCTCGACGGCCGATGGGACTTCGGAGAGCACATCCGAAGTCTGGCCCCCAAATTGAAGGGCACAGCTCTTGCTCTGGCTCGGCTGTTGCCCAACATGAGGGGGCCCGATGACTCCTGCAGGAGACTCTACGCGGGGATCGTGCGGTCCATGGCCCTGTATGGGTGCCCAATATGGGCGGAGGCCCTGAGGATCAGAACTGTGCGGATGCTGCGCGCTCCGCAGCGAGTTCTGGCCATCAGGGTCATCCGAGGGTACCGCACGATCTCCTTCGAGGCGGCGAGTCTCCTTGCCGGAACTCCGCCATGGGACCTGGAAGCGAGAGCCCTTTCGCAACTGTACCAGTGGCGAAAGGAGGCGCGGGAGCAGGGATGGAACCCCGAGCCTCGAGAAATCGAGGCCGTGCAGTCCCAGCTCCGCCAGGCCATCGTGGTGGAGTGGAAGGAACGACTTGGGCAACCAAGCGCAGGGCACGCCGCAATAGCGGCGGTAAGGCCCATCATGGAGGATTGGCTGGAGAGGCGACACGGAAGCCTCTCCTACCGACTGACGCAGGTGATCTCAGGGAAGGGGTGCTTCGGGGACCACCTGCATCGGATCAGGAAGGAGCCAACGCCTGAGTGTCATCACTGCGACGCGAGCGAGGACTCAGGGCTGCACACGCTGGCGGACTGCCCGGCGTGGGAGGCGCCGAGGCGTGACCTCGTGGCAGCCATCGGGGTGGGAGTCCTCTCGCTCGGCAGCATGATTGCGGCAATGGTGCGGAGCGCGAGCGCGTGGGCCGCCGCCGCCTCCTTCTGCGAGCATGTAATGCTCGCGAAGGAGGTGGCGGAGCGCGCCCGGGAGAGACTTAGAACTCTCCCGGTCCGCCGAGCCCGCAACTTGCTCGCCGCGCGTCGCAGGCAACTCAGGCGCCGGAGGTCGCTTAACGACCTCCGTCCTCCATGAGCGCAGGCCTGGGGGTGGCGGGTGAGGCCACCTGTCACCCCAGCAGAAGCAGGCCGGGACGGTGGGGCGACTAGCGCCCCTCCCCCAAACCGGGGCAAGACGGGGACACCGTGGTTCCCAAACCCGAGGGGGCCATCTCGAAACCGGAGATGGCCCAGGGCAGTCGGGGTGCGAGGGATATGCTCTATGGGCAACCTTACACCCCGGCGTCTGTAGACCCGAGACGGCGTGCGGTTTTAGTCGGTTCAAGCCCGACATAACCGCCCCCGCTGGCACGCGGGGGGGTATCCGAAGGGATTTCCGCACGATAAAAAAAAATAAAAAAAAAAAATACTTCTGCAATAGGTGTCGGTCCTTTAATATAATAGCGTGATGATATTCATTATGCAAAGTTCATGAGTCCTTAATCAACTCTTTTTTACGTAGATAACTTTGTGGAGTTTCAACACTCCTTTCAGACCTATATTATCGTGATGATTTATAACGAAGTTTATGACCATACCCTAGAAGAACGTTCATGCAAAATTTCAGCTGAATCTGTGTAGCGGTTTGCAAGTGATGCTCGAACATCGATAATAACTTCCAGATAAACAGACAAAAATTCGAAATATAACATTTTCGTCATTGGTATCTACTGTATTGGCTACTAGAACCCATATCAAATTTTCTTTTCTCAAAATACGAGTATACAATGTACAGTTTTCACCTCGTTGCTATTTTATTATAATATTCTAGGACATTTTACACAACGCTTTCAAGACCCAAAGTATAGTTTAAAACTAGCTTGTGTTATGGGTTCCAGAATGCGGATAAACATACTTATATATAGTTATTTTTTATATATACACACAAATATATAGAAACACCCAGACCAATGCAAATAGACATCCATGCATACAAATATTAGCACTGAGCGGGATATCGAACCCGCGCTTCTTTTTTTTTTTATTTTTACGTCCCTTCGGATACCCCCCCGCTGGCCAGCGGGGGTGGTTATGTCGTGTATCGACTAAAACCGCACGGTGTCCTCCCCAAGTGTCCGTTGCCGGGCACCCCGGGTAAGCCCTCGAAAGCATAATCCCAGGGTTGCCAGCGGACTTTGGCCGCCACCGCGGCCTCGCCTGGTGGGGTCGGCTTTTATCCCGCTTCGGTGAGTTGGCAGGCGTGTGTAGGGCACACACGACACGCCTCCGCCACGGCCTGCTTCTGTAAGGACGGCGAGTGGGCCAGCTGCCGTCCTCAGGCCCCGATCATGGAGGACGGTAGTCCCGGGCGTAGATGAGTCTGCGGCGTGCTCGCCGCAGACTGCGAGACTCGAGGGGCAGGGTTCTCTCCCGCTCCCTCTCCGCCGTCTCTTTCGCGCGCATTACCTGCTCGCAGAAAGAGGCGGCGGCGTGCCACTCACCACGGTCTCCAACGAGAGAACGTCCACGCCCAGGACCGCAACGAGATCCCGGCGTTGACTCGCCCACGCAGGGCACTCCACCAACGTGTGGAGCGCCGTGTCTTCGCCAGGATCCTCGCAGTGCTGGCACCGCGGCGTTGTCTCCCGGTGGATGCGCCATAGATACTTACCGAAACACCCGTGTCCGGTAAATATCTGGCACATCTGGTAGGAGAGATCCCCATGGTCCCTCTCCAACCACTCCTTCATAATCGGTCTCACCGCCGCAATGGTGGATTCCCCCCACCTTAGATGCTCAAGTCGCACCCTCCATGTCTCCATGAGTTCCTAGCAGAGCAGGGACCACTGAGCCCTGATTTCTCGGGGCTCCGGCCTATCCCGGCCGCCTCCTTGCGCCACTGGTACAGCAACGCAAGTGCTCTCGCTTCCAGGTCCCATGGAGGGGTCCCGGCTAGGAGACATGCCGCCTCGACGGAGATCGTGCGATACCCCCTGAACCCGCGCCCCTGTCATAGCAGTCGAATGCACTACCGTTACGCCACAGAGGCCCTATATATGTGTACATTACACTTATGATCAAATTTGATTAACTCAACTTTAGTTAGTCCCACCCCTAGTTGACTTATTCTCTAAAAGGCCAACTTTTACTAAACTGAGGGTAACTTTGTCAAGAGGATTACTTAACTAAATAGTCCGCGCGAATTTCCTAAAACATACTTAAACATGATGGTAAAGTATTTGTAAACGTTTAGGTAAATCATTATTATTAGGGTTGTTACGTCTAGTTAAATATTTTATCTATTGTTTTTATACCCACTTTTTACTCTTTTTTTTAGTCCGGCGGAGCACCTGGCAACACCTAGTGTTATAAATATATAAATTTGCGAGGATGGATGAATTGAAGGTAGGATATTTGTTACTTATTCACGAAAACACAGCTGTACAGATCTGAATGACATTTAGCACAGAGATAGATTATAGTCTGGATTAGCATACACACTATTTTTCCCCTCTGTAGAAAACGAGTCGTGGCCAACAGCTCGTTTTATGGGTTTAATTTTTAATGAAATAAAATTGAAATAAAAAGAAGTTTTACTAAAAGGATTATTAAAAATCTTGTACCATTTTTTAATAATCCTCACGTGTAGGCATACAGTCGCGACAAGTATTAAGAAAATATGGTTTTGTATACTCTCGCAACGCGAAGCAGATATAATTATAAAACAAAATTTGATATTAAGAAATATTTATGACTTCATTTCTATGTCCGCAGATTCCCGAACCCTCACATGCATTTAAGGGTAAACACGATTATTTCTAACGTTATAAAAAATACCGTGCAACCCCACACCCCAGAATGAATGGGGCCCACCGATATCTGCGGGACGGGGCTCTGGCACTAGCGTCCTTCTCGGGTTTAGGGGTCAGATAGTATCTAGTCGCTCCCGTAAAAGTCAAAACAAATAAAAAAAAATGGAGTAGAAGGGTGGACCCGAGGATCTAAATACAACCGGGATAGGCGCTCGAAAAATGAGGATGATCAGTACCTATACATCATAACCATCATCTTTTTGCATTTGGTGCGTATATACGTAATGGCTTCAAAGTTATACAATAAATTACCTGATCACATTAAAAACCTAGTTTAATGTGAACATCCATTCAATGTTCATGAATTGAAATACAAACTTTTCAAACTTTTAAGTAGCATAGCATGTCATTGTGTAAGAGAATATAATTATAATAATAATTATAATTTATAATAATTTTTTGATAACACTTTAACATTTTTTGACATACTTACATAAATTTTGAAATTTTCTTTATGACATTATAACTCATATCTTTTTTTTTTTTGTCGTGCGGAAATCATTGGTTGTGACATTTTTATTGCGTTTTGACATATTTTAAATTATTAGCTATTCTGCATGAATCACATTTATAAATCAATGAATATGACCTCTGTGGCGTAGCGGTAGTGCGTTCGACTGCTAAGCCAGAGGTCGCGGGTTCGATTCCCGCTCAGTGCAAATATGTATATTTGCATTGGTCTGGGTGTTTCTATATATAATATGTATTTATTTACAAAAAAAAAGTATTTCAGTATGTGTATCCGCATTCTAGAACCCATATGACAAGCTCTGCTTAGTTTGGGTCTAGATGGCGTTGTGTACTTTGTCCTACGATATTTATATTTATTTTTAATTTTTAGATTTAAATTTAATATTTTGTATGCCTTCGGCGGAACATAGCATGTTCTCTATTATTATAGAGTACATGCTATGTTAAACCAACGCATACAACTAACCTACCTATGTTTCAATAAATCAATATGAATATGAATCTTAGCGTTGTTCGCATCCGAGGCTTTCACCTCGGAGCCTGAAGTCCACTTACCTGCTCTTCTCCTCCTTCTGCTTTGGCTTATACGGCTTTTATGGGAGTGAATACCCTCTGACCTCCCAACCTCGAGAGGAAAGTCTGCGCAAGAGTCTCGTCCGTCAATAAACAGGTGTACCGGCTTGCAGCTGAGGTTGGATTGGCCCATATGGTCTTGCTGGGGTCCCATAAGCCAATGAGAATATAACATTTTATATATAGATTTACATCAAATATGTAACCAAATCACAAAGCCGCTATAATAGCTCGTCACTTTAGAAGCACACATAATTCTTTTGACGAGGGTTCAATGCGGCAAGTTTATCGAAAAGGTTTCACGTTACATGATCAAATGTTTTATTTTAGCTTTTTAATATGCACGTTCTACCTTTTTTCTTTTTTTTCTTGCGGAAACCCTTCGGATGCCCCACGCCGGAGAGCGGGGGCGACCTGATAATATACCAGTTATGTAAAGTCTATTTTTAACAAAACATTATAGCGATTATCAATTATCTTTATATTTAAAATTATTATATATATATATATATATATATATATATATATATATATATATATATATATATATATTATAATATATATATATATATATATATATATATATTATAATATATATATATAATATATATATATATATAAAATTATCAATTATCTTTATATTTATATTTAAAACTAGCAGTGCCCGCGACTTTGAACACGCGGTCTTAGATCTGGGTTCCTGCAATTCATGAACTATTCTTTATTATTTTATTTCAATGTGTAACTGTGCATAACTACTAGTATATAAGGTTAATTTAGTTAGTACATAAGTGATAATGTATATAATTAAACTGATTTACAAAACACTATAGGAATAATCGTGTATAATAGTTATAAGTTTGCGACGAAGAAATCGTCATTGTTTAACGATCTATAAGTGTAAATTGTATCTATTTCATGTCACCTTATTTTTACTTACTTTACTTATACCCGCCGAGCCTCAGTATGCCACTGCTGAGGTCGCCGAGCCTGCCCCAAGCGCCCTTCGCGGGATCTCGCGGTGCCCACGCCGCGTCGTCTCGCCAGGCGCAACCACAACCACAACCATCATCATCACACCACCATAGCCACCATCATCATCATGGTAACCACCCATCGGCTCCCTCCGAGGTTGAGCCGATGGAGGTAAGCGCCCCCGCGAGTGCGCCCGCGCCGCGCGAGGCCGCGCCCTCCCGAACTTCGTCGGGACGGTCGCGCGAGCCTCGCGCTGCCCGGCGCCTGCGCCCGCGCACGCGAGCATGTCGCGCGCCGCCGCGCGCCCGCCCGCGCCCCCCACCGCGCCCTCCGCCCACGCCGGCGTTGAGCACCGCGTCCGCGCCGCGCACGCCGAGCCGCAGGAAGGCCCCCAACGAGCGGGAAGCCCAGGACGCGTTGTTATCCCCAACACCGTCCATGCACTCGTACCTCGCGTCGGACGCGGAATTCTCGTCGGCGGAGTCAACGACGAACGTGCCCCGCGCGGGACAAGGAGAGGAAAGCCGAGGAGTCACTCCCTTCCCCAGGACTCGCCAGCAAGATGCCGCGCACCTGTTCGCTAAGAACCAGCGGGCGTTGCTGCGAGCGCAGTCCTGCGAGACGCTAAACCACCACCAGCGGGGCGCAAAGAAGCCCCGAAGCCCCGACGATGACGAGAGGGGACACGAGGACGAGAAGCGGCACTAAGCGGCCGTGCCGCTCGCGCAACGTGACCTGCGTCTCCGTAGACGCGATGCCGACGTGCCTCGCACCGCGACGTACGCCCAGGCGTCCACAACGACGCACAGCGCGTCGACGTCGAAACAGGCAGAGGCAGCCCCCCCAACACAGGCATCCCAGGCAACCGGCCCCGCAGCAGGGCAGGCGGCACCGACCAGCGCGCCCAAGCCTCGCTATCCGCCGCTCATCGGAGAGTTCCTCCCAGACTGGGCGTTCCATATGCGGAAGCTAAAGGAAAAGCTCGGACGGGCCGCAAACGCTAGACCGTTTGGGAAGGGCATTAGGTTCTCTCCGCAGGGGGAGGACGAATACCGGATCATCCATAGGTACCTGGTGGAGTTGGAGAAGACGGAGAACGTCGCATGGTTCTTCTACTCCCCCCCGCGGAGAGAAGCCTAAAGGTGGCCATCAGGGGGCTGCCCAGCAATGCCACGCCAGAGGAGGTGGAGGAAGAACTTCGGGAGCTGGGCTATGAGCCGGAGTTCGTAACATCCAGGCGCGCAATGGCAGACCGGGCTGCATTTTACTGGCCATACTCAAGAAGACTCCAACGATGCCCGGGATCTTCGAGGTTACGGAGATGCTCGGCATCCCGGGCGTGAAGATCGAGACCTGGCGGGGCAAGAGGCGACCCACACAGTGCCATCGGTGCCAGAAATTTAGGCACAGCTCCCACCAGTGTCACCGACCGATGGCCTGCGTGCGGTGCGGAGGAGAGCACCCGGCCAAGGAGTGCCCACGGCCGAGAGAGGAGCCGGCCACATGCGCAAATTGCGGGGGGGAGCACCCCGCAAATCACCAAAACTGCCCCGTCTTCAAGAAGGAGGCGAGGAACAGGAAGGCGGGGACAGTCGCCCTAACAGGCGAGCCCCGCCCAGTTGCTCCGGTCAAAGCCCAGCCCACCGGAGAGCGCGCAGCGGAAGCTTCGCTGATGCGCCCACCGAGCGGGGAGCCACCTCCTCGAGACAAGGAAAGCGGAGAAAGCGCAAGAGGGGCAAGAAGGCCCCTCAACCACAAGAGGCGCTGGTAACCCGCGCCACCCACGGACGGCCCAACAAAGGAGACTCATCGCGCTCCACAGCCGGTCGCCGCCCCCGCTCAGAGGGGAAGAAAGGTGAAGGCCGTCGCAATCGAGCCCGGCCGCGCACCGCCCTCCTCAATGGGCACCAGCCCCACGGTTAAGGCGGTGATAGCCATCATCAACGGCATACTCCAGGCGCTCGAATAGGGCCAGAGCTCCGACGCGATTGCAAGGATCGCGATGAAGGGCATCGCAGAACTTTTAATGCACTCCAATGGATTGTGAGGCCTTAAGAGTACTCCATTGGAACGCCCGCGGCCTATCGGAGGGACGAGATCTACGAGCACAATGTGCGATACCGCGGTCTGGCAGTGCTGATCCGTCGCAGAATCTTACATCAGCCCATACCACCTGCGCCCACGAACACGCTGTATACGCTGAGTGTCGAGTTGCACCTAGGTGTTGCGAACCTCCACCTCTACGCCGCATACAGGCCCCAGGGTAGGAACAAACCGCCGACATCCGCACGCTGCTGCAGGCCCGGAACCCGGTCATCATGGCCGGGGACCTGAACTGCAAGCACCCAGCGTGGAACTCAGCCGTGCACAACGCTTCTGGTGTACCACTTCTGGCCGACGCCGATGCCCGGGGATACACAGTGTTGGGGCCGGAGGTACCAATCCGGTACCCGGACGAAGTATCCCCGACGTGCTCGACATCGTCGTGCACAACGATTTGATGACATGCCAGATCGCGGAGGAGGTACTACCGGACGGGTACGCATCGGACCACAAGCCGGTGCTTGTCGTAGTACCTCATCAGCCTGCCCGCGCCGTCCCTTCAGCGCCACGTCGAAGACTGGACTGGACCATCTTCCGAGAAACGTTGGAGACCACCACACCAACTCGGCCAATCACCTCCGCAGCCGATGTGGAAGGCCTCGCAGCGGACCTCAGAGCAAGTGTTCGGGGCGCCCTCGCGTCGGCTAGTAACACCCCTAGAACCCAGGAGCGATTACCGCAACTGCCGGGACACATTAAGAAGATGATAGCCGACTAGAGGCGTCTCAGAAGGCAATGGCAGCAGGTCCGCTGCCCCACGATGAAGTCCGAGCTGAACCGGCTCACGGAGAAGGTGAAAGCCGAGTTGCGCACTCACGCCACCGAGAGCTGGGAGAACTACATAGACTCCATTGGTGAGAACTGGGGCTCTATACACAAGCTGTGTAGGCTCTTCACCAATACCCCAGCTCCGGTGCGCCCCCTCGAGCACGAAGACGGGTTACCGAGGTACAGAGTAGCAGACCGGGCAGGCATCCTGGCCCGCCACCTGGAGCGTCAGTTCTCGCCGAACCCGACTGATTTCCCCGAACACGCAGCAGCTGTCGAAGAGCACCTTGGAACTTACTTCGTGCCGCCGATAGCTCCCGATGAGTCGCCCATCTCATTCTCGCCCGGTATGGTGCAGCGTGCCATCCGCCGGACGAAGAGGAGTAAGGCCCCTGGAGTGGACGGTATCACCAGTACCGCACTCCAGCACCTGCCGTTCCGCACCACCGCCGCGCTTGCACGGTTATTTACCAGCATCATACGCACGGGGGTCTTCCCAACTATCTGGAAGGAGGGGAAGGTTATAATGCTGCAAAACCGGGCAAAAACATCTTGAAGCCTGCGAGCTATCGGCCCATCACTTTGCTGCCAACCATGTCCAAGGTGTTCGAGCAGCTGCTGCTGAGACATCTCACACCATTCGTGACACCCAGACCGGAGCAATTCGGGTTTTGGTCAGACCACAGCACGACGCTCCAGCTGTCGAGGGTACTGCACGGGATTACCGCAGCGCTGTGGGCACCACACAGCGGGCCTAGAAGAGAATAGCACCAACCCAAGTCTTCCCGTGGGTGTCGTAAGAGGCGACTAAGGGACATATCCGGGGGCGGGCAGCAGCACCCCCGCAGAACAACCCCTCCAACAAACTGCGATCCCCAACCCGCCTGCCCAGCGTGGGGATTATGGGCACTACCCCCAAATGAAGGAAACAGCCAAAAGATAGCCCCCAGTTCCCGGCCGCCTCGCTATCCCTGGTCATGGTAGCGGCCATGGTAACGGCGGGGCAGGGGGTGCTAAGAATCCCCGGGCTACAATAGGCTACCAAACCCTTCACAAACTGACCCTGGCTACGTATAACGGACGCACTCTGAGGCTTGACCATCATCTAGCGCAGTTGGAAGTGGAGTTAGAGAACATTAAATGGCATGTTCTCGGGTTATGCGAAGTCCGTAGAGAGGGAGAGGACACCGTAACCCTTGACTCGGGCCATCTTCTCTACTTTCGCGAGGGTGATAAAACATCCCAGGGTGGCGTAGGTTTCCTCGTCAATAGGGCCCTCTCTAACAACGTTCAAGAAATCTCCATCGTGTCGAACAGGGTAGCGTACCTGATCCTTCGGCTATCCAAGCGGTATAGCATGAAGGTTATTCAGGTCTACGCACCGACCTCGGCACACTCGGATAATGAAGTGGAGGATATGTATGAAGACATATCCAAAGCCTTGCACAACACCACTAAGGCTCACTTCAACGTTGTTATGGGGGACTTTAACGGCAAGGTGGGTACCCAGTCTGGGTACGAATCCCGTATAGGCCCGCATGGTTATGGAGTTAGGAATCACAGGGGACAAATGCTTGTCAACTTCCTTGAGAAAGAGGGACTATTCTTAATGAATTCCTTCTTTAAGAAACAGCCTCAAAGGAAGTGGACATGGCAAAGCCCCGACGCTGTGACAAAAAATGAGATCGACTTCATCATGACGGATAGCAAGCACATATTCAGAGATGTCTCAGTGATCAACAGGTTTAATACCGGATCTGATCACCGACTGCTCCGAGGCTCTCTGAATATCAACCTAAAGCTTGAAAGAAACCGTTTGATGATGTCCACGCTCCGACCTAACCCAACCCAAATCATGGCGGGCACCGAGAAGTTCCAGCAGCTTCTCGGGGAAAGATTTGTTGCCTTGGAACCCACTGATGACGCTGACGAGACCCTACACAATCTGGTCGAAACGCTGAGAGACGAGGGCATCAAGTTCTGCAAAAAACAGCGCACTGGCAGGAAGTCCAAACTCTCGGATGAGACTCTGGGGCTGATGGCAAGAAGACGGGAAACCACCCAAGCGACTTCGTCAGACAGGTCACACCTAAACAAGGAAATTGCGAAGATGGTACGGCGCGACCTTCGGAGCTCCAACACACGCCTCATTGAAGAGGCGATAGAGCGAAACCGAGGGTCCAAAGTATTCACTCAGCAGCTTGGAAGGAGCCATCTGACGAAGCTCATAACGCATGATGGGAGGACCGTCTTATCGAAGCCGGAGATCTCCGCCGAGATAGAGGATTTCTATGGCCGTCTGTATACTGCACATGCTCCCCGTCCTCGACGAGACGACCATGATTCCAGAGCCACCCTGACACGCCACTATACCGACGAACTGCCTGATATCAGTCAAGACGAGATCGTGTTAGCTCTGAAGCAGCTTAAAAATGGAAAAGCCCCCGGTGAGGATGGAATTACTTCAGAGCTTCTGAAGGCAGGAGGAGCTCCTGTCATACAGGAGTTACAGAAGCTCTTTAACGCCGTCCTTCACAGTGGGAGAACTCCTAAGGCGTGGAGCGGGAGTTTGGTTGTTCTCTTTTTTAAGAAGGGTGATAAGACCCTCCTTAAAAACTACAGACCCATCACACTCCTGAGCCACGTCTATAAGCTATTTTCACGAGTGGTCACGAATCGTCTCGCCAGGAGACTCGACGAGTTCCAGCCACCGGAACAGGCTGGGTTCCGCGGAGGATATGGCACCATAGACCACATTCACACAGTGAGGCAGATTATACAGAAGTCCGAAGAGTATAATCAGCCCCTGTGTCTCGCTTTTGTGGACTATGAAAAGGCATTTGACTCCGTTGAAACTTGGGCTGTTCTGGAATCCTTACAGCGATGTCAAGTAGACTATCGTTATGTCGAGGTGCTGAGATGCCTTTACGAAGCCGCCACTATGAGTGTCCAAGTACAGGGTCAGCCGTCTAAACCCATCCAATTGCGCAGAGGAGTGAGACAGGGGGATGTCATATCCCCGAAACTGTTCACCAGCGCATTGGAAGATATGTTTAAGACGCTGGACTGGAAAGGTAAGGGCATAAATATAAACGGCGACTACATCTCACACCTGCGATTCGCTGATGACATAGTCTTAATGGCGGAGTCGCTAGAGGAGCTAACCCAGATGCTGGACGGCCTAGCTTCAGCCTCGCGACGCATCGGTCTTGGCATGAATTTGGATAAAACCAAAGTCTTGATCAATGGCCACATTGATCCAGGACCGGTCGTCGTGGATGGCCACCTTCTTGAAATTGTTTCTGAGTACACTTACCTCGGGCAGATTGTGCAGTTGGGTAAAAACAATTTTGAGAAGGAGGCCAAGAGGAGGATCCAGCTAGGCTGGGCAGCGTTTGGGAAACTACGTCGGGTTTTCTCGTCATCCATACCGCAGTGTTTGAAAACGAAAGTTTTCAATCAGTGCGTCCTACCCGTAATGACCTACGGAGCTGAGACGTGGACACTCACGGTAGGGCTGGTCCACCAGTTCAAAGTCGCTCAGCGAGCTATGGAAAGAGCTATGCTCGGAGTTTCTCTGAAGGATAGGATTCGTAACGAATACATCCGACAGAGAACCAAGGTTATCGACATAGCTCAAAGAATAAGCAAGCTGAAGTGGCAGTGGGCCGGCCATATCTCGCGAAGAACCGACAACCGCTGGGGTAAACGTGTTCTTGAGTGGAGACCGCGACTCGGCAAACGTAGTGTAGGACGCCCTCCGGCCAGGTGGGATGACGATCTGCGAAAGACTGCGGGCAGATGCTGGATGCGACAAGCTGAAGACAGGGCGCTATGGCGCTCATTAGGGGAGATCTATGTCCAGCAGTGGACTAGAATAGGTTGATGATGTAACAAACGCGAACACGCTGTAGCAGTACTCCTCGACATGGAGAAGGCATTTGACCGGGTATGGCATGCCGGTCTGCTGTACAAGCTGTCTTAATCGGAGATGCCCCGCCGGATCGTAAGAGTGGTCTCCACGTTTCTCCATAACCGGACATTCCGAGTGGCGGTGGAAGACGAGATGTCACCGCTTCACCCCATCACCGCAGGCGTACCGCAAGGGAGATGTCTATCGCCTGTGTTATAATCCCCCTACACCGACGACATTCCCGTGGCAGAAGGGGCCCAGCTCGCCCTCTATGCTGACGATGCGGCGTTCATAACCGTCAGTATGAACGCCAAGCACGCTGCAAACAAGATGCAGCGTGCACTAGACCTCCTCCCCGACTGGCTCTCCAAGTGGAGACTGTCGGTGAATGTGGGTAAGATACAGACGATAGAAACCTCGAACTCAAGGAAGCTTCCACCGCCACTCACACTCCACGGTGAACCGATCCCGTGGAAGTCTCAGGTGAAGTACCTAGGAGTCGTCATCGACAGGCAGCTCCGCATGCATAAGCACGTCCGCAGCGTCATCGCGAAGTCGCGCGCCACTCGAGCGCGACTGCGTCCAGTGTTCTCCTCCAACCTGCCGACGCGCGTGAAGCTGACGGTGTACAAGCTGTACGTCCGCACCCAGCTCACGTACGCCGCCCCCACCTTGTACGTCCTCACGAGCGAGACTAACCGGGACCTACTCCGCGCTCAGCAGTCGCTAGCCGTGCGACAAATCACCAACGCACCTCGTTACGTGAGGAACGACACCATCCAGCGGGACCTCTGGACGCATTCATCAGGAGCCTCGCCACGATGATGTTCGAGCGTGTCGACGTGTCCGCCTGGTCCCACATACGCGGACTGGCGCCATGGCACGCTCGACCACCGGATCGCCACCAGTTTCCGCGCGACCTCGCTGCGGACGTGCCTGAGTAGTCACGAATCTGGTACTTCACCTGAGGGAACAGACCGCCCTCTACTCCCCGACTTCCAAAAATGGAAGTCATACGACGCCAAATGACGAAACTACATCATTTTTAACTTAGCGCAAACGTCACTACAACGGGCGAGCCTCCAGCGGCCGCGCCCCCAGCGCGCGACACCGGCCGGCCTCGCTCAGTCTGCGGCGGCCGCCGCGCGCGCGCATCGCTCTCCGACATCATCAGCGGGCCCGCCCCGCCCCGTAAATCGCGACCTAGCTGGTTTACGGCGCGGGCAGTTTTAGTCGGCCTCAACAAATATGCAAATATGTTTATATCTTTCTTTTACTCATAATTATGTTTATTTATACAACTGATACCCGTGACCAAATGTTCCGCTTGTCCAAAGTCCGTTCATCGCAGCTGGCATACGCGGATACTTCCCGCGAATATCCGCGCTATGTGGATGCGCGGGCGGAGCCTGGAACAAGCGGAACAGTTAGAAGAAGAAACCAAATGGAAGGCGGGGGCGCGCGTAAGCCGCCGCTTCTGTCGCTGGACGTCCTCAGCTGGGCCTTGACCGGGTAACCGGTCTCCTCCTCCTCTCTTTCATTCTGGAAAAATCAAGTACTCTTCGAGGCTTCCCATAATCGGTGTTCCACTGAAGACCAGCACCACGGTGACATCTATAATCCAACAAACCCCCCAAGTACACACCCATTGCTGCGAAGTCGTGCTTATGAGCAGATAAAGTCTCATCGACGGAATTGGCATTGGGTTGTGTACATTTTTGGTCCTATCGGAGCCGGATCAAGAGTCGTCTTATTGAAGAAAACCTTAAGTGGAACACGAGGGTGGTCTCAAAGAGTGCGTGCCTGAATTTTCCGCCGTGAAGAATTGAAAAATTGAAGATTCCGACTACAAGGTCAGAAGAAAGAAGCCGTAAAGATGCCTCCATTCAGGGTCCATCAGACACCGAGGGGACCGCCGAATCCGGGATGACCATGGAAACGTCCACCTCAGAGAACACCACAACGGAGGGGACTACGAGCACCGAGACGGTGACTACCATCGAGCCACCGTCAGCTACAGCACCAGGTCCGAAACCAACGGCACCTGAAACAGAGAAGAATAGCAAGTCACAGCCGCCTCCACAACCATCCAAGAAAGGGGTAGGGAGGGGTTCATCTGTGCATTCGAAGAGCAAAGCCGCGAAGATCGCAAAAGCAAACGAAGAATTACTTCGTCTTAGAATAGAACTGGCAGCAGCGAAGAAGATGAAGACGAAGATCAAGAAATAGAAGAATTGAATCAAGATGAAGTGTCGGCGGCAGCTGAGGAGAAGGTCGGCCAGTGGTTCAGTCGTCACGAATCACCACCTCCTCCCATGTTGGCCATCGCCGATACACCACATCAGGGGCCAGGTGAACTAACTCCGACAGCAGCGCCACCAGCCCAGCAGCAGAATTTCACCGAATTGGCTGCCGCCATCACTCAAGCAATCAAGGCAGCCCAACGACCGAAGTTCATCGAGCTACCAGTCTTCAGTGGAAGTCACCAGGAATGGCTGCCGTTCAAGGCAGCTTACTCCGAAACAGAAGATAGCTACACCGCCGTGGAAAACCTCAACAGGCTACGAAGAAACCTCAAGGGGAAGGCGAGGGAGGCAGTCGAGAGTCTCCTCATCACCAACTCACAGCCTGTTGAAATCATCAGAACATTGGGATCAAGATTCGGGAGGCCTGACGCAATAGCAACTACCGAGATGGAAGTGCTTCGAGGACTACCAAGACTGAGCGAGTCACCAAGGGACATAGGCATCTTCTCAACGAGGGTCACCAACGCCGTGGCAACACTCAAGGCGCTGAACTGCATCCACTACCTATACAACCCAGAAGTCTCAAGATCAATGGTTGAGAAGCTTACACCTGTGCTCAAGTATCCCGGCGGGGGGGTATCCGAAGGGATTTCCGCACGAAAAAAAAAAGGTACTACGACTTTGCAGCAGCTCAGCCGAGGGAAATAGCGGACCTCTTGAAGTTCGAGAAGTTCATGAGAAGAGAAGCAGATCTATGCGGACCCTACGCTCAACCTAGCAGTCCAGCACAGCACTCATCAGCAGAAGCGCCCCCAGAGGATCAACAAGGTGATGGAAGCCCAGCAGCAGGTCAAGACGTGCACCATCTGCAACGAGCAACACCCCATCTACAAGTGTGAGCAGTTCAAGACAGCTGACGTCAACGCAAGATGGGACTTAGCCAAGGAACACAGGCTGTGCCCAATGTCTACAGAAGATGAAGAAGAAACACACCGGCAGAGAGCGACGCTGCGGCATCGATGGCTGCAAGCTACTGCACAACACCCTGCTGCACTATAGAAAGAAAAGGGACTCCACGGAAGAAGAAAACAAGAACACGGCCGAAACAATCAACTCGGCGTGGACGGGGCCAGCAGGGATGGTCAACACCTTCGCGCTCATAGACGACGGGTCAACAGTCACACTACTCGACGACACCGTAGCAGAGAAGATCGGCGCGACGGGACCTATCAACCCACTGCGGGTCGAAACCATCAACAGTACGAAAACAGCTGATCAACAATCAAGGAGAGTCTCATTGAAAATACGAGGCATTAAGGATCCAGCTGAAGAAGAAGTTCAAGCCAGAACAGTGAAGAATATCAAAGTGTCATCTCAACGGGTTACCTATAGACAGCTACGAGGGTGCAGTCATCTCGAAGATATCACTAACGACCTCACCTATGAAGAAGCAAGATCTAAGATCCTCATCGGTCAAGATAACTGGCACCTGCTGGTGACGTCCGAGACCAGAACGGGCGAACCACCCTTAGGCTGGGTGCTCCACGGCAGCAATTCGGGGACCCTAGGACACCGCATCGAGTACGTCACCCACGCGATTGATGATTCAGAAGAGGGTCGACTCGAACAAATGGTGAAAGAACACTTCGAGACTGACAATCTGCTCCTCAACCCTCGGAAGCCGAAGACAGATCCAGATGAGCAGGCATCTCGCATCCTGAAAGAACATACAGTCCGCAAAGAAGATGGAAGATACGAGACTGGCCTGCTATGGAAACATGAAGAAACTTCGCTTCCGAACAACTACGAAAACTCGTTGAAGACACTTCACAACATAGAGAAAAAATTGGATCGTGACCCGGGCTTCAAAGATAAATACAACGAACAGATGGAAGCCTTAATATCAAAAGGATATGCTGAGTTGGCGCCACCGAGCAAGAACAAGAATAGAACCTGGTACCTGCCACACTTCGCGGTGATCAACCCTATGAAGCCGGGAAAAATACGAGTCGTGCACGATACCGCTGCCAAGACAAGAGGAGTATCTCTCAACGACACTCTTCTGAAGGGCCCAGACCTACTCCAGTCGTTACCAGGTGTAGTGATGCGCTTCACACAACACGCCATAGCAGTGACAGCGGACATCGCAGAAATGTTTCTTCAAGTGCAGATCAAAAAAGAAGATCGAGACGCACTTAGGTACTTGTGGCGTGGCGACCGTCGTGACAACCAACCCGCAGAAGAATACAGGATGACATCACTCATCTTCGGGGCGTCGAGCTCACCATCTACGGCGATATACGTGAAGAACTCCAATGCTGAGAAGTATAGCGCCACGCACCCACAAACAGTCTCCGCAATAGTGAAGAAACACTACGTTGATGACTACCTAGATAGCTTCGAGACGCTGGAAGACGCCATCAAGATCGCCTCCGACGTACGAAACATACACCGGGAAGCCAAGTTCGAGTTAAAACAATGGAAATCTAACTCACTAACTGCTGGAAGCCCTCGGTGTCACACAAGAAGATCCTGACATGGAGTACTAGGCTTGATCTGGAAGCCGAGCACCGATGAACTCACCTTCAACCTCAATCTCACTCGCATTCCGACGGCACTCTGCGATAAGAAGACACCCACCAAGAGGGAAGCTCTTCGGATCGTCATGTCTCTATTCGATCCGCTAGGCTTCGCCTCACCAGTCACCATCCGGGCCAAGCAGCTGCCTCAAGAAATTTCGAGACACGGCACACAGTGGGATGAAGAGGTCAATGAAGACATAGCAGTAAAATGGAAGGACTGGATAGAACACCTGAAGAATCTAGCCAACATCTCTATACCTAGAAGACTACAGTGACAGCAAGTCCCTCCAGCTTCACATCTTCACGGACGCCAGCGAGTCAGCCTACTCAGCAGTACTGTTTTGGAGAACCAAAGACATGAACGGGGCAGTCAACATATCGCTCATCGTTGCAAAGGCGAAGGTAGCTCCGTTGAAGCTCACGTCAATACCTCGATTGGAGCTTCAAGCCGCCGTGATGGGCACCAGACTCGCCGAGACCGTCATAGAAGAGCACGAGAGAAAACCTGACTCGAAGACCTTCTGGACGGATAGCAGAACGGTACTCACATGGATCAAGACAGGTCCGCGTTCGTACAAGCCCTACGTAGCTCACCGACTAGCTGCAATAGAAGATAGCTCAACAGTGAACGAATGGCGATGGTAGAAGCATTGTTGGTACAGAGGCCCTGACTTCCTCTACTCACCCGAAGAATCATGGCCACAAGATACATCGAGGCAAGACAAGTCCGAAGATATAGAAGAAAGGGTACACACTATAAGTACCAAGAAGAAAAAAAAATTATCTGAAGCCCTGCCGGTAATCACCCGATTCTCAAACTGGGACCGACTACGCTACGCTACAGCTCGAGTCTTACAGTTCATTCAACTGTGCAGACGAAAATCGGAACGAGTCAACTACAAACGGACTAAGAAAAACCCTAAAACAGATCCAGATTGGAAGAAGGCACCCCAGAAGAATATAACATGACCTTCCGTACCGAAGAGGACTTCAAGCGCTGATAGGAAGTACATACCTATCACCGCCGAGCTCCTACGGTCAGCCGAGGACCTCCTCATGCGAGCGTCACAAGAAGACTCCTTCAGCACCGAGATTGAAGATCTGCAACGAGGAAGAGTGATCCCGAAAGAAAGCCGCCTTCATCAATTGAGCATGATATCTGTCAACGGAGTGCTACACCTGAGAAGCCGCATACAAGCCGTTCGAGACGTATCCAAAGACATCGAAACACCTGTGATATTAGACGGAGATCACCCTACGGTCAAGCTGTGGATTCAACACACCCACAAGAATTTCATCACTCGGGAGTTGAAGCCACTATCAACGAGTGCAAACAACAGTACTGGGTTGTACGCCTACGCCCGGTAACACGCTCACTACTGCGACAGTGTATACATTGCCGTATCAAGACTCAAGCGCCGCCGTACCCGAGGACCGGTGATCTACCTGAGTGTCGCCTGGCTCATCACAAGCGACCCTTCACACACACAGGGGTTGTCTACTTCGGCCCACTCACACTTACAGTCGGACGTACCAATCAGAAGAGGTACGTCGCGATATTCACGTGTCTCACAACACGTGCCATTCATCTCGAAATAGCAAACTCGTTAAGCACCGACTCCGCTATCTCCGCTCTCCGACGCATGATGGCAAGAAGAGGATGTCCTGAAGAGATCTGGTCTGACAATGGGACCAACCTGAAGGGAGCCGACCGCGAGCTGCGACGAGCCATCGATGAAGCAACATCACAAGAAGCAGCCAAGAAAAAGACATAGTGGCGGTTCATTCCACCCGGCGCTCCTTTCATGGGGGGAGCCTGGGAGAGGATGGTGCGCTCAGTGAAGACAGCACTCGCTTGGCGTCTTCAACGAGAAGGACGCCGCATCGAAATCCAGCTGGAGAGCAGCACAGCGCCTGGCCGACCTCTTCTGGACCAGGTGGCTCCGCGAGTACCTGCCGGAGCTCCAACACCGACGTATGCCGCATGGACGAGGACCCCCAGTAAGCCTACATGACTTGGTCTTACTGGTGGACCCCAACGCACCCCGTAACCTCTGGATCCGAGGACGACTCATCGCGACGTACCCCGGGCTGACAACGTGACACGCACCGTGGAAATCCAGACCAAGGGAGGAGTGCTACGCCGGCCGGTGAGGAAGCTGATCGTCCTGCTGACCGGAGACACGAGTTCTGCACGCGAAGAAGTGTGACTGCGTCTCACGAGGGGAGAATGTGCAGAACAACTAGTATATAAGGTTAATTTAGTTAGTACTTACGTGATAATGTATATAATTAAACTGATTTACAAAACACTATAGGAATAATCGTGTATAATAGTTATAAATTTGCGACGAAGAAATCGTCATTTTTAACGATCTATAAGTGTAAATTGTATCTTATTTCGTGTCACCTTATTTCTACTCCCTATTAGAATACATAATCCTTACTAATATATAAATGTGAAAGTAACTCTGTCTGTCTGTCTGTTACTCTTTCACGCCTAAACCACTGAACCGATTTTGCTGAAATTTGGTACAGGGGTAGATTAGACCTTGGGAAAGGACATAAGCAATGTTTTGTCGCGATAACCGACATCTACATGGGCGGAGCCGCGGGCAAAAGCTAGTATGGTATATAAATCATTGTAAATAGAAACTAAACGCATATTTGTAAGATTGTTCGATCGACCATTAGGGTACATACGCGAAAAGTCATTAAGCCGCGGTGTCGCTAACGAGCCGCGATAGTTCGATCGGCCAATCAGAAAAATCGAATTAATTGAATTGAGATTATAAAAAGCCGCTATATTTTGATTCGACACCTCAGTCGGCAACTAGAAAATCAAGCGAGAAGTGCTCTCTCCTCTTCACAAAGAATAAATCAAGATACATGAAAAAATCTCTCTTTCATTCTGGAAAAATCAAGTACTCTTCGAGGCTACCCATAATCGGTGTTCCAATGAAGACCAGCACCACGGCGACATCTACAATCCAGCAAACCCCCCAAGCATACACCCTTTGCGGCGAAGTCGTGCTTATGAGCAGATAAAGTCTCATCGACGGAATTGGCTTTGGGTTGTGTACAGTAACATTCGCGTAAACTCCTGTTACAAACGTGAAGAGACTAGGGGAAGTAGTGACATCACTGTCAGTCTAATTCTGCATTCCTTATAATTAGTATTTAATTAAGTTATATAGATTTCAGATTATTGTTTTAAAAGTTAATTTCTGATTAGTCATTAATAATTGATTAAGTGCTAAATTGAATAACAATGTATCGAGACATATATTTTTTTGAGTGGGTATCATTGTACGCGGTTATAAAAACACGATGTACAATCATTTGAGCTCTCAGTTCGCTGTAAGACGCTGAATAAACAACAACTGTATTGACGCTGCCTATTATTCCAAATATACATCTTCGCCCAATCTCGGCCTATTCCTCTTCGTTACACTTCAGAAGTGGGATGGAACAAAATAAGAATGCCACCATACTCCAGCAGTTCGAGGAAATGAATATCCAGCGAGACTTCAGCTAATACGACCAGTGAAGACGAAAATGAAAGCAATTTTTTTTTTTTTCTCTGAGTACCTACCACCATAGCTTTTTAGTTCAACTAAGAAAAAGAGGGCACACATTTGGACGCTGAAATCATCCCTAAGTTTGATCCTGAACTTCTGCTTTTCTGTGCACAAATGTAAAAGGTTGGTTACACAAAATCGAGTAGCTAGGAGCCTCTACGAAGTTAGTGAGTGTGACAATATTTTTTCCATACAAATTCGTCTTCGTGGCGTAGCACGGGAATAACATAACGATCTGGATGATTACGGCACCTCGTGAACTAATTGGAAAGATAGGTTAACAAAAGCATTTCCCCGTTCCACTTATTTGTTGACCGCCTACGAGAAAATGATAAAACGAAAAAAATCCAAGGATTTTATCATCTCTTGAAAATTCTATGAAGGTAGAATAATAATAATCTCTTTATACATTTACACATCAAAAACATTGGGAGCAAAATCGACCTGGCAGTAAGGGACAGCAGCAAGCGCTGCCCGCGCCGAGGACCTGCTACAACTGGCGGGATGGCCCAGCCGCTGCCACCTGCTGCTATGCAGCCGGTACTTCGCAGCCCGCTTCCAGAGCTGCGTAGTATACTACTTCTTTGCATCACGAATCACGGAGGCCCCAGCACACGCTACTGGTACGGAATGTATAGTTCACTACTATTTGCATTCTAAAAACTCTATCCGCATTGTTTGTAAAATTTGTTTCGATTAATAATCGAGTGTTGGCTGATAATTACGAATACGAGAGGTCTACCTAGTTTATACTAGAGATTTAGAAATTACGGCTGTAAGTTAACCTACATACAAACAAAACCTATTCTCACATATTTATTACCCGAGTTGGGCATAGAAAATTATCCAGATCCATCATCTGCTTCTGTTCTGAACACACTTCCGAGTTTAAACTAGTCAAACGCTTCGAGGTTTACATACACTGTCACTAAGCAAAGTACGATTTGAACTTCATACTGACGAATGTTAATCTAAACAATATAAATAGTTATTTGACAACCATCCATCCAAAAGTGAACCAGGTACTTGGGTACCAACTTCTCAAGCGTTAAGTTCTTAGTTTGCATCTGACTACTAGCCGTTGCCCGCGGTTCCGCCCGCGTAGATGTCGATGATCGCGACCAACGAACTATGTCGTATCCTTAATTTCGTAACATCTTTTGAATGGAATGTTCCGATTTCAATAATACAAAAAGTAATCAACAGGTATTGAAACAGTCTTGAATACGCAATCATATATGTGGATAAGAATTAATACAAATATGGATAGCATTGTCTGATTTTGATGGACATTCCTATTAACTTTAAAAATGTAAAAAAGTAGTTATACTGACATAACTACAATACGAGTAGTTGGACATAAGGTCTCGCGAAGTTTTTTGTAAATATTGATATGTTCTATAATATTGCAGAACATTGCTCTATCATCAATACTTACCGCAGCGCATGCGATGAAAGATTTTATGACTAATATTTTTATACCTTCGAGTTGATTTTAGTAGGGATTTCTAAGGACCTCTAAGTTCTCTAGTAGTAAAAATAGCCAATGTTACTCGGTGATAATATCTCACTCCAACGGTAAAAGAATTTTTGAAATCGGTCCAATAGTTTTTATGTTTATTCGTTACATACAACCATCCAAAATACAAATATTCTCTCTTAATAATATTAGTGTCGATTGAAAAGTGTCACTATTAACATGAGGAGCTGTTGTTGCGATGCTTGTATTTACACAGAACACTATACACCATTGAATACTTTGCTAGTTACGAGAGCAATCCTTTATTATTTTATTCATCAAACTGTTTAAACACAAAAATCGTACCAACTACGAGTGATAAACATAGGCAATACGGATTAGTACACGGTAGATACCGATAGTTAAATGTTAAAGTACCTACCCTGACAAGAAAACAAAAATTAGCTACATTTGCGAATATGGATTTTTGTGAAATAGATGAGTGTAATACGTGTCGTTAGACATAAATGTTTTCAGTTATAGAAATACATAGTAGAAATTACGAGACTCGCAAATGCTCGGTTGTGAAGAGTTCAGTTTTTCAAATTGATTGGCAGATTTGAGTTCAACATTACATACTAGCAAGATGAACACAACACAACAAGGGATGACTAATCCAAGTATTGTAAATATTGCATTGAATGGCATGCTCTCATGAATGCTCTCATAAACTTTCCAAATAGAATTTGTGAAAAATATTACGATCAAGTAGTCCTGGGCCTGTAGACAAAGTCACATTCTACTAGTGGAATCGCTTCGAAGCGAACCTTCAAATGTTCAATATGTATGGGAGTGACATTATTTGTTACACGTGACATGTCTACAAATGTTGTCTCTCCCATACATTTCGGTCTTTTGAAGGTTCGCTTCGTTGCGATTCCACTAGTAGAATGTGACTTTGTCTACAGGCCCTGTTCACGTTAATAAATGTGAATAAGCTGTCAAAGGAATGATTAATAATAATTTTTGTTATTAGAATATTGTGATTACGACCACTAAATGTCTTATGACTAGGAATAGATCTACAATAATCTATGGATTTGCCCGATTTGTTCACATTTATGTTACTGTTCCGCTCTTCTAGGTAGTAACGCGATGACATATAGCCTATAACCAAACAGAATGTAAGAATTTCTCAAACACAAACAAACAAACTCTTCAGCTTTATAATATTAGTATAGATAATGAGGACCCTAAATTATCAATCATTTATCTATCGATCTATTATTGTCATGTGTCATGTTTGTTCTACTTTGGATCGTCAATACAACAAATTATCTCTCAGGCTCAAGAAGATTTGAATACTCTATTCTCTTGGTTTCAAAGCAATCTTTTAACTATTAATATTTCTAAAACCTGTTACGTAATTTTCAAAGCAAAAAACAAAATAATCGCATCATATGAACCTCTAAAAATTAACGATGTAGCTATACAAAACAAATCATTTGAAAAATATCTTGGCCTTAGAATAGATAGTGGTCTGACGTGGAATATCCAAATCGAGCACATAAGAAAAAAATTATCTTCCCTAATAGGATCACTCCGGCACATTGCTCGATGTATCCCGCGTCGGATACGTTATGCTATATACAACTCACTAATAAAACCGCACTTGCTCTATCTAATAGAAATTTGGGGCAGTGCTGCCAAAACAAAATTATCGGAGCTACAAATCGTACAAAATAAATTAATTAAAATATTATTTCATTATAACTACCTAACACCTACATCTAAAATTTACACCGATACCAAAATAATGAACATTAGGCAATTATATATTTATAATACGTGTATTCTCGTTAGAAAAATTTTGCATAACCTACTCCACACTAACCTAGCCTTTAAAACATTAAAGGAACTAACTAGCCGAAGTAGTCGCCGAGCGAGTTTTATTGCGCTGCCGAAGATACGCACGAACTACGGCAAAAAAATGTTTACCTACGAGGGCGCACAACTTTATAACAAAATACCTTCATCTATAAAAAATATTACTTCTTTTCATACATTTAAAAATAGGTTGGCACAACACGTCATCGATACTTATTAACTCGTATTATCATTAATGCAAGTTAATATTTTTGTCATCAAAACGAACGAACTATTGCTAGTACATTGTGTATTAATATTATTGTTTCTCAATAAGTGACATGTAAGTCTTTGGAGAAATAAATTCATTAAACCTTATTACAACGGGTGAATGAAAAGTCCGTAATGGATTAAAACATATTTCAAGCAACCAGTCTACTAAAATTTTATGAATCTTAAAGCTTTAACTTCACTGGGTACCTGCAGTCGCCCCCAGAAGTTGCTGAATACTAAAAAAACTACAAACGATCTTCACATTGAAAGAAATCAATAAATAATTGATATTTATTATTTTTTAATGTACAGAGGACATAATGATAACAAGTAACTGTGCTATGAGTATTGGTCAGTCAGGAGTCAGGACAACTGCATAACCTATATCATAATGAAATGGCTGTGAGACTAAGTCTATTTATTTCATTCATGTATTAAAGCATATTAACAGCGTAAACACCAACAGTGTCAACACCAATATTGTCAGCACCAACATTATCTAGTTACAATGGAAATATGGCATATGCTACACCAATTACAAATATGCACATCATTGACTGATTGTCTTGCAGAAGTAATAGAATAGATCATTATTAACCAATGTAAGTAGATCATACGTTGCATGTTAAGTTTAAAAAATCATTCAAATCAAAATCAAATTAAGATTGATAGAATAGCAGAATAATAAAATTGTACAAAATACATTAGACATTAGAAGTCGGATTAGAATAACAAAAACAAAGTCTATAGTGGATAGCTAAAAGGGGACGGCTGTGTGATCAAGTCCATATAAAAAGGACGGCTGTGTGATCAAGTCCATATAAATAGGACGCCTGTGTGATCAAGTCCATATAAATAAGGACGGCTGTGTGATCAAGTCGATATAAATGAGGGCTGTGTGATCGAGTCTATATAAATAAGGACGGCTTTGTGATCAAGTCCATATAAATGAGGACGGCTTTGTGATCAAGTCCATATAAATGAGGACGGCTTTGTGATCAAGTCCATATAAATGAGGACGGCTTTGTGATCAAGTCCATATAAATGAAGACGGCTATGTGATCAAGTCTATATGAATAAGGACAGCTGTGTGATCAAGTCTATATAAATGAAAGACAGCTGTGTGATGCTATATAAATAGGATGGCTGTGTGATAAAGGTCCTAATTTAATATCAACGAAGTAAGAGACTTCAATAGTAAATTTACAAGAATAATAATAATATGAACATCAAAGAATATGGTTACATATTGGTGGTAGATGACATTAAATCGCATCCTCATATTCGCCATTGCTGGCATGTGAGACTACATGGAGAGATATTACATTTTTAAAATGAATAAACAAATTAACACAATTCTTCAAACAAAATAAAAAATGTCTTGCAATGTCAATAATGCTAAATAGATAATGTCAAAATGAAAGGAAAATGTCGATAAATATATCAATGTTATTATTAATTATCAACTGTATGTTCATCATGTCTGAGTTATTTGCATTATTTGCTATCATAATAATGACATCTCTAGATGTTCCTGGACACTGTAGAAACACATGTCTTTCAACCAGCTAAGTTTCTGCAGAAAATATTTACAGGCAGATCTTTCATGTAATTTGGTAATATATTAAAAATTTGATGGTCATTGGATATCAGCTCGTATATTGCTCCGTTTCTATCGAAGGTATTAACAGTCGACCAGGATAACGTGTATTGAACTTATAGTGGTCTTCACATGTTTTAAATAAATATTTATGACCTTTAACGAAGTTGCAACACTCAAACATGTACATAGATGGGGCTGTTAGCAGGTTTAACTGTTTAAATAATACACAAATAATTATATAAGGCTGTGTGATACTGTAGTCTAGATCTATTTGAAACAACGTTAAAAAGTATCCTTGATACATAACAAGACATATAATACATCTATTCCACAAGGCTGTGTGATGGTGCAGTCCAGATCTGTGTGAGACGTATTTACAAATATACGTGATACATGACAAGAAACATAAATATAACATCAATTATACTTTACCATGCCTGTATCTATTGGAAATCTGCATTTTTGTTAAAAAACATTCCACATTATTTAAAAAGATGGGAGACTCGGCGAACAGCCGAACAAGGCACAAAGACCGACTCCAGATACCAAAAATAAATCTGGAAATGTTCCGAAATAATGTATACTGCATGTGTATTAAAATATATAATCACCTACCTGGTAGTCTTAAAAAATTACCCATAAGCTTGTTCCGCAACGAGCTTCGTAAAATTTTATGTGATAAAAACTATTACCACATAAATGAATATTTAGAAGACAAATTTTTAAATGTATAAATTCTATCTTTTAGACATTCGAGTAACAATACATATTTTGACATTAGAGTACTCTGATAATTCCTTGATCCTACAATATAATATTAATAAATTAAATTACAATTTTGACGAATTAGAATAAGCCCTATGATATAATGTCGTTAAATCCAACCGCGTAGATTTATTGCATGTCAAAGATGAGACTTTTTAGTATTATAAATTATGTGTTCAATATTTAAGATTTGCACGCCACAAGTGGCAGAATATGCTGTACCTAATAAATAACCCCAACACCTGTAACCGACCATATTCTGGGAAATAAAGATTATTATTATTATTATTATTATTATAAAGCTGTATAATACTGTGTATAGATCTATGTGAAACGACGTTAAAATATGTGATATATATTGAAAGGAATATCAATTTAACATGTAGGTATTCTAGCTGTACATAATCTATCTATTTTACTTAGCGGTATGGTACGGTATTCTAGATCTATGTGAACCCAAAACATAACCATATGATATTATGGTACATAAGAAATTAAACAAATATAAATTGTATCGTGATACAACAAAAGATAACAAAGAAAGATACAACAAAGCTGTGTGATACAACAAACTACATGAACTACATGAATAAAATGTAACTACGTGATACAACAAACTACATGAACTACTGAGTGTATCTACTAAACTATGACGGTTTACATCTGTGTATAACAGTAATATGGTGATTATCCGTAGTCTAGAAAGATCATTATACTTAGGTACCTACATAAAGCTGAAGGAGTATATCATATATGTGTGCATATACTTGGCTGCCTAGTGTCCAAAAAAATTTGTATCGAAGAACATTTTACGATTTTAATTTTATAAGGGCGTAAACTGCGTGATATTTTTATTATTTCAGTTCCAAAAAAAATGACGACGACCAGAGACGGAACGATCGCCGTGAGACACGGCGTATGCAGGATGGCCGAGTGTTACAAACGTGAAGAGACTAGGGTAAGTAGTGACATCACTGTCAGTCTAATTCTGCATTCCTTATAATTAGTATTTAATTAAGTTATATAGATTTCAGATTATTGTTTTAAAAGTTAATTTCTGATTAGTCATTAATAATTGATTAAGTGCTAAATTGAATAACAATGAATCGAGACATATATTTTTTTGAGTGGGTATCATTGTACGCGGTTATAAAAACACGATGTACAATCATTTGAGCTCTCAGTTCGCTGTAAGACGCTGAATAAACAACAACTGTATTGACGCTGCCTATTATTCCAAATATACATCTTCGCCCAATCTCGGCCTATTCCTCTTCGTTACACTCCCGACAATATCATCCAAATATCTTTATAAACTTACATATTTATTATATTAGTAGGAATTAGGATAGTACATGATATTGTCGGAAGTTTACGCGAATGTTACACATTGAAATAAAACTATTTTTAACGGATTCTATCGCGGTTTATTTGATGTTATTTTATATTTTACATTGAACCCGACGTTTCGGTTGCTTTTCAGCAGTCATGGTCACGGGTAGACTAAAGATGGTTGTTGTCTTGAAGTTTGAAGTGAAAGTTATCTCAAAGTACCCGAACTATGTTGAATTGTTGGTGTTACTATTTACGCAGAATGAGCTCACAGTGTCATGAAGTCTTGTTGTATTTTGTTTTTTCTTGGAATTAATTAAGTGAATGACTGGGTCCCAAGCTGGTGGTACATTCCAACCATCTTCTCTATTAAAATTAGGATGTTTTTTAATTTCAATTGCTTCGCGGAGCATCCTAGGTAGGAATCGATTTTCTTTGGCGAGTATCTGAGGTTTATCAAATCTTAAGTAATGTTTGGTCCCCTGTTGCACGTGTTCACATACAGCAGACTTTTTTGAGCGTTGGTGTTTTATGTCAGCTATGTGTTCTTTGACGCGAGTGCCAATGCTTCGCTTGGTTTGACCAATATAAGAGAGCCCACAGTCACAATCTATTTTATAGACCCCTGCATCTTGTAGAGGCAATTGGCACTTGACAGATGGTAAAAATTGACATATCTTCGTTGGCGGCTTGTAGTATGTGTTAATTGAAGCTCGCTTCAAGATGTAGCCAATCTTGTCAGTGACCCCTCATATGTATGGTAGGACTGCAGGCTGGCGCTCGACAGTGGCTGGCTTTTCTCGGGATCTGTGACTGGTGCGCGGTTGTTTGAGCTTGTTGTCATACAGAACTTGTTTGACATGTTGTAGCTCAGCGTCTAGGTGTTTCTTGTCACAGATCCCACGGGCTCTCTGAAACAAAGACATTCCCACGGTAGCTAACTGTTTAGGGTGGTGGTGAGATTCACCGTTTAAGTACCTATCAGTATGGGTCTTTTTCCTATACACAGTGTGGCTCAAAGTATTATTAGAGTTTCTGATTACAAGAACATCTAGGAAAGCTAATGAATTATTTGCCTCTAATTCCATAGTGAATTGTATGTTGTTATTAATGGAATTAAGGTGTGTTAAAAATGTATTTATACTATCTGTTGGTAGTATTGTGAAGGTGTCATCTACATACCGTTTATAAAATCTAGGTGTAATGGCAGCCGTCTGCATAGGTCGCGCCTCGAAGGCCTCCATATATATGTCAGCAACAGCAGGCGATACTGGGGAGCCCATTGCCACGCCATCGATTTGTATGTAGAACTTGTTATCCCACAACAGGTAGCCAGTTGTTAAGCAGTGATTTAGTATTTCTGCATATTCCTCAGGCATGGTGTTCTCTATTAACTTTCTCCTAACTATGTCTATACAGTCATGAACAGGTATGCACGTAAATAATGACTGTACATCAAAACTGACCATTGTTTCATTATTAGTGAGATGTAGGTGTTTAATTTCACTAACTAAATGGTAAGAATCTCTAACATATGCTGTTGAATTACCTCGAAGTGGTGAGAGTACCTTCGCTACGTGCTGAGCCAGTCTGTAAGTTGGTGTGTCGATGTGGCTTACAATAGGACGTAGGGGAGCATTTTCCTTGTGTATTTTCGGTAACCCATATAGTTTTGGAGGTTTTATGCATGATGGTATTAATGTATTTACGTCGATTTGTAACTTTTCGGAGTATTTATTTATGATATCACGAGTTTGTTTCAATATCTTATTAGTAGGGTCTGTCTTGACCTGTTTATACGTGGTTTCATCCGATAAAAGATTTTCAATTTTTTGTTAATAGTCCGACGTATCCATTACTACCGTGGTGTTTCCCTTATCCGCACGGAGAACTGTGATTTCAACATCAAATAAACCGCGATAGAATCCGTTAAAAATAGTTTTATTTCAATTAGGATAGTACCTTTTTTTTTTTGCACCGACTAAAACCGCACGCCGTCTCGGGTCTTAAGACGCCGGGGTGTAAGGTTACCCATAGAGCATATCCCTCGCACCCCGACTGACCCCCTTACTTGCTCTCCACTGTGCCCTCTGCTAATCAGAGGGACACGTGGAAAGCTTCCGAACAGCCCTCAACAGGGCCGTCCTCGCCTCGGTCGGAGTTGGCCGTAGGCGGCAGCGTCTCTCCCACCCTAGGAGAGAGGCGCTGCCGTCTCCGTTGCCCAGGGTGCACCGCGTGGAGGTCCCCAACCAAGCACCCCCATTAGGATAGTACCTAAGCTAACTTAGGTGGTATCCTAATTCCTAACCCTAATCCTATCATCATCATCTCAGCGTTGTATTCTGATTGCATTAGAGGCCTACAGCTCATGGCCGGGGTCCGGAGTAAATATAGTTGGTATTATTCATGCAAAAAATACCTTAGTGTAGTTACTTGGTATTTAATATTTTTATTACAAATCGTGCCAGCGACACCTGTCGACTACATTCATTCGAAATGAAACGACATTTACAGATATAAGAAATTTGTACTACCTTGTAGTATCAAAGCTAATTCCACAAAAGTATTCTACATAATTTCGCAGTTGTGTTATGCCTGGGATCGCGACCGTCGATATTTGCGGGTAAACTTTGACAGTTATTTCATTAAAGTTTTCGCTTACACCCTTTCATGCTGAACTCTTCTGACAGGTCAGATGTTTGGTCTGCGCTATAAGAGGCAGCGATTATTATCGATTATTTTTAATCATCTAAGGTTGGTACGAATTGTGCATACCACCACCTAGATCCTTAGATTCCAACGGAAATTTCAACGCAAACATAATATAATCGTCCCATAGGAATCAAATCCACACCGCTCTCGACACAGGGCAAAGTAACAATTAAACCACTACGCTTCCTTGGTATCAAAATTTATTAAAAAGAAACTCAGAAGGAACTCAGAAGGTTACATTCACATTTAATATTCTCTTGTATTATAGGTATCAGAATATATTATGTTACGAATATTGGCACAGACCAGAAAATAATACAACAGCTGATAATAGCCCCAATAGAAAAGAAATCTCAAGATTTTTGTAACAAAGAAATATAGGTACAGTATGTAAAGCGATATTTCCCTCACAGATTACAGTTATTACCACTAGCGCGCTTCATAACACACATAGTTGTGTTCACTTACATTTAGGTCAATATCAATATCAATATTAATAATTAAATTCAAAGAAATCTTGAAGTTAGAATAAAGAGTTCATCTAGGCGTCTAACTTTGCTGTTAAATATTGTAATTTCCAATATTTAAACCATTATAAAAGTAGAAGAAGCTAAACGCATACGATCTTGTCAAACCTGTCGTATGCCAAGATTCGTAGCAAGTGGAAATATGTAGCCTGCCTTCACTAATTGGAAAAAGCAGTAATCAGATATATATAGGTTCATAAAATTAATTAAGGATGTCGTCGTCCTCATCATAAAAATCGTTATCGATTTCCCACATTGACTCTCCTTTCAATATTATCTAAGTAAGTGTGGCACACTCTCCGTCAGTCATTAACAACTTGTACTGGGGAGTACACAAACTCTGAGGCTAATTCTACACTAGGTACTTATTCTTCAGTTTGACGTCTCCGCCCCCGCGAGCGATGCGCCGGCCACACCGGCTCCACCCGAGCCACGTTGGGCACTTAAGCGACTAGATCGGGAGCTCCTCCTGGAAGCCGCCATCGTACAGGCCTGGGCCTCTGCGCCGGACAGGCCTGTCAACGTCAACGTAGACGATGAGGCGGAGTGGTTCCGGGAGGCCATGACCCGTGTATGCGACTCCGCCCTATAATCCGAGGGGTCAGGTCTACTGGTGGTCGTCGGAGATCGCGAGGCTCAGACGGGCCTGCGTGATCACGCACCGCCGGTGGGCCCGATTCCGTAGGAGGCGTCGCCGCCCCACAGATGCGGAGGCCCGAGAGGCGGAGTTGTACGAGGGATACAGGGAGGCCAGAGGTGCCCTCCGAGCAGAGAAAAGGCGGGCCAAAAAGGCGGCCCGCTGCGAACTGCTGGAGACGCTGGAGCGGGACCCTTGGGGGCGGCCCTACCTAATGGTAAGGGGAAAACTGCGCCCCAAGGCCCCGCCGTTGACCCAGTGTCTCCAGCCGGAGCTGCTCGGAGGAGTTGTTAGCTCCCTGTTCCCAGCGCGGGCGGTGGAACATGTTCCACTGCAGACGATTCTCGATGGTCACTTGGGTAGAACTAGAGCTGGCGGTGAGAAGGCTGAGAGCCAAACGCACCGCCCCGGGACCCGACGGCATTCCAGGCCGAGCGTGGGTCCTAGCTCTAGTCGACGACGCTCTCGAGCCCCGACTGAGAGGGCTTCTCAGCGCATGTTTGGAGCGGGGCCAGTTTCCGAAATTGTGGAAGACGGGGAAACTGGTCCTCATCCGAAAGGAGGGGCGCCCGGCGGACTCACCGTCCGCCTACCGGCCTATAGTGTTGCTCGACGAGGTGTGCAAGCTCTTTGAAAGAGTAATTGCGAAGCGCCTCGTCGAACACCTCTCAAGAGTGGGGCCGGACCTGGCGGATGGCCAATATGGCTTCCGCCAGAGGCGCTCCACCGTGGAAGCCATCATGCGCGTGAGGGCTCTGGCGGAGGATGCAGTAGCCCGGGGTGAGGTGATGTTGGCGGTGTCCCTGGATATCGCCAACGCGTTCAACACCTTGCCCTGGAGTTGCATTAGGGAGGCGCTCGTGTATCACGAAGTGCCTCTCTACCTCCGCCGCATAGTCGGGGCGTATTTGACGGAGAGAGCCGTCTTCTACCCAACCGTGACCGGTCTCGGCCGGCGTGAGATGTCATGCGGTGTTCCGCAGGGATCGGTCCTGGGGCCGCTCCTGTGGAACATCGGATACGACTGGGTGCTTCGCGGTGAGCTCGCAGACGGTGCCGCCGTCACGTGTTACGCGGACGACACGCTCGTGACGGCGTGCGGAGCGACGTACCGCGAAGCGACCCTGAAGGCCACGACCGCGGTTGCCCAAGTCGTGGAGCGGATCCGGCGGCTGGGTCTCGAGGTGGATCTGCGTAAAACCGAGGTCCTGTTCTTTCATGGGCCTAGGAGCAAGCCACCTGAGGGATCCAGTCTCATCGTGGGAGGTAATCGCATCGACATCAAGCCCCAAATGAAATATTTGGGGCTCGTGCTCGATGGCCGATGGGACTTCGGAGAGCACATCCGAAGTCTGGCCCCCAAACTGAAGGGCACAGCTCTCGCTCTGGCGCGGCTGCTGCCCAACATGAAGGGGCCCGATGACGCAGGAGACTCTACGCGGGGATCGTGCGGTCCATGGCCATGTATGGGTGCCCAATATGGGCGGAGGCCCTGAAGGCCGGAAGTGTGCGGATGCTGCGCGCTCCGCAGCGAGTAATGGCCATCAGGGTCATTCGCGGGTACTGCACGATCTCCTTCGAGGCGGCGAGTCTCCTTGCCGGAACTCCGCCATGGGACCTGGAGGCGAGAGCCCTTTCGCAACTGTACCAGTGGCGAAAGGAGGCGCGGGAGCAGGGACTGAACCCCGAGCATCGAGAAATCGAGGCCGTGCAGTCCCAGCTCCGCCAGGCCATCGTGGTGGAGTGGCAGGAACGATTTGGGCGACCAAGCGCAGGGCACGCCGCAATAGCGGCGGTAAGGCCCATCATGGAGGATTGGTTAGAGAGGCAACACGGAAGCCTCTCGTACCGACTGACGCAGGTGATCTCCGGGAAGGTGTGCTTCGGGGACCACCTGCATCGGATCAGGAAGGAGCCAACGCCTGAGTGTCATCACTGTGACGCGAGCGAGGACTCAGGGCTGCACACGCTGGCGGACTGCCCGGCGTGCGAGGCGCCGAGGCGTGACCTCATGGCAGCCATCGGGGAGGGAGTCCTCTCGCTCGGCAGCATGATTGCGGCAATGGTGCGGAGCGCGAGCGCGTGGGCTGCCGCCACCTCCTTCTGCGAACATGTGATGCTCGCGAAGGAGATGGCGGAGCGCGCCCGGGAGAGGCTCAGAACTCTCCCGGCCCGCCGAGCCCGCAACATGCTCGCCGCGCGTCGCAGGCGACTCAGGCGCCGGAGGTCGCTCAACGACCTCCGTCCTCCATGAGCGCAGGAATGGGGGTGGCAGGTGAGGCCGCCCGTCACCCCAGCAGAAGCAGGCCGGGACGGTGGGGCGACTAGCGCCCCTCCCCCAAACTGGGGCAAGACGGGGACACCGTGGTTGCGAAACCGGAAGGGGGCCATCTCGAAACCGGAGATGGCCCAGGGTCAGTCGGGGTGCGAGGGATATGCTCTTTGGGCAATCTTACACCCCGGCGTCTGAAGACCCGAGACGGCGTGCGGTTTTAGTTGGTACAAGCCCGACATAACCACCTCTGCTGGCCGGCGGGGGGTATCCGAAGGGGTTTCCGCACGAAAAAAGAAAGAAAAAAAAGGCCTAGTATCGGTGAAAAACGTGAGAACTCAATATTCCTAGTTGAATGCTTTTTTCCACTTGTCCAGCCTTAAACTGTGGCTTTACTCACTCAACTACTCACTCACTCAAGTACTTATTCTTCCAATTACTCTAATGTTACCAAGAACAAACTCATTTAGAGTCTGACTGTAAAGTACATCACTCAGACGACAATAAAACTTAATCAACACAATCTTTTAGACGATGTACTCGTATCTATGACGATCTGCGAAAGACTGCGGGCAGATGCTGGATGCGGCAAGCTGAAGACAGGGCGCTATGGCGCTCATTAGGGGAGATCTATGTCCAGCAGTGGACTAGAATAGGTTGATGATGATGATGATGATGATGACTCGTATCTATATAGGTATAGGTAGGTACTATATTTCACAATGTTTCTAAAACAGTTTATTACAGAATACCTTTTAAGAGTAGGTAGTTTTAAAAGGTAAGTACCTATTCTGTAAACAAACCATTATCTTGACGATCTTGAGAAAACTTGGCGACCTGAAAAAGGTAGATCAGGCAAGGGGGCTGCGGAAGGCAGCAGTAGCACAGATGAATAAATAGTTACTAGCGTAAGCAGTAGGCCGTATGCGTCTTAAGTGTAATGTCAATTTTGGTTAACAGTTTAAGTTGTTTTTATTGGTAATTATAATATGAAGCCATCTAAAATGTGTAGAATCGACACAATTCGTGCCCCTGATAATTCTTAAGAAATGAGTATAATGTACTAGCTGATGGCGGCGGCTCCGTACGCGCGGAGCTCGGTTATTGTTTTTTGGCCATATCTTCGGTTCTGCTCTACCAATTGCAATCAAAAATACGGCAGATTTTAAGTCTGATAGAAAAAAACTGCATCAAAATCCGTTCAGTACTTTTTGCGTAGGTACATCGCGAACAAACAGTGAAAAGAATTCCAAAAAAAATATTTTGGTGTTCAGAATCGTTCATTTAACATAACAGAAGTATTTTTATAGATATACGTGTACAGATACGACTAATTTGCAATTTTATAATAATATAGATTAAACTGTAAATATATAAACTCACCAACGCTTTAAGTACTACTAGTAAGTACATATCACTTTATTGTAAACCAAGAATAAGACAAATAAAGAAAAAGTCATAAATTATGGTATTTACAATTGGTGACCTAAGTCATTCAGCTTTGAGAATTTTGTGCAAATTCCTTCTCAATGCTCATTCAACATCAACGAAGCGATTCCTATATATATATAATATATATAGGAATCGTATATCGTATACCTATATGTATATAACTTGTCTACAACGTTTCATGTTAGGTACCTGTTCCTTTGCCATTACTGGCAGGTTTCAAAATTATTTAAGCTTTTCAGCTGGAACGACCCCTGTTCGACGGATCGTAAGAAAATGTGGTCAACATTAATGATACAAAATTCAAATGGAATACCGGAATACTTGTGAATAAAGTTGAACAAAATGTTACTACGCTTTACCTACCTGACATTTTCTCAAGAAAATAATTAAAGTTTGGCGACATTGACTTATTTGAGATAAGAAAAACAATTTATTTTATTTAGGTAAATACTAGTGAAGCAACCAGGCTTCACTCGGGGAAATTCTGTAAGAGAAATGTGATAATTAACTGGCAGTTACTAAACGATGTGTAGCAGTTTAGGCTCTTAATCTATTTTTTTTTCTGTACCTATCTAAGTGTATCTCAAGGGCCTGCGAATAAATGAATCCTTAGTTTCTTTCTTTCATCTGAATAGGGCCTAGGAAATAGGTATTTCCTCAGTTCAATCTTTAAAAATCCTTTATTTTCTTGAAGAATGGCACTAGATAGGTGATATTAATATTATAGGTAGGTCCAACAAGTCATTGTGAACATTCCGCAGTACACGTACCTAGGTACCTATTTCAAATAGATATAAGTGCAATCTGCAAATGCCGCGCTAATTAGGTACCTAATCAGGCTCATTGCATGCGTCGGGTAATGTTAGTTCATCGGTGGCCAGTTTGGGAAAGTTTCGCCATGAACCGTTATAATTATGTACGTAGGTACGATCGTTATAAGGTGGCGGGATCTGGCGCAATACCAATGCGGATAAGTACCTACTTATATAAAAAGATAATTATGTCCGTCGGGTAATAGTTGATATACCTACCTACATTGGACCCCCGGTAATCCGACAAACGTTTGGCAGGACAGTGTCCGACTATCAAATTTTTTCGGATTAAAGAGTTGTTGAACTGAGGCCAGTTTTTTACATTAGCATTTCCTTTTCTATCTGCACTCACGCGGTGCCGGCGAATAGGCGAAGTTCTTAAAAGATGCTTCGACTGCCGTAATCAACCAATCCTTGATTATTTAAAGTTCAAAATCGTTCAAAGGGCTTTTTTGGTTGGCCAGTTCACCTGCGTGAGTTTGTTCAACATTTTTAGGATTCCGTAGCCAAATGGCAAAAAACGGAACCCTTATAGATTCGTCATGTCTGTCTGTCTGCCCGTCCGTATGTCACAGGCAATTTTCCACCACATTTTTAACCATACGATGTATAAAAAATATAAAATAAAATATAAAAATATACCAATACGTGTGGGTTTCTATTGAAGTAAACTTTCACCGAAAATTGGTTTGAACGAGATCTAGTATTTTTTTAATAGGTACCTCGTCAATCGTAAACCGCAATTTACCTTTCACTCAATTAACTCAAATATAAAAATTAAAATAAAACATTATTGTTACTTGCTGCTACGGAACCCTTCGTGGGCGAGTCCGACTCGCACTTGGCCGGTTTTTTTATACTTACTACACTCTAAAATCGTGCTTTCGTTTCTGCGTTGAAAATGTGCATAAATTGCGTCCTAAAGCAATTACATCCTTAGAGCCTAATAGTAACAACGGCCTACACCCGCAAGCTGATACACCTGCTGATTGACAGACGAGGATCTGGCGCAGGCTTTCCTTTAGTGATTGGGGGCCAGACAGTTGGGGGGCCAATTGGCGGGAACAGGTTAAGTTACTCTAATACCATTAGGTACCTACGTTATCTGTGTCGACTTTATTCTTAAAAGACAGGAGTGAATGAAACTCAAAAAATATTTCACATTTTTTATTAACACCGAGATTTCGAATATAGGCTCTATTTTCACACAACAACTCCCAAACCTACACGTAACTACACATTTATATTAGTTTATTTAACAATACAACTCTCTTTGCTACAATCAGTCCATAATATACCACTTTAAATGCATAAAATTTTATATAAAACTCAATAATACTAACTAAAATGTAGACTTACATATCTAGGGATCTACCTAATAATTATCTTGAATATACCTACTATTAAACAGACAGTCATAATACAGCATCGCAAAGTGTGGTCTACTGCCTATGGGCGTCTAGTGCGACTCGGCAAATTAGTCAATGATTCTGAGCTTTCAATAGCCTTGTTTATAGGTACAATAATTGGCTTTCATATAGTAACTCTAGTTCAGATGAATAACGAAAGGATAAGTTAGGTGCCCATATAAAAATCAGTGATATGTAGGTAGCAATATGTATCTCTAACAGGATGACGACCGAGTTACCTCTAAATAAAACGATATTCTCTAGCAACAAATACCAGTTATTCTCAGTAATTCTTCTAGAAGTCCTTTTGAAGTGACTACTCAGATTTTTTGTCTGTGTAGTTTCTTCAAAACAAATACCGACAACAATAGATGCGTGTGTAAGAACAATAAATTATGTCTATGTCAATATGACAGAGCGAGATAAACGAGGGATATGCTCTATGGGCAACCTTACACCCCGGCGTCTGAAGACACGAGACGGCGTGCGGTTTTAGTCGGTTCAAGCCCGACATAACTGCCCCCGCTGGCCGGCGGGGGGGTATCCGATGGAATTACCGCAACGAAAAAAAAAGGTACTTAGACTTCGTGTTCGTCCGTTGTAAGTGGAAAGCTTGTTTTCAGTCAGTTGGAAAGCAAGATCCCCGAACATACTCGAAATGAAAGCAAATACAGAGAGGAGGCAACCTTGCACTGCGATTCTGTTACATTAGGCGATGGCCTTAGTGTACTATAGGCGTTCGTTCTATGCATAGCTCTCCGAGCCTCAGAGCCTCCAAATATAATTCTACTCGATGCTAGATAGCGATGCTTTGTATCCGAGTACGTCCCTGTCACATTTAGTGACATCTAGTGTAAAATGGTTGTAATATGTTACATAGCAACATTGACATTGAATGAAGTGAGTAGTTTTGCTATTGACCGGTAAATAGAAAAAAAGAAGTGGGCGGGATCTAACCCCTATTCACCACACCCTAGCCCCGCCATTTATCACGCCATCTTTCATAGGGAAATCTAATTACAACACCTATCTCTATTTACTCTGTGAACTGGGACTCAACTTCGTATTTACACATATTACATCATACATAATACCATTTCAGTTCGGAATATATGACACTTGCGCCCGTAGCGCTCCTTGCATTGTGGGTTTCACCCAGTATCCCTCAAGCACCGTTTATCATTTGGTTAAAATTGGAACCTATAGAATATATTTCTATAATAGTATGTATAGTGTTATGAACATTTGATTTTCTGTCTAAAAATTTAGTCTAACAGTAATATTACAATACTTACCAAAAAATACTTATAAATATTCATAGAAATAGAAAACATTATTATTATAATCCATAGAGTTCATAGTATAGAGCAATAGACCAGAATGGGTCCCGACCCGTCCACCCACTGGAGTTTTCCACTGGTGGGTGGAGGGGTAATTCACGATTACCTCTCCACCCACCATGCAAGTGCACAGTGTACCGCAATAAGTATATGTTATCGATAAATTTTAAAATTTATTTTGTTTTCATTTTAATGAACACCAATTTTCATTCTAAGATATAAACACAAATTCTCCGTCTGAATAAAAAAAATCTAACAAAAATTACCAACGTACACCCAGGTGGTCTGGGAAGGTGGAAGTGGGAAAGAACCGCCAGAATCTTTGGCGAAAATCTAAACAGTTAGGATTGAAAAACAAAGTTTTACGCCGATTGATGAGCTTATGTTGCGCTCTTTCTCTATTGCCACAAAACTTGATAAACGAAGGATGGGAACACATTAATGAAGAATATAAAAATGTGGAAAACAATAATGTCAAAAGCTTCATTAGATACTTCCAAAAAATTTATTTAAGAGAAAAATTTATTAAGGAGTGGTGCATTTATAACAGACAACACCGAACTAATAATATTTGTGAGAGCGACAATGCTAAAATCAACAAAATAATAAATAAAAACTATGTAACTCTTGCAAAGTTACTGGATACAATTTTTTATAAAACGAATACCATGCTAACAAATAAAAAAAGTCTGGGTTTAAACTTCGCGATGACCAAATCCTGAATGCGCAAATGCAACTAATTAATGGACATATTAGCGTTGGCCATTTTTTTGAAAAGGTTCGTTAGATTATATTTATATATTTGAATTTTTATTAGATTTTTTTTATTCATACGGAGAATTTGTTTATAAAAATGAAAACAAAATAAATTTTAAAATTTATCGATAACTTATACTTATTTCGGTACACACTTGCATGGTGGGTGGAGGGGTAATCGTGAATTACCCCTCCACCCACCAGTGGGAAACTCCAGTGGGTGAACGGGTCGGGACCCACCAGAATCGCGTCATTACGGCAAAACTAAATCAAGATGGCCACCGATAATATTGTAAAAATCCATAATGATGATCTATGAGAAATGTAACATAAATATCTTAGTTACCAGATATAAAAGCGCCATCCGTTTACTGGTGATTACTACACGCGGGCCGAGTATCTACTACTGTCATTGGGATGTTGAAGTAGTGTCTGTACTTCAATTGAGCGATGCAGAATCAGTAGCTCGAATATTATTCTAACCACGGACATTGGCGGAAGTCTGGGTTCGCAATTAATTTTGAAAAAAAAAACTAACTCAGCTTGCTAACGCTAAATGGCGCTGGATACATAGAAATTAGCCCAACAACACCACTAGACAGAGCCACAACGCACTCGTGGCTCTATTTCAATATGAAACGGCATGGCTGCATTAAGGCTAGCCAGAAGTGCGTTATGGGTCATAAGCGACCTGCCGGGTAATAGAAAACCATTAATCGGATCCGTGCAGTATCGAGACACAATGGCACAAGACATCATGGCATGTCATGGCACTAACTCATGGAAAGTGGCACTCGTGTTAATGCATAATAATACCTGCAGTAGAACACTCGAATACTGTACCCCTGAAGGGAACCATGGAGCATACCAATTTTACCCGTTCTACCACCGGTGGTATAAACCAGGGGTACAGCGGAGCAAAACCCTCATCATCATCATAGCAGCGATGAGCCGTGTTACATTCGACGTTTTCAACTAAGAGTCCGGGGCTTACTGATCCATTTTTTATTTGGTTAATTGTAGCTATTACGGGAGCAACTGCCGTCTAGTCCTCCAACCCTGAGACAGCCTGCGCCAGGACCTCGTCAGTTGATCGGCAGGTATACCAGCAAGCAGGTGAGGTTGACTTAGGCCCCGAAGACGGTTAGTAAGACCCCATAACATCACAGCTCGTGCGATAACACAAAACGAAACACTATTTACGCTTAATTATATTCATGGATCGATCCTATTAACAGATTTAACTCTGTCGATACTATTGATCGTTTTCTGATCAATTTTCAAAGTCAACTGTTGATAACCATCACTATTCTAACATTTGTGTTCATTCCTTACGTGGGACGGAGCACCAGCGTACATTAGGTGTTCTGCTTACCCTTCAGGGATATACATTCCTCTTGTATCCGTCTATAAACACAAAGATCATTAAAACATATAAAATCATTTATTTAAAGACAACCACTGGATTTAACAGAAAATTTAAAATATACTTTGTTGATACCACACAGTCGTTTACTATTGTTTTACAAAGCTCACCAAATTTAGACACAGAGGGCGCTTTTGATCGCATTAAACCCCTCGCCTCTTTGCATTCAAGGCAGTTTATTTCATAGCCCTTTATATTTATATCCTTAGTACCTATATTATAAGGTACATTTTCATTCGAGAGGATTCCCTTAAAGGCTATTTTGTCATCTGCGCGAAGTTGCCGTGTAAAATTCGCGAAGTAGTGGTCGAAGATTACGGAGATTTCAGCGTGACGTTTCAGCAGACCTCCACTTGCCTCCAACATCAGTTTTACTTCATATGTGTATCTGAAAAATATATATGCAGGTGTGAGCGAGAGGGGAGAAAAGGGCAAAATGGCTACATAACTCCTCATCATCATCATCACCATCTTCCCAGCGGTTGCGGGTGAAGCCCGGGGTCTGCTCCTAGCTTTTATGGGAGTAACTGCGGTCTAACCCCCAATCTTGGGAGGAAAGCCTTCAATAGAGCCTCTTCCGTTAATTAATATGTGTACCGGCTCAAAGGTGAGATTGGTCTGGGTCCTATAATGTCTTTGCGTGCAAAATCCAATACTTTGTTAACATTTTTTTTTGTTTTGACAAGTTTAAAAAAGATAGGCCGCCATTTCATAGGATATTCATTCTATATCAGTCATCTAATTCGTGTATATCAAGTATTTAAATGGTGACCAGTGACCGTGCTTAATGGAGCGGTGGTCATGTCAACGAGATAGAATTAGACAAAATCTGATTATGACTGGACTAGTCGATAGCAGATGAAAAAAAAATGTTCAAGTTTTACGAGTTTTTAAAAATAGAAATCGAATACGTAATCGAATAAAGATTTTTTAACAGACTTGCCTACTTCCATTTCACCGTGGCAACTGCTCACACACAACCCACCACGGTAAGCATAGATTGTTGAATGCAAGTTACCGATTTACACAACGAAAAATACTATAATACTTACTCATTTAAATTATTCAAATGGCAACTCTTTCCACTTTGTCTTGCAACACTTCTAACGAACTCACACTCTTTAACAGCTTGTCGACTACCCTCATCATGGCATAAAGTCTTATACTCTTCACCATAATAGCACCTGAAGTACTCCTGAAGAAAGATAGGCAATAACGATTCTAGATCCCGCCATCGATTCCTTACATTTCTCAAACGTACATCTGTGATATAACCCTCCCAATGTACGTTGGCACCGTCAAGTATTGAGCATTTTATCTGTGTGGCTGCTGTATTATAAGTCGACCAAGAAGGGGAGTTGCATTGGTTGTAGTAGTCATCCCAGTTTATGTGATAAGTGTTGTCCTCGTAGTCTGTTATGAATTCGTTTTTTAAAAGGTTCTTGATGCTGGACTTGTCTTCGCCAATCATTTCTATCAATCTAGCGGGGAGGCCGTCGTCTTGAAGGTTCAATACGAATTGGTTCCCGAAGTAGAGGAGGGTTATTAAGCCGATTATGAGCTGAAAAGAAATGTTTGTGCAGGTAAAATATAATTCCCGCCGTTCCTGCGATCCACAGGAACATATATCCGCGATAAAAAAGGAGCCTTTAAAACTATATAAGTATTCTTTTTACGTGCGGAAACGGCCCAGGCTTTACCCCACCGGTGCCAGGGGTGAAGTGGGTATGTCGGAATCGAACCGACTAAAACCACACGGTATCCTTCCCAAGCGCCTATTGCCAGGCACTCTCGACAGGATAAACCCAGGGACCGCGACGGACTTCGGCCGCCGTCGCAGCCTCGCCTTTGGGGTCGGGTTTGAATCTATAGAAGTCTTGTATGGGTTTGATCACGAAATAGCTTTTGGTTGCATCACATTTTTTTAATAATCTAATTATACATACTTATACTACTAATAGCTCACAGTTTTCTTTCTCCAGGGTAGGCAAAGACAACGGCCCGCAATTAACTTCTGTTCTTACACACTTTATGAGTTTCCTCCATTGACATTAAACCTTTCATGCAAACCATTATACAAATCTTACGGAATACAACAACCAATCATTTTTAATAGACTTACCTGAAATGGAGTAACAAATTTCTTCGTAGCGTCAGATTTTGCTAAAAGACACGTCGCTCCCAAACTCAAACCGAAGCCGACCACCAAAGACACTGTATACAATACTCTTGACATCGTAATATATTGAAGAAACGCGAATATAGGCAGAGTAACAGTCACTACGCCTACTAGAGGTAAAAATAGGAACGAACAGACCAGAGCCAACGTACCTCTTATAAGGCCATAAGTTGTACAACCATGGGAACAAGTTATAAACATCTGCAACCAACTCAAGGTTACGCAATGAGGAAGAGCACATTTAAAGAGCCCTTGCCAATTACTTCTTCGAGCCATCGCGAACAAAATAACAGGGATGAGCAACGAGAAAAATACTCGAGCGTTCAAACAAAATTCTATACTACTACCTAGAATATAAGACGGATAATTCGATACATGCAAATCAAGAAATCGCCAGCCTTGATGCACTACTGTATCTTTCTCGTACGGGTATTTCGCTAAAACGTTTATCCCGAATGATATGAGAGCTAAGAAATCTGGATATAAACTGCTGTTCATGGCAAAGGAAAATAATGTTAGGAACATTAAAAAGAAGGAAAGAACGCAGAATTCTGAAAATGGAACCCATTGAGTAGCTATAAAGGGGTACAAGAACAAATTTATGAAGAGCGTAAGGAAAAAATGAATAAATGGCCCAAGATTATTTCTGACGAATAAATTTTCAGATTCATCTGGTTGTAAGTTCCCATCGCTGTACCTTAGGAATAAACCAGACCATTTTCTAAAGTCTATAAACTGCTTCTTCGCGTGCAGCATTTTGAAAGTACATATAACCATTGCCACGAAACTGGCATAATACAAACCTAGGGGGACCAAATGGTACAGACTATCAGCGCTAACTGACAAATATGCTATAAGAAGTATTGATAGTTCCACATTTGATAGCCTAAATGAAAATGTACCAAAATAGTATAACAGTTTGAGATATAAGACTTGTATGAAGACTATGGGATGTAGGAAAGCTTGATGTAGCAAAGGTATGTGGTCTAAGGCCTTAACACTGGGGTCGGTGAGAGTGAGTTCGTAGCTGACTAAAGGTAGTTCGCCTTGGCAATAGTCGACTGCGGCAGATACTAAGTTGTCGACGGTTAAGTTACGTATTTCTTCGCTGTGGCCACATCTTTCTGGGTATTCTGTAAGAGACAAAATACTTTCAAAAAGCTTCTTCTAAAAAGAGGGTCCCTACCCATACAAACCAACGTCATCTGCAAGTCGGTACCTGCTCATTAAGGTACGAGACTCTGGCCAGACTTTCCTCTCAGAGTTAAGGGGCCGGACGGAACTCGCTCCCGCATAATTTTTTTTTTTTTTTTAATGGTACGTAGGGGTTAGGAGAGTGGAACCGGGCTCTAAAGTGCTAGCTTTGTATACAACAGGGACTAACGCTTTTACTTAAGGTTGTCAGATGGCAGTCGCTTCCAAAAAAAACATATAAGCCTAAAAAGGAATAGAAGCACTAAGCGGACCCTGGGCTCCGCAGCAGCTGCAGCAGCTAAGAAGATGATGATACAGTTATATGTAATTACCATCTTCAGGCGTATTCGCAGCTCGTATGGTGCCATTGCTGTGTACTTGATCGCCCCCTTGTAGGCGTGAAGGTTCTAGAGCCTGTCCATCGTCGAGAGCGCGCGCTTCCTCTGTAAATTGTAACAAACTATTTGAGCAATTGAACAAATATTTTCAAAAAAATATATAGATAAGTAATGACGGCCATAACATATAAGCCATAATTAACCTGATCCAAACAGGATCTCCGTTCTCCATTGGGCCTGGGATTCCCATTGTGCGCTTTTGACGTACGCTTTGACGTTGTGCGCTTTGACATTGTGCGCTTTTGACGAGGTGCGCTTTACACAATTTGCATACCATTTATCATTTCGGTTTTTAGACGTTAGGCCCCTAATCTAAACAAATGACTTGTATCAGTTTAATTATTGTCATGGTGCGCTTTTGACGATGTGCGCTTAGGTACATTGAGATAATTTTTAGAGGATAAATTCAAGATTACATTTTATGTTTCTTATTTTATGTAAAGTTTTAGCGCTAGTGGTCGGTACTTGAATGTGTCAAGTTAATACCAGTGGCGAGTGTACCTTACCTGGAGAGTCATCGTCTGGAGAATCGCTGTCGTCTTGTTCCTTCCGAAGCGTAGTGTTGCATATTTCGCGGATCCGTCGCTCCAGCTGTGCGGTAGTTATGTATTGCTCTCCGTTGGACAGACTATAGAATACAGAAACGTCAATATTCAGAGCAATCTCTTTCGATAGCCGGGACGTTCAATAATACTGCCTATCTATATATAAAGACTAGCTGTCCTAAGCGACTTCGCCCGTGACATACTTCGATCGTCCGTGGTGTTAGAACTTTGGCTTTATGGAATTTTATGTTTGTCTTACTGGAAGGTGTTTTAGTCTATGGTGCTTTAAAAGGAAAAATTTGAAGGGAATGTGTTTTGAATATAATTAGCAGAAGTTGACATATGGTTGTTGTGTAAAGATTGATACAAATAGAGCTTTTGGTTTTGATGTGTTTTTTAGATAAAGATAAATAATTGAAATGGTTTAGTAATGGTTCAGTAACAGTTTTATAATAAGTTTATTTTGATATGAATATTGTGGGGAAAAATTAAAAATGTCAAACAGTGTAAAGTGAGTTTGTTTTCATAAATCGGAGGATCCTATGGGTTAAGAGAGCATGAATAATAATAATACGTGAACAGGTCATGGGTCCAGCACGTAGCATGAGAAATTAAAAGCCAGAAATTTCCTACGAGAATAAGACAAAATTAATAAAAAAAATTGAGAAAACAAAAGAATTGTAAGAAAATAAAATGGCCGAAGAATTTATAAAATTATCAAAATTAACAAACGAATCTGAATACTCCCTTTGGAAACATAAATTAATGCTATACTTAAATGCAAAAGAATTAGATTCGATTTTGGAAAATGGTGGCAATAGTAAAAAAGATTTTGAAAAGAAAGATGCAAAAGGAAAATTAATAATTATATGCTCAATTAGCGATAAATACATGGTTTACGCTATAAACTGTAAGACAACGAAAGAGATTTTGGAAAAATTTGACATGATATTCCTTGGTCAAAGAGAAATGCAGGCTTCTTATTTACTAGAGGAGTATTATAACTATAGATTCACAAATGAGGACCTAATGAAAGATATAACACTGGTGGTAGAAATTTGATGACACAAATTTGTCACAAAATTCGGCCGGGTTGGTACCACCGTGCACGATTGTGAAACACCATCCATAGTAATCAAATTTCGGTTTGATTGCGTTCAGGGGTCAGCAAGTGCATAGCCGGGCAGGGGGATTGTGGTCGCAGCACTAGTGGGACCGGTGGGTGTCACGCGGTGCTGCGACGACAATCCTCTTCTGATGAGGCCGTCAAGCTGAGTGCCACCATTGTTAACATGGTATGTGTATGTAATGGTGACCCTCTTTCTTGGACTTTGCCTTCAGCTTACCATCAGGCGAGGTGAAGTCAAATTGACGTGTCCTAAATATAAAAAAAAAATAAAAAAAATAACTGAAATAGAAAATAAAGCGACCAGGTTAAGAAACTTGGGATATAATTTGGATGATAAACAATTAATTACAAAAATATTAACGAATCTGCCAGAGAAATTAAATCACTTCAGAACAGCATGGGAGTCAACATCGTTATCGGACAAAACATTAATAAATTTTATATCACGGATTAGTTTAAAACTGAGAATGAGGGCTAATAATCATAATGAAGAACCTAAAGCAACAACATCGGATGAGAAGGATAAATTGAATCAAGAAGCTACCAGTTTCTTTGTAAAAACATGTTTTAAATGTGGAAGAAAAGGACACATTGCAAGATTTTGCAGGACTACAACATCGAGTGGTGATGGTAAGGCATTTAATACAACACAATGTTTCAAATGCATGAAGAGTGGACACAGACATGCGGATTGCAATGTGAAATTTAACTGCCAGCATTGTAGCCAGAATTCACATTATACAAAATTCTGCTTAAACAAAAACGTGAGTAACTTTTTTACAAATACTGAAGAAACACAGATTGAATTTATCATTGACTCAGGTACCAGCAGTCACATTGTAACATCTGAGAATTATCTTAAGGATAAAAAGAAGATAAACTATAAGATTATGACAGCTGATGGCAATATTCATTATGTAAATACAATGGGTAACATCTATACCGAGAATATTACATTACAAGATGTACTATATGTACCTCAACTCAAGAAAAATTTAATATCTGTATCTAGATTAACAAATGGTAATTATTCTTTAAACATTTTTAGAACTAGATGCCAAATTAGCAGATCGGACGCTGAATGTGCAGTGAATGGTGAATTAAAACAAGACGGGTTGTATTATTTAAATATTAATGCAGGGCCAGTCGTGCTTACAAGGTCAGTAAACTCATTTTACTTGAACTCTATGTTTTGGCATAGAGCATTAGGTCATGCACCTATAACCAAAACGAAGGATCTTGTTCGAGGAATGGAGAGAGGCCTGGTGAAGGAAACTGACATATGTGAAGTCTGCACACAAGCTAAATTATGCAGAAAACCATTTAAAACTAATAGACAAAGAGCTTATAAACCATTAGAAATTATTCACAGCGATATTTGTGGTCCTATTGAAACAGGGGATGGCTATAAATATTTTATAACATTTTTGGATGACTATACTCATTTTGGTAGTTTTTCTAATCAAAAATAAAAGCGAAGCTTTCTCTAAAATAGTTAACTACATTAATTTAGCGGAAAATCATTTTAAAACAACAGTTAAAACATTTAGATGTGATAATGGTGGTGAATACATTAGTAAACAATTTAAGATGTATTGCAATGATAAAGGTATAAACATTGATTATTCTATTCCCTACACTCCACAACTGAATGGCAAAGCTGAACGGTTAAACAGGTCATTAATGGAAAGAACTAGAGCATTGTTGTTCGATATGCAGCTACCACGTATTTTATGGGGTGAAGCTGTTTTAACCTCTGCCTATTTAATTAACAGGAGTGCAAATGCAATAAATAATAAAACGTCAGCCGAAATGTGGTTTAATAGGATACCTAATTTAAAACATTTAAACATTTTTGGATCTTTAGCATATTATAAAAATAATTATCAATTACAGAAACTTGACTCCAGGAGTAGCAAAGGGCTTTTAGTAGGGTTTACTAATAATGGTTATAAGATATGGGATCCTTCTGATTTTAGAATTGTTTATTCGAGAGATGTAGTATTTAACAATAATAAGAGTGATGTTGCAGACTATTTAAAACTGTGTAAGTGTAGAGTGAAACAGGGTGAGTTGAGAGAATTTATTTAAAGAGGTGAGTGTTGATATTGGTGATAATGGTTTTAGTAGTGAAGGTAATGATGATATTCGTGGTAATTTTAATAATGAAGTTAATGGTTACGTAGTTGTTGGTGAACTTTTTCGTAGTGTTGGTGGTGAAGGAGATACTGAAGATAATGAGGTGTTTGAAGATAGTTTTGAAAATGTTGAAGTTGAAGTTAGTGGTGAAGATGTTGAAGATAATTTTGAAAATGTTGAAGTTGAAGTTAGTGGTGAAGATGTTGAAGATAATGCGATTGTTGAAGATAGTGTTGAAGATGTTGGAGCTAGTGTTGAAGATAATAATACTTTGAGAGGGGAAGGTAGAAATGACACAGATGTTGAGACTAGTGATGAGTTTGAGGATGCAGTTGAACCAGTAATTAATGTTGAACGGAGAATTTTACCAAATCGAAAAAGAAAATTGCCATCATGGCTGAAAGATTATGATTTAGAGACGTCATTTTTAACGTATACAGATGTTTTTAATAATTTTGATAAAGATTTATGGCGTAAAGTAATGAATGAGGAGAAAGATTCATTGGAGAAAAACAAAATTTTGGAAATTGTGAACAGATGTGAAGCGAACAATAGAAAAATAATCTCAGATAAATGGATATTTACCGTAAAGCCTGGTGGAAGATATAAGGCGAGATTAGTGGCAAGAGGTTTTCTTCAAAAGTATAACGTAGATTATAAAGAGACATATAGTCCAGTGGTTAACACTACGAGTGTTAGATTGTTGTTGGCAATTGCAGCACAAAAAGGTTTGAAAATAAAGCAGTTTGATGCGAAAACAGCATTTCTATATGGAGAGTTAGATGAAGAAATTTTTATGGAAATACCTTTAGGTAATGATATAAAAGATAAGAAAAATAAAGGGTGTAAATTAAAGAGTCTTTATGGATTAAAACAAGCACCACTTATGTGGAATAAGAGATTAACAGAGTTTCTGAATAAATTGGGTTTGTTACAATTGAAATCTGATCCATGTGTGTTTGTTAATAAAGATGAAGGCATATATTTGGCTATTTATGTAGATGATGGTATTTTAATTGGTGAAAAAGAAATTGACTTAAATAAAATTATTAATAAATTAGAAACGGAATTTGAAATGCGTAAATTTAATAGAAAAGTTTATAGGGTTTGATGTTAAAGTAGAACAAAATTATATTAAGATTTATCAAGAAAGTTATATAAATCTAATTTTGGAAAAATTTAAATATAAAAACTTAAAAGATAGTTGTCATCCTGATATTTTAGTGGATGCACATCAAGAGGGAAAAGGTGAAAGTAAAATTGATGATGTGCATAAATATCGACATAAAATTGATGATGTGCATAAATATCGACAATTAATTGGTTCTTTGTTATACTTAGTAAATAAAACAAGATTGGATCTCGCCTTTCACGTAGGTTATTGCAGTAGACATCAAGAAAATCCGAATATGAATTATTTTACAAATGTTAAGAATCTTTTTAGATACATTAAAAATTCAATTAGTAGTGGTATACAGTTTTTTCGTGGAAACGACTTAAGTTTAAAAGCATATTGTGATGCAGACTTTGCAGGTGATCCTGACACGAGGAAAAGCACGACTGGCTTTGTAATGCTTTATGGTGGTGGTCCAATTCATTGGTGTTCCCGCAAACAGTCAGTCACTGCTCTTTCGAGTACTGAGGCTGAATACATTTGCAGCCGAATGTATATAAGTCCTAATTGTACATTCAGAGTCTGATCTACGAGTTGACAAATAAATGACCTAAAACACAGTTGTTTGTTGATAATCAATCTGCTATAGTATTGATTAAAAATTGAATTTTAAATAGAAGAAGCAAACATATTGATGTTAAATATCATTTAATTAAGGAAAAAATAGATAAAAGTTTGTTGGAAATTAATTATTGTCCGACTAAACATAATTTGGCAGATATATTAACTAAACCACTGGACAGAACAAAGTTCTTGAGACTGAGACAGTGCATAGTGAGTGATATGTAAAGGACATTCTATAATATGATGAGTTGTGTGTAGGTTTATTAGAATGTAAGGCTGTTTGGGAATTAATTTGAAATTTAGATGTAAGTTAGTTATGTAAGGTCTTTAGAATAATTAATACAAAAGTTTGTTTGTAGTATTTAGTTAAGTTGGGTGGGTTAATTAAGTTGGGTTTTAAATGAGTTGATAGGAGTTATATATTAGTTAGTTTGTTAGCTATTTTAATTGTTATAAACATAAAATTCAGAGGGGATGTTAGAACTTTGGCTTTATGGAATTTTATGTTTGTCTTACTGGCAGGTGTTTTAGGCTATGGTGCTTTAAGAGGAAAAATTTGAAGGGAATGTGTTTTGAATATAATTAGCAGAAGTTGACATATGGTTTTTGTGTAAAGATTGATACAAATAGAGCTTTTGGTTTTGATGTGTTTTTTAGATAAAGGGGGACCCGCTGCGGCGTTGAGTGAGTGGACGTGCCACAACTTTTTCCAAACTTTTTATTCCAAAATCCGTGTACAAAGTGATTGGTCAACGAAATTATTCATGTATACCTTTTTTTATTTTTTTTTTTTATCGTGCGGAAATCCCTTCGGATACCCCCCCGCCGGCCAGCGGGGGCGGTTATGTCGGGCTTGCACCGACTAAAACCGCACGCCGTCTCGGGTCTTCAGACGCCGGGGTGTAAGGTTACCCATAGAGCATATCCCTCGCACCCCGGCTGACCCTGGGCCATCTCACCACTAACAGCATCGCTCATCCTGTCTCCTCTGAAAGCAGAGGAGTACGGAGAGCGATGTGTTCCCGCCACGTTGGGTATTGGCCGACGATCAATGCCAACCCTATGAAGGGGTGAAGGGGAAGCCATTGACCGCCGCCCAGGGTGTACCGGCCGCTCCGATTCCGTTCCCCCCGGACTGCAGCGGGATCGGAATCGGAGCGACACTCGAGGAGGTTACCCAACACACACCCCTATTCATGTATACCTAAAATTAAGTGCTTGAGTGATAAAACAGTGTAAAAATAGAAGTGAAATATCTCCATTAATAGGAGTTTTAGCCATAATAAACATTGATTTTATGAAACTTGAACTTTGGACCTCATTAGCGCCAACAACAAGAAGTACTTCAACGAGAAATCTAATGAAAGTGAAAACTAAACATCTATTTGACGAACACTGTTAACTGTCTCTGTGGTCCCGTGCGGAAACGCGCTGCCTTGTCAGACGAGACGCCTCGAGTTCAAACCCACCCATATTCGGGAACACTTTTTGTGATCTTGTAATATTTGTGTACCAGTACCTGTATTTCTGCGGTCAGTTTCGACAAAAACAAAAGTCAAAAACAAGTACCCCGCACTACAGCGGTATCACACCAAGTAATTTGGAACATCACCACAAGGGGGCACCACCAATACCAGAAAAGATAAATATAAATTAAAAACCCAAAAATGGAAGAAATTTTGAACGAACTAAGGAAAATTCGAAAGAACGAACAGAAAAATACTATAGAAAAAAAGTAGTGAAAAAATTACAGCACAAGTGACACAGAATTTAAAAAACATTTTGGAAGAAAAATTTAAATTATTTGATGAAAATTACAAAAATCTCAAAGACAAATTTGAAAACCAAGAAAAACGATTATACTTTCTTGAGAAAGAGGCAAGAAAAAATAATATTGTCTTTTTTGGAATTAAAGAAACGGAAACTTCTTATTCGCACTTAGAAAACAACATGATCAACTTTATAGAGGAACATTTTTCTCAGGAAATAGATCGCAGGGATCTACAGGAAATGAAAAGAATTGGGAAGAAAGGCGAAAAGCCCCGACCAATTACTGTAACATTCACCACATTAGGCACAAAAATAAAGATTATTAAGAATAAAAAATTGCTACAAAATACTGATTATTATATTAATGAAGATTTCCCACAACACATTTTGGAAAAAAGAAAGGAGTTACAAAAACAAATAAAAATAGAAAGAGAGAAAGGTAATTATGCCACCATTAGATATGATAAATTAATAATACGCCCTAACAATGCACACGCAGTAGGCAATAAGAAAAGAATTCTACCAACGTCACCGAATGAAAACGATCCTACAGGAACAAAACAAAGAATACAAGTAAACAAAAAGAACAAAAACCCAAACAAGGCTGCACAGTACGTCAAGTCTATCAGAGGGTGTTCTCAAACCAGGAATACTTAGTTTTATAACTAACAAAAACCCTGGAAGTTCGCCGAATGAGCAATTAGATAAAAACATGAAACAATAGCAACTAGCGGCCCCCTCTCACATGGAAAACACACTAAATACAGAAACAAAGAACAAAAAACATCTTCCAAGCCGGCTGGTCACCGAGGAAGATCACGACCAAAACCCTCCAGAGAAAATATCAACAATTTGCACAAAAAACAGTTACCAGAATATTTTATACATTACTACATACAATGTCAAAACTTTGTCAACATATTCACGACTATTAGAATTAACGGAATGCTTGAAAAATATAAATTTTGATATTATTGGTCTCTCTGAAATAAGAAAACTTGGAAATACGATTGAAGAACACGACGAGTTTATTTTCTATTACATTAGAGAAACGCCTGGATTATATGGAGTGGGATTTGTAGTCAAAAAACATTTAAAAAGACACATTATAAGCTTCACAGGTCTGTCAGAAAGGGTGGCGCTGTTGAGGCTGAATATCAATAACCTAGAACTAAGCATTATTCAAGTCTATGCATCAACAGCGGCGTCGAACGATGAGGAATTAGAAGTTTTCTACAGTACAGTCGATAAAGCTATACAACTATCAGACAAAAATATAATAGTCATGGGCGACTTTAACGCCAAAATAGGACAAAACAATCCCAATGAAATCGCTACTGGTAACCACGGGTACGGAGATAGAAACTGCAGAGGAAAAAGACTTATCGACTTCGCGCACGAGAACAATTTCGCTATCATGAACACCTTTTTCAAAAAAAAAAAAAAAAAAAACAAAGATGGACTTGGAGATCTCCTAACGGCAAAACAAAGAATGAAATAGACTACATCTTAACAAATTTACACAAAAATATAAACACGGCAAAACAAAGAATGAAATAGACTACATCTTAACAAATTTACACAAAAACATAAACAATATTAAAGTATTAAACGTCACTTACCCTTCGGATCATAGACCAGTGAGAGCAACATTAAACATTCTTCCCAAAACAAAAAGTCGGTGCAAGTTCAACCAATGCCCCAGATCCCAATTAAAAAATGAAGAGGAAGTACAAACCTATAAACAAACGCTGAATAATAACATAGTAAACCTACAAGAGAAATGGAGAGACGAGGGCACCGTTCAGAATATCTACGACGATTTCACAAATGCAATAGACACCAGTTTGAAAAAAGCTTATGAGGTTTCACACGACACAAATCAAGTTAAAACCCAAGTACTATCAGCCCGCACTCGCGCATTAATCTACAGAAGACAAGAATTACAAAAGACAAAACCAAAATCAAGAGCCTTGAAAAATGAGCTAAAAGCACTCTACAAACTCATAAGTAAACTTATCAATCTGGACTACATGGCACACCGCACAAGAATCATAGAAAAGCATCTTAATACTGCAAATAGTGTTAAGAAAGCATACAAAGAATTGAGAACACACAAGGTATGAATCGAAGAGCTGAAGGACAACACAAACAATACCCAAAATAGAGCAGATATATTGAAAATAGCAACAAAATTCTATAAGAACCTATACAGCGCACCGGATCATTGTGAAAATGAATTACCGAACACACATAGAGTGGTGGAGAGAGCTATCATAGATGAATCCGAAGTAACTAAAGGGATTAAATTACTAAAAACGGAGAAAAGCCCAGGTCCCGACGGGTTCACCAACGAAGTCATAAAGATTGGATGTGAGTACCTGACAAAGCCACTAACTCAACTGTTCAATCTAATACTGTGCACCTCGTACACCCCTCGTCAATGGTCAGAGTCCGATATTATCTTGCTTTACAAAAAAGGAGATCCTAATAACATAAATAATTACAGACCGATAAGCCTACTACCATCACTATACAAACTGTTCTCTTCAATAATAGAGAAAAAAATAAAAGAAAAAACAGAGAAATATCATCATATTGAACAGGCGGGTTTCAGAAGAGGTTTTTCAACTATAGATCACATACACTCACTAGAAATGTTAATAGAAAAATACCAAGAGTTTAAGCGACCACTATACATTGTCTTTATCGACTACCAAAAAGCATTTGACTCTCTGTTCCACTCAGCAACATGGGAAACTCTACTCTCACAAGAAGTGCCACTAGATTATATAAAAGCCCTAAAAAATATCTACGACAATAGTACTAGTACGGTGAAACTAGAGACCACAGGACCACCCATACAGATAAGAAGAGGCGTACCCTCAAGAGGTACGCCTCTTCCTATCTGTATGGGAGCTCCTCGGGGTAGTACCATCCTCGATAAATAGGCTATCAAACACAAAAATAATTTTTAAAATCAAACCAGTAGTTCCTGAGAAGCCCGTTCAACCAAACAAACAAACTCTTCAGCTTTATTATATTAGTATAGATTGGGAGTTACAGATGTTTATATCTATACAAATGAATAAAATTGAAGTGTCTGTTGGTAATGTTAAAATTACAGCTCTTTAATTATTGAATATGAATGTATGTACTTACTTATAACAAAAAATGTTTTTATTTAACTTTTTAATATTAATATTGCCAACATTCTCTCACCTAGCGAATAGATCGCGGGCGGCTTTCCTAGCGACAGTCTCCTGCCGACTGGCCGCCAAACACGACTTCGCTCGCACTATCGCTGCACTGTCCTCCTCGATCACGCCGCTGCGAATACACCTGTTGGACAAACAAGGAAAATCTCTAATAGTTAAGAATATAATTTGCAACGTTACATGCAGTATGAATTAACAGTCGAAATTAATGGTCGATATATTATGTTATAGCGTCAGCATCAAAAGTAGATGATCATTTTCAGATTTTCAATATTACTTTTTTTATATTTCATAATGAAAAAGCTGTTTAACTGCTCAGTGTTTTATAATTTTGAATAAAATATAAGTAATAATTTTCATTGAAATTTTGGAACCTGTGGAATGATAATCTACTTTTGACGCTGACTGTACATTTTATAGGTAGAAACACCCAGACCAATGCAAATAGACATATCTATATATAACTTCGTTGGATGGTGTGTAGAAGGCCTTACCAACAGTGGCCCAAGACAACCTCACCTTCTAAACAACGGACGAGGCCCTTGCGCAAGCTTTCCTCTCAGGTTTGGGCGGTCAGGCGTCAATCGCTCCCGGAAACCCGACATACCAATCAAAACCAATTAGCGGATCTCGAGCTCCAAAGTGCAAACTTCAGACGCAACTGATGATGATGATGATTGATGATGAATTAGATGGAACCGGAACAGTGAAAGGATCAGATAAAACCACAATAAATCTAAATATCTTACACAGACCGACGCAACTCATCATGTACTCTATCCCATTTTATCTTCCAAATAGTGAAATCATTCAGATTTCCGTTCATTTATTAAACCGGCAAACTATTTTTTCTGCATGTGCACTATCTAGTAAAAAAAACCTTTACACTGAACGTTTACTCGCATACTGCAATTTAAAGATGAGCTCTGTATTTTAATGGAATGTTAGTCTGACAATGGTTGGTTACCTCATATCATTATCAGAAATGTGACGCTACTGCAATCCTCGGAATAATTGCCCACTGAAGCTCCTATTGTTTCATGCGAAAAAAAAATCTATAACACACCCCATTGTCGGGATGACATTTGTGACATGACATGATGTTTTCTTTTCAATGCATTTTGTGTTGACTTGTTTTGAGTATGTAGGTTGTATACCTACTCTGAATAAATTACCAATTTTCCAAGAACCTGTTTACGTCAGAACTACGTCATAGTACAGAGGCTGATTTTTTTGTAAGTACACCAGTATGCACCTTGAATCTCGATTACTTTGGAGGCTAATAGGTGGCAAAGGTGTACAAAATAATAATCCGAAAACAAAAACTTCCTTTGGGTACATTTTTGAAATTTGTTTCGTAGTTTACAACATTGTATAGGTAGGGTCAAAAATCTTGACAATATAGATATTCTAGATGTGCAGTAACGAGTTCTTAGGATCTTTGGTGGTAAGCGCGGGGTGCGACGGCGGAGGCGCGCCAATCAACCAATCATAGATACATAAATCAAATCACGGGTCATTGGTTGATCTATCCTTTTGTTTTTTTTTTGTTTGACCAGTTCGCACATGTGCGAACTTTTTGACGTTTGTTAAAGATTTTTGACTCGAAGTATACTCGGAGATAAATACAGTGCACAAATAAAAGAGTGTGCTACACAAGAAAGAGTACACATGGACCAATCTATTCAATTATTCAATGATCTTTGAAATGCAATTTTTATGGGTAGATAAACCGGTCTAGGTGTAATAAGTGTATGGCATCAATAAGTTAACTTGTAATAATTACCTTCTCAACATTCTTCTTGCTTCAGGATGAGCCTGTTCTGTAGCACAAATCAACCATTCCAGTGCTTGTTTAAAATTTGAGATTTTATCTGCTTCTAGCTCTGCAAAGAAATACACAATCAAGTGATTATGATACTATACTTTAATTTTTTTTCCAATTCTAGAGACCTGAATTGCTATTACTTTTTCCCGCTAAGCCCTCCAGCTAAGATTAATTGTGTTAGGTTCATATCCGTAGCGGGTAGTGTAACTCAAAACGCGACCTCTCGACCGCAAGCGGTTGGAACTAACCTATTGTTTAGTTTAGAATCATAAACAAGAGCAACACACTGCCTTCTACCTAGATTCTTATATATTTGCTGCTTCCTACCTAGGCATACATCTGCTAGTATATCCACGAGGCACGCGAAAGGATCGCATGAGGTGCTATCAAATCTACGGCAGCTTTCTTGTCCTTTATATCGCATAAAAACTGTAGGAGAGTCGCCTTCACCTGGAATCTGTCTTCACGCGATTAGTGATATCGTTGTAACCAATCAAGTGTGCCAACAATTGCCACGTCAAGACACGTATTGCTACCCCGTGAGTCAAGTGGCGTAATGTGGCTGAAGCTATTTGTGACCCTAAAATATAGGTTAGGTTGAAGAGGCAGGCCTATAAAACCATCATTAGGCACGTCGCGTACCTTTTTTTTCGTGCGGAAATCCCCTCGGATTCCCCCCCCCCCGCCGCCGGCCAGCGGGGGCTGTTATGTCGGGCTTGAACCGACTAAAACCGCACGCCATCTCGGGTCTTCAGACGCCGGAGTGTAAGGTTGCCCATAAAGCATATCCCTCGCACCCCGACTGACCCTGAGGCATCTCCGCTTTCGAGATGGCCCCCTCGGGTTTGGGAACCACGGTGTCCCCCGGTTTAGGGGAGGGGCGCTAGTCGCCCCACCGTCCCGGCCTGCTTCTGTTGGGGTTACAGGCGGCCTCACCTGCCACCTCCAGGCCTGCGCTCATGGAGGACGGAGGTCGTTTCCTCACGGACGACATCGCTGATAAATTGCAGGAGAGTCGCCTTTCCTAGTGCGGCCACGTTCTCCGGCGACCGCCAGGCTACGTGGATAATAAATGTCTGAACATGTCACCTCCGCCAGGCTCGGGAGACCCAAGGTCTGGCATGGCGTCGTTGAAGATGATTTCTGAATGGTCTCACTACCATGGTTGCCCAAGACCGTTCGAAGTGGAGAAGTACAAGCAGGAAAGCAAACCCCAGCCGAAGAGGTGAAGGCCTCGGATGCCCGGTCGCATCTAACGCGACTAGCGCGATGATGATGATGATAATATTCTCTTAAAGTAGATAAGTAGTTGAGTTCAAAAACAATTGAACATTATGTATATTAATGTAAAAAGGAAATATTCATTTCCATTATTTGCAAAAATAACACCTGTGTCTATATATATATATATATCGATAACAATCGATTAAAGGCAAAAGAGTGCATTTTAAAAAGTAGGACGCGTGGCGAATTTATGTGAATTCTGAACAGCGTCGTCAAATGGCATGTCAGTTTCGGATTGTAGAGTCTTATTTCCCGGCATGAATTGGCTCAACCATGAAGTGCCATAATTATCCTCCTCTTCCTCTGAGCCTTTTCCCAACTCAGTTGCGGTGGGCTTGCCGTCTAAAGGGCCGAACTTCAATATTATCCGTGAAGCTACCTTTTTTTTTATTTTTTTATCGTGCGGAAATCCCTTCGGATACCCCCCCGCGTGCCAGCGGGGGCGGTTATGTCGGGCTTGAACCGACTAAAACCGCACGCCGTCTCGGGTCTACAGACGCCGGGGTGTAAGGTTGCCCATAGAGCATATCCCTCGCACCCCGACTGACCCTGGGCCATCTCCGGTTTCGAGATGCCCCCCTCGGGTTTGGGAACCACGGTGTCCCCGTCTTGCCCCGGTTTGGGGGAGGGGCGCTAGTCGCCCCACCGCCCCTCCGTGAAGCTACCTTCTTATGGAATGTGATGTGTTATCACAAGCCACTAGCGATGTTGAAGTTCTGTAGTTGTACATGTTGGACGGATTTTTTAGGGCTGCAAATACCGTATACGTATAGCTACCGGGACCAGCGGCTTAACATGCTCTCCGAGTCACGGACGGGAATTACTATCGTCCTATTCACACACACACACACACACACACACACACACACACACACACACACTTACTCATACCACACACACACACTACACTACACTACACGATTGTACGTATTTTATTATTATCTTCATAGCCATTGTGCCATTGATTAGTTAGTCATGAACCCTCTTAGCCACGCAACTTGACAAACGGTACGTACTCGCGGTGTCCGGGCACCGGTTGGTCTCTAGCAATTTAATATTACGGTTACGCGAGTGCCGGTGACCTTCCGACACTTTCTTCGTCCCTCTCACTGCACTACCTTTGCTTTGCTGCCCGCAGAGCAGCAAGTGTTCAAGGCTTTACAAACATACAGTAAACATTTATCATCAGGTGATCCGTGTGTTTGTTTTGCTTTTTGGTAACACATTAAAAATAGATAGGTTAATTTTACTCTTTTGTAACAAACAGTGACAAAAACGTCAATCACCATGACAATAGTTGAGTCATCTTTACAAAAAGTTAAACGTTAGTTGAGTATTTTTTGCAATTCCAGTACCTTTTTTTTTTTTTTTTATCGTGCGGAAATCCCTTCGGACACCCCCCCGCCGGGCAGCGGGGGCGGCTATGTCGGGCCCGCACCGACCAAAACCGCACGCCGTCTCGGGTCCTCAGACGCCGGGGTGTAAGCTTACCCATAGAGCATATCCCTCGCACCCCGGCTGACCCTGGACCATCTCACCACCAACAGCACCGCCCATCGCGTCTCCTCTGAAAGCCGAGGAGCACGGAGAGCGATGTGTTCCCGCCACGTTGGGTATTGGCCGACGATCAATGCCAACCCTATGAAGGGGTGAAGGGGAAGCCATTGACCGCCGCCCAGGGTGTACCGGCCGCTCCGATTCCGTTCCCCCCGGACTGCAGCGGGATCGGAATCGGAGCGACACTCGAGGAGGTTACCCAACACACACCCCGCAATTCCAGTACCTATTTTATGTTGCGCTCAACAGCCACAATAACTTAAATAGGAGTGAATAAAACGATGGCGGACCCTGGGCTCCTAGGTGAAAGCCTGGGATGCAACCAGGATTATGGGTGACAAACGATGATGACAGATTTTTCGGTCCAACACAATAAGGAAATGAGTATACACAGGAGTACAGGACCCTACCTACATTCATGAAGCCCGAGTCAACGTTATCTGAAGTCGGTGCACCTTATAAATAATGGACAAAGTACTATTTTTTTTTTTTTTTTACGTGCGGAAATCCCTTCGGATACCCCCCCGCCGGCCAGCGGGGGTGGTTATGTCGTGTCTCGACTAAAACCGCACCGTGTCCTCCCCAAGTGTCCGTTGCCGGGCACCCCGGGTAAGCCCTCGAAAGGATAACCCCAGGATTGCCGGCGGACTTTGGCCGCCACCGCGGCCTCGCCATGTGGGGTCGGGTTTTATCCCGCTTCGGTGAGTTGGCAGGCGTGTGTAGGGCACACACGACACGCCTCCGCCACGGCCTGCTTCTGTAAGGACGACGAGTCGGCCAACTGCCGTCCTCAGGCCCCGATCATGGAGGTCGGTAGTCCCGGGCGTAGATGAGTCTGCGGCGTCTTCGCCGCAGACTGCGAAACTCGGCGGGCAGGGTTCTCTCCCGCTCCCTCTCCGCCGTCTCTTTCGCGCGCATTACCTGCTCGCAGAAAGAGGCGGCGGCGTGCCACTTGCTCCCGTCGGAGACCACGGCCCTCACCATGGTCTCCAACGAGAGAACGTCAACGCCCAAGACCGCAACGAGATCCCGGCGTTGACTCGCCCACGCAGGGCACTCCACCAACGTGTGGAGCGCCGTGTCTTCGCCAGGATCCTCGCAGTGCTGGCACTGTGGCGTTGTCTCCCGGTGGATGCGCCACAGATACTTACCGAAACACCCGTGTCCGGTAACCATCTGGCACATCCGGTAGGAGAGGTCCCCATGGTCCCTCTCCAACCACTCCTTCATGATCGGTCTCACCGCCGCAATGGTGGATTCCCCCCACCTTGGGTGCTCAAGTCGCACCCTCCATGTCTCCATGAGTTCCCGGTGGAGCTGGCACCGTTGAGCCCTGATTTCTCGGGGCTCCGGCCTATGGCCCCGCTCCAGCGCCTCTTTGCGCCACTGGTACAGCAGCGCAAGGGCTCTCGCTTCCAGGTCCCATGGAGGGGTCCCGGCTAGGAGACATGCCGCCTCGACGGAGATCGTGCGATACCCCCTGATGACTCTGACGGCCCTCGCTTTTAACGGGCTGTTTAATACAGCCACGTTGCGGGCCGCCAGTCTCCGCCCATACGGGGGCCCCGTATAGGGCCATGCTTCGCACGATCCCCGTGTACAGTCTCCTACTGGGGGCGTTGGGTCCCTTAACGTTGGGCATCAGCCGCGATAGCGCGGCCGCAGCCCCCCTAAGTTTCGGGACCAGACTTCGGAGATGAGGTCCGAAGTCTCATCGGCTATCGAGTACGAGCCCAAGGTACTTCATCGTGGGCTCGATGCCGATGCTCACGCCCCCTACGGTTATGCTGGTTCCCGCCCGTGAAAACACATAGCCTCGGATTTGTGGAGAGCCACCTCGAGTCCCAGCCGCCGTATTCGACCCACGACTTGAGCAACCCCTGCCGTGGCCTTCAGTGCAGCGCTTAGGTACGTTGCTCCCCGCGCCATAACGAGGGTGTCGTCAGCATAGCAGACTATGCTGACACCCTCGAGCAACGTACCGCGCAGCACCCAGTCGTATCCGATGTTCCACAGGAGTGGCCCTAGGACCGACCCCTGCGGAACACCGCACGACACTTCTCGCCGCCCTGGCCCTAGCCAGCTCGGGTAAACTATGGCCCTCTCGGATAGGTATGCCTCGACAATGCGGCGGAGGTAAGGAGGCACTCCGTGATACGCGAGCGCCTCCCTAACACAGCTCCAGGGTAGGGTGTTGAAGGCGTTGGCGATGTCCAGAGACACCGCCACCACCACCCCACCCCGCGAGACTACTTCCTCCGCCAGGCGCCTAACGCGCATGATCGCTTCCACGGTGGAGCGCCCCCGGCGGAAACCGAACTGGTTGTCCGCCAGGTCTGGCCCCACGTTCGTGAGATGCTCGACGAGGCGCTCTGCAATAATCCGCTCAAAGAGCTTGCACACCTCGTCGAGCAACACGATCGGCCGGTAACCGGATGGTTGATCCGACGGCCGCCCCGCCTTCCGGATAAGGACCAGTTTCCCCGTCTTCCACGCCTTTGGAAACGGGCCCCTTTCGAGGCATGCGCTAAAGAGCGCCACCACTCGAGGCCCTAGCTCCTCAAGGGCCAGGACCCATGCTCGGCCTGGAATGCCGTTGGGTCCGGGGGCAGTGCTTTTCCGAGCTTTAAGCCGGAGCACTGCTACCCCTAGTTCGCTCTCCCTGACTTCGGGCACATCGCTCTCGCTATTATCAGCGTCAGGCGCCTGAGGCGGAGCCATACGTGGAGGAACATGCTCCTCCGCTCTCGCTGGGAACAGGGAGCCCAGGATCCCCTCCAGCCGCTCTGGCTGGAAGCTCTGGGTCAGTAGGGGCGCCCTTGGGCGGATTTTGCCCCTGACCGCAAGGCAAGGGCGCCCCCATGGGTTCTGCTCCAGAGACTCCAGCAGCTCTTCGCGGGCCCGCCGTTTGGCCTGCTTTATTGCTACCTGGAGGGTCCTCTTGGCCCCCTTGTACGCCTCATATAACTCCACCTCTCGGGCTGCCGCATCGTCTGGGCGGCGACGTTTCCGGCGAAACCTGGTGTACTGGCGGCGAGCGGTCACGCACGCTGCTCGCAGCTGTGCGATCTCCGCTGACCACCAGTACACCTGCTTCTTTGCCGGGCCGGGCTTTACCCTAGGCATCGCCGCATCGCAAATATGCGACATGGCTCTCCTGAGCCATTCCGCCTCTGCGTCGACATCGGCAGGTGAAGGAATCCAGGCCTGCACTATGGATGCCTCCAGGAGAGCCTCCTGATTCAGGCGTCTGAGCGCCCAACGTGAATCCGGGGGATTCGCGATTGGCGGCGGCAGGTTGGGTGGAGGGGAGACGTTGAACCGAATGTACCTATGGTCAGACGACGTCTCCTCCTCCTCCACCACGCGCCAACCCTGGACGCGGCGGGCGAGAGCAGGGGTCGCGAATGCAACATCCACGACCGAACTGAGCCCCCGCCGCTCCCAGGTGGCGACACTCCCCCGGTTGAGGACCTCTAGGCCACGGGTGTTGGCCCAGTCCTCCAGAACTCGCCCCTTGGCATTGGTTTCCCTGAACCCCCGAAAACGGTCGCTACGCCGTCCAGGTCCACCGGGCTTCCGGGGTGGACCCAGTACGGCTCAGCGACCACGACCACATTAATAGACCACTCCACGATGCTCTGGTACAGAAGATCCTGAGCACCGGTGCAGTGGTTTATGTTCACCTGCAGGATGCGGATTGGCGTGTCCATTAATGGACGTCCATCTCCGCATCCCGCCGCGAATGTGGCCGCTCTTGACCGGCACCCCCGCTACCCGCTGCGGACGAACGGGGCTTTGGCCTCGAGGCGGCGCAGGATCGGCTGTCTGCCCGGTGCTCCGCCGCTTTGCCCTCCGCTACGCATTTGAAGCAGCGCGGAGGAGCATCGCAGGTGGTAGCCTGGTGCCCGGGCTGACTACAGCGGAAGCACCGGTCCCCCACGGTGTCTCCCGCTGTGCACTGCACTCCCACATGCCCCACAGCCAGGCACCTAAAGCACCTGGTCTCGCGGAGCTGCAGGAGTTGCACCCGCGCCTTAAGGAAGCCCCCAACGAGGAGGCTCCGTCCGTCCGCAATCTTCTGCGCCGCTGCGACGGGGCAGTTGACGACTGCCGTGCCGTGACCGGTGGGGCTGAACCGGATTTCTCCAGCTCTCACCTGATCACGGGGGCAGCTGCCCGCCTCCACGACGGCGGAGATAATTTCCTCCGTCGTGGCCGCATCATCCAGACCCGAAATGCGCAAACCTGCGCATTTGTTGGGTCAGGTAATGCGGACGGCTTCCGAGTCCAGCGACTCCCTAAGCCTGGCCGCTAGGACATCAGCCTTGGGGCCGCTGGTGGCGCCGGAGACCTCGAGGAGGCGAGCTCCGGTGCGAGTCGTCTTGCACCGGAGTCCACCCTCAATCTCGAGGGCCTTAAGGTCCACAGAGGCTTTCACCTGCCTTAGGACCTGGGCGTACCCCACGCCCTTCTCCACACCCTCCATCGTCACCGTCAGGACGACGGCAGTGGAGCGTGGGGCGCGGAGCCTCTTCGGCGCCTTCGCCGCAGCGGCCTTGGCCGCCTTCTTAGCCGCCTTTTTGGCGGCTTTTTTTGCCCTCTTGGCGGCTCCCACTACCATCCATCCCTCCCCTCTGGAGGAACATTCGGGTGCAGCGGGAGCAGCGGCGGCTGCAGCGGGTGAGGGGGTACCACGCTTTTTGCCCTTCCCCTTCCCATTAGCCTTGGCGGGCGTTGGGTTCGCGGGGACTGCTGTCCCCGTCTTGGGACCGGGACTTCCGCTGGCGGCAGCCACGTAGGATGCGAGCCGCGCCAGTGAAGGACGGTACGCCCGGTCCTCCAGCACGCCAAGGCGCCTCTCGATCGCCGCCAGCAGTTGTGTCATGCTCGGTGCAGATGTCGTCGGCGGCTCTGGCACTTGCTTGTGCGCCGGCTTAGGTGCCGACTTTGCCACCGACTTAGGCGCCTCCCCTGGCGGCACAAGAGCCCTCGGCTGGACCACCGCCGGCGACGCCTGGGCTCTTGGGGCCTTCTGGGCCTCCGGGCAACCCCTGACCATCTGGGTGAGTTGTCTCACCTCCTCCCGGAGGACCCGCTGTTGCGCCAAGGAGTTGGCGAGCTCAGTTTCCAGGCTTGTCACCCGGGCCCTGAGCTTCACCTCCTCCTCGGAGACGCTCCTAGCTAGGAGCTCCTCCAGCGCTGTCTTGGCGACGGCGACGTTTTCCGCCACCGTCTTCTTCTTCCCGGCCACGTTTTTGGCACCCTTGATGGTGTCCTTGATCCGGGCTAGCGCTGCAAGAAGCTCCCTCGCAGCGGGGACGCCTTGGTCCCTGCCACTTGGTAGTGGAGGGACATGCACCGGCGCTCTTCCCGCCGTAGTGGCCAGCACCTTCGCTGGCCGGTCGTCCTCGCTGGAGGAGACCGCCCTCTGTCCGGAGGAGCTTCTGCTCCGGTCTAGAGCGGGTCCTCGCGAGCGAGGCCTCTTGCGACGGAGACCTCCGGTCTCCATTCGGCTGGAAGCTGACTCGCTGTCAGTCCCAGCCGTGGACGCAATCTCCGTGTCCGTTCCCTCTCCAATTGGTAGTGGAGTGGCGGGTCTGGCGAAGACGGCCTTGGTCGACCGCGTACACGACCGCGGCGTCACCTTTTCTACCCCCACCACTACCACTCCGTCGTTTCCGTTGCCATTATACGTGCCTGTGTCGTCGTTTGAAAATCCGTCCGGTTTGTCAACAATTCTTTTAATGTTATTCATGTCATGTCCCACGAGTATGGGGGAAAGGTGGTCCATCCAGGCGGAGCCCCCTGCACCTGGATAAGCCTATATACTATGGAGGTCGGCTGGTATCCATAGGTTTTTACGACTTCGCTGTCGGGTGTTATAGACTTTTCCTTGTCGTGGGCCGGCCAATAAAGGCAAGCCCTCCGGTCAGCAAGATCACAGCGTACCCTTCTGGAGCCACCAGTCAGGTCGTTGCTGATCACCTACCGATTACGGAACGCGAGAGGATGGCTAGTCCTCTCTCACCGGCGGTGGCACAAGTGCCCGTCGGCCCCTGCATTAGCAGTGGGCTGACCCGCCCCTGGATCCCCCAGGATTCCACGGCGGCCTCCGCCACGAACACCATCACTCATCCTGTCTCCTCTGAAAGCAGAGGAGTATGGAGAGCGATGTGTTCCCGCCACGTCGGGTATTGGCCAACGATCAGTGCCAACCCCATTAAGGGGGAAACCATTGACCGCTGCCCAGGGTGTACCGGCCGCTCCGATTCCGTTCCCCCTAGACTGCAGCGGGATCGGAATCGGAATGACACTCGAAGAGGTTACCCGACACACACCCCATGGACAAAGTACTGGTTTTCCTTTCAGGGTTGGGAGGACAAACTACAGTCACTCCCGGAAAAGCCAACATACAACCTCAGGCTACAAAGTACAAATTTTGGACGTAACTAGGAAATCACTATGATGATAATGATAATAGGTCCAAAAGATACCTAGGTGTTTTACGTTTTTATTTTTCAAATTTATCGATAATGTTGTCGGATAGTTCTAACACTGCATCCTCTGTGGGGATACACCTGAAGCCAAATTAGTGTGTAGCTAAATTTTAAAATTTAGAAAGGTATTCATTTAACTTGGAATTTATAACTTATTCGAGGATTTAGGAAATTGTCGAGAGTAAATAGATCCAAAATTTGAGAAACTGTCTCTGGCTCCCGACTTATGGATTGGGTGAACAACTGCGGTTTTTAGTGTCAGGAAAATGCCCTTAGAAAAGCACAAGTTAAAAATATAAACATCAATTGGAATTATAGAATGTCTAGTAGCCTTCACAACAGCAGAAGCTATACAGTCGAATCCAGCTTTTCAAGCTCTGAATCATCTACGTCATAAATTGCCATAGATTTGAGTAGGGTATGTCTTACAGAGTTTGGTACTACTAGGTTTTGCACATCACTCTATATATTTTTATGGAATGTGCTGTTCAATCTTGGTCACTAGATTTTTACCCACATCAGTTGTTTACCTTGTCCACAGACCCGAAAGGCTCAGGAAGATCGAAAAATCGTGTATTCGCAACTTTAAAGATGTCAATACCAAAATTACAATAGCGGCGGATTGCTAACTTGTATGACTCGGCGATAGCCCAGTTCTCCGACAGTCGTTTCTCCGTTGGACTGATCACCGACAGGACGTTTCGATTTTGAGAGATTAGGTTAGGTTAGAACTGTGACCCCAACAGAGCGCGCCCCGGCGAAGCGCCGGAACCACTATTCCGGAAAGTTCGATTTCGATTTTCTTTTTCACTATTTAACTACAAAACCACCAAACCTTTCAAAACGTATCATCCTTAAAGATTTAGTCATAACTTGTGACAAACCATGCCTAAATAATGTTTGTCGACGAATTCTTATTTGGTGAACGATTCTGTTGTCGATTCACTTATGAATTAATCGTTCTGTCGGCGAAACGTTCGTAGTAGAAAGGTTCTGTCGGTGAACAACTCATAATCGAAACGTTCTGTCGGCGGCTCATTCGGCAGAGAAACGTCTGTCGGAGGTATGTTTCAGAATCGTATGACTCGCGGTCTGTGGGTTTTTTAATACATTCTGTACAATTCATCACGGTGCCGAATACACCTCAGCAGAACCAGTAGCACGGTTTAATAATGCGTTTTCTGCTACGACTTAGTGAAGTGTAAGAGCTAGATTTAATTGCTGTGAACATGATGAATACATATTGTATACCTACATACAAATAAAGATACATACTTTCATGGATAGTGCGTTTACTGTCATATGGAGAAGTGCGGTAGGAAGATATTGGGTAATCTTTATGTTTTGCTATACATTTTCTATGGATCCTAGCCATGCCAAATGTTAAGTTGGTTTGTATGCACTTCTAAAACTTAAAAAGTTCTGCATTACTCGAGCTCAAATTTTGATGTGGCGCCTCACAGATGGTTTTTATCTACTCTCAAAAGGAAAAAACGGAACCCTTATAGGATCACTTCGTTGTCCGTCCGTCCGTCCGTCTGTCAAGACCGTTTTTCTCAGGAACGCGTGGAGGTATCAAACTGAAATTTATATCTAATACTCAGGTCTACTGTCCCTTGGAGCTGTGAAAAAAATCAAACTTTTAAGCCAAAGCAATCAAAAGATACAGCCGTTTATGCCGCAAATTTCCGCAAAAATTTGAAAATCGCACGGGAATCAAAATCTATAGGGTACTTCCCGTGAACTTAGAATCATGAAATTTGGTACAAAGTAACGTCTTATAGTACAAATAAAGGAAAAGTTGCGAAAACCGTAAATTTTTAGGTACACCATATAATAAAAAATATTTTTGAATATTTTAAAGTTACTACTTCTTTTCTCATGAACGCGTAGAGGTATTAAATTGAAATTAATATCAAATACTCAGGTCTATAATACACATACACATACATATACATATGTATGTGTGGCTGCACTGACCACACTCGCAGCCCGACCGTCGCTTCGGCCTGTGTCCATTGCAATACATCAATGTGCATTCTGCAACCAGTTCTGCAACAAGGCTATATGCCATTCCTAGGGAACCGTAACCAGTAATATTTTATACAAATGTGCTGAAAATTAGTATAACCTACCACATTTTTCTTCCAATAGTTGTTTAGCGAGGACAACCTGTGACTCAGCACATCCATCTTCTGCAAGCTGGTTACGCAATCTTCTCAGAGATCCTTGTGGTCCATCTGGAGCAAGAGAAATCTTAGAAAGTATACTATAACATACATACAACAGAGCCGTTTCCAAGATTCTGGTTATATATACATAATATATAACCAGAATTTTGGAAACGGCTCTGACGGTTTTCATCAACTTTATTATACAGCTGGTTCCGGGGGCGATAAATCAATCTAGCTAGGTTTCATTTTTAGAAAATTTGGAAGAAAAAGCAAGCATAGCTCGGTCACCCAGATATTTGTTTATTAAGTGCAATGTCAATAATTGGCACTTTGAGTTTTAATATTAGAAAAGTAACAAACTAAAACATGTACAACAAAGACATTAGAGATTTTAAGAAGAATATTAGGCAGAGATTAGACAGTCAATTAGAAGATTGCGATATATTCACAACATTCTCAATAATATCACAACCTTCACAATCCTGTCAATTTATATTGATATTTGATTTGCAAACATGATTTGTATTTTGGATCGTAATATTTTTATTGTATGTCTAATTCTTGCCTTATAAGTGGGAATAAGTTTTAAAAAAAACCACCGTAATACTTGTGTGAATATATCTCTGAGATGAATTGAGGCACATCCTACTACTGGCAAAGTACATGTTGGCAGTTATCACACTATTAAAGTTATATTACAATTATTATAATATAAAAAATAGTTACTTTAACATTATTTTTAAAGAGTAAAGAAGTGACAATTAATTTTAAATCTAAGCTAAATTAAGTCCATCTCTTTGCTCAGTCTGTACCGCACTGTGGACATGGCGATAAACTTTCATTAGTGTTACCTTGTAACCTAGATAAATTAATTAATTTCACTTTTACTTTACTTTTTACTATTTCCAAAACAAACAAATTTGCAATCTAAAATTGTTAGCTATGTATACTGGTTTTTATGGTACTTATGAATAAAATTGAGTCTGTCCTGAAACGATTGTAGGCGAAATATTTTTCAGCAAACGTACGTAATAATTATGGCTACTTATCAAGGTCAAACAAATCGATTACAAAACACATGAAACTTGTTACATGATAAGAACAGAATAAGATCTCATAATAGTTTATGTACCTTTGGACATAAGGTACTTTTACCTCAGCAAAGTAAATAATCTAAAACCTCGTACTTACCATGTAAATTCCAACGTTTTCGACCGACTGGCATAACTTTTATAATAATCTAGAATAGTATTTTTTACATAAGCTTTGACTTTTAGATAATAAATTGATAAGAAAATAAAAAGATGACCACCAGGAAACCTGTTATATTTTGTTTTGGTTATTATCTACACGATTCGCGAATTTGGTGCTAATTTACAAATATGTCAATGTCAACATAGTTATGACAACATACATTAAAATCTGCACATCGAAACGTATTAAAGTTTCTTCAACTTTCCATTTTTTAATAACTAAAAAATAACAATTACAATAAATTCTAACTTTGTAACTTTCCACCTGCCTAAAATGATGATACAAAAAGCACAATAATGCTGACAGCCAGAACTACGAACGAACGTGCTTAAAAAGAAAGTTAATAACTCTATTGAGAATGCACCCACGTAGAATCCACCCACTATAATAAATAGCTACCGTTCTCCCAAAATAGACTCTTTGTACACAAGAGACTTCCTGTGCTTCTAAACATTTTAAAATATTGGAAAGCGACAGTATATTTATGGCTAAGAATAAGTTTGATGAAAATAAAGTCTCCTTTTTTTATCCGGTCTTACACACCCACCAACCAATATATCTTCTGATGGATTAACCAAACGCAACGTCAGATTTCAAAACTTTTGCTTTGCTTGGCGCTCATTTAGTAATTTTAGTCGATTTCCCTATTATAGTTTAAAGATCGATATATCTAAAATAATAAATTATATCTAAAATAAGGATTTGACCTGTGTCAAATCCATATTTCATATAATCCATATAAATTAAAAATATAAAAGAGGTTTATTTGAAATTTTGACCTGTGTGGGGATGAAATAGGGGATAATAATTCAATTAAATTTTTAAGCATTTTGTATGCTTACTTTTTTCTGAAGATTTAGATCGGAAAAAGAGAACATTAAATCTTTAGGGGATAATAGTTCGTTGCTCGCGATAACCGACATTCTACGCGGGCGGAGCCCCTTTTTTTTTTTTTTTTTCGTGCGGAAATCCCTTCGGATACCCCCCCGCCGGCCAGTGGGCGTGGTTATGTCGTGTTTCGACTAAAACCGCACAGTGTCCTCCCCAAGTGTCCGTTGGCCGGGCACCCCGGGTAAGCCCTCGAAAAGATAACCCCAGGGTTGCCGGCGGACTTTGGCCACCATCGCGGCCTCGCCTGGTGGGGTCGGGTTTTATCCCGCTTCGGTGAGTTGGCAGGTCGGGCGGAGCCCCTGGCGATAGCTAGACGATTATAAATCGCCAAATTTTTTATTGCGTTTTATTCATAGACAGATAATAATCATCTATGGTTCTGTCTACGGGCAAAATTAGAATAACAAATATTTAATCTGTGGGTGGAGCATGGCACGATCCTAGGCACGAACATATATAAGATAAAGTAAGTTATTGTCCCAAAATTCCAGCCAGACCACACTGAAGACTCAAGAAAGACATAATCGTTTAACACGTCTCAATATTGTATTATCACCTGCTGCTGCCACTGTACCTGTACTACTGAGCCACTGCCAAAAATCTTCAAAACCAAATTGACAGAACTACGGGCTGTCTCTTTTTTGTATTATTTCCTCTTTGAGGACACTATTGAAACTTTGCTATCACTGAACGTCGTGTCGTGAATATTAATATTTAATCAATGAAAAGCTGAACGTCATTACTTTAAAATGTTGACTCCACGTTTTAAGTTATCCCAGGATGACAATTACGTGTATATAAACGTCCATGCTCCCTATACAAATCTTGGAGACACTGAGATAGATGTAGAAGATGAAAATTTTCTATTCGTTTCAAGCCCTTACTTTTTGCGACTACGACTACCGGGCAAGATCGTCGACAATGACAGATCAAAAGGTTCATACATTTGTGACTCGGGAGATTTCAATTTAACTTTCGATAAACAGATACCAGGGGAACATTTTGAGAACTTAGACATGATAACTAGCTTGCTAGCCCCAAGAGACATACCAGATCTAAATCCGAATCTTGTTGAAATGCTGGAAGAGGAAGAAATCACATTAGACCCAGAAAATGATCATGAAGAGAGCAAAAAGCACAGTTATGGTTTCGCTAATAAAATTACCACTGAGTTTAGTAACATAGGCAATGAATTCCCTCAAATTTTTGAATTGAGAGTCCCTGAGAATGTATCCATAGAAGACCGCCAACCAATGCGAATTAAACATGAAACTGACAAATTTTCTTCAGACCACTACTTAGCAGATTATTATGATACAGAATTGTTGGAACCATATTTGAAGGAGAATGTTACCCCAAATTGTCAAGGACTTAGTAATGAGATAGATTTTTCTGATGATGAGGTGGGTATGCTGAAAGAATTACCAAACAAACACTTTTTGTTGACTACATTGCAGTACAAGCAGGTCTTGTATGGGTTAGTTGATATATTATATGGATATTGCTATGACAAGAGAACAACCTTGAATGAAAGCACAGTGGAATCCAGCTGGACTATAAATAAGCTGTCTTCAACGCTTAGTTGGTTCTGCACATTTAAAGATGTACGTCAAGTCCTGATTGCATGTTATAGACGTGCATTGATATACCCGATATTTAGAAATTTCAATCTATGTGATAAAGTGAAAATTGATTTAGTCAAATTATTCCGTAGAGGCAAGAAATCAGTGATTAAAGCTGTGATTGAAATTCATCAGATGTTTAACACTAGTAATGATGCAAGATATATTCTAAACCAGTTGTATATCAAAGATTATTTAGTATTCCTACAAAAATGTAGGTCTGAGGAATTAGATGAGTTGTGTAACAATATAGCTAACATTGAAATTTCAAAAAGTGATTTAGGCTTAGAATTACTAGAATTGGAGCAAGCTGCAGAAATGGTGAAGCAAGATGAAATGGCAATCATGCAAAATGAGATGGCTGTCCAAATGGCTTCTATGTCATTACTACCTGGCTTACAGAAAACTGAAGTGTTATATTTTGATGATGACAGTGACAATGAATCAGATTCATCATCAGATAGCAGCGATTCTTCAGATGATTCTTCTGATGAACTTGATTCTGATGATGACCCATCCTGACATCTATAAACTCTTAGGATATCTATTACAAAAGCCTGTGAATGATCTGTAATGAAGACTGATATGTTATAAGTAAAAAGTATGGTGATTAGTGAACTTTTCTCTGGAAGAATTTAGTTCAACTCTACCATCCTCAAGCTAAAAGACGAATAAGTGATATCTGCTCAATTTAAACAATAAATTGTATATATATCAATAGCAACTTACTCATATACATGTAAATGCTCATAAAAATATCCATCATCTGATATATTACAAACTACAATAATTCAAGCTTTGTGGGTGGATCGTCCGTCCAGCATCCGGTGTCCCCAATTGAAAACTACAATAATTTAACAGGAATTAACGTGATCATGCATAGGTATATACATACATACGTCAGGCAATCCAAAGGTATGTATATACGTATACATGATCGCATTGATTCCCTTTAAATTATTGTAAATCATGGAATGCAAAAATTTATAAATTAGTATGACAAACTAATTGCAGATTTATAGAGAATACTAGCATAGGTTTTAAAACATGCCCTCATTTTTCAGCTCTAGCTCGAAATTTTCTTTTTCACTTGGCCACTTTATAGCTTGAGGATGGCAGAACTATACACTAAACCTGCACCTAATATTATAAAGTAAGATACAATATAGATATAATCATTATAGCTGCTATTGGTGTAAGCATAATTTGATAATTCAAAGGAGGAACCCAGGTCTCAGTCAGTCTTAATCCAAACAATAATATTAATCATATGTTAAGGTGGGCAATGTACAGGTCTCTAATACAGTCTTTTTAAGTGGCGTGCTGTAGTTCCCTTTAAAATTATTTTTTAATGCCCTGAAGCTTTTACAAGTGCATTTGACCCTTCTCTGCACCTCTTTTTCATTGCTGTCCTTACTAAATGATATTGGTTTGCCAAGGTACTCATGAACATAATCAATTTGGTCGTTATTGTCGAGTTGTATTGGTTTCTGTCTGCCATTTGTCATCACTGCAGTTTTACTCAGAATCATCTGTAATCCAACCTTGTTACTTTTAGTGTTAAGAGTATTTAACATCCCTTGTATATATAAAGCAGTCTTGGAGAAGATAACAATGTCGTCCGCAAATCGGAGGTGACTTAGATGTTTATTGATTACCTAAATGCCTTTTTTCTTCCAATTGATATTTTAGAATATATCCTCTAGCAATAATTTCGGAGACAGAGGATGGCTTTGCCGGACTCCTCTTTGTATTGAACATTTTTCTCATTTGGTTTCAGCTTTATTGTACTTGAACTATTACTATGGATGTTTTTCGGAATGTATATATATAGTTTCCTCTATGTTGCATGATTCTAGTGCTTTCCATATGGCAGGGTGAGAGATGCTGTCAAATACTTTTGAATATTCTATATAACCAATAGACAGGGTTTGGTTGTATTCTTTGTATTTTTCAATAACTTGTTCCAAGGTGTGTATGTGTTCAAAAAGAAACATAGCCGAAAGTGGACATAGCTATCACCCGGTCCCGTACGTAGTTTCGAATGACGTTGCAGCGATAGGTCATTGTGGCGAAAAACTTTTAGCGTGGTACGCTGGAGCGAAAAGTCATTGAAGCGAATTCCACCAGGGCGAATGACACCGCAGCGACAAACAAACATTTTACTATACAGTGTAATAGGGTGCGCCAAAGTTCACCTAGTTAAATACATGTTTTCATTCTCGCTGCGGTCATTCAGCCAAGTTCCAGAAACGAATCGGTCATATTTATAGTTCTTATTATTATTATTATTATTATTGGGGAACAGGCCAGCAGTTGAAACAACTGATATCAGCCTGCATCTCGTTGTTCACTACACTGTTTTCACCAATTACTCAATGTTTTTGTTGATTTATGTGTTTGTCCAGTCTATTTTTGAATTGATTAATATTTTCTGCTGTCACAATACTTTCAGGCAGCCTATTCCATGCGTTGACCGCTCTATTGCTCAAGAAGTTCTTGTGTGGATTTGTATTCCAGTCAATGTTCCAAAGGCCTTCCGTATGAGGTATACCATGGTATTAGCTTTTTTGACAATATTCGTGATATGGTCTTCCCATTTCAGGTTCTCCGAGATCTTAACTCCCAGATCCATCTGTGTTTTGACTTCGGCTAGCTGAGTGTCGCCAAGTTTGTAAGTTAGCCTGGGGTTCCGATTTCCGATGTGCAGTACCGTACATTTTGTGTGATTCAAATTTATAAGCCAGTCTTTGGACCACTTCATGATTTTGTCTAAGTCTGCTTGGAGACGATCATAGTCTAAAAGGGGGTTTGCAAAGACCTTTGTGTCATCGGCAAACATGCTGACTTTGCAATCAAGACATTGACACAGATCGAAGGTGAAGATAATATAAAGCACCGGGCCGTGGGCAAAGCCTTGCGGCACACCACTATGGATATCTCGCTGTTCGGACAGTGTGTCACCCACTCTCACACGGAAGGTTCTTTTGCGAAGGAAAGCATCTATCCAGTCTAGCAATTTGCCACGTATCTATGCCAATAAATTCGAGCTTTTGCAACAGTCTGCTTATGGGGACTTTATCAAAAGCTTTTTCGTAGTCCAGGTAAACTACGTCGACAGGGGCTCGTTCATCAAAGCTCTTGGTCCAGGTAGCCAGGCACGACAGCAGGTTTGACACAGTGGAGCGGCGTGGACAGAAGCCATGTTGACAGTCGCTTATTATTTGATGTAGGCGCAGATGTTCTCTTATGTGTTTGACTACAACTTTTTCCATGGCCTTACATATAACGCTGGTCAAACTGATCGGTCTGTAGTTGACTGGTGCTAGTCTGTCTCCTTTTTTGAAGATAGGGGTCACAGTAGCTGTTTTCCAAACGTCTGGTAATTTTCCAGTGTTGTACGAGGTTTTCATTATATCCGCCAGCACATTCGCAACATTACATTTTTGAAGGAGTACTACTGGAATTTCGTCGGAGCCAGGAGAAGAGTCTGATTTCATTTCCTTTAGGGCGTGCTGTACCTTGCCACTGGTAAACTCCAGGTCTGGAATAGATTCATCAATTCTCAGGCTTGGTTCTATAACAGGAAGAGGACCAGGAGGTTCTTGTTGGTAGACGCTGACAAACTGGTCAGCAAACGCTTCTGCTATTTCCTTGGAGCTCGTAACAGTCTGTCCTTGTTGGTTTCGTAGCACAGTTGGTATGCTTACCTTCGATGTGATTTGCTGTCGGATATAAGAATAGAATCTCTTTGGTCCAGCTTGAAGAAGAGTCATCTCGTAGGAACTTCTTTGAGAGCGTCTTAGGATTGTTAGTTTGTTGTTCACCTTTCTGTATTTGTCATGGATACTTTCTAAGCCAGTCACAATGTACCTGTTCCAAAGCACATGCTTTTCTTTGATCATTTTGAGCATATCATTGTTTACCCATGGTTTGTTGGTAGCATTTTGTAGCACCTTGGTCAGGGGCACATGCTGGCCTATTGCATTTCTTAGTACACTTAAAAAGTTATTTGTTTGTACATTCACATCCATTGATTGTAGTGTTGGGCCAGGTAAGGTGTCTAGTAGCATATCATTAATTTTCTCAAAGTCAGCTCTGTGATAATTTCTCCTCAGAGTGGGTTTAGTCTGTGTATTGTTTGTTTTCTCAAATTGTATAGTGATGGTTAAGCAGGTATGGTCGCTTTTCCCAATCGGGGCAGAGTGTTCGAGCTGTGCCACAAGTGAGTCATCATTGGTTTAGGTTAGGTTAGAATTGTGACCACACAACGCACGAGCCGAGCGAGCGAAGCGAGCGTGCCGCGGTAGCGGCCGGCGAAGTGACAGAAACGAATCGAAAACGAAAAAGGTCATGAACATAACCGTAAATCAGTCGTACTGTATAGTACAATGTTTGTTTGTCGCTGCGGTGTCATTCGCCCTGGTGGAATTCGCTTCAATGACTTTTCGCTCCAGCGTACCACGCTAAAAGTTTTTCGCCACAATGACCTATCGCTGCAACGTCATTCGAAACTACGTACGGGACCCGCTATCACCTGGCGGGGCAATAAAGAACAAGATTGATTTCAGTCTTAGCAGTATTCCAAAATACATAGCCAATGTGGAAGTGTTAAATAAAATAAAGTATGTCTTTGATCATAGACTATTGAGAGCATCAGTAAAACTAAACTAAATAGAACATCCTTCATATTAACACTAAGAGCATCTAAAAGGGAAACTGAAAGGAGAAAATATAAAGAATAGCTAGAAGCAAAGAAAAGCACAGGTTGAGAATTTAGACAACATGCAGGATGCACAGAACTATTACGATGTACTTAAAAACTACGATTATTGTAAACAGAGAATAAAAACAATGAAAATAAGAAACATAAGTTATTCAAGAAAAGCACTATAGACCTGATAAACAGACGAACTGAACTAGTAACATGCAAGAATAATACAAACGAAATATGTAAAGAATGAAATAAAATTTATTTAAGTACAACAAAAAAACAAAGCTATTAAGATGGACTACAATCAATAGAGAAGAAATATCATATCATGGAACCTAACCAAATACAGAAACGTAAAAAGGGCTAACATATAATTAAATACACACAACAACTGGTTGCAAACATTGTAACAAGGACACGACAGTATGAAAATAAGACAACAAGTACTAAAATGTGCTACAGCATTCTTTAAATAGCTATACACAGCTTTGCCTGAGGACTCGCACCAAGAGGAAACAATATGTATGGAGAGTTAATCCACTATTAGACATATATAAAAACATCCTTATTTCACCCTGATTACCCCTATGTAAATTTGTGTTTTAGGTGCCCACTAAGTGCTTCTAAAATATATTCTCAAAATAAAAAATGTGAACCCCCAATCTCTAGGATATTTGACATTGGCAAAATTGCGGCGATTCTGCTACAGAAGCCATTAAGAAGATGGTGGAGTAACACATACCAAGAAATGATGCAGGATTTAACTGATTTGGTCATTGCTGATAGTTATTAAAATGTATCTTTAGAAACCTTGCTAAGTGCTCTAATTATTGTCTAGTTTCCAATTCTGTATCATCATCAAGTCCATGTTAAATGGGAATCTGGTTTCTCCTTTGATTGGATATGTTTCTCTTTATATTTTCGGACATTAAATATAAAATTGTTTATTTATCTCAAACTAATGATTACATTATATTCTGCACAGTGCTGCCTTTTTCTGTCTACTTTTTAAGAATTAAGAAGTTTTTGATACTAGCCTAATTTACAAAAATAAAAGATAATACATAATTGTAAAATCTAAGTATATTATTTCTGTATACCATGGAAAATATTTACTTACTTTCAAACATTTTGATTTTAATGTTGGTTACTAGTACACTGCCTTTTTTTTCGTGCGGAAATCCCCTCGTATACCCCCCGCAGGCCAGAGGGGGTGGTTATGTCGGGCTTGTACCAACTAAAACCGCACGCCGTCTCGGGTCTTCAGACGCCGGGGTGTAAGATTGCCCAAAGAGCATATCCCTCGCACCCCGACTGACCCTGGGCCATCTCCGGTTTCGAGATGGCCCCCTTCCGGTTTCGCAACCACGGTGTGCCCGTCTTGCCCCGGTTTGGGGGAGGGGCGCTAGTCGCCCCGCGGTCCCGGCCTGCTTCTGCTGGGGTGACAGGCAGCCTCACCTGCCACCCCCAGGCCTGCGCTCATGGAGGACAGCGGTCGTAAAGTGAGCTCCGGCGCGTGAGGCGCCTGCGACGCGCAGCGAGCATGTTGCGGGCTCGGCGGGCCGGGAGAGTTCTAAATCTCTCCCGGGCGCGCTCCGCCATCTCCTTCGCGAGCATTACATGCTTGCAGAAGGAGGTGGCGGCGGCCTACGCTTTCGCACTCCGCACCGTGCTGCAATCATGCTGGCGAGCGAGAGGACTCCCACCCCGATGGCTGCCACGTGGTCACGCCTCGGTGCCTCCCACGCCGGGCAGTCCGCCAGCGTGTGCAACCCTGAGTCTTCGCTCGCGTGGCAGTTTTACCGATACTAGGCGTACCGTGAAACGTACATCCGCAATTGCGGACCGAAATTTCGGGCAATCGGAACCATGAAAGGCACTTATCCGACAATCAGGCCCGAAGACGGCAAGCGACAGTTCATTCGGCCTGAAGCCTACCATGAAACGACCCAAAACCACAAAATTTAGACAGCCTAAGAATAAATTAAACAAGTTGAATTCCTGAGACGAGCTCAGCCGAATACAAGGGATTTTCGATTTAGCGATTTTTTGCGTTTTTTTTTATCTTGTAATGGTTCACCCCAGCACGAATCTATTACCGAAAACAGCAACTCGATAGCTCATCTCCTTCATACCCAAAACCGTGACAGAAAATTGGCAACGACGACGACGTCGACGACAACTCGATAGCAATAGGGCTTTTCTAAAGAAAATCCCTAAAAACGATACTATACGACTTATTTCAAAAGGTCGAAAGGTGATCATAACCCAATACAAAGGAATATATTTTTGAATATGTTGGTTTACATATTTTTTAATAGAAATATAGTGTAAACGAAAACCTTGAATATCACTTTACGGTCCCTACTGAAATAATGAAATCCGAAGTAACTTGTTGCGTGCGGGCCCGCAATTGCGGACGTAGGTACGTTTCATGGTATCAAAGCGAATTAAATTGCATTACCACATTTACTCAATGAATTTCATTAAGTAAAAAGAGAGAACTCTGTTTAGTTGAATATTAATTTTTTCTCTAGTGAATTCCAGTCTGAAATTAATTTGAAACTGATTTTCTCAATAAAGTAAAATGTGATAATGCGTTTGGTTTACTTTAAATTGATCTCGTTCTTATCATTGGTGAAATTCGCTGTCGAGATTTATAAACACTTACAGTATTTTGCAGTCTAGGCAGAATCCTTGAAATCCTTGGATACCTATATAATGAACGCTTTATTATAATTTGTACCTATGTATTATTATCTTTTAATTAAATATTATTGCAAAATTCATATCTTTATTTTTTTTTCATTTTTAGTTCTAGATTCTTAAGTACCTTTTTTTTTTTATTTTTTTTTTTTATCGTGCGGAAATCCCTTCGGATACCCCCCCGCCGGCCAGCGGGGGCGGTTATGTCGGGCTTGCACCGACTAAAACCGTACGCCGTCTCGGGTCTTCAGACGCCGGGGTGTAAGGTTACTCATAGAGCATATCCCTCGCACCCCGGCTGACCCTGGGCCATCTCACCACTAACAGCATCGCTCATCCTGTCTCCTCTGAAAGCAGAGGAGTACGGAGAGCGATGTGTTCCCGCCACGTTGGGTATTGGCCGACGATCAATGCCAACCCTATGAAGGGGTGAAGGGGAAGCCATTGACCGCCGCCCAGGGTGTACCGGCCGCTCCGATTCCGCTCCCCCCGGACTGCAGCGGGATCGGAATCGGAGCGACACTCGAGGAGGTTACCCAACACACATTCTTAAGTACCTAGGTAATATGAGTTAAATAGACTGAACATTGGGTATGTGATTTTTTTTCTAGTTGAAATTCTAGGAGATCATGAGATACTAAAATACATACATTGTTCGATGTAATAATATCCATCAAACACGTTTTGCTGATCTAGCAACCTAACACGGCCGCGCCGCATTTGCCGCGGCCTCAGTGCATATTCCGACAGCAAACCGAGTGCACTCATTCCATCCTTTTAGCATACCTAGCATAGCTATTTATAGTTTTCACTGTAATAGCAATAAACACCGTTAAAGTCTTTCAAGTGTTTAACTTTAATCCCATAGCAACCAAACAGGAACCACTTAAGTCGCGCCCCTTACATTTGGTCCTTCGACGGTTTAATAAGGACTTCGCGGTCGGTATTTAGTTTTTCGGGACTAACGCCTAGTGAAGTGAACTTGTACAGTATCAGTGACACTTTGGATTGCAGTGATCGTCAGCTTAGCAGTGACTGTAGTGGTAACCATAGCAGCTTGACTTTAGCGGTGACTTTAACCACAGGGAGTTGGGTGTTGGTGCTCAATTTCTCTTTGCAAAACCAGCGGATCTCTGACTTGGGGAGCAACCCTCGTCGAGCCAGCAGCAGTGAGTGTACAGCTCACATTAGCAAGCACTGATTTGGGGAGCAACCCTCCTCAGTGTAGCAGCAACAAAGACGTTTTGCAAGTAAGATCGTTCCATTTTACTTTAGGTGTTCACCAGCAAGATGGAGAGTCTGTATTTTATTCAAACTGAGATTGCAGAGGGCATTAAGAAACTCCTCATCAATTTTAAAAAGGATAGCGTAGAGCGTAAAACTCTTGATTACTGTAAGCGTAAGCTCGAGTTACTTGAGAAGTATTGGGAGGACTTTCAAGTAAATCATGAAAAGATTCTTCCTTTCGAAAAAACGAACCATATGTATTTTATCAACTCGGAGCTTGAGCATACGGAAGAACTTTACTTGGCAGCAAAAGGACTTATTAGTCAGCGTCAAGACGAGTTAATTCAGCGAGGTCAGCAGTCAGCGGATCCTCATCTAGCACAGCAATATGCGGCCGGACCTTCAGCCAGTCAACCGGGATGGTCAGCAACAGCAGCAACAACTCCAACCTTCGAGTCAAAAGGATCCAACAGCAAACTTGACGATATGCTTCATAAGCAGTCGGTCAATATTAAAGCGTTTCTTAGAGCAATCCAGAACATTGACATTGAAGCAATGGTCGACAAATGGGAGTTCGAGGACGCCCTTCGAATTCTTCAAAATCGTTGGACCACTATTGATAACCTTCATTGGGATATCGTTGGCGAATCAGGGGAGGAGCTAACAAGAGATTATGAGTCTCACTTCAGCAAGCACGAGCAAACTTTCAACAGATTGAAGAAAGCTATAAACTCCAAGATGTGGTCAACGTCCTATCGGGAAAAATCTACTCCTCAAATGGAGATTCCTGTGTTTTCAGGCAATCACCAGCAGTGGATGTCTTTCAAGGATTTATTTAGTGAAGCGATCCATAAAAACACAGCATTATCAAACGCTCAAAAGATGCAATTTCTTAAAAGCAAGGTGAAAGGTGAAGCAGAGCGTTTGATTCAGCACCTACCGATAAGCACCGACAATTATATTGTCTGTTGGGAGATTTTAAATCATCGATACGACAATAAAAAGCTTATATTTACATCGTACGTAAATGTTTTCTTGAATTTTACTGCGATTCAACAGCAAACGTTTGGAGCTATTAAAAAATTGCATGACGTCACGTTGGAGAGTCTTCACGCCATCAAAAACTTAGGTGTGGATATTAGCACGTGGGACCCTCTACTAGTGCATATCTTGTCACAAAAGCTGGATGGGGAATCTTATACCGAGTACATAGAGTCGTTAAAGAACGCTAGGGAGCTACCAGTGCTTCAAGACTTCTTAGATTTTCTCGAAAATAAGTTCACTAGCCTAGAAACATCTCGTCGACGACAGGATACCATGCAAAAATCGTCATCGCATCAGCAATCCGGTTCTTCAATCAATCGGAAAAATAACAATAATCAGAAATCAAATGACAATATTTCCAAGCATTCGAAACCTATTGCGAAAGCCATGCACGTGCAGGAAATTAAGTGTCCGATTTGTTCTGCTGAGCATAACTTACACCAATGCGAAAAATTTCTGCATATGTCGAACGATATGAAACTTAAAACCCTCAAACAACATAATTGTTGCATTAATTGCATTTATAATCACAATGGAAAAAAATGCTTTTCGAAGAAACGATGTTTCAAATGTTCTCAAAGGCATCATACCTTATTACATGACTTTTTTTCGGGTAACCAGCAAAACGCGACTGATGAAAACCAGGATGCAAATTTAAACCGAAGTAACGGCAATGGAGTACATACATCTCAGCAAGATGCCACCGAGATTCTTTTAGCTACCGCTTTAGTGAGGGTGACAGCAGCAGACGATACTCAGCTTATCTTAAGAGCTCTTATCGACCAAGGTTCACAAATATCATTGATTTCCGAAAGGGCAGCTCAACAGTTATGTTTAAAACGTAAGCAATGTGACGGAGTTATTTTCGGAATCGGCGAAAGAGAAACTAACTGTACGGGCAAGTTAAACATTACCTGTCAATCGATGTATAGCAGCTTTAAATTCCATACTGATGTTTTGATTATGAAAAATTTAATAAAAAATCTGCCAAATCGATCGTTCGAAAAGCCTTCGTGGTCGAATTTGGAGCATATTAATTTAGCAGATCCCGAGTACTATACAAGTCGTCCAGTTGACTTGTTGCTCGGGGCAGACGCCTATGCTCTTATCATGTTAAATGGTTTGATAAGGAGCCCTGAGTCGTCTTCGCTTCTAGCTCAGCAAACCCAGCTAGGATGGCTAATATGTGGAACCGTAAAGTCACAGTTTCATTGTAACGTCATCTTAAATAATACAGCGGATATTCATCAATTTTGGAAAATTGAAGATATTCACGAGCAAAATGAGATGTCAGCAGAAGATCAACAATGTGTCGAGTATTACCTTTCAACGACGAAACGTCTGGAAAGTGGTCGTTATGAAGTTAGGGTACCGATAAAGCAGCAAGCTAGTGAAAAGCTAGGATCATCAAAGGAGATGGCATTAGCGCAATTTAGAAATCTAGAGAAAAGGTTTAGCAAGCAAGAATATTTAGCAAGGCAATATAAGCAATTTCTAAGCGAATATGAAGGGTTGGGGCATATGAAGCCAGCAACTAGTAACAGCAATGGAATAGAATGTTACTTACCTCACCATGGGGTACAGCGAGCAGAGTCCTCCACAACGAAGTTACGTGTCGTGTTTAATGCGTCCGCAAAGACTTCCTCGGGATTTAGTCTCAACGATGTCATGTATACAGGGCCTAACTTGCAACAAGACCTGCAGACACTGTTACTCAAGTGGAGACAATATCAATACGTATTCACTGCTGATATTGAAAAAATGTATCGGCAGATATTGGTAAACGAATCAGATCAAAAATTACAGCAAATATTTTGGCGAGCTCAAGCAGATGTACCTATTAGAGCATATCAACTAACTACGGTTACATACGGCATGAACTCTGCGCCCTTTTTGGCGATGATGACCCTTCGAAAACTAGCGTCCGACGAGCAGCATAACTTTCCTACAGCAGCAAAAATATTACAAGAAAATTTCTATATGGATGATTTAGCATCGGGGGCCCATACTATAGACGAAGGTAAAAGCAGCATAGCAGAATTAAATTCATGCCTAAGCAGCGGCGGATTTTTGTTGAGAAAGTGGTCAGCAAATGACAAGAAGCTATTGGAAAATATAAATTTATCTCAGCAGAATAATCAAACGCCATCGTTTATTTTTAGAACTGAGAATACAGCTAAAACTTTAGGATTGAGATGGGATCCAATCACAGATGAATTCACTTTCCAATACACATCATCAGCAGATACTACAAAGCTAACAAAACGATTGCTTCTTTCCGAAATATCTAGGTTATTTGACCCCTTAGGTTGGCTAGCACCGCTAACTACAAAATTCAAACTATTATTTCAAAAGGTTTGGTTAGATGAAATTCAATGGAGCGATGAAGTTTCAGTTGAGATTAAAAATGAGTGGATAAAATTAACCGAAGATATGGGACGTATTAGCGAATTTAAAGTTCCTAGATGGCTAAAAAGCAAGCGAGAAGACGTTATCCAATTACATGGGTTTTGTGATGCATCTCTCAAAGCATACGCGTGTGTCGTATATGCCAAAATCGCATCAAAAGATAAGGCATCCGTGGTACTAATCGCAGCAAAGACAAGACTGGTACCAAACAAGAAGACAGTATCACTGCCAAGGTTGGAACTTTGTGCAGCAGAACTATTGTCTAGACTTTTATCCAAAGTCATCACTAGCATAGGTAGCATAGATCACCAAATCTATGCTTGGAGTGACTCCAAAGTCACCCTTAGCTGGATCCAAGGCAATCCAGATAGATGGAAGCCTTTTATAGCAAACAGAGTAAAGCGAATCATTACTATAATATCACCTGAATCTTGGCATTACGTGTCAACTAAAGATAATCCAGCTGATTCAGCAAGCAGAGGACTATCGATTACACAGTTAATAGAGCATACGTTGTGGTGGCAGGGTCCAACCTGGTTGTTGATACCCAGCTTTAAACCACAGCAAGAGCAAGCAGAGTATACGACGCAAGACGAGATCCGGAAGCAAGTTACAACAGTTCAAAATACCGCTCCTAAAAATAACATAATTGAAGATTTATTAAATCGACACAGCTCATTCGTAAAAATAAATCGCATTGTAGCATGGTTATTACGTGCGCTTGCACCGGATAGGAAACAAAGGCCGTCGTATCTCACATTACAAGAGCTAAGGAAAGCAAAATTAATCATAATTAAATACATACAGCGCAATGAATTTCTGTCGGATATCGAGAATTTATCGCATAGCAAGCTTAGTTCAGATAGCAGGTTATTAAATCTGAACCCATTTTTAGATGATAATGGCATCTTAAGAGTCGGGGGACGGCTTAAAAATGCAAAAATTAGTGCCGATATGAAATATCCTATAATCATCCCCTATAGCGGGAGGTTAACTGAGCTTTTAATCCAGCAAGCACATGAGTATACCTTCCATGGTGGAGCTCGACTAACGTTGTCTTTGTTGAGACAACAATATTGGATTATTAAAGGATATCAAGCTACCAAAAAACAACTTCGTAATTGTGTGACCTGCAAAAAACAAGAGCCCAGAAAACTACAACAAATAATGGGTGACCTGCCTGATTTTCGATCTAATCCAGCACCACCATTTTATCATACTGGAATAGACTATACGGGGTTTATTCGAGTGAAAGCAAACAAGGGCAAAGGTATCAAAACAACTAAGGGATACATCGCCTTGTTTATTTGTATGGTTACAAAAGCGGTGCATATAGAATTGGTCTCCGAACTTAGCAGTTCGTCATTCTTAGCAGCATTACATCGTATGGCGGCACGACGAGGAGCCCCAAAACACATATATTCAGATAACGGAACTAACTTTGTCGGGGCCAACAAGATCCTTCAGGAGGAACAGCAAGAGTTTGAGCGTATATTTGGCGATTCTTTTTATAAAGAAATAACTGAGATGAGCATAGAATGGCATTGGAACTGTCCTTCTTGGCCTAGTGCTGGAGGGATCTGGGAGCGCTCAATCAGGAGTCTAAAGCAGCATCTGAAAAGAGTAATAGGGGATCAAGCTCTGACATTTGAAGAATATAGCACACTCTTGTCTCGAATCGAAGCGAGCCTTAACTCTAGACCATTGTGTGCAATGTCTGAGGATATCGACGACATTGATTTTCTAACACCAGCACATTTTCTAACTACTCGTGATGGGCTCACGGTCATAGAGACGGCACAAGATGCGAGGACAAGATGGTATTTAGTGAATAAAACATTCCAAGATATATGGAAGCGGTGGAAAGCAGAATATCTTAGTCAGTTATCGGTGCGTAGCAAATGGTTTAAAGCACAGAAGAATATAGAAATAGGAGACATGGTAACTATACAGGACGACAACTTACCCACAGGAAAATGGCCTGTTGGTAGGGTGGTGGAGGTCCATCCGGGAAAGGATGGATTTGTCAGAGTAGTCACTCTAAAAACAAAAAATGGTTACATAAAGCGTCCGATAATTAAGCTATCTATTTTACCTATACCCACGGAAAAAGAAGCAATTAATCAAAAGCAAGAAGAGAGCGAAGAAGTAAAGCAACAAAGCAATGAAGCAAAAGCGGAGAAGCAGCTGAGCAAGCGTTCTAGCAAGTGTCCAAAAATCTATAGCGTAGCATTATCATTGTTATTTTTTATGAGCCTTATAATATCCAGTGAAGCATTATATAAGCTTACAAAATTTGACAACAATCAAACTTTGTATTTGGATCCTCGGGGACAAATGCATCTTATTCGTGATGAGTGGAAAATCGTCACTTATTATAATATGTCTCCTTACTGGCAAGGAGATATAGCGATCACACAGTCTTCGAAATATCTCGAGCAAACGTGTGCTAAAATTCAAGAGCAGAGTCATTGTCGAATCATTATGCTACAAATACAACATGAGTACAATGAACTACAATATTATAACCAGCTGTTGCTCAATCAGCATTTTGGAGAACGCTCGCGTACTAGACGCGGGCTTATCAACGCGGTCGGCTCCATTGCGAACTCACTGTTCGGAGTACTCGACCAGGAATTCGCAGAAAAATATAAGCGTGACATTGACCTCGTACATCGCAACATAAATCACCTAAGTCAGCTGTACAGGAATCAGACATCGGTCATAGAAGCGGAGTATAATATATTAAAGAGAACAGAAGAGACTATTGAGAAACAGCATAAGATAGTTAATAAGCATTTGAATTATTTAGACAGCATCACAAATACATTGCAGAAGGAGATTGACGTAATGTCTATTCAGCAAGATTTTACATTAGCAGCATTAGCGACAGTCAATATGATTCAGAATTTAAAGCGAATTCAGGATACTTTTCTGGATACAATGACTGAAATCTATCACGGTCAGATCAATCTGCATCTCTTAACACCACAGCAGCTCCGTGGAGAGATACAGATTGTATCTAGTCAGATATCTAAAGAGCTAGCGTTACCCGTAGATGATATTCAGTTCCATTTGTACGAGATCTACAAATTGTTAAAAGTCAAAGCGAGGATGACTGAAGAATATTTCATATTTGAAATTACCTTACCTTTAATCAGCAGAGATACGTTCCAGCTATATAAATTGATACCAGTACCGGTTCAAATGAATAAAAGTATGATCAGCATCAAGCCAGCATCAGAATACGTCGCGATCAATCTGAGAAGAGATGCATATTTATCAGCAAGCGCCAACGATCTTCAAAGTTGTGAATATCAAGCGGAAACTTACCTTTGTCGCCTGCCAGGGCCTGTCCATAGCTTAAGTCCTGATGAGAAATTTTGTGAAAAGGATACGCTATCTACTTGCAGGATCACAAAATCTAGCTGTGAAAACAAATGGATTCCGTTACATGACTTTTCTACCTACTTGTATTTCTGTTGCGACTCATACTCTTTGAGAGTTATATGCGACGACGACCTACAAGCGCGCGAAGTCAGCAAGGCTGGACTTATTCAACTTACTAAGCAATGCATTGTAAAGGGTCGTGATGTAACACTTTATTCGTATCAGCAATTAGAGAATACGCTCAATCTTAAGCCAAATATACTCGAGACAAAATTAACTCCGATAAATCGCTTAGTCGGTAATCTTACGCTACCTATCCAAAATTTCCAAGACGTAGAAGTTGACTACGCCACATCTCCTATCAACGATTCTTTAAGGCATCTCGGTGAACAAATTAAATCAATGAAAGAATCAGCTCAGCAGACGGAGATCCTAACGACACATGACGTACATCAGTATGCGTTGTCGTATAGCTTATTAGCAGCAGCTATCGTAGCAGTCCTGTGGGTCCTGCTGAGGAGGAGGTGTCAGCGAGCCGGCGGTGCGCCCGTGCAAGGGCGTATCGAGAGCGTACCAGCGAGTGTGAGTGTGTGTATAACCCAACCTGAGCAAGAGCAATGCTCCAGTGTAAGTGCGCGAAATCAACCCTTGTCCGAGCAGGGGTCTAGTGTCAGTGAAAGTGCACGCGTATCGAAACGGTGGTCTAGTTTACGTTTAAAGAGGCGAGACATGTCGACGTCTCCTCTACCTAAACGACAATGCGCATTTTCCAGTGAGAACTCAACCGTTTGAGCACACTTATAGCTAAGTTCATTATAATAGTGATGATTGTTCTATCACCTTGTCAATCATTTCACATCTAATATTGTCCTAAACTTCTTTACAATTTAAACTCACACTCACGTAACATTTTATTTTATATAAGCTTTTCTCATTATCTCATCTCTCCCCTCGGGAGCATGTTCGATGTAATAATATCCATCAAACACGTTTTGCTGATCTAGCAACCTAACACGGCCGCGCCGCATTTGCCGCGGCCTCAGTGCATATTCCGACAGCAAACCGAGTGCACTCATTCCATCCTTTTAGCATACCTAGCATAGCTATTTATAGTTTTCACTGTAATAGCAATAAACACCGTTAAAGTCTTTCAAGTGTTTAACTTTAATCCCATAGCAACCAAACAGGAACCACTTAAGTCGCGCCCCTTACATACATAAAGAAAGAAACATACCTATCGCCAAGCCCCGGTAGGAGGGGTAGACCCAAGAAGTGCTGGCTTGGCGTCGAAGAAGGTGACATGCATCATGCTCACTAGCATGGATGCCCAAGACCTTGCGGAGTGGAGAAGTAAAAGCCGGCAATCGGACTCCGAAATGGGAGCCTCGGATGCGACCGGGACTAACGTGAAAATGATGATACAAACCGCTTCAAAGATGCTTTTTATCTCTTTTTCACGTCGTTAGATGGCACTGCAATCGAGGTATAGGATTTTTGTACGAATGTAGAAGATATGGCCTCTGTGGCGTAGCGGTAGTGCATTCGACTGCTACGACAGGTGGCGCGGGTTCGATTCCCGCTCAGTGCAAATATTTGTATCCATGAACATGTCTAATAATAAAAAAGTATTGTTACAACGATCGTCGTTATCTCGGAAACTACTGATCGAATGTTCTAGAAATTAAAACGCATTGTTAATGTCGAAGTACTCTATCGATCCGTTTAGAAAAATCCAGAAAAGTCAATAAGAAATCACAAGCCCTTTTGTCTACCTATAGATACATACTTTACCTAAAAATCGCGATAACAAGGGCATTCACCTCTATCGTCGGCACGACTGTGTAGGTACTTGTTTTCTCGAACGCCCCAGTAAATACCTACTATTCTCGAACGCTCTAGTGCCTTATCTCTAGATGATTCCGGAACATTCTACCCTCTTTATTAAGAGCTATAAAAGGACGCCTGGCGATCGACACGAGGCAGTTAATTTTCGAAAGCGAAAGTGAACACATCTTACCGAAGCGATTCAAGAGAGTTATATCTACGACTTAAGGAACTACTAAGGACTACTGTGAACTGCTGAGCGACTGGAACTGTTGAAGAGTACTGTGTGTGCTAGTTATTTAGTGGTCTAGTTTGTGGTGAGCGAATAAACTTCTTTGTTGTGTAAACGGCATTTAATTTGTACCCCGCGCACGTAACAACTGGTGTCAGAAGTGCGATGCCGTTATTACCACGTGAAGACGAAGGGCGTACTCCACGGACAAGACGTCAAGTAGAAATGGATGCTGCACGTCAACGGAGCCTTGAAGAGGAAGGGCGTCAGGCCGATTCTGCTATCTCGACGGGAACTACGGCAGCTCCAGATGGAACCTCGTCAGGTACCAACATGATGACGCTGTTGGCTTCTATGCAGCAGATGATGCAGGCCTCCTTGCAAGACATGCAGGCCAAACAAGAGGCTAGTCAACAGATGATGCAGGCCAACCAGGAAGCTGTTATGGGTAAAATCGATGCAGGCATCCATGCACTGGGAGATAAAGTGAAGAACCTTGAAGAAGGCTTGCAAAGGCTGAGTAAGGAAGTGGCTTTGAAGACTAGGGCCATGGAAGACCGCTTGCAAGAGCTTGAGAAAGAGATTGTCAGGCTAAAAACCTGCGTACCTGTTGCCGTGACCTCACCATTAGTAGCGAAGTTCGACCTACCACACTTCGATGGAACTTCCTCGTGGGCAGCCTTCAAGTACCAATTTGAGATATTGGCAAAAACTAAAGCCTGGAGCAACGAGGAGTCCTTTATGGCCTTGACACTTGGATTACGAGGAGATGCCTTAGTAATACTGGAAATACTGCCGCCTGAAAGTAGGACACTGGAGTCTCTGATGGAAGCATTAGACACACGCTATGGTGACAGGCATCTGGAGAAGGTCTATCGAGCGCAGCTAAGGGAGAGGAAACAGAAAGCTGGTGAAAGCCTCCAAGAATGGGCTGTAGCGGTTGAAAGGCTCGTCCGTCGAGCCTATTCATCGACACCCGTGATGATCGAGCCCACTGTACTGGAGGCCTTCCTAAACGGTATACGGGACGCAGAAGTGAGAACTACCGTACAGTTATGTCACCACCAGACCTTAAAAGAAGCACTGGCTTATGCCCTTGAGGTGGAAACCGTACGGCAGAACGCCGGGATAAGTAAGGTCAGGGAAGTTAAGGAGGTAGGTGCAGAGGCGAGGAAGCCGCGGTATGTTCCAACGTGTTATTCCTGTAGAAGAAGGGGCCATATCCAGTTAGAGTGCCCTTCGAGGAAACGGAGGAGGGTCACGGACTCCTGGACCCAAGTGGAACATGGAGTCAGGGAGGTCAAGGAGGTAATTGCAGAGGAGAGGAAGCCATGGTATATCCCAACGTGTTATTCCTGTAGAGGAAGGGGCCATATCCAGTTAGAGTGTCCTTCGAGGAAACGGAGAAGGGTCACAGATTCCTGGACCCAAGTGGATCAAGATGTTCCGTTAAAACTAAATGTCACCGGGGCCGCAGGGTGTGCGCTGGCTGGTCGATATGAGGCCCCAACCGTCACTATAACTCAAGTTGGAAATGCTGATGCTTTGTCACGAAGGCCGTGTGTCGAAGATCGTCGATTAAAACGCATTGTTAATGTCGAAGTACTCTATCGATCCGTTTAGAAAAATCCAGAAAAGTCAATAAGAAATCACAAGCCCTTTTGTCTACCTATACCTACTTTACCTAAAAATCGCGATAACAAGGGCATTCACCTCTATCGTCGGCACGACTGTGTAGGTACTTGTTTTCTCGAACGCCCCAGTAAATACCTACTATTCTCGAACGCTCTAGATGATTCCGGAACATTCTACCCTCTTTATTAAGAGCTATAAAAGGACGCCCGGCGATCGACACGAGGCAGTTAATTTTCGAAAGCGAAAGTGAACACATCTTACCGAAGCGATTCAAGAGAGTTCTAGACTAGATATACTTCTATACTATACTATACTTTCTATACTAGAGATATCTACGACTTAAGGAACTACTAAGGACTACTGCTATTATAACATAATGAGAAATGGACGTAAACAGTATTAGTCTTTATAATGACTGCGGTAACTTGCGTTCGAGGCATCTATCGCCCGACCCGAATAAACTTCTTTGTTGTGTAAACGGCATTTAATTTGTACCCCGCGCATGTAACAGTATATAATTATGTTTATCTGCATTCTGGAACCCATAACACAAGCTAGACCCAAAGTAAGCATAGTTTAACATGCTTACTTTGGGTCTAGAAAGAGCTGTGTAGAATGTCGTAGAATATTTATTATTATTATTATTTCCTTTATTTAACTTTAAATAACTACATATCAATTATATTTTTAATTACATTCTATATAAAAAAACAAATATATTATATTTATTATTATTCCTCTTTATTAACTTTTAAATAGGTACATATAATTACATTTTTAAATATATATATAAAAAAAATACAGATATATTTAAAAATATAAAAACAGTGCTCCACCGGCATCGGGTACAGGGACCAAGCTGCCGGTGGTTACGGCTCCAAGGAGAGGAACTTCATCACTATGCGTGCCGTGCCTAGCAGAACGGCCTTCTGCATCAGGCCTTTGAGCCAGCTGCCTAACGAGAGCCTCATAAGGTGTTGATCGAGGCTCTTGGCGATGAGTCCATGTGCTGACACGACTTTCGGTACAATAATAGCTGAGTCCACATCCCACATATCGACAATCTCATTGGCCAGGTCCAAATATTTTATTTCTTTTTCTTTTTCTGCCTTCATGAGATTCTCGTCATGGGGACAGTGATATCAACTATCATTGCACGACGCTCTAATCGATCCATTATCACTATATCAGGCTTATTGGCAACAATAGTCCTGGCAGTGATAATAGATCGATCCCAGTACCTACAATGTGACACGACCGTTTTCGAGAACTGGGTCGGGCACATACTTGTAGTATGGCACCTCCGAAGTCACAAGATTGTATTTAAGGGCAAGTTGCTGATGTACAATCCTGGCCACTTGGTTATGTCTGTGCAAGTACTCGCCGTTGGCGAGACGAGAACAACCGGAACTAATGTGTCTGAGTGATTCTCCGGGGCGATGACATGCCCGACAGATGTTAACCGTACCGTCCTTCAGAATATACTTCCGGTAGTTGTTCGTCATTACAACTTCATCCGTAATTGCAAAGATATAACCTTCGGTTTCTCCAAAAAAATCACCGAACCGTAGCCAAGATACAGACGCTTTTAAATCTATATCGGGCCCATTTAAGGCCCGATAAAAGCGTCCGTGTAGCTCTTTGCCCTTCCATACATCCCTGCGATCAGCAGTACCTACCAATTACTACAGGTTTGCGCCAGTTCTCTTTGCCAACGCGAGAGGGGTTAGGCCATTGTCCACTGCGACCACATCGCGATGCATATCGGAATCTACACGTAGGAAATATTCTCTAAGGTTGTATATATCGCGGTTATGAAGGGTCTTGGCATTTAAAAAACCACGACCGCCCAATTTCCGCGGGATATACAACCTCATTACCGATGAACGTGGATGGTGTATTCGGAATGTGGTCAGCAGTGTCCGGACCCTCCTATCTAGAGCATCCAGTTCAGTCTGAGTCCATCTGAGTATGCCGAAGGAGTACATCAGGACTGGCATGACCCAACCATTGCAGGCGCGAACCTTATTACCATCCGATAAAAAGCTTTTTAGAACTTTTTTCAGGCGGCCAAAGAAGCGTTCCTGCAATGACTGTTTCATCCCAGCTTCGGTGATTCCTAACGCCTGCGACATACCCAAATATTTGTATGTTTCGGTTGCAGCGAGAGATTTGAGTTTAATGGAATCTGAGAGTTCCACCCCTTCAGATGCCACTATCCCACCTTTTTCTACTTGCATGACCGCACACTTATTTACACCAAATTCCATCTTGATAGAGCTACTAAAGTTTTCAGTCACCTTTAGTAGCTCCATCAATTGTAGATGATTAGGAGCAAATAGCTTGAGGTCATCCATGTAAAGGAGGTGAGAAATAACTTTACCCTCTCTCCGCAACCGATATCCTAGCCCTGAACACTCTAACATTGTGCTAAGAGGGTTCAGAGCCAGACAGAACCACAAGGGACTCAGACTATCACCCTGAAATATGCCCCTCTCGATTCTTATTGGTATATTGTTTGCCCGATCCCGACGACATCCTGGACAGCGAAGGACCGTACTCCATTGCCTCATACAAGACTTCAAAAAGTTGCATAGAGCATTGCATTTTATACAACTCCAGCACCCTCCGAAGCCATGTATGAGGCACCGAGTCATAGACCTTCTTGTAATCTATCCAACATGTCGCCAGATTCTTGCGATTACGACGTACCTGTTGGCAAATGGCCGTATCAACAATAAGGAGCTCCTTAGTGCCACGCGCCCCACTTCTACATCCATTCTGAGATATGGAGATTATCGAATTTGTATTTAAATGTGTTGTAATTTTGATTCTCAGAATAGATGTCAGAAGCTTATAGACCGTTGGTAAACATGTTATCGGTCTATAATTTCTGGGATCCATGACACTACCAGACTTGTAGAGTGAATGGGCTATGCCAGTTATTACGAAAGTGGGAAGTGAACCCGAATCTAAAGATGATTGGAACAGAGATGCCAAACGAGCATGTGAACTTCGGAACCACTTTAACCAAAAATTGTGCAGTCCGTCCGGTCCCGCCGATTTCCAATTCGGCAGCGAACGAACTTATTATTATTATTATTAATGTATTCCCGGGCAAAGCGGGGTAGTACAATAAGTACAATACAGTAAGTACAATATACATTTTCAACCCCTAATTCATCAGCTATAATTTGAAAAAGGCGTGTTGCTCCACCCCATGCCTGTGGTTTAGACTAAACCACCGTTGAGTCAAACCATACCAACCGCAAGGGGACAGTGATTCTATGGCGATGTGAGAGCTCTATAAAACCCAACCACAGGTGGACTACCGACTAACTACAGGATGGATGTTTTGTTTTTAACCCTACATGGAGGGAAAGTGCTCTAAATACTGGTGATAGCAAATTTTAATCAAATTAAACGTTTCTTTTGAAAAGAAACAAATCTGCATTCTGCAAAGGTTTTTGGGAAACTCGATAATCGAACCTGCTAAAATCCGAAAAAATTACCTTTACTTTTATGGCATCAGTCATATGGATCACGCAAATGAAAAAGTCTCTATCCGTCTGTGCAAAAAGAACTGTGAACAAGCCATAACAAAATCGCGAGTAGATAGGTACATACCACACGCGTAAGCGCCCTGTTTCGTGAACGTGATCGAGTTCGATTCATATCTTCTAATCTGTGGTTCGAGTGTGTAGTGAAACCAGTGGTAGTGGTGTTGCGCGTCAAAAACGATTACGTAAGAGGGTAGATGAATATATTTACTCTTGTGGCGTTCTGAACGCACCCGATTAGGTGTTCCGAACGCACCCGAAAACTAGTGTGGCAACACTGACAGCTACTCTCTCTCGCGTCGGCTCCCGCGCTAGCGACATTGTTTCTGCCGTTCGCTCTTAGGTACCTATCTGATAATTTGTTTGTGATCCCTAGCATATCTATAGTACCTAATCATTGTATTGTGGCTCAATAAACAGTGAAAGACACCAGTGCGTTTTTACTGCGAAGCAACCCTTCGGGTGGAGGCCCCGAACAAATAACCTCCAAACTGGTGACCCCGTACGCAAGATCTACGCTACGCTCTTTCATCTGCCGTGCCTGCCTACACAGGCCAACGCCACGGCCGGCACCACAACTCCGGGCGTGATCGATCAACAGCGACCGCCCGCCGCCCGCACGCGCCAATTTTGTACCTACCACTTCGTGTCCACCGACATTCGGCAGCATAGGTAGCAACAGTGTGCAAATCCTGGATTCCGCGGGAAGCCCTACATCATTGCATCCACAGAAAATTACATTTTTTTTCGCGAGCCGGTCCGACACCCTTTGGTTCGACAAGTTGCAAGAAGCGGTCTGCCGTGCTGCCTGCAAGTCGACTTTTTTTTCGCGCGTCAGGAAGCCCTGTGTTGTGTGTTCAGTGCTGAAAAACTATCATTGTGCATACAAATGACATAAAGTGCAGTTTTTGGCATCGTTTTCCTGTCGATTCATGTTCAGGTTTCGCGATCCTAAAAGAACATTCTCCAATTCGGTACTTGGAGCGCCATCTAACGCCTAGTAGAGAAACTTTCTCATTCCGCTACTCGAATTATTGTGGTGTGACATCGCGACCTATGACATTCACCGGTTTTTCAGGTCAAAGGTTCGTTTCGTTCGTTCACTGATTTACCAATAAAATCGATCGTCCGGAAATCTTCGTTCGGTACCACACCTCTATCGGTCAGTGCCATACATCATTCAGTCAGGTGATCGACCAGGAATGTAAACAAATATTTTAGTTCGAACAATTTTAGTGTAAGTTTACCAAATCTGAACTTCTGTACTATTTATTTTCCTGGTAAGTTTTATGATTGTTTTCCGCATAATCTCTGTATATAAACAATAACGAATAACCTGGGAAGCTTGGTTGTAAATGTTTGACTGTTACAACTGTTTGGTGTAATAACAGCATATTACTGGCTACTACTAATAATTGTTTACTGAATACTTACTTACTTTACTGTATACTGTGTTTTACTAAATTTAGTAGTTATTTACTAACCACCAGGCAATATTTTAATTCCAATTTCTGATATTCTGTTGTTAATTTTGTATTGTGTTTTTGCTAATCTATATACATTGGTGTTAGATATAAGTAATGACATATTTTCACTTGAGTGATTTTCTGTAACCAATTGCTATAATATAACTAACTTACGGTTGCATATCCTAATTTAAATATTAGTGGTACTGATACTTTTTGGTTGTGGATTAATTAACTTATCTTTCTAACTGTTAGCTAATTTAACATAAGTTAGTTAATTTAACATAGGTGTTGGTGTTGCCATATTAACTCCTTAATTTATTTTGCTTTGCAATTTTAACCCCCGGTGGTACATTGGTTGATAATAGATATGGCTGAAGATCTACAGAAACTGATTGAAAACTTACGAGTTCAAAATAACTTACTTGAGACCCGCCTCCAAGACCTGTCTCAACGTTCAGAGGTTTGTAAAGTGTCGGTTAAATTGCCTCCATTTTGGAAAGACAACCCGGCGGTATGGTTTGGTCAAGTAGAGGCTCAGTTTCAGATTGCTGGTATAACATCGGACAACACCATGTTCAACTATGTCATCGCCCAGTTGGATCACAAGTTAGCTACGGAGGTTGAAGACCTCATTACCAAGCCTCCAGCCAAAGGTCAGCAGTACCCGAGATTGAAAGAGGAGTTGATCAGGCGGCTTTCTATGTCTGAGGAACAACGTGTCCGGCAGCTCATCAGCGAGGAGGAATTAGGTGATAGAAAACCCTCGCAGTTTCTTCGCCATCTCCGTTCTTTGGCCGGAGCAGCTTTGTCAGATGACAACATTTTGCGTCAATTGTGGTTGCGCCGACTTCCCCCACAGGTCCAGGCTATTCTAGCTTCACAATCTGATCTTGCCCTCGACAAAATTGCAGAGCTGGCTGATAAGGTGATGGAAGTAGCTACTCCTAACCAGGTATTTTCCTGTAGTACTCCATCTTTATCAGGTGCTTCATCCAGTGGTGCTACAGTGCTGGATTCTTTACTACAGAAAGTAGAAGAGTTAGGCAAACAAGTTGCATCTCTTTCTGCCAATAATTCCAGTCAGGCACGTCCCTCTCGTTCGCAGTCTCGCTCGAATTCTAACCAACCGCGCTCCGCCACACCTGCTGGGAAGCCTGGTTTGTGCTGGTATCACAAGAAATTCAAGAGCAAGGCTTCCAAGTGTACCAGCCCGTGCTCCTGGGTCCCGCCTAAACAGGAAAACTCGAACAACAATCAGTAGAGGCGGCGTCTGATTGTTCTCACCCCGGCCGCCGAATTTTCGTGACCGACCAGAAGTCCAAATACCAGTATCTTATAGATACGGGTTCGGATCTTTCTTGTTTCCCTCGGCGTCTGTTAAAGGGTAGGTATTCGAACAGTGGTTACGATTTAAGTGCCGCTAATGGCAGTTCCATAAAAACCTACGGTAGCATGACCATGCACCTCAATTTAGGATTGCGTCGCGACTTTCGCTGGAATTTTGTGGTTGCTGATGTTGGCCTGCCGATCATTGGTTCAGATTTCTTGAGCTACTACAACCTTTTGCCCGACTGTCGACGACAGCGCCTTGTGGATGGAAACACGGATCTGTCCGTACCTGTTTCCGTGTCTGACACGTCACAGACCAGTGTCAAGGCTATTTCCATCGGGAACTCAAGTTTTTCCAAGGTGCTTGCTGAATTTCCTGACGTTACACGTCCTCCTGGTCTGCCGAGGCTTATAAAGCACAACACTGTGCATTACATAAAAACAACTGAAGGACCTCCGGTATCATGTCGCCCACGTCGTTTGGCTCCCAACAAACTGGCAGCAGCCAAGAAGGAATTTGAGCAAATGATACAAGAAGGGATTGTTAGGCCTTCTAAAAGTCCTTGGGCGTCCCCTTTGCATATGGTCCCAAAGAAGGATGGTCAGTGGCGTCCTACTGGCGACTATCGTGGCGTAAATGCTCGGACTGTTCCCGACAGATATCCTGTACGCCATATCAATGATTTCACACATAGTCTCGCTGGTGCGAAGGTATACAGCACCGTCGATTTAGTGAAAGCGTATCATCAGATTCCCGTTTTTGAAGGAGATATTCCGAAAACGGCCATCGTTACCCCGTTTGGCCTCTTCGAACACCCTTTCATGCCATTTGGCCTCCGTAACGCTGGACAAACTTTCCAGCGGTTCATCGACGAGGTCACAAGGGGTCTCGACTTCTGTTTTCCCTATAGCGACGACGTGCTCGTCTTCTCTGCAGATGAGGCTACCCATCAGGGGCATCTTCGCACGCTTTTCAAGCGTTTCCAAGATTACGGCGTTGTGGTTAACCCATCTAAGTGTGTTCTGGGCGCTAGCGAAGTTGTATTCCTTGGTCATTCAATCACTGCAGCGGGAGTCCGTCCTCCCCAGGACAGGGTGCAAGCCCTAATGGACTACCGTCCCCCAGATACAGTTCAAGGGATGAGGAGATTCTTAGGAGTACTCAACTATTATCGTCGTTTCATCCCACACGCGGCTAAGTCTCAAGCCCCATTGATCGATGCTGTTGTGGCGTCTAAAAGTAAGGGTGCTGCTCCATTTCCATGGACACCCGAACTGCATCAGGCTTTTGAGACTTGTAAACAAAGCCTTACCGACGCCACACTTCTCCACCACCCCGTGAGCAATGCTCCGTTAGGATTGTTCACGGACGCGTCTAGCGTACACATTGGTGCTTGCTTACAGCAAGAGATTGAAGGTCGATGGTGTCCGTTAGCATTTTTTAGTAAAAAACTGATTTCTAAACAAGCTGAGTAGCCTGCATACTACAGAGAACTTTTAGCGATGTACGAAAGCGTACAGCATTTTCGCTACATTCTCGAGGTTCAGCACGCCACCATATTTACCGATCATAAACCACTGCTGTACGCTTTCGTACAGCGTCGAGAGAAACTCCCTCCTTCACAGCTCAATCAGCTGTCCTTTATCAGCCAATTTACGACTGATATAAAATATATCAAAGGAGAGGACAACGTCGTTGCGGACGCTATGTCACGCGTAGACGCTATCTCGCTAGAGCAGGAATACGAGGTTCTAGCCAAGTCGCAAGAGTCGGATGAAGAGTTAGCAAATCTGCTGCTCAACAATTCCAGCCTAAAGTTGACAAAGGTCACTATTCCTGGTACAGACATCTCCTTGACCTGCGACGTTTCCACTGGCAAACCTCGTCCGTTCGTCACTCGAGACCTTCGACGCAAGGTGTTCAATAGACTGCATAGTTTAAGTCACCCTGGCCGTCGAGCTACTACTCGCCTTGTCACGGACAGGTATGTCTGGCCTTCAGTCAGAAAAGACTGCAAGGAGTGGTGTCTTGCATGTGAGGCGTGCCAGCGCAGCAAGGTTACGAGACATGTTTCCACTCCACCGGGTACCTTCGAATCACAATCTGGCCGTTTCAAGCATGTCCACATCGATATAGTTGGACCGTTGCCTGTTTGTTGCGAATTCCGTTACTGCCTTACGGCTATCGACAGAGTGACCAGATGGCCCGAAGTATGGCCCATGCGTACAATTACCGCAGAAGAAGTTTGTGACACTTTCACTAAAGAATGGATTGCACGTTTCGGCGTACCGTCAGTCATAACGACTGATCGAGGCACTCAATTTGAGTCCGATCTGTTTCGACGTTTAATGTGCAGTTTTGCCACCAAACGCATCCGCACAACGGCTTACCATCCTTGTGCTAATGGGATGGTGGAACGAGTCCACCGCCAACTCAAGGCGTCCCTAATGTGTCACGGTGGTTCGTGGGTCTCTGCTCTTCCATTTGTTTTATTAGGGATGAGATCTTCTTTTAAAGAGGATTTAAAAGCAACGGTCGCTGAATTAGTTTACGGCGAATCCTTGCGTCTCCCAGGAGAGTTGCTCGTTCCAGTTCCAGCTAATAAGGTCGACGATTCGGCTGATTTCGTCGTCGAATTGCGACGACGAATGTCCAGCATTCGCCCCGTACCAGCCTCTCATCATGCTGAGAAGTCAGTCTTCATTTTTAAAGACTTGGCTACGGTTTCTCACGTTTTCCTGCGTGACGACACAGTCCGTCGACCCTTACAGCCACCTTATACGGGTCCTCATCCCATTTTGGATCGATCAAGCGATGGTAAAACTTTTACCATCGAGGTTAGAGGTAAATCCGCAGTGGTGAGCGTCGATCGTCTTAAACCCGCATATGTTGAGCGTTTAGATTGTTCTCCGACGTCTCCTAACTTACCTGACCCGACACTTACCACACCTACGCCTCTTACAGCTCCTTTGCCCATCCCTACTCCTCCAGTACCACAGACGCCTGCCCCGGTACCTACTGCTTCGACAGATACGTCCAAGCAGCCATATACAACACGTTCTGGTAGGCGCGTTAGATTTAAAAATTTTGATTAACTTTCTTTTCTCCGTGGGGGGGTGGTGTGGCGTTCTGAACGCACCCGATTAGGTGTTCCGAACGCACCCGAAAACTAGTGTGGCAACACTGACAGCTACTCTCTCTCGCGTCGGCTCCCGCGCTAGCGACATTGTTTCTGCCGTTCGCTCTTAGGTACCTATCTGATAATTTGTTTGTGATCCCTAGCATATCTATAGTACCTAATCATTGTATTGTGGCTCAATAAACAGTGAAAGACACCAGTGCGTTTTTACTGCGAAGCAACCCTTCGGGTGGAGGCCCCGAACAAATAACCTCCAAACTCTTAAACCCGTTAACCGCCGGCACTTCCGTTCGCTTCTGTTCCTCTGTGGTCATGGCGGCTGCAACAGTGCCTAAATATCGGATACTCAAAAAACACATGGTACTCCTTTCACTTCATCACTTTAACTTTAATTCTAATATGGTAGTGACCATGATAAGTTTCTGGGTGTGCCCGTAATTTCGTGTAAATTAGCCACATCAAATAAAACTAATAGTAAACTGTAATATCAGGGCGTCAATAGCGGCCGTCCCTTAATTCGTTCTCTGAATCTCGCCGAGCCCCCAACAAGCTCACCGCGCGTCGCAGGCGCCGGAGTTCGTTTAACGACATCCGTTCTCCATGAGCGCAGCCCTGGGGGTACGTGGCAGGTGAGGCCGCCTGTCACCCCAGCAGAAGCAAGCCGGGACGGTGGGGCGCCTAGCGCCCCTTCCCCAAACCGGGGCAAGACGGGGACACCGTGGTTCCCAAACCCGAGGGGGCCATCTCGAAACCGGAGATGGCCTAGGGTCAGTCGGGGTGCGAGGGATATGCTTTATGGGCAACCTTACACCCCGACGTCTGAAGACCCGAGACGGCGTGCGGTTTTAGTCGGTTCAAGCCCGACATAACCGCCTCCGCTGGCCGGCGGGGGGGGGGGTATCCGAAGGGATTTCCGCACGAAAAAAAAAAAGGTATTCGCATAGACCATAGACACTAGTTTATTATTTGTCTACGCCGCGCCGTAGACACATCGTAGGCCGTCGTAGACAAACAAATCAATTTGGCAACGTTAGGCGATAATACGGCAGGGGGCTTGCAAAGACTTTCCATTGCAATTCAGCACGGAATGCTGCCTGCATTCTAGGCACCCTGCCGGAGGGCAGGCCTCCGTCACTCGCTCAAGGCCGCGCGCTAAATACCTACCGCTCGACGTATCGTCGACGATACAACTGGCAGAGGGCTGTACTCTACTCTCAACTCTATATATATAACTAGTATTGTGCGCGGTGCGCGAGCTGCAAGCAGCTCGCGAGTGTTATGTGTAGCGCTCTATTTTGTTTATTTATTTCAAATAAAAAAATCGATCCGCCATCTTGGATTTTTCAACTTCTTTTTTCAAAAATTTAAAATCAGAAGCCTCGATTTACTCAAAAATGATACCCATGTTGCCATGTCATCAAAGATGGCGGAGAAACGACCACCATGTTGGATTGAGTGATCTTGAATTTTTTGACATTTCGGATTTTCCCATAGTCACCTCAGCTCTCTCTACATTTTTCCAATACATCATCGATATCCCCCATTACTCCTTCTAGGAGAACAATTGTGTCAGTGAGTGAGTGAGTGGTAATCGAGCTATATATAACGAAATAATCGGTGTACATACATTGAAAATAAACGGGCCGTATTGAGAACCACCTCTTTTTTGGTAGTCGGTTAAAAGCATATCAAAGTCTTGCACATTTGTATCTTCAATATTCGCCTTATATTTTGTATGGAAAAATAAATTTCGCCATTTTGAATTTTTTTCTATTCATCGAGTAGACCTCTAGGTCCTGATCATCTTTTGCCAAAAAACCTCTCTACTATCTTTTATTATACTTTGTGAGATAGACGCTGTCGAAATTTGTATGGGCGCCATCTTGAATCTGCCATTTTGGTTATATTTTTAGCTCACTGGCAATTGGATGAGATTCCGAGTGGTTTTTATTTGAGCACCCCCTACCTCTCTTCAATACCTTGGCCGTGCTCTTGACCCGTCTCCAAAATCCTCAATCATCAGCTCCCTCCATATTTTTCCTCCGAATGAATTTTCGTCCTTTATACGAAAGCATCAGGGAAAAAAATGACAGCAGAGGTGAACCGAAACACAATTCATCCATCTTTAATACTTTCTGAGAGATCTTGAATCCGCCATTTTGGATTTATTTTCATATCCCTGCCAATTGGATGCGGTTCCGAGTATTTTCTGTTTGAGCAGCCCTCACCTATCTTTAATACCCTGGCCATGCTCCTCACCCATCTTCCAAACCCTCGATCCTCATCTATCTCCATATTTCTGACTGAGAGTTCTTCCATAAAAACATTCTGAAAAGGAACCATATCAAAGTCTTGCATAGTTCCCAACTTGCAGTCTCTTCAATATTCTCCATATTATATTTTGTATGGAAAAATAAATTCCGCCATCTTGAATTTTGTTTCTGTTCATTGAGTAGACCTTCAGGTCCTGATCATCTTTTGCTAAGAAACCACTCTTCTATCTTTTATACTCTCCGAGATAGACACCGACGAAATTTGTATGGCGGCCATTTTTTTTTCTCCATTTTGAATTTTTTTTCAGCTCACAGCTAATTGGATGAGGTTCCAAGTATTTTTTGTTTGAGCAGCCCTCACCTATGTTTAATACCCTGGCCGTGCTCCTCACCCATCTTCCAAACCCTCGATCATTATCTATCTACATATTTCTGACAAAGAGTTCTTCCACAAAAACATTTTAAACTTGCATAGTTCAAAACTTGTAGTCTATTCAATATTCGCCATACATTTTCTATAGAAAAATAAATTCCGCCGTCTTGAATTTTTTTTCTATTGATCGAGTAGACCTTTGGATCCTGATCATCTTTTGCGAAGAAACTACTCTTCCATCTTTTATACTCTCCGAGATGGACACCGACGAAATTTGTATGGCGGCCATTTTTTTTTCGAATTTTTTTTCAGGTCACTGGCAATTGAATGACGTTTCGAGTGACATTTGCTCAAGCACCCCCAACCTATCTTTAATACCTTAAGCGTGCTCTTCACCCATCTCCGAAATCCTCAATCATCAGCTCTCTCCATATTTTTCCTCCGAATTAATTTTTATCCTCTATACGAAACCATCAGTGAAAAATAAAAATTTTCATACAAAATTGTTCAGGAGAGGTGATCAATGAGTGAGTGAGTCAGTCAGTGAATCAGCACGAGCAGCTATATACAGGATGGAATTTTGTAATGCCACCTGGAGGGAAAGCACTCTTAATACTGCAGACAGAAAATTTTACTCAAAGGAAACATTCCTTTATTTTTGAATAGAAAGCAAACTGCATTCAAAGATTTTCGAAAATTCTCTTCCACACCCGGGAATCGAACCGGCTAAAATCTGAAAAAAATATACCCTGTACTTTTATTGCATCGATCGTTAGGGTCAATTATAAGATGAAATCTCTCTAACAAACATGATAAATTAAATGAAAGGAAAACCAGGAAATCTTAAATTAATTTAATTATTTACAAAAAATGGTAAACTAACTAATTAGGTAGTTGCTCGAAATGGGCTCCATTCTCTTGGATGCACAAATTTATTCTTTTAACGAATTCATTTCTAGTAACCTTTAATAAAGTGTTGTGGTGAATATTATAAATCGTATTCTGAACTTCAACTCTCAAGTCGTTGTCATTCGCATAAGATTTCTTGCAAATTTGATTTTTTACATATCCCCACAAAAAAAAAGCTAATGGGGTGAGATCTGGCGATCTCGCAGGCCATCTGATTGTGCCGTTTGCACCAATCCAGGTATTAAAATGGTTATTAATGTAGGCAGTAGTGATTTAGCTGTTATGTGCTGGAGCACCATCTTGCTGTAGTAATATTTGGTTTCGCTCGTTTAACTCGTTTCTTAAGAGATCCAGTATTTCAATACACGCAGCTACGAGTATGTCCCAAAGGAGTCTGCATTACAAAAGATGCATGTTAGTTATAGAGCTATAACTTGACTCATTGAATTTGTAACTTCAGATTTCCTGGTTTTCCTTTCATTTAATTTATCATGTTTGTTAGAGAGATTTCATCCTTATAATTGACCCTAACGATCGATGCAATAAAAGTACAGGGTATATTTTTTTCAGATTTTAGCCGGTTCGATTCCCGGGTGTGGAAGAGAATTTTCGAAAATCTTTGAATGCAGTTTGCTTTCTATTCAAAAATAAAGGAATGTTTCCTTTGAGTAAAATTTTCTATCTGCAGTATTAAGAGTACTTTTCCTCCAGGTGGCATTTCAAAATTCCAACCTGTATATATTAATAATCTATGTGCCGAACGCCCGCCTGAACGCACGCATCGCACCGCACTGCACGTTTCCCGCGCTTAGGTAGGTACGCTTCGAAATGCAGAAACCACGTAATTATTGTGCAGTGGATGGGTGTAAAAGTCAAACGAAAATTAAAATGAATGAAAACAAAGGAAAATTTGTCGTTTTTTTCATTGCCGAGAGACGAAGAAAGGTGAGTAGTATTTTAAATCTTATCTATATGAATGTTTTTACCATTCGTAAGTTAAGGAGTTTTTTGAGTTAGGTATTATAAAAGTGTTGTTTTATAGGTAATTCTAATACTGTAGTTACCTAGTACTTACGCAATAGGTAATGTCCGTTAACTTTAGATTTCTTTGTTATTATAGCTATGGGTAGGAAGAAGCGTCTATATATAGGTATTTAAACTATCATGGTCATTCACATTCGTATTAAAGTTATCGGGATATTTACCATGTTGTATTAGGCATTGCGACAGCTTAAAAACGATACAACATGGTAAATATCCCGATAACTTTAATACGAAAGCCTATATATAGGTATACATTTTTTTTTTTTTTTTTTTTTTTCGTGCGGAAATCCCTACTGTAAATTATTTCGTAATTTTATGCCAATGGTTGAACTGACTAATAAAAAGATGGTTAATTCGTAACATTCGTTTTATTACAATAATCATCCCTTTGATGATTATTGTAATACACAACTAACAGCAGTGGCGTAACTATACCATCTGAGGCCCGTGGCAATTTTAATGGATGGGGCCCTCCGGTGTCCCAGTAAAAATAGACACGTAAAAAATTAATTTTAATAAACCACTGATGTAAGTAGTTACCCAAAACTGTTAATCATATAATGTGAATTTTAGTTACCTAAATATCTAATAAGTTTTATTTTCCAGAGCATGGGTTTATACAAATATTTATAATGAAATAATAATTTGTTCTGGATCTGGATATACACTAGTGTCTGGTCTACTTTTAGTTAGATCCATTTCTTCACTTTCGGAGCACTGTTCACTCGCGTTTTCATCAATAAAGTCATCATTCTTAAAATACTGACTAATTTTAGGTAACTTTTTACTTTTTTCTTCAGTCTCCCTCTTTCTCTTTCGTTTTTCGCTCCCACTTAAATATTTTCTAATTTTTTAATTGTGATCCTAGTTAATTGTGATCCGTATGTTCACAAGGCCCAAGCAAACTGCAATTCCAAAAACCGCGCGAGCCGATACTGTGAGTGTTGTGTGTCGTGAACGTGATCGAGTGCGTAGTGAGAAAGCGGGCAGTGGTAGTGGTGACGCGCGTCAGAAACGAGTGAGGAAGAGGGTAGACCGATACGGTTTGCCGAGTAACAACTAGCTTGCAGAACTTTAGTACATCCGTGATCATGGCACTTGTAACAGTGCCGAAATATCGGATTCTCGAAAAAGATAATAAACATGGTAAATATCCCGTTTACTCGTATAATTTTAATTTTAATGTAAATGACCATGTCAATCTAAAATCATATAAGAACTATGCTGTTGAAACTTGGTAAGTAGATGTATTCTGTGAACCGCATTAAGATTTTCACACAAAATTAGAAAAAAGACAATAAATTTTGGGGGTTCTCCCCATACCTAGCACTCAAAAATTTTTTTTTCATCGCACCCATATTGTGTGTGGTATCTATGGATAGGTCTTCAAAAATGATATTGAGGTTTCTAATATCATTTTTTTATAAACTGAACGGTTTGCGCGAGAGACACTTCCAAAGTGGTAAAATGTGTCCCCCTGTAACTTCTTAACTTCTTAAATAAAAGAATGATAAAACTAAAATAAATATATGGTGTACATTACAATGTAACCTTCCAACGAAAATTGGTTTGAACGAGATCTAGTAAGTAGTTTTTTTTTAATACGTCATAAATCGTAAACCGCAATTTACCTTTCATTCAATCAACTCAAATATAAAATTAACGAACTTTTTTTGGTGACCCCGACGTGATTTGGATTACTCAACTGGAAGGCGAAGAAATCTCGGAATAAGTGCATCATTGGATCCCGAGGGAAGTACGTCCGTTCCTTATTAATCCATAATTCCCTTCTTACACATAATTGTGCTCAATTTGTATTAATATAGTTCGATAATTCGAGTGTAATTAGCCGTAGTCACAAGTTACCTACAATTTTCGACATACGTACCTACGTACTTAAAAATTCACTAATAGACGATTTCTGTACATGGACAGATGGAATGAGAGCAAAACCTAGCAAATGCTACTGTCTATGTCTGGGTAGGCGGGGTACCAGGTATACTTCATATGACCCAGGGCTTAGTATAGGCGGGGAAAACGTTTCAACTATATCTGAAACCGTGCCTTTTAAATTCCTCGGAAGAAAGATTGACAACAGAGGTTGCACTCCAGCTTTGGACGAATTAATTGATAGTTTCATTATCGATTTAAAAAAGGTAGACCAACAACCAATAAGTAATTTTAAAAAAGCTTGGATCTATGACAATTATTTAACCTCGCGTCTTAACTGGCCGTTTCTTATACATGATATAAACCAGAGCCTCCTCAAAAAACTAGATGCGAGTGTCACGAAGACACTGAAGTCGTGGCTAGGGCTAGCTCAGTCGGCCGACCCGTCGGCACTATATAGATCCGCGAATAATTTTGGAATGACGCTTAAGAAGCCATCAGAACTCTATAAACACCTAAGAGTAACTAAAATGCACGTCTTATCGGAATCTAAAGACGAAATAGTAAAAGTCCTTCCAAAAGATAAAAATGCATCGGAGCTCGAATCATCAGACTGGTAGAGTAGGTCTAGGTAATATTCAGAGACAAACAGATAAAGAAATAACAAAATATTTTCTTCAAGCAGACGAAAACAACACCTATAAGGTGCACGCAATGAACCTAGAAATGCAAAACGAATGGTTGACCCTAGGTGAATTTTGTATTCCCATAGCCTTAAAATGGCGTGCCATAATATACGACTGGTCACCGGCCTTACTTAAATTTTACCTAAATGCATTCCAGTTGACCCTCCCCGACCAAAGCAATCTGGTCAGATGGGGAAAAGCCACAGATAAAACATGTAACTCATGTGGTGAAGCAACTGGTACCGCTAGGCACCTACTAGTGGGTTGTAAAACGCTATTAGACCGGGGTCATTACTCGCGCTGTCATGATAAGGTATTAGAAATCATACGTGAGGCTGTAAGTTTGGCGGTAGCTAGAGCGAAAAAAGGATTAACCACAAACCAAAGAAATGACATTGCGTTTGTAAAGGAAGGCTGCTCAAAGAAATCACCTCAAAAGCCATATTCAATTTTGATAGCTGCCGTTGACTGGACAATACTCGTAGACACGTATGAGAAGCACTATAGGATACCGGAGGATGTCTGTGCCTCATCATCCAGACCCGACATATTCCTTTTTTCACGATCGCATAAGCGTGCAGTGCTTGTAGAACTCACAGTACCGTGGGAAACTAATATACCTAAAGACCACGCTATAAAGACAAACAAATACTTTGATTTGACTAACGAGTTAACCAAAAACGGCTACGTGGTTAAACTCTATGCCGTAGAAGTAGGAGCAAGGGGAATTCCAGCTAAATCCCTGTACAACTTACTTAAAGACCTCGGATTGCCAAGAGCTTCAGTAAGCTCTTTATTAAAACGTATATCAAAAGCAGCATTGTTAGGATCTTACCAAATTTGGATAGGTAGGGGGGGGAACACTACTGACGGTGGAGGTGAGCGCTGATGCATCACAAGGTGGCCACCCTAAACCTACATCTGGGTCGCAAGTCCCAGTCGCCGTCATGGTGTTCCTCTCTGTACCACGCTATGGACCCGGCGACCGCACGGTGAATCCATGGAGTGCTGATAATCGGATCTCTTCGTAAATCTGTGTATATAAGCTATAATTAGCAGTCGAATATCTTTATTGTTATTTAAATGTTAAAAAAAATTCATTTAGCAGCGTAAAATTCAATAAATTATCTGCAAATTTTAATATTATAGATTGTGTGTTAACACAGTGTCTAATTCTCGTATTTAACTTGGTTAAATTTGCCTTATGGAATAGTTCCCAGTCTAAAATATTATAGTAGACACATAGTTAAACATATTGGCTGACTATTTCAGGGGTTCGTCGGGGAATAAGCCGGCGATTATTAGTAAGTCGAACATCGACACCGCGAAGTGGTTTCCAGCTGCTGTGCCGCGATAGCACAGTGTTGCATCGTGTCGCTGCGCCTGTGACAGCTGCCCGGTACCTACTTGCTGCGTTGCGCGCATTGTTTACGAGGTTGGATTCACTTTATTTAATTATTTTCTAGTTATTTTCGCCCACAATATGACTGATTTAAAGGAACTTCTGAGGTTGAGAGGAAATATTAGGGGCCGTATAACGTTATTTGAGAAGTATTTATCGCCTCTTATGCAAATTGAAAGTGTCACTGAGCGTAATAAATTGATAAACAATGAATTAAGTTTGCGATTAACAAAACTACAAGAATTAACCTATAGTTTCGATGAAATTCAATGTAAAATCGAACAATTAGACCCGGATATCTCAAAACAGATGGCAGAACGGGAGCAAACGGAAAATCAGTTCTTAAAGCTGATTGGGACCGCTCAGGAGTACTTGGACATTTACAACAGTAGTAAAATTAAGCGAGAGGACCAAGTTTCGTGTCATGGCAGTTCCACATCAGTTGCACATCATATTAAACTGCCGCCGTTGAAACTACCTCCTTTCGATGGCGATACAAATAAGTGGCTGCAGTTTCGAGATATGTACTTGTCTCTTATACACAACAATGAAAGTATAGACAACATTAGTAAATTCCACTATTTAAAATCTTATTTAGAGGGTTCCGCTTTATCAGTCATTGGTTCCGTCAATGTTTCAGCAGATAATTATGAAATCGCTTGGTCGTTGCTCTGCGATAGGTATAATAATAAGCGTCTGTTAATTAACGAACACATTAAATGCCTATTTTCGATTGAGGCGCTTACAAAGGAGTCTGACCGGGGCTTACGCAACTTAGTCGATACAATTTCTAAAAATTTGAGTGCTTTGAAAATATTAGGCGAACCAACAGATAGTTGGAGCACACTTATTATTTATATTGGCTCATCAAAGTTGGACTGCACAACCGCGAGGAATTGGGAGGAGTTTCGTAGTAAATTAGAGACACAAAGTTTGGACGATTTCTTTACTTTTCTTAAGCAAAGGGCAACTGTATTAGAAACAGTCTACGCCGCAAAAATAGTAAACAATAATAATAAAAATGAAGGTCGTCACAACTTTGCTATGTCGAAATCATTCATTTCACCTTCGCTTGATTCACCACACCGTGGTAGTTGTTTGGCGTGTAAACAGGATCATAAATTGTATGACTGCAATAAATTTAAATCCATGTCGATTGAAGAACGCAATGCTAAGGTTTATCAATGGCGAATCTGTAGTAATTGTCTTCGTAATTGTTAAGGAGCACGACTAATCGTGGTATTTTAAGAGATGTACCTACGTAGTATTTAAGAATATTTTGTGTAATAGTAAGTTAAGTAGGTAAGATTCCATTGTTGTAACCGAGGGATGGGTCTCCATTGTACTACCAGATGTGGCCAACGCAAACGCACCGTAATTAAGGAAAAGGTCGTAAACGCTGTGCGTCGGGGCCGTTTTAGTGTTGGCTGGAGACCCGCTCCTCAGGCCTAGGTAAGTTCCTATTGTTAGTGGCCGAGGGATGGGTCCATTGTATTAACAGATGTGGTCAACGCCAGCGCACCGTAATGAAGGAAGGGCCCGCGCGCGGTGCGGCGGGGGGTTGTGCTGGTGTTGGCGTGTGACCCGCTCCTCGGCAGTCCTGCACAAACTCTTGACCAAGTAGGTTACGCAGTTGCCACGCATAGGCAGTCTTAACAGCACATGGTAATTGTGTAACCATTGTACTCATGTTCCTAGTTTGTATTATATCATAGCTCTAGTTTGTGTGCAATTCAAATATATTGATAAAAGTGTGTCTGCTGTTTTGCTGCTTACTTCATAGTTCATTAGAACCCCGCACCTCTCGTCTACAAAACTGGTCCTTCGAGCCGGATTGAAGTAAGTAACCATGAGTTACAGTGGAAAGCGACAGACACGGAGTGCAACAAAAGCAATGAATAATTTAACAGGCTCAGAATCGGGATTACGAGCTTCATCACCCCCGGATCTTCAGGTAAGAGCGCCGCAGCAGCCCGCTAGGAGCTCCGTGGTAGGTGGTCTAAGTGACCATAGGGAATTACCGCCATCGGAGCTAACACCGGCTTCAGTACGCACAGTTCGTGCGCCGTATAGCGTCAGCCACGCATCGTCAAGGATGAGCCAGGCAGGCCGCGACGCGCTACGAATGCGCGCTGAATATGAAGCGGAGCTGAAGTTTGCGCGGATACAAGAAGGTCTGGCAAAAAAGAAACTCGCACTCGATATGGCGGAAATAGCAGCACTAGAAGACCTCATGGAGCGAAATGGAGCACCGAGAAGCGTGGCAAGCGATGAGATAACGGAACGCGCGACGCGCTGGCTAGACGACGCATCCGCCGGCCCCCGCATGAACGAGCGTTCCGCGCCTGGCAACGATGCTTCAAGGTATGTGACATCCGCTGCCCCCCACGTGACCGACGCTTCAATGCACGTGGTGTCCGCTGCCCCTCACGCAACCGACGCTACGATGCACGTGGCATCCGCGGCCGCCCATGCGACCAACACTCCAATGCGCGTGGCGTCTTCTGCCGCCCACGTACACGACGCTTCGATACACTTGGCGCCACTTGCCCCTCACGCACCCGACGCTTCGACACACGTGGCATATGCTGCCACCCACGCGCCTGTCTCTACGATGCACGTGGCGCCTCCAACCACGACACGTGCGCCCTCTCCATTACATCCGCCATCCGAAGCGTCGCCTATGCCGCCGAAGAACCAGGCTCTAACAGATATTGATCGGCTAGCAGAGGCTATCAGCAAGCTAGGGCAGGGGCGAAATGTACCGCGACAAGTGTACGAGATACCACAATTCGATGGTAATGCCGCAGATTGGCTGAGTTTTCAGCAAGCATATCGTAGCACCAGTATGATGCATGATTTTCGACCGCTGGAGAATATGGCGCGCCTAAGGGTGGCGCTCGTCGGTGAGGCGAAAGCTGCAGTTCGGGACCTACTGAGAACATCATCAGATCCTGAAGAAGTGCTTGAGGCCCTTCAAGACGAGTTTGGACACCCTATTCGATTGTTAGAGTGTGCTATAAAGAAAGTGCGGGATTTACCGAAAGTTTCCGAAAATGGACATGAACTTCGTAAATTCACGAGTACGGTTCGAAATTGTGTAGCAGTGCTAAGAAGTATACGTGCGGACGGATATATAAATAATCCACAATTAGTGACTGAACTATTAAACAAGTTAACACCATACCAACGCTCTCAGTACGGACAATTTGCGATGCGTTTGGATAATAACAGTGGCATTGATCTAAGAGTGTCTCCAAACTTAAATATTTTAGTGGACTTCCTCAGTGAATTAACTCGTGCGTCCTCATATCATGTTCCGATGAGCTTAAACGACGCAAGTTACACCGACGCGAATAGAAAATTCGGCGCCCGCGGCGACCCGGCATTCGGATCGTTGGCGGCCGCCCGCCGCGACAGAGATAAGGGTTTAGCGCCAACGCGAACCAGTGGAGCAAATCATCGCGTGCATACGCAGGTAGAGTCAATCGCCGCATTTACGAGGACTGAGACCAGTAAAAATAAGGTTACTTGTGTTAAGTGTAAAGGGAACCATAATTTAAGTGAATGTAGAGACTTTAAGAATATTTCTGTAAATGAACGTTGGGACTTGCTCGTACAAAATAGAATATGCGGTAAGTGTATTGTTAAGTGTCACGCAAGAAGATATTGTCGCGCGCAACGTTGCAGTAAGTGTAATGGGCCACACCATGAGTTACTGCATAAAGATCGCAACGTGGCACCGCCGTCCGAAGTGGAGCCACCGTCTAATCGCCGCTTGAGACCTCACCCCCGCAGGTTAGATATGAAACTCTGACAAATTTTGGTGAGAGTCGTGCGCGGGCCTTGTTAAAAGTGTTACCGGTAACTATTGTGACTAATTATGGGGTTGAACAATCAACGTACGCATTATTGGACGACGGCGCATCCGTATCCATTTTAGATGACAAATTCACAAGTGATGTAGACGGACCAATAGTGCCTCTTAAGTTGATGACGGCCCGCGGTCATTGTGTGACCGACAACAACTCACGTAGTGTTAAGGTTATAGTGCGCGGACCGAACGGAGCGAACCATAAAATTGTAGTGCGTACTCTACGTAACGTGAACTTGCTGTCTCAGACGTTACCAGCGCGAGTGATCAGAGACAACGCTCACCTACGGGGTCTGGATTGCAGCGAGATGAAGGACGCGAAGCCTATGCTATTGTTGGGACAGGACAACTGGAAGCTCATCGTTGGAGAGGAGATTCGTCAAGGTAAATCTGGTCGTCCAGTTGCTTCACTTACCAGGTTAGGTTGGGTCGTCCATGGCCCGCTAGGTGGAAGGGTTAATAGCAGCGAGTTCCATTCTGCCAACTGCATGTCCGTACCTCATGACGATTTACATGCGTTAGTGAAAAGTCAGTTTGAGTTAGAGGCAATAGGCATTTCGCATGTACTTCGCAAAGATTGTAATTCGGAACGTGCGTTGGAAACACTAAATACAACGTGTCGCCGCTTCCCCGATAACGTCCAGCAGTGGGAAGTAGGCTTGTTGTGGTCCCGTAATAACGTCGAAATGCCCGATAATTACGAATATGCGCGCAAACGCCTCGCTGGGATAGAGAGAAAGATGGATCGTGATCCCCGTGATTGGGGATGCTTATGCAAAACAGGTAGCCCGATTGTTGACTTCGGGGTACGCACGCAAAGTTGAAGGCATTAGGGCAAGTCCGGTATGGTATTTACCTCACTTTGGAGTCTCAAACCCCAACAAGCCAGGTAAACTGCGGCTAGTCTTTGATGCAGCCGCTACGTATAAAGGCGCATCGCTGAACTGTAATTTACTTAGTGGGCCAGATTTGATGAATTCCTTGTTAGGAATTCTTATTAGATTCCGGACCGGCCGTATAGCCTTCACTGCCGACATAGAGGATATGTTTCTGCGAGTGAAAATCCGCGAAGCAGATCAGGGGGCTCAATTGTTTCTGTGGCGCGGTCAAGACAGAATTGAAGAACCTTCAATGTATGTCATGACCTCGATGATCTTCGGCGCGGCTTCCTCTCCCACTTCAGCCATTTACGTGTTGAATAAAAATGCAGAGCAATACAAAGATTCACATCCCGCCGCGGTTGAAGCCATACGGAAAAGGCACTATGTAGACGATTATATAGACAGTGTAGACTCTATTGACACGGCACAACAGCTGATCGCGGACGTCACCCACATACACCGAGCCGGTGGTTCTGATATCAGGGGGTGGGTGACGAATTCACCCGAATTACGTGAAATGTTACCAGATGTTGTTCCAGGCCGAGTCAAGCTAGATAAATCTGACAGCGCACGCACTTTAGGAATGATATGGTGCCCGTCAAGTGACTGTATGAGATTCGATCTCTCATTTCAGCGTCTTTCAACGGAATTAGTAGAAGGTCAGATTAAGCCTACCAAGCGCGAGTTTCTCAGGTTCATAATGAGCATTTTTGATCCGCTCGGGTTCGTGTACCCGTGCATTATACAATCTCGAGTCCTTATGCAACGTATTTGGCAGCCGGGCATATTGTTGGATGAGTGCATCAAGGACTCCGAGGCCGCTATTTGGTTCCAGTGGCTTTCCAAATTAAAAGCCTTATCAAATGTGGCTGTACCTCGCTGGCACGGTTTGGAACGGACAGCGGTGGATCTGCATGTTTTTGGGGACGCTAGTGAGAAAGCTTACGCCGCTGTAGCCTTTCTAGTGGGTGATATAGTGTTTATATGTGACGGTAAACAACCGCGTAATGTGTGGCCCCGCGGCGTAATAGACAAAGTGTATCCGGGAAGTGGCGGACATGTGCGTGTAGTTGACATAAAAACAAGTACAGGGATGCTGCGTCGTCCCGTAACTCGAGTAGCCGTGCTACCTACTACCGGTTCAGTTATCGGTTGAAGCCTCCAACTGGGGGGTGGTGTTAAGGAGCACGACTAATCGTGGTATTTTAAGAGATGTACCTACGTAGTATTTAAGAATATTTTGTGTAATAGTAAGTTAAGTAGGTAAGATTCCATTGTTGTAACCGAGGGATGGGTCTCCATTGTACTACCAGATGTGGCCAACGCAAACGCACCGTAATTAAGGAAAAGGTCGTAAACGCTGTGCGTCGGGGCCGTTTTAGTGTTGGCTGGAGACCCGCTCCTCAGGCCTAGGTAAGTTCCTATTGTTAGTGGCCGAGGGATGGGTCCATTGTATTAACAGATGTGGTCAACGCCAGCGCACCGTAATGAAGGAAGGGCCCGCGCGCGGTGCGGCGGGGTGTTGTGCCGGTGTTGGCGTGTGACCCGCTCCTCGGCAGTCCTGCACAAACTCTTGACCAAGTAGGTTACGCAGTTGCCACGCATAGGCAGTCTTAACAGCACATGGTAATTGTGTAACCATTGTACTCATGTTCCTAGTTTGTATTATATCATAGCTCTAGTTTGTGTGCAATTCAAATATATTGATAAAAGTGTGTCTGCTGTTTTGCTGCTTACTTCATAGTTCATTAGAACCCCGCACCTCTCGTCTACAGTAATGATCACCAATCCTACCAATGTAAACTGGCTGGTTGCCGCATCTGTAAAAGACGGCATAACACGCTATTACACAAACCCGGTTCATTCCAAAATAACAATAGCTCACGTCAAACTCAACAACCTCAAACACAACAAGGTACTCAAAACAACGTGGATTCATCTACGTCTACATCTACATCATTACCTACAACTACTCACTTACCTTCAGATAGTGAAGTCTCGTCGAATGCTGCTGACGCTATTAAACCGTGCCCTCCACCGGTAGTTACAATGTCTGCTGGCGCCTCAAACTTAGCTCTTCTTTCAACGGCCTTGGTTGAGGTGTCAAACAATGGTAAAATAATAAAGTTACGAGCGCTTTTAGACAGCGGTTCTCAATCATCTTTCATTACGGAGGCAGCACAAGCTAAGTTGGCATGTATTAAATATAGGAATCAGTATAAATATGTGTTCGGTCTTAATAATGCAACAATAAGCTTTGCCGAGTACTGTAACTTGCAAATTAAATCAACGTATAACGAGTTCACCACTTCTATCAAATGTTATGTCGTTCCAGTTATTACCGACAACCTTCCTCAGACAGAAGTGCGTCTTCTCATGAAGACGCACTTCTGTCTGAGGAAGGTATACCCGGCCACATCGAGTTAGCAGACCCAGCCTTCTTTCGTCCATCAGACATTGATTTATTATTAGGATCTGATATCTTTTGGGATATTATGGGTTCGTCTCGAGTGCAGCTAGGCCCTAATAATCCAATCCTTCAAGAAACACAACTTGTGTGGATCGTGGCAGGCCCCATTGGGGGGAAATACTGTAAACCGTCAACTAAAATACATTGCAACTTTAGTAAAGACATACAACAACAACTGGTCAAGTTCTGGGAAATCGAAGAGGTTCCCACTAGTAAACCTTACTCAAGTAGTGAAGATTATTGTGAGAAACTTTATCAGGATACAACATATCGTGACGAAACTGGTAGATACTGTGTTCAGGTACCTCTTTCTGACTCACCAGATGTTCTAGGCGACTCCTATAATTTAGCAAAAAATCGTTTACTTCAAATGGAAAGAAAAATGAAAAGTAGACCTGAATTTAATATATATATATTTAATTTAAGAATATATTAAATTTATTCAAAGAATACGAGAACCTAGGACATATGAGTGAAGTTACTGAACCAGTTCGGGGATGTTTTTTACCCCACCACGCTGTTATTAAGGAAAGCAGCGAAACCACTCGCTTACGGGTTGTCTTTGATGCGTCTGCCAAAACGACAACAGGTATTTCGTATAACGATATCCAACATGTAGGACCAGTTGTCCAGGATGACCTCTTCTCCATCCTGCTAAGATTTAGGCAGCATAAATACGTCATAACGGCGGACATTGAAAAGGCATACCGCCAAATTTTAGTGCAGCCTGAACAACGTCATCTCCAGATGATTTTATGGCGTGAACATGAGGACCAGCCTATTAAAACATACTTACTTAATACAATTACGTACGGTACGTCCTCAGCGCCTTTCCTCTGTACTAGATGCTTAGTTCAGCTAACTGATGATTGCCAAGATAGTAAGATTGCCAATGTAATAAGGCACGATTTTTATGTTGATGACGTCATTATTGGGAGTAATTTCAAGGTGGACTTATGTTATATCATTAACGCTGTCACTGAAACTCTTCATTCGGCACACTTGCCACTACGTAAATTTCGTACTAATGTCAGTTCAGTCCTCCAGGATAATGTAAATTCATTTATTCCAAAGAATCTAGACTTCAGCTCACAGTCTAGTGCGTTGGGTCTTAAATGGGATCCAAGCACAGACACCTTTAACTTTCCTGTCGACATTAAATGCTCGTCTGTAGCGACTAAACGGTCGGTTTTATCAAATTCGGCTAGACTATTTGACCCACTTGGGTTATTAAGCCTATGTACGATCGTTCCTAAAATATTACTTCAAAAATTGTGGATGTCCAAACTAGATTGGGACGATCCGATTCCTACAGATCTAGAGAAAATATGGTTCAATTTTGTGTCAGGGCTTAAAGGTTTGGTTAGTTTCCAAATACCTAGATTCGTGTTAGACAACGATCCTAACGCTATCGTTGAAATGCATACATTTTGTGATGCGTCACAAGACGCATATGCTACATGTGTGTACCTGCGTTCCATTAATAGTTCAGGAAACGTAGTTGTTAACCTGTTATGTGCTAAAACAAAGGTAGCTCCGGTGCGAGCTCAAACCATCCCCCGACTCGAGTTATGTGGTTCATTATTGGCAGCCCGTTTGAGCTCAAAAGTAATTAAGGCGCTACGACTTACTATTACGAATATTTATTATTGGACAGACTCCTCCGTCGTACTCGGATGCATTAATTCTCCATCACAACATCTCAAGACCTTTGTGTCAAATCGAGTCGCGGAAATTCAGGAATTAACCTCTATTGGAACCTGGAGACACGTACCGGGAGTTCAAAATCTAGCGGATTTAGCTTTACGTAGCGTAAATCCAAGTCAAATACACGATGCTGAGTTATGGTGGCATGGACCGTCCTTCTTGAGAGACATTTCATCAACCTGGCCAGCTATCATTAGGCCTACCGTCGATCTACCTGAAATAAAACCTTACACTAACAATTCTAAGACTAAAACTAAGTCTACAACATGCACTAAACCTATAACATGCACTACAACTATAACAAGCACTTCGACTTCAAACACAACCTGTGACCAGTTGATAAACTTTGAGAAATTCTCAAAATTTACAATTTTATTACGAAGTCTAGCTTATGCATTGCGATTTATCTACAATCTAAAACACTCAGATACTAAAATTACAGGACATTTAACTGCAGAAGAACTTCAATTATCCTTACATCATTTGATCAAACAACATCAGGAGGAGTGTTTCGAAAGCGAACTTAGTCTATTAAATAATAAAAAATGCTTACCTTCGAAATCACGACTTCTTGCGCTCAGGCCATTCGTTGATGAAAGGGGCATCCTAAGAGTGGGTGGAAAAATAACTTTACTAACTTGTTATTCTTCTGCGAACATCAAAAATTATGCCACGGTGGTGCTCAACTTCTGCTGGCTAACGTTAGACAAACGTATTGGCCCATTGCAGGAAGGAGATTAGCTAGGTCTACAGTTAACAACTGTAGAACATGTAGAATATTAAGAGCAAAAACAATCGTACCCATAATGGGAAACTTACCATCAGCTCGAATCACTCCTAGTTTCGCCTTTGAGGTTGCAGGGGTTGATTTTGGCGGACCATTCCCAACACGTGACCGCAAGGGACGTGGTTGTAAGATTATTAAAAGCTATTTATGTATATTTGTTTGCTTTGCAACTAAAGCAGTTCATTTAGAAGTCGCATCAGACTTAAGTTCTGAGGCTTTTATTATGTGTTTAAATCGTTTTATCTCTCGCAGAGGTAAACCAAGTGAAATTCATTGCGATAACGGCCGAAATATTGTGGGTGCAAATAACGAATTTAAGAAATTTCTTCAATCTTGCAGTGAATCGATCTCGTCATATGTTGCTAGTGAATTCATCACATTTAAATTTTCGCCAGCTTATTCTCCACATTTTAACGGGCTGACTGAAGCTGGAGTTAAGGCCGCTACAAAACATTTCACTCGTATGATAGGGAATACTAACCTTACTTTTGAAGAATTAGCGACTTTATTCGCACAAATTGAGGCAATTTTGAATTCCCGACCTCTGACTCCCCTATCATCCGATCCCACAGACCTCTATCCTTTGTGTCCAGGGCACTTTCTGATCGGCAAGCCACTCACATCCTTACCGTCTCCGGCACTGATTGATTTAAATCCACACTGTCTAAGTCGATATGAGAGAATCGAGCAGATTCGTCAGCAGTTCTGGGAGAGATGGCGCATAGAATATTTAAACGAGCTGCAACAGCGCTCAAAGTGGCGAACTAGTCATGGACAACTAGCTGAGGGCGATATGGTGGTGCTCAAAGAAGCCAATCTACCACCACTCAAATGGCGCTTGGGACGCATCCAACGGCTGTACTAAGGACCAGATGGCGTTGCACGCGTGGCGGACGTCAACACTTCAAAGGGTGCAATCACAAACATTTGCCCGCTATCTGACGGGCAAACTTACAGAGACGGGCAAACTTTGTAACTTCGAGAGAGACTACTCAAATCCCGGAGTCTTCGAGGGGGGGAAGATGTATACGCTCCTCTAGGACGACTGAGGGGAAGGGCCCGGCGCGGGGAGAACTTTTTCAATATGGACGGATTTCGACCGCAGCGGCAAACACAAGCGTTGCAATAAAAATTAATAACTTACCCTTAAAATAATCCCTTACCCCTAAGATAATCGTACAAAAATTATGTAAACACCAGTAAAATAAACCTTCATAGAACAGTGGAATACCTTTTATTGAAGAGCACCGAATTAACGAACAAAATTAAAAAAACATTATTATGTTACTTGCTTGGCGGAACTCTTAATGGGCGAGTCCGACTCGCACTTGGCCGCTTTTTTTTATAAAAATAAATTTTATTTAACACATTTTCGGCTTACTAAGTCAACGCGTACCAAGTTGATTTTATTCGTATAATTATCAATTATCGATTTACATATAATTTTTTCAAATCCGCGATGATAGGACTTTCAGTGTCACCGGATTCTAGCCTATTTGGTTAACAAAATGAGGGAATTCCCCGACCGTCACTAGCTCGCCCGCGTCACCAATGTAACGCGACAAAAAATGAAGCACCCAATAGATGCGTTCTGAAAATCGACATCTTTTTGTTTTGAATGTGTTAAAATTTTCATGATTAGTTTGAATTTGGATATGGTCTTTAGTTGTGCCCCACTTTGATTGATGTTAAGTACTTAAAAAAATATAATTAAATTTTGTTACATGTGTTAGGTTATTTCTGAGCTCGTAGCCTCTTGGGCCGGGGCCCTCTTGGGTCGGGGGCCCGTGGCATTTTGCCAGCCCTGCCACCCTATAGTTACTTTTATTTATTAATCTGTGCGAGGGGGCCCAGTTTTTTAAACCTTTTTTAATATATTTACATTAGTTTAATTTTTTTTATTTACTTAGAATAGTTTAAAACTTTTTTTTACGAGTATCTAACCAACGTTAATTTATTACATTTGATAAAATAATTTATAATCTTAAAGTAAAATATTTACATCCTAAAAAAGAGTATGTACAAAGTAAAAAGTTTAGGTGACAAAGAATTCCTCTCCATCGATGTCGACTGGTAACGTACCCAAAAGGCTGGCGGCATTGCCACGTTGGATGGCAATGCCAATTCTTTGCGCAAAGAACAAGCCAGCCTTTTGGTCACGCGAAGCGTCGACCAGTCGCTTAACGATTTCTCTGTAAAGCGACCGTGCACTCGGGCCCCACGAACCAAGTGTTTCGACCCCAAACGGCTCAAAAATATAATTAATGACTAAATTAGTATATTTGCGCCATTTGGCGCCATTTGCCGGAGCCCGTTGTGGATGAAAGATGAGAAAGCGCGAGGGTGTCGACACAAGTTGCGTCCCACACCAAAGGAATACCCAACTTCCAAGGCACCAAAGACATACCAATCTGGTGTCTTGCTATCGTCTCGAACCAAACAAGCAGGTTCAAGCACGGCTGGAACACCGGCGGTGACAAGAGCCCGGCGGATAATATCGTTTAGGTGTGCATGACATGGCATGCGTCCTGCGCTCCTGCCGCATGATAGGCCGTGATGCCCAAGGCTGTCGACTGCTTCGCCACAGTGACAGCGATGAGGAGAGACATTAGGAGCACCCAAACGAAGACAAGCTGCAATTCTGAATGTCGTGTCGTCCAACATAGTGCCTATGTTGGGCGATGGAAGAGCCTGCAGCCAGACACCAGACTCCCATTCCCTCACAACCAAAAGGCGAGCGCGCTCTGCAATATTATAAGATGTGTTAATTCAATGTTGCCATTTTCCAAGCATTTATAGCTTCGATTTTGCCTGGCACTCCAGAATTAACCAGTGTGGGTATTAAAATTTCCTGGTTACTTCTTCTGTGCCATGGATCGAAGATAGAAAGGCTGGTAAACTGACATCGGTAATTTTACGAACGCCAAGCCCACCACAGCGAACCGGTAGAGTCGCTTGCAGCCAGGCTCGATCGTTTAAATTTGCATTTAAAATTTTACACAGAGTATTTTGAATAATTTTGTCCATATTGCCTAAAAGTGCCATATGTTTGAAAAGTTGTGATGATCAGCATGTGTGAATTTTGGGATGAAAAGGCAGTATCGAACGAGTATAGTAAATGCTGAATGTATATTAATTTGGAGGAGTCGGTCCGGAACTTCATTAAAATTTTGTATTTTTGCCTCAACGAAGGAATCATAGGCTTCTTCTAGAATCGGGGACCCTAGGAGCCGAAGAAAACTTTTATGCAAAACTTTTAAATTTGTAGCCAAAGCATTACATTTTGAAATTGCCAAAGAACTGTTAACGTTCTCGTTAAGAAAAAAATCACATTTTAAGGAATTTAGTTCTAAACCAATAGTTTTAAATTCGTGTTTCAGGAAAGCCAGATCTTTAAGTGCTGTGTCTATATCACCTCCTAGAGTACCGTCATCTAGATACCAGATGTTAAATTTTGAATTTAGCTGCCTAATGAGTCTAAAACATTTTCCGAGTAACTAGAGTAATTTAGAAGGGTGTCTGTAGCACTGCCAAAGAAACTTGAAAATTTTGACTGTTTCCAGCTTGGCATGTATCAATAAGTGTCCCTGTTAACTGAATTAAAGGCATTCTTCAAGTCAACCTTAAGAATGACCTCTCCTTCGCCGCAGTCAAGGTACGTTGACAGGGCATGTACAGCAGCCTCACAACCCCCTGTAGGTGTTGGAATTTGATGAATATATCTGCACTGTAAAATTTACAACACATTTTGGCTGCCATACGTCTGTAAGTACATCCTACGGTAATGGGTCGAACGCCACCATCTTTTTTCCGCAAGGCGCATAAATTAGCGCCATTGAGGATATCAATGATACCTTCGTCCACATTGCCGGATATCATAGGGTTCATTAAACCTGTGAGCTCCTTCAAGAGTGCTACGCCAATATCCCCGACGCCTGGACTATGGATGTTTTTGAAGTGTTGAAGAGTCAGGCCATCGAGACCCTCAGCAGAACCACTCCGGAAGGAGCCCACAGTAGTTAGTATGTCCTTGGCTGATACAGTCAAAAATTCAGCGTAGATATTAATTAATTGTATTTTTACTGCCAAAATAAATAAATTTTTCACTTCAGTTTAATACGGCACGATACGGCAATAGTGTCATGTGTCATATTTGAGTGTCAATCATTTCCTTCTGTAAATAAATAGTCTGTGATTATACCTAGTAATCCCAGTTTCACAAATTCCAGAGCAACCAGAAGTATGGAAATCCTGCTGTAGATTGTTTCCATTGGTTTGAATAAATGGGATATATCCCATCTAATCAAACCAACAAAAAAATCAATTAGGGAACTAAAATGTTCGAATATTTACCATGTTTCGAACCACCGCGACCGGCTGGGTATATAAAACACTTCTAGTAAGTATCTACTTTTTCTCTTCTTTTTAGCGTAGATGCCAATGTGAGACTATATAAACATACACCCTTTGTCCTGCTAAATTGTTTTTTTATGTTAATCATAGGGAAATTTTTAATGGTCTAGCTCTAGACTAAGTTGTCAAAACCAGGTAGGTCATTTTGTATGGTGTTGTTGGTGGTGCAGCGGCAGAGAGCATGACTGTTGAGCATGAGTTCTCGGGTTCGTTGCGTGGGTGCTACCTATTGAGCTTTGGCAATTCTCAGTTTCAGCATGGAGACAGTGAAAAATGTCTGTCTTTAATCTATGTTGATTTTTGGTGTATCTACCTACGAGGAGCCATAAGTTGCACTTTGTTACAGGTACAACCTAAGCTATAAAAGGTTATTAAAACTTGCAACTTTTCGGATAAACCATTCAAGCAATATTACCTACTATTATAATTTCTGACTTAATCAAGTTTTAAACAAACATTAATGTACCTACTAGGTACATACTTAATGCCAAGTGAAATTCATTTTTGAAATAATAAATTTGCTTATCAGTACCGTAGCCGCCCAAGACATTTACAAAAAGCCTCAATCACCCGCTTCCGCCCGGACCATGCTTTGAAGAAATATGGAGAACAACGGCTGCGAATGCCTTGTCCTGTCTCACCGCCGCCAACACAACCTGATGAATCACAAACGTCATCTAAAGATGCATGGATCTGGGGTTCCTTAGCCGTACTCGTCACAGCTGGAATATTTATAAGCTGGGCTCAGTGAGTGCATAATTTTATTCAAAACTAGGAATCCTTCGGATACCCCCCCCGCCAGCCAGCGGGGGCGGTTATGTCGGGCTTGAACCGACTAAAACCGCACGCCGACTCGGGTCTACAGACGTCGGGGTGTAAGGTTGCCCATAGAGCATATCCCTCGCACCCCGAAATTACACACATACCTGAACAGGTAGTTTCTCGCAGTCGCAAACAATATTGACTAGCCATGTCTGTCAATTTTGGTACGTTCTGTAGTATTGGTTATTCTTGCAATAAGCCGTACTCTCTAAAATTACGCGATTTATACGTCACGGACCCGTGATACCACCCAATGAACTTTTGGGTAAACTCATATTAGGGTTGGTAATGTTTGCCTTATACCCCTACTAGCTACTGCTCGCGGCTCCGCCCGCGTGGAATTCTACTCCTGTTCCCGTTACTCATGGGAACCTATTCCCGGGCCAAAAAGTAGCCTATGTGTTATTCCAGACTACACAATCTATCCCTGTTAAAAATTTCAGCCAGATCCGTTCAGCCATTTCTGCGTGAAAGTGTAACAAACATCCATACATACAACTTTCGCACTTATAACATTATTAGCTTTTGCCCGCGGCTCCGCCCGCGTGGCTTTTTGATTCTATTCCTGCTTCCCATGGGAACCCATTCCAGGGATAAAAGTAGCCTATATGTTATTCACGACTGTAATCTATACCAAAGTTCAGCCAGATCCGTTCAGCCGTTTTAGAGTGAAAGATTAACAATAAACATCCTACATACTACAAACTTTCGCGTTTATAATATTAGGATTATTAATTAGTTGTATATTTTGAGCAATCTAATGTCTAGGTACATGTCAAATCTGTAGTTTCTAAATGTTAGAATGGTATGGTTTCTATTTCACAATTAAAGTGATGTTTACAAGATCTTTATTCTTTACAGTACTTCGAAAGAAATCCGCGACTGGTTGACATTATATGCCCCATGGTTGGATGACCTCATAAGTATTATCTACCAGGAAGATATGAGCTATATCCAATTCGCGGCCTGTTGGATTCATAAATTCAGGCAATACATGAGATCAGAGCCTAAATTAGAAAAGTCATGTGAACCTGGAAAAGATCGGATGCCAGGTGAAACAAAACGTAGATGGACTTAACAAAAGACTTTAACTAACTAGGCAGAAATTATGAGTCGATCTAATACTACTTTCCTTTCTACTTCCTACTTTCCAATGACATAAGAGTTAGTGGCAAAGGGCTCGCGTGATTGATTGCGCGTCAAGGTCAAATTGTCAAGATTTTTGGCGCGGCCTATACAGCAGCTCCCCCAGCGGTTAGGCGCGCAATTTGGAAGATTAACTAGGCAAACAGCATGATGATTGATGGGCTACAAAACCGCGACAGCCTCATCAGCGGTCTGCCATCCTTACACTAAACTAGCAAGCATTATTCTTAACCCATAGGTAACACGTTTAAAATGACTGGCAGTACTTAACAAGGAATTAATATGATGTTTTAGATATTCATCAAGAGGCAAAACCGGAACCAAAATGTAAAAGTGACATTTGACACTGTACCTGCACAAAAAATACGATTGTGATTGTTGATCCTCGTGAAGTTATGAAAGGTAAAAGGCCAGTTCCTATACCTACCGTAATCTAATCTGTGCACCCGTACACTGCCCCATACATAAATCCATTGCATACATTTAAAGGTTGTCTGGAAGTAATCACGTCTAGCGATAAAACCGCCTATTGTACTGCCATTTTTTGTAAATATTTTAACTTACAATTTTCTGTTATTTATGGTGTACAAGAAAGAAACTTGTATTGTCTTGTACCTACCCACTGAATTTGTGATCGCAGTAGCTAGACTGTACCTATACAAAGCCGATTTTGCGACTCCGTATGACTCGAAATACTGGCAAATATTTCCAAAGCAAAAGATAAAGACCGGCCAAGTTCGAGTCAGACTCGCCCATGAAGGGGAAGGGGAAATTGCATGTTGGGCATTGTACCATCTCAATATCATTTTTGAAGACCTATGCATAGATACCACACGTATGGGTTTGATGAAAAAAAAAATTGATTTTCAGTTCTAAGTATGGGGAAAATTTATTGTTTTTTTTTCTATTTTTGTGTGAAAATCTTAATGCGGTTCACAGAATACATCTACTTACTAAGTTTCAAGAGCATACTTCTTATAGTTTCGGAAAGAAGTGACTGTGACATACGGACGGACAGATAGACATGACAAATCTATAAGGGTTCCGTTTTTTGCCATTTGGCTACGGAACCCTAAAAAGATCAGAGGCGGGTAAGAGTAAGCATAGCTGTGGCTCTGCAGGTACGGTCAACGACAAAAGTGGCTTAACAAATTCTAATTTATTATTCACTAGCTCTTAAACCTTTTTTTGAAACAAAACATAAAATATGTTACCTTTGTCCTCTGGTGATTAAAAAACTACATATATATTCATTAAAAGGTATTCATATTCCAATATAAGAAACGTTTGTAAATATTTAAATATTAATCCACTTTTGTCGTTGACTGTACTTACTTGCTCAACATATTGGACTGCTTTTGTATTACATATATTGCTTTTTGTATAAAAATATTCAGCGAACACAAAATTATTTATTAGGCCGTTTTGCCACAGGCCTTTTTTTTTTTTTACGTGCGGAAATCCCTTCGGATACCCCCCCGCTGGCCAGCGGGGGTGGTTATGTCGTGTCTCGACTAAAACCGCACGGTGTCCTCCCCAAGTGTCCGTTGCCGGGCACCCCGGGTAAGCCTTCGAAAGGATAACCCCAGGGTTGCCGGCGGACCTTGGCCGCCACCGCGGCCTCGCCTGGTGGGGTCGGGTTTTATCCCGCTTCGGTGAGTTGGCAGGCGTGTGAGGGCACACACGACACGCCCCCGCCACGGCCTGCTTTTGTAAGGACGGCGAGTCGGCCAACTGCCGTCCTCAGGCCCCGATCATGGAGGTCGGTAGTCCCGGGCGTAGATGAGTCTGCGGCGTCCTCGCCGCAGACTGCGGAACTCGGGGGGCAGGGTTCTCTCCCGCTCCCTCTCCGCCGTCTCTTTCGCGCGCATTACCTGCTCGCAGAAAGAGGCGGCGGCGTGCCACTTGCTCCCGTCGGAGACCACAGCCCTCACCATGGTCTCCAACGAGAGAACGTCCACGCCCAGGACCGCAACGAGATCCCGGCGTTGACTCGCCCACGCAGGGCACTCCACCAACGTGTGGAGCGCCGTGTCTTCGCCAGGATCCTCGCAGTGCTGGCACTGCGGCGTTGTCTCCCGGTGGGTGCGCCACAGATACTTACCGAAACACCCGTGTCCGGTAACCATCTGGCACATCCGGTAGGAGAGGTCCCCATGGTCCCTCTCCAACCACTCCTTCATGATCGGTCTCACAGCCGCAATGCTGGATTTCCCCCACCTTGGGTGCTCAAGTCGCACCCTCCATGTCTCCATGAGTTCCTGGCGGAGCAGGGACCGCTGAGCCCTGATTTCTCGGGGCTCCGGCCTATGACCCCGCTCCAGCGCCTCCTTGCGCCACTGGTACAGCAGCGCAAGGGCTCTCGCTTCCAGGTCCCATGGAGGGGTCTCGGCTAGGAGACATGCCGCCTCGACGGAGATCGTGCGATACCCCCTGATGACTCTGACGGCCATCGCCTTTAACGGGCTGTTTAGAACAGCTACGTCGCGGGCCGCCAGAGTTTCCGCCCATACGTTTTAGTTGCGGACCAGCCAGTAAATTTAAATTATGGTATTCATAAATGACACGTTATGACTCTTATGATTAAAGTATTTATTCTTTTATCCAGGTTTTTGCGGGACCATGCGAGTGATGTCTCTATCGTCACTATATTCAAAATATAAAATCCTTGACCAGCCAAAATGAATCCTCTACATGCTCATCGACCCTCATATGTATGTAGGTGCTACATATTTAATGTAATAGTAAAATATAGTTCCTCCAAAATATAAATAATTTGCATCATACAAACTTTTTATTGAACTTTGTTAAATAAATATCATTATCACTAAATATTATAAAACAAAGTCCTCCACCGCGTCATGTCTGTTCGTGACGAACTCAAAAACTACTGCACCAATTTTCATGCTGTTTTCTCCAATGGATAGAGTGGTTCTCAAGGAAGGTTTTAGTATAAAAATATATTTGTATATAAAAACATATTAGGGGTTCATCTCGGAATGAGAGATAGTCAGTTGTAAACTTGTATAAACCTTTGGCACCCTAAAACTTGTCTTAAAACCTACTTATCGTAGGGTGTCCGTGAATACAGATATTACAAGGACAAAGGTAACAAAAAAGTTTTTCTTCCATACTTATTACGAATGTCTCGTTTTCGATCTATAACTACGGATATACAAATTTACGATATGTGGCAGTCTTTATTCTAGTATAAGTACCTCTTATAGATAGGTATCAGGTATAATAGGTTATGGTGGTGGAATACGGTCCCATTAGTAGCGGGAACAGGTGCAGAATTCCACGCGGTTGAAGCCACGGGCAACAGCTAGTAACTAATATATCTGGGTGGTTATGGTGGTGGAATAGGGTCCCATTAGTACCGGGAACAGGATCAGAATTCCACGCGGGTGAAGCCACGGGCAACAGCTAGTAACTAATATATCTGGGTGGTTATGGTGGTGGAATAGGGTCCCATTAGTAGCGGGAGCAGGATCAGAATTCCACGCGGGTGAAGCCACGGGCAACAGCTAGTAACTACTATATCTGGGTGGTTATGGTGGTGGAATAGGGTCTCATTAGTAGCGGGAACAGGATCAGAATTCCACGCGGGTGAAGCCACGGGCAACAGCTAGTAACTAGTATATCTGGGTGGTTATGGAGGTGGAATAGGGTTCTATTAGTAGCGGGAACAGGATCAGAATTCCACGCGGGTGAAGCCACGGGCAACAGGTAGTAACCAATATATCTGGGTGGTTATGGTGGTGGAATAGGGTCTCGTTAGTAGCGGGAACAGGATCAGAATTCCACGCGGGTGAAGTCACGAGCAACAGCTAGTAACTAATATATCTGGGTGGTTATGGTGGTGGAATAGGGTCCCATTAGTAGCGGGAACAGGATCAGAATTCCACGCGGGTGAAGCCACGGGCAACAGCTAGTAACTAATATATCTGGGTGGTTATGGTGGTGGAATAGGGTCTCATTAGTAGCGGGAACAGGATCAGAATTCCACGCGGGTGAAGCCACGGGCAACAGCTAGTAACTAGTATATCTGGGTGGTTATGGAGGTGGAATAGGGTTCTATTAGTAGCGGGAACAGGATCAGAATTCCACGCGGGTGAAGCCACGGGCAACAGCTAGTAACCAATATATCTGGGTGGTTATGGTGGTGGAATAGGGTCTCGTTAGTAGCGGGAACAGGATCAGAATTCCACGCGGGTGAAGTCACGAGCAACAGCTAGTAACTAATATATCTGGGTGGTTATGGTGGTGTAATAGGGTCCCATTAGTAGCGGGAACAGGATCAGAATTCCACGCGGGTGAAGCCACGGGCAACAGCTAGTAACTAATATATCTGGGTGGTTATGGTGGTGGAATAGGGTCCCATTAGTAGCGGGAACAGGATCAGAATTGCACGCGGGTGAAGCCACGGGCAACAGCTAGTAACTAATATATCTGGGTGGTTATGGTGGTGGAATAGGGTCCCATTAGTAGCGGGAACAGGATCAGAATTCCACGCGGGTGAAGCCACGGGCAACAGCTAGTAACTAATATATCTGGGTGGTTATGGTGGTGGAATAGGGTCCCATTTGTAGCGGGAACAGGATCAGAATTCCACGCGGTTGAAGCCACGGGCAACAGCTAGTAACTAATATATCTGGGTGGTTATGGTGGTGGAATAGGGTCTTATTAGTAGCGGGAACAGGATCAGAATTCCACGCGGGTGAAGCCACGGGCAACAGCTAGTAACTAGTATATCTGGGTGGTTATGGAGGTGGAATAGGGTTCCATTAGTAGCGGGAACAGGATCAGAATTCCACGCGGGTGAAGCCACGGGCAACAGCTAGTAACCAATATATCTGGGTGGTTATGGTGGTGGAATAGGGTCTCGTTAGTAGCGGGAACAGGATCAGAATTCCACGCGGGTGAAGTCACGAGCAACAGCTAGTAACTAATATATCTGGGTGGTTATGGTGGTGGAATAGGGTCCCATTAGTAGCGGGAACAGGATCAGAATTCCACGCGGGTGAAGCCACGGGCAACAGCTAGTAACTAATATATCTGGATGTTTTTGGGCCCCACCAAGAACTTCGGAGGTTTAGCCAACCTCAGCTGCAAGCTGTTACACCTGCTGAGGGATGGACGAGGCTCTAGCGCAGGCTGCTGTAAAAGCCGAGATAAGCCAAATTAAGGGAAAGTGTAGGTGACCAGACCTCGGGGCTCCAAAGTGCAAGCTTTGGGTGCTACCAGGAATAAAGCTGTACTAATGATGCATACATCTGGATTAAACACTACCGGACCAGGACAAAAAAAAATTGGTATGGTTCCATACTAAAATTTCATTTTCCCATGTGGGAGGTATTCATCATTCAGTGACTACAGATCTCATATAAAATACAAAAACTTTGGCTGCTGATAGGTATCTAGTTAAAAATCTGTACATAATATTGTTGCATCTTGAACTACACAAGCCTGTATCTCAAGAGGCAAAGTAATCTTCTACTTTTGGACTCACCTGTACCGCTCAAGTGACAGTGTTTAGATAGTGCTTAGAATTATTTTCTGATACAGCCTTCTAAACGTAATTAATGAAGGGTTTTGGACGGCAATTTATGTCTTTTTTTACACAATTTTACGCAAACATTATAAGTATGATAACCCACCTCATAAGATGCAGCTAGGAATCTATGAAATGATAATTTATTTTAAAACATAACATAAACTCACGCCTATATCCCCGAAGGGGTAGACAGAGGTGCTAACACCCACATTTCATATTCTTGAAAATTATTTGTAATGTCCTTGAGTGTGGTATATAAGTACCTTATTATATATCTGTGGTAGGTACCTGTATAACCTTACACCCCGGCGTCTGCAGACCCGAGACGGCGTGCGGTTTTAGTCGGTTCAATCCCGACATAACCGCCCCCGCTGGCCGGCGGGGGGGTATCCGAGGGGATTTCTGCACGAAAAAAAAAACAAAAAAAAAGGTACCTGTATAGCTTTCTGTGTCAGGAATATCATGATATACTTAAAAGAATTGGGTTCAATATTATTATAATATAGACCTCACCAATTAATTGAGGACAAGCATAATGCGCCTACGTCCAGCAGGAACAATAAGGCTACAATAGGCAAATTGATTGGTTGATTGATAATGCGCCGTGTCGTCTCCACCAGCTGTATCTACCATTTAGGTCAACAAGAAGAGACTCAATATGAGACCTCTCAAAAGCTCGGCATATCTTTAGAAGGCAAGAGAGTGATTATTTTCTACTACCATCACTAACCTCCTATTAAAACTTGAATATTATCCTCTCTCAGTTGCACTCTGTAGAGGATAACATTCAGATGTTTTCTATTTATTTTTCTATTTAATCGGCTGTCGGTCAGACAGATGGACGTCAGATGTCATCCTCCACTCCGGTAAACTGTTCCAAATGAAGAATGTGATTTAATAACATCAATTCAAAAACATTAACAATAATAAGTTTCCAAACCTTACCAGTTATTTACTATGTTCAGAGTTACGGCCTGTATTTTTAGTGTTAGATCAATTTTAGTAAGTAAACATGTTTTCCTTTCATCTGAAAATTCCTGCAGTTGCCTGATTAAGTTGTCATCTAAAAACAACGATATGCTTAATAGAGCGATGTAGATGTACTGAGCGAGTACATTACAAGACTACATCTTCTGTTTGAGCAGCAAGTCCGCGACTTACAACATCACTTCTATCACCTATATAGGAGGTGTATATGTATGGGAGGGGGGGGGGGGGGCTATAGGCTATAGGTACCTTCGCGGTCAAACCAACCTCACTTGTAAGCCGGTACACATCCAGACTGATGTTTGATAGCGATGTTTATCATTATTTTAAATAACTTGTGCGTTTTGTCCGTAGTCTCGTCGCAATCCGATAGATTGTCACATAGCATCAATCAAACGTTTTCCAATTAGCAACGCGATCTACAATCCGAGACAACGCGAGCATTGTCCTGCGCCACCGCCTCCACCTCCAAAGCGCCCTAGGGATGATTCTTGGTTATGGGGCACGGTGACTGTGCTCGTCTTGGCTGGAGCGGGCATTGTAGCTGCCAAGTAAGTTACTTGATTTATTTTATGCACCCTAAGGAATGGGCAACACACACACAAAACACCGAACTAAGGGCTAACCGTTACCATATCTACTACTACTAATGCTTAAGTGCATACCTAGTTGAGTCCTGCTCATCTCGACTTGACTTTACTTGACTACCTTTGAAGGCAACCTGATGGAAACAGTAATGATCCTTTGAACCCTTTTAATAACAAAGATATTTTAGCTTTTGGGTTACGTTACGGTAGTTCACAGTTAGATTGCGCAGAAACTACGACCAATTCATACTTTGAACATGTTACAGGAATTCCCCAGAAATACGGGACTGGTTGACTTTATACGCTTCCTGGGCGGATGATCTCATAGCTATTATATATGAGGAGAATATGACACACGAAGAATTTGCTACAGAGTGCATTGAAAATATTAAAAAGTACATTGGTTCATTCTCTGAAGAAGAAAAAACCCCGCAACCGTGTTCTCTTGATGGAAAGACACCAGCTGCAGTTGAAGGTAAATAGAACTCTTACTTCATATTGAACTATTGACGTCTGTTCATTAAGAGATAAACTCTAATTAGAATTCTTGCTAGTTCCTAGGACAGGGTAACTATTTTGCGAAGTGGCTATGAGATATTATTTGGCCTTTGCAATGTGTAGTCTCGGTTCTTATAACGACATGAAAGGCAATGCACCAAACCTAAAAAAAATCCTAAAAGCCTACCCAAATGACGATTATACTTTGAACATCTATTTACCATACTAATTTTCGTAAATTAAAATCATTTCTTTTTATTAGAAGTCCCTGCTCCACCCAACAGCGAAGAAGAAGACGAAGAAGTAGGTAAGTCAAAAATTGGTTAAGTTTTGCGTTACGTCGAATTGAAATGGTTGTTGGTTTTTTTTATTTGTCTTGAAAGATGAAATAGGATGGTACCTCTGCTTTTGCATGTACAGTCGCCATCGGAACTAGTTTGACACATTCTAAATTCTCAACCACCTTAGCTCTAAAACTTTCCAATTTAGGTACAAAAATTGAAAAATGTTTAATTTATACTCTGAAGGAGACAAAAATATTGATACATGGATTTATTTATTTCCATGCCAAGATCGTTTGCCAAGATCTTAGTGTTCAGCAAAGCAACTTATGTGGGCGACTGTACAAAGATATTTTGCTGTTTTTTCTCGCGTTCTGTAGACGTGCATTATTGTGCACAAAACACTCGCTTCAGCGTAAATCAATGCATGTGTGATGTTAATACCCATCCATATCATGATGGTTGGCATGACATGGCCGTAGCCACGGCGGGGCGGTATCAAATCCCTCCCGAAATTCAAAATATTTTATTTAAATCACGTGAATGATAATTTTATTTCATGCACATTTTTGTTTTTTTAAACCCCCCTATGAATCTGATGAACTCTCCGCCCCTAAAATCAAACATGGTAATTCCTGTGATGGCATCTTCCTAGTGTCTGTACCTGCTGTCGCGCCAAGTCGAGATTAGTCACATAACCCCATTCGTCTTCTGATCAATTTAAAAAACGTTCTTGATCACAATTTTGAGGTAGGATCTTTTTTCAGTTTCTAAATCAGAGTTGGCCTTAAGGTTTTTTATCTTATGAAAATACTTTCCTTTTAGAGCTAATGATATTTCAATGTTAACCAATAGTATACAAAAGAACTAGGTATATTTCTAGAGAAACAGTAGAATCAAGGAGTGAACAAAACATATAAACATAGATGTTGGAAGGCATAGATAAAAAGCTGCTATGCGGTACCTGAGCTTTGTTGAAATATGATGATGGCAAATGGCGAACTCGTAGTAGAGCCCTACTATGAGGTTGCCACTTGCATATACGCACCCATACACTGAAGTGGATTAAAAAAGGCACGATATGGTTTACAGATGATTCTTTAACTTGCGACCCTGAACCGCCACCAGTAGTGACACAGAGCATCTGTGAAATCGAAAAATGCTTGAAAGAGCTGGGCGAGTTCGTCAATAACAATTACTGGACGGCGAAACAAGCGTGTATTCATTATAACTCGGTAATTTTTATTCACAAGGTCAATTATCTTCAGGTATTTATAATTCCACAATGAACAAAGGTAGATAGGCTATTTAGAATGTGATAGTATTAAAAAGATTTCATGACATACGCGGTCATGTACCTTTTTTTTGTGCGGAAATCCCTTCGGATACCCCCCCCCCCCCGCTGGTCAGCGGGGGCGGTTATGACGGGCTTGAACCGACTAAAACCGCACGCCGTCTCGGGTCAACAGACGCCGGGGTGTAAGGTTGCCCATAGAGCATATCCCTCGCACACGCGGTCACGTACCTAGATGATACTGGCAGTTTATTGAAGTAATAATAAACTATCAGTATCATCCGCGTTAGCAGACATGGACACTTCATTTTCCGAGTGTGAACTGATTCCTGCCTAAAAAGAAAAGTAGATACGCATATAAATGCATAATGTGGCATTCGCATAGCTGAAGTGCTGATTGTTTTAAAATTTCAGGTAGTAGATGAAACTATGGATGACTTCAGTTTTAATAATCTTAAGAAGTTACATTTCGCGAAGCAAGAGAGATTAGGTCTTGTTAAGGAATCATTGAAAAATGCTAGTAATTCTATTCATAGGCTTGGTAAGTTCATTTTAAAGTTTACTTTCAATTTCGGGAAAATTAAGTAATCTGATTTTACTTACCATCATCCTCCGAGCCTTGTCCGAACTCTGTTTCGGTAACCTTTTCAGACTAATTACGAAGCAGCCAATCTTCGATATTTTCTGTGAAGCGACTGCCAATCTGAATTCTACAACCCACTGGTGATATCAAAATTCTGAAGTTAGACTAGATTTGCCTTTACTTATGTTACTTTATAAATTTATGTAAGATATTTTTCAATAGAGGAAATGACCCGATATCTTGACTGTGGAGTACATGCGTCGAAGGAAGAAATAGAGAGTGCAAAGCTGCTATATAGAAATTTTAAAACATTGTACACGGCATCCCGCATGGAATATCAATGGGAGAATGATAAAGCTCTGGAGAAGGACAGGCAATGGGAAATTGTAAGTCTTAATGAAAAATTGCCTCAAATTTATCGCAATTATTGTACTTGCACCAAAACACACTGTAAGATGCATGCCACTTGCACGCTTTAGCATCATTGGAGGAGAAGTTTCAGGTGATGGTCAATATTAAACAAGGTGTCCTACAAACAAAGAACTGAAAGTGAATGTAAGTAAGATGAAAGCGATGGCATTTAAAAAAGGATAAGATATGACAGGTATATAAGCCAGACCAGACTACAACCAGAGTGCCAATTCTCGTAATAAAAATATGTTTAAAATTCAGTATCAATCTAGTCTAGTAAAAAAGGTGTTCTCGTAACAAAACTTTGTTGAAAATATTGAAAAGTTTGTTACGAAAACACCTTTTTCATCTTGAACATTTACTTTTTATTACGAGAATTGCCCTTCTGATGAACAAGATCTACTTGTAGAAGTAAGAGTGGAATAAGTGAAATACTTCGTGTATTTGGGTTCTAAGTTAACAAGAAATAGAAAGCATGTTTGCATTTTATTCCTTACTAGCCAGTATCTTAAGACGCGGTGCACCGCGTCTTAAGATACTGGTCGCTTAAAGTACTGTATGTATACAGTACTTTAAGCGAAATAATTAGATCTTCAAAATCACGTGCAAGACATTTACTACTAAAGTTAGGCCGGCCGTTCAGAGAATGCGTTCCTGACACCTATCAGTTAGTCACGACTAGTGATGGGCACAACATGACACTGAGTTCGTTACCGTTCCTCCAAAATGAACCGCCGCGTTATTTTTAAGATTATTTTCGTTTTAAATTGGCGGAATCATTTAAAATTTATTTATTAATTATTTTTTAATTTTAGTTATTTAAGTGGAAACCAAAAAAAGGTAATATTAATATAATAAAATTGTTTTATTTATTCTTTATTACAAAGTTACAATCTGTATTTCTATGCAATAAAGTACATTGAATTGAATGTGTGTACAGAATATTAATCAGACTCCGATTCGCTTGAGGAGGTGGTGTCTTCATCATCATCTTCGCCTACATGTATAATTATATTATTATCAATAACAAAATCAATCCTGATATCTCGGTCAAAATATTCCACAATCAGGTTTTTGTCTTCTCAACAACCTTTGCCCAGTCATCTCTTGTGACTTCCCCGCAGGCTTAATAGGGTCATCATCGTTTTCGTGCTGAATGGCGGGGAAGTATTGTGGCGGGCGGCGTAACCTTTTATTTGAGCCCAGATTAGCTCAATCGCGTTATATTGGCAATGATACGGTGGAATTCTTAGAACCTGATGACCGTACTCCAGAGCCAGTTCATCGATTTCGTATCGCACATTTGCCGCTTTATTTTCTTTAACTAATTTAATTAGCTCTGCTTTTAGCATCTGCATATTTGCGTCAATGCCTTTTGCTTGTAACCAAGCCACCATTTCTTCTTTTTTATTAGCTTAGGTAGGCGTAGGTGGTTTCTGTATTTGAACCGAGTGATAGGAGGCATTATCCATGAATATTACAGAAGGCTCTGGTAGGCTGGGCAAAAGCACGTTCTGGAACCACTCTTTAAATGTAGTGGCATTCATTTCCTCGTGGTAGTCATTTGTGGTTTTTGATTGAAATGCCAGTAACGCGTTCTCCACAAAGCCGTATTTTACAGAACCTGCGTGGCATATTATCAGACGGGCCCCCTTACCCATTGGTACTTTCAACTTCGTCGCTTGTGTATCATCCGTCCAAGAACGGGAAACCGTGTGATTGGCGTTTAGCCATGTCTCGTCAATGAACACGACATTATCCCAGTTATCAATTTTTTTTGCTTCTCTCAAAAAACTTTATCAATATCAAACTTTATCAAGTTATAATTTTTTTTTGCTTCTCTCAAAATCCGTTTTAAAATTATGTCGTATCGTTCTAATAAAAAATTTCTTTTGTCTGATTTTTTATACGAAAAACCAATATCTTTTAAGATTTTGGTTAAAGCAGTTTTACCCCCGCTAAACAGTCCAGCTTCTTTTAACGATGCCAAAAGGTTGAGATATTCATTTCTGGAATAGTAACCATATATATGATTTCTGATTGCATCGGCGTCAAAGGTGTCAATATCTGTCACGGGTTTAGTTCTACGTTTCTTCTTCGGAGTACGTAAAATATTATCTTCCGTGCCAGTAGATCCGACTTTTCTTTATTAATATTTGTTATCGTTCGTTTGCTAACTCCAAGCGCCTGAGAGACGCGTTCTTGTACTTGTTCGACAGGTACCAGGGGTCCGCCATTTTGCCGCTCCCGCTCAAAGTAATCTTGCAGCTTGATGATTAACTCACGGGCTCCACTTTTCAATGTTTGTCTACGTTTAGGCATTATTATGCACCAAAAGTAAAAAGAACGCAATACAAAACACAATCGAAGTCCGATTTAGCGCCGATGTCAGTTTGAAAAGCAGAAACAGTCCATTAAACGAAAGCCGGGTAATCAAATAAAAACAGATCGAAAACACTTGAAGAAAGTTGTCTATGCGCACGAAACGACAACAGACGACTGTTTTAGCGTCACAAAATGGCGGCCATTTGGGGTTACCATTTTTAATCTAAGTATAAAAATGCTAGTAACGCCATTTGGGGTTACCATTTTCAACCTAAATATAAAAATGCTACTTTCTTTCGCGCGTAAACCGAACGCGCGTCGTAGTTTTATTTTTATATTTAATAAAAGTTATCTTATAGTCCATTATTTTCAAATTCTTAAAAAGAAAAACAAAACGTATTATTTTATAAAGTATATCTGTATAAGAACAGATTACGATACTATTATTGCCTATTATTGTTAGCACAGCACTACAAATATAAAGCGCTGAGATAACCTTGTAATAGCGCAGTATAGATTTAGAAAAATATTGTTTACCAAGTTATTTGACACTCAGTTTGGCACAAAATTATAACATTCATTGAGTATTGATATAATAATGTTGTTTTAATGCTCATCAATTGTTAAAACAGTAAACAACCAGCAAAAATATTTTTATCGTAATTGCAACGCCATTACAAAGTTACGTCGTCAGTTCAATCGCGACGTGTCAGGAACGCATTCTCAGAACGGCCGTAGTATATTAGAAGTGGACTGAAGTACGAATTTAGTGTGTATATCATGTTATAGAAGATGAGGTAATCATATTAGTAATTCTATAACAGGTGGAATCATTAGTTGACAAATACACGGCCGAAAACCTTTCGATGTTTCCGGGCCTGAAGTATACCGAGGACAAACCTCACATCGGAGGCGATCCGGATATTTTGCTATACGGCACGTTAAGATATGTGAGTACTATGTTTTACATTTAGATAATCACTATTCTTTCTTCATACGAGTACCAGTCCCAGTTGTATACAAAGCTTGCACTTTGAAGCTCGAGGTTTACTCTTCTACTCCTACTTTCTAGATCTGGTTTATCTTAGCGGCGTTAGCCTAGTGGCGTACGTAGCGGACTGCCGAGAAGAGGTCTCGAGTTCCATCCCCAGTTGCCTCGGGCACACACCTCTGACTTTTACACACTATTACATTGGGACCTTAACATAACTGGTGAATCGTGGGTGTGTAATACACCTCTGCCTACCCCTTCGGGGATACAGGCGTGAGTTATGTTATGTCATGTTTATCTTAGCATTTACGGCAGCTGGTTGGCTTGGGCCCCGAAGATCTTGATCTAGTGAGGACCTTTTTGCAATATTATGATAGTATCTAGTTGTGAGTTCACTGTTCGTGTCCATGCTGTGTAGTCGTCCACGCATCGCATTTTTTTTAAATACACACATATATAGAGAAACCCAGACCATTGCAAATAGACATATTCGGGTTAGGTTCATATCGACTGGGTAGTAAATGGTCTTTACTAGTAAATTGTCTGGATTGTAGAATGACTCGGGTAGCAAAACGTCTTGATTGCTTAAATGCGGGATAACTGATAGTCCTAGATTAATATTGACTAGATTGCAAATGGTCTTAACTAGTAAATCGTCAAGATTGTAGTATGACTTGGGTAGCAGAACGTCCTGATTGTGTAAAGACGGGATGGCTGACAGTCTGAATTACGAATTCCTGGTTATGCTGGCCAGTCCCTCAGGCGAGAGCAAACCCATCCGCATAACTAAACGGCTGCATTTTGACGCCATAAAAAGATTCGCATTTATTCGGTAAGGCATACTTTCATACTCCTTTGTTATGAAACTTTGTAGGATACTTATTGATGAAGATAATAACTGGCCACTTAGAAGTCTGCAACTTGACATCTGTATGATGGTTGTCATCACTGATTATTCAAGTATTATTGTATTCTCTTTGATATTGATATTGATAACAATCAGCTACATAGTTCATCTATATTAATCTATTCCCCCCCCCCCCCCGCTCGAGCTGTCAACCTGAGTGGACGTGTTGTGTTGTTGCTACAAATTATATTACTTTAAAATTATTCATACTATTGTGATACGGCAATAAAGTGATCAGTGACGTTCGAGGTTCAGTATAAACTATGAAAAATGCGTTTTTTACACCTGAATAACGAAAATTTAAGAGTAATTTGTACTTCAAGTTAGCCAGCTACTTCTACTCACGAACTGTTCAGGTACCCTCAATCGCAAATGATATTAAACGCCTGAGCAAATTATATAGGCAACACGCACAACGTTATTTATTATTGGCGCCTGCGCAATTAGTCATAGCAACACACTTAAAAACTACAGAGAAAATAAAATATAAACTTTCTTCATTATGTCTGTCAAACGCTCCCCACCGAAGAAGTATCTCACTAAATCGCAGCATGACTCCGATACGGCTTCTGATAAAATGCAGTCAGACTCTGACCAACGGAGTTCTTCTCAAGCTGCTAGTAGATATAAACGAAAATTTGATGAAGTGGCCAACGTTGAGTTAAAGGATTTACTGTGTCAGATACAAAAGAAGCAAGACGAGCAACATTCCAAAATGGAACTTGAAATCAACACAATAAAGCAACAAAACTGCGATACAAAAAAATCTTTAGAGTTTCTTTCTGATAAATATGACCATCTGCTACTAAAATTGGACAACGCTGAAAAGCAGAATATTGTCTATAAAGCTCATATACAGAATCTTGAAAACAAAATTGAACATTTGGAGCGAATCTCTAAGTCTTCCGCAGTCGAATTAAGAAATATTCCGCCTTCTCCAACTGAAACAAAAGAAAGTCTTTGTGTCTATGTTAAGAGCTTAGGCGATACTGTAAGTCAGCCCATACAAGCATCTGATATCCGTGACGTTTTTCGTATAAAAACGAAATCCAACAAACCGGGATCCATAATTGTTGATCTGAACACTACAATCTTGAAAGAAAAACTTATAAAATCAGTAATCAGCTTCAACAAAAACAACGATTATAAGCTTAACACCACCCATCTTAACATACCAGGCGAACGTAAACCCATCTACATTAATGATAGCTTGACAAGTAAAACAAGGCATCTGCATTTTCTCGCTAGAGATTATGTTAAAAAGCATCGCAATGCCAGCTGCTGGATACAATTTGGAAAGCTGTACTTGCGGACTAGGGAAGGATTACCTGCTATACGCGTCAGCTGCGAGATGGATATTCATAATCTGATGGGAATCTGACTGTGGTCGTTATGTCATACCAATATTTTTTTATTTAAGTCACTTATAAACATCGTAGCGTTAATAATTATTTTTAGCTTATATACTTACCGTTATTTTACACTATACAAATACTGTATTACCCACATACCATTAAATCATACATATGCACAATTTGTATACAACGCTCGTATCGGTCACAATACAACTACCATCATTGTCAATTTTATGTGTTCAACACACCACTCTAATCACAACTTTAGACTGCATATTGTAATCACTCCAGCATTTATTTTACATATCAAATACAAATATATAGAGAATAGTCTGAATCATTTACTTTCTCCATTTGCTCAAAGTTACACATCCATAGAGACACAATATCCAAACACTCACAATATTTATAATAATGGATGATATACGATCTACTATAGAAAATTTAGATGAAATTAATCTATTTGCGTCTGCCATCTGTGAGCCTGAGGAGTGTATCTCGTATATAAAATCAGCACAAGGTAACTTAAAGATAATTACACAAAATATACGAAGTGTAGGTTGCAATATATCAGGATTCATGGGTTTACTGGTTAGAATAGGTATCCCACCGGATATTATTATACTAACAGAATGTCGGCTCTCATCCAATCATATCATACCCCAAATTGACAACTACTCATCAATAGCTTCCTCAACACTTTATAACCAAAACGACGGAGTTGTTGTCTACGTTAAAAATGACCTAGTATCCAACAGCTATGAACCTACTTTCGCTGAAGCCAACTGCATTGTAACTACAATACAAAATATATTAACAATCATAGCTATATATAGACCACCAGCATTCACGAAAACCGGCGTATTTGAGAATTCTTTAAATGACCTACTAAATTCACTCAGTAACAACAAACACATTGTACTCATTGGGGATATAAATATTGATATAAAACCTGAAAACAACAACACGGGCTCCTACAACTACCTGAATCTTACCTCTTCACATGGTCTGCTCCCAACCCACACAACAGCAACACGGTTCGGAACTTGTCTGGATCATGTTTTTGCAAAAACTACTTACCCATGTACAACTTTGGTAATAAAAAATAGTTTGACAGACCACTATACTGTGCTATTAACTGCCGCTCTCAAGCAGAATATAAATAAAAACTTTACCAAAAAGAGCATTGTTAAAATTAATTATCAAGGTGTCACAAATACATTGACTAATGCAGACTTTAGTCCAATATTAAACTCAAATGACCCTAATGAATCTGCTGCATTACTGCAAGACATGCTCACCACAACCATAAATAAAAATTCTAACACACTCACTTTACCACGTAGAAAAACTCCTATTAAACCTTGGTTGACACCGGGCTTACTACGTTGCTTGAGGACGAGAGACAAAATGCATACCAGGTTGAGAAATGATACTGAAAATGCAATCCTGAACGTTACTTATCGTAGATACAGAAACTTTTGCACCTCTTTACTTAGGAAATTAAAAATTCAGTACGAAAAGTCAGTGCTAGAGATTGCAGGTAAAACTAGTATTAAGAGGACCTGGGAAGCTATAAATTCTATCACTAACTACAGAACCAAGTCTCATGGATCTCACGACTTATTGGCACGGTGCTCCACACCACTGGCTGCCGTTGACTCCGTAAATGATTACTTTGTAAATATAGGTCATACCTTGGCAAATTCAATTAAACAGTGTAATGACTCTAAAAGCACTACAGACAAAGCATTACCGTCTCCATCTTCATCGTTTGTCCTTTTGGAAACAGATCTTACAGAAGTTATAATTTTAATCAACTCTCTCAAGAATACTAGTTCGGTAGGGACGGATAACATCTCGGCTAAAGTTATAAAACAAAATAAAGAAATTCTGGCTGGTCCCATAGTCCATATTTGTAATCTATCCATTTGGAAAGGCACATTCCCTAGAATATTTAAGGAGTCTATCATAACACCTGTATATAAAAGTGGAGACAAAACAGCTGTAAGTAATTATCGGCCCATCTCTATACTCCCCACTCTCTCTAAAATTTTGGAAAGGATTCTTAATAATAGACTCGTTATGTATCTTGAGAAAAACCGGCTTATCTCGGACAATCAATTCGGATTTCGGAGAGGAAGATCAACTGCCGATGCAGTGTTTGAATTAACCGACACAGTGGTAAGAAAACTGGACGCGGGGAAAAAATGCCTGTCAATCTTCTTGGATCTTGCCAAAGCGTTCGACACCGTTTCAATTGATCTGCTAGTTAAAAAACTCGAGCTCATGGGAATAAGAGATCTCCAGCTAAAGCTGTTTCAAGACTTTTTAAAAGAAAGAACACAGTGCGTGCGTGTTGGGCATGTGACCAGTAGTCCTCGTGAGGTCACTTTTGGCGTTCCCCAGGGAAGCATACTTGGCCCAACTCTCTTCTTGGTGTACATAAATCAGTTATGTAATATGCCAGTTCCAAACGGCCGTATAATTACTTTTGCTGACGACACTGCGTGTGTTTTTTGGGGGGAAAGCTGGAGCGAAACTTTTAATAATGCCCAAATTGGTTTCAATAACATCGCAAAATGGCTTCAAACAAATCTGCTTAGCCTCAACACCGATAAAACTAGGTTCTTAACTTTCTCCATGAGAAACAATGCACAGGCCTTGGTTGCAGATGCCTTTAATATAAAAGCACATTCGCATAACTGTCCTGCCCTACACATTCAGTCTATAATATGTTCTTGTAAAATCCTAAATAAAACAGCAAGCATCAAATACCTCGGAATCATAATAGACCATAATCTGACTTTCAAATCGCATATTGAGCTTTTGACCTCCCGTATCCGAAAATTAATAGCCATTTTTAAAAATGTTCGTCATGCAGCCTCTCCAGGACTTATGAGGACCATATACTTGGTCCTTTGTGAATCTCTGATTACTTATTGCATCGACTCTTGGGGAGGTGCAGACCAAACCCACTTGCTCTCTCTGGAAAGAGCCCAAAGAGCCGTCCTTAAGGTGAGTCAATTCCGCCCTTTCTTATATCCCACTTTCACTTTATATCAGGATAGTAAAGTCCTGACGGTAAGGCAACTTTTCATTCAGAGACTAATGCTAAGATACCATAAACTTGTAGACCCTGAAAAGGTGAAGAAAACACAAAGCAGACGTATTAGCCATAAAGTATTTAGTGTGACAAAATTAAATACCATCTACACAAATAATTTCCCTTGTTTTCTGGGCAGCTTTCTATTCAATAAGATAAACAAAGAGCTTAAACTACATACAGTGAACTATCACAAAAGTAAAACATCCCTATATGAATGGTTGCATTGTTTAAACTACAGTGAAACTGAAAATGTAATACAAGTTAAAAAATTATAAAAAAAAGGACAGTCACCTCATTCTCCTTTCAAGTCCTCTCATATGTATAATAAGTATATATTTGTGCACAATACACACCCTCATACATACACACCCTCACACTTACACACCCGCACATACACTTTCATACAACATCACTGTTCAAAACCATGCATGCACTCTACTGGAGATAAGATGAGTGTTTAAATATGTTAGTTTTATTTTTGCAGTCTTGTGCTTTAACGCCAATAAAAATTTAAAAATAGGGGCAAGTGTTCTGATACCTATATTACAGGTTTCGACCTAGTTTAGGATCAGGATCGCTTACCTTCCGAGTACTTGTCATTTTAATGTTAAACTGCAAATATTGTAAACTTTTTTTCTTTTGTACTTAAGTTTGAAACCCTGAATAAATTATTATTATTATTATTTTTTTTTTTAATTTGTAAGTCTCCCTTTTGTTTCATAGGGGTGCAGTAACAGACACACGGGTCTTGACCAAGTGTGCCAGTTTAAGAAAAAAGAAAGAATATTAACATGATGTAGGTGAAGCAAGAAATTTACGTGTGAGACGACATGTGTTGAGTAGGGCGGCTTTCTGTATAAGTGTAAGGGTAGGTTTAGGCATTTGTAGTGTGTTTAGGTTGGTTTGGAGAGTCTTAGGGACTACACCAATAGTAGATATGATAATGGGTACAATTTTGACTATTTCTACCTGCCATTGTCTTCTGATTTCTGTAGCTAGATCAATGTACTTCGCCATTTTTTCTGAGTGTGTATTGATAAGGTTGTGCGTGTTACAAACTGCAATGTCTATAATAAATACGGACTTATTAATTTTATCTAATACTGTTATGTCAGGTCTATTGTAGTGTATGGTCTTATCTGTAATAATAGTTCGGTCCCAATAGATTTTGTGTGATGCATTCTCTAATACAGTACTGGGTTTGTATTTGTAGTAAGCTGTTTTTTGTGGGATTAGTAAGTGTTTGTGTGCTAAGTTTTGGTGGATGATTGCAGCAACTTGATCATGCCTGTGTTTGTAATCTGTTTGAACTATAGATTTACATGCACCAGTAATATGTTGAATCGTTTCTGAACTACTTTGGCATCTTCTACATAAATCAGTGGGTAGGTTAGGGATCCGGATAATGTGTTTTTGGTAATTACGGGTATCTATAACTTGATCCTGAATAGCAATCATGAAAGCCTCTGTTTCAGGAAACAGCTCACCTCGCCGTATCCACTCGTTCGATGCTTCTTTGTCGACGTGTGATTCACTGAGATTACTGAGGTGTCTTCCGTGCAGAGACTTTTGTGACCATGCATCTATTTTCTGTTGTTTGCTTATAATTTTCGGTACATTATTTCTGTTATCTAGGTTAAGGGGGGTTAATTTTTTGTCAATATCTGTAACAAATTTGTGGAGTTGCGATTGTTCGGCTTTAGTGAAGAAATATTTGCGTAATTTGTCTACGAGGCTATTGTGCAAGTTTTTTATATCAATAAGCCCTCTCCCTCCATCTTGGCGTGATAGTGTGAGACGTTGTGTGCATGATCTAGGGTGGTGTTTTCTGTTGGCTGTGGTGTGGAGCCAGTGGTGTGGAGCACCGTGCCAATAAGTCGTGAGATCCATGAGACTTGGTTCTGTAGTTAGTGATAGAATTTATAGCTTCCCAGGTCCTCTTAATACTAGTTTTACCTGCAATCTCTAGCACTGACTTTTCGTACTGAATTTTTAATTTCCTAAGTAAAGAGGTGCAAAAGTTTCTGTATCTACGATAAGTAACGTTCAGGATTGCATTTTCAGTATCATTTCTCAACCTGGTATGCATTTTGTCTCTCGTCCTCAAGCAACGTAGTAAGCCCGGTGTCAACCAAGGTTTAATAGGAGTTTTTCTACGTGGTAAAGTGAGTGTGTTAGAATTTTTATTTATGGTTGTGGTGAGCATGTCTTGCAGTAATGCAGCAGATTCATTAGGGTCATTTGAGTTTAATATTGGACTAAAGTCTGCATTAGTCAATGTATTTGTGACACCTTGATAATTAATTTTAACAATGCTCTTTTTGGTAAAGTCCAGTCGATATGAACCTAACCCACAAACATTTGCACCGAGCGGGAATCGCACCGTCGAGGCCGTCGAAAACGAATATTATTCTTAATTTTCTTCGATACTTTATTAACTAGTTATCAAGTACCACTGTTTTTTTAGGTCAAACAACTAGAGGATGATTTGAAAGCCGCTAGCGAAGGGATGTCTGAGCGGGTAAACCGAGCATACGATGGTAAGACTAAAATTTTTATCATAGCTTTCCGATGTATGTAATTATGAATCTGTTTAAGACCCTTTCCGTTAATAAGGCACGATAGTGTTCCTTTATTGAATAAGTGTGGATCTCGGTTGCATCCTGAGACTTACACGTCGGAGCCCGGGGTCTGTTTTGCAACTTTAACCAATTCATGGGGCATATTATCGACTACGGAAGCAACTGCTGACCCCCCAAAACCTCGTTCTTTGTTCGGTAGGTGTACCGGCTGGCAGGCGAGGTTGCCTTGGGCCCCGAAGATCTTGATGAGACCCTGTACAAAGAATATTTGGATTTAGTTCGGAAAAAGTGAACATCCAGGACGGGACTTGAACCCACGACCAGTCCCTTACAGGGGGAATACTTTGACCAACTAAGCTACCTAGTAAGACTATTCCCCTTGAAAGGGACTGGTCGCGGGTTAAAGTCCCGTCCTGAAAGTTCACATTTTCTTGGAATTAAATCTATTGGAAAAGTTGTCATACTAATCTCTTCAAAATTTCATTGAAATAATATGTCTCATTCACTTTAAAATATATGCATGAACCTGACTTCTCAAATAATATGTCTCATTCACTTTAAAATAATTGCATGACTTCTCAGTTGCTGGTTTTTAACTAAAATTTCCGATAATAAACATTAAAAAACTAGCATGAGTATTCATTTAATCAATAATATGTTACAGGACTGCCAAAAGGTGAACAAATAGAAAAGGCCAGAACTTCGACACTAAAAGCGGCAGTCGCCAAAAGGAGTGCTGAAATAACCAAGGACTTGAAAGACTTGGTAATCAGTATTTATATAAATAAGGGCCGATTTTTCAATGCTCAGTTAAATAACCAGATAGGATTAATTCTACAGTTAACAAGATTCTCAATTTTTCAACCACTAGATAAGATTTAACTGATTGATAAACTCTAACTGGCTGATAAATTTATCTATAAATGAATAAATACTCTACGACATTCTACACAGCGCTTTCTAGACCCAAAGTAAGCATAGTTTAACTAGCTTGTGTTATGGATTCCAGCTTGCGGGATAATCATATAATATACTTTTTTTTTGTAAATATATACAAAATCCGTGAAGCAATTAATATTATTTTATTAACATGTTTAATTTTTTTTTCTCGAAAACGGTAACTTTTAGCGAAAAACTTTTCAGACAATTATTTTAGACTTAAAAAAGGCCTATAGATTAAAAATGTTTCCGACTGCAAGAATGTTCACCGGTTAGAAGTTATGATTTTTTTCCCGAAAAATTTTGGTTTTTCCCCCATCCACTTTTAGTTAAAGTTTTAATCTTATAGGTTTATAATGAAAAGTTGTTCGTATTCATGTATACTATGGGATAAAATTAGAACAGTTCGAATATCTTTCATGGAACGTGAAATTTTGAGGAAAAACTGATTTCACAAGTGAGGCCCTACCGTCCCCTTAGGCCGGATTCCACCCGTTCACGAACTTAAACTAAGTTTACACCCAAGCAATTTTTGACCGCAGTTTGAAAGCGATCGGGGCAAAATGCGACCGTGAGAGTGCCGCAAATTTTGGGAAGTGGAACCATACATACATATATATATATTTATAAACTTTTTGACCAGTGGTCATTTCGGACTCAGGGAGTCATAACTAGACCTCCTATGAAGATTTTTTTTTTAAATTCGACAGTAGGCAAGAAACCAATAGGTAGATCGATTTCATCGAAATCTACCTAATAGACATATTCACGCATACAAATATTTGCACTGAGCGGGAATCGAACCAGCGCCCCCTGTCGTAGCAGTCGAATACAATACCACTACGCCACAGAGCACAATTAAAATTCCGACTATGTTAACCGAATGACAACCAATTTTTCCATACATATGCAATGGCTTCCCGATTTTATAGGGTCTTTGTTTTTTTTAGCTTCCATTTTGCTAAATACGGAAGCTATTTACGTGTGACTATTTTTTTTTGGTTCCAAGACAGTTTAACTTCACCAGTGACTTACCGAACCACTACTGAGTGTACACTGCACTGTACACTGTTGTTGAATCTGGTGTATAGGACTTACAGTACTCGGCAATGGTTATGGATATACGTATTTTAATTAAATCCAAATTGTATTTTTTTTTTACAGAGCGATAGGCAAAAGGACAGAAATGACAAGCTTCTTAAAAGACTGACTCAGGAACAGTTGAAGAAGCACGAGGCAAACCTAGTTATCAAATTGGCGGAGAAGGAGAAAGAGGTATATTTACTTATATAAAAATTGTTTTTGTGCAGGTGATAATGCTAAGTGGGGTGTTTTTGGAGCCTAAGTCAATTTCACATGTAAACCGGCACACCTGCTTATAGACGGATGACTCTCAAGATTGAGAGGTTATATTGCAGTTGCTCCTATGAAAGCCGTGAAAGTCAAACGTAACGAGGCGGGGTCCGCTTAGACCACTTAGTTGGATGCAACTAGGAATAATGCTAAGACATCTTCATCTTATCATGATTATGATAAGTTACAAACGACTGTATGGGTATGGGGTGCCAGCAAGATCCTTGGGCCCAAGCCAACCTTACCTGCTAGTTGATGCACCTTTTTTTTGTGCGGATTTCCCTTCGGATACCCCCCCGCCGGCCAGCGGGGCGGTTATGTCGGGCTTGCACCGACTAAAACTGCACGCCGTCTCGGGTCTTAAGACGCTGGGGTGTAAGGTTACTCATAGAGCATATCCCTCGCACCCCGACTGACCCTGGGCCATCTCCGGTTTCGAGATGGCCCCCCTTACTTGCTCTCCACTGTGCCATCTGCTAATCAGAGGGACACGTGGAAAACTTCCGAACAGCCCTCAACAGGGCCGTCCTCGCCTCGGTCGGAGTTGGCCGTAGGCGGCAGCGTCTCTCCCACCCTAGGAGAGAGGCGCTGCCCTCTCCGTTGCCCAGGGTGCACCGCGTGGAGGTCCCCAACCAAGCACCCCTGCTAGTTGATGCACCTGTTCACGGACGAGGCTGTGGCGCAAACTTCCCTCTCGGCGTTGGGAGGTCAGACAGCAATCACTCCCATAAAAAGGCAGTCGCTGCTGTAAAAGTCAAAAGAAGCAAGCTTTGAATGCAAACGGGATTGGCGCTCGGAGGAAGAAGAATACAGTCGTTAGAATTACTTGGGGTGAGATAAAATTTAATGGTCGGTAACGCGCACGATAATTCCACCGTGATTATAGATACGGTAACCCGTTATTACTAATGACTTCCATGTACACCAGGCTAGCTGTTCTGAACAAAAAAAAGATTATTGGAAGCTGCTGTTAGTAGGTACACAACTTTGGTGCTACTTTTTGTGATAAATTTATTTCATACGATTTTATAAGATTATCACCTGATATCTGTAAAGTAGTGCAAGAGCGTCAAAATTATGAATCTTTAATGAACCGTCCCGTGCCTCTTCACCATTCCCGCTTCACACCCAAAGTGTAACACACTTTTTGTTACATAGAAGTCATATTATTGATTGTTTTGTTGGCATGTCTTTCTTTCTTTCTTTATTTCAGGTAACGGCAAAATTCAACAAAATGGTGGAGGAAAAAGTAATAGCGCAGAAACGTATCTTTGCGGGTCAACTCCAAGATATGGCCATGAAGCTTGCAGTTGTTGAAGATAAACTTAATGGTGCAAAAAAAATTGCTCTGTCCTCATAACTGAGACTATCTGTCCATTGAAGTGAGGCTAAGGAGATTAGATCGGTGAAGTGCAATGGACTGTGCCTGACGCAACACGCCATCAATCAATAAAATGTCATTACAGTTTAGATTTTATGTACTTACCTACTAGCAACACACTGTCGCTGGTTTATATGAGTTTTTTTACTCAAGCCATCGTTATTCACACATAATAAATTCCTAGCCTATCAAGCGGTGAAAGAAGGTTCCGAAGATTACCCCAAATATATTGCACGATTGCGTATACTAGTACTCCATAGTAATCCAATTTCGGTTTGATTGCGTTCAGGGGTCAGCAAGTGCATAGCCGGGCAGGGGGATTATGGTCGCAGCACTAGTGGGACCGGAGGATGTCACGCGGTGCTGCGACGACAATCCTCTTCTGATAAGGCCGTCAAGCTGAGCGCCACCATTGTTAACATGGTACGTGTATGTAATGGTGACCATCTTTCCTGAGACTTTACCTTCAGCTTACCATCAGGCGAGGTGAAGTCAAATTGACGTGTCCTAAATATAAAATATATATATATGTATATATAAACAAACTCACAGAATTCCGCCTCTTTCTTTATAAGATTTGTATATAAGTATAGATTGGTGTACATTGTATTTGCACTAACGCGCTCCGTTTCACTTCAATACACAGACAGCCTTACAGATTAAATAATATTGATGCATTTTTAAATAAAATAATACCGTTATTAAAATAGTATTAAAGAATATAACTAACATACTAAAGATAGTATTTAAGACTATCACTTGCTGCAAACGGTGAGCGTTGATTAAACTGTCCCTTTCTGACCTTTCGAGAGATGATTGATCCCAACGAGACATGAATCTACTACGATCTCTCACCCAATGAACGGTAGATGCCCTTTTGATCTAACCACGAAATAAAATCAACAATGTTGCCTACTTTCATAGAGTTATTCTTCAACCATCCCCGAATAGAAAAACTTGTGCAGTACCCGGTATTTAATTTGGCACATCGGAAAGTAAACTATAAGCTTGCTTCGGGTTTGTAGGGCGTTCTCTCTATTGCACAACGTATGTCTACAGCTTTATTGTCTTTTTAGAGTAGTTAAAACCAAAGTATAATAATTTTAAGTAATATTTCTTATATTTTACAAACACAATTTTAACTACTCTATAAAGGTACAATCAAAATGTCAGTCTGATGTGCCATAGAGAAAACCGGATGTTAGCTCACTCTTCTTCTCGACGCACCAAATCAAAAGCTGATAGGTACTGTATCATGTATCAAGTACAGTAAAAAGAACATACAGTCTGTATGTACTTTTCTATCTACCGTTATAGACTAAAGTGATTTAAGAGTAATGTATTATAATATCTTGTCAGCTCGATTAAAAGCGGAGCGTGAAACAAGACGATCTCAGGAACTGTGGGCAGCTGGGGCGTCGCTTCTCGCGGCTACAAAGAAAGGGGGCCCGTTCATTAATGTTACTAAAGAACTCAATGCCATTGAAAAAGCTTCAGGTTGGTTTTACTTTTACGTTGGAATATTATGCTTTTTATAATTGAAAAAACCTCTATCTCATCTACTGATAAGTGCTGATGTTTTCTACGATGAATCACACTGGCCTAGAAGGAATCTATTCATCGCTCGAGACTTGAGGATACCCAGGATTCCGTAACTTTCCGGAAATACAGACTCAGGAATGGAATTCCACTCTTTACCTGTGCACAACGAGTTGCCAAGTTGTTATTTTGTACGTATGAGTAGAATAATATCCATCATGTAACCACAGATTACAATGTAACGGTGGCGTGTCGCTGTGCGTCTGTTCGTTGTTTGTACGTTGTCGGAAAGACAAAGTAAAACTCAATAGTTATTATAACGGCACTTACAAAATATCAAAAAAAAAAAACTAATATTTAGCAAATGGACCACCGGGTGCCCTAGCGGCCAAGCTGAGGGAGTCGCTGGATACCGAAGCCATCGGCCGCGTCACCAGACCCAAGAAATGCGCAGGTTTGCGCATTTCGGGTCTGGATGATGCGGCCACGACGGAGGAAGTCATCTTCGCCGTCGTGGAGGCGGGCGGCTGCCCCCGGGATCAGGTGAGAGCTGGAGAAATCTGCTTCAGCTCCATCGGTCACGGCACGGCAGTCGTCAAGTGCCCCGTCGCAGCGGCGCAAAAAATTGCGGACGAACGGAGCCTCCTCGTTGGGGGCTTCCTAAAGGCCCGGGTGCAACTCCTGCAGCCCCGGGAGACCAGGTGCTTCAGGTGCCTGGCCGTGGGGCATGTAGGAGTGCAGTGCACAGCGGGAGACACCGTGGGGGATCGGTGCTTCCGCTGCAGTCAGCCCGGTCACAAGGCCAGTGCCTGTGATGGTCCACCGCGCTGCTATAAGTGCGTAGCGGAGGGCAAAGCGGCGGAACACCGGGCGGACAGCCGTACCTGCGCCAAAGCCCCGTTTGTCGAATGCGAATGTGGCCGCTCAAGAGCGGCCACACTCGCGGCGGGATGCGGAGATGGACGTCCTTTAATGGACATACCAATCCGCATCCTGCAGGTGAACATAAGCACTGCACCGGTGCTCAGGATCTTCTGTACCAGAGCATCGTGGAGTGGTCTATCAATGTGGTCGTGGCCGCTGAGCCGTACTGGGTCCACCCCGAAAGCCCGGTGGACCTGGACGGTGTAGAGACCGCCTTCGGGGGGTCCGGCGCGGACACCTCCCGCCTTGCAGTCATTGCAAGGGGCAGAGGCTGTGTCACGGCGGACTATGAGGGAATGGCTGTCGTGGCCGTCTACTTCTCGCCAAGTCTTGACCAGTACGAGCTTGAGCTACGGCTCGCTGAACTGGACATCGTTCTCGCTGCGTGCCGTCCTCGCCCTGTCTTGGTCCTGGGAGACTTCAACGCCTGGTCTCTGGCTTGGGGCTCCCGGGAAACGACAAGGGGCGTGTACTGGAGGGCTTATTTTTTTTTTTTTATGGAAATCCAACCAGATTTTACACTTGGCCAGACTCCCCCGGTGTACCCCAGCCTTAGAATAGCCGGGTCCTTGATACGGTGTTATTTATTTATTTGCTAACTTTTATTTAGTTTTAGGAGTACGGATCAATGTTCCATTATATTTTTTACAAAAATTTAGAGCCCCATGGGCTTTTACAAGATTTACTGTTAATTTGGAAGATGCTAAATTGTTTTATTCTTTATTTTATTTCTAATAATATACTATTGAATTTTATGTCTATTTGTTGTTAATACTGTTTAAATGTATAAATTGACCAAATTTGAGGGAAGATTTTAATTCTATTTGATTACGAGGGGGATTTATCGTTTTGTGTGTACCTGAGGGCATTCTGTGGCTTATTACATAATAAGCCACAGAATGCCCTGCATGTTAACCAGTGTAACATTTGTGTATTTCAGTGTCCGAGTGATGTTGATAATGCTTTGTGTGGTGTGGCTGATGTGTATTGTACTGTGTAACATGTTGCATGTATATGTTGTGTATGTACGTTGTTTGGTGTCTTGTATGTAGTTTGCCTGGTAAGCGTTTATTTATGTTGCTATGATATTAATTTTATTTTTGTTTTTTAAGGGCAGCAAAGTTGGGAGTAGTTATATTTTTATTTTAGGATTTTATTGTCATGTTCTGCTTGGCTCTTACGTACCTGTTTTAATGTTACAAAATAATATCTATTAAAATATCTTTGTGAACATTGCTGGTTATATTTGGTGTTGATTATAACAGAGCTACATCAGCTGTACGCTACGGCAGCTCTAGCCATCGCGTCCCACTTCCTCCTTATAGGGCATTCGCTACTGAAGGCGTGGTGGTGGGCAGGCAAAATCCCGGCTCGGACACAGTTCGCGCCTTAGCGGGCTCCGAGTCCTGGTAGGCCTTGTAGCGGTTCTTTGTATGCGGTCCTCCGCAGTGGCTGCACAGGTCCTCCGCGTCCTTGCAAAACTTTTTGCTGTGCCCGTAGCCGAGACAGCGCGTGCACTGGACGAGCGGCGATTGGTCCTCCACAGTAACCCGCTGGAGGTCTATGTGGAGCTTCCTCGCCTCAATCACCCTCGCCCAGACTTTAAGGGAGACGCCAAAGGACGATGTGGGAGTTATTAGGATTTCGGGCTTTCTTTTTATATTTGATTTGGAGCCTAATCTCCCCATCGTCGAGGCCGCCAAAAGCCCCCCTGGCATCTCCTGGCACTCTCTTCCTTGTTCCTCATTCACTACCTCTGCCCCCTTAACCAACTGATACAGTTTGTCTTTAGCCGCCATTACTGCTAGTTTTATTTCGGTTTTAAGATTTCGAGCGCTGTTTAACTGCAGCTTTGCGCTCATGAGGCACGACTTGGCCTCCTTCTCTCGACAACGCCGGCTTGCTGGCATCTCCTTTACAGTAGTCAGCGAGGGGTCTGCCGAAGCCTTCGGTGCTCTACTCTCCAGAGAGAGCGCGGGCTTCGGTTTTCCCCCCGAAGACTCCTCCAGGTAGCCCACGCAAGCCGCCGTTGGCGAGATAAGGTCTATCTCCTTCTTTAGCTGCGACTCCGTTGACTGTGGTGTAAACACTAGTTCACGTCTAGCGTTATCTTTCGCCATTGCCGAAGAAAAAGGGACAGATAATGATTATTAATTAATATGCAATATATTCTAACACAAGTTGAGTAAGATGACTAGAACAAGGTGATTACTGAAGACTAATAACTAATGTGTATATAAATAAAAATCATAGATTGTATAAAGTAAACATGTAAAAATCATATGTTGTGTAAAGAAACACTACAAAAAGTAGGCGGTCGTCCAGATAAGTTGCAATAGGGAATAAAATATAATAATAAAATGGTGTGTCTAAAATATGAGTATAACGACAACCTAATCACAACACAAGCGGACAAACAATTAACAGCAAATACAAAGTGTCAAAATAAAATTTAAATCAAGATTCCGACTATCGGAATGCAATTCTGGGCCTTTCCGGAATCCCCGCCCCAACGGTATCCACGGACGGGCGATTTTTTCCCAATATTTTGCGATTGCTGAAAAACTAAGTTCCAGAGAGACGGCTGAGGTGTCGAAAGACGCGCGTCCTCAGCGCGCTCACAATGGTGTTATAAAAACTATAGACCTTGATAGTGAAAATTTGAAAAAATGGAGAAAAACTAAATTTTGATGTAAACAAATTGACTTTAACTGAAGCTGCCGTCGCGACTATACGTCCCATCTCAACGGGGTTGGTGGCGTTCGGCGCCGGGCGCCTGCTTGTTCCCAAAAACGTGAGTAAAACGATAGCTGCCTATAGAATTTTTTTGAAAAATTGATGAAAAACCAAAAATTCGGTAATCCGCGTGAAAATGCGAGCAAACTCGGGAAATCTGGAGTCAGTTGGTGACAGCCGCAAGGGGCTGAGTCGTACCAGTTCCCACAGGTATCACAAGACACGGGCACCTTGCGTAAATTTCGAAAAATGTACAACAAAAGTTAAATTAGCCAAATTAATAAAAATCAAGGGGAAATGCCCCGAAAATTGCCAAAATTTTGGTCCTATGTACAAGTATGCGGCATCAAACGACGCGGGGCGTTCTTGTGAACACTGCTGTGATGTTAGAATTCCAGGTACCTATAGGAGACACACAGAAAATGCAGATTGCTGCCGAATGTCAATACAAAAATTCAAACATATAAAAAGAATGAAAATTTTAGATTTCCAAGGAAAATTTTCGCAACAATATCAGACTCGTGTAGGGCTCGGCCGTACGAGCAAAATGATATATATAAGTCGGTGTATGCAACTGATTTAAAAAAAAATTATCAGTCCCGTACTGGAGGACTGGGCCACCACCCGTGTTCTAGAGGTCCTCAACCGGGGGAGTGTCGCCACCTGGGAGCGGCGGGGGCTCAGTTCGGTCGTGAATGTCGCGTTTGCGACCCCTGCTCTCGCCCGCTGCGTCCAGAGTTAGCGCGTGGTGGAGGAGGACGAGATGGATTCTGACCATAAGTACATTCGGTTCAACGTCTCCCTTCCAACTAATCTGCCGCCGACTATCGCGAATCCCCCAGATCCATGTTGGGCGCTCAGACGCCTGAATCGGGAGGCTCTCCTGGAGGCATCCATAGTGCAGGCCTGAATTCCTTCACCGGCCAGGCCTGCCAATGTCGACGCAGAGGCGGAATGGTTCAGGAGAGCCATGTCGCATATCTGTGATACGGCGATGCCTAGGGTTAAGCCCGGCCCGGCAAAGAAACAGGTGTACTGGTGGTCAGCGGAGATCAAACAGCTGCGAGCAGCGTGCGTGACCGCTCTCCGCCGGTACACCAGGTTTCGCCGGAGGCGTCGCCGCCCAGACGATGCGGCAGCCCGAGAGGCGGAGCTATATGAGGCGTACAAGGCTGCCAAGAGGACCCTCCAGGAAGCCATAAAGCAGGCCAAACGGCGGGCCCACGAAGAGCTGCTGGAGTCTTTGGAGCAGAACCCATGAAGGCGCCCTTTACTAGCGGTCAGGGGCAAAATCCGCCCAAGGACGCCCTTACTGACCCAGAGCCTCCAGCCGAAGCGGCTGGAAGGGATCCTGGGCTCCCTGTTCCCGGTGAGAGCGGAGGAACATGTTCTTTCGCGTATGGCTCCGCCTCAGGAGCCTGACGCTGATAATAGCGAGAGCGATGTACCCGAAGTCAGGGAGAGTGAACTGGGGGTAGCAGTACTCCGGCATAAAGCTCGGAAATGCACTGCCCCCGGACCCGACGGCATTGTATGGGTCGGCATAGTATGGGTCCTGGCCCTTCAGGAACTAGGGCCTCGACTGGTGGCGCTCTTTAGCGCATGCCTCGAAAGGGGCCAGTTTCCAAATTCGTGGAAGACGGGGAAACTGGTCCTTATCCGGAAGGCGGGGTGGCCGTCGGATCAGCCATCCGGTTATCCAATCATGTTGCTCGACGAGGTGTGCAAGCTCTTTGAGCGAATTATTGCAGAGCGCCTCGTCGAGCATCTCACGAACGTGGGGCCAGATCTGGCGGACAACCAGTTCGGCATCCGCCGGGGGCGCTCCACCGCGGAAGCGATCATGCGCATAAGGCGCCTGGCGGAGGAAGTAGTCTCGCGGGCTGGGGTGGTGGTGGCGCTGCCTCTCGACATAGCTATCGTTTTCACGGGCTTCGGAGGGGGCCACCTGCGGGAACCAGTATAACCGTCATCGGAATCGAGCCCACGTTGAAGTACCTTGGACTCGTACTCGATAGCCGATGGGACTTCGGACCTCATCTCCGAAGTCTGGTCCCGAAACTGAGGGGGGCTGCGGCTGCGCTATCGCGGCTGATGCCCAACGTTAAGGGACCCAACGCCCCCACTAGGAGACTGTACCTGGGGATCGTGCGAAGCATGGCCCTGTACGGGGCCCCCGTATGGGCGGAGATTCTGGCGGCCCGCAACGTGGCTGTATTAAACAGCCCGTTAAAAGCGATGGCCGTCAGAGTAATCAGGGGATATCGCACGATCTCCGTCGAGGTGGCATGTCTCCTAGCCGGGACCCCTCCATGGGACCTGGAAGCGAGAGCCCTTGCGTTGCTGTACCAGTGACGCAAGGAGGCGCAGGACCGGGGCCATGGGCCGGAGCGCTGAGAGATCAGGGCTCAGCGGTCCCAGCTCCGCCGGGAACTCATGGAGACATGGAGGGTGCGACTTGAGCATCCAGGGGGGGGGGGCGAATCCACTATTGCGGCGGTGAGACCGATCATGAAGGAGTGGTTGGAGAGGGACCATGGGACCTCTCCTACCGGATGTGCCAGATGATTACCGGACACGGGTGTTTCGGTAAGTATCTGTAGCGCATCTACCGGGAGACAGCGCCGCAGTGCCAGCACTGCGAGGATCCTGACGAAGACACGGCGCTCCACACGTTGGTGTAGTGCCCTGCGTAGGCGAGTCAACGCCGGGATCTCGTTGCGGTCCTGCGCGTGGACGTTCTCTCGTTGGAGACCATGGTGAGGGCCGTGGTCTCCGACGGGAGCAAGTGACACGCCACCGCCTCTTTCTGCGAGCAGGTAATGCGCGCGAAAGAGGCGGCGGAGAGGGAGCGGGAGAGAACCCTGCCCCTCGAGTTTCGTACCTGCGCCCGCGCCGCGGACTACGAAATCTACGCCCGGGACTACCGACCTTCCTTGATCGGGGCCTGAGGACGGCAATTGGCCGACTCGCCGTCCTTACAGAAGCTGGCCGTGGCGGAGGCGTGTCGTGTGTGTCCCTACACACGCCTGCCTACTCACCGACGCGGGATTTATATTTTTATATTATTATTTTTTTTTACGTGCGGAAATCCCCTGGGATCCCCCCCCCCTCCGCCGCCCAGCGGGGGCGGTTATGTCTGCCTTGAACCGACTAAAACCGCACGCCGTCTCGGGTCTTCAGACGCCGGGGTGTAAGATTACCCATAAAGCATATCCCTCTCACCCCGAGTATATAGGCACGAAAAAAAATAAAAAAAAGGTACCTACATGCTTATATACTCGGGGTGCGAGGGATATTTTACTTTATGGGCAACCCTACACTCCGGCGTGTTAAGTGCCGAGACGACGTGCGGTTTTAGTCGGTTCAAGCCTGACATAACCGCTGGCCGGCGGGGGGATATCCGAAGGGATTTCCGCACGAAAAAGGTAGGTACCTACCTACTTTATGACTCGATCGGTGAAATAGGTTAAATATTAACATGGTAGGTATGTAATTGTGTGGTTTTATTATTTGTGTGGTTCATGGGTAAATTAAATTATCTGGGTGTAGGTACATGAATGTAGATAAGTTTACATTCATTTATTTATTTGTGTGTTTGTGAACTCCAGATTATGCCGTTCACAATAGGTATTTCTAAAATGTGAGGGTTCAGATAAATGTTTTGTTTTTTTTTGCAATTCAAGACGGCGAAGACCAACTAGTACTGACTGTGCTGAAGGCAATACCACCGTCGGTTCGTGAAGAAGGACTAGTTCCCGAAACCGTTTTGAAAGAAAAATATAGAGCAGTAAGTCGAGACAGATAGGTATTGATATTTAAAATAAGTAGTAGCTACATTACTCACCCGAAGGGGGCCATCTCATAGCTGTAAATGGCCCAGGGCAGGCGGGGTGCGAGGGAATTGCCTTATTGAGTCACCTTACACCCAGTATTGTGTGTGAGACCCGAGACGGCGTGCGGTGTTAGTTAGTTCGAGTCCAAAAATTTCTCTAATGTGATGGGTAGGTACTCCTTTGTCGATACCGACGAAGCTATAGACTTTAGAGGAACAGAGAAAACATTATGAAAAAATCTGTAATATGGGTAAAATGCATAGTCTGACAATAAAAAAAAACTATCGCTATTCCTCTCTCGTATACGCTGATAACCAGTCTATAGTGCATGATCTGTCTTCTACGTTCACTATCAGTCCGATGTATGTACGACAGAGAGAACGCTCTAGAAAACCGAAGTTAGTCGAACTTTCTCTCTTATTCCCAAAGTAACAAAGAAAGCGCCGGGACCTGTAAAGGATTATTAATAGTAGGTAGTACTTTTATGAAACGTTGTGTCTGTGTACAGATGGAGAGTACCGCATTAAAGGTCTCACTAGTAGAAGAAGATGGTGGAGCAATGCCAGTCTACATTTTGTCCTGGGTTCAAGCTCTGCTGCTTTTTATGAAGGTACTTATTTACTCCCGAGGGGGCCATCTCGAAACCGGAGATGACCCAGGGTCAGTCGGGGTGCGAGGGATATGCTTTATGGGGCAACTTTACACCTCGGCGTCTGAAGTTTTAGTCGGTACAAGCCCGACATAACCACCCCCGCTGAGCGGCGGGTGGCGAAAAAAGAAAAAAGGTACTTATTTACTCAAGTCGGCAAACAAATAGGTACATAGAATGCCCCTTATATGGTAGGTAAGCGTTTATAAAAAAATAGTACACCTACTAAGGATCTAGAGTGTATGGGGCCTTATCAAGATATTCGGGGCCAAGCCAACGTCACCTACAAGCCAGTATACACGCTGATTGACAGACGAGGCTTTGACGTAGGCTTACTCTTTTTTATATATTGGTCACGTCAATATGACTTTACCTCACCTGATGGTAAGCTAAAAGTAAAGTCTCAGAAATGTTACAATGGTGGCTCTCAGCTTGACGGCCTCGTCAGATGCTTTTTCCAGCCCCGCTTAAAGGACCCGGAACTGTAGGAAGAAGGAAACACGTGTGCTGGTAAAGAATTCCAAATATTGATGCGCAGCATCAGCAAAGAAAAGAGGTGCTGCACCGCTTGATTCTTGATGGAATTGTTAGCACCGTGTGAGGGTGATACCTCAGCCTTGCACGTGTTGTCCTGTATAGGATACGAGAGGGTGGAACTAATTGGAAGAGCTCATCGGAACACTCGCCATGGTAGAGGCGGTAAAATACTGCCAAGGAGGCAATATCTCTACGCAACTGCAAAGGCGCAAGGGCGTTGGTGACCTCAGGACTTCCAATAATGCGGACTGCACATCGCTGCAACCTGTCAAGAGCATCTACTAAGTACTGAGCAGAGCCATCCCAGAGGTGAGAGCAGTATTCCACGCCGGAACAAATTTGTGTCTTGTATAGAAAACACCGTTGCTCCGGCGTGAAAATCCGTCTCACCTTGTTCAGGACTCCGAGTTTACGCGAGGCTGTTTTGATGATGCTTTCGATGTAGTTTTTGTGGTTCAGTTTGCAGCGAACATCCATACCGAGTATGTTTAGATTGTCCTGCAGTGGCCGTGGTGTGTCCCGAAGAGTAGGGAGGGAAGGAATGCCTTTGCTGTAAACGCACATGCCTGCGTCTTCTTGGCATTGAAGTCGACCAGGTTTTCAGAGCCCCATTGAGAAATGTGATTCAGACCCGGTTAAGCTCAGTGACAACAAGCTGCCATTTCTCCTTAATATCAGCATGCCTGGCCGCAGGGCATCCGTGATATCACCCGTGCAAGGTACTATCATCTGCATAGTAATGAATGCTGTCGGCAGACAGCATGTCGTTGATATGCAGCAGAAAGAAGAAGCTCCGAAGTTCGTCCATCACATACCACACGATTACGGCGCTCCTGCAGGAAGCTATCAACCCAGCTGCACAATCGAGGAGGCAGACCAAAGGCAGGCAGTTTGGTTAAAAGCGACGTGTGCCAGACTCTATCGAAAGCTTTGACGATGTCAAGACTAATAGCCAATGACTCGCCATTCTTGTCCATAGCCTCACCCCGAAGATGACTAACGTACGCCAGAAGATCACCCGTTTACCGTTTCGGCCTGAAGCCATATTGCCGATCATTAATTAAGAAGCGATCCTCTAGGTAACGCATGAGCTATGCGTTAATGATATGCTCAAAAACCTTGCACAGCACTGAGGTGACGGCTATGGTTCGATAGTTGCCCGGGTCTGAGCGATCCCCGTTTTTGGAGATCGGCTTTACATTCGCCTCTTTCCAAGCCGGCGGTACTGTACCCGAGGTGTAAGAGATGCGGTACAGACGCGTTAGCATTGGAGACTCCGCTGCGCATTTTCGTAGAACTACCGCTGGAATACCATCGGGACCACTAGCTTTCGAGTCGAGTGATTGTAGCACTGCACGAACATAGCGTTGCTTGATATGAATATCAGGCATTACGTAGTCACAGCTGGACAGTGTCGGTGCTTCCCTCTCTACTACATCATTTGCTGACGGGTCACCCGGACCAGTACGGTGTTTCGGTGCGTGCCGAAAGCAGATGATTGCGGTATGCAGCCACCGACACTGTCCAGCTGTGCCTGATATTTTTGGTATCCTGGTAGTTCGGCGTTCCAATTGGGTCAGGACATGCGTGAGAGCGAATGCATGGGCGGATCTTCCCGTATGGTCTGTTTTCAGCGGAGCCCCGCCAGGTCTCATGGTGGACGTTAAAATACCCCAAAACACCACTTCCGCGTTCGGAAACTGCTCCTGCGCATCATCTGCCACCTGACTCAGGTATTCGAAGAGTCGTGTTGTCTCGGCATCTTCTGTATGGGACCGGTAGAGGCACACATAAATCTGACTTGAAGAGCCATGATCTACATGTACCCAGAGAATGAAATAGGATGGGTTCTTTAGGCAACGCAAACGGCAACAACAAAGATCCGCCCTAACAAACACGCACACCCCAGCTTTAGCACGGGAACTTTCCTCAATAACGTAGCAGGGGTAGAGTAAGTAAGTCGAGTCGTCAGGACGGCGTATTTGTATCTCCGTGAGAAAGAGCTGCGCCATTTCAAGATGTTGGTGGACGGCGTGGAGGTTCGCATAGAGTCCACAGATGTTAGTGGACTCCACCCCAAATAGCGTGTTTGGAAGAAAGTGACGTGCCGCAGTGTTGCCATTGTCTCTTTTCTGCGCTGCCATAGTATAGGGTAAGAGAAGGCGTGAAAAAGAGATGATCGTCGTCGCGCACCTTGTGACAAAGCGCAGAGATCGGTTTCATCTATATATACGAATCATGGCGGGAGCCGACCCGCCGGACGGAAGGGCCCCCGTACCCTCCCGAATATGGTTGCCGGGTCCCACTCCGGTCACAAATCGGCACGACGAATCGACACCACATCAGGATCACGCGTGACTTTTTGGGGCAGCCTGCCGGAATGGTTAGCGCCAGTTGGGCCCTGTACTATGCCGCGGGCGGCCAGCGGCACCACCGTACTGTCTCCCTGGTCTACAGGTCTCCCTGTCCGGCGGGTCGACCCGCGCCATCCACGATAGACTACCCACTGGTCCCAAAATTGCTGCGAAAACCATCACCTCATGCCCGGTTATGCACCCGCTGAACCCTACACGCAATCGAACCGAAATTGGATTACTATGGAGGGTTTTTCGCAAGAGTTCACGGTGGTACCTACCCGGTCCAATTTGAGACAGACTTGTGCCATCAAATTGTACCACCTAGTAAACTAACCTAGTAAACTTCTTGAGTTTGGGAGGAATCAAAAAGAGGACAAGGAGTAAGCAGACCAAGACAGCAAGCCTCGGATGAAACTCGGAAATAATGCTAATGATGATGATTAAATACTAAGGATGTAGTGTTGTTTAACTTGATTTTCTGCAAGTTATAGGTGTCTGTAGTCGTGCGGTTCCGTGAGTAGTCTGAATTCCACTTGCTAGTCATCTGTGGCGGCATTGATGAGCTCACACAGACAAGGTTTCGTGCACGAGGAAGTTTTCTGACTAAACACCTTTGGGTTACCCAAGACCGTGCGAAGTGGAAGAAGAACATCCGGAAAGCGTAATCTGAGCTCAGAGGTGAAGGCCTCGGATACAATCGGGACACAACGCTGAGATGCTGATGATGACCTCAAATGAAACAGGACCCTACCACGCCAAGGACTATTTTAAATTACTTCGCAATGACGTTCCTCAGCTATGTACTTATTTCTTTTTTTCAGATCTCAGGGATCCCACAAGAAGAGTTTGAAAAACCTCCGATGGAACCTGCGAGAGAATTAGATACTTTCGATTTACTTCAGCGGGCAAGGTATATTCAATCAATAGCCTTCATTCCTGAGAGATCACTATTTAGCTTACCATCAGGCGAGGTGAAGTCATATTGGCCGTATAAAAAACACTTGCTAGAAGAAATTAGATTTTACACGAAAATATGTCTTTTTCTTAGGTTTTGGATAGATCGCGGTAATTTAGCAGTAGCGTTGCGCTATGTGAATCATCTTCAAGGCGCTTCGCGGTTGGCTGCGCATCAATGGTATGAATCGGCGCGTGCTCACCTCGAAGTGCGACAAGCAGCTGAGGCGCTGCTAGCCCATGCAGCCGCAATGGGTTTGCAGTATATATGAGTAAGTGCATCGCACAATACCTAATGACTTTGTATTATAATGAGGTAGATTATGTTATCTCAATACTATCGCAATTCCAAAAGCGTATACCTAATACGTATACGCTTTTGTATGAAATAAGTAGATACTAGTTTAGCTTTGTTTTTTTTTTTACGTGCCCGCCGGCCAGCGGGGGTGGTTATGTCGTGCATCGACTAAAACCGCACGGTGTCCTGCCCAAGTGTCCATTGCCGGGCACCCCGGGTAAGCCCTCGAAAGGATAACCCCAGGGTTACCGGCGGACCTTGGCCGCCAGCACTCGCACACATTGATTAGTATATGTCCTGTTACACTTGTGCTTGGGATGAACGTGCTACATACGTTATAGGCTCAGACGGCAATCGCTCCCGCAAACCCAAATCAAGAGAAAGAGTACGGGACCACGGGCCCCAATATGCAAGCTTTGAATGTAACCGGAATTAATTAACATTAGTCATCATCATTATCATCATCTTTGCCTTAATCCCGGTTGCATCCGAGGCTCTCACCTCACCTTCTTAGGTCGACCTACCGGCCCGGCGGACGTGGATTGACCAGACATTTGTTACACGCATAGCCTGGCACGTTAAATGACATTAGTGTGTAGTGTTATTGTCTGTTAAAAATTATGACAAATCACGAAATATAGTTGTCGCTGCCGGAAGACCCAAAAAAAAAACAAAATCATTTAACTTAAGTTATTATAATAAATAGTAATAATAAATTTATTTATTTCAAAAATTACATTCTTATGAACACAATTCACAGTACAGTGTATACAGTTGACAGTTATGTTTGATGAAGTCTGGTACCCAAGATAAGATTAAACTTGTGTTGCAGCTTATCATAATACAATTCATTTCACATCAGGACACAATTGTGTGGTGTTCATGAGTCTTCATTAGTACAGGTGGGCCAAGAATTAGTTAACATTTGAAAAATTCGTATAAAAAACCACATGACTTATTTTCAAAAAATTATTTATTTAAAGGAAAGTAATTAATTGGAATTTATTTTTTAAAAATAATGTCATCTAAACGTCCGCCGTTTCGAGTTTTGCACTCTTCTAAACGCGTAACGAAATTTTCAAGTACTCGTCGGCAAAGAGCCCGCTAGATCGCCGACATTTCTTCGTTAATTTTTTTCTTTTAACTGTCGTAGTGTATTTGGTTTTTCCACGTACTCATGACTCTTCAAATAACCCCATAAGAAGAAGTCTGCTGGCGACAGATCAGGGCTCCTGGGTGGCCATGGGTTGTTGCCTCGTCTGGAAATCAGTTTTTCCGGAAACGTTTCTTTGACTACCGGTAGGGACTCGTTAGATGTGTGACAAGTGGCTCCATCTTGCTGAAACCATGTGTTACGATTGTAGCCAGCAAATTCCAGTAACATCGGTGCAAAAAACTCCCGCAACATTTTCACATACTCAGCAGAATTAACAGTAACTGAACGGCCGCGAGAATCTTCGAAAAAGTAGGGTCCAATGATTCCGTTGACTGAAATTGCAGCCCAAACAGTCACCTTAGGAGAGTGAAGTGGCCTCTCATGTTTCTGTTTCGGATTTTCACTGCTCCAATACCTTTTTTTTTTTTTTTTATCGTGCGGAAATCCCTTCGGATACCCCCCCGCGTGCCAGCGGGGGCGGTTATGTCGGGCTTGAACCGACTAAAACCGCACGTCGTCTCGGGTCTACAGACGCCGGGGTGTAAGGTTGCCCATAGAGCATATCCCTCGCACCCCGACTGACCCTGGGCCATCTCCGGTTTCGAGATGGCCCCCTCGGGTTTGGGAACCACGGTGTCCCCGTCTTGCCCCAGTTTGGGGGAGGGGCGCTAGTCGCCCCACCGTCCCGGCCTGCTTCTGCTGGGGTGACAGGCGGCCTCACCTGCCACCCCCAGGCCTGCGCTCATGGAGGACGGAGGTCGTTAAGCGACCTCCGGCGCCTGAGTCGCCTGCGACGCGCGGCGAGCAAGTTGCGTGCTCGGCGGACCGGGAGAGTTCTAAGTCTCTCCCGGGCGCGCTCCGCCACCTCCTTCGCGAGCATTACATGCTCGCAGAAGGAGGCGGCGGCGGCCCACGCGCTCGCGCTCCGCACCATTGCCGCAACCATGCTGCCGAGCGAGAGGACTCCCACCCCGATGGCTGCCACGAGGTCACGCCTCGGCGCCTCCCACGCCGGGCAGTCCGCCAGCGTGGGCAGCGCTGAGTCCTCTAATTTCAAATCTAGCATCAAAATACGGCGTAATGACGTGCGGGATATTCCTAATTCCGCCGAACGTTTGCGCGTCGACAAATCTGGATGTCATCGAACAGAAGCAGAAACTTGCTGCAGGTTCTCTTCGCTCCGAGAAGTCCGTGGGCCGCCGGCCACATTTAGTGTTGATCCTGTCTCCTCGAACTTTTTCACCCATTTCTTTGTTAAAGGTACCCTCGGACACTTACTTAAGTCGTGTAAATCCTATTCAACGCGAAATAAGCGTCTCACAGTAATGAGTGAACTATTGTTTAAGTAAAACTGTTTCACACAAAAAGCGCGCTGCGGTCCCGTGAAGCGATCCATTGCAACTAAATTTCCGAGAAATGGCCAGGACCCCTCCCCGCACCCCGCGCTGCACGTGTTTGCGTAGGATTCAAGATTTAAATGTTAACGAATTCCTGGCCCACCCTGTACATGCATATAAGTACCTCGGCAAAGATTTAAGACAGCTTGAGCGTAGGTATGCGGACAGGTGAGTATAAGTGTGTGGTATGTAAGAGAGCGTATTTGTGTGTGTGTATGTGTGTGTGTGTGTGTGTGTGTGTGTGTTTTTGTGTGCGTGTGTGTGTGTGTGAACGTACCTCTTTTTTTAAATCTTTTTTTTATAATACTGATAGATTTAACATATCCTCAGTTACCGTATAAGACTTGTTCAGGAGCCATTTCGTGACCACCCTTCAACATTGGTATCTTAGAAGTGGATTAATATTACAATTTTTGTTTGCTATATTATAAAGATGTCCACCCAGAACATTAAAATGCCTTTCAGCTTGCGTGATTCTAAATTTCTGCATTGGGCTAATCTTATAATGGCGGTGCTTTTTCTCATTATGGGGATTGTAATCTATTGAGACATGTTTCCTTATTACGGTTTGAAGGACAAAGAGCTGTCTCACGGTAAGAATCTGACACTCTTTATATAGTTGGATAGTAGGGTGTCCAAAGGGCACTTATTACTCCTAGAACGGGCACAGAGAGCTGCACTTAAGGTAATGACTTATTACCTTAAGTGCAGCTCTCTGTGCCCGTTCTAGGAGTAATAAGTGCGTTTTGGCTTCTCCTCCCCAGACCGATATGCAATAGGTTAATATGGACTGACAAAGCGCACTGTATATTACTTTTTTAGTATTATCGTCTGTAGAGTGGAGTATCCTTTTAAATATAGGTATACATCATTTTACGTACTCGAGCTGTAAGGCATTGTAAATGATGTTTCCAGGTGATATTGTTGTCAACATATACACCAAGGTACTTGATATAAGTAGATCTACCTACATCAGGACAGTGACATGGTGTTGATGAATCGTTTGGACAGCAGGAATGTGCTTTTAGTGTGAATGTGTCTGATGTTGGTTGTGTAGAATTTATGAGAGAGAGCATAAGATAGGTAGTTTTATTAAGGTTCAGTCTTAGGACATTAGTTGAAAAAGAAAATTACAATTTAAGAATTAAGTATTCCCGTCGAAGTTAGAACAATGAATGACCGAGCTTAGAAACTAGGGTGATAGCGTAAAGGCGACATCCAGCCGAGCGTTGAATTGCGACATGCATCGTTCCTCCATGTCAGCATTTGGCTCCACGTGTAACTCGGTTGCTAGGTGGTGTATCGAGGCCGGTGCATACTTGCATTTTCTCTATTGGCATATACTATAACACCTCCGCCGTTAGATCAGCAATTATTTCTGAAGCTTTGAAGAAAAAATTGCTGATTGAGTCTTGCTCCAGATTCTGCGGGTTCTTCGTAGATTTTCCTTCCAGTTTCCATGATTCTAGTTTTAGGAGTACCTACATATGATTAATTTACGGCGTTTTAGGGCAATGATTATCCCAAATGCAGTTATACCAGACAGCACAACGTAGAATGGGATAGTGGTGTGGTATAACGGCTCCGTTGTAGTTGGCACCGTTTGCAATTGTAACGGAGGCTGCGACCTGAGGTTAAGTTGGGCGTTATGCAGTCTGGTGAGATCTGTAGACTTCAGATGAATCTGTGTAGTAGCTGGCTGGATGTTTTCTGAATAATCTACCTTCGTTATTTTCACAGGCTGGCCCTCTGGTGGTCGTTGAGGTTAGCGATTGTGAATTCGGAAGTGTAGAGAAAACAGTTTACGGGAATCGTGACCAAGTAGCTACCATTCAGGAAGAGGTAATCTTCGCGCCCACATGCTGTATGGACTCTGGTTTCGTTGGGTACTGATATGATGTAGTGTTTTTCATGTAATTCCTCCATTGCTATCTTCGACAGGGATATGGTGGTGATTTCGCAGGAATCCTCGAGGGCTTGGCTAATGAGGAGGTTTTGGATGCAATCCGGTTGTTGCCGCACCTGGTGGTCCATCTTGTCTTCGCAGAGGTACCAATCGTCGTACTTCGGGCATTCAGCCTCTATGTACACATAACCTTTCCTGTTAGTTGCTATCAACGGGAAAGGAGGGATAAGGATGTGTTTGAGTTTATTAAGAGCTATGGATAATTTGTAGAGATCAAAACTATCTATTGCGAATATGGGTATTTTAAATATGATTACTATTTGGGTACCTGAATAGTAATACCCCGGTTTTGTCATAGTATTCCCTAAGCTTTAAGTCTCTTTATCTCTACCGTATATCATAATTAACTTCTTAACCATATACCGTAACCCGTCCATACTAATCATGACTTGAGCTATGGACAAAAGCTAAAATATTTTCTATTCTATTTAACTCGTTTGATTTCGTCTAGATTTTCTGTTATCACGATCAAACATTGGCTAAGTTTTGCAAATTCTATAAGATGATAACTACTATAAGCTTCCCTATCAAGCAATAAGTTTATGGTTTCATTAAATCTTGCCTGGTTCTCTACTAGCTGTGTGATAACGTCAGAGTGTTGGTTCATCCACTCTCTGCTGAAAGTAATATGATTATTGAATTCTTTCTAAATTTGGTAGTTTTTTTCCTGTAAGATTTGGATAGCATTATCATATCAATCGCATCTGAATAGTCTAAATTACCTGTAACACTTTTTATTACAGAGCCTAAAGAGTCGATGAGACCTTTTTTTGTTTTTTACGTGGGGAAATCCCTTCGGATACCCCCCCCCCCCCCGCTGGCCATCGGGGGTGGTTATGTCGTGTCTCGACTAAAACCGCACGGTGTCCTCCCCAAGTGTCCGTTGCCGGGCACCCCGGGTAAGCCCTCGAAAGGATAGCCCCAGGGTTGCCGGCGGACTTTGGCCGCCACCGCGGCCTCGCCTGGTGGGGTCGGGTTTTATCCCGCTTCGGTGAGTTGGCAGGCGTGTGTAGGGCACACACGACACGCCTCCGCCACGGCCTGCTTCTGTAAGGACGGCGAGTCGGCCAACTGCCGTCCTCAGGCCCCGATCATGGAGGTCGGTAGTCTCGGGCGTATATGAGTCTGCGGCGTCCTCGCCGCAGACTGCGAAACTCGGGGGGCAGGGTTCTTTCCCGCTCCCTCTCCGCCGTCTCTTTCGCACGCATTACCTGCTCGCAGAAAGAGGCGGCGGCGTGCCACTTGCTCCCGTCGGAGACCACGGCCCTCACCATGGTCTCCAACGAGAGAACGTCCACGCCCAGGACCGCAACGAGATCCCGGCGTTGACTCGCCCACGCAGGGCACTCCACCAACGTGTGGAGCGCCGAGTCTTCGCCAGGATCCTCGCAGTGCTGGCACTGCGGCGTTGTCTCCCGGTGGATGCGCCACAGATGCTTACCGAAACACCCGTGTCCGGTAACCATCTGGCACATCCGGTAGGAGAGGTCCCCATGGTCCCTCTCCAACCACTCCTTCATGATCGGTCTCACCGCCGCAATGGCGGATTCCCACCACCTTGGGTGCTCAAGTCGCACCCTCCATGTCTCCATGAGTTCCCGGTGGAGCTGGGACCGCTGAGCCCTGATTTCTCGGGGCTCCGGCCTATGGTCCCGCTCCAGGGCCTCCTTGCGCCACGGGTAAAGCAGCGCAAGGGCTCTCGCTTCCAGGTCCCATGGAGGGGTCCCGGCTAGGAGACATGCCGCCTCGACGGAGATCGTGCGATACACGCTGATGACTCTGACGGCCATCGCTTTTAACGGGCTGTTTAATACAGCCACGTTGCGGGCCGCCAGAGTCTCCGCCCATACTGGGGCCCCGTACAGGGCCATGCTTCGCACGATCCCCAGGTACAGTCTCCTAGTGGGGGCGTTGGGTCCCTTAACATGGCATCAGCCGCGATAGCGCGGCCGCAGCCCCCCTCAGTTTCGGGACCACACTTCGGAGATGAGGTCCGAAGTCCCATCGGCTAAAGAGTACGAGCCCAAGGTACTTCATCGTGGGCTCGATGCCGATGTTTACGTACCCTACTGTTATGCTGGTTCCCGCAGGTGGCCCCCTCCGAGGCCCGTGAAAACACATAGCCTCGGATTTGTGGAGAGCCACCTCGAGTCCCAGCCGCCGTATTCGACCCACGAGTTGAGCAACCCCTGCCGTGGCCTTCAGTGCCGCGCTTCGGTACGTTGCTCCCCGCGCCATAACGAGGGTGTCGTCAGCATAGCACACTATGCTGATACCATCGAGCAACGTACCGCGCAGCACCCAGTCGTATCCGATGTTCCACAGGAGTGGCCCTAGGACCGACCCCTGCGGAACACTGCACGACACTTCTCGCCGCCCTGTCCCTAGCCAGCTCGGGTAAACTATGGCCCTTTAGGTTAGGTATGCCTCGACAATGCGGCGGAGGTAAAGAGGCACTCCGTGATACGCGAGCGCCTCCCTAACGCAGCTCCAGGGTAGGGTGTTGAAGGCGTTGGCGATGTCCAGAGACACCGCCACCACCACCCCACCCCGCGAGACTACTTCCTCCGCCAGGCGCCTAACGCGCATGATCGCTTCCACGGTGGAGCGCCCCCGGCGGAAACCGAACTGGTTGTCCGCCAGATCTGGCCCCACGTTCGTGAGATGCTCGACGAGGCGCTCTGCAATAATCCGCTCAAAGAGCTTGCACACCTCGTCGAGCAACACGATCGGCCGGTAACCGGAAGGCTGATCCGCCGGCCTCCCCGCCTTCCGGATCAGGACCAGTTTCCCCGTCTTCCACGCCTTTGGAAACTGGCCCCTTTCGAGGCATGCGCTAAAGAGCGCCACCAGTCGAGGCCCTAGTTCCTCAAGGGCCAGGACCCATGCTCGGCCTGGAATGCTGTCGGGTCCGCAGTGCATTTTCGGGCCTTAAGCCGGAGAGTCGATGAGACCTCGCTTTGTGAACGACCCGGTTTTAATGTTTGAATGTGTGCCATTACTTTACTTTATTTTCCTAATAGATAATCAACTTGGAACTCATATAATCTTATTGTGTTATTATCCAACTTGCTCTTAAACGTGTTTAACTGATCCAGTAATAGCTTAATCTTGCTATCAATATCACCAAGGCTAATAAATTGCAGAAAAATATGGTAGTGGGTTATTAACTTTGTTGCACCTAGACGAAATGGTAATAATCCTGGGCCATCGTCTAAGATTTCAAGTTTTATCTACGGCTTGGTTTCCTGTGCTGCTATCAAACGAGCAGTCAGGACCAGTAACCACCTGTAACAATTGAGCTGTTTTAGGTACCCTTTTCAAGCGACTCTTGGCACTAATGTAGATACGTTGTTGGGGTTGGTATTCGACTTCGGGTTCCCGGATTTTATTGCGATTTGCTATAATCTTACTACGATTAGGTAGAGCCGTTTCGTTTATCGTCTGATAAATTTGTTTCATTTGCTCCCGATGATTCTGTGTATTGTTGTAACAGATGCTTGGATAGGTCTACATTGAAGAGGTCTCGCGGGTCGAATTGCCTGGTTATTATATCGAAAGGACGACATTATCCCCATTACCATTATCATTTGGTGCATGTGGTAAGATTCTATATGCAGGTTGACAAATTCACTAAACTGCTGCTTAGTAAATTCCGTACCGTTGTCTGAAACTATAGTTAGTGGGAGCCCATGGTGTGTGCAGAATTTCAATAGTGCCTGTAAAATACTAACAGCGGTTCTATCCCGTACATGATAGGCTTGCACATACTTTAAAAATACGTCTACTATCGTTAAGTACTTTTCGGTTTGAATTGACAAGAGGTCTATATTAACGGTTTCAAATGGTTTAGTGGCAGGGGGTACTAAATTAAATTGTTGTTTAATGGGATGGCGATCATACTTAGCTTGGCCACAAATGGTACATATAACTGTTAATGAATTTTGTAATTTCGTCTTTCATTTTTGGCCATTAATAACGGTGTGACAGTGCTAGGTTGCATTCATTGATACCTCGGTGGTCAGTCTTTCCCTCGTGGTAGTGTCGTAAAAATCCTGTTGCTTTACATTTTCAACCTCTCGTTTGGCTAGGACTAAATTCATCGCTGAACTGTTGAATTTGTCTTGAATTATCGGTATTATCTCAAACATGGCCAAAGGGGGATTTATCAACCACGTGGTTTTTACTTTGGGATTGACGTATTCCTTTATCACATTAATGATGTCGGCTTCTTAATAAATAATAATTAAATTTGATAGAGACACTTGCACAGCGGTTCTGGTGGGGGTATCGAATGGTTTGGTGGCTGTAGCCCGCTTCTTAATGTCACCGAATACGGTGATGCAAATTTGTCTGTGGAATTTATTTAGAGGTTCGTCTACTATTGGGATCTCGAGAATAGGATTCTCTTGACTAGTATGGGCAGTTGCCGTTGATGAACTTCCTTCTGAAGGTGGACGCTTTGAAGCGTTAACCGCCATAGAAGATGTATCCTCATTATTAATTTGAATACGTGAGAGGGCATCCGCATTGGTATTACTTGAACCTTTTTTATGTACTACTGTGAAATCATATTCAGATAATTTAAGTTTCCATCTATTTAATCTAGAGTTCGGCTCTTTTAAATTCAGTCACGGATCATAACCCACTGGAGTGGTTTATCATAATAATCTATTAAAATTATTTTGAGGGTTATTCTGGAACATATTCGGCTTCCATACTTGTAGCGGTGTCTGAAAAGGAGTAACGGCACTGGTTCGTGCGGAAGTATTGAACTGTCCATGCATTGGGTTGTTAAAATTGGGTACTGAAGACGCTGGTGGAGCTTTGCGGTTTTAGTCGGTTCAAGCCCGACATAACCGCCTCCGCTGACCGGCGGGGGGGTATCCGAAGGGATTTCCGCACGAAAAAAAAAAAGCTACTATTAGATCTCCTTTCAGCATAGGGGTCGTTACGATTTAATAAATACATGACGTTCAGTTCCTCCTGTACAAATTCCAGTGCTTTTTCGACACTATCACGACGCATACACCGTATTTTTTTTTTTTTTTCTTTTTTCTTATTTATTCATGTTATACATGAGACCCTAGTGGCTCTTTTAGTCCCCGAACAAAAGCTTGCATTGTCAAATTCCTATACAAAGTGCGCTTGACTTCGATGGTCGTATTTATGGTTTCGTGCAGCGTGATATAGGTCATGATAGTGCAGAATAGAGAACACAGCGTACATAAAATTCTTGCGGCGAACTATTTCCTTGAGTGGCTAACATGAGGTCATTATAAAGGGTGGTCTCGTCCGTTTAAAAGACAAAGCTTCACCAAATTATTACCAGGATTGGCTTCAATATATTCGGCAACAATTTGGTCACACAGTTGGGTAAATCTATAAATATAGGCAATATGTGGGGGTTACCATCAAAATCTGGCACCAACCGTAAGGTTTTAAAAATTGCATCCGCGTCAGTCATAGTAATTTCGGGGCTTAAAGAACTAATTGAATTATCTAAAAACTTATCACTACTGCGACTAAAATCGTGACTGGTATTTCTAAAATCTCTATGCGAATATAATTCTAATCTCCGTGCCTGTCTAGAGTGATCAGGCGTGGAGTTAGCTCAGGGTGAAAAATTGTTACGAGCTATCTGTACTAATTATGGGGATAAGGAAGTTGAAAGCAACACACAAAAACCATTTTTAAGTGTACTTACATCAACTGCATCTCGGTACCTCTGGGATCGATGTCTGGATATCTCCTCCAAGCAGGACGACAGGTTCTTCTTATAGGATACTCGGTGAACGCGATCGCTCACGGCGGCGGTAGCGGGTTAGCGTGACGGTTTTCAATACGATAAAACCCTATTTTACTAGCTCGAGACGCCTCGAGTATCCTACTGTCTCAAGGGTGTGTTCTAGCGCCCACGCTGTTCGCCATGTACTTTGCAGTAGTAGCCAGGGATGTTTTGCAAACTCTTTCTGAGGGAGTCCGCATCCGCTTCCGCACAGATGGCAGTCTTTTCATTTTGGCCAGACTTAAGGCGCGCACTAAAGTCTCCCATACAATGATTACAGAAATCATGTATGCTGATGACTTACGCTTTATGGCAGAATCTCCTGATGGTCTGCAACAGCTAATGTCCAGTTTTCACCAAGCTTGCTGCAAGTTCGGCCTAAAAATCAGTGTCAAGAAGACGGAGGCGATGTCCCTGGACACACATGGTCACGAGACACTGTCTATAAAGCTAGGTCAGGACATGCTGAAGCAGGTTGATAAGTTTCGCTATCTGGGGAGCACTATAACATCGAAGTGTGACCTTGATGATGAGATCAGCAGCAGGATCTGTGCCGCAGCTGCGGCATTTGGGAAGCTGCGATCCAAGGTTTTCTGTTCACATGACCTTAAGCTGGCCACCAAAATATCTGTTTACATGTCAATTGTGCTGCCATACCTCTTATATTACTCCGAGACATGGTGTGTGTATCGGCACCACATACGCACTCTGGATCGTTTCCACCTCAAGTGCCTACGTTCCATCATGAAGATCCGATGGTCCGACCGAGTGCGTAACACTGAAGTTTTGCGACGAGCCAATGTCGGTGGCATTGGAGCCTACTTAATACGTCGGCAGCTTCGGTGGTCACGTGTCACGTATGGCGGAGGAGAGAGTGGCGAAACGCATCTTCTACTCTGAACTAGAGGAGGGCAAGCGGAAACATGGCGGCCAACTCCTCAGGTTTAAAGATGTTTAGAAGCGTCATATGAAAAGATGCAACATTGAGCCGTCGCAATGGGAATTTTTGGCAGCCCAACGCCCAGAGTGGCGCAGGGTGGTGCAAAGACGAGTAAGTGATTTCTAGGAACAGCGAAAGGCAGACCTCGACGCTAAACGCGATGGGCTGAAAGTCCGCCCACCCACTGTCATTCAGTACCACTATGTAGGTGGTGTTCTCACGTGCCCTCAGCGTGCACGAGAGTTCACCACGAAGATCGGTTATGTTAGCCATCTTCGAGCGCATCAGCGCCGAGCCGGCTAGGAGTCGAAGTGATCATCATCATCATCCTACCGACTGCGCCAAATATAGTTGTCGCTGCCGGAGGACCCAGAAAAAACCAAAATGATTTAACTTAATTTATTAAATAAAAGACAATTACAATTTAAGAATTAAGTATTCGCGTCGATGTTAGAACAAAGAATAACCGAACTTAGAACTAGGGTGATGGCGTAAAGGCGACATCCGGCCGAGCGTTGAATTGCGACATGCATCGTTCCTCCGTGTCAGCATTTGGCTCCACGTGTAACTCGGTTGCTAGGTGGTGTATCGAGGCCGGTGCATACTTGCATTTTCCCTATTGGCATATACTATAACACACGTCACACATGATTTGGCATCATATTTAAGAGTTTGGCGACACTAGTTTCCATACAAATATATTGCCGAAAGTGAGTGTTCTCGATGTTGATTTTCTTACCATACCTATATTGTTCCAGATTAGCTGCAGTACGATAACAGGGTAGCTTCATGGGAGCTTGGTGAACGTATTTGCGTAGCTGTCTCGCTCTGCGGTGAGGCAATTTTCGAACTTATGGCACGGTGGATGTGCATAGTTAGTAACACGTAAAGATTCCGTGAAGAACTCTGCGGCAGCCTTCATGCCCGTAATATCACAGAATAACTACAGGAAAGTTGAGTCTGCTGGTATCCCACGTAAAAGTGGGAGAGTGGATCCCGGGCTCTGAGGTGTAAATTTCGTAAGCAACCGGAACAATAGCTATGCTCTTACGTCGGTACGGTGGATCATCCGTCCGGCAGATCCACTCGCAAGGCGCGATAGCTATTTGTGGGCTGGGTAATTCATTCATTTGGCCAGAATTTATTTCTTATCTTTTACGTAGGTTAATTAGTTTTTATTAATTTTTTATCTCACAGTCAGCGTTAAAAGTACATGATCATTTAAATTTTTCAAATTTGCATGAAAATTAATAATTTAGTAGGTACATTTAATCAAAATCTAATATTATTTTTATAGGACCCACTAAGTAGTTACACAGCATTTTCACTAAGAAATATATATTATTTTAGTCAAAAACTATGTTTCATAATCTTATAAAACGATCACTTACTTTTGACACTGACTGTAAAAACATATTAAGCAGAACACAGATCACAAGATCATCACAGATTTACGTGATTTTTTTATTTTAAATTCGTTTGCATGTACTTCATAATCACTCTCTCTCTCTTATTTCAGAAATAAAAATGTATCTGCGACACGTGTTTGTTTTTGATTCGAAGAAAATTATTGTGACATTAGAAAGTTGTAACTTTATTTATTGTAAATCAGTGCGTCTTCTGCAGAGTGATACTTATAAAAGTCTATTTTACAAGTACTGTTTGTTTTTCTATAATCATCATCATTTTAGCAATAATGCGACCTAAATAAGAGGTCGCGAGTGCAATTCCCGCTAATACAACAAAGAATGTATCCGATTTTATATGTTTATTACAACCAAGAATGTATCCGATTTTATCGCTCTCTCTCTCTCTAACCGACCATGTAACCAGTCGCGTGTGCTCCGCAATAAATTTAATATTTTAATTAGAAATCGAAGGGCAAATGTTATTATTTCTATGAAAGTATTTACAAAGTATGTTTATTTGCATTCCAGAACCCATAATACAAGCTAGTTAAGCTAGGCTTACTTTGGGTCATAGTGTGCTGTGTAGAATATTGTAGAATATTTATTTAGTTTATAATAATTTCGAATTTCGTTTGCATCTGAAACTTTCCATTGGCTTCCCCGCAGTTGATACAAACCAATTGTGGCAAAGTAAGGTAGAAAACGACAATTTGGTGAAAAACAATGTTGCTTTGTGTTAAATATTTTATTATATATACATAAAGAAATAAATTAAAATAAAAAAATATATAACTTAGGTAAATAACTACACTAGGAAACAAAAGCTTACATAATCAAGAGGATCCCAAGTAATAGCAGATTTTTAAGACACGATTGCCGCCAGTGGGCTATTCAGATTGCTGCCAGTAGGTTAGTCAAATTTTGCCACCAGTGGGCTACTCAACTGATGATACTAAGTGGAATTAACGATTATCGCCGGTAATTAGGAGGTTCTTGTTTAACTGGTTGAGCACAAAAGTTATAATATTCATGAATATGGTACATGTGATACAGTCGCGGAGCGCCCCCTTGCCAATCATAAAATCTACGATCTAAAAATTCATAGCGCTGATAGCCCATGTAGGCGTCGTAAAGAAAGTTCAATACAGGATGAGTGTCTACCACAGTATAATAATGGAGAATATCTTTCGATCGCAGTTTCAAAGAGAAAGCGCATATACCGGCTAAGCCGTCGTTTCGACCTGTCGAGCCTAAGTCCATTAAGTGCATTGCTCCACCTGAATCCATTCCTAGTCTTGCCCATTCTCCTTGTATACAATGAAACCATTGCCAATCAGTCTGCAAATTTAATCATCGTTATACATTTAGTTGGTAGATACCTGTTTTATAAACTTAAACAAAAAAAATATTTAAGTACCTTTTTTTATTTTTTTTTATCGTGCGGAAATCCCTTCGGATACCCCCCCGCCGGCCAGCGGGGGCGGTTATGTCGGGCTTGCACCGACTAAAACCGCACGCCGTCTCGGGTCTTCAGACGCCGGGGTGTAAGGTTACCCATAGAGCATATCCCTCGCACCCCGGCTGACCCTGGGCCATCTCACCACTAACAGCATCGCTCATCCTGTCTCCTCTGAAAGCAGAGGAGTACGGAGAGCGATGTGTTCCCGCCACGTTGGGTATTGGCCGACGATCAATGCCAACCCTATGAAGGGGTGAAGGGGAAGCCATTGACCGCCGCCCAGGGTGTACCGGCCGCTCCGATTCCGTTCCCCCCGGACTGCAGCGGGATCGGAATCGGAGCAACACTCGAGGAGGTTACCCAACACACACCAACAAATAACACTCCAATTTTAAAAGCAACTCTAACTTTAAGGAAACTTATTGTACAGAAACGATACTACTCGGATGAGGTTGGCCCCTTACGAACTAGTAAGAGGTCCTTTTTACACTTAGACGGCGTGGGAGATCGATGGTGTAAGAAAATTTTCGTCTTACTTTTTGATGCTTAATCCCAATCTTAATCTTTTCCTATCAGTATAATCGACTCATCGGGTACTATGGCGTAGGTACAATGGGAGAGGCCTATTTCCAGCAATGGACTGCAATAGGCTAATTGATTGATTGATCTAAAAACATAACTAACTACAATGCATACATCATCATCTTGGCTTTGTTCCCGGTTGCATCTGAGGCTTTCACTTCGGAGCCCGGAATTTGCTTATTCCTTCCACTGTGTTCGATTTGGCTTTTACGGCTTCTATAAGAGCGACTACCGTCAGACCTCGCAACTCCGAGAAGAAAGCCAGCGCCAGAGCCTCATTCGCCAATCAGATGATGTTACCGGCTTGCAGGTGAGATTGGCGTGGCTCTGGAGATCATGGTGGGCCTCAAACACCCAAACATAATTACAAATAAATTGTTCGTTAAAAAATTGTTACCTTGGGGCAAGGCACTACGAAACTGTCTGTTCTGACGCCATATTTATACCACGGAAGTGGGCGACGGCCGTAAGCTTTCATAAAAAGATATCCCACAGCAAAGAATCTGTCTAGCTCCTTGGGTATAGTGGTTGAAGTTACAGTCCTGTTAATATAATATTTTTATTTTTAGTTATTTATATAGAAACAAACAGTCATTGTACATATTCAGAAATAGCAAGCAATTATCAAAACGTAGACCTACGGTTTTCTACATTTCTTAACAACTACACCATCATTTTTTCTTTGAATAAAAACAAATAATATAATCTTAAGTTTGAAGAGCAACATACATACCTATTTACCATCAAATAAAAAAAAATACAAGTAAGTAATATGAAATCATTTAACGACTGATGATGACTGCCAAAAAATTCCGTATTGTAGGTACATATATGACTGCATATATTCCTTGTGGTACAACCACTGATATAAACTGGTTCTACGGGTTCTACCACAGGGACTTTTTTCTTCCCGATGGACCAAGTGTAGCGATTGATATGATAGTAGATATGAAGTAGATACTTAATCTACTGTTTACGGTGAGCATTATCACCAACGATCACGCAACCAACATTTGGTTGTGGTGGGGTCGTTGATTATCACTAAGTGGCTAAGTGGCACTCACGTGACGTTATTGGTAATGGCGCAAAATGTCAGGCTTGGTTTTCCTATTTATCACACACACCTACACACGTTCGTATACATCGCAATAGGTACATTGAGATTGGGGTGTGTGTTGGGTAACGGGGTGTGTGTTGGGTAAGGGGTGTGTGTTGGGTAACCTCCTCGAGTGTCGCTCCGATTCCGATCCCGCTGCAGTCCGGGGGGAACGGAATCGGAGCGGCCGGTACACCCTGGGCGGCGGTCAATGGCTTCCCCTTCACCTTCATAGGGTTGGCATTGATCGTCGGCCAATACCCAACGTGGCGGGAACACATCGCTCTCCGTACTCCTCTGCTTTCAGAGGAGACAGGATGAGCGATGCTGTTAGTGGTGAGATGGCCCAGGGTCAGCCGGGGTGCGAGGGATATGCTCTATGGGTAACCTTACACCCCGGCGTCTGAAGACCCGAGACGGCGTGCGGTTTTAGTCGGTGCAAGCCCGACATAACCGCCCCCGCTGGCCGGCGGGGGGGTATCCGAAGGGATTTCCGCACGATAAAAAAAAAAAAAAAAAAAAAAAAAAAAAAAAAAAAAAAAAGGTACATTGAGATTGTACATAAAAAAAAATAGCAACCTAAGATAAAACGATTGAATAACATTATTTCTTTTTTCCTTTGGCATGAACCTTTAACTGCAAAAATAGGCAAAGGCACTGGTTCCTGGAATTCATAGTTTTTTATAGACCAGGGAATTTACATTTACGTAAACATTTATGTAAACTTTCGTTTTTAGCGTCAATGAAAAAACTATTGCTGTTGCCCGCGGTGACGCCCGCATGGTAGATATTTCTACTTATTGAACCCGTTCCCGCGACATACAGGAACATTATTCCCGTCACCAATTAAACGATTAAGGAGCGTTTTGATTCTTTTTGACACTTCCAACAATTATCGTTGTATTTCAACTAATTTACACATTACCTTGAGAAATTATACCTTTTTTTTTTTTTTTTATCGTGCGGAAATCCCTTCGGATACCCCCCCGCCGGCCAGCGGGGGCGGTTATGTCGGGCTTGCACCGACTAAAACCGCACGCCGTCTCGGGTCTTCAGACGCCGGGGTGTAAGGTTACCCATAGAGCATATCCCTCGCACCCCGGCTGACCCTGGGCCATCTCACCACTAACAGCATCGCTCATCCTGTCTCCTCTGAAAGCAGAGGAGTACGGAGAGCGATGTGTTCCCGCCACGTTGGGTATTGGCCGACGATCAATGCCAACCCTATGAAGGGGTGAAGGGGAAGCCATTGACCGCCGCCCAGGGTGTACCGGCCGCTCCGATTCCGTTCCCCCCGGACTGCAGCGGGATCGGAATCGGAGCGACACTCGAGGAGGTTACCCAACACACACCCCTTACCCAACACACACCCCTGAGAAATTATACCTACACCTAAAACTTCCTCATGAATCACTATATCTATTGGTGAAGTACCGCATGGAAATCCGTTCAGTGCTTTTGAGTTTATCGCAAACAGACAGACCCGGCAGAGGACTTTAATTCATAATATGTAGTGATAACTTACCATGTACTCCCGGCTCTTTGACATGTAAAAGCGAAAGGAGTGCCGCTGGCACTGCCAAGAGTATAATAAGTGGACCAGACCGCTAAGTCATACAGACACGGTAATGGATGAGATACATTTCCTTGATAATCCCTTTGATACTAAAAATAATACAATACCATTATTTTGGAGGAGGATTAGTTCGGGTGTATGGGCGCTTCAGCAAGATTTTTGAGGTCCAAGCCTGCCGTTACCTGCGGTAACGGACGAAGGTCTTGCGCAGGATTTTCTCTTAGGGCTGGGAGGAAGGGAGGGGGGGAGGGGGTTCAAAAGGTTGTCGCTCCCATATAAGCCAAACCAAAAGGAGGAAAAGGAGTAAACGGGCTCCAGGTTGAAAGCCTCGGATGCAACCGAGAATAACGTTAAGATGATGATGATTGGTTATTCCATTTTTGAATAGTTTTTTTTAGAAACATTTCGTCGGTAGTGTAATGGCCTGGATTCGAACCCGGGACCTCTCGATCTTCAGGCTGACTCCTTAACCACTTAGCTTCCGATGCTTAATTATATGTAAAATTGACATTTATAATGAGGTATATAGGGTCAAGGTCTTCAGGCCCAATTCTGCCTCGGCTGTAAGAGGTGCACCTGCTGATTAACCGACGAGGTTCTGGCACAGGCTTTCCTTTCGGGGTCCTTTCCTTCCGTAAAATCCAAGAGAAAATAGATTTCCCTAGGAGTAGGAGAGCGTACCTTTTTTTCGTGCGGAAATCCCCTCTCATACCCCCCCGCCGGCCAGTAGGTTGTATCGGGCTTGAACCGACTAGAACTGCACACCCCTCGGGTTTGCGAACCACGGTGTCCCCGTCTAGCCCCGGTTGGGGGGAGCGCCTCTCTTTATTTCTCTGATATTTGGAGGACAAATTTAATAAAATTGAAATTTTGTTTATTATTTCATGTAGGTTTAGATATATAATATATTACAGGCAGCCTATGGATGGATTTGATGAATCCTATATGAACCAGTTCGTGAACGTTTGCGTGTGGATTAAGGCGAGGGTCCCTGGTGTTTTTAGATAAGATTTTTTTCGAAAATGGGAAGTTCCTGTATTCTGAAAATATTATTTCTCATAGTTTATTCTAGGCTATTCAAACTAGGATTTTCGGTTATCCGATATACGATGATTTAATTTGCTCTCAAAGGTTGGTCTAACCCAAAACGAATTCCAGTTTTGAGTAGTGTTCAGGTTAGAAAAATAAAAAGGATACCAATATGAAGGTCATTGATGGGAGAGTGAAAGACGGATATCAAAACTGACATAAATTCTGAATTATACCATCAAAATCCAAAATGATCCAAAATACCTACGTGTTGTACCTATATGACGCGTTCGGTGAGTCAATCAGTCCCGAGCGGAACGTGTTCGAGGTAGGACGTGCGTCACTTCGTGCTAGATGCAAAGTCGAGTTATAAGTTTTCTAAATGTAGGTAGTTACGTCGCATAAATGGTACATCGCAGGAAATTTGTCAGTTGTACAATACCGTTAATAAAAATTGAAGATTCGTTTTTTTTTTTGCAATTATGATGCCATAGTACATCTATATTTTCATATTGTGTTAATACATATTAGATAAACGTATAGGTATATAATTGTAAATTGTGTTTAAATGGGTTTGTAAGGTTATATTTATGTTCAGAATTGAACCGGGGTAGGTGATGTTTTAGGATGGCACATAGTGTTCGTTTTATTGTTGTAACCTAATCATATTGATTGTATGTGTAATTTAATGTTTGCATGCCATAAAAATGGTAAATGTGCTATACAAAAAAAATATTGTAACATCTGTTTAACCGCATTTGAGCAAATAAATGAATTTGAATTTTGAATTCGATTTAAGAAATGTCAGTCAAAAAGAAAATTACTGATTGAACAACGAAACATCGTATCGTGGCGGTGGCGTTATCTTAATGCGTTATGAAATCCTATTATAATTATTTATTCATATTTTATCAAATATTATGTAAGAGTTCCAATAAAATTACAGAGGTATACATACCTACGTATCGCAATGAGAATCTACCTCTTTTTGGAAATCGATTAAAAATAATAGTGGTAAGTTATTGGTACTAGTATGCAGCTTAATTACATATATATATATATATAAATGCACGTGTGCACTTGCATTGCGGACTCCTATGTAGGTATGTTGTTGAAACATAAAATGTTTCCTCATAATAGATGACAAACAATGAAGCCTGAACCAGGCGGCAGGTAAATTGTGCGAGGTTATTGACAGCTGTGTCAGGAGCAATGGCGTGGAGGACTGGGGACTTTTCACTTTTGCCTATGGTGCCCTGCGAATCTCTTCGAAGGATGGGGCAACGTGACAACAAAAGTGCAGGCAAACATTCAGTCTCTCGGGTCGGATCAATTCTCGGAGTCGGCGGGTCTGGGATTTCTGGGTCCCGGGAAGTCGTAAAGCCATCGAGACTAAGGTATACGAAGGAGCTACGTGGAGCTATCCGGATATTGGCCTCTGATAACTTGTTTGCACGGCACGAACCCGACACACTTCATGCACTTCGCGGGAAGCGTCCGAGCCCATCACGTCCGCTCAGCTTACCGCTGCTGCCGGACACGTCAATTTCGGCAGCTATTGTTTCTTCGGGGGATGAGGCGCTGGCGTTGAGCACTTTTTATAGCGGCTCTGCTATGGGCTTCGACGGTTTACGTCCTAGACATTTGAAGGAGCTCACATCTGGTTCGGCAGGGGAGAATGGGCAACGGCTATTGAAATATTTGACAAGGCTGGCACATTTTTATTACGTGGGCAGCTAAATCCCGCTGTCTATCCTTTTCTGTATGGGGCATCCCTGTGTGCGCTCGCGAAGAAGGATGGCGGGCTTAGGCCAATAGCGATCGGGATAGTACTCCGTAGATTGACGGCCAAGCTAGCGTGCCGATCCCTGAGGGAGCGATGGCGGAATATTTACTACCGCACCAGTTGGGTTTCGGCGGGCATCGGGGATGCGAGGTCGCTATCCACGCGACGTGCGCGTTTGTCATGGACCCTAACCATTACGACTGTGTGGTACTGAAGTTCGACATACGAAACGCTTTTAACACGCTAGAGAGAGACGGTATTTTGAGTGAAGTCACGGATCTGATTACCTCTCTCTACCCCTTCCTGTTTCAAGTGTATACTTGTTTCAAGTGTATACTTGTTTCAAGTGTATACTTGTTTCAAGTGTATACTTGAAACAGGAATGGGTGGAGAGAATTAAGCTAATTAAGCAAATCAAGCTTTTATTGAAGAAGAGATTAGAGGGATCATAGTATTATGATCCCTCTAATCTCTTCTTCAATAACAGCTTAATTTCTTCACAGGTAGCAGGAGGATCCGCCGGGGCCCCCCGATTTCAGTCTGGCTATTCATAAAATCATCACAGAGCTTGAGTTTGGTCTGAATTTATGGTATCTAGCTAGACGATAGGACCCTTGGGGGTTCACCAGGATGGAAGGCGTCTACCAGGATCTGAACGCTTTGATTCATCGTCTGAAGGAACTGGGTCTGGATGTGAATTCCTCTAAATGCGAATTATTCCCCTGCGGCACTGAAGCTCGTGCTTGTCTTCCACACTTCACTGCCCTGTTGCCTGGCCTCAAGGAACTTACTCCTCACTGAAAGAGTGAGGAGTAAGTTCCTGTTTAGGGTCTTCTATTTTCCCTGATGTAGTTCCGGATGCAGTCTATTCTCATAGGAAGCTTCTCCTGACCACTCGAGAGCGTCTCAAAGATCTTTCAGCTCTTCTTGCAATTGTATTGTTGCGCAAGTGCTTCGGCCTCCTTAAGTTGACGTATCTTTTACGGACTACGCCTACATGGGTCACTGAATTTGATGAGATTTTGAGATGCACAGTTGAGTTTATTCGAAATGTCTCCCTCAACGACTCTCAATGGATGCAGGCGACTCTCGCGCGGGATGTTGCTGTGCCAGCTTTCCTGGCGTCGGCGCATGGCGTAGCAGATTTCGTCACTGTAATCCTTCATAATAATGGTGGCGGGGTGACCGTGCCCTTTGTAGCCCATGCCGAGACAGCTTGGTTTGCCCGCAGTTCTGCGGCGGCGAGCGCAGTCATACCTCATGTTCGGCGCACTTGGGATGAGGGGGCATCACTGAGAAGGTTAGGGAGTAGTTGGTGGAGAGTGCTTCGGGAGCTGATCTGGCTAGGCTCCGGGCGGTGGTTGAACGCCCTGTCTACGCCTCACCTGGGCAAAGAATTGTCGTACAACAACATTGTTCGACAATTCTTTGCGGGTGCCGGTTGCCCTCCGCCTGGGCTGCGGGGTGTGTGAATCCCATAATTGCTCCTGCGGTTCCATGGTAGGAGCCATCATGCACTGAGTTATCGTAGGAGCACAGGTTTTCACAACGCCATGCTCTCAATGACATACTCCGGAGAACCTTCATGTTGGCAGATGTCCCGTGCCTGTTAGAGCCGCCTGGCCTCAGCAGATCCAACGGCAAAAGTCCGGACGGTATGACTCTGGTGCCGTGGAAAAATGGAAACATGGTAGGTGCCTCCTGCGAGATGCCACGTGCGTCAGCACTGTCGTTCCCAGTCACCTAAATCGTACTGTCCTGTCTCCAGCAGCTGCTGCAAATTTTATCCAATTTGTGAATAATATTCACAAATTCATTCCAATTTTACCATATAAAAATGTTAATCATATATCTTGTATGTTAAGATTGAGATTGATTGAGACTTCCTCACTATACGTTTCACATTTTTTTTATTTTTACCATGAAGTTTTCACAATTATTTCTTAAATATTCTTCCTTTTTTATTTCATAAAAATATAAGCAACTTTTAAAAAAGAGCACTCAATCCACACGCACACAGTTATTGGTGTACTTAATAGAAAAGAGAGAAGGACTGATTCACCTACTCATATCGTTGACGTATTCTTACCTTAGGATGATAATGGATGCGCGAAGGCCCTGAGTGGTACATCGAAGTATTAAATGCATCTGTGTTGCTTTCGTAATATATTCCTAATATATGGGTCAAATGCCACGCTCCCACATAGTTTCTTAGAACAACATCTGTTGCTGTGGCTGTTGTGAGAATGTGTCGTTGCGTTAGTATAGCGCAAGTGCTAAGTATATTAAATTTCTTGTAAACACAGCAGCAATAACATCCAAGTAACCACGCCTTTTCCTGTTGATCATAATTTTATTATCTTACGTGTTGATAAAGTGACGTTTATACAAACTTAATACTTCTAACTATGAGACAACCACCATCCTTAGTCTCTCCGTGAACATGGCTGCTGAAAAGCAACCGAAACGTCGGGATACTCATCCCGACGCTATTAATAAAATAGCACTCATCCCGACGTTTCGGGATAATATACTATATATATAATAAATGACGATAGATACCGTTCAAAATAGTTTTGTTTCAAACTGCCGACAATATCATTAGTATTGTACCTTTAAGTATCTACTTAGTCTATATTACAACGGTTGTCGGTGAAGTCAGCTCCCAGTCAGTATAATTTATTTGCCGATATTTTCAACAATCATCTTCGTATTTCTCTTCTAAAGGTTGATCTAGTAAATTGTTGTCTGTCGATCTAAGAAACTATTAACAGCTTAAAAGATTAACAGTTTATTACATCAGAAGTTACACGAACTTACTGATGTAATAAACTGTTGATCTTTTAAGCTGTTGACCTAATGTTGACATGCCTATTGATTTCTGATCTCACGTAAAGTCAGAGACAAAAGTAGATGATCACAATCAGATTTCTAAAATAAAAAATCTGCATGAAAATTATTGATATATTTTAAACAAAAACTAAAATATTTTTATAGAGCCCATTAAGTAGTTACGGTATCTTCATAAACATACAGAAATTGATTTGCTCAAAAACTAATTTTCAAAATCTCTAAATAATCATCTACTTTTGACGCTAACTGTACCTTTTTTTTCGTGTGGAAATCCCCCCGGTTACTCCCCGCCGCCCAGCGGGGGTGGTTATGTCCTTTCGAATTCCAATGCAAAAATCAATCTAACTTACAGGCAGGTGAAAATGTTTGATTTGCTTAAAATGCGGTGATAAACGATATGGTCTATTGTATTCGTCGTAAAAATCTGGACTGTAAGGAGTATAATAAGGTTCTTCAAGGCGAAAGTCTGGAGTGTAGTTCCTGTGCGGCACAATTGTATCAGGGCCTACATATTTACCTGGCCTTGTTGTATAAAGGCCTGGGTAATGATACTCTTCCAACCAATAATACTTATCCTTCTTAGTATTGCGAAGGTGATGACCGTCGCAGGTCATATATAGCATTGCGAGCATCACTAACCTGTATGGGAATAAGATAATAAAATACATTATGAATATTAAAACACTTTTTTTAAAAACAAGCTTTCCATAGTAAGTGCATAACAAGACAAATCAACTGAGCCCAAACATAACGGGTTTATCTTGTTTGGTTCAGAAGTTCCTATGACCACCTACCGTCTCCATCTTCAGACCCTGGATATAATGTAGCATCAGAGTATTTGCCAAGACAAACAAATAAGCCCAAACTCGATTGGTTTATATTGTTTAGTTCAGGCGAGTCGGAGTCGGAAGGTGTCCATGGGACACCTTCCGACTCCGTCATCAGACCAGCTTCATACTACCATTGTCACCGAACATAGGCAAGTATAGTAAATTTGAGTACTATTTAAAGGTTAGGAAGTGGTTCTAATTGTTCCAAGATTTGAACCATATTAACAATTAACAAACTGACATAGCATGTTATATAAAAGCTTGTAATAGTTATTTGCGATGTTAGTTGTATTAGTAATAGAAAGAATTAGTAGTAATAGAGGTAAATAAGTCGGGAGTGCTCTTAGCAATGTCTTTGTTTTTTAAACTTTTAGTTTATTGCACGCATAAACAGCTGAATGCATCTGGATTTGAGTTTAGCACAGAGATAGATCATAGTCTAGAAATTTTAGAATAATACATAGGCTGCTACTATTCCAGTTATAGATTTCTGTGGGTCGCGGGAACGTGGTAGTAGCAACCTACAATCTTTATGTCGGGGGAAGATGATGATGCTAAAAAAAAAGAAAAACTTAAAAAAAATCCAATCAAAGCAATATACATTATATTTACATACAAAACTTTTCTACTTGAACTTAACTGAACCATAATAAATATGCTGTACATTCTTTCCAAAATATAAAACAAAATAACTCTGTTTTTGCCACCGTGCCGTCTATTGGGCAACAATGCAAATGTTGGATAAAGCAGATACAATTCGATTCAATTCAAGCTGGAATCAAAACTGCGCTTCCACAAAACTGTTTTACACATTCGCACTCTACAGAATAGTAAATTATTTTTTTTTTCATGCGGAAATACTCAAGAATGTATTCCCGCACATTTTATAATAGAAAACGATGGTTGCTATCTCTTTCACAAAACTCTTACTTGAATAAAAGAGAAAAAAGATAGCAATTCCTACATGTGTGGTAAATTATAACTCATTTATTTTTGTAACAAAAGTTATTTAGAAACTACTTATAGAATCTGCCGCCCCGCCGCTATCTGAATAATATTAACCAAATTGTACAAAGAAATATACTTGAGGCATAAGTTAAAATGTATTTATTATCTCATATTTTTACAATTCCGGGTTTTAAGTGTTTAGAAGAGGTATTAATCAACTCTATGTTACGTACTTCTTCGAACTTTAGGTAAATATTCTCTACCTATTCCGATCTCTCATTAGGATCTCATTCTAGGATGGCACAAGTTAACGGCACAGCGCAATAGCTAGTACAGTCAACGACAAAGTTGGTTAACATTTAAATATTTAACATAACATAACATAACATAAAATGTTTGCATTTTGTGTTCGCAATGACATATCAATGTGACATATGAATGTCAATGTGACAAGCGTCAACGGGAAAATAGTATTTCGACGGGTTGCGTTCCAGCGCACGTCATTTAGCAATTTTAATTATTTTTTTCGTTTTGTTGCACAGGTGATATATTACTGTTTTTCTCTTTGCTTATATTTAAGTGTAATATTATGTGTTGTTAGCTGGTGGGTGGTGCAGAGACAACGCCGTACTAAGTTTTATAGCAATCTCATAATATTCCTTTAAAAAAATATTTTTATTACTATTTATTATTCTCGATATTTATTTCATATTTTAGTTATTTAAATATGTTATCTGAAGATGACGAGTCTTATTATTCTGCAAACGAATTGTCGCATTTATCCAATGATGACAGCTTTAGCTCTATACCTGAATTACCTGATACTCTGGGTGATCGTCTGCGACGGACCTTTGAACATAAATCAAACAATTTGCTGAATGTGTGTCATATAAATGCACAGAGCGTACCCAGTTACTATAGTGACCTGGTTGAGGCTTTCGCGAACACTAGCGTCCATGCCATCCTGATTTCGGAGAGTTGGTTCAAACCTGAATTACTATCTACTTCCTACTGTCTTCCTGGTTTCATTCTTATTCATAACGACCGCATTGATAAGGGAGGAGGTGGTGTTGCCATTTACCTTCGTAGTTTTTTACCCTATACAATTTTAGCTTCTTCGTGTCAAGCTTACAATGCTGATGCTGAGTTTTTGTTTCTCGAAGTGTGTGTAAGGGGAACCAAACTGGTTCTTGGAGTTGTCTATTGTCCTCCTTCTGTCAACTACTTCTCCAGTCTGGAAACAGTTCTGGACTCTTTAGGGTCAACTTACATGCATCACATAATCATGGGTGATTTTAACACGGATCTATTGGATCTCCGGTCACCAGAGGCCCGCAAACTTCGTCACATTGTTGAGTCAGCTAGTCTCCATATTCTACCTTTACAAGCTACTCATCACAACATCTCGGTTGAGGACACTTGGCTTGATTTAATATTAACCTCTTCTCCTTCCCACGTTTCTTGTGCCTGCACCTGGTCTTTCGCGCCACGACCTCATTTTCGTCTCCTACGTCTTAAAACCCCCTAAATCGCGGCCGAAGGTTTTATCAATGCGTAGTTTCGGATGCATGGACGTGGACAAGTTACACCGAGATGCTTCCTTAATAAACTGGGATACCTTAGATGCTGCACCCACCGTTGACGAAAAGATCGCATTATTTAACGATACTGTGCTCAGGCTTTACGATGTCCACGCTCCTGTCAGAAGGGTGAAACTTAAACGTCCACCGGCACCTTGGATGACGCAGGAGGTTCGCGTGACAATGAGGCGTAGGGATCGCGCATTTAGTAAATTTCGGAAAGATCGAACAGATGAGAATTGGAACTGCTTCAAGTCAGCAAGAAATCGCTGCAACCAGATGATACGACATATTCACGACAATATAAGCTCGTCTTCACCTGCCAATATATGGAAGTTTCTTGGCACGCTGGGCATTGGCAGGCAGCAAGTGGACTACCAGTTGACAGTTGGTTTGGATGAACTGAACCAACATTTTTCCTCTACTACTCCTCTTGATCACCAAACCAAATGTCATACGTTAAATTACGTTGCTGGCCTCATAAGTCCTGATATAGACACTTTTAAGTTTTCTCCAGTTGCAACTGAGGAGATCCAAAAGATAATTATCTCCATTAAATCAAGCGCAGTTGGCTGTGACAAATTAAGTCGTCGTATGATTGTGACAATTGTTGACCACCTATTGCCTGCAATCTCTCACATAATTAACTTCTGTCTTTATTCTAGAATGTTTCCATCTCTTTGGCGTAAAGCCTACGTGATTCCCTTACCTAAAATATCCAATGCTTCACTCCTCAACCACTTTCGGCCCATTTCTATACTCCCTTTTCTATCTAAAGTACTCGAGGCCTGTGTGCAAAAACAACTCTCTTCATTTATCCACCAGAACAACCTTTTAAGCCCATTACAGTCGGGCTTCAGACCTGGTCATAGCACTACAACTGCTCTTCTAAAGTTACTGGTGACATAAGAACTGGCATGGAGGCCACTAAAGTAACAGTGCTAGTCTTGGTGGACTTTTCCAACGCCTTTAATACTGTCAATCACGATATCCTGCTAGCCATACTTTCCTATCTTAAGATCTCGCGGGAGGCACTGGAATTTTTCTCGAATTATCTTCAGGGGCGCCAACAATGTATTCGCACTGATAAGTCCTCATCGAACTGGTGTGTGCTTGACTCTGGCGTCCCTCAAGGCGGCATTCTCTCTCCTTTATTATTTTCTATATTCATTAATCTCGTAACTTACAATCTTCAATGTGCGTATCATCTGTATGCTGACGACCTGCAGTTGTATGCTCAAGCACCTGCAGGCGATATAACAGCAGTGATACGAGATGTCAACAGGGATCTGGAAAGTTTAAATAACTGGTCCACTAAATTCGGTTTGACCGTGAACCCATCTAAGTGTCAGGCCATCATGGTAGGCAGTAATAGGATAATTGGTAGAATTGATGTGACGACACTGCCACCAGTGATGTATAACGGTACAACAATTCCTTTCAGTACATCAGTGAAGGATCTGGGGCTCTACCTTGACTCCTCCCTTGACTGGCGTGTGCAAGTCACAAACTTAAGCCAGAAAGTTACAGGTAGACTTCGTGTGCTGTACCGTCTAAAAAACTTTCTGCCAATGAAGACGAAAGTGACATTGGCTCAAAGCTTGATCTATCCCCTGATTGATTATGGTGATGTGTGCTATTTTGACATGAATGCAGACCTTCTCGATAAGCTAGACCGTCTTCTTAATAACTGCATTCGATTTATATTCAACCTTCGAAAATATGACCATGTGTCTTCTTTCCGTTCCCAACTTAATTAGTTGCCTATACGTCATCGCCGTAAGTTACGCTTACTTACTACTCTTTTTAATATTCTTAACTCTCCTACATCTCCTAATTACTTGACTTCTTGCTTCCAACTGTTATGTACAAACCATGACAGAAATCTTCGTTCTTCGAATAACCTTCTTCTCTTATGTCCTTCCCATACCACTAGTTTCTTAGGCTCCTCTTTCTTCATTCAATCTGTTCTTCATTGGAACTGGAACTCTTGAAGTCAGGATGAGCAGAAGTCGTGATGTTTTCAAGTCGAAAGTAAGGGTCATCTCAACATATGTAATTATTCTCCTTCATTTAATATTGATATGCGTGTATGTTTATAGATATGGTATGATATATATATATATATATATATATGTATATATATATATATATGTTTCTGTAATATATGTATTTATGTTAAATATATATGTTTTATATATGTATTGTTTTGTTTTTTGTATGTACCTATTTATCTTTGATTTCATCACTTATACTTCATTTTTATGCCTACCTCGTGATAGCTCTGCACCACCCTATGGTTGACTGGTAGAGAATGCCTATGGCATTAAGTCCGCCAATGTACTATGTGCATGAAGATTAAATAAATAAATAAACTCACGCCTATATCCCCGAAGGGGTAGGCAGAGGTGCTAGCACCCACATTTCGCCAGTTTATGCTTAGGTGCCAATGTAATAAATAGGTGGCGAGCCTATTGCCATTAACCAGGCACTTATAAACCTGCAATAAATACACACATAACTTCGAAAAGCATCGAAAAGTCATTGGTGTGTGCCATGGTAAAACCTGGGATCGAACCCGAGACCTCGTCTCAGCAGTCCATTACCCATACCACTAGGCTACCGCCGCTTTTAAATATTTACCAACCTTTTTTTACAAAGGAATACTTGAATCAATACAAAGTTAATATTATTCAAGTTTTATTTACTGTTACATGAAAGAGTTAAGAGCGGTGATCAATAGATTAGAATTTGTTAAGCGACTTCTTTCGTTGACTGTACGTATTTTATAAACAAAAGGTTTTAACTACTCTAATAAGTTATCAAACAGCCAGTCCAATGTACGATATCTAAAGAGAATGCTCGAAAAACTAAAGCGTGCTAATCTTCGCCGGAGTCTCACAGTTTCGATTTCAGCTATCCGACACCGGTCCAGGTAGCTCCGTGGGTCAGAGTAGGTATTCCCCCTAGAAACGAACTGGTCGCGGTCGACGGATAAAGTCCTGTGACTAGTCCCTTTCTAAAATTAAAAAAAAAAAAACTAAGTCTAATCGTTTTTATTTGTATAAGCTCACCCGGTAAAGTTCTTTCTACCTTAGTATCAAGTTATGTTGGCTACGTTATCAGCTGAATTTATTTCGTGAATATCTCCTTGCACCCTGGCATTAAAGATCCGAGACAGCGTGAGGTTTTGGTCGGTTGCGAGTCCGACATAACCACCCCCGCTGGCTGGCAGGTAACTGTGGCGACATCCATAAAAAAAAACACAAATAGCTACAGTATAGGCGGAGACAAATCAAAAAAATCAAAGATCATGAAAATCGGTCCACCCGGTCTGAGTTCTGAGTTTATCCCGGTAATGACTAAACACGACTTTGTTTTGTATAAATAGATTTGACATTCTTATATTTAAAAAAACGTGTAGGTACACTACCGCACAATGGTGCGGAGCGCGAGCGCGTGGGCCGCCGCCACCTCCTTCTGCGAGCATGTGATGCTCGCGAAGGAGATGGCGGAGCGCGCCTGGGAGAGGTTAAGAACTCTCCCGGCCCGCCGAGCCCGCAACATGCTCGCCGCGCGTCGCAGGCGACTCAGGCGCCGCAGGTCGCTTAACGACCTCCGTCCTCCATGAGCGCAGGCCTGGGGGAGGCAGGTGAGGCCGCCTGTCACCCCAGCAGAAGCAGGCCGGGACGGTGGGGCGACTAGCGCCCCTCCCCCAAACCGGGGCAAGACGGGGACACCGTGGTTCCCAAATCCGAGGGGGCCATCTCGAAACCGGAGATGGCCCAGGGTCAGTCGGAGTACGAGGGATATACTCTATGGGCAACCTTACACCCCGGCGTCTGCAGACCCGAGACGGCGTGCGGTTTTAGTCGGTTCAAACCCGACATAACCGCCCCCGCTGGCCGGCGGGGGGGTATCCGAGGGGATTTCGGCACGAAAAAAAAAAAAAGAGGTACACTACCGCATTGGGTCTATCCTGTAAAGTAGAAGTGGGAAAGAAAAAAGATGTTAACATTTCCGATTTGAATTTATAAAAATAATTTAATACCATAGCAAGGTAATAATAATATTCACAAAATAAGAAGCGGGACTGCGTTACCATATTAAATAATGTTCTTAAAAATATATTGACCACTCTCACTCGGAACGATATAAGATGTAGCTAAGGGTTCTAAGGATACATAATATGCAAAATTGTTTAGGCATTCAAAGTTATAGTCGAATAAAGACACTCATATACCTACAGTCGCCAATGTAACTTACCTATAAGATATGTAAGTATACCTACATGAATATAGAAAACATAACACTCCTTTTTTGGGGTAGTTGAGTCGTGTGAAAAAAGAGTTTAGTATAGGAATATACTATTTAGGTCGATTAGGATAATTTATTTTTTAAAAAGGATGACATAAACAGAAACTAATATAGAACCTACCTATAAATACACACCTTCACTAATCGGAATGTATATACATAATGTAACAAAACTAGTGTCCGATCAGTAAAGGTAGGTTTTTTTTTTTTTTCGGGCGGAAATCCCCTCGGATACCCCCCCGCCGGCCAGCGGAGGCGGTTATGTCGGGCTTGAACCGACTAAAACCGCACGCCGTCTCGGGTCTGCAGACGCTGAAAATTGGGTTTTCTCCAATTTCTTCAAGAAAAACGACAATTTCATATGTAACGACCTAATATTATATTAGTTTCTGTATATGTCATCCTTTTGGAAAATAAGTTAAAAAAGTTAGGTACCCACACAAATGGGGTGTGTGTTGGGTAACCTCCTCGAGTGTCGCTCCGATTCCGATCCCGCTGCAGTCCGGGGGGAACGGAATCGGAGCGGCCGGTGCACCCTGGGCGGCGGTCAATGGCTTCCCCTTCACCCCTTCATATGGTTGGTTTTGATCGTCGGCCAATACCCAACGTGGCGGGAACACATCGCTCTCCGTACTCCTCTGCTTTCAGAGGAGACAGGATGAGCGATGCTGTTAGTGGTGAGATGGCCCAGGGTCAGCTGGGGTGCGAGGGATATGCTCTATGGGTAACCTTACACCCCGGCGTCTGAAGACCCGAGACGGCGTGCGGTTTTAGTCGGTGCAAGCCCGACATAACCGCCCCCGCTGGCCGGCGGGGGTGTATCCGAAGGGATTTCCGCACGATAAAAAAAAAAAAAAAAAGGTACCCACACAAAAACTGCAATAACATTTAGGTCAGTGAGGAAGTACGTACGTACCCATTTTTGGCTTGATCCCTCATTGTTTGGGTAAGTAGGTAAATACAATTTTCTTTTGAAATTACTGACTGCACCAACACATAATTGGATGACGTGCTTACTGGAACTGAAAACCAATTGTAAGCAACCTTTGTGCACGCGACTCTTTTATTCAAATCTTATATGAATCAGTGTTGCAATAATCGCTAGTTACCTATTTTTTGGGTAATTCATTAAATAATGTTATTTTATAATACATATATCATAGTACCGACCTACTGAACTAAAATATCGGGAATAGTGTACAAATAACATACTAAGAGCGGATTTCACCAATGATAGGAACAACAATCAAGTCAACTCAACTCAACTTAGTTTCGGAGTTTGCTGAAATCCAGCCTGAATCAGATAAATCGTTGAACATTTTTTGTGCTTGAGCAACAAAAAAGCACATTTATTTCTCTTTACTTTTGCATTTACCTACAATAAATTACTAGAATTACATTATTACATTGGGACTTAAACATAAACGGCCGAAATGTGGGTGCTAGCACCTCTTATTTAAATACCAGGGTCTTATATATTTCTTTTGCGAACACTTTACCCATAGATCGCGCCGCTTGAGTTTTTAGCTTGTAAAAAGAGTAATAAAATATGTCTCTCGACATGTGTTAAAACGAGTCAGATAATAACAGTATGGGCGGATCCGGAACAAAAACAGTTGGGGGTAAAATATACGCTGTTATTTAGGGTAAAAGATCTTCAGTACTAGCAACACAGCACCATTGGAATTTGTTGATTCCGGCCGCTGCAAATCTTCTTTCGTGATAAGAGGTAAAAATGTGTGTTGACAAAATTTCAATCCAAAACAAATGGAATACCTACTTACTCAAATCAGAGCAAACAGGCGACTCCCCCGCCTTCGAGGTAGGTACAACCGGAGGGCTATCTTATAGGTAAGTTATTAAGCTAAATGCGGGTGGCACTTTTACAAATGATTTTTTTAACAGACCGGCACAATAACAATACCCGATCCGGGAATCGAACCTTAGATTCCTCTCAAGCCCATGCCAATAAATGATGGCACTTTAAAATTTGTCGAAATAAATAAAACTTGACGTTTATTTATACTACGGCCGTTCAGAGAATGCGTTCCTGATGACACGTTGCGATTGAACTGACTACGTAACTTTGTAATGGCGTTGCAGTTACGATAAAAATATTTTTGCTGGTTGTTTACCGTTTTAACAATTGATGTGCATTGAAACAACATTATTATATCAATAATCAATTAATGTTATAATTTTGTGCCAAACTGAGTGTCAAATAACTTGGTAAACAATATTTTTCTAAATCTATACTGCGCTATTACAAGGTTATGTCAGCGCTTTATATTTGTAGTGCTGTGTTAACAATAACAGGCAATAATAGTATCGTAATCTGTTCTTATCAGTTATACTTTATAAAATAATACGTTTTGTTTTTCTTTTTAAGAATTTGAAAATAATGGACTATATAGTATATTATGCAACTAGTGAATAAAGGACGGATTTAAAGCGAGGGCCGTAGATGAGTCACGAGCAAGTGAAGGATTCTAATGATTGAATCACGAGCGCAGCGAGTGATTCAACTGTTAGAATCCTGAACGACGCGAGTGAGTCATGGCCCTCGATATAAATTCGTACTTTATTCAGGAGTTGCATACTATACTTTATACCATGACTACGAGAAAAGACATAATTTAAGCGAAAATAGAAATTTAATCAAGAAATAAGAATTGTTACATTAATTGAAATAGACATTAAAATTAGAGCAATGACTGAAATTAGGCGTAATTTTCTTATTATTATCATTAGAGTGGTCAACTTGTGAAACAATATTTATTAATCGAATGCCAAACTCCTTGTCGCAAATATCGACCAATCAAATCTCGAGAATTTATTTGCACCAAAGAGTTTTGAATTTCGAATCTTAGCGCAAGGAGTTTGTGTAAGCATTGAAATAGAGACCGGATATATTTTTGTGTTCCAAATTCAAACACCAAAATAGTGAATAAAAACAAAACAGTGAATAAAAGGCCTTTTTATTCACTGTTTTGCGTGAATAAAATAAGCTTTTTAGAGTAGGTATGGTATAAAGATAATTTTTATTAAATATAAAAATAAAACTACGACCAAACCGAACGCGCGAAAGAAAGTAGCATTTTTATATTTAGGTTGAAAATGGTAACCCCAAATGGCGTTACTAGCATTTTTATACTTAGATTTAAAATGGTAACCCCAAATGGCGTTATTTATGGGCCGCCATTTTGTGACGCTAAAACAGTCGTCTGTTGTCGTTTCGTGCGCATAGACCACGTTCTTCAAGTGTTTTCGATCTGTTTTTATTTGATTACCCGGCTTTCGTTTAATGGACTGTTTCTGCTTTTCAAACTGACATCGGCTCTAAATCGGACTTCGATTGTGTTTTGTATTGCGTTCTTTTTACTTTTGGTGCATAATAATGCCTAAACGTGGACAAACATTGAAAAGTGGAGCCCGTGAGTTAATCATCAAGCTGCAAGATTACTTTGAGCGGGAGCGGCAAAATGGCGGACCCCTGGTACCTGTCGAACAAGTACAAGAACGCGTCTCTCAGGCGCTTGGAGTTAGCAAACGAACGATAACAAATATTAATATAGAAAAGTTCGGCTCTACTGGCATGGAAGATAATATTTTACGTACTCCGAAGAAGAAACGTAGAACTAAACCCGTGACAGATATTGACACCTTTGACGCGGATGCAATCAGAAATCATATATATGGTTACTATTCCAGAAATGAATATCTCAACAGGAAGAAGCTTTTGGCATCGTTAAGAGAAGCTGGACTGTTTAGCGGGGGTAAAACTGCTTTAACCAAAATCTTAAAAGATATTGGTTTTTCGTATAAAAAAACAGACAAAAGAAAAATTTTATTAGAACGATACGACATAATTTTAAAACGGATAAGTTTTTTGAGAGAAGCAAAAAAAAATTGATAACTGGGATAATGTCGTGTTCATTGACGAGACATGGCTAAACGCCAATCACACGGTTTCCCGTTCTTGGACGGATGATACACAAGCGTCGACGTCGAAAGTACAAATGGGTAAGGGGGCCCGTCTAATAATAAGCCACGCAGGTTCTGCAAAATACGGCTTTGTGGAGAACGCGTTACTGGCATTTCAATCAAAAACCACAAATGACTACCACGAGGAAATGAATGCCACTACATTTAAAGGGTGGTTCCAAGAACGTGCTTTTGGGCGGGGCGGATTCAACCTGCGGAATGTGCGTCTGGTTGGAGAACCCCTATTCTCGACACCTTTTCCGGTGAAGAGTTTGGTGTGGTCTTGGGGGGAGCGCAAGTCGCTAGGATCCTCAGGGCAAGGCTAGAGAGTTATCCTTCACGAGGTTGCCAGCCACAGTACTCTGGATCTACAAGGCAATCATCATGCCGAGAATCCTACATGGCGCCCTATCATGGTGGCATAAAGCCAACGTAGGAAGAAATAAACAAGAACTAGAAAAAGTTCAAAGACTGGCGGCCCTGATGACCACCGGCGCGATGAGGACAACACCCACGGTTGTCCTCATCGCGCCATAGGCCTAAACCCCTTAGACTTGGAAACGAAAAAGAGAGCGATTGAACAGTGGTTCAAACTGAAAAGCACTAGTCTATGGACTGGCAACACACTAGATGAGGGCCATGCCACGATCAGTCAAGACTACGAAGAAAGACTATCAATGATCTTTTCAAACAACGATCTGATAAGGAAAAAAAGGACCTTTGACAAGAAATATAGAATACACATAGGACCGAGAGACGACTGGCAGATGAACACCAATGGCACCATCTGCTACACAGACGGCTCCAGGAAGGAGACAACAAAGCTCTCTGGCTCAGGAATACACATCAAGTGCGCAGACGGTACAGAGATAAATAGGTCAATACCCCTAAGAAAGTTTGCAAGTGTCTTCCAAGCAGAAATCTTCGCTATCATGGAATGCTACCTAAATAACACGGGAAAGGTCACCATCTACAGCGACAGCCGGGCAGCGCTGAAGGCACTTGGAAAAGTAGAGACAACATCAGCAGTTGTCAAAGAGTGCAAAAAGTTATTGGAAAGGCTATCCAGAACAGCTGACGTGACGATTGCCTGGGTACCCGGACACGAGGGCAACACAGGCAACGAACTAGCAGATGAACTGGCCAGGAAAGGGGCTGATGAAAACTTGGTTGGCCCGGAGCCTAGGCTACCAATTGCCCATAAAATAACCAAGGGAGTAATCAGCCGAAGCACTGAAGCAGAGACCAACCGGAGATGGAGATCATCGACAGGCATGAGACAGTCGAAGATATTCATAAAACGCATAGACAAAAAAAGAAGGAGCCAACTGATAAAACTCTCCAGAGTAAGCATGAGGCTCGTCATAGAAGTGCTAACAGGACACAGCCGGGCAGAACCCACTCGTCGGCAGTCACCCCCATAAAAGCCATAGCAGCCCAGTGTTAGGTGCAATAGGACGCCAGAACCCACTCGTCGGCAGTCGCCCCCATAAAAGCCATAGTAGCCCAGTGTTAGGTGCAATAGGACGGCAGAACCCACTCGTCGGCAGTCGCACCCATAAAAGCCATAGTAGCCCAGTGTTAGGTACAATCGGCATCGTAATCAACCGTCGGAAAAGAAAATAATATTCAAAACGACAGCTCATGAGACGCGGTCGATTTGAATTTTTTTAGGCGACAGCTATTTAACTGTCAAAAACAGCGTTTCATTCATTCTTACGCCGCGCCGGCATCGATAATCAATGGGGCGGTACAAAATGGCCGTCGACCTTGACCAGCGCAACATTTCGACGGCTGTGATATCGACGACACTTGGGCGGTAGGCCCACAGATTAAGTACAGAAGTATTACAACAAAAAAAACACAACAAACCCTCCAACCCGGTTGGTCACCGTGGAGGATTAGGACCAAAACCGAAACATCAACACTAATCAAAATCATCAACTAATACCGGCCAGCAGTAGATTACAGATAAAAGATGAATTATTCCACGTAGCAACATATAACGTTAGGATGTTATCAACCAGCCACCGCCTATTAGAGTTGATGAACTCTCTGAAGAATACAGAATACGATGTAATCGGTATTTCAGAAGTCCGACGTCTTGATACATCTATCCAGGAGTACGACAGCTTCATATTTTGTTAAACAGGAGAGACCCGCGGATTATATGGTGTGGTATCGTCAAAAAATACCTGAAAAGAAACATTGTGAGCTTTAGTGGAATATCAGAACTAATAGCTCTCCTAAGACTCAATATGAATGGGTACCAACTAGACATACTCAAAGTCTATGCATCTACAGAAGCCTCAAGTGACGATAAGGTGTATTACTTCTACAACACTGTCAGCGAAACTGTTGAAGTATCACCTTCATGGTCTCAACATGTGTAGGCTGGTGATAGAAATATTTTATATTTGAATATCTGTCTTATCCTTGTTTCCTTGGTTACTGGTTCAATGAGATAGCTCTCGTGTTTTTACCAATAGTTGTGCCTGCTGTATCTTTATATGTTTATTATACTTTTATGATTCTTATACCGCTTACGTGTTCTTATTTGCACTCTACGAACCGTCCATCCCAACAATGGTTATGGGCCCAGAGCGGTAAGAAAAATTAAAGGTTAAAATTATAATAAATGTGAGTGAGTACAAAATGTCAAACGTACGTATCGAATTACTTTGTGGAGATAATTTCGATAGTTGGAAGATTCAAGTTGAGGCGTTATTAATAAAAAACGACTATTGGGAATATGTCAGCGGTGAGAAGCCAAAGCCGGATGATGATGTTCAAAAGGTATTATGGGAGACTGGTGATAGAAAGGCCAAGTCGGAATTAATACTGGCATTGGAGCCAAGTGTAGTTCGTCATGTAAAGAAAGCGACCACTGCACGATTAGTTTGGCTGAAGCTGGAGAGCTTGTACGCATCACGAGGCCCTGCAAAAAAGGCAACCTTGATGAAAAGGCTCATGTTGCAAAAAATTAGCGAAGATCAGAAGGTGAGCGAACACATTGATTTATTTTTTGAAGCTGTTGACAAACTTGAAGATATGGGCATTGTCATTCATGACGACCTATTAGCCATAATGCTACTTTATAGTCTGCCAGGTAGTTATGAAAATTTCAGATGTGCCATTGAGTCTAGAGACGAGTTTCCAACTCCTGAACAACTGAAAGTCAAGATTGTTGAGGAGTATAACTCTAGAGAAAACAAAAAGGTGATAATGTAGAAGGCGCTATGTATATAAATGTGAATAGACATCAGAGGAAAGGACTTAAGAATGGAGATGGCAAGAATTTTAAATATAAATGTTTTAATTGCCATTTATTTGGACAAAAGGCATCAGATTGCAAAAAAGAGAAGAAAAGTACTGCAGAAACTAGATACGTAGAGTCATGTACAGATGTTAAGTGTGAAAGTTTCGAAGCTTTTACCGTTAATAAAGTTTCAGATGACTGCTGGGTGTCAAAAATCGACATGGATGGATTTTTGATAGCGGCTGCACTTCCCATATGTGCAACGACGAGACTAGGTTTGATGAGGTACTGCCTTCGAGTCAAACAATAAAATTAGCCACCCATTCTTCACCATCCGTGCAAGGTAGGGGTACAGTTAAGTTATTAGCATGTAATAATGATGGTACGCGCAAAACTCAATTCTTGGATACATTGTTTGTTCCCGATTTACGTAATAGCCTCATTTCAATCGCTAAACTCACCGAACAAGGTTGTGAAGTCACTTTCAAACGTGTGTAACGTATATACGTACATATACCTTAATTTTCGTGCATTAAAGTAAACGATAATTTAAATGAAGAATATTACCTATTTCTATTTACAAGCTTCTATAATCTAATAAAACTGAACTATTAACTAAATATTTACAAAATCGCTTAAACCTAACTAACTTACTTTTTTTATGCCATCATAACGTTGAATATATTGAACGCACTGTATTACCTGCGCATGCGCTGATCAAAACAAAAATATGTCATCGCGGCGCCGGCTAACCGGCTAGCTGCAACAGTCGTTCAGTCAGTCAACAATCGCACTCGCCAGTGATACGCTCACCCGATACAAGTCGAGTCGGCCATTTCATCACGTAACCGTTTTTGAAAATCATTTATTGTCGTTACTGCTCGTTCCTCAAAGTTTTAACGTAAATAAGTGTGATAATAAACCCCAGATTGGGTAAGTGGTGCATTTTTTTATAATGATAGGCAGATTGTGCATTAACGTAGTTTTTTTAAGCTTGGGTTTTATTTTGCATAATTATTTCTATTAGTATAGTATTTTCATAGTTACCATGTATTTATAACATCTAATAGCTATTAAAATGGTGTTCTATGCAATTAGCTAAATCATTTAGTTTCTTTTCTTAGTAGTATATTTTCACCCTCACAATTTAATAAATAATTTTCACTGGCGCCCAACGTGGGCGAAGTGTCACGGGTACCGTCAGTTGGTCAGAGCATTCCCCCTGTAAGGGACTGGTCGCGGGTTCAAGTCCCGTCCTAGATGTTCTCTTTTTCCGATCTAAATCTTTAGAAAAAGGTAAGCATACAAAATGCTTAAAAATTTAATTGAATTAATTAGGCGGAGTCATCAAAAAACAATGTTTAAAAATGACTGTAAAGTTGTTCATTGTTTCCGTAGTTCGCAAGAATTACGGTAGATGGCTCCAACGTCGCCTTAAGACGTAATAATGTATCGGAGAATTTCGAATATCTGGGACGTGTCTAGGTGGCTCAGTTGGTCAGAGCATTCCCCCTGTAAGGAACTGGTCGCGGGTTCAAGTACCGTCCTAGATGTTCTCTTTTTCCGATCTAAATCTTTAGAAAAAAGTAAGCATACAAAATGCTTAAAAATTTAATTGAAGTAAATAAGTGTGATAATAAACCCCAGATTGTGCATTAACGTAGTTTTTTTAAGCTTGGGTTTGACTTGTATCGGGTGAGCGTATCACTGGCGAGTGCGATTGTTGACTGACTGAACGACTGTTGCAGCTAGCCGGTTAGCCGGCGCCGCGATGACGTATTTTTGTTTTGATCAGCGCATGCGCAGGTAATAGGGTGCGTTCAATATATTCAACGTTATGATGGCATAAAAAAGTAAGTTAGTTAGGTTTAAGAGATTTTGTAAATATTTAGTTAATAGTTCAGTTTTATTAGATTATAGAAGCTTGTAAATAAAAATAGGTAATATTCTTCATTTAAATTATCGTTTACCTTAATGCACGAAAATTAAGGTATATGTACGTATATACGTTAAGCCCGCTCTACACTTAGTCCGCGGATCACGGCGCGAAATCGCGCCGCGAACTTGCCGCGAATTTAACAACGACTCTACACTCGCCATGGTTCGCGGTATTTTCACAGTTCAGTTCACAACGTTGAATGAAATGGACGTCGAAGTTGCTGTTGCTGCTGCTGCGTCCCTATGCGCGTTAGCGTACTATAATTATGTATATATTAAAAATAAAACGCTAATTAAGAATCGGTGGAGAAAACGAAGGTGGTGGATGACAAGTATCCATCGTAATCGATCAAGGTAGGTTGGCATTCATCAGTTTCTTATGTAAATTAATAATTAGCTTTAATCTAATCTCTTTATTTATCTGTTACAGGATAACTATGGAAAAACTGCTGAATGAGTTAGTGGTTGAACCTTCCGGGGAATTCCATAAGTTTACTCGGATGTCTTTAACTGATTTTGAATATTTACTAAGCCAGATTTCAAGCAAGATTTCAAAACAAGATACCCAATTAAGAGAAGCTATTCCAGCTGGGATACGTCTAGCTCTAACATTGAGATATTTGGCTACAGGGGACGACTTCCAAAGTCTACATTTCCTATTTAAAATATCTCCTCAACTGATTTCCAATATCATACCAGAAGTATGTCACGCCCTGAACGAAGCACTAAAGGATGAAATTAAAGTAAGAAATAAAATTATTATAATTTAATTATGTTAGCTATTTATTGTAATAACCAAACAAAATAAATCAAGAGCTTACTATACTAATTTATAATAGTTAACTTATACATATTAGGGTAAATTCACTTTTTATAGCCTCTTTTAATTACTTAGCTCAAGATATATTTTTAAATAACATTTTTATCGTAAAGTTTTGAGCAAAAAATCTCACGCACGCGGAACGGTGTTGGGTTTATTATTTCAAGACAAAAATGTAATATTTAACTGATGTTGAAGGCTTATTCAATAATGTTTGATTCATTGACCACTTGATATTCGTCTGGATTTGGCAAGTGAACCACGGGTGGGCAAATTAGTTCATTAGAATGAATCAAAATATTTGAGCCCACATCAAGGGCTGTATTTGGGGTATCTATTGGAAAATAATTATAAGATGCTGGCGTGGATTGATTTGAGGACTCAGTCCTAGGTGCACTCTTTGAATTAATGATTTTTATGGTCTTCGGAGTGTAGTGTACTGCTGAATCGGAATAACTTGAGGCTGAAGTACCAGTACCAGTACCCTAAACCGACGAGCATGCATGAAGAATGTTATGAGAGTGAATGAGGCGAGAGAAGTGTGTCAGGATCGTAGCAAATGGAGATCCGTGATCTCTGCCTACCCCTGTGGGAAAAAGGCGTGATTTTATTTATGTTATGTATGTATGAAGTACCAGGTCGCTGAAGTTGGTTTGGAATATATGATGGGGAGGGTGATGATCGGATTGGAGAAAACTGCGTTTCTGATTGGTATCCGTACTGATGACGTAAAATCATGCCGTCAATGTCATGCATCACTTTAAGTCTTTTTTCCTCAGACATTTTTCTCAATTTTGTTGCCAGTAGTTGAGCATATAAATCACAATCGTCAACTTCTTTATTAGGTTGTCTTGCGGCATCGGTTCTTTTCAATGTTGACGCGAAAGTATTCAGAGCTTCTCGGACAACTTTTCCCGCCGCTAGAAGTTCGGGGGAATTTTGGCGTCGCCGAATTGTTTGTATGGCATTTCTGTCACTGTTTCCATTCTGATTATCAGCAGCATGCTGATTTTGACTTTCATGTCCCCCACTTAAATCACCTCTGGAAGCATTTCCTTCTTCATCGACATTTGGTGGTTCCCTTTCCTGAAAATAAATGAAAATGTATTTTTTTTTGTTTCAGATTCCGTCGTGCTCAAATGAATGGTTGGAAATCGAAACAGGATTTGCACCCAAATTACCCCGAGCAGTGGGGTCAATAGATGGGAAACATATTGTTTTGGAAAGTCCAATTAACTCAGGATCTCAATATTATAACTATAAACGAACATTCAGTATAGTTTTGCTAGCGGCAGTAGACAGCCAATACAAATTTATTTTTGCTGATATTGGATGTCAAGGCAGAATTAGCGACGGTGGAGTGTTTTCAAATAGTATTTTGTGGAAAAGAATTTGCACTAACCGATTAAATTTACCAGTACCACATCCTCTACCTGATTCAAATGTTGACGTACCCTACATCTTCTTGGCAGATGGGGCGTTGCTCTTTCAGAACATATCATGAAACCATTTCCTGGTCATCACAACGTAGGCACTAAAGAACGTATCTTTAATCAGAAATTGTCAAGAGCACGGGTTGTTGTAGAAAATACGTTTGGTATAATGGTGACAAAGTTCCGAATCTTCAAAAAACCTATTCAACTACAGCCAGAGAAAGCTAGTGTCGTTACAAAGACATGTATCTTATTACATAATTATTTGAGACGAAGCAGAAGTTCTTCACACATTTATTCACCACCCGGTACTATCGACCAATATGACAACAACGATGTACTTGTACAACCCGGTTCATGGAGGAGTGAAATTGAAAGAACATGTGCAGTTCGTAATGTACGAAATATACCACGCCGTTCACCTGCTACTGCCACGGAGATACGGAACGAATTTTGTTACTATTTTAGTCGCTAAAATGTGTTGTACGAGTAGGTACAAATTACTGGCGAACCAAACGGGCTTGTACACGTCGTCCACACCGGCACCAGAACTTAGCGATCTCTTTACTTTAGTTTTATAACTTCTGTAACTTGAAAGTAACGAATCCCTCTTCTATTTTAAATCAGGAACTGATATCTCCATAATTTCGCTGATGCGCATCCATGCGTCGTGAATTTTTAATTTGTTTTTATGATCCTTTTGCTTAGGATCCCACAAAATAGGTTTCGCTTGGTAATACTCCAAAAATTGCAACTCCATCTCGTTCGTCCACGTTACGTTCATTTTTTTGATAGCCACGGACGCAGGTCTAGCTCAGACAACGGCTCGAACAATACTGACCGTCGCGGACTGCGAGTGTGGAGTCATGCACGTTCGCGTCGCGTTCGCGCTTCGCGCTCCCTTTGACGCGGAACAAAAAACCGACAAAAATTGGGGAACAAAGCGCGAAACCGCGAAAAATATGCGAAACGGCTCCATACTTAGCGTACGCGCCCTTTCGCAGCCATCGCGCGCGATCCGCGGACTAAGTGTAGAGCGGGCTTAACACGTGATGTGGCTTTTGCTATAAAGAACGGTGAAGTAAAGCTAACTGCTGATCGGCGAGGAGACTTACATTACTTGAGGGAGCTGGATGCATCGGCATCTGTAGTATCAGGAAATGATGTGGATCTGTATAGATGGCACGAGCGTATGGGGCATTTGAATGCTAGAGATCTTATGAAAGTATTCAAGAAATCAGGTCTAGGGTCGCCCGAGGCTTATAGTAAATTGCAGGATTGTGACGTGTGCGCTAAGGGTAAAATGGTTTCGTTGCCTTTTGTGAAGTCCAGGGAGCCTTGTAAGGAAATACTAGGAATTATATATTATGAAAGTTCATTGAAACTGAATCAAAAAATTCGAAATCACAGTGTGAGAAGGATACTGTGAGAAAGATAGTTGAAATAGAGATTCCAAAAAGGACATCGAACCTGATTGAAGAAAATCAATTAAATGTGTCATTGAGTAACGAACCGAGCACATCAAGTGAGCAACCATATACCACTTGTTCTCAACCGACTTTGGATGAAGAATCGCATTCACCCAATACTGAAAGTATGGAGAATACTGAAGTTAGTGAGAGAAGAGTTTCATATAAAAGAGGTCCTGGAAGACCAAAGATTGAGAGAGGACATTTAGGAAGACCTCGAAAAATATATAACATGGTCGAAGTGCGAGAAAATAGCGAGAACGAATCATCGACTGAAGAATTTCACGACACTGATGATTTTGCCGGAGCTATTGAAACCTCATTGAAGGATGCCTTATCGAGTGACGAGAAAAGTCAATGGGAGGGAGCGATTCTTTCGGAAATACGGACTCTAATAAAAAATGACACATGGAGAATTGTAGAAAAACCGTTTAATCGTAATGTCGTAGGATGTCGATATATGTTAACGACAAAGCTTAATGTTGATAAAACGGAGAAAAAGAAGGCACGACTTGTTGCGAAAGGCTATAGCCAGCAACCAGGCCTTGATTATGAAAGGACATTCGCACCGGTTGCTAGACTAGCAACAGTACGTTTATTGATCGCATTAGCTGCCGAAAAGAATATAGACATTGATCAGATAGACATTGACATAGCTTATTTAAATGGAGATTTGAATGAGGATATTTACATGAAGGTTCCAGATATGCTGGCAGAAAGTTTAGAAAAACTTATAAAACTTGATGGTGCAAATAGCGCAACCGGCAAAAAAGCAGCAAGAATGCTTGAAGATATAAAAAAAGGCGGTAATACTTATCTTCTAAATAAATCTCTTTACGGATTAAAACAAGCTGGACGTCAGTGGAATATAAAGTTGGACACTAAACTGAAGGAGATGGGTTTAAGACCAATAGTAAATGAACCATGCTTGTATCACAAACGAATTAAAGATGGATCTGATCTTTATGTGGTCAGTTATGTCGACGACATATTAATTGCTTCACAAAAGAGATTTACTATTAATACCTTCAAGCATGATCTAGCAAAAAGATTTGAATTGAAAGATTTCGGTCAAGCAACTTTTTGTCTAGGAATTAATATTAAGAAGAATGGTAATAAATACTATTTGTCACAAGAAAAATATATCAATGATATATTGAAGAAGTTTTGTATGGAAAACTGTAAACCTGTTAAGACACCTATGGAGACAGGAAAGCCAGTGATGAGCGAAAAGAAAAAAGAAGAAGGGATGATATTTCCCTATAGAGAGCTCATAGGTTCGCTTATGTATTTGAGTGTGGCAACAATACCAGATATAGCGAACGCAACGGCAAAACTGGCACAGTTTGCGGAGAATCCTTATGATATTCATTGGAAAGCAGCAAAGCGATTTCTTCGTTACTTAAAAGGTACTATAAGTTACAGTTTGGTTTACAAGCCGACTGGGTTATGCATTCAAAGATATGCGGATGCAGATTGGGGTAGCTGTACGTATGATCGACGATCATTTACGGGATATGTTTTCGTTTTAGGGGGTGCAGGTATTTCTTGGGCTTCACAGAAGCAACGCATCGTCGCAACATCTACTTGTGAGGCCGAGTTCGTGAGTATGGCAGAAGCCATGAAAGAAGCTATGTACTTAAATAGACTGTTAAAGGAGCTAGGCCTTTATAACTTATCTAAGATAAGAATGCATGCTGATAACTTAAGTGCCATATGCTTAGCTGAAGATAACGGCGTTTATCACCCAAAGAGTAAGCACATTGATATTCGGTATTTTTTATTAGAGATGTGCTACGTCAAAATGAATCCATAACTTTGGAACATTTGACAACTGATAGAATGTTGGCAGATATCCTCACCAAGCCTTTGTCCCGCGTTAGGCACGAATCTTTAACTAGCGAGTTACGTTTGTGTGTGCGTTTGTAAATATATTTTAAAGGTATTGAGCCCAAGAGTTGAAGGGGGTGTGTTGAAGTATCACCTTCATGGTCTCAACATGTGTAGGCTGGTGATAGAAATATTTTATATTTGAATATCTGTCTTATCCTTGTTTCCTTGGTTACTGGTACAATGAGATAGCTCTCGTGTTTTTACCAATAGTTGTGTCTGCTGTATCTTTATATGTTTATTATACTTTTATGATTCTTATACCGCTTACGTGTTCTTATTTGCACTCTACGAACCGTCCACCCCAACAGAAACTTTGAAGAACTGTGCAAAAAATGTGATAATCATGGGGGACTTTAACGCAAAAATAGGGCAACCTAGAGCCGATGAACGCTTAATAATGAAAAATTATGGATACGGAGTTAGAAATAGTAGAGGCGAACGCCTGATAAACTTCGCAAACGGAAGCAAGATGAGTATTATGAACACCTTTTTTAAGAAAGCCAATAACCAGACATGGACCCGGAAATCACAAAAAATGAAACTGATATATGAACCTACCGAGATAAAAATGTTAAAAATATACAAGTTCTAAATTCCCTCTGATCTCTAATTTCCCTCTGATCATAGACTTTTAAAAGCTTCTCTTCAACTGAGAAACATAAAGAAAAGCCGTATAAGATACAGCAGCAATTTAAAGAGCTCACTAAGGACTACCTCAGAGAAAGAAACTTTTAGACTCTTTCTAGGAAAACACGAAGACCAACTTCAATTTCAAGATGATGCTACCGTCCAAGTAAATTACGACAAAATCACTCAAAGCATAGAAAGAAGTCTACATAATGCCAAACAACACATTACCAACCCAGGAGTGTTATCAGCATACACCAAGAGTCTCATAGCACAGAGAAAACAACTACATGAATCTAAACATAAAACAAGAGCATAGAAAAATCAACTAAAAGCTTTATACAAACTCATAAGTAAAAGCATAAAAAGGGACTATACGCTTCACCGATCCAAGACATTTGAAAAACATATAAATACTACCTGTAGCGTTAAAAGAGCATATAAAGAGTTAATACACACAAGACATGGATAAAGGAACTAAAAGAGACAAAATGAACTTTTATGCAATAGGCCTGATATTATCAAAATTGCTACAAATTTCTATAAAAAATTGTATGACTGCCAAGAGAAAAATAATATGGAAAAAAACGATAATGTCCTGCCATCACTCTACAAACTTTTTTCATCAATTATCGAAACGAGGATTAGTAAGAGTATAAAAATACACCAACCGATAGTACAAGCCGACTTCATGTGGATATTCTACGATAGATCATATCCACTCAATCGAACAAATAATTAAAAAATATAGCGAGTACCAGAGACCACTATATGTTGCTTTCATCGACTACCAGAAAGCCTTCGACACGATCTTAGAGCGGTCCATATGGAAGAGTATAGTCTTCCATATGGACCGCTCTAAGCTTACAGCACGTAGAACAAAAATATATAGAAGTTATTAAGTAAATATACAACAACTGCAGTAGCAGAGTGAAGCTTGAGTCGACAGGACCGCCAATAAGCATAAAAAGAGGTGAAAGGCAAGGGGACCCTTGCTTGGGGTGTGGGGTCGGGTCCTCCTTGTGGTATACACTTTGGGTCGTTTTCAGAGGTGTTTCTCCACGTGTCCCTCTGACCAGCAGAAGGCACAGTGGAGAATCGAAGAGGAGGGCGAACGGGTTCACCACCGCTGGACATGTCCAGAGGTGAAGACCAACGGTCTGAAGCAGACCACTGTTCGGCCAAGCCAGGCGCAGGCTAGCGACCAGGAGAGGTCTGCTAGCGTCGCGGAGAGCGAGCGGCTCATCGCTGACCTTCTTGAGAAGGTATCAGCAGATAGGCTAGCGAGTACGCCTTTCGTGCCCATATCGGCGGAGACGGCAAGCTGCAGCTCAGCTGACCCAGACGGCAGGTTCCGGGGGGCATTGGACACCATCCAACGTCTCACTAAGGCGCCCCAAGAATCCCCAACCCCCGAGCAGGGGGCCCTTCTGGCGGCGGCTATGACTATTGCGGACATGGGTGGGGTTCTCTTGAGCCGCATTGAGGCGCTTATGCAGGAGAATGCCTGTCTCGTAGCAGAGCGTCGACGTAGACGTGAGGAGACAACGGGCACAATCCGTACACACGCTACTGCGCCTTCGCAACAGACGGTGACCCCAGCATTGTAGTCACAGCAGGTGGAGCCCGATATAGCTCATTTCCGCAAGGAGATTAAGGGCATGGAGGAACGCCTCGGAAGGAGGATCTCCGCCCTCGAGACGGTGGCACTTCGCCCACCTTTGGCGCCACCGAGGGTGGTATACGCGGCTGTTGCTAAGGCGGGGCCAGCAACCCGTCCTGACGTAACCAGTCCAGTCGCGGTTCCTCTAGCGGCAGCTCACCCAGTTAGCACGGCTACTGCTACCACAGCTGCTGGGGTGCCTGCACCGCCAAAGAGGCGGAGGAAAAAGCCGGCCCTCAGTGCTCCAGCCGAAACCAGTCAACCCTCGTGCGAAGGGGGATGGGAAGTAGCTGGAGCCAAGAGAAAGAAGAAGAAGGCCGCCAGGAGGGCAGCCAAACAGGCGGCCAAGTCCGCTGCGACGAAGGCGCCGAGGAGGCTTCAGGCCCCTCGCTCTGCAGCCGTCGTCATCTACCTGACGACGGAGGCTGTGGAGAGGGGCTTGAGGTACGCCGAGGTCTTGCAAAAGACCAAGGCCAGTGTGGACCTCAAGGCTCTTGGGATTGCGGGCGTTCGGTGCAAGGTCACTCGAACAGGAGCCCGCCTTCTTGAGGTCCCCGGCGCCACCAGTGGTCCCAAAGCGGATGCTCTTGCTTCCCAGCTTAGGTAGTCACTGGACGCGGCTGACGTTAGAGTGTCGGTGCGTATTCTCGGCCTGGACGATGCTGTCACGGTGGAGGAAATCATCTCCGCCGTGGCAGAGGTCGGGGACTGCCCCACGGAACAGGTGAAAGCCGGAGTGATACGCTTCGGCCTGCGTGGTCTGGGGTCAGTGGTCGTCAGCTGCCCAGTTGCAGCGGCCCCAAAGGTCACTAACGGCCAAAGCCTGCTAGTGGGAGGCTTTTTGAAGACGCAGGTGCGGTTACTGCCTCTCCGACGGTTGGGCATATCGGGATCCAGTGCACAGCGAAAGTCACTGTGGGAGATCGGTGCTTCCGCTGTGGCCAACCCGGTCACAAAGGCCGATGGGTGTATTGCCCCGCTACGCTGCTTTAAGTGTGCAGCGGAGGGCAAACCTACGGATCACCGGGTTGGTACCAAGGCCTGCACCACCTCTGAGCCAAACCCTGGGGACCAGCACGTGGTTGGACCTGGAGGTGCTGCTGAACCACGGCCTAGTTCACGGCAAGAGGCGGAGATGGACTTCCAATAATGGATCCACATCTCCGCATCTTGCAGGTGAATATAAACCACTGCGCCAGTGCTAAGGACCTTCTGCTTCAAAGCATGGCGGAGTGGTCAATTAATATCGCGGCTGTTGCTGAGCCGGTACGTGCATATCCCACTTGGGAATGCCTGGGCCGTGGCCCTGGACGGCCTAGCGGCAATCGTGTGTGGTACCGCCGCTGGCACCCCTCCTCTTGCAGTCGTTGCAAGAGGACTAGGATGCGTAGCGGCGGTCACCGAGGGGATAGCGGTCGTGGCTGCTTACTGCCCACCGAGCCGAAGCCAGGTTGAGTTCTGATGGCCATCAGCAAAGTCAATTGGAACAGAACAGGACTAAACATCAATGGAAAATTTATCAGCCACTTAAGGTTCGCAGACGATATTATTCTTCTATCCGAAGAAGAAAGAAGTGGTAGAAATTTGTCACAAAATGCGGCCGGGTTGGTATATCACCGTGCACGATTGTGAAAAACCCTCCATAGTAATCAAATTTCGGTTTAATTGCGTTCAGGGGTCAGGTGGGTGTCACGCGGTGCTGCGACGACAATCCTCTTCTGATGAGGCAGTCAAGCTGAGTGCCACCATTGTTAACATGGTATGTGTATGTAATGGTGACCCTCTTTCTTGGACTTTACCTTCAGCTTACCATCAGGCGAGGTGAAGTCAAATTGACGTGTCCTAAATATAAAAAAAAAAAAAATGCAAGAGAACTAGAATCAATGGTAATTTCACTAAAATCTGTGAGCATTGAAGTAGGCTTACAAATGAATTTAAATAAAACCAAAATTATGACTAACAGCATAAAATATCCCTTGTATCTTGACCAAAATTTATTAGAATACGTGGAAAGCTACATATACTTAGGAAAACAAGTTTCTTTCGATAAGCAAAACAATGAATTAGAAGTAGAAAGAAGAATTTCAGGCGCATGGAGGAAATTCTGGAGCTTAAAGGAAATATTAAAAGGGACTATGCCTTTTTATTTTTTCGTGCGGAAATCCCTTCGGATACCCCCTCGCCGGCCAGCGGGGGCGGTTATGTCAGGCTTGAACTGACTAAAACCGCACGCCGTCTCGGGTCTTAAGACACCGGGCTGTAAGGTTGCCCATAGAGCATATCCCTCGCACCCCGACTGACCCTGGGCCATCCTCCAGTTTCGAGATGGCCCCCTCGGGTTTGGGAACCACGGTGTCCCCGTCTTGCCCCGGGGGAGGGGCGCTATACGCCTCACCGTCCCGGCCTGCTTCTGCTGGGGTGACAGGCGGCCTCACCTGCCACCCCGAGGCCTGCGCTAATGGAGGACAGAGGTCGTTAAGCGACCTCCGGCGCCTGAGTCGCCTGCGACGCGCGGCGAGCATGTTTCGGGCTCGGCGGGCCGGGAGAGTTCTAAACCTATCCCGGGCGCGCTCCGCCATCTCCTTCGCGAGGATTACATGCTCGCAGAAGGAGGTGGCGGCGGCCCACGCGCTCGCTCTCCGGACCATTGCCGCAATCATGCTGCCGAGCGAGAGGACTCCCACCCCGATGGCAAAAGGAACTATGCCTATTAATTTAAAGAAAAAAGTTATGGAAACCTGCTTGCTTCCCTCCATCATCTACGGATGCCAGACATGGAAGTACACACTGAGAGTGAAAAACATGATTAGGTCATGGTCATTAGGTTACTACGTGTTTACCACCCCACCGGGGTGGTAAACACCACCTAAGTAGTGCCAACCACCACCCCGGTGGCAAGCCTACAGGGGGCAGATGGGAATAAAGGGTCACGGTGGCTTTTATTTCTTCTTGCAGTCTGTATCACAAGTAACCTTCTTGGCAGACGGTTCTGATTGACGGAAGAAGCTCTGACGCAGGCTTTTCTCACGACATTAGGCGTCAGACGACAGTCACACCCAAAAAAATGAAACCTTAAATTATTTCGGCCCAAGCCAAAATAATCAAATAATAGTTTTATAACAGTGAACTTCGGGCTCCAAAGTAAGTATATTGGATACAGCCGGGATTGGCGCTCGGATGAAGGACTGATGAAGACAAACTTTAAACTTGTAATCCGAAGTGGGTCAGGGACATACATGTATTAATGAAAGAACAGTAAATTAAAAAAAAAACTTCTTTTAATTTATTAAATACGATATTTTAATATGTACATAAATTATTAAAATTAAAGAAATCTATCATCACTTTGCTGGCACAGCAATTCTTAACGTGATGTGATGTCAATAAATGCTGAACACACTTGTCCACTCAACGAAAGGGTTTTTTCTAATGTTTTGCAAACCCAGCTCATTTCATAGGTACGACTTTTCACGTATTGATGTTCAACATTAACTATCAAAACTATACTTGTGCCAAATTTAATACAATGTTCATCCCATTTGTCATAAACGAAACAAAATGTTGATTCATACAATAAACAAATTTTCGATTCCCATCAAAATACATATATGGTGTGTAAGTGTGCAAGTCCCACAGACATATAAGTGAAGAAGATGAAACATGACCGATGTCTAGTGAAGCCAGATTTTCACCACATACATAATGTAGTTCAGACGGGGCCGAATGTGGTTATAGTATATAGGTAAAACATATTATTTAATCTGTGGTACCATTTTTTTTTACCTGATTAACTCTTTGACTACAATACCTAGCACAAGACAATTTAGAAGACTATTCTGAATTTCTGATTGTAGTTTACAATAATTTTTGATAAAACGATATTTAAATTTCTGTTGCGATCAAAAATAACGAAAAAGTAATACAAAATAGGTACTCACATGTTAGGCAACTTGTCAATTAACGCCTATGCTACACTTGACGGAAATACCGTCGCGGATCTTCCGCGTTGGAACCCCAATACATGTTATTCTATCTTAATCTCTGGTCTTTCTATTAATTAGCTTTATTGATTTCGGATCCTTGTAAGAGAACAATGTTTAGTAACGAAATGAGATGATGAACATTTTCCAAATTTATGAAATTCTACATTGATGCACATTGTCAGTGAAACTTTGGTTATGGAGTTTGTAACACTAGTATTTTTGGTAGCCAATTTGTTTTTTAGGTCTGACATGAATGTGTTTAAGGATACGTTGTTACGGTACACGGTTCAGGGGAAATGTATACTTGTTTTTTCTTCAATAATTTACCAACTGAATAGTTGTGAAAGCTGAAAAGCAACTTATAGAAAAAATATAATTATTTATAATTTATGGGGTTACAAAGTTTCACTCATCACCACAACAATGTCTGAACTACAAATCAAAGTGTACTGGCCACAGGTGCAGATGTAGACGGCTGTAGATGCAGGTCACAAGTACAAGCTGCAGATACAAGCCACAGGGTACAGGTACAGGTGTAGGCTGCGGCTACGGCTGGTAGATTACAAGTACAGCAGTCCGGTGACGGAGGCGTGCGCCATGACGGCCTCGGCGGCCTGGCGCAGCTCCAGGTGGCGGCGCGCGGCGTCGGCCCAGCCGCGGGAGGCCGCGCGCGCCGCGCCCTGCAGCAGGTTCACGTAGCGCAGCGCGCCGCCCAGGTTGCCGTGCTCCATGTGGTACCTGCCGATAGCCCCTCCATTTAAGCTAAATTGCTTGTGTTAGGAAACTTTCAAGTCCTACCGACTTGGTAGTGGCCAGGATTCGAATCCGGGACCTCTCGATCATAAGGCCGACGACGACGCCTTAACCACTACGCTACATTTTTTTTAGCTAAAATAGGGAGAGGGGGAGAGATAGAGTAATTAAAAGTTCAATTCATATTCAATAGTATTGTAAATTCATCATAGGGCCCCACCCAGAACTTCGGGGCTAAGCCGATCTCACCTGCAAGCCGGTTCATCTGCTGTTTGACGGATGAGGGTCTAACAGGTTTTCCCCTGGGGTTTGAGCACAGATTAGATAATATACTACGTAAGTTGGGGTAAAGGTAAGGGTTTTAGTAAAACCCAAAAAGAACTAATTTTTCATCTCTCCTGTTCGGAAAGTTTAATTTTCATGGGTATATATATATATATAGCCGGGTGGAAAGTAGCTTATTTCATCCCTAGGGTGGAAAGTATTTTTTTGTTAATTTTAAGTTTTGCCATGGAGTCCATGATAATTTAATTACGTCATAATGCCTTGATATCATGACGCTTTTTTTTTACATGGACTCCTAAATGCACATCTCGTGACCAACTCGATTACAATGTAACCAATAAATTCGATAATCTTTTTATAATTTTCAGAATTAAAAAAAAAACATTTTAAGTTTGCTAAATAATTAGCGGGAAAACGAGATTCAATATAAATAAATACCTTGCGTTAATTGTGGTTAAAAATGGTTTCGGAAAGTGATTCCAGTGACATGGATATTAATTTAACTCCCGATGAGATTGAAGAACAGGCAAAAGCTGTTGTTAATATTCTATTTTCAAATTGTTCTAATTTTACTTTAAATTTTAATTTTAAAAATAACCAATATACCTGTTTCATTAAATGTGTGTGTAGTATTTTAATTTCCTCACATAGTCGAAATGAAAAGTAGAGTGTTTACCTCGGGTGAATGTCACCATTTCGCCCTCGAACTATTGGCAAAACTAATAGAACTATCTCGGGTGAAATGGCTGACTTTCTTGAATGTAAAAGCGCCCCCAGGCAGCAGGCAACCGCCAGTGGCGCTTTTTGATTGGATGAAGAGAGAAGTGCAAGAGCATTCCGTTAGATTCCATACTAATGAAGTTAAGGGAACATCGTTAGTATAAGAACTACAGTGGAAATATTTTAAAAGTAGAGGGTAAAATATAACACTACTAAAATTCTAAAATGAAAAAAGAATACCGCCATATTTTACACTAATTGTAGTCATTTTAACTGAAATATGTCGTATTATATTCCATTAAACTTAAACTAATAAGTTCTAATTTTAGTATTGTTTTATTTTCGTTCTAATCGTGCAAGGCTACGTTATGTGTGTAGCTTCTGTCAATCCCATATGTCAAAAGGTACTTCTCAGGTTTATTGGTCATATGAGTCACGACTCACGTCACACAAAACAGTGACGTAATTGGTTATGATTTTCAATAGGGAACAAGCCTAAAAGTGAGTGTCAATTGAGTACCCGAGCGTGTGCGAGTTAAGGTCTATCCGCAGACGCACGCATCGCGGCCGTGGTGGCCCAGGCAGCGCACTGACGCGCACATGTTCCACTTGTTACAATACACACAACTACTGAAGGAGTGCGGTATAGGTTGGCTCGGCCCGAGAGCCTTGCCCCGCCCAGGCGTAGCTCTAGCGCATGCTTTCCTTTCGCGGTTGGGAGATCAGACGGCAGTCACTACCATCAAAGCCGCATCAGTCATTTGATTTGTGCTGCTTTGATGGGAGCGACGACTTACTTAAGATTTCTTAAGTAAGCGGACCCCGGGCTCCGAGGTGAAAGCTTCGGATGTGACCGGGAACCGTGCTAAAATGATGATGATAAATAATAAAGGAACACTGCAGTTTTCTGTAAGGTTTTTTTTTTCTTTAAAAGAACAGCAACCGAAATTACTAATATTCCCCCTAACCCTTCCAGCTAAGCTAAATTGCTTTTGTTAGGAGTGGGTTCACGTCGGTAGTGTAATGGCCAGGATTCGAACCCGGGACCTCTCGATCGTAAGGTCGACTCCTTAACCACTAAGCTACCGACGGACGCTTAAAGGTGAATGGATGTGTTTGAGTAAGTAATCTAAGCGCACGGTAGTGCGCAGGTCAAGTTCCCGCAACAAGCCGCACGCATGCCGTGCACTATTAGAAATATTTTTAGAAATTTTTAACACTATTCTTAATTTAAAATTATTAAAACTTATTTTCAATTCTTTTAGTACGGTTTTCTATAAAAAGCGTGTTTTTTAGTTTTTTTTAACTATTATTTATTTACTACTTTTTAGTTTTGTTAATTTGTAAAAACGTTTTTTTTTAGATTTTTTAAACTATTATGTGCTTTGTTGAATTAAAAATTCTCTTTGGTGTTCGAAAATTGGTTAATATTAGATAAATCGGTTAAAGATAATGTTTGGAAATTAAAATTTCAGCCTTATCGACTTTAGATGAAAATTATATAAATTAACAAAAATCTTATTTTGCAAATTGAAAAATGGAATAATTTTATCAATTTAGTGTATTGTCATCGGTCCTCGATAAATCTACAAAGTTTGAACGAACTCTGGCTGTTTAAAGTGGGCCAAAATCGCGCCCAAAGGTGTCGGTTACAAACAAACATACAAACAAACATACAGGTGAAGCTAATTAAAAGCGTGTAAAAAGATACTTAATTTTTATTATTATAGATAGGTTACTTACCTGTTAATTATAACGAATTTCTTCGTTTTTATTTAAATTAGTAAGTAATTGGTCCTTTTTTGGTTGTTTTGGTGCATCCTACTAATATTATAAACGCGAAAGTTAGTGTGTATGTATGTATGTTTGTTGCTGATTCACGCAAAAACGGCTGAACGGATCTGGCTGATATTTGGTACAGGGATAGACTATAGTCCGGAATAACACATAGGCTTTATCCCGGGAGTAGGTTTCCATGGGTAGCGGGAACGGGATAAGAATTCCACTCGGGCGGAGCCGCGGGCAACAGCTAGTAGCGTTATAATACCTCGCCCTCTGAATGATGTCGAACGTGTCCAGCTTGGAGAAGTCAGTGGGTTGATTATTAAGCTCATCCTCGGGTATGTCGGTAGTCTGAAAATAAACACGTATTATGTAACATTATAAAGAGTAACTATTCACGTATGTTATAACTAGGTTATGTTCCGGATGGTTAAAAAATCTGCAGATATATACCATATTCATATGGTGGTAGAGTCAAGCAACAGTCATTTTGGCCGTTGCATGAATGGGCCGACTCGACCGGGGAAGCACCACCCTCTCACAGAATATCGACGCCAAGTAACAGTATTTGAACTGTTGCGTTCCGTTTGGTGAGTGAGAGTGCCGGAGGCCAAACTCCTTTCCCATCCCCTTTCCTTTACAGGGTCGGCAGCGCGAGTGTGACGCCACTGGTGTTGCACACGTCCATAGGCCGCAGTAACCGCTTCCCATCAGGTGGGCCGTGTGCTTGTCTGCCACCTTAGTGGTATAAAAAAAAATTGGATACGGATCTTTGGCGTTAAGATAAGCAGATACGGATCTTAACTTTTTTTTAGTCAATCAGTGTCGGTGCGCGTTACCTTGAAACGATAGGTGACGTCACTTCTAATGTTTTGCGTGACGGGACATGTTACGACTTGCATTACGCGGGTCTTTCTATATTATTTGATTTTAAGAAACGAAAAAAATTGAATGGAATTTAATAATAATTTTTCATTGCTACCTAATAACCTATATATCACAGATTACATAATATTCATCATCATCATCATCATCAACTTATGTTAGTCCACTGCTGGACCTAGGTCTCCCCTAATGAGCGCCATAGCGCCCTGTCTTCAGCTTGCGGCATCCAGCATCTGCCCTATTATTCTAATACAAATACATGAACTAGAACAAAAATTTGAAGCGACCGTAAGTCATGTAGCTAGCCTGGCAAAATTAGTACAATTTTTCCTCCAATAGATGTCTACAATAATTATAGATTCCATGCAGATTTTGTACAAAGAGGTAATAGATGGCGTTGTATTAAATTTTCGTTCACTTCAAAGAATTTCAACCGGGCTTTGCGGCACTCTTCGATCAACAATAACACTAGATAACGGGTCGGCGCAAAAAAAACGTCTCGGCAAATAACAGCGCACTTGTGGCGTGCGCTCTTATTTTGATTTAGTTCGGGCCAATCACGGCCAACGTAAACGCGTTGTACAATGCCGCAATGTGTGTTCAAAAGTGTGAAAATAATTCCCGAAAAAGCAATGTATCGGTCGGAGTGTCTTACTTTTGGTAAGTACATACAGAATTATTTATATTTTAAGCTTTAAACTAACAAAAAATATTAAATTTTGAATAAAATGACGGATTTTATAGAAATAAAAGTTTGGCTTAAAATGTTGGGCCAGTCCACGTGTATTGGCCCCACATTCAAAGCCAACCTTTTGTTTAATAGAACAGGAGATGCTTGGTGTATTTTTAGAGTAATAATTTTTATTGTAATTTTTATCGTGATTAATGAATGACATACAAACAACAACAAAAAAATTGCTAAATAGTCTACTTTTGTCTTTTTAAAATCTTATATTTAACTTGCAATGTATGTGTGTATGTACGAGTGGAATCTTGCAACTGAATTTTAAAACTGGTTTCCCTTAACCGATTTAGTTGTGTTAAATTTGATACTTTTTGTAAAATCAAAGTAGCCTTCTATCCTACCTATCTGCCAATGAAAGTCCCGTTAATATCGGCCTAGCCGTTCCAGAGAAAATCAGATTTTATTCACAATTTTGTGGATTTTAATTTTTTTACGCGGAACTCAAATTCTTTATCTAAAATTAAAGTAACCTATGTTACGCCTTGTAACATTACCTATCTGCCAGTGAAAGTCTCGTCAAAATCGTCCATTGTTAAAATAAGATATTTCCTTAAGTTTTCTGTACGTTACCTATTACTTCCCGGCATTCGTTCCTTATTAGCAGCACTATCGAATGGTCCCTAAAACCAACGGGTTTGATTCCTTGCTAGGAATATTGATTTTCTAAATTTCAAATAATGCAGTTTTATTTTAATGTTTTACAAAAGTTATTATGGCGACTCCACAACTTTGTTCCTACTTTAGAAATATTCTAAGAAATGTGAACACAAAGAACAAAACGACATTACTCATGTATTAACGATATGGTATTTTGTACTTTATTTTAAGTATTATTAAGGTTGAAATTTGAAATTGATTTGTATATTTTATTAAGTTTTTTATTAAACAAAATATAAGTATAACTATATGTCAACACGGACAGTTTTTCGCTTTGATTTTGTTCGCGACCCGTTATCTAGTGTTATTGTTGATCGAAGGCGGCACTAGACGGGTGTCTACGTAAACTGTCTTCGGTCGTTAAGGAACAGAGCGTTGAATGAGAATACAAGCTAAAGTTAAACACTGACTATCAGCGTATACGAGGAATATCGGTAGTTTTTTTTATTGCCAGGCTATAAAATTTTCCCATAATATAGGTAATAAAACCTGATATAGGTACATTCTCAGTCTACGGAACTGAGCGAGGTAGCAGAAATCAAATTTTATAAAGTAATGTTCTACGACGACCCAAAGTAAGCATAGCTTAACTAGCTTATGTTATGGGTTCTAGAATGTGGATATACATACTTAGATACTTGTTTTTGTAAATACATACATGTTATACATAAAACACACTGTGACCAATGCAATTATTCATATGCATGCAAACAAATATTTGCACTGAGCGGGAATCGAACCAGCGACCTCTGACTTAGCAGTCGAACGCTCTATCGCTACGCCATAGGGGTCGTTTGATTGCTCTGTGCATGTCAAAAATTCCAGTCCATCCTAAGGTTGCCTGGGAGTAATCGCGTTTAGCGATAAGGCTGTCCTTTGTAGTCTACGACAAAAGTGGCCTAACAAATTCTAATTCACGGATCACCTTAGCTCTGAAACCTTTCATAAATTAATAAACAGAATATGAAATATATTAACTTCGTGCTTTGAGGATTATAATACCACTTTTACTTCAATTATTGATACATGTATTCCATTTCACACAATATTGAATAATACACAATATTGTATTTGTGCCATATTGTGTTTATTTTATTGCAAATGGTGTCCAAATTAAGTGTTTTCACCTATCTATTTTACTTATATGTTTATTAAATTATCTGTGAATTTACCTAACTTCTAAGGCATAATATGGTGGGTAGAAATAATTAAAAATTAAATCTAAATCCATCCAAAATCCAATCCATCCAAAAATCCAAATCAGAATTTAAATGATTATCAAAATCAAACAAAATGAAAAACAAAAATATATTAAACCTATGTATGTGATCTGTGTTTTGGTGTGTGTGAGTGGGGGGGGTATGGGGGTGTGGGTGGAGGTGTGTGAGGGGGAGGGGGGATTCCTGCGTAGTAAGAGTTACTATTTAATGCATTCCAGGAGTCTTTCTGTTTCAAGGTGAGTGATTTTAACCAGTCTGTAGTACTTTTTGCACTTATAATATTGTAATGTGAATAAGTTTATGTATTTCTGTACAGTCAGCGTCAAAAGTTGATGATCATATCTAGATGTCAAAGTAGGTGATGCTACAGAACGTCAAAAATAGGTGATGCTACAAAGTGTTTCATTTGCTATTGAATTCACACAATGGCGGCAATTCTATTGCTCATCTCACTAAACTAAAATAACTTTATATGCATTCCGTAATTTTGTTCTATATGCCATCGGATTAAATTTAGAAAGAATTTTAAAAAGGTAGTCTAGTTTACGGTTTTGTACAGGTCCTTACGCTTAGGTTGGAACGTCGGGAAGAAGAGATAGGGTCCGGCTAAGATCGACTTACTTCGGTTTTCTAGAGCGTTCTCTCTGTCGTACATCAGACTGACGAGATCATGAACTACTGACTGGCTATGAGCGCATACGAGAAGGAATAGCGATAGTTTTTCATTGCCAAACTATCAATTGTACCCATAATATAGGTAATCTTAGCCACTCTCTCTGCTTCCCGATGTGCCAACCAAAACGCCGTTTACTGTAACAGGAGAATAGCCTCCAATACATACAGCCTTTGAAACGTATTCCAAACAAAAGACATGTAAATTACAACGGAAACTAAATTAAATAAAAAGGGAAAAAGAAACTTAAATTTACCCTAGTGTCAACGAATAAGGTTGGTTTTCATTAACTTGCGAAACTTGTTAGTACTCTAATTTATACATACATAACTATTTGTTCCGACTGACTGACAGACTGATTGACTGACTGATTCATCAACGCAGAGCCTAAACCGCTAGACCTATTATAAACTTGAAATGTTATGTAAAAAAGGATTTTTGGAAATTTCACTCCTAAGGTGGCAAAATATGGGATGAAAATACGTTTGTATGAAAATCCGTCATTTTCAAAAATAGAAGCACGAAGCTTCATACACCTGCCTTTGGTTCGAAATGAATGAACAGATACATCAGCGTTTTTCAAAATTTTACCTCTAAGAGGGTGCAATAAGAGTTGAAAGTTTATATGGGAAGTTCGTCATTTTTGTAAATAGAAGCATGATAATTCATATACCTACTTTTGGTTAAGAATAAATGAACAAGTGTATCAGTGTTTATTCAAAAATTTGCTACTAATGGGATAAAATAGGTGATGAACGGTTGTATGGAAAGTTCGTCATTTTCGAAGTAAGAAGCACGAAATTCAATTTGAAAGCTTCTTATAGCTATACCATATTTACCATTGGATTCGGAAGGTCTTTTAGGCGCTACTTTCGGGTTATAGGTCATTTTTTACGAATTTATTCCCGGGCGCATTTTGTAGCTATACTTACTTTTGACGCTTCACGGCATCACCTACTTTTGACACCTGGGTATGATCATCAACTTTTGACGCTGACTGTACCTACGTAAAGATGCTTATGTCCAATGCAAATTACTCATGTTTAATTATTCTGAATTTGGTTTTTCCTGCAATTTAGTATATGTTAATAATATTATATACTTCTGATGTGTAGTATTAAATTAGTTGAAAATTATTACAATGCCATCTATGGTCAAATATTTAAGTTATTAAGAAGGATCGAAAACTATTTTGTCGTCATTAAAAAGCTGTAATACAAATGTTATTAATTTTCTCATAAACACGTTGCTGATAAGTTGAAATAGCCACAAGGATAATTATTAACCTAGTATTAGCTTAATATGGCCAAAATAGGTATTTTTTAAATATATATATATATATATTTGTATATTTTAAATATGAAACTATTAGTGTCATCTATTGGTGAAAACTTATTACTAATTCTTAAATGTTCTGGTTGGGTATGCATGCCTATTTATATATATAATTTCAACTATATAATGAAAATTAATAAGATAAAACATCCTTAAAAGACCCGCGTAAAAATTAAGGGATACGATTCTATCTTCTCCCTCTGATAATTGCGGATAATAAGTCAGATATCCGGAACATCACTAGTTATAACACAAATCTGCCTACATACTTTCGAGAACAAAAGTTTGGACTGCAGCCAGGACAGGAAGTATACAGGCAGAGCGGCTCCTTCGCGGCCGATCAAAGCAACTTTCATCGCAGTCTTTTCCATCTGAAACATTAGCACATAACATATTGATAAAAAGAATCAAAAAGAAACTCATAGTATAAAAAAATATTAATTAAAAAATCCAAAACCCGACTAAAACAAGTTTAATAGTATGCGGGTCCCATTAATTTTCTTTCGGTTTATGATTTGCAAATGGGTCCCGCCTGCTATCAAACTTGTTTCGGTCTTTTTAGGATGGTCAGGTTTTTCTTTTTTGAACAATAATTTTTTGTAAAGTTTTTATTTATAACATACACTTTTGAAGAACTCCATCGAGCCGTTCAGGGTGCAGAGTGCACCGAACATTTGAATTTGGCGCCAAAAATCTGCCATTTTTTTTTTATATATCCAGTGTTACTCTCACAGTAAATACGAATCTAACGACACCTCTCAAGCTACAATCCATCAAGCCGTTTAGGCCGCAGAGCGTGCCAAATAATGATACATACATACTCTCGGAAAACATTACCCTCCTTCTGGCATAGTCGAGTAATTATACCCGTCATTTCTTTTTTTAATTCTAGTATGCTATTAACAGGGTGTACGAGGGGTTCACCAAGATCATCGGGCGTAAGTCAACCTCACCTGCAAGCTGATACACCGGCTGATTAACGGACGAGGCTCCTGGCGCAGGCTTTCCTCAGGTTGGGTTACATACTTCACGAGCTTCCTCTACTGTTATTATACCTCTCATGCAAGCCCACTTGCAACCAGCACTTTTTTAATACCTCATGAATTTGATCAATCAACGTGCGAGGTCGACCCCGGCTTGCCTGTCCACTTACATGTGTTTTTTATTAGTTTAGTATGCGTATTATATATATTAGGAAGAAACACGGACCTAGTGCAAATAAAATATTATTCGTATTGAAGCTTTGGAGTTGTATTTAAGCTGTTAATATGAAAATTAGGTCGTTACCGTTTCGAACCTATCTCGGAGAGCTTTTTCGGTAGCGATGCCTTTTTCAACAACCTCCTGTGGGATTCCCTTGAGTACAGTCTGTACTAGCCTGTCGTCTTTACCTGCAATAAAAAATATTTTAATGTTACAAAGCTAAAATAAGCCTGTAGACTCATGTCTTTCGAGTCTCATTGACCAGTTTTGATCAGATAACAGATTTTTCTGCTATTATTTTTGTCGAAGAGACAAGTTTTTCATCGCTGGTCGCGTCGTGGCATCTTATATGTATATGCCGTGGCGGTAAAGCGTTCGACTGCCACGTCTGACGTCGCGGGTTCGATTCCGCTCAGTGTAAATTTTTTTATGCATGAATATGTCTATTTGCATCGTTCTGTGTGTCTCTATGTATAATATGTATGTATTTACAAAACAAAAATGTATTTAACTGTATACGCAGTCTAGAACCCATAACACAAGCTAGTTAAGCTATGCTTAGACTAGGTCGAGATAGTTGTATAGAACGTCCTGCGGCTTCACCCGCGTGGAATTCCGTTCCCGTTCCTGCTTTCCATGGGAGCCTACTCAAGGAATAAAACGTAGCCAATGTGTTATTCCAGACTATAATCTATCCCTACCAAATTGTAGTCCGTGTAATTGTACAGCCATTATTGCGTGAAAGAGTAACAAACATTCAGACAAACCTTCACGTGTATTTTTTTTTTGCTTTTATAGCACTGAGGTGGCAGACAAGCACACGGCCCACCTGATGGGAAGCGGTTACCGTGGCCTATGGTCGCGTGTAACACCAGTTCCGTCACACTCGCGCTGCCGACTTTGTAAAAAGCTAGGAAGTGAGACGTGCTATACTCACCGGCTTTCTCCAGCGCCTTGAGCTCGTTGTCGACCTTGGCGCAGGGCCCGGGCCGGCGCGTGGCGGCCAGCAGCGCCTCCGCGGCCGCCCACAGCGACTGCGAGCGGCGCGCCGCCGCCTCGCCCGCGGCGCGCTCTGCACAACAAACGCAATCGCCAATAAACACTATAACCGAACTAACACTGAACACGGTCCCGCTACCGCAATGTACTGGTGGTAGAAATTTGATGACACAAATTTGTCACAAAATTCGGCCGGGTAGGTACCACCGTGCACGATTGCGAAAAACCCTCCATAGTAATCCAACTAGTGCTGCGACGACAATCCTCTTCTGATGAGGCCGTCAAGCTGAGTGCCACCATTGTTAACATGGTACATGTATGTAATGGTGACACACTTTCCTGAAACTTTACCTTCAGCTTACCATCAAGCGTGGTGAAGTCAAATCGACGTGTCCCAAATATAAAAAAAAAAAAAAAAAATCGGTTTGAGTTAGAGTTGAGGTCGGTTCGGGGTCAGCAAGTGCACAACCGGGCAGGGGGATTGTGGTCGCAGCACTAGTGGGACCGGTGGGTGTCACGCGGTGCTGCGACGACAATCCTCTTCTGATGAGGCCGTCAAGCTGAGTGCCACCATTGTTAACATGGTACGTGTATGTAATGGTGACCCTCTTTCCTGAGACTTTACCTTCAGCTTACCATCAGGCGAGGTGAAGTCAAATTGACGTGTCATAAATATGAAAAAAAAGTCCGTGGGACCCTATTCCCGGGACAAAAAGCCTATGTGTTATTCCGGACTATAATCTATCCCTGTACCAAATTTTCGCCAGATCTGTCAGCCGTTTTTTGCACGAAAGATTAACAAGCATCCATCCTAACTTTCGCATTTTTAATAATAAGTAAGATTTGAAATAACACCACTGAGCCAGTCAGCATTTGAACACGGCCAGAGCAACCTGGTCAAAATGTCAGGCAATTCATAGACAGGCACAGGCCGGTCAGGTATTTAGTATGAAGTTCTACGGCGAGAGCGTGCCCCAAGGGAAGAGAAAACCAACTATTGTTGGTGCAACAATAGTTGGTTTTCTCTACCATAGATGGTAGCGAATACTACTTAGGTTTACAACTCCGCTTATCATGGTAAAAGGAAGAATATATAACAGTACTAACGCTTCAAGGTCTGCTCAATGGCCTGTAGTTTACCAGCCATTGCCGCCAATTCCTTTTTAAACTCAACACGCTCCTTTTCGACTTTCTCTGACACTGCACGGCTGAAGTTTCCCATTATCTGTAATTGTTTCAAGTGTTTTGTAATATGTATCACTTATAAAATACTAGCTGTCCGCGTGTATGTCCGTTATCGCGCCCAAACATACCGTATGTTCTTTCCCAAGTTCTAGTCCATCTCTGTATGTACAAAATTTCATCAAAATCCGTTTGGTAGTTTAAGCGTGAAAGCGCAACAGACAGACAGGCAGACAGTGTTACTTTCGTATATGTAAACATGGTATGGATAACAATGTTAACGGGAATTAACGCGATCATGGTATAGGTGTGTACACACGGCCAAGGAAATAAGTATACACCTTTATTACACGTGAAGGTTTATGTAAAGGTGTATACTTATTTCCTTGGCCATGTGTACATTACCGTTAACATTCTTTTATTATCATGGAGCGCAAAAGTTTACAAATTAGCACTCATAGAATGTTCATGTAAAGTTTTAGAATAATTTCTTAAATACCTCTTGCTCTTTTCTAGTGAGTTTGTCCTGTAATATATCTTGTTGAAGCTGGAATTGTTTTTTAAGTTCTTCTTTCATGTGTCGATTGGCTGCCGCTTGAACTTCTAAGCTCTGCAAAAGGGGTAAATAACAATGAAATTGTGTGTATTTACATAGATATTTTTATTTAGCACTACACATAAAGAATTATTGGGGTAGGCATGAGTTGGTTTGTGCCTCAAGGATGTTTAGCGGCGCTCTACACATATAACCTTTTATCTACTACTAGCTGATGCCCGCGGCCTCGCCCACGTGAATGTCGGTTATCGCGACCAGAAGTAATCATGATATTTTGATCCCGTTTCCCAGACACCTCCAACAAATATTATTATATTTTGCCAATGTATACAAAAACTTGAAAAATTAATGCTAAAACATTCCTCCAGAACCACTCAATCTATTGGTGCAAACGGCATGAAAATCGGTGCAGTAGTTTTTGAGGTTTTGAGACAGACAGAAGTGGCGAAGGATTTTGTAATATGTAGTAAGGGTCCAATGGAAATATTAAAGTCATACCTTCTTCAAAAACTCCTTTTCCTTCACTAGTTTTTCCGCCTGTACCATTTCTTCGACCTTGGCTTCAATAATAGCTTTCTCATCGTGACCTAAAATCAAGAAATACTGTCAAAAACAAATGTTAAGAATCGCTCGCTTAGTAAATTCCCCGGTAGATGGCAATAGGCTCGCCCTCTATTACATTGGAACCTAAAACATAAATAGCGAATTATGGGTGTGTAATACCTTGCCTACCCCTTCGGGGACACAGGTGTGTAGTTATGTTAATAGATCTGTCGCAACGAAATATTTACATTCTTAAATAAATCAAATTTAATTCTCAGATAAATAAAACTTGTTACCAGGTATGAATTACCAACTGGGGTGTGTGTTGGGTAATCTCCTCGAGTGTCGCTCCGATTCCGATCCTGCTGCAGTCCGGGAGGAACGGAATCGGAGCGGCCGGTTCACCCTGGGCGGCGGTCAATGGCTTCCCCTTCATAGGGTTGGCATTGATCGTCGGCCAATACCCAACGTGGCGGGAACACATCGCTCTCCGTACTCCTCTGGTTTCAGAGGAGACAGGATGACGCGATGCTGTTAGTGGTGAGATGGCCCAGGGTCAGTCGGGGTGCGAGGGATATGCTCTATGGGTAACCTTACACCCCGGCGTCTGAAGACCCGAGACGGCGTGCGGTTTTAGTCGGTGCAAGCCCGACATAACCGCCCCCGCTGCCCGGCGGGGGGGTATCCGAAGGGATTTCTGCACGAAAAAAAAAAAAAAAGGTATGAATTACCAACTAAAGTCGTAGATCAATCCATTAATTCACATTTTTTTCTCAAAATAAAAGGTTTACCCCATAAATAAATAGATTCAAATAAGTCGATCGTCGTCCGCACATTACGACACCGCGCCCCGACACGGATAGATAGGTTAGGATCGGACTTGTTCGGTTACTTGTGATAATTCACTAGAAATAGGGACCTTCGACATTGCTCACAAATGACACTTTAAAAATAAAAACCCTTATTTAAATAGACAAAGAAAATGTTTTTGCCACTTTTTTTTGCGTAAAACCGAAACTTATTTCCTGCAACCCTAGATGGAAAATTGTGTTTATGAACTTACATTCAATAGCTCTATTTATCTGCAGTTCCCGGACTGTTTGCAACTTTGCGATTTCATTCTGCAGAAATTGTACCTAAAAAAAAAATTTATTTATTTTCCCTCAATTTCCCCCTTTTTCCCTTCTGATAACATACAAAGCTTGCAATTTGTGGCCCAGAACATTTCGAGGAAAGGCCAGGTCAAAAGTAACCGCAACCGGCGAGCTTATATGAAAACTATGAAAGTAGAAGAATTGAAAGGTCTATTCCACATACTTACCTTTGTATAGCAAACACTTCCCCAAAACATTATTGTAAATGAATATACAATTTTTACTTGGAAACATTGTAACTGCCTCGGAAGCCTCGGTAGCTTAGCGGTTAAGGTGTGGGCCCGTGAACCCCCTCCTAACACAAGCAATTTAGCTTCGCTGGAGGGGTTAAGGGGAAGACTAGTAAATTCGGATACTAATTTTGTTTAAAAAAAATTGCCTCGGTATTATTACACTACACTCAGTACTATACGGTATTTCACTTACCTGTTTGAGTGTGTACGTTAGTAGGAGATCAGTGTCGCCCCTGAGCTCCAGCTTCTTGGCGCACAGATCTATACCAGGGAACAATGCTTTGAGCTCGCTTTGGAACATACGACGAGCCTCTTCAACCTGTCATCAAATACGGAGAAAGTGAGAATGAGAGAACACTTAAAAATGAGAGAGTAGGAGTAAAATTTTACTTAAATAAAAACGCAGTTTCCGTTTGGATACAAACAAGATTAAACTATAATATTATAAAAATGTAAATCAGTTGTGTCTGTGCATTAGAGATATTAGAAATAAAAATTCTTGGGTTATGTTAAATGAACGGTTCCGTACACAAAACTTATTTTTTTTAAATTTCTGTCTGTTTGTTCGCGATGGTCGCAAAAGCTTCTAAACGATTCTGATACTGTTCTTTCTATTAGTAAGCACTTGGTCAGACTTAAAATTTGCCGTATGTTTAATTGCAATCGGTTATAGGACCGGAGATAGGACCAAAAAACGAAAATCGAGACCCCCGCACCGCGGACAACAACTACTTACCTTATAAAAATGTAATTCGTTAGCGTCTGTGGTGCTAATAGTAGTTTAGTAACACATACATTAGATTTTTTGTTTTAAAAACAGACATAAATTTAATGCTAAAAATTTATCATTTATTCATAATAGGCCGATTTAGAAAGAGCCAATTGTGAATTACTATTAAGTACTTTTTTAGGTTGGGCTACTAAAGTTTTTGTAAAATAAATGTTTCTAGATTGAGAGTCACCATTATAGATACCAATAGTGTTACCCTGCTGGCCCTCAGCTTGACAACCTTGTTCACTGACTCACTTAACGCAGTCGACATTTAATTTTCATTCAAAATTTATCGAATACGATCAGTAATATTTTTACCTATAATACCATTGCTTCAAAGACAAAAAAAAAAGAGACTCACCTTATTCCAATATTTCTCACTAAGCACGGCGTTCTCTAGTTCCTTCTTGTAAGCGACTTCCACCTCGATGAGATCATGACGGAATTGGGTCAGGTAACGTTTGGTGGCTGTCACGCTTTCTGGAGGAGCTTGTACACCAGCTTTTATCATTCGGTCCAACGTTTCTATAAATAATGTTATTTTACAGTAGATACTAGATTATACGGATTCGCGATATTCTGGATTGTCAACCGCGAGTTTGACTATTTGGTAGGTACTCATTTTAAATTGGTTTTTGTGGTCTTTGAGAGGCTCTTATTTATTTTGTGGAACATAACTAAAATAATGGCGTAAAAAATAATCAAAGTAAAATTCACGCCCGTTCGTTGCTTTATGGGTTACACGGAAGCGATTTGCATTGATTATACCTTACGCCTTATACCTTCTTGTATACATTTTTGTATTCACGCCTAAAAGTTAAAAAAAATCGCTTTGAGGTCGACGAAAGTAAATTTTAAAATTTCTTTCCTGAAGACGTCATATTTTCGACAATAGCAACTTAGGGCACTTGTGGAAAATCAATAAAACAGATATAATTGAAAAACTCAGTGTCACAAAACTTATGGACGGTGAGTGTGTGGTACTTATGTAAAAAAAAAAATACACACCAATGGCGCACCTCGCTTTAGCTGCGGCCTCTTTAGCTTTTTTGAAAGTGCTATCTCTTTCTGCCTGCGCACCTTGTAATGAGGCAAAGTATTTTTTATCCAAGCCATCCAGAGTCGATTCTATTACCTGTAGATGTAAATAACTACATATATAACAAGAATACGCTAATTCCGAAGATACAAGTAGAGGTACAAAAAACCTTTGAACAAGTTTAATTTAATATGGGAAGGGACTAGTGGGTACTAGAGATAGTTCACGTCAGCACTATAGAATTGTAGAAATGTACTAGTACCAGAAGTACGAAATCATCATTGCTTATCAACATGTGAGATAATGGTCAAACGCAGGCCTATTGTTAAAAGAAGGAATTAAAAAAATGTTTAGTTTTGTCGTAACGACAAGAGCTGTCAAAGATAATAAGCGGAGCCATGACAAAAGCCATATTGCTGTAATTCCGACTCCACGTAATCTTGTCTGCCCTACAGTTGTGTTAGACAGTAATTGCGAGGCTGCGGTGCGCTCACCACCGAAACTGCGGTGGTGAACGAAAGCCGTCTGTGATAGGCTGCTCACGTGGGATCGCCGAAGGCCCGCAGGGCCGGAGCCGTGATAAAAGCCATATTGCTGTAAATCCGACTCCTCGTAGTCTTGTCTGCCCTACCAAACTAAAGTGTAATTTAGAATCACGTAGCGTAGACCCGTAGCGCTGGAGCCCTGACAAGTTATTGATTGTAATATTTATGGCTAATTTAGGGCATATTGTGTTTAGGTCACAAAACAAAAAAAAAAGAACAAAATAGGTATTTCAATTTCATGGCATGAATATGACGTAAATTGTCACATTAGGTTCGGGCAAGTTATCATTCGGACAAATGATGACAAGGACAAAATAAAATTATGGCACTTTAGAAGTTAGGTAACACAATAGAGAACCATCCATATCTGTTTGTTGTTTAATAAGAATCGGCACAAATGGTGATATTATATCCAAATATTTTTATTACCTAAAATACATACCTTTTGCAACGCTTTGTTGTACGCAATGCAGTGCTTGGTCGCTGCTTTATAGTTGTCGATGGCTATTTTGGTATTTTCATGCATTTCGTGCTCTATCTCAACCATGTCTTTGGTTATCTTGATGGGAGGAGGTGATGAGGGTTCGCATTTTTCAGTGTGAACTAACATTGCTGCAATATAAAGGGGCATCTTTACAAAAAAAATGATAATAGTAAATAGTGTATGTCACCATTTTTAGAATACTCATTTTCTAAGACATTTTCGAGCTTATACATATAATAAATCTTTAGAATGCTTAGGTATATATCACAACTTCTAGACTTTAGTGACCACCTTGGATAGGTATGCTGGTGCGAGGGCACGCCGCAATAGCGGCGGTAAGGCCCATCATGGAGGATTGGCTAGAGAGGCGACACGGAAGCCTCTCGTACCGACTGACGCAGGTGATCTCCGGTAAGGGGTGCTTCGGGGACCACCTGTATCGGATCAGGAAGGAGCCAACGCCTGAGTGTCATCACTGTGACGCGAGCGAGGACTCAGGGCTGCACACGCTGGCGGACTGCCCGGCGTGGGAGGTGCCGAGGCGTGACCTCGTGGCAGCCATCGGGGTGGGAGTCCTCTCGCTCGGCAGCATGATTGCGGCAATGGTGCGGAGCGCGAGCGCGTGGGCCGCCGCCGCCTCCTTCTGCGAGCATGTGATGCTCGCGAAGGAGATGGCGGAGCGCGCCCGGGAGAGGTTCAGAACCCTCCCGGCCCGCCGAGCCCGCAACACGCTCGCCTCGCGTCGCAGGCGACTCAGGCGCCGGAGGGCGCTCAACGACCTCCGTCCTCCATGAGCGCAGGCCTGGGGGTGGCAGGTGAGGCCGCCTGGCACCCCAGCAGAAGCAGGCCGGGACGGTGGGGCGACTAGCGCCCCTCCCCCAAACCGGGGCAAGACGGGGACACCGTGGTTCCCAAACCCGAGGGGGCCATCTCGAAACCGGAGATGGCCCAGGGTCAGTCGGGGTGCGAGGGATATGCTCTATGGGCAACCTTACACCCCGGCGTCTGCAGACCCAAGACGGCGTGCGGTTTTAGTCGGTTCGAGCCCGACATAACCGCCCCCGCTGGCCGGCGGGGGGGTATCCGAGGGGATTTCCGCACGAAAAAAAAAAAAAAAAAAAAGGTATGCTGGTGCGGGATATGCTCTATGGGCAACCTTACACCCCGGCGTCTGAAGACCCGAGACGGCGTGCGGTTTTAGTCGGTTCAAGCCCGACATATGGCCGGCGGGGGGGTATTCGAAGGGATTTCCGCACGAAAAAAAAAAAAAGGTATGCTGTAACACATAATCCATACATCTAGCTGCAGTTTTGAGATACCAAGCGATGTGTGATAGAGAGAACGCTTTACAAAACTGAAGCCAGCCGATGGTAACCATGAATAGATGATTCTTAGTTAAGTTACTAACAAAATCTGTGCAATGCATTTTCCGATTACAGTATGATATGTGTAGGACAATGCTGTGGCTATGGCCAAGGTTTGGGCCAACAAAGTTACGAAATTTTTATTGAAACCTTGGCCCAACAAATTTACGAAATTTTTATTGTTTAATTTTCAAATCAATTATGACACTGAAGAAGAAGTATGGTATTCTTTAAGTGGAAAAAGTCATATGCAGCATTGCAAACATCCATAGATAGAACGGACCACATTTTCTTTTTCTTTATAAAACAATAAAAGAAAACAAATGTTCTTATGTTGTACTGTTGTGTTCTCATAATGTTTTACGTTCATCCATTTTTGTTCCTAATTGTACATCAACAATGATTTGGTATTTTGTTAACACTTACCTTCAGTTTCCACTTCAGGTGGGTCAAGTATTTTTTCTTTAATATACAAGGGCTCAAATGTAGGCGGCGGCACTGTTAGTCAAGGTTAATGTATTAGATTTGTTATTTTATTTTTTCCACTATTATGAACAAGGAATATAAAATCTAATGGAACTGCCTTTAAACTTGTGTAATAAAAATTATAAACAATAAATTTATAGTTTTTAATACGGAACAAGCTTTACTATGGGCACTATACTAATGCTCAGCAAACATTTTCACAATGTACTCTAGCTGCGCAGAAAGCGTTTTTAGGTGTCTTTGGCGGTAGTGCAGGGCGCGACGGCGGACGCGCGTCAATTAACCAATCATAGACTATGTTGAACCAATCACAGGCTCAAAGTTCTCGCGTCATTGGTTGATCAGTCCGTTTATAGATTTTTTGGTTGATCCATATAGTCTTCTTCATCTTTCCCCCACTACACCAACTTTTGTTCCAAGATGTTTGCCGGTATCTTTAGCCAATCGCGTTCTAAATTACTCATGTTGAACATCTTCACAGGGTTGTGACACACTAGTGATAGCTACTTCCTGTTGATTTTATATTCTGATATAAGCTTTCAGGTCAGAAACACGTAGTTTATGCTTGAGCATAAACTACGTGTTTCTGACGTAGGAGTAGGTACGGGTACACAAGTACCGTACGAATTCTGTGTCGACTTTTCCCATTTCAAAAAGCAGTTGTTTTTAAAACAAGTGAAGAACGAAACATAAATTTCACACATTTTATAATGAATGAAAACTGTGATCTGGGACTCTTAGTTTCGTTGCAAGTGAGATTAATTAAACTACGAGTACATATCAGTGCAATGGGTCGTATTTCTTCTGTATTGTTCTTTTTTTCGTATTACCATGCAGATTTGTCCAATGAATGTTTCAACACGATATGTGCAGTGGAAGTTGAGAATCATTATAGTGAGAAGATGAAAGTAGTCGAATTTCAATCACTTAGCGATCTTCGTAATAGTAAAAATGTAGAAATGTGCAAGTAAATTACATTCATATTCCTTTTTGGCGTAGGTTATCGCAGCATCTTTCTCAATGTCCTGTTCAGATCTCGGTGTAAAATCCGGTGGAGTAACACCTTCCTGTAATAAAAGAATAGTATAAGTTTAATAAATGGTGTGATTAAACCAAAACAAATCAACATAGATTTATTTAGAAGAGAGGTAATACCGGGGTGGGCCTTCAGAAAACAACTCCAGCAGTTCAGGTTCTGGCCAAACCTCTTCCTGAAGCGGCCATTCTGATTTATACAATGATGTGTAAATTTTGATAGTATGTATAATTTGTAATATGATTATTGTAAGCTCAGGGTATGATGAAGCTGTCATGGCTCATTAGGGCAAAAGCTCCTAAATGAATATAGATAAAAAAATTCTAATCAACAGACAAACTGTGTGCTATGATTGCATCCTTTGTACTATAAAAAAGGAGTGTACTAACCCTTCCAAAGACAAATTGGCTGAGCCAAGTGGTGGTTTTGTTGAACTTGTTAACAGCTGCCTTAAAATATGTTGTGTTTTCCTGGTACACTAGAGCTATGAAGTCGTTTGCCAAAGGGGCATTCGTCTCTAGCCAATTGCGTGCATCTGGACTGTTCCTGTTAAGGGTAAAATACTTGTTTAGAAGGGTGCATGGGGCGCCACCACGATCTTCGAGGCGCAAGTCAATTTAACCCACTAACCAATACATGGTTGTGCAGATAATTATTTGCAATTAGCCGAGTTAAGATACATTTGTATTTTGTTTGCTTGAATAAGTGGCATCAAAATCGGTTGCTATGCTTGGACGCAATTGTATAAAAATGCCAAATCCAAATAAACATGGATTGTAGAATAGGTACTTTGGTATAGATCTGCGATCTGCTCAAAGGCGAAAATGGCCATGATGCACTGCAAAAGTGCAATAGAAAGAAGTTGGTTAATAAAGCCAGCCACAGTACTCTGGATCTACAAGGCAATCATCATGCCAAGAATCCTAAACGGCGCCCTAGTATGGTGGCATAAAGCCAAAGTAGGAAGGAACAAACAAGAATTAGACCAAGTTCAAAGACTCCACGGCGCCCTAGTATGGTGGCATAAAGCCAAAGTAGGAAAGAACAAACAAGAATTAGACAAAGTTCAAAGACTCCACGGCGCCCTAGTATGGTGGCATAAAGCCAAAGTAGGAAGGAACAAACAAGAATTAGACAAAGTTCAAAGACTCCACGGCGCCCTAGTATGGTGGCATAAAGCCAAAGTAGGAAGAAACAAACAAGAATTAGACTAAGTTCAAATACTCCACGGCGCCCTAGTATGGGGGCATAAAGCCAAAGTAGGAAGGAACAAACAAGAATTAGACAAAGTTCAAAAACTCCACGGCGCCCTAGTATGGTGGCATAAAGCCAAAGTAGGAAGGAACAAACAAGAATTAGACAAAGTTCAAAGACTCCACGGCGCCCTAGTATGGTGGCATAAAGCTAAAGTAGGAAGGAACAAACAAGAATTAGACAAAGTTCAAAGACTCAACGGCGCCCTAGTACGGTGGCATAAAGCTAAAGTAGGAAGGAACAAACAAGAATTAGACAAAGTTCAAAGACTGGCGGCTCTGATGACCACCGGCGCGATGAGGACTACACCCACGGCCGCGCTCGAGATCATACTTGGTCTAAACCCTTTAGATTTGAAAACAAAAAAGAGCGATTGAACGATGGTCCAAACTGAAAAGCACTGGCCTAGAGAGCGATTGAACAATGGTTCAAACTGAAAAGCACTGGCCTATGGACTGGCAACACACTGGATGAGGGCCATGCCATAATCAGTCAAGACTTCGAAAAAAGACTATCAATGATCTTTTCAAAGAATGATCTGACAAGGAAAGAAAAGGACCTTTGACAAGAAATATAGAATACACATGGACCGAGAGACGACTGGCAGATGAACACCAATGGCACCATCTGCTACACAGACGGCTCCAGAAAGTAGACAACAAAGCTCTCCGGCTCCGGAGTACACATCAAGTGCGCAGACGGTACAGAGAAAAATAGGTTAATACCCCTTGGAAAGTTTGCATGTGTCTTCCCGCAGAAATCTTCGCTATCATGGAATGCGCGTAAATGGCAGGCCACCTAAATAACACGGGAAAGGTCACCATCTACAGCGATAGTCAGGCAGCGCTGAAGGCACTTGGCAAAGTAGAGACAACATCAGCCGTTGTCAAAGAGTGCTTAAAGTCATTGGAAAGGTTGTCCAGAACAGCTGACGTGACGATTGCCTGGGTACCCGGACACGAGGGCAACACAGGCAACGAACTAGCAGATGAACTGGCCAGGAAAGGAACTGATGAAAACCAGGTTGCCCCGGAGCCCAGGCCATAAAATAAGCAAGGGTAATCAGCCGAAGCATTGAAGCAGAGACCAACCGGAGATGCAAATCATCGACAGGCATGAGACAGTGAAGATATTCATAAAAGGCATAGACAAAAAAAGGACGAGCCAGCTGATAAAACTCTAGAGTAAGCATGAGGCTCGTCATAGAAGTGTTAACAGGACACAGCCGACTGAACAGGCACCTGACACTGATAGGCGTGAAAACCGACCCCAGATGCCCGGAGTGCATGGATAGTGACGAGACCAGCTTCCACATGCTTACCGAATGCCCCTTGTACTCACTGATAAGATGGGAGACGATAGGGTTGGATCGGCACTGGACACAGAAAACCTGGAGGATCTGAATGTGGACCAGATCGTAAGATTTTGCAAGGATACAGGTAGGTTCGACGGAACGCCATCATTGCCGGGTAACCACATCCTTCCCAAAAGGGAGGATCAGGGGAAATGGGTGACATGACCCGCAAAGGCAGGGTTGATCACCCGCCAGGTCACCGGCGTCCCCGTTGGAAATAATAATTGGTATAGATCTGTAGTATCAATTTCAAGTGGACCGTAAGGAACACGATCAAACGAAGTGTCATTTAGGCACCATGAAGTTATTTCTGATTTCTTTCTTTCGGTTGGGACCATGTCCCAACCATGACCATGTTCGGGATTGAATCAAACATATCAAGGAGGTTTTCGTATACTATAAATTTTACTAGCTGTTGCCCGCGGCTTCATCCGCGTTTAATTCTGATCCCGTTTCTGCTACCCATGAAACTCTATTCCACCACCACAACCTATATAAGATTTTATTATATCTCAAAGGGTTTAGGTAGCATTTTTGTTGAAATCTCCCAGAGAGGTTATTTTTTCTGACACTGACAAATATCATTATATTTTAGCCAATATATACAAAAACTTCCACTTTTTCTTTTCATGTACTAGGTTAAACGGGTCCCTGTATGATCTCCTACCCTCAAACGATATCCCTCTTCCTGCCAACCTTAAAACCCTCCTGACTTATGTCAATTCCACTCATTTATATTTTATGCTACTTTATAGATCTTAATAAGAGAGCAACCTCTGTTATTTGCCGTCTCTGATTGGGCCATGCCTGTACCAATGTTCTTCTATCCAAGATACGGATAAGGGATAGCTCCCTGTGTGAGTGCGGTTTGGACGAAGGAACACCTGACCACATTTTCTTTTCATGTACTAGGTTAAACGGATCCCTGTATGATCTCCTACCCTCAAACGATATCCCTCTTCCTGCCAACCTTAACACCCTCCTGACGTATGTCAATTCCCCACTCATTTATATTTTATGCTACTTTATAGATCTTAACAATATTAACCTGTAAAAATGTGTTCGTTTGCTCTACCACATAACACTGTTTGCTTTAATGTTGTCTCTTCTTAAGATTTAGATCGGAAAAAGAGAACATCTAGGACGGGACTTGAACCCGCGACCAGTCCCTTACAGGGGGAATGCTTTGACCAACTGAGCCACCTAGACACGTCCCAGATATTCGAAATTCTCCGATATATTAATACGTCTTAAGGCGACGTTGGAGCCATCTACCGTCATACATCTTTTGTCGTACATCTTTTTCCGATCTAAATCTTTAGAAAAAAGTAAGCATACAAAATGCTTAAAAATTTTTGGGGTGTGTGTTGGGTAACCTCCTCGAGTGTCGCTCCGATTCCGATCCCGCTGCAGTCCGGGGGGAACGGAATCGGAGCGGCCGGTACACCCTGGGCGGCGGTCAATGGCTTCCCCTTCACCCCTTCATAGGGTTGGCATTGATCGTCGGCCAATACCCAACTCGTCGGGAACACATCGCTCTCCGTACTCCTCTGCTTTCAGAGGAGACAGGATGAGCGATGCTGTTAGTGGTGAGATGGCCCAGGGTCAGCCGGGGTGCGAGGGATATGCTCTATGGGTAACCTTACACCCCGGCGTCTGAAGACCCGAGACGGCGTGCGGTTTTAGTCGGTGCAAGCCCGACATAACCGCCCCCGCTGGCCGGCGGGGGGGTATCCGAAGGGATTTCCGCACGATATAAAAAAAAAAAAAAAAAAGGTACTTTTAAATATATTATTATTACTTTTTAATATATTATTTTAGGTAAATTTTCAGGTACTTCAACACACTATAAACCTTTTGGCCACCTTTCAAAATCAACTGATTGAATATAATATTTTTTCATTTGTACTCTCACATGTTATTTCGATCAGTATAAAAACTGAGTTTTTGGCGGAATCGTTGGGATCGCCATAGAACAAAAAAAAATACAAAAACTTGACAAATTATATACCTTTCTCGAGAACCACTCTATCCATTGGTGAAAACAGCATGAATATTGATGCGGTAGTTTTTGACTAACAAATGTGGCAGAGGAATTTGTTTTAATTATGTAGGTGAGTCTATCTCTAAAAGTTACGTCGTCAGTTCAATCGCGACGTGTCCAGGAACGCATTCTCTGAACAGCCGTAGTATACATATTAATGTAATGATAGATTCACCTACAGTATATATTATATTTATTTAGACGTAATAGAGGCAATTTGTTTACATTTTTCATATCATGCATAACATCAACAGTTTGCTGTAATTTTGATCAAACCTTCTTCTACTGTAATAGTGACTTATGTACACCAAGATCAAAAGTGACCCACGCAACCCTAAAGAAGAATAGAAAGCGTTGGAAATAAAAGTAAATTCATGCCATGAACCTATTACCAGAACTAAAAGCATTTGTGGTACTCCAGAGTATAATCTGGCTTTGTTCCAAATTTCATTCAGATACATTCAGCCCTCCCGTTCAGACATGATTGAGAAACAAAGAATCTATTCATTCTTCCAGACTTTTGCATTCATAATATAGAAATATAAGCAAAGAAGAAGTTTTTATATTATTTATAACATAATAACTTACTTAGCATAAACAACAGCAGCTCCAGTAACCACAGTCGCCCCTAACACTCCCCAGAATAGTTTAGCAGACTTTGGTGGTGGCGGGGGTGCTTCACATTTCTCTTTTGAGGAGTATGGCCTTTGTGGATTGCGTAGTAATATAAGAGCTGCACTTGATCCTTCCCCTACATGTCTCCTGATCTAAAATCATATTCAAAAGTTGATAGATATAACATATCAGATGTTAGTAAAATATTAATTTATTGTCATTTGCTGTCATTTTGCTTTGAAAGAGATGAGCGAGTAATTTTGTAATGATCATCTGTAACTGCTCGAAACAATATTTAGGAAGTAGGTTACATACCTAATGAAATAATGGAATAACTAAATGAAATTTAGTGGATATTTTTATGTGGATTATACCGAGGACATGACTCAACGTTAGATGAGGATAATATCTTACTGACCCACCTGACCGATGTGTCCAAGACTAACACAGTTATTATAATGGGAGACTTCAACTTTCGTGGAGTGAGGTGGCCACTTGATTTGAGTGGATATCTCACACCAAGAGAAGAAAACAGAAATACAGTGGTATAAAGATAGCAACCTTGAGTAGTTGGTAGACAGAACAACCAGATTTCGACAGGGAAATCAGCCATCCTTTCTTGATATAATTTTATCGAATGATTCATCACTAATAGCTAATATTGACTATCAAGCAGCCATTGGAAAGAGTGATCACACTTGTTTAGTAACCACTATACAACTTCAAGCACCTAATCAAAACAAAAAACTAGTACACAGATATAACTATAAAAAAGCAGATTTCCTTAAAATCAATGAAAAATTACAGACTTTAGACACCTGAGACCATAGCCAGCATTAACTGTGCAAAATCCCAATATGAGACTTTTTATGGTGCACTTAAGAAAGCAATCAACCTGCATGTACCTCGTACAACATGTAAACAGCATACTGTAACCAAACCTAGGATAATATTCATCAATGACACAAAACAATTAATCAAACAGAAAGTTGCACTTTGGAATAGATACATCTTGACTGGGCTTGATGAGACTTACAAGGAATACAGGAAACTAAATAATAAACTTATAAACTATAATAAGAAAGCACATATGCATTATGAAACGGGTGTATTACAAGCTAGACCGAAATAATTGTACTCTTACATAAGGCAACAAGTTACACCAAAAACAAGCATTCCAACGGTTCTGTGTAATGCTCAGGGAGAAAAATCAATGTCTGATGAAATTGCCACAGTTTTCGCAGATCAGTTTGCAAGTGTATGCCAAATAGAACCACTTAATCAATTCCCAACCTTAGAGTCGCAGATCAGTTTGCAAGTGTATGCCAAATAGAACCACTTAATCAATTCCCAACCTTGGATCCATCACTCCGAGTTACAGATCCCATCAGTGACATCTTGTTCACAAAAAAAATAAATTCTAAATGCTATTAGGAAGAAAACAGATCTGAAGAATCTGTTTTCTTCTGTCCTGTCCAGATGAAATCCCTGTTGTCCTACTACAAAAATGTGATCTTACAGAGTACTTAACAACTATTATGCATACATCATACGACACAGGAATCTTGCCAGATTTGTGGAAAACTGCAGCTGTGACGCCTATATATTTAAAGGGAAGTAAATTGGAGCCCTCGAACTATAGACCTTGACCAGTGTAGTTTGCAAGGCCATGGAAAAAATTATAGTTAAACATATAAGGGACTTCTTTACTAACCATCCCGTAACCCCTGACCAGCAACATAGTTTCTGCCCACATCGCTCCACTATATCCAACTTATTATCATGTTTGTCGTCGTGGACGAATGATTTCAACATTAGAGAGCCTATAGATGTTGTATACTTGGATTACGAAAAAGCCTTTGATAGGGTGCCGATTTTTACATAAACTGGAACTTGTGGGAATTCGTGAAAAGTTGCTAACCTGGATAGGAGCATTCCTGCAACAAAGATCCTTTCGTGCGAGAGTGGGTGAAAGTTTGTCAGATCAGCGAACGATAACCAGTGGCATACCACAGGGCTCTGTCTTAGGACCAGTACTCTACATTATTTACACTTTTGACCTACCCTGCTGCCTTAAATGTGATGTTAGTATCTTTGCTGATGATACCAAACTCTTTGCCAATCCACTGACCAATTATGAAGATGTCCAAGCAGATTTAGATAGAATAGCAAACTGGTCAAAAGAATGGCTCCTTATTGGCTTAATCTGAATGCCTCGAAATGAACTGTATTGCACATAGGAAACCGCAATCCTCACTGTATATAGACATTAAATAATACACAACTAATGGAAGTCAAAGTTCAGACAGATCTAGGAGTGAAAATTACCGAAGACCTGAAGTGGGAGGCCCATATAACATCAATTACTAAGAAGGCAAACAGCATCATCTACCTCACCAGAAAAGCATTTGGAACCTTAACTTCAGAAATGATGTTGAAAATCCACAAAACTTGCATAAGACCTATACTAGAATACGCATTCCAAGTCTGCAGTCCCTACTTTGTTAAAGATATAGATCTCCTTGAGAGAGTGCAATGAAGATTTACCGAAGTCCCTAGGAAGCTCAAACAATGGACATATGAAAAGCGTTTGTCGATGCTAAGGCTCCCAACTCAGAAGGATCGCAGGGATCGTGGAGATCTTATTGAAACATAAAATCTTGAATGGACACTATGACATAAAGAGCTTTGATATCATGTTTGTGCATAATGAAAATGTCCATCTTAGAGGACACCATCTAAAGTTGTGCACTTGGTTCTCCAACAACAATCCTCACAAGCATTTCATTATGAACAGAGTGTGCAGAGTGTGGAACAAGCTCCCAGAGTATGTCGTATCAGCTGACAGTACTACACAATTTAAAAACAGACTGGATGAATATTGCATTGAATCAACTCTAAAATAAAAAGAAGGAAGCTGGATACAGGCATCATCAGTTGCAGTCGACTGCCTCAGGAAGGCATATATAAATAATAATAATAATAAAGTAGCCAGGATTGTTCATCATCAGCTTGCTCTAAAGTACAACCTTGTGGAATCAGAGGTACCGTACTATTGGTATGTGCCCGACGCAGTTCTCGAAAATGGGCAATCACGTTGTACTGGGATCAATCTATCATCACTGATAGGACTATTGTAGCCAATAAACCTGATATAGTGTTGATTGATCGATCAGAGCGCCGCGCAATAATTATCGATATCACCATTCCACATGACGAGAATCGGCTCACGAGGTTGTTGACATGTGGAGTGTGGATTCGGCAATTATTGTTCCGATAGTTGAATCGGTTCACGGACTGGTTGCCAAGGGGATATTCGCAAGACAAAAAAGCAAGGTGCAGATACTCCTCAACCTCCGTATAAACTTCATCATCATCATCATTAACCTCTATTAGTCCACTGCTGGACATAGGTCTCCCCTAATGAGCGCCATAGCGCCCTGTCTCCAGCTTGCCGTATTAACTTAACAGATTTCCAACTTCCGACCACCTTAACTTTACATAAAATGATAAATAACTTAACAACTACTACACTAAATAATTTATGCTTGATTTTTGACTACATTTAAAAATAAAGGGATGGATTTAAAAATAAGGCAACAACATCTAAAGTTAGCATGCCAAGTATCTTGCTAAACAAGCAAGGGCAAATAGTGACAGGCTCACATAATATTGCTGAGACATTTGCAAACCAGTTTACTAGTGTCTATCAAAAGGAGCCACAGTCTGAGCTACCCTTGCTCGATGTGTCACTGAGAGTTGAAGAGACTATTGATGATCTTACATTTACCAAAGAGAAAGTCCAACAAGCCGTTGCTCAATTGAAATCAGATTCTTCACCTGGCACAGATAACTTACCTGTAGCTATACTACAAACGTGTGACATCAATAAACACCTTGCAACAATGATGCAAAAGTCATATAAAAACTGGTATTTTACCAGCACAGTGGAAAACTGCAAACGTGACCCCAATATTCAAGAAGGGAAGCAAATTACAACCATCTAACTATAGGCCAATAAGCCTGACTAGCGTGGTTTGTAAGGTGATGGAGAAGATAATAGTGGAACAAATTCGGAACTTTTTCATGAGCCATCAAGTGATTCCGCAACAACAGCATGGATTCTGCCCGCACCGCTCCACGGTATCCAATTTGTTATCATGTTTATCGTCTTGGACCGACAGCTATAATAAGAGAGAACCTGTCGTCGTAATCTACCTGGACTATGAAAAGGCCTTTGATAAAGTCCCAATGACACGACTTCTAAAAAAGCTTGAAATCGTTGGAATTAGAGGGAAACTACTAAAATGGATTGAGGCATTCCTGCGAAACAGAACATTTCGGGTGAGAGTGGGGGAAACACTCTCAGATGAACGGGAGATACACAGTGGTGTACCTCAGGGCTCTGTACTAGGCCCTGTGCTATGCATAATTTACACATTTGACCTCCCACATTGCCTGAAAAGCCAAGTCAGTATATTCGCTGATGACACCAAAATCTTTGCTAACCCTCTGACTGACCACAACCAACTCCACAGTGATCTAAATAAAATTGCAAACTGGTCAAAGGATTGGCTTATAAACCTTAACACTGCAAACTGTACTGTTTTGCACGTAGGTGGTCGTAACCCACACCTTACCTACAAATTAAATGGTGTGAACCTGACAGAGGTCAAAGCACAGGCAGACCTGGGAGTGAAAATTGCAGATGATCTCGAATGGGAAGAGCACATAAGCTGGATAGCTAAAAAAGCAAAAAGCTTAGTCTACTTAGTGAGGAAGGTCTTTGGAAACCTGACACCTGACATGATGCTAAAGATTTATAAGACATACATAAGATTCATCTTAGAATTCGCATTCCAAGTCTGGAGCCCATACTTTGTCAAAGACATACAACTACTGGAGAAGGTGCAACGCAGTTTCACAAAGATTCCCAGACAACTTAAGGGACGACCTTACGAGGAAATACTAGAACTGCTTAAGTTGACATCTCTGAAGGAACGTCGTGAGCGGCGAGATCTGATAGAGACTTACCAGATCTTGCATGGACACTATAACTTGCCAGACCTCCAGAAAATGCTTGTGTTTAATACAAATGATCGGCTGAGGGGTCACCACCTTAAACTCTGTACCAGCCTATTCAGTAATAATCCACACAAGCACTTCTTCAGCAACAGAGTGGTCAGAAATTGGAATAAACTGCCTGATGACATCATATCAGCACAGACGGTCAACCAATTCAAAAACAAGCTGGATACATTTTTAATAAAACCGAAGAACAAGACCTAGAAATAGGATACAGGCAACTATCAGTAGTAATTCCCTTTCTGCCTGATTGATTGCAATAATAATAATTTTTTAATGATGGTCTGTATACAGCCTTACCTGTTTTAAGGTTATTTCAGAAAATGACGTATGATTGTTATGTAAGGATATACATCAAGGTCTGAGTTTATGTTTATGATAACAGAAGCTTGCCACAATAACAACACTACTAATAGAAAAAGCAGATCTCTGAATTATAAGTATACATGTTCATACAGAATCAAAACATAGGAAGGACGGTGCCATTAATTCGTCAGAGAAATACTTGTATCAAAGATAATATTTGAAAAACTTACTAAGTATCAACTGTTTTATTGTATGAAAGCCAGTACATACCAAAATTAACTTAGCATTAGCGACATGGTTCGTAAATTTATACATTTTTCGGCACGAATCTCTTTCCACTTGGGCTGTCAAAACTCAGAGACTACAATACAGATACAGAAGAGCGAACATAGAAAAATGATTGATCAATACACTTGTCAGTCTTGTCGAAGTCAGTTTCGGTTTCGGCATATTTAGATTTCCCGTTGTTTTACTATCGTAGCATCAGTGGAGTTAATTCAATATATTGCAGTATTTTTATATAGTTTAGACCAATTATTATTCAAGATTGCTTAATTAATTTGTTTACAAACGTAAAACTAATAAGCTTCGTCAAGAGTACGAAACTGCCAATTTGACGTTTCTTTTATTCTATATCGGCAAAAGTCAATTTATATTTTTTTGTGGAATTTCATCTCATAATTCACTGCAAATGTTTCGGTACACAATTTCTGGTAAACAAACACCTTTTATCTTGAATTAACAGTTGAATTAATGTATCTATTACACAGTATTACCCGTTTTGTTTATGTTATTTTGTTGTGTAACGGTTTTAACAAACTTTCAGACACTTTGTTTTGAGGTTATATTTTTCTTTTTCAGCTGTTCAGAGAATACGGCCTCTAATGGTCACTTATTTAAATGCTGCCAAGATTATTTACAACAAAAAAAACTTTTCGACTCTGAATAACGTTTGTGGTGTATCTTCGACCATAAACATCAAGCCAATTTCCTTAGCGATTAGTAAACAAATCTTGGAGATATCGAGCCGTATAGTTCCTGTTCCTGTAAGAACTGTAACCAAGTTCAGCCTTAAGAGGGGAAAACGGAAGACAGTTAAAGCTGCAATACGAAGGTTTTTTAGATTACATTGGGGAGGTTGGATTAGACCCAAAGTAGGTCGACATAAAAAAATGTGGAAAAAATCATCATCTCAAAAGCGGCGCTTACGACAGCACGTTTTCTGTAACGCTACTCAAAATACAATGCTGGACAAAATGGTAACAAAGTACTGGAAGAGACCCAAGTACTATGTTGAAGATCCATATGCACCTTACCATACTAGAGAGGAATTTGCTTACACTAGACTTAAGCCCATAAGCAGGAATTAGGGCTAGAATTTCTTTAATCATTAACTTAGTATAATCTTTGAAGATAATATATATGTTGTGTTTATTATAGAATAAAAGTCTCTGTAGTTCTTTGTGTCTTTTTGCCTAACTATACAAATATACTTATTATACAGTCATCCTCAGAAGTAGCTGAACACTAACATGTCAAACGATCTTATTGAAATAAATAAATTGATGTATATTTATTTTTCTTAACTCCAGAGGACAAATTTAAAATGTTTGTTTTTTACTATATGTATAGTTTTAGAACTACGGCCGGTAGCTTGGAATGTTAACTAATACCGAAGGCAACTGTACATTGTCACATACATTAAATTATGGTAGGTATCTCATGAATATGCTATAACTTCGTAAGCATTTAAGAACATTTTTTGTTCACTTCCACATAGGTACAGTTAGAAACAAAAGTAAGCCACTTTTCAGTTTGCTTGAGCTCTAAACCCTTTCATACATTATCAAATCATTAACATTAAAAATCTTATCCTCTGAGGATCCAAAAGACATGTACATCAATTATTTAATGATTAGTTTGTTGGTAAATTTCATAGTGATCAGGATATCTTGTCACTAACTACATAATCAGAGGATAGTATTCCCATGGAAGGTCACAATTAAATAGCATAACCTGTGTATGTTATCCTTCTGATGTCCTTAAGCTCAACATGGTAAGCTGTCAACTATAAGTGCTGGCAAACATCTTAAATTAAAGTCAGAAAGTTCGCACATCTGCACCATACGGAACCAACCAATAAAAGGACCGATCAACCAATGAGCCTGTGATTGATCTGTTTGGGTAATTGATGCGCCTCAGCAATTGCGCCCTGCACTACCACCAAAGAGACCTAAAAAACCATTTCTACACAGCTAGAGTATATTGTCAAGACATTTTCTGATCATTACCTGTCATTTGGTGAATGTAGACATTGTTGGCCAGCTTAGTAAAGACCACCTATATAAAATATTATTTCAATTGAGCAAAATTGTATGATCCATCAATATTCATTTTGTTGAAAATGAATATTGATGGCTCACTCACTCTGCCTTTAAAAAATATTTCGGGCGTTGAGTTCTATTACTTTTCGAAAGCATTTAACATTCTTATATGAGGTGTCGCAGTAAAACAACATTTTTAATTTATAACAAAATATTCATCCACTTTAATAAGTATTAAACATTAATATAATAAAATAAAGATTGTAACTTAATTTTAATTTATCAATAAGTATTTACTATACTTAACGTCTATTATTTGTCACTAGATAAGCAGAGAGTATTAAGAACCCTCAAAATCGACATAACGTTACAGTTATGGGGTTCTTCAAGGAAGGCATTAGAAGGCGATTGTGACGCCCCTGGTGTTGCAAACGTCTATAGGCCGCGGTTACCGCTTCCCATCAGGTGGGCCGTGTGCTCGTCTGTCACGAGGTATAAAAAAGCAATGAAATCTTATTACCTGCCTCGTTTGCTCTCATTGGCCTTCAGTAGAGCCATATGTGCATTATGATGTTTTAGGTCGGACGGCTGAGAAGCTAACGGCCGTACTATAGGTACAAATCTTATGCTTTATTAGTGCTTTAGATTGATTTATAAATAGTTGTACATAATCATTTTAAGTTATTGTTGTATATATTTCAATAAACATGTATATGTACATATACATATAATAAGGAATACGAGTGCTTAAGGACCTAAAAAAGGGTTGCACATCAAGAACTTACCCTTGTGTCGGCTCTCGATAACAATAGTAGTTTTACGGCTTTATAAACTAGAACCTTAGCTAGCTTTATAAATAAATACTATATAATAATATAACTTGCTGTTACTATTTAATTGACATTGTATTATTTATATTCATAAATAAAATTAAATAACTTAGGTATTTATAATAGACATATCAGTCATATTTATATATTACTAATAAACACAATTCAACACAATACAGTCAAAATTTTGTTTTGTTGTTTTGAGACCAAAAGTCAATACTCAGGACCGGACAACACTCGAAAGTCAGACGCGTTGCTTCTGAGCTATCAGAGTTTTGAATAGCATTGTTAAAATTTGATATTACAAAAAACTTATATAAAATGGTAAATACTTCAAAATATGTCAAACATATCTGAAATATATTTCTATACCACCTACCATTACTATAAAATGTTTCCAATCACTGACTGCCTATTGTCCCAATAACATCTGGTTTGGTAAATATATTTTTTACTGGTGTAGCCCTCGGCACTGCCGAAAAATACAAAGGCAAAATACTAACCGCGTTGTCGCGAGTGTCGCGACACACGGTTAAATATTAATACTATTCCCAGGATAAAAGTAACTGAAGTGCTTATCCCGACTATAATTTATCTCTGCCATATTTTATGCCTGTTGTGATTAAGTAACAAACATCCATTCATCCAAAAATGCGAGAGCAAATAAAATATAAAATAATTTCTAACGCTTCTATAATTAACTTCGAGAAGTATTAATCTGACTTTCATATTTCTTTACTTTATATATTATGTAGGTTCTCCACGTGGTAGTACCATGAAATGTACATCTGAAGCGTCGGGCCCAGACAAACACGATAGAAAGACTTATACCTTGCACCAAAGTTGTATACTAAGAATGTTCTAGTACATTAATTAACTTTTTACGTTATAATAATTTCCTTCGCGGCTATGTTCAGAGTGGCCAGGAAGTCTGGCGCGACGCATAGCTTCAGGTACCACGAAGTCAATTCGGATTTCTTTCGGTAGAGTATAGGCCAAACGATGCGGCACGTGCCGCATTTTAGGCCGTCTTCGGGCCTATTTGCGAGATAAATGCGATTCTTGGTACCGATTGCCCGAAACATCGGATGTCCAGTCAGCGTCAAAAGTATATGATCATATACAGATTCGTAAATTAAAAAATTTCATTGAGAATTATTGATTTTGTTATAAACTAACTTTCAAAATATTTTTATAGACCCCACTTAGTAGTTTGACGGAATCTTCATTAAGAAAATAAAAATAATTTCCTCAAAAACAAATTTTCAATATCTGTGAATGATCATCTACTTTTGACGCTGATGTACTTCTCACCATAGGTATGGTGTAAATAGTAATATGGATTTAAGTACCAATAATGTGCGGTGCGATAACGTTTATGTATTGACTGGACACTTATATCAACAGACCATGCTGTTGCTCTATCAAGTGTAGTTCTTCTCAGGCATTTGAAAAGCATTCAATCTTTTATAGACCTCTAGCATAGTAGGCCGTTCATTTCTCTTGAATTTGGTGCAGTGCAGTCCTATAGCGAAGAATTCGCGGCACATCGCTGGATCAGAATAAGCAGTTGCCCGGATTACTGGATCTTCCAGTGTTGCTGTTATAAAGAAATACATTTTTAATACCTTTGCTATTAGATCCATGTTCGACATTCCAAAATGCATCCCCAACAGATATATTTTGGATGATTTGGGGCTCAACACTGTGAAACTAGAAATCGCTGCTCGTAGCCAAAACTATCAACAAGAATTAACCACTTATGTTAATGCTCTAGCTGCTAGATTAATGGGTTCTGGAGGTATTGATTACACAAGACTGAGAAGGAACAGCGTTCCGAATCGTGAATCGACTCCTTAAAGCATAGTGAGAGTGGTCAATTGACAATTCCTTACTTGTGAAAGAAACTGACACACACAGGCAAAGACAAAATAGCAGCTAAATGTCCTTAATACGAAGGTTGCTGTTTTGACCGGGATATACATTGCTTCTCTACAATATACTTCATTTTCTGTTCACTGTAATTTATAGATGTGTTCAAATAAATACCTGGATCGATTCCAATTTTAGCTATGTCGTGTATATGCTGGCTAAGCAGCTGCACCTTCCGATTATGGTCTATTGCGGGCAGGGCTGTAGCCATCTCGACCATCACTACTCCATAACTATAGACGTCTACCGCCGGGGATAGACAGCGGGTGCTTAGGTATTCATATGGTAGGTAAGGCCGGGTGCCGAATACTCTGTTAACAATAATTTTATATTTGTGTTTTTAATATGGGTAATGATGAAATGTGAAACACAGAGTGCCGATTCAATTAGTTTAATAATTTGGAAGTATAAAAATGATAATGATAGGAGAAGAAAAAGCCAGAAAGCGGACTCTGGCCTCTGAGGTGGAAGCTACAGATAAAACCGGGATACGCTCTAGGACAAGGAAACCAATACCGCGATAAAATTATTATAATTCGGCCGCTGAGAGTATATAACTTATAAAAATATATAACTTAGTAACGGCAAAAATGAATTTTTTTTAATCAATTTACGAAAGGGTTAAGAGTTAATTAGAAACTGTTAAGCTACCTTTGTTGTAGTCTGTACAAGCAGTTCGACCACGGGTAATAAATAAACAAATAAATATAAATACAGCGCCATCTAGACACAAACTAAGCAGAGCTTGTCATATGGGTTCTAGAATGCAGATAAACATACTTAGATACTTTTTTTGTAAATAAATACATATTATACATAGAAACGCCCAGACCAATGCAAATATACATATTTGCAATGAGCGGGAATCGAACCCGCGACCCCTGAGTTAGCAGTCGAATGCTCTGCCGCTACGCCACAGAGCTCGTCTAAAAATTTATAATATTTTATTTCCGCAACTTTTCTACATAAACTTTAACCATGCCAAATCGTGCACTTTTTCATAAAAGCAATTTGTTTAAAAAGGGGTACAAAACTTTCCTTTACCTTGACACTTTCAAATGTGTTCTGTCTTCACCATATGGTCCTTTTCTGGCTAGGCCAAAGTCTCCGATCTTAGGCATGAGGCATTGGTCCAGTAGAATGTTAGCTGGTTTTATGTCACCGTGGATAAGAGGTGTACCAGCCATTGTGTGGAGGAATTGAAGACCTCTGAAAAGAATAAATTTATTTAAACCTTTTACACAAATAATAATATAATTCACAAAGGCTTAATGCCACAGGCATTTCTACCAGACAACCTTTGGATGATGCAGAGATAAGTTAAGTTAGGTGCTCGAAGGATTGCAGTAAGAGTTTGGTCTAGAATGGTATAAATAATAGACCAGTCAAATAACAGATCTGTTGTTATTCATATAATCTGTACACAACCCAATGCCTATTCCATCGATGAGACTTTATCTGCTTAGAAACACAATTTCCCGCAATGGGTGTGTACGTGGGATCCGCTGAAATGTAGACGTCTTCGTATTGAGCTGGTTTTCAGTGGAACACCTACTATGGGTAGCCTCGACGAGTACTTGAGTTTTCCAAAATAAAAGAGGTTTCTTCCTGTATTCTTAATTTATTCCTTCGTGAAGAAAAGAGAGCACTTTTCGCTCCGATTTCTAGCTGCCGACTGACGGCTGTTTCGCAAATCAGTTTTTATTTATGTACATTATCACTTATATACTAAATAAATCAACCTTATATACTAGTAGTGTACTCCACATAATCAATTTCGCCAGTGCAGCGACTGTCGTGCATGAGGCCCCAGGTTCGATTTCCATTCATTTAAAAGTTGTTATTTTAATATTACAAATAGACACTTCAATTTGATTTATTTGTATAGATGTATAGATTACCGTGCTACTCCATGCGCAATGTTATAACGCTGGGACCACGTGAGCGGCGGGTGATGTGTCTTGCCCCTAAGCCTCTGTTCCACAGACCCGCCCGCCATTAGCTGATACACTAGGCACGCTTCTGGACCTAGAAAGGACAGTTTAATATTATAAACAACTATCTATAATGAACTTTTTTAGACCATGCGATGGAAATTTTGTACAATATGATGTCGAGGCTCACTTGGATGATAGAGATCACTTAGGGTCTGGGATCCGATTAAAATACGCCACGTTTTGAAAACACATGATTGCAATACGATTAAAGAATGTCGGTTACTAACACTCTTTATTGCAAAAGAAAGACCGTAAAAAACTGGTATTCAGTGTATTCTGTCAAAATAAAACTAACGTTTTCGTAAGGTTATAAAACCTATGCCAAAAATCACTTACGGTTTGAATGTTTATAACTAGATTTTAAAACATATATTTTTGAAAGTTTTGAAATCGCAAGTTTTAGAAACGTAAATTTGACTGAATCGGGCCCCTGTTCCGGAAACTCGCTTTCCAGCCTTCCAATGCTGCACAATCTGTGTCCACGTTTCGGCACCGTAAGTCATAATAAGTAAGGCGTACGGCTCGAAGAGCTTCATTATCAAACATTGTGGTAAGGATGATGAGTAAACCCTACGAAATTTGCCAATGTTTTTTATATTTTAGAAGATAGATAACATCCTCTCGGCAGAACAACAGTAGGAGTAATTCTACAATTTGACCGTTTTGAATTCCTTATATACAATCGATGATTAAATAAATGAGTGACCCTGAAAACACCCAGTAATGACACTCGGAAGGTCCCAGGGAAAAGGTTAAACTGTCTTGGAACTAGCATCGAAATCAATCAGAAGCACTTAAATTGGAGGAGTGAGAAATAGAAAATGGCTGGTACGCAAAGCAATAGATAAGAATCTGTGAAAATTCAGATTCAGATTCTCATACCTCCCAAACAATACCCGTAGAGCGGTAAAATATTATCATGCCGATATTGATTGAGGCACATCTCCGAGATAAGCTCCTTATTCCGTCCATCGTTTTCCCTCTGCAGGCGCTTGACAGCAACAGGGAGGTGTTTCCATTCACCTGTGAAGTAGATAGAACATGTTAATCATACCTGAATAAACGTCGATGCACAAATAAATTTAAAAAAACAAACACGCATTTATCCTGTTGGGGTAGCCCTCGCATTACAAAGCCTCGTATAGTTTTTAGGGTTCCGTTGCCAAATGGCGAAAAACGGAACCCTTATAGATTCGTCATGTCTGTCTGTCTGCCCGTCCGTATGTCACAGCCACTTTTTTCCGAAACTATAAGACCTATGCTGTTGAAACTTGGTAAGTAGATGTATTCTGTGAACCGCACTAAGATTTTCACACAAAAATAGTAAAAAAAACATAAATATTGGGGTTTCCCCATACTTAGAACTGAAACTCGATTTTTTTTTTCATCGAACCCATACGTGTGTGGTATCTATGGATAGGTCTTCAAAAATGATATTGAAGTTTCTAATTTAATTTTTTTCTAAACTGAATAGTTTGCGCGAGAGACACTTCCAAAGTTGTAAAATGTGTGTCCCCCACCCCCCTGTACCTTCTAAAATAAGAGAATGGTAAAACTAAAAAAAATATATGATGGACATTACCATGTAAACTTCCAACGAAAATTGGTTTGAACGAGATCTAGTAACTAGTTTTATTTTAATACGTCATAAATCGTAAACCGCAATTTTCCTTTCATTCAATCAACTTAAATATTTTAAAAAATATTTGCTGCTACGGAACCCTTCATGGGCGGGTCCAACTCGCACTTGGCCGCTTTTTCAATGTTGTATCTCTACATACTTTTTCCCCAAGGAGTTTTGCCAACATTACTGGTTGTAGGTAAATATTCATTATCATTTTACGTTAATTTCGGTTGAATCTGAAATCTACGAGCCAGGACCCGCATGCTTTAATTCTGCTTATTCCACTTAAATCACTCAGGTATATTAAGTATCCCCAACCGGTGGACTTAAATCACCCGGCTTTTAAAATCATGGGTGAATAAAGTCGACCGTAAGAAACTAATATTTTGAGTATACTTTAATCACCTTTGATATGAATATAATCGATGTAAAACGGGAAAAGTGGGTTAGGTTAGGTTAGAACTGTGACCCCAACAGAGCGCGAGCCGAGCGAGCGAAGCGAGCGTGACGCGGCAGCGCAGTCGAAGTGCCGGAACCACTAGTCGCAAGAAGTGCTATCTATGAAGAGAGATCTCTGTGTACAGTGCAGTCAGTCTTAAGGTGATTAAAGTTTACTCAAAATATTAGTTTCTTACGGTCGACTTTATTCACCTATGATTTTAAAAGCCGGGTGATTTAAATCCACCGGTTGGGGATACTTAATTCACCTAGGTGATTTACATAGGTGATTTAAGTGGAATAATTCTTTAATTCGGCTAATTTGGTCAGTGATAAATACATTGAATACCGACTGCCGAGTAGACCTCCTAACCTCGAAAGGACACCTTCATTAGAGCCTCAGCCGTCGGTCCACAGGTGCACCATCTATCAGGTGAAGTTGGCTTGGACGCCAAAGACTTTGGTGGAGCGCCCCTTTCACATTCTAAATGTGTTTGTTGTAGTATTTGCTATACTGAATAACTTGTGTGATCCCATTCTCGTCGCCAATGATATAGTTCGATTAAAATAAACCATCAATTCATCTATACTAATAAAAAAAATCCGTTCCCGCAGGGGGAACGCACAGGTAGATTTCGTGAAGCAATTAATATTATTTTATATAGAGAACTACGGACGGATATTTTTTTTCTCGAAAACGGTAGCTTTTAGCGAAAAACTTTTCAGACATTTATTTTAGACTTAAAAATGGCCTATCCATTAAAAATATTTCCGACCGCAAGAATGTTCACCGGTTAGAAGTTATGATTTTTTTCCCGAAAAATTTTGGTTCCCTCCACTTATAGTTAAAGTTTTAATCTTATAAGTTTATAACTAAAAGTTGTTGGTATTCATGTATACTATGGGATAAAATTAGAACAGTTCGAATATCTTTCATGGAACGTGAAATTTTGAGGAAAAACTGATTTCACAAAAAGTGAGGCCCTACCGTCCCCTTAGGCCGGATTCTACCCGTTCACGAACTTAAACTAAGTTTACACCCAAGCAATTTTTGACCGCAGTTTGAAAGCGATCGGGGCAAAAATGCGACCGTGAGAGTGCCGCAAATTTTGGGAAGTGGAACCATACATACATATATACATACATATATAATATAATATATATATAAACTTTTTGACCAGTGGTCATTTCGGACTCAGGGGGTCATAACTAGACCTCCTATGAAGATTTTTTTTTTAAATTCGACAGTAGTCAAGAAACCAATAGGTAGATCGATTTCATCGAAATCTTCCTAAAAATTGAAGTCTCTGTTTGTAATATTAATGAACTACAGATTTTTAATGATTGCATGTGAATGTATTCACGATACATATAACAAAAAAATAGAATTCTTAAATTTTTTCTCTGTGTCTGTCTGTTTGAAAGAGGTAATGTTTGGAAAGGCTGGGCCGATTTTGACGAGACTTTCTCTGGCAGATAGGTAATGTTACAAGGCGTAACACAGGCTACTTTAGTTTTAGAAAAATAAGTAGAGATCCGCGCAAAAAAAAATCACACCCACAAAATTGTGAATAAAATGAGATTTACCTACTCTGGAACGGTTGGGCCGATTTTGACGGGATTTTCTCTGGCAGATAGGTAATTGAGCTGAGAGTGGAACGAAGTCGAGCAAAAGGTCCTTTCACTCCACTCGATGTATTTCGTTTGTGTCCCTCTAGCGCCTAGACCCTTCGAACGATTTTAATGATTTTTAGCATAATCATAGATGATACTGATGTGACGCACATAGGCTATACAAATTTAAATTATGAAGAACCACGGAGGAATAATCACCGAACAAAAAATTTAGTAAAATCTAAGTTTTGGCGCCAAAACGTAGCCTATAACCATTAATACCGAGTAAAAAAAGAAATCTGAAAATCGGACAGGACACAGACACGGAGGAATAATCACCGAACAAAAATTCTAAAGCTGGTTTATCAAAAACTACAATTTGCAAAACCTGAATTTTGGCGCCAAAATGTGGTCTATGGTCATACGTACGGATCAGAAAAAGAAAACTCTGAATCGGATGTACCATTAATGTTAAGGACCGTGGTTCGTAACAGACTATGACCTGATAAGGTTCCAAATAGACTGCCACTACTTCGCGGTCGCCTTCAGTGGACTGTATTTGATGGATGTTGAGTCGAAGAATGGATGGGTGGACTTCATTGACGTCAGTGAGGCATCGGATGTACTTGGCCCAGCACTACTCTTGATCTACTACTTCCTGTTGAGCTTCCTTGTTCCTTGAGAGACTCTTGTTGTCTACTTGTTGCCCAATGTCCAATAATTTCCTACCAAATGGTCCCTGCTTTTATAGTCTTTTGTAGTGCTGGCCCGCGATCCAAATTACCTCACCTCCGCATTTCCATTTATTTATAAAACTTATGTTTTACATATTAATTACATAGCATATATGTACATAGGTAGAGATAAGACTTGCACGACGATAGGTACTTACATCTGTACCGTGCGACGTCGGGTTACTGAATGACGGGCGGATTGACCCCTCAGGCTTATATATGGGCCTTGCCTCCCGCGAGCTACTATATAATAAAATGGCACCAGCCGGGGGAGCGCATATTCGCTTCTTACGGTGTGGGAGGCAGTCGCGGGGTGTAATTAAACTTATATACTAATATACAAAGTCGTATTTCCTATTTATACGAAGTTATGTTAGATTCTGAGTAATGCATTTACGTAATTATATTTCCAATTATGCTTTTCGGGGAATGTACTTTCTTTATTAAATTTGGCTCTAACATACTTAATTACTCAGAAAACTAACTCCTAACAGTAGTAAGCTATTTATCTTAGCTTAATATCAAAGTTATTACATAATTACGTTTTAATTTACGTAAACCTAACATTTTCATAATTTATTCATTATATTCACGCTTACTTAATCTACGTGTCACTGGCACATGTGTCTATAGTCTATTTGTGTCGTGCACAATTAAGGAATAATCACAGAAAAAAAGAGGCGGTTAGGTCAGGTTAGGCTGTTACGATATTCTATGCTCCTTTCCAAATCACTCAGACATGGGCACTCTCAGCTCAACATTGCACCCCGGGTAAGCCCTCGAAAGGATAACCCCAGGCTTACCGGCGGACCTTGGCCGCCACCGCGGCCTTGCCTTGCGGACCTAGTATTTTAATACGCAACATAGGCTACTTTTATTTTAGAAAAAAAGGGTTATAAGTATACATTTATTTGTTGGCCGGTACAAGAACGCGTGCGCACAAATTGACATTGGAGACGAAAAAGAGAGAGAGGGAAAAAGTGTGTAAGTTGTCTAGAGTTACGACAGGAGCCAAACATATAGAACTAGCTGATGCCCCGCGGCTCCGCCCGCGCGTAGGTCGGTTATCGTTTTTTGATCATATCTCCGGTTCTACTTAACCAATTGCAATCAAACAATCGGCAGGTTTCAAGTCTGACCAAGACATTTCTAACAGAATCATCAAAATCCGTTCAGTAGTTTTTACGCCCATCGCGAACATGAATTCCAAAAAAAAAATTGTTGCTTCCAGGATCATTCATTTAATATAACCCAAGTATTTTTTTTTATATCTCCAATGTATAGACACAACTAATTTACAATTTTATAATAGTACTAGCTGTGCCCGCGACTTCGTCCGCGTGGATTAAGATTTTTATGGTTTTAGTTTTTTTTTGCGGGAACCCTAATTTTTTTTCTAAAATTAAAGTAGCCTATGTTACTCCTTGTTATATTACCTATCTGCCAGTGAAAGTCCCATCAAAATCGGTCCAGCCATTTCAGAGATTAGCCGGAATTTTATATTTAGGACACGTCAATTTGACTTCACCTCGCCTGATGGTAAGCTGAAGGTAAAGTCTTAGGAAAGAGGGTCACCATTACATACACGTATCATGTTAACAATGGTGGCACTCAGCTTGACGGCCTCATCAGAAGAGGATTGTCGTCGCAGCACCGCGTGACACCCACCGGTCCCACCAGTGCTGCGACCACAATCCCCCTGCCCGGCTATGCACTTGCTGACCCTTGAACGCAATCAAACCGAAATTTGATTACTATGGAGAGTTTTTCGCAATCGTGCACGGTGGTACCTACCCGGCCGAATTTTGTGACAAATTTGTGTCATCAAATTTCTACCACCAGTGAATATAATATTTATAATATTTTGGTGTATGTACCGTATATATATTCATATACATGTAGTAAAGCTTGCGTTATGAATGTTAGAATGTGGATAAACATACTTAGATACATTTTCTTTTTTAAATAAATACATATTATACATAAAACACCCAGACCAATGTAAATAAACATATTCGTGCAAACAAATATTTGCACTGAGCGGGAATCGAAACTGCGCCCTCCGACTCAGTCGAACGCAGTACCACTACGCCACGGAGGTCGTCATAAATATCCGAATACTGGTATCACAGTGTACATAAGCTGTAGTATTTTGTGGTTATGGCCGGCCCTTTCTTACCTTTGAACACTTGTCCAAACCCGCCCCTGCCGAGCAAGTTGTTATTACTCCAGTTGTTAGTGGCTTCTTTTAGTTCCTCATAACTCATCCGCGGTATAGCTGACACTTTCTTCATGATTTCGTCGTCATCATTGTTGACTCGGCTTCCTGTGGACGAATCCTGTGAAAAATGTTTTATTTCATTTTTAAGAGAAGATAGCTAATAATATGAGTCGTACAACGGTACGTTCGTTGACCCTTGTATCTAAGCAAACGGTCAAAGACCTGTCCTAATGGTAATAAAAACCTAGAAGTGTTTACACCAGCACCATTTTGAGAAATTATCTAAATTTAAAGCGTCTAGTAAAACTTAGGGCATGTGAAAAGGATCTCACAATGAGGAATGGTTTTTTTAATACCATTTTGGTGTTTCGTATAGAACGACATATAATAACTACATATTGGAATATTCAGTAACGCCTAAGCCTACGCTATGAATGAGGCCCCATTAAGACCTTCGGTGTCAAGCCAACCTCACCTGCGAGCTGATACACCTACTGATTGACAGACGAGGCTCTGGCAAAGGCTTTTCTTTCGGAGTTGAAAGGTCAAACGGCAGTCACTCCCATAAAAGCTGCATAAGTCAAACCACAAGCAAGAGAAGGAGTAAGCTGACCGTAGTGAAAGGGAAACCTTTTGATTTGATTGTTGATGATGATTAAGATGATGTTTAGAAGCTTTCAGACTGGCATGTACGCAGATGTTTCTGATAACCAAAGCCAACACAGAGGTCAGATTCATACCTCGCGCGAAGAAGAAATAAAGCCGCTTACAGGCAACCGCGTCAACACTACTTGATTGTTATTTCTCGCAGTGAGCTGATTCAATACTCCCTGGGAAAGGGGCGTAGGGATAGGTTGTCAATATGAGTGACCCCTCAAGTAGGTAACACAAACTTGTGTAAGCATTGGAACGGTAACTTCTTAATTTTTTTTTTTTTTATCGTGCGGATATCCCTTCGGATACCACCGGCCAGTGGGGGCGGTTATGTCGGGCTTGCACCGACTAAAACCGCACGCCGTCTCGGGTCTTCAGACGCCGGGGTGTAAGGTTACCCATAGAGCATATCCCTCGCACCCCGGCTGACCCTGGGCCATCTCACCACTAACAGCATCGCTCATCCTGTCTCCTCTGAAAGCAGAGGAGTACGGAGAGCGATGTGTTCCCGCCACGTTGGGTATTGGCCGACGATCAATGCCAACCCTATGAAGGGGTGAAGGGGAAGCCATTGACCGCCGCCCAGGGTGTACCGGCCGCTCTGATTCCGTTCCCCCCGGACTGCAGCGGGATCGGAATCGGAGCGACACTCGAGGAGGTTACCCAACACACACCCCCGGGCTGTAGTACCTATAACAATATGTAATAGGTTCGTTGAACTCTTCGACATACGAGTTTGTGTCGCGCGGCTCCAATCGCGTAAAATATTGATTCCGTTTTCACGACCCACAGGAACCTATTCCCAAGATAACAGAGGCCTATGGTATTCACGGCCTCTGTGGCGTAGCGGTAGTACCACAGAAATATGTGGGTAGTACATTCGACTGCTACGACGGTGGGTGCGGGTTAGAGTCCCGCTCAGTCCAATATTTGTATGCATGAATATGTCTATTTGCATTGGTTTGGGTGTTTTTTATGTATAATATGTTTGTATTTAAGAAAAAATATAAGTATGTTTATCCGCATTCTGGAACCCATAGCACAAGCTTAGTTAAACTATGCTTACTTTGGGTCTAGAAAGCGCTGTGTAGAATTTCGTAGAATATTTATTTTATTTATTTATTTATGTGCCATTCTAGACTATACTTTATCTCTGTGTCAATTTTCACCCAGATATTTGAAGCATCATTCATGTTCACAAACTTTCACACTTATAATATTAGTGGAACTTATACAATTCCATTGCTATATGTGAATCTTGGTATGCAGAAAGAAACCGCGGATGAGACACGACAAAGCATAATATAAAAATACCTTTGTGTTGATATGACGTTGAATGATTGCAGAGAAAGTAGTCAAGCAACATTGGGTAAAGCTTCGATATTTGTAAACAAATGTGCTGGTGCTGATATACCTTCTTTTTTTTCGTGCGGAAATCCCTTCGGATACCCCCCCCCCCCCTCGCCGGCCAGCGGGGCGGTTATGTCTTGAACCGACTACAACAGCACGCCGTCTCGGGTCTACAAACGTCGGGGTGTAAGGTTGCCCATAGAGCATATCCCTCGCACCCCGACTGACCCTGGGCCATCTCCGGTTTCGGGATGGCCCCCTCGGGAATGGGAACCACGGTGTCCCCGTCTTGCCCCGGTTTGGGGGAGGGGCGCTAGTCGCCCCACCCGTCCCGGCCTGCTTCTGCTGGGGTGACAGGCGGCCTCACATGCCACCCCCTGTGCTGATATACCTTTTTTTTTTTTTATCGTGCCGAAATCCCTTCGGATACCCCCCAGCCGGCCAGCGGGGGTGGTTATGTCGGGCTTGAACCGACTAAAACAGCACGCCGTCTCGGGTCTACAGACGTCGGGGTGTAAGGTTGCCCATAGAGCATATCCCTCGCACCCCGACTGACCCTGGGCCATCTCCGGTTTCGAGATGGCCCCCTCGGGTATGGGAACCACGGTGTCCCCGTCTTGCTCCGGTTTGGGGGAGGGGCGCTAGTCGCCCGACCGTCCCGGCCTGCTTCTGCTGGGGTGACAGGCGGCCTCACCTGCCACCCCCTGTGCTGATATACCTATATGAAAACTCATACGGCAAATGCCAAAGCTGTTGTAATTAATTCGTAAATGTACCTTACGCCTTAACTGGCATTATACAGGGTGGTGGAGAGGGCTTCTGCAAAATAATCAGGGATGGAAAAGAAACTTTAAAAAAACATAAATATCTCCCTAATTGTTTTTTGGTAATATCTCCGGTTCTACTTAACCAATTGAAATCAAACATACGGCAGATTTTAAAAGTCTGACGAAGATCTTTCTAATCGAAAAACCGCATCAAAATCCGTTCAATACTTTTTGCGTCCAACGAGAACAAACAAACAGACAAGAATTCCATAAAAATATTTTAGCGTCATCAATCGTTCATTGAATATAGTTTTTTTTTTAATATCTCTAATGTACAGATACAACTAATTTGCAATTTTATTATAGTATAGATGGAAAAAAAATCCGTTCCCTCAGGGGGAACGCACAGGTAGATTTCGTGAAGCAATTAATATTATTTTTTAACATGTTTAATTATTTTTTCTCGAAAACGGTAACTTTTAGCGCAAAACTTTTTAGACATTTATTTTAGACTTAAAAATGGCCTATCGATTAAAAATGTTTTCGACAGCAAGAATGTTCACCGGTTAGAAGTTATGATTTTTTTCCCGAAAAATTTCGTTTTTCCCCCCTCCACTTTTAGTTAAAGTTTTAATCTTATAGGTTGGTATTCATGTATACTATGGGAAAAAATTAGAACGGTTCGAATATCTTTCATGGAACGTGAAATTTTGAGGAAAAACTCATTTCACAAAAAGTGAGGCCCTACCGTCTCCTTAGGCCGGATTCCACCCGTTCACGAACTTAAACTAAGTTTACACCCAAGCAATTTTTGAAAGCGATCGGGGCAAAAATGCGACCGTGAGAGTGCCGCAAATTTTGGGAAGTGGAACCATATATATATATATAATATATATATATATATGTATAATATATATTTATATATATAAACTTTTTGACCAGTGGTCATTTCGGACTCAGGGGGTCATAACTAGACCTCCTATGAAGAATTTTTTTTTAAATTCGACAGTAGTCAAGAAACCAATAGGTAGATCGATTTCATCGAAATCTACCTAAAAGATGACGCACACTAACCAGTAATAAAGATAACTGCCAAGTACTTTAAATGAAGTCCAGCAGGTAATTCTCCTACGTTACTGTATTCCAAAAGTTCTAAATAAGAACTTGTGGAATACAGTATATCAAATTCGACTGAAATTGTGAACAGTAATCCGTCATTAATGGTTTTGCGGTCAGGACAGTTGCGTAATTTCGTATAAATAAATGGTATTAAGGACACGCGTCATAAGGCGTCGTCTTCGTATTAGGTATATTTCCTGGTTATTAATAAGCTATCGCTACTAAACCAGTTCTGCACATCAGATTGAAACAGTTCAAATGCAATTTAGCTAAAAGCCTCGTTCGTGTTGAGTCAAGAGAGGTGGTTGATCAAGTGTATTCCATGTATACATATTTTAATCGGTGTATATAATGAAGTTTATGTACTTATTTCTATTCTATTTTCTTCTAAGAATATGTCTACAAAGAGCAAATTAAAGTATCTGTACTCTAATAAAATTGTAAATTAGTTGTTACGTTGAAGATATTTAAAAAATTAACTTGGGTAATATTAAATGAACGATTCTGAACACAAAAATATGTTATGTTCTATCGCGATAGAATCCATTACAAAGTCTTCTTTCAATGTGTGATATTCGCGTAAATTTCCGACAATATCATGTAGAACAGAACGGACTGCAAAACAGCAAAAAAAAATATTTTAGAATTCTTGTCTGTTTTGATGGATGCAAAAACGACTGAACGGATTTTGATATGGTTTTTTTTCTAGTCGGTCAGACTAAAAATCAGCCATAATATGTTGCATTTGGTTAAGTAGAACCGGAGGTAAGACAAAAAAAACGATAACCAACCTACCCATAAAGCATATCCCTTGCACCCCGACTGACCCTGGGCCATCTCCGGGTTCGAGATGACCCCCACGGGGCACTGGGTAGTACCTACATCAAGGCCATTTTCACTTTGAAAAACGTTAAAAATGTACTTTCTTCTAGTTTTCTATATCATACAGCTATAATCCCTATTATTCATTAAATATAGATATATTATAAACTAGCTGTTACCCGCGACTCCGCCTGTGTGGATGCCGGTTTTCGCAACCAAATATAGCCTAAGTATGTCCTTTACCAAGCTCTAGTCTATCTTTGTACTCTATACTGGCTGTCTGTCAATCAGACAGACAGCCAGAGTTACTTTCGCATTTATAATATTATAGTGGCCCGCGACCCGGCTTCGCCTGGGAAAAAAATCGTAAAAAATCTAATAACCGGATTGCACGGCCACCTACCGGGTCCAATAGTAAATATAAACAAAGATAAGGTTTGATTGCATTTTACTTCAAAACTTAAGCACTTTCCACATAACGGGCTTCCATACAAGCGCTTATCCCTCGCTCCCTTAGAAATGTAATTTTGAAAATTGCCGATACAAGTGTACGTTTATTTCTAACCAAAAGGAGCTATATGAAATATCGTACTTCTTACTTCGAAAATTACTTACGAGACTTTCCATGCAACAGTTCATCGCCTATTTTACCCCCTTAGTAGTAGAATTTTCAAAAATGCTGATATTCATACACATTTGCTTCTGGTTAGAAGCAAGTGTGTATGAATATCAGCTATATGAATTTTTTTAGTTCTTATTTTGAAAATGACGAACTTTCCATACAATCTTTCTTCACCTCTTGTATCCTCTTATTAGTAAAATTCTGGAAAACACTGATACACGTATTCATTTATTTCTGCAAATATGTACGTGTACGAAATTTCATGCTTTTATCTTTAAAAGTGACGAACTTCCCATATAAACATTCAACCCCTATTTCATCCTCTTAGGGGTAAGAATTTAAAATAAGCTGATATGCGTGTTCATTTAAAATCTAACCAAATGCAGTTGTATGAAATTTCAAAATGACGAACTTCTATACAAACGTTCATCCCTTATTATAGCCATCTTAGGAGTGAAATTCCGAAATCTCCTTTCGTAGTGGATGCCTACAACATAAAAAGCTACTACTGCCAAAATTTCAAGTTTGTAGGGTTTGTAGGCCTAGCAGTTAGGCTCTGCGATAATGAATCAGTCAGTCAGTTGAGACAAGAAATTATTATAGTATATATATAGATTAGTATGGATGAATATGTAAATCTTTACGAAACAATACAGACCGATTATCCAAAGAAACCAGTTTTGAAAACCAGAAAGCTGTGTGGGAACACCCCATACACTTTGACGCCATAACCGGTTGAATCCGGTATATAATAAAATCCTACTAATATAATAAACGCGAAAGTTTGTGAGTATATATGTATCTTCGTTGGTCTTTTACGCAAAAACGGCTGAACGGGCTGAACGGATCTGGCTGACATTTGGCACAGGGATAGATTATAGTCCGGAATAACACATAGGCTACTTTTTATCCCGGGAATAGGTTCCCATGGGTTGCGGGAACGGGATCTGAATTCTACGCGGGCGGAGCCGCGGGCAACACCGGTTTAATTACGTCATCATTGTAAAGGATGACCAATGAGAGATTATGACACCTTTCATTAGCATTTTGAAGTAGGTTTAATCTAATCATTGGGTTTAACTATGGGTATAAATTACTAGCAGCCCGTCCTGAATTCGCATGGGAAAATTTCGTATTCCACGGGTAATGTTATCAGGTTTTTCTGGGGTAATTCTTAGTAGTGGAAGACTGCTCGAAAGTTTAAAAAAGGCTGACGCTTATCCAGGGCCGAAAAAATTACCAGTAGGCGAAGTGATAATGCAAAAGTTTTTTAAAATTTAAAAAACTGATGACATAGTTAAGAACACTCCCGACTAATTCACCATTCGAACAACAAAATAATAAAATCAAAATCTGCTCACCCGTTCGGGAGCTACGATACCACAGACAGACACGTCAAACTTATAACAGCCCTTCGTCTTTACGTCGGGGGTTAAAAATAGATAATTAAGGAAGCCGGCAGGAATTGTGTTATTCGTGTGTGTCTAATGTGTGAACATCCAGTACGGGACTTGAACCCGCGACCAATACATTACAGGACAGCGGCGCCCCAAGCCGTAATGTTTCGGAGAATTACTAATATTTAGGAAGTGTCCTGGTAGCTAGCTCAATTGGTCCGAGTATTCCCCCTGTAATGGACTAGTCGCGTGTTCATGTCCCGTCCTGGAATGTTCCGGGTTAAATCTATAGGTAAAGTTAGCATACAAATGACTTCAAATTTCATTAGGTACGTTTTCTACGTAAACTTTGAAGTAAGGATATTCACTTCAAAGAATCTAAAGTAGCATGCAGTCTTAGCATAAGGTAATTCATTGCAAAATATGCGTCAACTCTTAGCACATGGTACCACAATAATGAATCATTTGTATACATTTACATAAATACCTATAGATACCTTGGATTCAATTCAATATAATCATTTCTATTTCTACGTCACTTACCTTGCTTATATCTGAACTTGTTTCACATGGACTAGGCGAAGTGCCATTGTGTACACTCGAAGTTGGTTGCTGTACACCCTAAAAATACATAATTCATTATAATTTACGACAACCGATAGTTTTTTTCAACTTTATTGCCCTAAGACGTCAACATCTTAGCGTTGCTTCTGGTCGCATCTGAAGCTTTTGGGCAAGGGTTCCGCTTTCCGACTCTGCCTCCTCAGCTTCGCTCGATCTTCAGCATCCTTGCCAGTGAAGCAACACGTGTGTTGGTTAAGAATTCCACGTCCTTATGGTGCGGCAAAGCCAAGAGGTGTGAATCAATTTAGTTTCGAGATAACATTGTTTGCACCGTAAGAGAGTAGGAACCTTAGTCAGGTTGATCTATGTGTATGGGAAATGAGAGAATGGGTCGCATTGAAAGAGCTCATCATTATATTTTACCGCCTCTATCATGGCAAGTAGACGCGGTAAAATATTGGCTAAAAAGCAAGGTCTCTACGCAACTGTAAAGGATCAAGGGTGATATAGACGCCAAGACTCCCAATGATTTGGATCGCACGGATATCGAGAGCGTCTGAGGCACTGCGCAGACGATGGCGCAGGGCAGGCAAAAAGCCCACGGTGCGCTCTTATTAGTACTAAAATAAGGTTACACTTTATCCGTTAAATAGCTCATGTCACCTGGCAAACTGTAACCTAATAAGAGTAATAAGAAGAGCGCGCTGCGGGCATCGTGTCCGCCCCGCAGTGTCGTAATATGCGCAGCGCCTAATAAGTACTATGCAAAGCTATACCAGACTATCCGTTAAATAGCTCATGTCACCTGGCAAACTGTAACCTAATAAGAGTAATAAGAAGAGCGTGCTGCGGGCATCTTGTCCGCCCCGCAGTGTCGTATGCGCAGCGCCTAATAAGTACTATGCAAAGCTACACCAGACTATCCGTTAAATAGCTCATGTCACCTGGCAAACTGTAACCTAATAAGAGTAATAAGAAGAGCGCGCTGCGGGCATCTTGTCCGCCCCGCAGTGTCGTAATATGCGCAGCGCCTAATAAGTACTATGCAACGCTATACCAGACACACACAACAGTAGGTACATGTGTATTCAATATATATACATATATCACGACTTTTATACTCGTAGATAGAGCGAGGGACAATACACGCTACTGACGTCACACTTATTATACTTATTTTAAACTCTGCACATGACTTATTGTACGCGAAACAGTTTTCAAGTTGATTATCATCTTGTTTAGTGAGTAACAAGCTATTAGCTTCACTGTACCTTTTTTAATTCTTTTTAGGGTTCCGTAGCCAAATGGCAAAAAACGGAGCTCTTATAGATTCGTCATGTCTGTTTGTCTGCCCGTTCGTATGTCACAGCCACTTTTTCCGAAACTATAAGAACTATGTTGTTGAAACTTGGTAAGTACCTGTATTCTGTGAACCGCATTAAGATTTTCACACAAAAATATAAAAAAAACAGTAAATTTTGGGGGTTCCCCATACTTAGAACTGAAACTCAAATTTTTTTTTTCATCAAACCCATACATGTCGAATATCGATCTATGGATAGGTCTTCAAAAATGATATTGAACTACGAGAACTTTTATATTATGTTACTTGCTGCTACGGAACCCTTTATGGGCGAGTCCGACTCGTACTTGGCCGGTTTTATTTTAAAGAACATTAGTAACCGAAATTACTAATATTCCAACTAACCCCTTCAGCTAAGCTTAATTGCTTGTGTTAGGAGTGGGTTTCCGCGGACTACCGCGTAAACCCACTATAGCATCACACTACGCCACTTAGGAACCGAGCAATAAGAAAAAGACGTGACGGGCGGGCAACGCGGTGGAAGAGTACCGAGTACGGCAGGTGAAACCGTGAGGCACACATCACGTTAGTCATATATAAAGTAGATTTTACCAAAATTAATCATAAGGCACAGCAACAGAATAGGTGAGGTAATAAAACGTTTTCGAAGGATTTTATTGCGATATCACTAAGAGAGAGTTGCGTTCAATTGGCTTTTAGCCAAAACTAAATTACAAAATGTGATTATCCTTATGAGCTACTTTCAATAATGATAAAAAAAAAATCCCACATTCAATATGCCATGCAATAAAAGCTTCTACCACAGAGGGCATAGTTACAATTCAGCATGTTGTAGGGGCCCAAACCAACCTCAGACGGCAGCCATTCTCACAATGTATTATTATCATTGACTTACTTCAAACACGCAGACATTGGGTTCCGAGGTGAAACCCTCGAATGTAAACGGATTCAATAATAAGGTGATAATGGTAGCTACGTTATAATTCAGTAAAGTACAGTTAACTTCATAAATTTTACTATGTTATACACAGCTGATGATATGCCTCTCCTAATACAAAGTGCTTCCTGAGCTTAAAGTATTAACTCTGTACAGTGGCTCACTGTCACTATGACCACATTTTTAGGTTCTATATAAAGTTTTCTATTATACATATTCTCTGTAGCTGTGATGGCTACGTAATTTTTGTCGAGAATTTGAATTAAAATATCATCATCACAGTATTAGTTCAAATTCAAAGCGTGTACTTTGTAGCCAGGGGTCTGTTCGCCTGATTTGGCTTATCTTGGCATTTGCTGGAGCGACTACTGCCTGACCTTCAAATCCAGAACGGAAAGCATATGCTACAGCCCTGAAGATCTTGCTGGGATAAACCTCACAATTTGAATTTAGGTAACATACCTTTTCTATTAACATAACAGGCAAGGGTATTGAGCTAAAGTTGCCATCTGTTTTCTGTGATAATTTATCTGAAACAAGAAGGCAATATTAACAAAATAACAAAGTATTATACTACCTATAATTTAATTTTTAAATCAATGATGTATAAGAAATAATGTATTTGTTGTTAACAGCAAAAGTATAAGCTAGGTACATTTATGGCTAGGGTATTTACATTATGCATATAATACGATTGCAGGAAATATAAATGATTTGTTGGAGCGCTTTTTTATGTTTTTAATATCATTTTTACTATGAACTGGATCAATAGCTGTTGGCAGTTTCCTTTAATTAGTCTGTGTAATATGGATAATAATGTAACTACCTTGTATAACTGCAGTGTTACATGCTGCCTTGGCACTGCTAGAATTCCTATGTTTATTTAAAAGCTTATGGAAATCCTTGTTCACTGCAGGGGCTAGGCAGTTCAGTGCTGGTATATGTTTCATTCTATATAATAAAATAAAAAGTTCTTCTACTCTGTGGTTCAGCTGGCCCCAACGTGTAAATAATTGGTTTGTCGGCGACATCCCCAGTCGGCGAGATGTTTGTTCAATGTCCTAAAAAATTTTTTTATTATTATTTCCGAAGTGGATTAGTGGCTCAGTGAGTATTATATATTTCAGAAGAGGATTAGTGGAGCAGTATAATGATATATTTGAGAAGCATTACATGCCGTTTAAAATAAGAATTTGTAAACTGTAGATTTGAACGATTGATAAACATCAACGTAAACATTAAACGTTTTTATAGACAAGTTTAATTACATCTTTACTGACATAAATCTTTGTAAATAATCTGGGAATTCCAAGAGAACTTATATCACATATAGATATTTAACGTTCAGGAAAACCCCAAACTTTGCACAACATAAAATTACGGTTGATATACGTACATTAACGTCGAAAGCTGAATATTTCATGTGATTGCCTGCTAATTCCTTCCAATAGTCTTCTATATCCAGTAGTCTACATAACTCTTTGTTAATTTCAAATGGCAATTCGTAAATGTACATTTTTCTAACTTAAATTACGAATTTTCTAAAACTTCAACTATTCATACACCCAATAAGAGCATTCACTTGTTGACTGACTAATATATTGTATGTATCATCTATGTCACTCACACTGACAGTTTCTTTCGTTGACGTAATGGAAAATGTCATTCTGACAGCTGACAGTATGGTATTCGTTCAAAACCATGAAACTAAAGTATCTTGGTAAGTACATTGAAGATATAAAAAAAAAACTTGGCTGATGTTGTTTCTGTTGAACGATTCTGAAACATTTTCTTTAAAAATTATTTTCTGATATTCTGTTTCTTCGCGATGGACGCAAAAACTACAGCACAGATTTTGATGCGGTTTTTTCTATTAATAAGGTCTTGGTCAGACTTGAAATCTGCCGTATGTTTGATTGCAATTAGTTAAGTAGAACCGGACATATGACCAAAAAACGATAACTGACCTTAGCGCGGGCGGAGCCGCAGGCATCAGCTAGTGTTAAATAAAAACACTTATAGAAATACCTATATTTGTTTAGTCTAGTCAAGACGTAACGTACCAAATTATAGTGCATACATGTTTCTATGATTGCTACATGTTTTTTTAAATTAGAGTTAGTTCATTCAATCATAATAAAAAAGTATCCCTAAGTTTGGTGATGGAAGTCGACGGTGGAGGCCTATATTCAGCAGTGGACTTCCTACGGCTGATATGATGAAGTTTGGTGATGGTACCTAAGTATGTACCCACCTACTAGTCACGGATAGTGTCTCTTTAAGATTATGGAAAAAATTGGACTGTAGTGGCCTACATGACCTGTAGGCCACTACACTGACACACTACGCACGAGAAATATAATCAAAGATCTCCTGCATATTCAGCAACAAGTACACAGCGCAACACTGTCTAGGGATGGTCCTACCTACCTAATGCAGAGGCGCCCTGGGTTTCTCTATGACAGTTCAAGTCATCAACAGCTACAAATGCACGACCTCAGGAGATAAAATAGCAATTTCCAAATCGCCATTAAGCAGTTTTGCTAATTTTGTTTAAACAATTAGACAGTGTATTCAGAATTAATCATAATGATAATGATTAGACTATTGAAATATTTATATATATTAATCAGTGATAGTGAATCACTGATTAATATATATAAATAAAGCAGTGGCTTTACTAGATGTCACGAAGACAATAGTACATTACGATATTAGTGCGTAAAGATGGTTATAACATGCGAGGCGGAATTTCAGCCCGAGCCGTAGGCGAGGGCGTAATTGAGCCGAGCATGTTGTTTTGGTCTCATATCATATAATTTTATTGGTATTTGTGCTTGGATTCCTGAGATACACAAAAGAAACTCTGCAAAATAAAATAGAAAAAGTGAAATCATCGAGTATAGGATTTTGCACCGACTTTAACAAAAAAGCGGCCAAGTGCGAGTCGGAGTCGGTTCCGTAGTAGCAAATAACATAATAATGCCTTTTGTTTTAAATTTTATATTTGAGTTCATTGAATGAAAGGTAAATTGCGGTTTACGATTTATGACGTATTAAAAAAAACTACTTACTAGATCTCGTTCAAACCAATTATCGGTGGAAGTTTACATACATCATATATTTTTTTTAGTTTTATCATTCTCCTATTTTAGAAGTTACAGGGGGAGGGGACACACATTTTACCACTTTGGAAGTGGCTCTCGCGCAAACTATTCAGTTAGGAGAAAAATGACATTAGAAACCTTAATATAATTTTTGAAGACCTATCCATAGATAACACACACGTATGGGTTTGATGAAAAAAACATTTTTGAGTTTCAGTTCTAAGTATGGGGACCCCCAAAATTTATTGTTTTTTTTTCTATTTTTGTATGAAAATCTTAATGCGGTTCACAGAATACATCTACTTACCAAGTTTCAACAGCATACATCTTATAGTTTAGGAAAAAAGTGGTTGTGACATACGGACGGACAGACAGAAAGACATGACGAATCGTTAAGGGTTCCGTTTTATGCCATTTGGCAACGGAACCCTAAAAAGCCTCACGCGTAATTTTATTTTTTGAATTCAATCTGTAATTCACTTATTTTAACTTTTCCGTGCAATTTTGGTTTTGGAAGTCGGTTTAATTTCGAAGCTTTCAATCTGGCAGGGCTCAAAATTTGACATATCTAAGATTTAAAAACATATTTTATTTTGTTTAAGTATGTAGATATTTATCAGCATCTACGGCCTTTTAGTTGTCTTGCTTACCAAGTAGGTAATACATATCTAGTTGCGGTCTGTCGGCAAAACCGCGAAACGCAAGAAGTAGCCGTGTGCCAATTCGTATATTATTCTTATGGGCAGAGTAAATTAAAACTCAATTTTACATAAATTACATTTTCTTAGCATTATTGGGCGTATTGAGGAACTATCAATTAATTCTGATCCCCTTCGTCGTTAGGAATTAGAAGAGTGTAGGAGGATATAGGAAAAAGGAAAGAAAGGGCACGAGGATAGTACGTCACAGCTCTTTTATACCTACTGAGTCGACCTTACGATCGAGAGGTCCCGAGTTCGAATCCTGGCCATTACACTACCGACGTGAACCCACTCCTAACACAAGCAATTTAGCTTAGCTGGAGGGGTTAGGGGGAATATTGGTAATTTCGTTTGCTATAATATTCTTTTTTTTTTTTTTTTATATTTAGGACACGTCAATTTGACTTCACCTCGCCTGATGGTAAGCTGAAGGTAAAGTCCAAGAAAGAGGGTCACCATTACATACACATACCATGTTAACAATGGTGGCACTCAGCTTGACGGCCTCATCAGAAGAGGATTGTCGTCGCAGCACCGCGTGACACCCACCGGTCCCACTAGTGCTGCGACCACAATCCCCCTGCCCGGCTATGCACTTGCTGAACCCTGAACGCAATTAAACCGAAATTTGATTACTATGGAGGGTTTTTCACAATCGTGCACGGTGGTACCAACCCGGTCGAATTTTGTGACAAAATTGTGTCATCAAATTTCTACCACCAGTAATCGTGCACGGTGGAAAAAAAAAACAATTCTATCTACTTAGCTGGCAAATAAGCATCCGTGTCTATATTGTGTGTACTTCAACAACATCTAGGTAAAATAACTACCAACTGATTTAAAAATGAGTCAATCAATTAACCTATTGCAGTCCACTGCTGGACATAGGTCTCTCCCATTTTACGCCATAGCACCCGATCCTCCGCCTTGCGCATCCAAATGAGTAACTAAATATTTTTTAAAGAGAAAATAACCGTATTAAAAAACCCGAACTAGGTATAAGTATAGGTACTCATACCTGGGGTGTGTGTTGGGTAACCTCCTCGAGTGTCGCTCCGATTCCGATCCCGCTGCAGTCCGGGGGGAACGGAATCGGAGCGGCCGGTACACCCTGGGCGGCGGTCAATGGCTTCCCCTTCACCCCTTCATAGGGTTGGCATTGATCGTCGGCCAATACCCAACGTGGCGGGAACACATCGCCCTCCGTACTCCTCTGCTTTCAGAGGAGACAGGATGAGCGATGCTGTTAGTGGTGAGATGGCCCAGGGTCAGCCGGGGTGCGAGGGATATGCTCTATGGGTAACCTTACACCCCGGCGTCTGAAGACCCGAGGCGGCGTGCGGTTTTAGTCGGTGCAAGCCCGATATAACCGCCCCCGCTGGCCGGCGGGGGGGTATCCGAAGGGATTTCCGCACGATAAAAAAAAAAAAAAAGGTACTCATACCTAGTTCGGGTTTTTTAATACGGTTTTTAATACCTATAGTTCCTACATAAAACCCTTCTCAAAGTATGTAGATTGCGTTATCATGAAAAAAAATACAACCTTATTCATCACAGGAATATACCTAAGTCATGGCGACTTTGGCTATAAGATCTAGAATGACTAGGACGGTTACCAGCTTCGCAATCAACCCAAACTTAAGCGTAGCGAGATTTGTCTATCCAACAATAGGTCAACGTGACCGGTCGACTTTTTGCATTGATTTTGTTTTTCGGTGATTATTCTTCGATGGTAAGACGATGTTCCGATCGAACATCCCCTTACGACACTCATTAATGTCTACTTGATCACCGTGGCAAATTTGGTCGAGATTGGTCAAACGGTCTCGGAGGAGTATCATTTGTTTGAAATGCAACTTTGAAACCAAAGACGCTTCGCTCGCCTTCGGCTCGCTACGCTTAATAAAAAACTTCCTTTTCTGGTACCTACCGCCGATTTCAGTAGGGTTTCAACTGTGACCTGCTTCATAACAACTGGTGATGATAATTCTCGCTATCTATATGACCAACAATGCAGTCTAAATAATACCTATAGACAATAATAAACTTTGTTTGTAGTTAATTAATTAAAACAAAAGCAAATCTTGGCAGGAAGGAGGTCAAGCCGATTGCAAACTTGACTAAATATTTGTACACATGTGTCTCCGATGTGGAAATAATCTATCATTTGAATTTTTTTACTAATGAGTGACCTGAATATATCACTGCTTGTTTAAGTATTGCTATGCCGCTATTCAAATCTGAAACATGGCATGTCTCATTAATTAAAACATTACAGTTGTCTATGGAAGAATTTTCAAAGTTAGAACATTCTTTGTTTTAAAGAAAGAATAAAAAACTTAGGAATAGTTAGAAAACCCACTACTGTAACTGATTGTACGGGACACCAGGATCATCAGTAGTGGGAAGTTAAACTGTCTTAGAACCCACATCCAAATTAATCACAAGCAAACTGCACGAACGGCGGCAAAGATATACCTAAAAAGCAGTTTTGGCTATGCGTTGATCAATCAATAAGTGAGAAAGGTCAAGTATAGTTACTGGCAAACTTTGTGAACAAACGTCAAAAAGGTTTGCCCTTTGAGGCCGTGATGAACTGAATATAATCTATGATTGGGTAGCTGTCGTTACGCTCCGCACTTACCACCGAAGAGACCTAAAAATGCGGTCTGCGCAGGTAGAGTAGGTACATTGTCACGAAGCTTTCCGGTCATTATAATTATTTATGTACTCGTTAAAATTGAAAGTGCGCAATATCTGTAACATGAAAGTTATGAATATTCGAATATACGTACTACCTATTACCTCATAACTGAAGTCTACCAACATTCGTGGTGAAGATAGAAATTATGTGACGTAGACCGAGGTACACTTATGCAGGAATTAGAACAAATATACAAGACACTTGAACACACATAAAACCACACGAACACAGGGATGTACTCGTCACTGTATTCAGTTTTTCATTAATTAATGTTGGAGTGACCGAGCTTAGCTCGGTGTTTTTAGGGTTCCGTTGCCAAATGGCAAAAAACGGAACCCTTATAAATTCGTCATGTCTGTCTGTCCGTCCGTATGTCACAGCCACTTTTTTCCGAAACTATAAGAACTATGCTGTTGAAACTTGGCAAGTAGATGTATCCTGTGAACCGCATTAAGATTTTCACACAAAAATAAAAAAAAAAACAATAAATTTCGGGGTCCCCCATATATAACAATTAAAAAAGAAGTCATTATTATATTACTTGCTACTACGGAACCCTTAATGGGCGAGTCCGACTCGCACTTGGCCGCTTTTTTTTTCGACGCTTTCTAAAAATGAAACCTAGCTATATCGAATCATCGCCCGCGTAAGCCCCTGTATACTAAATTTCATGAAAATCGTTGGAGTCGTATCCGAGATTCAGATTATATATATATATATATATATATATATATACATATATATACAGGGAGACATATACCTACAAGAATTGCTCGTTTAAAGGTATTAGATATAATAAAGATAAATTGATTAAATAATTATGTAATGATCCTTTATGAAGTTAAAACTTAAGTAAAAAATTATTATTAATGGATGGAGAAATAAGGATTTGAATCAAATGTTTTTTTTTTTTTAAATTTGGTTCAAAGCGACGAGAGGTGCGACCTTATCCTACAATAATCAAAAGGGAGCTTAGGCCTCCAACGATATTATTTACTAGACTATTCCACCATAGATTGATTGATGTTAAGCAAGCAATTTGGTCAAAAGGACGCCCCAGGAGTATCATTAATCATAACTGATAACAGTGTTAACTAACGACTGACCACTGATAAATAACTATAATAAGTTTTCAAACATTTTGAATATATATTGAATCTGTAAGTTCAGCCCTGTGAATTGAAGGCTGCATGGTATCGTTCACAAGACCTACATTGTCGAACCGCAGCAGATATAGAACTCAGTCCACGATCGATCACCTTCTGAAACAGATCTCAAATAATTATCATAACAATTATACAAATTATTGTGAAAATTTTGAAAAAGCTATTGATTGAGGTAAGAATTGAAATTGATTTGAGGGTTTATTATTATATATCCACAATCGAAATTAATAATTATGTGAATCTAGGCATATTTATGAAGGGCCGTATGTCGTATGTAATAAGTGTTAAAGTAAACACAACTTTCGGGAAATTTATTTCGCGCGTTCATTTAGATCTATAACTTTGAATAAATGTTATAATCACAGGTAATTTCTATTTTTTTTCTACTTGTATATTGTAACGGTGCATTCTACAGGTGTATAGTTTTAGTGGTGAACGATTATTCAAAAATCTTCATGGAATATAGAGTCATATTTTTTACTTTACGTTACTTATAGATACTAGATTTTTTAGAACTAGGTATGCAAACGTTGGGGTGCTTGGTTGGGGACCTCCACGCGGTGCACCCTGGGCAACGGAGACAGCAGCGCCTCTCTCCTAGGGCGGGAGAGACGCTGCCGCCTACGGCCAACTCCGACCGAGGCGAGGACGGCCCTGTTGAGGGCTGTTCAGAAGCTTTCCACGTGTCCCTCTGATTAGCAGAGGGCACAGTGGAGAGCAAGTAAGGGGGCCATCTCGAAACCGGAGATGGCCCAGGGTCAGTCGGGGTGCGAGGGATATGCTCTATGGGTAACCTTACACCCCGACGTCTTAAGACCCGAGACGGCGTGCGGTTTTAGTCGGTGCAAGCCTGACATAACCGCCCCCGCTGGCCGGCGGGGGGGGTATCCGAAGGGATTTCCGCACGAAAAAAAAAAAAAAAAGGTATGCAAACGTTAAGTATAATAAGACTCTAAAGCTATCTAGTGTCATATTTAACGTCTAAATGCTACCCTTTAGATATTACAATAGGATTGCATACGGGTATGCCTTCAGGATACTATATAGTACTTACCAGACTTGGTATGTAATAGTACAGTATTCATCTTACGCGTTACGTGACTCTGTCGAATAACATCTGTTTGATAAATCACTACCACTGACTGACAGATCAAATGCAGTCAACTAGTTAATACGTTTTGGCAATACATTCAAGAAGCGTACTGCTAAAGTTATAATCCGGGAGTCTTCAAGTGTAGAGTGAGCAGGTTACTTCTATAAGAAAGCGTGTTCCATATTCGACCACATTATCACTTGCCAAACCAATAAAAATAATAGTAGAAAATCTGCAATTATAATATATGTTGGTTTTCGAGCCCAATATTCTGAAATGCTTTCTTATTTGATTGATCTTGACCCATGTTGCCTATTAAACTTATGAAAATGCTTGTAACAATAGAGAAGTAATCTAGATAATCCGGATACTGGTGCATGCAACAGTTACATTCGGCGACACGATTGCTCCTACCCGCACGTATACCGTATAATTATATTACCAGCACGGCTGGCTGTGCCGGAGCTGCTGCCTCTGGATAGATTCTCAAACGGCGCAAATACTCAAATCTCATTGATGATTATGAATTTGTGCAGTCATGGGGTCTGAGTGTATGATCGACACTTCGCGTGACCAGAAGGCTGGGTTCTTTTTAACATAGAGAATAAGCATTGCCATACAACGTGGCAATGCTGCCAGTCTTCTGGGCGCGTTACCACAGGAGGCATGCGATGCGAAGGGATTCCATGATGCATTTTAGGTTTCTATTATTTGATTTATTTATAATTAATTGTAAACATTTATTTTAATTTAATATTGTTAAATGTTCAACATTAACTTAATCAAGTAAAACACTTAACGTTTTTAGGCGCATATGAAATTTGTGAACACCCTCATGTAGTTTAAGAGACCAACTGAATCTGCAGACTCGACTATCAACCTGTTTGATCCAAGAGTATAGACTATCTAAAGCATATTTAGTTATTTAGTAATTATATATGTAAACTTTAAAATTCATAAATAAATTCTTATGATTCAATCAAAACCTAAATGGCTGAAACACTCGAAATCGGCGTGCTCACGTGAACGTTTTAATGACAGTGTTCTTGAAGTGTCTAAAGATAGAAGCAGATGGTGGGCTGTTGCCTTTTCCTACCCCGGAGCAAGCCGAGTATGTTACATATAAAAGCAAAATTTCTTAAGTAAAAAAATAATAAGTTGAAATCATGCCGATAATAGACAAGAAGCACAAAAACAAATCCGGACTCGGGAACGTTTTCATTGCATTTGTACCATATTGACGGTTGATAGGCAAAAAGGTGCAAACGAAAATTACGGTTGGCAGAAAAATCAATCGACATAATAGAAAGAAACTACCATGGGAGATGTGGGAGCATATTTCAATCAGAAACAAAAATTGGCTGTTACTTAGTCAAAACTGAGTCGTTAAATTTTTACCCGATTTTCAATATAGGTACATATTATGAAACTATATCAAATATGAACACTGAGCTGAACCTTAAGGCAAGTATTATTTGTTCAGTTGTTTCAAATGCCTTTGTGTTCGTAACCTCGTCTGGTGATTGTGTACCCAGTCGGAAGATATGTATAAATATGGCTATATTTTAAATTTTCCACTCTTAGTAAAATTAATATGTTGACGTGTTAATGAGAATGGATTTTGAATTTGATTATCCTGTTTTGTTTCAATAAAACAATAGCAAGTCTACACCTAAGTCACTAGACTACTAGTGCTATTACCGCTTCTGTTCTTGGGGTTGTGATATTTTAATGCTACTAATGTGTCTATAGTAGTGTTAATAATGGTTTCTCCAATTTTACATTTCCACATTTTTACCACCTGCTTCGAGGTGAAAGCTTTGAATTCAACCAGAATCATCGTTAAGATGAAGATGATTAAAAACTACATAAGATCAAGCGGCCTGCTTTCCTAAATCGAAATTTTGCGATATTTCGCGTTAGGATGGTGGTGATGGTGTGATAAGTTAGAGGAACCCGACACAATACTGGGAGAGTTGAGTAGTGAACATCAATCATGACATGCACATTTGATGAGACGGGATAAGATACTGCTGTAACAGTTACTTACATTAATGTGGAATGTGTAAACAGTGAAGGTAGACCAATAAAAAGTTATTGTATAAAACATGCTGCGATGTGGATGTAGAGAGGAAATTTGCAATAGCTCCAAGTATTGAGGACAGGAGCAGGCAGATGATGGATCCTATCAAATCAAATTGGTTTATTTGCATAATATGGGTTGTACAGACTAATGGAACAGATACAGGGCGTTTCACATATTCAGATGAATCAGCATCTTTAAAAGTCATATTTTGTAAAATTGGTCTAACTACAGACCGTAGCAAAAGCACTATAAACTAATGTACCTAAGGGCTAAAAGTGGTAGAGGTTTTTGAGTAAAATAGCAGATAGTAGTTTTATATTACAACTAGCTTTTGCCCGCGGCTCCGCCCGCGTAGATGTCGGTTATCGCGACAAAACATAGCCTATGTTCTTTCCCAAGGTCTAATCTACCCCTGTACCAAATTTCAGCAAAATCGGTTCAGTGGTTTAGGCGTGAAAGCGTAACAATAAGAGTTACTTTCACATTTATAATATTAGTAAGGATTAGTAAGGATTGCAATATTATGGTTTGAAACTTCATTAAATTATTTCCAATTTAATTAAAAGTAAATTGGTTTCCAACAAAGGGCAATTATTTGAACAACCTGTGCTTTGTCTATTTAAATAGAGCATATATAGCTTAAAATATATTTGAGCAAGGCTAAATTACTAATTGTTTTGTTACAGATGCATCCAACTATAAACTAGTAAAAGACATTAGAAAGGAATCATTCAGAATGGCAATTGCTTAGACAGTTAAAGAGATAGTAGAGAATTATGCGGCTCACACGCTGCATGTGACTATGACAGAGGAAGCTCATATTATTGTAAATCTGCAATCGTAATTCGCCGATACTCAAGACTAATTGAACAATGCGATGTAGGCGAATTATTCAATTTATTACTTTCATTCAATTTGTAACTCACACATTATTGTTATGGTTGTGGGAGGTCTTGGCCAATCTGTGCTTGGTATACGTTATTTTGATTTTGATGTTCTAATGCCAAATGTGGTAAGTACAATAACGTACCTACTGCTAGAGTACTGGGTTAAAAAAAACCTTTTTGGTGCGTGAAACATATTGGCAACTATGCTTTTCTTTTTCATCTCGGGGAAAGTAGTGAACACTATGGGTATTGGCAGAGAACTTGGTAAAACTACAAGGTAGGATTTTGCCTTGATTATTTTAATGTGGCAAACATGATCTGGCAGAGACTTCAGCTCAGTACAAAACGTAACCTTATTTCCACTTATTTCTAATAACATACCATATTGAAAATTATTCACTTGTTTCTTGCAAAATAAATCATACATTTTTAATTATGCGCCTTTATCCCCAGCGGGTTAAGCAGAGGTGAATTAACACCCACATTTCACCAATATTTTCTTTGTAATATTTGGAGTATTTTTTATTATTTTTTAATGTTAAATAACTAACAGCTCCATGGATGACTGGTAACTTAGTCAACTTACAGATAGATTGTCCATCTGCTGAGATGTAGATTAGATTTCAAAATCATCCTCCGAGCCTTTTTCCCAACTCAGTTGGGGTTGCCTTTTTTAGTCTTACTATAAAGCGGCTTAACTTTGATATTTTCACTGCAGCGACTGTTATACCAGGTATACCAGTTGTCGGACTTTTTAGGGCTTCAACTTCTCGTAACGACTGCCATAGATGTTTGTATGGCAACCGGGAGCGACGGCTTATCGTGCTCTCCGAGGCACGAATCAAAATCATCCTAAGACTGCCATGGCTAGTGTAGCCCCTAAATTCAAAATATTCTTTAAATTTATCCAATCTTTTACATTGAAATTATGTTACATAATAATAACATTCATATCCATGCAATATAATTTGTAAAATGAGTCAGTCGGTAAATTTTGTATCGTATTGATATAATTATGCCAAATGACCTAGCAAGTACATTTTAACTTGTAATTATCACAGCTGTTTCAGAAACAAAACGAATAACGTGTACAACGAACATTAATGATAAATGAAGCGAATTGTAATTAAATGAAATTATTTAATCATAAGTAAGTAAGCTGAAGTGAGAATGAGCTGGCCACATCTGCTGAATAACCGGTGGAACCGGCTAACGAAAGGTGGGACGTCTCCCAGTCAGAAAGACTTGAAAACATTGCCTAAACCCTGCCGAAAGAAATCCGAAATAACTTCTTGGAACCTACTTAATTTTATGGTATTCGCCCTGTCCTTTGAATCTGCTTTTTGCATTCTTAACGACAAAACCCATAAGTGCAAGTATGTGTACGTGAATACGGGTGCACATAGACATGTACAGTCAGCGTAAAAAGTATATGATGCATAGATTTCCAACTTAAAAATTCGAATTCACTAAGTTGTTAAACAGCATTTCCATTAGGGAGTACTAACTACTTTTATTTATACCCGCAGAGAAAGTGCCCTTATACTTTTTCAAAATAAGGCCGAATCTATGTTAGGTATTACTTCCGCAGAAATATGCGTAAAATAGGCTTTAAATCACGAACTAGCGAAGTAGTCTAAAATTGAATCACGAGCGTAGCGAGTGATTCTACCATAGACTACTGAGCGCAGTGAGTGATTTAAAGGCGCGAGACAAAAAAGATTTGCTTTCGTGTGAAACATAACTTTTCAATTCGACTAGTAAAGAAGAAAGAAAAGTGTTTCAGGTTGTAGGTGAGGAACACAACACGATATGTATTCTCCTCACGCTAAAAATTAGCGAGTTTATACGCAGCAAAGGTATAGGTATAGGGTAGAGGTCACCTCTCCCGCCCAAAAACACCGAACGTGATAAACGGGAGACAAAAGTGTATGTACATTTATTGTTAACGTGTTTTTTTTAAATTCTGTTTTTTATTTTCCTTGTAGGTGTAGTATAAAGCAGTATATACCACTCGAAAGAAAGTGCGATTCCCAACTCGTGTGTATTCTCTGCTGCGCGTCGGGCTTCAAACTCTCGTTAGTAATCGGTCCCTTTTTCCCCTCGATGAACAATAAACTAGAGTCAAATGCCTATTTTTTTAAGTCTGAAAATTGACATCTACTTTTAACGCTGACTACACTGTCATGTTTGTGTTTACATTATTTGCATATGTAAAACACAACAAAGTTATCATAATATAGTCATTATCATTAGTAGTAAACATCTAATTCGTAATTTTGTTTACCTATTTCTTCTGTTATAATTGTACTTAGTTATTCGTTAATTACGTTCAATAATTATTTTTAAATTATGAGTGTACAACACATGAAAACAGCTTTTTGTTTGTATAGCTATCATTAGTAATCAATAGGCTCAAATTACTTTGTGTATTTGTGTACTTAAGCAAATGGAGCCAACCTACTGGCTAAGGCGTTTGACTTGCGATCGAGAAGTCGTGAATATGAATCACTACACTACCGACGTTAATCCACTCCTAGCACAAGCATTTTAACAACGGGAATGCTAGTAATTGCGGTTATTAGATAGTATTCTTAAAAAAATACCTTTCTCGTATAGTTGCTTCAATATATAAAATAATTCTTATTTGCGAAGATAGTACAGGAAAATAAGGTGTCAACAAGGTCAATTATAACTCTCTTTACCTACTGTATTATTCTGCGAACATACATACAACATTCTCTGCTGTGGGTTTACCAAAATTTTGTAATGTTAACTTTTGAATTGTAAAGTACCGTGCGTTTTAATTGTCACATCGGGAAGAAGAGGGTTCGCTGTATCTAAGATCGGCCTGCTTTGGTTTTGTAAAGCGTACACTCTATTGTTCAATGGACTGACAGTTTTATATTTTTATAGAGTAATAAAAACTATTTATGTTAATAAAATATTAGAAATATAGTTTCCGTTTTAAATAGTCTTATAATATATCTACGTAGAATACACTATGTGATAGTCAGAACGTTCTACAAACCCGATATAAGTTGATCTTAGCCGGACTCTCATTCTACTTCACGGCGCAACGTGCTAAATCTTGAGCCGGGTACTGTACCCAAGCCGTCAAGGCGTCTGAAGACCCAGGACGGCGTGCTGTTTTAGTCGGTTCAATACAACATAACCTCCACCGCTGGCGGGTATACAAAGGAATTTCCGCACATAAAACAACAGTACTGTGCCCACTGTTGTATAACTATATTATGTCACAATTAAAAAAAATACAGAACCGACCCTGCAGATCTTACCGCCTAACCAAGAAGAAGACCAAGAAGAAGAATAAAGAAGAATGACACAGAAGAGCACATGATATTGTTAAGCGAAGTTGGTTTGTGACCGTCACTAACGGGCAGTAATGAGAATATTTGCTCGTTTTGACGATCGCAAAATGAACTCGCTTGACTATATTCTTCGGTTGATACTTCGGATTCTGCAGCCAAGTTCGAGAAGGTTCGCTATAAAATTAACTGAACAGTCTCTACATTATTTTATTGAAGGCAACTGTCATTATTGTGTTTTGAAATATTATTATTATGTTTTAAAATAATATGTATTGGGAGTTTACTTTATGTATTGATTTTATTGAGTAATATTGATGTATCTTTTTTCTTCGTGCGGAAATCCCCTCAGTTACCCCCCCCCCGCCGGCCAACGGGAGTGGTTATGTTGGGCTTGAACCGACTAAAACTGCACGCCGTCTCGGGTCTTCAGACGCCGGGTGCAAGGTTGCCCATAAAGCATATCCCTTGCACCCCGACTGACCCTGGGCCATCTCCGGTTTCGAGATGCCCCCCTCGGAGATATTGACGTATCTATTGTAAAAAAAATCACTTAACATATTCTGTCTATTGTAAAAAAAAATCACTTAAAATATTTCCAAAATTCCAATTTCACTACTATCGGCAAAGGTTAAATCAGTTTAATCCTGCATCCTTTGTAGTAGGCATAAGTTACGTTTAATGATATTTTATAAGAAAATGCATTTTTGAAGGACTTGGCCATTGCCTACGATACAGAAATTTACGTGTGGCGATTGGTAAATTAAAGATTTTATGAGGTATACCTCATTGGTGGATTAAGCCTGTATTATCGGACTTGTCATGCCCAAAACTGGGTTTCTGTTTTATAATATATATTAATTATTTTATGAATTATTAATACGCTTCTAATAAAGTAGTAATTTTTAATGTTTCTAATTTTTTATGTAAATTTAATGTACAAAATTCTACGGTTCGTAGCAAATCTACGTAGCGCGTAGCACTATAGAATAGATAATAATCTTTGTAATATAGTCAAAAGTTGTTACACGAATAAATATTTTTCATTAAAATAAAATGATTTTCCTATATATCATGATCACCTCTCCGTGATCATGGGTGCTCAAAAGCAACTGAAACATTGAGAACAGCGTAGATGTTTGGATTTTTGTTACTCAATCGATCAGGCTGTTTGGTACAGGGATAAACTATAGTTGTATAGTTTGACATGTTTAACAGTAGTCTGAATGTTTATAAGATAGTATTATAAGCAATGTATTTGGCTTTAATTTAAACATCCTTTTTTTTCTTTTTTATTTGTGTTTCTTTATATGCTATAACTTGTCCGCTTACTCCTTCTCCTTGTTTTGGTTTGGGTTATACGGTTTTTGTGGGAGCGACTGTCTTCAAAACTTCCAACCTCGAGCAGAATGCCTGCACTAAACCTTTGTTCGTTCTGGTTATACATGTGAATTCACGGGGGAAGTCAGGACTGGCCGCTAGTTTTACGGGCTACGGCTTCAGAAATACTACCGAGAGCCACTGGAACAGTCAGCAGACCAGGTATCACTTTTTAAAATTGAACGAACACTTTCCTGGTTCTTTGGTTCCGAGTACAAACTTGCTATGTGTATGACGCTTAAGACTGGCATCGAGCAACAACTCCAGATCATCTACTCATTATTTACATCAATGCCTCGTATCAAGACAGAAGACTACGAGTTGTGTGCCTCCATGTTGCAATCATTGCCTTACCTGCAAAACTTTTTTACGTCCGACCTTAATAAATTCTATTTACCTTTGTGTCATTGTTTCATTAATATCTATACTAATATTATAAAGAGGTTAAGTTTGTGAGTTTGTGAGGTTGTAGGGGGTAATCTCCGGATCTACTGTACCGATTTAGAAAGTTCTTTTTTTTTTACCAATGGCAAGCCACATTATTTGTGAGTGGAGAGTGTCATAGGGTATATATCATCACGCTACTACCCAAGGGAGCCGAGCAGTAATCCTAAATATCAACAAGAGAATAGATAGAAAACTAATAAATTACGGGCATATATGACATATAGGGGTGCACTGGGGGTTGGAAATACGTCACAATAATATTATAAAGAGGAAAGATTATTTGTTTGTGATCGGTAAACTCTGAACCTACTGAACCTATTTTCATTGTACCAACATTATAATTCTACATTATCCCTGAGTATCATGGGCTACTTTTTATCCTGATATATCAGGACCCGACGGGATCAGAACTCGGCCGCGAAGCCGCGAGCAATAGCTAGTTAGTTTATATAAGCATATAAAAGGCGATATTAAACATAGTAAGTACTTCCCCTGTCCTGTCCTGGGAAAATAATGTTTCTACCACCTACCATATTACAATACTTAGAAACTTAGGTGAGTCGCCCTTACGGTCCCGAGTTTGAATCCTGGCCATTACATTATCGACGTGAACAAACTCTTAATACTTGTATTAAATACTAATATAGCTGGAGGGTTTAGGGGAAATACTAGTGGTTATCAGGTTACTAATATTCTTTAAAAAAATGCATAATTTGTGTGCGAAAGTTTGACTATTAGTAATAAACACCTTCATGATTATATGCAGAGATTTTGTTTCGTGTTGGAGTAGTATTGGTGGAGTATAGCTAGTTGATAACAAGAAGAACAGACATACGAGGCCGGTGTGGTTCGTAAGAGAATATAGTTACGAAAATAGAAAATAGTTTATATTAATCGCAATTTTTTTTTACTGGAGAAAGCCTATCGTGTATCCTCAGTGAAAATAATTGCTATCAATTAAACTAAACTAGGTGTTCACGTTTGCTCGTTTAGGCTGGATTTCACTGATGAATATAAACGGATTTAATTTAATTGAAATACGTTTATATCAACTATCAGTTTTTATATTCATCACAGTTTTTAACTCAGTTTAGTTATACGAGTGACGAATATTTACAGGTAAAATGCATATAATTTGATAACTCGTTTAGTTTGAATTGAGCGCTGAGGAGGTGAAAACTTCGGTCTTGGGGAGGACAACCTGCGGTTTTAGTCGATACACGACATAACCACCCCCACTGGCCGGCGGGGGCCGGGGTATCCGAAGGGATTTCAGCACATAAAAAAAAAGAAAAAAAAAAGAAGGTGAAAACTGTACATGAATATTTTTCCAAATAGATAATCGATGTGTGTTCCAGGAGCGATACCGTTGCCGAAAATGTGATTTTTAGATTTTTGTCTATTTGTCTGTCCGTCTGCTTTTTATCATCGATGTTTTTTTTATATTTAGAACACGTCAATTTGACTTCACCTCGCCTGATGGTAAGCTGAAGGTAAAGTCTCAGGAAAGAGGGCCACCATTACATATACGTACCATGTTAACAATGGTGGCACTCAGCTTGACGGCCTCATCAGAAGAGGATTGTCGTCGCAGCACCGCGTGACACCCACCGGTCCCACTAGTGCTGCGAACACAATCCTGGCCCGGCTATGCCGAGTCCGATGACCGAGTATCACTTGAAAACCGCTGAAGAGATTTGGCTGAAATTTTGCATGAACATTCTTCTAGAGCATGGTCATAAAATGTGTTATATATCATCACTCTATTATAGGTATGATAGGAGCAGTAGAGCAAAATCGGTCTAAACTATTATTGATGATAATTTTATCATTACAAGGTAGATCTTTACATAATATTTTAGTTCAGCGGAACGCTATATCTGAAAGGAATGAGCAGTAAAATGTAAAATCTTGCCACTCCACAGAGTTACACATGTATATAAGATAGTTGATTAGAGACGCATAAAAATTTCATAATTAGTATCATCACGCTATTATATTAAGGAATCGGGCAGAATTGATTTCAATGTTACATATTTCTCTATCTATTTCGAACGAATTTCAAAGTAAAAATAATGCACCACATAACCTTATCCGGCCCGTTAAATTAAATAAATTAATACTGACGTGTTAGTATCGAGGATGCAGAAATAAACATACCTTGATCGATTCCGAACTTAACGCGTACGAAGTCGCGGGCAAGTGCATGTTAGTGATATCTGGAGGATTTATGAAATCAGTGGGTCTACATGAAAACACGGATGAGGATTTAGATACTATAAAGTTACTTCGGATTTCTTTCCGTAGGGAGGACGAACGAAGTGTACGCGTACGCCATCTGCGTTTCATGGTACCCATTGCCCGAAGCTTCTGATGTTCATGTTGTTTCATGGTCTGGTCATAAGTCTACTGCTCTAAGTCAAACAGAGACAGTTAATACAATAATTTACGAGCTACAATATTTTTTACATTCCCTAAATCCAGGCAAAATCTAGAAACATAGCCATGCGTGAGCGCAGGTCAAAACTAACAAACAGTAAACAAAGTAATTAGGAAAGCACCCTTATAATGAATATCACAGTTACTAATTACATAAGATATTGTCCTATGCCCATTTACTAATCGGGTGTCAACCAAATTAGGATGTTTACAACTTATATTTATTTACTAATTACATTTACTAAGCACATTTGTTTATGATATAAATACAGGAATTTTAGGAGCATTCATATCAGTATGAAATTTACCACAGTGACGTTCATACCTCAAGTTATCTTACCTGCATAGACTGTTCGAAGTGTGTTTGTGATCAGTGCCATCGTCCTGGACGTTAATTCCGGTTGCTTCCAAAGCTTGCACTTAAGTGTAGTTTTATATCCTAATGCCTAATATTCGCGTAAGCTTTCGACAGTATCAAATCGAATTTTTCGAATCGAATTCGAATCTTTAGCAATAAATCGTGAATATTAAAAGTTATATCCAGTTATTCATCAGCTGCACGTTCATTGCTGTACGACTTCTGGCAGTATTAACAAGATTTACAGTAAGTAAAACAATATCTTGCGCTTTTTTCCCTGGGCATTGAACGCGTGAGCTCATATATAGCAGTCGCGGTTCTGACTCCACGAGGAATATTTTTATATAACTTTAAGTAGGCCTTATCCGACTTTTTACCAATTTAAGTCGAAATTTGCCTACTTATAGTTATGTAGAAAGTGTCCGCCGCTGGGTGGTTGCCGATGAAGAAGAATACAAGCGTCACCCATCAGTCCACCAGTCCATCAGTCTCCATTCGACAAAAGTTTGTATATACAAATATGAATGATATAAAAGACATGTATATACAAATGTTTTTGATCATAACTTTTATATGACGCAGACTAGCAGTTCTGTATAACATGCTGAAGAGTAACCATAAAAGTAAAAAAAAAATTGACATGAATTTAAGTAGGTTTTGTTCGACTTTGTTTTGAAGTCAAGCGGCTCAATTCCTACTTATACTTAAGTCAAATAAACCCCACCGTATGTGAAGATTGAATTCAAAGGATACTTAGATTTTAAATATAAGTAGATTTTATCTGGCTTTTTTCTCTTAACAAAGCCTTACAATTTCTGCTTATGTTTAGGATCAAAAAAAGCATCGCTAATTTGACACTAGGATCAAGACTACTAAGGATACAAACGACGGACTGAACAGTGAACTGGTGAAAATAATTTAATTCATTTATTTGTGAGATTTCAGTGGTATTGGTAGTGGATAGGTTCCTCGAGGTGATAAAAGCATGAGATAAAAAATTTGACATGAATTTAAGTAGGTTTCGTCTGGCTTTGTTTCAAAATCAAGTCGCACAATTCCTACTTTTATTTATGTCAAATAAACTCCACCGCATATGAATATGGAATTGAAAGGATATTTTGGTCTTGTGTATAAGTAGTTTTTGTCTGGCTTTTTTCTTATCAAAGCCTGACAATTTCTGCTTATGTTTAGGATCAATAAAAGCATCGCTAATTTGAATGTGGGATCAAGATCATTCAAGATAGAAACGACAGACCATGGACGGAACAGGTGAAAATAGGCCTAAAACATTTTTTTATTTATATATAAGATATCAGTGGATCGGATAGTTGGCTTGGTACTTCGAGGTGATATATACATCAGATAACATTTTTGGCACAATTTTAAGTAGGTATCGTCCGACTTTGTTTCTAAATCAAGTCGCACAATTCCTACTTTTATTTGTGTCAAATGAACTCCACCGCATGTGAAGATGGAATTCAAACGATATTTTGGTCTTGATTATAAATAGTTTTTGTCCGGCTTTATTCGTATCAAAACCTTGCAATTACCGTTTATGTTTAGGATCGATAAAAGCTTGGCAAATTGTATTGATTTTTATTTTATTTTTTTATTTTTTATTTATTTTTATTTATTTTATTTAGGATGGGATTGAGATTTTATTGATTTATTTATGAGATTTCATGCTTATAAATAATTTCTACGAGAATAAAAACTTGCTTCTGCTATAATTTGCGATATAAATTTAAATATTTTCGCTATTTTGTTTCACAGTGAATCCACTCATGGGACCAATGGATCATCTTTAATATTTTTGACACGAATTTAAGTAGGTATTGTCCGGCTTTGTAACAAAGTCAAGTCGCTCAGTTCCTACTTATATTTAAGTCAAATGAACCACACGGCATGTGAAGACGGATTTCTAAGTCTTGAGTAGATGACCTTACAATTTCTGCTTATGTTTAGGATCGATAAAAATTTAAAACGGGCAATATGATCACATTAGATACAAACGACGGACCTTTGGACTGAACTTAAATATTTTATTGAAATATTTATGAAATTTCATACGAGAATAAAAATTATGCTTCAGCGATATTTTGTGATATAAATTTTAATACTTTCCCATCTTTGTTTCACAGTGAACCGACTCATGGGCTTTATTATTACGGATAGTAGGTACATCGAGGTGATAAATCAAAAGGATCAGATAATATTTTTTGACATGAACTTAAGTAGGTTTCGTCCGACTTGTTAAGATGAACTTCAAAGAATTCTTTGGTGTTGAGTATAAGTAGATTCTATGTGGCTTTTTTAAATCAAAGCCATTCAATTTCTGCTTATGTTTAGGATCGATAAAAGCATCAGCAATTTGACACCTGTAAACGACGTGGCGACGACGGTTACTCAAGTTAATCATTTTATAGATTCATTAAAAACTTACATTATTAAAACTATGCTTCAGTAATATTTAATGATGTAGGTTTAAATATTCTTATTATGTTTGTTTTACAGTGCACATCGAGACGACGACGACGATAGTACATCGAGGTGATAAATCAAAAGCATCAGATGATATTCTTTGACGTTAATTTAAGTAGGTTTCGTATGGCTTTGTTTCAAAATCAAGTCGCATAATTCCTACTTATATTTAAGTCAAATAAATCAGCAAGTAAACAAATAAACATGTGAAGATGAAATTCAAAGCATACTTTGATCTTGAGTATAAGTAGATTTTGTCTGGCTTTTTTTCTTATCAAAGCCTTTCAATTTCCTCTTATTTCCAGGATTGATTAATACGCTAACATGATACTGAAACGTGACGATCACGCAACTCCGAAGGACCGAACAGGGTGAGTTCGAAGCTTTAAGTAGGTACTTAGATAATTTTATTATTTAATTTCTTTCCGTAATAAGGTACACAAAGCGGGGGTGTGTGTTGGGTAACCTCCTCGAGTGTCGCTCCGATTCCGATCCCGCTGCAGTCCGGGGGGAACGGAATCGGAGCGGCCGGTACACCCTGGGCGGCGGTCAATGGCTTCCCCTTCACCCCTTCATAGGGTTGGCATTGATCGTCGGCCAATACCCAACGTGGCGGGAACACATCGCTCTCCGTACTCCTCTGCTTTCAGAGGAGACAGAATAAGCGATGCTGTTGGTGGTGAGATGGCCCAGGGTCAGCCGGGGTGCGAGGGATATGCTCTATGGGTAACCTTACACCCCGGCGTCTGAAGACCCGAGACGGCGTGCGGTTTTAGTCGGTGCAAGCCCGACATAACCGCCGCCGCTGGCCGGCGGGGGGGTATCCGAAGGGATTTCCGCACGATAAAAAAAAAAAAAAAAGGTACACAAAGCGGATAAACGATTACTTACATCGAAGCAACATCGAGAGTGTCAAAACAGCTTCACGAAAACTCGAAGTTCTGAACATGGTGGGACGGTTTTTCACGCCAAAGCAGAGCGGTGCCTTTTTCATAAGACACAGATTCGCCCTTGCGAATGTTCTCATCTCTGGGATCGCTCTGCAAAGTACTTATTGGACACTCTCGACAAATTGCAGCGGTGTACCGTCTGACTAAAAATAATAATAATAAGTAAACTGTTCCTGTGTCATTTGCCACCATTCATCATGCAAGATTGGAGCCCTCAAGAGAATACGTTTTTGCCTTGAATTTAAGTAGGTTTTGTCTGACTTTGTTTTTTAAGCCATTCAATTCCTATTTATATTTAAGGGAAATCACATACATCGGAAGCGACACGTCATCGTCTTCGGTTTAAAGTGAGTAGACTCTGTATGGTTTTCTTCTTCTAATCAAAACCTGAAGGACTTCTAATTTCAATTTCGTCCAATTCTATTATAACCTTCGGAGACGCCGTTTGGGCAAAAGATAATGGACCAAATAGACGCCTATTTGATTCATCATCATTCATATTCTAGATTATACGTAAGTACATATATTATGGAAATTTTTCAATTTATTCAAAGTGCTTCTTATTTTTGAATTTTACTCCGAATGAGTAAATTGAAGATTGTAGCTATAATTTTAAGTACGTTTCGATCGGCTATGTTTTTGATAGTAGCCCTTCGATTCATACTTTAACTGATAGCTATGTAGCAGCCAATTAATTTATTTAAAGTTCGTTTTTTCCAAGTTTAATTCTTTTTGTTATTGTTTATTTTGTATTAAATTATGATGCTGTCGTACTTATCAATGTTTTAATAAATTAAAATTGTACTATTTAATATCAGTTTTATTAAACACTCCTGTTTATAAGTATGTATGTGCGTGTGTGTATGTTTTACAGTGTCTTGATTGCAAGTCTAACGCCAATAAGCATTAGATACGATATTGCTTTTCTCAATCTTTTGTTTGACATATTATGTTCTTAACTTTGATTCTACTCTTTCAAATGTTAAGCTTATGTTAAGCTCATTTTATCTTTCGATCCTTGAATATCAAAGTGCCCAGTTGATATCAATAGCCTCAGAGGTAACATGTCAAATCGAAAATTATCAATTGCAGCGACCTTTATCTATGGTCGCTGAAAAACAACCAATACTTTAATCTTCTCTGCAATCTTCTTTTCTCTTCGTGCCAATCTCGGTTGCATCTAACTGAACTGCTGCAAGTTGGAGCACGTGGTCCACTCTTCTACTCCTCCTATCGTAGTATCTGTATCCTATGTCCTGATTTCGTTAATTTTTGACTTTTAATCAAACCACTGCCATCGGACCTCTAACCGGAAAGCTAGTGCCAGAGCCTCGTCCGTCAATAAGCAGGTGTCGGTTGCAGATGAGGTTGACTTAGCCCCGAAAATCTTAATCCCCATACACGTGGAATTGTATATCTATACTTCAGCAAAATTCACATAACACAGTATACCGCGATACCGCCCAGAACGTTCCATTGTGTGACTGCATCAAATCACAAAGGCGGCGACGAGCTCCAATAAGGAAGTTGTCACTTAGCGTGCACCAACCCTAATGGGTTCAAATCGCCGGGTGTGACTTGTTCGGCTTATATTGTACTTTATTTATTCTATTTTTGTCCCGTTATAAGTTGATTATCGGATTTTATTAGCGACAATTCGCATTTTGTCATTTTTAGGGTTCCATCCTTGTAAAGGAAAATAAAAACAGGCCAATTGCGAGTTGGACTCGCCCTTGAGGGCGTAGCAGCTAGTAAATTTTTTATATTTGAGTTGATTGAATGAAAGGTAAATTGCGGTTTACGATTTATAAAAAAAAACCTCTTACTAGATCTCGTTGAAACCAATTTTCGGTGGAAGTTTACATGGTAATGTACATCATATATTTTTTTTAGTTTTATCATTCTCTTATTTTAGAAGTTACAGGGGAGGGGGGGACATATTTTACCACTTTGGAAGTGTCTCTCGCGCAAACCATCCAGTTTAGAAAAAAATGATATTAGAAACCTCAATATCATATTTGAAGACCTATCCATAGATATCCCAAGTATGGGTTTGAGGAAAAAAACATTTTTGAGTTTCAGTTCTAAGTAGTGTTTTTTTTTCTATTTTTGTGTGAAAATTTTAATGCGGTTCACAGAATACATCTACTTACCAAGTTTCAACAGCATAGTTCTTATAGTTTCAGAAAAAAGTGGCTGTGACATACGGATGGACAGACAGACAGTCATAACGAATCTATATGGGTTCCGTTTTCTGCCAATGCAACGGAACCCTAAAAACGGCACTCTTATATAGCGTCTGTCTGTCTGTAAAGACCTTTTTCTCAGGAAAGCGTGGAGCTATTATGTATAAATCAAATACTTCAGGTCTAGGATAGATTGGCTACGCAAGGCAGAGGACTGGGTGCTATAGTGCATATTGGGATAGGTCAGGTCCAGCCGTGGACAACAATAGGCTACTTGATTAACTCGGGTGTGCAACCGTAAGTCCGACTGCAACGTCTGAGGTTCGATTAAAATATTTGTATGTTGCTATGTATAATCTGAGAATATCTGTATTCTCAGGGTATAACACGTTATCCTTAATTTCGGTCTAGATGGCTATGTGTAATATTATGTCATAGAAAATACTACTTATACGGTTATTCTCGAATTAAGCGTCTTTGCCTAATTACCGTACCATTTTTTATTTTTCACTGATTTGACTAAAAAACATTAAAATATGAAACAGGTTGGACTCAACTTTGATATACTTGCGTATCCCTGGTAACAATGCTATAATATGGTACTATGAAGCTGGTCTGATGATGGAGTCGGAAGGTGTCCATAGGAACTCCTGAAGTAAAGAAGATAACCAATCGATTTTGGGCTCATTTGTTTTATCGTGGCAAATACTCTGTTGGTACGTGATATCCAGGGTTTGAAGATGGAGACGGTAGATGGTCATAGTCAGTTACAGGAATTTCTGAACTAAACAAGATAAACGCTGTTATGTTTGGACTCATTTGATATCCTTGTCATGCACTTACCTTGTTTTAGAAAAGTGGCCAAGTGCGATTCGGACTCGCCCATGAAGGGTTCCGTAGTAGCAAGTAACATAATAATGCTTTTTTAAAAAACCCGTTCCCGCAGGGCGAACGCACAGGTAGATTTCGTGAAGCAATTAATATTATTTTTTAACATGTTAAATTTTTTTTTCTCGAAAATGGTAACTTTTAGCGAAAAACTTTTCAGACATTTATTTTAGACTTAAAAATGGCCTATCGATTAAAAATGTTTCCGACGGCAAGAATGTTCACCGGTTAGAAGTTATGATTTTTTCCCGAAAAATTTTGGTTTTTCCCCCCTCCACTTTTAGTTAAAGTTTTAATCTTATAGGTTTTTAATTAAAAGTTGTTGGTATTCATGTATACTATGGGATAAAATTAGAACGGTTCGAATATCTTTCATGGAACGTGAAATTTTGAGGAAAAACTGATTTCACAAAAAGTGAGGCCCTTTTTTTTTTTACGTGCGGAAATCCCTTCGGATACCCCCCCGCTGGCCAGCGGGGGTGATTATGTCGGTGTCCTCCCTAAGTGTCCGTTGCCGGGCACCCCGGGTAAGCCCTCGAAAGGATAACCCCAGGGTTGCCGGCGGACTTTGGCCGCCACCGCGGCCTCGCCTGGTGAGGTCGGGTTTTATCCCGCGTCGGTGAGTTGGCAGGCGTGTGTAGGACACACACGACACGCCTCCGCCACGGCCTGCTTCTGTAAGTACGGTGAGTCGACCAACTGCCGTTCTCAGGCTCCGATCATGGAGGTCGGTAGTCCCGGGCGTAGACAAGTCTGCGGCGTCCTCCACAACCTGTGGAGCTCCATGTCTTTGCCAGGATCCTCGCAGTGCTGGCACTGCAGCGTTGTCTCCCGGTGGATGCGCCATAGACACTTACCGAAGCACCCGTTTCTATATATATCTGGCACATCCGGTAGGAGAGGTCGCCGTGGAGACTCTCCAACCACTCCTTCATGATCGGGCTCACCAATGCAATGGGGGATTCCCCCCGCTTTGGATGCTCAAGTTGCACCCTCGATGTCTCCATGAGTTCCCCGTGGAGCTGGGACCACTGAGCCTTGATTTCTCGGGGCTCCGGCCTATGGCCCCGCTTCAGCGCCTCTTTGCGCCTTTGGTACAACAAGCAAGGGCTCTCGTTTCCAGATCCCATGGAGAGGTCCCAGCTAGGAGACATGCAACCTCGACGGAGATCGTGCAATAACCCCTGATACGGGAATCCGATACGGGATTCCAAAAATTATCCGATTAAGATAAATTTAAGCTACTTTCCACCTTTACGAGCTTCTCAATATGCTTAATCGTTTTTGTTTTGTCATGTTTAGAAATAAGAGACTTCAAAGATCTAGAAAATACATACAGGCTGTACTAGCAGCTCGTTAGATATTTTTTTTAGTTGGTCCGAATATTTCTTAGCGCTAATAGATCATGTATCACAATAATTATGTTTGTTTTCGGAGGGTGCAGATAAAATGAATCTGGAAGGCAGGGAAAGATCAGTCTCTTCTGACTTTTCTAGATTCAATGAGTAAAATCCTCTTTTCTTTAACTTCCTTTTTGATCCTTTTGGGTTTTACCATCCTATAAATTAAATAACTCGATGAATGATTAGTATATGCTGACCATTCATCGAGTTATTCATTCAGAGGTATTTACAGACAATGGTAATGATACCGCATGAAAAATATCCCTTTATTTGACGTCACGTATACAATAAGTTAGTAACTTTTTATGCAATGGTAATTATAAATACATGGTAATTAGTATACGGTTATTAGAAAACGATAGATTTTCTTCTAAATTTCGAAAACCTGCACAGTATGCAAATACTTGCTCATTAAAATATACGGAGGCCAAAGTACAGTCTCTGTTTATAACAACACCTAGAGTCTTACTTAAAAAAATAAATATAAAATAAGTACAATGGTAATTAGTAAAGTTTCTAACCAAGGCGTAATTATATACTCACGTACTTCATTGGCGGTACACTAACATTGGAGAAGTTCAACTGGTAATGGGCAGCGGCACACATTGAGAACTCGCAACGCGTGGTGTACTGATATTTCAAATATTATTATTTAGGGATATGCACCAAAGAACAGAAGATGTCACGGCAATTATCATTTTCGCTCGGACATGCAGTTACTTAATGATAATTACTTACAGACTGGATCTATTGTGTACATGTTTTCTTATGCAAAACACTTGGCTTAATAGTGCTTAAAACGTTGAATGGATCGAAGTAAGTCTGTACGTTACAAAAATTACAGGCATGTTTTAACATTAAGTTGGTGTGCGGACATGTCACGGTAATTAGAGAACATATATTCTTCAAACAGACATTTAATTATTTAGCCTTATCAACTTAAACAGAAGCCAGTGTTTTTGTTTCCAGCTAGATATGGATGCTAACTAACATATAAAAATATTTGAATGATTAAATCGATTAATATTAGGACTTACCTATACAAGCTCGGACACGTAAAAATTGCTAATCGGAGATTGGCCGTTATGTTATAAATGCAAAAGCTTGTGAAGATGTTTAGATGTCAGGATCTTTGGATAGTTTGGATGTTTGGTACTCAATCACTTGTAAACCATTGAACAGATTTGAAAAAAAATGGCATATACATAGACTATTTATTGGATTAACACATAGGATTAATTTCATCCCGAGTACAGGTTCTGTGGGGAACAGGAAAACTACACAAAGTGAGTGAAGCCGCGGTCATAATCTATATATATAAAAATGAAACCCGTTTTCCGTTGTCACGACATAGCATGAAAACGGCTTGGCCGATTTGGCTGATTTTTTTTTTGTAGTTTTCTAATACTCTGTACAAGGTTCTTACGGAAAAAAATATTAAGAAAATCTCTCAGAATTTTCTTTTTCGTGCGCACACCGTACGGTTTTAGTCGATACACGACAAAACCACCCCCGCTGGCCGGTGGGGGGTATCCGAAGGGATTGATCCTCCCCAAGTGTCCGTTGCCGGGCACCCCGGGTAAGCCCTTGAATTCAATACATGGCGGATCATTTTGACGTAGCGAAGCACGTACCGGGCCGCTAGTCTATTATAAGTAGTGAGATTACATTAGAAAAAAATTGTTTATTAATTAACAAGGTTAAAGGTCACCATGCCAAACTTAACTCGGCCTAAATCCAATTAAAAAATATTTTAACGGACAATGAGACGTGAGTCATAATAAATAAAGTATCTGATATAGATTCCATACAGGGTATGACTGTTGATATTAAAGATTAGTCATAGATTCTCGGGTCACGGTTCTGGAGTAAATTCGAACAACAAAGACAAAGGTTCATCATCTCTGTCTATTTGTTGCAATATTTGTTTATAGTAATGAAAGTCGGATAACAAGATCGTTTGGTGACACAGGAAATATGTCATTGTTATCCTCATATCGATTTCCCCGTTGCATCCGAGGTTTGCACTTTTCCTCCTTTTCATCATCATATCAGCCGTAGGAAGTCCACTGCTGAACATAGGCCTCCCCCATCGACTTCCATTTCGACCGGTCTGTAGCGGCCTGCATTCACCGAGTCCCTGCGGGAAGCCTTCTTACGTTGCGCTTGCCGTTACATGGTCTCAACTCAAGAACCTTTCTGCCCCACCGGCTATCGGTTCTCCGAGCTATGTGCCCTGCCCATTGCCACTTCAGCTTGCTTTTTAAGAATCATTCATACTTTGATTCGTTTTCAATTAGATTTAGAAACTTTAATTTGTATATAATCATAACATAACATAACATAAACTCACGCCTATATCCCTGCCAACTCACCGAAGTGGGATAAAACCCGACCCCACCAGGCGAGGCCGCGGTGGCGGCGAAAGTCCGCTGGCTACCCTGGGGTTATCCTTTCGAGGGCTTACCCGGGGTGCCCGGCAACGGACACTTGGGGAGGACACCGTGCGGTTTTAGTCGAGACACGACATAACCACCCCCGCTGGCCAGCGGGGAGGTATCCGAAGGGATTTCCGTACGTTAAAAAAAAAAAAAACGCCTATATCCCCGGAGGGGTAGGCAGAGGTGCTAGCACCCACATTTCGCCAGTTTATGTTTAGGTCCTAATGTAATAGGTGGCGAGCCTATTGCCATTAACCGGGCACTTATAAACCTGCGATAAATACACACATAACTTCGAAAAGCATCGAAATGTCATTGGTGTGTGCCATGGTAAAACCTGGGATCGAACCTGAGACATCGTCTCAGCAGTCCATTACCCATACCACTAGGCTTTTAAAACATAATTTTACTGAAGCGGACCCAAGGTATTGTCATCAGTTTCGAAAAAAACCGTCACACTAATAAAGTCTAAATCGTACGAGTAGTATACAGTGCGCTAGCTAATTGAATCAAATCCAATTATGTAAGAATAACCGACAACATTTCCGCCGGAAACGACATTTTATAGAGGATGTGTCGTTTTAACAAAATTTGAAATCTATTTCTAATATATTTTAACTTCATTCGTCAGCTGTAAGGCTCTTCGTATTAGTGAAAATCAAAAATAATTTATTCGGTATAGAGTATAGACTATTATTAGTACTTTTTGATAAAAAAATAAACCGACTTCAAAAAGGCATAAAAGTAAAAATCACTGAAGACTAAAAGCCCATAACAACGATAGATCGTTGAAAATGCAGCTTACTGCTTGGTTCTACGATAAAGTTCCTGTAGGATCAAGAATATTCCTTCAATAACTTAATAGAGACATTCGTAATGTTTGTCGTTAAGGAGTTCCATTGTCTGCTCTCCTATTCCAAGTCTAGTCTAATCCAGCATATCGGCAGCCATAGATAGGTACTTCTACCTCATAGGATCGGCATAATACCGTCAACAATTTGAACGAGACATTCATGCTATACGAATACATAGTTAAGAAGTTATGTTGTCTACATTCGTAGTCCAAGTCTAGACAACTCCAGCACGTTCTTGATCATAATAATCTACACGTGTGTATGGTCATAAAATTAAAATATCTCAATCATTTCACATTTTCTATTTGATTTTGAGGAGTTCTCTTGTGGATCTCTGGCGTCTCAGGTCCAATACCAATAAAATTGATATGAGACTATCCTGAAGCTAAATTAATCCGAAAACATTTTTTTTTAAATAATAAAAAATAATAAACTCACGCCTATATCCTCGAAGGGGTAGGCAGAGGTGCTGGCACCCACATTTCGCCAGTCAATCAATACATAAACGGTGGCTATCGAACTGAATATATTGCTTACGTCTGCGAACCCACTTAACGCGTACAGGCGTGATGTTATAACAGGAAATTGCATAAGCAATGCCTATATATGCGATAGCAGCAACCGCGGATGATTTGCTGGCATTTATTATAGAGTTCTGTTGTCTGTCTTCCAAATTTGACATCAGATTTTTACGAAATTTAAATGAGACTATTTCCGAATAAATACCTGTCTAACAAAAGTCGATAATCTGTACCTATATATGAGGGATACGACAGAGTAATGCCCGAAAAAAAATTACATCCGGATTGAGATCCTCCTCTTTTTTCGAAGTTGGTTAAAAAAAGAACTTACGAAACATTAAAAATATAAAACTATAATGTTTAGCAAATGGACTACCGCCCGGTTCGCAGTGCAGCGTCGCCTTGAGAAGACTCTGGCAAGAAACTCTTTGGACTTCTTTTAGTCTATTGTTCACTTAATATAATTACAATGTTTTGTTTGAATAGCATAAGTTCATTTCCAAGCCTGTTTGTTGTCTAAATATTGTTGAATGTTCAAATAGCCTTTTTGGCAAAGTTTAATTTTCGTTAGCGGCGATAGCCCAGTGGCTTACGTAACGGACTGCTGAGACGAGGTCTCGAGTTCGATCCCCAGTCGCCCCGGGCACACACCTCTGACTATTCGTTGTTGTGTGCATTAATAAATGTTAATTATCGCTCGCTTAATTATGTGCCCGGTAGATGGCAATAGACTCGCCCCCCATTACATTGGGACCTTAACATAACTGGCGCATCGTGGGTGTGTAATACACCTCTGCCTACCCCTTCGGGGATACAGGCATGAAGTTATGTTATGTTATGTAATTTTCGTTAGACTGAATTTATTAAGAGGAAGATTCCTAATTTTACCAGGGACTGTGATGTCTGAACAGAAAATCCTTTAGATACAACGAGTTCGAAATTGCAGTTGGTCCAATACATCAAATCGTACCCTTGTCGGTGCCTCTGAAAACCAGCGCTGTCATGTTACTCACATGATAGCATCAAGCTGAGAGGCAGCCCAATTCTGCGCGGATATGGCGTACATTGGCACACAATCTCTTTATTTCTACACTTAGTATTTTTGTTTTTTTTTATTATTATTATTTGTGTTATCAGTAACACTGTTTGAAATTAATTCTGTTTTTTTTTTCATGTTTAGTATTATTTTGCTTTTTCTTTTCTCTTATTTTGTTTCCTACGTGATTTGTGCTATGTACTTGTATATATATAATATATAATGGTATAACATTATTTTTTTCTTTCTTTCTTTCATCAATTTCTTCATACAATGGTAGTGGTGAGGACTTGTGCCCTGTCTTTATAGATTTGAGAATCTTTCCTATCCATTTACTCATGAGTAATTGTTGCCCGCGGCTTCGCCCGCGTGGAATTCCGATCCCGTTCCTGCAACTCATGAGAACCTATTACTATAATCTACGAGTATTCCTGTACCAAATTTCAGCCAAATCCATTTAGCTATTAGTCCGTGATTGAGTCACAAACATCCAAACATCTTCAGAATCTTTCACATTTATAATACTAGCTTTTGCCGGTAGCTTCGCACGCGTGGAATTCTGTTCCAGTTTCGCATGGTAACCTATTCCAGGGATGGAAAGTGGAGAGTGGAGAATCTTTCCTATCCATTTATTTATGACTAATTGTTGCCTGCGGCTTCGCCCGCGTGGAATTCCGATTCCGTTCCCGTAACTCATGAGAACCTATTCCAGGGATAAAAAAGCATATGTTTTATTCCTGACCATATCCTTGTACCAAATTTCAGCTAAATCCATTCAGTCTTTAGAGCGTGATTGAGTTACAAAGATCCAAACAAAGATCTTCACAAATTTTCACATTTATAATATTAGTAGAATTAGTAGGATGTATTTTATTGTAGGCTAGACAATATTTTAACTTACACTCTGTCTTCTACTTCCACCAAAAGCAACTTCTACTATTTCTTCCTTGAACGTCTTCCATATTCTTTACGCTCACGTACTTCTTCTAAGCTGTCCAACTTCTTGCTCAATTTACTTATAAACTCTACTTCTATTCCTTTTTTAGCTCATCACAGCATTAGTCCCAGTTGCATTCAAAGCTTGTACTTTAGAGCGCGGGTTCAGCTCTCTTACTCTTGCACTTGATTTGGCTTATCTTTTGAAGCCTACTGCCACTGCACAAAGATCACATGTTGCCTATTTATTATAAGATATGTGGCAGGCAATCCTGTCCTGTGTAAAAAAAAAGGATATGCTTCCAGTTTTATCGTATACCGCAACGGATGAGCTACAAAGAGAGCGATAGTTACAAATAGACCAACCCCGAGGGGGCCATCTCGAAACCGGAGATGGCCCAGGCTCAATCGGGATGCGAGGGATATGCTTTATGGGCGCGTCGTCTGAAGACCCGAGACGGCGTGCGGTTTTAGTCGGTTCAAGCCCGAAATAACCGCCCCCGCTGGCCGCCGGGGGGGGGGGGGTGGATTTGCGCACGAAAAAAAAAGATACAAATAGACCTAAGACAAACCGAATTTTTTATAGGTCTAAGGAATCAAAGTTCTTAGCAAAAATAAACCATCGAAAATATACTCGCAGTAAGTACAAAATATTAAATAATAATTTCACCCATAGTCTTACCAACCACAGGAGTATATTTGATCATTAGTGTAGAGCTAATAATGTATCAAAAATTCGTAATAGGTACGTACACTGACTCTGAGGTCATATAAATTAATACATCACGAAACGAATATACGATATGTAGCTACTGTATTTCAAACTTTGACATGGATCTTCAGATAATATCATCATTCTACCAATAGTTTGAATGTGTAACTATAAGATGATCACTTTACAAAGAGCACTCAGATATAATATATTTATTTTCTACTGAATGTGATCAAAACTGCGCTACCCAACCGCTACCAATAAATCGTGCATATATTCTACTAGCTGTTGCTCGCGTCTTCGCCCGCGTGGAATTCTGTTCCCGTACCTGCAACTTATTGGAATCTATACAAGGAATAAAAGTACCTTATGTATTATTCCAGACTATAATCTATCCCTGTACCAAATTTCATTCAGATCCGTTCAGCCGCTTTTGCGTGAAACAGTAACAAACATACAAACATTCATCCATCCTAACTTTCACATTTATAATATAACTGGGATTTTTTACGTGACCATTTTATTTTACGTGTAGAAGTTCCTACGGGCTTCATCCCACCGGCTCCAGTGATGAGGTGGATGTGTCGCAATAAAACCGACTGTAACCACACGATGTCCGTCCCAAGCGTCTATTGCCGGGCACACTAGGTACGTCCTCCAAAAGATAACCCCAGGGTTCCCGGCGGACTTCTACGGTCATCGCAGCCTGGCCTTTGGGGTCGTGTTTGATCCCGCTTCGGTGAGTTGGCAGACGTGTGTAGGACACACACACGACATGTCTCCCGGTGGATGCTCCACAGATACTTGCCGAAGCATCCGTGTCCGATAATTATCTGTGACATCCGGTAGGAGAGGTCCCCATGGTGCTTGTACAATCCCTCCTCCATGACCAGCATCACCGCCCCGATGGTGACTTCTCCCCACCTCGGTTGCTCAAGTCGCACCTTCGACTGTCTCCATGAATTCCTGGCGGAGCTGGGACCACTGGGGCTCGATTTATCGGACCTGCTCCAGTGCCTCCTTGCATCATTGTTACAAAGATGCAATGGTCCTCACTTCCAGGTCCTATGGAGAGGCTAGGAGACATGTCGCCTTGACGGAGATCGTCCGGTATCCCCTTATGATTTTGATGGCCAGCGTTTTCAACGGGCTGTACAAAACAACACATAGAAGATACTCACTTGCACACATACAGAAACAGACATTTAAGTTACTTTTACCTGATACTTGCTTCTATGGGTACTTCGCTGTTGTATTATTGAGTCACTAAAATTCAATGTAATTCATAAAATAACGCAGCTTTCAGGGAAAGCATTTCATGTTCAGTGACCACATTTCTGTACAGTTTTTGCGACTTGCTTACTGTTAAAATAAATAAATATGGATTAATTACCTGATATTAAAATTATATATATGAATACATTTATAAACTGTTTGAAATACCGCTTAAATTCCAAATTGATTCTATTGAGAAAATTCATAATTGTTTAAGAATCGAGTAAATGAGCTTTCTACACACTCTAACTAGTTTGAATCGCTGGCGAGTAAAGCGTTTTAGGGCAATTATTTCATTAACAAGCATTAAAATAAGAGCATCTCAGAAAGAGTACTGATATTCCACCCAAAAGATTAACAAAACGTAGGCTTCCAAGAATCAAGAACTCTTTCAATGTTACAAAGCTATCAGATTTCAGTTAAAACCAAACTTCTAACTCTACAAGCCCGAACTCTACATAATTTGTACTTTAAACTACGAAACCATCTCGATTACAATATTTATGTGGTAAAAATAATTATCCCACATGGGAATCATATTTATCACACTCAATATTCAATGCAGTTGGTAGTTTTATGATTTGGTCTGGATACACTTTCTGTGCGTCAATTGTCATGATCCTCTGAGCTTTTTCCCAACTCAGTTGGGGTTGGTTATTCAGTCTAATTACGAAGCGGCTGAACTTCGATATTTTCCGTAAAGCAATCTGACTTCCACAACCCATTGGCGATATCGGAAAAGTAATTGTTTCAAAATATAGAACAGGAGGAAAGGTTCTAATGAGGAAAGGTTGATAAAAATGAATCACAAAGATTTTTCTAAGTTGAGTCCGTTTTTACGGATCCGTGCACACAAAATAAATATATATAAATTGTCGTTGATGCACTTGACTTGGAAGGAATAATTTCAGTAGAAAATTGTTGTCAATTAGAGTCTTCTTTTGAGTGATATCAGAAAAAATAAAATAGTAAAATGTAATCATGCCAATTTTGAACTACGTGTAAGATCACATTAGGTACAATTTCGATATATATTATTGTGATTTTTTGAGTTAAGAAGGAAGAATACACTGTGTTATTGATATTTTCCGGTAATACGAAAAATATCAACTTAAATTATTTCACGCGAACTGCGTTAATAACTACGACTCAAACCTATAATATTGTTTCCTTAACAATAACATACCTCTACTTTCCTGGAAACTTATGGCTCATAAGCAAATAATACCTAAAAGGGATCAGATTTATGTAGTCAACTTACTCGGTTATTCTACAGACATCCAAATAAAGGGAGTCCCACACCTCCCCTCAGCTCTTCAATGAAATAAGTAGATAATGTGGGCATCACTATTTAAAGCTAATCAAACTTAGTTAAGAAGTAGTCAGTACAGATGCGCGGGCGACTCGTGTTGTCTGCGCACCGCCATATTGGTTTCATACAGTTTTATTTGAAATCCCTAACGTGGCGGTCGTTCTAAATTCAAGTGCTCAGTTTGACATTCAGCAGTGACAGTTCAATGTGGATGAATTTTTTTTCTTCATGGTGAGTGTACACGAATTAGATAGTCGCGTCGTTGCAAGCATAAGGATAATTTACAGACTATACCTACGGCTAATTAACAAGACGAGCAGACATTCGAACAGTTCTTATTACCTACTCCACGAAAATGATAAGTTCTGACTTCTGAGTGATGATTTATTTACGTTTTAGGGTAAGATACATCTGTTTACTGTGAGTACTTACATTTATAATGATTACTTGCTTAGCACTGAATTGGAATTTTCCTTCATGTTCATATTCTTGGTTCTCATTGTGCATGTTTACTAGATATAATAATTTCTTTATGACTAAATGGTTATCAAAGGGAACCTATCAAATATGTTTGTGTCTTGAGAACTTTATTTTGTAGACATAAGAGCAACAACCTACTGTTTTAATCAATGACATGTAGATATTTACAAGAAGAGGTCAAAGATACATTTCGTCAAATGTATTTTTCGGGGCCACGCTATAGGGGGCGAGCCGTTTTTAACTAAGGTAATTTTCCTGGGTTGTATGTTTGTAATGGATGAAGAAAAGCTTCATTCCTTAATCGTCTTTCAAGACTTCAATGGATATATATATATATATATATATAAAATAAGTGTGGCCCTTGTATTTACTTCACAGGAACCCACGCCAATAATAAAAGAAATAACGTCATTGTGAAAATACTTCTACAATTTAAGATTACTAATAGTAATTTTAAGTGCTTGGAATTTGGAGTTATAAGGTCCCAACCTCAGCCAATTTCTTAGTCGAGTAAGTGCTACACGTTATGCATAGCTACCCGCGGTTTCTCATACGTTTGTCAAAGCCGTGTCAACCTAACATATCAAATACTAAACGTTCATTGGTTGCCTCTTGATCATCGATCATTCTCAATCAATGAGCGCTTATACTTTTTAATTTATACGTTTAGTTCGTTGGTCAAAACGTTTTTGTTTTGACCAACGAACTAAACGCATAAGTTAAAAGCAAAGAGTTTAAAAGAATTTTAATAGTTCAGAACGTCTCTGTAAATTTTATCATTACGTGATAATAGAATATCAATCATAGGGTCATTAATGGTTTACATCATAATGAGAAAATAAAATATTGCATTGCAAATATCTACATAATATCCGGCCGAACCCTACATCATCTTATCGCATTGGTTAACACCTTTTAATTAATCAGTACTTCAAAAGAGAGAATTCGTAGATTTCCTCACCATTTTGTCATAAGTCACTTTATCTTTCTTTTTTCTTAATATTTAGTTGGTAATGTATGATAGTAGGATTGTTTGCCATCATCAGTTGTACATATAGCTTTAATATAACTGTAAAAAAAAAATGGGCTACTGCAGTATTTATGGATTCAACTTATTGAGTGTCATTGCTTTTAAAAGTCAATATTTTTTGGGTAAAAGTCTCAAAAGAACATTCACACGCTGGCAATAGGGCAAGAGTGGAATTGAATTTAGTAAAATTTTCTCTGTTGATCTCATGTTTCGATTTCGTTTGTTGAACTAAAAAGTTGCTCTTGAACTTAATCATCATCATCTTAGCGTTAGTGTTGATCACATCCTAGGCTCTCACCTCGGAGTCCGCTTTTGAGCTTCTACTTATTCACTTTGCACGGTGATGGGATTCCATGTAAGTGAAAATATTGACACGCATGTTATCTTCTACGACTGCAAGCAGTACTTCTTGGGTCTACCCTTCCTACCCGGCGGGGGCGCTATTGTCAGGCATTTGTCCGCAAAACGTTGGCGCGCCAGCGTATTTGACTCTCTTGCACTGTTTCTACGATATAACTGACATGAAAATAATAATAATACAAATTGTTACATTTTTTGGGGTTCCGCACCGAAAGGGTAAAGCGGGACCCTATTGCTAAGGCTCCGCTGTCCGTCCGTACGTCTGACACCATGCTGTACCTCATGAACCATGATAGCTGCAGTTGCTAACATTTTAAATTTTAACAGATGATATACTTCTGTTACCGCTATAACAACAAATACTAGATATAAAATAAACTAAATATATTAGGGGAGCTCCCATGCACGACGTAATTTTCTCCGTTTTTTGCTCGATATTAATAACGGCAATAACCAGGCTGTATCTCATGAACCGTGATAGCTAGACAGTTGAAATTTTCACAGACGATATATTTCTGTTGCCGCTATAACAATAAATACTAGAAACAAAATAAAATGAATATTTAAGGGGGCTCCCATACAAGAAACGTGTTTTATCTACACCCATGCTTTAAATCCTCTATAAAAGATTCTGAAACAGTTAGCTTATTGCCAACATTAATACATCCAATGTCATAATAACCATAATATCATCCGAACGGGTGTTATAATGTTGTATGAAATTTCATAATAACACTCCTTTCGCTTTTTCAATCTCTTCCGCGCAAAGGGTTACTCATCAGACAGCCAAATTCTTACCGCTCGATGCGTGGAATCTGTATGAGTTTCAAAAAAAGAACTGTCATTCACGCGCGTTGCATTGCACTACCACAGCGGCGCGCGGCGCGCCGTAAAAAAATAATTAAAGCTTATTCGTTCGAATTCGAATTCCCGCTATTTTTCTTCGCTATTATTTTTGCAAATTGTTTTGTTTACTTACGAAAATGAGCAATTCAAGTTTTAATAACACACCTCCAGACATTTCGAATGCAGCAAAGGACATTTTTAACAAATTACTACCGGAAAAATCTAGAAAACAGTATGAAAAGGCGTACCAAGATTTCATGAATTGGAAAATATCAAAGGGCAGTACATCATTCTCTGAAGATGTATTATTAGTTTATCATGGGTGTAGATAAAGTCTTGTATGCAACTGTATAATTAGGTATTAAAACACTCATGTGATACTATTATCACACTCAGCTTCGCTTCGTGTGATAAACCCACATTCATGTTTTAATACCCCTCATTATACCACAGTTGCATAAATAACTATTTTACCATTTTTTTGCGCGATATAAATAACGGCAGCAGATAGACACTTGAAATATTCACAGAATAGAGTTAATATTCCTCGAATATTTCAAGCGTCATATATTATTCACTTCGAAAATAAATAATTAAGTTAAAATATAATAATATTTAAGGAGGCTCACATACAACAAACGTGATTTTTTTATAGATAAAAGTACGGAATACGTCGTACGCGAGTCCGGGTCGTACTTGGCCGGTGTTTTAATAGGTTTAGTTTCTAGCCTTGTTTTTGATGAACGTTCTTCAAACGTAGCTGGTCGTTAACATCACCACTTAACATCTGACCTCATAAACGAACATTAAAACGCAATGACGTCATGAAATGCATTCACCAAACCGCCAAATGTTTGAATTATCATCGAAACATAAAATAATTTTAAGACAAAGACAGTATTACGGTCCATTCAGTTTCAAAGTACTCACAGCATGATGCTATTACGCGATCGAACTATTTAGAACATTATGACGACGAATAAGGTGAATCATGTGTCAGTTATTATTTAGGTATCGCGTGGTCAATTTAATATAAGAAGTCTGGTCATAAATACTGTTACATCAAAACTTTTCTTTCTTTTTCAACTTTTTAATTATTTTGAATTTGGAACATGTATATTATTTTAAAAACTTCTTTCGATTTCGCGCCATTTCACATATTTTTTCGTGTTCATTCATTATCGAATTACAATATGGAATGGGGTGTTAAAGAAAATAAGAAAAATCTTATCGCGAGAAATGAAGATTCCCGCTAGGACTCCGTCACGTATTATAAAACAAGACCTGAAGCTCGGTGCTTATCGTCGATATACAGGACGACATCCCCTAAATCAATCTTTACAATAAAAGAGAGTGGATCGATCAAAGCGCCTTCTGTCGCGATACGCAGGTGAAAGGCACAGAAATATCCTCTTTACCGATGAAAAAATTTTCACGATTGAAGAACACTACAATAAGCAAAATGATGAAGTGTACGCTCACAGTTCTAAGGAAGCTGCTCAAGTGGTCGGAAAGGTACAACGTGCTCATCATCCTGCGTCAGTGATGGTTTGGTGGGGCGTGTCTTATCAGGGAGTCACAAAGCTACATTTTTGTATAAAAGGAGTGAAACTTCAGCCAAAGTGTATCAAGATACTGTCTTGAATCATGTTGTGAAACCTCTCAGCAATACACTTTAAAAATATACCGTATATTTTCCAGCAGGACTCTGCTCCTGGTCACAAGGCACGAACTACCCAAGCCTGACTAGAAACCAACGTTCTGGACGTTATAAGAGCTGAAGACTGGCCCTCATCTAGCCCTGACCTCAACCCTTTAGACTACAAATTATGGTCAGTTTTAAAGGACATGGCCTGCTCTAAACGACACGGCAACATTGAGTCTCTTAAAAAATCTTTGGAGCAAGCAGTGGCAAAATTCCCTTGGAAACAGTGCGTAAATCCATAGATTCGTGGCCAAACAAATTAAAGGCCTGTATAAAAGCCAAAGGTGGCCATTTTGAATAAAATATATTTTTTTTTTTGCTAAGACTTTAATAAATATGTAGGTATAAATTTTAATGATATAACATTGCTTCATTTAAAAAAAAATGCATTTTCATTTGTAATAAAACTTATGGCAGGACTAGGTATAGTAGGAATGTATCAGAATTCGCTGTGCTCTAAGCGCGTCTTGTCTTTTATTTCCAGCCATAGCACAGTGGGTACACGGGGAAATTGAAATTCCCCATTTCTCGAGTAGGTGAAGTCAGTGGGTTGAAATGTCGAGTCCAATATCTATACAAATATTACCAAGCCCGCAGCGTCGCTTGAAATTCTGTTCTTGTTCCCGCAACCCATGGGAACCTATTCCAGGGAGGAAGTGAAGCCTATGTGTTAATCCAGGCTATAATTCATCCCTGTATTAAATTTCAGCCGGATCAGTTGAGCCGTTAGAGGGTGATTGAGTAACAAACATCCAAACATGTTCATACACTTTCACATTTATATATAACATCCAAACATGTTCATAAACTTTCTCATTTATATATTATATATATGTAAACAAAGTCGTGTTGCTCATGACCGGGATAAACTCAAGAACAGGTGGATCGATTTTCATGATATTTGATTTATGGGTTTGTCTCCACCCTGTGAGTTTAAAAAAAAATTGAATTTCATACGGACACCTTAAGAAAAGTAAATATATACTTACTAAAAATATTTTTGATAACGATTCATTGATAATATTGTTTTACAACTTCTTTTTAGCAATCAATTGATTGCTTTGATATATATTTGACATGCGTTTTAACTCTTCATGACAATACAATATTATGATAAATTCAACCTTTAACCTTTAAATCTTGATGCGGTAAAGGTACGTACTGCCTTTCTTAAGAATGTGCTGCTATTGTTAATATAGTGTACCTAAATATTTCGCCAAGATTGTGTCCTTCAATTTCGATCTTCAATTGCACAATCGTGACGCTGCAGATATACTGCTTGTCTTAACCGTAGGTATTTAAAATGACAATTTATTTTATTAATATTTGGGGTACTATTTTTTATTCTCGACGTTTTCTAAATATGAAACCTAACTAGATTGGTTTACCGCCTCCGAAACCCCCTGCATCCTAATTTTCATGAAAATCGTTCAAGCCGTTTCCAAGATTCAGATTATATATATATATATATATATTTAAATACAAGAATTGCTCGTTTAAAGGTATTAGATAATTAGATCGACTAGACTAGGCTAGCTTGCGGTGGTTTGAAGTTTAGATGCATATGGATTTGTTCAATGGATTGGAGTGGAAAAGGGCCGGAAGCAACTATTTGGGGTCGGCGGATGGTAATATTCTTCCATACTTCCACGTTAGACGTAATATCCTCAGTTACTGATATCCTTGCCCTGTCCTCTTTCACGTAGTCCATTTTATGTTGGACCTATCTCTGCTTCTAAAGCCCTCTACATTTTTTCATTCATACCTGTAATGAGGCAAAGACAGAATCATTCAGTCTTTATATCGCCATGTATCGTTGCTATTCCAGGATAGTCTATTAAGTTTTGCCACTAGGTCTATCAAAATGCCAAATTCAACTTTTAGGAGCTTTGGCGTTATTTTCGGCACCAGGAATTCGCTAACTGAACTACTAAGTCTCGTAAGGTACTAATAAAGTATGAAGGATATAAAGAACAGCTGTAGTGAACAAAATGATGAATATAAATAAAATATTCTACGACAATCTACATAATATATATATATATATATATATATATAATGTAGATAAGTATATTTTGTATACCTATATAAAAACGACATTAAGAAAGACACCAGATCAATTTTATAATTATTTAGACGCATAAGTCATAATGAATGCACAGAGGTAGATGTTACTAGATAACATCACGAGAAAATTAACTTTTAACACAACGAATTTATTTACGACAATATCACATCTTCAATAGACTACTATTGCCAGCATAAAAAAACATGAATGGATCCGTGTTCTATTGCCATCAAATTGAACCATTGTAAAGAACTGTCAATGAACAAATAAATTGAAGACTGTTTGTAGGGTGTTACTTGATAAAGCGGGGTGGCAACTCGGCCGACAGATAATAGAGGGCAAATGTTAAAGATGAGCGTTATACTGATAAAGGTAACGCGACAGTGTGATGAACTTGCCAGTAAACAACTGTTTTATTATTTATTTATAGTTCGAATACTTACTAGACTTCGTAACCGATACTCGAGATGTTGAATCTTAAACTTCAGAATCATATCCTTCTAGTGATTTCCCATTTGCGTGTAAATTTTGCACTTTGGATGTCTGTCGTCTTTTCTGGGAGCTACTGCCGTCTGACGTCTCAACTTCAAGAGGAAGCCTCGTCCGTTGTTGAGGAGTTGCACCGACTAGCAGGCGAGGTTGGCTTGGGTCACAAAGATGTTGGTACACCAACTTCTAAACTTCGGAATGGCGATATTTTTTATGGACATCGAAGTTATTTTAGCTTATTTAACTTGAACTCTATTAAGTATTAGCTCACACTCAGTAAATAAAAATTTTGGCGAGTTTCTGTCATAATATTTTTTATTAGTTGTTGGTGTATGAATAAAATATATGTTATATTTTCATTATTATGATAGCAATTTAAGATAGTAATACACCCGAGGGGGCCATCCCGAAACCGGAGATGGCCCAGAGTCAGTCGGGGTGCGAGGGATATGCTCTATGGGCAATCTTACACCCCGGCGTCTTTAGACCGGAGACGGCGTGCGGTTTTAGTCGGTTCAAGCCCGACATAACCGCCCCCGCTGGCCGGCGGGGGGGTATCCGAGGGAATTTCCGCACGAAAAAAAAAAAAAAAAAAGGTACACAAATTATACAACCAAATTGCAAGTAAAAAAAAACGTGGGTTACGGTTTTATGCGCCAATGTGTAGACGGGAGATATGTTTTTATTCATCCAATAGCTGTTCCCGCGACTTCGCCCGCGTGGACTTTTATCTGAGTTTTAACTTTTTTGCGCGGAAAGTAGCTTATGTTACACCTTATAATATTAGCTATCTGTCAGTGAAAGTGCCGTCAAAATCGGCTCAGCCGTTCCCGAGATTACCTAATTCAAACAGACAGAAAGACAGGTAGACGGACAAAAGTTTTTTTTTTATAAGTACCTTGTAAACATTCATATGCAATAATAATTGAAAAGCTGTTATTTTAACGTTGCAAACAGACACTTCAATTGTATTTATTTGTATAGATGTGTGATATGGTTCATAATAAAACAACATATATAAGGTGTCACAAAATTAGGTCTCTGAATTTGGTGAGATGACTTGGTATCGACAAAATATGTATTTGAAACAAAAAAAAAATCGGGTAAAATAAAAAAAATATTTAAAAAAATATATGAAAATGAAAAAAAACCACCACCAGCGTCCAGCGTCATATGACGCGACGAGCCCGTGACGCACGTGATAGACGTGCAGTCCTTCTCCTCGCAGTATTCTGCAAGTGGATGTGTGGGAAATACCTAAACCGCGACCAGCGTCACGTGACGCTGGTCGCTGGTGGTGATTTTTTTTCCATTTTCATATATATATATATATATATATTTTTTTTTTTCCCCTTTTTTTTTTGTTTCAAATACATATTTTGTCGATACCAAGTCATCTCACCAAATTCAGAGACCTAATTTTGTGACACCTTATATAATTACGTACACATTGAGCTAGAGTATCTTTTTTTTTCGTGCGGAAATCCCTTCGGATACCCCCCCCCCCCGCCGGGCAGCGGGGGCGGTTATGTCGGGCTTGAATCGACTAAAACCGGACGCCGTCTCGGGTCTACAGACGCCGGGGTGTAAGGTTGCCCAGAGCATATCCCTCGCACCCCGACTGAGAGCTAGAGTATCTAACACACAATTGATAGAGTACGCTCTGCAGTGAATAAAATAATGCCTTCTGTGGCGTAGCCGTAGTACATTCGACTGCCACGACAAGGGGCGCGGGTTTGCAAATTGCAAATATTAGTATGCCTGAATATGTCTATTTGCATTGGTCTGGGTGTTTCTATGTATAATATGTATGTATTTACAAAAAAGTATATAATTATGTTTATCCGCAATTTAGAACTCATAACACAAGCTAGTTAAACTATGCTTACTTTTGATCTAAACAGCGCTGTGTAGAATGTCGTAGAATATTTATTATTTTTAATTATTATTATTCATCATTTTGTTCACTAGAGCCTTTCTTTATGTCCTTCATTCTTTATATCTGACATTTGGTATTAATCGATATACTTTTACAGCGTCGTTTACAAAATGGTTAACGTAGTAAGTACTAGCAATACGAAAGTAGAACTCAATCAAGAATTTAAAAAAGAATATGTACAAAATCTGTTTTATTTCAGTATTTTTAGGTCAGTTCTCATCCCATGCATTACAAGGAGATCTGCAGGGTTCTGATGGTTATTTGTAATAATAAAAAAGTTTCAATGTAATAAATGTTTAAAAAAAGAAAGCAATAGTGGTAAGTAGATTCAAACAATCAATTTGACTTAAGTAACATTTTCTAGATGTCAATATTATTTTAGGGTACGTAAATATGTCGCCAGATTGACTTCTCTCATTAGCTCAGTACTCAGTCGTAAAGTTAATGTTAATAAAAACATACACAAAACCGTCGTTCGAAGATGAAAACATGAAACATTTTTACCATAAACAATTTTCAACCGACCTCATTTAACGCATTTAACATTACCGCGGCAATTAAAACTTTTTTAATTGCAATCAGTTGGCGCGCTCCCGAACTCTGGTCATTCATCCCATAAACATATGGACGCGCACGCATGGCGGGAAACGGTTTAAGAGCGACCACGTGCACTATTTGCATAATAGGTACATTATGAATATATATAATAAGAACGAATATCAACGAACTGATTTAGAATAAGTAGTTACAAGACTATTTACATATTTCGTTTTGTATCGTTGCTAGTGATGTTAGTTTTTGTAAATTGGATTTTATGGATGTTGCCAAACCATTTTGGGCTAGGTGCGGGTCCGAAGGGATGCTAGCATCATCATCATCCTGCCCTTATCCCATATTTATTTGGAATCGGCGCTACATGCGTGCTTTTCCATTCATCTCTGCTTGTAGTCATGTCAACATTTACTCCTTTGCCGGCCATAATTAGCAACTTTCACACAGTCCATCCATCTCTCCTTAGGTATTCCTCTCCCCTTGTAACCGTCCGCTTATAATCCATACTTAATGCCGGTCTGAACCAGAGCTCAGGTCCTCGTTACATCTTAATTATCGGTGCTACTTTCAAACTTTCTCCAATGTACTCATATCTATTCTTATCCATTCTTGTCACATCGATATCAATATTCGCATATCGGCTGCATGTAGCCATCTTTCATCTGTTACCGTAACGGGCCAGCTGCCCGATTCATACAGGAGAGCAAGCTGGACCAAGGTTTTATCGATTTCTACCTTAAGTCTGAGGGGGATTCACGAGTCACACGTAGCTGCCGTTATCTGCCGTATCCTACAACGGAAATCCAATGCTTTACGGCTCGGTCTAATTTTTCATTGACCTGAATCTTACCAGCAACACCTCAATTTTTTACCACAATTTATTTCATAAGGACTGAAGTTCAAGCAGGCCGTGGCGGAGGCGTGTCGTGTGTGCCCTCTACACACGCCTGCCAACTCACCGAAGCGGGATAAAACCCGACCCCACCAGGCGAGACCGCGGTGGCGGCCAAAGTCCGCCGGCAACCCTGGGGTTATCCTTTCGAGGGCTTACCCGGTGTGCCCGGTAACGGACATTTCAGCACGTAAAAAAAAAAGGACTGAAGTTCTATTTCTATAATATCCGTGAAAGGAAAACCAATCTACCAACAATAAAACGGTTATAAAAACATACAGTTTAAAGGTTGCACAAAATCAAATTCGAAGTATAAGTTAACCTATAGAGCTATTACGGGTATGACCGTTTAAATCTTGTATCAAACAATTGATTGGATTAGTCGAATTAACACAAGTTAAATGCCGAAGTGATTGATTGAGGCTTAACGGGCCGGTTATAAGAGACTGGTTGGTCTGCGGTGCGGATGCGAACAATTGAGCAATTTAAAGATGTGCTGACTCAATAGCACTCAATGCTCGACATGTGTTCGACTAAGTAATTAGATTTTCTTTTTTTTTTGTTGAAAATTTGGCTAAAAATAATTTAGATTGGTCATTCCAAATTTTCAACTTCTACTAACGCACATGTTTAGTGATATTAACGACAGATAGAAATTTTTCAGGTGTAATTTAGTATGCTAACTTTTCCTATAAATTTAAATCGGAAAAAGTCAACATATAGGATGGGATGATTGTCAATATTTTAGTTAATTTATAGGTAAATAAACTGGCCAAGTGCGGGTCGGACTCGCCCATGAAAGGTTCCATAGCAGCAAGTAAAGTTTTTATATTAGATCGTTACATATGAAATTGCCGTTTTTCTTGAAGAAATTGGAGGAAACCCAATTTTCAGAAATAACATTCTTGCATTTTTTTTTTTTAAAAGAATATTAGTAACCGAAATTACTAATATTCCCCCTAACCCCCCCCAGCTAAGCTAAATTGCTTGTGTTAGAAGTGGGTTCACGTCGGTAGTGGAATGGCCAGGATTCGTACCCGGGACCTCTCGATCTTAAGGTCGTAAGTCCTTAACCACTAAGCTACCGACAAGCTAATTTAGGAATGACAAATGCAAATTTTGTGTTTTTTTTTTGTGTATGAATGCGACAACATTAAGCTAACAAACAGCAACTTTTATTACTAACTAACTATTAACTAGACTAGCAAGGAAAAATAGACTAGCAGTGCCTAAGACAAATAACTACTTCGGTAAACGCGCCAGAAAATATCTAACGCCTACTTTAGTAAATGAGCTGCCTGAAGGATCGCTTGGTGATGTAAGGTATCACCTAAAGAAGGTATTGGTGAAACACTACCTGTCGCTCTGTCCGTAGCTTTTAAAGCGAGTTTACAGATTATTGTATATGCTATGCATGTGCTTTTTGTGTATGTGTGCCTAGGTAATACCTAATATATGTAAGTGATTGAATATATCGGACAGCGAATTATAACATAATTGTACCAGTTATGTTATAATTCGTTGTCCCAACTGAGTGGTGTTATTTTGTAGAAGCTGTGTTTTGTGTATTTAATAAGTACTAAGTAAGGCTTGAATAGAAATACAATGTTTTACAACATAATGGAATTAATCAAGAGGACTAGATGCCGACAAACTGTTCCGCAGTTTGGCAACTGATGTTTTTATTTTAAGTGTTGTAAATTAATTATTAAGTTAAATAAATAAAAAAAAATAAAAAAAAATTACATTTTTGAAAAGTGACAGCTGTTAATTAATACGAAATGTATAATCAAAATGGATAGCATTTAGGAAGTACTGTTTTTGAAGAACGAATTAATTTATCAAGCGGCCAATAAAAACAAAATTTAATAAAGAGTTGTAAAACTTGAAATCAACTTTCAAACAAAATATAAATAATGGAAATAGCTATTAAATTACCGGAATAACGAACTCATGAATTTGTACAAAAATTTCGGCAATTTCATAGGTAAAGACTGAATTGAATGAAAGGTAAATTGAGGTTTACGATTTATGACAATTATGACGTATTAAAAAAACTACTTACTAGATCTCTTTCAAATAAATTTTCGGTGATAGTGTACATCATAATGTTTTTTTTTAGTTTACCACTTGGTTTACACTTTGGAAGTGTCTCTCGCGCAAACTATTAAGTTTAGAAAAAAAATATATTAGAAACCTCAATATCATTTTCAAAGACCTATGGGACCTACCATATGGGTTTGATGAAGAAAAAATTTGAGTTTCAGTTTTAAGTATACACATAATTTTTTTTTTTTCCTATTTTTGTGTGAAAATTTTAATGCGGTTCACAGAATACATCTACTTACCAAGTTTCAACAGCATAGTTCTTATAGTTTCAGAAAAAAGTGAGTGTGACATACGGACGGACAGACAGACAGGCAGACATGACGAATCTATAAGGGTTCCGTTTTTTGCCATTTGACTACGGAACCCTTAAAACGAAAATGACCTTGACCTCACTCAAAGATGTATGTAGATGAGAATTTCGCAAATCCAGTACTGGTCCAGGTAGCTCAATTGGGCAGTATACAAGTAGGAGTAGCAGTAGTAGTTGCGCGTAAGTTTTTTCTCTGCGTTCTAATTGCGCTACAAGCTTTTGAAATCAGCATAACCCCTGCATAAATTTTATTAGTATTGGAGCTAGAACTACGGACATGCAGCAAGAGTTACCTCAAAATCAAACAGAAAATGTGGCTCAATAAAGTGTATGATCGAACATGACGTCAAATGTCTTTCGTTTGGAGTTTTAGAATACATATTTTAAAAGGCCGTATCAGTTCTGATTCTGCAGTTACAAAACTCTATAAACTAGACTACATAACATTTTAACAAAGTATAGATTTTGTCCGAGAGCACATAGAAGAAAATTTTGAAATTCAAATGAAATAATTTTAAAGATAGTTTTGTTTAGCGACATGAGCAACAGAATTAACACCATTTTGTGACTTCAAAAGCAAAGCATAGATTTGTTCTAAGATGCAGATTCTAAGACCTGTAATGTAACGTTACAGATTCGAACATTAAATACATCAGTGAGGGACTGGTGAGTGGAGAGTGGAGTGAAGTGGAGTGGAGTGGAGCGGAGTAGAGAGGAGTGGAGCGAAGTGGAGAGTGGAGTGGAGAGTGGAGAGTGGAGTGGAGAGTGGAGTGGAGAATGGAGTGAAGAGTGGGAGTGGAGAATGGAGTGAAGAGTGGAGTGGAAAGTTGAATGGAAAGTGGAGTGAAGATTTGAGTGGAGAGTGCAGTGGAGAGAAGTGTGGCGCTGAGAGTAAAGTGGAGTAGAGAAGAGTGACGAAACACGAAGACATAGGGGACCTGCGATGCGGGGTTCGTCTACATCATTAACTAGGAAGTGTAAGCTCTCACGTGTAAGCTGGTGCTCCTAATGATTGACGGACGAGGCTCTGGTGCAAGTTTTCTACTTGGAGTTGGAAGGTCAGACGGCAATCACTCCCATAAAAGGTGCATAAGCCAAATTAAAAGGAGGAGAAACAGTAACCGATTCCCGGACTCCAAGGTGACATCCTGGGATGCAAACGGGAACAAACTTAAGACATTACAGTTACATTCGCTAAAAAGAAAGAAAATTAATTAAAATTAATTAAAAAAAATTAGGCTGACTTCAATACCCAAAAAGGCACTGAAAGTGTGAAAACATATTCGAGACAGTCGCAGTCTGGGCATCTTAAAAAGAAGAACTAAAGAACATTTCCTCTCAAAATGTTAAAGTATATATACATATGTATATAGGTAAAGTATTTATATATATGTATAACTATGTATAAAATATACAAGTATTGATGTGTATTATTTTATTTTACATATAGTATATTATATTTACTTTTTGAATGTATAATTTATGTATGTCTATTGATTTATTTTTACCGTCTTTCGTTTATGTTTACTTTATTTGTACACTTTGCTTCCCTCTGTTATTTTCTTTTTTCTGCCGCTACTGCTCAAAGGTTTGCTGGTAGAGAACTCTTTTAGAGTTAGAGATAATTTATTTTAATTGTAATACATTAATTTTTTTTTTTTGTGTACAATAAAGAATTAAGAAATAACTGAATTACTGATTCAGTTATAAAGACAAAAACAGGTAAGACTTTTCTGTTGAAGTCTATGCCAAGCCAAGTTTTACATAATTCGTATTTGGCTTGGCCCCGACTTCAATTGATAGTAGAAAGATAGCAAAGTCGTATAATATATATATATACTGATGCGTTAGATTTATGATTATGGTTACATTCTTAATTCTAAAAAAGAACTGTTTTTAATACCACTTAAGTGGCAGACAAGCACACGGTGCACCTGATGGGAAGCAATTGCCGTGGCCTATGGACGTGTGCAATGCAGGTGCAGGCAGGCACACTCGCGCTGGCAATTATTATTACAAGCTTGTATTTAACTTGCTCTGTGAGTTTGGTAGTTTGTTAGTAAGGGAGAACAATATCATGTAATCTGTGGTATGAGTCAAATCTTGGAAGACCAATTATAACCACTTCATGATGTCAGGTTGGACTCAACTTTGATATACTTGCGTATCCCTGGTAACAATGCGATAATATGGTACTATGAAGCTGGTCTGATGATGGAGTCGGAAGGTATCCATAGGAACTCCTGAAGTAAACAAGATAACCAATCGATTTTGGGCTCATTTGTTTTGTCGTGGCAAATACTCTGATGGTACGTGATTACCAGGGTTTGAAGATGGAGACGGTAGATGGTCATAGTCAGTTACAGGAATTTCTGAACTAAACAAGATAAACGCTGTTACGTTTGGACTCATTTGATATCCTTGTCATGCACTTACCTTGTTTAAGAAAAGCGGCCAAGTGCGATTCGGACTCGCCCATGAAGGGTTCCGTAGTAACAAGTAACATAATAATGCTTTTTTAAAATTTTATATTTGAGTTGATTGAATGACAGGTAAATTGTGGTTGGGGTGTGTGTTGGGTAACCTCCTCGAGTGTCGCTCCGATTCCGATCCCGCTGCAGTCCGGGGGGAACGGAATCGGAGCGGCCGGTACACCCTGGGCGGCGGTCAATGGCTTCCCCTTCACGCCTTCATAGGGTTGGCATTGATCGTCGGCCAATCAAAGAAGACAAAACATAACTTCACGCCTTTATTTATATTACGCCGAAGGGGTAGGCAGAGGTGTATCACACACCCGCGATCTAGGATAATGAGATATTATTTCGAAAAAATCTTACCATGAAGTTCAGAGAGCGGTCATCAAGTTTGGCACGTAATATATGTTTTTTTATTAAGTGATAATACTTATAATAAAAAAGTCTTAACGACTTCATGCTGCTTCTTGTGCATCGCGATCCTATTTTTATGGACCAATGTGCACTGACTATGTAGCGAGGTGTGGCTTTGTGGTCAATGGATGAGTCATGATGCTACTGATGTTTGTATAACCATAACCATAGGCGTTTATGATTTAATTGTCATAATTATTACGAGTAATGGTATTGGTAGATAACCAAACGTACAAGGGTACGATACTGATGTTTAATATTTTTACCTTTATAATAATAACTTCTATGAAGAACTAGTTGTTGCTCGAAGTTACGTTCTCGTGGAATACTGATCATGCGCCCGCGGCCCACAGGAACTGATTTCTGAGATAAAAAACCTATGTGCTATCCTAGACTAGAATTTATTTCTGTGTCAAATGTCCTTCGGATCCGTTCAACTGGAATGCTTTACTTAAGCACGTATTGCGTTCTTCTTACAATCCCGGGTTAATAAGCGGGCCTGAAGAAGCATCTGTTGAGGCCATCAAGGTCCCTACCTTGATGGCCTCAACAGATGGCTACCATTTTAGAATCGCCAGCGCGGCGTCTGGAATGATGGCCCAAATCTTTTGGACTTCACCCTAGTTTCTCACTAGCCAGCGGGGTGCAGTCAATAGACGGATCAAATATTTTTTTGTACTTCAAAACTGTGTAGGGATAATTAATATTTATCGGTGTATACCCATGACACCACCGGCGGTGATGATATTGGGTAGTATCACGGGTCCGTAGTGGAAATTCCGTTTTACCCATGAATTGCAAAATTGAGAAGACATTAACTTCTGACACTGAAAAAATATAGGTATTTAAACTATCATGGTCACTAACATAAGTATTAGAGTTAACGGGATATTTACCATGTGGTTGTGCAAAAATAACCGGGAACAAGCCAAAACCAATTCGCGAGTAGATACGGTAAGCGTCGTGTGTCGCGATCGTGATCGAGTTCGAGTGTGTAGTGAGACCAGTGGTAGTGGTGTTGCGCGTCAGAGACGAGCACGAAAGAGGGTAGATCGATATATTTACTCTTAAACTCGTTCACCGTTAACCGCCTCTTCAGTTCCTCCGTGATCATGGCGCTTGCAACAGTGCCGAAATATCGGACATTCTTAGAACCACATGGTAAATATCCCGTTAACTCTAATACTTATATTATACTGAAAAAATAGTTCTCTCTCCAATAGTCCACTGTATAATGTTTAATGAACATTTTTTCATAAATAATAATATGGAAATTATAACCAACAACAAAAGTGTATATCATTTACCCGGTATCTTACGCTCCTGTTTCTATGTTGACTTGTAAATTAAACTTTGGAAGTGAGTGTGTAAAAATATTATGATTCCATTAATTTCTAGATTTATTGTAGATTGTTGTATTGCAATTTGTAGTTTTCTTTTAACCGCCCTGATTATACCAGACAAAGGTAATTATGCGGTAGATAGATATTTAATACCGAACAAAGATAAAATAAAATACGTGAGTTCTTGAATACTCGAAATATAGGTAATATAATTTATTCCTTTCACAATTTAGGTAGATTTCGATGAAATCGATCTACCTTTTTTTTTTTTTTTTTTTTTTTTATCGTGCGGAAATCCCTTCGGATACCCCCCCCCGCCGGCCAGCGGGGGCGGTTATGTCGGGCTTGCACCGACTAAAACCGCACGCCGTTTCGGGTCTTCAGACGCCGGGGTGTAAGGTTACCCATAGAGCATATCCCTCGCACCCCGGCTGACCCTAGGCCATCTCACCACTAACAGCATCGCTCATCCTGTCTCCTCTGAAAGCAGAGGAGTACGGAGAGCGATGTGTTCCCGCCAGGTTGGGTATTGGCCGACGATCAATGCCAACCCTATGAAGGGGTGAAGGGGAAGCCATTGACCGCCGCCCAGGGTGTACCGGCCGCTCCGATTCCGTTCCCCCCGGACTGCAGCGGGATCGGAATCGGAGCGACACTCGAGGAGGTTACCCAACGAAATCGATCTACCTATTGGTTTCTTGACTACTGTCGAATTTAAAAAAAAAATCTTCATAGGAGGTCTAGTTATGACCCCCTGAGTCCGAAATGACCACTGGTCAAAAAGTTTATATATATATATATATAATATATATGTATGTAATATGTATGTATGGTTCCACTTCCCAAAATTTGCGGCACTCTCACGGTCGCATTTTTGCCCCGATCGCTTTCAAACTGCGGTCAAAAATTGCTTGGGTGTAAACTTAGTTTAAGTTCGTGAACGAGTGGAATCCGGCCTAAGGGGACGGTAGGGCCTCACTTTTTGTGAAATCAGTTTTTCCTCAAAATTTCACGTTCCATGAAAGATATTCGAACCGTTCTAATTTTATCTCATAGTATACATGAATACCAACAACTTTTAACTATAAACCTATAAGATTAAAACTTTAACTAAAAGTGGAGGGGGGAAAAACCTAAATTTTTTGGGAAAAAAATCATAACTTCTAACCGGTGAACATTCTAGATGTCGGAAATATTTTTAATCGATAGGCCATTTTTAAGTCTAAAATAAATGTCTGAAAAGTTTTTCGCTAAAAGTTACCGTTTACGAGAAAAAAAAATTAAACATGTTAAAAATGCGCTCGGCGTGGGTCATAAAGCATAGGTCATAGAGGGGCAAAAAAATATTTCTAACCGATAGGTTATTTTTTGCTCTAAAATAAATGTCCGAAACGTTTTTTACTCAAATTTACCGTTTTCGAGAAAAAGAAAAAAAATAGTGCGGTACGGAAATTTCCGACTTGTCAATTTGGCAACATCATTCCCGAAACCACAGAATAAATATTAGTACACGGAAACCAGATTTATCATTGCGCAAGTACTTTTTGGGTAGAATACTCGCTGGGGCATTTATTTAAAATAATATTAATTGCTTCACGAAATCTACCTGTGCGTTCCCCCTGCGGGAACGGATTTCTTTTATATTGAGAGCGCTAGTGCAAATTGGATAATGATATAACGAATGATGTCAACGATGATTTAGCAATAACTACTTTATTTGCATTAAAATATTTAGATATTTAGGAATAAATTTGACTAATAAATTATTATTATAAATAAACGCATTTTGACGTAGACAGTACATACTGCAGTAACTATTACGTAGTCGACTGTTGAATCCCAAAAGGACAAAAGTGATATCATCAGTTGAAAGCAAAATTACCTACTGTAAGTACCTTTTTTTTTTTACGTGCGCGTTATTGGGGATGTAATCCACCCACCCCCTAAGAGAAGCGCGCGCGGAAACACGATGCGCCACCGCCCTGGGCCTGCTTCTGCTAGGGTGACGGCTAGCCACGACCGTCACCCCCAGGCCCGCGCTCATGGAGGACGGAGATCGCCGCCTCTTTTGCGCGCATCACTGCCTCGCAAAAGAAGGCGACGGCGTTCCACACACTCTCGCTGCCAACCATGGCCAGCACCAGGGTCTGCAGCGTGAGGCTTCCCGCTCCGACGGATCTACTGTAAGTACCTACTGTGAACGAATAACCATTTTGTACATAAAATTGAACTTGATGTCACTTAGGGCGTTTCAGCTATTAACTAAGGAATAATATTCGAAGAAATAGAGAAGAGAAAGGAAGAGAAGAAAGGAAACTAAATCTTGTTCCTAAGTACTAGTGCCGCAGGAGTGTTTTGTGTATTCTCCTGCTGCTTAAGTGCTTATCAATGAGTATTTAGTAACACATCTTCGCTGCTGCACTACCAACAAGATCTGAAAATCAAATTCAAGCCTCATTGTTTTCTCATTTGTAATTTTATCTGTGTTTATTTTCAGTGTATTATGTGTCTGTTGTCTGTGTATTGTGTCTGTTGTCTGTGTATTGTATCTGTTGTCTGTGTATTATGTATCTATTATCTTTGTATTATATTGGTCCCGGTTGCCATACGAATACTATGGCAGTCGTTACGGGTTGTTGCTGCCCTAAAAAGTCCAACAACTGATCTAACTAGAGAACTTCGATATTGCCAATGGGTTGTGGAGGCCAGACGGCAGTCGTTTCACAGCAAAAATCGAACTTCGGCCGCTAATATTTCGGCGCATATTGTAAACTCTCATACTTGAAATATAACATAACTTCACGCCTTTATTTATATTACGTCGAAGAAGTGTATTATACACCCAGAATTTATGATAATGAGAAATCATATCGAAAAATCAAACCATGAAGTCATCAAGTTTGAGACGTAATATAAGTCATGCCGTGTATCAGCCAGCACTTAATAAAAAAAACTTAATGACTCCATGCTCCCTCTTGTATACCGCGATTCTATTTTTATGGGGAGGTACCTAAAATGGAAAGTAAGTACTTGGATGTAATATAATCATAATTTAGGCCCAGGTGGTCATATTTTATAGCTTGGAGCGCTTTGTCCAAAAAAAATGGGATCGGTCGCCACCCGTCAGTTTTGCCAGGCTGGCTAACCTAAACATTACCTTTTGATTATGGAAAGGCAACTGGCAGAAAACGCCTAAGAAAGCTAATAAATTTACCAATCAACATTTCTATGTCAATAGGTAAAAATACCCACAGATTTATACAGATTTATATGAACGATCTGTGGTGCCTATGTCATTAAAAACAATTCTTAGCCGTGTAGTAGCGTAAGTAATGTTCAAGAAAGAATGTTCGCTGCAAGAGGGAAAGTTTATTAGTATACACAAAAGCACAAGAAGAGAAGTTACACGGATACACAAGAGAAAGAAGGATAGAAAGCCTTAGAGTACAGATAGAACAGAACACTAGAAACAGTAATAGCAGTAGGTACATAATAGAATGTAGAAGCGTAGGCAAGCAGGGAGCCGCTTGCCGTGGCACCGCGCCGGAGAGCTCACAGCGACTAACCCACAGAGTACTATTTATGACTAACCACAGAGTAAGTAATATACTACGTAAGCGACTAATGGCCGGCTGCGATGGCCGCGAGCCGCGAGCCAATAGAAGTTACTAGACGGCTGACCGCGGTCGGCTACGCGGTGTGACGGCTCACTATCACTACTAATAAAAGTATCGCGCTATCACGGTGTTTAAGACATATTTAATATTGAAATATATTTTAATAAACATATGTAGGTACATGTAAACACTACGCCACAGTCGTAACAAACTATAGGTCCATCTGATCAAAGATTTGTCAATAATATTTGTATTGTAAATCGTCACAAGACCAGACAAGACATTTATAGAGTAAATGACGTGTAGGTAATTAATTATAACATATTTATTAGAAAATAAGGAAAATGTTTGTCCCCTATCAGTAAAACTTGTACCGGCTGAAGACAAATAGTTATTAAAACTATATTTGTTTACAATATTCGTTGGTATGTCTGACTTATTATAATATTATTATCAATGTAATGTATCCTTGTGTTTCTAAATAAGTATACTAGGTTACCTAAGTAGGTACTAACTGTTGTTCACTTCTGCAACATCGATACCAGCATTTATTTTATCGTTATATTTTCAATTATCAATTATGTAGAAGAAAATTTTTTTGTGTGACTGACGTACTTGATGAGTCAGTCTAGCTTGCAAAGTTAAAACACCGAAGCCAAAACCACCAACTAAGGATAGCCTAGGCAAGAACTGAGAAAGTATTTAGAGAAATTCAATATTTATAATGGGTGAAACACCCTTGACCTAAACATAATGAGACACATTTACCAAAGTTCATTAGTTATGGGTAGGTATTAAATAGGTGTTGAAGTCGAAGTGGTAAGCTAGTGGCAAACTTTTAAACAGAAGACCAAAATGTTCTGATTAGTTTGTAAGTCGTACTGTTACAGATATCGCTGTGAACTCGCGATCGAAATAATATGAGAGCGAATAATCGAATTAATTGTAGTAAGGTACGGAGTTAGGACGTCTAGAATAAAAAAGACACATTTTATTATAGTTATGGCGATACCACATGTACCTAGCGCAATCTAGCGACAGCAAGTTGAACTTACTAACACTACAGAACTGCCGATCCTGCATCGCGAAAGTGAAGTTCACGCGCTGGATAGCATTATTCAACAATATCAACCGGCGGGCCGCGGCCCGCCAGACGTGATGTCCGTCTTCTTTGCTCATCAACATGGCGGGGTTGAGCCAAGTCTCAGCACTCTTGGTAAACATATTAACTACTATTTATATTATATTTAAAAATGTTTTTTTTTTGTATTAAATCATATTAAACTTTTTATTACATTTTAATCTGTAAACACTTCGATAAATATCTCTCTTTAATTAATATGTGATGGTTTATAACGTTTTGCTTCGGAATAGGCACCGACTTCAACAGAAATCTAACGCAAACAGAAACATACCAATCAAAAACTATAAGCGAACCTCAGACTTCAAAGTGCAGACTTTGGACGAAACTGGGAAATCTTTTTGAGGATGATGATGATGAGCAGCTGTAACCAGGGCACAATATCAGAGATTATCAAAATATCTTTATTCATCAAGGCGTTCCCTTAATAACCTGCACCTAACATTTTTTCCTAAATTTCTAAAAATTATTGAAACTAAAAAAAATCTTTCTCTTCAGTTATGAAAGTTGATTTGTAATATTCTCTATAAGATGTTTTAGTATATTATGATAAATAGCTATTATATGAATAATAATATATGTTATTAGCTATTAGATCAGAGCAGGTAGCTATAAAAGGGAAAAAAATTATACCTAACAGCATGAGACCAATCGTAAATCAAACGAAATATGGTGAAAATGACGGAAAAAATAATTAAACTCGATTTGACATGTGTGGAGCGAAATTTTAATTTTTTAGCATTTTAAGGGAGAAAAGAATTTTTCAGGATTTTTTATCGAAACAGCTTCACGTAAACTCTGAAATCTGAACAACGTTTTTACTTGTCCCTATTCTCAATTCTGCAATGGTTCTGTCTGTACTGTATCTTCTAAATTCTCAGGGTAGTTTGCAGAGGTATGCTTCCGCATCCGCATACCCATTACATTGGGTGTAACTTTGAGGCCACCAATACCCTCAAACCATTGCAGTTGAGTAGTCATTATTTTACAACCTTTACCGTGACTTTTTTCCGATGAGCTATTCGAATTTAATCCCAACCCCCTGCGTTTTTGCTCAAAATAACGAATCTAGGACTGAGGTGTTCTGCCCCCAATACAAATAATTCCGATTCTATCAAACGATTCAATACCACCTACTTCAAATTCAAATTCTATTTGCGGAAATGTCGTTGTATGAAATAATTTATTATAAGGTATAAATCATGTTTTTTTTGGGAAATAAATTTTACATACCTATATTACATAAGATACAAGATGTCACATTATTTTCGTTCAGCACATTTACCATATGATTACTTTCTCTGAACTGAAATGGTATACACACACGTTTCCTTCTTGCTATAATCTCGTGTTCTATGAGTGGGGCAAGAAAAAGCGTCTATTAAAGCCAAACTGAGAATCAACATTTTTGAATTCAAATCATCTGCATCTTCATCATCTTCATCCAGCGTGGATGCCATCAACTTCCATCAGGCGGGGTGTAGTCAAAATTACGGACATAACATGTTGAAAAAATCAGAAGGTCTCCCTTTTTTTTACTCCGTGTCTGTACTTGGAAATTGGGCAGTGGGTCCAGTCGACCGATTCAAAATCTGATTCGGTTGAGTGATTCCGCAGGTCCGTTTCGAGCTGGTCCAGTTGACCGAAGAATCTGATCATGTAGTCTGTATTTTATGCCGAATGCTTTAAAATTATACCACAATCCTATGAATACAATATGGGGTTCTTCAAGAAGGGCATTAGAAGGTTTCTACAGGGTCAGCAGCGCGAGTGTGACCCCCCCCCTGGCTCCTGGTGTTACACACGTCCATAGGCCACGGTAACTTTTTTTTTTTCTCGTGCGGGAATCCCTTCGGATACACCCCCGCTGGCCAGCGGGGGTGGTTATGTCGGGCTTGAACCGACTAAAACCGCCCGCCGTCTCGGGTCTCCAGACGTCGGGGTGTAAGGTTGCCCATAGAGCATATCCCTCGCACCCCGACTGACCCTGGGCCATCTCCATGTCTACCAAGTAAAAGGTATAAACAAAAAACAAAAACAAATAAAACAAGTTGAATTCCTGAGACGAGCTCAGCCGAATACAAGGGATTTTCGATTTTGCGATTATTTTTTTTGCGATTTTTTCTTTATCTTGCAATGGTTCACCCCAGCACGAATCTATTACCGAAAACAGCAACTCGATAGCTCATCTCCTTCATACCCAAAACCGTGACAGAAAATTGGCAACGACGACGTCGACGACAACTCGATAGCAATAGGGCTTTTCTAAAGAAAATCCCTAAAAATATAGAAAGTTCTTAATTCAAATACATTTAGACTGCACATTGATGTATTTGAACTCGGAACTTTGAAACGTGAAATGATCTCTTTTGATGATATTTTGCTGCTGTAGATATGAAGAATATCCCTTTTTTACGTGTGGAAACCCCCACGGTCTTCGCCCCATCAGTGCCAACGATGGGGTGGGCGTGTCGGAATCGGACCGACTAAAACCATACGGTGTCCTCCCCAAGTGTCCATTGCCGGGCACCCCGAGTAAGCCCGCTGTAAAATGTTAGAGTGTTACTAGGTCATCATCATCTTATTGTAGTTCCCAGTTACATCTGAAGGTTTCACCTCGGAGCCCAGGGTTCGTTTACTCTTTCTCCTCCATTCGATTAGACTTATTTGACTTTTATGGGAGCGTCTGCCGTCTGACTTCTCATCCCCGAGAGGAAAGACTGCGGCAGATCCGTTAACCAACAGGAGTATCGGCTAGCGGGTGAGGTTAGTTTGGGCTCCGTGGATCTTGCTGAGGCCAAATATACTCAGCCCGTACTGAATGCATTGCATGCAGTGTTGACACCATTTGCAACAGTGTCAACTATTCATTTCCATAACATCTTTAACTTTTGAAAGTCTTACTGAAGCTTTTCTTTGCGGTAAAAAAAAACTATACAATAGAGATATCTAAAAAAAATACTAGAGGCGATTCTGACCACTAAAATATTATTATTCTTATGTGTGTTTGACAGACTGGCGATGGACGCAAAATCTACTGAACGGATTTTGATGCACTTTTTTATAAGAAAGGTCTTGGTCAGACTTAAAATCTGCCATATTTTTGATTGCAATTGGTTGAGTAGAACCGGAGATATTTGCACTGCGGGTTCGATTCCCGCTCAGTGCAAATATTTGTATGCATGAATATATCTATTTGCTGGGTGTTTCTATGTATAATGTTTGTTTTAAAAAAAAAGTGTATTTGTCTGTTTGTCCGCATTCTGGAACCCATAACACAAGCTAGTTAAACTATGCTTACTTTGGGTCTAGAAAGCGCTGTGTAGAATGTCGTAGAATATTTATATATTTTATTGCCAAAAAGTAATAACGGCGCCGCGGGCATCAGCTATTGGCTATATTTTTGTATGTAACTCTGTTTTTGTCAGTGGTTGTCATTACCAGCATCTTAGCGTTGCTCCGGTTGCATCCTAGGCTTTCATTTCGGAGCCCGGCGCGTCTGCATATTACTCCTCTTGGTTCAATTAAATTTTTAAGCATTTTGTATGATTACTTTTTTCTAAAGATTTAGATCGGAAAAAGAGAACATCTAGAACGGGACTTGAACCCGCGACCAGTCCCGTTCTAGATGTTCTCTTTTTCGATCTAAATCTTTAGAAAAAAGTAAGCATGCAAAATACTTAAAAATTTAATTGAATTAAAAAAGGCGGAGTCATCAAAAAACAATGTCTAACAATGACTGTAAAGTTATTCATTGTTTCCGTAGTTCGCAAGAATTACGGTAGATGGCTCCAGCGTCGCCTTAAGACGTATATAATATATCGGAGAATTTCGAATATCTGGGATGTGTCTAGATAGCTCAGCTGATCAGAGCATTCCCCCTGTAAGTGACTGGTCGCGGGTTCAAGTCCTGTTCTAGATGTTCTCTTTTTCCGATCTAAATCATTACTATTCTTTGTTTTATGATTGGCTTATACGGCTTTCATCAGAGCGACTGCCGTCTGACCTCCCAATACTAAATAAATTAATAAATATTCTACGACATTCTACACAGTCCTTTCTAGTCCCAAAGTAAGCATAGTTTAACTGGCTTGTGTTATGGGGTCCAGAATACGGATAAACATATTCATTTACTTTTTTTTTGTAAATACTTTCATATTATACATAGAAACACCCAGACCAATGCAAATATGCATTGGTCTGGGTGCACCAATGCAAAGCCTGCACCAGAGACTTCTCCGTCAATTAGCAGGTGTACCGACTTGCAGGTGAGTTCGGTTTGGCCTCGAAGGTCTTAGTGGGGTCTCATATACATTTTAAAGTGATTTCCTACGGTGACATTTTCAGGCACGGTACCAGCACTCGTAGTAAGATCTTCATTTGTGATAACTTTATAATATGTCGGATGGCGTATTTAATTTACAGTAGATACGCTTACTTGATACTAGCTGAGGGCACATAGCTCGAAGAACCGATGGCCGGTGGAGCAGAAAGATTCTTGAGTGTAGACCACGTGACGCGTAGCTCAGCGTAGGAAGGCCTCCCGCAAAGTGGAGGACGACCTAGCAAAGAGGTGCACTCAGGTGTACGCAGGCACTCGGTGGATGCAGGCCGCTACAGACCGGTCGAAATGGAAGTCGATGGGGGAGGCCTATGTTTCTGCTTTGGACTTCCTACAGCTGATATGATGATGATGATGATGAAGGATAAAAAAGTAAGGCTACTTTTTTATCCTTCATCATTGTGTTATTCCAGACTATAATTTATCTTTGTTCCTAATTTCAGCCATATCCGTTCAGACGTTAGAACGTGCACTTAGTTGAAGGCAATATAGATTCATCGGGATTAAGCTTCTAATAAAACTGGAAATAGTCGGCAAGATTCTTGATAGCTGACTTCACAAAATCATCCATTAATTCCGAGGTATCTATACACGCTCTTAATAAGCTCCCCAATGAAATTAGAATAATAAAATGAAACTTTGACAAAACTTGCACTTGAGGTTGATTTTTGTTATTGTTGTTAAAATAGTCTATCCTACTTCCAACTACTATAAATGTGATATGTGTGCAGATGTGTGTATGTTTGAATGTTTGTTACCTACTCAATCACGCTCCAACGACTGAACGGAGCTGGCTGAAATTCAGCACTTTCTTGAAATTTCGAATAGGTTATCTATCTTTATACTCCTTCTTCTCCTTTTGATTGGCTTATACGGGTTTTTCGGGAGCGACCCCGAGAGTAAAGCCTTTTTTTTAGCAGGTGAGGCTGGCTTGGGTCTCGATGACGTTGGTTGGGCCCTGCACAATCTATAAAAATCATGAAATGGAGTACCAGGGCGCTTTTGCATAAAACTGGAATTGGCGCTCGAATGAAGAATAGACAGAATAAACGGTATTAATTCAACAAGGTAACAACTTGCGTACACACATCACTTTTCTTAAAATTTCCATTTATTCTTCTGGAACTGGCCCGCAATATGAACTATGTAGAGCATGTAACGTTGTGGATTCTTTATAAATCTAATTAAAACAATATCCGTAAATTAATCGATATTTTAGTATGTTCTATAACTTATTACTAAATATCTATGGTTGTGCGAGCGAGATTGGACAGCACTAGCCCAGTCATCAACTGACGGCTCTTATATCGTTCCTTTCCTTGGTAACCTTCGCCGGGGAAAGTCACTTTGACCCCGTGGCCAACTGCTGTCGGCTCCGGGTAAGTTTTGAGATCAACATTTCCTGCTTCTTTCTACAGGTGAAGACTTCCAGCGGTGCAGCTTATTGCCTGCTAAAATGCATGGCTTAATATATTTTATTTTATTCTTTGTGCTATTTCAGCCTACCTAAATAGTGCCACGAGGCCGATGACCCCTACGGTCAGAGGTCGCGGCACCAGCTTGTGCTGCCTATTATATTCTCTTTTGTTATAGCTTCTAGCTACGCTGCATTGCCGCTGGGAGATTCTCTTCACCTGCTATTTTAGCGGGTCACTTGGACGTAATCACCTAGTGACAAACTGACCCGCACTTTTTCTATTTCCAGGGTCTTCGCACCGGGCTTCGCACCATAATGGCGGTAGCGAGGCACACCAGCGGAGACCCTGGCACGCCGGCAACACCACTAGCCACGTGTCCACTAGCTAAGTGCATACTACCATCTTTGCACAACGGACCGAACAACGCCACGGCAGAATATTTATTATGAATCCATCCCCTGAGGTTCATTTACTCAATTACCTTATATAAATTTATGTAACTTTCTCTTACCGATTATAATTCTAATATATTGTAATCAAACTTTTATTTATCTCTGCTCGCCCTAGCCGGAAGTTAGCAATACATTACTTTATTAAATTTCACAGTGCATAAGTCACCCTTTAACTTTATGTAATCTTCATATAAAAACCCCCATAAAAAATTAACCGTTACAAGCATATGCACCTTCAAGAAATATAGATGTAACTAGCTGCCCGCGCGGAGGTCGGTTATCGTTCTTTGATCATATCTTCGGTTCTACTTAGCTAATTAAGTACAATCAAACACGCGGCAGATTTTAAGTTTGAACAAGACCTTTCTAATAATAAAAAAACCGCATTAAAATCCTCCTTCTAATTTTTCCGTGAAACGCGAACCAAACCAAACAGACAAGAATTCCAAAAAGATATTTTAATGTCCGAATCGTTCTTTTAACATAACCCAATTCCTTTTTTTAATATCTGTAATACCCAGACCCAACTTATTTACAATTTTATATTAGTATAGATGTAGGGCATAGACACCTTCAAGAATATATATATATAACATAACATAACATAAACTCACGCCTATATCCCTGAAGGGGTAGGCAGAGGTGCTAGCACCCACATTTTGCCAGTTTATGTTTAGGTCCCAATGTAATAGGTGGCGAGCCTATTGGCATTAACCGGGCACTTATAAACCTGCGATAAATACACACATAACTTCGAAAAGCATCGAAAAGTCATTGGTGTGTGCCATGGTAAAACCTGGGATCGAACCCGAGACCTCGTCTCAGCAGTCCAATATATATGTATATCATCATCATCATCATCATGTCAGCCAAACGACGCCCACTGCTGGGTATAGGCCTCCTCCAAGGATCTCAACAACGATCGGTCCTGCGCTGCCCGCATCCAGCGGCTTCCCGCGACCTTGACTAGATCGTCGGTCCACCTTGTAGGGGGCCTGCCCACGGAACGTCGTCCGGTACGTGGTCGCCATTCGAGAACCTTTCCGCCCCAGCAGTCATCGGTTCTCCGCGCTATGTGTCCCGCCCACTGCCACTTCAACGATGCAATCCTTCGAGCGATGTCGGTTGTTTTAGTTCTCCTGCGGATCTCATCATTTCTGATTCGATCGCGCAGGGAAATACCGAGCATCGCTCTCTCCATTGCTCGCTGGGTGACCTTGAGCCTTCTTATGAGACCCATAGTAAGGGACCACGTCTCGCTTCCATATGTCATAACTGGCAACACACACTGGTCAAAGACTTTCGTCATGAGACATTGAGGTATTTCGGACGCGAATATATGCCGGAGCTTCCCGAAGGCTGCCCATCCGAGCTGGATTCGACGAGAAATCTCTTTCTCGAAGTTGAACTTACTTATCTGGATCGTCTGTCCTAGGTAAACATAGTGGTCAACAGCTTCGAGTGTAATGTTCCCAACATTCACTAGAGCAGGTGCAACATGGGCATTGGACATGATTTTCGTCTTATCCATGTTCATCCTAAGACCCACTCTTTGAGAAGCATTACTAAGATCTTCGAGCATTGTGTTCAGGTCTTCCAAGGTCTCAGCCATAAGAACTACATCATCGGCAAACCGTAGGTGTGTTAGGAACTTGCCATTGATGTTGATGCCGCATCCTTTCCAGTCCAGAAGCAGAATAATATAAAATATAATATATAGCCAAGGAGCCAACGCCTGAGTGCCATCACTGCGACGCGAGCGAGGACTCGGAGCTGCACACGCTGGTGAACTGCCCGGCGTGGGAGGTACCGAGGCGTGACCTCGTGCCAGCCATCGGGGTGGGAGTCCTCTCGCTCGGCAGTATGATTGCGGCAACGGTGCGGAGCGCGAGCTCCCCTCCCGGCCTCTCCCGGCCCGCCGAGGCCGCAACATGCCACCTGCCGAGTTGCCTGCGACGCAGGCAACTCAGGCGCCGGAGTTCGCTTAACGACCTCCGTCCTCCGCATTAAGCCTGGAGGTGGCAGGCTCCCCCAAAACGGGGCAAGACGGGGACACCGTGGTTCCCAAACCCGAGGGGGCCGTCTCGGAACCGGAGATGGCCCAGGGTCAGTCGGGGTGCGAGCAATATGCTTTATGGGTAACCTTACACCCCGGCGTCTGAAGACCCGAGACGGCGTGCGGTTTTAGTCGGTTCAAGCCCGACATAACCGGGGGCATCCGAGGGGATTTCCGCACGAAAAAAAAAGGTGGATAGAGCGCTTTCCCATGGGCTTTTTTGTTTACCGTCAGATGGACAACATTTCTATACTATAATCGCCTTGTACAACATCCACTGGCAGAGATGAAATAGAGATCTGAAAGGACCACCCTTTCACTTCTCTATGGGTAGCAAAAACAGGATCAGCATTCCACGCAGGTAGAGCCACGGGTATAGACCCGTTTCTAATATCTTCATTTATCCTCCGAGTCTTTTCCAAAGTCAGTCGGGGTTGGGTTTTTTTTTATATATCGCACACGTCAATTTGACTTCACCTCGCCCGATGGTAAGCTGAAGGTAAACTTTCAGGAAAGAGGGTCACCATTACATACACGTACCATGCTAACAATGGTGGCACTCAGCATGACGGCCTCATCAAAAGAGGATTGTCGTCGCAGCACTGCGTGACACCCACCGGTCCCACTAGTGCTGCGAACACAATCCCCCTGCCCGGCTATGCACTTGCTGACCCCTGAACGTAATCAAACCGAAATTGGATTACTACGGAGGATTTTTCGCAATTGTACACGGTGGTACCCACCCAGCCGAATTTTGTGACCAATCTGTGTCATCAAATTTCTACCACCAGTCAAACTACGAAGCGGACGAGCTGCGATATTTTCCTATAAGCGAGTGCCATCTGACCTCCACAACCCATCAAATTTCTGTAATTTGACCAGTTGTCGGGAACTTTTTGGGGCTCCTACTACTCATAATGGCGGCTTAACGTGCTCCCCGAGACACGGAGGGGTCTCAATGTGTTAAGTATGGCCACCTATCCTAAGACTGACCTGGCTAGTATTGCTATAATGTATCTGTCTGTCTGTCCGTCCGTATGTCACAGCCACTTTTTCCGAAACTATAAGAACTATAAGAAGTAGATGTATTCTGTGAACCAAAAAAACAAAAACAAAAAAACGAAAAAAAAAAACAATAAATTTTGAGGGGAGGCCCTTAGACTTCAAACTTAAAAATTTTTTTTCATCAAACCCATACGTGTATATTTATCTATCTCTGTCTATCTATGTCTTCAAAAAAAATTATGTTGAGGTTCCTAATATAATTTTTTTCTAAACGGAATAGTTTGCGCGAGAGACACTTCCAAAGTCGTAAAATATGTCCCCCCCTGTAACTTCTAAAATAAGAGAAAAAAAAAACTAAAAAAAAAAAACATGTACATTACCATGTAAACTGCCACCGAAAATTGGTTTGAACGAGATCTAGTAAGTAGTTTTTTTTACGTCATAAATCTTAAACCGCAATTTACCTTTCATTCAATCACCTCAAATATAAAAAATTTACTTGCTGCTACGGTACCTTTCATGAGCGAGTCCGACTCGCACTTGGCCGGTTTTTTTTAACGGATTCTATCGGGATTTATTTGATGTTATTTTACTGTTTTTACTGTTTATTTACTGTAAACAAATGGTAAGTATAATTTTCAAAGCTCTACGATAATTATATTAACATTTATAAAATTATTTATTACGTCAGTCGTTTGATCAATATGCACGATGTTCCCTTATCGATCAAGACCTAAATTGGAGTAATGATAACCTTAAGACTCACAATCATTACACTACATTCTGTTTCTTTGTCCAATTTCACTCAATATCGAAACTTCCAATATGATTATTAGATATACCCTCATAATGATGAAATTTCAAATTCAATGCTCACAAATTTACAAAACGTTTATCCTGTACCCACACCCAAACTATGAAACTACTGTGCTCGATATCCAACCTATTAACAATAAGAAAACTATGGTATTATTTGTTTTTCCAAGAATATTAGTAGATAACCGAAAAAATTAATGCTATTATACGAATAACGAATTAGATAGTAATGCTTTTTTTTTTAGTTGCGGAAATATGCAGATGGATTTGACAAATAAAATCGTAGAAAATATAGATGCAAGTAACAGATGCTTATGCATTTTTCTAGATCTCTCGAAAGCTTTTGACACAGTCTCTGTCCCTATTCTCCTGGAAAAACTACAAAAACTGGGTGTACGAGGTATTTCACGTGACATTTTTAAAGATCATCTCACAAACAGGCGACAACGTGTTAAAATTGAGGGTTATCTTAGTGATGAGGCATGTGTGACTTATGGTGTTCCGCAGGGCAGTATTTTGGGCCCTACCCTCTTCCAGGTATATGTTAATGATCTCTGCTCAATGCGCCTACCCTATACCGACATTTTCACTTACGCTGATGACACTGCCATCTTTGTCTGGGGTCCAAACTGGCAAACTGTAAAAGAGCGAGCCGATTACTCACTATCTAGAGTTATGAGCTGGTTGACCAATAATTTCCTAACTTTAAACTTAACCAAGACCAACTATATAGCCTTCTCACTAACTAAAAGCACGGATCCTAGCCAAAACTTCTCTATAAAAGCTCACACCTGCACTAACTATAGTGAATGTACATGTCTAGAACTCAACAGGGTTGAACAGGTAAAATACCTGGGAGTACATATCGACCGCAGGCTCAAATGGGACAAACAGATAGAATTAGTTACAGGAAGAGTAAGGCGTCTTATAGGTATCTTTAAGTCCTTGCGTGATGCCCTACCCCAGGATAAACTAACCCAAATTTATCTGGCTCTATGCCAATCTGTAACACAGTACTGCATCACGGTATGGGGTGGAGCAGCCAAGACCCGACTCCTTAAACTGGAGAGAGCTCAGAGAGCGGTGTTGAAGATCATGACCAAAAAACCTTACAGGTATCCCACTGTAAGTCTATATGCACACTGTAAGGTTCTCTCGGTCCGTAAGCTATTTATTTTGAAAACAATACTTAGAAAGCACCGTACTGTTCCCCTTCGAGATCCTAAAAAACGTAGTCAGTCATCTGTGTGTCCCCGTGTGACCTGCAGAATCTCCTTCGCTAGAAGACAAACACGCAGTATAAGCTGCAAATTGTACAATGATACAAATAAAAAACTAAAAATTGTTGGCCTAAGTAGACGTGAAGTGAAGGCGAAAGTTATCCAGTGGCTCGAACAACTGGATTATCAAATGACAGAAGACCTTATTACTTACATAGCCTAACCCACCACATAATGTTTCTATCACACTCGCAGACACACATTCACACACCACGCACTTCACACACACTCACACACGCACACACGTACACACATATACTCAGACAACATATTATCTTTGTAACGTTGTGGATTCTTTAGAAATCAAATAAGAATTATATCCATAAATTAATCGAGAATTTAGTATGTTTCGATACTATTACTAATTATGTATGGTTGTGCAAGCGAGATTGGACAACACTAGCCCAGTTATCAACTGACGGCTCTTAAATCGTTCCTTCCCTTGGTAACCTTCGCCGGGGAAAGTCACTTTGACCCCGTGGCCAACTGCTGTCGGCTCCGGGAAAGTTTTGAGATCAACATTTCCTACTTCTTTCTACAGGTGAAGACTGTCCAGCGGTGCAGCTTATTGCCTGCTAAAACGCATGGCTTAATATATTTTATTTTATACTGTGTGCTATTTCAGCCTACCTATTTAGTGCCACGAGTCCGATGACCCCTACGGTCAGAGGTCGCGGCACCAGCTTGTGCTGCCTAATTATATTCTTTTTCTTATAGCTTCTAGCTACGCTGCTTTGCCGCTGGGAGATTCTCTTCACCTGCTATTTTAGCGGGTCACTTGGACGTAATTACCTAGTGACAAACTAAAACCCCCATAAAACATTCACCGTTACATTGCCCCACGTTGGGCGCCAATGTAACGGTGAATGTTTTATGGGGGTTTTTAAATGGAGTTGCAATAAAGTTAAGGGCTTATGCACTGTAAGATTTAATAAAGTAATTGATGCTAACTACCGGCTAGGGCGAGCAGAGATAAATAAAAGGATTGATTACAATATAATAGTAGATTATAATCGTGTAAGAGAGCGTTACATATATTTATATTAGGTATTGAGTAAAAGAACCTCAGGGGATGGATTCGTAATAAATATTCTGCCGTGGCGTTGTTCGGTCCATTGTGCAAAGATGGTAGTATGCACTTAGCTAGTGGACACGTGGCTGATGTTGCCGGCGTGCCAGGGTCTCCGCTGGTGTGCCTCGCTACCGCCATTATGGTGCGAAGCCCGGTGCGAAGACCCTGGAATTAGAAAAAGTGCGGGTCAGTTTGTCACTAGGTAATTACGTCCAAGTGACCCGCTAAAATAGCAGGTGAAGAGAATCTCCCAGCGGCAATGCAGCGTAGCTAGAATCTATAAGAAAAAGAATATAATTAGGCAGCACAAGCTGGTGCCACGACCTCTGACCGTAGGGGTCATCGGACTCGTGGCACTAAATAGGTAGGCTGAAATAGCACACAGTATAAAATAAAATATATTAAGCCATGCGTTTTAGCAGGCAATAAGCTGCACCGCTGGACAGTCTTCACCTGTAGAAAGAAGTAGGAAATGTTGATCTCAAAACTTACCCGGAGCCGACAGCAGTTGGCCACGGGGTCAAAGTGACTTTCCCCGGCGAAGGTTACCAAGGAAAGGAACGATTTAAGAGCCGTCAGTTGATAACTGGGCTAGTGTTGTCCAATCTCGCTTGCACAACCATACATAATTAGTAATAGTATCGAAACATACTAAATTCTCGATTAAATTATGGATATAATTCTTATTTGATATCTAAAGAATCCACAACGTTACATCTTGTTATTAAAAAAATTGCGACAAAATGTAGTATTGTATAAACAATAACGTCACCGCTTGCACGACTGAACACTGCTTCCCAAGATACAGGCTATTTGTCTAGTTTGGGATATCAGCGTCAGTACATATCCTGAAAATTTACAAATAATTGTGTTCAAGTTCCAAGACCAATGTATGTAATTTTTGTAAAAATAAACGATTTATTTATTTATTTATTGATTGCTCCTCTGGAGTAGCTGGCGTCAACGTCAACGGCCAAGAGTCTAACCAACCGGCCCTTTTCAGGGCCAGCTGACCCCATTGCACGACGGGGTCGGGGCAGGGCGGGCCTGCAAGGCCCGCGGGGGCGGGGTGGTCGCTCCAGGAACCCCTCTGCTGTTATCAGAGGGGACACTGCGAATGGCCCAGGGTCAGTCGGAGTGCGAGGGATATGCTCTATGGGTAACCTTACACCCCGGCGTCTGTAGACCCCAGACGGCGTGCGGTTTAAGTCGGTTCAAGCCCGAAATAACCGCCCCCGCTGTCCGGCGGGGGTATCCGAAGGAATTTCCGCACAAAATAAAAAAAGGTACGGTATGTAGTTCGCCAGTTATCAGTAGGTTATTGTAAGACTTTTTTTATGTTAGGGTACAAAACCTTCCCCCTCTATTTTGCGGGGGCAAGACAGGAGCAACGTGGGTCTCAAACTCGAGTGAGCCATCACAAAACCGGAAATGGCCCTGGGTCAGCAGGGGTGCGAGGGAAATCGCTGAAGGTGAAACGCTGTTCAAACTTGAAATTAACTACAATTTTAGTCAACTTCATAAAAGCAGGTTTTTAAATCCGTCTGTTTTTTTAAAATAATGTTTGCTACCGCAGAAATTCGTCATATATGAACCGATTCGGCATTTTTTAAAATTGAAATTCTAAATGTACTGGTGGTAGAAATTTGATGACACCAATTTGTCACAAAATTCGGCGGGGTAGGTACCACCGTGCACGATTGCGAAAAACCCTCCATAGTAATCCAATTTCGGTTTGATTGCATTCAGGTGTCGGCAAGTGCATAGCCGGGCAGGGGGATTGTGGTCGCAGCACTATTGGGACCGGTGGGTGTCACGCGGTGCTGCGACGACAATCCTCTTCTGATGAGGCCGTCAAGCTGAGTGCCACCATTATTAACATGGTACGTGTATGTAATGGTGACCCTCTTTCCTGAGACTTTACCTTCAGCTTACCATCAGGCGAGGTGAAGTCAAATTGACGTGTCCTAAATATAAAAAAAAAAGATTGGTTGGTTAAATACAGGACAAAGAATACAGCTCTGCATTGTCGGACATATCTGAATATGTAGAAGGCCTTCGACTGTATTCCTCACCCCGTACTTCACCGTACCGTATTTATATGGTAATGTACCCGTACTGGGGTACATTACCATATAAACTTCCAACAATAATTGGTTTGAACGAGATCTAGTACATAGTTTTTTTTAATACGTCATAAATCGTAAACCGCAATTTACCTTTCATTCACTCAACTCAAATATAAAAATTGAAAAAAAAAAAAACATTATTATGTTACTTGCTGTTACGGAACCCTTAATGAGCGAGTCCGACTCGCACTTGGCCGCTTTTTTAAGTCTTTTATACAGTCCGACAAAATGTCTAATATCACGCTGATCAGAAACGAACTAACGACGGATCCCTGATGTACCCCGACTGTAATGGGAAGGGTTTATTGTCGCCAGTAGCGGTCCAAACCACGGAAGTGATTGGATGAAGTGAAAGATGATGTCAATATAAGATTCTGAAAAATCTGGAAACCATTTGGACCGCAATACCCACCAGATCATCGCGTGAGGAATACAGTCGAAGGCCTTCTGCATATTCAGATATGTCCGACAATGCAGAGCTGTATTCTTTGTCCTGTATTTAACCAACCAATCTTTTTTTTATTTATATTTAGGACACGTCAATTTGACTTCACCTCGCCTGATGGTAAGCTGAAGGTAAAGTCTCAGGAAAGAGGGTCACCATTACATACACGTACCATGTTAACAATGGTGGCACTCAGCTTGACGGCCTTATCAGAAGAGGATTGTCGTCGCAGCACCGCGTGACACCCACCGGTCCCACTAGTGCTGCGACCACAATCCCCCTGCCCGGCTATGCACTTGCTGACACCTGAACGCAATCAAACCGAAATTGGATTACTATGGAGGGTTTTTCGCAATCGTGCACGGTGGTACCTACCCGGCCGAATTTTGTGACAAATAGGAATGTGGACTGTACTCAAATAAGTATACAATTTTACCACGAAAAGGTAGTTTCTATAATAGAAATAATAAAAAACACAATATTTTCTTCAATAAACAAGGGATTAATTTTTTATTTAATAAAATGTAATTAAATATTTCACCCTCAAGTCACGTGACAATGAACACCAATCAAAATGCGTGACGTCACCTGTTGCCAAACAAGAATTTTCGCTGTCAAGTACTATGGTGTTTGTTGATATTTGGATAATATTATTACTGTGATTCCCGTGAAATTTCTTCGAAATTTGCTCAATTATCTTTTTGAATCAATTTTTAAAGGTTTTCCCATGATGGAAAGTGGATATATTAAGGCAGATAGTTCAAATTTGCCAAGAATTGATTGCTTTACGGTGGCTAATTTCTTGGCAACAAATAGTAACTTCTGCTCTGGTGAATTTAGAAATGTGAAGACCTCCATGTAAGTAATATACTCAGGATACATTATAATAGTAATCGTAGGTATCTATAAACTCGAAAAGTTAAATTGAATATAATAAAATAAAATAATATGATTTAGAGGTTATGTTTTATCTTTTTAACAAATTGTTTCATTTCTTTTTAGTTCCTCGAGGCAGAAAAAAAAATGTATTAAAAATTCTTTTATTACAAGGAAATCTAACAAATATTATCAAACTTACATCAAAATGATCCTCACAGAAATCATTTTACTTTGTGTAGATACAAGTGCCGGATCCCGAAGGGCTAGTTGAAGCCACATTTTCCGCATCGTTTTTGTACGTGGAACGTGAATAAATAGTTTTTCAGGTGTTTTAATAGTAGCACTTTCACACTGCGGCACCGCACAACATTTATAAAACGTAGAATCCATCTTATTAACACAAAACTACGAAATAACTTTCTATTACATACAACTTCGACAATGTGTAGGAACAATTGACGTCACAGCGGGCGTTAGACAGGTATCCACGTTTTGGCGCGAAATTTGAAATGGAATTTTAAATAACTTATTTTAAAGGTATTAGTTGTATTAAAAATAATAAATAGTTTCGGCTATATTTGGTACTTAGGCATGGTTTTAAACACTTTCCCAAAAATAGTCCACATCCCTATTGGTGTCATCAAATTTCTACCACCAGTACATCTAGAATTTCAATTTAAAAAAATGCCGAATCGGTTCATATATGACGAATTTCTGCGGTAGCATTATTTAAAAAAAACAGACGGATTTAAAAACCTGCTTTTATGAAGTTGACTAAAAATGTAGTTAATTTCAAGTTTGAACAGCGTTTCACCAGCAGTGATTTCCCTCGCACCCCTGCTGACCCAGGGTCATTTCCAGGCCATGACCAGGGATAGCGAGGCGGCCGGGAACTACGGGCCATCTATTGCCTGTTTTCTTCATAGGGGGTAATGCCCATAATCCCCACACTGGGCAGGCGGGTTGGGGATCGCAGTTTGCTGGAGGGGCTGTTATGGATATGTCCCTTAGTCACCTCTTACGACACCCATGGGAAGAGTTGGGGTGGTGCTATTCTAGGCCGGCACCACACGGCCAATAAGTTCATAATTTTAATTAATTTTTCATTCGCCGACTCCACGCACCGCTTAAGTACCTTTTTTTTCGTGCGGGCATCGCTTCCGATACGCATCCTCATGGAGGACGGAGGTCGTTATGCGACCTCCAGCGTGTGAGTCGCCTGCGACGCGCGGTGACCATGTTGCGAGCTCGGCGGGCCGGGAGAGTTCTAAATCTCTCCCGGGCGCGTTCCCGCATCTCCTTCTCGAGCATTACTTGCTCGCAGAAGTAGGCGGCGGCGGCCCACGCGCTCACCATTTAAGTACTTCGTAGTATTTTTATACAGTCATGTAAGTCTAAAATAATGTTAGCGTACTTGACTCACTACCCAACTGTATCTGAAGATCTGTATTTCCAGTACCCCCAACATTCCTTTATCCAGTTTCTCACTATGGTTAGTTAGCGTTAGAATCGCGTCACCTATTTACCTTTTTCTTTCTATATCATAAACAAGCACTTGATCCACTTGATGGTAAGCGGATATCACGTTTAAAACACTAAAGGTTAGGTTCCAACGTTCTTATCTGCAGAAGAGAATGGGTTGGGGGACATAGCTACTGACTTAAACACAGTGAATCACAAACGAAGGTAAGGTAATTGTGAATGCATAACCTGAGGCAGCTCTCAGAATTCTTAGTTCTGTTCAAGAGGTTTGACAACCGTGACAGCTTCCCGTGAAAATGAGTTCTTGTAGGCGAGGAAGCACTCATTGAGGAGCTATTCAGACTAGTCCAACATTGCGAGTACTAGGGCTGGTACCTATTAGACGTGGTAGCAGACTCGTACGCTGATCCGGGTGATGAACATTGATGTCAATCTGGGTATATTGAGCATGTGAGTACTCTTCACGTTATGTCTTTACATTAGCCAAAATGCGTGGCCTAATGAAAGAGTGACGTAAATACTCCTATGAACAGAAAGTAATCCAGTAACTAGGCGTTGTTTTTTTTTTTTTACTGACTGAGGTAAGGGGGGGGGAGAGTAACGTAAGGTTAACTAGGATTCATGCTGAACGCTATGCTGAGAGTATAGACTAAGGTAAGGGGATGGGGAGAGTTAGGGGCAAGCTCCTAACTCTCCCCCCCCCCCCCCCCACTTCTATTAATATCTATAAGATCTGATAAGATTTTTACAGAAGTACAAGCAATATGTAGGTACGTAATAGTCTTGACGTTACTTTACATGAAAATGTTTTTATTGGGATTATATTTCTTTTTTTATGTTACATAGCTAGTTGTCATAGTTTAGTTTTTATTATATTATTTTCATGTTCTTTTACTTTTGAAGATGTATTTCTTACAAATCGGCACTGCATTGTTTTATAGCACACTCTCTCTCTCTCTCCGTCCTGGTACAAGTACAATACACAATTACAGTTGAGCCAAATTGTCTAGAACATAACGCACAACAGTAGTCCTGATTTGCAAGAAACAGGAACAGAAGGTTTGTGGAAGAGACAGGACCCATCTCTCAACATATAAACTACATACCTATTGACGGTGGGGTTTCAACTATACCTCAAGCAAAGCTATCTCACCTTTTTTAGTAAATTATCGTGTAAATAATAGAATTCGTGATTCATAACATTGTGGTGTGGTTGGTCCATCAAGAAAAATATCCAGGGTATGCAAGTGCGTGGCGCGGTACATCCACGCACTCCTCATCATCATCGTTATAGCGATTTCCAAGTTTGCACTTTAGAGCCCGAAGTCCGCTTATTGTTTTTGATTGGTATGGCGGCTTTTTCGGGAGCAACTGCCGTCTGACCTCCCAACCTTGAAAGGAAAGGATGCCCCAGAACCTCGTGCGTTTTTTAGCAGATTCAACGACGGGCAAGTGAGGTTAGCTTGGGACGTGCAAGTGACATCCAGACCGAATCCCAAAGTGTACAAAAATACGGCGAAAACAAAAAAATGTGGAAGTTTCCTAAAATCATAGGTCTAGACAAAATTCTTAAAATATTAAAATGTACCTCAACATATTGTTATTCAATATAAAAAGAAACTGCTATACCTAGTCAGACATCTTTTTCGTAGGAAAGCCAGCCAGCTAGATAATTACTATGATATACCTATATACCTACATGGAACTAACAGTTCTAATCTGAAGTTATGTACTGCATATACACAATATGTACTGCTCAGTACTGCTTCATTATTCCATTATAACTCACTCGACACAAATCACAAATCCTTATTCAATTACTGCAGTAATACGTATCAATGCACAAAGAATCTAAATTGCATAACGAACAAATTGCATACTCCAGCAACCAATAAGTACAAAATAAGCCTCAACAACAAAATTGCTCGAAATAATATCCATAACGATGAATATCCGTCGCAAATAGACTCGCTTAGAATCTGCGGGCGTCAAAATATATAATTCCACTTTATTTTGACCTGCAGATAATACCGCAGTTAAAACTTTTTGTTGATAGTTTAGAGGTCTTGTTACGTTGGACGTTTCGCCCGTATAGGCCACTTAACTCAATAAAAGTCCCCTTGGATGACATTAAATTTAATAGTCTATGAAAAGGAACGGAGCGCTCGCAAACGGTCCTTCCTGTGACCGAACGGAAGACGGCGATTGGCTCAATTGCGCAGCCCATTCACCAATCAGCGTTCTGATACGTTTGCAGGTCAACTTGTCCAATTTGAAATTTGAATTTGCTGTCAGTGGCGAATATTCGTGAGTCTTATGCTATAGTAAATTTTAGTTTGCACGGAGGTCATATACCTACATACATATCACACCATGACTTTATCATACTGTTCCTCATTTGGTCCATTAACGTCACATTAATGCTGTTTCTGCTAGAGTCGGGTCATGTTGTACCAACGTTGTGAATGCTCATAAAGTTAAACTGAATATTACATTCATTCACTATCTCCATAAGCAACTGTATTATTGAGAACTATCAACCAAATAATTAACATTACTCAGGTACTTCTATCTCGATGCCGGTATAGCTCCTTACTAAATTTAAATTTTATCATTCACTGGGTTAGGTACAGTAGCGAGTATCCAGTTCCAGGGAAATTACAATGACACATATGAACAGACTCCGGGTTTGTTAATTTTACCACTTACTCTTAATTACTATGATTAAAGTCAGCTTGAACTGAGAAAAAAATCATGATTTAATTCTTTGAATAACTAAGTGCCTACTTAGATAGAGCGACATCGTGTTCAGTAACTAAAATAAACAGTCTCACTTATTATGACTTCGCAGATAAAATGCAAGAATCACCTTCGTTGATGCGACCTTGTTTTACGGGAACCGCCTGGTTTCGTGGGTAACAAACTTCTGGGCCTCTGGACATGCCGCCTCCACTGGGCCTCGATTGCTGACGTGAGGTTGTAGAAGATGACATTCGTGCCAATAGTTCAATGAATGCTAGGGATGTTGAAGACCGTGGGAAGTGGCGTAATAAAAGCCGAAAAGCGGAGCCCGGGTTCCGAGGTGAAAGACCTGGGTCAAGGTCTTATGGGTGAACGTCTCGGTGAAGATCACCACCGGTGAAGGTGAGGGACTCAACGCTAAGATGACGATTTATTATGAGTTTTACAATTCAGTGTCTTTTGCTCTTGTATCTCAGTCTTACTTTTACTTTTAAGACATTTTTAGACGACTGTGGCGAAGTCTGAAAACCGGTCAAATGTGAGGCGGACTCGCGCACTAAAGGTTCTGTAGGCAACTAGATTAAGGGATGAACTTAACGCTGTTTATGGCAAATTGAGTTAAATATAAATATACCTCGCAGTAAACTGAAGTGAGTGAAAATGGGTTGTCCACATCTGGCGAAGGCACGATGGCCGCAAACGAGTCCGAAAGGCGAGACCGCAAATCGCCCCTCAGACAAGAAACTGACGACCTGAAAAGCTGCGTTGGACTGGATGCTGAAGGCGAAGGATCAAGTGCTATGCTGTCCAGCAGTAAAGACTAAAATAGGCTAAAATTGATTAATTGAAATAAGAGGTATGTACTTACCTTTAATATTTACGATTTTCGGACCTTTCCCTTTACTTGAATTATCACTGGTAGAATGTAGCCTCAAGGCTATTCGAGGGTATTCGAGGACTTTAGGTATTTTTGTATAGTTTTTTTTAGTAAAATTACCACTTTATGCCACAGCGAGGCGCTGGCGGTCCGCGTCTAGTGTTTCGCGTTAATATACAGAAACACAATGAAGGTTAACTTAAGGTGGTGTACTATCAACGCAAATAATGACGCAATTGTTATTTACACAGATCTTCTAGTTGCACTTCCACACACACACTCACACCAAGGGAATAAAGCTTATAATCAGCTATCAGAAAGTCGCTCTAGTAAAAGCTTACATGAACCAAACTATGAAAAAGAGCATTAGAAGAGAGGACCTCGGGCGCCAAGTAGCAAAATTGATGGGGCCCCATATACCCATAGGGCCCCCTAAACCGACGGGGACCAATACATTAATGGGCCCCCACACACGTATGGGGGCCGTACACCCGTGGGGCCACATACATATGTGTAACCCATGGGGCTCATACACTCGGCGGGCCCATTCACCTATGGGGCCCCATACACATACATCACTCTTGGGGCCCATACACCCATGTGGTGACATATACCCATGGCACCTACATACTCCTATGGGGCCTCATACATATTCGTTACCCATGAGGCCCATATACCCATGGGTCCTATACACCTATGGGGTTCCATACACCCATGGGTTCCATATACCCATGGGCACCATTAAAATCCGTGGAGCATCTGGGCCCAAGCAAGATGTAAGACGGTAGTCGCTCCCGTAAAAGTCACAATGAAGCAGGTTATGGCAAGGAGAAGTAGAAGAGCGTACCCTGGGCTCCATACTGTAAGCTTTGGATGCAACCGGGATTGGAGCTGGGATTCATGAGGCTAGGCCCCAAAGCAAAAGCTTCATCAGCAATAAAAACATTATATAGATATTTAGAGTATTTGTAGTAGTATTATTCGATAGAGTTGAAGGTTCATGTCAGTTTAAATTATGTCGCTAGTAGGTACTGTTCCCAATATTTAGTACCACCATTTGACATATAAGTCCATTAGTACGATTGTCTATCATTACAAATTCTTGTATTGAATCGACTAATGTCATAAGACATTGAATTCTATTATAATGCCGATACATGACTTAGTTTTAAGATTTGTGCAATGAGTAACTACTTACTTATAAACACTTATATTTATACTCATAATATTTATACTACACAGAAAGCAGTATACTAATACTAGCATTGTATTTGCAAAATTCAAATCCAATGATAAATAGTTAATAGTTTAAAAAAACTAAAAAACACGCTTTTTATAGAAAACCGAAAATAAAATACTTTTTTTTATTTACACTATTATTAATTTATATTTATTGAAATGTTTAACACTACATATTACACTTAATTTAAATTTATTAAAACTTATTTTCTATTTTTTTAGTTCGGTTTTCTATAAAAAGCGTGTTTTTTCGTTTTTTTTAAATATTATTTATTTTCTACTTTTTAGTTTGGTTTATTTATATTTATATTGCTTGTTCGAAAATTTGTTAATATTAGATAAATCGGCTGAAGATAATTGTTGGAAATTAAATTAACAAAAATCTTATTTTGCAAATTGAAAAATGGAACAATTTTATCTAGTTAGTGTATTGTCATCGGTCCTCGATAAATCTACAAAGTTTGAACGAAATCTGGCCGTTTAAAGTGGGTCAAAATTGCGCCCAAAGGAGTCGGTTACAAACAATAATAAATAAATAAATATTCTACGACGTTCTACACAGCGCTTTCTAGTCCCAAAGTAAGCATAGTTTAACTAGCTTGTTATGGGATCCAGAATGCGGATTAACATACTTATATACTTTTTTTTTGTAAATACATACATATTATACATAGAAACACCCAGGACCAATGCAAATAGACATATTCATGCATGCAAATATTTGCACTGAGCGGGAATCGAACCCGCGCCTCCTGTCATAGCAGTCGAATGCACTACCGCTACGCCACAGAGGCTGTCAAACACAACAAACATACAAACAAACATGTGGAGCTAATAAAAGCGTATAAAAAGTTGAGTTTTATATCATTGGATTTGTACATCTGGCACATTCTCTACGATTAACGCTAAGTACCTTTTTTTTTGTGCGGAAATCCCCTCAGATACCCCCCGCTGGCCAGCGGGGCGGTTATGTCAGCTTTGAACCTACTAAAACCGCACACCGTCTTGGGGTGACGCCGGGGTGTAAGGTTGCCCATAAAGCATTTCCCTCGCACCCCGACTGACCCTGGGGCATCTCCGAGATGGCCCCATCGGGAACGCTAAAAACCTACATTTAAAAATCGTACGTAATCGCTGTGCATCTCCCACAAACTGACAAACGTCCTGCCTGACGCGTGTCACGCTCGGGACTGATTCATTGACCCACTGAACGCGTAGGTAGAAAACGTAGGTATTTTGAATTTTCATGGCATAATTCAGAATTTATGTAAATTTTGATAACTGTTTTTTTTTTATTCTCCTATCAACGACCTTCATATTGCTATTATTTTTATTTTTCTAACCTGAACACAACTCAAATAAAACTGGAATCCGTTTTGGGTTAGATCAATCTTTGAGAGCAAATTCTATCGAGGAAAGTAAAAGTCATCGTGTATCGGATAACCGAAAATACTAGTTTGAATAGCCTAGAATAAGATATATGATTTTCAGAATACAGGGACTTCTCATTTTCGAAAAATCCCAATCTAAAAACACCCTTTCTCAGGTACCCTGGCCTTAAACGAATCTAGCAGTAAATTGTTTCTTTGGAACGGAAGATAAGTATAACCCAAACCGGCATTACTTCATCGCGCAACACCTACACACTATAAACCAACTCAATTTGCTGCAATAATTGACCCCAATTTGCGTCGCGCTTGGGTCACGTAAGACCTCTGTGATTCACTATGAATTTTCGACCTCTTCTACTTGTTATATAGTCTATTGATATGTACGTGTATCGACATGTGGAGTTCGACGAACTTTATTAGTTAAAAAGATTGGAAAGCCTAAAGAACAGTAGATGTAGGACAGGGTTTCTCATAGTGACGTGCATTCTATAGGCAACAACCGTGCCTATACGCAATGCACACATGCTCGCACGTCGGTCGGCGGCTGCTTAAAAGGCAGGTGACGTCAAACGAGCTTAATATTGCGAGTTATGAGTGATACTTACGATACGTAGATACGATACACGATTGCCCATAAAAAGGAGTGCAATGTTTTCAGTGTTCGTGTATGTGAGTTTTTGACTGGTTTCTGACTAGTTTTGGATGAATTGGGCTATCGTTATAATCCTCAAAGCATACCGATTGACACTGGCTATACTTAATATTTAAAAAAAATATTGTTCTGTCGGGGCAATTGTGATATTGATATTTTTGCCTAATTTACGGTCGACTGGAAATAAATTAACGAACAAATTCCAGGTCTGTGAATGGTTTATGTGATATGTGGCGACGTGCTAAATCAAAAGCAATTACAGTACACGTACTTATTCTATGGGGTTAAATTCATACTTAATTACAAAATTAAAGTACTGAATATACTTATATAAATTATTTTATTTTGTGAACAACACATATAATCAAAAATGCATATAACAAAACCAAATGAATGTATCAAATACAAGAAAATCAGTAACCAACTATTCTGATCGAGGTGACTAGACGATGACCAAGTCAAGGAACCTTTTTATTATTTTTAAAATAATATTTATATTTAAAATAATTGATGGAATAATCTGTTTGGGGTTTGTTCGGCCGTTCGATCCAACCGAGTTCCCTAATTTATTTTTCAAATAAGAGGACTGATGCGCAGATTAGTTAAAATAATTGAAGCCGCGAGCGTAAAAACGGCTTAACCAATAATTTACCAATAATTTGTTAGACGGCTTTCCGAACATAATTTTTTATAAGTACTAACATCTCTTGAACGTATAGAAAATAGATTTTAGGCCACAGTGCCATGGGGCATAGTGGGATATGCTATGAAGATGTTCAGCGTATTTCGTAACGCGATGGGTTATTATCTCACATTTACTACCGTCACATTTTGGACTATACGTGTCACACATCACTGTTACGTGACATTTGACGTGACGTTACGTTACATCAGTGTGACGTGAAAGGTTAGTGACACTAGTTTCTATACTGACGAGGCCTACAGACACTTTCTCTTGCCTTCATATCCGGTGGATTCAACATGTTACACTTGAATTATGCCAGAAATTCCCACCGATAATTCCGATTATTCCGAACCTGACCCGGTCGCAGGTTAGGTTAGAAACTTGAAAAAAAATGTAATATTTGTTCCGAACGTAACCCTCTTGCTAACCTGGACCGACGTCTCGTTCCTATCATAACCCGAATTGCGCAGATTGGTCATTCTCTCTAATCTTTCTCAAAATAAAAAGTACATATGTGTCAAATCAGTATGTAATATTTACTATTTTGTGATAATTAATCTCAAGATCTCTCTTCATAGATGGCACTTCTTGCCATAAACTTTCCGGACTAGTGGTTCCGGCGCTTCGCTACGATCGCTCGGCTCGCGCTCTGTTGGGGTCACAGTTATAACCTAACCTAACCCACTTTACTTGTTTTTGGAATATAAGCCGAGCGAGGCAAGAAGTGCGAAAGAAGTGCAATGACCAATCTGCGCAATTCGGGTTATGATAGGAACGAGACGGGTCAGGTGAAGAAGAGGGTTACGTTCGGAACAAATATTACATATTTTTTTTCAAGTTTCTAACCTAACCCGCGACCGGGTCAGGTTCATACATAATAAACTCACGCCTATATCCCCGAAGGGGTAGGCAGAGGTGCTAGCACCCACATTTCGCCAGTTTATGTATAGGTCCCAATGTAATAGGTGGCGAGCCTATTGCCATTAACCGGGCACTTATAAACCTGCGATAAATACACACATAACTTCGAAAAGCATCGAAAAGTCTTTGGTGTGTGCCATGGTAATCCTGGGATCGAACCCGAGACCTCGTCTCAGCAGTCCATTACCCATACCACTAGGCTACCGCGGCTCAGAATAAGCCGATAATTCCCCACCAGTATGGATTGTTATATCTTCCAGAATTACCCACTAGTTAAATAAACTCAGCCTAGTGGGATTTTGTAAAGTTACTTGAGGTCATCATGTATAAGAATTTCCATTGGTCCTTTAACTTACGGGCTTTTTATATACCTACCCAAGTAATGAAATAACTTCTTAAACATTATCATAGACATGTACCAATACGTGTTTTAAAACTTTTCCACCCTAACGTCGAAGGCACCAATATTCTGAACCTCATTCCGCAACACATCTCCGGGCTTCAAGAACTGTGGAGGTTTGCGGTGAACGCCTACACCTCCAGGGGTGCCAGTGAGTACCATATCACCTGGTAGAAGGGTCATCACTCTGGAATATAATAAGATTGAACGATATAATGAGGCCGTCAAGCTGAGTGCCACCATTGTTAACATGGTACGTGTATGTAATGGTGACCCTCTTTCCTGAGACTTTACCTTCAGCTTACTATCAGGCGAGGTAAAGTCAAATTGACGTGTCCGATATATAAAAAAAAAAACTATTTAGTGACAAAGTGAATGTAGAGAAATCCGGGACTGGTAATGTCTGTAAAAGAGCCGCGCTTTCAAGCTAACATACACATCTAAAGTCAAAAATGATTTATTCTGTATAGACCAAACGGCACTTACAAATAATAAAAAAACTGATATTTAGCTAATGGACCACCGGTTCCTAGATTACCTAATTCAAACAGACAAAAGTAATTTTTTTTTTTTTTTATACCCCTAAGGTGGCACACGGCCCACCTCATGGGAAGCGGTTACCGCGGCCTATGGATGTGTGCAACACCAGTGGCGTCACACTCGCGCTGCCGCTATTTTAACGTTACAAAGAGACAATTCAATTTATTTGTATAGAGTAGGTACTTGTACTATTATTTATTCTGTGGAGTAGGTATCGATTAAGAGTTTTTATTCCTGACAGAATATGCTAACGCCGTTGTCATCTTTTTCTCAAAAAGGGATAAAGAATCAGGGATAAAGAATCACTATGCAGGTTCCTTAACTATCCAAAATATACGATGCTTTGATATACCTTCTTAATATACCAACGACATCATGTCTTCTACTTCTTTAATATTCCCATAAGTATCGCTCTTTCTCTATAGTAAACTAAACTATTTTACCATGGCGAGTGTTCCGATGAGATTTTCCAATTAGTTCATCCCTCTCCTTTCCTATACAGGACAACACGTGCAAGACTAGGTATCACCCTCACTGGGGGTGTGTGTTGGGTAACCTCCTCGAGTGTCGCTCCGATTCCGATCCCGCTGCAGTCCGGGGGGAACGGAATCGGAGCGGCCGGTACACCCTGGGCGGCGGTCAATGGCTTCCCCTTCACCCCTTCATAGGGTTGGCATTGATCGTCGGCCAATACCCAACGTGGCGGGAACACATCGCTCTCCGTACTCCTCTGTTTTCAGAGGAGACAGGATGAGCGATGCTGTTAGTGGTGAGATGGCCCAGGGTCAGCCGGGGTGCGAGGGATATGCTCTATGGGTAACCTTACACCCCGGCGTCTGAAGACCCGAGACGGCGTGCGGTTTTAGTCGGTGCAAGCCCGACATAACCGCCCCCGCTGGCCGGCGGGGGGGTATCCGAAGGGATTTCCGCACGATAAAAAAAAAAAAAAAAAAAAAGGTATCACCCTCACTGGACCGCCCCCGCTGGCCGGCGGGGGGGTATCCGAAGGGATTTCAGCACGAAAAAAAAAAAAAAAAAAAAAGAGGTATCACCCTCACTCGGTGCAAACAATTCCATCAAGAACCAAGCGGCTCGGCACTTCTTTTCTTTGCTGCACCATCAAGATTTGAAATTCTTTACGAGCACATGTTTTACCTGCCTCCTACAGTCTCGGGTCCTTTAAGCGGGACGTGAAAAAGCATCTGATAAGGCCGTCAAACTGAGAGCCACCATTGTAACATTATCCATATCTGTTATGGTGGTCCTCATTCCTTAGACTTTACCTTTAGTTTACCATCAGGCGAGGTAGTCATATTGACGTGACCAATATAAAAAAAAACTTACGAAGCTAGTCTTTCAATTACATCTGGAATCTTGTGTATCAAGTTTTGAGTGTTACTGTTTTGCTTAATTTCACCATTCAAGCTACAGTTTATATCCAACTTCTGGGGATCTCCGATCTCGTCACTCGTTACGATCCAGGGTCCGATGGGGCAAAACGTGTCTTGAGACTGTCGTGTTAAAAGAAATACAAAAACAATATTATACAGAAACAATAGTATACAGAGACAATATTATACAGAAACGATAATATTATACTGACACAATAATATATACAGAAACATTATTGTACATAAACATGTTGTATGGGGTATTGCCAGTAATTACTTCGATGGCCTAAGCAATAAGAAAGGATTTTGGGGGATTTAACGAATACAACAGGGGCTGATAGTTTTATGGAATGGGTGAAAAATAATAAAAAACGTATCAACACATTTAACAATATCAGTTACAGCTAGATCAGAATGAAACCGTGCGAAACCAGTGCATAAAGAAGTAGTAGAAAGGAAGAAAGGAAGAAAGAAAGAAAAGCAGAATTTCGTATAAAGGAAAATTTTAAATGTGAATATCAACCAAAACATGCTAGCAGTTGTAGTAGTACGTAAAAGAAACCAGTGAATAATGGTGATAAGTTAGCCTAGTAATTATCTCACCTTGCCAAGCAAGAACTGTCCACCATTTAACGCCTTCTGCCAGTCCCTACTGCTTATGTCTTGAGCAATGGTGTACCCAAACACATACTTGTAGGCGTCAGCTGCTTTTATATTAGTACATTTTTCACCAATTATAAATGCCAGTTCCACTTCCCAATCAACTTTCTGAAAAATAAAAACGTTATGAGTAAAAAGAGGAAAAATGAAGAACTGTTATCAATAAACACTAGCCATGGGATCGCCTGGAAACTCGGGGGTTGAATATCTATATCTAATAAAATCTATCTCGGTCAGATGAGATTAAGAATTTGGAGAGGTCATGGTTACCTACCCTACTGAATGATATAGATTCTCTTTTGACCAAATTATTGCTCGAATGTGACTTAAACGGGACGAATGACGCTTCCGTAACAACTAAGATAAATTAATTTAAGAGAGATGGAGAAAGAGTAGGACATCGATCCCTGACTTCAAAGTGCAAGTTTTGTTGTTGTTTGGATGAAACTGTTGTGTGTATTCGTATGACATATTATTGTAGTAAATATATTATATAACTGGCGAATCGTGGGTGCGTAATACACCTCTGCCTACCCCTTCCGGGATACAGGCGTGAAGTTATGTATGTATGTATATTTTTCATCTCTCCTGTTCGGAAAATAAAATTTTCATTACTCATACTATGAAAGAAGGTCTGAAGTTGCCTTTTTTTTTTCGTGCGGAAATCCCTTCGGATACCCCCCCGCTGGCCAGCGGGGGTGGTTATGTCGGGCTTGAATCGACTGAAACCGCACGTCGTCTCGGGTCGACAGACGCCGGGGTGTAAGGTTGCCCATAGAGCATATCCCTCGCACCCCGACTGACCCTGGGCCATCTCCGGTTTCGAGATGGCCCCCTCGGGCTTGGAAACCACGGTGTACCCGTCTTGCCCCGGTTTGGGAGAGGGGCGCTAGTCGCCCCACCGTCCCGGCCTGCTCCTGCTGGGGTGACAGGCGGCCTCACCCGCCACCCCCAGGCCTGCACTCATGGAGGAAGGAGGTCGTTAAGCGACCTCCGGCGCCTGAGTCGCCTGCGACGCGCGGCGAGCAAGTTGCGGGCTCGGCGGGCCGGGAGAGTTCTAAATCTCTCCCGGGCGCGCTCCGCCATCTAATTCGCGAGCATTACATGCTCGCAGAAGGAGGTGGCGGCGGCCCACGCGCTCGCGCAACGCACCGTTGCCGCAATCATGCTGCCGAGCGAGAGGACTCCCGCCCCGATGGCTGCCACGAGGTCATGCCTCGGCGCCTCCCACGCCGGGCAGTCCGCCAGCGTGTGCAGCCCTGAGTCCTCGCTCCCGTCGCAGTGATGACACTCAGGCGTTGGCTCCTTCCTGATCCGATGCAGGTGGTCCCCGAAGCACCCCTTCCCGGAGATCACCTGCGTCAGTCAGTACGAGAGGCTTCCGTGTCGCCTCTCTAGCCAATCCTCCATGATGGCCCCTACCGCCGCTATTGCGGCGTGCCCTGGTCTGAAGTTGCCTGAGGAGCGGGATGAAAGTAATACTTTTCATCCCTGACAGCTGTCAAATTATTAAAAAAAAAAAACGAATTCTATTTTTACATTTTAATGTACCAACCATGTACCAACTCTCTATACAGCCACTCAATTACAGCGCGATGTAAAATTGAAATAAAATAAAGTTAAGTATTGATTAATGAATATATAAGTATTTTTTAAATAATTTTACTTTAGTTTAGTTTCAACAATTTCCTTAAAATAACATAGATTTGGGCAAAATATTTACCATTTTTTCAATGATGAAAATGAAAAATAATGGCTGAATAGCTGGCCGGCCACAAAAAAAAAACAAACAAAATAGGCGGAAAAGCGGCAATTCGATCTTCATTTGTTTTTCGATTTGAAGGTTTTACTCATTTTTTCTTTAGCTAATTCATGTTTATATTTTTGCTTTCCTTGTATTCATAATGAAAAGCACAGTGTTTACCTCGGGTTAAGGACTTATTTAGTCCCTCGAACTATTGGCGCCCGAACGAAGTCTCGACTAAATAAGTTACTTCACCCCTAAGGGTAACAATGTACTATTTCATGGGTAGTTAGCCGGGTGTAAAGTAGCTTATTTCAGCCCTAGGGTCGAAAGTATATTTCTTTTAATTTTAGGTTTTGCCATGGAATCTATGATAATTAAGTTACGTCATAATGCCTTGATATCATGACGCTTTTTTTACATGGCCGCCTAGATGAACTTTTCTAATGTTGGCAGTATGTACGTGAATTATAACATTTTTTTCAGAATAAAAAATTACAATTTAAGTTTTCTAAAGAATTAGCGGGGAAACGAGATTCTATATAAAATAAATACCTTGTGTTAATTGTGGTAAAAAATGGTTTCGGAAAGTGATTTCAGTGATATGGATATTAATTTATCTCCCGATGAGATTAAAGAACAGGCAAAAGCTGTTGTAAATAATCGAATTCCAATTTTTCTAATGTTACTTTAAATGTTAACTGATTATCAATATACCTGTTTCATTAAATGTGTGTGTAGTATTTTAATTTCCTCACATAGTCGAAATGAAAAGTAGAGTGTTTAACTCGGGTGAATGTCACCCATTTCACCCTCGAACTATTGGCGCCCTCACTTCGAATGAGCGCCAGAAATATCTCGGGAGAAATGGCTGACTTTCAACCCTTGTGTAACAATCTACTAATGTTTGCACGTATATAAACTGTTGCATCATATTAAATAACGCAGTATTTATCCCTCAATCATCTTGTTACTTTTTTTTTTACGTGGGGAATGCTGTTACGCACGGCACCTCCGACTACGGGGCGATAGCCGGAGATCGTGTGTGGGACTCTCCCATCCAGGCGGATGGGCATACCCACTAAACCCCACGGTGCGCCATGCTCTGCGCCTTGTCGGGGGGGCCTGAAACTATGCGAGAATAATTCTATGGCGACCCCCCTAGCGCGTGCCCACTAAGGTGGGCCTCACGCCTTTGAAACTCTCGTTTGGGCGACGTCCAGGCACACATGGACGTCGTTCCCTTCGCGGGTGGCTAGACCAGCGGGTGGAGGGCTCATCTTGTTACTATAGCAACCTCATACAACTAGAGCTAGCGCTAGGACGAGGTGATGATCTTTCATTACAATTTACACATCAAAACTACTTAATGCATCTTTCAACTATTTTCGTCTAGGTACTACTCCTAAGGGGTGTTAAGCCGGGTCCTCCTCGTGGTAGTGACGGTAGCGGCCTCTAGTGACGAGGCATCCCCGGCGGCCAAAGTGGGTACTGGCCGCTGGGGCAGAGGACGACCACCCACAAAAGGTCGGGACAAGGCTGCGAAGGCGACGAAGGCAGCTAAGAACGCGGAAAGCGAAAGGCTTATCGCCAACCTTCTCAAGAAGGTTTCGGGGGATAGGCTACCGAAGGCGCCTTCCGTGCCAAAAAAGGCTGCGGTGGCAACGCCGGTGAGGACTTCCACCTCGGCAGTCCCGGAGCCGGGAAGGACGACTCGACAGTCGCTGGAAAATCTTCGGCGACTGGCTCAATCATCCCCGAGCCCCGAAAAAGAGGCGATTATAAGCATCGCAGTTAATATCGCCGAAGAGAATGAGCTTCTCGTGGCTGAGCTGGCTAAATCTCGTCAAGAGATGGCCCGCTTCACCGCAGCATTCGAGGAGCTCAAGAGAGGGCGAGGCGAGCTCTGCCAGCGCAGGCGAGGTTATTGCGCCATCGGCGGGTCAATTGGCACAGCCCGTACATTCAGCCCAGTCACCGCCGACAGTAAGGCCGGCGCAGCTGGTGCAGCCAGCGCGATCGTCACAACCGACGCTGCCGACGCAGCCGGAATCATCGGTGCCTCCGGTGGAGCCCGATGTAGTTCGGCTCCTGGTGGCGCTGGAGGAGCGGTTGATGAGTCGTATCTCCGCATTGGAGAGCGTGTATCGCCGTCCACCTCTAGCGCCGTCAGGGGCCGGCTACGCGGCTGTAGCCAGGGCGGGCCCAACTGCCCGTCCAGCTACAAGGGTGGCCTTCCTAGGCCAGCCAACACCACCCATTCCAGCCATCACCCACGGCAAAGGGAAAGGAAAGGGGAAGACGTCCCCAGCCCTAGCCCCAATCGCAGCCCTAGCTCCGGCCCCGGCCGTGTGGAGGCCCACACGGCCCCAGCTGGAAGGGGGGTGGGAGGTAGTAGGAGATAGGAAGAAGAGGCGGAAGGCCGCCAAAAAGGCAGCTAAGAAGGGCAAAAGGGCCGCAGCCGCCGCGATGGGAGCGCCGAGGAAGCTCCGTGCCCCTCGATCAGCTGCAGTCGTCATCACCTTGACGGCGGAGGCAGCGGAGAGCGGCATGGGGTATGCCGAAGTCATGGCGAAGGTCAAGGCCAACGTCGACCTCAAGGCCCTCGAGATTCCGGGTGTTCGATGTAAAAACACACGGACAGGAGCCCGGCTCCTCGAGGTCCCCGGCGCCACCAGTGGCCCCAAGGCTGACGCCCTAGCGGTTAAGCTGAGGTAGTCGCTGGATGCAGCTGACATCCGAGTGTCCAGGCCCTATAAATGTGCCAAGGTGCGCATCACGGGCCTGGACGACTCCGTCACGGCGGAGGAGCTGAGGCTCGCCGTGGCGGAGGCCGGGGACTGCCCCCCGGATACTGTAAAGGTTGGAGCAATACGCTTCGGCCCTGGTGGACAGGGGGCAGGAGTTATCGGCTGCCCTATCACGGCAGCCCAAAAGTTGCCGATGAGCGGCGCCTCTTGGTCGCAGGCTTCCTGAGAGTGCAGGTGCGGCTCCTGCAGACCCGACCGGCTAGGTGCTTCCGGTGCCTGTCGGTGGGTCACGTGGGAGTGCAGTGCACGGCGGAGGTAACGGTGGGTGACCGCTGCTTACGCTGTGGCCAGCCCGGTCATAAGGCGGGTGTGTGCGACGCTCCAACGCATTGTTTTAGGTGTGCAGCGGAGGGCAAGCCTGCCGACCACCGGGTTGGCAGTAAAGCCTGCGCCGGATCGGGGCCGAAGCTAGGAGGCCGGCTTTCCGCCCCCAGTTCACGGCGGGATGCGGAGATGGAGGTCCAATAATGGATCCTCAACTCCGCATCCTCCAGGTGAACGTAGGCCACGGTGCCGATGCTCAGGCCCTTCTACTCCAGAGCATGGCACAGTGGTCCATCAACATCGCCGCTGTCGCCGATTCATACACTCACCAGTTTCTCGGGCCTGCCTGGGAGACTGACCTGGATGGATCGGCGGCCTGGTCCATAACGCCACCACCGATACCCCTCCCCTTGTCGTGGTAGCAAGGGGACCCGGCTGCGTGGCGGCAAGATACTACTCCTAGGTCTAGGTCCTACTGATATTGTCAGAACTCTCTCGGCCCGCCGAGCCCGCAACATGCTCGCCGCGCTGCGCAAGTTACTCAGACACCGGAGGTCGCTCAACAACCACCGTCCTCCATGACATGGCCTGGTTGTGACAGGTTAGGCCGCCTGTCACCCCAGTGGAACGCCGGAACGCCGTGGTTCACACACCTTAGGGGGCCATCTCGAAGCCCTAGATGGCCCAGGGCTTACCGGGGTGCGAAGGAATTACTTTATTGGGCTACCTCAGACATATATCAGACATATATCAGACCCGAGATGGCGGACAGGATTCAATTTAAAAAAATGGTCCGGATTTAAAAATAAAAATTAGACATTAAATCAAAGATGCCAAATACTATTGGGAAAAAATTGTTTTGCATAGAAAATTTGGTGTAGATTATATTTAATTCTACGACTTACCTAAAAATGAATCCATAATAATTAAAAAAATTGTTGCAAGAAGAAAAATGAAAGGGAAAAAATTTTGTTTAATGAATTTCTCCATTCAGTATCAAAGTACCTCTTATATACTCTTTGATCAAAGTGGTCGGCGGCGGGGTGACAACCGTGGAGTTTTCCACAAGAAAAAAAAAAGGTACTGATATTATCGGAAGTTTCCCGAATTTAAATAAAAGTATTTAAACGAATTTTATCGCAATTTATATAGTGACGTTTCAAGCTAACCGAAACTTCGGGATTAGCGTAATATTGATTACGCTAATCCCGAAGTTTCGGTTAGCTTGAAACGTCACGTTTAAATAAAAAAACCGGTTAAGTGCGAGTCGAACTTACGCCCTGAGGGTTTCGTATAAAATTGTATTGAAGTATTAACGTTGATGATAGGCCTAGTCTACAAACTAGACTGACCAATGAGTGAGACGTGAGAGTGGAGACCTCGAATTGCTACCTAACAAAAGATGGAACGATACACACGCCAGTCAGATAATCTGACGACCTGAGAAAGGTAGCTTGGGTATATTGGATGCTCTATGTGTAGATTTTGATTCCTTTGTAAATACCTATCTAATATGCTGCATTAATTACCGTATGTTATTATGGCGTTGAAGTTTTTGACAGGTTCAAGAGGTTGCAGGCTTGCATATTTAATATTAATTTAAACTTCATATCTTCACGCGTTCCTGAGAAAACGGTGTTGACACACAGACCAGAAAGTGATCCTATAAGAGTTCCAATTTTTCCTTCTAAGGTATGGAAACCTTGTAATATTTTTAGGGATTTTCTTTAGAAAAGCCCTATTGCTATCGAGTTGTCGTGTCGTCGTTGCCAATTTTCTGTCACGGTTTTGGGTATGAAGGAGATGAGCTATCGAGTTGCTGTTTTCGGTAATAGATTCGTGCTGGGGTGAACCCTTCATACCCAAAACCGTGACAGAAAATTGGCAACGACGACGTCGACGACGACGACAACTCGATAGCAATCGGGCTTTTCTAAAGAAAATCCCTAAAAATATATGATTTTATGCCTGTAACGGGTTGAATTAAATAAAAACTAAGTTGTTACAAAATGGATGTTTTATCTATATAGATAATATCATATTTATATATAATATTTATATATATCTATATATATATATAATATTTATATATATCTATATATATAAAAATGAAACCCGTTTTCCGTTGTCACGATATAGCATGAAAACGAAAAATGAAACCCGTTTTCCGTTGTCACGACATAGCATGAAAACGAAAAATGAAACCCGTTTTCCGTTGTCACGACATAGCATGATAACGGCTTGACCGATTTGGCTGATTTTTTTTTGTAGTTTTCTAATACTCTGTACAAGGTTCTTACGGAAAGAAACATTAAGAAAATCTCTCAGAATTTTTTTTTCGTGCGCACACCGTACGGTTTTAGTCGATACACGACAAAACCACCCCCGCTGGCCGGTGGGGGGTATCCGAAGGGATTGATCCTCCCCAAGTGTCCGTTGCCGGGCACCCCGGGTAAGCCCTTGAATTCAATACATGGCGGATCATTTTGACGTAGCGAAGCACGTATCGAGCCGCTAGTTTTTAAATAAATTCGGGCGCCACCTGGGTAATACCCAGGGAATACAATTCGGATAGGTAACAATTAGGCAGAACTATGGCTTTTAATCATAAGGCCGGGAGTGGCTAGTCCACTTAGGCTCAGTTATCCAATGTGCGACGCTTAAACACGTGGCACAGTATCAAAATAAAGAAAATAACTAGGAAATCTAACACTGCTCACTTGCATCCGAGTCATTTAACAGAAATTTGAGGTTACATTAACATTGTACGAAGTTGTTTATTTAGTGGCACGCGGTACTTGGGCCGCGTACGTAGTACCAAGACCGTAGAAAGTGAAGAAAAGCCGATAAGAAAAGGCGGAGAAAGCGGGTTTTCTATGACGCAACCCTGGTGACAATATCGCACTGTTTAATAAAAATACTCTAACCAGATGGGGTTTTTTAACAGAAATATGCGATTCTTCTTACCGAAACGCCAAAGGTGAACGACCTGAGGATATCGCCTTTCCGGATAAACAAAGGGATCAAATAGCAAAACAACGAGGTTTAGGAGTCCATCACTATCGCCACTCTTCCATACGAGCACACGACTTAGGAAACAATTAAAATCTTATTTTTAAAGTCCAGACCAACCACTCGTGTAAGTCCGACCGCCATTACGATTCGAAAAGCAAAAAAAATATTGACAGCTGTCATACAATACTTAAAAATCCGAAACGTCAAGTAACGTCAAACGAAAAACTTCAAAACAAACAATCCACAAATGCAGTCTAACCAGTTGACAAAGTGCCATCAAACAAAGAAAACCATGTAATGTTAGGAATACATTACACCCTAAAACACCTTAAAAATTGCGATACAAATGATACAATCCATTAAAAATATTTTTACTTCAATATTTTCTTATCTCTGTCCCTACTACGATGACTGAAAGACATTGCACGACTTCATTGTAGTTCACATAGCTATAAAGTATTCATTTAAGTTCATTAATGCAAAATATTTTAATCTACTCTCACCTTATTAACCTCTGTCCTTATCTTGAGAGCCTCGCTCGGTCCAATTATAGAACTACTAAATTTACTGAATATCATGGGCACTTTTGGCTGTTCAATATTCTGTTCGGTGCAATGGTCTGCATAGTTCAGTCCGATGCACATAACCTTGTCCATGCCGGTGATAGGCGCCATTAGGGATACGCTGGATATCGGCACCGTAGTTGGATTTGTGTCCTTTAAACTGGAAGAGAAATAGGCAATAAAAACTACAATTGTTTTTTTTTGGTAGACCCATAAATATGATTTTACCTCGCCTGATGGCGAATGAAGTGGGAAGTCTCAGGAATCAGGCAATCACCACTGCAGAACCAAATAATGCTACAATTTAAATAATAAATAAACATTCTTCGACATTCTGCACTGCGCTTTTTCAACCCAAAGTAAGCATAGCTTAACTAGCTTGTGTTCTGGGTTCCAGAATGCGGATAAACATTCTTGTATACTTTTTTTGTAAATATGTACATATTATAAATAGAAACACCCAGAACAATGCAAATAGACATATTCATGCATACAAATATTTGTCATGCATACAAATATTTGCACTGAGCGGGAATCGAACCCGCGCCTCCTATCGTAGCAGTCGAAATTCGAATGCACTATCGCTACGCCACGAATTGTGGAAAAGAGGAAACACAAGGAATTCTTTAACCTTCACAAAGAATTCTTTACATCTTTACCTATACGTTCAACATGTAGTTGCTCAACTATTTAAGAACCTACCTATTTCCACCATATTGATGATTGCATTGTATAGTAAAAGCTTTTTGTTAGACTACATAATAACATGGACATTCAGTACATGGCTGGCTCGATAGTCAATGGTTACCAATGATGACTATAAAAATGTGCAAAATCAGACATCATATATTCGAATGATTGGAGTAATTTAAACCGTTGTGTTTAAACAACTCCATCTATACTCTGTTGTGTTTACACGAAAGTCAGATATATTATCTCAACATTATCATTGGTAGGTGCCCTTGAATGAAAATTCGATGGATTGAGAACTTCTCAGACTATAGGCCAAGTTGACAGATAAGAAATTTATGTACATATTACTTAGATTGCAAAATAGTCGTATCATTTTATGATCACAAAACAACTACATACGACTCCAAGGATTTTATTACCTTGAATATCTTTCTTATTATCAGTTTGTAAATAGGTTAGTCAACTAACTCATGATTTTAGATACTTATGGAATACAAGCTAAAAATATTTAATGGACACACATGAACATAGTTATAATTTGGTCTAGGTATATTAGCCTAGAAAGACTTCTGGGTTGGGCTTTAGGAATCTGGTATATTGTTCAGTGATCTTTCCCTATTGACACTGCCCACATATAGGCATAATGCTGTAAGAAGTAAAGCACAATGAAATCCCTACTTGAGCTATTATAGAACCTCAACAAGCCTATGTACCACAGAAGATAGTGCACAGAGCCCCAGGTTGAATTACTTATTGTATTGTAGCTTCTCTGTTCTGTCAGCTTAGTGTAGAGACCAGTGCCATAGTTTGTAACCTTTAGCTTGTGCTGGTGTCAAATGTTGATGTGGCATTCACGGACACCCAGTGAAACAGTGAACGGTTAACCACCTTGATTCTTTAACAGGTGGATTTTTATGCCAATCACAGATACAAGCCTAGGTGTGAGATTTGTAACAGTAAAAAACATTTCTCCAATATTCATTGCTAAAATGTATAACTTGTAATCATATCTAAAGTTATTAATATAAATATTATTAATTTTAATAAGTAATGTTGATTTTTTATATGAATAAATTTAAGTATTTTTCTTCAATTATTCAAAAGAGAATGGATATGTATAGTTTCTTAATAAACAATATTCATGAAGAACGTTTAAACTTAACGTTCTTCATGAATATTGTTTATTACAAAACTGCCCTGTCATGATAAGTTTAAATATTATGAATTTATTACTTTCGAAGTTTTTTATTAACGAACCTGTACGCAAGCACAAACATAATTTTAAAACTTACCGACGAACTTGTTCTAAGCTGCCTTTTTGCAAAATTCCCAACATAGTGGACGGTATTTCAGAATTAGATTTATTTATATCAACAACATTTTCACCTTCCACATAACCCACGCGAATTTCATTAGGCTTATTGTTATATTTAAATTGTACATACTTCATATTTATAGTGCTTGTTAGTGTAAAAGTTCTAATACTTTGCAGATTGCCACTGAGTGTGTCAATGATTTGTGGTTTGGAAAACAAGTAAGGTCTCTTCACAAATAATGTTGCTAATGTGCTTATGCGCAAGCCACTCATATTGAATGAAAAATAGATTACGTAATTTATACTTTTGAAATGATTACGTGTAAAATCAAGGTTATTGGTTTAATCATTAGGGTTATGTTTGTTTGTTTTGTTCGGTGAAATATTTTTGATACGTCAAAGTCCTTTTCTGTAATGCATTTCTGAAAGTATCAATTCGGAAAATAAGGTGCCTGGAAATATTTATAAGTCTATATGTACGGAAGACTTTAAGCATACATTAATAGTTTTAAACAATAATATTTACTATTTTAAAATACGGTAAAACTATGACTGTCAATAGTGTCAGTCAAGTGTCATTGTCAGATGTGTCTTGTCTAATACAATCACGTATTCCAGAATTTTTCTATTGTACAGTCGCCCTCAGAAGTTGCTGAACACTAATAAATTTACAAACGATCTTAACATTAAAATAAATCAATAAATATTTGGACGTATACCTACTTATTTTTGTAATCTTCACAGGACAAATTTTACACTTTACAATTTTTGTAATATGTTAAGAAATAACGGCGATGGTGATTCAAATGTTATTTCTTTGCTAATACAAGACATGGCATCAAATGCAAATACAGTTTCGTCTGGAAAAAACTCGAAGTGTTCTACAGGGTGAAGCAGTACTTCACTGAAGGGCTTCACATGGAGTACTGCTGTCACCTTTTTGCCGGGGCACTTGCATACAAGCTTGATTCGTTTAATTCGGTACAAGACGGGTGCTGAGGATCCTCGACAATCCCGTATTTACAGGCACTGTGCAATCTCTCAGTGATAGGAGAGATTTCGCCTCTCTGTACGCGTTCTGCCGCCTACATAATGGTATGTGTTCAGAAGAATTGTTCGACATGAATCATGAACCATAGATAGGAAATTCATTCTCACACGTTGCAAACGGCAACGATGAAAGATGAAAGAAACTTCATTTCGCGCACGCTCAAATTATGGATTAATCTCCCTGCTGTGGTTTTCCGAAGTGACTACAATATAGAGTTCTTCAAGAACGGCATTAAAAGGTTATTACAGGATCGGAAGCGTGAGTATAACCGCTTATCGTCAGGTGGGCCGTGTGGACCTAGCCACTGGTATAAGAAAAATAATACTCATGAATATTATTTCACTTTAGTTGAAAATGTAAAAATTTGGACGACTGGATTGTTAAATTAGTATATCGGGAGACAATGACCAAAATCAGTAGATCTACCGACAAATCGGGCAACTTTTTCAACGCTGGTCAACAGTGAATGGCCCTGGATATTTTCGAGGAGCATGCTTTAAATGCTTTAACTGGTGGTAGAAATTTGATGACACAAATTTGTCACAGGTAGGTACCACCGTGCACGATTGCGAAAAACCCTCCATAGTAATCCAATTTCGGTTTGATTGCGTTCAGGGGTCAGCAAGTGCATAGCCGGGCAGGGGGATTGTGGTCGCAGCACTAGTGGGACCCGTAGGTGTCACGCGGTGCTGCGACGACAATCCTCTTCTGATAAGGCCGTCAAGCTGAGTGCCACCATTGTCAACATGGTACGTGTATGTAATGGTGACCCTCTTTCCTGAGACTTTACCTTCAGCTTACCATCAGGCGAGGTGAAGTCAAATTGACGTGTCCTAAATACAAAAAAATAAAATAACAAGCCATAACTTGTTTGGTTACCAAGCGAGATATTGATTCGACTAGGTTTTCTCCATAGATATTAGATGCTTATATTATCTCAGTGGTTTTCGCAGTGAGAAGTTATCGTACCATGATCACTTGCCAAATTATCAAAACCTGGGTGTTGGTTTCTAAAATATTGAATGTTATTGTATATGGTATTGTATTACTAAACGAACAGATTCAAAGGCCTTTGTGGCAGCAAAATTCACAATATGAAAAGATGAAATTAAAGAATTGTCAAGTTCTAATTGTCAAATGTCAATATTGTCAATGAATGACCGACATTTATGGAAAATCGGCCGAGAAGGAAACGTTCATTAAAGCGGATATCTAATTAGAATTGTTTTCTAAATTCTGTTAACGTAACTCAATTTACTATTTTTAGATAAAAGCATTTATAGCTACTGTCAGAATGTTCTTTGTGAAACAAGTTGTTCGTAGGGTATGCAATATAATTCTATGTGTTGTATTTATTGTGTTACACAAAACTGATCAGCTTAGATGACCTAGATTTCTTTGTCCCACAGGTTCTTTCACCAGCGGTATTGTCGGTGAAGAACTTAAACTTTTCTACCAGTGAGTGTTATTATTGTAACATAACCTAAATAGTCTACATGGAGGTTAATTCTAGTAAGAGTAGTTAAATTAGCTAGGACATCTCTACCTACTCCGGAGGGAAAAAGGCGGGAGTATATGTTTGTATATTAGCAGTAAAATTCCACAAAAAGTAGTATATAAGAAGTTAAGAAATATAGTTAATTAGTTGAAACAATTTTTATATAAATACTATTATTATCATTGTTTATTAAACTTAATTAATAATATAACATAAATATAACTTAGTTCCTAAAATAAAAACACCTTAAAAAAGCATGTATTTACTTGTCCTTTTTCTTATCTTGCATATAGTCAACAGATAAAAAATAATTCATCGCTTTTTTGTAAAAGTTTCTCAAGTCATGCAACATAAAGGTATATACCTAATTGCAGTTTCGTTGAAAATAGTCTTATTCTTAGTCTATTTTTGGTAAATTAGTTTTTTAAATATTTATTTTAAAATTTTAGCAAGCGCTGCATTTGTGCCAAGAGTTCAGAAACCTGCGCCCAACTTTGAAACTACTGCTGTAGTCAATGGAGAGTTCAATCAACTGAAATTAGGAGATTTTCATGGCAAATATGTTGTTCTTTTGTTCTATCCATTGGATTTGTAAGTAACTCCTAGTTTGCACTTTTTGTTACTTCATTATCATCATCTTAGCCATAAGCAATGATCTGGCAATAATATGTGGTTTAATTTGGCATATAAAATTGCAAAACCATTTTTTTCAGCACATTTGTCTGCCCAACGGAGTTAATTGCATTTAGTGACAGAGCACAGGATTTTGCTGGTATTGACTGCCAGGTCCTTGGTGTCTCCACAGACTCAGAGTTCAGCCACCTTGCTTGGATCAATACTCCAAGAAAGGTATGATAATAATATAGTTTTTTATAAGATATGGAAATTAGAATTTTTATATAATTATATTCCTAGGAATTTGCTGGTTGAATTTAAGGTTTATATTTAACTTGAACCACATAGTATTGGGATTAGTAAATTTATTTTTTTGTATTTGTAAACTGACAATGCATTAAATAGTGTTTGATGTTTTAAAAAAGCTATTGTGAAACCTGATTATAGATGTACTAGCATATCTCTGATATGGGTAAAATGAGAACTATGGTTGTCATTCAGAAAAGATTAGTGTTCTCAGATTTTAAAATATAAATTACTCAATACAATCTACCGAGCAAACAGATTATTTCTCTTTTTCAAAATATAAAATAATTTAAATTTTTACACGTACTAGGCAATACAGCTTCATCAAATGTTTTTATTTTTTATTTTTTTTTATTGACACGAAATATACAAATATATTACAAATTGTTCACATATAATACCACAAAAACTCATTGGAGTTTTACTGGGCACTATAGCCGTCTGTGGTTATAAAAGTAGGTTAGTAACACAAATCATCTCATCGTTATTTTATACAATAGAATATGATAATACAATATTAAGAATAGAGGGTAGATTACAATTATGCGCAAGCGCGCATCAGCCGCTCCACTGATTCAACGCAACCGTGTGTCGGTGACATACAGGCTGCTCCACAGAGCACAAGTTTAGAGCAGAAGAAAAAAAAATTAATTTGATTTTTGCAAGAAATGTTGTTTGAGTTTATTTTTTAGGTTTCGTTTGGTTATTACGTTCTTTAGGGGTGTGGGTAATTTATTTATCAGGCATGGTAGGATGTATTTTAATGTTCTTTTACCATATAAATTGGTGTATCTAGGCAGTAATAATTTTGCATTGGAAATACTACGAGTTATTATATCGTGTTTAAAGTGGGATTTTAGGTTTTTTAAATCTTCGTTGAAGTATTCCTCAGTTACCAACGCGAGTTCCGTTTTCTGGTGTATAGGAATGATTTTACAAAAGTCAAATAGCTGGTGGTAATCGTTTTTATACTTCATTCTTATATTAAGTGGAACTACTTGTTTCAGTATTCTTAATTGAAGTGTATAGATTTGGTCTAGGTGAGATTTGCATGTTCTGCCATAGCTAGACAGTCCATATGATATAATTGATTCTGCCAGCGATTTATATAAGAGCAGTAGTGTTTGGTAGGGTATTTTATATTTGATAATGGAGAATTTGGCAAGAATGATTCTCAATTTATTGCACACTCGATTTATGTGTTCTTTCCAGTTCAACCGGTTGTCAATAAGTAATCCTAAATAGGTTTGCTTGTCTACGTGTTCAATGGTGTCGCAAGTGCATGGAATAGTCAAGTTGTCTTGATTACTTATATGTAAACAATTGTGAGAGTGTGCTATAAGTTTAGGTGTAAATGAAATTCTATTTTGGCTGGAACTAACGTACATTACTTTAGTTTTGGCTGTGTTTAGAACAAGTCCAGCATCATGCGACCACTTGCATAACATATCAAAGTCAGTTTGTAACATATTTTGAGCTTGAGTTACATTAGGTCCAGCCGCAACCAGGCAAGTATCATCTGCAAACTGATAGATTTCGCAATTTCGGATAACTTTTTCTAGATTATTTACATAGGTGATATAATGAAGGGGTCCTAGTACTGATCCTTGAGCCGTGCCTACCGTCACCGATCTATTGTCACTAAGCGCGTCGCCAATTTTGACCATAAAATTTCTATCCTTCAGATAGTCCTTACACCACGCCAGAAGCTTTCCTCTGATTCCGCTATCAGAGAGGCACTCGATTAATCTATCATGTTTAAGCGTGTCAAATGCCTTACTGTAGTCTATGAATACCACTAGAACGTGATGTTTCTTGTCTAGATGGTTGTATATACTATCTGTGAAAGCTGAGAGAAGTTGCGTAGTGTTTTTGTGGGGCTGGAAACCATATTGGTTTTTTGTTATTATGCTATTTTTATCATAAAATTCATATATTTGTTTACATATGTATTTCTCAGCAATTTTATCGATGGTGGGCAAGATAGTTATTGGTCTATAATTATTATAATCAGTTTGACTGCCTTTTTTATGGATTGGTCTAATAATCCCCGTTTTTAACAAAGGTGGGTTCTTGCTATTTTCGATACAGAGGTTGATTAAATTAGAGATTATCGATGTTATCTTGTTACATATAATTTTAATGTCAATTGCCTTTATGCCATCAACGCCAGGAGCTTTGTTGATATTCAGAGACATTATGATTATTTTTGTTTGTAGCGCATTGTCACATTAGTGGCAGTAGTATAGTCGGATTTATTTAGCAATGGCAGTGAGCATTTCGGAACTATTTCCCTTACGTTGTTTACAAATGTTCGCGAATAGCTATTAGCTATATCCTTACATGTGTTTTGGGCATTTTTGAACGCATTTATGACAATGTCATCGATGGAGTGCTTGATACGCCCTGTTATTCGGTTCAGAATGTGCCAAAGGTTTTTCATGTTATGCATGTTTGACAAAATATCCGATTTGATGCTTTTGTTTTTGGCTTTCTTAATTAGTGTGTTTGCATAATTTCTGGCTTTGTTATAGTTCTGTTTAAAAATGATATTATAAGGTTGTTTTAGCCATGCTTTGTATAAATTATCGCGGTATTCGCAGGCTCTGGTTATTTTCTTACTAATCCATTTATTATTACGACGATAGGGCGAGTTTTTGACTTTGATTGTATATTTTGATTTCTCATAGCACTGTTTGAATTGTGTATGTATGTAATCGTATAGTGAAAAGGGACATCTCATCTCATATGTGTCTTCCCAGGACACTTGATGCAATGAATTCACAAATTTCTTACTATTTACACATGTTTTGTACTTAGGAGCATCCTGTAGTTGTACGCCCGAACAGGCAAGTATTACCGCTCGGTGGTCGGCCAGTGTAGTCCCGAGCGCAGCAGTGAACAGGTCTTGTGCGTGGGATCTAGCGAAGATGTGGTCAATGCACGATTTACTTAGTTTATTATTCGATAGTTCAATTCTTGTGTGTTCCGTGATCCCGCACAGAAGTCCCGCTCCACTTAACATATTGATATATTTATGTATTACAGGTTCATTCGTTTTTATGTTAATGTTAGTGTCTCCTATTACATACAAGTCCGTGGCATGCGAGAAGTGATTGAGCGTAGTATAAAGTTCATCAATAAATAAATTTTTACTTTTATTAGGTGGGCGGTATATTGCACACAGACCCGCGGAATAGTTTGAGGTGGTGGTTATAGTGAATATTATGCTTTCAAAGTGATAGGTTTTCAATTTTTTTATACAACATTTGTGTTTGTTGTGGACATATAGTATAATACCACCACCCTTTCGCGACTTACGAAGGGCTGTGTACATATGGTAGCCATTTATTTCGTAAAGACAACTGATACTATCGGATATGTTAGCCTCAGTGAGTATTATAACATCAATTTGTTGTTTTGACTCCTGTATGCAGAGCTCCAATGCTGAAAAGTTTTTGATTACGGATCTAATATTAAGGTGTAGGCATAACAGATTTATAGTATTATTAGGTAAGTAGGTCAGGAATTCGTTAATATTTAGACAGTCTGAAATTTCAGTGACATCAGGATAGCTATCCATCGCGATATTTAAGTGTGGTGTGTACAATATGTTTTTCAGACAGATTACAAGTTATTATACTTTAGACAGGGAACGTATTTGATCTATAGACCTCAAAATAATGATTTTATCGCTGTCTTCCTTGCGTGCCATAACGAGACCCCGCTTGAACCATACATACTTGAAATTCTGCTTTACTTTCAGTTCCTGTTTAGCATTCCAGAAGAGTTGTTTGTTTTGTTTGGTCATGGCTTCTCTAATAAATACCGGACTTTTATTATTTTTTTCCTTTGGATGGATGTCCGCCACACTGATTTTGATTGACTTAGCGGCGGTAGTCCACTTTTCTTGCGTTTGTTCGTCCTTAAATTCGACCATTATATTCGCAGTTTGATCTTTCCCTCTATAGACTCTTCTCGTACTTTTGATTTGCTCTTTGGATTTCCGCGATATTTTTTACCAGTAGTTGAGCCTCTTCATTGTTTTCATTTGGAATATTTGCAATTTCTATATATTTTATCAGTTTCTCTTGCTCAAGCTCTTCCAGACGTTGTTCTAAAGCGCCTATTCGAGTTTCAAGATTGTTGTTTTTATTATTTAGCTCAGTATTCTTACGTTCTAGAGTTTTAATTGTCCTTTTAAACACATCCATACACTCCATGACTTCATCGAGCTTAACACTGAGGAATTGGAGAGAGTCGTTCAATTGGGTCATTTCTCTCTTGATTGCTCTCTCTACTTCCTTACTTATATTGCTTAACAGCTTCTTAGTATCCAGTCGGCCTGCTTCTTCTTCCTCCTCATCTTCGGGTATGATTATGGACGAGCTACGTCGCGGTGTTTCTTGTTGGCATTCAGGGCATGTCCACTCCAGGCTCGTAGCGGCTTTCAACGCAGCAATCTGTTTATTAGTCAGACTCGTACATTTAGTGCTGAGGTGGACTATCTTTTCACACTTGCTGCATTCCAGTCCTGGTGAACTTTTGGTGATATTCTTGCTACAATTATCACACTTGGACATTTTTTTTTGTATTTTCGCGATTAGGTAGGTACTCCTTAAATTAATACTTTATGACAAAGTATAGGTTACAGTCTAAACTAAATGCTAGCCTTTGGCTAAAAAAATCTAATCAGTAGTTCTGTAGAACAATAGATGCTTCTTATAGACTGGTGAGATAAAAAACTTAATGTGAAAAATAGAGTTTTACGTATAATATTATTTGCTGAATTTCCCGATTTTATTGCAAATCAATGTCAATAAGCAACACTGATACGACGGTAACGCCGCCACTCTTCAGTTATCAGAATCGCATTTTTTTGAAAATGAAACACTGTTTTTAACCTACTTCAAAAAGGAGAAGGTTATATGTTCTGTATGTCTATACTTACTTATTTTTTCTTTTATTTCAGGATGGTGGTTTGGGTAAACTAGATATCCCCCTTCTCGCTGATTACAAGAAAACTATTTCACAGGATTATGATGTTCTCCTTGATGCAGGCTTTGCACTTCGGGGTAATTATATCTTTATTATTACACTAGTACACCTGGAATGAATTCCCTAAAAATCCTATACCACAATTTCAACTACATCTACCGACGCGAAAAATGGATAAAACAATCTTTGAACTGCATTTAATTTATATTTTCAGGTCTGTTTGTCATAGACAGAAATGGCATCTTAAGACACATGGCCATCAATGACCTTCCAGTCGGTAGATCTGTGGATGAGACTCTCAGGCTAGTGAAAGCTTTCCAGTTTGCTGATAAGCATGGTGAAGGTATGTACTTATTGGTATTCAATCTTTACAAATAAATAAAATTTAAGTGTCTGTTTGTAATGTGAAAATAACAGCGTTTTAATGAGTTTGAATGAGTGTATGTACAATACCACTAATAAAGCAACAATTTTTGTCTGTCTGCCTTTCTTTCTGTCTGTTTGTTTCGGGTAATCTCCGAAGTGGCTGGGCTGATTTTGATTATATATAATATATCGAAACTGTGCCCAAAATATTTCGTTCCAAGACGATTATAAAATCTCGGTGTATAATACTAGTTATAAACGAACACCTAGAGTTCGAGAGGGATTCCGCACCCTAAAAAAAACAAACGGAACAAAAGAGGGACTATGGCCTTTCATACTTAGGGGAGGCCCTTAACACCCACAGAAACAAACCAGTAGATTGTGGTGTGAACAGTACTTAATAAAAAAATGAGGTTTGAGTATATATTTGTCATGGAAGATTATATATAATGAATAAATTATTCATTTCAGTATGTCCCGCTAACTGGAACCCTGACACCAATGCCAAAACAATCAAGCCCAGTCCTAGAGAAAGCAAGGAATACTTCAGAGAAGCTCACTAACTTTCCCACAGTATTAAATATTTTTGAACCTTAGGGCGTTTATATATAAAGTGTATTTTGCGTATTGCACGTCAAGAATTAAGTGTACCTATTGAAGTATATCTACCTATCAATGTTATAGTATAGCTAAAAAGCACTTCATTATTAATTTTGTAATTATGTACAGGCGCTATCGGTATTAGCATAACACATACCGAGTTACCGACGATGGAAGCCGAAACACAGTGGGGAAATACAGTTGTACGACAATCGGCTGTCCCATTTCAAAAACTAGCAAGTGCTTAAACAAAGTTTAATAGGAGAGCGCAAAAGTAGAAAATATTTCAGCCTTTGATAAGCATTTAAAAGTAAAGTGACCAAGTAGTTCTTACTAGGATTTGACCCACTCAATGCAGTTACTAGGTATCAATGCTTGTAAGCTTCAATCGTCGGTCGCTTAGTGTTTAATGAGTCGGCTTTACGATCGAGATGTCCAGTGTTCGAATCCTGGTCATCACGCTACCGACGTGAACGTGACGCAACGATTTAACTAATCTTAGCTTAGCTGGATAGGCTAGCAAAAAAAAAAGCTTTTGTATTGAGTTGGTTTTATGTTATAAATGTACCTTACTGTGTTTTGAACTAGTACAACAGAATGGATAAATTAAGCAATTGTTTTGTGTCAATAAATGTCCATCAGCAGAATTCAGTTTTATGTAAAGAAAACATCTGTTTTGTGGTGTATTATGGTAACTGGTAATGAATTTGGGGTAATGTGTTATTACTAACTATAAGAAATGTTGCGGGTTGTAGTCTAACACGTAAAAATATAGGCTCAATCATACCGAGATGGTAGTGGCTGCAAGCGATGAGAAGCGTCCTCTTGACATTCAAAAGAAAAACGGGAGAATCCTATTGCTGCCATCTTGGTATAAAATATGAATCAAATTAGTTTTATTTATTTAGTTTGTTAGATGAAAATAAAGGTGTCCTGTTGATTTTGCTATTTTATTACACTCATATCTTCATGGTGTGGAACGTACTGTATATCTACCTACATATGTACTCTATGAAATGAAGTCATTCAACCCTCAGCCATCCCTAATCATCTTCAATCCGTTTCATTTTACCCCTGTCCTGTCCCGAATTACCCCTTTCACAGTCTCTATTCTCCCCTTACACGTCCGTATTCCGTCTATTCCCAAGTGATCACTGGCTTTATCACCACAGGATAATTTTCTGGTATTTATAATATATCACGATAAATCTATAACATCAGCATCACTCATCAATTACATTAGCGGTTATTTATTATATTAATGTTCACGGAACAAAATGTTTGTAATATCCTTTACTTTGATTAACATCTTAATGACGTTTAAGGTAACTGAGTAGCTACTTAATAGTGCCAGTACTATACAAGCTAAAAACAAATTGTCACCAGGTATACGAGGATACCAGGGACTACAGGATAAATTCATGTTTGTCCCCATTCAACCACAGGGTTGAATGGGGACAAACAGAGACATACAGAGTTGAGGGATACAGATCCCTAGCATTGAGACCTTTTCGTCCTCCTGGTTTGGTTAATATGGATCTTATGGGAGCGACTGCCATCTGAAGTCCAAACCCCTAGAAGAAAACCTGCGCCAGAGTCTCGTCCGTCAATTAGTAGGTGTACCGACTTGCAGGATAAGTTGGCTTGTCCCTTTTTTAGGGTTCCGTTGCCAAATGGCAAAAAACGGAACCCTTATAAATTCGTCATGTCTGTCTGTCTGTCTGTCTGTCCGTCCGTATGTCACAGCCACGTTTTTCCGAAACTATAAGAACTATGCTGTTGAAACTTGGTAAGTAGATGTACTTATTCTGTGAACCGTATTAAGATTTTCACACAAAATTAGAAAAAGAAACAAATTTTGGGGGTTCCTCATACTTAGAATTGAAACTCAAAAAGTTTTTTTTCATCAAACCCAAACGCGTGTGTCGCCCTAAGGTTTCCTTAATGGACGAATCCGACACGCACTTTAATAATGATATTAATTATTTAATTATATTTATTATATTACATGCATATTCTCTATTGTTATAATCATAGTGTAGTTAGTATTGTTTTCTTTTTACTGATGCACGAATGCAAAAAGAAACAAACGATCATAAACAACATCAAAATATCGATGTATGGTTTATTTTTTTACATGACAGCTAATAGTGGGACAAATTGTTGTTTTTTGACTAAAACATCGTACTTCAGTGTTCAGCACGAGCCTCCCTTCCACGCTGGAGCCTCCCTTCCACGCTGTGGCGTTCCATGAAACGTGTAGGGGACCTATATGGCTTGGCATCAACTTTCAAACAGATCAGTTGGTGTCTAGCACATTTAATATTTAATTTTATTTAATAGAAAACAGGTTTAGACAAGAATTGTCACATTGTAATTGTGTAAATAGATTTAAAATAGTGTACGTAGGTAGGTATAATAATAAAATTAAGTTTACTGTGTATAGATAAGACCTGTGATGTTTAGTTGATTTTTCTTCTAGAATTTGTAATACAAATTGGATTTATTTATAGGTTTAGGTAAGAAATTCCTTTCTTTCTTCCTTCTTTCCTTCCTTCCTACCTTTGTTTGTTTTTGTTAGTTGTGCTTTTTCTTCGTAACACGGCACAATGGAGCCACTTATCTTGGCTGTGTGTGTTATAGAGCGCCTGTGTGGGCCGTTAATGCGATTATTATTGGGGCGGCGCTTTACGTTTCGGTAACGACTTATTTGGTGTTGTTTTATGTCACTGAACGTCGGGTTCACTGTAAATAACACTGAACCCGACGTTCAGTCGTCGAGTTCAGTGTAAATAATAAAATAACATCAAATAGGTAAATCGCGATACAACATCATATGTTTAGCATGTGATGGGCAGCATTTATAGCAGCTGAGATAGCGACCTGTTGAGGCTCACACACCTATCATCTATATGTTTTTATATATATTTTTGTTGTAACCTATTTGTGCTTATCCTTAATAAACATATTTTCTTTCTTCTTCTTTCTTCCTTTCTTCTTCTTTCTTCTTTAAAATAGTTTTATTTCAATGTGTGACATTTGCGTAAACTTTCGACCATATGATGTATTTTAATTTTTTTACAAGACTGCTAATATTGGGCTAATAAGTTGGTTTTAAGCTATTGTTTGTACCATATATGGATGACACTGCAGTCCAGCAGTTCCAGAAACTATTATTCTGGATAGAAAGGGAGGTGGACTTAATAGATAGAGCTCAGCAGAGCATTTATCGTTGTAGAGACTAGGGGTTTATTGTTGACTAGCTGTTGCCCTTGTCTCCGCCTGCGTGAAGTTCCAATCTATATAGGTTCTAAAAAATAACTTACGACTTATTGTAAGACCTACCAAAAATATACACAAAACTGGGCAGCCCTGAGTCCTCGCTTGCATCACAGTGATGGCACTCAGACGATGTCTCCTTCCTGATCCGACACAGATGGTCCCCGAAGCACCCCTCCCCAGAGATCACCTGCGTCAGCTGGTACGAAAGGCTCCCATGCCCCTCTCTAGCCAGTCCTCCATGGTCTTACCGCCGCTACTACGACGTCCCTGCGCTTGGTCGCCTTAGTCGTTCCTTCCACTCCAACACGATGGCCTGGCGGAGCTAGGACTTCACGACTTCGTTTTCGACGTTCAGGGTCCCGTCTCCACTCCTTTCGCCACTGATATAGTTGCGATAGGGCTTTCGCCTCCAGGTCCCGTGGTGGAGTTCCGGCAAGAAGACTCACCTCGAAGGAGATCGTGCTCATCAGAGGGGTACCCTCTGATGAGCACGATCTCCTTCCTCCTCCTCCTCTGTTGGCCATCACCCGCTGCGGAGCGCGCAGCAGCCGTACATTTCTGGCGTTCACGGCCTCCGGCCAGACAACCCTTATAACCTTACAAACTTTATAATTACTTATACCCGGCACAGCCGTTTTTTGGTGATTGAATTCCTCCGTACCACTCGCGTGATTTTGACCAAATTTACCACGGTGATAGTGTGGACACTGAGGAGTGTTTAGAAGCGAGATGGTTCATGTCTGATGTAGCATTGAGGAATAATCACCGAAGAACAGTGACCGGCCTTAGCTAAGCGCGCGACCGTAGTAAGAGGTGTTATTTTCAAGTAAGAGTCCTGCTCGCTCAGCTCAATTTATTTCACTCGCACCTGGCACTAAATTCCTAGTATTAGTATTACCTATTATAACGCGGGCAACGTTAACGCCGCATCCGGCGGGCGGCGGTTGCGCCAATGAGCAACCGTTCCGCCAAAACTCGGGGCGTGAGGACTGCGCGGCCGCAACAAGCAGCGCCGCGCAACGGGACGCCATACGCACTAGGCGGCCCCCGGCGCGCTACCGGGAACACAACTAGGACAACTAGCGAACTACTAACGCGGTATGGACGATTTTTATAGTGATTGCGTGATACAATAAGAGTAATGTGTAACTAATTATTGTGTTGGATTAAACTGTTACATAAATAGTAATTGCCAAGTACTTTGATTCCAAGTGCCACCAGCCTGATAACTAACATTAAACTGGCTGCCCAAGCGCTGGGCCACGAACGAACCCACATCGTTTATAGTGAAAAAGTTATACGTAGTGAAACAATGACGCGTAATACACGTCGCCAATCGCGTCGGCAGGCCGACTTCGAAGGTGCCGCCGACGAATCCACGCAACCACCGTCCATACCAAGAAGCAGCATTAGCGCCGAAGACATGGCGTCCATTATGGCGTCAATGCAACAAACACAGACGGCAGCATTCGAACGCTTGTTAGACCGCGTGCTTGACCGAGAAACACGTCGCGACACGTTGTCGTCGGCCACAGCGTCGACGCCCGCTCCTGCCCCCGGTAACTTCGCCCGATGTACGGCGCGGTTCAGCGGAGCGCCCGACGGCTCGCTCGACGGTTTCTTAGACGCCGTGCAGTCCTACAAAGAGTGTACCTACGTAGAAGATGCTAACGCTCTACGAGGCCTATCGATGCTGCTGACAGGGGACGCAGCAGTCTGGTGGCAGGGCATTAAGGCCACCATCAGCAGCTGGACCCAGGCTGTGACGTCACTACGGAGCGCCTTCGGCGATAATCGCCCGCCACACAGGATATACCTCGAACTTTTTAGCATGGCGCAAGGTCGGGAAAAGACTGAAATTTTCGTGGCGAAAGTGCGAGCCCTCTTTGCTCGCCTACCGGTCGCTGACCTCAGTGAGAAGGTACAACTCGATATGTTGTACGGCTTGCTGCATCAACGTGTTCGTAGCCGCGTGCGCCGGGATGAAATCACGACGTACGAGGTCTTACTTCAAAAGGCCAGGCATATAGAAGACGCCACCGACGAGAATACGAACGAGTACCAGCGTCGACGCCACGGGACGCCCCAGAATACTCCGGTGACTGCGGGTGGCGCGCCCGCAAAGAAGACTCCGCGAGACTCCCGCGAGCAGCATGCGTCGGGCACCGGCGGCGGTCCTCCCAGCGGCGACGCGGCCACGCCTAGCGGCGGCAGGGCAGGCTTCGCCTCGCGGCTCCCTGCGCGCGACCCCGAGAGTACTCCCGTAACGAAAAGTGCGCGATTCTGCTCGTACTGTAGGCGGCGCGGCCACACTCGTGAAGATTGTTACAAACTAAAGGACACGCAAACGCAAGACAATAGTGATAAGACTCCTACGTGTTACGGTTGCGGCGCTAAAGGTGTAGTGAGGTCCCAATGCTCCAAATGTAACGACGAGCATTACGCTCTCGATGTCGCGGAGTCCTCACGCCCCATAAACAAATCCGGTAAGGTAAATATATCAGACAACTTATCAGTCGCAACTCTCCCTCTAGTTAGCGTAGAGTCATTATCAACTTGCAATACTAGTACGTGTAATGATAATGAGGTACCAGTGCGTTACTTTGATCGTGCGGATTGTGAGACGCCTCCGTCACTATCACAACCCATGATGCCTATGAAAAAGCTAGGTCATAATATAGATAGCATTTCACCAAGTAGGGTGACCATGAAAAAGTTAGGACATAGTATAGAAAATGCCTCACCAAGTAGGGTGACCATGAAAAGTTTAGGACATTTCTCTACTATTAATAATAATGACAATAGCGATTGTCTAGGTGACAATATGGGGTCACCGATCAGGTTAAGACCTGTTTTAAGTGTACAAATTCTAGGTGTTCGAGGCAAAGCCTTGCTGGATACAGGCGCTAAGAGCAGTGTTGCCGGCGCCCTGCTGTATCAAATGCTGCTGAAGCACGAGCACCCCTGCGAGGAAACGACCCGACGAGTTCGTCTTGCTGATGGCTCCGCGCGCACCCGACGAGTTTTAACTACTACCCTGGAAGTAAGAGTGACTCCAGTAAGGTCAGTAATGCTTGAATTTACTATCTTTCCTGATGCTGTCGACAATGAGACTCTCCTGGGTATGGATTTTTTCGTTGCTGCGGGCATGGTGCTTGATTTCTCTTCATCTAATTGGCATTTTTCCGGTGAGCATGTGTCATATAAGATTGAGTATGAGAAGCAAAGGCCTAATACTAACATTTATGCTGCTGATTTCTTGCGTGATGATGAAGGGCTTATGCTGAATCCTGACGAAAGACAGCAGTTGTCTGACGTGCTACAGCTCAATAACGACATTTTTGCTGAACGGGGAGGCCCTACCCCCTATGTGGAACACCACATCGACACGGGTGACCATCCTCCAATTTCAGTCCCACTTTACCGGCTCACACCTGCTAAAAAGGAGCTAATGAGGGCTGAATTGGAGAAGATGCTGGCAGAGAACGTGATCGAAGAGTGTGAGTCTGCGTGGACCTCCCCCGCTGTGCTAGTGCCTAAAAAGGATGGTAAGGTAAGATTTTGTGTAGATTATAGGAGATTGAACTCTATCACCACAACGGATGCCTACCCTATGCCACATATCGACGACTTGGTTCAGTCGACCCGGCGTAACAGCTTCATGTCAACCTTAGATTTGCGGAGTGGGTTTTGGCAGGTGGTCATGAAGGAGAGTGACAAGGATAAGACTGCCTTTCAGACTCCTTTCGGAACGTACCGCTTCCTTCGTATGCCCTTCGGGGTCAAAAACGGACCAGCAACGTTTCAGCGCCTGATGGATAAGCTCCGCTCCTCCTTAAGCCGGGACTTCTGTCAAATCGAGGGTGACAGTGTTACTCTGTTGGCATATCAGGATGATTTGTTGCTCATCACTGAAAGCTATCGAGGTCACATAGCGGCCTTACAAGCTGTGTTTGACAAGCTGCGCGACTACAACTTAAGGGCAAATCGCGATAAGTGTGTTTTCTGCAGGAAAAAGGTAAAGTATCTAGGGCATGTTATTACACAGGATGGAGTGTCCCCAGATTACGATAAGGTGCAAGCCATAGCTGACATGAGGCCGCCGCAAAACCTAAAGCAGTTGAGAACTTACCTGCAGACATGCTCCTGGTTCCGCAAGTTTGTACCAAACTTTTCTGCCATTGCTGAGCCCCTGACACGCCTGACCAAAAAGAATCAGCCGTGGGTCTGGGAGGCCGAGCAAGCAAACTCCTTTGAAGAACTAAAAAAGCGCCTCACTTCGGCCCCAATTTTAATACAGGTAAGCTACGACCAGCCGTTCATACTTAGAACTGACGCTAGCGCTTATGCCATAGGCGCAGTGCTATTACAAGGCGAAGGTGTAGATGAACGTCCTATAGAGTATGCGAGCCGCCTGCTGACCTCTGCTGAGAGAAACTACAGTACCACGGAGCGCGAGGCCCTGGCTGTCGTGTGGGCTGCAGAGCGCTTTAGGGGATACCTAGACGGGCATGAGGTGATAGTTAGAAGCGATCATCAGCCATTAAGGTGGCTTCTCACTGTGAAGTCACCCTCCGGGAGGTTGGTCCGTTGGGCACTCAAGCTACAATCATTCAACATTTCCTATGAGTACACTCCAGGTAAGGCCAACGTAGTCGCGGACACGCTGAGCCGCCCGCCAGGTAATCAAGATGAGTTGGAGGAGCATAGTTTGTGTCCTGTTGTCATTAATCTCCCCTCCAGTAGCCCAACCGAATTACGAACTGCTCAGCTGGCCGACCCGGAATTATCGAAGATTATTCTTGATTTGGAGCACTCCGACCAGCTTAATTCTAGCCGCTGGCTGGAGAGGGGGTACGTATTGTCACAAGGAGTTCTCTACCGCTATGATCCTGACTCCGATGCGGAGGATGCTCAGTTGGTGGTACCGACCTGCATGCGAGACGATATCCTAAGGGAATTACACAATTCTCCCACTGCAGGTCACCAAGGGGTGGAGCGGACACTTCAAAGACTAAGGGAGAGGTACTTTTTTGCTGGCATGCGCCGTTTTGTAGCTGATCACCTGAAGAAGTGCGCTGAGTGCCTTCGCTACAAACCCACCAACCAGAAACCCTCGGGGTTGTTGCAGACTCCCGTCCTCCAACAGCGAGGCGAGGTTTTAGCTATAGACCTATTTGGTCCACTTCCACCTGGAGACCAGGGGGAGAGGTGGATTCTACTCATAGAAGACGTAGCCACAAGGTGGGTAGAAATCTTTTCACTCGTAGAAGCCACCTCTGAAGCTTGCTCTCGAGTGCTCTTAGAGGAATACTTCCTTCGGTACGGGCTGCCGCGGCGGGTCGTCTCTGACAACGGCACTCAGTTCGTGTCGGCCGTGATGCAACAGTGCATGCACCTGATGGGTGTCAAGCAGGAGCTCATCCCATTGTATCACCCAGAGGCTAATCCCGCATAGCGTAAAAATAGGGACCTCAAGGTACAGTTAGCCATTCTAGTCAAATCGGCTCATACCGACTGGCCAAAACATTTAGCCAGCGTGAGGTTCGCTATGAACAGCGCGGTGTGCTCCACCACAGGTAAGTCACCCGCCTACCTTACTTTTGCGCGTGAGCTGCGGACCCCATTTGATGTACACAACGATCTACGGAGTATATTAGATAAGGAAAACTTTGTCCCCCAGGTGACCCCATATTTACGAACCTTTATTGCGTCACTCGCAGACATTAGGGAACGTGTGGAAAAACACCAGGACAGTCGTAAAGAGATAGCTGATGGCTCCCGACAAAAAGAGCCTATGATAAATGTAGGAGATTTAGTGTTGCTCAAGTCGCACGACCTAAGTAATGCCACTAAAGGTATCACTCGTAAGTTTTTGCCTAGGCGCGATGGTCCTTATCGCGTTGAACGGACGGTTAGTCCCACTACCTTCGTGCTGTCGGACCTCTCAAACAACATAATAGGGAAATATCATAGCTCCGACTTGACGGTTTTAGACACGTCATGGGATTCGGCACGTCCCGTTATGCCGAAGAGAAAAAGGGGTAGACCCCGCGTTACCAAGGCCAAGCCAGACTCGGGACGAGTAGTAGTCTTGGAGGGGGAGAGTATAACGCGGGCAACGTTAACGCCGCATCCGGCGGGCGGCGGTTGCGCCAATGAGCAACCGTTCCGCCAAAACTCGGGGCGTGAGGACTGCGCGGCCGCAACAAGCAGCGCCGCGCAACGGGACGCCATACGCACTAGGCGGCCCCCGGCGCGCTACCGGGAACACAACTAGGACAACTAGCGAACTACTAACGCGGTATGGACGATTTTTATAGTGATTGCGTGATACAATAAGAGTAATGTGTAACTAATTATTGTGTTGGATTAAACTGTTACATAAATAGTAATTGCCAAGTACTTTGATTCCAAGTGCCACCAGCCTGATAACTAACATTAAACTATATAGATTTATATTATATTTTTTATATTTATGATTTATTTATATTATAGATTAGAGAAGTCATCGTTTTACCAAAAACAGGCCAGAGGTCATCGTTTGATCAAATCACCTTAAATTAGATGACCGATTAAATATAAATAGCCAAAAAAATGTTGATCCAACAGTTTTCGTGGCTTGACAATATACAAGTACCTATCTAAAAGTGTTTATGCGCAAAATACGAAGGTGGCAGCCGGAGGACTTGAATAAAACCGATTAAATTATATTAAAAGGTTTAATAAAAGTAAAAATTACTGTTCACGCAGCTAGCTTCTTAACGAGCGGATAGGTGGGGATACGGCCGATCGCAGCGGCACTACGGTCGCGAACCACAAGCGTCCAAGCAATACTTATGTCGATACATAATATTTTATTCTGTAATTTTTTACAATATACTATACCACATTTTACTGGAGTTGGAGTCGTAATTAATCTCCCTTTCTGGTCCCCAACATTGGACCTTCGGAACCGGAAGTCGGATCAGAAGATTCCCCACGTCTAAGAGGTTGGCACGGGTGGATAACGGACACGTTTTCAGTTTTATTAATACCGTGTTAATTACGTTACAGTGTGCGCCGCTGGCTGCTTCGTTCTCAGTGATCCTTGTAAGTACCTGTTCCTATTTGTTTTCCATTGCCACCAAAATGAGTTCCGATGAATTAGGCCAATTAAAGCCAAAGCCCCCTAGTGTTTCGTTAGCCAGTGATAATCTCGAGTTGCGCGACCTAGTCAAAACTCGAGGTAATTTGCGGGGTAGGCTTACACTCTTCGGGAAGTTTATTTCTTCATTAGATAAATCTTCAGTGGGTGAGCAACAAATTGTTGAGCTAAAGTTGCGCGTGGTTAACGCTGAGCAAATATTTAAAGATTTTCAGGATTTACAGCTTAAAATAGAAAACATTATTTCAAGTGATTCAGAATTAGTGAAGCAGTTAGAGATCAGGGAGTCGATTGAATCTCAATATTACACAATAATGGCGACGGCCAAGTGCATTTGCAATAGACACGAGGTAGTGCCACATGTGCCTACCAAGTGTTCTCACAACAAAAATGGCGATATAAAATTGCCCATTATCGCGTTGCCTTTCTTTGACGGATCATTTGAAAACTGGTTGGAGTATCGGGATACTTTTATGTCGCTAATTCATAATGCTAATGAAATAACTCCAATAGAAAAATTTCATTATTTACGTTCTTCATTGAAAGGTAGTGCTTTAGAAGTTATAAAATCGTTAGAATTTAGTTCAGATAACTATCTGATAGCTTGGGATTTATTAATTAACCGATTTGATAACAGTAGGTTATTGATTAATAACCACATTAAGTCCTTGCTTTGTATTAAATCGATGATAAAAGAGTCACCTCGTCAAGTACGGCAGCTAATTCACTCGATATTAAAAAACTTGAGAGCGTTAAAGATCATGGGTTGGGTTCATCAAAAGTTGGGATACATTAATTATTTACTTGATGGTTTCCAAATTAGACTCAATTACTGCTCAGGGGTGGGAAAACAGGATAAGTTTGTTGTGTAAAGGTTCCTTAAAACCGACCTTAAATGACTTCTTAGAATTTCTAAAAGACCGTTCGAATGTTCTAGAAATGATACAAGCTCAAGGTCACCAACTAGTTAATGAATCTTTAAAAAAGCCTACTGTAAGTATACCTAAAGCTACCCAAAAAATACGTTCTTTCACTTCAACCAAACAACCGTCTCGCACAGGTACACCTACTCGTACAGCGAACCAATCGCGCACCGTTAAGTGCATTATGTGCGATTCTAATCACGCGTTATATTCGTGTATTAGTTTTCTGAATCTGTCAGTGCAAGATAGGTTAAAATTCGTTTCAGATAAAAATATTTGTGTTAATTGCTTGCGTTCGAGTCATTCTTTAGAAGAATGTCAATACGGGCCTTGTAGGCAATGTACACAGAAACATAACAGTCTCATTCACATAGACAATAATTTAAGTTGCAATTCAATTAGTTCAAATTCTGCGCTCACGCACACTGACGCGGACATGAGCTTGAACGATGCATCTTCGTTACTCACACACTCGTATCACTCGAAGCAAGCCGTGCGATCTATTATGTTAGAACCGGTTTTGCTGTCGACTGCACTCGTTGAAGTCTTTAATAAAAACATTAATATAGTTGCGCGTGCACTTCTCGATAGTGGCAGCCAACGATGTTTTATTACAGAGTCATTATGTAAAAAATTAAGTTTGTCAACAATACAGTCCACTCTAACCATCACTGGAATAGGAAACAGTGTTCTGCGATCAGAGCAATCTTGTAACCTACTCATGCGTTCGAGGATTAGTAATTTTAGTACACATTTAAATTGTTCCGTTTTACCTAAGATTACTTTTAGTTTACCGAATACATTTATTAACGTTCACTCGTTACAAATCCCACAAAACATTACACTTGCGGATCCAGGGTATCACGTACCTTCAGACATTGACATTCTGATTGGTGCTGACATATTTTGGAGTTTGTTACAGGAAGGTCGGATACGTTTGTCCAAAGGACCTTATTTACAAAATACCCATTTAGGCTGGATTATTTCGGGTGCGTTATCTCTTAATAAACAGTCTACGAATATGTCGTATTCTAGTAATATGATTTGCAAAGCGTTGTCAACCTCACTAGATGACCAATTAAAACGATTTTGGGAATTAGAGGAAGTTGACAACAGAAAATTAAACATTCTTACCGAGGAGGACAAGGTTTGTGAGGAACTTTTTACTTCCACCACCATCCGCGATTGTGATGGTCGGTTTATGGTACGAATGCCATTACGCGATTCAGCTGACTCACTTGGCGACTCCTATGAGTCCGCGAAAAATGGATTCTTGTCTTTAGAAAGAAGGCTGGATCGTTCGCCCGAGTTGAAACGTATGTATGCCGATTTTTTTTAATGAATACCTAACGTTAGGACACATGACACGCATTGATAAAATTAAATCGCCGTGTTATTTTTTACCACATCATTGTATACAGCGGGAAAGTACGACTACCAAGTTAAGGGTCGTATTCGACGGAAGTGCAATGACAAGTTCTAAAAAATCATTAAATGATTTACAATTAATTGGCCCGCCGTTGTTGAATGACTTGATCGGTATTCTTCTACGCTTTCGGCAGTTCGCATTTGTCGCATGCGCAGACATAGAAAAAATGTACCGCCAGGTACTTATACATCCCGATCAACATCACCTACAACAGATCGTCTGGCGAGAAAATAAACACGATTCGTTAGGTATATATCAGTTAAACACTATAACGTACGGTATTGCGTCGGCGCCGTACCTCGCCATGAGGTGTTTAAGGCAACTAGCCTTAGACTGCGCTGATGAACAAGCTTCTTATTTAATACTAAATTCGTTTTACGTGGACGATTTAATCTTTTCTCATAATAATAAAGAAAAGTTATTATTATTGTGTGAAAGTATTAGAAACATTTTAAATTCTGGTTGCTTTCCATTGCGCAAATGGGCATTCAATTTTGATATAAATCGTTCAGACAGTTTTACAAAGTCGTTATCCCTCGATAAGACAACACAATGTAAAACACTCGGTTTGGGTTGGTGTAACAACACTGACGAACTGCATTTTAATAGTAACTTAAATATTGAAATGGATGTTTTGCGAATTACTAAACGAAAGGTACTTTCTATTATATCACAGGTATATGACCCGCTAGGGTTATTAGCTCCTACTATTATTATTACGAAAATACTTATGCAAAAACTTTAGCTTCGTAAAGTCGGATGGGATGAACCCGTACCTGATGACTTGCTGTGTTCATTCAATAGAATATTACCTAACGTCTTTACAACATTTACGTGACGTACGCGTTCCGCGTCATGTTATCACCCAGTATGCAAACCAATTACAATTACATATTTTCACGGACGCCTCACAAGATGCTTACGGGGCTTGTGTTTACATACGCAGCGTTTGTAAACAATCGAACGTGGTCACCGTTCGATTATTGTGTGCAAAAAGTAAGGTTGCCCCTTTAAAACCGGTTAGCATCAAGCGCCTCGAATTGTGTGGTGCATTAGTAGGTGCGCGTCTTTATAAAAAGATAGTTGATTTAATGAATTTAAAGTTCGATAAGATTTTATTTTGGACTGATTCAACGATTGTTTTGGGGTGGTTGCATACTCATCCGACTTTACTGAAGACATTTGTGCAAAACAGAATAGTTGAAATTAATGACCTAGCTACGGGTTGCGTGTGGTCACACGTACAAGGCGTGTGTAACCCCGCTGATATGTTGTCGCGCGGAGTGAACCTACCGGATCTTATTCACAACGATTTATGGTGGTCCGGTCCAAGGTTCATTCTCGACGCTAATTACAATGAATGTAATTCAGATGTGCCATTATCCGTTTTACCTGAACTCAGATCGCACATTGTTGCTTCTGATTCTTCAAATAATGTATTTCCCTTTGAGCGTTTTTCATCTTTTTTACGAATGATTCGATCAGCAGCTTACGTGTTGCGTTTCATCCATAATATTCGGTTTAAAACCGAACGCAAACATGGACCGTTATTATTAGATGAACTAAGTAGGTCAACTTGTTTACTAGCTCGGTTGTCTCAAATCGATTCGTTTTTAAAGGAATACAATTCATTGTTAAATAAATCATTAAATATTAAATATTCACGAAATATGTCAGGACTTAATTTATTCTTTAGTAAAGATTCATTAATAAGAGTGGGAGGGAGATTAAGTAACTGTAATGAGTTCTCTTACGATAAGAAACATCCTATTCTGCTCTGTAGTAAACACATGTTCACTGTTCTTTTATTTCAATATAAACATGATTTTTTATGCCATGCTGGTCCCCAGTTACTACTCGCAACTATTCGCGAAGAGTGGTGGCCACTTGGTGGTCGAAATTTAGCGCGTTCTATCGTACATAAATGCATAAAATGCGTTAGGTTGAATGGGAAAACGTTCAGCCCAATAATGGGCAACCTCCCATCCGAACGGCTGTTGCCGGGTTTCCCATTTTTACGTACCGGTACCGATTACTGTGGTCCAGTATATGTCTTGAACCGTCAAGGGAGAGGCTCGCGTTTAGTGAAGGCTTATATATGTATATTTATTTGCTTTGCCACTCGAGCCATGCATCTTGAGCTGGTCACAACTTTATCCACTGAGAGTTATCTCCTCTGCCTTAAAAGGTTTATCTCACGAAGGGGTAAGCCAGCCGAGATATATTCGGATAATGGGAAAAATTATGTCGGCGCAGCGAACGAGCTAGGTGATTTTCTAACGAAGCACTCGTCGGCTATTGTTGAAAAGGTCGCTTTAAATAATATTTCATTCCAATTTATTCCCCCATATTCTCCTCATTTTGGTGGCTTATGGGAGGCAGGAGTGAGGTCTTGTAAGTACCATTTGAGACGTGTGGTAGGGAACTCAAATCTTACATTTGAAGAATTTAACACAGTATTGATACAAATTGAGGCTGTCCTGAACTCCCGTCCGCTAACTCCTCTTTCGGCAGATGCCAGCGACTTACAAGCACTGACACCTGGACACTTCTTGATCGGGCGTCCACTCACAGCACCGGCTCCCCACGATTTGAGCGATGCTGTCACGGATCGTCTACCCCGTTATGACCGGATCGAGCAAATGCGACAGCATTTTTGGCAGCGGTGGTCGAAGGAATATGTCAGCGAGCTGCAGACAAGAACAAAGTGGAAGGTCAACAAGTCTGACATCACTCTCGGCAGGCTTGTTCTTATCAAGGACGACCAAGCGCCTCCGTTGAAATGGCGCCTCGGGCGAGTCGACCAAGTCTACGTGGGAAGAGATGGAGTTTCACGAGTTGCGAGAATTCGAACAGCCTCTGGAGAGCTTCACCGGTCATTCTCCAAGATTTGTCCTCTACCCATCGAAACGGCTAATGAACCAGACGGTACCGCTGAAACCCGCAGGCTTCCAGGGCCGGGAGGATGTTCACGCAGCTAGCTTCTTAACGAGCGGATAGGTGGGGATACGGCCGATCGCAGCGGCACTACGGTCGCGGACCACAAGCGTCCTAGCAATACTTATGTCGATACATAATATTTTATTCTGTAATTTTTTACAATATACTATACCACATTTTACTGGAGTTGGAGTCGTAATTTATCTCCCTTTCTGGTCCCCAACAATTACAATAATTAGGTTTCGACTCGGTCGATGCTTGTACCGAAGTAACTCTATAATGTACCTATATAAAATAAAATGTTTCTCAGGCAAGAGTGCGCGGAGGGCTAGTGCTGAGGTTAGCAATTTTATAACACAAGGCGCTGGATTGTCCATTTAGTTATATCAGCGTTAGTGTCGAATGAACAAAGGGTTAGTTGTTTCAGTCACATGAGTACCTAGGTTTCAGCAATTATGTCGAATCTCACGAACAGAGGATCCCTGGTATGGCGTATCGGATATTCTCATGATCACATGGAGTCAGCAAAATTCGGTGTAGGCAGAATACGTAACACCTCCCCCTTCAGACCAGCAACTATTTGAGGAGTTTGAGCGAAAATGTTGCTGGCATCTGGTTCCTGTAATTGGGCGGTTTTATATTGTCTCTCTTGATGATTTTTCAATCGTTTTTTTTCAGTGGCTTTTTCTTGATTGATGATAGTGAATTCATTGGTATGCAATATGCAGTTTCGCGGGATTGTAGCTAGGTAGTTCATTGTAGATCTGTTTGAGTGTAGTGTCGGACGTCCATCTGCTTCAATGTTTTTGTTGTTATAGATATCTTGACTGGTTGAAGAGGAGTAGTTGATGATCATGGTTGATGTCTTCGTTGCAGAGATGATACTAGTTTACCTTCGGGCATTCAGCAACTATGTGCTTGAAAGTTTTCCTATTGGATGCAAGGAAAAGGTAAGGAAGATTTTTTTTTTAAACTAACTTACTGAAATTTGGGTTTCCTCCAATTTCTTCAAGAAAAACGACAATTTCATATGTAACGACCTACTATCTATGTATTTTAGGAAGGTGTGATAGTGTGTAATATAGTAAGTCTCGTTTGTCTTCGTTTGAAAGGTAATAGTCCAAGTCTTTTGTCTAGGCTTTCAAGTCTTATTTCGTGAGCCAGTGTTGGGAGGATGACCATTGTTAGTAGTATCCCGTACCAATTTGGAACTGTTAGGGATACGCTTAATTCGAGCTTTTGCTACGGGACTTTTCTTTTTGTACGCTTTTTATTAGCTTCACCTGTATGTTTGTTTGTAACCGACTCCTTTGGGCGCAATTTTGACCCACTTTAACCGGCCAGATTTCGTTCAAACTTTGTAGATTTATCGAGGACCGATGACAATACACTAATTTGATAAAATTATTCCATTTTTCAATTTGCCAAATAAGATTTTTGTTAATTTATATAATATTCTACGACTATTCTACGACATTCTACACAGCGCTTACTGGACCCAAAGTAAGCATAGTTTAACTAGCTTGTGTTATGGGTTCCAGAATGCGGACATAACATACATACATACATACATATATATGAGGAACATACATAAATATCGTTTTTTTTGTCAGTCTCTCAGAATTCTCAATTCGTACGAATCTTATTTTTCACTATTTTTTATGCTGTGACTTTTATACAAATTATATTAATTCAATTAAATTTTTAAGCAATTAGTATGCTTACTGCAACAAGTATGCTTACTTTTCCTATAGATTTAGATTGGAAAAAGAGAACATCAAGGACGGGACTTGAATCCGCGACCAGTCCCTTACAGGAGGAATGCTCGGACCAACTAAGCCCCCTAGACACGAAGATTTTGTTATTTATTTTTGTTATTTCGAATATCTGGGACGTGTCTATGTGGCTTAGTTGGTCAGAGCATGGGTCCATATTGACTCACCTAAAGTTCTTTATCCGAAATTGTTCTTCCTAACGATTTGTAATCCGAATGATCACTCCTAAAATTTTTCATCCTAAAGTTTTTATTCATACTATTTGTAGTGCTACCGTCGATGTTCATAACACTCATGTTTCCGAAAATTGTTATCAATAAAATCGTTAACATACAATATTAAAGCTCCTACTGTTTTTTTCGTTTTCGATTCGTTTCTGGAACTTGGCTGAATGACCGCAGCGAGATTTACCTAAATATGTAAAAGATGGTTATGTTGACAAAATATAGGAAAAGAAATAATAGTTTAGTAGATGTTTATTGCTACCGACATTATGAAGTTGAATGATTCGGAATTAAAACATTAGAGACAGAGTAGTTAGGAATTGTGATTGTTAGGATGAAAAATGTTAGGAAGAACATTTTCGGAGTTCCAATTTTCGGAGTTGAAAATTTAGGTGAACTTTGGCGCACCCTCAGAGCATTCCCCCTGTAAAGGACTGGTCGCGGGTTCAAGTTCCGGCCTAGATGAACATCCAACTTTTACCAAATTATATTCAGTTCACGTTAAGCAATTACAGTGTACTCACCTTTCACAGCATATCAATCAGTGTATTTAATTATAATTAAATAATTTACTGCCACATTCATTTATTCTTCATTCTAAAAATAGTATACGAAAATCGTACAATCACCAATTACATTTACTTAAAGCTTACTACAAAATATTAAACATTTAAACTTTAAAATATTTAAACATTTGATGTCAGTCATAGATATTACCTTTTTTTTGTTTTTTTTTTTCGTGCAGAAATCCCTTCGGATACCCCCCCGCGTGCCAGCGGGGGCGGTTATGTCGGGCTTGAACCGACTAAAACCGCACGCCGTCTCGGGTCTACAGACGCCGGGGTGTAAGGTTGCCCTTAGAGCATATCCCTCGCACCCCGACAGTCATAGTGACTTATTAAAAAAAAACATAACATCACGCCATATTCGATTAATTACACGAGAAATCTTGACTCGAAATGGCTTAAATCCTATCAATATTTTAAACGCGAAAGTTTGGTAAGTATGGATGGATGGATGGATGTTTGTTACTCTTTCACGTAAATACTACTGACTGGATTTTAATGAAACTTTACAATAATATGGCTTATACATCAGAATAACACATAGGCTACAATTTATAAAGATATTATGTGAATTGTCCAAAATATAACGATAAGTGTCAGGCAAGTAGGAAAAAATCTACCATCTGCGAGCTATTCTGGCGTGCGCTGCCAAAACCGCTAGAGTTACACATATGTAATGTTTGATGGAAATGTTTATCCTACTAATATTATAAACGCGAAAGTATGTATGTGTTTGTATGTTTGTTGCGCCTTCACGCAAAAATGGCTGAACGGATCTGACTGAAATTTGGTAGGGATAAACTATAGTCCGGAATAACACAGGCTACTTTTCATCCCGGGAATAGGTTCCCATGGGCAGCGGGAATTGGTTAATCGTTTATCTATCTATAGATGTCGGGGTGCGAGGGATATGCTCTATGGGCAACCTTACACCCCGGCGTCTGTAGACCCAAGACGGCGTGCGGTTTTAGTCGGTTCAAGCCCGACATAACCGCCCCCGCTGGCCGGCGGGGGGGTATCCGAGGGGATTTCCGCACGAAAAAAGAAAAAAGGTACCTACTAGGTATTATAAAACCCGAGGGGGCCATCTCGAAACCGGAGAGGGCCCAGGGTCAGTCGAGGTGCGAGGGATATGCTCTATGGGCAACCTTACACCCCGGTGTCTGTAGAGCCGAGACGGCGTGCGGTTTTAGTCGGTTCAAGCCCGACATAACCGCCCCCGCTGGCCGGCGGGGGGGTATCCGAAGGGATATCCGCACGAAAAAAAAAAGGTACTATTATAAAATTGCAAATTAGTAGTGTCTGTAAATTGTAGATATTTATAAAAAAATACTTGGGTTATGTTAAATGAACGATTCTGAATACGTTTTGGAATGAATACGTCTGTTTGTTCGCGATGGATGCAAAAAGTACTAAACGGATTTTTATGTGGTTTTTTACTTTTAGAAAAGTCTTGGTCAGACTTAAAATCTGCCGTATGTTTGATTGCAATTGGTTAAGTAGAATCGGAGATATAACACACAAAAAAGCGTCCTAGTGCGAGTCGGAATTGCCCATAAAGAGTTCCGTGGCAGCAAGTGACATAATAATATTTTTTTTATAATTTTTATATTTGAGTTCATTGAATGAAAGGTAAATTGCGGTTTAAGATTTATGACGTATTAAAAAAAAACTACTTACTAGATCTCGTCCAAACCAATTTTCGGTGCAAGTTTACATGGTAATGCACATCATATATTTTTTTAGTTTTATCTTTCTCTTATTTTAGAAGTTACAGGGGGAAGGGGGGGGTTCGACACACATTTTAACATTTTAGAAGTGTCTCTCGCGCAAACTATTCAGTTTAGAAAAAAAGATATTAGGAACCTCAATATCATTTTTTAAGACCTATCCATAGACTCGTATGGGTTAGATGAAAAAAAAAAATTAGTTTCAGTTCTAAGTATGGCGAACCCCCAAAAATTTTTTTTTTCTATTTTTGTGTGATAATCTTAATGCGGTTCACAGAATAATATTAATCTACTTACCAAGTTTCAACAGCATAGTTCTTATAGTTTCGGAAAAAGTGGCTGTGACATACGGACGGACAGACAGACAGACATGACGAATCTATAAGGGTTCCGTTTTTTGCCATTTGGCAACGAAACCGTCTTGTGTCCCGAGACGGCGTGCGGTTTTAGTCGGTTCAAGCCCGACATAACCGCCCCCGCTAGCCGGCGGGGGGGTATCCGAGGGGATTTTCTCACAAAAAAAAGAAAAGGTACCATAGGTACCTAACTTTTCTTGTTTTTCGTTTACATTAATAGCTCTATTAGAAAAACGTGAGCCTAGCATTATTAAAAAAAAAAATGAACTATTATAAATCAGCACTAAAAAATACCTTACTTTTTAATTCTAAATCCTTTTGAAATAAGTCGTATTGAAATTACATTCGATAGGCGCGAAATAAATGACAAACGTCATTGTTATTGCCGCCGCCACAGATTACTAAATAGTTACTACGGCCGCCCGGATGGATGTCGATTATTGCAACTAAACATAGCCTATGCTCTTTCCTAAACTCTAATCTAACTCTGTACGACTGACGAACTTACATACAAATTTTTATCCCTATTTGAATCCCCTCAATCTTTTTTTTCTCTAGTCCATCTCTGTACCAGATTTCATCAAAATCGGTTCAAGTAGTTTAAGTAGGTATGAAAACGTAAGACAGACAGTTTTTTTTTTATTTTTTTTTTATAATTGTCCCGTCAATTGACTGCACCCCGCTGGATGGTGAGAAGCTAGGGTGAAGTCCAGAAGATATGGGCCACCATCCCAGATGTTGACGATCCCAAAATGGTAGCCCCTACCTTGACGGCCTCAAAAGATGCTTTTTCACGCCCCGCTTGAAGAACCCGGGATTGTAAGAACAAGGAAACACGTGCGCGGGCAGAGCATTCCAGCTCTTTATCGTGCGACAAAGAAAGGAAGCACCGAACCGCTGAGTTCGGGACTGAATGGTTTCCACCGTGTCCAGCATCGCAGTCCAGCACGTGTTGTTCTGGATCGAAATGGAGAAGGTGGGATCAGTTGAAAGAGCTCGTCAGAACACTCGCCGTGGTACTTTCGCATTTATAATATTAGTATGGATATGGATATTGATATTTAAATTGAGATTGGCTATTAAAATGTAGATATAATGTTATTAAAATGTAGGTATAATGTTATTAATCTGGGTTATAATTAGGTGGATCGTGTGCTATTTTTGTTTATTTACATACATACATAACTTCACGCCTGTATCCCCGAAGGGGCAGGCAGAGGTGTATTACACACCCACGATTCGCCAGTTATGTTAAGGTCCCAATGTAATAGGGGGCGAGCCTATTGCCATCTACCAGGCACATTATTAAGCGAGCGATAATTAACATTGATTAATGCACACATAACTACGAAAAGTCAGGGGTTAAAAGCGCCGGAACCACTAGTCCGGTAAGTTGGATTTCGATAACGTGACTATATATATTCGATTGATCCTTTATAAGGGACATTTTGAGAAAGGGACATTTCGGGGCTATTTGGGAAATGGATGTTTCGGGAAAGGGACATTCTGGGAAATGGACATTATGGGAAAGGGACTATTTGAAACCTAGTGACATTTTGGGAAAGGGACATTCTGAGTCTGAGCTGCACAACTAATTATAAATAAATGTAAAGAAAACTAAACCTAAAAGATACAAAAATATTTACACACATGCGTCATAAAATCACTCATCATAAATATGTATATGGTAATGTTTACAGAAGACTGACAGCTTTGCCTCGTTGAATGGCGATGCTTGCTTAATTCTTTGTGCAAGATAAAGTCCAGCCTTCTAATCACGTGTAGCGTCGATCAGCCGCTTCTCTCTCTCTCTCTCTCTTAATTAATCGTACAACAATCATCGTTAAAACAGCAATTTTAATTGAACAAGTCTTACTTACAAAAGGTAAAGATACCTTTTGCGCTGATGTGTATTTTAAAGTAAAAAGTATCGAGCTTTCATGGTACGGTTAAGTCTGAACGAAGCGTCACGTCCCGTCTTCGGGCCCGATTTACCGGTACCAATTGCCCGAAACTTCGGATATACATCCTTACAAGCATCAATACTAACCTACTCAGCTAAAATGCAAGAAACAGCTGAGTAATTATAGTATCTTTTCTTCATCTCAGCTTGTTAAATTCCCCAGTAGGTACGTACAGCACCGACATAACCGCCCCCGCTGGCACGCGGGGGGGGGGGGGGTATCCGAAGGGATTTCAAAAAAAAAAAAAGGTACGTACCGCACCCCCCAAACCAGGGCAAGACGGGGACACCGTGGTTCCGAAACCCGAGGGAGCAATCTCGAAACCGGAGATGGCCCAGGGTCAGTCGGGGTGCGAGGGAAATGCTGTAAGGGCAACCTTACACTCCAGCGTCTGTAGACCCGAGACGGCGTGCGGTTTACGTCGGTACAAGCCCGACATAACCGCCCCCGCTGGCCGGCGGGGGGGTATCCGAGGGGTACCTACCCAATGTACCTACGGCACGGAGCCACTCGAAATAACAACTTTTTTGGTCACCCATCCAGTGGCGTAGCGTGCCTTGTCGGGGCCCCGTATAAAAATTTTTTTGGAGGCCCTTATATGGAGGTAAAGATTTTTCACAAAAGAAAAAAAAATTGTGAGAAGAAATATTTATTTATCACATAATTTACCCATTTTACAAATAAAAATCGAATTTTAAATATTCACTCTCCTTGCCTTTTTTTCGGCAAACTGATTTATTAAATCATTTATGGCTGATGATGATTTTAGTTTTTCTAAAGTTTCTGCCTCTATGGACAATAGTGAGATGTCTGGCAGCCGTTCTTGTCCCATCGAAGTTCTTAAGTAATTTTTTATTAGTTTTAATTTTGAAAAACTTCTTTCTGCCGTTGCGGTTGTAACTGGAAGGGTCAAGAATAAAAAGCATGCTGTGATTACCTCGGGAAAACTGGATGCAAGACTATTGAATTTTACTAGCAATAATTCAATGAGTTCTTTAATGGATATTTTTTTTAAATTTCAGAATTTAAGCATGTTTTTAGAGCCTTTAATTGGTCACAAAGATTAAGTGAGATGTCTTTACTGTATTTAGCAGACAGTTTTCCGGAAGCGTTTAATATCTCTTCGCTTGAAGAAGATAGGAGTTTCTCCGGTTGTAATATTTCGAATATACTACTCAGGTTGCAAAGGCTCTGAAATCTTTCTTTAGTTTGAGAAATTAATATATCTAAGCAGCAATAGTATACATTGACTTTGAAATAGGACTCCGGGTCGGAAATTCTCTCATCTTGTGATAACTCATCAAAAAAACGCTTCGTTATCTTTCGCCTACTGTTTTTAAAAACAGTTGTTACCCCCCACTCTTTTGCTAAATCTTTGGATTCATTTAGCAAACTATTAAATGAATTCTGATTTCTTAATTGGCACAGTCTATTTAAAAGCTTACTTAATAAAATACTAGATTTCTGTAAGTCATTATTTTCATGCTGTAGAGCTTTAGAAACAGGATTAATAATTTCAAATAGTGAAGAAAAAAATGTAACGAGCACTAAGAAATCAAAACTCTCTAAAATATTAATTATACTTTTACATTCTTCACGTTCATCTTTTTTATTTGAAATTAAATTTAGTTGGTACAAAGTTTTCATGATTAGTAAAAAAATTTTCTTTACTGCTAATAAAGCGTCGTTCCTAGAAGAGCATCTGGTAGTGAAATGGTATTATTTTTATCGCCACGATGGCGAAACAACGCTGAGAATTTTTACCTCACATCTATTAACAATACAAATACCATTCATACAACATAAAAAATGATTCGTCTTCACGACGTATTTTAAATAAAGAAATATTGACACGTGTTAATTATTGCAAAATGAACTCTATGGACGTCTAAATTATCTCATTGGTTAATGCGTTAAATAATTTATAAAGGGTTTAAGAACCAAATAAGATGTAATTTGATTTCTTTGTCAAGCTTTGATACGAGACTGTTGGTTAGTAAACGGACGCGATTACCAAATTTTGCACGATTGAATGTCGCTATGCTTTGCCTGACAATGAGTTTGTATTACGTAGATTGAGAGTTAAGTGTTAAGCGTGGCATGTTGCATGGAAGGATGGTAATTTAAGGTTAATGGTGTGTATATAATTAAAATATGCTTAATTTGAACTAGTTAAGATGTTTGTTTTAAAATAATATTGGCACGCTATTTTAAATACAAAAAGTTATAATGTTTGGCTAAAGATCCAATGCGTGGGTCATTTCTCATAAAAAATACTACCTGATACCCAAGTGACGAAGCGGCGTGTGACGTCATTTGGACGCAACAAGCGGGGAGTCAGTGGAATATAAAAACTGATTTCGAACGGGGACATGATAGAGTTTTCATTGTAGCTGGTTGAAGTGCACACGCTCTGTTAAAATAGTTGGTAATTTCGTTGGCTGTGTTATGCTAATATAATTGGTGATTCTTTTGACGAGTTGTGCATACTAGACAGTGACAAATGATAACGCTCTTTAGATTGAATATCTAAAGATTCCTATATTTTATAAATACCTTTCTCTATATAAACCCAATCTCCTGAAACGTGGCAAAAAAAGAACTTTTAGGTAACAAGCCTTAAATTCTGGGATTGAGTCTGATTTCGGAAGCGTTTCAAACACCTATTTCCTATAATCTACGATCCGTGGAATAGTTTTAGGGGTTTTCGCAAGCTATTCCATTCCTTTTCCTTAGTTTAGTTCGCATTGTTATTCCCCTACACACAATTCGCACACAAACACACATATCAAATCAAACACACCTGCTGTCTTTGGTACGGGATAGTAGACCGAGGTAAACACTAGCCATTTGAGTCTAGAATTATTTAGGTTAATCTGTCGAGGCGGATTAATAGGACTCGTAGGTAACATCATACTAAATACGTTTATTAAAGTGATAACTAACCGAAGTGAAGTGTTACGTAAATTATATCGCGTTAAGTCTTTGTTTACAAGATAATTATCATAAATAACTTAATCAATCCAACAGCAAATCCATTGTGTTTTAATTAAAGTAACCGTGAATTTTATAGTAAAGTTGTGGATAAATACGTTATTCAATAATTAAAAATAGATATATCGAAAATAGTTCCAGAACATTGTCTGAATAAATCGTGATAGTTTGTTATATAACTTTAAATATATTACTAAATAATATAATTGAAGGTTTCTGGTAAATTTCTACTATTTTATAGTATATTGGTTTGAATAGCAACATAAAGAACTGTGGTCTGAATTTATATAAAATTACGTTTGGAAGTGATTTAAATGATTACGTGAAATATCATTATCATTATAACATTTAATCTAGGCACTGTAATCAAACAATTAAGTGCATTATAACATGGCTGAATACATCATTCGAGAATTAGAGCAAGTATAAATAATTATTCCGTTATCAGTTATAGAACATTGATTTGAGTGGGCAGAAGTTGACGAGTAATATATTAGGGTAAATTATCTAAGTGGCTGATTATTCATCTAACATTTGCAATATATCGAGTAACACATGGAAATAGTATCAGTAATACAAAGAGATGGTCGTTGGTGAACTCAATTAATATTCGACTTGTAAAGTGCAAAGAACACATAAGAGACGGCGTGTGGTTTTGGTAGGTTCATTCAGAGACATCTGAAATATCATTATTTGCACACAGTTTTCTAACGAGAGGGAGTATTTTAGTCAAATACAGCAATAAATAAATATATGTGTTACAATCAGCTCACTTAATAGATAATTTAAATACAATTTTAGCTCCTGGAACCATTTGGGTTTTCAGTTTGAGCAAGTTATCAGTGTGTAGCATTTCTGGGGTCTGCCTGAAATCCATAAATTATATTTACAAGCTAAAACAGATGAACTCATGTCAAATCAGTATTTATACCAGTCTCGAACGAAACCTACATTGGAAATGCAGGCAAACCTAGATATGTGAGGCGATTTACGACGGGTCGGTTAAACTTGTAATGGTATTAATTAGTGAATACTAATATAAAAAAGAGAAGAATACTATTATACGTTTAGCGTTAGTGGAGGTACTGATAACAGAATTAAATTACTCTTGAGAGAGAGGAGGAGAAAATATGTTGATTTAATATCAACCACCAAAAAAATATATATGAGCTCACGACAAAACATATGAAATATAAAAAAATACAGGCCATTATCATATAATCTGGATCCAGAAAACCTCAGTTACCTGGTAGATACAATCTACGACCTCAAATGATAACTTGACATTTAAATCAATATCGTATATAGAAACTAGATTTTAAGCAGATAGAGTTCATTTTATTTCAACAAAACTCAAAAGATTAGAACATTAGTTAATATATAATATAAACCGAAGGTTAAATTAATTCAGTGAGGAGAATAATCACGGCGTACCTTATCTAAAATAAATCGGTTAGGAATTTAATTTCACAGTTTAGTTTTATGTTTAGTTAGGTTTAGACGATCATAGCCAAGCTAGTGACGAAAATAGCCTTAAGGGCTATTTCCCGTTACAGTAGGACATACCTTTTTAAGGGTAATCAAATATTTTTCAGATGAATCGTCACTTAGCATAGCCCAGCGTTTTATACTATTGCCAAAAAAAGTATATATTTTTTCTAAATTATCGAAAAAGTCGATACTTCACGAACATGTCTCGCAGCATCGTTCAAAACCAAGTTTAAAGCGTGCGCAGCACAATGAACATAATCGGCATTTGGAGCATGCTCTTTTATTAGGGTTTGTAATCCTCCATACACACCCGACATAACATTTGCTCCACCGTATCCCTGTCCTCTACATTTAGTCAAATCAATTCCATATTCTTTAGTCAAATTTAAAATGACAGTTTTCAGACCTGCAGCACTGCAATCGGTTACTGCTATAAATCCTAAAAAGGACTCACAGATTTTTATTTCTTTAGGCACATTATCATCATTTTCTGTAACCGAGATATATCGAAAAACTACAGATAGTTGGTCAATTTTTGACAAGTCTTGTGTTGTATCCAGAATTATTGTCAGAAATGGAGCTTTTTTAATTTCTGAGATAATATTGTTCCTAACGGTGGTACCAAGCAAACTAATAATTTCGTTTTGAATCGTAGGGCTTAAATAATTTATTTCACCTTTCGGTTTTAGAAGAAGTTCTTTTAAAGTTGCATCATAGTTAGATAGCAGACGTGAAATTGCCATAAAATTGCCAGAATCAGAATCATGCCCCCTCAAAGGTAGATTACAAGATACTAAAGTAATTATAACATTAATTATACGATGCAGTACATCTCTCCAGAATGTAATTTTACTATCGATTTCACTTTTCAATAGAGTATCGATGGTATTTCCTTGCAACCAATTATTATAAGAGAGTGAGGCACTAATATGCTGCTGTGACTTTTCATGGTCAAGAATAGTTTGTGTGAAATTGCTTCTAACCGAAACACCGTTAACCCAAGCAGAGGAGTACGATTTGTTTTGACGATCTGCTAATAACCAACAGAAGTGACAGTACGGTTTGTTTAAAACGTTACAATAACATAACCATGGTCTTATAATTTTTATGCCTGCCTGATTGAAATATGAATAATAATAAGCCGAAAAAGGTCGGTTATTTTCTGAAACTTTTGGAAATGGTCCTTGTGGTTTAAATGGACCCAATTTAAAAATTATTTTTCGTTCGCATTCAGTTAAATTGTCACCAAAATTTCCTCTATCTGATGAAATTATATTACAATCTGCAGATATATCAGAATCGTTGACTTGGGTTTCCTCGATTTCTGGATGGACATCCGATAAAGTATGTGCTTGGCTTTCTTCTATTTCCGGATGGATATGTGACGAAGAACATGCTTCAGAAGAATCTAAAAATAAACGAGTAATTGTTAAAAAATAAATACGAATGCTTTGATACTAAACTAAAAAGAGTTATATATAAATAAATAACGTTACTAAGGGTCACAGTTAGAGAGTGTTCAGTTCAGACGCACACAGACTCTACGCGGATTGTGCTCGTACCTATTAGTAGATACAAAATCACCTGCAGCCCGTCCGTGCATTACTATACACCTGCGTGCTATTTAAACGCAGCGCGTAGTGTAGTGGCCATACAAAACGAGAACCCGAAAGCGAGTCTGCACATCTGAAGTTCTCAACACGCAATTAACGATACGATACGGACTGAGACTGATAGACAAACAGACAAACAACAAAACAAATCGATCCTATAGATAAGTTAGAATTTTGTTTTTTTTTAAATCAAGGCTCGGAACCCTAAAAACAGTATAATTGTGAAAATCGAGGGGGGAGACAACTTTTTGTGTCGGACAGATGGACAGACCGAAATTAAAAGATTTCCTTGTTTATCACTACGAGCCCCTAATAAATGGGTTGGGTAGTACTTACCTTTCCAATCTAAATCACTCACAGTATCTTGTCTCTGAAAAAATGAAGAAATTTTGGGCACTTTTTTATAACCTCGTCCCTTTTCTGTTTAATTTTTCTTTTCACAGCGCCGCTGGGATAATCTCTTTTCCTTTCACTCATTTCTTTTACAAATCGCTACTAATACTGCTAAACCAGAAGAACAATATTGTTTGTACTGAATTACAATGTAATGCACATTTATATAAAGCGCGTAAATAAACAGTGCACTGCACTCCGTGGTTTAACATCCAATGCAAAGTACAACAACGTACACGTACATCGCGATATCGATGAAGGATTCCCGGGGATTTCCCGCTGAGTTGAAGATGAAGTAAGAAAAACGGGGAAGTCCCGCAGCCCGCCATAACGATGTAGAGTGTTGCCAACTTTTGAACGCACGCTTAAGGCGGGAAAAAATGGAATTGCTTTATAGAATTTTGTCATTGTAAAATAAAATAAATTAGAATGTTTTTATTCTTTTTCCTTACACACTTTGGGGGCCCCCGTGGCCCGGGGGCCCCGTATAATTGATACGGCAAATACGGCGGTAGCTACGCCCCTGCACCCATCTGATGTCGAACCGCCGGCCGTCACAAACGTTACCATCTCATCGCGTGTGACAAACCTACAGTACTCAAAACCTCTAACTATCTACTACAAAATATTACTTATGACGTAAATCTTACTAGGTAGGTAACTCAGGTACCGTTGCCAAATGGCAAAAAACGGAACCCTTATAGATTCGTCATGTCTGTCTGTCCGTCCGTATGTCACAGCCACTTTTTTCCGAAACTATAAGAACTATGCTGTTGAAACTTGGTAAGTAGATGTATTCTATGAACAGCATTTAGAATTTCACACAAAAATAGAAAAAAAAACAAAAAATTTTGGGGTTTCCCCATACTTATCTAGTACCTACTGAAACTAAAAAAAAATTTTTCATCAAGCCCTTATGGATGGATAGGTCTTCAAAAATGATATTGACGTTTCTAATATCTTTTTTTCTATAATGGTTGGTAATACACCTCTGCCTATCCCTACGGGGATACAGGCGTGAAGTTACATTAGTTATGTAAAACAAATATATGATGTACATTATTATTAAACTTCCACCGAAAATTGATTTGAACGAGATCTACTGAGTAGTTTTTTTAATACCTACGTCATAAATCGTAAACCTTTTATTCAGTCAACTCAAATATAAAAATTTTACTTTGCTGCTACGGAACCCTTCATGGGCGAGTCCGACTCGCACAAGGCCGGTTTTTTTACCTGCGGAAATCCCTTCGGATATTCTCCCCGCCGGTCAGCAGGGATGGTTATGTCGGACTTGAACCGACTAAAACCGCACGCCGTCTTGGGTCTTCAAAAGCCCCGGCTTTTGAAGACCCAAGACTCTATGGGTAACCTTACACCCCGGTGTAAGGTTACCCATAGAGCACATCCCTCGCACCCCGACTGACCCTGGGCCATCTCCGGTTTCGAGATATATGCCGTATCAATTTAACGGGGCCCCGTATAATTGATACGGCAAATACGGCGGTAGCTACGCCCCTGCACCCATCTGATGTCGAACCGCCGGCCGCCACAAACGTTACCATCTCATCGCGTGTGACAAACCTACAGTACTCAAAACCTCTAACTATCTACTACAAAATATTACTTATGACGTAAATCTTACTAGGTAGGTAACTCAGGTGGGGTGTGTGTTGGGTAACCTCCTCGAGTGTCGCTCCGATTCCGATCCCGCTGCAGTCCGGGGGGAACGGAATCGGAGCGGCCGGTACACCCTGGGCGGCGGTCAATGGCTTCCCCTTCACCCTTTCATAGGGTTGGCATTGATCGTCGGCCAATACCCAACGTGGCGGGAACACGTCGCTCTCCGTACTCCTCTGCTTTCAGAGGAGACAGGATGAGCGATGCTGTTAGTGGTGAGATGGCCCAGGGTCAGCCGGGGTGCGAGGGATATGCTCTATGGGTAACCTTACACCCCGGCGTCTGAAGACCCGAGACGGCGTGCGGTTTTAGTCGGTGCAAGCCCGACATAACCGCCCCCGCTGGCTGGCGTGGGGGTATCCGAAGGGATTTCCGCACGATAAAAAAAAAAAAAGAAATTAGGTAGGTAACTCAGGTATATTCTTTTTCTGTTCGGAAACAGAGTGCACGACAATTATAGCTGTAAGACTTATGGCGATACCAGTAGGTACTGTAGTGTGCGACCTCGTCCGACCACTACAGTTCATTGACCTGGCCATCATGTGTCAGAGTTTAAAAATAAATAATTGTTTGATTTAAAATAGAGTGTAGGGAAGAAAAAACAATTGCTTGGAGCTGCATTCGGCTGTGCGGCTGACAGCGAGCGACTGGGCGCGCCGCCCGGGTCCGCCGGCCGAAGAGAAGATATAAGTGTATTAAATTTAGGCTCAGTCCTTGTGCGGAGACCGCGATTCCCTAGTTCGCTTAAATATAAATATATACGCGTAAAAACCTCCCTAAACTCGATATAGGAAGCTTTGTTAAATCAATAAATAAATGAGATATAACTATTTTTCCTTGTGTTTATCTTTTATCAACACGAGGTATTGTGGCGTCCAACCCCCGGACGCTACAGTACCTACCTAACGCTATCTAGCGCAATGACGCTGAACTACTACAGAACTAACGATTCTGCATAGCGCATTTGAAGTTCACGGGATGGATCTTGTTGTTGCCCGCGGGTCCGCCCGCGTGGAATTCTGATACCGTTTCCGCTTCCAATGGAAACCTATTCCAGAGATAACAGTAGCCTATGTGTTATTCCAGACTATAATCTATCCCTGTTCCAAATTTCAGCCAATTCCGTTCGGCCGTTTTTGCGTGTGTGTGGAGGAACGGGGTGTGTTCTTTCTCCAACACATAGTGAGGAGCCTCCGACCAGGCAAGGTGATCACACCTGGTGGGCCGCGGCCCAACGGTTGACGTTGGGATGTTGTATATATATGTTATACCAGCACGCGAACTTCAATTTCGTGATTCAGGATCGGTAGTGATGTAGTAGTATCGAAGTAGTTCAATTTGTTGTCACTAGATGGCGCTAAGTATATGTGGTATCGCCACACGTGAAAGAGTAACAAACATCCATCCATCTATCCAAACTTTCACATTTTTAATATTAGTGGGAAAGCATATTACTCTTTCATACATTTAATGACCGACAAACTTCTTGACAATGTACTCTGGATGCGCAGTAAGCGTTTTTTATAGGTTGCGGGAAGGGGATCAGAATTCCACGACGGCGGAGCCGTGGGCACTAGCTAGTTATATATAAATAAATAAATAAAATAAATATTCTACGACATTCTACACAGTGCTTTCGAGTCCCAAAATAAGCATAGTTCAACTAGCTTGTGTTATGGGTTCCAGAATGCGGATAAACTTATTTAATTTGTAGGGTTAGAATTATAAACTGGATAGATATTTACCATGTTTAGTATCTTTTTCGAGAATCCGATATTTCGTCACTGTTACAAGTACCATGATCACGGATGTACATAATATCCCGTTTATAATTCTAATTTTAATGTAAATGACCATGTCAATCTAAAATCATATATAATTTGTAGGGTTCCGTTGCCAAATGGCAAAAAACGGAACCCTTATAGATTCGTCATGTCTGTCTGTCTGTCCGTCCGTATGTCACCGCCACTTTTTTCCGAAACTATAAGAACTATGCTGTTGAAAATTGGTAAGTAGATGTATTCTGTAAAAAGCATTTAGAATTTCACACAAAAATAGAAAAAAAAACCTAAAAAATTTTGGGGGTTCCCCATACTTATCTAGTACTGAAACTAAAAAAAATTTTTTCATCAAGCTCTTATGGATGGATAGGTCTTCAAAAATGATATTGACGTTTCTAATATCTTTTTTTCTAAACTGAATAGTTTGTAATACACCTCTGCCTATCCCTACGGGGATACAGGCGTGAAGTTACATTAGTTATGTAAAAAAAATATATGATGTACATTACTATTAAACTTCCACCGAAAATTGGTTTGAACGAGATCTACTGAGTAGTTTTTTTAATACCTACGTCATAAATCGTAAACCTTTTATTCAGTCAACTCAAATATAAAAATTTTACTTTGCTGCTACGGAACCCTTCATGGGCGAGTCCGACTCGCACAAGGCCGGTTTTTGTATCTGCGGAAATCCCTTCGGATATTCTCCCCGCCGGTCAGCAGGGGTGGTTATGTCGGACTTGAACCGACTAAAACCGCACGCCGTCTTGGGTCTTCAAAAGCCGGGGTGTAAGGTTACCCATAGAGCACATCCCTCGCACCCCGACTGACCCTGGGCCATCTCCGGTTTCGAGATGGCCCCCATACTTGCTCTCCACTGTGCCATCTGCTAATCAGAGGGACACGTGGAAAGCTTCCGAACAGCGCTCAACAGGGCCACCCTCGCCTCGGTCGGAGTTGGCCGTAGGCGGCAGCGTCTCTCCCGCCCTAGGAGAGAGGCGCTGCAGTCTCCGTTGCCCAGGGTGCACCGCGTGGAGGTCCCCAACCAAGCACCCCAATGCGAGAGTACTTTTTTTTTTTTTTTCGTGCGGAAATCCCTTCGGATACCCCCCGGGCTATGTCCGGGTTATGTCGGGCTTGAACCGACTAAAACCGCACGCCGTCTCGGGTCTACAGACGCCGTGGTGTAAGGTTGACCATAGAGCATATCCCTCGCACCCCGACTGACCCTGGGCCATCTCCGGTTTCGAGATGGCCCCCTCGGGTTAGGGAACCAGGGTGTCTCCGTCTTGACCCGGTAGTGGGAGGGGCGCTAGTCGCCCCAACGTCCCGGCCTGCTTCTGCTGGGGTGACAGACGGCCTCACCTGTCACCCTCAGGCCTGCGCTCATGGAGGACGGAGGTCGTTAAGCGACCTCCGGCGCCTGAGTCGCCAGCGACGCGCGGCGAGCAAGTTGCGGGCTCGGCGGGCCGGGAGAGTTATAAATCTTTCGCGGGCGCGCTCCGCCATCTCCTTCGCGAGCATTACATGCTCGCAGAAGGAGGTAGCGGCGGCCCACGCGCTCGCGCTCCGCACCATTGCCGCAATCATGCTGCCGAGCGAGAGGACTCCCACCCCGATGGCTGCCACGAGGTCACGCCTCGGCGCCTCCCACGCCGGGCAGTCCGCCAGCGTGTGCAGCCCTGAGTCCTCACTCGCGTCGCAGTGATGACACTCAGGCGTTGGCTCCTTCCTGATCCGATGCAGGTGGTCCCGGAAGCACCCCTTCCCGGAGATCACCTGCGTCAGTCGGTACGAGAGGCTTCCGTGTCGCCTCTCTAGTCAATCCTCCATGATGGGCCTTACCGCCGCTATTGCGGCATGCCCTGCGCTTGGTCGCCCAAGTCGTTCCTTCCACTCCACCACGATGGCCTGGCGGAGCTGGGACTGCACGGCCTCGATTTCTCGAGGCTCGGGGTTCCAAAACTGCTCCCGCGCCTCCTTTCGCCACTGGTACAGTTGCGAAAGGGCTCTCGCCTCCAGGTCCCATGGTGGAGTTCCGGCAAGGAGACTCGCCGCCTCGAAGGAGATAGTGCGGTACCCGCGGATGACCCTGATGGCCATCACTCGCTGCGGAGCGCGCAGCATCCGCACACTTCTGGCCTTCAGGGCCTCCGCCCATATTGGGCACCCATACAGGGCCATGGACCGCACGATCTCCGCGTAGAGTCTCCTGCAGGAGTCATCGGGCCCCCTCATGTTGGGCAACAGCCGCGTCAGAGCGAGAGCTGTGCCCTTCAATTTGGGGGCCAGACTTCGGATGTGCTCTCCAAAGTCCCATCGGCCGTCGAGCACTAGCCCCAAATATTTCATTTGGGGCTTGATGCCGATGCGATTTCCTCCCACGATGAGACTGAATCCCTCGGGTGGCTTGCTCCGAGGCCCATGAAAGAACAGGGCCTCGGTTTTACGCAGAGCCAACTTCGAGACCCAGCCGCCGGATCCGCTCAACGACTTGGGCAACCGCGGTCGTGGCCTTTAGAGTCGCTTCGCGGTACGTCGCCCCGCACGCCGTCACGAGCGTGTCGTCCGCGTAGCACGTGACGACGGCACCGCCTACGAGCTCTCCGCGAAGCACCCAGTCGTATCCGATGTTCCAGAGGAGCGGCCCCAGGACCGATCTCTGTGGAACACCGCACGACATTTCACGCCGAGCGAGACCGGTCACGGTTGGGTAGATGATGGCTCTCTCCGTCAAATACGCACCGACTATGCGGCGGAGGTAGAGAGGCACTTTGTGATACACGAGCGCCTCCCTAATGCAACTCCAGGGCAAGGTGTCGAACGCGTTGGCGATGTCCAGGGACACCGCCTACATCACCTCACCCCGGGCTACTGCATCCTCCGCCAGAGCCCTCACGCGCATGATGGCATCCACGGTGGAGCACCTCTGGCGATGTACCTTTTTTTTTTTTTTTTTTTTTTTTTCGTGCGGAAATCCCTTCGGATACCCCCCCTTTTTGTTTTTTTTTTTTTTTCGTGCGGAAATCCCTTCGGATACCCCCCCGCGTGCCAGCGGGGGCGGTTATGTCGGGCTTGAACCGACTAAAACCGCACGCCGTCTCGGGTCTACAGACGCCGGGGTGTAAGGTTGCCCATAGAGCATATCCCTCGCACCCCGACTGACCCTGGGCCATCTCCGGTTTCGAGATGGCCCCCTCGGGTTTTGGAACCACGGTGTCCCCGTCTTGCCCCGGTTTGGGGGAGGGGCGCTAGTCGCCCCACCGTCCCGGCCTGCTTCTGCTGGGGTGACAGGTGGCCTCACCCGCCACCCCCAGGCCTGCGCTCATTGAGGACGGAGGTCGTAGGTCCCTACCTACATACCTGTTTTCGTTAATAAACAAAACTGACGCGATCAACAATTGAATATTTATGTTCGTAACTATTTAGTGACCCATTCTTTTGTGGACATACCAAGAAACTACTTGAATACAGAATAGACAATTTACGTTCGAACATAAAATCAGTGTTATTTTGGAATAACACGTTAACAAAGTAAATACAAAGTTTGCATATAATAATATAAACGCCTTTAACAGTAGTACGTACCAGTACGTACCTTGGTATAGTCGGTACCTAATTTTATAACACTTACCATTGACATTTTGTACCTTTTTATTTATTTATTTTTCGTGCGGAAATCCCTTGCAGCGGGGCGGTTATGTCGGGCTTGAACCGACTAAAACCGCACGCCGTCTGGGGGTCTAAAGACGGCAATGACCAAGTTAAGTGACACCTCATCATCATCATCTTAGCGTGGTTCCTGGTTGCATCCAAGGCTTTTACATCAGAGCCTTATTCCATCTCCTCCTCTCAGTTAGGCTAATACGGCTTTTATGGGAGCGACTGCCGTCTGACCTACCGACCCCGAGAGGATCACCAGAGCTTCGTCCGTCAATCAGCAGATGTATCGGCTTGCTGGTGAGGTTGGCTTGAGCTCCGAACTCCTTGATGGTGCCCCAAAACAACCCAATTTAAGGTTAAGTAACACCTTTTTTGTTTTTTTTTCGTACGGAAATCCCTTCGGATACCCCCCCGCCGGCCAGCGGGGGTGGTTATGTCGGGCTTGAACCGACTAAAACCGCTCGCCGTCTCAGGTCTTAAGACGCCGGGGTGTAAGGTTCCCCATAGAACATATCCCTCGCACCCCGACTGACCGTGGGCCATCTCCGGTTTCGCGATGGCCCCCTCGGGTTTGGGAACCACGGTGTCCCCGTCTTGCCCCGGTTTGGGGGAAGGTTAAGTAACACCTATCTATCGTAATTGTGCAACTGTGTAATTAACACTAAACCGAACTTTGAAGACAGACATAAACGTACCGGTAACCTTTCTCGAAGAAGTGTTACAAATTGGTGAGGCCAATTACATGTTATGATAGACGTAAAAGAAATTTTCAACATAGGCGCTGATAGGATTAACGCCCGTCTCTTATGATGTATGTTTATGATTTATGTGTCCGTTATGTTATGTTACCGAAGGGATTTCCGCACGATAAAAAAAAAAAAAAAAAAGGTAGGTTATTTAAGTATTTATTTGATTTCATTGAATTTCTTAGGTAATTAGTTAGAATTTAATTCCTTAGGGAAAGATATTAAAAGGTAGGTAATTGCGAGGGATATGCTCTATGGGCAACCTTACACGACGGCGTATTTAGACCCGAGACGGCGTGCGGTTTTAGTCGGTTCAAGGTATCCGAAGGGATTTTCGCACGAAAAAAACAGAAAAAAAAGAAAAAAAAAGGGTGCGAATTCTGGTAGGTAATGCAGTGTTTATCTATAGGAACTGGTAACCGCTTACCTCCATGCAGGTTGTGCGCCTGTTCTATCTTTTTTTTTTTTTTTTTTTTTATCATGCGAAAATCCCTTCGGATACCCCCCCGCTGGCCAGCGGGGGCGGTTATGTCGGGCTTGCACCGACTAAAACCGCACGCCGTCTCGGGTCCTCAGACGCCGGGGTGTAAGGTTACCCATAGAGCATATCCCTCGCACCCCGTCTGACCCTGGGCCATCTCACCACTAACAGCATCGCTCATCCTGTCTCCTCTGAAAGCAGAGGAGTACGGAGAGCGATGTGTTCCCGCCACGTTGGGTATTGGCCGACGATCAATGCCAACCCTATGAAGGGGTGAAGGGGAAGCCATTGACCGCCGCCCAGGGTGTACCGGCCGCTCCGATTCCGTTCCCCCCGGACTGCAGCGGGATCGGAATCGGAGCGACACTCGAGGAGGTTACCCAACACACACCCCTGCGCCTGTTCTACGTAAACGGTATTAATACGAGGGTCAAACTGAAAGTTCTTAGAAAATCAAAAACTGATTACATTAGCCAGTTATTAGTTTTATTATATCTTTTCAAAATATTGTCCATTCACGTCAATACACCGCTGAATGCGATGGAACCACTGGGAAAAGCACTTTGCCCACTCGTCCTTAGGGGTCTCTTCAATGGCATCGCGATACGCAGCCACCGCTTCTTCAGCATTCATAAACCGCTTTCCTTTAAGTTTTTCTTTAATTTTTGGAAATAAATAAAAATCACAAGGCGCGAGGTCGGGGCTATACGGCGGGTGACCCAGTAATTCAACGTTTGATGTCGCCAAATAGTCGATCGTTCGCTTGGCGGTGTGCGACGAGGCGTTGTCGTGGTGAAGGAGGATCCTACTGCGAGGTCGTTTCTCTCGAACTTTTTCCAAGACAAGTGGCAAACAATTGGTAGTGTACCATTCTGCAGAAACTGTTTTTTGATCCTCTAACACAATTGTTACGAAATGACCTATCCTTCCAAAGAACGAGGCCACCATTTTTTTCCCGCACTTCGATCTCTCTTCACTTTAGTTGGCAACTCCTCGAAAGGAAACACCCACTGAGCAGATTGTCTTTTGGTTTCAGGATCATAACAGTAAATCCAGCTTTCGTCACCTGTTAGTATGTCGAACACAGCATTAGAGTCACCTCCGTTAAATCTTTCAATCTTTTTACGGCACCAATCCACACGATGGAGTTTTTGAGCCTCAGTCAAATTATGAGGTATCCACCGGGCGCAAAGCTTCCTGACCGCTAAATGTTCGTGGAGGATTTTGTGCACTTGACTCATACCGATGCCTAAGCTTGTCCGAATCTGCTGATAGGTCACTCTTTTGTCAGTCTCTATCATACGCCGCACAACACAGATGTTATTTTCAGTCGTCGCCGTAGAAGGCCGTCCCTCACGTTAATCATCAGTGAGATTAGTGCGACCACGTTTAAACTCATTAAACCAGTTGTAAACAGTCGCACGAGATGGGGCTTCATCGTGAAAGGCCAATCGTAGTCTATCATAACTTTCTTGTTGACTTAAATGACATCGAAAGTCATAAAAAATCATTGCACGAAAATTTTCTCGTGTTAAATTCATGTTAACGTGACACAGACAATTTTCAATTTGCCGCCAAATCGTAAAACAAATGATAAATGAATGAAATATATACTCAGTAATATTGGCAAAGAGTTCTATTTTCAAATTTTAGAATTATTTTTTTATTATATTGTTTATAAGTGGCCAGTTCTAAGAACTTTCAGTTTGACCCTCGTAGAAAATAAAAACGTCAAAATGATTACTTATTTCTATTAGTTAGAAAAATAAAGTGTTTATATTAAAATAAGTTTTACGTCGAAAGTTATTTTATTTAATCAGATTAAGATTTAAATTCAAACATCAGTCGGACTTAATAGCTAGTTACAATAATAATATAAGTACAATAATTAATTTCTATAATTACGTCTATTCTTTTGTAAGGTTCTATTTCCCTTCGATATATTAAAGGCGAGTGAGTAGTGAATCTGTTTTACCACCCACAATGGATAATATCTGGGTGACGTTTGACGTTTTCTAAAAATGAAACCTAGCTAGATCGATTTATCGGCTTCCGACACATTGGTACAATTTCCATATTTGTACAAATGCATTGGCAATGCAAGTTTTTACAATTTTTAACGAGTCATTTTCCCGATAGCCCGGTGGCGTACGTAACGGACTGCTGAGACGAGGTCTCGAGTTCGATCCTCAGTTGCCCCGGGCACACACCTCTGACTTTTCGTAGTTATGTGTGCATTAATAAATGTTAATTATCGCTCGCTTAATAATGTGCCCGGTAGATGGCAATAGGCTCGCCCCCTATTACATTGGGACTTCAACATAACTGGCGAATCGTGGGTGAGTAATACACCTCTGCCTACCCCTTCGGGGATACAGGCGTGAAGTTATGTTATGTTATGTTATTTTCCATATTTGTTCAAATTATAAATGTGCGCTAACGAACACTAAAACAGTTTTATATGACAAAAAAATAAAACTTTTTAACGATAACATGCTACTTCAAAAATGGTATGTTGAAGTAGCATGCAAACAGAACAAAATAAACAACATTTTATCCAACTTAAATATTTTTAAACACTTCGATGTTTAGTCACTTGCCAGTAGTTGATACAATTCATCAACAGCGTCACATGTGTTAACTTTATTGTTTTTTTCACTAGAATTTGTACGTTTCACGTCTCCTCTGACGTCATTAGTATCATCACCGTATATTAGTTCTTTTAGGTAGATTTCGATGAAATCGATCTACCTATTGGTTTCTTGACTACTGTCGAATTTAAAAAAAAAATCTAAATAGGAGGTCTAGTTATGACCCCCTGAGTCCGAAATGACCACTGGTCAAAAAGTTTATAAATATATATATATGTATGTATGGTTCCACTTCCCAAAATTTGCGGCACTCTCACGGTCGCATTTTTGCCCCGATCGCTTTCAAACTGCGGTCAAAAATTGCTTGGATGTAAACGTAGTTTAAGTTTGTGAACGGGTGGAATCCTGCCTAAGGGGACGGTAGGGCCTCACTTTTTGTGAAATCAGTTTTTCCTTAAAATTTCAAGTTCCATGAAAGATATTCGAACCGTTCTAATTTTATCCCATAGTATACATGAATACCAACAACTTTTAATTATAAACCTATAAGATTAAAACTTTAACTAAAAGTGGAGGGGGGGAAAACCAAAATTTTTCGGGAAAAAAATCATCTTTTCTAACCGGTGAATATTCTTGGCGTCGGAAACATTTTTAATCGATAGGCCATTTTTAAGTCTAAAATAAATGTCTGAAAAGTTTTTCGGTAAAAGTTACCGTTTTCGAGAAAAAAAATCCGTTCCCGCAGGGGGAACGCACAGGTAGATTTCGTGAAGCAATTAATATTATTTTATATAGAGAACTACGGACTTCAAACAGTTTAATTTTTTTTTCTCGAAAACGGTAACTTTTAGCGAAAAACTTTTCAGACATTCATTTTAGACTTAAAAATGGCCTATCGATTAAAAATGTTTCCGACTGCAAGAATGTTCACCGGTTAGAAGTTATGATTTTTTTCCCGAAAAATTTTGGTTTTTCCCCCCTCCACTTTTAGTTAAAGTTTTAATCTTATAGGTTTATAATTAAGAGTTGTTGGTATTCATGTATACTATGGGATAAAATTAGAACGGTTCGAAAATCTTTCATGGAACGTGAAATTTTGAGGAAAACCTGATTTCACAAAAAGTGAGGCCCTACCGTCCCCTTAGGCCGGATTCCACCCGTTCACGAACTTAAACTAAGTTTACACCCAAGCAATTTTTGACCGCAGTTTGAAAGCGATCGGGGCAAAAATGCGACCGTGAGAGTGCCGCAAATTTTGGGAAGTGGAACCATACATATATATATATATATATATATATATATATAAACTTTTTGACCAGTGGTCATTTCGGACTCAGGGGGTCATAACTAGACCTCCTATGAATAATTTTTTTAGGTAGATTGATTTCATCGAAATCTACCTAAACATTAAACATGTTAATAAAATAATATTAATTGCTTCACGAAATCTACCTGTGCGTTCTCCCTGCGGGAACGGATTATTTTTAATAGAGGCAATACTCTTCGTTCATTCAAACATTCTGTTAGATCCAATACCTGTTATAAACAGATGTATGATAGTTTTTATTTTAGTTGCCAATAAACCTCAGTAAAGTAAGACGTATATTTGTTATTCATTGACACAGTATCGAAATTGCATAGTGAACCTTATCTACATCAACATATGGTCGAATTCGAACCGGATCAGACTTACCTGAGCATCGTTGGACCGGGCGCCGTGAGAACAAAAGAAGTGCATTCCTGAGCGATAAGCCGACGACCGATGCATCTTTTATGCAAAAAATATTAGAATTGTCGTAATATTGTATAAAATTAAGTAAACAACATCGTGAATAGTGAGTTATTGCAAGTTTTTGGAGTTTTACAACGTAAACCTACCATGACGACCACAGCAGACCAAGCTTTGATCATATTAGAGGACATCGCGTCATCACTGAAGAAAACTCAAATAAACTTAAAGAAATGTCCTAAGGAGCGTTTATCTAAACCGGGCTATTTACAAACTCGCATTACCACGGTTGAAGAATTTTGGGTAACTTTCAAGCAAGCTCACCAGAACCTGTTGAAGGCCACCACTCGAGAACAACGTGCAGTGCTTCCTTATTTTGTGAATGATGAATACTTTCTTCACGAAGACTTATATTTATGTATATTGGGTGATCTAAAGGATTTGTTGACTGCAAGTACTTCAACCGGGGCAAAGCACACGATGTGCAGCAATACATCGAGCGATAGCCAAGTTCGTTCGAAAGTAACGTTACCTAATATACAACTACCAGTATTCTCCGGGAACTACGAAGTGTGGCCCACATACAAGGACTTATACGAGTCACTAATTCACAATTGCACTACATTAACCGATGTTGAGAAATTACATTACTTGAAAATTAGTCTCACGGGCGAAGCGGCGTCACTGCTGAATCCCATAAAAGTAACTGCTGCTAATTATCATATGGCATGGGGTATGCTGGTGCATCGATATGAAAACAGGCGTCTTATAGTGAATGCATTACTAAAGCGTTTATTTACCCATAAAAAGTGCACCAATCAATCGGCGGCTCAGTTGAAATCACTTCTGGATACTACTAACGAAGTTATCTATAGCCTGAAAAATCTGAAAGTGTCTACCGACTCCTGGGATCCAGTAATCGTATTTCTGGTTGTGCAGAAGTTGGACCCGGAGTCACATAAAGAGTGGGCAGAAGCTGCTTACTCGGCGAATTCAACAGAGTTATCTACATGGAAAGAAATGAGTGAATTTCTGGAGGCCAAATTCCGAACGCTTGAGCAGGTTACCCCCACCACTCATACGAAACCCATTAAAGAACGTGTTTTTCATACGATGACCGCTGAAAATGAGAAGCAAAAATCATGTGCCCTGTGTAAGGACGCGCACACACTGTGTCACTGTGACGTATTCAATAAAATGACAATGAGCGAACGAGGTGATCACGTAAAAGCAAATAAACTCTGTTTTAACTGCCTAGGAGTGGGACATTCGGTATTCAAATGTCGCATGCCAATGACTTGCCGCATTTGTAAGAGACGACATCACACCCTTCTACATAAACCCAAGAACATGGACACGCCGACCTCTCCGGTAGAAGTACAACACCCAACGTTGTCCAGCCAAGCAGATGTAGAAGAGAAGAAAGTTCATACGATGGTAGCGTCTCACTATAACGCTGGGCAGAAGACAGCTCTATTAGCTACTGCAGTAGTAATTTTGAAAAGCAACCATGGCTACACTACTGTTCTTAAAGCGCTAATAGACTCAGGATCTCAAGCATGTTTCATAAGCGAAAAGGCAACTCGAATCCTTAATCTAAAAAAATCGTCAGTTAATCTGATCGTCTCCGGCATGGAATCTATGAAAGTGAAAGTCAAGCATGAAGTCAAAGTTCAAGTTTTATCACGATGGGAAAGCAACTTCAACTTACCAATTAGAGCCTACGTGATGTCCAAGCATTTGACTTCAAACGTACCCTCAAGCACCATGATGGAGACTCATTGGCCACACCTAGCAGGCATCCAACTTGCAGATCAAAATTATTATGCATCGGAACCTATCGATCTGTTATTGGGTGTAGATGAATACGCAGCAATATTGAAACAAGGCCTCATTAAAGGTCCACCAGGTACACCATGTGCCCAAAATACTTACCTGGGATGGATCCTGATGGGTGGAATAATACTGAAACACAATGCGCGTGAGAAATCATTGACGGCCATGAAGCAAGAAGTAGTTATAGAAGATTTACTGAAAACTATATGGGAAGTTGATATAGAATCTAAACGGAACCTAACACAAATGGAACAATTATGCGAAGACATATTCAAGAAGACACACAAGCGAGACAAGGAGGGAAGATATATAGTGAAATTGCCCTTTAATACTACGCAACCCAAATCAACAGAAGGCAATTCACTAGAAATAGCAAAAAGAAGATTATTACAATTAGAAAGAAGATTTAATAAAAATGCAGAACTTAAACAAGAATATACAAAGGTTATAAACAATTACAAGGAACTAAAGCATATTGAAGAAGTACCGAAAGAAGAATTACAAAACAAATCAGTATACTTGCCACATCATGCAGTGGTACGTAGTGATAAGGAAACAACGAAGTGTCGTGTCGTGTTCGATGCGTCGTGTAAGAACTCCAACGGTGTTTCACTCAACGACGAACTCCTATCAGGTCCAGTCCTACAAGAAGACTTAAGAAATATAATCACTAGATGGCGAACACACGCCATTTGTTTCGTAGCCGACATTGAGAAAATGTATCGGATGATCTGGACAGATAAGAAAGACACAGATTTTCTGAGAGTTCTTTGGAGAAGTGATCCATTGGAAGATATAAAGCATTATAGACTCTTGACTGTGACATTTGGGACCGCTTCTGCACCATATCTTGCTGTGAAAACACTCATGCAATTAGCTGATGACGAAGGTGACAAGTATCCGGAAGCCGCTAGTATACTGCGCGAGGATTTCTACGTCGATGACGTAATGTCAGGAGGGGATACCCTAACAGAAGCTATACAACTCAGTCAAGATCTAACAAATCTACTTCAATTGGGTGGCTTTGAACTGAAAAAATGGTCATCTAACAACGGTGCTTTTATGGAAACAATCAACCCGAAAGATAGATCATCCAATGCACATCTGGAACTGAACGTTAACGGAACAGTAAAAGCACTAGGTATCCAATGGAATTTAGGAACTGATAAATTTGAATATAATTTGAACTTACCTCCTATTCACGACGTCATCACAAAACGAAGTATTCTCTCCGACATTCAAAAGTTGTTTGATCCGCTTGGATGGATTGCGCCTTGCCTAGTAATGGCCAAAATTTTAATTCAGCAGCTCTGGCTCGAGAAGATTGACTGGGATCAAGCTTTGAATAAAAACCTAGCAGAAAAATGGGCTACAATACGATGTGATCTCCAAAATGTAAATGAAATTTATATAAACAGATGGATGGGCACGTCAAAGTCTACTAAAGATTCTATAGAAATCCACGGATTTAGCGACGCTTCCATAAAGGCATATGGTGCTGTGGTGTACTGCAGAGTGAGAAACCCAGATGGCACGTTCAAAACTACTATCATTGCTGCAAGAACCCGGGTTGCTCCCCTGAAAACGATATCTTTACCCCGGCTAGAATTGTGTGCAGCCTTGCTTCTGTCTAGACTTCTCAAACAAACAGCGCTAACAATAAGGATACCTACATCTCAAATCTATGGTTGGACAGACTCTTCGATTGTCATCTCATGGCTGTTTGGAGATCCTAATAAATGGAAGACCTTTGTTGCTAATCGTGTTGTTGAGATCACAACCAATCTAAATTGCAGCCAGTGGTATCACGTAAAGACACAAGATAATCCAGCTGATATTGCATCAAGGGGAATGTTAGTAGAAAATTTAAAGAAGTGTGATTTATGGTGGAACGGCCCACAATGGCTACAAAACAAGATACAGTTCACTAGACCAAACATAATATCAGTCGATTTAGAAAAGAAAAAGAATATAGTACAATCTCTGAAATTAACAAGTGATAATGAAGAAAATGGAAAGAAATTAATAACACAGTTTGATGAGTTTAATACTTTAATAGAGCTTCTTAGAACAATAACTTACTGCCGACGATTCCTGAAACAAAAAACATTAAAAGAAAATATAGATAATACAATAACAACTGAAGAACTACAACTTTCTTTGAAAATATGTATAAAAAGAGCACAAGAGGAAGAATTTGAACAAGAAATAGAATATTTGAAAAGAAAGAAAGCTGTGAAAAAATCTAGTAACCTAAGGTCGTTAGATCCTTACCTTGACGAAGATGGAGTTATCAGGGTGGGCGGCCGGCTTAGAAACGCAGATATGAGTGATGAAAATAAGCACCCAATCATTCTAGGTCGAAGCAGCAAACTTACGCTTTTGATCGTAGCAGAAGCCCATTCGAAGACACTACATGGTGGAACTCAATTAATGCTTACTTACCTGAGGTCCAAGTACTGGATACTGCGAGCAAAGGCATTAGTGAAGCAGTACATTCATGGTTGCTTACTATGTGCAAAATTAAATGCTAGAGTGAGGGCACAAGTTATGGGTGACTTACCTAGTGTTCGCGTGAAGCCCGCGCGACCATTTCTGAATTCAGCCGTAGATTTCGCCGGTCCATTCCAAATATTGATGAGTAAAGGCCGTGGGAATAAGACCAGCAAGGCTTACGTAGCTGTATTTATTTGTATGTCGACAAAGGCAATTCATTTGGAATTGGTTGGCGATCTAAGTTCCGCATCATTCATTGGAGCTTTTAAAAGATTTTGCGCTCGCAGAGGAAAGTGCGCCAATATATGGAGTGATCAAGGACGTAATTTTATTGGTGCTAACAAGGAACTTGTCGAAGCATGGAAGGAAGCTCGCTTGCAGTTTGATGGAGACATTGCTGAACTTCTAGCTAACGATGGAACGCAATGGCATTTCATACCTGCATATTCACCAAACTTCGGAGGACTATGGGAGGCCGGAGTCAAATCCATGAAGTACCATCTTAAGAGAATCCTAAATACCAACATAACGTTCGAGGAAATGACGACGGTGCTCTGTGAAATTGAGGCATGCCTGAACTCACGTCCGCTGTGTCCGATAGACGACGTGAGCATGGAGCCGCTGACACCTGGGCATTTTTTAATAACCGAAGCTCCTGTCGTCGTGCCAAATGTAAATATGAAGGACGCCAAAATAAGCAACTTGATACGGTGGCAATATACTCAAAAACTATTGAATGACTTCTGGGCTCGATGGCAGGGGGAGTACTTGTCACGTCTTCAACAGAGACCAAAATGGCTGAAACGTGTAGAAGAGTTTAAGACAGGAGACATAGTACTCATCAAGCAAGACAATCTCCCACCTGGAAAATGGCTCCTGGGACGCATTACAGACAAACATCCCGGACCCGATGGTTTAACAAGAGTGTATAGTGTAAAAAGTGGAGACAATGTAACTAAGCGATGTGTCACAAAATTGTGTGCTTTGCCAATTGATACAGTAACAGATTAATATCTTATTGTTGTTTATTGTAAAACATTTGATTACCTTAATGATACAAATTGATTTTTTTAAATTTGTTAGGAATTTGCATGAACGTTGTTTAATTTAGTTTGAAAGGACTAGTCGTCCTTTGGTGGGCGGCTATGTTAGATCCAATACCTGTTATAAACAGATGTATGATAGTTTTTATTTTAGTTGCCAATAAACCTCAGTAAAGTAAGACGTATATTTGTTATTCATTGACACAGTATCGAAATTGCATAGTGAACCTTATCTACATCAACACATTCTAAAACACTGATTTCATCGTTTAGTAGTTCATCCAAAATGGCTTTCATTTTTAGGGTTCCGTTGCCAAATGGCAAAAAAAACCGGCCAAGTGCGAGTCGGACTCGCCCATGAAGGGTTCCGTAGCAGCAAGTAAAATTTTATGTTTGAGTTGACTGAATGAAAGGTAAATTACCGTTTACGATTTATGACGTATTAAAAAAAAACTACTCACTAGATCTCGTTCAAACCAATTTTCGGTGGAAGTTTACATGGTAATGTACATCATATATAAGGTGTCACAAAATTAGGTCTCTGAATTTGGTGAGATGACTTGGTATCGACAAAATATGTATTTGAAACAAAAAAAAAATATATCGGATAAAATATTGAAAAAATAATTAAAAATAAATGAAAAAATGAAAAAAAAAAACACCACCAGCGACCAGTGTCACGTGACGCGACGAGCACACGTGACGCTGGTCCCGATTTAGTATCGCGGATTGGTATTGCGGATAATACCTAAATCGCGACCAATGTCACGTGTGCTCGTCGCTGGTGGTGTTTTTTTTTTCATTTCTACCCACTTTTTATCACTTTTCTCGACGTTTCACATGATTCTAAGACTAATTAAGCAAAAAAAAATTTTGTGTCGGTCTGTGTGTTGGTCTGGATGTCTGGATGTCTGTTTACGCAATAACTCAAGAACCACTTATCTGATTTAAAAAATTCTTTCACCAATCATCTTGTTTGGTTAATGGGAAGAACTGATTAGATTTTGGGGTTTGTACGTTCAAGGTTTCGGGTACCTACCATACAAATTGTCCCTAAAAAACTTTTACAAGTGAGTTTCTTTCGAGTTCAGTTCAGTTCAGTTCTTGGTTTATGGCTCCGCTTGCTTATTGGCTTGCGATTTTGCCAGTGTCGACGTCTAGGAGTGTCATAAACTTCAAGATAAAATAAAATAAAATAAATTCTTTCGAGTTATCAGAGTAACGCGTATTTGACTTTGACATTTGAGTGACAATGACAATACGTATATTGTATATTTACATAAAACAACCAGACTCTGAAAGAAACGGAAATATAAAATCATTTTATTGTGTTTTTGACGTCGAAGACGTTTAATTTGATTTCATTTTCTTCATATTTATTGCTCAATATATAAAGACGCGTCGAATAATATACATAAAGCCTAAGGTTTGTAATTTTAAATAAAAATACTGCAACAAAAATATCTAAGTTTGGCCCGAAGTTTGACAATCCCTATGTGATTTCCGCCCCACTAGATTTTAAAATTAAAATAAAAAACGTATAGAAAATTAGTTAAGTTTAATTAGTTTTTTCATTCTAGCTTACATTATATTGTGTTTATATAAGTTATGTAATGGAAGAGCGGAGGCTCCTAACACAGGATGCCTGATGCCTAAAAGGAGCTTCCAAATAATACCTTTGTAAACTATACTTTTGACACAATAAATTTATTTATTATTATTATTCCCTTGTATTCTTTCCTTCTGCATTCGTAAAGGCCACTTTTAGCGACTCGAAAGCAGGCACTGCTGCTACGAAATTCATACCTTGATCCATCAAACCTTTAAAACTTTCATCATATATTTTCTGAATAGGAGTACATTCTGTTCTCGCTCTTTTTCTGCATTTGTCGATAGCTTCCTGCACCTTGTTATCTGTTGCACTCACTAAGCAAGTATGTTTGCCCTCTCGTAGAATACTTACTGGTTTTTCATCTTATGTTACTGATCCACTGCATACATTACGGTGAACATACCTCCAAATTGTCGTACCAGTTTTATTTTTGCATTCAAAATAAAATCGATAACCATTTTTATAGTAATACTGGTTTTCCTTTTTCACTGTTTATGAAAATAAGTTCAGATATACAATTATTTGTCTTCCTTTGCAGTACTTTCTTCAATAGAGTCCATGATAAATAAAACATATACTTAATATTAATATACTCAATATTATGTCTTTCAAGTGGCCACTTGAATAATTTGTTGTTTGCTTTCATTGCTTGAACATATCTCTTTGTTAGGTACCAGTTTCTAAGTTTAAAGTACAACTTACAAATTTAGATAAGCTGATAAAATTAAATTAGTGCAATAACTTTTTTTTTTTTGTTCTATGGCGATCCCAATAATTCCGCCAACAACTCAGTTTTTATACGTGCAATAACTTCGTTGAAAACATCGGCAATGTTTTACACAATATCAGTGACACTGATCTTTTTTCAAAATTTATTTTTATTTGAAGAGGTCGTCATTAAAAAGCATGTAAATACTTAAAAAGCTTAGTATAAGTTGTCATATCAAAGTAGAAAGTAGATATAGGAAAACTGCACAGTTTATGGCTACGGTTTAGCTACCGGGGTGTGTGTTGGGTAACCTCCTCGAGTGTCATTCCGATTCCGATCCCGCTGGAGTCCGGGGGGAACGGAATCGGAGTGGCCGGTACACCCTGGGCGGCGGTCAATGGCTTCCCCTTCATGGGGTTGGCATTGATCGTCGGCCAATACCCAACGTGGCGGGAACACATCGCTCTCCGTACTCCTCTGCTTTCAGAGGAGACAGGATGAGCGATGCTGTTAGTGGTGGAGGCCACCGTAGGGTCCTGGGGGATCCAGGGGCGGGTTGGCCCACTGCTGACGCAGGGGCCGATGGGCACTTGTGCCGCCGCCGGTGAGAGAGGACTAGCCATCCTCTCGCGTTCCGTAATCGGCAGGTGATCAGCAACGACCTGACTGGTGGCTCCAGAAGGGTACGCTGTGAACTTGCTGACCGGAGGGCTTGCCTTTATTGGCCGGCCCACGACAAGGAAAAGTCTATAAGACCCGACAGCGAAGTCGTCAAACCTATGGATACCAGCCGACCTCCATAGTATATAGGCTTATCCAGGTGCAGGGGGCTCCGCCTGGATGGACCATCTTTCCCCCATACTCGTGGGATATGTAATGAATACTATCAATTTAAACCAAAACAAACCGGACGATACAAACGAAAACCTTGGCGCGGACAATGGTATCCGAGATGAAGGAGTGCAGGTAGTTGGGGGTGAAGAGGAGGTGAGGCGGCGGCCTCACCCGCGGTCTGTTAAGGCCGTCTTCACTAGACCCGCTACTCCGCTACCGATAGGTGGGGAGACGGACGCGGAAATTGCGTCAGCGGCGTCAACGGCGGGTACTGACAATGAGTCAGTATCCGGCCGCATGGAGACGGAGGAGGGTCTCCGTCGGAAGCGGCCACGCTCAGGTGGACCGTCCCTTGACCGGAGCAGAAGCTCCGGGCAACGGACGATCTCCTCGAGCGAGGACGATCGGCCGGCCAAAATATTGGCCACCGCGGCGGCCAGAACGACGAAGCCGCCGATTCACGTCCCTCCACTACCCAGTGGCAGGGACCAAGGCGTCCCCGCGGCGAGGGAACTCCTCGCAGCACTTGCCCGCATAACGGACACCATAAAAGGGTCCAAAAATGTGTCGGGCAAGAAGAAGACGGTGGCGGAAAACGTCGCCGTCGCCAGGACAGCGCTGGAGGAGCTCCTTGGTAGGAGCGTCTCCGAGGAGGAGGTTAAGCTCAGGGCCCGGGTCACAAGCCTGGAAACTGAGCTGGCCAACTCCTTGGAGCAACAGCGGGTCCTCCGGGAGGAGGTCAGGCAACTGACCCAGATGGTCAGGGGACCCCCGGAGGCCCAGAAGGCCCCAAGAGCCCAGGAGGTGGCGGACCACCCGAGGGCTCTTGCGCCGCCAGAGGGGGCGCCTACGTCGACGCCAAAACCGGCGCCAAAGCCGGCCACAAAGTCGGCAACTAAGCCGGCGCTGAAAACAGCGCCTAGGCCGGCGCCCATTCCGCCGCCTGAGCCTGCGCCTAGTGTGGTGCAGCTCCTGGCGGCCATCGAGAGGCGGCTTGGCGTGTTAGAGGACCGGGCTTACCGTCCCCCACTGACACGGACTGCGTCTTTCGCGGCTGCTGTCAGTGGTAAGCCCGGCCCCGCCGCCCCAGTGGCCCCAACGCCACAAGGGAAGGGGAAGAAACGCGGCACCCCCGCCCCCGCCATAACCGCCGCTCCCGCTGCACCCGAGCGTTCCTCCAGAGGGGAGGAATGGGTGGTAGCGGGAGCCGCCAAAAAGGCGAAAAAAGCCGCCAAAAAGGCGGCTAAGAAGGCGGCAAAAGCCGCTGCGGCGAAGGCGCCGAAGAGGCTCCGCGCCCCACGCTCCACTGCCGTCGTCCTGACGGTGACGACGGAGGGTGTGGAGAAGGGCGTGGGGTACGCCCAGGTCCTGAGGCAGGTTAAAGCCTCAGTGGACCTCAAGGCCCTCGAGATTGAGGGGGGGCTCCGGTGCAAAACAACTCGCACCGGAGCTCGCCTTCTCGAGGTCTCCGGTGCCACCAGCGGCCCCAAAGCCGACGCCCTAGCGGCCAAGCTGAGGGAGTCGCTGGATACCGAAGCCGTCCGCGTCACCAGACCCAACAAATGCGCAGGTTTGCGCATTTCGGGTCTGGATGACGCGGCCACGACGGAGGAAGTCATCTCCGCCGTCGTGGAGGCGGGCGGCTGCCCCCGTGATCAGGTGAGAGCTGGAGAAATCCGCTTCAGCTCCACCGGTCACGGCACAGCAGTCGTCAACTGCCCCGTCGCAGCGGCGCAGAAAATTGCGGACGAACGGAGCCTCCTCGTTGGGGGCTTCCTAAAGGCGCGGGTGCAACTCCTGCAGCCCCGCGAGACCAGGTGCTTCAGGTGCCTGGCCGTGGGGCATGTAGGAGTGCAATGCACAGCGGGAGACACCGTGGGGGATCGGTGCTTCCGCTGCAGTCAGCCCGGGCACAAGGCCAGTGCTTGTGATGCTCCGCCGCGCTGCTACAAATGCGTAGCGGAGGGCAAAGCGGCGGAGCACCGGGCGGACAGCAGAACCTGCGCCGCCTCGAGGCCAAAGCCCCGTTCGTCCGCAACGGGTAGCGGGGGTGCCGCTCAAGAGCGGCCACATTCGCGGCGGGATGCGGAGATGGACGTCCATTAATGGACACACCAATCCGTATCCTGCAGGCGAACATAAACCACTGCACCGGTGCTCAGGATCTTCTGTACCAGAGCATCGTGGAGTGGTCTATTAATGTGGTCGTGGTCGCTGAGCCGTACTGGGTCCACCCCGGAAGCCCGGTGGACCTGGACGGCGTAGCGACCGTCTTCGGGGGGTCCGCCGCGGACACCTCGCGCCTTGCATTCATTGCAAGGTGCAGAGGCTGTGTCGCGGCGGACTATGAGGGCTTGGCTGTCGTGGCCGTCTACTTCTCGCCAAGCCTTGACCAGTACGAGCTTGAGCTAAGGCTCGCTGAACTGGACATTGTTCTCGCTGCGTGCCGTCCTCGTCCTGTCTTGGTCCTGGGAGACTTCAACTCCTGGTCTCAGGCCTGGGGCTCCCGGGAAACCAATGACAAGGGGCGAGTACTGGAGGACTGGGCCAACACCCGTGGTCTAGAGGTCCTCATCCGGGGGAATGTCGCCACCTGGGAGCGGCGGGGGCTCAGTTCGGTCGTGGATGTCGCGTTCGCGACCCCTGCTCTCGCCCGCCGCGTCCAGGGTTGGCGCGTGGTGGAGGAGGAGGAGACGGATTCCGACCATAAGTACATTCGGTTCAACGTCTCCCCTCCAACTAACCTGCCGCCGACAATCGCGAATCCCCCGGATCCACGTTGGGCGCTCAGACGCCTGGATCGGGAGGCTCTCCTGGAGGCATCCATAGTGCAGGCCTGGATTCCGTCACTGGCCAGGCCTGCCGATGTCGACGCAGAGGCGGAATGGTTCAGGAGAGCCATGTCGCATATCTGCGATGCGGCGATGCCTAGGGTTAAGCCCGGCCCGGCCAAGAAACAGGTGTACTGGTGGTCAGCGGAGATCGCACAGCTGCGAGCAGCGTGCGTGACCGCTCGCCGCCAGTACACCAGGTTTCGCCGGAGGCGTCGCCGACCAGATGATGCGGCAGCCCGAGAGGCGGAGCTGTATGAGGCGTACAAGGGGGCCAAGAGGACCCTCCAGGAAGCCATAAAGCAGGCCAAACGGCGGGCCCGCGAAGAGCTGCTGGAGTCTCTGGAGCAGAACCCATGGGGGCGTCCTTACCTTGCGGTCAGGGGCAAAATCCGCCCAAGGGCGCCCCTACTGACCCAGAGCCTCCAGCCGGAGCGGCTGGAGGGGATACTGGGCTCCTTGTTCCCAGCGAGAGCGGAGGAGCATGTCCCTCCGCGTATGGCTCCGCCTCAGGCACCTGACGCCCATAATAGCGAGAGCGATGTGCCCGAAGTCAGGGAGAGTGAACTGGGGGTAGCAGTGCTCCGGCTTAAAGCCCGGAAATGCACTGCCCCCGGACCCGACGGCATTCCAGGCCGAGCATGGGTCCTGGCCCTGGAGGAACTAGGGCCTCGACTGGTGGCGCTCTTTAGCGCATGCCTCGAAAGGGGCCAGTTTCCAAAGGCTTGGAAGACGGGGAAACTGGTCCTTATCCGGAAGGCGGGGCGGCCGGCGGACCAGCCATCCGGTTACCGGCCGATCGTGTTGCTCGACGAGGTGTGCAAGCTCTTTGAGCGGATTATTGCAGAGCGCCTCGTCGAGCATCTCACGAACGTGGGGCCAGATCTGGCGGACAACCAGTTCGGTTTCCGCCGGGGGCGCTCCACCGTGGAAGCGATCATGCGCGTTAGGCGCCTGGCGGAGGAAGTAGTCTCGCGGGGTGGGGTGGTGGTGGCGGTGTCTCTCGACATCGCCAACGCCTTCAACACCCTACCCTGGAGCTGCGTTAGGGAGGCGCTCGCGTATCACGGAGTGCCTCCTTACCTCCGCCGCATTGTCGAGGCATACCTATCCGAGAGGGCCATAGTTTACCCGAGCTGGCTAGGGCCAGGGCGGCGAGAAGTGTCGTGCGGTGTTCCGCAGGGGTCGGTCCTAGGGCCACTCCTGTGGAACATCGGATACGACTGGGTGCTTCGCGGTACGTTGCTCGAGGGTGTCAGCATAGTGTGCTATGCTGACGACACCCTCGTTATGGCGCGGGGAGCAACGTACCGAAGCGCGGCACTGAAGGCCACGGCAGGGGTTGCTCAAGTCGTGGGTCGAATACGGCGGCTGGGACTCGAGGTGGCTCTCCACAAATCCGAGGCTATGTGTTTTCACGGGCCTCGGAGGGGGCCACCTGCGGGAACCAGCATAACCGTAGGGGGCGTAAGCATCGGCATCGAGCCCACGATGAAGTACCTTGGGCTCGTACTCGATAGCCGATGGGACTTCGGACCTCATCTCCGAAGTCTGGTCCCGAAACTGAGGGGGGCTGCGGCCGCGCTATCACGGCTGATGCCCAACATTAAGGGACCCAACGCCCCCACTAGGAGACTGTACCTGGGGATCGTGCGAAGTATGGCCCTATACGGGGCCCCCGTATGGGCGGAGACTCTGGCGGCCCGCAACGTGGCTGTTCTTAACAGCCCGTTAAAGGCGATGGCCGTCAGAGTCATCAGGGGGTATCGCACGATCTCCGTCGAGGCGGCATGTCTCCTAGCTGGGACCCCTCCATGGGACCTGGAAGCGAGAGCCCTTGCGCTGCTGTACCAGTGGCGCAAGGAGGCGCTGGAGCGGGGCCATAGGCCGGAACCCCGAGAAATCAGGGCTCAGCGGTCCCTGCTCCGCCAGGAACTCATGGAGACATGGAGGGTGCGACTTGAGCACCCAAGGTGGGGGGAATCCACCATTGCGGCGGTGAGACCGATCATGAAGGAGTGGTTGGAGAGGGACCATGGGGACCTCTCCTACCGGATGTGCCAGATGGTTACCGGACACGGGTGTTTCGGTAAGTATCTGTGGCGCATCCACCGGGAGACAACGCCGCAGTGCCAGCACTGCGAGGATCCTGGCGAAGACACGGCGCTCCACACGTTGGTGGAGTGCCCTGCGTGGGCGAGTCAACGCCGGGATCTCGTTGCGGTCCTGGGCGTGGACGTTCTCTCGTTGGAGACCATGGTGAGGGCCGTGGTCTCCGACGGGAGCAAGTGGCACGCCGCCGCCTCTTTCTGCGAGCAGGTAATGCGCGCGAAAGAGACGGCGGAGAGGGAGCGGGAAAGAACCCTGCCCCCCGAGTTTCGCAGTCTGCGGCGAGGACGCCGCAGACTCATCTACGCCCAGGACTACCGACCTCCATGATCGGGGCCTGAGGACGGCAGTTGGCCGACTCGCCGTCCTTACAGAAGCAGGCCGTGGCGGAGGCGTGTCGAGTGTGCCCTACACACGCCTGCCAACTCACCGAAGCGGGATAAAACCCGACCCCACCAGGCGAGGCCGCGAAGGCGGCCAAAGTCCGCCGGCAACCCTGGGGTTATCCTTTCGAGGGCTTACCCGGGGTGCCCGGCAACGGACACTTGGGGAGGACACCGTGCGGTTTTAGTCGAGACACGACATAACCACCCCCGCTGGCCAGCGGGGGGGTATCCGAAGGGATTTCCGCACGTAAAAAAAAAAAAAAAAAAAACGGTTTAGCTACCTGGGAAAACATTTCAAATTGTACGAATGTGGAATTGTACGAATGTGGAATTGTACGAATGTGGAATTGTACGAATGTGGAATTGTACGAATGTGGAATTATACAAATATGGAAATTGTACAAATTGTGATCGGCCCCAAAAACCGCCCCCGCTGGCCGGCGGGGGGGTATCCGAAGGGATTTCCGCACGATAAAAAAAAAAAAAAAGGTATGCTAAATTTCATGAAAATGTTTAGAGCCGTAGACGACACATCAGACATAACTCAAGTTTTTTTGTTTTGAATATCTTCAATGTACAGACACAACTATTTTTCAATTTTATAATAGTACTAGCTGTGCCTCGCGGTTTTGCCCGTCGCATACTTCGCCCCCGTGGCACCCATTTATCTCTTACATGGCTGTAATTTGTTAGTTCTACATTAATGTATGGAAATTTGCCCGATTTGTTGACATTTATGATTACTGCTCCACTCTCTTGAGTAGTACCGTGATGATATATAGCCTCCCGAGATAAACGGACTATCCAACACAAACATATTTTTTTAATTCAAACTAGTAGTTCCTGAGATTAGCACGTAACAAACAATCAAATAGACTCAACTTAATAATATTAATAAATAATAAGTATAGAAGATAAAGGAATAAATGTATATTTATATATAAATGTAAAGCTTGCGGTACACTGTAGGTAAGTTAGTATCGTAAAACGGGGAGCCAAGAGATATAAGCCAAGTGGTGTATTGAAATAAAACCGATCATTAGAAATTTTGAAGTAAATTCCATTATGAAGTTTCAAGTAGAGTCATCATTGGTATTAGCCTAATGTAGGGTTCACACTAACGGGAAATCACGTTAATTATCGCGATAATTAACGGTATTCACATTACCGTTTGACGTTAAAAAAAAGGCGTTGGAGGGGTCATATACACTATCACACTACGTTCGTCATTGTGCTCCTTGAGTGCGACAGGGCCACACGTTTGTCTTCATTAAAAACAAACACATCGCGGAGGTTCAATTTAGAAAAACCGAGTGGACCTAAAGTGTTTTAAGCGTTCTGCAGGCGTGCATCAGGACATACACTCGACCATCCTGACCTCGTGCAAGGAGGTTTTGATCTATTTTCCTTCGATTAAATGTATTATAAATGCGAGTAGGCAGAATTTATTTTACCACCCACAATGGATATTATAAAAGGGACGGGGCCAACATGGCACCCGATGAGGCATTCGATTCATTGATTTGATATTCATTAGAGAAGGTTATAAGGAAGGTAAGGAAGTATAAGTAAGTAAGGGCTTAAGTACTTAATTGTGTAATATAAAAGTATAATTTGTAATACTGTGCTTATAATATTGATGATTACTTCAGTAGTATGGTTTTTGTATTTATATGAAGCAGAAGCAGTGTAATTATATCATTATCAACTGTGAGGGTTGAAGACATAGTAAACTCGTTACATCAATAGAATAAAAGAAATTATATTTTCTTTGACTTTTCACTACGAAACATCTTTGTTGACAAATCATAGGTAATCTAGATTTCTAGACCTATAAAACCAAGGAAGCTGCTGCGATTGCTTTCTCACATTAACTACCGATATCCATGAAAGCGATGTAAGTAAACATGTAATTGGCTTAGATTGATTTCATTTTTTAGAATTAATATTATAAAGAATAATTTATGTTTGAGTAAATGATTCATAATTTAGGTCACCCATCCCATTAAAGTGAAATTTGAACTTAAACAATTTTAATCGGAGGCTGTTCAACATTTTGTTAATGTCTACCTAAGTACATAACATTCAAGTAACTAATAATCAAGGGCAGATGACAGGACAGTGCAAACGACGCAGTATGTACATCTGGTCTAGTCCAAGTCTTTACACTTTTGAATTCTGTTGCAAATATTAAATTTTATTGGTAAAATAAGTTTCATGGACGTTGGCAGCTTCCTATAGGCCTATAGCATGTTTGATTCTTCAATCGGTCCATTGTGCTTCACTTTATCATTTAGTTCATCTTAGTCATTGTTCTCTTATGAAATGGAGTAGGTACCTACAGCTACTTTTCCTTTAGTTAAAAGGCTTATGACTAGAGTGCAGAGGTCAATAGACAACACAGAATACGCACTGTGCTTTGATGTAGAGGGCGCATTTGACAGAGCTCGAAGGAATATACAAAGATATATCAAAATGGGTGAAAGCTATACTATCTATGGCTATACTAAGACATCGAACGTACTGTTTATTTATCCGAACCTCTCTCTTCTATAGATATTTCATGTCCTGACACCGGTTTCAGTAGGAAGTCAAACCGTAACTGTAGATTTGAGTCGTCTGCTTCGATCTTGTAACTTCGCAAGAAATGAACTAAAGTTGTCTTCATAGATATCATGGCGTACGTTTTACCTGGAAGAGTATTTTAATATTAATATCAAAATAATGTGTGTCTGAGAATACGAATCCGGAAGAAAAAATAATCTATATGGCGATTACAATTGCTGGCTTGTGTTCATGGCTAGATGGTGGTCAAGGTTTAGACATTTTAAAAGGCGAAGAATTTTGGGATTGATGTACCTGCAAGACAGTACACCTGTTGATTGATGGACGAGGCTCTTGCGCAGACTATCTTCTCGGAGTTGTAAGAGTCAAGATTAACCAAGCCATAAGAAAAGGAAGAGCAGGAGAACAGACCCCGGGCTGCAAAGTACAAGCTTTGGATGTAACCGGGATTGGCATTCAAATGATGATGATGAGTTCTTTGTGAAGATTTGGTTTGAATATTAAAACGCCATCTTCTTTTCATGGCTAAACTTACCTAAGCAAGATCTTTTGCCCAAACTGAATCCACCGAATGCGGTTGGATTGGGAGGCATATCTGGATTAAGCCATCTCTCCGGTTTGAACTGATTTGCGTCTTTCCCCCATACAGGATCACGGTTAACGCCGTACAAGAGTATTACACATTGGCTACCTGCTCGCATGGTGTAATTTTCTAGAAATATTTTTTGGTTAGTACCTATCTGATTTGGATCATTATTTTTAATCATTTTGAAGCGTCGGTAGCTTAGTGGTTAAGGAGTTGGCCTAATGATCGAGAGGTACCGGTTTCAAATCCTGACCATTACACTACCGACGTGATCCCACTTATAACACACGCACTTAGCTGGAGGGGCTAGGGAAAATACTAGTAATTTCGGTCACTAATATTCTTTTCTGCTACAGCTTAGTCATATTATAATAATATGACTGAGCTATAGCAATTATTCTCATAGGTACATCTTGCATCGTAAAAAAACTTACTTAGTCTGACATCGTTGTCGACGGATCTCAATGTAACTGGGCCCGTTGTGAAGATGCGTAGGCTTTCTTTTATAACAGCTTCTATGTATACCAGTTTTTGCAAATCGTCTTTTTCAACATCTCTGTCAGATTCGAATACTTCATTTATCCTTTATAAAAAGAAAGATACATTAATTAAAATGAACCATTGAATACGAGAGAGATTGAAGACAAAAAAAATTGAATAGAGACGACTGACGGCCTTTGGAGCAGACGAGTCCTGGATTGAGGACCGCGAATTGGCAAACGGACTAGCCATCTAGCTGGGAGGCTTCCTACCTTCATGCGTTCTGTTGATCTTGAGCGACGACCTGATAAGGGTGGCTGAAAAGGACAGGATGCGGAGGACAGAATGCTATTGCGCACATTGGGAGAGGGCTATGTACAGCTCAGTGGACTGCAAAAGGCTTATTAATTGGTTGATTGAAAAATACTTCTAGTTACGTGGGTTCCCAAGTTAGGCGTGTTGCCTAACTTAGGTAATTTGATAGTTTACAATTTTCAATTAAGGATCTATCAATTTATTCAAATTCACAAGGATCATTATTTGGAGAGAAGTTGGCATAAGTAGTAAATGGTTCATTTCAATATAACTTTCAATCATCATCACACCTCGGAGCCCAGGGCCCGCTTTCCTGCCTAACTTATAATCCTTCAACCTTCAACCTAACTTATAATAAATAGTATTTTAGAAAACTTACTCTTCATAGACTTTTTCTTGTACGCTCGGATGTGTCCCCAGTAATATCATGATGTAACTTAATAAGCTGGATGTAGTATCAAAGCCGGTCACAATGGCTGTGTCTACCTCTTCTCTAATCTCTTTATCTGTCAAGGCATTGTCATCAGATAACTCCAGTAGAAGATCTAAGAATGGTTTGTACTTGATGCCTATAACAATTGTATCATTAATCATCGTCTACATTTTATTAATATAGGTATATTTTCTTTGAAACATTTATGAAATTTCGTACGGTGGGTACTCCAGAAAATCTAAGTTATTTCTATTTTTAAGAAATCTTAGTTATCAAAATACTATTTATATTGTTGCAAAGATCCATGACATATATTAGGCCAGGCCTGATGGTGAATTTTTGGCCCCCGGTAAACACTAATATTGCCACTAGTTGTGGCAGAAATTCGAGGAAAATTCAGCAAGGAAGGGTTCTGGAAGTCTCACACACTCTCACCAACCGCGCGAATACAAGCGTAGCATACTGCTATTGAACATTGATCTTTAAGTGAGTCAGATTTGTGAACGTATAACGTTAATAATACGGGGAGTTTTATTACAATTTTATCATTTAGTGATGTAAAAGTTAAGTAATCTGAACAAACCTGATGTCTCATCGCGATTGTTGTTCCTGGCTGCTTTCTTTTTTTGGATTACCTGTAAAGAGGGTAACATTTTAGTATAACATATAATTTTGTAAAGTTATTACAAGCTGTTATTTAACTTGCACTGTTGGTATGTTGAGTATGATGTTAGAACCACTACCTACTTATATATGTTCGTTTAGTAATAAACCATTTTCTAGGGTAAGCAACCTGATTTGATATCCAGGATTATGTCTAGAGTGCAAGCTTTGGATGCAACTGGGATTAAGGATGACGATGGAGATGGGGATGGGTGCGATGATTAATAGATCCATTCATACAGATTTTTTTACTGGTCAAAACGAGCTAATTACTATGTTAATTTGGTGTAGATCTTCGGATTTACCTGATTAGACATATCATTGACAATTTTCACAAATTTATCCTGTTTCTTCTTCAGGCCCCAGACTTTGAATATAAAATCACTTTGAAACCAAAAGTTTTGGAATCTAGATGTTACGATTTGTATGATTTCCTCAGTAGCATGCATATATTTTTTAATGAAGTCTTTGTCTTCAAAACCACTTATACCAAATGCAGTTACTGCAAAAGAAACATAGTTATTTGTTTCATTAACAAGGCAATCGAATGTCTTCAATTTAATAATGTATCTACAGTATTATAAACGTTTAAATTTGAAAACAAGTATAAGCAAATATAAAGCGACGATGACTTCAGCAGTTATTCTAACGAATACTTAGCTAAAATTTAGTGTACGTTGCAGCAGTGGCCTTTTCTCTTTAGGAGTTATCATACTTACAACAAAAAGTCTCTAAAGCAATATTTCTCAAATAAACGGTATGGTCGAAGCGTTTGCCCACTTCTTGTTTTAAGCTTTCCACGAATGATCTTGACTGCTTATTAAATATATCCAAGAATCCGTACATCACTGGCAGACTGAATGCAGGGGTGAGAAGTTTGCGGTGACGCTTCCATATTTCACCTGATCATGGAGATAAAAATAATAAGGGTACTTATTATTTTTTATCTTCAACATCATGCAACCGGCGAGCATGTATGAAAATATTTATGAAAGTAGAAGAAGCGAAAGGGGTATGACAGGATCGTCGATATAGCAAGTGAAAACATGTCTCTGCCTACCCCGTTGGCGTCACTGTATGTATGAATATAATTGAGAGGTCCCGGGTTCCAATTCAGGTCATTACACTACCGACGTGAACCCACTCCTAACACAAGTATTTAAGCTTAGCTGGAGGGGTTAATAGGAACACAAATCATTTCGGCTCTATAAAAACATAATGAAAAAAATAACAGAAATGACTAACCATTACTAATAAAGTTACAAAATAATTATGAATACAGTAACATAGTCCCTTCAATATTTTCGTGATTATTTTCTGAGGCAGACCTTAACCATTTCGCCTGAACAGGTATTAACTATTCAAACGATAGCTTCATTAATTTCAGCTTCAAAGAAGTATTTTAGCATCATCTTTCATCTTGAAATTTTGCATAAATGTTATCAGGAGTACAGAAATTCTGTTGAAATTCCGAAAGGTGTAATAGGCCTTACTAACATCCTTGGGACTGCTAATCGGTGGACTTACTAAACAATGGAACACTCTCTGGCGCAGGCTTTCCACTCAGGGTTGTGAGGTCAGATGACAGTAGCTCCCGGAAAATGATGATGAGTAAGAAATAAGTTTTAAACATTAGGAAATGTTCTTATGTGAGTGAGAAATATTCACCTGAAGCTGTGATCAATCCGTCACCTAGCCAAGGCTTTGCATAATTGTATGTAAAGTGTTTATTCAAACATGCATTTGCTGCTGTGAGCGCATCGTCTGGGTCCGTGATAACTGCAAACAAAAACACTGTTTACATAAATAATATCCCACTCAAGACGATAGCACAAACCAAAAAATTGCAGTTTTTTTTTTGATTTAGCATCCGTCGTATTGATGTTGTTCGTATAAAATGTAGCTTACGGTCATGTAAATATAATTGATTGAAACCTCTCTCTGCTCAGTATTGTAAAATATGTAAATATACATACATAGAATGCTAAACTCATAACCATACTACTGTATAGCCTGAGAAGCATAGTCAGTTAAAAAAAATTTTACAGAGTTTTTTTGAGAATGTGTGAATGTCTCTTCAATGTGTATTTGATTTTAGTATTATGAATCAAAGTCCAGATTTACTTACAATAATAAATCTCATTTCCTAGTAGTAAACAAATGACGCCTCCTCGTTTCATTGCTTCTGCCGAAATTTTTTTGACAGTACGCCATAAGCCTAAAGACAAAAATAATAAAGATGTTAGATTTCTGTTAACAATGAGTATGCACTAATAGTTTCTAAACGCCTAATTTGTATGATTACCTACAATCTAAATGTTATGGATCTTATCAATTATTTTAGAGTTCATAATATTACTTTGTACAGTACTCGAAGTTTAAGTTGGCACATCGAGAAGAAGAGTGAGAGGCCAGATAAGATTGGTGTACTTTGGTTTTGTAGAGTGTTCTTTATACATTTTATCCCATTATGATAATAAATTGTTAACTTTCTCAGTAGCAATCCAACACTAATCCGGTTTTGGACGGCACTACGAGCATTACATGTAATACTGTTGAAACTAAATTGCACGTAATCTTAAATTACGCGTTACACCCATTTGGATCTAGCTATAGATGCAATTCGTCTTCGCAGAAATTGTGGCTACAACATTTGAAGGTCAAATTGTTCTAATGAGACTGAGTTAAGAATCGGTCAAGGATTAATGTTACGAGTCTAACACCTTTTATTTTTACCATAACTATTCTCGCCAATAAATTTTAAAATTGGAGCCAATAAATCTTTATAACTTCATCTATAAACCATGATGTAATTCCAGGTCTGTCATCATAAGGAGTACTCAGTAATGAACACAACGTCTGAATAAGCAATTTACAGAATTGCCTGTGACATCTCAGATAAACTGCAGGAGAAATGATTTATTATGAAATTAGGGCCATAAAAGTCAAAGTTAAGTCAAGGAAAAGAAAGAGGCCAATAAGGAACAAGTAGAAGAAAAATACGACCCTTCATTATCTATTAAAAAAAAAACCGGCCAGGGAAGAGTCGGACTCACCCATGAAGGGTTCTGTAGCAGCAAGTAACATAATATAAAAGTTCTTATAGTTCATTCAAGCCACGCCCCGCGCGAATTATAATTATTATTTACTTAGGCACCTATTATAGATTTATTATGGATAGAAAATAATTGTTCACGGTTTATGCATAAGGTTTATGTTTATGAAATTAAATGTTTTTTTTTCTAATTTTTATATTTGGGTTGATTGAATGAAAGGTAAATTGCGATTTACGATTTACGACGTATTAGTATTAGTACGAGTTTCAGTTCGAAGTACCAACCCATAGATTATTATATATATGTACCAACCCCCAAAACTTGTTGTTTTTTTTTTCAGTTTTAGTGTGAAAATTTTAATGTAGTTCACAGAAAGTTTCAACAGCATAGATCTTATAATTTTGAAAAAAGTGACTGTGACATACGGACGGACAGACAAACAGACATGACGAATCTATAAGCTTTCCGTTTTTTGCCATTTGGCTACGGAACCCTAATGAAAATGAATCGCCGAAATGAATGTACGCGCTTAACTTCCGAACGATTGTACCAAATTTGATAAAAAAAAATTTGTATTCGTTACTTTCAGGACAAGGTTTGTATGAAAGAATAATTTAGGAAAGTCCACGGGTAAGGTGTTATTATTGTAGCGGGGCGAAACCAGGGCACGCAACTAGTACATGTTATAATTGGTGATATTCGAATGGCTGTGGGCTTTAAATATCGCATTTAGTGTATCCCTGACTCTGAAACTAGGTAAACCTGTGCTATAAGAGCCGTTTCCTCTGACAAAACACATTAATATATTTAATCACGAAATAATCATAATTTAATCCAGATCCTTTCAGCCGCTCTGGCTTTCAAGATCGTACCCAAAGATATGATCTCGAAAGCCAGAGCGGCTGAAAGGATCTGGATTAAATTATGAGATACATTTTTAGTCGGGAGTAGTAGGTACACTAGCTACCTTTTATCACTTTTTCTTACGAATTTATACCTAATACCCTAATACCCTTTATATATATATAAAGGTGAATCAAGACTATAACAAAACATGTTATAACATAAATTATTTAACATGTTAGGTCGACATGTGAAAGCGACAGCAAGTTATATAATTTATGTGATATAGCAATGTTAAATAATGTGGACGAGTTGTAACTCTATTATGCTCTCTTTATGCTATGTAAGCATAATAGTTATATATATATAACGTGTTACTTAACCCAGCTTAACTATCATCTCATCTTAAGAGAGTAAAGAAATAATACGAGTATTATATAAAGCTTTATAAAAAATACTTACTTAATCCATCACCAATGAATATGTGTAAGTGCCCTACGATAGGCAACAAGCCAGAGTACAAAGGAGGTAGTTTATGTTGACCTGTGAAGTGCACTTTCCACTCCCAAAATGCATATACGCACATCAAAACACATAACAGTACGGCACCAATCATTGTCGTATCGCGTATGCACTGTAGCGTATTGATCCGAAATTGCTGAGAAATTCATATATATAAGGAGATCGCAACCTTCGTGATACCTAGCTTGTATTACCTCTCGGGTCCGTTCGCTTTGTTTTCATAACATTAGTTGCTCGCCTCTTCATCCATGTGAAATACTGATCCTGTTCCCGCAGCCCCCAAGAACGTATTCTCGGGATAAGAAGAAGATTATTAGCACAGTGGCTACATTTGTAGTAGTTAGTAGTAGAACAATAATAGACCATAGACCAAAAATAAATAATTGTTTATATATTTGTCTTCTTATTATATTTGTCAATAAATTTATCTCTGTGTCAAATTTCATCTGAATTCGTTCACCCATTCTGCCGTGATTAAGCAACACCCAACCAAACTTTCACATTCGTAGTAGTAATATTTAATAAGTAAGACATTAACAGAACTGTGTTGTGCAAAGGATCATCAAAATATTAGTTACGATTAGAAAAAAAAACCAATAAGGTGAAATAATTTTATGATATGAAAGTAAGATCCCAGGACTGCCAGAAATCACTTTTAATTTCTCAAGAATATACTAATATTTTAAAGGGGAAACATTTGATTGTTTGTTTGCATTAAATAGGCTCCGAAACAACTGGACTGATTTACGAAAATCTTTCACTATTAGAATTGCGTCGGCGAAACCACACGGCGACGTTAGTTGTTAATAAAATACCTATTCTACCTTTAGCACCTGATAACTGACATATGGACGCCAGAACAAGCTAGCTGCATACACTCCAGGTACAGCTGTACAACTCAGGCGCCGGAGGTCGCTTAACGACCTCCGTCCTCCATGAGCGCAGGCCTGGGGGTGGCGGGTGAGGCCACCTGTCACCCCAGCAGAAGCAGGCCGGGACGGTGGGGCGACTAGCGCCCCTCCCCCAAACCGGGGCAAGACGGGGACACCGTGGTTCCCAAACCCGAGGGGGCCATCTCGAAACCGGAGATGGCCCAGGGTCAGTCGGGGTGCGAGGGATATGCTCTATGGGCAACCTTACACCCCGGCGTCTGTAGACCCGAGACGGCGTGCGGTTTTAGTCGGTTCAAGCCCGACATAACCGCCCCCGCTGGCACGCGGGGGGGTATCCGAAGGGATTTCCGCACGAAAAAAAAAAAAAAAAAAAAAAAAAAAAGGTACAGCTGTACCAGTTTTATAAGTTACACTGATGTACCTGCGCAGAAGTCTCATATTCGAAAAACCTTAACCAATTACAACAATCCGTTTACGCGCGCAAAACATGACAATTTCGTCTCTTCGTCGCACCGTACACTTTAAGACATAAAAGTGAACAATTTTATTTATTATGTCTTTACTTAAAAGAGGCAGACATTTAAGAGGTCAAAGTAGGGAAATTGTGTATAACGTGCATCAATTTATGCAAAAGGAAGTCCAGCAATCAAAAAACAAAATGTTTAATAAGGAACATTTTCAAACAGTGATGGAACGTACAGCACGTGCTACAGGAGTCTCAAGAAAAACAGTTTCTACTATAATTAAGGAAAAAGAGTATTTTTCAAGGAGCCATCTACTAGTGCCGGACCTACTTTCAGAAGCCCAAAAAAAGGATGACCTATAGTAATTCATCGCGCAAAATTAGATGATTTCGACTATCAAGTTATACGCCGAAAAGAATACGATTTTCATACAGTCGAAAAATAAGTACCTACTGTGAAATCATTATTAAGTGTATTGAACCGAGACATAAATTTTACCTGTGGACGGGAGACATTAAGAAAAATATTAGGAGAGCTAGGATGTAAATTTAAAAAAAACTGAATCAAATAGACAAATTTTTGCAGAAAAGGATGAAGTACGATTACTAAGAATAAAATATTTAAGAAAAATTAAGGAATATAGGAATGAAGGGAGGAAGATAAAACACACACATTCACACGACTCCTACGAAAGAAATGACATGGACAGATATAATATATATATGGTATGTACAATTTCGGATATAATTTAGGAACCAATTTTAAATTATTATGGAAAGCTATACATTCTAATGAAATGTTCAGTACACCTGTACCGGATATACTCTTTTCTAAAACATTAGTATTACTATTACTATTACTACATTGTATACTTAATTTAGTTTTACTTGATTGTACAAAAATCCACTTATTATTTTTTAATTTATGCCAGACATCCACATCACCGGATATAAACTTAATAGGACATTTTTCAGGAAGGGAAGGTAAGGTTTTTGTTATTATTTCAATTTCACAGGAAGGATTATTCAAAACCGCGTAAACCTCGGAAATTTCACAAAGGTATGTCTCGGTAAGTATCTTTTTACAACTATTTAAGGTTTTTAGGTAAGTATATGCAGACTTATCTTCACTAATAGCTAGATATTCTTCAGAAGGAAGAATCATAACGAAAGAGTTTGGTTTATTTTCAGCGATGTGGGGCGTCGGCAACGGTATGTTCTTATATAAGTTATATTCTAGTAAACTAACTAGAGGGAGTTTTATAATAAACATTAACTTATTATCTAAATAGTAACACGTTAAATCAGCTATATTGATTAGCGTATGTATGTTACTTATGTTACTTGTGTAATTTTAAGATTACTTAAAATATCGTCATACATTTGTTTGGGTGTAAGTATAGACGGATGTAGAGTGTTACTCTTTACAAATAATATAAAGTTTAATAAATCTTAGACCTTGAAAGAAATCGCCAATAAATTTGATTGCAAAATATTAAGTGCATTACTAAGCTTAATTTTAAAATTTACAATTCTAATCACTCCTGTTATATTAAGAGATAATTGCTCAATGACGTCGGTTAATTTAGCTTCATTTACACTAATTTCATGTAGGGATTCATTGATGTTAGAAATGGCTGACTGAGATATCATGATACTTCTAGAAATGGAGCTTGCTAAAATTTTATCATTATTATAAAGAGCTTGAATAGCATCATTATATGCTTTAGCATCATCTTCGTCCAATGTACCGAATATGGGCTTAAAAACAACACCTACGCCAGAGAACCAAGCAGATCTTTTGGAGATGCCATTTGAAATCATGTGAGATACTGATTTAAAATCACGTAAAATATAATTATATAAGGTTGTAACATATTTTCACACTAATCATAATCAATTTCGTCGATTTCACGACACTGAATTCGGATATTATTCAGTACCTTATGAATGTTCCCAAGGTGGTGTTGAAAGGGGAGAACTTCGATCGGAACAACTATATGGAGTTTATCATTAATTAAAGAGCGCTATTATTGGAAAAATATGCGGTCAGACATAGAGAACTATGTAAAAAATTGTAAACTATGTCAATCCAACAAAGCTCTAAGAAGAATAAATAGATCCCTGCAAACTTCTTCTACCCGACCTTTAGAGAGAATTGGCTTAGATATTGTTGGTTCCCTTCCAGAAGCTGGTCTTCACAAATTTAGGTTCATCCTCAGTTTACAGGACGACCTCACTAAATTCTCTTTAGCATACCCTATCTCAAATTGCACTGCAGAGGAATCCTGTGAATGTTTAATACATTTCATATCTGTGTTCGGGATTCCAAAATCTGTATTAACTGATCAAGGGCCGAACTTTACTGCAGAACTGTTTAAGCGTAGTTGCGAATTCCTTAAGGTGAAGAAGATTTGGAGCTCTCCTTATCATCCGCAGATACAAGGAGCACTCGAGAGGAGCCACTCAACTCTACAAGAGTATCTCAAATCATATGTAAATGACTATAGAACCAATTGGCATAAGTATGTCTACACTGCCATGTTAACATACAACAGCAGCGTCCACACCACTACTCCATTTACTCCCTACGAACTCGTGTTCGGTCATAAACCTTATCTCCCAGACTCTGTTTTTGACTCTAGATCAGATATAACCTATCCTGAATGTACGAAAATGCTCCAGCATCGTTTAAAAGTATCCCGCGAAAAGGCTCTACAAAATATTAACGCGTCGAAAGAGAGATCTAAATCGTATTATGACAAGCACTCACGTATTGTGGTACTTATTCCGGTGAAGCTTATAATTTCTTTATTCACGTCCGGTAGTTTCTCAATGCATGATAACTTAATGAGATTTATCGAAGCGCCACTATCTACGAGCAATCTCAGTGGTTTGGTTGACACAGAAGTTTGGGCTTCGATAAAAGGTAAGTACTTTCTTCATGGATTGGATGTAATGTTATGAATTTTAATGTGCTGTTTTTCTTTTTCAGTTAGTTTAGGAGCCGAAGCATGGGATTGAGACCTTGAAAAAAGTTTTTTCTTTTAGTTTAGGTTTGGGTTGAGTGCATGTATTTGTGAGTGACGTAGTGGATACAGAGGATGAGGTTATTGTACGGGATTTAGAAGATGTGATGGAGCTAGTAGATGTGGTGGGCACATGAACAGCAGGTACAGCGGACATAGGGGACGCAGTGGAGACAGCGGTTGCAGTGGATACAGCAGATACAGTGGGTATAGCGGGAACAGTAGACACAGTGTATACAGCGGATACAGTGGCTACATTGGATACAGCGGATGCAGTTGATACAGCGGATACAGTGGATACAGCGGATACAGTGGATACAGCGGATACAGTGGGTACAGTGGATAAAGCGGATACAGTGGATACAGCAGATACAGCGTATACAGTGGATATGTTAGGCTTGGCATCGATTTTGTTATTTAATTTTCCCGCACGACACCGGCCGGGAATACTTCCTCGTTTAAATGATCGATTTCACCGACGCCATTCCCGTCATTCTCAGGCGAGGAGATAGTGTGAATAGGTTGATTACGGTTTTGGGATGCTGAGTTAGGGGCTGGGCGAGAATAGTTTTGATTTTGTGAATTACCAAAACGCCTATTATTGTAATCCCTTTTACGGCATTCTTCTATGGTATGACCTAAAGCCTTGCAGTACCGGCACACTACGGGATTAGACCTATGTGATGATGATGCCATGCCACATTATTGTTATACTGTGGTCGACTGAAATTACCTTGTGGCGGAGATTGGAGTAAATTTTTATTAGAATTCTGGAAACTGCTAGTCTGTGGCGTAGTATTGCGCTTAATAGAAGCTAAGAACATTTTTTCCTCGAACACAGCAAAATTAATTGCGTCTTTAAGTGTTTCGGGGTCACGACATCGCACAAGAGTAGAAAGGCCAGGTTTGAGCCCGATGACAAATGTGTGCAGAGCTAGGCCTTGCATTGCAGCGACACGACCTGCCAGTCAATAAATCCGGTGTACTCAAAAATGGTTTTTTAAAAACTAGCGAGCCCGCTCCCGTGTAACATTGGTGGCAGCGGTGGGATTCCTCGAAAAACGGAATCCGGGACATTTCAGTCGTGAAAATTGTGAAAGTGAAAACGTGAAAAAGAAAAAGTGTTTTATAATACTATATCTTCACGAGTGCCGCGAGTGACTCTTTCTTCTGTGACTCTACAACTCTTTGTCAAGCCGCGACGAGGACATCACCGAGGTCAAAAAAAAATTATACAAAGGTCAAGCTGCAGAGCCCAGTATCCAGTTTTCCTGAGTTCCAGAATCTAGTATCCAGTTCCAGAGTCTCGTATCCAGTTTCCAGTGTCTAGTATCCTGTGACGGATACCTAACTCACCCGAAAAAGTGTTTTAAGTTTGCGGAATTCCCAGTGCGTAAAGAAATCGTAAAATTTTCCAGTGTTAATCGAAACCCTTCGTATATTTTCCAACATTTTCGGTTCAGCGCAGTGTTCCCAGTGTTTTCAAGACTTCAATATCCAAATGCAGTTACTTCTGTATCTGCTGTATCCGCTATATACACTGTGTCTACTGTTCCCGCTATACCCACTGTACCCGCTGTATCCACTGCAACCGCTGTCTCCACTGCGTCCCCTATGTCCGCTGTACCTGCTGTTCATGTGCCCACCACATCTACTAGCTCCATCACATCTTCTAAATCCCATACAATAACCTCATCCTCTGTATCCACTACGTCACTCATAAATACATGCACTCAACCCAAACCTAAACTAAAAGACGTCATTTCTTCAAGGTCTCAATCCCATGCTTCGGCTCCTAAACTACCTGAAAAAGAAAAACAGCACATTAAAATTCATAACATTACATCCAATCCATCACGAAAGTACTTACCTTTTATCGAAGCCCAAACTTCTTTGTCAACCAAACCACTGAGATTGCTCGTAGATAGTGGCGCTTCGATAAATCTCATTAAGTTATCATGCATTGAGAAACTACCGGACGTGAATAAAGAAATTATAAGCTTCACCGGAATAGGTATCCCATAAAATCTCTTGGGCATATCTCTTTAAAATTCAATTCTTTCGAGCATAATTTCCATGTAATCGGTGACTTACATTTTCCTTATGACGGAATTATAGGAAATGACTTCCTGTCAGAATCTCATTCTAATATTATTTATAATGACGATACTCTTACAGTAAACAAAATAAAATTAACATTAAAATTTAATGATCCTATATATACTATTGAACCTCGCACAGAGACAATAATTGAATGCTCTGTCCTAAATCCTGGAATAAGAGAAGGTCTCATTCTAGATCAACATCCTATGGAGTCCATTCTAGTAGCCAATTGCATAGTCAAGGTGAAACCTAACTCACGGGTTAACGTAACTGTCGTGAATATCTCTGAATCTCCTATATCAATCAGTGGGCCTACCGCCCAAGTGTCGTCGATATCACAGCCGTCGAAATGTTGCGCTGGTCAAGGTCGACGGCCATTTTGTACCGCCCCATTGATAATCGATGCCGGCGCGGCGTAAGAATGAATGAAACGCTGTTTATGACAGTTAAATAGCTGCCGCCTAAAAAAATTCAAATCTACGGCGTCGCTTTGAAGTGTCATTTCATTACGGCACCTCAAGAGGTGCCGTAATGAAATGACACTTCACACAATGAGCTGTCGTTTTGAATATTATTTTCTTTTCCGACGGTTGATTACGATGCTGATTGCACCTAACACTGGGCTACTATGGCTTTTATGGGTGCGACTGCCGACGAGTGGATTCTGCCGTCCTATTGCACCTAACACTGGGCTACTATGGCTTTTATGGGAGCGACTGCCGACGAGTGGGTTCTGCCCTCCTATTGCACCTAACAATGGGCTACCATGGCTTTTATGGGGGCGACTGGGTTCTGCCCTCCTATTGTACCTGCGACTAATTAAAACACTCTATAATCTTTACCTTACCTACTTAAACGTTTATGCTGTGTTGTTTATTGTTTTCGTATGTTTCAGAAGGAAGGAATAAGCGAAGGAGTTGGAGGACGAAATTCCATCGTCGGCAGTCGCCCCCATAAAAGCCATAGTAGCCCAGTGTTAGGTGCAATAGAAGGGCAGAACCCAGTCGCCCCCATAGAATCCATAGTAGCCCAGTGTTAGGTACAATAGGAGGGCAGAATTCACTCGTCGGCAGTCGCCCCCATAAAAGTCATAGTAGCCCAGTGTTAGGTACAATAGGAGGGCAGAACCCAGTCGCCCCCATAAAAGCCATAGTAGCCCAGTGTTAGGTTCAATAGGAGGGCAGAACCCACTCGTCGGCAGTCGCCCCCATAAAAGCCATAGTAGCCCAGTGTTAGGTGCAATAGGACGGCAGAACCCACTCGTCGGCAGTCGCCCCCATAAAAGCCATAGTAGCCCAGTGTTAGGTGCAATAGGACGGCAGAATCCACTCGTCGACAGTCGCACCCATAAAAGCCATAGTAGCCCAGTGTTAGGTGCAATCGGCATCGTAATCAACCGTCGGAAAAGAAAATAATATTTAAAACGACAGCTCATGAGACGCAGTCGATTTGAATTTTTTTAGGCGGCAGCTATTTAACTGTCAAAAACAGCGTTTCATTTATTCTTAGGCCGCGTCGGCATCGATTATCAATGGGGCGGTACAAAATGACCGTCGACCTTGACCAGCGCAACATTTCGACGGCTGTGATATCGACGACACTTGGGCGGTAGGCCCACAGCTCAGACATGAAATTAAGAATTCTACCCTTAGAGAAGGATCATAGTCATCACATTCTTTATAATACTCAATCGAATAACTCTTCAAATGACACGTTCAATCGGACTGAAGAAGTTTTAGGCCTTTTAAGAGCATCACACTTAAATAATGAAGAAAAGGACGCTCTTTTTGATCTTTGTGCTACTTACTCTGACATATTTCATCTCCCTAATGATAAATTAACAAGTACCGATGTTCTTCAACATGAAATACCTACTTCTTCTTCTGTACCTATAAATACTAAATCTTATCGATTCCCTGAGGTGCACATACAAGAAGTTCAATCTCAAATAGATAAAATGCTTGACGATGGGATAATAAAGCCCTCTACTTCTCCATGGTCTTCCCCAATATGGGTAGTCTCCAAGAAAGCAGATGCTTCCGGTCTGCGCAAATAACGTGTAGTAATAGACTACCGCAGACTGAATGATATCTCCATTGGTGACTCCTATCCTATTCCAAACATCACTGAAATTCTAGACCAACTAGGCAAATGCAAATATTTCAGCACACTTGATCTGGCATCCGGTTTGCATCCGGATGGCAGAGCAAGATTCCTCTAAAACAGCCTTCTCTGTGCCTCAAGGTCACTTTGAATTCACCCCTATGCCGTTCGGGCTCAAAAATGCCCCCTCTACATTCCAAAGGGTGATGAACACAGTGTTGTCGGGACTAAAAGGCATTCAATGCTTTGTTTAGCTCGATGATATCGTAATCTACTCATTTGATCTCTTTACACACATGAAAAACCTATCCAATATCTTCGACAGGCTTAGGCATGCCAACCTTAAACTTCAGCCGGATAAGTGCGAATTTCTCCGTAAGGAAGTCTCTTATCTCGGTCATATGATAACCGACCAAGAAGTCAAACCAAATCCAAAGAAAGTTAAGGCTGTACAACAATTCCCTAAGCCCAAATGCCCAAAAGACATAAAATCCTTCCTAGGGCTAGTTTCTTATTATCGCCGATTTATACTTAACCTCTCCAAAATTCCTAAGCCTTTGACAAACCTCCATAAGAAAGATATCCCATTTTTATGGCAAAATGAGCAGCAGCTAGCTTTCGAAACCCTTAAAACATGTCTCACCTCTGCTCCAGTATTGGCATATCCCGATTTCTCACAACCCTTTGTCCTAACTTGTGATGCACCCAATTTTGCCGTCTCAGCCATTTTATCACAAGGCCCAATAGGCAAAGACAGACCAATTGCCTATAGCTCCAGAACTCTTAATAAGGCTGAAGCCAATTATAGCGTAACTGACAAGGAATGCCTTGCCATCCTTCATGGTACCCAAGCTTTCAGACCTTACCATTACGGCCGTTGCTTTAAAATCATTACTGACCATCAGCCACTCAAATGGCTCTTTAAGTGCAAAGACCCTGGCTTCAAACTTGTAAGATGGCGATTAAAATTAGAAGAGTTCGACTACGAGGTAGAATATAAAAGAGGTAAGACGAATAGTAATGCAGATGTATTATTCCGTTACCCCGTGAACCCTGTTGTCCAAAAGGAAAATGACCCTCAACCTTCTACTTCTAGAGATCCTGTCGACCCAATCTCCGAACAAAATTCTAACTCATCAGGAAACTCTGATATCCCACAAAAGGTTCTGAAGGATCTCGAAGACTTAGGTGCATTTGATATTAGTCCCACGGAAAACCGCGACGAAGACCTAAGTCCTTCGGATCTCCCATCTCTATTATGCACCCCTAATACTAGCCCTAATCCTATTCCATCTCCTTCTAATTCTAACGAAGATTATAATATTTTTTTATAATCCTTCTCTAACAAAGATAAAATATTCAACACCTATATAAAGGAACATAACGAAAATCTTCTTAAAAGCAGTTGTAAAACCATCTTATTTCCAGTTTCAATCGATTTTGATGACTCAAACCCATATCTCCAAGATATTCTCTCTGAACTCGATGACTCTTCTATTATTCTCAATCGCTCAATCAAAAGTCTTGAAATAAAAGGAAAAACATTCTACCTACTATTCACTAAGTTATACTATTTTGATAATAGCTCATATCCCGAAATATTCAAAATCATTAAATCTGCTAGCTGGAGATATCAGTGAAATAGCGGTATCAGATTTCAAGAACTTATTTGAGCAACGATCTTTTGTTAAAATCTACGGCATGTTCATGTATCTCTTTGATAATACTAATATTACAATAAATATTCATCGCAACACTATTATACATCCAGTCCCAACAGAAATCGCAAAAATACTTAAAGAAAACAATGATATTCCGATAGCGGGACATGTAGGCTCAAATAGAATGTACAATTGAATTAAAGAGCGCTATTATTGGAAAAATATGCGGTCAGACATAGAGAACTATGTAAAAAATTGTAAACTATGTCAATCCAACAAAGCTCCACTGCGCTGAACCGAAATTGTTGGAAAATATACGAAGGGTTCGATTAACACTGGAAAATTTTACGATTTCTTTACGCACTGGGAATTCCGCAAACTTAAAACACTTTTTCGGGTGAGTTAGGTATCCGTCACAGGATACTAGACACTGGAAACTGGATACGAGACTTTGGAACTGGATACTAGATTCTGGAACTCAGGAAAACTGGATACTGGGCTCTGCAGCTTGACCTTTGTATAATTTTTTTATGAGCTTGGTTATGTCCTCGTCGCGGCTTGACAAAGAGTTGTAGAGTCACAGAAGAAAGAGTCACTCGCGGCACTCGTGAAGATATAGTATTATAAAACACTTTTTCTTTTTCACGTTTTCACTTTCACAATTTTCACGACTGAAATGTCCCGGATTCCGTTTTTCGAGGAATCCCACCGCTGCTACCAATGTTACACGGGAGCGGGCTCGCGAGTTTAAAAAAAAAACAATTTTTGAGTACACCGGATTTATTGAATTTAAGTTTTACAAAATTGAAGCACTTTTAGAATAAATGAGAATTAGAAATAACATGAAATAGAATAAAGAAAAGAACAAGTGCTCTGGAAGGAGGCTGGCGGTGAACTGTCCGATCCGCTACCCCTCTTCAACTCACAGGAGTGATAGTGCTGATTCAGGCGAAAGTGTCAGCACTTTTATAGGAGAACCTCATATGTAACAGAACGAGTAAATCCGCTAAATTAAAATACATTTGCTGGTCTATTTTTAGTCTGTACCTCAAAAAAGCACCATAATTCTTTTTTATATTTTAAGATACCCATTTTATGAGTCTGCATTTTGGAAAAATTGTTTCATTAAAATAATAATGTCAGATTAAAATATTGGTACTTTTTATTTGCTAGCAAGTGTACTATGAGCGAGATATCACTACTCTGTGGATTTATTGAATTATAATCTTAACGTAACGCAATAACGTCTGTATTTCAACAGCGTTCGCAATCGTAATCAATCGGCTTTCACTTGCTCTCTTCTGCGTAGACGAATTTTGTCGATGCTACTTATAAACGTGGTACAGCTGTACATACCTACACTACTTTATTCCATACATTTTATTCTTGAGAAAATAAGTGATGTCTGGCGATCTTGGGATCTTGGTGTCACTATGTTCCGTAAGAACAAAGTTCGGCATTTAAAATCTTTTTACGACACCGCATTTATGTATATGAAATATTTTGAGGAAATAACTAACAGTATGCCGCAGTATGCGTATTATTCTGTTCAATGTTTCAATGTCAATGTCAATTAGATTACGACCTCGTTCCACACTATGCTCTGTAGTACTGAGAGCAAAAGATCCTAATTGGCAATAAAATATATTTATATAGCATAATGTCGTGTTACCAATATAATACGATCGTGTATTATTAACATGGCAGCAAAACATCTTAAATTCAAAAGAGCATGATATTGTCAGAGGTATACGCGAATATCACAATTGAAAAAAAGTTATTTTTAATAGATTCTATCGAGATTTATTTAGTATTATTTAATAATTTAAGTGAACATGGCTACTACTAACTACTTCGATAGTACTGAGTACTACCGATGCTGAATCGCGAAAGTATACTGACATTCCAAGCGCCGGTGTAACATATAACAACATTTCAACGACAACCATTGGGCCGCGGCCCGCCAGGCGCGATCACCTTGCCTGTTCGGAAGATCTGTCCTTACTGTAAGAGTAACAGCACACCCTGTTCGTGCACAGTGGTGACTCTGACGTAATCTAATCACGTAACCTTCGCTGATCATATCTAAAGCATTCCCATCGCCACCATATCAGTCACTTCTGCATGAGCGGTAATTAAGTCTTCGCCATCCAGCATCTTCGGCCTCAACCGGGATACCACAGCATGCAGCGACCGTTGCAGCCTGGTTACTCTACGGCCACATCAGCATCTAAGGCGCATCAGCACACTGCACTTACGGTCCACGTAAGAAGACCACATCTTTCTAGTTTTCGTAGCAGTCATAGCCCACTGCACATACGGTCCACGTAAGAAGAGCACATCTCTACCGTCTACGCAGCATTCCCCCAATACACGGGGACTTACCTCGACTCAAGAAGATTCGCCCCGTCTCAATGACGAAGACTCGCCTCATCTCACTGACGATTTGTCTCCTCGAGGGCTGACCGAGGACTCACCTCGACGCTTCGAGCCCCGACTCACTGGGCACTTAACCGCAGCACCACATTATTGCACTCAGCCCCTGGGACCATCTTTGGGACCAGCGGTTAGTCCCAATTAACGAGGACTAGCGAGGAAGACTGGACCACCGCTGGTTCCATTTGTGGAACCAGCGGCGGTCCAGTCCAGTTCAGTTCTGATGAAATGGAACTACACAAGGCTGGCACTGACACGCTCCACAAGAGAGTTAAGACAGCTGACTCATTGCAATTAACCTCCGGTCTTGGCGGGAAGTGATGTGGCGATACCACATATACTCAGCGCCGTCTAGCCACAATAAGTTGGACTACTTCGATACTACTCGTACTACACACTACCGATCCTGAATCGCGAAAGTGAATTTCGCGCGCCGGTATAACATATATACAACATTCTAACGGCAACCGTTAGGCCGCGGCCCCCCAGGTGCGATCACCTTGCCTTGTCAGAGGATATTCCCTGTATGTTAGAGAAACATCATACCCTGTTCCTCCACAGGTGCGTGACTAAATTGTCAAGATTTTTGCCTCTGCCTATAATTGACAGCTTTGTTTATGAAATATTTTAGTTCGAAGTGTGCGCACTTTCATATGTATCTGTAGAGCAATAGGCTCTCTTAAGACTGTCGTATCTTTAATGAAAATCATGTGATCTACGCAGCGCTTAGCTAGGCCATAGAAGAAACCTGTCCAAATTTCATAGTTTTAGCATCGGTAGCTTGGCTCTGCGTTAATGTCTTCAGTCGCGTTAATGCTGAGTCACGAGTTCGATTCCCGCTCGGTGCAAATATTTACATGCATGAATATATCTATTCGTATTGGTCTGGGTATTTCTATGTATAATATGTTGGATGTAATTACAAAAAAAAATGTATCTTAGTATGTTTATCCGCATTCTAGAACCCATAACACAAGCTAGTTAAGCTATGGTTACATTGGGTCTAACAGTCAACTATTTTTGTGCAGAAAATAAAATTATATGAATATAAAAATCTTACACTGATAAACTACCAATTTTTTTTTTTTTAATCTTTATTGGAACCAAAAAATAACAAGAATGATAAGACATAGTGTGATAGTGTCTGCATTAGTTTAGAACTGTGTCGCAGACACTAAAGCCACCTCCTGGCCAGTCTGGGGCAACCGAGTTCCATTTATAACATATTATTTATAGTATTAATATTATTATACACATTTTAAAACACATTTATATATTTTAAAAAATATGTAGAAATATGTAGAAATTGATTAGATATTTAAATATAACAAAACACTTAATATTCTATATTATGTTAGTGTGTGTGTATGTGTGTTTCAGGTGTGTAGGTGATGTCGTGTGTTATGTGATATGTTAATGTGAGTGAGATTGTCTGTAAGAGTGTGTGACTTGTGAGGTAGTGAAGAAATTTGGAGGAGTAGAGTAAGACCTATTTAAATAAATATGGTTGAGCCACAATTTCCAACTCTTCGTAGGTAAGAGTATGCAGCCATTTATCGGTGACCAGCCTGCAAGCCCTCAATGTAAGCGGATATACATTTAGGATTTTGTTAACTCGATTGTATAGAAGGGGGCTAACAAAATGATATTGGCGTTTGAGGACTGCAAGTCTAACCAATTCCATTCGACAGACTCTGTCTGACCTCCGTGTTTTTGTGGTGAATTCAGCATCAAACGATAGTTCACTGTGCTTGCGCAGTATGGTATTCAATAGAAATGAGTGTCTCACGGTAGGAACCTTACACAAAGCATATAATCCAACAGTGGGGAAACGAATAGGCTTGCGTGTCATGACCTTCAGAACGGCCCGCTGTGCCCGCTCCAAGGATAGTATTTGGGCCTTTGGCGACCCACCCCACGCAGTAACACAATAAGTTATTATAGAATGGGCGAGAGCGTAGTAAACCATTTTTAAAGTAGGTAGGTCGGCTGCTGCCCTTATTTTTTTTAACACGAATATTAATTTTCGAACTCTTGGCACCAAGGATTCAACCTGATAATTCCAGGTCAACATACTATCGACAAAGACACCAAGGTATTTAATAAAATTAGTGCGCATAATATTAACACAAGCACAGTTAGGGCCAGTAACTGCTGTGCATTTGTGGGCAGTTAATGTAAAGGAAGACGGTGGTTGTGATGTAATTTTTGGGGAGAAAGTAATAAATTTTGTCTTATCTAAATTGAGAGTGAGAAGATTTTTATTTAGCCAGTTCATAGTTGATTGAAGAGCTGATACCGCATGTGAGTGTGCAACTTCCCAGCTTTTGCTATGAACCAGTATCACCGTGTCATCTGCGTAGGTAATAATTTTAGCGTTATGCAAGGGCAGCTTGCAAAGATCGTTGATGTAAATCAGGAACAGTGAAGGCCCAAGCACGCTGCCCTGAGGAACGCCGTAGCTTATGCATTCTTCTCCACTAGTATAGTTACCAATGGTAACGCTTTGGGTACGACCGGTTAGGTAACTTTTAAAGATTTTTAAAGGTAGCCCTCTAATGCCCATTCGTTCAAGTTTCGTCAGTAAGAGTGGAACAGAGACAGTGTCAAAAGCTTTTGAAAGATCGAGGAATATACCTATGGTTTTTAACTTATTATTAAGATTTGTAGCAACAGTATTGGTTAAGTCCAATACGGCATCTTCGGTACTTTTGCTACGCCTAAAACCATATTGGTTGTCGGCAAGAATTTTATGCGTATTTAAATAATTAAGAAGACGATTGTTTAAGATTTTTTCCAGTAACTTGGATAGAGTACTTAGGACAGAAATCGGTCTATAGTTGTCGACACTATCCCTGTCCCCACTCTTGTGTATTGGATGGACTAAAGCCCTTTTAAACACAGATGGAAACACACCGGAAGTCATTATAAGGTTAAAAACATGACAAATAACGGGTATTAGAACGTGTCTGGAAGCCTTAACAAGAATGGCAGAGATACCGTCCCACCCCACTGCACTATTTAATTTCAGACCAAGTATAAGGCGCTCGATTTCCTCACCATCCGTTGTGAAGACTCCCATGGAGTCAAGAGGGGGATTTGTGACATTAGAGCTGGGGACTTCAGAGTATTGAATGAGCTCTGAAGATATTTTAGAAGCTAAATTTTTCCCAACGTTGGCAAAAAAGTGGTTTACAGCATCAACTGAGTCAGAAGGGATATCAGATAGGGTGAGCAGCTCATCTTCTGCCGTTGATTTCTGCTGGATGTTAGAGATTTGTTTAATTAAATTCCAGGTAGCTTTCAGGTTATTTCGATGTTTTCCAAATTCCACACGCTCATATTCGCGTTTTAATGTCTTTATTAAATTGTTACAATAATTCCTGTAACGCAAGTAGGTAACTTTTTGAATTTCGCTACAGGAAGTGTTTTTGGTTTTTCTGAATAGATTGTCCCGATTACGAATACACCGTAGGACACCAGGCGTAACCCAAGGTTTTAAGATTTTGTGTTTATTTGGAACACAAGAACTACGTGTATTTTCCTTAACTATGGCTCCAATTGTGTTGATGAGTTCCGTAGCGGCCTTGGTTGCATCATCACATCGGGAAATTGGTGAAAAGTCCGTTTTCTCAAGAGCCTGCACGCAAGCCTCAATATCGATTCTCCGAGTTTGGATAGCTGATTTAGAAGTGCTGGGGTTAAAATCACAAGAGACTATTAGAGGAGCATGGTCTGTAATAAAGGAGTCCAATACCAAGGTGACCGCTGGTTTCCCAGTTTTGATGGCAGCGTGATCGATACACCGGTCCTCTCGAGTAGGAAAGAGATGGCCCGGAAGCATGCCATGTCTCGCGAGTGTGTCAAGATAGAAATCAGCGTCTGGATCACAATTCCCTGGAGTTATACTTATATTAATATCGCCGATTAAAACTATAGTCTTGAAAGTTCTTAGGGAGTTCAAAGTAGAATCCAGGCTGTAAATGAAGTTTTGTGAATTATTAAAGGACGGTGACCGATATAATGCCACTAGTGCAACATCATTGCGTAGTTTAACTATGAGGCAGTTCGAGTCAGCGACCACTGGCCTCTCTACAATGAAACGAACATCCAACCTTAGAAATACCACTACTCCTTCATTTTGGTTATTATAATTTGACTGGAAAGATTCAAAACCGGTTATGGTAGGAAGGTGGGGACATTTGGACAACCAGCACTCCGTTAAAACAATAACATGAAATTGTAATTTAATTCTATGTAGTAGAAGCTGAAGGTTAGTGAAATTGCGAGTGTTTCCGATACTACGAATATTGACATGAAAAATATTTAAACCATTTATAGTATTCTTTATGTATGCGACACATTTTTCGGGCTCACAATTATAGGAATCTGAAACCGTTAATTGTTCGATGTCATTTGAAATCATAGCGTTGTCATCCATTTTGTGAAATATAAGTTGACAAAATACCAATATAAGAAATCACGGTTCAAATCATAACGCTCCTTACTTGGACAGCTGTGTAAAAATGTGAGATGTCTCAAAAGAACGGGCGCAAAGTACTGTGGTTGCTTCAAGGTTGGTGCAAGCTTTGATAACGATTTGTTGCTGAGGGTAGTGATTTGAACAAAACATATCCTCCATGGGGAGTACTTATATGTGTGAATGAGTGGGAGTTGAGCTGATGAATTGAGTGAGTATTGTGATAATTTGTGGTGTGAGAGTTGTGTTGATGTGTTGTGTGAGAGTTGATCTGTTTTACGGTGTGAGGATTTGAGGCAATGCAATGTGGGTGGTACGGTAGGTGTGTACGTTATTAGCTTAAAATTAACTGACAAGTAACATTACAACAATGAAATATCTATAACCATAAGCTAGTCACTTCTTGGGAAAGTCCGACTCGTTTTTAATCAGTATGTGAGGAGCTCCCTGCTTCTCACGAAGATATATTTTGCCATTGGTGATCCAACAGTAACGATATTGATTACTACTTGCGAAGTCCCTGCCTAAGAAAAATAGTCTTTTCATCTTCGGAGTTAGATTTTCTGATACAAAGACGGGTTTAGAAGGTCCGCTTATTTTCAGGTGCTCAGTTGACAAACTGTTTACTTTTTTATATTTTCTATGCATCTTAATAATTTTTTCTTTAAGGAGATTAGTAGTAAACTCCACAATGATCGGTCTGTTGTTTACATCATTAGACCCAGTGCGAAAGACGTCCTTCACTTCAGGGCATTTTACTGGAGCATTTATAGTAGAACCTATCTTGGTAATCAATTCCACCAGAGATTCCCTAGACTCCTGCGATTTGGTAGGAATATTTCTTATCTCCACGCACGAAGATCTAGCACCCTTTTCCAATTTTTCCAGGTTGTCTTCCAAGGTTTTTAGGTGTTGCAAATTAGTTTTCTTCTCCATCTCAAGTTGTGTCTCTAATTGTGTAATTTCATTTTTTAGTGTATCATAATTCTGCGATAAGAAAGTAACTGTAGATTGGATATTCGAATTTTGGGATTTAATCTCCTCGATAGATTTATAAATCTTCTCCATATTTTTCTCCTGTTGTTCCTTAAATTCAAGGATCATGGTTTTCATGTCAGACATAAAGACGGATATTTGATTGTCCTGATTGGTATCTAACTGAAGACATTTACGTTTATTACGTTGTATAATGGTGGGAAAATCATATTCGGGATGTTTTTCACACTCTTCATTCACAATATTAGGCACTGACGAACTGTGATGCAACGTAGTTAACAGTGGTGCAGTAAGCGTTGAAGAAGCTATCGGTGTGAGAGGAGGTGACCTATTTAATGGCATCTTAAATGACTGAAGGCTGCCTCGACTATGGAAAGATTTCACAAGCAAATACTGTGTGAGGGTCTATTTATTTATATATGTGTGTTGCCACAACTAGTTGTCCAGGCGTTTAAAGATTAAACATCAAGCGGATTACGTTATATTTATAACAGGCGCTCGATACAAAAATTATTGTGGGTACCTGGACAGATCAAATGTAGAAACTGGCTTTGTATTTAGGTTTCGATCACTTTAGTTTCACCTATTCATTTTTTTATTACATAAGTTTGATAAACTGAAAAAAAATATTAGAAGACTTAATGTTTTGCAGATTACGAGCATTGGCTGATCAAAAAAATTCGAAAAAATTGAGTTCAGAGACTTCTGTTCATCATCTACGTCTATTGTACATTTAACAGCGTAAGGCCATAACCATTTATCAAATCATAAATTGCAGTTGTCGAGTGGGAATAAACATTATGAGGTACAGTTTTTTTTTAAGAAATAATAATAAGTAGGTACCTACTTACATTGCAGAACTCAGTCATTACTAGGCCAAAGTACACCAACGGAACTGTCTCCTGTGTATGCTGACGTGTTATCAGCCACTTCTAATGCCTTACTTTCAGAAACTCCATTAGAGTGAGTTTCAAAGCTATTTTTTCACAACTTATATTCATTGTTTATATTCATTCGTTGGTGGCTGAACTCCACCGTAACCACTCGCGCGATCTTGACCAAATTTACTACGGTGCTAGTGTGGACACTGAGGAGTGTTTTGAAGCAAGATCACCGAAAAACAGTTGCACGAGCGCGCGGCCTTAGCTAAGCGCGTGACCGTAGTAAGATGTCTTATTTTCAAGTAAGAGTCCTGCTCGCTCAGCTCAATTTATTTCAGTCGCACCCTGCACTGAATTCCTAGTATAGTTATTAGTACATACATAGTTATTAGTACATACAACATAGTAATTAAATAATCATTGAGAGATTTGTAATATGCCTTTTTACGTCCACGTTCCTTTCAGGTCCATAGATAATATTGACTGTGAACTTGTCATCTTCCTGAAGATACATCGAACTTTGATGAAATTAGTGGCAGGAGAATAGTGGACATCGGCTATTTTTTGAAAGAATTAAAAGAAATAGAGCATGAATTTGTATATAAATGTAACTACAGTCATTTATATTTACTACGGGAAAGGAGTACGGGTCAAAAATCTACTGCAAATCACTAACTATTATTTTATATATATTAAACTTTTTCAATAGATCTAATAAGTGTCACTTTATTTTGGAACTCTCTTTATACGTTTTAGAAAAAATTTAAATAAAATAATTAAAATAAATAACTTAGATTTTTTAGTCCGCTGTACCTACATTGGTTTGTATGAAATTGAACCCAAAACTTGTGGCAATCAACTGACTTTCGACGACTTGCGGAAGACAAGAATTTTCCTGGATGCATTCACATTATAAGAAATATCTGATCAGACATTTCTAATCGGACACAACAAATTTTCTTAGTGTTAAGATGGTCTAATTGATTTCATTTCAAAAAAAAAAGTAAGAATTACTTTTCTTTTGTAAATTACATACGTATAATACATATAGAAACGTGTGTCAAAGACCAGAAACAAATATCTGTGGTCCAGACAAATATTTGGATCCAGCGGGAATCGTATCCGTAACCTCCTGCATCGTAAACTGGCGCTCGCCTGACCACGCTACAGAGGCTGTTACGTACGTACAAATATACGGTGATCATTTCACTTCTACTCATACTGGTGAAAAATAAACTTGTATCGATACATAACAAAACCGATATTACCGATAGCCGGTCAAATGTACGTTGACCCTCAATTTCCCGTCAACTCATCATACTGATGAAAAAAAAAATGGTATTCGTAAAAGACAATACCGATAGCCGGTCAAGTGTACGGTGACCCTTATGGTCCGCGAACATAAAGCGCGGGGTGAAGATGGTTACCCCGCACATGCTCCCGCCGCACTTCATACCTCACCCCCTCACAAACGCGATGCGCGTGTTCCCACTTCATCTTAAAGAAGTTTTCATTCTAATAAAGAATTATAAATGTGAAAATTGTATTGTATGGAGTGATGTTTATTTCAATAACGCAAAATGGCTGAACGGATTGGGATGAAAATTGGTATCGAGGTAGATTATAGTCTGAAATAATATACCGTAAAATGGGGGAAATCGGGTCTGGGAGGTGAATTGGGACAAAACTGTGATGTTTCTTGTGACTCTTCTATCTCACATTTTTTTAGTTTAGATTATTTGGTAGGTTTTAAAATTAAAAGCTGGTAACATTTTCTTATATAATCTGGCAACATATAGTGGTCTTGCCATTTTAAATTAAGAAAAAAAATGACTACAAAGTATTGTATCAAAATCGAGAGTATTTTGTTCTACAAAACATTTCAATTTTATTTGTTGTTTACAATATTTATGTCAAAGTGAAGTTTGCCTCTTTAGTATCAGTATTTCAGGCATCGAATAAGCTATAAGCTAAGTGATTCTACACATTAGTTTTCTAATAGTTAAACAAAATCTTCCTGAGGAAGATTTAAGGAAAGAAATGGGGTGATTAGGGTTGAGCAACGGGGTGTAAAGGGGCAAATGCGAGGAGAATTGGGCCAGGATTGGGTTTAGTAGGGACCAAAGTTAAGTGAATCGGGACGACTGTCGGTGAATTGGGTTTCTTTAGATAGGGTTGTCGCGATTCTTAAATTGTATGATTAAGCGCAATTTATTGAATGTATTGGTTGTAGGGAGGGAGGGAGGTCTAGGTACTGTAGCGTCCGGGGCTTGGACGCCACAATACCTCGTGTTGATGAAAAGATAAACACAACGGTAAATAGTTATATGGGCATTTATTAATACAACAAAGCTTCCTATATCGAGTTTAGGGAGGTTTTTACGCGAATATATTTATATTTAAACGAACTGTAGGGAATCGCGGACTCCGCTCAGGGACTGAGCCTACATTCAGTACACTTGTATCTTCTCTTCGGCCGGCGGACGAGGGCGGCGCCCCCAGTTGCCCGCTGTCAGCCGAATCGTCCGCCAAGCAATTGTTTTTCTTCCCTAGACTTATTTTAAAATATTTATATTTATTTTTAAACTCTGACACATGATGGCCAGGTTAATGAACTGTAGTGATCGAACGAGGTCGGAGCACCACAGTACCTAGGTAGATAACTATCGACCTACAAATCTATACTATTTTATTTTCTAAATGATAATAAGTTATTAATTTGTTTATTTATCGGAAACATTTAAAAAGAATACGTCACGGTGGCTCAGTTGGTTAGAATATCGGCTGTGTCAGTTGTTTTTTCGAATTTCATAAGCTTACATGTGCTAAAAACGTAAGCTTACCTATTTTATGTTTGTTTTTGGAAAGTGACTTCTAAGTTTTTCCATTTTTGTATAACGACCATATTTCAGTTAACATTAAGAAACCAGCCTACTGCCTAAGAACCTACATGGATATTTTTAAGCGTCATTTGTTTAGTTGTCATTTCAAGACACATTTGTTGATTTTGTGATTTTTTGTTTCATTTTCCCTTAATTCCTTAACTGTAGTAATTTTATTTACCATACCGTTTTAAGAAATGAACTAAAAGGTTTTTTCTAATAGTACCTAAATACGAAGTGTACCTACCTACTACTTCTACCTATCCTGAAATGACAAGTGCCAGCCCTGTCGAAAATCTCAATTAACCCCTAATGCGAACCTATTCTACCCAGAGTGTAGGTGAATCGGGTCAAGTGATTATTTTTACCTTTTTGTAGATAGTATTTAATAATGTTATATCCTATTGCTTTTAAATAAAAATATAGACTACCGGAACCATTTTGATTTTAATTTTATTAATTAAAGTGAAGTGCGAAATGTGGGTGCTAGCACCTCTGCCTACCCCTTCGGGGATATAGGCGTGTGTTTATGTTATGTAGTTAAAGTACAGAAAAACACGATGAAAACTAATGTCGAACATAAAAAGTGTCCCGATTCCCCCCATTTTACGGTATCTACGTTTGTAACAGTAGATTTAAGAAAAAGGTGTCATTGTAGTTGGCGCCATCTGTAGACACAGTAGCAACTACTGCGAATGCCTCGATGTGGCTGACTTTAGTCTTAATTCGGCTAATCGACGTCAGATGGCGTGAGTTATGCGTTATTGATAGAATACTATTGATAGAATTTTCGAGTTGATTATCAGTATTAATTTCATATATAAGGATGTTCGCAGTGGCCCTATGATTCATTTTTATTTTGTTGTTTATCGATTGTAATCAATTACCTTGACGCTCGAAAAGTGAGGTTAGCTTTTGTGTGTGTTGGTGTCCAGATTTGAACTGGTAAGTTATTTTATTCCATTGCGGTCAGTGTATTCTCATAATGGGGATTTGTTATTGATAAAAGTTGTACATCTTGATCGCAGGGTCGTTTGGTCTCGGAACGAACCTTTAAAATCAATTCAGACGGCAGTGACTCTAAGGTTGTCAATAGCTGAGGCCTGGATACATTGATATTGGGAACGCAGATCTCAAGGGACGCTCCGGGATCTGTTCTGCCGGAGCACAACCACTGGGGGCCCCGCGGAGACTCGGGATCAATAAGGTCAAGCAATCTTTTATTGTAATTGTTTTTTTGTATTACTGCTGACCGCCGCTAGGCTGATTTGCTATTACTGAGCTGGACCACTACTGACTGGCACCTGGTGAGAACCACCTTCGTGACTAGCTTCTGTATACTGCCTTAATTACCTCTCTACATATGAGTGTACCTGTACCTGTATCTTCTATGTTATATACTTCTGTGTAACTTATTACTGTATATCTGTCTGTGTGCTGTAATCTAAAACTACTCTTAAGCCTATCTCTTTGTACCTGAACTATTATATATATTCTGTATTTCTATTTTCTATGTGTCTCAGTTTCCTCTGAATACATATCTGTATCTTTTCTACATCTTAGCTTCTAAATATATGTATGCAAACTTGTGAGTGTTTTTTCATTGGAGATCAGCTGACCCATGCACCAACTGTAACTCTGAGACAAGGCGCCCTGGGAATAAGACCTCATTTGCTCACCTGGTCTAGCCGGTGGGTAACCATTATAGGAAAATTGGTTATACGTTTTATACCGGGAATAGGTTCCTGGGGCCAAACATATAGTTCATAGCTTTATACCTTACATAATATTATATAGTTCGATAAATACACTGTCCATTATCTAATATTGAAATTATATTTTATAATTATATATAATATTGAAAAATGAGTTACTGTTAGTATGGTGACAGTTACAGTGTGCCGACATAGAATTGCTTATAAGCGAATGTCGTTTGTTTAGTTCTGCTGATATCGCAATCGCTAAACCCCTGGAGAAAAACATGAGAAAGGAGTTGCTTTATCGAATATTGCCATTAACGCTTTTTAATTTTATAACATTGCCATAAGCAACATGCTGCAAAAATTCATCAGGCGTTATTTTATGTTGATATTTTTAAAACTTATAACAAAGATTTAAGTCGTCTGCTACTATCTTGTAAGATCGCAAGAAAATGAACCAAAGTTATCTTTACAGATATCATGGCTTAGGTTTTACCTAGATGAGTATTTTATTATCAAAGTCCAGAGAAAATGTGTTTGAGAATGAATCTATATATCTTTATGGCGATTACAATAGTTGGCTTGTGTGCATGTGAACGGTTAAGACATTTTGCAGAAAGTTTTTATGACGGGTGTATGACTAATATGTGGCCGCACCAACATTTTCAGGGAAGATTTGGTTTGAATAAACATTAAAATGCCACCTTATTTTCTACTAACGACCTAGCTTAACTCACGAACTGAAGATCTTTTGCCTAAACTGAATCCAACGAATGCAGTTGGATTGGCGGGCATATCTGGATTAAGCCATCTCTCCAGCTTGAACTGATTTGCGTCTTTACCCCATACAGGATCACGGTTAACGCCGTTCAAAAGTATTACGCACTGGCTGCTCGCTCGCACGCCCTACCTTATGGGAAACGGTTACCGAGGCCTATGGAAATGTGTAAAACCAAGGGCGTCACACCCGCGTTGATGACCCTGTAAAAACCCTTCCAAACCCCCACTGGCTTTACCCCACCGGAGCTAACGGTGAGGTGGATATATCGGACCGGTGCCGTAAAACCGCATGGTGTCTCTTGTGTCAGCCATGTGGCACAGGGAATCTGGTGTGTCCTAGAAAGGATTCATGTCATGATGTCACAAGCTGACACATATAAGATGGTGTAGGTTTACGTCAGTTCTTTCACAGTCTACACATGTTATGATTGATAGAATAATGTCCCAGCTGAAATATGTATTCAAGCATAAATAATTTTAACCTTAAGTGGAGTCACAGTTTATATTCTTATAATCACACTGCTTACAAATAAAATTTTGATTGCCTTAAAAATTAAGTTCAATCAAAGCATTAGAGTAGTAACAAGTTTCTTAGGTTAATGAAAACCAACATTATTTGTTGACACTAAAGTAGGTTCTGTCTGGTTAATTTTTTGTATGTCGTTATTGATATGTATAAATTTGAAAGGCCCTATATATTGGAGTCGATTCTTTTGTTACAAAACTGTCTACACTAGATTACCTTTATAAAGTTTAAATTAAATCCAACAAATCCAAAATGAAATCCAAATAGAACAAAATTACAGAATTCAAATAAAGTAGTGCTAGAGTTATTTTAGTTTAGTGAGATGAAGAATAAAATCAGCGCCATTGTGTCAATTTAACAGCAATTTGATTCTTTGATACCTAAACTTTTTACTTTGTACATACTCTTTTTGAGGATGTAAATATTTTACCTTAAAATTATAAAGTATTTTATCAAATATAATAAATTTACAACAACGCTCTAAAAAAATAGCACATGAAAGATTTTTTTTATCCTTCTAAGCTGTTTTTTTATATTTTCGGGCAATTTTTAACGATACGGCGAAACTTTATCGCCCAGTAGCAACATCTACTTTTGATTCCTGGATATGCTCATCAACTTTTGACGCTGACTGTACTCAATGTCTTTTAAACTATAAAAAAATTTTAACTATGTATATTACAATTTATGTTCTAGTCTCTCATCTCTATGCTTATCATGGACCCAGAGACTGGTTTCAGCAAAAAGTCAATCTTGAGTTTCAGATGACTGATGTCTGCCTTGATCTTATACCGTCGGAGTACGTGGGATAGGGTAGTCTTCATTGATAAAGTTGCGAATGTTCGTCCTGCAAAGACACATATTATTTAGATTTCAATATAATCATCTTCCCTGCCCTTGTCTTATTTGGGGTCGGCGCAACATGTCTTCCTTCTCCATATAATCCTTTCAGATGTCATATCCTTAGTCACTCCCTCCCTACCTAGCCATATCCTCCTTCACGCATTCTATTCACCTTTTCTAAGGTTTTAGTCGGTTCCGTAAATGCCAAGATAAACCAATCAGGAGAAGTAGGAGAGTGCTTGAATGATGTAGTTGGCGAAATATGTATGTTAATGTTATCAATTTTAAGACCACTTTAAGAAAATTACTTTCAAAAATGCATTATGAATCTGTTAAAGAATACTTACTTTAACAGATTGTAAAAGTCTTTTAATTGAATTGCGTTTTAATTCAAATGGTGATGACTTGACAACATATATTTTGACTTTTTTATGCAATGTGTACGGGATAGGTGTGCATAGTATTTAAATTAATCGTGATCATTTCAAATAATTGGTTTTTCTTGGCATGTATTTAGAAAGTATATGATTTTATACCCCGAAAGTTTGTTTGCAATATCATATATAATACAAATATGTGCTTTATAAAGTAAGAATTATACTACAACTAGGTGTTGCCCGCGGCTTCGCCCACGTTCTGATTCTGTTACCGCAACCCATGGGAATATGTTCCAGAGATAGCGTATGTATTATTCCAGACTATAATCTATCCTTGAGCCAAATTTCAGCTAGATCCGTTCAGCCGTTAGAGCCGGTAGATCGTGAATGAGTAACAAACATACAAACATCTTCACAAACTTTCACATTTATAATATTAGTAGGAAATAGTAAGAAATAAGATTTAAAAGGATTAAAAAAAGAACCTGCGCTTGCGCTTTAACCTTAGTAGGGCCCCTTGTTACTATATAGTATTATTATTATTTGTAATGTGCTTTAGGAAATCAACTTGACATTTTTAGGAAGTTAAGCACGGTGAATAGTGGAAGTGGAAAACACAATATAAGTTCTGTGGATTGGAGTAAACATTGACTCTTGTGCAATTAACGTGAAATAAAACAGATTACAATTAAATAGGAATCAAGAACTATCAGATTGAGGTTAGAAATTTGACAAAATGTACAGTGCATTTATAGCTTATTAATAGAAACGTCATAGTGCAAGTGTCACTAACAGTCACTGCCAGTGTCATTCATCACAACGGTGTTGCCAACGCAAATTTATATCCTACCACTGCGTTTCATTTTACGCAAACAAGTTAAAATTTTAACATGGAAGAACAATTTCAAATTCTATTTGACAAAATGAAATTGGAAATGCAGAAACAAACGGTCGAATTGCAAGAGTCTATAACTAATTCAATCATGGAAAAAATGGATGAAAAAGTAAAGCCTATTGTAGAAGAAAATAAAAATTTGAAGATAAAAAGAGTAAACCTTGAGAAAGAGATGGAACATTTGAAAAGAGATAAGAAAAAAAATAACATTCTTATTTTTGGATTGAAGGAGGAAGAAGAATCTAATTCGGGACTGTTACAGGAGGCGAAGAAGGTATTCAATAAAGACTTAAATGTAAACATTGAGGTTTTTGAAATAAACAATATTCATAGCATTGGAAAGAAAAGCCCAGACGGAAAACCGAGACCTGTTCTTCTTTCCTTTGTCAATTCATGGAAGAAAAACGAGATAATGAAAGGTCGGAAAAATCTAAAGGATATCTATATCACAGAGGATTATTCTAAAGAAGTCCTGGAGAAAAGAAAAATGTTACAAACTAAATTGAAAGAAGAAAGAATGAAAGGAAATTTTGCATATCTCAAATACGATAAGCTTATAGTAAAGGAAAATAATACTACCAATGATGAAAGAAAGAGAGAAATATCTTAATCGCCACGAGATAATACACTAGCAAAAAGACAACAAGTCCGGATGCCAACACAAAATATTAAACGTAACGCATTTGATCTCTTGAGGGGCAGATCCAACTCTCTCTCTTCCTGTACGACAGATAATAGGCAATAACAATTAGCTATCGGCAACCGGATAACACAACAAAATAATATAGAAAATCAAACTAGAAACAATAAACCTCCCTCAAGCCGATTGTTCCTCGTGGGGGAAAATGACCACGACCCTCTAAAGATAAAAGATAACGGCAAAGAGAAATATAACGATATACATATAGCAACTATAAATTGTTTAACACTAGGAACCATGGAAAAACTGCAAGAACTGGAATTAGCATTGGATGAGATTAAATGGGACATAATTGGTCTTAGTGAAGTGAGAAGACTTGGAGAAAGAATAGAAGACCACGGGAAATACATTCTACACCACATAGGGGAGACGCCCGGATTATATGGAGTCGGATTCATAGTCAGCAAAAACCTTGCCAAAAACATACAAGAACTAAGAGGAATTTCGGAACATATTGCAATTCTCAACATTCAATTACGTGTAGATGGTGAGGAAGAACAAGTATGGTCTATAGTCCAGGCATATTCCCCTACTGAATCAAACAAAAAAGAAGATATCACAAAAATAGAAAAATTCTATGAAGACCTCCAATCCACCATTGCAAATGCATCCAAAAATATAATCGTTATGGGCGATTTTAATGGGCAGATTGGCAACAAAAAAGGGGAGAAGAACTTACCATAGGAAATCATGGATTTGGCAAGAGAAGTAAGAACGGCTCACGACTAATATCCTTTGCTATTGAAAATAAACTAAGCATCATAAACAGTTTTTATAAGAAGAAACCATCAAAGAAATGGACATGGCTTTCTCCTAATGGCCAGTATAAAAATGAGATTGACTTTATTATGTCGAACAATATAAAAGTTTTTAAAGATTTGTCTATTTTAAATAATTTTAATTTTAAAACAGGTCATAGGATGGTTAGAGCAAAACTTTCAGGGACGCGTGCTAAAAGAGCACGATAATTTCACAACAGTATGAAAGTCATTGAATGCATTGGAAGCACTGATTTACTTTTAAACAACCTTGAAATATCCCTGCAAGTTGGAGATAAAGAATATATATCCACACAAGAAAAATACACCAGATTGCTTAACCAATTAAATGTAGAGACCAAAAAAGTAAACAAGGCTAGTAAGACCGAGATATCATTGGAAATTAAGCAATTATTACAAGAACGGAAGCAACTTATACAACAAGGTAAAAAGTATAATAGCAATGGCCACAAGATAACAGAAATAAGTAAAAAGATTAGCGAACAACTTAGAAAAGAACGAAAATCAAAAAGATTAACAACATTGAGAAATCATATAGAAAAAACAGGAGGAATAAAGAAGGCGTTAAAAGAAATGGATTACAAAAAGGACTGGATTCCTAATATGAAAAATATAGAGGGAAGAAAGACCAGCAATAGACCAGAAATACTTGTAATCGCTACAGAATACTACAAAAACTTATACCAAAGTCGTAAAGGGGAACAAGTAATAAATGAACATATTTCAACAAATAAAGAGGAAATCAAACCGATTCTAAAAGAAGAAACTATAAAATCTATCGAAATACAAAAACTAGGCAAGGCACCTGTATCAGATTTAGTTACAAATGAACAGCTAAAAATTACGTTGCCAGTAATAGCACCGAGACTTACAGATTTGTTCATTGAAGTTCTCGAAACGGAGATCATCCCGGAAGACTGGACTAAATCTACAATTATTTTGCTGCACAAAAAGAGAGACAAGGGTGATATAGGGAACTACAGACCGATCAGCTTAATGTCCAACATTTATAAAATATTTTCAAAAATTATATTAAACAGAATTACCAATACATTAGATGAAAATCAACATAAGGAACAAGCTGGTTTTCGAAGCCAATTCTCAACTATAGATCACATACACACTCTAAGACAAATTCTACAGAAGTATAAAGAATATAATAAGACATATTACATAGGGTTTGTTGATTTTAACAAAGCTTTCGACACACTGGAGCACGAGTTTATATGGGACGCTCTAATAAGACAAGGGGTACAAGCAAAATACATACGCATAATTAAAAACGTATATACAGCGAGCACAGCCCAAGTTAAACTTGAATCTACGGGTAATGAAGAGGTGTACGCCAAGGAGATCCTATATCACCTTAATTATTTTCAGCGGTGCTGGAGATGATCTTCAGAAACTTAAACTGGACCGGAAATGGTCTAAATATAAATGGTGAAACTCTTAACCATCTACGTTTCGCGGACGATTTGATTTTGTTCTCAGAGGACGCAAGAACCCTGGGAATAATGTTACAGCAACTATCTGATGAAGGCATTAAGGCTGGCCTGACAATGAACTTAACTAAAACCAAAATTATGACGAATTCCCAACAAACAGTAAACTATCAACATATAACAGTAAATAACGAACAAATAGAATATGTAAATGAATATATATATTTGGGCCAACTTATATCTACAGAAGATTGCATGAATAAAGAAATAGAACGAAGAATAACTAATACTTAGAAACGGTTTTGGTCACTTAAGGAAATAATGAAGGAAGAAAATATATGAAATGTGCATCATGCCATGCTTATTATACGGATGCCAGACATGGGCGTTAACAGAACTACAAGAATGTTAATTAAAAGTATGCCAAAATAGAATGGAAGGGAGTATTTTAGGTATAAAAAGAAGAGATAAAGTAAAATTACAAGAAATTAAAAACAAAACAAAATTTAAAAATGCACACACTGTCTACAGACAACTTAAATGGCGTTGGACAGGACATATGTTAAGAGAAAGTAAAGAGAAATGGACTAAATTAATAACCGAATGGTATCCAAGGGATAGTAAAAGAAATAGAGGCAGGCAAACCAAAAGATGGGAAGACGACATTAAAAAGATTGCTGGTCCGGTATGGACACGTCTAGCGAGAGACAGGAACGAATGGAAATCTATAGAGGAGGCCTTTGTCGACAGACAAGCTGTTTCACACAAACATCCAGTTGCCGATCACTCAAATTCAAACTATAATAATTGATAAAATATAATTAAGTATTAGTTTTTAGCAAGTAGGCATGTATTAATTTGTAAGAAAAGAAACAGCAATAAAGGCTATTTTATTTATTTTATTTATTTATTATATAATCATCTTCCCTGCCCTTGTCTTAATTATTTGGGGTCGGCGCAACATGTCTTCCTCCTCCATATAATCCTTTCAGATGTCATATCCTTAGTCACTCCCTTCCTACCCAGCCATATCCTCCTTCACGCATTCTATTCACCTTTTCTAAGGTTTTAGTCGGTTCCGTAAATGCCAAGATAAACCAATCAGGAGAAGTAGGAAAGTGCTTGATCATTCAAGTAGTAGTTGGCGAAATATGTATGTTAATGTTATCAATTTTAAGACCACTTTAAGAAAATTACTTTTAAAAATGCATTATGAATTAATTCAATGATGACTTGACAACATATATTTTGACTTTTTTATGCAATGTGTACGGGATAGGGATGCATAGTATTCAAATTAATCGTGATCATTTCAAATAATTGGTTTTTCTTGGCATGTATTTAGAAAGTATATGATTTTATACCCCGAAAGTTTGTTTGCAATATCATATATAATACAAATATGTGCTTTATAAAGTAAGAATTATACTACAACTAGGTGTTGCCCGCGGCTTCGCCCACGTTCTAATTCTGTTACCGCAACCCATGGGAATCTGTTCCAGAGATAGCGTATGTATTATTCCAGACTATAATCTATCCTTGAGCCAAATTTCAGCTAGATCCGTTCAGCCGTTAGAGCCGGTAGATCGTGATTTTTAATAATAATATCATTTATTTCTTCTCTCACATAAAAATATTACAAAGGCAAACATAACTTAGGTACACATCATTTTAAGCTTATCTATGTGAGAGACTGGTATCTGTACTAGGATTCCCTGTATGACAGATTACCAGCCTCTCCAGTCTCTGTACATGTGGCATCAGGCAAGTACCTTAGGCATTAGGAAATAATATTTATGTAAATATCCACAATCAAGACATGCAATATAATAATAATAGATTGAGAACAAACATACAAACATCTTCACAAACTTTCACATTTATAATATTAGTAGGAAATAGTAAGAAATAAGATTTAAAAGGATTAAAAAAAGAACCTGCGCTTGCGCTTTAACCTTAGTAGGGCCCCTTGCTACTATATAGTATTATTATTATTTGTAATGTGCTTTAGGAAATCAACTTGACATTTTTAGGAAGTTTGTACAAATGTATGCATGCAATTTGTGAGTTGAGCACGAAGTGTAATGTTTTACCTTGCTAACGTACATCAGAGAATATACAAACCTAACCTAACCGAAACTCTATAGTTGACATGTAGAGAATGCCGATGTACTTTATGCAAGAAGTTAAATAAATAAAAAAAAGAAAAAGAAACAAACCCATGCAAGCTCTCTTTCCAATACTGAAGCCTGCAAACATATTGGGGTTGGGCATATTGTTAGGATCGAGCCATCGTTCTGGCCGGAACTTTTCTACATCTGGTCCCCAGTTTGAGTGGTGGTGAACGCCGTAGATCAGCAACGCGCATTGACTACCGGCTGGCATCACGTAATTCTCTGCAATTAGTAACTAATGTTCACATTGTATCAGACACTGTACAGTCAACGACAAAAATGGCTTTACAAATTCTAATTTATTAATAATTTTAGCTCTTAAACCTTTCACAAAATAATAAACAAGACATGAAATATATTAACATCGTCCTCTGGGGATTATGATACTACTTATCCATTCATTATTAGGACATGTATTCCAATGTAAGAGACGTTTTAAATATTTTAATGTTATACCACTTTTGTCGTTGACTGTACGTACGGCCAAAGAAATGTAATTTGGTTAATGTTGACTTCTACGGGAGCGACTACCGTCTGACCTCTCAACCCCGAGAGGAAAACCTGCGCCAGAGTTTCGTCCGTCAATTAGCAGCTGAACCGGTTTGCAGACGAGGTTGGCTTGTGCCCCGAAGATCGTGAGTGAGCGATATTGAAATTATCAAAATGTACTTAGCGCACACATTGTAAAGCCAGATTTGTTCTAGATCGGGATTAACTGACAAACTATGAATCGCACTAATAATAGAAAACTATTGTTCTGAATTTATAAATAATCTGTATAGTCTATCTGAAATAGTCTGACATGACGAGTCCAATTCAAAGTCCTGATAGTCAAGGGCTACAAGTACGCTCAATGAGATTTGAGTAAAGTGTCGGTGAGTGCTGAATAAATAACATTATAATTGATATCTAACAATACTGTAGGTATCTACAATAGATATTAAATGTAAGTATTTAGAGTGAAACTTACTCAGCTGAACATCTTTGTCAACATATCTTAACCCCACAGGTCCGGTAGGATATAATCTCAGGGTCTCCTTGATGACAGCATCTGTGTACACCATCTTGGGAAGATCATCTTTCGTCACATCTCTGTCTGTGTTACCAAATATGTCAACCATCCTGAACGTAGTACGAAAAAATTTCAATTATTTAATTTTAATTATGAACATAATCAGGATTTATTCACGTAACTTTGATAAGAATAATGAAGTAATGGAATGTCAAAATTATAAAATTCAACATCGAAATCATAATTATAGCATTTCAGAGTTCAACGAATTTGTCTGAAAGGCATATTTAATAGACCTAGGTAAAGAACGTAGAATGTTTTTTATTTCCTTCCCTGTAAGTCCCTAAGGGTCACGAGACCTGGACCAATATTCGTAGTCAAGTAATCTATAGCTATGTATATTTACCCTAACAATATTAAGTACCTTTTTGTTTTGTAATTTTTTTTTCGTGCGGAAATCCCCGCCGGTCAGTGGGTATGTGGGGCTTGAACCGACTAAAACCGCACGCCGCCTCGGATCAGGCGCCGGGGTGTAAGGTACTTCAGCCGAAAGTAGCAATTTAATATTTTCAAAAACAAGATGACTCAGAGGGAAAGCTACCGAAATTCACTTGAAGTGTTATAGTCTGAATTAAAGGACTATACTTACTCTTGGTGTATTTTCTCCTGAATCTCAGGATACGTTCCCAATAGCATCATAATATAAGCCAATAGACAAGAGGTAGTATCATACGAAGCAACGATTGCCGTGTCCACTTCTTCTCTGATCTCCTTGTCAGTTAGAGTATTTTCTTCAGATAGTTCAATCAAAAGATCCATTAGGGCTTTGCATTTTATGCCTGAAAGAAAAACAATTCTTCGTTGTTTTATCTGATTTTATAAATACAGGGCGTCCTGCGGCGATGCCACATGAAGGGAAAGTATCATAAATAATGCAGATAGGGCGTTTTACTGAAAATAGACTTCATTTTAATTTTAAAAACCTCTATATAGATTGCATTTAAAGATTTTCGAAAACTCGATTGCCACACTCGGTAGGTAATCGAACGGGCGAAAATCCGAAAAATAAAACCCTGTACTTTCATGGCATCAATCGATAGGGTCAATTGTAAGGATCAAATCTCTAACAAACATAGAATATAAATGATAGGAAATCCATGAGATCTAGACTTGAAAAAAATTGTTCTCAAATTACTATCTATTTAATAACGTTAATAACTTTGTTTAAAATTTAAAATTCAACAAAACTGTTTTTACAAATTTTCTGTGCGATGCATAGTTTGCCTGATATAGTGAAACCCATTCGCACTCAATATTGCGACCCCACAAACATGAATTTAATTTTGCACTAATCCTCTCTCGATATTACGTCATTGTAGTCCAAGATTGTTAATATGGTATTAGTATTATTATAGTAAGATATTTTCCCAATTTGAAGTTTTAATTTAATGGATTTCGTTTTATATAATTAACCATGTTTATTAGAGAGATTTGATTCTTATGATTGACCCTATTGATTGATGCCATAAAAGTACAGGATGTTATTCTTTCAGATTTTAGCCGGTTCGATAACCGAATGTGGCAATCGAGTTTTCGAAAATCTATGAAGGCAGTTTAAATTGCTTTTAAAATCGAAATGAAGCTGGAATGAAGTCGGAATTCAGTAAAAATGTCTATTTACACAATTTAAGATACTTTCCCTTTCATGTGGCATCGCCGCGGGACGCCTTGTATAGTATACTTCCTTTTGGTGTGATTATAGTAAATTTCTTAAAAGATTTAGGGAGATTTAAATCCTAAGTCAAATATTGAATATTGAACCATTTGATTTGGTGAATGCGAAAAAATATGTAAAATAATGTCCGTAGGAACTTGGTTATTTGGATTAGTGGCGTTATTTCCCAGTTGTGATTTGCCCTAAAAAACTAAATATTATATCTACTTGCACTTTTGTACGTTTTGTTACCAAGTACAGTCGCGCTCAAGATTATTCCCTTCTAAGTAGGTAGAAGAATTCAGTTCTTCCAACGACGAAAATTTTGTTTTCTTTTTCATGATTATAAGTTCATTTTTAATTGCGTTAATGTAATTATGAACATTTAACAAAAGAGATAACCCTAATGTCGTAGTGCAAGTGGTTTCGTATAAGTGGAAATTTAATAACGGCAATTTTAAAACCGTTCAAACTATTTCATTTATAAATTAAATCTAAGGATCATTAAAATCTTGATCATCTCGATAAATACCTGTAGTTTTTCTTTGCTGTTCCCATTCCGAACGTGGAATTGTCTTTATTTGTTCTTTCTTCCTTTTAATAACCTGTAAAAGTCATTCAAATAGGTTATTAAACATCATACATACTCCGCTGCCACGCAATGTTCGTTTGATTTGAGTAGTCTGATCACTATAATGTAAGTCGCAGGTTACGTTCATAGACCGTTTGTTTTGCTGGCGTTGCCTAAAATCAATTGATTTACACTGAACTGCAATTTTGGAGGCTTTGAGGTTTACGCAAGCATTAGTATTTTATAGTTAGCGTAATCAACGCATGCCTCTGTATTGTATGTCATCAGAAGACGCCACACTATGCGTTTTCAATATGCAACCATTTCTAGATAATACTTCGGTAATGATTATAGTCCAAGAACTGTAACTAAATGTTGTATAAACTAAATTTGTGACTTATAGTAGTTATAATAAAAATCTTTTCCAAATTAGATTTTTATTAATATGCTATTTTCTAGAAACTAATTCAAAGTTTGGTAAACGGAATTAAATAAGTACTTACAGTATTGGACATAGCGTTCAAAACCTTGACAACTTGGTCCTCCCGCTTCTTCAAGTCTGTAAAGCTGTAGATAAAATTGCTTTGCAGCCAGAAATTCTGGAATCTCAATGCTATAATGTTCAGAATTTGGTCCACTGAGTGCATGTACAATTTATTAAACTCCTTGTCTTCATCGGCGGTGATGCCGAAAGCCGTTACTGAAAACAAAGGTCAGTAGTTTTGTGATCATTTAATTCTGTGCTCAGTATCTTGTAAGCAAAGATTACATAACATTATTCTAATATTGTAAGGAGGATTACGGATGCAGGATTAAATGCAGTACGTGTCATCCTACTAACATTTTTTTAGCACCGGATGCAATCGGTGCGAGCAGTGCTAAGTATAGTAAAATTCCAGATTTGATTCTGTGGATCAGGGAAATTGTTTGTATTTGATTACTTTGCATATTATACGAGTATATTTTATTTTCAATCCTAAAATATGTGAGTCCGGCCGTTACGGTCCCATTTTGGTACGCTCCCGGCCGGAATGCACCCTTTTTTTTTTTTTTTTTTTTTTTTTATCGTGCGGAAATCCCTTCGGATACCCCCCCGCCCGCCAGCGGGGGCGGTTATGTCGGGCTTGCACCGACTAAAACCGCACGCCGTCTCGGGTCTTCAGACGCCGGGGTTTAAGTTTACCCATAGAGCATATCCCTCGCACCCCGTCTGACCCTGGGCCATCTCACCACTAACAGCATCGCTCATCCTGTCTCCTCTGAAAGCAGAGGAGTTCGGAGAGCGATGTCTTCCCGCCACGTTGTGTATTGGCCGACGATCAATGCCAACCCTATGAAGGGGTGAAGGGGAAGCCATTGACCGCCACCCAGGGTGTACCGGCCGCTCCGATTCCGTTCCCCCCGGACTGCAGCGGGATCGGAATCGGAGCGACACTCGAGGAGGTTACCCAACACACACCCCGGCCGGAATGCACCCACAGTGAAAAATTTATTATTCCGCTACACCTACGTTGTTACTTTTTCACCATGATACGCGCGGATAACTATACTCAGCACAGTTGCAATATACCTACTGTTTACAAAATGTTGTACAAAATCTACCATAATTTAGTCACAAAATAACGGTGATGTGTACCTACAAAGGTATTTTAATTCAATTTAGCAATGATTAATTTTTTGTATTTACTAAACTTTAAAAAAAAGCGGCGATAGCCCAGTGGTGTACGTAACAGACTGCCGAGATGAGGTCTCGAGTTCGATCCACAGTCGCCCCGGGCACACACCTCTGACTTTTCGAAGTTATGTGTGTATTAAAAATGTTGATTATCGCTCGCTTAGTAATGTGCCCGACAGATGGCAATAGGGTCGCCCCCTATTACATTGGGACCTTAACATAACTGGCGAAACGTGGGTGTAATACACCTCTGCCTACCCCTTCGGGGATACAGGCGTGAAGTTATGTTATGTTATGTCTAAACTTTTTATGCAAATTACGGATTAGAACATATCCAATTCATAATCCGTAGTGGTTCAGAAAAGTTGACTTATGAATGATTTGCTACAAGCTAGGCGCCATTATATTTGATTTTCAGATGATATTTATTAAAGACATAATACATCGTTGTATCCACGAAACTATCTATTAAATGAGCGGCATTTGTATTTATTCTAAACCTGTTCTTATATGATCAATGGCACTCACAACAGACAGTTTCCAAAGCGATATGCTTCAACGTGGCTAGGTGATCGAACTCTCCTCTCCCGACTTCGCCGTCAAAATGTTTGGTTTGCCTTCTAGCTTGCTCGTTGAACACTCCCAAGAAGCTGTGAAGAACTTGTAGACTGAAGGCTGGGTTCAAGAGCTTGCGGTGGCGTTTCCAAGTTGGACCTGTAGAAAGAAGTTTACTCTGTATTACGTCAAAGTATGGGTATTTAAATTTAAAGCGATGTTTTAGTAACTTAGGATTATACGATTTTGAATTATTAAGATGACCATAATCATTTATGGAAAAGCTATAACAGCCTTTATTTCCATATATGTGTGACAAGAGTATTAAAACGCGAATTTTAAAAATACTGAATGTTTCTAAAGCTGTGTAATATTTTAGAGGTACAGATTTAAAAGAGATTGCTTTACTAGGCTAACATGTTTGTAAAAATAGAACACAAAAAAACGGACTGAGCTTCTGGCCGGTTCTTTTTATTCTTTGGAGGCCGAGTGGTGAACCGGTGGTCAGTCTAGTAAAAATAAGTATGTAAATCTATTTCTTTTGTTTTGCCGTTTTGTAAGAAAGTATACCTATATCGTCTATCTATATAAACGATTTTTGACTTTTGAGAAGTTGGACAATAGTTTTTGTGAGTGTAGCTATGAGTTTAATTGGCGTAGAAATATATATAACCAAGCAACTGATTTATAATTTTTGTGACTGGACAAGGTAGCGTTAGCACCAACTTGCTACTATAATGAAGAATAATTTATCTTCGTTAGAAAATGTTATGATATACAGATAATGTATCTGATTTGGAAACAAGTTCTTGTTCAATATAGCTGAGTGGCTCAAAACTGAATTGTTGTTAGCGCGTCGTGGAAAGCCCCCAAATCGGCTTATTTCTTAAATTACATAGGTGCTCTCATAAAGATTATACCGTGTGTGTCTATACTACTATAAAATTATAAATTAGATGTGTCTATACATTGGAAATATTTAAAAACAAGTGTATGTTTTTAGGGTTCCGTACCTCAAAAGGAAAAAACGGAACCCTTATAGGATCACTTCGTTGTCCGTCCGTCCGTCCGTCCGTCCTACTGTCAAGACCGTTTTTCTCAGGAACGCGTGGAGGTATCAATCTGAAAATTATATCTAATACTCAAGTCTACTGTCCCTTGGAGCTGTGAAAAAATCAAACTTCTAAGCCAAAGCAATCAAAAGGTACAGCCGTTTATGCCGCAAATTTCAGCAAATTTTCGAAACTCGCACGGGAATCAAAACCTACAGGGTACTTCCCGTGAACTTAGGATCTTGAAACTTGGTACGAAGTAACTGTTAGTGAGGGACTTGTCTGATCCAACTTATGTTCCAGGCTCAGAGGAGGAGTCAGATACGTCTACTGATATGGAATATGAAGATGTAGAGGAACTACAACAAAAGTTGGCGGGTTTGTTGGCCAAACAGGAAGATATTCCAGAGACAGTGTAGGAGGCTCTTCATTGCAAAGATGCAGGGAATTGGAAACAAGCCATGAAGGAGGAATATGACTCGTTTCTGAGTAATCGTTGTTGGATTTTAACTGATTTGCCGAAGGGGAAGAAAGCAGTGAAGTGCAAGCGGGTGTTTGCTAAGAAGCGAGGTGCTACTGGAGAGTTCACGAAGTTTAGGGCAGGACTCGTTGCAAAAGGGTACAGTCAGCAGTATGGCATTGATTACAATGAAACATTCGCTCCAGTTATCAGATACTCGTCGTTGAGAATATTGTTATCACTTGCAGCGCTATATGTTTGGCAAATAGAACAGTTAGATGTGAAAACTGCATTTCTGAATGGAGATTTACATGAAGAAGTCTATATGCAACAACCGGAAGGTTTTGTAGAGAAAGGAAATGAGAAGAAAGTCTACAGATTGAATAAAGCTATCTATGGACTCAAGCAGGCTTCTAAATCATGGTATGAAAAGATAAATAATGTTATAGTTAATAAACTGAAGTTTAGAAAATTATTATCTGAGCCATGTGTGTATGTTTACAGCCAGGATAAGGAGTTTATTATTATAGCTTTGTATGTGGATGATATTTTGCTGTTTTCTTCTGAGAAGATACAGAAGAAAAAGGAGGAAATTAAAATATCATTAAGTAAACATTTTGAGATCAAGGATCTGGGTAAAGTCAAGCATATATTGGGCATGAGAATTACTCAAACCGATAATGGCATTACCTTGGATCAATCTGAGTATATTAAGAAGATATTGGAAAGATTCAATATGTCTGAATGCAAGCCGGTCAAGTCGCCGATGGAATGTAACTTGAAGTTGCAGAAGAGTACAGAAGAGTGTAAGCTGGATTATAGGAATTTAATTTTATCTCTTATGAACTTATCAGTTTGTTCCAGACCTGACATTTCTTTTGCAGTGAGTTATTTAAGCCAGTTTAATTATTGTTTTTCAGAGGCTCATTGGAAAGCTGCGAAGAGGGTGCTGCGTTATTTAAAAGGTACTCAGAGTTGTTGTATTACTTTTAAGAAAGGTTGTACAGCAGAGATTGTAGGACACACTGATGCTGATTGGGCTTCTAATGAAGTGGATCGTCGCTCCTACACAGGGTATGTGTTTAAGGTGTTTAATAACATTGTATCTTGGGAGAGTCGCAAACAGCGTACCGTGGCTCTGTCTACAGCAGAGGCAGAATACATGGCAATCTCTGATGCCTGCAAAGAAGCTTTGTATCTGAAAAGTTTCTTGGCAGAGTTGTTCGGGTCGGCATACAATATTAAATTGTATACTGATAATCAGCCAGCGCTTAAATTGTGTTCTAACAATATTATGCACGGGAGAACTAAACACATCGACATTAGGCACCATTTCATAAGGCAGTTGGTCGATGATAGAACAGTTTGTTTGAACTATGTAACTAGTAGTGAACAATTCGCAGATGTTTTAACGAAAGCGTTAAGTCAGGACAAACATGTTAAGTTTGTTAGTGAATTGTTTAGAGTTATTTAGTTGTTTATATTTTTATATCAGGACTGTTATTTGTTTAGTAATTTTTTTTCTTTAGTTATGTTTAAGGGAGGGTGTTAGTGAGGTACAACCTCCTTATGTAAACTTTAACTTAAGAAGAAAGTGTGTTTATTTGAATTCTTGACAAGTTGTTTCTTGTCACTCACAAAATATATTTTCTCCAGAAAACTTGTGTTTCAATAAATTAGGTCATTTATCTCTCGTCAGGGTCCATATTCCATCTGTAACGTCTTATAGTACAGATAAAGGAAAAATTGCGAAATCCGTAAATTTTTAGTTACATCATATATAATAAAAATATTTTTGAAAATTTTAAAGTTACTATTTCTTTTCTCATGAACGTGTAGAGGTATTAAATTGAAATTCATATCAAATACTCAGGTCTATAATCAGATTTGTACGGAACCCTCGGTGTGCGAGTCCGACTCGCACTTGGCCGGTTTTTTTAAGTTAGCTTTTATTATGTTCTTGTTAGTAAATATAACTAAAAATTTAAATCAAATGAGCCGAAATTCGATGGGGTTGCGTCGTTTCATTACAGAGTTCCTATGACCACCTTCCAACTCCATCATCAGACCCTGGTTACTATTGAAAGACAACCTACTCGTCGAGACGATTCAAACAAGCCCAAACTCGATGGGGCTGTATCGTTTAATTGCGAAGTTCCTATCGCCACATTCCAGCTCTATCGTCAGATCAGCACCCTGTCATCATATTATTGCATTGTCAATTGAAATACATTTCTTTTTTGGAATTCTTGTCTGTTTATCTGTTTGTCTGTTTGTTCGCGATAGACGCAAAAACTTCTGAATGGATTTCGATGCGGTTTTTTTCTATTAGAATGGTCTTGGTCAGACTTAAATCTGCTTTAGGTATGTTTGGTTGCAAATTGGTGAAGTAGAACCGGAGATATGACCAAAAAACAATAATCGACCTAAGCGCCGGCGGAGCCACGGGTATCGGCTAGTTAATTAAATAATTAAACAGTTGAAAAGTCAAGATGATTGATAAATTTTAGAAACCAGATAAATTTTAATATTTCTTCAAAAAAATATGAAATTCTGGATTCTTACGCGTCGCTTTGGGTCAATGGAATACGGAAAATTAAAAAGGATAACTAACACAGGTAGGTATACTTCAGTAAAGTGTAATCGTTATACGAATAGAGGTTATTGAATTATATTTTACCTGAAGCTAGCACCAAGCCTTCACCCATCCAGGGCTTTCCAAAATCATACGCGAAATGTTTTTGCAAACACGCGTTGGCTGCTGTTACGCTATCTTCTGGGTCTGATATTACTGCAATGTAAAGAAAACATAACTTTAGTAATCACCAAATAAGAACTACAGTAGGTACCAGAATTTAAAAAAAAAATTGTGTGATTGAGAGAGAGAGTTTACCTAGAAATATAACTCTCAAAATGTAGGCAGATACTATTTTTTGTTGCTCAAATTATTATTAAATAAAATTTAAAAATTAGTTTCTGGTTTATCATCATCACGGCGACAGTGGTTTCTGGTTTAATTGGGTAAGTTCTGGTTGAATATTCAGTATATTCTTATATGAATTTACAATATCTGAGTCCTTACAAAAACTGTACCTTTTTTTTTTTTATCGTGCGGAAATCCCTTCGGATACCCCCCCGCGTGCCAGCGGGGGCGGTTATGTCGGGCTTGAACCGACTAAAACCGCACACCGTCTTGGGTCTACAGACGCCGGGGTGTAAGGTTGCCCATAGAGCATATCCCTCGCACCCCGACTGACCCCAGGGCCATCTCGAAACCGGAGATGGCCCAGGCCATCTCCGGTTTCGAGATGGCCCCCTCGGGTTTGGGAACCACGGTGTCCCCGTCTTGCCCCGGTTTGGGGGAGGGGCGCTAGTCGCCCCACCGTCCCGGCCTGCTTCTGCTGGGGTGACAGGTGGCCTCACCCGCCACCCCCAGGCCTGCACTCATGGAGGACGGAGGTCGTTAAGCGACCTCCGGCGCCTGAGTTGCCTGCGACGCGCGGCGAGCAAGTTGCGGGCTCGGCGGTCCGGGAGAGTTCTAAATCTCTCCCGGGCGCGCTCCGCCATCTACTGCGCGAGCATTACATGCTCGCAGAAGGAGGTGGCGGCGGCCCACGCGCTCGCGCTCCGCACCATTGCCGCAATCATGCTGCCGAGCGAGAGGACTCCCACCCCGATGGCTGCCACGAGGTCACGCCTCGGCGCCTCCCATCCGGGCAGTCCGCCAGCGTGTGCAGCCCTGAGTCCTCGCTCACGTCGCAGTGATGACACTCAGGCGTTGGCTCCTTCCTGTTCCGATGCAGGTGGTCCCCGAAGCATCCCTTCCCGGAGATCACCTGCGTCAGTCGGTACGAGAGGCCTCTCCAGCCAATCCTCCATGATGGGCCTTACCGCCGCTATTGCGGCGTACCCTACAAAAACTGTACCTAAGTACGTTTAGAATTAGATAGCGCTCTGTGTATATTCCCTAAATCGTAGTATAAGTATTAATTACTCTGTGCCCAGAATATTATGTTATAATATTCAAATCTAAGATCACATACCAACGGAGATATGTGAAGCTATTGTTTTAGATTTGTATAAATAACGGACTGTAAATTTAGCAGTTAAACTTAGGTATTAGTTTACGTAAATCCGTATTTATGTAATGTATCTGCAACTGAAATTCTCACTGCTACGCGCAGCTGAAGTGTTCTCGGTTTGGTGTTTATTGAAGTTCAGTGTAAAATAGAGATATATTTTGAGGAATTGGGTACATTCCTATAGTATAATTAAATTATTTTATCAATATATATATATATATATATATATTCTTATAATATAAAAATGAATCGCTGAATGTGTTGCTAAGCGCAAATCTCAAGAGCAGCTGAATCGATTTCGCTAATTCTTTTTTATAATACTCCTTGTAGTACGAGGATGGTTCTTACGGAGAGATTTTTTTTTAAATTGCCTAATAAAAAAAAACATAAAGTTTACAGGCATCTTTGGGATAAATAGGTGCCACGGGGTGAAGTATGCCACGGGCGAAGCCGCGGGGACAGCTATTATTTAAATAAAAATTAGTTACAAGCGGCAAACAATAAGTCCGTTCTTATTTTCATAACAAGAAATCCCAAGCCGAAATTTAAAAACCCGTACCACGGAGTAAGCAAAAATAATCTTTCCTTATTCCGTGACCCGTACTGCGTTATTGGCCGAAACATCGGAATCACCGAACAACAAAAAAAAAAGATTGGAATTAACAGTCATGTACCCAATTGTTTTGTAGTGTTATGACAGGATGTACAATAAACGGCGCTTTGGTTGGCACATCGGGAAGCAGAGAAAGTGTCCGGCTAAGCTCGGCTTTCATCGGTTTTGTAGACCATGCATACCTAACCGCCGGGACCAGCACATATATGAAGATGTATACAGAGATAAGGAAACGTGGTATGGTAGAAGATGTAGTGACTAAGATAGAGAAAGGGATGTTTAATTGTTCGGACATGTGAAGAGGATGGACGTAACAAGATTGACGAAACAGATTTACTTTTACGAGGGCGAATGGGATGGACAACCGGTAAAGGTCAACATAGGCGTACATATGGTAATCAAGAATGAGGACGTTTGTAATAAAGGTCAGATTTATAGTACCCGTAGAAAGTAGAAGAAGTAAAAGGCATATGCCAAAAGCGTAGCAAGTGGCGAGATGTTGTCTCTGCTCACCCCAATGGGAAAGAGGTGTAACGTTATATATGTATGTGTACAAAGATTACAATTGTATGGGGCCACACCAAACCAAAACCAATCTCACCTGCAGGCGAGGCTCTAGCTCAGGTTTTACTCTCGGGGTTGGGTTGTCAGGCGACAGTCGCTCTCGTGAAAATCAAGATAGATTTACTGATACGGAAAAGAAAAATAGAGAAGAGCAAACCCCGGGCTCCCAAGTGCAAGCTTTGAGTGCCACCGGGACTGACGCTTAAATGAGGACGAAGAAAGTTTATTAAGCCCTTACTAGCTATATAATATACTCCTCTTAGTATCCTACTTCCTATCCTATCCATCCTATCTATGTATAATATGTATGTATTAACAAAAAAAAGTATATAAGTATGTTTATCCGCATTCTGACTGTACCAATAAATTGGGAAATCATCCGGAATTAGATCTGTTTAACACAAGTCCATCCTCCTATAGTCGCTTTATCTCTGGAAGGTGGTTTGAATCGGTTCTCTGACTGTATTTTTGTAATTTTTTTTGTTTTTTTTTGTTTTATTTTTTATGTATAAATGTTCAACACATCTGGCGAATCCTCTTCGGGGATGCAGGCGTGAGGTTGTGTAATGTAATGTTACATTTAAATGTTTCAAAAACATACATTTTTATAAGCAAGCACTAAATATGCACATGCGAAAACACGTAAATGGTTTACAGTTGTTTTAACAGTTGTCAATTAGTTGTAAGATACTGTTTGTTTTCCTAATAAAATAAAATAAAATAAATAAAATAAAATAAATTCTGGAACCCATAACACAAGCTACTTAAATTATGCTTACTTTGGGTCTAGAATGCGCTGTATTGAATGTCGTAGAATATTTATTTATTTATTATTTATTATCCTGTCCTACTTACTACGAATATTATAAATGTTAAAGTTTGTAAAGATATTTGGATGTTTGTTAGGTACTCAATTACGCTGTAATGAGTGAACGGTTCTGGCAGAAATTTAATACAGGTAATTTATATCCCTGGAATAAGTGCCCATGCGAAGCGGAACAGAATACCACGCGGGCAGTAGCTAGTGTAATAATAATTATGTAACGATAGATACACAAAAAGCGGCGATAGCCCGGTGGCGTACGTAACGGACTGCTGAGACGAGGTCTCGAGTTCGATCCCCAGTCGCCCCGTGCACACACCTCTGACTTTTCGTAGTTATGTGTGTATTAATAAATGTTAATTATCGCTCGCTTAACAATGTGCCCGGTAGATGGCAATAGGCTCGCCCCCTATTACATTGGGACCTTAACATAACTGGCGAATCGTGGGTGTGTAATACACCTCTGCCTACCCCTTCGGGGATACAGGCGTGAAGTTATGTTTATGTATGTTATGTTAGATACACTGAAAATAAAATAATGGAGACTACATAGGTATACACTTACGAAACATTCTGAAGATTAATAAATAGCACTTACGTAAAGTATATAAGTTTAGTTTACGTAAGTGCTATTTCTTTGGATTTGTAGATATCCATTCAAAAATATCATAAATGTTGAATAGTAATTTACTTGATATTATTTGCACAGGATTGATATATCTACAAGAGCAGACTGTTGGTTTAATTCTTAAACCAATAATACGTGTTAGTATGAGTAATTATACTGATTTGTTTAACAAATGAGAAGACCGAATACATGGGCCAAGTTTTGATTTAAAGTAACTAGGTGTGTAAAGTTGGTAGGATATGTAAAGGTGCTGTGAAGCACACGTGTTTCCTTCTGCCTACAGTCTCGGGTACTTTAAGCTGGGCGTGAAAAAGCATCTGATGAGGCCGTCAAGCTGAGAGCCACCATTGTAACATTATCCGTGTCTGTAATGGTGAACCTCATTCCTGAGACTACCTTTAGCTTAGAAAATAATATATAAAAAAAAAGTAACTAGTATAAAATATGGTGGATTTGAAATTCATAGTTAGCATGAATCTATATCTATACAAATAAATAAAGTTGAAGTGTCTGTTTGTAATATTAAAATAACAGCTTTTTAAAAACACAATTACAACAACTTTTTTTGTCTGTTTGTTCCGGGTAATCTACGGAGCGACCGATTTTGACAGGATTTTACTGCAGATAACTGATTATATAAGGCATAACTGAGGCAACTTTTATTTTAGAAAAAGTAAAAGGGTGCTGCGCCAAAAAATTCAAACCCAGATCAGAGTCCACGCGGTCGAAGTTGCGGGCACAGCTCGTATTTAATAAACTATGGTAAAATAGTACAGAGGATAAAACATACTGACTATTTCATAGGTTGAAGATTTATGAATTTGTTACAAATCTAGATTATGTAACACGTGATTAGAAGGCTGTGATCTTATTTGGACTTAAAAAAATGACTATTAAGGTTCAAAATTTATTGCATTTGACAGTCATCTACTCTATTAATCATCATCCAAGCCTTAGTCCCGGTTGTATCCAAAGCTTGTACTTTGAAACCTGGGGTCTACTCTCCTACTCTTCGTCTTGATTTGACATATAATGTCGTTAACTGGAGCCACTGCAGGCAATCAGCAGGTGTATCGGCTAGCTGATGAAGTTGGCTTGGGAGAAGATCTTGGTGGCGTCCGCATACGCCCGTACATTACGTAACCTTAATGATCCAACTATACAACTGTTTAAATATAATTAACATTATTTAAATATTTATACTTAGTTAAATTTTCCACAGCGAATTCAGTAGTATATGGCTTAATCAAATAACAAATGGATATTACTGTCGTTATTGAATAGTTGGAAGGTGAGAAAACCAATATTGTCAATTTAGCTATGTTAACACGAATTAGCTGCTTCGGCGACTTCCATATATTTGAATTTCATCATCTTTGTGAGTATTAGCAAGTAGTTAATTCAATTTATTTCATCGAAAGGTTGCCTGTAGTAAGATAATGTAGGTATAGATTTTTGGACGCAATATGTTATGTTGTAGATACATTTGTTATTTGTGTTTTCCATCCATTTATGCTTTCCATTTATGATTGGTTTCGGCAGTAGCTCCCATAAAGCCACGCTAAGCCAAATCAAGACAAAGATTAGGATTTGTCGTAATCGCCTTGATGTATGCAAACGGGAGTTATGGCTTAGCTTATAGAGGGCTTGCCATGGTGTATTTATACGTGAGTCGTTCTAGCGCGAAAAAGGGATGGAACTATGCACTCTATACCGGGTGTGGGAAACGCTCCCGAAACCGAAGACAGGCAATATAACTAAAGATAAACAAAAATTGGAGCGATTTTTTTTTAAATCTTCATCGCGATGCGATATTCGTTGCGGCATTCATTTTTTAGGTTTAGTGATGCATTTTGTTAATGAAAATATGGATTCATTTAGCTGTACTAACACGATGGAAAGAATCAGAAAAAATCAAACCGGTCGAAAAAAAATTTTATTTTTACCTTCAGCACTACCGCCTGTCTTCGTTTTCAGGAGCGTTTCCCCAACACCCCGTTTAGCTCCAAGTCTCTTTCCCGCTCACTTTTTCGTGGTTAAAAGGAGTAGTTTCAGGGATGAAAGCTCTGGGCCATTCTCAAAAACCGACACAGATTTTAAGAAATTATAAATGGTTTTATATGTGTATACTTAAAAGCTGTCTCAAATTAATGATATAGTATCCGACGTTAAGTTCCATTTTTGAGCCGAGTAATTTTTTTTTACCCAATATTTTTTTTTGTTTCAAATACATATTTTGTCGATACCAAGTCATCTCACCAAATTCAGAGACCTAATTCGGTGACATCTTATATTTGTTGACTATGGACATTCAGAAACTACTACTGTATTATTTAATTATGGCTGCGAGCAATAAGTTTATCCATGGAGGTAACAGCTTTACGATGCACAATAGGCATTTTAACTATATTTAAAATATTGTACGAATTGTTGTTGTTGTTTTTGAGGTGATCCTTAAGGTTGACGTGAAGAATACTTTTAACTCCGTGAACAGGGACACCTTGTTGACACAAGCTAAATTACAAATCCCCAAAATTTATAACTTTCTTTGGCAATGTTACAGAAACCCATCCAAATTATTATATAAAGACAACCTTTTAGAATCTGCTGTTGGATGTCAACAAGGTGACAACATTTAATAAATACATGTTATAATGCTGCAGAGCGTGCCCGTTTGCTGGCGGTAGGAGTGTGGGAGTCGGGTCTTTGGTTACAAGCTCTTCCGTCATCTAACGTAGGAACTATGTTAGATGATACCACCTTCCGCATTGCAACATGCCTTCGTTTAGGTGCTCCGTGTGTTTCTCCGCATCGATGTCGCTGTGGAGAAGCCGTCGACAGGTTTGGACACCATGGCTTATCGAGCTGCAGGAGCGCTGGGCTAATACCACGGCACTCCAGCCTCAATGACATAATCCGACGTACTCTTGTCACTGCCGGTGTGCCAGCTGTACTTGAACCAAATGGTTTGGCACGCGACGATGGCAAGAGACCGGACGGTATGTCATTAATGCCATGGAAAATGGGTAGGACTCTGGTTTGGGACGCAACATGCGTTGATACCATTGCTCCTACCCATATAGCCAGCGCGGCTGGCTGTGCCGGTGCTGCTGCTGCTTCTGCGGAGACTCTCAAACGGCGCAAATACTCAAACTTAATTGGAGACTATGAATTTGTGCCGTTTGGAGTCGAAACGTTAGGGGCATGGGTCCGAGTGCTCGCAGTCTCTTCAGGGAGATTGCAACACGTATGATCGACGCTTCTCGTGACCAGAAGGCTGGCTTCTTTTTAGCACAGAGAATAAGTATTGCCATACAACGTGGCAATGCTGCCAGTCTTCTGGGCACGTTACCACAGGAGGCATGCGATGCGGAGGAATTCCACAATGCATTTTAGGTTTAAGTTTCTTTTAATTATTTATTTCAAATTTACCTAGTTTCAAATCCCAATGATTTATCCACACCATAATGGCATAAGCTCTCTATCACGTTCTGTACATCATCTTATTTATGAATTATATACATAATTATATAAACGTGCTTTAAGTCGCTTACTGTTTACTTTGATGTGACGTCACATGTCACGGGATTCCGTTTTTAAATCAAACTTTAATATCGATTTTTATCGTAAATAAAACAGTTCTCAAAAAATTATTGATGCAATCTGCTTTTTATGTTGTAATACATAATACAAAACTATTTTTTAGCAGTAGTCAAATACCCTATTGTTATGAAATATTTAGGCTTCTTTCCCGTTTGTAAAAAACTATAATTATTCCTTAGAATGTTCATTCTGTGTATTGCATTAAAAAATAACAATAGGTTACATTTATATAACCTCACTCACATTTATTATTATTTTATTATTTACACATGACATGGAGGTGACGTGACATTTTCGATACTTTTGTATTTAATAATAATAAGGTTTTTTATATAGAATGTATTTAAAAATATTATTTATATGTATATAAAGTTAAATAAAGGAAATAATAATATAATATAAATATTCTACGATATTCTACACAGCGCTTTCTAGACCCAAAGTAATCATAGTTTAACTAGCTTTAAGCGATAAGACCGCCCATTGTACATAATTATATTAAATAGCTAAGTTAAGTAATTGTGAAATTTCTTTGTTGGTGTACAATAAAGTATATTCTATTCTATTCTAAACATTACTTATATACTTTTATTGTAAATACATACTTACATATTATACATACAACACCCAGACCAATGTAAATAGACCTATTCATGCATACAAATAATTGCACTGAGCAGGAATCGAACCCGCGCTCCCTGTCGTAGCAGTCGAATGCACTACCGCTACGCCACAGAGGCCGTCAAAAATAATAATAACTATTGTTAATATTTATTTATATGAGTATTACTGGAAATCTTAAATATTTAAACTACCTACTGCTATGTATGCAGTGGAAATAAAATAAATCATACTAACATTTATCTTATAAGGCACATGCACAAAAATTATTCACATAAAGGAGAATGGCCCATACAGTGTAAAGCTCCATCCCATTTTCTCAATCGAACGACTGAGTTTTGACATGTCATGGCCAATCAAGCCGTTAGGACAAAGGACAGCAACTTAGTTGCCAATGTATTCCCTACCTAGAAAGGAATGGTCACGGGTTCGATTTCCGTCCTCGATGTTGACTTTTTCGATTTAAAAAAGTATCCATGGACCAATTTTGTAGGCTACTGTTGCTCTACTGCGTTGAGAAGTGACAACTTTTCATTGCCAATAGTACAACTACATGTCCTTTTAAAAGTCTGCTGAGCTGTACCTACTTTAAATGCAGGAAATTTAAATCAATATTGCTGGTATGAATCACCCCTATACGGAAATTTGTGGTGACAGAGGTTACTCTAATGAATATCTTGAATTATAATCGGTTTGAGTGCCAGGTTGCATTCAAAGCTTGCACTTATTTTTAAAGAATTTTATAAATAGAAATTGTTAGTATTCCCGCTAGCTCGTCCAACTAAACTAAATTACTTTAACATATCTCTTGCTCTGTAAGTAGTCACTTACTTCCCTGAATGCCGTGGTGTATGGATATCATTACAGCATAGGTTTCAAAACCTACCATGTAATGTTAACATTACAGCATAGGTTTTGGAATTTGAAAAAAGAACTGTTCTCATACTGCAAGAAGAATATTTTTTAAAAGTTAATATTTTTTTTCTTGGTATCAATTATTTACTCGAATCGGAATCGAGACAATTTATATTAGAATTTATGAAGATTTTATTTTAAATATCGAACTATTTGTTTCGCAGTCACATCGTATGTTAGTTGAAACCGATTTAAAAATCAAAATTTCCAGCACGATTTGACGCGCTTGCGTGCCATAAAATCGTGAAGAGTAAAAAAGGCAGTCGACTAGCTAGGCGCGAAAGTAAATTTTTTGGAGTTCTTTCTCAAAAGTTTGAAAAATGTCAAGTGACGAAGACATGGATCTAACCCCCAATTTTATAAAAGAAGAAGCAATAACAGTTTTAGAAAATCTATTACCGCCGAACTCGAAAGAAAGATATGTAAAGGCATACGACGAATTTATGAAGTGAACTATGACTGAAAGTGTTTTTATATCATTTTTTATTAATTATCTAAGAAGCTACAACAACAAAGTTTATGGTGCTTTTATTCCATGCTAAAAGCTACAATGATGACAAAATATGACGTGGATTTGAAAGACTTTTCTAAACTTACTGCTTTCTTGAAAAGGCAGTCTGACGGCTTTAAAAGAAAGAAATCGAAGGTATTTACTGCAGAAGAAGTACAAAAATTCTTAAATATAGCTCCGGATGAAATTTATTTAGCAATAAAGGTACGTATTTACTTGCCCTTTTTGAAAGTTACCAAAATATTTCATAAAAATATTATGCGGATTTGGTGCATATAATACAACTTATGTCTTTTTTTACAGGTTGTTCTAATTTTTGGGATATCGGGTGCCTGCAGAACCGTGGAATTGACAAACTTGACAATAGAAAATGTAGAAAAACATAACAAATTACTACTCATAAAACTGCCTAACACGAAAACTAAAATTGACCGGTCATTTGTTGTGCATGAAGAATTTGTAAATTATGTTGAAAAATATCAAGCTCTTCGGCCTGAAAACATGGATACAAACAGTTTTTTTCTTAATTACAGTAAAGGAAAATGCCATAGACAAGTAATAGAAAAAAACAAATTTACAGGCATTCCAAAGCAAATAGCCACATAGTTAAAACTGAGTAACGTAGAGTTATACACCGGGCATTGCTTTCGCAGAACATCAGCGACTCTATTAGCTGATTCTGGCTCCAACCTCACTTTGTTAAAAAGGCACGGCGGCTGGATGTCCAGCAAAGTGGCCGAAGGTTATATCGAAGATTCGGTGGAAAACAAAAGCAAAAATATTTCTAAAATAACAGAAAATATAAACTTGAAATCGCTACGTCAAAGCACATTATCTGAGCCATTTTTTACTGAAGAAAATAGTACCAGTCAACTGCCGCCATTTACGATGCAAGAACCTCAAGTCACTCAAACTCAAGTCTTATCATCACAAACTCATACTCAAACTGTAAATATTCCTAAAAAGAACTTATTATTATATATAAAGAACTATTCTTAAGAAAACCATATCTTTTACAAATTGTTCTAATTTTACTATTAATTTTAATTAAATACACATGTTTCTCTTTAATAAAAGTTCATATAAACCTGCTTTCTTGTTTTTTTACTTACCTCACCATCGATGTGTAAAGCAGAGTGTTTACCTCGGGTGTAAGCATCAATTGCATACTCGGGCTACCTCGTATGCAATTGATGTCATACAGTCCTTGGTTAACAATCTACTATTGCTAGGAGTATGTTTACGTGGATAATGTAATGACCGGGATTCTACCGTTAGACCTCTCCTTAACCAATCCCTAACCAATAAGCTATCGACGGTTTTTGACGACTTTGGAGCATGCTTTACCACTCCTTCTTTCCATTATTTGGTTTATTTTGGCATTTACGGGAGCAACTGTCATCTGACACCAAAACCTCTAGAGGAATGCCTGCGCCAGAGCTTCGTTCGTCAGTCCGCATATGTGGTTGCATGCACCGACTTGAGCCTCGAAGATCCCTCTACGTTAAACAATCTTCACAAATATCCACAATAATAATCTAAAGTAATGCTATAATTTGAAACGAAATAGGAAGCTTATCACTATATAGCCTGTTTCCGCATCGTGTTTCACCAGTCTGTTCCGCATTCATTTATTTTTATTGACAATAATCACAACATATCAATTAAGGTTGTATTCACATCAGTTTTTTAGGATCTCCGTTGCGAGTGTGTTACTTTATGGAGTTTAAATCCGCAGCTTCACGGATGCAAATCCAATTATAGTGTGAGTAATGGTTCAACGCCTTACAAACTTAAATACGATAAAAGCCTGTCACACACGTACCTATAAAATATATTAATATAAAACATAGCAAGGCATGTAACGATATATTTTCTATTTAAATTTCGATTGACCGATTCATACAGCTATAATATGTATTAATCTAGCACAAAACTTTGTATGAATAAGAAAATGAAATGTCATTCAGACAGAAATTTTGACTAGTTGTAATCTTATTAAACTACGGGTTCAAATTGAATGAAATTTGAAATATTCGGTGTTATTACAATGCCTGCTTGGTTACTAAAAAATTCAGACTTCTAGTTTTATTCATAATGAAGTTATAGAGGGTCGAAATTAGTCTGAACTGCTTCGAGAAAAAGATGGTACAGCCGTGCTGCTTTTTTGCTCGACTTGGCGGGGCACTACCGTGCCCCACGATTTTTTATGAAAAAATAGAACCGACTTATGTATACTAAAGCCTTCTTCAGGAATGTAATACGTACTTTTCTGAAAACCACATCAAAGCAGGTTTAACCTAACGCGAGAAAATCGCGGACATACATTTAAATATACAGGTTAAACAGTGAACCTCCTTTTGAAATCGGTTATAAATGTATAAAAGTACTGTATATAGCACCACATAGCTATAATATTTATTACTACAAATCATGACACGATTTGTAGTAATAAATATTATAGTTATGTGTGTGACAGGTTATAAGTGTTATTTGATTTTCGGCATGACGTAATTATTCATATTCGGTACTTTTTTTTTTTTTTTTCGTGCGGAAATCCCTTCGGATACCCCCCCGCCGGCCAGCGGGGGCGGTTATGTCGGGCTTGCACCGACTAAAACCGCACGCCGTCTCGGGTCTTAAGACGCCGGGGTGTAAGGTTACCCATAGAGCATATCCCTCGCACCCCGACTGACCCTGGGCCATCTCCGGTTTCGAGATAGCCCCCTTACTTGCTCTCCACTGTGCCATCTGCTAATCAGAGGGACACGTGGAAAGCTTCCGAACAGCCCTCAACAGGGCCGTCCTCGCCTCGGTCGGAGTTGGCCGTAGGCGGCAGCGTCTCTCCCGCCCTAGGAGAGAGGCGCTGCTGTCTCCTTTGCCCAGGGTGCACCGCGTGGAGGTTCCCAACCAAGCACCCCTCATATTCGGTACCTACTTATTTGTGGAAATAGTTCCGGTGTATTGAGTTACAGTCTAGAATAGGCAAATGATTTGATCCGCCTCATTTCTTGGTCATTATATTAATAATATATTTTATGACAAATCTATTTTGCAAAAAACGGTATCTATCTAGATAGGTATATATTCTTTACGAATTATGATATTTTTGTAACTATGCAGATTATACAGTCTGTTAGAAAACTAAGATATTTTATCTCGTTCTAGTTTTCAGAGTGAGATAAATATTTAAGTTTTGTACAATCAACTTTATAAACCTTCTATTAACTAACAAAAAGTACACACACAGATACCCACTCATTATATTAATCACACATACAATTTGTCTCCCTTCTATAAAATAGGTCGACGGAATAAGACGCAGTAACAGGTTAGATTCAGCTGAATCAACAACAACTGTGGAAGCACCTTTTAGTTGATAACCGAATCATTTATATCATATATGAACTTATTATTGGCAAGGAATTTGTACTCACAATAGTAGATATCAGTTCCAATAAACCCACACATCACACCACCTCTTTCCAACGACGCCATTGTAAATTTCTTCAAAATATTCCAAAGATCTGTAAACAATAAACAATTTACACTATTTTAATCATACGGCGCATTTTGATTGAACCATAGTGCTGTGGTGAATTTTAATAAAACGTCCTATTAAATTTGGTTACCTCTTCGATATTTTACTACAAAGTTTTTTTTTTAATACTGTGAAATGATCCTTTTAAGAAGTTGGGCCGATGAACATTTAAAAACAAATAAAAATGAACAATATCATAAATGAAATTTTGAAGCAATTAGTACTATACCAACTGTTCCTATAAATTTTTAAATCGGAAAAGTGACAACCCAAGACCGGACTTTAAAAGTTGATGAAAATCGACATCATACTTATGTTTACATAAATAAACCTAAACGTTGCTAGTTTCTTTAAATTTCCTATTGCATATTTCCTCATATTGACGCAGTCAAAAAACACTATACCTGCCTAAACCGGAATGGTTTTTTTAAACTGTGTGATATTTGGTCAAGGTAAACTTTTACTGGCATTAGGCAAGTTAAATAGTTTTGAAAGTGGTTACTCATAAAACCAACTACTAAGCTGAATAGCTTGTGTCAAAAGAAGATTGTCCGTCAAAACTGTTGTTTCTTAATTGAGCAAACTTAAAAATGTCGGATCGTTAGGCTATGACTAGACATTCAAAATAGGAAACTGGTTTTCCTTCGCCCTTTTTAGGGTTCCGTTGCCAAATGGCAAAAAATGGAACCCTTACAGATTCGTCATATCTGTCAGTCTGACCCGTTCGTTTGTGACAGCCAATTTTTTCTGAAACTAATAAAGAACTATGCTGTTGAAACTTGGTAAGTAGATGTATTCTGTGAAGCGCATTAAGATTTTCACACAAAAAAAATTATAGGAAAAACACAATAAATTTTGGGGGTTCCCCATACTTAGAACTGAAATTCAAAAAATTTTTTTTTTCCTCAGACTCATACGTCCTATGAATAGGTCTTCAAAAATGATATTGAGGTTCCTAATATAATTTTTTTTTTCTAAACTGAATAGTTTGCGCGAGAGACACTTATAAAGTGGGCACGCCGCAATAGCGGCGGTAAGGCCCATCATGGAGGATTGGCTAGAGAGGTAACACGGAAGCCTCCCGTACCGACTGACGCAGGTGATCTCCGGGAAGGGGTGCTTCGGGGACCACCTGCATCGGATCAGGAAGGACCCAACGCCTGAGTGTCATTACTGCGACGCGACGGAGGACTCAGGGCTGCACACGCTGGCGGACTGCCCAGCGTGGGAGGCGCCGAGGTGTGACCTCGTGGCAGCCATCGGGGTGGGAGTCCTCTCGCTCGGCAGCATGATTGCGGTCATGGTGCGGAGCGCGCCCGGGAGAGATTTATAACTCTCCCGGCCCGCCGAGCCCGCAACTTGCAGGCTGCGCGTCGCAGGTGACTCAGGCGCCGGAGGTCGCTTAACGACCTCCGTCCTCCATGTGCGCAGGCCTGGGGGTGGCGGGTGAGGCCGCCTGTCACCCCAGCAGAAGCAGGCCGGGACGGTGGGGCGACTAGCGCCCCTCCCCCAAACCGGGGCAAGACGGGGACACCGTGGTTCTGAAACCCGAGGGGACCATCTCGAAACCGGAGATGGCCCAGAGTCAGTCGGGGTGCGAGAGATATGCTCTATGAGCAACCTTACACCCCGTCTGTAGACCCGAGACGGCGTGCGGTTTTAGTCGGTTCAAGCCCGACATAACCGCCCCCGCTGCCCGGCGCGAGAGTATCAGAAGGGATTTCCGCACGAAAAAAAAAAAAGACCGTTCCAAAGTGGTAAACAGTGTGTCCTGTAACTTCTAAAATAAGAGAATAATAAAACTAAAAAATATATGATGTACCATTACCATGTAAATTTCCACCGAAAACTGGTTAAGGAAAATTGGAAAATCTAGTAAGTAGTTTTCTTTAATACATCATAAATAGTAAACCGCAATTTACCTTTTTTTTTTTTATCGTGCGGAAATCCCTTCGGATACCCCCACGCGTGCCAGCGGGGGCGGTTATGTCGGGCTTGAACCGACTAAAACCGCACGCCGTCTCGGGTCTACAGACGCCGGGGTGTAAGGTTGCCCATAGAGCATATCCCTCGCACCCCGACTGACCCTGGGCCATCTCCGGTTTCGAGATGGCCCCCTCGGGTTTGGGAACCACGGTTACCTTTCATTCAATCAACTCAAAAATAAACATTTTACTTGCTGCTACGAAACCCTTCACGGGCGAGTCCGACTCGCACTTGGCCGGTTTTTGATTATAACGTACCCAAAACTGGTTATTATACATGAATATATTCTTACAGTAATAAAAAATCAAGTAACATAATATGTAGATGTATTGTGTGATGTGATATATTATGTGTGTGTGATATATAGCACCTACTGTAATGTACAAAAATTATAGTACTTACTCTTTTTTTTCCTTTTTTTATTACGTGCGGAAATCCCTTCGGATACCCCCCCGCCGGCCAGCGGGGTTGGTTATGTCGTGTACCGACTAAAACCGCACGGTTTCCTTCCCAAGTGACCGTTGCCGGGCACCCCGGGTAAGCCCTCGAAAGGATAACCCCAATTATAGTACTCTTCCATAAACTGAATGCTTATCATTAGTAAGATTCACAACTGCACGTTTTTCGATTTTTTGTTTTCTTTTTTAATTTTGTTAGTTGCGAAAATATTCTCGTTATTTGATGTTATTAGATGTGAGAGAAGCCTGCTGAGGAGGAGAAGGTTACTAATAATATAAATATAGTAATATTAAAAAAAAAACAAGCATTATGTAGACTAATTATTGCGGTACTAATACAGATTGTAATAGAGAGTAGATCCATATCAGGTATAATGATTATTGAGTATGTATCTATACTATCTATTGTAAAGGCTAATCTTAAATACCTTCTTTTTTTTCTTTTTTTTTTTCATGCGGAAATCCCTTCGGATACCCCCCCGCCGGCCAGCGGGGACCGATTAATGTGGGATTAATAAGATAGATATTCATTGGATAGAGCAATCATGTCTATTTAAAATATTTTCACAATTAATTATTCTCACAGTTTTCGGAAAGTATTATTACTAAATAGCGGAATTTCTGCAATACGAAACCAAAGGCTTTTACCACTTATTTCGACAACCATTTGAGTTTTTGAGGATGTTTGGATGTTTGTTACTCATTCACGCTCAAACAACTGAACCAATCTAGCTGAAATTTGGTACAAGGATAGAATATAGTGTGAAATAACGCATAGAATATATCCTTGAAATTGGTTACCTTGGGTTACGGGAATGGGATCAGAATTCCACGTGGACGGAATCGCGAGTATGCTTGATTAAAATAACAGGATTAACAGGCTTTTATATTGATTATTATTTAATTGACCATGTCTAAATTAGTTCTTTGATTTTTACAAAAAATATGTTGTGGCTTTGAATGTTCTTACTGCATTATTTAATATAGCTCCTGTTCATCATTTTCTTATCGATGATCACGGTTGCATCCAATGCTCAACTCTGAGCCTGTAGTCGGAATTCCATTTTATATTTGACTTAATTTTACTATTACGAGAACAACAACCGTCTGACCAATTCCAAGAGGACAGCCTCGTAAGGTTTGTTTGAGTATTGAAGATATTGATAGAACCTCATAACTTTAAAATAGCATTCTTGTTAGACGATTTAAAGTTTTTAAGCATGTAGATTTCGTGAAAATAACAAAAAAGACGGTCTTGAAAAATTATATTATTTGCATATCGACCATTGAAGACAATCAAGAAGTTTTTTATTTCGGTTATAGGTGTGACGTACTGGTGTTAAGGAATTTTTCGTTTCAAATAATAGTGACCCAATTCATTGCAGATAAATGATTATTATAACTTAAGATTTTTGGAGACAATCATTCTAATATTTTATTTTGGAAATTATTCAATTAACTGAATTATTGTATAAATAATTATATTTAAAAAAATTGATACATATAATTATATCCTTTTTTATAATCTGTAGATATTGTATAGTCTATAAAAATAGAATAAAAGTTTGACTTACGTGTGGTATTTCCAATAAGCAAGTGTGCGTGGCCAAGGATTGGCAAAACACCAGGGTATATTGGGGGAAGTTTTGTTGTGGCCTTTAAACGGCGGTATCTTGCGGCCCATTTCCACCAGTAGTACAAAAATATTGTCACAACCCCAAGGATTAATGCTAACATTTTGACACAAATCGATGAATTAAAAAAAAAATTACAATAAACAATTGTAATATAAAAATATTTTTAAAAACTATTTTTTAAATAATTAATATTTAATTTAAAAAACCTTTTCTCTCAAATAATATTTTATACACGTAAGTATTGTTTTAAACTTTAATTATTTGTATACATGATTATATATATAATTTTTTATATGTCATAAACTTAACCTCGAGACTGCAAGGCAAGGACTGCCAAAGGTTTAATAAAATATTAGAACTATGAGGCTTTAGCTGAACCAAACCGGTATATACCTAATCAACTACGTAGGCACATAATATATGTGGATACATTAAATGAAGTATTACAATATGCTCCTATTTTTGTTAGCCTCAAACCGGTTGACAAGAATAATTTGCATTTTCTTTTGCGGATATCATATTATCAGATCGTTTTGGTTCGATACTGATTTCAAGTTGGAAAAGAGATTTAATTTAATATTACAAGTATTATACCTCAATCGCGAGGATATTATGTTAGTAAGAAAAGGCAGCTAATTCGCTAATGTTGGGATATGTTGTATATATTAGAGAGATAAAAGATATTAGAGCACGTATTCAAGGAAATTATAAAATGAATAATGCAATAGCACTATTTATCACACAACAAGTTACTTAATTTACATAGATACATATACTCACGCCTTTTTCCCCCTGGGGTAGGCAGAGACAACATTATGTAATTTATAATAAAGAATTATACTATAATGGACTATAATAAACCAATGAAAATAAACTAGTTTTATTATGACTACGTTCCACAAACGGTTTTTTTTTTTTAACCAATACCTTTAAAAAACCATACTTCATTGCTTTTAAGTATCTAAAACAAAGTATTTAAGTAACTTATGGCAGACGTGGTGGTTTAAGGTGTTTGGTTTAGGATTTTGAATATGGCACGTATTATAGTGAGGTAGTGTCTCATTCTGAGGTACATACCGAATACATATCTGAGGACACAGTGAGAACTCATAATCAGTCATAAAAATTGTTTCATTAGTGGAAATCAACATAATTTTTTTTTTTTTTTACCGTCGAAAAAACGGAGGAGGTTCTCAAGTCGACGCGTATATTTTTTTAATGTATGACCACGCATAACTTTTTACAGAGTAGTCCGATTTTGATAATTCTTTTTTTATTGGAAAGAGTATACCCCGAATTTGGTCCCATATAAATTTGAAAATAAAAATCCAACCCTAAGGGTAGGAAAACAGGGGATGATTGATTGTTCACTCACTGATTGTAAGGTATGACCACGCATAACTTTTTATACCTAAACGCTGTGCGCTGCGTATCACCTTCTTTCGATAGCCTATTCCTTCCCTTCTCATGCTCGACAGTTTTCCTCGCGTTGATCTAAACGTTGCTGTGAACGTGTTAATCTAATTCTCTTTTTATTTGCTTCCAACCATTTTTTTTCTCGTTATTAGATTCTTCCTTGACACCACGGACATAGTAAGAAGACTTAAAAGAACTAAGCCCTTTGAGTTAGTTAGTTAGTTTAGTGACATTAGTGTTACGTAGTGCAGTGAGTGCTACTCTTAAAGAACACGAGAGCAAAGTGTCTTTCAATCATAATATAGACAATAAGAAAAGTGCAAATGGGCACATTCTTAACTTTGTAAGATTTTAGCAAATTAAGTTAAATTTAAATTACTTATTTTGTAAGATTTTAGCAAATTAAGTTAAAGGTCTTTGGGCATAATTTTAAATTACTTATTAGCCTTTGCTTTGTAAGATTTTAGCAAATTAAGTTAAATTTAAATTACTTATTAGCCTTAAGCTCTAGATTGTAAATTGTTATGAGTAACCGTTTAATTACGAGTACATCATAATCGAAAAAAAAAATTAGATTCTACTAAATATCTTTTTCTCATTCGAACAGCATTTTTTGTAGGCCTACCCATGTTGGTATATGAAGCCTGTTTTTTTACAGTATTTATATTTTACTTTTATTTTTTTTATATATATATTTGTACCGTCAATTGACTGCATCCCGCTGGATGGTGAGAAGCTAGGGTGAAGTCCAGAAGATATGGGCCACCATCCCAGATGCTGACGATCCTAAAATGGTAGCCCCTACCTTGACGGCCTCAAAAGATGCTTTTTCACGCCCCGCTTGAAGAACCCGGGATTGTAAGAAGAAGGAAACATTTCCAGCTCTTTATCGTGCGACAAAGAAAGGAAGCACCGAACCGCTGAGTTCGGGACTGTATGGTTTCCACCGTGTGCGGATGGCATCGCAGTCCAGCACTTGTTGTTCTGGATCGAAATGGAGAAGGTGGGATCAGTTGAAAGAGCTCCTCAGAACATTCGCCGTGGTAGAGGCGGTAAAATACAGCCAGAGAGTCATTGATTGATTGTCATTGATATGCAGAAGAAAAAGAGTGGGTGATAGGACGGACCCCTGAGGTACGCCAGCATTAACCTGCATGAACTCTGAAGCTCGGCCGTCACAGAGAACTCGGATGCTGCGCTCATGCAGGAAGCTGGTAACCCAATTGCACAATCGAGTAGGCAGACCATAGGCCGGAAGCTTGGAAAGAAGCGAGCTGCGCCAGACTCTATCGAAGGCTTTGGCGATATCAAGGCTGATAGCCAATGACTTTATATGGTAACCATAATAATTATGGTTAAAGCAGTATTATATGAAAGTTAATAGCTTAAGTAAGGTAGGTAGATATTTTAAAAGTAATCAAAAATAAAGCATGTAGTAATTAGAGGATTATAGCCACAAAAAAATATGAAATAAAAACTATTTAACAAAAAATTAACCCCCGGAAAAAACGGAAAGCAAAAAATAATAAACCTTTATTATTTAACTTTAATAACTAATTTCTTAAAGTAATGAAACTATATCTAAGTATATATTTTTGTAAATAGTTGAGGTTTTAATTAAACTTAATAACTAAGTTCTTAAACTAATGTAAGTATAGCTAAGTAATTTTGAGAAAGGCCAGAATTGAACATTTTATTATACAACATATTAGGCAGGTCACTGGACTTAGAATAGAAACGAGTAAAATTGTTTAGTTATTTATTTATTTAATTTTGAACAGTATTATTCTTTTCAAGTAACAAATTAATGTGAGCACTGAATTCAACCCTGTCTATAAACTGACAAATAATACGCCAAAATTGGTAAATATACTTTTTTTTTATATCACTCAGGTGACAGACAAACTCACGGCCCACCTGATGGGAAGCGGTTACCGTGGCCTATGGACGTGCACAACACCAGGTGCGTCACACTCGCGCTGCGATCCTGTAAAAACCTTCTAATGCCCTTCTTGAAGAACCCCATATTATAGTCGCACAAAACCACAGCAGGGAGATTATTCCACAGCCTGAGGGTGCGCGGAATAAAGTGATATTTCTTACTCGTTACCATGACGACGAGTTACAACTTTGTCTAAAATTTGCTTTAACTTCATATCTATGCTTGTGTGAGTTTGTGCATCTATACCCATGTATAGGACAAAGAAAAGGATAGTGCATATTACCAAGCAACTAGAAAGAAGGAGATTGTGCATCATAGGCAATAGTATTCCGTCTGGTATCATATAATCATCTATTGTCTGTGAGAATAACGACAATACTTTTCTCTTCTTCATCCGAGCGTCAATCTCGGTTGCATTCAAAGCTTGTACTTTGGAGGCCGTAGTCCACTTTCCTACTTCTCCTTTCCATGATTTGGTCTGGTCAGCTTTTACGGGGCAGTCTGTCGTCTGACCCCCCAACCCCTAGTCAAAGGCTTCGGTCCTCAAGATCTTGGTGATCCCCAAACACCCAAATGACAGTACTTGTCATACAGGTAAGCTCTGAAAACTCATTTTGGCGGCAAAGAAAAAAATAGTCATCGAAGCAACGTTCTAGAGTTTTCAAAGTTGCGGAATACTGTTTTGTTTTACTTTCCTCACTTATGACCAAGATTAATAGTCGCTACTAACCGTTAACCTTTACTGCGCAGGTGTGTGGGTTTTCTTGGTGATTTGTTTCGTTAGGTCGTAGTCGATTGTTAGGAAATGATAGTGAGCACGGTTGAAGAACGATGGGCAGAAGGTGGCAATCTGTAGAGTGAGTGAATAATTAAAAAGGAAGAACTAATTGGCTCAGTAAAGTGAAGTAAAAGTTTGCTGATAGGAAAAATCAAAAGCAAAAAGAAGTATTTAAGTAATACATTTGAAAACAAATTGGAACAAGCATAAAAAAGAAAAGTGTAATATTTTAGATTTTTAAGCAGTATTATAGTTTTACGATTTGAATTTAAGTACTGGCTGGTAGGAATCGGAAGTAAATAAAAAAAAAATTACAAAGTTTAATAATAAAGTTGATCTATTCTTTATAACATATACGTACATATCGGTAGCGGTGTTTCATTCTTTTTATTCATGGGCCGGTCGTAAATGTATCCCATCCCATATACATAGGAATATTTATGTTATCATTTAAAATTATTCTTAGGAACCTTACATCCATTACTTACATCTGAAGACCTGAGACGGCGTGCGGTTTTAGTCGGTTCAAGCCTTTTTTTTACGTGTGGAAGACATAACCTCCACTGATGGCGACGACGATCCGGGAAAAAAATGGTGACCGTACTCCTGGGCTCTCCTTTCTCCCTATTTCTACATGTTAGTGTTTCATACTTTACGTCGGTTTTAGTTAGGGAAATAATAAGGGTAAACGAGTATAATAAATAAGGGTAGCTAATTAATGCGTTCTCTGTGTCAATATTTTTGTTTTTGTAACTGAGGTGACCCAAAAGCTGCGCACAAAACACAACATGATTTTTTACATATAAGACACCGATGACATCACTCAAATAATTTAGGGTGACCAGCGGTTGACTCTCAAATATCCCACATAGGTTAGCGTCAGTTACGAATACAAGACTGCTAATGTGAACACAATTAGTTATAGTTCGGTTTTTAGATAGTTGATAAAGATAAATTACTGTCGGAATATAAGCTTCCTGTCCAACTCAATTGCTGCTATTTCATGTGGTTCCAGTTTCTTTAGGAAGCGTAGCAGACGACTTTCTAGAGCGACTGATACACCGAGGTATATTGCAGTTAGTATGTCCCAGAAGGATGTTGATGGCTCGCTGCAGAGAGGGTTATTTGTGGCACCTATAGTACTTAAATATTACATCATGCTGTACCTCCAGGAGATGCACTATGAGTAGTCTGATCCTGTTCAGCTCTATAAGACTACGAGATATCCTGGCGTGCCTCTGCTGTACACGACAGTGCCTCTTTCGCAGACTACAGCCAAATATAAGAAACATAATTTTTTAAATATATAATCTTGTGATAATTTCGAGAACATGTTACCTTGGTACGATAACCTTTTATTTCCGTGTGGAAATGCCGGTTCCGACGACACGATAAAGCGTTGTGTTGGAGTAGAACTGACTTAAACCAAACTGAAGAACTGGTTCGTCCTGTAATGAGTGGATGTCGAAGACTGTTTGGAGAATTATACTGAAGTCCCAAATAAGAATATTTCTAAGCCTAAGCCTTTCTGAAGCCCTATTTTCTTTAAAGCAGGCGCTGTTGCTACCGGCAATCGTTCTGGCATTTACTCGTTTTGTTAACAAGTCTCTATAATTAACAGAGGGCACTGAGGAGAGACAGCGAGGTAGTGGACGTAATACTTCTCAGTATTCTTTCAGAATTCGTTCTCTAGTAAAGTCCTAGACCTTCACTCTGCCAAGCCGCCATAATCCTGACCTGCAACGGACAAGACAATGTGGTTCTTAGGAGCTACCAGACACCTTTAGTACATTTAGATTTCCTTTTATTTTTGTTGTTGTGTTTTAATAAATAGAATAGCGGACCTCATGATACTCTACCTAAATCTATATAAAACTATACCTTTTTTTTCATCAAAATATTGTTAATAAAAAAAAAACTAAACTTAAATCAATGCATTATAGATGCTACCGCTCTAGATGGACACTGACGTACCCTGAGATCCTTAAAGTACAGAAGCCTGAGCAGCTTATGTACTTGGAGTCCAGACGTAGTCTTCTGAAAATTATAATGCTACATGGAATGTGTAACAATAGATTTCACTGTTCCAATATTTGTAATGATATATGCTATATTGTAAACCGGCGAGAGTCGCGTGTACCCAGGCTTTTTCACACTACGAAGTATAGAACCAATGCAGGGAATCGGGCATCTCTGTGCGGCCTTTTAGATAATTATGACAAGCACTTTGTTCATTTGGATATTTTCGCACTTTAGCACAAATAATTTAAAAAACAAGCTATATCTTCACTTCTTTTATTTCAAATTACATTAGGGCACAAGATTAGCACAAAATTAACGCTTTTTACTTACTACATTATTCTGCGTAGGTACATAAGTGTGGGTTATACATTTACCAAGATTGAAAATTGGAACATAAACTTTCTTATTGTATGATAGAATATGTAACTGTCTGGTGTCAAAATAAAAGAAAAAGAAAAGAAAAATACTAAAAATATAAAACAGATTTGCTTCCTTCCCTCTCACAATTAATCGCAATTATGAATAATCACATCACTTCTGTGTATGCTAAAGTGTGTAGTTTCAGTTTAACCGGTTGAAATGAACTGCTTTAAAAGCCAGTTGCTAGATTTGACCCTGCCTAAATTTTAATAAAAGTGAAGTTGGAAAAGGAAGTTAGTTTTGATGCTTTACGTTGATTTGAATCAATAAATCGAAAGACTAAACAAAAATGTATTTATTTTTCGTGAATAATTAACTTTATTTATTTATTTATTTTAATTATTTTATTTTACGATTTATGACGTATTAAAAAAAACTACTTACTCGTTCAAACCAATTTTCGGTGGAAGTTTACATGGTAATGTACATCATATATTTTTTTTTAGTTTTATCATTCTCTTATTTTAGAAGTTACAGGGGGGGGGGGGGGCACACATTTTACCACTTTGAAAGTGTCTCGCGCAAACTATTCAGTTTAGAAAAAAAAATATATTAGGAACCTCAATATTATTTTTAAAGACCTACCTCACACGTATGGGTTAAAAGAAAAAAAAATTGAGTTTCAGTTCTAAGTATGGGGAAACCCCCAAAATCTATTGTTTTTTTTTTCTATTTTTATGTGAAAATCTTAATGCGGTTCACATAATACATTTACTTACCAAGTTTCAATAGCATAGTTCTTATAGTTCGGAAAAAGTGGCTGTGACATACGGACGGACAGACAGACAGACATGACGAATCTATAAGGGTTCCGTTTTTTGCCATTTGGCAACGGAACCCTAAAAATGGTTTGAAAGACGCGGGCAAATATAAATAAGCACGGTGGGTGAAGCCGCGGGGAACAGATAGTAATAAGTATTTATGACCAGATTGATGAATGATAGCCTTGGACAGAAATCTGTTTGATGTTATTAAGCACAGATTTAATATGTCTACGTTAAATGGAACGTAACGAAAAAACCAGTCCATCCAAAATTAAAATTAAACGTAGGTGAACATAATAGATTACTATACTACACGTAGAGTAGTAGAAGACTAGGAAGGTCAACAAATGAATCAATTCAGTACCTCTACCTGCCATATAGTTTGAAACAGACGCTTGGTGTATTTTACATCATCATTGCAAGTTACAAAAAGAGGTGAGGCTTTCAGTATAAGGTAAACGGAAAATATACGAAATCCATCCTGGCATTCATAGACCGTGGGCGATATTCACACGTAACTGCTAAAGTGTCAAGAATTACTCAAAATGTGGCACGTGAATAGTTGGAATGAGTAAAAAACCTAAGAAATGTTCTGACGGGATCAGGTTGGCATTCCCAGGGCTTTAACTGATCCTAGAGTCATGGAGGTTTCACAATAATAATGCCATGATGGGATACGATTGATGTGTGATCGTGTGATATTTATGAAACCGTGCTTTTAAATTCTTCTGAAGAAAGATAGAGATAACAAAGAGAGCCATCCCTCAATGCAATAACCGAAGACTTGACATACGAAATTGGCAAGGTAGAAAGGGTAGAACCAGTAAATGTACGACTCCGAAGTGAGTTAGTCTCCCGGCGACCATGGCTGCTGAAAAATAAGTAAAACTCAAATTTAAAATATAATTTTTAATGATAAATAATACCATTGTGTCGAAACCTGCGTTTATTATCTTGCCAAGAATACGAGCCTTTCCACTTTGGCAGAACATTAACTGGGAATACCCAGCCACGAAATAATTCTGCGTGAAAGCAAATCATAATTATGATAATGCACATTTCTGAAAGAAAATGGACGAAATTCACAAAATTCTCAAAGCCTTTCATTCTAACCTTGAGAATCTGGTTGTTGATGTAAATGTAGAAGCATTGATCTTGACGTTCATGAGACGAATGTGATGTTCATTCAGGTTAGACGACAGTCGCTCCTGTAAAAACCAAGATAAACCAGTGATGAAGGTGTAGGATAGCGGGCCCTATTCTCCCTTCATGCCTAATTTATTTTTCATTAGATGTCTCTAATGATCGATAATAGTCAACAACATTTTTGATATACTACGTAATACATAATATACATTTTTTGGACCGGTTGAAGTCATAGTGGAATTCTCGCTCAAACCTGCTTGACCGGCATAGGGTACAGTAACCGCTGGCCATCAGATGAACCTTATAGCACCTGAATAGTATAAATTTTATAAAATATACATATCTATGGTAAATTGCTGTCATTTACATATATTAGATGACGATGACTAGCTTATTTCATATATACATATATATCAAGCCTGTTACCCTCCGGGATAGGCCGAGACAACAGATCGCCATCTGCTTCTATCTTTACATACTTCACACGATCTTCTACATTATACCTTTCATGCAAGCCCGCCTGTTTCGAATGCTTTTGACCTGCCCTTATTTCTTCGCTGATTCACAGTCAAAAGGACTTAATAAAAAAATTAGCGAATTTAAAATAGGCTAGAACCATTGGTTAAAAATTTGTTTCGTTTCAGTATACTAAACAGGCAGACCTTTTGTTCTTAATCATCATTATCAACGTCGCCAACCCCACGGTTATTCCACTTGCAATATTATGGAGCATGGGATTCACTATCATGGGATTGACTTTGACAGCCGCCTGACCCCCCAACCTTAAGAGAGAAAGCCTGCGCCAGAGTCTCGTCCGGTAATCAGCAGGTGTATCGGCTCACAGGTGAGGTTGCTTTGAACGAATGTGAGCGAATTGCATCAACGACAGTAACCGTCATTAATTCAAACTAAACTATGCTATCGCGTCCTACGCATTCTGTGAGTTAAACTGGTGGTGTCACAAAATTCGGCCGGGTGGGTACCACCGTGCACGATTGAGAAAACCCTCCATAGTAATCCAATTTCGGTTTGATTGCGTTCAGGGGTCAGCAAGTGCATAACTGGGCAGGGGGATTGTGGTCGCAGCACTAGTGGGACCGGTAGGTGTCACGCGGTGCTGTGACGACAATCCTCTTCTGATGAGGCCGTTAAACTGAGTGCCACCATTGTTAACATGTTACGTGTATGTAATGGTGACCCTCTTTCCTGAGACTTTACCTTCAGCTTACCATCAGGCGAGGTGAAGTCAAATTGACGTGTCCAAATAAATAAAACATAGAAAAAAAGGCCAGAAAATCAAACTATGTATGTATTATGTTACATTTTCTTTGTCCATAATATTTATATTGCCAATATCATAAACAATGATTTAATTTGATAATTTTGTAGTTGACGTCATAGAACATAATTCAAAGTAGGATTTAAGTATTTCGTGTTTTAGGTTGGTTTAAGGTGATGCCTATTGAGGTTTGTTTTGAACAAAATAACCTCAATAGAATTCAAACTTAAAAATATAATTAATTATAGTCAAATATTGATCACCAAATATACAACTAGTATAAAAACTTAGTGGTTCCATTTGTTTAATCGTCAAAACAAATTGATGCTTCGCACCTCATAGTGCCAAAACCAGTTTTTAATACTAGGCTTTAGGTAATTAATATGTAAAGGTATCCACTAGTTCCTACGTTGTTTATATTGATTGATACATTGGTAGTTATAGATCTGTGTGAACGCGAAACTTATGGATGGTACACACGGGACCTGAAATCGTTACAACCGTACTGTACCGTACCAAACTACACCGATGAACCGACAATCGATTCGAGCGTGTAGCGCTACCAAATGTACAGTTTATTATTTTTAAAAGCATCGATAAATAGATGCATATCTATTTATCGGTGCTGTTTAAACTGAACAGCTTCGAGGAATCGTTACGATCACATTGCACAGTGCGATTGTAACGATTTCTCGGAATGTGTGCCGCCCATTAAACTGGATTTCAGGGATAAATATATATTTCTATTGCGTACAAAGAAAAACACTGTAACTAAGTTTTCATCGATTTCAAGTCGCAGTCTTACCGAAAACAAAACACTAAACTAAGACAAATAAAGTTTACAGACATATATCGATCGTATCCCGAACATCATTTATATAGATAAATGTAAACTTCATATGTCTTAGATTTAAGTAAATATGACTGTTGAAAATAGACCTTGGTCTTAAGAGAAACGAGAACCGTTTGGCTCAGGTTACATAAGACAAAACGTTATTGGTTTTATTCAGACTATTTAGAGACAAAACAAACATTTAAATCGAAGTCAACGGAAAGTAAATACCTAAGTTTTCGTATGACAATAATGTTTTGACTAATATTTAATACATTTAAGAAAAAAAAATACCTACGCTACCTACGCTACGAGTTTTCTTTTAGTTTATTACACATTTTCACTCAAGACTGTAAAATAGTATCTGTGTAGGGCTCAATATTTTTGGTGCATAAGCCAAACGCTTGCAAGCCGGTGCAGCCGTTGATTGACTGACAAGGCTCAAGCAGTCTAAGGAAAGCCTCGAAGGGATTCGAAGCAAGGGTCAGACGGACATCGCTCTCGTAATAGCCAAAATGAGCCATCCTGTGGAAGCCTACCTTCCACAATTTGGCGTGGCTCAAAGTGAGAAAGCGAACTCCAAAGTTCAAGCTTTGGATGCAAGTGACATTGGCTCTCGGAAGAATACGAAATCTCAAGACTGAAAATGAAAATACTCTCTAGTAAATTCAAATCGGGACACGTATCACTAAATAATACTGCACTAGGTTCCTGGGGTGTACAGAGCTCTACCAAAACCTTTGGGACCCAAGTCAACCTGCCAGTTGGTGCTGGACCTGCTAAATAATGGACGAGGCTCTGGTGCAGGCTTGGGTTAGAGGGTCAGATGATAGTCACTCCCGGAGAAGCTGACATACCAATCAAAAACAATAAGTGGACCCCGGGCTCCAAAATACGCCTGGGAAATGATGAACTGAGGATGATGTGACTCAATAGGCTCCTCTTGCCTCTGGCTACCCATCGGAGTTCAATTTTCAACGTAATTGTTAATATTTTACTTATTCATGATTATTCTTTTAGGTGTTTAGGCAGCGTGAGAAAATACCGGTATAAAAGTGACCGTAAGGTCAGTTCATTGAGTAGGCATAATGTCCAATTAAATCTGAAATTTGCATATATAAATAAATGGTACACCATACATAAATATTTGAATGTGCACTATTAGAGTTCGTGGCTAAGTGGTAAACGTGTTGGTTAACACATTGCAAAGTTAAGCATCACTACCCAAGGCAGTCTTAGGATGGGTGATATTTTTTTCCGACACATTGAGACTCCTCAGTGTCTCTGAGAGCAAGTTAAGCCATCGGTCCTGGTTGCCATATAAACACCTATGGCAGTCGTTACGGGTAGTTGGAGCCCTAAAGAATTCTGACGAATGGTCTAACTACACAATTTCGATATCACCAATAATAATAATAATAATAATCTTTATTGACATTTAAACAGGTGTACATGTTAATTAGAATTCCCTGGCTCCTGCGCTAGTTAAAACTGTGTTGCAGGAGATAGTGTCTTCCTCTGACGTTGGGAATTATTTCTAGATTACAAGTTACATGTCAGTGGAGATACAGTAAAAATACAAAAGAAGGTTTCTAAAAACTTAAGACTGTTTTTACCTGTGCGTGCGTGCATGTGTGTGAATGTGTGTCTGTAAAAGTACGAGTATGTGTATGGGAAGGTGTATATGTAAGGGAGGGTGTGTGTATGAAAGGGTGTATATGTATGGGAGGGTGTGTGTATGGAAGGGTGTATATGTAATGGTATTCATGGGAGGGTGTGTGTATGAGTGTAGGTGTGCTTGTTATATAAATATTTTTAATGTTGATACATTTTATAAGTAGGCAATTCTTAGGAGGTTTTCTGTGATGTCATAATCTAGTGAGTTTAGTACTGACTTTTGGGTTGGGTCAACCAATGGGTGGGTGGGGGGGGGGGGTAGAAGTCAGATGGCAGTCGCTTTACGGAAAATATCGAAGTTCAGCCACTTCCTAGTTATACTGAAAAGCTGACTCCAACTGAGTTGGGATCATGATGACTTTTTTGTTGGTTGGGGCAAGGAATGGAACTGAATGAGTTATGAATTAAGAATAGAAAATATTATAATTATACAAAACCATAAATGCATTGTAGAGTTCCTCCGCATCAAAGGCCTCTTGTGATACACTGAAATCTTATTGTGGCAACACTGTAGTGTAATACCTATATTCATTTTATTGTTTTCCTCATTATATATTATGGTAGAAACGAATGAATATTTAAAACTATAATTATAATGTTTGTCGTTCTTGTTATGTGTGTGTCTATAAAGTGGCTTCTTAACACAAAACACAACACAGTTTTGCTTTTTTTATCATTACGGATGGTACATCACGTCATTTAATTTGACAGCAAGTGAAAGCGTCGGCTCTGAGATTAGATTCAGGATTTATTAATGATAACTAATACAATAATTATTATAAATTATAATTAAGCGTAGCGAGCCGAAGGCGAGCGAAGCGTCTTTGGTTTCAAAGTTGCATTTCAAACAAATGATACTCCTCCGAAACCGTTTGACCGATCTCGACCAAATTTGTCATGGTGATCAAGTAGACATGAGTCGAATGTCCAGATCGGTCTTACCGTCGAGAAATAATCACCGAAAAACAAAATCAATTGAAAAAGTCGACCAGTCACGTTGACCTATTGTTGGATAGGCAAATCTCGCTACGCTTAAGTTTGGGTTGATTGCGAAGCTGGTAACCGTCCTAGTTAAGGTGCCTCCGTCATCGCACCCCGCGCTTATTACCAAATATGTAAATTAATGAAATAAAATGTTTTCCTATGTTAGGATTGGCAGATAACCTTTACTTTGGCAATAATAATTTGTAATTTTTGGTAGTTGTAAGATACTTGGCCGGGAGGATTTTTCATTTTATGGTCAGGCTGATATTATAATGTGATATAAACCAAAAAAAGTTTGATAAAACCGAGTAGTAGTGTGTATTTCTCTCATTAACGCGTATAACACAACTGCCAATGGTCGTTGTAAAAAGACTTCTGTTCTCCTGTACTTTGGCATCCGTGGCAGTGAAACATCTTTTACGTAATCATACCAGCACTTCTCGAGTCTCCCTTCTTCCCGGGGTCTGGCGGCAGCGGACGTGAAGCGAAGGCAACTCTCCTGCACTTTATACTGCGATGGAATGACAAATGATGTTTCTTGTTAGTTCAGCATGACTCCGTACAGTCACTGTAGCATATCCATCTCTTTTATGAGCAGCTTCTGCTTGTGTAACTCTAGCACCGGCCATGTATATAAACGTACAGATCATAATGATATTATGGGACCGTTGCGTTGAAGCGGTTACCGCGGCCTATAGACGTGTGCAACACCAGTGGCGTCACACTCGCGCTGCCGACCCTGTAAAGGAAAGGGGATGGGAAAGGAATTTGGGAGGGGATGGGAAAGGAGTATGGGAGGGGATGGGAAAGGAGTTTGGGAGGGGATGGGAAAGGAGTTTGGGCTCCGGCACTCTCACTCACCAAACGGAACGCAACAGTTCAAATACTGTTACTTGGCGTCGATATTCTGTGAGAGGGTGGTGCTTCCCCGGTCGAGTCGGCCCATTCATGCAACGGCCAAAATGACTGTTGCTTGACTCTACCACCATAATATCTAGACCCAAAGTAAGCACAGCTTAACTAGCTTGTGTTATGGATAAACATGATAAGATTTTTTTTGTAAATAACTACATTATTATACATACGAACACCCAGACAAATGCAAAGTTTTAGATGTCATTATTTTATATCAAAATCAAGATATTACCTTATATTTAAAATACAGTACCTGGATGGCAAGACATATTTTTACCCGACGTTATTTCACAAATGAAATCCAACCTAGATCAATTTATAGCCCCCGAAACCCCTGAATACTAAATTTCATGAAACTCGTTAGAGCGTTTCCGAGATTCAGATTATATATATATATATATATATATATATATATATATATATATATATATATTTATTTGGGACAAAACACAGGAGTATGATAAAGTCTAAAATAACAAATTATTTCTAAAACAAACATTATCCATCATGTAACCCACACTATTATCCACGAAGTTATCATAGAGTTGTAGACAGACTAGCTTTGTATTTTGACTATAGAATACCATTGGCTGTTTATTAAAAAATAAATATATATATACATATTTACAAGAATTACTCGATCATGGTCAGAGTTACAAGGGAAATGGCAGAGTTAGTCAGAACAGAATTTAGATGAATAGGATCCCACCAAGATCTTCGAAGCCTGAGCCAATCTCTCTTACAACCGGCACGCCTGTCAGACGGCCGAGATTCTGAGGTAGGCTTTTCTCTCAGGGTTGGGGGATCAAACGGCAGTCGCTCCTGCTACTAAAGCCAAAATAATGCAGTTCTAGGAGAGTGACGGGCTCCAAAGTACAAGCTGAGGATGCAATTGAGATTGACGAGCCGCTCGGATAAAACCACGCGCGTTTTCGTTATATTCGGCGTTTCGTGGCATGCTTCAAATATTTTTATACCTTTTGATTTAAACGCTCGCCGCCCTGCGCTTAGCTACCGCTCACAGCGGCAAAGTCGTGACTCCGTTAGTGAAGAAGAAGAGTTCGGAAATAATTTGAAAGACTAAAACTAAAGGAAAAGGAAATTAAGTGGTACTTATTACACATTTACGATGAAAACTATAACCATAAACATAAAATTCAAGTTTTCTAATTATGGGTATTAAAAAAACCTGTTTGGAGTTCAATAGTTGTATCCGGAATTTCCTCTAAACCACATGCCAGTGATGGCACGTGTTAGTGAGGTAGTGGTAAATGTGGTTTCCCATGGTAGGTATAATAATAATAAATAAATATTCTACGACATTCTACACAGCGCTCTCTAGACCCAAAGTAAGCATAGTTTAACTAGCTTGTGTTATGGGTTCTAGAATGAGGATAAACATACTTATATACTTTTTCTTTTGTAAATACATACATCACAGAAATATATCGAGATAGAATGGCCAAGTGGGTGTGGCACCCGTGCCAAATAGGTGCAATATATTGCATGTTTTACTAATCGCGCTCTCATTAAGCGACGAGCTTCCCGCTTCCGCGTTCAGGACATAAAAAAGTTAACAAATTCACAAAAATATGCCTTATTGTGCTGTGACAAATTGTAGAAACAAAAGTAGTGAAGCAAATATGAAGAAAGGAGATATTCCATATCATCAGTAAGTATTGAAATTCTTTGAGAAACCAAAATATTGTTTTGCATTTACCATGTTCTTTAAATACGAACAAAATTGTATATTCTTTTGTTATGATAAATATCCATTGCTGTCCACATTCAACACTTGCATACAGAAACATTGCGCACTCACATAGTGCGCGCAATGTACATCGCACGAATGAATTATACAATGCACCATGCACCGGTAACAATCGTAGAGATAACCGCTGTGATTGGTCATCGAAAGCTAGGGATTGACGCTACGTGTATCGTTAAGTCTTAGAAATTATCGATGAATTTATAAAATATTCATTTAAGTCTCAGTTCATGTCTTGTTTTTTTAACCGCCAACGCAAAAACGACGGGGTGTTATAAGTTTGACGTGACGGTGTGTGTATGTGTGTGTGTCTGTCTGTCTGTGGCATCGTAGCTTACTGATGCGCCGATTTTGATGTAGTTTTTTTTGTTTGAATGCAGAATTAGTCGCGAGTGATGTTAGCTATGTTTGATAAAAATTGCTCCAAGATGGCCGTCGCCACATAATGGTAGATTGCATTTTTTTTCACAATACCCTCAATATGGGTATCAAATCAAAGGGCTAGACTAGTAGAATAAGAATATGACAAATTTCAAATCCAAGATGGCCGCAACCACAAAATGGCGAATTACCTTTTTATATTTCACTACTCCCTCAATATAGGTTTCAAATGAAAAGCCTTGGCTAGTAGATCAATTAAAAAAGTTTAAAATAAAAATAAAATCAAAAATTTAAAAAACCTCTGACTCTCTCCTCAAAATCCTCAAAAAAGGAAAAAAGAAAAATTCAAGTGTTGTCGTGTCGAGTGACCGTGGGTGTCAAGGTTTTAAAAAAAAATTTCTACCTTTATTCTGACGATATTTCGTAAGTACTGACATTATTTAAAGGACTACCCGGTTAAGTAGGTATATGAGACCTAAACTAGCATCTAGTGAAGAGTTCTTACAGTCTTTTTATTTTTACCCAAACACGGCGAAGCCAAAGGAGGGCAGGCTATGTATGTAGTATGTATGTATATATGTATATGTTCATTTGTTTCCTCATAGCTCCTCAACTACTTATTAGAACAGGACCAATGAGATATCGTTAGAAGCGTCTTGATGTTCCACTGGTTATAGGTTATAGGTATGATGTGTAAATGGACCAACCATTTGCTGAAGATTTTTTTTATGTTTTGTAAGTGCCGATTTTTATGGTCTATACAGAATAAATCATTTTTGACTGTGGCTATATATATTAAAATGACGTTCATAAGTGTCTCATGTGATTAAATGATTTTGAATGGCTTATATTATAAAAAAGATGTCTTATTAAAATAATAAACACGTTTTATTTTCTATGATTAATCATTACGCAAAATGAATAAATTATCTTAATAAAAATAGTAATTCAACATCCATTGCAGATATGAATATCGATAATCTCATGTGTGTGTCTCCTCACTATTTGCCCACCACACCACGAAAATGACGTCACATTGTGGGTGTGGCTTGTCGAAATGTGACACGTGCGAAATGTAAGCGAATAAGACATCGTAACAATTCTACCTTTTTTTTTTTTTTTTTTTATCGTGCGCAAATCCCTTCGGATACCCCCCCGCCGGCCAGCGGGGGCGGTTATGTCGGGCTTGCACCGACTAAAACCGCACGCCGTCTCGGGTCTTCAGACGCCGGGGTGTAAGGTTACCCATAGAGCATATCCCTCGCACCCCGGCTGATCCTAGGCCATCTCACCACTAACAGCATCGCTCATCCTGTCTCCTCTGAAAGCAGAGGAGTACGGAGAGCGATGTGTTCCCGCCACGTTGGGTATTGGCCGACGATCAATGCCAACCCTATGAAGGGGTGAAGGGGAAGCCATTGACCGCCGCCCAGGGTGTACCGGCCGCTCCGATTCCGTTCCCCCCGGACTGCAGCGGGATCGGAATCGGAGCGACACTCGAGGAGGTTACCCAACACACACCCCCGTAACAATTCTACCTAGATATATTTCTGTGACATACATATTATATGACATAGAAACACTCAGATCAATGCAAATTGACATATCCATGCATACAAATATTTGCACTGAGCGGGAATCGAACCCGCGCCCCCTGTCGTAGCAGTCGAATGCACTACAGACCACAGAGGCCGTCAATCAGCTTGTATAAAATATAGCTTCTAGAATGCGCATAAACATACTTATATACTTTTATGTTATGTTTTACATCACAGACTAGAGATCCGTGATAAAACGACCGAATCTATACATATATAATTACTTGTTACTAATAAAACAGTGTTGTTTATTATTATCATTGAATGCCTTTGTTATCCATAACTTAAATAAGTTCCGTAACTTTATTTATAGTCAGTCTTAGTTTCAAGTCTTAGTTAATTTTTTATATAATATAATGCCTACGGCAACATCATCTGCTAGTCGGTACACCTACTGCTTAACGGAGGAGGCTCTGGCGCAATGTTTCCTTTCGGGGTTGGGGGATAAGATGGCAGTCACTTCCGTAAAAGCCATGGTAAGTAATATCGAAAGAAAGAGTGGGAGAGCGATCCCCAGACTCAAAGTACAAGCTTGGATTATTAAAGTTGTTTACAAATCAAAAAACTTAAAAGGATTCTTAACAGATAAATGTCTAAATAGCGAATATCATGAGCGTCTTTACAGTTCGTTTAGCCGGTGCCTCGAATAAGATTGAAATTTTTACGTTGTATTTCGTGCTTAGTACTTCGACAGAAAAGTCTAACGCGTATTTTTGTCTTTAGAATTAAATCTGTAATTTAGTTATTTTTCATTTTCCAGTACCACACAACACACAAAAACAAAAAAAAAACCACTCAAAACATTGAGTGGTTTTTTTTTGTTTTTGTAGTCGGTTTTATTTTTTTAATAAAATTTTTACTTATTCTCCCTTTTCAGTGAACGTAACTTAATTTATATGAGACCACCCGCACCCGGAAGCTAAACCAAACCCGGGTTGAAAGAATTTTTACAAGGCAGCCACTGTAGAACTCTGAGGAGTTCCCTTACTTTCATCATCAGACTCCTAATTACAGTCACAACCCAACTAGATGTAAAGTTCTCATCAATACAATTTAATCAACCAGGTAATGGCTGTGAATCGTTGAGGAGTTTCCTAGACTGTCTTTCGGCTCCATCATCAGATCGACTCCAGACCTTAATGAAATATTTAATGAAAAAAAATTACAAACGCACTAGTCGCCACTATGATTTTCTTTTTGAAGCTTCCCCTTGATTTCTCTGGGATGCTATCATAAGAACCTAGTTCCCTTACCATGGTACCACCCTATTTTTTTTTTACCTGCGGAAATCCCTTCGGAAACCCCCCCGCCGGCCAGCGAGGGTGGTTATGTCGTGTATCGACTAAAACCGCACGATGTCCTCCCCAAGTGTCCGTTGCCGGGCACCCCGGGTAAGCCCTCGAAAGGATAACCCCAGGGTTGCCGGCGGACTTTGGCCGCCACCGCGGCCTCGCCTGGTGGGGCCGGGTTTTATCCCGCTTCGGTGAGTTGGCAGGCGTGTGTAGGGCACACACGACATGCCTCCGCCACAGCCTGCTTCTGTAAGGACGGCGAGTCGGCCACCCTTGGAATATCTCCTTTCCAATAAAAAAAGAATCATCGAAATCGGTTGGCGTGACATTGAATTATTCGTCTATTTGTCGCGCAATGCAATACTTAATGCAAATTTAAGACTTATATTGTTTTCTAATTGATGCCATTGTCAGAAATTGACCAAATTAAAATGGGAGCACACGGGAAGCACCAGCTTTTAAATAAAAAAAAAAGAATCATTTCAATCTGTCGATGGAGACAGCGGCTCGCACTCTGCACTATCGCCGTGAGCAAGACGCCGAGCGAGACGACCTCGGCACCTCCCACGCTGTTGGCTCCTTCCTGATCCGACACAGGTAGTTCCCGCAGCACCCCGTCCCATAGATCACCTTCATCAGCAGGTACGAGAGGCTCCCGTGTCGGCTTTCTAGAACGTCCTCTATGATGGGTCTTACCTCAGCTACTACGGCGTGCCCTAACAATGAAATAACCTAATAGATGTTGGGTTCGAAATTACAGAGGTAAACATACCTTGATTTATTCAGAATTTAACGCAGATGAAGTCGCGGGCAACAGCTAGTACCCAATACCTTAGAAACAATAATAAGCACTTCCTAAATTTGTGTAATTTTGACCTCTGGTATCTTGTGACGCATGCATATCTAAACGAAACTGTATGAGGGTTTTTAGTCGGTAGCTTAGTGGTTAAGATGTCGGCCTCACGATCGCACTATCGATGTGAACCCACTCCTAACAAAAGCAATTTAGCTTAGCTGCAGGGGTTAGCGGGAGGTTAGCGGGAATACTAGTAATTTCGGTTACTAGTACGCATTTTAAAAAAAACGTTACAAAATGTCAAAAGCAAGTGTATACAACTTAAATTAAACATTACTGAGGGACTGTTCCGTTATCAGTGACACTACATGTTCGCGACGCGCCTGCATTATTCCTCACAGCAAAATTAGGATGAAATCATTTGCATGTTGTTAATTTTAAGTAATAATGTACCGGTACTCTAGTAAGTTTTGTAATGTACCGCACTTGCTAACCATCTCTGTACGAGAGCAGATTACAATTTTATATCAGAGCAGCTGAAGTATTTTTTACCAAAACGTTCCTGGAGTATCTCCCTATACACAGTTTTAAAATGAATGTATAAATTTATCTATTTACTACAAAATAATAAACCGCACTCTCGTGCGATGTCTCTTTTTTTTGCACACCAGTATCTAGACCCAAATAGCTTTTAATAGGGTCCTACAATTGGAATAAGATAGTTCGATAAGTTTTCTTTTGTATTTGTTTTATTACGTACTTATTATTATACATTGAAACACCCTTAGCACCTTCACCAGTTTAAATAAGTAGTCCCCCGGTAATCCGACAAACCTTTAACAGGGCAGAATCGGGCTGTCGAATTTGTCGAATTACAGAGTACTTCCTAAAACCCCCTATAGTCCAGTTTTTTTGAAAAGCAGCACCTTGTAATCCGACAAATTACAGATCGAAATGATAAGATTTTATCTGAACTACAAAATTTAATGTATGTCTAATGTTCAACAGTTATAGGCATTGAAATAAAACTATTTTTAACGGATTATATCGCGGTTTATTTGATGTTATTTTATATTATACATTGAACCCGACGTTTCGGTTGCTTTTCAGCAGCCATGGTCACGGGGAGACCAAGAGAGAGAGTTTTATTTCAATGTGTAACATTCGCGTAACTTTCCGACAATATCAGTTATAGGCATGTCAGATCACAGAGGGCACCGTATTAGACCTGCCTAATCCCCCTTGTCCTTGGTTCTTGAACCCTGGTCCACTTATACATATTTATAACATAATATAACTTCACACCTGTATCCCCGAAGTGGTAGGCCGAGGTGTATTACACCCTCACGACTCGCCAGCTATGTTACGGTCCCAATGTAATAGAGGGCGAGCCTATTGCCATCTACCGGGCACATTAATAAGCGAGCGATAATTAACATTTTTTATAACTACGAAAAATCAGAGGTGTATGCCCGGGGCGACTGGGGATCGAACTCCAGCCCTCGTCTCAGCAGTCCGTTACGTACGCCACTGGGCTATCGCCGCTTATTATACATACAAATATTTGTACTAAGCTTGAATTGAGCCCACTTCCATCCCGATGTGAATAGTCGTACGTTCTACCGTGGCGTCACAGAGATCGAATTGTAATATTTAACGGTTACAGCCAAAACCAATAATATCAGTTTAATTTTCTTTTTGTCTTACTTAAATATTACGAATGTCATTCTATCAAATTTGGCAAACTTTTGAAGGCATACATTTCTTTCAACGCAATTTAAATCAGGTCGTGGACGTTAAACAATGTTCAGTGTACATGTATAACTAGGGGCAAAGATCTTGACAGTGTTGATGCGCAGTACGAATTTTAAAGTCTCTTTGGTGGTAAGCACGGGGTGCGACAACGGAGGCGCGCCAATCAACCCATCATAGATATATAAAAGTATCACGGGCTTAAAAGGGCTAGCGACGTTGGATGATGAATCGTTTTATTGTTTTTGTGACTGACCAGCTGATCAACTTTTTAACGTTTTTTCAAGATTTTTGCCTCAAGGTATATCAATAGCGTTAGTGCCTTATTATCTTCTTTCCATACGGATTTCATGTCCTCTGATCGATCTGATGGCTACTGCAAACCTTATTGTCAATTTCGAATCATCTACCAAGATACGATAATGTCTGATGAGGTGCACCAAAATCGTCTTGAATGAATAGATAGCGAACAATTTTCCTGCAACGAAAATATTATATGATGAATATACCGTATATGATATAATTATATGAGAATTTTATATGAATTCAGACCAAGACAAAGTTTGTAACGATTCTTCACATGATGCCGATTTTGTAAGTTATAAAATATTTCAGAATGAACATATTGACATTTTTTAAATGTCTAGAGGTTTTCTGTAAGAAGTACTAATGAACTAGTGATAATAAATGATTGTGCGCGTTAATGTTTTACAGAGGAGCCTAATCGGGAGCATTCGTCTGTTGTGTAACATTTCAAATTCGATTTTGAGCATTACGTTACAATACAGCATCCCTGGCCGACGAGAATCCGCATGTAATATAACATTTCATAATAATTGATTTTGTGTCTAGTTGAAATATTACAGACATTGCACACTTTAATGCTCGGTTTTTCTTCCTCACTGATATAGTGCTCGAATTGCACAATTACATGTTGCGCACTGTGATAGTCGGTTCTCCTCCCTCACTGATGTAATGTTCCTATTGGTAACATTACAATACAGATAAATGCTCACCGTGACAGAGCACCTTTATATTTTTTAGATTATTGTAGATACTCGATGTGACTTCGGCAATAGTTGTAATAATAAACAAAATCCACTCACTCTTTCATTTTCTTTCTTCATTTACATTTTTTAAGTACATGGATAAAAATAATAACATTTCATAACATAACATAAACTCATGCCTATATCCCCGAAGGGGTAGGCAGAGGTGCTAGCACCCACATTTCGCCAGTATATGTTTAGGTCTCAATGTAATAGGTGACGAGCCTATTGCCATTAACCGGGCACTTATAAACCTGCGATAAATACACACATAACTTCGAAAAGCATCGAAAAGTCTTTGGTGTGTGCCATGATAAAACCTGGGATCGAACCCGAGACCTCGTCTCAGTAGTCCATTACCCATACCACTAGGCTACCGCGGCTACTATAATACTATAACATTTCAATTGGCCTAATTTTCTTCTTTCATTCATCTGATTTTCGCTTTATTCAGTTAGAACCTAACGAAAATCCAAAGCTACTAAATTTTTGAAAAAGAACAATACAATAGTATTATATTACTCATAATAATTATACACGGTGTATCTCTTTCCCTCAGATGAAATGAATTAATCTTGAATTGCGATAAGAGCGTTGTGCTTAGGCCTTTGAATATTTACTTGATCGGTACTAGCAGTATTTTTTTTTGTGAAAGATACTTACCGATGCAATTTCTCTTTCCTAGACTGAATGCAGCAAATGAATTAGGGTTATTATTGGCAGGTAGTGTTGGGTCCAACCACCGTTCTGGCCTAAAGTCGCCGACATCAGGTCCCCATATTGAATGATGATGGATGCCAAAACCAGATAACCCTGCAATGCTACCCGCTGGGAGAGTGTAATTTTCTGAAGTAAACAGCTTTACGTGAGTAAACAGTTCTGGCCACTATCAAGTGAAAGTGTTTGCCATGCATTTTATGCAATTTTGAATTGAAAAAGGCCAATAAGACAATAAGCCATCAGTAAGGAATTTTTGTCTAAACATTCATTATGATAATTATCGGCAAATACCCCGCTTTTGAAAGAAATTTCTCAAGACTGGTGTACATAATTTTAAGGAAGTGCAGCGCAGACCATTTCCCCTGCTAAATCATTATCGAGTTCGTTCGCGTTTATATAATCGCTTCAATGCTCTAGAACATTATTTAATTTTAATCAATGTTTGATACATTATGTTATATTGCTATGTTTGTCATGTTCATTAATTTTTGATCTAAAGCTAAAGTATACAAAGCGCTTCGTCATTCCCTTAATTTTTAGTTTTTAGCAAGCCAGCAGTTGAGCAATTATAAAGTATAATCACGACATTAACAATTTTTCACAATAAAAAATGTTATGTATTCTAATAGTGACTCATCATCATCATCATCATCATCATATCAATTATTTTTTTGTGCTGAAATCCCCTCTTGTCCCCCCCGCCGGCCAGCGGGGGCGGTTATCTCGGGCTTGAACCGACTAAAACCGCACGCCGGAGATGGCCCAGGGTCAGTCGGAGTGCTAGCGAAACGCCTTAGGGCCATCTTACACCCCAGCGTCTGAAGACCCGAGACGGCAAGCGGTTTTAGTCGGTTTAAGCCCGACATAACCACTACTACTACCCGGGCTACCCGAGGGGGTCCGCACGAAAAAAAAAAAGGTACGTAGTTACCTGGTATGTAGTAACAACTATAGGTATTAAACTATCATGGTCACTATCATTAGTATTAGAGTCAAATGGATACTTAGCAAGTGTTTATGGCGCTTGCAACAGTGTCGAAATATCGGATACTTCAAATCAACACATGGTAAATATCCCGTTGTCTCTAATACTAGTAACGACTATAGCTTAGTGATGGTATTTTATAGTTTGAAGAAAAGCTTACTTAATTTAACATCCTTGAGTACCTTTCTTGCAACCATAGGTACTGTATTAGACATTCTCAGAGTTTCTTTAGTAACTGCATCCAAGTATACGAGCTGAGTGAGATCATATCGGTTCACATCTACGTTAGTGTTACCAAGAACTTCTTGAAATCTTCAATGAAATTAAAAACAAAGGAGAATTATTATAACAAATAGGAATGCATATTAATTTTTACATGAAATAGAATTTCAAAAAAAATTCAATTCAAAAATTTTCAAATTTAAAATTGCTGAATTCACATTACACTCCAATAAACATTTACCAGGCAGTCGTCTAGGTTAAGCGTTAAGAGGTGAACCAAATAAATAAAAAACTAGTAGAAATTTAAAAAAATGTTACCTTAACTGAATATTGTACCGGAAGAAAGTATATAAATTATGTAAAAAGAAAGCAAGCTTCACAAAGTACTAACGGCACACTGAAAATGTCTCTAATGGCTAATGACTCAGCAACTAGAGCTGAAGTGGTTAAAAGATAATTTTTGTTGATATTATGAGAAAACAAATAAAATTAATATTTAGAGAACCTTAAGACAAGACAAAAAAAATAAATACATTGTGGACCAAAACATATTTATGGTATGTTAAGAATTATTTGCATTTGATTGAATAAATTTATACAAATAATCTACATTTAGATAGATAGATAGATAATTCTTCATTGTACACCAGAATCACTACGAATACAAATTTGGAACATTTACAGTTAAATGCACAATGGGCAGCCTTATCACTAAAAGTGATCTCTTCCAGGCAACCTTAGGATGGACAGGAATGAAGAGTACATAATATAAGTGAGTGTTGGTGTAATTTTATAAAAATTTAGAACAATTATTCACATGAATAATAATTACATAGTATTAAAATATATAGAAACATACACAAATAAATAAATAGAATGTGAATGTGAGGAGTGTTTTATGACTACAATAAAGAAAGGTAATGATTCCTTAACATTTTTTTGAAAATATTTATTGTTTGCGCCTGTCTAATGGTTACTGGCAATGTATTCCATAGGCCAACGGCCTTCACAGTAAAAGATTTGCCATAATAGGAGGTAGAGTGCACTGGCACTTCCAGCGTCAGGTTCTCAGATGACCTCAGGGATCTCACATGTGTGTCACGAAGGAAGGAAGGACACGTTCTTTGAGATACGTAGGACTAGTGGGATTAAAAAGAACGTTATATAATAATCCCAAAATATGAGCAATCCTGCGAAGACGAATTGGGAGCCACTTGAGTCTGTTGCGAAATTCAGAAACGTTATTAAATAATATTGTGTTGCTAAATATGATCTATTTACGTAAACCGAATATGAATCTAATGCAAAAGTTTTGGAGACGCTCAAGCTTATCAAATTGCTCCTTTGTGAGATCAGGATAGCTGACATCGGCATTATTTAGTATAGGAAGAAGAAGAGTTGGCCCAAGCGAAATTTTAGTAGAAATTGGAAGGAAGTTTAGTAACCGCCGCAAAGCCCCTGCTGAAGCAAAAAGTTTCCGACTTGTTTCTTGGAGTTGAGGTCTCCAGGATAAGGTATTGTCGAAGTAGGTGCCCAAGTTTTTTACATTGGTACTTGGTACAATTTATAAAAATTGCGAATAGTAAGGGAGATAAAACGCCACCCTGCGGTACGCCAGCTGTAGTGTTGCACCAAGAGGAATAGGATTCTTCGATACGAACACGTTGCCGGCGACCAAACAGGTCACTGCGAAACCATTCAATAGCCGTTGGAGATATGTTAATAGAGCTGAGTGTACCAAGCAGAATGTGGAAATCTACTGTATTAAAGGCATTACTGAAATCAAGTAAGGGTAGAAGAGAAGGTTTTGCTCTGTCCATAACTTGTCTTATATCATCAGTTATATATATATATATATATATATATATATATATATATATATATATATATATATATATATATATATCAGTTATAGTTTAGGAGACAATAAATATATATATATATATATATTATACTATTAGTTATGTTAACAAATGCTGTGGCGGTACTGTGTCCACGACGGAACCTAGATCGAAAAGGGTTTAGAAGCGCATTATTATTAAGGAAAGAACTAAGTTGAGTGTGAATGAGTCGCTCAAAGGCTTTGGAAAGGAATGGAAGGATGGATATAGGACGGTAATTAGTAAATAAGCATGAATACATACAAGTATGAATACATTTATGCATAAGCAGACACTCTCAGTACAGAACTGAATTCAGAAATAAATAAAAATATACTCCTCATAAAGACGCTGCTGAACACGTTGATTTGATCCAATTAATTTCATAGCAAATGTCAAAGATTCCATAACGCTGTCAAAGCCAGTAAAGATCAACGTCTCTAAATGTTCTCTTATATCTTTATCTGTAAATGAACCTTTTATCTCTTGTATCCTCAGCATCATTTCAAACACCGGTGCTGTTTCACATGGAAGTAAAAGAGTAAAAGAGTTTAGTATATGGATATTATTATATACCAGCTAGCTATACTGGTATAACAAACATTAGAAGAATTGAAGACCATACATATACCATATATATTACCATAATTCATAAAAACCTAAATTAAATGGTTTGGTAAAAACACAACCTATTAAATCAAAAGCGGTCACCGCAGTCAACGCGTCCTAGAATATGTATTTATTATTTATTTTTATCAGAGAACATGTTACGGCTTCCAATGCTGAAAAACATGGCAGAGATCTTGCCACAATTTACTCTAAAGCGACCCATCTCGTTTAAGATGAATAGATTATTATACGTTCACTCATTGAAGTACCTGACCCGATTCAACGCTCTCTGTGGAGTTCAGAAGGTCTACAACTTTTAGGTTCATGTTTATTAGTACCGTCAATTAATATAATTGGATCGTCAGCTAGTATTCCGGTATTCTTGTTCAGACGTGATATGAAAAAATGAATCAATTTCCATGTTATCTAACATTTGAAGGACACTGATGAACTGCCTATACCCCAGGTTATGGCGAATGGAAAATTAAGGTACAATACCACACGGTTCAGTACAAAAAATAATGGTCTTCTGCTTTGTCCGTCCCATTCCATTGATTTTGTTCCCTCTTTCTTTTCTGTACAATCCGTGTTTCTTCGGAATGCGCTCGCTTTGGCAGGTGTAATACAGAAGTTGCTGTTGGAAAGGAAATGTGAATTTTGCGCAGCCTAGTAGTGTATCGCAAATATAAACTTACCTATTTTGACTTTATTAATCTCATGTTTACTTTTCTTTAGATCCTCTTTTGTAGTTTGGATTAACTGAAAAATGAATTGAATCTAATGCTATTGTCTTGCTAGTCAAAAGTTAAATATTCTGATGGTGTATTGACACCATCAGAATATTTTATCTATCGAGAAGTGAGGTTGGGTTTAAAGATCGAAATGCACTGCAATTATAACATAACTTCACGCCTGTATCCCCGAAGTGGTAGGCGAAGAAGTGTATTGAACACTCACGATTCCCCAGGTCGTGTTATGTTTAGGTCCCAATGTAATAGTGGGCGAGCCTGTTGCCATGTACCGGGTACAATGTGTAATGATCTTAAATTATTATACATTATGTTCAAGCTTTCAGGTGAAGTTACGCAGTGTGGTTATGGTTGATCGCTTAAACTTATCCTTGACTAATATTGTCAGTAATAAGAATAACCCTAAGATATACCTCGGACTTCAAAGTTTGTCTTTTATTAGATGGAATATTCAGAGGAAGTGTATAGGCTACTGATACATTATTCTCGAGTGATTTCTCAAGTGATACGCTACTTTTACGGTTCCGTACCTCAAAAGGTTAAAAATGAACCCTTATAAGATCACTCTCTTGTCCGTCTGTCCTTCTGTCCGTGTGTCACTACCGATTTTATCAAGAATAGGTGGACCTAGCAAGTGGAAATTTATACCAGATTCGAAAGTCCATAGTTTTTATTAAGTGTATAAAAATCAAAGTAACAGTCAGTAAACTCAGTCAGACTCAACACGATAAAAAGATATGGGTAAATTTAGATATATGGTTGTTCCCGTTGACCTAGAATCACGAAATTTGGGAAAAAGCAAGGTCTTGCAGCGCAAATAAAGGAAAAATTCAAAAAAATAAAAGAAGTTGAAAATTAAAGGGTGTCCCCAGACATACATACATAGTAGACGCCAATTAAGATAGGCCTCTGAGTTATATGGGCGCTCATACAATTTTACCTGCTCCGCCACCTCTTTCGTGAGCATTACTTGCTCGCTGAAGGAGGTAGCGGCAGCCTACGCACTCGTTATGGGCTGCTACGAGGGCCCGCTTTGGCACCTCCCACGCTGGGCACTCCACCAGCTTGTGCAGCCCTGAGTCCCACTCGCTTGCACTACCGCTTGTATCACAGTGATGGCACACAGACGTTGGCTCCTGATCCGACACAGGTGGTCCCCGAAGCACCCCTTCCCAGAGATCACCTGCGTCAGCCGGTACGAGAGGCTCCCGTGTCGCCTCACTGGATAGTCCTCCATGATGGGTCTTACCGTCGCTACTATGGCGAGCCCTAAAATTCCACGCTATTAACTTTTAAAATAATGCACTTCCATACAGCCGTTCATCCCTTATTTTGCCACCTTAGAAGTGAGCATCTACCTGCCGAAATTTTAGTTTAGGCTCCTCCTTGATGAATTGCTCCGCCAGTCAGTCAGGACAAGTAATTATATATGTATAGTATAAATTAATGCGATGGCCCAGCAAGGGTTGTACGTTGAATTATAGCTAATAGTTTTATAGAATTTCGTTTCGTATAAAATTATTCTCATAGCATTTCACAAAATAATCAATACGCAAAATACTTTATTTATTTAATAATTTATTTTACCTGATTAATGATTTCGGAAGTCACTTTAAGCGATCTGTCTAGCTTTTTTTTATAACTGCTTCTCTCATAGATGAAAGGGATATGTAACCATAACTTTTGAGATTTTGCAATAAAAACTTCGAGTAAATTTTCTACTGCTTCACCATAATCCTTAATCTTATCCACGAAATGTTCACCCTCTAAACCTAACATGATTTCTGAAAATTAGAATTCAACATTTAAACCTTCTAAGTTGGTTCGCGTTGTTGGTTGGTGAATTAATACTTTTTATGGTTTTATTTTTAACACACAGAATTCTCTTGGCTAGTTCGCACGTTATTTGCATGCTATTGTTATTCAGTTGTCTGAACCTGATTTTGAAGAAACTGATTAAACTTACGGCAAATTGACTCCTGTGCATAAGCCATAAAATACTTGCGGGAATCAAATTTTCCCTTTCCCAATTCAACAGACATTTTATCAACCAGTCGTCTGGCTTGGCTGTTAAATATTTCCAGATATTCATTCATCTTTTGCTGGCTGAACATTGGGTTAAGCAGTTTTCGATCAGGCTTCCATGTTGATACTGAAAAGGGGGTGCAAAATTTTGTGAATATTATAGTTCTGTTGCTGTTCTGAAAACAATTGTTATATTGCATATTAGGTTAGAGTTGTTTTAATAAAACGTGGTAAGTAATTCCATTCATGACTCTAGTAAATTAGTTTTAGAAGCAGTAGCCCGCAATACTGCTGATGAACAAATGAAGAAATGAACAAATGAAGATTCAGTTTGAATTAAGTAGGAGTAGCGTTCATTTTATATGTAGAAAACCAAAAGAAGCAGAAAAAATACAATTAAATTCTCCAGGGGATTTAACCCGGGAATGTCCCAGAGGGAAAAAATCTCAATAGCTTTTTCTATCAATATTAAGTTTCAGTTCTAAAGAATAAACTATAGTACAGTATTCGGCGCTTTGATTGGCACGTCGGCAAGCAGAGAGAGTATCCGGCTATTATCCGTTTGCATTCTTTCTGTCGCATATCAGACTGACATTTTGATTATAAAGTTGTAGACAGAGAATAAATGTAGACACGACACTATAAAAAAACAGTATATAAAAACTGAAACGACGGTACCGACACATGGCCGTTCTTTATGGATCATCTTTAATTAAATAGAGCTAGATTTCCCAGTGTTCGGTATGAAAAGCCAAAGTTCCCACATATCCTTTTAAGAATATAGAGCTTTAAAATTATATAGTGTAAACGCAGTGCATATAAATTTAACAGTGAATGCTACATATTATCTAAGCCTGCTACATATTATCTTGGCCTACGCACTACGCGTAGGCCAAGTTACAGCAACAGGCCGCGCGCATGTCGTGCACTATTTACACGAACCGTTTCGACCCACTTTTGACCCCTCTGTAGCTCAGTGCCTATTGCAAGTACAGAGATAAAATTTTATCTTTATTTATTGAAATTTAATTTTAAAAATTTTAATTTAATTTATTTATTAAAATTTAATTTAAGTTCGATTCCCAGTCGCCCCGGGCACACACCTCTGACTTTTCGTAGTTATGTGTGCATTAATAAATGTTAATTCTCGCTTAATAATGTGCTCAGTAGATGGCAATAGGCTCGCCCCCTATTACATTGGCACCTTAACATAACTGGCGAATCGTGGATGTGTAATACATCTCTGCCTACCCCTTCGGGGATACAGGCGTGAAGTTATGTTATGTTATGTTAAAAAATTTAAAATTGCAGGTTTTCGTGCTGTACGTAGCACTTGATTAATTGTATAATTAAATTTATTATTTATATAATTAAATAAACCTGCCAAGTTAGAAGTATTATCGTGGATGTGTAATACATCTCTGCCTACCCCTTCGGGGATACAGGCGTGAAGTTATGTTATGTTATGTTAAAAAATTTAAAATTGCAGGTTTTCGTGCTGTACGTAGCACTTGATTAATTGTATAATTAAATTTATTATTTATGTAATTAAATAAACCTGCCAAGTTAGAAGTATTTTATTTAGATATTTTAGATATTTTTAACCAAGTACCTATGTATTTTCACAACTATACCATATTTTAAGTTGGGTGTATGGTAAAGTGAATTTCAGCCAGATGGACCGTTGACGTGAATACGGTGGCGGGTAGTGGCTGAATGCGGAAGGCGGAAGACTGGGAGTGGTGGCGAATTTTGGGAATGGCAAATGTTTACCAGTGGATCAGGCTGTTGATGAAGATGATTATGATTGATTTTAAAGTGCATCTAAACGTGGCATTGGATTGGATTCCAACCCTTTTTTAGGCGAACAATTAGCCGATAGGAACTTGGCTCCCTTTTTAACAGGTATGCTTTTGGTGGGATAATAAAATACCTGAATGTACATTTACTTGTAAATAAGGCAGGGTCAGATTCAGTGTGAATTTTTATTATCGATTATTTGAAACAATTACAAAAACTATCGCTATTGCTCTCTTGTATATGCTAATCGTACGCTGATAGTTAGTCAGTCCATGATCTGTCTACGTTTACTGTCACTCCGATGTACGACAGAGAAAACGCTCTATAAAACCGAAGTAATTCGATCTTGGCCGGACTCTCTTTTATTCCCGACGTGCCAACATAATCGCCGGGACTTGTATTACGAGTAAATGAAGAGCCAGTGGATATTCTTATTGATAGCTTTTTGTTGAATAACCTACTCGTTTCTTTCTTCTCTTATCTCTTTTACACATTTAATGTTAACCAAAAATTATGTTTACTTTAAAAACGAGGTTGTTTTTGTGTTAGCTGATTGTATTAACTGACTACAAAAAATTATAATGTATGGTAGTTGCTTCATTAAAAGCCAAGATAAACCAATCCACAAGGAAAGGAGAAATAGGAGAGCGGACTACGGGTTCCAAAGTGCAAACTTTGAATGCGACCAGTATTGGCACTCAGAGGATGATGACTTTGCTAAAGGTTCATTACTTGCTTACGAAATTCATTGTGATGGTCAATATTATAGTTCATTAAGCCTTTTATTTTAAGTATTGATAGTATTACATACCATCGGCACTAATTAGTCCCTTACTAGTCCACTCCTTGACAATATCATAGAAAAATGGTTTATCCAGGCAGGCATTGGATACTGTCAGGTAGTCATCTGGGTCTGTTATAACTAAAAAAAGATAAACAAATATTTTAAAATTTTGTTGCAAGCATTTCTTAAATTAAACTCTTTGACTACATACAAGCATCTAAACTAACCATTGCGATCAAATTCTGCGCAAATGATGGCTTAAATTACGCGTTATGTGTGAGTAAACTTATGTATGGATTGTAATTAAACTTTAAAATTAAAATTATAAACGGGATATTTACCATGTTTATTATCTTTTTCGAGAATCCGATATGTATGTATAATTTTAATGTAAATGACCATGTCAATCTAAAATCATATATGTAATTAAACTGTCTTTATAGTAGAGGAGCCGGTGAAGATCGACCTTCACCCAACTGATAACCAGATGGGATATATTTTTCATCAAATATAATCCATTTATTAACATTCCTGTAATGACTTGCCTATCAAAGAGTGTGCATGGTTATTTGTAATTAAATTAATTTTAATTTATTTTTGATAATCGTAAAATGTTTTCTCCAACGAATAGTTTTTAACATGGAGAATATGTCTCTATGATGATGATGACATTACCCTTCTTAAAGTTCTCTTCAACATTTAATGCAACCAATTAAACATGCCTGTCCCCGTTCATTTGCCAAGAAACAACATACCTCTGTGTCTTTACTCATTTAGTCTTTATTGGTTTCGTGCACATTATATCATCTATCTAAGTACCTTCTTTTAGTTGTTACGTGTTGCAATAATATTTAATACGGTACTTACTGTATATGCGGTGCAACGGTCCCAGATACACAACAGATACTCCACCACTCTTGAGACTAAAGTAGGATATTTCTTGCATGAACTCCCATATTCCTGTAACAGTGCTAAGAATATTACCTCGGATACGACCGGGAATAAGTATAAAGGATTGATGGAGTGCTAGGAATGTTATGTGTATTTAAATATGAATGTATATTTATTTCTTTGACACAACGGTACTTTTAACAATGTGCCCCCGCCAATTTCTTTGATAACAATATTTTATTTGTTGTAATAAGTGTGTAGGTACCCCTGTGTCAAAAGGTCACGCTCATCCATATCATAACGATTACCGTATTTAGTATAGTATTTATATTTCACTGTACATTCATATTCGGCCCCACGTATTAGGGTGCGAACCTATTGCCGTGATGGGACAGACACTAAGAGTCAGTAAGTTCCAACTGTTTTCATTCCTGAATCTTCACGGGCACTTTTAAGTAAATTAAGTCAAAGTTTCTATAGTAATTTAGTAGATAACTCTGACAAAGAGTCCCCCTAAGAGGTCGCCCTAAAACGTACGTAGTTGAGCTGTCCAGGACTGTTCCAGGAAGCTCAGTAGATAATTTCATGTTATCAATTTTTTTTTAAGAATATAACCTTTAATTAAGAAGTAACCGAAATTACTAATATTCCCCCTAACCCCTCCAGCTAAGCTAAATTGCTTGTGTTAGGAGTGGGTTCACGTCGGTAGTGTAATGGACAGGATTCGAACCCGGGACCTCTCGATCGTAGGGTCGACTCCTTAACCACTAAGCTACCATGTTAAGCTACTAAGTTAACATGTCATGTTAACTTTTTTTTATTATGGTCATGTCAATATGATTTTACCTGGCCTGATGGTAAGCTAAAGGTAAAGTTTCAAGAATGGAGGTCACCATTACAGATACCGATAATGCTACAATGGTGGCTCTCAGCTTGATGGCCTCATCAGATGCGTTTTCACGTCCCGCCTAAAGGACCCGGGACTGTAGGAAGAAGGAAACACATGTACTGGAAAAGAATTTCAAGTCCTTATGGTGAATTAAAGTTACATGAAAACGTTAGCATAGGATCATCATCATCATCATCATCCTACTCTAGTCCACTGCTGGACATAGGTCTCCCCCAGTGAGCGCCATAGCGCCCTGTCTTCAGCTTGCCGCATCCAGCATCTGCCCGCAGTCTTTCGCAGATCGTCATCCCACCTGGCCGGAGGGCGTCCTAAACTACGTTAGCATAGAATAGACTTCAAAAAATTATTCACTAGCAAACATAGTTTTTTGTATATTGTAAGTCTTACTTATATCACTTCCAAGAAACTGATGAGCATTTCCAAGGATGGGCAGAGCACCAGGATGCTGCGGAGGACCACCAGATTCATATTTCGTTCTCCACCATAAATTAAACACAAAACACAACAGAACACATAATACTATACTCAGCATTATATCCGATTAATAGCTATAAGCCAAAAAGTTTATGAAAAGTTATTTAAATTTTTAGGATTGTAATATTCCGTTCTACGTCTAATTATAAGAACATATTAACTAGTCGTCTAGTAATGGTAACATAAACATTGAAAATGAAGGCTGTGAGAAGCGACTGACGTTGTTTTTCATCTCAACAATAAACAGTGGCCTAACTCAGAACCTCATTTTTGCAATTGCACTTCTTTCGTCCATTTTTCGTGCCGGCCCCGCACGAAACACGAACGGAAGAAGTGCCATTTAGGTACCATAAAGTAAGGGCACGCCGCAATAGCGGCGGTAAGGCCCATCATGGAGGATTGGCTAGAGAGGCGACACGGAAGCCTCTCGTACCGACTGACGCAGGTGATCTCCGGGAAGGGGTGCTTCGGGGACCACCTGCATCGTCACTGCGACGCGAGCGAGGACTCAGGGCTGCACACGCTGGCGGACTGCCCGGCGTGGGAGGCACCGAGGCGTGACCTCGTGGCAGCCATCGGGGTGGGAGTCCTCTCGCTCGGCAGCATGATTGCGGCAATGGTGCGGAGCGCGAGCGCGTGGGCCGCCGCCACCTCCTTCTGCGAGCATGTAATGCTCGCGAAGGGGATGGCGGACCGCGTCCGGGAGAGATTTAGAACTCTCCCGGCCCGCCGAGCCCGCAACTTGCTCGCTGCGCGTCGCAGGCGACTCAGGCGCCGGAGGTCGCTTAACGACTTCCGTCCTCCATGAGCGCAGGCCTCGGGGTGGCGGATGAGGCCGCCTGTCACCAGAAGCAGGCATGCAGGCCATGCGAGGGATATGCTCTATGGGCAACCTTACCCAACCTTACCTGTAGACCCGAGACGGCGTGCGGTTTTAGTCGGTTCAAGCCCGACGTAATCACCCCCGCTGGCACGCGGGTTTCCGCACGAAAAAAATAAAATGAATAAAAAGGTACCATAAAGTATATTTGGGTGTGGATCAAACATATAGAAGTGGTTTTCCTTTACATTATCATTTTTATTACAAATCTAGCTGTGGCCGTGACTTTGTCCGGGTTTGATTTTTTTGCACGGAAACTAAATTTTTCTTCTTCTGAAAAGTAGCCTATCTTATGCTTATAATATTAACTATTTAGTAGTGAAAGTCCCGTCAAAATCAACTCAGCTGTTACAGTGGGGACCTTATTCAAACAGACAGCAAGACAGACCAAAATTTAAATATTGCTTTTTTTTGTAAAATATATGTATCCGTATATACGCTCATATTTTAATATTATAAACAGACACTTCGAAGCGTCGGTAGCTTAGTGGTTAAGAAGTCGACCTTAGGATCGAGAGGTCCCGGGTTCGAATCCTGGCCATTACACTACCGACGTGAATCCCACTCCTAACACAAGCAATTTAGCTTAGCTGGAGGGGTTAGGGGGAATATTAGTAGTTTCGGTTACTAATATTCTTTAAAAAAAAAAAAACTTATATTTTTTTTTTTGTGCGGAAATCCCTTCGGATACCCTCCCACCGGCCAGCGGGGGCGGTTATGTCGGGCTTGAACCGACTAAAACCGCACGCCGTCTCGGGTCTTTAGTACCTTTTTTTTTTTTTTTTTTTTTTTTTTCGTGCGGAAATCCCCTCGGATAACCCAACCACAACCCTACACGTGTCCCCCGGGTGGTGCTAAAGAACAACAAACGCCGAGTCGTAGGCGGCGGTCAACTAAACTACTAGGCAGGCTTAGCAGCTAGCTTCTGTGGAGGTAGGAAATGACTTCTACAAGCCGTAATCTTGCGGTCATGTTTTGTGAGAACGGTGGCCTTGGCTTTATCGCCTGGGCTAAGAGGAAGTAATCCTCCATAAAAAAGACTGACGCCGACAGGACGAATAGCTGAGGGAATTCAGTCTCTAGCGCCAACCTCGATGGACCTGGCCACATTGTTGTATGGTGCCTTCTCATAGGAATCGGCGTTACCCTGTGAGCGACCAGCAATTCGTCCGTACTCGTGGGAATAAAAATTAAGTCGAATCCCCTAAAAAACTGAAAAAACCCTCAACCACAACATAAAATGTTAACTCAACAAGCACTCCTCCCAGGCTTATTTAACAGACAACGTTCGCCATCCCTTTCCGATGTAGGAAGATCACCACAAGACAACCAAAAAGTTAATGCAGAGCAACTAAATGAGACTAGTAGCTCGCCAGAAACTACCTCACTGGAAGACACCCCTCCAATGTCCTGCTCCCCCACCATGGCAAAGGGTGCCATAACCCAATAGCAGAAGCAGTAAGAAAAGGAAATATAGCAGTTTTTCACCAGAAGCTCAGAGTACTACCACGAAAAACCATTTTAGCACCTTGCCTCTAGACCCTAAGGATGAATCGTGCACTATCGATTATCCTAAATACAGTAAACTCCCACCTATCGTTCTTAACGGCATAGAGGATGTTACCGAGCTATTGAAGCTACTTCAAACCGTTACCAGCAAAGATGATTTCAAATTCAAGAACCAAAAACTTAACCCCAAGAGAAACTCAATCTGCCCCAACCACCAAGGCAATTAACCAAATCTGTTCCACCTCGACAATAACCGAAGGAAGCGTAAGACCCTCTCACCAATGTACATACGCTGAAGTTACCGATGGAAAGAATGCCCAATCAAATTAACAATCCTACAACAAGCTGGAAGGTCTCCTACTGAAACAAAGCAAGAAAATGGATCTCCTAATACTTCAAATGGGCTCACTAGTGAGTCTTATCACTACTCTCGTCTCTAAGCTAACAGAATGACTTCTCTACACATTGCTACGTGGAACATCAATGGCCTTGCCCCTAATAAAAACGAACTAGAGATGCTCATCAAATCCAACAAGCTTGACGTTTGCCTTATTTCTGAATCGCACACTACACCAAGAAGCCGAATTTGTATTCCAGGATTTTCTGTGTACCATACTTGTCATTCAGATGGTGGAGCCCATGCTGGTACCGCAATAATTAGCAGAAATAGTGTAAAGAATTGCCTCTTGGAACCTTTTACGACCCTCCATCTCCAAGCCACAACTGTAAGGGTGAAAGATCGATCAGGACCCCTTAATCTCTCTGCGATATACTGACCACCGAGCCACACCATAAAAATTTACTGACTTCTTTATGTCATTGGGCAGTAGATTTATTGCTGGCGGCGATTGGAATGCCAAGCATTGATATTGGAGATCAAGATTGACGGTTGCTAGAGGCCGAGAACTAAAAAAGAGTATTAAAGGGAATCACCTACCTATGTCAACTGGAGAGCCTACGTATTGGCCCACGGACAGCAACAAAACACCTGATCTCCTAGACTTCTTTATCACAAAGGGTATCAGCGATCTGAACACTCATAAAGTCAAGCCTCGACGGTAGCTCCGATCACTCAACTGTGTTACTAATGGTTAGTCTAGTAGCCATACCCAATGACACTCATACCGACTATCTCCATAATCACAAAACGGAATGGTAATGTTTTCCAGAATTCCTGGAATCAAACATCAACCTTAATGTCCCACTCAAAACCAAGGAGGAAGTTGACGATGCGTGTATTTAATTGATTTATTTCACTGTTCACAATATTACTTGATTTCACGACATGTGGTCCTTAAGCTAATTACATTTGACCTTGTCCACTAATGTATAACGTTAACGAGAGACAGGGTACACGACCGATGTATATCGGGGACGTGGTCTGACTCTGGTAGCGACGCGCTCGCAGTACAATATGATTATTTGCTGACGCAAACATGGCCGCTACACGGACAATGAAAAGACTGCAGTTAAAACCACCCCTGTAAAGACGCGACGTGCAGCATCGAAAAAATAAGAGCTTTAAAAAATTATAGGTAGTTATAATTATTAGTATTGTCGGGTAACTTGTCTTTCATGTGCGCTCGCCATCGGTATTCGCTCAACACATACCTTTCTTTTTTTTTTTTTTTTTTATCGTGCGGTAATCCCTTCGGATACCCCCCCGCCGGCCAGCGGGGGCGGTTATGTCGGGCTTGCACCGACTAAAACCGCACGCCGTCTCGGGTCTTCAGACGCCGGGGTGTAAGGTTACCCATAGAGCATATCCCTCGCACCCCGGCTGACCCTGGGCCATCTCACCACTAACAGCATCGCTCATCCTGTCTCCTCTGAAAGCAGAGGAGACAACACATACCTAGTTACTAACCCCTTTGGCTCTAAAACTTTACATAAAATAATCATCAAAAAACGAAAAAAGATAAAATTTATCCACTAATACATCATATACCAACAAATTGATTAATTTCAATGTAAACATCCTTTATAAATTTGTTAGTGTGTTCGGCTGCTTCCGTCGCCCAACAGTATTGATGTTAATGTTTTTTAATATGGCCTTATTTATACACATAAAACACTTCACAACTGAGTAATGAGACAGTTTTTAATGGATTCCACCGTGCTTTTTTTCTCTGAATTACATTATTATTTACACTGATCCGGACGTCTTGGTTGCATTTGTTTTATTTCAATGTGTAACATTCACGTAAACTTTCGATAAATTTTTCACAACTATCTTCTATCTTCGGCACTAAATGGGTACCTATGAAACAGGATAAACTACAATCACATTAGGAGTGCATATATTATATTCTGAACGATTTCTTTAATCTAACGAGATTCGTTTTATTTTTTTGTTAAATATTCGCGTTTTTTACGAAAATAACACCGGTAACATATATACAATAACCCTAAAATACCACATACAATAACAAGGTTATATAGTAGACTGATTATCCTGTCTGCATGTAGTACGTATTATCAAAGAGTAAGTATAATTCAAAGTCATCAGTGAATGCATATGCATTCAGTACAATAATTAAAGCTTTTATCGTTTGTTTTTAGGGTTCGGTTGCCAAATGGCAAAAAACGGAACCCTTATAGATTCGTCATGTGTGTCTGTCTGTCCGTATGTCACAGCCACTTTTTTCCGAAACTATAAGAACTATGCTGTTGAAACTTGGTAAATAGATGTGTTCTGTAAATCGCATTAAGATTTTCACACAGAAATAGAAAAAAAAAAACAATAAATTTTCGGGGTCCCCATACTTAGAACTGAAACTCAAACTTTTTTTTTTCATCGAAGCAACAAAATGATGTTGAGGTTTCTAATATCATTTTTTTCTAAACTGAATAGTTTGCGCGGGAGACACTCCCAAAGTGGTAAAATGTCCCCCCCCCCTGTAACTTCTAAAATAAGAGAATGATAAAACTAAAAAAAATATATGATGTACATTACCATGTAAACTTCCAACGATAATTGGTTTGAACGAGATCTAGTAAGTAGTTTTTTTTAATACGTCATAAATCGTAAACCGCAATTTACCTTTCATTCAATCAACTCAAATATAAATATTAAAATAAAACATTGTTATGTTACTTGCTGCTACAGAACCCTTAATGAACGAGTTCGACTCGCACTTGGCCGCTTTTTTAGTTTTGGATATTGGCCTTTTAAATAAAGAATATTATTATGATATTTATACTTGCTACCCGGCATAATGCTGTTAGGTCTTTACCATTTTATTTATCAGTATCCTTTATGTAACTTTGTTATTCGATTTGATACTCTTTCTGTTTCAATTATTGTTTTTAAATAACAATAATTGAAACAGAAAGAGTATCAAATCGAATAACAAAGTTACATAAAGGTTAGGTTAGGTAAAGGTTACTGATAAACGCTTTCCATTATTGTAAGACGCGACTAGCGGGTGGACAAAATGCATTATTTTGTATTGATATAAGTTATATATTAATACTTGTTTGTTCATTGTACTTAATTGACACATACATATATATGTAGGATGTGGGGGCGAGTGAAACGATTACAAAAAGTGATATTTCTTTATTTTTTATCGGGAACAAAAATCAACACGTCTGACCAGGTTGGATGACAGCTTACCTCAAGTGTTGCTATTAAATCAAAACTAAATCTTCTCAAAAAAGATAAGTAATAAAAGAACCTAAAATGCAAAAACTGAAACAATTAACTTAAATATTTGTCCACACGGTCATCCTGCTTCTTCATCTGCCCCAGATGAATCGGTGTCTTGGACTACCCAACATTTAATAAGATCAGCAGAGCTTGTTGTATTAATAGGGCCCTCGCCATGACCAACTTTCTTAACCACGTATCGATCATTTCAATTTCTCTGAACTCGTTCATAAGGCCCCAGATACTTAGGATACAATTTGCTGCCTTGAGTGAACTGAGTTCTTTTAATAGCAACTAAATCTCCAATATCATATTGATTTGCTTCCTTTCTGTTTTTGTTATAACTTTTTCTGTTTTCGTCTTGTATTTTTTGTATAGATTCCTTTGCTTTCTGTCTAAATTCAAATCTTTTTTCATTGTAGCTTGCAATTCTTTCTTCATCAATTAGTTTAATTATCTCATCGTCATTGTTTTTTATTTGTACTCCAATGAGCAGTTCAAATGGAGTCATTCCAATGCTTCTCTGAAACCTTCCATTTAAAGCACGTTGAACAGCTGCAATATGTCGATACCATTTGGTAGGATCTGCAATAGTGAGTTTGCTCAAAACCTCAATATTAATCTGATGGATACGCTCAACTTGGCCATTTCCTCGAGGCTGACCAGTGGTAATGGTGTAATGAGCAATATTCTCTTCTTTACAGTAATTCTGGAACTCATTCGACGTAAATGCAGCTTTCCTGTCGGGTATAATTTCTTTGTGGTGTGCCAAATGTTTGTTGTTGTATCATCAGTTTGCTTATTGTTTCTTCGGTAGTCGGTGTCTTAACAGGATAAATCCATGTAAATTTGGTGAAGCTGTCAATAATCGTCAAAAGGTGCTTATAATTTTTATTTGTTGATGTAAGTGGACCTAGATGATCAATGTAATAGGTTGACAACGGAACATTTCCTATATCTAACGGATGTAAGTAGCCTTCTTTCTTTCCTCTTTTATTTGAAATTAGTATGCATTCTATAAAGTTGTCTATTACTTTTTAATTTTTCTTTTCAGGTCATCAATGAAATATTCTCGGCGTATTAAGTCTTCGGTTTTATTTATGGAAAAGTGTCCTTTCTCGTGATTCTTCCTTATGATTTCATTTTGCATCTTCTTGGGTACTACAATCAGTTTTCTATCATCTTTCTGTTTGGTAAGTATTCCACTTTCAATAACATAGTCTTGAAATGGTACTCTTTCTAGAATTATTTTTATAAGGTCAATTTGTGAATCTTCTTCTTGCGCTTTCTTTATTCGCTGCACGAATACGAATAGTTTCAGTAAGAATGAAGCAGACAGGATGTCTACTCAACACATCCACATGCTTCATTTTCAAATCCGGTCTATGTTCAATCTCGTAGTTAAATTCTTCCAGGAGTAAGGCCCAACGAGCAACTCGAGTAGGTAAATCTTTTTTCTGTCATGTCATGACATTACAGAAAAAATTCAAAAAAAATTCAAAATTGTGACGGATTGTTCAGCATTGACCATGTCAATGCTGAACAATCCGTCACAATTTTGAATTGTATTCCAAGTAAGTAGACAAAGAACTTTTTTATAACTTCTGCTATTGCTAGAATCTCCAAATAATAACTGTGATACTTTTCTTCTGTTGGTGATGTCTATTTACTCATAAAGTGTACAGGATGCATCTGATTATCTTCGGGATCTCTTTGAAGGAGCACGGCTCCAAAACCTTTCGCACTTGCGTCAGTATGAAGTTCAGTCTCGAAATTTGGGTTATAAATACAAAGAACTGGTTAACTGCATAATATGTTTTTGAGCTTTATGAATGCTTTCTCACAGCCTTCATCAAAGTGAAATTTCACATTCTTCTTAAGTAGGTCCGTAAGTGGCCTAGCGATCAATGCGTAATCTTTTATAAATTTTCTGAAGTACCCAGTGAGACCTAGGAAAGACTGTAGTGATTTAACATCTTTTGGTATCTTGAATTTTGAAACTGCATTGATTTTTTCTTTGGATGGTCGGACTTTTTTATCGCTGATGATATATCCTAAATATTATATTTCTTTCTTCATGAAATGACATTTCGTCCAATTAAATTCCAATCCGAATTCTTCTGCTCTCTTCAATACTTCTTTCAGCTATAATAAACCTTCTTTTTCAATTTTTGAAGGTATGATTAAGTCATCGAGGTAAGCAAGAATAATGCCTTTAGATATAAAAACATGGAAAATATTATTTATAAATCTTTGGAATACGGATAGCGCTGTAGACCGAATGGCATTTTAGTAAAATGATATTGTCCTTGAGGTGTTACAAAGGAGGTATACTTCTGACTATCTTTGTCGACGTTCACGTGCAAAAATTTCGCTTCTTTTTGGTCTTCTATTAACGGCAATGGGAATCTTACTTTAATTATCTTCTTGTTCAATTTTCTGTAGTCGATACATAACCGATATTGACCATTCTTCTTCTTAGCCAATACAACTGGACTAGCGAAATCAGATTTGCTGGGTTGAATAATCTTTTGTTCTGTCCATTCTTCTATTTGTTTATTTACTATTTCTTTTTCTAGAGGTGACAATCGGCGTGGGTTTTGGTAAATTGGGTTTTCATCGGTAAGTATAATTTTCATTTCAACATTAGTTTCTTTCTTAGCTTCATTAGGTTTGTAGTATTTAATAATCTTCTTTATGCTTTCAGAAAACATTGTGTCTCCTATGTTCAATTCGTCGTTTTTATTCTTCTCCTCGGTAAGTAATGTGAGATGTGCTATCTTTTCTGCAGTAATGCCATCTGAGGTAAGATTGATGTTCAAGTCATGTAATATTGGATTTCCAAGTATCAAGCTGACAGGTATAACTTCATCTCTCACTACATGAAAGACAGTGTCAATGAAACAGTCGTCTATTTGCAATTTAGCAGCAAACTATCCTTTTGTACTTATTACTTTTTTGCCAATACCAGTTAAACAAATTTTAGGGTTATCGTCGTATTTCGGAACATCTGGTTCAAAATATTTTAGATTTTCAATCTTTATTAGGTTCACGTCACTTCCAGTGTCGATAAATGCAGTTATTTCAATCCCATTTACCTTAACCTGTTTAAAGGGAATCTTTTTCACTTCTGTCTGGTTCTGAATGTTTAAAGTTTTTTTTTATATTTATTCCGACCAATTGACTGCACCCAGCCTGATGGTAAGCTGAGGTGAAGTCCAAAAAGTAGTGGCCACCATTTCTAGAGATTGTCCCTAGAATGGTGGCCCCTACCTAGACGGTCTCAACAGATGTTTTTTCACGCGCCGCTTAAAGAGCCCAAGATTGTAGGTAGAAGGGAACACGTGTGTGGAGATAGCATTCCAGTGCTTTATGTTCCGACAAAAAAAGGAGTCACCAAACCGCTTGGTTCGCGATGGTATCGATTGCACTGTATGTGGATGACACCTAAGTACTGCACGTGGTGTTCGGGACAAGAAGGGAGAAGGAGGAATCAATTGGAATAACTCATCGGAACATTCACCATGGTATATGCGGTAGAATACTGCCAAGGAGGCTATATCTCTACACAGCTGCAGAGGCTCTAGAGAACTGGTGACCTCAGGACTATCAATGATCCGGACTGCCCGTCGCTGTAATCTATCGAGAGCGTGAGAACAGTATTCCACGCAGGGACGAATCTGAGTCTTATAGACACCGCTGCCCCGGTGTGAAAAACCGCCTCACCCTGTTCAGCGCTCCGAGTTTACGAGAAGCTGTTTTAATAACGCTCTCGATGTAATTTTTATTATTAAGTTTGCAGCGAACATCCATACCAAGCATGTTGATACTATCCTGCAGTGGTAGTGGTGTGTTCCGAAGAGTTGGGAGGGGAAGGAAATGAGATGCCTTTGCTGTAAATGCGCATGCCTGTTTTCTTGGCATTGAACTCGGCGAGGTTCTCAGATCCCCATTGGGAAATGTGGTCTAGGTCCTGATCGAGCTCAATGACAAGTTGCCGTCTTCTCTCCTCGATGTCAGTCCGCTTGGCCACTGAATGTCCGAGATAACGCCCATGCAAAGTACTGTCATCTGCATAGCAATGTATGCTGCCCACGGACAGCATATCATTGATATGCAGAAGAAAGAGAGTGGGCGTAAGACGGAGCCCTGAGGCACGCCAGCATTAACCTGAATGAACTCAGAAGCCCGGCCGTCACAAATGACTCGGATGCTGCGCTCATGCAGAAAACTGGCAACCCAGCTGCACAGTCGAGATGCAGACCGTAGGCCGGGAGCTTGGCAAGAAGCGAACTATGCCAGACCCTATCGAAAGCTTTGGCAATATCAAGGCCGATAGCCAGTGACTCGCCATGCTTGTCCATAGCCTCACCCCAGAGATGTGTGACGTATGCCAGAAGATCACCCGTTGACCGTTTTGGCCTAAAACCATATTGCCGGTCGTTAATTATGGAGTGATCTTCTAGGTAACGCATGAGCTGTGCGTTAATAATGTGTTCAAACACCTTGCTCAGAACTGAGGTGACAGCTATGGGTCGATAGTTGCCCGGATCGGACCGATCTCCTTTTTTGGGGACCGATTGTACGTTTGCCTGTTTCCAAGCCCCCGGGACCAATCCCGAGGAATAAGACAGGCCATACAGTCCTTAGTTTTCTTGGGTTGCCCTGCGTATTCATTGCCTTTATGCCCAAATTCGTTACATCGGAAGTATTTAATTCCTTTGGTACAAGCTGGCGCTAAATGATCTGTGTCGCCGCAGTTGTAACATCACTTAATGGTAGATTTTCGCTCTGTTGCGGCAGTAGCGGCAGGTGAAGTGTTGGCTGTAGAAGAGGCTGCGGTTGTGTTGTTATTCTGTCGTACACTATTCTTTTTCTCAAATAGCTGTAAGACTCTAATTTATCACGGAATTCTTTTATATTTTTAGCCCCATATAATATAGGTTTATTTGTTTCAGAATCACGTATGCCATCAATAACGTATTCCATCAAAGCATCATCTTCTACTTCGGCATGTTTCATCATTTTTCATCTTACGCGAGGCAAGCTTCTTATGGACGACGGCACTATTCAGTTTGGGACCAAATTCTTCTTTAAGGGCTGCATTTAGAGTATCCCAATCTCTCACCCTCTCTAATGATCGTAAAAATAATTAAGCAGTTCCTCCAAGTAGTCTTTTTCCATAAATAATCTTTTCTATTTCGGACCACTCCATGTTCTCGGCGGTATCTTCAAATTCTTTGATCCAGTTTCCAGTCCGGCAAACGGTATCATGGATTTCGCTAAATCACTGAACGATATCTTAGGGCCAGAGGATTTATTCTCGTTCTCTGGATCCTTCTTCGGCGGCATTGCTTAAGTTTATTAAAACCAGCAACAAAAATAATTATACTTCTTCTTAAATCTTTCGTCTTTAAATTCTTCTTACTTCTTTTTAATACAAAATACTAGTTAATTTTCAGTACATTTTCAAAATGAAGCTTCATTCTTAAAAGAAAAATATCAGTCGTCAGAATATTTAATTAATTTTATAAACAGCGTCCCGCAGCATTCTTTTTTTTTGATATTTTTTTTTATATTTAGGACACGTCAATTTGAATTCACCTCGCCTGATGGTAAGCTGAAGGTAAAGTCTCAGGAAAGAGGGTCACCATTACATACACGTACCATGTTAACAATGGTGGCACTCAGCTTGACGGCCTCATCAGAAGAGGATTGCCGTCGCAGCACCGCGTGACACCCGCCGGTCCCACTAGTGCTGCGACCACAATCCCCCTGCCCGGCTATGCACTTGCTGACCCCTGAACGCAATCAAACCGCAATTGGATTACTATGGAGGGTTTTTCGCAATCGTGCAATTCGGTTGCGAATTCGTCAATTATATGTCCCGTAGCATTAGTTGTTTACGCTAACTTGGCGCAGCGCTCGTTATTGTTAAACTGATATAGGTTAGATGTACCTTTTTATTTACAGTTATTTACAGGAATATATACATATATATCTATATAATTATTTATTCATATATTTAACAGTACAAAATTAATGAACGACTTTGATGGTAATAATGATAGCTTTTCATCTGCAACCAGCCTAACCGATACTTTTGTTAGTGACCGTTCACCGTCACTTGGAGACACTCTCCGGTCTCGATTTCTGGATGTCCCGAGGAATTTCAATGTAGTCTACATAAATTCCCAAAGCATTCCTGCTCATTTCCCAGATATGCTGGCAACCTTTGACTGTGAAAATATACACGCTATTGTGGTCACCGAGTCTTGGTTAAAACCCTGTCTGTCATCTATTTCTTACTCTCTGCCAGGGTATTAACTTTTTAGGAATGATCGCACGACTAACATACGTGATGGTTATGGTGGTGTGGCCATATACCTACGGTCTCAGACTCCATTCGTTATTGTAGATATGTCACCACAACCACCACCATCAAACTCTGGCGAATATTTACTCCTAGAGCTGGAACTTAATAATACCAAAGTTACAGTGGCCTTGCTAGCTCCACAGTGACAATACAGACGAACACAGGCAACAAAGAGAGGGTGCTTTTAGTCTCCGCATATCTACCCAGCGAGGCAGACTTCAAACCACCATCACAAGAAATGGAAGACATAATAAGAAAATACCAAGGTAAGAACATTCCGATTATTCTAGGTTGTGATACCAACTCCAACCATGTGGCAGCACGGACTGCAATAAAAAAAGGTGTCTTACTATTGGATTTTATTAGCGCTACAGGTTTTGACATAATAAATGAAGGCAACACGCCAACATTCGTTACCAAAACTAGAAGAGAAGTGTTGAATATTACAATTTCCACGGAAAGGATAAGTAGGCACATAACAGACTGGAAAGTAGACGAAAGCGACTCAAAATCGGATCACAGACGAATAACCTTCAGTCTGGGAGCCAAAGTTGAGAGAACTTTATTCAGAAACGCGAGGAAAACCGACTGGAACACATATGTACACCATATTGAGAAATGGAGCCCAGGCAACCACACCTCGCTAAAAGACACCGGAGCGATTGAAAGAGAAGCCAACAGACTGGACGAAGCTCTGAGAGAAGCATACCACAAGGCATGCCCACTCAAAGAGATCAAACCAGGCAAAGGACAGCCCTGGTGGACAAGGGCACTAGAGAAAAGGAAAATGACCAGACGAGCTCCCAGAAAGGCCCAAAAAAAGGGCGATGAGGAAAGCTGGCTCATATATAAGAGAGAAAGAAACATATTCAAAAAAGAATGCAGAAGAGAGAACAGAAATAGCTGGAAAGCCTTCTGCGAAGGAGTAGAGAAATGCCCTGACGCAGCACGTCTGGTAAGAATGTTCTCTAAAACCAATACCTGCAAACTAGGAAGCATTAAGAGCGGAGACGAACTAATAACCGACCCGGAAAAGATACTAGAAGTGATGCTGGAAACACACTTTCCCGAAAGTGAAGAATACATAGGTGATGAAACGCCAACTGATACGAATCCCAGAGTGGAGACGGTGGAGAAGGCACTATTCACAAAAGAGAACATAATGTGGAGTGTCCGGTCATTCCAGCCCTACAAAGCCGCTGGACCGGACGAGATCTTCCCAAAAATGCTACAAATAGCCATCAAGTATATAAGTGACGATCTTCAGGCTCTATACAATAGCAGCATCAGAATGAAATACATCCCAAAGAAATGGAGAGAAGTAAGAGCGGTCTTTATACCTAAACCTGGCAAGGCTACGTACCAAGAGGCTAAAGCCTTTAGATGTATTAGTCTTTCCTCATTCTTACTCAAGATACTAGAGAAAATACTAGATAGAATAATCAGAGAACAAATAGTCAAAAGCGGATCTCCACTTCACCATAACCAACATGCATACATGGAAGGCAAGTCAACTGAGACCGCACTCCATAACTTGGTAAACAAAGTGCAAAGATCCATGAGCAACAATGAATATGCACTGGGCTGCTTCTTCGATGTCGAGGGCGCCTTCGACAAGGCAACCCCGGCCTCAATAGAGAATACCCTAAATCGCGAAGGCATAGACAAAGACATATCAGAATGGGTGAAAAACATGCTAAAACACCGACTGATACAAGCAGAGATAGCAGGAACAAAGCGTACGGTGATAGCTAGGAGAGGCTTCCTTCTTTTTTTTCGTGCGGAAATCCCTTCGGATACCGCCCCCGCTGGAGAGCGGGGGGGTCTCCAGCGGGGGCGGTTATGTTGGGCTTGAACCGACTAAAACCGCACGCTGTCTCGGGTCTTAAGACGCCGGGGTGTAAGGTTACCCATAGAGCATATCCCGACTGACCCTGGGCCATCTCCGGTTTCGAGATGGCCCCCTTACTTGCTCTCCACTGTGCCATCTGCTAATCAGAGGGACACGTGGAAAGCTTCCGAACCTTACACCCCGGCGTCTGTAGACCCGAGACGGCGTGCGGTTTTAGTCGGTTCAAGCCCGACATAAACGCCCCCGCTGGCCGGCGGGGGGGTTTCCGCACAAAAAAAAAAGGTATACTCTGATGACGGTGTGCTCCTAATCACAGGCCAATTCCTCAGTGTCATGTGCAACATCATGAACAGAGGTTTGAAAGAAGCACTAGGATGGTGCAGGAGCAAAGGCCTTAATCTCAACCCTGACAAAACCAAACTAGTTCTTTTCACCAACAAAAGGAAAATCGGAAGTGCTGAACCGGTACGACTAGATAACCTTGACTTGGAAGTAGTGAAGGAAGTCAAATATCTGGGAGTCACACTGGACAACAAGCTGACCTTCAAGACTCACATAAGCAACACATGCTCGAAGGCGAAAATGGCCATGATGCAATGTAAAAGTGCAATAGGAAGAAGCTGGGGAATAAAGCCAGCCACAGTACTCTGGATCTACAAGGCAATCATCATGCCGAGAATCCTACATGGTGCCCTAGTATGGTGGCATAAAGCCAACATAGGAAGAAACAAACAAGAACTAGGAAAAGTTCAAAGACTGGCGGCCCTGATGACCACCGGCGCGATGAGGACTACACCCACGGCCGCGCTCGAGATCATACTAGGCCTAAACCCTTTAGACTTGGAAACGAAAAAGAGAGCGATTGAACAGTGGTTCAAACTGAAAAGTACTGGTCTATGGACTGGCAACACACTAGATGAGGGCCATGCCACGATCAGTCAAGACTACGAAGAAAGACTTTCAATGATCTTTTCAAACAACTATCTGATAAGGAAAGAAAGGACCTTTGACAAGAAATATAGAATACACATAGGACCGAGAGACGACTGGCAGATGAACACGAATGGCACCATCTGCTACACAGACGGCTCCAGGAAGGAGACAACAAAGCTCTCTGGCTCCGGAGTACACATCAAGTGCGCAGACGGTTCAGAGATAAATAGGTCAATACCCCTAGGAAAGTTTGCAAGTGTCTTCCAAGCAGAAATCTTCGCTATCATGGAATGCGCGGAAATGGCAGGCCACCTAAATAACACGGGAGAGGTCATCATCTACAGCGACAGCCAGGCAGCGCTGAAGGCACTTGGCAAAGTAGAGACAACATCAGCAGTTGTCAAAGAGTGCAAAAAGTTATTGGAAAGGCTATCCAGAACAGCTGACGTGACGATTGCCTGGGTACCCGGGCACGAGGGCAACACAGGCAACGAACTAGCAGATGAACTGGCCAGGAAAGGGGCTGATGAAAACCTGGTTGGCCCGGAGCCTAGGCTACCAATTGCCCATAAAATAACCAAGGGAGTAATCAGCCGAAGCATTGAAGCAGAGACCAACCGGAGATGGAGATCATCGACAGGCATGAAACAGTCAAAGATATTCATAAAAGGCATCGACAAAAAAAGAACGAGCCAGCTGATAAAACTCTCCAGAGTAAGCATGAGGCTCGTCATAGAAGTGCTAACAGGACACAGCCGACTGAACAGGCACCTGACACTGATAGGCGTGAAAACCGACCGCTAATGCCCAGAGTGCATGGATAGTGACGAGACCAGCTTCCACCTGCTCGCCGAATGCCCCATGTACTCACTGATAAGATGGGAGACAATGGGGTTGGATACACTGGACAATATTAATTCTCAATATTTTAGTCCGTATCGATAGCAGTGAGTGAGAGGCGTCTTTTCATGCAGTTCGGGTGCGACGGCATGGAGGCCGCACGGAATAGTGACCGGAAGTATTTGGGTTATTACTTGTTTAGAATTATAATAATTAGAGGTTTATTTGGAGAGTGTTAATATGTTATAGAGATTTAAGGGAATTAATATAATTATATTCCACTCTGGCAATTATGAGTGATAGCTACTACCAGTCACATATTTAAGTCAAATGTTTCAGAGTTTTTAGGGCCTGCGCTGCATCGTACGTGTGCACTCATGCGGGCGCCTGTTTTGTGCAAATAAATCCAATATCCATATCATTTGTACAAAATCGTGCAAAGAAATACATTTGATCTGCACGACGTGTAGGCGCTCGCATGCGTGACACGCATGAGGCAGCGCAGGCTCTTATACTGAAACCGGTGGACTTGCATGATAGGTTTAGTGATTGTAGAAGAAGTTACGAAGTGTGTGAGGATGACAGCAGATGACAGGTTGTTGTCTCTGCCTACCCCAAAGGGCAAAAGACTTGACTATATGTATGTGTGTATTTATTCTTTTATACAGGCTCTAAATTAATAAACGTTGATTTAAAAACATAAAGCTCCTTATATGTTTTAATGTATATTGAAATGAGAAAGCATAAAATTAAAGCGTTTACGGAGCTTACAACAAGCTGAGGCTCTGCATTTAGTTCAATTTTCGTTTGTGTTGTGATTGCAAGATTAGTTTCTCTTGTATGCTTAAAACTAGATAGCTCCAAATTAAAATGTAGGTATAATGCTATTAATCTGGGTTATAATTAGGTGGATCGAGTGCTTGTTTGCTACCCTGATCGTATATAAAAACTATCATCAACACAATCGTTAAAACAGCAATTTTAATTGGATAAGTCTTACTTACAAAAGGACCTTTTGAGCCTATGTGAGTAAGTAAGTTGAAACTTCGGTCTTGGAGTTGTTTTATGGTACGATTTAGCCTGAACGAAGTGTCATGTCCAGTCTTCGGGCCCGATTTCCCGGTACCTACCGATTGCCTGAAACTTCGAATGTAAAGAAAGAAAGAAAGAAGAAAGAAAGAAAGAAAGAAAGAAAGAAATAAAACATGTTTTTATTGTACGTTTCATGGTAGGCTACTTCTGTCGCCGAAGGTTATCAAACTCCAATCATTACAAATAAGAAACAGCTGAGTTATTATGATATCTTTTTTCATCTCAGCTTGTATAATATTATGTTCGTATTTGCAAAAAAATGTTTATCTAAGTATGTTTATCCGCATTCTAGGATCTATAACACTAGCTAGTTAACCTATGCTTACTTTGGCTCTAGATAGCACAGTGTAGAATGTCGTCGAATAATGATTTAGATAACTTCCGTATAGGCTTATCTCCGTTTTATCAGTATTGTCAAAAATTCTGAAGCGAGTTCGGAATAAGAGTCTCATCAGCTACCTTGAAACAAATCATATCCTTGCCAGTAACCAATTTGGTTTCAGAAAAGGAATCAACACAGAGGATGCTGCTTTAGCTCTCTCTGAACACGTAGCAAAGCTCCTGGATAAAAGACAAAAATGTATGGGTATATTTCTTGACCTATCTAAGGCCTTTGACACCGTTCCAACGACAGTTTTATTGCGAATAATGGAGAGCCACGGAATTCGAGGCCTTGTTCTGGACTTGTTAACTGACTATCTAACTAAACGGTCTCACGTTGTTAAGGTGGGGAGTTGTCAAGGTGATGAATTTTCCGTGACTCATAACGTGCCTCAAGGTAGTATCTTGGGCCTACGTTATTCCTCAATAATATTAATGGGTTGTGCAAACTACGAATCAAAAACTGTGAAATTCTCACATTATGCTCACGATACGGTATTGTTGGTGGACCAATGTCTGTGTAGTAGGGTCCAGTGTTATCTGGGCGCCAGAGTGGCTTTGTCGTTAGTGATATAGTGGCTTACCGAAAACTTACTTTCCTTAAATTATTCCAAAATACTTTAAGGGCCATTCGCTATCAGATCCAATTCGTGCAGTCCGAAGTCAATGTCTCTCAATCGCACACATACTCATCCTCAGATAACTGTGACTGCTAATAGCTGCATATCTTAACGGGCATAGACACATAGAAGCTCTCACTGATATAATACGTATGCTGATATTTGTCTTCAAAAAATTGAAAAATTCTGCTGACAAAGCCACCTTAAAAACGGTGTATTTTGCGCTCTGCCAGTCTCTAATGTCATATTGTGTTCCAGTCTGGGGATGAGCCACAGAGAACGTCTTTATTTGACTGGAGCGCGCTTAGAGAGACATTCTGAAAGTTTTGCTCACCCACCCATTAATGTATTCTACGAAGCTGCTATATGAGGAATGCAAAATATTGACTGTCAGAAAACTGTATGTGCTCCACTTTGTACTTTGTAAGCATTCAGTACGTCCTCCCAGACTACCAACAGGTAGACTTAAACACAAGGTCTTCTCACCAGGACCTCATGGCACCGCATTCACTCAGAGGCAGTTTTATGTTGGATCAGTTAAATTGTATAACCATCTAAATAAAGTCCTGGACTTCAAATCGAAGGATGAATTTAAATGTAGAATTAAATTAAAAGCATATCTCCTTAAACAAGAGTTTCAAAATACAGAGGATCTCCTATATGGCCGCTCAGGTTAGACCACAACACAACCCTACATTGCACACACACACACATACACATGTACTCGTTTATCTAATTTAAACTAAGTTTAGGTTATAAGATCTTTATTATAGTGTCTAGTCATATCATTTTATATTTAATACAAATTATACGGTGGGCACTGACCTCTAAAATACAGGTTTATGTTTAGTGGTCAGAGTATTCATATAAGCGCATATATTTAAGAGATGCAAATTAATGTGTATAATGTGTATATTTTTTAACACTAAAGATGTATTATTATTCAACTACATCACGCGTCCTTCATAGTTTGGAAGAGGTTAGGTTAGGAAGTTAGCCCCGGCGAGGTGGGCAACAGTCGGCCGGGGTGTTAGGGCGATTGGCAGAGGAACCGCCTGACTATTCGGGCATTGTCAAGCAAGACCGCCTTTTGCATCTTGGCCGGAACCGACTTCCCACTGATCCTGAGTCTCTCAAGATGGACGGAGTTATTCAACTACATCACGCCTCCCCCATAGTTGGGAAGAGGTGGCAAGATAGCCCCGGCGAGGTGGGCAACAGTCGGCCGGGGTGTTAGGGCGATTGGCAGAGGAACCGCCTGACTATTCGGGCATTGTCGAGCCAGACCGCTTTCTGCATCTTGGCCACCATCGACTTCCCACTGATCCCGAGCCTCTCAAGATGGACACAGAGACTCCTTGGACCCCACCCTCCACATGTCGGTAAGGTCTTGTTTTCTGCTTCGGCGAGGATGAGGTTCTCGTCATAGGGTATAGTGATGTTCAAAAGAGATACCCGTGGCTGTGCTCGGTCCATCAGCACGATATCAGGCCTATTCGCTAGAATAGCCCTATCCGTATCCACCATTGCGGCGGTGAGACCGATCATGAAGGAGTGGTTGGAGAGGGACCATGGGGACCTCTCCTACCGGATGTGCCAGATGGTTACCGGACACGGGTGTTTCGGTAAGTATCTGTGGCGCATCCACCGGGAGACAACGCCGCAGTGCTAGCACTGCGAGGATCCTGGCGAAGACACGGCGCTTCACACGTTGGTGGAGTGCCCTGCGTGGGCGAGTCAACGCCGGGATCTCGTTGCGGTCCTGGGCGTGGACGTTCTCTCGTTGGAGACCATGGTGAGGGCCGTGGTCTCCGACGGGAGCAAGTGGCACGCCGCCGCCTCTTTCTGCGAGCAGGTAATGCGCGCGAAAGAGACGGCGGAGAGGGAGCGGGAGAGAACCCTGCCCCCCGAGTTTCGCAGTCTGCGGCGAGGACGCCGCAGACTCATCTACGCCCGGGACTACCGACCTCCATGATCGGGGCCTGAGGACGGCAGTTGGCCGACTCGCCGTCCTTACAGAAGCAGGCCGTGGCGGAGGCGTGTCGTGTGTGCCCTACACACGCCAGCCAACTCACCGAAGCGGGATAAAACCCGACCCCACCTGGCGAGGCCGCGGTGGCGGCCAAAGTCCGCCGGCAACCCTGGGGTTATCCTTTCGAGGGCTTACCCGGGGTGCCCGGCAACGGACACTTGGGGAGGACACCGTGCGGTTTTAGTCGGGACACGACATAACCACCCCCGCTGGCCGGCGGGGGGGTATCCGAAGGGATTTCCGCACGTAAAAAAAAAAAAAAAAAAAAGCCCTATCCGTAATGATGGACCGGTCCCAGTAGAGCTTAGCGCGGTCGTTCTCAAGTACGGCTTGCGGTAAGTGCTTGTAATAGGGCAGCCTCTGCTGGATGAGGCCGTATTTAAGAGCAAGCTCTTTATGCAGTATCCTGTCTGCTTGGTTGTGTCTGTGCAGATACTCGGTGTTAGCAAGCATTGATAACCGGAGGTCACATGTCTGAGAGACTCACCGGGACGGTGGCACAAACGACAAACGTCCACCGTTGCATTCCTCAAAATGTACCTCCTGTAGTTGTTCGTCTTAATAACCTGATCCTGTATCGTACAGACTAAACCCTCGTTTTCCCCAAAATGGTCACCGAAACGCAGCCAATTTACCGACGCTTACCGGTCAACGTGAGGCTCATGTAAGGCCTGAAAGAAGCTTCCGTTCCGTCCGCCTTCGATAGGAAATATTCCCTGAGACCGCACATCTCGCGGTTATGCATTGCCTTAGTACTGAGAAGTCCTCGACCACTACACTTTCGTGGGATGTACAGTCTCATAACCGAAGAAATGGCTGTTACACACTTTTACCAGACGCTCACAAAACCACCCGTTTGACACCCGCCATGTCGACACCCAAATTTTGCGACATGCCCAGGTATCGGCCAATACCCAACGTGGCGGGAACACTTCGCTCTCCGTACTCCTCTGCTTTCAGAGGAGACAGGATGAGCGATGCTGTTAGTGGTGAGATGGCCCAGGGTCGGCCGGGGTGCGAGGGATATGCTCTATGGGTAACCTTACACCCCGGCGTCTGAAGACCCGAGACGGCGTGCGGTTTTAGTCGGTGCAAGCCCGACATAACCGCCCCCGCTGGCTGGCGGGGGGGGTATCCGAAGGGATTTCCGCACGATAAAAAAAAAAAAAAAGGTACCGGTATGTTTCACCTTCGGAGAGTAATCAAAGGCTCACCCCATCGAATACGGGTAAACGATTCGATGAGATGACTCTCCCCCGCTCCATACGAAGAACCGCACATTTGTCTACTCCAAGCTCCATACCGATGCCGCTGCTGAAATCAGAAGTAATATCCAGCAGCCGCATCATGCGTGCAGCGGGTGGGGCAAAAAACTTGAGGTCGTTGTTCGCGCCATAGCTTCGATTTCCAATGAAGCCCGAGCGTCGGGACCAATGACAGCGTCTGCGCCGCGCATGCGAGGGCGCCCCGCTTCGACAAGGACAGCCCCGTGTGACGGTCCAACCATCGAGATTGCATTGGCGGTCTGAGGATGGGGGCTTGCTGTTCAGAACGGCTTCAGACGTTGCAGATTAACATTATAATACCCTTCTCACTGCTCATACATTATTGGCCCAAAAGTAAAATAAAAATTATAAGGACATGTTTTCTAGGTTCAATATGTAAACTGTAAAAGACTGTAAAAGAGAACAAGGATTGAGCTCAACTATTTGCAAAATAATTGGTTAACGTAAGGCTACATTTAACATAGAATCAAACAAATTATAGTTGAAACAATGAATTAAGACAAAAGTTCATAACAAACCCAGTAGTATGTAGTTATTCTCCATATGTGTATATACATATTTTGTAGTCAGAACACAGTAAAGGAAATGCACATAAATATTAGCAAAACATTCCACACGGGGAAAATAGAGTGAATGAAACAGACATTGACAGATTAGTCAGCATCGCGACCTTTAATAATAAATATTATCACACATAATTGAAAATCTGAATATCCAGCTGTCATTATAAACTGCTGTCGATTTTATATTCAGAATAGGAATAACTAAGTCATTGGCTTAATGCGAAGAACGCATTAAGCATTAGTAGATATTAATTTATGTTACTCAATAAATGTTAGGTTCCTGTAGGCTCGTTTTAAATGGAGTATATTAATTAGGAATGTTTGTTGTAATCCAGTGATAGATATTTTAGCAATGATTGACAATACTATCAGAAGGTTGTAGGCATCTCCGTAAAACGCTCAAATTTTCAATGGTTGCTTTTGAGATTTCACGGTGGCTCAGTAGTTGAGAGGCCGAATTGCAGACTTTGGGTCGTGGGTTCGAACCCGAGCGGGAGCATTGTTGCTTTTTGTAATTTGTTTCATCGTGGTGACAATTCAAGACTTAATGATTTCTTTTATTAACTTTTAATATAATTTTGGTATAATCTCATGTTAATTTAGTTACAAGACAATTTAAAGAGTAGGAATAGTTGAAGTGAATTTATTTGTTTAGGCTGATAGCTTCCGTTATTAATTTCAAATAATAGTTAGATATAGTTGGTAGGGGGGTTGAAACATATTGTTTTATGGCAACTCAGAAGAGATGACGTGTAGTGGCGTGATTATAGGAAAGGGGGGTAGTAAGAGGTAATAAAAGGAGCGTACCGGGGAATATCGGGATGAGTCTTCAAGAACGCGAACTTAAGTTGCTGAAAAGTTCATCCGAATTTTAGAAAGCCTTGTAGCCTGCGTGTTGAGTTATCTTAGTTTCTGTTCTTCTTATTCTTAAAATGTTGACTGTATTTAGGTTTCATAAATTGTATTCATGATAATTTACTTTTGTGGGTTGGAGGTAGAAAAATAAAACGCAAAGTGAAAATAGTTCTTTGTAAGAACTATTTTCGTAGGGAATTAGCTTAAATTAGTTGTCTACACCTTTATTTAGTAAATGCTTCCTAAAATCATTCTATATTACAGTAAATTTTAGTTAATGTCTTCGATAATATTAAATTTTGTAGAAGTGAGGGGTAGAGACATAGAATATAAATTTTCCTTTGAAACCTAAAATTTATATATCTGGTGTGGTCGTGGTATGTGAACTGGGTTGACTTTGGCCAAGTCAAGTCAGGGATCAGACTGTGACTATGCTATGATAGCGTTCTCTGTCAATTCATGCTGGGTTGAGAGTACTCGAGGCTCCCTGTCTGGGATGAGGTGACTGGGTTCATGCTGTATGTACTAAGCTATAAATCTAGTTTAGAATCCTAAATTTTAGGGCAAACATTGTAGAGATCATTCCATTTGCTTGCCACTGGGTTGAATGTAGGTGGGCTAAGAAGGGTAATTTCGTAACTAGATTAGGGCGTGTCTCCTGAGGCACTTTACTGTCTTTGTGGGTTGTGAAGCGTCGTGCGATTTTAGGATTGTTTGACTACCGGGTGTCTAGTGCGATATAGGTGGTGTGTGGTTTGGTGTGACGGTGGTAGCAGTAATTGTGAGTATAAGAGACGCTCCAGCCGCGGGTTGGTGAGAAGTGAACAACTTATTAACTTGAACTGTATCTATGTTGTGGCTTTCTTCTTTTGCGTCTGATCACATGTCCCTATGGAATGTTGACAGACATTATTTGTACTATGATTTACAAATTTATTGTTTGTCCTGTGCGTTCTTTTCATAATCAGTAAAATCTAGGTCACATGAATAGATTACAAAACACTTTTATTGCCGTTAACCTATATGTAAGCAATTTGCTACTAACATTTTCTTTTAATGTTACCTTACCTAAATCTAGATGGCTAGTTTCTATAAGCCTGGGATGTCTATTGTAGATTCTTAGCCTGTATCTGTAATGGCATTTAATATTCAAAGTGTGATTAATGGGTCATATGACTTGTTAAACTAACTTATAAAATATTACTTTATACACTCATCATTATACTCAACCCGCACACTACACAATACCCTTGTGTACACGAAATATGTAGTTCTAGGCACGCTTAAGAGCCTCCTCTTAAGAGTTCTTAAGTTTGCTTGGAATGAGGTAAAGGTTTGAGAAATTGAGCTATCTTATTTTTACGATGGTTCTACTGAAATTCAACAGTCTGTCTGGGATGAGTCCAGAGGATGGCTGTATTCGACCGTTGTTTTATTATAGGGAACCCCAATTGGGCAGAGCCCGTTCAGCGTTGGATATAGCATTCTATGTGCTAGACAAACTAAATGTTTATTCTAGTGGATGGAATGTAGCGTCCCTTTACTTGCCTAGTCTGCCGAGACAACAGTACTGTACGCAACAATAGCTAGTAATGGATTGTCAATGTGTGTTGTGAAACCTTGCTTAATCAAGTAAGGTAACATAATCATACCCTGACTCAGTTCATTGCTGATATTGGTTCGGTCTGAGGGGAGGTTTAGTGACGAACTGATGCCCCTTAGCTAGCTCAACCCTACTGAGCTTATCTTGTAGTATCATACGGTTTCTCAACTGGTGATAGGACAAGATCAGACAGTCCACTTTGTGTTGTATTGCGTATACATACAGTCATCTGCTGGACTATTATTCCTATCAAATACAGACCTCACTTTCATTGTAAAGATGAGAAACTCAAAAGGTACTGTAATTACTTGAGTAAATGATTGTTATGTCTTACAATGCAGTTTCATTTAACTCTTGACAATTCCTTTGTCTTTATCCAGTCCTTGTGAGTGCCTGATTTAATTCAGACATTTAAAACAAATTATTTACAGGATCGATGTTCAATTTGATCTATGTATCCTGTTTGACGGATGTGAGCTCGTTTCATTGTAAGTGATATGTCATGCTGGGCTAAGCCCTCGCAATACATGCTATCATACTTACCTACCTACTTATTATTATGTCCTTATCGGTGTGGGGAAAATACTTGTGTCTTGGAAGCGTTTGGTCGCGGTATCGCTTGACCCTGAAACGTGGACAGTTGCCACAAGCTCGCATTGTGTCTTGAAAGCGTTTGGTCGCGGTATCGCTTGACCCTGAAACGTGGAAAGTTGCCACAAGCTCGCATTGTGTCTTGAAAGCGTTTGGTCGGGGTATCGCTTGACCCTGAAACGTGGACAGTTGCCACAAGCTCGCATTGCCTCGAACCCACGCTAGTAACTCATTGGCCGTGTTCTAGATGAACTGCCCAAGGGAGTACCCAATTACTGCTTGTGTATGAATACACTACAGCAATGATTCGAGCTATACATTCGTTAGACTGGATATATTTCCATCTAACCTACTTGTTGAAATTCGGCACTCATTCCCAATTCGGTACTATTTTTATTTTGTAAAGCACCAAGGTTGTGCATAACTTAAAAGTAGTATGCCTTCAGCTTTGGAGAGGATTGGTTGCTCGTTGAGGGCCTGGGGTTTTGGCGGAAGCGGCCTCCCCGGTTCCAGCAATGGAACCGGTCATAGGATTCCTTACTACCTATAAAAATACCCCATCCTAGCAGTCTACACATATCAACAGACGCTTCATTTCATTTTTCCGGCTACTCTGAGATAATCTACTATGTGGGTTATCTCAAGGTAACTAATTATTAATCACAAATTCAAATTCAAATTCACTGTCTAAATAACTCAAAGTGTATATAAGAAAACTATATAGATTTCCTTTGAAAGGTCCAGTTATGGTGAGACAACTCCATATTGTGTGTGTTATATCTTCACTTCTACCTAAACTAAATGCTTATATATCATACTGTGAAATTTAACTAGCTTGCATTTAAAGGTACACAAAACTTAATGTCTATATCTAGGATCACTTAGGAATGAACTTAATATTCAGAATTTTATAACTATCACTAATTATCACTATATAGACTAGGTAGCTTCTAAAATCAAAATCTTAAATCATATTAGGTTCAGGGATTCAATGTAGTTGTATAGGAACATTATTTAATTTTATTGCTAGATAGAATAATAGTTATAGGAATTAGATTGAAATCAGTGTTCTCAATACCATGTACTCCAGATCACGCTTGACGAATGGAACGAAAGGTACAGGATGGGTAACACAGCTTCTGTCACCAAGCTCTTCTTCCCATGCGCTGTGGCGGCATACAGAACCGTCCGCAAGATGGAGGTCGCCAGCATTACAACCCAATTGTTGACGGGGCATGGTGGGTTCTCCGAATACTTGACTCGCTTCAAGTGTAAGGAGGACCCATCATGCGCCTGTGAACCGGGGGTCGACGAGACAGTCGCACATTTGATCGTGGACTGCCCAATCTACGCAGGAATGAATGAATGAAGAACTGTATACAGTTCTATGCCAAATTGAGTCTAGTTTAAACAGCAGACCTCTCATGACATTATCTAACGACCCAAATGATTATTCTTGTATTACCCCAGGTCATTTCTTAATAGGTAATGCTTTAAATACTTATCCTGAACCTAATGTGAATATAGTAAAACAATCTCAGTTTTGGAAAATTTGTAATGAGATAAAAATGTCATTCTGGAAGGTTTGGAGTAAGCATTATTTAAATTTGTTACAATCTCGCCCTAAGTGGCAAGACACTCAACCTAATGTAAAAGTAGGATCATTAGTAATCCTCAAGGATGACAACTTGTCACCACTATACTGGCCTCTAGCCAGGGTCATAAATACTTATCCAGGTAAAGACGGTAAAGTCAGAGTCGTTGAGGTCAAAACTCCAAATGGCCATACACACAGAAGAGCTGTAATGAAAGTTTGTGTTCTACCGTTAGAATGCTAATTAAATGATAAGAATTTGAATCTTTGTTTTCAAGGTATCATACCTTAACCTTATACTGTTAAAAATTGTCATTTGATTTGTTGATCAAACAAGTGTATTTTTGTTTGTTACACATGGTCATCAAAAATTGTCAATATTATTTGTCTATCAAAAAGAAGTTGTATTTTTGTCAATGTTCCAAAACTTAATTAAACTTAATAACATATTAACTTAATTAAACTCATTGTTCCAAAACTTAATTATCTAAGATTTTATAAAGGTTATACTAGTATCCATGTAACATTGTCAATTTGATTTGTCTATTAAAAAGACTTTTAATTTTTGTAAACTACAGTAATATTATAACTAATCACTTCAATTTTCAGTTGCCCCGGCAATATGTTGGCAACACAACATTTAGTTTATGATTATTTAAGATTTATGTCATTACTATCAGTATCAACTGACTCCTGTCAAGATCACAATAAAAACAGTCACCTATTTTTGCATCCAGTCTGCATTTTCATTTTAAAAATAGTTTATTTAGCTATTAAAGTGAAAAACCCAACAACTATACCACCGGGAGAGGGCGACCAACAGTCCCTAGGTGGTGTCGGGTTCATCGTCTGTCTACGACATATTATTTTTTACTGGCAACACTCACCTTGCCTGTCACGGTTGTGCTAGACAGTTATGCCGCGCTAATAAAAATTTATTATAAAAGTTAATGTGCATATTTTTCATCTCCAATCCGACCTCATCATAAAATGGTGCCGAAAAACATTCAGTAAAATTGTTCGCAACAAAAGTGCAAGCTATTTCGGAAGAAAATACACTACGATTTCCCTTCGATTTCACAAATCCCTCGTTAACAACGTGGTTACCATCGGGAGTGTGTCGAGCAGGGTAGCATACCTGATACTCAGAATATCGAAACGATATTCGCTGAATGTCATCCAGGTTTACGCTCCGACCTCGACACACGATGATGTCGAAGTGGAGGCTATGTATGAGGAGATCTCTAAAGCTATGCATAGCCATAAAACCCACTACACGGTTGTGATGGGGGATTTCAATGCGAAGTTGGGGCAACGTTGCGGTGATGAGTTGAGAGTGGGGCAATTTGGATTTGGGCAACGGAACGAAAGGGGCCAGATGCTGGCAGACTTCATGGAGAGGGAGAGCCTCTACATGATGAACTCCTTCTTTAAGAAGCCCGTAAGCCGCAAATGGACCTGGATTAGTCCGGACGGTAAAGTCAAAAACGAGATCGATTTTAACATGTCGACGAAGAAGCACATGTTCAATGATGTCATTGTGATCAACGCTGTTAAGACAGGAAGCGATCACCGCATGGCCAGAGGCACATTGAATATCAACGTCAAGCTTGAAAGATCGCGACTGATAAAATCCACGCTCCGACCATTACCGGTTCAAATCCAAAACCCCGAGTGCTTTCAGCTCGAGCTCCAAAACCGCTTCAAAGCCCTTGAGAACAGCATAGATGTGGACGATCTATACAACATGGTGGTGGATACTGTTCGCACGGTTGGGTCTAAGTACTATAAAACCCGCCGTCCCAAATTAAAGAAACTCTCCAGCCAGACTCTCCTACTCATGGATCAGAGACACGAAATGAAGCTACAGAACTCAGCGGATGCCCATCGTTATCGACAGCTCAATAGACAGATATCTAAGTCTTTGACGGGCGACCTTCACCAATTTAATACCGAGCGGCCATTGAACGGAACAAAGGCTCTAAAGTGTTCGCGAGAGATCTGTCTATCGGGCAAATCGTAGCATCATTTCGTCAACACCTGAAATTCTGAAGAAGATTGAGAGTTTCTATGGACAGTTATATTCCACGCAAACACCTGTTGTAAGCAAGGCTACAGACCCTAGAGCCAAGCTTACCCGACACTATACAGAAGATATCCCGGACGTTAGCCTGTACGAGATTGGAATGGCTCTCAAGCAGCTTAAAACCAACAGGGCGGCGGGTGATGACGGAATCACAGCTTCTGAGAGCGGGCGGAAAGCCGATACTTAAGGTCCTCCAGAAGCTTTTCAATTCAGTCATCCTCGAGGGCAAAACGCCAAAGGCATGGGGCAGAAGCGATGTGATGCTGTTTTTCAAGAAGGGTGATAAGACTCTCTTGAAAAACAACAGACCCATCTCGCTTCTGAGCCATATCTATAAGTTGTTTTCGAGAGTCATTACGAATCGTCTCGGTCGCAGGTTTGACGACTTCCAACCACCCGAACAAGCCGGGTTCCGGAAAGGCTATAGTACTGTAGCGTCCGACCTCGTTCGAGCACTACAGATAGTTTCCTGGCCATCATGTGTCAGAGATTAAAAATAAATTGTTTTAAAATATAAAAAGAGGAATTGTGACGCCAGACCCCAGACGTCACAGTACCATAGACCACATTCATACGCTGCGGCAAGTTATACAGAAGATCAAAGAGTACAACTTGCCACTTTGCTTGGCGTTCGTGGACTATGAGAAAGCCTTCGATTCGATTGAGACCTGGGCGGTGCTGCAGTCTCTCCAGAGGTGCCAAATAGACTACAGATACATCGAGGTGCTGAGGTACTTATACCAAAACGCCACCATGTCAGTCCGATTACAGAACCAGAGCTCTAATCCTATCCAACTACAGCGAGGTGTGAGACAGGGAGACGTCATCTCTCCGAAACTGTTCACAGCTGCGTTGGAGGATATTTTTATGCTTCTGGACTGGAAAGGATGCGGCATCAACATCAATGGCAAGTTCCTAACACACCTACGGTTTGCCGATGATGTAGTTCTTATGGCTGAGACCTTGGAAGACCTGAACACAATGCTCGAAGATCTTAGTAATGCTTCTCAAAGAGTGGGTCTTAGGATGAACATGGATAAGACGAAAATCATGTCCAATGCCCATGTTGCACCCGCTCCAGTTAATGTTGGGAACATTACACTCGAAGTTGTTGACCACTATGTTTACCTAGGACAGACGATCCAGTTAGGTAAGTCCAACTTCGAGAAAGAGATCTCTCGTCGAATCCAGCTCGGATGGGCAGCGTTCGCGTCCGAAATACCTCAATGTCTCAAGACGAAAGTCTTTGACCAGTGTGTGTTGCCAGTTATGACATATGGAAGCGAGACGTGGTCCTTTACTATGGGTCTCATAAGAAGGCTCAAGGTCACCCAGCGAGCAATGGAGAGAGCGATGCTCGGTATTTCCCTGCGCGATCGAATCAGAAATGATGAGATCCGCAGGAGAACTAAAACAACCGACATCGCTCGAAGGATTGCATCGTTGAAGTGGCAGTGGGCGGGACACATAGCGCGGAGAACCGATGACCGCTGGGGCGGAAAGGTTCTCGAATGGCGACCGCGTACCGGACGACGTTCCGTGGGCAGGCCCCCTACAAGGTGGACCGACGATCTAGTCCGATCGTTGTGGAGATCCTTGGGGGAGACCTATACCCAGCAGTGGGCATCGTTTGGGTGACGTGATGATGATGATGATGACAATAGTTTCTTTCTGTTCATTTTATATTGTCTGAAATGAAGTATTTCATAAATTCTGTATTTGTTGTAGTTTTTGGAAATTGAGTAATTTATGGTGGAATTCATCGGTAATAGTTTAATATATTTATGAAGTTTCACAATATAACCAGATCACAGTGTACAATTGTAATAAAATTATTTTATTTACGGAATATCTATTCCAAGAAAAATATATTTATACAGCATAGAGCAATTAGAAATAATTTTTAGGTAACCCGTCCGATGTCGAACAGCGGCAATCGTTACCATAATATAAATAACCAAAACCTACAGTAATCAAAACCTCTAACTACCAACTATAAATTTTACTTAAGACGTAAATCTTACTGGTAACTTCTAATATTCGTTTACTCTCATAATCATTTCATAATGATATTTCTTTTCGTTCAATGAAATATGTAAGTGATATACGTAAGCTAAGTGCCTGCATTATAAGTACCTTTTTTTTCTTTTTTTTTTCGTGCGGAAATCCCTTCGGGTACCCCCCCGCCGGCCAGCGGGGGCGGTTATGTCGCAAAACCGCACGCCGTCTCGGGTCTTAAGACGCCAGGGTGTAAGGTTACCCATAGAGCATATCCCTCGCACCCCGACTGACCCTGGGCCATCTCCGGTTTCGAGATGGCCCCCTTACTTGCTCTCCACTGTGCCATCTGCTAATCAGAGGGACACGTGGAATGCTTCCGAACAGCCCTCAACAGGGCCGTCCTCGCCTCGGTCGGAGTTGGCCGTAGGCGGCAGCGTCTCTCCCACCCTAGGAGAGAGGCGCTGCCGTCTCCGTTGCCCAGGGTGCACCGCGTGGAGGTCCCCAACCAAGCACCCCTGCAATATAAGTACCTATTAGTTTTTTTTTAACGCGAGTACCTACTCGTTTGTCACTTTTTTCACCCTATCCACAAGTTTATTTATTATTAGTAGTAGTATTTTAATCGGTGAAAACTGAGAAATACCTACCTATCAAAAAAGAATCAAATCACGTACTAACAACATAAGAACATAACATAACGTCTGTATCACGTACTAGTTTCCAAGTAATCTATAAAATGTTATCTCTGGGTGCGTTATTTAAGAATTCGAGCAATCATTAACGGCACAATATTGTCTATTATTATTCCTACTTTTTTTTATTAGGGACTAAAAACAGTTATGTGTTACAGTATTTCTTAAAAGCTAGGAATAAAACTTAAAACGCACCACCTCCACTATTATCCCACGCACCAGGCATCCAGGGAAAAATTACGCAATCCGTTGTCACATTCATATTGTAATTTTGTGTATTTAATTCAAAAAACAACAATTTTAGAATTTAAATTTAAATGTAACGTTAGCATACATTTGCGTATAAAATATCTTATTTTGAGATCATTTGCGGACATATTAAAATACTAGCATACGGTATTTTTTGCTTCTATTTCTGCATTTAATTCTACTATAATATGGCTTTTATTTCTTATTACGTTAATTAAGCGGTGTTGGCAGTAATGTATGAATAATATCTGTCACGACGACGGTAGGTGCGTAACAGATTTACCCTCTTCCCTACGACAATTGTACCTGTGTAAAAGTACTCAATAAATTCAGTCTTGCTATGTACTGCGCCGAGTTTCATTGTGAGATACCCAATACGATCCCTAAGGAACATATAAAACATTGGCGACGAATAAAACTTACGCGTACTAATCGAGTGGCTCAGCGACGCGTCGGAAAAAAAAAATTTGTTGACAAGATGCCGGTTGGAAAATTGGAGGCGTTTGATATCGAATCCGATAATTGGACATTGTACATTGAACGTGTAGAACAATACTTTGTGGTAAATGATGTGAAAGTGGAAATGCGCGTACCAACCTTGATAACGGTCATGGGTAGTGCTTGCTACGAGCTCTTGGTGACCATGTGTACCCCAAGAAAACCATCGACACTACCGTTTGAAGAACTAGTTCAAATTATGCAAGGTCACCTTCAACCGAAGCCGAATGTTCTAGCTGAAAGGTACAAGTTTAGACAAAGAAAGCAGTTAAAAGGGGAAAATATTGCGACATATGTGGCGGAATTAAAGAAGATGACGAAATTTTGCGACTTTGAAAAAGAGTTAGACAGCAATTTGCGTGATCAATTTGTGTGTGGCTTGGAGAATGACGTCATTCGGCAGCGGCTGTTCACGTGTGATACCCCTACGTTCGCCAAGGCATTCCAATGGGCGGTGGCTATGGAAGCGGCGGAGGTGGACTCTGCGATGTTGGAGCATCGGGGTCTGGACCGCGGCAATGACGTCACGATAAGCGGCCGGCAAAATCCAGTGGTGGCGACCAACCATGTCGCCACGTTCGAAAAGGGTGGTCTACAGCGCGGGGAACGCGGTCACCCTACCAGAGCGCGGGGCGGAGGCCAGGGCGCACGCAGCCCAGCACACAATGTACGACGGGATTCAAGGTCATCCAATGTCAGATGCGAGGCGTGTGGCGCAGCACATGAAGTAGCTTCGTGCCGATTCAAGAGGTACACGTGTCGAGTATGCAACAAGGAAGGCCATTTAAAGAAGATGTGTCCTAGAATCAGGACGGGCATTAACTGGTCTCAGACTCAGCAGGTACAGTCATCCAGCACAGAGGAGGATTTGGATAGCGATTTAGTGCAGGTAAATTTAAATTCATTACTGAACAGTAATAGCATAGAAAAATACAAACCTTTTATAATTAGTGTGTCAGTGACCGACAAAACCATTGCTATGGAGGTAGATACAGGCAGTAGAATATCGTGTATTAATTATGAAATTTATGAAAATATGTTTTCACACATACCCTTGTTACGATCGAATTTAGTAATGAATATTATACAGGTGAAAAAGTGTACCCTCGGGGTAGAATTAAACCGTTGGTCCGATATGCGGGCGCATGTAAGCAATTAGAGTTGTATGTAATTGAGAATGGTAAAAATCCATTGTTAGGCAGGGAATGGCTACAGGAATTGCAGATTAAGCTACAGGATGTTATAGTTAAACAGAATAACGATTGTAACAACATTGTTAGTATGATAAAATTTGACATAAATGAATTCAATTCCAGATACTCTGATGTGCTATCGGACGGACTCGGCTGTTATACTGGCGGTGAAGTGAGCCTACGGGTGCGGGCCGGTGCGCAACCTGTGTTCATGCGAGCGCGGCCGCTTGCGTACGCGCTGCGCGACCGGGTAGATCAGGCGCTAGACCAGCTGGAGCGCGACGGTGTTATCTCGCCCGTTGAGTCATCCGACTGGGCGACGCCGATCGTGCCAGTGATTAAAAAGGACGGAGGTTTGAGATTATGTGGTGACTATAAATTAACTCTTAACAAATGCTTAGAGGTTGACCGTTTTCCGTTGCCGAGAATAGACGATTTGTTAACTAAGTTACATTCAGGCCAAAAATACACTAAAATTGATCTTTCCCAAGCGTACGCTCAATTTTGTCTTGATGATCAATCGAAATCGTATACTGTAATAAATACATTTCGCGGATTGTATAGGTACAATCGATTAATTCAAGGCCTGTCGTCCAGTCCAGGAATCTTTCAAAGAAAAATCGAACAAATATTTTCAGGTATGCCTAGAGTTGAAGTATTTCTTGATGACGTCATATTGACCGGGCGGGACGATAAGGAACATATCGAAACTTTATACCAGGTTTTTGACAGGTTACAGCGTAACGGTTTGAAAGTTAAGCGAGAGAAATGTACCTTCTTTGCAGATGAAGTGTCGTACTTAGGATTTGTCATTAGTAAGGACGGAGTAAAGACTTGTACGGAGAAGGTGGAAGCGATACAGCAGGTACCGAGACCGTCAAATGTGTCGGAACTTAGGTCGTTCTTGGGAATGGTAATGTACTATGCTAAGTTCGTTAAAAATATCAGTACGACGCTAGCACCTCTGTATGAATTATTAAGAAAGGATAATAAATTCGTTTGGACAGAACGTTGTACGGAGGTATTTGATAAAATTAAGCAGCTATTATCATCTAGTGAAGTACTCGCACATTATGACCCCCAGATGCCCCTAACGTTAACGACTGATGCCAGTGCCACGGGGATAGGAGCCGTCATCTCGCATGTATTCCCAGATGGAACGGAGCGTCCTATAGCTTATGCCTCGAGAGTCCTAAATGCGGCTGAAACTAACTACTCACAAATACAAAGGGAGGCGCTCGCCATAGTATATGGGGTAAAAAAATTTCACCAATATTTGTACGGCCGATTATTTACTCTCAAAACTGATCATAAACCTTTAGTGTCCATTTTTGGGGATAAAGTAGGTATTCCGTCGATGGCGGCTAGTAGGTTACAGAGGTGGGCGGTTATTCTGTCAGGTTATCAATACAATATCCAGTACGTACCGACAGACAAGAATGGAGCTGATGCATTGTCACGGTTACCTGTTGGTCGACGGACAAAAGTCGCACCGGAGATAACCTATGTTAAGTTTGTACAGGATTTCTTGCCGGTTACATGTAAGGACATAAGGGAATTAATAGGTAAAGATGACATATTAATGAAAGTAGTAATGTACTTGAGATCTGGTTGGCCCGCGGCATGTTCACAACCAGAGTTGAAGCCTTATTTTGTTAGGAAACATGAACTTTATACAGAATCGGGTTGTGTGATGTGGGGTTACAGGATGGTGATGCCCTCTGTGTGTAGGGAACGAATACTAAAAGAACTACATGTGGGTCACCAAGGTATTGTTAAAATGAAGTCCCTTGCGCGGAGTTATGTGTGGTGGCCTGGGATTGACGCGGACATTGAAAGAGAATGTAAAGAGTGTGCGACATGTAGGTTAGAAGCCCCGGCGCCACCAAAAGCACCCCCGCAGCCCTGGCCGTATATTTCTGAACCGTGGAGTCGTATACACATAGATTTCCTAGGCCCATTTAATGGTAAAACGTTTTTTGTTATCATTGATTCTACTACCAAGTGGATTGAGGCTTTTGAAATGTCTAGTACTAAAAGCAAAGAAGTATTAAAGGTTTTAAGGGATGTGTTTGCGCGCTTTGGTTTGCCAAAAGAAATTGTCTCTGATAATGGCCCACCGTTTACTTCATCAGAAGTAGGTAGTTTTATGCTCATTAACGGTATTAAACATATTTTGACGCCAGTATATCACCCAGCGTCGAACGGGGCAGCGGAAGGTGCCGTTAAACTATGTAAGAAAGCTATAAAAAAAGCTTTGAGAGACAAATGCGATGTGGATACAGCCTTGAAGTCATATTTGTTTATGTACCGGAATACTGTACATTGTACAACGGGGCAATCGCCGGCGACGATGTTACAACATAGAACGTTACGGTCACGTTTAGATTTGCTGCACACTGCCGATAGCACTGATAGTGTTAAGAAAAAGGTAGAATGTATGCAGAGTAAACAGGTACAAAGTGCGGGCGGTAGGATGCGAAACTTCGAGGTAGGTGATACCGTGTGGACGCGAGGTTTTGGAGGGGAAGATAGGTGGTTGAGTGGTAAAATACAAGATCAGTTAGGATCTAGGTGTTATTTAGTGGCTAGGGAAAACGGTCCGCCGATTAAAAGACATGTAAATCAACTTTGGAAGAAGTCACCACAGTCGATAATAGCGTGCCCATTACCCGAACCCGATACTCATTCAGAGAATGTAGCCCATTCTCTCACTCCGCCGCCAGTAGAAGCAGCCGGGTCTAGAAGTATGCGCATCAGACGACCTGTTATTAGATACCCTAATTAAAGGTCCTTATTTTATTTTATTTTGTTACTTTTTTTTTTATTGCATTACATTCTCTTATTGTTTTTATGTTTACCTTTGTTTACAATTCCGATTGTTTATTGTTGTATTGTTGTGTATCTGTCACGACGACGGTAGGTGCGTAACAGATTTACCCTCTTCCCTACGACAATTGTACCTGTGTAATAAGTACTCAATAAATTCAGTCTTGCTATGTACTGCGCCGAGTTTCATTGTGAGATACCCAATACGATCCCTAAGGAACATATAAAACAGCTAGGTTAGGAAGTGGACTTGCAATCAAGAGTGTGGAGGTGTGAACACCAACATTATCGAGGGCTTGTGGATTTAACGAGGATAAGTAAAAAATGAGAGATAGTAAGAAATGTACTTTTAAAAAAAAATCAAACAAATTAGTATGATTTGTAAGATTGAGTAGATCTTCTTTCGCTACTCGACATAATATATTATTATCTTTCTTCACTTAACCTTCAAGAATATATCATCAATCCTTAGGGAATGCTCATGGATTGAGGATCGCGACACGTGTCGAGTTGACCCCTCACATTCCTCTTACATTGGGTGACAAATCAGTGGCAGGATTGAAATTGCACATTTCACGGGACCCTATAAAAGCGGCTATCTGATAGCCAGGGCTGACAGATCAATGGTTATTGGAAATTTGCCCACTGGCTTACTAGTTCAAAGAATGTTAAACAGATAAGTTGTGTTGAAAGTAATGGAAAAATCTCAGTTGTTTAACAAACCTGCCGATAAAGTTTGTAAACTAAATTGACCACTGAAAAAGAGTGGTTGTAGGTTTTTATTGCCAGGTTCTATTTCTCAGAATTGAGAAAAAGTGCCTTTCTCAGACCTCTAATTGCCAACTGTCTTGGGAAGCTGGCTGTTAATGTAGAAGCAATAATCATGACATCCATAAGCGAGTTAAATGATAAAATAATGAAATACTTAAATGAGTAAAGAGAGAGGGTATAATAGGAAATAATAACTTTTTTTGGGTAATATGTGATTTTTGTTAAAATACGTAATAGATTAACACTAGTTGTAGATTTCCACGTATTTTCATTATCTTTGACTTCATAGTAAAATCACGCGATGTGAATAAATTTCACCTCTATAGTTAGAGATAACTGTTGTCCGCGGCTCCGCGCACGTGGAATAGGTATGTTCCCGTAATCGCATCGGTATCAAGCCCCAAACGAACTATTTGGGGCTCGTGCGCGACGGCCGATGGGACTTCGGAGAGCACATCCGAAGTCTGGCCCCCAAACTGAAGGGCACAGCTCTCGCTCTGGCGCGGCTGTTGCCCAACTTGAGGGGGCCTAGATACTCCTGCAGGAGACTACGCGGGGATCGTGCGGTCCATGGCCCTGTATGGGTGCCCAATATGGGCGGAGGCCCTGAAGGCCAGAAGTGTGCGGATGCTGCGCGCTCCGCAGCGAGTGATGGCCATCAGGGTCATACGCGGGTACCACACGATCTCGTTCGAGGTGGCGAGTCTCCTTGCCGGAACTCCGCCATGCGACCTGAAGGCGAGAGACCTTTCGCAACTGTACCAGTGGCGAAAGGAGGCGCGGGAGCAGGGACGGAACCCCGAGCCTCGTGAAATCGAGGCCGTGCAGTCCCAGCTCCGCCAGGCCATCGTGGTGGAGTGGAAGGAACGACTTAGGCGACCAAGCGCAGGGCACGCCGCAATAGCGGCGGTACGGCCCATCATGGAGGATTGGCTAGAGAGGAGATTGGCGACACGGAAGCCTCTCGTACCGACTGACGCAGGTGATCTCCGGGAAGGGGTGCTTCGGGGACCACCCGCATCGGATAAGGAAGGAGCCAACGCCTGAGTGTCATCACTGCGACGCGAGGGAGGACTCAGGGCTGCACACGCTGGCAGACTGACCGGCGTGGGAGGCACCGAGGCGTGACCTCGTGGCAGCCATCGGGGTGGGAGTCCTCTCGCTCGGCAGCATGATTGCGGCAATGGTGCGGAGCGTGAGCGCGTGGAGCGCGCCCGGGAGAGATTTAGAACTCTCCCGGCCCGCCAAGGCCGCAACTTGCTCGCCGCGTCCCGGCCTCCAAACCGGGGCAAGACGGGGACACCATGGTTCCCCAACCCGAGGGGTCCATCTCGAAACCGGAGATGGTCCAAGGTCAGTCGGGGTGCGAGGGATATGCTCTATGGGCAACCTTAAACCCCGGCGTCTGTAGACCCGAGACGACGTGCGGTTTTAGTCGGTTCAAGCCCGACATAACCACCCCCGCTGATCGGCGGGGGGGTATCCGAAGGGATTTCTGCACGAATAAAAAAGGTACTGATCCCGTTTCCACGCCCTACAGGATCCAATTTCGCATGCCTTTCTTAAACTGGTTTGATGCACATCAGCTGGATGGTTTCAAAGTCTATATTGGACATAGGTAGAAACAATACTTGTGTTTCTACCTATGAAAGTGAAACATATATATTGGTTTGCTCTGTCATCGTTATATGAAAGAATTCAATAATTTCATCAGCTGTTTTTAAAACTGGTCTGCTAGTAAATAAGCTTTTGAAGTGAGTTACTAAAGGTCGTTTCAAACTGATTTTGTTTTCTTGTTTATCAACCAGAGGAGACTAGGAGACTATGGTTTTTTTCGTTTATCAAAAATCTGTATTTTTTCAACGAGCATTGTCTTTGTACTCAGCACATTTCATAAGGTAGGTACTAAACTTGGCGATCAAAATAATAGAAACAAAACTGTTCAATTCCGGGCCAGGAGGTATAGTGCGCAGTGGAAGTTCGCCCTCCTAGCTACAATGTGAAGTGAGCAGTCTGCGGTTCACAGAGCAATTGTTAGTAAAATAGGTTTCACTTACCAACTTAGAAGGCGCCCGAAACACGACGCTGTTACCTGTCTGTGTCTGTATTTGAGTATTTATGAAGTGTAGGGTGTATGAGGTTTGTGTGGACAGATCAGAGCGCGTGGTACAAGTGGAACCCTTCTAGACAAATATATGATTCGGTCGAACAACTCCCAACCGATCACGTTAATTAGTCCAAAATATAACCAATCCAACACTGGCCAAATAGGATATTCACGGATTATACTTATTAGAACAAAACTTATTTCAACAAACGTTTTCTCAAGACAATTCTTTCAACAAGTTGACAACAAGTGACAGTCGTAGATCTGTCAACGCAAATTGTTTTTTTTTTTTTTTTACTTCGTTTAGGAACGCAACATCTACCCCCTCCGGACGGGCCTTCCCGTCCGCTAATCAATTGGCAATCTTGATAAGGTTGCGACCGCTCTCCTCATCACCGATCCGTCAACCAAAACCTCAGCAAATCGAGGAACCCCATCGGTGCCAGCCACTAGATTGAGAATGCGCCCCCGGCGCCAATGCAACGGCATTAGGTTGGCATCCTTAATCAGTACGAGGTCTCCGACCTTGGGAGGATGAGTTTTATCCGTCCACTTGACGCGCTGCTGGAGGATGTGCAAGTACTCCAAGCTCCAACGCTTCCAAAAGCTCTGAGCGAGCTGTTGCACTAACTGGAACCGCGATAGCCGATTTCGGCTCACATCGACAAGGGGGTGCTCCGGCAGGGCGACAAGTGGTTGTCCAATCAAAAAATGGCCCGGGGTTAGGGCCTCCAAATCATTAGGGTCCGAAGAGAGCGGGCACAATGGACGCGAGTTTAGTACGGCCTCAATGCGGCAAAATACCGTAGCTAATTCCTCAAAGGTGAGAACTGTGTCTCCCAATAATCTCCGCCAGAGTCCCTTGGCCGCTTTCACCGCGGCTTCAAAAATACCCCCCCAATGGGGGCAGGCTGGCGGGTCAAACAGCCAAGTGACCCCCTTGCGGGCTAATTTGTTGCCTATGTCAACCTGGTTCTCCGCAAGGAAGGCGTAAACTTCCTTCAAATAGTTACTTGTACCTCTGTAATTGGTACCGCAATCAGATCTAATTAAAGAAGGCAACCCACGGCGAGACACGAATCTATCCAAAGTTGCCACAAAGGCCTCCGTCGAGAGCGAGGTTACTAGCTCCAAGTGTACTGCCTTCGTTGACAGGCAGACAAACACACACAAATAAGCCTTAAGGATTTTACTGTTACGAAGAGTAGACGTCTTCACCAAAAGGGGACCGGCAAAGTCCGTTCCGACGCCTGCAAAAGGCCTTGCCTCATTGACACGATCAGCCGGCAAGTCTCCCATCATGGGCTGCATAGTGGGGGCCTTAGTCCGGTAGCATGGCATGCAACGAAAGACAATGCTGCGGATAGTACGACGGGCCGACAAAATCCAAAAGTCCCGCTGCAGAATGGCCAACAGCGCATTACAACCGGCATGCGAGTTCTTAATGTGACGATCAGTCACCAACAACTTGACCAAATGGCCTTCCTTGGGCAACAAAAGGGGGTGACGAGCTCCGTAGGGGAGGCTAGAGTGCCTCAAACGTCCTCCAACACGCAAGAAACCCGCATCATCCAAAAAGGGGCTCAGCTTACTGATAGCTCCCGACAACTTAGCCATACCGGACTTCAAGATTTCAATCTCCTTCTCAAAGTGTGCAGCCTGCACAGAGCGGACCCAAAGGAGGAGAGACTCCTGGAGCTCTTGAGGAGAAAGGACCGGCGACAGGCGTTTGTCCCCACGGTTCCTACAATTGTGACGAAAGCGCCTGATCCAAGATGTGACATTCAACAGTTTATCGAGGGAGCTGTACCGATTCAACAAAAGGTCGGGATCAAACGGCGGGTCCTTCGTCTCAACAGCGAGCACCCTTAGCCCGGGCAAAGGATCCGTCATCAAGACTGGCATTCGAGGCCAAGCATCCTCGGACCGAGTCAGCCATTCTGGCCCCCACCAGAGGGGGTGATCAATCAAGTGAGGGGCCGTGCACCCACGTGAGGCCACGTCGCCGGGGTTCAGGTCCCCAGGGACATGCCTCCAAGTTAAAGGTGTTGCAGAATTTTGTATCTGTGACACTCGGTTCGCCACAAAGACCTCCAAAGTGTGGACGGACGTCTTCAACCAACACAAAACAATTTGACTGTCCGTCCAGGCGTAAGAGGATCGAATGTCCACAGTTTCACCCAAGGTATTAACAACGTGATTCAATAGACGCACAAGAAGAGCTGCCCCTGACAACTCCAATTTGGGAATGGTCAATGCTGTTCGAAGAGGGGCTACCTTGCTCTTGGCCATGACCAGCGAGAGCTTCCCCTGGCCTGTCGCGCTGACAGTGCGCAGATAAACAACGGCTGCGTAACCGTGCGACGACGCGTCACAAAACCCGTGGAGGGTAGCAGTGTAACTCCCAGGGGGGAGGATGGCGCGGGGCAACACGACCTCATTGACCGCAGGGAGTGTGGACACTAAGTGGATCCAATCCTTCAACAGGGTTTCCCGAAGCGGCTCGTCCCAACCAAGTCCCGCGGTCCAGAGGCGCTGGAGAAAGCATTTCGCCCAAAACAGTACCGGACAAATCCAACCATTAGGATCAAAAGTCCTTGCGACAGTAGACAACACAAGTCGTTTAGTCCAAGTGTGGGGCGACTCTAGGTCGACATCGTATGTAAAGATGTCTTGGACAGGTCTGTACTGAACACCGAGGACGGCCATCATGGCGGGGTTGTCAACGTCTTCAAACAAATGCGGGTCCTGTCTATGATCCTCCGGCAAACCTTCCAATAGAGCTGGAGAGTTGGACACCCATTTACGCAACTCGTATCCTGCGGAAGCCAGGATCCCAATCAACTCGTCACGCAATAAAATGGCTTCCCCAACCGTGGAAGCCCCAGTACAGACGTCATCGACGTACAGGTCCGTTTTCAAGATGGCGGACGCCCGAGGGAACTTCAAACGCTCTCGGTCCGCGAGCTCCCAAAGCGAACGAATGGCAACAAAGGGGCTAGAACGAAGGCCGTATGTATTCGTATTGAGCTCGTACACAATCATGGGGTCCTGGGGGTTCTCGCGCCACAGGATTAACTGATAACGTCTGTCATCCTGGTGAATGACCGTTTGTCGGAACATCATCTTGATGTCGGCCACAAAGACAACCTGATGTCGACGGAAAGACGTGATGACGTCACAAAGGTCCTTTAACAATTTGGGGCCTGAATGTAAGCAATCATTCAATGAGACACCCGAAGAAGTTCGCGCAGACCCATCAAACACCGTGCGCAGCTTGCCAGTGGACGGCTTGAGGACCGCATGATGGGGCAGGAAGTAATGTTCAACTGAGCGCCAATCCAACCTTGACACCGACATGTGTCCCAAATCCGCGTACTCCTGCATGAAATCCAAGTACTTCTGCCTCAACACAGGGTCCCTGCCCATGCGGCGCTCCATTGCCAACAATCTCTTCTCGGCCGTAGGTCTAGATTCACCGAGAGGTGGTCGCACTGCGACAAAGGGCAACCTGGTAACAATCCGACCGGAACGGAGTCGACCCGTGTTGTTCTGATAGAACAATTCGCAATCCTGGTGTTCCGGGTTCAAACGGGCTACCTGAGGGGGCTCCTCAACCTCCCAAAACCTCTGAACGGCGTCAGAGAGAGCGGAGCCAGACACCAATGCAACATCAAGCTCAGGTGGAGGGGGGACCTTCAACACCGGTCCCATCATTGCAAAGCCAAAAATGGTCGAGACAGCCACCAAACCGTTCGGCTGCAAGATCTGTTTACCATCCAAAATTATCCTCCCGAGTACGTCGGAACCTAACAACAAATGCGCTGTGCTAGGGGAATCAAACCGAGGGTCAGCCAAATCCAGGCCTGACGTCAACCGGACAACTTCGGAAGACAGCTGAACTTGGGGATGCCTTCCCAAAATATTCTTCATCACAATGGCCGAGGTAGCAATTTTAGGGGCCAAACAATTCACTGGAGTGAGCCCAAACCAAGTCTGTCCCTCAACAGTGGTGACGGCTGCGTTGCCAACTCCCCTAATCGTGTCTGAATAGCCACGTATGTCTAGGCCTACCTGTCCCACCAACCAAGACGACAAAATGCAACCCTGGGATCCCGTGTCCAGAATGGCACGGACCACAACAGAGGACCCCGTTGGTCCCCAGACCCTAACCGATGCCGTAGGCAACAAAACCGTGTCGATCTGGGAGGTTGCAGTGGTGGGGCAGGCGCCAACTTCCTAATTTCTGGGCGGCGACCGATCGCCGCACCCAGGCTGTAATCTCTCCCGAAGAGGATAGAACGCAAACTCCTCATCCGCGCGGTGTCCCGAGCCGCGTGCCATAGCTGGAGGGGCATATCCCACCGGATGCCTGAATGGCGGAGGGCGCGACTCCAACCTGGGGCGCTCCGCCAACGGAGGGGAGTGCAGGCGGTGCTGGTCCGGCCATTGCCGGCGAGCAGCGGCTGCATAGTCGCCTTCATGTGGGGAGACCTGGCGGCCGTCCCGCGGCGCGGGGGGTGGCGAGCGGTGCTCGAAAGTGCGGGCCCCTTGCCGGTTTGGAACCGGCGAGCGGACCTGGTGCTCGTCTCCGCGATCCCCGCCCGTGCGCGAACCCACATCAGAGGCTGGACTGCCAGCGCGGTTCGCGTTAGCGCACAAAACGTCCACATGGGACCCCCTGCAAATTCTACAAGGGCGGGAGTCGGGGCATTCCCGTTGAAGATGAGCCCCCAAACAAGAATAGCACAGTCGGCGTGCCTTGGCAATTCGGCGGCGGGCACTGACGTGCAAGTCCAAAAAGGCCGCACAAGAAATGATGCCATGTCCCGTGACCCTGCAGTAGTCACAACTGGGACGACTCTGGGTGCCGGCGAAACGGGGGGCGGGGCGACCCTCAAGGGGCCCCCGAGCCCCGGTCCGTCCCTGGTCTCTGGGCCGGGGAGGCGGTTGGCGTGACCCCGAGGCAAGGCCAGAGTTGTCGAGGATCCTACATTCATCCTCCAAAAACTTGACTAGGTCATCAAAGCGGGGGAGATGGGTGGCACTATCCCCACCATACTTCTGCTCAAAGCGAGACCTCAAGTCTGCAGGCAGTCGTTGCAGCACTATGTGCACCAATAAATAGGACCAATGGTCCACCGGCAGCTCCAGTCGCTTGAGGGCATTGGTGGCTGCCACCAATGGGTTCAAAAGGTCGGTACGCAGTGTCGACACTCCCGTAATAAAGGGCAACCCCAAAATATGGCTAATGTGAGCGTCAGCCAAACACCGTTTATTGTGGTACCGCCGGGAGAGCAGCTCCAGAGCAGTAGGGTAAGCCGCATCCGTCACCGGCAAGTGCTGCACCAAGGCTCGGGCCTCTCCCTTGAGGACGGACATCAAATAGGCCAACTTTTGGGCGGGTCCAAGGTCCGAGCGCGAGTCGACCAGACTCACAAATAAATTTTGAAAGCCCAGCCAGTGGTCCATCTGACCATCAAAATGTGGCAGTTCAAGCGTGGGCAGCTTGCTTAAAAGTCCCGGGCCAGCGACAGAGGTCTCCGGCTTGACCTGGACAGACTCCCGGCTCTTCAATATTTCCCTAGCACGTAGGGAAATCGTGTCTGCCAACGCCAGGATCTGGTCGTAGTCGCCAACAACCTTGTCCCGCGCTGCCTGACTCAGCTGGTCCAACCCGAGGTCCTCAGCCAGGTGGCTAAAGCGGGTGAACAGGGCATCTACAGCCCCAAGCCTGTTCTCCATACCGCCGAACCTGGTAAGAGTGGTCTCTGCCAGCTCTGGTCGAGTAGTGGTGGCCGCCGCCGACGTGAACCACCTCAATTGTGTGGTTATACCGGCTATGGCCTCCTTCGCTGCACTTAAATGAGACATTCCAACAAAATTCAAGAGATTACCCAAACAAATAATTATTTAAACAATGTTAGTTCAATTTATTTTATCCAACACTGATACAAACACCAATACAATATAATTCAATATAGCTTAAAGATTAAATCAAATGCCTTAACAAGAGATTGCCAATTAATTAGTCATAATGGTTCCCCAGCAATGACTCCAAATCAGCACACCAAACTGATATTAACTTGTTTACAACTGATAACCAATACAAATAAGGTTATGAGACCCGAGACTGCGGTTTTAGTCGGTTCGAATCCGACACAACCACGCTCTGCTACCAAAATGTTCAATTCCGGGCCAGGAGGTATAGTGCGCAGTGGAAGTTCGCCCTCCTAGCTACAATGTGAAGTGAGCAGTCTGCGGTTCACAGAGCAATTGTTAGTAAAATAGGTTTCACTTACCAACTTAGAAGGCGCCCGAAACACGACGCTGTTACCTGTCTGTGTCTGTATTTGAGTATTTATGAAGTGTAGGGTGTATGAGGTTTGTGTGGACAGATCAGAGCGCGTGGTACAAGTGGAACCCTTCTAGACAAATATATGATTCGGTCGAACAACTCCCAACCGATCACGTTAATTAGTCCAAAATATAACCAATCCAACACTGGCCAAATAGGATATTCACGGATTATACTTATTAGAACAAAACTTATTTCAACAAACGTTTTCTCAAGACAATTCTTTCAACAAGTTGACAACAAGTGACAGTCGTAGATCTGTCAACGCAAATTGTTTTTTTTTTTTTTTTTACTTCGTTTAGGAACGCAACAAAAACCATTGTTAAGTTTAACTTTTTAATTATTTGAATTACAAATTATTATTTTTTGCATGAATTACGATACTTAATTCTTCACAGAATAATAAATAATATCACACACCATGTCAAAATTCATGGTGTGTGATTCTGTAGATTTTACCACGCATGGTAGACGACCAGTGACATCATTGATTAGTGATCATGTCTGTGACATCGCGGACAAAATGCAAGAGAGTTGCCTGCGCTGGTGCAGCCACATTCTGCGGCGACGCTAGGCTTCGTGGGTAATAAAGGTCTGGCCATGCCAAAGTCAAAGTCAAAGTCTTTATTTTTCAAAATAGTGCAACGTAATTACATCTTTTTGACGTCAATAATTGCTTAATACTAAGTTTACCACCGCTTCCTAGGCGCTAGTGGAGAAGAAACGGCGCAACAAACTCCACTGCGGCATTTTCGAGACGTCAGCTTATAATAGTGATTTCTTAAGACTAAATATGGACGAATGTACATTTTTGTCTCGTGTCAAGATAAATAAAGGTATATAATAAAAAAACGTTATAATAAAATTTAACCCAAGTTAATCTTTCAAATAATTGAAAAAAGTTAAAATATGGTCAAAAGGTCGCGTGCCTACTACAATACTATGCTGTAGTTGTAACATTTTAGCATTTTAGGAGGAGCCCGCACCATGCTCAAACCAGACATTTTTGTCTTTAAGATAATCATCTGTCCTATAGTATGCTTTTTTACATAAGGTGGTCTTAACAAAGGTTTTAAATTTATTGTCAGGCATACCAAGGACCGATTCAGGCAATTTGTTCCCCCCTAAAAGAATCACTAACTTTGCTAAGCCGATAGCATGGAAGGATAAGTTTATTTTTATTACGCAGATTTCTGTCTGTAATGTCACTTACTTTTGTAAAATTGGTTATATTTTTCCTGACATACAGTATGTTATCGAATATATATTGGGAAGCTACAGTTAAAATATTAGTCTTTTTAAATCGTTCCCTAAGAGAATCTCTCTTGCCTAAACAATAAATGGCACGAACTGCCCTCTTTTGTAGTATAAATATAGTTTCTAAATCTGCTGCATTCCCCCAAAGTAGTATTCCATAAGACATCAGGCTATGAAAATAACTAAAATATACCAGCCTAGCAGTAGGTTCATCTGTCAACTGCCTAATCCGTCTGACAGCATAAGCAGCAGAACTGAGTTTATTGGCCAAAATAGTGATATGGTCACCCCATTGCAATTTCGAATCTAGTGTTATGCCTAGAAAAGTAGTGCTGTTTACAAATTCCAACCTTTGCCCCTCCAGCACGACATTAACGTGTGCTTGCCTCACATTAGGCAGTGTAAACTTAATGCATTTGGTCTTTTCTGCATTCAACAATAGGTTGTTTGCATAAAACCAATTTGAAATGGCGTTCAAAATATTATTAATATTACTCGCATCTGTACTACGCCGATTGTTGCATTCCTAAACGAAGTAAAAAAAAAAAAATAATTTGCGTTGACAGAACTAGAACTGTCACTTGTTGTCAACTTGTTGAAAGAATTGTCATGAGAAAAAGTTTTGGTTAAAATTAAGTTTTTTGTTCGAATAAAGTATAATCCGTGAATATCATATTTGGCTAGCGTTGGATTGGTTATATTTTGGAATAATTAACGTAATCAGTTGGGAGTTGTTCGACCGAATCATATATTTGATTTGAAGGGCTCCACTTGTACCACACGCTGTGCTGATCTGTCCACACAAACCAAACCATCATAACCATCATACACCCCTACACTTCATATACACTCGAATACAGACACAGACAGGTAAAGCGTTGTGTTTCGGGCGACTTCAAGTAAATGGTAAGTGAAACCTATTGATTAACAATTTGCTCTGTGAACCGCAGACTGCTCACTTCCCCATTGTAGTTATGAGGGCCAACTTCCACTGCGCAATATACCTCCTGGCCCGGAATTGAACATTTGGTAGCAGAGCGTGGTTTAAATAAAACAATAAAACCTATTTTACTTACTGCTATTTGGTATAAAGTAGGTAAATTGACAATACTTTATAATAGTTGTTCAAACATACATAGTTCATAACCTATCAGTTTGAATTAATTGGCAATCTTTTTAAGGCATTTGATTTAATCAGTTGATGGTGGCCTGTCATGTTGTACACACATAACATTCTATAATTGAATGCTTATTTGTAAGCTATATTGAATTATATTTGTATTGGTGTTTCGCATCATTGTTGGATAAAATAAACTTGAACTTAAGTTTTTTTTGCCATTAAATTGAACTAACATTGTTTAAATAATTTCTTTGTTTGGGTAATCTCTTTATCTAATTTGTTGAAGTTTGGTCATTGGAATGTCTCATTTAAGTGCAGCGAAGGAGGCCATAGCCGGTATAACCACACAACTGAGGTGGTTTACTTCGGCTGCGGCCACTACTACTCGACCAGAGCTGGCAGAGACCACTCTTACCAGGTTCGGCGGTATGGAGAACAGGCTTGGGGCTGTAGATGCCCTGTTCACCCGCTTTAGCCACCTGGCTGAGGACCTTGGGTTGGATCAGCTGAGCCAGACAGCGCGGGATAAGGTGGTTGGTGACTACGACCAGATCCTGGCGTTGGCAGACACGATTTCCCTACGTGCTAGGGAAATATTGAAGAGCCGGGAGTCTGTCCAGGTCAAGCCGGAGACATCTGTCGCTTGCCCGGGACTTTTGAGCAAGCTGCCCACGCTTGAACTGCCACATTTTGATGGTCGGATGGACCACTGGCTGGGCTTTCAAAATTTATTTGTGAGTCTGGTGGACTCGCGCTCGGACCTTGGACCCGCCCAAAAGTTGGCCTACTTGATGTCCGTACTCAAGGGAGAGGCCCGAGCCTTGGTGCAGCACTTACCGGTAACGGATGCGGCTTACCCTACTGCTCTGGAGCTGCTCTCCCGGCGGTACCACAACAAACGGTGTTTGGCTGATGCTCACATTAGCCATATTTTGGGGTTACCTTTTATCACCAGAGTGTCAGCCTTGCGTACGGACCTTTTGAACCCGTTGTTGGCAGCGACCAATGCTTTGAGGCGACTGGAGTTGCCAGTCAACCATTGGTCTTACATCTTGGTGCATATAGTGCTGCAACGGCTGCCCGTGGACTTAAAGTCCCGTTTTGAGCAGAAATATGGTGGGGATAGTGCCACCCATCTCCCCCTTTTTGAGGACCTCGTCAAGTTCTTGGAGGACGAATGCCGGTTTCTAGACAACTCCAGTATTGCCATGGGGTCTCGCCCACCGTCTCCTCGGCCCAGAGGCCAGGGACTGCCTAGGGTTCGTAGGCCTGTTGAGAGTCGCCCCGCCCCCTGTTTTGCCGGCACCCAGATTCGTCCTGACTGTTCGTATTGTAAGGCGACGGGGCATGGCATAGCAACTTGCGCGGCCTTTTTGGGAGAGCACGTGAGTGCCCGCCGCCGCATTGCCAGCGCACGCCGACTGTGCTACTCATGTTTGGGGGCACATTTCCAACGGGAATGCCCCAACCCCCGTCCTTGCAGAGTTTGTGGGGGACCACATTTGGACATTTTATGCGCGAACGCGAACCGCGTTGGCAGTCCAGCCTCTGTGGGGGGTTCGCGTACGGGGGGGTACGATGGAGACGGTCACGGGATCCGCTCGCCAGTGCAGAACCGAGGCGAGATCCGCAGGTTTGAACGCCGCTCGCCACCCCCCGTGTCACGAGAGCCGCATGAGCGCCGTAGGGCTCCCTCACATGGAGACGAATACGCAGCGGCCGCTTGCCAGCAGTGGCCGGACCAGCACCGACTGCCCTCCCCTCCGTTGGCGGAGCGTCCCCGATTGGAGTCGCGCCCCCCCGCCATTCAAGCATCCGGTGGGATACGCCCCTCCAGCGATGGCACGCGGCTCGGGACATCGCGCGGACGAGGGGTTTGAACCCTATCCTCATCGCGAGAGACTACAGTCTGGGTGCGGCGATCGGTCACCGCCCAGACATTAGGAAGTCGGCGCCTGCCCCACTACTGCAGCCCCCCAGATTGACACGGTTTTGTTGCCTACGGCATCGGTCAGGGTCTGGGGACCAGCGGGGGCCTCTGTTGTGGTCCGTGCCATTTTGGACACGGGTTCCCAGGGCTGCATTTAGTCGTCTTGGTTAGTGGGACGGGTAGGCCTTGATGTACGTGGCTATTCAGACACGATTAGAGGAGTGGGCAACGCAGCTGTCACCACTGTTGAGGGACAGGCTCGGTTTGGGCTCACTCCTTTGCATTCGTTGGGCCCTAAAATTGGTACCTCGGCCATTGTTATGAAGAACATTCTGGGAAGACATCCCCGGACACAGTTGTCTTCAGATATTGTTCGGTTGACGTTGGGTATGGAGTTGGCTGACCCCCGGTTTGATTCTCCTAGTACAGCGCATTTGTTGTTGGGTGCCGATGTACTAGGGAGAATATTTTTGGGTGGTATAAGGGTCTTGCAGCCAACCGGGTTGGTGGCTGTCTCGACCATCTTTGGCTTTGCATTGATGGGACCGGTATTTAAGGAACCCCCTCCACCTGAGCTTGATTGTGCATTGGTGTCCGGCTCCGCTCTCTCTGACGCCGTTCAGAGGTTTTGGGAGGTTGAGGAGCCCCCTCAGGTGGCCCGTTTGAACCCGGAACACCAGGATTGCGAATTGTTCTATCAGAACAACACGGGTCGACTCCGTTCCGGTCGGATTGTTACCAGGTTGCCCTTTGTCGCAGTGCGACCACCTCTCGGTGAATCTAGACCTACGGCCGAGAAGAGATTGTTGGCAATGGAGCGCTGCATGGGCAGGGACCCTGTATTGAGGCAGAAGTACTTGGATTTCATGCAGGAGTACGCGGATTTGGGACACATGTCGGTGTCAAGGTTGGATTGGCGCTCAGTTGAACATTACTTCCTGCCCCATCATGCGGTCCTCAAGCCGTCCACTGGCAAGCTGCGCACGGTGTTTGATGGGTCTGCGCGAACTTCTTCGGGTGTCTCATTGAATGATTGCCTACATTCAGGCCCCAAATTGTTAAAGGACCTTTGTGACGTCATCACGTCTTTCCGTCGACATCAGGTAGTCTTTGTGGCCGACATCAAGATGATGTTCCGACAAACGGTCATTCACCAGGATGACAGACGTTATCAGTTAATCCTGTGGCGCGAGAACCCCCAGGACCCCATGATTGTGTACGAGCTCAATACGAATACATACGGCCTTCGTTCTAGCCCCTTTGTTGCCATTCGTTCGCTTTGGGAGCTCGCGGACCGAGAGCGTTTGAAGTTCCCTCGGGCGTCCGCCATCTTGAAAACGGATCTGTAGGTTGATGACGTCTGTACTGGGGCTCCCACGGTTGGGGAAGCCATTTTATTGCGTGACGAGTTGATTGGGATCCTGGCTTCCGCTGGATACGAGTTGCGTAAATGGGTGTCTAACTCTCCAGCTCTATTGGAAGGTTGCCGGAGGATCATAGACGGGACCCGCATTTGTTTGAAGACGTTGACAACCCCGCCATGATGGCCGTCCTCGGTGTTCAGTACAGACCTGACCAAGACATCTTTACATACGATGTCGACCTAGAGTCGCCCCACACTTGGACTAAACGACTTGTGTTGTCTACTGTCGCAAGGACTTTTGATCCTAATGGTTGGATTTGTCCGGTACTGTTTTGGGCGAAATGCTTTCTCCAGCGCCTCTGGACCGCGGGACTTGGTTGGGACGAGCCGCTTCGGGAAACCCTGTTGAAGGATTGAATTCACTTTGTGTCCACACTCCCTGCGGTCAATGAGGTCGTGTTGCCCCGCGCCATCCTCCCCCCTGGGAGTTACACTGCTACCCTCCACGGGTTTTGTGACGCGTCGTCGCACGGTTACGCAGCCGTTGTTTATCTGCGCACCGTCAGCGCGACAGGCCAGGGGAAGCTGTCGCTGGTCATGGCCAAGAGCAAGGTAGCCCCTCTTCGAACAGCATTAACCATTCCCAAATTGGAGTTGTCAGGGGCAGCTCTTCTTGTGCGTCTATTGAATCACGTTGTTAATACCTTGGGTGAAACTGTGGACATTCGATCCTCTTACGCCTGGACGGATAGTCAAATTGTTTTGTGTTGGTTGAAGACGTCCGTCCACACTTTGGAGGTCTTTGTGGCGAACCGAGTGTCACAGATACAAAATTCTGCAACACCTTTAACTTGGAGGCATGTCCCTGGGGACCTGAACCCCGGCGACGTGGCCTCACGTGGGTGCACGGCCCCTCACTTGATTGATCACCCCCTCTGGTGGGGGCCAGAATGGCTGACTCGGTCCGAGGATGCTTGGCCTCGAATGCCAGTCTTGATGACGGATCCTTTGCCCGGGCTAAGGGTGCTCGCTGTTGAGACGAAGGACCCGCCGTTTGATCCCGACCTTTTGTTGAATCGGTACAGCTCCCTCGATAAACTGTTGAATGTCACATCTTGGATCAGGCGCTTTCGTCACAATTGTAGGAACCGTGGGGACAAACGCCTGTCGCCGGTCCTTTCTCCTCAAGAGCTCCAGGAGTCTCTCCTCCTTTGGGTCCGCTCTGTGCAGGCTGCACACTTTAAGAAGGAGATTGAAATCTTGAAGTCCGGTATGGCTAAGTTGTCGGGAGCTATCAGTAAGCTGAGCCCCTTTTTGGATGATGCGGGTTTCTTGCGTGTTGGAGGACGTTTGAGGCACTCTAGCCTCCCCTACGGAGCTCGTCACCCCCTTTTGTTGCCCAAGGAAGGCTATTTGATCAAGTTGTTGGTGACTGATCGTCACATTTAGAACTCGCATGCCGGTTGTAATGCGCTGTTGGCCATTCTGCAGCGAGACTTTTGGATTTTGTCGGCCCGTCTTTGTTGCCCGTTGTCTTTCGTTGCATGACATGCTACCGGACTAAGGCCCCCACTATGCAGCCCATGATGGGAGACTTGCCGGCTGATCGTGTCAATGAGGCAAGGCCTTTTGCAGGCGTCGGAACGGACTTTGCCGGTCCCTTTTTGGTGAAGACGTCTACTCTTCGTAACAGTAAAATCCTTAAGGCTTATTTGTGTGTGTTTGTCTGCCTGTCAACGAAGGCAGTACACTTGGAGCTAGTAACCTCGCTCTCGACGGAGGCCTTTGTGGCAACTTTGGATAGATTCGTGTCTCGCCGTGGGTTGCCTTCTTTAATTAGATCTGATTGCGGTACCAATTACAGAGGTACAAGTAACTATTTGAAGGAAGTTTACGCCTTCCTTGCGGAGAACCAGGTTGACATAGGCAACAAATTAGCCCGCAAGGGGGTCACTTGGCTGTATGACCCGCCAACCTGCCCCCATTGGGGGGGTATTTTTGAAGCCGCGGTGAAAGCGGCCAAGGGAATCTGGCGGAGATTATTGGGAGACACAGTTCTCACCTTTGAGGAATTAGCTACGGTATTTTGCCGCATTGAGGCCGTACTAAACTCGCGTCCATTGTGCCCGCTCTCTTCGGACCCTAATGATTTGGAGCCCCTAACCCCGGGCCATTTTTTGATTGGACAACCACTTGTCGCCCTGCCGGAGCACCCCTTTGTCGATGTGAGCCGAAATCGGCTATCGCGGTTCCAGTTAGTGCAACAGCTCGCTCAGAGCTTTTGGAAGCGTTAGAGCTTGGAGTACTTGCACATCCTCCAGCAGCGCGTCAAGTGGACGGATAAAACTCATCCTCCCAAGGTCGGAGACCTCGTCCTGATTAAGGATGCCAACCTAATGCCGTTGTATTGGCGCCGGGGGCGCATTCTCAATCTAGTGGCTGGCACCGATGGGGTTCCTCGATTTGCTGAGGTTTTGGTTGACGGATCGGTGATGAGGAGAGCGGTCGCAACCTTATCAAGATTGCCAATTGATTAGCGGACAGGAAGGCCCGTCCGGGGGGGTAGATGTTGCATTCCTAAACGAAGTAAAAAAAAAAAAACATAATTTGCGTTGACAGATCTAGGACTGTCACTTGTTGTCAACTTGTTGAAAGAATTGTCATGAGAAAAAGTTTTGGTTAAAAATAAGTTTTTTGTTCGAATAAAGTATAATCCGTGAATATCATATTTGGCTAGCGTTGGATTGGTTATATTTTGGAATAATTAACGTAATCAGTTGGGAGTTGTTCGACCGAATCATATATTTGATTGAAGGGCTCCACTTGTACCACGCGCTGTGCTGATCTGTCCACACAAACCATCATACACCCCTACACTTCATATACACTCGAATACAGACACAGACAGGTAAAGCGTTGTGTTTCGGGCGACTTCAAGTAAATGGTAAGTGAAACCTATTGATTAACAATTTGCTCTGTGAACCGCAGACTGCTCACTTCCCCATTGTAGTTAGGAGGGCCAACTTCCACTGCGCAATATACCTCCTGGCCCGGAATTGAACACCGATCTACTTTGAATATCAGTGATGTATCATCTGCAAACAGTACTATGCCAGCTTGAGCCTCGATCGTATAAGGCAGGTCATTGACATACACCAAGAAGAGAAAAGGTCCTAGGATTGATCCCTGTGGTACGCCTATTTTGACGTTTGATCCGTTTGACTTGACTTTATTCACAACAACAGTCTGAAGCCTATCTGTTAAGTATGATTTTAATAGTTCTATTGATTTCTCATCAAATCCATATCGACGTAGCTTGAGCAAGAGTGTTTGATGGTCAACACAATCAAATGCTTTAGAAAGATCACAGAATACCCCAATAGCATCCTGCGATCCCTCCCAAGCGTCGTAAATTAGGCTGACTAGAGCCACTCCCGCATCGGTGGTAGATTTCCCGCCAGTAAAGCCATATTGTTGGCTATGGAAAAGATTGTTGGTCTTAAAGTACAGTTGCATCTGATTGAGCATCACTCTCTCAAACACCTTACTCAGAGCTGGCAAAATAGAGATGGGGCGGTAGTTTCCAAGTTCCGACTTAGATCCTTTCTTAAATAATGGTATTAGTTTACTGTGTTTCATTAAATTAGAAAATGTGCCTTCATCTATACATTCATTAAATATGAGTGCTAGATCAGGTGCAATGATATTAATTATATGACTAATTAAACTAACTGACATGCCCCAGTAATCCTCAGACATTTTTATTTTTAGATTTTTAAATGCTTTTAAAATGTCAATGGGATCAATATGTTTGAACTTAAATTTAGAAGAACTAATATTACTCTCAACAAGGGCCACAGCACTGTTAGAGCTAGAGTTAATAGAGGAAGTGAGTTGCAATGGAATATTGGTAAAATAATCTTCAAAAGCATTTACAATATCCTTCGGAACCGCCACCTTCCTTCGGGCTTCGGTAGGAGGGGTGGACCTCAGAAGTGCTGGCTTGATGGTGTAGAGGATGATTCTACCATGGATGTCCAAGACCGTGCGTAGTGGAGAAGAAAAAGTCGGAAAGTGGACCCCGGACTTCGAAATGACAATGATGATGGTTGATATCCAGGGACAGTCACGCAATTGCTTTCCACGACACCTGTCGGTCTGTTTCCAAACCCCGAATCCAACGCACCACTACGGACTTGTTTGCGCTTCCACAGACGATAATTTTACCAGGTGCGTCGGTGCGGGCTGATTTGCGTATGTCCATCGATTGTCCATCGATTCACGTACCATGGCTTTTAGAGATATTAAATGAAAAAAAAAAACAACTTATGTATACTTTGTGATTAAAACTCATTATAGACAAATGAAACGCTAATGTGATGTTATCATAAACATAATAAAAAATATTATTTCCGAAATGAATAAGATCACTTTGACCTGATATATTATATTAAGTAACTAGCTGACCCGGCAGACTTCGTACTGCCTCAGTCGAAAACAACTTCCATATTTATTCACCTTTTAAACCTTCTCTGGACCTCCACTAATAATTCAAGACCAAAATTAGCCAAATCGGTCCAGCCGTTCTCGAGTTTTAGCGAGACTAACGAACAGCAATTCATTTTTATATATAAAAGAAGAAGAAGAAGAAGAAGAAGATATAAATAAATTAACATGATTACCCAAAACGGAATGATGAGATTTCATACAGAGATAATTACAGCGGCGTTAGTCCCGGTTGCATCTCTAATTCACTACGGAACCCAGGGTCTACTTTCCTACTCTTTCTCTTGATATAACTTATCTTGCTTTTTACGGGACGGACTGCCGTCTGACTGCCAACCCCGTGTTGTAAGCTTGCGCCAGATTCTCCTCCGCAAGAATGTGAAAAGAAAGAAATTAAAATTTCCGTTCCGCTAAAAACATAAAAATTGTCTCATCTGTGAATTGATCTTAGGATTCTCTAGAAACAGAGACGCTCACACATTCGAGTCTCCACAAAATGCGACTAACAGATAATATAAAAGGAATATGATGTGAGTTCTACGAGATTTTTCGCGTACCTATACATTTTGTGTCGAAATTCAAATCGATGAACTATTCAAACCGTTGGGGTTCGGGGTAAAAATGGCTACGAAAACCTGTTGTTTATCGAATAGGTTCTTTGGAAGTTTCTGTGTATTAAATTTAAATGAATGGACAATATTCTGATTTCGCGCAAATATTTTTTTTTAACTTATTTTTTTAAGGTTTCAAGAAAGTCTTTTGTTCAGATCAAATTAGATTATTATTAAACGGAAGTTATTTTAAGTAACAACTGAGCGTGTATGGGTCCTCCAAAATATCTGTAGCCAGTATACATGATTAATGGATGAGGCTCGGCCGCAGGTTATCTTCTTGGGGTTGGGAGAGCAGTCACTTCTATAGAAGCCGTGAAACGATACCAAAAGGAGTAGAAGGCGTAAGAGGGCACCTCAGATCCAAGGTGAAAACCTCGGATGCAACTTTGAACAAAGCTGAAGTATTGTTATGTGTATGAGAAACATAAATATAATAATATTATAAAGGATGAAATTTTTTCTTATTAAGTATAGACTTATATTGGTACTAGCTTTTGCCCGCAGCAATTTTAGTTTGTATGGATAAAAGATAAAGAATAGAACATTAAAGGAAATAATAAGGAATTTCAACAGAAGGCTGTATTAAATTACTAATTATAAGGGGAGGTCTTTGTGAGGAACGGCCGAGGCGCAGTGCATTATTGCATGAAATATTTTCTAGAATCTTTATAGCTGGTGGTACGAAGGAGTTCTTCAAATGCAGCTTTTCACCAAAAACTGTTGTTTAGAAAGAAGAAGTTTAAAATTACGGTGCGCTATATGTTAACCCACCGGCTTCACGACACTCAACGATACATTGCTTAATATATGCCTACATATAAATATCACTATGTTTTATTCAATTTATTTTGATGGTTTGCACAACAATGACAAATGTGCGTATAGGACTCGGGTTTCTCCTTTGTGTAGCTGCTTCGGCGGACTTATCACCGACCTTATTACCGACCGACCCTTTCAAACTGCCCGCAAAATAATATACATGGTGTTGATACTGTGGATATGGGAGATAGTGATATTAATGACTTCAAATGACAAATTGAGAGGCCGAATTTTGTGAATTTGTTTATAATATCTGGGGTGATCTTCGGAACCACTTAACAAATCTTTCACCATTATAAAGGTATATTAACCTTCAATTGACATAGGCTATATATGTTATGTATATAAATTAAGATGGCTTGAGTTAAAAAATCTCATATTAACCTAAGCGAAGAGAGGGCGGCTAGTCTTAAATAAAAATAATTGTTATAAATGTGAAGAGGTATAAGGAAACACACTAAAACTTGTACATGTAGATATTAATTGTCCTTATATAAAGACAGTTAATATGGCTGACAAGGTCGTTGGTTCTAATAGATTAGAAGTAGATATGAGTCAGATAATAACTATTACTGAATGGGTTTCTTTCAATGGGATTAGCCGTTCGTGTAAGGGTTCCGCCGAATTTTGTGCCAGATTTATTTCTTAGATGAAAGTACACTTGGTCAATATTTTGATGGTGTGGTCTGAAGCTGTCACATATTAGTGGCTACTTACTTATCAATGTTATTTGGTTAATTGTGTTACAGATTTGGTTATCATAATAAGACACCTACGGGTGCCATCGCATCATGGCTAACAATGACGTGGCTATGTCGGCATCGAATTGACTAATCTACTATTATGGGGGGTCGCCGGATATATCCTAGGAAGGAAAATGTAAAATAAACATTTTTTTCGTGCGGAAATCCCTTCGGATACCCCCCCGCCGGCCAGTGGGGGCGGTTATGTCGGGCTTGAACCGACTAAAACCGCACGCCGTCTCGGGTCTACAGACGCCGGGGTGTAAGGTTGAATAAATAATATATCTATTTTTTAATCTTTCATTGAGTATCAGCTTGTCAAATGTGTTTTGCCCGTCATAATTTTCAAATACAATTATTGTCGAATATTCACCAATAGACTAATACTAGTATAAATTAAATGCAATATAAACGTCGAGTTACGGAAATCAGCCCATGTACCTGCTTTACTAAGGAGGGATGTATATTAAATTTCAGACTGCTCCGATTTACTTCTAGATAAATTCTTTGTCAATTTAACCATCCCTGGGACGTCCGTCGATAAGGACTTACCCCTTCTCACTCCCGAAATCCCCTTACTCCTTCCCCTCCTTTTGGTTCGGCTTATACGGCTTTCATGAAAGTGACTGCCGTCTGACCCCCAACTCCAAGTGGAACTCTCCGAGTATCATGCGTAGTGTTGTTGTGGGTCACAGTTGTTGATTCAGGGCGGCGCGGGAGTTACGAAAATGGGAGTATGTGTGGTATAAGTTCCAAAGGAGCTTCATATGTAGTATAAATCATAACCATTGCAGCGTTTATGTACTCCATGATTACAGCAATAGCCCCGGTGGCATCCAAAGCTAGCACCTTAGGAGTCTGGGGTCCGATCTTTATTTGGCTTTTATGGAACAAAACCGCCAAAGTCAAAAGTGTCTTACCCCCCACCCCAAGAGCTAACCTTGAACCAGAACCTCAACCGTCAAGCAGCAGATGTACCAGTTCATACAGCCATGAAGTATGATTGTAAGTGATTATTTTAAAAGCCTATAGCCTATTCCCGGGATTTAAAGTAGCCAATGTGCTATTTCAGACTATAATTTATCTCTGTGCCAAATTTCATCCAGATCCGGTTAGCTATTCTGGCTTGATTGAGTAACAAGCATCAATCCATTCATCTTAAGTTTCGCATTTATAAAAATACCCTCGTTGCCAGCGGCTCCGCCCGCGTGGAATTCTGATACGGTTCCCGCTACCCATGGGAACTTATTCCCGGGATAAAAAGTATTATGTACTATGTTTTATTTCCAGACTATCTCTGTAATAAATTTCAGCCAGATCCGTTCAGCCATATTTGCGTGAAAGAGCAACAAATATACATACTTTTGTAATATTAGTAGAATTAGGATTTTAATTGAATTTAGAGTAATTTTGATTGAAACAATCTTATAGCTTGTTTGCTATAATCACGCAAGGAATAAGTAAGAAATATAATTTAACAAAGCAAATGCCTTGAGGAAAAAGCCTCTCCTAATTCTCACAAAGTTTTATTATAAGAAGTACCTGATTAAGTCTTCATTAACTTCTAAGGGCCCCACGATGTCAAATCAAATTATCGGGTATTCCAAATAATGTAATTACTTACATATAGAGTAATTACTCAGAAATAGATTTTGTATTCAACTGACCTTAGTCGCAGATCATATTTGAGGTAATCATATTTTCTATGACTCATTTTCACTAACCTGTTATGTAATTTAATTTTTTCTTATACTTTTACAAAAGTATATATTTACGTGAGATGCTTAATTCTGTCAGAAACTATGAGTATGAGTACCGTGATAATATTATTAACTAGCGTGCTAAATTTATCTTGATAACTAGCTGTTGCCGGCGACTTCGTCTGCGTTAAATTGAATTCGGAATGAATCAAGGTATGTTTACTTCTGCAGTTTCAAACCCAACATGTATTAGGTTATTTCATTGTTAGAGCACTCCGTAGTAGCGACGGCAAGACCCATAATGGAGGACTGGCTAGGGAGGTGACACGGAAGCCTCTCGTACCGGGAAGAAGGTTTCAGGAACCACCTGTGTCGGATCAGGAAGAAGCCAACGTCGGAGTGCCATCACTGTGAGGCAAGCGAGGACTCAGAGCTGCACACGAGGGAGCACTCGAAGACGCCGGGCACTTCGCCAGCGTGGCGGAGTGCCGAGGAGGGCCTCTGCAGTGAGAGTATTCTCGCTCGGCGCCTTGCTCACGGCGATATCGCGGAGTACGAGTCCATCTGCGAGCAAGTAGTACTCGAGAAGGAGACGGCGGAATGGGCCTTCGCGAGCTTGAGAGGCGCGGAGGCGACTCAGACGTCGGAGGTCGCTCAATGACCTCCGTCCTCCAAGAACGCAAGTCTGAGGGTGATATGTGGAGCCGCTTGTCTTACCGCGCACCCCCTTTTTTCTTGTGTCTAATGGGCCACCTTACACCCTATCTGAAGGCCCCAGACGGCGTGCGGTTTTCGTCGATTCAAGTCAGAAATAACTCTAGAGTATCCAAGGAGGCGGGCACGCCGCAATAGCGGCGATAAGGCCCATCATGGAAGATTGGCTAGAGAGACGACATGGAAGCCTCTCGTTCCGACTGACGCAGGGGATCTCCGGTAAGGGGAGCTTCGGGGACCACTTGCATCGGATCAGGAAGAAGCCAATGCCTGAGTGCCATCACTGCGACGCGAGCGAGGACTCGGGGCTGCACACGCTGACGGACTGCCCGGCATGGTAGGTGCCGAGGCGTGAGCCATGCCGGGCAGTCCGTCCGTCCGAGGTCACCCTCGTGGCAGCCATCGGGGTGGGAGTCCTCTCGCTCGGCAGCATGATTGCGGCAATGGAGCGGAGCGCGTGGGCCGCCGCTGCCTCTTTCTACGAGCATGTAATGCTCGAGAAGGAGATAGTGGTCAGCGCTCCATGAGCGCAGGCCCTGGGATGGCAGATGAGGCCGCCTGTTACCCCAGCAGAAGTAGGCCGGGACGGCGGGGCGACTAGTGCCCCTCCCCCAAACCGGGGCAAGACGGGGACACCGTGGTTCCCAAACACGAGGGGGCCAGCTCGAAACCGGAGATGGCCCAGGGTCAGTCGGGGTGCGAGGGATATGCTTTATCCCTTACACCCCGTAATTTGAAGACCCGAGACGGCGTGCGGTTTTAATTCGGTTCAAGGCCGACATAACCGCCGCTGGCCGGTGGAGGGGTATCCGAGGGGAAGAGGGGCGCGAAAAAGAAAAAGGTATCCGAGGAGGATTCCGCACGGAAAAAAGGTTATTTCATTGTTATATTTTCAATTATTAATTATGAAGAAGAAATCCTTTTTCGGGCACTCACTCATCAACGTGCAGTGGTTTTCAAGTGATGCTTGGACAGCGAACCTGCAGAGGTAAGAATTCTAAAAATCACCGTATCGACATCGGTATCGCACCTAGAATAGAAAAAAAATATTCAATGTACAGTTTTCACCTCTTTACGATTTAATTATATGTATGGATTACGAATACAACAACATCATTGAAATCTGTCAAGCAGTTCTCAAGTATTGCGCTTGGCAATAAAAGCAATTCACTTTATATAAGGTGTCACAAAATTAGGTCTTTGAATTTGGTGAGATAATTTGGTATCGACAAAATATGTATTTGAAACAAAAAAAAATCGGGTAAAATAAAAAATATAAATAAAAAAACATATAAAAAAATATATAAAAATGAACGAGCACACGTGACGCTGGTCGCGATTTAGGTATTTCCCACACATCCGCTTGGAGAATACTGCGAGGAGAAGGACTGCACGCCTACCACGCGCGTCACAGGCTCGTCGCGTCAAGTGACGCTGGTCGCTGGTGGTGTTTTTTTTTTATTTTATTTTTTTAGTTTACCCATTTTTTTTCTCTTTCAAATACATATTTTGTCGATACCAAGTCATCTCACCAAATTCAGAGGCCTAATTTTGTGATACCTTATATAATGATAGATAAAAGTATCAAAAATGTTGATGCTGGAAATAAGATGACTTAACTTTTTTTTCTATTCATCAGTTGTTTGGGTGTATGGGATCCCACTATGGAGTTGATTTATTGTCACTTTATTGTCTCGATCGTCGACGCCCAAGCTAGCAGTCCATACTAGCAGCCTTGAATAGTGAATGAAAATCAGAATTTAGTTGGAAGATTACATTATATTTGTGTGTGAGTGCGAGTAATTTGAGCAAACTATTTCAAATAGTTTTGAGTTATTCTACAAGTAATGATAATATCGAAAGGTTATAACGGGTATTAGGGAAACGCTCCCGATAACGAAGACAGGTTTTATTAATTATTATTTTACAATTATTCGTTACCATTATTCACGCTTAATCGTGTTAAGTACAGTAATTGCGGACTTTCTACACAGCGCTATCTAGAATTTTGTTAGCATAACTTAACTAGCTTGTGTTATGGGTTCTAGAATGCGAATATACTTAGATACATTTTGTACAATTTTGTAAATACATACATATTATTCATAGAAACACCTAGACCATACAAATAGACATATTCATACATACAAATATTTGCATTGAGCGCGAATCGAACCCGCGCCCCCTGTCGTAGCAGTCGAATGCACTACCGCTACGCCACAGAGGCCGTCGGATAGCCGTACCCTGAGCGTGCAAAGGTCTATCGAATTAAAAAACAATATAGTTATTTCAACTTATAAGTTATCCCTTCCATTCTGTGAAGTATTGTGTCCATTCATAGACCCACACCCATTTATAAGAAAAACAGCTGGTGCCTGCACCACCTCCCGCGTGGAATTCTGATCCCGTTCCGGTAACTCATAGCAAAGTAACCTAGAAAAGTAGCTTAGGTATTATTCCAAACTATAATCTAGCCATGTACCCCAAGGTCCGCCGGTAACCCTGGGGTTATCCTTTCGAGGGCTTACCCGGGGTGCCCGGCAATGGACAATTGGGCAGGACACCGTGCGGTTTTAACCGATGCACGACATAACCATCCCCGCTGGCCGGTGGGGGGATATCCGAAGGGATTTCCGCACGTAAAAAACCATGTACCAAATTTCATCCAGATCTGTTCTGCCGTCTGAGCATGATTAAGTAACAATATTATAAATGATAATATTATAGTAGGATTAATGATGTACTAATGACTGTAATAAGTACAAATTTTAAACCCAGGTTTAAATCCTGTCGAATGACAGTATTTCTTATTATCCTCACTTCCGAAACGAGATACACTTTAGGACATGTCTACTTCACACCCCACCAATCTGCGCGTCTGATATTCGGTGAGGGATTATCACGCATTTCTGCCGAGAATTACTCTCGGAAATCTTTGAAAATATGGAAATTGTAAGACATGACATGAATAAGATTATACATTGGGGAAATGAAAATATTTAAGTATTACGTGGGGCTTAAGATTTGAGTGAATTCGGTAATTTTTTATGAATGTTTGCTAATTAAAAGTAACTCGTTGAAGTTGCACAGCGTACATTTTTTTTCCGTGCGGAAATCCCTTCGGATAGGGTATATGGGTTATGTCGGGCTTGAACCGACTAAAACCGCACGCAGTCTCGGGTCTTAAAACGCCGAGGTGTAAGGTTGCTCATAGAGCATATCCCTCGCACCCCAACTGACCTTGGGCCATCTCCAGTTTCGAGATGGCCCCCTCGGGTTTGCACAGCGTACCTTTTTTTTTTTTTATCGTGCGGAAATCCCTTCGGATACCCCCCCGCGTGCCAGCGGGGGCGGTTATGTCGGGCTTGAACCGACTAAAACCGCACGCCGTCTCGGGTCTGCAGACGCCGGGGTGTAAGGTTGCCCATAGAGCATATCCCTCGCACCCCGACTGACCCTGGGCCATCTCCGGTTTCGAGATGGCCCCCTCGGGTTTGGGAACCACGGTGTCCCCGTCTTGCCCCGGTTTGGGGGAGGGGCGCTAGTCGCCCCACCGTCCCGGCCTGCTTCTGCTGGGGTGACAGGTGGCCTCACCCGCCTCCCCCAGGCCTGCGCTCATGGAGGACGGAGGTCGTTAAGCGACCTCCGGCGCCTGAGTCGCCTGCGACGCGCGGCGAGCAAGTTGCGGGCTCGGCGATCCGGGAGAGTTCTAAGTCTCTCCCGGTCGCGCTCCGCCATCTCCTTCGCGAGCATTACATGCTCGCAGAAGGAGGTGGCGGCGGCCCACGCGCTCGCGCTCCGCACCATTGCCGCAATCATGCTGCCAAGCGAGAGGACTCCCACCCCGATGGCTGCCACGAGGTCACGCCTCGGCGCCTCCCACGCCGGGCAGTCCGCCAGCGTGTGCAGCCCCGAGTCCTCACTCGCGTCGCAGTGATGACACTCAGGCGTTGGCTCTTTGCTGATCCGATGCAGGTGGTCCCCGAAGCACCCCTTCCCGGAGATCACCTGCGTCAGTCGGTACGAGAGGCTTCCGTGTCGCCTCTCTAGCCAATCCTCCATGATGGGCCTTACCGCCGCTATTGCGGCGTGCCCTGCGCTTGGTCGCCCAAGTCGTTCCTTCCACTCCACCACGATGGCCTGGCGGAGCTGGGACTGCACGGCCTCGATTTCTCGAGGCTCGGGGTTCCATCCCTGCTCCCGCGCCTCCTTTCGCCACTGGTACAGTTGCGAAAGGGCTCTCGCTTCCAGGTCCCATGGCGGAGTTCTGGCAAGGAGACTCGCCGCCTCGAAGGAGATCGTGCGGTACCCGCGGATGACCCTGATGGCCATAACTCGCTGCGGAGCGCGCAGCATCTGCACAGTTCTGGTCCTCAGGGCCTCCGCCCAAATTGGGCCCCCATACAGGGCCATGGACCGCACGATCCCTGCGTAGAGTCTCCTGCAGGAGTCATCGGGCCCCCTCATGTTGAGCAATAGCCGAGCCAGAGCAAGAGCTGTGCCCTTCAATTTGGGGGCCAGACTTCGGATGTGCTCTCCGAAGTCCCATCGGCCGTCGAGCACGAGCCCCAAATATTTCATTTGGGGCTTGATGCCGATGCGATTTCCTCCCACGATGAGACTGGATCCCTCGGGTGGCTTGCCCCGAGGCCCATGAAAGAACAGGGCCTCGGTTTTATGCAGAGCCACCTCGAGACCCAGCCGCCGGATCCGCTCAACGACTTGGGTAACCGCGGTCGTGGCCTTCAGGGTCGCTTCGCGGTACGTCGCCCCGCACGCCGTCACGATCGTGTCGTCCGCGTAGCACGTGACGGCGGCACCGCCTACGAGCTCACCGCGAAGCACCCAGTCGTATCCGATGTTCCACAGGAGCGGCCCCAGGACCGATCCCTGTGGAACATCGCACGACATTTCACGCCGACCGAGACCGGTCACGGTTGGGTAGATGACGGATCTCTCCGTCAAATACGCCCCGACTATGCGGCGGAGGTAGAGAGGCACTTCGTGATAAACGAGCGCCTCCCTAATGCAACTCCAGGGCAAGGTGTTGAAAGCGTTGGCGATGTCCAGGGACACCGCCAACATCACCTTACACCGGGTTACTGCATCCTCCGCCAAAGCCCTCACGCGCATGATGGCATCCACGGTGGAGCGCCTCTGGCGGAAGCCACATTGGCCATCCGCCAGGTCCGGCCCCACTCTTGAGAGGTGCTCGACGAGGCGCTTCGCAATTCCTCTTTTAAAGAGCTTGCACACTTCGTCGAGCAACACTATGGGCCGGTAGGCGGACGGCGAGTCCGCCGGGCGCCCCTCCTTTCGGATGAGGACCAGTTTCCCCGTCTTCCACAATTTCGGAAACTGGCCCCGCCATCCAAACATGCGCTGAGAAGCCCTCTCAGTCGGGGCTCGAGAGCGTCGTCGACTAGAGCTAGGACCCACGCTCGGCCTGGAATGCCGTCGGGTCCCGGGGCGGTGTGTTTGGCTCTTAGCCTTCTCACCGCCAGCTCTAGTTCTACCCAAGTGACCTCGGGCACGTCGTCGTCTTCCACGTCGGGCGCCATGGGCAACCGAGGCGGAGTCATCTGCGGTGGAACATGTTCCACCGCCCGCGCTGGGAACAGGGAGCCAACAACTCCTCCGAGCAGATCCGGCTGGAGACACCGGGTTAACGGCGGGGCCTTGGGGCGCAGCTTGCCCCTCACCATCCGGTAGGGCCGCCCCCAAGGGTCCCGCTCCAGCGTCTCCAGCAGCTCGCGGAAGGAGGCCTGTTTGGCCCGCCTTATCTCCGCTCGGAGGGCTCTTCTGGCTTCCCTGTATCCCTCGTACAACTCCGTCTCTCGGGCCTCCGCATCTGTGGGGCAGCGACGCCTCCTACGGAATCGGGCCCACCGGCGGTGCGTGATCACTTAGGCCCGTCTGAGCTGCGCGATCTCCGACGACCACCAGTGGACTTGACCCCTCGGATTATAGGGCGGAGCCCTAGGCATCGCCGCGTCACAGACACGGGTCATGGCCTCCCGGAACCATTCCGCCTCATCGTCTATGCTGACAGGCCTGTCCGGCGCAGGGGCCCAGGCCTGTACGATGGCGGCTTCCAGGAGGAGCTCCCGATCAAGTCGCTTAAGCGCCTAACGTGGCTCGGGTGGAGCCGGTGCAGCCGGCGCGTCGCTCGCAGGGGGGGACACGTCAAACCGAATGTATCGGTGATCCGAACTTGTGTCCTCCCCCAAAACGACGCGCCAGCCCTGAACACGTCGCGCCAACGAGGGGCTCGCGAACGATAGGTCCACGATGGAGCTACCCCTCGAGGTCACGAACGTGTCCACGGCTCCCCGATTTAGGAGGACTAGGCCGAGTCGTGCGGCCCAGTCCACCAGTGCCCTGCCTCTATGCCCCGTCGCGCCCCTTTCGTGTCGGGAACCCCAGACATACGACCAGGCGTTGAAGTCCCCGAGCACAAGGACCGGACGGGGCTGGCAGGCATTGACGACAACGGCCAGCTGACGGAGCCATTGCTCATATGCAGCTTGGTCTCGGTTCGGCGTGATATAAGCGGCCACGACCGCTATATCTCCAACCGCCGCTGCCACGCAGCCGGGTCCCCTTGCAACGACGGCAAGAGGGGGGCTGCCGGCGGCAGGGTTGTGCACCAGTGCCGCCGACCCATCCAGCGCGGTTTCCCAGGTAGGCCCGAAGAACCGGTGGGTGTATGGGTCGGCGACAGCGGCGACATTTATGGCCCACTGTGCCATGCTCTGGCGCAGAAGGGCCTGAGCATCAGCACCGTGGCCAACGTTCACCTGCAGGATGCGGAGTTGAGGATCCATTATGGAACCCCCATCTCCGCATCCCGCTGCGAACTGGAGGCGGAAGGCCGGCCTCCCGGCTTCGGCTCCTCTCCGGCGCAGGCCTTGCTGCCAACCCTGTGGTCAGCCGGCTTGCCTCCCGCTGCACACCTGAAGCAGTGCAGCGGGGCGCTACACGTGCCGGCCTTATGACCGGGCTGGCCACAGCGGAAGCAACGGTCACCCACCGTTACCTCCGCCGTGCAGTGCACCCCCACATGCCCACCGACAGGCACCTGAAGCACCTGGCCGGTTGGGCCTGCAGGAGCCGTGCCTGCGCCCTCAGGAAGCCTCCTACCAGGAGGCTCCGCCCGTCAGCGATCTTTTGGGCCGCCGCGATAGGGCAGCCGACAACTGCTGCCCCCTGTCCACCGCGGCCGAAGCGTATAGCTCCGGCCTTCACTGTGTCCGGGGAGCAGTCCCCGGCCTCCGCCACGGCGAGCCTGAGCTCTTCTGCCGTGACGGAGTCGTCCAGGCCCGTAATACGCACTTCTGCGCATTTAATGGGCCTGGACACCCGGACGTCGGCTGCGTCCAGCGACTCCCTCAGCCGAGCCGCTAGGGCGTCGGCCTTGGGGCCACTGGCGGCGCCAGGGACCTCGAGAAGCCGGGCTCCCGTCCGTGTGCTCTTGCACCGGACACCCGGGATCTCGAGGGCCGAGCTGTCTCCCGACGGGACTCAGCCAGCTCCGCCGCGAGGACCTCATTTTCGGAGGCGATGCCGAACACGATGTTCAGCATCTCCTCCTGTTTTGGGTCCGGGGACCCTTGGGACGATGCAGCCACTCTCTGGAGACTCTCCAAGAGTGACTGTGTTCTCCTTCCCAGCTCCGGTGCCGCAGAGGTGGAAGGCCTCGGCGGCGACTTGGCTGCGGCTTTCCCAGTGGTCGAGGGGGCTCGGATGGATTGGCCAGCCCTCGTGCCACCTCGCGCCCCTCGGCGGCCAGCAGCCACCTTGGACGCCGGCTTTGCCACCTCATCACTGCTGGAGGAGGCCGTCCCGGTGAGGGTAATTTCCTCCTTCGGCCTAGGCTAGAGCGCCGCTTCCGCTTCTGGGCAGCCTTCACGGCCAACGGCTTTTTGGCGTGACCTCCACGCATGACTGCTGCGCGACCTCCGCGCAGACTGTTTCGCTTGGTTTTTGGGGGGGGTTTTGGTTTTTTAAAGAAGAATTATCCATATGAGTCCCACGAGTATGAGTCGATATAAATACACTTCCAGGGTGACGCTCATTCCGGGAAGCGGGGTACATACTGTGGAGGTCCCCAGGTGTCCACAGGTTTTTACGACTTCGCTGTCGGGTCTTATAGACTTTTCCTTGTCGCGGGCCGGCCAATCAAGGCAAGCCCCGCGTCCTCCGAGATCACATCTTCCCGCATGTGGCTAGCATGCAGGTCCTTGACGATCACCCGGAGATTACGCGACGCGGAAGGGCAGCCACCCCTCCCATCACCGACGGCGGCACAAATGCCCGTCAGCCCCTGCGCGAGCAATGGGCCGACCCGTCCCCTGATCCCCTCGGATCAACACGTCGCTCGCAGTGTCCCCTCTGATAACACCAGAGGGGTACCTGGAGCGACCACCACCGCGGGCCTTGCAGGCCCGCCATACCCCGACCCCCTCGTGCAATGGGGTCAGCTGGCCCTGAAAAGGGCCGGTCGGTCGGACTCTTGGCCGTTGACGTTGACGCCAGCTACTCCAGAGGAGCAATCAATGATGCGTCATCGCCCACGTTGCCCAGGGTGCACCAAACGCGGAGATGTTCCAACCAGTCGCACCCCTGCACAGCGCACAGTGATATCCTAAGTAGAATGGCACATTTCCTATTAGTACTATATGTATTATATTTTATTTCTTTCATTTTTTTGACGATAATTTAAGAGTTTATTTCTTGAAACAGGTGTTTACAATAGTCTATAAATTAAAAATTTAAAAAACCCCCGACACATATATTTTCAGATATTGGGTATTTTCCCCACTTTTACCCCCAGAGTTTTTTCAGGGCTCAACCTTTGAGGTGGTGGTGGCGGTATCTCTAGACATCGCCAACGCCTTCAACACCCTACCCTGGAGCTGCGTTAGGGAGGCGCTCGCGTATCACGGAGTGCCTCCTTACCTCCGCCGCATTGTCGAGGCATACCTATCCGAGAGGGCCATAGTTTACCCGAGCTGGCTAGGGCCAGGGCGGCGAGAAGTGTCGTGCGGTGTTCCGCAGGGGTCGGTCCTAGGGCCACTCCTGTGGAACATCGGATACGACTGGGTGCTGCGCGGTTCGTTGCTCGAGGGTGCCAGCATAACGTGTTATGCTGACGACACCCTCGTTATGGCGGGGGGAGCAACGCACCGAAGCGCGGCACTAAAGGCCACGGCAGGGGTTGCTCAATTCGTGGGTCGAATACGGCGGCTGGGACTCGAGGTGGCTCTCCACAAATCCGAGGCTATGTGTTTCCACGGGCCTCGGAGGGGGCCACCTGCGGGAACCAGCATAACCGTAGGGGGCGTAAGCATCGGCATCGAGCCCACGATGAAGTACCTTGGGCTCGTACTCGATAGCCGATGGGACTTCGGACCTCATCTCCGAAGTCTGGTCCCGAAACTGAGGGGGGCTGCGGCCGCGCTATCGCGGCTGATGCCCAACGTTAAGGGACCCAACGCCCCCACTAGGAGACTGTACCTGGGGATCGTGCAAAGCATGGCCCCGTACGGGGCCCCAGTATGGGCGGAGACTCTGGCGGCCCGCAACGTGGCTGTATTAAACACCCCGTTAAAAGCGATGGCCGTCAGAGTCATCAGGGGGTATCGCATGATCTCCGTCGAGGCGGCATGTCTCCTAGCCGGGACCCCTCCATGGGACCTGGAAGCGAGAGCCCTTGCGCTGCTGTACCAGTGGCGCAAGGGGACACTGGAGCGGGGCCATAAGCCGGAGCCCCGAGAAATCAGGGCTCAGCGGTCCCTGCTCCGCCAGGAACTCATGGAGACATGGAGGGTGCGACTTGAGCACCCAAGGTGGGGGGAATCCACCATTGCGGCGGTGAGACCGATCATGAAGGAGTGGTTGGAGAGGGACCATGGGGACCTCTCCTACCGGATGTGCCAGATGGTTACCGGACACGGGTGTTTCGGTAAGTATCTGTGGCGCATCCACCGGGAGACAACGCCGCAGTGCCAGCACTGCGAGGATCCTGGCGAAGACACGGCGCTCCACACGTTGGTGGAGTGCCCTGCGTGGGCGAGTTAACGCCAGGATCTCGTTGCGGTCCTGGGCGTGGACGTTCTCTCGTTGGAGACCATGGTGAGGGCCGTGGTTTCCGACGGGAGTAAGTGGCACGCCGTCGCCTCTTTCTGCGAGCTGGTAATGCTCGCGAAAGAGACGGTGGAGAGGGAGCGGGAGAGAACCCTGCCCCCCGAGTTTCGCAATCTGCGGCCAGACTCATCTACGCCCGGGACTACCGACCTCCATGATCGGGGCCTGAGGACGGCAGTTGGCCGACTCGCCGTCCTTACAGAAGCAGGCCGTTGCGGAGGCGTGTCGTGTGGCCCTACACACGCCTGGCAACTCACCGAAGCGGGACAAAACCCGACCCCACCAGGCGAGGCTGCTGTGGCGGCCAAAGTCCGCCGGCAACCCTGGGGTTATCCTTTCGAGGCCTTACCCGGGGTGCCCACCAACGGACACTTGGGGAGGACACCGTGCGGTTTTAGTCGAGACACGACATAACCACCCCCGCTGGCCAGCGGGGGGGTATCCGAAGGGATTTCCGCACGTAAAAAAAAAAAAAAGGGCTCAACCGATTTTCTTTGAACATATTATTTTGTAACGTGCACGTGATGCGCTTTCATTTTGACCCCACTCGGTTATATTTGCAGAGATTCAGTTATTCTTCCCCACTTTCACCCGCCACAGCTTTTAAACGACTCAACCGATTTTCATCAAACAACAAAAACGACATTTACTTTATCAACATTTAAATCGATATTTTTGGTAGTTCTCATAATTTTCTGTAATTAACTACTAAATTGTACGTTTTTTTTTGTGAATAGATCTATGAATAATTGTTTTTAAATGTACCGTTGTATGTGTCAATTATCTGACTTTCTAAACTTTTTTTTTAATATTCAGTCCGTCAATTGACTGCACCCTACTGGATGATGAGAAGCTTGGGGGACGTCCAGAAGATATGGGTACGAATATTCACATTTTTTAAATTGTTTTATAAAAAACCATTATGCGATAGTTGGAAGAGTTAAGGGAAAGAAGCTGTCTTGCGTTTATTCAAATTTCACTCCTTTTCATCACTAAAAATGTTAAAACTACCATTGGATATTTTATTTACCTTTCTTAGTGTTACGTGATATTACTTAGTAATTATTATACTTAATATAATGATATGTATCTGTGTCTAATTTATCAGTTATTAGTTAATTTAATCGAAGGTTACTAATGTTTTCCCAAAGATTCTTTAGGTATAACTTGCTGTTTTACTTTGATTTTGTTCGTAATAAGCAAACTTACAATCACCTTACTTTTCATTTACCCTACCATTCTACGTAGGGCTAAATAACGTCTAGCAATATGTTTTAATATGCTGACCGTGTTAGATAACTTTTGGAGGCAGTGGGAATGAATTAAATAATAACTAATTAAAATAAAAAAAATTAGAGGCAAAGGGAATCAATGTATGATTGAAAACAATGATATTTGGAGACATGGGAATAACCCTTCAAATTTCTGTGTTGTAATTTTTCACATATATTTCGTAAATTGCGTAGAAGCAAGATAGCCCCAACACGAGTATAAAAATAACTTACTGGGGCATTCTCACATCTGTGAAAATGTATGCTTGTGAGTTAAATAAAGACATTATTATTTTATATTATTATTCAAAATGATAGTCTACCCCCAATTCGGGCTTATTTGAAACTTATTGTTACATATTAAATGTGTTCTTTATAAGAATGAAACAATATGGAGTATTTAAGGCGAAGTCGTGTCTGTTTTATGCCTGTTAATCATCGGTTGGTATTACCAGATCGAAAACATTAGACAATTTTTTTAAGGGCAGAAAAGTATCTATCAGAATACCTATTCAAGGTGTTTAGGATTCAAGACCAATACACCAACCTCACCTTAAGCCGGTACACCTGCTGATTGACGGACGAAGCTCTGGCATACTTTCCTCTCGGAGTTGGAAGGTCAGACGGCAGTCGCTCCCATAAAAGCTATACAACCCAAAACAAAAGCAGGGCAAGAAGTATGCGGACTTCAGGCTCCGAGGTGAAAGCCTTGGGAATAGCGCAAAGATAAAGATGAGAATAGGTAGCCAAGAAATTACGTATGTATGTAGACGTACGTATTCTAAGTATCTATCTTAATAAAACAACATACATAGGTAACTAGAAAAGAGAAAGAAAACTGTTTTTCGGTGATTATTCCTCAATGGTACATCAGACACGGACGGCGAGATGGTTCATCTCGCTTCAAAACACTCCTCAGTGACCACACTATCACCGTGGTAAATTTGGTCAAGATCGGTCAGGCAGGAGAAAAGACGTACAACGACAAAGAAGTGGCTATCCCGCGTATAAGAGCTTCGCTTCGCTCAGCTCAATAAACATTAGAAACAAAATAACTTCTAAATCTTCTGCTTTGGTGTCTTTATCAAGCTATAAAATACCCAAAAATTCACATAAAAATATCTAAACTAAGCTAGTTACTAATAATAAATAAAGTGCTTAGAAACATCTTACCCTTAACTAAATGCCAGCAAGACAAGCAATTGGGGCAAATTGCTTGTCAATTGGAGAAAGCAATATTTAAAACGATGAATAAAACCCCTAGTAATTATTGATAACCTTTACAGGGGGTATCTAAAGCTAAGTTTCAATAAACCCCAAAACTGGAACTTTTGGTTTCCCTGTATACAAAAACCTTCAAAACATGGTAGGCCATAAGCAGATTGAATCACAGAAATATGGATGAAACACACTTCACAGTCTGATATACATAAATTTGTAGATGTAGTGTGCCAGATGAAAGTTTTAAAAGTACGAAATACACCAAAATTTCAGGATTTATTAAATCGTACGCTGCTCAACCTTTATCGCCAATAACCGCTAAGAAACCAAATTTGCAGTTTGACATTAAATGTCGTTGCATTATCAAATATATTTCCTATTACTGCCAGATAAAAAGGTATACGTGACCACAACTTTGATTTCGCAAGTCCCAAATACCCCACTGTACGGTATATTATTGTATGTATGCATGTATGTTATAATATATAGGTAAGTATTTTTTATTCGGAATTTTAGTACCACCAATCAGTATTTCTGAGAGGTATCCTTTTGATAGCTTTACCTATTAATCGGTAGATGTTAAATATTGGAATCAACGAACGAAATAATGTAACTGATAGATTTAGATCGGAATATCTGGGACGTGACTAGGTGGATCAGTTGGTCAGAGCATTCCCCCTGTAAGGGACTGGTCGCGGGTTCAAGTCCCATCCTAGATGTTCTCTTTTTCCGATGTAAATCTATAGGAAAAGTAAGCATATTAATTGATTAAAAAATTAATTGAAATAAATGTAACTGAGTTTGTCTGTCGCCTCTGTTACTATTTTCTTTGACACGTCTAATGAATGGAATGCGTGAATGAGTTCACGCAATTCATTCAACTTTTTTTGGGCCTGCCTCTGCTCCTGAAGCGTTCTACATTACCCGCTACTTTGAACTTTTCTAATACCATTACTCATTTATTTTCAACTACTTAAATATAATATCACCATTGGTGTATTAATATGTCAAGAATCTCTACTAGTACAAATTACATTACCAGAATGCAAAGATAGGTTTTAAAAAATCGCTTTAACTCAGTGAAATATCAATTTAACTTATCTCCTTTGGAAAGAAAAACTTTCCATCCAGTTGTCGTCGAGTTGGATTTCGATTACTTTCAAGGATGTCACGCATATTTTTACCAGAATATATAAATACGCTAATTCGTTACTTTTTTTAGCTTTGCGTGTGTGTAAATTAAATCTTCAAGGTCACCTACTTTATGTGTTACTAAGTCTCGCGGCTTCGTCCGCGTCGAATTCTTTTTCCATTCCCGCTTCCCATGAGAACCTATTCCAGTAGTAAAAAAAAGGGTTTTTGCGCGAAAGAGTAACAAACATCCAAACATCCTCACAAACTTTCGCGTTTATAATATTAGTGAAGTACCTATAGTAGGATAGGGCGTTAGTATGAGATACAAAGGCAAGATTATTATGCTTGTCTCTTTTTTATATGCAATTACATAATTATAATTATGCACAGAATGAATTTACAGAATCGTTTACAGTAATTCTATCGCGTAGGAATTAGAAGGCTGTAATTTACTGTAACTAAAAATTCCTTAAAAGGCCCTCTTTTTTTTGTGGAAACCCCACGGGCTTCACCCCATCGGTGCCGACGATGGGGGAGGTGTCAAATAATACCTACTATTACTTGCGGCTCAACCCGCGTAAAATTCTGATCCCATTCACTTATGGGTATAAAAAATAGCCTAGGACCTATTCTCAGACCTACTAAATATACTAACACAAAAATGTCATAAGAATCGGTGAACCTATTTCGGAGGAGCTTTTTCCATTTTTTTTATATTTGTTCCGTCAATTGACTGCACCCCGCTGAATGGTGAGAAGCTAGGGTGAAGTCCAGAAGATATGGGCCACCATCCCAGATGCTGACGATCCTAAAATGGTAGCCCCTAACTTGACGGCCTCAAAAGATGCTTTTTGACGCCCCGCTTGAAGAACCCGGGATTGTAAGAAGAAGGAAACACGTGCGCGGGCAGAGCATTCCAGCTCTTTATCGTGCGACAAAGAAAGGAAGCACCGAACCGCTGAGTTCGGGACTGTATGGTTTCCACCGTGTGCGGATGGCATCGCAGTCCAGCACGTGTTGAGCAAAAAAGAGCTCCTCAGAACACTCGCCGTGGTAGAGGCGGTAAAATACAGCCAGAGAGGCAATGTCTCTACGCAGCTGCAGAGGTTCTAGGCTATTGGTAATCTCAGGTCTCCCAATGATACGGATGGCACGCCGCTGCAATCTGTCGAGAGCGTCTAATAAGTACTTTGCGGAGCCATCCCAGAGATGAGAGCAGTATTCCACGCAGGGGCAAATTTGTGTCTTGTACAAAAGACACCGCTGCACCGGCGTGAAAAACCGTCTCACCCTGTTCAGAACTCCGAGTTTTCGTGAAGCTGTTTTGATGACGCTCTCAATGTAGTTTTTATTGTTCAGTTTGCAGCGAACGTCCATTCCGAGCATGTTACTGTGGTCTTGCCGTGGTAGCGGTGTGTTCTGAAGAGTTGGGAGAGGAAGGAAGGAGGATACTTTAGCTGTGAACGCGCATGCTTGTGTTTTCTTGGCATTGAACTCGACCAAGTTATCAGATCCCCATTGGGAAATGCGGGTCAGGACCTGGTCGAGCTCAGTGACAAGTTGTCGTCTGTTTTCCTCAATATCGGTCCGCTTGGCCGCAGGGTGTCCGTAGTATCCCCCATGCAGATGCTTGTAACGCTCCCCTCCCTTAAACTGTACGAAAGTATTTGAACCGCCCACTGATGAGACGATGGACCTGAATGCAGCAACTGATTACAGTGCTGAAGGCACTGAGAGTATCCGTTACTATTATATCCTCCAAGTTTAGGAAGATTCTATTAAAAGTTTGGCTTTATTGTGATCGTCTAAATATTTATAAGTATGGAACCCTTTATACGTTGTGTTTAAGCATTGTAGCAACTCATAGTCCTTTATTTGGTACATTGAGACAAGACAAGAGTACATGGTATTGAGAGCACTGATTTTAATCTAATTCCTATAACTATTATTCTATCCAGCAATAAAATTAAATAATGTTCCTATACAACTACATTGAATCCCTGAACCTAATATGATTTAAGATTTTGATTTTAGAAGCTACTTAGTCTCTATAGTGATAATTAGTGATATTTATAAAATTCTGAATATTAAGTTCCGTCCTAAGTGATCCTAGATATAGACTTATTAAATTTTGTGTACCTTTAAATGCAAGCTAGTTCAATTTCACAGTATTATATATAAGCATTTAGTTTAGGTAGAAGTGAAGATATAACACACACAATATGGAGTTGTCTCACCATAACTGGACCTTTCGAAGGAAATGTATATAGTTTTCTTATATACAATTTGAGTTATTTAGACAGAGATAGTAAATATTGGTAGTCAAGTAAATAAAATGTGTGATTAAATACATATGTGGTTAATAATTAGTTACCTTGAGATAACCTACATAGTAGATTATCTCAGAGTAGCCGGAAAAATGAAATGAAGTGTCTGTTGATATGTGTAGACTGCTAGGATGGGGTATTTATATAGGTAATAAGGAATCCTATGACCGGTTCCATTGCTGGAACCGGGGAGGCCGCCTCCGCCAACCCCAGGCCCCCAACGAGCAACCAATCCTCTCCAGAGCTGAAGGCATACTACCTTTAAATTATGCACAACCTTGGTGCTTTACAAAATAAAAATAGTACCGAATTGGGAATGAGTGCCGAATTTCGACAAGTAGGTTAGATGGAAATATATCCAGTCTAACGAATGTATAGCTCGAATCATTGCTGTAGTGTATTCATACACAGGCAGTAATTGGGTAATCCCTTGGGCAGTTCATCTAGAACACGGCCAATGAGTTACTAGCGCTGTTATGGGTACAAGCTGTAAACAGACATGGTAATATATATGGTAAGGTCTTCGCGAGCTTGTGGCAACTGTCCACGTTTCAGGGTCAAGCGATACCGCGACCAAACGCTTTCAAGACACAATGCGAGCTTGTGGCAACTGTCCACGTTTCAGGGTCAAGCGATACCGCGACCAAACGCTTTCAAGACACAATGCGAGCTTGTGGCAACTGTCCACGTTTCAGGGTCAAGCGATACCGCGACCAAACGCTTTCAAGACACAATGCGAGCTTGTGGCAACTGTCCACGTTTCAGGGTCAAGCGATACCGCGACCAAACGCTTTCAAGACACAAGTATTTTCCCATACCGCTAAAGACATTATTAAGTAGGTAGGTAAGTATGATAGCATTTATTGCGAGGGCTTAGCCCAGCATGACATATCACTTACAATGAAACGAGCTCACATCCATCAAACAGGATACATAGATCAAATTGAACATCGATCCTGTAAATAATTTGTTTTAAATGTCTGAATTAAACCAGGCACTCACAAGGACTGGATAAAGACAAAGGAATTGTCAAGAGTTAAATGAAACTGCTTTGTAAGACATAACAATCATTTACTCAAGTAATAATCGTACCTTTTGAGTTTCTCATCTTTACAATGAAAGTGAGGTCTGTATTTGATAGGAATAATAGTCCAGCAGATGACTGTATGTGTACGCAATACAACACAAAGTGGACTGTCTGATCTTGTCCTATCACCAGTTGAGAAACCGTATGATACTACAAGATAAGCTCAGTAGGGTTGAGCTAGCTAAGGGGCATCAGTTCGTCACTAAACCTCCCCTCAGACCGAACCAATATCAGCAATGAACTGAGTCAGGGTATGATTATGTTACCTTACTTGATTAAGCAAGGTTTCACAACACACATCGACAATCCATTACTAGCTATTGTTGCGTACAGTACTGTTGTCTCGGCAGACTAGGCAAGTAAAGGGACGCTACATTCCATCCACTAGAATAAACATTTAGTTTGTCTAGCACATAGAATGCGATATCCAACGCTGAACGGGCTCTGCCCAATTGGGGTTCCCTATAATAAAACAACGGTCGAATACAGCCATCCTCTGGACTCATCCCAGACAGACTGTTGAATTTCAGTATAACCATCGTAAAAAATAAGATAGCTCAATTTCTCAAACCTTTACCTCATTCCAAGCAAACTTAAGAACTTGGGAGGCTCTTAAGAGTGCCTAGAACTACATATTTCGTGTACACAAGGGTATTGTGTAGTGTGCGGGTTGAGTATAATGATGTGTATAAAGTAATATTTTATAAGTTAGTTTAACAAGTCATATGACCCATTAATCACACTTTGAATATTAAATGCCATTACAGATACAGGCTAAGAATCTGCAATAGACATCCCAGGCTTATAGAAACTAGCCATCTAGATTTAGGTAAGGTAACATTAAAAGAAAATGTTAGTAGCAACTTGCTTACATACCTATAGGTTAACGGCAATAAAAGTGTTCCCAGTCACCTCATTCCAGATAGAGAGCCTCGAGTACTCTAAACCCAGCATGAATCGACAGAGAACGCTATCATAGCATAGTCACAGTCTGATCCCTGACTTGACTTGGCCAAAGTCAACCCAGTTCACGTACCACGACTACACCAGATTATCGAAGACATTAACTAAAATTTACTGTAATATAGAATGATTTTAGGAAAGCATTTACTAAATAAAGGTGTAAACAGCTAATTTAAACTAATTCCCTACGAAAATAGTTCTTACAAAGAAAATTTCACTTTGCGTTTTATTTTTCTACCTCCAACCCACAAAAGTAAATTATCATAATACAATTTATGAAACCTAAATACAGTCAACATTTTAAGAGTAAGAAGAACAGAAACTAAGATAACTCACCACCAGATTTAAACTCAGGCTACAAGGCTTTCTAAAATTCGGATAGAATTTACGATGAACTTTTCCCTAATTTACTTTCTCGGTTATAGATTCGCGGCGTTTCCTATCACTTTCCTATTATATCCTAAGCTGAGCAGCGACTGATCGAAAGCTGCTCGGGCAGAGCTTCGGCTTGCTTATAGTTCGCGACGAATTCTTGAAGACTCATCCCAATTATCCCCGGTACGCTCCTTTTATTACCTCTTACTACCCCCCTTTCTTATAATCACGCCACTACACGTCATCTCTTCTGAGTTGCCATAAAACAATATGTTTTAAAGCCACTACCAACTATCGACTATTTGAAATTAATAACTTAAGCTATCAGCCTAAACAAATAAATTCACTTCAACTATTCCTACTCTTTAAATTGTCTTGTAACCAAATTAACATGAGATTATACCAAAATAATATTAAAAGTTAATAAAAGAAATCATTAAGTCTTGAATTGTCACCACGATGAAACAAATCACAAAAAACAACAATGCTCCCGCTCGGGTTCGAACCCACGACCCAAAATCTGCAACGTCTGAAGCCGTTCTGAACAGCAAGACCCCATCCTCAGACCGCCAATGCAATCTCGATGGTTGGACCGTCACATGCTATCGTCTGCATAGCAATGAATGCTGCCAGTAGACAGCATGTCATTGATATGCAGAAGAAAGAGAGTGGGTGATAGGACGGACCCCTGAGGCACGCCAGCATTAACCTACATGAACTCTGAAGCTCGGCCGTCACAGAGAACTCGGATGCTGAGCTCATGCAGGAAGCTGGCAACCCAATTGCACAATCGAGTAGGCGAGAGATTTTCATAATTATATTATATGAAGAACGAATACTTTCCATACTGCTTTATTAGGGTTTGCTAAAATACCTTACGATCATGAGGTTAATTTGCAATCTCTTTGTAAAAATAGCTAAAAAAAATATTAGGATGTTAAGTGCCACCCCTATTAATTTTTACTCAGTCACACCAGCCCAGTACGATTACGGGGCTATAAACTTCAATGAATTAACACTGTTTCTTAAACAAATGCTTTCTGGCTATTATTGACTACAAATTTGTCTCTATGGGTTTTTGTAACAGTATTATAATTAATAAAGTAACAATTGCCAATGCGCAAGTGACACCCCTAGTGAAATTTTTCAAAAGTTACGGCTAAAGTTTAATTTTTAGGCGCCTTAGGAATGCGCGGCTACTTTGCATTCTTAGGGTATCTAAAAATTATGCTTTTCTTGACGTTTCGTTTTCCCTGGGTTTATTCCAGGGAGGAAATAAAAGGAATCTCTAGGAAGAAGTAGGATTAGACTGACCCTCTGGAGTATACCCACCCGTTTTTGTATTATGTTTTGTAATGGGGGTCAAAAAATAAGATGACCTGCCTATATTGAAACAAGGATAAAGTAAAAAGCATGGGAGAGTTCTGCATACCGATGGCCTTAAAGTGGCGCACCTTGATCTATGGCTGGTCGCCGGCCCTGTTAAAATTCTATCTTAACGCCTTTCAGATGACCCTCCCAGACCAGAGTAATCTGGTAAGGTGGGGGAAGGCCACAGAAAAACAATGTTATACTTGTGGTGAGGCAATAGGGACGGCTAGACACATATTAGTAGGATGTAGGGTGCTTCTCGATAGAGGCCATTACTCACGCCGCTACGATAAGGTGCTTATCATTGCGTGAAGCAATGAGTCTGGCAGTAGCTAGAGCCAAAAAAGGATTGACTACTAACAGACGTCATATCAACTTTGTATCTGAAGGTTCATCCATAATATCCAGGAACAAACCTTATTCAATCTTAGATACTGCCCCAGATTGGACTCTCCTAATCGACATGTTTGAAAAGCACTATAAAATTCCGGAGGATGTTAGGGTTTCGTCATCTAGACCTGACATATTCCTATATTCTAAGAGGTTAAAACGTGTGGTTCTTGTGGAACTTACTGTACCGTGGGAAACAAATATACCGAAGGATCACACAATAAAGAAAAATAAATACTATGATCTCACAAACGAATTAATCAAAAACGGTTACGTGGTTAATTTGTATGCAGTGGAAGTGGGAGCGAGAGGTATACCAGCAAAATCTCTCTATAACCTACTTAAAGATCTAGGCCTATCGAGAGCTACAATAAGCTCATTACTAGGACGAATGTCTAAAGCGGCACTAGTAGGTTTGTATCAAATTTGGTTAGGCAGGGAGGGGAACTTGGGTAGTGAAGGTGAGTGTTGATGTACATCAACAAAAGGGGCCCCTTCTAAACCTACACTTGGGTCGCAAGTCCCAGGCACTGTCCCGAGTTCCCAACTCAGCAACGCGATGGACCCGGCACCCGCACGGAGAATCCATGGATTGCTAAGAATATCGGTCTATATCCGCTTAGTATATGTCGCTTTTACGGGGGGATTTGGGGGCTACAAAAGTAATCGTTTACCTTGTATTGACTTTCGTATTGATGTTCCCGTAAAAGGTAACAGTAGACTGAGTCCTCTAACTACTAATAACTAAAAATTCTAAAATAAATTAAAAAAAAATCGAATTTCTGGGTCGTGTCTAGGTGGCTCAGTTGGTCAGAGCATTCCCCCTGTAAGGGACTGGTCGCGGGTTCAAGTCCCGTTCTAGATGTTCTCTTTTTCCGATCTAAATCTATAGGAAAACTAAAGACAGTCAAAAATATACTATTCATAACATTTTGCTTTATTTAAATTTCATAAAGTTGCACCAACTTCGTTGAAGTTTCAAAATGCTTAGAGGTTAGAAGATTAGCTCAACTTTCTTAAGAATTTATCCATTTAAAGTATGACAAGATTTTAAGAAGATTGTTAACCCTTGAATTTTTGCATATTTCAGCGAATAACATTTGGTAAACATGTTTAAGCTATTTGTATGAATGGGAATTTATTGTTTATTAATAACTCTTTTGAGATATAAATCAATTTCACTGCACAGAAAAAGAATTAGCTATCAAATGCAAATCAAATATTAAATTTGCATTTGAATTTGACTTTGAAAGCGCGTTTGCGTGTTTATTATTCAGACACGCCAAAATAGTTAAATGCAATTGATTGAAATAGTTTACGTTTTATGTTATCTATCCCGGCGTCTGAAGACCCGAGACGGCATACGGTTTTAGTCGGTTCAAGCCCGACATAACCACCCCATCTAACCAGCGGGGGAGTATCTGAAGGGCACGAAAAAAAAAGATACTAATATTATAGACAGACTGAATTTCGTGAATTTGTTTATATGTTTAATCTTCGGAACCACTACACTTATTGGAAAAAATATTTAACAATTTTAAAGGTATCCCCGATGGACATAGGCTATATAATATATAGCCTAAAAACTCATATATACCTACCAAAGTGAGGGGATGGTGGATTGCAAGCCTTATTATAAAATGTATTTTTCAAAGATTGCAAGTCTTATTATAAAATGCACTTTTCAAAGTATTTGGCCATTGCCTACCAGGGTGAGATTAAAATGGGGTTCAGATAAAATAAAGAATTATTCTGATGTATACCTAATTGGTGTATGTGCCCACACACAGATATAATAGGCCTGAAACTGAGTTTCTTCGTTATGTTAATCATATTGAGCGTTTTTATTCATCATCTTAGCGTGGTACTCGGTTGCATCCGAGTGGTCCGAGGCTTTCATCTCGGCCGCTTATTCCTTCTACTCCTTTTGATTTGGCTAATGCGGCTTTTATGGGAGCGACTGCTATCTGACCTTCTAACCCTAAGACGGAAACCTGCGCCAGACCTCGTCATTAAATCAGCTGGTGTACCAACTTGCAGGTGAAGTTGATTTGATCGCCAGGGTCTTGGTGGGGTACCTTGTTTTTTTTTTTTTCGTGCGGAAATCCCTTCAGATACCTCCCCGCCAGCCAGCGGGGGCGGTTACATCGGGCTTGAACCGACTAAAACCGCAGGCGTCTCGGGTCTTCAGACGCTGGGGTGTAAGGTTGCCCATAGAGCATATCCCTCGCACCTCGACTGACCCTAAGCAGGTATATCTATAAAATACGAAAATTCATAAAAAATATTATGTTTCTATAACATTCAGTAAACAACTCCATCGTGAATTATTATGTCACGACACAAATGAAGGTTACCCACGATCGGGGTAACGCTATCTGCAAGTGACATCAATCACTTGCAGATAGGTGGGCTCGGAAGTAACGCTGACTGGATAGGTCGTATATTGTTCTACTTTCACCCAATTTTAAAGCAAATCATGAACGTCTGTTTTTTATAATCACGTTTTGGAACAAAATATAATATTACAAGCTATGTCTAGATAGCGCCGTGTAGGATATACAGCGCTATCTAGACATAGCTTGTAATATGAATTTTGGAATGCGGGATGAGTGTAATCAGATAAGTTTTAAATGGGTAATCACGTACATAGGAACACTCATTGGGTGTATGGTGTTCCACCAGGATCTTCGTAGCGGCTACACCTGCTGATTGACAGACTAGGCTCTGGCCCATGCTTTCCTTTTGAGATCGAGGGATCAGTTGACCGATGCTTCGTAAATGATTGTTACCCAAGATCAAGGGGTACGTAATCTGCAAGCGATTGATGTTAAGGTGGGCTCGGAAGTAACGCTGACTGGATAGGTCGTATATTGTTCTACTTTCACCCAATTTTAAAGCAAATCATGAATGGCTGTTTTTTATAGTAACATTTTGGAACAAAATATTATATTACAAGCTATGTCTACATAGCGTTGTGTAGGATATACAAAGCTATCTTGACATAGCATGTAATATGAATTTTGGAATGCAGGATGAGTGTAATCAGATAAGTTTTAATTGGGTAATTACATACATAGGAACACTCATTGGGAGTATGGTATTCCACCAGGATCTTCGTGGTGGTTACACCTGCTTATTGACGAACGAGGCTTTGGCGCATGCTTTCCTTCTGAGATCGAGGGATCAGTGGACAGATGCTTCGTAAATTATCGTTACCCGAGATCAGGGGTAGGTAATCTGCAAGCGATTGATGTTAAGGTGGGCTCGGAAGTAACGCTGACTGGATAGGTCGTTTATTGTTCTACTTTCAACCAATTTTAAAAGCAAATCATGAACGTCTGTTTTTTATAATCACGTTTTGGAACAAAATATAATATTACAATCTATGTCTAGATAGCGCCGTGTAGGATATACAGCGCTATCTAGGCATAACTTGTAATATTATATTTGGAATGCGAGATGAGTGTAAACAGATAAGTTTCAATTAGGTAATTACATACATAGGAACACTCATTGGGTGTATGGTATTCCACCAGGATCTTCGTGGCGGCTACACCTGCTGATTGACGAACGAGGCTCTGGCGCATGCTTTCCTTCTGAGATCGAGGGATCAGTTGTCAGATGCTTCGTAAACGATCGTTACCCAAGATCAGGGGTACGTAATCTGCAAGCGATTGATGTTAAGGTGGGCTCAGAAGTAACGCTGACTGGATGGGTCGTTTATTGTTCTACTTTCACCCAATTTTAAAGCAAATCATGAACGTCTGTTTTTTACTGTGCCAATTTCTGTTTTTTTTTTGTAGAAATCCACACAGTTACCCCACCGCAAGCCAGTGGGAGTAGTTATGTCGGACTCGAACCGACCAAACTCGCACGCCATTTCGGATCTCTAATGCCAGGGTCCAAGGTGGCCTTAATAAGGCAATTCCCTCGTACCCCGGCTGACACTAGGCCATTCACGGCTTCATGATGGCACCCTCGGGATACTGTGTCTGGAGTGATGAAAAATATGAGACATTCACAACTTTACACAAAAAAATTTAGCTGATAAGGTAAATAACATAACTTTACATAACGCCTTAGATTCATCTAAGGCGCAACGAAGTTTGCTAGTAGTATTATAAAAGTGAAAGTTAATGAAGATATTTGGATATTTGTTACTCAATCAAACTCACGTTCAAACAGCTGAACGGAACTGGCTGAAATTTGGTACAGGGATATGGTATAGGCAACCTTTGAAACCTGGACTGGAGAAGGGTCGCGGGAATGGAAACAGAATTCCACACGGACAACAGCTACTATGCTATAATTAGCAAAACAGTGCTTTTGTCTTAAAATAAATTTATAAGAACAGTAGATACCTACGTTCTTCCCATAAAATAAACCTCAGGTAATACGACAGAGTGCAGCGTGTAAAGTATGAGCCTAATGGAGGCATAGCGAGTTTTTCCGTTTATTAAAATTGAAGTTGGCGTACTGGGAAAGTGAACAAGAGGATGTAAATCGAAAAGCATTTTACCGGGTTTTAAAAAATCGGTTAGTTAGCAACGGTTACCGATGTACTCAACATTAGAAATCTTTTTACTCAGTGGAATGTTGAATTGTCTTCATAGAAAGTAGGTAAGTATATGCAAATGTGTTGTTGTAACTTTCAAAATATAAAATCAAATAATGGGTATAAAATATAAGCTAATAGTGATACAGTTTTATATACTTGTGCTACATTTTTGACATAATTTATTAGCAATTGTTGATTTTTCATCTTTTATAAAAGTATACATTGTTACTATATAACACAGTTACCCCAAATAAATATTGGAATAAGGGCAGGTCAAACAGTAGTAGCTCTAATGAAAGCAGCTTAACCCAGTCATAACGGGTGAAGGTGTAAAAAGAAAGCCTCAGATGCAAATAGAAATCACGTTAATATGAATATGAGTTAGTTAAATCCTCATATGGTATTATAAGCATCGAATGTCTGTGGTTAGATCGTAGGTCTAATGTTTAAACAAGTGTTTATCGTCAGCCATTAATGGCGTAAGGCCAGACCTTACGCCATTAATGGCTGACGATTTTAGAAATATTTAAATTGTTTAAAGCTGCACAAAGGCGAAGGCTTTATTTCTAATTTGCTAAATGGTCTTGTTCCTGTCACATCAGCTCAGCTTCGGATAAATTGATAAAATCCCCCGAGAGTTTGTGAAACTGATAGGTTACTACGATGTTTCTCCCATTTGCGACTTGTGGCTCCATCTAGTTTAGAGTTGATAATCTAAAATTATTGTAGGAACTATTTATTAATCTGTGGCTGCAGTTAGAAATATTGTTTTAAGTATCTTTCTTTTTCACAAATAAATCTAACACTATAGGTTTAACTATTACGGTTGGGTTTTTATTAAATTTGAAAGATTTAATACTGTTAATCAATTGCATATACCTATCTATTAGGTGATTCCTGGCTTATCCAATCTTAACCAAGAGATAGAGGAACCGGAGGAGGATAGAACCTCGTCCATCAATCAGCATGTATACAGGCTTGAATAAATATTCTACGACATTCTACACAGCGCTTTCTAGACCCAAAATAAGCATAGTTTAACTAGCTTGTGTTATGGGTTCCAGAATGTGGGGATAAACATACTTATATACTGATTTTTCTAAATACATACATATTATACATAGAAACACCCAGACCAATGCAAATAGACATATTCATTCATAAAAATATTTGTAGCGAGCGGGAATCGAACCCGAGCTCCCTGACGTAGCAGTCGCTACGCCACAGAGGCCGTCAATGCATGTGAGGTTGGTTTGGGCCCCGAAGACCTTCATACAATATTTTTGGGTGAAGATATCCATACATAAAGATACAGAACAAACAGCTTTACTAATTGAACAATTATTATTCTTTTGTAAGAGAAAATCCGTATAATCCTCTTTTCACGTAAATCTTTCTGAATAGCGAGTTTTGTTGGCGATTCTCAAAGTAACATTTTAACGATTTGCTCACTCAATCCACTTAAACTGATGCCTTTAATAGGTTTACGTAAATATTTTAATTTACTTAACTGAAGCGCTGTGGCTTTGTTCTTTGAAAAAATATTTAGCGATAAACCAAATGGGCAATGTATAGTCCATAAAACTATTTTACTACTATTATCAATTGTGAAAGTTTGAATGGTGGACGGATATCCATTCCTAGGTGTCAGTTCTTGATTTGATTCTACTCTTCATCCATGTAAAATATTGCTGTTCATCATCACCACCACAGCTTTAGTCCCGGTAGCATCCAAAGCATGCATTTTGTAGCCCCGGAGTCAACTCCTACTCTTCCTCGTGATTTAAACTATCTTGACTTGCGGGAGCGAATGCTGAATTCGTAACCCCGAAAGGAAAGACTACGCCAGAATCCGTCAATCAGTAGGCACACCAGCTTGCAGATGACGTTGCCTTGGGCCACGAAGATCCTATAATGGGGCACCAAAAACACCCATGTAAAAAACTGATATTATCTTTTTAAACAGTCATACAGATATCTTACTGCAGAGAACAAGCCGAAAAGCGCACCCTGGTTTCCGAGGTAAAAACCTCGGATGCAACTAAGAACTAGAGTTGAGATGACATAAGTTCGTATATTCATACACTTTTCATGATGACATGAGTTGTTAGAAACTTAGACTCAAGTAGCTCTATTACGGTTCTGGTTAATAATTCCTACAGTATGTGCAACTTGTTGCGTGATGAAGATCAGGAGATGATTAAAACTTGACTTTAACTTTACAATATATAATAAAAAAGGTACTTGAGAGTACATAGGTATGTGTGATAGGTGCGATAGGTGTGATAGGTGTGATAGGAGTGTTCATTCTATATAGTGCGGACATTGCTCAAGTTATAAAACATTGCCAATTCCATATGTACGCGGATGATGTTCAGATATATTTCTCCTTCGAGGCTAATGAATTCCAGGAAGCCATCACGAAAATTAATGAGGATCGTCAATGGGCTCGCCAAAATACACTCGTATTAAATGGCAACAAGACTAAATTTTTAATCTTGGGATCAAAAAATCAAGTCACCCAAATTTCACAACGAAATCCTCAATTATACGTTGATGGCATCCCTATTGAGCGTGTGCAAGAGGCTAAGAATCTAGGCTTATTAATGGACGAGGGGTTGAGGTTTGAACGACATATTGCGGAATGCGTGAGGAACTGTTTTTACAGATTAAAACTTCTTTATAAAATGCGTAGCTACCTCAGTGTTGAGCTCCGTGAAAGGCTGGTCGATACCCTGGTGTTATCTAAATTTAATTATTTGGATGTGGTTTACGGTCCTAGACTACTAGTTAAAACGGCTAACTTAATACAAAGAGTTCAAAATGTGTGCGCGCGTTTCTGATATAATATCCTCTTCTGATGAGGCCGTCAAGCTGAGTGCCACCATTATTAACATGGTACGTGTATGTATTGGGTACCCTCTTTCCTGAGACTTTACCTTCAGCTTACCATCAGGCGAGGTGAAGTCAAATTGACGTGTCCTAAATAAAAAAAAAAAAATACCACCTAGAAGCCATGTGACCCCATATCTAAATAGATGGAACATACTTAAAATGCAGTATAGAAGGGAGTTGCATCTAGCCACTGTTGTCTTTGGGGTTGTTAAGACAGGAAAACCGTTCTACCTGTACTCCAAACTTAAATGGCTCAATGAAGGCAGTAGGTACCCTACGAGAGCGTCGCGTCTGAACTTACATGTACCAAAACACAAGACCGCGGCATTTCAAGGTAGTTTTAAGTATTCAGCTAGTAAGATATGGAATAATATTCCTCCGCCTCTTAGGACACTCACAAGCATCCATAACTTCCGGGTTAAGCTCAAAAACATACTACTCAATAAACAGAAATTTAGTGCATAACGGTGCTTGAGCCGCGAACATAAGGCGTTTAGGGCCGTCCCGCGTCGCACTGCTGCCAATGCCCTTACATACATGGATGTGGGAGATGTAATTAAAAAGAAAAAGAAAATCTTGTTTTTATTTTTTAAGTTGTCACTTACTAGCCTAAAAACACTTCGTTTGCGTGTTTATGCTAGCATTATCGTTCACACATATTGTCTACATGTAATTTATGTTAACTCATGATGGATAAGGCATAACGTTTACAATTTATGGAACCCGTGTATATACAGACAGCTACCTAGTGCAAACGGCTGCATTGAAAAACAGCGCTGCAGATGGTAATTATACCTATCTGTAGCATTAGCTGAACTGTGACCATTTAAACGCACACCCCACACTGATACATATTTTGAGGTTTGTTTTGTTGTGTTTTTTTATTATATTTTATTTATTGTATTGTGTATTATACCTATTTAGTTTTGTGTTGTGTGTTTAATAAATGTATTTTCTTTCTTTCTTTCTTTCTTTCGACGTCGTAAAGCCGAGTGAGGCACTCGGTGTTTTTCGCATGCCCGAGCGCTTTGCTTAAAGTTTATACGGCGTTAACACAACTGGCACTAGTATCTATCTCGTTTTGTATGATAAATTTTTCTAATGTGAAAGAACCTGTACAATAATGTAATATTTTCGTGAACTAATATTACCAAAACTTGGCCATAGTAAATAAACAAAAAATGACTCTTTCCTGAATTCACAAGTCCATTATTTATATAGAAATTATAAAAAATATACAATACAAATATTTGAAAACTTGCAATAAAATATAGAGACCATGCCATGCCCCACAAAGGCAAAAAATAACACTCTAAAACCATTTTATCTTCCGTTTAAACTGTTCACCGAAGATAAATTAACGATAATGTATAATAATTTTCAATTGTTGGAAAAGTTACATAAATTAAATGGTATTTTTCTAAAGATCTTTCTGATCAAAATTCTTAAAGCATTCCTTCTCCAGTTAGGGACCGGACCTATTTAAAAATCTGGTGTAAACTTGTTGAATATAAAACGAGTTGAGATTTAAATCAGTAATTAAAAATGTAAATGATTTCAAAAATTTCAGTAAGACGTTCAACTCACGAGGCTGTGTATTACTGCTTTAAAAGGTATAAAATACAGCCTCATGAGGTTCTAAAGCAACTCATTATAAGTTCTAATACTTAGTTTATTTACTGTTTCTCAAATTAATAAAACATTTACTGTGCTATTAATCCTACTTAAATCAAGTTTAAGGGTTTGTTGACAGCAGACAGTCTCAAATGAATGCACACAATATTTATGGATACTATTGCTTTTAAGCTTCTTTTATGAAAGACTTGATGAATATTTATAGTAACAAACTTGATAAATATTAATAAATTACTATTTAGGTACTAACCTTCACTGGGGTGCTTGGTTGGGGACCTCCACGCGGTGCACCCTGGGCAACGGAGACGGCAGCGCCTCTCTCCTAGGGCGGGGGAGACGCTGCCGCCTACGGCCAACTCCGACCGAGGCGAGGACGGCCCTGTTGAGGGCTGTTCGGAAGCTTTCCACGTGTCCCTCTGATTAGCAGATGGCACAGTGGAGAGCAAGTAAGGGGACCATCTTGAAGCCGGAGATGGCCCAGGGTCAGTCGGGGTGCGAGGGATATGCTCTATGGGTAACCTTACACCCCGGCGTCTTAAGACCCGAGACGGCGTGCGGTTTTAGTCGGTTCAAGCCCGACATAACCGCCCCCGCTGGAGACCCCCCGCTCTCCAGCGGGGGCGGTATCCGAAGGGATTTCCGCACGAAAAAAAAAAAAAAAAAGGTACTAACCTTCACTTTTAGGAAAAGAGAATATTAATTTCTAATGTTGTGAATATAGAAATTCACATTCGAGGTGAACCTCGTAGAATTAGAAAATCTTTCATCTTTGTTCAAACCCACATTCAACTGTATACGAAGGGAGCCCAAATCATCTCTAAGGATAAGTCTTTAGAATACTTTTCTCTCTATGCTATCTTCGATTGTTTGTGAAATAATAATTTTCCAACCACACTTTGGTGCCAAGAAAAAAAATACATTCATTCACACGTTATTAAAACATATTACGTTTAATATTATTTTTTCACAGGCGCTTAGCTTGATGAAATGACTTATCTACTCCATTGTTTTCTCATAAATTAAAATTATAGACGGTATTTAACGTGTACTCCACATTATCACATTAATTCTGAAGTATTTACTTCCGTCCTAACTCTTCAAAAGGGTTATCCAAAACCCGGCAACGGACACAAGGGGAGGACACTGTGCGGTTTTAGTCGATACACGACATAACCACCCTCGCTGGCCGGCGGGGGGTATCCGAAGGGATTTCCGCACGTAAAAAAAAGGGTTATCCAAAACGTACTTTTATACAATAATGAGTTAGAAACAAAACTTGCTGCTCCTACGTGGTTTGTTCACGGCTTTCGTTAGCGCCTGTGAATAAATCAAGAGTAAAACTTTCGGAGACTGTAATTAAGATAGGAAAGGAATGAATGGAATGAACTATGTTACTCCTTGGTACTGCGTAACTATGTGCCTAATCTTGAAGACCCATTGCTGAACTGCGACTGAGTAAGAGTGTTGAAAACAATTTTGCTTCGTTTCCTTAATTTAAAAACTTCTAAGAGTACGGTTAAACTTACTACCTAGACGTTTGTCGAATGTTTGTGAAGACCCCTTAATATTGTCATTGCTCTTTATTGCGTAGGTTGTTTTTTTTTAAGTACCTAAGTACTCCGTTGACAGCAATATCCTGACTCCCCATTACGTGGGATTGTAAACCATAGCGAAATGTATATCTCTACCTACCGCTTCAAGGATGTATAAGGCGTGAGGACATCCATTTATAATTGTAAAATGGTTACCATAAGACAGCAGGAATAAAGCATACCTACATACCTTCAAGCAGTAATCTTCAAAATATCATTGATAAATATCAATATCATTGATTTAGAAAATATTTGCGGTTTTACATGTTTGTTTGAGTAGGTCCCTGTATCGTTGATATTCATAACTAGACTCGGTAGGTGTAATAGTAATCAGTGTTTTTTATTACAAACGTTTTACGTGCAATGCTGCGCTGCCGGGCCACTAGTTACCAAATCTATACAAATAAATGAAATTCAAGTGTCTGTTTGTAATATTAAAATAACAGATCTTTAATCATTGCACATGAATGTATACACGATACGTATGACAAAAATACATTTTTTATTTTTTTTGTGTCTGTCTGTCTTTTTGTCTGTTTGAACAACGGTCGATTTCGACAGAACTTTCACTGGCACATAGGTAATGTTACATGGAATAACATAGTTTACTTTAATTTTAGAAAAATAATTGGCGTTCCGTGCAAAAGAACTAAAACGCTAAAAATCGAAAAAAAATAATACACACAGCTAGTACAAAGTGAAAACAAAGATAAACCTCCCATCTTCCTCATTGAAAGAGAATTCTTACGTAAGTTTCATGAACTTAATTATATTTTTATAGAAAACCGAGTGTCATTTTAAACACCTTATTTCCTGATGCCTCAAGTCCAATGATCTATCTAGAATAGATAGTAGGGTCAAGGCATAGCGGCTTCTCTTAGACTAAACATACAGGAAAACAGTAACGTAATCAGATAATTGTGTCAACAAATATGTACAGGCCACATCGAAATTAGCTTAACACATTTCAAGTTACCAACCGCCTTAGCTCTAAAATATAATATATTAATATAATTCAATTAAATTTTTAAGCATTTTGTATGCTTACTTTTATCTGAAGATTTAGATCGGAAAAAGAGAACATCTAGGACGGGACTTGTTCCCGCGACCAGTCCCTTACAGGGGGAATGCTCTGACCAACTGAGCCACCTAGACACGTCCCAGATATTCGAAATTCTCCGATACATTACTACGTCTTAAGGCGACGTTGGAGCCATCTACCGTAATTCTTGCGAACTACGGAAACAATGAATAACTTTACAGTCATTTTTAAACATTGTTTTTTGATGACTCCGCCTAATTAATTCAATTAAATTTTTAAGCATTTTGTATAATATAATAATGAACAAAAATTTAAAAATGGTATATCTGTCATCTGGACATCACAAAAATCAATCGATCATTAAAATAATTGATACATAATTATACATCAATTCTTTTATTGATTTATTTCAATGTAAACATCGTTTGGATAAAAACTTTCTAACAAAAAATTAAAAAGCCGAAAAAACTGAAAAGCAAAAAATAATACACGTTTTTTATTTAACCTTAATAACTAACTTCTTAAAGTAATGAAACTATATCTAAGTATATATTTTTGTAAATAGTTGAGTTTTTAATTAATCTTAATAACTAATTTCTTAGACTAATGTAAGCTCAGTAATTTTGAGTAATTTTTCGGCAGTTTAATTTTTTCGTAAAAGTTTTTATTTCATATTTTTTTGTGGCTATAATCCTCTAATTACCACATGCTTAATTTGTGATTACTTTTAAAATATCTACCTACCTTACTTAAGCTATTAACTTTCATATAATACTGCTTGATAAAGTTGTAATCGACCTTGGAAAGAAAGTCTTTGCCAAAGGGCAAGCATATGTGGCACTGAGTAGAGTAAAACACTTAAAAGGGTATTGCTTTATCTGATCTAGAGCCAAATAAGGTATTACACAAAGCTCACGATGAACGAGCTTTAGCAGAAATGCAGAGACTAAGAGGTCTACACAAGAGACTGACAGGTCTGAAGCTCATTCATCATGAGTTTTGTACTACTCAACTCAGCACTAAAATCTGTGAGTGAACAATAAAGCACCCTATTTTCCTACCATTAGAGTTAGATTTTTTATTTCGAATTTATATGGGACAGACTTTGCGGTATACTCTTTCCCATAAAAAAAGAATTATGTAAATCAGACTACTCTGTAAAAAGTTATGCGTGGTCATACCTTACAATCAGTTAGTGAACAATCAATCATCCTCTATTTTAATACCCTTAGGGTTGGATTTTTATCTTCAAAGTTATATGGGAGCAACTTCGGGGTATACTCTTACCAATAAAAAGAGAATTATCAAAATCGGACTACTCTGTAAAAAGTTATGCGTGGTCATACATAAAAAAAATATACGCGACGACTTGAGAACCTCCTCCGTTTTCTCCTCGGTTAAAAAGTGCGAAGCATCTTCTGAAGTCGACTGTACTTTGATGACTGGCCGATGCTTCATTTGTTTTATTCATTGAATGTGCATAGTGCAAAACAGTGAATAGTGCATAACGTATTGTTACTTTTATTCATCCTTACATACATCGCCCATTGGGGTACGCAGAGACAATATTTTTCCACTTGCTACGATCCTTGCATACGCCTTTCACTTCTTTTAGTTTTATAATTATTGTTTTCATACATACCTACTCGCTGTATAAGGGTACTCTTGCCCTGGCCTTGCCTTAAAAAGTCCTCGATACTGATTGATAGGCGTAACGGACTTAAATTTGAAGCATTTGAAGTTTTGCTTTTGCTTCCTGATGCTCAAAGACCTGTTGAAAAAAAAAAAAGGGCCATATGAACTATATAGATAGAAAAAAATACTAAAATGACCAAGACCATCAATAAGCTGATAAATAAATAATAATACAATAGTACATTATTGCAAAGGCAGCGAAATAGGCAATTGCAGGTCGAGTATGAGTTTGAAGGCCGAGCCGCAGGCGAGGACTTCAATGATACGAGACAGGCAACTGCCATTGCGGCCGAGGCATATATATAGTGCTTTTCTTAAAAAAAAATGCAAGGAAATAATATAGGGCCTTTTACATAATAAATTTAATTAATATTAAAAGGTATATTGCTCATGTTAGGACAATTATTGAACGAAAATGTTATCGATTCTCCAGGCAAATTTATGTTCGTTTGTTGTATTTCTGACGTTTGCGGCTGGGAATTTGATTCTTGGTCAGTGGCCACCTAGCCACCTAGGCTGGAAACTTAATTGCTGTTTAGAAGTGGATGGCTGTGGACTTGATAATTGGCAAGAGGTGAGTGGGTAAGATGTTGTTTCCGAATCATTAACAGGTCACAATTAAATATTTTGGTTAATTGTATTGGTCATCTCAGTTTTATTTTCAACAGAGTCTTCGATGTAGCCTTCAGCCACTTTATCGGACTTCCAACCTCCGTGTCTTTTTAGAGTAGTTAAATTCGCTCCCGAATCAGCAAGAAGAGAGGCTGAAGATCTGCGGAAACAATGTCCAGTGTAACATTCAGGATTTGTCAAGTTTAAATAAGTTGCTATTTCTTTAGGCATTTTAGCTATTTTGTGTCTTCCGATAATTTGCTTCGTACACTTCCCTTGCTGAAAGTTCAAAAAAAAAACTATCCGATTTTGTGTCCACTGGACGAAGTTTTTGATATTTTTTTACAATGATAAGGAACTCTCCTCAGACGACAAACATCCGGTCAATCTTTGTTTTAGTGTCGCGCAAGGTTATTATTGCTGTGTTATCATTACATTCTATGTCTTTTGTGGTAATATTATAGAGTTCGACACTTCGGCATGCTCCGTTAACGTCCAAAATCAGAGCAACCTGTAACAAACAAAAATAAATATCAAGCTACGGCTTTACGACACATAAATTATAGTCTACCTCTGTACCAACACTCAACCAACTCAACCAAATAAGTCCAGCCATCTTGGCGTACGTAATTGTGTCTCAAACAAACATTTTCACAAACTTCCACATTCTTAATATTAGTAAGTGTTCAGGATAAGTGCCTGAAGGATTACTGACCGCAACACAAGCGATGCGTTGGTTGCGATAATTTACAGCACGGCGTCGCCAGTCGTAGGTAGCTTTAAGTATTAATTTGTAAACTTTTTCTCCCTTGTCGTTGACCTGAGCTTAAGCAAGGATATACACGTACACTTCCACTTCGCTGCAGTTTTATTTCACAAAATCCGAGGCTAATCCTAAACATGGTCCTTACTGAACCGGATTATCATAAAATCATCGAGGATTAGCAGCTTCGCTTGGAAGTCATCGGATATTGAAGATTGATAATTATCTCGCTACGGAAGATATAAGCGGCGAGTGGACGAGTATATTTTAACAGCGGTGTTAAGTTTTATTTTTATAAATATCATCACCCAGCACTCAATCAGGTATTATTTAGCCTTAATTAAGGATAAAACAAGGTTAGTGAATAGTTTTACCTGTGTTAAAGTATTTATTAGGTATCAATTACGCATAGTCATTGTTAACAGTTAAGAGTGGATTAGTGTCATAGACACATTTATTTGGCAATAATTACAATATTTATACTTAAATTAGTATAGTAGTCAGTTTCTGCTACATATTTTTATTGTATTTTGCTTATGATCTTGCCTTAGTTAAATATCTGTTACAATGTTGTAAGAAGTAGGTAGGTACTTAATAGAATATTGTATGAGTGTTACATATCTTAAAACTTAGTTAATTCAATCGTGTTTGTGTATAATTAGGTAACTTCCTTGTTAATAGTCAATAATATAAATAGTTAAATTTATTATTATATAAATTCCAGGTCGTCTATTATACTCGTATCCCAGTATGACCGAGGAACAGGAATTAATTAAAAAGCGAGCCGCTTTCAAAGGTCGCTTAACCATCTTCATTAAATACCTTGATACGCTAATTGACAAAAAGTTAAGCAGTTCTGACGTCACAGAGTTACGGCTGCGCACAGGAAAGATCGAGTCGATGTACGAGCATTACAATGAGGTACAGTTTCGTCTGGAATGTATTGTTGCGGATCCCACTATTCATTTTTCTGATCGGTCGGATTTTGAATCACTATATCATAAATCCCTGTCTATGGCACAGGATACAGTAATTAAGTATAGCAGAGACAGTGATTCAGTGAGTAGTGACAAAGGTACCCGGGCCAGTAATAATAAGCCTGTTAAGTTACCCACTATTGGTCTACCGAAGTTTGGTGGGTCATATAGCAATTGGTTAGAGTTTCGCGACACTTTTACCAGCCTCATTCATTGCAATGACGATATAGATGATATTAATAAGTTCCATTATTTGAGAGCATCCCTGGAGGGGAGTGCTGCTGTCGTCATACGTTCAATGGTATTTTCTGCTAGGAATTACTCAGTGGCGTGGCAAGTACTTTGTGACCGATTCAATAATAAAGATTTGTTGATACAAAATCATATAGCAGTGTTATGTAATATTCAAACTATTCCTAAGGAATCTTCTACTGCTTTAACAGGCCTAATAGATGAAATAAATAAAAATTTACATGCCTTGGAATCGTTAGGTGAGCCTGTCATGCACTGGGATAGTATGCTAATTTACATTATAACTCAGAAGTTAGATCATAGAACTTCTCGTGAGTTTAAAGAGTATAAAAGTCGATTAGATAAAGACACCACAATAACATTACAGTTGTTTCTCCAATTCCTGCGGACGCGTGCTGATTTACTTGAATCATGGGAGTTAGAACGGCGTAACGCCTCCCGTATTATGCAACCGCAATGTCTAAAACCGAGTGCAATGAATAAGTCAATGGTCACCACACAAATTTCTCACAATAATTATACAAGTAGTTCCGAATCGTTGCCCAAACCGTGTCCTAAATGCAATGAGAATCATAATTTAATTAACTGTCCCCAGTTCCTTGCATTAGATGTTGATGCCAGGCTTAAGTTATTACCTAGCTTCAAAGTGTGCTATAATTGTTTTCGTACAGGACACTTTGCCAACCAATGTAAAAAATCAGGTTGTAGGTTATGTAAGCGCAGGCACAACACATTGATACACACATCAGATGTTAAAAATACTTCACATAATCGTAACAGTAATGATAACACGTTATGTAATGATTTCTTATCACTTCCATCAACGTCTTCGCAGTCCGGCGTCACAGGTGAGAGTAACGTGGCGCTGTCCGCGAGCCTTGCATCGCCCGGTGGCGAGTGCGGTGACAGTAAACAATACGAAGTGTTGTTGTCCACCGCTTTAATCAAGGTCTATGATAATAATCAGCGTGAACATATGGTGCGGGCAGTGCTCGATAGTGGTAGCACGTCATGTTTTATAACAGAAAGGCTTTTCAATCGTCTGAAGTTATCCAGTAGCCAGATAGACGGGTCGATTAATGGAATAAATAATATAGCTTCTCGTGTAGGTAAAATATGTAACGTTCAAATAGCGTCACTTAATAACAGTTACAGTACTAAGTTATTTTGTTTTATTTTACCGTCGATTACGAGTGTAGTACCCGCTCGTGAAGTAAATATTTTGAAGCTTAATCTACCCACTAATATTCGGTTAGCTGACCCTAATTTCTACAAGCCGTCTGAAGTGGATATTTTAATTGGTGCCGATTTATTCTGGGACTTACTAGGTACACAAAAAATACAGTTGGGCAGCGAAATGCCAATATTATGTGATACTAGGTTAGGTTGGATTGTCTCTGGCCCCATCACTTTTAATAATAAAAAATTTGCAACCATTGATATTAGATGTAATTTTTCTCGAACTAGTTCTTGTAGTGATAACGATTTTGAAAAGATTCGTTCCGATTTAACGCGTTTTTGGAATATTGAAGAGGTCCCTGTGCATTCCTCGAGTTATTTACCCGAAGAAAAGTTATGTGAGGCACATTTCGTTAAGCATACTACGCGATTACCTGATGGTAGGTTTTGTGTACGTATCCCGTTAAAACAGGATCCGTTAGTTCTAGGAAATTCGTATAAAAGGGCTACGAATTGTTTTTATACCCTAGAACGTAGATTAAAGACTAAACCTGACGTTAGTAAGCTATATCACGATTTTATGACAGAATACGAGAAATTAGGTCATATGACGAAAAACAATAAACTAGATTGTACTTCTCGTGGATATTTCATTCCTCACCACGGCGTACATCATGAGTCTAGCAGTACAACTAAGCTACGTGTAGTTTTTAATGGTAGTTCTCCGACTTCCTCGGGTGTCTCACTTAATGACATACAGATGGTAGGTCCTACAGTTCAGAACGATTTACTGTCCATACTTCTTCGCTTTCGACAACATAAGTATGTCTTGTCAGCAGATGTGGAGAAGATGTATCGACAAATAATTATCCATCCTGCTGATAGGTACTTACAGCAAGTGCTGTGGCGTAGTAGTAAGGAACCAACCAATTCTGTCAGCGTTTTTACACTCAACACCATTACATATGGGTTAGCCAGTTCACCTTTCCTTGCGACACGCTGCTTGAAGCAGATTGGCATTGAGTGCAAGGATAAAAAAATTGCTGAAGTCATTAAGAACGATTTCTATGTCGATGATATGTTAACTGGAGGGGATAATTTAAATGAAATAATGCTTCTCCGTTCAAAGGTCACTGATGCGCTTGCATCAGCTTGTATGCCACTTAGAAAATTTAAGTCAAATGAACCTAAATTGATCCCCGGTGCTTCTCAATCATCGCTAGACTTAAGCATGGGTTCTAGCGAGCCTAATAAATTATTGGGACTCGATTGGTACGCTGATACGGATGAACTAGGTTTTTTGAGTAGTTCAACGGTGGTTTCCAATGGTAGAACGAAGCGTGAGCTACTTTCTGTGATTGCACGCATTTTTGACCCACTAGGTCTTTTATCTCCTTTTGTTATAACCATGAAAATGTTATTGCAGAAGATGTGGTTAGATAAATTATCGTGGGATGAAACCCTAATCCCCGAACTACATTATAAATGGCACACTATTGTGCAATCATTGCCATTATTATACAATTTTCGTATCCCACGAATTGTTGTTTGTGACTTATTTAAAACATTAGAACTTCATGTATTCACAGACGCGTCAGAACGCGCCTACGGGGCGTGCGTCTATGTACGTAGTATAAATGCTAACGGTGAGTGCATGGTTCGATTGCTGATGTCTAAAAGTCGAGTAGCACCCTTAAAACCTACTACAATACCCAGGTTAGAGTTGTGTGGTGCGTTATTGGGAGCCCGTATTTATGAAAAGGTTTCGAATTCCCTCCGAGTTAAGGTCAACCGTTCGTACTGTTGGAGTGATTCCACCATAGTCTTGGGATGGTTGCAGATGCCGCCTACTAAACTCCAACCGTTTGTACGTAATCGTGTTGCTGAGATATTAGATAGGGCCGGTACCTGTACATGGAGACACGTACCGACTGACCAAAACCCAGCAGACTTAATATCTCGAGGTGTAGATATTAGTGCTCTGAAAATGTTGAATCTGTGGTGGAGCGGTCCTACTTTCTTACAGCAGAACCAGTCTGAGTGGACGTCTCAGCTACAGCACTCAGACCCAGAGGCATTGCCTGAAACTCGACCCAATGTTTCGTTGAACGCTGTTGTCACACACAATAAACTTTGTGGTGAGTTTATAAACTTTAGTCGGTTTTCTAATTATATAAGACTTGTGCGCTGCGTGGCTTATGTACTTCGGTTTGTTAAACGTTGTAGGAAACTGCCTGTAAGCAGTACGTTTTTAGCACAAGATGAATTACAAGATGCTTTAAATGTCATAATTATTAAATCTCAAATGAAATCATTTCCTGAGTACGATTTATTAGTTAATAAACAAAATTTACCTGTAAAGAGCGCCCTTCTAAAATTTAACGTTTATTTAGATGAGAATAATATTATTCGTGTAGGTGGACGCTTAGATAATTCACTTTTTTCGTATAATAAAAAACACCCTATACTATTACAGTCCAGTCATGAATTTACGAAGTTGTTATTTGATTTCGAACACAAAAGGTTGATGCACGCAGGCCCACAGTTATTACTTGCGTCGATTAGGGAGTCATATTGGCCGTTAGGTGGTAGAAATTTGGCGAAAGCCTGTTACCACAAATGCATACGATGCCATCGAATGAAGGGTAGGGTAGTTACTCCTATAATGGGAAACCTGCCGCAACAGCGGCTCCTTCCAGGTGGATACCCTTTTGAAAATTGTGGGGTAGATTATGCTGGCCCGATAATGTGTGCTAATCGGCAAGGTCGCGGATGTAGGTTGATAAAAGTGTATATTGCTATATTCGTTTGCTTTACCACTAAAGCGGTTCATTTAGAGTTAGTGGGTGACTTATCGAGTAACAAATATTTACTAGCTTTAAATCGGTTTATTTCGCGAAGAGGTAAACCTGTCAATATATATTCCGACAACGGTACCTCTTTTGTGGGTGCGTACAACGAACTTTCGAAATTCCTAAAATCTAATTGTGATTCTTTAGCGGAGAAGGTATCTAATGATGGTATTAAGTTCCATTTTATTCCCGCATATACACCTCATTTTGGTGGACTCTGGGAGGCGGGTGTAAAGTCGGCCAAACATCATCTACAGCGAGTGTTGGGTAATTGTCATTTAACGTATGAGGAACTTAACACCACGTTAACCCAAATCGAGGCGGTATTAAATTCTCGCCCTCTGACGCCGCTGTCGTCCGATCCTGCCGACTGTTCACCACTTACTCCAGGACATTTTATCGTGGGTCGTCCGTTAACATCCACACCACAGCCGAACTATCAGGACTACTCCGTCAACCAGCTGACGCGTTTTCAACGCATTGAGCAGCTCCGCCAACACTTTTGGAATCGGTGGAGTAAGGAGTACGTCGCTGACCTGCAGCAGAGAACGAAGTGGCGTTCCTGCCAAGATGAGTTGAAGCTGGATACTCTGGTCGTTATCAAGGATGACCATCTACCTCCTCTCAAATGGCGACTAGGGAGAATTGTCGCACTGCATCCCGGGTCTGATGGCGTTGCTCGTGTTGCTGACATCCGGACATCTGTTGGAGTACTACGAAGAGCCTTTAACCGAATTTGTCCGTTACCTGTGGATACTTCATTTAGTGGTTGAAAGCGTTGCTTTCAACGTCCGGGGGCATGTTCAGGATAAGTGCCTGAAGGATTACTGACCGCAACACAAGCGATGCGTTGGTTGCGATAATTTACAGCACGGCGTCGCCAGTCGTAGGTAGCTTTAAGTATTAATTTGTAAACTTTTTCTCACTTGTCGTTGACCTGAGCTTAAGCAAGGATATACACGTACAGTTCCACTTCGCTGCAGTTTTATTTCTCAAAATCCGAGGCTAATCCTAAACAGTAAGTATAATAGAATTACATTTACCTTTGTCGCTAAATATATTATCTGGGGCTTTGAGTAGAAACTGCTTTATGTTTTCACCAGTCAAAATTATTATTATTATTATTTCCTTTATTAAATTTTAAACACATATAAATTATATTTTTAAATACATTCCATATATATAAAAAAACAAATATATTTAAAAATATAAAAAATAGTGGCCCACCGGCATCGGGTACAGGGACCAAGCTACCTGTGGTTAGGGCTCCAGACAGAGGAATCTCCTCACAATACGTGCCGTGTCGAGAAGCACTGCCTTCTGCATCAAGCCCTTGACCCAACTGCCTAACGCGAGCCTCTGGAGATGTTGTTCGAGGCTCTTGGCAATCAGTCCGTGAAACGATACAACTATCGGAACAATAATCGCCGAATCCACACTCCACATGTCGACAACCTCGTGAGCCAAATCCAAATATTTTATTTGTTTTTCTTTTTCGGCTTTCACAAGATTCTCGTCATGTGGAATGGTGATATCGATAATTATTGCGCGGCGCTCTGACCGATCTATCAACACTATATCAGGTTTATTAGCTACAATAGTCCTATCAGTGATGATAGATCGATCCCAGTACAACGTGATGTGCCCATTTTCGAGAACTGCGTCGGGCACATACCTATAGTACGGTACCTCTGATTCCACAAGGTTGTACTTTAGAGCAAGCTGTTGATGAACAATCCTGGCTACTTGGTTATGTCTATGCAAATACTCGCCGTTGGCAAGACGACAACAACCAGAAATTATATGTCTAAGGGATTCTCCGGGACGGTGGCACGCCCGACATATGTCAACCGTACCATCCCTTAGAATATACTTCCGATAGTTATTCGTCATCACAACTTCGTCCATAATTGCAAAAACAAAACCTTCGGTTTCTCCAAATAGGTCACCGAAGCGTAGCCAAGATACAGATGCTGGTAAGTCTATATCAGGCCCATGGAGAACCCGATAGAAACGTCCATGCAACTCCTTCCATACATCCATACGGTCATTAATACTTAATACCACAGGTTTGCACCAGTTCTCTTTAGCCAAAGCTAGCGGGGTAAGTCCGTTGTCCACCCTTACTACATCACGATGCATATCAGCTTCATTGTGTAGGAAGTATTCCCTGAGGTTGCACACCTCACGGTTATGGAGGGATTTGGCATTTAAAAAGCCACGTCCCCCGCATTTCCGCGGTATGTCCATATCACAGTATTCGTAGGGTTTCATTCTTAGTTTTTAGCCATATGCACTACGCGGTTGCTAAGAGAGTGATAGGCAGTAAGGGAGTGTGAGTGTGTCCGGCTGAGAGTGAGGCTGTGTCCCCGTGACGAGTACGCTTTTTCCCGAAACACAAACATATCCTTCAAACACACTTCAAACACAAACATAAACATAATCTTCGATTTTTTGCTCTTAAACCCAGACGATTGTCGTTTTAGAAAAGTTATCAAATTTCCGTAGTTCTTCAAGTCATTGCCGTTTTTAATATGAACTGTACATTTCAGCATAGAATAAATCACCCATAATGTAGACGGCTTTTTAGTTTTAGCAATTTCATTGAAATACGCCAAAAACACTGTTTCGGAGAACAATTTTGCATTTTTCAAGTTTTTCTAGAACATGAAATTTTTATATACTTTCATATATTTTTCTTTTGATTTTGCTGGAAGCAGGTTTTCCATCGCTAATTTAGCTTCCGATCTTAAATCTGGTGGAGTGCAGTCAATGTTCATTTCATTTTCACTTTCAGAATCATCTGAACTCATTTTAATTATTTTAATAACAAAATAACATCGAACTTCGCTTTACCGCCAATTTTTTATTTTATTTTACAGTTTGTGCCGAAAGGCACATCTGTGGCTATACAGCCACGAGAACGCATGTGTACGATAGATGAGAGAGTTCTAAATTCAAACAGCACACCGGTTCATACAACATTGCCGGCGCGCTCTTTGTTCCAAATTCAAAGAACGCGCCGGGAAGTGATTTTGGTTTTTCAGTCTACATAAATATGATACTTCGCGTGTTCTTTATTCAAAAGTAATGACAATATTTCAATAGTTATTTTATATGATTCTAATACCTGCTCATTACTTTAAGTATTTAATACAAGATCACTACAACAATTCAATCAGTACTTATGGTCAGTCAGTTAAACGAAAATGTAATAAGAAATACATCGTTATAAGTGGAAAAGAACAGAATTTTTTAGAGTGATCAATAACTACATACCATACAGCCGGGGCTCCGGCCTACAGAAGCACGCCTTGGCGGAGGCGTGTCGTGTGTGCCCTACACATGCCTGCCAACTCACCGAAGCGGGATAAAACTCGACCCCACCAGGCGAGGCCGCGCTAGCGGCCAAAGTCCGCCGGCAACCCTGGGGTTATCCTTTCGAGGGCTTACCCGGGGTGCCCGGCAATGGACACTTGGGGAGGAGGGGGGGGGGTATCCGAAGGGATTTCCGCACGTAAAAACAAAAAAGAAATACCATACAGCAGGTCGTAGCGGCAGCAGTAGTATAGCATCTTGTATAACAAAATAAACATTACCTAATTCTTTGAATGTAGCATCCGATTACCATTATAAATGCGAAAGACTGGATGGATGGATGATTAGATCTTTGTTATACAATCAGGCCAGAAAATCTAAACGGATCTGTATGAAATTTGGCACAAAGATAGTTTATAGTCTGGGGCTCCACCAAGATCAACCTCACCTACACGACTACCACCAGGGCCACTTGCTGATTAACGGACGAGACCCTGGCCCAGGTTTACCTTTTGGGGTTAGGAGGTCAGACGGCAGCCGCTCTCGCAAAAGACAAGATAAGCCAAATCACGAGAAAGAGTAGCAGCACAGAAAGAGTAAAGCCCGGGCTCCAAAATACAGGTATTGGATGCAATCGGCAACCGGGATGAACGTGATGATACAATTAAAAATATATACCTTCTTTCAATTTATAAAAACCTTTATAAGGTCGACCAGCTATTTATACAGTTTTAATATTCAACATTACATCTTTTTTTTTTTTTTATCGTGCGGAAATCCCTTCGGATACCCCCCCGCCGGCCAGCGGGGGCGGTTATGTCGGGCTTGCACCGACTAAAACCGCACGCCGTCTCGGGTCTTCAGACGCCGGGGTGTAAGGTTACCCATAGAGCATATCCCTCGCACCCCGGCTGACCCTGGGCCATCTCACCACTAACAGCATCGCTCATCCTGTCTCCTCTGAAAGCAGAGGAGTACAGAGAGCGATGTGTTCCCGCCACGTTGGGTATTGGCCGACGATCAATGCCAACCCTATGAAGGGGTGAAGGGGAAGCCATTGACCGCCGCCCAGGGTGTACCGGCCGCTCCGATTCCGTTCCCCCCGGACTGCAGCGGGATCGGAATCGGAGCGACACTCGAGGAGGTTACCCAACACACACCCCTCAACATTACACCTAGGTTAAAATAGTTAAGCATATAATATGTATACAGATGATTTAAAAAGTAGAGAAAAGTTTATCAAATTTCAAATACAATTTCCTCGAAGATCGCCTAAACGATTTGATTGAATCTATTCGCAGAATCACCTTAAAGACTCAGGAGATTTGGAGTTCGTAGATTTTTTGTCAAAGTTACTTTGATAATAAGATTTTCTTCAATGGAGTTTTTATTTACATAACTTGATGTTAAATAACTTCAGAGAGATTTTGCTTCAATATTATATGAAAGATCACGATATCAAAAGGATTTCTTGGACTCAGTTTTGATTATTACATTATAATGTATCTTAATTTTTCTTTTGGTGTTTTTGGGGCCCCATTAAGGCCTGCAGAGCTCAAGTTAACCTCACCTATGAACTGGTACACATGCTGATTGACGGATGATGCACTGGTGCAGGCAGTCACTCTCACAAAAGCCAAAATTAGCTACATCAGGAGAAGAAAGTGTAGGAAACGGGGCCACGAACTCCAAGGTGGAGTCCAATTGGATGCAATCGGGACTACTGCTAGTATGATGATGGATGTATCGATTACTATTCTTTGATTGTCATTTACTTTGTTTATTATTTTTCTTTCTTGCGAGTTTATATGTTGGAATCTATGCATGATGCTTTAAACTCTGTGGCATAGCGGTAGAGTTCAACTGCTAAGTCAGAGGTTGCGGGTACGATTCCCGCTCAATGAATATATTATTGTGTGCATGAATATGAATATTTGCATTGTTCTGGATGTTTCTATGTATAATAATATTCACAAAAAAATGTGTCTAAGAATGTATATCCGCATTCTAGAACCCATACACAAGCTAGATAAGCTATGCTTACTTTCTAGTTGTAGAATATTTATTTTATTTTAATTATACATCTTACTTAAATTATCTGTGATTTCAAAACTCGTTTCAAAAACGTCGTCAAACTTCGAGCCTTTTTCTAAATTAGATGGGGTTTGGTATGGCAACCGGGACTTAAACCTGTGATTTAAAAATGAATATCTTTAAAAGATTTGCTAGGGTTTAAGAGATTCAGGTGGATGAACCATTTGTTTTTGAAAGAAATTATCTTATACATTTCTACATAGTAAATTATTGACAAAAGTGCAAATGAGTTTAATTGAATATACATATCGTTGTTTTAATATAAGGTTTATCAGTTCAGGTTTAATTAAATGATATTGAAGGAGGTTGGAAAGTCATACATTATATTGAACTTAATTATGAAAACAACACCCGATATTAAATTGATCAGGTTTCAATTACTGAGCTCCTAATTAAATTTGGTTTTTCACTTGAAGGCAAAGTTTTTCATAAGCCTTAGGGTAAGAGTTTTCGCCGTGCGGTGTGACGTACTGCAAAGAGACCCTGAAGGCCACGACCGCGGTTGGAGCGGGTCCAGCGGCGGATTCAGCCTCATAGTAGGAGGCACTCCCATCGGCATCAAGCCCCAAATGTAATATTTGGGGCTCGTGGTCGACAGTCAATGGGACTTCGGGGAACATCTCCAAAGTCTGACCCCCAAATTGTAGGGCACAGCTAACGCTCTGGCGCGGCTGCTGCCCAACATGAGGAGATCCGATGACTCTTGCAGGAGACTCTACGGGGGATTGTGCGATCCATGGACCCATATGGGTGCTGAATCTAGGCGGCTGATGACCAACAGGGTCATCAGGGATATCTCGCACGATCTCCTTCGAGGCGGCGAGTCTCCTTACCGAAACTCCACCATGGGACCCGTAGGCGAGAGCCCTCTTGCAACTATATCAGTGACCAAAGAAGGCGCGGGAGCGGGCATGGGACCCTGAGTCTCGAGAAATCGGTGGTGGAGTAGAAGGAACGACTCAGGCGATCAAGCTTAGGGCACGCCGTAGTAGCCGAGGTAAAACCCATCATAGAGGACTGGCTAGAGAGGCGACACGGGAGCTTCTCGTACCCGTACTCGGATGGGGTGCTTCGGGGACCACCTGTGTTGGATCAGGAAGGAGCCAACGTCTGAGTGCCATCACTGTGATGCAAGTGAGTATAAGCGGACCACGGGCTCAAAATAATAAACTTTGGATGCAAAGGGAAAATCGCTATGACGATGATGATTATTGCATGCTCTTTATAGAGGATCTCATAGCTTTTTTTGTCACTTGGAAGTCTGAAGCAAGTTTTTCTAGAATATATTCACTCGTAAGTTTGGGATATAACTTTGTACACTCCATTTTCATCAAGTAAAGCTATCTAGCTGAAACCCAGTATATTTTTAATGAGGACCCTACACATTCGATCAATAAGCGTGGCTACAATACTGAATGTTTTATGCCATGTTTATTTTATAAGGTATTTCACATTTCGAATTATGTATCGGAACCAAATTACCAAATTTAAGTAGTAACTCATATGAGCTATTATTAGCCTGTTACTTAGCCAAATGACAATAAAATATTTCACTATTTTAGAATAAACATTGTTCTTAGTTTTTCAACTCAGCCATAAATACAAGCTCAAGTAGGTACTTAATAAAATCATTATGAAAAATGTTTTATCATAATGTGATATAATTAAGTGATCAGCTATTTCATATTAATCTGTTCAATAATAATTTATTCCTGTTTATGAATGTAATGTAGTAATTAAAGCCAATTATAATTTTATCTATAGCAGATTAATTAGTCTGCATAAACAAGTCTAATACATATATAGAATTAAACCATTCATATTATTGTTATTATTTAATACATTACTTAAAGCAGCTGAAATGAAATTGATTATATTAGGGTTATTATTTCTATAGAGTACAGGGGCCTACCATTACGTGCTTATAGCATTCGATTTCTGTGAGAGCAAGAGGGATGGAGCTATACACCCTATATAGCTATATAGCTCTATCCCTCATTGTCACCCAGAAAACGAACGCTTTTAATACACGTGCTGCCGTGGTAGGCCCACAGTACATTACTTACAAAAAATGTTCTCCAAAGACTCAATGTCATTGTGAACGCTGGATCATCACCGGATAACTATAGTTCCATTAAGGTATGTATTTAGAAACATTAAATCTGGCGTCACTCTACTCGAATCTTTTTCTAAAAACCGTGAATTTTTTTGGTTATCACTACTGTGTGGTACAAAAATCTTGACAATATACTCTACATGCGCAGCAACGAGAGCGCTGTTAGCAGTCGCAACCGTAGCACCTGTAGTGTCGCTGACGCTGGCCGCGAAGCATGACTCACCGCAAAGAATCACGTTGCTTTGACGAGATCAAAAATGAACTCTTCGGAAGAAGATGAAGAAAAGATAATTAATATTGTTTCTGGATATCCAGTAATTTATAACATATCCTATTTCAGCTATCGGAATAATCTAAGCAGTAAAAGATATAATTTTTAAATGAAAATGAGATATCATTTTATGTAACTATTATTAGCATTAAATACGTCAGAAATTCTGTCTCTCGTAAAGGTACCAGATCTAAAGAGGTACTTTGCCACAAGAGAGGCTACTACAGCGGCAATGCTGCTGTGCTCGTAATGCAAAGTGTCGCTAAAACAGGCCGCACTGCGGTCGTTCTCAGAATGTCACTTTAAATCTAATCACGGGCACATAGGCCTTCAATCGCGTCATTGGTTGATCAAACCTTTTATTAGTTTTTTGATTGGCCTGTTAGTGCAAATGCGCGAACTTTTGACATTTGTTCAAGATTTTAGCCTCGTGGTTGGAGTCTCTCCCGTATAAGCCTTTATAAACCTAATTATCATACAGAAGAGTAGAAGAGCGGACCCCAGGACCCAAAGTGGAAGCTTTGGATGCAACCGGAATTGGTGCTCGGAAGATGTCGATGATGACCTAGCTAGTGTAGCAAGCGTCCATAGGCCGCATCTTATAAACACGCATGAGTTACATTAATATAACCCTCAGAATGTAATTAGATCTAAAGACTGTTTTATCTACATTGAACACACTGAACACACAAACAAAAAACAGGTGCAGACAATTGACGGATTGTTTTAAAAAATCGTCATTGTTTTGTAGGATAATATCACAAGTTATGCTTGCGACCAAAAAAAAGTTTAGATATGATGCGATGATAAACATAAAACAAAACAAATGAGATAAAAACCTATGCCATAACAGCTGGTGGCGCACTCAATATAGATGGCGACACTTTATTTTATCAGAAGCAAAGTGTATTGAATGAATGAAAGATGATTATTTATGAGCTTCGTTAACCAATCGCCTTTATCGGTAAGCGAGAACTAGACTTTAAAAGCACCACAAATTTGTCAACTCTGGTTTGCATTAGTAACCTTTATATTATCGTGACCTGTAATCAACAAATGTAACAAACGATGTGATATATATTCACATGGCTTACAATGTGACACTAAGGCTGAGCACTCATAAGAGACAAGACAGTCTTAAGACAGGCTATTGCTCTGTACATATGAAAGTGCGCATACTTAGAACAAAACAAGTCAAGTCACAAAAAGTCCGTGTTAAGACCGTCATGTCTATAATGAGCGCTCAGTCAGAATTTCGTTACAAGAGAGGATCTGAAAGTAATGACAATAATGCTAGTAACAAAATAAAATCATCTGGTTCACACACATGCAAAAACCACATAAAACTAATGATTTCCAGTTATGTTCTCATTGGGTTTATTAATATAATAAAAATCACGTAATGGCAGATAGTATGTTTTATCTGCAGTGTTTATGGGCGCTAAGCTGAGAAAGATAGGCGTGGGGTTACGAGACGGCCCGAGGGTATCAGCGGCAGGCGTCCACAAGCCGGGTTGCATTTATAATAATATTTGTTACACCCATTTTCATAGTAACTAGAAATAGCAGTTTTTATGACGTGTTTCAATTGGTTTGACTTTTACCGACTTCAAAAAATAGAAAGAATGCTTGTATCTATATACTACAGTGTGGAATTTTAATCGTCCTTTGATGCAAAATCAGCCCTGTGACAAGTTATATCAAATACATTCGTATTTAGATTTCATTGATATTGGAGTTTGTGCTTGGAATGCTTTGTACAATAAGTCGCGGCGGGAAGAACCACGACTTCACACTTCATTCATGCCAACTCACGAAAACGCAATAGCGCCTCTAAAGTTTGAATTAAGAATTATCCTACAGCGTGGGAGTTAAAAGATGTAGACAAGTTGTGCCTTAGATATGTTCTGGCTGCTCATAAAATTAAAAGTAAAGTTTATGTGAATACATACTACACATTGAAGTAAAACTATTTTGAAATAAGTATTTGCAAAAAATATCAGGTATGTTTCTATTAGGTCTATCGTATTTTAACTCTACCACAGGTTTCCGTATGAGTAATTTTCAATACTACTATCCTTTACTAATGTAAACTTTTGTCACATAAAATAACCAAATAACAAGCGACCACCGTTTAAGATCCCTGTTTTATCATTTTTGACGTGACCGACGTTCGTTGTTATCAAGATCATGTTATTGAGCGACCAGTCGTTGCAACGGCCCTGACGTTGTAATTATATTTTTTGTATTATAAAAAGCTTCAGTGAAGTTTTCGGTGACTGTACTTGAGAAGAAAGTAGGTGTTTTCATTTTTATTTATTGTTAAGATTCCAAAACTAATTAGTTTGACTGTAAAAAATTAAGTAACTAAATTTATTATAGATTAGCCCTTGTGATATTTGCATGTTTGAAGGTACCTAAGTTATAAAGCAATATTTTATTAGGCTCCTACATCCACCATTCTAAATGAAACAGTGCGGGACAAAATAATATTTTACTTAGTACGAGGTTAAGTTAAACTTTGGACTTTCTTCTGTTTTGTATTTATTTTGAATAATTGAATGTTACACAGTTCTAAGGGTCTAACATTTTGTTAGATTAAATTGTTTTTATTAATTAGCCACTGCATTAATTATTGATACTAAAAAAATCTACGAGTAATAGGCGTATTCCATAGACATAATAAAATACGGTCTAATAATATCAATCTATGAACAATTATTAAACTTGAGAAATATTCGTGTAATCATGGAAAAGCAATGAAACTTGTCTTACATAATCGCTAATAAAGTAAACAGATGACATGCATATCTTTTGACATAAAAAGTAAGCGAAATTTTGTTTTTGATTCCAAAATATTTTATTAACTCATATCTACGTAAGTTTATATCAATGTTTTAAAAACAAGTTTGATAACTAATATGTATTGTGATGACCTTAAAAATATATATTTGTTTATAACGCTGTTTCGTTCACTGTCATAATAGCCTAAGAGTCAAGTTAAATACTTTGATTGCGATAGTTTCATGTTGATTATTTCCCCAATCGATACTGGTATTTTCTACGACCTGCCGTCAATATCAACCTGCTATAATTATAGCTGTTGCTTCAAAACTAAAACACTAATAAGGCGAGGTCCAACTTCAAAATCAATAAATGTTAAATTGTTTACGATTGTGACACATCTATATTATGCATATATCCAACGCCAACGGCACTAGTGTATAGAAACAGAGTTGACATAAAACGAAGCGCTGCAACATTCAATACAACAGTAATTGTTTAGTAGTGTTTAGTGCCTAGCAGTGGTAAAATTTCATCATCATCTTAGCATTGTGTCCCAGGCTTCACCTCAGAGCCCAGGTTCTTTTTCTTCTCCACTTCACATGATCTTGGGCATCCATGGTAGTGAGATCATTGGCACACAATGTCCTCCATTATTGCGTTAAACCAACACTTTTTGGATCTCCCTCTCCACCTCCTCTACAGATATTTGACCTGACACATAACCTAGCGGTTGCCGCAAGACGTGGCCAACAGTGCTAATAATCAGTATATTTTTTTAAATAATATTATATATTTTACAGTGGAAGAACAAAGTACTTCAGCTTTGGATCCCAAAGCTGCTGAAACACAAAATGGTGAACCCTCAGAGCAGATGGAGACCAGATACAATGGACATCAGAAGAAACTGCAGCGGTTGGAGACGGTGCCAGATATTAAGCGAGATACCTCAGGGATTACTACTCAGTACATAGCTACAGGAATAGGTAAGGCTTTTCTTTGTTAGTTCTTCACTAAATTTAGTTTAGTCTACAACATGATTCGAGAAGGAATCAAAGCTTACGAAGTCGTAAAAAAATTATCCCTGAGAGTTATTTTTCAACTTGGCCCAGGTGTTGATTTTGTTTCGAGAGAAGTAATGTATTGAGCGCAGATTTGTAGTGCAGGGAGTTAGCCTATTCCTGACTGAGTTCTTATTGATCAGTTAGTGAGTGAATAGGAAAGGGTAATGTGCGAGTACCGCTACCAGTTTTGTGATATTTTTTAGGCTATGATAATGATGCATGCATGATGTTGCATGCCACTTTGGTAGTCTTCTGTTAGTAATGCTTTTACTACAAATAAATCATTTCCTTTCATTGAAGCACTACTATTTTTGTTAATAGTAAATCTTGGCGCATTTGCTGGTGGAGTTTGTGTGGCATGGTCATCATCAGCTCTACCGATGTTAACGCTAGGACCTATGGAGGTAGGTTGAATTATAATATTATGAAAACATCATCGTTCAATATATTGAACATTCTCTCGCAAACTCTTATTAGAAAAGTATCTCCCTGCAAATGGTTTTTAGGTGATAATAGTACTAGAAAACCAGATGGCAAAATTTGGAAAATTACCAGGTGTTAAAACTCACCTGGTCGAAACGTTAAGAATGTAGCACATATGGTGATGTGACTTTAACTCCCGCTCCTAAGATTGAGTTTAGGTACATTACTCATACAAAGAATTAACATGAATTGAATATCATTCTAAGTCTTAAAATTCTTAAGCTACTTCCAAAATATCTCTTCCTCCACCCAAGATAAAATGCCACGCTTTTTAAGACAAACTAATCCCGAACTTCTTTGAAACTAAGTCCAACTTCTGAGTGTTCTCCAGTGTATACACAATCACGTATAAAGGGTTCTCCGAGTAGATTTACGTTTGTACAGTGTGTATTGAAAGCGTGGCATATAAATAATGTTTTCATTAGAAACCGCCGATAAATTTAGGCACAGTTAGGTAAGTGGTCGTTGTGGCAAGTGGTTTGTGCAAACGGGCGGTTGGACTGTTGCGTTTATTTGGACAGCTATTATTTTAATTATTCATCAATTAATGGCAAGACCAGCTTTGGTGTTGTTAGCGGTTATTTGTTAAATATCGTGCAATATTTGGGGTAAATTGATACATATTTTCTTTAACTGGATACTATTTTACGTTAAACCGAGACGAAAAAACATGGTCTGTATGAATGGAATATGAAGCGGTGTCAACGCAAACGCTTACACGTGACTGTATTGTCCTACATATTAGGTTCAGTGCCTCAGGTTTGGAAGAAGCGAATGTACAACCGATCCAAAAAAAAACGGGGTTTCCCGAATTCAGGGAACTATCGATTAATAGCTGTTTGAGCACATATATAACAGATTCATCCCTGGAAGCTATCACATGAGAAGAATCAATCATAATTGAGTGGTAGAAATCACACTAACTAAACTAAGCAAACTAAACTAAGTAATGATAAAGAAGAGTAGGAGAGCGGTCCTCGGGCTCCTGAGTTCAAGCTTTGTATACAATCGGGATAAGCTTTTCTTTGAAGAAGAAGGCTTACTTTCTTCAAAAAGCAAACTAAACTAAGTAATGATAAAGAAGAGTAGGAGAGCGGTCCTCGGGCTCCTGAGTTCAAGCTTTGTATACAATCGGGATAAGCGCATCGGTGAAGAAGAAGGCTTACTTTCATCAATAAGCAAACTAAACTAAGTAATGATAAAGAAGAGTAGGAGAGCGGTCCTCGGGCTCCAGAGTTCAAGCTTTGTATACAATCGGAATAAGCGTCTCGGTGAAGAAGAAGGCTTACTTTCTTCAAAAAGCAAAGTAAACTAAGTAATGATAAAAAAGAGTAGGAGAGCGGTCCTCGGGCTCTTGAGTTCAAGCTTTGTATACAATCGGGATAAGCGTATCGGTGAAGAAGAATGCTTACTTTCTTCAAAAAGCAAACTAAACTAAGTAATGATAAAGAACAGTAGGAGAGCGGTCCTCGGGCTCCTGAGTTCAAGCTTTGTATACAATCGGGATAAGCGTATCGGTGAAGAAGAAGGCTTACTTTCTTCAAAAAGCAAACTAAACTAAGTAATGATAAAGAAGAGTAGGAGAGCGGTCCTCGGGCTCCTGAGTTCAAGCTTTGTATACAATCGGAATAAGCGTCTCGGTGAAGAAGAAGGCTTACTTTCTTCAAAAGCAAACTAAACTAAGTAATGATAAAGAAGAGTAGGAGAGCGGTCCTCGGGCTCCAGAGTTCAAGCTTTGTATACAATCGGAATAAGCGTCTCGGTGAAGAAGAAGGCTTACTTTCTTCAAAAAATAATTCCATTTGTTTTTTATAACCAACACAGTATTAGAAACGTATTTCACTCAAAATAATAATATCCCCTAATGATTGACGTATCAATTCCAGCATCTTGCTTACCGATACAATTTGTTAATAGTCATTGTAATTACTGGCGATTGAAAAAGAGTGGCCGTGAGTTTTTATTACCAGATTCTTTTTTCACAAGATTTATCTATTGCTTTGCGAATCTAACTCTAAATGCCTTAATTTCGACGTTCATAACTGTTACTTTGTGACCTAAATAAACGAAATATAATTTAAAAATGTTACGTCCGCGTTATGAGAATGAACTACCATCACCAAACCCACGGAATAAAATGTCCTCAGTATTCTAAATGACCTTGTTAACATGAAATTTTGATGTTATGTCAAGCGAAAACAACAACAAAACATTTACATCGTAGGAATGAGTGATAGGCTTAGTTAAGCAAATGTTTGGAGTTTTAGAATAAGGATCTTTGCAGACAAGTTAATTTATGTTGCATAATAACTAAGACGGTTTCACAAGAGATGTTAGTTCTTTATTCAAGTATCACGCAATTTTGTAGTCAGCAAACCGCAAATGATGCAGGATTAATGGAAAACTTTGTGCCCTGCTCTGATTTAAGTTAAGATACTGTATAAAATTACCGCCAATATGATTTCTGGCCGTAAGCGCAAGGACTTCCTAGCCAACATTTTATCAAGAATTGGTTCGAGGGCCTATCAGGCTCGTAACAGGCCTAGCAAATTATATTAGATGGTTTTTTTTTTCATGCGGAAGTCCCTTCGGATACTCCCCCTATCTAAAATAGCGGCGATAGCCCAGTGGCGTAATTAAGGGACTGCTGAGACGAGGTCTTGAATTCCACGTACACAAGTACACACCTCTGACTTTTCGTAGTTATGTGTGTATTAATAAATGTCGCTCGCTATATAATGTGCTCGGTAGATGGCAATAGGCTCGCCCCCTATTACATTGGGACCTTAACATAACTAGCGAATCGTGGGTGTGTAGTACACCTCTGCCTACCCTTTCTGGGATACAGGCGTAAAGTTATATGATGTTATGTTGTCTAAAATAGTTTGCTATAGAACCAATCTGGTATAACAACGATGTTTTACCATCAATATGGCAGTATACAGAATCGATATTAGGCTATTTCTTATACCACTTATGTGGCAGACAAGCACCCGGTCCACCTGATGGGAAGCGGTTCCCATGGCCTATAGACGTGTGGATGAACGTCCCACTCGCCGACCCTTTTAAAACCTTCTAATGTCCTTCTTGAAAAACCCCATATTATTTTCGGATGGCTATCTATCTTACTGATATTTTTTAGAACGTTTTTTTGGATAACACTTAGTTTAAGCTTTTTGGTTAAGCAGTTCTTGCGCTCGCGGTCTCAGGTAAGCCCACCTTCAGTTCAATTTGTAGTTTTAATTTGTAGTCGTTTTCGAAGACACATGGATTATTTTTCTGAGATCCTATCACTTACAAGCGACATGTTCAATGTTTTTGAAGAGTGGATTCTTGCGTAAACTGGATACAGCAGAGTGCGTCAATTGCATTAGTTCCAACCTATCTTTACTTACTCCGTATTTCAAAAATAATGGAAATTTTACGACTATTATGCAATGTTTGTATGGATGTATGAATAAGCGGCTGAGCGGATTTAGATGCAATTTGGCACAGAGATAGATTCTAGTCTGGAATAGCACATAGGCTACTTTTATCGCGGGAATAAGGAACTGAGGGTTGCGGTATATGGGTCAGTATTTCACGCGGGTGGAGCTGCCGCCAATTACTAGTATTAAAATAACCTTTGCTCATATACTAAGCACACATGAAATGACTCACTGTGTTTCAAATCACGCGATCTAAGGAGCTCATTAAACAAAGTTTAATGAATCAGAAAGAAACGCAATCAATAAAACTACTATTCTACTCCTTACTAATATTATACTTAAATGTGAAAGTTTGTGTAGATATTTGTTATCCCTGGAATAGCCCATGGGAAGTAGGAACAAGAATATAATTTTAAGCGGGCGAAGCCGCGGGCAACAGCTAGTACTAAATACTAATAATATAAAGAGGAAAGTTTTGTTTGTTGTAATCGATAAACTCAGAAACGAATGAACTGATTTCAAAAATTCTTTCACCATTAGAATGCCTCAGTGCACCCTGAGTAACATAGATAATTCATCCCGATATTTCCACAGGTTCTGGACTTACGCGGATGAAACCGCGTGGTGATGCTAGTCAGCTACCGGTAGCAAGTGTAAAACTGACGTAGGATGGTAATATAATACAGAATCAAATCTTCCCTTCATTTGCACAAGAGCTAGGCGAGGAGCTCGTCAACTCGATTATGTAAATTCATGAAACTTGTAATCAAAGAACAAAAGTTTGGATGGAATCGTAATACAAGGACACCATCTAAAAACAAGCATCTGGTATTCCAAGGTACCGGTGAGAAAATTAAGCTCAATTCTTATTTTTATCAAAATACTACAATCATTTGATAGAAAGAGTAATTAGACTTTATATGAAAGTAATTACGTACTTTAATTTATTTTGTGTTGATTTTCGTTTTGTTCTTAGGTTTATCAAGGTCATCCCTTTTTAAAAAGACTAAAGAAGCTGTGATGGTGAACTCATACTGGTGGTAGAAATTTGATGACACAAATTTGTCACAAAATTCGTCCGGGTAGGTACCACCGTGCAGGGGTGTGTGTTGGGTAACCTCCTCGAGTGTCGCTCCGATTCCGATCCCGCTGCAGTCTGGGGGGAACGGAATCGGAGCGGCCGGTACACCCTGGGCGGCGGTCAATGGCTTCCCCTTCACCCCTTCATAGGGTTGGCATTGATCGTCGGCCAATACCCAACGTGGCGGGAACACATCGCTCTCCGTACTCCTCTGCTTTCAGAGGAGACAGGATGAGCGATGCTGTTAATGGTGAGATGGCCCAGGGTCAGCCGGGGTGCGAGGGATATGCTCTATGAGTAACCTTACACCCCGGCGTCTGAAGACCCGAGACGGCGTGCGGTTTTAGTCGGTGCAAGCCCGACATAACCGCCCCCGCTGCCCGGCGGGGGGGTATCCGAAGGGATTTCCGCACGATAAAAAAAAAAAAAAAAAAAAATAGGTACCACCGTGCACGATTGCGAAAAACCCTCCATAGTAATCCAATTTCGGTTTGATGGCGTTCAGGGGTCAGCAAGTGCATAGCCAGGAGTCAAATTGTCGTGTCGTAAATAAAAAAATAAAGAAGATTCATAAATCAGTTAAAATTATATTTATGAGCTTATATTGAGCTTATAGAATATTATAGTAGGTAGGTCCACTTTTGAAATCAGTGCCTCCACCCGCGTTTAATCCTGATCTAGTTCCCGCAACCCATGGGAACCTAGTCCAGGTATAAAAAGTAGCTTATGTTATTCTAGACTATAATCTAACTTTGTATCAAATAGTCCAGTGCAGATTAAATTCGATTTTAAGCACGAGGGTTTAAAGGTGAAAAATGGTTTTTCACGATTCACACAGACGCTAGACTTCCTATCGAAAAAAGTTAAATCCAAAAGTTGTAGGTTATAACTTATTAAGCTATAGACCTTAGTCTATAGCTTTTGTTTAAACCATTTCTCACGTAACATAGATGATATTACTTATATGCTTTTTAACGTTGGATATTTGAATTTCTATTTTTTCCATTTTGAACAATTTGTGAGTATAGAAATGAAACAATTTTTAATGGATTCTATCGCGATTTATTCGATGTTATTTGGAGGTCGCTTAACGACCTCCGTCCTCCATGAGCGCAGGCCTGGGGGTGGCAGGTGAGGCCGCCTGTCACCCTAGCAGAAGCAGGCCGGGACGGTGGGGTGACTAGCGCCCCTCCCCCAAACCGGGGCAAGACGGGGACACCGTGGTTCCCAAACCCGAGGGGGCCATCTCGAAACCGGAGATGGCCCTGGGTCAGTCGGGGTGCGAGGGATATGCTCTATGGGCAACCTTACACCCCGGCGTCTGCAGACCCGAGACGGCGTGCGGTTTTGGTCGGTTCAAGCCCGACATAACCGCCCCCGCTGGCCGGCGGGGGGGTATCCGAGGGGATTTCCGCACGAAAAAAAAAAAAAATAAAAGGTATGCTTATAATGTAAATGTTGTACTAAAAACTTAAAACGAAATCAACAGTTTTAAAACGAATTTTCAGACGTAGTTCACGGTGTAACATGTAGGTTTTCTAGTTCAGCGCCCTAAATAACTGAAGCCTGATTCTTTCATTACGCTGTTAATGTACATTAATAATTGTATCAAATCATCATCACAGCGTTAGTCCCGATTGCATCCAAAGCTTATACTTAGGTGGCCCGGCCACCAAGTGTACGCTTTCAGCGTCAACTCTCCTACTCTATCTCTTGATTTGGTTTTTCTTGGCTTTAGAGGGAGCAAATGCCATCTTACCCTCCAACCTCGAGAGAACAGCCTGTGCCACTGTGCCAGAGTCTCACCTGTTAATCGACAGGTGAGGCTTGAAGATCTTGGTAGGGCTCAATGTACCAATAATTGCATCGAATATAACAATGTAAAAAAGTAAGTATTGTTCAGATATGGAAACCACTCGTATGTTCACACCTAAAAAGTTTCACGGTAATTTCTCTCTGAAACTTGGAACTTTACAAACCTCGAGTTGTGTGTAATTGTATAATATCCATTTTCTTTCAAAGATGGGGGTCGAATATTTGAAGGTCAATATTGTTATTCAATATTAGGACAAGTCTTTCTTTCTTTATTGTTCAGAAGCATTATCTATATATAAGAAATAAAGTCGTCATAGTGATGACCGGGATAAACTCAAGAACGGATGGACCCATTTTTCATGATCTTTGATTTTTTAGATTTGTCTTCGTCTATATCGTTTTTTTTTTTGTTTTTTTTTTTTGCGGAAATCGCCACGGCTACTTCCCCGCTGGCTAGCGGGGGTGGTTATGTACGACCATAACCTCACGCCATATCGGGTCTTTAATGCCGGTGTGTAAGAAGACATTCATGTAATAAATTCAGCTGATAACCTAATCAACATAACTTGATTCCAAGCCAGAACGAAGTTTGCTAAGTCAGCTAGTAGTGAATAAATAGAAATTGAAGTGTAATTAGGTGTCGGTAGTTTAGTGGTTAAGGAGTCGGGCTTACTAACGAGAGGTCCCGGGTTCGAATCCTGGCCATTACACTAACGACGTGAACCCGCCCTTGAAACAAGCAATTAACCTTAGCTGGAGGGGTTAAAGGGAATACATGTAATTTGCAGTAACTAAAACTCTTAAAAAAACTTATTGATTGAAACAGGTTATGAATATCGTTCTAATATTATAAACTAGCTGCAGCCTTAGGCTTGACCCGCATGGACATCTGATTCCTTCCTGGGAACCCATGGGAGCCCATGGAAACCTTATCAGGGGATAAAAAGTAGCCAATGTGTTATTCCGGACTATAATCTATGCTTGTACGAAATTTCAGCCAGATCCGTTCAGCCGTTTGAGCGTGATTGAGTAACAAACAAACCTTCAAACATCTTCACAAACTTCGCCACATTTATAATATTAGTAGGAAGTAGGATAGTGGCATAAGGAAAATTGGACCGCGTTGGTATGAGTAAATTATGTTAACTCTTTGGAGCAAAAACAACTGAATGAATCTGGATGAATATTATTGGCACAGAGATAGTTTATAATGATTTTTATCACGATCTCTGTGGCGCAGCGGTTGTGCATTCTGCAATCAGTGCTAATATTTGTATGCATGAATATGTCTATTTGCATTGGTCTGGGTGTTTTTATGTATAGTATGTATCTATTTACAAAAAAATATGTAAAAGTATGTCAATTCGCATTCTAGAACCCATAACACGACCTAGTTAAACTATGCTTCCTTTGGGTCTAGAGAGCGCTGTGTAGAATGTTGCAGAATATTTATTTATTTAATCTGAAACAACACAAGGCTTCACAAGATGTGAGTGCTTGTTAAATATATACTTTACATAAGTCAAGATTATGTGAGCCCAGCCTGCTTCTATAGATATTGTCTACTAGCATCGCCACGAGGTTTCACCCGCGTATTTTTCTTTTTTTTACGTGCGAAATGTAGCATTCTAATGGTTAAATAATATTTGAAATCGGTTCAGTCGTGTCAGACTTTATTGTTTCCAAGCATCTAAATCTTTCTTCTTTAAGATAATTTCCTAGAATTTTCACATAATATTTTTTTATGTTTCAATCTGTATAGATCTGTACAGAGCGGCGATAGCCCAGTGGCGTACGTAACGGACTGCTGAGACGAGGTCTCGAGTTCGATCCCCAGTCGCCCCGGGCACACACCTCTGACTTTTCGCAGTTATGTGTGCATTAATAAATGTTAATTATCGCTCGCTTAATAATGTGCCCGGTAAATGGCAATAGGCTCGCCCCCTATTACATTGGGACCTTAACATAACTGGCGAATCGTGGGTGTGTAATACACCTCTGCCTACCCCTTCGAGGATACAGGCGTGAAGTTATGTTGTTGTTGTTGTCAATCTGTATGTGCTTATTTGATGAATTTCATATTTTACTATTATCTATTGAGCGCTTGTTTTCTTGTATATTTATTTGAATAAGTAAAATATTTTTTAATGTTATAGCGACATATTTTATTGATAACCAATTTATCAGACATGACCTATATTGTTATGTAGACCTAGAAAGAAGTTAGAACTTCTGCTCAACTCTTTACGAGACCTTTTCCAGCAGACCTGCAAAACTCTTGTCTTGCAGGTCTCATCACTCTTACGTGCGGAAACCTTCACGGGCTTCCACGATGGGTATGTCGGAATTGATCCGACTAAAACCGCGCGGTATCTCTTTGGTCAGCCATTTGGCCTCAGGGAATTTGGTGCGCCTAGGAAGGATATCCCAGAGACCCCGACCGGCTCCGGTCGCCAGCGCTCTCGACCCCCTCTCCCCTTAGCGCGCGCGGAAACATGACGCGCTGACACCCTGGGCCTGCTTCTGCTAGGGTGTCGGCTAGCCCCGATCGTGTCCCCCAGGCCCGCGTTCATGGAGGACGGAGATCATTCTACGACCTCTGCCACCCGGTGCGCCTTCTACATCATGGGAGAGTGCTAGACCTCTCCCGTACCTTTTCGGCCGCCTCTTTTGTGCGCATCACTATCTCGCAAAAGAAGGCGGCGGCGTTCCACGCACTCTTGCTGCCGACCATGGCGAGCACCAGGGTCTGCAGCGTGTGGCTTCCCGCTCCAACGGCTGCTTCAAGGACACGGCACTGCTCTATCCACTCAGGGCACTCTGCCAATGTGTGAAGAGGCGTATCCACGGAGAAGCCCCGGCAATGGTGGCACTCGGGCGTCGGCTCCCGGAGTATACGATGCAGGAACTCACCGAAACAGCCATGTCCGGTGAGCACCTTCGTCAGCCGGTAGGAGAGGATTCCGTGGCGCCTCTCCAGCTATTCTTATATGACGGGTCTTACCGCAACAATCGTGGCGTGCCCTAGGTATTATCACTCTTGTCTATTATTCTCTATCTATGTATATTATTTGTCTTGATCACGCCCTTACCTGAGAATGACTACTAATTTCCTTCATCTTTTTCTTAAAGTTTTCTAACACTTCTTATGGACGCCGCCGCCTCTTTCTGCGAGCAGGTAATGCGCGCGAAAGAGACGGCGGAGAGGGAGCGGGAGAGAACCCTGCCCCCCGAGTTTCGCAGTCTGCGGCGAGGACGCGGCAGACTCATCTACGCCCGGGACTACCGACCTCCATGATCGGGGTCTGAGGACGGCAGTTGGCCTTACAGAAGCAGACCGTGACGGAGGCGTGTCGTGTGTGCCCTACACGCGCCTGCCAACTCACCGAAGCGGGATAAAACCAGACCCCACCAGGCGAGGCCGCGGTGGCGGCCAAAGTCCGCCGGCAGCCCTGGGGTTATCCTTTCGAGGGCTTACCCGGGGTGCCCGGCAACGGACACTTGGGGAGGACACCGTGCGGTTTTAGTCGAGTCACGACATAACCACCCCCGCTGGCCAGCGGAGGGGTATCCGAAGGGATTTCCGCACGTAAAAAAAAAAACACTTCTTATGGAAAGAATAGTTTAAAAAGTTTGCGTCAAAAAATTTAAAATGTTAGTGGTTACTGTAAAAAATCTAAATTAATCTTGGGTTTTAGTCGCAGCTTATGTCATATTTATTTCAGACGAAATATGTAAACTGCAGGGCACATTTGTCTATATCATAAATAATAGTAATAATAATAATCTTATTCAGTAGATCGTTTATCGACCCAAGACCCCCATTGAAAAAATGAAAATTAATCTAGGGGTTAAGTCGCAGCTTATGTCTATTATTTCGGGAGAAATATATAAACTCTAGGGCACATTTTCTATAATAATAGTCTATATTTATTAATAGTAATAATAATAATCTCATTCAGTAGAACGTTTATTGACCCAAGACCCCATTTAGCAGGAGACATGTCTGGTGTAGATAAGGTCACGACAATTTATTGGCTTATTGGGACAGGGTACTTATCGATGAAATTGTGTCGGTATAGTTTTTACGTCTCAGCACATGAAACACGCAATGCTAGGCCGATGTCTGGCCGTTACGATACACAGTGTTAGGCGCCATGTTTTAAACAGCTACATTTTGTAAGTCACCATTATGTTTGCTCACTCAGTCACTATTTCTGACTACAAACTGGAAAATATCGGAAGTCCGAATACTGAGTCTTTTTGTAAAGTCTCGGCATTCTCAACCTGCGAACTTATGAACAACATCATTATACATCACACATGACAATATGCGCATATCTGTGTAAGCTAATAATATATGTACATTTGAGCAAGGCTTGTAAATCCCTGAAGGAGTAAACAAAGTTGATCCTCACGTTTTGCTCGCATGTCCTTTTTTTTTTAGCTTGTGGAAACCCCCACGGGCTTCACCCCATCGGTGCCGACGATGGGGTGGGCGTGTCGGAATCGGACCGACTAAAACCATCCGGTGGATGCGCCATAGATACTTACCGAAGCACCCGGGTCCGGTAATGTCCGGGGTGGTTATGTCGTGTATCGACTAAAACCGCACGGTGTCCTCCCCAAGTGTACATTGCCGGGCACCGCGGGTAACCCCTCGAAGGGATAACCCCAGGGTTACCAGAGGACTTTGGCCGCCTCCACGGCCTCGCCTGGTGGGGTCGGGTTTTATCCCGAGTCGGTGAGTTGGCAGGCGTGTAGGACACACACGACTCGCCTCCGCCACGGCCTGCTTCTGTAAGGAGGGCGAGTCGACCAACTGCCGTCCTCAGGCCCCGATCATGGAGGTCGGTAGTCCCGGGCGAGTCTGCGACCTCGCCGCAGACTCGCCCATGTCTCCATGAGTTCCCAGCGGAGCTGGGACCGCTGAGCCCTGATTTCTCGGGGCTCCGGCCTATGGCCCCGCTCCAGCGCCTCTTTGCGCCACTGGTACAGCAACGCAAGGGCTCTCGCTTCCAGGTCCCATGGAGGGTTCCCGGCTAGGAGACATGCCACCTCGACGGAGATCGTGCGATACCTCCTGATGACTCTGACGGCCATCGCTTTTAACGGGCTGTTTAGAACAGCCACGTTGCGGGCCGCCAGAGTCTCCGCCCATACGGGGGCCCCGTACAGGACCATGCTTCGCACGATCCCCAGTGGGGGCATCAGCCGCGATAGCGCGGCCGAAGCCCCCCTCAGTTTCGGGACCAGACTTCGGAGATGTGGTCCGAAGTCCCATCGGCTATCGAGTACGAGCCCAAGGTACTTCATCGTGGGCTCGATGCCGATGCTTACACCCCCTACGGTTATACGGGTTCCCGCAGGTGGCCCCCTCCGAGGCCCGTGAAAACACATAGCCTCGGATTTGTGGAGAGCCACCTCGAGTCCCAACCACCGTATTCGAACCACGGCTTGAGCAACCCTTGCCGTGGCCTTTAGTGCCGCGCTTCGGCACGTTGCTCCCAGCGCCATAACGAGGGTGTCGTTAGCATAACAAGTTATGCTGACACCCTCGAGCAACGGACCTCGCAGCACCCAGTCGTATCCGATGTTCCACAGGAGTGGCCCTAGGACCTGCTCGCATGTACTAGGGAACCAACGACGGTACAAGTTATCATGGGTTTCATGGGTTAGTCAAATTCGTTTGTTTTATACCTTTTTTTTTTTTTTTTTTTATCCTGCGGAAATCCCTTCGGATACCCCCCCGCGTGCCAGCGGGGCGGTTATGTCGGGCTTTGTTTTATACGTAAACCGCATTTACAATACTGTCGGAGCACTATGGCTTAGTCGTTTCATTTAAAATCCACAGAAATAATAGACGTCCTTGTAATTTACTTCGGTGGGGACTATACAAATAATAATCTTATGATAATTATTTCATTTAGTTTATGTTCATTCAGTTCTCACAAATCACCTTCTTGACCAATTAGGGCATTTCACTGCGGTTTTATACCTAGAAAATAAGCCCTTCTCATTGTAAACTTGTGTTCAGATCAAAAAACTGATCTCTATTGAAGAACTCTATTTCTCTCGGAGTCTTATTGCTGTTTGTTCCTCGTAAGTCGCTTAAATGCGGTGAAAACTTAAAGTACTGTTTGCCGAAGTTTACTGAACAGCTGACAGCTGCCGCATGCGGTAAAATCTTGCCTTATAAAGTTATGGAACTGCATCTTTATTGCACAGACACTTTGTTTCATTTAACAAGAAAATACTTTATGTCATATACCATAAGTCTGATTATTATTTGAACTAAGTATGACGTTACATTTTATTTGCTTACTGTTTTAACCTCCCATTGCGCAATGCAGGTAGTTGTTATACTTTAATTGCATGCTCATGAATGCCATCGTACATTGTTGTAATATTTCACTACCTACTGCAGTCACTTCCGTTAAAGTCCATAATAAACCAAATAATGACCTTGTAGCATAGCAGGTTCCAAAGTAGAAGCTATGGATACAACCAGAACCAGACGTCATATTGGGCGAGCCTATTGCTGTTCAGGTTTCATGCAATTACCGAGAAATAACATAACAGTTAGCCAAATCCGATAATCCAACTCAGACCTGTACAGTCGCAACATAACTACAAACTTCTGCTACGGGCCCAACTATGTAGCACAAGAAATATATTGTGTATAAACTACCTATAAATAAACAAGCTTAAACTCAAAGTGCGCTTCTGAAGTACACAAATTACAGCGTACGTAAAACTACAGCCAAGTTTGCTTCCTCGACATCATAAATTGTAAAGTTTACGCACACAACGGAACTCTAGTGGCATTGCACCACTGTTAACGACGCAAAACTTTCATTTCTGAGACGCTAGTTTATTACCGTGAAGTGACATAAACTAAATACTCATTGATATTGATTTTTCGGTTGCCAAATATTTTATATTTTATAATGATTAATAATTAATATAATGAATAATTTATGAATAATTTTATATTTTATTTTATAATGTCTCATTTGGTCTCATTAGTCCCAAAACGTAAGTTAGCACTTATTGTAGCTTGCGTATTGTTCAGAATGCCGAGCTAAGCATTTTAAGTATTTGATCAATTATTTTATCATAAGCATGTGAAGTGGAACTCATTCAAACTGTGTATTACTATTGTGCAAAAGAAAAATACTAGGAAAGACAGCTAAAATTCTAAACACCGCATTTAAATCGATTCTGTCATTTCTAAGATTAGCGTGCACAAACGCATATATAGATAAAAATTCTAAAAACTATCATTGAATTTTTTATGTCTGTGAGATGATGTGATGTGATACTGCTTTTTGAAGTTTTAGGTTTCCTAGAAAATTTTACGATAAATGTTTTTAATGTACACATTTTTTCACCTCTACAGTTTTAATGTAGTATGAGATAGTAGGGCAATAGGGAAATTGTAAATCTCTACACTCACTAATATTGGTGAATATAAAATCACGCAGGGAATGTAACATGTAACATTTAACGTTTATTTGTTGTTATTATCTGTGTTCCGATTTTTCGGTGGGCTTATTGTTGTTGTTATTATGCCTACTTAGTTGTGTGTTGTGTGTTTAATAAATGTATTTTCTTTCTTTCTTTCTTTCTTTCTTTCTTTCTTTCTTTCAGTGCAGAGAACCCTCTAATTAAGATTCTTTATCCTAGAATATATTTTATCTGCCTTTTTCTGCAAGTTAAACACAAGAACAATATAACCTTGTTCATGATGTATACTCATGATTAATGAAGTAAATAAATTCTTGTACATTACAGCCATCACCGACGAGAGACGCAATTGCCATAGAAAACTCTACACCTAATTTACTCGGTACTTCACAAAGTGAACTTGAGGTAAGTTCATTTTTTTTTAACTGAAACTTAATATTGAACTCTGATCTGACTGATTATCTGAACTTCCAGCCCCTTGAGGAAAACCGGCGTTTGTCTTAAGGTATCTACTATTAAAAAAAATATGTTCCTAAGAAAAATATTCTTAAAACTGCTGAATGCCACTTTTGAAACGTTATTTTTGTAGTAAGTAGCATAGTGGATACATTAAACTTATTGGAGGGGACGAGACTAGTAGAATTTTAATTAAAAGTTCTTTTGAACAAGCACAATAGTGACCGATAAAAATTCTAAGGTGATTATAAAATCTATAAGATCACAAGAACACTACCCAGTTAGAAGATTCAAGTGGATTCCACTTATAAGAGTATGTAGGTATCTACTCAGGTCAAATACAGAAGTGCATCTGGTTTTAATAAACTATCACGGCACCTTGATATTGACTCTGTTTTGTTCTGCACTAGTGTAGCAACAGTTAGCCAACTCATAATAATTGATAATAAAGGCACCGACCGATTGGTACGGATAATTACGGTAAATTAAATTAAGTAACATTCTTACCTCTTTTTTTTTTTCGTGCGGAAATCCCTTCGGATATCGCCCCGCCGGCCAGCGGGGGCGGTTATGTCGGGCTTGAACCGACTAAAACCGCACGCCACACACAGGCGGATTTTCTTAAATTTTTGGTCAAAACCTATAGAGTGAATCAAAAGTTTGAAAAGCTAAAGGAATCGAAAAAAAGCATGATTAAATTAAATTACAGCTTTATTGAACTCAGATACCAAGTTTGAAATATTTCATGTGATGTGTTTTCATAAAAATAAATTACATATCTAATAAATACTTTAATTCTTTTGGAAATTCGTTTATTTTAGAATCTTTCTTGTAATGTTTTTTCGAAATATCTGTAATATAGGGACGATACTAGAAGGTTATTAAATACATCTTCTATGTTTTAAGTTCTACTAAATTTTCTAGAATAACTTTCTCTGTAACTTTTTATGTCTTTATTTCTAGACTCTTGAGCTTCTTCTGAAAGTAACCCCAAAGGCACTATACAATTCTCTATTATTTCATGGCCATGAAATAAAATTTTGTGCACAGTTGTTGCTAGAGGGAACCATGAATAGTGTTTGATAAAAACAACAGCTGTCTTCCAACAAAAAAATTTAAACTTAATTGGATTGACCGGAAACGTATTTGTAAGAGCCAAAAGGATTATAAAAAAACGATGAATTATATTTATGTTAATGCCTGTCTTTTCAGCTGAATCTTCGTAAGAATGAAAAATTTTTCTTGCCGTATTCCCATCGTTGCTACTTCCAAATCCGGGCTTAGGTTTGTCTACTATGAGACCCATTTTTTTTTCTAAATTCTTGGATATGTTTTTTTCTAATATCTACTTTATTATTATTCTCTGCACTTCGAACTTGCCACCTACATATAGTTAGTCTGTAACTTACATGGATCAAACATTCAAAAAGACGGATCCACGCGTGTAGTGGAGATATCCCAAGATTTAAAAAATCCTTGTTAACAATATTTTTAGATAAACTCAGAGATATATTATTGAAGTCTTTTGATGTCAAATGACACAGGTAATATCGTTGATTTGGTTTAGTGTCAGTTATAGCATTGACGGTTTTCCCGTCAATCATACACAGAATTAAGTTATGTCTCAAATGTATTTCAGTACTATTGCATTCTATTTTCGTTGGTATTAATGTTTCTATTTGAGTTTCAATGTCTTTGACGCAATCTTTGATCAAATCTGTCGATTCTTTGGCAAAAAGAATCATTAATGGTCTGCATCTTCTCGGTGAAGATGCAGTAGGATTTCTCCAAATAATTGTTTTATCACTGCCGCTTATGTTGTCTATTTCTAACTGTATCGGAGCAATAGTAATCAAATAAATACTTGAATCTGAAACCGTCTCATTCTGAAATACTTGTTTATATTCAGCTTGTCCTGATGTTCCATCACATCCCCGTTTCATAATCAAAGAGATGGTGTCAAGTTGGTTTTTAGAAAGTGAGGAAATAACTTCATGCAGTGAATGACAAAGTCTAGTTGATGTGTGATCTAATAAGTCTTGTAAATATTTTTTTACAGATGATTCACTGATGGATATATTTTTAGGGTAGCATCTTCTCCTTGCAGAAGTAATATTTTCGTAAGGAGGATAAATGTTGCAATTATGATCACTCGCACTTTTCCTTATTAAATTGTATTGGAACTTGGTAAGCTTTGCTCCAACAACAAGTTCTAAAGCTTCATCTGTTGTGTAAGGTATGTAAGATTGTTGTCAAGCGGTATGTTGTTCAGTAATTATAGCCTTACATTGTTCAGCAGACTTTAGATGACCAACTCTTTTTAAGTTCATTTTAGCAGCAAACGAAAGTTCACTACTAGATATTTCCGTACGTAAGTCTTCAGTTTTTCTGCGTTTTGATCGATCACTGATCTCAGATAAATTTTTTGAAGGTCTTCCACCAACTCGCTTTGAAACATGTTTCTTAACCACAAAACAGATACCATTATTAAGCCAATTACATTCTTTTCTATTAAAATAGGCATTGTTTCTTTTAACCTAAGCCCACTTCTGTTTATATTCGAATATGAACTTAGATAATAATTGCTTTGCGCCATCTGTTAAATCATCCTCAACACCTAAAAAACTTTTTACTTTATTTACAACATTTTCAAATTTTTCATTATTTTCTTTTAAATTGCAGTTCCTATAGTATTCAACTAATTGTTAACGACATATGACGACATTCTGAGAAGATGAACCTAAAATAAAGAAGAAATATAATAAAACATTTTTCGTGTTTCTTAATTCAAATTGCTAATTGTCCAATGAAAAGCAGAGTAGCACCTATTAGCAACTGCAATTAACACCGATATGCAGCTAAGATGTATATCTTTATTATAATCTTTACAGAGTAGTCTGATTCTAATGAATTTACAACTTTATAGCATACTAAAAGCAATCATTACTTAAAATTTATTTTGTAAATTACTTTAATTCTATTATAACAAACAAACTAAAAAATAATAATGAATTTAATTTGAATACACAGATACATACCTCCAGCTTCATAATTAATGATAAAATTTACACTAAACACTTTCGACATGTGACAATATATTTTTTCTATAAACTTAATTTTAAACAATAATCAGTATTTGTTTAGATGTTGATACTTTGCAATAGTGGGTAGTAATGAAAACGTTCGTATAAAATATTATGCGAGCTATCATTGGATGCAAGGAATCATTAAGATTCAAAAAATTAAGTCACGTGACTAATATGGCTGACTTCGTACATTGGAGTTTTGACCAAAAATTTAAGAAAATCCGCCTGCGCCGTCGCGGGTCTACAGCCGCCGGGGTGTAAGGTTGCCCATAAAGCATATCCCTCGCACCCCGACTGACCCTGGGTCATGTTACTTGGTTATTATTTTGCTTCTTTTGCTTAGTAATTACTTAAATACCTAATATTGTATCGATACCTTTTTTACCTAAATGTGGAGGTTTGTAAATAACAAATTGGTAATATAAATTGAATTTATTTAATGAATTTAATGTTACTTAGCCTGTAAGCCTTCTATAATAAATGTCTAACATAACATAACATACATAACTTCACGCCTGTATCCCTGAAGGGGTAGGCAGTGGTGTATTAGACACACATGATTCGCCAGTTATGTTTTAGGTCCCAATGTAATAGGGGGCGAGCCTATTGCCATCTACCGGACACATTACTAAGCGAGCGATAATTAACATTTTTAATACACACATAACTACGAAAAGTCAGAGGTGTGTGCCCGGGGCGACTGGGGATCGGACTCGAGATCGCTTCCCGGCAGTCCATTACGTACGCCATTAGGCTATCGCCGCTTATAATATAAATTGAATTTATTTAATGAATTTACTGTTACTTAGCCTGTAAGCCTTCTATAAAAATAAACAGATATATGACTCTCTCTTTTTTACAGCTGACAGATACTGAAGCATCATGGGCTGCCTCCTTATTGTGTCTTGGAGCAGTGTGGGGTGCAGTGCCTGCTGGGCTAATTTCGGAACACTTTGGGCGAAAGAAAACTTTATTGTACTTGGCTTTACCACTGATCGTTTCATGGATATTAGTTGCTTCCAGGTATATACAAAATATTTCGCGGTATATCTAAATTTCGTATATTTAACTAGGAATAAGGAAATTTACTATTAAAATAGCTGTTACCTACGGTTTTGCTCACGTGAAATACTATTTCTGTTCTTGCAACCCACAGGAATACATAATTGGGATAAAAAGTTACCTATATGCTATTTCACACTTCAATATAGTATACTTCTCTGTTTCACCAAGTCGCGTTCAGCCGTTCTGGTGTGATTGAGTGAAATCATCTAGATTAATCTATTGTAACATCTGTTACGCTATAACTTCTGAATATGGAGTGCTCAACAGGGCGAAGCAGTACTTCACTGCGGAGCAAAGACTTCTTCTTTATAAGTCGCAAGTTCGGCCCCAGATGGAGTACTGCTGTCACCTTTTTGCCGGAGCACCTAGATACCAACTTGACCCGTTCGACTCGGTGCAAAGACGGGCGCTCGCCACAGACAGGGAAATGAATTCCCTGTCTGTGGCGAGCGCCCGTCTTTGCACCGAGTCGACAGGGAATTCATCCTCACACGTTGCGACCGGAAACGGTGCGTAGGTACATTTAGATATGAAAGGCACTTTATTCCGCGCACCCTCAGGCTGTGGAATGAGATCATTCCACAGCCTGAGGGTGCGCGGAATAAAGTGCTCCCTGCTGTGGTTTTCCCAAGCGACTACAATATGGGGTTCTTCAAGAAGGGCATTAGAAGGCTTTTACAGGGTCGGCAGTGCGAGTGTGACGCCCCTGGTGTTGCACACGTCCATAGGCCGCGGTTACCGCTTCCCAACAGGTGGGCCGTGAGCTTGTCTGCCACCTGAGTGGTATAAAAAAAAAAATATGATGGTACTTAATAACCCTCCCAAACCGTGGTCCCACTATGGTGTCCCACCGGTGGGACAAAACTTTTTCGTGGTCCCACCAAACACACACTTGACCGTTTTGTTACGCCGAACTGAAGAAATAAAAAAATACATCGAAATTATAGAACTACAAATGCAGCTAATTCACGGCGAAATTTCCGTTGGCCATTATTTAGAAGCTTTGCGGTAAAATAGAAGGGATAAATTTCACGTTTATTGCCTTTTTATTTTGTTTCAAGAAAGCAGGTAGCGATTATTACATACCACATTGTAACAAAACGGTCAAGTGTGTGTTTGGTTGGACCACGAAAAAGTTGTGTCCCACCGGTGGGACACAACTTAATAATTCATAAGTAGGTACTTACTTACGTAGGTAGGTACGTAATCCGGGACGGTGGCGCGACTAGCGCCCCTCCCCCAAACCGGGGCAAGACGGGGACACCGTGGTTCCCAATCCCGAGGGGGCCATCTCGAAACCGGAGATGGCCCAGGGTCGGTCGGGGTGCGAGGGATATGCTCTATGGACTATCTGTAGACCCGAGACGGCGTGCGGTTTTAGTCGGTTCAAACCCGACATAACCGCCCCCGCTGGCCGGCGGGGATGTCCGCAGGAAAAAAAAAGGTACTTGATAATAATAATAATGATTCATTTATTTCATGCAACAACCCATATTAAGTGTAATAAAAATGATCTTTGTATCCTTTTTGCAGTCCTAACGTCTATGGGCTATATGTTGGGCGCTTTGTTGGAGGCATAGCACTAGGAGCGTTCAGTGTTGGCATACCACCGTACATTGAGGACATAGCAGAGAAGCAGATCCTATCTGCAATGGCCAATTTTTATCATGTTCATTTTAGTTGCGGCGTTTTATTTGGATATATTATAGGTGAGAAGAAAACATTATATACTAAAATGTCATATGAACAGCATGTTATAAGCATAGCAATAAAATATGAGTCTAGTCTTATAATGTACCCTGGGTTATAAGTAATAAAATCAGTCAGATACTTCGGGAGTGAGGTACATACTTCTTGATATCTTTGATAATAAGTGGTCATCCAATGACTTCTATACTTTTCGCAACTAAAGACTAGCTTATCTGCGAAGACATATAGTCAGAAGTATATGCTATCTTAAGTTTTACGATAAGCTACCCACTTTAGCAGTAAACAAAAACATTTTATGTAAAATTAGTTTACTAAATTAAGTTACTTACTATTTTCAAACTTTCATTTCAGGTTTGGTAGACAGCAACTCGTGGCTATCAGTACTTTGTGCAAGCGTACCTACAGCATTTTTCATAGCATTCATCTTTCTCCCCGAATCACCAGCATATTTGCTTTCCCAAGGCAAATTCCACGAAGCAAAAGCTGCTTTAAGATATTTCAGAGGCATTGACAATGATATAGATTCAGAAATTAGGGCCTTGAGAGAACATTTGAGAAATTCCGTAAGGAACAGAGTAACTTTCAAGCAGTTATTCTTTGCAAAATCAACCTGCAAGGCGCTTATAGTTTCTTTCGGACTTATGATATTTCAGCAAATGACAGGGATATACCCTATACTATTCTACGCCAAAAATATTTTTGAGACTTTTGCCATTTCGTTGAACCCACCCGGAGCCGTCATAATTTTGGGATTTTGTTTGGTTTCATCCACGTATTTCTCTACTATGCTATTGAAGGTAATAAGAAGACGTGTGCTCCTGATGATATCCTTCATGGGAATGGGAATAAACTTAGGATGCTTGGGACTTTACTATCACTTAAAGGCATCAAATATGTCGTTGGACCAAACTTGGGTACCACTTTTCACGTTATGTCTTCTTGTAAGTTTCTACGCTGCTGGTGTTGGACCCATACCTTGGTTGATGCTTAGAGAAATATTTCCACCCAACGTGACCAGAAGAGCAACAGCTATAACGGCGGGTTTTCATTGGTTTTTTGCCTTCGGTGTAACGAAGTTATACCAAAATATGGTGGTGATGGTGAAACCAGGATGGGCATTATGGCATTTCGCCGTAGCGTGTTTAGTTGGTACTATATTTGTTTATTTCTTTGTACCTGAGACTAAAGGACGAACACTTATTGAGATACAAAATGAGTTTGAAGGAATCCATAAGAGGAGAAAGCACAGACATGTTATAGAAGTGGAAAGTATGTCAGAGGCTTAAAAAGTTCATAAAAACTTATATGTTTATTTGAAAGGTGCTCAATAATAACTGCTCACAATAGTGTACAATATACTACTTATTTCAATAAACTTCAATCCTATAGATTTAGTTCGGAAAAACTGAACATCCAGGACGGAACTTTCTCTGAACTAAATTTATTGGAAAGTAAGCATGCCAATTGCTTTAAAATTTCATTGAAACTTCAATTCTGATGCTTTTTGTGATAATTTTAAAACTAGTGGCTAGGTAGATATGATTAGATTTTTTAAAAAAACGCACGCAAAAATTAAGCTAGTTAACCTGATTTAGCTATCTTGCTACAACTGTAATAAGGCCATCCGCTGCATCAAATGGTACTCACACGCGAGTTTTGTCTCCGTCGAGTGCCCCCGCGGCAGATTACGTCGCGGATAAATCGTCTGGCGGGTAACCCGCCTAACGCAGCGCTGCTCTATGTATTTTCATGAAATAGACCCATCACCAAGCACCCCAGGTCTATCTCGACGCAGCAAACGGCTTAAGGATCTGATAAAATATAGTAATTATATGTAAGTATTTTTGTGAACTATTCTAACTAATCTGCCATTTTTAACAGTATGTGAGTGCTGGTGAAATAGTATAATGTTTTACTGTATATAAATACACATATGAATTCATGCTATTTGTGATCACTAAATGTCGATAATCATTGTCTGGTGTTATTAAAACGTCATGTTTTATAGTTATTTCAGTTTAGAACCAGGTATAGTGAAATAATTAACACGGTTTTAGATGTTAATTTAAATTATTTTTGTAGTAATTAGGGGTGATGCAGGTGTTAGTGTTAGTGTTTGTTAAAGTTAAAATGAGTTTTTAAATTGTATGTATGAGTACTTATTTATTGTTATAAATTAAAATATTGATAATTATTTTACCTTGAAGCCTTTTTACTTCCACGAAACAACCTGTCTCATGTTTCAACTAAAAAAACACGTTTTGACACATACGAGTCAAGTTTTGCAAGATTTTCGGCTATGTACCCTTCCCGATTTATGGGACTCTAAATAGGTACAGGATACAGAGTAAATAAAGTCTGCAAATAAATGGATTGGTCCCCTAGAACTGCCGCGTATAATCAATGCCTTATACGTTTAAGGGCTGCAATAATCACTTTGAAATCTGATTAATTATATTATGAATTTTACTATAATATTATTCATTTAAAATTTTTGTTCTTAGTTCTCAGTCATAAACTTTTGCTGTTTTTGAGTAAAATAAAAATATTGTAAGGAACAAATTATGCTGAAAATCTATAAATAAAGGAGGTATAAATATATTCTGGTCTTGTGTAATTTTGTAAATAATATATGTGTTTGAAGCTAGCCACGAATCAAATTATCATATTAAGGTTATTTCTCAAAAGTAATAGGTAATCGACGCCTTACCTTGTTTAAGTATTCCTATTTATAACTTCGTGGGAGAGATATAATTTTTTTATGTAGGGCACGTCAATTTAACTTCACCTCACTTGATGGTAAAATGAAGTCTCAGGAATTAGGGTCATAATTATAGATGCCCATATAACTAAAATGGTTTCTTTCAGCTTGACAGCCTTAACACACTTCACTTAAAGGACCTGGGATTATAGAAACACGTGTGCTGTTAAAGAATTCCAAGTTTTTATGGTGTGGCAAAGAAAAGAAGTGCCGAACCGTTTGGTCTTGGATAGAATTAATTGCACTGTGATCTCAAGACTGCACGTATGATGAGGGTGGGATTAATTGGAAAAGTTCATCGAAACACTAGCCATTTTTTTTACCATTCTAGTAACCGAAATGTCTAGTATTCTCGATGACCCCTCCAGCTAAGCTAAATGGCTTATGTTAGGAGTGGGTTCACCTTGATAGTGTAATGGCCAGGACTCGAACCCTCTTGGGTTCGAATTGATCGTAAAGCCGACTCCTTAAACACTAAGCCACCAGCGTTTGAGCTATGGTAGAGATGAGAAAGCCGTGTTGAAATTATGTTGAAATGAACAAAGCTATTTATTTATGTAAACCACGAATGTGGTACACGAGCACATGATATGCAGCTTTGAAACACAAATGCTGCGATAGATCTGACAGGAGTGGAAGTCAGCCGTATCAACTTTATCAGATTCAATGCATGTGTCGTTTACACTCACATGCACGAATGAAGTTCAGTTCTCTAAATAAACTGACAATTTCCCTCAGTATTATTTTGGTAATTATGTTGGTTTTTAGAGATGCGAATCAAGAAAAAAGTAGGAATAATCGCAACGTAATTTTTTCTCTTTCTATACCATCAGGAATATCTTAATTATTAACGTAAATTTATACAATTAATAAGTTTATCACAATCTTTTAACTTGAATGATAAAAAAAAAACCTATTCCTACTTTCCTACTAATATTATAAACGTGAAAGTTTGTGAAGGTGTTTGGATTTCTGGCGAAGACACGGCGCTCCACACGTTGGTGGAGTGCCCTGCGTGGGCGAGTCAACGCCGGGATCTAGTTGCAGTCCTGGGCGTGGACGTTCTCTGGTTAGAGACCATGGTGAGGGCCGTGGTCTCCGACCTGAGCAAGTGGCACGCCGCCGCCTCTTTCTGCGAGCAGGTAATACGCGCGAAAGAGACGGCGGAGAGGGAGCGGGAGAGAACTCTGCCCCTCGAGTTTCGAGTCCTCGCCGCAGACTCTTCTACGCCCGGGACTACCGACCTCCATGATCGGGGCCTGAGAACGGCAGTTGGCCGACTCGCCGACCTTACAGACGCAGGCCGTGGCGGAGGCGTGTCGTGTGGCCCTACACACGACACCCAACTCACCGAAGCGGTATAAAACCCGACCCCACCAGGCGAGGCCGCGGTGGCGGCCAAAGTCCGCCGGCAGCCCTTTCGAGGGCTTACCCGGGGTGCCCGGCAACAGACACTTGGGGAGGACACCGTGCGGTTTTAGTCGATACACGACATAACCACCCCCGCTGGCTGGCGATCCGAAGGGATTTCCACACGTAAAAAAAATGTGTTTGGATGTTTGTTACTCAACTCTAACGGCTGAATGGATCTGGCTGAAAATGAATACAGGGATAGATTATAGTCTCTAATAACACAGGCTCTTATCTCGGGGATAGGTTCCCATAGATTGCAGGGACGGGATCAGAATTCCACGCGGGCGAAGCCGTGGACAATAGCTAGAACTAAAACAAGAAATATAATAAATGGCAATACTTTAGAGGCACAAATCACTTGCGGTTACCCCGCTTGTCTACTTTTATATGAAACCCGCATGTGTCGCATGCGGTATAGCTGCCCGTATGCGGTGCGGTAGCTATCACTTTTTGATACTTTTTTTTTTAAATATCTAATCTTCTTCTTCATTCAAGCGCCAATCCCAGTGCCATCCAAAGCTCGCACTTTGACTCCTATTTTCCGCTCTGCCGCACCTCCTTTTATTTGTTTGTTTTGGCTTTTATGGGAGCGACTGCCTACCAGACCCGCGTGCTTACAGGGGATAAAAATAAAGGTCTTTGGGGACCAAGCTAGGTTGTCTTGGGTTTCATATACACTAAAAGATCTATTAAAAAGTAAAATTCTGGCAAAATACCTTATCGTTATAAAATACATTTGCTGTAGTCATATTCTTGCCTCAATTATCACACAATGCGTCTACAAAAGCACTTTAGCACGATTTATGGGTGTACTTTGTGAACATTGCGCAGTCTTCCTGCATTCTGCAACACTTAGACGGCAAATTGCGGTTTTGGTACTATGTTTGCAACTATCTACTATTGCTATCCGCTGGTACTTCATGATTCTCACAAACACGGTTGTTGCCGCGATTCATTGATGCTTGAGATTTATAAGATTTAATCAGAAAGACTGATTAAGTAATGTCAGTGCCAGTACCAAGTTAAAAGTATATTCGTGTTACACCTAACTACCCTAAGTAACTAATAAACGACCTCTGTGGAGTAGCGGTATAGCTTTCGACTGCTAAGTCAGAGGTCGCGGATTCGATTCCCGCTCATTGCAAATATCTATATTTGCATTGCTCTGGGTGATTCTATATATAATATGTATTTATTTACAAAAATTAGTATCTAAGTATGATTATGCGCATTCTAGAACCCATATGATAAGCTCTGCTTAGTTTGGGTCTAGATCGCGTTTTGTAATATTTATAACGAAATAATAGTTAAAGATCAGATTCAAAATGTATTCACATTAAACATTTATAAATTGAAAAAAAAAAATAGAATTCTTTACTTATATTTACGGTGTATATTATCGTAAAGTGCCCAATTTTATTTTGGAATGCATTTAAACAGAAGCTTCTTAATACTCAACTATGTACTAAAACATGTAACATTCGCAAACAGAGATAATATGTCTTTACTGCTTTTCATTTAGAAATAGCTGGAAATATCTAGCTCGTGCTAGATATTTCCAGCTATTTCAGGGCGACGTAACGGCGAGGTGTTTTCTTGAATTTTGATACACACTTGGATCTTACACACGGTTACTTCAGTTAAAGAGCAAGAGTTGGAACTTTCCAGTAAATTATTATTACAGCTTAAGTTTAACCTAACTTGGAACTAACATTCTTACGTGAGTTAGTTTTTTTTAAATATTTCCGCACCCACTTACTGTCTCTGTAATATAGTAACGTTATTTTATTCAGTTTTAGTCATAATACTACATCAAATAAAATCTTGAGTATCGGTTTGGACGACTGGAAGCTTTGAATTCTTTACCAGCATACGTATTTCCTTCTTCCCCCATGTAGTATTCCCTGTCTTTACTGTATAATGTGATATGTACAATATTGCACTGGCTCACTACTACACTCAATAGCGCAGGTCTAATGTGTCCGTTTGTACCAAAGGTTGTACCGATACACTTTATATCAAATGTCAGTGGTCAACTCCCAATGACAGCTAACCCCCTATTGGTGTACGTGAGACAGTGTATATTTCTATTCCATAGATACAAACACTACATCCCTTCCTTATCAATATTTTTTATTTACTTTTAATCAAGACAATCATACATTTACACACAATCAGAAATTTGCTCTCGTTATGCATTAAGTAATTAAACAATTTAGGCTTAAAATAATAATAGTCATAAAACGTCTAATCGTCTGTTGGCATTTGATGGTCATGGATTGGATGGTCTGGTTCATTTTGAATTTGCTTCCATTGTCCTTCTACCTTTTTCAAATGTATGATATTTCTCCTCAATTTCTGCCCTGTCTCTTCATTTCTTACGGTAATATCGCCACCTACCGATTTTTCTACGACATGTGGCGTAGGATTAAAAGTCGTTGTAAGCTTTTTAGTATTTTCTATTTCTTTTAGATATACCTTATCTCCTTCACATATTTCTGGATTCTCTGCTCTTCTCTTTCTATCACTATACTCCTTTCCCTTTTCTTTTTGCAAACTATCTTTGTCTCTTACTTCGGAATCATCTTCAGCATCATTAACATCCCTAAACATTGGAATTTTGTCCCTGTTTTTTCTCTTGAAAAATAGCTCTGACGGCGTCTTTCCAGTTACTGAGTGAGGAGTGGAATTGTACATCATTAAATATTCATAAAGTGCTTCCCTCATATCTTTCTTCTCACTTGAGTTTATCTTCAGGCGTTTGACGATATCCCTATTTTGACGTTCCACTTCGCCATTCATCTGGGGCCAATATGGAACTGTATGGAAAAGCTTAATATTGCATTCTAGACAAAAGGATTTAAACTCTTGGCTTATAAATTGCCGTCCATTATCTGTAGTAATTGACTGTGGATAACCCAACCTGCTAAATATTTCCTTAAGAATTTTGATAATTTGTGTACTTGTAATGGCCTTAGTTATTTTTACTTCCTTGTAACGACTATAATAATCAATTATTACTAACAGATATTCATTGTTTGGCAAAGGTCCTAGTAGATCCATTGCAACATCTACCCAAGGTTCAGCTGGAAGCTCCCTGCGCTTCATTGGCGCGGGAGGATTTGGTAAACTTACTAGGGTACATCCTTTGCAACTCTTTACAAGTAACTCAACATCTTTGTCAATTCTCGGCCACCAGACTTTCGATCGAAGACGTCCCTTCATGCCCACAATACCAGGGTGGCCTTCGTGGGCCGCACGTAAAACTTGCTCTCTGAGATTGTGTGGAATAACAATCCTGTTTCCTCTTAGAAGTATATCTTCATAAAAACAATATTCATTTGAAAACACTTTATACATTTTTACGCTATCATCCCATTGATCATTATACATTCCATTTTTAACTTTAGTTATATCACTATCAGTTGCAGACTCTTTCATTATCTGTTGCATAGAAATTGCACGAGGTCTTGCAAACTCGGCTATTTCATGAACATAGTCGCTTTTTGGTGATTGAATAGATTGAACTTGGTAATTACAAAGGCGTGATAATGGGTCTGCAATATTTGTGTTTCCCGGTTTATATTTAACATTGTATCGATATGCTTGAAGTCGCAAAACCCATCTTTCGACACGAGCGCATGGTCTGGACTTTGGCCCAAATATAAATTCAAGTGGTTTATGATCCGTTATTAAATCGAACTCCTTTCCGAAAAGAAATGTGTTAAAATGTTCAACAGCCCAAACAATGGCGAGGGCTTCCTTTTCTGTTTGGCTGTATTTTCTTTCGCAAGCGTTCAGCGTTCGATTTCCATATGCGATAATCCTTGGTCCATTGTGGTCAGACTGTACCAAAACTGCCCCTAAACCTACAGGACTTGCATCCGCTATCACTTGGGTTTTGTCGTTAATATCATAAAAACCCAATGTTTCTATCTTCGCTAATGTTTCTTTCAGTTCTTCAAATGCTTTATTTTGTCTTTCTTTCCAATATTCTTCAATGATAGCTTTCTTTCCTAGTTTTTTTCTTAGTATTTCTTTAAGCGGTTCTGTTTTTGTGGCTAGGTTGGGAATCCATTTGTTTATGTAATTGACTAAACCCAAAAAACTTTGCAATTCTTCTGTAGTTTTCGGTGTTCTAAATTCCCATATGCTCTTAATATATTTCAACAGGGGTTTAACTCCCTTTGGTGTCAATTCGTGCCCTAAAAAATTAATTTTCTGTACTGTAAATATGCATTTATCTTGATTCAACAAAACATTATTTTCTTTTAACACTCTTAGCACATCCGCCAGCCGTATGTCATGTTCTTCTTTACTACTACCCCATACTAAAATATCATCTATAAAATTTATGACACCTTCGCATTTTATCAGCATTTTTTCTAGAATCTTTTGAAATAATTCAGGTGCACATGTAACTCCAAACATGAGCCTTTTGTATCTAAATAGACCATTCGTTGTTATAAACGTGGTTAAATGTCGTGAATTTGGGTGTAGTTCTATTTGATGGAATGCATTTTTGATGTCCAATTTTGAAAAATACACCGCTTTCTTTATTTTAGGTAATAAATATTCCATACAAGGTAGCGGGTGGTTTTCTCTTATTATAGCTGCATTAGCGCGTCGCATGTCCACACATACACGTACATCACCATTATCTTTGACAATAGGTACAATGGGTGAAACCCATTGCGACGGTTCTTGTACCTCTTCAATGATATCTGAGTCCAATAATTCCTTAATCTTCTTATTTATCTGTTCTTCCACTGGTATAGGTATTCTGCGGTAGGGTTGCATAACAGGTTTTACTGTTGGATCTATAAGAAATTCAACCAAAGTATTCTTAAATTTCGGAAAAGGCTGAATTGTTTCCTGAGACAAGTTTATTTGATTTATATCCATGCCTATTTTCAAGACACCTAATCGCATGGCGGTGTCCTTTCCAAGAAGGTTTCTAGATCCGTTCTCAATGACGTACATAGTACTACGGTCCATTTTCCCATTCGCTTTAATAAGTGCTTCAAAAGATCCCTTTACTTCTAAAGGAGTTTTACTGCCATATGCCAGAAATACCTTATTTGGTTCTTTAACTTGTTTATAGCAGCTTACTTTGTTTCGTTTCAAATACTCCCAGGTCTCGCCAGTTAACAGATTATGCTTACAACCTGAGTCAATAAGCAGTTCCAAGGTTATTCCTCCAATATCGCATTTTATTGTGGCATCGTCGTTTACATTGAATATATATTGTGTTTCCTCGTTTTCAAGTGAGTTTACTGTGGCCTCCTTTCGCTGCCTCTTGTTATCAACATATTTTTGATCCAGTCTTCGTTTTTGTTGATAGGATTTAGTTCGGCAGCATCGCTGGTAGTGGCCCATTTTCCCACAGCCATGGCATTTCTTTTCTTTTGCTGGACATGTTGATCCTTGAGAAACATCATGTGTGCTATTACCACATCTATTACACTTATTAGTCGGTTTCTCTTGCTTTCTCCAGCTTGAAGTATCATTGTTCTTAAATTTTATCACATTTACATCATTGGTCTTTCCTTTGTCGTTCTGTTCATAACATTCTAACTGATGATTAACAACTTCTAGAGTATTTGCCATTCTAATCACTTTATCTAGAGTAACCTCATCTCCCATAGTCAGAATCTTTTTTCGTAATTCCGAGGAGAGGCACTTTCCTATTATTTGATCAATTATGTGTTCTTCCGGTTTGTCAAATTTACATTTAGATGCTTGATCTCGGAGCTTGATGAGAAATTTCTCAAAAGTTTCTCCTTCCTCCTGCTTTATAAGATGAAAAATATGCCTTTCATACGTTTTGTTCTGTTTGGGCATAAAATAATCATCAAGTTTACTTAGAGCCACTTCAAAGACATCAACATTATCTCCAGGTTCAACACTTGCACCAGGAAGATTGAAAAATATTTCTTGAAGCGCAGCTCCACCCAAAACTAATAATATTGCTCTCTTTTTTGTATCAAATGTAATGTCAGAGGCTTCAAGATATATACGGAGGGATCTTTTCCACTTTTCCCATTTAATTCCTACTGAAGTAGTGTCACCTTCAAGATCAAGTTTTTCTGGTGGTGGTAGTTGACTAGCCATGACGAGTTGCTTTGTTGATAAGAGCTGAAAAAAAACATCCAATTGAATGGAAGTCCAAAGTTACTTTCAATTTAATGAAAGTCAATTACTTCTTATCCAATAAAAGAAGTCCATTATTCATATTAATTTCAATCAAATGAGATTCAACTGGGATAACTTTACTTCTTATTTAAAAGAAGTCCATTATTCAAATTAATTTCAATCAAATGAAATTCAAACCGGGATATAGTTATTACTTCTTATTTAAAAGAAGTCTATTCATTTCAATTTCAATCAAATGAAATTCAAAGTGGGGTACCTATACTTCTAATTTAATAGAAGTCTCAGTAGGCAACATTATAAATTTCCATGAATATATATATATTTCCAATTCAACAGAAAACATAACTAAAATAAAATTGTTATTTAATTAATTAAAGAAATACAACTTGAGGGTGAAGGTTTGGTAGACATATTAGAGTCAATTAATATTCATCATAGTGAACCAAAATATACAGTACCAATGAGTGTACATTACTGTAAAATAATTCATAGTAATTATGTTAGCAGAATATTGCCAGCTGCATATGCTATATAAGTAAACCTATAGGTGCTAAATATAAGCATTGCATATTGCAAGATCTATCCAACGCAACATAAGTAGTAATTTGTTTTTTTTTTTTTTTTTTAATTATTGGATAATACTCGTCTGAGACAATAATAAATTAATCATAGTATATATATACTTAATGTCACTTATTATCTTATTTTTTAGATATCTAAATTAGGTAATTTACATCCATGACGTAAACTGCTTTGTAAAATCTATATCAAATTTTGTTATTGTACTTATTTGTTGTAGAGAAATTAATGTATATTAAAAAAGTATGTAGGTATAAGTATCTACTTAATAAACATTAAACGCGACTTAGAATGTTATAAGACTGTAAATGTTCCGTATACCAGAGATACATAATGTGAAGGAACGTAACTTAAAAATTGATGTCGAAGTTTGTCACTCTTATATTTTGAAACTAAATTACGATATTCTTACAATGATTAATTACCAAACGAACCCTGAACAACCTCAAAAACTCCCCAAATGCACAATTACACATAGTTTGCTCAATTTAAAACATAACAAGTATCTAGTGTAAATAAAAATACATAACTCAAACAACAAATTTATTTGACATGAAAAAATGACGCCATTTTGCCACTTCTTTTTATTTGCACTTAGCTACCTACATTTCTAATTAAAACCTTTATAATATTATCCAATAATTAACTAATGTGCTACTAAACATTTTTTATTTCTTAAATATGATTGAAATACGCCATTCACCCTCCTTTTTTAGAAGTACTTAGTAGGATGGTAGTAGGTAATTTATATAGTTTTTTCCGATATACAAAAATAACACTGACCTTTTACCTCGTCGCCACTTGTAGTATTCCCTGTCTTTACTGTATAATGTGATATGTACAATATTGCACTGGCTCACTACTACACTCAATAGCGCAGGTCTAATGTGTCCGTTTGTACCAAAGGTTGTACCGATACACTTTATATCAAATGTCAGTGGTCAACTCCCAATGACAGCTAACCCCCTATTGGTGTACGTGAGACAGTGTATATATCTATTCCATAGATACAAACACTACACCCCAGTCATGGGTTCTTTAAAGAGGGCGTAGTAAAGCATCTCATGAGGCCGTCAAGCTGAGGGCCACCGTTGTAGCATTATCAATGTCTGTAATAGTGACTCTCATTAGTGAGACTTTACTTTTACTTTACCATCAGCCGAGGTGAAGTCATATTTACGTGACCATTATATTAAAAAAAAGATTATTTTGATGCTACTGCTATGAGTTACAGAGAGTGTAGCCTACTATCTACTATAGGCTACTCAAACAAAACATTGTAATTATATAGGTAACATGTTTGAAAATAAGGAACTAAGCATCGTAGTTTAATATACAATCCTGAAATTCAACATATTTTTGGATTTCAAATTAAAAAAAAGTTTTTTTGTAACCGTTTCTATGATCTATGATTGGAATAAGGATAGATAGGAGAACAAAAGTGGCTTCAAAGCATCAGCATCTTCCTATTTCTTAATTAGTATTATTGAACATCAATTCGTAAATTGTATGTAAAATCGAATTGTTGATCTCTATGTGTCATAAAAAGTTTAATAAAGGTTTGCCATCCTTTGTGCTGTATGTCATATCTACAATACACAATACATATTCAGAAAAAATATTATGAAATCCTCATCGCATTCTTTAGTGTTATTTCACCAAATCTTTGTGACTGTGAAAACCTCAAAGTTATGACGACGGTAAATATAAAATGAAAATATTTATTTATTAAGATTTTGCCTGGAGTTTAGCACTGAATTCGCGTTCACCATTTTTTAAATATACCAAAAAACAAAAGGTACTAAATATACTAGGCTACACAAATAAAACATTGAGATCAGTTCAAATTAATATGTACACAAAAAATCCCCCTGAGTTTCTTGTCAGTTTTCTTAAGTTTAGTAAACGTTAGTATATTTTTTAAATTTAATTTCTCATCTTTGACGTTTTGTAAGATCCGTTTAAATGACCTATACAGGATAAACTATTTTTTACTGTAACCAAACATCTACTTAACCAATCCCAATGTACAGTCAACATCAATAGTAGCGTAGTATCTGAATTGTCCAAAAGAAATGCATTGCAAGATATATCACAATAGTCTGACAAAATCGCGTCGCAAAAGTGTTTGGTACATTAATATTTTCATAATGCAAAAAAAACTATCCATCAAAAGTAAAGCAGTATCAGAAATTTTCAAAAGTTTTTCACACAATGGTTCTATAAAAAGTTTCAAAAGTACCTGAATTAAGAATAAAACTTTCGTCGAACATAAACCTTTTTAGAATGCTGATGTATATTTTGATTTAAATATTGTGTTCTGCCTTTTGTTTTATGGCATTGTCAAGAATTGTCACTTGAAGTGGCTATATAAACCAAGAACTGAACTAAATATAATCTATTACTGATTATTCCTAAGTAGGTTAGGCACCTATATATTTCTAGGAAGTCATAATTTGATTAAATAGCACTAAAAATTAGTAAATTTCCTTAATTCCTTTATCATCGATATGTCGCATTATCTATCAGATCATGAAAGACATCGTATAGTAACGCTTCATGAAGATGGCTTACCAATTGGTGACATCGCAAGATGTGTTGGTGTTGCTCGAAATACCGTTACTCTTTGGATCAATAGATGGGAAAGCGGAGGACGTGTTAATCAAATTCGAAAAACAGGACGACCGACTGTTACATCTGCTTCTACACGTAACGAAATTGTTAGAAGGACAAGATACAATGGGTTCACTCCAGTCGCAAACTTGGCTACTGAGTTTAATATATATCACGGTCAACAGTCCGACGTGTATTGCATAAAGCAGGAGTACATCACCGCAAACCGGCCAGGAAGCTTGCTCTGACTGCAATACACAAGGAAGAACGATTGACATTTGCACGAGACTATCTAGACTTCAATTTCGAGAATGTCATATTCAGTGATGAAAAAACTTTTACATCAGATGAAAGTGGAAGGGTCACCTTGTGGCGAATTAATAACACAAGGTATTTTGAAAGAAATATTGTCAATGTTCATGCAAGCGGCAGAATAAACCTTGGATTTTGGGGCTGGATGTCGTCTGCTGGGCCAGGAGAATTAATAGAAATTGGTGGAAGATTGAATGCTCAAGGTTACGTTGATATTATGGAAGACGTTTTGATACCAACTGTTAGAAATTGTTATCCAGGCATCGATCCGTTTAATTTTGTTCACGACAATTCACCCGTACACACTGCAAGAGAAGACCAGAGCATGGTTTAGAGAGCACAACGACGAAATTATTGCTTTGCAATTTCCACCTAAATCTCCGGACATAAATCCAATTGAAAACATGTGGGGATTGATGGTGCAAAACTGGGATTCGTCAACTCCTCGCACTGCAACCGCTATTTGTAATCATGTATTCGAGTTATGGGAACACTATAGAGGAATGTATACATGTCAGAACATGGTCATGTCCAAGCGGGAACGTCTTCAGTGTATTATAGATAATGCAGGAGGCCATACCCGATTCTAAAAACGCCATTGAAAGCCTTAACTTTAATTATGCAAGTATGCAAGTGTAAATTTTTTTTAGCTACAATGTAAACGTTTTTTAGTAGATAAGTGGTATGTTAATTTTAAAGTTTATGTTTTTTTTTACAATAAAGTATCGGTTGCGAAAATTAATTACTTTTTTTTTAATTCTCAAATATGTGATTAATCCATTAAGGGCCCGTGGTCCCACTAAATCGAACAGCAGTCCTATTCTCTAACTTTCACTCGTCGACGGACACAGCGCTGCTGGCTCGTCGTAGAGCAATCGACCAATCCCATCATAGAATCGTCGGCGAGCACAACCTTGTTCTATGATGTGATTGGTCGATTGCTGCGGGCTCGTCGACTAGTAAAAAGTTAGAGAATAGCACTTTTTTTTTTTTTTTTTTTTATACCACTAAGATGGCAGTCAAGCGCACGGCCTACCTGATGGAAAGTGGTTTCCGTGGCCTATAGACATGTACAACACCAGGGGCATCGCACTCGTGGGGTGTGTGTTGGGTAACCTCCTCGAGTGTCGCTCCGATTCCGATCCCGCTGCAGTCCGGGGGGAATGGAATCGGAGCGGCCGGTACACCCTGGGCGGCGGTCAATGGCCTCCCCTTCACCCCTTCATAGGGTTGGCATTGATCGTCGGCCAATACCCAACGTGGCGGGAACACATCGCTCTCCGTACTCCTCTGCTTCCAGAGGAGACAGGATGAGCGATGCTGTTAGTGGTGAGATGGCCCAGGGTCAGCCGGGGTGCGAGGGATATGCTCTATGGGTAACCTTACACCCCGGCGTCTGAAGACCCGAGACGGCGTGCGGTTTTAGTCGGTGCAAGCCCGACATAACCGCCCCCGCTGGCCGGCGGGGGGGTATCCGAAGGGATTTCCGCACGATAAAAAAAAAAAAAAAAAAAAGGGGCATCACACTCGAGCTGCCGACACTGCTGCTAATAATTGAATAATACCACTTCCCCTTTTGTCTGACTATTTTGATTCAATTAAATATCAGTCACTTTAAAAACATAATATAGTTATGAGTATTGAAAAAAAATTGAATCAGCTTATTTTCAAAATAGTTTTTTTGATTATTTTGAAACCTTAACGCGAGTGATTAATATTAAAAAGAAGTAAGTCAGGTTATTAAAAAAAATTATAGAGTCAATACTTTTGGAACTCAGTTTTTATCAGCTACTATTGACGCTGGCTGTACAACCATCTAATCATTATTTATCAAATTTTAGCCGTAAATTTTCAATCTTTATTTTTTACCTTATTGACAAAAAGGTGATACAGAATTTTACTATGGACCTAGCAATACAGCATAGATGTAACCAAAAGTATAAGTAAAATTCACAGAATTTGTAGATTTATATGCGTCTCATGTCTGCCCATCTTTCTTCAATGTGTACTCTGCCACCTTGTGAAGTATTTGATTTCCTTGAATGAGTCTTATGATGGAATATTCTGGAATGGAATGAAATGGAATGGAATAATAAACGAAATAAGTTGTTAGTATAGACTACTTCGGTAGTGCAGCGGTAGTAAAAGCGACTGATGTGTGCTGCGTCTGGTGGAAGGTAGTAGTATTGAAGTCGACTATAGAATGGAAATAATAGCTAAATTTCGCCAGCTGTTGTATGATTATGAGCCTCCGAGCCTTTTCCCAACTAAGTTGAGTTGGAGTCAGCTTTCAGTGTACAACACACATTAAAGTTCTGTAGTCCGACCAGCTTGTCGGGATTCAGGGCCCCAACTATTTGTAACGAATGTCAAAGGGTAACCGGGACCGAAGGCTTAACGTGCCCTTCGAGGCACGGAAGGGTCTTAATGTGTTAAGAATTGTCACCCATCCTAAGACTTGCCTGACTAGTAGGTATTACTTAACCTTGCAATGTTCTAACCTACTCAGTTAATACTTAGCCACGAGATCCTCTTCGCCAGCTGTTGTATACGAGGGTCAAACTGAAAGTTCTTAGAAAATCAAAAACTGATTACATTAGCCAGTTATTAGTTTTATTATATCTTTTCAAAATATTGTCCATTCACGTCAATACACCGTTGCATGCGATGGAACCACTGGGAAAAGCACTTTGCCCACTCGTCCTTAGGGGTCTCTTCAATGGCATCGCGATACGCAGCCACCGCTTCTTCAGCATTCATAAACCGCTTTCCTTTAAGTTTTTCTTTAATTTTTGGAAATAAATAAAAATCACAAGGCGCGAGGTCGGGGCTATACGGCGGGTGACCCAGTAATTCAACGTTTGATGTCGCCAAATAGTCGATCGTTCGCTTGGCGGTGTGCGACGAGGCGTTGTCGTGGTGAAGGAGGATCCTACTGCGAGGTCGTTTCTCTCGAACTTTTTCCAAGACAAGTGGCAAACAATTGGTAGTGTATCATTCTGCAGAAAGTGTTTTTTGATCCTCTAACACAATTGTTACGAAATGACCTATCCTTCCAAAGATCGAGGCCACCATTTTTTTTCCCGCACTTCGATCTCTCTTCACTTTAGTTGGCAACTCCTCGAAAGGAAACACCCACTGAGCAGATTGTCTTTTGGTTTCAGGATCATAACAGTAAATCCAGCTTTCGTCACCTGTTAGTATGTCGAACACAGCATTAGAGTCACCTCCGTTAAATCTTTCAATCATTTTACTGCACCAATCCACACGATGGAGTTTTTGAGCCTCAGTCAAATTATGAGGTATCCACCGGGCGCAAAGCTTCCTGACCGCTAAATGTTCGTGGAGGATTTTGTGGACTTGACTCATACCGATGCCTAAGCTTGTCCGAATCTGCTGATAGGTCACTCTTTTGTCAGTCTCTATCATACGCCGCACAACACAGATGTTATTTTCAGTCGTCGCCGTAGAAGGCCGTCCCTCACGTAAATCATCAGTGAGATTAGTGCGACCACGTTTAAACTCATTAAACCAGTTGTAAACAGTCGCACGAGATGGGGCTTCATCGTGAAAGGCCAATCGTAGTCTATCATAACTTTCTTGTTGACTTAAATGACATCAAAAGTCATAAAAAATCATTGCACGAAAATTTTCTCGTGTTAAATTCATGTTAACGTGACACAGACAATTTTCAATTTGCCGCCAGATCGTAAAACAAATGATAAATGAATGAAATATATACTCAGTAATATTGGCAAAGAGTTCTATTTTCAAATTTTAGAATAATTTTTTTATTATATTGTTTATAAGTGGCCAGTTCTAAGAACTTTCAGTTTGACCCTCGTAATAATATTACATAATAAATTATTATTACACGTGGTAGGCAGCACACACATATATCAAAGTTAATAATATATGATTATGTCTACTTCATGCAAATTTACGATAGTCACCACAATTTGGAGGGACGAGTATTAAAACCTCATTTGAAAACTTCACCTTTGGGAAATCAGGTTCGCATGACATGAAACTTTTTTTCATTGGGTTCTAGCGTAATAAATAATTTTGTGTAGTACCTACCATAGTTCTAATATTTTATATTATCTAATACATATACTAATGCAAATAATACAATACAAAATAATAACACAGCTATCCAAGTGCAAATCCAGAAGGCGGTTATGGTGATCAAAAATTCATTTTCGTAACCCAAAATTTTCTAGTACTGATCGATTATGTTCAGTTGATCTTTAGAAATTCTAGTAATTTTTCTTTCAAAACATTATATACCCGAAACATACATCCACTAGCTTATACCCGCGGCTCCACCCGCGTGGATGACGGTTATCGTGACCAAAAATAACCTTGATGATTCTATTTGTGGTTTCTACTCAACCAATTGCAATCAAAAGTACTGCAGTTTTTAAGTCTAACTAATAACTTCATAATAAAAAACCTACATCGAATTCTGTTCAGTAGTTATTGTGTCTTTACCAAAAAAATATTTTTTGGTATAGAAACGGTTCATCATCAACCTATTGTAGTCCACTGCTGGACATAGGTCTCCCCTAATGACCGCCATAGCGCCCTGCTTGCTGCATCCAGCATCTGCCGGCAGTAATTTAACATAATCCAAGTATTCTTTTGAAGATCTTCAAGTTACAGCACAACTAATTAATAACTTTTTACTAGTTTAGAAATATAATAAACTCGTTCGTGTATACGTAGATTGTTTCTTTAAGTTAATAGCACTCATCATCCTTTTGTTTTCAAACCTGGCACTGATTACCCACTGCAGGAGGTTTATTGCCCGTCTTGAAAATACAATAGTGTTTGTTGTGTAACAAACGATTCCTATTGCAAATAATAAAGCCGCTAATATGCTGAGTGTGGGCGAACCTTAGCGAGAATACATACATACTCTAAGGGGAGATCGTTGAGAATGTTGAATATGAACTGAATATAAGTACCTTCCATCAGTGTGTAACTTTTTTACTGCCGTATAATAGTTCTATTTTTTATTTTATTTTATTAGTGTATTTTTTTTTGTAATAGCAAGACGAGGTCTTTATATACTTCGTACATGCCCTGTCAACGTACCTTGGCTGCAATGGAGGAGAAGTCATTCTTAAAATTGACTTGAAGAATGCCTTCAACTCAGTGAATAGGGACACATTGTTGACACAAGCAAAATTGGAAACCCCCAAAATTTTTAAATTTCTCTTACCGGTACCCTTCAAAATTATTATACAAGGACAACGTTTTAGAATCATCAGTCGGGTGTCAACAAGGTGACCCTCTTGGGCCACTCATTTTCAGCCTTGCTATACATCCTGTAATTCGGCAGCTAAATTCTAAATTTAACATATGGTACCTAGATGATGGGACCCTAGGAGGAGACGTTAATACAGTTTTAAAAGATTTGGCTTTTTTAAAAGATGAATTCAGATCCATTGGTTTGCAATTAAATCCCACTAAATGTGAAATTCTTCTGAGTGATAACATTGACATCATTTCCACATTATCAAAATTCAACGTTTTGGCCCCAAATTTAAAAATTGTTCAAAAAGATTCACTCCGCCTCCTTGGGTCCCCAATCTTAGAGGAAGCATATGACTCTTTCGTAGAAGAAAAGATTCAAAATTTCTGTGAAGTTTCGGACCGTTTGCAACAAATTAACATCCATTCTGCTTTCTCTATAATTTGGTATTGTCTTTTCGTTCCTAAATTTACACATGTTCTCCGATCAACTCAACTTTTTAAATATTTGGCTCTTTTAGGTAAAATGGATAGCGTGATTCAAAACACACTATGCAAAATTCTAAATGTGGATATGAACGACCGTGTCTGGCTTCAGGCATCCATTGGGCCTGTGCGTCTAGGCGGGCTCGGCGTTCGCAAAATTACCGACGTAAGTCTACCAGCATTTCTATCTTCGGTGCATGGCACGGATGAATTAGTTAGAAGAATCCTAACCCCTAGCCTAACTAATTCGGAAGTGCCAGGCAAGGCCGAAGCTTTAAATGCTTGGAAAATGTTTTGCCCAAACGCTGATTTGCCAGGTAACCCATCTCCCCAGAGGCAATGGGACGTGCCGCTCTGCAACATGGTAAGAAAACATCTCATTTCTACTTCTACCAATGTTGCGGAGCGTGCTCGCCTTTTGGCTGTGGGGGAATGGGAATCCGGTGTCTGGCTTCAAGCCCTACCATCGCCCAACATTGGTACCATGTTGGACGATAACACCTTCCGTATCGCTGCTTGCCTTCGTTTGGGTGCCCCTTGCGTTTCTCCGCATCGTTGTCGCTGTGGAGAAGAAGTGGGTAGCCTTGGACACCATGGCCTCTCATGCAGCAGGAGTGCAGGACGGCTTTCGCGGCACGCGTACATCAATGACATTATCCGTCGGGCTCTTGTCACCGCCGGCGTTCCAGCCGTACTAGAACCTACTGGTTTGGCGCGCGACGATGGCAAGAGGCCGGATGGGATGTCGTTGGTGCCTTGGAAGATGGGAAGGCATTTGGTGTGGGATGCGACATGTGCTGACACCCTTGCGCCTTCACATCTTCCAGGGACTGCGGACTGCGCCTGCGCTGCCGCTGCTTCGGCAGAGACCCTTAAACGGCGCAAATATAGTAATTTAACAGGTAATTACATATTTGAGCCGTTTGGGGTTGAGACGCTGGGATCTTGGGGTCCAAGTGCCCGTCTTTTATTTAAAGAAATTTCAAAACGGCTTATAGACGCTACCCGTGACCAGAGGGCTGGTTCATTCCTCGCACAAAGGATTGGCATTGCCATTCAACGTGGCAATGCCGCCAGCCTTCTGGCCACCCTCCCAGTTGACGTCGATGGGGAGGAATTTTTTGACGCCTAAACCTACAGCTTTGTATATAGGTATACAGATATTGTTTTTATACTAATTAATAGTAATTAATTTATGTAAATAAAACTTCGTCATTCTATCATCAGTCACTTAAATACTAATTATGATGTGAGGCTGTAACTAAAGATTAACTAAATAAATACGTGAATAAACTAATTTAATAAAAAAAAACAACGGATTGCACTCCGGGTGTGCCGGCAGAAGTGAAAACTTGAATATTGAGTTGTGCATTTTTGATATTTTGGAATGGTTAGGGAATAGTTTTGCACGAATTGTTTTAATGATCAGTATAAAAGTACTATCATTTATGTGATAACATACAATATTCATTTATTGCGCTATCGTACACAACCATGACAATGTGTATTACATTAAAAAATTAACACTTCAGAACTATTACAATTATTTAACATTAAAAAGTTTATCTCTCAGAAAAATCAACTTCCATCCATAATTTCAACGACTTTATCACCATCATTATTACCAGAATCATTAATAATAATAATAACAAGCCCTCGAAGTTGGCTCCCTTCCGCGGTTTATGACCACCGGGATCACCTTCTTGCTCCATAAGACTGGTAGTACCGTTGAACCTAAAAACTATAGACCCATCACATGCTTGCCCACTATGTACAAGCTCCTTACATCCATTCTGACCATCAAAATTAACACACACATTGTTGTGAACAACATTTTGGCCCCCGCTCAGAATGGGTGTAGGGTTGGGTCCCGCGGTACTAAGGAGTTCCTCCTCATAGACATGACTATTAGCCAGCAAGTCCGGCGGAGCCGGGGGGCTCTGTCCGCGGCCTGGATTGACTACAAGAAGGCCTATGATTCGGTGCCTCACTCATGGCTGAGGAGGATCTTAGAGTTGTATAAAATCGATGCAACTCTGAGATCCTTCCTCAGTGCGTGTATGGGGCAGTGGACCACAGTCCTTCGTCAACCGGGCGGCGTGGAGATCTCCTCTGACCCCCAGGACTTCATAAGGATTGAGCGGGGCATCTTCCAGGGCGACTGTCTGAGCCCGCTTTGGTTTTGCCTAGCACTGAATCCTCTCAGCACTTTGTTGAGAGATTCAGGTCTAGGCTACCGGCTTCAGAGAGAGGGTGAGGTTATTAGTCATCTGCTGTACATGGATGACCTCAAACTTTTCACACCGAAACTTCCTGACCTGGTGGAGCTGCTGAAAATCACGCAGGTTTTCAGCAACGCCATTGGGATGGAATTCGGTGTAGATAAGTGTGCGGTCTTACATGTGCAGCGGGGGAAAGGTGTGAATTCTACGAATTTGCAACTTTCTGAGACTATGACTCTCAGATCTCTCTCTGAAACCGAAACCTATAAGTATCTCGGTATGGCAGAGTCTTTGGGTATCTCAGTAGTGGATATCAAGAAATCGGTGAAGGAACGCTTCTTCTGCCGCTTCACAAAAGTACTCAACAGTCTTTTGTCGGGCGGCAACAAGGTGCGAGCCTTCAACGGTTGGGTGATGCCTCTACTGACCTACTCCTTTGGCATACTAAGATGGACTCAGACTGAGCTGGACGCCCTGGATAGAAAGGTCCGTCAACTGCTCACCACTCATCGCATGCTACACCCGCGCTCGTCTGTTATGAGACTGTACATCCCACGGAGGTGGGGGGGCCGAGGCTTTTTAAATGCCAAGAACCTCCACAACCGTGAGGTGTGCAGACTTAGGGATTATTTCCAGAGCAACGAATGCGGGATGCATCGTGATGTGGTGGCAGTAGACAAGGGTCTCACTCCGCTCTCCTTGGCGAACGAGAACTGGCGCAGACCGACGGTATTGAGCGTCACGGACCGCAAGACCGTATGGGAGGGCAAGGAGCTGCACGGGAGGTTCTATCGAGCCTTAACAGGGCCCGATGTGGACCTTCTGGCCTCGGTGAACTGGCTACGCTTCGGGGACCTCTTTGGGGAAACTGAAGGGTTTGCCTGTGCAATTGCTGACGAGGTCATGATGACGAACAACTATCGGAAATATATCCTGAAGGACGGTACGGTCGACATCTGTCGGGCATGCCGTCGTCCCGGAGAGTCACTCAGGCATATTATTTCGGGTTGTTCTAATCTGGCCAACGGCGAGTACTTGCACAGGCATAACCTAGTGGCCAGGATCATCCACCAGCAACTTGCTCTTCGATATGGCCATGTTGAGTCTGAGGTGCCATACTATCGGTACACACCGGTGTCGGTTCTTGAAAATAGTCATGCATTGCTCTACTGGGACCGCTCTATTATCACGGACAGGACTATTGCTTGCAATAAGCCAGATATCGTGGTAGTCGACCGGCCCCAGCGCCGGGCAATGATCGTTGACATCACCATCCCGCATGACGAAAACCTCGTGAAGGCTGAGAAGGACAAAATCAGCAAGTACCTTGACTTGGCTCACGAGGTTACCGCCATGTGGGATGTGGATTCAACGATCATTGTCCCGATAGTCATTTCGGCGAACGGGCTGATAGCGAAGAGCCTCGACCAACACCTCAAGAGACTCTCGCTAGATGGTTGGGTCAAGGGTCAGATGCAGAAGGCGGTCATCCTCGACACGGCACGCATTGTCCGGAGGTTTCTCTCTCTGTGATCCCAACCGCCGGTAGCTTGGGCCCTGCCACGCTGCCGGTGGAGCACTATTTTTTATATTTTTAAATAGATGTTTTCTTTTTTTTTAATATGTATTTAAAAATGTAATTTATAAGTAATTTTAAAGTAAATAAAGAGATAATAATAATAATAAATAAATATTCTACGACATTCTACACAGCGCTTTCTAGACCCAAAGTCAGCATAGTTTTAACTAGCTTGTGTTATGGGTTCCAGAATGCGGATAAACATACTTATATACCTTTTTTTCTTTTTTTTTTTAATACATACATATTATACATAGAAATAAATTATATTATAAATATATTATCGCCAATATATTTATAAAGTACTCACTCATTTTCTTTCGCTATTTCTTCGTCACTTTTTTCATTAATAGATGCACTTTGTTTAATTTCCATTACATATCAATAGATTTATGGCACAAAATAGAATAAATATTACAAAAAGTTACATGATGACAAAAAGTGTTTCTTGGGCCTCGGTCGGAATCGATTTCAGTATTGACGAAGTCAACGACAAAATTAGACGAACGGCCATCAAGGTTGTTAAGTACAGTGTGACATTAGCGCTTCTATACTTGTTGTCTTACGACCAGGTCACGTGTTTACTGACGCGAGTTTAACCTTTTTTACCCATTACAAAAAAGTGCACAACGCCGCCGAAGAAGTTTTCACTTCAAATATTTCCGACTTCAATAACCACAAAAGTGAAAAATACCTGAATTACAGATTTAATTCTAAAGATAAAAAACACGTATATAATAGGTATATCCAGTAGGTACTATTTACTAGATAGTCTAGCACCCTATTATATATCACGTAGAAATGTGTGGAATGACCGAAGTAAACGAAACATCAATAAAACAGAAGTCGAGTAATCTCAGCACCTACAAAGTTAGGCTCCTCATCAAATACTGTATCAAGTTGGTAGTCCCGGGTATGAACATAAACATGAGATCTCATATTATGTGTGTTACTGTGGTTATTTCTTAGTTAGTTGCAAGAGACGTATATGTTTTACTAGTTGTTGTCCGTGGCTCTGTCCGTGCGAAATACTGATCATGTTCCCGTGATCCACAGGATCCTAATTCAGGATAAATTGCTTTTGTGCTATTTCAGTCTATAATCTGTCTCGGTGCCAAGTTTTATCCAGATCTATGCCGTGGGTGAAAGAATAATAAAGCATATAGGCTTAGCTGGAAGGGTTAGGAGGAATACTAGTAATTCCGGTTACTATATACTTTTGAAAAAAAAAGACGGGATCAATAATTCACACGGGCCGATTCGCCGGTAACAGCTATACTAGTGATATGAAAAAATCAAACAGTGTAGCAGAGGATTAGGATATCCTATATGTTTGATTTTCCAAATCTCATTATTATGTACTAGGTGCTAACAAATGAATTTCAAAATAATACCAGGTGATTTCTTAAAGTCCAATTTTCGCTGGTAAAAGCTACTTCACTTATCCCAATCATTTCGTAACAAACCGAGACGGCGTGCGGTTTTAGTCGGTGCAAGCCCGACATAACCGCCCCCGCTGGCCGGCGGGGGGGTATCCGAAGGGATTTCCGCACGATAAAAAAAAAAAAAAAAAAAAAAGGTGTACTAGTCTTTGCGTGTGACTTCACTCATGTAGAAAAGTGGAAGAAACGCTGAAAAGTGGGATATTTTACTCTGCGGTAACCCTTTTTGCAGGAAAGAAGACATCGTCAACATACACACTTACATTTATTATATAGTAATATGACCCAGCAAACTTCGTTCCGCCTTAGAATCAAGTTATATTGGTTACCTTATCAGCTGAATTTATTTCGTGAATGTCTCATATTGCTAGTATAGGCACAGTATCCCGACGGGGCCATCTCAAAGCCGTAGATGGGCCAGGGTCAGCCGGGGTGAAAGGGAATTAAGGCAATTCCTTAAAAATCTAAAATTAGGATTATTATTATTAATTCCATTATTACCTTACACCCCGGCGGCATTAGAAATTGAAATAATACCGGCAAAAGACCCGAGACGGCGTGCGATTTTGATAGATTCGAGTCGAATATAACTACCCCCACTGGCCGGCGGCGGTAGCGTAACCATGGAGATTTCCTAAAAAAAGAAACCCCAAAATGGCACACTATAGGCGGTAACAAATCAACATAACATAACATAAACTCACGCCTATGTCCCCGAAGGGGTAGGCAGAGGTGCTAGCACCCACATTTCGCCAGTTTATGTTTATGTCCCAATGGGTGGCGAGCCTATTGCCATTAACCGGGCAAATCAAAAATATCAAAAATAATTAAAACCCCGTTCTCGACTTATAAACACTAATTACTAACAAGAATTCTATCTATACTATTATAAAATTGTAAATTAGTTATCGTCAGTACATTGGATATATTTGAAAAAAAATACTTGCGTTAAAATGAACGATTCTGAACACAAAATATTTTTTGGAATTCTTGTCTGTTTGTTTGTTTGTTTATCTGTTTGTCTGTTTGTTGCACTATAATAATAATAATAATAATAAAGTTTATTTCGGATCAAGTCCATAGAAGTTGTTAGTTCAGTACAATTTTCACTTACATACTATTGTTAGTAAGGTACAAAATTACTTATTTTAAATTTCTTATTAATCTCGGTGTGGAGCACCATCCACCTTTTAAATAGGGGGGAGTCCCACCGGTTTGATAACGCCACCAGGATGCTGTTGGTGCTGCTCCTCGTGCGATACAATAAGGAAGCACAACGCTTTCTTATTATGGTTGCGAAGTCATTGACACGCTCCTCTGCAAACATCCTGGAGGCGCTGCAGTGCCTCGGCATCCCCATCAGCATCCTGAATGCGTTATTATTTTGGACACGCAGGTCATGGCATGCCCGACGCGTAAAACCCACCCACAAGCCGCACGTGTAAAAGCAATGCAATTGGCAATATGCTTTAAACAGCGTCACCTTCACATGTTTAGTACAATGTGCGAACCTGCGGGCGAGCATGTTACACCGGACAGTCAACGACCTACGCTCCCGCTCGATATCTAAGTTATCTTTTAGGTCCTCCGAAACCCAATGCCCCAAATACTTGAACCTATCCACGCGGCTTAAAGGCGAGCCACATAGTGAGACTTCGGGCAGATCAGTGTAGGTTTTAGAACCCGCTCTGAACACCATAAACTCGCTCTTATTCGCATTGTATTTGAGGCCGTGGGACCCGGCGTACGCTTCACACATTTTTAAAAGTTTTCTCAAGGCATCTATCGACGGACTCAGCAGCACCATATCGTCCGCATAGCTGATGTTATTTATACAAACGCCGTCAACATGGCAACCAACTTTGGTGCTGCTAAGTTCCTCGATCAGCCTATTCATGTAAACACTAAACAACTTAGGTGAGGTCAGGCCTCCCTGCCTCACTCCACATTCTAGCTTATACTGCTCAGAACAGCTATCCCCCCATTTCACTTGGTTGTTTTGATTATTATACCAGTATTGAAATAAGGATATAATTTCAGAAGGCAAGGTTGTTTCCATTTTTAACTTTTCCCATAGTAGCCCATAAGATACTAGGTCGAAGGCCTTTGAAAGATCAAGGTAACATGCAAATACTGGTGTCTTCCTAGCAGTATAATACTGGACGGTCTCCTTGAGACAATATATAGCACTCTCTGTGGATAATCCAGAGCGAAAGCCAAACTGCGCGTCATTAAGATTTATGTGCTTATCTAATTGTTGGCCAAGCAGACCGTCCAGCACCTTTGCAATGACAGAAGCCAGGGAAATCGGTCTATAGTTAGACAGGTCAGATGGATCGCCAGTTTTATCTTTTATTATAGGTACAACCACTGTCTGCATGAGCTTATCCGGTAAGAAGGAGTGTCCTATACATAGGTTAAAAAACATGGCGAGCACCCTGGGCAGATGTACTCCTGCATACTTCAAGTGCTCGATGCTAAGGCCGTCCAACCCTGGAGATTTTCCTTTTACCATATTTTTAATAACTGTTTTCACGTCTTTTGCTGAAAACGATATATTTCGGTCCGAGAGGCCAGTCCCAGCATCGGGCACCCGAGAGACGGAACCCAGTGGTGACCTAACATTGAAATGCTTCCGAAAGACATCCGCAATTTCACTCGATTGATGGACACCACCCACGCTCACTGGCAAACCCATCCTGGGATTCAACCTGTTTGTTTGCTTCCAGAAATCACCGAAGTTCTTCTTAGAATGATGTTGAGCAATAATGTCCATTTTTATCTGTTGCTGGTTGTTTTGACACCATTTCAATTTAGACTTAAAAATATTTCTGGAAGCACACATACGGTCAAAGGTTAAGCCAGTTCTAGGTTTGCCATTCAGCATCCAGGTTTGAAAACATAGCCGAGCCTCCACGTGCGCCTCACGCACATATTTGTTCCAACCTGTTACATATTTAAACCTAGCCTTTTTATTAGACACATAGGTACAGTCTGCAGAATATGTAAGTATATCAATGATATTGTCATACATGTTGTCTAATACCTTTTTATGATTTATGTCCGAACACATTCTATCACAACATTCGTTAAAAATAAAATCAAAGTCAATCATTTTTAACCTATCGTTACATAATTCATGATAACTATTGGTCTGACTCGCGTCCCTCTCGCCCCATCTTACATTATCACGAGTACCACTCGGTAAATATATCTTGGGAGGTACTAACCCGAAGTTACACTCCAAGTAGAGAGGAAAATGGTCAGACCAATAAGTATCATACAGCACAGACATATTTACAATAGATAACTGGGCCGCATTCGAAACTACGCAGTGGTCTAGCCAACGCCTACACCCGTGAACCTCACTTATATAGGTATAAGTGTCAGCCGGTAATAGCTCAGAATCCAAACAAGACCACAACTGTTCACTACAAAAGTTTATTAGTTCCGTAAAGAATGACTCACCGGGATGCGCATTGAAGTCACCTAACACATATACACATTCCACATTTTGACTCTCAATTACCGCTGTAATTTCACCTATGCACTGAGTAAATTCACTTAGGTTATCATTAGAGTCCGTTGGCATGTAGACTGAAAAAATGAGCAAGGAACGATCACTTAAAGTAACCTTGATCGCAGACAACCGCACACTATCGCACCTTATAACGGAGACTGTAGGTAACAACGATTTCCTCCAGATCAGAGCCACCCCGCCGTAAGGTCTGCCGTGGAGTAGCCCCGCCGACATGTCCACCGCTGATTTATCCGTAAAAGCGAAGTCATTATCAATAGTGCTCAGGAACGGAATGTCATGTGGCAGTAGCCAAGTCTCTTGTAGTGCTATTATGTCAGCTGACTTACATAATTTCCTCACACAATCCACGGATCTCTTCACGTTCTTGCAATTAAAAGTTACTAATTTTGTTGAAATAATCATGTTAGTTGTTATTCTTCAAAGTCTGTTCCTTATTCACTTCGCTCTTCCGAAAGTAAATAAATTTTCTATACGCTATACCCTCGGGCCAAAAGTTGTCCCGCATAAATAACTCTAGTTTATCCGTTGGTACATAAACCTTAAAGGCACCATAGGGTCTTAGTGACTTCATATCGACTTTGTCAACAGTGACACTAATATTTGTTTTACCACCTATGTAGTTCGTGATGTCACTCACGGTCACGTCCTTCGACACGTTATAAACATAAAGTGGTGTTTTCGATTCCACAGCCTTAAACTTAACCGCAGGATCCAACGTCGCCTTCCCTCTGTTACCTTTGAACCTATTTCGCAATCTGTCCTTCTGCTCCTTAATCCACTTGGCACTCGGAGGCACAGTTTTCCATACACCATTTTTAGCGACTTGTGCAAAAGACTTATGTTGCTGTATTTCACTCGCACATCCATCCGTAGCGTCTGTGTGTCGCGACTCAGATGCGGCCGGCGTTGGCGAAGGATGAGTCATCAAACCGGTTTCGCTGCATAAATGAATAGTATTCGCTACCTGCGGTTTGTTTACTATCGTAGGCAAATTATGAATTGCGACCACTTTCTCAATATTGTTGGTACTGATGTCTTTTGCAGGTGATATTGTACATGGCGCACCACTTTCCGGTAAGTTCGGTTTTTCAAATTCCCCTGTCAGGTCTTTAAGTTCCTGGTGCATCACTGTTGGTGATCCCGGTACTTTTGTTGAGTATTCAGGGGATATTGGTGTCATTCCCATGGGACCACTGTCATAACAAAAGCTATTCCTCATACAGGCGCCCCGTCTCGGATTCACATTAGTTCTACCCTCAAAATTGTTTACCATCGAGGTTTTTTTCAGGTTTTCCAAATCTTGGGAGAGGAGATGCAAGTGTTGAGTCGTGGCATAGGTATCTTTAATCAGGTCAACATCTCCTTTCAACCTAACTAGATCCTTCAAGATTTTCGTCACATCCACATGATCAAACAGAACTGGGGGTAGTTTTTGAAGCTCTTTTGCAACAAAAATAGGGAGTTTGTCAGAGTCCGATTCCTTCAAAAGACAGATAATGTCGTCTATGACCCGAAGAGACTTCCCACTGCGCTTCCTGGTGATATTACGTTTCTGTTTCGGCACTGACTCAAATAACAAATTTTTTGCTTGCACCAGGTCGTCATCGGAGAAAGCACTAACACATATCTGACTGATACTAGTCTCATCCATAACGTCTATTTTATTGCTGACAAAAGAAAGCACCTCGTTTATCACAATATTGCATGATGCACATTTTAACACTTTAGAGGACGTCATCCTACACTCGATACAATCACACGCGTCAGAACGGGACGAATGCACGCGCCGGAATGAACTAAACGGATTTGGACGCTGTCTTGGTTAGCTTAAAATCTGCCGTATGTTTGATTCCAATTGGTTAAGTAGAACCGGAGATTTGACCACAAAACGATTACCGACCTCCGCGCGGACGGAGCCGCGGGCCTCAGTTAGTAGTTTTATATATATGTATAGATTATGAGAAATAATTTTAACAGTCGATGAGATCAAGATAACACAGGCGTTTGTAAGCGGAGGTCCCTCTGACTTGGAATTACGATGTGTTTTTGATGACAATCGCACTTAATTTACGAAATAAAATGATGTTATAGAAAATGCATTTTTCAGCAAAGTTATTTAAACTATTGCTTGTTGACTAAATTGTCTGTTTAATACTCAAATTCGCTACCCCTGCTAAAGGAGAAAATGTTATGTCGTGCTTTACATTAATTATGTAACGGACGGTTTTAGACGATTGACAATTGTTAACGCCTGCTACGCCTGTAATATGAAGGCGCAATATTTTGTTGTCACACCAAATGGATAGACGTTAATTATTTTATTTCCAAGTACCGACAGTAACATTTTATCACTTTTTTTCTATTAAGTAATTTAGGAACTACTTGTCAATTATTACTTCAAAAGAGACTTTATCTGATATTGAGATAGCTGAGTTGACATTAAAATTAAACAAATTTCAAACCATCTATGGCCGTTTTGATGAATTACAAAGTCAGATAGAAGTCTTAAATCCTGATAATATGTGTAATGAAATTGATGAACCTGATATTATTGAGCAATTATTTATATCTAACATTGCTATTGCTCAAAATATTATAAAAAAATATAACTCGACTCAACGCGAAGAAAGCAATTATAAAGATATAAATTCAACCCTACTATCTACAGCTCACTGCAACAATGGATGTGGAAATCTTATTATAAATTACCTCGTCTTGAGGTACCAAAGTTTGATGGTTCTTACTTTCGTTGGCTTGAATTTCGTGACACTTTTTTATCAATAGTACACAATAATGAGCGCATCGCTCCGATTCACAAAGTCCGCTACCTTAATTCGTACCTGACGGGTGATGCAGCACGCATTATAGCTAACTTGGTGGTGTCAAGCCCCAAATATACCGCCGCTTGGAAATTATTATGTGGTCAATACGACAATAAGCGCCAATTAATGAGTTATCATGTAGACTCCATGTTGAACATACGACAAGTGACGCGTGAGTCCGAAGAAGTCATTAAGGTTTTTTGTTGATCATATAAGTAAAAACCTTACGCGCTATAGCAGCTCTCGGTCAACCTACTGACGAGTAGGATTTTTTGAGACACAAGTTGAGGCTATTTTGAATCTCTGATGATCTCCATTGCCTTACTCCTGGGCATTTTCTGATTGGTCGAGCTCTTACCACCCTGCCATCACCTGCACTTCAAGATTGCAACTCAAACAACTTGCAGCGGTATGCTAGACTACAGCAAATAGTTTAACATTTTTGGCTGCGTTGCCAACGAGAATACATAGACGAGTTACAACACCCTCGCAAATGGAAGACCAATAAAGCACCTGCGAAAATTGGAAACATGGTCTTGCTACAAGAAGATGATGTACCACCCTTATGCTGGAGACTTGGGCGCATAACAAGGTTGTTTCCTGGTCCAGACGGAATATCGCGTGTTGCTAACGTCAAAACAATTAGAGGAACCGTACGTCGACCCTGGTTCGCATCTGTCCCTTGCCAACCGAAGAAAATCTCCTGGACTGTTGAAACCTCAAGAGTTCCAACGGTGGGAGGATGTTAACGCCTGCTACGCCTGTAATATGAAGGAGCCATGTTTTGTTGCCACACCAAATGGATAGGCGTTAATTATTTTATTTCCAAGTACTGACAGTAACATTTTATCACTTTTTTTCTATTATGTTGCGTGCAAGCACTCTGCACCCAATTATTTGTTAAAATATAGTTTTATGGACAATAAACCAAGTAAAAGTTCGATTTGGAGTTTTGATTATCATCATTGAAGCCCCAACAACAATCAATATATTATATATGATTTTAGATTGACATGGCCATTTACATTAAAATTAGAATTATAAACGGGATATTTACCATGTTTAGTATCTTTTTCGAGAATCCGATATTTCGGCACTGTTACAAGTACCATGATCACGGATGTACTGACTGATTCTCGAAAAAGATACTAAACATGGTAAATATCCCGTTTATAATTCTAATTTAAATCAATATATTGATTGTCCTACAATACAATATATTCTAGCATGACCCATTTTTTTTTTTAAAAGACCCTCTCAAAAAGAATTCTTGTATGTTTCAAATAGTACCAGATTTTTTTTTTGATATGTAAGTAATAAGATATAATATTATTATATCTTTTCTATATATTAGTATTTCAGCTTCATTGGGTTTAAATTTTCTGTTTTGCTCTAAGTACATTATGTAACGTAATGTAATAATAAGATAAATATGAACGATAATTTTAAGATGAAGGTATTGTTTCTTGCACTAGGTCTTAATGACTACTATACTAGTGAACGTACCTTTGTTTTTCGTGCGGAAATCCCCTCGGATACCCCCCCGCCAACTAGCGGGGGTGGTTATGTCGGGCTTGAACCGACTAAAACCGCACGCCGTCTCGGGTCTACAAACGCCGTGGTCTAAGGTTGCCCATAGAGCATATCCCTCGCACCCCGACTGACCCTGGGCCATCTCCGGTTTCGAGATGCCCCCCTCGGGTTTGGGAACCACGGTCTCCCCGTCTTGCCCCGGTTTAGGGGAGGGGCGCTAGTCGTCCCAACGTCCCGGCCTGCTTCTGCTGGGGTGACAGGCGGCCTCACCTGTCACCCCCAGGCTCATGGAGGACGGAGGTCGTTATGCGACCTCCGGCGCCTGAGTCGCCTGCGACGCGTGGCGAGCATGTTGCGGGCTCGGCGGGCCGGGAGAATTCTGAATCTCTCCCGAGCGCGCTCCGCCATCTCCTTCTCGAGCATTACATGCTCGCAGAAGGAGGTAGCGGTGGCCCACGCACACGCGCTCCGCACCTTTGCGGCGTGCCATGCGCTTAGTCGCCCAAGTCGTTCCTTCTACTCCACCACGATAGCCTGGCGGATCTGGGACTGCAGGGCCTCAATTTCTCGAGGCTCGGGGTTTCATCCCTGCTCTCGCACCTCCTTTCGCCACAGGTACAGTTGCGAAAGGGCTCTCGCCTCCAGGTCCCATGGTGGAGTTGCGGCAAGGAGACTAGCCGCCTCGAAACTAGTGAACGTACCTAATACACATAGGTGCTTACGACTTTTTTAAAGTTGGTTCTAAAATGGGGTCAAATACCGAAATAATCCTAAGCTAACATTTAAATAATAGGAATATTCCTGAAGGCATTCGCTCAAAGACTATAAGTTTCTATTCACGTCACGTAAGCGACTCCGGCCAGTATAGACAGAGGGCTAGTATAAAAGAGGTCAGCACCGTAAGTATGGAGTCAACTTAATAAATGTAATTTATTTAGGTACTTAATAGTTTAGGGTATATGGAGGCTCGCGATCTTCAGGCCCAAGCCAAGGTCATCTGCAAGCTGGTATACCTGTTGATTGATAGCCTAGATTCTGGTGAAGGTTTTCTTCACGTGATAAGACGGGGTAAGACGACATCGATTCTGTAAAAATCCAGAAAGTCTCATAATGGAGAAATATGAGGGTGTATTCCAAACTCCAAAGGACGATGAAGATTTAGGTAATGGTACAATAGTAAGTATAAGAAGTAAGCATTTGATGAGACTGATGCTTTCGATAGATTAGTTCAAAATTTAACCTAGATATTGATATGATATTGTCTGATAAAATAAAACTATTTCTTAACGGATTCTATCGCGATTTATTTGATGTCGGGTTCAATGTCAATAATGAAAAAAAAACATAAATAAATCGCGATAAAATCTGTTAAAAATAGTTGTATTTCAATTCAGATATTGATCAGTTAACCGAACAAACCTACGCGACCCAGTTTGTAAATAGCTTCTTATAATTTTAGGAATGACTGAGGTTATTTATTTTTCAGTTTATGATATTTTACCAACCTCCAGTATAATTATAAATAAATATTTTCAAAGTACCTGTACCTTATAACGAAAGAAGAAGACGAACTACTGAACTTACTGAATATTTATGCTAGGACTGATCGATATATGTAACCAAACATTTTACATTTGCTGTATTGTCTTAAAATAACTTCAATAAACGATTCGCAAATTTGATATTAAAAATTAGATGAAAGGCAATCAAATTCAACATTTATCAATAAACAATCAAATTAGTGGTACACGCTACACAAGACTTAACCAATAAATCAAAGAAATAGTCTGGTACCTTCTTCACAGTGATGATATATTCTATGGAGTAACAAAGGTAAGGAGTAACTAAGATAAGCAATGTAAACTCATGGGATAACGATATGATATGTGGGAAGGGGTTTAATCCTATAAGGTTAAACACCCGCGGTTTTCGGACAGTTATAGCAAAGCTTTTAAGCCTTGCGGTTATTAAAACTGTTCATGGAATTACACCGAATGAAAATTTTAGTTGGTTTAGAATGTTAAATATATTTAACAATAATATTTGAAATTATAACAAAAAAATAACAAAAAGACTAAGCTGAAGAATGTGTTGATAAAGCCAGGCGACATCTACCAACAGTAAGGGCCTCGGCCCACCGTGCGCGATCACCTTGCCTGGTCGGAGGATCCTCCCTTTGTGTTGGAGGAGCATCACACATCGTTCCTCCACATTGGTGACCCTGACGTGATCTGATCACGATACCTTCGCTGAGGATTATCAGCAGCCATTCACATCGCCACATCCTGTTAACATCTTCCGCATAAGCGATACCAAGTCTCCGCAATCCCGCATCTTCGGCCTCCACGCCATGCCGCGACCGCTGCAGCCTCGTAACCCTACGGCCACACCAGCATCTAAGGCACAACACGTTGCACTTACGGTCAGAAGAGCACATCTCTCCCGTCTACGCAGGCAGCCAGTACGCAGCAAACTCGCCTCGACTCACCAAGGATGACACCGCAGCAACTCACCTCAACTCACCGAGGACGTCATCGCAGCAACTCACCTCGACTCACTGAGGACGTTACCGTAGCAAACTCACCTCGACTCACTGAGGACGTCACTCCAGCACCGCTTTCAGCATCGCAATCAACCTCCGATCTTGGAGGGGAGTGATGTGGCGATACCACATGTACCCAGGCGACATCTAACAACAGTAAGCTCAACTACTTCGATACCACAAGAAATCAGCGCCACCTAGCGACCAACAAGCGGAACCAGAACCGTCTACTATGTCACAACTACCACGTGATTCCTACGTCACAATCCTGCATCGCGAAAATGAAGTTCACGCGCTGAGTAGCATATATACAGAATCCTAACTTCTACAGTTAGGGCCTCGGCCCGCCAGACGCGATCACCTTGCCTGGTCGGAGGATCCTCCCTTTGTGTTGGAGGAGCATCACACCTCGTTCCTCCACACCTTGAAAAGTGACTTTGACTTGCAGCCTTTGCGGTATCTAAGCGCCTATATAACTTCAGTCACGATTACAGAACGCACCCACCTAATGTAATCTATATAATAAAATGTTACAATGTACAAAAATAGTCTGCAAATGTATTGCAAATATTTGTATGTATGAATTATGAGTGTTGGTGGTACAGGATATATTGGTAATAAAGAAAAAAATATAGCTATTTCTCACCCAAAATTAATATTGCCGGCGAAGAATAATATTATTCGGTGTTCCTAAAAAGTTCGAAGACAAAATGATAATCTGAAAATAAAAGTTCCGATTTGATCAATATAGAATTTCGTAGAGTTTTAAGTAACTTTCGCTTCAAACTTAGAGCAAAACAGAAAATTTAAACCCAATGAAGCTGAAATACTAATATATAGAGAGCAAAAATTCTCTACACAGATTTTGGAATTACATTGACATAGAAATTTTAATTCTTGGAATATAAAGAGATGAAACTTTAGTTAGAGTGTTGCCAATCGTCAGTCAATCACATTTTAATATATAGAGAGCAAAAATTCTCTACACAGATTTTGGAATTCCATTGACATAGAAATTTTAATTCTTGGAATATAAAGAGATGAAACTGTAGTTAGAGTCTTGTCAACCGTCAGTCAATCACATTTTCTTAAGTTTGCCGTATTACTTCTCAGAATGCGTTACTTATCAGCGGCACTATCGAATGGTGTAATAATACAGGATGTGTTGTTTTTAAAAAAATCAATGTGTTGGATTTCTGGCCAGAAGTAATGTTTTTTTTTAATCCAATTATGCCGTTTCAGTTTTCATCGAAATCGAGCTAGAGACTACTTTGAGCGTTTTTCACTATTCCTCATAGTTTCCACGACCAGTTGAAATATTCACCCTATTGTTTCTAAAAGTGCTTGAAGAAATATTGCTTCAGAACAGTATAATTACATAAAACTGAGAACAGTTATTTTTTTTATTAAAATACATATCACTTATAAATAATAATTAATGTACCTATTTATTTTAACCGTAAATGCCATCTAAATCAGTGACATCAAGAATTATTCATTTGGTTCAGGTATACAGGCGGTATAGGTCTGGTCAGGCATTCAGGTATAAACAGAAGGGACATGTGCCATTGACACAATGGCACATTTACCTTCTATTTATCCTTTAATCCCGCATTAACTTTCCTAACTCCTACACCTTTCAGTAACGAATGTTTTCTGCTTATCTCAAAATTCAGTCTTTACAATGTTCAATAAAAAAATCGTTTCAGATGCTCTGCCATACTACGGAGCAGTTCAATGAATGAAAATGAGGTTTTAATGATGGTCTGAAAGAGCCCAATCTCGGGCTATACGCCTTGATATTTGGGTTATATAATTACCAGATAATTGCCTTTTGTATAAAAGTTTCATTGTTTTGAAGGAACTATATTATTTCATAAAATATGGTATCTTTACTATCGTGCGACTTCGCTATACGGTTCTGGTGTGAATGTATGATCTCGTATGTACGTAAAAATACTTGTCAAAGCATAATTCAATGTAAATGATACCGATTAATTAACGCAAATCGGTCTAGAAATCGTGAAAAAATTATACTAATTCATACAATTTTAGAATTGAAATTGAGAGGATTATATAATAATAAAGGAAGAATTTGTTTATTAACTGGAAGCTATTCCTTCAAAAATGAGTAACATTTTTGCACATATTTATTCAATCATTATTTAAAAATATACTTTATGTTCAGTTACATAACCCATTTAGTAGGTAAAGTTTTCCCAAAAACTGTTTTTATTATATTCAATCAACTCTGTTAAAATGTTTTCAGTGAACTGGCTTTTTTTTTACGTCCGAAAATCCCTTCGGATACCCCCCCGCTGGCCTGCGGGGGTGGCTATGTCGGGCATGAACCAACTAAAACCACACGGTGTCCTGCCCAAGTGTCCATTGCCGGGCACCCCAGGTAAGCCCTCGAAAGGATAACCCCAGGGCTACCGGCGGACCTTGACCGCCAGCGCGGCCTCGCCTGGTGGGGTCGGGTTGTATCCCGCGTCGGTGCGATGGCAGGCCTGTGTAGGACACACACGACACGCCTCCGCCACGGCCTGCTTCTGTAGGGACGTTGAGTCGGCCAATTGCCGTCCTCAGGCCCCGATCGAGGAGGTCGGTAGTCCCAGGCGTAGACGAGTCTGCGGTGTCCTCGGCGCAGACTGCGGAATTCGGGGGGCAGGGTTCTCTCCCGCTCCCTCTCCACCGTCTCTTTCGCGCACATTACCTGCTCGCAGAAAGAGGCGGTGGCGTGCCACTAGCTCCCGTTGGAGACTACGGCCCTCACCATGGTCTCCAACGAGAGAACGTCCACACCCAGGACCGCAACGAGATCCCGGCGTTGACTCGCCCACGCAGGGCACACCACCAACGTGTGGAGCGCCGTGTCTTCGCCAGGATCCTCGTAGTGCTGGCACTGCGGCGTTGTCTCCCGGTGGATGCGCCATAGATACTTACCGAAGCACCCTTGTCCGGTAATGTCCGGGGTGGTTATGACGTGTATCGACTAAAACCGCACGGTGTCCTCCCCAAGTGTCCGTTTCCGGGCACCCCGGGTAAGCCCTCGAAAGAATAACCCCAGGGTTGCCGGCGGACTTTGGCCACCACCGCGGCCTCGCCTGGTGGGATTGGGTTTTATCCCGCTTCGGCGAGTCGGCAGGCGTGTGTAGGTGATACTGGGGTGTATGTTGGGTAACCTTCTCGCGTGTCATTCCGATTCCGATCCCGCTGCAGTCCGGGGGGAACTGAATCGGAGCGGCCGGTGCACCCTTTTTTTTTTTATACCACTCAGGTGGCAGACAAGCTCACGGCCCACCTGATGGGAAGCGGTTACCGCGGCCTATGGACGTGTGCAACACCAGGGGCGTCACACTCGCGCTGCCGACCCTGTAAAAACCTTCTAATGCCCTTCTTGAAGAACCCCATATTGTAGTCGCTTGGGAAAACCACAGCAGGGAGATCATTCCACAGCCTGAGGGTGCGCGGAATAAAGTGCCTTTCATATCTAACTGTACGCACCGTTTCCGGTCGCAACGTGTGAGGATGAATTCCCTGTCTGTGGCGAGCGGTGCGGCTTGGATGCTTCTATTGGACAAAAAGCCATCCTCTCGCGTTCTGTAATTGGCAGGTGATCAGCAACGACCCGACTGGTGGCTCCGGAAGGGTACGCTGTGAACTTGCCGACCGGAGGGGTTGCCTTTATTGGCCGGCCCACGACAAGGAAAAGTCTATAACACCCTACAGTGAAGTCGTAAAAACCTATGGATACCAGCCGACCTCCATAGTATATAGGCTTATCCAGGTGCAGGGGGCTCCGCCTGGATGGACCATCTTTCCCCCACACTCGTGGGATATATTATGAATATAAACTCAAATAATAAAACAAAACCGGACGGATACAATAACAACGAACAAGGCTGGTTAATAAATAATGGAACTGAAAATGACGGAGTGGAGCTAGTGGGGGGAGAAGAAGAGGTGAGGCCACTGCCTTCCCCAGACCCGCAACTCCGCTGCCAATAGGAGGGGAAACCGACGCGGACATTGTGCCTGCGGCGTCGACGGCTGGTACCGACAATGAGTCGGTATCTAGAAGAATGGAGACCGAAGAGGGTCTCCGACGAAAGCGGCCACGCTCGGGTGGACCGCCCCGTGACCGGAGCAGAAGCCCCGGTCAACGGGCGGCCTCCTCGAGCGAGGACGATCGGCCAGCCAAGTTGGCCACTTCGGCGAGTAGAGCGCCGAAGCTACCAGTACACGTCCCGCCACTACCCAGTGGCAGGGACCAGGACGTTCCCGCAGCTAGGGAGCTCCTTTCGGCGCTGGCCCGTATTACGGACGCCTTGAAGGGGGGCAAGAATGTGGCCGGGAAACGGAAGACTATTTTATCCCTATACAAAATTTCAGCCAGATTCGTTTAACCGTTTGATCGTGATTAAGAAACATCCAAATACCCAAATTTCTTCAGAAACTTTTATATTTATGATATTAATAGGATTAAGCACGTGTCTTTGTCCCTAATCTTCGATAACGAATCACCACATAATGTCAACGTCACAAAAAAAATTGAAGAACTGCAAAAAAACATCAGAATCATGAGCATATCTCATTCTCCACAAACACAACACAAATTGAGTAGGTAAGAAAAATCTCGTCCATTTTCTGTTAGAACATCTGTTCGAAGTTTCCATGTCGCCATAAGACGTAAGTACCTCTGATAACGCACATGATATCACGCGTCTGGCGAGATTAATGACACAAAATATAAAATCCTTGGGAAAACTCCCGGGAACATTTTGATAACGATGACGGATCCATCACAATAGGTGTGGGTCTGTCAATTTAATCTAACTGCTTGGAGTAGTATCATAATAGTTAATTTTTTGTAATAGACATTCCGAATCGTTTTGAGTTGCTGGACAGAAATAGTTTTCACAGAATAAAGAAGCAAGAACGAATGCCCTTAAATCTCGGTAGTACGGCAACTGGCCTCGTCAAATATTCTTAGTAATATATGTTATGAGCAATTACGTCACAAACCATTACCGTGATTGGTTATAATTTTCAACAGATCACAAGCCTAATAATAATAAATGTAAGTTAGTACTCCATTCAGGAAATCAATCAATTAGCCTATTCTCTCCCAATGTGCGCCATAGCTCTCGATCCTCTACTTTCCGCATCCAGTCTATCCCAGCCACCTTTTTTCAAATCAGTAGTCCATTTGGCTGGGGGCTGTCCCACCTTCCGTTTGTGTTTGAGAATAATATTAAACATCTTAACAGCATTATAGTAAATTATATATTCTGTGATGGTATTAATCTCGTATCTATTTGTACTAGTAAATTCCTCTAATTAACACGTTAGTAATAAGCCAGAGCTCGCGGGTTCGATTCTCGCTCAGTGCGAATATGTATATTTGCATTGGTCGGGGTGTTTCTATGTACAATATGTATTTATTTCCAAAAAAATGAATTCAAGTATGTTTATCCACATTATAGAACCCATATGACAAGCTCTGCTTAGTTTGGGTCTAGATGGCGTTGTGTACTTGGGCATACATTATTTATTTATTTAATTTTTGTACGATTTGAACGTAAGTATAACTTACCTTGAAAAAGTAGTCCTTTTTTTTAGTGTTTAAATCCCTTCGGATACCCCCCCGCCGGTCAGCGGGGGTGGTTATGTCGGGCATGAACCGACTAAAACTGCACGGTGTCCTGCTCAAGTATCCATTGCCGGGCACCCCGGGTAAGCCCTCGAAAGGATAACCCCAGGGCTAACGGCGGACCTTGACCGCCAGCGCGGCCTCGCCTGGTGGGGTCGGGTTTTATCCCGCGTCGGTGAGTAGGCAGTAAAAAGTAGTCCTGAAGTTAGATTGAAACAAAAACATCTGAGTAATGATAAGCAAAATTCACTCATATAGCTTCAGCATATACGCATTGCATGATAAACAAGTATCCGAGTAATGTGAAGTAAAATAAATACTTGTGAGAAAATTCAGCAAGGCAGCAAAAAGATTTACTAGAGTCTTGTCATGTAGAGAGGACGTATACAATGCAGTTAACATATTATGCAATCGTGTTTGTGAAATTTGTATAAAACATGGTTATTCAAATCAAGTTTACATTACATCGTATGGTTCAACATTCTGCCGCGTTATCTTTCCAGCAGAATTAAATACGAAAACAGCATTACTGTTGTGTTTTCGCTGTACCTAAATGGTACTAGTAATCACTAGTAATAAAAGCAACAGCAAGGGTTTTCTAGAACAAGCTAAACCCTATAACTGCATTTAAGATTTTTCAAGAATTAACGCATTGGAGAAATGCTAGCAGTGCCAAAGGTGGTGTGTGTCCTATTATTAAAAAGTTCAAACGATTCCCCCCCCTCCCCCTGCCGTAGCTAGGTACGGTCGTGTTTCGAGTGCTCCCGTGTATTTTTATTCCGTTTAATTAGTAAATAGCGGCCTAGTAAAGTGAAAAGCAGTAGAAAGTGAGATTAAGTAATACTAATTCTAACAGTGATAAACTTACAAATGACTGCTACATATCAATAAACTAAGAAAGTGATTATCTTAAAAAAACGATTATAAACCAAAGTGTTAAAGCTATTTGTGGGTGACTGTGTATAGTTTTGCAGTAACGTTTGGAGTAAAAGGATTGATATACCTACCTAATCAGTTATAAAGTCTATAACGTATTGGATGACTAATTCGTTCATTGAAGTATAAAGCTCGTTGGCCGAGTGGTTAACAAGTCGGCTAGTGGAGCAACTGCGTGTCGAGTTCGAACTCAGCGTGGTCCTAAAAATCTCTAACATAGTTTATTTTTTCTTTTTGTCTTCTTTTTGCAATTTTTGCAAATTATAATCAGATTTATCATGTCTGTAAGGCGTTCGCCGCTCAGCTCACAGCCACTTTCAAATTCCCCAAACCCTTCAGTTCACTATAATTCCGACTCGGCTCTCAATACTGCTGGATTTTCGACGCCGACTGATGATGCTTATTTCGTTAGTAAACGTCAGAAACGTACTTTTAGTGATTTGAAAGATCAATCCGGAAACACAATCTCTGAAATAAAACAAATGTTTGCTGAAATAAAGAATCAGCAGGATGAGAAATTTGAATTGTTGAACGGTACAATGCTTACAATTATTAACCAAAACCTTAATATTCAGTCATCTGTTGCATCTATGTCTAGTCAACACGAAGAATTACTACAAAAGATATGCTTACTGGAACAACAAAACAGCGAATATGAGAAACGTGTGGCAACACTGGAATACAGGTTGGATTTACTTGAGAAACAAACACGAAGTTCAACCTTAGAAATCCGAAACTTACCTAAACTAGATACAGAGGATAAACTTACCTTGATTACTACCATCCAAAATCTGGGTACATCACTGGGCTTGCAAACCCCGATACTGGAGTCAGAGATTAGAGATGTTCATCGCTCTAAGACGGAGGCACTAGTGGTAGACTTTACTACAATCCACAGAAAGGAATGTATCTTGACTTCTTATAAAACACAGAACAAATTACGTCGAGAAAGGAAGGAGACTTCATTAAACACTGAACACCTGAAACTTCCCGGCCCACCTCGAACTGTCTATATCTCGGAGTACCTAACGAGCAAGGCCAAACGAGTGTTCTATCTCGCGCGTGAATCAGTCAAAAATAAAAAGCTCATCGCTGCTTGGATCTCTTATGGAAAAGTGTATGTGAAGAAAGAAGAAGGGTCCTCTCCTATTCGCGTCAATCATGAATCGGAAATACTTAAGCTAGTGAAATGACTAGACGTTGAACAATACAAGTTATATGAATGTTATATGTTAAAGTGTGTTTTGATCCTTTTATTTTATTTTATTTTATTTTATTTTTACTTTATTTTTATTTCATTCAGAGTTGTCATTTGGTTGATTTGGTGTACTACTTTAGTCTCTTAAGTTATCATCATCACATATATTGCAGACACACGTTCCTAAACTATATAAATCCATGTAATCTTGGTTTATGGTTAACACTACACATACAATACATACAACCAGTGTTAGTTACACCGCTTATAGTCGTCAATACTCATGTATTGTTAAAACTCCGGGCTACACGTCGCACATCCCCTACCTACGTGAATGTAACCTGCTTGCCAGTGCTGAGTGTCTACCAACTTCATATTATGCTTTATATGTCACGCATAAGTCGTGACATTGATCATTTTGAAAGTACTCCGCTTACTGATTAATGCAAAATATTGATTTATTACACTCAGAACTGGACTCTTTAGCGGTTACATTACCTATTCAGTGCGACGTAGAAAATATAAGATGCCACACCTATAATCACAAAGCGTCTTTGAATATTTTAACACAAAATATACGTAGCATCACTTATAATATGCCTAGTTTCATGACCCTCCTACACAGAGCCAATATATCATGGGACATACTGGTACTTACCGAGTGCTTTCTACCCTCCGCTAGATATATTCCTGCCATAGATAATTACAACAGCGTATTTACAACCTTAAATATAACAAAGAATGAGGGCGTAGTTATATATTATAAAAAAGAGTTAAGCGTATCATACAAAGAGGAAATTATTGCTGGCGCAAATTGTATGATACTGAAATTAGACCCTGATACGTGTATTATTGGAGTTTACTGCCCCCCAGGTCGTTCTGATCCCAGTAGTTTTGTTGGCTCAATTGATAAACTACTTACTCAATTGAGCTATTATAAAAATATAATACTTTGCGGTGACATTAATATTGATATTGTCCCGAATAGTCCGGATCCCAGCTACCACGAATACTTAAATGCGCTGGCTGGTCATTGCATTCTACCAGGCCATGTTTTCCCCACCCACTGGAAAACATGCTTAGACCATATTATGGTAAAGACTAAACTGCAAGCAAAGTGCATGGTAGTGAACTCAACGATTACAGATCACCAGAGTGTTGCCATTAGCATCAATCTTATACAGGGTCAGACACGTTCGAAAATGACACGTCATCGGATTGATTTTGAAGGCCTGGATGTGGCCATATTAAATGCGCACTTTAAGCCCATACTGGAATGCAGTAATGTTGATCTAGCAACAGATAAGTTGGTTGACTACTTATCCAAAGCTATAAACGACAATACCAAGACAAAACTTGTATCCTCAAGGAAACGAATAACAAAACCGTGGCTAACAGTGGGACTGCTACGATGCTTGCGTAATAGAGATAATCTTTATAAAAAAAATTCAAAAGGACCCCAGTAATGAAATACTGAAGCTAACTTATAAACGTTATAGGAGTTTCTGCACCTCGCTTCTACAAAAAACAAAACGAACCTATGAGAAACAAGATCTGGAGAGGGCACAAGGTAATAAAAAGAAGTTATGGGAGGTAATTAAAGAAATAAATGGCTACAAGAAACTTCCAGATCACTCCTCTTGTCTTATTCATTGTGATGCCCCTGATGAACGCATAGACAATGTTAATGAATATTTTGCGAATGTTGGTAAAAATTTGGCTAAGCAAATTGTGTCTCCCCTTCACCCAGTGGGTTCTATACCCAATGAGCCTACTTCCACAACACCAGTTAAATCTCTTGTTATGCTACCCACGGACGATAACGAAGTTTTTCAGTTGACTATGGGCCTAAAAGAAAATTGTGCTGTTGGCACCGATCAAATATCAAGCAAAATTCTTAAGAGATATGCTCATATCCTTACTCCTATCATAACCCATGTATGTAATCTGGCCATATCATCAGGAACGTTTCCACGTGCTTTCAAGTGTGCACTCATTAAACCTATTTACAAGCAGGGTGACAAAGACTGTGTGGCCAATTATAGACCCATCTCAATACTACCCACGCTCTCTAAAATCTTAGAGCGTATTATGAACAATCGATTATTTAAGTTTTTAGAAAATAACAATCTTCTTTCACCTCGTCAATTTGGTTTCCGGCAAGGTAAATCTACCAGTGATGCGGTGCACGAACTGGTCCATTTAATAATTACCAAGTTGGATGACCGAAAGAAATGCCTAACAGTGTTCCTTGATTTGGCAAAGGCCTTTGACACGGTCTCTGTGCCGCATTTACTACTCAAAATGGAAAAAATTGGCGTGCGAGGTATTCCACTAATACTATTTCAGAATTACCTCTCTCACAGAAGACAAAAAGTCAGAATAGATAACCATCTCAGCAATGAACTTCCTGTAAACTTTGGAGTGCCCCAGGGAAGTATATTGGGGCCGACTTTATTCTTGATCTACATCAATGATCTTTGCCAGCAGCAGCTGGGGAATGGTAGGGTTATAACTTTTGCCGACGACAGTGCATTGTTTCTAGTGGTAACAACTGGGGCGAAGTGTTTGACTCTGCTCAGTTCGGATTTAACAAAGTTTATGACGTAGACGAGTCTGCGGCGAGTACGCCGCAGACTCGTCTACGCCCGGGGCTACCGACCTCCATGATCGGAGCCTGAGGACGGCAGTTGGCCGACTCGCCGTCCTTACAGAAGCAGGCCGTGCCTACTCACCGACGCGGGATAAAACTTGACCCCACCAGGCGAGGCCGCGCTGGCGGCCAAGGTCCGCCGGTAACTCTGGGGTTATCCTTTCGAGGGCTTGCCCGGGGTGCCTGGCAATGGACACTTGGACCGGACACCGTGCGGTTTTAGTCGATGCACGACATAACCGCCCCCGCTGGCCGGCGGGGGGGTATCCGAAGGGATTTCCGCACGTAAAAAAAAAGCAAAAATACATTTTAAGTTGTTTCCCTGAAGCATTTAGATTATTGATGAATTCCATTTTATAGACCTTATTAGATTAATGAAAATATAATCAAGCGAAGACAATACAAAAATATCTCAAAGCACTTAAGATATCGTTTTCTTGGAGCGTAAACTTCTTAATATTCTCGCACAACAGTCAGTCAAACTTTTCCTTTTCTTTCTTTTTTCCTTAAAGCCACTTGATGTCAATTACGTTTTCTTTTGTTAAGAAGACGGTACGGAAATCTTTGAAAATCGAACGCTTTGAATTTTAACATAACACGGCATTACGCGCTATTGCATCGCATTTATGAATTATATTATTTTATACTACACCCACTCGGAAAGTGTCTTATTACTCGTTCATAAACGGGTTACAAAGTTCGTAATTTCTCCCTTAAAAATGTGCGGCGGGAAAAGTTGTATGGAATTTTATTACTGCCCTCCGAAGCAGGGCAGGAATGTTGTATGAAAATCCATTACTGCCCGGCTAGCTTTCTTTTGTTTTTTAGCAGCGAACATAAAAAAAATACAAACGTCAAACCTCAAAAAGGTTTTATATGAAATAATTAGAAAAAGAGGCGGGAAACATAGAAACCTCAAATCAGGCAGTTTTTTTTTTTGTTGTCTATTTTTAATGACATGAGGATAGCGACCTTATTCTGCAATGCGAAAAAAAGCGCGGCAATTTATTTCGTTGCGTTAAATTTTGTTTTTAACTAAATTGATAATTTAACAGTACCTTTTTTTTTCTTTTTTTTTTTTTATCGTGCGGAAATCCCTTCGGATACCCCCCCGCCGGCCAGCGGGGGCGGTTATGTCGGGCTTGCACCGACTAAAACCGCACGCCGTCGCGGGTCTTCAGACGCCGGGGTGTAAGGTTACCCATAGAGCATATCCCTCGCACCCCGGCTGACCCTGGGCCATCTCACCACTAACAGCATCGCTCATCCTGTCTCCTCTGAAAGCAGAGGAGTACGGAGAGCGACGTGTTCCCGCCACGTTGGGTATTGGCCGACGATCAATGCCAACCCTATGAAGGGGTGAAGGGGAAGCCATTGACCGCCGCCCAGGGTGTACCGGCCGCTCCGATTCCGTTCCCCCCGGACTGCAGCGGGATCGGAATCGGAGCGACACTCGAGGAGGTTACCCAACACACACCCCAATTTAACAGTACCTTTTTTTTTTTTTTTTTTTAATCGTGCTGAAATCCCTTCGGATACCCCCCCCCGCCGGCCAGCGGGGGCGGTTATGTCGGGCTTGCACCGACTAAAACCGCACGCCGTCTCGGGTCTTCAGACGCCGGGGTGTAAGGTTACTCATAGAGCATATCCCTCGCACCCCGGCTGACCCTGGGCCATCTCACCACTAACAGCATCGCTCATCCTGTCTCCTCTGAAAGCAGAGGAGTACGGAGAGCGATGTGTTCCCGCCACGTTGGGTATTGGCCGACGATCAATGCCAACCCTATGAAGGGGTGAAGGGGAAGCCATTGACCGCCGCCCAGGGTGTACCGGCCGCTCCGATTCCGTTCCCCCCGGACTGCAGCAGAATCGGAATCGGAGCGACACTCGAGGAGGTTACCCAACACACACCCCAATTTAACAGTACCAAGCTTTTAATTTTCTAAATAATTTTCCAAAATGTCATCTGATAGTGAAAGTGACGATTTTGTAATGATGACGCCACCAGAAATAAAAAATTCAGCCCAAGAAGTCATAAATAACTTACTTCCTGAGAAGTCTCGAGCCAAATACGACAAAATTTATAATGATTTTATATTGTGGAAAAGTAGCAAAAATGCACAATCGTTCTCAGAAAACGTCATTCATTCATTCACGTCATACTATCATATTTTAGCGAAAAAGCGCAAAAATATAAGCCAAGTACCTTGTGGTCCACATATTCTATGCTGAAAAGCTCTTTGTCAGTGAAAAACAATGCTAAACTAACAGCGTTTTTGAAGCGGAAATCAGAAGGATTTCGCAGTAAAAAGAAAGATGTCTTTGAATTCTTACAAAATGCTCCAGACAACAATTATTTACTAATGAAGGTAACTATTGAACATTATCATTGTACCTAATTGTTATACTTTATTTACGGAACTATCATAGCAACTTATGATTTTTATTTATTTACAGGTAATTTTAATTCTGGGCATAAATGGTGCCTGTCGTTCTCAAGAGCTTTTGGATTTAACTACTGACGACATAGAGATCCGTGAAGATATAGCCATAGTCAAGCTTCCCCAAACAAAAACTAAAATAGAGAGGAGTTTTGTTGTAACCGACACATTCTTCCATATTTTGAAAAGATATATGGATCTTCGTCCGAGTAATATGAACTCCAAGTGCGTTTTGGTACAATTTAAAAACAATAAATGCGTCAGGCAAGTGATCGGAAAGAACAAATTAAGTTCAGTACCGAAAGAAATAGCCTCATATTTAAAACTCGCAAACCCTGATCTCTACACTGGGCACTGTTTCAGACGGACTTCCGCAACCATCCTTGCAGATACAGGCACTGATTTAACTGCAATAAAACGACATGGTGGTTGGAAATCGTCCGCTGTCGCAGAAAGTTACATCGAAGATTCCATAGAAAATAAAAAACACATTAATAACCAAATATCAGGATCAATCAATTTACATAACAAAAAGCCCCCACAACCTTCAACGAGCACAGCGCCAACAGCCTTCCTGGAAGAATATGATTCTACTCAAACTATAAAACTAGCTCCTCCCACAAACACAAGTGTACCAACAGCAGAACCAAGTGTCCCAGTTTTATCTCAATCATCTCACAAAAGTATTAGCCTTCCTGGAAAAAACGTCACTATAAGTTTAAGCCATTGTAGCAATTTTAATATAAACTTTAATTAAAGAAATATTATATTTTATTTTCCTCGTAGGTGTAGTATAAAGCACTATGTATCACTCGGGAGAAAGTTCTATTTCTGTTCTCGAGTTTCCTTTAAGTCCTCCGCTGCGCGTCGGGCTTAAACATACTCTCGAACAGAAATAGATCGTTTTCTCCCCTCGGTGTACAATGTACTATTTTTCCATAGACAGTGGGGGTTTAATTAAGATAGACAGAAGTGTATCAATATTGAGGGCTAAAACCAAATTCCTGTAGTGATTTGTGTAACGTTTGGGGGTGATATTAGTGAAAATCCCCCAAACTCCAGGAGGAAAGCCTGCGCCAGACCCTCGTCCGTCAATCAGCAGGTTTACCGGCTTACAGGTGAGGTTCGAGGTGAGATTCACTTCAGACCCGGAGATCTTGGCGGCGTTGCCCCAAAAACATTCTAGTTCTACTACTTGGGCATTTATGGGGCCCGCCTCATACGTCACTAGTTATACCTATATAGTGTGAAATGAAAATAAAAGCTTTGTTGTGCAAAGTACTTTACATAATAAACTTTGTATATTATAAATTAAATATAACACACCACTACCTTCCCAGTCACTCCTCAAGTCATTAGGGAAAGGAGAAGTAGGCGAGCGGACCCAGGGCTCCAAATTGCAAGTTTTGGATGCAAACGGGTAATGATGATACAAGTATGTGAATGTATTCACATAGTACTAGTATGGGAATCAGGTGAATCAGGAACCTGATTCCCATACTAGTACTATATGAATACAATCACATACTTGTACCATAATTATCAGAGCGTAGAATGATGGTCTGGACAGTCATTTGTACTCAACTACTTTGTTCAACCTGTAAATCAATGATCTGATTGTTGATCTTAGTCGCATCCGTGTCGTTTGTCACATAGACTAATGTCTCTAGTAGCTACGCCTATGATTTGTGCCTCTGAGTGTGACATAAGTGTGTGTTTTCTGATCTCGTTTCCACAACCCATAGGAACAATGAGTAACAAACAGCCAAACATGTTCACAAACTTTCATATTTATAATATTGGTCGGATTCATATATTTTTTTTTTTTTTTTACGTGCGGAAATCCCTTCGGATACCCCCCCGGTGGCCCAGCGTGGTTATGTCGTGTCTCGACTAAAACCGCACGGTGTCCTCCCCAAGTGTCCGTTGCCGGGCACCCCGGGTAAGCCCTCGAAAGGATAACCCCAGGGTTACCGGCGGACCTTGGCCGCCACCGCGGCCTCGCCTGGTGGGGTCGGGTTTTATCCCGCTTCGGTAAGTTGGCAGGCGTGTGTAGGGCACACACGACACGCCACCGCCACGGCCTGCTTCTGTAAGGACGGCGAGTCGGCCAACTGCTGTCCTCAGGCCCCGATCATGGAGGTCGGTAGTCCCGGGCGTAGATGAGTCTGCGCAGGGCATTCCACCAAGGTGTGGAGGGCCGTGTCTTCGCCAGGATCCTCGCAGTGCTGGCACTGCGGCGTTGTCTCCCAGTGGATGCACCACAGATACTTACCGAAACACCCGTGTCCGGTAACCATCTGGCACATCCGGTAGGAGAGGTCCCCATGGTCCCTCTCCAACCACTCCTTCATGATCGGTCTCACCGCCGCAATGGTGGATTCCCCCCACCTTGGGTGCTCGAGTCGCACCCTCCATGTCTCCATGAGGTCCTGGCGGAGCAGGGACCGCTGAGCCCTGATTTCTCGGGACTCCGGCCTATGACCCCGCTCCAGCGCCTCCTTGCGCCACTGGTACAGCAGCGCAAGGGCTCTCGCTTCCAGGTCCCATGGAGGGGTCCCGGCTAGGAGACATGCCGCCTCGACGGAGATCGTGCGATACCCGCTGATGACTCTGACGGCCATCGCCTTTAACGGGCTGTTTAGAACAGCCACGTTGCGGGCCGCCAGAGTTTCCGCCCATACGGGGGCCCCGTATAGGGCCATGCTTCGCACGATCCCCAGGTACAGTCTCCTAGTGGGGGCGTTGGGTCCCTTAACGTTGGGCATCAGCCGCGATAGCGCGGCCGCAGCCCCCCTCAGTTTTGGGACCAGACTTCGGAGATGAGGTCCGAAGTCCCATCGGCTATCGAGTACGAGCCCAAGGTACTTCATCGTGGGCTCGATGCCGATGCTTACGCCCCCTACGGTTATGCTGGTTCCCGCAGGTGGCCACCCTCCGAGGCCCGTGAATATACCTTACAATGATTGCGTGAATTCTATAACACAGTGCAGTATAAAATACTTTCAGCATTTAGAATAAATAAAAAGTTGAAATGTTTCTCTAGTAGCTACGCCTACGATTTGTGCCTCTGAGTGTGACATAAGTGTGTGAATTCTGATCTCGTTTCCGCAACCCATAGGAACAATGAGTAACAAACAGCCAAACATGTTCACAAACTTTCATATTTATAATATTGGTCGGATTCATATACCTTACAATGATTGTGTGAATTCTATAACACAGTGCAGTATAAAATACTTTCAGCATTTAGAATAAATAAAAAGTAGAGGGAGATGACTGTAATTTACGTTGCAACGGAGATGAACTACAAGTTAAAATATTAAATAAATATTTTGTAAACTCAAGTCTACAAAACGTTAATTCACTCATTAAAGTAACCACTTGATAAAATTAACTGTGACCCAGAAAATACAATCTACCTCTTAAGACGGAGTCGCGAACTTAATTACTTAGAAGAAACCCTACAGTACTTGGGTGGAGGTGTGTACCTATGTATCTTTTCATTTAATGTATAGGCCTGCGGCTTGGCACTTCTCAACAATATAAATTAAAGCGGTCTCTAGATGGTTAATGGGTTGTCTCCTTACTAACGTCATTCCCTTAGGAACCATGTGTTGTACAGGGTGTTTTAATATGATTTACAGCATAAATATTATAATTTACAGAGTATCTTTTTGATAGTTTTTCATTGAAAAAGAAGTCTTCCAGCTTTCCTGAAACTTAGATCATCGACATCATGATCTGAGTGTCAATCCGGGTTGCATCCGAGAGCACTTGAGAGCCCGGGGCCTTCCATATCTTGGCTTTTACGGGAGCGACTGTCATCGTTTAGCTTGACGAATTCAAATATGAACAGGAAAAATAAATTAAATAATACACTCTGTAGGTGAAAAAAAAGGTACCACTGTAGGTACCGGTGAAGTCCCCGAGGGGGCCATCTCCAAACTGGAGATGACCCAGGGTCAGTCGGGGTGCGAGGGATATGCTCTATGGGCAACCTTACACCGCGGCGTCTTAAGATCCGAGACGACGTGCGGTTTTACTCGGTTCAAGCCCGACACAACCACCACCGCTAGCGGGCGGGGTGGGTTATCCGAAGGAATTTCCGCACGAAAAAAAAAAATCCGTTCCCGCAGGGGGAACGCACAGGCAGATTTCGTGAAGCAATTAATATTATTTTATATAGAGAACTACGGACTTTAAACAGTTAATTTTTTTTTTCTCGAAAACGGTAACTTTTAGCGAAAAACTTTTCAGACATTTATTTTAGACTTAAAAATGGCCTATCGATTAAAAATGTTTCCTACACCAAGAATGTTCACCGGTTAGAAGTTATGATTTTTTTCCCAAACAATTTTGGTTTCCCCCCCCCTCCACTTTTAGTTAAAGTTTTAATCTTTTAGGTTTATAATTAAAAGTTGTTGGTATTCATCTATACTATGGGATAAAATTAGAACGGTTCGAATATCTTTCATGGAACGTGAAATTTTGAGGAAAAATTGGTTTCACAAAAAGTGAGGCCCTACCGTCCCCTTAGGCCGGATTCCACCCGTTCACGAACTTAAACTAAGTTTACACCCAAGCAATTTTTGACCGTAGTTTGAAAGCGATCGGGGCAAAAATGCGACCGTGAGAGTGCCGCAAATTTTGGGAAGTGGAACCATACATACATACATATATATATATATATATATATATATATATATATATATATATATATATATATATATATATATATATATATATATATAACTTTTTCACCAGTGGTCATTTCAGACTCAGGGGGTCATAACTAGACCTCCTATGAAGATTTTTTTTTAAATTCGACAGTAGTCAAGAAACCAATAGGTAGATCGATTTCATCGAAATCTACCTAAAATGGTACCGGTGAAGTCAAATAGATAAGCACTGGAACATCTGCTTAACTCAAATTCGAATACCCACGAAAGGTATTGTTTGATACCGTAGCGGTAATTATAAATTGAAAGTTTTACAATTTATATAACAACTGACAATGTTAATGTGATAATAAATACTTTTGACAGATAAAATAATTAAATTTCTCTCCAAATGTACTAGAAACATAGGAGATATTCGATTATACCTATTATGCTTTTATTTTAACGAACGGGAAACCAATTCGGTTGAGTTATGCCAACGTATTCTATCCAGATGTGGTTCTATTACCATATTATTAAGGCTGCAAATACAAAAACAATATAAGACGCATATATTTTATTACTCCAAACATTATGTTTTCGGAATCAAGTTTATCCTTACAAGCAAAGTTCCAATACATCATTGTTCGATAAAGTTGACGATCCGTGGGTGGAAGCTTTTGTTTTCTGAGCGAGAAAGAGGATGGGGCTATATAAGGTGTAGGTATAGCTCTATCCCTCTTTCTCGCCCAGAAATCAAACGCTTATAGCACGTTATGTTAATAGCCTACTGGTATTATTTTAATGGTTACTATTTTTCCAGGAATTAGCAGAGTCATCTCAACTTTTGTAATTATTCTCTTTTTTTTTTATACCACTAAGGTGGCAGACAAGCACACGGCCCACCTGATGGGAAGCGGTTACCGTGGCCTATGGACGTGTGCAACACCAGTGGTGTCACACTCGCGCTGCCGACCCTGTAAAGGAAAGGGGATGGGAAAGGAGTTTGGGAGGGGATGGGAAAGGAGTTATGGAGAGGATGGGAAAGGAGTTTGGGCTCCGGCACTCTCACTCACCAAACGGAACGCAACAGTTCAAATACTGTTGCTTGACTCTACCACCAAGTAGTTCTCTTTTATTTTATATTGATATGTGTGTATGTTTATATAGATATATGGTATAATATAGATATTTCTGTGATATATGTATATATGTTATACATGTATATGTTTTATACATTTATTGTTTGGTTTTATTAAGAAGCCATCAGAACTCTATAAACACCTAAGAATAACAAAATGCACGTCTTATCGAAATCTAAAGACGAAATAGTAAAAGTCCTTCCAAAAGATAAAAATGCATCGGAGCTCGAATCACGCCTTCAGTTCCATAAAAAATTCATGATAGGCTCGCAGACTGATAGAGTAGGTCTAGGTAATATTCAGAGACAAACAGTTAAAGAAATAACAAAATCTTTTCTTCAAGCAGACGAAAACAACACCTATAAGGTGCACGCAATGAACCTAGAAATGCAAAACGAATGGTTGACCCTAGGTGAATTTTGTATTCCCATAGCCTTAAAATGGCGTACCATAATATACGACTGGTCACCGGCCTTACCTAAATTTTACCTAAATGCATTCCAGTTGACCCTCCCCGACCAAAGCAATCTGGTCAGATGGGGAAAAGCCACAGATAAAACATGTAACTCATGTGGTGAAGCAACTGGTACGGCTAGGCACCTACTAGTGGGTTGTAAGACGCTATTAGACCGGGGTCATTACTCGCGCCGTCATGATAAGGTATTAGAAATCATACGTGAGGGTGTAAGTTTGGCGGTAGCTATAGCGAAAAAAGGATTAACCACAAACCTAAGAAATGACATTGCGTTTGTAAAGGAAGAAATCACTTCAAAAGCCATATTCAATTTTGATAGCTGCCGTTGACTGAACAATACTCGTAGACACGTATGAGAAGCACTATAGGATACCGGAGGATGTCTGGGCCTCATCATCCAGACCCGACATATTCCTTTTTTCACGATCGCATAAGCGTGCAGTACTTGTAGAACTCACAGTACCGTGGGAAACTAATATACCTAAAGACCACGCTATAAAGACAAACAAATACTTTGATTTGACTAACGAGTTAACCAAAAACGGCTACGTGGTTAAACTCTACGAAGTAGAAGTAGGAGCAAGGGGAATTCCAGCTAAATCCCTGTACAACTTACTTAAAGGCCTCGGATTGCCAAGAGCTTCAGTAAGCTCTTTACTAAAACGTATATCAAAAGCGGCATTGTTAGGATCTTACCAAATTTGGATAGGTAGGGGGGGGGAACACTACTGGCGGTGGAGGTGAGCGCTATGCATCACAAGGTGGCCACCCTAAACCTACATCTGGGTCGCAAGTCCCAGTCGCTGTCATGGTGTTCCTCTCTGTACCACGCTATGGACCCGGCGACCGCACGGTGAATCCATGGTGCATAGTGCTGAGAATCGGATCTCTCTATTTACCCATTTATCTTTGATTTCACCACTTAGCGTATACCTACTTCATTTTTATGCCTACCACGTGATAGCTTTGCACCAGCCTATGGCTGACTGGTAGATAATGCCTATGGCATTAAGTCCGCCAATGTGCATGAAGATTAAATAAATAAATAAATATTACAATGAGACTAATCGCACTCGCACTTCCAATCAATCAAAGTAAAATCGAAGTTTCAGTCAATCAATACTATGAAATAAATTTATCCCATAATTGGGCCCAAAGACGGCACGTGACCATTAATTCGGCCAAAATCTTACCAAAACTTCATGGTTTTTCGTTTGCACTTCGTGCGGATTCGAAGGGCGGTATGGCAAACAGAACAGTTCTGCCATACAACATACGTCCATGTTTTATGGCAGAACTGTTCTGTTTGCCATACATCATCTACAGCTTTCTACTAAACCATTAAGTCCCATCCTAAGTATGCTTATTTGCTACCTCGTAAAAGAAACTTTATCCTACAGGGCCGTGGGCAAACAAAGTTTAAATAAGATTTACGTACTGGGCAGCTTTTATCCAACCTGTTTCGCATGCTTCCTACCATCACTCACTGATGCTTAACGACCATTGCAAACAAAATTTACAGAACAGTTGGGAATGTTCAGTTGCGAAGCTAGGAACAAAAAGATTTTACATGGTGATATATTCATTTATTCGCCTTCTGCCGCCGCGGCGCTGGTAAATTGGTCTAGCGGAGTAAGAATAACCTAGCCTATGTTTTAATTACATTTTGTAATATTTTTAGACTAGAGCTTAGTGAAGGCGCTACAGGTTTCTGAGTATGCAAAACCCGAGGACAGGTTACTGTGACCGGATTCTTATTCCTGACAACCCAAATAGCTACAAAACACATCTTACGATTGGTTGATCTCTTCACAAAATATATTTGGGATCTCAGGAATATAGGCATAGTCAAAAACCTGTAAGCGCCTGGTTAAATACTTATTTTCTGTAAAAGTAACAACAGGGACGCGTTTCAATATTGAATACCATTTTGATTGATAGTAGGGATAAATATGCTCTATAGGCAACCTTACACCCCGACGTCTGTAGACCCGAGATGGCGTGCGGTTTTAGTCGGTTCAAGCCCGACATAACCACCCCCGCTGGCTGGCTTATCCGAAGGGATTTTTTACTAACAGGACGAAGAATTCTATGAACTAACGTCCCTTTTGTGTCAACATTTTATCCATAATGTCACCAGTATGGATATTATGTGATATTGTCAGCAGCTCAGACAGACCCCTATAAATAATTCGCCTATCAACAATATCATTATATTTCTGCCAATATGTACAAAAACTTGACAAATTATATACTAAAACCTTCCCAGAGATGCATTGATGAAAACAGCATGAAAATCGGTGTAGTAGTTTTTGAGTATATCGCGAACAGACAGGCGCGGTGGAGACATTGTTTTATAATATGTATGATATTTTCTGAAGTTTACGCGAATGTCACACATTGAAATAAAACTATTTTTAACGGATTCTGTCGCGATTTATTTGATGTAATTTTATATTTTACATTGATCCCGACGTACCTTGCTGTACCGTGGGAAACAAATACACCGAAGGACCACACAATAAAGAAAAATAAATACTATGATCGTACAAACGAATTAATCAAAAACGGTTACGTGGTTAATTTATATCCAGTGGAAGTGGGAGCGAGATGTATACCAGCAAAATCTGTCTATAACTTACTTAAAGATCTAGGCCTATCGAGAGCTACAATAAGCTCATTACTAGGACGAATGTCTAAAGCGGTACTAGTAGGTTCGCATCAAATTTTGTTAGGTAGGGAGGGGGACTTGGGTAGTGAAGGTGAGTGTTGATGTACATAAACAAAAGGGGCCCCTTCTAAACCTACACCTGGGTCGCAAGTCCAAAGCACTGTCCCGAGTTCCCAACTCAGCAACGCGATGGACCCGGCACCCGCACGGAGAATCCGTGGATTGCTAAGAATATCGGTCTAGTCATGAAAGAATACAGTTTAACATTGACATTGGGCCAACGATCTCTCTTCCCCTGACAATAAGATTTGGCAAACGTATCCCGGCCTTGCTCCTTGTTCTCAGACTCTTTGACGCCACAGTGGGTAGAGCTAGATGCTTATATTATCCATGACGTCACTTTGACAGGGTGTCTTGCATTTTATCTGGAGGCAGGATATTTGATAAATCCAAAATGAATATATGAATATGAATAATAGGACTATATATGTAAAAACGATTTAATCCAAACTGTCTTAATTTGTAGCAAAATAAAAGGCGTTTTTCTGAAACCACGGACCTACATCATAATTTAAGTATTGTTTCATGTAGCATCAGAATCATTCACCTCAGAGCCTGGGGTACGCTTACTCCTTCTTCTCCTTTTGATTCGGCTTTTATGGGAGCTACTGCCTAGCTACTGTCTAACCTCCCATCCCCAAAAGTAAAGCCTGCAGCTCTTGGCTTTTTGGGGGTTACCGGGTTACCGGGTTGGTTTCGCTCTGAAGGTATTGGTGGGACAAAACCATGCACCCTAGCGGTAATCGGTAAACATACATAAACGCCAAAAATAAAATGCGTAATTCCATTGATAGCGAAAATTTAAACTCTAGACTTAGTGTAAGAAACGAGTAAGCGCATTGAAGCACTTGCTACTAATTTGTATTTTTATTTATCTGTGCACAGATAAATAAAAATACAAATTAGTAGCAAGTTACTATTCAAGAATAGCCATTAAGAATCTTCATATCAAACATTTCAACATTTTTTTCTCATCAGACTGTCCTGATTTAACAATAGTTATTGTCACATAGACTTAGATATAAAGTTGGCTGCCGCTTAAACATTAGATTGATTCAAGGATTTTTCATGAATGATCAAGCAAAAATGTTATTTTTCCCACATTTTGTAATTGTGTTCTTTAAATAACCTTGGTACGATGCCAGTTTTTGGAAATCATGCGTGAAACTTTACTAATATTATTTAATGTAGCCAATTCAGTGGAAGTACACTCTTGTTAAGCTAATTTGCATGCGTTGCGAGTCGGTAGTGTAATGGCCAGGATTCGAACCTGGGACCTCTCGATCGTAAGGCAGACTCCTTAAACACTGATGCTTAAATGGAATAATCACGCGGTCTTCGACTAAGCTTATCTATTGTGAATATGAGTAACTTCAGCGCAAAGATAAGTATAGAATTTGTTTATAACTTGAAAGTTACGTAATCACTGAACCATAGCCTCAATAAAACAAGTAGAATGCGGAGGTAACAATGAATAACACCTAAACGGGTAAGTTGATGGTACTTTCAAGATGAGGAAGGATACAACAGCGATAGTTAGATTAATATATTCAACCGAGAATCTGAGAATTGTATCTTTTCGAAATGTTGTTATTGTTAAAAAACTATTTTGAACGGATTCTATCGTTATTTATGTGTATGTTATTTTATGATTTACACTGATCCTGTCGGTTTGGTTGCTTCTCAGCAGCCATGGTTAAATCATTATAAAAATAAGCGTATTTTGACTATTGAAGAGTTCTTTTATTTAAGAAAAAAGCTAATACTGGATGTCAATTCAGGCCAACCTCTTCATGCTCCACATTCAAACAACATTCAACAATAGTCACTATTTAAAACTTCAACTTTACTACTAAATTTAACCTAAACAAGCAAACTAACATACAAACATTTCAAGTTAAATAAAGCTTGTAAACATGGGCAGTTACTTATTTGAAGTAATAAATTATGGTGGACTAGGGTCCCAACATAGGTAACGGGAACGGGATCAGAATTCCACGTAGGTGAAGCCGCAGGCTACAGCTAGTCTATTTATATATCAACTTCTAAACTTTTTTTTTCATGCGGAAAACCCCCTCGAGCTTCACCTCATCAGAGCGAGGTGAGATGGGCGTGTCGGAGTCGAACCGAGGGTCGGTGGTGTGCCCTAGAAAGGATATCCCAGAGACGTCGACCAGCCCCGGCCGCTAGTAGTGGCGACCCCGACGTGATGTTAGGGATCTAAATCTCCCCTCCCCTATAGAGAAGCGAGCACGGAAACACAACCCTGGGCCTGCTTCTGCTAGGGTGACGACTAGCCCCAACCGTCACCCCCAGGCCCGCGCTCATGGAGGACGGAGATCGTTCGATCTCGATCTTCGATCGAGGCACGGGAGAGTGTTAACCTCTCCCATACCTTTTCTGCCGCCTCTTTTGCGCTGATGCGCGCAAAAGAGGCGGCAGAAAAGGTATGGGAGAGAAGAAGAAGGTGGCAGCGTTCCACTCACTCTCGCTGCTGACCATGGCCAGCTCCAGGGTCTGCAGCGTGAGTCTTCCCGCTCCGACGGCTGCTTCAAGGAAACGGTGCCGCTCCATTCACTCTGGTCACGCTGCCTGTCTGTGGAACGGTGTGTCCACGGAGCAGGCCCGGCAATGGTGGCACTCAGGCGTCGGCTCCCGGCCTATACGATGCAGGAACTCACCGAAATAGCCATGTCCGGTGAGTACCTGCGCCAGCCGGTATGAGAGGCTTCCTTGGCGCCTCTGCAGTAAATCCTCCATGACGGGTCTTACCGCCACAATCGTGGCGTTCCCATCTTGTCCTGTAAAGGGGGGTCCCTTATCGCCCCACCGCCCCGGCCTGCTTCTGATGGGGTAACAGGCGGCCTCACCTGCCACCCCCAGGCCTACGCTCATGGAGGACGGAGGTCGTTGAGCAACCTCTGATGTCTGAGTCACCTAAGCCGTGCGGCGAGCATGTTGCGGGCTCGGCGGGCCGGAAGAGTTCCAAATTCCTCCCGCTCTGTCGCCTTTTTCTCGAGCACGCGAGCAAGTGTGCGCGCAGAAGGAGGCGGCGTTGGCCCACGCGCTAGTACCTTTATTTTTTTTTTATCGTGCGGAAATCCCTTCGGATACCCCCCCGCGTGCAAGCGGGGGCGGTTATGTCGGGCTTGAACCGACTAAAACCACACGCCGTCTCGGGTCTACAGACGCCGGGGTGTAAGGTTGCCCATAGAGCATATCCCTCGCACCCCGACTGACCCTGGGCCATCTCCGGTTTCGAGATGGCCCCCTCGGGTTTGGGAACCACGGTGTCCCCGTCTTGCCCCGGTTTGGGGGAGGGGCGCTAGTCGCCCCACCGTCCCGGCCTGCTTCTGCTGGGGTGACAGGTGGCCTCACCCGCCACCCCCAGGCCTGCGCTCATGGAGGACGGAGGTTGTAAGCGACCTCCGGCGCCTGAGTCGCCTGCGACGCGCGGCGAGCAAGTTGCGGGCTCGGCGGTCCGGGAGAGTTCAGAGTCTCTCCCGGGCGCGCAGAAGGAGGTGGCGGCGGCCCACGCGCTCGCGATCCGCACCATTGCGGCAATCATGCTGCCGAGCGAGAGGACTCCCACCCCGATGGCTGCCACGAGGTCACGCCTCGGCGCCTCCCACGCCGGGCAGTCCGCCAGCGTGTGCAGCCCTGAGTCCTCGCTCGCGTCGCAGTGATGACACTCAGGCGTTGGCTCCTTCCTGATCCGATGCAGGTGGTCCCCGAAGCACCCCTTCCCGGAGATCACCTGCGTCAGTCGGTACGAGAGGCTTCCGTGTCGCCTCTCCAGCCAATCCTCCATAATGGGCCTTACCGCCGCTATTGCGGCGTGCCCTGCGCTTGGTCGCCCAAGTCGTTCCTTCCACTCCACCACGATGGCCTGGCGGAGCTGGGACTGCACGGCCTCGATTTCTCGAGGCTCGGCGATCCCTCCCTGCTCCCGCGCCTCCTTTCGCCACTGTTACAGTTGCGAAAGGGCTCTCGCTTCCAGGTCCCATGACGGAGTTCCGGCAAGGAGACTCGCCGCCTCGAAGGAGATCGTGCGGTACCCGCGGATGACCCTGATGGCCATAACTCGCTGCGGAGCGCGCAGCATCTGCACAGTTCTGGTCCTCGGGGCCTCCGCCCATATTGGGCACCCATACAGGGCCATGGACCGCACGATCCCCGCGTAGAGTCTCCTGCAGGAGTCATCGGGCCCCCTCATGTTGGGCAACAGCCGAGCCAGAGCAAGAGCTGTGCCCTTCAATTTGGGGGCCAGACTTCGGATGTGCTCTCCGAAGTCCCATCGGCCGTCGAGCACGAGCCCCAAATATTTCATTTGGGGCTTGATGCCGATGCGATTTCCTCCCACGATGAGACTGGATCCCTCGGGTGGCTTGCTCCGAGGCCCATGGAAGAACAGGGCCTCGGTTTTATGCAGAGCCACCTCGAGATCCAGCCGCCGGATCCGCTTAACGACTTGGGCAACCGCGGTCGTGGCCTTTCGGGTCGCTTTGCGGTACATCGCCCCGCACGCCGTCACGAGCGTGTCGTCCGCGTAGCACGTGACGGCGGCACCGCCTACGAGCTCACCGCGAAGCACCCAGTCGTATCCGATGTTCCACAGGAGCGGCCCCAGGACCGATCCCTGTGGAACACCGCACGACATTTCACGCCGACCGAGACCGGTCACGGTTGGGTAGATGACGGCTCTTTCCGTCAAATACGCCCCGACTATGCGGCGGAGGTAGAGAGGCACTTCGTGATACACGAGCGCCTCCCTAATGCAACTCCAGGGCAAGGTGTTGAACGCGTTGGCGATGTCCAGGGACACCGCCAACATCACCTCACCCCGGGCTACTGCATCCTCCGCCAGAGCCCTCACGCGCATGATGGCATCCACGGTGGAGCGCCTCTGGCGGAAGCCATATTGGCCATCCGCCAGGTCCGGCCCCACTCTTGAGAGGTGCTCGACGAGGCGCTTCGCAATTACTCTTTCAAAGAGCTTGCACACCTCGTCGAGCAACACTATGGGCCGGTAGGCGGACGGCGAGTCCGCCGGGCGCCCCTCCTTTCGGATGAGGACCAGTTTCCCCGTCTTCCACAATTTCGGAAACAAGCCCCGCGCCAAACATGCGCTGAGAAGCCCTCTCAGTCGGGGCTCGAGAGCGTCGTCGACTAGAGCTAGGACCCACGCTCGGCCTGGAATGCCGTCGGGTCCCGGGGCGGTGTGTTTGGCTCTTAGCCTTCTCACCGCCAGCTCTAGTTCTACCCAAGTGACCTCGGGCACGTCGTCGTCTTCCACGTCGGGCGCCATGGGCAACCGAGGTGGAGTCATCTGCGGTGGAACATGTTCCACCGCCCGCGCTGGGAACAGCCACCACGCGCCCCTCGGCGGCCAGCAGCCACCTTCGACGCCGGCTTCGCCTCGTCGCTGCTGGAGGAGGAGATCGTCCCGGTGAGGGTAAAGTCCTCATCCGACACGTCCCCCCCCGCCCGAGCCTTTGCGCGCCTCCTGCGCTTACGGGTCCGCTGCACGCCTAGACCCGCCGGGCTGCTCGCCCTGCTTCTCTCGTTGGCGGTGTCGAATTTCTCCGACACCGCCGAGGTATTTGGCGCCACCTCCACGCTTGATGGCTGCGTGACCTCCGCGCAGACTCCGTCATTTTCACAGTCCATGTTCGTGCCTTTGTCGTTGTTGTTTAGTTTCCTGTTCGGTTTTTTCTTGTTGATATACAGATTTGAGTCCATGTCATATCCCACGTTTGGTATTAGCCGACGATCAATGCCAACCCCATGAAGGGGATGCCATTGACCGCCGCCCAGGGTGTACCGGCCGCTCCGATTCCGTTCCCCCCGGACTGCAGCGGGATCGGAATCGGAACGACACTCGAGGAGGTTACCCAACACACACCCCTATAGTGAAGGTATAATATTTATTTCTCAAATTAAAGAGAATAACAATATTATTATAATAACATTCTTTTACAACTTATCTGAAACAAAAATGATGTGACCTAACATTATTAGATAGGAACAATTTGTTTAATAGAACGTTTTGAAAATTCTGACGCATTTTTTCCCAAGAAAGACAAAAAGAAACATGACAAGACGTTAATAGGCTCAATCGCTAGAAAAACACGAACTGAGATCATGACGATGCCTGCAGGCAGACCTTCACTTTTAAACTTCCGAAGAATATGTGAGTTAGATAATATTAAAACTGGAACTTTCTACCTAATTAGCATTTTGGGAATTTTCCACCGATCTAATTTTAACTTAAGCCGTTTAAGTTTGTTTGAAATTCATGTGGATTTTGATCAGTAGGTTAGATGAAATAGCCGTGAATGTATGTACTTTAGAAGGATTATTTATATTCATTTTTTACTATTTTTTAATTCAAAATTGACAATCTAAAGTAATATTTGTTGAATTTACTTATTAATTCGGATAAATATGATTAAACATTTTCTCACATCTAAAACAGTGGGAAATTATAAAGTAGTAAAACCACATTAGAAACTATAAGTAGAATGAAATAATATAGGACTAAGATTTTCTGTTAAACTTCATGACAATGTAATCCAAGCCTCAAACTTGTTTGTTATTCGTCATTAAAATTCATGCTGTTTAAACTATCTAAGTTTTGAGATAAATAAACTTAAGAAGTTTACGCACAAGATGTAAAATTACGTTCATTTGTTCAATAATATTATAGTAAATGTAAAACATAAACAGATACAAAATCTTTCTAGGTGGCCGTCTAGCAATTTTAACGTTTTGTTTAAAGGCGATGGATTCGGTTAGACGCCACATCACACAATTTAACATGTAAAAAAATATATATTTGTAGATATTGTTATATTTGCTGCACAATGAAGAGTGAAATTAGGAAGAAATTCGTGCCAGCACTGTAAAAAACTTTCCTTATCAGCTCCTAAATATTAAACTGTAATGGTTCAAAAGTGTTTTTATTGCATTTTTCGTGCTTTCATCTATTTAACTACTTCTGGAGTTTAACATAAAGAAAGCCCTTTAAATGAATCATTTACTCAGTTTATATCCGGCAAAAGAAAATAATATTTTAAAGCGCTTTCAAAGAGCTATTTGTAAGATTTATGATGCGTTTAATAAATTGCACATGCCTCTAAAATAATTGAAAGTGTCGCCATCTATCATATATGGAACACAAACGCACTTGCGTCAGTTTGATAGATGCCTATTTTTAATTTTGGCTTGTTTTCAAAAAAAGGAAAATAATAAAATTTATAGACTGAAGAAACGCAAAACGACAAGAGGTTGATATGCTGCTATACATTAATGATTAATACATAATATTGAAACAAATTCCTACTAAAAATACATTTTATTTCGCATTTTACGCACATTTACACTTAGTTTATAGATAGTTTATCCCAGTTCGAATACTAGCCATAATACTACCGATGTAAACCACTTCCTAAGAGAAGCTACATATTGAGCTTAGCTAGAGGGGTCAACGGGAATACTTTATTTTTGTGCGAAATTCCCCCCGGCTACCCGCCCGCAGGGTAGCGGGGGTAGTTACGTCGGAATCGAACCAACTAAACAGCACGCTGTCTCGGTCTTCAGAAGCCGGGGAGTAAAGTGGCCCATAAGGCTGACCCATCTCCGGTATAGAGATGGCCCCCTCGGCTTTGGGAATCACGGTGACCCCATCTTGCTCCTGGAAAGAGAGGCCACCACCTCCCCGAACTGCTTTTGCTGGGGTAACAGGCGGCTCTACCTGTCACCCCCAAGCCTGCGCTCATGGAGCACGGAGGTCGTTCAGTGGCTTCCGACGCCTGAGTCGCCTCCACGCCTCGCAGGCTTACGGCTCGCGGTCCGCCACCCCCTGCTCGAGCATTATTTGCTGCCAGACGGAGGCGGCGGTGGCAGCCCATGCATTCGCACTCCGCATCATCACCGTGAGTCAGACGCCGAGCGAGAGGACTCCCACTCCCAGGGCTGCCATGAGGGCCCGCCTCGGCACCTCCCACGCCGGGCATTGCGCCAGCTTGTGCAGCCCCGAATCCTCGCTTGCAGTTAACGAGAATAATAGTAATTTCGGTTACTGTTACTAGTACTTCTTAAAAAAAAAGTAGATTTACAGAATGTGTATTGTGAGTATGTTTCTTTTTGTCATACAATTTGTTTACAGTCATTGCAATTATTAGTGATTAAAAAAGAGTGGCCGTGATTTTTTATTGCCAGATTCATTTCTCACACGATTTACCTTTCGACTTGCGACTCTGGCTGTAAATGCAGAAACATAGATTTTGAGATTCATAATTGTTGTTAATAGAGCATATCCCTCGCACCCCGACTGACCCTGGCCATCTCCGGTTTCGAGATGGCCCCCTCGGGTATGGGAACCACGGTGTCCCCGTCTTGCCCCAGTTTGGGGGAGGGGTGCTAGTCGCCCCACCATCCCGGCCTGCTTCTGCTGGGGTGACAGGCGGCCTCACCTGCCACCCCCAGGCCTGCGCTCATAAATGAAATTTGATTTAAAAAAAAAAACAAACCTTTGTTGGAAATGTAAATACAATTTTGGCAACATGAGAGAGTTAATAATACAATTATTTCCACACATGTATTGTGTGGTATCCTTTACAAAGTACACGATACACGCACAGGCATATCAGATTAATCAAACTTGAGTGGAAGCTTGACACAGCTTTGTGTCCCTAGATTTATAGCATTCCTTTGTTTATTAGAAGAAAAATTGAAGGTGTCAGGGAAAATATTTTCTTTGAAAGGAAGTAGACAATATATCATCACTCGGTCTAGTAGGTTGGGTATCTTTATTTCTGGGTTAAAATATTTTTAAAATATTATTGATATTACGATTCACTGTAGAACTTTGTCCTGTATCACAAAAAACATCGATGAAATGTAAGTTACACTTTTGCAAGGTCATAATGCAACCTACGTTACAGTATCAGGTATTTAATTTGGCAAATCACTGGTATTCTATAAGAGTGTTTATAAATCTCGACAGCTGAATTCGAAGTGAGATATCATATTCGCCATAAGAAATTTGATACTCACCGCGGATTCATCTATCGAAATACTTAAACGTTATCACAGAAAAGCAGAGCTGTAAGGACAGTGAATGTTCGGCTAGGATCGGGTTGCTTCAATTTTATAGAGCGTTCTCTTTATCGTACATCGGGCTGCCAATTTCATACCATTATAGAGTAGTTGAAACTGTTTATACTTATAAAATCTGCATCGCATCTGATTAAATTATGACTTTAAACTTGGCTTTAACTTTATGGTTTCAAACTTAGCTTGGCTTAACCTCGTAGCCCGTATGGCTACGAGGTTAAGCCAGGCTAAGTTTGAAATGTGACTGTAAAAAAAATCTCATTTTTCATTTCTTGTATTTAGTTTTATAATACTTGGACGTTGATGAAAACGGGGTTCGTATCATTATGCAAATTTCTTAACAATAGAGCTGTTTCCATCAATCTTTATTGCATGACTTTTTTCCTGTTTATTTGTCTAGTTCCTGAATACTCTTTGAAAGATCGTTCGCGAGCTCTTTAACACCGGGACGTATAAAAAATATAATTATTTAGAAAAGTGCATAATAAATTCGAAAATTATTTATGTGTGTTTTGAAAACCACGCAAACAAAGGACATTTTACATATTTGGCAGGCGGTGTCTCTTCATTTTACTTTCTTTATGGCAAGCTTCCAACAGAATATTACTATTTCACCAAAATTGATTCATATGTTATTTTACTTCTATACTATAATGAAATTATTTTATGAAACTTTCCTTCGATAAACCATTGCTAAACACTGTTAGAAGATTTACCATAAGAAAGGTATTAAACAATCTCAAATCAACTTTTGAGCCACAAGAAGAACGGTTTGTGCACTGTACCTGTCAACTTTATGTACATACTAGCTGATGCCCGCAGCTCCGCCCGCGCGTAGGTCGGTTATCGTTTTTTGGTCATATCTCCGGTTCTACTAAACCAATTGATATCAAACATACGACAGATTTTAAGTCTGATCAAGACCTTTCTAATAGAAAAAACTGCATTACAATCCGTCCTGTAGTCTTTGCGTCCATGGCGAACAAACAGATAATAATTTTAAAAAAATAGTTTGTTTTTAGAATCGTTCATTTAACTTAACCAAGGCTTTTTTTTTAAATATCTTCAATGTACAGAGACAACTAATTCGCAATTTTATCATAGAATAGATTTACAATTTCTGCTGAAATTGTTTTCTTCTAGTAAAAGTGTTAATCCCGGTTGCATCTGAGGATTTAACGTCGGCGCTTGGAGTTCACTTTAAGGCTGTAGGCTTTTCACCTCTATTTAACTGTATCTTCTACGTGACGCATTTTATGGTAAAAATCATGACTCACTCAAGTCTGTCTTTGTGCCTTACTTCTATACAATTTGATAAACCGGTTCCATTACGGTGAATGTGAAAACAGTTTTATCATCCCTAGCAACCCTGAGAACCTATATGATCTACAAGTAAAGCATTCTGGTCTAGAACCAGCGTATTTAGAAAGTAGGTTGAAAACGTTTTTAAATGACTAGTTTAAATATTCTACATTTATTCTCACCCCAAAATAATTCCTATATTACTGTATACACATAGTATCTCTGCCCTTAACCGATAACATCAGATATAAAACATCCTAATTTCAATAACTTCCTATCAGTTATTGAAACAGTATAGCGAAGACATCGTGAGTCATAAATCTTGGTCATCATAACGCACCCCTTACTTCACGCAGTCGAATAATAAAATATCTGCCTTATATACTTCCAATTTCATCGCTGAAGCTATTTACCTGGCTGCGTCGTAAAATATTCTGATAGTATATCAGCTACTGCAAAACAGATCACGCAGATAAGTCAATATTATGTCTTATCTACGTCTTCAGTTCTCGACCGGACGTTGGGTTACTTACTTATTGGACAGCACACGTTATCACTTGTACTTTGAACCATTAGTCGAATATCATTTTTTTTTTTTTTAGGACACGTCAATTTAACTTCACCTCGCCTGATGTTAAGCTGGAGGTAAAGTCTCAGGAAAGAGGGTCACCATTACATACACGTACTATGTTAATAATGGTGGCACTCAGCTTGACGGCCTCATCAGAAGAGGATTGTCGTCGCAGCACCGCGTGACACCCACCGGTCGCACTAGTACTGCGACCACAATCCCCCTGCTCGGCTATTCACTTACTGACCCCTGAACGCAATCAAACCGAAATTGGATTACTATGGAGGGTCTTTCGCAATCGTGCACGGTGGTACCCACCCGGCTGAATTTTTTGACAAATTTGTGTCATCAAATTTCTACCAACAGTAGTTTATTTATTTAATTACTAGTAATTTATTTAACTATGTGACGTGACGGTACAGCATTCGACTACTACCCAGAATTCGATTCCCACAAAGGGTAAATATTTGTATTCATGAATTAATTATTATTAATTATTTTTCTTACTGGTAGTAGAAATTTGATGACACAAGCAATCATAGCCGGGCAGGGGGATTGTGGTCGCAGCACTAGTGGGACCGGTGGGTGTCATGCGGTGCTGTGACGACATTCCTCTTCTGATGAGGCTGTCAAGCTGAGTGCCACCATTGTTAACATGGTATGTGTATGTAATGGTGATCCTCTTTCCTGAGACTTTACCTTCAGCTTACCATCAGGCGAGGTGAAGTCAAATTGACGTGTCCTAAATATAAAAAAAAACGATTTAATAATCTAATTTCGACATCAAATTCGAATCCGCCATCGCGAACTAAAAGACAACCAGAGAGACAAGAATTTAAAAAAAAATGTGTTCATAATCGCTCATTTAACATAATCCAAGTTCTTTTTTTAAATATCTCCAATGTACAGATACAGCAAATTTACAATTTTATAATAGTATAGATAGAAGAAAATGTGTAAGTACGTTTATTCTTGGGTGTTATTTATTATTCAGGTAACTACTTCTGGTATCAATAGTGTCAAATTCTTGGTGTAACCCGAAATAGAGAAGAAATAGTAAATGCCAAAATTTGTTCGCCCTTTTTATGTAAAAAGCAATATCATTTGCATAACATCGTTAACCTATCCACGAATGTTTTGAAGTCTAAATCCTGAATACATTAGAGTTAGTGTGCCGTCCTCATACATCAGCCAAATGGATTCATGAATGCGATAGCGTACCTTGGATATGGCACCGTTGCTATGCTTTTATCTCTAGACGCAGACTGCTCTTTGAAGACTGAAAGTAATGCTATTGTGAAAACTACAGTTGTGTAAATTTAAAAGAGTTGTCTTACTTAGAATGATGGCACGTGAAATGAGAGTGTGGTGTAAATTATTTACGCAATGCACGATGTCGAAACATCGGGGTAATGTATTATGAAACAATTAGGTATATAAAACCAAAACATAAAAATCCTGTCAGTAAATTAATAACAAGATTTTCCTTAACAAATTAAAACTAACTAGTGCAGTATCTAGACATATCGTTCTTAAAATTGATATACAATTCAATTCCAAAACAAAAACTGTCATTGTATTCCATGAATGAAGAAAAGTAAAGTCACAGCCATTTTTCAATTTATATAGTTTTTTCAGTTCTGTAACTTAATTCCTTTTTGAATAAGATAGGGCTTCTGCCAAGCAGTTAGCCATCTTGTAAATATGATGATTAGATGTTATTAACAGTAACATTCAGAACTTGAAAGACACAACCCCATTTAAATTGAATAGTTTTCACCATAACTTTAACTAAACTCATTTCCTAATACCTGAACGTCTTGCAAAATTGATTCACAAATCTTTTAGCATATAATATCATCCGTATTCACCGTTTCCATTTTGAAAGTAAGACCATTTAATTCAATTGTCGCCCAAGTGTATTGAAGTCTGCTATTAATAATTCATGGGAAACCTGCGAAGGGTTTGCACGGTTAAAAGCCAAGATAAACTTTATCTTTCATTCTGTAACTGGCGTCATCAATTAGTATAGTGAATGAAGATAGAAAATCGTCAGTACCTTATTTTATGATGTTACGTAAAAATAAAATTGTCAGTTAAGGTATTGTTAATTTTCACTCGCTTAGTAATGTGCCCGGTAGATGGCAAAAGGCTCGCCCACTATTATATTGAGTCCTAATATAATAATAAACTGGCGAATCGTGGGTGTTTAATAAACCTCTGCCTACCCCTACGGGGATACAGGCGTGTAGTTATGTTATGTTGTGTTGTGTTGTGTTGCGTTGCGTTGCGTTGCGTAGCGTTGTGTTGCTCTGCGTTGCGTTGCATTGCGTTGTGTTATGTTGTGTTGTCTCGAAACCGGAGATGGCCCAGGGTCAGTCGGGCCATCCGGGTCCTGGCGTCTTTAACCCCGAGACGGCGTGCGGTTTTAGTCGGTTCAAGCCCAATATAACCGCCCCCGCTGGCCGGCGGGTGGGTATCCGAGGGGATGTCCGCACGAAAAAAAAGGTACTGCTACTTAGTTACAAACCTACGTCCTTTTTTAATAAATGGTCTAGATTAAGTTCTAGATTATCTTCATAAACCTTATCTACTTACTTTATTTTACAGTGCTTACTTGATATCTTGATATTAATATTTTTATCCTATATTAATTTGAAACCTATTTACTTTCATGGCACGTTCGAACACTTTATCCGCGAAGGCTAGAAAAAGGTGCGGCTTCATTATCCATCAAGTTGGAAAAGTTCTCTGCCTTTATTTCGACACACATCCACTCGCATTAGCCTCGGAGGTCGCACTTGAAGTGATTTCCTAATATGTGTAATAGATTCTCCATCGTTTGACTTATAGATGTACAGTTACCAAAAGGTAACCAGCAGTAGCAAGATTGCAATAATCAGTGAAATGTTGCAATCTCAGGTTTGTCACTTCAGCTTCCATATTTACTACGTAGACCCTTTTAACATTTGATACAGTTTTTGTAATTGCGCTGATGAAGCTTGCCATGTGCGTTTGTCAGCGTCTCCGGTAAAGGACAGGACAAAAAGCACTACAAGAACGTGGCGTAGTTGAGTGCGGTTTTCAGAAGTTTTTAGTGCTGACTCCTTGGCAAGTTCTTCGGCTCTTCCGAAGAACACTCTTTTAAATAACAAATAATATTATGGAACTATAAAAGATTAGCTGAAGTAACATATTATAAACTATATAAAAAAGAATACTTGGGTGATTTTAAATAAACGATTCTGAACACAAAATGTTTTTTTTTTTAAATTCTTTGTCTGTTTCTTTGCGATGGACGCAAAAACTACTGAACGGATTTTGAGGCGGTTTTTATTGGAAAGGTCTTGGTCAGAGTTAAGATCTGCCATTTTTTTGAATTCTCGTCTGTTTGTCTGTTGCCCAGTTTCCCGTAATCCAAGTTTTTTTTTAATTTCGACAAAGTACTCAATTTACAAAACAAACTAATTTACTATTTTAAATATAGATTCATAATCGTCACATATTATATTACTGAATAAATAAATAAATTAATTAATAAATAAATAAATATTCTACGACATTTTACACAGCGCTTTCTAGACCCAAGGTAAGCATAGTTTAACTAGCTTGTGTTATGGGTTCCAGAATGCGGATAAATATGCTTATATACTTTTTTTTTCTTAATACATACATATTATACATAGAAACGCCCAGACCAATGCAAATAGGCATATTAATGCATACAAAAAAAAACCCGCGCCCCCTGACGTAGCAGTCGAATGCACTACCGCTACGCCACAGAGGCCGTACTTATTACTTATTATTTTGGAGCTCAAGAGTAAAACACCTTGGAAGGTGGAATTGAGAAGATATCGACATTAATTTGGTTTAGTCCCATTCATCTTGTTGTCACTATACCGTACCGGGGCTTAACCGATCTATCGTGACGGACAATATCTTTTTTTTTGCAATAAGGTCACATTGTCCACTGGCCCTGTATATGTAGGTCATGAACAATGTCCATAATGTAATTCAGATGCTATAGAAATGAGATTGGTTTGTTGAACTGCTGATTTGTTTAATTTTCCTCCCACACGTTTCTTGCATCTTGCGTTAATTTATTCGGGATCGCTTTTTTGGGATCTCTATTGGGGGGATGAATAAAATTTTGTGACTATTAAAATGTGTCCTAAATTTGTTTGATTTTCAAGGGTATATTTCTTTATTCTATTCCTATATATTTTCAAAATGCTCACAATAATAATTATAACCTCGATTACAAATGCATCACATTAAAGTATATTCTTTAGCATTATAAAAGTTATTCTTGCTAATCTAGTATCACAGTCTCTAAGTTTGCATGCTTAAGACAAAAATATGAACTCTTAAACCAAACAAGTTTGGATCTGAATCAGTATGTGATGAGGACCAAATCTCCTACAGTGCAAACCTTTCAAAATTATTATATAAAAGTTATAGACTGACTTTAATTTAAATCTTAATACGAATATTAAACGAGACAAGTAATTAAATGCTCCAACACGCTAATTATCAAAGACTAAATCCAATTTCACAGTCGGTAATCACGGTTTGTTATACAAGACGTGTTACCAGTTCGTTCAACGACATTAAGAGTTCCCTCGACTTCGACCCTGCGATATATATATAAAGAAATTCATATATATGAAGAAATTCATACAGTACAGAAGTATGTAATGTGCCCGGTAGATGACGATAGGTTCGCCCCCGGCGACACTTATGCACCCTTATACAGGGTCCACAGGGCGACACATTTGGGCATACAAGGTCCTACCAGTACATTCGGAACCAAAGCCAACTTCACCTGCTCGGTCGGTGCACCAGCTAAACCACGGAAGGCAGTCGTTCCCGGAAAAGTCAAGTCATGAAAAACAATAAACGGACCCTGGGCTCCAGGGAGCAAACTTTGGACGCAACTAGGTAATCGCTATGAGGATGATGATGAGGCGTGTCACGTTTAGAGAACTCGGTACATCTGCTTGTTAATCTAATTAACATAGAACTGGATGGAGGACCAGGTGGATTTGCCGTATATTACAAACATAAAGCTGGATTTACTCCTCTTAACAAAATTATTCTCAATTACAAAGGCCGATAATATCAAACACACTTCTCCTCTGACGCTAAGCAGTAGGTATAGGTAGTAGCAGTAGGTATACGTCACCCGAACTGTGTAATGCTAGAACTACAGTTATTTACACAAGAAAACTTATTTCTACAAAATAATAATAATTTCTAGAAATAAGTTTCCTCTGATAATATCCCTCCGGACCATCTGACCACCATGAACTTGCCACTGGTGGTGACTTCGGATTTCTATATCCCAACTGACTACCAGTGACCAAATAACACAGTACTACTCCCATATCACCACCAGTGGTGAAAATTGTCTCATTTTACCACTAGTGGTAAAATAAAACAACATCAGTAGCACTTTACCACCACAGGTCAAATTATAAGACTTCTACTTTATCTACCGTATCCTTACCTGCTAGCAACAATGAAACGTAATGAAAGAAAAAATATGAAGAGGAATATTTCCCTGAGGTATACTATTAAACATACAACATAACTGTAAAAGCCTGCGGCTTGTTTGCACCATACCAGCAACTAGTGGGCAATTTAATTTTTTTGACTAATGTTCAGAATTTTGGTGTGATAATGCCTGTTATTAGAGAAGAGCCTGTTACTCTCTGCCAACCTCCTCGGCAAGCTGGTACACCTGCTGATTGACAGACGATGCTCTGGTGCTGGCTTTTCTCTTGTGGTTGAAGGTTAGATGGCCGGCGCTCCCATAAACGCCGCACAAGCCAAATTTAAAAGAGGAAACGGACTAAGCTGACCCCAGGCTCCTAAGTAGAAGAACCGAATGATAATGAAATAATCGGGTAATAAACTATGTTTAAATTTTCATGCCATCATCATCATCATCATCAACCTATTCTAGTCCACTGCTGGACATAGGTCTCCCCTAATGAGCGCCATAGCGCAGTCTTTCGCAGATCGTCATCCCACCTGGCCGGAGAGCGTCCTATGCCATCAGTACCATAATATTCTACAACTGTTAAAAAATAGGTTTATATGTACAAATAACACTAATTTATAAATAACTATAAAGAGCAGGGAATCTTCAGACACTCATCATGTTCTTCACGTTATATCCGAGGCTCTCCGCCTTGCGTCTCCACTTCGCAAGATTTAGACACTACCTCTTGCATAAGTAAAATTTTAATAAAAACAATAAAGTCTTAATTAACATATACACCGAACATGTATACTGAACTGCGAACCCATTTAGGGAATATGGGCGTGATGTTATGTTACGTAATAGCATAAACAATGCCTAAATATGTGATAGCAGCAATCAAGATTGATTTGCTGGCATTTATTGAAGAGTTTCGTTGTGTGTCTCCGAAACTTGTCATCACATCTTCATGAAATTTAAGATGGACCACCTGGGAAGTATACCCTTACAACAAACAAAGGTTTTTTCAAATCGGTTTAGTCGTCTTCGAGTAATCAGAGAACATACACATAAAAAAGAACAAAGATTGCGACAAATTGACAACTTTCCTGCTTTTTGGAAGTCGGTTAAAATGATCTGTTTTCTGAGGAATTAGGTAATAGATTCTACTAATAAGAAAGTTGCATTCGTTTCGGGGTCTACTTTAAGATTCGTCAGGTTGGTAACTAATATTTATTTACAGCAAGGCTGTCCTACTTTTTAACTCGAACGGCAAGTTGGTTGACAGTTCCACGTCATGTTTTCAAAGTTCTTAAGTAACTTTCGACTGACATGGATTTAAGTTCACGAGGATTAACATTATAAGCTATTTGGAATATTTTAGAGTAATTTACCATCTGGACATCATTATACAGTATATAGTATCCGATGAATAAAGGGCACCTCCTAAAAACATAACCATATTCTAGGGAACTTACTTAAGGAGTTGACTGAAACACTTGAATGCTGTAATATAACTGTCGTATATTTGCAATAAAACTCATACTCATACACAGACAGACACATACAGATAACTTAACCTACATTACATCTACCACCTTAAAGAAGAAAAAAAAATAAGAAAACATTTTTTTTTTTTTAGTTTTTCGTTAATCACTATTCACGGAACACTGAACGGAACGATGAATTCCACTATTTCACGATTATTACACTGTATTACACTGTTTCTTTTTCATTAATTTCCTCATTTCTGTCTTTCTTACGAAAGGAAAAAGTCCTGCAAACGTCTCATGAGGGTTGCCTGTACCTCCTTTCTTATCATTTGTTTTTGGCACTTTTTATATTGCTTGTATCCAAAAATCGCTCCTGTAATTCCAGCTATGATGAATAGGGCGATAATTAGTCCTTGATTAATGCTTTGATTATGCGCAAAGTCGGGTGTAACGGCGGAGGCTGCATTCCCAGCCCCGTTTTGATTAATTATTATTTCTTTCTGTTCCACTTTGGATTGTGGTTTTCCCACTGTTTTTTATTTTTATATCAAATATTATTAATATAATATTAGCACATTTGTCCAGTTTGCTTTGTAACCAAGTAGTGAATTCCATTCTCAGAAGTCACAAGTAACATGAACCCATAAGTATAACAATGTTTCGTCCCACGCTCACGGTTTTTGCTGACAACGCTGGAACTGTCGATCACGGCACGGAGTAATGCAATGTAATGTACGACTTAGTAACACTTAAAATATTACAGTATTTTTTTAGTTTTTTAAATCCATATTTTTACTATTCGTTATTATTTTAGCAGATTTATTTTGCTTGATTTGATTATTTAACTTTTGTAAGCCCACTATACCTAGGCTTCCGAGTCACGGTCGCCATCTAGGGAACTTACTTAAGGAGTTGACTGAAACACTTGAATGCTGTAATACAACTGTCGTATATTTGCAATAAAACTCATACTCATACACAGACAGACACATACAGATAACTTAACCTACATTACAATATATGAAATTGAAAAAGATATAATAATGATTCCTACTCTTCCCAAAATCTAAGAATGTGACAACACTACATATCCAACAATATTTAGCGGTGGCCCACAACACCACCCCCGCTGGCTCCACCACTGCGCCTTCCTGGTTTTTTTTTTGTCATTTTATAGAGGGTTTGTTAACAAAGTCTCTACTATTGCCATTTCCTCATTGACCTAAATTTTATTGCAGTTTTTGTGGTGTATTTTTTTTTCAAAAAGGATTATATACATAAACAGAACCTAATATAGATACCTATTTACACCTTCTGTACGCGAACGTAGCGAGCGCAGTAATAAAAAAAACAAATAACAGCTCTGCTACCAGTCTCCTTTAACCCGGAGACAAGGGTGAGGAGTAAGACCACGAGCAGGTAGAATTCAAGCCGTAGCCCCACCACTCACTTTCACGGAATCACTACTTCGTTCCGAAGCGTGATCTAAAGCTGGCAGTGGAAACGCAAATGAACCTAAAACTTAATATATAACTAAAATAAAGGGTCTAATGATCCGGATCTACACAAAGGTGCAGTCAACAAACGGTACAAAATCATTAATCGTTTGATTAATGATTTCGTACTCCGCGTTCAACTCGCCATGCACCGGCGTCATAGTTCACGTACAATAATGCGCGGGTATGTAAAGAAAAAATATGATTGGTCCTATCAATACGCGGTACCAACATCAAAACAAAATAAAACAAAGATTAAAACTAAACACCTTAATTGATTAGACACTAGTTTTGTTACTATATTATCCTAAATAGGACTTGCAACGCTACATTGTATTCATTCATTAACTTTTCCTGGTCATCATCATTCAAACGCCAATCCCGGTTGCATTTAAATCTTTGGAATCTGGGGTCGGCTCTCTTACTCCTTTCTAACTTGGCATACTTGACTTTTACGGGAGTGGCTGACTTCAGAGACTCCAAGCCCAAGAGGTCAGCCTGCGCCAGAGTCTCATCTGTCAATCAGTAGGTGCACGAGCTTACGAATGAGGTTGACTATGAAGATCCTGTGTAGCGAAGCTCGGACCTCGGGTGCACCGAAAATAATTTGGGGCATTTTCAAAATAATGTATGAGGAATTGTATATCTCTAGTAATAAAAAGAGAATTGAAACATTCAATTTAATATTGACAGGTCAACATGAATTATGAGTCTGAGTTCTGTACCTCTGATTTTGATTACTTATACCTAACTAAAGAAAGAAAAATATTTTAATCTAATAAAGATTGCTTTTGTAGCTACCAGAACGATATTTTAAATTTTACGGTTGTAACACTATTTCTGGCTAGTGTTATTCACCGGCTAGTCCAGGTGAGCTACAGAGTGTCTTAATCCCAGGGCGCCTTTAACAGAGGTTCTAGGTGGTGCACAGGTCAGCTGATCTCCAATGAAACTCAACTCACAGTTGTACATACATATATTTGCATACACAGAAAACACAGAGTCACAGAGGGTTACACAGAAGTATTACACATGAAATATAGACATACATAGAAATAGAAGAAGTTCGAAGATCTACAGTGACATTTACACATACAGATAATAATTTTAACACATACAACAAATCTTTTCATCAAGGCAGCATATCCTAGTTATGGGCACAGATAGATATATACTAGCCTCGCAACGGTCAGCAGTAATAAAGTAACCAGATAATAATTATAAGAACTGATACGTGACCTTGTTGAGTTCAGGTAGTCTGGTGACCGTCAGTGGTTGGGTTCCGGCAAAGCAGATTCCGGAGCCTCTCTTGATTCGCTTAACCAAGGTCTAGGCCTCCACGACAGCACGATTGACACCTCAGAGTATCGCTCGTTTTTAAATTGTATAAGGGGTTTCTCCCAAAACTAACGACCCTGTTTAAATATACACAGCATTTATCAATAACACATCTCCATTATGCGAACTGATTAACAGCAATTAAAAGAACAACTTACCAGATCAAATCTGGGACCACACACACACAGATTATAACCTTCAAATCGAAAATGATTATCGATTCACAGCAAGTACCTTAGACAATAAATTCTCAGAGTAGAGGATTGGTCCTGACTTCTTAAACAACAAATAAAAATCGTGTCACTGCGATCACACACAAATATTTCTAGACCTTTTGAGAATAATACAGGTGATGATATATGATGATGATATTTCATTCGATGTTATTCATTGTTATGGAATATTCCAGTTCGAAGAACTGGAATATTCCATAACAATGAATAACATCGAATGAAATTCGACCGCATAACATACGCCCTCTGACGGGGAATTACTACAGACTGCCACATCGATTGCAACCACCGTAGTGCGGCCGGGTCACACAGATGGCGCTAACCACAATTAATTCTAAATAACAATTAATTCTTGCTATTTAATAATGAAATCGTTACACGGTAAAGCTCTATTATTTAATTTCAATCATAAAGAAAAAATTTTTTTTAGTGTTCTCATTATATTGTCCTTGATACCGTCGTTGGAAGTTCATTACATCGTAGTGAAAAAATTTCCCTTACTCTTCTGAATATGCACCCAAGTTGTCTTTAAATTGATCTAAGTGAGCATGTAGCATGTTTGGAGACATTCTGCAACCCATGACTTTGAAGCTCTCAAGCATATTAGAAATAACCTCTTTGTAATTCTCAGCCTTCCTGTTGCCTTCCTATTGCAGAGCGTCTCGACGAGCATCTCACGAACGTGAGGCCAGATCTGGCGGACAACCAGTTCGGTTTCCGCCGGGGGCGCTCCACCGTGGAAGCGATCATGCGCGTTAGGCCCCTGGCGGAGGAAGAAGTCTCGCGGGGCGGGGTGGTGGTGGCGGTGTCTCTCGACATCACCAACGCCCTCAACACCCTACCCTGGAGCTGCGTTAGGGAGGCCCTCGCGTATCACGGAGTGCCTCCTTACCTCCGCCGCATTGTCGAGACATACCTATCCGAGAGAGCCATATTTTAACCGAGCTGGCTAGGGCCAGGGCAGCGAGAAGTGTCGTGCGGTGTTCCACAGGGGTCGGTCCTTGGGCCACTCCTGTGGAACATCGGATATGACTGAGTACTGCGCGGTACGTTGCTCGAGGGTGTCACCATAATTTGTTATGCTGACGACACCCTCGTTATGGCGCGGGGAGCAACGTACCGAAGCGTGGCACTAAAGGCCATGGCAGGGGTTGCTCAAGTCATGGGTCGAATACGGCGAGGCTGGGACTCGAGGTGGCTCTCCACAAATCCGAGGCTATGTGTTTTCACGGGCCTCGGAGGGCCACCTGCGGGTACCAGCATAACCGTAGGAGGCGTAAGCATCGGCCTCGAGACCGCGATGAAGTACCTTGGGCTCGTACTCGATAGCCGATGGGACTTCGGACCTCATCTCCGAAGTCTGGTCCCGAAACTGAGGATGGCTGCGGCCGCACTATCGCGGCTGATGCCCAACGTTAAGGGACCTCACGCCCCCACTAGGAGACTGTACCTGGGGATCGTGCGAAGCATTAACGGTCCGCAACGTGACTATTCTAAACAGCCCGTAAAAAATTGATGGCCGTCAGAGTCATCAGGGGGTATGGCACGATCTCCTTCAAGGTGGCATTTCTCCTAGCCGGGACTTCTCCATGGGATCTGGAAGCGAAAGCCCTTTCGGCATTGTACAACAATGCCGCAATAAAGCGCTGGAGCGGGGCCATAGGCCAGAGCGCCGAGAAATCAGGGCTCAGCGGTCCCAGCTAAGCCGGGAACTCATGGTGAAGGAGTGGTTGGAGAGGCACCACGGTGACCTCTCCTACCGGATGTGCCAGACATTTACCAGACACTGGTGCTTCGGTAAGTATCTATGGATGACGTTTGTGTAACGATCCCAAACACAAGAACTTGTAAAACCACAACTACCCCGTGCGTGAATGACTGGAGAGAGTTAGCATCAGGAAACAAATATTATTATTTATGCTGCAATGAATTAACGTCAAACTTCTGTGCGAAAGCCAAGTTACGGCAGTAAGGCTGCCAGGTGCTGGTCTGCTGCGCGTTTCGGAAGGCTGTTTATTAAAAACAGATGATTTCACGGTAGATTCAAGCAAAAGAATGTCTAGTAAAATTAGCACGACGACAAGGATTATCTCACCGGAAATTTCACCAATCAATCACATAATGAATATCAGTATGCCAGAAACATATGAGCTTAACCCCAATAACTCAGACAATCTCAGGCAATTTGAAGCTATTAAAAGAAGTATTGAGATCATGAAGAAGAGTGAACCTTTGAGCACCGATATCTCCTACCACGACATCCATCTTTATGCTGTTACATGTTTCATCATATTTGGAATATTCGGATTGGTGGCAGCTTACTGTTTTAAACGTTGGCGGCAAAGGAAACGTAGAATAAATCTTGCCCCGTCTACAGCAGTGCCGTGGACTGTCTCTGCAGAGACTGCGTTGCCGTCTCCACCGCCCGCCGAAACAGAAAGTGTAGTGACTGAGTGCAGTGAAATTAGGGAGCATGGGCAATCTAGTAGTAAATGAGGGAATAGTGTCCCTAAGCGAGTAGCGCTATCTAGTGAGTGCTTACAAAAAAAGGAAGATAGAGATTCCTCACCGATCTTTCGCGTGTTTTCTCTTTCCGATTTACATTGTAGCGATTCAGTTTAATTTGTAACGTTACTTTTATTTCATCCTTTAATATAACTAACCCTTCACAACTACTTTAGTACTTTCGGAACACTGTTTTCACCTTGTTAGTATTAATTTCATACCCACTTAACTATATCTACTTACTAACTTCCCCTTTTTCTCCCTCGGAAGCATGTTCGGGTCAATTACCGAACAAATAATCATGTCAGCGAAATTGCAACACCGCGCGATATGCATTGAACATTTTATGTATTAGATACCTAAGTAAAACAGTCAGTACGCCATCGGATAGCATATCGGGCGCGACTTCTTTTGCCGTAGTTTATCTTGAACTCACCCCAAACAATGGTGTTTTGTGCTCGCCTTTCCTATGAAGACGATGATGATTGCAGGCCTAGCGGACCCTAGCGACCCTGCAATCATCACGAAAAATGTCATCCTCCTGCCGATAACTATTTCGTCCATTTATTTATTATCTTAAGTTGCGATAGTTTTTGCATTTATATTTAGTAAGCACACGCTCGTTAACCTTAATATTTTACTTACAAGTTAGTCTTGAGGAAAAAGCTTGTAAAAGATTAGACGAAATGGGTTTTTAAAATTGTTAGATACGAGTACGAGCAAAATTTGTTGAGGTTTCATGAATATCGAATATAATATATTTTTTTTAATAATATACAGCTGTTGTTCTATAAGTGGTTTATAAACATTCTGCTCACAATTTAATAACTAACTAAATATATTCTGTTTACCTTAATTGCTCCAGCCATCGCTTCACTTCTCAAAAGCAACCACATTTTCTTCTTACTGAATAAATCAATCTAAATATTACATTTTTAAAACAATACTCGTTACGAAAGTAAACGTTGCGAAAGCCAGTAAGTTAAATAAAAGTCAGCTCGCTGAAATATTGTGTAGTTACATTTTCTTTGCCCAATTTTTACAAAACACGCGGACAGCTGTAAGCTGGTTACTTATCAATAATGCATGACGTATCACGTCTATATAACAAATAAATGAAGTAGTTTGCTAATACTTTTTTCAAATATAGCCGTAAGTATTATACTAACGTTTAAATTTTGTTTTGTTTTGTGTTTTTATCTTAAGATCTTCTTCATTTCAGAAAACTACATCCCTGCTGACAAAATTCGCCGGACTCGCACACTGAGGTTTTTATACAAACTTGTATTTATAAAATTGTGACTGAAAATATATTTGGTGAAAAGTGGTTGTTTATACACCTTTCGTTTCTGAGATATAAAGATCTTACCTTTACTAAATAATAAAAGTCTTAAATTCCTAATAACCTCGTCATACAGTAACATGTGTATGCCGGGAACAATAACACCCTACCATTTGGCGTCGCATTAAAAATCGTTCAGGCTCTAAATGTTCCGGGACCGTTAGCGTCGGGTGTTCGCTCACAGAATTAAATTTTGCCCGACATCAAGGGGACACCATAAAATGTACAGTCACCATCGGGATTAATTTAACACATTGCAAGTTACCTTAGCTCTAAACTTTACATTAAATCTTAAACTTGCAAATTAAATGTTATATATGTTCTATGAAGATTACAAAAAGATTTAAACAAGAGCATCCTAATGTTTTTGTTTTTAATTCAAGCCACATAAAATATAGCGTATGTCCATCGGGGATAATCTACTTTTCAAATGGTGAAAGACTTTTTTCCAATAAGTGCAGTCTTTTCGAAGAGTAGCCTCAACATATAAAGAACTCACAAAGTTTTATTTATTTATTTATTTAATTCTTTATTGTACGCTCACAGTAAACAATTTACAAACATTACAGATAAAATACGTGTACAAAGGCGAGCTTAGCTCAGTACTAAGTTTTCTCCCAGCAAACCTTTGGGGGAACGTGGAGAAGGACACCAAGTTATACCTATCCAAAAGTTCTACCTATCTCTCTCTTTATAGTATTAGTATCAATGATTTATTATTTTATTTCAATGTAAACATCGTTTGTAGATTTGTTTGCAACCTCTAAGGGCGACGGTACATCCAAAACTTCGTCTTTTTTTTACCAAAAAATTTTTCCTTCTTCATCCGAGCGTCAATGAAGGAAATCGCTCCATAAAGAATAATTTCCGTCTGATCGTCCAACCCCGAGAGGAAAGTCTGCGCCAGACCTCGTGCGTCAATCAACAGGCGTACTGGCTTGCAGGAGAATTTGACTTGGGCTCCGAAGGTCTTGGTAATGCACCCCAATAAATACATTTAACTAGGAATTCAGTGCAGGGTGCGACTGAAATAAATCGAGCTGAGCGAGCAGGACTCTTACTTGAAAATAAGACATCTTACTACGGCCGCGCGCTTAGCTAAGGCCGCGCGCTCGTGAAACCGTTTTTCGGTGATTATTCCTCAATGGTACATCAGACATGATCCATTTTGCTTCAAAACACTCCTCCACACTATCACCGTGGTAAATTTGGTCAATATCGCACGAGTGGTTACGGAGTTCAGCCACCAACAAACGGCTATGCCGGGTATAACAAAATAACGTATGGATATGCTACTATGTATATAAAACTAAATATAATAAATATAAAATAAAAATGTAATTAAACTAATATCATAATATTAATTTGCAAGTAAATATTTTGTCTAGTGTTTTCAGCAAATATTATTTTCTATACGAAACAAATTTGGTAAAAAGCAAAAAAAAAAGTTGCCTGGTAAAAAATTGCTTTAAGTTAATTAGGCCGCCCCTTGTCTCACTTTCTACAAAATAATTTATTAACTTTGTGTACAATAAAGTGTTTTATTGAATCTTATTTTAAATAAAAATGACATTTAACTTTCGAGACTCAATAATAAAGAAGACGTTTTGCACTCAGTACCATCTGAGCATTAAAAGGAGATGCGTAGTAGAATCGGCAACGTGTAATGAATTTAGATCGGAAAAAGAGAACATCTAGAATGGGACTTGAACCCGCGACCAGTCCCTTACAGGGGGAACACTCTGACCAACTGAGCCACCTAACACATCTGTTGACGATGGCTCTCTATAATTGAATAAGGAGTATTTTATATGTGATATATGGCCTTCCCGGGCGCCACCGACGGTGCTGTTTTTTAATGACATAGCAGACCTGTCACTCTTCTTTTTTATATATGAGAAAATACACACATTTTTTAAGTTTTTTCTATCTTTGAATCTCCTCAACACCTGCGTCTGTTACAAAAGTGGTCCTCTGAGCCGGATCTGACCGAGGAGCAAAACCTGTATGCAGGATGCCGCTGTTACGTTCGCCAAATGTTGTGAAAACGCGCAGTCAATGCTTGGCGCAACGCAAGATGGAAGAGCAGTTGGCTAGCAAGATGGAAAAATCCCCTAGTGTGCCTAATTCTGTACATAAAAAGAGTGAGTGTACTCGCACAATTTCGTCGACCGCAGCACGAAAACGATTAGAATACGAAGCTGCACAATTGAAGGCGAAGATTGATTTACAAGCCGCTGAGGCAATGGCGGAAATAACTAAAAAGAAAGCCACGATAGAGAAAGACTTATGTGATAAGAAGCTGGCCGCGGACTTAGCTGAACTTGATGATAGCAGACAAAGAAATTCTTCAGCATCGCTAGGCTACAAAAGTAAAGTTGAAGATTGGCTGAATAAATCTAAGTCTGACAAGCAGATTTCATACCGTGGCGTTCGACATGATAGCTGCGTCGGCGCCCGAGACAGCCAGCCTGATAACCGCGACATGTGTAAAGACCGTGCCAGCCGCGGCGGGGACTGTGACGCCCGTGCCAGCTGCTGTGACCACCGTGGCGACGACCGTAGCTGCGGCAGTGACATTCACGGCGATGATGGCGGTCGCGACATCGACGACAGACGCTATGACGACTGTGACATTCATGGCGATACCTACGGTGGCCGCGATGACAACTATGGGCGTGACGACCGCAACGAGCGACTTTCTGACGCCGCACGCCGCACCCGCGAGCCAGCCGCTGCCCGCGAGGCGGGCGTTAGCCGTGACCAACGTACGTCGCGCAGCGACATCGCACAGCTAGCTGACGCTTTGCGACAGGCGATTTCTATATCTGCACCTAGAGAACAGAATCAGGAGTTACTTACCAGATTGTCTACCTCTAAAGACTTACCTTTATACTTTGGAGATCCAATGGAGTGGCTGCAGTTTAAAGAGTCTTTTTTCGAATCGACACGATTATGTAACTACAGTGACAATGAGAACGTTTGGCGCCTACGTAAGTGTCTGCGTGGTGATGCAAAGGAAGCTGTATCATCGCTGCTTATTGGAAACACTACGCCTGATGTTATTATCAGCGCTCTAGAGCTGCGATTTGGAAGACCGGAGTGCATTATGAATAAAATAGTCTCTCAACTGAAAAAATTGCAACCACTACCACAATCGTATCACTCAGAGATTGTTAATTTCTCGATTAGAGTTAAAAATTACGTGACGGCTGTTAATGCCCTCCAACAGATAGACTACCTACGAAGTCCAGAGTTGGTGACTGTGGTGATTTCGAAACTTCCCACCACGCTCATCGCTAAGTGGTCTGACCATGCGTACGAGCACCGAGAGCAATATATACTGAAGCTGCAGCTGCTCGCTAATTTTTTGTATATGGAAGCCACGAAGGCAGCCTCGTCTGGAGTGAGCTACGTACATAACCAGTCGGACATCATTAGGCGTAAGCCTGAACATAATAAGAACTCACATCAACATGCAGTGCTCGTGTGTGCAAGCCCTAGCACGAGCGACGCTACTGAAAAATGTTTATTTTGTCGAAAGGAGAAACACGCTTTAGAGAGTTGTGGACGTTTTAAGCGTGCTATGCGCAGAGATCGATGGCGATTTGTACGCGCTAAGAAGCTATGTTACAAGTGTCTAGGACCTCGTCACACTGACGCTACCGCTTGCCTTGCTACTTGTTCAATTCCGGGCCAGGAGGTATATTGCGCAGTGGAAGTTTAGCCCTCCTGGGTACAATGGGGAAGTGAGCAGTCTGCGGTTCACAGAGCAAATTGTTAATAAATGGATTTCACTTACCATTTACTTGAAGTCGCCCGAAACACAACGCTTTACCTGTCTGTGTCTGTATTCGTGTGTTTATGAAGTGTAGGGGTGTATGAAGGTTTGTGTGGACAGATCAGCAGAGCGCGTGGTACAAATGGAGCCCTTCCAACCAAATACGTGATTTAGTCGAACAACTTCCAATCGATCACGTCAATTAGTCCAAAATACAACCAATCCAACGCTGGCCAAATATGATATTCACGGATTATACTTTATTCGAACAAAAACTTATTTCAACAAACTTTTTCTCAAGACAATTCTTTCAACAAGTTGACAACAAGTGACAGTCGTAGATCTGTCAACGCAAATTATGTTTTTTTTTTTTTTTACTTCGTTTAGGAACGCAACATCTACCCCCTCCGGACGGGCCTTCCCGTCCGCTAATCAATTGACAATCTTGATAAGGTTGCGACCGCTCTCCTCATCACCGATCCGTCAACCAAAACCTCAGCAAATCGAGGAACCCCATCGGTGCCAGCCACTAGATTGAGAATGCGCCCCCGGCGCCAATACAACGGCATTAGGTTGGCATCCTTAATCAGGACGAGGTCTCCGACCTTGGGAGGATGAGTTTTATCCGTCCACTTGACGCGCTGCTGGAGGATGTGCAAGTACTCCAAGCTCCAACGCTTCCAAAAGCTCTGAGCGAGCTGTTGCACTAACTGGAACCGCGATAGCCGATTTCGGCTCACATCGACAAGGGGGTGCTCCGGCAGGGCGACAAGTGGTTGTCCAATCAAAAAATGGCCCGGGGTTAGGGCCTCCAAATCATTAGGGTCCGAAGAGAGCGGGCACAATGGACGCGAGTTTAGTACGGCCTCAATGCGGCAAAATACCGTAGCTAATTCCTCAAAGGTGAGAACTGTGTCTCCCAATAATCTCCGCCAGAGTCCCTTGGCCGCCTTCACCGCGGCTTCAAAAATACCCCCCCAATGGGGGCAGGCTGGCGGGTCAAACAGCCAAGTGACCCCCTTGCGGGCTAATTTGTTGCCTATGTCAACCTGGTTCTCCGCAAGGAAGGCGTAAACTTCCTTCAAATAGTTACTTGTACCTCTGTAATTGGTACCGCAATCAGATCTAATTAAAGAAGGCAACCCACGGCGAGACACGAATCTATCCAAAGTTGCCACGAAGGCCTCCGTCGAGAGCGAGGTTACTAGCTCCAAGTGTACTGCCTTCGTTGACAGGCAGACAAACACACACAAATAAGCCTTAAGGATTTTACTGTTACGAAGAGTAGACGTCTTCACCAAAAAGGGACCGGCAAAGTCCGTTCCGACGCCTGCAAAAGGCCTTGCCTCATTGACACGATCAGCCGGCAAGTCTCCCATCATGGGCTGCATAGTGGGGGCCTTAGTCCGGTAGCATGGCATGCAACGAAAGACAATGCTGCGGATAGTACGACGGGCCGACAAAATCCAAAAGTCTCGCTGCAGAATGGCCAACAGCGCATTACAACCGGCATGCGAGTTCTTAATGTGACGATCAGTCACCAACAACTTGACCAAATGGCCTTCCTTGGGCAACAAAAGGGGGTGACGAGCTCCGTAGGGGAGGCTAGAGTGCCTCAAACGTCCTCCAACACGCAAGAAACCCGCATCATCCAAAAAGGGGCTCAGCTTACTGATAGCTCCCGACAACTTAGCCATACCGGACTTCAAGATTTCAATCTCCTTCTCAAAGTGTGCAGCCTGCACAGAGCGGACCCAAAGAAGGAGAGACTCCTGGAGCTCTTGAGGAGAAAGGACCGGCGACAGGCGTTTGTCCCCACGGTTCCTACAATTGTGACGAAAGCGCCTGATCCAAGATGTGACATTCAACAGTTTATCGAGGGAGCTGTACCGATTCAACAAAAGGTCGGGATCAAACGGCGGGTCCTTCGTCTCAACAGCGAGCACCCTTAGCCCGGGCAAAGGATCCGTCATCAAGACTGGCATTCGAGGCCAAGCATCCTCGGACCGAGTCAGCCATTCTGGCCCCCACCAGAGGGGGTGATCAATCAAGTGAGGGGCCGTGCACCCACGTGAGGCCACGTCGCCGGGGTTCAGGTCCCCAGGGACATGCCTCCAAGTTAAAGGTGTTGCAGAATTTTGTATCTGTGACACTCGGTTCGCCACAAAGACCTCCAAAGTGTGGACGGACGTCTTCAACCAACACAAAACAATTTGACTGTCCGTCCAGGCGTAAGAGGATCGAATGTCCACAGTTTCACCCAAGGTATTAACAACGTGATTCAATAGACGCACAAGAAGAGCTGCCCCTGACAACTCCAATTTGGGAATGGTCAATGCTGTTCGAAGAGGTGCTACCTTGCTCTTGGCCATGACCAGCGAGAGCTTCCCCTGGCCTGTCGCGCTGACAGTGCGCAGATAAACAACGGCTGCGTAACCGTGCGACGACGCGTCACAAAACCCGTGGAGGGTAGCAGTGTAACTCCCAGGGGGGAGGATGGCGCGGGGCAACACGACCTCATTGACCGCAGGGAGTGTGGACACAAAGTGGATCCAATCCTTCAACAGGGTTTCCCGAAGCGGCTCGTCCCAACCAAGTCCCGCGGTCCAGAGGCGCTAGAGAAAGCATTTCGCCCAAAACAGTACCGGACAAATCCAACCATTAGGATCAAAAGTCCTTGCGACAGTAGACAACACAAGTCGTTTAGTCCAAGTGTGGGGCGACTCTAGGTCGACATCGTATGTAAAGATGTCTTGGACAGGTCTGTACTGAACACCGAGGACGGCCATCATGGCGGGGTTGTCAACGTCTTCAAACAAATGCGGGTCCTGTCTATGATCCTCCGGCAAACCTTCCAATAGAGCTGGAGAGTTGGACACCCATTTACGCAACTCGTATCCAGCGGAAGCCAGGATCCCAATCAACTCGTCACGCAATAAAATGGCTTCCCCAACCGTGGAAGCCCCAGTACAGACGTCATCGACGTACAGGTCCGTTTTCAAGATGGCGGACGCCCGAGGGAACTTCAAACGCTCTCGGTCCGCGAGCTCCCAAAGCGAACGAATGGCAACAAAGGGGCTAGAACGAAGGCCGTATGTTTTCGTATTGAGCTCGTACACAATCATGGGGTCCTGGGGGTTCTCGCGCCACAGGATTAACTGATAACGTCTGTCATCCTGGTGAATGACCGTTTGTCGGAACATCATCTTGATGTCGGCCACAAAGACAACCTGATGTCGACGGAAAGACGTGATGATGTCACAAAGGTCTTTTAACAATTTGGGGCCTGAATGTAAGCAATCATTCAATGAGACACCCGAAGAAGTTCGCGCAGACCCATCAAACACCGTGCGCAGCTTGCCAGTGGACGGCTTGAGGACCGCATGATGGGGCAGGAAGTAATGTTCAACTGAGCGCCAATCCAACCTTGACACCGACATGTGTCCCAAATCCGCGTACTCCTGCATGAAATCCAAGTACTTCTGCCTCAACACAGGGTCCCTGCCCATGCGGCGCTCCATTGCCAACAATCTCTTCTCGGCCGTAGGTCTAGATTCACCGAGAGGTGGTCGCACTGCGACAAAGGGCAACCTGGTAACAATCCGACCGGAACGGAGTCGACCCGTGTTGTTCTGATAGAACAATTCGCAATCCTGGTGTTCCGGGTTCAAACGGGCCACCTGAGGGGGCTCCTCAACCTCCCAAAACCTCTGAACGGCGTCAGAGAGAGCGGAGCCGGACACCAATGCACAATCAAGCTCAGGTGGAGGGGGTTCCTTAAATACCGGTCCCATCAATGCAAAGCCAAAGATGGTCGAGACAGCCACCAACCCGGTTGGCTGCAAGACCCTTATACCACCCAAAAATATTCTCCCTAGTACATCGGCACCCAACAACAAATGCGCTGTACTAGGAGAATCAAACCGGGGGTCAGCCAATTTCATACCCAACGTCAACCGAACAATATCTGAAGACAACTGTGTCCGGGGATGTCTTCCCAGAATGTTCTTCATAACAATGGCCGAGGTACCAATTTTAGGGCCCAACGAATGCAAAGGAGTGAGCCCAAACCGAGCCTGTCCCTCAACAGTGGTGACAGCTGCGTTGCCCACTCCTCTAATCGTGTCTGAATAGCCACGTACATCAAGGCCTACCTGTCCCACTATTCAAGACGACAAAATGCAGCCCTGGGAACCCGTGTCCAAAATGGCACGGACCACAACAGAGGCCCCCGCTGGTCCCCAGACCCTGACCGATGCCGTAGGCAACAAAACCGTGTCAATCTGGGGGGCTGCAGTAGTGGGGCAGGCGCCGACTTCCTAATGTCTGGGCGGTGACCGATCGCCGCACCCAGACTGTAGTCGTTCGCGATGAGGATAGGGTTCAAACCCCTCGTCCGCGCGATGTCCCGAGCCGCGTGCCATCGCTGGAGGGGCGTATCCCACCGGATGCTTGAATGGCGGGGGGCGCGACTCCAATCGGGGACGCTCCGCCAACGGAGGGGAGGGCAGTCGGTGCTGGTCCGGCCACTGCCGGCAAGCGGCCGTTGCGTACTCGTCTCCATGTGAGGGAGCCCTACGGCGCTCATGCGGCTCTCGTGACACGGGGGGTGGCGAGCGGCGTTCGAACCTGCGGATCTCGCCTCGGTTCTGCACTGGCGAGCGGACCCCGTGACCGTCTCCATCGTACCCCCCCGTACGCGAACCCCCCACAGAGGCTGGACTGCCAACGCGGTTCGCGTTCACGCATAAAATGTCCAGATGTGGTCCCCCACAAACTCTGCAAGGACGGGGGTTGGGGCATTCCCGTTGGAAATGTGCCCCCAAACATGAGTAGCACAGTCGGCGTGCACTGGCAATGCGGCGGCGGGCACTCACGTGCTCTCCCAAAAAGGCCGCGCAAGTTGCTATGCCATGCCCCGTAGCCTTACAATAAGAGCAGTCAGGACGAATCTGGGTGCCGGCGAAACGGGGGGCGGGGCGACTCTCAACAGGCCCACGAACCCTAGGCAGTCCCTGGCCTCTGGGCCGAGGAGACGGTGGGCGAGACCCCATGGCAATACTGGAGTTGTCTAGAAACCGGCATTCGTCCTCCAGGAACTTGACGAGGTCCTCAAAAAGGGGGAGATGGGTGGCACTATCCCCACCATATTTTTGCTCAAAACGGGACTTCAAGTCCACGGGCAGCCGTTGCAGCACTATATGCACCAAGATGTACGACCAATGGTCGACTGGCAACTCCAGTCGCCTCAAAGCATTGGTCGCTGCCAACAACGGGTTCAAAAGGTCAGTACGCAAGGCTGACACTCTGGTAATGAAGGGCAACCCCAAAATATGGCTAATGTGAGCGTCAGCCAAACACCGTTTATTGTGGTACCGCCGGGAGAGCAGCTCCAGAGCAGTAGGGTAAGCCGCATCCGTTACCGGTAAGTGCTGCACCAAGGCTCGGGCCTCTCCCTTGAGGACGGACATCAAGTAGGCCAACTTTTGGGCGGGTCCAAGGTCCGAGCGCGAGTCGACCAGACTCACAAATAAATTTTGAAAGCCCAGCCAGTGGTCCATCCGACCATCAAAATGTGGCAGTTCAAGTGTGGGCAGCTTGCTCAAAAGTCCCGGGCCAGCGACAGAGGTCTCCGGCTTGACCTGGACAGACTCCCGGCTCTTCAATATTTCCCTAGCACGTAGGGAAATCGTGTCTGCCAACGCCAGGATCTGGTCGTAGTCACCAACAACCTTGTCCCGCGCTGCCTGACTCAGCTGATCCAACCCGAGGTCCTCAGCCAGGTGGCTAAAGCGGATGAACAGGGCATCTACAGCCCCAAGCCTGTTCTCCATACCGCCGAACCTGGTAAGAGTGGTCTCTGCCAGCTCTGGTCGAGTAGTAGTGGCCGCCGCCGAAGTGAACCACCTCAATTGTGTGGTTATACCGGCTATGGCCTCCTTCGCTGCACTTAAATGAGACATTCCAATGACCAAACTTCACCAAATCAGATAAAGAGATTAACCAAACAAAGAAATTATTGTTTATTTTATATAAACAATGTTGGTTCACTTAAATGGGCCAAAAAATAAAACTTCAGTTTAAGTTTATTTTATGCAACAATGATCCCAAACCCCAATACAAATATAATTCAATATAGTTTACAAATAAACATTCAATTATAGAATGTTATGTGTGTATAAGCCTGACATGCAACAATCAACTGATTAAATCAAATGCAAATTAAATCAAATCCCTTAAAAAGATTGCCAATTAATCAGTCATAATAGTTCCCTAGCAATGACTTCAAATTAGCACACCAAACTGATATTAAGTGTTTGAACAACTATGTTCTTATATCTTACACTGACCGTAGATACTAATATTTATTTTAAGGTTATGAGACCCGAGACTGCGGTTTTAGTCGGTTCGAATCCGACACAACCACGCTCTGCTACCAAAATGTTCAATTCCGGGCCAGGAGGTATATTGCGCAGTGGAAGTTTAGCCCTCCTGGGTACAATGGGGAAGTGAGCAGTCTGCGGTTCACAGAGCAAATTGTTAATAAATGGATTTCACTTACCATTTACTTGAAGTCGCCCGAAACACAACGCTTTACCTGTCTGTGTCTGTATTCGTGTGTTTATGAAGTGTAGGGGTGTATGAAGGTTTGTGTGGACAGATCAGCAGAGCGCGTGGTACAAATGGAGCCCTTCCAACCAAATACGTGATTTAGTCGAACAACTTCCAATCGATCACGTCAATTAGTCCAAAATACAACCAATCCAACGCTGGCCAAATATGATATTCACGGATTATACTTTATTCGAACAAAAACTTATTTCAACAAACTTTTTCTCAAGACAATTCTTTCAACAAGTTGACAACAAGTGACAGTCGTAGATCTGTCAACGCAAATTATGGTTTTTTTTTTTTTTACTTCGTTTAGGAACGCAACACTACTAATTGCGACATCGACGGGTGCGATAACCCACATCATCGACTGCTGCACTGGTCGAAGCCGAAGAAGCAGCAGGAAAGGCCAGCTGAGCAGTCTGAAAAATCTGACGAGACCGTAGCTCACGTGACTACGACGCCGTGCGTTAGTGTATCTCGCCCAACAGTACTATTGAAAGTCGTACCGGTAGTGATTCACGGACCTAGACAAGCTGTACATACGCACGCACTATTGGATGATGGTGCGACAGTCACGTTGATTGCAGCTGACATCGCTGACAGGGTTGGACTCCATGGTGAGAACGTCACGATGCGTGCCCGTAGCGCATGGAACTCTGGTGAACTCGTGTGTCAAACGGAGATAGTGAAATTCGATATTTCTAATAGTGACGGTGAACGTTATAGTTTATCTGCAAGGAAGATGAAAGAACTAATCTTACCTGTGCAACGTTTCTCGGCTATTGACTTTACTGATTACGGACACTTAGATAATAGTTATAACCTGTGTAAATATGATGCCCAACCTAAGTTGTTAATTGGACAGGACAACTATGAATTGATAGCTCCTATTAGATGTATACAGGGAAAATCAGGGGAGCCGTACGTCACTAAGACATCACTGGGGTGGTGTGTACACGGGACCGTTGGCAGGGTGAATGGTAAAAAATCAGCTGATCGCTTTAACACTAGTTTTACACGTTCGCGTGGCGAGCCTATGTTAACTATTCAGTGCGAGTGCACCGACGACGGAAGTACAGGTGGCATGGGCGGCGCTCCAGATCTACTACCGCCACCGCTTGTGACGCCCGCCGTTGGTTCGCCTGCTCTATGTCAAACTTTTTCTGTAGATAGCGTAGATGTGCACGATCCGTGTTGCCTTCCTCCTGCACTGAATGACGATATTACGTTATACAGTAATAAAAATAATAACAATTGTGACTGTAATTGCGATACGAAGTTGTATGGAATTATGTTTAGATTCCGAGAGAATCCAGTCAGCGTTATTGGGGACATAAAAGACATGTTCTTAAGAATTAAAATTAGAGATGAGGATCAGCATGCTTTGAGATTTCTATGGCAAGAGAAAAGTCAGCCCCTTAAAGTGTACGCAATGACGTCACTAATCTTCGGGGCAAATTGTTCACCTTTTGTTGCCCAGTATGTAAACCAGAATCTTAATACTGCTCGTTTTCAGGACCAGTTTCCCGCAGCAGTCAAAGCTATACAAAATAATCAGTATATGGACGATTATATCGATAGTTTAGAGAATGAAAGTATAGCAGTTAGAATGGTGAAAGAAGTTATATTTATACATCAACAAGTAGGGTTTGAAATGCGTAATTGGACGAGTAATAAGCCAAATATATTGTCGCACTTGCCGAAGGAGATTTTAAGTGAAACTGCAGTGCGATTTAATATCGGTAATCAACCAGAAAGAACACTCGGATTGTTATGGTATCCAACGAGTGACACGCTGGCGTTTGATTTGTCGTTGAAGCGCATCCCTGATGACATTCTACATTTGGTACGCAAGCCCTCAAAACGAGAAATGCTACGCATCATTATGTCCATTTTCGATGTCCACGGTTTTTTAGGTCCATTTATGATAAAAGCGAAAATTCTAATGCAGGAGACTTGGAAGACTAACATAAAATGGGACCATCAAATATCTGATGATTTATTTGTTACATTTCGCGAATGGATAATTCAATTACAAACAATTAATAAAATCCGCATACCAAGATGGTACTTCCGACCGCATGAGGACGTTTCAGATTCTTCTGCTGATGCAGTTGTCACTAGTGAGAGTACAGGCGAGACGGTACTAGAATTACATATATTTTGCGATGCATCGCCGCGTGCGTACGCCGCTGTTGCTTATTGGCGCATGAAAAGCAGCGATGGAAGAATAATGGTTTCATTTATAGCTAGTAAAAGCCGAGTTGCACCTGTTAAGCCTGTTACTATACCCAGGCTAGAACTACAAGGTGCGGTATTAGCGTGCCGCCTAGCAGATAGTATTAAAAAGGAGCATCGCATACGACCTACTGGTACTTATTATTGGTCTGATTCGACAACAGTTTTGCACTGGATCAGAAATGAATACAGAAACTATAAAGTGTTTATTGCTAATAGACTCGGCGAAATCGACGAATTGAGTCGAATATGTGAGTGGCGTTACGTGCCCACTGAACTGAATGTCGCCGATCTCGCGACGAAAAGCACCGAGTATGTACTGGAAAGCAATGCTTTATGGTACACCGGTCCTTCCTTTCTTCGAGATAACTCCAACCACTGGCCGCAGGAACCTGTAAAGTCAAAAATTAGTGATGAGATTTTAGAAAGAGTACACGCTGTATATGAGGATAAGAATTGTTTACTGGACTTACCTATACCGGAACCCAGTCGCTTCTCAAGTTGGTTGCGATTGTTACGGGCTACTGGAACTGTATTGCTATTTGTTGAAAAATGTAAGAAGCAAAGGCTTACCAGTGTGGATGACGGGTTGTTGAAGAGAGCTAGGATTTTACTGCTAAGATTTTCACAGGAGCAGTCGTTTGGGAGAGAAATCAATTTGTTACGGCAAAATAAGTGCATTGACCGTAACAGTCGACTGCGCACGCTCACACCTGAACTGGATGACGACAACCTATTGAGAGTAGGGGGTCGAATAGACGCCGCAAACGAGGTGTCCTTCGATGTTAAAAGGCCTGTCATCTTGGACGGTCGTGATGTCATTGCGAGACTTATAGTAAAGGACTATCATATTCGCGCAGGGCACTCCTGTAATGAGTTAGTAGTTAATGAACTACGCCAAAAGTATTGGCTGTTATGTCTACGTCCTACTGTTCGTACAGTCGCTTCACGTTGTTTAATTTGTCGATTGAGGAAAACAACCGCTAAGCCGCCGCGCCTTGGAGATTTGCCTGAAGCTCGCTTAACTCACCACCACAGGCCGTTTACAGCATGCGGTGTTGACCTTTTTGGGCCTATAGAAGTCAGTGTTGGCAGGCAAAGACCTAAACGTTATGGGGTACTCTTTACGTGCTTGACAGTGCGCGCCGTTCATGTTGAAATTGTGACAAGCCTAACAACTGACTCTCTCATAATGGCATTACGCAGAATGGCTGCACGAAGAGGATGGCCACAAGTAATTTACTCAGACAATGGCACGAATATGAGAGGTGCCGCAACTGAACTTAAAAATGCTTATAATAGATGAGGACGCTTTATCTGCAGAGGCCCTTAATAGGGGCGTTAATTGGCGATTTATAGCTCCCGCAAGCCCACATATGGGCGGCGCGTGGGAAAGACTCATACGCAGCATTAAGACGGCTTTGAAAGTAGTTCTTAAAGAAAGAGCGCCTAAGGAAGAAGTTCTAACCACATTGCTAGCGGAAGTCGAGAATATAGTTAACAGTCGACCTTTAACCCACGTTTCTGTGGACCCGCAAGGTGTAGAGTCACTTACCCCTAATCACTTTTTAATAGGCACATCTTCTAACTTACCTACTCCAGGTGTTTTTGATGATGGTGATCTATATTTGAGAAAACAGTGGCGTGTTGCACAACGGTTAGCTGATTTATTTTGGAGCAGATGGATGAAAGAGGTTCTGCCTACTTTAATTCCCAGATCAAAGTGGCATCAAGAAGGAACACAACTGAAAAAAGGGGATGTTGTGATCATTGTAGACCCGTCCTCACCACGCAATAACTGGCCTAAAGGTATTGTTCAGACGGTGTATCCAGGACATGATGGTCGGGTAAGGGTGGTAGATGTTAGGACTAGGACGGGAGTGATGAAACGATCAGCTGCTCGCGTTGCTTTGTTACTCGACGGTGATGAGTGTGGTAAGACCGACACTAGGGGGGAGAATGTTGACGATGGCTCTCTATAATTGAATAAGAAGTATTTTATATGTGATATATGGCCTTCCCGGGCGCCACCGACGGCGCTGTTTTTTAATGACATAGCAGACCTGTCACTCTTCTTTTTTATATATGAGAAAATACACACATTTTTTAAGTTTTTTCTATCTTTGAATCTCCTCAACACCTGCGTCTGTTACAAAATCCCAGATATTCGAAATTCTCCGATATATTATATACGTCTTAAGGCGATGCTGGAGCCATATACCGTAATTCTTGCGAACTACGGAAACAATGAATGACTTTACAGTCATTTTTAAACATTGTTTTTTGATGACTCCGCCTAATTAATCCAATAAAATTTTTAAGCATTTTGTATGCTAACTTTTCCTATAGATTTAGATCGGAAAAAGAGAACATCTAGGACGGGAACTGAACCCGCGACCAATCCCTTACAGGGGGAACGCTCTGACCAACTGAGTCACCTAGATACGTCCCAGATATTCGAAATTCTCCGATATATTATATACGTCTTAAGGACCAAACGGCAACTGCGCACGGCCACAGCTGCAATCACGGGGCATGGCTCCTTCAATAAACACCTTTTTATTTTAGAAATCACCGACAGCCCTCTCTGCAGAGCCTGCATGATTGAGGAAGAAACAGCGGCACACGTGCTCCTACACTGCCCTGCAACCGCCACATACAGGGTTAAGTACTTCGGAAACACAGGTACGCTCCGGGAGATCGCCGGCAGCGTGAATAGCTTGCTAGTGTTCTTCAATGAGCTGGGGTGGATCGAATAGGATGCCCACCCTCACGCAATAACCGTGCCTTGTCGTGGAGTTGCGGATACCAGCCCGTGATACCATACCATACCATACGTCTAGATGTTCTCTTTTTCCGATCTAAATCTATAGGAAAAGTAAGCATGCAAAATGCTTGAAATTTTTATTGAACGTGTAATGAAATTAAATAAATCAATAAAAATATTCTACGACATTCTCCTCAACGTTATCTGGAACCAAAGTGACCAAGGCTTAACTATATAGGACACTCCAAACAACACTTGGTAAATATCCAGTTGATTCTAACTTAACTAGTTTATATTATGAATTTATGGGTAAACATAATAAGACTCATTTTTTATAACTGAATACATACATACTGTAGGTACTTACATACAAATTATTTACTGCGTACTCTTTATTTTCATCTACACGTATTATTATAAAATTTTAATCACTCAAATTCAAAATCACTCACAATAACAATGTCATCAATAACTGCAACAAATGTACGTTGTTCGGCATTGCGATAGAAATTTTTTGTAACTGGAAGCCGCATATCAATATGATCTTGACTAAAATTGATCGTATTGTGTATGAAATCAGTAGATATAGACAGATTGTTAAGTTGCATACAGCAGTTATGATATACCATGCATATGTATCATCAGTTCTTCGCTATAGAATTGTCATGTGGGGCAATTCAGTGGAGGCGGATAGGGCACTCATAGCCCAAAATAAATGTATCCGTGCAATGTATGGACTTGATGGCCTGACTAGTTGTAAGCCACAATATTCTAACACTGCCGTGTATGTATATATAAGAAATGTGCATCTTTGTAAAAAAAAATATTTGCATTTATTCAAAAAATAGGGGGATATGCCAAACAGCCGAACAAGGCACAATAACAGACTGCAGATCCCAAAGGTGACTTTAGAGATGTCCAAAAGAAATTCATTTTGTTTGTGCATAACACTATATAATCATCTGCCAGATAGTTTAAAAGAATAAGAAGGATATCTGTTCCGCAGGAAGTTAAATGGAATACATAAGTTCACTTCACGCCTGTATCCCCGAAGGGGTAGGCAGAGGTGTACTTTTTTTTTTTTTATATATTTAGGACACGTCAATTTGGCTTCACCTCGCCTGATGGTAAGCTGAAGGTGAAGTCTCAGGAAAGAGGGTCACCATTACATACACGTACCATGTTAACAATGGTGGCACTCAGCTTGACAGCCTCGTCAGAAGAGGATTGTCGTCGCAGCACCGCGTGACACCCACCAGTCCCACTAGTGCTGCGACCACAATCCCCCTGCCCGGCTATGCACTTGCTGACCCCTGAACGCAATCATCGTTTTTAGGGTTCCGTTGCTAAATGGCAAAAAACGGAACCCTTATGAATTCGTAATGTCTGTCTGTCTGTCCGTCCGTATGTCACAGCCACTTTTTTCCGAAACTATAAGAACTATGCTGTTGAAACTTGGTAAGTAGATGTATTCTGTGAACCGCATTACGATTTGCCGGGTGCCCGGCAACGGACACTAGCCCATAGAGCATATCCCTCGCACCCGGACTAACTCGGGTTTGATAACCACGGTGTCCCCATCTTGCCCTGGAAAGGGGGGAGGGCGGTGCCGCGCCGTCCCTGCCCGGCCTCACCGGCCACCCCCAGGCCTGCGCTTATGGAGGACGGATGGAGTTCCGGCAAGGAGACTCGCTGCCTCAAAGGAGATCGTGCAGTACCCCAGGACGACCCTGTTGGCCATCAGACATAATATATTACATAACAAAACAGAAACTGTGACTTTTCATTAGTTACCGATTTCTTTTTAGCTCCCCAAATATGTTAAAATACGAATATAAACATTCAAGTTAAGTTGAAATTTATAAATTTTTAGTATAAGAATTAAATAAGAATATTATTAAAAATAATTAAAATAAGAAATAAATTAAGTAAAATTTATTTCTTATTTTAAGCATAAGGTAGGTACTTAATTCCTTTAAATGAATTACAGTTCTTTTGTTTTGTTTAAAAATTCTGTAGTACAGTCAACATCAATAGTGGATTAACACATATATTTAAGGTCAGGTGGGGTAAGTGAAACGACGGGGGAACTGAAACGCTCATTCACAGACAATAAACTATAAGAGATAGACTCTAGGGCGGTATGTTGATAAAACAGGAATGATGAGCTAATTTCAATGCTCCAACACAGATGTCTCTACGATGATTTTCTAATACGTCAAAATGAAAAAAAAATATTGAACTGTCAACTCAAGATACACGAGTTGGAAGCGGCAAGTTTTCGGATCAATTAAAAGTGAAAATATAAGTGTAGTTAAATGTTTTTAAAGGTAAGTACTGCATGAAAAGTGTATATTTTATGGTTCAATTATCAAATTTAGATAAAACTTACGGGAAATTGATTTTTGGAGATGGTGTAAAACTTAGCCTCAAAAAGTATTAAGTGGGGTAAGTGGAACCGGCATGACGGGGTAAGAGAATCATATGTTTCACTTTCCCCGTATCAGATTTCACAAACATTTTTTACGTGTTATATTTTACTGACCTAAATAAAAATATTATTCCAAGTACTTACATAAAATATGTAGGTATTATATAGCTCGACAAAAATTAAAAAGGTAACTCGCGATATTGTGCAATTTTCAAATCACTTTTAATTCTGTACGGTATGACACATCCTGTATGGGGATCAACAGTTGGCTGCTACCAACCAGTTTTTAGCCTAACATTGAAAGACTACAATGTATCGTAGATAAAAACAAATGTCACACTACCCGCGGAAGAAAAAAAAAGTGTTTATTCTCACCGCAGACCAAAAAAAAAACATGTTATGTATTACATCTTACCGACATTAAACACTTTGATCTGCGGATTGTATTAACTTGCTTCTATACACTTATTGCATAATACAAGATGTACTTATATAAAATGTATGTAAGTATTATGTTCGAACACAACGACTTAGCGACGAACGTAGTGTACGAACAAATCTTTCTGGTTTTTGTTACACTACTAGTGCATAAAATGATTGTAAACATTATATTGCAAAAAAAAAGGGTTCTGTACTTTTAGTTTATTTTTGTTAAGTTTAAGATAAGACATATTTTTAGACAAATACTAAATGTGCCATAAGTACTTATATAAAATACCTACGTAACTATTAAGTCAAAATCGGAACCACTAAGTAAGTAAAGAAATTACTTTATATTTTGTTTTTCATTTCACTGTAACTTCTATTTAAATTTTTTTACAAATCTTTATAAAAATGTTTGTGACATCTGACCAAGACAACTATGTTACACTTACCCCAAATATATGTTTCTTTAGTTTATTTTCAAAAATAAACCTTATTTTGATTATACAAGATATACTTTAGAAAAACTAAGTTTAAACTGTTGTTTTAGACAGGTTCATAGATGCATAGTCACATTATTTATTAGACTTTTGGCGACTGTTTCACTTACCCCTCTTCAGGGGTAAGTGAAACAAAACCATAGTCTCCAAATTTTTCTTGTTATCTCGCTTATAGTAAGACTAAAGAGCTAAATGTCATAGTACTGTAAAAAACTGATTAAAGGAGAACATTTTGCACTTATCACTGATTCAATTACGAATTGCATTACTGTGTTAGATCCATTTCATTTACATACAAATAAAATATGTTTCACTTACCCCACCTGACCTTACAAACGTTTTTTACGTTGGAATACATGTACCTAATAATGAATATATAATTAGCTTAATAATCCCTAGAGGACAAAGTCAATATATTTCATATTTAGTGTATTATTTTATGAAAGGTTAAGAGGTGATCAATAAATTAGAATTTATTAAGCTACTTTTGTCGCTGACTGTACATAACGAGACATAAAAAACGTGGTGGTGTATGTATTTTGCTCGACCACTCCTTAGAATATAGGCCTTTACAGATATGCAGAAATTTAGCTAGTAAGAATACATTTGAATGTTGCGGCGTTGATCTGCCTTCCCTGCAATGTGTAATTATCTGCCTATATAGAATTCCGGGTGCAAATATATCAATCTTCTTTGACAAGTTAGAAATACTAATGCATGAATTAAATCTTAAAGAAAATAAACGAATCATTATAACAGGAGATCTAAACATAAACATACTCGAAAGTAGCGACATATCCTCTAGACTAAATGATTTTCTTCTGAATCATAACCTCACATCACATATCACCAAACCGACACGACAGCAAAATTGTATTGATCACATCCACAGTAACATAACAGACGCCATAGGGGAAGTACATCACCTTTATTTATCTGACCACAACACAGGTCAAACATTGATCTTTCCTGTCAAGGATGAGAAACCTAATTCATTAAGCACATATATAAATATAGGCGTGATTATAGTGAAGAAAATATCGTGCAGTTCAAAAACTGTCTCTCGAGTTTGTCGTGGTCAGATGTATTAAACGAGGAACATGATTGCAATCACGCATATGACACTTTTGATGATATCTTTGTTATGTTCTATAATTTGTGTTTTCCAGTAAACAAAATAAAAATTAAAATACAAAAAACCACGCCGACATGGATAACTAAAGGTATAAAAAAATCAACTATTACAAAAAGAAAATTAAGATACGCATGCTATAGGGACAAAAATTATGAGACCAAGAAAAAATATATAAAATATAAAAATTGACTAAAAAAATGCATAATCGTCTCCAGGCGGAATATAAATAGTAAACATATTTTAAAGTCAGAAAACAAATGTAAAGCTGCATGGGACATAATAGGAAATAAACTTGAAAATAGAAAGAGCTGTCCAGAAATACAACACATAAACAGGGATGGCAACTCTATAACAGAACCAACGGAAATTGCCAGCCTCTTTAATCAATTCTACATCTCAAAAACAAACAAACCAAACGATTGCACTCCTAACTATAAATTGATGAATAGGATGGACTCTAGCATTTTTGTGGTGCCTTGCTCTGAGAGGGAAGTGGAAAAAGCTATTATGTCACTTAGAAATACGCACGCTGTTGGGCATGATGAAATCGCTACAAAAATAGTAAAATCCAGCTGTTATGAGATCTCGCGGGTGCTTTGTCACTTGATGAATCTCTCCTTTTATTATGGCGTTTTCCCCGAAAAATTAAAGACCTCTATTGTAAAGCCAATGCACAAAAAAGACAGTAGAGATGAATTACAAAATTATCGACCCATTACTCTCATACCGGTATTTTCAAAAGTCTTTGAAAGATTAATGCACACACGGATAACAAACTTTTTAAATAAACATGATATAGTCACGCAAGAGCAAAATGGCTTTCAAAAAAATAAATCCACCACTTTGGCTACCTTTTCGCTCGTTCAAAGTGTTACCGAGTCATTAGACAAAAAGAAGCTCGTCTCTACCATATTCTTTGATATGTCCAGTGCTTTTGACTTCGTCGATCATAAGATCCTTTTAGACAAATGTGAGCTCTATGGTATCAGAGGAAGCGCTTTGGATTGGTTGCGTAGCTATTTGAGTGACCACAGACAATGTGTCCAGATAACGCGTGTAAACGATAGACAAGTCACTACTACCTATAGCTCTACATATGAGTATAATAGAGTCGGTGTTCCCCAGGGAAGTGTTCTGGGGCCACTTCTATTCCTGTTCTACATAAACGATATCCCGAAAGTCACAAATCATAAGTGCGTATTGTTTGCAGACGACATATCAGTTGTTGTTTCTCAAGACAAAACCAGTGAGGATAAACATGAACAAACTTTGAGAGACACAATTGAGGAGGTCACTAAATGGTTAAGGTCTAACAATCTCACTGCGAATTTATCGAAGACAAAAAAACACAACACAAACACTATAACGGCACGGTACCGAATATAAAAATACAAATCGAAAATCAAGAAATCGCGCAAGAAAGTGAGACTATTTTCCTGGGAGTTACGCTTGACAGACATTGTAACTGGAAGGCCCAAATAGATAAAGTCTGTAAACGTGTAAACAGGTTCGTATTTGCCCTCAGGAAGACCAGGAAACTGACAAATGAAAGGACTGCATTGATGGCCTATCATGGGTATGTGGGGTCTTTACTGAGGTATGCAATACTGCTGTGGGGAAATTCGACTGATATAAATAAAGTCTTTCTGTCTCAAAAAAAATGTGTCAGAGCAATTTGTGGAGCTGCACCACTTCATTCCTGTAGGCCCCTTTTTAAGGAATTAAATATTTTAACACTGACATCCGTCTACATACATGAAATTGGAATATTTGTCAAAAAACACCCTGACTTGTTTATTAAAGCATGCGAAGATAAAAAGTTCCTGAGTAGAGATCCTACCAAGCTGAGGTTGCCACAGATATCCACAACGTTACAGCATAAAAACAGTTTTTGTATGTGTATACGGGTGTTCAATAAAATACCTAGAGATATTAGGGAACTGCCACTAAGTCACTTCTCACCTACACTAAAAAAGTGGCTTATTGATAAGGGCTTTTACACAATACAAGAATTCATGACGGGAAGAAACAAATAAACTAATCAAATAGGTACCTAATACTGGTTAATGAAGGAAAACAATATTTTTAAAATAATTTAAATTGACTGATTTCTAGCTTGACATAACTACATGGGAGATTCATAATTTGTATTTCTATAATTTGCTTGTTATTTATTATTTTTTGAATTAAATTTTGACATGTCTGTGATAATAATAAATTTAGCTTTAATAATGTAATTTGATTAATGTAATTTTGTAATGCAATTAAGTACTAAATGGAAGTTCATAATAGAATTTAATAACACAATTAAAAAAAAATCATCAAATAATGTAAGTTAACAATGCAATTTAATAATGAAATTTAAAAATTGGAATTCAGTAACTAAAAATGTATAATAATTATATAATAAGGTAAAATGTATCATATTAGATTTAAAATTGACTAGATGTGTGTTATAAAGAAACAACATATTATTGCATGCAAACTACTAAGAAATTAGTTTAACTTAAACGAACTTTAAAGTTAAACTTTATTTTTGCACACCGAATACGGTGAAACATGCTGCATTATTAAAATATGTCAACCTATTACACCTTGTTGAACCATGTTTCCTGCAAATAAAGATTTCATTTCAAGATTTCATTTCATTTCATTTCAGCAACGTCATCAAAGCGTCGAATAAGTAATCATTAGATAAAACCACATCTCACTTGTAAACAACATGTTCGTATAACATTCACAAGTTTAAAGCAACGGGATCTGGATAATCTTATCCCCATGAGGCTTTACAGTAAACCCACGCAGGCAACTTTGAACTGTTACAAATTGTTACGTAAATAATTGTTTCAAACGTGTTTGTAATAGCGGCTTAGTGGTCGATTCGCATAAAATGAATTTATTAATGTGCGAGACCTTTTTTTTTTTTTTTTTATCGTGCGGAAATCCCTTCGGATACCCCCCCGCCGGCCAGCGGGGGCGGTTATGTCGGGCTTGCACCGACTAAAACCGCACGCCGTCTCGGGTCTTCAGACGCCGGGGTGTAAGGTTACCCATAGAGCATATCCCTCGCACCCCGGCTGACCCTGGGCCATCTCACCACTAACAGCATCGCTCATCTGTCTCCTCTGAAAGCAGAGGAGTACGGAGAGCGATGTGTTCCCGCCACGTTGGGTATTGGCCGACGATCAATGCCAACCCTAGGAAGGGGTGAAGGGGAAGCCATTGACCGCCGCCCAGGGTGTACCGGCCGCTCCGATTCCGTTCCCCCCGGACTGCAGCGGGATCGGAATCGGAGCGACACTCGAGGAGGTTACCCAACACACACCCCAATGTGCGATACCTCTAGGAAAATGTGGTGGCGACTCGCACACATTTTATTTTACTTTTTTATAAACTATATACTTATGTATTATATATAAATCTATAAATTATAGATTTGTGATTTTATTATCTATGTATATAACTACAATCTTCTATAATATAAAAATGAATCACTGAATGTATTGCTAAGCGCAAATCTCGAGAGCAGCTGAACCAATTTCGCTAATTTAAAGTAGTAAAGGTTACAGGCATGTTTGGGATAAATAGGTGCCACGGGGCGAAGAATGCCATGGGGAAGCCGCGGGGGACAGCTAGTTATATATAAATCTATCCAAATTAACTAATTAAGTTGCTAAGAGTCAGTCTCAGGATTGGTGACCATCTTTAACACATTGAGACCCCTCTGTGTCTCGGTGAGCACGTTAAGCCATCGGTCCCGATTTGCCATACGAACATCTATGAAAGTCCTTACGGGTCCTAAAAGTTGGTGTAAATGCCGAATTTCGATCGCCAAAGAGTGTGGAAGTCAGATGGCAGTTGCTTTACGGAAAAGACCGAAGTTCGGCTACTTCATAGTTAGATGGAAAAGCCGAGCTCAACCGAGTTGGGCAAAGGCTTGGAGGATGACGAAGATACAGGTAACAATAGAGTATCTAAATGAAAGAAGTCTGTGTGAGGTCGTACATATTACAGATCATAATAATCCACCTAGCGAATGATCCAATATGTAATCTAATTGCTACTTATATTAACTAGTCATCGAATTCACTAAGACTCTAATATCAACTTATTACCTACATATTGAATTTGCTTAGCTATTTGCTATAATTATTGTGTTTATAACTTCTTATATTACATTAACTCTTTATCAATCTACACTAATATTATAATCTATACATATAAATAAAATTGGAGTATCTGTTTGTAACATTGAAATAACCGTTTTTTACTACATGTATATATATTATATCCGGTACATACACCAAAATAACAGTTTTTACAATTTTTGTCTGTCTGTCTGTCTGTCTGTCTGTCTATCTGTCTGTTTGTTCCGGCTAATCTCTGAAATGGCTGGACCGATTTTGACGGGACTTCACTGGCAGATAGGTAATATAACAAGGAGTAACATAGGCTATAACTGTAATTTTAGATAAAATAATTAGGGTTCCGCGCAAAAAAAAACTAAAACCATAAAAATCTTAATCCACGCGGACGATGTCGCGGGCACAGCTAGTTATAACTATAAGACGAAAGATTTGTTTTTTTGTTTGTTTGTTTGTAACGAATAGGCTCCGAAACTACTGGATAGAATTTCAATAATTCTTTCACATATAGAAAGCTACAATATCTAGGAGTAACATAGGCTACAATTTATTTTCATAAAAATTAGAGATCTGTAAGAAAATGGCAATATTGTAAAAATATATAGAGAAATGAAAATCTTTTTAGGCGTGCGCTGCGTAAACTATTGACGATAGAATAATATGATGTACTACAGGTTTATAGGTCTTTTAATGTCTACAAAAATGTCCGCGAGGCGATATATGCAACCGTAATATTTGTTCCATTGTTTTGTGGTTTTGTGTTCTCAAAATTTAATTATTTCATATCTTTTTGATCACATTACAACGCGGGCAACAGCAGTGCGAGTGGGAGTGGGAGTGGGAGTGGGAGTGGGAGTGGGAGTGGTAGTGGGAGTGGGAGTGGGAGTGGGAGTGGGAGTGGGAGTGGGAGTGGGAGTGGGAGTGGGAGTGGGAGTGGGAGTGGGAGTGGGAGTGGGAGTGGGAGTTGGAGTGGGAGTGGGAGTGGGAGTGGACGGAATAAGCGACTCATATTTATATGAATCCCTATTTCTCTTGGTTACAGCATCACGCATGAACTGCAGGACCGATTTCGCTAATTCTTTTTTTGTATGTTTATTATTGTCAATACAAGGTTCTTATAATAGAAAACTTTTTGTAAATGTTGCGCAGAAAATTAGAAAATTTGACAATAAAATTCGTCCACATTAACTTTTATAATTTAACCTTATGATATTTGACATGCCTGTCAGCCGTTTGTAATTGGTGCGATTGACATATTGCCAGACATAGCCAGATGATAACGAAATAAATCCCATCTGGTTATCAGATGGGTGAAGGTCGATCTTCAACGGCTCTTAGATTAACATACTAACAGATGTATCGGTCGGAATTATATTGATAAAACAATATATTCATAAAATGTCAAAATTCAAAAAGAGGAAGAGAACTAGTGTGCTGATAAGTAGTTCAAATTAGAACTAGAAAATAAATTAGCATTGTAATGTTTTTATCTTCTTATTTGTGTATGTTTTTATCTTGTTTCATTATTAATATTATTTTATTCAGCAAGCCATCCACAAAATATACTAAATAAACTCTTTTATCTAATAAAGTAATAACACAATTAAGCCTTAAAAGTTGATTGTTCAAAAATATCTTTGAAAATATAATAGCAGCCTATTTTTGAGGTTTCTATGTTAAAAGAAAATTGGAGAAATACTTTTATCTCTAATAACCTTATTTGTTCGTCGCAGTGTAGTTCAAGAGTTGTTTGATGTCACATATCTTATAATATACAAAAATTATTATGATTATAAGCGACAGACAGTCAACGTACGAGAGATCTTATCATTATAAGAACTATTTTACGTTTCTATTCTTAGACAAAAATAACTTTATGCTGAAACAAGTTTCACTTGAAATTAAGTAAGTAGTATTAAAATAACAATTATTTAAAATTATTTTATATTAAAAGTATTTTTATACGAAGTTTAGCGGGATACATATCTTTTTTTTTATTTTTTTTATTGATCAATTCGTTTACATAATTTATGTTGTAACAATTAAACCACCCGCTTAAACCACGATGATCTAGTATTATTCACTGCATTGTGATGTTGGAAAATCTTGTTGTACTTCTTACAATAAATAATATTTGAGACTTAGTCATTTATTAGATGCCACCTTGAGGAGTCGAGACGAACTTCTACAGAACTATCAATACTTCATCACGCATTGAATGTCCTCATCTCATACTGATTAGTATAATATATCATCCATTACCTCAACATCTTCTATTGAAAACGTCCCGCCAGGCGAGATAATCTTGCCTGGTCGGATTCTTTAATCCTTCCTAATAGTGTGTCCTAAATTCAAAAAAGTTTGAGCGTTCCATTCCTATTGCAAGAGCCTCATTTGTAATTTTTTTTTTTTTTTGTGCGGAAATCCCTTCGGATACCCCCCCCCCCCCGCCGGCAAGCGGGGGTGGTTATGTCGGGCTTGAACCGACTAAAACCGCACGCCGTCTCGGGTCTACAGACGCCGGGGTGTAAGGTTACCCATAGAGCATATCCCTCACACTCCGACTGACCCTGGGCCATTCGCAGTGTCCCCTCTGATAAGAGCAGAGGGGTACCTGGAGCGACCGCCCCCCCTCGTGCAATGGGGTCAGCTGGCCCTGAAAAGGGCCGGTTGGTCAGACTCTTGGCCGTTGACGTTGACGCCAGCTACTCCAGAGGAGCAATCAATGATGCGTCATCGCCCACGTTGCCCAGGGTGCACCAAACTTGGAGGTGATCCAACCAGTCGCACCCCTGCCTCATTTGTACCTCACTCTTTCATGTTTGTCATGTTGGCTTAACCTTGCATTATTATATTCTGAGATCCCCAAGCACCCTAACCTACCAACTGGTAACGGAGTAAGTTCTGGCACAGGCAAACCTCTTGGGAGATCAGTTGGGAGATCAGACGGTAGTCGGTCTCGTAATAGCCGAAATAAGCGAAATAAAAATGGATAGAGGAGAAGCTCTCGGCGACAGTGCAGAACGCAAGCATTTGGGTTACCGCTACCTCCTCCTGCGAGCAAGTAATGGTCGAGAAGAAGGCAGGGAAGCGGGGAACCGCAGACCCCGAGAGGTGCAGCGGCGACTCAGATGTCGCAAGTCGTTCAAGGACCTCCATCCTTCATAAGCGCAGGCCTGGGATGACAGGTAGAGCCACATGCCACCCTAGCAGATGTAGGCCGGGGCGATCAGTTTGAGTCCGACATCCGAGTGCTGGGGGTTGGAAGGGGACAGTCTAGGGGGATTGCCGCACAAAAAAAGCCTCGGATGTAACCGGGATCTAATGATGACGGAAATAAATGGCTCAACAATGTCTGCACTCAGTTGTCGAATCAGTAACGCCGACCAATTTTATAGACACGAAAAGTCACCTGTTTTTCATTTATTCAATATCGGCCATGAAAGAGCACAGAGAACAGTACTGAAAGTCAAGACTTGGAAACCCTATAGATATCCAACTCACCAACTACACCAGAATACCAAACTTTTCACTGTATGTCAGCTCTTTGTACTCAGAGCCCTGATAAAAAAACACTCAACAGTACCACCACGTGACCCAAAACAACGCAGTCTGAAATCTGCGTGTCCCACAGCAGCCTGTAAAACCTCTTTCGCCCGAATCCAATTCAACAGCTGGAGCTCCAAAATGAACAATATAGCCCATAAAAGTTTAAAAATATCAGGTCAAAACAAATCCGAAGCTAAGAAGAAAATAATGGAATGGATACAACAACTTGACTACCACAAAACTGTGGACTTACTCACATAATTGGTATGCATTTTTTTCATAATAATCTATCAACAACTACACGTTCCTTTACAACATGCATACCCCTATTCGCACGCACTTACATATATCAAAACACCCTCACAGGGGTGGATCGAGTGAAATGCCCACCCTCACGCAAAAACCGCGCCCTGTCGTGGAGTTGCGGATACCAGCTCGCGAAACCATACCAACCATACCAACACCCTCACACACATACACACATGCTCAGACACGCACACTCACTCTCACACACACAAACACACACACACATATCAGAAATATACTAAATACTTATAATTGTACTTACTACACTTCGAAACAACTATAAGCCCGCTCTACAGCAAAAATCCTTATGTATATTTAACGTATCAATATCGACGGTCTCAACTACACTGTCGCCGAAAATACAGGCATTAGCCTAGCTTGGACATTTATATTCATTATCTTGAGAAAAGTGTAACCACCATATCGTGGTCAAAATAATAATTGTAACCATTTTGCGACAGTAAATTTATTTATTATTGTTACTTTTTCTATCATTTTCTACTTGATAACAACATTACCATAGCTGATTGCGGTAATTTCAGTAATTGTAATTATACATCATGAAACTCGAAATTTAAAATATGCGCGCTGATTCAAAACAGTGATACTCACAAGTAAATAATAGAAATATTTGTCATCATTTTTATATCTTTAGAGTCATCATCATCATCATCAACCTATTCTAGTCCACTGCTGGACATAGGTCTCCCCTAATGAGCGCCATAGCGCACTGTCTTCAGCTTGGCGCATCCAGCATCTGCCCGCAGTCTTTCGCAGATCGTCATTGTCATTATCTTTAGAGTAATTACTTACAATAATTTGTGAAGGTAACTTAATGTGCCGTAATAAAGAAACTAAATACTGTCTTTATTTTATCTAAAAATAACAACATGACGGCCGGCTGGGAGGCACTGATACCGCTTGTATAAAAGAACAAGAAAAAGATTCTAGCTTGGATAAAATAAGTGGTGTGGAGGCTATGTACAATTACTGAGCTTCCACTCGCTATTTTCAAAGAAAAAACAAAAGATACTATATGTCTTTTATAAAAGTATGTATTTACCTTCTTCTTAGTCGTTTCCTCATGACTGAGGGACGTGATCCCGCTGAGCAACTTAAGTCATCAGCTTCTTTCAGGCTATTCGGTCCTGAGCCAAATGTATTGCCTTCAGCAGCGTCATATTGGTGGCCTCTCTGACCGTATTCGTCCATCTTGACGGCGCGCGTCCTCTACTCCTGTATTTACATACATCAATGACATATGATTATACTGTGTAATAAAGAAACAAAATATATTTTATTGCTAGAGAAATCAATTACGCGAATTACAGATAAAGGTGACTTGGGACCTGCACACCTCGGTGGAGTCCTAAATCCATCAAGACCTGTGGGACCCAAGCCAACCTCATCTGTAGGCCGGTACACTTGCCCATTGACGAACTGGGTTCTGGTAAAGGCTTTCCTCTCGAGATTAAAGAGTCAGACGGCGTTCACTCTCATGAAAGTCAAGTTAAACCAAATATTGAACGGAAATTATTTTTACCTAACGTGTAAGAATATGGGTGTTATGAATAAATAAATAAATATTCTACGACATTCTACACAGCGCTTTCTAGACCCAAAGTAAGCATACTTTAACTAGCTTGTGTTATGGGTATGGTATGGTATGGTATCACGGGCTGGTATCCGCAACTCCACGACAAGGCGCGGTTTTTGCGTGAGGGTGGGCATTTTATTCGATCCACCCCAGCTCATTGAAGAACGCTAGCAAGCTATTCACGCTGCCGGCGATCTCCCGGAGCGTACCTGTGTTTCCGAAGTACTTAACCCTGTATGTGGCGGTTGCAGGGCAGTGTAGGAGCACGTGTGCCGCTGTTTCTTCCTCTCTCATGCAGGCTCTGCAGAGAGGGCTGTCGGTGATTCCTAAAATAAAAAGGTGTTTATTGAAGGAGCCATGCCCCGTGATTGCAGCTGTGGCCGTGCGCAGTTGCCGTTTGGTCAGTTGTCGAAGACGCCTGGTCAGTCTATTTTCAAGCACAGGGAGTGCTTCCCTCGCCTGTCTGCAAACTTCCAGATTTATCCAATAGCTGTTGTGTTGATCTCTCGTTCGTTTGTTTACTATGGTTCGTAGGTATGCAAAGGGGATCGGTATTATGGGCTCAGGTCCCATTATCACCATGTCAGATCGTCTCCTGGCAAGCTCATCTGCCGCATCATTGCCGCGCGAGCTGCTGTGGCCCTTGATCCATTGCAGGGTTATATTGTTGAAGTGTCCTATTTGGTTCAATTTAAGATGGCACTCCAGTATTAGTCCCGAGTTTATAGTGTGGCTGTTTAAAGCTTGCAGCATGGCCATGCTGTCGGAGAGCATGCGTATTGAGTGGCCTTCCACTCTCCTGGCCATTACCGCTGAAGCTGCCAGGGTAATCCCCATGCATTCAGCTTGAAATACTGTGTTATGGGTCCCCAGCGGTGTTGAGATGGATATATTAAGGTCCTCCGAGAAGACTGGAACAGGCACCGGGGCTGGCCCCGGTGCCTGTTCCAGTTTTTGATCCATCTGTGAAGATGCGTAATTCTGTTGGGCGTAAAGCCTCACAGCGGTGGTCCTCATGAAGTTGGATCTTGTATTTTTTATCGAATACGTGTTGTTTGGGTACACGATCATTTATTGCTCCTATCATAGGTATCTCCTTTGTGAGATCTGTGAGCAGTGAGGTGTGTCGTGTGTTTCTCTCGCTCCATAGGTTGAGTGCCCTTAGGCGTATAGCCGCAGCTGTTTCTTCTTGGCGGATGAACAGATCCAAGGGTGGGAGTCCGAGCATGGCTTCCATTGCCGCAGTGGGGGTAGTATTCATGCATCCAGTGGTTGCCATGCAGGCTAGTCTTTGGGTCCGTTGTAGTTTAGCCGCTATTGTGCTGTTTTCGGTCCTTGGCCACCAGACGATAGCGCCATACGCTATCATGGGGCGGATTACTGTTTCGTAAAGCCACAGGATGATTTTCGGTGTTAGCCCCCATTTTTTACCAATCATTCTTCTGCACTGCCAGAAGGTAATCCCGGCCTTTTGTAATTTATTGTCTAGCTGGCTACTCCATTTTAACTTGCTGTCAAGAATAACGCCAAGGTATTTGACCTCTTTTGACAGTTGGAGTTACGTGTCAAAGAGTTTTGGTAATCGGTATTCGCCTAATACCCTTTTGTTCGTGAACATAACTAACTCTGTTTTGTTCGGGTTGACCGATAGTTCAAATTCCCCGCACCATTTTTCTACGATGCGTAAGGCTTGTTGGGTTAAGTTACAGACCGTTCCCGCTACCTTTCCTGAGATAAGGATTGTTAGGTCGTCGGCGTAGCCTATTTTGTAGTCTCGGTTTTTGTTCAGCCTTGTGATTAAGTCATCTATCACTAAATTCCACAGGAGGGGAGAGATAACTCCACCCTGCGGGCAGCCTTTGGCTATCTTCTTCCCCAAGGCGAACTACTCTTTTGCTGAGCATGTTTGTTATCCAGTCTGATAGTACCGGTTCCGCTCCATGTTTTGACAGGGCGGCCTTAATACTGGTGAAGCTGGTTTTGTCGAAAGCTCCTTCGATGTCAATGAACGTTCCTAGGCAAAAGCCTTTTTGTTCGATCGCTTCCTCTATCCGGCTGACTACCAGATGGAGGGCTGATTCCGTAGACTTACCGGAGCTGTATGCGTGCTGGTTTGCATGTAGGGGTAGCTGTTTTAGTGCACCATCTCTCAGCTCCCTCTCGCAAAGGCGTTCCATGGTCTTTAGCATGAAGGAGGTCAGACTGATTGGTCGATGTGCTTTGGGATTCGAGTAATCACCCTTTCCTGGCTTCGGGATGAAAATGACTCCTACTTCCCGCCATACTTTCGGAACGTATCTGTGTGCCAGACAGGCTTTAAAGATACGCTCCAGTCTGCTCGCGACTGGTTTGTCGCCCCACTGTAGCATAGCAGGGATGATCCCGTCGGGGCCAGCTGCCTTATAAGGGTGAAAACTACTGATGGCCCACTGGACTTTTTCCAGTGTGACCACTTTGTTTGCGTACTGCCAGTCTCGGGCAGTAGGTGTTATGATTTCATCGTGCCAGTTGATTAGTGTCGTGAAGACGCATCCAGGGAAGTGGGTTTCAATCAGTAAGCGTCTTGATTCATCTGGCGATGTTGTGAGTGTGTTATCCTGTTTTTTAAGGGCGGTCAGTGCCATCGGTTTTGTCTGCGCTAGGACTTTCCTTACCCTGTTTGCTTGTTGGCATGATTCTATGTTCCCACAGAATTTTCGCCATCCCTGTTTGCTTCGGTATCTAATACACTTTTTGTAGCTGGATTTGGCTGAACGATAGGCGTCCCAGTCTTCATCTGCACAAGTATTCATAGCCCTGTTGAAAGCCCTTCTAACCTTCCTCCGCTTGCGCTCTAGCTCGGGGCCCCACCATGGCTGTTTGCCTGGGGTTTTGGGAGGTAGGGTTTCTGGGCATGCTATGTGGTAGCTGTCTATTATAGATTTGGTTAGGTGGTTTACCTGTTCCTCTATCTCTATGATGTTGTCCAGAGTCTGTGGGGAGCGCTGTTGAGCAAGTCTATTTATTAGATGCTGCTCAAATTTGACCCTGTCTGTTTTCCTCGGGTTGCGTTTTGGCAGAGTTTGTAGTGTCCCCGCCTGTAGATCGAAGCGAATCCACCTGTGGTCTGAACAGGATGCCTCCTTGGAGACGTGCCAGCCCGTGATGGCTTCCGCTGCGTTTTCAGTAGCTAGTGTTAAATCAATAATCGTACGGCTCTTTTTGGTGACGAAGGTTGGTTCAGAGCCGGTGTTTAGTAAGGTGAAGTTAGTAGTGAAAAGATATTCAACAAGGGACTTACCTCTGTCGTTTTGAGTGCTCATGCCCCATAGCGGATGGTGAGCATTGGTGTCGGCCCCAATTATGACCTCTATCCTTTCCCTTTCGCAGTGGTCCACCAGCCGGAAGAGGTCTTTCGGGGGCAGCTCCTCCTTTTCGGGCATGTAGGCTGAGGCGAGGATGACCACCTTGTCCTCGACGTCCAGCTGTGTGTGCAGCCTTATGGCAGTGAGGTCTCTGCAACCGAACTCTGTGAGGACCTGTGTTTTTAGGTTTTTAGTGACATATATACACGATCTGGGATGATCATGTTCGCTAGTCACAATAAGCTTACCTCCTAAGCTGGAGAGCCCCTGGATGTGGCCTCCTCTGATCCAAGGCTCTTGGATCAGAGCAAGGGCCATTTGTTGAACCTCCAGCCATTTCCGCAACTGGGCCGTCCCATCTCGGCTGTGCTGGAGGTTCACTTAGAGGACTTTAATCTTCGACGAAGGGGACGCCATCACTGGTCGTTCCCCCTTCGTCCCCCCCAAGTTTAAGCTCCGCAAACAAGTCGACGTCATCCCCTAGGAGGCCAGAGATTGAGGCCAGAACGTCCTCCGCCTCTTCTGCCTCCATAGGTGCGCCCTCCTGTCCGACACTGGCGGGGACTGTTGGTGGTGTCGTTGCAGGCACCTCCCCGCTTGACTCGGGAGCGTTTGAGACAGGATCAGGCTCCTCTCTCACAGGCAGCTGCTTGAGCTCCTGTTTTATAGTCGCCGTGGATGGGTCCCATCCCAGAGGGACGTCGGTAAACCTACCGGACCAACCCTGGAACTTTACGTACACCGTCCCCACTCCAAAAGCGAGACGGCGTCCGGCCTTCATTAGGGTCGGTACTTGGTCCTCTGGGACTCCGACCACCAGGAACCACGCGGCGTTTTGCTTGGTCGCGTTTAGTATTTTGCGACCTCCACCTCGGGGTTCTGGAAGGACAGAACTCGCCCAATATTGCGCGCGTCCTCCAGAAGCCCTTGTGGATCAGGGACCAGTATGCCACAGCGTGCCCGCTGAGGGATGTCAGTCTGGCCCTTCACGACCAACTTGACGTTGGGCGTGAGCACCATGTCACTTACGGCACGCTGTAGCCATGTGCGTGTGTGTTCATCCGCACACCACAGTTTCAGAACCCCCTCAGCATAGCGCGGTTTGGCTTTAAACTTCGGGGGCTGAACTTGTTTCCGAGCCAAGGCATCACCGAAAATACGAGTTTGTATCTCGGTGAGTACCTGCTCGGATACGTCCTTACTGATACGCCCCGTGCGTGCGCATGTAATTGCGACGTCAAGAGGCGTACTCACGGCTTGGGCGTAGGTTGGCCTGGCGACCTTTTTGGTTTGGTCCAGCCTCAGCTTTTTGTACTCCCCGCGAGGCGAAGTCGTCTCGTTGAGAGCACGTTTGGCAGAGGACTGACCGTTCCCATTCGGTCGCTGTTTAGCCACCTTCGCTCTGTCACTGGTAGGCGGAATATTCCGTCCACCAGCGGCAAAGTTAAGGGTGCCGATGACCTCTGTCTTCGTTGCCGAGACAGAGGGTTGTGAGGAAGAAGGCAAAGACTTGGCCGCGATGGCCGCCATACGCCTCTCCTTCTGCGTTTTACGGACCTTCCGTTTTTTCGGCTTGGCTGGTTCGGCAGCTACCTTGCCATCCACGCCAAACGGTTGGGTGCGTGCCCTGGTCCTGTTAGACCCCTTTCTCTTAGGCAGTTGCCAGCCTTCTGAGAAAGCGTCCTCCGGTTGGCAGGAGGCTGCCGGGCTGACGCTACGGGGGTCTTCCCCGGGGGGGAGTTTGTGGGATAAAGGGGTTTCCCCTTTATGTGTATGATTACCTTCGCGGGTACCCGTAGATGGAACCACTGAGCTTCCCGTGAAGGTAGTTTCGGTGCCCGCACTGGTACCCGTATATAAAACCACTGAGCTTCCAGTTTGGGGTGAGGTTGTGAGTCGCTGTTTTGCGTGCTTGCCTCCGAGGCACCAAGCTTCCGATTTTGGCCGAGTGTACGCTGAGGGCGCGTGTGGTGATTTCAGGCCTCCCTGGTACCCGTAGTGTTAACCACTGAGCTGCCAGTTTGGGCGGTGTGGTGTGTAATGTGAGTGCCTTTCCCGGTGCCTGCAGCTGAGGCCGCTGAGCAGCCGGTTCGGGCCAAGTGTACGCTGAGGGCGCGTGTGCAGTCATTCCCTTGACTGGTACCCGTAGTCTGGACCACTGAGCTGCCAGTTTTGGGATTTGTGGTGTTAGTTTTTGTTGAATTTTTTGGCCTACCCATGTTAGTTTGTTATATTTTAAATTCGTCTCTTTGGCTTCCCACCCTCCACGGAGCCCGCAACTGGGAGTACCTTACTCGACTTAATTCGAGGGGCACTAGGACTTACAAAGAGATATAGGAGTGCAAGGCTGGTTTACAGTGCGACATCGGGGGCTCGATCGGGTTGGCGCTGGAGGCATGAAATGGCCTGCCCACAACGGCTAGTCAACCCTCACTTACCCCGTCAGCATGACCTTTACCCACCACGATAGTCGTCCAAAGACGGTTACCGTGGACCCTACACTCCTCGCCGGTGACCCACTAATGGAAACATCTTGACCTAATTTCCCCAACCAACATGACATATAATTCAGGAAGTTAAAATAATTTTGCAAAATTAATGATTTTACAAGCGATCTTTATATCTATAAAAGGCAGTTCTATTTTAGCATGAAGTACCATTACTGGTACCATTACCGGATGAATCCAAGCGAGCCCGCACCCAGGCCGCGGCGGCAGCCTTGGAGCGGCGGGGACGTATATGAAGCACTTGTCGGTGCGCGCCGAACAGCCTAGCTTCGCTCACCTAGGCGTACGCTATTGTCGTCTTAGCATTTAAGTTAAAGGTAAATTCCCTGGCAGAAGTCACCCCACTAAGGACTAAACACCGACCCCCCCCCCTCTTCTTCTCTTGTGTTATGGGTTCTAGAATGCGGATAAATATACTTAAATACTTTTTTTTGTAAGTACATACATATTTTACATAGAAACACCCAGACCAATGCAAATAGATATATTAATGCATACAAATATTTGCACTGAGCGGAAATCGAATCCGCGCCCCATGTCATAGCAGTCGAATGCACTACCGCTACGCCACAGAGGCTGTCATGGTTTTTAATATGTTTTGGAACAATAGCTTTAATATATAATATGCTTTTGTATAAATCATGGTTAGACATTACGTTTTGATATAGGTATAACCGTATGTATACATATGTATTCTAAATTATACATTCGTCAAAGCCAATAATACCATTCGTAAAATATAAACAATCCAAAAATAAAAAATATTGAATGAAAAGGGCTAATCGGTTCACATTAAAATTTCACCGAATGAGACCGCCGCCGTTGGTGACAGACAGGCGGAGATTTAACGGACTTCACAATTGAAGCTAATTGCTTCAATGTCAATTATTTCGCAATTTACAGTTACTTTTATAACATAGGGGTTCGTGAACCAGTATCGACCACGTGAATTTGATTAAGGGAGACAGAGGAAGGTGGCGACGTTATCATCACCATTTTAGTCGATGGTGGTAAACCGTTAGCAATAATGTTAACCTTCGTATACCCATCCATTGATCTACTGGATCTGATAGACCAATGCGTGGGTAACGTACAAATCGGTTAAATGTAACGTACAAAATGTTTATATGTAACGGAATATATAAAACCGATTTCGGAGCACGTCAAACCATCGGATTAATTTTAAATTTTGCACATTTATCAAACACCAATGACAATACAATAGATAAGATATAGTATAAATAGAATAATAGATGTTTAATAGATTTATTATTAATAGAAAAGATTTATTTATATGACTAGGAAAAATTATATATAAATAAAATTGTCGTTTTACCCCTCCAGCTAAGCTTAATTGATTGTGTTTGGTGTGGGTTTACATTAGTGGCACACTAGAAAGACAGAAAGAAAGACAATGTTTTATTTGCAGTACGCATAACAGAACATATTAACTCAGCACCTTTTTTTTCTGTTTTTTTTTTTCGTGCGGAAATCCCTTCGGATACCCCCCCGCCGGCCAGCGGGGGCGGTTATGTCGGGCTTGAACCGACTAAAATTATATCATATTAACTTAGTACCTAAACCACAACAGTCTCAAATTAGTTGATTTCTTATCACAATGATTGGACAATATTTTGTGAATTATCGAGGGAAAGTTCAATGCTCCTTAATGCGCTTAATCCAGGTCACTACTAGCTAAGATATTTATTGCTATTTAGCTGTGACACGCAAAATATTTAATCCTGGCTCTCAGCAACATTTAAATAAAATGATATTTATAAAGAAAAGTGGAACAGTTGCAAATGATAAATCTATCACCAAACGAAATTCGAAGGCAAAAGTAGAGTCAGTGTATAAAAAGATGAATCAATTTATTTGCATAAAACTTATACTGATTAGGGTTATTTATAAAGTTATTAAAAAACAAAGGTAACGTGAATGTTGAACAATTTAAAAATATTAATTGTACAAGTCCACTACTCGTACAAAATGCATATCTATCTATGTATATAATAAATCGCAACGAGGTGAGAACCAGACATTATAAAAATAATTTATATGTATTCTAGGATGGATACCAATGCCGAAGATGTTAGCTGTTTTTCAATTTGTCTGTTTGTCTGCAGATTATTATTATGTTCGATCATCACTTGAAAACCACTGAATGGATTCAGCTGGAATTTGAACGATCATTCTTCTAAGGTGTGTCATAACCTTCGGTATATATCATGAATTATATCCTTATTGATTACTTTATTATTCCAAAGCAAATCTTCACGTAATTTCGCAGTTCAGTAGAACACGGATAGGAGCAACATCCGGACATACATTATTATGAAGCTATAGCTAAAAGATGATGAGTAGTAAAATATAAAAAAAATTGAAACTCCACAGAGTTCCTTACATACTTGTATTAAAAGATAAATAATTATAGACTCATACATATTTCATAATTAATATGATCACGATATTATAATAAATCCGATACTCGATTACTGTCTAATTTCAGCTTTTACAATGAACTTTTGTTGATAATATTCAGATGGTACAAAACTGGTAGGAACTAGTAAGCATTAATACGAATCTAAAAGTGAACGTTATCTAACTAACAAATCAACCTAAAACTCTTTATTGTTATTTTACACACTTGGGGAATGCACAAGGTAAATTTAGACGTGAAAACATCTAGATGAACGCTTTGTGAAGCTGAAAAACCTGTGTGGCAAAATGAACAGTCGCGGACAGCACTGCTAAAATCAAAATATTTAAGTTAATCATCAATGCAGTAAAATAGAATATAAATGTGGTTGCATTTAAATAGGAACTTATCTACCGGACGTTTGCTAAATTAACACATAATCAAACTTTATTGTTATTCACGGCATTCGTACAGTATATTGGCCATATTCCAACGGAAAGGAGACATTAAACTACATTGTTAGTTATAGCTTCAACTAATCATTAAAAACACATCTTCTTGACAATTTGTTGAATAATATAAGTAACAATTACAATGTTGTCATTACTAGCATCTCTGTTTGCTTAAAAAGTTAAGTTTGATTTTAATCGAAGCCTATATAATGGTTAATGTGATTTCCTTAAAATGCAAATCCAGTAATGCACTAATATCGTAGAACATTTCCTTTTTAAGGGCATATGTAAGAAACATAATGTGTAAATAAGACTTATAAAAATAAAAATGGAAATGAACGATCATTTTGATAAACAAAACACTCTTTTAAACCTTCGTATTCGATACCACCTCTCTATGGACACGATCGTGTTGAAGTTGAACCTCCTAAAATCGCACAAATAGTCAGACATCTAAGCAGCTATAACAATAAGCCGCATGAAACCTAAAAACCTTCAGCAGGAATTAAAAAATCAGTGCGCCATATTTCGATTAGTTCGACACTGCGAAGATTTTGACTTTTTTCAATGGCAAACCTCTTACATGATCTTAAAATAAAGAAAAACGAAAAAAATGCCTTGTTCTTTGCTCCGTTCATATGGTGGCAGGCTACCTTTACTATACCATCGGACTAGAATATTTATAATAAAACACACAGCCACCTATTACATTGGGACCTAAAACATAAACTGGCGAAACGTGGGTGCTAGCACCTCTGCCTACCCCTTCGGGGATATAGGCGTGAGTTTATGTTATGTTTGTTTTGTTCACACAGCAAAAGATAAACTTGAAGGAAAATAATATTTTTTTACAAACACTTTTGTTTGTCATATTTCCATGTTTGTATGCGACGAGATATTCGCGGCGCTCAATGTAGACGCAAGACTATTTCTACACTCATCTCCGCTCGTGTTCGCGAATCACAAAAGAATACCGCGTACACAAGCATTGTGCATGTTTTCACTATGAGATTTCTAAAGTTTGTAAAACACTCTGCATTTCAGTTGAAAAATGATAAACAAACAAATGTGTTAGACATCGTATCTGGGGTTTTGTAAGTAATTATTTGTACTGATTATTGAAAATGTTATCAGATAATCAGGGACTTTTCAAAACTAGATCGAAACAGTGTACGTGCCGTTTAGATACACTGCGCTGCAGATTCATATCGTAGTCATAGATCACGTAGTTATTGTGATGTTGATATTAAGATGAACAGCGGCGATAGCCCAGTGGCGTACGTAACGGACTGCTGAGACGAGGTCTCGAGTTCGATCCCCAGTCGCCCCGGGCACACACCTTTGACTTTTCGTAGTTATGTGTGCATTAATAAATGGTAATTATCGCTCGCTTAATATTGTGCCCGGTAGATGACAATAGGCTCGCCCCCTATTACATTGGGACCTTAACATAACTGGCGAAACGTGGGTATGTGATACACCTCTGCCTACCCCTTCGGGGATACAGTCGTGAAGTTATGTTATGTTATGTTATGTTATTAAGATGAAATAATAAATAGTTATTAGTTTATGATTTTCTCTATAGTCTTCTTTTATATTCCAGTCCCCTCTTTCTCCGGGAGCAAGACGGGGATACCGTGGTTCCCAAGCCTGATGAGGCCATCTTGAAACCAGAGATGGCTTTGGATCAGTCGGGGTGCGAGGGAAATGCCTTATGGGGTCACTTTTCTAATTAACTCTTGTGACATGAGTTTGAGATACGCATTTTGTATCAAGCCACTATAGATTGTGGCCAATCGGGATCGATTCAGCCAAAAAATGCAGTCGCTAGTGTTCAGTAGTGATGCGGCTAGTTGGATTTTATGGACTCCAAGTCTTTGCTTGTAGGTTTCGGAGGACCGTTTTATTTCCTCTTCAACTGTGTGAATTTGCAAATACTCGTGTACTTCCAAGTTACGTGTGTACCATGGGGCATTGCTTATAGTTTTTACTGCCTTGTTTTGTAAGCGCTGAAGGATTTCAATTTTTGAGTGACTTGCTGATCCCCAGAGCTGTATGCCGTATGTCCATACTGGTGCTACGACGCATTTGTATATTATAAGTTTATTTTCTAGACTTAGCCCAGTAGCCAGCACATATCTCTGAGCTTTTTGTTTGCTTGTTTCGCATTGTTCGCATTGCTAGGCACCCCGGGTACGCCCTCGAATGGATAAGCCCAGGGCCCCTTGTACACCCATATTATACATCATATTTGGATTATATTGCCTACAGGAGCGAGTGGTGTCTGACTCTCCAACCTCGAATTTTCAGTTTGGTGTACTTTATTCAGTCTATGGCCTGTACTGCAGATAATGTTTGAATAATCTACGTCACAAAATGTATGAAGCAAATTATTCATTCACGTTTATAGGTAAATTGGTAGTCGTACAAATTTTATTAATACGAGTAATTTTATGAAACTGCTCAATCCAACGAAGTTTCTGATGAATACGTGCTTGGTATACAAATATAGTTTTTAAGAAATAACTCAATAATATAATGAATCAGAATATTTAATTATTTTTAGTATTTATTCATTCAATCTGCTGTATTTATTGAAAATGTCGTTTAATTTGGTTCCTCAATGGGAACGCAAGTTTTTATTTTCAAACAACTTTGAGTTTAACCAAATTACTAAATTGTATGTCATACATAACACATGACATATAATTCAGGTTAGTTAAAATAATTTTGCAAAATTAATGATTTTACAAGCGATCTTTATATCTATAAAAGGCAGTTCTATTTTAGCATGAAGTACCATTACTGATTCCGCTCATCCATACGATTATTTATTATTCTATATTGTGCTCATTCTCTGGTAACATCCTTAAATCAAAAATTCATTGTGAGAAAGTCTTTTCAAAAATATTTCTATGTACCCCATATTATGATTTATTTGAGCTGTAACTGAAATACATGTAAACACATAAATTAGAGACTCTCAAAAGATGTAACGTAACTTAGGAGATTTATATAACTTAGCAATCCTGTTTTGTCTGCCAGTTTTCGTTACGACATTCCAAGGTTGGTCCAATAAGAAGCTTACAGCAAAATTGTTTTTTTTTTATAAAGATCCTATTCTGGTTTTGTGTAGCGAAACATTTTGTGAACTTTAATTTTCCTTTATTTCGGTAGTACAAGTCGAAGTAGAATTAATAAATCATAATGCTAACATATTTAAGTTATGTCTATGTTATGTATGTACACTTGGGGAGGACACCGTGCGGTTTTAGTCGATTCACGACATAACCATCCCCGCTGGCCGAAGGGGGGGTATCCGAAGAGACTTCCGCACGTAAAAAAAATAAAAATAAATGTCTATGTTATGTCTATTAACAGATATGAATAGTATAGTCCTAGTCAAAGTAGCAGGAAGCCGTTGGTTGTACATGTACAAGATGACTAGTTTTGGAAGTCTTTGCTAGAGTCCTGAACCACACCTGAACTTCTACTGTGATATTGATGATGATGCTTAACAGATCTGGAGGAAATTTCGCGCAGAGCTAGATTAGTCAGTAACAGAACATAGGATTCATCATCATGTTCATCGTGGCATTCGAGGCCTTCATCTCGGTGCGCAGGGTCCGCTTAATCCTTTTCGTTTAGTTTACACAGCTGTTATAGGAGTGACTTCCGTCTGATCTCCTACCTCGAGAGGAAAGGTAGTACCAGAGTCTCATCCATTAATGAATAGGTGTATCGGCTTGCAAGTGAGGTAGACTAGATCCTAAAGTTCTTGATGAGGATTCACATACACATACACTTCACATTATCCCGGAAATAGGTTCATGTCGGTCACGAAAACGGGATCAGTATTTCACTTGGGTGACTGTCAATTGAATATTAAGATTTATATGTCAATTGACTGTCAACTGGTGGTAGAAATTTGATGACACAAATTTGTCACAAAATTCGGCCGTGTAGGTACCACCGTGCACGATTGCGAAAAACCCTCCATAGTATCCAATTTCGGTTTGATTGCGTTCAGGGGTCAGCAAGTGCATAGCCGGGCAGGGGGATTGTGGTCGCAGCACTAGTGGGACCGGTAGGTGTCACGCGGTGCTGCGACGACATTCCTCTTCTGATGAGGCCGTCAAGCTGAGTGCTACCATTGCTAACATGGTACGTGTATGTAATGGTGGCCCTCTTTCCTGAGACTTTACATTCAGCTGACCATCAGCCGAGGTGAAGTCAATTGACGTATCCTAAATATATAAAAAAAAGCCGTGCGCCACGGTGTTTGATAAAAGAAATACACTCCTACGATGACAAAATCTAATATTGCAAAGTAAGTTATAATATTAAATAGTACGCAATAACGTACATAATAAATAGTTCCGTTTTATAACGCGTTGGTGTGCATATTAAACTTAAAAGGTCACACGTGGGTTTGTACGCACACACCACGACAAAGAGAAATAGCTTTCTTTACTCTATCTGGAATATCTAAATAACTTAAAGTTCAGTTAAATGCGTAACGTATGTACTTTTTGATACCGCTAGGAATATGATGGTAAATATAGTATTTAGAGAAGGTAGGAGTACTTATTTGACATCTGTCTCATCCCTTATCAATGAGTATATATTTTTTGATTACTCGTATAGGATAGGTAATAATTAGTTTTATATTTACTAAAATACTTAATTACTCAATTTTGTCCCACAGCCGGGAAAAGGCCTCGCCTAAATCTCTATACCTCATACTGCTTTGCTACATCCCACAATTTTTTTTTTTTATATGCCACTAAGGTGGCAGACAAGCACACGGCCCACCTGATGGGAAGCGGTTACCGCGGCCTATGGACGTGTGCAACACCAGTGGCGTCAAAAGGAAAGGGGATGGGAAAGGAGTTTGGGCTCCGGCACTCTCACTCACCAAACGAAACGCAACATTTCAAATACTGTTACTTGGCGTCGATATTCTGTGAGAGGGTGGTGCTTACCCGGTCGAGTCGGCCCATTCATGCAACGGCCAAAATGACTGTTGCTTGACTCTACCACCTTCAAGTAAAAAATGGAATGCACAAAATAAGAAGAAGAGTGAAATGATGAATGACTGTAAGTATCAAATGCCTTACTTTTTCCTATTTTCACCCACTACCACTTTCTTCTATAGCTAGCAACACATTCGTGGTTCTTCTGATGTTGCAAGCATTTATAGGTTTAGGTTACCGTCTGACAGTGTATAATTACCATTGTTGCCTATAAATTTTGTAAGACAAGTAAACGTCGCCTTTCTTGAAAATAAAACCTCTCTTCTATACTTTAACCATTTTATATTCTGTAAGTAAATATACGAAAAAATAAATAGATTGTTTATATAACTGATTGTTTTTTTTTTTCACAGCCGTCTCCAACTTATACCATACCGCCAGACAAAATCGAGTCAGTTCTATATAATTTGATTGTGCCTCTGAACGAACGTGAGTTGATTCAAAAGGTACGAGCGGTTCGTCCTTTACGTGTTAAAGGTACGTGTTGCGGTGCCACAAATTGGAACACTTGCTAACATAGATACTGGATTTCTTTTCAAAATATTGTATTACTGAAAAGGAAAAGATATATTTTTTTAAGTCCTTTTTTTCCTATAAACAAAAGAATAACGGACGGACGGAGCCACGGGCAACAGCTAGTAATACTTGATATTGTCAGAAGTTTACGTTTTTTTTAACGGATTCTATCGCGATTTATTTGATGTTATCTTATAATTTAGTCCAACCGTGACCATGGCTAAAAAAAGATTTATTTCAAAGGTAGTAGTACTATAAATGTGAAAAGTTGTGAGGATTTTTTTTATATTTAGAACACGTCAATTTGATTTCACCTCTCCTGATGGTAAGCTGAAGGTAAAGTCTCAGGAAAGAGGGTAACCATTACATACACGTACCATGTTAACAATGGTGGCACTCAGCTTGACGGCCTCATCAGAAGAGGATTGTCGTCGCAGCACCGCGTGACACCAACAGGACCCACTAGTGCTGCGACCACAACGTTTGTAACTATTTGACTCAAAAGCGGTTGAACGAGACTAGATACAATTTGGCATAGAGATAAATTATAGTCTCTATTAGCACATAAGTTACTTTTCATCCCGGAAATAGGTTCTTGTGGGTTGCAGGAAAATATTTGACGCAGACAGGGCCGCGGGCAACTGCTAATACATTATATTTCTGTAGAAATAAATACACATAGTGGCGTACGTAACGGACAGCTGAGACGAGGCCTCGAGTTCGATCCCCAGTCGCCCCGGGCACAAACCTCTGACTTTTCGTAGTTATGTGTGTATTAAAAATGTTGATTATCGCTGGCTTAGTAATGTGCCTGGTAGATGGCAATAGGCTCGCCGCCTATTACATTTGGGACCTAAACATAACTGGCGAATCGTAGGTGTGTAATACACCTCTGCCTACACCTTCGCAGATACAGGCGTGAAGTTATGTAAATACACAAACTAGATACATTTCAAGCGAAACACTGAATTACACATATCAATTAACAACTAATCCTACGTGCTTACAATAGTCCTTTCATTAACAATGTGGATTGTAACTTAATTATGACAAGAGGCAGATAATCCGGGTGATTATGACAATATCTTCACATCTTCGTTAATTAAATAGATCTATGCGATATAAGTCTAAATAGATAATAAGATAAGTCTAAATGTTAGTCAGGTACCTACCTATTCGCTTAATGACACCCCGGCGTTTTAAGACCCGAGACGGCGTGCAGTTTTAGTCGGTTCAAGCCCGACATAACCGCCCCCACTGGCCGGCGGGGAGGTATCCGAAGGGATTTCCGCACGAAAAAATAAAAACCAGTAGTTAAAAGTCGATATGGCAGATGTAGCAGGCATTTTTTTTTATATGATAGGTACAGAAACAGACAACAGATTGAGTGTATACACAATGTTACTACAAACTAAACAACTTTTGTAAATCTGATGTCCACTTACATCTGTACACAGCATTTCAGTGGCATCTTCGATGCTGGTTTACTAAATATTAACTAACTTAAGTATCAACTAGTAGTAGCCATACACATACCAAATTCAATGACATAATAAAATAAAATATGTTATTCAGGGGCATGCCTTCACCGCGTATTATCTTTTTAAATTCATAAAAGCTATTATGAAAAATATCCACACGAGAGCACACAGAATTATAATACTTGCACATTCTAGCGAGCGGACCATTGTGGGACACATTGTTGTTGCTTGTAGGTATTATAAATAGTTGTGGGATACGCACAGAACGCGTCGGTATCTTGATGTCAAGTTTCTCCAAAAGATAGCTGTCAAGTGAACCATTTGCTATTTTGTACAAAGTGCACAGGTCGTTCATCCACCTCCTCCTCTCAAGACTTACCGTCTGAAAGTGGGCAAGTCGCTGGTCATATTGATTTATTTTGCGCCTAAGACCATACTTTGAGCATAAAGCTCTAAGAAACCGTCTTTGTACAGCTTCTAATCTATCTGTACGAATTTTGTATATCGGGGCCCATAACAGTACTCAACCATGGTTCTTACGAGAGAATTGTATAAGATGATCAAGGAGTCGGCTTGCCTGAACGGTTTAGTAATTCTAAGAATAAAGGACAACATTCGGTTGGCTCTACTACAGATATGATCATAGTGAGGTTTAAATGACATAACAGAGTCGAATATTACTCCCAAGTCTCGAATCATATCAACTCTATCTATAAGAATACCCTTAACATTATAGTTATACTGGATAGGGTTCCTACTCTTTGTAAACGTTATAACCTGGCACTTCTTAATATTCAGAGCCATAGAGTTTTCATAGCACCAATCGGAGATAGTATTAATATCCGATTGAAGGGCCTCACAATCACTTTCATCTGATATAATACGTCTAAAGACTTTAATGTCGTCTGCATAGGCCAAACATTCACTACTAATTTTGCTTAGCAAGTCGTCCGACAAACAACAAAACCAAAAAGGACCCAAATTTGACCCCTGGGGCACGCCCGATGTTACTAAAAATGGCACAGATTCATACCCACTAAGTGCAACGAGTTGTGTACGGTTCAACAGGTAAGAAGTTAACCATCTGTATAAGTTTCCATGGATTCCCACATGTTGAGCCTTCACAAGCAATGCGTAATGGTCCACTCTATCGAAAGCTTTCGAAAAATCAGTATATATAGAGTCCACCTGCTTTTTATCATTGAATGATGCACATAAATATGTACTATAGCATAATAGATTAGAATTGGTTGACCTTCCAGTGACTAATCCATGCTGTCGTGGACTCAATATATGTTTAAGGTGGTTATACATATGGGTATAGATGAAACCCTCAGATATATTTGCGAATAAGTTTAGGATACAGATAGGTCTGTAATTCAAAACATCACCCTTGTCCCCAGATTTATACACTGGTGTGACTTTGGCTATCTTCCATAGGCTAGGAAATATGCCCTCATGCAAAGACTTCTCAAATATAATTAATAACGACGTAACAAGAGCAGTAGCGCAAAAACGAACAAAGATAGGTGGGATACCATCAAAACCACCAGCCTTAGAGAGATCGACACTTTGTAACTTTTTTAACAATTCTTCCCTAGTCATTTGTAATTTACCAATAGAGTAGTTCGATGACGGAAAGTTAGGAAAGTAATTATTAGCGGTATTGGAAGAGTAAATTGATGAGAAATGACTTGCAAACAGGTTTACAATATCTTCACCCTTAGTACCAATTTTGTCTTGGTAACACATCTGACTAGGAATATTATTGGTGATACGTTTAGATTTTGTGTAGCGCCAAAAAGCTTTAATGTTGAGTTTAACATCCTCTTCAATTCGCTCTATGTATGTTCTAAAGCACCTCTCAGTAACTTCCTTGGCCTCTAGTTCTGAGCATAGAGAACTCATCGTAATCCCTGGGGTTTCCAAATCGCTTAAATCTAGTATGAGCTTTGTTTTTAGATGTAAGCAATTTAATTAGATTTATGGAGAACCATATCGGATATTTATTATTTGGCCCATTAGACTTTGGAGTATATTTTTCTATGATGGAATGTATGATATTGTAAAATAATAAAACAAATACCTCACAGCTCATATGCAATGCATATTCTGTCGAATCAATTTTCCATAAATCATTTTTACAGATTTCGTAATCAGTTTTACGAAAACATAGCTTTTTAAGCAATATTTTCTGTATCAATGTAGAAGGAGTGGTTTGAAGTACAAGTTCAAATGTCGGATGGTTCTCATCTAGACGACTTATGTGTAGAGTTGGCGTAATAGTAAATAAGTCTGGGCAATCAGTAATAACTAGATCTAGTATTCGATCCTTATAGTTATTCTTAAAATTACGACATTCTAAGTAAGTTGTCGCAATGTAGTGAGATCCAATAGGTCATATAAAGCTTTCGATTTTTCACAGTAATAGTTCAGAGGACAGCCAGTTTCAGTTGACCAGAGAACATGAGTTAGATTGAAATCACCCACTATACAGGTCTTGTGATTAGACATATTACCAACTATGTGACCACATTTATTTAAAAAATCACAAGCTGCATTTACCGATAGATATCCAGGCAGATAGGCAACACATAGATTGGTGGCAGTGTAAGTACTTTTTCTTCGTGATCGTTATCAGTCAAAATTCTGGCAAGGTACACTCCGTGCCATGCTTTTCTTGTGCAATCAGGCAGAGACGCATAGTTGCCATCGGCATTAGCTCAACACATTCCAAGTTTAATTTTAAATGAAAAACGTTAAGTTTGTTTTCTGAAGATTAAAAAAATAATTGTACCTACATCATGTTTTTTTTTTCAATTTAAAGATCATTTGTGATTGTTTTGGTGTGCAGGCAACTTCTGAGGGCAGTTGTATAAAAAAAAAGCGGCCAAGTGCGAGTCGGATTCGCCCATGAAGGGTTCCGTAGTAACAAGTAACATAATAATGTATTTTTTAATTTTTATATTTAAGTTGATTGAATGAAAGGTAAATTGCGGTTTACGATTTATGACGTAATAAAAAAATTACTCTCTAGATCTGGTTCAAACCAAGGGTTTGATGAAAAAAAAAATTTTAAGTTTCAAGCCTAAGTATGAGGAACCCCCAAAATTTACTGTGTTTTTTTATTTTTGTGTAAAAATCTTAATAATAATAATTTATTTTGAAATCAGATAATTAAAATCCATAATTTGTTAGTAGTATTAGTTACAAAATAAAGATACTATTTACCTTATTGTGATGTTAGTTGTGTTAGTAATTTGATTTTTCTAGTAGGTAATGCGGTTCACAGAATACATCTACTTACTAAGTTTCAACAGTATAGTTCTTATAGTTTCGTAAAAAAGTGGCTGTGACATACGGACGGAGAGACAGACAGACATGACGAATCTATAAGGGTTCCGTGTTTTGCTATTTGGCGACGGAACCCTAAAAATGCAGTATGTGCCACTTTTATTGAAATCAAAATAATAATTATAGATTTATATCGGGAACTAAGAACATCCAGGACGTATAATATATCGGAGAATTTCGAATATCTAGGACGTATCCTGTATATTTCCGCACGAAAAAAAAGAATGTGTCCCGGTAGCTCAGTTGGTCGGAGTATTCCTGTGAGGGATTGATCGCGGGTTCATGTCCCCTCCTGGATGTTCTCTTTTCCATTATAAATCTATAGGAAAAGTTAGTATATTAATAGGTTTAAAATTTCGTTGTAAATAACATTGTTAAACAAGTCAGCAAAGTAATTTTTTGCTGCTTATGAGTGCTGAATTTAAATCACAAACCAGAGAAGTTACCCTAAATTGAATCACGAACGTAGTGAGTAATTGTAATATAGACTACTGAACATATTGTATAAGAAGTGATTTGAAGTCACGAGACATTTAAAAAATTTGCCCTCATATAAAACATACAAGTTTCCACCTCAACCAGTGAGAAAAGTGAAAAAAGGTACGGTACAGGCCTGAAATTATTACTGTGAGTCACATAATTTCCTATACAAGTTCCACATCAATTTCTAACACGTTCCAAAAGTGAACCAGCTACGTGGAGCTTTTTATTTCGTCTTTCATATATAAAATGTGAGCAAATACACAAAAAGATAGCGTTGACTCACGTACGTATCTTGTTTAACGTCAATCTGCTTTATCTTGGTGCGCTAAATACCTTGAATTCATCTCAAAGGATCAATATATGTTTGAGTGTCAATATTATTTTACATGTGTTTATCAAGCTTTTTGTACCAACAAAAGTGACGTTTTTGTATTTCAATTTAAAAATTATAGAGTCTCAATTATGTTTTTAATCGCTTAAGCTAATTTATTGTCTGGTGGAGCGATAAACTATTTAAAGTCAAGGGTCATCTATATTTAAAATATTTTTAAAAATTAATATGAATATTAAGTCGCCTATGTGCTATTCCAAACTATTATCTTTCTTTGTGCAAAATTTAATAGAGATCCGTTCAGCCGTTTTGGCGTTATTGAGTGACGAACTATCCATTCATACATCCCTCCATCCATCCATCCATCTCTTCCTCCATCCACCCATCCATCTATCCATCCATTGATGACCTCTGTGGCGTAGCGGTACTGCATTCGACTGCCCAGTCAGAGGTCGTGGGTTCGATTCCCGCTTAGTGCAAATTTGTATATTTGCAATGGTATGGGTGTCTCTATGTATAATATGTATTTATCTAGAAAAAAAAGTATCTAAGTATGTTTATCTGCATTCTAGAACCCAGATGACAAGTTAAGTTTGGGTCTAGATGGCGTTGTTTAGGTAATTTATCCTAGAATATTTATCTATTACTAGCGGACCCGGCAGACTTCGTACTGCCTCAATCGATCACAAACCTTTTAAACCTTCTCTGGACCTCCACAAATAATTCAAGACCAAAATTAGCTAAATCGGTCCAGCCGTTCTCGAGTTTTAGCGAGACTAACGAACAGGAATTCATTTTTATATATAAGAGAAGAAGAAGAAGAAGATTTAGTATCCGTCCATCCATCTCTCCATCCATTCATCAAAAGTTTCTCGTTTATAATAGTAGTAAAATTATTATTTGGTTGGAACAAGTCTACTCCCACTATTGCCCTCTTCTTCGTGCAGCTATGGGTTTTATTGCAAGGTCAAAATTTAACGAACGAAGGTGATTAAATCAGTGCTGTACTGTTTGTTCGTAAGTAGAGCTACGAGTAGGTCTGCATACAACATTGCGTGCTGTTTGAGTTGCATGGTTACCACGTCGGAACTCATATTCGACATAACGAATAACTTTCTCACAGTTCAGGGTTATAAATGCTATATTTAGGTTAACGACTAGGTGTACGACTCGCACTTTTGTTGATCCCTTTTAAATGAATATATCTTTGGTGGCCAATTCGCAAAAACTCTAGAAAAATGAGGTGGCGATTCGCACACATTTATCCTAATGCAAATTAAATAATACCTTTGGAAACGGTGTTCACAACATTGCAAAAGGATACGTGTCTTGTTATCATGGTCATACTACCAAAATAATAAAGTCTTTAAAAATACACTACTTCATATTACTTAAATAAAATGATAGTATACTACATTTTAAGCAAACGTATTGAAACGGGTTCCTGAATCTTTGCAAAATAATATGAATGATTCATTCGTCTTTTGTGCCTACGAAGACATATTTCATTAAATATATCAATCAATTTCAGATGTTGATAAGTTATTCTTGTTATTGTTTTGAAACGTGCTGATTTATTATAAACCAAAAAGATTAATGATGGAAGAAATTGGAGTGTAATTTCGGTTTGCGTTCTGTATAATTGATCTAAAATCAATTTTGTGTTGAATTATCAAGTTCGGGCGAAGTGTTATTGGAATTTCTATTTATAAATTCGTAAAGTGTACTTGAAAGTCTCATCAATTTATCAGATTAGACGGCGGCTCTGCACAGTATTTTTTATTGGACGCTCTTGACAGATTCCAGTAGCACGCAGAATTATTGAGAGTCTTGAGGTTACTAACACCTTAGAGCCTTTGCGTTACGTAAGGACATAGCCTCTTCGACTATATTATGGCGAGCGTTCCGACAAGTTTTTTAAATTAATCACACCCTCTCCCATCTTATTCATAACAACACGTGCAGGACTAAGGTGTCAACATAATGGTTCAGTGATTCTTTGTTTTGCCGCACTTTAAAAATCTAGAATGTCTAACCCACACACAGCATCTGTCGATGCCGTCAAAATAAGTAACACCATTTTAGGATTGATAGCCTTCATTTCTGGACTTTACCATAGCTTACCGTCAAGCTGAACGCAGGCAAATTTACTAACCAAATACATAAAACATGCACACATATTCTATAAAGTCTTATAATTATTAAAGATACGAGTAAACTAGCCAAAGGTCAGTTACATAAAATTCAAGCACCTACTTTTTGAAATCACGCAATAGAAACATGATTGTCAAATAAATGTTAGATAGTGATCTGACTTGTTCGAGAATTCTCAAATCACTGAAATCGCAGGTGCATAAAAGTTTTACTAAGAAATAAGATCTCATGTTTTTGTAATAATAAGCGAGAGCCTTTTAAGCCTTATTGTTATGGCGTAAGTATTAACACTATTGTTTACTAACTCACGGCATGTTGTTTAACCCTCTGATGTGGGTTCTAATATTTCCGCATGTGATCTCAGCATTATCTTGTGGCATATAAGAAGGGATGAAAATAAGCAGTCATTTTATTAAGGTTAAGAATGCTAAAGCATGGGAGACAAAGAATTTCTAGCTCTGAATTTTGAATTCAACTAGGTACATTTTGTGAGTGGAGTTGATTACATAGCACCAGTATCATTACTATCATCACGGTCCTTCAGCAAGCAATATTGGTCAAGTTTAAGCCACCCAACATTCCTGACCTCAGAACATCATAAGTCTGTAGTGATAACTTCAGCTTAATACTCTCACAGCCTCATCAGCGTCTAAAGGGAGCACACGAGGAGCACTTACAAAACCTTTACAAGAAGTGCATTTCTAGCATTCCCTATACTCAGCAACCAGTACCTATAATTCGCGCTACTTCGCTTGTTAGTCTTAGGGGCTATAAGAATTCAATCCCGTCTCATAGTGGTAGACAGTTCCAGTCACCAACTAACTGCACTCAATTCTTACTCAAAAATGTAGCGCGCCAAACGTCATCACTCTGCTTGATCGGAAAATCTTCCTTTTATGTCGTAGAAACATATAATGCGTAGAAATTTTATAAATATATTTAAAAAAGAAACATAAATATAAATTTATATTGTAACATTATAGCATCCACATTTCTTAGTATAAGCACAGAATAGATAATAGTATTGACTATAAGTTACTTAAATCAATATTGAGCTGAGCATTAGGACAGGATTTGCGTCCTTTGTCTGTTATATAACTGGTATAATGGAATGCCCATTACCAACGATCCTTTTTCGGCAGTTTTGCATAAACAGCTATATACCGTTGGTAAAGATTTTAGTCCTAAAAAAGGGATCTATAAACGAATTTGACAGTGGCAACCCTGATTCGTATAAATCTAGAGGCGAATTCCCTTGTTGTCAAATGGAAATTATACATTCTTCCTGCCTAAAAAATAAAAGGAAAACCAATATATAGTGACATTTTATGGGTCTATAAACTAAGTTCACTAATTGAAATAAAACTATTTTTAACGGATTCTATCGCGATTTATTTTAATGTTATTTTATATTTATATTTTATATTATATTTATATTTTTAGATTATTAAATCGCTATAGAATCCGTTAAAATTAGTTTTATTTCAATGTGTGGCATTCGCGTAAACTTCCGAAAATAAGTTCATTAAATTTGGTTATTAATCAACGATACCACAATCAAGGCACATGAGTAGATAAGCCGAAATCTACTCATGTGTTCAAGGTACCTACTAGCCAGATGTTCTAATCTGCTATGGTACCTATACTTACGCATAAAAAAAATCAGAATTCATTCATAGAAGACAAAAATACAAAATAAGAGGAAGTTTTAAATTATAATTTCGTTTTATTGTTCAGTCTTGTTGCAGGTGTTTGGACAAGTTTGCATTTCTAAATAATCTGTGGCGCAGAATTGTCAGATGGTGTTTTGGACAAGTTGTATCAAGGTTAATTACCTATTAATGCAGGCCTATTTGGGCCTCGGTCACCGAGGTTTGAGAAAGCTAAATCTATTCCTAAGTTTATGATAAGATCTATTACTAATAAACAATTGGTTGTTTCCTAAATTCCTCAACTCCTAATCTGAGGAAGTGTTTCCGGTAAGAAAACCATAATCTGGACCTCTTCTAGTCACGAGTGAATAGATTTTTTTTAGGCAGGCGTTGTCGATAGCATTATTACTGTGTAGGTTAACACTCATCAAAGATAAAAAAAATGTAGTCCTAGCTTTAAATAATATTATCGAAATATCCCAACTATTAGAACTTCCAATATATATCCAATACCCAAGTGTATCTATTGCTGGAACAAGTTTTCTGATTCATGGAACATTTACCATTAATTGTAGTTATCACGAAATTTATTAGGCAGATATACATAGATGAATGAATATCATTTCTTTCTCCTACTAACATTTCTAGACTTGGGTTCAATGTGCAACTGATTAAATTAATACATACAGTTTTGTTCGTCAGGTGTCTGAAGTAGGTGTAAAACTGCGATACTGATAACTAGGACTTCACCTAATACTACGTACAACATTATTAGTACACTAAGTAGATTAATTTGTCAGGTTTATAATACCGTATATATTACAAAAGAAAATATTCTATAAGTTAACTATGTTTTACCTATTACACGCATTTATATTTTCATCAATTGGATATATATTAACGTTTTATACTCAAGCTTACGTCACTTTTCTGAACCTTGACCCTTTTAAATCCTTTTATCCTTCCAGTTATATCTATCACTTTGTATATTCCGCAAATTCCTTCCAAGCGTTGAATTCGTTCGGATTTAACAAATTGTCAGCAACTGACTTCTCATTACACTAAGCTCTTTGTATCAGAGACCTTAGCAGACACATTTTGCATTTCAAATTGTCTTACATATAATCGTTTTGTGAATTCTCTCTGGATTTTTGTTGTTTGATTTGTATTATAGGATTTATTAGTTGGGATGTTTGATTGTGAGAATTTGAGAAATAAGAAAATAAATGTTACTGAAAACCTTGTATGTTTAATATATGTAGCCCACTACGACGTTCGGGACCAAGTCAACCTCACAATTAAAATGATTAAGAGAATGATTAAAAGATTGGTAGGTAGATAACTCAGTAGCTATCCTCGGTTTACCCGAAATGTATGTAAGTTGTGTAGTCCGATAAGAATGATTGCTAGGATAATAGTTTAGGTTCACTTGGTCCCTGAAGTTCTTGGTGGGGCCACATACACACGTATACCTACGTGAATACCATAGGCATTACGAGAGTTACATTAGTTTTGTTTTGACAAATTCTCTGCTGTTACACGATATTCAGGGACTGATGATGAAGTAGGAAGGTGGCCATAGGAACTCCTACACTGTTTTATCTTGAAAACTTGCGCTATGCAAGCTTTTGAAATCAGCACAACCCTTGCATATAATTATTATTTTCGTTTTAGTACAACAGACATTTTTAATAAAAGCTGGTTTTTCAGAGGATTTTTATTTTTGATGTGTTGTCAATACGTACGTAGTAAAAGTTTGATGTTTAGTATTTCTGTATTTTATAATTTAGGAAGAAAAAAAGTCTTCACAGATTCTCCGAAATATGATCGATTACTATAACCACCCCCGCTGGCCGGCGGGGGGGTATCCGAAGGGATTTCCGCACAATAAAATAAAAAAAAGGAACATATGTGTTTCAACTTGTTCAATATTTGAGCATGATATATAAAATGTTATACCTATATAGAAGTGTCGTCAATAAAGGATGATAAAAAATATATCATAAGTTGCTTAATACTTCAATAATTCAAAACCTTTCATTTAATTAATTTGCTAAAAACTTATACTTCAAATATATATTCAACAATAACTTAAAATGATTATCTACAACTAATTATAAATAAATGTAGTACTAATTTGAAATAAAAATCTTTCATATATTGGAATGAAATCAATAATTAATATTTAATAGTTATTTATGCAACTGTGGTGTAATGAGGGGTATTAAAACATGAATGTGGGTTTATCACACGAAGCGAAGCTGAGTGTGATAATAGTATCACATGAGTGTTTTAATACCTACTTATACAGTTGCATACAAGACTTTATCTACACCCATGATGTGTCCTCTATAAGTTTATCTTTCTAATATACTCATTTTACTTGTGTATGTGTAATTCATACATACATTCGACATTAGTTCTACGTGACTTCTCACGAGTTATAAAATTTACGACGTGTTTACATCACATCCGTCGTCGTCCCCACGTTGGTATACACAATAAAAAAGACAGATTCTGAATGTACATTGTTATCCTATACTACTTTTTACTTACTAAATTTTGATTGAATCATCAAGTTAATGGTAAGGTTTCAGTTCGTTATGTAGTTGAAATTCACACGCAACATATATTTCCAATCATACAATAATATTTTAGGTATATAGATGGACAAAAGGAGATTGGCGAAACAAATTTATGAGTCATGGTTGAATACGTATTCCCGGCAAAAGTCGACCTAGGCGTATGTCAATCAAATCGAAAATATTTTAAGGCAATTCCTTAAAGTATCCTCCATTTGAACGATAACTTACGAAGAAGACATGTAAACAATTTTATTATTAAAGTAGGAGAAACGAAAGGCGTGCCAGAATGGTAGTAAATAGAATCATGTTATCTCTTTCTACCCCAATGGGAAAGAGACGTGATTCTAGTCTGTATGACACAGATTTATACAACTTTTACAATAGCTTTATATGATTCCGGAAGATATTTATCATACAAACAAGGCATCACATGAAAATAACCATACTTTACTAGTTTTACGCTTCGTAAGAAACTTTTAGGAACTCGTAATCCGTAGTTGCGGTTGTGATGTCGAGTGCGCGGTACAATGCGTCTTATTTGCAATAAAAGAGCAACTGCTCGCCGCTCACCCAGATATTTGGCACCGTGGTTTATGTACCAATAATGCATAGAATTGACACATTCTACTAATTATCATAAATGTAAAAGTTTGTGAAGATGTTTGTTAATCAAACACGCTCAAACGGTTAAACGGTCTGGCTGAAATGTAGTACGGTGATATATTGTGGTCTGAAATAATATGCATGCTAATTTTATCCCTGGAATAGGCATAGTATTTAGTATATTATAAGAGAATAGTAGGTTATCTAAAGCCCCTCGGCGAGTTAATTACCTAGTCTGCGTTGGCGCTTAGGTTTGTCACATTTATTTTTCGTTAATTATGTATGCGCAAATACGTATTATGAGCAGCACCAGATTTTTTAAGCCCCGACGCCAAAACGACGGGGTGTTATAAGTTTGACGTGTCTCTGTGTGTGTGTGTCTGTCTATGGCATCGTAGCTCCTGAACGGATGAACTGATTTTGATTGTGTTTTTTATTTTATTTGAAAGGTGAATTAGTGGGGAATGATGTTAGCTATGTTCGATGAAAATCGGTCCAATATGGCCGCCACCACAAAATGGCGGATTACATTTATTTTTTCACAACTCCCTCAATATGGGTATCAAATGAAAGGGCTTGACCATTTGAATACTTTACACTAAGACAAATTTCAAATCCAAAATGGCCGCCACTACAAAATGGCAAATTACATTAATTTTTATTTAAATAAAATTATTATTGTTCTACTGTTCAAGCCCGAAAGGGCGGGGAGAATAATGTACACTATAACAGATTTCACATCCACAATGGCTGCCGCCACAAAACGGCGGATTTCAAATTTTTCCACAAGTCCCTCCATATGGATATGGAATGAAAGGGCTTCACTAATAGAATACATAAATGAGATAAAAAAAAGCGGCCAAGTGCGAGTCGGACTCGCCCATGAAGGGTTCCGTAGCAACAAGTAACATAATAATGCTTTTTTAAATTTTATATTTGAGTTGATTGAATGAAAGGTAAATTGCGTTTTACGATTTATGACGTATTAAAAAAAAAACTACTTACTAGATCTCGTTCAAACCCATTTTCGGTGAATGTTTACATGGTAATGTACATCATATATTTTTGAGTTTTATCATTCTCTTATTTTAGAAATTACAGGTGGGGGACACACATTTTACCACTTTGGAAGTGTCTCTCGTGCAAACTATTCAGTTTAGAGAAAAAATATGTTAGAAACCTCAATGTCATTTTTGAAGACCTATCCATAGATACCCAACACGTATGGGTTTGATGAATAAAATTTTTTTGAGTTTCAGTTCTAAGTATGGGGAACTCCCAAAATTTATTGTTTTTCTTCTATTTTTGTGTGAAAAAATCTTAATGCGGTTCACAGAATACATCTACTTACCAAGTTTCAACAGCATAGTTCTTATAGTTTCGGAAAAAGTGGCTGTGAAATACGGACGGACAGACAGACATGACGAATCTATAAGGGTTCCGTTTTTAGCCATTTGGCAACGGAACCCTAAAAATACAACACAAAAGGTATGAACGTTAAATTCTTTAAATTCCTAATGTAAATAATAAATATTTAAAGGCCTTTTATGTACATACCTCATTATTTTATTCATATAATGTATAGATAATAAAATAAAAATTTAATTATCGTCTATATGTCATATAAATGAAATGAAAACTTTAAAAACCCTCGACACAAAATAGAACAAAAGAGTAACCAAAAATAACCTTGAAATTATGACCCTACGTAAGGACGTATGATTTTTTTTTTAAACGTTGTCGCGTTGGTAGACTGCTCTTCACTTGTTGTAATTTTAATATAATTTTATTTAGGTAGGTGTTTTTATAGGTAAAGAGCTCTCCCACGACAGGATAACATTTAATTTGAAAAAAAAACTTAATTACTTACGTAGGGTTATAATGTCAAAGTTATTTTATTCTTATTATAGGGTTTAACGTTCCTATCTCTTTTATTCTACTTTGCATCGGGGTTTTTTTAAGTTTTTAATATTATTTATATAACATTTAAATGATAATGAAAAACTTATATTATTTTCTATACTTGATGAATATAAACCTTGAAATAAAATGAAATAAATATGAACTGCGCTAATCAAATTAAATCTAGTAGGAGAAGGCGAATGCGAGCAGGGGTGTGTGTTGGGTAACCTCCTCGAGTGTCGCTCCGATTCCGATCCCGCTGCAGTCCGGGGGGAACGGAATCGGAGCGGCCGGTACACCCTGGGCGGCGGTCAATGGCTTCCCCTTCATAGGGTTGGCATTGATCGTCGGCCAATACCCAACGTGGCGGGAACACATCGCTCTCCGTACTCCTGTGCTTTCAGAGGAGACAGGATGAGCGATGCTGTTAGTGGTGAGATGGCCCAGGGTCAGTCGGGGTGCGAGGGATATGCTCTATGGGTAACCTTACACCCCGGCGTCTGAAGACCCGAGACGGCGTGTGGTTTTAGTCGGTGCAAGCCCGACATAACCGCCTTCGGATACCCCTCCGCCGACCAGCGGGTGTGGTTATGTCGGGCTTGAACCGACTAAAACCGCACGCCGTCTCGGGACTACAGACGCCGGGGTGTAAGGTTACCCATAGAGCATATCTCTCGCACTCCGATTGACCCTGGGCCATTCGCAGTGTCCCCTCTGATAACAGCAGAGGGGTACCTGGAGCGACCACTCCTCCCCGCGGGCCTTGCAGGCCCGCCATGCCCCGACCCCCTCGTGCAATGGGGTCAGCTGGCCCTGAAAAGGGCCGGTTGGTCAGACTCTTGGCCGTTGACGTTGACGCCAGCTACTCCAGAGGAGCAATCAATGATGCGTCATCGCCCACGTTGCCCAGGGTGCACCAAACTTGGAGGTGATCCAACCAGTCGCACCCCAGCCGTGTAGTACCTACATACACTACGTGAATGCAGCGATCTCACTCAGGGTATGGCCCAAACTGCAACCGACGTATTTTACCTTATATTATGCTAATCTGTGCATGGCAGCGCGTGCCTACACGGCGCACGGCGCGTGCTCACACATCTAAACCGGCAGCAGCCCATTTCTATGAAGATAACTTACTTACATATAACCTATTCCACAATAGGTTCTCATGGGTTGCCGGAACGGGATCAGAATACCAGCAAGCGTAAAGGAGGCAACAGCTAATACATATCGTCGGGATGGTCTTCGGAACTCAGTGGGCGCGTATATTCCCTAGGTTCTAACATAGTGAGCACACTCGAGCAGGAATTATGACGAAATTCATTTTAAACAACTTTTATAATATCACTCAATCATTAAACTAGGTACATAAACTAGATAGAGAAATATTTGAACAGACAAATCCGCTCAGCACGAGCTCTGATATTAAAATGGCCGACCGCCGCATCGGCCGTATCGAAGTGCGCATCAGTGTGATGTCACGCTTACGTTCAGTAGTAGCGGACGATTCTCCGACATACATGAATAGCATAAGGTATCGCGTCAAACTTGTAAAAGGGTAAATAGGCTTGAAATCTACTCGCAAATCAGAAAGATCTGAATTCGTAAATCAATAAATGCACAAATAATGGTTGAATTTTTTGGTGCCATGTTATCATGAAGCAATTTTGATATACTGCTTATTATCTATATACTGCACTTTCAATGGGTTTTTACTTAAGTTTATAATTCATTCCTTGTGCAAAATTATTTGCGGATACTTATTTTATTATTAATCTTATTAATTTCCTTATATTAATTGTTTAAATGTGAAAATTGATATGTATATTCCGACATTACTAGACTTGAAACTAATCGTTTAGTTGTTTTGTAGTTGATTGATTTTTATTTTATTTATACTTAATATTAATTGAATATTTCGACTTTGAAACATGATTGTGAAATATATTTAAATTTGATGCATGTTATTTTGTACACCACACGTGTGGTAGGACATAGCGCACATAACATAAATTATAAGACCTTTATAACTAAAACCTATGATCCACAAAATAAAAATATTATGATTATGATTATGATTACGTGAATACTTGATATTGACTTCCTTATTATATATATAGCTTGGTGAAATAACAATAAATAGTGACATAATGCGTTAAAAGAGGTATAATCATATATGTAACATTCGCATAAACTACAGAAAATATAGATCAATAATAAGTTTTAGTGCCATATTCAAAAGAATAGAAAACCGTTTTCTCGTTTTGCCAAAATATTCCCCTCATGTGCAGAAAAATCACGTGAATTTCAACATATTACATGTATTACCATGATATAAAACTAGATTACCGATCTGGAGCCATTGCTACAATATTTTCAGTTCGCCGGTTCTAAAAATTTATAGCCTCTACACGCCAGCGGCATTGAGACGAGAGATTGTTGCAATATTGAAAACTTTGCATTTAAACGAAACCCGTCCCATGTTGCGGTTTTTATTCGGAAACGACTTCCCTTGTTGCGTTTCGTGCTCAGATTGCTTAAACATTCTCACCTTTCACATTTAATGTATTCCAACCCTTTTTCCTGAAATATTTGCATGTTTCAATATCCTTAGCATGGAACGTGAAATTGCGATGACTGTAGTATTCAGAAATTCAAATTTGTCTCGCTTATTCTCTTGTCGCAACTTTCATTGCAAAGCATTTTTATTATATTATTGATATGTCAAGTACTTTTTGATCTTACAGATGCTTTAAAGTTCAAAAATAAAAGAAAACATACGAGTGAGAAAAGATACAAAATGATACGATATGAATAATTGAGCTGAGAGTGAGACCAAGTTGAGCGAAATCTCCTTTTAGTCCACTCGATGTATTTCATTTGTGTCCCTCTAGCGCCTAGACCCTACGACTGATTTTAATGATTTTTAGTATAATCATAGATGATAGTAATGTGACGGGCATAGGCTATACAAATTTAAATTATGAAGTACCACGAAAATATAATCACCGAATAAAAAATTCAAAAGCTGATTTCTCAAAAACCACAATTAGTAAAATATAAGTTTTGGTGTCAAAACGTAGCCTATAACTATACATATCGATTAAGAAAAGAAAACTGAAAATCGGACAAGACACGGAGGAATAATCATCGAACCAAAAATTCTAAAGCTGATTTCTCAAAAACTACAATTAGCAAAACCTGGATTTTTGCGTCAAAATGTGGCCTATGGTCATGCGTACGGATCAGAAAAGAAAACTTCATCAGACATGGGCACTCTCAGCTGAAAATTGCATACTGCCTTGCGGACCTAGTATATTCACCCAAGTCTGTCCGTCCGAGGCGCACGCGGCTAGAACATAGTTTTGGTAGTCGAGAGTTTTGGTGCAATGGAGTATCTTCTTCTGAGAATATAAATTTTCTTGTGGAAGAACTATCGAAATACTAAAGCATCGCAAATAGGAAACAAAGCTTTCAATTGAACTCTCGTAAAAAATAATGTATCCAAAATAAATTATCAGTATAAGAAAAGGTTCAAAGCCACTGAGCACTAAGTTCATGAATCTACAAACTGAAATTTGGGTCTTCGAACTGTATAATTAAACTGAAATAGTGAGTGATCTCAAGTAATTTATTTATGGCTTGTTCTTCAGAGACATCGTTGCATACCAATCAGACGCATCTGTCAACTCGGTGAACATTCATCATGATGACTGATTTTAGAGATGATGAAGCAGGGAATTTCATCAATACTCCTTCATTCATCGAGTTTGTGACTGAATTGAGAATTAACTGTAATTGTCTAAGTAACAATGACATTTGATCTACGTTAAGTGACTGTGAGAGGAACGAGATTAGATGGAATGGAATAATCTTTTCGAGTATATTGCTTGATGCGTCTAATAACTGTTCATCATGGAACTCTATGGAAAATATAGTTATAGTTGGATAAATTACGTTACTTAATATAGCTGAGTTAAAGTAGTAGCGTAAGTCCCGTGACTTACGCTACTACTTTATCCGTAAACAACTGGGTTGTTTACCCTGCCTTGAAGGGGTCACAGTTCCATTAGTGTTCAGTATTCTGTCATAAATGCCTCGGAGCTGGCTTAGTTGTCAGACTAATTATCAACAATAACTCCGTCTCTAGTGTTGGAATTAACGTCGGCATTTCAAAGACTGTGCGGAAATCGAAAAATTTAAATTATTATGTTTGTTATAAAATGTTAAATTTGATAGCGCAATTTATTGGGAGTTTTCTAACGTGCAGTTGACAAACTGTGGAATGATCTACTCATACAATCTTATGATTTATTTAAAAATAAAGTTTGTATTCATAATCTATTCTATACAAATGAATTCATTTGAGTATAGGTACGTACATATGAGAAAAACCAATTTTTAATTTTGTATGTACGTATAATATATGACAAAAAACAATTTTTAATTTTTTTGTCTCTCTGTATTTCTGACTGTCTTTGTTAGGTAATCTTTGGAACGGTTGGGCTGATTTTGACAGGACTTTCACTGGCAGATAGGTAATATTATATGGCGTATCATAGGCTGTGGAATGATCTCCCTGCTGTGGTTTTCCCAAGCGACTACAATATGGGGTTCTTCAAGAAGGGCATTAGAAGGTTTTCACAGGGACGCTAGCGCAAGTGTGATGCCTCTGGTGTTGCACACGTTCACTGGCCGCGGTTACTGCTTCCGATCAGGTGGGCTATGTACTACCTAGGTGGTATAAAAGAGGTTACTTTTATTTTAGAAAAAGAATTAGGGTTTCGCGAAAAATAATTAAACCCTTAAATTTCTAATTCCATGCGTACGAAATCGTGAGCACAGCTATATTTTCTACAGGCATATACAAAACAGTACTATGAATGTAAAAAGAATATAATCAATTGGATAAAACCACTTACATTATGATTAAAATACATTTAAATTATATTTTTAAATACACTCTATATAAAAAAAACAAATACCTTTAAAAATATAAAAAATCGTGGCCCACCGGCATCGGGTACAGGGACCAAGCTACCGGTAGTTAGGGCTCCAGAGAGATAATGCTCAAGAAGGAGGCGGCCGAACGGGTGCGGCAGAGACTCAGGTCTCTCCCGATCCGCAGAACCCGTGAGGCGCGGAGGGGACTCAGACGTCGGAGGTCGCTCAACGACCTCCGTCCTCCATGAGCGCAGGCCTGGGGGTGACAGGTGGAGCCACCTGTCACCCCAGCAGAAGCAGGCCGGGATGGTAGGGCGACTAGCACCCCTCCCCAAAACCGGGGCAAGACGGACACCGTGGTTCCCAAACCCGAGGGGGCCAACTCGAAACCAGAGATGGCTCAGGGAGAGAGGAATCTTCTCACATTTTTATTATTATTATAATCTAAAAGGGAAAGGAAAACCTATCTGCGTATACCATTCTTACGTGTACAAATCCATCAATTTATTTTCAATCATTTCAGGTTAACAAATAATTATTTTATACACGTGATGTTGCGTTCCTAAACGAAGTAAAAAAAAAAAAAAAAAAACAATTTGCGTTGACAGATCTACGACTGTCACTTGTTGTCAACTTGTTGAAAGAATTGTCTTGAGAAAACGTTTGTTGAAATAAGTTTTGTTCTAATAAGTATAATCCGTGAATATCCTATTTGGCCAGTGTTGGATTGGTTATATTTTGGACTAATTAACGTGATCGGTTGGGAGTTGTTCGACCGAATCATATATTTGTCTAGAAGGGTTCCACTTGTACCACGCGCTCTGATCTGTCCACACAAACCTCATACACCCTACACTTCATAAATACTCAAATACAGACACAGACAGGTAACAGCGTCGTGTTTCGGGCGCCTTCTAAGTTGGTAAGTGAAACCTATTTTACTAACAATTGCTCTGTGAACCGCAGACTGCTCACTTCACATTGTAGCTAGGAGGGCGAACTTCCACTGCGCACTATACCTCCTGGCCCGGAATTGAACATTTTGGTAGCAGAGCGTGGTTCACAGAGGCCATAGCCGGTATAACCACACAATTGAGGTGGTTCACGTCGGCGGCGGCCACCACTACTCGACCAGAGCTGGCAGAGACCACTCTTACCAGGTTCGGCGGTATGGAGAACAGGCTTGGGGCTGTAGATGCCCTGTTCACCCGCTTTAGCCACCTGGCTGAGGACCTCGGGTTGGACCAGCTGAGTCAGGCAGCGCGGGACAAGGTTGTTGGCGACTACGACCAGATCCTGGCGTTGGCAGACACGATTTCCCTACGTGCTAGGGAAATATTGAAGAGCCGGGAGTCTGTCCAGGTCAAGCCGGAGACCTCTGTCGCTGGCCCGGGACTTTTAAGCAAGCTGCCCACGCTTGAACTGCCACATTTTGATGGTCAGATGGACCACTGGCTGGGCTTTCAAAATTTATTTGTGAGTCTGGTCGACTCGCGCTCGGACCTTGGACCCGCCCAAAAGTTGGCCTATTTGATGTCCGTCCTCAAGGGAGAGGCCCGAGCCTTGGTGCAGCACTTGCCGGTGACGGATGCGGCTTACCCTACTGCTCTGGAGCTGCTCTCCCGGCGGTACCACAATAAACGGTGTTTGGCTGACGCTCACATTAGCCATATTTTGGGGTTGCCCTTTATTACGGGAGTGTCGACACTGCGTACCGACCTTTTGAACCCATTGGTGGCAGCCACCAATGCCCTCAAGCGACTGGAGCTGCCGGTGGACCATTGGTCCTATTTATTGGTGCACATAGTGCTGCAACGACTGCCTGCAGACTTGAGGTCTCGCTTTGAGCAGAAGTATGGTGGGGATAGTGCCACCCATCTCCCCCGCTTTGATGACCTAGTCAAGTTTTTGGAGGATGAATGTAGGATCCTCGACAACTCTGGCCTTGCCTCGGGGTCACGCCAACCGCCTCCCCGGCCCAGAGACCAGGGACGGACCGGGGCTCGGGGGCCCCTTGAGGGTCGCCCCGCCCCCCGTTTCGCCGGCACCCAGAGTCGTCCCAGTTGTGACTACTGCAGGGTCACGGGACATGGCATTCAGGCATTTCTTGTGCGGCCTTTTTGGACTTGCACGTCAGTGCCCGCCGCCGAATTGCCAAGGCACGCCGACTGTGCTATTCTTGTTTGGGGGCTCATCTTCAACGGGAATGCCCCGACTCCCGCCCTTGTAGAATTTGCAGGGGGTCCCATGTGGACGTTTTGTGCGCTAACGCGAACCGCGCTGGCAGTCCAGCCTCTGATGTGGGCACGCATTCGCGCACGGGCGGGGATCGCGGAGACAAGCACCAGGTCCGCTCGCCGGTTCCAAACCGGCAAGGGACCCGCACTTTCGAGCACCGCTCGCCACCCCCCGCGCCGCGGGACGGCCGCCAGGTCTCCCCACATGAAGGCGACTATGCAGCCGCTGCTCGCCGGCAATGGCCGGACCAGCACCGCCTGCACTCCCCTCCGTTGGCGGAGCGCCCCAGGTTGGAGTCGCGCCCTCCGCCATTCAGGCATCCGGTGGGATATGCCCCTCCAGCCATAGCACGCGGCTCGGGACACCGCGCGGATGAGGAGTTTGCGTTCTATCCTCTTCGGGAGAGATTACAGCCTGGGTGCGGCGATCGGTCGCCGCCCAGAAATTAGGAAGTTGGCGCCTGCCCCACCACTGCAACCTCCCAGATCGACACGGTTTTGTTGCCTACGGCATCGGTTAGGGTCTGGGGACCAACGGGGTCCTCTGTTGTGGTCCGTGCCATTCTGGACACGGGATCCCAGGGTTGCATTTTGTCGTCTTGGTTGGTGGGACAGGTAGGCCTAGACATACGTGGCTATTCAGACACGATTAGGGGAGTTGGCAACGCAGCCGTCACCACTGTTGAGGGACAGACTTGGTTTGGGCTCACTCCAGTGAATTGTTTGGCCCCTAAAATTGCTACCTCGGCCATTGTGATGAAGAATATTTTGGGAAGGCATCCCCAAGTTCAGCTGTCTTCCGAAGTTGTCCGGTTGACGTCAGGCCTGGATTTGGCTGACCCTCGGTTTGATTCCCCTAGCACAGCGCATTTGTTGTTAGGTTCCGACGTACTCGGGAGGATAATTTTGGATGGTAAACAGATCTTGCAGCCGAACGGTTTGGTGGCTGTCTCGACCATTTTTGGCTTTGCAATGATGGGACCGGTGTTGAAGGTCCCCCCTCCACCTGAGCTTGATGTTGCATTGGTGTCTGGCTCCGCTCTCTCTGACGCCGTTCAGAGGTTTTGGGAGGTTGAGGAGCCCCCTCAGGTAGCCCGTTTGAACCCGGAACACCAGGATTGCGAATTGTTCTATCAGAACAACACGGGTCGACTCCGTTCCGGTCGGATTGTTACCAGGTTGCCCTTTGTCGCAGTGCGACCACCTCTCGGTGAATCTAGACCTACGGCCGAGAAGAGATTGTTGGCAATGGAGCGCCGCATGGGCAGGGACCCTGTGTTGAGGCAGAAGTACTTGGATTTCATGCAGGAGTACGCGGATCTGGGACACATGTCGGTGTCAAGGTTGGATTGGCGCTCAGTTGAACATTACTTCCTGCCCCATCATGCGGTCCTCAAGCCGTCCACTGGCAAGCTGCGCACGGTGTTTGATGGGTCTGCGCGAACTTCTTCGGGTGTCTCATTGAATGATTGCTTACATTCAGGCCCCAAAACAGTACCGGACAAATCCAACCATTAGGATCAAAAGTCCTTGCGACAGTAGACAACACAAGTCGTTTAGTCCAAGTGTGGGGCGACTCTAGGTCGACATCGTATGTAAAGATGTCTTGGACAGGTCTGTACTGAACACCGAGGACGGCCATCATGGCGGGGTTGTCAACGTCTTCAAACATGATATACATATATATCCATGATATAGATATACTTCCTGCCCCATCATGCGGTCCTCAAGCCGTCCACTGGCAAGCTGCGCACGGTGTTTGATGGGTCTGCGCGAACTTCTTCGGGTGTCTCATTGAATGATTGCTTACATTCAGGCCCCAAATTGTTAAAGGACCTTTGTGACGTCATCACGTCTTTCCGTCGACATCAGGTTGTCTTTGTGGCCGACATCAAGATGATGTTCCGACAAACGGTCATTCACCAGGATGACAGACGTTATCAGTTAATCCTGTGGCGCGAGAACCCCCAGGACCCCATGATTGTGTACGAGCTCAATACGAATACATACGGCCTTCGTTCTAGCCCCTTTGTTGCCATTCGTTCGCTTTGGGAGCTCGCGGACCGAGAGCGTTTGAAGTTCCCTCGGGCGTCCGCCATCTTGAAAACGGACCTGTACGTCGATGACGTCTGTACTGGGGCTTCCACGGTTGGGGAAGCCATTTTATTGCGTGACGAGTTGATTGGGATCCTGGCTTCCGCAGGATACGAGTTGCGTAAATGGGTGTCCAACTCTCCAGCTCTATTGGAAGGTTTGCCGGAGGATCATAGACAGGACCCGCATTTGTTTGAAGACGTTGACAACCCCGCCATGATGGCCGTCCTCGGTGTTCAGTACAGACCTGTCCAAGACATCTTTACATACGATGTCGACCTAGAGTCGCCCCACACTTGGACTAAACGACTTGTGTTGTCTACTGTCGCAAGGACTTTTGATCCTAATGGTTGGATTTGTCCGGTACTGTTTTGGGCGAAATGCTTTCTCCAGCGCCTCTGGACCGCGGGACTTGGTTGGGACGAGCCGCTTCGGGAAACCCTGTTGAAGGATTGGATCCACTTTGTGTCCACACTCCCTGCGGTCAATGAGGTCGTGTTGCCCCGCGCCATCCTCCCCCCTGGGAGTTACACTGCTACCCTCCACGGGTTTTGTGACGCGTCGTCGCACGGTTACGCAGCCGTTGTTTATCTGCGCACTGTCAGCGCGACTGGCCAGGGGAAGCTCTCGCTGGTCATGGCCAAGAGCAAGGTAGCCCCTCTTCGAACAGCATTGACCATTCCCAAATTGGAGTTGTCAGGGGCAGCTCTTCTTGTGCGTCTATTGAATCACGTTGTTAATACCTTGGGTGAAACTGTGGACATTCGATCCTCTTACGCCTGGACGGACAGTCAAATTGTTTTGTGTTGGTTGAAGACGTCCGTCCACACTTTGGAGGTCTTTGTGGCGAACCGAGTGTCACAGATACAAAATTCTGCAACACCTTTAACTTGGAGGCATGTCCCTGGGGACCTGAACCCCGGCGACGTGGCCTCACGTGGGTGCACGGCCCCTCACTTGATTGATCACCCCCTCTGGTGGGGGCCAGAATGGCTGACTCGGTCCGAGGATGCTTGGCCTCGAATGCCAGTCTTGATGACGGATCCTTTGCCCGGGCTAAGGGTGCTCGCTGTTGAGACGAAGGACCCGCCGTTTGATCCCGACCTTTTGTTGAATCGGTACAGCTCCCTCGATAAACTGTTGAATGTCACATCTTGGATCAGGCGCTTTCGTCACAATTGTAGGAACCGTGGGGACAAACGCCTGTCGCCGGTCCTTTCTCCTCAAGAGCTCCAGGAGTCTCTCCTCCTTTGGGTCCGCTCTGTGCAGGCTGCACACTTTGAGAAGGAGATTGAAATCTTGAAGTCCGGTATGGCTAAGTTGTCGGGAGCTATCAGTAAGCTGAGCCCCTTTTTGGATGATGCGGGTTTCTTGCGTGTTGGAGGACGTTTGAGGCACTCTAGCCTCCCCTACGGAGCTCGTCACCCCCTTTTGTTGCCCAAGGAAGGCCATTTGGTCAAGTTGTTGGTGACTGATCGTCACATTAAGAACTCGCATGCCGGTTGTAATGCGCTGTTGGCCATTCTGCAGCGAGACTTTTGGATTTTGTCGGCCCGTCGTACTATCCGCAGCATTGTCTTTCGTTGCATGCCATGCTACCGGACTAAGGCCCCCACTATGCAGCCCATGATGGGAGACTTGCCGGCTGATCGTGTCAATGAGGCAAGGCCTTTTGCAGGCGTCGGAACGGACTTTGCCGGTCCCTTTTTGGTGAAGACGTCTACTCTTCGTAACAGTAAAATCCTTAAGGCTTATTTGTGTGTGTTTGTCTGCCTGTCAACGAAGGCAGTGCACTTGGAGCTAGTAACCTCGCTCTCGACGGAGGCCTTTGTGGCAACTTTGGATAGATTCGTGTCTCGCCGTGGGTTGCCTTCTTTAATTAGATCTGATTGCGGTACCAATTACAGAGGTACAAGTAACTATTTGAAGGAAGTTTACGCCTTCCTTGCGGAGAACCAGGTTGACATAGGCAACAAATTAGCCCGCAAGGGGGTCACTTGGCTGTTTGACCCGCCAGCCTGCCCCCATTGGGGGGGTATTTTTGAAGCCGCGGTGAAGGCGGCCAAGGGACTCTGGCGGAGATTATTGGGAGACACAGTTCTCACCTTTGAGGAATTAGCTACGGTATTTTGCCGCATTGAGGCCGTACTAAACTCGCGTCCATTGTGCCCGCTCTCTTCGGACCCTAATGATTTGGAGGCCCTAACCCCGGGCCATTTTTTGATTGGACAACCACTTGTCGCCCTGCCGGAGCACCCCCTTGTCGATGTGAGCCGAAATCGGCTATCGCGGTTCCAGTTAGTGCAACAGCTCGCTCAGAGCTTTTGGAAGCGTTGGAGCTTGGAGTACTTGCACATCCTCCAGCAGCGCGTCAAGTGGACGGATAAAACTCATCCTCCCAAGGTCGGAGACCTCGTCCTGATTAAGGATGCCAACCTAATGCCGTTGTATTGGCGCCGGGGGCGCATTCTCAATCTAGTGGCTGGCACCGATGGGGTTCCTCGATTTGCTGAGGTTTTGGTTGACGGATCGGTGATGAGGAGAGCGGTCGCAACCTTATCAAGATTGCCAATTGATTAGCGGACGGGAAGGCCCGTCCGGAGGGGGTAGATGTTGCGTTCCTAAACGAAGTAAAAAAAAAAAAAAAAAAAACAATTTGCGTTGACAGATCTACGACTGTCACTTGTTGTCAACTTGTTGAAAGAATTGTCTTGAGAAAACGTTTGTTGAAATAAGTTTTGTTCTAATAAGTATAATCCGTGAATATCCTATTTGGCCAGTGTTGGATTGGTTATATTTTGGACTAATTAACGTGATCGGTTGGGAGTTGTTCGACCGAATCATATATTTGTCTAGAAGGGTTCCACTTGTACCACGCGCTCTGATCTGTCCACACAAACCTCATACACCCTACACTTCATAAATACTCAAATACAGACACAGACAGGTAACAGCGTCGTGTTTCGGGCGCCTTCTAAGTTGGTAAGTGAAACCTATTTTACTAACAATTGCTCTGTGAACCGCAGACTGCTCACTTCACATTGTAGCTAGGAGGGCGAACTTCCACTGCGCACTATACCTCCTGGCCCGGAATTGAACACGTATCGAAATATATTCGCAACACATTTGTGCAGTCCACAAAAATTAGTTCAGTCGATCTGCCACCATTTTGTCATGCTTCCGTAGATAAAATTTACATACATAGCAATTATATTTACTGTTTTTTTTTTAATTTCTAGAAATCAAGGTAACGTCTGGTCTTAAAACTCTTAATACATGAGAACTTATTTAAAATAGAATCGTTTTTTCTCTAAATGGCTAATTATCAAAATCGCACATTTCCTACAATTAGGAATATTCTTTTAATAAAAGGTTTCTAATAGACCTTACTTCCTGCTTAATTTGCCTCAACGGGAACTAGTTTAATTATGCTATAAACTGCATAAATGGCTGTATCTGTTTTCTTTGCTTTAACGTAGTATTTTGAATTTTCACACCTGTAAGACGTTATTTGATATTATTTCAAATTGATACGCGTTCCTGAAAATCTTGACAGTCAGACAGAAGGACAACCAAGTGATCCTTTTTCCATTTTTTCTTTTAGAAGTATGTAATCCAAAAAATACTGTAACTATTATTTAACTAAAATAAAACTACCGAATATATTTTTTCTCCACCCACCTACAGCATTTCTACTTCTTTTAATTCAAATCTGCAATGTACTAGACAGCTATCCTGTATATCGAAACCAGGTGACCGGTTCACGCATAAATACACATTGTAGGCTTTTGTTTGTCAATGCCCTGTCGGCTGTCTGTCCCTTGCATTAGGCAATCGAAAGGTAAACAGAGAATATTATTGTGGGCGACAAGGTAAATGTTTTGAAATTCAGATTTTGACAACTAAATAAAGGAAGAGTATTTTTGTTTGAGTATTTTGTGGGAAATGAAGGCCATAATTTAGAATATAACCTTTAACGTACGAGGCTCTAGTATAGGCTGTCGTATCGGGGTTAGGAGCTCAGACAGCAATCACTCCCAAAAAGCCAAGAAAAAAAAATAGGAGAGCGAACTTCGAGGTCCAAAGTAAAAATATGTTGCAAATATCCACTAAGGAAAGATTTTTAGAAATTTCATCCGTAAGGGGGTAAATATGAAGGTGTCTGATAATTTTGTCCTAGCGATGCAACCGGGGGACTACCGACCTCCATGATCGGGGCCTGAGGACGGCAGTTGGCCGACTCGCCGTCCTTACAGAAGCAGGCCGTGGCGGAGGCGTGTCGTGTGTGCCCTACACACGCCTGCCAACTCACCGAAGCGGGATAAAACCCAACCCCACTAGGCGAGGCCGCGTTGGAGGCCAAAGTCCGCCGGCAACCCTGGGGTTATCCTTTCGAGGGCTTACCCGGGGTGCTCGGCAACGGACACTTGGGGAGGACACCGTGCGGTTTTAGTCGAGACACGACATAACCGCTGGCCAGCGGGGGGGTATCCGAAGGGATTTCCGCACGTAAAAAAAAAAAAAAAAGACCCTTTCCTGTCAAGGTTACATCCAATTTTTTTTTATATCATTATTCTGCCAAGGGTTGGTTCGGTCACTTGAACCTTGATATCGCTGTACATTATACATCCAGCGGTATTCGAATGCACTTTTAGAAACAGACACGCAGGATTACAATTCTACAAGTACAATATACAGTCACCATCACTTCCAATCTAGATTCTTTGTGAGCGCAGTGAAAACGCCATAAAATCTATCTCTATGCTGGTATCGAAAGCGAATATACTGAAATTCAAATGAAGGCACGTTTCACGTTATTTCAAACTGTTTGACGGGATCTCCAACAAATGCCCACAGAAACTGTACTAAGCCATATTACAATAACATAAAGTTTATTTTGGTTTACCTTCACGTATTTGTTTTAAGAGTTAAATTTATCTGAGGGTAGTAATTCACAATCTTTCTCGGTCCCGTACTGAAGAATTTGAATTTTGCGAATAAAAAAGTAAAGGCTTATGTTCGAAGCTAATATTTCTTTCGCATAGTGTTTAATAAATTGGCAGTTTTTTGTTTAAGTCTGTGGATATTTTTTTCTTTTACCGAAATATAAATTGTTTTCAGCTTCATGATACTTTTAGAAAAAGATCCTTTTTAAGATATGTACTTGCAAAATGTAATATGACTAAAATTAAGAGAGACAGTTTATACAGTCTGTAACAAAACTAATATCCGGTCAACAAAGGGCATATAGGTATTCTAAATATAAGACTGTATATGAAATTGAAAATAATATATTATTGAAATTTCTTAAATGCCATTTCTTAGATCATAACTACCCTATATCTCCCCAAAATCTAAGAATGTGACCGAACCTCACAGTAGATATCCAATCATATTTAGCGTCGGCCCAAAACACGTACCCCCGCTGGCTGCACCGCCGTGCCTTCTTGTGTTTTTATTTTTTAGGGAAGGTTTGTTAAGACGAGGAAACTGGTCCTGATCCAAAAGGCGGGGCGACCGGCGGATTAGCCAACCAGTTACCGGCAGATCATTTTGCCCGACGAGGTGTGCAAGCTCTTTCAGCGGATCATTGCTGAGCGCCTGGGGAACGTGGGGCCAGATCTGGCGGACAACCAGTTCGGTTTCCGCCGGGGGCGCTCCATCGTGGAAGCGATCATGCACGTTAGGCGCCTGGCGGAGGAAGCAGTGTCGCGAGGTGGAGTGGTGGTGGCGGTGTCTCTCGACATCGCCAACAACGAGGGAGGCGCTCGTGTATCACAGAGTACCTCCTTACCTCCGCCGCATTGTCGAGGCATACCTATCCGAGAGGGCCGTAATTTACCCGAGCTGGCGCTAGCCAGGGCGGCGAGAAGTATCGTGCGCTGTTCCACAGGGGTCGTTCCTAGGGCCACTCCTGTGGAACATCGGATACGACTGGGTACTGCGCGGTCCGGGTGTCAGGGTGTCAGCATAACATGTTATGCTGACCCTCGTTATGGCGCGAGGAGCAACGCACCGAAGCGCGGCACTAAAGGCCACGGCAGGTGTTGCTCAAGTCGTGGGTCGAATACGTCGGCTGGGACTCGAGGTGGCTCTTTACAAATCCGAGGCAAATGTTTTCACGGGCCACGGAGGGGGCCACCTGCAGGAACCAGCATAACCGTAGGGTGCGTAAGCATCGGCATCGAGCCCACGATGAAATACCTGGGGTTCGTACTCGATAGCCGATAGGACTTCGGACCACAGCTCCGAAGTCTGGTCTCGAAACTGAGGGGGGCTGTGGCCGCGTTATCGCGGCTGATCCCCAACATGAAGGGACCCAACGCCCCCACTAGGAGACTGTACCTGGGGATCGTGCGTAGCATGGCTCTGTACGGGGCTGCCGTATGGGTGGGACGTCTGGCGACCCGCAACGTGGCTGTGCTAAACAGCCCGTTGAAAATGATGGCCGTCAGAGTCATAGGGGATATCGTACGATCTCCGTCGAGGTGGCATGTCTCCTAGCCAGGACCACTCCATGGGAACCGGAAGCGAGGGCCCTTGCGTCGATGTATCAATGGTGCAAGGAGGCGCTGGAGCGGGGCCATAGGCCGGAGCCCCGAGAAATCAGGGCTCAGCGGTCCCAGCTCCGCCAGGAACTCATGGAGATATGGAGGGTGCGACTTGAGCAACCAAGGTGGGGGGAGACCAACATCGTGGTGGTGAGGCCGGTCATGGAGGAGTGGTTGGAGAGGCACCACGGTGATCTCTCCTACCGGATGCCCAGATACTTACTGGACACGGGTGTTTCGGTAAGTATCTGTGGCGCATTCACCGGGAGACAAAGTGGCGAAGACACGCCGCTCCACACGTTGGTGGACTGCCCAGCGTAGGCGAGTCAACGCCGGGATCTCGTTGCGTCCCGCAACGAGATCCCGTGGAGCGTGGACGCTCTCTAGCTGTTAACCTTGGTGAGAGACGTGATCTCCGACGGGAGCAAGTGGTCATCGCCGCCTCTTTCTGCGAGCAGGTAATGCGCGCGAAAGGCGGAGAGGGAGCGGGAGAGAACCATGCCCTCCGAGTTCCGCAGTCTGCAGCGAGGCCGCCGCAGACTCGTCTACGCCCAGGACTACCGATCTCCATGATCGGGGCCTGAGTAATGGACACTTGGAGAGGACACTGTGTGGTTTTAGTCGTTCCGATTCCGACACGCCCACCCCATCGTTGGCACCGATGGGGTGGGCGTGTGTCGACGGTGTACACACGGTACAAAAAAAAGGATGGTTTGTTCACAAAGAGTTTTTCCTGTATTGCCATGTAAGTTTTCGCATCGACCTATCTGTCTGTCAAGACCTTTTTCTCAGGAACGCATAGAGGTATCAAGTTGTAATTTATACCAAATACTCAAATCTGTAACGCATTGAAGCTGTCAAAAAATCAAACTTCTAGGTCAATGCAATCAAAAGGTACAGCCGTTTACGTTAAATTTCACCCAAATAGGGTACTTACCCATTGAGCTAGTATCATCAAATTTGGTAAGAAGTAACGTCTTGGAGCATAAGTAATAGAAAAAATCCGAAAACAGTAAATATGTCACACAACACTATTACCTAACACATTATTAATTAACACATCACACAAAACTATTGAAATAGGTGAAGTAATATCCTAGCAAATCTCGTGTCTTAGCGAGCCACTTATCTTAGAATTAATAAGCGTGTGATTGTTGATCTAGGACTTATGAGAGAAGCTTCTAAGGTAGCTCTTGTATAAGCACTCTTAAGCCTAACCAAATTAAGTCAGAAATCCTGCGGAGGCAACTGGGGATTACTTCCTATTTATGAAATATGACGGCTAATAATATTATGAATAAAAAAAAAACAAAAAACCCGACTGCCCTAAAAAGACCGAAAGAAGTGTTATAGCTGGCTGGCTAATAATTACATTGCTATACTTTTTAGTTATGACATACACCTTTGAAGGTAAAATCCATCGAGCCGGTCAGGCTGCAGAGCGTGCCAAATATGTGAATCTGGCGCCAAAAATCCGTCATTTTGTTTTTTTTTATATATCCAGTGTCAATCTCACAGTAAATACGAATCTAACGACACCTCTCAAGCTAAAACCCATTAAGCCGTTCAGACCGCAGAGCGTGCCAAGCAGTTTTACATACATACTCTCGAAAGACATTATCCTCCTTCTGGCGCAGTCGGGTAAAAACGTATGCCATACATATTTCTTGTAATAGTGAGAATTGTGTAGTAGTAGTATATCTGTGTCTGTCAGTAATATAGCCTAACCGGTGGTTGTGTCCTTATCTTGAACCCGGACGGCCAGAATAAATGGCATCGCTACAAATATAGATGCACTACAAAAATGGTACCACAGCAAAATATCACTAAAGCTATATGTGCTTCTCGAATAAAATAGATAAAATATACAATTTCACAGTTGCCTCAAAAGTTTGCACTTTTGAGCCCGAGATCTGCTTATTGTTTTTATTACTAGGTATGTCGACTTTAGGGTGTGTGTCGGGTAACCTCCTCGAGTGTCGCTCCGATTCCGATCCCGCTGCAGTCCGGGGGGAACGGAATCGGAGCGGCCGGTACACCCTGGGCGGCGGTCAATGGCTTCCCCTTCACCCCTTCATAGGGTTGGCATTGATCGTCGGCCAATACCCAACGTGGCGGGAACACATCGCTCTCCGTACTCCTCTGCTTTCAGAGGAGACAGGATGAGCGATGCTGTTAGTGGTGAGATGGCCCAGGGTCAGCCGGGGTGCGAGGAATATTCTCTATGGGTAACCTTACACCCCGGCGTCTGAAGACCCGAGACGGCGTGCGGTTTTAGTCGGCGCAAGCCCGACATAACCACCCCCGCTGGCCGGCGGGGGGGTATCCGAAGGGATTTCCGCACGATAAAAAAAAAAAAAAACAGAAGCACCAGAGACTTGCTCGTTATTTAGCAAGTGCACCGTCTAGCAGGTGAGGTAGTCTTGGGCCTCAAGGATGTTGGGAACGCCCTCTACACCCACAAAATATTAACATGGTGTATAGGTATTTACAATATCAAAATACTCAATTGTATGTGTAACTTTAGTTCAAAGAATAAGAAGTAATACATAATTTTCTTTTATTAGTACTTAGCCGATTCAAGAAAACCGTCTTTGTATTCTGACAGAAATTCTCCCCAAAAATTTCAACGACTCAGCTCCTTTGAACATTTCCTTAGATAGTCCTCGTTGAGACAAAGTTTATTGATACTATTACGGATTGAGGGCAATACAAAAGGGCATTATAAAAAGTTTAGGGTCATCCGATTGCCGGTAAGTTTTACTGTTAGCAGTTTATCCTATCGATAGTGAACTTTAAGGGATCTGTTAAAAATAACGAGCCATTATGGTAACGAATGGTTTCAATTGTTCAGTTACAAAGTGAAAAAGGTATTCTCTTGTAAAACACGTTTAGTTCAGATTTTTCCGGAAATAATATTGTTTATACTATTTTCGATCGTTGTCTTTAAATTTAGTTAGACGGGTAATATGATTACTATATGTTTACAGTACGGCAACTTACCATTTTTTGATGACTACGTTGCATGAACGCAAAATCAAAGATATGAAGTCAAACGGTTTCCGTTTGAGGTTTAGTTAACTATTATCGCTGCCATTTAGATTTGTCTTACTTATTGCTATCTACAATAGTTTTACTACATATCTTACAAGGTTTCATGAGAGTACTGAAGGTCTTTCCTCCTTTCGTGTCCTCTTTCTTATTTGACGACCTCTGTGGTAACGCAGTAGAGCATTCGACTGCTAAGGCAGAGGTTACGGGTTCGATCAGTGCAAATACTTGTACGCATAACTATGTATATTTTTATTGGTCTGTATTTTATTTGTGAGTATTTACAAAAAAAAGTATCTAAGTATGTTAGTATGGTAGTTTAGCCCGCAACATGCTCGCCTCGCGTCGCAGGTGACTCAGGCGCCGGAGGTCACTCAACGACCTCCGTCCTCCATGAGCACAGGCCTGGGGGTGGCAGGTGAGGCCGCCTGTTACCCCAGCAGAAGCAGGCTGGGATGGTGAGGCGACTAGCACCCCTCCCCCAAACCGGGGCAAGACGGGGACACCGTTGTTCCCAAACCCGAGGGGGCCATCTCGAAACCGGAGATGGCCCAGGGTCAGTCGGGGTGCGAGGGACCTGCTCTATGGGCAACCTTACACCCCGGCGATTTAAGACCCTAGACAACGTGCGGTTTTAGTCAGTTCAAGCCCGACATAACCGCCCCCACTGGCCGGCAGAGGGGTATCCGAAAGGATTTCCGCAAGAAGAAAAAAAAGGTAGAGCTGTGTAGAATATCGTAGAGTATTCCTTTATTCTTTCCCCTACACCTAATGCTAACCATGATTAGGTTTTTATTTTGTTGATGATAACCATGTGCTTTTTTTTGCATAAGCGCCTTGAATCGTCGATGAAGCTCGGTGAAAGTAATCATTTCAACCCAATTGCAGCGAAGCCAAAAAAGTAGGCTTTTGTACTTGACCTGTCAGTACCTATATTCTCAATTAACTAGATATCTCTATTTCATGAGTATCAATGGCTTTATTAACATTCTAAATCTCAGAATAATAGAGTCTTGCTTATCTATTCAATCTAAATTTGCGATAAGGTCACCAATTGTATAATAAACTGCCGCAAAACTGTACCAACTGTATGTTCTGCATGCGTCTTCTTGTGTACCTACATACAATAAAGAGATAGATTATTATTATTCTTTGGATATATGTTTTAATAAAGCATCGCAGTTAGATTTTGAATTTTGTAATATTATTATTACTAGTATGAATTGTATCTTTACCATCTTAAGTAGTCTCTAAAAATGCGACATTATTTAAATCCACTACTTAAGCAGCCATTCGTAGTATAGTTAACTTAAGTAAAGAAAATACTATACAAGAACCAGATGAATCTATTGTTAGTTTGTAAATTGAAACATAACACGTCGAACAGCGAGCGCTCAATCCTTAGAAGTTGATTGGATACACTATCTTTCCTTGCACATGTTCTCACTTAGAGATAGCTCTAAGCTAGAACTACGTAAGAGACGAAGATTTAGTCCCAAATACTGTTGGTAGCTTGGGTACTAAATTAAAAGTAAATGTACTACTTTATGTATCCGTATGTTGTTGTAAACTTATTTTAAACCGAGTTACATCGAACTAATTAATTCAAAATAGTTTTATACAGCTCACTCATTCACTCAAAGCCTCATTCAAAGCTATGGTCAATTATTCAATCTCTCAATCCTGCCCTTGTCGCAATTATTTGTGGTCAGTGCAACATGTCATTCTCCTTCATACATTTCTGTCAGATGTCATCTCCTTGGTCGCTCCCTTTCTTGCCATTTCCTCTTTCTCGTATTCCATCCATCTTTTCTTCGGCCTACCTCTGCTCTTAAAGCGCTCTATATTAACCCTTTACAATTAAGTATACAAAGTGACTAAAATACATTATACACCATTAATGAGCAGGTTTACAAGTTTGCAAGTGAGATTGGCTTGGTTGCCAAAGATCTTGGTAGGGCCCCATAAATCCTCACTTCTGCTTAAATCCATTTCTTCAAAAAGTGTATGATATTAAAAAACAACTAGCTAGAAACGAGGTCAAAAGATACAATATAAGTGTTATAAGGCTCTATAACACTTATAGTGTACGGCACGGCAGTATAATGGAGAAATTCCGAGGCTCGCAAATAAATTCTAACTTTTTACTACATTGTAAACCAAATTGCCTCTTAAACGGAAACCCGATTTAGAGAAACAACATGTAACGCTTTACCTATTTTCATTTCAAATCAAATTCGCAACTTGTTGTTTACCATATTAAGTTTAAGTATATAAAAAGCTTTATTTGGTGTAACTCATTCTATTGTTTATGGTGTATTGCGTTGTAAAAAGTACTTTTTTGGCACATGATAATGACGCATGAGTATATGGGGCCTACCATGATCTTCGAGGCCCAAGTTCTCTTACTGCTCCATTATTTAGTTTATCTTGGTTTTTACGGGCGCGACTGCTGACGGATTCCCTGACCCCGAGAGGAGTTTAGTTTAGTGATATGCTCGTTGAATCGACACCCTTGTACTTTATTTAGGATACACTTCAGAAATATTTTTATATAATTTTTATACGATCGTAACCAAGTAAAGACGGATGACACAATGACTTTGATGGATACGACTGAAATTGTGTTTACTATGCATAAACATATTACCGAACCCTACCAAATGAGGACTTTCCAATTTGATGTTGTGAAAATAAGCAGCAAGCTAAAATAACGCCGTATTATTAAAAAATGTGTTAAGCACCATATATAGGTAACTAAAGAGAAATAATAATAGAAGATACTGTCGGAAGTTTACGCAAATATCACACATTGAAATGAAACTATTTTAAATGGATTCTATCGCGATTCATTTAATATTCTTTTATCATTTACATGGAACCCGACGTTTCAGTTGCTTTTCAGCAGCCTTGGTCACGGGGAGCCGGGGAGGGTTAACATTAAATAAACCGCGATAGTTTCCGTTTAGAACATTTTTATTTCAATAATAATACAATTTAAGGATATATACCATGTAAACTATGTCCTAGAATTTCTATTGTAATTTTAGGTGTAAGGGGCTCCACCAAAACCCTCGGGGTCTAATCCAACCGCATTTGTGAGACAGAACACCTGCTGAATGACGAAATAGGGTCTGGTACAGGCTTTACTCTTAGGGGTTGGGGGGACAGACAGCAGTAACTCCCGTAAAAAAACATTTTGATGATGTAGGAGAGTGGGCTCTAAAGTGTAAGGTATGAACACAAGAAAGAAAGAAAGAAAGAAAGACTCATTTATTACTGCAAATTCCGCGAGACACAGTGATAGGCAAAACAGAAGGCATATTACGAGGTTAGGTACACCCTGGCGTTTGGCTGGCCGGCGGGGAATATCCGAAGGGATTACTGCACGAAAAAAAAAGGTACCGATTAAAACAGAGTCCAAAACAGATGTCACAATACAAGGAAGGCACGCGTCCCACGGTTGCAGTAACAGGAACCCAGTTCAGCATCTGCCAGGCCACAAGGGCCTGACGCTGGTTTTCAACTGGGCCCTTATGCTACTCACGGATGCCATCAACCTATACAATACATCGAACGATTGCTACAAAAAAATCGCAAACTAAAAAAAAAACACACAACCAGGATTGGCGATTGGATGATGATGACTACACAGCTGTTGACTAGACTAAGCATAGTTTGCACCTAATGAGGGTTCTAATATATGGATAAATATAATTACTTCGACACATTTATTTTTGTAACATTCCATACATTTATGTTGTGTTCTTATACATAAACACCCAAACCTATCTATACTAATATTATAAAGAAGAAAGATTTGTATGTAAGTATGTTTGTAACGAATTGACTCAAAAAGTACTGGAGCGATTTCAAAAATTCTTTCACCATTAGAATGCTACATTATCCCTAAGTAACATAGACTACTTTTTATCCCGATATTCCCACGGGATCAAGACTTACGTGGGTGAAAACGCATGGCGATGCTAGTACAAATATATTTTCACTGAACAAACCTACCTATCTACGAAGTAGCAGTCAACCACTCAATCACCACGTCACAGAGGTCATAGAATTAATGCGAGATGTCTTTAAATTTATAGGAATATACAAACACTCTTAAAAATTATCTTCTAAATGAGAATCTAATCATATTTTCATTGAGCGGGAATCAAAGAGAAAAGTAATACAGAAAAAAATAGGTAAGTTAAATTAATAGGTACAGAGCGAGAGTCGGGGTGCGAGGGATATGCTCTATGGGCAACCTTACACCCCAGCGTCTTAAGACCAGAGACAGCGTGTGGTTTTAGTAGGTTCAAGCCCGACATAACCACCCCCACTGGTGGGCGGGGGGGTATCCGAAGGGATTTCCGCAGGAAAAAAAAAATGGTACAGAGCGAGAAAAACGTTGAATGAAATAATGAATGATAGGTTGGTGAAACTAAAGTAATATTAGAGTCGATGGCATGTAGATAACCCGTAAAGAACACAAGCAATTTAAGAGCATGTCATTTGCTAACTTGGTATTCCGTGCCTTGATAAAGTTTAATTAGTTCTGTAACAATGGTATGATTTTTATCTTATCCTTGTTATTAATAAAAGCAATTCTAATTAGGTTTAAGTGGATGTCGTTAGTTATACAATATGCAAAATAAAATATTTATTATACTAGCTCTTGCTTGCGACTCCACCAGCTAGAAATACTGCTCACGTTTCCGCGAAACACAGGAACTTATATTCCCGGGATAAAAAGTTGCCTGTGCCTTTTCCCGTACTCTATCACGTTTTCATCAAGACGTTTTCGCGTGTTTAAAAGTAATAAGCAAACAAAAAAAAACTTAATTTCACATTTATGATATATAAGATATGTTTACACTAGTTTCTGTTTAACAAAATTCACAAACACAATACTCAAATAAGCGAATATTTTTTGAAAAAAAAAGAACCCCATTTCCAAAAATGTGGTGCAGTATAAAAACTCACCAGTGAATTAACAAACTACCAACTCATTTCATAATGGACCTAGATACGTAAATGAGAAGACACGTTTTATTTTGAGTTAAATTCATTACCGCTATGTTCTAGTTTGTAATGCCGTAGGAGCCGGTACCAAGCCAGTACACCGAGCGAATGCTAACGATGGTTGATAAACATACGCGAATGAACTACTAGGTATGCTTTAGCAAATAAATGGATATTCAGGCATATAACTACTTTATATTCCTGAAGCGATAAGTAAACAGATTGCATACTGAATCTGATTGTTCTAGAAATATCGCCCTCTAGGAAGTTCGTCATTTTCAAAGTAAGAACGAAGCACGAAATTTGATGAACCTACTTCTGTTCATAAATAACCAATGAAAGCGCATATCAGTGTTTTCCAAAATTTTATCTCTAAATGGGCAAATTAGTGCTAGAATGAAATATGGGAAGTTTTGAGGAAAGAAGCATAAATAATGTTAAAGCTGATGTTATTGCGTGTGTTTGTTTAAATCGGATGATTAAGGATCACAATTACACCAGGTCCAATTTGCTGGCGCTGCAAATGGGGTATAGAAATTTCTTCGAACGATTGCTATAAAGCAATATATGCTTGTATAAAGCGGCCTGCGCCGATTTAATAATTTACAAATTTTATGAATCTCGTTTTTAACCCCCGACGCCAAAACGATGGGGTGTTATAAGTTTGACGTGTTTGTCAGTGGCATCGTAGCTCCCGTACGGATGAACTGATTTTCATTCGGGTTTCTTGGTTCGAAAGCCGATATGATCGAGATGGTTCTTAGCTATAAATAAATTTGCGCCGTGGTTTTTAATTTTTAGGGTTCCGTACCCAAAAGGTAATACGGGACCCTATTACTAAGACTTCGTTGTCCGGGCGACACACGGACAGCGACAGTTGGCAGACGCACGGACGTCCGTCTGTCACCAGGCTGTATCTCATGAACCGTAATAGCTAGACAGTTGAAATTTTAACAGATGATGTAGGAATTTCTGTTACCGTTATAACAACAAATACTAAAAACCGAACAAAATAAATATATAAGGGGGTTATGCGCGCGAAAGAGACGGCGGAGAGGGAGCGGGAGAGAACCCTGCCCCCCGAGTTTCGCAGTCTGCGGCGAGGACGCCGCAGACTCATCTACGCCCGGGACCACCGACCTCCATGATCGGGGCCTGAGGACGGCGGTTGGCCGACTCGCCGTCCTTACAGAAGCAGGCCGTGGCGGAGGCGTGTCGTGTGTGCCCTACACACGCCTGCCAACTCACCGAAGCGGGATAAAACCCGACCCCACCAGGCGAGGCCGCGGTGGCGGCCAAAGTCCGCCGGCAACCCTGGGGTTATCCTTTCGAGGGCTTACCCGGGGTGCCCGGCAACGGACACTTGGGGAGGATACCGTGCGGTTTTAGTCGAGACACGACATAACCACCCCCGCTGGCCGGCGGGGGGGTATCCGAAGGGATTTCCGCACATTAAAAAAAAAAAGGGGGTTCCCAAACAACAAACGTGACTTTTTTGCCGTTTTGTGCTTGATATTAATAACGACAACAGGTAGTTGCTTGAAATATTCACATTATATTTAGTTGTATATTCACTTCAAAAATAAATAATTAAAATATAATAAATTAACAGGGCTCCCATTGCATAGTTAATGGTACGGAACCCTTCGTGCACGAGTCCGACTCTCACTTGGCAGATTTTTATTATTAAATTGATGTTATTATGCTATACTAGTTTGTATAAGTCTATGCCGCAATACCCCAATATCCATTGGACCGGCTAAACTATTATCCTAATAATCTGTATGAACAATAATAATATTTATACCAATCCCTGTGCTCCAAATTGGTTCCTGATTTCTCACGCTGCTCGTTGAGATTAAAAATGAATAAAAAATCTCTTCTGGTAAATAAAACTTGAGTACGATCCCGTTTCCACTACATTAAGGTTTAGGATTGTGTAATGGCGTTGAGAAATCCGCATAACAGATTACAGTGATTTTTTTTTAAATAGAGAAAAACAATAATGAATTTTGTTTTTAGTCAGAAACATTTAGATTAGCAGAATTAAAAGGTCAGATTTATGTGTAACTAATCATTGGGGCAGTGAAAGCGAGCGTGTCTCCTGAACATGTGATCCCGGGTTCAATCCAAAGGTCGTGCATGGTTAGTTGATGGTTGGTGGTCCATGGTTAGGTGTTAGGGATATCTCAGTAGGAACACGGAGTCAAGATAAAATTGACGTCAATAGACGCCCCCAATACATAGGCTTGCTTATTATCACTATTAATTTTGATTTGGCAAGCAAACGTATACACCTAATAAATTCCTAAGCTTATGGAATACAAAAAAATAAATTACACATCAAACTGAGAGTGACTGGCTGGTTGACTTACAAATACAAATTCAAGTATTGGTATATATCTGAAATAATATTTAAGTTCATAGTTTAAGTTTTTGCATTTTATGTTCTTTTATTACTTATCTTTTTAGGGTTCCGTTGCCAAATGGTAAAAAACGGAACCCTTATAGAATCGTCATGTCTGTCTGTCTGTCCGTCCGTATGTCACGGCCACTTTGTTCCGAAACTATAAGAACTATGCTGTTGAAACTTGGTAAGTAGATGTATTCTGTGAACTGCATTAAGATTTTCACACAAAACTCAAAAAAATTATTTTCATCAAACCCATACGTATAGGTATCTATGGATAGCTCACACGTCTTCAAAAATGATATTGAGGTTTCTAGTATAATTTTTTTCTAAACTGAATAGTTTGCGCGAGAGACACTTCCAAAGTGGTAAAATGTCCCCCCCCCTCCCCCCTGTAACTTCAAAAATAAGAGAATGATAAAACTAAAAAAAATATATGATGTACATTACCATGTAAACTTCCAACGAAAATTGGTTGGAACTAGATCTAGTAAGTAGTTTTTTTTAATACGTCCAGTGGTGCAAGGAGGCGCTGGAGCGGGGCCATAGGCCGGAGCCCCGAGAAATCAGGGCTTAGCGGTCCAAGCTCCTCCAGGAACTCATGGGGACATGGAGGGTGCGACTTGAGCATCCAAGGTGGGGGGAATCCAAGGTGGGGGGAATTGCGGCGGTGAGGCCGATCATGAAGGAGTGGTTGGAGAGGCACCACGGTGACCTCTCCTACTGGATGTGCCAGATATTTACCGGACTCGGGTGCTTCGATAAGTATCTATGGCGCATCCAAAGGGAGACAACGCCGCAGTGCCAGCACTTCGAGAATACTGGCGAAGACACGGCGCTCCACACGTTGGTGGAGTGACCTGCGTGGGCTAGTCAACGCCGGGATCTCTCGTGTGGCGTGGACGTTCTCTCGTTGGAGACCATGGTGAGGGCCGTTGTCTCCGACGGGAGCAAGTGACACGCCACCGCCTCTTTCTGCGAGCAGGTTATGCGCGCGAAAGAGACGGTGGAGAGGGAGCGGGAGAGAACCCTGCCCCGCGAGTTCCGCAGTCTGCGGCAAGGACGCTGCAGACTCATCTACGCCCGGGTCTACCGACCTCCATGATCGGGGCCTGAGGACGGCAGTTGGTCGACTCGCCGTCCTTACAGAAGCAGGCCGTGGCGGAGGCGTGTCGTGTGTGTTCTACACACGCCTACCAACTCACCGATGCGGGATAAAACCCGGTCCCACCAGGCGAGGCCGCGATTGCGGCCAAAGTCCGCCGGTAACTCTGGGGTTACCCTTTCGAGGGTGCCTAGCAATAGACACTTGGGTAGGACACCGTGTGGTTTTAGTCGGTCCGATTCCGACACGCCCACCCCATCGTCGGCACCGATAGGGTGAAGCCCGTGGGGGTTTCCACACGCTAAAAATAAAGGGGCTTAATACTACATTACTGCAACATTTATATGGTAATAATAAGTGTTTAATGGTGCAGCAATGAAAATAATGAAATGGAAATAATTCATCGTAGTCAGATGTTAAACGAAAAACGACGTCAAATCCATTATGATTCAATCAACTCAAATATAAAAATTAAAAAAGAACATTATTATGTTACTTGCTACTACGGAACCCTTAATGAGCGAGTCCGAATCGCACTTGGCCGCTTTTTTTGAGAAGATTTAGTTTTGTAGCAACACTTGAGGCAAGCTGTCATCCTACCTGAACGATGTCAGACGTGTTGATTTTTGTTCCCTATACGAGGGCCACACCGAAATGATCGGGAATAGAAAAAACTAGAAAGATATTACAATAACATTTATTTTCATTGCTTTTCGAAGTATTCTCCGTGACAATCGATGCACCTTTGCATTCGTTCAAACCAATTATTGTAACAGTAATTCCAGTCTGAAATGGACATAATCAAAACGGCCGATTTGTAAGCTTCGACTGCCTCTTCTGGACCTTGAAACAGTTGACCACGTAACAAATCTTTAGTTCTTGGGAATGTAAAGTAATCATTGGGGCTCAGGTCAGGGCTGTATGGAGGATGGTCCATCAATTCCACGTTTTCCTGATTTAAAAATGCGATCGTTTGCCGAGCGGTGTGGGAGCTCGCATTATCGTGGTGAAGGATTATGCGACGATTCGGATTACTTTTACGAAGTTCTCTTATGACTTCCGGCAAACAAACTGTTGTGTATAAGCAGTAACCGTTCTTCGTTACTGTAAAGGAATCGTAGCCACATGTCCGGTTTTCGACACAAACGAAGCCACCATTTTTTTCGACACGCAACGAGAGCGCACAACTTTTGTTGGCTTGACCTCACCTTCGTAGACCCAAACAGCCGATTGGTGTTTTCTTTCGGGCTCATATGAATATATCCACGATTCATCACCCGAGACGATATTGTAAACTGCATTTGAGCTCCCTCTATCGAACCGTTGCAGAGCAGAGCGACACCAATTAACACGAGCCGACTTTTGTTCTTCTGTCAAACGATGTGGCACCCAGCGGGAAACTAACTTTCTGACACCCAGTTCATCGTGCAATATTGTTTGAATGGCTGTCATACCAATGCTGAGAGAAGCCCGTATCTGCTGGTATGTCACATGCCTATCTTCTTGTATTAATTGGCGTACAGCATCTACGTTTTCTTGTGTTACCGCTGTTTTGAGCCGACCAGTAGAAGGTACTGTGGTAAGAGAGGAATGTCCTCAATGAAACTCAGAATACCAGCGATATATAGTCGTTTTACTAGGTGCTTCAAGTTCATAAATAGAAACAAGCTCGGCGACACATTGTTCTTGGGATAAACCTCGGCGAAAGTTGTGAAAAATTATCGCACGGAAATGTTCCCGCGTAAGCTCCATTTTCACACCGACTTGTCAATTTTTAATTTCAAAAATAGAATTGAGTTTGAAAGAGCACAAAATTTCAAATACCAAAAAGATTTTAAGTCTAATTTATTCAAAAGTATTCCATTCCCGATCTTTTCGATGTGGCCCTCGTATACCTTTGTATTGCCTGACGTTTCGACCAGGTTACACCGGCCGTGGTCACAGGTTGACACTATCAATCCAATCCAAAGATATGTAATACCTTTTTTTTTCGTGCGGTATCTATACATGGTCGCGTTAATTCCCGTTAAATTACTCCATACTACACTCCACCACGATGACCTGGCGGAGCTGTGACTGCACGACCTCGATTTCTCGAGGCTCGGGGTTCCGTCCCTGCTCCCGCTCCTTCTTTCGCAACTGGTACAGTTCCAAAAGGGCTCTCGCCTCCAGGAGAAATACCTATGTAAAGTCGTGACGAAGGATGACAGCCCTGTTAATAGCATCGCATTATACCTTTCTAGAACACTAATCCACTAATACTGCAAGGAAACATTACATTTACATTACCTACCTATTCTTCGGAATATATAAATTTTTACCGCCTCACCTACAAACATTGCATGATTTAGAGGAATCAATAGACACCTCATTGATTTTTATCTATCTGTTTGTTGGGATGCTTTGAAAATATAAAGAACCTCAAATTCATATTCACGCGTCAGATACGCGTGCCAACCATAAACCTGACTGCGTGCGTATTCACATGTCCTCGCTTTCTTACGCAAGTGGATGAAAATAATCAAATAAGATATTAATAATGTTTGAAAATTTAACTGTGATGTTGAAGATAATAAGGACGAAAACATGAAGAACAGATAAATGATAAAAAAAAAGTGGTTGCCCTGCCAAAAAACAAATTTCTTTGGAAAATTTATAGCCATTGTCACTTTTGATAAGTAATAATAAAATAACATTATTTGTCTAATAGCAGACAGGACACTCCCGATAGAGCTACTTCCAATCTTTCCTAATTTCATCCCGATTATATTATCGTACTTGACAAGCGTGGATCTGAATCCCCTCTTAAGATTGTATCTTCCAATTTAAAATCTTTTTTATTGGTATTTCGGCTTTTTCGCGAGCGACTGCCGTCAGGAAAGCCTGCGGCAGAGCCTCGTCCACTGACTAGCAGGTGAGGTTGGTGTACCAATACCGGCGTAACCCCATACACCACTGGGTGTATGGTCACTGGACCATACACCAAGACACTTAAACGCTTCAAAAATGTTATCTATAAAATAATACTACCAATCAACAGTGCGCAGAGTTTATTAGTTAATTTGTAAATCGAGACGAGGCATGTTTCAGACATTTAACTCTGCCCGAAGCCTTAACTAGGAAATTTGCATTTAATTAGCGAATGGTTCCATCTCCAGTTGTAAATGAATCCATTACAATGAAAGTCGAAGTCGTTCATGCTATTTGTAGAGTATTTGTTACAGATAGTGATCGCTATGGCTAACAATTCTGGCTTTGTTTGAAATAATAATCATATTGATCTGCTAGTTAAGAATAAGATGAGTGAATTAATTCAATTTTGAAGTAATTAGTATGCTCACTTTTCCGATAAATTTAAATCGGAATAAATTAACATCCAGGATGGGCCTTCACCCCACAACCAACTCCTTGCTAGACCCCAAGATGTATGTATAGGAGATATCCCCCCGGTGAGGCTCTGGTGTAGGATTGCCTCTCATAGTTAGGTTAGGTTGGGTGAGTCCGAAAGTTGATAAAAGTTTCTGATCTCCGGCATTCGTCACAAAATCGTATATATCTGTGTTTGCATGTTTGAAAGTTACAAAAAAAGTGTGCTTATGTTCAAACTTAAGTTGAAAGAAGTAAACTGAAGTTAAGAGGCATTTTATATAAACCGAAAATGAACTTGAGCTAGGAACAAAATCTGGTTTTATGTAGCGTTTAATATTACTAATGGATGACATACCTACATAGTTCAAGTAAATTGAACAACTTAAATGCATCATACGTACTAGTGACGGAACACTCTTGATTAACGTATTAGCATATTTTCAATACGGACGAGAACTGTTTCAGACGGTGAAGTATGTAATTGAACCGCAGATATAGAGTTACTGAATGATATAATATTGCTGAAAGAAATATTAGAAGATAAAATAGTAGATTACGTTGAGTAAATATATTTATACTTCTATACTATATAATATTACTAGCTGGCTGGCTTTCGTCCGGGGCGTATTTCGAACCCCTGTTGCACACCTTTTTAACCCATATATGCGCGAAATTTATTAGTTTTCATGTAATGTGTGGTAATGTGCTGGATTGGTTGACATTTATGATTACTACTTCGCTCCCTTGGGTAGCAGCGTGATGATATATGACACGCACTTATAATGTGGCTTTCTATTGGTAAAAGAATTTTCAAAATTGGTTTCTTAGATCATGAGACAACCCCCTTAGTACATAATCAATAAAATTAATAATATTAGTTTGAGGAATAATGTTTCATTTTGACACTATTAAGGTGACAAACAAGTATATATATCTTACTTGATGTTAGGCTCTTGTCAAAAGTCTAGTGATTTAATGCTATTTCGGAGGGATAGCCTTCCTTCACAACTATGTATCCTTGGCTACAAGATAACATGTGCTCACTGAATCCTGGTGCCCGTCCCATCATAGTAATAGGCTCGCACCCCATTTCGATGGACCGAATATGACTGATGAAATAAGGACACGGTATCTACCTCTATCTACTCCTTTATGAATATAGGCGTGAATATAGTCTGATAATAACGAACACAAAAAAATATCCAAAGAATTATCCAATTTGGTTCGGCAGTTATGCGTGTACATACATTTCGGTGTTTCATATTTAGGATTCCGTTGCCAAATGGCCCAAACGGAACCCTTATAGATATGTCATGTCTGTCTGCCTGTCCGTCCGTATGTCACAGCCACTTTTTTTCTGAAACTATAAGAACTATGCTGTTGAAACTTGGTAAGTAGATATATTCTGTGAACCGCATTAAGATTTTCACACAAAAATAGAAAAAAAACAATAAATTTTGGGGGTCCCCATACTTAGAACTGAAACTCAACATTTTTTTTTTCATCTAACCCATATGTTTGAGGTAAATTTTTCTAAACTGAATAGTTTGCGCGAGAGACACTTCCAAAGTGGTAAAATGTGTCCCCCCCCCCACCTGTAACTTCTAAAATAAGAGAATGATATAGCTAAAAAAAATATTTGATATAAATTACCATGTAAACTGGTTTGTCTGTAAACGAAAATTGGTTTGAGCGAGATCTAGTAAGTAGTTTCTTTTAATACGTCACAAATCGTAAACCGCAATTTACCTTTCATTCAATCAACTCAAATATAGAAATTAAAAAAAAAACATTATCATGTTACTTGCTGCTACGGAACCCTTAATGGGCGAGTCCGACTTGCACTTGGCCGCTTTTTATTTATATAGATTCAGTTATCAAAAAAAAGCAATACTACCCTGTACCTTCGCGTATCACTTCACACGATAGAACACTGATAATAATCGAATCGAATTCGATATACCCATTTCACCGAGCCTTCAGCGAGAAAAGAAGAAAAAAATCGTAACGTATCTAGTGACTCAGTATCTGTGATTTCAACTATGTGGTAATCACGAAAGACAACGAAATCGTCTTCAGCTCAACCTGGGGCAGGTGTAGCCTACGTGTTCAGAATTTATGACTCCACACAATGCTTGTACTTGATTATAAATTTAGATTGTCTGTGTTTGTACATTGACATTGAATATAGAGATTAAATCTATGTTGGATTTATTACCCACTTGCCGAAAATGGAGTGTAATGTTTGCAGGATTTATTTATGTGTTTCTTATTCCAACTAAATGTTTGAATGCCTGAACAGTGTCGGATGTATCGTTCGGGTATCGTTAGAAGAAGTACTACTACTTAATATATGTATACTAGCATCACCGAGCGGTTTCACCTGCGTAAGTCTTGATCCCGTAGGAGTATCGGAATAAAAAGTAGCCTATGTTACTCAGGGATCATGTAGCATTCTAATGCTGAAAGAATTTTTTAAATCACTCCAATACTTTTTGAGCCAATTCGTTACAAACATACTTACATACAAATCTTTCCTCTTTATAATATTAGTATAGATTTTTAACCGACTTCTAAAAAGGTTTCTCAATTCGACCGTAATTTTTTTTATTGGTGTTCGCGGATAACTTCGTCGTTAATGAACCGACTTTAATAATTATTTTTTGTTGGAAAGGCGATATACTAAGGAGGCTACCAGGATAAGAAAAACCAGGATCTGATGATCGCATTCCAGAAAAACCGATGGGAACCTTCGAAAATCGTAGTGGCGACTACAGCGTTTGTACATTTTTTCATTCAGTATCTTAAAACGCTACTATTTAATAAAGGTCTGCCTACCCCTTCAGCAATACAGGCGTGAAGTTATGAAGTTATGTTAGAAATAATGATTGAATAGACTAGAGTCGTCTGGATGGTACAAATTCTGTTTTAAGGTTAACTTCATCTTATGTTTAATAGTCTCATCATCATCATCATCATCACTGCATTGCTCCAGGTTGGCTCTACTAATCTTTCTCTTGATGTGGCTAATCTTAGCTTTTACGTGCGCGACTACCTCCATCCTCGTCCGTTAATCAGTATGTGTATCAGCTCGTAGATATGGTTGGGTTGGGCTCTGACGATCTTGGTAGACTCTAATAGTCCAACAGTCAACAGTCTAACTAACTTTGAAAAAAGTGGAACAAAAAGATTGAACATTCAGTTTGAACTTCTTCATTAGCTCAGAGACCGTAAATTCGTGTTTAATTTACGGTTGCTTAGCATATTAGCTTCTAGAGAGAGTAGATATGTTCAGACTGATTAGATATCTTGTGCCATCTTCGATTTGCAAATGATGTGGTAATATTCGTACGCTCTTAACACATTTTTAGTATTTCCAATTCTAAGAATGTGGTACTTAAATAGCGGCAAAGTGAGGTAAATTGAATTAAAACTTTGTTTTCTTATAAACCGTTCACGGATTTTCTTTGTTCATATTATGGGCAACTACTCAAAAATATTTCGGTTTTCTAACAAGCTTTGCAAATGATGTGATAAGATTTGTACGCTTTTGAACATTGGAAATTCTAAGAATATGGTACTAAGTAGCGGCAAAGTGAGGTAAATTGAATTAAAACTTTGTTTTCTTATAACCTTTTCACAGATTTTCTTTTTTCATATCAGGGGGCAACTACTCAAAAATACTTCGGTATTCTAAGAAACTTTTACCACATTAACTTTTTAACTTTAAAAAAAAAGGTACTTTTATGTGACCTTTTGACAATATCAAAAGTGAGAGTAGCAACTAAAATATTATTAAGTTTGTTTTTGATAAAGCAATTTTTTTTTAGATTGATGTTTTACAAACGTGTTTTTTTTAATATTTAGGACACGTCAATTTCACTTCACCTCGCCTGAAGGTAAGCTGAAGGTAAAGTCTCAGGAAAGAGGGCCACCATTACATAGACGTACCATGTTAACAATGGTGCCACTCAGCTTGACGGCCTCATCAGAAGAGGATTGTCGTCGCAGCACCGGGTGACCCCCACCGGTCCCACTAGTGCTGCGACCACAATCCCCCTATGCAAGGGGCTAGGCTATGCACTTGCTGACCCCTGAACGCAATCAAACCGACATTGGACTACTATGGAGGGTTTTTCGCAATCGTGCACGGTGGTACTTACCCGGCCGAATTTTGTGATAAATTTGTGTCATCAAATTTCTACCACCAGTAAAAGTGTTCAACCTGAATAAGGTCCGACTACGGTCTAAGTTTATTACGCTTGCCTGACGCTATCTTTAAAGTTTAATCGACAAAAAATCACAGTTTGCCTTTGTTAGCTTGGTGAGTACCCGGCGCCATTTATAGTTCAGCTTCTTAAGGGCGTTTCTACATCGATCTATCGGTTGATTACCGATTGGTGTCATCGATCGATAATAGAACGGATTGGTGGACTTCGATCGATAGTTTCTACTACAACAATCAATCCGTCGTCCATCGACGCTGTAGATCGTAAGAAAAAGTAAATCGTAATGACCAACAACAACGCGTCGTCTGAATATATTTTTGGAGATACTGTTGGAATATAGCCGCGTTACAATGTAAGTCAAAATCATATCGAACGGTATTCATCGATCAGCCAAAGCTACCAAACCATTCGATCGACATCGATCGATGTCATCAATCGTCTTTGAGTGGTAGAGTCAAGCAACAGTCATGTTGGCCGTTGCATGAATGGGCCGACTCGACCGGGGAAGCACCACCCTCTCACAGAATATCGACGCCAACTGAACTGTTGCGTTCCGTTTGGTGAGTGAGAGTGCCGGAGCCCAAACTCCTTTCCCATCCCTCTCCCCTTAACAGGGTCGGCAGCGCGAGTGTGACGCCACTGATGTTGCTCACGTCCATAGGCCGCGGTAACCGCTTCCCATCAGGTGGGCCGTGTGCTTGTCTGCCACCTTAGTGGTATAAAAAAAAAAACGACAATCGATCGGATAATGAGGTAAAACCCTACTATACTTACTTAAACAAATATCTCAAAATGAAACTTACATTAAGAGACAATAAAAGACCAACTGCTTAAAATGTCCATTATAAACGTAACTTTTAGTACATAATGAAAAAAGCAAAATGACATATTAAAAAAAGAGAAGAAAATCGGTATCCAGGGCAGTACTAGTATAAGTGCCTCTAGAATCTTTTATAATTGCTTTGCGTTTTCTCAGAGGGGCTTAAGGAATTTCTTTTAAAATTTATTTTATTTCTATTTCGTGGTGGATTTCGAAGTAACATTCTATTTGTTATGCTATACTTAATTTTGTTTATAACGAAGTCGGAATAAAACCCATTAAATTACATTATGATCGCGTTTATTGTGTAAAGTGAGGTATAGCTATAAACGACTTATCGTCATCGAAGCCTTATTCCCGGTTACATCCAAAGCTTTGAAGCGCGGGGATTACTCTCCTACTTTTTCTTGTGATGAGGCTTAGCTTTGTGGGAGCGAATGCCGAATAACCTTCCAACCCCGAGACGGAAACCTACGCCAGAACCTCGTCCGGGAAGACTACGCCAGAGCCTCGTCCGTTAATGAGCAGGTGTACCGGCTAGCAGGCTAGGTTGACTTGGGCCCCGATGATCTCGATGAAGCCTCTATATGCCTAATGGACGTATAGTCTTAAACGATAATGATGATTATATTCTGTTCACATAAACTAAGTTTTTTTAGGGTTCCGTTGCCAAATGGCAAAAACGGAACCCTTATAGATTCGTCATGTCTGTCTGTCCGTCCGTATGTCACAGTCACTTTTTTCGGAAACTATAAGAACGTTGCTGTTGAAACTTGGTGAGTAGATTTATTCTGTGAACCGCATTATTAAGATATTCACACAAAAATAAAAAAAAAACAATAAATTTTATGGTCTTACTTAGAACCATACCCATACTTAGAATCGCAATTTTTTTTTTCATCAAACCCATACGCGTGTGGTATCTATGGATAGGTCTTAAAAAAAATATGCGATGTATATTACCATGTAAACTTCCACCGAAAATTGGTTTGGACGAGATCTTTTAGGTAGTTTTTTTTTAATACGTCATAAATCGTAAACGGCAATTCACCTTTCATTCAATCAACTCAAACATAAAATTTAACAAAATTGCATTATTTTGTTACTTGCTGCTACTTGCTGGAACCCTCCATTGGCGAGTCCGACTCGCACTTGGCCGCTTTTTTTCCTTGTTGTAATTTTTATCATTGTACAGCCGGTTACTTTTGTAGACTACATGCTCATGCATAAATAGTAAGTAAAATATGGTGTTAACACACCTTTACTTAACACGGAATATAATATACAATTAAATAGGTGTTAGTAATAAGACAACCTTCTTAGTAACAAAGGTCTTACAGTTACAATAATTTTATAGTCCGCGACTTTCATTAATTTCTCAAGCCAAACAAATAATGACTTAACAATGGGATGAATGTCTGTGTCTTGGGAAGAACCATTATTACTCATCATTAATTTAATCGTTATTCTTCGCGTACTGATAACAAATAGCTTTTGACGTGAAAATTGGTAATAATTATTCGTTAAAATGATGATGTATTGGTTTTAACGTGCCACTCTGTGGTACTTGCATAATCTCATTATGTTTGCAGTACAAATCTGAATAATTTGTAACTGCTACTATAATTTTTTTTTAGTTAATCTGTAGCATATGAGTACGTCCCCAAATGAAAGCTTGGTGATTACTGTTAAAATGTGAAACTGTGATGGCATTGACAGGAATTTATTATATTATCCATTCAGTTTCTTGGTTATCGTAATTTTTCACAATTTTGTCCCATTTTTTGCCTTGCTATTAACAGTGTATCGTTTTAAATAATATCTCTAGAACAATACTTCATCGAGACTCATACTCTCAAAGACAAAGATAAACTATTGTCATCGACTACAAAGAATTATTTATTACCTCTACATCTAAAAAGCATTACTCCATAAAACCCCAAAATGGAGATTATGCATTCTCACTGGTTAATTTATAGACCACTCTCGTGACACTTGATGTAGAATAAATTTTTCAGTGCTCCCTGAAGGGTTTCGATAAAATATTATGTTAATTTACCTGCAGCTATTTTTTTTAATGATTTCAATGTGCTAGTCAATTTTTAAACTAAAAAGTTACAGTTTACGAATATTGATACAATAATTTAATGGGAATTAACATATACATACCTTTGGATTACACTGGCCGTGGTCACAGGCTGACTGGCGCAGTGGTGCACGTCCTCCGCCGTCGAGTCCGTGAGGTACAAAGTTCATTTTCCACCCGCACATTCTCGATATTTCTCATATTTACATTTCGCCATGTACCGTCACATACTACACAAACTGACCGGTGTCTATCCGACTGCGCAGAAAAGTGAGGTAGCAAGTTTTTCATCACTGGATTCCATGTCGCAGATAATTTAAACCCATCTTCCCGGTTGAAATTTTTATGTTTCTTAATTTCAATGGCTTCACGTACAACTCTCGAATAGAAGTGACGTTCGGTGGAGAGGACTTACTTATGGTGGAATTCAATCCAGTGATTGGTGCCTACTTCCAGAAGATGTTCTGCAATCGCTGATTTGCTCGTCTGACGGTTCTTTACAGCTGCAATGTGTTCCTTGACCCTCTCAACAATAGTCCGCTATGTTTGGCCTATATATGAACTACTGCAGCTGCAATTAATTTTGTAGACACCTGGAGTTTGTAGAGGTAAGACAAGGATGTCTTACCTCTACAAACTCCAGGTGTGCCCACGATGTTCAAACGTCAAGCAATCCAAAATTATGTATATACCTAAACATGATCGCGTTAATTCCCGTTAAATTATTGTATATAATGTCGTTTTAACTTAAAATATAACTAAAGTATACATTCCAGAATTATTAATATACTATTTAGGGATCAAAATAATTTAAGAATGAAATGAAAGAAACCCTCGGAGCTCTATAAACACCTTAGAGTTACCAAAGCCCACATCTTAGGTAAATCCCAAGTTGACACAGTCAGGGCACTCCTGAAAGATAATAACGCATCCGAGCTTGAATCTAGACTCATATTCCATAAACGATTTATGATAGGGGCCCAGTCGAAGAGAGTGGGGTTGGGAGTAAGACAGCCAAAAAGGAACCAGGATATACTTAGGTCCTTTCTAAAACAAGACGAAAATGATAAATATCGAGTGCACGCGATGAATTTAGAAATCCAAAATGAGTGGTTGACAATAGGAGAGTTCTGCATACCGATGGCCTTAAAGTGGTGCACCTTGATTTATGAGTGGTCGCCGGCCCTGTTAAAATTCTATCTTAACGCCTTTCAGATGACCCTTGTAACGTTGTGGATTCTTTATAAATGAAATTGAAACAATATCCGTAAATTAATCGATATTTTAGTATGTTTCTATAATATATTACTAATTATCTATGGTTGTGCAAGCGAGATTGGACAGCACTAGCCCAGTCATCAACTGAAGGCTCTTATATCGTCCCTTTCCTTGGAACCTTCGCCAAGGAAGGTCGCTTTGACCCCGTGGCCAACTGCTGTCGGCTCCGGGTAAGTTTTGAGATCAACATTTCCTACTTCTTTCTACAGGTGAAGACTTTCCAGCGGTGCAGCTTATTGCCTGCTAAAATGCATGGCTTATTATATTTTATTTTATACTGTGTGCTATTTCAGCCTACCTATTTAGTGCCACGAGGCCGATGACCCCTACGGTCAGAGGTCGCGGCACCAGCTTGTGCTGCCTATTTATATTCCTTTTTATTATAGCTTTTAGCTACGCTGCATTGCCGCTGGGAGATTCTCTTCACCTGCTATTTTAGCGGGTCACTTGGACGTAATTACCTAGTGACAAACTGACCCGCACTTTTTCTATTTCCAGGGTCTTCGCACCGGGCTTCGCACCATAATGGCGGTAGCGAGGCACACCAGCGGAGACCCTGGCACGCCGGCATCACCACCAGCCACGTGTCCACTAGCTAAGTGCATACTACCATCTTTGCACAACGGACCGAACAACGCCACGGCAGAATATTTATTATGAATCCATCCCCTGAGGTTCATTTACTCAATTACCTTATATAAATTTATGTAACATTCTCTTCACGATTATAATCTCATACTATATATTGTAATCAACCTTTTATTTCTCTGCTCGCCCTAGCCGGTAGTAGTCACAATTACATCAATTACTTAATTAAATATTACAGTGCATAAGTCACACCCTAAATTTTATGTAAACTTCATTTACAAACTTCGATAAAAACTTTTTAACCGTTACATTGGCGCCTTCAAGGTATTATTCTGCCGTAGGTATTGTGTGTTTGGTCCGTAAGTACTTTATTTCTTCTTATTTTCCTCTTTACTTTGCCAGTGGTGATTTTTTTCACCAATTTTATTGTTATTTTTCATTTTTACGTAAATGACGGTATTTGAAAATAATTATTAGTTTCATTTTTTTTATATTCAACTAAATAATGCATACTCATTTCCATTATATTAGTGAAATTACTCACCTATTTAACTAATCACCTGTGTTAAATTAACAACAGGGCTAATTAACATTACTTTTACAAATATTTTGCATTAGCATCTAGGCTGGTTTAATACCTCTTAAGGTCATTTTAACTGTATACCGTTATACCACTGGTAAAGTAAGGATCTATTTACTTTTGTTCTTGGACTTGTTGATCTCAACCGTTATCTACTTACTTTTTAATTCTATTTTTGTATAGGTGTCTGTCGCACACAGTACCCAGTCAGTGAATTTTTTATACTTGCTTACCTTTTATGTTTATTATAATAACATATATTATGTTATTATATCAACCTATTGCTGGTTGAAATTTATCTTTATGTTGATATATTAATACTATTTTGATGTATTATACACAAATAGTTTATTACTGACTGACAGGTTACATATATACTACTTGATTTTACTAGTACCTTATATTGAAGTAAATTACTTACTTAATTTATTATGTCAATCTCGCTCATCGCACCATAGCTTTTATTTTTACTTAACTTTGGATTGATTTACCTTTTAAATTTAATATTTACTCACTGACTGTTTTGTAGTCAGTGTTGCTTGTTGTCGGATTTCTGTATCCAAATTAGTTATGTATTTGAAAAAAAAAAATGAAAACAATTCTTTGAAAAAAAAAATACAAAGAATAAAAGATCTCTAAACAACTAATAAAATCTTTGAAAAGAACAACAAAGATAATAAATACTTAAATTGTAGACCTCGTTTTGTTCTGCATATGGGATTGTTGTGTCAGGTATAGTTTAGTCTTTAAAATCATTACCGCTTATATAAATTGACCGTTCAAAGTCAGCAATGCATTAGTCATTTCCCCCGAGTCCTTTTAAAATGACTTGTGTAATAATGGAACTTTTTATAAACTAAATATAGGTAAAATAATCAAAATAATTCATATTAAACATTTTTAATCAAACATAAAACAATACAAGGACCTAACCTAACCTAATAAATTTATTAATTAAACAGCAACCTAACTTCTCAACTATGAACAACACTTGTTTTGTTCTAATAATCACTATTGTTGTAAATATATGTAAATATTTAATAAACTTTGCTTATTACTTAAACAATATTATACACAATTGTGGCAAACAAGTACCTACACATACTTGTAACTAAAACTTGCATTTTATAATTATTGCACTGTGGTAATACACTACCTATATCTCAATACTACAATGGTCGTAATGATATTTGTACCTATAAAAGGTTCACCAGTAAAAATTTTAATTTCATGTACCTACCCAATTGTAAACATATAACGAAAACTTTTTATAACTTGAACAACTCATGTATCCTGTTGGTAGACACGGTCTACAGGTCAATTATGTCTTCTTACTAAATAATGTAATACTTTCAATTGTTATTACATCTTTGGTTCGTATATTTGAACATTTTATTACTATCAAAAGTTTGTTGAGATTGTTTGAAATATTGAATTTAATTTAGTTGTCAAACTTCATAAGGTTTTGACAATCAAAAAGGTTGCCAGTATAGTATCATATAAGATTACTACTAGTTATTGTTTAAAAATTTGTCTTGTTTTTTTAAAAACAAAATAAAATTATTCTTTGATGAATACCAACTTTTGGACTTTTTTTTTACTGAATATTAAATATTAATATCTTATAACCTATTGGTTAATTCTCTATCATGTTGTAATACTTTTCTTAGGATGACTGTTCCCTTTTATGTTTCTGTTTTTTTGAACAAAACATTAAATTCACTAGTGAATAAACACCCTCCCAGACCAGAGTAACCTAGTAAGTTGGGGGAAGGCCTCAGAAAAACAATGTTATATTTGTGGCGAGCTAATAGCGACTGCTAGGCACATATTAGTAGGATGTAGGGTGCTTCTCGATAGAGGCCAATACACACACCGCCACGATAAGGTGGCTTATCATCATACGTGAAGCAATGAGCGTAGCAGTAGCTAGAGCCCAAAAAAGATTGACTACTAACAGGCCAACTACCATAAAATCCAGGAACAAACCTTATTCAATCTTAGATACTGCCCCAGATTAGACTCTCCTAATCGACACGAATGAAAAGCACTATAAAATTTCGGAGGATGTTGGGCTTTCGTCATCTAGGCTTGAAATATTTCTTAACTCTTTACTAAAACGATAAAATATGTGGTCCTTGTGGAACTTACTGTACCGTGGGAAACAAATTTACCGAAGGACCACATAATAAAGAAAAATAAATACTATGATCTCACAAACGAAGTAACCGAAAACGGTTAAGTGGTAAATTTGTATGCAGTGGAAGTGGTAGCGAGAGGCATACCAACAAAATCTCTCTATAACCTACTTAAAGATCTAGGCCTATCGAGAGCTATAATAAGCTCATTACTAGGACGAATGTCTAAAGCGGCACTAGTAGGTTCGCATCAAATTTGGTTAGGCAGGGAGGGGAACTTGGGTAGTGAAGGTGAGTGTTGATGTACATCAACAAAAAGGGCCCCTTCTAAACCTACACTTGGGTCGCAAGTCCCAAGCACTGTTCGTTATGAATCATTAAATATAAACTGGGACACTCAGAAAGTTTTGCGAAAATAAAAAAAGTGTTCTATAGGTAAATATTTTTTTATTAAATCTTTTCAAAGTACTCTCCACCAGCCTCTATACAAAGTTTCATGCGTTTGAACCAGTTTTCAAAACACTTTTTCCAATCCGCCGCAGATACCTCGTTTACAGCCTGCTCAAACGTTGACAGCGCATCTTCCGGCGACGAAAATTGTATCCCTTTGAGCTGATTTTTATTTCCGGAATAAAAAGAAGTCGCACGGTGCAAGGACAGGGCTGTAAGGAGGGTGACCTAGGAGTTTAACCGGAGTGCTATCCAGGAAGTCCCTCGTTTTAAGCGCGGTGTGTGCGGGCGCGTTGTCATGGTGGAGTAGTATCCCGCGGAGCCCTGTGTTTGGTCGCTTGTAGCTCACTACAGAGAAAACTTCTGCCAAGCATTTGGTAGTGTACCATTCAGCGTTGATGCTTCTTTGATTTCGTAAAGGGATTGATAACAAGTAGCCAGACAAATTGAAAAAACTCGCGATTAAAATCTTCCCTCCGCTTCTAGATCGCTTCACTTTGGTAGGTGTTGATTCGTTTTGAAACACCCAAACCGTCGACTGGCGTTTTGTTTCTGGATCATACTGATAAATCCACGACTCATCACCTGTAATGATGTCATATGCACGCCGAGACGCGCCTGCTTCAAACTTGTTTATCATATCACGACACCATTCCACCCGGGCCTGCTTCTGAGCATCGGTGAGATTGTGCGGCACCCAGCGTGAAACTATCCTTCTCACACGAAGATGCACGTGTAGAATCTCGTGAAGGCTTCCTGATCCAATCTGAAGAATGTGCTGAATCTCTTGATATGTGACTCGTCTATTATCTTGGATTAATTTTTTCACTGCTAGCACGTTTTCTTCCGTAACAGCCGTCAAAGGGCGACCACTTCTTTCTTCATCCTCCAGTCAGTCGACCGCGCTTGAATTCGTTATACCAACGATACACGGTCGCCTTGGAAGGGCCTTCATCTATGAATGCCATTTGAAGTCTATCGTACGATTCGTCTGGTTTCAGGCGACACTTGAAATCGTAGAAAATCATAGCGCGAAAATGTTCCCGACGCAGATCCATTTTTCAATGAGACACAATAATTGAAATTATCTTGCAAAAAATGCAGAGAGAAATTTTTAAATTGGAACGTACTTATTTTTACTCATAAATAATCATATTTTAGAAATAGATTATAACTGACCAGTCTCTCATATATAAAAACTTTTTTTCGCAATACTTTCTGAGTGGCCTGGTAGGTAATTAAGTCACTTATTTTAATTAAATATAAATAATTAACAATTAGTACATAAATAATGGGCATTGTTTAATAATTATATTTTTTTAGTAAATAATTAACTTTATACAACGTACTGATAACCGTAACTCACGCTTGACCTTGCATTAGGCCATATATGGCTGTACGCGGCGCACTCTTCGCGGTCTACCGCAAAAACGGTTGATCGTATGAAAAAAGTTCTAACAAAAATTGTAGAGAATTTTATACTCTGCAACTTTTATGGTATGGTAGGTAGTTGTATGTTGCAGCCGTTAATAATATAAACACTATGTTTTAATATATCTTGTTTTTATTTCCTTAATAACATACATATAATTATTCATCTATCTTATAATGTAATGAACACTTGACTGCCCTTATTCATTCCCCGAACCCCGGAGCCATAGACCATCCTTCTCAACCGCCATAGATTATATCAATCTATTCCATAACATTCCTCTCCTTAATCATCAAACCCATATCGTATAGGAGGTTTCACAGACCTTCCTGATTGTGTCGTTTTGGCAGTACTATCTGTAGAACTAGGCACAGAAACATAGTGATCATGATCTGCATCAGTCTTTTGTTGTGACTCAGCTTCATTTATTTCACTTTCAGGTTCTTCAACATTGCCACTTTTGTCATCATTGCTATAAGATAACTCTGTGTAATGGCTATGATCATAATCAATATACTGCCTGTTTCTACGATACATATTATCTGACTTATCCTTAATGATATATGAACGAGGTTGAGTCAATTTGTATGCTATTGTTCCTGGTGTTCAAAATCTATCATCCGCTTTCTTTTTGAATTTTGACCGGGACTACATTCTCTTAAAATCTTGTTGTTTTTATTATAATACTTGTGACATGAGACCCTTGGTTGAAGATTGCTTTAGACACAGCATATTTTGAATTAAGATTTCTGTTGAATAACAAATTAGCAGGAGATGGAGAACCCTCTTTGGCCTGATTTCTAAGATTTAACAATGCTATATAGGGATCTGATCCATCATGCTTACATTTCTTCAATATGTTCTTAATTATTTTTACACTGGACTCAGCTAGTCCATTGGACCTAGGATAGTTTGGGAATGACGTGGTATGTGTAAATCCATATTCTAAAGCAAATTGCCTAAATTCCGTACTTGCAAATTGAGGTCCATTATCACTAACCAATTCTAAAGGAATCCCATGTCTCGCCATTATTGTTTTCAAGTGTTTTATTACCATTGCAGAAGATAGTTGATGTAACTTAACTACATCTATGAATTTACTATTTTTTATTTTTTTTATTTAGGACACGTCAATTTGACTTCACCTCGCCCGATGGTAAGCTGAAGGTAAAGACTCAGGAAAGAGGGTCACCATTACATACACGTACCATGTTAACAATGGTGGCACTCAGCTTGACGGCCTCATCAGAAGAGGATTGTCGTCGCAGCACCGCGTGACACCCACCGGTCCCACTAGTGCTGCGACCACAATTCCCCTGCCCGGCTATGCACTTGCTGACCCCTGAACGCAATCAAACCGAAATTGGATTACTATGGAGGGTTTTTCGCAATCGTGCATGGTGGTACTGTGACGTCTGGGGTCTGGCGTCACAACTCCTCGTGTTAATGAAATGATAAACACAAGTAATTATATTTAAAATAGCATTTATTTTTCACAAAACTTTTAGTTTTAGGAAAATTTAATTTTTTTAGGAAATACTGAAAAACCCGAATAAAAAGATTGCTTCATTCTTGGCCTGGCAAAAACCTCGTATAAAAGAAACCAAGCCAAAACTCGACTATCTAAATAACAAATATTAGCGTCTCTTGTCGACACATTTTAATGTTTGTCCGAAAGGGACCTTTTTTTCTTTTTTTTTTACGTGCGGAAATCCCTTCGGATACCCTTCGGATATGTCGTGTCTCGACTAAAACCGCACGGTGTCCTCCCCAAGTGTCCGTTGCCGTAAGCCCTCGAAAGGATAACCCCAGGGTTGCCGGCGGACTTTGGCCGCCACCGCGGCCTCGCCTGGTGGGGTCGGGTTAATTCCCGCTTCGGTGAGTTGGCGGGCGTGTGTAGGGCACACACGACACGCCTCCGCCACGGCCTGCTTCTGTAAGGACGGCGAGTCGGCCAACTGTCGCCCTCAGGCCCCGATCATGGAGGTCGGTAGTCCCGGGCGTAGATGAGTCTGCGGCCTCCTCGCCGCAGACAGCGAAACTCGGGGGGCAGGATTCTCTCCCGCTCCCTCTCCGCCGTCTCTTTCGCGAGCATTACCTGCTCGCAGAAAGAGGCGGCGGCGTGCCACTTGCTCCCGTCGGAAACCACGGCCCTCACCATGGTCTCCAACGAGAGAACGTCCACGCCCAGGACCGCAACGAGATCCCGGCGTTGACTCGCCCACGCAGGGCACTCCACCAACGTGTGGAGCGCCGTGTCTTCGCCAGGATCCTCGCAGTGCTGGCACTGCGGCATTGTCTCCCGGTGGATGCGCCACTCTGAAAGGGACCTATAGTACAATGTACTTTTAAGACCTACCTAACTAAAAAACAAAAGATGATGTAAATAAATTTATCCTTACAAATCATACATATATAATTATAAACCTCTTACATCGCCTACGAATTACTAAATCACTTTTTAATCAACATTAAAGAGAAAGAAAACTTCACCCCATAATGAGTCTGGTGAAAATCAACTTTCACCATCGCAGACAACTATGTCCTTAGCGATTTGACCCATTTACAAAGTTTAGATTTCCACTCCCAACATTAGACGAAAAAATAATTGCCTAATCCTACGCTAGGACGTAATGAATATAAAAAAATTTATCATCTTCGACAGCGCACCAACATAGAATAAACAGGAAAAACACAATATTAATAACACGTATTACAGAACACATTATTAACTACATGGATTATAATTCTATTAAAACTTATCGTCCTTATTGGCCCTATTGACCCGCAGATACCTATTAATGGCGAAAATAATACTGAAATCTTTTGCAAAATTCTGGAACAAGCCACCATCATAGCCATTGCACCTCTTTGTATCAGCCATCTTCTAGTAATAATAAAGCACACAAAAGCAAATAAATGAAAACGTTACTGATAAGTGCGTCGCTCCAATGTCACACGACGTCTTCCTTCTTAAGGTACGGGATCGATCAATCCACTGCAAACTGCAGAACGTTGGCCCTTCCACCAAACCTGTGTAGACTGCAGAATGCTAGCGCTTCCAACTAGCGCGTCCACCAAGACTTGTGGAAACCGGCGCTCCACCAAATTTGTGAACCGGCGCTCCACCAACTCCTGTGGAAACCGGTGCCTCCACCAAATTTGTGAACCGGCGCTCCACCAACTTCTTTGGAAACCGGCGCCCCCACCAACTTGATGACGTCTGGGGTCTGGCGTCACAACTCCTCGTGTTAATGAAATGATAAACACAAGTAATTATATTTTAAATAGCATTTATTTTTCACATAAAACTTTTAGTTTTAGGGGATTTTACGCGAGGTTTATTTGACTTTAATATGCGAACTGAAGAGGGCCGTGGATTCTGCTCAGAGATTGAGCCTACGATCACTTTGCTTGGAACTCTTCGTACGGCGGGTCGAGGCCGGAGCCCCCAGTCACCCGCTGTCACCAACTTGTCCGCCAAGCCAATTGTTTTTTCCTATTCTCCTATTTTATATTTAAAACAAATTTATTTTTAATCGCTGACGCATGATGGCCAGGTAACTAACTGTAGTGCTCGAACGAGGTCGGACGCTACAGTACCTACCCGGCCGAATATTGTGACAAATTTGTGTCATCAAATTTCTACCACCAGTATAATAATCTACAACAAGTAAGTAGTGCTCCCTATTAAATTCAAAGATATCCAATTCTAGCTTGATTGAGCCAAGTCAGCCTCACGATCGAGAGGTCCTGGGTTCGAATCCTGGCCAACACTACCGACGTGAACCCACTCCTAACACAAGTAATTTAGCTTAATTGATTGGGTTCACTACTGTTAGTCCGGTTAGGGAGTACTAGTAATTTCGGTTACTAGTAGATATTCTTAAAAAAAAAACAATTTACCTAATAATGAATTGAAAAAGTTCAAGTCTTAAACATTGCGAAGCTACTCAAGACTTGTTAATTTATTCATGTCATCTTAAACTCATATCAATCATCTGCTTTCATGCGATTGCAATGAAGCTTTAGTAAGTTATTATTAAAATCTCCGAGGTAGTTTCTAACTTGATCATAAAAAAGATATCTAAAACTATTCGGGGATTAGCTAGTATTTATATAACAATGAATCGGGCACTAGTTATTTCTGTCTGTCGCCCTAGATGCAAAAATAGAAACTTTTCAGAATCGTATCAGAAAGAGATATCTACGCTTACTAATTGGTGACACTGTTGATGGATTTCAGGTACAGATAGCAACTCTTCACGAGTAATGCGAAGAAAATAAATCTATTTTTAACGGATTCTATCGCTATTTATTTGATGTTATTTTATATTTTACATTGTTTACATCTCCCCGTGACCATGGCTGCTGAAAAGCAACCGAAACGTCGGGATCAATGTAAAATATAAAATAATATCAAATAAATCGCGATAGAATCCGTTAAAAATAGTTAAACTTTCGATTAATTTTCACTGGGTGTTTTTGAGGTCCCATCAAGATCTTTAATGCGCAAGCCAACCTCACTTATAAGCCGGTACATCTGCTGATTGAAGGACGAGGCTCTGCCGCAGGCATTCCTTATTATAGCAAAGAAATTAGGAGAACGGACTCCAAAGTTCAAGCATTGGTTGCAACTGGGTTCGGGGCTCTGATGGACGATGATTTAAAATACTGACAAAAATATATTGAAAGAGATATTGCAAGGCATTCTGGTTCAACCACCATAATCTTAATACACGACCGTGTTGAAGTCCTACATAGTCCAAGTATCTGGATATAAATAACTATGACTTTATAATAATAATAGCGCACCCGGCAAACTTCGTTCCACCTTAGAATCAAATTATGTTGGTTACTTTATCGGCTGAATTAATTTCGTGAATGTCTCCTTACACCCGGCATTAAAGACACGAAACGGCGTGAGGTTTTGGTCGGTTCAGGTCCAACATAACCACCCCTACTGACCTAAATTACAAAATTACACGGTATAGGCAGAGACTAATTAAAAAAATCGAAGAACCTGAATATCGGTCCACTCGTTCTTGAATTTATTCCGGTCATCACGAACACGACTTCGCTTTATCATAATAATCATCTTCATCATCTTAGCGTTGCGTCCCGATTGCATTTAAGACTTCCTCCGATGCCTACCTGCATTTTTTTCTCCACTTCGCATGTGAGGGGCGTGGCAGTGACATATTGCCACGCATGTCATCCCTGACGACATCAAACCAGCCCATCTTGGGTCTCCCCCGCCTAGCACGGGCTGATGGAAGTGGCATGGACAGGCATTTGTTACCCACGTAGTCAGGCGGTTGCCGCAAAACGTGGCCGTATCAGCGAAGGTGACACTCCTGCATTTCATATGCGATGTCTCGGACGGTTCTCGGACTCGATGTCAGTTCCTCACGCTATCTTTGCGCGTGACTCTGCAGCATTTTTATCCTGCATTCATATTCATGAAAGAAAGAAAGCAAGAAAAAAAACATCTCCGTGACATGCAGCTTCTGCTTGTGCCGCTCCAGCAATGGTCTCGCTCTACACCCGTGTAAAAGGGCAGGCCTAATGATGGTTTCATAAACCTGCCCTTTCAATCTAACCTGCAATCTGGGGTCAGTATTTTATTTTATATATATCGATAAATTCATCAAAAGATTTGTTTCAAAACCATACATAACAACATAATATCATAGCATAGAATAGCATAGCATAGCATAACATAGCACAGCATAGCATAGCATAGCATAGCAAAACATAGGATAGCATAGCATATCATAGCATACCATAACAACATTGCAAGCTGTGTTCACATCTAGTAGAATATAATTACGCAATGACTTGGCTTGTGCTATATTAGGTAGCACAGATATAGCTGCATAATTTATTCAATAACGAAATCAGAGGTACCACAGCGAATGCTATAAATAATCGCTGAATGTAATGTTCAATAAAGCTACTATATTAGTCTTCCGGGCTACGAGTAACGTGACATCGAATTATTTTGGAAGAAAACTCTTTTTTTTGTATTCTGTATATTGTAACGTTATGTATTCAACATTCTTTTTAACTCTACATATTTGGAATCTCTATCGATTATTTTCCTTACAGTGGCGCCCAACGTGGGGCATTGTAACAAAAGTTTATGTCATGAAGTCAAAGACAACGACAAAAATAACTTGACAAATTCAAATTTATTAATCATCTTAGCTCTTAAACTTTTATATAGTAATAAATAATACATGCAACATATTAACATTATCCTCCAGTGATTATAGAACCACTTATACATATATATATTTGTTATTGTTGATACATGACCGATGTTTGTAAATATTTTAGTGTTAATCAACAGTTTGTCGTCGAGGATATTTATTTATTCTAGGATACAATCTAGAGTATAGAGTATTTACACCCAAAGTAAACATAACTTAGTTAGCTTGTATTGGATAAACATACTAAACTTGATTTATTTTGTGAATAATTATTAATAATTAATTATTTTTATTAAGATTAATAATTATTTTTGTACATATTATACATAGAAACATCTAGACCAATACAAATATACATATATTATTCACACATACATATATTTATACTGAGCTATAACTTAGCAGTACAATACTCATACGATCTTTTTATAATTTAAACACCATCAAAGTAATCACTTACGTCTGTTTTGACCAACACAACCGTATTGTATATACACACCTTGACAACTGAGTTGCTTGAATCAAAGAAGTAATTATTTTCACCTGAGGCATTCGTAGCTTGAGGTTACCATTTAGTTAATTAATTCATCTAGTTACCAGACCACTTTTAATTTATGATTGGTTGTAAGTCGATGGTGCCAATTCTACTGTTACAGAACTCTTAGTTCTCCTGTAATCTCTAAATGTTGTTTAGTCCGTAAACCACAATCTCTTTAAATTCTAATTCTTCTATATTAATTCAAATAAAAACGTTTTAGAGGCAGATTAGTACAACACGTAACAGAATCGCTACCAACTACACACATCAAAAAAGTCTAAGCAACATGCTTAATGTTACATAATTCTGCAAATTATATTGGACAATATTATTCTACCTTTTTAGGGTTCCGTTGCCAAATGGCAAAAAACGGAACCCTTATAGATTCGTCATGTCTGTCTGTCTGTCCGTCCGTATTTCACAGCCACTTTTTTCCGAAACTATAAGAACTATGCTGTTGAAACTTGGTAAGTAGATGTATTCTGTGAACCGCATTAAGATTTTCGCACAGAAATAGAAAAAAAAACAATTAATTTTGAGGTTCCCCATACTTAGAACTGAAACTCAATTTTTTTTTTCATCGAAGCCATATGTGTGAGCTATCTATGGATAGCTCTTCAAAAATGATATTGAAGTTTCTAATATAATTTTTTTCTAAACTGAATAGTTTGCACGGGAGACACTCCCAAAGTGGTAAAATGTGCCCCCCCCCCCCCCGCCCTCCCTGTAACTTCTAAAATAAGAGAATGATAAAACTAAAAAAAATATATGATGTACATTACCTTATAAACTTCCAACGATAATTGGTTTGAACGAGATCTAGTTCGTAGTTTTTTTTTAATACGTCATAAATCGTAAACCGCAATTTACCTTTCATCCAAACAACTCAAATATAAAATTTAAAAAAAAACATTATTATGTTACTTGCTGCTACGGAACCCTTAATGGGCGAGTCCGACTCGCACTTGGCCGCTTTTTTACCATAGGTGGGCAGGTATGTAACCTTTTTGGTTCCAGATTACCTACTGGCTGGTTAGAAAAAAAAAACTCGATTGTGTTTTGTTTTTATTTCATAAAATTAAAAGCTGATACATTACTTCCAGTTTAAATGTGTTTTCTTTTGATAATAAAGAAATTTGGTATCGTTCATTTCATCAATTTCTATCAATTTTATAGTTTTAACCAAGTTTTAATAGAGTTTTTGATAAAATTGAATTGTGAGATATTCTTTACATTATGGAGCGACGTCATTTGACCGCTGATGAAATGCAAAGAGCTGTGGGAATGATACAAGCGGGAAGAAACCAATCTGAGGTATCTCGCCATTTTGATGTCAACAGGAGCATTATCTACCGTCTGTGGTAGCGTTACACTACGACAAGAAATCCCGCTGAGCAGCACCCGGGCCGTGGAAGGAGTACAACTACTCGGCAAGATCGATACATACAACTAACCGCAAGACGTCAACCAATGTTAACCGCCAGAGAGATAGGTTCAAGGCTACAAAACTCAAGTGGTTTTATTGTTAGCCCCCAAACCGTGCCAAATCGACTTCATGAGTACGGTCTACGAGCCCGACGTCCAATCAGGTGCCCGCCTATGCGTCTCGGAAATCGCGCACCATTCATTTCGACGAGCGCGATTCGGGAACACATAACGTGGACCCAGGAACAATGGGACAACATTTTATTTTGCGATGAATCTCGATTCGGGTTTAGGTCTGATACAAGAAGGGTAAGAGTCTACCATCGTCCCGGCAATACTGAAAAACGTAAGGTGCGTTCAGGAATTTCATCCATACAACGGATCAACAGTTATGCTATGGGCGGGTATTATGAAGAACAGACGAACTGAGCTCGTTTTTGTAACTGGAAACATGAACGCTCAAAATTACGTTGAGGATGCTCTTAGGCCTTATGTTCATCCATTTGCACAAACCCTTGACTTGGATTTTAAGTTAATACATGACAATGCACGTTCTCATACTGCGATGCGGACTAGGGAGTACTTGGCAACAGAAAACATCAGGGTGTTACCCTGGTCTGCACAATCGCCAGACCTCAACCACATCGAGCATATATGGAATATGCTCCAGAGATGTGTATTATAAACACCAGAGGAGGACACACTTTGTATTAAATTAAATAATTCTTTAAGAATATAATAATTTTGGTTAACTATTTAACTTTGTTTTAAAAAGTTTATTTTCTTAGGTGCCTTGTTTTCTTTTGTGCGCGATAGCGTAGGTATTCTATTAATACAAGAAAAAAAAAATCGAGTTTTTTTTTCTAATCAAACAGGTTACATACCTTTTTTTTTTTTCATTCAAAAAATACCCCCTTCCCCCGGCCTTCGTGGGTGGTTATGTCGGGCTTGAACCGAGTAAAACCGCACGCCGTCTCGGGTATTCAGACGCCGGGGTGTAAGGTTACCCATAGAGCATATCCCTCGCACCCCGACTGACCCTGGGCCATCTCCGGTTTCGAGATGGCCCCCTCGGGTTTGGAACCACGGTGTACCCGTCTTGCCCCGGTTTAGAGGAGGGGCGCTAGTCGCCCCACGTCCCGGCCTGCTTCTGCTGGGGTGACAGGCGGCCTCACCTGCCACCCCCAGGCCTGCGCTCATGGAGGACAGAGGTCGTTAAGCGACCTCCGGCGCCTGAGTCGCCTGCGACGCGCGGCGAGCATGTTGCGGGCTCGGCGGGCCGGGAGAGTTCTGGACCTCTCCCGGGCGCGCTCCGCCATCTCCTTCGCGAGCATTACATGCTCGCAGAAGGAGGTGGCGGCGGCCCACGCGCTCGCGCTACGCACCATTGCCACAATCATGCTGCCGAGCGAGAGGACTCCCACCCCGATGGCTGCCACGAGGTAAGACCTCGGCGCCTCCCACGCCGGGCAGTCCGCCAGCGTGTGCAGCCCTGAGTCCTCGCTTGCGTCGCAGTGATGACACAGGCGTTGGCTCCTTCCTGATCCGATGCACAGGTCCCCGAAGCACCCCTTCCTGGAGATCACCTGCGTCAGTCGGTACGAGAGGCTTCCGTGTCGCCTCTCTAGCCAATCCTCCATGATGGGCCTTACCACAGCTATTGCGGCGTGCCCTACATACATACCTGCCTACCTATGGTAAAAAAAAGTAGAACAATTGACCAATATAATTTGCAGAATATGTAAAATTAAGCATGTTGCTTAGACTTTTTTGATGTGTGCATATAAGGACAATGAAAGCAAATTATTTTTTGTTCGTTTGTGACTATCGTTTGCATTTCGTTCAGATACTTATTTATTTTTTTAGTTTTAAACCATGCATTGATGTCTAATGCTAAAGCGAGATAGCGTTACGTGCTAATGTTACTTTTAAAAGTAGAATGTCACTGAGCGAAAAGGTAAACAAAATTCTGAATCGTTTGCAAGGTTCAAGCACCGAAAAAAGAAAAGTATTGATTGTATATACACCATTAATCATTGCTCGAGATCCTTTCGCCTCGATTCAGCACAATGCCTATTTATCTCTATATATACGAACGTCAATAGATATATTTTCTATCATTTGTATTGTATTCAGGTATCGACATAATCTCCACCAAAACAAGAATAAATACAATCAGTGGGAGGATATAACAATGTCAACGATAGGGATACATTGTTTATATTTAGGTATTTTCACAGAGGGGTGTGTGTTGGGTAACCTCCTCGAGTGTCGCTCCGATTCCGATCCCGCTGCAGTCCGGGGGGAACGGAATCGGAGCGGCCGGTACACCCTGGGCGGCGGTCAATGGCTTCCCCTACACCCCTTCATAGGGTTGGCATTGATCGTCGGCCAATACCCAACGTGGCGGGAACACATCGCTCTCCGTACTCCTCTGCTTTCGGAGGAGACAGGATGAGCGATGCTGTTAGTGGTGAGATGGCCCAGGGTCAGCCGGGGTGCGAGGGATATGCTCTATGGATAACCTTACACCCCGGCGTCTGAAGACCCGAGACGGCGTGCAGTTTTAGTCGGTGCAGGCCCGACATAACCGCCCCCGCTGACCGGCGGGGGGTATCCGAAGGGATTTCCGCACGATAAAAAAAAAAGTATTTTCACAGACATTATGTATTGTAGTCGGAGAATTGTCCCCACTATCGAAGGCAAACGTGACGTCACACTCACAGAAACATCCCAATTTGCCAAATTATGCAAAGAAACACTGGTGAAGCCATGCGAAACGATGGTATATTGGGGTGAAGTGGGCCACGTACGTGTTTTTCGTGCGGAAATCCCTTCTGATACCCCTACGCCGGCTAGCGGGGGCGGTTATGTCGGACTCGAACCGACTAAAACCGCACGCCGTCTCGGGTCTTAACACGCCGGGGTGTAAGGTTGCCCATAGAGCATATCCCTCGCACCCCGACTGACCCTGGGCGATCTCCGGTTTCGAGATGGCCTCCTCGGATTTAGGAATCCTCCCCGTCTTGCCCCGGTTTGGGGGAGGGGCGCTAGTCGCAACGCCGTCCCGGCCTGCTTTTGCTGCGGTGACAGGCGGCCTCACCTGCCACCCCCACGTGGCACGTCTCACGGGATGGAGGTCGTTAAGCGACCTCCGGCCCGTGAGTCGCCTGCGACGCGCGGCGAGCTTGTTGCGGGCTCGGCGGACCGGGAGAGTTCTAAATCTTTCCCGGGCGCGCTCCGCCATCTCCTTCGCGAGCATTGCATGCTAGCAAAAGGAGGTGTGGTGGTGGTGTTATAATTCCTGCTCGAGTGTGCTCACTATGTTGGAACTTAGTGAATATACATGCCGTTGCAGTTCCAAAGAAATTTCAAACCAAATTAAATAATACTTAAATAATTAAAGTAGCTAAAAATGAATTTATTACTAAATATTTGGACAAAAAGGGATTATGTACAAATTTACACTTAAAATTAAGATGAAAGTTTATGTGTGAATCCTTCAGATTCTTCCCCGTCAATGTCAACTGCTAACCTACCTAAAAGACTAAAACCTTATATTAGACTGAAATTACTGTTTTTAAATGAGTCTTTTTCCTCTCAATCTTGAAGTTTAAAAAGTTTACTTTATGGAACGGATCGTAAAGTCACAAACTTGTTACGGGAGGCAGACTGCAAAGTAGCATTTGCTTGAATACTAAATTTAAAAACTCATACAATGTAGATGCTGTCTGAAATAATACGTAGGTTAACTCGTGGGAGCTATTCACTATATTATTCAATTGGAAATTGTATTAACATACGAAAATGCAAACGAAAGGTTTGATAATAAGGACCCGGCTTAGATAAATATTGTTCATCTTAAGAGGGCCTTCTTAGAAATCAATTAAATTACCATAGCCCTTGACACCCACTCTAAATACTATTACTTTCGATATTATTATATCTTAAAATACTGCCATGCAATCTGTTTGATGATGTTTAAATAATTTGTAGCATTAATTATGGTCTGATTAAAAGCGAAGTAGCTAAAAAAATTAATTTACCAATACTTGAGATAGTAGAGCATCAAGTATTTTTGTATGACTTGCTTCTAGATTTTAATTTATTTATAACTATACCGCAACAATAATTTCAAAAAAACTTCTAAGAAATTAAACCCCAAATTTATCATGTCATTTAGATTTGCAATTAATCAGACTGCCCAAAATGTTCCCTTACAGACAAAAATAGTTATAACATTAAAAAGTTAATAACATATTCAAAACAAACGAATACATCTAGAATCATGAATATTGTTCACACATAACCAATACGTACTTGCTGTAAATAAAATTCAACACATAAGCAAACTCATTGCTGAGAACCAATCTTTTAAAATTACCTTACCTGAACGTAAACACTCATTCAACAATAATAGTAATCATTCCGTGTTTACCTTTGTAATGGATCAAGCCATCGCGACAACATCGAATCGAGATCAATTTTATGTAATTTTAGTGTGTGAAAGAGATGTTTTATCAATTTGCAACACATACCATTTATTGCACATTTATGGAACGGTTGGTAGTACAGGGAAGAATAGAGGGTCAGCGTTCTCATAGCCGATGGATACATCTTATTAAGACTAAGTTATCGACAAGGTGTCCCCTTACTGAGTGTAGACGCAGTGCCACAAACAGAGAAAGATGGAGAAATCTCGCAAAAGGTTGCGACCAACTTATTAGACGATCAATGACCATGATCACTCCGCCGGGAGTGTATGAATGAGAAGAATAACAACCATTTATTAACGTTTCCCTTAAACCTAAGTCAATCAATCAATATTGTAGTCTATTACTGGGCATATGTCTCTCCTAATCAATTGCTATGTATCTTTCTTGATCTACCATCTTGTTCGAGTTATATCGACTTGTCCTTAATTTAATTTGAGCAATATAGTTACTAACTGCTGCAGAATTAGCATAAGGAGATGACCTAAAAAGTATTTCATATTCACCATTTATCACTATATTTACCATTTGAATATAGGTTACTGCGCAAACATTTTTTTGATCTAAGAATTTTAAGATATTGATTAACACAACTATTGTTTGCGCTATGTACTTACGTTACGTAATTTATGTGTGAATAGTTAGGGGCCCGGTTGAACAGAGTGGGGGTGGGAGTACGACAGCCAGGAAGGGACCAGGATATTCTTAGGTCCTTTCTAAAAGAAGACGAAAATGATAAATATCGAGTGCATTCGATGAATTTGGAAATCCAAAATGAATGGTTGATAATGGGAGAGTTCTGCATATCCATGGCCTTAAAGTGGCACACCTTGATTTATGAGTGGTTGCCGGCCCTGTTAAAATTCTATCTTAATTATTTATTTATATTATATTTATAAAATTCCGGAGGATGTTGGAGTTTCGTCATCTAGACCTGACATATTTCTTTACTCGAAAACGATAAAATATGTGATCCTTGTGGAACTTACTGTACCATGGGAAAATGGGAAACAAATATACCGAAGGACCACACAATAAAGAAAAATAAATACTATGATCTCACAAACGTGGTTAATTTTTATGCAGTGGAAGTGGGAGCGAGAGGTATACCAGCAAAATCTTTCTATAACCTACTTAAAGATCTAGGCCTATCGAGAGCTACAATAAGCTCTTTACTAGGACGAATGTCTAAAGCGGCACTAGTAGGTTCACATCAAATTTGGTTAGGCAGGGAGGGGAACTTGGGTAGTGAAGGTGAGTGTTAATGTACATCGACAAAAGGGCCCCCTTTTAAACCTACACTTGGGTCGCAAGTCCCAAGCACTGTCCCGAGTTCCCAACTCTGCAACGCGATGGACCCAGCACCCGCACGGAGATTCCATAGATTGCTAAGAAGATCGATCTCTATAGATATTTTGTATGTGTACATACTTAATGTATAAATGAATAATTTATATAATGTATATAAATAAAAATGAATTGCCGAAATGTATGTACACGCATAACTTCCTAACGACTGCACCAAATTAGATAATTCTTTGTTTTTCTGTTCGTTATTGCCAGGACAAGGTTTGTATGAAAGAAAAATTGAGGAAAGTAAACGGATAAGGTGCTAATATTGCAGCGAGGCACGCATCTAGTGATTATTTATAGTACCTGGATGACCGTGGATACGTTGTATGTTTTTTCCAAGTTTTCTAAAAATGACACCTAGCTAGATCGATTTATCGCCCCCTAAATCTCCTGCATACAAAATTTCATGAAAATCGTTGGAGCCATTCTGAGATTCAGATTATACATATATGCAAGAATTGCTCGGTTAAAGGTATAACATTAAGTGTGTCCAGCCAATTACTTCGTAATTTTTAAAGATATTGCAAATCTTTAATAAATCTTCATCACTTAATACTATTATATAATAACAATAAACAAATTAAAAAGTAAAAAAAAATATCGGCTGGAGTTCACAATTTGTACTTTTGCAGTCCCATAAATGTATTAGGGCACGGTTTATTTACTAGTCTAAAAAGTAGAAACGTTAAAAAAATGAAATAAATATTTTAAAAAGTTAAAAAAAAACCATGCGTTAGTAGACTACTCATAGCTAGAAAAGGTAAGTTTCATCAATACCACTATAAATTTACTATTACAAAAAAAAAAAAACCGTTTCACGAAATGTTAATATAACACTACGTTTATTTTCCCAAGATATATTCATTGGCTTTAGGCTGCAAAACGCATGACAAACTGGATTTTATTTCTTTCGGTAGATTTGTTAGTAATTTCTTTTTTATCTGTATTTAACTGTGCCCCACAAAAAAGTTTCATGCTGTTGTGGACAAATCAAAGAAGCAATATTATTTTTGTATTGTAACATTATTATACTCGATGTATGAACTCGCAGTATGAACATCTCTTTTTCAACAGTTACTAAATAAATAAATGTATATTACACAGTGCATTTTAGACCCAAACTAAATATAACTTGTTATATGCGTTCTAGACTGTGGATAAAAATACCTACATGTAAAATCTCTCACCAAAGCTCTTAGTCAAAACTTACCAAGCATACATCTTATTATCCACGTACGACCGAATGATAAAAACTAAGAAAAATATTTTTTAAACATCTTCTCTGTGTGGCAGAAATCATAATTTTTCAGGCTTATGACTGTCTTCAAGTGTTATATTTTTAATTCGTATGAAAACCCCGTCTGACAGCTTAGTGTAGGTAGGTACCTACTCCATAAAACATTCTTGAAAACCAGAATGATTGATATTACTTCGTACATTTTTTCATGAAGTTTTTACTTCCATAGATAAAATATTATTCGATATTTATGTCATAGTACAATACAACACAACAGCCTTTAATTGAAATATATTACATCGGTTTATATCGGTATATAACTTAACAGATTGAATCACACAAGACCTTTTTATTTCACTTTTAAAAAGTACATGAATTTCATCAGGGTAAATATATATATACGAGTATATATATAGATGGACATTATTTTAGAATTTGTTTTTTTTTTTAATAAGAATATTAGTAACCGAAATTACTAATATTCCCCCTAACCCCTCCAGCTAAGCTAAATTGCTTGTGTTAGGAGTGGGTTCACGTCGGTAGTGTAATGGCCAGGATTCGAACCCGGGATCTCTCGATCGTAGGGTCGAATCCTTAACCACTAAGCTACCGTCGCCTCATCTCATTCTATCATCAGCAATAACACCTGTCACCGTCAGAATGTATTACTTCATTATGTTAGTTTCAAGACATCGTTAGTGAAACGTATTTAATTACAGACAGTATGCGGGTAGTTATCGACATTCACCCTGGGCGCCACTGAACTCACATCAGTCTGCTTCTGACTAAGATTGGTGTACTTCAATCAAAATGGTGAATAAACAAAATTATCGTAAATAGACTTAAAGTTATAACACATACGATACTGCCAGCATCTGTGCGGCGACTGGCGATTTTGTATCTGTGTTAGCAAACTTTTGCGTTCGATTGTTGAATTTCGCTGCATTGCTTTTAGCGGACTGTTTTTGATTGCTGTATCGCAATCGCGAGATTCTATGACTGTATCAATATTGCACGAAGTAGCTTTATCAAGATCTAGTACTTCTGAATTTTTCGGTAGTCACGCGTTGTATTCAGTTTCCTAACATCGACCCCCTCCCGATCTTAATCGTACGTTACAATGACTGCCTATTTAGTGATCCTCAACCTGGGAAGTTGTACACAAAATTCGCTAACAATGCACGGGCAAGGCATTAACTTATATCAAGAATTATATCTGGTAGATATTTTTTTACATCACTTAATTCCTTACTAGTACTAAAAGTATTCAAAACTCATTCGATTTTTAAGTTTTAAGTGGTCGTTATCACCTTGTAAAAAGAGCATTGCGATATGTGACATAGTGGTCCTAATTACTCTATTATAAAAAAGTCGGGGACAAATTAACACCGGTGTTCTAGAAGTGGCCACTGGAAAAGAGTACTTAGACTGTTAATACTGTGACGGTTGTTTTTATAATAAAAGCGCGCCATAACTCTTTGAGGGGTTCGAATGACGCCGCCACAGTAGCGTATCCATAATGATAATAAATTGATCATTCTGTTTTGCATTTGTTACAATTATCGTTCACTAAATTTAAGAGACCTAAAATGAATTATTTCCAAAACAACTGACATTGTGGCGATAAAGCGTTCTACTACTACGCCAGAGGTCGCGGGTTCGAATCCTGCTCAATGCAAATATTTCTATTTGCATTCTTCTGAGTGTTTCTGATGTGGGTCTAGATCCAATTCCAATCCAAAAGAGAATAAGTTGAATTCCTGAGACGAGCTCAGCCGAATACAAGGGATTTTCGATTTTGCGATTATTTTTTTTTGCTATTTTTTGCGATTTTTTCTTTATCTTGCAATGGTTCACCCCAGCACGAATCTATTACCGAAAACAGCAACTCGATAGCTCATCTCCTTCATACCCAAAACCGTGACAGAAAATTGGCAACGACGACGTCGACGACGACGTCGACGACAACTCGATAGCAATAGGGCTTTTCTAAAGAAAATCCCTAAATAAATCCCTCAGGGTCAGAGTCAGAATATCCAATTCTCAAAATAGCCAAGGGTACAAAATGTCCAGTTCCCAAAGATTCTAATGCTCAAAATGTACAATTCCATGTTGATTAACAACTTCATCATTTTACTGTTGTTCTCGTTTGCATCCGAGGCTTGCTCCTTCTGATTGGCTGAAATGGCTTTTATCGGAGCTACTGCCGTATGACCTCTCAAGAGGGAACCAGCAGGTGTACTGGCTAGCAGGTGGGGTTGGCTTGGCCTTGAATGGCTTGGTGGGGTCTCATAGGCCCCTTTCTTAGTTTCTAACCATGTATTACGATTAGAGTGGCAAGAGCTCCTTTTAGGTTGAATAGATATATTGATTTGTTTTTGTGAACTACAGATAATAAAATAATGATAATAATACAATAATGATAATAAAGAATATTTTATTCTCGAAATAGAAAAGTATATTAAAAAAAGATTTATTTGTTTATTATTATTTAGATTATTGTTTGTCGTTGTGCGGCATTGCAAGCGTGTTGACCGATTAATGCTGACCGAAAATAAATTACGTTTTTCAGAAAAAGTTCAAAGTTAATCTGTTACATTTTTAGAAAAGAATGTATCTAAAATAAATAATTCGAAGCATTTAAATTTAAAATGGAAAATGTCAAAGTTCAGGACGGGGTTTGAACTCGTGGCCGCCCCGTTTTTTCGCTTAATTCAAAATAACTTCGGCAAATGATAGCTAAGTGGGTGACGTAAGAGTCTCCAACGTAAAAGATACACGTAGACGAGAATTTCAGGTATCCAGAACAGGTCCAGAGTTAGAATAAAGATGGTCCTGAATGTCAACTTTTTTGATTTATTTATTTAGACACACCAACAGTCTCCATATACAACATTGTCTTAATATAAAACAGAGTAAATATATTTCTTATATGTAGACCAATTAGAGGCATGTACACCATAATATCACATTCACTTAAGTGCTAATTAATAGGGTAAAGTTAAGATTCAAGTAGAAAGTAGACAAAGCAGAGACAAAGATTATGTGAGCGATCTCGATACCCTTTTCCTGAAGACATTAAACAAGTCGTGGAAGATATCCAGCCGGTCGAGTTTACGAGTCTACTTTAAATCTATAAGAAAGCAAAATAGTATTCGTGTCCATATTCAACATAAACCCGGCTATATTTTAGTTACAAATACCCTCAGGGAGCAGAGTCAAAACTTTAAACGATCGGAACATACTGTTATTTTTGCAACGATTGCACCATTACATTTCAAACTTTCCTAGAACTGTATTTCTTGCTTCAAATTGCAACTTCCTTAGAGTCAGCGTTTTAAACTGAAATGAAATGAAAACGTTTATTCACATAATAAATTACGAACTCATAATTTTACCTTCGTCAAACTGCATTGCAGTTTGTTGCAACTCCCGTTAATTTATCAACTTATATTATTTTCTAACCTCCATCATCCATTACCTACTTATATCTACTCATATTTATATTATATTAGTTATTATCTATTATATGTATATACTGCTACTACCCTTGCAATTATTTGATACTAGCCGCTGCCCGCGGCTCTGCCCAAATTTTGTTCCGTCAATACCGTCGAGTATGTAAATATGCTGCAGTATGCCATAGAATCGTAGAATAGCGGAAAATACTTATGTTGTTTTAAGTCTTTTAGAAATAATTTTACTATAAGTCTAGCTGGCCTAAACAAATACACCTTATTTTCCCTTTTTCCCTACGGGGTAGGCAGAGACAACAGCCCGCCATCTGGTTCTGTCCTTACATATTTCACGAGCCTCCTTCACTGTCATTAAACCTTTCATGCAAGCCCACCAGTTTCGAGTGCTTTTGACCTGCCCTTTTGTCAATACCTCATTAATTTGATAAGTGTATGTCCTGCGAGGTCATCCCCGGCTTGCCTGCCCACTTACAGCTGCCTTATATACTTGGTGTGTCATTCGCTTAGTACTCATTCGTTCCAAGTGCGCAAACCAAATATTTTAAATAATTAATCGAAGGAATTACATACAACTTTAACCTATTTGTCTTTTTATAATCTTTATTCAGCCTCACCTGTCCCGATGTTTATCATCAAATCATGTAAATTAAATTAGAACCACTCTCCGGTTACTAATTAAACTGAAATTTTATATACATGTGTAAATGGCGTGAAAATGCCATATTATGATGACATGGTGCTGATCTGGCAATGGAGCTAGGAGGTGGCCATAGGAACTTCTAAATTAATCAAGATCTTTTCAGGGTTTATTTGTTTTGTCTTAGCAAACTCTCTGGTGTTACTACAGGGTCTGTCAGGGTCGTCAGGGTCTGAAGATGGATTAGGAAAGTGGCCGTAGCAACTTCTAAACAAAAAAAGATAAACTTATCGAGTTTGGGCTCATTTGTTTTGTCTTGGTGAACTCTTTGTTGTTCCATGGTATTCAGGGTCACTCTAATGCTACATGATAATACTAAATCTGAAAATTTGAAAATAAAATAACTAATAAAAAAAGATTTTTTAAACAAGCTTTTATTCAAAAGTGCAGTTGCATTAAAACGAAAATAATAATGTTATGCAAGATACCCACCTCATTATTGGCGCCGGTGGGGTGAGCCCATGGGGGTTTCCAAAAGAAAAAAAGGCTTGTAGCCCAAATAGAAATAGAGAAATTACTTGTGCGATACAAGCCTTTGAAATCAGCACAGCCCTTATATAAAATTTATTTTCGTTTTAGTGCAAGTACACTTTTAATAAAAGCTTGTTTTTGAAAAACTTTATATATTCATTATTTTTTCATCATTAGCTGAGATCAAATAGTATAAAATTATGATTGAGTTAATAATTCATGTGAAGACTTAAAGAAGTTTTTTACCTATAAATTACTTTAAAATCGATAAATCTTTTTTTTATTAGTAATAGGCTCACGTTTGACAATTACTATTACACCTGCCTGTTGGTAAGTGATGATGTAGTCGAGCAGACCACAGAGAGGTAGAGCCGACTTGCCTAGAAGTAACATGTTCTCTCTAGACTTGAAGACTTCCAGGTTATAGCTTTTCGGAAATAGTGACTCAGGCAGGGCATTCCTTTCTTTAGCAGTGCACAAAATGAATGCTTTATGCCAATGAAAAGATTATTTCCAATGGGGACGCCGGCGACCGAGCGGATGATCTACCCTTCACGGGAAGACATTTCCTCCATATCCACTGAATCAATGACCTTAAATAACATAGTAAAACATTTAGTACTGTCTTTTTGAAATGATGGAGAAAGGCAATATTGATGTGCTAATATTTTTTGTGCCGTACAACTAAATGATGGCACATCATTATTGTACTTCTTTTTCAATATTCTACCTGCCCTTATCCTAATTACCGGTGCGGCCTGTCATTCTATTCTATACGTCAGACGTCACCTCCTCAGTCTTCCTCTTAAAACCAAATCGTACTTGAACTACCTATAGAAGCTGATGATATTTTTCACAGAAAAATAACGTGTTCTGCAGACGAGTTAAAGCCAAAAAAAGTTTAAAAAAGAAACAATTGAAATCGCAACAAATACAATGCGTTTGAAAGCGCAGGTACCTAAGAGCGAAACACTAAATATAAAGTACATATTTCGCGTTTCTGTACGTGCCGTACCGCGCACGCGTGAGGAAACTGTTCACGCTCAGTGGCGGTAAGCTAGTGCCGAGCATAACGCGCGTCGCTGTTCTGAATTGAATAATATCGCGAGGGAATAAACTTTTTCATAATAGCATTTGAATTTTGAAAGACAAGTTTTATTTTGTGAGTGAAAATCGTATTTTATTTTCAATAATAGTGTGTTCGTTTTATAAAATTTTGCGATTTATTCTTAGTGCAGTGATTTGAGTGAAGTTCAGTTTGCAGTTTTCAAAGGTAATTTAGAAGTATTTAAATAATTATGAAAGTTTTACTTCCTTTCATTAATCTTTTTTACTACAATTTAGAACAGAAAAATAGAAATTTTTGTAAATGTCAGCTACGCAAAGGATAACTTTAACATAGTACATTGTTTTTTGACACATTATTGTTCAAATTATAGTAAATTAGGAATATTTATATAAGGTAAGAGAAAAATTCAAGAATGTCATCCACAATAATATTTTAATCTATTGTATCTTAGTATTAAAGAGTGATAACTGGTTAGATCCAACTACTCATTAATATACGAACGCAAAGATTGACTAGCTAGACATTTCATTTACCCATTGAGGGGATTTAAAGCACCAATTTCGTATTACGATTATCACAAAATACTATAGTCAAGTAATAAATAATACACTCATAATTCACATAAAACAGTATAGACAAGTAAAATAATATATTAATAAAATAGTTGGGACACGCCACTGAATGTTACCAATTTATATCGAAACTATTTCATAGCTGTATAGAGTAGATAAGTCTGAACCGATTGAAAATTTGTAGCCTCCCAAACTAGATGACACTGGTGACTTATGACCTTAACCCGTACTCAATAACTTAATAACCTTAATTATTTTGAAATAAAGGCTGGGTACCTTTGATGATTAAGGTACCCAGCCTTTGAATTTACATAACAATCAATGGAAATTTCACACAATATTTAAAAAAAAAACTAATGCAGAATTTTTTAAACTCCCGACCGATTTTCCTTAAACATAACGAAGAACACTCCCGACATATTCACCTTTCAAACTAAAAAAAAAACAGTCAAAATCGAATCATCCGTTCGGGATTTTGGCCGCTTTTTGCTTCCTATGGTTTAATTATTTCAATCTTCTTCCGAAAACCGCAACCGGAATTAGTTGCAACCAAAACTTGCAATAAGAAGACCGGAACCGGGTTCTTACAAACCTTCTCTTCCCACCATTTATTTGAATTATCTTGGCTTTTACGGGAGCGACTACCGTCTGATCTCCCAGAGACCCCGAGAGAAAAGCCTGCGTTAGAGCCTCATCTGTCAATAAACAGCCATTGGCCTAGCCTATCTCAACTGAAAGCAGTTGAGATTGGCTAGGGTCCTTATGATCATGTGGGGCTTCATACACTTCATTTTACTATTAAATAAAAGCATACTCGATAAAAAAGAAATCTCAAATGACACGGCCCAATAAAAACGTTATAACAGTAGATAAGATAAATTGCAACCTTTTTAAAAAGTGATATATACGGATTTTTTTTTTATCTGTTCATGGTGCAGGTTCAATCTTATCTGAGTAATGGCTGATATGAATTTTTTTATTAAACAATAGGTAAGCTTGTAAATCTGGCATCACTCGTTTCGTGTAAAATAGTTTTACTAATAGGTTTCGTTACTGTACTAAATTTTCTTATTATTCATATAAACGCGAAAGTTTGGATGAATGGATGGATGTGTGTGTAGGTGGATGTGTGTGTAGGTGAATGTGTGTGTAGGTGGATGTGTGTGTAGGTGGATGGATGTTTGGTTGTATTGATGTTTGTTACTTTATCACGCCATAATGGCTAAATGGATCCTAAGGATGCATTTGGCACAGTGTGTGAAATATAGTTTACTTTTTCTTACGTGAAAAAGCTTCAGTGGGTTTCGAGAACGGGAAAAACATTTTGCACGGGCGTATAATTTTTTTTTCTTACTGGAGTTTGCAGAATCTGAAGATCTCTCTTGCTTCCTCCATACTCATTCATCTATTCTAACCCTACGTCACTTGGTAGCATGTACCTGACCTTTCTTGAGTACTATTCCAATGAGGTCATAATATATTCTTCTAAGTTGACCTGTAGCCTGCCCTGCCACTAAGAAATACACGATAAATCTATTCAGTCAATTGCTTCTCATACATTCTTTATATGTTACCTAGTCACATGAGCATATCTTTCCCGATTCTCGTCTTCCAATGGTCCGTTCAACAAATCATTGAAACAAGTTTAGTATGATGTTAGTTAGTGAATGAAATTTTATACTTTAGAAAATCAAAAGGTTAACCAAAAACGATCAAAATAACGAACGAACAGGCATTTATACTCGTATTACAAATAAATTCAGTAAAACACATTATTACGAGTTATGTGTGCATCATAGACTAGTAAGTATACTGCGTATAGACGGCGCACTCCCATAGACCAGATTTCGACTCTACAAAGCTCCCATATCATGAATGACAGCTTCTTTTTTTTTAATTTACTGATTAGGCTCGGATATGACGTCACAATTTGTACTAGTCATTTATAATTTTATTACTTGCTAGGCTCGGATATGACGTCACAATTTTCACTAGTCATTTACTATTACTTTATTTTATTCAATTTTTATTTGCCCCCATAAAATTAATATTCAAGGAAAGGAGATGAAAGAAAAATACTATGGTTATTTATGTAGTTTTTTATTTTTTAATTTTGTTTTATATTTAGCAAAAGCTTTTGATTGCATTGCAGGCAACGTTTTGTTCCTGAGCCTAAAAACATCTGTGCCCTTTAAAATTCGATTTATTACATTGCACCAATTATTTACGCATAATTTCAATGCTAATGTAAGAAAACATTCAAACACGGTATTCTTATGCTGTTGGCAGTCAAGAAAGCTTGTTACATATTTTGTTTTTATGACATTTTTTATTTCTTTAATCAAATTATTGTTTTGAGGTTGGGCTTCTAGGTAATTATTTGCCTCCTTAATCACTATGCCAAAAAATATCACTGCTTGCTCCGAAGGATAGGTCAGTTTCTTTTCTTTTATGCTTTTAAATTCCCTAAATGAAGTCCAATTATTAATAGAATTTTTGTCAAAATTGGACTCGTTTGTAATCAGATTGTCTATACAAGATTTACACTTATTATTTTTTATTAATGTTCTAACAACCCATCCTGTCGTGTAGGCGCGTGAATGTACTTCAAGTCTTTCTTGCCTTGCCGATATTTCTATGTTTTTATTTTCTACCCAACTCGGAAGCCTAGAGGACTCGGATGAACACATGTCTGTAAGAATGACCTCGTTATTTTTTTTGGAAAATAGAGCTTCGAGTTTCAGGACTTCGTCACCCGAGTCCTCTTCACAGTTGTAACTTTCAGAGTGGAATTTAATAAATCTTGTGATAAGAAGAGACCGGAAAGTGCTTTTGAAGGTGTGGCAATTCGGGTCATTATTTCTAAAATTATACGCCCGCACTTGACCAAAAAAGTTTTCTATGGGATCAGAGTTAAGGTATCGCGGGCGCATAATTTTAATATTTTTTTCTTTAAGAAATTGCCACACTCTTTTATAACTTTTAAGAGTAGTTATCCAATTTTTTAAAGATGGCACAGATGTTTCATGTTCATCATTATCAATAAATTTAATGTTTTCTAATTTTTTTATGGCACTTGGCCAGAATTCGTGATGGAGAGACTTTTCCGTAACTGCTTGCCGGAGTGGTTTCCCCTTCGATTTTTTTGAGTATAGAGCTGTTCCATTTACTGAATCAAACAGATCGTCGAAGAATGACACCACTTCTGCTGTGTTAGCCATAGTAGTGCTAACTTCTTTACCATCTGCATGATGAGCTGGAACAAACAATTTTTTTTTATGAATACTTTATTTATAAGCTATGCATTCACCATCTGTAGAAACCAATATCAATTAAGTGTCAGTCTGTGATTACGTGTGCCAAACAGTATCAGCATCTAGCTTGGGGTTAGGCAGAGCTTGTGCTATGGGTGATATACTTAACAATACATTACATAGATAGACTTTTTTTTATCATCAATAGAAAATATCCCGAAAACTTGGAACAAATAGTTGCAGATCATATAAACATTTGTCCCAAGTTGGGAATTGCACTCCCAAAGAAACATTTGTCCCAACTTGGGAATCGAACCATGGATCTACCTACGCCCGCCTCACCACATCGGTCGTCATGTATTAATATTATATTGGAAATTCCTCCATCTCTCATAATTGAATAATATAATAAGTTACTTACAAAATTGAGCAGTATATGATAAGGTGGCAGCTACGGTCTTGCTGAAGACTCTTGTGCAATTTTTGACCTGAAATACAATAAATTGCACATTAGACCCAGATAGGTTCTTGTAAAAACATGAACTTAGGACGTGATGTTATATATATAATATATATGTATATAAAACAAAGTCGTGTTAGTTACATAATTTTAAAGAACGGCTGGACCCTTATTTTTTTTCTTTTTTTATTTAATGAAATTTGGCAGGGAGGTTGACGATATCCCAGGGACGGACATAGGCTCTCGCGAAGGAGGTGGCGGAGCGCGCCCGAGAGAGACTTAGAACTCTCCCGGTCCGCCGAGCCCGCAACTTGCTCGCCGCGCGTCGCAGGCGACTCAGGCGCCGGAGGTCGCTTAACGACCTCCGTCCTCCATGAGCGCAGGCCTGGGGGTGGCGGGTGAGGCCACCTGTCACCCCAGCAGAAGCAGGCCGGGACGGTGGGGCGACTAGCGCCCCTCCCCCAAACCGGGGCAAGACGGGGACACCGTGGTTCCCAAACCCGAGGGGGCCATCTCGAAACCGGAGATGGCCCAGGGTCAGTCGGGGTGCGAGGGATATGCTCTATGGGCAACCTTACAGCGAGACGGCGTGCGGTTTTAGTCGGTTCAAGCCCGACATAACCGACCCCGCTGGCACGCGGGGGGGTATCCGAATGGATTTCCGCACGATAAAAAAAAAAGGGTCGGACATAGGCTACTTTTTATCCCGGGAAAGCGCCAGCGAAGCCGCGGGCAGAAGCTAGTAATAAATAGAATATCTTAGGTAATGTTTAAAATTTTTACCTTCATTTTTTTAATTTTTTCAGGAATCACATGTTCGTCGTTTAATTTGTGTAATAGCCTCATTTGTGCATGATTGCAGTCTGCTGTATAAGCGTCAACGATGTCGCTCCACTTCGAAATTTTATTTTCATATTTTATATTTTTCGTTAGAAAATTGTTTCGTAGTCCTTTAATCAGATGTGGTGGGTCATGAATGACGCTCAGCGTATGCCCACCGATTTCAATTACATCATCTGAAAAAAAGAAAGAAACAATATTATATCCTAATATAAAGCTGCCTAGCTCAGCCAAGCATATTCCATCCTGGAATAATTGATATCATTAGCTAGTGAAAACAATACAAATCATGGCAAATGTTGTGTTGTGAGTGATTTTAGAACACAATAATTTTGTATTATTTCATCAGAAAAAGCCCTACTCACCAATTCTATCACCAGCAAGTATTTGTTCTCTCCTCGTATCCTGTTGCAGGCTTTTCAGGGCAGATTGGAATGCAGTTCCTTGATCAGACACTAATGTTAATGGCAGTAGTCCAGTATTTATAACTGCAGTTGTTATCTCCTTAATAATTTTTTTTAAATCCACCCCCGAAGTGGCTCCTTTACAAAAATAGAATGCCACAGGCTGCTGCCAGTTTTGTACAACTCCTCTTAACATGAAGACTAGGGCATGGTCTGCAAATTCATTGGTTTTTTCATTAAGTTCCACAAACCCGCTGATATAATCGTTGTGTTTATCATAGGTAAGGCCAGACTCCAAAGATACCTCGTCAAATAAAATTGAGCAGTATTTCTTTTTATCATTCCAAGTGGCCACCTAAAAAAGAAAAAATTGCAAATATTATTTTAATCAACTTTAAAAGTTCACAGTTACTTATTGCTGCTGTTATAGGTACCTCTTTTTTCATAGCTTCAAATATATGACTATTGATCCCGGCTTCAATTTTTAGATCTGAAATCATTTTATTAATTGTGGATTTCGAAGGCAGGATAAATATTTTGTGTAAAAATCTATAGCATTTTGGGCTCTGCTTCATGATAGACATTGCTATTAATTTTTCTTCATTAGTGAAGCGCCTTCCCCTTGCTTTCTTTGAGCTTTGTTTTATTTGCATCCACAAAAACTTTTGTGCAAGTGGATTCATTTTTTCTGTAAGCACTTGAAAAGATTTTTCTTTAGAAAAGCGTAATGCCTTTTTGGCTCGTTGATTGAAATTGAGCTTTCTTCGTGATTTTATATACTCTTTATAAAGCTTGGCACAATGTGGTGTTAGCTTATTTTTTTTGTATATAACTCGCCTTCTGCTGGTTGGGGTGGAATGAACCATTTCACCTGAAAATAAAATAAAACACTTGGGTCAATTTATAAATATCTAACAAGGTGGATTTTTAGTAATACAATAAAATATTCTTTAATGCACATCAAAATACAGAAATACATGACAGGAAAAGATCAATATAGATAGCATATTGTATCATGCGCAGCCTTATCGCTAGGAGTGATGTCATCCAGAATAGTCTCCTAAGATCGCTTTCCTGTAGATGCACCGGTTAAGGTGCCTTCTCTTAATGCCCCATCCAACGTCTTGTTTGTTACTACTTGTTAGTTTTTACAGTACATAAAATAGACACAAAATTCTTTTTTGTGCTAACCATCCATTATTGACACAATTTTCAATCCCATTATTTAACTGCGCAAGTTATACTTACTGGTTATCTGTTTTTCTGTGGTCCCACTTTTATATCCTGATGTCGAAGGCACAATGATGTTTTCAGTGTTCAATGAAGCCATTATTATTATTATTATTTCCAACGGGGACGCCGATGACCTGGCGGGTGATCAACCCTTCTTCAGTGGGTCATTTCACCCATTTCCCCTGATCCTTCCTTCTGGGAAGGATGTGGTTACCCGGCAATCACGGCGTTCCGTCGAACCTACCTGTGTCCTTGCAAAATCTTACGATCTGGTCCACCTTCAGATCCTCCAAGTCTTCTGTGTCCAATGTATCCAACCCCATTGTCTCCCATCTTATGAGTGAGTACATGGGGCATTCGGCGAGCAGGTGGAAGCTGGTCTCGTCACCGTCCATGCACTCTGGGCATCTGGGGTCGGTTTTCACGCCTATCAGTGTCAGGTGCCTGTTCAGTCGGCTGTGTCCTGTTAACACTTCTATGACGAGCCTCATGCTTACTCTTGAGAGTTTTATTAGTTGGCTCGTCCTTTTTTTTGTCTAGGCCTTTTATGAATATCTTCGACTGTCTCATGCCTGTCGATGATTTCCATCTCCGGTTGGTCTCTACTTCAATGCTTCGGCTGATGACTCCCTTGGTTATTTTGTGGGCGATTGGCAACCGGGGCTCCGGGCCAACCTGGTTTTCATCAGCTCCTTTCCTGGCCAGTTCATCTGCTATTTCGTTGCCCGTGTTGCCCTCGTGTCCGGGTACCCAGGCAATCGTAACGTCAGCTTTTCTGGACAACTTTTCCAATGACTTTTTGCACTCTTTGACAACAGCTGATGTTGTCTCTACTTTACCAAGTACCTTCAGCGCTGCCTGGCTATCGCTGTAGATGGTGACCTTTCCCATGTTGTTTAGGTGGCCTGCCATTTCTGCGCATTCCATGATAGCGAAGATTTCTGCTTGGAAGACACTTGCAAACTTTCCTAGGGGTATTGACCTGTTTTTCTCTGTACCGTATGAGGACTTGATGTGTACTCCGGAGCCAGAGAGCTTGGTTATTTCCTTTCTGGAGCCGTCTGTGTAGCAGATGGTGCCATTGGTGTTCATCTGCCAGTCGTCTCTCGGTCCTATGTGTATTCTGTACTTCTTATCAAAGGTCTTTTCTTTCTTTATCAGATCATTGTTTGAAAGGATCATTGATAGTTTTTCTTCGTAGTCTTGACTGATCATGGCATGGCCCTCATCAAATGTGTTGCCAGTCCATAGGCCAGTACTTTTCAGTTTGAACCATTGTTCAATCGCTCTCTTTTTCGTTTCCAAATCTAGGGGGTTCAGGCCCAGTATGATCTCAAGCGCGGCCGTGGGTGTAGTCCTCATCGCGCCGGTGGTCATCAGGGCCGCCAGTCTTTGGACTTTGTCTAATTCTTGTTTGTTCCTTCCTATGTTGGCTTTATGCCACCATACTAGGGCACCGTGTAGGATTCTCGGCATGATGATTGCCTTATAGATCCAGAGTACTGTGGCTGGCTTTATTCCCCTGCTTCTTCCTATTGCACTTTTGCATTGCATCATGGCCATTTTCGCCTTTGAGCATGTGTTGCTTATATGAGTCTTGAAGGTCAGCTTGCTGTCCAGTGTGACACCCAGATACTTGACTTCTTTCACTACTTCCAAGTCATGATTATCTAGTCGTACTGGTTCAGCACTTCCAATTTTCCTTTTGTTGGTGAAAAGAACTAGTTTGGTTTTGTCAGGGTTGAGGTTGAGGCCTTTGCTCCTGCACCATCCTAGAGCTTCTTTCAGACCTCTGTTCATGATATTGCACATGACACTGAGGACTTTGCCTGTGATTAGGAGCACACCGTCATCAGAATATACCTGTGTATATATGTGCATCCTGTTTATCTTGTTGACTAGCTCGTCTATTAGCAGGCACCACAGTAGTGGCGATAGACGTCCACCTTGAGGGAAGCCTCTCCTAGCTATCACCGTGCGCCTTGTTCCTGCTATCTCTGCTTGTATCAATCGGTGTTTTAGCATGTTTTTCACCCATTCTGATATGTCTTTATCTATGCCTTCGCGGTTTAGGGTATCCTCTATTGAGGCCGGAGTTGCCTTGTCAAAGGCACCCTCGACATCGAAGAAGCAACCCAGTGCGTATTCTTTGTTGCTTATGGATCTTTGCACTTTGTTTACCAAGTTGTGGAGTGCTGTCTCAGTTGACTTGCCTTCCATATACGCATGTTGGTTATGGTGAAGTGGAGATCCGCTTTTGACTATTTGTTCTCTTATTATTCTGTCTAATATTTTCTCTAATGTCTTGAGTAAGAATGAGGAAAGACTAATACATCTGAAGGCTTTTGCCTCTTGGTACGTAGCCTTTCCAGGTTTAGGTATAAAGACCGCTCTTACTTCTCTCCATTTCTTTGGGATGTATTTCATTCTGATGCTGCTATTGTATAGAGCCAGAAGATCATCACTTATGTACTTGATGGCTGTTTGCAGCATTTTTGGGAAGATCTCGTCCGGTCCAGCGGCTTTATAGGGCTGGAATGACCGGACACTCCACATTATGTGTTCTTTTGTGATTAGTGCCTTTCCCATCGTCTCCACTGTGGGATTCGTATCAGCTGGCGTTTCATCACCTGTGTGTTCTTCACATTCTGGAAAGTGTGTTTCCAGCATCACTTCTAAGATCTTTTCCGGGTCGGTTATTAGTTCGTCTCCGTTCTTGATACTTCCTAGTTTGCAGGTGTTGGTTTTTGAGAACATTTTTACTAGACGCGCTGCGTCGGGTTATTTCTCTACTCCTTCGCAGAAAGCTTTCCAGCTGTTTCTGTTCTCCCTTCTGCATTCTTTCTTAAATATGTTTCTTTCTCTCTTGTATATGAGCCAGCTTTCCTCATCGCCCTTTTTTTGAGCCTTTCTGAGAGCTCGTCTGGTCATTTTCCTTTTCTTCTCTAGTGCCCTTGTCCACCAGGGCTGTCCTTTACCTGGTTTGATCTCTTTGAGTGGGCATGCCTTATGGTATGCTTCTCTTAGGGCTTCATCCAGTCTGTTTGCCTCTTTTTCTATCTCTCTGCTGTCTTTTAACGAGGTCTGGTTACCTGGGCTCCACTTTTTTATGTGAAGTTCATATGTAGTCCAGTCAGTTTTCCTCGCATTCCTAACTAATGAAGCCATTACTGTCATTCCTAAAATGAGCAGAGGTAGTTAAAAATAGTGTGATGGTAGGTATTCAAACTCTATCAGCCAGGACAACCTGAAGACAGGGCACTGTGGCGCTCATTAGGGGAGGCCTATGCCCAGCAGTGGACTAATATAGGCTGATGATGCTTCAAACTCAGTTTATAAAATTAAGTTTAGACAAAAAATTCTTATTATAAGTATAAAAATGCAGCTAGAATGGGGAGATTCTGCTCCCATTCTCAAGTCAAAGAATCTCTTTGACACTAAATCTCTGACTGGGTACTAAATTTAAATAAACTTAACTTACCACTGTCGTCAGTGGCTTCACTTCGGTTGGTAGATGTAGGCAAGATGTCGGCAATACCCGTGTCCATTTTTGAACGTTTCTTTAAGACTTCTGGTTTACAGTAGGTATGATCCACATGCTTTCTTTTCTTAGAGTAATCATGGTCACAGTTGATCACATCTGGAAAACCGAAAATTATTTATTATTCTTTTTAACCCTTATGATAACCTAAGAACAATGGTGAGCATGACGACAGGCCACTGTGAGCTGAACCATCATCTTTTTAAGACAGTGTGCAACACGTTGTGATTCATTTCACGGCCACAGAAGACGCCACGCGGAAAACAGGACTGAAAAGCCTAATGGAGGCATCAAACCCGTCAACATCCACAGAAAAGCTGAAATTAAGCTGTTAATCGCCAATGGTCCTGCTCCGGTACTTCAAGGAGCTGGGCTAGTTAGGCCCTAACCAGCCGGTGATGTCGGTGCAGATCCTGGTTCCCCCACTTAGAATAAAATTAGAACCCTTATGATAATACTTATTACCTACGCTAACTTTGACTGACGTAGGCTACGTTTCATTAGAGTACCACGTAAGTGAAGCAGCGGACCGACTAGTGTTGCCCGTGAATATCTTCCTGTGAATAAATTTCATACATATAGTCAACGTACCAGCATCACGAAAAGTTCGATCACCCTTGGTAGAGGTAAGGCTGGTACTTGGTAGCCAGGTAGGTACTTACCAGTTTCAAGTGGTCGAGGAGCTGTGTGAGGCATTCCACTGGTCATCTCGTTTGCGGTAAACAACGATGGATAGGCGCCAGGGCGAAGTCGAGCTCTATCGCGTGTAGACGCAAAAACCTCTTCTCGAAGTGCTTCCGACACACAAACTGTTTGCGAAGTTCCTGAAGGCTCAAGTCCCGCAGTTTTTCACTATTTATGCAACGTAACCACTTTTCGAGTCCTATCTCAGTTTTTGGGAACCTATGGAAACTGACGTCCTTTCGTTTACTGTCACAGTTAACAACACAGCACTTGTTGTACATGTTGCACGATGGTATTACAGCTTTCAGAAGTTGAGAGGATAAGAAATACGGAGAACAAGCTCGACGTAAATCTTCACTCGATCAACTTGAAAACTGCAATGGCGGCAAAAACTTTTTTTGCGAAAAGCGGCCGGCGGTGGCGTGGCGGTAGCAAAACCAATATGGCGTCGGTCGTCAGAGACGAGAGGAAAGAAGTATGAAGGAAGGGGGAGGGAAATTGTCATATCAGATAGATGAACCCATAGACAAGGCCATAGACATAAAGTTCAATAATTTTGTTCGTAGTTAACCAGCCGTGGTGTGCATTAATAAATGTTAATTATCGCTCGCTTAAAAAATTGTGCCCGGTAGATGGCAATAGGCTCGCCTATTACATTGGGATCTTAACATAACTGGCGAAGTGTGGGTGTGTAATACATCTCTGCCTTCCCCTTCGGGGATACAGGCGTGAAGTTATGTTATGTTTATGTGTCAAAAATATCAAAAATAAAAAATGTAACACATTTTTCTTCGGATTATGTCTACAAATAATATATAAATTACTGTTTTATAGTTTTCAAAATATTCAGAGAAGCGTTTGAATTCTTTCGAATATGGAATATAAGCCCAGGATTACTAATAGTACTCAGTCTAGGATACGCTAAATAAATAACTATTTGCAATCATTGCTATGAAAATCTACATAGGTGTCTTTTTTTTTTGCTTCTATTGCTATAAATGTTATCTGAATGTGTCAGGCTACTGGCGGTAGAAATTTGATGACACAAATTTGTCACAAAATTCGGCCGGGTAGGTACCAGCGTGCACGATTGCGAAAAACCCTCCATAGTAATCCAATTTCGGTTTGAGTGCGTTCAGGGGTCAGCAAGTGCATAGCCGAGCAGGGTGATTGTGGTCGCAGCACTAGTGGGACCGGTGGGTGTCACGCGGTGCTGCGACGACAATCCTCGTCTGATGAGGCCGTCAAGCTGAGTGCCACCATTATATGATACATTTTTAATATCTAGCATGAGACATAATCTTCTTAAAATCTAGGTATACATATATATTGCAGGAGACTGATGCCTAAGCTAGGCTCAAGGCCTGTGTTTCAGGTCATCAGGTCCGCACCTCTATATCTTATTTTATTATGCACAATTTCCTTTAAGCTGACATGTATATCATGCAGTAGGTTGGTTGAAGAACAATGACATTTAAAAATACAGATTATTAAGAAACATAAAAAAATAATTAAAAATAAAAGATGAACAGGGTTAGTATATGTGTGTATAATTGCGAATGTATTTGCGTTTGTGTGTACGTGTTTGTATGTGTGAGTATTTTAGTCTAGTAAATTTTCGGTGTCTGCATAGTTAAGTTTCTGTAGCCAATCGGTTAGCTGTTTTTTGCATTTAGCCTTTGTCAGCTTATACTCGTAGATTGGTTGCATTCTGCTTGTTTTATTATAGAGGAAACCACCCAAATGACAGAAAAAACCCTGTGCAAAGCTAGTGCGGCAGGTCGTGAGATGGTGCTCCACAGGGTTGCATCTCCTTCTCCCACTGGGCAGTGTCGGGTCAAAAGGCAGCAGTGTATGCTGTTTTAATATTGTGTGCAATATGAACAACTGACGCACCGTCAATACTCTACTCTCTCTGTATAACTGCTCAGTAGGATATCGATAGGGTCGGAAAGATGATACCTTTAAAACGGCTCTTTGAGTTCTTTCTAAGGTTAATTAGGGAAATCTTTGGAGCCCCACCCCACGAGGTGATACAGTAGCCTATAATTGACTGCGCGAGCGCGTAATAAACCGATTTCATGACACTAGTATCGACCACATGTCTCAGAGTCTTAAAGACATAAATCAATTTACGCAGCCTATTATTGAGGGTGTTTATGTGCTCCTGGAACCTCAAGTTTTTGTCAATAATGACTCCAAGATACTTGACCTTCTCAGTCCTAGCGAGTGGTTTGCAAGTACAGTTTTGTGTGAGGGGGTCTGTACAAGAATGGGCTATTACAGCATCAGGTGCTTTGTTTCTTTTTTTGTTTTTCCTACGTGTGTTCCTAATACAAAATGTCATGTAGGTTGTTTTGTCAGCATTTAGGGTCAGTAAATTTGTCTGTAACCAGCCGGAGACCGTGTTCAAGCCGAGTTGAGCATACTTATAAACGTCCATCCATGAACTTGCGCTGAATAAAATAACAGTGTCGTCAGCAAAACTGATGATTTTACCGTTGGGAAGGGGGTGCATAGCCAGATCGTTCATATAAATGAGAAATAGGGTCGGACCGAAGACACTCCCTGGCTGCTGGCAAGCTGAGTGCCACCATTGTTAACATGGTACATGTAATGGTGACCCTCTTTCCTGAGACTTTACCTTCAGCTTACCATCAGGTGAGGTGAAGACAATTTGACGTGTCCTAAATATAAAAAAAAAAAACAAAAATTAAGGCATAAAAAGAAGTTTCTCGATTGCACTTTCAATTGCGTCATAATCTTCCTACCTTTATCCCATATTTATTTAGGTTCGGCGCCATGTGTGCACTTTCCATTTTGTCTTTTCAAACAGTGAAGCACACCTGGACGAGGATCTGGCGCAGATTTTCCTCTTGGTATTGGGCGTTCAGACGACAGTCGCTCCCGTAAAAGTCAAAAAGCCTAATCATGAGAAAGAGTAGGAGAGCGTACCCCGGGCTCCAAGCCAAAATATAAGCTTTGGATGCAACCGGGACTAATGCTTTGCTGATGATAATTCCCTACATTTATAATTCCCAGTCATTAACATCTTTCAAACTGTTCACTCGACCCATCTTCTCTTAGATCTACCTCTTCCCTTGTGACCATCTTCTTCCATTATTATTGCAATTGGGGACACCGGAAGCCGGACGGACGATCCACCCACGATGCTTGTGGGCCACTTCATCCATTTCCCCTGCCCTCTCGTTGGGGAGAGCGTGGTTATTCCAGCATTCACGGCGCCCCTACAAACCTTTTTGTGTCCTTGCAGAATCTTACGATCTGTTCCACCCTCAGATCCTTCAACTTCTCCATGTCCAGTGTGTCCGATCCCAGAAGTTCCCATCTTATTAGTGAGTACATGGGACATTCGGCCAGCAGGTGGAAGCTGGTTTCTTCTGTCTCCATGCACTCCGGACACTTGGGGTCTTCCTTCACTCCGATCACTGTCAGGTGTCTGTTCAGTCTGCAGTGTCCTGTTATTACTTCGATGACGAGCCTCATGTTCCCTCTTGAGAGTTTGGTCAGTTGGCTTGTCTTTTTCTTATCAATGCCCTTGATAAAGATCTTCGACTGTCTCATGCCTGTCGATGATCTCCATCGTCGGTTAGTCTCTGCTATAATACTGCAGCTAATTACTCCCTTGGTGATTTTGTGCGATATTGGGATCCAGGGCTCCGGCCCCACCAAGGTTTTATCGGCACCGTCTCTGGCAAGTTTGTCAGCTGTCTCGTTGCCCATGTTGCCCTCATGTCCGGGCACCCAGGCAACTGTTGAGTCGATTTTTCTTGCCAGTTTATCTAGTGACTCTTTACATTCCTTTACGATTGCTGAGGTCGTTTCCGCTTTGCTGAGTGCCTTCAGTGCCGCCTGGCTGTCGCTGTAGATGGTCACCCTGTGGATGTCGGTCAGGTGTTCGACCAGCTCAGCACATTCCTTTATGGCGTATACTTCAGCTTGAAAGACACTTGCGTATCTGCCTAAGGATATTGATCTATTTATCTCTGATCCGTCTTCGCACTTAATGTGTATTCCAGATCCTGATAGCTTTGTTGTTTCCTTTCTTGAGCCGTCTGTGTAGCAGACCGTGCCACCGGCATCTGTCCTCCAGTCGTCTCTTGGTCCTATGTGTACTCTGTACTTCTTGTCGAAGATTCTCTCTTTCCTGATCAAGTCATTGTTAGAGAGGATCATCGACAGCCTCTCTTCGTAGTTCTTGCTGATACTGGCATGGCCTTTGTCCATAATGGTTCCGGTCCATTGGCCAGTGCTTCTAAGTTTGAACCATTGTTCGGTTGCTTTTCTTTTTATTTCTAAGTCCAAGGGGTTAAGCCCCAATATGATTTCGAGCGCGGCTGTGGGAGTTGTCCTCATCGCGCCCGTGGTCATCAGAGCTGCTAACCTTTGTACTTTGTCTAGTTCGGCTTTATTTCTCCCAATAGCAGTTTTATGCCACCATACAAGGGCACCATGTAGGATTCTTGGCAGGATAATTGCTTTGTAGATCCAAAGCACTATCGCTGGTTTCATCCCCCACGTTCTTCCTATTGCACTTTTGCACTGCATCATAGCCATTTTGGCTTTTAGGCATGTGTTGCTGATGTGAGTCTTGAAGGTGAGCTTGCTATCCAGAGTTACCCCTAGATATTTTACTTCCTTGACAGTTTCCAAGGTTTGGTTATCCAGGCGCACTGGCACAGTTCTTCCTATTTTTCTTTTATTGGTGAACAAGACTATCTTGGTTTTATCAGGGTTGAGGTTTAGACCTTTGCTCCTGCACCATACTAGTGTTTCTTTTATGCCTCTGTTCATGATGTCACACATGACGCTGAGAACTTTGCCTGTGATCAGGAGCACTCCATCGTCAGAGTACACTTGTGTGTATATGTGCATCCTGTTAATCTTGTTTACTAGTTCGTCTATTAACAGGCACCACAGTAGTGGCGATAGACATCCTCCTTGTGGGAAGCCTCTTCTCGCTATCACCATGTGTGTTGTTCCTGCAATCTCCGCTTTTATCAGTCGGTGTCTTAGCATAGCTTTCACCCATTCTGATATGTCTTTGTCGATTCCTTCTCGATCTAATGCGGCCTCTATCGAATCGGGGGTGGCTCTGTCAAAAGCGCCCTCTACATCAAAGAAGCAGCCCAGTGCATATTCTGTGTTGTCTATTGATCTCTGCACTCTTGTCACCAGATTATGGAGGGCCGTTTCGGTGGACTTGCCCTCCATATACGCATGTTGATTTTGGTGGAGTGGAGATCCATTCTTGTTTATTTGTTCTCTTATTAGTCTGTCCAGGATTTTCTCTAATGTCTTAAGAAGGAATGAGGAGAGGCTGATGCACCTGAAAGATTTGGCCTCTTGATATGATGTCTTCCCGGGTTTCGGGATGAACACTGCTCTTACCTCTTTCCATTTTCTTGGGATATATCCAGCTCTGATACTACTGTTGTAGAGAGCCAGTATATCTTTGCTTATGTACTTGCTGGCTTCTTGTAACATTTTAGGGAAGATTTCGTCCGGTCCAGCCGCCTTGTATGGCTGGAATGATCGTATACTCCACTGTAAATGTTCTTCTGTGATAAGGGCCTTCGACTGTGGGTCCTCTATGGGGTTTGAGTCTATCAGCGTGTTATCGTCCTCATATTCTTCGCATTCTGGGAAGTGTATTTCCAGTATGACCTCAAGTATCCTCTTGGGGTCCGTTAGTAACTCTTTCCCTTTCTTGATACTTCCTAGTTTACATGTGTTCACTTTGGAGAATGTTTTCACAAGTCGTGCCGTGTCAGGTTGTTTTTCAACTCCTGTGCAGAACACCTTCCAACTTGTTCTGTTCTCCTTTCTGCATTCTTTCTTGTAAATATTTCTTTCCTCTCTGTACGCGCGCCAGCTCTCGTCATCGTCCTTCTTCAGAGCGTGTTTGAGAGCTCGCCGTGTTCTTTTCCTTTGTTTGCCTAGTGCTTTAGTCCACCAGGGTAGCCCTTTGCCTGGTTTTATCTCCTTGAGTGGGCATGCCTTGTGGTATGCTTCCCTAAGAGCTTCGTCCAGTCTGTTAGCTTCTTCTTCTATTTCTTTTTTATCTATTAGTAAGGTTTCACCTCCCGGGTTCCATTTCTTTATGGGGTGTTCGTATGTCGCCCAGTTGGTCTTCCTCGCATTTCTTATCATAATCTTGTCTATCTTGGTCTCTAGGCTGAAGGTAACTCTTCGGTGATCCGACATTGAGTCACTTTCGTCTATTTTCCAGTCCTTGATGTACTGGCTTATACTGTTCGTGGCGATAGTAATATCCAGCACTTCTCTTCTAGATTTGGTGAAAAACGTAGGCGTATTGCCCACATTTAGAATCTCCATTCCTGTAGTACTAATGAAATCCAGGAGTAAGTCCCCCTTTTTATTGCAGTCTGTGCTGGCCCATACCACGTGATGGGCGTTGGCATCACAACCTAGAATAATAGGAATGTTCTTACCTTGGTATTTTCTTGTTATTTCCTCCATTTCCTGGGATGGTGGCTCGAAGTCCCTTTCGCTGGGTAGGTACGCAGAGACAAAGAGCACCCTTACTTTATTTCCTGCTTCCGCTTGTACTGTCACTGCAATACTAGCGAGGTCACTGTAACAATCTGCTTTTATTAGTTCTAACGATCTCACTCTGCTGCTGGCGTAGATGCATGCCCTTGGTTTTGACTCACCATCAGCATGATAGAAGATGTCTCCTCCAAGAGAGCCCAGCCCAGTCACGCGTCCGTTATAGACGTGTGGTTCTTGCAGCAGAGCGATAGCACCACATATTTGCACAGCTCATTCATGGCATCGTGGCAATGGTGGAGATTTACTTGGACTATTCTTATTTTTTGTGTGTGTTTTTGTGGTGTGTTTCTGGGTGTGTTCATTTGTTTGTGTTGATGTGTGTATGAATGTGTGTGTTATTGTTCCCTCCCTATTTGGTCTTCGCGTTGGGAGACTGCACCCCTTTCCAATGTGGTTGTAGCGATGCTACACTTGGTGGGGGTGTCAGGTCCTTCCGCGTCGTAGGGGGGGGGGGGGGGGTGTGGTGGTGGGGTGTGCGGGGCTAGCCTGTCGGTGGGGTCTGCGACATTCAGTGGGGACCTCTTTCTGTGAGGTACCCGTTTGCGATCCGTCTCCCCCGCCTTCGGGCTTTGGCCCCTCTGTGTTTCGTACTTGTTGTGTGCTGTTGGGTGTTGTGCTCGGTCGACTTGGTCCACTTACTACGGTGGAGTTGTCGGCCGGCGCCGCACCCGGTGCCTTTGTTGTCTGGTGCTTGGGACATATGTCTTTGCATATGCATCTTGCTTCGGGCTCAGCAGGTGCTTTGCCGAGAAGTCTGGCATGGACCCTTGTGGCTTGATAGAGGAGCCAGATGGTTTCTTGTGTTGCGACCTCCTGAGGGACCCCCATCACAAGTCGTACACCCAAGGGTAATACTTCCCTGCGAATGAGGGACCATTCAGGAAACCGCAACTCTTCCCTGTAGACGTTTTGCCGTTTTAGGAAGAACAGCTCGTCTACAGGTATCTTGTCAGTGCTGCTTGGGATCCAGATCGACATCCTGTGTTTGTCGAGTTTCTTGGATCTCAGGGGTACCCCATCTTGGTCTCCGAAGTCGCATCCGAGTAGCCAGGTCATAGCCTCCTCGGTGGTTGGTGTCACAAGGAAGTATCCTTCTGCCACCAGCCCCGAGGCGTCGAATGCTACGTTTCGGCCGCGTCCATCGGCTTCGTCCTGTAGGGTCTTAAGGATCTTGTTGGTTAGTCTTAACCTGATTTCGGCGGCAGTAGCCTCGTCCATCGCCACCCCGTCCTCCCGCTGGATGATGACGGAGAGATCACTTTGACCCGCTTTGGGTCTTTGTGGTCCCTCATTCCTTGCGGTCTTGGGTTTTTTCGATGGCCGTTGCTGTGTCCTTTCGTCAGGATCGGTGCTTTGGCGTTTGACTTTTTGAGGTCTCGAACCGGCCCCTCCCTGAGTCACAATCGTTGCCTCTGCGGCTGACGAGCCCCGGGGTTTGACCTGGTTCGATTGCTCACCCTGCTTTTTCCTGCGAGCCCTTAACCTCTTCCACATGGATTTGGTCATGGGCTCCTCCTGGATGGTACTTTGAGCATTGCTCTCTGCAATGCTCATTTGGGTCAGGTCGTCCCCGAGAGTCTCAGATAGAGACCTACCGGGACGTACCACCTGACCACGGGGTTTCTTGGGTTGTTGTTTTGGCGCACGGGTGTCCCCCCCAGAATACGAGGGACTGCCTGAACCTTGGGAAGGTCCAGGAGGGGATTCTCTGGCTTCGCCGGTACCCCCCTGGGGTATATCTTTTTGTCTTTTTTCCATTGCGCGTTTTTTTTTTGTTTTCCGGGACTGCCGGTTTTGCTGGATGGGGAAAGGATGTGTCGACTTCCTGGCACGCGGGTCCCGCAGCCCCACCCGTGATCGAGTGTGGCTGCGGGTCCCGCACACCAATAAGTCGACGTAGAGGATGGGATATTGGATGGGTGGAATTTTTAGCTGCGATGTTTTGTTGCGTCTGTTTCTTAAGGAACCAGACCAATAACGGGCGGCACCACGTGAAGGTAACCACTAGCCTGGTTCTGGGGATCTTCGCGACCTGCGCTCCTCCCAGGCCTTAGCCAGACTCTTCACCGGACAGGTGTTGAGAATAGGGGTTCACCAGCCCAACGCGCATTTCCGTCGGGTGGATCCGCCCCGCCCAAATCTACTTCCATACTCAATAACTTCCTTACAACATTACTATCAATTACTAAAATAAAATGATGAATATCTGTTGAGATTTCATTTCAATAATCATTTATACCACAATATCAACAAAAAAAATTAAGGCACATCAACAAACAAACCAATTAAAGTGGTATTAAAACAATTGTTTAAAAAATTTACGCTATTACTCGTCATGCCTAGGCGTGACCTTGACCGAGCAAATTAAGTGAGGTAGTTGTTTTTATTTCCGTGAGAAAACCTTCCAGAAAAACCAGGTGGCACGTCGTCTAGGGTATAATGAAACGGTTACCCACGTCAGAGTCAATATGAATAAAACATCATTGTATATGCCGCGTATGTACATCATTGTATATATATATAAAACGCCGCGGTAGCCTAGTGGTATGGGTAATGGACTGCTGAGACGAGGTCTCGGGTTCGATCCCAGGTTTTACCATGGCACACACCAATGACTTTTCGATGCTTTTCGAAGTTATGTGTGTATTTATCGCAGGCTTATAAGTGCCCGGTTAATGGCAATAGGCTCGCCACCTATTACATTGGGACCTAAACATAAACTGGCGAAATGTGGGTGCTAGCACCTCTGCCTACCCCTTCGGGGATATAGGCGTGAGTTTATGTTATGTTATGTTTTATCATTGTATATGTGGCATATACCAAGGTCTTCAGGGCCTAAGACATCCTCACCTGAACGGCGGTACACCTGCTAATTGATAGACAAGGCTCTGACATAGGCTATAGGGAAAAGAAAAATAACTGAATTACAGATTTAATTCTAAAGACAAAAATGCGCGTAAGACTTTTCTGATGAAGTCGGTGCGAAGCCCGAAACACAACGTAACCTTACCAACGTAACATTCGGGGCAGATTTTTGTCTTTAGAATCCAATCTGTAATTCAGTTATTTTTCTTTTTTCAGTAATTACCTGTTTTTAGTGTTTTTTTTTTGTTTTTGAAGTCGGTTTTCTTTTTTATTAAAATTTTACTTACATATTTATATCGGTAACGTCAACATAACTTCATCTCGCCTGGTGGTAAGCTTAGGAATGAGTGTCACCATTACAAATACCATTTTTTTTTTCGTGCAGAAATCCCTTCGGATACCCCGCCCCGCCGGCCAGCGGCGGTGGTTATGTCAGGCTTGAACCGACTAAAACCGCACGCCGTCTCGGGTCTACTGACACCGCGGTGTAAGGTTACCCATAGGGCATATCCCTCGCACCCCGAAAATACCTATAATGCTAGGTGGGCTTCAGATTGACGGCCTTATCAAATGCTTTTTCACGCCCACTATAAGAAACTTATGATTGTAAGAAGAAAAAACGTGTGCTGGTAAAGAATTCCAAGTCTTTATGGTGCGGTAAAAGAAAAAGATGCCGAACCATTGAGTCCATTAAAAGGAAAGATATTAACTTTATAGGTTTCCTTGAAGATTCAAGTTTTTGTATTATTCCATTGTATACTAACTATAATGTATTATATACAGGACAATATCACTGTGAAGAACAAGTCAATATAGACAAAATGTAGGACAAAGGAAAATAGATTCTATCTATTTTGTAAGACTTATTCCATTGTTTTCTATCCTTAGATAATAACAAGGCATTGTGTGTTTTTATACACTCTTGCCATATATACATAACTAGCTGACCCGGCAAACTTCGTTCCGCCTTAGAATCAAGTTATGTCGTGTACCTTATCTGCTGAGTTTATTTCGTGGATGTCTCTTTGCAACCCGGCATTAAAGACCCAAAACGACGTGAGGTTTTGCTCGGTTCGAGTCCGACATAGCCACACCCGCTGGCTGGCTGGGGGTAACTGTACCGACTTCATCATCATCTGCCTGCCCTTGTTCCAATTATTTGGGGTCGGTGCAGCATGTCATCCTCCTCCATACGTTTCTGTCAATTATCATCTCCTCAGTCACTCCCTTCCTTGTTATAACCTCTTTCATGCATTCCATCCACCTTTTCTTGGACCTACCTCTGCTCCTAAATACACACATTACATAAATTCATACTTTGAACCTTTTGAAAAACATTACGTTCATCTCTTTTTCATTCATGATCATCATCATCATTCATTTCATTCGGAGCGTCGGTAGCTTAGTGGTTAAGGAGTTGGCCCGGGTTCGAATCCTGGCCAATACACTACTGACGTGAATAAAAGTATTTTGACTTAGCTGGAGGGGTTAGGGGGAATACTAGTAATTTAGGTTACTAATATTCTTCTCATAATATACCACAGTCAGTCAGACAGATAGACAGTCGCTCGGTTCTCAATTTTTCATTCACTGGTGTAACTTTCAAACTTCCTCTAATATACTCTATTTTCGTCACACTACACATTCATCTTAACATTCGCATCTCCGCTACATGTAGTTGTCTTTCTTCTGTCACTTTCAAAGCCAAACGTGACGACCTATACAAGACGGCTGGTCTGATCATGGACTTATAAATTTTCCCCTTGGACTTAAGGGGCAATTGTGGCCACAGAATGGCACAGTATAGGCGAAGATAAATCTACAAATCAAAAATCATGGAAATAGGTCTAACCGTTTTTAGTTCCAGATCATCACTAACACGACTTTGTTAGAATAAGCAGACCTATGCTTTACTGCCACCATTTTTTATCCCACCTAATAAGAGGCGTATCTACTGTTGTACGTTTTTTTATACTTAGTGCTGCTACCGAAAGGGTGCATGGGGCCGTACCAAGACCTTCGGAGCCAAGAGAACCTCAACTGCAAGCCGGTACATTTGCTGATTGATCGACGAGGCTCCAGCGCAGACTTTCCTCTCGGGATTGGGAAGATCTGACTTCCCAATCCCGAGAACAGCAGTCGCTCCCATAAAAGCCAAATCAATAGGTGAAGAATGAGTAAGCGGACCCTGGGCTCTGAGACAAAAGCCTCAAGTTCCACCGAGTACAACGCAAAGATATTATTGAGTGCAGTTTCGGAAAATTTCGGACAGAAAAGCTAACGCTAAAGCTAACGGCCTGTGTGGCGCAGCGGTAGTGCATGCGACTGCTACGACATGGGGCGCGGGTTCGATTCCCGCTCAGTGCAAATATTTGTATGCATAAATATGTCTATTTGCATTGGTCTGGGTGTTTCTATGTATAATATGTATGTATTTACAACAAAAAAAGTATATAAGTATGTTTATCCGCATTCTGGAACCTATAACACAAGCTAGTTAAACTATGCTTACTTTGGGTCTAGAAAGCGCTGTGTCGAATGTCGTAGAATATGTTATATTTATATCACCAACCGGGACTGACGGCTTAACGGTGTCTATACCGATATCATTAAATAAATATTTTCACTATGTTTACGTAACCACCGCTTAAGAATTTGCAATGTCACGGGCACTAAAGAGACCACAACCTATTTCAATATTGAAAAGGGTTAAAACGAGTCGCTGTGTGAATAGCGCAAGTTTCAGAATTTTTAATACGACTGTATGGCGCGGTGGTAGAGCATTCGACCCTACGTCAGTGAACGCGAGTATGATTCTCGCTCAGTGCAAATTATCATATCAATGAATAATTATGTCTATTTGCATTGGACTGAGTGTTTCTATGTACGGGAAGGAAAAAGGAAATACCTAAGTATGCACCTTCACATATACACTCACATGTAAAGGTGTATACTTATTTCCTTGGCTGTGTGTACGTATGTGAACCTATCTGTACTTATTTACAACAAATAAAAATCTATCAGCATTCTAGAACCCATTTTACAAGCTATGATTAGTTTAAGTCCAGACGGCCTTAGATCCTACAATATTAATTCACTTTTATTTATCTATTTATATATCATATATAATGAAGTACGCTTGCTATCAAATTAATGTGTGAAGGAACGAGGTGTGATGTTCCTCCAACACAAAGGGAGGATCCTCCGACCAGGCAAGGTCTTGTATATATATTATACCAGCGCGCGAACTTCACTTTCGCGATTCAGGATTGTTAGTGACGTAGTAGTTTCGAAGTAGTTCAACTTGTTGTTGCTAGATGGCGCTGGGTATATGTGGTATCGCCACAAATGTGTCTAAAAATTAGGAGGTTCTTGAATAACAGGAACTTACCAACGTATACACGCAATCTCAGTGAAGTCGCGTTATTTCGACATCTTTTTTGCATTTGTATACTTACGTTCGATTTATTTTATAATTTAAATGAGAAAGCAACGTTTACTGGGTCAGTTGGTGTTTTATATTATGTTATAATACACAAACCGGTAGGTACAGAAAAAGTTTCATTCCAGTTTTTCCATTGTACATTTTATTTCAGTTTACTTTGAGTTCTACGAATGTAATATGGTTTTGTCTCTGAGCATTTTATGTGGGTACCTGCATTTAAAATGTTGACTATGCTTAGATACACTGTTGTGTTGGTATTCCATCATGATTCAGACAAACATTATATATATATATATATATATAAATATATATAATGTGTTGCGTTCCTAAACGAAGTAAAAAAAAAAACAAAATTTGCGTTGACAGATCTATCTGTCACTTGGTTGTCAACTTGTTGAAAGAATTGTCTTGAGAAAAAGTCTTGTTTGGTTAAAATAAGTTTTTGTTCGAATAAAGTATAATCACGGAAAAACGGAAACGAAAAAAAAACGGAACCCTTATAGATTCGTCATGTCTGTCATGTCATTTCCAATCTTACTTTAAATTGTAACTGATTATCAATATACCTGTTTCATTAAAATGTGTGTGTAGTATTTTAATTTCCTCACATAGTCGAAATGAAAAGCATAGTGTTTAACTCGGGTGAATGTCATCCATTTCACCCTCGAACTATTGGCGCTCTCACTTCGTTCGAGCGCCAGAAATATCTCGGGTGAAATGGCTGACTTTCAACCCTTGTGTAACATTCTACTATTGTATTTCAGTTCTAAGTATGGGGAACCCCCAACATTTATTGTTTTATTTTTTATTTTTATGTGAAAATCATAATGCGGTTCACAGAATATCTCTTCAGAATCTACTTACCAAATTTCAACAGCATAGTTCTTATAGTTTCATAAAAATGTGGCTGCGACATACGGACGGACAGACAGACAGACATGACGAATCTATAAGGGTTCCGTTTTTTTTGCCATTTGGCAATGGAACCTTAAAAACGCATGTATTTTTTTATATAATTATAAATCTATTTGAAACTACCATTTTTTTTTTCGATCGGAAATCCCTGAAACTACCTGCGCCCCGCTGTACTTGTTACTATGCCACCGCATTAAATAGCCCATCTCCACCCTCCCCCGTCTTTCTTCGTTTTTTTCTTTATTACTCGGCTCAGTTCCCCAAGAACTGTGTAGCTCCCATCACAAAAATATTTTATATTTTATATTATATTTATCACGCTCTACAAAACCTACATTCGACCACTGCTGGAATATGCTTTCGTGGTGTGGGACCCATACTTCAAGAAAGACATAGCACTGCTGGAGAATGTCCAAAGAAGGGCAACTAAGATGGTTGGAATACTGAGGAATAAACCCTACGATCAATGCTTGAAAGAACTTGGTCTCACTTCTCTTGAACGACGTAGGCAGCGGGGTAGTCTCATAGAAACATATAAAATACTCACCAACCATTACAATGTCACAGGAATGGACAATATGTTTCAGAAAAATGAGAATAAACATCTACGTGGTCACTCATAAAAGCTGTGTAGAATGCAGTGTAAAGGAGTCCCGGGTTCGAATCCTGGCCATTACACTACCGACGTGAACCCACTCCTATCACAAGCAATTTAGCTTAGCTGGAGTGGTTAGGGGGAATATTAGTAATTTCGGATACTAATATTCTTTAAAAAAAAATGGAGTTCACTGGTCACATCTGCTATCAGAACGCCTCCAAAATCATTATCATCAGAACGTTAGTCCCGGTTGCATCCAAATCTTTTGCTTTGGTACCCGAGGTCAGCACTGCTACTTTTTCTCTTGATTTGGCTACTACTGATTGACTGACTACCATCTGATCTCTAACCCCAATTCGAAAACGTGCACCAGAGCCTAGTCCGCTAATTATCAGGTGTACCGGCTGGCAGGTGAGATTAATTTGGGCCTCAATGATCTCGGTTCACTCCATGCAGCATACAACACTTTTTCCGTATCTATGTAATCTAAATTGTAAGTTCGTAATAAATCGCTGTTGTTTTGTTAGGGTAGGGTACAAGCCGAGAGGTATAGGGTCATACCAAGATCTTCGGGGCCAAGCCAACGTCACTTATAAGCCGGTAGACCTACTGATTTACGGACGAGACTCTGGCGCAGGATTTTCTATCAGACTTGAGAGGTCAGATGGCAGTCGCTCCCATAAAAGTTGTATAAATCAAACCAAGAGGAGGAGTAAATGGACCCCGGGTACGAAGAGAAATAACGCTAAGATGAGGGTACAAACCAAGGGTACGTGTAAATAAGGCCACGGTAACCGCTTCCCATCAGGTGGGCCGTGAAAATTGTGTTCAGAATTGTTCATTTAATATAATCCACGTATTTTTTGTTAAATATCTCCAATGTACACACAATCTACACAGCTAATTTACAATTTTATAATAGTATGGAAATTACCTCAATGACGTCAATGAGCCAATTAAAGTATTAGTACCGAGCACAGTATTCCCCGATTATAAAAGATTAACGGTTCAATACTCTTATTTAAAACAACTGTAGTGTAATATTCTCATTTAATTGACAGCAATTTATTTAGATACTTCTCATCCCATACCTAGATATAAGAGGGGTATATAGAACATTACCAAGTTTTTGGGGTCAAGCCATGTTGGCATCTGCAAGCCGGTACACCTTCTGACTGACGGACCTACCTACTCTGGAAACATTCCATCTAACTACGTCGCAACTTTGATAGCAATCCTTCTTATCAGGTTGGCATCTCTAAGCCGGTACACCTGCTGACTGACGGACCTACCTACTCTGGAAACTTTCCATCTAACTACGTCGAAACTTTGATATGCAATCCTTCTTATCAGGTTGGCATCTGCGAGCTGGTACACCTGCTGACTGATGGACCTCCCTACTCTGGAAACTTTCCATCTTAACTGCGGCAAAACTTTGATATGCAATCCTTCTTATCGGGTTGGCATCTGCGAGCTGGTACACCTGCTGACTGACGGACCTACCTACTCTGGAAACTTTCCATCTAACTACGGCAAAACTTTAATATGCAATCCTTCTTATCAGGTTGGCATCTGCAAGCCGGTACACACCTGCTGACTGACGGACCTACCTTCTCTGGAAACTTTCCATCTAACTACGTCGAAACTTTGATATACAATCTTTCTTATCCATCCTTTTACAACTTATACTTAAATACACATTTTTATCGAATTGAAAACAGGATATGACACACATGTCCGTTCAAGATGTCTATCCACCCGATGACGTCATGAGTATGATGCATCGTACCTTACGAACAGTAAATGTTTATTTACATCTGTTTAATTGCTCCGAAATGATTAACCTCAATACAAATTTAGTGAAGCTCTGATTAATTTGGTCGTCGTAAAAATATTTATAGGAAACACCAAGCCTGGTATGTTATGATTAAATCAATCCTAGCAAATCGAATTTTCGTTGTGGACTAGTTTTTTAAGGTTCGTCAGTATTAGGGTACATTAAAATGACGTAATTTTTCAGTCGATCAATAATTTATTTGAGTATATGGGTACAAAATAAAATTGTTAAAACATGATGTAAATATGACCAACTACATTCTACCTCAATGTGTGCAAATATGTCTAATATTAAAATTAAAATAAATTAATTAAATTATCATCCCAATTATCATAAAAATAGAAAATGTCAATGGCTTTGAGTTTAATAAATCGATATTAGTATGAACTGTATAAAACTTGTATCTGCGATGGTGATGCTCAATCCTGTGACTTATCCTTTAGCCTACTGTAAGGCGAGGAGAAGTTATATTGACGTACCTTAAATTAAAAAAATACTGGCAGATTTGCAACTGTCTATCAATTTTAGTTTTTTACGGGACCAATTCCAACCGCATACCCATTACTGTAACTGGTGTTACCACTACTGTAACCAGGATCAATAGATGTGCCCACAAAACACCGAGTAATAGCAGAGGAAGTCCCAGGTATAATTGAACTGTCTTGCAACCCGCATCAAAACTTAATCAGAATTAAAAGTAAGTTAGAAATATAATATTCTTTGGTAAGTTTTACATTTCCAAAAAAATCTTCTGATGGTATACAATTCCTCGGTGACGTTTTAAATTGATACCTATCGCCAGGCATGCGTTATGAAGGTTATTATCCACACGCAAGTAATAGATTACGAGCCTGTTTGACCATGAAAAGACTACATGCGTCCAATTTTCTCTTAACAATAGTCTAAAAGCATTAGTTATTATGAGGCTCTTTATAATATTTACTCGCTTTGATCAGTAACTCAGTGTGACTAGGCCTCCAATAAGAGAGAACGCTTGTTCAATTAATACCTGGAAGTACCTCGTCAGTCGTCAGTATTTAAAACAATACCCAGTCATGAGTATCGACTTGGAACTAGTGCTCAGTACCTTCAGATTGAATTCTAGATAATTTTTTCAGAAGGCGGGAATTCTTAAACTATACTCTAATTTAAGAATTCGTGCCTTAAATTTCCCTAAGATCGGTTCTCACCTCATTACGTCAGTTGCATTCTTTTAATTCTTATACCACTTTATTTTCTTCCATTCGCTTGATGAAATTGAAATAAAAAAGTCGAAGGAATTTTTATTTGCTCGATTTACTTCAAAAAGTAAATTAAATGCACGCGTTTTTGTTGCTTAAAAGATTGTACATAAACACTTATTGTAGTCTTTCTATATACAGATCATAATTTCAAATGAATAAAGATATCGGATTCAGGCCAGACACTGTACATCCTTTCCTCTCGAGTTATCCTTTCGAGGGCTTACCCGGAGTGCCCGGCAATGGACACTTGGGATGACACCGTGTGGTTTTAGTCGGCACCGACACCAATGGGGTGAAGTCCACAAGTAAAAAAAGAGACACTGTACATCGTCATCATCTTAGTGTTTTCCACTTCTTTCTTATACTCTCTTTTATTTGGCTTTTATGGTTGTGACTACGGTCTGACCTCCCAACTCCGAGAGGAAACCCAACTCCCAACTCCCTGCGTCAGAACCCCGTTCTTCAATCAGCTAATGTACGGGCTTCCAGGTGATGTTGGCTTAGCCCCCAGCCTGGACACTACAACTTAGATAAATTTAGAGATTAAGTAAACTATTATAATTTTGGATTATATTTGAAACATAATCAATCTAACGTCAAAGCCAAGAGAACAAAGAGAGAGGGAGAGAGAGAGCGAGAAGGAACAAAGTACAAGCAATCCGGAGAATCGTATTCCGTAAATAACATTACTAAACAAAGATTTTCTATTTGTATTCTAAGATCTATTAATCGCAAAGGTCAAAGTGTAATACTGTTTTTTAAACTAGCCTAAGCTTTTAATGGAGAGGTTGACAATAGTGCTAGTTAACTTTTAGTAATTATGCTAACAAATAATTTAGAAATTAGGACATATGATATTGTCGGAAGCTTACGCGAACGTCACACATTGAAATAAAAAAAAACTAATAACATCAAATAAATCGCGATAGATTTCGTTAAAAATAATTTTATTTCAATTAGGACTTAGTTCTAGAGATTGTGCTATCTCAATGAATGGAGGAACAATTGTGATTGATTTGACTCTAGGTATCTTAGCAGAACATGGTGTGCAGGGCCGTACCAACACCTCTGGAGCCCTAGCCAATCTCACCTGCAATTTGGTACTCCTGTTAAACAACGGACGAGGATCCGGCACAGGCTTTCCTCTCAGGGTTGTGAGGTCAGACGGCAGTTGCTCCCGGAAAAGCCAACGTATCAATCAACAACAATAAGCGGACCCCGGGCTCCAAAGTGAAAACTTTGAACGTAACTGGGAAGTTGCTATTAGGATGATTACGAGCAGAACTTGATATTATTGCAATGTCCAGAAATGTCCTTGGCCGCATATTGCTTATTTTATTTACTGGATTCTATAATCTCTAGTTGAGTAATGCGAGTTTCCTTAAAAAAATAAACGAGGATAATATTATTCTTCAGAATGCCGACTCATATTTAATTGCGTTACAATGTTATGATTGCTATTGGCGCCGTTCACTTCTGAATTGCTCGACAAATTATTATTTATCTACGATATTTAACTTACATCTTATGTACACATTTCTGTATATATAAATCAAAGTCGTGTTGGTGATGACGCTTCTAACATGATCTTTGATTTTTTAGATTTGTGGATTTTTGGATGGCTCTGGGTCACTCGGAGTGCGAGAGAAATGCCTTGGGTCACTTTAAAACTGGGTGCCTGAAGACCCGAGGTGGCGTGCGGTTTTAGTTGGTTCGAATCCGACATAACCACCCTCGCTGGCCGGCACCGAAAGCATGTTTATACATGCTTTCGTTAAAATATCTTGTAGCTCCTCTGTGGCTTACTGATAAAGCATTCGAGTGCTAAGTCGGAGGTCGCGGGGTCGATCCCCGCTCAGTACGAATATTAATATTTGCATTCGTCTGTATGTTTTTTAGTATAATATATGTATATATTTACAAAAAGTAAGTATCTAAGTATGTTATATGATATGTATGATAAGTTTTGCTTAGTTTGGGTGTAAATGGCGCTGTGTAATATGTCCTAGAATATTTATTTATTCATTCTAGCTGTTGTTTGCGGCTTCACCCGCGTGAAATTCTTATCTCGATCCCGGAATCCATGGGAATCGACTGCCAGAATGAAAAGCGTATATGTCATTCCCAACTATAACCTACACAAACGAACACGCTTAGTAACATTTATACTTATTACAGAAATAGCAAATTGATAATGATCTTTTAAATTTTCCTTCGTTATTTATTTATACTAATAAAATTGTGCACCGGTATTTCATTCGGCAATAGAATAATCTGTCGCGCGCTGACGAAGACATTAAGTATGCAAATTGGAATTGGCTGTCGATCAGAAACTGCCAACCAGCCAATTCACTGTAATTTTTTTATGATTGCCAATATATATCTCTTATGAAGTTATAATTATTTCTAAATTGAAGCATTTTGCTTTAGAATATCAATAAATGGTACTGTTTATTCAACATGTTATTTCAAAATATTATTGATAGCGCTTGAATTACAAAACTTTCAAATATAATGAAATTTTGAAGCAAGGAGTATGTTAGCTTTTCCTATAGGACTATGCTGACTTTCTCCGATTTGAATTTATATATTTAAATCAAAAAAAGTTAACATCTAGGATGGGACTTTAAGGGCGATTTTATTTTTTAGGGCGATGCTAGTGCCATCTACCGAAATTCTTACGTACTATTATGGATTTGTGGTTGGTGCATTTATTAGTTCAGCATCGTGCAACGTTAGATAGACGTTTTGTGGTTTTTAAATTTTATGTATAGGAAAATCACGAGCCCTTGGGTAACGAGCTGAAGTGGCTATTTTGGGTTGGACCGACTAAATCTGATGTCACTCCTAAAAATATTCTATTTTTAGCACACGGCAGTATTGCATCGATATTTTATATATGAGTAAATGTAATGATAGAAACTAATCATCATTTGCTATACCGATGCAGGTCACCGATGCAGGATCTTAAAAAAATCTGGACACTTAACAGATTCATACAATATTCTCGAAGGTTCGTCCTTTCAAACTACACCTGTGACATAGCTTTTTATTTACAAAGAAACTCTTACGTAGGTATAGGTATAGCTTTTTCAGCCTAGTAAGGTTACTAGGCTGAAAAGGCTATTCCGAATTCGAATCATGGATGAGTCTATAGCCAGAAATCGGGAAACAACCTAGTAAAAAAGCTTCCCAAAGATACCTAGCAGAGCGCGGATGGCCCGGATCAGCTGGGGGCTTCACCCCGAGGTGATCCGAACCATCTACAACGCGGCTGTGGAGCCGATGGTGCTGTATGCGGTCAGCAGTTGGTGCGCGGCGGTGGACAAGCTTGGTGTCAGAAAGCAGCTGAGCGTGGTGCAGCGCGGATTCGCTCAAAAATTAACTAAGAGCTACTAGACGGTCTCCCTGCACTCAGGGCTGATCCTGGCTGGACTGCTCCCTCTGGACCTCAGAGTTCGAGAGGTGGCCTCGTACAACGAGGCCACAAGAGAGGAGTGCTCCAGTCATGGTTGGGAGACAGGGAGATCGAATGGATGGCTCCAGCTATAGAGGCACCTCACCCCGCGGAGCATATGAGCCTGGAGTTCACAAGTCTGGTAGACGAGGAGCAATACCAAAATGCTATTAACACCCAAGAGCGCACATTTACGGACGGGGGCAAGATTGAGGGCCGGGTCGGCGCCGCGTTATCCATATGGAATATTGGGGCCGAAACCAGGGCCTTGAGGGCCCTGGTTTCGGCTTCTCTGTCGACCTACTGTACCGTCTACCAGGCTGAGCTTCTGGCCATATGCAAAGCGACCAGTGAGATTCTCAAGCGAGGCGCGGCCACGTTCGGCATTCTCAGTGACAGCAGAGCCACACTTCTGACGGTAATCAACCGTCACGCCGTCCACCCTCTGGCAGTTGAAGCCAGACATAACATCAAGAGGGGCTTGTACCAGGGCAAGGAAATCTCCTTGTACTGGATCAAGGCCCACGCAGGGTTGGAGGGCAATGAGCGAGCCGATCAGCTTGCCAAGGAGGCGGCTCTGAGACTGAAGACGGCCCCTCACTACAGCCTGTGCCCGGTTTCATTCGTCAAGCGTGGTCTGCGTCTGACCACTCTTGACGAATGGAACAAAAGGTACCAACTTGGTGAAACCACTTCTGGCACCAAGCTCTTCTTTCCAAGCGCGGTGGAGGCATACAGCATCGTCCGCAAGATGGAGATCGCCGGCATCACAACCCAGCTGCTAACGGGGCACGGTGGGTTTTCCGCATACCTGACCCGGTTCAGGTGTAAGGAAGACCCATCGTGTGCCTGCAAACCTGGAGTCGAGTCATCGTGGACTGCCCAATTCACGGGCGAGACAGAAATAGTCTGGAAACAAAGTTAGGTTTGAAAATGTCAAAGGAGAATTTACCACTTTTGATGACCAAAAAGTATAGGGAGGATTTTCTTGCATTTGCAGTGAAGATAGTTGAAACTGCGAACAAGAGGAACAAGACATAAATTAAGTCTCGAGCTAGATATTATTGAATATCACACTGTAGATTTTAAGATTGTAGTAAAACAAAAAAGCAAAGCAATGCATAAGATTGTTAACATATATAATAAGAAAATAGAATTAAGATATTGATAGAACATAATGATTGTGTTATAAGTATAAGGAAAACTATAATGTAAATAAAGAACAAACACCTATGGAGTTCAAAGTCCCCTATCCCTTCCCCCACAAGTATGAAAGGCAGGATAAATGCGAGAACTAGTATGGTAATAGAGGACAGGAATGAAAGCGTGAATAACCTTAGATTTAAGAAAGACCAATTAACAATTAACTCAGTAACCTTCAGATTTGAACCCTGAGTGGGTTGTAGGCAGACTAGTTAGATACATACACATTAGTAGGGAGTAGACTTTGATTCTGTCAAAGGAGTTAGAAAAAAAAAAACCTAGCAGACATTGTTAAATAGTGGCTGATTGTGGACTGCTGGCAGCGTTGTTTTTCAGTTCAGCGAAGTGTGCGTGATTTCACGCACACTTCGCAGAACTGAATTCTACCAATCTTTCTGTAATTAGATTCTTAAATCTAATCGTTATTTACATTTTTCTTTATAAGTGTAGTACAAACAGCATAAGTACTTTCAGTATTCAGTATGTATTGTCCAGCGTTTAGTAGTTCATCAGTTTAAATAAATAAATAATAAATAAATATTCTAGGACAAATTACACAACGCCATCTAGACCCAGACTAAGCGGAGCTTGTCATATGGGTTGTAGAATGCGGATAAACATACTTTAATAAAAAAAAATTGTAAATAAATACATATTATACATAGAAACACCCAGACCAATGCAAATATACAAATAGGAACTGAGCGGGAATCGAACCCGCGACCTCTAACTTAGCAGTCAAACGCACTACCACTACGTCACAGAGGTCGTCCTCTAAGATGATCATGTGTGATAGATAATATAGATTCCTAGCCGACAAAGCCATCACAGGCAGCAACAATTATTGTAAGCGTCCAATTCACTTTTCACAAATCAGTTGGAATCCATTTGTAGGGAAATCTCGTTATGCGGTGACTGACAGACCTTACCTTCCCAAAATGAAAATTGCTTTAATTATTTCACTGGGTATAGACTCCATTAAAGACGAATAAAGTTCATTATTATTTGGCAAAACTTGCTATTCTCGTGGCGAAATTTGTCAACTTTGTTGTGATCATAAACGGTTAGTCGTATTCGTGTAAAAACGTTTCGTGATATTTTAAAGTACAAAACTTCATAGTCTTCTAGAAATAGAAGTATTATTTTGTCCAACAATGAGGAGAATTTACCTCCTTTTATTAGTTCAGAATATCAAGGATCAGCTCCCGAATTGCTCTTTGTAAACAAATTATTGTTATATTATTAATATGATTATAAAAATATGCTAACATAATCGTTGACCGCCATTAAGACCTCAATTAGCATAGCATTATTTGTCACGTAATAACATCTAAAGGAATGTAATTGCAATTGATTGATTGAATTCGCAGTAATTTGTATCTTCAATGATCTCTAATTTAAATTCAAATCCTTACAAATTGCAAAATCTTAGGCAGACAGCTAAGTATTTCCCTGGGGTTATCCTTTCGAGGGCTTACCCGGGGTGCCCGGCAATGGACACTTGGGCAGGACACCGTGCGGGTATACGAAAGGATTTCCGAACTTTAAAAAAAAAGACAACTAAGTATTGACGTCACTACTTACAAAATCTTTTGCAAAGTATTGATACTATCGTAATTAGTGTCTCCTCAATAATATATTACGATTTGTCACGATAAGAATAAAGTTACGTACCTATACCTTTTATTTCCTAAGCTTCCATTACAGGTCTATCTTCAAAGGACTTAGAATGTTTGTTAATATTGAGATTAGAGGCATTAGGGCCTTTATTGAGCTTTGTTTTTAAAGATACCTCGTGTATGACACTAACACCGATAGTGATTAGTTTCACTTTTAATGTATACTTAATTACTGACGTTGTTAATTGTATCTATATATGGAATTTCAAACATAACGTCTTGAATTTCCCGCTTGCCATACGAACATCTAAGGCAGTCGTTACGGGTAATGAGGGCCCTAAAAAGTCCGACAACTGGTCTAACTGTTCTACTTGCATATCGCCAGTGGGTTGTGGAGGTTAGATGACAGGGCTTCACGGAAAATTTCGAAGTTCGGCTGTTCGACTGAAAAGCCAACCCCAAATGAGTTGAGAAAATGCTCGGAGAATGATGAACATCTCAATATAACTGAGGGAATATGACTATGTTGTATGTGTATAAAAATGGCAGTAGGTATAATTTTTATTAGGGTTCCGTACCCAAGGGTTAAAACGGGACCCTATTACTAAGGGTCCGCAGTCCGTCCATCCTGTCACCACGCTGTATATCATGAACCGCGATAGCTAGATAGATGAAATTTTTACAGATGATGTATGTCGGTTGCCGCTGATAATTACACTTTTAAATTAAATTAAGAGGGGCTCCCATTGTATAGATAAAGGTACGGAACCCTTCGTGCGCGAGTCCGACTCGCACTCAACCGATTATTTAATAAGATAAATCCCACCCAGGTAAGAATATTCCTGTATCGCAATATAAAATTTATTTATATTGAAAAAATTGAAAAAAGAATAAATAACATCCTAACTTCCTATTAAATATTTCAAACGATCTAGCTACCCGCGGCTTGCTCGAGTGTTTTTGATCCCATTCCCGCAACCAATGGGAATCAATTCCAAGCATAAAAAGCCAATGTGTTATTCCAGACTATTATTTATCTCTGTACCAAATTTCATCCAAATCCGTTAGAGCGTGATTGAGTAACAAACATCCAAACATCTTCACAAACTTTCACATGTATAATATAGAGGTTAGGAAGTAATAGGGAAGTTTGTGAGGTGATTGAATGATTTTGCTCTTTCACGCAAACGCAGTAGAACGGATCGGATGAATAGGTACTTTTAACACAAAAAATGGTGCCTTTGAATTGCAGGCTTGTGATCAGTATTTTACACGTATAATAAATAAGAAATAATAATAAATAGTTGTTCTAGGACATAATTACACAGCGCCATCTAAACCCAAACTAAGCAGAGCTAGTCATATGGGTTCTAGAAAAATAACAAATATTTATAATATTTGTTATTTTTCTAGAACCCATTAAATTAGTATTCGAATGCTACTGCCGCTACTCCACAGAGGTCGATTACTTTTATTACTTTTTGTTTTATTAAGTACGTACCGTGGAGAAATAAGTGAAACTTCAGAAAGTTCTTACTTTTCAAGTTATAATAAACTTCATTTGGCATATCATGATAAAGTCTCATCTCGCCTAAAGCTACTGTGTACTGTTGTTAGTATGTTCAGACGTGACAATTATCAGAAATGTCATGTGAGCCATCTCTTAACTTCTTGAGACAACTAAAGCTTATTGCGACACGAGATAGAGGCTTTTAAGTGGCCTAGGGTGATGTGAGCAAACATTTATTTTCTTACTAAATTTCACCAATAATAGGAACCGCGATCAAGGTGAACTAAACTGCGTTAGCACAATTTACTCAATTATGTAACCGAATTAATTGTGAAAATGTAGTTTAGTTCATTGAATATTCGCTGGCGAAATCCAGCCCAAGTCACTAGCAAGTTAGTTAAACTTAATGGAATTTTGAAGCAATTATACTAACTTTCCCTATAGGTTTAAATCGGAATAAGTCAACATCCAGAAACATCCAGTCCCTTTCTAGGGTGAATACTCTGACCAACTGAGCTACCTGGACACGTCCTGGAAAGCCGAAATTCTCCTATACATACATACATACATAAACTATACATAATACTAGCTGTCCCTCGCGGCTTCACTCGTGACATAATTCAATCGCCCATGGCCTTTGGGCCTGGTATTTAACCCATACATGAATTAGTTTCGCAATAATATATGGAAATTTGCCCGATTTGTTGAAACATTTGTAATTAAATATTGCAACTATAAATTGATATAGTAAGCTTTCTCCTATCTTTTAAGTTGGATCAATTTGCACAGTGTGCAAATCAAATTTAAAATCGGTTCATTACTTTAGGAGTCCATCGCGGACAAACAAAGTGACACGTAATTTTTATATATAAAGATATATTATATTGAATTTCATATATTATATCTAAGGGAAACAATAAATGATGTTACAATCATTATTAAACATTATTTTTAGATAATTCGGCAACATTATCTTTTCTTAACTTATACTATCACAATGCATTTTTTCTTTTTCAGAATATAATTAAGTCAATCTCTACTTGTGGTATATAAGTTAAAAGTCAACACGTGACAATAGAAAATGTAAGTCGTTCAAGCGTCGGTAAATTAAAAGTATTTTACTTGCCTTTCATTTTGATATGGTTTTTATAATTGAAGCCAGCTTTATTAAGGAGAGAAAGCTATTAATTACACTTCTAACTTCTTTATTACAAAGGAAAAATGTTGTTAACTGAACTAATGATACAGCTGTTGAAATATTTGTATTTTCTGTCCAATAAAATAGTCGCACATACAAGTACACAGGCTTATTTTATATAACTGCAAATCGTACTATAACAAATACAGTCAGTAGCAATAATAACACAATGTAATATGTGCAATGTGGTAGAGTCAAGCAACAGTCACTTTGGCCGTTGCATAAATAGGCCGACTGGACCGGGGAAGCACCACCCTCTCCCAGAATATCGACGCCAAGTAACAGTATTTGAACTGTTGCATTCCGTTTGGTGAGTGAGAGTGCCGGAGCCCTAACTCCTTTCCCATCCCCTCCCTAACTCCTTTCCCATCCCCTCCCAAACTCCTTTCCCATCCCCTCCCCAACTCCTTTCCCATCCCCTTTCCTTCACAGGGTCGGCAGCGCGAGTGTGACGCCACTGGTGTTGCACACGTCCTTAGGCCGCGGTAACCGCTTCCCATCAATCAGGTGGGCCGTGTGCTTGTCTGCCACACTAGTGGTATAAAAAAAATACATTCGAATTTATTAATTATACCCAAGTTCATGAAATCATAAACAAAACATGAAATTAACTTTATCCTCTAGGGATGTGGTATAAAACTACTAGTACATCAGTTATTGATACTTTTTTTTTTCATTGAAAAAAGGTTTGTAAATATTTGAGGATTCAGCTAGTTTTGTTATTGACTTTACATTCAATTTTGATGTCATTAAAAGTGTATAATAGAATGTAACCTGAATCTTGCTTACTATTATAAATGCTGGATATATGGATGGACGTTTGTTACTTAATCTAACTTAAGCTGGATGAAACTCGGAACAAAGATTGACTATAGTCTCGAATCACACATATACCTATTATATTATATTATCTTGATAATAGGTTTCTGTATGTCTCAACCCGGGATCAGTGTTTTACGGTGCCAGAGCCGCCGGTAACAGCTTGTACAACATTTATGATATATAATATTACTATTTATTGTCTGCGGCTCCGCCTATATGAAATTCTGATCCCATTCACCTAGAGGAAAATAAATAGTTTACGATCTATTAGCGGACCTATCATATTTACACAAAAAAAATATTTGAATCGGTGAAGTCGTTTCGGAGGAGTTCGATAACAAACACTATGATACCAGATTTTCATATATGTATGATGTAATTAGCTTTAAAGTAATAATAGAGTAAGACAAAACTATCAGTGGTTGACATATGTCACATCTCCCTAAATTTGGACACGTGACACATGGTGGGGGAGACAAATTACCCTGCTCTACCCCGCTTTCTTTTCCAATTTTAGAGATTTATTCCTTAATCTTAACCTTGGTATATTAGTGACCAAAGTGGTACTTAGTACCTAAGATGAATCAGATGTTAGGAAATAAACTCAGTCATGATTGATGGAAACTAACTACGTCACAAAACATATCTATTGTTACTACTCGTAGTAACACGTAATATAAAAGCTTTTGAACCTAATTACCTTATTTTGTACCAGTGGCAACAATCACGTCAGGGTAGTTTCAAAAGGTATGCGTTGACCTTTGAAGTATACGTACCTGACAGATGTCAGTATGAGTTAAGGTGTAATAGGCACTGACCAGTATTATGTGGCTTACTGTAACCGGTTGTGGATGGTACACACTCTACGAGAAATAGTTGTGTACCGATGTGTGCTTGAAAAAATCTAAAAACTATTTATTTTTCACTACACACATGCATCCATTACAAAGCGAGTATTCATGCAGACGGAAAAACAAGTGAACAATGAGTCGCAAGTATTCACATATTTTAGCACACAACGACAAGCTTGATGTGGTTGCTATTGTTACAACGATCGTCGATATCTCGGAAACTACTGATCGAATCTTCTAGAAATTAAAACGCATTGTTAATGTCGAAGTACTCTATCGATCCGTTTAGATAAATCCAGAAAAGTCAATACAAAATCACACGCCCTTTTGTCTACCTATACCAACTTTACCTACAAATCGCGATAAAAAGGGCATTCACCTCTATCGTCGGCACGACTGTGTAGGTACTTATTTTCTCGAACGCCCCAGTAAATACCTACTATTCTCGAACGCCCTAGTACCTTCCGGAATATTCTACCCCGCTTATTAAGAGCTATAAAAGGACGCCCGGCTATCGACACGAGGCAGTTAATTTTCAAAAGTGAAAGCGAACACATCTTACCGAAGTGAATCAATCAAGAGAGTTATACCTGCGACTTAAGGAACTACTGTGGACTACTGTGAACTGCTGAGCGACTGGAACTGTTGAAGAGTACTGTGTGTGATAGTTATTTAGTTGTCTAGTTTGTGGTGAGCGAATAAACCTCTTTGTTGTGTAAACGGCATTTAATTTGTACCCCGCGCACGTAACAACTGGTGTCAGAAGTGGGATGCCGTTATTACCACGTGAAGACGAAGGGCGTACTCCACGGACCAGACGTCAAGTGGAAATGGATGCTGCACGTCAACGGAGCCTTGAAGAGGAAGGGCATCAGGCCGATTCTGCTATCTCAGCGGGAACTACGGCAGCATAAGATGGAACCTCGTCAGATACCAACATGATGACGCTGCTGGCTTCTATGCAGCAGATGATGCAGGCCTCCTTGCAAGAAATACAGGCCAAACAAGAGGCCAGTCAACAGATGCTACAGACCAACCAAGAGGCTAGTCGACAGACGATGCAAGCCTCCTTGCAAGAAATGCAGGCCAACCAAGAGGCTAGTCGACAGACGATGCAAGCCTCCTTGCAAGAAATGCAGGCCAACCAAGAGGCTAGTCGACAGACGATGCAAGCCTCCATAGAGGCTAGTCAACTGACGATGCAGGCCTCCATGCAAGAGATGATACAGGCCAACCAGGAAGCTGTCATGGGTAAAATCGATGCAGGCATCCATGCACTGGGAGATAAAGTGAAGAACCTAGAAGACGACTTGCAAATGCTGAGTAAGGAAGTGGCTTTGAAGACAGGAACCATCGACGACCGCTTTCAAGAGCTTGAAAAAGAGATCGTCAGGCTAAAAACCTGTGGACCTGTTGCCGTGACCATTGACGACCGCTTGCAAGAACTGGAAAAAGAGATCGTCAGACTAAAAACCTGCGGACCTGTTGCCGTGACCTCACCCTCATCAGCGAAGTTCGACCTACCACACTTCGATGGAACTTCCTCGTGGACAGCCTTCAAATACCAATTTGAGATATTGGTAAAAACTAAAGCCTGGAACAAACGAGGAGTCTTTTATGGCCTTGACACTTGCATTACGAGGAGATGCCTTAGTAATACTGGAAAACTTGCCACCTGAAGGAAGGACACTGGAGTCCCTGATGGAAGCATTAGCCACACGCTACGGTGACAAGCACCTGGAGAATGTCTACCGAGCGCAGCTACGCGAGAGGAAACAAAAAGCTGGTGAAGGCCTCCAGGAATGGGCTGTAGAGGTTGAAAGGCTCGTTCGTCGGGCCTACTCATCGACACCCGTGATGATCGAGACCACTCTACTGGAGGCCTTCCTAAACGGTATACGGGACGCAGAAGTGAAAACTAGTGTACAGTTGCGTCACCACCAGACCTTAAAAGAAGCACTGGCTTATGCCCTTGAGGTGGAAACCGTACGGCAGAATGCCGGGATAAGTAAGGTCAGGGAGATCAAGGAGGTAGTTGAGGAGGAGAGGAACCCACGGTATGTCCCAACGTGTTATTCCTGTAGAGGAAGGGGCCATATCCAGTCAGAGTGTCCTTCGAGGAAACGGAGGAGGGTCACGGACTCCGGGACCCAGGTCGATCAAGATGTTCCGTTAAACTAAATGTCGCCAGGGCCGCGGGGCGGGCGCTGGCTGGTCGACATGAGACCCCAACCATCACAATAACTCAAGTTGTCAATGGAAATAGTCTGATCATCGAGGCCATCTTAGACAATCAACCTTGCAGTTTAACAGTGGATACTGGAGCTTCACGTACAGTTGTAAGGCCGGAATTGCTGAAACGCACCATAAGGTGGGAAAAACGATCTCCGAGGTGCCAGCTTCAGACAGCTACTGGCCAGCCAGTGACCGTCCTCGGTGAAACAGATGTGGAGGTAAGAATTGGCGACCAAATATACCACCAGTCAGTATTAATTGCTAATATTACTGATGATTGCATTTTGGGACTGGATTTCTTGACGAATCACCGATGTGTCTTGGATATACCTAGAGGAGTGCTGAGATTTCCTGATCAGGAAGTTTGTTTACAAGGATCGCACCCGTGTACTCTTTACTGTTTAACGGATACGACGTTAGCTCCTAAATCGGAAACATTAGTCAGAGTGAGGTTTCCTGCGAAAACTGAACAAAGAAGATGTCTTATTGTGGAAGATACCGGCAGTCATGAAAACTTAATAACAGCGAGAACCTTACTGATGCCGAACGGAATCGCTAGGGTGAGAATCCTCAACCTCAGTGACGAAATAGTTCTCCTGAAGAAGAATAGTGTGGTTGGAAAATGTGAAGAAGTAAAGTACCTGAGACGGCTGAACAGCACTACGACTAAACAAGGCGGTACACAAATCTCCGAAGATCGCATCCAGCAACTTCTCGAGAATTCAAAGGAAAACTTATCGGCATCAGAATTGCATCAAGCCAGAGACCTCTTGCTACGATTTAGAGACATCTTTGCAACCGGAAATGACTGTGGAAGGACTGGGCTCGTGAAACACCGGATTGACACAGGTGACTCCAGGCCTATAAAACAAAGACCTCGACGTTTACCATGGGCAAGAGAAGAGGAGGTAGCAGTTATGATTAAAGACATGGCCGATAACAAGGTGATTGAACCTTCAACGAGTCCATGGTCATCACCTGTGGTACTAGTGAAAAAGAAGGATGGCAGTACAAGGTTTTGTGTGGATTACCGAATGTTGAATAATGTCACGAAGAAAGACAGTTATCCTTTGCCTAGGATCGACGATACCCTGGACATGCTTAGTGGTATGAAATGGTTTTCAACCATCGATTTAAAAAGTGGCTATTGGCAGGTGGAGATCAGTCCAGACGATAAAGAGAAGACAGCCTTTATTACAGGAATTGGAAACGGTTTATGGCATTTTAATGTCATGCCATTTGGTTTATGTAATGCACCAGCCACGTTTGAACGCCTCATGGAAAGAGTAATGGTGGGTCTACTTGGAGACGTCTGTCTGGTTTACCTGGACGATGTTATAGTTATGGGACGCAGCTTCAAAGAAAACCTGAAGAACCTGGAAAAAGTTTTTACTCGGATTCGTGAGGCTAACCTTAAACTGAGTCCAAAGAAGTGCGCTCTATTTAAAAAGGAGGTCAGCTATCTTGGACATGTGATCTCAACGGAAGGAGTTAAAACCGACCCCGAGAAGATTAAAGCTGTTCAAGAATGGCCTGTTCCAAAGAACAAAACGGAGGTTCGTGCGTTTCTGGGACTATGCGCGTATTACAGACGCTTCATTAAGCATTTCTCGGATATTGCAAAACCACTACACCGACTGACGGAAGATAAACGAGACTTCGTTTGGGACCTGGATTGCGAGCAAGCTTTTAGTACGCTTAAACAACGATTGTGCGAAGCCCCTATATTGGGTTATCCTACTAGGGAAGGTAGATTCATTGTGGACACGGACGCCAGTAACAGCGGAATAGGTGGAGTGTTGTCACAAGTGCAGGGAGATCGCCATGTTGTAATAGCATACTTCAGTAAATCGCTATCTAAACCGGAAAGGAATTACTGTGTTACTCGTCGTGAACTTCTCGCTGTGGTGAAGTCTTTACAGCATTTTAACAAGTATCTTATAGGACGAGAGTTTACACTAAGGACAGATCATGCTGCGCTACAGTGGTTGCTGCAATTCAAGAACCCAGAAGGCCAAGTAGCAAGATGGATCGAGCAACTACAGGAATTTCCCTTTGTGATAGAACACCGAAGTGGAAAAGGGCACGGCAATGCTGATGCTTTGTCACGAAGGCCGTGTGTCGAAGATTGCAAGCATTGTCAAAGAAACGAAGCCCGAGAAGAGATTAAAGTCATAAGGGTGAATGGACTTGACGACGAATGGACTGGAAGCAGTATGAAGAAGGCGCAAGAGGATGATGATGATCTGAAACCTATACTGCACTGGAAACAGCTTGGCAGCAAACCCCAATGGAGTGACGTATCTGCTTACAGTTCGACGACCAAAAGCTATTGGGCTCAGTGGGACAGCTTAGCACTGGTAGACGATGTCCTGTATAGGAAATGGGAGTCTAACGATGGTAAGGAAGTAACCATGCAAGTAGTGGTACCAAGAAGCAAGGTGGCCCCACTCTTACGGCACATCCACGATGGTGTTTCTGGCGGGCATCTTGGAGTCAAGAAAACCCTGGTTAAAGTGCGACAGCGGTTTTACTGGCTTCGTTGTCGGGAAGATGTCGAGGATTGGTGCCGTAAATGCACTGCATGTGCTTCGGTTAAAGGACCGCAGACAAGAAGCAAAGGAAAATTGAAGCTGTACAACGTTGGGGCACCGTGGGAACGTATCGCCATTGATGTTGCTGGACCTTTTCCAACGACTGATGAGGGTAACAAATACATCATAGTAGTGCAAGACTACTTCACTAAGTGGCCGGAAGTATTTGCGACACCCAACCAGGAAGCAGTCACTGTAGCCAAGAAACTAGTTCAGGAAGTGGTCAGTCGATATGGCGCACCTATGGAGATCCACTCCGACCAAGGACGGAACTTCGAGTCTGCTCTGTTTCAAGAAATGTGCAAACTCCTCGGTATAAACAAGACCCGTACGACTCCAGCGCACCCACAGTCAGACGGAATGGTCGAGAGGTTTAACCAGACGTTGGAAAATCACTTGGCTAAAGTTGTCGACGAACACCAAAAAGATTGGGACCAGTACATCCCACTGTTCCTGATGTCCTATCGATCTGCGGTGCATGACAGTACGGGACACACTCCAGCTAAAGTAAATTTTGGTCGAGAGATAAGGCTACCAGTGGATGCAATAACCGGCACGCCACCCGAAAGTCCTAAGCCCGTAACGGACTACGTGAGTGAACTTCAAAACCGGCTGGACGAGGTGCACAGAATGGTACGGGAAAACAATTTGAAGACAGGTATAAGGATGAAAACCCGGTACGATAGAAATGCAAACACCAACGGTTTTGAAGAAGGAACACTGGTATGGTTTCACAACCCGCTACGCAGAAAAGGGAAATCTCCAAAACTTCAAGCTCGCTGGGAAGGACCCTATACGGTTGTCACAAGAATCAATGACATCACCTACCGCATTAAGTAGGGTCTTAGGGGAAAACCAAAGGTAGTCCATGTGGATAGGTTGACGCGATATCATGGAACAAATGATGCTCGGGACGAGCATGATTAAGAGGGGGGTAATGTTACAACGATCGTCGATATCTCGGAAACTACTGATCGAATCTTCTAGAAATTAAAACGCATTGTTAATGTCGAAGTACTCTTTCGATCCGTTTAGATAAATCCAGAAAAGTCAATACAAAATCACACGCCCTTTTGTCTACCTATACCAACTTTACCTACAAATCGCGATAAAAAGGGCATTCACCTCTATCGTCGGCACGACTGTGTAGGTACTTATTTTCTCGAACGCCCCAGTAAATACCTACTATTCTCGAACGCCCTAGTACCTTCCGGAATATTCTACCCCGCTTATTAAGAGCTATAAAAGTACGCCCGGCTATCGACACGAGGCAGTTAATTTTCAAAAGTGAAAGCGAACACATCTTACCGAAGTGAATCAATCAAGAGAGTTATACCTTTTTTTTTTTTTTTTTTATCGTGCGGAAATCCCTTCGGATACCCCCCCGCGTGGCAGCGGGGGCGGTTATGTCGGGCTTGAACCGACTAAAACCGCACGCCGTCTCGGGTCTACAGACGCCGGGGTGTAAGGTTGCCCATAGAGCATATCCCTCGCACCCCGACTGACCCTGGGCCATCTCCGGTTTCGAGATGGCCCCCTCGGGTTTGGGAACCACGGTGTCCCCGTCTTGCCCCGGTTTGGGGGATTGGCGCTAGTCGCCCCACCGTCCCGGCCTGCTTCTGCTGGGGTGACAGGTGGCCTCACCCGCCACCCCCAGGCCTGCGCTCATGGAGGACGGAGGTCGTTAAGCGACCTCCGGCGCCTGAGTCGCCTGCGACGCGCGGCGAGCAAGTTGCGGGCTCGGCGGACCGGGAGAGTTCTAAGTCTCTCCCGGGCGCGCTCCGCCACCTCCTTCGCGAGCATTACATGCTCGCAGAAGGAGGCGGCGGCGGCCCATGCGCTCGCGCTCCGCACCATTGCCGCAATCATGCTGCCGAGCGAGAGGACTCCCACCCCGATGGCTGCCATGAGGTCAGGCCTCGGCGCCTCCCACGCCGGGCAGTAAGAGAGTTATACCTGCGACTTAAGGAACTACTGTGGACTACTGTGAACTGCTGAGCGACTGGAACTGTTGAAGAGTACTGTGTGTGCTAGTTATTTAGTTGTCTAGTTTGTGGTGAGCGAATAAACCTCTTTGTTGTGTAAACGGCATTTAATTTGTACCCCGCGCACGTAACACTATATTACGCCCCATCGTACTCCAACAGTGAGAGTCAGTTATTTGAGTAACCAAAAATTGACAGATTATTTGGTTGTTGCATTTTTTTGACTATCTACGACTATCACTCCAGGTGATTTGGTTTAAGTTTTTTAATACTACTAAAATGGTAAAGAATCACGATAGCTTCTATGTTAATTTAGCTTATGGTTAATGGTCACTGTGTTCTATAAAAGTTAAGAACCTCAGAGCTGTGGTGGTAACTTCGCTGGTTCTGCTCCACCAAAGCAGTGATTTACGATTGTAATGGTAAATATTATTTCTGCTACTTGATGTCTTTATTAATGAATGGTAGTGGTATTATAAGTAAAAAATATTTAAATCACACTATCCTCTATGTTCTAATCGATATGAAGGAAGATTTGATCTGGCTGAAAAAAAATTAAGCTATACGCATATCACGTGATATAGGAAAGCTTGCAAACGTGTATGGGGCTCTCACCACATTAAACAAACAAGCCTGATGCCTGAAGTTGTTGAAATCAGAGTATCGTTTTGATACGACATCGAGGGCCTTGTGATAGGGTACCTTTTTTTTTATTTTCCCTTCTGACTAGAGAGCTACTCAAGCTATTTGAAAAGTTGACAGGTGAGGCCGCCTGTCACCCCAGCAGAAGCAGACCGGGACGGTGGGGCGACTAGCGTCCCTCCCCCAAACCGGGGCAAGACGGGGACACCGTGGTTCCCAAACCCGAGGGGGCCATCTCGAAACCGGAGATGGCCTAGGGTCAGTCGGGGTGCGAGGGATATGCTCTATGGGCAACCTTACACCCCGGCGTCTGTAGACCCGAGACGGCGTGCGGTTTTAGTCGGTTCAAGCCCGACATAACCGCCCCCGCTGACACGCGGGGGGGGTATCCGAAGGGATTTCCGCACGGAAAAAAAAGGTCAGCTGTCTGAGCAGGTATACTACTGTGCTATTTCTTATAGGTCATTTTGTTGTTGTTTTGTTCAATCATGAATGAATAAGAAGTTCATTAATAAGGTTTTCACGAAAATTGTTCATTTAAGGAAATACTTTTGACATTTTAATATGCAAGGAACTTAATATATTGCGGTGAATTGATATCCAATCCATTTAGGGGAAATTTATTCACTAAGCAATAAAAATTTGATAGATGGATAGTCTTTCCCTTTAAACGTGATGTTTCGCATAATTAACCGCATGTTATATAGGTAAAATCATCTTAAATTAATTAAATAAATATTCTACGACATTGTACACAACGCTTTCCAGACCCAAAGTAAGCATAGTTTAACTAGCTTGTGTTCTGGGTTCTAGAATGCGGATAATCATACTCATATACTCTTTCTTTCTAAATACATGCATAGTATACATAGAAACACCTAGAAAAATCCAAATAGACATTCGATGCATACAAATATTTGCACTGAGCGGGCATCGAACCCGCGCCCCCAGACGTAGCAGTCGAATGGACAACCGCTACCCGCTACGCCACCGAGGCCGTCGAGGCTGTCTTAAAATATAAAGTCTTTTTAAGGAGACAGTGTTGGAATTCAGATTAAATTTATAATGTGTCGTTTCGCTTCAAAATTTGAGCCTATTACCTATGCAATGCCTGATCATTGTTTTTTAATTTTTTCAAACAATAACCTGTGAGTAAACTGTCACCGTGAACTAACCTACAAAAAAAAGTAACGAAAAATGTAAGGTTTAAAATGCTTAGTATTGATAAAAGATGTTACCATGAACCAACGTAGAAAATATATATCATTATTCAGTACCTGCTCATAAGTTATTTCAATTTATATGACTTATAAATGTAGTTACGTTATTAGAGTTTGACCGTTTCATAGTTATAAATCTATCTAAATGTAGGTGAATGAGATACTTACGTATACTTTTAATAAGATAGCATGCATAGTTAAAAAACTTATGTACCATCATTTATTAAGCGTAGCGAGCCGAAGGCGAGCGAAGCGTCTTTGGTTTCAAAGTTGCATTTCAAACAAATGATACTCCTCCGAGTTCGTTTGACCGATCTCGACCAAATTTGCCACGGTGATCAAGTAGACATTACTGAGTTTCGTAAGGGGTCGAATGTCTAGATCGGTCTTACCATCGAGGAATAATCAACGAAAAACAAAATCAATGGAAAAAGTCGACCGGTCACGTTGACCTATTGTTGGATAGGCAAATCTCGCTACGCTTAAGTTTGGGTTGATTGCGAAGTTGGTAACCGTCCTAGCATAAACATATTTTCTTTCTTTATGCACAAATAAAACATTACATCCAATTTATAAAACATAACGTAGCAATTCCACCTGTGTCACAGAATAAATACCTTGTATGCAAAACGGGCAGATCCGCGCACACACACAACGACAATGTCTCAAATATATCTGTATCTATCATGACTCATGTGTGTGTTTAGTATAAGCGCATACAATTGTGCATGAGTCCTACCATTGGCCGTAGATCGCCAACTAAACTAAGTCTAATATAATGTTATTGCTTTCTACAAGTACACATGGATTTAAATGAGCTCATCAACATAAATTAGCAATAACATATACTATTATGTACCATATATAAATGATTTATTTGCATCTTTATTGCTTGTTTGCTTTGCAGTATCATAATGGAACTATGAACTATGTATGGCTGTCTTATTGTAATCAATAGTTGGACGTTTTGATTGCGTGTTTCAGTGTAGTACTGTTTCCTATTTAGCAAAGTAACTCAGATTGATTTTCTTGTATAGTTAATTGTTTACTATAAATCATTCGGTAGTAATCTCTTTTAGCCAATAGGGATATTAGGTAAGAATGATGAATGAAATGAATGTACGCATTATGGTTTTTTACACTCAGGGAAAGAAGGTAAAATTTGGTACGAAAAAAAGCAAATACCTGTTCTAATTTTTTATTTTGTTCGTAATTAAGACACATCGTAAATATAAAAAAATACAGCACACCATATTTTTCATCATCATCATCATCATATCAGCCGTAGGGAGTCCACTGCTGAACATATGCCTCCCCCATGGATTTTGCATTTTGACCGGTCTGTAGCGGCCTGCATCCACCGAGTCCCTGCGCTCTTTACCAGGTCATCTGTCCACCTTGCGGGAGGCCTTCCTACGCTGCGCTTGCCGTCACGTGGTCTCCACTCAAGAACCTTTCTGCCCCATCGGCTATCGGTTCTCCCAGCTGTGCCCTGCCCACTGCCACTTCAGCTTGCTGACTGAGGATCCCCTCATTTCTGATTCGATCTCGTAGAGAAACCCCAAGCATAGTGCGTTCCATAGCTCGTTGTGTGACCCCGACCTTCCTTATGAGGTACATAGTGAGAGACCACGTCTCGGCACCGTAGATCATCACTGGTAACACGCACTGATTAAAGACCTTGGCGAATCGTGGGTGTGTAATACACCTCTGCCTACCCTTTCGGGGATACAGGCGTGAAGTTATGTTATGTTCAAGGACCGCGGTATTTCGGACGAGAAGACGCTGCGCAGGTTCCCGAACGAGTTTCCCGAACCCAGCCGAGTTTAATGTAATATAATTTTTTAAAAATGAGCAGAAATGATTTCCCCTTGAAACGCGGTTTTTGGTGTTAACATACTTTGACTAAATTTGACATAATAATTTTATGTCATACTATATCTTTAGACATAACTATCATTTAGACTACATAGTCCATTATTTATCTACATGTTCCATTAAAAACTTACTCATAACATTATGAGCAAATTTTTAAATGACATAAACTTCTCATGTAGCATATTATTTATTCGCACAATAATTTATTGAATAATGAAATCCAAAAAGCCACAAATAGATGATATATTTATAATTTTTATGTGTTTTTTTTTGTTTCATTTATACCTCTAGTTATAATAGTTTACAGTATACATAATCAAAAGGTATAGTATGTTCAGTTCAGAGTGCCGCTGTACTTCAATAGTGCCACTAATGGATCCACACTACAAACGTCAGTTCTTTTAGATGGATGATGCCAAGAATAAATGTGACTCAATATAGAAACTCATTTGTGTCAACTACGGGGTATTATTAAATAGTTAATGTCTATTAAATAGTTGACATTAAAATGACACATTGTGCCTCAGTTCAAACAGGTACAGGCACTAATACCTTCGTCTGCGCGATATATGTAGTTTTGGACTAATGGTTAAGGTTGAATTATGAACACACTTAAAAAATCAGTAGTACTTAGTAGTCTACACTAATAACACAAACAATAAACACACATAAGCACACACACACAAAGTAATTCTAATAGAACAAAGTTATGGAATACACTGTACCACTGGAAATATTTTGCTATATATTACTTGTTTAACAACATAATTACATATATGAATAATATAATATAAAGGAAAACAGACCAAGTCAAACATACTCGTTTCATAACGTTCCATGATATACAAAAGATTTGGTTTTCATTTCAATGAATAACACAGATATAGCTGAATAAAATCGATGCTCACGAGGAGAGTAGATGCCGTTTATTCATTTCGGAAGCAGTAATAGTTCAGATCGCTGTATCAGAATCCTTCGGATTATAGCCAGTGAGTGCTCGCGGTATTGCAAAACGTTTTTTTTTACGGTATTGCCGATCGTACTGTACAGTTTGAGAGTCAGTAAAAAATTAGAAGATTTTTCGTAAAATTATGTTAGCGAGGAACTGTCCAAGTTTATCACAAACATATGCAATATGAAGACTCCAAGATACCGTTGGTTATAATTCCCATTCCTCCAATTTTCTTCTGATTAATTTTATTACGGCGTCAAGGAAGTTTCTTGATGAGTTGTGGTTTCCAAGACAGTGTAAATTTCCTTGGAACTTCCCGAATGTCATTACTTGGTGTGTTCATGGATGACTAGCGTTGATTGTGGTGAACAGGAGTTACAGTAGTGTGCTTGTGGGAGGGAGTCCCGTACGTAAGTAAAAGGTGTACAAGTTAAAAAAAAACGCTCAAAATGAATTCTTCTATCAACGATCAAAATAAATATTAAATTGCTTTTCTAAGGCAGTTACTCATTTTTTTTACGTGTGGGAACCCCCACGAGCTTCACCCCCCCCCCCCCTGGTACCAAACCACACATGGTATCTTTCCCAAGCATTCCCGGGCACCCTGGATACGCCCTCGAAAGGATAACCCCAGGGTTCCCAGCGGACTTCGGATTTATCCAATTATGGATCTCGTGTCGATTGAGGTGATTTTCACTTGTATATAAGATACAAGAAGTGACAATCACCTCAATCGACGTATAATTATTTGTATCCAAGATTGATATTTTAATTATTGCTTTTCTTGCTTTTTAATTGATTGTTAAAGAGTGAAGTTGATTTATTATATTTTGAACGACTCAATTTTATTTCTGCTTTACATTGATTCGGGTTTTTCTGAAAATTTAACTTTTTCCAAGTTTTGCTATATTTCGTGCTCGATGTATTTGTGGACTACAGGGGCCTTACCACAACGCTCTTATAGCAATTCAAAAGCAAAACATCTCATGACGGATTGCTTTGAATTGCTTTAAGAGTTGTAAGGCCCCATACTGCTGTTCTTCACGATGTACTAGAATTTTATTATACCAGTGGGACTGTAAGTGGGATTATTCCTATACAAAAGTAGCTACTTATCAGGCCATTTGCTTGTTTTCCATCAAGATTAAGACTATAAAATGCACCGAAAGTACATCTATGTAGAATTCACAATAAGCTTAATTTGCAGCTAATAATTTAACTTTTACGCAAACCATTCCTTCCATTTGGATAAATTAGAGTAATAAACATCTAACATACACTCGCACAACTTTCATAATATAAGCAAGTACATAAGTTACACGTGTTATGAACATAAGTAAGGAATTTGTTCTACTGTAAGCGATTTAGATGTACATTTACCACCTAACACCTAACTTCACGAAGCTGTCCAAAGTACTTTAATTTCACTGAAGGTGCTAACCCTTTAAAATCTCATGTTGTGTTCCTGCGGTCAGTAGTTTCACTGTAGATCTCTAGAGAAGTACTGCCTGCAGGGTTGACTATTTTTGTGCTCTGTACCATGAGCGACGGATTAGCATTTAATTTTAGATGGTCTACGCTGAACTACTGCCGCTGCTTTATTTAAATTATTTATATTTCATTTTTGTGGCAACACAAAAATAAGATTCACTTATGCACTTACCGTTTTCATTTTTAAATATAACGGATTTTAATTTGCCAACCCTTTGAAGTATGAGTAAAACATTAATTTATAAACTCTGTGGGAGCATTATGCATAATTTGTTGATATCAATACAATATTTAAATTACCTTTCCCGAAAGCTAATGGATTATAAAATTTCCTTTTTAAATCCAATATCATGAAATAATGCTAGATTATTTCTGGCAGGTTCACAGGTAACTTATTAATCCTATTGTTTATTTAAATGAAGAAATGGTCATGAGCGTTACTTGTGTACATCCTCCGTGGCGTGGCGGTATTGAAAGCGGCCGCTACGCAGGAGGCGCGGGTTCGATCCCCGCTCAGTGCAAATATTTGTATGCATGAATATGAGTATTTGCATTGGTCTGGTCGTGCCTCGGAGAGCACGTTAAGATGTCGGTCCCGGTTGCCATACGAATATGTATGACAGTCGTTATAGGGGAAATGGGTGAAATGGCCCCACATAGAAGGGCTGATCACCCGTCTGGTCAAACGGCGTCCCCACTGGCAGTATACTTGTGTACATACACACACACACACACAAGTAACGCGTATGACCATTTCTTCATACACGTACACTTACATGTGTATGTATGCAGTCCGCATCATTGTCTCTCATGAGGCGATCACATCCTTGAGACTTTGCAGATGCATAGAGGCATTGACTTCTGGTTAGCATTCACCACTTCTAGGATGGTAAGCGTTGTGATTAAACCCGCCCTCACCTAGGATGACCCACAAGTTCAGGGCTAAGGTGTCAGCCTTATATGTTGCAAACAATTCCATCTAGGACCAAACTGTTTGGCAACTCTTTTCTTTCCTCCTTTCACCTCTGGCCGTCAAGCTATAGACCACCATTTCAGTATTGATCATGCTATCATATTTGGGTTTTTCTTATCGAAAAAAATCACCTGATTGATGACTATAGGATAACATTCTTTTACGTGGGACTAAAAACACTTCTGCCAAACTCTTGGGAGATATTTTGTAATTATAATATCAATGTGTGTGTTAAAACACAGATTACTCACTAGGCACTCGCCATCGCTAATACAAAAGCCTACCCTAATATTAATTGCTCCAGCGCCGTGCCCGTGATAGGTGTGGAAAGACAGCTTATTTTTACGATACGGGATGACAGTAGGCTTAGTGAATGTGTGATTTCATTTAGTTGAGTGGCGTTCACGTTTATCTGTTATTATCGCATAGGCTTGTTTCTAAAGTTATACGAGACAGTAATTAAAATACAGATTCTGCATTTAATATTGAAATAAATTCACATAGACTGCTTTTAACATTTTAGAGATCTGTAAGATGGTGACTCATTACCACCCTAAGCGATAGAACTTTAGCAGTGTTATATTAGTATATTATAGAAAGATTGATTGGTGGAAATTAATAACCCATAACATATTTTTAGTGTTCTATTAAAGTAATAATGTCTATACGACCATAATTATAATTAACTTGTTTGAAGTTATTAGTCGATATTTCCATATCTATTCTTGTTAGCAACTAATTTGAAGTTTGTTGTTCAAGTTGTAGATGTTTGTCACTTATCCCTATGTTATGAGTGTCATAATACATAAATTTAAGCATATCATATGTGTTTACGATAAGATTACTAAAGTATTTATAATATAACGGTTTAAATAAAGAAGAAGGTAGAAGGGCTTTCTTGGAGTTATGTTAGAATACTATCTACCTTTTTTTTTTTTTTTTTATCGTGCGGAAATCCCTTCGGATACCCCTCCGCCGGCCAGCGGGGGCGGTTATGTCGGGCTTGAATACTATCTACCTGATAATTTATAGATCATTGAATTTGTTGCAATAGGACTCTTAGGATAAAAGTCCTGTAAATAAATAAAAATTTAGAAATAAAAGGTAGTATCTGGGTAAGGTTCTCGAGTGGAGACCACGTAACGGCAAGCGCAGTGTAGGAAGCCCTCCCGCAAGGTGGACAGACGACCCAACAAAGAGTGCAGGGACTCGGTGGATGCAGGCCACTACAGATCGGTCGAAATGGAAGTCGATGGGGGAGGCCTACGTTCAGCAGTGGACTTCCTACGGCTGATATTTCAAATCTTTGGCAGTCTCCACATTCAATTTATTATGAAACTTAAAATCCCCTGTAATATTACACTCGATACTGATAAAAATCTAATCATTGTGGTGTATATGAAGTCTCGTGATTTTGATTTAGGAATATCGATCTTAGTACATTTTATTACAGTTATATTTACTTTACGACTCATGTGATGCGTCATTTACGACAGTTATGTCAATAAAAACGAATGCGAAACTTTAGCTTAACTTTGCGATGATTTGATATGAATATATTGAATATCCATGCGTCAATAAAAAATTATCATTTACCAAGTCAGGTTAAATTAATTTTAAGATTCATTACCATCCTCATCTTCATCTCGTAATTAATACGAATAATATCTTAGCAAGATATTTTTAGTTTGAAGATTGGCACTGACAGCTCAGCTCTTATATCACACTATCGAACGATCAAGGCTTATATTTTTCTTATCAAAATTCTAATCTTTACTATTTACTTGCATATCGTTATACATACAGACTTTCCTCTCGAGGTTGGGACGTTAAACAGTGGTTGCTTCTGTAAAAGCTAAGATAAGCCAAGATATAGACTCCGAGAAGTGTTAATAGATAGAGTGTACTATTCAATTAATGAATTTATTTCTAAAAAGCAGCGATAGCCCAGTGGTGTACGTAACGGACTGCCAGGACGAGGTCTCGAGTTCGATCCCCAGTCGCCCCTTGCACACACCTCTGAATTTTCGTAGTTATGTGTGTATTAAAAATGTTGATTATCGCTCGCTTAGTAATATGCCCGGTAGATGGCAATAGGCTCGCCCCCTATTACATTGGGACCTAAACATAACTGGCGAATCATGGGTGTGTAATACACCTCTGCCTACCCCTTCGGGGATACAGGCGTGAAGTTATGTTATGTTATGTTTGAATTTATTTATAATATGAATTGTTAATGACACTAAAAAAATATATTCTTATACATAATTTATCTATTATTGTAATACTTGACATCTAACCAATAACGATAAAATTTTTGACATTGAATTCTACTTTACCTTGCAAAAATTTTCCGACATTTTTATTGACATTAAACCTTTTTTTATATAATGACATGATTTTATTGAATTTAGATGGTACTGGTGTTTAAATAAGTCTGTAATATAACTAATAATCTTTATTTTCTATACTTATTGTTATGAATCCATTGTGTTCTAAGTGTAAGGTTAATGCTAATTAGTATTGCAAGGTATTGTTAATACATTTTGTAAAAGTAACCATAATTAACACACTAACCAATATAAACATTTTTGCACACCAACATGGTAAAACATGAATTGGACAACCACAGTTCTAACACCCTACTATGTACCCATGTTTAGCAAAATAAATGATTGAAGTAACATCAGGAAGAAAAAGTGTAAAAAAGCGGACTCCGGGCACCAAAATACATACACAAAGCACAAAAAATAAAACTGAAAATTAGTGCACACAACGAAGTAGTTACTTTTTGTAAAAACAAAAACAACTACTTCATATTTATCTTAACTGCTATTAGATTAGAACGATTAAACTTTATGACTTTAATAAAACATGACTTATTCACTAATCGGTCTCAAGGCGAAATAATTACTGTAATAACACTATTTTAATCATCGAGCATAGTGGATGTTATCAATTGTATTGTATTTGTCATTAACGTGATCTCTACGGGTCACTTTGCTCATACCATCAAGCAAGATGATATAGATGATTATGATTCTGTACGGATAGTGTAAGATCACTTGTTTTATTAATTACAGTTTTGCTTTACTCCTTACTTGTCTTTCTGATTTGAACACCGTAGAAAATTCCTTTCTTGAATATTTGACTAACTAAATTTTATATGTAGAATGCTGAATTCCTTCTTGATCCAGATCAAAAATGTCCTTAAGCTGCAATATTACATAAACTCTATTGCTAACCACACGATATACGGCACTTGTGTTTGCACAGTAGGTATTTCCCCTGTCTAGTTTAAACATCATGATTCTATTACCATAATACACTATGACTGACAGTAAATAAATTCCTTTTGATTAGCGTTAGGTCTTAATCGGAACTGAGATGTTCTTATTATTCAAATGCTGTATGAACTGTCCGAAAACCCGAGAAGACGTGTGGTTTTAGTCGGTTCGAATCCGAGATAACCTCCCCCGCTGGCCGACGCGGATCCGAATCTGGGTGGATTTTCGAACGAATAAAAAAAGGGGGTTTCGGGGGCAATAAATCGATCTAGCTAGGCTACCCAGATATTATACAATTAAACAGGCAGGATGCTCCAGTAATACGTATAGCACCATACCATAGAACTCTTAATATTAAGATTATTAAGAGATCTATGCATAGAAGACTGCGGCATATACTTCCCTAATATTTCATCTCGAATACTACATTCTAAATGATAATGGAAGTAGCATCTTGATACATAACCATGCTTTGAAAGAGGGAAACTTGTTCATAATCTGTATTAAGAAAAATGACATTGCTGAAGTTAGTAAAACGATAGAACTCATTAAAAGTGTAAGTCTGATGGCAACTGCCAAAAATGTTTAAAACAATAGTTGACTATTCATATCTGAAAATGACACTTCTGGCACGAGTACTTATAGGCCTAGTTTAGTTGTAATATATATTGAGGTTTATGAAAGTAACATTTCTCAACCTACCTCCAAAGGTTCGTTGAAATTAAGCAGTACTTCGACTTGTTCATCGTAATAATTAATGAGCCATATCATTTGATAAATCTATACGTGTAATAAATCCGTGATAGTCTGACATGCAGTGATAGATGACTCACCTTCCATTACTTATATGAATGGAGATAGTTAACCTCATTTTATACAGAGTGATGTCACTTGTAAACAACAATGTGACACTAATGAAATGGAGTTACGGGTATCCGTAATCGGTAGGCTCATTCTAAGCTGTTTTATATCACTAAGCAAGTATACGTGTCGCATTATAGTACTGTAGTACCCTGGGGTTTGGGTACCACGTGTGTATAAGCCGACGAAATTATACGACTTGAAGGGGAAAGATATTATTTATTTATTAACCACACGCACTTCCTACTTATATTATTAGGGATTTACGCGGTTGTTTTAACTTTAAATAGCGGACTGGAACGTATAACGCGGACTCGGCCCAAGGATAGGGCTTAAAGCGAGATTCTTCTCAAGATACTTTGCTCAGCTTCAGTCGGAACGGCTCCTCCAGACCCGTTCAGACTCCAACTCTCCAGGCCGCGATTGTTTTATTACGTTCCTAATTCAAAGATTTAAAATGGTACAATAGTTCTATTTAAACTCTGACACATGATGGCCAGGTCAATAAACTGTAGTGCTCGAACGAGGTCGGACACTACAGTACCTAGTTATTGTAGCCCAGTGAAGTTTTAGCATGTGCTATTCTATTATAATCTTTATCTATTAATATAATAAAATCGTAACGAGGTGAAAATTGTATATTGAAGATTTTTCCTAAAAAATAATTGACATGCGTTCTAGGGGCGATAACGATGACAAAAATATGATTTTTGGAATTTTTGGTCGTTTGTCTGCTGTTAATTATCGATGTCCGAGCATCACTTGAAAACTGCTCTACAGATTTGGCTGAAATTCTTCATGAACATTTTTCTAGGGCACAGTTAAACTGCGCTATATATAATCACGCTTTTATAGGTATGATAGGAGCAGTAGATCAAAACTGGTCTAAACTATTATTGATGACAATTTTATTATTACAAGGTAGATCTTTACGAAATTCCATAGTTCAGCAGAACTCAGACAAGGATAAAATCCGGAATATAATTCATCACGCTATACTTGAATAGTAATAAGCAGTACAATGTAAAATCTCGAAACTCCACAGAGTTACCCACATATAAAATATAGTTGATTAGAGACGCATAAACATTTCATAATAAATATCATCACGCTATTCTACCTGATTCCTTAATATAATATATTATCAATGTAAAACCAGTGCACACAATATCTCATCCGGCCCGTTCAATAAAATAACTTAATACTTACGTGTTAGTATTGAGACTGCAGAAATAAACATACCTTGATCTATTATGAACTCAACGCGTACGAAGTCGCGGGCATCAGTTAGTTAATATTATTAAGCAAGAGGCTGAATTTTGCGAGTTTGTGTTTAGCCGTGATGGACAAAGGCAATATTATGTATAAATTGAGATGGCTTGACTTATAAAAAAAAGCGGCCAAGTGCGAGTCGGACTCGCCCATTAAGGGTTCCGTAGCAGCAAAAAACATGATAATGCTTTTTTTTTAAATTTTATATTTGAGTTGATTGAATGAAAGGTAAATTGCGGTTTACGATTTATGACGTATTAAAAAAAAACTACTTACTAGATCTCGTTCAAATCAATTTTCATTGGCAGTTTACATGGTACATATATTTTTTTTAGCTTTATCAGTCTCTTATTTTAGAAGTTAAAGGAGGGGGGGGGGGGACGTTTTACCACTTTGGAAGTGTCTCTCGCGCAAACTATTCAGTTTAGAAAAAAATGATATTAGAAACCTCAATATAATTTTTGAAGACCTATCCATAGATACCACACACGTATGGGTTAGATGAAAAAAATAATTTGAGTTTCAGTTCTAAGTATGATGACCCCCAAAATATATTGTTATTTTTCTATTTTTGTATGAAAATCTTAATGCGGTTCACAGAATACATCTACTTACCAAGTTTCAACAGCATACTTCTTATAGTTTCGGAAAGAAGTGGCTGTGACATCCGGACGGACAGACAGACAGACATGACGAATCTATATTTTTGCCATTTGGCAACGGAACCCTAAAAACTCATATAAACCGAAGCGAAGAAAGGGTGGGTTGCTATATAATATGCTAGTCTTTACTAGCAGTTAAGAGATAAATGAAGATCCTGAAAAAGTAGAGCCTTAAAAAATAAATTCGATTCACAGTTATGTAAGCTAGAATACAATTTGGTGGGGTAATTTCATAAAAGATTTCACCGGTATTGTTCATTTCGTCATATTGTTTTCATTCCGTTCGAAATCCATATATTTAATTAGCTCATAGAACTAATTAATATGTAATCAGTTTGTTATATGGGGTTATTGAATATGCGTATTTGAATATGGATAGAAATAAGTTTGTGGTATTAGAGCAAATAAATTCGAGATATAGTACCCACGTCTAAAATATAGTTGACTAGCTGAACCGGCAGACTTCGTACTGCCTCAATCGATAGCACCTTTTAAACCTTCTCTGGACCTCCACAAATAATTCAAGACCAAAATTAGCCAAATCGGTCCAGCCGTTCTCGAGTTTTAGCGAAACTAACGAACAGCAATTCATTTTTATATATAAAGAAGATATAGTTGATTAGAGACGCATAAACATTTCATAATGAATATCATCACGCTTTTATATTAAGGAATCGGGCCGAATTGATTTTGATATTTAATATTTCTCAATCTATTTTGAACGAAACTTCAATGTAAAACGGTTGTACTACATCACCTCATCCGGCCCGTTAAATAAAATAACTTAATACTTACGTGTTAGTATCAAGAATGCAGAAATAAATATACCTTCATCTATTCCGAACTTAACGCGCACGTAGTCGTCAAATAAATACATATTTAATTATTAATTCAATGAAATTTGGAAGCAAAGTTGGAAGTTTGGAAGGAAAATGATTGTAACATCATTCATTGTTTCCATAGTTCCCAAGAATTACGGTAGATGGCTCCAGCGTCGCCCCGAGACGTATATGTATAATTATATAGGAGAATTTAGAATATCTGGGACGTGTCTAGATAGCTCGGTTGGTTAGAGTATTCCCCCTTTTTTTTTTTTTTTTTTTTTTTCGTGCGGAAATCCCTTCGGATACCCCCCCGCGTGCCAGCGGGGGCGGTTATGTCGGGCTTGAACCGACTAAAACCGCACGCCGTCTCGGGTCTACAGACGCCGGGGTGTAAGGTTGCCCATAGAGCATATCCCTCGCACCCCGACTGACCCTGGGCCATCTCCGGTTTCGAGATGGCCCCCTCGGGTTTGGGAACCACGGTGTCCCCGTCTTGCCCCGGTTTGGGGGAGGGGCGCTAGTCACCCCACCGTCCCGGCCTGCTTCTGCTGGGGTGACAGGTGGCCTCACCCGCCACCCCCAGGCCTGCGCTCATGGAGGACGGAGGTCGTTAAGCGACCTCCGGCGCCTGAGTTGCCTGCGACGCGCGGCGAGCAAGTTGCGGGCTCGGCGGACCGGGAGAGTTCTAAGTCTCTCCCGGGCGCGCTCCGCCACCTCCTTCGCGAGCATTACATGCTCGCAGAAGGAGGCGGCGGCGGCCCACGCGCTCGCGCTCCGCACCATTGCCGCAATCATGCTGCCGAGCGAGAGGACTCCCACCCCGATGGCTGCCACGAGGTCACGCCTCGGCGCCTCCCACGCCGGGCAGTCCGCCAGCGTGTGCAGCCCTGAGTCCTCGCTCGCGTCGCAGTGATGACACTCAGGCGTTGGCTCCTTCCTGATCCGATGCAGGTGGTCCCCGAAGCACCCCTTCCCTGAGATCACCTGCGTCAGTCGGTAGGAGAGGCTTCCGTGTCGCCTCTCCAGCCAATCCTCCATGATGGGCCTTACCGCCGCTATTGCGGCGTGCCCTGCGCTTGGTCGCCCAAGTCGTTCCTTCCACTCCACCACGATGGCCTGGCGGAGCTGGGACTGCACGGCCTCGATTTCTCGAGGCTCGGGGTTCCATCCCTGCTCCCGCGCCTCCTTTCGCCACTGGTACAGTTGCGAAAGGGCTCTCGCTTCCAGGTCCCATGGCGGAGTTCCGGCAAGGAGACTCGCCGCCTCGAAGGAGATCGTGCGGTACCCTCGGATGACCCTGATGGCCAGAACCCGCTGCGGAGCGCGCAGCATCCGCACAGTTCTGGTCCTCAGGGCCTCCGCCCATATTGGGCACCCATACAGGGCCATGGACCGCACGATCCCCGCGTAGAGTCTCCTGCAGGAGTCATCGGGCCCCCTCATGTTGGGCAACAGCCGAGCCAGAGCAAGAGCTGTGCCCTTCAATTTGGGGGCCAGACTTCGGATGTGCTCTCCGAAGTCCCATCGGCCGTCGAGCACGAGCCCCAAATATTTCATTTGGGGCTTGATGCCGATGCGATTTCCTCCCACGATGAGACTGGATCCCTCGGGTGGCTTGCTCCGAGGCCCATGGAAGAACAGGGCCTCGGTTTTATGCAGGGCCACCTCGAGACCCAGCCGCCGGATCCGCCTAACGACTTGGGCAACCGCGGTCGTGGCCTTTCGGGTCGCTTCGCGGTACGTCGCCCCGCACGCCGTCACGAGCGTGTCGTCCGCGTAGCACGTGACGGCGGCACCGCCTACGAGCTCACCGCGAAGCACCCAGTCGTATCCGATGTTCCACAGGAGCGGCCCCAGGACCGATCCCTGTGGAACACCGCACGACATTTCACGCCGACCGAGACCGGTCACGTTTGGGTAGATGACGGCTCTCTCCGTCAAATACGCCCCGACTATGCGGCGGAGGTAGAGAGGCACTTCGTGATACACGAGCGCCTCCCTAATGCAACTCCAGGGCAAGGTGTTGAACGCGTTGGCGATGTCCAGGGACACCGCCAACATCACCTCACCCCGGGCTACTGCATCCTCCGCCAGAGCCCTCACGCGCATGATGGCATCCACGGTGGAGCGCCTCTGGCGGAAGCCATATTGGCCATCCGCCAGGTCCGGCCCCACTCTTGAGAGGTGCTCGACGAGGCGCTTCGCAATTACTCTTTCAAAGAGCTTGCACACCTCGTCGAGCAACACTATGGGCCGGTAGGCGGACGGCGAGTCCGCCGGGCGCCCCTCCTTTCGGATGAGGACCAGTTTCCCCGTCTTCCACAATTTCGGAAACTGGCCCCGCTCCAAACATGCGCTGAGAAGCCCTCTCAGTCGGGGCTCGAGAGCGTCGTCGACTAGAGCTAGGACCCACGCTCGGCCTGGAATGCCGTCGGGTCCCGGGGCGGTGTGTTTGGCTCTTAGCCTTCTCACCGCCAGCTCTAGTTCTACCCAAGTGACCTCGGGCACGTCGTCGTCTTCCACGTCGGGCGCCATGCGCAACCGAGGCGGAGTCATCCGCGGTGGAACATGTTCCACCGCCCGCACTGGGAACAGGGAGCCAACAACTCCTCCGAGCAGATCCGGCTGGAGACACCGGGTTAACGGCGGGGCCTTGGGGCGCAGCTTGCCCCTCACCATCCGGTAGGGCCGCCCCCAAGGGTCCCGCTCCAGCGTCTCCAGCAGCTCGCGGAAGGCGTCCCGTTTGGAACGCCTTATCTCCGCTCGGAGGGCTCGCCTGGCCTCCCTGTATCCCTCGTACAACTCCGCCTCTCGGGCCTCCGCATCTGCGGGGCGGCGACGCCTCCTACGGAATCGGGCCCACCGGCGGTGCGTGACGACCACCAGTAGACCTGACCCCTCGGATTATAGGGCGGAGCCCTAGGCATCGCCGCGTCACAGACACTGGTCATGGCCTCCCGGAACCACTCCGCCTCATCGTCTATGCAGACAGGCCTGTCCGGCGCAGGGGCCCAGGCCTGTACGATGGCGGCTTCCAGGAGGAGCTCCCGATCAAGTCGCTTAAGCGCCCAACGTGGCTCGGGTGGAGCCGGTGCAGCCGGCGCGTCGCTCGCAGGGGGGGACACGTCAAACCGAATGTATCGGTGATCCGAACTTGTGTCCTCCCCCAAAACGACGCGCCAGCCCTGAACACGTCGCGCCAACGAGGGGCTCGCGAACGATAGGTCCACGATGGAGCTACCCCTCGAGGTCACGAACGTGTCCACGGCTCCCCGATTTAGGAGGACTAGGCCGAGTCGTGCGGCCCAGTCCACCAGTGCCCTGCCTCTATGCCCCGTCGCGCCCCTTTCGTGTCGGGAACCCCAGGCATACGACCAGGCGTTGAAGTCCCCGAGCACAAGGACCGGACGGGGCTGGCAGGCATTGACGACGACGGCCAGCTGACGGAGCCATTGCTCATATGCAGCTTGGTCTCGGTTCGGCGTGATATAAGCGGCCACGACCGCTATGTCGCCAACCGCTGCCGCCACGCAGCCGGGTCCCCTTGCAACGACGGCAAGAGGGGGGCTGCCGGCGGCAGGGTTGTGCACCAGTGCCGCCGACCCATCCAGCGCGGTTTCCCAGGTAGGCCCGAGGAACCGGTGGGTGTATGGGTCGGCGACAGCGGCGACATTTATGGCCCACTGTGCCATGCTCTGGCGCAGAAGATCCTGAGCATGGGCACCGTGGCCAACGTTCACCTGCAGGATGCGGAGTTGAGGATCCATTATGGAACCCCCATCTCCGCATCCCGCTGTGAACTGGAGGCGGAAGGCCGGCCTCCCGGCTTCGGCTCCCCTCCGGCGCAGGCCTTGCTGCCAACCCTGTGGTCGGCCGGCTTGCCTCCCGCTGCACACCTAAAGCAGTGCAGCGGGGCATCGCACGTGCCGGCCTTGTGACCGGGTTGGCCACAGCGGAAGCAACGGTCACCCGCCGTCACTTCCGCCGTGCAGTGCACCCCCACATTACCCACCGACAGGCACCTGAAGCACCTGGCCGGTCGGGCCTGCAGGAGCCGTGCCTGCGCCCTCAGGAAGCCTCCCACCAGGAGGCTCCGCCCGTCTGCGACCTTTTGGGCCGCCGCGATAGGGCAGCCGACAACTGCTGCCCCCTGTCCACCGCGGCCGAAGCGTATAGCTCCGGCCTTTACTGTGTCCGGGGAGCAGTCCCCGGCCTCCGCCACGGCGAGCCTGAGCTCTTCTGCCGTGACGGAGTCGTCCAGGCCCGTAATGCGCATTTCTGCGCATTTAATGGGCCTGGACACCCGGACGTCGGCTGCATCTAGCGACTCCCTTAGCCGAGCCGCTAGGGCGTCAGCCTTGGGGCCACTGGCGGCGCCGGGGACCTCGAGAAGCCGGGCTCCCGTCCGTGTGCTCTTGCACCGGACGCCCGGGATCTCGAGGGCCTTGAGGTCCACGTTGGCCTTTACGCTGGCCAACACCTCGGCATACCCCATGCCTCTCGACGCTGCCTCCGCCGTCAAGGTGACGACGACGGCCGTTGTTCGAGGGGCACGGAGCTTCCCCGGCGCTGTCTTCGCGGCGGCCGCGGCCCTCCTGGCCTTTTTAGCGGCCTTCTTGGCGGCCTTCCGCCTCTTTTTGCTGGCTCCAGCCACCTCCCAGCCCCCTTCCAGTGGGGTGGAGGTGGTCGAAGCCGCGGCTGGGGCTGGGGCCAGGGCTGGGGCCAGGGCTGGGGACGTCTTCCCCTTGCCCTTCCCCTTGCCCTTACCCTTGCTCTGAGCAGGAGTGGGGCCTTGAGCGGGAGCGGGGCGACGGGCCGGCTCCGGCAGAGCCTCTCCCGCAGCCGGAAGCGTACGGACCTTCCGGGCTGCAGCCACGTATCCGGCCACCGGAGGCGCCAGAGGCGGACGGCGGATGGAGTCCATTAAGGCCTCCATCCGACTCATCATACGCTCCTCGAGCGCCTCCACATACGGCAACCAGGACTCCGGTGGTGCCCTCGACTGCGTCGTCCTAGACGACCGCGTCGGCTGAGCCAGCTGCACCGGTTGCGCCAGCTGCTCTGGCTGCACCGACTGCGCGAGCCGCTGCGGCGGCGATGGTTGCGCCGGCTGCGTCATTCTTGACGATCGCGTCGTTCTCACCGGCTGCGCTGATTGTGCCGGCTGGGCGGAGCTCGCCACCACCCTCTTTAGCTCCTCCAGAGCTGCAGCTAGCCGAGCCGTCTCCCGACGGGACTCGGCCAGCTGTGCCGCGAGAGCCTCGTTTTCGGAGGCGATGCCGAACACAATGTTCAGCATCTCCTCCTGCTGAGGGTCCGGGGACCCCTGGGACGACGCAGCCATCCTCTGGAGTCTCTCCAGGAGTGACCGCGTCCTCCCGCACGGCTCTGACACCGACACCGCCGAGGTGGAAGGCCTCGGCGGTGAGGTTCCCGCGGCCCTTACAAGAGCCGAGGGAGCTCGGGTGGATTGCCCGGCCCTCACGCCACCACGCGCCCCTCGGCGGCCAGTAGCCACCTTGGACGCCGGTTTCGCCTCATCGCTGCTGGAGGAGGAGGTCGTCCCGGTGAGGGTAAAGTCCTCATCCGACACGTCCTCCCCCGCCCGAGCCTTTGCGCGCCTCCTGCGCTTGCGGGTCCGCTGCACGCCCAGACCCGCCGGGCTACTTGCCCTACTTCGCTCGTTGGCGGTGTCGAATTTCTCCGACACCGCCGTGATGTTTGGCGTCCCCTCCACGCCTGAGTGCTGCGCGACCTCCGCGCAGACTCCGTCATTCTCGGTATCCGTGTTGTGTAAGCCTTTGTTGTTGTTGATAGATCGGTCCGGTTTATTCAATGAATTTATTAATGTGTCCATATCGTATCCCACGAGTATGGGGGAAAGGTGGTCCATCCAGGCGGAGCCCCCTGCACCTGGATAAGCCTATATACTATGGAGGTCGGCTGGTATCCATAGGGTTTTACGACTTTGCTGTCGGGTGTTATAGACTTTTCCTTGTCGTGGGCCGGCCAATAAAGGCAAGCCCTCCGGTCAGCAAGTTCACAGCGTACCCTTCTGGAGCCACCAGTCAGGTCGTTGCTGATCACCTGCCGATTACGGAACGCGAGAGGATGGCTAGTCCTCTCTCACCGGCTGTTGGCGCCTATAACTTTGTTAACAGCAGCAATAAATGAACGATTATATTTTACTAATTGTCATAGGCGTCCTGATATTTTTTGTGTACACCCACTTATTACCAACATTGTTACCTTGCCTAAATGGAGTTTTCTGCTCCGCAACAAATATTGTAAAACTATTGTTTTATTATCTAAATACAAGTTAAAACGCAAATCAGAGGTTTCATTTATGTCCAAAACGAGACATAATTAGTGGCGACCGTCGACAAAACTCGAAAACACTGCAAAATCAACAACAAAATTCGCAACTCGATACGCTTCAAGAAGATGCCTAGCGGCTGATTGTAACAAGTACAATACAGACCGTTGGAGTATTTTGAGGATAAGCCATTGCAGCCCATAGCTGATGAACGATCCAGACGTACTTAGAAGCTAAAATCATCAACGTCATCGTACGACAGCCCGGCCAATGCAGCTAAGTGACCTTTCCTTGACCTAATCCAATTTTTTCCAGTTATATCTTCATAAATTCTAAACCCATCCTGATTTGCGTGTGCTAATTCATATAGTTAAATCCTAGCTAAATATATAATAGTCATTTATAGTGAAATACATAAAATAAATTATTTTTTCTAGTTCAGTAGGTACCGGCACCTACGGCGACTTAGTTTTTTCATTAGAATTTTACCTATTTTACATCATTATTCTTAAAATAACATTAAATATTAGTTAAATGAATAGTTTTCGATTACATATCTCGACAAAAAACTAAGTAAATACGGTATTATACGTGTCATTCACATTGTTTTGCCGAATATTCCAGATTTGTTCACGTTACTACCTCAACAAATACGAAGTACGGTTTCGGAACACTGTTGGCGGAATACATAGCTAAGCTGTGCCGGGATTTAATACACAGAAGGAGGGACGTAAGATTAAATATTATACCTATTTATTTTATATTAATCCAGTGGTCGTTGTGTACTGCTATACATCTTAATAGTCCTTGTTATTCAAATAAATTTATTATATTATCAACAAGTACTGGTACTTAAAGGTTAGTTATTCAATCATATTAATATAATAATGAGTAAGGACCAGGACTGTGTGGCTGATGGCAGTGCAAAAATCGCATTGAATTTACAAAACCTTTTCACTAAGCGTAGCTCATTGAAGGGCCAAATAACTAAGTTTAAAAAATATTTATTACTTATCACCACCAAGGATACATTGACTAGTATTGAGTTTGCTGAATTAGCACTTAAACTTAGTAAATTTGAGTCACTTTTTAAGGGGTTCGCAGACTTGCAAGATCAGATAGAGGTTTTGAATCCTAGTAACCTAGCCAATGAAATTGATGAGAGAGATGACATTGAACAATCGTTTATCACCAATATTGCTACTGCCCAGAGCTTTGTTCAACGTCATCAAACTAATATTCGCAATGTAGAAACATCTGCTACTTATAATCCTGAGAATGTTGAATTTAAATTGCCACAGATGCAAATTGCTAAATTTAATGGCACATACTTCCGGTGGCTGGAGTTCCGTGACACATATCTTTCAGTAATACATAATAACGAACGAATTGCACCGATACATAAGTTCCACTATCTGTTGTCATATTTAGAAGGTGACGCAGCGCGTATTGTAAGCAACTTGGCAGTTTCTAATGCTAACTATAATACGGCTTGGCAACTGCTATGTGACAGGTTTGACAATAAGCGGCATTTAGTACAACAGCACTTAAATTCTTTGACAAATATTCAACCAATAGTACGTGATTCAAGTAAGTCCCTTCGCTTTCTCGTAGACCATATTAATAAGAACCTAAGGGCACTGTCTAACCTCGGCATACCTACTAATGGTTGGGATGTCTTACTAATTCATACGCTCTGCCCAAAATTAGATAATGAGACACTTGCTAAATGGAGGGAGTGCCGTGGTGGTCTGGATGATATCCCTAGCTTGCAACAATTTAATAAGTTTTTAATTGAGAGAGCAGACTTAATAGAATCTTTATATCAAACTCAAGCAAATAAGGCACCAGGCTCTGCATCCGGCAAGCCTTCCCACGCGAAAGGTAACAGTCACCAAACAAAGTCACTGACATGTCAGTCTGCTTCTCTAAATAATTCTTCGTCTTGTTGTTGTGTTGTTTGTCAGGATCAACACAAAATCTATGATTGCCCTTCTTTCAAGGCAAGAAGTGTACAAGACCGAATAGCTGAATGTAATAGACTAAAATTATGTTTAAATTGCTTAAGGCCAGGACATATGTCACGAGACTGTCGCCTCGGGCCTTGTCGTGAATGCAAGAAGAAGCACAATACTCTTTTGCATATTCCAAATACAATCCCAGGCTCCACTGTTGCAACTACAGCATCGCATGACGCGGTAGCTAGCTTGACTACACAGACTTCAAAGTACGTTTTATTGTCTACTGCTATTATTGAGGTATCCAACCCATCAACAAAGGTAACGGAACGAGTACGTGCCCTACTAGACTGCGGCAGTCAGTCATCATTTATTACACAAGCTCTCAAGCATAAATTATCACTTCCAAGTATTTCATTAATGAATAATATCATTAATATTGTAGGTATTGGTAACAATTTCACTAACAAGGTTACTGAGAGTTGTGTAGCACAATTAAATTCACTATCCAAACCATTCAATATCACTACATCTTTTTTAATATTACCGAAGCTGACAGGTGATATACCTAGGCTTACTATAAACATTAATGATCTTCAAATACCCCCTGAGATATATCTTGCTGATCCTAACTTTAATAAATCCTCCGCTATTGACGTACTCATCGGAGCAGATTTGTTTTGGGACATTCTAGGCTGTGAGCAACGGTCTCTAGGCCCTAATCAACCTATTTTAAGAAGTTCCCAATTCGGTTGGCTTGTCTCAGGTCCAGTTAATATAAAAAATAACATTTTTTTTGTGCAGTGCCATCACTATTTAACTACCAATAGATGCAATGACGATGACATCCATTGCCAGCTAACAAAATTTTGGGAACTTGAAGAAGTTCCAATAAACAAACCACTATTAAGCCATGACGAGAAACTATGTGAAAGGCATTATCTAGCCCACACTATGCGATTGGATACTGGTAGATTTTTAGTTAGTTTACCGCTCATAGACACGCCGAATTGTCTTGGCGATTCCTACCTATTAGCAAAGAAGCGATTCTTAAATTTAGAAAGGAAATTTAGGAAATATCCTCATATCAAGTCACAATATGTTGAGTTTATTCGTGAATATGCCAAACTTGGTCATCTTTCGCGGTCCAATATATCAAAACCGAACACTTCATACTTCTTATGCCATCATGCTGTGTTCAAAGAGCAAAGTGAATCTACAAAAATTAGAGTTGTCTTCGATGGTTCTGCTCCTACATCTTCCGGTTGGTCAGTAAATAACATTCTTATGATAGGCCCCAATATGCAAGATTCTCTTTTCTCTATTTTAGTAAGAGCTAGACAACATAAATACCTCCTGACCGGTGACATCGAGAAGATGTATCGCCAGGTCTTAATACATGAGGAGGATCGAAACCTTCAACTCCTATTATGGAGAGAAGATGAGACATCGCCTATCGAGACGTTAAGACTTAATACTGTAACTTACGGCATGGCAAGTTCCAGCTACTTAAGCACTCGTTGTTTATGGCAACTTGGAGAGGAGAACCCTGATGAGATTATCAAAAACGTGATCAAACATGACTTCTACGTTGACGATCTAATTACGAGCGCTAATGATGAAAATACATTAAAGCATATTTTGCAGGAAGTAGTAGTAACACTTAAGCAAGGCTGCTTCAACTTAAGAAAACTTAAAAGTAACTTATCTGGTATTTTTAGTTCATCGGCTCTAAATACAAATGAAAATTTAATATTCAGTGAATCTTCTAACGCCTTGGGACTAGGTTGGGATCCCTCTACAGATACCTTACATTATCCTACACAATTACCTCTACAAATTAATACAAATCATGCTACTAAACGTTCCATATTGTCCAATTTATTTAAAATTTTTGATCCTCTTGGTTTATTGAGTCCTTGTGTGATACAGACAAAGATCATACTGCAACAACTTTGGCTAGAAAAGGTTGGTTGGGATGATCCTGTACCCGAACATATTTTTAAAGCATGGTTAAAATTCACGGATAATCTGAGTGCAATTAAAACTATTAAAATTCCTAGACATGTACGTTGTGATTCTCCAATATCAACAGAACTTCATTGTTTTTGCGATGCATCCCAAAATGCTTATGGAGCATGCATTTACATACGATCTATTGACTCTAACCAACAAATTACTGTAAAATTATTGTGTTCAAAATCCAAGGTCGCACCTACTAAGTCTACAACAATCCCGCGTTTAGAGCTTTGTGCTGCGCTATTGGCGGCTAGATTGTGTAGGGCAGTGAGAGATTCTCTACGCTATGAAGCCAATGAGGTCTATTGGAGTGATTCCAGCATCGTTTTAGGATGGCTTCATTCAAGTTTTAAAAATCTGAAAACTTTTGTGGCAAACAGAGTTTCAGAAATATGCGAATTAACACATGTACATTCATGGCGTCATGTTCCAACCTCTCATAACCCTGCTGATTTAATAACTAGAGGAGTCAATCTTAGTCAAATTGAAGATAACACTTTCTGGTGGTCAGGTCCACAATTTCTACTACAATCTGAAGAAGCATGGCCGGTTTTAAACAATAATGATATTAATTTTAACGATTTACCCGAAGTGAAACAAACTTCTTTTATTTCTAGTACCGCCACTTCCTCAGATTGTATAATACAGTTTCAAAACTATTCTAGCTTTAGTAAATTAAAACGAGTATTTGCTTACATTAGGCGATTTATTAATAATTCCAAATCCAATAGAACATCTTTACTATTAGGCCCTTTAAGTTCAAATGAACTAAACGATTCTTTTCTTCATTTGTGCCAGTTGGCGCAACTACAATCATTTCCTTGCGAGTACGATTCCTTAGCTAAAGGTCACGTGATTAGTTCTAAATCAAGGCTCTTATCATTAACTCCCTTTTTTGGTAGCGATAATTTAATTCGAGTGGGGGGTCGTATTGCTTCGTCGGAATTTGCTTACGACAAGAAACACCCCATATTATTAGATGCTTCACACAATCTTACAAAATTAATATTTTTACATGAGCACACGCGTAATTTGCATGCTGGGCCGCAACTGTTATTAGGCATTATTAGGGAATATGTGTGGCCAATTAATGGTAGACGTTTAGCTCGACAAACTGTTCGCAATTGTGTCAAGTGTCGAAGGTTTCAAGTCAAGGCATTGGAACCTTTAATGGGTAGTTTACCCTCCCAGAGAGTCACACCTAACTTCCCATTTACTATTGTCGGCATAGACTTTGCCGGTCCCTTTTTTACTTTGAATAGGAAAGGACGCGGTGCAAAACTAGTTAAGAGCTATCTTTGTCTCTTCATATGCTTAACCTACAAGTGCTTACACCTAGAAGCAGTAAGCGATCTAAGTAAAGATGCCTTTATTCTTACTTTTCGACGATTTGTGTCACGACGCGGAAGGCCTTCGGAGGTCTTTTGTGATAATGGTGGAAATTTTGTATCAGGTGCTAAGGAGCTCAATAATTTCTTTAAACAGAATGCGGATACTTTATCTGATTTTGCAAATGGGGAAGGAATTAAATTTACTTTTTCACCATCTTACGCCCCTCACTTCGGTGGAATTTGGGAGGCCGGGGTTAAATCAGCGAAGCATCACATAAAACGCGTGCTAGGCAATTCGCATTTAACGTTTGAGGAGTTGTCAACCCTTTTTGCACACGTAGAATCAATTTTAAATAGTCGACCGCTATGTCCACTTTCTTCCTCACCTGACGACCTCCTATGTTTGACTCCTGGTCATTTCCTCATTGGTCGGGCCCTCGCCGCACTACCATCACCGCCACTAGAAGACTGCAATAGAAACAATTTACAACGCTACCAGCGAATACAACAAATCCATCAACACTTTTGGCGTCGTTGGCAGCACGAATACATAGCTGAATTGCAAAATCGCTCTAAATGGAGGACTAATTCAGCTAAGATAAACATCGGGGATTTGATTCTTCTTAAAGAGGACAACACTCCACCTCTGGCATGGAAGCTTGGAAGGATTCAGAAATTGTTCCCTGGGCCGGATGGAATATCTCGAGTTGTAGATGTGAAGACGTACCGTGGTGTTCTACGACGCCCTTTAGTGCGGATTTGTCCATTACTTGCCCCTGATGATCTTCAAGCTTGAAATCTATCATTTCAACGGCGGGAGGATGTTGGCGCCTATAACTTTGTTAACAGCAGCAATAAATGAACGATTATATTTTACTAATTGTCATAGGCGTCCTGATATTTTTTGTGTACACCCACTTATTACCAACATTGTTACCTTGCCTAAATGGAGTTTTCTGCTCCGCAACAAATATTGTAAAACTATTGTTTTATTATCTAAATACAAGTTAAAACGCAAATCAGAGGTTTCATTTATGTCCAATACGAGACACCGGCGGCGGCACAAGTGCCCGTCGGCCCCTGCGTTAGCAGTGGGCCAACCCGCCCCTGGATCCCCTAGGATCCTATGGTGGCCTCAGCCACAAACACCATCGCTCATCCTGTCTCCTCTGAAAGCAGAGGAGTACGGAGAGCGATGTGTTCCCGCCACGTTGGGTATTCGCCGACGATCAATGCCAACCCCATAAAGGGGAAGCCATTGACCGCCGCCCAGGGTGTACCGGCCGCTCCGGTTCCGTTCCCCCCGGACTGCAGCGGGATCGGAGTCGGAACGACACTCGAGGAGGTTACCCAACACACACCCCAGAGTATTCCCCCTGTCAGTGACTGGACGTGGGATCAAGTACCGTCCTCGGTGTTCTTTTTTCCGATCTAAATCTTTTGCATCATTAATGCTTACGTTTTAATTTATTACATCCGAATACCACGATTATTATACCTACGTTTCCCGGACGAGCTAAAAGATAATGTTCTAAAATCGAAACATCAAAGAATTAAGAGCAATGTACCTTGGACAGTGCTAATCTAAACAGCATAAAAACGTATTTATTTTTGTATCTAACACTTTGTGTTTTATAAATACTTGAAATTATTTTTTAATATTGTTTACGTTTGCGGTTTTTATTACTTGTATTAAATACTAGCAGCTCACACTCGCTTCGCTTCGGTTTATAATAGGTAAATACCTATGAAATTGCCGAAATTTTCTTACAAATTCATGAGTTCGTTATTCCTGTTATTTAATAGCTATTTCCATTATATATATTTTGTTTGAAAGTTGATTTCAAGATTTTACAACTCAGTATTAAATTTTGTTTTTATTGGCCGCTTGATAAATTAATTCGATTTTCCTAAATACGATCCATTTTGATGATAAATTTCGTATTACTTAACAGATGTCACTTTTCAAAAATGTAATAAAAGTTGCTTTTTGTTAGCTTCATTCATACACAAAAAAAAAACATAAAATTTGGATTTGTCATTCCTAAAAAAAATGCAAAAATGTTAGTACTGAAAGTTGGGTTTCCTGCAATTTCTTCAAGGAAAACGGCAATTTCATATGTAACGACCTCTGTGGCGTAGTGCGGTAGTGCGTTTGACTGCTAAGTCAGAGGTTACGGGTTCGATTCCCGCTCAGTGCAAATATGTATATTTGCATTGGTCTGGGTGTTTCTATGTATAATATGTATTTATTTACAAAAAAAAAGTATTTAAGTATGTTTATCCGCATTCTAGAACCCATATGACAAGCTCTGCTTAGTTTGGGTCTAGATGGCGTTGTGTAATTTGTCCTAGAGTATTTATTTATTTAATATAAGTTTATTTTTAACTCAAGCCATCGTAATATGCTCATAATAAGCCTATGTCCATCGTGAACAATGTACCTTTCAAATGGTGAAAGATTTTTTTAAATAAGGGCAGTGGTACCTAGGTCACCACAAACATATAAACAAACTCACAAAATTCCGCCTCTAGGTTTAAATTTATTTTTATTTTTTAGTATACATTTAAAGTATAAAGTGATTTAAATTACGATGTAATACTTATGATATTAATGACAGTAAAAAAGTTTTACTGTCATTATATAATTTGGAAGTCGTTTCTGGTCAATCCAGTGATGGCATTTGTAATGGTGGCCTTCGCTCTTGTGAATTGACTCTCAGCTTACCGTCAGGCGGGGTGTGAAGTTAATACATAAAAAAAGAATACATGCTGTGTACAGTGTAAGATTGTGTATTATATTTTCGACTATTTTATTTTAAAGATAATGAATTGATATCAATTACAAAGTGACTGATTCTAGTTCAGGTACCATTCCGAGACCGACCGCAGACTGCAACGGCACAACACTGCTGGTTTCTATGTATTTCTATACGATGTCACCTGCGGTTGAAATTTATAGAATGCCTTGATATTTTTAGTCTCAAATTCTCTGCCACGAAGTGAAAGCGTGTTGTGAGGTAATAGCAGGACAAAAAAGGATAATGTATAATAGGTATATGAGCATTCCTGGGGTGCTTGGTTGGGGAGGGGTGCTTGGTTGGGGGGGGGGTGCTTGGTTGGGAACCTCCACGCGGTGCACCCTGGGCAACGGAGACGGCAGCGCCTCTCTCCTAGGGTGGGAGAGACGCTGCCGCCTACGGCCAACGCCGACCGAGGCGGGGACGGCCCTGTTGAGGGCTGTTCGGAAGCTTTGGAGACCAAGTAAGGGGCCATCTCGAAACCAGAGATGGCCCAGGGTCAGTCGGGGTGCGAGGGATATGCTCTATGGGTAACCTTACACCCCGGCGTCTTAATACCCGAGACGGCGTGCGGTTTTAGTCGGTGCAAGCCCGACATAACCGCCCCCTCTGGCCAGCGGGGGGGTATCCGAAGGGACTTCCGCACGAAAAAAAAAAGAAAAAAAAAAGGTATAAGAGCATTCCGGCGAAGGTGTATAGGTAACCACTTGAGCCTTTTTAGATATTCGAAAACGTGATCATATTTGCGCAGGCTAAATATAAATCTTATGCAGAGGTTCTGGAGCATCTCAAGCTTAAGTTGGTCTTCTGTGATATTTTGATAGTTGGTATCTGTATAGTCAAGGATGGGAAATAGAAGTGCTTGTACTAGCGCAATCTTGTTGGTAATAGGTAAGAAATTTCGCAGCCTATATATACAAGGACCCCGCGGCCGCAACATTTTCCGACTTAGTTCCTGCAATTGAGGATGCTAGGTTAAGCAACTGTCTTTAAATATCCCTAGGTTCTTAACTTTATCGCTGTATGCGATACTTGTTTCGTTGCAAGCAACCTGTAAAAGCATTGACCACTCGATTCTCGAGACCATTCAAGGGCTGCCAACAATGGTGACCTGAGTCTTGTTCAGTACTATTGGGTCTATTACTATAACTATAACGTATAAGCCTACCTTGGAACAAGCTTGTGGACTAATCCACGACATCTGTTTATACTGATTGTGTGGACATATGTACTTAATGTAGACTGCCACCTGCTGTAGTTTAAGCACAGATTTGCGGTAAATCCAACGTCAATGCGATGATCACAATACATATATGTACCAGAATAGTATTATGCTTGGGCTATTTGTGAGTAAGATAGAGATAGCCCATTGAAATACTACTATATCGTACATAGTTTTTGTGAATACTTGAAATAGTTTTAGTCTTATTTCGTTAAACGGATTCTGAGGTGAAAACCCCGGATGCGACCGGGACTAACGCATAATGTTTAGGCCTCATTTCAGGTTTCTTTACCGTTTTCATATTTTTATTAGGTAACTTTTTTATTCGGGGGGGTATCCGAACGGATTTCCGCACGAAAAGAAACGGAGAACCTGCATCCACACCTTTGGGGCCCAAGCTAACCTCATCTGCTTGTTAGTACACTTGCTAAACAACGGACGAGATTATGGTACAGGTTTTCCTTTATTTGTTGGGAGATCAGACGACAGTCGCTCCGAGAAAAGCCAACATACCAATGTCAAAAACAATAAGCTGATACTGGTTTTCAAAGTGCAAGCTTTGGATCGGATGTTGATGATAACAACTTTCATTATGCGTGAGTTATGAACAATTTTTTGTAAATTATAATAAACTGTTGTTTATTCCATCGTTCGTTCGGACTATGAGCATATTATGAAATTGCACATCGTGCAATCGATCGAACAGTGTGTATTTAAAAATCCTCATCGTGCGATTGACCGAACAACGTAATCGAACTATGTTGCCACATTAATTATATACTACTCTTATAATATAAAGTGTTTAAATTATTCTTCGAAACGTACATGTTCAAGTTAGACATAAGACTTCTGAGGGATGTATTTCTCTACTTACTTATTTAGGGCAGAGCAAGATAATACTAAGTTAATACTAGTAAATCTTTTATTATTTTGGGCCGGTTGGCGTTAAGACGAGGGCGTAGAATTTAGAGAAATGTCCCTTTCTGTATAATTTAAGTCATGTTTTTAAGTCATCCAAATTTCTACTGCGCAAGCCTTCAAAATTATTAATCGGTGTGTAATAAGACCTCAAACCCACTCATTCGAGCATACACCAGTGTGAAAATAATAGTTAGGTACTACTAGCTGTACCCGCGACTTCGTCCGCGTCGAATTAGATCTGGGTTTCAATTTTTTTGCAAGGAACCCTAATTCATTTTCTAAAATACAAGTAGCCTATGTTACGGCTTATAATATTAACAATCTAACAGTGGAATCCCGTCAAAATTAACCCAGCCGTTCACGAGATTACCTAAATCAAACAGACAGAAAGACAGACAGACAAAGAAAGTTGGAAAATATGGTTTTTTGTTATAAATACCCTGTATACATTCCTATTTATTCATTGAAAAACTGATATTTTAATGTTACAAAAAGTTTAAAAATGATTTTATTTATTGGTTTAGAATAAATAATATTTTCTCCTTCCATCTTTTATCTATCTTTTAACTTAACTACAACGTTTAATTACCCCATGTCGAGTTACTGAAAGCTAGCTTTGCTTTGTAGATTTGTAGATCCTGCACTGAATTTATCACGACACATTTGGAATGTGTCGTGATAGATTCCCTTGACATAGTTAGCTGGTTTAAAGCTTAGTAGCTTGATATAATGTTGTCATATGCTACAAGCATGTAATTGCAGTGGTTTATTTGCTAAGTCTGTATAAATAAAACGTTCTGAAACAGAGTGTGACGGGATTTCCTATTCGAATTTAGAAGCAAAGAAAAAGCTGACAGAATGACGCGGCAATTAGGATATGCATTTTAGAGTAGCCTCGTTATCGTCATAGAGATTTTCCAATTGCGTGAAAGTTTGCGCACACGGATACCATAGCCTAGGGTCCAAGTATTATTTTTGATGGTTCCCTATTAAAAAGCTTAAAATTTAATATCATAATTTAGTATGGCATACTTTCATTTCTCCTAACGATCATAACGCATAACAATTGTTTGGCATAAATAGTCAGGTATAATTTTTTTAGCATAACATTATAATCGCATAACGATATTAAAGCATAATATTATAAACGCATAATGATACTATAGCAGAATGTCTACCAACATAAAACTGACGTTTAAGACGGCAAACGGACGTTATAACGAACTTCCCGGAGGCCCGTTAGACTATTTCTGTGTGGTTAAAGGTTAAATCGCCACAATGGTTAAAGCGGAAGCTTTGCTTCGGTTCGCTGCCGCCTTAACCTTCTAACCTAGATTAGATCCAAGTCGGACTGCTCTGAATCAGCGTGTTAATCCTGATGCTAGTACCAACAGTAATAAATAAGAAATCCTTGTGTGACTATTCCCGATCAAACCTTTTGATATTCACATGTTGCAAACTGTTATACGAATAAATAATATTATACTTTATAAGTTTATATGATTTAAAATTAGACCAAAATATAGTAGTCTAAATGATAGTCATGCCTTAAGAAACGGTATACTCTAATATCGCTATAACAAAGTATTGTTATGCCTTTAAAATTTATTCCAAAGCTGTTATGCTAAAGTAAATTAGGACAAAAACCTTATGCGTTCGAAGGGGATCCCGTTTTTGTTTGGTAACTCCGCTTTTCAGGGAACGACTGCCGTCTGATCTCCAAACCGTCTGTTGTTTAGGAGGTGCACAGACTAGCAGGAGAGGTGGGTTTGGGCCCCAAAGGTATTGGTGGGGCCCTGCACACCTTCATTGTAACCTAAATACCACGATGCGTTCGCCCCAGCGTGTCCCCCAATGAATGCAGTGTACAAGCTTTTCCTACTTTAGTTTACATTCAATATTACCAGTCGATAGCAAAAGCATAAAATGCTGGATTGTGCCGACTAACGCGTTTAAAACAATTATGTTGATGGTGAGCACACCACTAAATGACTTGAGTGACGTCATCGGCGGTCGGAAAAAATGATAGGATTGATGTTCATTTTCTCAGCAAACTTGCTTTTATAAGTGCTTTAATTTTTTGAAAACTATGTACTGAACGTTGCATTGCTGCTACTGGTCTCTTACAGACAGTTTTTACTTTCTGGATACGCAGAAGGCAAAAATATCTTTTTTTTGCTTGCGGAAATCCCCTCGGATACCCCCCCCCCCCCGCCGCCGGTCAGCGGGGGCGGTTATGTCGGGCTTGAACCATAACCGCACGCCGTCTCGGGTCTTCAGACGCCGGGGTGTAAGGTTGCCCATAGAGCATATCCCTCGTACCCCGACTGACCCTGGGCCATCTCCGGTTTCGAGATGGCCCCCTCGGGTTCGGGAACCACGGTGCAGTTTGGGGGAGGGGCGCTAGTCACCGCGCTGTCCCGGCCTGCTTCTGCTGGGGTGACAGGCGGCCTCACCGGCCACCCCCAGGCCTGCGCTCACGGAGGACGGAGGTCGTTAAGCGAACTTCGGCGCCTGGGTCGCCTCAGACGCGCGGCGAGCATGTTGCGGGCTAAATCTCTCCCGGGCGCGCTCCGCCATCTCCATGACATGCTCGCAGAAAGAGGTGGCGGCGGCCCACGCGCTCGCGCTCCCTAGACAAAAATACCTATTATGTATGTAGGTATTTTACCTGTTACAGCAATGACCGGCCATGCAAAAAGAAAGCATTAAGTTTTCTTATAAGATGTTACTATAAAAACACGACAACCAATAAATCAAATAAAGCTTATTTTCAAAAGTTCTTGAATGAAATACTTTCAACATGGCGTGACAAAAATAAATCAATGTGAGCACTACGAAATCTTTGGCAGAATTTTCTGTATTTGAGTTAGATATACTTCATATATTTATATGAATGAACAAACCATGAACTGATGATGAGTAATTTGATTACTCATTGCCATCTATTCAATTTAGAGTGATGAATTTGCAATATTTGAATCTGTATCATTATGTTTTGTCTTTGCTAAAATAACAAAAATAATTAGCACTAACTGGGAAATGGAAACTAAATGAATTATTAAAAAAAGAGGAACACAAAAATAGGAACGAACAATTCATACAGTCATTCATTCGTTCTATATTTAAGTATGAAACGCAAGACACATAAATATCCTAAAATCACTTAGAGCGTTGCATGCATACGGTAAGTGCATTTGCAATGCTAATGTTTAGCGCTTCGCTGTTTCTTTGGATACATTCATTGTGCCGTCTTGTGCTACGTAGAAACGTCATCTTATGTCACCGTATAGTCACGTATTTAAAATTAGGTTAGACAGATAAAGCTTTTTTGTGAGTTAACGAGGCAGAATACGACTTGGACTATTTTTTGTAATGTTTAAAATTAGAAATAAGGTTAGTTTTAAGAATTAAATTACTTTGCAGTCATTTTAAAGATTTGGCACTTAAGATGAGAAAAGTTTTACTTAATCTCAAAGCTGTTCTTTTTCTTTACTTATTTGTTTGTCCAATATACAGTACAATTTTCATCGATTTCAACTTTATATTCAATTTTAATTCAACGGTACTTTTGTTTTTTTAAATATTACATATAGTTTTGAAAATACTGTACAGTTAAAAGACAAAGAGAAAAATAATAATATTTAAAACCTGCGCAAGTGAAACTGACTCTCATGTTTTAACAAAATTTTAAATCTATATGTATAAACTACACAAACAAATATAAGTAAATTTTAAACACTAAAATTAAACCGATTTAAAGGCACTATAAAGTGAAAAATAAGAATTATAGAATTAATTCAAAAGATGAAAAGAATTAGTGATTCAAAGAGGTTGGAAATGGCATAAAATATTTAGCATCTTTTTCAAATTTGCTGATACACTACCCTGTGTATAGATTCCGGTTCTTTACACTCATTTACGCCATTACCGCAACAGATAATGTACAAGAGATCAAAGTAAATAATTCCAGGGAGAAAAACCTCATCAATCGGTTCAATGGTTTCCGACATTACAAGCACAAGTGCACAAAGGTGGACGCATTTATGTATTTGTTCAGTTATACAGGGTGAATTTACGTAATTCCATCACGTGATCGGCTGCTAAAATACAAGGGCTCTAACGTTGCCTTTATCCGATTGTTTGAGGTCGTTTGGTTATTTAAATGTGTTTTACACGCTCCTGAATGTTGAATTTTTGCAATTTTTTGCAAGCCGACTTCACCTACAAGCCTACCGATTGACGGACAAGGCTATGGCGTAAGCTTTTCTGTCGGAGTTAGGGGGTTAGGCGGCAGTCACTCCCGCAAAAGTCAATCTATAAAATAAGGAGGAGTAGAAGAGCGGACGTTTTGCTGGTTTGACATCGTAGGTGATGTCAAACCAGCAAAACGTCCAATAGTCTCTCTATCATGAATGCCCAAGATGGTGCGAAGTGGTGAAGAAAAAGCAGGAAAGGTCTCTGATGCAATCGGGACACAACGCTGAAAAGATGATCATGATAAGGACAGCGGATTCCAGGCTGCAAAGAATCCAAGGCTTTTGATGCAATTGGGATTGGCGTTCGGCTGATGATCATGTTTTAAAAACCTATTAACAATTTAGGGAATAAGATAATTCACATCTCGAACTAAACCATGTTAGATTGAACCAGAAGTATTACCCGTATATTTATTCTGTGCCCGTACTATCTTGATTGCAAATTATAATCGCCGTTAATATAAAAAATACCTTTATTAACAGACGCACATAAGTTCTTAGGAAATCAAAAGAATAACACAGGAACGACGTAATTATGGACCTCGTTATTTTCTGATTATTTTTCTATACAGGGTATAAAATTGTGTTAAAGGATATCAAATTTCCGTTCAGATTATTTTCAATAGATAAGGACTCGCACTTCCGCCGTTCTGCGTAGTCATTAGGGTGGGTCAATGACGACCATGGTTCACCTCCACTTTTCATGTAATTGAGATAATGGTTATGATCAATTTTATATTATACACACACACATACAGTCTCACACACACACACTCGCCCTATCTCGACATTACCTTTTCATTTAGGTGTCAAAATTTTAGTCAAAAGATAATAATATAAATTCAAAAACAACACACTACTCAAATACACACGATTTTTCATTAAACGAGTCAGATGTTTAGGAGGAGTTCAATGACATACACAAATACAGAAGTTTTTTTAGGGCTGCGTACCTTTTTTTTCGTGCGGAAATCCGCCGGCCAACGCGGGCGGTTATGTCGGGCTTGAACCGACTAAAACCGCAGGCCGTCTCGGGTCTTCAGACGTCGGGGTGTAAGGTGGCCCCATAAAGCATTTCCCCCGCACCTCGACTGACCCTGGGTCATCTCCGGTTTCGAGCAAAAGGAAAAAACCGAACCGTTTCTCAGCAAACGTCTTGAAGCTGTGAAGAAATTAAACTTCTAGATCAATGCAATCAAAAGATAGTCATTTATGTAGCAAATTTAACCAAATGCAAATAAATGGAAAGTCTAAAAACGGTAAATATATATTTACATACATCACAAAAAAAAAATCTGTATGTCTGCCTTTCAAGACTTCTTTCTCAGGAACGCGTGGAGCTATCAAGTTGAAATTATTATAACTCGTAAGTACCTACCCAGGTCTACAAAGTCTTGAAGCTGTAAAAAAATCAAACGTCTACGTTAACGCAATCAAAAGGTATCACAGTTTATGCAGCATACTTAGACAGTTGTTACGACATTCCCGTTGAGTTAGAATCATGATATTTTGCAGATAGTAAGGTCAAGTTACCCACATCAAAACAAAATATCTGTATGTCTGTCTGTCCAGACCTGTTTCGCAGAAACGCGTAGAGGTATTAAGTTGAAATTATTATCAAATAAGAATATCTACAATCCCTTGAAGCTGTTAAAAATCAAACTTCTATGACAACACTATCACCATCACAAAATATACAGTTATTTATGTAGCATATTTAGACACAACAGTAACTACCCTCAATCCAGTTTTGTAGGGAACCACGTTTATGTAAACCCTTCTAGTACTTAGAACTCCAATACTTCTGAACTGCAGGAGGGTTTAAGAGCTTGAAAAAGCAGTTTGGTGGATTAAATGCTATATACTTTTAGTTCTGTAATATTAGCTTTATGGATATGAATTCCTACCGCTACTCCGACTAAAATTTGGCTTTTAGGTTTAACAAATACACTCGATAACACTGAAATAATATTATTATTTTGGTGCTCGGTGAGAACACAAACTTAAGCCAGAAAGTTACAGGTAGACTTCGTGTGCTGTACCGTCTAAAGAACTTTCTGCCAATGAAGACGAAAGTGACATTGGCTCAAAGCTTGATCTATCCCCTGATTGATTATGGTGATGTGTGCTATTTTGACCTGAATGCAGACCTTCTCGATAAGCTAGACCGTCTTCTTAATAACTGCATTCATTTTTATCTTCCACCTTCGAAAATATGACCATGTGTCTTCTTTCCGTTCCCAACTTAATTGGTTGCCTATCCGTCATCGCCGTAAGTTACGCTCACTTACTACTCTTTTCAATATTCTTAACTCTCCTACATTTGGAAGCAAGAAGTCAAGTAAGTACTTGACTTCTTGCTTCCAACTGTTATGTACAAACCATGACAGAAATTTTCGTTCTTCGAATAACCTTCTTCTCTTATGTCTTTCCCATACCACTAGTTTCTTAGGCTCCTCTTTCTTCATTCAATCTGAACTTCATTGGAGCGTACTCCCTCTTGAAGTCAGGATGAGCAGAAGTCGTGATGTTTTCAAGTCGAAAGTAAGGCTACTACTTTTTCAGTAATTAGCAGAGTCATCTCAACATATGTAATTATTCTCCTTCATTTAATATTGATATGCGTGTATGTTTATAGATACACACACATATATATATATATATATATATTATATATATATATATATTATATATATATATATATATGTTTCTGTAATATATGTATTTATGTTAAATATATATGTTTTATATATGTATTGTTTTGTTTTTTATGTATGTACCTATTTATCTTTGATTTCATCACTTATACTTCATTTTTATGCCTACCTCGTGATAGCTCTGCACCACCCTATGGTTGACTGGTAGAGAATGCCTATGGCATTAAGTCCGCCAATGTACTATGTGCATGAAGATTAAATATAAATAAAAAAACTTCAATGTAATCGAGCCAAGAGAGCGAAGACTAGATAAAGATTAAAATTATAATTTTGACTATTAGGAAATCGCCGCGGAAGCGAGCGTAGCGAACTCGTGGCCACCACGCGCCGTTACTTGCAATAATGCACGAACTCTGTCGACATCTGTCATTAATTGATATTCATAAGATAGAAAACTATCTATACTTACTAGAAATCTGAGAAGAGATTTAAATTATAAAATGTTGAAAACTACACCGGAAACAATACCCGAATCCGGATCATTCGCAACTCTAGATAATGGAATGATTTAAAGTAACTTTTTGCGAATTGCACTTGTAAACCCACCCGTAGCTCAGAAATACTGGAGTTCTGAATACTGGAAGGGTTTCCATATACGCTAACCCTACTCGCATTGATTGGTTTATTTTTACATAATCCTACTATTAGTCTTAGGGAACAAAGCGGAGTGACCGATCGTAATAATCCCTTTTATCTGGAGATAACTAAAAAAATTGATAATTATATAAGAAAACCTATCATAAAACATAACTGACGAATCGTGGCTGTGTAATACACCTCTGCCTACCCCTTCGAGAATAAAGGCGTAAAATTATGTTATGTTAAAATGTTTTTCGACACACAACTCCCATTACAGGTACAATAAACCCATACTATGTCCTAACTTGATCTAAATGCAGCCCTCCGGGACAAATCTACTTCCATTCTGATCCATTGCATGCAAGGCTTTTTGGGCATCCAGATTTTTTATTGCTGCTTGGGACCTAGTGTGTAAAAGTCTTGGCAGCCTTAACAGCTAGTAGTAAAAACTCAGAATCATTCATTAGTATAACGCGCTACAAAAATAGCAGTGTGAGTGGTCTTACAAAGAACAGCCTTCAATATAAGTATCTTAAAGGTGATTTTTATTTGAGCTGACCGCGAACCAAAAATAGAAACAAATCTCACCTCATTATAAGAAACATCCTTCAGCCGCTAACACTGATAAATGTTTTTCTGTCTCGAGCTCTTCTAATTTTTTGTCTTTCGAAAACTACGATAATATCGTCAATCTGGACACCCGTAACAGGTATTGGAGCACTTAGCTAATTTGACAGTTTGACAGTATCCTCCTACTAATTATACTAATATTATAAAGAGGGTGGCCGAATTTTGAGAGTTTGTTTATAATGTCTGAGGGTAACCTTTGGAACCATTACACTTATTGGTACGAATTCTTTCACCACTTCAAAATGTTCACCACTTCGCCGATGGACATAGGTTATATGGGGTTGTGCGTTTCTATTGTTATGCTTAGTTTTTAAGAGTTTACTGTAACGCATAACTGTTTTTGTCCCTAATAAATAAAATAATAATAAATAAATGAAATATTAAATTACAATGGCTTTTTTTTACATGTGGAAACCCCCACGGATTTCACTCAATCGGTGCCAACAATGGGGGGGGGGGCGTGTCGGAATGGGACCGACTAAAACCACACGGTGTCCTCCCCAAGTTTCCATTGCCGGGCACCCCGGGTAAGCCCTTGAAAGGATAACCTCAGGGTTACCGGCGGACTTTGGCCGCCACTGCGGCCTCGTCTGTTGTAGGACACACCCGACACGCCTCCGTCTTGGCCTGCTTCTGTAAGGACGGCGAGTCGGCCTAGGATGGCTTGGGTTAAAAAAACAACCATACCGAATACATAACTGATATAAATGAACCGAAGCGATGCAAGGGTGGGTTGCTAGTAATTTTATGAATGTGAAAGTTTGTGAAAACGTTTGTATGTTTCTTACTCAATTACGCTCTAACGGCTGCACGGATAATTGAGATTTGGTACAGGGATAGATTATAGTCTAAAATAACACATAGACTATAATGGGTTGCGAGAATGGGATCAGAATTCCACACGGGTGAAGCCACGGACCACAGGTAGTAATTTATAACGTAAATAGAAGAGTACTTATCGACAAATATATTATTAGAATAATTTCGTCTGTTGAGGGACTTTTAGGTAGATTTCGATGAAATCGATCTACCTATTGGTTTCTTGACTACTGTCGAATTTAAAAAAAAAATCTTCATAGGAGGTCTAGTTATGATCCCCTGAGTCCGAAATGACCACTGGTCAAGAAGTTTATATATATATATATATATATATATATATATATATATATATATATATATATATATATATATATATATATATATATGTATGGTTCCACTTCCCAAAATTTGCGGCACTCTCACGCATTTTTGCCCCGATCGCTTTCAAACTGCGGTCAAAAATTGCTTGGGTGTAAACTTACTTTAAGCTCGTGAACGGGTGGAATCCGGCCTAAGGGGACGGTAGGGCCTCACTTTTTGTGAAATCAGTTTTTCCTCAAAATTTCACGTTCCATGAAAAATATTCGAACCGTTCTAATTTTATCCCATAGTATACGTGAATACCAACAACTTTTAATTATAAACCTATAAGATTAAAACTTTAACTAAAAGTGGAGGGGGGAAAAACCAAAATTTTTCGGGAAAAAAATCATAACTTCTAACCGGTGAACATTCTTGATGTCGGAAATATTTTTAATCGATAGGCCATTTTTAAGTCTAAAATAAATGTCTGAAAAGCTTTTCGCTAAAAGTTACCGTTTTCGAGAAAAAATAATTAAACATGTTAAAAAATAATATTAATTGCTTCACGAAATCTACCTGTGCGTTTTGATTTTTGTATTTTGTTTTTGTTTTTTTTTTATTAATAATATTAGTAACCACAATTACTAATATTCCCTCTAACCCCTCCAGTTAAGCTATATACTTGTGTTAGGAGTGGATTCACGTCAGTAGTGTAATGGCCAGGATTTGAACCCGGGACCTCTCGATCGTAGGGTCGACTCCTTAACCACTAAGCTACCGACGCTTCATTTTTTTATTCATTTTGTTAAACTATAAACATAAACTGTGAATTGCAATATTATTTATTATCTGTGCTATTGTCTGTGCCTAACTGGATTCTAGTCTGTCTCTCACTGTTGTATCTTGTCAATAGCTGTACTGAAGTGTGTAATACTGTTGTCGAATAATAAACGATATATTACGGCATCTGTGGGGTAGCGGTAGTGATTCGACTGCTAAGACAGGGGACGCGGGTTCGATAACCGCTAAGTGCAAATATTTGTGTGCCTGAATATGTCTATTTGAATTGGTCTGGGTGTTTCTATGTATAATATGTATTTAATTACAAAAAAACGACGGGTTGCACTCCGGGAGTGCCGGCAGAAGTGAAAACTTGAATATTAACGTTGTGCATTTTTGATATTTTGGAATGGTTAGGGAATAATTTTGCACGAATTGCTTTAATTAGCAGTATAACAGTATTATTATTTATGTGGTAACATATAATATTCATTTATTTGCGCTATCGTACACAAACATGACAATTTATATTACACTAGATTTTGCCCGCGGCTCCGCCCGCGTAGATGTCGGTTATCGCGACAAAACATAGCCTATGTCCTTTCCCAAGGTCTAATCTACCCCTGTACCAAATTTCAGCAAAATCGGTTCAGTGGTTTGGCGTGAAAGCGTAACAGACAGACAAAGTTACTTTCACATTTATATATTAGTGAGGATTATTATTATTTGAATCGATATGAAATCGATAATCATTAATATTGGTTTCTCAGTAATTAATTCATATTTGATTTAATAATATGACTGTAATTATATGCAGTATATTGCATGTAAGTATATATAGTGCGTTTAATTACTTTGAGTTAATTATTTACTGCAAATGTTTAATTTTCGTAACTGTGTAATCGATTACTCAATCGAAAATCTCACGAAAACCCTTTTCTCATATTTCTCCGCTTCCAGATTGAGAATTGAGGTGATTTTTCATATTCTAAGATACAAAAATATGACTAATTTTTTAGATCATATCCCCTCCTATAACACTTCAGAACAGCACCTACTACACGGACGGAGCTGCGAGTAGTACGTGGTATTTATATTTACGTAATATCATTACCAGCTTACAAAATTCGATTTTATTTTATTGAAGTGAAACTTCTTTGTCGGCGTTAGAAAATAAATTACCGTCACATTTTTCGTTACGCGCCATCTTTTTCTTGTTACTCGGTTACTAAATTTTGTGGAATGTAAACAATATATTTCATATTTCAGTTACCATAAGCCATTAATAACAAAAATATATAATAACGATAACAATGATAATTATAATTATTATATATTTATATATATTATTTTTTTTAAGAATTTTAGCAACCGAAATTACTAATATCCCCCCTAACCCCTCCAGCTAAGCTAAATTGCTTGTGTTAGGAGTGGGTTCACGTCGGTAGTGTAATGGCCAGGATTCGAACCCGGGACCTCTCGATCGTAAGGTTGACTCCTTAACCACTAAGCTACCGACCCTAAACGCGACCAAGCAAAACGACGCGTGGTTCCTGGTGGTCGGAGTCCCAGAGGACCAAGTACCGACCCTAATGAAGGCCGGACGCCGTCTCGCTTTTGGAGTGGGGACGGTGTACGTAAAGTTCCAGAGTCGGTCCGGTAGGTTTACCGACGTCCCTCTGGGATGGGACCCATCCACGGCGACTATAAAACAGGAGCTCAAGCAGCTGCCTGCGAGAGAGGAGTCCGATCCTGTCTCAAACGCTCACGAGTCAAGCGGGGAGGTGCCTGCAACGACACCACCAACAGTCCCCGCCAGTGTCGGACAGGAGGGCGCACCTATGGAGGCAGAAGAGGCGGAGGACGTTCTGGCCTCAATCTCTGGCCTCCTAGGGGATGACGTCGACTTGTTTGCGGAGCTTAAACTTGGGGGGGACGAAGAGGGAACGACCAGTGGTGGCGTCCCCTTCGTCGAAGATTAAAGTCCTCCAAGTGAACCTCCAGCACAGCCGGGATGGGACGGCCCAGTTGCGGAAATGGCTGGAGGTTCAACAAACGGCCATTGCTCTGATCCAAGAGCCTTGGATCAGAGGAGGCCACATCCAGGAGCTCTCCAGCTTAGGAGGTAAGCTTATTGTGACTAGCGAACATGATCACCCCAGATCGTGTATATATGTCACTAAAAACCTAAAAACACAGGTCCTCACAGAGTTCGGTTGTAGACACCTCACTGCCATAAGGCTGCACACACAGCTGGACGTCGAGGACAAGGTGGTCATCCTCGCCTCAGCCTACATGCCCGAAAAGGAGGAGCTGCCCCCGCAAGACCTCTTCCGGCTGGTGGACCACTGCGAAAGGGAAAGGATAGAGGTCATAATTGGGGCCGACACCAATGCTCACCATCCGCTATGGGGCATGAGCACTCAAAACGACAGAGGTAAGTCCCTTGTTGAATATCTTTTCACTACTAACCTCACCTTACTAAACACCGGCTCTGAACCAACCTTCGTCACCAAAAAGAGCCGTACGATTATTGATTTAACACTAGCTACTGAAAACGCAGCGGAAGCCATCACGGGCTGGCACGTCTCCAAGGAGGCATCCTGTTCAGACCACAGGTGGATTCGCTTCGATCTACAGGCGGGGACACTACAAACTCTGCCAAAACGCAACCCGAGGAAAACAGACAGGGTCAAATTTGAGCAGCATCTAATAAATAGACTTGCTCAACAGCGCTCCCCACAGACTCTGGACAACATCATACAGATAGAGGAACAGGTAAACCACCTAACCAAATCTATAATAGACAGCTACCACATAGCATGCCCAGAAACCCTACCTCCCAAAACCCCAGGCAAACAGCCATGGTGGGGCCCCGAGCTAGAGCGCAAGCGGAGGAAGGTTAGAAGGGCTTTCAACAGGGCTATGAATACTTGTGCAGATGAAGACTGGGACGCCTATCGTTCGGCTGAACGATAGGCGTCCCAGTGTGTCTAATACACTTTTTGTAGCTGGATTTGGCTAAATCCAGCTACAAAAAGTGTATTAGATACCGAAGCAAACAGGGATGGCGAAAATTCTGTGGGAACATAGAATCATGCCAACAAGCAAACAGGGTAAGGAAAGTCCTAGCGCAGACAAAACCGATGGCACTGACCGCCCTTAAAAAACAGGATACCACACTCACAACATCGCCAGAAGAATCTAGACGCTTACTGATTGAAACCCACTTCCCTGGATGCGTCTTCACGACATTAATCAACTGGCACGATGAAATCATAACACCCACTGCCCGAGACTGGCAGTACGCAAACAAAGTGGTCACACTGGAAAAAGTCCAGTGGGCCATCAGTAGTTTTCACCCTTATAAGGCAGCTGGCCCCGACGGGATCATCCCTGCTATGCTACAGTGGGGCGACAAACCAGTCGCGAGCAGACTGGAGCGTATCTTTAAAACCTGTCTGGCACACAGATACGTTCCGAAAGGATGGCGGGAAGTAGGAGTCATTTTCATCCCGAAGCCAGGAAAGGGTGATTACTCGAATCCCAAAGCACATCGACCAATCAGTCTGACCTCCTTCATGCTAAAGACCATGGAACGCCTTTGCGAGAGGGAGCTGAGAGATGGTGCACTAAAACAGCTACCCCTACATGCAAACCAGCACGCATACAGCTCCGGTAAGTCTACGGAATCAGCCCTCCATCTGGTAGTCAGCCGGATAGAGGAAGCGATCGAACAAAAAGGCTTTTGCCTAGGAACGTTCATTGACATCGAAGGAGCTTTCGACAAAACCAGCTTCACCAGTATTAAGGCCGCCCTGTCAAAATATGGAGCGGAACCGGTACTATCAGACTGGATAACAAACATGCTCAGCAAAAGAGTAGTTCGCCTTGGGGAAGAAGATCAGACAGCTCTGATAGCCAAAGGCTGCCCGCAGGGTGGAGTTATCTCTCCCCTCCTGTGGAATTTAGTGATAGATGACTTAATCACAAGGCTGAACAAAAACCGAGACTACACAATAGGCTACGCCGACGACCTAACAATCCTTATCTCAGGAAAGGTAGCGGGAACGGTCTGTAACTTAACCCAACAAGCCTTACGCATCGTAGAAAAATGGTGCGGGGAATTTGAACTATCGGTTAACCCGAACAAAACAGAGTTAGTTATGTTCACGAACAAAAGGGTATTAGGCGAATACCGATTACCCAAACTCTCTGACACGGAACTCCAACTGTCAAAAGAGGTCAAATACCTTGGCGTTATTCTTGACAGCAAGTTAAAATGGAGTAGCCACCTAGACAATAAATTACAAAAGGCCGGGATTACCTTCTGGCAGTGCAGAAGAATGATTGGTAAAAAATGGGGGCTAACACCGAAAATCATCCTGTGGCCTTTACGAAACAGTAATCCGCCCCATGATAGCGTATGGCGCTATCGTCTGGTGGCCAAGGACCGAAAACAGCACAATAGCGGCTAAACTACAACGGACCCAAAGACTAGCCTGCATGGCAACCACTAGATGCATGAAAACTACCCCCACTGCGGCAATGGAAGCCATGCTCGGACTCCCACCCTTGGATCTGTTTATCCGCCAAGAAGCAACAGCTGCGGCTATACGCCTAAGAGCACTCAACCTATGGAGCGAGAGAAACACACGACACACCTCACTGCTCACAGATCTCACTAAGGAGATACCTATGATAGGAGCAATAAATGATCGTGTACCCAAACAACACGTATTCGATAAAAAATACAAGATCCAACTTCATGAGGACCACCGCTGTGAGGCTTTACGCCCAACAGAATTACGCATCTTCACAGATGGATCAAAAACTGGAACAGGCATCGGGGCTGGCGTCTTCTCGGAGGACCTTAATATATCCATCTCAACACCGCTGGGGACCCATAACACAGTATTTCAAGCTGAATGCATGGGGATTACCCTGGCAGCTTCAGCGGTAATGGCCAGGAGAGTGGAAGGCCACTCAATACGCATGCTCTCCGACAGCATGGCCGTGCTGCAAGCTTTAAGCAGCCACACTATAAACTCGGGACTAATACTGGAGTGCCATCTTAAATTGAACCAAATAGGACACTTCAAAAATATAACCCTGCAATGGATCAAGGGCCACAGCAGCTCGCGCGGCAATGATGCGGCAGATGAGCTTGCCAGGAGAGGATCTGACATGGTGATAATGGGACCTGAGCCCATAATACCGATCCCCTTTGCATACCTACGAACCATAGTAAACAAACGAACGAGAGATCAACACAACAGCTATTGGATAAATCTGGAAGTTTGCAGACAGGCGACGGAAGCACTCCCTGTGCTTGAAAATAGACTGACCAGGCGTCTTCGACAACTGACCAAACGGCAACTGCGCACGGCCACAGCTGCAACCACGGGGCATGGCTCCTTCAATAAAAACCTTTTTATTTTAGGAATCACCGACAGCCCTCTCTGCAGAGCCTGCATGAGAGAGGAAGAAACAGCGGCACACGTGCTCCTACACTGCCCTGCAACCGCCACATACAGAGTTAAGTACTTCGGAAACACAGGTACGCTCCGGGAGATCGCCGGCAGCGTGAATAGCTTGCTAGCGTTCTTCAATGAGCTGGGGTGGATCGAATAAAATGCCCACCCTCACGCAAAAACCGCGCCTTGTCGTGGAGTTGCGGATACCAGCCCCTGATACCATACCATACCAAGCTACCGACGCTTAAATTAATGAAATGCTGTAATAATCTTAGTATTAATTAGGTAAAATGAAATAATTGTATTATTTGTATTCATGTGTATGATAATAAAAGCCTTTTGTTAAACTTTATCTAATTTAACTTTATTTAACCAATTTCTGTAAAGTTGCATATAGTAGATCATTTTTCGAAAAATAAGGTCATAAAGAAGTTTCACTTCTTACGTGTGTACACTAGTACACGCACACATACTTTTTTCAAGTATGTCGACCCCAGAGAGAAAAAGGAGTGAGTGTATGTATGTATTTTAAGAATAATAATTACATATCTCAAACCAAATTCTATGTTTTAGGGTAATCACACTCTGAACACGCTTTAAGTAAAATATTAACATTCTAAAAGGAAGCTCAAAACATTCGGATTAACATTACTTAAAACCAGCTTACGAGATTAAAGCGAAATACTCTAACAAGATTAAGTCAGTATAATATTAAAAAGTTTGAAATATTATCATCCCTAATTTTGGTGAATCTGACCGAAATTCGCTAAACCACAGGCTAATTGAACGATATTCAGTGGTCGCTTCTAAAGGTGCTTTTACTACGGCAGTTTTATGAAAATAAAGGAAGTTTTTGATAGAGAAAGTATGTGCTGTAGTTTTCTATAATTGGTTTCGTTCAAGTTACTTTTCATATAAAACAAAGATTTAATTCTTACAGTTAGATCTCTAAGGAGAAGGATGAGAAGGAGAAATGAGTTGAATTAAAAAATGAAAGAGTCAAAGTAGAAAATCTTTTTTTCTGCATAGACCACACAAGCGACACTAACAAAACGTCAAAGAACGAATTAGACTATATACTTCTTGATATTGTCGGAAGTTTACGCGAGTCACACATTGAAATAAAACTATTTTTAACGGATTTTATCGCGATTTATTTGATGTTATTTTATATTTTACATTGATTCCGATGTTTCGCGTGCTTTTCAGCAGCCATGGTCACGGGGAGACTAAATAAAGCTTTCAGACTGGCTATTAAATATTTCTTTCTACAGGCTAAAGTACACTACACCACTTAAGTTACAACAATAACTTATTCTTTATAGACTAAATAAGTGAGCGTGGATAACCAAATTAAGACAAGTATTAGCAATAAATACAAATCAACCACGAGCATCTCTTGAGTACACTTGAGTATTCCCTATAGTTTCTAAATTTCAAACTATTCACGTACGTTTAGAAATTGATGTTGTATTTTGGAATATTCGACTTCACATCTGTTTGTTCGGTTCAACAGGCTCTGTTATACAACTAAGCGTCAATTCCGATTGTATTCAAAGCTTGCACTTTGGAGCCCGGAGTTGCTCTCCCATTCCATCCTTCTACATTTTGACTTTTACGGGAGCAACTGCCGTCTGACCCCCAAACCTCGAGAAGAAAGCCTGCGCTGAATTGAATTGAAATTGAAGGTGAGATTGGCTTCAACCTGAAAAGTTTATTCACTTCATTTCGCCTGATGGTAAGCTAAAGGCTGAGTCTCAGACATTAGTAGTACAGACATAGTAGACCTGATTCAATATCTTAAGTGCTACAGTGGAACGTCCGTTAATACATACATAGAAAGCTAAAAACTTAACCATACTACGGACATTACCTAAGAGGCTATGCGCCGTAATTTGTTAAAAAATATAGACTAAAGTCTCGTTTATGAAAAAAAAACAGCAGTTGGTATTGCTACAGTTAAAAGTAAACCAAATCCGAAGAAGAAGAAAGTGCACAGTGGGTGCAATTTATAGCTAATCAAAAGTAAAAATTTTCTGTGTCTACAAACTACATTGCTAAGGAGCAAAGGGATTTCAGCTAAGAGGGTATAATCCGAGGACGCAATGATTCAAACCCCTGACATTGATATATTACGGTTTGTATGCATTTACGCTTGGTTTAACGAGGATAGTTTATATTTCTTGGTTGGTATTCCTATACTTTTTGTTTTGCACTACAAGTAGCAAATAAGCATTCGGATCAACTGATGTTAAGCGACTACCGTAAACAGGAGACACGAGGAATAGAAAAAAGAAATTTAGAAAGATAAGAACGGAGATGAGCTACTAATTGTTGGTGTTTCTTAATAAACGGAATTAACTAACGTTCGGACACTTAAAAATAATTAAGTACTCTTCAAGATATGAGATGACAACTAACTATCCTAGCGACTCGCCGTCCTTACAGAAGCAGGCCGTGGCGGAGGCGTGTCGTGTGTGCCTTACACACGCCTGCCAACTCACCGAAGCGGGTTAGAACCCGACCCCACCAGGCGAGGCCGCGGTGGCCAAAGTCCGCCGGCAACCCTGGAGTTATCCTTTTGAGGGCTTACCCGGGGTGCCCGGCAACGTACACTTGGGGAGGACACCGTGCGGTTTTAGTCGATACACGACATAACCACCCCCGCTGGCCGGCGGGGGGGTATCCGAAGGGATTTCCGCACGTAAAAAAAAAAAAAAAAGGCTTGATTTCAGCGATAAATATATACGCGTTTGAAGATGAGTTTCATGTTTAACTCAATGTGATTCAATAAACGGATTTTCACTGGTGACATCCAGCTTAAATCTTCCGTGGCGGCTGAAAAGCCAAAGAAACCCAGAATATTATAGTAGTACATAATGACGTTAAGTATATTTTTTAATTTTTAGGGTTCCGTTGCCTAATGGCAAAAAACGGAACCCTTATAGATTCGTCATGTCTGTCTGTCTGTCCCAGTCACTTTTTCCCGAAACTATAAGAACTATGCTGTTGAAACTTGGTAGTAGATATATTCTGTGCACCGCATTAAGATTTTCATACAAAATAGAAAAAATACAAATAAATTTTAGGGGTTATACTTAGAACTGAAACTCAAAATCATTTTTTTCATCAAACCCATACATGCGGGGGAGGGGGGGTTTCTAGTAACTTCTAAAATAAGAGAATGAAAAAACAAAAAAAAATTATGATGGACATTACCAAACGTGCCGTTCAAACCAATTTTCGGTGGAAGTTTACATAAACTTCCACCGAAAATTGGTTTGAACGGGATCGAGTCAGTAGTTTTTTTTAATACGTCATAAATCGTAAACCGCAATTTACCTTTCATTCAATCAAATGAAATATAAAAACTTTACTTGCTGCTACGGAACCCTTCATGGGCGAGTCCGACTCGCACTTGGCCGATTTTTTTGTATAACGTCAGACTATTATTGATGTAGAATTAAATATAGTACAGTCAATTATAAAAGTAGCTTAACAAACTCTAATTTAGTGATCGCTTTAGTTCTTCAACCTTTCATAAATATAAGAAAAAACCTGAAACATAATAACTTTGCCCTCTGGGGATTATAAAACTACTTGTACATCAATTTATGATACACAATCATGTCTTCCCAATAACATTTTTGTAAATATTTTATTATTGACTGTATCTAGTATGTTTGTACACAAACTCTTAATGGGCTAACTTGTTGAATATTTAAACAACATTGTACATAAGCGCAACAAATTGAGTGTCCTGTAATAGGGCATTGTGTGTGTCGGCTTTACGACCAATAAATCTGCCACGGGGAATCGAACGGGCCATTTTATTGTCACACTCGTACGTTGTGCGATTAGAAATTTGTTGCATGAAGGGTGTATTCAATCAATAATACGAATAAAGTACTTTTGTATCGAGAATATAAATATCACAAAAAAACTGACCAGTATCACATGGGTGTAAGATAACATTCGCAGCGAGAATGTGCACTGCCTGAGTCTATGCCTATACATATAGACTTCAAAATGTATTAACTCATTTATTTATTCTGTGCGTCCGGTACCCCTCCATCATTCTTGCCTCACCCCCGGAACCGCAACACAATTTTGTTTTAAACAGCTTGTCTAATAGTAGATATACAAAGAAGTCATTGACACAAATAGCTCGTTTGTGTCCCCTACAGACTGCACGATTATAACACAGATTACCTAATAGTTGGTTGGTTGTAGATAGGGGAGAGAAAATTATATAGAACCGAAGCTTAAATTGAATCACTTCTGCATTTCTTAGAATATTGATCCAATTCAAGCGCTTGTTCAATATTAGGAGCGGCGATAGCCCTGTGGCGTACGTAACGGACTGCTGAGACGAGGTCTCGAGTTCGATCCCCAGTCGCCCCGGGCACACACCTGTGACTTTTCGTAGTTATGTGTGCATTAATAAATGGTAATTATCGCTCGCATAATATTGTGCCCGGTAGATGGCAATAGGCTCGCCCCCTATTACATTGGGTCTGTAGGGGACACAAACCAGCTATTTGTGTCAATGACTTCTTTGTATATCCACTATTAGACAAGCTGTTTAAAACAGAATTGTGTTGCGGTTCCGGGGGTGAGGCAAGAATGATGGAGAGGTACCGGACGCACAGAATAAATAATTGAGTTAATACATTTTGAAGTCTATCTGTATAGGCATAGCGCATAGCATAGACTCAGGCAGTGCACTTGCTCGCTGCAAGTGTCACCTTATAACATTATGCTGTGTACCACCAGTTGGTAGGCACGCACTTAAATGAAGTAATAACAATGTTCCTGTATTTTCTTTAAGTAATTTCTATAAAACCAGGTTCACCGTGAAATGTATATCAAATAATATTTTAGACTATCTACTTTGTATTCAGGATGTCATTGTACAAATCCCAAAACACTTACACTCCGTAAAAACCCAAGGTATGTTTACGTGAGAATATAAGCCGCAATTGTACCTTTTTTTTTTTTTTTTTTTTTATCGTGCGGAAATCCCTTCGGATACCCCCCCGCCGGCCAGTAGCGGGGGCAGTTATGTCGGGCTTGCACCGACTAAAACCGCACGCCGTCTCGGGTCTTCAGACGCCGGGGTGTAAGGTTACCCATAGAGCATATCCCTCGCACCCCGGCTGACCCTGGGCCATCTCACCACTAACAGCATCGCTCATCCTGTCTCCTCTGAAAGCAGAGGAGTACGGACAGCGATGTGTTCCCGCCACGTTGGGTATTGGCCGACGATCAATGCCAACCCTATGAAGGGGTGAAGGGGAAGCCATTGACCGCCGCCCAGGGTGTACCGGCCGCTCCGATTCCGTTCCCCCCGGACTGCAGCGGGATCGGAATCGGAGCGACACTCGAGGAGGTTACCCAACACACACCCCAGCCGCAATTGTACCTGTACATTTTTTATCAAAAGTACAGCAATACGCAGTTCCTGATTAAGTTCAATGCGGAATTCTACAGCTTGTTTTCTAACCTCGTTTCCGTATCGCTACTGTTTCATTAAGTTTGTTGAATACATAATGTTTTTAGTTGATTCGACTCTCCTTCAATCGAACACAGGTCCCGGTTACATTGTGGAGCGGTAGTGCCTTCGTATGCTTAGTCTAACAGGTCAGGGCACGGGTTCGATTCGCGATCAGTGCAAATATTTGTGTGCATGAATATTTATGTTTACATTTGTCGGGGTGTTTCTATGTATAATATGTATGTATTTAAAAAAAATATCTAAAAATGTTTATACGCATTCTAGAACCCATAACACAAGCAAGTTAAGCTATGCTTACTTTGGGTCTATATAGCGCTGTGTAGAATATCGTACAATATTTATTTATATTTGCTTTATTTAATTTAATTTCATATAAATTACATACAGTTTTAAATACATTCAATAAAAATATAATATATATGGACCGCTTAAAAAATATAAAAAATTCGTTGCCCACGACCATGAGGTACAGGGACCAAGCTACTGGTGGTTAGGGCTCGAGACAGGGATCTCCTCACAATACGTGCCATGTCGAGGAATACTGCCTTCTGCATCAAGCCCATAACCCAACTGCCTAACGCGAGCCTCTTTACATTATTATTATTTATTCAATGCTTGCACTTTGGAGCCCAAGGCCCGCTCTCCTACCCCTTCTTTCGCTTATTTAGTTCATTTCAGCCATCACAGAAGCGACTGCCATCTAAACCCCAACATAGACAGGAAAGCCTGCACCAAAGCCTGTGCGAGGTCCCACCAAGGTTTTCGGGGCCCAAGTCAACTTCATTTGCAAGCCGAAATCGTGGTTGGGAAATTAGATGGCTCCCGCTATCCAGAAAAGACACTATACCAATCAAATATAAGCAAACCCTGGACTCCAAAATGGAACTACCGCCATGTGACCTCCCAACCACGTCAGGAGAGCCTACGCCCGAGACTCGTCCGTCTATCAGCAGTTGTTCTGGCTTGCAGGTGAAGTTCACTTGGCGGGACTCTATACTACAGATTATAAAATTGAATACGAAATGTATTCAATTTAAACTGACATCTCTCTTTATTGTGTATCCTGAGACTCGATTCTGCTATGTTATGTTAAAGCAAGCCACTGTCATGCCACTGTTGTCAAATGCCATTTAATTTTAGACTATATTTTTAAATTCTTATAGTAGTATATATAGTAGTAGATTCACTCTACAAAATGGTTTATTGTTTTTAGACTTCGTTTTCATGTAACTAAAGTCTAAAATAAAATGGCATTTTGTAGTGGAATGACAGTGGCTTGCTTTAACATAAAATAGTTGAATTGAGAGGTCCTGGCCTGTATCTATGTAAACAAGCTTTTCAGCTCACCATTATCAACATAATTTCAACCATAGAGACGTCGGGTCTTAAATATTTCCATAACGAGCGATTTGGCGTCATCTTGACCACATTACTTTCTGCCACCATAAAGATTTTATCGGTCAATCTACGAAAAAAAATATGACGGTGTGTAGCAAAACAAAATACTTTCACTTTTATTATATAGTTCCATTAACACACCAGGGTTTAGGAAACTGTTTACACCATCACATTTCTGATATTACTGTGCACAATTTGGTATTTAACACAACCGGAAAATATTATTTTAAATTAATTTAAATTATATAAGTCTAATATATATTACTTCGGGCCACCAACCAGGTGGACAACGAAGTCTTAAAATCACGCAAAAAATCAAAATCTTACACCCACTTTTTATCACTTTTCTCGACGTTTCACATGATTCTAAGTCTAATTAAGCAAAAAAAATTTTTGTGTCGGTCTGTCTGTTGGTCTGGATGTCTGGATGTCTGGATGTCTGTTAACGCAATAACTCAAGAACCACTTATCCGATTTAAAAAATTCTTTCGCCAATCATCTTGTTTGGTTAATGGGAAGAACTGATTAGATTTTGGGGTTTGTACGTTCAAGGTTTCGGGTACCTACCATACAAATTGTCCCTGAAAAATCATTTTTTTTGTGTTTTTGACGTCGAAGACGTTTGATTTGATTTCATTTAGATATAGGATTAGTGGATATGTGGGAGGGATACAACTACTTATTATTAAAAACAATTTTGAATAAAAATACTGCAACAAAAATATCTAAATTTGGCCCGAAGTTTGACAATCACTGTGTGATTTCCGCCCCACTAGTTTTAGAGTAAACAAATTGTATAATCACTATAGGACGATATGTACTATTTGTATAAAGTCCTTAATGATGATTTAAAAAAAAATAGGTTTTTTAAATCAGAACAGGTGAACATCCAGCCGTGACCAGTCCCATAAGCTATTGATGTGTCGAGTTTGTTTTGCGTTTAATCGTTCTTGACCAAAACGCAATACAAGCCCGGCGGCACAATCCGGTGGGTTCTTCTGTCGGAGCGGCGGCTTTGGTGTGCAGACAGCCTTACTGGGGGAATACTCTGCCCAAATGAGCTACCTGGACACGACCTACATAATCGAGTTTCTCCGATACATTCCATCTCGGGGTCACATTTACCGATTAAAAAATCTATAGGAAAAGTTAGAATACTCAAAGATTTCACTAAATGTAATGTTTTAATGAGACAGAAGAAAAAATATGTGAAAACCTTGTATGACAGTTTTAACGTTAAGTTTACGCTATGCTGTTTAAAGATATTGTAATGACATGAAAAATTTAAATAAAACACATACACCTCTAAATTACCAAAGCATCTCCTTCAATTTTTTTCAAATTTTAATCAAATTAAGCCGTCCCCGTCCCGGCTTCATGTGGGAAAATTAGAAAATATTTTTTATGTATACACATACATATTATTCATAGAAACATACACACCATACAATTCATATATAAAAAAACATTTGCACTGAGCGGACATCGAACCCGCATCCTCTGATTTAGCAGTTGAATGCTCTACCGCTACTCATTTCATCTTTTTCTACATTAGTTGTTGGTCTACTACCGACAAAAATCTCTGCAAAAATTATTTAGAGGCCAACGTTGGACGGACTTGCCCTCTTTTATACTATAATTCAACAAAATATTACACCGTGAATAAAAAGTCAGGTAATTAAACTCCATAAAGTTTCGAATAAAAAAAAATAACGATAAAAGTATCTATATTTTTCTCTTCGGTACGGAATTTAAAAAATCACTTTGCTAGCGTTTTTTCACGTAAATTAACAGTTCGGTATATCACGGTGGTCGTTAAGCTGTCACGAATGAAATAATGAGCCATTAAATATGTACCGTGTTAAGGACTTCATATATTAAATGGTGAAGCTGAGTTGAACCTGCAATTAATTACGATAGCTTTGCAGTTAAAGCTGGTGTGACATAGTGCCAAGTTGAGTGACTACGGTTATATCTTTAGGTTGCTTCTATAATTCGTGGAATATGAATGTGAATACTAGCATCAAATTAAAAGGTGCCGCTGGTTACGTGACATAAGTGCATGTAATCGTGCGGTATAAGGTTCGGTTTCCGGGTCAAGGAAAGCCAAGGACGTTATATTCACAGTACATACAATCAGCGTCAAAAGTAGGTGATGATTTTCGGATCGTGAATAACAAAATCACCATGTCAAAATTTAAAAACTCGTTTTGTAGTGAAAACTTCTTTAGGCACGTTGGGCATTTTTGTGATAGGAAAACATAATTGAATTCGCGACACTGTTACCGTTACCGACAGACCTCTTACAGTGTTTATTTTAAGTATTGTTTTATTTATACATCATCTTCTTGAAGGGGTGCTTGTGTTTATACTGGGGTTCTTGAGTTTTTCGTGGGGTTCTTGAGTTTTCCGTTAGGTTCTTGAAGATTCAAGTATTAACTTCTGTCAGCACTCCCAGAATGCCACTTCTTTTTATTTGTTCTGTGTGTATAACTTTTTTGTACTTGTGAAAATCCCCAACCAGTACCACTTCAGCGTCGCCAATGTAATATTACAATACATTAGTCAAAAGATGAATTCCATATAAGCATTTTCCGTCTTATTTTAGTGAAAGTTTAAATTGCTTTATAAATGGGCCCCGTAGAACCTTGAGCGTTAAATGACCGTCAGTGTCCATAAAAGCTGGCGAGAAGAGGCCCGACACTCTAACTGACATTTACACAGGCTACCACTCTTCAAAAATGTAGTTATTTCCTTTGTTTGAAAAAATCTTAAAAACTCTGCATATAATGACGAATTATCACACACTTTAGTTGACTACCGTTTGCCCGCGGTTTCGCCTGCTTTGAATTCTGATTCCGTTCCCGCAACCCCTGGGAACCTATTCTAGGAATAAAAGTACCCTATCTGTTATTCCAGACTATAATCTATTCTTGTGCCAAATTTCAGCCAGAACGGCTGAACCCGTTAGAGCGTGTTTAAGGACTTGAAAAACATCCAAACATCGAAACATCTCACAAACTTCCACATTAATAATATTAGTAAGACAGTAGGATATACATATACATAATTGAGACGGCTATATAGCTGACGTATACAATCTTTACCTGAATACAACCTTCATAGTGCATTACGCTCACAGTTGACGTAGGTACAAGAATTCAATTATTCAAAAACTTCGAATTTGTAGAAAAACAATAGTTTCGAACTATACAAGGCTCAGGAGCATAATAACAGCGTTTAGAGCCAAAAGAAGGTAGTTCAGTTCGGAGAGCCCTGGTGAAAGGGGAAAACAAGAAGCCTGGTGGGAATTAAGACCGAGTTAGTCCAAATAAATCCCGCAATCTAAGCAGTGCTGTTATTTTTCCCAATACCTGATCCCTCGCTCGTAACAAGGTATATAAAAATATTTCCATCGAGCGGGAGTCGAAAACGTGACTTAGCAGTCAAATACTCTACCACCATGCCATATATAATTTGAAACACGTGTAAATATTCTGTAAGTATGTTTAAAAACGAGCATTTACAGAAATCTCGGAATTTGCGAAGATCCCATCCAATCTAACTACTTATCTGCCCTTTGTGCTTGAGCACAAGCACAAGGAATTAATGGGGCGAACTGCATTGGGACTGAATTTTATATGGCCATAATATGAAAACTGTTGAGAGGCTAAAATAATGAAGTATTCATAAGTACTTAGATGCACTTTAGGCGTGAATTATGATACAGAAAAGGCATACTCAGAGCAAAATTGTACGTATCGACGCGATCGCAGAGCAATTCGTGTTTTAATATTATCATAATTCACGCCTTAGACATTGAAAGATTTTTAAACGTGTCTTTGAAAAAATAAAGTTTTAACCATTGATGTCTATATTACTAAAGGTTTAAAAATAATATATTTTTTAAATTTAACTCTAATTCCAAATACTAAAATAATGGAACAGGCAGTTCTATTTTAAATAATAACTAGATTATATGTTACTTCCGTCCCACGCTGCAATATACTTTAGTCATTTCCTAGAAACGTGCCAAAAGAAATATTAGGTACTTCGAAAATTGTCTGGTACTTATTACGTACATTTATTATGTCCTACTTCTACTAATATTATAAATGTGAAAATGGATAATCGGATAAAAACAAAATAAATATTCTATGACATTCTACACAGCGCTTTCTAGACCCAAAGTAAGCATAGTTTAACTAGCTTGTGTTATGGGTTCCAGAATGCGGATAAACATACTAATATTCTTTTTTGTAAATGCATACATATTATACATAAAAACTCCCAATGCAAATAGACTTTTCATGATATCGATCGATATGAGATCGGATATTAATGATAGATACACATAGGTAAATTATAGTCAGGAATAACACATAGGCTACTTTTCTCTATTATCATCTATTATTACTCATCTATTTATTGATATTTTTAGGAATTATTCACGATGCTATAAATATCAAACGATTAATCAGAACACACAACAACCTACAGAATTTAAAACTGGCAACTTGCGAGTAATAGGTCTAGTGTTAATAACGTTCATAAGCTACGGTAACCGATTACCCCGGCTCGTTTTCTACCTTGATAGTTTAAAAAAAGTTTCACACCTTACAGGAGTAAAGATATCTTTAACTACCGCCTAGTGTAGTTTACACCCGGTAATAAAAGTGTTCATGAAATGCTTTTCGAGCGGTGCTTGTACGTGTTTTACTTACTTAAATTTTGAAGTACTTACATGTTTCACAATTCTAATACATCCTGTAGAGTACTTCCCTTTTGAAAAAAAAGCGACCAAATGCTAGTCGGACTTGCCCATGAAGGGTTCCGTAGCAGTAAGTAACATGATAATGCTTTTTTTTTTAAATTTTACATTTGAGTTGATTGAATGAGAGGTAAAATGCGTTTTACGATTTATGACGAATTAAAAAAAACTACTTACTAGATCCTGTTCAAACCTATTTTCGGTGGAAGTTTGCATGGTAATGTACATCATATTTTTTTTTTAGTTTTATGATTCTTTTATTTTAGAAGTTACAGGGGGGGGGGACACATTTTACCACTTTGGAAGTATCTCTCGCGCAAACTATTCAGTTTAGAGAAACCTCAATATCATATTGAAGACCTATCCATAGATACACTACACATGTGGGATTCATTTTTTGAATTTCAATTGAATTTTGAATTTCAGTTCTATGTATGGGAAGCCCCCAAATTTTTTTGTTTTTTTTTCTATTTTCGTGTGAAAATCTTAATGCGGTTCACAGAATACATATACTTACCAAGTTTCAACAGCATAGTTCTTATAGTTTCAGAAAAAAGTGGCTATGTCATACGGACGGACAGACAGACAGACATGACGAATCTATAAAGGTTCCGTTTCTTGCCATTTGGCAACGGAACCCTAAAAAGTGCAAAAATTTCACTGATCATTAATTTATTTAAATTAGGATTAATGCTGTCAGACTTTATCTGTTATGTTATTACAAGGGCTGTATTATTTCACTTGAGATTAAATTGTAATTTGCACCTTCCGCACGAATAAAAATAAAACATTATAAAGGGTATGCAACAATCATAATCGGACGGGTAACTCCTGACATTCATTATCATCCTCATAGCGATTTACCAGTTCCATCAAAGTGCCATTTTTAATTCATACTTACTTTTACCTTTTGAAGGCGACTCGACTTTACAATAAACCCAAAAATGCATTTATCGAAATCTATTTCCTCTTACTTTTGCATACAACGCTCCCGTGTTACATTTCCGTGTATGGCTTAATAAAAAATGTAAATTAGGAGATACGGATGCAAACTACCATTAATGGCTTTACTGACTGCTGCCGTCAATGGCGTTGAAATTCGTTTTTATTTGTAAAGCACAAAAAGTTCTAATAGAACAATGAAAAATCTCCAAATATTGTATGCTAGAATAACTGCAAAGATTCGCTGTTCATTGATAATAATAGATTGTTTAAGAAAACTCAGACTAAAATACTACTATAGAGTACGGGGTGTATGAAGCCCCACCAATAACCCAGATTTCATTCTTTTCGGGGTTGGGAGGTCTGACGGCAGTATCTCCCATAAAAGCCGTATAAACCAACTCAAAAGGGGGAGAAGGAGGAGGCGAACCCCGGACTTCGTGGTGAAAGCCTCGAATGCAACTGGGACCAACGCTAAGATAATGATGATGATGCATGATGATGATTACTAGAGTCACTGTTTAACGATGTATTTCTTTATTTCAAGCTTTTATTTACTTTCACTTGACCGTTACAAGTTAAATTTGAAACACTTCCTGGCTTCCGAATGATATAAATTTTTGCACATATATGTATTTCGCGTAACCATACGATATTATTTAATAAAAGCTTGTTTTAAAAAGTAAATAAACAATACTTCTGCCCGGTGCCTATAAACGCATTTAAAATGTATTACACGGTATTATCAACTCTATTGATACCCTTCCGAAAAAGCTCTGGCGGTAATGCTCTTCATTACAAAAGCAACACCTACTTGGCAAGTAGTGTCAAGCGCATATTCCTTGGTTTGGTGTGTCCATATTAGAATGGAACAACCCGTTTAACCCTAATTCCTTGTTGATAGAAAATACATCGAATTATATCACAATATACCAAATTTACCTTTCTTATGACGATATTGATAAATTCGTGGAAATAGCGTAAATGGAAAGGCATCATTCATTCTGTATAGACTATTTTAACGGAACTTACAAAACGTCAAAAAAATAGACTAATGTTTAGGAAATGGACCACCGGTTCGAAACCCGGCCCTGTCCTGAGAAGACTCCTGTAAGAAACTCAGTGGGCTGTTTTTAGGGTTCCGTTGCCAAATGGCAAAAAACGGAACCCTTATAGATTCGTCATGTCTGTCTGTCTGTCCGTCCGTATGTCACAGTCACTTTTTTCTGAAACTATAAGAACTATGCTGTTGAAACTTGGAAAGTATATGTATTCTGTGAACCGCATTAAGATTTTCACACGAAAATAGAAAAAATAACAATAAATTTTGGGGGCTCCCCATACTTAGAACTGAAATTCAAAATTCAATTGAAATTCAAAAAATCAATCCCATATGTGTAGTGTATCTATGGATAGGTCTTCAATATGATATTGAGGTTTCCAATATCATTTTTCTCTAAACTGAATAGTTTGCGCGAGAGACACTTCCAAAGTGGTAAAATGGGGACACCCCCCCCCCGTAACTTCTAAACTAAGAAAATGATAAAACTAAAAAAAATATATGATGTACATTACCATGTAAACTTCCACCGAAAATTGGTTAAACGAGATCTAGTAAGTAGTTTTTTTGTAATACGTCATAAATCGAAAACCGCAATTTACCTTTCATTCAATCAACACACAAATATAAAAAAAATTAAAAAGCATTATTATGTTACTTGCTACTACGGAACCCTTCATGGGCGAGTCCGACTCGCACTTGGCAGCTTTTTTTTGGTCCATTTGCAACCGTTTTGACACCTCGGTCTGTCTATCTAGAGTTTTTAACAAGATGTTGCCTTATTTTTAACCTGTAAGAGGGGTTAGAGTTTTCCTGCGGCGGCGTCAAAAGAAATGTCCATCTCAGGTCCTATTTCACACTCCAATAATTTTTATTCCGTGTCTCGTATGTCGATAATGATAAATTTGCACGCTGCGGTAAAGCTGTTATGGTGTAAAATTGAAGAACTAGCGTTTTATGAATATGTCAAAATTGTTATCAATATCTTACCGCGATTAGACACAGGTTTCTAAAGCGTGGTATACTTCACACACCCTTAGTATTTCGTTTGATACCACTATATTTACTAACAAAGACAAGTCTATTTTTTCTTTTTATGTTTCATGCGGAAATCCCTTCGCATACCCCCCTGCCGGCCAGCGGGGGCGGTTAAGTCAGGCTTAAACCGACTAAAACCGCACACCGTCTCGGGTCTAAAGACGCCGGGGTGTAAGGTTGCCCATAGAGCATATCCCTTGCACCCCGACTGACCCTGGGCCATCTCCGGTTTCGAGATGGCCCCCTCGGGTTTGGGAACCACGGTGTCCCCGTCTTGCCCCGACTTTGGGGAGGGGAGCAAGTCACCCCGCCGCCGTCCCGGCCTGCTTCTGCTGGGGTGACAGGCGGCCTCACCTCCCTGCGCTCATGGAGGCACCAAATATGAACGAGCCATGCCGTTAAATCCTATCTCTTAAAACATTTTAAAAGTTGTTAATCCCATGACCAAAAAATCGAGTTACAATCTATTCCTCGCAAGTGTAGTTTGATAACTATTGAAATAAACTCGAAGAAGTAAATGCAAAAAAAAAACAATTAAAAAACAAATATAAATTATATATATATAAAATACATTCGAATAGTAAACGATACATACAGAAATGATAAACCAATTACCATAGCCTGAAAAGAATATTCGAGGTGTCACGCATGGTGACTTGAAGAATATTCAATTTTATTACACAGTTAAGTCTCAAAATATGGGGAAATATATTATGTGCGACTTGTATGATAAATAAGCTCTGCGTACTCTTGTCGACCCAATTCCATAGTATAACAGATAATTTGAAACATACTAACTGTAGCCCGCTGGTCCGCCCACGTGAAATACTAATATCCGAGATAAAAAGCTTAGGTACTATATACCTGGGGTGTGTGTTGGGTAACCTCCTCGAGTGTCGCTCCGATTCCGATCCCGCTGCAGTCCGGGGGGAACGGAATCGGAGCGGCCGGTACACCCTGGGCGGCGGTCAATGGCTTCCCCTTCACCCCTTCATAGGGTTGGCATTGATCGTCGGCCAATACCCAACGTGGCGGGAACACATCGCTCTCCGTGCTCCTCTGCTTTCGGAGGAGACAGGATGGGCGATGCTGTTGGTGGTGAGATGGCCCAGGGTCAGCCAGGGTGCGAGGGATATGCTCTATGGGTAACCTTACACCTCGGCGTCTGAAGACCCGAGACGGCGTGCGGTTTTAGTCGGTGCAAGCCCGACATAACCGCCCCCGCTGGCCAGCGGGGGGGTATCCGAAGGGATTTCCGCACGATAAAAAAAAAAAAAAAAAAAAGGTACTATATACCTACCAGTGTAATTCTATGTTCGAAGTTCTAATTGAGACGGGTATCCCGGCGCACCTTGTGATCCTGATACAGAATCTGTACCTTGACGTCACTAGCTTCGTGAAATTGGAAGATCAGCAATCGAAAACTTTCCATACGGGACGAGACGAATGGAGAACCCTTGTATATCGTCACGATCCTCAGAATTGAGGGACCGATTTATAAGAAGAAGTAAATTCTATCTCTGTGCCAGTTTCATCCAGTTCTGATTAGTCGTTTTGGCATGATTGAGTGATAAACATTGTGTTAGTATTGTGACTGTTATTATTTTGTAACTGAACAAACAGATGGATAACGTTTTTAGGGAAATATAGAACTGGATTAAGTTGTTTAAGTATACTAAAACCTTCTTTAGAATGTAACAAATAATTTTATGAAAACCTAATCAAAATCGGTACAGTCAAACAGTGAACCTCCTTTAGAAGTCGGTTAAAAATATTTAACAGCTACAAGTCAAACACTCAATAATAATGCAGTGTATTGGCACACAGAGTACGCTAAACATCTTTTTTGGTTTGAATTTGCTAAAATCTCTGACCGGCTATACGCTCAGGGATACACCAATAGTATCGAAACAGATTGAAAGCAAATAAATACGCCCAGCCAACTGAGTGATTTAGTTTCGCAGTTCAATAAAACGATGCTTTAGTTTCGGGCCTGTGATTAGTTTTAGAGAATCTCTATGAAGGTATACAATGTGTTGATTTCCATTCATAGGGGCATTGAAGTACCTATAGTCGTCAAAAGTTCATATTAAAAAAAGGATTAAAAACTAATCTTTGCACATTTTCGAGCTGCATTTGCATGTTATTCACAGAACTTACTCTATCGAATTTAATCACTACCTAGTACATTGAATGTTATAAAATTATTATTAAAATAACAATATTTTTTTATGTCATTCTTTTAAGAGTTCCGTAGCCAAATGGCTAAAAACGGAACCCTTATAGATTCGTCATGTCTATCTGTCCGTCCATATGTCACAGTCACTTTTTTCCGATAAGAACTTTGCTGTTGAAATTAGGTAAGATGTATTCTGTGAACCGCATTAAGATTTTCACACAAAAATAGAAAAAAAACAAAAAATTTTGGGGGTTCCCCATATTTAGAACTGAATCTCAAAAAAAAAATTATCAATCCCGTACGTGTGGGGTATGGATAGGTCTTCAAAAATGCTGTTGAGGTTTCTAATATTTTTTTTTTCTATTTTCTAATAGTTTGTGAGAGAGACACTTCCAAATTGGTAAAATGAGTGTCCCCCCCCCCCCTGCAACTTCTAAACTAAGAGAATGATAAAACTAAAAAAATATATGATGTACATTACCATGTAAACTTCCACCGAAAATTGGTTTGAACGAGATATAGTGAATCGTTTTTTTTAATATATCATAAATCGTAAATCGCAATTTATCTTTCATTCAAGCAACTCACATATAAAAACTTTACTTGCTGGTACGGAACCCTTCATGGGCGAGTCCGACTTGCACTTGGCTGGTTTTTTCCTGAAGTGAAAAGTTGTGAGAATTTTGTGTTTTTTCATTATACGATTGTAATTACAATCGGTAGAGTAAGCTACCTAAATGACACGCAAGCAAAATATAAAAGTACATAATGCTTTTTTAAACCCCTTTTTGACTACTATAAGTAGCTCTTTCTCCCCAGTGAATGATGCGCAAATGCAAATCAAAAAAATCCGTTCCCGCAGGGGGAACGCACAGGTAGATTTCGTGAAGCAATTAATATTATTTTATATAGAGAACTACGGACTTTAAACGGTTTAATTTTTTTTTCGCGAAAACGGTAACTTTTAGCGAAAAAATTTTCAGACATTTATTTTAGACTTAAAAATGGCCTATCGATTAAAAATGTTTCCTACATCAAGAATATTCACCGATTGAAGTTATGATTTTTTTCCCGAAAAATTTTGGTTTTTCCCCCCTCCACTTTTAGTTAAAGTTTTAATGTTATAGGTTTATAATTAAAAGTTGTTGGTATTCATGTATACTATGGGATAAAATTAGAACGGTTCGAATATCTTTTATGGAACGTGAAATTTTGAGGAAAAACTGATTTCACAAAATGTGAGGCCCTACCGTCCCCTTAGGCCGGATTCCACCCGTTCACGAACTTAAACTAAGTTTACACCCAAGCAATTTTTGACCGCAGTTTGAAAGCGATCGGGGCAAAAATGCGACCGTGAGAGTGCCGCAAATTTTGGGAAGTGGAACCATACATACATATATATATATATATATAAACTTTTTGACCAGTGGTCATTTCGGACTCAGGGGTTCATAACTAGACCTCCTATGAAGATTTTTTTTTTAAATTCGACAGTAGGCAAGAAACCAATAGGTAGATCGATTTCATCGAAATCTACTTTTCTTCTTCTTTTTTCTTTTTTTTTTTTTATCGTGCGGAAATCCCTTCGGATACCCCCCCGCGTGCCAGCGGGGGCGGTTATGTCGGGCTTGAACCGACTAAAACCGCACGCCGTCTCGGGTCTACAGACGCCGGGGTGTAAGGTTGCCCATAGAGCATATCCCTCGCACCCCGACTGACCCTGGGCCATCTCCGGTTTCGAGATGGCCCCCTCGGGTTTGGGAACCACGGTGTCCCCGTCTTGCCCCGGTTTGGGGGAGGGGCGCTAGTCGCCCCACCGTCCCGGCCTGCTTCTGCTGGGGTGACAGGTGGCCTCACCTGCCACCCCCAGGCCTGCGCTCATGGAGGACGGAGGTCGTTAAGCGACCTCCGGCGCCTGAGTTGCCTGCGACGCGCGGCAAGCAAGTTGCGGGCTCGGCGGACCGGGAGAGTTCTAAGTCTCTCCCGGGCGCGCTCCGCACCATTGCCGCAATCATGCTGCCGAGCGAGAGGACTCCCACCCCGATGGCTGCCACGAGGTCACGCCTCGGCGCCTCCCACGCCGGGCAGTCCGCCAGCGTGTGCAGCCCTGAGTCCTCGATCGCGTCGCAGTGATGACACTCAGGCGTTGGCTCCTTCCTGATCCGATGCAGGTGGTCATCGAAATCTACCTAACATTGTATATTCAAAGTCCTTGTTGCGGAATTGTCACTTTCATTGCCACTATGCGATTTTCTTCTGTAGTGGGTACGGTTGGGTGAATACAAATCTAAATGGGATATTATCCTAACAGCATACAACAAATAAATCCTAATTTCCAAAATTATGTAAAATATATATCTTATTTTTCATCATCTGAGTTAAAGCTCAGTCTAGACTAAGGCATTTAACTCGTTGTGAAAAGAAACATCTTTTTACCAACAGCATCAGCAACCGCTGATTCTAACCGCAGTGAACTCATTCGTAACAAAAGCTATTTAAATTATCTGGAGGGGTGAATATTAGTAATACATGGCCCATGTTATTAGTGGTATTTTTAGAACACAGCAGATGTACAAGCCTCAAACTTTATGTGCTCCCGATACAAGGTACTTTGACTCAATAAATAAAAAATAAAAAAAACAGAAATCAATAAAAATAGTAGGTACAATAAATTGTTTTTTTTTTATATTCATTCCGTCAATTGACTGTACCCCGCTGGATGGTGAGAAGCTAGGGTGAAGTCCAGAAGATATAGGCCACCATCCCAGATGCCGACGATCCTAAAATGGTAGCCCCTACCTTGACGACCTCAAAAGATGCTTTTTCACGCCCCGCTTAAAGAACCCGGATTGTAAGAAGAAGGAAACACGTGCGCGGGCAGAGCATTCCAGCTCTTTATCGTGCGACAAAGAAAGGAAGCACCGAACCGCTGAGTTCGGGACTGTATGGTTTCCACCGTGTGCGGATGGCATCACAGTCCAGCACGTGTTGTTCTGGATCGAAATGGAGAAGGTGGGATTAGGTGAAAGAGCTCCTCAGAACACTCGCCATGGTAGAGGCGGTAAAATACAGCCTGAGAGGCAATGTCTCTACGCAGCTGCAGAGGTTCTAAGCTATTAGTAATCTCAGGACTCCCAATAATAATAATAATAAGACATTGTCGACATGTGGGATGTGGACTCAGCTATTATTGTACCGATAGTCGTGTCAGCACATGGACTTATCGCCAAGAGCCTCGATCAACACCTTATGAGGCTCTCGTTAGGCAGCTGGCTCAAAGGCCTGATGCAGAAGGCCGTTCTGCTAGGCACGGCACGCATAGTGAGGAAGTTCCTCACCCTGGAGCCGTAACCACCGGCAGCTTGGTCCCTGTACCCGATGCCGGTGGAACACTATTTTTATATTTTTAAATATATTTGTATTTTTTTTTATATATATATTTAAAAATGTAATTATATGTATAGAAATTAAATAAAGGAGATAATAATAATAATAATAAAATTCTACGAATTTCCAATTTTTTGAGACTATGACTCTCAGATCTCTCTCTGAAACCGAAACCTATAAGTATCTCGGTATGGCAGAGTCTTTGGGTATCTCAGTAGTGGATATCAAGAAATCGGTGAAGGAACGCTTCTTCTGCCGCTTCACAAAAGTACTCAACAGTCTTTTGTCGGGCGGCAACAAGGTGCGAGCCTTCAACGGTTGGGTGATGCCTCTACTGACTTACTCCTTTGGCATACTGAGATGGACTCAGACTGAGCTGGACGCCCTGGATAGAAAGGTCCGTCAACTGCTCACCACTCATCGCATGCTACACCCGCGCTCGTCTGTTATGAGACTGTACATCCCACGGAGGTGGGGGGGCCGAGGCTTTTTAAATGCCAAGAACCTCCACAACCGTGAGTTGTGCAGACTTAGGGATTATTTCCAGAGCAACGAATGCGGGATGCATCGTGATGTGGTGGCAGTAGACAAGGGTCTCACTCCGCTCTCCTTGGCGAACGAGAACTGGCGCAGACCGACGGTATTGAGCGTCACGGACCGCAAGACCGTATGGGAGGGCAAGGAGCTGCACGGGAGGTTCTATCGAGCCTTAACAGGGCCCGATGTGGACCTTCTGGCCTCGGTGAACTGGCTACGCTTCGGGGACCTCTTTGGGGAAACTGAAGGGTTTGCCTGTGCAATTGCTGACGAGGTCATGATGACGAACAACTATCGGAAATATATCCTGAAGGACGGTACGGTCGACATCTGTCGGGCATGCCGTCGTCCCGGAGAGTCACTCAGGCATATTATTTCGGGTTGTTCTCATCTGGCCAACGGCGAGTACTTGCACAGGCATAACCTAGTGGCCAGGATCATCCACCAGCAACTTGCTCTTCGATATGGCCATGTTGAGTCTGAGGTGCCGTACTATCGGTACACACCGGTGTCGGTTCTTGAAAATAGTCATGCATTGCTCTACTGGGACCGCTCTATTATCACGGACAGGACTATTGCTTGCAATAAGCCTGATATAGTGGTAGTCGACCGGCCCCAGCGCCGGGCAATGATCGTTGACATCACCATCCCGCATGACGAGAACCTCGTGAAGGCTGAGAAGGACAAAATCAGCAAGTATCTTGACTTGGCTCATGAGGTTACCGCCATGTGGGATGTCGATTCAACGATCATTGTCCCGATGGTCATTTCGGCGAACGGGCTGATAGCGAAGAGCCTCGACCAACACCTCAAGAGACTCTCGCTAGATGGTTGGGTCAAGGGTCAGATGCAGAAGGCGGTCATCCTCGACACGGCACGCATTGTCCGGAGGTTTCTCTCTCTGTGACCCCGACCGCCGGTAGCTTGGGCCCTGCCACGCTGCCGGTGGAGCACTATTTTTTATATTTTTAAATAGATGTTTTTTTGTTTCAATATATATTTTAAAATGTAATTTATAAGTAATTTTAAAGTGAATAAAAAGATAATAATAATAAATATTCTACAACATTCTACACAGCGCTTTCTAGACCCAAAGTAAGCATAGTTTAACTAGCTTGTGTTATGGGTTCCAGAATGCGGATAAACATACTTATATACTTTTTTTTTGTAAATACATACATATTATACATAGAAACACCCAGACCAATGCAAATAGACATAATATTCAAGCATACAAATATTTGCACTGAGCGGGAATACTGCTGCAATCTGTCGAGAGTTTCTAATAAGTACTGTGCGGAGCCATCCCAGAGATGAGAGCAGTATTCCACGCAGGGGCGAATTTGTGTCTTGTCCAAAAGACGCCGCTACTCCGGCGTGAAAAACCCTCTCACCCTGTTCAGAACTCCGAGATTTCGTGAAGCTGTTTTGATGACGCTCTTGAGGTAGTTTCTATTGTTCAGTTTGCAGCGAACGTCCAGTCCGAGCATGTTAATGTGGTCCTGTAGTGGTAGCGGTGTGTTCTGAAGAGTTGGGAGAGGGAGGAAGGAGGATACCTTAGCTGTAAACGCGCACGCTTGTGTTTTCTTGGCATTGAACTCGACCGAGTTCTCAGATCCCCATTGGGAAATGTGGGTCAGGAGAGCTCAGTGATAAGTTGTCGTCTGTTTTCCTCAATATCGGTCCGCTTGGCCGCAGGGTGTCCATAGTATCCCCCATGCAGAGTGCTCTCATCTGCATAGCCATGAATGCTGCCAGTAGACAGCATGTCATTGATATGCAGAAGAAAGAGAGTGGGTGATAGGACGGACCCCTGAGGCAAGCCAGCATTAACCTGTATGAACTCTGAAGCCCTGCCGTCACAGAGAACTCTGATGCTGCGCTCATGCAGGAAACTGGCAACCCAATTGCACATTCGAGTAGGCAGACCGTTTAGTCCGGAAGCTTGGAAAGAAGCGAGTGTAGTTTAACTCTGCCCGCGTCACTTACTGATCACATTGCACCCATAGAAATCTAATTTCGGCATTAAAAGTAACTTTATTATATGCTATACTATATTACGCTATGCTAGACTATAATATGATTTATTTTTGCCAAATTTTAACCAGATCCGTTCATTCGTTTTTGCGTGAAAGAGTAACAAACATTCTTCTATTCTTCCATTCATCTATCTATCCCCATAAACTTTCACTTTCATATTATTAGTAGGACGCAATGCCATATACAGATGGAGGTAACTCTAAAATGAGCACTTAAGTGGAGTCTAAGTTATAACAAAAGTTCTCCAACCACTGCAGTTCTATACTTGAAGACTCATGTACTTCGTACTTTTTATCAATGCTTTGTTGTACATCTAAGTTGTATAATAACCGCAAGAAACTTGGTACGGATATAATATTACCGACTTTTACTGTCGTACTGGTAAAGTACCGTTTAACTTTTGTGTTGAGTAACTTGAAAAATAATAGCTCTCTCGGACTTAACGCCATTCGTCTTTCTGTTAAGACGTTTAAATGTTGTTGTTTTTTTTTTATTGTTCATTTATGAATAACTGAAAACTGGACAAGTGTAAGTCGAACTTTAATGGTTTAAGTATAATTATTTTGTGTGTACAGGATAAAAAATATTCTGTTTAATATGTATTTGTATCTACTTAAGTCTTTATTCTTTGAAGAGATCACCATTTTGCTAGCTATTTGCTATAGGCCTACTACGTTAATTACCTATAAGGGAGTGAGCCTAATTACCTATTGACTGCTCGATTTCAAATTTTAGCTACACTATCTCTTTCTCTGTTGATAAGTACATATTATGGGGTTAACTATGGTATATACTTTGAGGAAGTACAGAAGCAAGTAAAGAATTCCACTCCGTAGCAGTACTAACGCATAATTTCTTGCCAGATATTGGAATAATTTGTAAAACAATTCAAATGATCAAAAGTATTTTTATCATTCATCTAACTGAATTAATAATCCTTAACTCATATACCTCAGAACTGAAATTAAAAGCAAAAATTATTTGTGCACTTATAAAAATGGCACCTTTAATGGCACACTTCGTTGTCCGACAAGTTTAATTTTCCACAGCTTCAAGGCATTACAGACTGTTGGGTAACCTCCTCGAGTGTCGCTCCGATTCCGATCCCGCTGCAGTCCGGGGGGAACGGAATCGGAGCGGCCGGTACACCCTGGGCGGCGGTCAATGGCTTCCCCTTCACCCCTTCATAGGGTTGGCATTGATCGTCGGCCAATACCCAACGTGGCGGGAACACATCGCTCTCCGTACTCCTCTGCTTTCAGAGGAGACAGGATGAGCGATGCTGTTAGTGGTGAGATGGCCCAGGGTCAGCCGGGGTGCGAGGGATATGCTCTATGGGTAACCTTACACCCCGGCGTCTGAAGACCCGAGACGGCGTGCGGTTTTAGTCGGTGCAAGCCCGACATAACCGCCCCCGCTGGCCGGCGGGGGGGTATCCGAAGGGATTTCCGCACGATAAAAAAAAAAAAAAAAAAAGGCTCTTGAAGCTGTGGAAAATTAAACTTGTAGGCCAATGCAATCAAAAGGTACTACCATTTATGTACCAAATTTCACCATAATTCCCTTGGCATCAAAGCTGATAGGGTTCTTCCCGTTGAGCTGGAATCATGAAATTTGGCAAGAACGGAGGTCTTCTAATGGGAAAATCTAAAAACAAAAAAAATAAATATGTAGTTACCCACATCATAAGAAAAATATCTGCATGTCTATTTGTCAAGACCTTGGTTAGAAACGTGTGGGAGGTATCAAGTATAAATTAATATGAAATACTCAGGTCTGTAAAGTCTTGAAACTTATCTTACGACACGATTGCAGCGCCGGTGTGAACCTTTTTATTGCGTGAAAGTTTTAATATTACGATATTTCAGAAGAAATTCAATGAAACTGTGTATTATAAAAGGCAATCATTATGTATATGAAATGCTTGAAGTGAGATGATTATATTTTAATTTGATAAAGACTGATAAGTATATTCGTCTTAATAACTTTCCAATTATTACATAAAATGTGACTATTGTTTTAGAAGTCAACATCTCTATAGTACTTAAACTATCCTTAGGAGATAGATATATGCCATCGTGGATTTTTTAAAGACCTATAAACGAGGAACAATCCAACGATACATTGTTTTATTATATTTCAAAGAGATCAGGCAGCGTATTCGATTTAAGTTCTGAGTCGGCTTGATTTCTTTCGTTATTTTTAACAATCATCAATCACACAAATAGTATCACACTAATAATATTAACCTTGGGCTTGAATCACTCTATCTGTTAATGAAAACCGCATCAAAATCCATTCCGTAGTTTAGAAGTTCTCGGCGACCAGACTCCGCGAAATGACTTTGTTTTATACTATGTAAAGATATTTAGACAATCGCAAGTGAATCAAAACCCATAGGGTTAATTTCCTATGGAATAGAGAGAGAGCTAGAATCATGATATTTTGCAGAAAGTAAAGTCTTATAGCACAAGTAAAGAGAAAAGTCCGAACACCACCAAAACTGTCGTTCAAGACTTAGTAGTAGTGGCAGAGTCAAGCAACAGTCATTTTGGCCGTTGCATGAATGGGCCGACTCGACCGGGGAAGCACCACCCTCTCACAGAATATCGACGCCAAGTAACAGTATTTGAACTGTTGCGTTCCGTTTGGTGAGTGAGAGTGCCGGAGCCCAAACTCCTTTCCCATCCCTTTGCAAACTCTTCTCCCATCCCCTCCCAAACTCCTTTCCCATCCCCTTTCCTTTACAGATTCGGCAGCGCGAGTGTGACGCCAATGGTGTTGCACACGTCCATAGGCCGCGGTAACCGCTTCCCATCAGGTGGGCCGTGTGCTTGTCTGCCACCTTAGTGGTATAAAAAAAAAAGTTGCTCTACAGCAACGTTAAGTTCACCCCTCAATCCAATTTTGTACGGAACCCTCAATGCACGAGTCCGACTCGCACTTGACCGGTTCTATAATTAAGCTGCCACTTTAGTTCCGCTTTATTAAAAATCATTATTATTCTAATGCGAAAGGACCCCAGAAAAAGATTCGTCTCGTTTCGTCGCCACAAAAGATTATGAACAGAACGCTTTTTACACCGTATTTTCTTTAAAAAGTTTTTATTATTTCTTCTTTGTTAATAACACAAAATTAGTCAAGGCCGCGAAATGAATTTTACACAGCCATTTTTAAATGAAATTACACAAAACTCTAGCATTCTCTTATTCTCGTTTATTAGAAATGGAAACAAACGACTTCATAATGTTAGTACCACCGGTGAAAAAGTAAATCCTTAGGGTATGGAAGGGTCCAAATGTTGTTCAGTGTATTGTATATTACAACACCGATTGCCTACATTGGAAAATGTTACGGTAATAATATTCTACTTTGTCTGTCTAGCTACGATGCCACATCGTAGCTCCCGAACGTATGGAATGATTTTGATTTTCTTTTTTGTTTGCAAGGTCAATTATTCGGGAGTGTTCTTAACTATATCGGGGTTTTTTTTTCAATATTGTTCTTTCTGATAACTGTACATACATATATAAAGACACTCCTCTTTCCGATTGGGTTAGACAGAGAAAAAATCTCTAAAATCTCTCTCTTTGGCTCCTTCTACTTTCATAATGCGCGTTCTTTTCACTTGCGTGTCCTTTCCGTAAAACGTCCTCGATCTGATTGACATTCGTACGCCTAGGTCGACATTTATTCGATTGCCCATCAACACCCTTTACATGTTTGAAGCAACTAAGTATGCCTTTCTTTTTCTTCACAAAAGTTTCTATCATACGTTCCCGTAACACGCTGTTCCTCAGTTGGTGCATCAATGATAATCATTGAGTGTGATGATGAAGATGATAATGATAATATCACAACGATGCACTACGTGTAGGTATGTGTGCTTGTACTTTATATGAACAGGTATATAAAAACAATTAATTGTCCCTATTGGAAGATCAATGATTTGTTTTTTTTTTTTTCAAAATTTCAAATTCTGTCTTTGAATTCACATTCACTGGTGAGAAATTTATTTCAAATTTATTTTAGGCAATACGCCTGCCCAAATGAAATATTTGGGGCTCGTGCTCGACAGCCGATGGGACTTCGGAGAGCACATCCGAAGTCTGGCCCCCAAACTGAAGGGCACAGCTCTCGCTCTGGCGCGGCTGCTGCCCAACATGAGGGGGGCCAATGACTCCTGCAGGAGACTCTACGCGGGGATCGTGCGGTCCATGGCCCTGTATGGGTGCCCCATATGGCCGGAGGCACTGAAGGCCGGAAGTGTGCGGAGGCTGCGCGCTCCGCAGCGGGTGATGGCCATCAGGGTCATCCGCGGGTACCGCACGATCTCCTTCGAGGCGGCGAGTCTCCTTGTCGGAACTCCGCCATGGGACCTGGAGGCGAAAGCCCTTTCGCCACTGGTACAGTTGCGAAAGGAGGCGCGGGAGCAGGGACGGAACCCCGAGCCTCGAGAAATAGAGGCCGTGCAGTCCCAGCTCCGCCAGGCCATCGTGGTGGAGTGGACGGAACGACTTGGGCGACCAAGCGCAGGGCACGCCTCAATAGCGGCGGTAAGGCCCATCATGGAGGATTGGCTAGAGAGGCGACACGGAAGCCTCTCGTACCGACTGACGCAGGTGATCTCTGGGAAGGGGAGCTTCGGGGACCACCTGCATCGGATCAGGAAGGAGCCAACGCCTGAGTGTCATCACTGCGACGCGAGCGAGGACTCAGGGCTGCACACGCTGGCGGACTGCCCGGAGTGGGAGGCGCCGAGGCGTGACCTCGTGGCAGCCATCGGGGTGGGAGTCCCCTCGCTCGGCAGCATGATTGCGGCAATGGTGCGGAACGCGCCCGGGAGAGGCTCAGAACTCTCCCGGCCCGCCGAGCCCGCAACATGCTCGCCGCGCGTCGCAGGCGACTCAGGCGTCGGAGATCGCTTAACGACCTCCGTCCTCCATGAGCGCAGGCTTGGGGGTGGCAGGTGAAGCCGCCTGTCACCCTAGCAGAAGCAAGTCGGGATGGTGGGGCGACTAGCGCCCCTCCCCCAAACCGGGGCAAGATAGGGACACCGTGGTTCCCAAACCCGAGGGCATCTCGAAACCGGAGATGGCCCAGGGTCAGTCGGGATGCGATATCCCTCGCTCTATGGGCAACCTTACACTTTTTAAGACCCGAGACGGCGTGCGGTTTAAGTCGGTTCAAGCCCGACATAACCGCCCCCGCTGGTTGGCGGGGGGGTATCTGAAGGGATTTCCGCACGATAAAAAAAAAGGCACTACGCCTGTATATCTTAAAAAGTTCAAAAGTTTATTTAAAGACCTCAAAAGAATGTTGCATTTTTTTGAAAATTAGGCATTATTTTGTAATTTACGTAGATATCGTAACAGGTTCACATTGTCTTCAGATTGAGTTGCACATTTTCCAAATAATCATACTTACTTCCATTCATATATTCACGCCTTTTCGCCTCTGGGGTAGGCAGAGACAACAGCCCGCCAACAACACTTGCTTCTATCTGCCATCGAGGAGATAACCATGCTTGATTGTCTTTACCCACTTAACGAGCTTTCTCTACAGCAAGCCTGCCGGGTTTTATAATTATAAATTAGCCAGTAAGTCCTTACGCTAGCTAAAACATGTTTTTTTTATAGAATAGATGGTGGTTTCAAATTTTATTTAACGTTTCAGCCTGTGAAACATTCTTTGAAGGGACTCAACTTTAATAATGAAGAACCTGTGGAACGGCTCTTAAATCTGTATTTTATAAAATTAACTAGCTGCGCCCCATGGTTTCATTCCCCGTACTAGGTTTTATTACACGGTTTCTAGACGGTTAAATATAATTGCCAAAGATGGCATGAATTTATTGTAAATCAACATACCCAAATATTAAAGCAAATAATTAAGATTTTTTATAACTTAGTACACAAGCCTTTGAGTCAACCCAATACAATCCGTTCCAATTTATTTTCTTTTACCTTTAATTCAGAATATTAAAGTCAGAATTTCTCAAATGTTTGTAACAAATTCTTACAGAATAAACATTAATCTCATTTTATAGAAACGTCTGCAATAATTAATACTCCTTTCCTATAAATTTGTATTTTGAAATGAATAAATTGGCAAAGCCTTTTAGTATTTAATGATACTATCAATATTCTTTACGGTTCGTGTAGTATTTGTATTCAAAGGAACGTAATTATGGAAACTGTCGCAACGCAGTGAGGACTGAGCGACTCCTTTTGCTCACGAGTGAGAGAGTGGAGAAGGAGTTGAATAGTACCATTCAAACATTTTTGGAAGTTCTGCTTCAATCTATAAAAATATTATAAACATAGAGGCCGAATTGTTTAAGTTTGTTTGAGGTAATCTTTGGAACCACTGCTCTTATTGGAAAAAATCTTTTACTTCTTTCATTCAATTCTTTTATTTGCAAGGTATGTATGAGAATATTACGATGGTTTGACTATAAAATAAACATATTTAGCGAAGCGAAAGCGGGTTGCTAGTTCTGAAATAAAGAAAGCAACTTAATTGTGCGCTAAAGATGGTCATTTCTATACAATCATTATATTATTTGAAAGCACCATTTAAGTTTATCCAAGAATCTGCTTCGATTCTTAGATAGACCGAAAGGAAATTTGACTCTTGTTGGCAAGTCCCAAAAAGTTTGTTAGAGCGGTTTTCGAGCTAGTAATGTATTAATATAAAAACAAGAATTGCCTATTTAATACTATTAGTTTGTATTAAATTAGCTTAAAAAAGTTACCGTGTTAATATTCTTACACAGAAACAGAAGGTTTTTTTTCAGTAGAGAGTTTCTGTATAAGTATTATTGAGTGAAATTCAGCTGAAAACTTTTAATTGTTTAGGTTTTAACATTATCTTTTATAGTGCTTTGAACTTCAAACTAACGGGCCGGTACTATAGTTATATGTCCGTTGTGAGTAGATACTTACAATGGACATTATACAAGTACAGTACCTGGCTTTTTTTTTGGCACGTTGGGTGTTAAGAAGAGTGCAGAAGAGTGAAAGTTCGGTTAAGATCGATTCGCTTCGATTTTGTAGACTATTCTCTATTGCACCGACAGCGTATATCTACAGAATTTCATATTTTTAAAGTAATTAAAACCGAATTTATAAATAGTTTTTTTACTAGTACTCCGCCCTCGTGTAATTCTGATCCCGTTCTCGTAACTCATGGGAACCTATTTCAGGGATGAGAAGAAGAAGAAGTAGTAAGAAGAAAATATATTTATTCTGCTAAACACACACAGTTATGTTTACATTTTTTTCTGCCAAACTATAGGACAGTTTGTTGGCAGACTAGCTCCCATACAGTAGTAGTAGGTCTGTAGGTTTATTTATTTATCTGTGTTATTCTATAGTATAATCTAACGCGTGATTGAGTAACAAACATCTTCACAAACTTTCTCATAATATTAGTAGAAATAAGAATAGGATAAACACAAAAAGTGTTTTAAATACTCTATAGACGTACCAAACAGTCCGTTATGCTATTGAGAGAACGCTCCACAAAATCGAAACAAGTCAATCTTTATACCGGAGTTTTACTATCATTTCCGATGCGCCATATTAAAAGCCGCGCACTGTACCTAGTAGGATGATAAAAGGGTAATTACAGGCAAGGGCTGCTATACCCATTGTGATTATCTGCTATTTAATCTGAGCATCTTTTATTAGTATGTCTTTTATAGTGATTACAATGTAGTGGGTATTTAGATGATGTGATAGTTTTTAGGTGATAAGCCTGTGGGGATCGGTGTCATAAAAGCACTGGGGTTTTTGGAAATATTATGAACTGTGATTGTTTTTTTTTTTTTGTAGTTGAGCTGAGCCCGGATTTGACTGATGATGGGACAAATGAATTTATTTACATAAAATCGTTATTATTAAATCATTATTTACGTAATCGTGAGTACCCAGTTCGGTTAAACTTGAACGGAAATATTGTCAGTGGTGAAATTCGAGTACAGAACACTGGTAAATATAGTATTTTTTTTAAATACTTCAAAAGCAGGCAACTAGCAAACCACCCGCTTAATGGAAAGCGGGTTACATCCTGTTACAGTGACATTCGCCTAATAAAGATGAATGTAACGACATATCGTTAAACTAAATCGGTTCAGTTTTTTAGTAGTTACGAGGGAATTATAGGGGTGTAGAACAATATGGACATACTTTAAGTATGTCCATATTGTTGTACATGCCTATAATTCCCAACATCCCTAAATATAGATTAAATACCTTCCTTTCATTTTAGCCTTTGCCGCAGTTGGGTAAAGGCAAGAAAGAATAGCAGTGCAATATATTCCTTGAATGTATACCTCAAATTTGTAGGTACATATTATTAACATAACATCATTTCATGCCTGTATCCCCGAAGGGGTAGGCAGAGGTGTATTACACAACCGCGATTAACCAGTTATGTCCTATGGTAGGTCCTGTAGGTCCCAATGTAATAGGGAGCGAACCTCGGACACATCACTAAGCGAGCGATAATCAACATTTTGAATACAGACATAACTACGAAAAGTCAGAGGTGTGTGTGCCCGGGGCGACTGGTGATCGAACTCGAGACCTCTTCTCGGCAGTCCGTTACGAACACCACCGGGCTATCGCCGGGCATTTATATTTCTGTAAATACTACAAAACTTTCTATCTAAAAATTCATAACATAAACTGGTATAAAAACGAACTAGTCTAAAATGCGTCGGTTGTTGATATCAGTTCTTGGAAATATATTGTTATAGAAGCACTTGTCGGAGTAAGAGGCGTATATCAACAGGTTGTACGATCGAGATATCAACCGATTTCATGATAACAGCTGTTCAGAAATTTATATCATTGAGATTTTTCTACCATTAAGAAAGTAACGGTACATATCAATTTTTTTATTGAGAAACATTACCGCATTAAAGTATGGTAGAATGTTTTTCGAAACATTAACTCTGCTCACTTTTTCTTGTTTTGAACTATGACATCGATTATCAATCTAAGTAACTTATTCTACTAACTTATTCTAGGATAATTAAAATTGAAATCAGTAAAAAGAGAACATCTAGGACGGGACTTGAACCCGCGACCAGTCCCTTACAGGGGGAATGCTCTGACCAACTGAGCCACCTAGACACATCCCAGATATTCGAAATTCTCCGATACATTATTACGTCTTAAGGTTCAAGTCCCGTCCTAGATGTTCTCTTTTTCCGATCTAAATCTTTAGAAAAAAGTAAGCATACAAAATACTTAAAAATTTAATTGAATTGAAATCAGTACTTTATTTTATGGCTTTATATTGCCAACATAAAGAAATTATGGTTCTTGTGTATTTGTCGCAGCCAAAGGTTAAATTAGCCACTTACTTGGACGCCTAGGCCGTTCACTAAACGACCGCTTCCTATCAAACGGCTAGGCCGATAGTTATTTGAACAAGATTCACTCAATGTTTAACGACTTGGCGTACCATTTAATTTACCCCCCCCCCCCCTACCCCCCGCTGGCTAGCGGTTGCGGTAATGTCGGGCCTGTCTCGGGTCTTCAGACGGCGGGGTGTACTTGGCGTGCCTATTGAAAGTCAACCCGTTAAAGATGACTGACCAAGACTCAGTCAAGTGATTCATATTTGGAGAATTTATTAGAATAGATTGTAATGGACAAGCGTTTAGCGGAGCGGAGTGGAGTGAGTTACCCTTTATGTTATGTTACTTGTGATACTGATAATATACGAAGTAGTAATTATATGACCCGGGGGTCATCACTTTACGGGTAAAGCGAGGGTCCGACGACATTGCTCACTAACTCATAAGAAAGAAGAACAACCAACCAACAAATATTTATTTTTTAATTTTAAGGTATACAAATAAAACTGCACTAGCCAAACGTTAGTGTGTGGACCTGTGATGGGAGAGGTGGTGTTTTTATTTTTATGTCGAATGTAGGAAACCATATAATATACGCCTAAATCGGTGCCTGCCCGGGATTACCTGGCTAGCTGTATGTAGGTATGCATACATGCATACATAAATGTTGTGTGGAAATATGTAGTTAATACCCAACGATATCTATGTTATGTCTAAAATATTTAAGAAATTACCTTTGTTACTATACTGTTGATGAGAATAAGAGGCGATATTGCTAGACGACGTCAGGTGGCACTTAAGGGCTTACACTGAAAATCAGTTCTGTGGTGGTTAATACCCACCTCAGTTTATGCTGAGTGTCTGGCCCTTATTGCGGACACATTGTACATTTTCTTTTAATTGTAATACAATGATACACGTGCTAAGTGAGACCATGTGTGATGTACCAAGCATTTTTATAATAATTTCTATGTGCCACGTAGGATAGGACATGACACGTTGACAATGTCACTAATGTCAATTTTGTCACGTGCATGTCACACGCCGCGTTATCTGCTCAGGCGGCGACCACAGATAAGAAATAAAAATATCCTTGCCGCAAAACCCCGAACCTTTTTGGTGTTACAACATGGTCGCCGTCTGAGTAGCTGTAGGTCCACCGTTATTTTAGACTTTTATATATATTTTTTATGTGTAATATTGTTGTGTGGACTTGTGTATTGTTATTATCTCTTGTTTTTTTCTTATTTAGGTGTTTCCTTAATCCTAATATGTGCATGTGTTTTATCCGCAATAAAAATCAATTTTCTTTCTTTCTTTTCTTTTCTTTCTAACCCAATAATCCATCCATCAGTCCAATTTAACTGAATAACTACATGACGTTTAGTGATCTCGTTAAACGTTGACTAGTTCAGACATTTAATAGAATACCGGCGTTTAGTAAACGGACTAGGCCTTCAATTAACTGGCTGATTTAACCAAATGACAGCGACAAAATATATTCAAATTGAAATAAATTTATTCATTAAGGTCACAAAGTAACGTTGCAATTATTCTTTCAATGTTTCCAGCCAGATTCATAAGGTAAAGTGCTCAAATCTAGTAATATCCTAGTCGGTGAAAAAATAACCAGGCATCACAAATAAATCTACATAATATATCTACATTTTTGGTACGTTAGGCCTACAGAAATTATGAACCGAGCACAAAAGAATAATTCAATCAATTCTTTCAACAATATTGGCCCGATTGAGCAGCTTTTGTTCGAAATCATATTTCCTCGATTAATTTAAAGACTTGGAGATAATCTGCGACTGTAATTGGAACACTGAAACGATACCATCCCTCAGTTTCAGCCTAATACGGTGAAATTGCAACCAAAAAGTTTCTATCATGATATTTTGAAAACTTCTAAATGGTGAATTGAATTTGTGAATGAGTTAATAGATTGCTAGCGGTTCGAATCCCGGCTTTGCCTGGGAATAAATACGTAAAAATCTAATTTTATAATCTGATTATAGTACCACCTACCGAGTCTGATTGTGAACGTTCACTACAAGAAGCTTTAATATTTAATGTCATAATTTCTTCACCAGCAAAGAAATTCATCAAAAAAGTTTGCAACACCAACCCACATAATCCACCTTTGTAGATTAAAATTTTTGAAAAAACGTCTACACGTGTACACGTGTACATTTTCCAATTAGAAGCAGGTATATGAAATGTTGTGCTTCATCCTTTGAAAATGTAGTATTAGCCTTCGTAACTTAATTCACGATGAGTCGTTTCTTTTTTTTTTAAGAATATTAGTAACCGAAATTACTACTTTTTCCCCTTTTTCCAGCTAAGCTAATTTGCTTGAGTTAGGAGTAGGTTCACATCAGTAGTGTAATGGCCAGGATTCGAGCCCGGGACCTCGCGATTGTAAGCTCTGTACCATCTGCTGGGGTCAAATATTTGACGTTTCCAGTTTTAAAAAGATTCATAAGATAACAACAGTTAACATAATTTAGTAAGTAAAAACTGGCTTTCACGAGTCTTCCTATAGAAATTTGTATGACGGCAGACGCAACACGAGAGTTTTCTGTCTGACATTTGCCGTCACAACACATGAGTCGGTTTTATGCCCAAGACGCACTTCACATCAAAGGTAATCCAGTGAAATGTTAAAAGTGTTCTTGTTATTATTTTAATATTTTCGGAGTAGTAGTACATCCTAATACAGATGAATTTATCAAGTGGGCGTGGATGGCCTGGGTGTACTCAAAGGAGTCACGGCCCTGATTTTGATGAAAACTAAAATTAGATTTTGCTATCCACGCCCACTTTAAAAATTCATTCTGTACAATTTGTACATTGTTTAATTTATTCACTAAACTCTAAATTCCATTAATTTTATCACATTATGTTAGGTATTAGCTATGATTGGGGTGTGTGTTGGGTAACTCCTCGAGTGTCGCTCCGATTCCGATCCCGCTGCAGTCCGGGGGGAGCGGAATCGGAGCGGTCGGTACACCCTGGGCGGCGGTCAATGGCTTCCCCTTCACCCCTTCATAGGGTTGGCATTGATCGTCGGCCAATACCCAACGTGGCGGGAACACATCGCTCTCCGTACTCCTCTGCTTTCAGAGGAGACAGGATGGGCGATGCTGTTAGTGGTGAGATGGCCCAGGGTCAGCCGGGGTGCGAGGGATATGCTCTATGGGTAACCTTACACCCCGGCGTCTGAAGACCCGAGACGGCGTGCGGTTTTAGTCGGTGCAAGCCCGAAATAACCGCTCCCGCTGGCGCTTTGATCTGCAGATCGATCTGTAACCTACATCTCCATAACAAAGTTAACAAACCTCAAACGAATTATGCAAAAGATTGCAGACCGATCCTTTCCCTCTCATACGTTCCATTTTATGCAGTCACCATTGTGATTGTGTTTTGAACATTACTTAAAATTTACAGCATTAGACAACTTTGAGGCTTCAATAATAGTAATTCTTTATAATTATTAAACAATAATATTTTTTAAACCCAAAGTAATAAAGTTTCTTAAAACTTGTAGAATTTGTAAATAGAAAAATCACACGCCCGTTCCTTCAATGTTGTGAATAGAACGTAACTTCAAAAAAATTACAAGTTAAAACTTGACGTTAAAAAAATAGTTTAGTGGGTATCCGAAGGAATTTCCGCACGATAAAAAAAAATAAAAAATAAGGTATTAGCTATGATTACATCATTTCATTTGATTAGATTCGACAAAAATCGCCCGTGTCCAGTTACTAAAAAAAATAATTAATGAACACTTACAAATTTAAAAGCGATCTTTTACATTGAAAAATATAAATGCCAAAATAATTTTTCAAATTGCACATAATATAGTTCCAGAGATTAGCGCGTTCAAGCAAACAAACAAGTTCTTCGGCTTTCTAATTAATAAAGATTTAGTATTTTTCAACACATTATTTTTTATTTTTAAGTTAGTGCATAATTTCACGAATTCATCAAACCATAACATTAGTTACCATAGAAAAAATAACAAGCAAATTGCCTATTACAAAGTTATCGTAAATTAACAATTTCTCACAAAATTAAGTTAACTTTGGCAACTTTACGGGCGTGAACGAAAATAAATAAACTTGTCCAGCGTTATAAAATTAGTGTCAAAAGTATACAAATTAGACAGGCAAAGATTATTCAGGAAATTAAAAATGTTTATGTATTTTTCTTTAATATTTTAAAAATCAGTTACTAGTTCATACTTGATACTTGGGAAAATACTGATATAATATTTGTCGGCCTCTGTGGCGTAGCGGTAGTGCATTCGACTGCTACGACAGCAGGCGCGGGTTCGATTCCCGGTCAGTGCAAATATAGTATTGTGTATTTTCTATGTATAATATTTATGTATTGACAAAAAATATACAAGTATGTTAATCCGCATTCTAGAATCCATAACACAAACTAGTTAAACTATGCTTACTTTGGGTCTAGAAAGCGCTGCTTAGAATGTCGTATTTTATACTTGTCTACTGTGAGTTGTGAGTTGTGTCTACTGTCTAGTGAGCTATTAAGGCGTTCAGAGCCCAAGTTAACGTCACCTGCACCTCGGAGTATCTGCTGATAAACGAACAAGGCTTTAGCGGAAGCTTGTCTCTCAGAATTGGGGGTTTACGGCCGATCCCAATATCGTATCTCCAATCGAGAGATAGAATCAATCCAAGTTTGAATTTGATCTGCAGATCGATCTGTAACCTACATCTCCATAACAAAGTTAACAAACCTTAAAAAAATTGCAGACCGATCCTTTCCCTCTCATACGTTCCATTTTATGCAGTCACCATTGTGATTGTGTTTTGAACATTACTTAAAATTTACAGCATTAGACAACTTTGAGGCTTCAATAATAGTAATTCTTTATAATTATTAAACAATATTTTTTAAACCCACAGTAATAAAGTTTCTTAAAACTTGTAGAATTTGTAAATAGAAAAATCACACGCCCGTTCCTTCAATGTTGTGAATAGAACGTAACTTCAAAAAAATTACAAGTTGACACTTGACGTTAAAAAAATAGTTTAGTGGGTATCCGAAGGGATTTCCGCACGAAAAAAAAAAAAACAATTTATACAAGATAATTCAAAGCATGCAAGAAAACTTGAGTGAATCATTGGTGTTATGTACTCACCGCTTTGAGGTTACTTTTACAGATGGTGTTATCTCCATTAAAAGTAATTCTACTGCAACTTTATTAAGCCTAAATCTGAATGTGAAATCAGCTTCATTGAGGCACTGAATGTAATTAATTCGGGTGTAGCGTCTTCGTTGTGCTGGCGAAACTTCGTCATCAGTATCACTATCCCAATCTGAGAGCTGCATTATCGCTTCCAAATCGCTTTCACTATCACTTGACAATGAATTTGAAAGAAATACAGCCATTACGCCTTATAAATTTTAATTTGGCTTCCTAGAGCCGAGCAGATCAGCGTAAAAATATTCCGGTTAAAGTCTCAAATCCTCAATCGGCCGAAATCCTAGGATTGCAAAAATAGATCACAAATAAACAACAAAAGATTTGTCAAAAACCATAGATCGATTAATGAAACCCATTAATGTCATTTTCGAACAGAGGACGATCTGAAACTACTAAAAAACGGATTGGCGCCCTCCAATGGATGGATCGCATTTTTGGATTGCGGTTGCAATCCATGGTTTGTTTATTGAAACACTTTTGCATAAATTTGGATTGAAAATTCGATCAGAGATCGGTGTAAATGGATTAAGATCGCATATTGGGACCGGCCGTTAGACGGCAGTCGCTCCAGTAAAGGCCAAGATAAAAACTAACAAAAAATAACTATCGAAAGGAGGAGTTGAAGAGCGGACTCCAGGCTCCAAAGTGCAACGTTTTGATGCAACTATTATTGGCACTCGGATGGTGATGAATCATCAGAATAAATACAAAAAAATATGAATTTATTTTTATTAATACAGCGAGATACAGCGATAATATCTGTAACTTCACTGACTGACCACCGCCATCAATCCCATCACCCCACTCACTTAGACAAAGTGCCACTTATTTACGATAAACGTAATATAAGGTTTATCAAGAACTTTATCAAAATACTCATTATTGCTGCCACTACAGTACAAAAATATTGGTTACGGATACATATCTAAAGGCGGAACCACACTTCGTTATTAATTTGTTCTTTTGTTATTCGGTCGCATACGATGAAGTGCGTAGGGCACATTCGTCTATATATATTAGCTTTATTCACAAGCATAACGCATAAACGCGAGTAGTAAAAAAAAATGAAATTGCAAATATTTAGGCGAATACAGCCTAGCTGTCGGCAATTGGACCCGCGTGTCCAGTTTACCGAAGACTCATAACAAATAACACATAACGGAGTGTTTTTTTAATGTATAGGAATCTTCCCCATATGAATAATTTCAGACTATTAATCAAATAAATAAATATTCTACGACATTCTACACAGCGCTTTCTAGTCCCAAAGTAAGCATAGTTTAACTAGCTTGTGTTATGGGTGCCAAAATGTGGATAAACATACCTATATACTTTTTTTTGTTGTAAATACATACATATTACACACAGAAACACCCAGCCCAATGCAAATAGACATATTCATGCATACAAATATTTGCACTGAGCGGAAATCGATCCCGCAGCCCCTGTCGTAGCAATTAAATTCCTTACCGCTACGCCACAGAGGCTGTCAGAGTGTGGTTCCGTCTTTAAACATCTGAAACAAAAGAAAAGCCGGCGACCTTGCATTGAAGGTTATTAGATAACAGTAGAGGAAACCCGTGAAGTGTGAGCAAAGATAGAAGCTGATGGGCCGTTGTCTCTGCCCATCCCGAAGGGAGAAAGGCGTGAGAAATTGTGCACTCAGTAACTATATGACAAATAACTCCCAAACTAAGCAAACTTGTGTGATAAGAGTTTGTGATTTATTGATTCTGTATGGCTGTTTGTGAAATGTGACCATTTCAAGACAAAACACTTTCACAACTAAACTCGTTTGTGTTTAACCTAACATTACTGTTGCGCATTGCTTCATATTGACTGGGTGAACAAGGTCCTACCATCATTTCTTAGATCCAAATCAACCTCACCAGCCAGGTGCTGCACCTGTTAAACAACGGACGAGGTTCTGGCGTACGCTTTCCTCTCTCAGGGTTTTTTTTATGAATGATAGGCTCACGTTTGACCTCTATCTCACCTGGTCGTAAGTGACGATGTGGTCTACGATGGATCACGTTTGCCTAGAAGGAACCTATTCACTAGGGTTGGGAAGTCAGACGGCAGTCGCTTCCAGAAAAGCCAACATACCAAGCGAAAGATTTCGTTCTGTATTACTGTCCCCTAGAATAAGAGTCTCTGTGTGACTACCAGGAAACTAGAGGGTCAAGAGTACAATAAAATTAAAAAACCGGTTGTCTGTAATGTCGCTTTACTGACGATAGTTGAACGTGACAACGTCATAAGAAAATACTAACTATATGTATAGCAGCTGTCCACGCGGACGCATCGCTTGCACTTCAAGCCCAGAGCGAGGTAACGCCGCATACGAGGTAACGGCATACGAGGTGACGCCGCATACGTCAGGTAACGGCATGTTACGTCATGTTTTTTCGTGCGTGCAGCCGGCTCATCGATTTATAAGACGTTGTCGCGTCAAAAATAAACAGGATTGTCGCGTACCGGAACGCTCCAAGTCTATTTAACAGGAAAATATTGTTTTCACAATAGATTGCGTTTATATTACTTGTTAAGAATTTTGACAGCGCGTTTTGTTAATTACAGTACTAAATTATTTCAAAGTCAAAGTCAAAGTTGGATCACTCTTCTTCATCGAAGCGCTAATCCCAGTTGCATCCACAACTTCACTTTGGAGCCCGATGTATGCTTGTATCCTCATCTCCCTTATCTCTTTTCATAATTCGGTTTGTGTTGCCTTTTACGGGAGCAAGTTTCGTCTGACTCCTTTGTCCACGAGAAGAAAGTCCAGAGTCTCGAATCAGAATCAGTAAATGTACCCGTATGCATGTGAGGTTTGCTTGAACCGCGTAAATTTTGGGAGGGCCGTCATACACCCATGGCGCCTCTCCAGCCAGTTAGCCGAAGCAAGCCAGTTAGCATGAAATAAAAAACAAGGGCCCTCATACACCCGTTTAATATGCAGAATTCCCCAGTTAGGTGGTTCAATATTTGCATATATGCCATATCTCCAACAACACATGAATACGTACAATAAACTGGATATTATCATAATGCAGCTTCCAAAGTATATTTAGTCAAGTATCTTCACTAGATGGTTCGTAGCCAAGATGGAATGATAACATAAATGGATGCTCTTCTCAATTCTAAATTCAAATCTAATTCAAGGTGTAATCGGGTTAGACACTGGGATGACGTCATCGTTCCTGTTTCTCAAATAGAAACGATAATCCTAAATGAAAATTTTAGATAACTTAACGTATTTTTCTGTATGTCATCCTACTTCCTACTTAGCTGTCTATACTATTATGAAATTTTAAATTAGTTGTCTGTACATTGGAGATATTTGAAAAATCCTTGGATCTTGTTAAATGAACGATTCTGAATACAAAAAAAAAATTTTTTGTAGTTCTTGTCCGTTTGTCTGTTTGTCGCAAAAACTACAAGACAGATTTTGATGCAGTTTTTTATATTAAAATAGTCTTGGTCAGACTTAAAATCTGCCATATGTTGGAGTGCAATTGGATAACCGGAAGAACCGGAGATATGACCAACAAGAGACCTTCGCGCGGGCGAAGCCGCGGGCATCGAGTATGCAATAAACGTTTTTCATTGTGCGTGCTTTTTTCATCCATATATACACCTGGCAAATACTTTTATAATCCTTTCATTTCATTTTTTTTTTCAAGTTTAAAGCTAAGGTTATCTATAAATTAGGTTGTGTGAAGCTACTTTTGTCATTAACTTTACAGTCAAAAGTGGATTAGAACTTAAATATTTACAAATGTTTTTTACATTGGATTATGGATACTCTATAATGAATGTAGTGTTATGATCCCCAGAGGACAAAGTCAAGAGCCAAAGTTATTAATAAATTAGAATTTGTTAAGCCTATTTTGTCATTGACTGTACTAAATAAATAGTAAACAAATATTAATAAATAATATTATCCAGGTCCGTTTACCGCTGAAAGAAGATCTACATCTCATGCCACTATCTAAAAAGCTTATATATACTTCCACTCAAGCCTCGGTACACAAAACATTTTTTTATACAAGAGAAAACACAGGGCGGGGAAAAGCATAACTCGATCAGAGGATATATTAAGTTACTCTGGAAAAATAGGATTTTTGTCTCGGCAGACAGATCTTATTGATTTCGTAGTTCTCTTTCAGACGATCCACAATTTATACTCGTTGAAAGATGACATCTTATCTATAAATGCTATTAATTGAAATATGACATCTTGGCTATAAGGTACCAAGACCCGAGACGGCGTGCGGTTTTAGTCGGTTCAAGTCCGACATAACCGCCCCCGCTGGCCGGTGGCGGCGGGGGGGGGTAACCGAAGGGATTTCCACACGAAAAAAAAAAGGTACCTTTATGATGGGCGGAGACACTGAAGGCGGATATGCGGATGCTACGTGCTCTGCAGCGGGTGATATCCAACAGGATCATCAGGGGTACCGCACGATATCCTTCGAGGCCGCGAGTCTCCTTGCCTGAACTCCACCATGGAACCCGGAATCCGGGATCGTAGTGGAGTGGTAGGAACGCCTTGGGCGACAAAGCGCAGGACATGCCGTAGTAGCGGTGGTAAGACCTATCATGGAGGACTGGCTAGAGAAGCGACACGGAAGCCTCTCGTACCGGCTGACGCAGGTGATCTCGGGAAGGGGGCTTCGGGGACCACCATTGTCGGATCAGGAAGGAGCCAACGTCTAAGTGTCATCACTGTGATGTGAGGGCTACACACGCTGGTGGAGTGGCCGGCGTGGGAGGTGTTGAGGTGGTGGGCCCTTGCAGCAGCCCTTTGAGTGGGAGGCCTCTCGCTCGGCATCCTGCTCAAGGCGATGGTGCGGAGCGCGATACCGTGGGCTGCCGCTGCCTCCTTCGGCGAGCAAGGGTTAGGGTGCGAGTGCGGGGGAGACTCATGTCTCTCCCGATCTGCAGAGCCCGCGAGGCGCGGAGGCGACTCAGACGTCGGAGGTCGCTCAACAACCTTCGTCCTCCATGACCGCAGACCTGGGGGCGACAGGTGGAGCCGCTTGTCAGCCTAGCAGAAGCAGGCCGGGGTGGCGGTGCGTTGCCCCCCTCCAAATGGAGATGGCCTGGGTCAGTCGGGGTGCGAAGGAAATGCTGTATGGGCACTTTTTTGAGGGTACTTTTTTTTTGTGCGGATATTCCCTCTGTTACCCCCCCCCCCCATTATGTCGTGCTCGAACCGACTAAAACCGCACGCCATCTCGGGTCTTCAGACCGGGTGTAAGGTTGCCCATAAAGCATATCCCTCGCACCCCGACTGAACCTGGGCCATGGCCGGTTTCGAGATGGTCCCCTCGGGTTCATTTCAAGTACCTACCTAACCTAAAGTATGATCACTCAGCACATTATTACATTGAAACACTAATACCCTATCATCGACGATATTTTCTACCTCATTGAAACGTATCTTCCCCGGTGGTTTACCTAAAACCCTATGAAAATCTCAAGAGTCTTCCAGACACAACTTTTAAACTTTATACCACAATAAAATAACCGCAGTTTTCTTGCTTTAATAATAAAGTTTACTTATCTCTCGAACAACCCTACATTTGCATTCTAATTTTAATTTAAAAGAAATATTTGAAGTTCGACACAACTTGGTAGATGTAAAAGAAGATTGAATTAACATAAATTTCTCTGATTTATGTTAGTAATGAATTATTTGGTTTGAATAATTATTATAATTGAATACTGAATAAATAATTGAATACTAATTGAACATCCAGAATGGGACTTGAACCCGTGACCAATGTTTTGTAGAGGGAATACTCCGACCAACTGAGTTACCTGAACCTGACTTGGTTGGCCGAAATTCTCGTCTACATAACGTTTTAGGGCGATTTTTTTTACCGAACTAACGGTCCAGGTAGTTCGGTTGGCCAGAGTATTCCACCTAGGAAGGGACTGGTCACGGGTTCAAGTCCATTCCTGGATGTTAACTTTTTCCGATTTAAATTTATAGCAAAATCTACTAATTGTTTTAAAATTTTATTCAATTGAATACTGGTTTTATAAAGAAGTAATATATGTTGGGAGACTGTCAGTCAGTGTCTATGTGTCTGAATATCAAAACTTATCTGAAACAATTCAAAGTCTATCTCAACTTTGTCGATGTCACAGAACCGTGTGTATTACGCTGTATGTGTTGTAATTTCACCTGAAAAAGTCCTCACATAAATCAGGCTCATTATTTCAGTGACAGCATAGCTGGCGCTTTAGCGTGGATATCATTGCCAAGCTCATATTGCGGTAAAAACATAATTAGGTTCTTTTACCTACCATATTTCTTTTTAGCCCATCATCATCATAGCGGTTTCTGAGTTACGTCCAAAGTTTGTACTTTGGAGTACGGGGTCCGTTTATCGTTTTTGATTGGGATGTCGGCTTTTCCTTGAGGGACTGCCGTCTGACATCCCAACCTGAGAGGAAGGTCTTCTCCAGAGCCTTATTTAGCTGGTGCACCGACTGCAGGTGAGGTTGGCTTAGGTACTGGAGACCTGGACGTCGCCTAATTGAGAGTTATTTGATGAGGCCGTCAAGCTGAGTGCCACCATTGTTAACATGGTACGTGTATGTAATGGTGACCCTCTTTCCTGAGACTTTACCTTCAGCTTACCATCAGGCGAGGTGAAGTCAAATTGACGTATCATAAATATAAAAAAAAGGAGCCCGTGACATACTGCGGACACGCGCTAGGGAGATGTCGCCATGGAAGTATTCTTGTAAATTTTGAGGCCCCCCTGACAAGGCGCAGAGTATGGCACACCGCAGGGGTTTTAGTGTGTGTGAGCCACACATAACAATAATGTAATGTAATATGCACTAGGACATTTCCCCTGAAGCAACAAACTCAAACTCACGGTCGCATTTTTGCCCCGATCGCTTTCAAACTACGGTCAAAAATTGCTTGGGTGTAAACTTAGTTTAAGTTCGTGAACGGGTGGAAGCCGGCCTAAGGGGACGGTAGGGCCTCACTTTTTGTGAAATCGGTTTTTCCTCAAAATTTCACGTTCCATATCCCATAGTATACATGAATACCAACAACTTTTAATTATAAACCTATAAGATTAAAACTTTAACTAAAAGTGGAGGGGGGGGGGGGGGAAACCAAAATTTTTCGGGAAAAAAATCATAACTTCTAACCGGTGAACATTCTTGTCGTCGGAAACATTTTTAATCGATAGGCCATTTTTAAGTCTAAAATAAATGTCTGACAAGTTTTTCGCTAAAAGTTACCGTTTTCGAGAAAAAAAAAAATAAACATGTTAAAAAATAATATTAATTGCTTCACGAAATCTACCTGTGCGTTCCCCCTGCGGGAACGGATTTTTCTAAAGAATTTTTGTCTGTGTTCGCTACGAACCCAAAAACTATTGAACAATCAAAGTCCGACCGCAACAGAATTAAAATCTGCCGTATGTTTGATTGGAATTGGACAAGTTGAACCATAGATATATTATGAACAAAAAACGATAACCGACCTCCGCGTGGGCGGAGCCGCGGGCATCAGTCAGTTATTGAACTGGTGACCTCAAACGTAGTAGTGGAATACGCTACCACCACACGGCACAGGCCGTGATAGTGAATAATTTGAAAGTAAGCAAGTTAGAATCGAAAACACTGACATAAAACATCCGAAGCTTCAGGCCCAATCAAAACACGAACCAAATACGTAGTATTTATTTAGCCACATCGAATTTTGTTTTTAAGTTTCTTCGAAGTTTGTTTGAATGAATGAAGTGTCATGTGCCATCTTCAGGTTCGATTGCGGTATACCTACATGTGTTCCAAGGAAACGATTACCCGCAACTTCGGATGTTTTATGATAGGCCTACAGATAACAGAAAATGTTGTTGATCCAGAGCGTACTCAAATAGTATTATTGTGATCTGCAGTTCATTCTATCTTTGTACAGGAAACCACATATATCTCATAACATAACTCTAAAGAAATATGCCATAAGAACAATCGTAATATTGGGATGAATAATTAATTTCAAGAATATGTTTAAAGGATTCGATAAGGATAGGAAATATCAAAACAAAATTCCTTCTTTTGCATTACAGTGGGGTATCTTATCATTTAAAAACAAAATATCAGATAACCGAACTAATAACTGATGCCGTACGCCACATTCATCATTATCATGACAAATTTATATAAGGTCATATAGTTATGTTATCTATGTAAATTTGTATAAAAAGTGTACGAGGAATCGCGCTTCATAAACCTATAGATATTATTGTTAAAAAGAAGTATGGGCGTGAAAAAAAGAGCACTGAAGATGTTGGTAGGGTTAGGACCCTATCGTCGGTTATCGTTTTTTGTTCATAATATATCTATGGTTCAACTTGTCCAATTCCAATCAAACATACGGCAGATTTTAATTCTGTTGCGGTCGGACTTTGATTGTTCAATAGTTTTTGGGTTCGTAGCGAACACAGACAAAAATTCTTTAGAAAAATCCGTTCCCGCAGGGGGAACGCACAGGTAGATTTCGTGAAGCAATTAATATTATTTTTTAACATGTTTATTTTTTTTTTCTCGAAAACGGTAACTTTTAGCGAAAAACTTGTCAGACATTTATTTTAGACTTAAAAATGGCCTATCGATTAAAAATGTTTCCGACGACAAGAATGTTCACCGGTTAGAAGTTATGATTTTTTTCCCGAAAAATTTTGGTTTCCCCCCCCCCCCTCCACTTTTAGTTAAAGTTTTAATCTTATAGGTTTATAATTAAAAGTTGTTGGTATTCATGTATACTATGGGATATGGAACGTGAAATTTTGAGGAAAAATCGATTTCACAAAAAGTGAGGCCCTACCGTCCCCTTAGGCCGGATTCCACCCGTTCACGAACTTAAACTAAGTTTACACCCAAGCAATTTTTGACCGCAGTTTGAAAGCGATCGGGGCAAAAATGCGACCGTGAGAGTGCCGCAAATTTTGGGAAGTGGAACCATACATACAAATATATATATATATATATATATATATATATATATATATATATATATATATATATATATATCTTTTTAACTTTTTGACCAGTGGTCATTTCGGACTCAGGGGGTCATAACTAGACCTCCTATGAAGAATTTTTTTTAAAATTCGACAGTAGTCAAGAAACCAATAGGTAGATCGATTTCATCGAAATCTACCTAAAATGTTGGTGTTCAGAATCATTCATTTAACACAGTATTGTCTATTATATGTTACAGGTAGGGATGGTACCTTTTCTTTTTTCGTGCGGAAATCCCTTCGGATATCCGCCGCCGGCCAGCGGGGGTGGTTATATATCAGCCGGGCTTGAACCGAATAAAACCGCACGCCGTGGTGTAAGGTTGCCCGTATCCCTCGCACCCCGACTGACCCTGGGCCATCTCCGGTTTCGAGATGGCCCCCTTGGGTTTGGGAACCACGGTGTCCCCGTCTTGCCCCGGTTAGGGGGAGGGGCGCTAGTCGGCCCGCCGTCCCGGCCTGCTTCTGCTGAACAGGCGGCCTCACCTGCCACCCCCAGGCCTGTATTAGGGTGTACCTGTAAATATGTAAAGATAGATGTAGAAGAGATAACAATAAATAAATAAATAAAAACATAACCCAAGTATTTTTTTTAATATCTCCAATGTGCAAACACAATTAATTTACAATCCTATAATAGTATCTTTTTTTTTTTTTTTTTCGTGCGGAAATCCCTTCGGATACCCCCCCGCCGGGAAGCGGGTGCGTTTATGTCGAGCTTGCACCGACTAAAACCGCTCGCCGTCTCGGGTCTTAAGACGCCGGGGTGTAAGGTTACCCATAGAGCATATCCCTCGCACCCCGACTGACCCTGGGCCATCTCCGGTTTCGAGATGGCCCCCCTTACTTGCTCTCCACTGTGCCATCTGCTAATCAGAGGGACACGTGGGAAGCCCAAGGTGCACCGCGTGGAGGTCCCCAACCAAGCACCCCTCTATAATAGTACCTCGCCTATAGATTACAGTTTGGGTCTATGTGACTCTGTATTTATCCTAAAGTAAAAAATAATATACCTATATTATTTAGTTAATCAATATATACTGGATAACCACAACCTAATTATATATAAAACGTACTTTTCAAGCTATCAACATCGAATCTTTATCTCACCACCCTACCTCGATGTGGTGGGTAATTAGTGATGTGACGTCATAACGATTCAGTCGGCTATAACGTCAGATACGAAGCGACCGGAATGCCCATTGAGGCCTTTATGTAGATATCGGATGCTAATAAGAACCCTGATTTACTCGGAGAGCTTCGGATAAGGAATTTGTGGTAAATTTTCGACGTTGTATTTTTTGCAGAAAAATCAAGGTAGATTTCGTGGCTATCTCGTGTTTTGACAGATTTTGAATTCGATTTTGTTGAGTGAATAGTAGTGTATTTCTCAAGACTAAGTGATTACTGGGGTGTAAAATTCTGCCAAAGGCACGATGAAGTGGTTATATCAAACGTGAACTCACTAAATTCAGTTGATAATATCAGAGATCCCTTATCGGAATCTAAAGACGAAATAGTAAAAGTCCTTCCAAAAGATAAAAATGCATCGGAGCTCGAATCACGCCTCCAGTTCCATAAAAGGTTCATGATAGGCTCGCAGACTGGTAGAGTAGGTCTAGGTAATATTCAGAGACAAACAGATAAAGAAATAACAAAATCTTTTCTTCAAGCAGACGAAAACAACACCTATAAGGTGCACGCAATGAACCTAGAAATGCAAAACGAATGGTTGACTCTAGGTGAATTTTGTATTCCCATAGCCTTAAAATGGCGTACCATAATATACGACTGGTCACCGGCCTTACTTAAATTTTACCTGAATGCATTCCAGTTGACCCTCCCCGACCAAAGCAATCTGGTCAGATGGGGAAAAGCCACAGATAAAACATGTAACTCATGTGGTGAAGCAACTGGTACGGCTAGGCACCTACTAGTGGGTTGTAAAACGCTATTAGACCGGGGTCATTACTCGCGCCGTCATGATAAGGTATTAGAAATCATACGTGAGGCTGTAAGTTTGGCGGTAGCTAGAGCGAAAAAAGGATTAACCACAAACCAAAGAAATGACATTGCGTTTGTAAAGGAAGGCTGCTCAAAGAAATCACTTCAAAAGCCTTATTCAATTTTGATAGCTGCCGTTGACTGGACAATACTCGTAGACACGTATGAGAAGCACTATAGGATATCGGAGGATGTCTGTGCCTCATCATCCAGACCCGACATATTCCTTTTTTCACGATCGCATAAGCGTGCAGTGCTTGTAGAACTCACAGTACCGTGGGAAACTAATATACCTAAAGACCACGCTATAAAGACAAACAAATACTTTGATTTGACTAACGAGTTAACCAAAAACGGCTACGTGGTTAAACTCTATGCCGTAGAAGTAGGAGCAAGGGGAATTCCAGCTAAATCCCTGTACAACTTACTTAAAGACCTCGGATTGCCAAGAGCTTCAGTAAGCTCTTTATTAAAACGTATATCAAAAGCGGCATTGTTAGGATCTTACCAAATTTGGATAGGTAGGGGGGGGAACACTACTGACGGTGGAGGTGAGCGCTGATGCATCACAAGGTGGCCACCCTAAACCTACATCTGGGTCGCAAGTCCCAGTCGCCCTCATGGTGTTCCTCTCTGTACCACGCTATGGACCCGGCGACCGCACGGTGAATCCATGGAGTGCTGAGAATCGGATCTCATCTCTTGGGAGTAATCCCACCCTCATTCCCACTACTGTAACTCCTGAATCCCAGGATTAACAGTAGTGACCCACGTCACACCGAGTAATGACACTCGGGAAGTCCCTGGGATAGTTAAACTGTCTTGGCATTCGCATCGAAATTAATAAAAATTAAATTGGAAGAGTTAGAAATATACCTAATAGATCTACTTCACTCCTTAGCAAATGGGAGACAATAGACACAAATAGAGAAACTACCTACAAAGAGATAAGCACTATGGATACAAATATTATGGGTCCTTAGTGAGCTATATTTGATTACAATAGTATCTATGGCAGAAACGCCTAAATGCACGGAAATTTACCCGTAAATTTACAAAGTTGATACGAGACGAGAGACTACGTTAGTAAATTAAAAGTACTGAATTGAATAATGAATTTCTAGGAAATGTATGGGGCCGTATATACTTCATATTCTACTTATATTATATACTCGTAATATAGTTACTCTGTAAACGGGATTACCATACTACATATTATTAAACAAAGTCCTTCGGTGCGTCTGTCTGTCGGATAAACTCAAAAAATTTACTGGTGGTAGAAATTTGATGACACTAATTTGTCACAAAATTCGGCTGGGTAGGTACCACCGTGCACGATTGTGAAAAACCCTCCATAGTAATCCAATTTCGGTTTGATTGCGTTCAGGGGTCAGCAAGTGCATAGCCGGGCAGGGGGATTGTGGTCGCAGCACTAGTGGGACCGGTGGGTGTCACGCGGTGCTGCGACGACAATCCTCTTCTGATGCGACCGTCAAGCTGAGTGCCGCCATTGTTAACATGGTACGTGTATGTAATGGTGACCCTCTTTCCTGAGACTTTACCTTCAGCTTACCATCAGGCGAGGTGAAGTCAAATTGACGTGTCCTAAATATAAAAAAAAAGACAACTGCAGGGATTTTCATGTTGTTTTCACCAATGGATAGAGTGTTTGTCTAGGAAGGTTTAGTATAAAATTTGTCAAGTTTTTATGTACAATGGCTATATTTGTTGGAGGTGTACGCAGAAAATAAGCTATCTGGTAGCTTTCAACTAAACGCTGCCTAAATCCTTTGTGATATAAGACAGTGATGAATGGAGGAATTGTGTTTTTTTATATAGATTGTGGTGGTGAAATAGGGTCCCATGGACAGCGGAAACGGAATCAGAATTCCACGCGGGTGAAGCCGCGGCCAACAGCTAATAAATAATATACAATAAGATTCCATTTACATTACAAATACATAGTTATTACCTTTTAGGTACACACTGAGCTGCCAGGGTTGCTTATTTTTAATTATAAAAGTATACATTAGACAGAACCCTCAATCTATTCAGTTTACAAATGGTTTATATCCCAAAATGTAATGTAAAATGTATCGAGCCAATTCCTTGAAGCCTTCAAACTGTTCTAATATGAAGCGTTACGCAACACCCCTATGGTTAGTAAAGTACCTAAATAATGTTGGAATTATCGAACAGAAAAGATTTTTGATTTTTTTTTTTTAAATAAAATAAAATACTGGGCAACCCGGTAAAAGTCGACCTAGGCATACGTATGCCAATCAGATCGATGACTTTTTGAAGAAAGGCCAGAAGTACCCGTAACCGGCGTGCATGTATGAAAACAATTATGAAAGTGGAAGAAGCGAAAGGCGAATGCCAAGATCATAGCAAGTGGAAAGATACTATCTCAGCCTACTCCAATGGGATCAAATAAATAAAATAGTTGTCATTTACTCAAAACGAAAATTATTAATTATGTGAACAAAATAATTTTCTTAGTTGTATAAAAATAATAATGATACTAAACCAGAAATAAAGAATTAAATAACATCTATCCACCAAGGATAAACCAAGGAACCGAAACCTGAACCTAGGCAGAATATATACCAAAGAGAAAAGATGACACAGTGCCAGCTCTATAAAATAAATAAAATATCTTTTATTTCGAACACAATGATTCATAGGTTGTTAGTAACAATATACTTAGGACTATGTTAGTAAACAAATTAAAGACTTCTAAAAATAAAACTATTTCGAGACCAATTGTACGGCAGACATACATCTACGCGTACAACGGTTCAAGATAGGCGAGTCGTACCTCTCAGCAATCATTCGCAAAATACTGTTACGAGCAGTTTACGAGAGCAGGCCCGAACTCTGCAGAGCAAGGACGCTGTTTTTTTGCGCCATATTGCAACGAAATCATTAGTATGACTTTGCGCAAACATACCTGACACACTGCAGAAGCAAAGCAGCCCCATCAATTCTATAGCCATTATTATATAAGACACGTAAAGCGCTGATGACACGCTGTGTATAGTTGGTCCACAGGCTGCACGTGTAAAATACTTGGCAGTATGTCTTAAACAAGGTAACATTAACTGGTTCACTACATCGTGCAAACCTGCTGGCCACCAAGTTACATCGCACCGACAACGCCCTACGTTCCCTCTCGATATCAGCTTGGTCTTTAAGGTCATCAGTAACATAATGCCCGAGGTATTTAAATTGATACACTCGCTTAAGTTCACGCTTATTCAATATTATAGGAGGTATTGGTTCTGTGCATTTACCACCCCCGGCCTTGAAGACCAAGTACTCGCTTTTTTAACATTATATGCTAAGCCATGGTTTGCAGCGTAACGTTCACAAGCATCCAGTAACTCCCTGAGTGCCTTGATTGTTGGACTCAGTAACGCCATATCATCAGCATAGCTGATATTATTAACGCTTATATCGTCAATAAGACAGCCGATTTTTTTGTTACTGAGCTCAACAATCAAGTCATTTATGTAAACATTGAAGAGCTTTGGAGATGTTATACTCCCTTGCCTTACTCCACAATTCAACCCGAAAGAAACAGAAAGCTTACAGGCCCATTTAACATTATGTACCTGATTAAGGTACCAAAACTGGAAAATGCGCAATAATTCTACTGGCACTTTCCTCTCCCTTAGTTTTTCCCACAATATATCATAAGATACGAGGTCAAAGACACGAAAAAGGTCCAAAAAACACGCATAAATAGGTGTTTGACGCTGGGTGTAATATTGTACAGTATGTTTGAAGCTTATTATTGCTGTTTCAGGGGACAGGGGACACGGGTCGAAACCCAAATTGGTTCCGAGTAGAGGTTCCAGCTTAATATCCATCAGATTATCGAGCACCTGCCATGACTACATGCCATGACGGTAGCCAGTGAGATGACTCGATAATTACACTTGTCAGTCGCATCACCTGTCTTGTTCTTAATTACTGGTATCACAATAGTTCTCATTAAATCACCTGAAAGGTATGAGTGACACATGCAAAGTAAGTGAATAGAACATAGCAAGAGCTCTCACGTCGGGCCTTATTTACATGGCCAATCCATCCAAGCTGAACGTGTATGCAAATTTTCAGCTCAATCGGATGGTCGAAAAATGGCTGGTAAATTTTGACGGATAACTTACACACAAACATTGCAAGTTAAATGAAAGCGTGTTATAAAAATATTGTAAACTAATACTAAAACGGATTATTTTTATGTTCAACTTACTATCAACAAATTTTAGCATTAGAGGCTAATTAGTCTTCTAATACTCAAAAAATGATTACACCTTTATTATTTATCTTATGTTTTCTTTTCAGACGCGAAATACATGGTGTGGCGCCAGTTTCGTCATTTGTGAACGAACATCAAATGAACTATTAAGCTAAAACGGACCAGGTACTTATGAATTTTGATCTACTCATATATTAAAGGGCTTTAAAAGTTATAAGAACACAACTTCTAAAAACTGCATAATCTTTTTTTTTTTTAATTCATTTATAGTATTAATCAATTATATACAAAAAATATTATTTAAGCATTTACAGAAAATCTACACGGTTTGTGAGTAATGCTTAACGTGCTAAATAATGAGACATTAGTCTGTATGTAACATTATAAGGCTTTTTTTTAACGCGTGGAAACCCCCACGGCCTTCACATGTGCGAGAGGCTCCTGTGTCACCTCTCTAGCAAGTCCTCCATGATGGGTCTTACCGCCGCTACTACGGCGTGCCCTGAGCTTGGTCGTCCAAGTCGTTCTTTCCACTCTAATGCAACATTAGATCCTAAGTAATCTGTGTTTTATTCCAACAATACCCATGGAAATTCCTGCTTACTCATAAAAATTCATTCTAATTGATTCAAAATTTAGTAGTTTACTACTCAAAATTTCGCCCGCATGATATTACGTTTATTATGTCAAATACTAGTTACTTTTATTTATCAATATTATATGTAATATATTATCAACAATAAACATCTTAAAACAACTTGGAACATAAGTGGAAACCCCCACGGGCTTCACCCTATCGGTGCCAACGATAGGGTGGGCGTGTCGGAATCGGATCAACTAAAACCACACGGTGTCCTCCCCAAGTGTCCATTGCCGGGCACCCCAGGTAAGCCCTCGCAAGGATAACCCCAGGGTTACGGACAATGGCCGCCATCGCAGCCTCTCCTATAGGGTCGGGTTTTATTCCGCGACGGTGAGTTGGCAGGCGTGTGTAGGACCTCCATCTTGGCCTGCTATTTGAGTAATAACTATTTGAGTTGAGCGTGTACTGGCAAGATTTTGCAATCTGGCCACTGTATTATAATTTAGTATTCAGTAGTACTATTACTTAATAAATATTATTATTATTTAATATTTCTGGTTACAATTATTACCATGTAGCCTTCATCCGATGCCGCGCCAAATTTCCTAGTTAATAGGTGTTCTAACAAGAATCGACTGGTATATTCATTTCAATATTACTTAAAAAAACTGATTTTAACTTTGATTATTTAGATACAAGTGTATTTAGCAAACAAAACTATAAACTAGTATTAGAAATGAATTTTCTTATTTCTTGAACATAAATCACAATCGAAGATGATACTTCTGAAAAGAGCTATTACGTCTTTCCTTGCACGCGAAAACATTTATAGAGCTATTTATCTGCTGCTACTTTCAGCAACGGCTACTTTAAAAGCTTTTTATTGGAATTTTAATTGGAACGGTACGAAAGAGGCTGCAAAGTCAACGTTTCGCGTCTATATACATACTTGTATAAAGTGTATAGGAAAATATATCAATGGTATAGGATAGTTGGCACCGACGCTTCGTGAAGGGCCCCACTTGTACTAGTTTTTTCAAATGTTCGCGAATGCTTCAAGACGTTATTTCCTAAGATTTATATCCTGTCACTCAACTAAATTTCTTTCAAGCATGGTAACCTGGAGTACGGCAGTTGGCCGACTCGCCGTCCTTACAGAAGCAGGCCGTGGCAGAGGCGTGTCGTGTGTGTCCTACATACGCCTGCCAACTCACCGACGCGGGATAAAACCCGACCCCAGCAGGCGGGGCCGCGGTGGCGGCCAAAGTCCGCCGTAACTCTGGGGTTATCCTTTCGAGGGCTTACCCGGGGTGCCCGGCAATGGACACTTGGGAAGGACACCGTGTGGTTTGCACCGATGGGGTGAAGCCCGTGGGGGTTTCCACTTATGTTCCAAGTTGTTTTAAGATGTTTATTGTTGATAATATATTACATATAATATTGATAAATAAAAGTAACTAGTATTTGACATACTAAACGTAATATCATGCGGGCGAAATTTTGAGTAGTAAACTACTAAATTTTGAATCAATTAGAATGAATTTTTATGAGTAAGCAGGAATTTCAATGGGTATTGTTGGAATAAAACACAGCTTACTTAGGATCTAATGTTGCATTAGAGTGGAAAGAACGACTTGGGCGACCAAGCTCAGGGCACGTCGTAGTAGCGGCGGTAAGACCCATCATGGAGGACTTGCTAGAGAGGTGACACAGGAGCCTCTCGTACCGGCTGGCGCAGGTGATCTCTGGGAAGGGGTGTTTCGGGGACCACCTGTGTTGGATCACGAAGGAGCCAACGTCTGAGTGCCATCACTGTGATGCAGGTGAGGACTCAGGGCTGCACACGCTGGCGGAGTGCCCGGTGTGGGAGGTGCCGAGGCGGGCCCTCTTAGCGGCCCTCGGAGTGGGAGTCATCTCGCTCAGCATCCTGCTCACAGCGATGGTGCGGAGCGCGAGTGCGTGGGCTGCCGCTGCCTCCTTCAGCGAGCAAGTAATGCTCGAGAAAGAGGCAGCCGGGCAGGTGCGGGAGAGACTCAGGTCTCTCTCACGATCCGCAGAGCCCGCGAGGCGCGGAGGCGAATCAGACGTCGGAGGTCGCTCAACGACCTCCGTCCTTCATGAGCGCAGGCCTGGGGGTGACAGGTGGAGCCGCCTGTCACCCCAGCAGAAGCAGGCCGGGATGATGGGGCGACTAGCGCCCCTCCCCCAGACAGGGGCAAGATGGGGACAGCGTGGTTACCAAACCCGAGGGGGGCATCTCGAAACCAGAGATGGCCTTGGGCTGTCGGGGTGCGAGGGATATGCTCTATGAGCAACCTTATAACCCGGCGTCTGTAGACCCGAGACAGCGTGCGGTTTTAGTCGGTTCAAGCCCGACATAACCATCCCCGCTGGCCAGCAGGGGGGATCCGAGGGGGTTTCCGCACGAAAAAAAAATGGATTGGCATTTTATGGCTTGCTCTGATAAGGACATAATTGGATTTATCATATTTCTTACTCCCTAAATTTATTTCTGATTAAATTCGGTTCGCGTTCAAAGAGAACTTTTTTTCCAGAGACTCACTTGAAGGAATTTGCTTGTTGTTGCGTCCCGGCGGTTTTAGTCGGTTCAAGCCCGACATAACCATCCCCGCTGGCCAGCAGGGGGGATCCGAGGGGGTTTCCGCACGAAAAAAAAATGGATTGGCATTTTATGGCTTGCTCTGATAAGGACATAATTGGATTTATCATATTTCTTACTCCCTAAATTTATTTCTGATTAAATTCGGTTCGCGTTCAAAGAGAACTTTTTTTCCAGAGACTCACTTGAAGGAATTTGCTTGTTAATAAAAAAATTTACACATTGCAATGAACCGATTTCCATTACTTTATCGTCTTTATTCAGTTTCAGTCAAAGCAAATTTACTTTATTACCCTGCATACTTAATTAAGTAGGTAAGGCTTTCCAGGTCATTGCGCATGAAAAGTTCAAGTAATTTCGCTAAAGTACCTTTACCTTTGGCAGTTAAAGTTAATAGCTAAAACTATTCGTCTACTACTAGACTAATATACAAGTATTATATATTACCATACTTTCAGTTCTAAGTAAAACACTTGCTTGGTTTTAATAACGCGAAATTGCTTATCTTAGTTTCAAAACATCGAGTAAAACTATCGATAAATATGTTAATGTATCGAGGTCTGCAATTAAATTATGTCAAGGGATAGCAAGTGCTTTTTTTTTTCATTTTAGTAGATGTTAAAATCCTAGTTTTTTTATTTAATGCCAGTAGGCAGCCTTTTTATAATCGTCTATCTAGTACCCGGAATGCGTTACAATACCTGTTTTTACTTCTTTTGAATGTTAAAGTTAACATTCTATTGAACAATGTCTTATCAAAGTTACATCATAAACATTTGAATGTTAAAGGAAGCACAAATAATAGTAGTTTATGCAACTGTCTTATAAGAAGGGGTATTAAACAGACTCTCGTGTTTTAATACCCCTTCTTATATGACAGTTGCATAAACTACTATTATTGGAACATATAAAAGAAATAGACACATTCATGAACTGCTACAATTATACCTTTTTTTTTTTCGTGCGGAAATACCTTCGGATACCCCCCCCCCCCCGCCGGCCAGCGGGGGCGGTTATGTCGGGCTTGAACCGACTAAAACCGCACGCCGTCTCGGATCTACAGACGCCGGGGTGTAAGGTTGCCCATAGAGCATATCCCTCGCACCCTTACTTAAAAATCTTTACTCACTCTCAAGGATTTTGTTTACTTTTTATTTCTGTCCACATTATTCGCAATGAAAAAATAAAAACTGAAATTTGAAAATTTTATAATAATGTTTATAAAAAGAAAATTGTAAACTAATAAGCATAATTAATATAGTACTACTTTTAATTATCATGACCTTGTACACTTTTTGTGAAATATGCCCATTCCCCTTACTCGACATTTATCATGTTAACACAACGGCAATTAAATACCACGCCTTCTTCTAACACGGCGACGTTAAACTAAGTAGAGGTAACGATAATATTTAGTTTGGTAATGTATGTACACAATGGAATGTCAGTTTGTACACTTTAATTTTATCAACCTGCCTTTTTTAATTTATTGTTTTATTCGATTCATAAGAAGGGTGTATGCAGCCCCATGAAGATTTTTGATTGCAAGCGGGTGGACCTATTACCGATGGACCGATTAACGGACAAGGCTCTGGCGTAGCATTTCATCTCGGTGTTAGGGGGAGTTGGCAGTCGATCCCTTAAAAGTTAAGAGAAACCCAATGGATGAGAGGAGTAGGAGAACGGTCCTCGGACTTCAAAGTGCAAGCTTTGTTTGCATGGCGTTTGGATTATGACGATAAAAGAAATGACTGCACTAAAAACTTTATTACGATTTCGAGGGTTGATTTGTTAGGAACTGAAGGGAACATTTTGACGGGATACATATGTAGTTTCGAACGCCGCTGTGGCGACACACGCTGTTGCGAATTATTTTTCCACTGCCTCACAGGTTCGAAAGCTCATGGATTCGAATGAAATAGTCGCGAAAGATGCTGCTCAGAGCTGGTCAGAGCGTTCCCCCTGTAATGGACTGGTCACGGGTTCAAGTCCCGTCCTAGATGTTCTCTTTTTCCGATCTAAATCTATACTTATCATTTGGTTACTTGACTTAACAGTTAACTGACTACCGAGAGCCCGTCGAAAGTCCTCCATACTGGTGTCCATATTCTGTTTACAATCTTATCACAAATTTGAAAAGGAATCAAAAAGTATTCACTTCAGATGACAAAAGAGTAATCAAGTATCGTGTCTGACAAATATGACAATCTAAACTTAATCCATCAATTAGATTTAGGTACATCTAAAAATATTTTATTTTGCTTGATTCATCATACTGCCAAACATAGGATTGCTTGATTACCCTATTTAAATCTCAGCCTAAGAGTCAATGGCCCAGTCCTCCGAAAAATACATTTTGTCAAAAAATAACGCAAAAGTTTATCTATACCTACAACCGATGCCCGATTTGACTGATGGGCAATTGCTGATTGTTACGAAACATTTCTAAGTGCTCTAATGACTGTATAATCTTCAGTTCTATATCATCATAACACCCTTTTTGTATAGTAGTAGAGTTTCTCCTGTATATTTTGCCATTTGTCGGCTACTTAACAAATGTATGAAGTTATCTATGGTTTTATAAAGTAAAGGCAGTGCCAAGAAATGTCGGGCAGCTGGCCAGCACGTCAGTTATGCTTCAACGCTGTTCGCCAGGTGATTAGATAATGTATCAAAATGATTATTAAGCCAAGACTTTTAATTTGGATCTATTCACAGATTGGCACTTCTTTGGAATTTGTAGTGACTTCCTACATTTAAAGCATATACATTTATTACTATGTAAGTTGTACAGGGCCTTACAAAATTCTTGAGGCCAAAGCCAATCTTTCCTACAAGTGGGTCCACCTGCTAAGCAGCGGACGATGCTCTGGCGCAGGCTTTCGTACAGCAACCCTAAGGTTGGGAGCTCAGACGGCAGTAGTTCACGGACGAGCAATAAAAAACAACAAGTGGACCTCGAGCTCTAAACTGCAAATTCGCTGTGAGAATGATGACATTTAATATAATGTTATTTGTATATAAATTATTATCATTCAATTACGTTTCTATATGTAACAGAACAATGAGAATCCTTAAGTCTCCTTTCTCCCGCATTTCTTTTTAATTGAACAAAAAAATTAAGAAATGTTTTTTTTCTTCAACTATTTTTTCTTGATTTTACCTAATAAATAAATAATAATAATTGAATATTCTATGACAGACCAGTGTAAATAGACATATTTGCGCTAGCAGGAATTGAACCCGGAACCTCCGACTTAGCAATCAAACGCACTACCGCTACGCCATAGAGGTCGTGGTGATGAGGCGAATAAAAAAATTAACAGTGTTCAATAATAATTATTAACAACCTCCATTGTTTCCATAGTTCGTAAAATTTTCTGTAGATGACCTTTACGGCGCTTTAAAAGGGATTATCGCGGGTTCAAGGACCGCATTTCATTTTAACTTTATCCGATTTAAATTTGCAAAAATTTTCATTGTATCATAGTTGTTATAATTACTGTGCCCTTACAAAGTCGATCGACCTCCCGGGACCGACCACAGACATCCCAGCTCCGTCCAAAATTTTCACTTTGGAGCCCGGGCTCCGCTTTCCCGGGAGCGACCGCCGTTGATCCTAACAACCCCTAGAAGAAAGCATGTGCCAGGGCTGGTAGCATTGTTTAATGTTTATAAATATTGATATTTGAATTCCTCACATGAAAATTAAGTTACCTTAGAATATCTATCATTTGATTACAAGTATTTGAAAATAAATTTAAATTAACTGCATGTCTCTCACCATCGAATTAGTATTTGTGTCGTTTACAAGTTAATTTACAAGAAGAACACAAATAACATAACGACTGTGCTTACTTCAGCATACAATATTAAGTGTACAATACGTCAAACAAAACGAAATGTATCGTAACTTTTGCGGCAGCCAACTATTCGCCTTTTGTACGCCCAATTAACTACTTCAATAACCAAAATGAACTTTGAAAATATTATGATAGGGTCCACAACAAGTTGCAAATTAGTATTCAATTCTAGGAATGCCGTCGAGATTGCCTGGCATTTAATATCTACTGTATAGCTTCAGCAGTTATAATCTATAGTCCGTAACAAGTACTTGGCACGCTGTTTGTTACATAAAATCAGTTCGGACTAATAACATAATGTATGTAATATTTTTGATGACTAATTCGTTATTTATTATGATTAATTTATACACCCATTTATTTATAAGTTCTACTTTATTAAAATGTAGCTGAATATTCCACAATCAGTAGGCCTATCATAAAACGTGCATCCGCAATTGCAGGCCCACACGAAACACGAACGAAAGAAGAGTCATTTAGGTACCACGAAGCTACTTAAATGTCAGCTTCTTGGTCCTTTCGGTTCGGACCATAAAGTATGTTCGGGACGCAATCAAAGTTTTCAAGGAGGTTTTCGTTTACAATAGATATAATGGAATCATTTATTCATTATTCATCATTATTATGTATTCATTTTCATATCATATTTCAACATTATTCATTATAATAAAAAATCACTTATTCTAAACCAGCATATTAAAAAATACATTCTTTTGTGTTGGATTATGATAACCTTTAGAGCGATTGGAGGCGAGCATTCGTGCAATCAGTACGGGGAAATTAGCGATTAAAAAAGAGCAATATTCGTGCAGTCAGAACGGGGAAGCGAGTGATTGGAACTGAGCTTTCATGCTGTCAGTAGGTACGTGAAAGCAAACAATTTTGACATCATACGAGAAGATTAGTTCTTTGGGGGAAGAATCCTATTGGATATAAAGTTTTGTTCCTTTTAAACCGAATTCTATTTTTTAAAAAGCTTTTATTTTTAACATTGGCCGCGAATGTGGTAGAATTCTATACACAAAACCGTTTACACCAAAGCTATGCATATGTAACTATGGGTGACCTTTTCTAAAGCCTTCAAAGCAAAACGATCAAGCGACAAAATTGAAATGGCATCCGTTTCTACCCATTCGTATAATAGAGCTATGTGTATGCAAAGTAATGGCATAGTAATAGCGCAAGTATGGAATTTGTAGCAATCGCTGTGCGTCATCGTGGTAAATGAGTTTATTGAAGAATCGAAAAATAGACTTCACCTGCAACCGGTACAGCCGGTATCTACTGATGGACAGACGAAGCTCTGGCGCAAGCTTTTCGGTCATGGTTACAGATTCAGACGGCAGTTGCTCCTGCAGAAGCCAAGTAAACCAAATAATGTATGAATAGGAGAGCAGCTAGATCACTGATCTCAGATGATGATGATGATCTTATAATGACTTTTACCTCTATTTAGACTTTTACCCTACTGTGCTGCACCTGATAAGACAGAGAATATATAACCTCACAAAATTTTTCCTAGCTGTTATAAAAAGTGATGAGTATTTTTTATCACGCTCATGAATATTTTAAATTCAAAGCTACGTGACTGAAGATGCAGCTTGAATGTTAGCGCGAGACTCATGAGATTCATCTGTAACTGTCGCTGCATTTTACTAAGATACTAGCTGACCCAGTAAACGTAATTCTACGATATAAATTAACAACGAAATCGAACGAAGAATGCTAATGAAAAGTTAATGAACGCTGACGACAGTTAAATTATTATTGAAATGAAATGAAATGAAATTTATTTGCTTGAAGTATGGTACATACATAGAAATGTGATGGTAGAATATTATAATTTGGTTCCACATACTGCGCCGGATTGACGAGCAATATACCCGATATGCAAATTTGTACATTGCTGTCTGACAATAACAACGCTTTATCTGATAGATTTAAGAGTTGACACTTTTTATAACAATGTCTACAATACATATCATTATCACATCGAGGACCCCAACGAAGTATATGTATCATTCATGGTTTAATAAATTCATTCACACTATAAAAACATTTTTCAATGAGCCACTTATATAATTTCGACTTGAATTGTCGTGTAGGCAACTCTCTTATACACTTAGGTAAATGATTGTAGATCTTTATAGTCATAACAAAGCAATTTCATACAAAAATAAGTAAGTTTAAATTGTTTCTATCAGGTGTGGGGCACACTAGGTGGGGTTGGAATACGATTTTCAGTCTCACAAACCCTGCGCGAATATGATGGATTCACTATTAGAGGAAGGTTAAAATAGCTCTAATTTGTAATAGCGCTTTTAATTTGAAACGCGTTACTGTCTCAAATTCTTAATATTTAAGGAGTCTAACAAGGTCGGGAACGTTATTGTCATGCAGACAATATATTATGACAGTGTCTTTGTGTCTAGTGTGCGTTCAACAAACTTCACCGTAAATGCCAACGAAGAAGTTGTAGGTCAGATCCTCACCAGGCTACCGAAAACTTTTCCTTTTATTTTTTAAAAAGAGTACGAGTAACCAAAGTTATTAGTATTCAAGTTAATCCCTCCAGCTCAACTAAATTTCTTGTGTTGGTGTTGGGTTCAAGTCGGCAGTGCAATGGCCAGGACTCGAACTCCATAACTACTAAGCTACCGACGCTTCATTAATAAATTTGATTATATATTAGAGGTAAGTTTATTGACAAAAAGATCCGCTCTATGAACATTTTCTAGCTGTTGCCTGCAAAAGCGTATTTGCTATTGCGGACTGTAATCTATCTTCGCGCCAAATTTCATCCAGATCTGTTCAGTCATTCTGGCGTGATTGAGTAATATACGTTCATCCATCCATCCAAGCTTTCCCATTTATAACATTAATAAGATTCGTAATAGGATTATATTAAAAGGGGTCTCTAAAGCTTTATAATTCAGCGTCAGTTGTATTTTGCTGCTTAAAATGAAGCTAAATATTTGCGCTATCAATGTTAAACTATACCTCTATTATATATATAGGTAGTGCATATAAAATAGTAGGCTACCTCTAAGCCCCAAACTGTGTGTTAAATGTAAATGTGCCCTTAAGCAAACAAAGAAAGTAAATAAACTTAGTCTTTAAGAATACGCCTCAAGTGTGTTCCGAAGCACATCACGTAGCTTTAAGTACATAAGTAATGTTTTTCTTAGTATGTGTTGGCTTCCATAAAACCACAAAACGTAGGAATAATGAAGAACGAAATGAATGTTTCATTATAAGGTTAGGTATGGGTGTACAGCCCTCCGAGCGGAGATAAGGCGTTCCAAACGGGACGCCTTCCGCGAGCTGCTGGAGACGCTGGAGCGGGACCCTTGGGGGCGGCCCTACCGGATGGTGAGGGGCAAGCTGCGCCCCAAGGCCCCGCCGTTAACCCGGTGTCTCCAGCCGGATCTGCTCGGAGGAGTTGTTGGCTCCCTGTTCCCAGCGCGGGCGGTGGAACATGTTCCACCGCGGATGACTCCGCCTCGGTTGCGCATGGCGCCCGACGTGGAAGACGACGACGTGCCCGAGGTCACTTGGGTAGAACTAGAGCTGGCGGTGAGAAGGCTAAGAGCCAAACACACCGCCCCGGGACCCGACGGCATTCCAGGCCGAGCGTGGGTCCTAGCTCTAGTCGACGACGCTCTCGAGCCCCGACTGAGAGGGCTTCTCAGCGCATGTTTGGAGCGGGGCCAGTTTCCGAAATTGTGGAAGACGGGGAAACTGGTCCTCATCCGAAAGGAGGGGCGCCCGGCGGACTCGCCGTCCGCCTACCGGCCCATAGTGTTGCTCGACGAGGTGTGCAAGCTCTTTGAAAGAGTAATTGCGAAGCGCCTCGTCGAGCACCTCTCAAGAGTGGGGCCGGACCTGGCGGATGGCCAATATGGCTTCCGCCAGAGGCGCTCCACCGTGGATGCCATCATGCGCGTGAGGGCTCTGGCGGAGGATGCAGTAGCCCGGGGTGAGGTGATGTTGGCGGTGTCCCTGGACATCGCCAACGCGTTCAACACCTTGCCCTGGAGTTGCATTAGGGAGGCGCTCGTGTATCACGAAGTGCCTCTCTACCTCCGCCGCATAGTCGGGGCGTATTTGACGGAGAGAGCCGTCATCTACCCAACCGTGACCGGTCTCGGTCGGCGTGAAATGTCGTGCGGTGTTCCACAGGGATCGGTCCTGGGGCCGCTCCTGTGGAACATCGGATACGACTGGGTGCTTCGCGGTGAGCTCGTAGGCGGTGCCGCCGTCACGTGCTACGCGGACGACACGCTCGTGACGGCGTGCGGGGCGACGTACCGCGAAGCGACCCGAAAGGCCACGACCGCGGTTGCCCAAGTCGTTAGGCGGATCCGGCGGCTGGGTCTCGAGGTGGCCCTGCATAAAACCGAGGCCCTGTTCTTCCATGGGCCTCGGAGCAAGCCACCCGAGGGATCCAGTCTCATCGTGGGAGGAAATCGCATCGGCATCAAGCCCCAAATGAAATATTTGGGGCTCGTGCTCGACGGCCGATGGGACTTCGGAGAGCACATCCGAAGTCTGGCCCCCAAATTGAAGGGCACAGCTCTTGCTCTGGCTCGGCTGTTGCCCAACATGAGGGGGCCCGATGACTCCTGCAGGAGACTCTACGCGGGGATCGTGCGGTCCATGGCCCTGTATGGGTGCCCAATATGGGCGGAGGCCCTGAGGACCAGAACTGTGCGTATGCTGCGCGCTCCGCAGCGAGTTCTGGCCATCAGGGTCATCCGAGGGTACCGCACGATCTCCTTCGAGGCGGCGAGTCTCCTTGCCGGAACTCCGCCATGGGACCTGGAAGCGAGAGCCCTTTCGCAACTGTACCAAGAAAGGAAGGCGAAAGGAGGCGCGGGAGCAGGGATGGAACCCCGAGCCTCGAGAAATCGAGGCCGTGCAGTCCCAGCTCCGCCAGGCCATCGTGGTGGAGTGGAAGGAACGACTTGGGCAACCAAGCGCAGGGCACGCCGCAATAGCGGCGGTAAGGCCCATCATGGAGGATTGGCTGGAGAGGCGACACGGAAGCCTCTCCTACCGACTGACGCAGGTGATCTCAGGGAAGGGGTGCTTCGGGGACCACCTGCATCGGATCAGGAAGGAGCCAACGCCTGAGTGTCATCACTGCGACGCGAGCGAGGACTCAGGGCTGCACACGCTGGCGGACTGCCCGGCGTGGGAGGCGCCGAGGCGTGACCTCGTGGCAGCCATCGGGGTGGGAGTCCTCTCGCTCGGCAGCATGATTGCGGCAATGGTGCGGAGCGCGAGCGCGTGGGCCGCCGCCGCCTCCTTCTGCGAGCATGTAATGCTCGCGAAGGAGGTGGCGGAGCGCGCCCGGGAGAGACTTAGAACTCTCCCGGTCCGCCGAGCCCGCAACTTGCTCGCCGCGCGTCGCAGGCAACTCAGGCGCCGGAGGTCGCTTAACGACCTCCGTCCTCCATGAGCGCAGGCCTGGGGGTGGCGGGTGAGGCCACCTGTCACCCCAGCAGAAGCAGGCCGGGACGGTGGGGCGACTAGCGCCCCTCCCCCAAACCGGGGCAAGACGGGGACACCGTGGTTCCCAAACCCGAGGGGGCCATCTCGAAACCGGAGATGGCCCAGGGTCAGTCGGGGTGCGAGGGATATGCTCTATGGGCAACCTTACACCCCGGCGTCTGTAGACCCGAGACGGCGTGCGGTTTTAGTCGGTTCAAGCCCGACATAACCGTCCCCGCTGGCACGCGGGGGGGTATCCGAAGGGATTTCCGCACGAAAAAAAAAAAAAAAAAAAAAAAAGGTATGGGTGTACAGGGCCATACTAACATCTTTGAGGCCCAAACCAAGCTCACCTGCAAGCTGGGGCGCCTGCTAAACAACGGAGGACGCTCTTGCGCAGGCATTCCTTTCAAAGTTTTGAGGTCAGACGGCAGCCGCTCTCGGAAAAGCCGATATACTAGTAGAAAAACAACAAGTAAATTTTGGACGCAACTGGGTAATCACTATGAGGATTTTGATGCTTAACGGGTATATACCAATATAATTAATCACTTACGGACTGAATTTAGACAGTACAATACTTTGACATGTAGCGAACTTCGAAAACACATAGATCGACAAGTCATTGCTTCGACAGACAATTATTAGACAACATACACCTTCGAAATACTACTACTTCGACAGACGATTATTCGACAGACAATACTTAGACAAGACACATCTTCGAATGACCACTAGTTTGAAAGGTTTTTTAACATTCTCCCAAAATAATGTGGTTCCGGCGCTTCGCCGGCCGCCCTTACCCCAAACCGGGGCAAGACGGGGACACTGTGGTTCCCAAACCCGAGGTGGCCATCTCGAAACCGGATATGGCCCAGGGTCAGTCGGGGTGCGAGGGCTATATGGGCAACCTTACACCCCGGCGTCTGTAGACCCGAGACGGTATGCGGTTTTAGTCGGTTCAAGCCCGACATAATCGCCACCGCTAGCCGGCGGGGGGGTATCCGAGGGGATTTCCGCACGAAAAAAAAAGGTACGTCGGATAAGTTCACTCCTGCCACCTTCAAACCTCGTCCTTAAAGTTGAGTATTTCGATTTTTTATAGGAAAAGTTAAAATACTAATTACTTCAAAATTTCATTCGCGTTATATCTATACCAGAGTAGAACTTATAAGTACGAGAACAATGACTCATTCTGGCTATCATCATGTCCTATTTAAAACAATAGCCCATAATAAGCACCAAATGTACAAGCCCATTTGAAATAAAACCCACCTTTTTAGTAATACGAGGGCATTATTTAAATCCGTGATGATACAAAAGGCTAGCCCGCATTTCCCAAACAAGGGAAACCGGTCAAGTGCGAAGGCACGTAATGAACGAGTTGGTACAAAAGATTATACGGCTCATTTCGTTGCAATGAAAGTTGGTAATTATAGCCGTAAAGATGATTTAGGAGTTATAATTGTGAGGTCATCAACTTTGAAATTAAACTTTCTACCGTAGTACAAACCCAATAGATAAAAAAGTAATTTTTAAAGAAGCTGAAAAAAGCATGCAGTAGTTGTTCGATGGTCACTGTTGCAAGCACCCCGCGCCTTTTTAACTGATTTCAAAAAAAAAAGGTAATTCTCAATTCGACTGTATTTTTTTTTATGTTTGTTACCTCAGAACTTCCGACTGGGTGAACCGATTTTGATGATTCTATTTTATTTGAAAGTTGGTGTACCCCGTGTGGTCACATTTCAATTTGGTCTAATATATTAATAATACATACATACATACTTTCAAAAAACATCGAATGGCGCAGTCGGATAAAAATAAAACTGACTTCAAAAACCAAGAAGCCACTAAAAACTGACACTGAAAAACGAAAAGTAACTGAATTACAGATTGAATTCCAAAAACAAAAATACGCGTTAGACTTTTCTGTTGAAGTCGGTGCCAAGCTAAACGAAAGTCTTAGGAATAAGGGTCACTATTACAGTCACGATAATGCTACAACGGTGGCCTTTACTTTCACGTCGTCATCAGATGCTTTTTCACGCACCGCTTAAAGAACCCGGGTCTGTAGGAAGAAGGTGATGTTGATGATTCTAGAACCCATATTACCAGGTAGTTAACCTAGGCTTACTTTAGGTCTAAATACCGCTGTCTAGTATGTCGTAAAATAGAATGTTATTGAATTAAACCAAGCATGCATGCTAAATTGTGTTATTTAGGTTATAGAAAGTACACTATTTGAGGTCGGAAAAGGCCCATATTTAGTAGTGGATTACTGCAGCGGCGCTAAGAATCTGATAAGGGTTAAAGATTGATGTTATTAATAGTTCCGTGTTATAGAAATATTTTACGAAGCCGTAAAGAGATTCCTTTTCTTTTTTTTTCTTTTTTTATATTCGTTAAAAGTTTGGAAAGATGTTTGGATGTTTGGTATTCATCACGCTTGAACGGATTAAAGTTACATAGGCTTCTTTTTATAGGGCTAAAAAGGGGCATTTTTATAGAGTTGGGGAGTGGGATCAGAACATTTAGTACTAGTACATGCATAAAATACTATGAAATATGTCTCATTACAAGTAGGTACGCACAAGTGAAAGGTAGGTACTCCTTAGAATATTAAATTATGGGAGGCGCCTGCTGGTTTCTTTTATCCGCAACGAAATCCAATATTACGTACACGTATACGTTTTTGATTTTATTACAGAAAGCTTCTGTTAAAAGATCTGAAATTAAAGTAATAAAATAAATTACCTTTGATTACTTAAGTAGGTACATATTTTTGTGCAGAATGCTTTTAATTTTTATCTTTTAATAGTCACAGTGACCCACCAACGGGAGTGACGGGAGACTCCCAATAATTGGCGGATGAAGTTATGGTACAGGCTTTCCTCTCGAGGTTGGTGGGAATGAGGGCAGTCGCTCCCATAAAAGCTGCATAAGCCGAATCTGAAAGAAGAGAAGAAGTAAGCGGACGACGAGATCTGAGGTGAACGCTTCGAATGCAACCGGGAACCATGCTAATGGATGATGACATCGCCAGATAGTGGTATTATAAAAATACGGTTGCGATTATCCCAAGTTATAATTCCTCAAAGCTTTATTTCTCAACGTAACGCTGAAACAAAAAAAGATATACAGTCAAAGACAAAAGTTGCTTGACAAATTTTAATTTATTAATCAACTTAGCTCTTAGAACTATCATAAAGTAATAAACAAAACACGATATATAATTAACTTTGTCCTCTAGGGATTATAAAATCACTTTTACCTCCATTATTGATACATGTATTCCATGTAATATTCTGTGGCGTAGCGGTAGTGCATTCGACTGCCAAGTCAGAGTCCAGAATTCCCACTCAGTGCAAATATGTATGTTTGCATTAGTCTGGGTGTTTGTATAATATGTATTTATTTACAAAAAAAAAGTATTGAAGTATGTTTATCCGCATTTTAGAACCCATATGACAAGCTCTGCTTAGTTTGAGTCTAGACGGCGTTGGATACTTTGTCCTACAATGTCAAAAAGGTTTGTAATTCGAATGTCAATTTTTTTAGTGTCAACCAACTGTTGTTGTTGTCTGTACATCATTATTGTGTAAATATTGAACGTTCTTATCTCAGTTAAATTACTATCTGCTACTAGACATTCTGAAATAAATAGGTAAATAGATGCTGACATAAAAGTATCAGCCAAAAAGCATCAATTTTGAAAAGATAAGACATTTGACGTGTTCTTACGAAAGTTACTAACAACCTAATAACATTAAAATTGTATTCAATCAAGTTTCAAATACAATTTGCACGAACCAATGAACTCATATCAACGAAGCATTTTCCTAGAACAAGCACGGTGATCACTTTTGTTGTGGTATTCCAAATGGGTTGTTTTAGAAGCAATATAGCAAGAATTTATTTCACAATTTAAAAAAAAAATGGAGTGAAAGATACCAATTTAACAATTGGATTTTGATCATTTCACTGGCTTACAGTATTATTTACACTAACTGAATATTACAAAAGAAAATAAGCGTCGCTAGCGTAGCGGTTAAAGAGTCGCTCTTACTATCGAGAGGTCCCAAGTTCGAATCCTGGTCATTACACTATCGATGTAAACCTACTCCAAACACGGTTAACGAGAATATTAGTAATTTCGGTTACTATTACTCTTTTTAAAAAAGGAAAAACAAATACTTTGATCTTGTTTCTACCTGAATTTTAGAAAAGCCTATCGCCTTTTAAAGTCTATCTTAGCAGTTTCTGTGAAAGAATAAGCGAAAAAGAATCTGTAACACGCTCCTATTCCCAACTGTGAACAACTTACTATAATAATATAAGACTTGTAACTATTTTTTTTTTGTCCGGAAGTCCCTTCGGATACCCCCCGCCGACCAGCGTGGGCGGTTATTTCGGGCTTGAACCGACTAAAACCGCACTCCGTCTCGGGTCTTAAAACGCCGGAGTATAAGGTTGCCCATAGAGCATATCTCTCGCACCCCGACTAACTCTGGCCCATCTCCGGTTTAGAGATGGCCCCCTCGGGTTTGGGAACCACGGTGTCCCCGTTCTGCCCCGGTTTGGGGGAGGCGTGGCTTAGTTTCGTGGACAGGAACTCATAGCTTAGGCCTACTGTCCACGGAGGCGTAGCTTCATAGGCAAGTATTCGTCGTTATACGCTTCGTGTACGCCTGCTTGCAGTTTATAGACAAAACAAAGGGGAGGTTGGCTCGGACCCCAAGATCTTGACTTGGCCCCATAAAACCAAGACCAATAAAATAGACATATTTATTGATACAAATATTTGCACAGAACGGGAATCGAACCCGCGCCTTCTAACGTAGTAGTAAAATACTTTCGCTACGCCATGTAGGTCATCATATAAATAAAATAAAATAAATAAATAAATATTCTACAACATTCTACACAACGCTTTCTAGACCCAAAGTAAGCATAGTTTAACTAGCTTTTCTTATGGGTTGCAGAATGCAGATAAATACACTGTTTTTTGTAAATACATACATATTATACAAAGAAACACCCAGACATATTCATGCATCCGAATATTTGCACTGAACGGGAATCAAACTCGCGCCTCCGGTCGTAGCAGTCGAATGCACCACTGTTACGCCACAGAGGCCGGCATTGTACTGACAATATATTCTATACCAGGTGTTGCCCACGACTTAGTACGCGTTAAGTTCGGGATAGATCAAGGTATGTTTATTTCTGCAGTCTCGATACTAATACGTAAGTATTACGTTATTTGATTTAACGGGCCAGATGAGGTGATGTAATGCACTCGTTTTACATGGACAATTCGTTCGAAATAGGTGGAAAAATATGTAACATCGAAATCAATTCCACCTGATTCCTTTATACAATAGCGTAATGATATTCATTATGAAATGTTTATGCGTCTCTAGTCAACTATCTTTTATACGTGGGTTACTCTGAGGAGTTTCGAAATTTTACATTTTCCTGCTGATTACTTTTGGTCTGGACTTTGACCGTGTCTGATTTTTGCTGAACTACAAAATTTCGTAAAGATCTACTTTGTAATGATAAATTTGTCATCAATAATAGTTGAACCGATTTTGCTCTACTGCTCCTATTAAACCTATAATAGCGTGATGATATATAGCACAGTTTATGACCATGCCTTAGAATAATGTTCATGCAAAATTTCAGTCAAATCTGTTCAGTTGTTGCCACTGGGACATCAATAATAAAAAGCAAGTAAACAGACAAACCGACCAACAGTAAAAAATTCTTTATATTTCATTTTTGGCATGACTTTTTTTTTTACGTGCGGAAATCCCTTCGGATACCCCCCCGCCGGCCAGCGGGGGTGGTTATGTCGTGTATCGTGGCATGGCTATCCTAGAACACGCATCAATTATTTTTTTGGAAAAATATTCAATGTACAATTTTCAGCTCGTTACAATTTTATTATACGAGTATGAATAGATAATAATAAAATCTATAAGATCATTCAATTAAATTTTTAAGCATTTTGTATGCTTACTTTTTTGTAAAGATTTAGATCGGAAAAAGAGAGCATCTAGGACGGGACTTGAACCCGCGACTTGTCCCTTACAGGGGGAATGCTCTGACCAACTGAGCCACCTAGACACGTCCCAGATATTCGAAATTCTCCGATACATTAATATAAGATCATTTTGAACAATAGATTACTGATGATAATATCGTGATATATTTTTTTTTAATATATTGTCGATAATACGGTCTTTTATCATTTCTAGAATATAACGATGTGGTTTCCATTGAGATCGTTCCGAATAGAAAAGAGCTATTTTTATTCAATATAAGCCATTGTGGTATTGAAGGCCGGTACCATTGTTGAACCTTCTAATGTTAGGGTACTTATCGTACCCTGGGGTTATCCTTTCGAGGGCTTACCCGGAGTGCCCGGCAATGGACACTTGGGCAGGACACCGTGTAGTTTTAGTTGATGCATGACATAACCGCTCCCTTCGACCCGCGGGGGGGTATCCAAAGGGATTTCCGCACGTAAAAACAAGGATACTTATCGTTATGAGTTATGATAACGACGCCGCGGTTTTGATGTTCAGGGTCCAGCAACATCTTCGGGGCTTAAGCCAACCTCACCTGCAAACCGGTACACCTACTGATTCACAGACAAGGCTCTCCTTTCCTCTCGGGATTGGGAGGGCAGACAGCAGTCGATCCCATAAAAGCTGTATAAGCTAAACCAAAAGGAGTACAAGCCGTAAGCAAACCCATGGCTCCGAGGTGAACACCTCGGATGTAACTAGGAATAACGCCAAGACGATGATGGTCACGGACTAGGTCACGGTTTCATCCAGACAAAAATACATGATGAATAGTAGTCTCTGCCGACCCCGGAGAGGGAAAGGCGTGGGTATTATGTAACATAACACAAACAACACATAACTTCACGCCTGTATCCCCGAAGGGGTAGGCAGAGGTGTATTACACACCCACGATTCGCCAGTTATGTTAAGGTCCCAATGTAATAGGGGGCGAGCCTATTGCCATTTACCGGGCACATTATTGTGAGCGATAAATAACATTTATTAATGCACACGAAAAGTCAGAGGTTTGTGCCCGGGGCGACTGGGGATCGAACTCGAGACCTCGTCTCAGCAGTCCGTTACGTACGGCACTGGGCTATCGCCGCTTTATGTATTTATGTTTTTTTTTTCAGTAGAATGAAGGTCCTTCTTTAGTTTAGAAACTGCATTGCACGGAGATTTCATTGTACCGCAATACATAGTCACGTTTCTTTTCTAATAGGGTAGGCAGAGATTACATGTTGATACTAGCTACGATCCTGGCATACACTGCTCTCCTGTTGCGTTGTTACACAACTGACAATATGCATATAGTGGACTTAGTAAACAAGTTTCAATATAGCTCTTTAGGCTGCCTAGTTAGATATAAGGTCATTTGAAGTGGTTGATAAAACCCCACTTCACTTGTATTGGCATCAAATATTAGGTCATTGATAATGCTGATTCACCTGCTCAACAAGGTCATTCACCGAAATAATGAAAAGCATAAATGTACACAACCCAAAGCCAATTCCGTCAATGAGACTTTATCTGCTCAGAAACACGACTTCGCCGCAATGGGTGTGTACCTTGGGGGGTTTGCTGGATTGTTGATGTCGCCGTGGTGCTGGTCTTCCGTGGAACACCTATTATGGGTAGCCTCGAAGATTACTTGATTTTTCCATAATGAAAGAGAGATTTTTTCATGTATCTTCATTTATTCTTTGTGAAGAGGAGAGAGCACTTCTCGCTTGATTTTCTAGTTGCCGACTGAGGTATCGAATCAAATTATAGTGGCTTTTTATACTCTCAATTCAATTAATTCGATTTTTCTGATAGGCCGATCGAACTATCCCGGCTCGTTAGCGATACCGCGGATTAATGACTTTTCGCGGATGTACCCTTTTTTTTTTTTTTTTTTGTTCGGAAATCCCTTCGAATACCCCCCGCTGGCCAGCGGGGGCGGTTATGTCGGGCTTGAACCGACTTAAACCGCACGCCGTCTCGGGTCTGCGGACGCCGGGGTGTAAGGTTGCCCATAGAGCATATCCCTCGCATGGTCGATCGGTCAATCTTACAAATATGCGTTTATTTTCTATTTACAATGATTTATATACCATATTATATATTCTAATAGGGAGTAGAAATAAGGTGACACGAAATAAGATACAATTTACACTTATAGATCGGTAAACAATGACGATTTCTTCGTCGCAAACTTATAACTATTATACACGATTATTCCTATAGTGTTTTGTAAATCAGTTTAATTATATACATTATCACTTATGTACTAACTAAATTAACCTTATATACTAGTTGTTCTGCACAATAAATGTTAAAGTTATAACGTATATAAACAGTTGCAATCTGCGTGTTGAGGGTCCAATCACACGAGGTAATGAATTATTATTTCGTGTATGGTTGCTTCCTTGCTTGTTCAAAGCAATGACAATGTTTAGTGATAACTTTTGATATGAAATACCTTGTCATTTGACTGGAAATTTTGTAGTTATACTCTTTAATAAAAATAATCTACAACCTTTGAGTGTGGGCCAACTCTGGGGAGATGTTGTGCTGCTTAATTTTCTATTCAATGAATGCAATTTATTTATTGGATAGCTCAGCTGGTCAGAGCATTCCCCCTGTAAGGGACTGGTCGCGGGTTCAAGTCCCGTTCTAGATGTTCACTTTTTCCGATCTAAATCTTTAGAATACAATTTCATCAAAAACCAAAGTAATGCATATAATTATGAATACTTTTATCATCATCCCAGCAATTATTTTTATCCTCTCTCCAACACTTTCTCCTCCTGAAGTTTTTCATTCATCTTGGCTTTTACAGAAGCGACTGCCGTCTGACCTACCAAAGTAAGACTGCGTCAGAGCCTCTTACACTACTGATCACTGATATCGGTAGCATAAATAATACTTGGTAGTATAAATAATACTCAGTAGCATAAATAACGATTGCGAAAAACCCTCCATAGTAATCCAATTTCGGTTTCATTGCGTTCAGGGGTCAGCAAGTGCATAGCTGGGCAGGGGGATTGTGGTCGCAGCACTAGTGGGACCGGTGGGTGTCACGCAGTGCTGCGACGACAATCCTCTTCTGATGAGGCCGTCATGCTGAGTGCCACCATTGTTAACATGGTACGTGTATGTAACGGTGACCCTCTTTCCTGAGACTTTACCTTCAGCTTACCATCAGGCGAGGTGAAGTCAAATTGAAGTGTCCTATACATAAAAAATAATAATTAATAAGCAACGATAGCCCAGTGGCGTACGTAACGGACTGCTGAGACGAGGTCTCGAGTTCGATCCCCAGTCGCTCCGGGCACACACCTCTGACTTTTCGTAGTTATGTGTGCATTAATTAATGTTAATTATCGCTCGCTTAATAATGTGCCCGTTAGATGGCAATAGGCTCGCCCCCTATTACATTGGGAAATAAACATAACTGGCGAATCGTGGGTGTGTAATACACCTCTGCCTACCCCTTCGGGGATACAGGCGTGAAGTTATGTTATATTATGTTTATAAATAATAATTAAAGCTAACGTTATTTACCTTTTGAACATTTCTATAGCTAGCTTGTTGTTTTAAGCCTTCCTTTTGTATAAACAAGCCCTTAGGAAATAATTTGGAATCCAATCCGCGTAAGTGGCCACGAATTAGTTCTATTAATTGCCTGTACAAGTGACCGATGGGGTTGCTTATACCCTTGACGCGTTGATACAGTGCGATTAATACGTGTTGCTTCGGTCGTTCCGGGTTCAAATGGAACCATGACAGTTTATTAATCACTGGTTATTTGTCCAGAAGCTAGATTGTATTGATATGAGTCATTTATCAATTTTGATATTTCAATGCGTATTAAGTTAAGTGGGTGGAATTTTTAGATGATTATTTAGTAATAAGAGGAGTTGGAGTAATGGGGTGTGATGTTTCTCATGTGATCCCATCCCATCAAACGTGGCGGGTCGCCGAATGATTAACTAGAAACACTCAACGTTAAACCACTTGTCGTCAGAGAGTCTGCCTGTTAGAGATGGCTGAATAAGACTCAGTCAAGTGATTTGAATTTAGTTCAGTTAGTCAACCTTTCGAAGATTGCTGACCTATACTCAGGCAAGTGATTAAAATTTAGTTCAATTTTTACACTATGGCGTTAACAGTTATCAAAACAGCGCGTCCCGATACGAATAGATGATGTCAGAAGGATGTGGTGAAGATTTCGCAGATAGCTCTATCTATCTACCAACTCACACACTAACAAACACATACATGTATATTATACCTGCTAATGATAAGCGGTTACTGTGATTACGGCCCCAATACTCTCACTTACCCTACAAACAGACTCAAAATGAGTGAGAAGTTGATAGTATCACGGCCGTGCCAGACTTTTGTGCTACAAAACCCATAGCTAATACATTATCTTATTTATAATAGCCGTAACTTGACCAAATAACTTTAATTCCGAAACTTCCCTAACGTGCAATCAAAATAATATCAACGGCTAAAAGGCCAAAAGACACAAATTACCACGACAGTTGACAGGAAAATCACTGAGTTATAAAATGTATTTCTTGTTGTCAAGGACCTTTTTTCTTTGAGAAGTCGATGTCGTTTGGACTCTTTTGTTTTGCGACCACCGATATGAAATTTAATGAGGGTAGTGCTCTGTTATCTAGATAGTAACTTCTAGCTTAAAATTGAGTCTAGACAGCTTTAGGTATATCTTTGGATGATATTACTTTTAACAAAATATTAGCCCATTTTCTTATTTTATTATCAGATTTTGTCGGATTCTTGAAATTCGCTCTTTAATACAAGTCATGTTACATAGACTTGTCTTGAATCGATCTGTGGCCGATATATATATATCGCCCACAGAACGAATCTGTAATCCACTGAAATTCTTACTAACTAAGGGACATTAAAATGATGTTGCAATCATTTACAAATAATGTATTCTGATTACTCTGAACAGGCTTTCCCGTTCTCCATTTTCAATTTAAATTTCCAAGATAAAAGTTGAATGCTTGTCAAATCCATATTTACTATTGCGATATAGGTAGTTAATAGCTTTGGTTAAGAAATAATCAACTACACAGCAGATATTGCGCCTTTGACGATCGAGCTTGCTAACCGCTTAATCGAGGTATTGTCGAGATATGAACGCTATAATAGAAACGATTTACTTGCTTTAATTAACTGACAAGAAAGTCTTTCATCGCATAAAAACAGGCGTTAAAATGTTAGGACTGTATTGTAAATAAAGCCAGACACTATTGAAAATATATCAAGCTATTGTGTATGTACATCATGGTTGTAGCGAGACCAGATTCATTGTACTTTGGCTTTACTTATAATTAAATTAATTAAATTTTCCTGTACGCACTCGGGCTGTTTCCGAGAATCGGTTTCGCACACAGCGTGCTAATAATATGTATGGCGAGCGCACTACGGGCTATATTGTCCCACGGCTTCTTAATAGTCTACCTTCTCATATACGAAAATGTAACACGGTATCGGGTATAAAGTGTAAACTCAAACCATATTTTTTAGATTTACTGTAGGTGGTTGGAGATTTGAAGATTTTTTTGTTTTATAAACTAACTTTATTTTAAATTGTTAAGTGCTTGATAACTCATGATAGCACAGATATAAACCTTTGTGATTTTTTGTTGCTATTGTCATGTGTATTTAATGTAATGTTTGTTTTTAATAATAATAATAATCGGCTATCGGATCAAGTGCGGGCCATACAACGTTGTCATTTGTTAGATGACTCTGTACTTGAGAGGCTACGCTCTGACGTACGAAGTAGCCCGGGTACCCTCTTCGCAAACTGTGAGACCAGCCACGGAGACCATCTCACAACACATCTGTAGCGAAGAAGTGATTGATACCAGGGCTATAGACGTAAGTACCGAGTACAACGAGAAATTAAGGAGTGCTTTGGAATGTGCTTTGCGGGAATATCGTTCCATGCCTTTTGTTAATAGACCTCGCCTACCACGTTTGCCAACGCATAAAAAAAATGTAGCGCTAGTGTGTGCCCTGGATTCGTTATTATCAGATTATTTTGATAATAGCGAAGATCTCGGTGATACACATTCAATTCTTTATTTAATAATAATATTATATAATATTCAATTCTTTTTTTGGGAGCGCCCTGATTCGACTGGGGCTGACGTGTGTCGACCAGATGATGATATTACTAATACATTCTGGTCAGTCATACGGAGGGTGATTGGATGCAGGATGTTGAGCGATCGTGTGAGCCTATTAGGATCATGGATCCGGTTACCATAATTCAAGAGGATGTAACCGATGCAGTCCGTCTGTTGCCTAACTGGAAGTCAGCGGGACCAGACGGACTGCATAATTTTTGGTTAAAATGGCTGAAAAGCAAACACGGTCGTTTGGCATCTCAATTCCAATCATGTATTGAATCAGGATTGATTCCCAATTTCATGACCACTGGTGTAACCCACCTTCTTTACAAGTCCGGTAGTGCTACGGACCCTAAAAATTATAGACCGATCACATGTCTTCCTACGGTCTATAAGCTTCTTAAATCCATCCTGAGAGTAAAAATATCTTCACATTTAACCGACAATTCTATCATGTCTATCTCTCAGAATGGATGTAGAAATGGGGCTCGTGGCACTAAAGAGCTCCTTATAATTGATATGGCAATTAGCCACCTGGCACGCCGTAATCGTAAGGACCTGGCGACAAGTTGGATAGACTATAAAAAGGCATATGACTCCGTGCCGCACACGTGGCTCTTGAGGGTGCTTGAGTTGTATAAAATTGATACAACTCTATGTACCTTCCTGAAGGCATGTATGGGGAAATGGAGTACGGTCCTTTGCTATCCAGTGTGTCGATGGATCTGCGAGAATGGCGGGCTGATAAGGATAGAGCGGGGCATATTTCAGGGTGATAGTCTTAGTCCATTATGGTTTTGCCTGGCACTGAACCCTCTTAGTTATATGCTGGAGAGTTCAGGGTTAGGCTGTCGATTGCGGAGAGATGGTCAGGTTATATCCCACCTCCTTTACATGGATGATCTTAAATTATTTGCCCCCAACAATTCAAGTGGACAAATGTGCGGTCATGTATGTAAAAAGAGGGGAGATTGTGGAATCTGATGGGGTTGAGCTCTCAGATTCCACAAAACTCAGGTCTCTCTCTGCAATCGACACCTATAAATACCTGGGTATGTCGCAGGCGTTAGGCATTACAGAAGCTAGCATGAAGCAATCGTTACGGGAACGTTTCTTTGACCGCTTGAAAAAAGTCCTCAAAAGTCTTTTGTTAGGCGGTAATAAGGTGCGCGCCTATAACGGTTGGGTCATGTCGGTTTTAATGTACTCCTTTGGCATACTCAGGTTTACTCAGACGGAATTAGACACCCTGGATAGGAGAGTCCGTACGCTTCTTACTGCATACCGAATGCATCATCCGCGTTCATCTGTGATGAGGTTGTACATACCACGGAAATGCGGGGGACGTGGCTTTTTAAATGCCAAATCCCTCCATAACCGTGAGGTGTGCAACCTCAGGGAATACTTCCTACACAATGAAGCTGATATGCATCGTGATGTAGTAAGGGTGGATAAAGGATTTACCCCGCTAGCTGTGGAGTGTGGATTCGGCGATTATTGTTCCGATAGTTGTATCGGTTCACGGACTGATTGCCAAGAGCCTCGAACAACATCTCCAGAGGCTCGCGTTAGGCAGTTGGGTTAAGGGCTTGATGCAGAAGGCAGTGCTCCTCGACACGGCACGTATTGTGAGGAGATTCCTCTGTCTGGAGCCCTAACCACCGGTAGCTTGGTTCCTGTTCCCGATGCCGGTGGGCCACTATTTTTTATATTTTTAAATATATTTGTGTTTTTTTTTATATATAGAATGAATTTAAAAATCTAATTGATAAGTATTTAAAGTTAAATAAAGGATAATAATAATAAAAAAATAAAAAAACTTTGTAAGCAAATCTTGGAAGTGGCATTTATTTATTTATTTATTTATTTATTATCTCTTCTACATTTAATTCGTATTGATTTGAAGTTTTGTAAGTATGTGGAATTCGGATGAAACTTATACTTGTGGTGAAGTGCTCACTGGTTTCCGAACGGCACATGAAAGTTGACAACCACTTAACACAAAATATCAGAGAGAATCTGGCGCCCTTTTCGGGGAGATTAGAACCATTAGACTGTGCCGAGATTTGTGTTTTTTCTTATTGTTTATAAAGATATCCATTAAATGCACAAGTGTACCAAAAAGTGTTTTAATTGATGAGGCCGAATATCACGAAATTGTGGCACACCCAGATATAATTTTTCACTATAGAGCTATTCTGATGATGTAGCTAAGATATGGATAGTGAAATTCTTCTACGGCTATTAAAGTCTTTGATTTGCGGTTTATTTCGATTGACTTAATTCGCCTTTAATTTTTTAACCATAAATAATTGTTATGGTAGTTCATGTGATTAAGATGTAAATAAAGAAGACGAAGAAGACAAGACAAGAACGAACACAAGAATGTTAATAGCCTAATATGATTGAAGATATAAAAAGCAGCCTGTTACTGGACGGTCAAAATTAGGCACATTTTTATGACAACACCTTTACGAGCTATAAAAATTGTAATATAGACGTCTATATGACATAACAACTTAAAATGTATTTCCAACATTGTCGAGAAGACTTAACTGAGCGGTGTTATGGTAAAACTCAAGCGGCATAATTTAATCCGTTATTTCACTAATGAGTTTCTTAAAACTTTCCAATGTCAATGTTATTAGAGTAATAATTTTAGACGTGATTTTGAGACCGAGTGGAGATATACAGCTAATTATTAACTGTACAAATTTACGTTATTCTCTCAAGGGTTGTTTAATTTGAGAGGCGATCGCAAGTTAGAATATAATTGTACTAAAAATTAACTAACTACACAGGAATACGGAATGAACAGAATGAACACACAAATACTTCAAATTTATTTACTTTCAATTGATATAATTGATTTAATATTTTCAGGTTTAAAACCAATGGCTTACAATTATCTAAATGAAAATTACATTTTGAAAATTCATCAAACTTATAATATCTTTGACAAATTAATTTTTCGCCTTGAATTAAACTTTCTAACCGTGTAGGTATGCAGAATGTTGAACGAGCATTTTGAAGAGATTCAAATATTTACACCCAAAATCGATATAATTTATTTGTAAGGTAATAAATAACAGAAACTGTAATTTTTAACGATCGCACTAGTGGTTACAATTCACAACTGTTTTAAAAATCCAACACTAAAACGTTACGTTGGCATAAAATATGACAAAAGTGTGTTTAAAGGGGACAGATTTCGCAATTACTATTGCTTTTAACCAAGATGAAATAATAATTGAAAAGATTCGCGAGTTTTTTTAAGTAGAATTATAACAATAAAAACTCTGTTACCGTTAAACACGAGCACAACAGCGTTAGAAGAATTAGCCTAAGCTTACTGATGATTCCTACTGATATAGTCTATCACCTTTGAATAAAATACGCACAACATTATAAAATTGATAAAAGATTTTTTTGCATTTTGCTAAATCTATAATTTTATTTTGACCGAGTAAGTATGATTCTGGAAATTTAAAAAAATGCCACTAGTTACAGAACCTTTTCAACATTATAACAAGATATAGCTTATAGAGTAAGTTAATCAAGTGTGTTTTCATTTCATTACATGTCATTATTATGAAGGAGACTTTGTTCAAGTAAAATAAACGTATCGTACAAGAACAAAATGAAGTACGAAAATGTTCAAGAATTCTCAAATAATGTTATAACTTTTACGAATTTAGAATAAGTTTTCTTTCACTAACGTTAAAACAAAACATTTAACTTTGTAAAATGGTTTTTTCAACGTTATCATCGGTGTCGGGCTTTATGAAATGTAACTACTGATTACTAACTACGATTACTTTAAGTAGTTAGAAATCATAACTAAAAACTACATAAACTTTTAATCGTAGTTAGAAATTTGATGACAAACTACGCCCTACACTGGATACCATAACATTTTTAATAATTCAATTGTTTGTTTTGGACAAAACATTGTGATTAGTTGTTTTAAGACACAATTTAGGAAAATGTGGCTTGGCTGGTATTTTAATAAGTTCAGTTCAGAGTCAATACATTTACTACACTGTGATGGTTAATTCCGGTTTCTCACCATTTACAGCTACGGATTTTCCAAGAACCATCCTACAACAACATTTGATACAATAATATAATAATAACCATACTGATCACTATCAGATGATGGATAAATTTTAATTCATGCACTGTTAAAAAATGTATAGGCCTCTGTAATATAATGCAAGAAACAAATAAAAGCAAATCGTAAAACATTTCCTAATTTTGCCTCAAATATTTTAGAAGCGCACCCAAACCACCCACAGCAATGTACAAAAATGTTTTATGGGTTCAACCTTTCGTTACCCCTTTAGGCGAAAAGGTGGGAAGGTAAAAACAAGGTGAAAACATTGTATATTCTTAAAACAGAAAATTAATTAATTAAATAAACGTTGGATATTATTTCATTAAAGAGTACACCAGCTGTATCTTGGTAAACGAAGTGACATAATCGGGAATGGGGTCAAGCACGACCCCGGCCGAGATACGGGGACGTTGCTTATTTCCGTGCCACCGTAATACGCCAACCGAACACCTTTGCATTTTGGTGCAAGTTACAGCAATGGTTTTAATTTATGTACTTGAAATTTATAATACCTAAATGATCAAAGTTGACAGATCGAAGTTGTTTTTCTTCGAACTTTTGTAAAATTGAAACCTAGCTAGGCCGATTTATCGCCGGTATCCGCTTTTTTTTCGTGCGGAAATCTCCTCGTATACTCCCCCAGCCGGGCAGCGGGGGCGGTTATATCGGACTTGGATTGACTAAAACCGCACGCCGTCTCGGGTCTTCGATCGCCGTCGGGTGTAAAGTGGCTCATAAGACATTTACCTCGCACCCCGACTGACCTGGGGCCATCTCCGGTTTCGAGATGGCCCCCTTGGCTTTGGGAACCACGGTGTCCCCGTCTTGCACCTGGAGAAAGGCGGGGGCGCGCAATGCGCCGTCGCCCCGGCCTACTTCTGCTAGGGTGACATACGACTCCAACTTTCACTCCCAGGCCTGCGATCATGAAGGGACGGAGGTTGTTTAGAGACCTCTGACGTCTGAGTAGCCTCCGCGTATCGTGGGCTCTGTGAATTGGGAAAGACTTGAGTCTCTCCCGGACCCGCCCCGCCACCTCCTCTCCTTGTCGAGCATTACTTACTCGCATAAGGTGGCGGCGGCACCATCGCTGTGAGCAAAACGCCTAGCGAAAAGACTCCTACTCCGAGGGTCCGCCTCGGTGCCTCCTACGCTGGGCACTCTGCCAGGGTGTGTAGCCCAGAGTCCTCGCTTGCATCACAGTGATATTCGTTACCCTCTGCATACAAAATTTCATGAAAATCGTTGGAGCCGATTCCGATATTCAGATTCTATATATACATATGTACCAGAATTGCTCGTTTAATGGTAATAAATTTATACGTGAATTACACATACCTATTCTAATGGGATTCTTGAAAAATGTTAAAACGCGAAGAAGATTTTAGTTTTAATGGACCAAATAAAACCTTGTTTTAATGGTTAAAATGGATGGACGATCTGAAAAAGGTACCTGGGGTGGACAGGATGCGCAAGGCGGAGGATCGGAGGCTATGGCTCACATTGGAAAAGGCCTATGTTTAACAGTGGACTGCAATAGGCATGAAGATGATATATTAGGTCTTTACCTATGAAATTGCCCAAATTTTCTTACAAATTCATGAGTTCGTTATGCCTGTAATACCATTATTTATATTTTGTTTGAAAGTTGATTACAAGATTTTACAACTCTGTATTAAATTTTGTTTTTATTGGCCGCTTGACAAATTAATTCGATCTTCAATAACAGTACTTCCTAAATGCTATCCATTTTGATGATAAATTTCGTATTACTTAACAGCTGTCACTTTTCAAAAATGTAATAAAAGTTGCTACACAAAAACAATCATTGTAATACTGAAAATTGGGTTTCCTCTAATTTCTTCAAGAAAAACGGCAATTTCATATGTAACGACCTAATATAATTAATGATGAATCAATTCAACATCAATGAGACATATACAAAATCATTTTTTTTTTCAATATCCCAATTTATGCCCCTAGGAATTCGCTTTAAGCTGTTGCTTTATACCAATCGGTAATCTAGACCCAATAAGTATTTGGCCCAACGTGGAGCAAGTCACGGGTTAAAATTTGGGATGAAAAAGGTCTTCGTGTCCGCATGACCACCCTGAAGATGATTTGCAACCAAAGTTTTATGATTACAAAGTTGCAAATGTCGATTGTAAGATTACAAGCGTGTTAAGCCCTTATAGTAGCAGTCTGTGACTCAACCGCTTTTTATTAAATCATTTTATAGTCATATTTTTTGAGGGTGAGAATTATTTTCATAAAAAGTTATATTACACTTTTTGCAAGTCTAAATGGTTTCTTTACAAATGTTATACTTGAACCTGAATTTATTTTGGTTTTCAATGAAAAAGATTGTAATATATTACACAGAGCCTTTTTGAGAAAAAGAAGTAAATGGTCTTTATACGTCGGATTTAGTGGGATTAGTTTTTTCGATTTTTTTTTTCATTTTCATTCAATTGTATGCATATGAATTTCTATGTTGGAGTAGATAGTAGTTTTTACTTACACTGCATGTAATGAAAAGTCATGAACTACTAGTACTCAAATATCTTTATGTAGTAGGTAGGTCTGTATGTCAATGGGTCACAAAGTAATACTTGTGTACTAAACTTATGAATATCAAGATTAATACTTCTACTTTAAATTTATAATATTTATTTTTAGGGTAAGACCAAATAAATTCTGTCACCACAACTATTTGTGGTATCGCCAGTTTGCGAACATGACACATCGATTCCCTCAACACATAAGAGTCGACTCGTGTTATCCTCTGCACATCACGTCAGGGGTGGATACGGTGCGACCCTACTATCTGCTCGTAACATGAAAACATTATCTAGTCAACCTAGTTAGGGTTCCGTTTTTTGCCAAATGGCAAATTTTGTGAATGAAGAGCCTAATGACCATTCAGTATATCGTACAGTGAGCCCACAACGACGTGCATTAAGCGATCCAGTTTTAAGCAGCGGTTCACAGGGAGAAAGAACTGAATCGCTTTGTGCGCGTCGTAGTAGGCCTGCAGTCAGCGGGATTTTTATAAAGTTAGACCTACTCAGTTTTAGGCAGCGGTTCAGAGGGAGAGAGATGGAGCTAAACACACTATATACGTTGTAGAGCTCCATCTCTCTTCATCTGAACCGCTGCTCAAAATTGAATCGCTTAATGCGCGTCGTAGTAGGCCCACAGGCAGCGAGATATTTTATTAAATTAGACCTACTCAGTTTTAGGCAGCGGTTCAGAGGGAGAGCGATGGAGATATACACACTGTATACGTTGTAGAGCTCCATCTCTCTTCATCTGAACCGCTGCTCAAAACTGAATCGCTTATTGCGCGTCGTAGCGGGATTTTTATAAAATTAGACCTACTCATACTCTTTTTTTAAATATTGTTGTTCATCATCATCATCCCAGTATTAATCCCGGTTGCATCCAAGGTTGCAGTTTTGGAACTCGGGGTCTACACTCCCTCTCCTCCCTATCACAGCTTGGTTTATTTTGACTGTTACGTAAGCGTCTAACCCCCAATCTCGAGAGGGAAGCCTGCACCAGAGCCAAGTCCGTCAATCAGCAGGTGAGCTTGTACCAGCTTGCAAGTTGACTTGGGCCCTAAGAACCCCTCGGATCCTCGTACACCTTTTTAGGGTTCCGTTGCCAAATGGCAAATAACGGAACCCTTATAGATTCGTCATGTCTGTCTGTCTGTCCGTCCGTATGTCACAGCCACTTTTTTCGGAAACTAAGAACTATGCTGTTGAAACTTGGTAAGTAGATGTATTCTGTGAACCGTCACGTTTTTAATACGTCATAAATCGTAAATTGCAAATTACCTTTCATTCAAAAAAATCAACAATAAAAATTAAAAAAAAAACATTCTTATGTTACTCGCCCATTAAGGGTTCCGTAACCCTTAATGGGCGAGTCCGACTCACACTTGGCCGCTTTTTTTTTAAAGGATCTTGCCATGTTTATCTCGCATCATAATTATGCATCATGCTGCTAGTTCAACGTATTTGTAATAATAAAACTATGACTGTAAAAAATTCTAAAATTATAACGTCTAACATTTTTTTAGAATAATTTAATTAACAAATACATAACCTAATAATTCCTCGTTAAATTACGTTGAGAGAAATGATGAGGTTATTCTTTCCACAAGAATTTCGATATAAAAGTTGTTTAAAGCTGTATTCGCAAAATCTGTCTCAGCAGTTCCTTAATATAAACGTGACAAGCTCCGGCCAAGAGCCTGAATACACGGGGATCAGACGTTAAGTGTTTGCGATATATACGACATCTAAGGACTTTGTTAAAAACTTTATCTTCTTCGAAAAGTTTATGAAGACTTAATTCTGTTTAACTTTATTTTATGAGTTGTTCTTTTTATGTGTAGGTAGATACTCTAGAAAAAAGTAATTTAATACTTTCGGATGTTTAAGTACGTTTATATGACATACATACAAACAGTGATGTATCTTTCCGATTGGGGTAGGCAGAGACTATATGTTTACACTTGTCATCTAGATTGAAACTATGCATGTATACTATCTTTCAAAATTGGTTCTAGAATATGGATACAGATATTTTTTGTATACTGGCCCAGATCAATGTAAATGACATATATATGAATATGATACTAGAACTCCCACTGATACATACTCATACTTTGCCAATCTATCACAGACAGGTAAAGTGTGAGTAATCATCTTGTATCGCGAGTTTTGGCTATGATCACAGAAACTCAAATTGCCACTATTGTATTAATACCTATCAAAGTAATTTAACCTATAAATCTTTTAACCATTAATGGCTAAACTTTATAATTGGATAAATTCTATCTCTATCTGTAGCATCTAGCCGATGTTGCCTTTGTAATTGGTCAGATATTATTTAATCTACAATTATCTGTATCAGCTTCTGAGATGATCTGAGGCCTTTTCTTCATCCAACTTTCCTTCTAACCATTTTACTTGACGTATTGGCTATTACGGTTGCGACTGCTGGCTGACCACCCAAACTCGAAAAGAAAGTCAGCGCCGGAGTCTCATTCGTTAATCTACAGAGTTACCGACTTTCAGATGAGATTACCTTGGGCCCCGAAGATCTTGGTAAGGTCACGGACACCCATGAGAGAATTTGAGGCCACCATTATTTTTTAGGGTTCCGTACCCAAAGGGTAAAACGGGACCCTATTACTAAGGCTCCGCTGTCCGTCTGTCCATCTGACCAGTCTATATCTCATTAACCGTGATAGCTGCATATGATATATATATGATAGTTGCATATTCCTGTTGCCGCTATAACAACAATTACTAAAAGCAAAATACAATATACAAGACACGTGATTTTTTGTTGTTTATTGCTCAATATTAATAACAGCAACAGGTAGACGCTTGAAATATTCACAGAATATTTAGTTGTATATTCACTTCAAAAATAAATAATTAAATTAAAATAAAATAAAATAAAAGTGGCTCCCATTGTATAGATAATGATACGGTTCGTGCGCGATCGAGCGTACTCCATTCTCTTATTTTCTCTTGATCTTTAACATTCAAGAGTTAACTTGTGAGTGACTTTTTTAACGTTCATAAGTCACAATAATCACTAAATAATAGTATTTTACACAATCGTAAATAACGTATGACAGCAATAAAATACTTAGAATACTCTTTTATACAGTGAGTGGGTGGGCAACCCTTAGGTTCTTGAAGCCTGCTATATATATTTACTGACCGAATCTGTGAGACCCTTTAAAAAGGGTCAGGTGTGTTGTGGTGATAGAATGTATAAAATTAAGTATAAGTAGGTACTTGCGGTGTTATTTCAATGGAAAGAAAAAAGGGTGTTCCTTTTTTCACGTTGGTATTTTCACATAATAAGATGTATTTTTGTTGAAGAATATTTTGTTCTTTTCTCTAATGAATACCTTGAAGTACAAAAAATAAATTGAACAAAAACAGCCAGTATTTTTATAGTACTGGTACAGGAAACCATATATCGCGAAAGATAATAAGACAAAATGTTATAAATCTTAAGGCTTTCACGGCCGGCGTTGAATGTGGAATATGCTGCTACCGGACTGTTTGGCCGTGGTCCATCGGAAACTTGTATTCCAGACGTTTCGTCGATCACTGCGGTGCCTTCTGCATATCATCATAAATTCTCTGACTCCAATAACTATGATTGTCTTAATAAATCAAAGATTTATTAAGACAATCATAGTTAGTTAATCAAAAATTTTGATGGATGGATGGAAGTATAGCCATCCATACTTCCATCCATACTCCATACCATAACGGCTGAACGGATCTAGCTGAAATTTTGTACAGGGATAAATTCTAGTTTTGAATAGGACATAGACTACTTTTATCCCTGGAATAGTTTCTCATGGGAAGCGGAAACGGGATGGAAATTCCACGGGGGTGGAGCCACGGGCAACAGATAGTCCATTATAATATTATATACTAGCTGTTGCCCACGGCTTCACCCACGTGGAATTCTGATCCCGTTCCCGCTACCCATGGGACCCTATTCCTCCAACACAATAAGATACATAATTCCACCTACATCACTTTGTTTTATCTCAAAGGGTTTAGGCAGCGATTGCGTGGAAAGCTCCGAGACGGCTTATTTTTTTCCGACACCTCGCACAAATATAATATTATTTTAGCCAACGTAAATAAAAACTTGACAAATTATATACTAAAACCTTCCTCGAGAACCATGAAAATCGGTGCAGTAGTTTTTGAATTTATCATGAACAGACAGACCGACAGACGCGGCGAAGAACTTTGTTTCATAATATGTAGTGATATTCTAACAAGATAACACAGCCTGTCTAGGTTAATAGATAATGCTAGCGGACTTGTTTAAATATTACTCAAGAACTAATTATTGTAGAATTTGATGAACTATACACCACATTAATCAATGTAAGGAACGTTCGTGACCTCGTTCACCTAATAACTTATGTGTATATAATAATTATTTATGTATCGTGTAATTATTAGCTTGTTCTTTTCGATTTCGTGTTTCTTTTATGATAAGGTTTCTTCTATTTTTTATTTATTTCTTATATTAGTAACTAAGTGCTTTCACAACATGAAATGTTAGGTTCAAGGTAGAAGAGACAATAAATAATTTGCAACGTTGTCGTATAGATAGATAAAACAGTACAAATATTTTGCAATTTCAATCATTTTTAGAGATTTTCTACTTAGTGGCAAAGATCTCGACGAAGTCGGTGTAAATATCCTTTTATAGTATATACATCTTTTTTTAAGTTACCGCAATTAAGTCTCAGTTTATGTGTTTGTTAACGAGTAACTATCACAAATACAGTCAATAACAGTGAAACTGTAGATATGGGCTGTCAATGACCATAAATATTTGGTAAAACAGTTTTAATCGCAAAAAAACGATTCCTTGAGTTTCGATGGCAGTGGATAACTTCATATTTAGTCAAATTTGTTTTGAATCGAAGCCCGAATTACACTTGAGAATAATAAAGTTAGAAAGAAGAAAACCTCTTGAAAAAATTCCTTTCAATAAATTCCCTTCTGCGGACAAAAAATTCCGTCGTCTCGTACTTGAAGACTTTCTTTTAATGGCCTGTGTGACCATTAAAAGAAAGTCTTCAAGTACGAGATGGATCTTGGAGTTTGAGTACTCTGAACACTGTTGTCTGTTTACAAGCAATTTGTGTATATGCAAACCATAATGTTTCATGTTTGATTTTGTATCACCGTATAAAACGCCATCATCCGAACGGTCTACAATAAACTAACGGTCAAACACTAAAGCCTAGAAGGAACCTATTCACTCAAGACTAGATAATTCTCAGTTTATGGCTTTCCGGAAACACAAACTCAGACAGGGGGTGCCCCTACTTAACTGTACGCATAATGAATGAGTGCCCTCCTTTCCATAATGTGGCTAAGAAAGTTTTTTTTAATTCAAAGGCTATAAAATATATACATGCCATAACAGATCCTTTGGAATTCGACTTCTATCCAGTCATTATTATTAATTTATAATATGAGCCGATACGAACAAAGGCTTTACTGATGATATTATTTTATGAGCGGCAAGCTCACCTCTTCTTACGCTATAATTAATAAGCAATTTAATCTGACACATAAATAATACAACTTAAAGCACAGAAGAGATAAATTTAGGCTTCAAATAAATTAATAAATTAAAATTAAATCTTATGATAACAGCAGTTGTACTGTGCAACAGTTGTTATAATAACATTCGAAGTTCAAACTTTTGTCAAATAGTATTAAAAGAACGACAATGATTCATCGAATAGTCTTATTCTTTATTCGCACAATTATCTTCGATTATGAAACAATCAAAACAACCAACATCACCAGTCTCCTCCGCAACATCATGGTTTGTTTGTCTCTTCCTCTAATGTAAACGATTTCGAATTTTGATGTGGAAGTTTTAAATATAGAACTTGAAATACTTTGTACACAGAAGATATTTCTGTTGGTCGGCAACACCTTACCGATGGAGAAGATACTGGATGGTTGTTAAGTTAAATAGTTATAGGTATTGTTTTCAATACAGGTTTTGTTAAGAGGTTCATTAAGAGCTATTTTTAGGACAGCGACAAAAACGTTTTCCATCTGTTCAGCCCGATGATTAATGAGACTTTCAAAGATAAACATGCTGTAGAAAGTTCGGAATATCTGCCCAAAGCTAAAACTTTGGCCAAAGAATTTATTGCTGAACAAATGTTCGAAAGTTTCTCTGCCTCTTTTAACTTTGTTAAAAGCTTCTGAAATAATTTGAATATTCCTTAAAATGTTACAACATGTGTAGTATTATACTTGATATTTCCAAAAAAAATTCATGTGCAAGACAGAATTGGAGCTGTTAGCCCAACGAGCACACAATACACTGCATTGAATTGGTTTACCCAGCAATCGCGTATAAATCATACACAACAAAACTGCGTGTTTAGGTAAAAGCGTAGCCAAGCTAATAAAAGGTGGAGGAGCAAGTTTAGCAGCTCGGTGACCTTATGTTATAAAAGATTAATGCCAGATAGTGCTACTGATAGCTTGATATATCTGTTAAAATATTAGGTGAAATAGATATGTATGACGCTCGTCATCAAAGCTTACCGAGAAACATAGAGAACTTTGGTCCAACATCCCACGTGCGCCAGAACTCATTTATTTTTACAAGGATAGAATTTATGAGATGAACTGTATGTATGTATGTAGCTTGCGTGTATGCATATCAGCTAGCTTGTCTCGGAGGCCATTTGTCAGTTATCAGGTGCTAAAGGTTTTTTTTTTTACGTGCGGAAATCCCTTCGGATACCCCCCCGCCGGCCAGCGGGGGTGGTTATGTCGTGCATCGACTAAAACTGCACGGTGGCCTCCCCAAGTGTCCGTTGCCGGGCACCCCGGGTGCTTCCTCGAAAGGATAACCCCAGGGTGGCCGGCGGACTTTGGCCGCCACCGCAGTCTCGCCTGGTGGGGTCGGGTTTTATCCCGCTTCGGTGAGTTGGCAGGAGTGTGTAGGGCACACACGACACGCCCCTGCCACGGCCTGCTTCTGTAAGGACGGCGAGTCAGCCAACTGCCGTCCTCAGGCCCCCATCATGGAGGTCGGTAGTCCCGGGCGTAGGTTAGGTTGAGTGCTAAAGGTAGGTATTTTGTTAAAAATTAGATATTTCCTTAAGTTTGCCGTACCCTTTTTTTTGGTTTCTTTTTTTTCGTGCGGAAATCCCTTCGGATACCCCCCCGCCGGCTAGCGGGGGCGGTTAAGTTTGCCGTACCTAGATACTTGCTAGCATTCGTTCACTATTAGCGGCACTATCGAATGGTGTAATAATACAGGATGTATTTTTTTGTCCCCAAAATCAATGGGTTTGATTCCTATCTAGGAATATTGATTTTCCAAAATCCAAATGATGCAGCTTGAATTTTCATCAAAATTGGGCTCGCCAGGAATCAAATACGTTGATTTTGAAAAAAGAACACATCCTGTATTATTACACCATTCGATAGTGCCGCTGATAAGGAACGAATTCTGGGAAGCAGTTATATATGGCAAACTAGATCTCATTTTCAACAAAATATTTTACGGACCTTCCAGGGTTCTGGTAAAAGTTACGGCCGACGGAACGTTGCTGGCAATGCTCATAATTAATTTTTAACATTATTTTCTAACACATACGTAAAAATCAGCACTGCAAATGAAAGTGAACTTCGTACTATGTTTACCTACCTTTAGTACCTGATTACTGACATTACATGGCCGCCGAAACAAGCTAGTAAATATGCATACGCTCAAGGTACATGCCTACACTAGTTGATCCCATACATTTTATCCCGTTAAATATAAGGGAGTTCTGGCGAAAATGGGATCTTACTCTATTTAGCAGGTCAATAGTTAATGGACAATAAATGCTGCTACGTTTATTGGAACAAACTAAAACTGGGCTATGAAAAATTACCAACCCCATGTTATGTAAGCCATTTCGTGACCGATACGGATCTGACTACACCCCATTTATCATAATCGAGGAAGTATTTATGGACAAATAATGGCCATTTTCTTTTGTTATATAGCATTAACTTTGATCATTCAGGAATAACAAATTCTTAAATTATTCCAATCGATAATAATTATTCCGATAAAAATACTCAGAATTTGTTAATAATAAACAATGGTATTTGTTAAAACTTGTAACTACTTGTATAAATTTAATGTTTTCTATACTAATTTTTAAACTTTCTCGTTCCATGATATACAATAATGTTAACGGGAATCAGCCTGTGACCACGGCCAGTGTAACCTGGTCGAAACTTCAGCAACCCAAAGGTATGTATATACCTATACCTTTTTTTTTTTTTTTTTTTTTCGTGCGGAAATCCCCTCGGATACCCCCCCGCCGGCCAGCGGGGGCGGTTATGTCGGGCTCGAACCGACTAAAACCGCACGCCGTCTTGGGTCTGCAGACGCCGGGGTGTAAGGTTGCCCATAGAGCATATCCCTCGCACCCCGACTGACCCTGGGCCATCTCCGGTTTCGAGATGGCCCCCTCGGGTTTGGGAACCACGGTGTCCCCGTCTTGCCCCGGTTTGGGGGAGGGGCGCTAGTCGCCCCACCGTCCCGGCCTGCTTCTGCTGGGGTGACAGGCGGCCTCACCTGCCACCCCCAGGCCTGCGCTCATGGAGGACGGAGGTCGTTAAGCGACCTCCGGCGCCTGAGTCGCCTGCGACGCGAGGCGATCGTGTTGCGGGCTCGGCGGGCCGGGAGGGTTCTGAATCTCTCCCGGGCGCGCTCCGCCATCTCCTTCGCGAGCATCACATGCTCGCAGAAGGAGGTGGCGGCGGCCCACGCGCTCGCGCTCCGCACCATTGCCGCAATCATGCTGCCTATATACCTATACCTGATTGCGTTAAAGCGGCCGCTACGCAGGAGGCGCGGGTTCGATCTCCGCTCAGTGCAAATATTTGTATGCATGAATATGAGTATTTGCATTGGTCTGGTCGTGCCTCGGAGAGCACGTTAAGATGTCGGTCCCGGTTGCCATACGAATATGTATGACAGTCGTTATAGGGGAAATGGGTGAAATGGCCCCACATAGAAGGGCTGATCACCCGTCTGGTCAAACGGCGTCCCCACTGGCAGTATATACCTGATTGCGTTAAGTCCTGTTAACATGAATGTTTTCGATACATTCAAGGAATGGATTTTATGACTTCCTACTAATATTATAAACGTGAAAGTTTATATGGATGCTTGTTACTGTTACACGCAAAAATGGCTAAACAAATCCGGCTGAAATTTGGCACAGGGATAGATTATACTATGACCATGAGAGGCGGGAACGGGAACAGAATTCCACGCAGGCGAAGCCGCCGGTAAAAGCTAGATAGATAGATAGATAGATATAAACTTTATTGTACACCAATCAGAATAAGCATATATCGTAAACTTAATTAACATATGTACAAATGGCGGCCTTATCGCTAAAAGCAATATCTTACAGGCAACCTTTGGATGGACATGAATCCTAAATAAGCTAAATCGTACATTGGGTAGTTATTGATGTAACAGGAAATAAAAGAGAACTAACGTAGTCTTATAATAAATAGATTGGATTACAAACACGTATTACAATTTAGTAGGTACATATACCTACAAATAAGCATATAATGATACATAATTACGACACCTACATATAATCGTACATAATATAAATCATTCATATATACATACCAAATTTACAAACATACATACTAAGCCTACATATAATATTTTATTACCTCGCACGAAAGTTAAGACAGCACATAACGGGAACAAGGAATGGGGGAGACTATAGGCCCAGGTAGTGCTCTTTTACCATCTTTTTGAAGATGGCCAATGATTGTGCTCGTCTAATCGATAATGGCAGTGCATTCCATAACCGTACTGCCTGTACAGTAAACGATTTATCATAAAAAATCGTAGAATGCCTAGGTACTGCCAATTCCAACGATTCTGACGACCTCAAGGATCTTAAATGTGTGTCATTGAGGAACACGAAACCTTCTTTTAAATAAGTGGGAGTATTGGGATTAAAGAGAATACTTTTATTTGACGGCCTCTGTGGCGTAGCGGTAGTGCATTCGACTGCTACGACAGGGGCGCGGGTTCGATTCCCGCTCAGTGCAAATATTTGTGCACATGAATATGTCTATTTGCATTGGTCTGGGTTTTTCTATGTATAATATGTATGTATTTACAAAAAAAGTATATAAGTACCTATGTTTATCCGTATTCTGGAACTAATAACACAAGCTAGTTAAACTATGCTTACCTTGGGTCTAGAAAGCGCTGTGTAGAATGTCGTAGAATATTTATTATTTATTTACTATAAAGCATCGAAAGAATATGAGCATTCCGTCGAAGTCTAATTGGGAGCCACTTGAGCAAATGGCGAAACTCTGATACGTGATCATATTTGCGTAGACCTAATATAAATCTAATGCAAAAGTTTTGAAGGCGCTCAAGCTTATCGAGTTGCTCCTCGGTGACGTCGAGATAGCTGACATCGGCATAGTCAAGAAAAGGAAGAAGAAGAGATTCTGCAAGCGCAATTTTAGTGGCCGTTGGTAGAAAGTTACGCAGTATGCGCATGGAGCCCGCTGATGCAAACAATTTGCGACTAACTTCACGGATTTGAGGACCCCAAGATAGTGTGCTGTCGATGAATATCCCTAAGTTTTTCACACTTAGGCATATTTCCAGTAGAATACCATTGAAAACTATATCTGGCAACTGTGACCAATTAACTTGAGGCAACATCCTGGAGCTCCCAACAACTATGACCTGTGTTTTAGAGGGGTTCACTTCCAACCCATACCGCTTGCTCCAAGTACATATCCTCGCTAAGTCAGTGTTGATTGTATTAAAGGCTGTCGACAGTTCTTGTAAAGGAGCCTGTGTATATATTTGAAGATCGTCTGCATAAAGGTGGTAGGAAGAATGTAATGACTTAGAGATAGAATTTATAAAAATTGTGAAAAGCAAAGGAGATAGCACGCCACCCTGTGGCACACCGACAGATGTATTACGCCAAGTGGAAAAGGAATCTTCAACGTGCACACGCTGTCGGCGCCCAAACAGGTAACTATGAAACCAATCAATCACTGTTGGAGATATGTTAATAGAGCGCAGTATGCCAAGAAGGATATGAAAATCTACAGTATTAAATGCATTGCTGAAATCGAGTAAGGAGAGTAGTAGTTCTGTAAGAGAAATCGATTTCTCTGTAGCAGGCTCTCGTACCTACATTATCTAGGTGTAATGCACGACTAAGCGTTCAAGTGGTGACGTTAACGTGCCTACACGTCCAATAACTCAAACCATCTTTACCAGCCGTCTAGACCTTGTTTACCAGCAAATTTATATACAAATAAAATGGCGCCTACATTTTCGAATCGAAACAATTTTAATAGGTTGGGTACAGTAAATGGTGGCAAACCCATAAAATAAACTGTTCAGCCATATTTTACCGTTTGGCATACCAATGATAGGTACCTTTTTTTTTTTGTGCGGAAATCCCCTCGGATACCCCCCCGCCGGCCAGCGGGGGCGGTTATGTCGGGCTTGAACCGACTAAAACCGCACGCCGTCTCGGGTCTACAGACGCAGGGGTGTAAGGTTGCCCATAGAGCATATTCCTCGCACCCCGAGCCAATGATAGGTACCTACAAAAGAAAATACAAAAGAAATTCAGTAAATAGAAATAAATAATTATAAATGAATTACATTAAAAGTTAAGTAAAATATGTTCGCAATGACGAATATTTCTTTTCTTACTGACAGAAGCACGCTGAGCTTAAATAAAGTTTATAATTTTTTTTCTGAGACTCGGTGTGTGACTTATTAATAACATTCTGTGTTAATTTCTTTTTTCATGGACGGCCATTATTCAATTAATGTCAATGTGACTGATAGGTAAAATTTAAAGAACTTGCTCGTTCGCAAGAGCAGTTTATTATATTATTTTCATTTAGATCTTGATATATTTTTAATTGTGACTCATTATCGAAGTTTGCCTACTGGGGACCAAACGTTACTTAAGATTTGATAAACCACAGATACTCGCCAAAGAAAATCGATTCCTACCTAGGATGCTCCGCGAAGCTATTGAAATTAAAAAACATCCTAATTTTAATAGAGAAGATGGTTGGAATGTACCACCAGCTTGGGACCCAGTCATTGACTTAATTAATTCCAAAAAAAATCAAAAATACAACAAGACTTCATGACACTGTGAGCTCATTCTGCGTAAATAGTAACACCAACAATTCAACATAGTTCGGGTACTTTGAGATACCTTTCACTTCAAACTACAAGACAACAACCATCTTTAGTCTCCCCGTGACCATGGCTGCTGAAAAGCAACCGAAACGTCGGGATCAATGTAAAATATAAAATAACATCAAATAAACTGCGATAGAATCCGTTAAAAATAGTTTAATTTCAATCTGAAATAGTTTTTAAACTTTTCAGTTTCATTATAGAGCAAGAGCCCACGACGGTCAGACCTTCGTTATTTTATAAAAGCTGAAAGTTTTTCTGTGCATGTCCCCTATACAGGTAAGAACGACCAGGGACTAAAGAGTTTTGGTTGTGATTATTTGGGCAGGTAACAGGTGTATAAAATAGTTCCTTAAATTCGTTAAAGTATAAAGCTCAATTTTTGTAATTTTTTTTTTATATTTAGAACACGTCAATTTGACTTCACCTCGCCTGATGGTAAGCTGAAAGGTAAAATCATTTTGAAACATTAGAAATCTTATCATCCATTGCCGGACACTTATGACAGTTGTTACCCCCTGCCAGACACCCCTAAACTTTAATAAATTATAATTATACTTTCGTAATAGTATGAAAGCTAAATTTTATAAATGTTACTTGGGGACCTATGAAAAAATGTTACCTCAATAGTCGGACAGTTTTAATGGTTTTTACACCTTGCCAGACACGTTGAAAGTCCGCTGTAGGACTAATAAATAATAAATAAATATATACTAATAAATAACAGCGCCTTTTTTAATTACGTCTTCCTCGATGATGCCACTTATTTCATTAAAAACTAATTGGTGATATTCCCGATGAAAATGCCAATCACTTTTACTGAATGTTTTTTTTAGAAGAAGATATTTTATTATTGAAACTAAATCTACATTTTTTATGATAAGATATTTTTGGACCAGTTTTATTTAAATTTATATTATTTACCATACGTCAGGCAATTCAAATGGATAATAAGGCATAAAATGTAAAATTGTAAGGATAAAAGTCATTTAATTAGTTTATGTTTAAGTACCACAATTAAATAACTCAATAAGCGCACCCTTATCAATCTAAACTTGATAATTATATCTACTTGCCTTATTCTCTTAAAGAATAGAATAGGTACCTGATATAGAAGCCAATGTAACATAAAAGTAACTTAAGGTTTAAATAAAGGATCAAATACCTCGAAAGATATAGGACAATGAATACTTAAGTAAGGTTCTCAATAATTACACGGCATAATAAAGGTTTAACTTGCGAGGCTCGAATAAATACTAGTTTTTTTTAAAATAATTATCAAGTCAATATAAATTTCCTTGCCTTATGCCTAGCTAAAGGTATTATAAACAACTTAGGCCCAGGGTGATTGTGTTTCCATTTCGTCTGAATAGGGGAGATGGTTAAGGGAGGAGGTGGGTTGCTCAAGACCGTGCGAAATGGAGTAGTAAAAGTTGAAAAGCGGACCCCGGACTCCGAGGTGACAGCCTCAGATGCAAAACGCTAGGATGATGAGTATAGGTGGTTTTTTTGTGAATAGATTAATATCCAGAATTACTTATATTCCTGTTGGTATATTAAAAAATTTTTACCCAGAAAATCAAAGTGGAATCGTAGTGTCCTCATATCACTTCGGAATCATTTCATCTACGCTTCCTCTCCCAGGTTGAACAATTCGACATATTAGGTGGCATTTGTTCACCTTGGACTTTATTCACCTAGGTGAACAAACACGACTTTTGTTTTTCATCTTGTAGACTTTTATTACCCACATAATTTTTTTTAACAGGGCCGGTTGGGTCTCAGGGATATTCTATCTAGAGCTTACCTGTTCCTCCGGCTACACAGCCCACAGGACATGTGACGCATCAATATATGCCTTTTCTGTATAATTCACACATCTGGAAGCTTTCAGTCTGTGCGGGTACCCATTCATGTGCCTCCAAAGTTTGCAAGCGCTTCTCTCCATCTTTCGCTGCCTTCACTTCACATGGGTTAAGTCTTTTCGATTTTTTTTTTGTGTCCAATTTGTATTATTATTCGATTATATTACTGATTTAAAGTTTAAAATGTTCGGCTTCAAAATAACTATAATATCACAGTGTTTATATGTATGCACACTATGGACAGTCGCCATCAGTATTACTTACTTCTGAAACTTCACATAATAATAAGTGATAGACAAAAAAATAAATTTGTAAATAAAACATTTTTAAAATTTGTGAATTATACATCAATTGATCTATTGATTCCTTTCAATGTATTTTAAGATTGTTGCTAACTTGTTAGTTGTTCAGCAACCTCTGAACGTGACTATTATATTATTACCTTAACACATTCACTATAGTGTTATGCCTTTTCTTTATTAAATCCTTTTCACTGGTTCTGTGTGAGTCGTATCTATTGTTCTCTTGTAACTTTTATCACGGTTTCAGTATATCGCCTACGGGATTTCTATTAAAACTGTCATTCATACCTTACCAAAGCCATTATCTACCAATACCACTAGCCCACATTGTGCCGTTTTCTTGCCTATTTATGTTATACCCGTAAATATAACTTAAATAACCGCCCCCGCTGGCCGGCGGGGGGGTATCCAAAGGGATTTCCCAATGTAAAAAAAATAAAAAATACCCGTAAATATACATACAATATATTATATTTAATACAATATATTGTTAGATTCTTTGCACTATTGTAAGTGGTAGTTGCTTTACGTTTCCTCTTTCTTCATTTTTAAATAAATAGATATTCTTGGACATATTACACAGCACTATCTAGGCCCAAACTATGCATAACTTGCAATATGAGTTTAAGAATGGAGATAACCACTTTTTTATACATAGAAACATTTCTTCTATAAGAACGCACAACTCATAAGAATATCGTATCAGACGTAGCATATTTAACAAAGTCGATTAGACTACCTCAGTACAGCCAAATTGTATAAATAATAGTAAAGTTTAAGTATAATAATAAATAATAAAGTATCTCCCGCTCAGTGCAAATGTTTGTATGCATCGATGTGTCTATTTTCATTGCTCTGGGTGTTTCTATGTATAAAATGTAAGTATTACAAAAAAAAGTATATAAGTATGTTTATCCGCCGGTAATCCTGGGGTTATCCTTTCGAAGGCTTACCCGGGTTGCCCGGCAATGGACACTTGGGCAGGACACCGTGCGGTTTTAGTCGATACACGACATAACCGCCCCCGCTGGTCGGCGGGGGGGTATCCGAAGAATGTCGTCGAAATCCTGTGTAGAATGTCGTAGAATATTTATTATTATTATATATGAATCATAAGCATAATTTAAGTAACAATAACGGTTGTATCCAAAGCTTGTAATTTGGAGCCCGGAATCCGCTCCTAATCCTCCTAAGGAAATTTGGGTTATCTTAGCTTTGCGAGCGTGACTGCCTCGTGACGCCTGACTCCTAAACTCCTAACCCCGAGAGGAGAGCGTGTGCCAGAGTCTCGTACGTCAATCAGCAGGTTAACCGGCTTGCATGTTCCGGTCCCATATATAAGCATAAACTTAAGAGCAATAAATAAGTAAAAACTAACCTGTATTTTGAATAAAGTAATCAACTTAGACTACATAAGGCTTTTTAAACCTTACATTACTAGCCTTTATACCTGCTTTGTATTTTGCCAATGATTTTACGGATAAGGTACGTACAATTTTATTACAAAGGTAAAAAGTTAACCAAATCCCTTACACTCAGCATTGGCTAAATGTGAACTGAATAGATAAATGCCTAATACATTAACTGGAATTCAGATTCAACTCGGGTCAGTATAAATTTGCATATATAAATGGATTTGAACTACTCGTAGATTCGTTACATTTTGCGAAATCTTGAATATCAAAAATGTTGGTAATTTATCAATAGGAATTATTGGTTTTAAATCCCTTTTGCACCTTAGTAACAGTCACCATCGTTATTAGCATTGCTTATTGCAAGTATCAGCCAATCTGGGGGTATTGTACAGATATAACAATATCTCTGGCTTGTAATATGGGTTCTATAATGTGGATAAACATAATAGATACATTTTTTTTGTGTGTGCATACATATTATGTATAGAAACACACTGCCCAATACAAAAACCATTTCACTCTACAAAACTGCAGCAAACCTAACTTAGTCGGACCCTCACTCTTCTCGCCGACGAGTTCATTCGTGCCAAATCTCATACAATGCCTATAGAGGTAGAAGAGTAGGAAGGGGCGAGACAAACAGCCCTACAGTGAGTTTCATACAAAATGTATAGAAGCGTCGCGACAAGATGGGGCATGGACAAGACGCCGCCGCGTGGGGAATAAAGGTAAATGTGAGGAACGTCTTCACACCCTGGCCGCGCCCCATCTGTTTGATATATTTTAACAGTCGTGACATCTGCGATGCGTACCTGACACGTCCGCACCTCACGAGACCCCCCCCCCCCCCTAAACTGTTTGACACAAAATTTCAAACTAAATAGAAAGATGTATTACAGTGGAATTATCTTCAGGCCACTAGTACTTACAATTAAATAAGTGAATTAGCTACACATCTATAATAATTAATAGCCCAACACTAATTCTATTTATTGAATCTCTGCAATGTGATCCGGCTCATTACCGGTTATTGACAGCCAATCAATGAGTTTGTACGCCACTTGAACTTTACTTTATCGGTACGAATGAACTGGAGTGGTACAGCCGGCAAATAGATTAACACATGCAACACAAAGTAATCGGTCAATATAATTGTTCTTTTCTTTTGTTAACTCGTGTACTCATTTATTTTTAACCATCGAAAAACGAGGGGTTCTTCTTTGTTGAAGACAGTTGAAGAAGGAAAGAAAAAAACAGAAAAGTTTTATCTTCAAATAACACTAATAACCGATTTCACCAATATTACCGATAACCATTTTAGTTAAGATATATTGAGTGGTTTAGAAGTGGGTTGAAGTCAGTAGTATGATGAAGCCAGGATTCAAACCTGCGACCTCTCAATCGCAAGTCCGATGCATTGGCTGTGATTCATACCCCCACCATTGTAGTCCATCAAATCGATCACCACATTCCAGAAACGATTACAGTACTATCTTTTGGAAGCGAAACGGAGGCTGGATGGCGTGAATGCCAATATATATTTTCCGTTTTCCAGTTCCACAGCGTTTTCCGTTGCCCTACACAGGTCCTTGGTAGTACAGTTGGAGGGGCACAGTGGGTAAGAGAGCAAATGCGACATGGACTGGGATATAATTATCACAAATCCATACCTCTATAATAATAATGATACATATTAATATAATATATACTACATATATGGTATTATACTCTCACACGTACATCCTTACCATACACTCACCCATATTCACAATGGACATAGTTACATTCATTTCGGCGTCCACACACCGCAAACATCTGGGTTCCAGTCGAAAACCAGGACCGGATACCCATTTGATGCAACCGTTAGGCACACAATAATGTATATTTAATGAATATGTACTAGTAATAAGTAATTAATGTGACCTACTTGCACCAAATAATAGTACATTGTTATCCTAGGGGTGAAAGTAACTTATTTAGTCCCGAGACGAGGTTTGGCGCCCGAACGAAGTGAGGGAGCCAATAGTTCGAGGGACTAAATAAGTCTTTAACCCGAGGTAAACACTGTGCTTTTCATTACGAATACAAGGAAAGTAAAAATAAAAACATGAATTAGCTAAAGAAAAAATGAGTAAAAAATCGAAAAACAAATGAAGATCGAATTGCCGCTTTTCCGCCTATTTTATTTGTTTTTTTTTCTGTGGCCGGCCAGCTATTCAGCCATTATTTTTCATTTCCTAACCTCGTCTCGGGACTAAATAAGTTACTTTCACCCCTAGGGTAACAATGTACTATTTTAATTCAATGAGATTTTTAAGCAAATGTGTACTGATTCCTAGTTCACAATAATAACTGTAGGTGGCTCTAGCGTCGCCCCAAAACGTATGTAATATATCGGAGAATTTCGAATATCTGGGACGTGTCTAGGTAGCTCAGTTGGTCAGAGCATTCCCCCTGTAAGGGACTGGTCGCGGGTTCAAGTCCCGTCCTAGATGTTCTTTTTTAATATTACTTTTTTTTTGCATGTTGCGTCTACCTAGTAACTATTACATACAGATTTGTTTCCTTTTTACATCGCTATGCTTCCTGTCATGAATGTAAACAGTCGTTGGTGGACCTTTATAAATAAATAAATAAAAATAAATAACTCAACTACTAACTCAAGCATTTAACTTATTTGAAATTATCATCATCATCATCCCAGACGTAGCTGGGAAATCACTATTTATAAATAACCCGAGGTCCGCTTATTGTTTTAGATTGGTATGTCGCCTTTTCCGGGAGCGACTACCGACTGATCTCCAAACTCTAAGAAGTTTTCACTAGAGCCTCGTCTGTTGTTTAGCAAGTGCACCGACTTGCAGATGAAGTTAGCTTGTGCCTCAAGGATGTTGGTAGACCCATGTATATGCCTTATTCGCAGTAATCCCTACGATCGAGAGGTCCCGGGTTTGAATCCTGGCCATTACACTAGCGACGTGAACCCACTCCTAACACAAGCAATTTAGCTTAGCTGGAGGGGTTAGGGGGAATATTAGTAATTTTGGATAAAAATATTCTTTTTAAAAAAAAAACTAAAAAGCGGCCAAGTGCGAGTCGGACTCTCCCATGAAGGGTTCCGTAGCAGCAAGTAGGTAACATAATAATGCATTTTTTTTAATTTTTATATTTGAGTTGATTACTATGGTAAATTGCGGTTTACGTTTTATGACGTATTAAAAAAAACTACTTACTAGATGTCGTTCAAACCAATTTTCGGTGGAAGTTTACATGATAATGTACAACATATATATTTTCTAGTTTTATCATTCTCTTATTTTAGAAGTTACAGGAGAGGGGGGCGGACACATTTTACCACTTTGGAAGTGTCTCTCTTGCAAACTATTCAGGTTAAAAAAAAATAATTAGAAGACCTATCCATAGATACCACACAAGTATGTGTTTGATGAAAGAAAAAATTTGAGTGTCAGTCCCAAGTATGGGGAAACCCCCAAAATTTAATGTTTTTTTTTCTATTTTTGTGTGAAAATCTTAATGCGGTTCACTGAATAGATCTACTTACCAAGTTTTGGAAAAAAGTGGCTGTGACATACGGACGGACAGACAGACAGACATGACGAATCTATAAGGGTTCCGTTTTTTGCCCTATGGCAACGGAACCCTAAAAATGTGTGCTTCGCTTTAATTAGTAATCTCCTCCTAAAACACTTCAACCCATAAAGTACTCAAATAAATTAATCGCCCCCACCTGTGACTAAAGTTACATAGCCTTGGTAGCTAATTGTTGTTTAAAAATAGTAGAATCAAACCAGCATGTTCGTGTCAGTGATTAACGGTTGGGATACCTCGACTACACAACACGCGATAGTATTTGACTCTAAATCGATACATACATGTACACCAACACCTCCCTAACTCAGAAAGGCTGTAATGAAAATAAAAGTAGTATTGGGCTTGATTTTTACGGTTGTAGAGTTTTCAACAAGGTTTTCGGGCACCAGCCAGACTCTCCTGTAAACTGGTACACACCTGCTAATTAACGAACGAGTCCTCACAGTCCGAAAGAGTTCCTTTTCATGCCTGCGTAGGGTTAAGGATTGCTGACGGAGATCAATCTCCATCATTCCGTAAGAATCCAAAGATAGTCTCTGCTCAAAAAATCACTAAAACGCAGGTAAACGCGTTAGGTACTCAAAAAATATTTTTTTGACTTTACAAAATATTAAAGACAATGAATTACTTCTTGTATCAGAAGCATTTCGACCGCACACTTGACTATTGAATAATTTATTTCAACACTGAAATGAAATATGCGTAAGGACTCTCCGCATTTAATAACCAGCCGTAATATCGATGAGTTAAATAGGGGAACTACACAGTGACACGGCAAAATTAGTTAGGCTATAATTGTTAGCTTTAAAAAACTAGACAGGAGTGGAGACAGAACTATTAGCCACAATAGAGAATTATCTCTGTTTGAGTCAAACATAAAACCAAATCAAAATCATCAAATAAAATCAAAATCAACGTATACAACATATAATTATCTGTAAATCCCATAAATATGTTAAACCGTATGATTTCCGCATGAAAAAAGAAAAAAAGAAAAAAAAAGGTACTAAGTAACTTGACGCAATTAGAAAAACCATCACACAACATAAAGTCATGTTTGTGATCGTGACTCGAAAATTGACTGACTTCCATTTAGAGGAGTAGTAAGAAGATAATTTTTTTTAAAGATTTTTAAGTTAAACGCTTTTTTTTACTTATTTTATTTTCAAGTTTTTAGTTTTTATTTGGTCGGCCATATTGGATTTGCATTTTTCTTATATTTTATTCTACTAGTCCCTTTAATTGTAAAAATATAACGTAATCTGCCTTTTTGTAGCAGAACTGAATATTCAAAATTGTATTGTCATCCGAACCAAAGGTCTGTACCAAATATCAGGTCAATCAGTCAACAGGAAGGGGGTAAAATTTCAATTACAAAATTTGACCCAAGGAAATAAACAAACAGGCCGAGCTAACAGGCTTTTATTAAGAAATATCTGTTGTACGCGACTTCAGACGCGTTATATTCGGAATAGATCAAAGTATGTTTAACCCACCATTTATTCGGTTACCTATTTCATCGTTATATTTTCATTAATTGATCATGAAGAAATAGATGTTTACATGTAACATCTAAGTAAATTCTACCATGTTCCCTAATATAAAATAGCATGATGATATTTATTATCAAAGGTTGACTTCTAATCAAATATCTTTTACACGTAGATAACTCTGTAATTTCGAGATTTCATATTTCACTGCTCATCACCGCGTGATGATTTATAGTTCAAACGTTGACCATGTCCGAGTTCTATCAAACTGCAGAATTTCGTGATCATCAGCTTTGTAATAATTTAGGAATAATCAATAATAGTTTTGGTCGATTTTACACTGCTGCTCCTATCACACTTACAATAGCGTAATGTTATATAGCGCAGTTTATGACTATACCCTATAAGAATGTTCATGCAAAATTTCAGCTGAATCTGATCAGTGTTCAGTCTTCTTCGATAATAAAAAGCAGAGAAAAATTCTACAAATCACATTTTTGACATCGGTATGAAGAATGTTCATGCCAAATTTCAGCTGAATCTGTTCAGTGGTTTTCAAGTGATGCTCGGACATCGATAATAAAAAGCAGTTATTCAGACAAAGAGACAAAAAATATATAAAATATATAAAAAATCACATTTTTGGCATCGGCATCGTTCCTAGTAAACATAACAATTATTTTTTTGAAAAAATATTTGATGTACGGTTTTCACCTCGTTACTACTACTACATTATATGTATAGATAGATAAAGGTAACCAATGGAGTAATAAATGTAGGACAACAGACCCCAAGCCTCTAAGTGAAAGCCTCGCATGCAACCAGGATATAAGCTAGGAGTCAGGAGCTAAGTGAAAATGATGATGAGGAGTAAGAATGCAGGTAACAAAGACGAACACTAAGTTAGGAGCCAGGAGCTAAGTGAAAATGATGATGAGGAGTAAGAATGCAGGTAACAAAGACGAACACTAAGCTAGGAGCCAGGAGCTAAATGAAAATGATGATGAGGAGTAAGAATACAGGTAACAAAGACGAACACTAAGCTAGAAGCCAGGAGCTAAGTGAAAATGATGATGAGGAGTAAGAATGCAGGTAACAAAGACGAACACTAAGCTAGGAGCCAGGAGCTAAGTGAAAATGATGATGAGGAGTAAGAATGCAGGTAACAAAGACGAACACTAAGTTAGGAGCCAGGAGCTAAGTGAAAATGATGATGAGGAGTAAGAATGCAGGTAACAAAGACGAACACTAAGCTAGGAGCCAGGAGCTAAGTGAAAATGATGATGAGGAGTAAGAATGCAGGTAAAAAGACGAACACTAAGCTAGGAGCCAGAAGCTAAGTGAAAATGATGATGAGGAGTAAGAATGCAAGTAACAAAGCATTTTGAAAAAGGGACAATATCATTCTCGTCAAAACGAAAATCATTCAAATTACAAATCTGGTATACCTCTCCCCGAATAACTAGTTGTGCAAGGTAGTTGGTCGGTGGGGAAGTAGTCCATTTATTCAATTAAAATTAACGTTTTGTTCACACATAGCAAATATGTATACATAAATTTACTTTGGGATAAATACGATATCAGCTTCTATTTGAGCATTCCTCTCCTAATTTTCATCGCAAGGTTGTCTGGCCGATATCCCTATCAGCGATGGATCATTGTGCTCACATTAAATAAATAAATATTCTACGACATTCTACACAGCGCTATCTAGACTCAAAGTAAGCACAGCATATTTAGCTAATGTTACGGGTTCTAGAATGTGGATATACATACTTAGATGTATATTTTTTTAATACATACATATTAAACATGGAAACACTCAGACCAATGCAAATATTTATATTCATGCACACAATTATTTGCACTGAGCGGAAATCGAACCCGCGACCTCTATGCAGTCGAACGCTCTACCACTACACCACAGAGGTCGTCAAAATCGCAAAGATAATCACATTGATTTTTACCTTTAAGTATCTATTGAACAATTGCTATTATTGGTGTTCAATAAAGAATTATCCATCTATCTATCGAGTTTTCTTTACTAAATGAGAGACGAGTTTAATGCACTTCAGGTGCATGGGTAAAATGTAATGATTTTAGTTGATTTTGAACCGTTACAAAGAAGTGGTGCAAGTCAATTAAATATTTTAATACGTATTTACTCTCGATTCTTCTCTATAGCATTCAATTATGTCATCTATTTGCAATTTTCACGGTAATTCGAAAACTAAACGTTTGCATAATAACTTATTTAGCTTAAGAATATTTAGTTTTGAGTGTTTAAAACTGGCTGAAGACTGAATTCAATTAAAACTAAGTTATGAAAGTAAACATTTATGATGAAACCCCATCAATGGTTTTAGATTGGTTAAATTAATTTCAACTAAACCTTACAATACCAACTCCGTGACAAAATTTGTGAAGGACGTACTTAAACGGTGGTAGTGGTAGAAAATATAAACGCTGTGCTGCTTGTGATTGCAGGGAAACGAAAAATATAATCAACTAATACAGTAATCCTTAAAGATACTAGCATAGGCAAGTTGAAACTATTTTGCATGATTATGGGTGCTGCCTAATAGGCGTTCATGGTATAACCTCAGACATGTGAACTGGTACCGCCAAATGCAAAAAAGTCAACCGTAGTCTATCAAATTGCAGTTTTTGATATTGTGACAGGCTAAAACTAGATTCACTGTTATGAAACAAAACGGCCTTTAGAAAACTTGCCTATGCAACTGGAAAAAAGATGTAGCGCTAAAAAAATATGATTGCCAATTTTTTCAGCAGATCGGATAAACGGTGCTACAATGGAGCTGGAAAATAATAAACAAGCCAATATGGACTAGGATGTGAATAATTCCTTACTTATTGTTTAAGAAAACTCACTCCGCAATGAAACTTCACTAATTTAAACAGATTTTTTTTAATTGGTAAGGATAACGTGTAGCATCTCTGCTAGTAACACAGTGCAAAAAGAATCATATAAACCAGTCATATCCTATATAAATCACACGGTCATAGGCGAAATTTTCATTCGTTAAATATTTTCCCCTATTCTAGTAAAACTGTGTTGTGTAAGACCTTAGTAAATTGTAAAATGTGTTTCTATTGATCTAAAAGTTCAATGTTTATCTACAAGGGAATTTCAGCTTGTGGCTAAGCTTAAAGATTAGAAAATAATTATAATAAAACCGGTAAGTAAGCTCATCTCCTGCGAACAAAATTAATTGGTTTTTACCCAAAATTAATATCACATTATCCTCTAGCGTCTCAAATTAATAAACAGAAATTTTATTAAAACGATAAGCTACACATAATGCATGTAGAGACGGCGGAGAGGGAGCGGGAGAGAACCCTGCCCCTCGAGTTTCGCGTCCTCGCCGCAGACTGATCTACGCCCGGGACTACCGACCTCCATGATCGGGGACTGAGGACGGCAGTTGGCCGACTCGCCGTCCTTACAGAAGCAGGCCGTGGCGGAGGCGTGTCGTGTGTGCCCTACACACGCCTGCCAACTCACCGAAGCGGGATAAAACCCGACCCCACCAGGCGAGGCCGCGGTGGCAGCCAAAGTCCGCCGGCAACCCTGGTGTTATCCTTTCGAGGGCTTACCCGGAATGCCCGGCAACGGACACTTGGGGAGGACACCGTGCGGTTATAGTTGATTCACGACATAACCGCTGCCCGGCGGGAGGGTAGCCGAAGGTCTTTCCGCACGTAAAAAAAACCATTAAGCATGTGTGATGAATGTCTCGTTCAATCAAGGCTGTCATTATATGTTACGAATACTACATGAATATTTTATATACACCGAAGATGGCGATAAGATGAACTTATCCCTACATTTGTCAGACTATGGATTATGTATTGGCTCAGCAAATCTTGCCTTTTTTGTTTGTGCCACCAGGAGCCTACAGAAGCCTGAATATATAAAATGTATTAGTAAAAGAGAGTGTGTTTGGTTCGCCAAAGTTATCGGTAATCAAACATATGTTAGTGTTGCTTTAGCTCCTTCTGCAACACTGAACGGCTAAAAATCGAGACAAATATATATTAACCTCTCAACACGAGCTCTGCTGCACCAGAATTATTTTATTTAGGAGGGAACATAGGCAAAACGTAAGTATCTTAGTACTTTCAGCATTTATAACATATTAGTGTTCATTATGACCCCTTCCTTAATGAATAATTTCGTTATCAAATAAAATGAATACCAATACTTAACGTTCAGCGAATAGTCTACCGAAGCATTAAATTGCCTACAGCCCCAGACGTATCACTTGCGTGATACCAATCTTAAAAATTCAGACATTAATATAAAAGGTAAATTGGCAGGGTAAAAATGCCGTCGCCGCGAGTACAGTTAAACAACTTTGGAGTTAAACAACTCAACGGAGAAACACAAACAAGGTTATCGTGAACGCGATCATCTATAGGGTAGGTACTTTCTAAGTCCGGGTGCTGCAATTTGAGTTTGAACAGGCCTGTGCGGACCTTATGTTAGTAGTAAACACGACATACGACAAGGTGCAAATTTGTATTGTTGTTTTACAATATTTTACAAATTAACAAAGTTATTCTTTATTCATCTTTATTCATGGTATTTATTTATTTATTTTATATATTTATATATAAATATGGCAACACTGTGCCAATGTAAACATTGTCCTGAGTGTTTTAATTAAATTTAAAATCATTATTTACATATAAATTGCTAAATTACCTTATAAGTTGTGTATCTGTGCATAGTAAATAGCATATATTGTTTGCAGAAGTGTTATATAAGTATAAGGATACAACATAATAATCTATTAAATTTTCTTCATTACCAAATTAAAAGTGATTTAAGTACCGTGTTTTGTGGTTGAACGCAACAATAATCCCCAAGGAGGCATTGTAGTCATAATTGTGATATTGAAGTGACATTTAAAGTGAAATATATTAAAACTTAACAAAATTTTACCGTTTGTGAAAAAAATTAAATTCAAATGATTGCCAAAAACTGAACTTTGTATCAAAACAATAACCATAGTCAAAATAATCGATTCATAGACAATACCAGTGTTGTAATGAGAAGGTACGAATGATTTAATAATTAGTATGTAACCATAGACAATACAACATTTAACGGAACATACTAAAAGGCGCTTTTATAATTGATGCGAACCTGCAAAGTGACATCTAGTGAAATATAGCGGAACTACTACAATTAATTAGCAACATTAAAAAGTACTTGTCAATTTCGCCAACATTGCTAACTGCTACCTTGGTCCCGATGAAGTGTTGGCGACTTGTGTTCCTGAGGTCGAGGGTTCAAATCTCACTTACACTGATATCAATTTTTGAGATTTATTTGCTGAGATAAAAATTTAGCAAACCAATTATGGAAGGTGAATACGTAAATATGAGACAAAGGAGATCGAATACAAATAAACATAACATAACATTATTGAGTGATAATAATGAATGTGATTTGGACGTGTCGTATCAGAGTTTACCGTCGTCAAATGACAATTTATTTGTATTAAAGGATGAAATATACAAACTAAAAATGGAATTACAGGCTGCGACAAATGAAATTGATAATTTGAACATCGAAAACAGCACACTTAAAGATAAATTACAGACATGTGAAAACAAAATAAAACTATTACAATCGATCGGTATAAAGGAAACACTCACAATTAATACCTGTGTAGCTACACCTATGAGATTCTATTCACCACAATATCAACGTCGAATCCGTACACTCACGGTAAAACCAGGTCTACCTAGAACATCCCCAAGAGAATATACCTTTAACGCCATAAAATCAATTCACAATAAACCCGACGAAGTATCTGCAAGAGATAATTCCGACTCAGAGACTGGCTATGAGACTCAGCCAAATGTAAACATTTGCAAAAAACTTTTTGCTACAAATCAGTTTGATCAGAAAGGAAAAGCAGAACGACTAGAGAGGAAACAACAGGTTATCGTTCTTGCTGATCAACGAGGAAAAAATCTTCGGCCTGTACTGCAAAATCTTCTAGGTGATAAATTCCGAGTAACAGTCTACTGGAAGTCAGCTGCAAAAATCTCTAACATAGTGAATACTATAAATGAAGAACTAGGGAGTCTAACAGAAAGTGATTTCATAGTGATACTGGGGGGTGTTAATGATAATAATCCGTATCAATTTAAAAGTTCACTTATTAGCTGGCTATCTACAGTGCGTCACACTAACATTATAGTAAGCGAAATTCCATACAATCGCTACCTTAATCCCAGTAAACTAAACTATGAATTGCAATTTATATGTAACCAATATGATTATGTAAGCTACGTAGACATGAATTATATGCGTTTTATTCCTAATTACTTACACTTTACGACAATAATGTGTCGTAATCTACTAAAAGACATATTACGGGTTGACTATGCAACTAAACGCAAGAAGTACAGTGAGTCTCTTACCAAAAAAAGTGTAAGATTATGTAACGTAACTGATAAATGTACTCAGACTTGTTGGGATTTTGTCTTACCCTGTAATGATAACAAGAATGACTCACAGCGTAATCTTCTGGTTGATGTTGAACATAAGGATGATTCTATATTTGACAGTAATAGCATTTCTCCTAGTATTTTTTTTCGGGACTGATCTAAATTTATATCATCAAAATATGGATGGATTGATGTCAAAGTTGGACCGGCTTACTGTAGTTCTCGAATTGCTCGAACGTGGGAATAGGGGTGTTGGTGTTCTCTGTATTACTGAGCATAACATGATAAGAAATGATAGAAAATGGGTGAGTGTACCAAATTTTACTCTTGGCTCTATATTTTGTAGGAGCAACCGTCGTGGAGGATCATGTATACTTGTCGATAACACATTAGTATTTACCCCAATCCAAGATATTGATAAATACAGTATTGAAAATATTATGGAGTGCTCTGGGATAGAACTTCCAGAACACAAAATATATGTGATATGCATATATAGACCGCCGAGATATAGTGCAGAAGATTTAAACACGTTTTTTACTGCTTTCCATGCCTTATTAACTACTTTCTGTTACGGTAAAAAGAAAATAATACTGTGCGGCGATTTTAATATTGATGTATTGCAGAAAAGTTCCGAATGTACTGAATTTATGCAGATTTTGTGGTCATTTAATTTAAAAACAGCCTTTAATCAACCCACTCGGTTAGTAAGTGGGAAGTGTTTAGACAATGTCTTGTACAATACCAAACATTGCTCACACGAGGTCCTCGAATATGCACTATCTCACCATACTGGACAGTTATTTACAGTACCGGTGGGGCGTATTAACGTATTGAAGTATTGGTATGTTGAAAAGCGTAATTATTCGATGGTGAATATCACAAAATTTAAGGAATGTTTAGACTCACTCAGTTTTCAGGAAATTGACGATTGTCAGAATCCCAATATCGCCTTTAGTAAGTTTTATGAACTGTTTAGACTATTTTATGACCTATGTTTTCCTATAGTACGTGTAAAAATCTCAGCAAAAATACGCCCGAAGTGGATTACGAAAGGCATAAGACTATGTTGCAATCGCAAACGCCAACTTCTGTGGCAGTATCGGAAAAACCGTACAAATACAAATAAAGAAGCTTTCCAAAAACTATCATCTAGGCTCAATAAGATTATAAAAATAACACAGAAGACGCGTAATGACAACTTCATTAATACCGCAAAAAATAAATGTAAGGCTACCTGGACTGTAATTAATAATAATAAATTTAATGTTCCCAAGGAATATATACGGTGCATAACCGTGAATAATGAGGTTGTGAGTGATCCTATACAAATAGCGAACTCGTTTAACAACTATTTTGTTGATCAAATTACAAAATTAGAACAAACTACGACCAAAATATGTTTTAGTCTTAAATCTAACTCCCTGTTTATGCCTCCTGCTATTCCTGAAGATATTAATAAAATCATCCTTAATCTCAAAACCACAAATAGCACTGGATACGATGAAATTTCTACAAAGATAATAAAACACGTATCTTTTAGCATATCACATGTTTTAAGTCACTTGATTAACCTATGCATATCTCATGGTGTGTTTCCCGAAGATCTAAAAATTACTGTGATCAAACCCCTTTTTAAAAAGGATGACAAAACTGACATGGGTTGTTACAGACCAATAGCTCTTGTCCCTGTCCTATCAAAAATATTCGAGAGGGTTATCTACGAGCGTCTGTACAATTTCTTTGAAATGAACAGCTTATTTGCTGAGGAGCAAGTTGGGTTTCGAAAAAATAAGAATATCAATATAGCATTCTATAACTTCCTCAGTACAGTTATGACCGCCGTAGACAAAAAGAACCAAGCCTCCGCCATTTTCATGGATCTAACGAAGGCGTTTGATTACGTGGATCACGTGATATTATTGGATAAGTTATATGCTTATGGAGTGAGAGGAAATGTCCTTGAACTGATAAGATCTTACCTAACTGACCGAATACAGACAACACAGATCTCTAGAGTATGTAGTTCTACGAAAAGGCTAATAAATCACTCGTCCGAACCGCGAAAAGTTGCTTTTGGAGTACCTCAGGGGAGCGTACTGGGACCATTGTTGTTTATCATTTACATAAATGACTTTCCCCAAGCAACTAATTATAAAACCATACTCTTTGCGGATGACAGCACAATTGTATTTACTGGAAATAATAAATCTCAGGTAGAACATGAAATAAGTGATACTTTACATGACTCTATTAAATGGTTGACATCAAATAATTTGAAAATTAATTTAAACAAGACATGCATAATGACATTTAGAAATAGGACGAATAAACTGACAGACTTGGACATACAATATAATGGAACACAAATAAAACAAGTACAAGAAACAAAATTTTTAGGACTAAATATAGATGAAGGTCTGGATTGGAAAGTGCATTTAGAAGTGTTATGTTCAAAAATAAATCAACACTCTTACTCTCTGTATATGCTGTCTAAGACAGCCAGTGTATCTACTATTATAACTGCTTACTATGGGTATGTTTTTCCAATATTAAATTACGGAGTCATATTTTGGGGCAATTCAACTAATGTTGAAAGCATCTTCAAAGCCCAAAAGAAATGCGTAAGAGCTATATGTAAATTGAAATGTACTGATAGCTGTAAACCTAGTTTCATTGAACTACAAATTTTGACATTGCCATGTATATATATTTTGGAAACCGTGTTGTTCGTAAAGAAAAATATGCAGCTTTATACAAAACTTAATAGTAAGAGACATAACATGAAGATATGTTTTCCAGCTAATACAACCACATATCTTAACAGTAGTGTATTCTGCATGGCACCAAGGCTTTACAACCGGCTACCAATTTATATTTTGGAAATCACAAACATGAACGAATTTAAACGTAGCCTTAAGAATCTTTTGCTGGAAAATATATATATAATAATATATATATAATATTATTCCGTTGAAGAGTACCTAAATGACATGTCACTGAGATAAATGAAACAATCAGACAATATTTATAATTATCATTATTTAATTAAGTATTTAATGCAACTGACATTTTGTAATTTGATTTTATTTAATTCATGTGCTATTGTTATTTACTACCACTGACATACCTATTTTATTCTGATTATGATTTATTTTATCACAATTGACATGCCTATTTGATTTTATTTGATTATATACTATTGAAAGTCTAATTTTATGACCATTGACATTATGTACGTATTTCAATTAATTGTAATGAAGTTGTAGTATGCATGTGTAGTAATTGTTTATATGCCTCTAATTTGCATGCCGCAAGGCCAAATGTAGTGACACATTTGTAACAAACATGTACCAACTCTAAACCTACATTTGCAAATAAATGAATATTATTATTATTATTATTATTATTATTATTATTTTTGTGTTCGCAAGAAAATGACCACACTTACGTCTGTTTCATACAATATCTATGATACATCTCGCAAGTAGATATCTGTGAGTTGGAGGGATATGACTAGTCGGTATTTCATTTTTTTGGATACATAACGTCACTGTGTTTTTGTGAGCTACCGTAACCTGGTCACCAACAACGCACCGGCTATTTAATTTGCATCCCTAATTTTGCAAGGAGTATGTATATTGTTGTAGGTAGATTGGCTACACGAAAAACGATACTTGCAAATCACATTCAGATGTTATACCCAATAAAATGTAAAATTTCATACATAAGCGTACTGTGTATTAAACTAAAACTATTTTAACGGATTCTATCCGCCGTCAACCGAAACGTCGGGTTCAATGTCAATAATAAAACAACATCAAATAAATCGCGATAGAATCCGTTAAAAATAGTTTCATTTCAATCTGTGATATTCGCGTAAACTTCCGACATTATCGTGTTGTGTACGATGAATATATGTACAATTTTTAATATTATAAAATTGTAAATTATTTTCTTTTCTTTAATTAACTATGAAAAGCAGTATTGCATCAATCATGGTACAGCCATAAAACCTGTATTGGTTTACCTAGGGTGTGATTGTACATTCATAATTTCTTTCTGTTACATGTTAAAATACCTACTTAACAAAAAAATCATCATAATAACAATAAAATCTTTAAAGCTGAAGTATAATTTTCGCTGGTAGCACAAGAAATAGTAGGTAGGTGCGGGGTAGGTACAAATCTTCGAACGTTTAACCGATTACTAGTTTACGTTTGATGAAAAGATGCAACGAAATATTCACACAGACCTACTTCGTTTCGTTTCGTTTCGTTTCGTTTCCATAACATAACTTCACGCCTGTATCCCCGAAGGGGTAGGCAGAGGTGTATTACACACCCATGATTCGCCTTTAGGTCCACTTCCATGCGTTTGCTTATAGTCTAAACAGAATGATTGGAAACTAGTGCAACCTTTTTTCTTAAATATTTGATTTGAGTGTTTATTGTAATGTTTATTCATGAATAAAATTTAAATATGATTATGGTATAATTATATTTGAATATAATTCATTAATAAATAATTATGTTATATAGTTGTGTGTGTATATTGGATTATACAATGGGTTATGTTATTAAATTGTTTTTTAGGGATTTTCTTTAGAAAAGCCCTATTGCTATCGAGTTGTCGTCGACGTCGTCGTTGCCAATTTTCTGTCATGGTTTTGGGTTCATACCCAAGAGATGAGCTATCGAGTTGCTGTTTTCGGTAATAGATTTGTGCTGGGGTGAACCATTGCAAGATAAAGAAAAAATCGCAAAAAAAAAATACGCAAAATTGAAAATCCCTTGTATTCGGCTGAGCTCGTCTCAGGAATTCAACTTGTTAGAAATTCTTGTCTAATTGTCTGTTTATCTATTGGTTCGCGATGGACACAAAAACTACTGAACGGATTTTGATGCGGTTTTTTCTTTTAGTATTTGTCAGACTTATATTCTGCCGTATGTTTCATTGCAATAGGGTATTTGACTACTGCTAAAAAATAGTTCTGTATTAAGGGGTTATATCCACTTGTGATTTTCAAAAAATCGTTTTTTTTTTCATTATTTGAATGTACATATATTCAAGAATATTCTCTGAAAATTTCAAATCGATCCGACAATTAGTTTCGGAGATATGAGCGTATTAGTAAGAACGTCTCCGAGCGTTCGAAAGTAGGCGGAGCACGAGCCGGAGTAGCAGCTGTTTCTGGTAGCTCCTATCCTTTTGTTCTCGACTTATATTGTGTTTGGGACCCTAAGATAATAATACAAAAGGTCTAGTTTATACCTGAAACCTATGTTGAGGAATTTTAAGTTAAAAATATGTGAACTCATCAGTTGCATTGCAACATTGCAGCCGGGGTCTTTAATGAAGGTAAAACATATCTTCTTTATTATATGAGTGCTATGGGATTATCACTTGGACCCAATGCTCATTCCTACGTGAGTAAAGAGGACGCAGAGCGCATCTCAATTTCGGACGCAAGAGCGCAAGGGTCGACGCGCGAGGGGAGAATGGCTCGTAGACAACAACAACTAAACATTTTGGAGGCAAACTACGAAGCAGAGGGTCCCTCTTATGGTGCTGGAATAGATGACACGATGTAAGTTGTTTTTTTTTTTAATTTAGTGTAAATCGTTCCCGAAACTTTAAACGCGTTTATCTCAAAACCGTGTCAGAGTCGGTGAGGAAAATTTCTCCGAAACCGCTAAACGATGAGGTTTGAAATTTTCACACGACTTACTCAGATATATTTTTCAGGTAATGATCGAAGGAATAAGGTTTTGGACAATAATTTCGTTTTTTTTAGCAACTTTGAAGTGAAAAATTTTCATGAAAAACTGAATTATTTTTTTGAACAGCCGCCATTTTGTCAAAAATCAAAATTTTGACTAGACCTTCGACCTGTATTTATTTATTACAAAACTAAATATTTTTGGTTTTCAGATAATTTGGACCAGAGATATCTTGCTCACCGCCAAGAATTTTTTTTTGGAGGTCTCTCCGCAAATCATCTACAGGAGCTAGGGGATCCAATATTTTTTTAAATAAATCGCTGATTGTTAAAGTACATTAAATTCTGTTTAAGTAAATTTTTTCCATTAATGTATAAAATAAAATGCCTCTTTGGAAAAAAATCACAAAAAACGCGTTTTTTCTGCTTCGCAAGTGGATATAACCCCTTATGACAACATAAAAATGCAGATTGCATCAATATTTTTTTAGGAACTGGTTTATTTACGATAAAAATCGATATTAAAGTTTGATTTAATAAAGTACGCGCCATAACGGATCCCGTGACATGTGACGTCGCACCAAAGTATACAGTAAGCGACTTAAAGCACGTTTATGTAATTATTGAAATTAGTTGCAAAAATAATGATTTATTTTGAGATATATAAGATAAAACTGAATCATTATTAGTAATTAATAATTGAACCAGTCGATTAACACTAAGAAATGCAGACAGCCTGTATTGAAAAACTCTGTTTACTTATGTGTGACGTCACAGAGCGTTTATAAGCACGTGATCAAATCTCAAAAAAAGTGAGATTTTAATCTTGATTTTTTAACAAAAAAGAAACTTATTTTATATTGAAAATTAATAAAATATGTTTTTTACGGTACATTTTATTAGGATGACAACAATTTGTACAATATTTTAAATATAGTCAAAATGCCTATTGGTGAAGCAGAACCAAAGATATGGCAAAAACCAATAACCAACCTCCACGTGGGTGGAGCCGCAGGCATCAGCTAGTAATTTTTACAGTAGCATTCAAATAAAAACACTATTCAAACCTTAATAATTATCCATATTAGAACATCCCAAGACAATCTAAGGTATGCTGTGCTCATATCATACTGCTACAGTGAAGTACCAGCATAAGTGCCAAGCTTTGTGTCTCAAGCGCTCTCAAGCGACTCTCAAGCTACCATTGTCGCTCCCACTGTGCCACAGACTTAATTATTCAACGTACTGTGCGGTTCTGTGATTTAAATAATTTATTCTTCATTTACATCCAATTACAATGATAATATTTTTGGAGAAAATTTAATTTTGGTGCCTTTAAAATATACTTAGTGGCAGGTTGAGAAAATTTAAAATTAATAGCTCAGTTATGTTGTATTTCTTGTGAATATAAATTAGTGTTAAAATGTTGCCCGCCTCTGTTTTATTAAGGTCTAACTTTTATGAAGTGATGTTGGCGAATATTGAAAGGTTGATAGCTAATTTTCTGAACGATAATATTATAAACATGTTTATTTGTCTGTTGCCTTTTTATGAGCAAAGTTCTGAACTGGTCGTAACAAAATTAGAATGATAAGCGATTACCTTGACTCATAAACGTATGTATTAGCAAAGATGATTAGACACTGTTGACTCGTATCTATTTTGTGTAATATTTTTAACTTATTTTGTGTTATGTTTTTAACTTATTTTGTGTAATGCTTTTATCTTATTTTGTATAATGTTTTTAACTATGTTGTGTAAGGTTTTTAACTACTAAGCTGATTGTCGATGAAATTTTTTTGCTCAGAAAAACTAGAATGAGTTTATGTAGGAGCACCGTAAGATTTTTGTACTGAAATTTGTAACTTATATTATAATAAAAAAATATTTTGTCATCACCATCTGAGCACCAATACCGGCTCACACATCTACTACTCCATTTTTGGAGTTCCGTTGCCAAATGGCAAAAAACGGAACCCTCATAGATTCGTCATGTCTGTCTGTCTGTCCGTCCGTATGTCACAGCCACTTTTTCACGAAACTATAAGAACTATGTTGTTGAAACTTGGTAAGTAGATGTATTCTGTGAACCGCATTAAGATTTTCACACAAAAATAGAAAAAAAAAATTTGGGGGTTCCCTATACTTACTTTACTGGTGGTAGAAATTTGATGACACAAATTTGTCACAAAATTCGGCCGGGTAGGTACCACCGTGCACGATTGCGAAAAACCCTCCATAGTAATCCAATTTCGGTTTGATTGTGTTCAGGGGTCAGCAAGTGCATAGCCGGGCAGGGGGATTGTGGTCGCAGCACTAGTGGCACCGGTGGGTGTCACGCGGTGCTGCGACGACAATCCTCTTCCGATGAGGCCGTCAAGCTGAGTGCCACCATTGTCAACATGGTACGTGTATGTAATGGTGACCCTCTTTCCTGAGACTTTACCTTCAGCTAACCATCAGGCGAGGTGAAGTCAAATTGACGTGTCCAAAAGATAAAAAAAAAAAAAACTTAGATCTGAAACTCAAAAATATTTTTTCATCAAACCCATGCGTGTATCTATGGATAGGTCTTCAAAAATGATTGAGGTTTCTAATATCATTTTTTTCTAAACTGAATAGTTTGCGCGAGAGACACTTCCAAAGTGGTAAAATGTGTCTGTGTGTGTGTGCGTGTGTGTCTATAACTTCTAAAATAAGAGAATGATAAAACTAAAAAAAATAATGATGTAAATTACCATGTAAACTTCCACCGAAAATTGGTTTCATCGAGATCTAGTAAGTAGTTTTTTATAATACGTCATAAATCGTAAACCCCATTTTCCCTTCATTCAATCAACTCAAATATAAAAATTTTACTTGCTGCTACGGAACCCTTCATGGGCGAGTCCGACTCGCACTTTGCGGTTTTTTGTTTGTCTTGGCTTTTATATAAGCGACTACAGTCTGACCCCCTACCTCCAAAAAAAAGCCGGTATCAGAGCGTCATCCGTCAGTCAGCAAATATCCCGGCTTGTAGTTGACGTTGACCTGGGCCCCGACTCTCTTTTTCTACTCTTTCATTCATAGAGATCTAAGAGACTTGAGAGGGACAAGTCTTTCCCACTGTTGAGGCTGCTACCGAGGGGAAGAAGTTGGAAATAGAGGAGAATTTAATGAAGCCTTACCTATATAACTCACTTACAAATATGGAGGATACAGCGTACTTCTAGGACAATACTACCCCGATCGTGTTCGATTCCCGCCCAGTGCAAATATTAATATGTCTATTTGCATTGGTTTAGGTGTTTCTATGTATAATAATGTATGTATTTACAAAAAAAAGTATATAAGTATGTTTATCCGCATTCTGGAACCAATAACACAAGCTAGTTAACTTATGCTTACTTTGGGTCTGGAAAGCGCTGTGTAGAATATTTACTTTTATTTTTTAGTAAGCAACAATTAAAAATACTTCAGTCCAAAAAAAAACAAAATTGTTTCTGAAACAAAACACAAATGCAAGAGCCAATATCTAAAAATAAAAATTGAATACAAATCTGCTCAATAAAATTAAATTACGGGTAGAGTGCGGTGTATAAAATATTACTGCCTTACCGGCTATTCCGTTTTATTGTCCGATACTTTATATTATTGTTGTGTTCGATTGTGACCTGAAGGAAAATTGTTATAAAAGTACCTTTGTAGAAGCAATAGCTGTGTATTGATATTATTTTTTAGCGTGGTTATTGTCGTATTATTCAAACAGAAATATACTTAAGCAACAGAACTGAGAAAAATCGATTCTGAAACATACCTCCGACAGACATTTCTCTGCCGAATGAGCCACCGACAGAACGTTTCGATTATGAGTTGTTCACCGACAGAACCTTTCAACTACGAACGTTTCGCCGACAGAACGATTAAATCATGAGTGAATCGACGATAGAATCGTTCACCAAATAAGCAGTCGTCGACAAACATTATTTAGGCATGGTTTGTCACAAGTAATGACTAAATCTTTAAGGATGATACGCTTTGAAAGGTTTGGTGGCTTTGTAGTTAAATAGTGAAAAGAAAATCGAAATTGAAATCGAACTTTCCGGACTAGTGGTTCCAGCGCTTCGTTTTGTAGTTAAATAGCGAAAAAGCCATGTCGAAACATCGTAGACAAAACAACCTGACGGCGAATATTCCATAATTGAAAAGTCCTGTTGTTCAGTTAATGCTGACACCGAACACGTGATGCGAGCCCGCTGGCGACGCGACTTAATTATCCATTTTAGTAAAATTCAGTAGTATAATTTCGGTGACCGTCGCGACCGGGTGCATTCCTCTAACATTTCCATCAATAACATTTGAACAGTGACATCCTAACATTAACATCTCACAATTTACATTTAATTTAACTTAACAAGTACTTATACAGTGTAATATCTAGTGTAATATCTAGTGTAACCTGCACTCTTGTTCCTTTAGGAGACGAAGATCGGGTGTCCGGCAGACGTGTCGTACCTAAAATACCCAGGGTTCACCCTGGAGCACAACTTTAAACCACAAGCGGGCGTGTGTGTATACGTCCGGGACGACATCTGTTATCAGCGTCTCCGGGACCTCGATGATCCCAGGTTCTCTGCACTTTGGGTGATGGTCGATACTGGTATGGACAAAATTGTCTATGCCTGTGTCTATCGTTCGCATGGTGGGGACCAGGAGACAACCAAGCTCACGCAATACCTCAGTGAGGCGGCAGACACAGCTCAACAGTGGTACCCTTCAGCCCAGTTGGTGTTACTGGGGGACTTCAATGCCCACCACAGGGAGTGGCTTTTCCCATACCAGTCAACCGATCACGCTGGGAGAGAGACTCATAAGCTTTCATTAGCGTTAAATCTCACCCAGCTGGTCCAGGGGGCAACGAGGGTACCGGATGTTGAGACGCACACAGCCAATTGCTTGGACCTTCTGCTGACAACTGATCCAGACCGCTACTCGGTGTCGATTTCTTCACCACTGGGTAGTTCTGACCACTGTCTGGTGAAGTCTGTATCCGTCTATTCCCCGACCGACACTAGTTCCAGGGGCTCCCGTCGGGTTTGGCGATACAGGTCGGCTGATTGGGATGAGATGCGATCCTTCTTCGCATCTTACCCTTGGCAGCCTGTATGCTTCTCCTCTGCTGATCCATCCGTCTACGCGGACGCCGTGGTGGATATTTTGCGTCAGGGAATGGAGTATTACATTCCGTTTTCTGACGTGGACATGTCTGGCGGGGCTCGACCATGGTTTGGCGCCGAGTGCGGTCGTGCCGAAGCACTCAAGCATGCGGCTTACTTGGCTTGGGTCGATGCTCGCAACCGCGGGGCGGAGGACGTATGTCAGAGGAAGAGAACATTCAACAGGGCTACCAAGTTTAGCAAGAAGACTTTGCGAAAGGCCCGCTTTGACCATATTGGCCACATTGGAAACAAACTTGCAAAGTATCCAGCGGGCAGTAAAGCGTTTTGGGCCCTAGCAAAGTCGGTTGAGTCCAACTTTTGCTGCCCCTCAATGCCTCCACTGCGGAAGCCTGACGGGACACTGGCCCACTCCGCTGAGGAAAAGGCAAATTTATTTGCTTCACTTTTTGCGGAGTCTTCGCGTCTAGAACGACGAAGCCTCCTGCTCCTCCTGTCGGATGTGGGACGCGCATGGCAGATATCAGCATCCGACAGAGGGATGTACGTAGGGTGCTAAATAATCTGGACGTGAATAAGGCCAGTGGACCCGATTAGGAGAGGCACTTACCGTTTCTCTCGACATCTCGAAGGCTTTTGACAGGGTCTGGCACGATAGCCTAATTGGCAAGCTTCCGTCCTACGGCCTTCCCGCTAGCTTATGTGTCTGGATCACTAACTTCCTGAGGAATCGGTCTATCCGGGTGGTCGTTGATGGCTGCACATCTAACCGATTAGCGATCACCGCTGGGGTCCCTCAGGGGTCGGTACTCTCGGCTACATTATTCTTGCTGCACATTAACGACCTGCTCAAGCCCGGTACTTTTGGGTACGCAGACAGCACAGTAGTCGAGAGTTACGAGTCCAACCCCCGAGCCAGCGTGGGACAGATCCGATCTCTCCGAGAGGCTATGGTTGAGCGTTTGAATTTGTCCTTGAAGGCGGTCTCCGATTGGGGTGATGCTAACATGGTCAAGTTCAACGCTACCAAGACCCAGGCGTGTCTCTTCTCTGTAAAGCGAAGTCAATTCCGAAATGCATCCGTGCTGATAACCGACCGCCTCGAGCTTCTTGGCGTTACCCTGACGTCCACCCTCAATTTTGGGTCTTACATTGAGGCCAAAACCTCAAGTGGCTGCTAAAAAGCTGGGTATTCTGTCGAAGGTGCGACAGTACTTCACACCGGAACAGTTGCTCAACTTGTACCAAGCGCAGGTTCGATCCTGCATGGAGTACTGCTCGTACCTGTGTGATGGCTGAGCTAAATACCACCTGGAAGCGCTTGAGACAATAGAGAGACGGGCCAAGAGGCCAAAATTATAATAACAAAAAAAAAAAGTTACTGGACCAAAGTTGTAGAGAATTTAATTAGCAACAAAAATTGTTAACAATTTTTTTTATCAGATAAATAGTTTAAGAGATATATCGTAAAAACCATTTCAACCCCTATTTTCAAGATGGCGGCCGTTCGACAAGGGTGGCGACCCCCAAACTTGGTTTTAGCTTTACACTGACCCCCCCTACAGATCAAAAGAATAAAATTGCGTCCTCTAAAAAACGCAAGTTTAGGCCTAAAAAATGTAATATTTCAATGGACTATCAGGACAGGGCCGCATTTCGAACCGGCGGTGGTCCATTTGCCAAACATTCGTTTAATATTTTTTTGACGTTTTGTAAGTGCCGTATTAATGGTCTATACAGAATAAATGATTTTTGACTTTGTCTTTGACTTTGATTGTATCCCGAACACCTGTCGTCGAAATAAACAAATGCGATCCATTCTGTCGGCGAAACATCCCATAGATGAAACATTCTATCGACGAATCTCTCAAAAACGAAACGTTTGTCGGTGATCAGTACAACGGAGAAACGACTGTCGGAGAACTGGGCTATCGCTGAAAAATCATATAACTCCAATGCAGTGCTACCTACGAGTCCACATTATGCCTAAACAGCTCATAAAACAGAAACATAACCTATAACCTTCATGCAAATGTAAAATATAAGACTAATTATAAACTTAACGTTGACAAAGTATTAAGGAAATTGAAAAGACGGATACTGCAGTGCATAAAATACGAACAAACAAACATTGATTTTTAGATAAGTATAGCTTTTAAAATAAAATTGTCCAGTTAACATATACTCATGATAACTTCTTTTTCTTTTTTCTTGATCAAAGAGGATCTGTGTGTCATGATTTTCAAATGTGAGGCTTGTTACGAACGAGGTCACGTTTTTGATTACAATTCAGTGCAAATATTGGTATGTGTGTATTATGTCTACCCAGCAGCTAAAATATTTATGAACAACAAGAACCATTTCAGTGTATATTTTCGAGAAAATATTTCATGAAAACCGACTTCAGCTAAAACTAAGAGGATTATGCCTACCTAATAAATTTTGATAGTTGCAACAATAACGCTGCAATTTACGGTTCTACATAAAATATAAGCTTAGTTTTGAGAATGCATCGGTATTCTATCGAGGAGCTTAATATTTAGCCATATTTATAACTATCCCGTTGCAAGCTAATCTCTACATAAATACATAATAGTAACAAAACATAAAATTCCCTAGTACTAATAAGTCATCTTTGTCCTTATCGCTTGTTAATAGTACTTAATACAAACTTTTGTAGAGATCTTAGAAGCTTTTTAAGTTTTGGGAGGTCATCAAATTTCACATTCATTCATATCGTTACATAATGATTATGTGTTCCAGATTCTTGAAGAAATATTTTTCAGGAACGGTTGACTTTGAGTTCAATTACTTTTTATACCACTAAAAAGCACTGAAAAACATCGAAAAAGTGTCGGTAACTTAGTGGTAAGGAGTCGACCGTACGATCGAGAGGTCCCGGGTTCGAATCCTGGCTGTTACACTATCGACGTGAACCCACTCCTAGCACAAGAAATTTAGCTTAGCTGGAGGGGGTAATGGGAATACTAGTGATTTCGGTTACAAGTACCTACCGTTTTAAAAAAAAAACGAGCACTCAGAATGTTAATCAGTAACCCATTACTGGTTTTGATCACATTAAGTACCAGAAGTGCCATTCGTATGTTAGTGCCATGGATTTAGAAAAACCGAGAGCCATCCGTACCCTTTTTTTTTTTTTTTTTTTTTTTTTTATCGTGCGGAAATCCCTTCGGATACCCCCCCGCCGGCCAGCGGGGGCGGTTATGTCGGGCTTGCACCGACTAAAACCGCACGCCGTCTCGGGTCTTCAGACGCCGGGGTGTAAGGTTACCCATAGAGCATATCCCTCGCACCCCGGCTGACCCTGGGCCATCTCACCACTAACAGCATCGCTCATCCTGTCTCCTCTGAAAGCAGAGGAGTACGGAGAGCGATGTGTTCCCGCCACGTTGGGTATTGGCCGACGATCAATGCCAACCCTATGAAGGGGTGAAGGGGAAGCCATTGACCGCCGCCCAGGGTGTACCGGCCGCTCCGATTCCGTTCCCCCCGGAATACCCGCATACTAGTGGTGCGCAACAAGCATTGTCAGTCGATAGTCAACATAATAACGACGAATTGTTGAAACGACCTTTGTACATTGTCATCATCACCGTCATCGATGGTGACGAAAAAATTACACGCTCTGTTTTTATACTATTTAATGCACAAGCAGTATTTAACTAGCTCTAAATCTATGTACCTACCTATAGGTGATAGGTAGGTAGGTGTTATCGTGACCCTGCTTACTAGGGGAAATTCCACACTTTGGAAAGGTACTTTTCGACAACTGTATGCATTATTTTAGACGTCACAACAACAACAAAGTTGGTAGGTACCAACAAGTCCGTATTCGCAATTCCTGATTTCAATTCTTGTTTGTTTATGGGTGTTTTTGTCACAGTTTATTGCAGTTTTGGTTCCTTTTTTCATAAAAAAAATATTCACTAGTAAAGTTTGTGTTTGTGTAGTAAAGTAAATGAGAAACAGCTGATGTTGGGATGTTGTACATATTTAACCAGTGCAAGAATTTTGATTGCGTGATACAGGATCGTGTGTTTCGTAGACGTTCAGCTTGACTGCATTCAGTGGCGCTAGATACATTAAGGTATTGCCAATCACCACCTTAGTATTTTTGTTAATCCTTCCAGCTAAACTAAATTATTTGCGTGAATAGTGGTAACGTTAGTGGTATAATTGGATAGCGTTCGAATCTAAATATATGCAAAGGCAACCCACTGTGGCTTTAAAATTTACTTTTGTTAAGCACTTGTGACTTTGTAATAAATATTTAATTGTGTAGAGGTCCCGTAGAGGGTAGTTACGACACACGGACACTAGCACCCGAGTACCATGGCAACAACACATAAAGCCAAGTACAACAAAACCACTTTATTATATTATAATCTTAGTGCGATATATCATTAGTACATCTTGTTATTTATTATAAACCACGAAACCACAGCGCCGATGAACTTAATAATATTCAAATGTATTTATTGAACGTCAAAATCAATGCTTCTGCTACATTTCTGTACGTCACTTATTTCAATTTAGAATCAGCCAGTTCAGGTTACAGTACGTGACCCTGAATTCTTGAGCTGTTGATTTTACCCTCCCAAGTCCCGTAAAGCGATCTTCTGACCAGCCATTAAGTATGAACAATTTTTTCCATTTTTAATATCAAAGTCACAACCTTGCTACTATTGCCGACCTGTATTATTCGCTACCAAAAACGAAGGAGGATAATTAGGACGCAATGTGGTATACATACAGGCGTCAGGGTGTTTATATAATTAAACTAGATGTGTCCCGCAGTTTCACCCACCGTACTTGGCTCCATTTGTGTGACCGTGCGATCGTGTAACCGACTGACGTTTTTTCTTATTGCGCGTCTCTTAAGGGTCACGCCGTGATGTTTTTTTTTTACGTGCGGAAATCCCTTCAGATACCCCCCTGCTGGCCAGCGGGGGTGGTTATGTCGTGTCTTGACTAAAACCGCACGGTGTCCTCCCCAAGTGTCCGTTGCCGGGCACCCCGGGTAAGCCCTCGAAACGATAACCCCAGGGTTAAACGCCGTGATGTTAAATAACTTTCCACAATAATTCTGGAGAGATAATTCCGAGATTAGTGCGTTCAAACAAACAAACAATCTCTTCAACTTTTATATAAGTAGGTATAGATGTGATTGTATTAATATTCTTTTGAATTTGTTTTCAGGTAAACATTATTAGGAGGAACCAGTTACTTCAAAATCGTCATGAATCACGATAATATTCTTCTATTGTGAGTATAAAATTACAAATAAATTTATTGAAATAATTTTAGCTTTCATTCTGTATACAATACCTACTTCTAAAATTAAAGACCAATTTCAATCATTGCTAACACAAATAAAAACAGCTCAAATATTGATGAGTAAAACATTTGGCTTTCAAATTAGCAATTGTACATTTGGGCCAATTTGAACAAAGATTCGACTAATAATTTAAAACGAACAATTGAATTAATTCAATTGAAATATCACTGTCGGCTGTCGCAATTTACATAAAATCAGCATATTTATAGCTACAAGTATAAATAACCTAACAATTACAAATATTATTCCATTAAATCAGAAGTTCAAATTCACCAGAAAAAGAAAAAAATTAACAAAATTGCTGAAATCTTCAGATTCAAACAACAAGCCAAGGACATACATATACTTTTATGAACATACCGCCACTTGGATTATCGAACAGTTAAGAGTATATCAAAGTTATTGGTGATTTCTCATTTTCATTCTGAATTGCTTTTTAAAGTTTTGGCACAAATTTGACACAAAATTCGGCCGGGTGGGTGCAACCGTGCACGATTGCAAAAAACCCTCCATAGTAATCCAATTTTGGTTTGATTGCGTTCAGAGGTCAGCAAGTGCATAGCCGGGCAGGCGGATTGTGGTCGCAGCACTAGTGGGACCGGTGGGTGTCACGCGGTGCTGCGACGACAATCCTCTTCTGATGAGTCCGTCAAGCTGAGTGCCACCATTGTTAACATGGTACGTGTATGTAATGGTGACCCTCTTTCCTGAGACTTTACCATCAGCTTACTATCAGGCGAGGTGAAGTCAAATTGACGTGTCCTAAATATATAAAAAAAAAAAAAAAGTTTGCCTGAATGTGGGTTTAAAAATCTTTCTTCTTCTTCTTCTTCTTATATATAAAAATGAATTGCTGTTCGTTAGTCTCGCTAAAACTCGAGAACGGCTGGACCGATTTGGCTAATTTTGGTCTTGAATTATTTGTGGAGGTCCAGAGAAGGTTTAAAAGGTGAATAAATATGGAAGTTGTTACCGATTTGGCAGTACGAAGTCTGCCGGGTCAGCTAGTAATATAAATTCAGCTAATATAAATTCAGCTGCCCACGTCAGGATCAGGTGGCTCATCCGGTAGATTATTACCCCTACACAGTAACTGACATAGGGTCCATACGAGACTATGTCCACTGTTCCGAAAACAAAATAGAAATAGTGAACCTATCCAATCCCTTCATTACTTCTACATTGTGCTCTCTAACTTTAACTAGCCGCTACACATTTAGAAATGTTTTTCAAGTAAATAATAACTTCAAAAATTTATTAATAGGTATGACGTCCATTTACACCGTCTGTATGTCACAATTTCATTGTCATTCTTCAAAGAGGGTAGCAGCCGCCTGTGAAATCTTGATCCGCGCCTCGAGGAAATTCCTAAGTTAATTACCGACGGGAGACGGGTTATCCGTGTTATCCGTGTACACCCGGATAGCCGGGACGTTTTTGCTGTGCCTAACTGTAACTGAGTTATGACGGAATAAGATTTAAGCCGGATTAGGGTTGTTTAGTTCTAATGTTTATGTTGATGATTTACTTTTATACCTACGATGAAATTTGTTTCATAAACTAGATGATTCGTCTGGGCTTAACATGGCTAAATTTCGTTAGAAAATTCTTATAAGCTAAAGCGCCATCTACCTGTTCTAATAATTGAACTATGAAATTCAAATTGTTATTCGGAATTTCATACATAAATTGTACAAAAACGCATTTTTTGTGTTTCACTATTTTTACTTTTTTTTGTATAATTTTCAGCGTTCAGATGAGTTACTTTATGGCTTAAATGAATAAAGTCACCTTATTTTCTATTTAACATATGTATTTACAATTCCAAAAAAAAATTACCCAGTTGTTTTAAACAGACCTAAAGAGATGATTCCGTACTATAATTTAATAGCACGATAATTCACATTTGAAGACGTTCATTTCTGTAACTTATGTTAGTAATGACCAAAATGTATCTCCTTATGTGACATTTCTAGCCACGCAGACATATGTTTCCAAACAGAAAGTTATGTAGATTTTTTGGTTGACGTATAATAAAGAACTGGCACGAAACTAAATCACCTTTAATGTATCGGCTAATACAAACGTATGGTCAGCGTCAAAAGTGGATGATCATTTTCAGATTATTGACCAAAGTATTTTATATTTATTAGTGAAAATGCTGTGTAACTACTTAGTGGCATGTATAAAAATGTTTTCAAATTTTAAACCAAATATAGTTCTAAAATTCATGAATTTAAAAAAAACTGAAAATGACGCTTACTGCATCTACGTGTGCACTTATCCACGCAATGATATTGAGCTTAGATTCTAACTCTACAAGCACCTGCTAAGAAGATAATCTTACCTATAACCCGATTGCTGCGCCACCTTCCGGGTCCATAGTGAATATAAGATAGCTATAAGAAGTTTTAAAATTGAATGTCGTATCTCGTAGTTTGAAAATGATGGACTTTCATACGCCCGTTCATCCCTTATTTTACCCCCTTAGGGGTGAAATTCTGAAAAACACTGACATACGTGTACACTAATTTCTAACCAGAAGTAGGTATATGAATTTTCATGCCTTTATCTTCAAAAGTGACGTACTTCCCATATAAACTTTCAATCCCTATTTCACCCCCTTAGGGGTAAAATTTTGAAAAACGCTAAGACACGTGTTCATTTATTTATAACCCTAAGTACCTAAGTGTATTCGATGTAATTCGGTGCTTCTAACTTTGAAAATGACGGACTTCCATACAAACGTTCATGCCTTATTTTGCCTTACTTTAGGAGTAAAATTTACAACAATCCTCTCTTGGTGGATGCCTACAACATAAAAAGCATCTACTAGCATCAAGTTTGTAGGTCCCCGGTTTAGGCTCGGCGTTGATGAGTCATTCGGTCAGTCGGGACAAGTAATTATATAAGTATAGATTATGTGGTATATTATCCATATGAATTACTGAAGTAGTGTCATGTCAAGGCCGTTGTCAATCGATACGTATACCAAGTGAATGATTTCTATATGCCTAGAAATATATATAAGTAGGTACAAGTGTTTCGTTTTCATATTCACCATAGGCTTAATATCAGTTAATATTACATAGGTGTGTACAGGTTTGGCTACTGAATCAAACTAGGGTTAACAAGACTACTAGCATTTTATTCTTTTTTTTTATTTATTCTAGAAAGTCATTATCATCATCCGATTGCCAACCACGGTTGCATCCAAACATTGCTTTTCAGAGTTCCGTAGCCAAAAGGCTAAAAACGGAACCCTTATAGATTCGTCATGTCTGCCTGTCTGTCCGTCCGTATGTCACAGTCACTTTTTCCGAAACTATAAGAACTATGCTGTTGAAACTTGGTAAATAGACGTATTCTATGAACCGCATTTAGATTTTCACACAACAATAGAAAAAAACAATAAATTTTGGGGGTTCCCCATACTCAAAATTTTTTTTTTCTTCAAACCCATGCTTGGATAGGTCTTGAAAATTGATATTTAGGTTTCTAATATCATTTTTTCTAAACTGAGTTTGCGCTAGAGACACTTCCAAAGTGGTAAAATGTGTGTGTGTGTGTGTGTGTCCTGTAACTTCTAAAATAAGAGAATGATAAAACTAAAAAAATATGATGTACATTACCATGTAAACTTCCACCGAAAATTGGTTTGAACGAGATCTAGTAAGTAGTTTTTTTTTAAACGTCATAAATCGTAAACCGCAATTTACCTTTCATTCAATCAACTCACATATAAAAATGTTACTTGCTGCTAAGGAACCCTTCATGGGCGAGTCCAACTCGCACTTGGCCGGTTTTTTTAACACGAGGACCGCTTCTAGTCCTCCTTTCGGATCGGATCGAAATGCATATTATAAAAGTCAGTATCCGAGCGCTCATCCCGGTTGCATCCAAACATTTTTGGAATCGCTGCTTTTGGATCGGACAGTGGACTGCTGTAAGCTAATGGATATATTATCGTTATGATTGTGAAATAACTTACTTAACATAAATTTACCTTAAGTAACTGTAAAGGCGACTTTCCAAGGTGCGTGATCCAAGGCATCACTACGAACTTGTCTACGTTTCTATAGACGACACTCTACCACGGTGTATCGGTACGGGCTGAACCACGATCTTTTGTATGATCACGTGCTGTGGAACGCCGCTTTAAATAAGTAATTGTGACTTGCGTACTAGTAACACATACATACAGTCACGCCTATTTCCTATTGAGGTAGGCAGAGACATTTTACCACTTGCTACGATCCTGACATACGCGTTTCACTTCTTCTACTTTCATATTTGTTTTCATACAATACATTTTAGCTGGTTGACCGCTCTTGACCTGGCTTTTCCTCAAAACGTCTTCGATCTAATTGACATACGAACGCTTAGGTGGAAAATTAAATGACAAGTAAAATACATCAAAGGTCTTTTTCCCGTATTTTTACAAATTTGCTCTAAAGACGATACGGTTGACATTTATTGGGTCCCACACCGTCCTAAAGAATCCACAATTAGGGTTATTTGTTCCGGTTGCTGACAGCTTACTAACGGCCAGTTCTTCTATGGACATAACCAAGAAGGTTAGAGATAAGATATAAGATTCTTGGACACAACTAAGCAGGTAGGATTGACAGCTTCGTAAAGATGTAGAGAAGGAGGTTCTTCTCGATGAGACACATACATTTATAATATTCTATACAACGCTATTTAGACACAAACTAAGCTTATCTTGTGTTAGACGTTGGATAATATGAATTAAATAAGAGTGGTTCCTTTCGCCAGATTCTTTTCTCACGGCTTTACATACTGCCTTGCAAATCGTCAGAATACGTAGACGTGGAAGTAGGTATTGATTTTGATGTTCATAATTGTTACTTTGGAACCGAGATGAATAAATATGTTTCATTTTGATGTAATATCTATGCTATAGCTACGATGCCACAGTCACGTGAACTTAGCCACCAATTTAGAAGGCTGTTGTCGCTGCTCCCTACTATACTTGGTAATGAAGTCGCCTTTATGCGCATAGTGGTAAAAAACTGCCAACATCCCCCTTTGAAGACCATCCCGTTGCGTTACACAAATGATTTATGAGAAGGAAATCAAGTCATAGATACGAAGCCCCATCTTCCTTTATGTAACTTTTTATTCATTCGTAGTATTTTTCTTTTCGGGCATTTTCACTGACCTTTCATGTATAAATAAGGCAAATGTCTTTGATTTCCTTTCTCAAATTATCACTCTATGCAAAAAGTAAACGTACTTATACTTACGACAAAACCTCAAAACTTACATACACATTAAGTTGGACTATGTCATATGTATGCTATTTGACTACAAAATTTAAGGTTATTTTTAGGGCGCAAAAGGAAAAAAGCGGCCAAGTGCGAGTCGGACTCGCCCATCAAGGGTTCCGTAGCAGCAAGTAACATAATAATGTTTTTTTTTAGTTTTTGTTTTTGAGTTGATTGAATGAAAGGTAAATTGCGGTTTACGAATTATGACGTATTAAAAAAAACTACTTACTAGATCTCGTTCAAACCAAATATCGGTAGAAGTTTACATGGTAATGTACATCATATATTTTTTTTAGTTTTATCATTCTCTTATTTTAGAAGTTACGGGGGACACATTTTACCACTTTGGAAGTGTCTCTCGCGAAAACTATTCAGTTTAGAAAAAAATGATATTAGAAACCTCAATATCATTTTTAAAGACCTATCCATAGATACAACACACGTATGGGTTTGATGTAAAAAAAAATTGAGTTTCCGTTCTAAGTATGGGGAACCCCCAAAATTTATGTTTTTTTTTATATTTTTGTGTGAAAATCTTAATGCGGTTCACAGACTACATCTACTTACCAAGTTTCAACAGCATAGTTCTTATACCTTCGGAAAAAAGTGGCTGTGACATACGGACGGACAGACAGACAGACATGACGAATCTATAAGGGTTCCGTTTTTTGCTATTTGGCAACGGAACCCTAAAAACGGAACTCTTATAGAATCACTTCGTTATCCTTCTGTCTATCTGTCTGTCTGTCTAGACCTTTTTCTCAGAAACTAATAGAGGCATCAAGTTGAAATTTATCCCTAATACTCAGGTCATCTCCTCTCTCTCTAACGTCTTAAAGCTGTGAACTTAAATCTTACAACTTCTAGGTCAATGCAATCAAAAGGTGCAGCCGTTTATGTAGCAAATTTTACTAAATGCAAAGGCATCAAAACCTATAGGGATATATCTAACTTCCCGTTGAGAATTATGACATTTGGCAAGATGCAGGGTCTTATAGCACAAGACGCACTGACTTAGCAGTCTAACGCACTAGCGTTTCACCACAGATGTTGTCAAATTAGCTAACCTAACAACATCTTATAGTGACTATATCGATATTACAAATCTTTTATGTTTCAAATAAAATAGATTTTCTTGGCCATCGCATGAAAACGCAATGTATCTCTGTGGCGTAGTGGTAGTGCTGTGACAGCGGGCGCGGGTTCGATTCCCGCTCAGTGCAAATATTTGTATGCATGAAAATGTCTATCGAATTGGTCTGGGTGTTTCTATGTATAATATGCATGTATTTACAAAAAAAAAGTATATAAGTATGTTTATCCGCATTCTGGAACCCATAACACAAGCTAGTTAAACTATGCTTACTTTGGGTCTAGAAAGCGCTGTGTAGAATGTCGTAGAATATTTTTTATTTTAAGTAATACATATTATATTAAATAAGATTGTTTAGTGTCCACCCGCGCGTAGGTCGGCTATCGTTTTTAGGTCATATCTCTGGTTCTACGTAACCAATTGCAGTCAAACATACGGCATGCTTTTAAGTCTGACCAAGACTATTCCAATAAAACCGCATCAAAATTTGTTCAGTAGTTTTTGCTTCCATCGCGAAAAAACAGTCAAATTCCAAATATGTTTGTGTTCAAAATCGTTCATTTAACATAACCCAAGTTTTTTTTTTATTTTAATCTTTTTTTTAAATATATTTTTGGACACGTCAATTTGACTTCACCTCGCCTGATGGTAAGCTGAAGGTAAAGTCTCAGGAAAGAGGGTCACCATTACATACACGTACCATGTTAACAATGGTGGCACTCAGCTTGACGGCCTCATCAGAAGAGGATACTGCTATCTACAGACACAACTAATATCGATAGGTACCTATGTGGATAGGTTTCGTGTCAGTAGATGGATAGGGAGATATTGCCTGGCGGTGTCAGGTGTCATCTAAGGTTGACGCTGAAAATCAGCGCTTTGGTAGATAGTATCTATCTCAGTGTACATAATATGCTGGGGTCCATACCTATTTGCAAACACAGCGTATATGGTGTAAATGTAATACGGATAATAGAAATATTCTTCTGGCAGTCGATCAAAGAAAACACGTGATACAATTTGCCACTTATGCTGTTACAATTTCCACGTCACGTGTCACAAACGACATTTACGTCAGCAACTCAGGTGCGTCGAACATACTGAAAAAGGTTTTGGTTTCTTGATCATTTTAACTTTCATACGTGTTATATTATTTTGTAAATGTAATTTGTTTCTTGTGCCACTAAATTTAAGTAGGTGTAAGTTAAAAACAGTAAAAAGTGACTTATGAACTATATAGCAACTGTAATGGGCATTGTGTTTCCTAGTAAAGCGTATTTACTTTCTTTCTTCAATTTACAATTTGATAATAGTATAGATTAATATTACTACTTCTTGACTACCAGCTATTGCACTTCTGTTATTATTCCAAGGTTAAATACCTTAATACCTGTGATAATAAGGATATGTATAAAACATCAAATAATTTGATCCCAAATTTGATGGAATTTTACGTTGTTTTCGGAATATATTTCAAAGTTATTTTGGAACAATTTACTCTGACAATTTAATACAATACAATTTAATATTACCAAGGTGACCCCTCTTTGCTTCGTCTGGTTAATTTCGTTATAACTAATGCAAGTGTAAGCTGTAAATTGACAGAATTATATCTTTATATATATATTTCTTGTATGCGTGTGTATGTCACTGAACTCCTCCTAGACGGCTGGACCGATTTTGAAGATTTTTTTTGTGTGAGTTCAAGGTGATTCGAGGATGGTTTAGATTCACAATTTGGTCGCGGACGAAGTCGCGGGTAACAGCTAGTATAATATAATAGTACTATAACAGCTATATTTTATAACACGGAACCAATCAAATATCTATAACGGAACCCTTATAGATTCGTCATGTCTGTCTGTCTGTCCGTCCGTATTTCACAGCCACTTTTTCTGAAACTATAAGAACTATGTTGTTGAAACTTGATAAGTAATTGTATTCTGTGAACAGCATTAAGATTTTCACACAAAAATAAAAAAAATATATTCAAATCAAACATCATCATCAAACCCATACGTGTATCTATCTATCTATCTTCAAAAATGATATTGAGCTTTCTAATGTCATTTTTTTCTAAACGGAATAGTTTGCGCGAGAGACACTTCTAAAGTGGTAAAATGTGTGCCCTCCCGCCCCCTGTAACTTCTAAAATAAGAGAATGATAAAACTAAAAAAAATATATGATGTACATTACCATGTAAACTTCCAACGATAATTGGTTTGAACGAGATCTAGTAAGTGGTTTTTTTTTTAATAGGTATGTCATAAATCGTAAACCGCAATTTACCTTTCATTCAATCAACTCAAATATAAAACTTAAAAAAAAAAACATTATTATGTTACTTGCTGCTAGGGAACCCTTAATGGGCGAGTCCGACTCGCACTTGACCGCTTTTTAGGGATTTTCTTTAGAAAAGCCCTATTGCTAAGGAGTTGTCGTCGACGTCGTCGTCGTTGCCAATTTTCTGTCACGGTTTTGGGTATGAAGGAGATGAGCTATCGAGTTGCTGTTTTCGGTAATAGATTCGTGCTGGGGTGAACCATTGCAAGATAAAAAAAAACCGCAAAAAATCGCAAAAAAAAAAAACGCAAAATCGAAAATCCCTTGTATTCGGCTGAGCTCGTCTCAGGAATTCAACTTGTTATTTTCATTTTGTATCACTCTAATATAGAACAATGAAACTTGAAAACCTTCCTATAAGGGGAGCGGCGTTGATGGCTGAGCCACAGTGTACACTTTAGCAGCTATCATCAAACTAATTTTGTATTTGCTCACATTGTTTTTGTTCAGTAAACATTTATTATTATTTATTTTGGATGAGCGGTACGGCATAAAATATGAATAAACAAACGAACAGTATTTCTTATTGCCTGGCTCTTTTAACACGGATTAAAATAGGAAATAATTTTCAAACTGCTGCGTGTGTCATGATATTCAATTTGGAGCTTACACAAAATAACACGATTATGTGATGAAAGGCGGAGCCGCCTGTCACCCTAGCAGAAACAGGCTTTGAGGGGGGTGCGTTGCGCGCCGCCCTCCCGGCCTGCCCCCCTTTTTCCGCGGTAAAAACGGGACACCGTGGTTCCTAAACCCTTGGGGGCCATCTTGAAACCGGAGATGACCCTAGGTCAGTCGAGGTGCGAGGTAAATTCCTTAGGGCCACCTTACACCCCAGTGTGTGAAGACCCGAGACGGCGTGTGGTTTTAGTAGGTTATCGACGACATAACCATGCCCGCTGGCCGGGGAGAGGTATCCGATCAGGAAGATTTCCGCAAGAAAAAAAAGTGTTTGGAATGTCAGATGACAGTCATTCCCATAAAAACCGTTTACACCAAATGATAAGGAGGAGAAGGAGTAACCGGTCCCTGGGCTTTGAATTGAAAGCCTCGGATGCAACCCGGAACAACGCTGATGATGATGATAATGGTATACAGTGGAATGCGACAGTTTAAAAGTTCGTATTAAGGAATATGTATTCAAGGCCAACAAGACATAGTACAGACCTTAAGAGATTCTCTTAAGGTCTGTACTATGTATGACTTAGTGCTGTACGGTACATGTACATTAGAAATGTCGACATCGATGATATGACAGGCCAACGGGTTGGATTCGCTGAACCGTTTCTTCCATTAACAGTCGAGTTAATTGAAAAGCCGACGTTCATCCACCGAGACTTGACTGATTGTTTATTTACAAACGAAAATGTCACGACAAAAGTTATGTATGAAGTACGCAATGTACATTCAGGAAGGTGTTTTATGAATTGAAGAAAGATCAAAAAGTCCCACCAAACCCAAGTCAAGAAAACGATGCTAGGAACGTAATAAATTTTAACATGAATGTGATTTCGAATTTAGATGACGGTATAAATAGGTATACATATTTTACATAAACAGAAAATAATCAAAGTTAGGAGACGAAAGTAGTTAATTTTAATCAGAAAGGATTAAGGTATCTCACTTGATAAAAAATATCTTTCTTTGGGACTGTTCCGTTGTTGTGTTTTCCTAACAAATGTTTCAATATTTTTTCATGTAGGTGAATCTCATCGTTTTTATTGATACAATAAAATCTCACTTTGTTACTTAATCATGAAATTTAGTACAGAGATAGATTATAGTCTGCACATATCATACTATTCATCTCAGGAATAGGTTCCTGAGGATCGTGGAAACGGGATTAATACTTCACGACGAAGCCGCAAACAACACGTAGTGTAAAATAAAATAAAATCATTATAATTTTCTTTTCAAATCGTCACCTTATTTAATAAGATATTCTTAGAAGTTTTTTGTCAAATATTGACGTATAGTAACTTAATCTGTGGGACAATAATTCTTACTAATTTTGCTCAAGTATTACTCACTCCTGAATTCATGTTCATAGACACACAAATATCGTTAGTATAATATTAAGTTAATTAACTCAATCAGGAACCGAATTCGTCTAATCAACAGTCGATTCACAGGTAAACTTCAGATTTATGGCGTCAATTAAAATGGCGGCTCTTATCGAACGCATACACATTAATTCAAATTTCGAACCTCAACTTGCGCGGTCACAACTTATCGAATTAAACTTTATTATCGACATCGCCCGTCGAGGTGCGGACCTATTTATTACAGTCGTGTTTTGGATTCGATTTTTAAAGTTAGTGACATAATCGAATTCATTAATATCGAAGTGTTCAAATTTTCACGGCATACGCCAGATAGATTAAGGCAATTTAAATCGATTCGTATCTTTGTTTTCTCTCCGCCTTTGTCGCGACGATAGCGCAGCTCAATGTTCTACCATAACTTTGGAATTAAATTCTATTTTAGAAATGTTCACGTTCTTTTATTAATACTTCTACCGTTCGTAGACGCAATTAGTTAAGAGTACCGATTTAGTTTCGAATATACCTTGTTTAGAACGAATTTCACTAATGATAGGAAGTGCGATCAAGATACACGTTTTAATCAATTAATTTTATTCAGTATAACGTGAAAACCCAGATTCGTGGAAGGGATTCTTTAATTACCAGTATAGGATTTAAGAATTGTACAGATGTATGTCTAGAAACAGGCTTCCTTATTAGATACATTGAAGACTAATTACCTGCTAAGGAATAAAATGAAGAATGATGTTACTAAAAATTTCATATTACTGAAACTGTTTTAATCTACTACTACTACTGCTACTCATGCTGCTGTTTGCTGGTGGATGGATAGATACCGTATCTGAAAGGTGAAAGGTTACATAATGTAGTTTTATTTATTTATAGTTACACACATCGAGCTGACTTCATAATAGGAATTTGCTTACTATTGTTAGACCCGTCCATGTGGTGTGAGTGTATTGTTGGTTCACAGCGGCATCGCATCGGTGTGCTGACCTATAGGACGAATCTTGTTGTGGGTTTCGTATGTACGCCCATTTGTATATTTGTTCACTGTCACTTGTTCTTATAATAACGCTCACAAATCGCAAAGTAGAATCGGCATTATACTTACTGCATTGCATGATGGGTATCTGGACATAGCGCGCCGAAGGTGAATAAATGAGTTATTCAGTGCTTGCGCTGGCACGTGGTACCGTAATACGTTTTAACTTGAATTGTCTCTTTTTTTCTTTTGGAATACGGATATGATGTGTCCAGTGTCAGTAATATGGCCGACCAAAGAGTACCTATATTAGGACATGCGTGGATTACGTGGCATAACAACACTGGCTTGCGCCGGAGTTTTGACATTAATGACATATAGCCGGCGGAAGCGCGGGAGGCGTCCTGCAGTGTCAAATTGTTGCCAGTTCTCTTACTTTTTAAATTTATTTTGTTTTCATTTTTTGTAATGATTTTTTGTTTGCCATTTTTCTTTTGTGTTTAATCTATGTAACTGTATCGTAATGGAAAAAATAAAAGTATATTAGTCAAACTCACTGTCCGGCCGTCTCTGAAAACCAGCGCTGTCCGCTTGCACTACAACGCGGACAGCATTAAGCTGAGAGGCGGCCTTTATTCTACCTAGCCATATGGATGCACATGCACAATTGTTGTATTTATGTGTATATTTTTGTTAAGCTCGGTTGAATAAAAATATTTTCTTTTTTCTTTTCTTTTTAATCCTTTTGTGACGTAAGACCTGTAAAATTCACTATTGACTCGTGACTATCTAGTCTTTTTTGACTAATTATGGCTTAGTACCAAAAATTTTCGAAATGGCTTGAGTTTACAGTGCCACGCTAAGGCGACAGGTACGCTTATTTCGGGGTGCTTGGTTGGGGACCTCGACGCGGTGCACCCTGGCCAACGGTGACAGCAGCGCCTCTCTCTTAGGGTGGGAGAGACGTTGCCGCCTACGGCCAACTCCAACCGAGGCGAGGACAGCCCTGTTGAGAGCTGTTCGGAAGCTTTCCACGTGTCCCTCTGATTTGCAGATGGCACAGTGGAGAGCAAGTAAGGGGGCCATCTCGATACCGGAGATGGCCCAGGGTCAGTCGGGGTGCGAGGGATATGCTCTATGGGTAACCTTACACCCCGGCGTCTTAAGACCCGAGATGGCGTGCGGTTTTAGTCGATTCAAGCCCGACATAACCGCCCCCGCTGGCCGGACGCTAATTTCATCTTCACCAATACGTGTATCACTGCCACCAGACTTCCCCATAGTGAAATCCAAATTTTGTATTTAGACCAGGTCATACTTTTTGGGTATGCCACAGATGTTCTTATTGCAACCTGGACTGATCGTTTAACGTGCTCTTCGAGGGAAGAAATAATAAAACCGGCCAAGTGCGAGCCGGACTCGCCCATGAAAAGTTCTGTAGCAGCAAGTAACATTTTTTTTTGCTTAATTAGACTTAGAATCATGTGAAACGCACATGATTCTAAGTCTAATTAAGCAAAAAAAAATTTCGTGTCGGTCTGTCTGTTGGTCTGGATGTCTGGATGTCTGGATGTCTGGATGTCTGGATGTCTGGATGTCTGGATGTCTGGATGTCTGGATGTCTGTTTAAGCAATAACTCTAGAACCACTTATCCGATTTAAAAAAATCTTTCGCCAATCATCTTGTTTAGTTAATGGGAAGAACTGATTAGATTTTGGGGTTTGTACGTTCAAGGTTTCGGGTACCTACCATACAAATTGTCCCTAAAAAACTTTTACAAGTGAGTTTCTTTCGAGTTATCAGAGTAACGCGTATTTGACTTTGACATTTGAGTGACAATGACAATACGTATATTGTATATTTACATAAAACAATCAGACTGAAAGAAACTGAAATATAAAATCATTTTTTTTGTATTTTTGACGTCGAAGACGTTTGATTTGATTTCATTTTCTTCATATTTATTGCTCAATATATAAAGACGCGTCGAATAATATGCATAAAGCCTAAGGTCTGTAATTTTGAATAAAAATACTGCAACAAAAATATCTAAGTTTGGCCCGAAGTTTGACAATCACTGTGTGATTTCCGCCCCACTAGTTTTTATTTCAATTTGATCCTAAGAAGTCTGAAATCTGTCTAAAAGGTCCGACATAACCGCCCCCGTTGGCTGGGGTATCCGAAGGGATTTCCGCACGAAAAAAAAACGGTACCAATACGTATATTTTAAGTACATTAAACCACCGACGTGAAAGGTTTACGCGAATACCGTTGCGTTGTTTGTTATAAAATCCAACAAGGATTAACACCCACACCATCACCATCCGCCGCTATTTGCGGTTTGTACATTATCAAAGTAACTACAGATATTCAATTTTTATTTAAGTCTTTATATTTATTACTGAATTATTCCTCTTTAAAAGTAGGAAAGATGGAAGTAAAATGAAGGACTCACCCCGGGTATGACTTAAATATTATAAATTCCCTTGAGAGGCATACCTATCGTTATAAATCTGGAGTATTATAATCCGAGCCGCTCCTCCATTGCTCGCGTAAACTTTTTACGAGCACAAGCGGACAGTAGACATTCACTGAAACCTACGACTAAATACAATTTTTATGTAGGCAATCTTAGCTAACTGTTTACTGCATTACTTATTTTCTCGTATTTTCTTGAGGATGCCTTTTATCACAGAATAAAGATCTTAGGAGTGCTTTCAGATAATAAGCGTTTTAATCGCACTACAGCAGCGCTGCAATCTGCTTGCAGCGCTGACGTGATCCTTGGATCCTTCACATTACAGCGGCTGGGTTATGCGCTTCGCAGTCGGTAGTCGTTCTTATAATAATAACCAATGAACCAACAAAACTAAGAAGTCGTTCCCGGTCTCCACCTGGTAACATAATCGGGTAATCACTAGGAGTACGATGGATGATGATGTGCCTGTTGAATTCGTATTATGTAGCTAACTGTTGCCCGCGCTCCACCCATCTAATTCTGATCCCGTTCTCGCATCGCATGAGATGCTATTCCAGGGATAAGAAGTAGTACCGAGATCTAACCAAGTAAAAAAACGACGGGTTGCACTCCGGGAGTGCCGGCAGAAATGAAAACTTGAATATTAACGTTGTGCATTTTTGATATTTTGGAATGGTTAGGGAATAATTTTGCACGAATTGCTTTAATTATCAGTATAACAGTATTATTATTTATGTGGTAACATACAATATTCATTTATTGCGCTATCGTACACAAACATGACAATTTATATGACATTAAAAATTTAACACTTCAGAACTATTACAATTATTTTACATTAAAAAGTTTATCTCTCAGAAAAATCAACTTCCATCCATAATTTCAACGACTTTTCACCATCATTATTACCAGAACCATCATCGCCAATATATATATAAAGTACTCACTCATTTTGTTTCGCTATTTCTTCGTCACTTTTTTCATTAATAGATGAACTTGATTTAATTTCCATTTTATATCAATAGATTTATGGCACAAAATAGAATAAATATTACAAAAAGTTATATGATGACAAAAAGTGTTTCTTGGGCCTCGGTTGGAATCGATCTCAGTCGTGAAGAAGTCAACGACTACTCATTAGACGAACGCGCCACCAAGGTTGCTAAGTACAGTGTGAAATTAGCGCTTCTATATTTGTCTGCAAACGTCATACGAATTTTCGAGTTAGGACACGTGACCTGCACGTGTCCTGACGCTAGTTTAACGTTTTTTACCCATTACAAAAAGTGCACAACGCCGCTAAAGAAGTTTTCACTTCCAAAATTTTAGTCAGAGCCGTTTAGCAGTTTAAACGTGATTGAGTAACAAACATTCGAACATATTTACAAACTTTCACTATATAGTAGGATTTCTATGTCCCTGACGATAACAACACAGTAGGCAATACGCAAATGACACAGCCGGTGTTCTCGAATAAGTTTATTTTACCGATCCTAGACAGAGATTTAGAGCCGAGTAGACGTACGCAGTCGGCTATGTCACAAATCCCTCGTTAGTTTTATTTTATCCAAGCATGAACATTTTTATTCTTTCATATAAAAAAATATCAGCTCAGCCCAGCCGTCCTTCGCGTCGTAATTTTTAGATAAAATACAGACTGTATACTTTATATCTTCTGTATTAAGCTTGTATTAAACCTTTAAACACTATGTAGCGGCATTTATTTAGAGATAAATTGTACCTATATAGATTCTTTTTAAATTCTGATACATTGACCGTACTTAATAGACGACTGTCACCTAACACTGAAAGTCATGATATTTATTTTTATTTTTAACAAAAAATTACACTCCTCCATCGATTATATATCTGGGTAACCTACTTTCTTATAAAACCTAGTGATCTCTTATTGATATCTTTATCTATGTAAATTATAAGGCTTTGCTAGTAAATTGAATGGGATGTATAGGCCCTAACACCTTCAGAGCCGAAGTAACCTGCATGCCGAGTCAACTGCTGAGTGACGAACGAGGCTCCGGCGCAAGATTTCCTCTCGCAGTTGAGTCGAGTCACAGATAAGGCAAGAAATTAGTAACAATATCACGTTCATACAAAATTACACATCACGTATTATAGTTTACCCTGTAGCGCTATACCGCTCGTTTGAACGCCTCACGTTCCAAGGCGGTACTGGTCAAACTATAGCAGTTAGCTGGATGGTCAGAAACCGGGAACCGACTTACCTTGCATACTGTTTTATTACCCCTCGACGACTCGATATTATAAGTTTGACGCGTCTGTGTGTGTGTCTGTATGTGGCATCGTAGCTTCCGAACGGATGAGCCGATTTAGTTTTATTTTTGTTTGAAAGGTGAAAGTTTGAAGTTGGGAGTATTTTTTTGCTATGTCGGGGGTTTTTTAAATTTTTAATTTAGTTTTGCATAGATCGTATCTCCAGCTAAGTTTCAGTCAGTGACTTTTCATTAAAAATGCTGTTATGAATGTCAAAAATAGTTAAATAATACTGATATTGCCATTAGACGCATTCCTATTAAGTGCTTCTCGTCTGTTATCTGAACGGAATCGAATGAAAAGGCAGAAAAAGGGTGAATACAAACGCTACGTCATACTTTAATGGCCCTTTTTACGATTTATATAGATGCTGGCGTAAAGTTTGCAATCAAAGTGAAGCCATTATTATAGTATGTTATAGTTATATTGTTATTATTTATATTGTTATAGTCAACAAACAAGCTCCCGGTCTACTTAACGATAAGAGGTCATCGATTATTGGTCAAAGATCCTTACGATCGAGAGAATCCCACCACGTAGCTCCAAGGGTATTGAAAAACTTATTCGGACTTATTGGCCTGACGTACACAAAAATTCTAATTTAACTTATTAGCGTTCTTATCTTCTTCTTAGCTAGAAGTAGGTACTATGCAAGTCTGTCTCCGTGAATACTTAGAAAATAACTGGTCCAACTCAATCCCGGTTGCATCAGAGGTTTGGACTTTGTTGCTCGGGGCGTTTTCTTCTTCTCCTTTCCATCGTATGGTTTATTTTATTTTTTTACTTATTTATTTAAAATTTATGCACACACAATAATATTATTACAATATATGGATGGTGGAAAGTATAGTACAATGGTACTGCTTATTTCTTTAAGAAATTTCTTCCAGCAGACCGGCGAGAGGAGATCGTGAAGAATAAGAAAAGGTGCACTGACGTGTGTATGAAAAAGAGAAAGAACAGTGTTTACACACACATACATAAAATTACATATAAATACACAAATATATAAATCAGTATAATATTCAATATAAATAGATAGGTACATAAAATATTAAACATCTTGACTTTTACAAGAGCAACTGCCGACTGACCACCTACCCCGAGACGATAGCCTGAGTCTGAGCCTCGACCGTCATTCTGCAGGTATACTAACATTCAGCTTTCGACTTGGGCTCTAAATTTCTTGGTGGCGTCATACTTTGTAACAAAAACTTATCTTATTACTTTAAGTCACAATATAATGCTTCTTGGCTTAAGCTATGAATATACAGAAAAGTATACCCTTTTTTTTTTTTTTCGTGCGGGAATCCCTTCGGATACCCCCCCGCGTGCCAGCGGGGGTGGTTATGTCGGGCTTGAACCGACTAAAACCGCACGCCGTCTCGGGTCTAAGTATACCCAGGGACAAATAAGTACAATACATGTATGATAAAATTTGATAGAATGTATACATTTCTCAATAACGAGATCTAATTACGATTTCAAATATTCATAGGCGATACTTTCAATTCGATTCTCGATTCTGTTTCATCGGCCGTTGTCTTACAAAACATTTTTTATATTGTCATTCGGTATCGGATATCGATACCGGTTCTATTTAGATGTTATAGAATTTCATTGTTTCTCGTATAAACTCAATAAGACAAAGCTGTATTCGGCAAATGGTAAATTTTATTAGGGTTTACGACTGCGTACTAAAATTTCTGTAATAAAAATCAGGTAGCCATGTTTTAGATATTTAGATTAAAGTCTGAAGAAACTTCGCTTTTCCCTACGGACTTGCATAGATGTAAATATTTAAACCAGAACGGAATATACTGAAAATATCCTTCGAGAGGTATGGTATGTTCTAAATTAGTAAATTCTATGGCGTAGCGGTATAGCGGTTGACTGCTTAGTCAGAGGTCACGATTTCGAATCTCGCTCTATGCACATATTTGTAAATAATTACATTTTCATGGGTTTGGGTGTTTCTATATTTATTAATATATACATAGGTACTCTTATTTACAAAATGAAATCCCGTCCTGGATGTTCACTTTTTCCGAACTAAATCTTAATGTATTTAGGTATGCTTTTCTAAAAAAAAAAAGGTATTATTTTCTACATGCTAGAACTCATACTGTAAGTTAGTTAAGCCATGCTTATATTGGACCTAGATAAAGCTGTAGTGGATTGCGGTAGCTGTGTAGAATGTCTTAGCATATTAACATTTAATAAAAAAAAATCCTAGAGAAATAAACTAATATTGAGAACTCACCTATTCAAAATGGAACTAAGCTAAAAAATAACAAGAAGGCATCCAGTCGGACTGAAATTAAAATATTCCAGGATCATACCAATAGACTATTTATTTATGCGACTCACTCCCGACTGTAAAAACAACATAATAAAGCCATACTCACATTGGTGAAATCTTATAACACCCAAAAGTAAATATCGTAAGTATTGAGTACGAACGAACGCTTTATGTCAAAGCTTCAATGAAAGCAAGTGCTTAAGAAAAGAACCACTCAAAACGAACTTGAATACCGCAGAAAATTGGTGTTGCTAGCTTTTGAAATATCATTTCGATCGACGTTCTGCTTATTTCCATACTTTATTACCTCTGTGGCGTAGCGGTAGATCGTTCGATAGCTAAGTGAGAGGTCGCGGGTTGAATTGTATTGAACCCGGGACTGTTCAGGCAGTCGAGTGGAAAGATGTTACCTGAGACTATCACCGTGCTGGAACAATTGTATGAAAACCTGCACACTTATTAGCTGACTGTGGAAACTATTCACAATCTGCTCATGATCGCACTCGTAAAAGTGCAAGTGATAAACGAGACATATTAAAATTTTATTTATTCTAATTCATGATTGGCATCAAGTATCCCAACTTGTTGGCCAACAATACCCGATTCATATCACCGGCCACACTTTCAATTATGAAATATAATTGAAAGTGAGGCTGGTGACTTTATACCCACGCTGCAGGCAGTGTTCTCAAATGACAGTTTCCAATTCATGGCTATTCATAAAGTTAAAAATACACACCGTTATTGGAAAGCTCCCGAAGGCATCTGTCTTGTGATCTTGGCCTAAAATAAATACTTCTTCAGTATTTCCTGAGGGTATTCGTAGAAAATTAAGTTAAGTGTTACATTTTCTGGCTTATTCGGTCGCGTTGTCGCTAATAATAAAGCACTATGGGGAGTAGTATCGCTGTGAGTCATAGAATTATAATTGTGGGTGAATATAACTCTTATTGTAAAGGGTTTCTTAGCTGAAACTAAGGCTTTTGAATTTTAATACCATTATTGAGATCTTTAAACGATACATAAAACTGTTTCTTAACTCTCACTGTAAATTTAAATAATATTCTAACATCAGTAATCGTTACATAACGAAGAAAAGGTTTTCCATCTTTGTGCACTCACATTTAAACGGTACGTCAGTCATTGGCAACAAAGATAACAAAACGAAGATGAGTATCTACGCAATGAAAGCTAATGGAGACCTGATGGCATTTTATTGCAAAGTTAACGCGAAGAAAATCACCTGACAACGTGTAAAAAGGTTATAAATAAAATGAAATGTTGGATTAATAACCCATTTTTGGATCGGTACTACCTCAATTTCGTGGGTGTATCTAATTTCAGACTTTGGGTAACGATATTCTCCTTAACTTTATTATCGAGGATATTTTAACGATTTAAAATAATAACTCGTGACCTTTATACGCAGTTTTCTCAAATAAAATATTAAAGACCTCTTTTTTAAGAACTTCATTACTCTAACTAGCAACCCACCCTCGCTTCGCTTCGGTATATATGAGTTCCTTTTCGCAAAAAACGAGGAGTGTTATAAGTTTGATGTGTCTGTGTGTGTGTGTGTCCAACTGTGGCATCGTAGCTCCCGAACGGATGAACCGATTTTGATGCGTATTTTTGTGTTCAAAAGCCAATATGATCCAGATGATTCTTAGGTATAAATGAATGTAGGGCACGCCGCAATAGCGGCGGTAAGGCCCATCATGGAGGATTGGCTGGAGAGGCGACACGGAAGCCTCTCCTACCGACTGACGCAGGTGATCTCAGGGAAGGGGTGCTTCGGGGACCACCTGCATCGGATCAGGAAGGAGCCAACGCCTGAGTGTCATCACTGCGACGCGAGCGAGGACTCAGGGCTGCACACGCTGGCGGACTGCCCGGCGTGGGAGGCGCCGAGGCGTGACCTCGTGGCAGCCATCGGGGTGGGAGTCCTCTCGCTCGGCAGCATGATTGCGGCAATGGTGCGGAGCGCGAGCGCGTGGGCCGCCGCCGCCTCCTTCTGCGAGCATGTAATGCTCGCGAAGGAGGTGGCGGAGCGCGCCCGGGAGAGACTTAGAACTCTCCCGGTCCGCCGAGCCCGCAACTTGCTCGCCGCGCGTCGCAGGCAACTCAGGCGCCGGAGGTCGCTTAACGACCTCCGTCCTCCATGAGCGCAGGCCTGGGGGTGGCGGGTGAGGCCACCTGTCACCCCAGCAGAAGCAGGCCGGGACGGTGGGGCGACTAGCGCCCCTCCCCCAAACCGGGGCAAGACGGGGACACCGTGGTTCCCAAACCCGAGGGGGCCATCTCGAAACCGGAGATGGCCCAGGGTCAGTCGGGGTGCGAGGGATATGCTCTATGGGCAACCTTACACCCCGGCGTCTGTAGACCCGAGACGGCGTGCGGTTTTAGTCGGTTCAAGCCCGACATAACCGCCCCCGCTGGCACGCGGGGGGGTATCCGAAGGGATTTCCGCACGAAAAAAAAAAAAAAAAAAAAAAAGGTATAAATGAATGTGTCAATTGTTTTTTATTTTTTTTAATTAATGTTATTATCTCCAGCCATCGTTATTTACACATAATATATATATATATCCTTTATTCATTGGGGATGGGGGAAGGTACATAACTTTCAAATGGTGTAAGATTTTTTTCCAATAAGTGCAGTGGTTCGCATATTACCCCAAATATATAAACAAAATCACAAAATTCAGCATCTCTCTTCATAATATTATCATAGACATAAAAATTATTTATCGATCAAATTTTTTTTCTACGATGGTTTGAGTTAAAAAATACTCGTATAAGCTGAAGCGAAGCGAGAACGGTTTCCTATTGTAAAATAAGTCGAGCAAGCTAGATGGTATAACAGCGGTCGTATACATAAGCAAGCCTCCAATGTGTCTAATACTTTTCACGATTTCGTATTCCACAAGTTCCTTTAAAACTACATACCTATATGCATTTCACCATAACCTCCCATCACTAAAAGGTAATAGAGCGCGTTATTACCATGGAGCTTCGAGACATCTTTAAGGTCACGATTTACTGACCTATCGACAGTACGCTTCAACTGGTGACCTTCTTATATGTACCGTTAGGTAAGCTGTTGAGAGTCAAGGAAAGGCAAAGCCATTCAATCTACCCGATTATGCTATAGGGTTATTATCTTTTATTTGTTAGACGTTGTGTTTGTTGCTTTGATTGCATTGACATAAACGAGAGCGTCTTGAAAGGCTCCGAGATGTGTCCGACGTTGCTCTGGCAGCATTTCAACAAAATGCTGTCTATTGATAGCATCCGTTGTAGATGATGATGATGACCTCCGACCGATTTCAGTCATGGCGACCACTTCTATGAGCTCCTCATTAAGTACGGCGCTTGTGCGCCCGTAGATGGCTAATATAGCCAATCTTGGCGGTGAACCTACGTGAATATTGCGCGCACGTGAGCATACCTTCCATGTCTACGACAGTACCACGGACACATACTATAGGGATTGTGTTAATATCACTTGATCCATTAATTTCATCGTTATTATTCTATCGTTATTCAATACCGCGAGCCTAAGTCTTCGGCTCCGAAGATCTTGGTATAGCATATTAGCGTATGTACCTAACTACCCTACTTATGATTTTTATACCTAATTTATTGTTAATAAATTAGAGAAAATTATTATTCCATGGGTTGTTTGCATGCTCAAGGCATAATGTACACAGCTCATGCTCAAACGCTCCATCTATGTTAAATACTTACATTCAATACAAATAAAGTTTTACTGATTACTTCCCCATACACTTTTTATACTCTCAGCACAGTACCGCATAATAGACAAAAAAAAACATTTATTTTTATGCGCCCTACATTATAGATAACATTTATTTAAATCAATTACAAACTTTAAATTTTTGACTTGGACTTAATAAGATTTTACGTTTAGGCTAATGTTAACAAAAGAATAATGAAGAAAGCGTTTATACCAAGCGTGGGTGCACGGGTAGGTATAGTTCAATGATAAATGAGTTTGAACTCTTGACCTTTTACTACTCCATTGAAGTGACTGCTCTACTATACAGTATATATAATAATGACAGCATTTTGTAAATATACATAGAACAGAAGCTGTTGCTAATGAGTGGTGAATAAATAAGAATTGAAACCGAAACCAAAGCCTTATTTATGGAGGCATAATTTCCTTCCGCGGGTGACGCGGTAAGCTTCGCGGGTAGTTTAACACACCACGATAGAATGAAGTGAGAAACTTAATCTGGGTGAAATTTGGCACAAAGACAGAGAGCTAGCTTTTGATCATGAGAATTGTTACTGTAAATCGCGAAAGCGGAATCAGTATTTCACGCTTGCGGAACTATCGGGTATCACTAACATAAAAAAGAAAACAAAGATTTTAATATCGTGGAATTTAGTTTAAGGTCATTTAGATAATACTATAACCTCTACAAGGTTGTGTTATTCATCTCATTCGTTCCCAGAGTGCCGTTGAGTTCAATTGCGTCAAATATATTATAAACAAAAAACAAAGTTATACGAAACAAACTACACTAACTAATTGTACCTTATCGTTAATCAAAATATTTGAACACTTAATTCAAAGGTTAACCCTACAATTAAAGGGTTAATCCAAAGCGACACCCTGACCAAAAACATAGTTTTGTAGAGCGATTAGAAAGTCAAACAAAAGCCTCTAACGCTAGGAGGGTTAATTAGTGAAGTAGCGCACTGGACCCCCTCGAGTGTGGTACAAGAACATGCTATCTAGACTCGTTCTGAAATTACGAGTATATTTTACACAATACTTTGCTATAAAGTACTCCGAATACTGTGCTATGTACTACTGGGAATACTATGCTGTAAATAATAACAACTGGAATTAAATTTAGTAGAAGATGAATAAGGAAATTTAAGGAATGTGGGGTAAAAAGCGGGTCGAAATCAGAATCGTTAGATCCATCTTAAATATGGGAATGATATATAAAAAAGGCATCTGTCTATAGAAGACGTAAAAATTTCGCAATGTTGTGAATTTCAAATATATTCAAATTATAATACTGCATTCCAAATCTATTGCACTCGCAGTTGTGTGTTTTTCGTATATTCAACAATTTTTTTTGTCATCACACCTCTGGCATCAGTTTTGCAATTGAATTAGCTGTCTAATTAATGAGATAACTTTAATACTGACCATTAGCGGGTTTCCGGTGTCCAATTGTGCGAGTAAAATTGTAACTCTCGCAAGTGAACAAAAAATATAATTCCAGTAAGCGGTTAAGGTCACTCGTACTCCATTGAACGGGAAACAATTGATGGGTCAGCGGTCTGATTCAGGTCAATGCGCTTTCAACATTTTTTAGGGTACTGTATTTTTGTATGAAAGATGAAGAAGTAAAAGGGCTGTGTAAGGATCGTAGCAAGTGGGTAGATTTTGTAGAAAGTAGTATTGTTGTAGAAAGAGGTGTAACTATATGTATGTATGTATATTTTCATTGTTTTTTCTTACTAATACACACCAGAAGAGCTGAACTTCTGGCGTGAATGATTAAGTAACATCCAAGGATCTGGATGAAAATTTAGTACAGAGAGATTATAGTCTGGAATAGCACATGGGCAGCTGCTATCCCAGGGATAGCAGCAGCCCATTCGCAGTCGCAGACTGTATCAGACTGACACAGTCGCAGAGAAGTCGACGAGAGTTCTACGCACTCGTCGCCGCCCGGACCTGTTCCACTGAAGATGTCGACCGCAGTGATCGACGAAACGTTTGGGACACAAGTTTCATCTGGAAACGGCCAGACAGCCCAGAAGCAGAATATTCTAAATGCAACGCCGGCCGTGAAAGCCTTTAATTCTTCTAAGCCGTAATTCTTTAGAATTATATGTAATTTTTGTTGTTTTTTATTAAGAAATACTTTTAATTCCGGCAAGCATTAGGTCACTCACTCTATAATCCTAAAATCTTCTGTAACAGTACCAACCGAATATTTTAAATAATCATATAATTTTCTTTATCTTTATACCACACCAAATCCATTAACTGTAATATGTAGTTTGACTATGTACTTATTTACTGATCTAAGTTTAGATTAATTGGGAATCTGTATCGGATTTCATATACTTACTTAGGCCTTTGAAGCTATATAGTTACGTACGATTAATGTCTATTGAGGAACTCAATAGTTTATGTATTTGGCGTAATGTTAATGAGTTATTTCGAAGCTAGTTATTTGTTAGTTCAATTAAATCATTATACATACATACATATAGTCACGCCTTTTTCCCACAGGGGTAGGCAAAGACAACATCTTTCCACTTGCTACGATCTTAGCATACGCCTTTCGCTTCTTCCACTTTCATAATTGTTTTCATACATGCACGCCGGTTACGGGTACTTCTGAACTTCAGAACGTCGTTGATCTGATTGGCATACGTACGCCTAGGTCGACCTTTACCGGGTTGCCCAGTAGCCCTCGCCTCATAAATCTGTTTCGTTAATCTCCTTTCATTCATCCTCTTTACATGACCGAACCATCTAAGCATCCCTTTCTCTATCTTGGTCACTACGTCTTCTGCCATATCACAACGTTCCCTTATCAAGCTGTTCCTCACTTGGTTCATCAGGGTCACTTCAGCTATACTTCTCAGACTTCTCATTTCAACAGCATTCATCATTATTGAAAATGTAAATTATGAGACCCTATTAAGACCTTCGAGACCCAGGGTAACCTCACCTGCAAGCCGGTACACCTGTTGATTGATAGACGAGGCTCTGGTTTTTTTTTTATACCACTAAGGTGGCAGACAAACACACAGCCCACCTGATGGGAAGCGGTTACCGCGGCCTATGGACGTGTGCAACACCAGTGGCGTCACACTCGCGCTGCCGACCCTACAAAGGAAAGGAGAAAGGAAAGGAGTTTGGGTGGGGATGGGAAAGGAGTTTGGGTTCCAGCACTCTCACTCACCAAACGGAACGTAACAGTTCAAATACTGTTACTTGGCGTCGATATTCTGTGAGAGGCTGGTGCTTCCCCGGTCGCGTCGGCCCATTCATGCAACGGCCAAAATGACTGTTGCTTGACTCTTGACTCTTGGTGCAAGGTTTCCGGAGTTGGAGGGTCAGACAGCAGTCAACGGTAAAAGAAGCTTACGTATCGATAATTGATGTGTAAGTAGGTTTAGACAAATATATTTCATGTTTGGTTTATTATTTTATGAAAGAAAATTACAATTTATTAAGCTACTTTTGTAGTTGACTGTACCGTATTACTATATATATTAAAACAATTTTGAGGTTTCCTGGTAGCCGAGATCAATGGTTAATTAAGTACGTGCGAATTTAGTTCTACTATCAATTATATCTGTCCAGCGTACAATCCAATTACGTCAAATCCTTCGGATGTACGGTCTTAGTCTAATTTCGACGAAGTTCTTATATCAAATCAGTTCCTGACGACTATAGATAGTGACATCACCAGGCTCGTGGCGAAGTGGTAACCAAGTAGGTTAATATTGTAAAGTTGAGCAATACTAATCAGGTCAATCTTAGGATGGGTGAAAAATATTAACAGATTGCAACTCTTCCGTGCCTCGTAGAGCACGTTAAGCAGTCGGTCCCAGTTGCCATTCGAACTTCTATGGCAGTCGTTGCGGGTAGTTGATGCCCTAAAAAGTTCTACGTGATTAGATTGAAAAGCCAACCCTCATTGCGTTAGGAAAAGGCTGGGAAGGTGATTTATATTTATTTACTTGGCGATATACTTTAGCGGCGATACCCCAGTGGTGTACGTAATGGACTGCCGAGACGTCGCCACACACATCTTACTTTTTGTAGTTATGTGTGTATTAAAAATGTTGATTACCGCTCGCTTAGTGATGTGCCCGGTAGATGGCAATATTACATTGGGCCCTGAACATAACTGGTGAATCGTGGGAGTGTAATACATCTCTGCCTACCCCTTCGGGGATACAGGCGTGAAGTTATGTTACGTTATGATATACTATGAGATGATTTCCTTCCAGTATGAAAAACGACAATTGAAGAATCAATCCTTTTACCGAAATCACTTTTCTCTTACATTTGTACCAGAATAGATATTCCAGGTTCAAGTCATAAAATATCAACAGAAGCGAGACCCGAAATTCTTAAATTGATCAGAGCAGTTTGTTAGCCCACTTTATCGCATTTTGAACAAGTATCTCCCTTGTGAAATTTTTCTTCCTAAATGGAAACTCCAAGATTATTATCATTCCGATACACTAAAAAGGATACCAGAGGGATATTTCGAACTACAGACCCATCTCGATTCTATCTGTGATCCGTGAAGTTCGACTTTATCACTAAATCCCTAAAAAATATTTGCTACAAGCTATTGCCTGCGGCTTCACCCACGGGAAATACTGATACCGGGGCCGTGACCCACAGAAACTTATTCCTCGGATAAAAAGTGTCCCCCCTTTTTAGACACTATCGAGCCCCCAGATTATCTATCTATATACCCCATTGGGTATAGACAGTATTCAATAAATAATATTAATTTAGAAGTTAGCTACCGTTAAACACCGTAGCAAGAATACAAGAAATATGTTTGTATTCATCTTTTGTACACGTCTCGAGAAAACAGCGGCGTTAAAAACGTTTGATTCTGATGTGGGCTTGGTAGTATTCGATTCTTATTTTAGCCCGGGGACTATTCGAGTACTTAGTACCTTGTTTATTTAAATACGATCAGGATGTAGATCCTTGTCATTTTAAATAAATATAGTATAAATATAAGTAGATGTATCATGTGAACCGCATTAAGATTTTCACAGAAAAATAAAAAAAGACAATTAATTTTGGGGTACATAGAACTGAAACACAAAAATTTTTTTTTCATTTAACCCATCCGTGTATGGTATCTATGGATAGGTCTTCAAAAATGATATTGAGGTTTCTAATATCATTTTTTTCAAAACTGAATAGTTTGACACGCGAGAGACACTTCCAAAGTAATAAGTGTCCCCCCCCCCTGTAACTTCTAAAATAAGAGAACGATAAAACTAAAAAAAATATATAATGTACATTACCATGTAAACTTTCACCGAAAATTAGTTTGAACGAGATCTAGTAAGTAGTTTTTTTAATACGTCATAAATCGTAAACCGCAATTTACCTTTCATTCAACCAACTAAAATATAAAAAAAAAAAAATATGTTACTTGCTGCTACGGAACCCTTAATGGGCGAGTCCGACCCGCACTTGGCCGCTTTTTTTGGTCATATCTCCGGTTCTACTTAACCAATTGCAATCAAACATACAACAGCTTAACTTAATAAATTATGACCAAGAGTTTACTAATAAAAAAAAACGCATTAAAATTCATTCATTTAGCGTCCATCGCGAACAAGAATTCTAAAGAAATATTTTTGTGTTCATAATCATTCAACAGTTTTTTTTTTATATCTCCAATGTACAGACACAACTAACTTACAATTATATAACAATAAAGATTATTGCTTGTGTAAATGATAAAAGTTGGGATTGATTCAGTTTGACTGTTGATTTATATGATCTATAGAGCGTGCGGCAACTTTACACTCGGGCGTTTTAAGACCCGAGACGGCGTGCGGTTTTAGTCGGTTCAAGCCCGACATAACCACCCCCGCTGGCCGGCGGGGGTGGCGGGGTATCCAAAGGGATTTACGCACGAAAAAAAAAAGGTATATGGGGCCCACCAAGACGTTCGGGACCCAGTCAACCGCTGAGGTTGACTGGGTCCCGAACGTCCCGATCGGCCTCAGCCGGTATATCTGGTGATTAACGGACCAGACTCTGGTGCAGACTCTTCTCTCGAGGTTGCGTTATTATTCATTTATCTATAAAATAATATATGAAAAGAAAACCCTCCGTTTTTACGAAAATCAAGTGTGTGAAATTTGACATAGTTATCCTTACTAATATATAAATGTGAAAGTAACTCTGTCTGTCTGTCTGTCTGTCTGTCTGTCTGTTACGCTTTCACGCCTAAACCACTGAACCTATTTTGCTGAAATTTGGTACAGGGGTAGATTAGACCTTGGGAAAGGACATAGGCTATGTTTTGTCGCAATAACCGACATCTACGCGGGCGGAGCCGCGGGCAAAAGCTAGTAGCTTATATGGAAGAAAAGTGCAGAATGTTTTTTTTTTAATTGTGCATAAAAATACATAAGTTCAATAAAAAAAGCGTCATTACACGCACTACCATGTGTTTGGAACAACACACCCATGTTAGCTTATACCGCCAATGTCAAACGTATTATGACATATGTTCACAGCTGGCATATATAACAAAATTAAAAAGAAATGTAATGAAAATGTCAAAGTTCTACCATCCCACTGGCTTACTAGTTTTGTTTATTACGCGAGTATCTACCAAGTGAAAACCCCGAAAGGAGAACCAACACCAAAGCCTCATCCTTCGACCGAGCCCCTAGGTAACCTCACGTGCAAGCCGGTACATATGTCGATTGATGGGCGACGCTCTGGATAGGTTTTCGTCTCAGGGTTGGTGGGTCAAAATAAACTAATTCATTATGAAACGAGTAGTAGGAGAGTGGATCCCGGACTTCATCATCAACCTATGATAGTCCACTGCTGGACATAGGTCTCCCCTAATGAGCGCCATAGCCCCTTTCTTCAGCTTGCCGCATCCAGCATCTGCCCGCAGTCTATCGCAGATTGTCATACTACCTGGCCGGAGGGCGTCCTACACTACGTTTGCGAGATATGGCCGTCCCACTGCCACTTCAGCTTGCTAGTTCTTTGAGCTATGCCGATAACCTAAAAGTGCAAAAATCGGATGCAACCGGAATTGGCGCTGGGATGATGATAAATTATCTACCACTAGCTGTTGCCTGCGGCTTCACCCACAAGGATAAAAGTAGCCTATAAGTTAATCCAGACTATAATCTATACCTGTACAAAATTCCGCCACATCCGTTCAGCAGTTAAAACTTGATTTCCAAACATACACAAATCCAAACATCTTCACAAATTTTTACATTTATAAATTTAGTTGTTGCCCGAGGCTCCGGCCGCATGAAATTCTGTTACCATCTCCGCTTCCCATGGGAACCTATTCCCGAGGTAGCCTATGTGTTATTCCAGACTATAATCTATACCTGTGTCAAATTTGTTCCAAATTTGTCCAGACGTTTGTGCGTGAGAGAGTAATAAACATAAATACATCCATACATCTGAACTTTCACATTCATAATATTAGTAGGCTAATCCTACTAATATGATGAATGTGAAAATTCTAGATTATTAGAGTATTAGATTAACCTATTCCAGGTTTCCGTATCTGACAAATTTGTATTTGTTACAGGCAACCACAATGTCAGTGACCACCTAAAGGCGAGCGGGCGATGCGCCGCGCGGCAAGACGCGCGCTGCGCTGGGCGACGCGCGTAATATGCGCTCGCTGAACGTGACAGCGTGCGCGGCGCTGCTCGAGGACGTTCGCTGGGACGAGCCGACCAGCCTCGTGAGCCTGGCCGTGCTAGCGCTCATCGATGTACTGGTCATCGCTGGTAAGAACATATATATATGAAACAAAATTGTGTTAGTAGCGATTTATATATACTGTGCCATTTTTTCTTGTGGAAATGGCTACGGTTTGTCTCCCCCCCCCCCCTGGCTGGTTATGTTGGACTCGATTGGCTAGAGCCCCACGCCGTCTCGGGTCTATAATGTCGGGTTGCAAGGAGACATTCACGAAATAACTTCAGGTGATAAGGAAACCAACATAACTTGACTCTAAGGTAGAACGAAATTTGCTGGGTCAGGTTGTTATAATGCGTAGAAATAATGGGTATTCAAGATATTTGGAGCTCAAGCCATCCTCACCTGCTATCTTCTGGACCTGCTGCCCGACGGACAAGGCTGAGACGAAGGTATTTTAGGATTTTTTGGGGTTGGGAGGTCAGATGGCAGATCAGTGACCAAAAACAAACGAACACAGGCTCCGAGTCACCTCGAATGCAAATGGGATCAACGCTAAGATAATAATTTCGTCCTTAGCAGTATATTACGACTACGACTGCGATTACGACTACGATTTACGACTACGATTATGCTATGGTGTGTATTCAGCTCGTGGATAAATGGTAATCGAATATGTTAACACATTGCAAATTTAAGCAACGCTAGCCAAGGCAGTTTAAAGATGGGTGACCATTCTTCTGACACATTGATACCCCTTCGTGCCTCGGACAGCACGTTAAGCCGTCGGTCCTGGTTGCCATACAAACATCTATGGTAGTCGTTACGGGTAGTTGGAGCCCTAAAAAGTCCGACAAATGGTCTAAATACAGAATTACGATATCACCAATGGATTGTTTAGGTCAGATCCCAGTCGCTTCATGGAACATTTCAAAGTTCAGCCGCTTCAACAACACCACCCACAGTTGTCGGGATGAGTATAGATTGTGTATGCGTGGCGCCAAGACAGCACTCATGGGAAATAGTATATTGTGTATGGCACCGAAAATATTGAATAAAATACCAAACAGCTTCAAAGAATTGAATATAGATATGTTTAAGCATAAAATAAAAATGCTTCTAATTCGAAAGTGCTACTACACAATAAGAGATTTTATTAATGATCAGGACATACGATGACTAAATTTTGTTTACTTGAAATGAGATTTTGATGATATTAACACTTATTGACATAAAGCACTTTGACATAAATAATTATAAAATTTGACATCAATTTATGTAGGATTCTGACAAAAGACTACAAAGTATTTTTTGACATCAATCTGTTTTCTGACTTGTAATAATATCTCTTTGGACTTTATATATCCCTTCATACCTATTGACATTAATTTTAATCATTTATTCCTTTATTGACCGATAATAGATAAATTTAACCATGCTCAGTAGAATTAAGTATGATTGTCAAATAATTTAAAACCAAAAATATGTAATTAATAAAGGAACCTTAATATACCTGTCTCGTGCTCATACAAAAGCTCGCGAATACTCACATATTTTGTACGTCTACATTGACAGAACATGTTGAAACTTTATTTAATATTATGTAACATCATCTGTACACATGTTTCTACAAATAAATTTATCTTTATCTTTATCTTCATAGTTAAACTGAAGAGCTGACCACAAATGAGTTAGGAGAAGGCTCGGAGAATGATGAGTATGTTGAGTATTCCGATGAGCTCATACTAGTACTAGTGTTACTATTCAGAATTCCCTAGTAGAAAAACGTAATAATACTTTCTCCGATATATAGCAGTCACCACTCACTATCACTGAACCAACAAAACAATTTATGTATATCTTATTAATAAACCGTACGCCAAATAACGTTGAAACATTCCTTAATATCATAACCCCAAAAATTAATATAACGGGTGAATATATCTTCACTACCCATGTGTTACAAAGCAACCTCAAACAGATCGCTTATCTCGAACAGATAAAGGGCAACACACAAAGCAATACGTTTGCGTAATTATAATTGAAACTCCACGCTTACAAGGCAGCAAATTAAACGCTTTAATCATCACGCCTCCAAGATTCTTACTCTCCAAGCGTTTTCATTTTAACCCACTCGAAATCCTTTCATCTTATACAATACATTAGTACATTTGCCGGTTAATCCCTACCGCTTTTATGTCTACGACTCTACGGCGTAGCAGTACAAATCGTAGCATGTGCTACAAAGCTACGTGAAGCTACGTAATTTATGTTGTGAACATGTAGTTTAATTCTGATTGAAAATCTATTTATGTAAGCTAGTTAGGAATTAAACGAAAAGGAGAATTAATTAATTAAATGTTTGTATGGAATGTAAACAAAACTGCTAAATGTCAAGCTAATAATAAATTCATTTTATACATATTTGATTACTTATTGAACTATACGTGCATATACATGCCTGAATCTGTGTTTCTAGAAAGCTGTGACCTTTTTTCCATGCGTAAAGCGGGAGTCTTTAAGTCCAGAATGAATAGTTTGCTTATAGTCAATCGTGTTCTATCCATGACCACATTATTACTTCCCAATAGGTAATATAGTGGTCAAACGTGGATATTAACTGTTAATAAAAAAATCTATATTTACATCTTAAGTGGCAACATACGCTTAACCTGGTTAATATAAACTGGAGTACATGTTATTAGTAGCAGGTTTATTCTTTTCACATCATGGAGTGCCGCATTACAGAAAAAAAAAAAATGAAAAATTTAATGCGACTGAAATCCGAGCTTCCGAAAACTCGAAACCCATTTGCATATTAAATCTGTTTTCAATTTTCCTTTAATTTGAATAGATTATTTTACAATACTCTTTTTGTCTCGTTTCACGATATACCTTCACGCAAATCATTCGAATTCATTTTCGTTTCCATTTGTTTCACGTACCTGTTTTTTTTTCGTGCGGAAATCCCCTCGGATACCCCCCCCGCCGGCCAGCGGGGATGGTTATGACGGGCTTGAACCGACTAAAACCGCACGCCGTCTCGCGTCTTCAGACGCCGGGGTCTAAGGTTGCCCATAAGGCATTTCCTTTTACTTGATTCCTTAAATTAATCCCTCTATTTTGATATCGTATACAAAAATTTATTTTACTATGTTACAAACATTCCCTTTATTCACTACACTCGGTTTATCGAATAACTTTGGGATTAAGCATATTTGTTTATGTAAGACAAAGTGCTCAAATGTTTTTATATGTCCGCTCTCAGGAAGCATGTTTTACTAAAGGTTATTGAAATAAACACGTAAAAGCCATTTGAGGCTTTCACACCTGGTAGACTATGTTTTTGAGTCATTTGGGATTAGGCGATCCCTAAGGTTCCAAGTACCCGCTTAGTGTACAATAACTTGGACATACTTGGAGGGCTAGATTTTTTCTTGCACAAATATTTGTGCGTAACAAGTGTGTAACAAGAGAGCGGACCTTCTTTTTATTTGAAGTGAAAAATTCTTCAGGTGCTTTGAGCACTTTTTGGGTGAACAAAAATCATGGTACTCCCGTCATCGTCACGGTCACAGTCACGCTCTCCATATTTTTTTATAACAAGGCCATCTTTGTTGTAGCTGATGAACTATTTTGTTCTGACCTTGATGATGTTTCGAACTGATTCGTAATGAACAACATAGATGGCTCTGTAATTTTTTTTTCATGTTTTCACTTCTGTTGGCTCTCCCGGAGTGCCACTGTTTTTTTCGGTGCGGATATCCCCTCGGATATCCCCACACTAGCCGATACCGGGGTGTAAGGTGGCCCTTAAGGTATTATCCTCGCACTCCTACTGACCCAGGGCCATCTCTGGTTTCAAGATGGCCTCCTTGGTTTTGGGAACCACCGTTGTCCTCGTCTTGCCTTCCGGAAAAATGGGGGCGTGAGCGCGCCACCGTTTTTCTTGCTCCTGCTAGGGTGACAAGTGGATTCACCTTTCACCCCTAGACGTGAAGAAAACGGACCCTGTGCTCCAAAGTGTCTAACAAAAATTAGCACTTAAAAGCTTAATATTTCACAAATGGATTCCTTAATTTAAAAAAACATTCAATCAATATCACAAATCCTATACATATTCAGGTATACAAGTATTTGCATTGATCACGCTACACTGTATTCATTTTAAGTGAAATTAGGGTTTATCTTGATTAAAGTTCGATTTGAAAGGGGAATAGATACCTTTACTAATCTATTTGTGATTACTGATCAGGTAGTACTGAGAGCAAAATGTTCTCTTCTATACTAATATAAAATTGTAAATTAGTTGTGTATGTCTATTGGAGATATTAAAAAAATACTTGGGTTATGTAAAATGAACAATACGGAACACAGTATTTCTTTTTTTAAATTCTTATCTGTTCATCTGATTATTCGCGATGGACGCAAAAACTACTAAATAGATTTTGATGCGGTTTTTTCTATTAGAAAGGTCTTGGTCAGACTTAAAATCTGCCGTATGTTTAATTGCAATTGGTTAAGTAGAACCGGAGATATGCTCAAAAAATGATAACCGACCTCCACGCGGGCGGAGCCACCGGCATTAGCTAGTTAGAAATACGACCGTAAAGACTACCTACTATGTTCATAAAGCATAATACACTAGTGTTTATACGATATAATGTCAAATAGGTCACGAGAGCAAAGTTTTCTTATTCCTAAATATGAAAGTTTGTGAAGATGTTTGGATGCTTGTAACTCAATTACACTCTGACGGCACAAGGTGGTTATAGTCTGGAAAACATATAAGCTTTATATCCCGGGAATAAGTTTCAATGAGTTGCGGGAATTGAATTAAATTTCCACGCGGGTGGAGCCGAGAGCAACATAAATACTTATTTTTTCTTCATTATTCATAAGAGCGTACGTCTTTTTTAATAATTGAATAGTTGACACGTACCTTTTTTTTTCGTGCGGAAATCCCTTCGGATACCCCCCCCCCACCGGCCAGCGGGGGCGGTTATGTCGGGCTTGAACCGACTAAAACCGCACGCCGTCTCGGGTCTTCAGACGCTGGGGTGTAAGGTTACCCATAGAGCATATCCCTCGCACCCCGACTGACCCTGGGCCATCTCCGGTTTCGAGATGGCCCCATACTTCAAAATATTAAAAACTACTAAAATATTAAACTATGGCTTTGTTTTTAACTACTCTAAAAATATATCACACTTAATATACATCATACTTTACAAAGCTGAAGTAAGACGATCTTAGCCAGACTCACTGGACGAACTTCGCCCTTTGGAGATTATCAAACTACTTATACATTAATCCAATATTAAAATAGGTTTGTAAATATTTTAATGTTAATCAACTTTTGTAGTTGTCTGTACATCATATTTACTATACAACAACATACGTATTCAATTCACAACAAGTACGTGATTCGTATCTGTCTATCTTGAAATAAAAGCACAGGACCTATTTACCGGCATCGTGTATTCATTTATTCGAGAGGTGAGAGGCACTGAATGGACGGCGAGACTCCATTAGGCGATTACATTGGGGACTATACGTTTCAATCATTGAATAAACAGTGGTTACCTTGTTAAAACGGTCGTGTGATATATTTTAGTAAATATATTATAAGGCATGTTTCTGTTGGTAGCATATGTAATAAACAATCTTCTCTAATTGAGACATGAATATACGGAGTGTTCCAATAAAAATCCATACCCACAATTCCACTATTGTAAATACTAACAATACTAAACTAGGAATCAACATTCTTCCAGTTTGATAACGTCGAGAATTGGTTTGGGAGATTTATAGGAGGAGGGGACACGTTTGTTGTTAAAATAAAACTCCTGGTCTTTATAGTTCGGTATTAGTAATATCCCCGTTAATGCCTCCAGGTTAGCTAATTTGCATGTGTTAGAAGTGGTTTCACATCGGTAATGTAATAGCCAGGAGTTAAACCTGGGACTCGACTCTTTTATCACTAAGCTACCGACGCTACTACACTTTTTAAAAAAAGAAGAAACTGAACCGTATATTCCAAGATTACATTATCTGTTACTGATGGAGGCAACACCTCAGCCCTAGTACGTGTTGTTCTGAATAAGTAGAGGTGAGCTTAATAGAAAGCGCTTATCAGTACACATGCCATGGCAGAGGCGGTAAATATTGAGATAGAGTCAATGTATCTATGCAACATCAAAGGCTCAAGTGTGTTAGTAAGCTGTATATGAAATGAAAAAGTCAATTGATAAAATAGCTCACAGATGAAGGGTAAATCATCCGCCCAGTCGCCGGCGTCCTGAGGACCTGAATAACCTGAATAATCCCAGTGATGCTGTGGACACGTCGCTGTGCCTGTGCCTGCGCTGTCACTGGGCTTTAAGATGGCCCCATGTTACCCCGGAAAGGGGGAGCGCGTGTCGTCCCGCCACCCCAGCCTGCTTCGGCAACCCTAGGGTTATCCCTTCAGGGGCTTACCCGGGGTGCCCGGGAATGGACACTTGGGGAGGACACCGCGTGGTTTTAGTCGGTCTGATGCCTACAAACCTATCTCATCGTTGGCACAGGTTGTGGGGATTTCCACACGTAAAAAAAAGGTTACTATATTTTTAAATATAGTAACATCGCAAAAAAAAACCAATAAAAAGAGTTTTGACAATATCATGTAATTCGTAGTTCAAGTTTTTACACGATACTAACTAAACACGAAAGAAAAACCATTCTTCACTGAATAAGTTATAACATGTTGTTATTAGATTCATAAGGCCAATAAATATCTTCAGCACATAAATTACACAAAACCTTCGATAAACAAAACGATCTTTGCGTTTCACATAAATGTAGGTTATACCAAATTTATAGCCGGCTTCAGTAGCACTGTCTATAAAAGGTATTCAAATAAATCTAACAAATCAATCGTGCGGTATAGTCATATTAGCCTAAATAGCTTTCAATAACTTTTGCCAGTAATCTATTCAAATATTATAAACAGGAAAGATTTGGTTGTTTATAAATCGATAAACTCTAAAACTACTAAACCGAAAAATTCTTACGCACAAGCATGCTACATCAACCCTGAGTAACATAATCTACTTCTTATTCCAATATTCCCACGGGATCAAGACTTACACGGGTCAGTCCGTGTAGCGATGCTACTATTTAATATAATCAGATGTCACTAGACTTCGGTAATAAATCAACAAAAGTAGTAAATAAAAAGACGAATAAGGTTTTCTGTTTGATTTTGTTTGATATAAATTTATATATATAATTAAATAAGTCTGCACAGACACATTCTGCAGTTGACACCAGCTAAATCAAACCGACGTTAATTCAGTCTCACGCACACATAAAAATATTTCCCCTTATAAATTATGAACATATAAGAGGAGATGTTTGTATGTAAGTGTAGTATAATATAATTTTGCTCACTGCACGGTGAGTGAGCAAAACTGCCGTGTTCAATATTGGAAAATGTTTCAGGAAACGCTTCGAATATATATTAAAAGAAGCTGGTTTATTCCTTTATTTCATAAACTAACAAAACAATTATTAGTAAAATATAAATGGATTTTACTCACAGATACTGTTCTAAAATAAATTATGAAGTGATTGTAGGATATTATCCCATATTTATCGACCGACTCTGTACATACCTCTAAGCTCAATAGTTAAACTATCGAGATAGGAAGTGTATTTATATAAAGGGAAATAGTTACTCGTACCATTATTGTGAATGACATGCCTTCATCGAGAATAATTCCAGCTTACTCTACAGGCTTCTATTGTAGGATACTCCAAAACTCTATTCATCAGCATATCCTGTGCAGTTCTCTGACAGTAAACAGTTTTATATACTTACCAAAAAAAGCGGCAAAGTGCAAGTCATACTCGCCCATGAAGGGTTCCGTAGCGGCAAGTAACTCAAAAATGCTTCTTTAAATTTTTTATATTTGAGTTGATTGAATGAAAGGTAAATTGCGTTTTACGATTTATGATGTATTCAAAAAAAACTACTATCTGGATCTTGTTCAAACCAATTTTCGGTGGAAGTTTACATGGTAATGTACATCATATATTTTTTTTAGTTTTTTCATTCTCTTATTTTAGAAGTTACAGGGGGGGGGGACACATTTTACCTCTTTGGAAGTATCTCTCGCGCAAACTATTCAGTTTAGAGAAAAAATAAATTAGAAACCTCAGTATCATTTTTGAAGACCTATCCATAGATACCTCACACGTATGGGTTAGAAGAAAAAAAAAATTGAGTTTCAGTTCTAAGTATGGGGAGCCCCCAAAATTTTTTTTTTTTTTTTTCTATTTTTGTGTGAAAATCTTAATGTGGTTCACAGAATACATCGATTTACCAAGTTTCAACAGCATAGTTCTTATAGTTTCGGAAAAAAGTGGCTGTGACATACGGACGGATAGACAGACAGACATGACGAATCTATAAGGGTTCCGTTTTTTGCCATTTGGCAACGGAACCCTAAAAATGATTTATATTGGACATAATTTTTTTTAGTATCATGAATATACAAGATTAACATAATATACAGGGGCAATATATCATTTTCTTTGACAAGTTGTTTTCTAGGCGGCTTCTTCTTCGTCTTCTTCTACTCTGACCAACTGAGGTGCCTGGACGTCTTGGATATTTTATTTCCCTAGATCTATAGGAATCTGGATCTACAGGTCAGACAGGGAACATTAAAAAAAGGTGACCCTGGGCAACAAAGTGTAAGCCTCGAATGCAATCAGGTTCATCGCTAAGATAATGGTGATTCCTAATCACATAAAAGAAAAAAAAAGTGTACTAGTAGCGGAAATTACTAGTATTCCCATTAACCCCTCCAGCTAAGCTAAATTGCTTGTGTTAAGAGTGGGTTCACGTCGTTAGTATAAAGGACAGAATTCGAACCCCCTCAATCGTAAGTTCGACTCCTTAACCGCTAAGCTACCGATGTTTCGCATAATATACTATTATTCAACGAACGAAAAACAACGAAAACATTCGTTAAAAAAAAAATCTTTATTCAATTAAATTTTTAAGAATTTTTTGTATGCTTACTTTTCCTAAAGATTTAGATCGGAAAAAGAGAACATCTAGAACGGGACTTGAACCCGCGACCAGTCCCTTACAGGGGGAATGTAAGGGACTGGTCGCGGGTTCAATTCCCGTTCTAGATGTTCTCTTTTTCCGATCTAAATCTTTAAAAATCTTTATGTTTGTGTACCTTTTTTTTCGTGCTCCGCCAGGCAGCGGGGGCGGTTATGTCGGGCTTGAACCGACTAAAACCGCACGCCATCTCGCGTCTAAATTTATATATCAACCTACTAGTTTTGCGTGACAATAGAATAGAAAGAGAAAGGTAAATAAAGGAAAATTGGAAATCGAGCTTATGTCCATAATGACATTAAGGTAATTTTAATATTTTATTTGTCTTTTTGTTACTACGAGACCTTGATTTCGAAGAAAAGGTTTATTCCGCATTAGTCTTGCTTTTTGCCTCATATTCCTTAAACTTCCCTATTTGGCCCGTCATTATTAACATTAACAAATTTCCTTTTTTTATCGTTTATAATATATAGTTATTAATTTATATAATAAATACGACGTTTCTATATTATTATGAAATTTTAAATTAGTTGTGTCATTGGAGATAAAAAAAAAGACTCATTTTCTGTTTGTCCGTTTGTCTATTTGTTCACGATTTTAATGCGCTTTTTTATTAGAATGGTCTTGGTTTAACTTAAAATCTGCCCTATGTTGGTACGTATGTTAGGTGAAGAACCGGATTTATGACCAAAAAACGGGACTGACATCCCCGCAGACGGAGCCGCCGACATCAGCTAGTAGAAAAATAATAATAATAGGAATCGGTGAATGGCAAATATCCCATATAGAGTTAAATTATCAGCCATCAATTCAAATGACACATCATTGGAGATGAAAAAAAATGACTCATTTTCTGTTTGTCCGTTTGTCTATTTGTTCACGATTTTAATGCGCTTTTTTATTAGAATGGTCTTGGTTTAACTTAAAATCTGCCCTATGTTGGTACGTATGTTAGGTGAAGAACCGGATTTATGACCAAAAAACGGGACTGACATCCCCGCAGACGGAGCCGCCGACATCAGCTAGTAGAAAAATAATAATAATAGGAATCGGTGAATGGCAAATATCCCATATAGAGTTAAATTATCAGCCATCAATTCAAATGACACATCATTGGAGATGAAAAAAAATGACTCATTTTCTGTTTGTCCGTTTGTCTATTTGTTCACGATTTTAATGCGCTTTTTTATTAGAATGGTCTTGGTTTAACTTAAAATCTGCCCTATGTTGGTACGTATGTTAGGTGAAGAACCGGATTTATGACCAAAAAACGGGACTGACATCCCCGCAGACGGAGCCGCCGACATCAGCTAGTAGAAAAATAATAATAATAGGAATCGGTGAATGGCAAATATCCCATATAGAGTTAAATTATCAGCCATCAATTCAACTGTCCGAGAACCCAGTATCATAAGAACCGTTTTCTTTAATTTGCAATCAAAAATCTTTTATTTTTAGCAGTTTACCATTTTTATATACCGTATAAAGTCTTATAATACTCGTATATAACTTATTTAGCTCCAAACTTGCGATATCCAACCAGAAATAGAGTTCGATATTGACATTTACCACAGAACAATATGAATTAAATAATGATATAAATGAATTATTTATTGATATAGCCAACATGGAAGAAGCCAAAATAATAACCCGGCAAAATAAAATAAACATATCTTCACAACCGTGTACTAGAACAATCTATTTTTAGCTGCCCTCTCCAGCCAGGACAGCTAAGCTAAACTTCGAATATTGGTACAAGATCGAGCCTAATAGGGGAGCACTCTAAACAATCAAAGACGACCCTTGCTTCTATATCACATATTACAGATCAAGTGGCCACTAAAAGCCGGTGTCATTCATAATTTAAAAGTTCCATCTATCGGTCAGGACAAAAAAATCACACAATAAAACCTTTTCATAGGTAACAAGGGTTCTATACGACCGAGTTTCGATCCATTGTTTACTTATTCAGAAGTCTTCTAATATTTCCTTTTACTTGTCGTCGACATCTGCCGTTTCGATTACTTCATGAAATAACAACTGATTGTAGAGAGTTGGGTGTCTGAATTTTTATGACGAAAAGCTTGAATACGTAACATAGAAATGGTCGATTCAGGACTGTCGTGCGTTTGAACATATTTACCCGCAGAATAAATATGCTGGGGTGCTTTAGGAATAACATTTTGGTTCGTTGTATTGGATAATAGTTAGCACAAAACTATAGTAACTAGAAGATCGTCAGTCATTTTTAGAAAGAAAATTATATAAACTAAAATATTTACATCCAAAAAAAGAGTATGTACAAAGTAAAAAGTTTAGGTGTCAAAGAATTCCTCCCCATCGATGTCGACTGGTACCGTACCCAACTGGATCGTTGTGTAGAGGAACAGGGTGTGATGTTCCTCCAACAAAGGGAGGATCCTCCGACCAGGCAAGGTGATCACGCCTGGCGGGCCGCGGCCCAACGGTTGTCGTTGGGATGTTGTATATATGCTATACCAGCGCGCGAACTTCACTTTCGCGATTCAGGATTGGTATTGATGTAGTAGTATCCAAGTAGTTCACCTTGTTGTCGCTAGATGGCACTGGGTATATGTGGTATCGCCACATCACTCCCCTCCAAGACCGGAGGTTGATTGCGATGAGTCAGCTGCCTTAAGCGCTCTTGTGGAGCGTGCCAGTGCCAGTCTTGTGTAGTTCCATTTCGTCGGAACTGGACGCCGCTGGTTCCATTCGTGGAACAGTCTTCCTCGCTAGTCCTCGTTAATTGGGACTAACCGCTGGTCCCGAAGATGCGGGGCTGAGTGTGGTGATGCGGTGCTGCGGTGAAGTGCCCAGTGAGTCGGGGCTCGAAGCGTCGAGGTGAGTCCTCGGTGAGGCGAGGCGAATCCTCAGTGAGATGAGGTAAGTCCTCGGCAGTGAGACGGGGCGAATCCTCTTGAGTCGAGGTAAGTCCCCCGTGTATGGGGCGAATGCTGCGTAGACGGGAGAGACGTGCTCTTCTTATGTGGGCCGTATATGCCGTAGACTGCTACGTAGACGGGAGAGGTGTGCTCTTCTTACGTGGACCGTATGTGCAGTGTGCTGTGCCTTTAGAGGCTGATATGGCCGTAGGGTAACCAGGCTGCAGCGATCGCTGCATGCTGTGGTATCCCATTTGAGGTCGAAGCTGCTGGATGGCGAAGACTTAATTACCGCTCATGCAGAAGAAGTGAATAGGATGGTGGCGATAGGAATGCTGCTGATATGTTCAGCGAAGGTTACGTGATCAGATCACTGGGTATATGTGGTATCCACAGTTGCAATACTAAAATGTACTAGTTGTGTTTATATACTTATTTTAAGTGGTTACTTATGCTAGTCAGTACACCTGCTGATGAACGCACGAGGCATAATGAACCAACTTCAAAAAAGGAGGTTCTCAGTTTGGATGTTTATAAATTTTATAATAAGTTTCATCATCATCATCATCATATCAGCCGTAGGAAGTCCACTGCTGAACATAGGCCTCCCCCATCGACTTCCATTCCGACCGGTCTGTAGCGGCCTGCATCCACCGAGTCCCTGCGCTCTTTGTTAGGTCGTCTGTCCACCTTGCGGGAGGCAAGTTGTACAGGCAGTTGTTAAGTTTGCTACAATATATTACCTTTCATTACAACAACAACATTACATTTCACTGGTGGTAGAAATTTGATGACACGTCGCAAAATTCGGCCGGGTAGATACCACCGTGCACGATTGTGAAAAACCCTCCATAGTAATCCAATTTCGGTTTGATTGCGTTCAGGGGTCAGCAAGTGCATAACCGGGCAGGGGGGTTGTGGTCGCAGCACTAGTGGGACCAGTGGGAAAAGTGGGTGTCACGCGGTGCTGCCTCTTCTGATGAGGCCGTCAAGCTGAGTGCCACCATTGTTAACATGGTACGTGTATGTAATGGTGACCCTCTTTCCTGAGACTTTACCTTCAGCTTACCATCAGGCGAGGTGAAATCAAATTAACGTGTCCTAAATATAAAAAAAAGAAATCCATCCAATCAAGTGTAGATAAATTCCTGGAATCACTTAATGTAATTCTGTCATCCCTTTCTTCGTCTCACACCTTGGCTGTCGTGGGTGATTTGAATATTGATATCCTTCCGAGTGGCATCGACTCAAATTGCGAGGCGTATTTGACTCTGACTTCATATCATGGCCTACTTCCCGCCCACCTCTTTCCGACTCAAGTATCAAGAAATGTTATGACCATGTATTGTTAAGGACAAATAAAATAGCTACAACCTTTGTTCTGGATTCTCACATTACTGACCACACTCCAGTTCTTTTCTGTATCGAAACGGCTGCTATTTTTAAAAAACCTAAAAACTTGATACGTCGCATAACGAATTTTATCAGCTCACTAGAAAAGTATGACTTTACGCTGGTCCTATCAAACACCGGTCCTAATCTATGTGCGGAGGCTCTTGTTGGTGCCATTTCTAACATAATAAATGAGCAAAGTACGATCGTGAAAATTCCTCACAGAAAAAAGATCCTAAAGCCATGGATTACTGCTGGCCTTTTGAGATGCATCCGAAATAGAGACAAGCTACATAAGAAATCAAAAAATGATCCTAATAGCATTATAGCAAGAGTTACATATACTAGGTACCGGAATTACTGTAATAATCTGCTCAAAAAGATTAAACACGAGTTTGAGCGGGGTGAGCTCCGGAGGGCTAGTGGCAATCTCAAAGCTACCTGGGACATCATAAAGTCAATAAGTCACTTGAACAGGAAATCTTCGGGTGCCAAGGGGGATCTTCTTAATTTATGCGACAGCCCAACGGCTTCTGTAAATTATATAAACACTTACTTTGCAAATGTAGGAGCGCGCCTTGCCCAAGATATACAATGTCATAAGCAGATGAGTTGTAGAGAATTTAATTTAAACTCCTTAACTAATCCCCACGGTAAATCCCTAGGTCTAATAGAAACAGACATGGCAGAGATTAATACTATAATTATTGGTTTGAAACGTGACTGTGCAGTTGGCTTTGATGGGATACCTGTGTCTGTCATTAAGGAAGCACGGCATGTCCTTGCCCCAGTGATCGCTTAGGTTTGCAATCTCTGCCTCTCAAAAGGTATGTTCCCCAGAGTTTTTAAGAAAGCTCTCGTTCATCCAGTATTTAAGGGTGGAGACAGGGACCGTGTCGAGAACTATAGACCGCTGATATCGGTCTGTAGTTCTCGACACGGTCTAACAACTCTCTCAAAAATCCTAGAAAAAGTTTTAAATATAAGATTACTCAGCTTCTTGGAGCATAATAAGACTCTCGCTCCCAACCAATACGGCTTTAGGAAAAATAAATCTACAGAGGATGCCGTTCTCGATTTGACAAATTCTATTGTAAAAAACCAGGACACTGGTATTAAAACAATTGGGATTTTCCTTGATCTCGCTAAAGCTTTCGACACGGTCGCTGTTCCAATCCTTTTACACAGAATGGAAGCCTGCGGAGTTAGATATATTGCTTTGGATATTTATCGAGACTACCTGTCCGATCGTAGTCAGTCTGTTAAGGTTGATAGTTACATCAGTGATGATATGGGCGTCAGTTTTGGTGTCCCACAGGGTAGCGTCCTGGGTCCCACGTTGTTCCTCTTATATGTGAATAGCCTTTGCCAACTTTCCATACCAAACTGCAAAATATTTACTTATGCAGATGATACGGCTCTCATAATAAGTGGAAACACTTAGGATGTGACATGCTGGTCTGCCGACCGTGCTCATGAGACTGTGATGGACTGGCTCACCTTTAGTCTACTTACTCTTAATGTGTTGAAAACACGCTATATAACCTTCTCGGCTAGTTCAATTTCCGAGCCTAAACTGACTAACATTCAAGCTCATAACTGTGCACGACTGTCACCTGCTCCTAGCTCTTGTCTTTGTCCAGTTATCGACAGGGCTTCAGAAATAAAATATTTGGGTTTAGTGATTGACTGTAGGTTGAGTTGGCAGAAGCATGTGGAGTTGACCGTATCACGTGTTCGAAACAGATTCCCTTTTAAACAGATAGGGTATGTGGCTGACGTGCCCTTACTGAAAACAATTTACTTCTCGCTAGTGCAATCAATTTTGGCCTATTGCATTACAGTGTGGGGTACCTTTAAGACTGAAATGCTACAAATCGAGAGAGCTCAAAGGGCAGTTTTGAAGGTCGCCCTAAACAAACCTTTTCGCTATTATTCACACCAATTGTACGTGGAAACGTCTATTCTAACTGTTAGGCAGATATACGTCCTTCAAATCATTTTACACAAACACAGTACTTTAAGCTACAATCCCCAATTATTAAAACAAAAACGTCGTAAGGACATTGTATGTCCTACAGAGCTGATAAGAACTGCACTGGCAGGCCGCCACTACCAGTACCTCAGCAGTCGCCTCTACAACAAAATGAGCAAAATTTGCCATATTTATTCTCTCCCAAGACAAAAATGCAAGTCTTTGGTAAAAACCAACCTATTGCGTCTAACATACGAAGAGACGGAGGATTTACTTGTCAGTATCTCGTAGCTCAAACCGTGCCCAGAATCATATTTGCTTGAATCAACATTCAAACACACACACTCACATACATGCTCACATGTTGCATGTTATAATGTTCTTTTTTTTATTTTTATTTATTTTTTAATGATAAATTGGTCACCTATAAATGTGGCCATATTTCATTGATTTTTCGTATTGTTATTATTATTGAATTGCAGATACAATGATAGCTTTGTATCTGTAATTCAATAATTGTACACAGCTCCGACATATTATTTTATTTTTCTCTAAGTAATTAATTGCCAATTAATGAGCTAAAATGGGAGGGCGTCGTTGTCTGTCACACAGTTTAAACTAGCACAGACAATGTCGTTTACTCTATCTTATATTGTTATTTTATCAATTAGATTTTGTTCCTATAATCCTGTAACAAATTGTACATCATAACTGTATAGGTTAGAAAATATGTACTGAATCATTGTTAATAATAATAATAAATAAATAAATAAATCCGTACAATGAAGAGATAGACTACTACTACTAAATCAGAAGGAGAAGAAAGAGTAAGCGTACGACTCCGGGCTCCAAGGTCTCACCTAAACCTCAACCTCAGATCAATCGAGAACAACGCTAAGATGATAATTTTTAGGGTTCCGTAGCCAAATGGCTAAAAACGGAACCCTTATAGATTCACTTGTCTGTCTGTCTGTCCGTCCGTATGTCACAGCTACTTTTACCGAAACTATAAGAACTATGCTATTGAAACTTGGTAAGTAGATGTATTCTCTGAACCGCATTAAGATTTTCACACAAAAATTGAAAAAAAGCAATAAATTTTGGGGGTTCCCCATACTTAGAATTGAAACTCAAAAATTTATTTTTCATCATACCCATACGTGTGCGGTATCTATGGATAGGTCTTCAAAAATGATATTAACGTTCCTAATATCATTTTTTTCTAAACTAAATAGTTTGCGTGAGAGACACTTCCAAAGTTATAAAATGTGCGCCCCCCCCCCCCCCCCCTGTAACTTCTAAAATAAGAGAATGATAAAACTAAAAAAAATTATGATGTACATTACCATGTAAACTTCCACCGAAAATTGGTTTGAACGAGATCTATTAAGTAGTTTTTTTTAATACGTCATAAATCGTAAACCGCAATTTACCTTTCATTCAATCAACTCACATATAAAAATTTTACTTGCTGCTACGGAACCCTTCAGGGGCGAGTCCGACTCGCACTTGGCCGGTTTTTTTTTAAAGGGTCGAGCGAAGCACGTTTGAAAGAAGTAAGTAGAACATAACCCAATTGTTTATTCGGGAATGCTGTTAAAAATATTCTTTTTTCATTAAGCCACCTATTCAATGACTGTGATGAGAATACTGACAAGTAAGACTGATTTATGAGAACAATACATTTGGTTGCATTACCAAGAAAAATGTAATGTTTCTGCTGTTGTAGTATTTGGACATAAATAGGTATACGAGGGATATGCTCTATGGGCAACCTTACACCCGAGGTTGTTAAGACATAACTGCCCCCGCTGGCCAGCGTGGAGGTATCCAAAGGAATTTCAGCACGAAAAAAAAATGAAGTACTATTTATAAGACTGGAAATATTAACTTTTGGTAACTTTTACTATGTTAACAAACTTCACATTTTAACTTAAATTAAAACTTACGAGATTTTTTTTGCTGATTGAATACTCATTTTGTATAAAAATTCAGTTCCGATCTAATGTCATAAAAAGGTATTCTCTTAACCCCCAATACACGAATCCAACTTACACTTGACGCAGTGTGATATTATATAGATTATAACCTTCCGTAAAACTGGGCTCTCAAATGCAAAAATATTTTTCAAATTACTCATGACATGCGAGAGACAAGCGCGTCCAAACAAACAAATAAACTCATCAGCTTTATTACGTATTAGGAAATTTACAAAAATACCTAATTTCCTAAATAATAATATAAAACAAATATACAAAACAATACACAAATATGACCAAAATCGATTGGCAAATGATGAGTAGCAATAATTTTTGCTAAAGCTAAGTTAGTTCATATTTTAAGAACATGCGTGTAAGCTTGAATAAATTGGCATGCTCTTGGTTCGTCGATTTTTCGCATATATCATATTTTCGAAGTAAGATCGTAAGCCCCTCATTCGTGCGACGGGAAAATGCCAGCTATTCAGTTAGTTTAATAGAGTATAAAGAAATTCTTGATATATTAACCTCCCAGCTCAGTGAAATATTAATTGGTGTTCCTATATAGGTAATCAATACATTTCGAAGTAAATGTGTCACTTCACCTTTCTACGTTCATACATACAGTCACGCCTCTTCCCACCGGGGTAGGCAGGGACCACATTTTTTCACTCAACCACATGTTTTCACACAAAGAAGGAGTACACCTTTCTACTTACCGCAAAAGCGGCGGTAAGGCCCATCATGGAGGATTGGCTAGAGAGGCGACATGGAAGCCTCTCGTACCGACTGACGCAGGTGATATCCGGGAAGGGGTGCTTCGGGGACCACCTGCATCGGATCAGGAACGAGCCAACGCCTGAGTGTCATCACTGTGACGCGAGCGAGGACTCAGGGTTGCACACGCTGGCAGACTGCCCGGCGTGGGAGGCGCCGAGGCGTGACCTCGTGGCAGCCATCGGGGTGGGAGTCCTCTCGCACGGCAGCATGATTGCGGCAATGGTGTGGAGCGCGAACGCGTGGGCCGCCGCCACCTCCTTCTGCGAGCATGGAATGCTCGCGAAGGAGATGGCGGAGCGCGCCCGGGAGAGATTTAGAGCTCTCCCGGCCCGCCGAGCCCGCAACTTGCTCGCGCGCGTCGCAGGCGACTCAGGCGCGGAAGGTCGCTTAACGACCTCCGTTCTCCATGAGCGCAGGCCTGGGGGTGGCAGATAAGGCCGCCTATCACCCCAGCAGAAGCAGGCCGGGACGGTGGGGCGACTAGCGCCCCTCCCCCAAACCCCGACTGACCCTGGGCCATCTCCGGTTTCGAGATGGCTCCCTCGGTGCTATGGTATAGGTACCTAAATTGTGAGAGGTCTATGTCCAGCAGTGGACTGTAATAGACTATTTGATTGGAAGACCTATACAAATATATATGTATACTTGAACTGCCTGAAGCGTACATTTCCGTTAACAAATTGTTAATCAGGGAATGCGAAAGGTAAAAGACTTTGATAAGATAAAATAAGTGATATTTGAACTCGTAATTGACTGGTTTACCTCAGGTAAAAACACATTTTTTCCATTTCCGGTTCAATGAATACGAAACCAAACATCAAAATTTATATTTAAATTGAATAATGAAGTAATAGTTAGGACTTCGCTGGATACCTGGAATAAGCCTTAATCAGTAAGTATAATAATAACTAGCTGATACTCACCGCTCCGGAGGTCGGTTATCGTTTTTTGGTCATATCTCCGGTTCTACTTAACCCATCGCAATCAACCATACGGCAGATTTTAAGTCGGACCAAGACCTTTCTAGTGGAAGAAACTGCACTAATATCCTTTAAGTAGTTTTTGCGTTCATCACAAACAAAAAGATAAGATTTCCAAAAAAAAAATTTTTGTCAGAGACGTTCATTTAACATATTCTAAGTTTGTTTTTTAATATCCCCAATGTACATACACAACTTATTTACAATTTTATGATAGTAATAATTAGATGTATTCACTCCTTTTGATTTGACTTATCGGGCCCTAATATTTGTTCCTAACATCTTTCAGCTAAATAGTTTGTACCACCACCGCTGGCCTGCAGGGGGGTATCCGAAGGGATTTCTGCACGAAAAAAAAAGGTACAGTTATACCTACTTACGAATATAGTAAGTAAAAACCTTTTTTTTTCTAATTTATTGCTCGTATGTATTTGCCTAGCCCGAGGCGGGCGCCCACAGTTATAAATCAAAACAGAAATATAGAAAGGCACAATTTACAAGTTACCGACTGGAAACGTGCCAAACTCTACGTGTTTGTTTGCAATTCGTGGAGTTTTAGGAACTTAGAGTGGATAAAGTATGAATAAAAAAAAATTAATTCTTTATTGTACACAAGAAAGAACATGATGTATTACATATACATCATGTTCGCATAACTAGTTAGCTGACACAATTCGCTATATATTTTTTTTAATATACCATTAAGGTGGCAGACAAGCACACGGCCCACCTGATGGGAAGCGGTTACCGCGGCCTATGGACGTGTGCAACACCAGTGTCGTCACACTCGCGCTGCCGACCCTGTAAAGGAAAGGGGATGGGAAAGGAGTTTGGGAGGGGATGGGAAAGGAGTTTGGGCTCCGCACTCACACTCACCAAACGGAACGTAACAGTTCAAATACTGTTACTTGACGTCGATATTCTGTGAGAAGGTGGTGCTTCCCCGAGAAGGAGAAGAAGTAAGCGAACCCCAAAAAAGGAGCGAGCTACGAAAGGACAGCCTCCGCCAGAGCCTTGAATCTTGGTGGGGCCCCATAGACCCATACTTATATCGATACTAGCTGACGCTGCTACTGTTCTCGTTACCCATGGGAACCTCTTACCGGGAGAAAAGGTAGCCTACGTGTTATTATAAACTATAATCTATACTACTTAGGTCGCAAGTCCCAGGCACTGTCCCGAGTTCCCAACTCAGCAACTCGAAGGACCCGGCACCCGCACGGAGAATCCATGGATTGCTAAGAATATCGGTCCCTGTACCAGATTTCAGCCAGATCTGTTTAGCCGCTAGAGCGTGATTAATCAAACATCTTCACAAACTTTCACATTTATAATATTAGTAGGATTGCGAAAACCCCTACATAGTAATCTAATTTCGGTTTGATTGCGTTCAGGGGTCAGCAAGTGCATAGCCGGGCAGGGGGATTGTGGTCGCAGCACTAGTGGGACCGGTGGGTGTCACGCAGTGCTGCGACGACAATCCTCTTTTGATGAGGCCGTCAAGCTGAGTGCCACCATTGTTAACATGGTACGTGTATGTAATGGTTACCCTCTTTCCAGAGACTTTACCTTCAGCTTACCATCAGGCGAGGTGAAGTCAAATTGACGTCTCCTAAATATATAAAAAAAGGAAGTAGGAGAAAATAAATCAGTTTCACTTTGCACAAAGACGTTTACACAGCATATCGATATCGCGTATTTTAAAGGATATCCACATTATTCTTTCGTTACGAACTGAATTCTGGTGACAGCCTTCCTATTTATAGTGCGGAAAAATTTTACTTGTTATCATAAATTCGTATGAATGGTGTGTGTTGTTTTTTTACTGTTACTGAAAAATATCGAGGGAAGATTATGTGATAACTAAGTCTGTACTTAACAATATGTACGAGAAATAAGCTTAATGTAATATGCCCGGTAGATGGAAATAGGCTCGCCCCCTATTACATTGGGACCTAACCACATAACTGGCGAATCGTGGAATTAGAAGAAGTGAAGTGAAGTTAAGTTTTATTATGTTTATAAATTAACCTAACTTTCACATCTCATACCATTTCTTAACTAAGTTAAACTTAGTTAAGAAATGGTAGGTTAAGAAATCAAGTTTGTTACATTAACTTTTTTACTGTATGATACAATGTATAAGTGTTTTGTGCCCCATTATGAAATAAATAAATAAATAAATTAACCCCGATGAGTTCGTTCCCCAGTCGCCCCGGGCACACACCTCTGACTTTTCGTAGTTATGTGTGTATTAAAAATGTTGATTATCGCTCGCTTAGTAATGTGCCCGGTAGATGGCAATAGGCTCGCCCCCTATTACATTGGGACCTAACCACATAACTGGCGAATCGTGGAATCAGAAGAAGTGAAGTGAAGTTAAGTTTTATTATGTTTATAAATTAACCTAACTTTCACATCTCATACCATTTCTTAACTAAGTTAAACTTAGTTAAGAAATGGTATTAACCTAACTTTCACATCTCATACCATTTCTTAACTAAGTTAAACTTAGTTAAGAAATGGTATTAACCTAACTTTCACATCTCATACCATTTCTTAACTAAGTTAAACTTAGTTAAGAAATGGTATGAGATGTGAAAGTTAGGTTAATTTATAAACATAATAAAACTTAACTTCACTTCACTTCTTCTGATTCCACGATTCGCCAGTTATGTGGTTAGGTCCCAATGTAATAGGGGGCGAGCCTATTGCCATCTACCGGGCACATTACTAAGCGAGCGATAATCAACATTTTTAATACACACATAACTACGAAAAGTCAGAGGTGTGTGCCCGGGGCGACTGGGGAACGAACTCATCGGGGTTAATTTATTTATTTATTTATTTCATAATGGGGCACAAAACACTTATACATTGTATCATACAGTAAAAAAGTTAATGTAACAAACTTGATAAATGTGTAACCCACACTAGTAGTCTGTAACTCACTTATGTCCGCAGAGTAATGTAATAGTTGGAAAGAGTTAAGTTTTGATAATCCTGTGTCTTAATGTATTTTCAAATTAAAGAAGTGATGTGTGCGAAAGTACGAAAATATCCAAGTAAACAAAGTGTGTGTTGTAATTATCCAAAAGGTGACGCAGGGTTAAGCAGGATCAACTAACATATTAAAGACTAGACCCGCCCTGGCTTCTCTTTGGTTTATATCAGTTTTCTTTTACTCAAACCATCGCAATTTACACATAATAAAATATAGTCTATATATGTCCATCGGGGATAATCTACCTTTCAAATGGTGAAAAAATATTTTTTCCAATAAGCGCAGTGGTTTCCAAGATTACCCTCAACATTTAAACATACTTAAAAAATTCGGCCTCTCTATAATATTAGTATGTTTACAAACCTTTTATAAATTGGAATAAATACATAAAAATTAAATAATTAATTAGTTGATATATAAAGAAATATTCTACGACATTCTACACAGCGCTATCTAGACCCAAAGTAAACATAGCTCAACTAGCTTGTGTTATGGGTTCTAGAATGCGGATAAACATACTTGGATACATTTTTATTTGTAAATACATACATATTATACATAGAAACAATACATATTCATGCATACAAATATTTGCACTGAGCGGGAATCGAACACACACCCCCAGACGTAGCAGTCGAATGCACTACCACTACGCCACAGAGGCCGTCAAATATAATAGATATATAACTCTAACTAATATAATTATTGCGATAGTGACTTAAGTCACATCCAGCCGTTTATGAAACAAATTTGTTTCATAAACGGCTGGATGTTATTTTTTTTAAAGATTATTAGTAACCGATATTACTAACATTCCCCCTAACCCCCCCAGCTAAGCTTAATTGCTTGTGTTAGGAGTGGGTTCACGTCGGTAGTGTAATGGCCAGAATTCGAAGCCGGGTACTCTGGATTGTAGGGTCGACTCCTTAACCACTAAGCTACCGACGCTTAACCCTTATTTGAATGAAACACAAGTAGAGTACGATCAACAATAGGATAGGAGTTTCTTTTTATTCTGGGAATAGGCACCTTTGGATCGCAGCCGCCGAGTCAGTATTCCGAGCAAGCGGAGCCGCATGCATACACTTTTTTTTTTAGCGTGTGGAAATCCCCACGGTCTTCACCCCCATCGGTGCCGACGATGGGGTGGGCGTGTCGGAATCGAAACGACTAAAACCACACGGTGTCCTCCCCAAGTGTCCATTGCTGGGCACCCCGGGTAAGCCCTCGAAAGGATAACCCCAGGGTAACCGGCGGACTTTGGCCGCAACCGCTGCCTCGCGCCGCAACCGCTGCCTCACAAAGCATGTTACACTAGATAAATATCATCAAGAACTTATCAAACAACAGTAACAAATTACGATAGTTAATATTAGTTGACGTTCAGTAATATATCTGATCTGTCATTCTCATACAAACGAAAGAGAAATACCTACCTACTAAAATTCTTGTACAGCATCCCATCCATTTCAGTAATTGATATCATCGAAACTGCTGAGTTGATCTAACTTTCGTAACGATATATCGGGAAAAACAATTTTCTTTGCAAAGAATCGATTTAAATCACCCGCCAGAACCTTCGGAGTAACTTCATCTTCGAAAGTTTTGCTACTCAATATACAGGGTGGATATGGTGACCAGGCAATCAGCCTAATCTGAGTTATATATTATATCTACTCAATTATACACTATGTCGTTCACTTTTTCGTTTATACTCATTTTAAAAGATTGTTAATTAAGTTCACATTATTGTAAAACAATCCAATAACTATGAATGCGTTTCATTCATAGTAAATAATCGAATATTCTTTCAAATAAAGTAGATTATGAACATCTATACTATTATAAAAATGAAAATTAGTTGTTTCTGTACATTGAAGACAATAAGAAAAACTTGAGAAACTGAACACAAAAATTTTTTTTTTGACTTATTGTCTGTTTATCTGTTTGTTTGTTCGCGATGGACGCAAAAACTACTGAATGGATTTTGATGCGTTTTTTTTTCTATTAGAAAGGACTTAAAATCTGCCGTAAGTTTGATTGCAATTGGTTAAGTAGAACCGGAGATACGACCAAAATCGGTAACCGACCTCCGCGCAAGCGAAGCCGCGGACATCAACTAGTAATGAAATATAGACACAATTAACTAGAATTAATTAGACCCTACCTAGATTTTCTGGGCTCTGGCCAACCTCACCTGCAAGTTAGTACACATCCTAAACAACGGACGAGGAACTAACGCAGTCTTCCCTCTTAATGTTGGGAGGTCAGACGTCAGTCGTTCCCGGAAATGCCGACATACCAACCAAAAACAAATAAAAAATATTGTAATCGTCTTACTTATTCTTACGTGTGGTTACTCTCATCGTTCCATCCTGTATCATTGGCATAATTGGTATAAAGTTGTTCTACCCTCCTTTGACTTCCTATCGTAATGAATTAGCATACGCTGCTACATTACTTGAATGTATAAGAATAGAAAACTGTCTGAATACGTACACGTACGTTTAATTGTTTTGAACTTTATGTTATAGGGTTGTAATTTATTGTTTAAGTTTTATTATGTGTATTATATTGATAACGAAATTGCGATAAATCAATAAAAACACATCCGAAATAACTGATTAGTCCCGGTGTCCACCACCAATTTGGCCACCACTGGTGGATAGATAGACAAATTATGAAAATATTTTCCGCTGGCTATCTATGAAGAGAGAACTCTGTGTACAGTGATAACACAACTTTTCAAAATATGTTGCTCTGTCCACCACTGGTGGACAGCGGAACATAATTTCATAATTTGTCTCTCTGTCCACCAGTGGTGGCTAAATTGGTGGTGGACACCGGGACTAACCGGAAATAACACATCATGAGGCTCATCAAAATCCCATAGGTTATCCATATTGCATACAAAGCTTGCCCTTTGGAGCTTATTTTCACTTCTCCATAATTGGGTTTACTTGCCTTTAAAGGGAACGACCGGGTCAGTCCCGACTGACCCGGTCGCTCCAAACATAGGATATGCTCTATGGGCAACTTTACACCCCGGCTATCGGTAGACCCGAGACGGCGTGCGGTTTTAGTCGGTAGTCGGTTCAAGCCCGACATAACCGCTCCCGCTGGCCGGCGGGGGGGTATCCGAAGGGATTTCCACACGAAAAAAAAAAAAGGTTTATCCATATTGCATCCAAAGCTTGCCCTTTGGAGTTTGTTGCACTTCTCCATAGTAGGGTTTACTTGCCTTAAATGGGAGCGACCGCCGTCTAACTCCCCAATCCCAAAAGGAAAGCCTGCGCCAGAGCCTCAGCCGTTAATCTACTAATATAATAATAAATTACACTACCGACGTGAACCCACTCCTAACACAAGCAATTTAGGTTAGCTGGAGGGTTTAGGGGGAATATTAGTAGTTTTACTAATATCCTTAAAAAAAAACAATTATTAGTTGGCGTACCGGCTTGCAAGTGAGATTGGCTTGGACTCTGAAGACCTTGGTGGATCTCCATACGCCCGAATAATATCATATTCCGTTACCCGTTACCTCGGCAAACACAGGGGTCAAACCCTGGCAATTACTTTCCGACGTGAACCTAGTCCTAACACAAGCAATTTAGCTTAGCAGGAGGGGTTAGGGGAAATACTAGTAATTTCGATTAGAAATATTCTTTTTTTTTAAACATCACAGCGTACATTATTATGAATTTCCCTACGAATAATGAGAGCGAGTGAGGCAGATAATAAAACGATTTATGATCAGACATTTATAAGTCTCATATGATGAATGAAGTTATTACCCACACCACCAGAGGTAAAAAATATTAAAAGCCAAAGGTTTTTCATGAAAGAAAATGATTATAACACGAAACCTTAAAATAGCACGTTCAGGTCGCTAACGAGGCGACAGTCATGAAACGAAAGGCCGACATTTTTTTATTTGAGGTTCTTTAAAACTCACAATATTTTAATGTAATTGCTCTTAATGGGAACCAAAAGGTCTATGGTTCGGAGCTCGGGTTTCAATCTGGCATTTCACTTTTGCTCATTAAATAGACAGTACCTACTTATATTTAAATAAAAAATAAATACTTTTTTACAGTAGGTTTCTTCTCCGCAGGAAACATACACATCTCCCCAAGATGTAATGTATCGGAGAATTTCGAAAATCGAGGACGTATCCAAGTAGCTCCGTTGGTCAGGGTATTCTCCCTGTAAGGGGCTGGTCGCGTGTTCAAGTCCCATCCTAGATGTTCACTTGTTCCGATTCAAATCTATAGGAAACATACAGGTCAGGAAAAAGTACCTGCCTGACGGCAATAGAGTCGTGGCAATAACGTGGGATCGAAACGCGTGGCGCAATATGTATTAATACACCTCTGCCTTGAATTTCACGAAAATACACGCGTGGGTATATCCGTATCTCCTATACGTTTCTTACGTATTATAAATTTTATCATATATCAGCCTTCATAATACAAGCTACACGCCTGTGGAATGCTCTACCTGTATCCATTCAACTTTCCAAATCTCGTCAAAGAGCACTACTTTACGCTTAAAAAGATATACATTTTTCATGAGTCATCAAAAAACAATGTTTAAAAATGACTGTAAAGTTATTCATTGTTTCCGTAGTTCGCAAGAATTACGGTAGATGGCTCCAACGTCACCTTGAGACGTATTAATGTATTGGAGAATTTCGAATATCTGGGACGCGTCTAGGTGGCTCAGTTGGTCAGAGCATTCCCCCTGTAAGGGACTGGTCGCGGGTTCAAGTCCCGTCCTAGATGTTCTCTTTTTCCGATCTAAATCTTTAAATTTATTTATGTTTAGTAATTATGTATAGTATATGATAGCTATATATTTATAGTATGTATAATTAAAATAGGTACACCACTATAACTACCCAATTCTATCAATCTAGCCCATCTAAAGGATGTCTGGACCAGATCACAAATTGCGATAAGACCGACCATTGTACAAGTTTTTTTTTAAGTGTCTTAGACATTTGTAACCTTTGGTTGGTGTACAATAAAGAGTATCTATCTAAGTTTCTAATATCATAGAAGATTTCGAAATGACAAAAATACGTGCTGCGCCTCACTAGTGTATAGAACCCTACCAAATCCTTGAGGCCCAAGCCAAGCTCACCTGCAAATCGAGCCTCATGAGGCTCTGGTGCAGGCTTTCCTCTCAAGGTTGGAGGATCAGACGGCAAAAGTCAACATACCACTTAAAAACAATAAACGGACCTTGGTCTCTAAAGTGGTAGAAATTTGATGACGCAAATTTTTCAAAAAATTCGGCCGGGTGGGTACCCCCGTGTACGATTGCGAAAAACCCTCCATAGTAATCTAATTTCGGTTTGATTGCGTTCAGGGGTCAGCAAGTGCATAGCCAGGCAGGGGGATTGTGGTCGCAGCACTAGTGGGACCGGTGGGCGTCACGCGGTGCTGCGACGACAATCCTCTTCTAATGAGGCCGTCAAGCTGAGTGCCACCATTGTTAACATGGTTCGTGTATGTAACGGTGACCCTCTTTCCAGAGATTTTACCTTCAGCTTACCATCAGGTGAGGTGTAGTCAAATTGACGTGTCCTAAATATATAAAAAAAGTACAAACTTTGGATGCAACTGGGAATTCGCTAGGCGGATTATGATGACGTGTTACTCCTCACTAGCTGCTCCTTTGGATAATTAATCAGTCCATTTTGTCACCAGGTAACTGCCTGGTAATAGCAGCAGTACTCTGCTCTTCGAAGTTGAGGAGTGTAACAAACCTGTTCATCGTGTCTCTGGCGGTCGCTGACTTACTGGTTGGTGTCGCAGTACTACCTTTCTCCGCTACGAGGGAAGTTTTTGAGGTGAGTTCAAATAACTTTTTATTATAATTTAGCTGTTACAGTGAACGTTCGAGATTTTCTCCTAAGTATACATTGCCGCACGAAAAAAAATAAAAGATATACAGGGCCCTACCAACCCCTATAGGGCCAAGCCAACCTCACCTGTTGAAGCCAGCACCTGCTGAACAATGGACGAGGCTCTGGCACCGCATACTCTCCTTTCGGGGTTGGGAGGTCAGACAGCATTCGCTCCCGGAAAAGCCGACATACCAATAAAATAAAAAGCGGACCCCGGGCTCTAAACTTTGAACGCAACTGGGACCGACCAAGAAAAACCATAATCAGGTGAGACACAGTGGTATTTCTAAATTTAGGTCTTGGTGCAGTTTATTAGTTGTAACCTACAATTAACGAAAATTATTCGATAACGTATTCAAAAGGCCAGCCAGGGATTTGGAGCCATGCAATAGGAAGTACGCGCCAGAGTGTGCAGGGCCCTACGAACACCGTTAGTTCCTTTTATTTTGTGTGAGTGAAAATGCCTGCGGCATACCGCGCTCTCACACACTAAAACTCCTGTGGTGTGACATACTCTGCGCCTTGTCGGGGGTGCCTGAAACTGTACAAGAATACTTCCATGGCGACCCCTTCTAGCGCGTGCCCGCAGTGTGTCGCGGGCACCTTCACCAGAGAACTCTCAATTAGGTGATGTCCAGGGACACCTTTTTTTTTATTTTTATAAAAAGAATATTAGAAACCGAAATTGCTAATATTCCCCGTAACCCCTCCAGCTAAGTTTAATTGCTTGTGTTAGGAGCGGGTTCACATCGGTAATTTAATGGCCAGGATTCGAACCCGGGACCTCTCCATCGTAGGGTCGACTCCTTAACCACTAAGCTACCGACGCTTAACCCTTATTTGAATGAAACACCGACGCTTGGTTCTTAAGCCAACCTCATCTACTAGTCATTGCACCTGCTGAACAACGGACGAAACTCTGAGGCTTTTCTCGGGGTTGGGTGGTCAGATGGCAGTAGCGCCCAATCATAAAACAACAAGCGCACATTTTTTTTTGTTTTTTTTTACGTGTGGAAACCCCCACGGGCTTCACCCCATCGGCGCCGACGATGGGGCGGGCGTGTCGGTATCGGACCGACTAAAACCACACGGTTTCCTCCCCAGGTGTCCATTGCCGGGCACCCCGGGTAAGCAATAATTGATTTCTTGATTGTGGTTGTATATTAAGATTAACACCCATTTTTAATGTGGGTGTTAATATATTTCTGTCTATTCCTTCAAGAATTCTAAGGACACAAATACGCTCATGCGCTGCCAAAAAATAAGCGCGATGTCTTGTCTAATTTAATAGACTATTTTGATGATACTGGCATATAGGTACGTATGTGTTGAAATCGAGCACTAGGGGCGCAGCGGGAACTTATCAGGAACAAACAGAAAAAATAATAGCCCTGCCTTGGGTCTGGCCATTTAATTCTTGCGCCCCCCAGAGTCTACGCCCTGTGCCTGGGCACCGGTGGCACCGCCATATTTACGGCACTGGATGTAACTTGTTTTACCAATGCATAATTATGCATTAATAATGCAATAACAATACATTAATAATGCTCCCACACTAATAAAACATGTTAAATAACTTTCTTTTATAACATGTTTTGTCATATAGTCTGTTCGCACCTTAAGAGCAGCCAGAAATATCATTTTATCCCGGTCGGCTATTGGTTTCTTTTTGTCGTACTAATTTATAAACTTTCGCCTTCCATGATTTACAAGAATGTTAACGGGAGTTAACGCGATCATGTATATATTGCTTGACGTTTCGACCAGGTTACACTGGCCGTGGTCACAGGCTTACCTGCCGTGATCAGCCGTTCCCGTTAAAATGATTCTTTTTGACGTTTTCCTGTTACCTTTCCTCTCATAATATACCAAAATTGCATCGGCCTTCAATCGAAAACAGCAAAAAAAAATATTGTAGAACATTACTCTCTTATCCGAACAGGATAAGTACTCGGTACATTATCTATGGTATAGCGACCCTAATACACGGCTTTTCGGAGAGATAGGTGTTTAAGGGGTTTCACTTTCAAATATAGAGCCGTCTGACGGAGGTACCTTCACTTTACGGAAAACCACTGTTTAACAAATAACTTTTGAAAAACAAACAAGGGTATTTAATATGCTTCTGCCGTTGATAGTTTCATGATGATGATTATATGAATCGTTCGCCACTGGCAAGTCTGTAGATGAACTTGCGTAGTGAAATCTACTGAAAAAGATGATTTAATCGCGATTTATTTGATGTTATTTTATTATTTACACCGAATCCGACGCTTCGGTTGCTTTTCAGCAGTCATGTTCACAGGGAAAATAACGTCTAATAAATCGCCATAGAATATCATCTACTGAAAAGGTATACAAGAATAAGAAAAAAGTCTCAGAACTTCGAAACTGGTGTATTCCTATGAGGGGTAGCATGTTATTGATGCCTTTAAGGTACTAAAGCATGTTGGAGGCGAGGACGGCCCTGTTGAGGGCTGTTCGGAAGCTTTCCACGTGTCCCTCTGATTAGCAGATGGCACAGTGGAGAGCAAGTAAGGGGGCCATCTCGAAACCGGAGATATCCCAGGGTCAGTCGGGGTGCGAGGGATATGCTCTATGGGTAACCTTACACCCCGGCGTCTTAAGACCCGAGACGGCGTGCGGTTTTAGTCGGTGCAAGCCCGACATAACCGCCCCCGCTTGCCGGCGGGGGGGTATACGAAGGGATTTCCGCACGAAAAAAAAAAGGTACTAAAGCATGTTGGTTCATAAACAAACTAAAAAATATTCTGCACTATGGAACATTTTGTCCCTAAACCAAATAATAATATTGTGTATATATGACTACACTCGCTCAAGTTTTTTAGAAGTTACACGATACCTAATATTCGCAATCCTACTTTCTATCCTACTAGTCTTATAAATGTGAAAGTTTGTGAGGCTGTTTGTATGTTGGGGTAATTGTTACTCAATCGCGCTTTAACGGCTAAACGGATGTGGCTGAAATTCGGTACAGGGATAGATTATAGTCCAGAGTTACAGATAGGCTATTCCTGGAATAGATTCTCATGTATAGCGGAAACAGGAAAAGAATTCCATGCGGGTAAAGCCGTGGGCAAAAGCTAGTGTTAATTAAAAGATGGTAGTTTAGTGACCACGGTCAAACTTGCGATGGATAGATCGCGGGATCGAACCCCGGCCATTTCACTACCATTTAATTTCGGTTAGAAGTATTCTATTCTATTCTATTCTATTCTTCAAAAATATTCTACTCACCAACAAACAATACAAACACAGGCAAAGTCTGTTGTCAGTACACACACACAAAGTCTTCTCAAACATTAACAGAAGAAACTTCAGAAACCACATTTATGATAATGGTCTAAGCTCATTAAAATCAAATTACAAACCCTGACATACTCATGCGCATTCGTAATTTTCTTCCATTTAATATCTGCGTATAATGTAACAAATGAACACTATAAGCGCCATGAAACATCTCAAGCTATCATCATTTTCAGTAATTAGAAGCCTTAAGAGCTGCACCAGATGCTACAAACATAAGGCCTTCATAGATCACCCATTTGGATTTTAAACCCTTCGTTCATACAAATAAAGATGAATTTAAAGTAACTTGTTATTGGATAGAATTATAACTGATTTTAAACTTTGTTCTCAAAGATATAGACACTCGTTTTCCATGTAATAAACTGAATTCAATATTCTTGGCAAGAAAATTTGAAATTAATTTTCTAGACAATAAGGTTTATTTTAAAATGTAAGTGGAATCTGTCTAGACTGTGTTTTCAATAGCTTTATTAGAGAGTAAAAATAGCTATTTTAAGGCGTCTGTTGAAGCTAAATATTTTTAATGTAGCCCGCTTATAATTAGAAATTTATGATACTGGAACAAAAGAAATCTCCACTGATTTCAAAGGAGAGGCAAATTATTGAACACAATTAAGAGGCTTTAGGTAGTATTAATTTAAGCTGAGAACCATTAAAGATTATTTGTTCATAAAATTATATGCGTTGAACACTGTTCCTTAAAAATTTAGATATCGTAATGCTTACTTCCCTTGCCTCTCTTTCTATCCCCTCGATTCTCTGTCTCTCTCTTCACAGACAGTCAGTTACATCTCTGGCCTTGAAAGTTTTAACAGATTACATAACATATAAACTGTTTTCCATTTACATATAATCCTATCCTATCCTACTACCTACGAATATTATTAAAGGTAAAAGTGTGGCACATTTTTGGTTGTAATGTTTGTCACTCAATCACACTCAAACGGCTGAATGAATCTGGTTGACATTTGATACAGAAATAGATTATAGTCTGGTATAAGACAAGGCTAGTTTTTATCATCCCTAAAATCGGTTCTCATGGGTTGGGGGCAACAGCCTTCTCGTTGCAGCCAGCACCAGACACGTCTGGTGCTGGCTGCAACGAGAAGGCTTACAAGATCCTGAAAGATCTTACGTGGACCCAAGATGTAGTGGGCTGGAGTGGTTGTAAATATTATCAGAATGGATTGGTATCTGAGGCTTGTGGTAGAGCTGAGACTTAATATATGGTCCATTGCCGAAAGTTTGAAAGCGATTTAATCTACAAAGGTTGCTTTTCATCTTGTCAGTTTCACCACTGAGAAGGAATGTCATGCGATACTTATCCAACATAAAGTCATGGTATATTTAAATATAGATTTTTGTTCAACTAGTATTAAGCGGGAGAACTTCCATATCGTGATGCAGGAACAATGGTCGCATAAAGTTTGACTTGTCATTACCATCATCTTTTTAACGTTGTTCCCGACTGCATCCGAGGCTGCAAGGGGCCGAGGCTGTGTCGCGGCGGACTATGAGGGGTTAGCTGTCGTGGCCGTCTACTTCTCGCCAAGCCTTGACCAGTATGAGCTTGAGCTATGGCTCGCTGGACTGGACATCGTTCTCGCTGCGTGCCGTCCTCGCCCTGTCTTGGTCCTGGGAGACTTCAACGCCTGGTCTCTGGCTTCGGGCTCCCGGGAAACCAATGCCAAGGGGCGAGTTCTGGAGGACTCGGCCAACACCCGTGGCCTAGAGGTCCTCAACCGGGGGAGTGTCGCCACCTGGGAGCGGCGGGGGCTCAGTTCAGTCGTGGATGTTGCATTCGCGACCCCTGCTCTCGCCCGCCACGTCCAGGGTTGGCGCGTGGTGGAGGAGGAGGAGACGTCGTCTGACCATAGGTATATTCGGTTCAACGTCTCCCCTCCACCCAACCTGCCGCCGCCAATCGCGAATCCCCCGGATTCACGTTGGGCGCTCAGACGCCTGAATCGGGAGGCTCTCCTGGAGGCATCCATAGTGCAGGCCTGGATTCCGTCACCGGCCAGGCCTGCCGATGTTGACGCAGAGGCGGAATGGTTCAGGAGAGCCATGTCGCATATTTGCGATGCGGCGATGCCTAGGGTAAAGCCCAGCCCGGCAAAGAAGCAGGTGTACTGGTGGTCAGCGGAGATCGCACAGCTGCGAGCAGCGTGCGTGACCGCTCGCCGCCAGTACACCAGGTTTCGCCGGAGGCGTCGCCGCCCAGACGATGCGGCAGCCCGAGAGGTGGAGCTATATGAGGCGTACAAGGGGGCCAAGAGGACCCTCCAGGTAGCAATAAAGCAGGCCAAACGGCGGGCCCGCGAAGAGCTGCTGGAGTCTCTGGAGCAGAACCCATGGGGGCGCCCTTACCTTGCGGTCAGGGGCAAAATCCGCCCAAGGGCGCCCCTACTGACCCAGAGCCTCCAGCCAGAGCGGCTGGAGGGGATCCTGGGCTCCCTGTTCCCAGCGAGAGCGGAGGAGCATGTTCTTCCGCGTATGGCTCCGCCTCAGGCGCCTGACGCTAATAATAGCGAGAGCGATGTGCCTGAAGTCAGGGAGAGCGAACTAGGGGTAGCAGTGCTCCGGCTTAAAGCTCGGAAAAGCACTGCCCCCGGACCCGACGGCATTCCAGGCCGAGCATGGGTCCTGGCCCTTGAGGAGCTAGGGCCTCAACTGGTGGCGCTCTTTAGCGCATGCCTCGAAAGGGGCCAGTTTCCAAAGGCGTGGAAGACGGGGAAACTGGTCCTTAGCCGGCGGGGCGGCCGGCGGATCAACCATCCGGTTACCGGCCGATCGTGTTGCTCGACGAGGTGTGCAAGCTCTTTGAGCGGATTATTGCACAGCGCCTCGTCGAGCATCTCACGAACGTGGGGCCAGACCTGGCGGACAACCAGTTCGGTTTCCGCCGGGGGCGCTCCACCGTGGAAGCGATCATGCGCGTTAGGCGCCTGGCGGAGGAAGTAGTCTCGCGGGGTGGGGTGGTGGTGGCGGTGTCTCTGGACATCGCCAACGCCTTCAACACCCTACCCTGGAGCTGTGTTAGGGAGGCGCTCGCGTATCACGGAGTGCCTCCTTACCTCCGCCGCATTGTCGAGGCATACCTATCCGAGAGGGCCATAGTTTACCCGAGCTGGCTAGGGCCAGGGCGGCGAGAAGTGTCGTGTAGTGTTCCGCAGTGGTCGGTCCTAGGGCCACTCCTGTGGAACATCGGATACGACTGGGTGCTGCGCGGTACGTTGCTCGAGGGTGTCAGCATAGTCTGCTATGCTGACGACACCCTCGTTATGGCGCGGGGAGCAACGTACCGAAGCGCGGCACTGAAGGCCACGGCAGGGGTTGCTCAAGTCGTGGGTCGAATACGGCGGCTGGGACTCGAGGTGGCTCTCCACAAATCCGAGGCTATGTGTTTTCACGGGCCCCGGAGGGGGCCACCTGCGGGAACCAGCATAACCGTAGGGGGCGTGAGCATCGGCATCGAGCCCACGATGAAGTACCTTGGGGTCGTACTCGATAGCCGATGGGACTTCGGACCTCATCTCCGGAGTCTGGTCCCGAAACTGAGGGGGGCTGCGGCCGCGCTATCGCGGCTGATGCCCAACGCTAAGGGACCCAACGCCCCCACTAGGAGACTGTACCTGGGGATCGTGCGAAGCATGGCCCTATATGGGGCCCCCGTATGGGCGGAGACTCTGGCGGCCCGCAACGTGGCTGTATTAAACAGCCCGTTAAAAGCGATGGCCGTCAGAGTCATCAGGGGGTATCGCACGATCTCCGTCGAGGCGGCATGTCTCCTAGCCGGGACCCCTCCATGGGACCTGGAAGCGAGAGCCCTTGCGCTGCTGTACCAGTGGCGCTAGGAGGCGCTGGAACGGGCCATAGGCCGGAGCCCCGAGAAATCAGGGTTCAACGGTTCCAGCTCCACCGGGAACTCATGGAGACATGGAGGGTGCGACTTGAGCACCCAAGGTGGGGGGAATCCACCATTGTGGCGGTGAGACCGATCATGAAGGAGTGGTTGGAGAGGGACCATGGGGACCTCTCCTACCGGATGTGCCAGATGGTTACCGGACACGGGTGTTTCGGTAAGTATCTGTGGCGCATCCACCGGGAGACAACGCCGCAGTGCCAGCACTGCGAGGATCCTGGCGAAGACACGGCGCTCCACACGTTGGTGGAGTGCCCTGCGTGGGCGAGTCAACGCCGGGATCTCGTTGCGGTCCTGGGCGTGGACGTTCTCTCGTTGGAGACCATGGTGAGGGCCGTGGTCTCCGACGGGAGCAAGTGGCACGCCGCCGCCTCTTTCTACTCATCTACGCCCGGGACTACCGACCTCCATGATCGGGGCCTGAGGACGGCAGTTGGCCGACTCGCCGTCCTTACAGAAGCAGGCCGTGGCGGAGGCGTGTCGTGTGTGCCCTACACACGCCTGCCAACTCACCGAAGCGGGATAAAACCCGACCCCACCTGGCGAGGCCGCGGTGGCGGCCAAAGTCCGCCGGCAACCCTGGGGTTATCCTTTCGAGGGCTTACCCGGGGTGCCCGGCAACGGACACTTGGGGAGGACACCGTGCGGTTTTAGTCGAGACACGACATAACTCCGAAGGGATTTCCGCACGTAAAAAAAAAAAAAAAAAGGCCCTTGCCTTGGGCCCGGGTTCACTCCTTTTCCTCTGTTTGGTTTGACGGTTTTTTTAAGAGCGACTGCCGTCTGATCTCCCAACCCCACGAGGAAAGCCAGAGCCAGAGCTCTTTCCGTCAACTAGCAGGTGTCCCAGCTTGCAGGTAAGGTAAGCTTGGGCATCTAAGATTTTGGTTGGGCACCAAAAACAGTCAATTTCTTCACTGTAATTGGCCTAGCATATTATGAGAATGGAGAACCGACAACCGCTGGGGTAAACGTGTTCTTAAGGCAAACGTAGTGTAGGACGCCCTCCGGCCAGGTGGGAAGACGATCTGCGAAAGACTGCGGGCAGATGCTGGATGCGGCAAGCTGAAGACAGGGTGCTTTGGCGCTCATTAGGGGAGACCTATGTCCAGCAGTGGACTAGAATAGGTTGATGATGATTATGAGAATACACTGTACTTGTACTGGAAAATTATTTTTATTTAACTTGTTTTGTATGTACGAGTATGTATGTATATGTTAGTGCGGATCAAATCTTGTAACTGAATTTTGAAGCAGTTATCCTCAGCCGATTGAAATGAAATTTTACATGCACGTTTAGTTTGAATGACAATGCATTAATATGGTACCATGAAGCTGGTCTCATGATGGAAGGTGGATGATAGGAAGGTGGCCTTAGCAACTCCTAAACTATAGATAGATATACCTGTCGAGTTTGGGCTTATTATATTTGAGTTCCCGGAAACTTTTGTTGTTTCCCTGTTTGAAAACGAATACAAGGGAACAGTTACAGAAATTGTTGATTTAGGAATGCAAATAACTTTGAAAATATCTAACTACTACTATTAGATACCCACCAAAACTATTTTTATTCCATTCTATATTCTAGACTCTTTCTAGAATGATCGATAGTGTGACGTCAACGCTATCGCATTCATAACGAATGCGAAGGCCTAAGTACTTGTCAGCAGGCTGGCCACTTCAACTTGACCTTAATAATATCAATCATGTGTTCATAGAGAACTCTCTATGGCTCCACTAGTTTACTGTGCTATTTTTAGATGTAGGTTATAAATAAAATATCACGCTAACGGCAAAGATTAATTTTGTTGATTTTTTTACGATAACTTTAGTAAAACATGCGAGCATACAATCGTGCTCTTTTAAAAATGTGAAATCTTTTAACTGTTTGTTTAACACTCATACAAAAAACTACTGAAATTATTTAGTTTTTTTTTTGTTTTGAAAGGTTGTATTGTTTGGTGCATTGTTTATAGTTTATGTGAATTCTGTTCCTTTTCCGCAACCCATGATAACCTATTCAAAGGATAAAAAGCCCATTTGCCATTCTAGACTATTATCTATCCCTATACCAACTTTCAGCCAGATCCGTTCAGCCGTATGTGCGTGATTGAGTAACAAACAAACGAACATTCAAATATCTTCACAAACTTTCACATACCAATAGAAGTAGGAGATAATAAATCAGTTTCACTTTGCACAAAGACGTTTACACAGCATATCGATATCGCGTATTTTGAAGTATATCCACATTATTCTTTCGTTACGAACTGAATTCTGGAGATAGCCTTCCTATTTATAGTGCGGAAAAATTTTACTTATTATCACACATTCGTATAAATGGTGTGTGTTCTTTTTCGGTTACTGCTTTTGGCCGCGGTTACGCTCGCGTGGGATTTTCTTACCGGTGTCGCTTCAATGAGTAATAATAAAATAAAGAGATGAAGACTGTATAACAACAAAACTACTGCAAAATACTTACAATTACGTAAATACTTTAAATTAAGGTAGGTGATGGCCGCTGGCAACTCAAAATCTTTTGAATCCTACTTCCTATTCCTACTATAATGAAACTAACATTCTAAATGTGAAACTTGGATGGATGGATGGATGTTTGTTACTCTTTTCACGCAAAAACGGCTTTACGGATCTTGTTGAAATTCAGTACAGGGATAGATTAAGGTCTGGAATAACACATAGGCTGCTTTCTATCCCTGGAATAAATTTCTATGAAAAGCGGGTGGAGCCAAGGGCACCAGCTATATTATGAATGTAAAAGTTTGTAAAGATGTTTGGATGTTTGTTACCAATCACCATCTAACGCCCGAACAGATCTCAGTTAATTTTTGTACAGGGATAGATTATAGTGTGGAATAACACATAGACTACCTTTTATTCCTGGAATAGGTTCCCATGGGAACCTGGAACGGGAACAGACATACACGCGTACGAAAGCGTTGGTAACAGCTAATGAACGAATAATGCGAAATATTTGGATTAAGTATTAACGTCATAGCTGAAATCTGTAAAAATTAAATAAGATGGATATCAAAATATTTCATTAGTAATATTATTAATTCATTCACATATACTCACACCTTTCTCCCTCTGAGGTAGGTAGAACCAACAACCCACCACAGCTTCTGCCTTCACATTAATTATGTATTAACGTTGTTACTTAAATTTATAATCGATAGTCGGTAATCAGTAAATGTCTTGATCATATCAATTGCTCAAGATAGTCCACTACTAAAATTAAATGACCTATATTCCTTTTCATTGTTTGAACGCTGGAATTATCTCAAACCTGAATTGAAAAGGTTTCTAGTTTCTCGCCTCTCACTTTGGTCTATAGTGTCCCAAGATTTTACTGAAATAATTTATTGGATTTATAAAAAAACTAGCTGGCCGTGTCCGTCTTTGGACCTATTTCGAACCTCCGTTGCACTCCTTTAACCCATAAGGGGATCTACCGGATTTATTGATATTCATGATTACTGCACCGCTCCCTAGGGTAGTAACGTGCTGATATACAGCCTTTAACACTCACAAATAATGTGGCTTTCTATTGGTGAACGAATTTTCGAAATCGGTTCAGTAGAGCCAGGGATTACCCACCTACAATCTCACAAACTCACAAATTTTACATCTTTAAAGCGCCGCGTAGAGTTCTGATCCCGTGATAATATCGCAATAAAAATAGAAATACCTATCAATGAAGTATGCACATTGTCTGTAGTACCTACAAATACGATACTTTATAGATAAGAGCTGTCAAAATTATCATCATTTGACAAAGTATGATGCTCTAAAGGCGAGTCCAGATTAAGTAACATGTTGTGTAACTTGTGCAATATAACACGTCCATATTATTCAACATTGCTATATAACATAATATATGTGATGTAACTTGTTTTACCAATGCATAATTATGTATTAATAATGCAATAACAATGCATTAATAATGCTCCCTCACTAATAAAACATGTTAAATAACTTTCTTTTATAACATGTTTTGTCAAATAGTCTGTTCGCACCTTAAGAGCAGCCAGAAATATCATTTTATCCCGGTCGGCTATTGGTTTCTTTTTGTCGTACTAATTTATAAACTTTCGCCTTTCATGATTTACAAGAATGTTAACGGGAGTTAACGCGATCATGTATAGGTAATATACATAACGATGGATTGCTTGACGTTTCGACCAGGTTTCACTGGCCGTGGTCACAGGCTTACCTGTCGCGATCAGCCGTTCCCGTTAACATTATTCTTTTTGACGTTTTCCAGTTACCTTTCCTCTCATAATATATCAAAATTGCATCGGCCTTCAATCGAAAACAGCAAAAGATATTATGGAATATTACTTTCTTATCCAAACAGGATAAGTACTCGGTACATTATCTATGGTATAGCGACCCTAATACACGGCTTTTCGGAGAGATAGGGGTTTAACGGGTTTCACTTTCAAATATAGAGCCGTCTGACGGAGGTACCTTCACTTTACGGAAAACCACTGTTTAACAAATAACTTTTGAAAAACAAACAAGGGTATTTAATATGCTTCTGCCGTTGATAGTTTCATTAAATAACTTTAGACCAGGCACTGAACTACCAAACAATTTTGTTACAAAATAATTTTGATGCATCTACTTTTAACATTGATTTTCTACCATAGTTGATAATGAGTGACACATGACAATTTCTGACGCAGCGTATTTTATAACAATACCTACTAGCTATTGCCCGCGGCTTCACCCGCGTGTAATTCTGATCCCGTTCCCGCTACCCATAGGACTCGTGGAATTCTACCACTACAACCTATATAAGATACACAATTCCATCATATATCACTTTCTTATATCTCAAAGGGTTTAGGCAGTGCTTCCGTTGAAAGCTCCCAGACGGCTTATATTTTTCCGACACCTCCAAAAAATATCATTATATTTTAGCCATAAATACAAAAACTTGATAAATTATATACTAAAACCTTCCTCTAGAAACACTCTATCTAATGGTGAAAACAGTATGAAAATCTGTGCAGTAGTTTAGTAGCAGAGCGATCATCAAACCCGCGACTTAACAGTTGAACGATCTAGCGCTAGGCAACACAGGTTATCAATTTATGGTTAGTGTTAAATACATCGTGCACTAGTTAGTTCAGTGCACTAGTTAGTACTGCCGTTATCACTTGAGTCATCTTTTTATAAATATTTTCATTATCTGTCTCGCTTGCTATCATTGTTCTTAAGCAACACCATTATGATATACGATATTATGGCCTTTAAGGTCATCCGACTCAGGTGCTAACAGGCAGTGTAAAAAGGCATAAAAAGTATTTCATTTTTTACGCCATGTTCAAAATTTTGCGTAGCCAACTAGACTGTTCCGTGTTTCTATGATACTTAAACTTTAACGCTCCCAATCGGATACCCCGCAGAGTATTGGTATTGATGGTCCACCTAATTCGAAGAACAGTTTTAGGGTACAATTCTCTGAGCCCCAGATCGGTTAGGCCTGTTAACAAGTACCGCACAGACTCTATGGATATATTTAACATGAAGTCACACGAATGTCGCAGACTCGTTCTGGAAAACCTGCCTGAGGGCCTATTCTAAGTTAGCTATGTAACCAAATTTTCAAGATTGACTGCAATGTCATTATGTCGAAATGCGATTGAAAGTTGGAAAAAGTCCTCTTCGCTCTATAAACCTTACAATTTATATTTTTGTGTATACCTATTTGTAGGTCAATGTGTTTGTGAGATTGAGAGTTTGTAAGTCAAAGTCAAAGTCAAAGTCTTTATTTTTCAAAATAGTGCAACGTAATTACATCTTTTTGACGTCAAAATCTGCTTAAAACTAAGTTTACCACCGCTTCCTAGGCCCTAGTGGAGAAGAAACGGCGCAACAAACTCCACTGCGGCATTTTCGAGACGTCATATTATAAATAGTGATTTCTTAAGACTAAATATGGACGAATGTACATTTTTGTCTCGTGTCAAGATAAATAAAGGTATATAAAAAAAACAAAAGTTAAAATAAAAATTTAACCTAAGTTAAACGTTAAAATAATTTAAAAAGTTAAAATATGGTAAAAAAAAGGTTGCCTACTACAATATTATGCTGTAGTTGTAGCATTAAGAGGGGCCTGCACCATGCTCAAGCCAGACATTTTTGTCTTTAAGGTAATCATCTGTCCTATAGTATGCTTTTTTACATAAGGTGGTCTTAACAAAGGTTTTAAATTTATTGTCAGGCATACCAAGGACCGATTCAGGTAATTTATTATAAAAGCGTATACCTTCCCCCCTAAAAGACTCACTAACTTTGCTGAGCCGATAACATGGAAGGATCAGTTTATTTTTATTGCGCAGATTTCTGTCTGTAATGTCACTTACTTTTGTAAAATTGGAAATATTTTTCCTGACATACAGTATGTTCTCGAATATATATTGGGAAGCTACAGTTAAAATATTAATATTTTTGAATCGTTCCCTAAGAGAATCTCTCTTACCTAAACAATAAATGGCACGAATTGCCCTTTTTTGTAATATAAAGATAGTTTCTAAATCTGCTGCATTCCCCCAAAGTAGTATTCCATAGGACATCAGACTATGGAAGTAACTAAAGTATACCAGCCTAGCAGTAGATTCATCTGTCAACCGCCTAATCTGTCTGACAGCGTAAGCAGCAGAGCTGAGTTTATTGGCCAAAATAGTGATATGGTCACCCCATTGCAATTTCGAATCCATTGTAAGGTTTGTAAGGTTTCAGCCGTCTTAGTTACAAGGATTATTAAGTTATTTAGTATATAATTATGAATAATATAACACTATCATACGACAACAAAACAAAAAAGATGAATTTAACAATGAAACAAAACCAATAACTACCTACTTTTTGTCTAAATTACTTTACAACAGACCTACACTACAACGTCTAATCGTCTATTCGTTCTATCTATATTATATATGTAAGAGCGACTCTCGAGTCTTTCAGTTTTTCACTAGTTTATACGACAGGGTTTAGTTTAGACAGAGTAGTGGTATCATAATCGAATGATATGATCTCTCAATTATTAAAATAAGTTACTAATCTCATAATCGAATTTCAATATTAGTTGCACTACTAGTTCGATCATAACAATCACTCATAATCGCTCACCCTCAATTGACAGCTTGTTTTTCTTAATTCTCTGTGGTTATTGGCTTCTCTGTGTAGTGTACACTGTATAAACTGAAATGTATTTCTTATTAGTAGAATACCTATTTCAGACAATTCATAATTCAGACACAATCCAATCACATTTCGTTATGTTATTGGTATATTTACGAGAATTGATCCTCTGATAAGTTCGCTCAGAATATTATCTACATTTCATGGGTATTTATTTTTAATTACTCAGTATCACAATACATAATTTATATTAACCATTTTTATACCATATAACATATTTGAAATGTGTTTTTCTTGTTACTTTTATACTATCAATCAATGTTACTTTTATAAGTATTAATATTATTAATGCACGTTGTATTTCGAAAATATGTAACTTTTAATAAAATTGTATTAAAATTTTATTAAATAACTGTTGGTGAATCTAAATAAATAAAAAAACTGGAGAGGTCTCAAGGGACACCCGGATGGAACGAAGTTCCTTACATACACATATGCACTCTGTCTGTCTATTCTTTCGTACACGTCATAGATGCGCGAGACTTAATTTAACTGTTTTTTTTATATTTAGGACACGTCAATTTGACTTCACCTCGCCTGATGGTAAGCTAATCATAAGCCGCTGACTTACGCGCTTTTGAAAAGTTCTCAGAAACTGAAACTCCTCGTCGTACTCGTCAACTCCTATTCATTAGCAAATTCACAAATGATATCCATCACGTCGGGGACAACACGTTTTCGCCTCAAGGAAACACATTAAAAATATTAAATGAAATCGTAGTTTATTATTAAATAAGAAAAAATATTGAAAATGACACCATACGTTTCCATAGTACCGTGACAATAATGCGCGGATCGGTGCGCAGAAGTTACAAAAGCAAAAAGTGTCGTTACAATCTTAATTTTTTCCGTCTAGCCCCCTTTCGTAACGCGCGATAAGGAAGATTGTTCCAATAAATTACGTCATGTTTATTATTACCCGCCTGAAGTACATCCTATAGCCCACGCGTATATCTATCTATTTTCTAAAGCAAAACGGGTTTCAGGAATCAATATCGTCGATATACCACGGGAGTCAAGCACCTAACTGATTTATGACGATACTTGTGGTGAATATTACACACGATTAGAAGATGTAATATTATTGACATGCTAGGATGGTCCTTGTGATAATTTATCATATTGGTTATTAGATATTTTGATAGTGTGAACTGAAAGGACTGAGCAAAGGGTTAAAAGATGTAAGGATTTGAATACAAATTTTAAACTATGTATCTAACTTCTGGGCAATCTTGAAAAAATATCTCTGTTTTCAAGTGTAAGTTAACATTTTAGTGCTTAGTCATTGGAGATAGTTATAGTTTCTATGAGATACAGCAACCTGCGAAAAGATAAATTAATTGAATTAAAAGAAACAAAATTGGATCGGCTCAACTCACTGACTTTTATTTCCACCTTGCAGTCGGAGGTCACGGGTTCGATATCCACTCAGTGCCAATCTTGTATATATGAATATTTCTATTTGCATTGGTCTGTGCTTCTACTTGCATTTTCTATGTGTAATGATGTATGTATTTAAGTTTGTATTTAAGTATGTACTAATATATACGCAATCTGGAACCCATAACACAAGCTAGTTAAGCTAAGCATACTTTGAGTCTAGATAGCGTTGTATAGAATATCCTAGAACATTTATTTATTTAGAAACCGACTAATCTGAGGAGCTTCCATGAAACATATATCCGAAACTTCGGGCCCGCACGATCTTGAATTTATATTCGAGATCGTGCAGGCATTTTTGACTTTTGCCTGATTTCGAAATTAATGCTTTTCATGGTACCCATTGCCCGAACCTTTCAATGTACGTTTCATGTTTGGCCGGCTGATCCAGAATAGATAATCAAAAAATTTATTTCTTAATAATTGCCTATACACTTAACTATGATGTACTTGTTGTGAGCCTGTTCTCAGAAGTTTAGGCTGTAACAGTTAACTAAAAGCAATAGTGTTCAGGGCCCCACCAACACGTTCGGGGTCCAAGGCAGCCTCACTGCTAGTCAGTGCACCTGCTGAACAACGGACTTGGCTCTGGTGCATACTTTCCGCTCAGTGTTGGGAGGTCAGCTGATGGCAGTCGGTCACCTAAAAGCCAAGAGACCGATATTCTTAGCAATCCATGGATTCTCCGTGCGGGTGCCGTGTCCATCGCGTTGCTGAGTTGGGAACTCGGGACAGTGCTTGGGACTTGCGACCCAAGTGTAAGTTTAGACTTTAAACTTGGGTAGTGAAGGTGAGTGTTGACTCACCTTCACTACCCAAGATCCCCTCCCTGCCTAACCAAATTTGATGCGAACCTACAGTGCCGCTTTGGACATTCGTCCTAGTAATGAGCTTATTGTAGCTCTCTATAGGCCTAGTAATCTTTAAGTAGGTTATAGAGAGATTTTGCTGGTATGCATCTCGCTCTTTCGCTGCATACAATCAATCAAAAATCATAAGTGGACTCCGGGGTGCCAAAGTGAAGACTTTGGACGCGAAACTTGATATACACTTAAATAAGTGTATATCAACTTTCGCGTCTATAAATAAAAAAAATATTTATGATTTTAGATTGACATGGTCATTTACATTAAAATTAGAATTATAAACGGGATATTTACCATCCAGCATCCAGTGATCCGTATGTTCACAACGCCCAAACAAACTGCAATTCCAAAAACCGCGCGAGCCGATACTGTGAGTGTTGTGTGTCGTGAACGTGATCGAGTGCGTAGTGAGAACGCGGACAGTGGTAGTGGTGACGCGCGTCAGAAACGAGTGAGGAAGAGGGTAGACCGATACGGTTTGCCGAGTAACAACTAGCTTGCAGAACTTTAGTACATCCGTGATCATGGTACTTGTAACAGTGCCGAAATATCGGATTCACGAAAAAGATACTAAACATGGTAAATATCCCGTTTATAATTCTAATTTAAAAAAATATATTTTTTTTCAAACCTTTTTTTCCATTGGAATACATGTACCAACAATAGAAGTATAGTTAGTTTTAGAAGATTTCCCAGAAAGTAAATATAATTAATCTTTTGTTTATTTTTTTATGAAAGGTTTAAGAGAGATCAATAAATTAGAATTTGTTGAGCTACTTTTGTCGTTGACTGTAGCTACCACCATCATGACACCCTTATGACAATATAAAGACCAAACAAAAAAGTATCACATCTCCGTAGCTCATATTGCAAATAGGTTTCTACATATTCTTTATTTCAAACATTGAACGGCAATGACAATTTTCTCAAATCCCATATACGTACAAAGATCACAATTTGCGTCTATACAAAAGCTTCTTATTGGTTTCAAAGCGACTTTTATGTGTGCTGACTAGCTGAGTAGGCTCTATCTATTGTATAAAAGATTATTGGAACAAAATTGATTTTATCGGGTATTGTTTGAATTTCTTTTGAAAGCTACAGGTTTGTTTAAGTAGGATTCTTTTCAAATCATGTTCCTAAAACAATAATTTGTGTCCATCTTTGTAAATATCGTAACAAGTTCGAATCTAGTATTCTAAAATTATTTGTGGGCAATTTTTGGTGTTCAGAAATTACCTAAGTATCTTAGTAAAACTGTTGTAAATTTATACCAATCAAAGCAGTAAGTAGATAAAAAGTCAAATAGACAGGAACAAAGTTAACAGTAGTTTTCGTTTAAAAAAATAACAAAAATTAAATATCTCTTTCACTGTGATACATTTTTATACTAACATTTGGTTTTTTTTTCATAGCTACATTTGAAACTGATGTCAAACTATCTACTCTTTATCATCAACCTATTCTAGTCCACTGCTGGACATAGGTCTCCTCCAATGAGCGCCATAGCGCCCTATCTACTCTAAATTATTTTATTTCTATATCAACTAAAATACGATGGTTTTTGCACATTTATACATTTTTTATAACAGTAAACTACCGTATCGTATCATATCTATCGTATTCTAGATTAAAATAGTGTAATCTAAAATAAGTTGCCCACATATGCCTAGACATACGTAAATTACAAGTCCAACAACGTTTAAACTTTGTTTCACAAAGGTAACTTAACCACATAAATACAAACTCAAACAAACTACATTTCAGAGGCTTCTGGTACATACATTATAGACGTCCAAAACATTTAATAACGAAATACTTAACTATATTAGTAAAACAATTAAGATGACAAAGCATAAACGAATCTTTTTCATAAAATTAAATTTAATAATTGAATTCTAGATATTAGGGTTTTTTAGAGTGATGAGAAGCATAATTTTCTTATTAATAATTAATCTGAGTATTTTTACGGTTCCGTACCTCAAAAGGAAAAAACGGAACCCTTATAGGATCACTTCGTTGTTCGTCCGTCCGTCCGACCGTCTGTAAGACCGTTTTTCTCAGGAACGCGTGGAGGTATCAAACTGAAATTTATATCTAATACTTAGGTCTACTGTCCCTTGGAGCTGTGAAAAAATCAAACTTCCATGCCAAAGCAATCAAAAGATACAGCCGTTTATGCCGCAAATTTTCGAAACTCGCACGGGAATCAAAACGGGGTACTTCCCGTGAACTTAGAATCTTGAAATTTGGTACGAAGTAACATCTTATAGTACAGATAAAGGAAAAATTGGGAAAACCGTATATTTTTAGTTACATCATATAATAAAAAATATTTTTGAAAATTTTAAAGTTACTACTACCATAATTACTATGACTCGATTGTCGTGATGGGTGAACTTTTACTTATATACCTACAGGTTTGTACGGAACCCTCGGTGTGCGAGTCCGACTCGCACTTGGCCAGTTTTTTTTATTAACTTCAAGCGTGTAAATTATATATACTTAGGTCCAAGTCATCCGACATACAAACAGATTTCGATAAAACTTATTTTATGTAGCAAATAGCTCGCCAGATAGTACGCAATTACCGTAGCCTATGCATGCTTGCAACACCAGAAAGGTCACTTGCGTGCTGCCTCCAGAGAAAAGAAAAGGTAAGACCCGTCATGGAGGAATGGCTGGGGAGAATCCACGGTAGCATCTCCTACCGCCTAACGCAGGTGCTCACGGACATGGCTATTTCCGTGAGTTCCTGCATCGTATACGCCAGGAGCCGACGCCCGAGTGCCACCATTGCCGGGGCTGCTCCGTGAACACGTCGCTTCACACACTGGCAGAGTGCCCAGAGTGGATAGAGTGGCGCCGTGGGATGCAGACCCTGGTGCTTGACATGGTCGGCAGCGAGAGTGTCTGGAACACCACCGTCTTCTCTTGCGAGGCAGTGATGCGCGCAAAGGAGGCCGCAGAAACGGAATGGGAGAGGTCTAGCACTCTCCCGTGCCCTAGAAGGCACACCGGCGGAGACTGAACGATCTCTGTCCTCCATGAACGGAGTCTTGGGGGTGACGGTCAGAGCTAGCCGTAACCCTAGCAAAAGCAGGCCCAGGGCGCGTCGTGTATCCGCACGCGCCTGCGACGCGGCGACTGGAGCCGGTTGTGGTCTCTGGGAAATCCTTTCTAGAGCATACCAAATTCCCTGTACCACATGGCTGACGCAAGATACACCGTGCGGTTTTAGTCAGTTCAAGTCCAACATACCACCAATCTCACCGTTGGCTCCGGTGGGGTGAAGCACGTGGAGGTTTCCGCAAGTAAAAAAAAGGATGGCAAAAGGAAAAGTGTGGCAAAGCTCTAGCACTTACACAAACTGTACAACACCGTAGAATTTGAGGCTTTATAGCTTACAGAGCACATCCGAAGTCTGGCCCCCAAATTGAAGGGCACAGCTCTCGCTCTGGCGCGGCTGTTGCCCAACATGAGGGGGCCTGATGACTCCTGCAGGAGACTCTACGCGGGTCAGCCGCGGGTACCGCACGATCTCGAGGCGGCGAGTCTCCTTGCCGGAACTCCGCCATGGGACCTGGAGGCGAGAGCCCTTTCGCAATTGTAGCAGTGGTGAAAGGAGGCGCGGGAGCAGGGTACGGAACTCCAAGCATCGAGAAATCGAGGCCGTGCAGTCCCAGCTCCACCAGGCCATCGTGGTGGAGTGAAAGGAACGACTTGGGCGACCAAGCGCAGGGCACGCCGCAATAGCGGCGGTAAGGCCCATCATGGAGGATTGGCGAGAGAGGCGACGAGAGGCTTCCGTGTCGCCTCTCTAACCGACTGACGCAGGTGATCTCCGGAAAGGGGTGTTTCGGGGACCACCTGCATCGGATCAGGAAGGAGCCAACGCCTGAGTGTCATTACTGTGACGCGAGCGAGGACTCAGGGCTGCACACGCTGGCGGACTGCCCGGCGTGGGAGGCGCCGAGGCGTGACCTCGTGGCAGCCATCCGGGTGGGAGTCCTCTCGCTCGGCAGCATGATTGCGGCAACGGTGCGGAGCGCAAGCGCGTGGGCCACCACCACCTCCTTCTGCGAGCGCGCCCGGGAGAGATTTAGAACTCTCCCGGCCCACCGAGCCCGCAACTTGCTCGTCGCGCGTCGCAGGTGACTCAGGTGCCGGAGGTCGCGTAACGACCTCTGTCCTCCATGAGCGCAGGCCTGGGGGTGGCAGGTAAGGCCGCCTGTCACCCCAGCAGGAGCAGGTCGGGACGGTGGGGCGACTAGCGCCCCTCCCCCAAACAAGACAAGGGGCAAGACGGGGACACCGTGGTTCCCAAACCCGAGGGGGCCATCTCGAAACCGGAGATGGCCCAGGGTCAGTCGGGGTGCGAGGGATATGCTCTATGGGCAACCTTACACCCCGGCGTCTGTAGACCCGAGACGACGTGCGGTTTTAGTAGGTTCAAGCCCGACTTAACCGCCCCCGCTGGCCGGCGGGGGGGTATCCGAAGGGATTGCCGCGCGAAAAAAAAACTGAACTGAGGTACTTATACCAAAACGCCACCATGTCAGTCCGATTACAGAACCAGAGCTCTAATCCTATCTAAGTACAGCGAGGTGTGAGACAGGGAGACGTCATCTCTCCGAAACTGTTCACAGCTGCGTTGGAGGATATTTTTAAGCTTCTGGACTGGAAAGGATGCGGCATCAACATCAATGGCAAGTTCCTAACACACCTACGGTTTGCCGATGATGTAGTTCTTATGGCTGAGACCTTGGAAGACCTGAACACAATGCTCGAAGATTTTAGTAATGCTTCTCAAAGAGTGGGTCTTAGGATGAACATGGATAAGACGAAAATCATGTCCAATGCCCATGTTGCACCTGCTCCAGTTAATGTTGGGAACATTACACTCGAAGTTGTTGACCACTATGTTTACCTAGGACAGACGATCCAGTTAGGTAAGTCCAACTTCGAGAAAGAGATCTCTCGTCGAATCCAGCTCGGATGGGCAGCGTTCGGGAAGCTCCGGCATATATTCGCGTCCGAAATACCTCAATGTCTCAAGACGAAAGTCTTTGACCAGTGTGTGTTGCCAGTTATGACATATGGAAGCGAGACGTGGTCCTTTACTATGGGTCTCATAAGAAGGCTCAAGGTCACCCAGCGAGCAATGGAGAGAGCGATGCTCGGTATTTCCCTGCGCGATCGAATCAGAAATGATGAGATCCGCAGGAGAACTAAAACAACCGACATCGCTCGAAGGATTGCATCGTTGAAGTATCGGTTTTCCGCGCTATGTGTCCCGCCCACTGCGGGCGGGACACATAGCGCGGAAAACCGATGGCCGCTGGGGCGGTTCTCGAATGGCGACCGCGTACCGGACGACGTTCCGTGGGCAGGCCCCCTACAAGGTGGACCGACGATCTAGCCAAGGTCGCGGGAAGCCGATAGATGCGGGCAGCGCAGGACCGATCGTTGTAGAGATCCTTGGAGAAGGCCTATGCCCAGCAGTGGGCGTCGTTTGGCTGACATGATGATGATGATGATGATGATGTTTGCAGTACCTTTTTTACGCGTTTTTTGTGCGGACCGGCCAGCGGCGGCGGTTAAGTCGGTCTTGAACCAACTAAAACCGCACGCCGTCTCGGGTCTTAAGACGCCGGAAGGTGGCCCATAGAGCATATCCCTCGCACCCCCACTGACCCTGGGCCTTCTCCGGTTTCGAGATGGCCTCCACGGATTTGGGAACCACGGTGTCCCCGTCTTGCCCCGGGTTGGGGGCTGTCGCCCAGCTGTCCCGGCCTGCTTCTGCTGGGGTGACAGGCGGCCTCACCTGCCACCCCCAGGCCTGGGCTCATGAAGACTTTTAAGTCTAGTGGCTTAAAAGAAGGAAGCTGTCCGTCATTCAATGGTTGTATTTATAGTTTTTGTTTTTTTTTAGTCGATAGGCTTGCGTTTGACTACTATCTCACCTGTTGATAAGTGATGATATGGTCGACGATGAAGCATGCTTGCCTAGAAGCAACCTATTCAGTCTAGACTTGACGACTCCCAGGTTATTGATTCCCGGAAGTATAGATTCAGGCATGCCATTCCACTCCATAGCAATACGTATAATGAACGTATTGCTAAAGCGGTTCATGCGTATAAGCGGAATATATATCGAAGGCGTATCGTGGAAAGGGCTAGTAGGAATCAGGTTATGCAACCCCAACGCACACTCTCCGATGTTTCAGGCTCTGAAGTCTAGCCTCGGCCAGCGCATCATTGTTGATGAGACTCATGGCTCATCTCTCAATATACTCAAGCGCTTCAAGCTGAGCCGTCACAGAGGTGCAAACAGACATGCAATTGCAACATGCAAGACAAAACTTGCGCTTGATACAGATTGAGTTGCTCTTACGGAGTCAAGTACTATCGCAACTTCGACAGCCCGACACAGCAATTAAGCTATTCCTGCATCGTGTGGACAGAAACTATACCCTAACCCAGACTTGGAACCATATCAATCTGTAAATCATACAGATAGATTTAAATGATCATATTATCAGCCCGTAAACTTACTACAATCGTTACTTAAAATTGATACATAAAAGATAAAGAAAACAACAAATAAATTGAAAAGGTTCGAATACAAACAAATACAAAAAAAAACTCTGATTGAGACAATCAAAGATGTCTTTTTACAATACAGCCCTGAATCGCAATCATTCTCATCAAATACTTGAAAAAAACCTAGAACATTATATAATCTTCCATGGTCGGTTGGCCAGTGGGTAAGGCTCCATGTATCAATTATTATTAAATCGATTTTATCAACGCATGTTTTAAGGTCTCTTCCTCCGGTGGTGATCAATCTTCCAGTGCAGATGCTTACAGTTCCAATATCCCCTGGCGACAAAGCGTGGACCGAAACTTTCAATATATGCAGTGAAATGTTTATCTCTTATTTTGTGCTTTAGACGACGTTAATCAGACTAAGCAATAAAATGGCCACTCTTGTATTGAATATTCACTGATCTGGTTGAATGGATTCTGTTTTAAATTTAGAGAGTTCATAATTTTTGTTGGAAGATCCTATTAGAAGAACTGTGCCTATATGTGCTGTTACAGACATAATATGGTTAGGTATGTATACGGTGGGGTGTGTGTTGGGTAACCTCCTCGAGTGTCGCTCCGATTCCGATCCCGCTGCAGTCCGGGGGGAACGGAATCGGAGCGGCCGGTACACCCTGGGCGGCGGTCAATGGCTTCCCCTTCACCCCTTCATAGAGTTGGCATTGATCGTCGGCCAATACCCAACGTGGCGGGAACACCTCGCTCTCCGTACTCCTCTGCTTTCAGAGGAGACAGGATGAGCGATGCTGCTAGTGGTGAGATGACCCAGGGTCAGCCGGGGTGCGAGGGATATGCTCTATGGGTAACCTTACACCCCGGCGTCTGAAGACCCGAGACGGCGTGCGGTTTTAGTCGGTGCAAGCCCGACATAACCGCCCCCGCTGGCCGGCGGGGGGGTATCTGAAGGGATTTCCGCACGATAAAAAAAAAAAAAAAAAAGGTATGTATACGGTGTCACACGGTGCTGCGACGACAATCCTCTTCTGATGTGGCCGTCAAGCTGAGTGCCGCCATTGTTAACATGGTACGTGTATGTAATGGTGACCCTCTTTCCTGAGACTTTACCTTCAGCTTACCATCAGGTGAGGTGAAGTCAAATTGACGTGTCCTAAATATTTAAAAAAAAAACATATTCATTTAATTATTGTTGTTGTTTTAAGTGAAATGTAAATTTTGTAGAACTTTCGCTTCATTTTATTAATGGTTCTAAGTTACTATTTATATGTTATTTACTTGTGTGTTAATTTATTCAAAAGTCAAAATTAATTTATTCTTTATAAGCAATTAAAACGGCACTTATATAACTGAGTGACCATTGATTTCAATTTCAAATTCAAAAAATCAAAGGCACATGCTGTACTTTTTGAACTGACTGGGTTTTGATTTGGGAACGGGTTATTTAATGCCTGCCTATTACTCAGCGTTTTTGCTATTTTAGCATCACCCGGCGATGTATAGGACGGCCTTAGGTAAATGTAATGTAAATGGAAGTCCTACGGACACCAAACTATTTTCCCACGTCATATTAAAAAAAAGATGAATAACAGCTAAGAGGTTGAACCAAAACCATCGAAGAGTATTGCAGGTCAACTAAGAACTACATAATGTTCAGACGTCATAGTATAATTTCCTCTTGCCATCATTTTAAATTTCCGGCAGGATACGCACTCTATACGTCTTAACCTTTCTCATGATAGCAAGATGTCGTTTTGTTGAGCGTTTGTATGTCAATATTTCTATGTCAATATTTTCTTATATGTATTTGCCCTAGTAACTTTTGAACTAATCCCAAAAAATTTCAAATGCAGCATGTATTCTGCAATTCTAAATTTGAATTTTTCTGAATTTAAATGAAAAAAAAAGATTTTCAAATAACTGCTGCACTTGTTACTAACTTATCTACTGTTAATCTACAATATGATCCAAAAATACATCCTGTAATAATATTGAGTAGATATATATATAATATATATCTATATATATCTACTAATATATATATATCTTCTCTTCTTTGAATTAAAATTACAAATTTAGAGGTACAAAATACCGCAGTCACACTAGGTGTTACTACTTGTTACTGATCCTGCAGATAATACATGCTTTGACCGCTACAGGGATCAGGTTTTGGAAATTGATGATTTTGATTTCACTATTACCCCACCAAGCCGCCCCACAGGTGGGGCAAAGTGGAATGCCTATAGGGCAAAGAACAAAGACCTATAAAGCAGAATAGCTCTTATATGATTACACACTATGTACTGTCGTACATAGTGTTTGTAGAGTGTGTTATTGTTTGTAGAGCTTCGTATGTCTACTTGATATCTACCTACAGTTGGAGCTTAGGTGGCTATTGGATATTGAAATCGAATGCAATACGGTGGAAGTGGTTGCTTCCAATAGCTTTGCTATTACGATGATTTAGGTAGAGGTGCGTTCTAAACTTATTCTTAGAATCTGAAACATTTTTAGGCTTTCTTTGAAACCTGATATTTGCAATTTTTAGCTGATTGACACTGAGACACAAATTTGTTCAAAAAAATTCTAAGTAGGTAGTATACTTTGAACTTTGGTACGTATGACAAATGTCTTCCGTACCCTAAGTGATGGGTACAAGGGGTTGAGAGTGTAAAAAAGTTTTCTAATAAATTAAGAAGATTTTTAACATTTGGCTGCCGCAAATCCTCTTGGAATAAAGGTAGCAGTGTAAAGGTGTACGCATGGCGATTAAAAAAGAGAGGCAGTAATTTTTTATTGCTGGATTCTTTTTTCACAAGCTTCACCAATAGGTGGGTTCGCAAGACAATAGTCTTGCGAATCTGGCTGTAAATTTAAATATAAAGGCGTTGGTATTCACGTTCACAAGTGTTACTACACAGCGTTACATGCTGGCTAACTCATAGTTCTACCAAGTTTACCTTCTGGGTATATCTGTTGTCTATATGTAAAGCGTATGCCTTATAATAAAAATAAAATTATGAGCTGCAGCTAGATCATACACGAATATATTTCCAAATCTTGAGCCACTTGTTGAGGTTACAAGCTCGTTAAAACATTGTGACATTCATTGAAACTTTGACACTTCATGCCGTTAAATGGATATTCCAGCCACTTATTAACTTAGAAGTGAATGTTTTGAAAACAATGATAGCTTTTACATTACACAAAGGCTTCAAGAGCTCTTTAGAACCGTTCTTAAATTACCATTAAACTCCCAAGTTGTAGTTTGTAAAACGACTCAGTGGATATTATGTTACGCTTTCTATTCAATTATGAGGCTGCCTATGTTTGAGTTGGTATTTTGGTACGAATAATTTGTAACTTAATTTTGAAATGAGTAGCGAATTTTAGGTACCATTTGAACTTTTCATTGTGGCTTAAAAACTTTGACCGATTAAATCAACAATTATTCAGTTAGGAAATTATTATTCAGGAAGTGGCATTGTTTAAACCTGGCCAGGTTTAATGCAATGCCACTTTCTCAATTGAAATGAAATTTGTTAATCTTAAGATGCATGACGTCAAACGACGGGAAAATAATTTACTATTTATGTTGGAGGGATGAGCCTACTTTCGTACTTAATAGTATAAAATGTATAAGTTTGTGAAGATTTCTTACATTGATTGATTATAGTCTGATGTTATTTTAGGCTGCTTTTATCCTGTACTAGGTTCCCATGAGAAGGGGGAACGGGAACAGAATTACGAATGTTAATTCCAATTGACTGAACCCCTATGCATATTAGATGTATACAAGCAACTCAACTTATCTTCTATCTTTACTAATATAAAATTGAAAATTTGTTGTTTCTGTACATTGGAGATATTTGAAAAAACTTGGGTAATGTTATTTGAACGATTCTGGACATAAAATATTTGTTTTTGGCATTCTTCTATGTTTGTTTCCATAGACGCAAAAACTACTGAACGGATTTGGATGTGGTTTTTTTATTAGAAAGGCCTTAGTCAGGCTAAAAATCTACTGTATGTTTGATTGCAATTGGTTGAATACAACCGGAGATATCACCAAAAAACCATCACCGACCATCGCGCTGGCGAAACCGCGCGCATCAGGTAACTTCAAACGCAGGCGTAATTTTAAAAAAAGCATTACACTACTAACACTACTAATATCAATATAAAACTACATATATGAAAACAAGTAAAATTTAAAACAAAGAGATCTTTTAACCTAGATAGCAATTCAATCTGATTGCGCCACCAACTGCCGTTGCGTAAGCTCGCTCCACTCAAGTGGATAATCTGACAGTCGAACTATTTGGTCGTGACTCAGACGGACACTTGATTTGCTCTGTGAAATCAATTATAATGCGAAACCATTGCGTGCTTGTCACTCAATTGTTCATCCTCCAAGCCTTTTTCCAAACTCATTTGGAGTCGATTTTCAATCTAATTCGATATTCCATCTGACCTACACAACCCACTGTTGATACTTTAGTCCAGGATGTTGGACTTTTCCAGGCTGCAACTAACCGACTAATTAATAATCTATACTATTATAAAATTATACCATTTGTCCTAGTTTGTTTTTTGGGTCTTATTTAAGTAGGGGGCGCTCGAAAACAAGATTGAGGGACGATATCCGCCTAACCTTGGGGCCTTACTGGACCAGAGTTGCAGAAGACAGAGCTCAGTGGAGAGCGCTGGAGGAGGCCTATGCCAGGAAGCACGCCGAGTTGCGAGACATAATAATATAGTAAATAGGACTGGAAAATATGTAATGCCAAACTTGTAGCAAAGCTCGGCATAAAAGGGCTTTATTATTATTATTCCCATCAAAGTAATTATTATTATTATTATAAAATTGTAAACTGGTTGTTTCTGAACATTGGAGATATTTAAAAAAACTTAGGTTATGTTAAATGAACGATACTGAACATAAAAATTATTTAATTTTGGAAATTCTTATTGTTTATTTTTGTTTGTGATGGACGCCAAAACCACTGAACGGATTTTGATGCGGTTTTATTAGAAAGGTGTTGGTTAGGCTTAAAATCCGCCGTACGTTTGATTGCAATTGGTTAAGTAGAACCGGAGATATGATGTAAAACCGATAACCGACCTCTGGGCGGGTGAAGCCGCGGGCATCAGCTAGAAACTGATATTAAATGATATAAAAAATGCAATGATTACCCTTTTCGTGGTTAAAAGCCAATTAAAAGTAAAACATACATTTTATCTCTACTCATATAATCTGATGACGAATTTCGCGGCATAGTCTATTTTGATGTTTTTTCCTCAATATCTATCAAAAGATTTAAAAGACATCAACTTGCCAGTTATATTGATTGATTATATCTCTGAAAGAAAATAAGATTTTAATTTTGAAAACTGCGTTGTGAGAACTACGTATAGCTTACATTACCAAAATGCAATCCTACTAATATTATAAGTGTGAAAGTTTGTATATTTGGATATTCGTCACTGAATATCACAAAAATGGCATAATGGATTTGAATTAAATATAACACACAAATAGTTTTTTGTCCCAGCCAAATTTTTTATTGGCATTTTATTACTCCTTTAAATTAAAAGACCCTACTGATAAAATGATTGTAGACTAAACAGACACCTAACAGTGATCGGAGTGAAGACTGACCCCAATTGTCCGGAGTGCATGGAGACAAGAAACCAGCTTCCACCTACCGGCCGAGTGTCCCATTTACTCCCTAATTAGATGGGAACTTCTGGGATCGGACACACTGGACACGGAGGACTTGAAGGATCTGAAGGTAGAACAGATCATAAGATTCTGCAAGGACACAAAAAGGTTTGAAGGGACGCCGTGAATGCTGGAATAACCACGCTCTCCCCAACGGGAGGGTTGGGGAAATGGATGAAATGGCCCACAAGCTACGTGGGTGGATCGTTCGTCCAGCTTCCGGTGTCCCCAATTGTAATAATAATACTGATAAAATCACAGGCCGAAACTAGTTACATAATAAATTAAAACACATTTATATTATACCAGTTGCTGCCCGCGGCTCCGCTAGCGTGAAATTGTGATCCCGTTTCTGCTTCCCTTGGGAACCTATTCCAGGAACAAAAAGCCTATGTGTTATTCGAGACTATAATCTATTCCTGTACCAAATTTCAGCTAGATCCTTCCAGCCGTTTTTGTGTGAAAGAGTAACAAACATCCATCCATCCGTCCATCCAAACTTTCACATTTATAATATTAGTGAATATTAGTAGGGTAGTTATACTTCATTTTACTATTACTATAGCAAACTTAACGGTACACAGAAATCACTAGACATCCACTGGTCAGACCGCAGTGCTTAACTATGCTGCGTCTGTGACCCTTCATCACATAGATAAAATACAAGATAAATAACGTTCAAAGGATTACACACCCTAGAAATTACCAACAAAGTTTCAAAGGACAAAAGCCTCATATGGTGTATGCAAACATAAACTGAAGGCACTTAAACTACAGGCCTTACCCCTTATAACTTATGTATAGCTATCAAGAACCATCGTTTATCATAGTTACAGTATAATGCATAGAATATATTTAACGGCAAAACATTTTCGGATAATTTATTACCGATTTCAAGGAATATATTGTAGGTACGCAAAATGACTCGCCAATATAACGCATAAATATTCAAACATGTCAACGTTTAGTGATACTGATTAAATGCGGTGACGTTTCAATATCGGCGTGGCTCAATATTGGTGTCGCATATGCATAGACGTGGACTTAAAAATTGGGTCCAAAGAAATATGAAAGTAAAAGCTAAGTAAAGGTTAAGCTTAAGCTATGTCATTGACCGGAATAAGAAGTATAATATGTGTTAATCCACATTATAAACTATATATATATATGACATAAATCGATTTCTATCAATACTATTATTTAATTGTTAATTAGTTGTGTCTGTATATTGGGGATATTTAAAAAAGAAATACTTGGGTTATGTTAAACGATTCTGAACACAAAAAATTTATTCGCGATGGACGCAAAAACGTCATATTTAATGCGGTTTCTTCTATTAGAAAGGTCTAGGTCCGACTTAAAATCAACTGCATGTTTGATTGCAATTGGTTAAGTAGAACGGGAGATATGATCACAATTCGCGGTAACCGATGTTCACGCCGGCGGAGCCGCGGGTTTCAACTAGTAATATATAAAAGTGTTAAGTTGTACAATAATTTAACGGGAATTAACGCGATCATGTATAGGTAAATACATACCTTTGGATTGCCTGAAGTCGTACTCGACGACGGAGGACGTGCACCACTGCGCCAGTCAGCCTGTGACCACGGCCAGTGTAACATCAAGCAATCCAAATACATGATCGCGTTAATCCCCGTTAAATTATTGTGTATCATGAAACGCGAAAGTTTAAAAATGTTAAGTTGGTTTGTGTATTCTTGTATGATATTGTTTGTGTATGCTTCAAAACTCAACAAATTTTAGATCGATTGAGCTCAAATTTTGACATGATATACAACCCGCTTCAAAGATGGTTCTCAATTAATTTTTCGCGTTGATTGATTGTCGATGGCGCTGCAATCGGGATACTTATAGGATTTTTTACGAATTTATTCCCTGGTGAAGCCCGGACCCGGGCTGCTAGTATCTTTTTACTTATGTCACAAGTTTTAGTCTATCTGTCATTTAGACGTCATAAACCTAATGATGGACCCTTGGAAAACTTCTTTATTAACGCGCCGTTGAACACTTTCCATATTAGCACTTTTGCGTGAACAAAAATCATAGAGGATTAAGGGAATGGGGATATATATAATCAGGATCAGGGATGGATGGATGGATATCCATCAGACATAATGTACCTTTTTTTGTGTTTTCATTTCTGCCGGCGCTTCCGAAGTGCCACTGTTTTTTTTTCATGTCACAAAAACCTTAATTGTCTAGTATTTAGCCCAATTTTAAAAGAAATATAGAAACCTTAGCAATAATAAAACTACGAAAATCATTTGCAAAAACGTTTGTAACGACCCAAACCGACAAATACCATTTAAAATATAGTAGCTTGCATTAGCAAAGCAGTAATATCACAAAGCCTATTGCATGCGTCCGCTATCCGTAGTCAAGTTTATCGCAGTGTACACGGAAGATAAAATCCCTCATAGCGCAGAGTGCATTTTCCGTTTTATGTATACCAAAGATTTAGAATAGGCCAGATACTACGTGTACACTAAATATAGTATTCTGTGTGTGTTCTCACACCGTGTAGTATTCTAATCCCATTCTCACAACCATGGCAAAGAATAAGTGTTTACTTGGTATCTTTTGGAGTAGTTTTCATTTATGGTGGCTACTGAGAGTGTGAAAACCAAACGTATTTTTCACCACCACTGAATCTCATTTCCCATGAGTGGTAAACACAATAGTTTCAATGTCAACATAATGTGTTTTTTTTTGTTAACTACCAGGTGTGTGCAGAAAGGCGCGGTAAACTTCTGCACTGTATCAGTTTTGTGGCATGTTTCATGCTGTGACGGGCTTGCAGTATCTAGTCTACTCTAAATCTGTGATGTCGATATTATGGTAATTTGCAAAATGGTGCGACAAACCACTGGTGGACTGAGGCCACTGTATCAGCTTTGTGACCTGTTCCATGCTGGGTCGGACGGCTTGCAGTATCTAGTCTACTCTAAATCTGTGATGTCGACATTATGGTAATTAAAACGATGTACGTTTACGTTGTACGATGTATGAGTATATAGGTAATGTTCGGACAGAACGATTTGTTGTTAAATACTCTTTTTAACAAAGGTGCTTTCTTTTGGAAATTAAACTGCACAGACGTGATTATAATTATGTTGTTGTCTATACTGTAAGGCTGTAATTTAAATATATGATTTGATACATTGAAGGTATACAAGGTAACAAATAATCAATAGTTAAGAATGAACAGGCAGGCAGACGCAAAAATTACTAATGGATGTTTGGAAGTATGGAAGTTTGGTTGTTCGGATGTTCGGCTGTTCGGATTTTCGGATGTTCGGATGTTAGATGTTCGGCTGTTCGGATGTTTGGATGTTGAATGTTCGGATGTTTGGATGTTTGGATGTTTGGATGTTTGGATGTTTGGATGTTTGGGTGATTGGATGTTCGGATGTTCGGATGTTCGGATGTTCGGATGTTCGGATGTTCGGATGTTCGGATGTTCGGATGTTCGGATGTTCGGAAGTTCGTCAGTTCGGATGTTCGGATGTTCGGATGTTCGAATGCGGCTGTTGGATGTTCAGATGTTGGGATGTTCGGATGTTTGGAGATTTGGATAAAAAAAAAATTGAAATTAATTTACAAGAATACTTAGGTACTAGGTGGTTCTAATAGCATTATTTGCTTCCATAACCATAAGGTTCGCTGGAAACCTGACGCTAAATGTCAAGGTTCATTTATGCAAGATTAGTTTATTTACATTTTATGTATACATTATGCTCACGCCTCTCATGTCACCACGTAACCCTCTCTTTTTTTTTTTAAAGAATATTAGTAATACTACGTCATATCAAGAGGTGTGAAATAGATAAGCATATATTCATTAAGATCAATGCAGATTGAAACCTGCTAACCGGTACATCTGCTAATTAACGGATGAGGCTCTGACGCAGGCTTTCAGACTGCTTGACTCAGGGTTGGAGGAGAGACGACAGACACTGCCGTAAAAGCCTAGATGAACCTAATCAAGAAAAAGAGTTGAAGAGCTTCAAAGTGCCCGCTGAGTTAGTTGCCGGAGTCTTCTTAGGACAGGGCCGCGTTTCGAACCGGTGTGGTCCATTTGCTAAGCATTATTTTTTTCGTTTTTAGCGTTTAGTCACACGGTTCACACGGGCTAATCTATAATCTTAAGAAGTGTGAATACATTGTCTTTAGGGCCGTCGGTGGTGGAACGACTAGCGCCCCTCCCCCAAACCGGGGCAAGACGGGGACACCGTGCGCCGGTGCAGCGAGGCAAGCAGGCCGGGTCGGCGGGGCGACTAGCGCCCCAAACCCGAGGGGGCCATCTCGAAACCGGAGATGGCCCAGGGTCAGTCGGGGTGCGAGGGATATGCTCTATGGGCAACCTTACACCCCGGCGTCTGAAGACCCGAGACGGCTTGCGGTTTTAGTCGGTTCAAGCCCGACATAACCGCCCACGCTGGCCGGCGGGGGGGTATCCGAAGGGATTTCCGCGCGAAAAAGAAAAGGGCCGTCGGTGGATGCCTTATTATTAAAATACCTAACATCACCCTTAACGGCTTGAATGTTAAGCAAGTTACCAGAGTCAAATATCTAGGGCATTTCCTTACCGATGACCTAAGAGACAATCTGGATATAGAAAGGGAGCGTAGAGTGCTAGCGGACGGGGTAATATGCTGGACCGTAGATTCTCTCGTTGTAGTATACAAGTAAACTTTGTTTTAAGCATACTGCCAGGGCCTTTACACGGGGAGCCTGTGGGTCAGCTACACCAAAAGTACGTTAGACGAGCTGTGCTTCCAATATAATAATGTCTTTAGGGTGATGTTGGGACTACCACGGTTCTGCAGCGCCTTAGAAATGTTCGTTCAAAGCAAAACTGACGACTTCCACGCCGTCATTCGAAAAAAAACTGCATCACTATTACGCAGGGTACGGGATAGTGAAAACAGCATCTTAAAGACAGTGACGGCGAGTAGTAACTAAATGGTTTTCAATACTACTGTATTTAATCAAAAGCAGTAACTTGATAAAAGCAGTTTTAGAGTGCCTCATTAATAAGGCAGAACAAATGTTGAGTGTATTTTTAATGAATAAATTAAAATCTTTAAAATTCAGAAGTCATTCAACTAACAAATGTTGTTAAAAGTTAAGAAATTACTTTTTATATTTCTTTTCCTTCTGCAATCGGTGTAAATATAAGTACGGACTGTAGGGGAAAGTATTATGTCTTGTGTTTACATTATCATACAAATCCTACTAAAATTAAATTTGGTTTTTTGAAATTTTTGTTCTTCTTTGTGTGCCAGTTTGTTTATAACTAAGTCACTCAAAAACAGCATAACGGATTTGGCTGGAATTTGTCATAGAGAAAGACCTTAACCCGGACAAGGACATAGTATTTATAATACTTTTTACTCACAACTTTCTGATAGGTAATTTTGATATTAGTGATCGGCGATAAAGATAATTTTATTCTCCACTTTAAAAGACAACGTGCTTTAGTTATCATGTATTTAGCTCAGAGTCATCAGGGGGTATCGCACGATCTCCGTCGAAGTGGCATTTCTCCTAGCTGGGAGGAGGAATACCATTGAGGGGTCTCCATGGGACATGGATGCGAGAGCGCTTGCGTTGTTGTACCAATGGCGCAAGAAGGCGCTGATGCGGAGCCATAGGCCGGAGCCCCAAATAATCAGGGCTCAGTGGTCCCAGCTCCGCCGGGAACTCATGAAGACATAGAGGGTGCGACTTGAGCATCCAAGGTGGGGGAATCCACCATTGCGGGGGTCAGGCCGACCATAAAGGAGTGGTTAGAGAGGCACCACGGTGACCTCTCCTACCGGATGTGCCAGATATTTACCGGACACGGGTGCTTCGGTAAGTATCTATGGGAGCCGGGAGAACCGGGAGACAACGCTACAGTGCCAGCACTGCGAGGATCCTGGCGAAGACACGGCGCTCCACACGTTGGTGGAGTGCCCTGCGTGGGCGAGTCAACGCCGGGATCTCGTTGCGGTCCTGGGCGTGGATGTTCTCTCGTCGGAGACCATGGTGAGGGCCGTGGTCTCCGACTGGAGCAAGTGGCAAGCCGCCACCTCTTTCTGTGAGAAGGTAATGCGCGCGAAAGAGATGGCGGAGAGGGAGCGGGAGGAAACCCTGCCCTCCGAGTTCCGCAGTCTGCGGCAAGGACGCCGCGGACTCGTCTACGCCCGGGACTACCGACCTCCATGATCGAGGCCTCCTTACAGAACCAGGCCGTGGCGGAGGCGTGTCGTTTGTGTCCTACAAACACGACAACTCACCGACGCGACATAAAACCCGACCCCACCAGGCGACTCCGCGGTGGCAGCCAAAGTCTGCCGGCAACCCTGGGGTATCCTTTCGAGGGCTTACCCGGGGTGCCCGGCAATGGACACTTGGGGAGGACACCGTGTGTTTCTAGTCAGTCCGATTCCGACACGCCCACCCCATCGTCGGCACCGATAGGATGAAGCCCGTGGGGGCTTCCACACGTAAAAAAAAATGTGTTTAGCAAACTTTGTGTATCCAATGAGAGGATTACCACCGAAACATTGACAGAATTGTCGTGCTAGATTACCATCTATATCAGTATTCAGTAGTTGCATCAGACATTTCGAAACTAATACATTCATTTAGTATATTGTAACATAATCATATTGATATATATTGCCCACCAACATCTTTGGGGCCCAAGTTTGACAGGCTCTGGTGCTGGCTTTCCCTTCAGGGTTGGGGAGTCCGTAGCCTCAGCTACAACCAGGATCATCGCTCATCATATTGGTATAAATATTATATAGTTTAGCAGCAATACTGAAAAAATCGATGCTTCAGTCTCGCGTAACCTGAATGAAACCACTTAAGTAGCTTAGGTTTACGCCCACCTGAAAAAAATATGAATGAATAATAATTCTTTATTCACCGTCCACGAAATTAATGGTACGAGTTAAAAGTGGTTATTTTCTACCACGATACCAATCTTACAAATGTTTATGGGTCACTTTATATACTTTTATAATGTTACGTGCGTGACAATGTTGTAACGCAGTTGAACTCAGTAGGTTAAGTTGTCGATGTATTTTTCATTAAAATCTCTCAACTGAAATTCATACCCGCGTGGCATCCTAATCTCGTTCCCGCAACCTATGTTATATTTCAAACTATATTCCCTGTATCAAATTTCAGCCAGATCCGGTTAGCAGTTTGAGCGTGATTGAGTAATAAACATCCAAACATCTTCATAATCACTATAATATTAGTAGCAAAGGATAGTACTTTATATAATCCTGTTAGACAAAGCAAAAGTGTCACCAATTGGTAAGAGTTGATATCTCGCACTAAGACGATTTCGACGAGGTACTTTTGAATCTTGGCCAAGACGTATAATATATTACTTATGGCCAGGTAGCTCAGTTGGTTAGAGTATTCTCACTGTAAGGGACTGTTCGCGGATTCAAGTCCTGGATGTTCGCTTTTTCCGAACTAAATCTAATGGAGCGATTTAAAATGTCATCGGTGAATATGAACATCCTGCAAAGACAAATTGGAAATCACTTGAGTTTTTTATAAAATTTAGATAGGTACGTGATCGCAGGCGCGGGAGCAGCTAGGGGCGGGAGCAGGGACGGAACCCCGAGCATCGAGAAATCGAGGCCGTGCAGTCCCAGTTCCGCCAGGCCATCGTGGTGGAGTGGAAGGAACGACGTGGGCGACCAAGCGCAGGGCACGCCGCAATAGCGGCGGTAAGGCCCATCATGGAGGATTGGCTAGAGAGGCGACACGGAAGCCTCTCGTACCGACTGACGCAGGTGATCTCCGGGAAGGGGTGCTTCGGGGACCACCTGCATCGGATCGGGAAGGAGTCAACGCCTGAGTGTCATCACTGTGCATCATCAAGCCCGACATAACCGCCCCCGCTGACCGGCGGGGGGGTATCCGAAGGGATTTCCTCACGATAAAAAAAAAATCCGTGATTGCATACGAAATATAAATACATGTTCATGCTTTTTCCCTCCGCCGCCATCTGCTTATATCCTTACACACTAAACACACAAATGATCATTAACAAAAATTTCAAAAACACTCAAACTTATCAAATTGTTACCTACAGTTAGATCAGTTCTTTGATGAGGGTAGCTGACATAATCACTAATGTAATCAAGTAAGTATAGGAAAAGAGACAGAGGGAAAACCACAGACTCCAATGGCTTAGTAAGTTCGACTCTGTTAGAACCTAGGGGCTTCCACAAATCTTTCTGGGGCACACCAGATTCCCCGTCCACAAAGGCCGATGTGACGAATCACCGTCTTTTAGTAGGTTCAAGAGCAACGTACCGAGGGGGTTTCCCCACGCAAAAAAGGAGATTCTACAAACATGCAAAAAGGCAGAGCCTTCAACAAATGTCACAAAAATGTATTAACTGCCAGGAAACAAAACTTTTCAATAAATCTTATTATGCACTGTAATTAGGTTGTATCATTCTGAGACATTCTTTTGTTACCATAGGGCAGAGCATGTTTTGTTGTACCTCTTGCTGGAAATACAAATAGGTTACTTTAGTAATATAGCGGCGACCAAAGCGGCGATAGCCCAGTGGCGTACGTATAGGACTGCTGCGACGAGGACTCGAGTTCGATCTCCAGTCGCCCCGGACACATACCTTTGACTTTTCGTAGTTATGTGTGCATTAATAAATGTTAATTATCGCTCGCTTAATAATGTGCCCGGTAAATGGCAATAGGCTCGCCCCCTATTACATTGGGACCTTAACATAACTGGCGAATCGTGGGTGCGTAAGACACCTCTGCCTACCCCTTCAGGGATACAGGCGTGAAGTTATGTTATGTTATGTTATGTTATGTTATGTTATGTTATGTTATGTTATGTTATGTTATGTTATGTTATGTTATGTTATGTTATGTTATGTTATGTTATGTTATGTTATGTTATGTTATGTTATGTTATGTTATGTTATGTTATGTTATGTTATGTTATGTTATGTTATGTTATGTTATGTTATGTTATGTTATGTTATGTTATGTTATGTTATGTTATGTTATGTTATGTTATGTTATGTTATGTTATGTTATGTTATGTTATGTTATGTTATGTTATGTTATGTTATGTTATGTTATGTTATGTTATGTTATGTTATGTTATGTTATGTTATGTTATGTTATGTTATGTTATGTTATGTTATGTTATGTTATGTTATGTTATGTTATGTTATGTTATGTTATGTTATGTTATGTTATGTTATGTTATGTTATGTTATGTTATGTTATGTTATGTTATGTTATGTTATGTTATGTTATGTTATGTTATGTTATGTTATGTTATGTTATGTTATGTTATGTTATGTTATGTTATGTTATGTTATGTTATGTTATGTTATGTTATGTTATGTTATGTTATGTTATGTTATGTTATGTTATGTTATGTTATGTTATGTTATGTTATGTTATGTTATGTTATGTTATGTTATGTTATGTTATGTTATGTTATGTTATGTTATGTTATGTTATGTTATGTTATGTTATGTTATGTTATGTTATGTTATGTTATGTTATGTTATGTTATGTTATGTTATGTTATGTTATGTTATGTTATGTTATGTTATGTTATGTTATGTTATGTTATGTTATGTTATGTTATGTTATGTTATGTTATGTTATGTTATGTTATGTTATGTTATGTTATGTTATGTTATGTTATGTTATGTTATGTTATGTTATGTTATGTTATGTTATGTTATGTTATGTTATGTTATGTTATGTTATGTTATGTTATGTTATGTTATGTTATGTTATGTTATGTTATGTTATGTTATGTTATGTTATGTTATGTTATGTTATGTTATGTTATGTTATGTTATGTTATGTTATGTTATGTTATGTTATGTTATGTTATGTTATGTTATGTTATGTTATGTTATGTTATGTTATGTTATGTTATGTTATGTTATGTTATGTTATGTTAAGTTATGTTATGTTATGTTATGTTATGTTATGTTATGTTATGTTATGTTATGTTATGTTATGTTATGTTATGTTATGTTATGTTATGTTATGTTATGTTATGTTATGTTATGTTATGTTATGTTATGTTATGTTATGTTATGTTATGTTATGTTATGTCTCGCTCTTTGGACGCAACTGGGAGACCGTTATGAGGGTGATGCTAATATTAGGTCGTTATATATGAAATTGCCGTTTATCTTGAAGAAATTGGAGAAAACCAAATTTTCAGTACTAACATTTTTGCATTTTTTTAGGAATGACAAATCCAAATTTTACGGTTTTTTTTGTGTATGAATGAGATAACATTAAGCTAACAAACAGTAACTTCACATTTTTTATTACATTTTTGAAAAGTGGCAGCTGTTTAGTAATACGAAATTTATCATCATATAGGAAGGTTTTTGAAGATCGAATTAATTTATCAACTGACCAATAAAAACAAAATTTAATACAGAGTTGTAAAATCTTTAAATCAACTTTCAAACAAAATATAAATAATGGAAATAGCTATTAAATTACAGGAATAACGAACTCATGAATTTGTAAGAAAATTTCGGCAATTTCATAGGTAAAGACCTATTATATCATCAGCATTGTCATAGCACTTATGCTTGCAGAATAATAAAGTAGTTAAAGAGAGTTAAGAGAGCTATTCTAATCGATCTAATAGTTGAATAATAGAAGTAATCTATCTTATTGTTGAAAAAGACAACCTCTGTGGCGTAGCGGTAGTGCGTAAGACTGCTAAGTCAGAGATCGCGGGTTCGATTCCCGCTCAGTGCAAATATAACATAACATAACATAAAGTATATTAAGTAAGTATTATTAATAAGTATTTAAGTATGTTTATCCGCATTCTAGAACCCATATGGCAAGCCTTGCTTAGTTTGGGTCTAGATGGCATTGTGTACTTTGTCCTACAATATTTATTTATTTATTATTAATTATATGACTTGCTTTTGAAATCTTACTAACATATAAAACCAAATGATATATATTGTCTTCATTTGCGTGTGGTCTACTCCCGTAGACTACAGTAGTAGTAATTCTACTACTCCGAGGTTTTATTGTAGCCACAAGTATTTATTCATGAAACATTTTATTCACAAAACTATTCTAAGAATCTGATATGCTGTGTTTGTATAACCTAAGAAACTAGGCCGACGACTTGACTTCTAAAGATGTGACTTGTGTTTATATTCAGCGTCAAAGAATGTCTGAAGTGAATTCTAAATTCAAACATGTCTTTATATAAAATAGCGGCACCTATACTTCTAGGTGAGAACTTCGGTTGCGGGACTAACGCAAAGATGATGATGATGATTATGTTTTCATATAAAACTAGCTGATGCCCGCGGCTCCGGTCGGTTATCATTGTTTAAGATACAGCAGATTTGAAGTCTGGCCAAGACCTTTCTTATAGAAAAACCCGCATTTAAATCAATTCAGTAATTTTTACGTCCATCGCGAATAAACAGACAAACAGACAAGAATTTGTTTTCAGAATCGTTCATTTAACATAACGTATAGTAACGAATAGTACAGACACAACTAATCTACAATTTTATAATAGTATAGATACAAGCAACTTAAACCGTCGTAATTTACACATAATATGTTCATCGGGGATAATATCCTGCCTTTCGGTCCGAAGATAACACAAACATATGAACAAACTCACAAAATATGGCCTCTCTTTCTAAAACTAATATAGATATATAGTATAATATAGTAAACACTAATTAGAACACAGCGTTGTTTGCAGAAATCGCAGAACAAACAATGACGTCACCACAATCAGTCACATTGAAGCATTACATTTCTCGTTAGGAAAAGGTCATAGACAATGCCGAGAATGGAGCCATACTTTAGAGCAGATACTATCCTCATATTTTTATATTATTCATGCAATGTAATGTCACACTTTCAAATAAAAAACAAAATTCATAGGTAACGAATAATAATATTCTATTCTGGGACATTTTGAACAGCACAATCTAGACCCAAACTAAGCAGAAAGCGGATAAACTTACTTTAATACCTTTTTGCAAATAGGTATATTATTATACATAGAAACACCCAGACCAATACAAATAGACATATTCATGCATACAATTATTTGCACTCTAGGAATAGAACCCACGCCACCTGTCGTAGCAGTCGAATGCACTACCGCTAAGCCACAGAGGCCGTCAACCTAGCACGTTGTATTTTCTTAGAGCGCACTTAGTAACTCTGTAAGCCTTCTTAAACTAGTTCAAGTTTAATATTACCATGCAGAGTCCACACGTAGCCATATTTCAACAGAGGAAAACTTGATACTAAGTTATACTAGCAAGAATATTACATTTATTTTACTTGCTATACCAGTGTGAGTACTCCTTTAATACATATATCTATCTAATATATAAAATTCTCGTGTCGCGGTGTTTGTAGTTAAACTCCTCCGAAACGGCTTTACCGATTCTCATGAAATTTTGTGTGCATATTGGGTAGGTCTGAGAATCGGACAACATCTATTTTTCATCCCGCTAAATGTTAAGCGTAAATTATTTTGTTAATTTTTAGACAATTTTTTTTTTTGTATTTTTTTTTTTTTTTTTTTAATTTAGTTATTATTTAAAGCATAACATTACATTCTTGTACAATAATAGCAACAAAGAAACCACTAAGGTTTATACCTGTGCTATAACAATAACAGTGAGACAACATTCAAACCAAGAACAAATCTCCACCAACCTTTTTTTTTTTTATCGTGCGGAAATCCCTTCGGATACCCCCCGCGTGCCAGCGGGGGCGGTTATGTCGGGGTTCAACCGACTAAAACCGCACGCCGTCTCGGGTCTACAGACGCCGGGGTGTACCCACAAATAGTATAAAAAAATTTTTTTTTTTATTTTAGGTTAGGTTTACAAATTATAACTAGATTAATAACAAGAGAAAAAAAAAATAACAATAATAGAAATCAGCACTATAAAGAATTCAAAAAATATACTTTAAGTTTGCTTGTAATACCTGACACAGTGCTAAATGACTTTATATTAGGAGGTAGATCGTTAATGCGCCGATCGTTAATGATACAGCATTAGAAAATACATACAACCCTGAATTTTCAACCCTCTACGATTAACCCCTATTTTTCCATCGCGATTTTTTTTTTTATAATTTCCTTCAATTTTTTTCTCCTGTCTTACTCACTATACAGTTTTCGGCATACTTTCATTGTCTACAACGCTTTCGATTATAAGTAAATCCCCGCACACCTATAGTAGATAGTTATTTTTATTGAACTTGAATTGATTTGATTTTTTTAGAAAGGTCTTGGTCAATCTTTAAATCTGCCGTATGTTTGATTGCAATTGGTTAACTAGAACCGGAGATATGACCAAAAAACGACAACCGACCTCCGAGCGGGCGGAGCCGCGGGCATCAGCTAGTTCATTAGATTTCTAGTCGTGAGTGTAAGGACGGCCTAACCAATATTTCATTAAAATATGTTAAGATGGCCTATACCCATCCGAAAATGGTTTGCTATAGAACTTTAATTTTTCAAACCATCAAGAGTGTCGCGTAGTAAATCGATATTAGGCCATTAAATAAATAAATAGTCTAGGATATATGACACAGCACCAACTAGACCAAAACTAAGCAAAACGGGCTCAAGAATGTGGATATACATACTTAAATAGATACCTTTTTGGTAAATGAATACATATTGGTAAATGAATACATATTGACGGCCTTTGTGCGTAGCGGTAATTCATTCGACTGCTACGACAGGGGGCGCGGGTTCGATTCCCGCTCAGTGCAAATATTTGTATGCATGAATATGTCTATTTGCATTGGTCTGGGCGTTTCTATGTATAATATGTATGTATTTACAAAAAAAAGTATATAAGTATGTTTATCCGAAGCTAGTTAAACTATGCTTACTTTGAGTCTAGAAAGCGCTGTGTAGGATGTCGTAGAATATTTATTATTATTTATCTATATATATAAAAATGAATCGCAAAATGTGTTGGTAAGCGCATAACTCAACAACGCCTTGACCAATTTGACCAATTCTTTTTTTTAAATGTTCGTTGAAGTCCAAGGATTGTTTTTACGGAAAGAAAAGTTTAAAAAAATGCAGAAAAAAAATTACAGGCATGTTTGGGATAAATAGGTGCCACGGGGCGAAGTATGCCACGGGCGAAGCCGCGGGGGACAGCTAGTTATACATAGAAACACCCAGACCAATGCAAATGTACATATTGGCAATAAGCGGGTATCGAACCCACAACTTCTGATTTAGCAGTTGAACGGTCTACCGTTACGCTACAGAGGACTAAGCCAGAATATTCTAAAGTTATCGCGGAAGTAATCTCGGGTAACATATAGTGCAGGTTACAATCCTATAGAAATCACACTATTACGCATGCTATTGATGATATAACAAAACACGTTGGTGAGTGACGCATTCCAGTTTTGAAACTGTTTTATTTAGTTTGGCTTGGTAACGGAATGCGCTATATATTTTTTTTTATGTTTACTTCGCCTTCACCTCGCCTGATGGTAAGCTGAAGGTAAAGTCTCAGGAAAGAGGGTCACCATTACATACACGTACCATGTTAACAATGGTGACAGCTTGACGGCCTCATCAAAAGAGGATTGTCGTCGCAGCACCGCGTGACACCCACCGGTCCCACTAGTGCTGCAACCACAACCCCCCTGCCCGACTATGCACTTGCTGACCCCTGAACGCAATCAAACCGAAATTGGATTATTATGGAGGGTTTTTTGCAATCGTGCACGGTGGTACCCACCCGGCCGAATTTTGTGACAAATTTGTGTCATCAAATTTCTACCACAAGTTATTTTACTTATAGTTTTTATTGTTACTTACCTCATTCAGCCGGCCTATTCAAATAATTTAACTACATTAGGGTAGTGTTAGTAATTAAATTTTGACTCGTTGTGGGAAGTCCCAAAGGCGTTCGTATAATCCTTGGGTTCCCGCTGAGATGGAAATAGTTAGATCACTTACACTAAGTCAATCTAAGAACGCAATTAAGGCAATGTTCACTAATCAACTTTTCAGGACTTCTGTTGTATACGAGGAGGCCTCATAAGTTCGTTTAGTCCCATACTAGTTCCCATACTTAGTCTGTATGACATACGTAATTCGCTGAACTTTTAGTAGGTAATTTCGTTTACTAGTTTTTTTTATCTACCTCAAGTATCTGTAATCTGTACTAATAAAATGACAAATTAGTTGTGTCTGTACATTGGAGATATTAAAAAAAAATGGGTTATGTTAAATCTTCAAGTATATATCGATGTCTTAAATTAACGATTCTGTACCCAAAAATAATTCATCTGGAATTGTTTTCTGTTTGTCTGTTTGTTCACGATAGTCGCTAAAACTACTAAACGGATTTTGATACGGTATATTTTATTAGAAAGGTCTTGGTCAGACTTAAAAAATGCCCGTATGTTTGATTGCAATTGGTTGAGTAGAACCGGATCTCTCTAGACAGCCTCTGTGGCATAGCGGTGGTGCATTCGACTGCTACGACAGGGGGCGCGGGTTCGATTCTCGCTCAGTGCAAATATTTGTATGCATGAATATGTCTATTTGCATTGGTCTGGGTATTTCTATGTATAATATGTATGTATTTAGACAAAAAGTAAATAAGTATGTTTATCCGCATTCTGGAACCCATAAAACAAGCTAGTTAAACTATGCTTACTTTGGGTCTAGAAAGCGTTGTGTAGAATGTCTTAGAATATTTATTATTATTATGCTAACCGTAATTCACGCGGGTGGAACATCGCGGGCAAGTCAAAAACTCGTTTGTGAGGGAATTTTTTTCCCGTAGGTATATACTTGTTGGTATAATAGATTACCATATTTATTTAAATGCTTTGTTTCGCTCGAGATAGAGTTCGAACAAGAAGCTGAACAGTGTAGACTCGATAACTTAGTCAGTCTCCTCACGTTCCAGTGACTATGTGCTGAACATACTGGATAGTAAAAAATAGCAACGAGTTAGGTATTTCATTTTAAATTGTTGAAGTTACAAGAAAAATGGTTAGGTATGAGTGTGTTTCAGACTTGTCATTTGCATATTTAATGAAATTCAGTATGAAAACGTTTCAAAGTTTGGAAAACTTTATTCATTTAGAATACAAAGTAACGCTTATGAACGACAAGTCTACTGCTTCATTGTTTTAATTTAAAACCAGAATTTAATATGTAGTCTAATATCATGATGAGGTAGTCTATCTTCTTCTTAGAGTTGTTCCCGGTTCCTTCCAAGGCTTTCAGATCGGAGCCTGGGGTCCGCTGACTTCTTCTCCTCCTCTTCGTTTGACTTATGTGGCTTTTATGAGAGCGACTGCTGTCTGACCAGGTAATGATAAGGTTATCTATATTACGCGTTTAATAAAGGTACTGTATAGATAGGGATGGCAGGTGAGGCCGCCTGTCACCCCAGCAGAAGCAGGCCGGGACGGCAGGGCGACTAGCGCCCCAAACCCAAGGGGGCCATCTCGAAACCGGAGATAGCCCAGGGTCAGTCGGGGTGCGAGGGATATGCTCTATGGGCAACCTTACACCCCAGCGTCTTAAGACCCGAGACGGCGTGCGGTTTTAGTCGGTTCAAGCAAGACATAACCACCCCCGCTGGCCGGCGGGGGGTATCCGAAGGGATTTCCGCACGAAAAAAAAAGATACTGTATAGATAAACTTAAAAAACTGAAACCTTTTTAAATAAAATTTTCGACAAATTGTTTTCAACAAGTATTACTTGTTTAATAGTATTTAAGTGTATTTTCTTAGAGCCTTATGTAGGTACTTTTGTTTCATTAAAAAAAACTTGGGAAACCCGCGCAGCATTACTAGTATAATATGAGCCTAAAAGGGAAAAAAACACATTTACATAAAGCATCGTAATCAATCAATTTTTATGTCACATATTCAGTGAAATAACTCCTTATGACAATACTATCGCATTAAATATCTATCATTGCCATCAATTTAATAGGGATATTAACACTAAAATGCCAAGATATTTCTCACGCCGATCGTAAAGCGGTCCCTTTAGACCCTACTTGATACTTTGTCGGCCATAAACACAAGGAAATAAGGTGTCTACATGACAAGGGTTAATACACACTAGCTCGGTTTATTTGACATTTCAAAGTTACGCTAAGTAGAGTACATATTAGTTTAGTTTATAACTATAGTTAGCATTATAAAGACTTATTTAGGTACTTATAGTTTCTTTGCCCAATATTATACAGTGACGAAATCTCTTCAGCCGAGCGATATCCCATCCAAAGCTTGCCTTTTGGAGCCTGGGGCCCACTTTTCTATATCATCATAATCTCAACGTTAGTCCCGGTTGGGGCCTCTATATTAGCCTTTACGGGAACAACTGCCGTCTGACCTTCAACCCTAATGCAATAAAAATATAAAACAAAAAAAAAATGATTTTTATGTTTGTTTTGTATTAAGAAACGTTTATGCGTCAAAATGTCAATAGTGATAATAGGTCTTTACCTATGAAATTGCCGAAACTTTCTTACAAATTCATGAGTTCGTTATTCCTGTAATTTAATAGCTATTTCCATTATTTATATTTTGTTTGAAAGTTGATTTCAAGATTTTACAACTCTGTATTCAATTTTGTTTTTATTGGCCGCTTGATAAATTAATCCCCTCCCAAACTCCTTTCCCATCCCCTCCCAAACTCCTTTCCCATCCCCTCCCAAACTCCTTTCCCATCCCCTTTCCTTTACAGGGTCGGCAGCGCGAATGTGACGCCACTGGTGTTGCACACGTTCATACGCCGCGGTAACCGCTTCCTATCAGGTGGGCCGTGTGCTTGTCTGCCACCTTAGTAAATAAAATAAAAAATCGATCTTCAAAAACAGTACTTCCTAAATGCTATCCATTTTGATGATAAATTTCGTATTACTTTACATCTGTCACTTTTCAAAAATGTAATAAAAGTTGCTGTTTGTTAGCTTAATGTTGTCCATTCATACACAAAAAAAATCATAAAATTTGGATTTGTCATTCCTAAACAAAATGCAAAAATATTAGTACTGAAAATTGGGTTTCCTCCAATTTCTTCAAGAAAAACGGCAATTTCATATGTAACGACCTAATATTTTGAGGTAATTTTGAGCTTTTCAATAAGAAACACTAGCTATAGGTACCTAGTCGTATGTAAAATTATTGCTAGTCTGCCTACACATACAGTGATATTATGCAGACATAAACCAGTAGATTTATAAACAATTAAAATTTTAAAATATCTAAGAACCCTCCTGACTAATTCGCCTTTCAAAAAAAAAAAAACAAAATCAGAGACACACACTCAGACACGTCAAACCTATAACAAACCGTCCATTTTGCGTCGGTGGTGAAAAAGAAATAACAAGTCAAATTAAACTCAATTAAATTCAGCCTTCACACATCTGTCATTTCCGCTGTTTTGATAGCCTGTACTATTCATTACTTCGTGTTGCACCATCACTGTACAAACTCGCTTTACTCTCGAAAGTTAATGCTAATTCACAGGAGGAATCACTCGCCAGTTAACAACTCTGTGTAAATTTAAAAAAGCCGATATACTAGGAGTAGCTGGGTATTCCCCAATAGTAGAAAACCTAATGAAGATATAAATCTTAAGGCCTTCACGGCTGGCGTTGCTTGTTGAATATACTGCTTCCAGGCTGTTTGGCCGTGGTCCATAGAAAACTTGTGTTTCAAACGTTTCGTCGATCACTGCGGTCGAAATCTTCAGTGGCACAGGTCCGGACGCCGACAAGTTGAGATGAAGAGGTTAATTAAACATACAAGTGGTACCAACATCTGATTTGTAATAAGTTGCGCTGCTCTGGATTCTTTAATAAATTACCTACATCATCATCTCAGCGTCAGCGACAGCGTCAAACTGACGTGTCCTAAATATAAAAAAAAGCGTCGTATCCCAGTCTGTAAATTTCTTGCTTAGAGGTAGTCTAAACCTAAACAGAATATATAACATATTTTAGTCGCAATTCGAGGGATTCACTAGTGGCAGTTAAGGAGTGCCACTTCCATATTCTGGCTCTATCGTTAAATCGATTAAATGGTGTCAAATTTTATGTCGTATAGTTAAATAAAAGTAAAAGATAAATAAATTACGTTAATATAACCTTATTCCTACCAAAATAAAGTATATTTTAATAAGGAAAACTGGCAACTCGAAGAATCAGACACTGACCCATAGTAAGGCCTCATGTCTGTTACCTATCTACTCACAGATGTATTAAATAGATTTGCGGTTGCCACTCTCATCCCACATACATAAGCTATCTAGCTAAGCCCATATAAGCTGTTTAGTCTGCACACATACCTGCTAACGTAGCCGCTAATCTGATAATTTAGGGTATTATTACGATTCTATCGTGGGTTCTATATACTTCAATAAAAATCTGATGTCTGTTGGTGGTAGGCTTGGCCGCCGGTTACACTGTTAAAGGGCCACAGAAAGCTTCTTAAACCTACCGTAGGAATGTTGGTAGTCAGTTCCATGTTCATAACACCAATAGATCTGATGTCACGGTGCGGTTTTAGTCTGTTGAACTCAAAACCGCTTCGAAGTAGGTACCTTAGACGGGAGAGATATCCGTACAAAAAACTTGTTTCATTTATTAATTACTATCTGATATATTATGTCCCGACTTCACACAGATAAATTTCAGTGCTTGTACTAGCGTAAGTGTTGGTAATAATTTGACAAAGTCAGTCGAATGAATGTACAAAAGCGCTTAAAATACGACCAAGCATTATTTTTAACATATTAGAAAAAAAATATTATGATCTTTTTTTGACTGACAGACAGAATACCTATTGACTTAGCAATGTTTCTGCTGGGATTATTGCAAAATTTACCGATCATAATTATTTAGTTTACCGACCAAACTCCTTCATTCATTATTCTAACTACGGACATTGGCAGAAGTCTGGGTGAAAAGTTTGGGTTCACCATTAATAAAAAAAAATACTGTTGCGATTCCCTTATTTCGAATTCGAATTCAACGGTGTAGCTTTAAAATGTATAGTATATTATTAAGATAGCATTGTCTACAACACCCTCGGGTTTTCCTTTATCCTTTCTCCCTTGATTCCGACATACCCACCTCACCTCACCTCGCTGGCACCGGTAGGGTGAAGCTCGTGGGGCTTACACACGTAAATTAAAAAAAAACATTGTCTACAACGTATTGTAATCGCTTATCGCTCTCACCCCACCTAGATCAGCAAACCGATTGACAAAAGAGGCTCAGGTGCACGATTTGCTTTCGGTAAGAGGGTTTTTTCTATTAGAAAGGTCTTGGTCAGACTTGATTGCAATTGGTTAAGTAGAATCGGAGATATGACCAGAAAACGATAACCATCCTCCGCGTGGGCGTAGCCGCGGGCATCATCTAGCTCATCACGCTCATAAAATTCATTGAGAAAGGCCAGAATTAAACATTTTATCATCCAAAATATAGCATTAGAATAGAAACGATTAGAATTGTTAAATTATTTATTTATTTAATTAAAAAATCAAAGTGCGATCAGCAACCTCCGCGCGGGCGGAGCCGCGGGCATCAACTAGTACCTAATAATATCAAGCTTGAAGCATTGAAAGTCCCCAAGTATACAAGTCGCGTGCTTAACTATTAAAGTTTCAACCTAGGCTAGTAAGTTCGCAGTATTATTCCAATAAATCACCTGTTTAAAAGTTGGCAGAACAAGCTGCTTCAGGTACCGTAGTGGATTCGCTTCCTACGTTAGGTAGTTGTTATAAGTTCGACTAACGTAAGAACTTCCGTAACTCGCTGCTTGAATAGTAAAATAGGACACGAATACTTCTAACGAGATCAGTTACAATAATTAAAAAAACCGGCCAAGTGCTAGTCGGACGCGCCCATGAATGTTTCCGTAGCATCAAGCAAAAATTTTTATATTTGAGTTGATTGAATGAAAAGTAAATTCCGGTTTACGATTTATGACGTATTAAAAAAAGTACTTACTAGATCTAGTTCAAACCAATTTTCGGCGGAAGTTTACATGGTAATACATCATATATTTTTTTTAGTTTTATCATTCTCTTATTTTAGAAGGTACAGGGGGGGGAAACACATTTTACCACTTTGGAAGTTCTTATAGTTTCGGAAAAAAAGTGGCTGTGACATACGAACGGACAGACAGACAGACATGACGCATCTATAAGGATTTAGTTTTTTGCCTTTTGGCAACGGAACCCTAAAAAGGTGTATGAGGATCCGAGGGGTTCTAAAGGCCCAAGTCAACTTGCAAGCTGGTACAAGCTCACCTGCTGATTGACGGACTTGGCTCTGGCGCAGGCTTCCCTCTCGAGATTGGGGGTTAGACGCTTACGTAACAGTCAAAATAACCCAAGCTGTGATAGGGAGGAGAGGGAGTGTAGACCCCGAGTTCCAAAACTGCAACCTTGGATGCAACCGGGATTAATACTGGGATGATGATGATGAACAACAATATTTAAAAAAATAGTATGAGTAGGTCTAATTTTATAAAAATCCCGCTACGACGCGCAATAAGCGATTCAGTTTTGAGCAGCGGTTCAGATGAAGAGAGATGGAGCTCTACAACGTATACAGTGTGTATATCTCCATCGCTCTCCCTCTGACCCACAGCCTAAAACTGAGTAGGTCTAATTTTATAAAAACCTCGCTGCCTGCGGGTCTACTACGACGCGCATTAAGCGATTCAATTTTGAGCAGCGGTTCAGATGAAGAGAGATGAAGCTCTACAACGTATATAGTGTGTATAGCTCCATCTCTCTCCCTATGAACCGCTGCCTAAAACTGAGTAGGTCTAACTTTTAAGTAGGCCTACTACGACGCGCACAAAGCGATTCAGTTCTTTCTCCCTGTGAACCGCTGCCCAAAACTGGATCGCTTAATGCACGTCGTTGTGGGCTCACTGTATATACGATCTACTGAATGGTCATTAGGCTCTTCATTCACAAAATTTAGTTCTTACTAATATAAGTTTCATTCTATGATTCGTTTATGTAGGGTACTATTTATAAGTGAGAGATATAATATGAAAGGCACTGCTCTGCGGCTAAAAGTTCTTACGCACCGCATCTAAACAAAATTCTAGTCTCAGTTGAGTTTTGGAAATCTGTTCAATTTATATACTAAATCCAAGTTACGATCTCAATTTAAAATATCTTCAATTTAAAGTATAATTCACAGACTGAAGGAATTATACTCATCATCATCATATCAGCCGTAGGAAGTCCACTGCTGAACATAGGTCTCCCCCATTGATTTCCATGTTGACCGGTCTGTAGCGGCCTGCATACTTACTAACTTAAATATTTGTAGACAGCACCCATTTTTTTTTTTTTAACGTGCGGAAATCCCTTCGGATACCCTCCCGCCGGCCAGCGGGGGTGGTTATGTCGTGTCTCGACTAAAACCGCACGGTGTCCTCCCCAAGTGTCCGTTGCCGGGCACCCCGGGTAAGCCCTCGAAAGGACCCCAGGGTTGCCGGCGGACTTTGGCCGCCACCGCGGCCTCGCCTGGTGGGGTCGGGTTTTATCCCGCTTCGGTGAGTTGGCAGGCGTGTGTAGGGCACACACGGCACGCCTCCGCCACGGCCTGCTTCTGTAAGGACGGCGAGTCGGCCAACTGCCGTCCTCAGGCCCCGATCATGGAGGTCGGTAGTCCCGGGCTTAGATGAGTCTGCGGCGAGGACGCCACAGACTGCGAAACTCGGGAGGCAGGGTTCTCTCCCGCTCCCTCTCCGCCGTCTCTTTCGAAACACCCGTGTCCGGTAACCATCTGGCACATCCGGTAGGAGAGGTCCCCATGGTCCCACTCCAACCACTCCTTCATGATCGGTCTCACCGCCGCAATGGTGGATTCCCCCCACCTTGGGTGCTCAAGTCGCACCCTCCATGTCTCCATGAGTTCCTGGCGGAGCAGGGACCGCTGAGCCCTGATTTCTCGGGGCTCCGGCCTATGGCCCCGCTCCAGCGCCTCCTTGCGCCACTGGTACAGCAGCGCAAGGGCTCTCGCTTCCAGGTCCCATGGAGGGGTCCCAGCTAGGAGACATGCCGCCTCGACGGAGATCGTGCGATACCCCCTGATGACTCTGACGGCCATCGCCTTTAACGGGCTGTTAAGAACAGCCACGTTGCGGGCCGCCAGAGTCTCCGCCCATACGGGGGCCCCGTATAGGGCCATGCTTCGCACGATCCCCAGGTACAGTCTCCTAGTGGGGGCGTTGGGTCCCTTAACGTTGGACATCAGCCGCGATAGCGCGGCCGCAGCCCCCCTCAGTTTTGGGACCAGACTTCGGAGATGAGGTCCGAAGTCCCATCGGCTATCGAGTACGAGCCCAAGGTAGTTCATCGTGGGCTCGATGCCGATGCTTACGCCCCCTACGGTTATGCTGGTTCCCGCAGGTGGCCCCCTCCGAGGCCCGTGAAAACACATAGCCTAGGATTTGTGGAGAGCCACTTCCAGTCCCAGCCGCCGTATTCGACCCACGACTTGAGCAACCCCTGCCGTGGCCTTCAGTGCCGCGCTTCGGTACGTTGCTCCCCGCGCCATAACGAGGGTGTCGTCGGCATAGCACACTATGCTGACACCCTCGACCAACGTACCGCGCAGCACCCAGTCGTATCCGATGTTCCACAGGAGTGGCCCTAGGACCGACCCCTGCGGAACACCGCACGACACTTCTCGCCGCCCTGGCCCTAGACCGCAGACCTGCGCATTTGTTGGTTCTGGTGACGCGGACGGCTTCGTTTTCCAGCGACTCCCTCAGCTTGGCCGCTAGGGCGTCGGCTTTGGGGCCGCTGGTGGCGCCGGAGACCTCGAGGAGGCGAGCTCCGGTGCGAGTTGTTTTGCACCGGAGCCCCCCCTCAATCTCGAGGGTCTTGAGAACCACTGAGGCTTTCACCTGCCTCAAGACCTGGGTGTACCCCACGCCCTTCTCCACACCCTCCGTCGTCACCGTCAGGACGACGGCTGTGGAGCGTGGGGCGCGGAGCTTCTTCGGCGCCTTCGCCGCAGCGGCTTTAGCCGCCTTCTTAGCCGCCTTTCTGGCGGCTTTTTTCGCCTTCTTGGCGGCTCCCGCTACCACCCAACCCTCTGCTCTGGAGGAATGTTCGGGTGCAGCGGGAGCGGTAGTTCTGGCGACGGCGGGGGTGCCGCTCCCCTTTGACTTCCCTTGTGGCGATTGGGCCTCTGGAGCAGCGGTCCTTTTATTAGGACCGGGCTTCCCACTGGCAACAGCCGCGAAAGATGCGGGCTGTGCCAGCGGAGGACGGTATGCTCGGTCCTCCAAAACACCGAGCCGCCTCTCGATGGCCGCTAGTAGCTGTACCATACTTGGCGCAGGCTCCAGCGCCGTCTTGGCTGCCGGTTTGGGCGCCGCCTTAGGTGCCGACTTTGGCGCCAACTTTGGTGCCGTCTTAGGCGCCTCACCTGGTGACGCAGGAGCTCTCGGCTGGACCGCCGCCTCCTGGGCTTCTGGGGCCCTTCGGGCCTCCGGGGTTCCCCTGACCAGCTGGTTCAGGTGCTTGACCTCTTCCCGGAGGGCTCGCTGTTGCTCCCGGGAGTTGGCGAGCTCAGTTTCCAGGTTTGTCACCCGGGCCCTGAGCTTCGCTTCCTCCTCGGAGGTGCTCCTGGCGAGGAGCTCCTCCAGAGCCCCCTTTAATGCCTCCGTAATACGGGCCAGCGCCGACAGGAGCTCCCTCGCCGTGGGAAAGTCCTGGTCCCTGCCACTGGGTAGTGGCGGGACGTGTACTGGAGGCTTCGGCGCTCTGCTCGCCGAAGTGGCCAACTTGGCCGGCCGATCGTCCTCACTTGAGGAGGTCACCCGTTGTATGGGGCTTCTGCTCCGGTCACGGGACGTTCCACCCGGGCGTGGCCGCTTTCGACGGAGACCCTCCTCGGTGTTCATTTGCCTGGATACCGACTCATTGTCGGTACCAGCCGTCGCCGCCGCGGACCCATTGTCCGCGTCGATTTCCCCACCTGCTGGAAGCGGAGTAGCAGGCCTGGGGAAGACGGCCTTAAGCGACCGCGAGTGAGACCGCGGCCTCACCTCTTCACCCTCCACTACTGCCACTCCGTCATTTTCGTTGTCCTTGTTCGTGCCCTTGTTGTTTTTGTTTCCGTCCGGTTTTTGTTGATATTTTGATAGGTACGTCTGATAGGGTGTGTGTTGGGTAACCTACTCGCGTGTCATTCCGATTCCGATCCCACCGCAGTCCGGGGGGAACGGAATCGGAGCGGCCGGTACACCCTGGGCGGCGGTCAATGGCTTCCCCTTCATGGGGTTGGCATTGACCGTCGGCCAATACCCAACGTGGCGGGAACACATCGCTCTCCGTACTCCTCTGCTTTCAGAGGAGACAGGACGAGCGATGATGTTAGTGGTGGAGGCCACCGTAGGGTCCTGGGGGATCCAGGAGCGGGTTGGCCCACTGCTAACGCAGGGGCCGACGGGGACTTGTGCCGCCGCCGGTGAGAGAGGACTAGCCATCCTCTCGCGTTCCGTAATCGGTGGGTGATCAGCAACGACCTGACTGGTGGCTCCAGAAGGGTACGCTGTGATCTCTCCGAACGGAGGGCTTGCCTTTATTGGCCGGCCCACGACAAGGAAAAGTCTATAACACCCGACAGCGAAGTCGTAAAAACCTATGGATACCAGCAGACCTCCGTAGTATATAGGCTTATCCAGGTGCAGGGGGCTCCGCCTGGATGACCACCTTTCCCCCATACTCGTGGGATATGTTATGGATAGACTGCACCCATTGGATAGCGTGTTAATAAATTACGTACACAACATGTATATGAGTTCCAGAATTCTTTTTCGAATTTCTTGAATTCGGATTCGAGATCCAAGAAACAGCGAAAGTAACATTCTAATTCGACGAATACCTGTTTATTCGGTCTCGAAATTGAACACTGACCGGAAGCACTCAAAGTGCATGCGAAATATGCCACGCCACTGTCACGGCACAGAGAATTTCTTAGTGCAGGAGTTGTCTTCATAAAAATAAAACAGTTTTAACCGTCATTCACATTTTGCACGAGAAAAGTACTTAAAATGAAGTTTAGTTTATGTGCGATTTAATCATAAAAGTAGACATAAAACTTCACATAGAGGCAGTAAAATAAAAATTTGGACTTCCAACAGCTCATTAAATAAAAATTATATAATTTTGTATATTTCTTTGTAGATACAGGTTGTGGTTTTTTTGTACATAACTATATATTTTTTCAATACAAAGTAGGCCATTAAAGTCGGAAGAAGAAACAAAATAATTATATAACCTACGTACAATGTTAACACGTGAAACATTTTATAAATTTTTCAATAAAACGAGTTTTTTTCCCTCGCCTAAATGTAAATAGTTTCTTTTTTTAATTAAGATGTCAATTCCAAAATATTTTGTTAAAAATTGATAGCACATGGGCGTTCGAATGACGCAGATCTGATGCTGACGATAGCCCGTAGCGGAATATATATCACTATGTAAATTAGTGTGCTGAAAGGGATTAGTCTGTAAAAAAACGCTCGTGAACCATTGTTTATGTAAACGCCAACATAGTAACCTATTTTTATTCATGTTAGAATCCTCCAAGGGTGACATTATAGAAAAAAAGTTTCAAGATAGACTTGTCACCGTGCAGATCTTGTAGGTATTTGGCAGCTTTGTTTATAAAACAGTTTTATTCGAAAAGTGTGCACATTAGTTTTTAACGTGTGGAAACCCCCACGGGCTTTTTACCCCATCGGTGCCGACGATGGGGTGGGCGTATCGAAATCGAACTTACTAAAACCACACGAAGTCCTCCCCAAGTGTCCATTGCCGGGCACCCCGGGTAAGCCCTCGAAAGGATAACCCCAGGGTTACCGGCGGACTTTGGCCGCCACCGCGGCCTCGCCTGGTGGGGTCGGGTTTTATCCCGCGTCGGTGAAGTGTGTGCACTTTCATATGCACTTTCATATGTTTCGAAACTAGCTCGGGAGCCAGGGATTTTCACACATGTTAAATGTATCTTTTTGTCAATAAAGAATATTATGATTATTATTATAGAGCAATAGTCTGTCTTAAGACTGTCTTGTCTCTAATGAGCGCTCGGCCTAACTCTTACTGCAATGCGCTGCAATGTGCTGACACAAGTTCGATATCAGAAATTGACTATTTTAACACGTGTTTAGGAGCACCCTATATCTACTGACATCGATATCGTAATATTATTTAGCTTCTGTATCGCGTGTAGCAGTAGTGTTTTATTAAGTAAATGTAATAAAACTGTAATTCCAGCCATTAAAATAACTTATTTAGCACTTCGATATGAAGTTATTTTTCCATAAACATTTTTTACGATGTTTCTATTAACGTACGTCCCATAGCATTATGCCGCGCAAGGCGCATTATGTACAGTTTTGTAGCTACTTGTTATTTGTATGAAATATCAAAAAACAAGTACAGTATATAAGGTGTCACAAAATTAGGTCTCTGAATTTGGTGAGATGACTTGGTATAGACAAAATATGCATCTGAAACAAAAAAAAATATCGGGTAAAATAAAAATAAAAAAATATAAAAAATTTAAAATGAAAAATATAAAAATGAAAAAAAAACGCCACTAGCGACCAGCGTCACGTGACGCGACGAGCCCGTGACGCACGTGGTAGGCGTGCAGTCCGTCTCCTTGCAGTATTCTCCAAGCGGATGTGTGGGAAATAACTAAATCGCGACTAGCGTCACGTGTGCTCGTCGCGTCACGTGACGCTGGTCGCTGGTGGTGTTTTTTTTTAATTTTAATTTGTTTTTTTTTTTACTTATTACTAATTTTTTTTTTTTTTTTTTATTTTAGCCGATATTTTTTTTTTTGTTTCAAATACATATTTTGTCGATACCAAGTCATCTCACCAAATTCAGAGACCTAATTTTGTGACACCTTCCTCCGGCCGCCTACGAAACCGCATGTTCGTAACCAGTTACAATACAAGGAAAAAACTTCTTCGTACGATACCAGTTACGAAGGAATAGATTTTTTTCCCTATACGATACTTGGTTACGTAGTTATGAACAAAACATTATTTCTCTTTGTACGATACCAGTTACGAAGGAATAGATTTTTTTCCCTATACGATGCTTGGTTACTGGTTACGTAGTTACGAACAAATTGGTGAATATTAACGAATACTAGCCTACAAAATATGTGAAATGTCATCCGGGACCGACGGCTTTACATGCCCTCCGAAGCATGTATCGTCCTTCTTGTCGGGCAATCAGGTGATCAACCTGCAATGTCCTAACCAACCTGGCACAACTAAATTATAAACATAAAGTAGTTGTCCCCACTAGGATTCGAACCTGGTACCTTCCGCGTGACAGCCTGGCACACTTGCCACTACGGAAATAAAAAAAATTATGAAATGAAAAACAAATGTATAAAATTATTATTAAATGTATTCATTTTCATTGCAATACTGTAATTACAGCAAAGAAAAGAGAAAATAAGTATGCCTTCTTACGCTTATCAACGAAAAAAAGGTTATTAATAAAAATGAACTTAAAAAATACTAGTAGCTACTACACACACCGGCAGAATTAGCGGAACACAAAAAAAGGACAGTATAGTTAGCTTTATTTTTAAACAAATAATAATTAAACATGAAACAACAGTTAAATTAACATGTTTTGACATTAATTTGCAACACCATACTTAAAGTTTAATAAAAAAAAAAGTTAACTAAACAAAATGCATTTTTCTTTGATTGAGATTTCGTAGTAACAGAGAAACAGTTAAAATTTTTAGATTTAATGACGGTTTAAAATTAATTAAATGAATGTTTAATAACGAGTGTTTCCCCCTCGTGCCCTGATTAAGGTTTCCATCCGTCTGGGTATGCTGCGAATGATGTTGTCAATGATTTCTTGGGGCAACCTCTGCCATTCTTCAACTAATGTGTGTCGCAGCTCGCCCAGATTGTTAGGAGGTGGCATTCTTGATTTGACACTCCTCTTTAGCAAGTCCCAAACGTGTTCAATCGGATTCATATCCGGGGACCGTGCTGGCCACTCCATCACCGTAACACCAACATGGTTTAGGTATGCCTGTACTGAGCGAGCACTGTGAGCCCGAGCATTATCCTGCATTAAAATGAAATCGTTACCAATAAATGGGGCAAATGGCACAACATGTTCCTCTAAAATCTCCCTGATATACAGATCAGCAGTCAGATTTCCGCCGTCGACTACCACTAACTCCGTGCGAGCTCCTAAACATATCCCTCCCCAGACCATAATTGAGCCGCCGCCATATGCCACTGTATTTTCAAAATTAGACTGTAAATAACGCTCTCCTTTGCGTCTCCATATTCGCTGCCTTCCATCAATCTGATTTAACAGAATTCTGCATTCATCAGTAAAGAGAACCTGTCCCCACTCGTCAAAGTCCACAAGCAAAGTATAGTCAAGTGTAGCAAAGTATAGTGAAGTAGTCAAGTGTTCACGAGCAAAGTATAGTCGGTTTGTGCGGAGGTGTCTCTCAAGTTTTGGTGCTTTGGCGGGTATAAATGAGCCTATACCAACTTCCTCGAATCTTCTGCGAACTGTCCGCTCACTCACTCTTACTCCTCGAACCTCCTCCAATGCATTTCGGGCCTGCACCGCCGTAAGTCTCGTGTTCTGACGATCTTGAAGTTGTAGAAAACGGTCATCTCTCCTTGAAGTACACCTTTTCCTGCCTTGCCCTCTTCTCCTCACTAGAGAATTCGTCAATCTGTACCGTTTGATGCTACGGTGAATCGTTGATAACGGTCGACGAAGTCTTGTTGCAATCGATCTGTAGGATTGACCATTTCTTCTCATTTCATCTGCCCTGATGATTTCTGGTAGCGTTAAATCAGGCATACTTAGATGTTCGTAACTTATCAATAAGCGAGAAAACACAAAAGTCTCATAAAACAGCAATACAAAGTTTTTCAAGTGGAATTTACGAACTTTACGAAAATGGAAAATCTACTTCGAAGCAGTGGATATAGATGTATGAATGAAAAATTAAAGCAAACGAATGAAAAAAATGACTGTTGACATATGTTCCATTTTCAAATTAGACGTTTCTAAAAAAATTATGTAAAATAATGATAAAAAAGTAATGTAACCGCCCAGTGCTACGAAAAAAATATATTAATTCTTCCTTTTTTTTGTGTTCCGCTAATTCTGCCGGTGTGTGTATAACCATCTAATATTTTAAATCTTATAAGAAAACTGTAAAAGAGAGAGTAAAGAGTAAAAAAGTTTTCATACACAGTCTAATCTCTAAAGTAAAAGTAAAACTAAAAAGTATTTATTTCATTTTCCAGTAATTTGTTACATGTATTAAAACTGAGACAGTCCCATTAAGTTATGTACATACTTGTGTTGGGGCTGTCTCGCATCTGTTCATACATTCTAAGTTATATTATAAGATATCTGGCCTTATAACTAATTAAATTAAAATGATAAATTTAAACTAAGTACATGCTGATAAAAAATAAATAATAATAATGAGGTATTTTTATATATATGCAATAAAAAATTTCAAATCCAAAGGCAATAGAAAAAGCTACTAAAAGTCCCTTTGTGTTATTTGTATTATTTGTATTTCTGTCTATAAACTTGGATGTGTGTGAATGTGAACGTGTACGTAGGTGTATGTGTGTTTGTGTGAGGAGAGTATGCGAGTGTAAATTTTTATATGCGTGTATGGGTGTGCGCGCCAATCTGATTCCATTATTCCCATGTACCCCCAACCAACCTAGCTAAGTCTCACCAAGACACGTTCGACCCCATGATATGACTGTGCCTTTAGCCATTCGGTCAGGTTTTTCCTGCATTCGTATAGCAGCAGAGGATATATACATAGTTTGCCGTTTACTCTGTTATATATATAAGCCGATTGAGTTTGGTATTGACGTGCTGCAAATTCTGTGCGAACCCTGGCGGAATGAGCCACTATGTCTTTCCTTCTCCTCTCTTGGTTTGCCCGCGTAAAGGGAGACTTATGTAAACATAGGCATATGCTCAAGATATACAGCTTCCTCACCGTTAAAAGCTCACAGTCTCTGTAAAGATCCTCGGTTGGGTACCTGTATGGCCTGAAGTACATAACTTTTATAATTGATCGTTGAGCTCTTTCCAGGTCTAACATTGATGTTTCATCGGCCCCACCCCACACCGGTATACAGTATGTAAGAACTGATTGTACCAGGGCAATATAGATTTTATTTAGAAGGAGCGGTGGCATCAGGTGGCGCAAGGTCTTAAATATCCAGATGAGCTTCCTAACTCTATTCATAATAAGCTCGATGTGGGGGTGCCATGATAGTCTTTGATCAACTATTATGCCTAGATATTTGGTTGAATCACACTGTTCAATGTTTTTGCAGTCACAGATATTAAGCCGCGGACTTGCACAAACATGGATTCTGACTCCGTATTCCGAACCCGGGAGGGATCTTCTAGTTGGGGCAAAACAGATAAAATTAGTTTTCGCTATATTTAGAGTAAGCAGGCTAGCATTTAACCATTTGGCTATCTTCACAAGACCAGACTCAGCTGTGCCCCTCACGGTCTCCCAGGTCTTTCCCAAAAAGACTACTACTGTGTCATCGGCATAGGAAAAGATCCGCCCTCCACTATTTCCCAGGTTACACAAGTCATTGATATAAATTAAAAACAGCGTTGGGCCAAGGATACTCCCCTGGGGAATGCCGTAATTGACACCTACCTCGTCACTATACAAGTTATCAATTTTTACTTGCTGCCTCCTATCTTTCAAGTAACTTTCCAAAAGTAAAAGAGGTGTTCCCCTAATGCCCGAAGCCTCCAGTCTACGTAAAAGTATGTTTACCGACACTGTATCAAAGGCTTTTTTAAGGTCTAAAAAGACCGTGATACACTTTTCGCCTTTGTCAACGGCTGCTGTTATTGCCGAGGTTAAGGCCGTGACCGCTTCCAGAGTCGAGCGCCCCTTTCGGAAACCATATTGTGCGTCGGATAAAATTTTAAATTTAGTAAGGTAGTTAACCAGTCTTATATTAATCAATTTTTCTAATATCTTTGCTATGGGTGACAGAACTGATATTGGACGGTAATTGTTCATATCTCGAACGTCTCCCCCCTTGTGTATAACCACGGAGCGCTTTAGGATGCTAGAAAAAATTCCCGTACTAAATGATAGGTTAGCGAGTTGACATATGAGTGGGACTATAAAGTCCTTAGCCTTTTTTAGAAATTTAATTGAAATGCCATCCCTACCCGAGGCGCTCGCTGAGTCAAAACCCATAAGTACACTGTCCACCTCCCGTAAGTCTGTCTCGTGTAGCACAAAAGAAGTAGGACCGGGCAGAGTGTTGCAGGTTATTTCTGGATAGCCGGTTTTTGCTATAACGTCTTCCGCCAGTAGTTGACCGATGTTCGCAAAGAATTGATTCACACGGTTTAAGGAGTCTAAGGGGTGGGGGGCAGCGTCCAAAAGATGAGTACTTGATTTTTTCGGTGGTTTAAAGTGTGTTATTTCATTTATGTTTCTCCACAGTTGTTTTGGATTTTTTGTAGAGGTCACTATTTTATTTCTGTGGTATTGTCTTTTTAATTTTTTAATTAGGTTAGTGCAAAAGTTACGAAAACGTTTATAGGTAATTTTCAAAGTCATGTTATATGGGTCGTTACGCAACCTAAGTTGCATTTTGTTCCTAAGTCTGATACACCGCAGCGACCCGGCAGAGATCCATGGCTTAATGGTGCGCGATCCGCCTGTAACCCCGCCAGTAGAAGTATGTAGTAGAAGAGATTCCTTGATTATCTCTATCATACGATTTGCCAACACATGAGTTTAGATACGATGTATCCAGACCGACCAAGCTGTCGTATGCCTTTTCGACATCAACAATGGTTTTTGAGTTTTTAGGGGCTATTTTTACATGGTTATGTAATAAAGTTACGAGAACTGTAGAATGGTCGGTGACAGACGTGTCCAAGATAGCTATCGATGCTGTGGCTTCATGCCTCTTAATTTTCAGGAAAACATGGTCGAGGCAATTACATTCTCTAGTAGGAAGGCAGTGTCCAGGAAGAAACCCGTGAGCCGAGAGCATGTTTTGGTAACGTAATCTATTACTCCTCTCATGCGCTTTCTCCCTGTCTGTTATAATTAAGTTGATATTAATGTCGCCGATTATTAGAATATTTTTGTGTGGTTTTATAGACTCTAGGTGTTGATTAAGCGAGTCTATGAATTTTTTGGCACAAGTATTTGATGGGGATCGGTATATGCCAATAATAGTCAAGGTTGCCATAGTCACCTGCAGAGCGGAAGCATGAGTTACGTTAACTTCGATTGACTGTGGCTGGTGTTTATTTTTTATGTAAATTACCACACCGTCATTCTGGTTCTGGAGATTCATGGTAAGGAATGAAGTATAATTAGTCAGCTGTGGTATCTGTTTGTCTAGATCAAGTCTACATTCAGTCAAGACCAATACATCAGCTTCTATCTTCGCCTCCACCAGGCTAACCAATAGATCGTCCAGGTTTTTATAAACGCTTCTTATATTTTGAGTCGCGACCAACAGCCTGTCATCCTCAAATTGTGAAAAACTGGGTAACTGGTTCGCGTTGAGAACCGCAGAGCTTGCAATTTCGTTATCGTCCAAATCAAGTAATGTGATTAGCTGACTATCCATACTCATGTGTTAGATCCATCCGTCCTTTTCTACATTTTGAGACTGAGTAGGCGGACCAGCTAGCCACGATCAAATAGTGTTCAAAAAGACTCCGGTTAGACCACACAAGGATATCTAGGGACGTGTAAGGCGCTTGAGTGACAGTGCGTGAGAAATGTGTACGTGTTTTGTTATGTGTGTTTGTGTTTGAATTTAATGTTTTCAAGGTACTTCGGAAAATATCTCTAAAATTTACAACACAATCCAAGACGAAACCAAAATAAGATTCAGAGTCAAGAACGAGATCACAAAAGGTGTCGCTACTGAACCCGAGGACAATAAAGGTATAATCCATAATAAATACTAAAATCAGATAATAATTCAATAATAATAAATCAAAATCACAATTCATAGCTACTTCCAAATTAATCATATCGAAATAAATAATGACAAGACTAAATTTAAATCCACCGTCAGCATCGAATTTGAGATCGCACTCGCAGATGCAACCGAGAACGAGCCCAATCATTAAAACAATATAAAAATTGAGAATAAAAACAAAATCACATTTTAAAGGTAACCCGTAGTCAAGCTTAAGATGATAATTTAGGTTGTCAAACGACGCATGCATTTGATATTTAAATCTATTTGTGTCTACCGAATAAGTATAAAATAAAATTCTGAAGTAAGTGCTCTTGTTGATACTTTGACTTTCTACACTAGGAATACAATTTGAGCACCCTAGAGTATGGGCGAGTAATATTTTAAGTACCGGGTATTTATGGCATGTTACGATTGTAGTATGAAATCTAAATACTTGACCGACAGCAATCAGTCATGCTTGTAATAAATGGTGCACTTGTTGTTCACTTTTGATGAGGATTACTCGTGAGCTTTCGTCCTTTTTTATAAAGACACGGCCGAAGGCAGTCCAGCAGAACATATATTGTTTAGACTTGGCCAAGTCACGCGCCAAGAAATGCAGTCGGGCGCCCTTGGAAGTCAGCTGTTCCGATACAAACACCGGCACGTCCCCGTGTGTAGTGTTACCGAGGTGTTTCGCCTGTATCTTATGTTTATTCTTGATGTTGAATGACTTCGCTTTTTTTATAAAATCACTTTTAAGTATTGTCGACCCCATCTCCACTATAATAGGGGTATTTTTTACGCCTTCTTTTTTTCCTTGTAGTCTAAATATGTCCTTTATGTCATTTCTGTTTACTTCCAGGTCAATGTTTTTAGATAAGCACATTACCATATCTACTAAAGTGGTTTGTGATTAAAAGAGTTTCCATACATAGACTACTCACTGAAGAGATTTGTGATATCGCATATTTATAGTACTGATGGACAACAAAATGACTGGTTACTTGTGAGGAATATTAATTACTCTTTCGTTTCTAACTACCGAATATTTACTACGTAACCAAGTATCGTATAGGGAAAAAAAACTATTCCTTCGTAACTGGTATCGTACGAAGAAGTTTTTTTCCTTGTATTGTAACTGGTTACGAACATGCGGTTTCGTAGGCGGCCGGAAGGCTTATATATTTCTACGGAATAGTCACTTTACATATACCTACCGATTTATACATTTAATTATTTTTAATGGAATCAAAATTATTCAATTCTTTAAAAAAGAATCACATAAAATGCATTCATTAGTGACCCAAAATGTCGGTTAGGTTGGAGGGGCACGTCTATAAAACTATCATCAGCCCTTGGCCTCGATTCTGCTATTTTATGTTAAAGCAAGCCACTGCCATGATATTGATACTATAAAAATTCTATTTATGGTTTTAAAGTCTAAAATTAAATGAAAGAAAGAACGAAATTGACTAAGGAAATAACATGACAGCGCTGGTTTTCAGAAGCACCGACAGGGGTACGACGGCGCCTAAACCATGCATACAACAACTTAATTAAGTACTGATAAAATTTATATCGACCCGTGGTCGGGATCTGGCAACATTTATTTATAGGTTTGGTTCGCTTCCGGCGTCAACCGACGCGGCACGATGCCATAATCGATGATGCAACCTATATGACATAACAACAACAACCTTAATGACATTCTATAGAGTGAGTGCAAAAGTGTAATGAACTCTCTTCATTCAATTTTAGACTTTTACTGTATTTAGATAAAGTCTAAAATTAAATAGCGTTTTTAGAGTGGCAGTTTAGTACTTTAATTAGCAGAATTGAGGCCCAGTCCAATGTCCATTCATAAAGACTGTGAAGCGTGATGGGTGCTAAAGCGACACAAACAAGAGCTGCGTGTCATGGAAATGACTATGCTGCATTGAATCACATGAAAAGATCGCATCCGCGGTAGCCTTCATTTCATTGGTATCGTGGACAAACTGCGGGAGAGTTCCATTCGCTGGTGCGGCCACGTTTGGCAGTGACCGCCTATGGCTGTTATGTAGGTTACAAAATTCTATCCATGCCGCCTCCACCGGGTCCCCGTAGGAGGAGTAGACCAAAGAAAATCTGGTTTAGTATCGTAGGGCATGATATGCGTGCCAATGATCTCACTTCCAGGGATGCCGAAAACCAGCTGAAGCGAATTATGCAAAGCTGGAAAGTGGACCCTGTGCTCCAAGGTGGAAGCCTTATATGAAACCTAAACTAGATAGTACGATGAGAATGATGACACAATATTCAAAGATTTTTGAAGATCACTTATTTTGTGTTTCAATTCTAATAGTAGTATTGATAGATTTTGACGGCCTCTGTGGCGTAGCGGTAGTGCATTCGACTGCTACGACAAGGGGCGCGGGTTCGATTCCCGCCCAGTGCATTTGTACTCGTATGCATGAATATGTCTATTTGTATTGGTCTGGGTGTTTCTATGTATAATATGTATGTATTTACAAAATAATATAAATAAGTATTTTTATCCGCATTCTAGAACCCATAACAAAAGCTAGTTAAACTATGCTTACTTTGGGTCTAGAAAGCGCTGTGTAGAATGTTTTAGAATATTTATTTATTTATATTGTCGGAAGTTTACGCGAATGTTACACATTGAAATAAATGGCCATGGCAGCCATGGTCTCCCCGTGACCATGGCTGCTGAAAAGCAACCGAAACGTCGGGATCAATGTCAAATATAAAATAATATCAAATAAACAAGTTTTAGTTCAATTTATTTATTTATATTTATAGCAAATATTAATAGCCTTAGTAATTGATAGTACTAGTAAGTTTATGTTAATGAGTTCGAGACATTAATTAGGCCTTAGTAATTGATAGTACTAGTAAGTTTATGTTAATGTGTTCGAGACATTAATTAGGCCTTTGTAATTGATAGTACTAGTAAGTTTATGTTAAATTTAGTGTTGCCCAAAATCGGACTGCAAGAACAAGAGTCTTGCAGTCTTGGTCTTGGTCTTGCAGTTTTGCAAGACCAAGACCAAGACCAAGACCACCTATTTTTTGCAAGACCAAGACCAAGACTGACCCTTGCAAGACTTGCGCAAGACAAGACTACGTCTGCAAGACTCTTGCAGTCTTGCAGTGAAGTCAAACTGAGATTTGAGCATTTTTAATACCTGAGTATGTAGGTACTAGGTATTTAGTTTCTATACCACAGAATAAATAATAGTACCTAGGTACCTACTACGTCTATACCTATTGATAGAATGATAGACGGAGGCTGTGGTAGGTACCTTACCTATTCCGTGGCGTAATGGTAGTGAACGCGACCGGTACGCAGGAGGCGCGGGTTTGATCCCCGCTCAGTGCAAATATTTGTGTGCATGAAAATGGGTATTTGCATTGGTCTGGTCGTGCCTCGGAGAGCACGTTAAGCCGTCGGTCCCGGTTGCCATACGAACATCTGTGACAGTCGTTACGGGTAGTTGGAGCCCTCAAAAGTCCGACTAGTCTAACTACAGAACTTCGATATCGCCAATTAATTGGTTGTGGAGGTCCGACGTCAGTCGCTTCACGGAAAATATCGTAGTTAGCCGCAACTTAGACTAGAAAGCCGACCCTAACTGAGTTGGGAAAAGGCTCAGAGAATGATGATGAGATAAGGTACTTACCACCATACTTACCTGTTGCTTTTTTGTAGTATGTTTTTATACCTACCTATGTTTAGCGTAGGTAAATAGAAAGGAAACTTCACTGACCTTGAACCTAAAGCCCTAGTTAATGAAGAGCACAGGCGGTAATTAGTACCTATTCCATTTTCCCTTAGAGACAAATTGCCACATGTTGTTATACCTATGTATCATACCACTGGCAGCCGTACGACCCGATGTCTGACGTGCGTGCCAATATAGACGTGGCACAAGCCGCGCTAGCCAACGACTGAAGTTCTTTTCATCGTAGGCAGGTAGGTACACTAGGTACTTAATCGCGCTCATTGTCGGTAGTTACTAGTTACCGACAATCAGCGCGAGCGGCGACTTGCGCAGTGTCAATGTGAAAGTTTGTGAAGATGTTTGTATGTTTGTTTGTTACTCAATCACGCTCTAACGGCTAACGGCTCTGGATTTGGTACAGAGTTACATTAGAGCCTCGATCCTAGAATAACACATAGGTTACCTACTTTTTATCCCGAGAATAAGTAGATACACACACACACACGATTTTTTAATTCATAATCTGTAATAGGCGCGTGTCCCTCAATTGTTTTAAATTACTGTGTAATATGAATGGTTTGTGTTTTAATATTTTTAGAAGTAGGTAGGCCACTAGCCACTATCATTCGGCAGAGGAACGAACGTTTTTTAAAGACACTCGGTTCTGTTCTGGCGACGCCGCTGCCGACGACGTGACGCTTATTATGAGAATATGCAGTTTCAATGTAAAGTAGGTACCTACCTACTTACTTATGTGACACAAGACTCGAAGTCCTTTATATTTATTTAAGCTTCATGTAGATACAAAGAGGACTTGCACTTATTTGCACTTATCGATCTATGCATTTGTTGTAGGTACCTATTATTTCATTGACAGCCCCTATTAAAGGTCTCAAGATTCATCAACTATCACTGACTGTAGGTACGTATACCATTATACCGCCGATTTTTGCCTATTTGGCACATGGAAATGTATGTACTTGCCACGCTAAAGCTTTATGCCTACTCTCCACGTGTAACATTTGTCAAAGAGATACCGCTTTAAAATAAAGATTTTAATATAGAGATAAAACGACATTATGGCTGCCGTCAAAGGACACCGGCGAAAGGGGACGGATTGGGCGCGTTTTTACTGATTAATCAGAATCGAATAAGACGATTATAAATATATTTATTTTTTCATTAATTGCTATTTGTGTAAATAGTGTTGAAATACAAGGTAGGTTACTAGGTAGGTACCTACTAATTCATTATCAAATTGAATATTGTTACTATTTACTGCACTGAACGTGTACGTTGGTTATTGCAAAAAATCTAGCCTATGTAGGTGGGTAGGTAGGTAGGTACCTAATATTACTGTAAAGTTTCATCAAAATCAGTTTACGTCTGTTTTTTTTTTTTATGTTTCTACGGCGGTAAACATGCCTACGGCCCACCTGATGGAAAGTGGTCACCGTAGCCTATAGACGTTTGCAACACCAAGGCTGCTACTAACGCTTTACCGCCTGAAGGAGACGGTGGAAAGAGAAAGGCAGGATAAAGGAGGCGGAAGGGGAGAGAGGAAGAGGAGGGATGGGAGTTTGGGCCTCCGGAACTGACACTCACCGAACGAAACACAACAGTAGATCTGTTATTTTACGTCGATATTCTGTGCCAGGGTGGTAACTACCCGGTCGAGCCGGCCCATTCATGCTGACACCTAACGGTTCCAGCGGGGCTCTACCACCAGTAATATAAGTATATTACTGTATACGTAATACACATTCCTACATACATATGCTCACGCCCGTAATTCCCAAAGGGGTAGGCAGAGGAGTATTTAACACCAACATTTTGTCGATTGGGCACTTTGTCTTGGGCTGTGTGTTTATTGTCGGATGTAGAACAGCCCCTATCCCATAGTCGCCTTCTACGACACCCATGAAAAGAGATGGGTTGGTCCTATTCTACTCCACCGGGAACCAAACCAGCACGGCAAATACTTACGTTACGTAAAATTAAACAGCCCAATTGTAGAGGTGATCAATGAATGTGATGATGAGTTTACTTCTCAGAAATTATTTATCACTAAAATAAAATCGATACATAAATGCTTTAAAAATAAATAGAGTTTTGTGTGAGAATCAAAGTTATACTTTATGTGATCCAATTATTCTATTTCCATGAATTTAATGGATTTAAATCGGAAAAAGTGAATATCCAGATTCTATTTCCGCCTGAATTCACCCCTGTACAGCTAATACATATAATACAATAAATCTACGATATTTTTGATATTTACCGACAAAGACGTGGCGGTATATTAAAAGAGTTTGCGACAAGTGAATTTCTTTTTTGATTTTGCCGCTCTGAAGTCAAAGGTATCCACATTTCAAAGACTAATTAAATTAAGTTTCTGGGTGCTCAAAAGTGTCTTAGTGCTTAGTGCAATAGTCTTAAAAAAACTTAAAAAAAGGTGGGTTGAAGTCAATTAATAATAATTTCGTTCCTCTTTTGATAGAATTCACTTAGTTACCTCCGTCACTTTATTGTTTTGCTCGGATTGCAGAGATTGGATTTGAGGAATTTGATACTACGTTAAGATTACGTTTCTGTTTTTATAGTCTTTGGAAGGATATTATTTTTGTCAATAGATGCCGAACGTAGGTTATGTAGGTATCTTTTGGCCTTTCGGCATGTGCTGTATATAAGGGCGTTCATCATGATAAAAATGCATTTTGGTTTTGATTAAGCTGCGCTTAGAGTCAACCGGGTTTTAAAATGAGTGACATAGATTCAAATAGTTCTAGTCAGAGTAGTGAGAGTTGGACTAGGTCTAAAAGACTAAAAAGTAAATTTGATGAGTTTTTCGATATAATTCATGCCACTGAAACTGCTACATGTAAGTTATGCCACCATAAGAAAGTTGAAATCAAAATGAAGAACAGAAATACTTCAGGATTAAGGAAGCATCTACTGTCTTTTCACGAGAAGGAATCGCGACTATTACTTCCTGCAAGTCAACTAATCAAGCAAAAGCCAACAAAGGGGCCCATATCAAAGTTTTTAATGAGAGATGGAGAAAATAGACAGGTAAGAAAAAATACCTACCTAAGTGTTAATATACGTAATTATAGTTAGGTACCTACCTAATTACCAACAACAAAACATATAAAAGTATGGCAATTCTGGTAACAAGTAGGTAGATACCTATTTAACATTTTTTTCCGCCCCATGTCATTGGTTGTGCGTGGGAGATTGTCGTGCACATTTCTCTCCCCGGCTGACCCAGAGCCGTATATCTCGCCATGCATTACAAATTGCGTTGGTGCGCCAACAAAACAATTTGTAATGCATAAATATCGATGTAGATAAAAAAGTGGTCTATGCAGATAAATGAATCATAATTATGACCGATTAATTACTAATATTCCCGGTAACTCCTGCAACTAAGCTAAATTGCTTGTGCTAGGAGTGGGTTGACATTCGGTAGTGTAATGGCTAGAATTCGAGCCCGGGACCTCTCAATAGTAAGGGACTCCTTAACCACTAAGCTATCGACGCTTCTCACAATAATAACGAGAATTACTGAATTTGTTTACAGAGACTTCGACCGGGTTCGATTCCCGGTTACCTATGTATGAAAGTTAGTAGAAAAGTTTGAATGTCATTATTATTAACTGAATTTGTTTACAGAGACTTCGACCGGGTTCGATTCCCGGTTATGTATGAAAGTTAGTAGAAAAGTTTGAATGTCATTATTATTAACTGAATTTGTTTACAGAGACTTCGACCGGGTTCGATTCCCGGTTATGTATGAAAGTTAGTAGAAAAGTTTGAATGTCATTATTATTAACTGAATTTGTTTACAGAGACTTCGACCGGGTTCGATTCCCGGTTATGTATGAAAGTTAGAAGAAAAGTTTGACTGTCATTATTATTATATCCAAAATCGAAGCCATGGTTGCTAATAACAAATCTCGCTATATCTCATAGTTTCTAACTTCTCCCCACTGACCCATTTGGGTTGATCACTCTGTATACTATCATAATACATTTAGTGAAAAGCTGTTAATTAATAATAATTAAACGACGAACAAACAAAATATTCATAGTATTGATGTTGTATTGTATCATATAATTATCATAATATGTTTTATTATTTTATTTCAGCCAGCACTTTCTAGAAACCGCAGTGAAAACTTTGTGGCAGCTACAGTTGATTGGATTGTGAAAAAATATCTTCCTTTCTCATTTTTTGATGATGAAGATACACAAGAATATTTTCGATCCATTTGCCCGAACCCGATGATGGTATTTCCTAAAAGGTCAACTCTCAGACGGAAGATTAAAGAGCGATTTGAAGAACTACAATCTCATGTTAAGAACCGACTACAACATTACTCGTGCAAAATGTCATTTACCATAGATGGATGGACCTCTATTGCTGGTAGGAGTTACTATGGCGTCACTGTACACTATATAGACAACGAGTGGAAATATCGATCTATAGTCCTTGATTTTATGCCTTCACACGGTCGACATACTGGGGAAGATATTGCAACTATTTTCCACGAATGTTTAGTTGAATATGATTTGGTTGATAAAATACAGGGTATTACGGTCGACAACGCTAGTGCAAATACGCAATTTATGTTTGAACTTGGCAAACAAATGCCACATTTTGACTCAGACAATCAACATTTCCGGTGCTTTGCTCACATTTTGAACCTTGGTGTACAAGATTTATTAAAAACTTTAGCATTACATAGTGACACTGAAAATGCAGAAAGAGAACAGCAGTATGAAGAGGAAAGTGAAGAAGATGAAGAACATATTCCAAATATTGCTGACTCACGTACAGCGATTACAAAATTACGCAGTATTTGTTGTAAAATAAAAAGAAGTGAGATCTTAAAAAGAAAGTTCCACTCTGCTTGTGAAGCATCTGGTGTGCCAGCTGATCTTAATCCCATACTTGACTGTCCAACAAGATGGAATTCTACACATGATATGATTGGATTTGGTATAAAAGTCCGAATGGGTATTAACATATTGTGTACTTCTGTCAGCGAATTAAACGATTTTCAAATCACGGAAATTGAATGGCGAATACTCGACAAAATATATAAGTTTCTAATAAACTTTAAAGTTTTATCAACTAAACTTGGTGGAGAAAAATATGTTACAATACCGCTAGTCGTTGTGTCATTCAATCTTTTACTGGATAAAATTGAATCCATGGCAAAACAATTAGACGAGAAACCAAATCGAACCGAAGTGGACGAAAAGCTCGTTCTGGGTTTTCAAGCAGCCCGAGATAAAATGCTTAAGCATTATAAGAAGAGCAACTGGATTTACTGTACAAGTTTAATTTTAGACCCTAGGCACAAAGCTGAGACTTTCGAAATGACTACGTGGGGACAGCAAATAAAAACAGAAAGCCTGCGCAAATTCAATGAAATTTATACGCAATATAAAAGTACAATAAACCTTATGTCTAAGTCTCCACAGAACAATGAAAATATTGAAAATATTCTTCACGATCATGATGAAGATATTGAAGATGAAGACATAATAGATTTCGAGAAGCTATACACAGGTCCCTCTACGTCTTCAGGATCTGGCTGTGGCTTAATGAAAACTGACGAGTTGGAGGAGTATTTAAGTAAGCCGAGAGCCACCAGCTCGGAAGACATTTTAGAGTGGTTGAGGACGCATGAAACGGAATATCCGATTTTATCCAAGATGGCTCGTGATTTTCTTTCAATACCTGCAACTTCAGTACCCGCTGAAAGATTATTTTCTAAAGCATCACTAGTAATAAGAAAACACAGAAATAGGTTAAGTGATGAGTCAGCCAGGTGGTTACTTTGCATTAATCCTTGGTCAAAAGAATTATTATAATAATTCTCTTATTATTAATATTATTAAAAATCTACCTGATATTTACCATGTTTATTGTTTCTTGAGCTTAAAATTGATAATTTCAATAAATAGTATTTTGCATACTTTGTCTTTATTATGTTTCCTTCCATATATGGTGATTACGATTACTATCACTATTTATCTTGACAATATTTAAAAAATGATGTCAAGTCATTGACATAGGAATCTATGTCAATGTAATCTCAAGTTTCCATACTTCATTACGATGTTTCATATCTTACTAAATCACACTAAGCAATTGATAAGTGCGAGACTTGCAAGACTCGCAAGACTCTTGCTGCAAGACCAAGACCAAGACCGAGACTGAGCGTGCAAGACCAAGACCAAGACCAAGACCAGGGGTATCGGTGCAAGACCAAGACCAAGACTGGCTCAAGTCTCGTCTTGGTCTTGCAATGGGCAACACTTGTTAATGTGTTCGAGACATTAATTAGGCCTTAGATAAACGTGAATCCATCCATATTATATCACACAGAACATTTACAGAAAATATAACACTAACACAGTAAGCTAATAAGATTCGCCGTCCTGATAAAAAAGTTAATACAAATAGGTCACCCACCCCTTCGGTGGAACATGAGATAAAACAGGTAAACCGGGATAATCCGCGACCGTAATTAACGCCAACATTTCATCAGGTAGTTTGAGGTTAAGGACATCCCTATTTTATATACGGGTGATATATATATTGGTAATAATAGGTTTATATGCATACATTTATACAAAAACCAGTAACAAAACTAGTTTTCGATCAATAAGGGTCACATTAGGTATCCTAAATACGCCGAGGGGGCCATCTCGAAACCGCAGATGGCCCAGGGTCAGTCGGGGTGCGAGGGATATGCTCTATGGGCAACCTTACACCCCGGCGTCTGCAGACCCGAGACGGCGTGCGGTTTTAGTCGGTTCAAGCCCGACATAACCGCCCCCGCTGGCCGGCGGGGGGGTATCCGAAGGGATTTCCGCACAAAAAAAAAAAAAAAAAGGTATCCTAAATACATAACCATATATGAAATTAAAAACAAAATATTAATGAAAATAAATGTATTCTTGCCCATGTGGCAATGCCGCTAGCCTTTTGGGTACGTTACCAGTCGACATCGATGGGGAGGAATTCTTTGATACCTAAACTTTTTACTTAGGTATAAAAAGCATTATAATACAGAATATAATTATATTAGTACCTCACTCTGTAGTAATGTAATATAATTTACAAAGACATATCCAGACAAAGGCAGCTCAATTCAGTGCAATTGCAATCTAATTTGGTTTAGTATCCGTGGTTACCGGATAAACTGGGGGTTACCATGAAACGTACGTCCGAACCTTCGGGTCCGCAAAGAAACACGAACGAAGCATTTAAAAGCCATAACGTTACTTCGGATTTCCTTCGGTACGGCTTAGGCCTAACGAAGTGTCATGAACCGTCTTCAGGTTCGAATGCGGGATAAATACGTTTTAATGTACAGTGTACAGTCGCCGCCGATATTAGTTTAATACATTACAAGCTACCACCTTGGCCCATTTTTGTTTTTTTCGTTCGGAAATCCCCCCGGATACTCCCCGTCGACCAGCGGGGTTGGTTACTACCGAACTATAAGAACCGACTAAAACCGCACGCCCTCTCGGGCCTTCAGACGCCGCGCGCCGGGGTGTAAGGTGGGCCATGAGGCATTTCCCTCGCACCTAGCACTAACCCAAGGCCATCTCCGGTTTCGACATGGCCACCTCAGGTTTGGAAACCGCGTTGTCCCCGTCTTGTCCCCGGAAAGATGGGGTGCGCGCAGCACGCCCCCGCCCCGGTCTTATTCTGGTAGGGTGATAGGCGACTCCACCTGTTACCCCCCGGTCTGCGCTTTTAGAGGACGGAGTTCGTTCAGCGACCTCCAACGTTTGAGTCGCCTCTGCGCCTCGTGGGCTCTGCGGATCGGGAGAGACCTGAGTCTCCCGGATCCGTTCCGCCGCCTGCTTCTTGAGCATTACTTGCTCTCAGAAGGAGACAGTGGCAGCCCACGCGCTTGCGTTCCTCACCATTGCTGTGAGCAAGACACCGAATGAGAGGACTCCCGCCACGAGGGCTTGCCTCGGCCCAGTCGTATTCGAAGTTCCACAGGAGCAGCCCCAGAACTGATTCCTGTGGAACACCGTGCGTGACCACCTTAGCCCTAAACTTTACATAAAAACCGGTTGTCTGTAAAGTCGGTTTACTGACGATAGTTGAACGTGACAACGTCATAAGAAAACATACGAGGTAACGCCCCATACGAGGTAACGGCATACGAAGTAACGCCGCATACGTAAGGAACGGTATGTTACGTCATGTTTTTTCGTGCGTCCAGCCGGCTCATCGATTTATAAGACGTTGCCACGTCAAAAGTATAAACAAAAATTCAAAATTGTTAAAATAGTCCTCTGAAGATTACAAAAATTATTATACATCAACGGTTACTAATTTATTTCAATCTTAAGATCGCTTGTAAATTTGTTAGTGTTTAGAAACTTCTGAGTGCTACTGTACCAATTGCCCTAAACTTTATTCTGCAACTTCAGATGTACGTATCATGGTAGGCCTGGTGCTTTGTAAGATTCGATGAATTTATGCAACATCCATTCAATTTAAGCATCTCAAATTGAATTTCAATACACACAACAATCTATAGTTTAACAATTTTTAATTTCTATTTTTGGTATGAGAGGCTTAGGCAGTATGGCTATGGGCATCCCCACGGTACATATCAGTATCGAAAATACTAGAAATACCCGGTTTTATAATATGAAATTTAAACGGATAGATAATGAAGAAAAATTATAAATAGACATATAGATATTTCTTGTAGCGATGAAGGCAAATAAATGGCAACTTGTAACGTAACAAATACAAAACAATAATTTCCTTTCACATTTTTTTTTGTATTGTTTTGACTTTTTGGTTTGACAAAACTGAAACATAGAGCAGGCGTAAATATTCATTGCACTTGATTCATAATATTCATAAATCATACAGTAACTAATACTTAAAACTCCCTGAAACTCTTGTTAAGTTACGCCACTTTTCCCCTTAATTAGTCTCCCACAACTTAGTAGTTGATTAAGACCGCAACAAAGCTCGTAATAAATCATAGAGTGAAAATTTTCTCCCGCCAAATTCATTTGGACGTACGACACGCACTTTTTGAATTCAGGCTAATTTATAAAAGCAAATGACAAATGAACTTCAATATAATTTACAGCTTCCAGAAGAGTTTATTCGAAATTTGAATAAATTTTTCATTATTATCTTTTCTTACTGGACAGTTCAATTCTTTTTATTTATTAGTACTTAATCTCGCCTCGTTAGCCTTTTTAGGTATTTTATCTTTATAATATTTTATGAATAATGTTTTCCAAATATTTATCAACCATAAATACGTTGCAATGTCTCTTATTTTTGGTTCACAAGTCCTCACAAGGGCCAAACAAACATACTTTTTTACATTCGAAATTTGAATGAATTTTTCATTAGTATCTTTTCTTACTGGACTGTTCAATTCTTTTTATTTATTAGTACTTAATCTCGCCTCGTTAACCTTTTTAGGTATTTTATCTTTATCAAATTTTATGAATAATGTTTTCCAACTATTTATCAACCATAAATACGTTGCAATGTCTCTTATTTTTGGTTCACAGGTCCTCATAAGGGCCAAACAAACATACTTTTTTACATATCTACACAGAAAGCTGAAATGTCGTTAGTTTATTTGAACTTACCAATCTGGAACTACCACATTGCAATTAGCTAATGGGGTTTTAAAATATATTTATATTCGATAGCCCAGTTCTTGAGGAAGGTTCTTTTCTATTCTCAGTGATCATTGCGATTTTGCTTGATCACTGATCATGATTTGATTCACTGATGATTTCTCGTTGAAGTATTCTAAATTATTTCTAAATACACAATCCATTTCTTTATAAAAAGCTTTCAGACTGAGTAAAAGAAAATTTGAGTGATCTTTTAGTTCTATATTTTTTAGGATTCATTCTTTATAACTTTTAGATTTCTTAATAACAATTCCAAAATTGAATTTTTTGGTCGGTTTACGTAGCAATGAAATCGAAGCGGAATCAAAAGTATCGAAATTACTGGAATTACGTGCCAGTATCGGAATTAATATAATAATATTGCTTATCGTACCGATACCGCATGCTCTAGTAGGCGCAAGTACGGCCAACCGATTTTCAATGAGTGAGTACAGTAATTACACGTGACCCGTACCTTCCGACTGACGCAGGTACTATCCGGAGACGGCTGCTGCTAATAAATCAGCATTTAACCTCATTAAATTACGAGACGCGGTGGCCATGCCTAACATCTGAACTGTCTCCAAAACTAATTTGTTATTTTAATGGAGTATAGGGAACGATATGATATTTTTCTTTCTATCGAACTCATTTTGGGTGAAACGAATTAACTAAATGAAGTTTCAAATTTCTTGTAAATTGTTAAATTACAAAATGTTGATGCTGCGAATTCCAATTTCGCCCTGGAAGATCAGGACTTGGACTCGTGGTAGTCCTCTAAGTGCTCTACCAACTGAACTATCGCGGCCCACCCTGGATAGCTCGAATGATTTAGCCTAACTTTAATTTAAAATCAATTTCAATATTCCTAGTATACAAAAATTAGCAATAAAACGTATATTTTCATTCCAGATATGGATTTTCGGCGATGTATGGTGCTCAGTATGGCTGGCAGTAGATGTGTGGATGTGTACAGCCTCGATCCTGAATCTGTGCGCCATATCACTGGACCGCTATGTGGCTGTTACCAGGCCCGTGAGCTATCCTAGCATCATGAGCAGAAAGAGAGCAAAGGGTTTGATAGCTGGCCTGTGGGTGCTGTCTTTCGTGATCTGTTTTCCACCACTAGTCGGATGGAAGGATAAAAAAGTAAGTAATAAAAAAGTAAACTTTCCAATAAGTTATCAAAACCTTCAGACGCACCCAACCCCGAAAGGAAAGCCTGCGCCAGAGGCTCGTCCATCAATCAGACGGCGGTCGCTCCCATAATATCCAAATAAACCAAATTATATACTCTAAACCGAACTTAGAACTCCATTCATTCAAAAAATTTATCGATTTTAAGCTCTAGATCCTCTACCTTCCGCTTCCAGTCTGGGCTGGCCATATGTGCCGAAGGACCGATAGCCGTTGGAACAAGTGAGTCCTTGAGTGGAGATCGCAAATCCACAAACGCCGACGACCTGAAAAAGGAAAGGAATTACGGTATCCTAATTATAAAATTATACATTTTTTCCCCAGCCCGATGAAGCTGATAAAGATGGATGGTCTCCAAACCCACCTTGCCCCTGGACGTGTGAACTCACCAACGATGCAGGCTACGTGGTATACTCAGCACTCGGTTCCTTCTATATCCCCATGTTTGTGATGTTGTTCTTCTACTGGAGGATCTATAAAGCAGCTGTTAGGACCACCAAGGCCATCAACCAAGGTTTTAGGACTACGAAAGGTGAGAATTTGCTAGAATGAGAATTCCGGCGGAGTAGAATACAAAGGTTAACGCATCTCTTTCCAGGGTGTCGTACAATAGAACTAAGGCATAAATCTGTTCTTTATCCGAGAGCACAATGCAACCTTACTGGTATGGGTCAAGAAAAGACCCCGGTAAATGGCAATAGGCTCACCCCCATTATCACGATAATTATAATTACGATTATTATTAACGCGTTAAATACCGTGGCCACACTTTAACGGTTAACGTCAATGCTCATTCTCATCGCCTAACGTCAAAAGGCAATGTAAATGCCGTTGTCAAATTATTATCGCGTTAATTCGTGGCTACACCTACGTTATACGTTCATTATCAGTATAATTAACGACATTTCCCGTTAGTGTGACCAGCATTATAACCACATTTCTTTAAAATTTTCAGGAAGAGGTCTGGGCAGTCGTTTCGATGACAACCGTTTGACATTACGAATACACCGCGGTCGAGGATCCAACCGACCACACGGCTCGCCATTGTCGACAGCTTCCAATCATTCTACCAGTACTTCGCTTAGTGCTTCCCCTGAGAGATTGAGGAGGTGAATATAGCTATTATACATAATGTAGTTTTCTTCATATAGTCCGTTTTACTCGTTTTACAATTCCATAAGAACCAACCGGTTCGGCGCTCTTTGCCGCACTTTGAATTCTTTACCAGCACACGTTTTTCCTTCTTCCTACAGTCCCGGGTCCTTCAAGCGGGGACGAAGAAGAATCTGATGAGGCCGTCAAGCTGAGGGCCACCGTTGTAGCATCAGCCATGGTCACGGTGAGTCTCCCCGTGACCATGGCTGCTGAATAGCAACCGAAACGTCGGGATCAATGTAAAATATAAAATAACATCAAATAAATCGCGATAGAATCCGTTAAAAATAGTTTTATTTCAATGTGTTACATTCGCGTAAACTTCCGACAATATCAAATAAATCTCTATCGAAATAAGATAAATATACTTATTATCTTTGGATGCGCCTGTCGCTAGAGTTTTTCTTTGTAAATAATACCGTTCTCGCGCCTCAAACCATTCCCGGGACAAAACCAAACAGCCCATGTCCCGAATTGCGGGTGATACCACCTTTCAGCTAAATCCAACTATCACTTTTTGCATGATTGAGTAATTACAAACAAATAAACAAACTTATGTTCGCATTTATACCATTAGTAAGGTTTATTTAACCTATTGAATTCCAGAATTAAGTCGTTTTGACTTTATTAAACAATTTACAGAGAAAATGAAATACAATTGGACTTTATGCGGACTCTTAAGGGTCAGCCTTCCCTTTTCTTCGTTTCTCTTTCCCATCACTTAAGGCTGTGACTCTGCCATGTTTTATACATAGTTTTCATTGAATACATTTGCCTTACTTGAACCTTCAAGTTTCTAGTTTGAATTACAAATTAAATAGACCGTTTTACGTACGGAAGCACTTTTAGCTTTCAGCACGATTACCTACTTATATTAGTATTACATCTGTGTCATCACAGTTTTTTTTAAACTGATAGTTCCAAAGTGGCACTTGCCCTGTTAATATTAAGCGGATACCGAGGTCTTTGAACATTCGCAACTTTCCGCGGTTGCGGTTGCCGACGCCTCCTATTAACCAAACAGCTCGGATAACCCTACTTATTACAGACACTACGCGATAGTTCTGTTTATCTGTACAGTACCCCCATACCTGCCGGTTGTAGGACTTCCCCAGTACCGGGTGGCTTTGGAATTTGAACGAGGAATCCAATTATTGTAAATAATAATATCCTTATAATAAACATAAGTTTCTCAAGTCATACAGAAATATGAGGCGTTTGGAAATCCATATCAAAAGAATGATGGGCCTTATTTTATTCGAAACTAGGTATTTCCATCCAACGGTTGCCTGTAAGAAATTGGTTTTAGCGATAAGGCCGCCATTGTACATATGTGGACTGTTTATTTCAAGTATGCATACTCTGATTGGGGTACAATAAAGTTTATTAAGTCAATGGGGGAGGCCTATGTTCAGCAGTGGACTTCCTACGGCTGATATGATGATGATGATGGAAGTTTATTTCTATTCTATTCTACACACCATTTAGGTACATTATAATCTTGCCTTTCTGTCCCTAAAGTGAGTAGAGATACCGGAAATTGGAGGGTCAGACAGCAGTCACTCCTGTAAACGCCAAATTAAACCAAATAATAAAAAGGAGAAATAGGTGAGAGGACCACGGGCTTCAAAGTGCAAGCTTTGAATGCAACCAGGATTCGCGCTCGGATGAAGCGAAGAGTAGAAGACAATATCTCATCATACATTGTATACATACGAGAAGATATCATGATAACAAAACATCATAACACCATAACAGATTCCAAAATGAACAATGTACATCATGAAAATTCTGCAAATTATTTAAATCAAAAGAAGATAACAGTTTTTTTGTGATTGTTTGTACAATTCACTTTGTGACTATATTGCGTTTTTTTTGCAACGATTGTTACCCAAGTCGAATTTTTATTTAATAATAAATAAATATTGTAGGACAAAGTACACAACGTCATCTAGACCCAAACTAAGCAGAACTTGTCATATGGGTTCTAAAATGCGGATAAACATACTTAGATACTTTTTTGTAAATAAATACATATTATACATAGAAACACCCAGACCAATGCAAATATACATATTTGCACTGAGCGGGAATCGAACCCGCGACCTCTGGCTTAACAGTCGAACGCACTACCGCTTCGCCACCGAGCTTTTTCTCTACAATTCGAAAAATAAAACTTAGAAATTGCGCCTGGTTAAGTCCACATTTTAGCAAGTAAATCCTTTATAAGCCGAAAACTCATTAACTGGAAGTTTTTATCGCTTCCCTCGAAATTTGACTTATCGAGATTCCACTGTATAAATGAATATGTAAAAATATAAAGCTGGTTCTTAAGATGCTGTATTCCTATGTGTCAATACTGTTAAGTTTATGCGTGTTGTGTTGTCCTCACAAAATGTTGACCATATTTAATAATGACAGGACAACATCTTGCAGACACTCAAGTGCTCGCCGCGCTCATGAAAAAGTCAAGATTTCGGTATCATATCCATCGTCGGAACAGATATGTCCAGCTCATGAGAACTCAAGATCCTCAAGTCGATCACCTAGTCCTTCTTTGTACGCCGTACATTATGAAAGAGATGGTCGGGAACTGACTGAAAGTAGACTGAGAGTTAGACCCTCGCACCACCTGGCTCCTGGACCTTTGTATGACGAATACGATGATAAACCTCGGACTACTAGAAGGATGGGGAAGAGAAACATTAAAGCACAGGTAATATTTTATATTTTTTAAACTGATATAATTTTAACGCAATTAATTATACTATACCTACTAGCTGTTCCCCGCGACATCGATCGCGTGGGATACTGTTCCCGTTCCCGCTTCCCACGGGAACCTATTCCAAGGATAAAATGTGGCCTCTATACTATTCCAAAATATAATCTATCCCTTTACCAATATTCATAGTAAGCGGCGATAGTCCAGTGGCATACGTAACGGACTGCTGAGTCGAGGTCTCGAGTTCGATCCCAAGTCGCCCTGGACACACACCTCTGGCTTTTCGTAGTTATGTGTGCATTAATAAATGTTAATTATAGCACGCTTAATAATGTGCCCGGTAGATGGCAATAGGCTCGCCCCCTATTACATTGGGACCTTAACATAACTGGCGAATCGTGGGTGTGTAATACACCTCTGCCTACCCCTTCGGGGATACAGGCGTGAAGCAATGTTATGTTATGTTACCAATATTCAGCCAGATCCGTTCGCCATTAGAGCGTGACTGAGTAAAAAACATGTTTTTAAACTTTCACATTTATAATTTTAGTAGGATAGTAGGAAGCATTATGGTATCTCTACTCTGAAGTATTACAGACCGGTCGAAATGGAAGTCGATGGGGGAGGCCTATGTTCAGCAGTGGACTTCCTACGGCTGATATGATGATGATAGTTTTATATCTTTCTTAAAAGTATTTTTACAGTATGAAACCGGAATACCAACTGATTGACGGATGAGGCTCTAGCGTAGGCTTTTCTCTCAGGGTTGGGAGGATAGACGACAGTCGCTCCCATAAAAGCCGTATAAGCCAAACCAAAAGAAGGAGGAGTTAGCGGACGGACTTCATGGGGAAAGCTTGGGATACAATCAGGGACAAGATGATGCGGACTGAATACTTCTTTACCATCTAAAATCCTTTAGTTATATAAAGTAATATGCTACACAAAACAAACACAAACACTATATTTTAGTTATGGTTTATGCCTATAGACAATTACGAAAGATGCCTTCGATATATTCACTCAAACTGTAGTAAATAAATTAGACTCTTGCAAATTTACCCGTTCTTGCAGGTGAAGCGGTTCCGTATGGAAACAAAAGCTGCGAAGACCCTGGGAATTATTGTCGGTGGCTTCGTATTCTGCTGGCTGCCATTCTTCAGCGTGTACGTGGTGCGGGCGTTCTGCGGGGACTGCGTTCCTCCTATTATCTTCTCAATTCTTTTCTGGCTCGGGTACTGCAATTCAGCTATCAACCCACTCATTTACGCGCTGTTTTCTAAGGATTTCAGGTAAAAGTTCTTTTTCAGTTTTGCAATCGCAACATTATTTTAGAAGTCACTTTTCGTTTATAAAAAATAGTAACACACATTTCTTTTTTTACTATTCTACTACTACTTTTCTCTTTTTTTTATGTTTTTTTTTTTTATTTCTAAGCTTCAATTATAAAGTGAATGTGACTTGAAACGGATATAGCGAAATACATTTTCAGCACCTCTACCACCACCGCAGTTTGATTTCAAAATGGTCAAATTCTATTACGATTGTCTCACAACAGAACTCTGTAACAGATTTCCAATGTTAACTTTTGCTTCCCGAAGTCTTCACTCGAAATAGCAGACGATAAACGTAAGTTTCAAACATTCCAGGTTTGCATTCAAACGCATCATCTGCAAGTGCTTCTGCGGGAATGGAGGCCCGCGTCGCGAGTCAGATGCCGAGGGCTCGAGGCGACAGAATCATCGGCCGACTCATTCTCATTCACTGGAGGAACACGATGTTCATAATCATACTACTGTGTCTACTACCACAGCTACGGACAGGTAACGATTGCTTGAGCTACTATTTTATATTTCAAAGTTCGTGAACGTCAAAACTATGTCATCTCAAGAGCAAGAGCTCTATAAGAGTTCGACGGCAGTCACTTGCGCAGAAGCAGAGTCAAATCTTGAAAAAGAGTAATAAAGAAAAAAAATCTTAAGTTTTTAAACGTCCACATTCCTAAGTATGTTTATCCGCATTCTTGAACCCATATTACAAGCTACTTAAGCTATGCTTAGCTACTTTGGGCACATGAATAGATAAGAGTACATTGGGTCTAGATAGCACTGCTTTGTATGTCCAAAATACCTAAGTATTACATATTATTATTTCCTTCATTGCCTTTAAATATGTATAAGCTATACTTCTAAATACGTTCTTTATAAAAAAAATTACTTAAAAATATAAAAAATAGTGGCCCAACGGCATCGGGTACAGGAACCCAGTTACAGGTGGTCATGGCCCCAGAGAGAGGAACCTCCTCACAATACGTGCCGAGTACCGCCTTCTGCATCAAGTCCTTGACCGAACTGTAAAGCGAGCCTCTATAAATGTTGGTCGAGGCTTTTGGCAATCAGCCCGTGAACCGATACGACTATCGGAACAATAATTGCTGAATCCACATCCCACTTGTCGACAACCTCGTGAGCCAAGTCCAAATATTTTATTCGTTTGTCTTGTTCGGGTTTCACGAGATTGTAATCATGGGAGATGATGTCAACAATTATTGCGAGGCGCTCTGATCGATCAATGACCACTATATCAGGCTTATTGGCTACAATAGTTTTGTCAGTGGTGATTGATCGATCCCTGTACAACGTGACACGACCATTTTCAAGAACTGGGTTAGGCACATACCTGTAATACCGAATTTACAATATTGTACTTCAGACCTAATTGCTGATGAACGCTTCTGGCCACTTTGTCATATACGTCGGGCCCGCGTAAGGCCCGATATAAACCTCCATGCAGCTCTTTGCTCTTCCATATTTCGTTTTATCAGCGATGCTAAGTATTAACGGTTTGTGTCAGTTCTCTTTATCCAAAGCGCATGCCCACGTCAACATGCAGGAAATATTCCCTAAGGTTGATATCTCATGGTTGTGTAGAGTCTTGGCGTTAAAAAAACCACGGCTTCCACACTTTCGTGGGATATACAACCTAGTTACTGATGGGTGGGTGGTGCATCCGATATACAGTCAGCAACGTACGGACTTGCCTATCCTGGGCATCTAACTAAGTCTGATTTAATCTTTGTATGCCAAAGGAGTATACTAAGACTGGCATAACCCAGCCTTTGTAGGTACGCACCTTGGTACCGCTTGATAAAAGACTTCAGTACTTTTTTCGGGCGGCCAAAGAAACGATCACGCAACGTCTGTTTCACGACAGCCTCAGTAATATCTAACGCTTGTGATATACCAAGATATTTATAGGTTTAAGTTGCCGAGAGAAATTTCAGTTGTGTAGTTGTCTGTTTAGGTGTATGTTCGTATTATTATTATTTTGATTATTATATATTTTTATTTTTTATATAATTGTTTTTTATACAGATCCAGTGGGATCCAGTTGTTGACAACAAGAGTAAATTTAGTAAACAAAATTATATAGTAACTAAATAATTTTTTATTTTTTTTCAGGTGACGTATAGCAATGCGACGGCAGAATCCACAGTTCCAGACTACCGTCGCATGCGCCTAGAGAACATTGCTGTCTATTACAAAAGTAACGAGTAATAACAATTAGATAGATTTGTATTGTTGACAAAAAGGGATTTAGTTACGTTATCATATAATTATTTATAACTACTTCTAAAATGTATATAAAATAGATATGAATATGAGTATTGAGATGTCATCGTTGTAACGAATAAATAACGTAGTTATTTATCGAAGAAATAACGTAGTTATTTAATCGTTTCATCCAACAAAATATTCTATTTAAGCATATTTACGAAATATTGAAATGTTAATGTGTATTTCCGTGAATATTTATAATGGTGAATTTATTTATTGAAAAGACTGTCAGGACTTAATCGTTCTTAATATACCTATTGTAAAAAATGTTAGTAAATCAATTTGTTGTAATCTGTGGAAATATAAAGTGGCACTTACGTAGTAACTAATACGGATTTGGGAACGTGTGTAGGTATCTATAACATACATTTGATGAATAAATATTATATGCTACATCATGTGTATACACATTTCTAGTCTACTATAGAACCTCCAAATTTATAAAAACTTGCAACTAAGAGTAGTGTGCTATCTATTTCTTTTAACCTTGACTACTCTGAAGAGTAATATTTAAATAATCTAAGTACATCCTATGATACCTTTCCTATAAGTAGGTAAGCTAGAAGCCCTTTACGGCTGAAACATAGAAAATTAGTTTAGAATATTAATGTGTCCTTCTGTCCCATTCTCTTGGCTTAGTATGTTTAAACTAAAGGTGCTCTCTCGCTTGGAGCAATTGCCTGTAAAGTAACATTTCAAATTCGATTTTGAGCATTGCGGTACAATATAACCTCTCTGACCGACGAGTATCCGCTTGAATGTAACATTTCATATTCGGTTTTGTTATAAGTTGTATCAAAACATTACAGACATTGCACACTTCTTGGTTCTCCTCCGTCACTGATGTAATACTCAAATTGTTTCATTACAAGTCGCGCACTGTACTGCTCGGTTGTCTTCCGTCACTGATGTAATGTTCGAATCTGTAACGTTATATTACAGGCGAATGCTCGCAGTGAGGAAGCACCTTATTATTTTGAACTTGATTTTATGTACCCAGTTATGATAAAATTATTGGAATCCTTAATAAAATACGTGCACCACAAATAAAAAAATAAAAATATTTTCCAAATTTTGAGTTTGTTCTAATTGCACCGATCGTGGTCATTGTACTGTGTTCTTTTTTAAATTTGACAAAGTTTATTAGCGATATCCTAAGTGTTGCAAGCATTCACAGCTTACTGTAAATGCTTGCAACACTTTTTCCATTGGTCAGTAATTTAAAAACAATTTAATCTCATGTCATCAATTGATTACATTAAGAGTGAGAAAGATGTGATGAAAGAGCAAGAATAGTTCCCAAAATCTACTTTACCGCCATTACTAAAATTCATCTTATTCAGATGAGGTAGACCCGCGGTTTGAATGTGTAATTAAGTATTCCACAGGGTAAGGCCCACCTACTAACGTGTGCTGCTTGCCCATACACATGAACACCGGAGGAACTCATGAGCGCATCTGACAACACAATCAAGTTAGCAGCACACTGGATGCATGAAAACTGACGATGATGTGCCGTCGACACAAGAGTAGATCAGTATTTACAATTTATAAATTACGTTACTATAAATACTTTTCTCTGCAAATGTCTATCCAATCCCTAGAACTCTAGTCATTCTGATGAGAGGTTTTATTGTGACAAGTTGTTGTCAGATTACAATTACACATTATGCGTATATATTACGTTATTCAAAATTCTAAATAATATTTTTCATTTGGAATCAGAGACAAGTTTGAAGTACCTTTTTTTTTCGTGCGGAAATCCCTTCGGGTACCCCCCCCCCCCACCGGCCAGCGGGGGTGGTTATGTCGGGCTTGAACCGACTAAAACCGCACGCCGGGGTGTAAGGTTGCCCATAGAGCATATCCCCCGCACCCCGACTGACCCTAGGCCATCTCCGGTTTCGAGATGGCCCCCTCGGGTTTGGGAGCCACGGTGTCCCCGTCTTGCCACGGTTTGGGGGAGGAGAAGTTTGAAGTACCTATCCAGTTTTTCATGGTGAACAGTATATAAATAGCATTAACGATTTTTTTAATAAATATTCTAGGACATATTAAACGGCGCCATCTGGACCCAAACTAACGGGTTCTAGAATGCGGATAAACATACTTAGATACTTTTATTGTAAATAAATACATATTATACATGAAACACCCAGACCAAAGCAAATATACATATTTGCAATGAGAATCGAAGTCGAATGCTCTATCGCTACGCCACAGAGATTATCTTAAAGTACTATATAATATACAATACAATATATAATAAAAAATATATAATACAACAACTGTCATCTTATATTACATTTAAATATTGCACTTACTGAACATTTAATTTCGGGACATTATATAGAGCTGATGAAACATGTACGTAATATAAACCTCTGCTTGTATTAAAAATACTGTAATTGTAGTGTGAAAACATACTTGAATGATCAGTGTTTGACAGTGCCTGTTTTTATATAAGTAAATAAACTGTACCTTCGAGTATAAACTAAGCTTTGAAATGTTACTTAATAACTATCTTGCAACTGTAATAATCATTATGTACATAATCCTTTTAGATATAAATACCTAAAGATCACTCCTAGTAAGGCCCTATTCAGACCTGAGCGGTATTCAGTGCCGCTGTGGTGCGGTATGTGCCTCTAGCACATACCGCACGATCTGACCAGGGGGCCTAGACAAAGTCACATTCTATTGATTACAACGCCAGTGGAAAAGTCCGAAATGTATGGTAGTGACATTATTTGTCAACATTTCACGTGTAACAAATTATGTCACTCTCATACATTTCAGACTTTTTGTGTTCGCTTCCAAGCGATTCCATAATAGAATGTCACTTTGGCTCTGAGTGGTATTCGCTGCCACTGTGGGTGATACAGTCAACGACAAACGTAACAAATTCTAATTTATTAATCGACTTAGCTATTAGCGATATAGCTATCCTTCCATAAAATAATAAACAAAACATTAAATATATTAACGTTGTCCTCTGGGGATTATATAATTACTTATACAGCTACTATTGGTACATGTACTATCGTATTAGGTTATTATGTCACCTGTACAGATAGTTGCATGTTGTAATAAAATAAATAAATAAATGTATTCCAATATAAAAAAGGTTTGTAAATATTTTCGTGTTAATCAACTTTTTTCGTTGACTGTACATACCACGCAGGTTCGCTCAAAAGTTTCGCAGCTAAAAAGAAATAGTCGGCAACTACATAGGTTGTTAAAGATAGTACTGCCGCATACCCACTCGGTATTCTTTACCGCAGATGGTAGTGAATACGCTCAGGTGTGAATAGGCCATAACTTTTTATAATAAAAAAGTTTTTTACGAAAACTTACGTATGTGTCTATGATAATTTAAACGGGTATCAAAATAGTCAATGGATAATTAAAGATCTCAACGTTCCTTAAATATATTCGATTGTGTAGTCGATGTTTTAACATTACATTCGTTAGATGAAAGTTGTATATTTATGTGTGGACGATCAATATTACTATGGATTAATATACACGAGATGTTACCTATCTGTTGTTTCAATTTATTCAGTTGTTTTTTTTTATATTTAGGACACGTCAATTTGACTTCACCTCGCCTGATGGTAAGCTGAAGGTAAAGTCTCAGGAAAGAGGGTCACCATTACATACACGTACCATGTTAACAATGGTGGCACTCAGCTTGACGGCCTCATCAGAAGAGGATTGTCGTCGCAGCACCGCGTGACACCCACGGGTCCCACTAGTGCTGCGACCACAATCCCAATTTGTATGCAACGCTACGATATATATACCGGGTGAAAACGTTAAGTGTGTCCACACGATTATTTCTTATTTTTAAACTTATTGCTGACTAACTGAATTTCGGATTCGAACCGACCAAAACTGACGAAAACCGCAAATAAATCTAATAAATTTATTAATAACTTTTTTAGGGTTCCGTAGCCAAATGGCAAAAAACGGAACCCTTATAGATTCGTCATGTCTGTCTGTCTGTCCTTCCGTATGTCACAGCCACTTTTTTCCGAAACTATAAGAACTATGCCGTTGAAACTTGGTAAGTAGATGTATTATGTGAACCGCATTAAGATTTTCACACAAAAATAGAAAAAAAGCAATGAATTTTGGGGGTTCCCCATACTTAGAACTAAAACTCAAAAATGTTTTTTCATCAAACCCATACGTGTGTGGTATCTACGGATAGGTCATCAAAAATGATATTGAGGTTTCTACTATAATTTTTTCTAAGCTGAATAGTTTGAGCGAGAGACACTTCCAAAGTGGTAAAATATGTGCCCCCCCCCCCCTCCCCTCCCTGTGAATTCTAAAATAAGAGAATGATAAAACTAAAAAAAATATGTGATGTACATTACCATGTAAACTTCCACCTAAAATAGGTTTGAACGAGATCTAGTAAGTAGTTTTTTTTAATACGTCAAATATCGTAAACCGTAATTTACCTTTCATCCAATCAACTCAAATACAAGCAGAGCAAAAGCAAAGCAAACAAATAGCTTAAAAAAATAATTGAATGAAATATAAAAATTGAAAATAAAACATAATTATGTTACTTGCTGCTACGGAACCCTACATAGACGAGTCCGACTCGCACATGGCCGCTTTTTTTTACTTACTACATTGTGTTTATAACTATTCTATGTACAGTCGGACAAACATGTTGTTAATCAAGAATCAATGAAGTTTCAGTAAGGTCTATTTTCCTTCGCAATAACATTATGACAGTGACCAATGCTCTCTTCATCATTTATGTAAAAACTTTGTCATGTGTTAAGTTTTAACTATTGCAACTAACATCATCTCACCTCCTTGCTCACGTGTCAGTTCGTTCAGCTTGTGATGATTTTTGAGGCATTAAGATCTATCTAAGCACACCAGGGCCGTGCCCAGGACGTGTCAGGGCCGTGGCCAGCAGATGCTTCAGATGGGCAGATGCCCAGGCACTGAAACTCTGCCGCCGTCCCGGGCACGGACTGTGAACGAATTCATACAAAATTCGGCCGGGTTGGGTACCACCGTGCACGATTGCGAAAAACCCTCCATAGTAATCCAATTTCGGTTCGATTGCGTTCAGGGGTCAGCAAGTGCATAGCCGGGCAGGGGGATTGTGGTCGCAGCACTAGTGGGACCGGTGGGGGTCACGCAGTGCTGCGACGACAATCCTCTTCTGATGAGGCCGTCAACCTGAGTGCCACCATTGTTAACATGGTACGTGTATGTAATGGTGACCCTCTTTCCTGAGACTTTACCTTCAGCTTACCATCAGGCAAGGTGAAGTCAAATTGACGTGTCCTAAATATTAAAAAAAAAATGTATGTACACAATTATATTTTTTGAGCCCTTGACCGGGCACGGCTCTTCCATGGCCCTGAGGTGTGTGGATAGACCATTATTCAGCAAATCAAGAAATTATCTATACCATTTTGTAATTAATAAAAAAATACTTCATCATCATAATCAACCTATTCTAGTCCACTGCTGGACATAGGTCTCCCCTAATGAGCGCCATAGCGCCCTGTCTTCAGCTTGCCGCATCCAGCATCTGCCCGCAGTCTTTCGCAAAAAAATACTTACAACAATGTTATTATATAATGTGACTTATGAATATTTATACCAAAATAAATACGTCAGGATCAGTATAAATAATGAAATAACATCAAATAAATCGCGATAGAATAAGATGAAAATATCTTTATTTCAATGTTTAACATTCGCATATATTTTTGACAACATCACGCATAATATTGATTTATTGTCTCACCCGTGCTTAAGCCGTATATGTCTTTTGAGAACACCTTTAACAGTGTAAGATTTCTTACATTCATTACACTTATATGGTTTTTCACCAGTGTGACTTCGAATATGAATATTTAAATTAGCCCTTCTATTGTAACATTTGCTACATAGTTCACACTGATATGGCTTCTCGCCAGTGTGTGTACGAATATGAATATTAAAATTACCCTTCTGAGTGAAACCTTTGCTACATACATTACACTGATATGGTTTCTTATCGGAGTGTGTACGCAAATGAACTATTAAACTACCTTTTTCACCGTAACATTTCTTACATTCATTGCATTGATATGGCTTTTCACCCGAGTGTGAACGATAATGTATATTTAAAAGATGCTTTTGAATGAAATATTTGCTGCATATATTACACTGATATGGTTTCTCACCAGTGTGGGTTCGAATATGCACAATTAAAGTACGCTTTTCATTGAAACGTTTGCTGCATACGTGACACTGATAAGGTTTATCACCAGTGTGAGTGCGCTTATGCACATTTAAATGAGAGCTTTGGGAAAAACATTTCTTACATACTTTACACTGATATGGTTTCTCACCAGTGTGAGAGCGAATATGTTTTATTAAAGTAAATTTATCACTGTAACATCTCTGGCAAGTGTCACATGAATATGATTTAGGTTTGTTGCGTGAACTGTCAGTATTCTGGTCTGCACTCATTTTATTTTCTGATATTTCTGTGTTAACATTGCTGTGGTTTTTTTTATATTTTTGTAATTTAATGTCTATTGTATTTTTAGTTTTGCTTCTTTTGTTTTTAAAAATGGGTTTGCGTCTAACAACTTTTTTTGTACCAATTGGTGTTGCTTGGATGTTGCCCTTTGCTTTACTTTTCTGAGGGTTAATTGAAGTTATGTCTTCTCGGTTCTTCTGCGCGTTTATTCGGGGCTCTTCAGGAACAGTAGCGCCTGAGTAACAAATGATACATTTGTTGTAATCGTGAATTCAAATATTCAAAATTGTGTTATTTTAACTCGTGACGATTTGAGCACTAAGAAATATCACAACTACCAAATCAGTATAGGAATCTACATCAGTGGGCCACTTGACCCCTGTTTCTTTTTTCAGTGGTATAACTGACTCAGCTGTAAATAAAAACACATAACATAACTTCACGCCTGTATCCCCGAAGGGGTAGACAGAGGTGTATTACACACCCAATAAAAACACAATCGGGCGAATGCGGTCCCAACATTTGATCAAAGGGTACAACTCGCCGGCGCGGTGGCCGAAATTTTAAGGGAGCGACATCTTCATATCAGGGGCGGGCACGGCAAAAAGCGTGAAACTCGAAGACTGCAATTTGCAACCTGGACATTGGCCACCCGATGGAGTTGGCCGACGTATTCTCAGCGGAGGTGCCGTAGCATTCCTGCAGGAGACTGATGGAAAGGCCATAGTCCTTAGTTAATTAGGAAACGCTTCACGCTGATCTACACAGGTAAACCTAGTGGGGAGAACAGAGTAGCCATGAACCTTCAGCGCGACATCTTAGAGCTGGATAAGCTTGTTGTGTTGCGGATGGGATTGTTTTAATAAATAAAATGTCCATACACACATTCAACTGAAGTCTTCTAACTTACCGCTGTCAATGCCATCTGCTTCTTCCTTCACAATATCCAAAGTTACGTCATACTCTGAGTGTAAACCTAGTGCGTTATAATGCAGCTGACCGTCATTTCGCTCTACCGCTGCATCATCTGCAAATGAGTACAATACATTCTTCATTCAAACGTATTATTTGTAGGTATAGTTGTCAATTTGGGGGAGGTGTTGCTGCTTCTGGATAAGGTAGTTCTGCCGAGGTAGGACTGGCCCATGTTTCTGGTTACTCGGTACCTCCGCGTGTCTGTCTGATCAGTATAGTAGCACAGTGTCTTAAAGACGCTAGAAATCGAACTTCTTCCTTATATTTCTTTAAGAGTAAAACTCACATGCGCTGATATTGCCTAGTTTTAACTAGTGTCTATTATACTAAAAATGTTTGGTGTCTGTCCATGTCACTGCCAGTATACAAGTACACTTACTAGCTGTGAGGTCACTCTGCTCTTTCTTGACGACCGCAAGACTTTTGTTTTCCGAATGTGACGATTGGTAATATCGATCTCCTTTTAAAGGATCTTCTTCAAACCCTGCAGATGATTTAAAATAATTTTAGTGTTTGTTTAGTTCAGTTATCTAAGTTAGTGACTCAAACGAGAATGCTCAGACTCCTTCACGTTAAATCCTATGAGTGAGACAGATAACTCTTGGACAGTATACAGGTAAAGTTCGGCCGCTGAGTGAATGTGTTCCGTCCCCAGTCATAACTAACGATGAGCAAAATGTAACATTATTATACTATTTATATATCAAACCAACTCATGAAGAGTTGCATGACCTTTAATACTTTTTGTCTGGCTTCTATTTTCCAAATATGCGTAAAGAAAATAAAAGTATTATTTAGAATTTATAAAAGTATTTTTATATGTATTTACTATGAAAGTATCTTAAAAACATTCTGATACTGGCATACGAATAAGTTTAATCGGATTTCGATTCGGCCTACTTGTATAGTACAATAAAATTCAATTATATTATATTATTCAAATGTCAATTATAGTATCAAAGTGCTCCAGAATAAGGATTTTCGTTTTATCAACGACCTTCGCCCAAGTATCTCTTGTAGGTATTTTAAATATATGAACCGAACATTCACTGCATTATTTTAAAATATCGGTTTGGTCGTAGCTTCACAATATTATCAAAATGTATCGTATATTCTATTGTTCTCAAGTAATTAAAACGAAAAACGTATTATTTTATAATGTAATTTCAGCAACAGATTACGACACAATAACGTTTTATATGTTTAAATAAAAAAATACTCCGCTGTCACTGCCTAGCAAACGCAAACTAATTAAAAACCAGATACACACTTGGCATTACATTGTCTGGTTCCACTTTTATAAAGCTGCATGTCGCAGTATCATCTTTTGAATCTGGAAATGCGTTGTTGTCATCTCGTGCGTCTGTAAATTCAAAAATATTCGTGAGACGACTAAGATTATATTGAGTTTACGGGGCATTCAGCTTACATGTCGCATTATCTCTTCAGGAAGCCGTTTGTTGCATCGGCCGACAGCTCTTCGGTTAAGTCGGCCTGTCCTTAACCAAATCAGCTGATAAACATATTTTATAAGCAATTTTTTTTATAATTTTAGTAACCGAAACCCTTGAGCTTAACTAAATTGCTTCGTTAAGAGTGGGTTTACGTCGGTAGTGTAGTGGCCAGGATTCGAACCCGGGATATCTCGATCATAAGGCCGACTCCTAAGCAATTTAGAAGCAATGTTGGTCTATCTTCTTCCTCCGAGCGCCAATCCCATTCGCATTCAAAACTTGCACTTCGGAGCCCGGGATCCGTTCTCCCGCTTCTTGTTTGTAACTTTAATATATTTACGTTGTGTGATGTCACGAGAAAAGCGGCGCTGCGCATATTTAACGGTGTGCGTAGCATTGATGCTGAGATGGGGCCTTATTCGAGAACGCACAGTGATATTGTTAGGTTTGAAGATATTTATTACCTATGTATTATGTTACTGTATGTTCATGTGCGTGTCAGGAATTAAATGATTGACTGTAGTTGTATGCAGATTGATATGTGCAGGAAACCTTATCTCAAATGTTGTCTTATAAAGAAATACAGAAAAGCTGATTGATGGACAAGGCTCTGGCACGGGCTTCCCTCTCGTTGTTGGGAGGTCAGACGGCAGGATATCGCTCCCATAGAAACCGTATAAGTCAATCCAAAAAGTAAGTGGAATCCGAACTCCAAGGTGAAAGAATCGGATGCAGTCAGGAACAACGCTCAGATGATGATTTTCATCAACAGTATTCCCATGTCCCAGTCCCTCCATGTCATCAAATCAATTGCTTTAGCAGATGATGAAATCTGCTAAAGCAATTGATTTGATGACATGGAGGGACAATATTTAGCACCACACTCACACCACACTGTATATAAGCACTATATGACGTCATCTAGCCCAGTTTTACATGAATACTTTTTAACAGACAGTAAAATGTATAAAATTAATGTATTCTATCCTAAAGATCCTACTAATATTACAAACGTGAAAGTGTGTAAGTAGTGCAAACATCCATTGCTATTTCAAGCAAAAACGGCTGAACGGATTCGGTTGAATTTTGGTAAAGGGATAGATTATAGTCTGGAATAACACATTGGTAACATTTTATACCTGGTATAGGTTCCCATGGGAAGCCGGAACGGGATTAGTGTTTAATAAAAGAATAAACGATTAAAACAAAAGCCAGCCAAGGGCGTGTTGGGTCACACGTAAAACTAGGTTCTATATTTTTCCATCATTATAAAGTGGTAGTAGGACAGAACTCTTTTTTTTTTCAAAGAATTACTAATTTTAATGGTTTCGGCGGCTCAAAACGTTTCAAAAACAAGACATTGGACGATGGTAACTGAAGAAGGACTTGTGAAATTTCACTACAAATTATATAACTTCGACGCCCACCGCAAGCAGGCCACGCTGCTGCTAAGCACTGTACAATAGGTTGTCCAGAAAAAAGTTTTTTAGGATTTCCGTAATGCAAGACCTCCCTGATGCAAGAAAAGTTGTAGAATTGATCGTAGATTACTAAAATAATTTAAAAACAAAATAAAACTATATCTTGAGGGCTCTTCCGGTCCTCAAAGTTTTGATATTTTTGTATTTTCATGGTAACATGATGATGAACTTGAACTTGATTTGACTGTTGGTGTATTCCATTATGTACCTATAGTGTTATTCGTATAATACTGCTACGAATACCATAAACAACGTTTCTTGCATGCAATTTAGCTTAGCTGGAGGGGTTAGGTTAGTAATTTCGATTACAAATATTATTTAAAAAATAATAGATTTTTTTAAATTGGTTCAGTAGTTTCAGAGTTTATCGGTTAGACTGAAGTGAAGAAGAGAAGAAATGAAGCTTTCCTGTGGTGAACTCAGATAATTATTATTATTATACTTCATCCAATCATTGCAGAGTATTTTACTTAATAAACTTATTACTCAATTTTTATACCTGTTAACAAAATGGTCTGGGTCTCAAGAAATATTACTAATTTTATACTAATTTAGAAAGACAATAAATGCTATGTAATAATAAAAAAAAATTGCATGCCACAGTTTGTGGATAAACATTCAGTAATTTGTACATACCATGAGACCTATTTTGTTACCATGAATAAACTACCTGTTTCCCGGGTTTCACCTGCATAGAATTCTGATCCCGTGCCTGCTACCCATGTGAAACAATTCCAAAAATAAATGTAGTCTATGTTGTGATTGTATTACAGACTATAATCTATCCCTGTACCAAATTTCTGCCAGATCCATTGAGCCGTTACAGCGTGATTAAGTAACAAACATACAAACATCTTCACAAACTTTTACTTTTATTAATATTAGTAGGAAGTAGGATAAATTGTTGTCTTGGTTATAGTCACATATCTTTAGTGATTTTTATTGTCCGCACACCCAACACACGTGCAATACAAACAAATGCTAACAAAATATTACCTTCAATATCTTCTTGTTTCACTTCAACAGTATCTAAAACATTTGGAATCTTGTGAATCACATCTCCCATGCTCAGGTTATTGGGCATTGTAAGGTTAACTTGCTGTAAAAGTAATGCCATGTTAACACATTTCTTAAGAGCTTACTCACTCCCTGTTCTCTGTTCTCATATATGATCACACAAACAGCACTTACAAAAGTAAAAAAAACGCTAGAGAATGTTTAGCAAGTGAACTATGGGTTGGAAACCTGGCCCTATCTTAAAAAGACCCCGGCAAGAAACTCAGCGGTCAATTTTTTATTTGGTCAATTTACAAACATGCTAACTTAATCTAATTACAACGTTTGTTTGAGTAACATAGTGAAAGAGCAAACAATTCATTTCCAAGCTTGTTTGTCATCTCAATATTCTTGAATTATATGAAATCTCTTTTTAGTGAAGTTTAGTTTTGATGACAACAACACTAGATTCTATAAACACTTGAATTGTCATTCAGTTACTATGCTGTACATTGTAAAGACACTTGTTCTAGGTATTCTCACCACATCACTTCTTAGCAACTGAATGAGCAGCCTCTCACTCCGGAGACATCTCCTCCTAAGCTTGTCGCTGTTCTCGAGTCTTTCACAACAGAGGTTGCAGGCCAGTATTGGTCTGCTATCTTCTGTAACAAACTGTTTAAAGTAATTAAATTACTATTTTTTCCCGGCGACAGTTTACGCGCAACTTTATAGGGCAGCCTTCTAGGGTGGTTAGCATACAGCACTGATTCTTAAAAGCAGTTTCCTCTCTATTTCAAAACAAGCATGAGTACAACAGGACATATACCAATCAATGAGTGTGAACATGAATAAAGTATAGCTTCTGTCATATAACGTGGTACACTCTTGCCAACGCAATAGTATTAGATAACATATCTACCTCATTTTAATAATATAGGATCGTCGGTTAAATAATCTCTATTGGCAAAGAGGCAGTGATAGTTGATATGAGGTGTTTTATTGTTAAACTATTGTGAGGCCACTACAGATGCTGGCTTAAATCTTGCGACTGTCTTATGATAGGGCTAGATGTGCCTCATAGCTTCGGGCGTGCGATACTTCGATCCCCATGGCACCCATTTACCCAATACATGACCGTATTTTTTTCTTTTAACAATAATGGTATGGTATGAAAATTTGCCCAATTTGGTGACATTTGTAATTACTGCTCCGCTCTATCAGTAGCGTGATGATATAACCTTCCTCGATTATTCACTTCGAACCACTAGTTGTTGAAATTAGCGCAACAAACAAACAAACTGTACAGCTTTTTAGTAATAGTATAGATTACTTACCCGCATCATAGTCAAAGACTCGTAAATCTTTTGTAGTTGCGTGTTCACAATCGAACGCAATGGAATATCGCCCGATAAACAAATTCTACACATCAACAGCTTCTCCATGTTACATTTGTTGTTACAGTTAACTTAGGTAGAGCCAATGGAAAACTAAATATATTGAATCTGTCTACGTACGGTTTTTTATCATTTTTACTGTCTACAAGTAATAACTGTACGAACGGTCTTTTCTACCATTTTTATCGATTTTTAACAAAGTTTACATGAGCTCCGCGCCAGGGTCTGTCAGTGACACTCCTGACATGTCAGTTCACCGACTACTTAATATATTAATCTGTGGTTCACCGCATGATATGCTTCACGTTTGTTTTCTTCCCGATGCTTCTTATTTTTATTCTGCCCCGTTTTCTCTATTCATTACTATTTATTAGCAGATAACTTAATTAGAGATAATAAACTGGAGCCAGATTGGTATCTGTTCGGTCACAACTGTACTGTAAGCATTGAGTGTATCTACAGTGATAGTACAAATTTATAGTGATCTGTGTAGTGTACATTTATGTTTACATTCTCATTCTATACGCTTTGAGTAGGTACTCAGTAAAATTTAAAAAACAGCGAAGAAATTAACTAGAAACATGGTGAAACCTATGTGCCGTATCTGTTTAGCAGTAGATCTCCGAATGCATCTAATAGTAAATACGCATCTTCAAGAAATATATGAGAATCTGAATAAGATGCCCGTAAGTAATAAGTTGCATATTTTATTAACTTTAAGCTGCAAGTAAGTAGTTTTACTAACAAAATAAGAACACATTTTAACAGAACAACATTTATTCATTCTTGCGGGTGTGGGGCCCTACCAACATCTTCGGGGCACAAACCAACCCCACCTGCAACGAACAAGGTGCTGGCGCAGGTTTCCGTATATTAAAAGTACTTTGTGGGCGCAGGTTTTCCTCTCGGGGTTGGGAGGTCAGATGGCAGTCACTTCCATAAAAACTGAATAAGTGAAACCTAAAGTAGGAAAAGGAGTAAGTGGTTCTGAGGTGACAGTCCTAATTGCAATTGGGAATAATGCTGAGATGATGATGATGAACAATTTACATCATAATAGGTTGATGTGGTTGACTGGTTGTTGGAAAAACAGAGTTGCGAACGGAAGACAAGAATGGGAATATTTGAAGAAAAAAAATTGTACACATGCATTGATTTATCCGTACCATCACAACTTCTTATAGTTATAATTTATAATTTCTTATTTAACAGTTGGAGACACAAGACAAAAGACCTATGCAGGCCTGTTACATCTGCTTTGCAAGACTGAATAACTGCTACCAGCTGAGGCAGAGTTGTGCGCGGAGTGAGGAACTGCTCACCAAGATGCTGAGCAGTGGTCTGGTGAGTCATAGGAACTAGGATTGTTGCAAATATCAGTATCAGCATCTGTGGATTCTCAGCGTTGTTTCTAATATCAGCATCAGCAACAATTAGTGCTGAATTCTGATGCTGACATTCAAGTTGTAACATGTTCGTTGAAGGCGAGACTTAGCACAAGTCTTGTAGAATTTTACCCAATGATAGACAGGCATACAAAAAGCTGTAGCATGGTCCCTCATTCAATTGTTGTGTCAACATAAATAACATGTATGTGTAGTGTATCTCAGCTTTTGTTAACCCCCAAAACAAAAATAACATGTGTTATTTTTTAAATGTAACTTACCCTTAATTAGATTCCAATATCAATTAATATTCAAGTTCAATGTATCAATCTAAAGTCTAAATGAGTCCAGTCCACAATAAATAACCATTTTTTTAAGCATAAATTACATTTTATACAAAATAATAATGAATAGTTAAGTAATTTATTAATTTCAGCATCAACTTATATAGTATGATATAGTGAATCAGTTACAACCCTTATAAGAACCATTGTGATTTTCGGACACATAATTGGATAGATTAGAACTAAGAATAAGAGGTATAGAAGTGTTGTCGCTTGCGTTTTCTACCAGATATGATGTTGCCGCTTTCTTGCTATTATCACAAAATTCATACAGAACCTAAGCTCCATACAATGAACCTTCAAGCTACGTATACATAGACATCGCTCACAGGTGCGAATCTCAGAATACGCGGGAATCTGTATTGGGTCATACCCTCCAACCTTCCCATGGTCCTTCCCGCCTTGCGGCATAACGGACCGAATCACGGGAGACACAGCCGGTACTTGCGTTTGCTCTTTCCCGACTGCGCTTCTTGAGGGTCCCTACAAATTTCTTGACGCGTCCCTGTTCCACCTGAAACCTCTCCCCTTTTTTGGGGCGTCACGATCACAAATACGGCGACCTTTCGCCTGGGCTCTTCCTGGGATTAGTCTTACTGGGTAGCTCTTCGGTGCTGCCAGCGATGTGCGAAGACCTTGAGCCGCCTAAAACCCTCTTCGCTGTTCACCAGTTCACTGTAGTGAACTGGTCCTTCGGATTTTCGCTCCCAGTCCCGCAGCATTTCATCTCTTATGTCCTCGTACATTGGGCACTCCCACAGCACGTGGTCCCTCGTCTCCTCGTCACCACTTTCGCAGCTGCAGAACCCTGACTCCACAAGCTTCATGCGGTGCAGGCGGCCGTTAAAGCATCCATGCCCGGTCAGGATCTGGGACACCGCATAGTCCGGTTCGACCCATCCAAATGACAGCCGGAGACCGACCTCCGGAAAAAACTTAAATAGGTCCCTACCCTTATCCACAGCCGACCACTCGCTCTGCCAACGAGCAACGACCTCCCCCATGATGCGCGACTCAACAGCTCTGCGCTCCCCACCCAGGGCACCCACCGGGCGCTCCTGCGCGATTCGTCCCGCCCGTATGACCTCCAGGTCGGCCGGCAGCACACCTGCTAGCACAGGGAGAGCTGAAGTGCTGACCGACCTGTAAGCCTTCGTAAGGAGTGTTAGTGCTGGTCTCTGGGTGCGCAGTAGGGCCCTCCTTACTGTGAACGCTGAGGCACGCCTCCACCATACCGCGGCGGCATAGGTGACTGTTGCCGTGTACGTCCCAAAGTATAGGACTCTAAGTGCCTTGTATTTCACCCCCCATGAGGAGGAGGAAATCCTTGACACTTTTCCGAAACAGTTCGAGGCCCTCGTTAGCGTGCTCCAGGTATGATTTATTTTCGTCAATGATGACTCCCAGGATTCGAGCTGACGTCACGTGCGCGATGCACGCACCATCCATGCGTATGATTGGCGACCGCTTCAATTTACCTTTGATTGTTAGGGCTTTTGATTTACCGGCTGAGAAACTGAGTCGATTTCTCAGTCCCCAGTCGGAAATCACCCGTAGCACTGCTAAGGCGCTCGACTCAATCGCAGCCCTGGACGATGCCTCCACCACGACCGTCACGTCGTCAGCGTATGCTACCATACTGACGCCCTCCGGCATCGGCAGCCGCAGGAGGTCGTCGAGGAGGAGGTTCCAGAGGGCAGGCCCCAGCACCGATCCCTGTGGGCATCCCATTGTGGATGTCTTCCACACCGCCTGCTGGCCCACGATTAGCCCAACTTGACGCTCCGTGAAGTAGCTGCAGATAGCGCGGTAAATGTTTGGCGGGCAGCCCGAGTTCTTCACTTTGAGGAGGGTCATGGGCCACCAGGCGTTGTCGAAGGCCCCTGAGATGTCTAATAGGACAATTTCGACATAGGTGTGAGCCGAGGAGGCCGCCCGATCGAGAATAGCGTTTATCGCCGATACTGTCGACCTCCCCCGCACAAACCCATGCTGGTCCGGGGAAATGGACCGGTGTAGGCAGGGGGCGCAGGCGATGATTGCCCGTTCCAGGATCTTGCCCAGAATTGGCAGCAGGGTGATAGGGCGATATGCCTTGGGATCGGATGGAGGTCTGTCGTTTCCCTTTGGCAGCACCAGCAACCGGCCCCTCTTCCACACCGAGGGAAAAACTCCCTCCCTGATGCAAGCCTGGAAAATGGCTACCAGCTCTGATCTGGATGCTCGCCATGCAGATTTAATTATTTTGGCCGAGATGCCATCCAAACCGGGGGCTGTGTTTGGTAGGTCTCCGACTATCCTATGGAGCGTCTCCCCGTCCGGCGGATCACAGTCCATCCCGGGAGGAATGCAGGCCGCCGCCAATCTGATCTTCCTGTGGTAGATAGTGTCCTCGTTTGGGCTATCGTCCGGGCACAGGGAGTGGATTAACGCGGACATGGTGTTAGTGGCTGACAGCGGTTCCCCGTCCGCTCCACCTACAAGCCCGCAGATGATGTTCCGAGGAGGACGGATTCGGCCTGTAGCTGCTCGGTAGGCCATTCCCCATGGGTCCACGTTCCCCGTTTCCGCGATGTTTCGGTTGAATGTGATTTCGGCGCTTCTCATCGCTCTCTTGTAGTTACTGCGTGCGCCGCTAAGGGCATCTCTCAGGAATGGCACGCTTATGTCCCAAAATTCGGATTGCACGTTTTTAATAGATGAAATTTCAAATGATTTAACAGATGAAATTTCAAGATCAGTTGCAGGCTTAGACGAGACTAATCTATTTACTAGTTACAAAGCATTCAACAACCAATCTAGTTTTTTGGCAGCTTAAAAATGCCACCAAAAGATTTTATAGAGTATGTACTAAATTTTGAAACCACTTCCATAGAAAATTTTGAAAATTGTGTTCAAAGTAATCCAGGCAGCAAACTTATAGAACTTTTTAGAAATATACCTCCACAATCGCCATGTGCATGTTTCCCAGTGGAATATTTATTAAAATTGTTTTGTAGGTTTCGCATATATACAACAATTAAATTTAACAACCGGCAATTTAAAGATGGTAAAAAAAAAAGTATATAAAAGTAAGGCATTTGTAGTTAAGTAAGCAATAAATACAGGTCACGCCCGCGTTACCTTTAGTATTTACTTACGTAAACCAATAAAAAGTAATCAGTAAGTAAATATATTGTTTTTTCTTTTTTAATGAATTTGGTAGCTAGCTCCTAGACTATAAACTGCGAATGGCACAGGGTCAGTCGGGGTGCGAGGGATATGCTCTATGGGTAACCTTACACCCCGGCGTCTGTAAACCCGAGACGGCGTGCGGTTTTAGTCGGTTCAAGCCCGACATAACCGCCCCCGCTGGCCGGTGGGCGGGTATCCGAAGGGATTTCCGCACATATAAAAATTCAAAAAAAGGTACCTATCTCTTTTTGTGCACTACTGTGAAAAAGTGACGGGTGTCGTTATGTCCTGCAACGAGAGTTGCCAAGCAATAAGCATAGTTGTGCTAGACGGGTACCTTATTCTGACATAGTCGATGCTTGCGCCACAGAATAGATAATAGTGCAAAGCTACCGTATCCGCTTACGATCAGGCGGACCGTACGCTCGTTTGCCACCGACGAAGTTTAAAAAAATGACAACCCTATCTTCGACATTACACCGCACCTTGCAGAGTAATGTCGACCTTCGCACCGGGCAATAGAACTCAATGAGGGCGCAGCTGGCGTGCGGTCCGTTGCTAATAATAATTAATAGGCACGTAAAAAGGCGGCATTCGTGAACATCAAAACAGAGGGTCTTCTGTACTTGTACTATTATTTATTCTGTGATGGGGTCAATGACCCATATGGCCACCAATTGATGAATGACTAGTAGATTATCGATTTTTGTAATATATGTAAAGTAATGTAATTTAATGCTTTATAATAATCTAGACTAATATATATATATATATATATATATATATATTGAGTTAAATACTCTTATTATATTATATATAATAAGAGGAAAGATTTGTATTTTTGTATTTAGTATATGAATAGCCGCGGTAGCCTAGTGGTATGGGTAATGGACTGCTGAGACGAGGCCTCGGGTTCGATCCCAGGTTTTACCATGGCACACACCAATGACTTTTCGATGCTTTTCGAAGTTATGTGTGTATTTATCGCAGGTTTATAAGTGCCCGGTTAATGGCAATAGGCTCGCCACCTATTACATTGGGACCTAAACATAATCTGGCGAAATGTGGGTGCTAGCACCTCTGCCTACCCCTTAGGGGGTATAGGTGTGAGTTTATGTTATGTTATGTTTATATGAATAAACTTAAAAACTACTGGACCGAATCCAAAAATTCTTATACCGTTAGAAAATTACATTATCACTGAGAAACATAGGCTATATTTATTACCAGAAAAAATTAGAGTTCCTTAGAAACCCCTACTGAAACCAACCCAAGGTGTAAAAACATGCAACATATGCACTGCAGGAAGTATTGATGATAGAACAAAAAAAAAATTCTATATTATAGAACATATCAATATCTACAAAAAACTACTTCAGTAGTTTTAGGAACAAAGAGACAAACCGATAAATAGACTAGGATTCTAAAAAAATTTTTGTGTTCAGAATCACTCATAACCCAAGTATTTTTTTTAATATCTCCAAGGTACAGACACAGCACAGCAATTTTACAATAGTAAAGAAATAATACTGTAGAACATATTTTTACACAACACAATCAAGATCCAAACTAAGCATAGCTTGTAATTTGGGTTCTAGAATGTAGATAAAAACAAAACACTGAGACTAATGTAAATAGACATATCCATGTATACAAATATTTGCACTGAGCAGGAATCAAAACCGCGCCCCTGACGTAGCAGTCGAATGCACTACCGCCACGCCTAAGTCGTTAATATAGCAACTGCTTGGGGGTCATATGGCAGTCGCTCCCGCTAATGCCAAGATAAGCCAATAAAGTCAAAGCTTTGAATGCAACCGGGACTAACGCTGTGATGATCACATTTCTTGACTTGCAGTCAAATCCAGCAAAGCTTCGAGAAAGGTTCAGCAATGAGCAGCTCAAAGTGGCACATCCAGTGATGCAGATGAGCATGCCGGATGAGGAGGATGCTGGACACTGCAGTACGTACAGCATTGTCCGAAGGCAGGCTCAGGAGGTGCACTTCGTGAAAATAGAACCGGTCGTCGCTGAAGGTATATATTTTTGCCCGAGTATGGCAAAGCCAAACAATAAGGGTTATATATTTTACCTGTATCAATGTATTGAGTGATGGGGCCCTACCAAGACCTTCGGGGCAAAGCGAACCTCACCTGCATTATTTTTTGCGCAGAACACTAATCCTTTTTCTTAAATGAAAGTAGCCTATGTTACGCCTTATAATATTAGCTATCTGCCAGTGAAAGTCCTGTCAGAATCCGCTTAGCAGTTCCAGAGATTACCTAATTCAAACAGACAGAATGACAGACATCCGCTCAGCCATTCCAGAGATTACCTAATTCAAAGAGACAGAAAGAAAGTCAGACAGACAAAAGTTGAAATAACTGGTGTTTTTTTGTAAGTGCCAATGTGTGTACATTCATATGCATTTAGTGAAAATCTGTTATTTTAACGTTTAGTACGTTTACGTGTTATTTAAACACTACAAGTTTATTTATTTGTAAGTATACAATATTGTTGATAATTATCATTGAATATAAAATCAAGAGGCAGTGCCTCTCAAACTTGCACTTGTGTTATGTGCCACTATCCTATTACCCGATAATAATAGCCTTAGTTACGCCTTATAACATCAACTGTCTGTCGGTAAAAGTTCAGTCAAAATCGGCCCCGCCGTTCCAGAGATTAACCATGTTAACACACAAAAACATCAAACATCAACAACACAAAAACAAAAAATCGTTTTTTTTTTTATTATTATACACATACATATGCGCCATCATCATTATCTTAGCGTTGTTTCCAGTCGCATCCGAGGAAATAATCCTCCTTTTGATTGGGCTTATACGGTTGTTGTGGGAGTGACTACCGTTTGACCTCCCAACCCCGAGAGGAAAGCCTGCGCCGGTAGCCTTGTTCGTCAATCAGCCAATGTACCGGCTTGCAGCTGAGGTTAACTTGACCCTAAAGTTGATGGGGCCTCATAGACCTGTATGAAGCAAAACAAAGCTTAAGTATTAGAAACGGACACTTCAATTTTATTTATTTGTATTGATTTGTTTTACCGGTTGTTCCTTTCGCAGATGATGTAAACGAACCTGTACATAGGTATGCCTATGTACAGGTACATATTGCCTCCCCAGCATCACAGAACGACGGACATCTCGGCATTGTGAAGACAGAGCCGGAGGATGAAGAGATCAGTAAGTTTTATTTTATGCTAGCCTGCTGTTCGCGCCTGGTGTTAACCCGGATGACGTGGTTTCAAAATGTAGTTTGTTTTGTATTTATGGAACTAGGTACTTAATGGGTATAGGAGTCTATCGGGCCACATGGAGAACTTCGTGACCCAAGCCAACCTCACCTGGAAGCCGGCACACCTAATGACTGATGGACTTATCTTGGAGCTGGACGGACATTGTGGCGGTGACATAATATTATCTCAGCACTTCGATATACCGCCGGTCGACACGACACCCCGTTGCAAACCGTCTAGAACTGCCCAGATTTCGGTGAAGTGAAATATAGAAACAAAAACGACATTTACAGATGTTGATTGTACTCCTCGGTAGCTGTTGCACTTCTTCGGGGTCCAAACCAACTTCACCTGCAACCTAATACACCTGCTGATTGACGGACGAGACTCTGACGCAGGCTTTTTTCTCGGGATCAGACGGCAGTCACTCTCGTAAAAGCCAAGATAAACCACTCAACAAGAGAGTGTAACCCATTGTGGAGAGTGGATTGTCACTCACAAGAGTGTGAGTGGGGTGAAGCTACTCTTTTCAGGGTTACCGCAGATTAGACTCAAGACAGCCTCAATACAGACTTGTCGCCGTGGAGATCTTAGGGCAAATTCTCGCAATAAAAAGATGTTCAAAATTCAGTCTCAATCTAGTCTCGATGTTCCCAATGTCGAAAAGGTGTTCTAGTAACAAAATAAATGTTGATAATATTGAAAAATTGGTTATATATTGGTTTGGTATAAAAATTGGTTATAGAGTAATATTGAGAGTTGGCCCTCTTGTAAGTATTTGACAGCTTTGTTTATGAAACAGCTTTGTTCGAGTGGTGCGCACTTTCATATGAGTCTGTAGAGCAATAGTCTGTCTTAGAGCGTTCAGCCTAAAAAAGTAAAGTAGTATTTGTCTGCATGCAGAATCTTGTTGGGTACATCTACTCGTGGAGAACCAAATTTGAATTGGAAACCCCTAAGTTCTGGCATACATTGTTTTTTTTTTCAGATATCAAGGAAGAGCCTCCAGAGGAAATTGTTCCAGAGGAGAATATGCAACCTTCTGATCTAGAAGATGAAAAACCTTTAGAAGTTATGAATAGAGAACAGAGTGATGGTAATGCAAGTGAGTTGATATTTGTTTTTTGATTATCAGTTATGGATAAATATTCTAAAACATTCTACACAGTGTTTTCTAGACCCAAAGTATAGCGTAACTAGCTTATATGGTTCTAGAATATGGATAAACATACTGAATTTTTTTTTTTTTGTAAATACATATTTTACATAGGAACACATCCAGACCAATGCAAATATAAATATTCATTCAACTAATATTTGCACAGAAATCGAACTCGCTCCCCCTAACTTAGCAGTTTAACGATCTACCGCTACGCCACAGAGGTTAATATCTTTTCAAAGACTGTCAACAGGTGTCAATGGTCAAAAATATATTTTCGAAAATCTTATGTAAAACAAAAAGAACAACAGGGTTGGTGCAGCCAGCGGAGGTCGGTGTTGTGGGCCGCCGCTAAATATTGTTGGATATCTACTATGTGGTGTTGTCACATACTTAGGTTTTGGCAAGATATTGGTTAATTATGATCTAGAAAATGGCATTTAAAATTCCATTTATTTAGGATACATTTGTGCCCCTATTGATCGGACACTAGTTACAGCCTGTGTTATTTGCGAGTCATGTTAGTCAAATCATGTGAATTCGCGTATTGATTATTTTTATTAATTACGTAGGTGCCCCGGTTCCTGAGACACCTAGCGCAGCGACACAGAGGCACTTCCAGGGTACTACAACAAATAAGAGTAACAACAATGATAGCGCAGAGACTGAGGATGTAACTAAGATGGGTTCAGAGCCATCATCATCAGATACAAATGTTAAACATACTCGTACGAAACGATATCAATGTGATGTATGTATGAAATCATTCAATCGTAAGTGTGATTTGACCTCACATATTATTCGTATGCATACTGGTGACAAACCGTACCAGTGTGAAATATGTACGAATAGTTTCAGTCGTAAGTGTGATTTAAATGTACATATTCGTACGCACACAGGCGAGAAGCCATACCCATGTGATAAATGTATGAAATGTTTCACACAAAAGGGTGTCTTAGATACTCATCTTCGTACCGTACACTCCGACGAGAAGCCATACCAATGTGAAATGTGTATGAAACGATTTAAGCATAAGTTTACTTTAGAGGGGCACATTCGTACGCACACCGGCGAGAAACCATACCAATGTGATATTTGTAATAAATTGTTCAGTCAGAGTATTAGTCTAAAGCGACATTTCCGTACACATACTGGCGAAAAACCGTATCAATGTGATGTGTGTATGAAAAGCTTTGCAAGAAAGTGTTATTTAGATGCTCATGTTCTTACTCACATTGCTAAGAAACCATATCAATGCGATAACTGTAAGAAATGTTTCAAACGAAAAGGTTACTTCAACCTTCATGCTCGATATTGCAGAGAAGCTGGTACTGGTGAAAAACTTCTAATACCAATGTGATGTATGTATTAGATGTTCAACACAGAAAGGTTATTTAGACAGATCAAGTTCGTGTACAAACTGCTGAACAGTTTTAGTAGAGTGACATAGCCGTGAAACGATGTATTTTTGAAGCAATTAGTAGGGCATCTTTTTGTCATAAATTTGAATCGGAATAAGACTTATAACGACAGACGGCGAATTTTGCAAATTTATTCCGTTATAAAACCGACCAAGGCGCAATAACCGGAATTACATACTGTGCCCGGAAATATGATTTAATGATTGATACATAAAAATCTACCCTCGTACAGATGTGATTTTATGGGCCACCATACGGCGTGAAGTTTTAGTCGGTTCGAATCCGACATATTCACCCCGCTGACCGGGGTAACCGGGGGGATCCGCGGGAAAAAAAGCTACAAATGTGATTAGAATTAAAAAAAGTTTTTTTAATCAACGAATATTCCATTATTACACCATTATTCAGGCCAGATCCAGGTTGCTCATTTGGCACAGTATTGCTCCTAGAATAAGTTCGCGGTTCAACATTCAGGACGGGAGTTGATCCCGTCCTGAATGTTGACTTGTTCCTTGCGGACCCACCATACCACCGGCCATACCCCTGGTGGTAGGCCAGGTCCCAAACCATACCACCACAGTATCGAATAAGTGTTGTTCTCTAGGGTATGTTACCTACCTTTACAACTTTAGGTAGCTTAGATGGTTAAGGAGTCGACCTTACGATCGAGAGGTCCCGGGTTCGAATCCTGGCCATTACACTACTGACGTGAACCCACTCCTAACACAAGCAATTTAGCTTAGCTGGAGGGGTTAGGGGGAATATTAGTAATTTCGGTTGCTAATATTGTTGCAATAATGTGAATTCCGATTTAAATTTTTTGAATCGAAATCTAAGATAGTTATTCATGTAGGTCACACATAATGAGAAATAGCGAGGATATTAAATACTTGAAAAGTTCGCTCATCATCATCCTCCGAGCGCTTTCCCAGCTCAGTTGGGGTCGGCCAGATGTTCGTATGGCAATTAACGTACTCACCGCGGCACTGGGGGGTCTCTTAGACTTACCTGGCTATGATTGCTTAACTTTACAATGTGTTGACCTACTCGGAAACCACTTAGCCCCGAGCCCCTCAAAAGCCCTTCAAAAGTTCATTCATATTCATGTCTAAAATATGCTGTCGAGCTTTTTCATAACGTACATATGCCGTTTCATATTCGTGACGACAAAAGACAGTCACCATTATATGCTATATATAATTATTTTTATTAATTTAATTTCTTTTTTTTTATCTTTTATTGAATATATAATTTACAAATAAATATTAAAATATTCCAACTAGACACAAAACATATTCATGTCGTGTCGACATGAATATGTTTTATATATTTTAAATATATGTGTAATAATTTAATTAGACATTAAATAATTCATTAATAAAATATATTGATATTATGGCCAAAACTCAGTATTTTTATTATTTACTCCATATTTCATTATTTATAAATCCCACGCTACACAGCCTCATCCATATGACCACTAATTAAGAATCAAACGAACTTACCTAGTGAAGTTTGATATCTAATTATACGAGTCTCTTGACCGAAGATGATTACAGTTTACATGCAGCAGTACGCCAGTTCATGCTGTCCAATCACACTTTTAAAGTTATAGAAAAAGAAATATTTAGTTCTATTTTCAAAAATAAAAGTTGTTTTATTGACTCCTCCCCTACCACAGCGCGCCCCGCCAACGCCATCTTGGATGGTGCTTGCGTTCGTCATTCTTCAGAGTAATTTTTTTTTTATAGGTCTTAAGGGTTTTTAGGGAGGGTTGGGAGTTGGGAAACTTCACTAGGTAAGTTCGTTTGATTCTTAATTATACTTCGTATCTCTCCCGAAGATGATTACAGTTTACATGCAGATGATTAGAGCATCAAAAAAAAAAGGAACCAAAAAGGAGTGAAAAAGCATTGAAGTGATTTATGAACATAATAGGTATAATGTTTTATTTTCATAATCAACACTTATTAAGCAGCAATATGAGGATATACAATTGTACTTAGTTACTCATCTAAGTAATGCGTCTGCAAATTCGGTTTCTGCTTGATTGGATACATTTTTATTATAATATTTTAAAAATACATGGGAAGATTCAGTCCAACCTGCCGCTTGTACGCAGCCGACGTCGAGGCATGTCTAGTGCTATGAACGCTATACGTATTTATGTCTATGCCACTTTTTTCTAATATTGATTTTACCCAATGAGATAATTTTTCAGGGCCTACTCTTTTGTGTGGTTTTTGATGGCTAATAAAAAGGCATTCCTCTTGACGTCGTAAGCCAGTAGTAGCATCGATATAGTGTTTAATAGCTAACGCTGGGCACGTTGCAGGGTTTTCTATGATGTATGGTAATGTAATGAATGGTTGATAGCTGCCGGGTCGTGAGGTTTTGATTAAATCTTCAACTTTGATAACAATTTTTCCAGGATGTAAAGAGATATTTTTTAATTTTATTAAGCTTAAAGTCTGTAAGTATTCTTTGTGCGGATGCTAACGCTAATAGAGTAATAGTTTTTTGTGACAAGTCTTTTAATGCAATTTTTTCATTAAGGAGTGTTGATAGATAATTTAGGACTACATTAGGATTCCATGTAGAATTATACTTTGGTGCTGGTAGTCTTAAATAGCATATACCTTTGAAAAACGTTTTATGTAATCATTACAAGTAACCTCTTGCCCTAGTAATATTGACAAGGTGGAGCGGTGACTGTTGAGTGCACTATAGCTAGCACCGGAATTAAACTTTATTGTCAGGTATTCGATTAATTGTGTAGTGTTTGAATCGCAATAGCCTAGCCCGTTGTCTTTACGGAATAGCCACCATGAGTTAAAAGAAATGTTATATCTGATTTAGTGTATTTTGAGAAAATGAGGAAATTATTATATCAAAAGATGGACTGGGTATCCCCCGTCACTTCGAAGTATAATACTTCTGAATTAAATAAATTTAACCAGACACCGATACCGCCACCCATGGACAAGCGTAACCTTGTCCTTAGCAAGTTTTACAAAATAATGAACATATTAACAACTTAGGCAACATGCCAATAAATGCACAAGTTGCAAAGTTAATTCTTATCAATTACAATTGTTAACTATAAACAATCGGTTAACTAGTAATAACTATCTTAGTCAATCAACACATTCTATCACAGCAGAAACTAATACTGGGAACAAATTATTACTAAGATAGAACAAAGATACATTAAAAAAGGAGTACATCTCATTCTCATCCTTAGCTGAATAATTTAAAAATACGATACATTAGGAAACACTTCACCCCTTGCAATTAATCGCATTTGAGTGTCAATCAGCGATTGGCAGAACACATAATTTATTCACAGGGCGTTTAATTGTGCCATTTTTTATCTTTAACGTAACAACTCGTACTATATTATCGTGGCCCGGATGAGTGGCAATCACCCTACCATACGACCATCTACTAACGGGTAAGTTGTCCTCTCGCACTGTGACTACATCGCCAACCTGAACCTGCGGAATTTGATCTGTACCGCGATACCTTTTATAAAACCTATTCAAATATTGGCATGACCATAGACGCCAGATATCTTGAGTAATTTTTTGGGTGTACTGCCACCTTCTTAGTGAACTAATTGTTGACATCTCATAATTGTAATCAGGTGGAGTTATTAAGGCCTCGCCAATCAAGAAATGGCCTGGTGTCAGAACCGTAAAATCCTCCTCATTGTTCCCAGTTATTACCGATAGAGGTCTGGAATTCAAGCAGGCCTCGATTTGTGTGAGCACGGTACTCATTTCTTCGAACGTAAGCGTAGAAGTACCAATCGTTCGTTTAAGGTGGTATTTTACCGACTTTACGCCAGCTTCCCAAAGTCCACCAAAGTTGGGAGACTGGGCTGGGATAAAGTGCCATGTACATCCGTTGGTTGCTAATGATTCAGCAACTTCCCGAATCATAGAACCCCGTTCATTTTTAAAAAGCCTACCTAGTTCACTAGCTGCACCTGTAAAATTTGTTGCATTGTCGCTCCAAATGTCAGAACAATGCCCTCGCCTCGACACAAATCTTTTAAAGGCCTGGAGAAATCCTTCCGAGGTGAGCTCCGTTACCACTTCCAAATGTATGGCCCGAGTAACCAAGCAAACGAATAAACAAATGTATCCCTTGTATGCTCGGTGACCACGACCTTTAGCAGTCCTTATTTGAATTGGACCTGCATAATCAACACCACATGATCTGAAAGGCCGGGAGGGAGTTGTTCGCACTGCTGGTAACTGACCCATCAATGGGGTCTGGGTTTTACCTATATTTTTAACGCACGTGACGCATCGACGAAAATATGCCTTTACGAGGTGTCTTGCACCAAATATCCAATACTTTGTCTGTAAATATCCGAGCATCAGTTGAGGCCCACCGTGAAGGGTCTGTGTATGCGCGTCACGGATTAAAAGGTTAGCCAAGTATGATTCCTTGGCTATCAAAATAGGATGTTTCCTTCCTTCTGTTAACGGTGACAGGTCCAGTCTGCCACCCACGCGTAATATTCCTTCTTCATCAAAAAATGGATTGAGGGATCGCAAGTTACTCCGTTTTGGTAAGTTCTGTACCTTTTTTATAACTTCTATATCCTCTGTAAAACTCTCCTTTTGGCACTGTATTATACAAGCTTTTAGGGTATCATTCAATTCCTCAGTTGTTAGGAAATTCAATCTACGTTCTTGCCGTTTTACTTTTAGGTTGTAAATAAAGCGCTTGCAATAAGCAACGACTCTGACCATCCTGGTGAGTGACGAGAACCTTTCAAATATAGGACAATCAGTAGCAGTAAAGTAAGTTTTTGTTTTTCCTTTAACTTCTTCCACATCAGTATTTGTCACTTTCGGTTTTTTATATTCAATTTCTTTATTATGTAGAAAGTCTGGCCCTCTAAACCACATTGTGTTCTTTACTAATTCGCTTGGCGATTGACCACGTGACGCCACATCTGCCGGATTACATTTCGAAGACACATAGGCCCAATGATGAGAATCCAAGCTTTGAATTACTTCCGATACACGATTTGCTACAAATACCTTCCAGCGGCTCGGATGGCTATTTAACCAAGCTAAGACAACGTTCGAATCTGTCCACGCATGTAAATAAGGTTTATCTATTTCCATCACTGATGCTACTTCCACCATTAATCGCGTAAGTAAAACTGCGCCGCATAATTCGAGCCGAGGGATGGAAATTTGTTTAACTGGAGCCACCTTTGTTTTTGCAGATATTAAGGATACATGAGCATGCCCCTCTGAATTAACGACGCGAGCATATACTACGGCACCATAAGCATCTTTAGACGCATCACTAAACCCATGCAATTCCACAATATCTCCGGCTCCAGTACCCAACCAACGAGGTACGTAAACGTTACTTAAAGTTTTTAATTCATCTTTATAATGTTTCCATTCATTCAAAATATTAAGTGGTACACATTCATCCCAATCGATTCCTGCCAGCCATAATTTTTGAATCAGGATTTTTGAAATAATAATACTGGGAGCTACCCATCCGAGGGGATCATAAAAACGACAAATTTCTGATATCATGCTTCTCTTTGTTGCAGGACCTTGAGTGTCGGGCACATCTACCTTATAGTTAAAGGAGTCATCACTGCGGTTCCAGGTAAGTCCAACGATTTTTATTACATCATCTGTCTTTATTTTCAATCCTTCTTCTATTTCTTCTTCTCTTGTAATGTTCGCCTTTGCCTTCCTCTCGCTATCCTTCATTTTCTGTACTAATTCATCGCTATTACTTGTCCACTTTTGTAGTTTAAATCCTCCTTTAGCTAGCAATTCATTTAATTCCTGGTATAATGTTATTCCTTCATTTACATCTTCGCAACAAGCCAATAGATCATCCATGTAGAACTGACTTAATATGGCTTTACTGGCTAAAGGAAACCGTCCTCCTTCATCCTTGCTAAGTTGCTGTAAGGCCTTAACCGCTAAGTATGGAGCAGATGCTACCCCAAATGTGACGCGTAGCATACGATAGTGCTTTATATCTTCATCAGTATTACCTCTCCATAATATTCTTTGCAGGTCAGTGTCCTCTTCAGCAACCTTGACTTGTCTATACATTTTTACAATATCGGCAGTCATACAGACACGGGATACTCTCCAGCGCATAACTAAATGCCTTAATTCTGATTGCAGAGTTGGACCTACAAGCAAATTATCATTTAAGGACCTGTTGTTCGTTCCCTTGCAGGAAGCATCGAAGACTGCTCTTATCTTCGTAGTTTGTTTATCATCCCGAACCACGGCGTGATGTGGTAAGTAAATAGCCTTTGGATTATCGATTTCCTCCTCTGGAACAAGCTCCATGTGCTTCAGGGAAACATATTCGTCTATAACCTCCGTATATTTATTTTTCAGGTTACCACTCTTCAGTCTTTTCTCTAATGCTAATAATCTCGTTTCTGCTATTCTCAACGAATTCTTAACTACTGGCGTTGAATTCTTCATTGGCAATCTCACAATGTACCTACCTGTCTCGTCTCGTTTCGTCGTCGTATCAAAATACCTTTCACAGAGCTCTTCGTCTTCAGTCAGCAGCTTCTCTTTAGACAAAGGTATATCCTCCTCGAGTTCCCAGAATTTCCTCAGTAAACTATCGTTCGTCATTGCATGCATCACTTGGTATTTACAGTTCACATCATTCGTCGTGTTGAGCGCTCCTGATAACACCCATCCGAACGACGTGTCTTGAGCAATTAACAAATTGTTTGGACCCCTTTTAAACCCAACCTTTAGTATTTGGGCATACACTTCAGCACCTAACAGCATATCGACACGATTTGGTGTGTGATAGCTAGGATCAGCTAATGTTATTTCTTGCAGCTCTTTCCAGTCTACGTGCCTTAGCCGCTTACAAGGCAAAAGTGAAGTTATAGATTTAATCACGCATGCTTTCACTTTAATTATTACATTTGGATCAGTACGAGATTTGACTTCGATATAGACGATTGCATTAGCGGTTAGTGTTTTATCTCCACCGACTCCAGTGACTACGATATTCGACGGGGTTTTTCGTGTGCCTAAGTGTTGAACCGTTCCTTCTGTAATAAACGACGTTTGAGATCCCTGGTCTAATAATGCCCGAATTGTGTGAATGCTACCATCCTTCGCCATAGTGTCAACTAACGCGGTCGCTAGCAAAATTTGATTAGAATTTTTATTGAAACAAGAAACCAAAGGACTGTCTCTATCTGAGCTGTTCTCCGTGTCTACGCTTGTATCTGGACCAGGAGTCACAGTACGAGCGACCAAGCCCCGTGATGTATCATCACCCGTCGGGTGTAAAAGACCATGATGTTTGCCTTTACAAATATGGCACCTAAAATTCGATTTGCAATTTTTGGCTAAATGGTTGCTTTTTAAACAACAAAAACAAATGTGATTCGTTTGCACAAACTCACGTCGGGCTTCGACTGATTTCTTGCGAAACTCATTACAAGAATAAATATTGTGTTCTTCGTTACAAAGTGGACACTGACTCCTGGTAATGTGCATTGATTTAACCTTATGAAAATTATATTTTATATTTGAATTCTGAGTTTTATTACTATACACTGACTTTGGGTCCAGAAACTCGATAGCACGGAACCTTTGAGTTAAAAACTCTTTAAATTGGCTATAAGTAGGTAGCTCCTCTGCAGCTATATTCGAATTGACATAGAACTCCCATTGACGACGAGTTTCTGAATCCAACTTTGCACTCAACAAAAATATTACGAGTATATCCCAGCTAGATACATCTATCTTTAAGTTAGCTAATGTGGCTAAACAATCATCGGTTGAATCAACCAGCTCCTTCAAACCACTGGCAGATTCAATGGTCAATTTACGCACATTCAATAATTTATACAATGATTGATGACATATATATTTTCTATTGTTGTATCTTTCTTCAAGTAATTGCCATGATCGAAAGTAATTTTCTTCAGTTATACAGATTTGGCTTATCAATTGCTCGGCTTCACCCGTTACATAGCTCTTAAGGTACATCAGTTTTTGAACACTGGTTAAGCTCTTATTGTTATGTACTAACGATCTAAATAAGTCTCGAAATGTATTCCATTCGGAATATTTACCCGAAAAAGGTAGAATGGTTATTTTAGGGAGCCTAACTTGAGCACTTATATTACTGGTAGGTACATCGGCATCTCTTTGCACATTACTAAATTTAGCTAATTTTAATTTTAATTCGCCTTTGTATTCTACATACATTTCTTCACATTTTTCATAAATATCATCTTTAATATAATCCTTCAATACATCAGGCTCATGATTTCGCAATAATTCTTTGTGCCCCGCCAGGAATTCCACTCGCAACTGGTCGAGAGATTCTAATCTACCTTCCACATATTCCCTACATAACCGTTCTTTAGGTGATTTTTTAAAATTTACTCTCTGCTTTGAAATTCTGTTATATAAATCGTTTTGGTAATTTATCAACTTATCCATTTTGCTTTACAATGAGATGTTTAATAAATAATGTAAAAAGTTACTAAAATTTTTCTAAGTGTTTAAAACAAATTAAATTCTGGGTGAAATCCGGCGTGGATTCCCCGTTCCTTCGTTTTTTGTAAATTTATTCTAAGTTTACGAAAACATGCAATAAATTCTTTAAAATTTTCAAAGTTATAATATATAGAACTGTTCACTAACTGTTAACACATTTTTATAATAAAATTAAATGGACTGTATGATCAAAACAAGACTTCCTTTTTTGAAGTCGGTTAATAACAAAACACTAGTAAAAATAGGACACAACTTCTGAAATCTGATTATTTAATATAAATAAACGACAGAGTACTCACAGTTTCTTCACGCACTTGTACCTTTATCCACTAGTATCATCCACCTCGAAACCTGGGTGAATGTCTTGATGCCAGATTTCAATCAGCACCATCTGCTTCCAACCTTGTTCTAACCAGAACTCAACAGCGTCACTCCTGCGCTGTTAACCGGAACTCGACAGCGACACTCCTGCGCTGCTAACCGGAACTCGACAGCGTCACTCCAGCGCTGCTAACCGGAACTCGACAGCGTCACTCCTGCGCTGTCACTGCCTTCAGTAGCCTGACCAACTACACCAAGAGCGGTCTGCGGTCGGCCCTCTCCTCACTAAGAACGCCACTCTCCGCAACTACTTCGCGTGTTGCGTCGGCGCCAGTAAGGTCTGGCCGACCACAATCACTTGCGGGTTACGGCAGCGATCCACTGCCCCACAAGTTCCGAAGACAAAAAAAAACCGATCCCGTCAACTTGACAGATCCGGCTCGAAGGACCATGTACAAGCTTCTACTAAGAGAGCTTGTTTATTGTAATAAATAAAACTAGTACTTGCAGATTAGATCATTTTTTATTCAAAAACCTTGAACCTTATATGGTCGCACCGGAGACTCTTAACAGCGACATATACATTATGACGTCACACGCACAACGCCATCTATCGGTCGACCAGTGAACCACTAAGGTTTCGTAACGTGTACAGGGTACTGTAGTGTTCGGACCTCGTCCCACACACTACGGTTCGTTATCTGGCCATCATGTGTCAGAGTTTAAAAATAATTACTTATTTGAATTAAATAGAGCGTAGGGAAGAAAAACAATTGCTGCGTGGAGCTGCATTCGGCTGTGCGGCTGACAGCGGGCGACTAGACGCGCCGCCCGGGTCCGCCGGCCGAAGAGAAGATATCAATGTATTAAATTTAGGCTCAGTCCTTGAGCGGAGTTCGCGATTCCCTAGTTCGCATTAAAATAATAATATACGCGTAAAAACCTCCCTAAACTCGTTATAGGAAGCTTTTGTTGATATAATAAATGCCCATATAAATTTCTTCCTCTGTGTTTATCTTATTATCTACACGAGGTATTGTGGCGTCCAACCCCCGGACGCTACAGTACCAGGGCTGTGTGGGCCAGTATGGTGCCACTACTATTCCGTCTGCCTTGTCATGTTTGATCTTATGTAAGACTTTTGCAATGATACTAAACGGTGGAAAGGCATAGAATTTTAGATGTTCCCAATTGATAGTGAAGGCATCAACGGCTTCAGTTGGAATCTAGTTTCCATGAGGCATATCTATGGCATTTGTGGTTTTGAATACTTGCAAATAAGTCAAATTCTGGTACCAAAAACCCGTGTTATTTGTGAGAATGCGTAGTCTGCTAGTTCTTATTTGGTATCTAAATTGCAAGCCTGACGGGATTCAAGGTCTGCGATTCGATTGCTCTTGGACTGGATATATGATGCAAATAGATGTATATTACGTGCTTCACACCATTGCCATATGTCACGTGCAATATTGTTCAAGTGGGTGAATTGTATACCACCCATTTTATTAATATATGCTATTGCTGTATGTCTATTTCAAGTAAAATATTGCAATTTTTAACATGTAACGCAAATATCTTAAGGCCGTAAAAGGCTGCTAAGAGTTCGAGACTATTTATGTGTGAAGATCGTTGAGAGTGGTCCCAGTGTCCATGAGCGGTCTGGTCGTTACAAACTACGCCCCAACCTGTGTTTGAGGCGTCACTGAATATTTAAACGCTAAAGTCTTTTGTTTGAAATGAACAAGACGATGAGTCAATATGGTCTATCCACCATATAATATCATTTTTCAGAACATTGGGTATGGTCATATTCTTATTAAAATTATTCGAAGAGTTAAGTGCCAACCACTTTTCTCTTTCTAACAGTTTTGTGTATACCCAACCATATTTAACAGCGGAGCATGCCGACATCAAAACACCTAGAAATCGGGCGAGTTCCCTTATTTCACTTCGTTCACTTTTTTGTATTTAGCATTCTGTTAGACAATAATTTTATAGGGCTTTTCTTTTCGTCAGGCAGGGTCATACACATATTTTTTGTGTTAAATATAAAGCCTAGAAATAAACTGGCGAAATGTGGGTGCTAGCAGAGAGTAACAAAGTAGGCAAGAAAGAATTATTATACTGTATAGAACGCCTAAGTAAATTAAGAGTATTTAAAATAATATTATGTGCATTTCCATATGTGTGTTGCCAGCCCTCATCTCATAATAAAAAGATACACTATTTGAATAATTTTATTCATACTCTGACATGTCGTCATAGTGACACTTTTATATTTTTTGACACTAATAATTTTATTAGTAATTATTGTTTTATGACTAAAGATAGTATTTATCTTACAAAGTATGACAAGTATAAAATTGCTACATTGGTAGCAAATAATATTAAGTTTTGGACGAGTTTACATTGTAAACAAAGTAATAACCTGATATCTACAGACTTGCCAGGTACTTGTAGTGGTAATTCTGTATTTTTAACTGATAGTAATAATTTAAACTAAGTGTTCAGACAACAGGAATACCAGAGCTAAAGATAGCTCATCAAAACATACAAGGTCTTCCCGGCAAGGAATTAGTAATTGAATTATTTCTAGAGAAATTAAATGTAGATATTTTGTGTTTGACTGAGCATTGGCTCAAGGAGAGTGAGATGATGTTCAGTATAGACAATTACAATATTGTAAGTTGCTTTAACAGGAAGTCTGCTATCAGAGGTGGCTCCATGGTCTTAATAAAAAATGGTCTCCGTAGTAAAGAGCGGATTGACATTGTTAGACTTTCTGTTGAGCGATGTGCTGAGGTGGCCTGTACCGAGCTTGATAGTTATATAGTAGTCTGCGTATACAGTCCACCTAGTAGTGATTTTGGAACGTTTATTGGGGTCATGGACCAAATTCTTGGGATAGCATCAAGCAACAAAAAGAATCTAATAGTGTGTGGAGACTTTAATATAAACACATTGGAACAGTGTAGGAAAAGTACCCAATTTTTAAACATGTTCAAGAGTTATAATCTTGAAAATATATTTTGTGAACCAACTAGAATCACTGCTACAACTGCCAGTTGTTTAGATAATTTTTTTAGTGACAGTGTATACTTAAGTAAGTCTGTAATAAGTGCGTTGCCCTCAGATCACTGTGGTCAAATAGTATCGTTTTCCAAGGGAAATAATAATCAACCTAAAGAGAAAATTATGTGTAGGCCCATAACCTCTAACAAAATTAGAGAATTCAAAAACTTGTTAGAGTACAAGCTTAATACTGTAGCTTACCTAGGCAATAATCCTGATGTTCATTACAATAGTTTATTTAGTACATTAACTAATGCTTTTTCACATACATTCAAACAAAAATGTAAAAAGCACAGTACTAAATCTAAATTCTGTGAATGGGCTACTGTAGGTATATATAAGAGTAGACGAACGCTATTCGATTTATACGCCCAAAAGCAGTACAATTTTGACGGTGGTTTCATTGACTATGTTAGAAACTACTCCAAGTTATTCAAAAAAGTATGTAGACAAGCTAAAGCCATTCACATTAAAAGGAAAGTACTTGAGGCTCCTAATAAAATGAAGGAAACTTGGAAAGTTATTCACAAAGAGTCTGGTAAATGTAAAATGAGGGATAGTATTACTAAAATTAAATTAGAAAACAGGGATATAACCTCTCCAAAAGATATTGTAAATGCGTTTGAAGATTATTTTACTAATATTCCATTGAAACTCACATCCTCTATTAATTCTAACGCTCAAAGTGCCGAGAGTGCCCTTCTTGAGAGTAATATCAGTTCTTCCAAATTTAACTTCAAACATATTGACCCCATTGACATATTAAAAGCATTTAAAAATCTCAAATTGAAAAAGTCTAAAGATTACTGGGGCATGTCAGTTACTTTAATTAGTCATGTAATTAATATCATTGCACCTGATTTAGCACTCATTTTTAATGAATGTATAGATGAAGGCACATTTCCTAATTTAATGAAACATAGTAAAATAATACCACTATTTAAGAAAGGATCTAAGTCAGAACTTGGAAACTACCGCCCTATCTCTATTTTGCCAGCTTTGAGTAAGGTGTTTGAAAGAGTGATGCTCAATCAAATGCAACTACATTTCAAAACCAACAATCTTTTCCACAGCCAACAGTATGGCTTTACTGGCGGGAAATCTACCACCGATGCGGGAGTTAGCCTAGTTAACTTAATTTACGACGCTTGGGAGGGATCGCAGGATGCTATTGGGGTATTCTGTGATCTTTCTAAGGCGTTTGATTGTGTTGACCATCAGACACTTTTGCTCAAGTTACGTCGGTACGGTTTTGACAAAAAATCCACAGAATTAGTAGAATCTTATTTAACAGATAGACTTCAGACTGTTGATGTGAATAACGTTAAGTCAAATGGATCAAACTTAAAAATAGGTGTACCCCAGGGATCAATCCTAGGACCTTTTCTCTTCTTGGTTTACATCAATGACCTGCCTAATATAATTGAAGCACAAGCTGGCATAGTATTGTTTGCGGATGATACGTCGCTAATATTCAAAGTGGATCGGCGTAATACAAATGTAAATAATGTTAATAATATTTTGAACGCCATTTCAAATTGGTTTTCTGCAAACAACCTATTGTTGAATGCAGAAAAGAACAAATGCATTAGGTTTACACTGCCTAATGTGAGGCAAACACACGTTGATATCATGCTGGGGGGGCAAAGGTTGGAATTTGTAAATAGCACTACCTTTCTAGGAATTACAATGGATTCGAAATTGCAATGGGGTGACCATATCACTATTTTGGCCAATAAACTCAGCTCTGCTGCTTACGCTGTCAGACAGATTAGGCGGTTGACAGATGAATCTACTGCTAGGCTGGTATACTTTAGTTACTTCCATAGTCTGATGTCCTATGGAATACTACTTTGGGGGAATGCAGCAGATTTAGAAACTATCTTTATATTACAAAAAAGGGCAATTCGTGCCATTTATTGTTTAGGTAAGAGAGATTCTCTTAGGGAACGATTCAAAAATATTAATATTTTAACTGTAGCTTCCCAATATATATTCGAGAACATACTGTATGTCAGGAAAAATATTTCCAATTTTACAAAAGTAAGTGACATTACAGACAGAAATCTGCGCAATAAAAATAAACTGATCCTTCCATGTTATCGGCTCAGCAAAGTTAGTGATTCTTTTAGGGGGGAAGGTATACGCTTTTATAATAAATTACCTGAATCGGTCCTTGGTATGCCTGACAATAAATTTAAAACCTTTGTTAAGACCACCTTATGTAAAAAAGCATACTATAGGACAGATGATTACCTTAAAGACAAAAATGTCTGGCTTGAGCATGGTGCAGGCCCCTCTTAATGCGACAACTACAGCATAATATTGTAGTAGGCAACCTTTTTTCTTTTTTTTTTTACCATATTTTAACTTTTTTTAATTATTTTAACGTTTAACTTAGGTTAATTTTTTATTTTAACTTTTGTTTTTTTTATATACCTTTATTTATCTTGACACGAGACAAAAATGTACATTCGTCCATATTTAGTCTTAAGAAATCACTATTAATAATATGACGTCTCGAAAATGCCGCAGTGGAGTTTGTTGCGCCGTTTCTTCTCCACTAGGGCCTAGGAAGCGGTGGTAAACTTAGTTTTAAGCAGATTTTGACGTCAAAAAGATGTAATTACGTTGCACTATTTTGAAAAATAAAGACTTTGACTTTGACTTTGACAAGCACCTCTGCCTACCCCTTCGGGGATATAGGCGTGAGTTTATGTTTATGTTTTTTTATAAATAAACATTTCATTTTTGGGCACGTTTCACATTTATCATCATTTAATAAGAAACCTAGCTTAAGTAGTAAAGCTGGTGTATCGACGTTATTCTTGCAATTGTTGAATGAATTACCAATACACAGAAAATCATCTATATAATTGACTGATAAGTGGCCCAATACCTAAGCGTAAATGTTGTAGCACAGGTTTTAGTTATTTTGTAAATACATAAGGTGCCGTACAAAGGATAAATGGGAGAACATTGAATTGAAATAATTTCGAATTCCAAGTAAAGCGTGGGTATTTTCTGTCACTTTCTGCGATTGAGACTAAAAAAATACGCGTCCTTGATATCTACTGTCGCCTGTAGTTGTTTTGATAAATCAGCTTTGCAGCTGTTCGATAATCTTCCATTTTGAAATGTTGAACGTAAATTATTTTATTGAGATTTTTTAGGTTGAGGATAAAACGATGTCCCCCTCCCCCAAACCGGGGCAAGACGGGGAGACCGTGGTTCCCAAACCCGAGGGGGCCATCTCGAAACCGGAGATGGCCCAGGGTCAGTCGGGGTGCGAGTGATATGCTCTATGGGCAACCTTACACCCCGGCGTCTGTAGACCCGAGACGGCGTGCGGTTTTAGTCGGTTCAAGCCCGACATAACCGCCCCCGCTGGCACGCGGGGGGGTATTCGAAGGGATTACCGCACGAAAAAAAAAAGGATAAAACGATGTTTTCCATTTGGTTTTTGGTGATTTTACACCATTCATCAAAGTAATACTTGAGTCTGTCGGCATTAGCTGCATTGGCACTATAGTATACCTGTGAAGAAGTAGTCAGCCACGTCGAGTTGAGTAATAGGTGGTCCGCGGGTGCGTCGTCGCTGGCGCCCGGCGTGGGGTGCGCGCCGAGCTTGTCTGGGGTACACTCGCGGCTCGGCGACTGGTGCCCGCGGTGCCCCCCGTGCGTTTAAAGCCCCGGTGTGTCGAGACGTCATATCGCAATATACCTTACTATATAGTGTAGGTCTGTGGTTATGGAAGATTTTGCGATCACACGATGAAACGTTGTGTATTCTGTGTTTCACCCACAATGTTCTTCGTCGAGGTTACACTTATGGATTGTTATAGTAGGTACCCACACACGATAAACGCGGAGGACCATAATGAATTTCATAAGAATATTAATTTCATCCATACATAGGGAAATCGAAGTCAGTATATTTTTTAGTGTACGTCGAGATTGCATTTTTGGTTGTCATAGTACCCACACGCGATAAGCCGGGGTAACCCAATGAATATTTTATGACAATTTTAATCATACACTTGTGGAGGAACGAGGTGTGATGCTCCTCCAACACAAAGGGAGGATCCTCCGACCAGGCAAGGTGATCGCGCCTGGCGGGCCGAGGCCCTAACTGTTGAAGTTAGGATTCTGTATATATGCTACTCAGCGCGTGAACTTCATTTTCGCGATGCAGGATTGTAACGTAGGAATCACGTGGTAGTTGTGACATAGTAGACGGTTCTGGTTCCGCTTGTTGGTCGCTAGGTGGCGCTGATTTCTTGTGGTATCGAAGTAGTTGAGCTTACTGTTGCTAGATGTCGCCTGGGTACATGTGGTATCGCCACATACTGATAGTGATATCGTAATCAAATGCATTGTTAATTTAACTTGAGCTATTCAAACACAATGTATGTAGGTACATAGGGATTACATTTTTGATGGTAACATATCGGAATATTGCAACGATAATTTCTTTGTGACGGTGTGTGTGTGTGAAAAAATCTGAACCAACTTTTTACGTAAGAATAGGATTTTAAAATATTTACCTTGAAATTCTAGATCACTTGTTAAGTTTTGTTTTAAGTGTACAGGGGACACCGCCTATGCCTCTGATTCCGATGAAGATGGAGAAATTTTTCTCCGTTTCCTAGCGAGTCTTTTTACTTTCTTGAGAACTTTTTCGACGTTATCACTATCGTCCCTGCTGGGACGTTTCCTTTTGCCCATGATGGCGCGTAGTTACACTTATTTTAACTAGAAGCTGATTTTTGTTCTGATTTGGACTACACAAAATCGCGTAATGACGAACGCAAGCACCATCCAAGATGGCGTTGGCGGGGCGCGCTGTGGTAGGGGAGGAGTCAATAAAACAACTTTTATTTTTGAAAATAGAACTAAGTATTTCTATTTTTATAACTTTAAAAGTGTGATTGGACAGCATGAACTGGCGTCAGTACGCCAGTTCATGCTGTCCAATCACACTTACACTTACAGTTTACATGCAGCAGTCTGCATGTAAACTGTAATCATCTTCGGGAGAGATACGAAGTATAATAGTAAATTATTTGACAACTTTTCTTTGCAACTTTTCTCTATTTCGATCCTGTTCCTGAAACTCATGGGACCCTATCGTAGGTGTTAAAAGCTATATGTTCTAGCCTATGTGTTATTCTAGACTAATCTATCCCTGTACCAAGTTTCAGCCAGATATGTTCAACCGGTTTTGCGTGGAAGAGTAACAAACATCTTCACAAACTTTTACTTTGAATTTATTTAAATGAATGTTCATAATACGAGGGTCAAACTGAAAGTTCTTAGAAAATAAAAAACTGATTACATTAGCCAGTTATTAGTTTTATTATATCTTTTCAAAATATTGTCCATTCACGTCAATACACCGCTGCATGCGATGGAACCACTGGGAAAAGCACTTTGCCCACTCGTCCTTAGGGGTGTCTTCAATGGCATCGCGATACGCAGCCACCGCTTCTTCAGCATTCATAAACCGCTTTCCTTTAAGTTTTTCTTTAATTTTTGGAAATAAATAAAAATCACAAGGCGCGAGGTCGGGGCTATACGGCGGGTGACCCAGTAATTCAACGTTCGATGTCGCCAAATAGTCGATCGTTCGCTTGGCGGTGTGCGACGAGGCGTTGTCGTGGTGAAGGAGGATCCTACTGCGAGGTCGTTTCTCTCGAACTTTTTCCAAGACAAGTGGCAAACAATTGGTAGTGTACCATTCTGCAGAAACTGTTTTTTGATCCTCTAACACAATTGTTACGAAATGACCTATCCTTCCAAAGAACGAGGCCACCATTTTTTTTCCCGCACTTCGATCTCTCTTCACTTTAGTTGGCAACTCCTCGAAAGGAAACACCCACTGAGCAGATTGTCTTTTGGTTTCAGGATCATAACAGTAAATCCAGCTTTCGTCACCTGTTAGTATGTCGAACACAACATTAGAGTCACCTCCGTTAAATCTTTCAATCATTTTACGGCACCAATCCACACGATGGAGTTTTTGAGCCTCAGTCAAATTCTGAGGTATCCACCGGGCGCAAAGCTTCCTGACCGCTAAATGTTCTTGGAGGATTTTGTGCACTTGACTCATACCGATGCCTAAGCTTGTCCGAATCTGCTGATAGGTCACTCTTTTGTCAGTCTCTATCATACGCCGCACAACACAGATGTTAGTTTCAGTCGTCGCCGTAGAAGGCCGTCCCTCACGTAAATCATCAGTGAGATTAGTGCGACCACGTTTAAACTCATTAAACCAGTTGTAAACAGTCGCACGAGATGGGGCTTCATCGTGAAAGGCCAATCGTAGTCTATCATAACTTTCTTGTTGACTTAAATGACATCGAAAGTCATAAAAAATCATTGCACGAAAATTTTCTCGTGTTAAATTCATGTTAACGTGACACAGACAATTTTCAATTTGCCGCCAAATCGTAAAACAAATGATAAATGAATGAAATATATACTCAGTAATATTGGCAAAGAGTTCTATTTTAAAATTTTAGAATTATTTTTTTATTATATTGTTTACAAGTGGCCAGTTCTAAGAACTTTCAGTTTGACCCTCGTAACTGAAGGAATTTTGTTAATAATTAAAAAATCAAAAAACCCGACTGCCCTTAAAAAAAACCGAAACAAGTTTGATAGCAGGTGGAACCCATTCATTTTCTTTCGGTTAATGATTTGCAAATGGGTCCTGCCTGATATTAAACTTGTTTCGGTCTTTTTAAGGGTAGTCAGGTTTTTGATTTTTTAATCAAAAAGTATATAATGAAATTAGTCATTTTATTATATACTTACTTTTTAGTTATATAAATATATTCGAAATCGCCTTTTTAGCTCTTCATTTTGATACCCTTCTCAATAAGTTTGAGTGAAAATATTTTTAAACAATACATTTTAGCGCCAAAAATTCGCCATTGTGTTTTTTATTTATTTTGATATACCCAGTGTCACTCACTCTCTCAGTAAATGCGAATGAACGACATCTCTCAAGCTAAAATCCGTCGAGCCGTTCAGGCCACAGAGCGTGCCAAAAATTATACAGGGTGGAGCAAAAGTCCGGTAACATTTGAATCGTGCGCTGCTTCGAATTGCGGGGGGGGGGGGGGCAAAGCGGGCGTTACTAAACGCGAGAGCGGCTAGTAGGATTTTAGTACCATGGCGTCGTTCAGCAGAGCACAACGCGCGTTTTGCGTACGCGAGTACTATCGCAACAACGATTCCGCGACGGAAGCGCAACGAAAATTTTGTACTCAATACAACATTCGAAACAGAATTAAAGCTCCATCGACTCGTGCAATTCAAAATTGGATACAGAAGTTCGAGGAGACGGGTTCAAACATTAAATCAACCACGATCCGGCAGACCTAGGACGTCGCGAGAGAGAGAACATCCTGGCCTCTCTACTCGCAAGCGTTTTAAATGTGCCCAGAACTTCTCTAAATCGTATTCTACACAAGGACTCACATTTACACCCGTATAAAATTCAAATTGTACAGCAATTAAGGCCAAATGACTACGCACAGAGACTGCAGTTTGCTAACGAAATGCTTGAGAGGTTTGCGAGCTTCAATAACATCTTTTTCTCGGATGAGGCACATTTTCACCTAACTGGGCACGTCAATAGGCAACATTGCAGATACTGGAGTCATGCTAACCCGCAATTGAAGCACCAAAAACCCTTACACCCACCCAAAGTTACTGTATGGGCAGTTTTATCAGCCAGTGGCATTATTGGTCCATATTTTTATGAAGATCGAAGAAATCGTCCCGTTACCGTCAACACAGCGATACATTACCATGCTACAGAACTTTTATGCTCCAGCACTATAGGACTACTCTGATTTTAATCCACGGTCATGGTTTCAACAAGATGGGGGCTACGTGTACATCTCCAATGACTCCATAACAGCAGTTCGTGAAATTTTTGGGCAAAAAGTTATATCCAAAAGAGGTGACATTAACAGGTCGCCCCGCAGCCTGGATTTGTCACCAATTGACTTTTTCCCTTGGGGATACCTTAAAAGCAAAGTTTTTAATAACAACCCACAGTCTATTGAAGAATTAAAAGAAAATATACGCGAGGACATTCATAACATTTCTCGAAACACTTGTCCGCTTGTTCCCAACACCGCCGGTGATGGGAAATTTCAGCCCAGGTTACAGGAGTGCCAAATTAATCAAGGGTCACATTTAAATGCTGTTATTTAATTTTTTTTTAAACCGATTCTTGTACTTTTGTAGTAAATAAACAATTATTATCTCACGTCTACTTTTGTATTTTTAATAATCATTTGAAATGTTACCGTACTTTATGGTCCACTCTGTACATACATACTGTCGAAAAACAAAACCCTCCTTCTGGCGCAGTTGGGTAAAAACCGCAAACCAAGTCCCACAAAGGAGTTATGAACTTTCTATAAGCGATGATGATGATTCGAACTAATTTTTGCGTACTCCTCCTAGTATTCAAATATAAGTCACGTTTCTTGCTGTATGCATGTATGTTCTGTTTAACGAACGCAATTCGCTAATATAGAGGAATACCTACTGTGATGCAGCTAATATGGGGATTCCACATGCTACAGTTTTATTGCCCAATCTGATTGGTCAATTCCCATCGAAACGTACATTGTAGATCAAATCTATCCACACGACACGATTTGATTGGTAATCTAGTCAGATTGGCCTCCAAATTGGAATAAACTTGTATCGTGTAGAAGCCCCTTTAAAATCTGACAGCCAAAGACGCCAAGACGAGACCGACCTTTTCTGGAAGCGTTTCGCTGTATTTTTGTACACTTATAGATTCGGTCTGGACAGTGCCAGACAGACCAAATTCTTCTAGGAAAATTTGTCAAAGTCAAGTTTCTAATGTACAGGTATTTTACTTTATTGATAAAATGGTCAATGAATTACCGCATTTCTGCAAATAAATGCGGTAGTTCGGCGGTAATGCGGTCCGTGCGCTCGACCAAGTCATCGCCTAGGTATGCGGATGGGCAAGACGGGGTCACCGTAGTTCACAAACCCGAGGGGGCCATCTTGAAACCGGAGATGGCCCAGGGTCAGTCGGGGTGCGAGGGATATGCTCTATGGGCAACCTTGCACCCCGGCGTCTTAAGACCCGAGACGGCGTGCGGTTTTAGTCGGTTCAAGCCCGACATAACCGCGCCCGCTGGCCGGCGGGGGGGAATCCGAAGGGATTTCCGCACAAAAAAAACAAAAAAAAAAGTTATGCCGATGGGTCTGGAATCTGTTGAGTTCAACTCTAAGTACTGTCTTCGCCACATTAAGCTTCAGACCGCGGTTCCCAAGCGTTTCCACACGTCGCACCAATCTGCTCCTGTCCGCGTGCACCTGCGCGATATCAGCATAACATGTATGAGTACTTTATATAATATGTCGGAGAAAAGATCAGCATCAGCGTTCTTTGCAGGCTTTAGTGGGCGACTTCATGGGAGATGACAGCACAAAACACTTGACTATAACAATAGTAACACGCAAAATTACAATGAACATTCTTCTCATCTTGAGCAGTATCCCAATACACAAAGCACACGGTCGTACAACTCGATCGACTGTTCTTAACCTTCTCCTTCTGATTCTCCATGCCACGCACACCGTCTTTATAATAACAATATGGCGCCCGAACTCACTCGAAAAACGTCAGACAAATTGATATTAAATCGTTGCATGCAATCTTTGAGTATTGAGAAACATGCAATATTAGTAGTATTGGTGTTTCAATTTAATGTAAAATATATCTGGGTGGAACAACCTTGGCTCGGTTTTTGCGGATACCAGCCCGTGATACCATACCATACCATGCTTACTTTAAAAAAAAACTGTTTAAAAAAAAAACAATGTTTAAAAAAAAAATAAACAATGTTTAAAAATTACTGTAAAGTTATTCATTGTTTCCGTATTTCGCAAGAATTACGGTAGATGGCTCCAACGTCGCCTTAAGACGTATATGATATATCGGAGAATTTCGAATATCTGGGACGTGTCTAGGTGGCCCAGTTGGTCAGAGCATTCCCCCTGTAAGGGACTGGTCGCGGGTTCAAGTCCCGTCCTAGATGTTCTCTTTTTCTGATCTAAATCTTTAGTTAACAGTTATTTTCATGGGGCTATGCAAGTAGGTAAATAATTGTAGCGATTTTAGAGGTTTTTGACTTTAGTTAAAACCCGACCCCACCAGACGAGGCCGCGGTGGCGGCCAAGGTCCGCCGGCAACCCTGGGGTTATCCTTTCGAGGGCTTACCCGGGGTGCCCGGCAACGGACACTTGGGGAGGACACCGTGCGGTTTTAGTCGAGACACGACATAACCACCCCGCTGGCCAGCGGGGGGGTATCCGAAGATATTTCCGCACGAAAACAAAAAAAAGGGCAAGGGGTCAATATTTTTAGGAGTTGGTAGCCCTGACTTGCAGTGTGACCATATGTGCCGCGATCCTGCCATTTTGGCAGTTTTGGCCTTTAATTTTAATCACTGACAGGAGGTGTTGTCGTTTTAAGACAATGGCAGTTTATCAATATAAACTGGCAGATTTCCAAAATCAGTAGTATGACTAATCAGTCTAATCAACAGTCGAAGATAATGGCCAGTGCCATTCGTGATCGTACAGTGACGGTCTGAAGTCCCAACACCACCTATATCTAACAACTGCTATCCGTGTAAATGACCAAACTATTAGTAATCGGCTGCAAGAAGACCAGCAAGCGGCCAGATGACAAGTTGCTCGAATTCCTCTGATGAGAGCTCAACGTGTAAACCGTTTAAGATTCTCCTGTTACTATAAAAAGTAAAGAGTTGGTACAATACTTTTCATTTTAAAAGCTTTTCATTTTGATACCCTACTTGATAAGTTTGAGTGAAAATATTTTTAACAACATACATTTTAGCGCCAAAAATCTGCCATTTTTTTTCATTTTGATAAACCCAGTTCTCACAGAAAATACAAATCTAACGACGCCTCTCAAGCTAAAATCCATTTTTTTTTATACTACTAAGGTGGCAGACAAGCACATGGCCCACCTGATGGGAAGCGGTTACCGCGGCCTATGGACGTGTGCAACACCAGTGGCGTCACACTCGCGCTGCCGACCCTGTAAAGGAAAGATGGGAAAGGAGTTTGGGAGGGGATGGGAAAGGAGTTTGGGCTCCGGCACTCTCACTCACCAAACGGAACGCAACAGTTCAAATACTGTTACTTGGCGTCGATATTCTGTGAGAGGGTGGTGCTTCCCCGGTCGAGTCGGCCCATTCACGCAACGGCCAAAATGACTGTTGCTTGACTCTACCACCTACCATAAAAATAAAAAACTAGGATAAAAATTAGATCATGGTTTTAAACGTTAACGTTTAAACGTTAAGTTGTAAGTAATAATATTATTCAGCAGTTACCAAGGTTAAACAATTGACTAACTTTACTGTTTTCATGATATAGTAAATCCATCTCGCCATTCAGGCCCCCGAGCGTGCCAAACAATTATACATACATACGCTCGTAAAAGTATAACCGTCCTTCTGGCACCATCGGATAAAAATTAGATCATTGTTTTAAACGTTAACCTAAGTTGTAAGTAATAATATTATTTAGCAGTTACCAAGGTTAAACAATTGACTAACTTTACTGTTTTCATGATATAGTAAAAAAATAGTGGCTGTTATTTTGATTTGAAATAAAACTATTTAACGAATTCTATCGCGATTTATTTGACGTTATTTTATATTTTACATTGATCCCGACGTTTCGGTTGCTTTTCAGCAGCCATGGTCACGGGGAGACAATATCATGTAGTACTTATTATAATAAAATTTACTCAAATTTTATTTTATCCACCTATCTCTTGTCACTCCCGGTGTTCCAGCTTCACTTGAGCCAGTTGGTTTGTTGCGCGACGTTGGCAAGAGCCCAGACGGTATGTCTTTATATTAGTGCCTTGGAAAATGCCTAGGGCTTTGGTGTGATACTCAGTTTGCGTCGACACCCTTCCACCTTCTTATCTGCCAAGTACGATGGGCTATGCTTGTGCTGTGGCGACATGTGCGCAGACTCCTAAACAGCGCAAATATAATAATATACATTATCAGTAATTACGTTTTTGAGCCGTTGCGGGTTGAAACACTAGGGGGAATACTTCAGGGGTCCGAGCGCACACGACTAGTCGATGCTTCGCGTCATTCATGTAACTACAAGGCAGGCATTTTTTTTGGTTTAAAGAATTGATATTGCCTTTGGGTACGTTACCCATCAACATGGATGGAAAGGAATTCTTCGATACCTAAATATTTTACTTGAGTTTTAACAGTACATATGGGCCCTTCATTTTTATGGTTTAACTAAATATTTTAGTTTACAATGTTGCAGTCTTGATTTTATGAATGTTCATTTATCAATTAATTTTTTTTAACTTTTATCTCAATCTATATACATAAAAAATATATATATAATATATAAAAATAATTGAGCTGAGTGAGACGAAGTCGAGCGAAAGCTCCTCATACCAGACTTCAGGATTTTCTTTGTCACAGGTCTCCTCCTAAACTACTAATCCAATCAGAACCAAATTTGGCATGATTAAAGAGGTCAATCAGAGGAAGGTTTATGGATATATTTTGAAAAAATTAATACTACCACAGAGGAATGATCACCGTTAAAAAAATTCCAGATGGAATTACATAATAACCGCTCGAGACACTGTGACCAAACTTTTCACGCTCAGAAAGCATGTCCAGAGTTGTGACTTTCAAAAAGAATTTTTAAAATCGGACTTGCCACGGAGGAATGATCACTGTTCAAAATTTTCAAAATCGGACTTGCCACGGAGGAATCATCACTGTTCAAAATTTTCAAAATCTGATTCACGATGTCTCACTCAGCTCAACATTGTAAGCAGCGATTCGCCTTGCAGACCTAGTAAAAAATCTAATATATAAAATTCTCGTGTCGTGGTTTGTAGTTAAACTCCTCCGAAACGGCTTGACCGATTCTCATGAAATTTTGTGTGCATATTGGGTAGGTCTGAGAATCGGACAACATCTATTTTTCATCCCCATAAATGTTAAGGGTAGTCCACCCTTATTTATTTTTTTCATTTTTAGAAAAAAAAAATATGGTACAGCATGAAACATAACATAACATAAACTCACGCCGATATCCCCGAAGGGGTAGGCAGAGGTGCTAGCACCCACATTTCGCCAGTTTATGTTTAGGTCCCAATGTAATAGGTGGCGAGCCTATTGCCATTAACCGGGCACTTATAAACCTGCGATAAATACACACATAACTTTGAAAAGCATCGAAAAGTCATTGGTCTGTGCCATGGTAATACCTGGGATCGAACCCGAGACTTCGTCTCAGCAGTCCTTTACCCATACCACTAGGCTACCGCGGTCTTCATGAAACTTACAATTGATTATTCCTTAATGTACACTAAAAGCGTTGAGATTAGAAAATTAACAGCTTATTCAGATGCAGATTGGGGTTCAGGTTCAGACCCTGTAACTAGAAAAAGTATCAGTGGAGGATGTATATTCTATTGTAATAATTTAATAACATAGTTTTCAAAGAAACAAACATCAGTAGTTTTATCAACAGCAGAAGCTGAGTATATAGCTTCAACTTTAACTGGTTCAGAATTGGTGTATCTTAAGAGTTTATTGTCTGATTTTAATGTGACTAATTTTGAGACTTACCTTTTTATTGACAATCAAAGTACTATTAAATTGATTCAAATACATGAGAACAGCAAACGATCTAAGCACATAGATATAAAGATTCAATATATTGTAAGAAAGGAAATTATAAAAATTCAACATGTTTCAACTTTGGATAACATTGCAGATATTATGACTAAAGCTTTAGATGCTAAAAAGTTTTGTATTTTGAGAGGTAAGATGAAAGTGCAATATCAAGAAAGTTAAAGGAAAAATAAAACCAAAATAAGAATTTAGTAATTAATAGTTTAAATTAGATTTTGTGACTGAGTTCATTTGACTTAGATAAATAACTTTCTTGAAATTGAGGGGGAGTGTTAAGTATATAATTATTTATAGTCTGTGTGCACTCTGTGGTAATTGAAGAAATGGAATAAATGAATAATGTTGGATAAAAGTGTGTCCTATGAGTTTTATTAAATTAGAAAAGAAATACCAAATCAACAAACATTCCCCAACATAGCCTATGTCCGTCACATCACTATCATCTATAATTATGCTAAAAATCATTAATATCGGTCGAAGGGTCTAGGCGCTAGAGGGACACAAACGAAATACATCGAGTGGAGTGAAAGGAGCTTTCGGTCGACTTCGTCTCACTCTCAGCTCAATTAACACAATTGTAGATACACTACTATTATAACTGCGAGTTCACGGGCGAGATTAAATAAAAACACCTACTATTATAACTGCGAGTTCACGGGCGAGATTAAATAAAAACACCTACTATTATAACTGCGAGTTCATGGGCGAGATTAAATAAAAACACTAGTCAGGGTCATTAACTATTAGATATTATATATTGTCAGATTAAATAAATTACAAGAAGAGTAGTAAGCACACGCGAAGAAATAGAAATAGTTTATAAGCAACAGTATAGAACAGCGAGTACAATATGAAAAGAAACTAAGAAATTAATACACAGAATTAATAATTCAACTACGTGCGGTAGGCGTAATAAGCAAGCGCGACGGGAAGCGACACAGCGTCTGCGTCGGGCAGATGCGAACAATGCACTGGCTGGTGGGAGTACGGCAAAAACGAGCGGCGCGCGCGCGGCCCGGACTCCTCCGAAGGCTGCCGAGGGCCGGCGCACCTGTTCCGCTACACAATATTGTTATTGGAATAATATTGTTAGAGTTCCGTACCCCAAAAGGAAAAAACGGAACCCTTATAGGATTACTTCGTTGTCCGTCCGTCTGTCAAGACCGTTTTTCTCAGGAACGCGTGGAGGTATCAAACTGAAATTTATATCTAATACTCAGGTCTACTGTCCCTTAGAGCTGTGAAAAAATCAAACTTCTAAGCCAAAGCAATCAATAGATACAGCCGTTTATGCCGCAAATTTTCGAAACTCGTACGGGAATCAAAACCTACAGGGTACTTCCCGTGAACTTAGAATCTTGAAATTTGGTACGAAGTAACGTCTTATAGTAAAGATAAAGGAAAAATTGCGAAAACCGTAATTTTTAGTTTCATCATATAATAAAAAAATATTTTTAAAAATTTTAAAGTTACTACTTTTCTCATGAACGCGTAGAGGTATTAAATTGAAATTCATATCAAATACTCTTATATACCTACAGGTTTGTACGGAACCCTCGGTGTGCGAGTCCGAATCGCACTTGGCCGGTTTTTTTTTATAATTTTCTATATTTTACTAGCTTATGCCCGCAGCACCTAGTAAAATATACAATACTACGGAGGTTGGGTATGAATTTTTGGTCATATTTTCGGGGTTCTACTTAACCTGTAAAAAAAACCAGTTCTAAATCCGTTTAGTAGCTTTTGCGTCCATCGTGAACAAATAGATAAACAGACAACCATTTTTTAGCATAACCCAAGTTTTTTTTAAATATCTCCAATATACAGATACAACTAATTTACAATTTTATAATACTAGCTGACCCGGCAAACGTTGTTTTGCCATGTATATTATTAATTGCACAGAAAAATTAAAATAATACGTATAACAATCACTGCTGCGATCGATACACAAATAAAACCAAAAGAAAATGAAAATAAAAATCGCGATGGAAAAATAGGGGTTGATCGTAGAGGGTTGAAAATTCAGGGTTGTATGTATTTTCTAATTCTGTACATACATAAACTCATGCCTATATCCCCGAAGGGGTAGGCAGAGGTGCTAGCACCCACATTTCGCCAGTTTATGTTTAGGTCCAAATGTAATAGGTGGCGAGCCTATTGCCATTAACCGGGCACTTATAAACCTGCGATAAATACACACATAACAGTAACATAACATGAACCAGTTAAAGCTGAAGCTATATACTCAGCTTCTGCTGTTGATAAAACTACTGATGTTTATTTCTTTGAAAACTATGTTATTAAATTATTACAATAGAATATACATCCTCCACTGATACTTTTTCTAGTTACAGGGTCTGAACCTGAACTAAAAATAGGATGTTGCATAAGTTATATCCGGTCTACTAACTGTTGAAATATACATCAAACTCCCTATAGCTTCCCTATATGGGACATTAATATTTGACTCTATAGACTCATATTTAAAATTAATTTCCACTGGAGTACTGATTTCTTTACATTCTCACATGTTAAATTTTAGTAAAATCTTTTCAATAATTTTTCTTTGCTTTATTTTAATCTGATCCTTTTCCCTAATTATTTCCATTCCTAAAAATTCCTTCAATTCACCCATATCCTTTGCTTTAAATTCAGCTTTTAGTAATGATATTATTTTTTGTTCTTGATCACCCATGACTAAGATATCATCGACGAATACTAGCAGCCAAGTGTTGCCATTTTTATATAGTCAGAAATCACTTTTACTTTGATAATAACCATTCTTGGTCATAAAATTATGAAATTGTTCGTTCCAACAACGTGGAGCTTCTTTAAGTCCATATAATGCTTTATTTAGTTTAAGAACTTTTCCTTTTTCTGTTCTAACTCCCTTTGGTGGTTTAATGAATATTACCTTTTCCAAATGTCCATGCAAGAATGCAGTTGGTATATCTAGTTGCTTGACCATTAAGTTCTCTTGAAGTGCATGACTCAGCATAAATCTGATGGTAGCAATCCTAGCAACTGGTGCATATATATGGAACATTTCTCCATCTTGATAACCTTTTGCAACTAAACGTGCCTTTTTAACACCATCCTGCTTTGTCCTGAAAACCCACTTAGTATCAATTGCATATTTATCTGTAGGAAGTATAGCTTGCTCCCATGTACCATGTTCCTCATGAGCTTGTAACTGTTTTTAAATCATCATGCTTAATAGCTTCCTCATAGTATGTAGGATCTCCAGTAAAATAACAGTATACATTATATATCTCATATACATCCAATGTTCTCGGTTGATTTACTGTACGTCCTGATCTTGTTCTAACTGTAGATTCTTCTTGGGTGCTTTTTGTATTTCACTTTCAACTTGTTCCTTTTCACATTGATCTTGGGTGCTTTTATCTACTTGTATTTCACTTTCAACTTGTTCCTTTTCACATTGATTTCTATTGTAATTCCAATCATCTTCAACACTTGCACGATATCTTTCTTCTGATTCTTCATTATTTTGACTCCATTTCCTTTCATCATATTTAAATTGACTTTCATCTATTTTGACATCTCTAGATATAACTACTTCATTAGTCCTTGGGTTCCATAGCCAATATCCTGTTCTATCATACCCCACAAATATCAGTTCTTGAGCTCTTGGACTCAACTTATCTTCCTTTGGTAATGTCATGCTCCATGCTCGTGATCCAAATACACGCAGTCTGGACAAGTCTGTTTTCCCACACAATATGTCACTTAGTGTCTTATATTTTACAGCTGATGAAGGAGATTTATTCAAGGTATAAACAGCACATTTGATAGCTTCTCCCCAGAGACTCTTAAGTAAATTAGTATCACATATTAGTGTACGAACTTTGTTAGCTAGTGTTCTACTAAGTCGTTCCGATACTCCGATTTGTTGTGGTGAATATGTATTTGTGTACTCTATATTTATACCTTTGCTGCGACAAAAATCCTTAAGTTTGTTTGCTGTAAATTCAGCTCCGTTGTCACATCTAACTCGTTTAACTATTTTTCTGGTTTGATTCTCAAAATTCCTTATAAAATCTATAACATTATTAAACATAACATAACATTAGCATAACTTCACGCCAGTATCCCCGAAGGGGTAGGCAGGGGTTTATTACACACCCACGATTCGCCAGTTATGTTAAGGTCCCAATGTAATAGGGGGCGAGCCTATTGCCATCTACCGAGTACATTATTAAGCGAGCGATAATTAACATTTATTAATGCACACATAACTACGAAAAGACAGAGGTGTGTGCCCGGGGCGACTGGGGATCGAACTCGAGACTTCGTCTCAGCAGTCCGTTACGTACGCCACTGGGCTATCGCCGCTTTTACATTATTTGTAGCTTCACTTTTTTCTTTTAATAGGTATACAAAAGAATAATGTGAGAAGTCATCTATAATTACTTGGTAGAGTCTGGCTAATGAAAGTAGGCCCTGGAATTATTTGCGAACTTTTTATATAGCAACTCTGTATGAACGTCAACGTCAATTTGACAAGGTTGTCGTTCGGTATCTCTGTTTACAAATTGTATGCGTTTGTGTAAATTGTGATTCTAATTACGGCTTAAAATGAACAAATCTATCAAAAGTGGTGTACGAAATATGTTGTTTTGCATGATTGGCAAGTTCAACGAAATACAACAACAGCGTGATGCCGCGATTAAACAAAAACAAGATTGTCTACGTGTGGTGTTGAATTTCATAGGTTAGTAGACAATATTATTTTGATACTTTAAACACCTACCTATCCAGTCGTCCTAATAAAATTTTGATTTATAATTTACGTATCCTTCCAAATAAGTTACCTACGCTTCTCTATGTATTGCATAAAACTAATTATATTCATTCGTATATCGCATCAGTCAACCAATAATTCATTTTAATAACATCACCTATGTTTTACGTATACTCATAATGAATTTTAATTTTAAAACGATTACCTTTCTTTAACAGAGAATCTGCAAGATGTCGAAGGAGTTAATGAAATAGTAAGAACTATTGAAAATCTCACTGAATTAGAGCAGAAAGATAGGATAATAACCCAGAATCAGTACTTAGAAGAAATAGCTTCAATGACTGGTAAGTTTTTACTATACACTGATGTTTTGAAATTATGCCGAAAAAAACCTTTGCATTTTTACTTACTAATACCAAGAATTAATTACATATTTCGTATTTCTTCTTTGCAGAAGTGAGTGTCAGAACACTAAAAAGAGTAAAAAGGGAAGGTGCAGTAAATGAAGGTGTCTGGAGTACCCCGGGGAAGAAACGTCCACGGAAACCTACTGTGTCTAACCTAGATAACTTTGACATAGATGCTATGCGTAACAAGATAAACGAATTTTATATAGTTAAAAAACAAGTTCCTACACTGAGGACATTGTTGGTGGAGTTAAAAGAAAGTATTGATTTTAACGGATGCAGAGAAACTCTGCGCCGCTTGTTATTAGCCAATGGCTATCAATTTAAAAAGAATAAAAATGAGCGTTCTGTATTAATAGAACGCTATGACATATCTGCTTGGAGACATAGATTTTTAAGAACTATAGCAGGAAAACGTGCAGAAGGCAAGCCGATCATTTATGTAGATGAGACTTATGTCCATAGAAACTACAAGCCTAAGAAGCCATGGCAAGGTCCTTCAACTAGTGGTGCAATTTAAAATGTTTCGACCGGGAAAAGGTACATTATAGATCATGCAGGATCAGAGAAAGGCCCCGTACCAAACTCTTTCTTAGTGTTTAGTACTAAATCAAAAAATGCTGATTATCACCATGACATGAATGCTGAAAATTTTAATAAATGGCTTAAAGAAAAACTTATACCAAATTTGGAAGAACCAAGTGTAATTATAATGGATAATGCTAGTTACCATTCGGTAATTATAAATAAGGTTCCTAACACACAAACGCGTAAAAGTAATATAAGAGAATGGCTTCGTGATAATGGAATTCAATATGAGGACTACCACACGAAAGCAGAGCTGTTGTGTATTGTAAAACGAAATACGCCTGATCCAAAATATGAAACTGATGAAATTTTAAATCAATGTGGTCATGAGGTGTTGAGACTTCCACCCTACCATTGTGATCTAAATGCGATTGAGCTTGTGTGGAGTTTGGCAAAACGTAAAGTGGCTAGCAAAAATATTGCAGTTACTACAGCTGCATTAGAAGAGATAATTAAAGATTCATTTGAAAACGTAAGTTCTCAGGATTGGAAGAAAATGACTGATCATGTGATACATATTGAAAATAAATATAAAGAACGTGATAAAATAACAGAAGAAAATTTAGAAAGTTTTATTATAAATGTTAGAGACAGCGAAACTAGTGACAGTGATGAATCTTTTGGCATTGAAATGTTAGAATCTGATTTTGATTATGATGAATAAAACTAAGCTATTATGTGTGGAATATTATCGTATTTTATTTCCCTATTTATTTTCGGATTCTGCCCATATTTACCTCATATACCAACACCTATATATTCCCTAACATAATTTTCTTATACAGTCTATATATATGATATTTTTAATAATGAATTGCCAGGTATCAAAGTAGGTTATTCCAATTCTCATAGTATGATTTTAGTGTTGTCATGCATGTATTTTTTAAATTTGCCGCCAATATTCTGGGGCCAGCTTTCGTTAGCCAGACTTTAGTAACGGTGAGCGTTAACAGTAGGAATTCTACATGGTCCTGATATGTCAGTATGTAAAAGTTCAGCAATATCACTTGATCTAGACCCATACACAGATTTAAATGGTAACCTACTTAATTTTCCCTCTACACATGGTCCACACACAGTATTAGAATATGGAAACTTCATCATTCTTAAACATTTCCTATTCAGATGGCTTAACCTTTGGTGCCAAATATTATCATTATTATTTACTGATAGACATTCTGAATTATTAACAATATTAGCTTTTAATATATACAGTTTACCATGCAATGTACCTAACACAGAACCCCTGTCATTAAAAATTTCAAAGTTATATTTTGTAAATGATACATTAAAATTCAACTCAACTAATCTTTTCACAGATAACAAATTATGTTTTAAATTAGGTACAATCAATGCACAAATAGTAATTTCCCTATTATTATATTTAATCTTTATAGTTTCCTTTTGCTTGCATTTTAAAACATTTCCATTTGCAACAATTATGTTAATCTCAGACTTTAAATTCACTACATCATACATATGTGTCAAATAAGTATTTAATTAGATGATCGGTTGCTCCCGAGTCAATTACAAACATTATTTCTGTATTCATTAATTCTATCGAACTTGCTGTGTGTTCTATTTCACTGTACCAACCGAAAGATTCGTTGTACTCACTCTTTGACGTTGATGTGCTGAGATCTTTTTGTATTTCACTTTCAACTTGTTCCTTTTCACATTGATCTTGGGTGCTTTTATCTACTTGTATTTCACTTTCAACTTGTTCCTTTTCACATTGATTTCTATTGTAATTCCAATCATCTTCAACACTTGCACGATATCTTTCTTCTGATTCTTCATTATTTTGACTCCATTTCCTTTCATCATATTTAAATTGACTTTCATCTATTTTGACATCTCTAGATATAACTACTTCATTAGTCCTTGGGTTCCATAGCCTATATCCTGTTCTATCATACCCCACAAATATCAGTTCTTGAGCTCTTGGACTCAACTTATCTTCCTTTGGTAATGTCATGCTCCATGCTCGTGATCCAAATACACGCAGTCTGGACAAGTCTGTTTTCCCACACAATATGTCACTTAGTGTCTTATATTTTACAGCTGATGAAGGAGATTTATTCAAGGTATAAACAGCACATTTGATAGCTTCTCCCCAGAGACTCTTAAGTAAATTAGTATCACATATTAGTGTACGAACTTTGTTAGCTAGTGTTCTACTAAGTCGTTCCGATACTCCGATTTGTTGTGGTGAATATGTATTTGTGTACTCTATATTTATACCTTTGCTGCGACAAAAATCCTTAAGTTTGTTTGCTGTAAATTCAGCTCCGTTGTCACATCTAACTCGTTTAACTATTTTTCTGGTTTGATTCTCAAAATTCCTTATAAAATCTATAACATTATTAAACATAACATAACATTAGCATAACTTCACGCCAGTATCCCCGAAGGGGTAGGCAGGGGTTTATTACACACCCACGATTCGCCAGTTATGTTAAGGTCCCAATGTAATAGGGGGCGAGCCTATTGCCATCTACCGAGTACATTATTAAGCGAGCGATAATTAACATTTATTAATGCACACATAACTACGAAAAGACAGAGGTGTGTGCCCGGGGCGACTGGGGATCGAACTCGAGACTTCGTCTCAGCAGTCCGTTACGTACGCCACTGGGCTATCGCCGCTTTTACATTATTTGTAGCTTCACTTTTTTCTTTTAATAGGTATACAAAAGAATAATGTGAGAAGTCATCTATAATTACTTGGTAGAGTCTGGCTAATGAAAGTAGGCCCTGGAATTATTTGCGAACTTTTTATATAGCAACTCTGTATGAACGTCAACGTCAATTTGACAAGGTTGTCGTTCGGTATCTCTGTTTACAAATTGTATGCGTTTGTGTAAATTGTGATTCTAATTACGGCTTAAAATGAACAAATCTATCAAAAGTGGTGTACGAAATATGTTGTTTTGCATGATTGGCAAGTTCAACGAAATACAACAACAGCGTGATGCCGCGATTAAACAAAAACAAGATTGTCTACGTGTGGTGTTGAATTTCATAGGTTAGTAGACAATATTATTTTGATACTTTAAACACCTACCTATCCAGTCGTCCTAATAAAATTTTGATTTATAATTTACGTATCCTTCCAAATAAGTTACCTACGCTTCTCTATGTATTGCATAAAACTAATTATATTCATTCGTATATCGCATCAGTCAACCAATAATTCATTTTAATAACATCACCTATGTTTTACGTATACTCATAATGAATTTTAATTTTAAAACGATTACCTTTCTTTAACAGAGAATCTGCAAGATGTCGAAGGAGTTAATGAAATAGTAAGAACTATTGAAAATCTCACTGAATTAGAGCAGAAAGATAGGATAATAACCCAGAATCAGTACTTAGAAGAAATAGCTTCAATGACTGGTAAGTTTTTACTATACACTGATGTTTTGAAATTATGCCGAAAAAAACCTTTGCATTTTTACTTACTAATACCAAGAATTAATTACATATTTCGTATTTCTTCTTTGCAGAAGTGAGTGTCAGAACACTAAAAAGAGTAAAAAGGGAAGGTGCAGTAAATGAAGGTGTCTGGAGTACCCCGGGGAAGAAACGTCCACGGAAACCTACTGTGTCTAACCTAGATAACTTTGACATAGATGCTATGCGTAACAAGATAAACGAATTTTATATAGTTAAAAAACAAGTTCCTACACTGAGGACATTGTTGGTGGAGTTAAAAGAAAGTATTGATTTTAACGGATGCAGAGAAACTCTGCGCCGCTTGTTATTAGCCAATGGCTATCAATTTAAAAAGAATAAAAATGAGCGTTCTGTATTAATAGAACGCTATGACATATCTGCTTGGAGACATAGATTTTTAAGAACTATAGCAGGAAAACGTGCAGAAGGCAAGCCGATCATTTATGTAGATGAGACTTATGTCCATAGAAACTACAAGCCTAAGAAGCCATGGCAAGGTCCTTCAACTAGTGGTGCAATTTAAAATGTTTCGACCGGGAAAAGGTACATTATAGATCATGCAGGATCAGAGAAAGGCCCCGTACCAAACTCTTTCTTAGTGTTTAGTACTAAATCAAAAAATGCTGATTATCACCATGACATGAATGCTGAAAATTTTAATAAATGGCTTAAAGAAAAACTTATACCAAATTTGGAAGAACCAAGTGTAATTATAATGGATAATGCTAGTTACCATTCGGTAATTATAAATAAGGTTCCTAACACACAAACGCGTAAAAGTAATATAAGAGAATGGCTTCGTGATAATGGAATTCAATATGAGGACTACCACACGAAAGCAGAGCTGTTGTGTATTGTAAAACGAAATACGCCTGATCCAAAATATGAAACTGATGAAATTTTAAATCAATGTGGTCATGAGGTGTTGAGACTTCCACCCTACCATTGTGATCTAAATGCGATTGAGCTTGTGTGGAGTTTGGCAAAACGTAAAGTGGCTAGCAAAAATATTGCAGTTACTACAGCTGCATTAGAAGAGATAATTAAAGATTCATTTGAAAACGTAAGTTCTCAGGATTGGAAGAAAATGACTGATCATGTGATACATATTGAAAATAAATATAAAGAACGTGATAAAATAACAGAAGAAAATTTAGAAAGTTTTATTATAAATGTTAGAGACAGCGAAACTAGTGACAGTGATGAATCTTTTGGCATTGAAATGTTAGAATCTGATTTTGATTATGATGAATAAAACTAAGCTATTATGTGTGGAATATTATCGTATTTTATTTCCCTATTTATTTTCGGATTCTGCCCATATTTACCTCATATACCAACACCTATATATTCCCTAACATAATTTTCTTATACAGTCTATATATATGATATTTTTAATAATGAATTGCCAGGTATCAAAGTAGGTTATTCCAATTCTCATAGTATGATTTTAGTGTTGTCATGCATGTATTTTTTAAATTTGCCGCCAATATTCTGGGGCCAGCTTTCGTTAGCCAGACTTTAGTAACGGTGAGCGTTAACAGTAGGAATTCTACATGGTCCTGATATGTCAGTATGTAAAAGTTCAGCAATATCACTTGATCTAGACCCATACACACATTTAAATGGTAACCTACTTAATTTTCCCTCTACACATGGTCCACACACAGTATTAGAATATGGAAACTTCATCATTCTTAAACATTTCCTATTCAGATGGCTTAACCTTTGGTGCCAAATATTATCATTATTATTTACTGATAGACATTCTGAATTATTAACAATATTAGCTTTTAATATATACAGTTTACCATGCAATGTACCTAACACAGAACCCCTGTCATTAAAAATTTCAAAGTTATATTTTGTAAATGATACATTAAAATTCAACTCAACTAATCTTTTCACAGATAACAAATTATGTTTTAAATTAGGTACAATCAATGCACAAATAGTAATTTCCCTATTATTATATTTAATCTTTATAGTTTCCTTTTGCTTGCATTTTAAAACATTTCCATTTGCAACAATTATGTTAATCTCAGACTTTAAATTCACTACATCATACATATGTGTCAAATAAGTATTTAATTAGATGATCGGTTGCTCCCGAGTCAATTACAAACATTATTTCTGTATTCATTAATTCTATCGAACTTGCTGTGTGTTCTATTTCACTGTACCAACCGAAAGATTCGTTGTACTCACTCTTTGACGTTGATGTGCTGAGATCTGTAGATCTGGACCCTCGTCCTCGACCTCGTGACCTGGTGGTTGACCAGCGACCCCTCTGATTATTACCTTCTCTTTGTGGCATATTGTCATTATTTGATTTCTTCTTACAATCATATGATTTGTGACCTTGCAAACCACACCTATAGCATATTATATTGAATGCTTCGGGACAGTCGTTCCTTGAAGAATAATTATTCCGTGATTTCAACTTTATTTCCGCATCTAACAATCTGGATTTGACGAACGCCATGTCGATTTCTATTTCTGTCGACATCGTCTCTATAGCCGTTATCACATTGTCATACTGTTCAGGTAATGACGATAATAGGTAACAAATTTTATCTATATTTTCGATTTTAGATTCTGCGGCTTCAATTTCCGTAACGAGAGACTCAAATCTCATGAAGTGATCATGCAATTTATCATTTGAAGAACACTTTAGGTTAATTAATTTTCTTTTCAAATATAATTTGTTACATACCGACTTTCTTTCAAATATGTCTTCTAAGCATTTTATCATTTCACACGCTGTCGTGGCCCGTTTCACGATATCCAAATACTTATCAGATAGGCAACTAACAATGATAGAACGCGCGTTCACATCATTTTCATCCTTACTTTCCTTGATTAAACATGTATGCACGCCTTTTTCTTCTAGAATCAACTTTACGCGATACTTCCAGTTTCCGAAGTTGGTTTCTTTTGTTAGTTGTGGATATATTATCACATTTGTACCCATTTTTACAAGGTACAATTGCTTTCTGGTACTGGGCCCATAACCACTGTTGGGGAATGTTTGTTGATTTGGTATTTCTTTTCTATTTTAATAAAACTCATAGGACACACTTTTAACCGACATTATTCATTTATTCCTTTTCTTCAATTACCACAGAGTGCACACAGTAAACACAGATAATACATCACAGACTATAAATAATTATATACTTAACAGGCTATACAAATTTGAATTATGAAGTACCACGGAGGAATAATCACCGAACAAAAAATTTAAAGCCGTACTAACTTTTAAACTTTCGCGTTCCATGATATAATAATTATATTTACGGGGATTAACGCGATCACTTATTTAAAGGTATTACATACCTTTAAATAAGTGATCGCGTTAACGTCAGGCAAACCAGAGGTATGTAATACCTTTAAATAAGTGATCGCGTTAATCCCCGTAAATATAATTATTATAATTTAAAGCCGATTTCTCAAAAAACACAATTAGTAAAATCTAATTTTTGGCGCCTAAACGTAGCCTAAAACCATAAATACCGATTAAAAAAGAAAACTGAAAATCGGACACGACACGGAAGAATAATCACCGAACAAAAAATCACGGGCACTCTGCTCTTCATTGCAACTTGCAAGAGCTACTTACTGCCTACTAGGTACGCAAGTACCTAGTTTCCAACATTTCGACAGTTTTTACTCAAAAGCGTGGTGGGATTTGTCAGTTTTCTTGCGTAAGTTGGGCAGGATCGCTCACTTGAAGTTGGTCACACTGCTGCTGACTTGTCAAAGTTAGATTGGAGGGGATGGATATTATCTTGCACTTTGACTTGCACAATGATTCTCGTCGCTCTTTTTGTTGAATTACAAGTGTCTAGATTTTTTTGGAATTAGCTGTCTTTGTTGACTACCTACTTTTTGTCACTATCCTATATTTTTGCTGTGACGTCTTAACTAACCGGCGCATGCAGGTATTGTGCTGTACTTTTCTATTTAGCTTAAAAGTAATGGATCGCCCAACATATTATCATGTCCCGCCACCCCAACTTTCTAGTCTCCTCCATTTATTTTGACAGTATTCCTAACGTTGATTCCCTGACTCAGTATCACTGTTCCTCCAAGCTGTGGTCAGGTTCTCAAGGCTCGAAAAATTAACCGGAAAGTTATAAGGGATGCTATCATTGAATGGAAGCCTACGGAGACAATAATCACTAAATATGGGTACTGAAAAGTGAAAGATTACAGATTTAATCGAGAAAACAAAATGCGCTTTAGACATTTCTGTTGAAGTTGCTAAATAAAACAATTTTAGGTTTCAATTTATAACTTTAAATTTAAAGTTCTATGAGTTCTATGACGTGACAGATTACGTCTCACGCATTCATACGTTTGTGGGAAAAATTTAGCCAACACTAGGTAGCACAGGGTTGGAATAGGGCTATTTTTGTATTTTAAGTACCTTACTATCTCATCACACGTCCTTCTTAGGGAAGAAATAAACCATGGGGCCTGAAACCTGTTTTCTTCTGAAATTCTTCTGAAAAGTAAAGTGGTCATCAGTGGTATCAGTAGCATATTGCAGAATCAACAACCATACACAATGCATGCAACTTTATCTACCAACATAACCACAGACCGCAAGTAGAGGCTGTTAGAAGCACATAATCAGGCCGCAAGTTGCACTTTTATAGTCCTTGATATTGTCTCTAGGGGGAGTAATGTGGCCTTAGTGACTATTTGGACATAGTGTATAGTGACTTGACAACTGCCTGGATTTAAAAATAAATAAAAAATATTCTAGGACATATTATACAGCACCATCTAGATATGAAGAATGCGGATAAAGATACTTAGATACTTTTTTGTAAATAAATACATATTATACATAGAAACACCACGTAAAGAGTTTTGACTTAGCAGTTGAATGCTCTACCACTATGCAACAGAGGTTCCCAAAGAGACGTTATGAGCAGCAAAAAACATTAAAATACATTTTTACTTGTCATTCTTCTTATTAGCCTGCATTTTATTTTAGCCTATACATAAATAAAAAGTTATTTTTTATATTTTCCATTTATTCTTTGATCTATAAATTTATATATGTTATATATATAAATTTATAGATCAAAGAATAAATGGAAAATATAAAAAATAACTTTAGTATATATACTACCTATAGTAAATAAGTATGATTATCAACATTCTAGAATCCATATTATTAGCTATGTGTAGTTAGGGTGTAGATGGCACTGTCTAAGTTCTAATATGTTCTAGAATATTCAATTATTTGACTTTGACAGTTTTTGTTTAACAGAATACTGCTGGCCAATACACCGTGGATGAAACAGACTTCTGTGTTATGAGCAGAGCAGAGCAGTCCATACAGATGGTGAACAAAAATGTGGTGAGTTGCTCATAAACAATGTCTCCTCACTATAGGCTACTGCAAGTGTCTGTCATCTTATTGTTCCCCGTTGTATCTGAGGATTTCAACTCTGAGCTCGATATCTGCTTATGCATTCTCCACATTTTGATTTGGCCTCTACAACTTTCATGGGAGTGACTGCCGTCTGACCCCAACTTGAGAAAGAAACCCGCGTCAGAGACTCGTCTGTTAATCAGCAGGTGAGTTGGCTTGGCCCCAGAAGGTTTTGGTGGCACTGATCACCTGTGGACACTCAGTGGCCAAAATCTATACACCACAATCCCTGGCAGTTTCTCTTTAATTCTCGTTGATGACTTGTATTCGAACATGACAATATCATCATAAATGGATGTTTAGATAGATACTCTTTATTCACACTCTGTAATACATCAAATAACACACCTCGTTCGTCGGGAGTTAATCAATGATACAAAGTACGATAATGTATAAAAGTTAGGTACACAGATGGTCTTACCTTGCAGTATTCAAGGAAGGAGTATTATCCTACTAATTTCATAAACGCGAAAGTTTGTGAGAATTTATGTATGTTTGCAGCTCTTTCACGCAAAAACGGCCGAACGGATTTGCCTGAAATTTCGAGTTTATAATATTAGTAGGATAGATAGGTTAAAAAGCTAATTTTTACGTTACTAACAGACACTTTGATTTTATTTATTTGTATAGATAGAGGAAAAGATTTATTTTAGACTTTTGAACACCTATCTATGCACTCTCTTCCCCTCTTCCTCTTTGTATTGTCTATTTGTAAAGTTGACCAACAATATTGGTTTTAAATACAGTTTTGTTTACAGTTTAAAGTACAAGAAAGCTCCTGGGGGCAGAGGGTCAGCATCGATCCAGTTGCACACCTTAGCATGGGAGGAACCCAGCCTCCTATGATGTTGGACAAAATCAAAACTGAGTCAGAGGTGTCTGAAGGTATACAAGATTGATACATAGGTTCTCCTGCTGTCTGGAAATAGTTCAAGAAGGTTGTGTTAAAAAAAAACCAATTAGGGTACAGGCAACCCGGTAGACACACATCGCAGCTACATTTATATAAATAAGTCTACCACATTTTTATAACTCTGCGGGCTGTGCGAATGCTAAGATGATGGATGATGATGACATAGTATACACTTTACTTTAGAAGGTGGTCTTGGACATGTTGTAGTCATAGTCAAAAATCATTTATTCTGTGCAGACTATTAAAACGACACTTACAGAACGTCAAAGAAAAAACTAGGGGCGCAATGCATTCTGCTGTTGCAATATTGAGCTGAGAGTGCACTACCTGATTACCTTCAAAACCTGCCCAACAACTACCCTCCGATTACCGTAAATTCTATTTCCTCGCGCAATTCGTTTTCAATTGAATACCATTGAATTGTTTTTTTTCCGTGATTATTCCTCCGTTGCTAGACCGATTTTCAATTTTCTTTTTCTGTCTTAAGCCAATAGTTTAAGTTGCACATTTGGCGCCTAAATCGTGGTCTCAATATTAATCATTTTGGAGAAATCAGATTTGGAAATTTTTGTAGGGTGATTATTCCTCCATGGCTAAACCTTCCGGGTATCAAGTTGTATTTACATGCCAAGTTTGGTCAAAATTGGTCGATTAGTTTAGGAGGAGTAGCGTCACACCCGAAATACACCGAGTGGAGTATAGAGAGCTTTTCGCTCGACTTCGTCTCACTCTCAGCTCAATAAGAAGAGCTAGACTAACTAATGCTCGCCAAATGGATCACCATTTCACAACATAGCCCCGTCCAACATAGGCCTATTTACAAACATATATATATATATATATAGTGCCAGTGGGGACGCCGTTTGACCAGACGGGTGATCAGCCCTTCTATGTGGGGCCATTTCACCCATTTCCCCTATAACGACTGTCATACATATTCGTATGGCAACCGGGACCGACATCTTAACGTGCTCTCCGAGGCACGACCTGACCAATGCAAATACTCATATTCATGCATACAAATATTTGCACTGTGCGGGGATCGAACCCGCGCCTCCTGCGTAGCGGCCGCTTTCAATACCGCCACGCCACGGAGTCTGTCCTCTTACAAACATATATATTTACTTGGTCTAATTACAATGATTTGTTTGAGTAGCCTAGTAGAGCTAGAGCACCATCATCCTCAAAGCGATCTCCTGGTTGCGTCCAAAGTTTGCACTTTGGAGCCTCAAGTCCGCTTATTATATTTGATTGGTATGTGGGCTTTTCCGGATGCGAGTGCCGTCTGACCTTTCTGAGAGGAAAACCTGCGCCAGAGGCTCGTCCGTTGTTTAGCAAGTGCACTGACTTGCAAGTAAGGTTGACTTCAGCCTCAAGAATGTTGGTTGGACCCTGTGTAACACTGAGTAGCCTAGTAGAAGATAAAGCGGCTACAATATGGGGTTCTTCAAGAAGAGCATTAGAAGGTTTCGAAAGGGTCGGAAGCGCGAGTGTGATGCCCCTGGTGTTGCACACGTCCATAGGCCACGGTAACCGCTTACCATCAGTTGGGCCGTGAGCTTGTCTACGACCTGAGTGGTATAAAAAAAAAGTTCATTTCGAAGCTTGATAGTGGTCACTGCTTGGAATACTATACGTCAAAATAAAGTTTCTATTGTATTCATTTGCAGATGATCCTGCAGTAGATCAAGGTGACGCAGTGCTAGATCGTAACGCACTAGGTTTACACTTGGAGTGGGAAGTACCTCTGGATATTGTGAAGGAGGAACCAGATGGTGTTAGTACTGGTAAGTTAGTAGAAGTAGGTCCTTATTTATAGATGCACATTTAGATCTAATTGGTGACCCTGCAATCAGGTGCGAGTTTTATTTATAACTAGCTATGCTATGTCCCACGGCTTCACCCGCCATATTCGGTGCTATTCCACCGCGTTGCATCGCCCGCCCGCCTGCCTCTTCATCTTTTATTTTTATTGCTCGGCTCCTAAGGGCATTAACGTGATTTTATATAGCCTACTAGCTGTACCCGCGAATTCGTCCGCGTGGACTTAGATCTGGGTTTTAATGTTTTTGCAGGGAACCCTAATACTTTTCTAACATAAACTGAGCCTAAGTTACACCTTATAATACCAGCTAATTTGTAGTAAAATCCTGTCAAACTCGGCCCAATCTCTTTAGAGATTACCCGAAGGAACAAACAGATAAAAACAGACAAATTAAAAAAAAGATGTTTTGTTATAACAGACACTTCAATTTTATTTATTTGTATAGATAGCATGTACGAATGAAGTATGTATTGTACACATTTGCAGCTGATGCAGCGATTGATCAAGATTACACAGTGCTAGACCATAATGCACCAGCTTTACACTTGGAATTTGAGGTACCTCCGGATATTGTTAAGGAGGAACAGGATGACGTTGACACTGGTAAGTTAAGTGGTTTTGTACCCCGCAACTGAGAGTTCTGAGCGAATGACAAGCCAAGTATGTAAGGCAAATGTAAATAACTTCCTTATTCTGTGAACTTGTTTTGTGGTGGCTGGCATGTTCATCTCTGAAGCCCAATTGATGATCAGAAAAAAGTTCTGCCCTCCTATTGTACCTAACACTGGGCTACTATGGCTTTTATGGGGGCGACTGGGTTCTACCCTCCTATTGCACCTAACACTGGACTACTATGGCTTTTATGGGGGCGACTGCCGACGAGCGGGTTCTGCCCTCCTATTGCACCTAACAATGGGCTACTATGGCTTTTATGGGGGCGCCTGGGTTCTGCCCTCTTATTGTACCTAACACTGGGCTACTATGGCTTTTATGGGGGCGACTGCCGACGAGTGGGTTCTGCCCTCCTATTGTACCTAACACTGGGGTACTATGGCTTTTATGGGGGCGACTGGGTTCTGCCCTCCTATTGCACCTAACACTGGGCTACTATGGCTTTTATGGGGGCGACTGGGTTCTGCCCTCCTATTGCACCTAACACTGGGCTACTATGGCTTTTATGGGGGCGACTGGGTTCTGCTCTCCTATTGCACCTAACACTGGGCTACTATGGCTTTTATGGGGGTGACTGGGTTCTGCGCACCTAACACTGGGCTACTATGGCTTTTATGTGGGTGACTGGGTTCTGCCCTCCTATTGCACCTAACACTGGGCTACTATGGCTTTTATGGGGGCGACTGGGTTCTGCCCTCCTATTGTACCTGCGACTAATTAAAACACTCTTTAATCTTTACCTTACCAACTTAAACGTTTATGCTGTGTTGTTTGTTGTTTTCGTATGTTTCAGAAGGAAGGAATAAGCGAAGGAGTTGGAGGACGAATGTCCATCGTCGGCAGTCGCCCCCATAAAAGCCATAGTAGCCCAGTGTTAGGTGCAATAGAAGGGCAGAACCCAGTCGCCCCATAAAAGCCATAGTAGCCCAGTGTTAGGTGCAATAGGAGGGCAGAACCCACTCGTCGGCAGTCGCCCCCATAAAAGCCATAGTAGCCCAGTGTTAAGTGCAATAGGATGGCAGAACCCACTCGTCGGCAGTCGCCCCCATAAAAGCCATAGTAGCCCAGTGTTAAGTGCAATAGGACGGCAGAACCCACTCGTCGGCAGTCGCACCCATAAAATACATAGTAGCCGTAGCAGTGTTAGGTGCAATCGGCATCGTAATCAACCGTCGGAAAAGAAAATAATATTCAAAACGACAGCTCATGAGGTGCAGTAATGAAATGACACTTCAAAGCGACGCCGTCGATTAGAATTTTTGTAGGCGGCAGCTATTTAACTGTTAAAATCAGCGTTTCATTCATTCTTACGCCGCGCCGGCATCGATTATCAATGGGGCGGTACAAAATGGCCGTCGACCTTGACCAGCGCAACATTTCGACGGCTGTGATATCGACGACACTAGCGCGGTAGGCCCCCTGTTTCAGACATAAAAATATATAGCTTATGTGTTATTCCAGACTAATATAATTTGTTAGTCAATCACGCTCTTACGGCTGTACGGCTCTATCTAAAATTTGGTACAGGGATACATTATAGTCTCGAATAATACATAAGCTAGTTTTGATCCCTGAAATAGGTCCCCTTGGGATACGGGAACGAGAACAGAATTCCACGCGGGCAAAGCCGTGGGCAATAGTTAGTTTATAATATTAGTAGGATAGGAAGTAGGACCACGTGGTCCTACTGTCGTCGCCAGGAGCGGCGTTGTCTCCCGGTGGATGCGCCATAGATACTTACCGAAGCACCCGTGTCCGGTAAATATCTGGCACATCCGGTAGGAGAGGTCACCGTGGTGCCTCTCCAACCACTCCTTCATAATCGGTCTCACCGCCGCAATGGTGGATTCCCCCCACCTTGGATGCTTAAGTCGCACCCTCCATGTCTCCATGAGTTCCCGGCCAGCTTAATGGCTTCCTGGAGGGTCCTCTTGGCCCCCTTGTATGCCTCATATAGCTCCGCCTCTCGGGCTGCCGCATCGTCTGGGTGGCGACGCCTCCGGCGAACTTTCACGTTTAAAATATTAGTAGGATAAATAATACTTTATCAAAACTAAAAAGTAAGGCGTAGAATACTCGATAATAATTGTTGTAAGAACACCAGTGTGGTGTTCTTACTTATATACTTTTATAAATAAAATGAATGCTTTGTTGCTCACTCTATTTTTTATCTCAAGCCCATTAACAATTATTCTTTACTTTGGTGTTTTATTAAATTTTAATTTAATATTCAGGTGGGCCTATTACCGAGAAACCTTCAACTTCAAGATGCTGTATGAAAAGTGAAGCAAAGAACAGATTTCAACAACCAAATAGTGCTTCAAAAGATTATTTTCAAGACAATTCTTTTACCAAAAACGTAGTAGGTGATTCCAGAAATGAAATAGATATCAAATATAAAGAAAATAATAGCACGACTCACGACTACAATGTTGATACCGAGATATGTGAAAATAAAGTGAGTGTCGATAGTTCATGCAACAAACCTAAACCCTATTCGTGTGATACTTGCCAGAGATGTTTCAGTGGTAAAAGTCATTTGATACGACATATTCGTACGCACACTGGCGAAAACCGTAATCAGTGTAATGTATGCAAGAAATGTTTCGTTGCAAAGAGTAAATTAATTAATCATATGCGTCAACATACCGGTGAAAAACCTTATCAGTGTAATGTATGTAAGAAATGTTTCACCCGAAAGAGTACCTTGAATGTTCACATTCGTAAGCACACTTGTGAGAAACCATATCAGTGCCATATTTGTCAGAAATGTTTCACTTATAGGTCTAGTTTTATGGCACATAACGAAAATCACATTGGTGAGAAAAAATTTCAGTGTAATGTATGTCCGAAAAGTTTCATTTTAAAGTCCTCATTCATTAGACATAGTCTAACACACACTGGTGACAATCCAAATCGGTGTAATGTATGTAAGAAATGTTTCAAACAAGAGAGAACCTTTAAAAAGCATATTTGCTTACCCAATCAGTGTAAAGTGTGTAAGAAGTATTTCAAACAAAAGGGAGACCTATGTAGACATCTTTGTTTGCAAAATAATAAACCACAGTGATTCAATTGGCCTCGCTCCTTCTGCCACGCCTAACATTTACTACCATATATGAGTGTGGGGACGAGCACTCCGCCAACTACAGCCAGACGTGCCTCTTTAGATACGTTTTGGCTGCTCATAAAGTTATGCATCGCCCCGCTCACTTGATTTCTTGCTAAAACTCTTCGTTCAATATCACTTTTACACTTTTCATCTCTCGTAAACTTAGAAGACAAATACACAAATTCATTCACTAGTTCCATTCTGGGACAAATTACTATACTGCCTGTACGCAAACTAAGCAGAGCTTGTAGTTTAAAGTGTAAGTTGTCTCAAAGTACCCGAACTATGCTGAATTGTTAGTGTTGTTACTATTTACGCAGAATGAGCTCACAGTGTCATGACGTCTTGTTGCATTTTGATTTTTCTTGGAATTAATTTGAAAAGTAACCGAAATATCGGGTTCAAAGTAAATAATAAAATAACATCAAATAAATCACGATACAATCCACGAAAAACAGTTTTATTTCAATGTGTAACATTCGCGCCAAACCTCCGACAATATCATAAGCAGAGCTTTTCATATGGATTCTAGAATGCGGATAAACATACTAAGTTACTTTTTTTTTGCAAATAAATACATTTTATACATTGAAATACCCAGACGTCTGCGGTAGTACTGGTTGGCTTCGCTTGCACCCGTTTCGGTGTGTCAAAATATAAAATATTTAAACCAATATGTACAAGAAATAAAAAAAAAAGAATGATTAAAAAATCAAACACGAATGCTGCTGAAAAGACCAAAATAAGTTTGATAGCAGATTATTTTATTTTCGGTTTATGATTTTCAAAAAGGTACAGCCTGCTATCAAAGTTCAGCATCAGTCGGGGTTTTGAAATTTGAAAAGCATGTTTAGTTTAGATGACAATGCATTCTTATGGTATTATGGAGCTGGTCTGATGATGAAGTATGAAGGTACACAGGAAGGTACATAGGAACTCCTAAACTTATCATGATAAACCTATCTAGTTTGGGCTCGTTTGTTCTGTCTAAATACTCTAGTGCTACATGATATCGAAGGTTTGAAAATGGAAACGGAATGGTCTTAGAAATTTCTGAACGAAATAAGATAGACTCATGTTTCAGCTCGGTTAGATCGTGTTTACAAGCATTGTGTTGCTACATAATATTAAAACTAAAAAGTTGTAAATTTTTTTTTTTTGTTTATAAAAACAAGCTTTTATTCATAAATGCAGATGTACTAAGAGGAAAATAATAATTTTATGCAAGGGTTGTGCTGATTTCAGGAGTTTGTAGCTCAAATAGAAAACAGGGAAAGAACATGCGCTATACAAACTTTCCGTTTTAGTTGGTTTTAGTAGGTACCGTAAAATAGGGGTGAATAGAGATCGAGGGGTGAATAGAAATAAAATGGTCATTAGACATTTTTGAATAATTTCTTCTGCAAAATTTTAAGTAGGTACTGAACCCAGGGGTGTGTGTTGGGTAACCTCCTCGAGTGTCGCTCCGATTCCGATCCCGCTGCAGTCCGGGGGGAACGGAATTGGAGCGGCCGGTACACCCTGGGCGGCGGTCAATGGCTTCCCCTTCACCCCTTCATAGGGTTGGCATTGATCGTCGGCCAATACCCAACGTGGCGGGAACACATCGCTCTCCGTACTCCTCTGCTTTCAGAGGAGACAGGATGAGCGATGCTGTTAGTGGTGAGATGGCCCAGGGTCAGCCGGGGTGCGAGGGATATGCTCTATGGGTAACCTTACACCCCGGCGTCTGAAGACCCGAGACGGCGTGCGGTTTTAGTCGGTGCAAGCCCGACATAACCGCCCCCGCTGGCCGGCGGGGGGTATCCGAAGGGATTTCCGCACGATAAAAAAAAAAAAAAAGGTACTGAACCCAATTGTTCTGTTCATTATCAGATTAAAATAGTACATAGTTTTACTTAGCAGAAAATAACTGCATAATTTATCTGACCATTTTATTTCTATTCACCCCATTTCACCCGGTACATGAGAATACATATATGTAAACGGCTTGAACCGACTAAAACCGCACGCCGTATCGGGTCTACAGACGCCGGGGTGTAAGGTTGCCCATAGAGCATATCCCTCGCACCCCGACTGACCCTGGGCCATCTCCGGTTTCGAGATGGCCCCCTCGGGTTTGGGAACCACGGTGTCCCCGTCTTGCCCCGGTTTGGGGGAGGGGCGCTAGTCGCCCCACCGTCCCGGCCTGCTTCTGCTGGAGTGACAGGTGGCCCCACCCGCCACCCCCAGGCCTGCGCTCATGGAGGACGGAGGTCGTTAAGCGACCTCCGGCGCCTGAGTCGCCTGCGACGCGCGGCGAGCAAGTTGCGGGCTCGGCGGACCGGGAGAGTTCTAAGTCTCTCCCGGGGGAAATTATTATGTAAGATGATGAGATGATTATGTAAGAAGTTAAATATACTAAAAAAAACCAGATCAATGGAAGATTTTTCTTAACATTATTTTGATTCACTAATAAAATTATGGTTTTTCTATGCCATTGTGTAATAACCTCAGTATTGGCAAAAATGTCACTTAGATCACTCTGGTTTTAACGTCGTCAATTAAATATTGAATCTATTTTAGTCATAATGTAATTCGAAATAAAATCTCTATACTTTAAATCATTTTTGCAAGGCAAACAATGTAAAGGTACGAACCAAATTAGTTTATTATTATTAATATAAATATAATAACTCGTAATAATGAACTCGTATAATGATAATAATGACTCGTGGGAACGCACTGGTGATAGAAAAAATATATCACCCTCATGGCGGCGACGCGGTACGCCACCCGTCACGTCTCGTTTCCCGTGGGGGCGAAAAGTGGCTCACGGAGAGCCGTTTTGCTACATTGAATGTTGGAGGAGGAATGGAAGAAAAAGTGAATGATGTTGTTCAGATGATGGATGAAAGAAGGATTGATGTTCTTTGTGTGAATGACACGAAGCGGAAAGGATGTGACACCACCAAGCACGGACCATAATGTTAGGTGATTTTAATGGATGGGTGGGACTGAAACGTGATAGATTTGAAAGGGTTCTGGGCAAGTACGGAGATGAAAGAGTGAATAAAAATGGTAAAGGTTTGCTTGAAGTATGTTTGGAATGGAACCTTTGTGTATCAAACACTATGTTTGAACACAAAAGGATTCATATGTATACAAGAGAGGCGAAAAAGGTCAGGAAAAGTTTGATTGATTTTGTAATAGTGGATGAAAGATTGAGGAAAAATATTCTAGACACTAGGGCTTATCGCGGTGGGGCATCCATACAGACTACTTTTTGGTTATGTGCCGTATAAGTGATCTGTTTAAGGGATGGAGACATAGAATGCGTAAGCCCGTAAATGTTCTACAACGAATAAAAGTAGAAAATTTGCAAGAAGATAAAGTGAGAGGAGTATGAAAGCAAATTGACTGAAAGGTTTCATGACATTGATAGTATTTGTGAGATTGAGGAGTTATGGAAGGTATTTAAAGAGATGTGTTGTGCTTCTCAAGTATGTGGTGTAAGTAAGATAAGTGCCACCATGCATGCTTCACCTTTTGCACTTTGCAAAAGGTGAAGCATGCATGGTGGTGTGGCGTATAGATGCACATACGCACATAATGTAAATATTAGTCTGTAACAATCTAGTTAAGTAAAATTTTATTATTCTAAGGAACTGTACAGTGAACGCATTACTAAACGCAACCTTAGTTAGTCTGTGGGTTGTTTTAGGATTTTTCCCCCGCTTGTCATGAGAACTAATCTATGTTTTTTCACGGGACTGGAAAGTTGTTCAAACCTTATATTTTGGTGTAATCAGTGTAATTACAGTTATTAAACCTTTTCTTCATTTATATCAAGATTGCCGTTTCATTACCAACTAAACACAAGCTGCCATCCTAACCGGCGAGAAATCCTAATCCCAAATTGGTGACCTCCGATAGTGATAAATTGCAACCGGGATTGGAACTTTCTCATGCTACGGACTTGGCATTACTATTAACAAGTGTGGTGTTGGTGCTACCTCTGCTGCTAACGGCCTGGTATCCTTTGAATGGTGTTGAGTGTTCCATCAAATTTTCACTACTCCCCAAGCTTGATGATGTTTGTTCTACTTCTGCATGCTGTCTGATACCTACCTGCACTGCACCTGAACTGTGTTTGTGTCTACAATACTTACCTCCTTGGACATTCCAATGCAAATATCAATTCTACAACTAAAAGCGAACCAATAGTGCAAGTTTCATAAAAATATAACTTTCAAGTGCAGCATTCATTACTAACAAGATTTTCTAGCTACTACATTACAATCTCCTGACAATAACTTTACTATTTGCACACATAAGTTTGTATTTTAACTGGTGCATGCCATTGTTATTTTTTTTTTGTGTGTATATAATATGTGAGAAGAAGAAATCGTGGCTAGACTGGCTTTCAGTCAGAGCTAATGAGAGAATGCAGAAAGCTTCGAATGAGGATGTGGATGAAGCGAAAGATAAATATAGAAGACTGAAAGGGCTAGTGAAAGGAAGGATTGCTAGAAAGAAAGATGAACAAAAAGACGTGTTTGATGAAAGGTTATCTGAGGATTTCCAGGCGAACATTGAGTTCTTTTGGAAATCCATCCGTTCAGCCAGAAAAAAAACGCAGAGCTCTGAGCTGAACTCTATCAGAGACCAAAATGGAAGTATTGTAAAAGGTGAAGAATGTGTGTTAAAAAGATGGCAGGAAATTTTGAAAGCTTGTTTGAAAGAGAGGTTGGTGTACATTCACTATGTGTATTCCATTTAGTTCAACTCAACCTCGGTGATGGATGACCATGTTGATACTGATGAAAGTGGTATTAGTAACCGACGAGCATGCATGAAGAATGTAATGAGAGTGAATGAAGCGAGAGTAGTATGTCAGGATCATAGCACATGGAGATCCGTGATCTCTGCCAGTGCCTACCCGTATGGGAAACAGACCGTGATTTTATGTATGTATAATAAAAGTAATTTATCAGAATAATCTGATAATCATTGAAATCTCTAATGTATAAAAAAATAGCACACTGATAATAACAACATTAGTTTGATTGCGACTGTACAGCCAGAGAACAATTTAACTTAACGTTTCCATATTCCGCAAAAAATATTGGATAAGAGTTGAACAAATTATTGGGAACAAGTTTACTGTTACAAGAATTATAGGTACTTTGTACGATCTTGCATTCGTTGCTCTTATTTTGAGCATGTTTGCTTTTTACCTGACTCGACTGCGCCAGCAAGGGTAATTTTCAAAGATTAGTATTGGTAATTGTTACGTACGTGTGCTGGCTTGCTAGCTAGAACCGAACTCGGGGTACCCGCAGATCTTCATAATCTACCCACATGTCAATATATAACATGCCTTTCCCTCAGGATCGATGACACTTCACTACATTTCGAACTTCCGTTTTAAGTCAGTTACACTACACTGTCCATGCACTTAACCTATATTTTAGTTCACTTATACCTACACATGCTTTCATAGTCTTTTGTTATCATTAATTTATTATAGTATTGGTAACTAAGAATCTAATTATTGGCTATCTGCATTATAATGTGCATCATCTCCACTATCAGACTCTATGTCTGTACTGCGATATTCCTGGAGAGCTATCTTTTTCAAGGATGGTCTGTTGGACGGTGGGCTTTCACTCGACCGGGGTCGTTTGTTACTGTTCTGTTCATTTCTTGACACTGAATCGTCGGAATCCCGTACTACACACTCTTCCGGACCTTTAACCCCTATCATCTCTGCCCACTGACTCGGTGGAGGGATTCTTATTGTGCCAAATCCCTCATCATCTTTCCCTTCTTCCGCTTGTTTAGCTTCTTGACCCTTGATGTTTTTGTTTCAACATCAGTCTGTATTTCTTCTTCTCTGCCATTTCTAGTAAAACCTAGCATCTGGTTAACATGTCTAATAAATAATTTATTTCCTTGTTTAATTTTATATCTTAACACTCCAATCCTTTTCACTATTGTTCCATCTAACCATCTAGGCCCATTTCTATAGTTTCTGAAACAGACTGTCTCTCCCACTCTAAACTCTCTCACTTGTTTTGTTTCATTTTCCTGGTTATCTTCTGTCTCCTTTTCTTGAACAGAAAGGGGTGAAGCCTATCAAAGTTAGTTCGAAAACGACTATTGTTCAGGAGTTCTGCAGGTGTTTTACCGGTGACAGAGCTGGGTGTAGTCCGCAACCCATACAAAATCTTCTGCAATCTGGTTGACCACGGGATATGTGACATCTTTTTTAATTTTAATTTTAAGGTTTGCACAGTTCGCTCCGCCTGGCCGTTAGACGCTGGATGATATGGAGGTACTAGTATGTGTCTAATACCATTGTTTTTAAAATATTGACATATCTATTCTGATGCAAAAGCTTTCCCGTTGTCATTCACTATGGTGTCTGGCAGCCCTTGTTCAGCAAATATCTCATCTAGCTTATTAATTACCATACTTGAACTCTGCTCACTAACTATTTTGACTTCTGGCCATTTTGAGTAAGAGTCAATTAGTATTAAGAAAATTTTGCCCATGAAAGGTCCTGCAAAATCAATATGCAACCTAGACCAAGCCTTTGGTGGCGTAATCCATCTATGAGTCACTTTCGCTGGCATATTCCTTACTTCTTTACAAGTTTGTCAATTTTGTATCAAGCTCTCTATATCTTTGTCAAGCCCTGGCCACCAGAAATAGCTCCTTGCTATTGGTTTAGTGATCACTATGCCATCATGATTGCTATGGAGCTATTTAAGAACACTTTCACGCAGTTTCAGAGGCACAATACTCTACCACCCCACAATATACAGTCCTTGTATTCTGTTAATTCATCCCTTCTCACAAAAAAATCTCTATATTTCTCTTCAACTCTACTTGGCCAACCATTCCTAATCCAGAACATCACCTTTGCTAACACACCATCAGTCTTACTCAACTTAGCTACTTCCTTAGCCGTCATCTGTAATTCAACTGGTATCTCATTGAGCAACAAAACATTTACCTCTTGCAGCTCTTCTCCTTTTCCAGTACTTTCAGGAGCGGGCCATCTACTTAGTGCATCAGCATTCCCAATTTTTTTCCTTCAACATATTTTAACTCGTAATCGTATGAGTTTAACAATAATGCCCATCTCAACATCCTGGGTGATATCACATTAGGTATCGGCTTCTTTGGGTCAAATATACCCAAAAGCAGTTTATGATCCGTCTGTATAACAACCTTACGGCCAAAGATATATGCGTAAAATTTCTGAACCGCAAAAATAATTGCCGCAGCCTCTTTGTCAATCTGCGAATAATTTCGCTCATGACAGCTCATCGTCCTGGAAGCAAACATGATTGGTCTCAGGGAGCCATCCTCCATCCTGTGTTCCAGAACCGCACCAAGACCATACTGCGAGGCGTCACATGTAATAACCACCGGTTTCTTTAAATCATAATGCACTAATGTGTTACCTGTAGTCAACATTCTTTTTAGAAGGCTAAATGCCTGTTGGCAATTTGGTGACCATACCCACTTGGCTCCTTTCAACAGTAAATTGTACAGTGGTTCCGCTACCGTTGCTTTTTGTGCTAGAAACCTGTCATAGAAATTCAGTAATCCAAGAAAAGCTTGCAACTCCTTTACATTCCTTGGCGCTGGTGTCTCCATTATAGCCTTTATCTTGTCTCCACAAGGATGCAGACCATTGGCATCAATCACGTGTCCCAGAAACTCTACACTTGCCTTACCAAACTGGCACTTCTCTCTGTTGACTCTCAACCCGGCTTCCTTAAGGATCTGCAAGATGCGTTGAAGTCTATCCCTGTGCTCCTGTAATGTGCGTCCGGTGACTACAATATCATCCAAGAGCACTGCTGCTCCCGAAACCCTTGCCAGTAAGTTGCTCATCATACGCTGAAAAATCCCAGGGCAGGCTTTAACCCCGAAAGCTAACCTCTTACATTTAAATAATCCTTTAGGAGTATTCAAAGTCAGTAATTTTGAAGTAGGTTCATCTACGACCACCTGGGTGTAAGCTTGCTCTAAATCTATCTTACTGAATATAACCCCACCTTGCAACACCGCAAAAGCTTCGTTCAAAGTCGGCAGAGGATAAGTATCAGTCTCAGTTGCCATATTCACTGTCGCTCTGTAATCCCCACAAAGTCTGACTTTCCCGTTCTTCTTAATGATTGGAACTATTGGACTGGCAAACTCAGAATGACTCACAGGTTCCAACACATCTTCTTCAACTAATCTGTCTATTTCTTGTAATACTCTTTCTTTAATTGCAAATGCCACCGGCCTACACTTCAAAAATTTTGGTTTTGCATCAAGTTTCAGAGGTATGGTTACTACTGGCCCAGTGTATTTCCCTAAACCAGGCTGGAAAATTTCTTTATATTTTTCCAGTAAAGCATCTATACCTGCATTCTCTAACTGTATGTTATTAATACCATGAATCGCTATGCCCAACTTTGGAAACCAATCCCGGCCTAACAAATCTGGTCTCCATTGCCACTTGCAATCAGCAAATTTAACTTTGTACCTATGTATGTTCTTAAACCTTACATCCACTTCAGCTTCTCCTAGCAACTCTACCTGATTTTCAGTCCAGGTTGTCAACTTAACCTTTGACTTATCCAAACTTGGCAGGTTTCCATTCCAAATTTCCCTCGCTGTACTCTCTCTCAACATGGTAAATGCAGCTCCGCAGTCGACTTCCAAATTTACTAGTCGACCATTTAACTTTACCTCTGCATAAAAGGGAGCCGCTACTTTGTTTGACACCAAATTACACAAAACATCCTCATACAATCCATTAAGCCGACTTGATTCCTTCGACTTACCTTTGTCTCGTGTATCCGAACATACCTCTGCGATATGGCCCATTCTTTTACATACATAACATCTACTATATCTGAACCTACAGAAATTCCCGTGCCTTTTGCCACACCGCCAACAATCCTTATTCGGTTCTAACGGTTTTGCTTTAATTTTATTAACTTCCATTGGCTCATCCCCGCCAGTTGTAGAAAGCGCCACGCTAGAGGTCGCCGCCGTCGCTGGCGCCGCCATGACTATCACTCCGGCGTCCGCCGTTTCAGCCGTTAACGCCAATTTTACCGCTTGATCAAATGTTAATGTCGTCTGCTGCAACAACTGCTTTTGGATATCCTTATCACGAATGCCACATACTAAGCGGTCGCGCAATGTGCGATCAAAATCGGTAAAATTGCACTCTATAGCCAACTTACGCAAACTTGCCACGTACTCTTTTATATTTTCAGTACCCGATTGACACCTCATATGAAACTTATACGATTGCACTATTTCATTTTGTTTAGGATTAAAATGATGGTCTAACACGGCCTTTACAGTTGTATAGGTTATGTCTGTGATATTTTTTGGTGAAATTAAAGATTCTACAAGATCATATAAATCACGACCACACACCGAAAAGAAATTCGCTTTTTTTAGCTCATCCGTTTGAATACTATTCGCGAGCAAGCAATAGTCGAACCTATTCACGTAGTTTTTCCAATTATCTTTGTCCATATGAAATTCACTAAATTTTACTGCCATTTTATTCACAACACTAATTAACACTTTTAAACATTCAAACACTATGTTTAAAGCACTTTTAGCTTATATCCGAATTAAATCCCGTCGCCAGAATGTTACGTACGTGTGCTGGCTTGCTAGCTAGAACCGAACTCGGGGTACCCGCAGATCTTCATAATCTACCCACATGTCAATATATAACAGTAATGTTATTGTAAGGTAAGGTTATTCTAGAGTGAATACTAAAATGTGAACAAGAACTACACGGATCCACCGTTTAATGTATCTATATAGCTATCACCGGAGATATATGAGAGGAAAATGCTGTGTGTCTTCTTTATTCGTATCTTCTTTAATAGAATTTTATGTTTGGAAAACATTATGGTCCGCATAATCGAGTCTCCACTGTACTCAGGGCTGGTCAGCTCTATAAGCGACTAAGGCCAACGGGATTCTATTGCGTCAAGCGCGATGCCGCTCTACTGAAAGAAGAGATAGAACCATAATTTATTTTCAGAGCTTTATTGAGAGAATTATTTACTTTGTCTCCCTTTGTCTCTTTCGTAATGTCCCTATGTTCAAATTACCCTGATTTTTGTATATTGTGTGCTAAGTAATATACAGACTTCATTGTACGAAATAGACGCTTTTTGTGTTTTTACTTTACGAGACAGTGAATTCTTGTGCGAAGTGGACATGGGACTTTACATAATGTGCGAAATGTGGGTGTAGAATATTTTCAATTCGTGAAGAATTAAAAGAAGAATTTGTGACATTAAGTATTCTTGAAAACAACCTTGTAGTTCTTGATAGTCGACTCTACAAGATTAGAAATTCATTCCAGAGTAACTACACGCTTCTATAACAAGCTCCCTAATGAAATTAGAAATTTACGGATAATCAAACAAATTACGAATTAGATTAAGTAAACTTTTTTTTTTTTTTTTTTTTTATATTTGTTCCGTCAATTGACCGCACCCCGCTGGATGGTGAGAAGCTAGGGTGAAGTCCAGAAGACCATATCATCGGGATAAAATTACATAACATAACATAACGTCACGCCTGTTATGTTTAGGTCTCAATGTATTAGGGGGCGAGCCTATTGCCATCTACCGGGCACATTACTAAGCGAGCGATAATCTACATTTTTAATACACACAACTACGAAAAGTCAGAGGTGTGTGCCCGAGGTGACTGGGGATCGAACTCGAGACCTCGTCTCGGCAGTCCGTTACGTACACCACTGGGCTATCGCCGTTTTTAAACGAATAAAATTACCATATAATGTTAATCCATCTTATAATGTATCTGTGTGCCAAATTTCATCCAAATCCATTCATGCGTAATTGAGTAACAAACACAAACAGCGAAACCTTTATACATGACTTTCCATTTATGTATTATTAAAAACAATGTATGTGTACAATAAAGAATATGAATATGTAAATAAATATTTAATAATTTATAAAATATTTGAAATTTGGGGATGGGAAAGAAGTTTGGGGGGGATGGGAAAGGAGTTTGGGCTCCGGCACTCTCACTCACCAAACGGAACGCAACAGTTCAAATCGTGGATATTCTGTGAGAGGGTGGTGCTTCCCCGGTCGAGTCGGCCCATTCGTGCAACGGCCAAAATGACTGTTGCTTGCTTGCTGTTGCTTCGCTAACAATGAATATTTTTTTCTGTTTCTGCACAATAGTGAATACTAATAATGCCAACGCCAAATGCAAGCTACATCTGGTTTGCGAGATGCGGGGAGGATAATTAGATAGGCAGTAAAGAAAATTGCAAATATTGAATTTAAACGGTAGGATTGAAGACAGAGTTTCTTGAGCCACCCTGTGCCCTGAACACAACCACAAAATCTCAGCCTAACAACTAGGACATACTTGTGCTTGTGGCGATCCAGTTCGTGCAGCAATCGGCAGGCTCAATTCTTCTTCACAAGTATAAAGTTTATATAAAGCAGCACACACCAGTTGATATCAAAGTTCTTTAACAGCTTATAACATTTAAAAAAATCAAAATTTTGTGAGACGGACGACCGAACGTTCACGGCGCGTTTTTGAAAACAGGAAGCGGAAATGCGTCGCATCCAAAGTGACAGCAGCGTTCGATTATACATTCACTGCCGATGGAGTTTGTGCGCCAAATTCAAATGCGAAAGGCGCGCGTCGCGGGATCAGTCCTTCGTTGAAAAACTTCAATTTTGAAGTTGTGTGAAAGACACTAAAATGGCTCAAACAAATAATAAGTATTTACTGTTAACGAAAATACTATAATTTTAATGAAAAATATTAAATAATACATATATTTAATAATATTAAATATTTAAAACACCCGCTCTACCGATTAGTTCCAATGTCTTAGAGGAGAGGCGCCAGTCTGTCTCCGTGACATGTGTTAGCAAGACTGAAGTATGAAGTCGTAGTTCTTTCCGTTAGGATATTATTGTTCTGTGACTCTATATCATTACATGGACTGTGTAACATCTTGTAGATATATTTGAAATGATTCCTAAATTGGGAAGATACATAAAAACTGATGTTAACAGTGCTACACATACTGAACAGTGATCGCGCGTCCAACGAGTAACGTTATTAAGAACGCTAAAGTAGTTGCAACACGCTCACCTCTAGCCATATCATTGTCGGTCAATGCCATCGTTCAATTTCATTCATTCCAATTTTACTCAGTCACTCAGTCGAATGCTCGCTTTCGATAAGCGTACGTGGATATTGTTGTAATAAACAAGGTGTTATTATCGAGAAAGTATTGAACATTAAACTTATATTATTTGTGATATACGTTGCGTATATTATTTTTTCTGTGGAAGTATTATCGTTAAGTGATTTCAAAATGTTTTTCGGAGGTGTAGAAGGGTAAGTCTGTTGTTTGTATTCGTTTTTTTTATACTACACCTCGTATCATATCGAAAGTTGAAAGGCTCGCCTTGAGAATTGCATTCCTAGATTTCGCAAGAGATCAATTAATGGTATATGTTACAATAAGTTTGTAACTAAAAACTTAACATTTTTACTCATCAAAACTTCCGCCGTTCATATCAAAATGTCAATGCCGATTTTGTGAATACAAAATTTGTAATTTATCTCTATTCTCAATGTTAAATCAATTAATTCATAGATCAGATGGGTTTAGGATAAAAGTACTTGTTTTTTCCTTAGTTTACTTTTTTCTGTGTATTAATATTATGTACATAATTATATAAAGAACCTGGTAGTTTTTGACTGCGCTGTCTACGGAGATGAAAATAATAAAAACACTGTCGTGAAAGCGTGAAATTATAAATAATTAATTTAAAAACTCGTAGCTATTGGTTAGTTGCGTCCATGTGAAAAGAAAAACACAAACAATGCTTTTCACATTATGTTACATTCACGTACGTAATTTGCGACCAATCATCATCGAGTATTCGAGCGGCTTGTCGGTCACGCCGACAAAATTAAAACTGTTTAAATTGAACTGTAATCGCTTGAAATAAAGTAAATAATTAAATAACCCGAGCAAAAGAATTTAAGATATTTCATTATGCCCAACAGCGGCCTTGAAGATTGCGTTTACTTTTGATTTGATTATATCGTGCTAAATGTCACTGGCTCTATAGTGCACCTGATGATGTGCCGTTTAGTTTTTTTAATATCCCGTAACAGCTAATTAAACTAGCTTTGTCATAATCATAACTTAGAATCCCATTGTCGATTAAAATCTTCGAAATATCGCAAACCCTGGACACAGGTGTGCACGGCCCTACCAACACTTACACCTTCAGGGGGCTAAATCGACCTTACCCGCTAGTCGGTACACCTGCTAAACAACGGACGAGGCTCTGGCGCAGGCTTTCCTCTCGGGGTTGGAAGGTCAGACGCAGTCGCTCTCGTAAAAATCAAGAAATCAGCCGAAAATAATATCCCGGGCTGTAAAGTGTGAACTTTGGAAACGACCTGGAAAACGCTAGGAGGATGATAATGATTGTAAATCCCGGATAGCGCAGGCTAGGCTGCGCATTATCAAATCCAGTGCCCCTTCTCAGTTCATAATTTACGGAGGCATAATAATGAGTACTGAGCGAATGACACAACAAGAATGTAAGGAACATGTAAGTAGGCAGGCAAGCCGGGGTCGACCTCTTAAAACATACACTAATCAAATTAATCAGGTATTCAAAAAAGGGCAGGTCAATAGCATTCGGAACCGGCGGTCTTTCATGAGAGGTATAATGACAGTAGAGGAAGCTCGTGAAGTATGAAAGGACAGAAGCAGATTTTGCTGGCTTTGCCTACCTCGGAGGGAAAAAGGCGTTAGTAGAGATATGTATGTACAATAAATACTAAGCTTTCCATTATTTTCCTTATTGCGGGAGGGACTACCGTCGGACCAGCCGACTTCGGAATGAGAGCCTAGTCTGTTGATCGGCACTTGGTGTACTAGCTAGTATGTATACGTTTTTAACTTTTTTTATTAAACAAGCAATAAAATAACTTACGAAAGGAAATGTTTTTTATTTTTTTATTAACACAATTTTCTTGAAAGTTTCTTGAATAATGAAAGAACAATGCGGTCAACTCATTTGACAAACACCAGTCGTCGCGGGATACATCGCGAACAAATCGTATGACTGGTGACACCACAGAGCACGGAATCGCATATATTGTTTAGTGTGTGTCGATTTAATGTACCCACTTCTGAGAATATTTTTAATTACTGTTTCAACTTTCTGACAAATGATAATCACATCTTTAGCAGGGTATGTCAATCCCCCTTTGTCTTTAATTTTTATTATTTTGTGAGATATGTTAATTTCATCTGCATGCAATTCTGCAATGCAATCGTCACATTTCAGTTTTCTTGATAGAAAAAGTACGACGTGGCCAGCAATATATGTTGTAATTTGAGCGCTGAATTCAGATAAATTGTCTTCAGTGAGTATATCGTCTATTAAATATTCGTCCAAATTTATTTCATTTTCATCTAAGAGCTTACTTTTAGTGGTGGTGTTGTTAATAACGTCCACGGCTGACGAGCAATTAAGAATTGAAATTTGTTCCAGTGGTATGCAGTTTCCTTTATGACTGTCTCTCAATTCAATATGCACAAGAATTTTTTTATAAATTGATCTGAACTGTTTAGCCGTAGGATTGTTATTTGCTCCACCATGGCAACGCATATTGCAAAACAACAGCTCCAAGTGATCTTGACTCACTTTGTACATGGGAAGGTACGATAAAACTTCCATTTTTTCCACCAAGTGGTAGTATAATTGTTGTGCGCTTTCTATACAAATCAAAAAGCCGACAAATCCCGTTTTACGACTTGATTGTACGACACTGGTTCCATCGAGAAGACGAAGCGAGCTTAAATACTCCTTTGCATTTTCGAGGAATTGCTGTATCTTGATTTGATTTTGAGGGCTAAGTGGCTTCTTGTATTCTTTTTGATGGTTGATTTTAGAGTTGAGGACGTCAAATAGGTTATTTAAGGTTTTAATGAAATACGTTGTGCCAGACACGTTTGAGAAGTAATCTAAATTGAGCTCAGTTTCACAAAATGTCAAAGCATCCGCCACACTGTTGCTAAATAACTGAGAAGCTAATTTAACTTTCATTTAATTTTTTTCAAAGTTGATGTGTTCTTTACCTAATTTGTTCACCAGATGTAAATGCTCTTTTTCTTGGATCTCGTGTAGATTTTTCAAGTGTCGCCATTTCACTTTTCTATTTTCCTTGTCCACAAATATTTCATTAAATTGGAAGGCATTCCTTATTAATTTAAACATATGACGGATCAAGGAAAGCGTATACATTTAATTTTGTTTCCGGATGCTCGAAATGTGTCTTCATATTGTTAGGATTAAAGTTACAGCCCAATTGTCTCAACATGCTGATATTTGCTGGACATCCATCAGATGTAAGAGATACTACTTCAACGCCCGTATCATGTAACAGTTTCAAGCACTGCAAAACTAAATTTGCTCTTTGCTCTCCATTCACACCATCTACAAAGAAAAACCCGATGGGAACTTTCCAATTTGCATTTATTGCATTTACTAGGAATACTAGTGCCTCTCTTTTTTCCTTTAAATCATCACTATTTATATTGCTACCGATGTCGATATAGCCGTGAAATTGTTTTCCATCCCACTCAACTCGTTTTCTAATAGCCATCTCATCTAACATCAAACTACATACAATCTTAAATTCAGATTGTTTCTTTTTTAAATTAATTGCCGTTAATGATTCTGTAGCAAAACCAGCATTCGCATCGACGCTTTGGTACCATTTTTGAATGGTTCTTGGATGTGGTAGGCACGTATTAAATTTAGCACGCACATAATTATATGCCTTTGGCGAATAATAATGCAAAGTTAATGCAAAAGATTTAACTTCCTTAGAGTAAACACCCTTTTGATTAAAGGTTAAATGATTGTTTTTTACGTTAGTACTTTGTAACGTCGTTATATCCTCATCAGTTATAGCGGATTGCTCTCGAAGGTATTTTATAATATTTTCCATTTTAGCAATTTTTTTGATAATCTGCTGTTGGTTGCTCTGAGGCGTTTAATTTGAAGTTTTTGTCTTTTAATTGTCTGCTGAGCCCTCAACATATATATTTTCAATTTACGTCTTCGTGGTGTGTCCTGGATATTTGGTGAATAACTTCTTTGGCTGGTTCTACGTATGAATCTTCACCAGACATCTTTCTTCATTTAGCTGGTGCAGCAGTGTTATCAATTTCAATATTAGTGGATAAATGTGAGTTAACCTCCTTAAAAATAGGGTGGAGTTTTAATGTCGGGACAGCATCAGAAGATAAATATTATCTAGGACTCCTTTTCTTGAAACTTACAGACTCGAAGTGGTCAGAGCAAATAGTATCATGTTTTTGAGGAAACCAGTTGAGCTTTCCTGTCGCTAATATCCATTTATCTTTTATATTAGGATCATTAGGAAATCTAAAAAGAACGATCAAAAATATTAACAATGTACAATAACAAAAATTTAAAAGTACATTGGTACTGCATCAACACTCATTATCGACACAACGCCGCTCGACACCCAGTCAACGTAGCACCTCATCGCATCGCATTCACTGACGACTCGCTACATACTTACCGGACGAGGTTTTGTGTTCCTAAATGCCTAGACACCCTTGTTTTAAAATCATCAAAAATATGTTTTTGTTACTTGTGATATGATACATCAGAATTATGTTTGTTCACATTTTTACTTTGATTATTACACCAAATTACAGCACAATGAGGCATTTCTACCGCGTTTTTGGTAACGTTCTCTCAACAGTTGCCGAATAGAAACTGGCGGTCCCTTGAGCGTGTATATGCGCTCGGCGCAATTGCGTGACTACGTTTATTATTATTACTGCCGTCTCTAGTAGGGGCGCGCGGCGATTCCGTGCTCTGTGGGTGACACTCTTCAAAAGTAACGCAGTGTTGCTCTATGTATTTGCACGAAATAGCATCTCCGCCGACGCGACGCAGCGGGTGGCCTTAGTATTTTTTTTACTAGAAAACTATTCTAACAGGAAAACACACAGTTTACAGACCCGAACATCCTTATTATTGGTATATCGGTAACAACTACAACCGCTAGGTACCACAGGATGCCACTACCGACACTACGCAATGTATGCGCGCTTATTAATCAAAGGTACGGTCATTGACCCGAGGGGGCATCTCGAAACCGGAGATGGCCCAGGGTCAGTCGGGATGCGAGGGAAATGCTTTATGGGCAACCTTACACCCCGGCCTCCGAAGACACGAGACGGCGTGCGGTTTAAAAGAAAAAGGTATGGTCATATAGATATGACGAAATACTCGAGTATTTATTATTAAACTCGAGTCCATTTTCCAAAACTCGATTTACATACATAAATACTGTAATACTAAGACAACAGCCCGCCATCTGCTTCTGTCCTTACATACTTCACGAGCCTCCGAGGCTCCTTCACTGTCATTAAACCTTTCATGCAAGCCCGCCGGTTTCGAGTGCTTTTTAACACGATTTGTAACTTCATATTACTTTATTTAAAATAGGACTATTGACTCTGGTATCCACATTCATCACCACACATACAATCAAGCATTTATACTGGACTTCGTCCAAAATGGGGGGAAATATACAAAATTTCGTTCACGGGAGGGGTCAAATCAATATACAGACCGATACACCTGTACGTCGCACGGATTTTTTTTTGCATTTTACTCCTTTAGGTGGTGCAATTTCCATAAAGGCGTAAGGTTTAGGTTCTGCGTTGGTGAATAAATCAGGACAAGATCACTGTGTGTGTGTGTGTGTGTAACAAGATGAGCTCCAGTAGAAAACCAGTGCCAGGTTTCTATCTGGCACATACTGAACTGGGCACCTCTTTGGTGCATTTATATGCCACATTACACATTACAATGTGCTCGAGTTATTTTATGTTAGTTTCAGATATTATGCAATGTTCTGTACTTAGTTTATGACCTCTTTGCATTAATAAACGTTTCTTTCTATCTTTCTTTCATATCATAGACTAGATGTGGCCTGCGACTTGTCCGCGTGAACTTAAATCTGGGTTTTGAGGGTTCCGTTGCCAAATCTGTTGCGTTGTCTGTCTGTCCGTCCGTATCTTTTTTTTTAATTTTTTTTTTCGTGCGGAAATCCCTTCGGATCCCAGCCAGCGGGGGCGGTTATGTCGGGCTTGCACCGAGTAAAACCGCACGCCGTCTCGGGTTCTAAGACACCGGGGTTTAAGGTTACCCATAGAGCATATCCCTCGCACCCCGACTGACCCTGGGCCATCTCCGGTTTCGAGATTGCCCACTTAGTTGCTCTCCACTGTGCCATCTGCTAATCAGAGGGACATGTGGAAAGCTCCCACCCTAGGAGAGAGGCGCTGCCGTCTCCATTGCCCAGGGTGCACCGCGTGGAGGTCCCCAACCAAGCCCCCCTGTCCGTCCGTATCTCACAGCCACTTTTTTTCCGAAACTATAAGAACTATGCTGTTGAAACTTGGTAAGTAGATGTGTTCTGTGAACCGCATTAAGGTTTTTACATAAAAATAGAAAAAAAAACAATATATTTTGGGGGTACTTAGAACTGAAACTCAATTTTTTTTTCATCAAACTCATACGTGTGTGGTATCTATGGATAGGTCTTCAAAAATGATATTGAGATTTCTAATATCATTTTTTTCTAAACTGAATAGTTTGCGCGAGAGACACTTCCAAAGTGGTAAAATGTGTGTGTCCACCCTGTTACTTCTAAAATAAGAGAATGATAAAACTTAAAAAAATATATGATGTACCTTGTAACCTTCCACCGAAAATTGGTTTGAACGAGATCTAGTAAGTAGTTCTTTTTAATACGTCATAAATCGTAAACCGTAATTTACCTTTCATTCAATCAACTCAAACATAAAAATTTTACTTGCTGCTACGGAACCCTTCATGGGCGAGTCCGACTCGCACTTGGCCGGTTTTTATGTTTTTGCGTGAAACCCTAATTATATTTCTAAAATTAAACAAGCGTACGTTACGCCTTGTAATATTAGCTATCTACCAGTGAAAGTCCCGTCAAAATCGATCCAACCATTCCAGAGTTTACCTAATTCAAACAGACAGAAAGACAGACAAAATTGAAAAAAATGTTGTAAGTATCGTGTATATATTCATATGCCTTCATTGAAAAGCTGTTATATCAACGTTACAAACAGACACTTCAATTTTTTTGTTTGTATAGATAAGTAACCAAGAAATTTTACGAATTTCTTCATTCACTTCACAAGTTTAGAGTTTCCGTTCAAAACACTTCCATACACTGTTGGAATACAAAAACACTTTTATCTAAGATCACTATTCCATTTTCCGCATTCAGATATAGATAATGGGTGTATTGGCATTCAGAGATCCTTCACCTAGGTAGTAGATCTGTTTGATTCACCCGCACGATTGCGTTCAATGATAAGAATTCAACAGAAATGCTTGTTATAGGTAGTCTGGCTCTCATCGCTTGTTCAATAAAGCTGTACAGAATACGGCTTTTTAGGTGTTATGTCTGTCAGTTTTTAAGAAACTATTTCTATTAGGCACAAGCGGTGCACAGCGCAAGTAAACTATAGAGATTATTATGCCAGAAAAATGAACAAAGGGGGCGTAGCGGAAAAAGAAGTTTTTCATTGTGGGCGCGTCACAACCGGGGGCGTACCGGAATGTGACCGTAACGGCCGGACCAATGTATTCATTCCACGTGAGTCGGCTATAAGGTTATTAATATTAAGGTTTATTAAAATATCAGCAAGAACCATAAACCATAAGAGGTACCATAATAAGAGATACTATTAGATAGATTATTAGTACAGTGGCAAGAACAGAAGTAAATAAGCTGAAATTTAAATTAATTATTCTCGCTACTACGAGCTCTATAACAAAATGACTCGAAGGACACGTCATAGGTGGTGGTGAAAAAATGATGAGCTCGGTTTCATACTTTTTAATGTTAAATTTAAAAAAAAATAAGTTGGCTAGAACCGCGTGTGCAGTATCTAGCCAACTCTAAACCTGTGACCTAGAGTGCGCGCCAGATAAGTCTGCGCGCGGCCAAAATTGGAACTAATCGCACGCCGCCACAGTGTCGCCAACTTAGGAGTTTTCCCCCCAATTTTTAGGGGTTTTTGAGTTTACTCTTAGGGGGATAAAATTTCAAGTGTTGGCGACACTGCGCCGCCATGTTGTTGTTGTGTCAGGCGGAGTGAGTGTGTTGAGTGTCTTGTGTTTTTATTCGATTTCATTGATTTCTAAGGTACGAACACTTTTAGTTAACAACCAGCAGGCCCCAACACCCTCAACGTTCAAGTATTAGTAGGTTAAAATTAGGTTTAAACTGCGACAACTCATCGCACGAGCCGAGCGAAGCGTGCCGCGGCAGTGGTCGGTCGATGCCAAAAGCAAAATCTCTGTACATTAAAATAGGGTCATATGTCATATTCTTCCTATCTTTATTATTACTATTCAACTATTGTTTGGTCGTAGTTCACTTGATTTAGTTAGATTTTTTCCTTATCTCCAATTTGTATTTTTGATCGGGAAATCATTCCCCATAACTGGCAACATTAGTTACGCCACCAGTCGCGCGCAGACTTAACTGGCGCGCACATTACGTAGAATTTCTAACGTCACAAAAGTACCGTTTCTTTGAGGTGCCCTGTTTACTAACGATTCTAGCTGTCAAACACTTACTAGTACAGTACAGATTACAAATTGATACTCAAACTAATTGTGCAATTAGTGTGAGTATCAATTTGTAAAGTATCAGTTTGTTAAGTTACACAGTTTTAATGGGTGGGCAAAACAGAATCACGTAGTTATCAGGGTATCCCCTGATAACTACAAAAATCTCACAGTAAAAGTCAAGGGAATTTTTAATTCATGGACGTGTATGCATGCACGGATCAACGTACCGTACCCACTTAGGAACCAAATCACGCTTGTCTTAAGTGCTCGTGTAGTGAATATACAATATTCAAACAACTGACAGAGTACTCTAACCTAAGACTTAACAATGTAACGCGCATTTTGTGGTAACATGAAATATTGCATAAGTTTTTGGTTTTTATATTACTTTAAGGCCGTCTTCACGCATGCATCGTGCAGATCGTATGTATATTTGTACGAATTTCGTGCAAATTGTCTGCACGAAACTTGCTTCAAATTATTTGCACAAAACAGGCGCCAAAGAGCCCTTTTTTGAACTGCAAGCTATCTGCAAATTCCTTTGAATGTAGTTCCTGTACAGTCTAAGAAACTACATACAATTGGACCAATTGCTATTCAAGAGCACTGTCGATCCCAACATGCTTTCTCAGTGCTTGGTCGTAACAATACAGTTTAAACGCGATACAGTTGGACTGACTGCTGTGCACCAAGCATGCGGTACAGTAGTTGACTCTGCAAGGGGACGGTCAGGCGGTTGCGATGAAGTTAAATTTACTGCACCGAAAATGCATGTAAACTGAAATTTTGCTGCTAGCTTGTGGTTCTAATGTAGCTTTCTGATATTGCCTTTACGAGTTGACAAACTTTGAGTTTTCTGCTAGGTAGTTAACTTTATAAACTAATTTGGAGGCCAGAATTGAAGGTATAAAATAAAAATAGTAGTCCAAAGCGAATATAGATGGCGAAGGTATGCTTTCCCAGCAAGAGTGAGCCGGCTTGCCCCCGCCGGCTTTTCATTTATATTGAGCCAATATGTTGTATATATGGCCGCTGGCCTTCTTCAGCTTTCCAATACTCCACTATTCCTCTTGCCCGCAGTAAGGTGCAAATGACACCTCTCAGGTTCCTTATATGGAGGGAGGACAGGTCTTGAATTACATTCCCAGGTTGGCATTTTCTATCAAGAAAATATTTAGTAAGTACGCGACTGGTTGGATCACCTCCAAGTTTGGTGCACCCTGGGCAACGTGGGTGATGACGCATCATTGATTGCTCCTCTGGAGTAGCTGGCGTCAACGTCAACGGCCAAGAGTCTGACCAACCGGCCCTTTCCAGGGCCAGCTGACCCCATTGCACGAGGGGGTCGGGGTATGGTGGGCCTGCAAGGCCCGCGGGGGGGCGTGGCCGCTCCAGGTACCCCTCTGCTGTTATCAGAGGGGACACTGCGAATGGCCCAGGGTCAGTCGGAGTGCGAGGGATATGCTCTATGGATAACCTTACACCCCGGCGTCTGTAGACCCGAGACAGCGTGCAATTTTAGTCGGTTCAAGCCCGACATAACCGCCCCCGCTGGCCGGTGGGGGGTATCCGAAGGGATTTCCGATAATAATTTAAAAAAAAAGGTACAGTCGCCCTCAGAAGTTGCTGAATACTAACTAATTTACAAACGATCTTTACAATAAAATGCAACAATAAATTATTGACTTATAATTATTTTTGACATCTTCAGAAGACAAATTTAACATATTTCTTTTTTGTTTATGGTTTTACCTATGTAAAGTTTTAGAGCTTAGGTCGGTAATTGGGAATGTGATAAGCCAATACCAATGGCGATGTACTACAATGGAGCCTCGCTCTAATTCGGGTATAAAATATTATCGTACTTTATTATTTGATATATTTTAATCAAGTCTAGACTTTTTACAAATTGTTGATAAATTATTTTGCAACTGGTTCAGATAAAACATAGCGTTTGTATTTGTGCTAAATTACGAAGTCAGAACCGGGGGAGCCCCGCAAGTGCCGGCTAATTGAGGTCACGATACGTATGTTAGGTATAGATGATTTATTGTATTTATAAAACGGCACAGATAAGGTAAATATTTACGCACTTTATATACCTACCTACGTTACAGTGTTTTTTTTTTATGTCATGCACTGACACTAGACATAAAAACAATCTTGAGGTTTGTAATAAGTCGACTCCACAGGATTAGTAATTCCTTTCAGGGTAACTGTATACGCTTCTACAACAAGCTTCCTAGTGAAATGAAGAATCTACCTCTTCATAAATTTAAAAGACAAATTAAAAGTAAACTCTGCCAAAAAGGCTATTATAAAATTCAAGAGTATTTAGACGACAAACAAGCTTGGATATGAACTGTTTGCTCTCTCTCTATGCTACTCAAACGAAATATTGTACTTAGGTTAGGTAAATATATGTTTGTAAATAGACCAAAAAAAAACAGCCCGCTGAGTTTCTTGCCGGAGTCTTCTCAGGATAGGGCCGCGTTTCGAACCGAGCGATGGTCCATTTGCCAAACATTAGATTAATTTTTATTTTTTGACGTTTTGTAAGTGCCGTATTTATGGTCTATATAGAATAAATGGTTTTTGGCTTTTGACTTTGACTTTGACAAATAATCTAAAAAAGGAGATTTTCGGCATAGGTTATGCAGATATACAACTACTAGGTACACATAGCAATTGATTTTTTTAAAAACGTTCTATCGTTATTAGATAAGTATATGCCGAGTTATTTTTGTTGATCTCACTACAACTTAACGGTTAACCGGTCAACCGTAAAAATGGACCCTATTACAACATTTTTAACCATATTTTTTAACTGCCAGGTGTTTTATTTTATAACGGATATTTAACCCTATTGCCCCTGGTTGTCCACCTGGGTGGGCCACTGGAAATTATTTCTTTCTATGACTTCCACTTCCTGGGGCTCGATTCAGTAACGTTACGTTTTCAGAACGCGTGATTACAATTTGGTTAAGTGCAAAGAAAACCGTATGATCTGTCAAAATAAAAACTATTACGTTTTCGTGAGGTTTTTAAAACTTTAGAATCACTCAGTTTGATTATTTTAACACACGTATAAAACGCGATTTTACTGAATCGGGCCCCAGATTCGATCTTTTAACAATTAAATAACTAGCTAATTGCAGTGCTTTAGGAGGGCTCGTAAAGTTTTTTACCTAGTAGTTTTTACCTAGTTTTTTGAAGACAGTTTTTTAAAGGAAAAATTATCTTTTAATGCATGGATTATTTTATGATTTATAACACATCTAGACATGAATAAAAATTACTATGTCAAAGCCCAAACCCGAAAGTGTGATAGTTTCTCAGTAAAGTGTACCACAAAAATAAAGGTTAAAACGTCGGTAGCTTAGTGGTTAAGGAGTCAACCTTACGATCGAGAGGTTCCGGGTTCGAATCTTGGCCATTACACTACCGACGTGAACCCACTCCTAAAACAAGCAATTTAGCTTAGCTGGAGGGGTGAGGGGGGATATTAGTAATTTCGGTTACTAATATTCTTTAAAAAAAAAAATTGTGGAATAGGGATGGGTCTCACTTCGCTCGCCCTATCTTTTGAAATCTGCCTAAAACAACCTTTATTCTAAGCTATGATAAAAATAGACAAACATGCTCAGATTTATGTTAAAACTAGGCTATATACTATCTCTTGTGCCAAATTTCATCCAGATTCCTTCAGTCGTTTTCGCATAGAAAGTAACAAATCCATCCATCTTCAGAAAAGTTTCCCATTTAAAATATTAAGCAATATACCTTGTATTCCTGTGGTGTATGTACAGAATTGATAACACCTATCTCCGTAATAAATTCTGATTATTATCAATAAACCCCTTAAATTATTATTTTTGTTAGATAAGATAGACTATATTATTAATTTTATTTGCAATTATGGATAGTTTGCAAATGTTTACTAAAAAAATAAGCACTTGATATCTTTGTAATAATGCCATGTTACATCAAAACGTGTACATATCGTTATGTACATTGTACATAGTACATACATACTGGAAATCTACCCATTGATTAGGTACATAATGCGCTATAAATTTTTACGAATACAGTAACTGTGATACTGACATCATTTACTTGCATTGCATGTAGTGTACCGGATATTTAACGAGATGAGAGAAAAGCAATAACATTGCATGGAGATTTAATGCCATAGATTGCAAAAATAGTGGAAGGATTTATTGGAGCCCGCCAAAATCTTCGAGGCCTAAACTCACCTGCAAGTCGGGTACACCTGATTGTTGGAAGAGGCCTGGCCTCCTCGTGGCCCTCTGGGTTAGGGGCATCGAGGTGAAATGAGCCGATATTGACGGGACTTTCAACCGGTAGATAGCTAATATTACAAGTTGTAACATAGGCTGCTTTAATGTTACTAAAATATTTAGTGCACCGCAAGTCCACACGGGCGAAGTCGCGGGCACAGCTAGTTTTAATCAATTAATTCCCTCTATTATTTTGCTTATATTACAAACTTTTATTTAACTTGCGCTATTCGTATGTAGGTACGTAAGTATTTTACAGGGCCGTCAGCGCGAGTGAAACGCCTCTGGTGTTGCACACGTCCATAGACCACGGTAACCGCTTCCCATCAGGTGGGCCGCGTGCTTGTCTACCACCTAAGTGGTATAAATAAAAAAATATAAATATAAAAATTTGCCATCCATTTTTCGACTATTTGTTGTTATCCGATGGAATTGAAATTATGCAAACACGTTCAGTTTGAAAGACAATAGAATAAAAGCTTTTTTTTTAGTAATTAGGTATATTTTTTTATCTCTGCCTCGTTTGTGCTTGACTGATGGAGAATATCTTTATGTAAATATGTAAATATTTTTACTTGACGTCGTTTAGGCTTTATAAACATTGTAAGCATACACTAATTTTTCAAGACAGTCAGACGATAAAATAAAGGTGATCTTTTCAACTTCATTACGACAGGCAAAATGTAAAGACAGACAACGTTATTTGTCCAGAAAAATGAATAAATACAAATTTAATTTTGTAAATTTTTTTATTTTATATTTTATCTTCTTTACCATGACGACAAACAGATAATTATTTTAAACAACTAGGGGTACCGCGCGCGAAAAGTACAACAAGTTACGAACTCATTTCCATGACATTTTTTTAAATCTTTTATTTTTTGCACGTGGAAGAAGTCGTTTCTTAATCTTATTTTGCATTTGTATCGTTTAATCTAATTGTCATCTGGAGAAAATCTTAATGCTTTGTTAGTAGACGATCTTATATATAAAAATATTATAAACAAAATAAGTAATCACATCATTCTTTCAACAGCGGCGCAACTCACTCCAACCTCGTGATATGCGACGAAACTGGACGAGTGGTGGGCAAAGCTAAAGGCCTTGGTACCAACCACTGGACCCTCGGCATAGACGAGTGTGCAAATAGAATCATAGCTATGGTACAAGAAGCTAAGGACGATGCATGCATACCTAGAGACCAACCTCTGGATGCCTTAGTAAGTTATTTTTCTGTACATTTAAAAAAAAAAAAAAAAATTCTACAACATTCTACACAGCGCTTTCTAGACCCAAAGTAAGCATAGTTTAACTAGCCTGTGTTATGGGTTCTAGAACGCGGATAAACATACTTATATACTTTTTTTTGTAAATACATACATATTATACATAAACACCCAGACCAATGCCGCGGTAGCCTAGTGGTATGGGTAATGGACTGCTGAGACGAGGTCTCGGGTTCGATCCCAGGTTTTACCATGGCACACACCAATGACTTTTCGATACTTTTCGAAGTTATGTGTGTATTTATCGCAGGTTTATAAGTGCCCGGTTAATGGCAATAGGCTCGCCACCTATTACATTGGGACCTAAACATAAACTGGCGAAATGTGGGTGCTAGCACCTCTGCCTACCCCTTCGGGGATATAGACGTGAGTTTATGTTATGTTATGTTATGCCAATGCAAATAGACATATTCATGCATATAAATATTTGCACTGAGCGGGAATCGAACCCGCGCCCCCTGTCGTAGCAGTCGAAATATGGAAGTTGTTATCGATTGAGGCAGTACGAAGTCTGCCGGGTCAGCTAGTCTTTCTTAGATATAAAAATGAATTGCTGTTCGTTAGTCTCGCTAAAACTCAAGAACGGCTGGACCAATTTGGCTAATTTTTGTCTTGAATTATTTGTGGAGGTCCAGAGAAGGTTGAAAAGGTGAATAAATATGGAAGTTGTTATCGATTGAGGCAGTACGAAGTCGGCCGGGTCAGCTAGTAATAAATAAATAAATATTATAGGACAAAGTACACAACGCCATCTAGACCCAAACTAAGCGGCGCTTGTCGTATGGGTTCTAAAATGCGGATACACATTCTTAAATACTTTTTTTTTGTAAATACATATTATAGGCACATAGAAACACCCAGACCAATGCAAATATATATATTTGCACTGAGCGGGAATCGAACCCGCGACCTCTGACTTAGCAGTCGAACGCACTACCGCTACGCCACAGAGTCGGGCGTTTGATAATTTGGTCATAGATACAATAACGAGACAATTAAAACTCATGAACATCATTCTTCAGCTATTTATTACAATCATTGTGTTCACAAATTATGTTAATAAGCAAGGCTGCTACCAATATATCAGTCATTATAAACTCATATACCTATATGATGATTGGTTACAATTCATTTATAATTCAATATGTTATTTGTCAATAGACTTACTATAGTTACATTAGACAGTACAGTACAAAGTAGGGTTACAACCAATACACCATATATTGCAACACTGCTAATTTTGATACAATTTAAGGACTAAATTAACTGCGATCGGAGAACAGCCTCCATCTGCATCGCAAGAACATTTTTCTCCAAATTTCTAAACTCCAGACCACATTGAAAAATTACCCAGATCTGTTAAGCTGATAAACAACAGAAGTATTGCTGCAAGCAAGACAATATTATGTTATGTCCATTGAGCAACGATATTAAGCAGAAGAGGTTTAGCTTCAACAATTATTGCTGTAGTTAGAGCATCTACTGATTCTCTTATAAAGTATTGTCGGCAACCCTATTACACGTCACAAATCTTACGAATAAAAGTAGCTATATATTATAGCCTTCGCGTAGCTTGGCAATTACTCCAATCAATTCCTCACTCAATCGCAATATAAGCAATTTCTACAATCAGTCGTATACCGATTGCTTCTATTAATTCGGCCTTCAATTCTCAGGGGTTGACGTTGTCCGGGTGTGAGCAAGAGAGCAGTAACGCAGAACTGGCGACACGTGTAAAAGAAAAAGATGTAAACAGCGCAAGGGCAATTTATGTTGCATCAGATACAGCTGGGTCTTTGTTTACTGGAGCGCCTAATGGCGGCATGGTGCTTATTGCAGGTAAGATCATTTACTTAAGTTTTTCAAATTTTCAGGAAAATTCTATATCTTACATTTGTTTTGTTATGTTTTGCTTAAAATTTTAATGGTGTTTAAGACTAAGAAATGGTGATGGGTCATATTTAATCATCGCATTCCTAAGACTTGTGTGTCAATTGAAGACCACAAATACGAATGAACAACATTATGCTAAAACAAACTACTTCAACTAAGAATTAACAACAGCCTGTGAAGACGATAAGTATTTATCAACGGGGGCAATGCAAGGCTTCCGGCTAGTTTAACACTAAACTAGCACAATGACTATGTTATCACTTTATTACACAGATTTTAGTTACGAATGTTTTTATTTTAATTTATGGTTAAATGTTCCTTGTTCTCGTTCCTACATTTTATGTTTAAACCGATTAGTCACAAAAGGTTGATCATTCGCAGGTTTGAATTTTAAACTGATAGATAGGGAATTTTTTTTTTAAACCTTTCTTTGTAGCACGATAAAAAATACCTAGGAATGCTGACCCTCACAGGTTTTTCCTTACTCGTATAATCTCGTCTTTAATCGGGACGTGAAAAAGCATCTGTCGATCTAAGGACTACCATTTTAGTATTGATAACATCTGGAATGGTGGCGTTTACTTTTTAGACTATACCTTAGTTTACCATCACGCGGGGAACAGTTGTTTTAGAAAGGGTACATCGCGGCCGGGGCATAGTGGATGAACAAATTTTTCATTGTGGGTACGTCCCGGCCGGGGGCATACCGGAATGGGACTCTAACGGCTAAAAAATAGTCGGTGTACGAGAACTTTCACTTTAAAATAAATAAGTACAGAAACAAGACTGGCTTTATACGTGCGGAAAAGCACGTACTCCTGCACGCAGGCGCTCAGTTACGTACCAGATTACTCAGAAAGTTTAAGACTAATAGGTAGTTTTCATCACAGGAAGATACAACGCATGATACAGTCGCAGTTGAGGAGGCAGTTGTAGAGTATTCGACTAACTGGAAAATCCTATTTTTTTAATATTAATTTCGTCAGAAGCTGGGGTAAAGTCCAGGAGATACGAGCTAGCATTCCAGATGCTGACGATCCTAAAATGGTGGTCCCTACCTTGACGGTCTCGAAGTCTTTGTCACGCCCCGCTTAAAGAACACGGGATTGTAAGAAGAAGGAAGCACGTTTGCGGGTAGAGCATTCCAGTTCTTTACCGTGCGACAAAAAATGAATTTACGAACCGCGTGGTCTGAGATGGTATTGTTTCTACCCTGACTGACTGATACCGCAGGCAGAGCCGCGATGAACATAAAAACAACGCATAGACGCGATCGTCTTGGCTCTCAGACCTTTCATAAAAAATACACATAACATTCATTTAATTACGTATTTCAATTTAAAGATCGAATGTAAATTTTTGAGGGTGACTGTATTTACACCCAGGCAATGGACAAAACTAGTGGTAATAGTAGTATTAGTTTCCTTATCGCAGAAAATACTGCGCGTGCTGTTTCAATAAATAATATTGCTTGTTTAACAATAAATAATTGATTCATCGCCTGAAGTGTCGAGTGTTTTGTACGTATTTCCGATTAGATATCGGTTTACTTTCAGTTACCTATATTTACATAAAATGTTACGGAAAATATAGTGTTTTCAAAGAATACTAATAAGTACCTACAAGGTCTTCGCGAGCCCAAGCCAACTGGTTATTTGCAAACCGGTAAACCTGCTGATTGGTGGTCGTGGCCCAGGCTTTTCTCCCGGAGTTAGGGAGTCAGATGGCTAAAAAAACTGAAAACTAGATTTACTTTTTTTTTACTAAAGTACCGTTTGTCTCTGAATTACAGCCAGTAGAAAATGACCTAAAAATTTGTAATTATTTTTATATTTTTTAATTTTTTATGACTAGTGTATTTTCAAAGTAGATAGCACTACTGCTATCTACTAGAATTTACCAAAATTTACGTTTATGTTCAACGTATTTTATTTTTTGGAATGTTTCCTTTATTAATGGTCAATTTGAGGTCAACGGGAACTAACATATAGGTTTTCGACCCGAAACCTATAGGGTACTTCCCTATAATCCCTTAAATAAACCGTAGACAATGAAAAATGGGCTTAAATAACATAAACATAACAATCCACAGATTATTACAAATATTGTTCGTTAATTATGTCATCATTCAACCGCAACGTTCCGTATCCTTTGAAAGCAAAAGTTGTCTTAAGTAATTGATGAATAATATTTACTAAAAATGGGAAAATCACATTACAAAATACTTTTTTCGTTGAATTTAATTTTGTTCATTATAATTATTCTTTATAATATTAATAATAAAATTTATTTATTCCAGGCACAGTGTTCCATATTTAAATTAACAAAATTGGGTTCTCCCAATTTTGTTAATTTAAATATGGAACACTGACTTTTTCGTTTTTGTAGGCTCATTGTCATTTGACACACAAAAATTAAAAAAAAAACTTTTTCCTTTTTTGTATAAGGTTATTTATTTGGCAAAAAAGGAAAAAGTTTTTTTTTTAATTTTTGTATGTCAAATGACAATGAGCCTACAAAAACGAAAAAGTCTTTAGTCATAAGTAGAATAATCATGAATAAAGATTCGACTTAGGTATTACTGTTTCATAAAAAAAGAACTTCATTTTAATTTTGAAAATGGAACTAAAATCGGCGATCTCTGGTAGAATGCATGCAATGTGTTGCGGCTTACAGAAGAAACAAAAACATATTTCATATTGTATTGGATTGTTTTATTTTCTCGCAATCGTAGTGAAAAGTATAGTGTAACACACGGCGCTCAAACCCATTAAAACTCGGTTTCTATTTACTCCCTCGCTAAAGCTCGGGAGTAAAACTACCTCGTATATAATGGGTCATTTTAGCTCCTTGTATAACAATCTACTATTGATGCACACAAAGCATTTTGTCAGGCCTATTTAATTACAAGATAAGCTATATTTTTAAACAGCAGTGTATACAAAATATAGATAAGACGACATACCCGGATCAAATTTATGATTTTTATCACATAAATTGCCTATAAAGTTATAATACCTATATGTGTCGCCGCTATATTCAGCGAGCACCATGGGGCGCAATTTAGATTACCGCCAAACGGAATGGAAGCGAATTTATGCAGTGAAAACAGCTATGTACAATTTCATTGCAAAAATTCGCGTCCACTCCATTTCGCGGCAATGTAAATTGAGCCTTAGCAGAAGGTGCCAGGTTTCTGTAACAAACATTGAAATAATTGATACGTAATAAGTTCCTCCATAGTTTATTAACCATCACCGTGTCCCTCAAACACAAAGGAGGAAGCTGCTTGCCCCGACCAGGCTAGCTGACCACAAGTAGCGGGTCGCGACCCAACTGTTGCTGTTGGGATAGAACTTTCATTGCCCGATATAGAATTTGTAGTTTCATAGAAGTTTGGTTGTACTTTGCTAGATGGCATTTAATTTATGCCCCCATAAATTAACCTATTCATATAACCCAAAAATTTCTGATTATTCCGAACCTGACCCGAAAACCTGACCCGGTCGCAGGTTAGGTTAGAAATGTGAAAAAAATGTAATATTTGTTCCGAACGTAACCCTCTTCCTAACCTGACCCGAGGTCTCGTTCCTATCATAACCCGAATTGCGCAGATTGCTCATTCTCTCTAATCTTTCTCAAAATAAAAAGTACATTATGTGTCAAATCAGTTTTTAATATTTAGTATCCGACTTGGATAGGTTAGGTTAGAAGGCTAATACGGGAGCAGAGCTCCGCTCCCGCATTAGCCTTCTAACCTATAAGCCTTCGTGGTTATTTTTTTTATAACCATGCCCAAATAACTCATTTTCTATAGCTAGGTAAGTAATTAAACGTATCTACGCAATTCGGGTTATGATAGGAACGAGACGTCGGGTCAGGTTAGGAAGAGGGTTACGTTCGGAACAAATTTTTCTTTTTTTTTCAAGTTTTTAGCCTAACCCGCGACCGGGTTAGGTTTTCGGGTCAGGTTCGGAATAATCGTTTTTTCATTCAACCTAAATATATTATTGAACACTAACGTAATTCAATACAAAATACCATAGTTCATGAACTTGTTCTACGAACTTGTGAATATATTGTATTTATAACCTATGACTATGCTATGACTATCAGAACTTTTGCAGCTAGAGGGTATACAGCATTTCCATTCATATAACTAACCGAAAGTTTTATACGTGCGGCTCTTAGGCTTCGAGAAGTAGTTCGTTGCAATGTTGTTGGGTTTTGTTCGATTGACGCTCTCGACGGTTTGCAGAGTGTCGCGTCGCGCAATTTGAATTATTGGGAGTCCTAAGGTCACTAACACCCTCTAGCAGTTGCAATTGCGTTGAAATATGGTCTCTTAGCAGCAGCATTTTACCGCCCCTACGGTGGGAAGTGTTCCGATGTGTTCTTTCAATTAATTCCACTGTCTCCCCTTCCTATCCAGAACAACACGTATAAGACTGAGGTGTCAGGTATCACCCTCATACTGAGTTCACAGGTAAACTGTTTAAAACAGTTTCGTGTACCATACAATAACAGTAATGATTGAAGTGTATGTAGGTTCGAACCAAACTGTTATTTCAGTACTTTATTTCATTGTCGCACGATAAAGTACTATAATTTCTACAAACTGTGTGTGAAAGAACATCTGTTGAGGCCGTCAAACTAAGGACCACCATTTTAAAATCGATAGCATTTGGAATTGTGGCCTTTTTCTATTTGGACTTCACTTAAGCTTACCAAGTACCATCAGGCGGAATGCAATCAAATTAACAGACCAAATAATATAAAAAATGTAAGTTGTTGGTGCCTAAGCATTTATAACGAGACGATGAATTTCTTAAAATGCCGTTTGATCAGGAAGTAAACTGAAACGACCGTGACACACAAAATGAAAGAAAACCTGCTAGCAGGATTATTTACGAATTATACTGTTTACTGTCGGGCTTCAATGATGAATGATAATTATTAGTGTCCATGATAGCAGTCAATCTTAGTGTTTTTAATTAATGCAGTTCTTGGAATAAATTACGAACCAAGTTATTGACATGTTTATGAATGCATTCAGAATTACAAGGTATAAACTTACTAGCTGTGGCATGTGGCTACGGCCGCAAGAATAATCTATCTCGGTGCCAAATTTCATCCAGATCCGTTCAGCCGTTTCGGTGCGATTTAATAGGCTCCAACACACAAATACATGAACCCTAAAAATATTAAACTCTTCTTTGGAAGTCCTGTCAAAATGGATGCGTATAAAATATTAAGTCTAACTAAAGTTTATGAGTTATTTACTATACGTCTGATGGTGTTTCAAAATGGAAACCGGTGAAAATCGAATCGGTCATTTTTAGGAGTGACCAGTTTTATTAGTCTGATAAGCGGTTATTTTAATGTGGTGTGTGGTTTAAATTAATTTTAATCCGCTGAACTGGAATGTGTCCTTGGGTACCTGGATTGTGCCAAAATGCACTTTTTTACGTGTAAGAAGTGTATGAATTTTGGTAAAATAACTATAGATATGCTAACTAAAATAAGTTTCAGAACTAGTACCGTAACTTTTTTACTGTGATCGTTAAACAACGACTGACCCACTGAGCAAGACGAGATCGAGACGAGAATCAATGGTTAATATCCAAAAAATTGACTTCAATTGAACCATTATGGGACACGGCACGACTATAAATATCAAATTCTTAACATGCGATATTATCGAGGTTACTAGCACGAATTATTTTAGAGTACATTCACTTAAACTAATTGTATGGAAGACGCAATAGTTGATTAGCATTGTAATAGCAGATGGACGATTCTATCGTAACTGCTATAATTTTTTTTAACTTTAAAAAAATATATTTAATAACTTTCACGATTGATGATATGCCAAGTGTTAAAAATTGTAATGACAGTTTTTTTAGTTTTTTTTTCTACTATAGAGCAGGTCATGTTAGTAAGCAAATGGTCCACTTATATTACATTTAAAACTTCTAAATATGTATTTCGTTTTGCTACGATGACGGCAGTAGAATTTATAACTATATCACATGAATATAAAAAATGTTGCGGGTAAAAACTAGATAGGTAAATACAAAATCGGTTAGCGGAATTTATACTTACTAAAAGGTGTGATACTTTCACACACCTTATTTATTCATTGATCAGATATGTACCTATTTTAATGGGAACCATGAAATTGTAAACTGTTTAAATAACAACTTTTGTAACGAAATTTTAGCAAACAAATAACGTGAGCAGTCATTTTAAATTTACTGACCCAAGTGATCGATTGGTCCTGTGACATCTGTTACGGTAATAAATCGAGCTTTTTTATCGACACTTGTCATAATGAATGATATAAGTATATCACCATGTCTGCATCATCATCATTATCACATCAGAATGTTCGTGTCCTTATTGTTAGGTTAATGACTGGAATTGTTGGACTATCACTAGTTTTTTGTATAAGGGTCAAAATAATATCTACACATAGATAATACGGGTAATTTGGAAGTTATATCTTATCGCGATATTTTATAACTTGTATAAAAGGTATACCAACATATATCCACCCCTGTAAATACTCTAAGAAATAGGTAGATGCATATTAAACCCCATTTTGTAAGATCTTTGTCCCATGTAATATTGCCGAGCCTATTCCTGTTAACCAGGTACCTTTTTTTTTTTTTTTTTCGTGCGGAAATCCCTCCGGATACCACCCCGCCGGCCAGCGGGGGCGGTTATGTCGGGCTTGCACCGACTAAAACCGCACGCCGTCTCGGGTCTTCAGTCACCGGGGTGTAAGGTTACCCATAGAGCATATCCCTCGCACCCCGACTGACCCTGGGCCATCTCACCACTAACAGCATCGCTCATCCTGTCTCCTCCGAAAGCAGAGGAGTACGGAGAGCGATGTGTTCCCGCCACGTTGGGTATTGGCCGACGATCAATGCCAACCCTATGAAGGGGTGAAGGGGAAGCCATTGACCGCCGCCCAGGGTGTACCGGCCGCTCCGATTCCGTTCCCCCCGGACTGCAGCGGGATCGGAATCGGAGCGACACTCGAGGAGGTTACCCAACACACACCCCTGTTAACCAGGTACCTTTTTTTTTTTTTTTTTTTTTTTTTTTTTTTTTTTTTATCGTGCGGAAATCCCTTCGGATACCCCCCCGCCGGGCAGCGGGGGCGGTTATGTCGGGCTTGCACCGACTAAAACCGCACGCCGTCTCGGGTCTTCAGACGCCGGGGTGTAAGGTTACCCATAGAGCATATCCCTCGCACCCCGGCTGACCCTGGGCCATCTCACCACTAACAGCATCGCTCATCCTGTCTCCTCTGAAAGCAGAGGAGTACGGAGAGCGAAACCAGGTACCTACCTAACTTTGAGATTAAAATATAGACAAAATTCAGAGTATGTTTTCTTCGTAGTCGTATGTAGTTTCGAATGCCGCCCTTGCGATGCACGCTGCTGCGAAAAAAAATTCAAGTGGTACACCCTTGCGAAAAGCCGTTGTGTCGAAAATCGCCAAATCGAATGACGACCTCGCGAACACGCCGTCTCGACATTCCTTTTATATGTGGTACGCTCGATCGATAGTCACGATATCGAAATCCATTGTTGCGATCAGAGTGCCTATTAGAGTGACTAGTGGTTCCGGCGTTTCTGGGTTAGGTTAGGTTAGGTTAGAACTGTGACCCCAACAGAGTCGAAACGACTAGTCCGGAAAGTTGGATTTCGATAACGTGACTATCGATCGAGCGTACCACACATAAAAGGAATGTTGAGACAGCGTGTTCACGAGTCCGTCATTCGATTTAGCGATTTTCGATACAACGGCTTTTCGCAAGGGCGTAGCACTTGAATTTTTTTTCGCAGCAGCGTTCGTAGCAAGGATGCCATTCGGAAACTACATACCAGACCCTGTTTTCTTACATAAGGTTTTATTTGTTGCCAATGCAATTATTCAAGAAGTAGGTACATAACTGGTAGGTATTGGCTGCTCCCGAAAAGGCAACAGCCTGCAGACTGAGTCCTCTACTCTTCTCATAAAAGATCTGTCAAAATATGAGAAGAGAATTAAGAGAATAGATGTTGAGGGTAATGTAATGAGGTTTAAAGTATTAAGGGTTTTGGGAGCAGAGGTAGGCTTAAGAAAAGGCGTGACTGAGGAGATGACGCCTGACGTCTGACGGATGTGTAGAATACCAAAATAAACTGTTACTTTACATCTTTGCTCAAAGCAATTTTCATTGTACTTGTTATTTTTTGTATGTACCTATCAAATATATATTGTAGTTAACTAAGCCACGCTATCACATTAGGTGTATTAATTGAAAAAATGGTCATTACTCAACATATATTCTGTGGATTACGCTGAGAGTGCACATTTAGTCATTGTTAATTTATCCATTCGTTGTAATTATATTTAGTGTGTAACTGTTTGTAAATCCCTAATAAATAAATAATATCCTTAGGATAGGGTTAAGTTGAAATAAATAAATAAATATTAATTCCTAATCTTGTACATTCTCGTTGCTATACACAATTGACTTTCATCTAGGTATATTCTAATGAGCCGAATGTAAAAGCCTTGTACCTACTAGGTAATTTATTAATTATTATCAACATTATAAGACCTTTTTAAACGTAAAGGAAATTAAGCAATTTCAAGGCTTCGGAAATATTAATAGGCTTACCTTGGAGAACTAAATGTAATAAGAACAGTATGAGAATGAAACCAGTATTATCTTAATTAATTCTCAAGTTGATAGAATTACACAACCAATTTTTATACGGATGTTCTCTTGTCATAGGAAATAGAATCGTTGCTTGTCAAGTCAATTTCCTTTTGTTAAACATCAAATTAACAGTGGAACTCAGAATGACGTCATACGTGCTATCGTTCACTTTGTGTTAGTGTTGGGATTCATAATTATTAAGAATAAAATAATGAGGAAATAAAAGCGGATGTAATGTTGCTGTTTATTTTTTTGTAAAAATATGTTATATTTGAATTTATGTTAAATCGCTGTTTCAGTATGTACTTTTTCATTATTTTTCTTCTTTTTTTGGCGTCTCCTGCAAATTCGCCAAAATCAAGTTTTAAAAGAATTCCTTTAAAATTTTTAAAGATCAATAATTTTATAGAATATCAAGTATGAGTTTATAAAAAAACATTGAGTAATTTAGACGCATAACGACCACGCGCCTGACATTTTTATAGGGTCATTGAGACGTATTCAAATTGTTTTTTTTTATCGTATTACTAACGACATGCACTGTCTCAACAAAATGCGCAGGAAATTCTTCATTTGTAATAAATATTGTTGACTTTGTAGTGCATAAGTAAGCACTCAAGGCCAAGGGTTATCTTCCAAGCAAGAGCCGTGGCATCGTCCTATATGACACGGCCTACATTTAATTATAGTTTAACTAGACTATGAGATTAGGAAAGATAGCTGAAGATTCAGTTTCTTTTTGTTACTTAACCATTTTTATTAATTTCAGGTTTCAAAACATCATCTCATCTAATCGAAAGATGCCATAAAACAGAAATAAAATAAAAATAATAACATTTCATAACGTTATCGTTAATCACTTAGACTATTAAGCATTCTTCGTCCAATTAAGATAATAAATTGATTAATTTTTGAACATCACTTACAATTATCAACCGTTCACTAAATTTCGAGTGGCCTAAAGAGTAATAGTAAATAACTAAATACTTTCGTAAGAATTGTCACAGTTTTACAGATGGCAACTAAGTGAAAACAAAGTTAGCTACTTATAACTAACCCAAGGGGGCCATCTTGAAACCGGAGGTGGCCCAGGGTCAGTCGGGGTGCGAGGGAATTGCCTTATGGGACCTTACATCCCGGCGTGCGATTTTAGTGGGTTCAAGTATCCGACGGGGATTTCAGCATGAAAAAAATGGTACTTATAACTAAATGTTGTTAAATGAATGTTATAGTCATCCCATCGTCAATCCGCGTTGCATCCACAGCTTGCACTTCAACCGCAGTTCGCTCTTCAACGCTTCCTCGAAGCTCGAAGCTACAAGCTTAAAGCCACATCAGCTGGGGAAAATGGGCGCGTCTGACGGTGCACTCCCCAACTTTGAGAGAAAAACCTGCGCTAGAGCTTCGCTTGTTAACCAGCGTGTACCGGCCCGCTAATGATGTTGGCTTGTGCCCTGAAGATCTTGGCAGGGCCCATACACGTTTCGCTCAACACCTTGGCCAGTTATTCTTCAGTCATTTGATTGGATGCCAAAGTTTACCGAACGGCCTACCATAATTATGGCTGCGACAAACACATAAAAGTTTAAATCTATAGGAAACGAAGTGTTATTCAGAACCAATTAAATCACTTGCAAGATCAGAATACATATAAAAAAATAGCAATTGCGTTCTTTCGTAAGCATTTCATTATTAATAATAGCTGTTGCAACTGAATATATCAGAGAACGGGTTTATCGTAAACACCCACTCTATTTTATCGACAGAGGCCTGGGTGAAGTTATTTATTGCGTTACCTTAACTTACAGAAACATTCGCTTTTCTGCGCAACTTGATGTAAAAACCAGTCAAATGCGAATCGAATCCCTGGGCACGCAGTGTTATCTAGTTTTAGTTCATAGGAACGGATAATCTGGAAACGTACCCGGTAAACGGCAATAGGCCCGTCATCTGTTACGTAGGTTCAAAATTTAATTTGCTGAAAAGTGGATATAAAGCTACTTTTGGGTATTCGGGGTAAGTGGCGTTCTCTACATACATAATTAATTCATTTGGGTACGACAGTAAATAAGACGTAAGACAAGCGTCGAGTACCTATCTACTGGAGTCGAGAACCCTAAAATGTGTTTCCTATTGATTCTAAATTAAATAGCTCGGTACAGTCGGTACACAATTTAGCACACAACAGGTCCGGTAGTTACGATGCCATTTCGGTACGCCCCCGGCGAGGACGCACCCGCCGTGAAAAAAATTATATTACACTACGCCCCCAGACGAGACGCTCCGTTTGTAAAACAACATCAGTATACCATTCTTATTTATTTTTTCGAAAATCAAACTCCACGAAGAAGAAAATTCATTGTGTCAGTTACATACGTCACAGGTGGGGTACGTACGCCCCCTAGGAAACCTGAGGGGTTTCTTGTAGAAGCCACTAAAGTTTCGCTCGCAATTACTGAGAAAAAAATATGTTATTCACTAATAAATTGGTCGGAGTGTATTAATCATTGTTGTATTGGTATCAGGGGGGGGGGGGAGTATCATCAGGGTAATTGACTGTTATATAAAATCAGTTACTTTTTATAAAACGTTAAAACGGTAAGTTGTGTGTTAAAGTGTGGAAATTTGTATGCAACAACGAGGGATGACATTAAATCGTGTTACGTTATATAATTTACTAATAGTGCTTGCAATGAATAAAAACAACAGAATAAGAACCGGCGTAATTGAAGTGAAAACTTCTTTAGGCGCGTTGAGCACTTTCCATATGTTTGCTCTTTTGGCTAAAAAAAAATCGTGGAACTCGCGTCATCGTCAAGTCCCGTACCGTCCTGTCACACTTTCCATTCAAAAAAGAATGGATGGATGGACGAATGAATGGATTGAGGCAGGAAGGTAAGGAGCGGGGGAAGGAGAGAGAGAAGTAGGGAGGAAGAATGTAGTTAGGAAGGTAGGGACGGAGCTAGAAAGGGAGGGACGGAGGAATCATCATCATCATCATCAACCTATGGTAGTCCATTGGTGGACATAGGTCTCCCCTAATGATAAAGTTTAAAAAAATACCCACTTAAATGTTGATGATGATGTACTTTTTTCACCCCTCTTTTACTGGTTTTTATTTGATTCGAGCTAAACTATCTAACAAAAACAAAAATACTAGTACGGAGTATTCAAAAAACAATGTTTAAAAATGATTGTAAAATCATTCATTGTTTCCGTAGTTCGCAGGAATTACGGTAGATAGCTCCAGCGTCGCCCCGAGACGTATATAAGATATCGGAGAATTTCGAATATCTGGGGCGTGTCTAGGTAGCTCAGTTGGTCAGAGCATTCCCCCTGTACGGGACTGTTCGCGGGTTCAAGTACAGTCCTAGATGTTCCCTTTTTCCGATCTAAATCTATAAAAATGCTACTAATTTACTATAATAGTCATTATTTCTTTCTGACTTTCCTTCTTTTTCTTTCTAGTATAAAATGTATATGAAAATATAAAGTATCCCTATTACATTGGGACACCTCTGCCTACCCCTTCGGTGATACAGGCGTTTAGTTATGTTTTATATTTATGAAAGTGACTCAATTGCATGTAAGCTACAGATATTTCACAAACTTATACTAGTAAGTATAAGTATGTGAAACGTTATTCGCGTTATAACGTTTGTAATACGTTATTTGCAATCGAATGTTTAATATAGGATTACTGCTATCTGTTGGTACTCCGCCATATAATGCAAATATTATTGTAGCGGTCTACTTGAATACGTTTATAATCACAATATTTGCCTTAGCCACGTCCGTGGCGTGGCGGTTCGACTGCTTCGCCGGAGGTCATGGGTTCGAATCCCGCTCAGGTTATATATTTGTATTCGTTAATTTGTCTATTTGCATTGGTCTGGGAGTTTCTATATATAATCTGTATGTATTTACAAAAAAAGTATCTAAGTATATTTATTCGTATTGTAGAACCAATAACACAAGCTAGTTAAAAATAAAAATATTATGTAATAACATACCTATATATTGAAATAAAACTATTTTTAACGGATTCTATCGCGATTTATTTGATGTTATTTTATATTTTACATTCATCCCGACGTTTCAGTTGCTTTTCAGCAGCCATGGTCACGGGGAGACCGTACCTATGTGTTTGTAGAAACAACACACTTCGAAAGATACCATATATTACAAAATTGTTTCTTGTTGGAGTTGTTGGAGACAGTGCCTCAACTCTAGTCGGAACGGATAGGCCTCTTAACTAATTGTCAATTTTTGTTCGTCGGTATCAGCCACTCATGTGTTCACTGTAGTGATAATGATAGTACTGCTTTGTGCGTCGAATAATAATAATAATACATACAAAATACACCTACTCAACGACAAAGTCTCACCTGATTAAAAATCAGCTTATGAGCAATTTGCTGTGCATTCGCTACTTTTATATCTCCAGGTTTTCGACATACACGATTTTGAATTCACCAGATTTACCAGATATTCAATTCATCAGAATTACCAGATTTTGAACTCACCAGATTTACCAGATTTAGAATTCACCAGATTTTCAATTCACCAGACTTCTCAAGATTTTTGAATTGACGAAATGGTATACCGATAAGTAGGAAACAAATACATGAAACATTTAGATTCTTTGAATCACTACAGCGAATACTATCCATTTTACCTGACTTCTATTATAATAGGTAGGTAAGTAACAGTAATTGCTTGAAAATATAGGACAACTAGTTATTGCCCGCGGCGCCGCCCGCGCGGAGGTCGGTTATAATTTTTTTACTCATATCTCCGGTTCTACTTAACCAATTGCAATCAAACATACGGCAGATTTTAATTCTGACCAAGACCTTTCTAATAGAAAAAACCACATCAAAATCCGTTCAGTAGTTTTTGCGTCCATTGCAAACAAACAGATAACCAGACGAGAATTCCAAAAAAATAATTGTAAATCGTTCATTTATCATAACCCAAGTATTTTTACTTCGGGCCACCAACCAGGTGGACACCGAAGTCTTAAAATCACGCAAAAAAAATCAAAATCTTACACCCACTTTTTATCACTTTTCTTTCTTTCTCACTTTTTATCTTTTCGTTTCACAATATTCTAAGTCTAATTAAGCAAAAAAAATGTTTGTCTCGGTCTGTCTGTTGGTCTGGATGTCTGGATGTCTAGATGTCTGTTTACGCAATAACTCAAGAACCACTTATCCGATTTAAAAAATTCTTTCGCCAATCATCTTGTTTGGTTAATGGGAAGAACTGATTAGATTTTGGGGTTTGTACGTTCAAGGTTTCGGGTACCTTTTTTTTTTTTTTTATCGTGCGGAAATCCCTTCGGATACCCCCCCGCCGGCCAGCAGGGGCGGTTATGTCGGGCTTGCACCGACTAAAACCGCACACCGTCTCGGGTCTTCAGACGCCGGGGTGTAAGGTTACCCATAGAGCATATCCCTCGCACCCCGGCTGAACCTGGGCCATCTCACCACTAACAGCATCGCTCATCCTGTCTCCTCTGAAAGCAGAGGAGTACGGAGAGCGATGTGTTCCCGCCACGTTGGGTATTGGCTGACGATCAATGCCAACCCTATGAAGGGGTGAAGGGGAAGCCATTGACCGCCGCCCAGGGTGTACCGGTCGCTCCGATTCCGTTCCCCCCGGACTGCAGCGGGATCGGAATCGGAGCGACACTCGAGGAGGTTACCCAACACACACCCCAGGTTTCGGGTACCTACCATACAAATTGTCCCTAAAAAACTTTTACAAGTGAGTTTCTTTCGAGTTATCAGAGTAACGCGTATTTGACTTTGACATTTGAGTGACATTGACAATACGTATATTGTATATTTACATAAAACAACCATACTCTGAAAGAAACTGAAATATAAAATCATTTTTTTGTGTTTTTGACGTCGAAGACGTTTGATTTGATTTCATTTTCTTCATATTTATTGCTCAATATATAAAGACGCGTCGAATAATATGCATAAAGCCTTAGGTTTGTAATTTTGAATGAAAATACTGCAACAAAAATATCCAAGTTTGACCCGAAGTTTCACAATCACTGTGTGATTTCCGCCCCACTAGATTTTTATATCTCCAATGTACAGACACATCTAATTCACAATTTTATAATAGTATAGATAGATAGATTTTACATTATTTATCTTGTTCCTCATTACATATTTTCGAAGAACCAGGAGTGTAAAGCATTTAATACTATCAGGTAATCAGGTAAAATTAAGCTAAATATAAGAAAAGACGAAACCAAGCTGCTTCATTGCCCTAGTTTCAAAAGTAGCACCTTATCGGAATCTTGCAATACCAGTTCGATAACACATACAGACGGACACAAATCTAAAATTGTCTACTTTAATTTGCTTTGCAAAGGATATCTGTATCGCTGCTAGGCGTCTAGACCCTCTGTGTCTGACCTAGGTCGGACACAATCATAGCCGTAGAACTTGCGCACAGTTCAACTTGATAACACTGGCAGGTGACCTCGACATTCTAGCAAAAGCTTGATGTTTTAATTAGGCTAGGCAGGCAGGGGGCTTAATAAACTTCAATACCCTCAGCTGTGAGTCATGCCTTGAATAAGGGACACGTATAGAAAATTTGGACCTACAAAAAATTAAAACATACCTACAAATACTTATAGTCATTTACTGTAGTTTTGTATACTATACTTGTCATGAAAAATTTGAAAAATAGGCATTTATTTAAGCAATACATTGTTTGAATCAATAGTTCTTCAATAACAATGACATGGTTAATGCATTTTACCAATTTGTCTAATAATTTGTGAATGTGTGATATTGTCGGAAGTTAACGCGAATGTTACACATTGCAATAAACTATTTTTAACGGACGAAATAAATCGCGATAGAATTCGTTAAAAATAGTTTTTTTCCAATGCAATGCGGCAGGTTCGCATCAAATTTGGTTAGGCAGGGAGGGGAACTTGGGTAGTGGAGGTGAGTTTTATGTACATCAACAAAAGGGGCCCCTTCTAAACCTACACTTGGGTTGCAAGTCCCAAGCACTGTCCCGAGTTCTCAACTCAGCAACGCCATGGACCCGGCACCCGCACGGAGAATCCATGGATTGCTAACAATATCGGTCTCTGTATTTCAGAACATCTCCCAATATTCCCGTGCAGCTTAACCTTTGACCCTCTTAGGTTTTTCTGTTGGTAATCCGAGAATGGTATTTGGCTCTAAACTACTGGAAGGTATTGACAACTTGTTATTAAATAGAGAAGCAACTGACAATTGTTTTTAGTATCCAGGATACCATAATGTTCTCATACTCAGATGTAAACAACGTTACAATCCCAATGTAATAATGCATTGTGACAATATGTCATGATAGGTATGCATGCCGTCCTTGACCCGATTTCATCTGTTTCTATATTTAACATAATAATATTATTCAGGCAAGTTCATATCGCTAACGCCCATTCTTTTACTATGTGGCCATATGTTTTCTTTTTACCTAATAGCCAGCAATAAAAGAGTAATAACACAGCGGTATCCATCAGTCATCATAACATGGTAAGTATGCTCCGCCGCATAGAAACGTTGAGGCCACTGATACATACTGATATATACTCACGTGTAGGATAAGTTATATTTATCCAGACTTCTATATTTCTTTACGGGCTTTCCAAGCGGAAGTTTGTGCCCGATCTTGCCTACGTCTGTGCTGATGTCAGCCACTCAGCTCTTCGTGTTTATTTCCTGCGCTACCTAGTACTTATTAGAGAGACATGTGGATAAATAGAGCAAACTTGGGCCAGAAAATGAAAAATAGTAAGAGCTGTCCAAACTCGACCCAAATGACCGAAAACTTTGAAAAAACTGCACTTGAGTACTCGTCTTCACTCACCTCAAAACACAAACACTAGCATTTTTCTGACATACTTGATATTATGTTCTACCATTATATGCCACTTGTCAACATCCCTGATGACAAGTAATTAACCTGGTTCACTCAGCACCGGCCCATGTAATAGGTACCGACCTTCCTGTTTATACCCTCTATGAGCTTTTAAATTATACAATTAGTAGAATATATGCCATTATGGACCTATGTCCAACAGTGGACTAGAGTAGGTTGATGAAGATGCCATTATGAAATGCTTCGTCATTCTCACACCTTGACACACGTCAGTAATTCCTTTATTTGTTTCAGGAACGGGATCCAACGCTCTAATAAGGACACCAGATGGTCAGCAATATGGTTGTGGTGGATGGGGATATATCTTGGGAGACGAAGGTGGTGGTATGTAGCGGATCACAATCATATATGTTATTTAAAATCTTTACCCTACTACTCCATAGGAGGCTTGCCCCTAATAGGGTAGAATACCACGAGCTGATTGCTTTACTACGATTGCTTTATAACTTAGATTCAATATTGTCAGGCAAAGGATACTGGTTAACGACTTTTAATTTTTCCTCAGCATACTGGATAGCGCACAAAGCAGTGAAAACTGTCTTCGATGACGTCGACGGCCTGGAACCTTCGCCCTATGGTACGGACCGCGTGTGGGAAGTCATCAGAGAACACTTTGATGCTGATACCAGAGCAGATTTGCTTCCACACACTTATAAACATTTTGACAAGAGTATGTTTGCGGGTAAGTGCTACATAAATCAATGTACATACAAACTGCAATCACTGTCAGAAAAATGTCGCAAAATTTGACAGTACTATAGACGTACGTACAGGCTGAATTATTCGTGTTATTCTTTCACCTTACAGAAAACCCTAAGCCAGGCAATCGAACTCTATATTCTACTCAAACATAAGCATGAACTTTTTGGATACGGGACGTAACATTATAGTCGTTGATCCAATCGCGATTTGACCACACCCGATTATCGAAGACAGATTGCAGCAAGGATCAGGAATTCTACCGCTTAGTAGCGCGATATAATGAAGGAATCGAAGCGTGTCATGTGTAAGAGTTAAATATCTGACGTAATAATAATAATATAATACGTCTGAGCTAATGAGCGCGTAGATTACATTAAGATAAAAGTGGTATTGAACTGATACTAATTTTAATGCATTGTATCGCAATTTATTATGTGGTAATTTTATATTTATATGCGGAGATGGTGGCTATGGCAGCTAGAAAGTTGCCGAACTGTCGGGAATAGTGTTAAACTCTAGACAATTTTCAACTTTCCTAAATACATAATTGATTTCTCGATTTGCAATAAAACAAGGGACTTTGTTATTTTTAACTCTAGCGCATAATCGAAGCGCATCTAAGCGTTAACCTAAAAGATAATATTCACCCTTATCTGAACAATGTTATGTTCATAATCTCTTCTGAGATAAATAAAAAATACGCCAAGGCTGATTGGTGGGTGTGGTTTAATTGTGAAGAATTTCGCTTTAATGCGCTATGAATTGATGAATTGACCCTTAACAAATTTTATCGTTATTTTGTTATTTCAATAGCGTCACTAGGATTATCACTGGGTAATAATTGTTTTTCTTTAACATGTACCTGTGATTTATCTAATTCCAAGTTTATTATTAATCCCTTTATATTAATTATTAGTCCCTTGTTGCACATGTTCACATACAACATACTTCATATAGCGATGGTGTTTTATATTAGACCAATGTATGACAGCCAACAGTTGCAGTCTATTTTACAGACCCCTGGATCTTGTAGAGACAGTAGTTATTTTTCAGATAAAAACAGCGCTCAGCCCGTTCTCGCTGGTCCTAATATTGTCACGATTTCGAATCCCGTCCTGAGTAATAAATTTTGCTGTTTTAATTAATTTTTTAACTTGGATGGTAGGTATTAAAAGTATTTATAGTTTTGTTAATTTTTATCAACAGGTGTAACATCAAAATTAGCTTCGTTAGCGTACCAAGGCGATGCTCTATCGCTACACTTATTCGCAAGCGCAGGTGCCGCGCTAGCGGCTCACGTGGCAGCTCTCGCAGTTCGGAGTTCTGCAAAGCATCTCCGTGTGGTCTGTGTTGGCTCGGTATGGAATAGCTGGGATATCCTCAAACCTGGAGTTTTGAAGGAGTTAGCCCGGAAACAAGTTAGTAACATCTCCAATATATATTTCAGGGAATAGTTTATATGGCATATAATGTACGTACGACAAATGAAATAACTGTACAGGTTCATATGTTTATTTGTAGTGTGGCCTGCTCAGGTAACTCTCAGTCAGGCAGTGGCACATATTTTTGAAATAAAATTATTAAACTGAATACTTGTTTACAAGTGCTAATGATTTTTTTGTAAAAAACAACTTTGTTTAGTGAACTTTTCAATTGAAAATCTTAGACTCAGTAGTGTTGTAGACTTCCCTGTATTACAAATATTCACGGCAGGCATCGAGCAGTGACAAAAATAATTAAAGTATTAAATAATATTAGCCAATTATTTTTTTCTAGGTCAAAACTGAACTCGAGCTAGTAAAACTCCGCGTTTCGTCTGCATTGGGGGCAGCTTGGCTTGCCGCCAAGCACGTCAACTATGAATTACCGCGAGATGATTCAGCCTTCTGCTCGGTGTTCTACACTTACCACCCAGAAGAGATGGCTAATGGTAACGGGGTGGCTAACGGAAACGGTGTTTCAAATGGTAAATCAGTAAATGGTAAACTAAACGGGAATAGAGTCGTGAATGGTGATGGCGTTCATTGTGATTGCAGCTAGTAGTTGATTTAAGATGTTAAGAGTAGTTGAGTAATTTTTACAAAAATTTGTGAGTGCCAAAATTTGTCTTATAATTTTCATTAAGTATTTTTCGTCACTGATTTGAGTGATTTTGCACCTGGTGTGACTTATATATATTTATTAACATAAATGGATAAAATATTCATTATTAAAAAAAAATAGTTATTTCCAAATAGTTAAATTCAGATCTCTAATAAATACCTAATCTCTTTTAGTCTTAAATAAAATCACACATCCACATTAAGACTTGTTTTTTTTTATTTCATTTTATTATATTATCAAAGGTAATATTGAAATAAAACTATTTTTAAAGGATTCTATCCGATATTTTTTTATTTTTATAAAGCTAATATATATTTTTGTGGATTAGGTAATGAAGAAACCAAATGAAATAAATATTTTCAAACTGTTTTTTTTTTTGTGAAGTTTACTGTGTAACTTAAGTTAGTTGTAGCGTAGGTACCTAATCGTTTGGAAAATACCAAATAGATATTAGTCAGTAAAACATAGTCGTATTGTATGTAAAGAGATGGCAGAGATAAGCTTGGAAATTAATGGTAAGCTTTGTAAAGATTGTAAATTAATGGATTGTAAACTATTTCAGGCTTGTCTCACTCTGCAATTGGCGCTCTTGCCACCTGCGGCGCTCCTCTACCCTATCGCGCGCCTTCCTTGTTTTGTGTATCTCTTCTCTCTCTCTATCGTCTAATGACCACCTTGGCTTGTGGTTTTCGGCCACGGTCAAAGTAAATTCTCTAGCCTGTGGTCATTTGAGACACAATAGGCTGCGCCTGTTATAATCTGGCAATTATTTTTCGGATTTACGGCGGTCACTATTTTCAAATAGTACCTACGCCACAGTATTGCTTATTTCTGATGATCTGTGTGTTACACATGAAATCGAGTGCAACTAGTTATGATTTCATCGACGAGAAAATAAAAAAAAAACTTGGCTAATAAGCGCTATTTTTTTTAAAAATAATGAATGATAATATATTGATGATAAATTCTATATAATTATTTGACACAGCATCATAGACTATTTACTCAAATTAAATAACAATTAAAAAAAAATACGTTAATAAATCTGCGCATAATTTTTATTGTTTTCCCGTTCTATAAAATGGCGTCGAGTTTCACTTAATTTAAAATTTGCACTTATCTGATTATACTGCACAAAAAAATACAAGCACAAGAATGAAAACTGCGTTAAGGGTTTTCTTTCCATGTCCTGAAGTCGACATTTTTATCCGGAAACCTCATATTTCGTAAATAAAATCGAAATCATAGTCAGCTTCGGCCCTAACAAGAATGTAGTGGAGAAACGAATTTATATAAAAAATCATAAAGAATAATTTTAACATTTGGCGTAAATAAAAAACGATACTTATTAATAATGCAATCTAGTCTAGGAAAAATTGCAGAAAGATCTGTTATGTCAATTTGTGTGGCAGTGGCAATTTTGGTTTAGGCCCATAATGCCTGGATTTAGGACGCCAACATTTTAGTTGCGCCATAAATAACAAAGATGTTTCAACTTTAAGGGCGTCTGCCACAATAAAATTCAAGTCGCTTGAAAGTCTAAATTGAAGTTTTGTTAGATTCAAGTGCTCAAAGGGCTCAAAGGCGTCATTGGTTGATCAATCCTTTTATTGGTTTTTTTGGTTGGTCCGTACCCGCACATAAGCGAACTTTCTGACGTTTGGTCACGAATTTTGCTGGCTATTATACTATAGTTGATGTACAGTCAACGACAAACGAGGCTGATTTTTTTTACATTGGAATACATGGGACAATAACTGATCTACAAGTAGTTTTATAATCTCCAGCGGACGAAGTTAATATATTTGATGTTTAGTTTATTATTTTATGAAAGGTTTAAGGGGACCCATAAATTAGAATTTGTTAAGCCACATTTATCGTTGACTCTACTTACTATGGTAACTAACCTACCATTGTGGATTATAAGTAGTGGCAAACTTGCACTCACAAATGTTGCCATAATGACACTGTTAATGTTATACTAGTTGAGACACCCGGGGTATAGAGGGAACACTCTTCAAAGCTGAATAGTTTTTTTTTTACCTGTAGGTAAGTGATGATATGGTTAGTGAGCACGCTTGCATAGAAGCAATCTATTCATTGTCTAGACTTAAGACTTCCGAATTTTTGTTTTATGCTAGTTGTAAAAAAATTCTGACTATTCTGTTTTGGTGAATGTTACTTTTGATATGCCCTATATTATTGTATGACTTTGCCATAAGTAGTTATCAACAATCCATAAGCATATCGATCTGATGAAATATTTTATAAAATATATTTTTCTAATCTACTTCTATGTAATCTTAGTAAATAGTTATACCTAGTTCCTATTTGTATTTAGGAATAAGTTAATTAAATTTTGTTAGTGTTAATAATGATGGATAACTTACTGTAATATACATAGTTATTTGTTTTATGATATATAATTGGACACGATAAAATATATTAACTATCGATCGTGAAAATGGTTTCATTTACCCCGTTCCCGTGAAATGCTATGCATATCTTAACTAGCACTGTTGATCCTGAATCCTACTAAGCAATATAAAATATTTATTGTCATTACGAATATAAGAAAATCCAGTTTAAGTCATTTTCTCCTTGGGCCCTACTTATAGTTGGTAACCATTAATAAAGAAATCGTCAGCGCTATAAGTATAACGATATTCATGTCAGAACAAAAGTTTAGCATCTCAGAATAATAAAGACTAAATTTTATTTCTTTATATTATATCTTTATATATATCTTAATATTTATTAACCCACTTTACTTATTTTCGGAATATAAGCCGAGCGAGGCAAGAAGTGCGAAATATCAGTCCATCGATTGATAAATATTCGAAGAATCGTTCAGTCGAAGCAGCGTTTGGCGACAAAAAGTCGTTTCGCAATAACACAACTTTTCAAAATATGTTGTTCTGTCCGCCACTGGTGGACAGCGGAAATAACTTCATAATTTGTCTCTCTGTCCACCAGTGGTGGCCAAATTGGTGGTGGACACCAGGACTAATCAATTTATTCTTTAGATATCTAATCAATACATATACGTGAAATCACACAACTCTAGAATATTTTTGACATTTACAGCATAAGTACCTACATTACCTATGTGTATTTAATTCTGGTTTTTACCTACATCAATACTAATCTCTTTGCGACGTTCGTATTTATTATATATGTAATAATATCCCCAGGCAGGACAAATAACAAGTTCCTCATTACGACATTTGCGATCAACTTTCTTTTATTGAACATAAATTACTAGCAAATTGCTACCTACTTACTGCATGGAGTAGGTTGTTCAATCAAATAATGTTAGTTGACATAGTTCTCACCTTAGGTAAAGTTGAGAACAGGCAAGGTCTTAGGTAAATACCGAAAAGTAAATTTATGTAACGTATATCACTTTTTAATTACGTAACGGTTGATGTAGGTAGTATTGATTCTATGTCTTGATTATTTAAGTACACATAAACGCAATTGTTTTGGCTGTACTGGCCAGACAATTATTTTGTCATTTTCAAAGTTATTTCAAAAGTTTAAACTGCATCGTTTACCTAATCTATAAAATGACAAAATATATTAGAATAATATTATGTCATCATCATCATCATCATATCAGCCGTAGGAAGTCCACTGCTGAACATAGGCCTCCCCCATTGACTTCCATTTTGACCGGTCTATAGCGGCCTGCAGTAGTATGTAATCTATGATAATATAAAAAAAAGGTTAAAAAAACATATGTTCACAATTCGTACTTTTGCGGTTCCCATACATTTCCTCTGACACGGCTTATTCCATAGATTATTATATATTTATACTATTATAGAAAGCTTATTCTGTAAAGTAGTGACGCGACGTAAAAGAAATAAAAATTAAAAGTAACAATTAAAAAAAAAGCATATAAAAAAAAATTTTTGCGGCTCCCATAAATTTCCTAAGGTACGTACTAGTGAATACCTACCTATAGATATATTTTTTTTACTTTTTCATTTTTAAGCGATGCAGATTACAAATATCTTCGGGACCCGCTTAACTGCATTTAACGTTTCCACCCTGTAGGTAGGTATATGTCCTATTTGCCTACCTAAACGTTTCACCAAAAGATTATACTGTGCCAAAAGTTTGCAAATTCGTTCCACCGTTCTTGCATAAATACCGGTTTACGAAATTACAATTTGATTTTTGCTCTGGGTCAATAATATGCTGACGTTGAATATAGAACGAAAGCATAGTAGACAAGTGGAACATTGCTGTAATTTTTTTCCTCTTTTCGGAGACCCTGATTTTCATTAAGTGCCTTACTATTTCCATCGCATTTTCGGATCTTAATAAATAAAGTTGGGCCGGATATGGTCAGTAAGAGAATAAATGTCTAGTGTTGTGTTGTGCGATAGGGCTCGATGTTAGGGCTACTTAGAACACATGTAAAATGTACCTATGACTTGGGCTACACGTTACGTTGACTGACGGGAGTTCCCTTCGTGAGTCTCGAAGTGACACCGAAACACACCACCTATTGTACCTAACTATTCAAATTTCTGCAGGGAAGCGTTTGTATAGATCTCGTACTGAATGCCATGACTTAATGCCTATGTTGAAAGTAGGAGAAGCAAAAGGTGCCAGGATCTTAGCAAATGGAACCATGTGGTGTTTGCCTACCCCATTCGGAAAGGATTAGGTGTGACAACATGACTATATGCATCTATGTATACATTTCCTTTTTTGATACTTGATAGTTCGAGGAATGAATAGAAATGAATAAGAGTATTAGTATTCTTATCTGTAATTTGGTACAGGGATAGATTTATTACTGGAATAGTTTCTTATGGGAGGTGGTAACGTGCACGGAATTAGAAACTAGACAGCTAGTTACTTATTATAACTTAATATTTGATATCATACTTTACTTTTCATTAACGTTATAACGCGCTATAACGGTAAATGGTTGCGTTAATTTCTTTGCGACTAGGTACTCTAAATTCTACCAATTGGAAATGACAGCTGACAGCCTGACAGTTTCGCAATCTTATTGACAATTCCACTATCAACAATGAATATTTCGAGATTTTCTCGGTTTATTCATATCAAGCCTGTTTTAAATATAAATTACAGATGTTCTTGCCGTGTAGTTCAAGGCTCTAAAAAGTATAACAACAGTCATGAAAACAGAAACAGTTACTTTAGTGGTATTCTTGCGGCGACCGCTGCAGTTATAGGTTATGTTAGTGTTAAAGAAAAATTGTTCGCAGCGACTATTGTTAATGATTTGAAAGGTAGAAGACAGAAGTATAATTTTATCGCTGATGTAGTGGCTGTGTCCGCACCATCTGTAGTTTATATAGAGATAAAAGATACTCGTAGACTTGATTTGTTTTCTGGTCAGCCAGTCACTTTGTCAAATGGTTCTGGATTTATAGTAAAGGAAGATGGGCTGATATTAACGAATGCTCATGTTGTGGTGAATAAGCCAAATGCATTGGTGAACGTTCGATTGATGGTGAGTGATGTTACTTCAGTCAATTGTTGTGCAATGTTGTAAAGTATGATATCAAATATTAAGTTATAATAAGTAACTAGCTGTCTAGTTTCTAATTCCGTGCACGTTACCACCTCCCATAAGAACCTATTCCAGTAATAAATCTATCCCTGTACCAAATTTCAACTAGATCCGTTCAGCCATTACAGCATAATTAAGTAACAAACATACAATCATCTTCACAAATTTTCATATTTATAGTATCAGTAGGATGGCTCCTTAACCCTCGACTCGCCACCTGGGGTCTATAAAAGCCCAGCTCTTACAGAAATGCCAAATAACTACTTTTAAAATATTCCCACTAATCTCTAACTTTGCGTAGCTTCCTAAAAAGGGTTATATTTGACACTCACATTGGTAAGATTAAGCTCGTATGCTCACATCATTACTACTGCCAGTGGGGACGCCATTTGACCAGGCGGGTGATCAGCCCTTCTATGTGGGGCCATTTCACCCAATTCCCCTATAACGACTGTCATACATATTTGTATGGCAACCGGAACCGACATCTTAACGTGCTCTCCGAGGCACGACCAGACCAATGCAAATACTCATATTCATGCATACAAATATTTGCACTGAGCGGGGATCGAACCCGCGCCTCCTGCGTAACGGCCGCGTTCAATACCGCCACGCCACGGAGGCTGTCTCAAGGCTCACATCATTAGAACAGACATGTATTTCAGCACAATAAAAAAAGAGTAACTTTAAAAAAATATATTTAATAAATTTATAACTGTTTATTGTAATTTCATTTAAAAAAATATATATAATAAAACTAGTGCCAAATTAGAGAAAAGAGAAATGGATGCATTTTTTTACTAGTTTTTGTTGAATCCTATTTTATATTACATTATTTATATTGTGTCAAACACATAGATGCATAAGAGAAATTGCTTATATTACAAAATAAATAATACTAAGTTAAATATGTATTGAAAAAAGTAAAAAACATCTAACTCTTTTGCAAAGTTTATATTTGGTAAATATATTAATTAACTGTTCCGTTAAAAAATATTTATAAAATAATTGGTAAAACACAAATTCCCTGCAGTTTATATTTAGGGTCTCTTAAGACCCCGTGCGAAGACTCGGGTTACAAAATAGGCGCAACGGGTTGCGGTTTAACCACTGAACTAACGGATGCTTCAAACTTATTAACATTATAACAGTATTTGTGGTATCATGCCTGGCTTGAAATTTTCCTTGTGACCTCACTACTTCTATTAGTTGTCTAATAGAAGTTGTCATCATCATCTTAGTGTTGTTCCCGGTTGCATTTGAGGCTTTAATCTTGAAGCCCACAAGATCCACTTATTACATTACTGCTCTTATGGGAGCAACTGCCGTTTGACCTCCTAACCCCAAGAGAAAAGTTAGTGCCCGGGCCTTGTCTGTCAATCAGCAGATGTTCTAGCTTGCAGGTCTACTGGTGGTAGAAATTTGATGACACAAATTTGTCACGAAATTCGGCCGGGTTGGTACCACCGTGCACGATTGCGAAAAACCCTCCATAGTAATCCAATTTCGGTTTGATTGCGTTCAGGGGTCAGCAAGTGCATAGCCAGGCAGGGGGATTGTGGTCGCGGCACTAGTGGGACGTGTCACGCGGTGCTGCGACCACAATCCTCTGCTGAGGAGGCCGTCAAGCTGAGTGCCACCATTGTTAACATGGTACGTGTATCTAATGGTGACCCTCTTTCCTGAGACTTTACCTTCAGCTTACCATCAGGCGAGGTGAAGTCAAATTGACGAGTCCTAAATAATAAAAAAAAAAAAAAAGCTGCATATCTCGGTGGGGCCCTAAAGACCCAAGTTCGCTAATAGGAGTATCTTAACGTTTTCAGGATGGTTCTATGCATACAGGCTTTGTAGAGGATGTAGATATGAAATCCGATCTTGCCACTCTTCGCATACCAGTAAAGGGCCTTCCGACTATGAAGCTCGGCTCTTCATCAGATATTCAGCCTGGCGAGTGGGTTTGTATTATACTTATCTCTAACTAAATGTATCTTCATGTTGCAAATTAGTACATATATATTTTGCTAAGAATTTTCAGTAAGTTAAATTTCCACTTTGATTTTATACTACTATGGCTGGATTTCAGCAGCAAAAATCTATGAACCAAACTGAGTTTTCACATTTTGCACTTACTGGATTTCACAAATGAAAATCAGTTCAACTAAACCAAGTTCTTACTTTTTACTGAATGAAATACTTGTATACATTGTGATAACCCATTGTTTTAAATAATCTCTGTTCCTATCATTGGTGAAATTTACTCTCAATAAATTAATTACACAAGCAAAATAGTTTTTCTGGATGTTATTTCTTATTGAATTAACTTCCAGAAAAACTGGTTGATTTTCCTCATTGTTGAATGTGGGTTGGGATGTAGATCACACATTTATTGTATGCATAACTTTTCGTTTATAGGTGGTGGCTATGGGCAGTCCTCTAGCCTTGAGCAACACAGTAACAGCTGGTGTGGTCAGTTCCACACAGAGAGGCAGTGAAGAACTAGGCTTGAGAGGTTGGTACCATATAACTATAACCATATAATAAATTCATCAATTTCTTTTAGAGTTTTGCAACCATAAACATACAGATATACTATACTATAGATCATATAGCTCACAGACAATATAGGTGTACCGCTTAACTGGCCTACAGATGCTTATACTGTCATATGTGATATAGATATGCAGCAATATAGATTTAGATATGTACTTAAGTATTTTTTATAAACTTCAGGCAAAGACATGGTCTACATTCAGACAGACGCGCCAATCACTTTTGGGAACAGTGGTGGTCCGCTCGTCAATCTCGATGGTGAAGCAATAGGCATCAATAGCATGAAAGTAACTTCTGGTATATCGTTCGCTATCCCCATCGATTATGTTAAGGAGTTCCTGGCAAAGAGTAAGTAGAATTAGTCTTTTAATGCATGCAAGCTTTATGGGCTTAGGTACTAATTTTAATACAGCATTTAACCCTAAAGGGCCAAATCAACTTTCCAATCCTTACACCCGCTAAATAACATCGAGACTCTAGCGCAGAGTTTACTCTCGGGGTTGGGAGGTCAGACTGCAGTCACTGTCAGAAAAGCCGACATACCAATTAACAACAAGAAAGACGCCGCTTCATAGTGCAAACTTTGGACGCAACTGGGAATATTAAATGAAGTCGGTTCAAAAAACGTTGTATACAAGTTTCTTTGCATGACATGTACACACAGACAAGGAGGATAAGTGTACACCTTTACATGTGAAGGTGTATGTAAACGGGTATGCAAACGTGTATGTAAAGGTGTATGTAAAGGTGCATGTAAAGGTGCATGTAAAGGTGTAGGTATAGATGTATATAAACGTGTATGTAAAGGTGTATGTAAAGGTGCATGTAAAGGTGTAGGTATAGATGTATATAAACGTGTATGTAAAGGTGTATGTAAAGGTGCATGTAAAGGTGCATGTAAAGGTGTAGGTATAGATGTATATAAACGTGTATGTAAAGGTGTATGTAAAGGTGCATGTAAAGGTGCATGTAAAGGTGTAGGTATAGATGTATATAAACGTGTATGTAAAGGTGTATGTAAAGGTGCATGTAAAGGTGCATGTAAAGGTGTAGGTATAGATGTATATAAACGTGTATGTAAAGGTGTATGTAAAGGTGCATGTAAAGGTGTAGGTATAGATGTATATAAACGTGTATGTAAAGGTGTATGTAAAGGTGCATGAAAAGGTGCATGTAAAGATGTATGTACAGGTGTATGTAAAGATGTGTGTAAAGGTGTATGTAAGGGTGTATGTAAAGGTGCATGTAATGGTGCATGTAAAGGTGCATGTAAAGGTGTATGTAAAGGTGTATCTAAAGGTGTATGTAAAGGTGTATGTAAAGGTGCAAGTCAAGGTGCATGTAAAGGTGCATGTAAAGGTGCATGTAAAGGTGCATGTAAAGGTGCATGTAAAGGTGCATGTGAAGGTGCATGTAAAGGTGCATGTAAAGGTGTATGTAAAGGTGTTTGTAAAGGCGTATGTAAAGTTGTATGTAAAGGTGTGTACTCATCTCCGTGGCCGTACGTACTTATATCTGTTTAATTCAAGTCTTGTAATTATACTAACCATGCACTAACTGGCTAGATATCCTGCAGCTTCCTACCTACGATTACATTACTACTTTGAGATTGTTACTATAACTGCTTAACAAATCATATTACATTACATTGAAAACTCTTTTGTACTGAATTTTAATGCAGCATGGTAATTAGATTTTTCCTCAGGGAAAACGAAGTCGCCGCAAGTGTCCCGTCGGTACCTCGGTATCACAATGCTTTCGCTGACCCCCAATATTCTAATGGAACTCCGGATGAGGAATCCTGAAGTAAGTGTACTGTTTACTTTTGGTACTAGTAAGTAACAAAAAACAGTTAAAACAATTCAGTTTTGAGCAGTTGAGCTGAGGGATAGAGATAGAGCTATAGCATAGTATAATAAGAGAACAGTAGGTTATCTAAAGCCCCTCGGCGAGTTAATTACCTAATCTGCGTTGGCGCTTAGTTTATTTTCGTTAAATATATATACGCAAATACCTATTATGAGCAGCACTAGATTTTTGAGCCCCGACGCCAAAACTACGGGGTGTTATAAGTTTGACCTGTCTGTCTGTGTGTGTGTCTGTCTATGGCATCGTAGCTCCTGAACGGATGAACCGATTTTTTTTTTGTATTTGAAAGGTGAATTAGTTGGATGGCGGATTACATTTATTTTTTCACAACTTCCTCAATGTGGATATCAAACGAAAGGGCTTGAACAGTGGAATAATGTACATTAAAACAGATTTCAAATCTAAAATGGCTGATGGCCACAAAACGGCGGATTGCAAATTTTTTCACAATCCCTCAATATGGATATTGAATGAAAGGGCTTGACTAATAAAATATAGAAATGATTAAATAAAAATAACACAAAAAAGGTATGAACCCGAAACCCCGTTAAAAGAAAAAAAAAAGAAATTATGACCCTCTACGTAAGTATAACGTTTTAATGAATTTATGCAATTTCCTTATGTAAATACTAAATATTTAAAAGGCCTTAAATGTACATACCTCATTATTTCATTAATATAATTTATAGATAATAAAATAAATATTTAATTATCGTCTATATGATATAAACCGCTAAATAAAAATAAACTGCGCTAATCAAATTAAATCCAGTGGGAGAAGGCGAATGCGAGCAGCCGTGTAAAACCTAACTTCGCTACGAGAACGCGCGCGATATCACTCACGGTATGGACCAAACTGAGACCGGCGAATTTTACCTTATATTATGCTAATGTGTGCGTGGCAGCGTGTGCCTACACGGCGCCCGGCGCGCACTCACACATATCAACCGGCAGCGGCCCATTTCTATGAATATAACCCACTGCTTATACTGTGGCTATAGACGGTGTATAGATACATCTCCTTCAACGTCGCTGATTTGAACTGAATTGTTTTAAGCGCGTCGTGGTAAGGCCCTTGATGTTGCTAGCATCCAAAGGCTCTGATGAAATAGACCTAATGCATTTTTTAAGCTATTATTGGTTGCTAAACATCTTTTTTCCCACAAAATGATTGCATACCTTAGAAACGAGCAGTATAAGCACTTATGGCCGTGTATATAGTAGGGCTGTTTGAAAGTTTGTGAAATTTTTTTTGTGAAGATTTTTTTTTTAATTTTTTTTTTCAACTATTTTTTTTCGTCAGTATTTTTCACATTTCATCGTGTTAGTATAAATAAATGAAATGATAATTTCATAAAAAAATGCATTACTTCACCTAAAAAACACGAATACCGCAATGAATATACTTGCTGGGAGAAAACTCAAAACTGAGTTAAGCTCGCCTTTGTACATCTAATTATAATTATGCCTGTTACTGTACTATTTTATGTGTGTACAATAAAGAATTAAGAATATAATATAATATAACGTCAGGTTTCAATAAGTTGTACTAACACGATGGAACGTGAAAAATGCTAATAGACAATTCAAAAAACAAATTATTAAACACAAAAAATTAAGCCGATCGAAGAAAAAAAACGCTCAGCTTTTTTATCTTCAGTGCTATCATCTGTGCTCGTTCTCTTTTTCGGGACATTTCTCTAACAACCGGTAATATTAAAAAGAGGAAGACTGATTCCCAATTCACAGGCGATAGCCTAGTTTGGGAAACAGGGAACCCAAAAATTGTCATTGTGCTCATTTTCTGTGTGTAATCATTAATCCTTTGTATGCTTATTATTGAAATAAATTATTATTATTATTTATCACCGCACACATTGATTTGCTTTTCGACACACATGAACTTATAATTCCCATTTTCAAATTTGTTTACATGCGTTGTGGCTAAATGGCTTGACCAATCTGGATAATTTTCGCGCATATATTGTTCCGTTTGATCCAGAGAAACATTGAATGCTTATCCATATTATTTGTTGTTTCCTTTATTAAATTAACACGAACATTTTTTACATAAAATACAATATCAAAAAAAAAAAACTAGACACTAAACATATTCATGTCGTATCGAATAACCCACCCCGTATCGTTCTCGGCGCAAAGGTACCCACGATGCTGGCCGCGTTGCCTCGTTGAATCGCAATGGCCATCCTTTGCCCCAGGAACGAGCCAGAGCGGGAGTCACCGCCTTGGTCGTGGATACGGCGGCCAATTTCCGCGATCAATCTCTTTGCCCCCGAACCCCAACTGCCCATAGTCTCCACTGCAAGGGGCACTAAATAATATTGTGACTCCATTGCAGCGTATTTCGCCCTCTTCTTACTCGCCGCGTCCTCACCGGCCGCTGCCGGGGCGTTGATGGCCGCGACAGTTTTGGAAAAATATACTTTAATCAGCGGCTTTTGCATTATATTCTATACTACATTATTTGCGTTTCAGATGCCATCAGATATTGAACATGGAATTCTCGTTTGGAAAGTTATAATAGGATCACCAGCTTACAAGTAAGTTTTAATAATACCCCGCACGAACTCATTCACTGAATACTGCCTTTCATAAAAATGGCAAAATTATTCTGTAGTGTTTAATTTCAATTACCGAACCGGTGGTCCATTTGCTACACATTAGTCTAGTTTTTTTTTTGAATTTTGACGTTTTCTACGTTTTGTTTTTAATGTTCTTTACAGTATGATTTCTGACTTTTACTTTTGACCGCTGCTCTAAAATTCGGATCGAAAACCAAAAAGATGCCGTGAAACCTTCTACTTAACATTTCATACGGTCTGTACCGAAACTAAGGTAAGGCTTTTAAAAAAAAACTAGCTGATGCCTGCTCCGCTCCGCCCGCGCGGAGGTTGGTAATCCATTTTTGGACATATCGCTGGTTGTACTTGACCAATTGCAATCAAACATACGGCAGATTTTGAGTCCGTTCAGTAGTTTTTGCGTCCATCGCGAACAAACAGACAATTAGACGACAAGAATTAAAAAAAAAAATAGTTTTGTGTTCAGAATCGTTAATCCCACTATTATTACCACTACTATTATACACCACACCACTAGTATTATAAATGTGAAAGTTTGGATGGATGGATGGATGTATGAATGGATATTTGTTACTCAATCACGCCAGAACGGCTGAACGGATCTGGCTGAAATTTAATACAGGGATAGATTATAGTCTGGAATATGACATAGACTACTTTTTATACCTGGAATAGGTTCCCTTGGGAAGTGGGAACGGGATCGAAATTCTACGCGGGCGGAGCCAATAATAACCAATAAATAACCCAATTTAAAACAAGTTGAATTCCTGAGACGAGCTCAATGGTTCACCCCAGCACGAATCTATTACCGAAAACAGCAACTCGATAGCTCATCTCCTTCATACCCAAAACCGTGACAGAAAATTGGCAACTACGACGTCGACGACAACTCGATAGCAATAGGGCTTTTCTAAAGAAAATCCCTAAAAAAATATTTTCAATGTACAGACTCAATTAATTTACGATTTTATAATAGTATAGATTATAAACAGACTGAAAGAGAATGCAAAAAACCGACGTAAGGTCTCATAGAAAGATATTCAGGACATATCTCTTTCGCAATATACATAACAGTGTCTCTAATTATGCGACAATTCCCAAACAAGTGAATCCAGTGAATAAAGCTTTCAAATATTCTTCAAAATATTATTACGAAACACCATAAACAAATCTGCTTCTTCTCCCTAGTCATTTCATTGGTCTTTCTTCCAATAGTCAGAACAAAAATGTGACTTTTAATTTGGTCAAAAGTAAACTGCTAGATAATCGCATGGATCTATGAAAAGAGTTTGACTGATTTTCAATCCCCAAACTTGTTTATTAGTTAGATAGTCCTAGTGCACCAAATGTAATGTAAAATTTGATCTGTAAAGATTATTATTATTAAATTATTAAGATGATTATTATTAGTAAAAAAGCGGCGATAGCCCAGTGGCGTACGTAACGGACTGCTGAGACGAGGTGTCAAGTTCGATCCCCAGTTGCCCCGGGCACACACCTCGGACTTTTCGTACTTATGTGTGCATTAATATTTGTTAATAATTATCGCTCGCTTAATAATGTGCCCGGTAGATGGCAATAGGCTCGCCCCCTATTACATTGGGACCTTCACATAACTGGCGAATCGTGGGTGTGTAATACACCTCTGCCTACCCCTTTGGGGATAAAGGCGTGAAGTTATGTTATGTTATGTGTAAAGATTATTATTAGATTACCTCGGTGACGAACAGTACCTATCGTATGGAATCCCACGGGGTAGCGTTCGAGGGCCTACTCTTTTTTGTCAATAATATCTGTAAACGGCCTCTATGCTGACGTCACTGCCTGTATGGACAGTATCGTTAAATAAGAATTTCTTTAAATTTTACTTTAAATACTTACATGCCTTTCGCCCTATATTGTGAATAGGTGCGACTCAGCAATTTTTTTAATTTTAAGTATTACGCCATGGTAGCTTATGATCATAAGTCTATCATTCATTTCACAGTGGCGGTCTTCAACCAGGCGACATAGTGATCAGTATCAACGGTACCAGCGTGCACACAGCTACGGACATCTACCAATTACTGGAGAACACCACCGGCCGTTTACTGATCGAAGTAGTTCGAGGTCGTGAACGAATCAGCCTGAAAGTGTCGCCCGAAATGCACTGACATAACGTTATGTAGAATAAAAATACGAAATAAGTATTTTCCGTGTATTATACGCCAATGAAATTCGATTTTTTAAGAAAAAAGCTGTAGGTACTATTCGTTGTATTCTTGCCGTTGAGTTTTAAACTTTCGTAAATGCGTCATATGCAGTTCTTAAGTCTTTACACTTGCCTAGAGTCTCCTTTCGTACAGGTGAGGAGGTTGAAAGGATGAAACACATTTTAGTACTAAAGAGTACATATTCGTAATAGTCCCAACTACTTTACTATTAACTGTCTTTACAAAGTTTTCATTAAGGCAAATCTGGTTCCAAAATTTTGGAACAGTAAACATTTTGTTATGTTTTACTTTCGAAAGGTACACCAGAATATGGTTGCCAATGTGCCGCTGCCCCCATTAAGATGGCCCTGATCATATGTGATCATACCTATGTGTACCTATAACCAAGTTGGTTATAAATCACCTTATATAGTATAATAGTGTAATAAATAGTAGACGAGTCTGTAGTTTGGTGTCGAATTTTTATACTATTAAAGTAACACTTAGCGCGCCCTTAGCGTGACCCATAAACACTTGTGACACTAAAACTGTAACGCTCGCTGCCACCTACAGAAGGAAAGATCTCTAGGAGTCCTACAAACCGAACGAATACGGCTACTTTACAGACTCGTGGCCACTGGCACATACATGCATCCAAAAAATCCCCAGCCAGACCAATGACGCATATATACACCATTTGAACAATTTTCATGGCCAGTGGTAGCCATTTCTCCTTATAAAAACCCTTTTTTTATATCGAAATCACTTTATAGGTTCAATAAACCCCTTCATAACGGAATCTTCTTTCAGAGGATAAGACAACGTAATTATTTCAGAGTCTAACTAAAACTATACAATGCAGGGTACATATGATAACCCACCGATGCCCCATTCTGGCGATCATTTTGTTGAACATTCAGAGTGCCAGTCTGATGCTAACCGATATTCGCAATACAGTTATCTGCAGAAAAGATATATTCATTCTAATGTGTGTAACTTGACCATCATAAGTGTTACTTTGTGACCTACATGAATACATATTTGATTTGATTTCATATCCGTATCTGTATTTATTAATTTAATGAAATTTCGAAGCAATTAGTATGTTAATTTTTTCTATACATTTAAATTGGAATAAGTAAACATCTAGAACGGGACTTGAACCAACAAGTAGTCCCTTACAGGGGGAATACTCTGACCAACTGACCTGGACACTTCTTAGATATTCGCCCCAAGCCGTAATGTATCGGAGAATTTCGAATATCTAGGACGTGTTCAGGTAGCTCAGTTTGTCGGAGTATTCCCCCTGTAAGGGACTGGTCGCGGGTGCAAGTCCCGTCCTGGATGGTCACTTTTTCAAATTTAAATCTGTATTTATTAAAATTGAAAAATAATTATTCACTGTACTTAGTACTTATTTAAAATAGTTATGTTTTATAAAGAAGTTTAATTTTTATATGTAAGTAGTTTCGTGTTATATTTTATACATAGTATTGGTAAGAATTTGTACATTATAGAAAATAGTGTCGAAAAACTGGGTTTTATTTCCTATCTCTCCTACAAATCTCCCTCACATCTAAGTGATCATGTACATACATTTAACGCATTGTACATACGTATAATAAGTATTGGGTGTATGGCAGGGACGTGCATTCCATAGAAACAGAAACTGTTTACCCTAATAATTGTCTAACTAAATAAATAAAATGTAAATTTTGCGTCGCAAGTCGCAACTAAATATATTTTTTGTAATACAATGAAACGATTCCCCGAGTTACCTAGTCGTAATGGCGAACCGGATTTAAATTTAATGCATTGCATAAGTTAAGCATTGCTATTCAACGAGGCAATGCTGCCAGTCTTCTGGTAACATTCCCAGTCGGTGATGATGCGGAGGCATTCTATGACGCATGTATGTAAATATTTTTCCATCTTTTAATTTTATTTTTCTTTACATTTATTTTAATTAGTTGTACATAATCATTTTAAGTTATTGTTGTATATATATTTGAAGTTAGTTATTATTAATTTTCACACGGAGGGAAATATCTTAAATAATGTAGATAGACAATTTGGCTGAAGGAACGTTTCATTTTGATTTCAAAAACAATTTAAACTGTATTCATAGATTTTCGAAAACTTGATTGCGACACTCGGTAATTGAACCGGCTAAAACTCGAAAAAATAACACCTGTACTTTTATGACATCAATTGATAGGGTCAATCATAAGAACCAAATCTCTCTAACAAACAAACATGTTTAATTAAACAAAAATATTCACATATAACAATATACTTATTAATTACATTTGATAAAATAATTTATAATTTTAAAAATATTGACATCCTAAAAAAGAGTATGTACAAAGTAAAAAGGCTGGCGGTATTGCCACTTTTGATGCCAATGTCAATTCTTTGCGCAAAGAACAAGCCAGCCGTTTGGTCACGCGAAGCGTCGACCAGTTGCTTAACAATATTTTAATGAAACATTTAAATTTGATGATGCGTAAATTTCTAATTGCATTAGGGAGCTTGTTATAGAAGCGCATGCAGTTACCCTGGAATGAATATCTAATCTGGTGAAGTCGATTCAATCATCAACTACAAAGTTGTTTTTATGTCTAGTGTTTATACCTATACCTACTCAACGTGTGACAAATTCTTTTAATGTTCCACAAAATAAAATATATTGTACACCCATTTTTCGCACATTATGTTAAGTCCCATGTCTATTTCGCATAAGAATTCATGGAATTCACTGTCTCGTAAAGAAAACACTCAAGACAGCGTCTATTTCGCACAATTGAACGTCTCCTATCTAGTGTTACTAAGCACACAATATACAAAAATCGAGGTAGATTTGAACAAGATTTCAATTTACGAAAAACAAAAAATACTTAATCAAATATGACAATTTGACCATAGAGTATATTACAAGAGTAGACATAGTAAACAATTGTTGTTAGCTCAGAAAATAATAAAATATCGTTCCATCTCTTTTTAGTAGAGCGCTATCGCATTTGACGCAATAGAACCCCGCTTAGTCGCTTATAGAGCTGACCAGCCCTTTATACTATTGTCTTCTTCGTTGTCCGATCACCGACTGGGGCACCGCTTTATTTGCTGTGTCGGTATATACTTACAATATTTAACATAAACGACTGATCGGAAAGGGGCTCGGATCGGAACAGGTATCCTAATTACATAACTTAATATGAAATAACGGCCCAAATAACGGCCCCAACACCGGAACCTGTGGAACACCGCACAACATGTCTCGCCGACCGAGCCCTGCTCTTCTTGAGTAGATAAAGGCTCTCTCCGAAAGGTAAGCCCCGACTATCCGGCAGTAGCACCTAGCTAAGCGCTAAAATTGGCTAAAACTCATCAAGATGGCAAATGTAGAGAAGTGAATAATACCTATAGATAAGTTTATATGTAGGTATTTGTATTGTGTAATAATGCTACATAGTTACTAATTGAAATTTAACGCTTGAATGAAATTTCAATTTTAAGAATTTTCGACTTCAATCAACAAAGTTGACTGAAGTTGTGTTTTGATGTGATATTAATTAAATATGATTATATTTTTTATATTTTTTTTGGTAGGTAAAAAAATATTTATCTTAACTTATTATTTTTTTAATTTAGTATTACTTGGTCAAAATATAATTTATACGAGCATTTAGAATGATTAAATTATCATAATTAAATATTATTGTAATCGTAGTAGTCGGTCAGTCACAGACACGTCATCTTCGTTTAGTAAAATTAAAAGAAGGATTTAATTTTAATTAAAATTTTCAGATATCTATAACTTCTTTAAGTCTACAGGCAGAAGATAATCTTTTTCCCAGCTTCCGGTCCAGTAAGTTTTCATTTTTGTCTAAATATTACTGACTGCAGCTAGTCCATCATTCGGGAACGTGATCATAACTGACAGAACTAGTTGCTTAAATGAAATTTTGTACCGACTTCATGAATATTGCCATTGGTAAATGTAGGTAGTGTGATTTTCTGCAACAGTTAAACTAGTAACACACCTACATACCGATATAGCAGGATCCGGCCAATCCGAAGGGCCTACGAACGTCAACTAGTAGGTTCGAACCCTGGGGTAACCCCAAACTTACGAGGGCTTATTTGGGTTGCCAAGCAAGGGACACTTGGGGAGGACACCGTGTTGTTTAGTCGGTCCGATTCCGACACGCCCATCCCATCGGTGGCAACGATGTGGTTAAACCCGTGGGGGTATCCACACGTAAAAAAATAAAAAACAATTACAGACGCAGGTTAAGTTAGTCGAACTCTTTTGTGACCCCATAAGGGCACGCGTGATCCTGTCAATGGAATATATTGATGATATTGATAATATTGACACAATATTGATGTGCAAACGCGATTCATGCCTTTATTATTGGATCAGGATATGGAGTTGCGATATTTTTTTTTTTTTTTTTTTTACGTGCGGAAATCCCTTCGGATACCCCCCCGCTGGCCAGCGGGGGTGGTTATGTCGTGTCTCGACTAAAACCGCACGGTGTCCTCCCCAAGTGTCCGTTGCCGGGCACCCCGGGTAAGCCCTCGAAAGGATAACCCCAGGGTTGCCGGCGGACTTTGGCCGCCTTCGCGGCCTCGCCTGGTGGGGTCGGGTTTTATCCCGCTTCGGTGAGTTGGCAGGCGTGTGTAGGGCACACTCGACACGCCTCCGCCACGGCCTGCTTCTGTAAGGACGGCGAGTCGGCCAACTGCCGTCGTCGAGTTGCGATATTTACTGTCTAATACGTGCCCATGCATGAGCAATCGATCAGTTTATTTAAATAAAGTTTCACTGTTGCTATAATTAAGTTAGTAGCGTGATTCTTTTCTGTGCATGGGGGTAGTCTAAATATACTCAATAATACAACTGGCTTGTATAAAGTTTAGTTTAAGTGAAATGTAAAATATGAAAAAAAAGAGAAAAAAGGTTACGTATATTTTTTTGATCTTTATAGGTGTGATAACTGATGGTAAACCAATATTACGTGGTGGGGGCCCTGAACCAGAAGAGGAGGATGAAAACCCTGTGTCAAGTAATATTATTTTTATTTATATTCTTATCACGGTTTTGGTGGGTTATGCGCTACGGAATATCGCGTGAAAGTAGCTGTTGGCTTGCTTTTGGTAAGCACGGATGCTTCGGTAAATACGAAGGTACACAGAGAATCGCTTGAGGACTTGAGTCATGGGTGCCATCACCGCTACTGTAACGGTATACATATGCTCGGATTTGTCGAGCTTGGCTAGCGCATGTATTGACTCCAAAAAAATCGCATCAAAGTCCGTTGATTAGTTTTTGCGACCATCACAAACCAACAGAAGAACAGATAACATACAAAAATTGCAAAAAAAAAATTTTTGTGGTCAGAATCGTTCATCTAACATAACCCATTTTTTACGTTTCTCCAATGTACAGTCACAACTAATTTACTATTTTAAAATGATATAGATAGAAGTAATCGAGTGTATTTTCCTCAATAGGCGTAATAGAAGACGGTAAGCTAGCGAATGGTGGTGAAACTGAACATGAAAAAGACGAGGAAAACCCTGAAATAGGTGTGTTATTTTTCTTTCTTTTTTAAATAAATAAATATTTTACGACAGTCTATACAGCGCTTTCTAGACCCAAAGTAAGCATAGTTTAACTAGCTTGTGTTATGGGTTCCAGAATGCGGATAAAAATACTAAATATACTTTTTTTTATAAATACACACATATTATACATAGAAAACACCCAGACCAATGCAAATAGACATATTCCTGCATATAAATATTTGCACTGAGCTTTTATTTTCATATTTACAAAAAAAAAGTTTATCCGCATTCCAGCACCCTTTTTTTTTTTTTTATTATCGTGCGGAAATCCCTTCGGATACCCCCCCGCCGGCCAGCGGGGGCGGTTATGTCGGGCTTGCACCGACTAAAACCGCACGCCGTCTCGGGTCTTCAGACGCGCCGGGGTGTAAGGTTACCCATAGAGCATATCCCTCGCACCTCGACTGACCCTGGGCCATCTCACCACTAACAGCATCGCTCATCCTGTCTCCTCTGAAAGCAGAGGAGTACGGAGAGCGATGTGTTCCCGCCACGTTGGGTATTGGCCGACGATCAATGCCAACCCTATGAAGGGGTGAAGGGGAAGCCATTGACCGCCGCCCAGGGTGTACCGGCCGCTCCGATTCCGTTCCCCCCGGACTGCAGCGGGATCGGAATCGGAGCGACACTCGAGGAGGTTACCCAACACACACCCCCGCATTCCAGCACCCATGTGATAAGCTCTGCTTAGTTTGGGTCTAGATGGCGTTGTGTACTTTGTCCTACAATATTTATTATTTATTATATTTATTTTTTGTATATTTTTAATTTTCATATTTTCTATATTATTTTCGAATGTGATAAAACTAAACATGTTTTCTTTCTTTCTAAAATGCGTTGTATATCCAGTAGCAGTATCACGAGTGTATTTTTCTTCAGCAGGTGTGATAGAAGATGGTGAACTAGTACTAAGTGGGGTTACACACGAACCCGATGAAGACGAAAGCTCTGACATAGGTATTATTTATTTATGCTTGATAGATATAACTATAGCTATTCGTCTATGTTCCAAAAAAAGCGACTGAAACTACTTTGCAATTATATTATTTTAAAGCTACCTTTGCCTTCAATGAAAAAAATAAAATTAAAATAAAATTAAAACACCCCAAATCGTTCACAACACTCCCAACTAATTCACCTTTCAAACAAAAAAATCAAAATCAGAATCGGTTCATTATCGGACAGATACACACATAGACACATTAAAATTATAAGGAGTAGATTCATTAAACTTATAAGGAGTAGATTCTTAATTTGTTAGGCGTTTTTCAAGTATCCTCCCATCGTTCTAATTAATAATCGGGACCGGTATAACATCTCTCATACTTTTCTTATCCGTATTTTTATTCATTTATTCCTTAGTGACTCCTTTCATTTTCATACATCCACTTTTATACAATCCAACCATCTTTTTTTTTCATCATCTTCATTTTTCATCTTTTTTTTTTCATCATTCTCTTCCATACTTTCCTTTTCCATATTTTTATTTATTTATTCCTTAGTTACTCCTTTCATTGTAATGTCCTCTTTTACATAATCCAACCATCTTTTTTTTTGAGGCTACCATGACTGTTAAAGCGTCCGAGTTCCATATATACAACGCATATACATATACGACCCATATAGCTCTATCCCTCTTTCTCGCCCGCAACACCGTATCATTGTATGCTATTGGCTGTCCGTAGCTATGTGTGCATTAATAAATGATAATTATCGCTCGCTTTATAATGTGCCCGGTAGATGGCAATAGGCTCGCCCCATATTACATTTAGACCTTAACATAACTGGCGAATCATGGGTGTGTAATACACATCTGCCTACCGCTTCGGAGATTCAGGCGTGAAGTTATGTTTATGTTATGTTATGATGTAGTCAGTAAAAATAGAAAAAAAGAGTAATACGTATTATGTTTTACTCTTTTTAATATTTTCACGCTTGTATACCTCTGAAAGATAATCCATAGAGATGTATTAAGCAGCCAAATTTCGCCTGCGTAAAACCCCAAGTAACATAGGGTGCTAGCGTGCACCACACTGAATGACGCGTTAATTTGATACATTTGTACAGCTAACTAAGGAATATACCTATTTTTCAGATAAAACCGAGTTAAAGCAAGTAGACTTAAATCCATCAAACTTTCACAATGAACTAACGGATGATCTGACTGTAATGGTCGAGTGGCTAATTAAAAACTACGGTTACAAGATTGATCTACATACAAGACGTCAAGGTAGGCATATTATCATATATCATGGGGATGTATGGGGCCCACATATTGTCTTTGGGGCCCAAGCTAACTTCACCTTCTAACTGGTATACCTACTGATTGACGTAACTGGCTTTGGCACGGGCTTTTTTCCGGGATTTGTTCATTCCGTTCAGATGGTAGTTGCTCCCGTTAAAGTCGAGATAGCCCACATCAAGAGAAAGAAAATCACAAGCTTTGTCTGCAACTGGGACTAGGTGGTACTTTCCCTATTCGTGCTGGGAGAAACGCGGCTGGTAGTAGCCATACTTTTCTCCATCCACCTAGTACCATTTAACTTTTTAAGTTAACAATTGTCCGCTGTCGTGTGTGATACTTCAATAAATTTGATTGAATAATGTGTTTTTAGGTGATTCCAGTAGTGCCCCTCAAGACAAAGCATTAAGATCCCATAGTAAAAAACGTATGTTGTAACTTTTTTTCTTATGTTAAATTGAAAAGCGACTGCAAACTCTGCTGGTATGTCTACAATTGCTGTAGACTTGGATTTTTATACCTCGTAAGTGGCTTAGATAAGAGTAGAGTTATCAGAGTAATTGCTCGGTATAAGACTGTCGTGGGTTCATATTCCAGATCTATGAGTATGAGTAGACTTTTCCAATATATATATGATTTTAGATTGACATGGTCATTTACATTAAAATTAGAATGATAAACGGGATATTTACTCGATTATTTTACTCGAAAAAGATACTAAACATGGTAAATATCCCGTTTATCATTCTAATTTTCCAATATAGTTTTAAAAATAAAATATACTAATATTAATAACTAGCTGACGCCCGCTGAATAATTTTTTAATCATATCTCCGGTTCTACTTAATCAATTGCAATCATATGACAGATGTTTAGCCTACTTTTTTTTTTTTTTTTAAAGAATATTAGTAACCGAAATTACTAATATTCCCCCTAACCCCTTCAGATAAGCTAAACTGCTTGTGTTAGGAGTGGGTTCACGTCGGTAGTGTAATGGCCAGGATTCGAACCCGGGACCTCTAGATCGTAAGGTTGTCTCCTTAACCACTAAGCTACCGACGCTTGCTATTTTTCTTATAAAAAAAACCATATCAAAATCCGTTCTGTACTTTTTGCATCCATTGCGAACAAACAGACAAACCTTTAAGGGACTGGTTCCGGGTTCAAGTCCCGTTCTAGATGTTCTCTTTTTCCGATCTAAATCTTTAAACAGACAAGAATTCAAAATATATTTTTGTGTTCAGAAATGTTTATTTAACAAAACCCAAGTATTTTATAATTTCCAATGTACAGATAAAACTTCATACATTCATACATGTATGAAGTTTTATCTGTACATTGGACATTGTATAGGGTGTGTAATACACCTCTGCCTACCCTTTCGAGGATAAAGGCGTGAAGTTATGTACAGATAAAACTTATTTACAATTTTATAATAATATCATAGACCATATAAACAATAGACTCACACTGCCTAGGAAAATTCCGTACGTCGATAATTAATAAGCTTAATGTTAACTAGATGTCGCTAAGTATATCAAATCGTAAATTTCACTAAAAACTCAGATACCTAAGAACACCCTTAACTTTTGTTCCTATAAAATCGTATGAGTGTAAAAATAACGTTAACGTTTCTATCAAATTTCAACAAAATGGGCTTAGCTGTGAAAACGTGGATGCCGGCTGCCACGGTAGGTCATGATATTCACGCGACTCCGGCGCGGGTAGGTACATAGCGCCGCTATGGGCAACCTTACACCCCGGCGTCTGTAGACCCGAGACGGCGTGCGGTTTTAGTCGGTTCAAGCCCGACATAACCGCCCCCGCTGGCCGGCGGGATTTCCGTACGAAAAAAAAGGTACAGGTACATAGCGCCGTTTGTAGCAATTTGAGGGACATTGTTTGGCAATTTTTTAATCATCGCAAAATATATTATGTATTGTACTTAAACGATTCTGTACTAATGTGGACCTATGACAGTTTATAAGATCCTTTTGTGAACTAGGAAATGAGCTGATTATTTTCGAACAACAACCATGATCTTCATAACAACACACTTTCAGGCTATTCGGCAGCGCTATCTAGTTATAGCCTGAAATTCGTGCTTTTCCCAGCGTACAGACTTTTTCATGGCGTTATCAGTCTATGCTTATTATTGGTCTATGAATAGTATAGAATTACTGCAAGACAGTGACCTGGGCCCCATCAAGACCTACAGGGCCCAAGCCAACCTCACCTGCTGATTGATGGATGAGCCTCTGGCGCAGACTTGCCTCTCGGGGTTGGGAGGTCAGAAGGCAGTTGCTTATATATTGCGTCTGCGCTGAATGCTCATTGTAGTCTCAGTGGAGGTAGGCGAGCCTCAATTACCTCCTAATGGCAAAGAACAATCTGCATCAGTCGGAAAGTAAAAGACCCACGCTGCCACCGCAACCACTCGATTATGACTGGTTACAGCGGCTTCAAGTACAGTCACCGTCAAAAGTAGTCGATTGCATAGATTTCAAAATTAGAAATCTTGTTGCAAAATTATTAATTATATATCCTTAAAATTTTTCTAGAGCCTACTTATAATTAAGCTGCATTGTCATTAAGAAATATAAACTATTTTATTAAAAATTTAAGTTTATAAATCTGAAAATGATCATCTACTTTTGACACTGACTGTACGCAAAGCAATGAGTTGAGAACTCATTGCACTATTTTATTAATGTTGTAAGGATTTTGAATAATATTTCCTAATCATAATTCCTAATGTCAATTAATCAAGAAAACCTGTATTTTTTTAGGTCTAGACTTGTTATTGCCAAACGTGATGTCGCATATTTTTTTAGGTAAGAATAAGAAGAATCAATCTAGGTATCAACAAATATTCCTAAAAAAGCATAAACATAAGCCGAATAAAAAGAAAGTTAAGTCAATAGAAACCTATAGCGGTGAGAGGTCTGAAACATTGAAATCGCATACTGGCGACTCGAACACCGAATATATGATTAATATGGATATAAGTAAGGAAGATTTGAGGAACGAAAAACTAAATAATGCTAATTGGGGCATTAGTACCAAAACTGTGAAGTTTGACAATTTTGGCTCTATTGAAGAAAATGATAATGCAAATGATGAAGATGTTAACAGAAACGAAGAACATGTTAATGCAAATGATGAACCTGTTAATGAAAATAATAATGATAATGATCATTCAGCAGCTTCAATAAATTTATTGGATATTGTGAATGCGATCCGTGATGGCATACCTAAAATAGCGAAATATGTAAAAAGACCTCTAGAAGTTTTACGCACGTCAACTAACAACGATATTGGTAACCATAATGTTACGCGTAACTTTTCCTTAGCATTTTCTATTCAAGTATAATAAAGCTTAATTACGGTCATTTGATATATTAGTCTTGTTAACGACCCAAGTTATCAGAAAGCACTAAAGTAAAGTAAACTGAGTTTAGTTATGCTTTGTTTAACAAGTAACCATTTATAAATTGGAACCTTATTAGCGAAAAAAGCGATATTTTCTATAGAAATCTTCAACTACTTCATTAAATAAATGCATGTGTTCGCACACCTCCACCTACCCTCTGTCTGCCTTGACTGCCTTAACTTGATTAATTTGAAGTTTAACACAGAGTTGGTTTCAAGCACTAATGTCTCGAATTATAATGTCTATTCATGCCACCATCACATCTTTCAAAACTCACCAGTCAAATGATTGCGATTGTCAAACTTACCCAAGCATTAGTATTTTCAAGCCAATTAACGGCTAGTGTAAATCGTACTACAATCATCTGTATTTTTAATATACATACGATAGGTATTTAAATGTCTGAGATAATGAACATTTTTTTATGGTTAATAATTACAATAATCGATAATATAAGTTAGTCTAAATTGAAATTTCGACAAAATATATTTAAGAGTATGAATCTCTTAGAACGGAAACAATCAAAATATTAGGTAAGATTTATCATTATAACCATAATTCATTTTGCTGTACTTAAAAAATCGTCACATTCCCACTTTCGGTTGCATACAAGAACTATGGGCGAGATGATGATATTATTTAACTTAAAAACAAATGTAAAACCGCTACTTTTGCACCATCGACAAATGTTATACCATTAAGGTAAATATTCACAGCTTTTATTTGCATTTATCACTATAAAGCCAGTTTTAACTTGTTAAACGTTTAAAAAAGTAATATTCGTTTGCCAACTTCTATATACAGAGCTATACGCAGATAAATATGTTGTTGTGGATGTGGTATGTGTAACAAAATCTTGAGTATCGTCACAACTTTTCGACAAAGTTCAAAGTGAATAAGCCTCGGCCCAGTATATAATAAGATGCCAGAGCAAATTTGAATAGAACCAGTTACAAGGTAAGAAGATTAGATTTTTATTTCTAAATTGGAAGGTACATATATTATTTTCAAGACATGAGAATTAAGCAAAACGCTAACGCTTGTTATCAAAAAAAGAAACAATTAATTCTGGCTGACCAATAGTCCTTTTTTGCTTTCGTATCTATAAGGTGGGTAAATACAGATGATTGAACTGCAATGGACCCGATTCTGTTGTTACGAATATTTAGTTGACCGAGTTCGATAGAATAAAATGACGCTTTCGATAGAAAAATATAGGTGGATACATTTTATACTTGTAACACAGGCACAGATATGGCAGAATAATAATAATAATAAATACATAAATATTCTACGACATTCTAAAAAGGGCTTTCTAGATCCAGAGTAAGCATAGTTTAACTAGCATGAATTAGTTCTAGAATGCGGATAAACATACTTTTATTACTTTTATTACTATTACTCATATACTTTTTTTTTGTAAATACCTACATATTATAAAAATTAACACCTAGACCAATGCAAATAGATATGTTCATGCATATAAACATTTGCACTGAGCGCTGCCCCCAGAGGTAGAATCCGACCACTTACTTACGTCGAATATCGAAAACCCAGAAAGGCCTACGATCATTTTGACCAATTGTGTGCGAGCAAAAGCCATTGGGTAGCCAGTAAGATGGCATAGATAGTTGGTGGGATCCTGAAATATCGTTGCATGTGTTACTAGTATTAGTCCTGTTAAACTTAACTACATACTTCTTTAACCAACAGAATCAGAATCATTTCAGTTTTTCTATGTTCCATAGCATTTCTATTAACATAAGTAACATTGGTGTATATATGTTGTCAGAGTATTCATAGGGTTATTATAATGGTGTTACTAACTATTTTATTCTATAACAGTGGATTTGCTCATAACAATACCTTTCAATGGCGAAGGGTGAAATTTTTTATAAGGGAAGCCGGTGAAAATGACATCGACGGTTCAATGTTTCGACTTTTACGACCTTCACTATACCTACATGTAATTTAAGCATTGATGTAAAGGAAAATTTCTTACATTGTATGATAATGGAGACTTTTAAAAAAGCCTGGTCATGAAGCTCATACTTTGGGTTATGCATCTCTGTAAAGGGAAGCTGTAAGGAAACGGCATAAATGGACCCCTCGCCACTGATACCCTTTATTCTTTCTGAGATATTCATCATGGTATTGTTCTTGTTGAATAACTTTGTACATTATGTTTAATAGCTTGTTCACTATTTTTGAAATTCTTTGTCTGACTTTGTAGTGCTGTCTTATAAGTCTCATAAGTTCTTCATCAAAGTAATCAGGTTTTGTAACTATAAAGCTAATATAAGATTCACGTGTTTGTAATAAGTTCATATCTGTTATCTGCGTATAGTTCTGAATAATATAAGTTGATGTTAATATAAACAAAACACGGCGAAATCAAGATTTCTTACCTTAAACGTATTTAGATGTTCAGTACACCATACAAAAAAGCGTTAGGTGGTAGGTAGGTATATTATTCGGGGTGCGAGGGATATGCTCTATGGGCAACCTTACACCACGGCGTCTGTAGACCCGAGACGGCGTGCGGTTTTAGTCGGTTCAAGCCCGACATAACCGCCCCCGCTGGCCGGCGGGGGGGTGTCCGAAGGGGAAATCCCTTCGGAAAAAAAAAAAAAAAAAGGTATATTATGTTTAACACGGATTAAAATAAAAATAATCTTTATACAGGTGATCTATAATAAATGTACGTCGTTATATTTGTAAGTATACAATGATAATAGATACGTTCTAGTTACAAGCACGTTATAAGTACAGGATACAACTAACTACTAACTAGCTTGTGTTATTGGTTCCAGAATGCGGATAAACATACTTATATACTTTTTTTTTGTAAATACATACATATTATACATACAAACACCTAGACCAATGCACATAGACATATTCATGCATACAAATATTTGCACTGAGCGAGAATCGAACCCGCACCCCATGTCGTAGCAGTCGCATGCACTACCGCTACGCCACACAGGCCGTCTAACTAAAGACTACATAAATAAATACTACATGACAAATTATTTCCAACTGTTAAGGAAATTGCATTTGAGGATTAATTCATTCACCCTTGATTATACAGATTTCGGCTATGTTGATCTCGACTGATAGTTAAGGTCGCTAGAAAATCTTAATGATAAATCATTCAATGAATTCTATCCGCAGAAAAAATACAGTCGATACGTATACAGTATATTACTAGCTGATGTCTGCGGCTCCGCCCGCGTGGAGGTTAGATATCGTTTTTTGGTCATATCTTCGGTTCTACTTAACCAGTTGCAATCAAATATACAGCAGATTTTAAGTATGCCCAAGACCTTTCTAATTAAAAAAAAACGCATCAAAATCCGTTCAGTAGTTGTCGCGTCCATCGAGAACAAACAGATAAACAGACACAGACAAGAACATAACATAACTTCACGCCTGTATCCCCGAAGGGGTAGGCAGAGGTGTATTAAAACCCGTATTTAGCTAACTTTTTCGGCCCCTTTTTTTTATTTCGTGCGGAAATCCCTTCGGATACCCCCCGCCGGCCAGAGGGGGTGGTTATGTCGGGCTTGAACCGACTAAAACCGCACGCCGCCGTCTCGGGTCTTAAAACTTTTTCGGCCCTATGTTATAAGGCGAAAGCCCTCAACTAGGCACTTTTCCTAATTGCTTGCTGCTATTAACAGCTTTAGCAGAAAGGCCCATCATAAAATATAGCATTTTTATTTATCCATTTCTTAGAACATTATTAAAAATCCACGATACACTACACGATTTATTAAATAAGAATAAGATAGTTTTCAGAAATCAGTCAAATAGCCTATTCTCCTAAAAAGTTTTACTGGCTTCGGTTAATGGTTATATTATGACTTATCATTTCTTTATTCGAACCAATCTTTTATTCTTACTTTCTACAAAGGGTTTATCTTTGCTTGGGAAGTTAACAAGATTTTCATAATAACAAGCTACGTTCATCTATAAATACATGTTTATAGATAAACGTAGATATATATATAATAATTATATATATATGCTAGGACACTGTAAACATACGGAACCTCTGTATATGCATGACAAGATTACCACCGCGCTAAGGAATCGACGAAGCGATTACAATATTACCGTAAAATAGACTAAAGTCACATAATGTCTCAAATTAATTTCTGACGCTAAGAGAGGCATCTTACACGCGGAACTGTGTACTCACCAGCACTCGATAAATCTAATAACACCGCTCTTTCTGAGGATAGCAAATTTCTTAAACCCTCCCAGCACAGTTTTTTAGAGGTTCCTTACCTTGACAGTTAGAGTTTTGAGTAATTAAGCGGATCCACAGACGGAAAAACCCCACACCCAAAAACCAACCAAATTTTTAGACAGATTTAGTCATAGAACGTCAGATAGAGTTACTTATTGGGCAGATAGATAGATAGATATTTCTTACTGTACACCACTACACAACTTGATATACAATCCTATGATTGTATATTAAGTTTATCACTGCGAAGAGGTAGTGTCAGAATATGTACATCCCTGTAAAAGAATACAGAAATGCGCTACGGAAGAAAGTTACCGGAAATAGCATTGCCTACGCTAAAGAATAGAAGAAAGGTCTTGCCCAAGCAAGTAACCTGAGTATCTCGTGGTATTGATCGACGAAATACTCTTGTATTGCGGGTATTTATTAGCATCGTAAACCGCCACCCATCGTACTATCAAGGGGATTGTTGTTAGTTTGCTAACGTTATATAAAACAATATTGTGAGTGTCTTCATAAGTTTGACCATACAAAATTTTGGGTTGTGGTTTACTAAAAACGTGTTATAAATGTTAGGATATATATAATTATTATATTATTAGAATTAACAATCAAGCCTTTACTCCATTAGATGCTGTTATACAACTAATGTTTTTTTATAATGTAATGTTTATGTTATATTTATCTAATTAATAAAATAATAAACATAATTAATTAATGTTTTTGTAATGTTTTAATATTCAGGAACGAGCCATTCTAATAAGAAACATAAAAGTCGCAAGAAACTACAAAAGCATACAGGTAAGTTTCTCACTTTTGTACTGTAACAACCAATATAAAAACCAAACCAGGTTTTAATTTACAGAAGCTTAATTCATATTACCATTATATCATCTAGTATTCTATATATATTCTATACTATAATCTATCTATTCTACCACCACACTGAAGGCACACCGAAGCTGTTAGGACAGAGACACTGGACACAATGTCTCTGATGTTAGAAAATAGTTATCAGCCCAGGTGACCGGTTTGGACATTTTTGGTAACTTCGTTTTTTCGAATAAGAGTAAACCCCTCTCTCTTTATGCGAGGCAGAACCTCGCCGCCTTTGCTGCTCCATTAACCAGTAATAACAGATACATACCTGCGTTTTTCAGATCAATATAAAAGTACACGTGAAATGATTCCGCAGCGAAGGTTCATGGCACCTGAAGGTACGTACCATTATTGTTTTAGTACACTGAAATAGTCCGAAGCGAAATTGTTTTGAGGTGAAGCTGCTTTGTACAGGAAAAAAGTAATTTAGCGAAGGACGTGACAAAGGGTGATGCAAAAATCAGTCCGTCACGCTTATATAAGTAAGGATAATATTATGAGGCCGAAGACTGTTGCACCCATCCGTCTTGATTGCAGATAGGAGTCAAACATAATAAACGGTGAACCAGCGAGCAAGGCAGGCAATGTGTGTGTATAGTTTTAGTTGGTTCGATACCGAAATAACAAAATCCTCGGCCTTGACAATTTTTTTCACGATGAAGAAACAGGACGAGCGTATCTTGAATACTTCAAAAAATTTAGACCTAGTAGCCCGAAAGTTACAATGGGCACACTCAACATGCTGGTAATTTCCAATTGCATAATCCAAGCAGGTGCAAATGCCACATTTAGAGATAAGTATATGGTTAAAATTATACTAATACTCACCATTAATTAAGCTGTGTTCATTCATAATGAATATTATGTTATTTAGTTTCAGAAATGCATGCTGAAGGTATTCTTATTGTACATTTGTGAATTTAGATAGGCCGTTGATACATTCGGCATTTGTGGTCTATAAAATTTTATCAAAGAAAGGGAGGTATCTCACAAGGTACTATAGCGGTAGATACAAGACGTTGAGCTTGCAAAATTACTTTGGTCAGATAATTATGAGACCAAAGTAATGCAATGCAAATGCTCATAGACCGATCATAGAAAAGTTATGACAATGTGTGTTGTCGATAGCTAGTTTGTACACGTTGGAATTTTTGGATCTATTGAAAGAGCATATCTTTTGGTTAACTCAATTATTAAGTTCTTGTTTTATTTTATTTCCTGCCTTTATCGCTATCTTCTTTAACCTGTCTTTATCTATTTCATCATATTGTGCTTACAATCAGGATCATCTTATAAGACTGGTCTGGACTCATTGCCTTAATCGATAAGTTTCACTTTAAGTTTGATGCCATTTTAATCTACTTCTCTGAGTTATGCAAAATAAATATAAAATATGATGATGTTTAATAACAATTTATTTCAGCGTTTAGAGTTCGTGAGGGACTACGAAAGGCAAGACGTAGGTTAAGACATTAATACAATTATCGGAAAAACCTTGTTTGTAACTCTGGTTTGATTAAACAAACATGCATTTCACCTAAAAGTAGTAAAAAATTGCTACAATCCACTACTTCTTGCAAAATCAGGGTATCATACTTTGAGACCCTTGTGAACCTTTGAATATCCTTTTAGAAAGCCAATTCTGCAATTGATTGCAAAATCTGTGGAAGAGACAATAGTTTGACATATCTATCATATCACGATGCCTTCTTGCGTTTCGAAACTGTGAAGGTGAACAAAAACTGTCAACACCATACCAAACAATTGCTTATAAGAAAAATTACACACAAAACCAAAATCTATTAGTTTTTAGATTATCAACACACTCAAAACAACACAGGGTAAATATCCCGTTTACTCTAATACTAATAAATTAATATAATTACAAAATATGTGCTATAATTTCCTATCCTAATTTTAGGACGTGAAAGAAAAGTCCAGAAAAAGTTTCTCCAAGGTCAGCAGCAACGATGGGCTATGTGTATGTTTTCATTAATATTGTATTATAGACCGTGATTTTACATTGGTATTCCACATGACATTACATTATTCTGTTTATAATATTTTGCAGATGGGGAAAAACGTAGATCTAATAATCCAACTGAGATACGTAAGTACCTTTTTTTTTTTTTCTTTTTATCGTGCGGAAATCCCTTCGGATACCCCCCGCGTGCCAGCGGGGGCGGTTATGTCGGGCTTGAACCGACTAAAACCGCACGCCGTCTCGGGTCTACAGACGCCGGGGTGTAAGGTTGCCCATAGAGCATATCCCTCGCACCCCGACGAGATACGTAAGTACCTAAGCAAGTCGTTATATAAGCAAGTTTAAGCCATTTAAATAAATATTGTAGGACAAAGTACACAACGCCATCTAGACCCAAACTAAGCAGAGCTTGTTATATGGGTTCCAGAATGCGGATAAACATACTTAAATACTTTTTTTTTGTAAATAAATAAATATTATACTAAGAAACACCCAGACCAATGCAAATATACATATTTGCACTGAGCGGGAATCGAACCCGCAACCTCTGACTTAGCAGTCGAACGCATTACTGCTACTCCACAGAGGTCGCCGAATCACTGATTACTTAAAAATATTTTGGACAACTACTTCGACATGACCAGACAACAGGTTTTTTTTTTTTTACATGCGGAAACCCCTTCGGATACCCCTCCGCCGGCCAGCGGGGGTGGTTATGTCGGGCATGAACCGACTAAAACCGCACGGTGTCCTCCCCAAGTGTCCAGTGCCAGGCACCCCGGGTAAGCCCTCGAAAAGATAACCCCAGGGTTATCGGCGGACTTTGGCCGTCACCGCGGCCTCGCCTGGTGGGGTCAGGTTTTATCCCGCGTCGGTGAGTTGGCAGGCGTGAAACACGACACGCCTCCGCCACGGCCTGAGATAACAGTGGGTAAAAGAAATAATTGCTCAGTCGCTTGGTTTAAGACGTTGCCGTTGGTAGGAGTTCAAACATTTCTCCACGTATGTGTATGTTTTATGCCAATTAAAATAAAAAAATAAAAAATATTCTACGACATTCTACACAGCGCTTTCTAGACCCAAAGTAAGCATAGTTTAACTAGCTTGTGTTATGGGTTATAGAATGCGGATAAACATACTTATATACTTTTTTTTTTGTAAATACATACATATTATACACAATTACCAACTCAATTTGATAGTGTTGGCTCAGATGCAGCTCTTTCCTCACCGCGTAGCGGCTAGAAGACAGGACATGTTCTTTGACGTCGTATAACACGTTAAATGTTCTTATTATGTAACATTTTCAGCAATAAAATTGATTGATTGATGTTTGGAAAATATAAATTAATGAAACCAAGCAAAGAACGTCTTAAAATACTAACTAGGAGAATGAAATAAACCAGGAAAATGACGTAGATAAACCAGGAAAATGACGTAGATAAACCAGGAAAATGACGTAGATAAACCAGGAAAATGACGTCGATAAACCAGGAAAATGACGTAGATAAACCAGGAAAATGACGTAGATAAACCAGGAAAATGACGTAGATAAACCAGGAAAATGACGTAGATAAACCAGGAAAATGACGTAGATAAATCAGGAAAATGACGTAGATAAACCAGGAAAATGACGTAGATAAATTTACTCCGAGCTTCTTCGACGGCCCTATTAGATTGATTATATTTTTGTGAGAAGTTAGTTTTTCAATCAATAGTCGCTTTCCAAGTTAAATTTGTGAACTGCTTCTCAATTTTTACTAATAAATTTATCTTACAGCTACAAAAGTAAAGCTTCGTGCTGAAAATGGTAATTCGTATTTTATAATAATTTCATATTTCAAATTTTTTTTTTAACTTATTATAGCTAGATTTGCAAGGCAATACGTAGAGCCTTTGAGGCAAAAATCTATTCTATACTATATAACTAGCTATGCCCCTGACTTCGTCCGCGTGAATTCCGATTTTTAGGGCTTTAGGCTTAGTTCTTTTGCGCAGAACCCTATTTTTTCTAAAATAAAAGTACCTTATGTTACGCCTTGTAACATAACCTATCTGCCAGTGAAAGTCCCGTCAAAATTGGCCCAGCGGTTCCTGAGCAAATCAGATTTTATTCAAAATTTTGTGTGGTTTCACTTTTTTTCGCGGATCCCTAATTATTTTTCTAAAATTAAAGCCTATGTTCTGCCTTGTAATATTAACTATCTGCCAGTGAAAGTCTCGTCAAAATCGGTCCAGCCGTTCCAGAGATTACCTCTTTCAAACAGACAGAAAGACAGACAGACAACAATGTTAAAAATTGTATTTTGTTATAAGTATCGTGTATACATTCATGTGCGATCATTAAAATCTATTATTTTAATATTACAAACAGATACTTCGATTTTATTTATTTGTATAGAGTATCGATATTATAAATCTGATGAGTTTGTTTGTTTGCTTGGTTGAAGCGTTAATCTCAGGAACTACTGGTTCAAATTGAAAGATTTTTTGTGTTGGATAGTTCATTTATTGGGGAAATCGAAGGAATATGCCATCACGCTACAAAGTAAGGGAGCGGAGTAGTCATAAATGATAACAAATCGGGTTAATTTGCTTACATTATTGTAGAACTAATAAATTACGTGCATGTATGGGATAAATACTTGACACAGGCGAAGCCGCGGGGCACAGCTAGCCTTTAAATAAATTGCCAGCCTCTAAATAAATACACCCTTACACTTAAACTTACTCCGTGATATGGTCTTAAAATAACTTAAAAGTCAATTGAATATGTTTAAATGCCCTGTCTACTCAAAGTTTTTTTTTAAGTTTGTTCTCAAACACCTATCAAATGCAAAACAGTGTGTGTAACACATGGACTTGCACCCCTCATTGCAAGTGTTTTTACTACTAGCGAAATTTTATTACATACTTACATAAATGATCTTGTTTCGTCGTATCCGCTATCGTTCAAAATAATAATAATAATATTTTGTAATTTGGATTTGTCTCATGTGGTTGTCGACATGGAGTGTGGATTCGGCAATTATCGTTCCGATAGTTGTATCGGTTCACGGACTGATTGCCAAGAGCCTCGATCAACATCTCAAGAGGCACACGTTGGGCAGTTGGGTCAAGTGCTTGATGCAGAAGCCAGTGCTCCTCGACACGGCACGTATTGTGAGGAGATTCCTCTCTCTGGAGCCCTAACCACCGGTAGCTTGGTCTCTGTACCCGATGCCGGTGGGCCATTATTTTTTAAATTTTTAAATATATTTGTTTTTTTTGTATAGAATGTATTTAAAAATATAAAAAGAAATAATAATATTATTATAATTTTGATAATAATATTCTTTATTGACATAAATTAAGTTCATCATATTATTATGGGAGTCCTCGCGCTAGTAAAAACTGCGTTGCATGCAGGTGTCAGTGCCTTCCCCACTACTAAAGTGACAATAGTATTACATCAGGATGGAATATTCTATGTAACTAACATTATTTATAATATACCAAAATTCTATTTAATTCATTTATATAATTAATATGTATACTAAAAGTTTAGAGCTTACAAATATAGCTAATCATCATGCGTATATGCGTGTGTGTGTATGTTTGTGTGTGTGTGTGTGTGTGTGTGGGTGTGTGAGGGTATGTGTGCGTGTGTGTGTGAACTATAGTGGTGTCGGTGTTACCAGATTCTCTACATAGTCATAGTCCATGGATTTTAGCCAATCAGATACAATGCTTTAAAATTGTTTATTATTTAATTTACGTACTTTATGCACCTTATCACATTTATTATACGTGTGAGGAGCTCAAAAATTGTAGTGCCTTTGGGCAAATGTAGATTTAGTACGAGGCACAGTGCATCGTTTTCTACGCTTTTGCATACTAGGTACCAGAGGAACAGCTCGTTTGTGATAGCTTCGTAGCATTTCCTTCACAAATATCTTTCTAGTTATTTGGCTTATTTTTGCTGCCAGATTTAAAAACAGGACAAACAACAGCTCTCTTAAATATAGCGGGGAATGAGCCAGTAACGAGACTTAGGTTGCACATAAATGCAATGGGTGGGGCAAGAGTCATTGCATTTTGTTTTAATATTTCCGCCGTAATTTTATCAAAACCTGGTGCACTATGCGATCTAAGCCCTAGAATGATATTCCTAATTTCACGGGGATCTGTTGGCATGAACGAAATGGAGTTTAGTGGTGGGGTATCCACAGTGGCTTCGCGTGAAAGTTTCTGTTCGGATGTATTCATCCTACATAACATTTTATTTGCTAACTAGCTGACCCGGCAGACTTCGTACTGCCTCAATTGATAACAACTTCCATATTTATTCACCTTTTAAACCTTCCCTGGACCTCCACAAATAATTCAAGACCAAAATTAGCCAAATCGGTCCAGTCGTTCTCAAGTTTTAGCGAGACTAACGAACAGCAATTCATTTTTATATATAGAGATATGCCTCCAACATCAGTGAAGTACTTGTTTACCTTATCAAGAGACTCTGTTGGAGAAGTCTCAATATTTAATAGATCTACAGACGGTTCGCAATTTTTATTCATGTCATAAAATTCTTTTATAATTTTCCAAGTATTCTTAATGTTTCCCTTGCTTCGACTTAGTTTTTCTTGAAAATATATCTCTTCAAAAATATTATAATAAAGTTGCATGTATTTCTATATGTGTGGTAGATATTTTTAAGATGAATATTGTTTGATACCTTTACAGTGGCTTCATGTAACTTATCTCTTTTCCTTATGCATTTTACTGCACCTTTCGTTATCCACGGCTTAAGTGGTCTATATCTGTTGGAGTTGCGTACAGTGCTGGTATTATTACTTATTATGTTCAACAGGTTGGTCGTTATCATTTCCGATGCAATATTGACATCAGTTGCTTGATAAAGACAGTCCCACGACTCTTTGTTGAGTGACTTTTGTATTGTTTTATAGTGTATAATGATTTTTTTGTGTATAATATTCCTTTTAGCAATTTCAGAGATGTTAATGAAAAGTAGTATTGGGCGGTGCTCTGTTATTGGCTGCTCAAAACGACTGTCTTCCAACGATGAGAGCATTTTACCATGAAGTGTTCAAGGCATGTCATGGTACGGTTGCGCGTAGGTTTATCAATTCCAAGTCTAAGGCCATGCATAGCCATCAAGTTTAGGTAGTCTTGGGCTTCACTAGAAAAATATTCTGAAAGTGTATCGATATTTATGTCCCCGGTAAGGATTATGTTTTTTGTACGTATATTTTCTAAAATGTTCTTGAGGGACTCCAGATAGGGTTTCGGATGGACAAATGATTGCATAATCCGGTTTAATAGTGACATCCAAACAATTGCCCGCTAGGAAGTTAGGCTCGTAAGCGGACGACACAAGTACATTACGCACATAAACTACCACACCATCGTTTTTATTTATGCTATTTTTAGACCAATATTTAGTATAGTCATTCATGTCAGGAGGGGGATTATTCAAATTTGTAAAACATTCAGATAAAACAATAATGTCAATTTGCATATTTAGGGCGGAAATAAAGGCGAGTAAAAGTCAAGATTGTAGTTAACACTTCTAATGTTAGCACCAATTATTATTTATTAATGCATCATGAGTTCCTAGATTATAGTCGAGCAGTCCTGAGCAAAGACTGGTTGCACTAAGGGATATACATTCAATCTGGTCAGACGTATCTCTCTCTTCCGACACAGTAATGTTAACGTTGTGATCGAATTTTATATATAATAAATAATAAATAAATAAATAAATATTCTACAACATTCTACACAGCGCTTTCTAGACCCAAAGTAAGCATAGTTTTACTAGCTTGTGTTATGGCTTCCAGAATGCGGATAAACATACTTATATACTTTTTTTTTTTTTTGTAAATACATACATAGTATACATAGAAACACCCAGACCAATGCAAATAGACATATTCATGCATACAAATATTTGCACTGAGCGGGAATCGAACCCGCGCCCCCTGTCGTAGCAGTCGTATGCACTACCGCTACGCCACAGAGGAGAGAATATGGATTGTAATGTCATCGGTAATGCTGCTAAAGTAATAATATTAAATAAACATTTTAATTCAGCCACAAAGGTGACAAATGTAATGTTACCATTGCATTCCTTTAGTCGCATTATGTCCAATTCGCAAAATGTCCAACTGTCCAGTTCGCAATTGGTCCAGTTCGCGATGGGCCAGTTCGCAGTAGGTCCAGTTCGCAATTGGTCCAGTTCGCGATTGGTCCAGTTCGCAAATGGTCCAGTTCGCAAATGGTCCAGTTCGTAATTAGGGATCCTCCTTGATTACGAGAAGCTTTTTTGACAACCTTCTGAGAGGCTAGATTCAGGTCGAAGTAATAATGCATGTAATTTATGATCAAAACTTTTATTTAAAAAAAAATCTAATGAAAGTAATTAATTTTAATCAAAGATTTGCTTTGATTTAAATAATTTGCAATAGCTGGCAATAACAAAACGCGGACATGTATTTGTCTTATTTGAGGGTATTTATAAAAATCATTGACAAATAGGTGCTAATATCAATTAGGGAGGTACTTGATGAATAAAGTGACCTAACACGAAGGGTTATTGCGGAGGTCTCTGCGAGACTTCGAACCTATATCTATCCGTGTCGGGGCGCGCGGTGTCCACGAGCTCAAAAGAGCCTGCCGTAATCAAAGACGACTCCTATTTTATGAACTGGACCAATTGAGAATTGGACATTGTGAGAATTGGACGTTGTGAGAATTGGACAATTTGCGAATTGGACGTTGTGAGAATTGGACAATTTGTGAATTGGACGTTATGAGAATTGGACAATTTGCGAATTGGACGTTGTGAGAATTGGACAATTTGAGCCCGCTGGACATTTTGCGAATTGGACATAATGCGACTAAAGCATTGCATTTATTGATCAATTTGTTAGAACCGCAGAAGTTAAACCAGAGGCAGCATAAGAATTCATGGCATAGGCAGCGTTTCGTTAATAATTGTGAAATACTTGTAATATATTTGTTCCGTTGATGGAGGAACATGATGAAATCAAGTCAATAGCAGTTGAAAAATTTTACAATTTTCAATTTTAGCATTAGGATAGTTTTTATTAAGTAATACATAGTACTCGTACATAAAAATGAAAGGCATGGCATAATCTCTACCATGATGAGTTCTGCATAGTGTTGATATATTTGGATTAGTGTATTTGTATCTGTTACCTTAAACGTGTTAATACTAGTGTGCTGTGAGTTATATGTCTAGATGATGACGTGTATGCTGTATAATCGTGGAAATATATAATAGGTGCATGTTACAAGTACATAATAATAAAATATGTTAAAAATGATTTTCAATAAAAGAAGTGCATTTAGAACTGAGTCTAGTCAGTCATCACTTTTTAGTTGTTTTAAATCTGCTTCACTGTTTATACAATGTCCGCTAGCACCTTCCTTTTCACGTATAAAAATCTTCCCATGTGAAGTCCAGCAGAAAGTATAATTATTTTTTTACAAAAGTCTCGAGCCAGGAAATATAGAAGCCGAGCTTTGTAGGTTAATCTTTCCGATATATAAGGTGTCACCAAATTAGGTCTCTGGATTTGGTGAGGTGACTTAGTATCGACAAAATATGTATTTGAAACAAAAAAAAATATCGGGAAAAAATAAAAAAAATAAAATAAAAAAAACATCACCAGTGTTCTTGTAAAAGTGGACTCGTCTGTCCACAAAATTTTTCTGGTAGGATCTTCCACTAACCACCTACAAAATCTTAACCGCGGATCAAAATCTGTGGTAAGGAGCTCTTGCACCCGCAGAAAGTGGTAGGCGTGTAGTCCTTCTCCTCGCAGTATTCTCCAAGCGGATATGTGGGAAATACCTAAATCGCGACCAGCGTCACGTGTGCTCGTCGCATCACGTGACGCTGGTCGCTGGTGGTGTTTTTTTAATATTTATATATATTTTTTATTTTTTTTATTTTACCCGATATTTTTTTTTGTTTCAAATACATATTTTGTCGATACCAAGCCATCTCACCAAATTCAGAGACCTAATTTGGTGACACCTTATATATCTCTATATATAAGGTGTCACCAAATTAGGTCTACGGTTAGAAGGTCCTGTCAAGCCTCTGCTTGACAGGACCTTCTAACCGTATCATCTAGGTAGACAATTTATGAAGCTTATTTGTTCTATTATAATTCTTAACACACTGTAGTCGTTTTTCCTGCATTATGATTAAGGTGAAATTAATTGAAATAGTCTTGTTTGAGTTGGAATTTGTTTTCAAGTTGTCTTACCTTATCACGTATATCGGATGGATTTATGGGTAACCCCACGGCTCTGGCTGTATCCATAATAAATTTTGTTAAGGCATCTTTATTTTCCTTAGATTTTAAGGGTAAATGCCTTAATTCGACACAGGAAGCTCTATGAAGATTTTCAAGCGTTTCCCCCTTTTCCTCTAGCAGTTGTATGTAGGCTAGATTTTTATTACGCTCAGCTGTTAACTTCTGAAATTCCTTGATTAAGTCATCATATTTTATTCATATTTATCATAAAGGCACCCATGTCATCAATGTGTTCATGCTTCCGACTGAACTTTATCCTGAGCCTTTCCCAGTTTCAACGTTTCACTAGGTAAATCTAGTTCTGATTGACATTGTGAATGGGCTGAATGAGGCTGAGTGCGTATCAGTGGCATCTTTGTATCAGTAGATATTCAATATTTATGAGACAAAAACAAATCATAAAAGGTTTTATGATAACAAAAAGTGTTTTCTGAACTTTGGTCGAAATCGATCGTAGTCATATGTGAATCAACGGCTGCTTGTTAGTAGAACGCGCCACCAAACCTGTTACGTATGCGGTGAAATTTATACTTCTGTATTTGTTTGGAAATTAATGGTAAATAAATAGTTCTCCAATGCTCCGATAGTTTCTGTGCGCCTGGTACTCGAGCACAATATGCAGCTATAATAGTAATTATTTTATCTCACTCACCCCAGTTTGTGGAGTACTCACTGACTTCGCGCGATTTGTGTTAGCCAGCCACTCTTGAGTTATATGCACTCCCGGTACTTTACTTGAATAAAATAATTTTATTTTTGAATTTGTAATTTAAATAATAAACAAATATACTCTGTAACACGTCTGCTCGTGATCGAATCGATCAAGTTTCTTTGATCGTTGTACGGGTGAAAACGTATTTATTTACACTGTTAGTGCAGGAATACACTCTTTTGATGAAATTTGGCTATATATATTGCAGTAAGGGTTGCTAAATATATTTTTTTAGCATAATATTTCTTCTTTGAGTTGTTGACTCTGGATGATTCGCATAGAATAAAAAATGTGGTATTTATTTATATTATCTAAACAAGATAAATTACAGCTTTTGGTGTGGTTTTGGCCTCCACCTTTCCATTGAAACCTTATTCAAATTCATTACGTTTAATACGTACCAACATCAATCAAAATGTTCATCAGTTGAAAGAAAAATGGCCCAATTGTCCTTCTTAGGAAACAGCTCATCAAACTCTTTGAAGTTAAAGTTTCGGAAAGTTACGGTAAAAATGAACATCATGACTAGACATGATTTATTTATAGAATTCATCGTCACTTTGAAGTTGTTCCAATATCCCTTTGGGTAAATTCTGCGCTGTCTATGAATTGCCTGAATCTCGACGAAATTTCAATATTCTGACAATGTTGTTAGAGGACGTATTCGGTTGTTGTGACAATGTGCATTGCAATATTATCTGCTAGTTTTTTGCATCATTGGGGGTTCACAGCACTTTCATCTTCAATCGAAATTATCTGCTCAAATTCTTTATAAAATTTACAATACCACCGTGACTACCGATTATGCACACGGCGATGTTCATGTAAGTTGCGAATCGTAACAGTATTTTTTTTTCATTTGTGTATCTTCAGTATTACATTACATTTCCGAACTGTAATATACCATTTTCGAAAATATCGAATACCAAATTTGGCCAACTCAACAAATGACAATCGAAAATAGCATGCGATTCATGCTATTTTCATATTCGTGCTGAAACATCTAATGTAAATAGGTAAAGGAAAGGAGCATTCATGGGTAGCTGACTTGAAGGCGTATATGGAAGAACTTATCAGTCGTGTTTCAAGAACTAGTGTAGATCAGTACGCTAGACCAATCATAAAAGGTAGGATTATTCTGTATGACTTAAATTCTTTTCTACCTATATACCTATTCATTTTTAAATAAAAACTACTGTAAAATGATATCAAAAATTATTTTAAAGAAAGTTATAGTGCAGAATAGATCTAAATAACATTCAGTATAGTTTGAATCAGAAGTTAATAAGTGTTCAATAAAAATGTGTTGAAAAAAATTGCAATCCAAAAGAAGGATGGGATCAAAACTGTTCTTTACTGAACACTATAATAAACATAGTAATGGCATTCACAAAACCCATTATAGTTGAGAAATATTGTATACAAAATAACGGCGAAGCAGAAGAGATTCTTATCAGTGACAGAGTCTTATCTAGAAATTAAGTGTTGTTAGAAAACCATCCAAGAACCTACAATGACTGAGCATTCATAAGTGTTTTGAATTCATGAAGTGGACTCCATAATGATCACTGGTATGCCCATTGAATCTGTCTTAATTTATGACCAAATCATTAACCTTGATTGATCATTAACCTTGCTACTGTTCTGTTTTCTCATTTTTTTTTATTAATTACATGAATTCAAAAAGTAGGCAAGCAAAATTAGAATGTTACTGTACAAAATAAAGGTAATTTATTATTACTACTTATCAGATCTATAATTTTGGAATGCTGCTTTTGGGGATATTATTGCGCAGGTAGTAACACCGTTTTACCATGCCTGATGGAGAAGAAGCCTTTTGTGTTCATTGCAGCAACGTAGGCAATTACTGCAGAAATACTGAAAACGTAATTAGTGCACGAGTGCACTTTCTACTAAAGAGATTTTATAACCATATTGGAACTTATTAGTTATTGTTTTTAGTAGAAGATTGTTTAAGTATTATATCTGTTTCTTATACATTTAGATTGGAAAAGAGAACATCTATGAGGGGACTTGAAACCGCGACCAGTCCCTTACAGGGGGAGTGCTCTGACCAGCTGAGCCACCTAGACACGTCCCAGATATTCGAAAATCTCCGATATGTTATATACGTCTTAAGGCGACGCTGGAGCCATCTACCGTAATTCTTGCGAACTACGGAAACAATGAATAACTTTACAGTCATTTTTAAACATTGATTTTTGATGACTCCGCCTAATTATTTCAATTAAATTTTTAAGCATTTTGTATGCTTACTTTTCAGAAAAGATCAGCTCAGCTCAGCTGGTCAGAGTACTCCCCTTGTAAGGACTGGTCGCGGGTTCAAGTCCCGTCCTAGATGTTCTCTTTTTCCGATCTAAATCTATAAGAAAAAGTAAGCATACAAAATGCTGAAAAATTTAATTGAAATATTATATCTGTTTTATATTTCAGCTATAGAAGAAAAGAATAATGTAAAGATTGCTGATATTGACGGTAATTTTTATTGATATTGATATAATACTGTATTAAGATTAGTATTCTGAGAGACTTTTGGTTGTTTGGAACGTTTATAACAAATATATCGATGTTTTCTGTTCAACCCGTTGTAGTATATAATGATCATGACCCCGAAGAATCTCTACTTTTATACAGTTATTCTTTTTATACTTGTTAATTATTGAAACATAAAGTTTTTACTCACAGTATCTAGTAAAATGTTAGGAAAGTTAATATTATGGTCATTTTTAAATCATGCAACTGGTCAAAAACGACTCCATCTAACCTTTACCAATTATTTACTCCCATTTCAGTCGATCGTTTGGGTATGTAATAAAATTCGCATTTATATTTTAATATGCATTAAAAATAATAGGGACATCAAATAACACGGCCCATTTAATACTTAACGACGCATTTGCTCGTATGAGTTATCTTCTCGAATATGTTGAATAATTTTTTATACCAACAGTTATGAATATTGTTTAAAATAAAACTGTCGAGAGAACGAGTTTTTCTTATATTATCATGTGTTTGGTTTGACGTGAATACGATTCCTAATTTGCGTCTGTAGCGGTAGGCAGTACAGAAAACTTGATGATGAAATCGGGGATATAGTTTGAACTTTGCGCTACATATGGGTATTACCCTTGAAATAATAAATAAAACCGGCCAAGTGCGAGTCGGACTCGCCCATGAAGGTTCCGTTGCAGCAACTAATTTTTTTATATCTGGGTTGATTGAATGAAATGCAAATTGCGGTTAACGATTTATGTCGTATTAAAAAAAATACTAGATCTCGTTCAAACCAATTTTCGGTAGAAGTTTACATGGTAATTAACAAATTACATATATTTTTCATCATCATCATCATCATCATCATATTTTTAAGATTTATCATTCTCTTATTCTAGAAGTTACATCACACGCGTATTACCACTTTGGAAATGTCTCTCGCGCAAACTATTCGGTTTAGAACAAAAAATAAATTAGAAACCTCAATATCATTTTTGAAAACCTATTCATAGATGTATGGGTTTGAGGAAAAATATTTTTTGAGTTTCAGTTCAATAGTACAGTAGAACAATGATCTTATATAATAATCTATTTGCTTTTTCAAGGTAACGTTATGGTCGATTACGTGGACTTGTCACGAAACAACGGCACATACATAGATAAACGGAAAATAAGTTACACAGGTAAATATTGAATCCAAATCATTTTACAAGTCTAATCCTCACGTAGTTTTATCTATACAGGGTGTATTTTTAACGGGGCAGTAAGGGCAAGTACCTTAACCGTTGTAGTTACAGCAAAATGTTCTTAGGAGACCTTGCTGCCCCGTTTCAAAAATACACCCTGTATAGTGTGTCTTTTGTAAACTGGGACACGTACTGTCCAAGTTAAAAGTTAAGTATACCAAAATTGTTGTTACGAAAAAGATAACTAATGGTTCTTCAGACAGTTTCCTTGTATCTACAGCGTTTGTGAACGTCTACAGCACCTATATCAATTAATCAATTCCTATTACAATTAAAGGCCATGGCTCATTAGAGCAACCTAGCACCCGACCAACACCCCCTAAATTCCCGCTAATATCATGGGGTATTTTTCTATACTGAAAATAACTTATATAACTGTGCTTATTCCATAAAGAATTGTAAAAGAGCAGTAACATTACGTCCGTTCATGTTTTACAGGATACATGTTATTATAGTGGATGGAATATGATAGGATAGGAATATGACGGCCTCTGTGGCGTAGCGGTAGTGCATTCGACTGCTACGACAGGGGGCGCGGGTTCGATTCCCGCTCAGTGCAAATATTTGTATGCATGAATATGTCTATTTGCATTGGTCTGGATAATGCTTTGTATAATACGTGTGTATTTACAAAAAAAGTATAAAAATATGTTTATCTGCAATCTGGAACCCATAACACAAGCTATTTAAACTATGCTTACTTTGGGTCTAGAAAGCGCTGTGTAGAATGTCGTAGAATATGTATTTATATTGTCGGAAGTTGACGCGAATATCACACATTGAAAATTGTTATTCCTACTGGTTGTGTGTAGTCCAATGAAGTCCCATCAAGATCGAGACTAAGCCAAACTCATTTGCAAGCTGGTGCACCTGACGAGGCTCTAGCGCAGGTTTTACTTTTAGGGTTGGAAGGTCAGACGGCAGTCGCTCCCATAAAAGCCGCATAAGCCAAATCCATTATTCCCAGTTGCCTCCGAAGCCTAAGCCTCGGAGGCAACTGGGAATAATGATGACATGTTATTTCTACCCGTTTGACCAATAAGTAAATAACCACTTTATTTCAGCAAATGAAAGAAAAAATACAAAAAATATTTGATCCAAGGAAGATATTACTGTATCGGTCCCATTCCATTGATACAATTTAAATATTAAATATTAGAACCCTGTCTTTGTTTTATTTATGAAGTAATGCAATATTTTTGGGGTTCCGTAGCCAAATGGCAAAAAAAAGAACCCTTATAGATTCGTCATGTCTGTCTGTTCGTCTGTGTATGTGTGTCACAGCCACTTTTTTCGAAACTATAAGAACTATGCTGTTGAAACTTGGTAAGTAGATGTATTCTGTGAACCGCCTTAAGATTTTCACACAAAAATAGAAGAAAAAACAATCAATTTGGGGGTTAGTATGGGGAACCCCTAAATTGATTGTTTTTTCTGACTGAAACTCAAATTTTTTTAACCCTTACGTGTGTAGTATCTATGGATAGGTGAAGACCTATCCATAGATACTACACACGTATGTACACACAAAAAAATTATATTTGGAACCTCAATATCATGTTTGAAGAAATATGATATTGAGGTTCCTAATATCATTTTTTTCTAAACTGAATAGTTTTCGCGAGAGACACTTCCAAAGTGGTAAAATGTGTGTCTCCCCCTGTGACTTCTAAAATAAGAGAATGATAAAACTAAAAAAATATATGTAATAATGCCATGTAAACTTCCAACGAAAATTGGTTTGAACGAGATCTATTAAGTGGTTTTTTTAAAACGTCATAGATCATAAACAGCTATTTACCATTCATTCAATCAACTCGAATGTTAGGCCCACATATGAAATTGGCGTTTTGTAAGGGAGGAACATAAAGTAGTTTTTTTTTAAATATAACTTTGGACTTCCCCATCGGAGTTGAATTTATTCTCTTGCAAGAAGTTATCAAAATTTCAAAAAAAGTGGTAATCTAATTATCGTACAGGATCCACTTTTCATCACAGGTAATGATTCGATTTAAAAGCCCTTCATTATTGTGCCAGTTGAGTAATGTAATGCAGCAGTCGACGCGCGTTTGTCGGTTTGCTGCACTCTATTCATGAGTTACCCACGTTTTAAGCTTTTTCACTTTCCCAATTTGCTTCAAGTGGATTAAAATAGTTTTATCACTAACACCGCAGCCTGCAGCCAACTCGGACGTCTTTTGCGATGGATCCGCTTCCACAATAGCCTTCAATTCTTCATTAACAACTTTGGTCTCCGGCCGTCCACGGGGCTTGTTCTGCAGGTCGAAATTTCCAGAACGAAAACGTTGGAACCAAAATCGCACTGTGTTTTCTTTGGCGACACCGCCGCCATACACATGAGTAATCCTTCGAGCCATTTCTGCAGCACTGGTTGATGGAACTCGTACTCGTGAATAACACGATATTTCAAGTTTTCCATTTTGTAAACTGAGTGACGCAAAGAAAAAATCCCAAAGAGGAAAAAACAAATGAATTACGATTTTTAAAACGCAAAAGCATGAGTAAATAGCAGTATAAATTTGAAATTGGAATTCCTAACATTATTATGTTACTTGCCTGCTACGGAACCCTTCATGGGCGAGATCGACTCGCACTTGGCCGCTTTTAGTTTTGTTTTACTTTCAACAACTTATTTCGTTTTATCTTTTGAAGATCTATCATTATTTTTGCGTGCAGGAGTTTGGAAAAGATGTTGATTAGCAGATTCAGTATTTTAATTGCAAACTTTGAATACAAAAGGAATTGGCACTCGCATGATGATGACTAATTTAAACAGTGTATGGGCGCTTAGAGCCCGTTAATAGATATATTTTGCGATCCAATATCGTAATTCCATGGACCAATGGTGTTTGTTTCCACATCAATATTATTGACAGGATCGCGATATATATTAACTGTCTATACGCGCCCTATGTTTATTTATTAAACATTTAGTTTATATTTTTTTTTATCATTCTTTTAATTAAATCTAGCTATATTATCTAACTAACAAATGGAGTCTACAACTTTTTTCTAACTCAAAAATTGAGAATCTCAATAAACTGCCCATTTCACTGAAACATATATACGTTTACTTAACTTAGTTAACTTTATTACTTGTGAAACTGCAGGACGGCAGCAGGATAGCGTAGGTTGGGAGCGTGGTTGCAAATGAAACACAATTTATGATGACTTATTATTTAAGTATAACACAAACGTTCTTAGGCAATGATTAAGTGCGGTTTGAGTCGGCGTGCGGGCACACGGGTAACCCCCGCTGACATGCATAAGGGCGGGGAGGTCTCCGTACCAAAAAAAAGAGGTCTATACTGCAGTTGCACTCTGTTTTAAAGTTTTAAAAATGATTACAATACAACACAAAAATTATAAACTGCCTTATTATTTATTAGTGTTCGCGCCGATGCATCGGCGCTCTTTATTTAGGTATAGTTTTATTCTACCCGCTTTCAATTTATATATTTTATTTCGCTGCTTGGGTTTGCACTGAGGAGAGGGAAGACCGACCCCACCGCCGCGTGGTCGTGTCCGTGCCGCTTCATTTTCATATAGAAAAAAAAAACCGCTTTGAAGTTGTTTCGTGCCGTGTATGATCCTCACATCGCCCTCACCATCAAGAAGACCGAGAAGAGCGCATCAAGGTCACAGCAGCGTTGGCACGTGGAGCGAGGCCCTTAACTGGACCGCCCGCCGTGGTGCTAAGGTTAGTCAATTTCTTTCCTTAGTTGCTAGACCAGCAGCTTTTCTCAATCTTGTGTTCCTTGTTTTTTTCTTTTATTATAACCTATAGATATACAGTCCACTAGCCAGCTATTACCCACCCGCAGCTACATTTTTTTGGGCCTTCGAGCCGCACGTTACATTCTTTTCGGCCTTATAGCCATATATCACATTTTTTCTATATCCCGCTATTTGTTTTTCCGCTTAGTTTTCATAACTATTTATTCTTTCCGCTTAGAGAAAAAAAAAAAAAAAAAAAAAAACTATTTTTTATCTTACCGCTTAGTTACGAAGGTAATTTACCTACCTGCTGTAATTACCTACATAATATATCCCTTATAATTTATCTTTATCATTTATTCGTGTTCCATTTAACGGTTGAATTGCACTCCTTTTAGTAAGTACCTACCTAAACGCATTTATGTTGCATTTTTGTCGAAAGTTATAAGCTAGGTAAGAACGTGTTATCGCCGGCCGTTCCGTCCGAGCGTTCCTTTGTTCTCGAAGTCGTATGTTGCAGTCAGTAACGCTGTTTCGGGTATTTTGTAACTTAAATAGTTTTTAACAAAATCTCATCATGGCTCCGAGTATTAAGGATGTGGAGAAGCATAACTTAAACATTAAAAGGCTCACGGGAAAACGCGAGGAAGTTTATGCTAGGCTTCAGAGAATTTATGACTCAAAAAATGAAATGATTACGGACCCTAGTGATAGTAAGGTGGAGAATTTTCTTTGTGGCATGGTCACCATTGATATTATGCGTGACGAATTCATAAAAATTGTCGATGATTTGAATACGTTGAATTTGATGTTAGATCCAGATTTCATACCTAACTATCAAAGTTTGTCTACGTTTGAGGACTTATACTGTCGTTGCAAATATGAAGCCAACAAAATACATGCTAGCCGTGATAAGTCCAAAGTTGAAAAATTATCTTCGTCTTACAGTAACAATAATAAAAAATCTAACTTGAATCTGCCCAAATTAGAATTAATGAGTTTTTCCGGTTCACCTGCAAGTTGGTCAACCTTTTATGAAACATTTAAAACTACAATACACGAGAATTTTGATCTTACTAATAACGAACGTATTCAATATTTGATGGGTCGGTTATCGGGCCGGGCACTTGCTACTGTGTCGGGAATTACACCGAACGCTGACAACTATAATTTGATATGGACCACGCTGGTCCAGAAATATGAAGATAAACGTTATTTAGCTACCGCGTATTTGGATCAAATGTTTGAATTCAAATCTTTTTCCGTTGCTAACTCTAAGAATTTAGACTCGTTTTTAGAACGTTTTGCGTCTGCCGTGTCGAGTCTAAAAACGTTAAAACTTAGCAACTTGTCCGATTTTATTCTTCTTTATCTCGCTTTAAAGAAAATAGACCCGGAGACCGCTCGCGCTTTTGAAATGTTTAAGCGAGAGACTGCTTTGCCTAGCTACGAGGACTTGATCACATTTCTACGTGAACAATCGAAAATATTAGACCGCACTTCGACCAACGCTACGACGAAGCGCGTCGGTACCGACGTAAACCAAAATGTCTCGAAGTCTACCCATTCCTTTGTAGGTACTAGCGCGCCGTCGCAGGTAAAAGATAAAAATAAATCTTGTCCGTTTTGCGACTTGGCAAATCATTTCAACTTGTTCAAATGTTTTAAATTTCAAAAATTACCGCTCGATGATAAATTTAATTTGGTCAAAACTCGTAATGGATGCACGAACTGCCTCAGTTTGTCCCATAACAGCGCCGCTTGTAAATCGGAAGTACGTTGCCGCCATTGCGATTGTAAGCACCACTCGCTGCTATGTAGAAAACAACAGCTGACTCCCCCCGCGCCCGGCGCAGCGCCCGCGCATAATAATGTGACTCCGCCGCCGCCGGCATCCACCTCCCAGCAGGTACATACCACTGCTTTATCAGCCCTGTCGTCGCCTCCTCCGGTGCAAATTAATAACCGACGTGATAATAATATTACCTGTCTTTTAGGCACGGTTCAAGTTTTAATACCTGACTCTGCGGGTGTGTTGCACAATGCTCGCGCGCTGATTGATTCCGGATCGCAAAACAATTTTATTACATCGACATGCTTAGCAAAACTTAAAGTTAATTTTAATCGAACAACGCGCGCTGTTGTAAAGGGGATCGGTTCGTCTTCTAATCCGATTAAGGGTTCCGTCAGCATTGATTTGTTTTCGAACAATAAAAATATTTTACTTACACTGGACTCTTATGTCATTGATAAAATTACGGATAATTTGCCATCTGCTCGTATCGAGCCCGCTTCGCTCAGTTATTTAAACCACGTTCAGTTAGCTGACATTAGTTTCCATTCGCCTGGGGAAATTGACATCCTCATCGGTGCACCGCAGTTTGCCGAAATTTTACTGTCGGGACGCGTAAACGGTCCGCCCGGGTTACCTACCGGTATTGAAACGATTTTTGGTTACATAATCGTAGGAAATTGTCCTATTAGTAATCCGTCTACTGAGTTCGTTTCTTTATGCTCGTTTGTACAGAATGAGCCTCCGTTATCAAATATGTTAGAAAGGTTCTGGCAGCTCGAAGAAATTGCGCCCACGCGCCCGCTGAACGCCGCGTCTAGGGAGTGCGAGAAGCTGTTTGTCTCAAGCGTGTCACGGGATGACACAGGACGTTATAGTGTGGCGTTACCTTTTGCGCGCGACCCCTCTGAGCTCGGTGACTCATACAAAGCTGCTACGCGTCGTTATATGTACTTGGAGCGTAAGTTGACCGCTACCCCAGAGTTGCGACTGGAATATGACGCGATTATTAAGGAATACCTATCAAAGGGTTATATCTCGTTAGATGATGCTGGTTCGCTACCTACGGGTTTTTATATACCACATCATGCAGTTGTTAGGCAAGATAAAGTAACTACAAAGGTGCGAATGGTTATGGACGCCAGCGCCAAAAGTGATTCGGGTAAATCACTCAATGATTTGTTATATCAGGGTGAGAATTTACAGAACGATTTGTTTTTAATTTTACTTGACTTCCGCTTATATCCTGTGGCTTTTACCAGTGACATACATCAAATGTTTTTACAGATTTTGGTTAACGAAGATCACAGAATGTTTCAAAAATTTTTATACCGCTTCGATCGTTCTTTACCTCTTGATACCTATAAATATAACCGCGTCTGCTTTGGATTGCGCTGTAGTCCTTTCCTCGCCATGCGAGTTTTAAGACAACTATGTGACGACGCACGCGCATCTTACCCGCGCGCCGCGGATGTTGTTGTGCATAATTGTTACATGGACGATATTTGTTACTCCGTTCCCACCGTTCAGGACTCCTTGCGGCTCAAGGATGAGCTGTTAGGATTGTTTACGGCCGGGGGCTTTAACCTTATGAAATGGTCGAGTAACTCAACAGAGTTACTCGAATCATTGCCTGATACTCACCGCTATTCTTCTAAAGTAAATTTCGATGAACCTAATCAAAGTCTCAAGGTTCTTGGCCTAGAATGGTCTCCAACCACAGATGTTTTTTCCTTTTCTGTCACTCTTGACAACCGTCCATGTACCAAGCGCAACATCTTATCGGTTATTGCTCGCCAGTTTGATGTTTTAGGTTTAATCGCGCCGACTATTCTTTATGCGAAATTAATCTTACAAAAACTCTTTGTTCTCAAGCTGGACTGGGATGACAAGCCGCCCCAGAATGTAATGATCCTTTGGGAGAATTACCTTCGCGAACTGCCCGCATTACGGGACCTAAAGATAAAGCGTCATCTTGAGGTGTTTAAAAATTACCTCGTCACTATTCTTGCGTTTTCCGACGCGAGTGAACGAGCTTACGGAGCCGCCGTATATGTCAAAGTTCAGCAGGATCCTCACTCCCCAGCGGTCGTCAACCTGGTGTGCGCAAAATCTAAAGTCGCTCCTCTCAAAACGGTATCGGTTGCCAGGCTTGAGCTCTGCGGCATTTTACTAATGTCTAAACTGGTGCAACGAGTTATGAACACTTATAAACCGCGTCACAAAATTGAGAATATATTTTGTTTCACCGACTCAATGGTCGCATTATATTGGATTCATTCAGATCCCCAAACTTTAAAAACATTCGTCGCTACGCGTGTTACAAAAATTTTAGATTGCCTTCCCGCGGAACATTTCTTTCACGTTCCCGGTACCGACAACCCTAGCGACTGCTTATCGCGAGGTTTGTCTCCTAAGCAATTATTGTCGCACCCGATGTGGTTCAGAGGACCGTCGTGGCTTCAACAGAGCGTTGATACGTGGCCTGTTACTTCGGTCGACACTAGTGCCATCGATGTGCAATTACCGGAAACCAAGGTGGTCTCATTGCCGGTTGTAGCAGATGTTGGTGTGGACCCGCATCCACTTCTTGCATTGTCGCATCGCGTTTCTAAGTGGACGGTGCTGCTTCATTCCGTTATCTATGTTTACAAGTTTCTAGGTAAACTACCGCGATCTAAATCGATTACCGCATCAGATATGATTTTTGCTGAAAGGATGTTAATCATCGCGTTACAAGAATTTTATTTTTCTGACGAAATCGCACGATTAAAGGCAAACAAAAAATGTCGCACCGCGTTAAGACGCCTCTCCCCCTTTTTCGATAGTGAAGGCTTATTGAGAGTCGGCGGTCGACTCCGTAATGCAGATTTGACCAATGAACAACGGCATCCGTTGCTGCTTCCGCATAAAGACCGTATCACCGATTTGATCGTGTCGCACTATCATCGCCACAACTGTCATACTGGTCCGGTGGCTCTTATGTCAATATTGCGGCAAAGTTATTGGATACTGTCTTGTCGTAATGTCGTACGGCGTATCGTGCATAAATGCAATTTTTGTTTCCGCGCTAAACCCAAGGCCGTGCACCCCTTCATGGGAGACTTACCCACATGCCGCGTAACGGAAGCTAAAGCCTTTACACGCACGGCCGTTGATTACGCGGGTCCTATAAGTATTATCCCGCAACGTAAACGTGGCGTTCGCTCTATTAAGGCATATCTGTGCATTTTTGTGTGCTTAGTCACTCGCGCTGTTCATGCCGAGTTGACTACCGATCTCAGTACGAGTACTTTTCTCTCAGCGTTCAAACGATTTCTAGCGAGACGGGGTGCAGTACAAACTATGTACTCTGACGCAGGAACTGTTTTCGTTGGTGCGAAGAACGCTCTTTCGGACATCTACGCTTTAGTCAATTCTGATGAGTATCAAACTGCGTTCTCTAACGAGTTGGCCGAGCGAAAAATAACGTGGAAAATAAATCCGCCGCGCACTCCACACTTCGGTGGACATTACGAGATATTCGTTAAGGGCTTCAAAACTCATTTATATAGGACTATAGGTTCTCAATTGTTGACCTACGAAGAGATGTTAACTGTATTAACACAAATTGAATGCGTTTTGAATTCGCGCCCGCTCACGCCCCTTAGTGAAGATCCGTCTGAGCTAAGCGCATTGACTCCATCGCATTTCCTTACGTCTACGCCGCTAAAGAGTTTACCCGCTTGCGAAGCTACCGGTGATAACACAAGTTTAAAGAAACGATACGCTCTGTTAGATCAATTGGTGCAATCATTCGCTAAACGATGGAAACGTGAATATCTTCACCTTTTGCAATCCAGAGGGAAATGGAACACTCATTCAGATCCTATCAAGATAGGTAGCGTCGTGGTTGTAGTTACTGATAACGTTGGACCTCTATCTTGGCCATTAGGTATAATTCTTGAAACCTATCCCGGTAAAGATGGGATCAGTAGAGTGGCTCTTATCAAGACGGCGACAGGCATCTATAAGAGACCTGCCGTCCGCCTCTGCCCTCTACCTTCGCAATAGCATCTCTTCCGCTCCCCGGCTTATAGTTTAGTGTATTTTTAAAACCGATGGTTTTAAAAGCCGGGAGCATGTTCGCGCCGATGCATCGGCGCTCTTTATTTAGGTATAGTTTTATTCTACCCGCTTTCAATTTATATATTTTATTTCGCTGCTTGGGTTTGCACTGAGGAGAGGGAAGACCGACCCCACCGCCGCGTGGTCGTGTCCGTGCCGCTTCATTTTCATATAGAAAAAAAAAACCGCTTTGAAGTTGTTTCGTGCCGTGTATGATCCTCACATCGCCCTCACCATCAAGAAGACCGAGAAGAGCGCATCAAGGTCACAGCAGCGTTGGCACGTGGAGCGAGGCCCTTAACTGGACCGCCCGCCGTGGTGCTAAGGTTAGTCAATTTCTTTCCTTAGTTGCGAGACCAGCAGCTTTTCTCAATCTTGTGTTCCTTGTTTTTTTCTTTTATTATAACCTATAGATATACAGTCCACTAGCCAGCTATTACCCACCCGCAGCTACAATTAGAGATCCGATTCTCAGCACTCCATGGATTCACCGTGCGGTCGCCGGGTCCATAGCGTGGTACAGAGAGGAACACCATGACGGCGACTGGGACTTGCGACCCAGATGTAGGTTTAGGGTGGCCACCTTTTGATGCATCAGCGCTCACCTCCACCGTCAGTAGTGTTCCCCCCCCTACCTATCCAAATTTGGTAAGATCCTAACAATGCCGCTTTTGATATACGTTTTAATAAAGAGCTTACTGAAGCTCTTGGCAATCCGAGGTCTTTAAGTAAGTTGTACAGGGATTTAGCTGGAATTCCCCTTGCTCCTACTTCTACGGCATAGAGTTTAACCACGTAGCCGTTTTTGGTTAACTCGTTAGTCAAATCAAAGTATTTGTTTGTCTTTATAGCGTGGTCTTTAGGTATATTAGTTTCCCACGGTACTGTGAGTTCTACAAGCACTGCACGCTTATGCGATCGTGAAAAAAGGAATATGTCGGGTCTGGATGATGAGGCACAGACATCCTCCGGTATCCTATAGTGCTTCTCATACGTGTCTACGAGTATTGTCCAGTCAACGGCAGCTATCAAAATTGAATAAGGCTTTTGAAGTGATTTCTTTGAGCAGCCTTCCTTTACAAACGCAATGTCATTTCTTTGGTTTGTGGTTAATCCTTTTTTCGCTCTAGCTACCGCCAAACTTACAGCCTCACGTATGATTTCTAATACCTTATCATGACGGCGCGAGTAATGACCCCGGTCTAATAGCGTTTTACAACCCACTAGTAGGTGCCTAGCCGTACCAGTTGCTTCACCACATGAGTTACATGTTTTATCTGTGGCGTTTCCCCATCTGACCAGATTGCTTACTTATATTTACTTATAATTACAATACTTATATTTACCTATAATCTTCGAAAACCCACTTTAAAGAGTTTGTGAATATTATGGGCAATTTACAAATAATACCTAAATAACTTCTATACTATTATAAAATTTTAAATTAGTTGTGAACTGATAAACTACTGAAACTGTTGGAAAGATCTTGAACAAACCTAAAATCTGCCGTATGTTTGATTGCAATTGTTTAAGTAAAACCTGAGATATGACCATAAAACGCCAACCGACGTCCGAGCGGGTGGAGCAGCGGGCATCAGCTAGTTTATTATATAATCATACTATAATGTTCTAAAAGTTACGATCAGCATTTAAATTTATTATTGCTTAAAATTCTAAAAATATCGATGTTAGATAGGATTGTTGGCGGCCTTAAGAGGCTGTAAACACTTGTAATCTTAACACTTCAAAATCCTTAGAGAGGAATATTTTACAAACATTTTTCATCTTGCGAATATAATCAAGAAAAATCACCCTCGTCCTACAAAAATAACCAAAATTTTGTTCCGCTTTTAATCAACACCCTTCGGAAGTGTAAAAGCAATCTTCTTGTTAGTACATGGACAATTTCAGTGTTTGTGTTTGTACTGGCAATTCTGGATGACATCCGTGCAATACATGGAGTAAACAAGGAACAGTTAACCGCTTTTGAGATAGGAATGTTTTGGAAGTGTAACCTCCAATACTTCTTCTGAGTTGGGGTGTACCTCACACGAAAATCTTCGCGTCTCAAGCCAACCAGCTGATTGAGGTACGAGGCTCTGGAGCATGCTTTTCTCTTCGGTGTTGAGGAGTCAGACGGTAGTCGCTCCCATGATAGCAGGATCGAATGGATCTGAACTCCGTAGTGAAAACCTCGGATGCCGGATCGCGAAGACGCTAAGATGATGATGATGATGTGTTTGCACAGCCTTTCTGAATGATTTCCGTTGAATCAATGAAGAGGAACAGTTAACGGCTTCAGAGATAGGAGAACGTTCAGTCTAATCAGTGTTTGGAATTTAAACTCTGTTACTTCTTCAGAGTTGGGGCGTATTACCTACCAAAATCAAGGCAACCTCTCCTGCGAGCTGGTACACATATCAGTAGGTTAGATGAACGAAGTTCTGGCGCAAGGAAGATACTCTCGGGGTTGGGATGGCACACGGCTACGCCTCACTTTTTCTAGATTCCGGCTGTGAAATTCCCAACAAGAAATCTCAATAACGCTTTACCAGATCCAGGAATCAAAACCGGGATCTGACGCATAGCAGTTGCACTCTTTATCACTGTGAAACAGTTTAATCCTAAAATGAAAAATGTTATGAAATTCATTAATGCCTCGGCGATGAACAATCTATTTACCAAAATGAGGAAAAATCTCTGACGTTTATTTTAAAAACAACATCCCCTCCATTTTAAGTAGCTGCACAGAAAATAAACGAGCAATTTGAGTAGATTTATAAGTAAGACCTTTTAGAAAAATCCGGGGTTAACTGGGTGAAAAGATATTTAAATACTTTAATCTGATGTCACGTTACCTTTAGATGTAAAGGGATTTAAACATGTCTTTGAGACCTAACCAACAAATCTACGATTATCATCGTTTTAGGGATTTTGGGCTATTTAAGTGACTAGTCTAGGTTTAGAATGAAGAGGTTTATTTTAACGATATTTAAAGCAGCTTATTTTACATCCATATTATTAAGTTATATCTACTCGAGATTACTACGTAAGTACTTGGGCAAATGTCAAAATCAACTTTGAAAAATTCTAAAAAAATAAAGTAGAAGTCTGCAAATGTCATATTCCGATATTTTATTTAAGAACAATGAAGACTTCTGCAAACTGGTTCTTTGGCAAACACCCAATGAGGCTAGGTGTGTACTATAAATGTTTATTTTAAGATAAGGAAATGATTCGAAGAAGGAAAACAGACGAAGCACGTGGTTATTTGAAGGTTATTTAGACATTTACACTAATAATCTTTATTAAATTAAGTTCGATAGTTACCTTTAGTATTTTATGTACATATTAATTGCCTTCTACACTACACAATTCCAATTAATATCTTCTAAAATATGGTACCCCGTCGCCTAATTAAAAATATTGTGCAACGAAATTCAGAGGTCCAGCGCTGAAATCGCGCCATGGGCCGCTGGTATAATATCAATTACTGATAAAATAACAATGGTGTACAAAAGAATATACGACCAGACCAGTTAAATATTGTAACCGACTTCACAGTTTGAATATGGAGTCCCAGGCGAAAAATCCAGAAGTCTGCACAGTGCTATAAAAACTAAAAACCCTCGTCGTTCAATCAGCCACATTACTCTATCAAAACACGCGACTGGGAAGATAGTAGGGTGCTCGTTAGATAAGCATGCATGGTAAATTCCGCAGTAGGAACGTTTCGAGGCTAATCTACGATGTACTTAGAGAGCTCTGTTTCTAGGGAGCGTATTTTATTCAAGCTTAAATCTACCATTGCATTTACTTTTCTACTTTAGTGTGTTTCTAATGGGCAGTACTTAATACAGCCGCGTTTTTCTTAAGAGGTTCTCGCAACTCATATCACTAGTATTCTCGTTAAGCCTTCAAGGTGAGTCAAATTACTTGTTCACTAAGTTAAACTGGGTTCATGGCTGTAATGTGATACCCGGTGAATTGTACTGATAATGTTCCTTATTGTACCTTATTTAACAAAATGATAACGCAATTAGTGCTCGATAATACTTTATTCCTAAAGGAGTAACTCCAATTTACCTTTATCTATTTGAAACAGAGGTATTATATAAATTTATTACGGCGTTCCCCTTAATATCTTTCTAATTTTAAGAAATCCATTGAAGTCTTCGATGGTCAAAATGTTTAAGACTCAAATTAGAAGCTTTTCAATACTTAGAATTAACATAATTCGTACTTATTATGGAATAATAATCTCAAACGAAGAGCTAACGAAATAATGCCGACAAAGGGAAAGTTTTCTTTTATTGTAAAAGAGCCTTTTGAAGAGCTAATGATCACTTGCCGAGGAAATTTTAAATGGTAGTTGCTATACTTTGAGAGCTTTAATTATTCGTATTTTTTATTATCATCACATTCTATATTTTATTAATCATTGGGCTTTATTTCTAAACTAGCAACCCGCTCTTTCTTCGCTTCGGTTTATATGTCTACTTTTAATGTCTATTTTTAACTCAGGCCATTGTATGCATATATTATATAGCCTATGTCCATCGGGATGATACACCTTTCAAATGGTGAAAGAATTTTTGCAAAGGTTCCAAAGATTATCCCATACAAATAAAAAAACGCACAAAATTCAGCCTCTCTACTACTGGGTTCTTTTTACCTAATAGGTAGTTTATTAGTTACATCTGTATGAGTATATTGATGATTCTCTGATATATAAAAAATTATAATGCACTGCCGTACGTTCATACGATTCTGATAAAACTTCCATTTGCGCTGCAATCAAGATTTTTTACGAAAGTTTCGCGTGCGAAAGTAAAATGTTTAAACATCCAGACTACAAGCGGTAGAAAATTCATTGACAAAAAACATTCAACACTTCAGTGTAATATCGATTCTATAAACACCCAATTACCACTGCCTCACCGTTGTGCATGGGTTATTATTATTGAACACGATCGTCCGTGCGACGATACTTTGTTATTCAATAAACACGATTACACTTGAGAGGAAATTAACAGCACCGTGATATTGCGTTAAATGTTTTTGTAGTTTTTCTTTTAAATTATTATTTTGTTATAAGTAAAGTAGATATTCTAACACTTTTACGTTATAATATTATAAACAATGAGTTATTCCAGACTATTATCCTTTATTTTACCAAAACACTATAGTGTCTCTAGGCCTATAGGCCTTGACGGCCTATGTGGCGTAGCGGTAGTGCATGTGTTCAATACCCGCTCAGTGCAATACATAAAAACACTCAGACCAATGCCAATATTCATATTCATGCACACAAATATTTGCACTGAGTGGTGTTTACAAAAAGAGTGAGTTATTTACAAAAATAAAGTATATAACCATGTTTATCCGCATTCTGGAACCCATAACACAAGGTAGTTAAACCATGCTTACTTGGCTATTTATATATTTATATTATGATAAAATAATTTATAATTTGAAAGTCAAATATTTACATCCTAAAAAAAGAACATATACAAAGTAAAAAGTTTAGGTGTCAAAGAATTCCTCCCCATCGATATCGATTAGCAACTTACCCAAAAGGCTGGCGGTATTGCCACGTTGGTGTGCAATGCCAATTCTTTGCTTACTTTGGGTCTAGAAAGCGCTGTGTAGAATGTCATAGAATATTTCATTATTATTTCGTCATTATTGAGCAACAAAACTCCACCGGAAGTAATCGGTGGAGTTAAAGGAGCAGGGGGCTCATGTGGCTCTGTTTACGTGGGTACTACTCAAAGAAACATCAAGACCCGCCTTTCGGAACATGAACGAAATTGCCGCCTCCGCCACTTCGACAAGTCAGCGGTTGCAGAACACACCCAGGAGGATGGTGATCATACCATCTAATTTCAGAACACGAAGGTTCTAGTCACCACTTCACATTTCTACCCACGGCTAATTCGAGAAGCCATTGAAATATTCAAGCATCCCAACAATTTTAATAGAAAAAACTAAGGTTTTAAGCTTCAAAAACATTGGTACCCACTGAGAGCCGCTCGTCATCACGGTTTAAACATGACGAAGCCAACACCATCCCTGGTATCGGGAGGTCACGCCCCTTGCTTAGCCTCGACCAATCAGGATCGAGCGCGTCGGTTCCGCAGCTCTTGACCAATCATTATCAATCACGTCGTTTCCCCCCTCCAACTGCGCCTTTAAATATGCCAGTGACTCGGGCCTCTACATCAGTCACAGTGAAGTCACCGCCGAGAAGAGTTCTCCGCACTCGTCGGCGTCCTATACTACTGAAGATGTCAACGCAGTGATCGACAAAACGTTTGGGATACAAGTTTCCTATGGACCATGGCCAAGCAGCCCTGAAGCAACTAACTTTCATATTTATAATAGTAGTAAGACCATAATAGACTAGCTGCTGGCGGTGGCTCCGCCCACGTTGAATTCTGATCCCATTTTTTGTATTTTATGGGAACCTATTCCAGAGATAGAAAGTAGCATTTTTGCATTTCCAGACTATAATCTATCCCTGTACCAAATTTCAGCCGGATCCGTTAAGGCTTTTGAGCGTGATATAATGAACAAACATCCAAACATCTTCACAAACTTTCACATGTATAATTTTAGTAGGAATAGGATAGGATCAGTAGGATATTAATCGGCCATGTCAAGTTCAAATCACGTGATAAAATGTGGCAGTAAAAAAATCAATAGTAGGTAAAAACCTACTTCCTGGTCGTATGCCTGGGGTTCCCGACACGAAAGGGGCGCGACGGGGCATAGAGGCAGGGCACTGGTGGACTGGGCCGCACGACTCGGCCTAGTCCTCCTAAATCGGGGAGCCGTGGACACGTTCGTGACCTCGAGGGGTAGCTCCATCGTGGACCTATCGTTCGCGAGCCCCTCGTTGGCGCGACGTGTTCAGGGCTGGCGCGTCGTTTTGGGGGAGGACACAAGTTCGGATCACCGATACATTCGGTTTGACGTGTCCCCCCCTGCGAGCGACGCGCCGGCTGCACGGGCTCCACCCGAGCCACGTTGGGCGCTTAAGCGACTTGATCGGGAGCTCCTCCTGGAAGCCGCCATCGTACAGGCCTGGGCCCCTGCGCCGGACAGGCCTGTCTGCATAGACGATGAGGCGGAGTGGTTCCGGGAGGCCATGACCCGTGTCTGTGACGCGGCGATGCCTAGGGCTCCGCCCTATAATCCGAGGGGTCAGGTCTACTGGTGGTCGTCGGAGATTGCGCAGCTCAGACGGGGCTGCGTGATCACGCACCGCCGGTGGGCCCGATTCCGTAGGAGGCGTCGCCGCCCCGAGGGATACAGGGAGGCCAGACGAGCCCTCCGAGCGGAGATAAGGCGTTCCAAACGGGACGCCTTCCGCGAGCTGCTGGAGACGCTGGAGCGGGACCCTTGGGGGTGGCCCTACCGGATGGTGAGGGGCAAGCTGCGCCCCAAGGCCCCGCCGTTAACCCGGTGTCTCCAGCCGGATCTGCTCGGAGGAGTTGTTGGCTCCCTGTTCCCAGCGCGGGCGGTGGAACATGTTCCACCGCAGATGACTCCGCCTCGGTTGCGCATGGCGCCCGACGTGGAAGACGACGACGTGCCCGAGGTCACTTGGGTAGAACTAGAGCTGGCGGTGAGAAGGCTAAGAGCCAAACACACCGCCCCGGGACCCGACGGCATTCCAGGCCGAGCGTGGGTCCTAGCTCTAGTCGACGACGCTCTCGAGCCCCGACTGAGAGGGCTACTCAGCGCATGTTTGGAGCCGGGCCAGTTTCCGAAATTGTGGAAGACGGGGAAACTGGTCCTCATCCGGAAGGAGGGGCGCCCGGCGGACTCGCCGTCCGCCTACCGGCCCATAGTGATGCTCGACGAGGTGTGCAAGCTCTTTGAAAGAGTAATTGCGAAGCGCCTCGTCGAGCACCTCTCAAGAGTGGGGCCGGACCTGGCGGATGGCCAATATGGCTTCCGCCAGAGGCGCTCCACCGTGGATGCCATCATGCGCGTGAGGGCTCTGGCGGAGGATGCAGTAGCCCGGGGTGAGGTGATGTTGGCGGTGTCCCTGGACATCGCCAACGCGTTCAACACCTTGCCCTGGAGTTGCATTAGGGAGGCGCTCGTGTATCACGAAGTGCCTCTCTACCTCCGCCGCATAGTCGGGGCGTATTTGACGGAGAGATCCGTCATCTACCCAACCGTGACCGGTCTCGGTCGGCGTGAAATGTCGTGCGGTGTTCCACAGGGATCGGTCCTGGGGCCGCTCCTGTGGAACATCGGATACGACTGGGTGCTTCGCGGTGAGCTCGTAGGCGGTGCCGCCGTCACGTGCTACGCGGACGACACGCTCGTGACGGCGTGCGGGGCGACGTACCGCGAAGCGACCCGAAAGGCCACGACCGCGGTTGCCCAAGTCGTTAGGCGGATCCGGCGGCTGGGTCTCGAGGTGGCCCTGCATAAAACCGAGGCCCTGTTCTTCCATGGGCCTCGGAGCAAGCCACCCGAGGGATCCAGTCTCATCGTGGGAGGAAATCGCATCGGCATCAAGCCCCAAATGAAATATTTAGGGCTCGTGCTCGACGGCCGATGGGACTTCGGAGAGCACATCCGAAGTCTGGCCCCCAAATTGAAGGGCACAGCTCTTGCTCTGGCTCGGCTGTTGCCCAACATGAGGGGGCCCGATGACTCCTGCAGAAGACTCTACGCGGGGATCGTGCGGTCCATGGCCCTGTATGGGTGCCCAATATGGGCGGAGGCCCTGAGGACCAGAACTGTGCGGATGCTGCGCGCTCCGCAGCGAGTTCTGGCCATCAGGGTCATCCGAGGGTACCGCACGATCTCCTTCGAGGCGGCGAGTCTCCTTGCCGGAACTCCGCCATGGGACCTGGAAGCGAGAGCCCTTTCGCAACTGTACCAGTGGCGAAAGGAGGCGCGGGAGCAGGGATGGAACCCCGAGCCTCGAGAAATCGAGGCCGTGCAGTCCCAGCTCCGCCAGGCCATCGTGGTGGAGTGGAAGGAACGACTTGGGCAACCAAGCGCAGGGCACGCCGCAATAGCGGCGGTAAGGCCCATCATGGAGGATTGGCTGGAGAGGCGACACGGAAGCCTCTCCTACCGACTGACGCAGGTGATCTCAGGGAAGGGGTGCTTCGGGGACCACCTGCATCGGATCAGGAAGGAGCCAACGCCTGAGTGTCATCACTGCGACGCGAGCGAGGACTCAGGGCTGCACACGCTGGCGGACTGCCCGGCGTGGGAGGCGCCGAGGCGTGACCTCGTGGCAGCCATCGGGGTGGGAGTCCTCTCGCTCGGCAGCATGATTGCGGCAATGGTGCGGAGCGCGAGCGCGTGGGCCGCCGCCGCCTCCTTCTGCGAGCATGTAATGCTCGCGAAAGAGGTGGCGGAGCGCGCCCGGGAGAGACTTAGAACTCTCCCGGTCCGCCGAGCCCGCAACTTGCTCGCCGCGCGTCGCAGGCAACTCAGGCGCCGGAGGTCGCTTAACGACCTCCGTCCTCCATGAGCGCAGGCCTGGGGGTGGCGGGTGAGGCCACCTGTCACCCCAGCAGAAGCAGGCCGGGACGGTGGGGCGACTAGCGCCCCTCCCCCAAACCGGGGCAAGACGGGGACACCGTGGTTCCCAAACCCGAGGGGGCCATCTCGAAACCGGAGATGGCCCAGGGTCAGTCGGGGTGCGAGGGATATGCTCTATGGGCAACCTTACACCCCGGCGTCTGTAGACCCGAGACGGCGTGCGGTTTTAGTCGGTTCAAGCCCGACATAGCCGCCCCCGCTGGCACGCGGGGGGGTATCCGAAGGGATTTCCGCACGATAAAAAAAAAAAAAAGAAAAAGGTAAAAACCTACTTGTAAATTATTCTCGTTAAAGTGAAAAACATAAATATGTATTGGTGATTCAACCTTCAGCAAAAGTCATGTTTGCGCCACGCCAACGACTGCTTACTGACAATAGCGTATAGTTATCCGATGAACATGAATATATGCTTTCAAATTGAGTATAAATATTTTTATTATCAGCTTTAGCGCTTCACCAAATCCGTATAATATATATTTCCACAGAAATTTCTGTAAGACATTATACAGAATGTATAAAAATAATGAAAGTAATGTTTTCAAAGAACTAAACTTATTTTGAGATAATGAGAACCCGTGTGCGATTCCCGAGTGGGCAAATTGTTATTGGATTTTTTTCTAAAATGGAACGAAGAAACACTGGAAATGTGTCTTCTAGACAAGGGCGGTAGATAGTAGTGTAGTACACCAACTAGATTCTTAATATCCGTTAATCGACTTTTACAATTTGTCCGCTAGATAAACAAATGATCCATTCTATTTTTCTCCACTCCATTCCCGGGCCAGATGTGGTTACTATTACACACATTTTTACATTATTGATTTTAATTTTTTTGTAGGCAGCGATAGCTCTGTGGCGTACGTAACGGACTGCTGACACGACGTCTCGAGTTCGACCCCCAGTCGCCCCGGGCACACACCTCTGACTTTTCGTAGTTATGTGTGCATTAATAAATGTTAATTATAGTTCGCTTAATAGTGTACCCGGTAATAGGCTCGCACCCTACTACATGGGACCTTAACATAACTGGCGAATCGTGGGTGTGTAATACACCTCTGCCTACCCCATCGGGGATACAGGCGTGAAGTTATGTTATGTTATGTTATGATTTTAATATCGCCTCTGTGGCGTAGCGGTAGTGCATTCGACTGCTACGACAGGGGGCGCGGGTTCGATTCCCGCTCAGTGCAAATATTTGTATGCATGAATATGTCTATTTGCATTGGTCTGGGTGTTTCTATGTATAATATGTATGTATTTACAAAAAAAAAGTATTTATGTATGTTTATCCGCATTCTAGAACCCATAACACAAGCTAGTTAAACTAGGCTTACTTTGGGTCTAGAAAGCGCTGTGGAGAATGTCGTAGAATATTATTATATTATTTATATATGAATTGTTTGACTGAATTGATTTGAATATTCTCAAATCAGGTATGAAATTTATTAATATATCAGGTTTTAGTTAAGACTCATCCTGTATTTGGTACAAAATCAATAACAAAGAAACGTAAGATAAATGAAAAAAATAATGTATCGTAAGATTTGTTAAGTGAACCGTGATGCTTCGAGTTTCACATTGATTTACCATCGAAAGGTTTCATTTTATAAATAATGCCTAAATATCTTTCAGACTTACACACTATTTTCACTTGAATTTATTTCATGGCTCAAGGTTCACTGACGCCATGTATGATGATAATATAATTTATTACGATACCTAAAATAATTATCTGTAGATATACAATATGCTACAAAACTAGTGTCCAATTCGTGTTTTGTTTATGTTATGTTAATGTGCATCCTCATTTGCGGGCCCGCACGAAATTATGTCACGAAATGGGAGCATTAAAACTCACCCTTAAAAACCGTATAAGCCAAACCAAGAGGACGACAAGGAGTAAACGGAACCGGGGCTCTGAAGAAAAAGCCACGGATGCAATCGAGAGCCAAGTTAAGACTATGATGAACTGACTATAGAAAAATGATCAGGCTTTAAGCATATACAAACCTTGAAAAAAATTAACCTTGCCTCTTTTCCCCTTTTTACCCTTGCCACATTTACCCTTTTTACCCTTTCCACCCTTTCACATTTACTGAAATTCACATTTTCTACTTTCACATTTCCCGTTTTTTAACCCAGCCGCGTTTCTCCTTTTTACCCTTGTCACATTTTCCTTTTTTTCCCTTGTAACTTTTCCCCTTTTTCCCTTTCTATATTTCCCGTTTTTACGCTTTCCACATTTCCCCATTTTACCCTTTTTCACATTTCCCGTTTTTACCCTTGCCACATTTCCCCTTTTTCCCCTTTACACAATTCCCGTTTTTACCCTTTTATAGTGTGTGTGTGTGTGTGTGTGCAAGTCACACACGGTAGAAGTGAAAGTTCTGAAAAGTCCCATTTTTTTTTTCGTGCGGAAATCCCTTCGGATACCCCCCCGCCGGCCAGCGGGGGCATTAAAAACTATAATTTAGTGTTACTCAGAAGTTTTAATATATGATAATGTAGTTGTTACAGTAGAGTTTCATAAACCTTTAGAATAAATTGTGATGCTAATTAGGTGAGAAAGACGTGCTCATATGTGTGATTTAGAGCCTTCTGGCTTTTACGACATGTTACAATTTAATGCGTTATCTTTGTTCGTGACTTGGATAATAATCACTCTGTCAAAAAGGGTAACGATATGTGTGTTCAAATATATTATGTTTATATTTTGAATATTATTTAGTTCGGTCATCGGCACCGCGAGTATCTCGCCGCTGGTGTTGCACACTTCCACAGGCCAAAGTAACCGCTTCCGACCCGGTGGACCGCGTGCTTGTCTGCCACCTAAGTAGAATTAAGAAAAAAAAAGATCTGTCACCTTATTCGAATTGACCAACCGTACCGTGACCATTGTGACTTCTCACGTTACGGCTGTGATTACAACTGACTGTCAAACAGAATAATGCCACTGTTCAGTTGAAAACTTACGACAGTATTGAACAAAATCATGAGAAATATCTTTAAATAAACATGATTTTAGAATTTTTTGGTTTAAGTTTTCGTATTTTTCTTTCAAATGTTTTAATAACAAACTACCAGCATTTATTGGGGCTACGTAAGATCTACGGGGTAAGTCAACCTCATCTGAAAACTGGTACACCTGCAGATTGACGAGACGAGGTTTTGGCGCAGGCGTCCTTCTCGTGGTTGGGAGGCAGTCACTCCTATAAAAGCCGTATAAGCCTAACCAAAAGGAGGAGCAGGATTAAACAGACCCCTGCCTCCGAGGTGAAAGCCTTAAATGCAACTAGGAACAACACCTATATGATGATGATGATGCTAAAACATTCATTTCAATTTTAATTTTTGCTTTCAATTTAAAGACTTATAAGTATAGAGCACTAAACTTATAAGCTCTTCAACAACTCAACAATATTCTATTAATTGAGCTGAGCGGAGCGAAGCTCTTATACGCGGGATAGCCACTTCTTTGTCGTTCTACTTCTTTTCTCCGGCTTGACCGATCTTACCAAATTTACCAGGGTGATAGTGTGGACACTGAGGAGTGTTTTGAAGCGAGATGGTTCGTGTCTGATGTACCATTGAGGAATAATCACCGAAAAACAGTTTAACGAGCGCGCGGCCTTAGCTAAGCGCGCGACCGTAGTAAGATGTCTTATTTACAAGTAAGAGTTACTCGCTCAGCTAAATTTATTTCAGTGGCACCCTACACTGAATTCCTAGTATTAATAACTTATCGAATAATTGCAACAAGTTCTGAGCTGGTGTAAATGCTTGGCGATTAAACATCGGCAGTTTGGTAAGTATCTAGACTAGTACGAATTATGAATTTCCATTATATCAACATTAGAAGTAGGTTAAGAGCCTGCGTAAACACTGCACAGAAAAACAATATTATTAAATCAAAACCCTTACAGGGGTTTACCTTTTTCTAAATTGTGGTTGTATGAGGCCCCAACAAGATCTTCAGCACCAAAACCAACATCACCTGCACGATCGTACACCTGCTGATCGACAAACGAGGCTCTGGTGCAGGTTTTTCTCTAGAGGTTGAAGGGTCAAGCGTAGGTAAAAGTACTCCGGGTTCTGTACTAATCCTACTAATATTATAAACGCGAAAGTTTGTAAGTATGGATGGATGGATGTTTGTTACTCTTTCACCATTGATGAAACTCCTGAACGGATTTTAATGAAACTTTATAATAATATGGCTTACATATCAGAATAACACATAGGCTAAAATTTATAAAGATATTGTGTGAATTGTTCATAATATGAAGATAAGTGTCAAGCAAGTAGGAAAAAATCTAACATCTGCGAGCTATTCTGGCGTGCGCTGCCAAAACCGCTAGAGTTACACATATGTAATGTATGATGGAAATGTTTATCCTACTAATATTATAAGCGCGAAAGTTTGTGAGTATGTATGTATGTATGTTTGTTGCTCTTTCACGCAAAAACGGCTGAACGGATCTTGCTGAAATTTGGTACAGGGATAGACTATAGTCCGGAAAACACATAGGCTACTTTTCATCCCGGGAATAGGTTTCCATGGGCAGCGGGAACTGGATCAGAACTCCACGCGGGCGGAGCCGCGGGCAACAGCTAGTCTTTAATAAACGTCTGCTAATCCTTTCGGATACATACGGGTGATATAATAAACTACTAAGTTATAAATGCTTACTAAGATGATGATGATACTAGTGTGCATCAAAAAGTAATACATTTGAGATGTGGACAATTACCTAATTAATCTATTATCATCCCGGTTGCATCCAAAAATTTCAAAAGTGTAAGAGTAAATTATAGTAACTATTATTAGTACAATATTGAGGTAATGTAATAAATATTTCATATTATTGACATTCTGAATGTGATGACATGGTAAACAATTTATATTTTTATTGACTTATGTTATTATAAAGATTTAGATCGGAAAAAGAGAACATCTAGAACGGGACTTGAACCCGCGACCAGTCCCTTACAGGGGGAATGTTCTGACCAGCTGAGCTATCTAGACACGTCCCAGATATTCGAAATTCTCCGATATATTATATACGTCTTAAGGCGATGCTGGAGCCATCTACCGTAATTCTTGCGAACTACGGAAACAATGAATAACTTTACAGTCATTTTTAACTTAGATTTTAGACTTGAACCCGCGACCAGTCCCTTACAGGGGGAATACTCTGACCAGCTGAGCTATCTGCTGGTCGCGGGTTCAAGTCCCGTTCTAGATGTTCTCTTTTTCCGATCTAAATCTTTAGAAAAAAGTAAGCATACAAAATGCTTAAAAATTTAATTGAATTAATTAGGCGGAGTCATCAAAAACAATGTTTAAAAATGACTAAAGTTATTCATTGTTTCCTTAGTTCGCAAGAATTATTGTAGATGGCTCAAGTGTCGCTTTTGAGACGTATATAATATATCGGAGAATTTCGAATATCTGGGAAGTGTCTAGATAGCCCAGCTGGTCAGAGCATTCCCCTTGTAAGGGACTGGTCGTGGGTTCAAGTCCCGTTCTAGATGTTCTATTTTTCTGATCTAAATCTTTATAAAAAAGTAAGCATACAAAATGCTTAAAAATTTAATTGAATTATGTTATTATAATTTTGCGTTTAGAGTGACTTGCATGTGCTTAAATCATTTGTACACCAGTAATGGTACAATATGCTGAACCTACCCTTTTAATATAAGACCTGTATTGTACCACCATATTCAAACAACTAAAGTTTTTTTTTATATTCATTCTGTCAATTGACTGCACCCCTCTGGATGGTGAAAAGCTATGGTGAATTCCAGAAGATATGGCCCCCCATCCCAGATGCTAACGATCCTAAAATGGTGGTCCCTACCTTGACGGCCTCAAAAGTTGCTTTTTCACGCCACGCTTGAAGAACCCGGGATTGTAGGAAGAAGGAGGATTATTATTATTATTATTTTGGAGCCCAGACTTCTACCGTTCGACTGCCGTCTGATCCAATAATCTGTCACCTTCATGTCTAAATTAGCTAGATTGTACATATCGAACGAATAACAAATCAAGTACAAAGGGCAAATAAAGGGGACAAGTTCGTCGTCGTCGATATCCAAAAATATACGCTGACTGGCCCTTTTACCAGAATATCACCGAATTGGTGACAAAGCCAATGTACGGTTTGAATTGTTCTGACGTGATTTATTTAGAACACGACAGAATAACCAACAAAACTACACATTGGTTCGTTAGAGCTCCCTAAAGCGCAGTTGTCCGTAGTATAGAAATTGGTGTATAAGCTCCAGCGACCAGTGTTTTTATAACAGACAAGGTAGATTGGATCTCATAACGTTATGGGTAATTGTAAAATGGACAGTTTTATCAGAGCTTATATACTTCTCTATAACATATTTTAGTCTATGCTAATATTATCAAGAGAGAGGCCGAATTTTGCGAGTTTGTTTATATGTTTGGGGTAATTTTCCGAACCACTGCGCTTATTGGAAAAGTTCTTTCACCATTTACAAGGTACATTATCCTCGATGGACATAATAATAATAAATATTCTACGACATTCTACACAGCGCTCTCTAGGCTCAAAGTAACCATAGTTTAACTATAGATTTATATCGGAAAAAGAGACCATCCAGGACGGGACGGGGGTTCTCTTTTTCCGATATAAATCTATAGGGAAAGTTAGCATACTAATTGCTTCAAAATTTCATTGAATGGTTTAACTTGGCTTGTGTTATGGGTTCTAGGATGCGTATAAACATACTTGTATACTTTTTGTAAATACGTACATATATACCCAGCGAACCACCATAGAAACACCCAGCCCAATGCAAACAGACATATTTATGCATACAAATATTTGCACTAAGCGGAAATGGACCCGGCACGTAGCACGTAGCAGTCAAATGCACTACTGTTACGTCTCAGAGGTCTATGTCGTCGCAGCACCGCGTGACACCCACCGGTCCCACTAGTGCTGCGACCACAATCCCTCTGCCCGGCTATGCAATTGCTGACCCCTGAACGCAATCAAACCGAAATTGGATTACTATGGAGGGTTTTTCGAAATCGTGCACGGTGGTACCCACCCGGCCGAATTTCGTGACAAATTTGTGTACTCAAATTTCTACCACCAGTAATAATTTTAAAATTCGAAACAGTATATATCCTGCGATTAGTGCATTTAACAAAACAAACAAACACTTCAGCTTTTTAAATATTAGTATAGATTAGTAGAGTTCCGGGCTTCAAAGTTCAGTCCAAAAACTCGCATGCAACCGAGACTTAATACTTAGACGATGATGAGATTATTAGTACTGTAATGTGGTATCGATTATACGAACTCAAATTATGAAGACCAAGTACGAGTGGGTAAGTAATAGATGATATAACAACAAAATATCTAATATTAACAACATATAACAACGGAACCTATAATTTTATTTAATATAGGAATTAATTAATATAATAAACGATTGATATAATTTTAAAATAACTAATTTTTATAAGCATAACATACATTAAATATAACATCGTTTGACATAACACACATTAAATATAAAAACGTTTAACATACCACTCCAAAAATATATAAAATTTATCTAATTAAGTTATAGAATATATAAATGTTATATGTAAAGAAATTATATCAACAGTTGGTATATCTCACGTTGATTATATCTTATAAACGAGAATAAAATGAAATTAGACCAAATGAGTTTATACGTTACAAGACGCACCCAGTACGAGTAGTTCGGGCAACCTTACTTGCCCAGCAATGATGTTTACCGCAGTTTGGAGCTTTAGTCTTTACAATAATCGTGAACACGAAAACTGAGTATCCATTGTAATAATTTATACAATTACTTTTCATAATCTACTCAACTCAAACTCTTTACGCGAGAAAGCTGAGAGCAAAGTTCATTTTTGAAGTCAATCCCTAGGGTTGCGTTCAGGCTTTGAAACTTTTGTTCATAAACTATTAAACTTTCAGCTTTGTCTGTTGAAGGATAATACAAAAGCTCACTATAAATAATGAGATTCAAGTGAATATACTAATCTAATAATAGTGCTTGACAATATTGTTGCAAACATAATGGAACATTGCAGTCGTGTTATTCATTCATTTTTATACGCTTTTTATTAGCTTCACCTGTATAATTGTTTGTAACCGACTCCTTTGGGCGCGATTTTGACCCACTTTAAACGGCCAGATTTCGTTCAAACTTTGTAGATTTATCGAGGACCGATGACAATACACTAATTCGATAAAATTATTCCATTTTTCAATTTGCAAAATAAGATTTTTGTTGTTGAAATAAAACTATTTTTAACGGATTCTATCGCGGTTTATTTGATGTTATTTTATATTTTACATTGAACCCGACGTTTCGGTTGCTTTTCAGCAGCCATGGTCACGGGTAGACTAAAGATGGTTGTTGTCTTGAAGTTTGAAGTGAAAGTTATCTCAAAGTACCCGAACTATGTTGAATTGTTGGTGTTACTATTTACGCAGAATGAGCTCACAGTGTCATGAAGTCTTGTTGTATTTTGTTTTTTCTTTGAATTAATTAAGTGAATGACTGGGTCCCAAGCTGGTGGTACATTCCAACCATCTTCTCTATTAAAATTAGGATGTTTTTTAATTTCAATTGCTTCGCGGAGCATCCTAGGTAGGAATCGATTTTCTTTGGCGAGTATCTGAGGTTTATCAAATCTTAAGTAATATTTGGTCCCCTGTTGCACGTGTTCACATACAGCAGACTTTTTTGAGCGTTGGTGTTTTATGTCAGCTATGTGTTCTTTGACGCGAGTGCCAATGCTTCGCTTGGTTTGACCAATATAAGAGAGCCCACAGTCACAATCTATTTTATAGACCCCTGCATCTTGTAGAGGCAATTGGCACTTGACAGATGGTAAAAATTGACATGTCTTCGTTGGCGGCTTGTAGTATGTGTTAATTGAAGCTCGCTTCAAGATGTAGTAGAATCCGTTAAAAATAGTTTTATTTCAATGTGTAGCGTTCGCGTAAACTTCCGACAATATCAAGATTTTTGTTGATTTATATAATTTTTATCTATAGACGATAAGGCAGAAATTGTAATTTCCAACGATTATCTTTAGCCGATTTATCTAATGTTAAAAAAAGCGTTGGGTGCTATTTAATATATTATCAAACTGATACTCATGTCTGCCAATAAAATATTTATATCAACCCATATTGACCCATGCACCCCACGATTTTTTTTAAATGTTTTTTTTTTATTTACACTATTATTAATTTATATTTATTGAAATTTTTAACATTTCAATAAATATAAATTAATAATAGTGTAAGTTTATTAAAACTTATTTTCTATTTTTTTAGTTCGGTTTTCCGTAAAAAGCGTGTTTTTTAGTTTGTTAAACTATTATTTATTATTATGAGCTATCTTTCCTAACTAATATTATACATATGAAATTGAATTTGATTGTTAGTCATGTATGTTCGATATATATGTATTTATCTTTCGCCCTTTCGCTAACAGCTTCTGTTCTTACATACTTGCTCTACTGTCATCAAACCTTTCTTTAATATATTCCGGAAAAAACTACATAGCGCTATCTACACCGAAACTAAGCTTAGCCTGTAACATGGATCCTAGAATGCGGTTAAATCTACTTACATACTTTTTTTTAAATAAATTTATACATAGTAACAGCCAGGCCAGTGCAAATAGACAGAATTTTTCAAAGATTATATTAATGGTAACAAACTTCATTTCTTTATTGTGTCTGTGTACCTTTTTTGCTCCCCAAGTGTACGAACTGGGGCAATTGAATACAATGTAATGGGAATATGGCACGATACCTGCATTGAGTTGTTTTTAGGAAAATATTCTATGTGGAATCGTTCATACTTTGCATTCATCAACAAAGAATGGAGATATAATGTGCTTCTGATATGGGATGTTAGTGTTTTTCTTTTATCTTTTCGTGGTCACCTAGACTCTAGATGTACCTACTCTGTATACGTCTGGGTTTTTAGAATTCCAAGCTCAAAGGATATAGGGCTTGGAATTCCAAAAACCCTACGATAACCTCCACAATTATATATCTACTTTAGGATTATAAATATAATATATAACTGTTAAAGCCAGCCGGTTCAATCTTTTAGACCTTCTTTTGTTTATAAACAAAAGTAGTCTTGTATGACAGTAATTAGTTATACAGTTTTTGTGTAGTATTTTTCATATAACGAATTCCAAACAAACCCACAACATTACGCGGTACCAGACGGTGAATTAGTAATTTAAATCATATTACCCTTAGATATAAAGGTGTGAATATATATATCAAGTATGTAACCTCAGTACAATCAGACTGCATAACTAAACTACACAGGCCTGTGATAAAGGATTCACGCAAATTAATTATGTGGTTATAAAACAGTTATAAACAGACATTCATTCTGTTTATTGCACTTGGGAAATTTCGTACGTGCTGAGTTTGAATGAATAAAAGTTTTACAAGAAATGGTTTCGAGTTAGAATTGCGTAAGATGTATCTACAAAATTTGTTTATTTGATAAGAAAAGGTCCTTATGGGATATCATTTAAAAAAATACCAACTATTCTACAAAAGCAAATAGAGGCCTCCGTCTACTGTTCCTTTACTGGAAATTATTGGTCCTTTACAAGCTATTGCTTATAGCCATACTAATACTTTCGTCAAAGCGATAATCTCTTTTTATTAGTATTCTATTTGCAAAATTTCAATTTTTCCATCCCTCAATTCCAAAGTTCCAGGCTAACGACAATAGAATCCTTTCATATTACGGATGTCTAATTATGTGTATTTAAAAAAAACTTACGACCCAATCCTGCAATGTGAAAGTTTGTGAAGATATTTCGATTTTGGGATGTTTGGATGTTTGTTGAATGTTGAATTTGGCTGAATAGTTCTGGCTGAAAGTTGACACAGGGATAGACTATAGTCTGGAATAACACATAGGCTTTCCACCCTGGAATACGTTCCCATGATTTCAGGGACGGGATAAGAATTTTAGTCGGCTAGGTTGTTCCTGCTGACAACTAATTGTTGCCTAATGGTGTCTAATTGTCGGAGGAATTGCAAAGCAAGATAATTAACTTGAAATTTTCTGCAGAGTGGAATCTTTTACACGATTGCAATTCAAAAGGAGAACTGTGGTTTACCCCGTCTATGTTTCTTGAACATAGATCCATGTAACGCTCCCCCCTTTAATGTGTCCGAAAGTATTTGAACCGCCCACTGATGAGACGATGGACCTGAATGCAGCAACTGATTACAGTGCTGAAGGCACTGAGAGTATCCGTTACTATTATATCCTCCAAGTTTAGGAAGATACTATTAAAAGGTTGGCTTTATTGTGATCGTCTAAATATTTATAAGTATGGAACCCTTTATACGTTGTGTTTAAGCATTGTAGCAACTCATAGTCCTTTATTTGGTACATTGAGACAAGACAAGAGTACATGGTATTGAGAACACTGATTTCAATATAATTCCTATAACTATTATTCTATCTAGCAATAAAATTAAATAATGTTCCTATACAACTACATTAAATCCCTGAACCTAATATGATTTAAGATTTTGATTTTAGAAGCTACCTAGTCTCTATAGTGATAATTAGTGATATTTATAAAATTCTGAATATTAAGTTCCTTCCTAAGTGATCCTAGATATAGACTTATTAAATTTTGTGTACCTTTAAATGCAAGCTAGTTCACTTTCACAGTATGATATATAAGCATTTAGTTTAGGTAGAAGAGAAGATATAACACACAATATGGAGTTGTCTCACCATAACTGGACCTTTCGAAGGAAATGTATATAGTTTTCTTATATACATTTTGAGTTATTTAGACAGAGATAGTAAATATTGGTGGTCAAGTAAATAAAATGTGTGATTAAATACATATGTGGTTAATAATTAGTTACCTTGAGATAACCTACATAGTAGATTATCTCAGAGTAGCCGGAAAAATGAAATGAAGAGTCTGTTGATATGTGTAGACTGTTAGGATGGGGTATTTTTATAGGTAATAAGGAAACCTATGACCGGTTCCATTGCTGGAACCGGGGAGGCCGCCTCCTCCAAAACCCCAGGCCCCCAACGAGCAACCAATCCTCTCCAGTACTGAAGGCATACTACTTTTAAGTTATGCACAACCTTGGTGCTTTACAAAAATAAAAATAGTACCGAATTGGGAATGAGTGCCCATAGGTTAGATGCAAATATATCCAGTCTAACGAATGTATAGCTCGAATCATTGCCGTAGTGTATTCATACACAGGCAGTAATTGGGTAATCCCTTGGGCAGTTCATCTAGAACACGGCCAATGAGTTACTAGCGCTGTTATGGGTACCAGCTGTAAACAGACATGGTAATATATATGGTAAGGTCTTCGCGAGCTTGTGGCAACTGTCCACGTTTCAGGGTCAAGTGATACCGCGACCAAACGCTTTCAAGACACAATGCGAGCTTGTGGCAACTGTCCATGTTTCAGGGTCAAGCGATACCGCGACCAAACGCTTTCAAGACACAATGCGAGCTTGTGGCAACTGTCCACGTTTCAGGGTCAAGCGATACTGCGACCAAACGCTTTCAAGACACAATGCGAGCTTGTGGCAACTGTCCACGTTTCAGGGTCAAGCGATACCGCGACCAAACGCTTTCAAGACACAAGTATTTTCCCCACACCGATAAAGACATAATAATAAGTAGGTAGGTAAGTATGATAGCATGTATTGCGAGGGCTTAGCCCAGCATGACATATCACTTACAATGAAACGAGCTCACATCCGTCAAACAGGATACATAGATCGAATTGGACATCGATCCTGTAAATAATTTGTTTTAAATGTCTGAATTAAACCAGGCACTCACAAGGACTGGATAAAGACAAAGGAATTATCAAGAGTTAAATGAAACTGCTTTGTAAGACATAACAATCATTTACTCAAGTAATTACCGTACCTTTGAGCTTCTCATCTTTACAATGAAAGTGAGGTCTGTATTTGATAGGAATAATAGTCCAGCAGATGGCTGTATGTATACACAATACAACACAAAGTGGACTGTCTGATCTTGTCCTATCACCAGTTGAGAAACCGTATGATACTACAAGATAAGCTCAGTAGGGTTGAGCTAGCTAAGGGGCATCAGTCGTCACTAAACATCCCCTCAGACCGAACCAATATTAGTAATGAACTGAGTCAGAGTATGATTATGTTACCTTACTTGATTAAGCAAGGTCTCACAACAAACATCGATAATCCATTACTAGCTATTGTTGCAAACAGTAGTGTTGTCTCGGAAGACTAGGCAAGTAAAGGGGACGCTACATTCCATCCACTAGAATAAACATTTAGTTTGTCTAGCACATAGAATGCGGTATCCAGCGCTGAACGGGCTCTACCCAATTGGGGTTCCCTATAATAAAACGACGGTCGAATACAGCCATCCTCTGGACTCATCCCAGACAGACTGTTGAATTTCAGTAGAACCATCGTAAAAAATAGGATAGCTCAATTTCTCAAACCTTTACCTCATTCCAAGCAAACTTAAGAACTTGGGAGGCTCTTAAGCGTGCCTAGAACTACATATTTCGTGTACACAAGGGTATTGTGTAGTGTGCGGGATAAGTGTAATGATGAGTGTATAAAGTAATATTTTATAAGTTAGTTTAACAAGTCATATGACCCATTAATCACACTTTGAATATTAAATGCCATTACAGATACAGGCTAAGAATCTACAATAGACATCCCAGGCTTATAGAAACGAGCCATTTAGATTTAGATAAGGTAGCATTAAAAGAAAATGTTAGTAGCAAATTGCTTACATATAGGTTAACGGCAATAAAAGTGTTTTGTCACCTCATTCCAGATAGAGAGCCTCGAGTACTCTAAACCCAGCATGAATCGACAGAGAACGCAATCTTATCATAGTCACAGTCTGATCCCTGACTTGACTTGGCCAAAGTCAACCCAGTTCACATACCACGGCCACACCAGATTATCGAAGACATTAACTAAAATTTACTGTAATATAGAATGATTTTAGGAAGCATTTACTAAATAAAGGTGTAGACAGCTAATTTAAACTAATTCCCTACGAAAATAGTTCTTACAAAGAAAATTTCACTTTGCGTTTTATTTTTCTACCTCCAACCCACAAAAGTAAATTATCATGAATACAATTTATGAAACCTAAATACAGTCAACATTTTAAGAGTAAGAAGAACAGAACTTGATAACTCACCACCAGATTTAAACGCAGGCTACAAGGTTTTCTAAAATTCGGATAGAAATTACGATGAACTTTTCCCTAATTTACTTTCTCGGTTATAGATTCGCGGCGTTTCCTATCACTTTCCTATTATATCCTAAGCTGAGCAGCGACTGATCGAAAGCTGCTCGGGCAGAGCTTCCGCTTGCTTATAGTTCGCGACGAATTCTTGAAGACTCTTCCCGATATTCCCCGGTACGCTCCTTTTATTACCTCTTACTACCCCCCTTTCCTATAATCACGCCACTACACGTCATCTCTTCTGAGTTGCCATAAAACAATATGTTTCAAAGCCACTACTAACTATCGACTATTTGAAATTAATAACGGAAGCTATCAGCCTAAACAAATAAATTCACTTCAACTGTTCCTACTCTTTAAATTGTCTTGTAACCAAATTAACATGAGATTATACCAAAATGATATTAAAAGTTAATAAAAGAAATCATTAAGTCTTGAATTGTCCTTACAATTTTTATTTTACTTTTAGGCCAACAGTGTATGAGCAGTGAGAAGGGTATTTTAATGTTAATCTGCAACGTCTGAAGCCGTTCTGAGCAGCTAGCCCCCCTCCTCAGACCGCCAATGCAATCTCGATGGTTGGACCGTCACATCCATACAAGCTTAACTTCGACCATTTATCATTTTCTGCTGCTGTTCTGAGTGTCTGAAGTGTTATGTAACATATTTTGACAATAAATTTTATATTTTGGCAGTACAATTTCTATTTTCGGCAAAAGATATTGCACGTGACGCAGCAACCATCAATTGACTCGACTTCGTGCGAAATTTCTCCTTTAGAAGATAAAAATAGACATTTGAGAAATGTATTCTGATTTAGAATATTGTTTAACCATTTGATCGGGGTAAATGGATTGGTTGTGACTTTCGAGAGCTTTGGGGTCCATTGAGTGTTCGTGTATAAAGGACTGACAATGTCAAACACTCAAAGCTAGCTTAAACACGATTTATATGATGCATGATTAAGAAATAAGAATTGAGACGTGACTTCGTATTAAATGTATTTATCCACGAATCATTTACGTTTCATAACTTGTCACGAAGATAAACGCCTACCATGAAACGTAGCTACATCCGCAATTGCGGGCCCGCAGGAAACACGAATGAAAGAAGTGTCATTTAGGTACCATGAAGTAACTTCGTTATTCGTTTTTTCAGTCGGGATCATAAAGTATGTTCGAAAGTGAATCAAACATATTAAGGAGGTTTTCGTTTAGAATAATATATTTCAACTTGTTGATTCCCGCGGCTCTACCCTCGTGGAGGTCGGTTATCGGTTTTGGTCATATCTCCGATTCTATTGGACCAAATGCAATTAAACATGCGGCATTTTAAGTCTGACCAAGACCTTTCCAATAGATAAAACCGCATCAAAAGCCTTTCAGTCGTTTTTGTCTCCATTGCGAATAAACAGACAAACAGCCACGAACTTCAAAAGATGAAAGAAGAAAGAAAAGTATAGAAGATAGATAGCTAGGTTAAAAAATGAATGATTATAAACTAATATAAAAAAAAAATACATTCCTCTGTATTGGATTATGATTTTTATATAGAAACTTTTAAATAGTTTAATTCTATCCAAAAGTATAGGGTGACATACAATACAATACAGTAGGTAGAGTATAACTTCCCATATAACTATGATAACTAAAATATAGTAATCTGTAACAAGCCTCTCAAACTTAACATAAATTGGAATATAGGTACTCAGACCCCGGAGTCTTAAGACCCGAGACAGCGTGCGGTTTTAGTCGGTTCAAACCCGACATAACCGCCCACGCTAGCCGGCGGAGAGGTATGCTACTCTAGACCTATGTAATTTCTGGCAGTAGGTGAATTTACTATATTTCGTTTTCTTCCTCCTATTTCTTATTATCATCTTACTATTATTATTATAATAGCGAAAGTTTGGAAAGATAGATGTTAATTTCTCAAACATTACACGAATTTCAACTAACAGAACGGCCGCGCGATTTGAATGTAATCGTTGGAATAGAACCATTTTTAACGGATTCTATCGCGATTTATTTGATGTTATTTTATTATATACATTGACCCCATGTTTCAGTTGCAGTTATTTTCGGCAGTGGTCACGGGGAGACTTACTCACTGACTGAGACTCAGTCTCCCCGTGACTCGCAAAATAAATGGCGATAAAGTCGGTTAAAAATAGTCATATTTCAATGTGTGACATTCGCATAAACTTCCCACAATACCATGAATGCAATCTTGATGATAACCTGGCACAGCAATAGATTATATAGACTAGGCATGAAATAGCATATATTCTGATAAGTAAATATGTGCAAATCACTGTAAAACTGGATTATGCAAATAGAATGACGAAATAAATGTAATGTCGAAACCAGTTCTTATAATGATTCGGAGTTTACTGACAATGTATTACAAAGTTACTGCAGTAACGATACGAAACAAGTTAAGTATTGTAACGATACTGTTATTGTTATAACTTCGTAACGAGGCATACGTGTATCTTTAGACGAGACGAGACGGTACTTATAGGACTGACGGATACACGACCTTTAGAGTCTTATTGATTTATTGATTTTTTGAAGTTACTACTATTTGATTTCTGGTAAAAGGAGATAACTATTTATTTAATAAATTCCAAACTTGCAATCAAATCATCACCATTAAAGCGTGGTTCCCGGGTACATTCGAAGGTACATTTGCTTCTAATTCTTTAGATATGGCTTATGTGGCGTTTATGGGAGCGACTAGGGTGTATGGCCAACATCCTTGAGGCCCAAGCCAACCACACTTGCAAATCGATGCACCTGCTAAATAACGGACGAAGTTCTGGTGCAGGCTTTCCTATCAAGTTCAGACGGCACTCGCTCCCGGAAAAGCCGTTATACCAATAAAAAAATATATTTATATTATTTATTTATATTGTGATCACATTTTTTTTTACATTGTGTAGGACAGATAACATGCGAGCATCTAGAACTAAAACAGAAACAAATTCAATAGTCATAATCATTTCATAAGTTAGACAGTAAAATTCTGGAGTCTAATTTAAATAATACCATAATAGCGGACCTCGGGCAAGTGCAAACTTTGGGCCCAACTAGATAATCGCTATGATGGTGATCATGACAGCTGTCTGACCCCCTCACCCCAGAGGGGACAGACTACGCCAGATTCTCGTCCAAGAATTACTAGGTGAAACAGCTTACTGATGAAGTCGGCTTTGCTTATCATCCTACCAATAACAAGAAATATTAGGTCGTTACATATGAAATTGCCGTTTTTCTTGAAGAAATTGGAGGAAACCCATTTTTTTTTAGGATTGACAAATCCAAATTTTATGATTTTTTTGAATGAGACAACATTAGGCTAACAAACAGCAACTTTTATTACTTTATATACTTATTATTGTATTTATATACTTTAATCACTAATTTGTTTAGACAGCAGTTTACTGTTCAGTCAACAGTGGGTTCAACATCCTGTAAAAGGTGTGATGATGAGACAATTGTGACCAATAAACTCAATTTATTCTCTGTAAAGAACGTGACTCGAGTTATAAGTAACATGCAAAGGGATAAATCACCAGGTCACGATGGTCTCAGCATCGAGCACTTTAAATACGCTGGTGTACATCTGCCAAGAGTGCTGGCGATGCTTTTTATATCTGTGCCTAGGACACTCTTACTTGCCCGAGTCGCTGATGCGTACCATAGTGGTGCCGATACAAAAGAACAAGACGGGTGATTCATCCGACAAAGTCAGTTATCGGTCCATCTCACTTGCGACTACTACAGCTAAGGTACTTGATGGTTTGCTAAATGGCACTCTCGAAAACCATGTGGACTTACATGACGCCCAATTCGGCTTCAAATCAGGATTATCCACTGAGAGTGCTCTACTGACCTTAAAGCATACCGTTAGGTATTACACTGAGGGGTGTGTGTTGGGTAACCTCCTCGAGTGTCGCTCCGATTCCGATCCCGCTGCAGTCCGGGGGGAACGGAATCGGAGCGGCCGGTACCCCCTGGGCGGCGGTCAATGGCTTCCCCTTCACCCCTTCATAGGGTTGGCATTGATCGTCGGCCAATACCCAACGTGGCGGGAACACATCGCTCTCCGTACTCCTCTGCTTTCAGAGGAGACAGGATGAGCGATGCTGTTAGTGGTGAGATGGCCCAGGGTCAGCCGGGGTGCGAGGGATATGCTCTATGGGTAACCTTACACCCCGGCGTCTGAAGACCCGAGACGGCGTGCGGTTTTAGTCGGTGCAAGCCCGACATAACCGCCCCCGCTGGCCGGCGGGGGGGTATCCGAAGGGATTTCCGCACGATAAAAAAAAAAAAAAAAAAAAGGTATTACACTGAAAGGAGGACGCCGGTATACGCGTGCTTCCTTGACCTGTCAAAATCTTTTGACCAAGTATAGTTTATGACCTTCTGTGGGAGAAACTGTGTTGCAGGTGTACCGGCCGATACTATCTCCCTTCACAAATATTGGTACTCAAACCAAAAGAACCAGGTGAGATGGGCCGGTACCTTGTCGGATGAATACAGGTTGCAATGCGGCGTTAGACAGGGAGGGTTGAGTAGTAGGGTAGTGCCTCCGGAATGTTTGCTGAAATGCGAACTGACGGATTCAAGGCGATAATCTGCAAAAAAGCTGCTTCCTTGCTACAACGCCTGCGCAATACCAACAACAGCATTCTGAAAGTCATTGCCCATAGGTTTGACTGCCCTATCCAAAAACATTGGGTAAGGGTAGTCAATGGCAACTTGTGATTTCAATGTAATTGATGTACTAACAATACTAACATAATTCTAAGCAGATTGTTACTAATATACTAACACCATGGACTTAAAATGGTCTAAAATAAATGATCATCAAAATGAATAGCATTTAGGAAGTACTGTTTTTGAAGATCGAATTAATTTATCAAGCGGCCAATAAAAACAAAATTTAATACAGAGTTGTAAAATCTTGAAATTAACTTTCAAACAAAATATAAATAATGGAAATAGCTATAAAATTACAGGAATAACGAACTCATGAATTTGTAAGAAAATTTCGGCAATTTCATAAGTAAAGACCTATTATAATATATAAAATTGCGAAGTGAATAAAATATAGAATAAATCATCTTCAAAGCCGTTTCTAAGCAGCAAAAGTAAGTTTGATGTACAAGTTTTCAATAATATAAAGGGCTAACTATATAGATTGATTGATTCAGAAGTTTGTCAAGTTCATGGCGAAGTTAAGAATTTTTTTTAGGGTATATGATTATTATGTTAGGCCCGGCCTGCTTCTGCTGGGGTGACAGGCGGCCTCACCTGCCACCCCCAGGCCTGCGTTCATTGGGGACGGAGGTCGTTAAGCCACCTCCGGCGCCTGAGTCGCCTTCGACGCGCGGCGAGCAGGTTGCGGGACCGGGAGAGTTCTAAACCTCTCCCGGGCGCGCCCCGCCATTGCGTTATAATACCTACTATTTAAATAACGATGTGTAATGTACAGTCGCCCTTTCTTTTCTTTAAGTCAAAATAAACAAATAAATAAATTGATGTAATATTATGTAAATTGATGTAAATAAATAATTATTTTTATAATCGACGAAGGAGAAATTTAACATTTTCTAAATTTTAAATTATTAATACTCCATGAATAATTACATAGATATACTAAAATAATTTACAAAGGCGAGCTTAACTCAATGAGAGTTTTCTACCAGCAAACTTTTGAGTTATAGAGCAAAATAGAAACAAAAAGTAATGCCTAAAGTGTAACTATAATGCACAGGACTTGTCAATTTTAACTTCCAATTTCCAATTCGAGTTTATTATTTTATGTATAGTTTTAGAGCTAAAGTGGCAGGTAACTTGAAATGTGTTATATTAGCTTAACAAGATAGCGACTGTACATTGATGCTACATTCATACAGTCATGCTGAGTCATAAAAATACTTAGCCCCTTCAAGAACAGAAACTTAGACCACAAAAGCTATTTTCTCATGAAACAACACATTTACAGAATGGAGTGCGTTTTCTTGTGAATAGGAAGAAAAATATTTATTGCGGCGTTTCTTGGAGCGTGTTGAATGATCGTTAGTGAAACACTTTAAAGTTTATACTTGTGAACAATTTTTTTTTTTCGTTTTTTTTTTATAAAGAATATTAGTAACCGAAATTACTAATATTCCCCTTAACCCCTCCAGCTAATAATGCTTGTGTTAGGAGTGGGTTCACATCAGTATTGTAATGGCCAGGATTCAAACCCGGGACCTCTCGATCATGGGGCTTTCCGCACGAAAAAAAAAAAAAAAAAGAAAAAAGGCGACTACTTAACCACTAAGCTACCGACGCTTCGCTATCGAATTAAAACATCCCTTTTGTTGTACCTTCATGTAGTAAGAATATGAAACGTGAAATGGAGCAAAGCAGCCAATTTTATACCAATTGACAGAATTACGGAGAACATTGGCGTGAATGGGGTGCAACAAGATTTTCGAGTCCCAGCCAACCTCACATGCTAGTTGACGAGGTTTTAGCGCAGGATTTCCACTCAGGGTCAGATGGCAGTCACTTTAGTAAAAACTAAAATAAATAAAATAATGAAGTTGTTAGACAGTGGATTCCGGGCGGTAAAGTGCAATTTTTGAATGCAACTGCTTGTTAACCATTGTGGTAATTATGTAGATGAGTATCAATATGTACACCAAACAGGCAACAATACAGGAATGGGGAATGATTTGCAATATTATGGTCAACAAGGGTCTCCCAGGCCTCATCTAATCTGGTAATGAATGACCAACGTTAGCGTATAATATATATCGTAGCGCTACGCTATGGTCTACGAACGTGTTGTATCCGCTACGGTATTATGCAGTCCATTGTATCACGAAGCTACACGCTGCTACGACCAGATGATTGGAATAACGTAGTCCCGTAGATAACACTGAAGCGTATGTAAGCGAGGTACGAAGTCTAAAGCTTCGAAAGCGAGCTTATTCTGCATAAACCGAAATGTATATCATTCAGATAGATGGCTCACGTTCCTCATTAATCAGTGAGGATTGCTTTACATGTTTGTACAGTGAAAGTCAAAAGTGGATGATCATTTTCAAATTTGTTGATTAGTTTTTGAATAGTCGGTAGCTCAGTGGCTAACAAGTCGGCCTTACGTGCGGGAAGTCCCGGGTTTGAATTCTGGCTACATTACCGACGTGAACCCACTCCCAACTCAACCAATTTAGCTTAGCTGGAGGAGTTAGGTGGAATCTAAGTAATTTCGGTTATTGAACCGATCAAAATCGCACGCCGTCTCGGGTCTACAGATGCCGGGGTGTAATCCCTCGCACCCCGACTGACCCTGGGCCATCTCCGGTTTGGAGATGGCCCCCTCGGGTTTGGGAACCACGGTGTCCTCGTCTTGCCCCGGTTTGGGGGAGGGGCGCTAGTCGCCCCGCCGTCCCGGCCTGCTTCTGCTGGGGTGACAGGCGCCCTCACCTGCCACCCCCAGGACTTCGTTCATTGGGGACGGAGGTCGTTAAGCCACCTCCGGCGCCTGAGTCGCCTTCGACGCGCGGCGAGCAGGTTGCGGGCTCGGCGGACCGGGAGAGTTCTAAACCTAAAATAAAAACAAAGACAAAAAATATTTTTCATTATGCTTTATCTGAATGAAAGATGGAAGAAATCGTAATTGCTACCAGCAACGTCTCGAAGCAATTACGATTTAGCCTAGGATATATAAACTACTAAGATATATAAATTTAACTTATTTTGCTAAAGAATTACAACATAAAAAATGTATCGATTGGCACTTTTCTTAATATCTGAAGCAAAGAAATTATATTTCTTAATGATAATGCTGTTTAACTACTTAGCGGTATCCAATAAAATATTTTCTAATTATAATTTAGAAATTCAATTGAATTTTAATTAAATTTATTAATTACATTTAACAAACTTCATTCAGATATTTCATTTAAAAAACCTGTGCGATCATCATTTACTTTTGACGCTAACTGTCCGTATGTGTGTTGGTTGGTGTATAGCCATTAGTTTAATTACAGCCTGCACTACGAGCATCTCATACTACTAAACGATCTGTGAAATCAGTGCAATTTTTAAGTTGATATATTCTTTTTCAGGGTCGGTCACGCAAATATTTCGATGCAGGTAAGAGGAAGCTATAAACAAAATTTGGAGTTTTTTTTCGATCGGTTTAATTACTTTTTTATGATTATTTTATTAGCATTTTTCAAGCTCCATAGTTTGAGTACAGCTAAATGACGTCATACCGATATTCACTGCGGCATTAATTTTTTACGAAATTATCGTTTCATTTAACTGTACTTACACGATGGAACATGAATAATGCTAATAAAAAAATAATCAAAAATGACTTTTCAAAATTAAACCGTACGAAAAAAAATCGCAAAATATTATTTTTTTCTTTAATACTATCGCCTGGTAATCAATCAATGGTCTCACTACAATGGATGAACCAAGATCGTGAGAAGTAGAACGGATCCTAGATGAAGTGAAGCCTCGGATGTAATTGGGACACAACGCTAAGATGATGCTGATGGTCATGACATTTGATGACAATCAGCATCATTTTATTTAACTATATTAACTATCACCATTCATTAATTCAATATTTTTAACGTATTCTATTGCGATTTATTTGATGTTATTTTATTATTTACATTAAACCCGAGGTTTCGGTTGCTTTTCAGCAGCCATGGTCACAGGGAGACTGGGTCAATGTGTGACATTCACGTAAACTTCCGACAATATCAAATGAATTATTGCTTGCTTTAACCGTGAAGAAAAGCATAGTGAGCCTTATATTTTTGGGACATCAACCAGTCGTAAATAAAGCCCATTTCAGGATTGAATCCAGATTTTGTTGGCAGGCAAATAAAAGCTGTTTCATATTTATTATTTCCAAAGCTACTAGAAGTTTCTTAAATCTTAAAGAATTTGTGATAAATAAAAGGAATTGAAATGATTTGAAAAACACACGAAAGTTAAAAAAACAAATGTCATTAATAATGTATAATCCGAAGTCAGATGATCCAGGATTATTGAATATTAATGGTAGGATCGTGGCAGGCCCCAAGCTTCGTTCCAATACTGTGCACACTTTTTGCCTCTACAATTTTATTTAAAGAATACACAATCAAATGGGGTAGAAAATATAGGCATACACCCTTGACTTTGTCACATTTGTGGTAATTGTTTTGAGATGACTGTCATGGTCCCGACCATGACAATCGGCCAAACCCAACCTCACCTTTTTTGATCATGAGGATATTTTAAAGTAAGCTTAAGGTTAAGTTTCTTTTTAATTAAAATCTATTTGCAATAAAACTATTTTTAACGAATTCTATCGCGATTTATTTGATGTTGACCATGGCTGCTGAAAAGCAACAGAAACGTCGGGATCAATGTAAAATATAACATAACATCAAATAAATCGCGATAGAATCCGTTAAGAATAGTTTTATTTCAATGGTGACATTCGCGTAAACTTCCGACAATATCATGTAAAATCTAGCGGAACACACCCAGGAGGATGGTAATCATACCATTAAATTTCAGAACACGAAAGTTCTAGCCACCACTTCACAATTCTTCCCACGGCTATGTCGAGAAGCCATCGAAATATTCAAGCATCCCAATCATTTTAATAGAAAAAACGAAGGTTTTCATCTCCAAAAAGATTGGTATCCAGATAGATAGATAGATAATTCTTTATTGTACACCAAAAAAAAAATACAATAAAATATATGTAGTAGGTAGTAAGTAAACAGTTGAATGTACAATGGGCGGCCTTATCGCTAAAAGCGATTTCTTCCAGGCAACCTTAGGATGGATAGAAATGTGACGGAAGCAAAATGTTATGGTGTAGTTATTAAATACAAAATGAAATCTACAAATTAATCGAATGAAGAAGGAGAAAATAAAATAAAAAATAAATAAATAAATGTAAAAAATAAATTAAATAAATAGTTTAGAAACGTAATATAGACAATAATATATACTACTATAATGAATAAATAGATAGGTATGTAAAATATATAGTACAAACTAATACGAACTGAAAAAGTGACGAGTGAGCATATAACTTATGACCTTTCACGGAGTACCCGATGACAGGTAATGTTCTTTAACCATTTTTTTGAAGGTATTTATGGATTTTGCCCGTTTGGTATCTAATGGCAATGCATTCCATAAGCGCACAGCTTTAACTGTGAATGACTTGCCAGCATAATCAGTGGAATGCCTTGGCATTTTCAGCCTCAAGTTCTCGGATGACCTCAGGCACTTCGTATGTGTGTCATGGAGGAACTTGAATCGTTCTTTGAGGTAAGAGGGAGTAGCGGGATTAAATAATACATTATATAATAATGTTACTATGTGGGCATTCCTGCGAAGTCGAATTGGGAGCCACTTGAGTTGTTTACGAAAATCTGAAACATGATCATATTTGCGCAGACCAAATATGAATCGAATACAAAAATTTTGAAGTCGCTCAAGTTTATCAAGTTGCTCCTCCGTAAGATCGGGATAGCTGACATCGGCGTAGTCGAGGACAGGAAGAAGAAGCGATTGTGCGAGCGCAACTTTAGTGGCAATTGGAAGGAAGTTTCGCAGCCTCCGTAACGAACCTGCTGACGCAAAAAGTTTGCGACTGGTTTCTTGTAACTGGATATTCCAAGAAAATGTCTTATCCATGTAGATACCCAAATTCTTAACGCTATCACTAACTGGCACAACGACACCACCCATAGTAATTTGAGGGAGTTGTGACCAATCTATTAGTGAAGCCAACCTTGGACTACCAATAACAATTATTTGTGTCTTGGATGAATTTAGTGTGAGTCCATGGTTCTTGCTCCACTCACATATCCGCTCCAAGTCTCCGTTGAGCAAAGTAAAGGTTTCTGATAATTTGTTTAGGGGAGCCTGTGTATAAACTTGTAGATCGTCAGCATAAAGGTGGTAGGATGAAAGTAATTTATCAGAGATTGTATTTATAAAAATAGCGAAAAGTAATGGAGATAGAACGCCACCCTGCGGTACGCCAGCGGTCGTATTGCACCAGGAAGAATATGATTCTTCGACGCGAACACGTTGCCGGCGACCAAACAGGTAACTACGAAACCACTCAATAGCCGTTGGAGATATGTTAATAGAGCTGAGTATACCGAGCAGGATGTGGAAGTCTACAGTATTAAAAGCGTTGCTAAAGTCAAGTAAGGATAGAAGTGTAAGATTTCCACTATCCATGCCCAGTCTTATGTCTTCGGTGATATTAACCAATGCTGTCGCAGTACTGTGCCCAGGGCGGAAGCCGGATTGAAGAGGGTTTAATAGCGCATTTTTATTAAGAAAAGAGCTGAGTTGAGAGTGAATGAGACGCTCTAAGGCTTTGGAAAGAAATGGAAGGATAGATATAGGACGATAGTCAGAAAAGGAACAGGGTTTAGATTTCTTGGGTAATGGAATTATTTGGGCACTTTTCCAAGAAGATGGGAAAACAGCACAAGAAATGGAGTAGTTAAAGATATGACATAGGATAGGAAGAATTTGCTCTAAAATTGGCACAATCATATTTCGGCTAACGGCATCACTACCGACAGCATTCGATGAAATCGACAAAACGCTCTTCTTAACATCACAAGCGGTCAATTGGTTGAAGACGAAAGGTGGATGATTAGGAGTTGGAATAGATGAAAGATATTGCAGTGTGTTGGCTTTAGTAGTTCCATTAAAATTGGACGAAGCAGAGAAATGTACATTGAGTGAATCTAAGTTAACATTTTTAGGAATTGAGTCTTGTCGAGACTTTCCAACTCCTAATGTGTTCAGAAATTTCCAGACTTTTGCTGGATCCCCGATTTCCACAGAGGTATGGATATGTTGGCGTTGTGCTCTCCTACACACCTTATTGCATCTATTTCTGAGGGCTACATACTTCTCCAAATTAGCTCGGGTAGATCTAATTTTGTATCTCGCCTTAGCTGCAGCTTTTTTCGACATCAGATCTTTGATATCAGGTGTAAGCCAAGGCGCTGGTAAATGCTTAAGTTTGATGGCACGATTCGGAGCGTGCAAGTCGTACAATTGTGTTATTTTATCAGTTAGAATTTTTACTTTTGTATCTACACAGTTGGCAGACAAGAGAGGATACCAGTCAATATTTTGAGCATCTTCACAAAGCTTGTCAAGTTCAATGCCACTAAAATTGCGCTGCATTATAATTTTAGGTTTTTCCTTAGGTGGCCGTATTTTGTAGGAAACATAAATGAGATCATGGTAAGAGAAATTGTCAGCAGAGCATTGACCATGCTTTGCGACATGAGTAGGCGAAGAAACGAAAATGAGATCAAGAAGACCAGGTACACAGTCAGGAAAATGGTGAGTAGAGTTAAGAGGAAGAATAGATAGGTTACAGGATTGAATAATACGGCGGAGAGAAGAAGCACGAGAAGTATATTGAGGTTCTTGTTTTACCAGGCAAGTATTAAAATCGCCCATTAATATTACATGTCTGTAAGACGGTAAGTACGTATCTAACAAGTGCTCAAATGATGAAAAATAGTTTACTTTTGTTGATGAAGGATAGTAAACACCAAGTAGAACTTTAGAGTGGTTGAGTTCCAGCTCTAGGAAAAGATGCTCGCCAGCATTCGATGGTGGCGGTTGTGGGGACATACTAATAATTGTATAAGGGATTTGAGAACGCAGGTATATACCCACACCACCACCTACACCAGGCTCTCGATCATTCCTAATAAACTGAAAACCCGGAAGAGAGTAAGTAGTAGATGGAAGACAAGGTTTTAGCCAAGTTTCGGAAATAAGAATAGCATGAATATTTTTATGAACAAGGTTGGCCAGCATATCCGGGAAATGAGCAGGAATACTCTGAGCATTAATATGGACTACATTAAAATGCCTGGGGACATCCGAAAATTGAGACTGAAGAGTATCTGCGAGTGACACTGACGGTATACTTACAAAGCTGTCGTTGAGACTACTTGCGGAGAAAAAGCTATCATCACTATCTAAGTCGTTCATTAAATGTGTGCGTTAGTTGTACTAATATATATGTATATATAAGTATAGAATTAAGTTTGAAATATTAAAAGGTAAATAAATAATCAAATAATACCAATAAATCCACTTACTGTCCACCCGCCAGTCGCGTGTTACAATTATAGAAGAAAGAATTTCACAACAACAGAAAAATAACTTTGAATGCAAAGACAAAATACACATAGATATTCAACATTAAATCACCATGAGATGAATAACATGGGCTGGGTAACAAATATATTCAGAAATTAACAAAACAAAAATCTAACAGTTATTAAAACAAAATAAAATGCCACAGGCAGGCAATCTTAAAATTCCTTGTAAAACATTATGACAATATAAGCATCTGATATCTGTGGTAAAACACAAGACTAAAATGTTAATATTCAAACTGCCAGAAAGGTACAAAGTTTAATTATGGAATCATGGAATGGAACGCATCTGTTTTGTTGAAATGTCAAAATCAAATAAAATAATAAATAATGAGAAGGTAGTGAAATTTAAGGTTATTGTTGTTTATGTTTTGTTTAATAAATGTGATAGTTAGTGAAAGTTATCTATATTACATACGTATGCTACCCAGCAAGAACGTTAATTGTTATTTTAACCATCAGAATGTCTATTTCTTCGATGCAGTGCGTTTAGGTTTGGTAGTAGTGCTTTTAGAGGTTGTAGCAGAGGTTGCAGTTGCAGTCGTTCCATCACCAGAGCACTGTATCTTAACCAGGTCGCTAAGCGACACAATTCGATGCCGATTACCGTCAGAGCCTAGGACATAAACCGAGCCCTCCCTGGTCCAGCACTTATTTACCCCGAATTTGTCACGGGCGGCCATGAATGCTATATGTCGTGACTTAGTAAGAAATTCGGATACTGTAACGCCTGTACCTTTCAATTTGGACTTGGAAGACCATATAGTATCCTTGACTGTATGGCTCTGAAGCTTCACAAGTACAGGCCTGGGCTTCACGTTGGATGCTTGCCGTCCCATTCTATGGCAACGTCTGATGTCTTCAGTTGAAAAAGTGCCGATCTTGAGACGCTGCTTTACGACCTCATTGACCACCCTGGCAATATCTTCATCCTCCTGCTCTTTCACGCCATGTAGAAGTAGAATTTTACGACGGCTGCGCATCTCTAAATTATCGACCTCTCGAGCGACACTACTGAGCTGTTGTGAAAAGGACTTAAGTGTCTGCAAAACAAAAGTTTTAAAAGCAGCAAACTCTTCTACCAAACTGCCTGTATTGGATGGAGACTTTCTCTGCAGATCTGCCTCAAACTTCGACATCCGTTCCTCGAAATAAGTCTGCATATCAAGGATGGAGACTTCCATTGTGCTTGTTGTTGAATAGTGTTCAGTTCACGGAAATAACACTAGACTAGCAGGTATTTATTGTTATTTGTATAATTTATTCATTAAAATATCATAAAATTATCGATTACTATTTTTATTTAAATTTTATATTAGAGCACTTTAAAGTTAAACTTTTTGCGTCAACTACCCACGTATATCAGCACTGAGAGCCACGCGTCATCACAATTCAAACATGACGAAGCCGCCACCATCCCCGGTATCCCCCTTGCTTAACCTCGACCAATCAGGATCGAGCGCATCGGTTGCGCAGCTCTGAACCAATCAGGAGCGATCACGTCGTTTGCCCCCTCCAACTGCGCCTATAAATACGCCAGTGACTCGGGACTTTACATCAATCGCACCTAGTTCGCCGCCGAGGAAGGTTCTCTGCACTCGACGGCGTCCCGACGTGTACCACTGAAGATGTCGACCGCAGTGATCGACGAAACGTCTGGAATACAATTTTCCGATGGACCACGGTCAAACAGCCCGGAAGCAGTATATTCTTCATGCAACGCCGGCCGTGAAAGCCTTAAGATTTATACATGTAAAATTTATTTGTAAAATAAATAATATCAACAAGCTTTGCGATGAGAGATTTGCTGAGAAAATCTTTTTAAAAAACTATACCTCTTTGACTCATCTTACAGCTCCGTATCACAATAACGACCTCCGTGGCGTAGTATTTCGATTCCTGCTCAGTGCCAATATTTGTATGCATGAATATTAATATATATTTTCATTGATCTGTGTGTTTCTATGTATAATATATAAGTATTTACAAGAGGAAAAAAATATCTAAGTATATTTATCCGCATTCTGGAACACATAACACAAGCTAGACAAGTTATGCTTACTTTGGGTCTAGATAGCGCTGCATAGAATGTCCCAGAATATTTACTTATAAAACAAACATGCTAGTTCTTTTGTACCCCAAACGCAGTGTAAAAACACACTCACGCACAAAAGCACACACACAAACAGTGCGTTTGCTTTTAGTATTTTCATGTTATGGCTCAAGGAAAATCTCACTTCTTAATTATATCCCCCTTAGCTAAAGGCTGAGTTCCCCCTTGGCTGAGGCACAAGTATCTGACATCACAGAACCTGTTCAGCCATCAGCTAATTGTCCTTTAAAACGCATTTCGTGTTAGTAAAGTTCTTTTAAAATTGTTGTTTATGTGAAAAGTTCGCTGAGAATTAAATAAAAGGTAGGTGAAAGTTACGGCGCTTGTGTAAAAACAAGTAGGAATTTCATCTATTTGAAAGCATTAGGTTTTTCACCTTTATAACTTTGGCACTATTTATACAAAGTATGACTACTAACAGATAAATAGAACAGAATAAAATAAAATAGATAGAGAGATAAAGGATGAAATAGATAAGAATGAAAACACATTCTATTCCAGGTCTAAAGATTTTATCTAATACATAATTTTTTATGTACTAGCTGTTGCCCGCGGCTCCACCCACGTGAAATTTCAATCCCGTTCCCGCTACATATTCCAGGGATAAAACAATGAATGTCCTAGTCCAGACTATTATCTATCCCTGTACCAAATTTCAGCCGGATCAGTTCAGCCGTTCTGGCGTGATTGAGTAACAAACATCCATCCATACGTCCATCCATCCATCCAAACTTTCACATTTATCACCATTAATGATTAGTGGATTCGGATTAGTAAATATTAGTGACAGTATCGGTCAACAATCATCATCTGCCTGTGCTTGTCCGACTTAGTAACCACCAAAAAAAGACTTGACCTTTGGTCTTACGATTTTAAGATGTGGACACTGAAGGAATAAAAGCGGGTGGTGCGTTAGGTTCCAACAACGTAAAACAGGCCCCTTATTCTATTTGATACGTTTGGCGCTAACCGAACCGTATCATTTTAGCCGACGCATTTACGTTGGTTTAGTTTTACGCCAGCTCTTTCTTATGTGTTAAATAATAGAAATCCACCGACTTCTCACGTCACGGCTTTGATTACAACTCGATGTCAAATATTTATTTGACACGTTTGGCGCTAACCGAACTGTAACTTATTAGCCGACGCATTTATGTTGGTTCAGTTTTACGCCAGTTCTTTCTTCTATGTAAACAATTGAAATTCATAGACTTCTTGCTTAAATAGAATATGCCCCAGGTTCGTTCAGTAACATGCCGAGTAGGAAACTGAATGTTTATCGATAAAAATAAATCTACTATAGATAAAAGAGGCTTACCCGGGGTGCCCGGCAATGAACACTTGAGGAGGACACCGTGTGGTTTTAGTCGGTCCGATCCCCATCGTCGGCACCGATGGAGTGTAGCCCGTGGGGGTTACCACACGCTAAAAAAAAAGTAGATAAAAGATTGATTTTATTACTAACTAAATAAACCATAATGTTTAGATACATTTCTTAAATGTATATGGGAAAATTTAGATTATTTGCATACATATTATAGAAAAGAAAAAAAAATTGGTTTTATTATAAAAAATGGAGTGATTTTTAGTATCTCTTTTCTACTATTTTCTTCTTCTTTTTTTAAATTCTGAATTGACTATTATACTGCGTATATCCAGAAAAATACAGCATTTGTTTTTCAGATCTGTAGGTTTTATATTAAAAGAGAGAAACAGTTTTATAATAACCGATTTTTCGGTCGTCAGCCATTGTAATCGCCTTAATAAGAACTTGATAAATAAGTTTCCATTAAAAGTTTCAATCTCAAATCTTTATTTTAGTCTGATAGCAAATATTCAGATTATTGCTTAATCCGCTGAGGCGTGACGTAGCGACAGATAGTAACCTTTTAGCATACGACTAAAAACGACTGGCACGATGGTACCTGTCCTGCATAATTTCCTATCATTAAGAATCTTTAATGTCCAGACCAGACCAGATTTATGTCCTTATTATGATCAAGTTTGTTTGGCATTTCGCTTAATTTGTTATAAATATTACATGGTCGTAATAATGGCGATTTCCGCAAAAAATAAACCACAAAAAGGGTAAGTAGTAAAAAAAGTATAGGCGGAAACAAATCTAATAAATCAACGATCATAAAAATTTGTCCATCCGTTCTTCAGTGTATTCCGGTCATCACTAACTAGACTTTGTTTTATATATACAGATTATTACTAAACAGTCATCATTATCATTACAGCGTTATTCCCGTTCGCATCCAAGGCTTGTATTTTGGGGCCAGGGGTCCACGGCCAAAGTCCGCCGGTAACCCTGGGGTTATCCATTATGCCCAGCAATGATTCCGCTCTCCCCATCGTTGGTACCGATGGGATGAAGCCCGTGGGGGCTGCCACACGTAAGAAAAAAAAAGGGGTCCACTCTCCTACTCTTATCTTGGCTTTGCGGTAGCGACTGCTATCTTACCCCCAACGCCCAAGAGAAAAGCTTGCGCCTTACTTATGATTCCAGCAGGTAGACCAGATAGCTGGTGAGGGTGTCTTGGGCCCCGAAGAGCTTGGTAAGGACCCCCTATACCCGGCATTCTGCTAATGCTGTTCAGTGGCTGTGTGGTAGGAAATATTTACTGCAACGTGACTTGTGTGTAGCTGAAAAGTTAAAGATCTATGGAGACCAATTCGGCCGTATTGTGTCTATACACCTACTTTGCATGTGATTGTAAACACATTGGGGCGCTCATGTTTAGGTTAGACGATCTACACTGACGTGAACTAACTCCTAACAAGCGTTTATATTAGTTGTAAACGAATCTACTAAACTAGTATATTAGGTCGTTACATATGAAATTGCCGTTTTTCTTGAAGAAATTGAAGGAAACCCAATTTTCAGTACTAACATTTTTGCATTGTTTCGGAATGACAAATCCCAATTTTATGATATTTTTTTGGGTATGAATGAGACAACATTAAGCTAACAAACAGCAACTTTTATTACATTTTTGAAATGTGACAGCTGTTAAGTAATACTAAATTTATCATCAAAATGGATAGCATTTAGGAAGTACTGTTTTTGAAGATCGAATTAATTTATCAAGCGGCCAATAAAAACAAAATTTAATACAGAGTTGTAAAATCTTGCAATCAACTTTCAAACAAAATATAAATAATGGAAATAGCGATAAAATTACAGGAATAACGAACTCATGAATTTGTAAGAAAATTCGGCTATTTCATAGGTATGATCCCTATGACAGTTCGTTAGCGCTTAACATTGTACTGACGTCCTATCACATCAAATCCTTTAGAGGTCCATTAAAAAGTCGAAAAAATCATAATTGTGTACAATTGTAAATTATAAAAATGAATATTAAGAAATTATTACGTAATGTTCGGAAATAATAGAAAAAAACTCAATGCAAATGTACATGGTACGTGCTGCAAAAGTTACGTCGTCAAGCTGTTATCGACTAAGAAGGGACACATCGATAAACAAAATATCGATAATTTGTTGGAAAAATAAAACAAATGCTTTGAGTTTGTATTTTATTTATATCAATCTGAATCTGATACAGGGTCAATCGGATCTTCAAAATCTGAGTCTGAACTGCAGCTATCCGTGACGTTTATTATTAACGGTTGGTCAATGATATTGTCGTATTGTACATCTCGATCCCAGTCTTGTAAGCAAATTTTCTTCGTTCTTTCGACCACTTTTCGCCAATCGTCAGCTGTCACTTGAGCGCAAGCTTCTTCCAATAAAACCATCATTTTATTTGACGTGAATGGCGGAGTTGTGTTATGCCTAGCTGCATGACCTGAAAATATTTGTACATTTAGTAATGATTTTTAGAAATATATGCATATACATAATATTATATAAATAAAAAATATAGATACCTTTGATCTGCGCCCATATCAACTCGATTGCATTATATTGGCAGTGACCGAGGGGTAACCGAATTACCGTGTGTCCATTTGATTTGGCCAATTCATCCAAAAAATATGATGGGTGCGTCTGTTGTTTGTGAAAGTTCAACAGTCTAACCAACTCTTTTTTTAACATCTGACTGTCAGTTTCCACACCATTGCGTTGTAACCACTCTATAAATTCAGCTTTTTTGTTATTGCTGCTGGGGGGTTTGTTAATTTGAACTGAGTGATATGAAGCATTGTCCATTAAAATATAGTGAGGCTCATTCAAATTTTCTAATAGTTTTATAAACCATGTCTTAAAGTTTTCGAAATTCATTTCCTCGTGGTACTCCGTTGTTTTCACTGACTTAAAAGCCCACAGGCAATTCGGCACAAAACCTGTAGCTGTGCCAGCGTGGCAAATGATTAAGCGCTGGCCCTTTCCTTCAGGAGTTTTTGTGCTGGATTTGGCTGTGTCATCCGTCCATGCCTTACCTACAGTATGATTGGCGTTCAGCCATGTCTCATCAAGGTATACTACCTTCTCCCAGTTATCAATTTGTTTGATTTTGCGAAGAAAATCGCATCGTAGTAAAGCTATGTCAGTACGCTCCATTGATATTTTTCTCTTGTCACATTTTTTATAGCGGAATCCACATTTTTTCAAAACAATTCTAAGAGAAGTAGCACCGCCTTTGAAGAGTTCTGCAGCTTTTAATGAAGATAATAACTTCTGGCAGGTCGGTAGTTCACCTCGTAGGTAGTAACCATAAATATGATTGCGTATAGCATCTAAATCAAAATCATCAGGTTCTGTTATATGACATAACCTTTTCTTTCTCTTCTTTGGTGTTAATAGTTTATTGTCCTCCATGGACGACTCCCCAAATTTTTCCTTTGTTATTCGAGAAACAGTAGCCTTTCCGATTCCTAGAGCATCGGCTACACGATCGCGAACATTGTCAAGCGGTAACAAGGGTCCGCCATTTTGTTGTTCACGAGCAAAATAGTCTCGCAAACGAACTACAAACTCGCGAACTTCACTGTTGAGAACAGTTTTCCGCTGTCTTTTCGGCATTTTGCAAAACCGAAAATCAACAAACAGGTAACAGAAAATCAACAAATAACACAAAACAGCGAAAACAGAAACAAAACTCAGCTAACAAAGAAAGACGTGGCGCATACAAGACGTTAGAGCACTCGTATGACGCGATGTGACGCGGTGTGACAAGAAGACAAAACAGACTGACAAGACATGACATGACTGAATTAAAAAAATACGGTAGGTCTATGGCCTCCTTTTAAATACTTTTCCATGTAATCCATAATTGCCAGCTAATTATGAATTCTTTAAAATTCAATTCAAAAAGAATTTTAAATTCTTTAAATTATGCAATTTGAATAAAAATTAAAGTATAGTAAAATAAAATATAATAAGGCTGTTACTTTTTTATCTAGTGTTTTATGTCCATCAATGCGCGTAGTCTTTTTTCAAAATAAATAAATATTGCTTATTATGTTGAATGACCTGGCTGAATGACATGACATTTGCCTGAAAAAACAGTATTTTATCGAAATTGTTTCGCATAACTAATACAACTGTCAGTTGAAACGTCATAGGGATCATCATTCGGCGTGCGGAGTATAGTATCCTAAATTACTATACTAGCAGCACGCTATGATCGCCGTTTTGACACGTTAAAATAGTGATGTGAAATGTCAATTTAAAATAGAAAAAACATCAAATCAAATGCAAGTCACATCTATTTTTTTTGGATATTTAATTCATTTTTTAAACTTCGAATTTCGAGAACATAAATGCCATGTTGTGTCGTAAATTAGTACACTGCACGTCACTATTGACAATAAAGAACAGAGATTTACTCCTTCAAATTTGGTATTTATTTTTACGAAACTTTATGAGCAGACAAACGTCAAAACGGCGATCATAGCGTGCCGCTAGTTTAGCTCATATTCATCTTAGCGTAGTTCCTGATTGCATCCGAGGCTTTTGCTCCGAAGCCCGGAGTCCACTTACTCCTTCTCCTCCTTTTCCTTTCCCTTTTCCTTTCTTTATCCTCCTCCTGGTTTGCTTTATATGGGAGCGACTGTCCTCTGACCTCCGTACACTGGGATGAAAGCCTGCACCAGAGCTCCTTATTGATTGGCCCCACGTGACTAGTTGTTTTTATAAAAATAACCTTAACCTCATTTTTTTTTAAATAACACTAAGCTAACAATCATACAGTTAGATTTTTTTACAGATACAGTCACATTGTAAGGGTTCGGTAGCTAAATGGCAAAAAACGGAACCCTTATAGATTGGTCATGTCCTTCTGTCTGTCCGTCCGTATGTCACAGCCACTTTTATCCGAAACTATAAGAACTATGCTGTGAGTTGAAACTTGGTAAGTAGATGTATTTTGTGAACCGCATTAAGATTTTCACACAAAAATAGAGCAAAAACAATAAATTTTACACGAGGGAAACTTCCAAATTGGTCAAATGTGTGCCCCCCCCCTGTAAATTCTAAAATAAGAGAATGATAAAAGAAAAAAAAAATTGAGTTTCAGTTCTATGTATGGGGACCCCCAAAATTTATGGTTTTTTTTTCTATTTTTGTGTGAAAATCTTAATGCGGTTCACAGAATACATCTACTTACCAAGTTTCAACAGCATAGTTCTTATAGTTTCGGAAAAAAGTGGCTGTGACATACGGACGGACAGACAGACAGACATGAAGAATCTATAAGGGTTCCGTTTTTTGCCATTTGGCAACGGAATCCTAAAATAAAAAAAAACATTATTATGTTACTATGTTGCTGCTACGGAACCCTTCATGGCCGAGTCTGACTCGCACTTGGCCGATTTTTTCATTCTTGAAAGATCTGGCTAAACGATTAAATTAAGGATCAGTATGCTGCAATAGTGTACCATAGTACTTAATCCTCCGCCTTACACATCTATCTATCGATCATCTTGCAAGAAGCCTATATCCAGCAGTAGACTGCGATATTCTAATTGGTTCGTTGATAAGTGTGTAGGTGCTGGATAGCTTTCGAGCACGATAGCGGACCCCAGGCTCTGTTGTGCGAGTTTTTATCCGGTTGGGATGAAGTGGATAATTACGGAATCCCCTACATAGCGCGTGACCCGACATGCATTTGTCCGGTTACCGGTTCTTTCTTCTCTCCAGTCACCTTTGCGGTTGACATTGCGCTGACAATTCTAATTTTGAAATCATATATAGGATGGATCGTGTAAAACTTTAACCGAAGAACATAGATTCTTATTCAAAGAATAACTACGTCTAAATTTCAATCACAATGTTAAGATTGCCAGAGATTTGCGCTATGCAGCTCTTGGTAATCTCTAGCGCTAGCGGTTTCCTGATCCGTGTTGGTTTAAGATTTTATTGGCAGTAATAACCTGTTCAGTTTCAATCGAGTGGTTTCAATGGTGAGCACATAAAGGCATGCCAATTTTCGAAAGCGATATGGTTTGAAATAGGATGAAGTGATAGGAGTTCAAAAAGGTATGTTGAGGAGGTTTGGGCAAACTTGTTTATAAGAAAAGAAAAACATGTTTATAAGACAAAATATCAGTCTATAGAATAGTTAGCATACTAATTACTTCAAAATTTCGTTGAATTAATTAATTTATTTTTTATTTATTTATTTATTGGGACATAAAACAGTTACACGTTAGGTACATTGCTAGTATAAAATTAGAGTAAGTTATAACTATTGCGTGAACGTATAACCCACAGCAATATCCGCGACATAATATATGATAACCAACAATTATGTTAAAAAACCGTGCGCACTTCATGTTGAAGTTGTATTATACATGTTTAGGTAAAAAGACAAACAAAATAGTGAAGTAGCAAAAAAAATCCCTAAGACAGAGATTTTAACATTTGAATTGCTGCAATTTTGAATTTATAGTGTGACTGTGCAAGAATATCAATATCGGCGAGGTATTCGTTGTACGTTTCTACGATATGGCGGAGAGGAGCCCGCACACCGGCATTCGTTCTGCAAATGGCAGTGTAGAACAACCGGGGTACGCGCACCTCGCGCTGCAATACAGTTCTAGGCACCACATAACACAACTGATTAGTTATGCCGCTACAATCAAACCTATTATTGCATAAGCCGTGCAACATCATACACATGAGCAGTTTTATTAATGTGGCGGATTAATAAAAAAAGAATGATAAAATGATTGTAACATCATTCATTGTTTCCGTAGTTTGCAAGAATTACGGTAGATGGCTCCAGCGTCGTCCCAAATTTGAATTGAATTTGTGAACTTGGAATATCTAGGATTCGTCCAGGTAGCTCCGTAGGTCAGAGTATTCTCCCTATAATTGTATACGGAACTTCAACCCACGACCACGATCAGGACTTGTCCTCTTTTCCCGATATAAATCTATGGGCAAGTTAGGTCAAGATCAAACATGAAAAAATGCTTGCATTTACCAAATTGATGCGATTCTGAAATCAACTCGTTTATTTAGATAAAAACATTCGTCCCTACATTATGTAAAATTACCCGAAAACAGTCGTTTACTTTTTATTGTTTCAATTTAATTATTAACCATGAATCAATAAATAAATGAACAAATAGAAGTCTGGATACGTTAGAATAATAACTAAAAAAGCAGTCAAGTGCGAGTCGGACGCACCCATGAAGGGTTCCGTATAAGCAAGTAACATAATAATGTATTTATTTTTAATTTTTATATTTGAGTTGATTGAATGAAAGGTAAATTGCGGTTTATGATTTATGACGTATTAAAAAACTACTTACTAGATCTCGTTCAAACCAATTTTCGGTGGAAGTTAACGTGGTAATGTACATAATATACTTTTTTTAGTTTTATCTCTTTCTCTCTCTTTCTCTCTCTTCTCTCTCTTCTCTCTATCTCTTTTATCTCTTATTTTAGAGTTTACAGGGGGTGGGGGGGGGACACATTTTACCACTTTGTAAGTGTCTCTCGCGCAAGCTATTATATTATTATTATTACTAAACTATTATTAAACAGTTTAGAAAAAACTGATGTTAGAAACCTCAATATAATTTTTGAAGACCTATCCATAGATATCACGTATGGGTTTGATGAAAAAACCGATTTTGAGTTTCAGTTCTAAGTATGGGGAACCCCCAAAATTTATTGTAATTTTTTTTCATTTATGTGTGAACATCTTAATGCGGTTCACAGAATACATCTACTTACCAAGTTTTAACAGAATAGTTCTTATAGTTTCGGAAAAAAGTGGCTATGACATACGGACAGACAGACATTACGAATCTATAAGGGTTCCATTTTTTTGCCATTTGATTATGGAACCCTAAAAAGCTTTTTTATTTTTAGAGTAAAAGTATCATGCTCAAATAACACTATTTGTAAAAAAGGGAAGATAAAAACAAAAATGTAGACAAACACATTTCCTTTATAACCATAACTTTGGCTTTTGTCCTATAAAGGGGAAACGATAAGCGTATCATCTTTTAGAAGCAAAGAGAGAGCGTGAACTGAGTGACGGCTATTCACATCAACTTCACGCGAGATGTGACGTAATCATATATGGGTCCCGTTCTAAATGCAATTTATCAGACGTGACTCACATACGTGTTGAAAGACACCTACATATTTAAGGTTATTATGAGATTATTCGAAAGGATGTTACTGTGATACTAATACTTCTCCTTAACATTAGAACTAGGAACAGCGTTGAATAGGCGTTAGGTTTACAAAATAACTTCATTCATAATTATCTTAGAGGTTACAATCGCAGGTTAAAAAAAAAGAGGTTACAATCGGTTACATTCGAGGCTTTCAGCTTGGAGCCCTGAGTCGGCTTAACACTTATCCTCCTTTGGATTCGGTTGATGCGGCTTTTATGAATGCGACTTCCGTCTGACCTATCAACCCCGAGCCTTTGTAGCGCAGGGGGCCTGCGCACCATAGTTTACCTAGACTAAGAACAACTGTCTATGTTCTATGATAATAAATCTAGAGTTCATGTCTTTCTAACATCGATAATTTTTTTATTTTGTTGTGTTAATTTACTTATTTTTTTTTCAAATATACCCAGCGAATTTCTTGTTTTCATTTTCATACTTAATACTTAAACTACATAATAAAACTTCACCCTGGATTTAACCAGAAGGTTTCAGAGTTGTAAAAGGAAGGAATATAAAAACAAACATTTTTATTACGTCGAAGTGTTTTACTGGCCACACAATCACAGTTTCGGACAAATCTCGGCAGTGTAATAGAACATTTTATATAGTCAAAGATTTTAGTCTGGAAATTAAAGCCAAAAAAGGGAGAAACTTACAACGTATACCATCATAGCTTAAGAATAATGAAATGAGTAATGCTTTTCACTACCGCAAAATTCTATTCTTATCATTATTACATATCACTATTACATACACACCTCTTTCCTATTGAGGTAACCAGATACCACATCTCCCACTTGCCACGATCCTGGCATACACTTTTTTCTTTATCTACTTTCATAACTGTTTTCATACATGCCTGCTCTCTTGACCTTTTTCATAATATGTCCTCGATCGTACGCGTTTAGGCGGTCTGTGACAACTTCTTGTGACGACCTCTTCTGGATATGACTAATTCTGTTTTTGACCACTTCTTGTTACGGCCGGTTCTAGTAATGCCCGCTTCTGTTTTTGACCATTTCGTGTTACGACTATTACAAGTAAGAGCGAGAACAAAAATTCTTATTTATAATTTGTTTTATCAAGTACTATACCTACATAATCGTACGTACGCCTAGGTCGACCTTTAGTGGATTGCCAGTTCACCCTCGCCTCATAAATCTATATCGTCAATATTCTTTCGTCCATCTCTTCATGCCCCATCCATCTAAGCATCCCTTTCTCTATCTTGGTCACTACATAATCTACCATACCACAACGTTCCCTTATAAATTACACTACTAAATATATATTTAAGAGAAGAAGTTAGTAAATATTTCAAATTTTGTTAATAATTCAGCATAGTAAATAACATAGACACGCTTAAGGATATATTTTTATTACTTTAATATTAACCAATTTAACAAGATAAATGTATCTTCAAATTTATTAAATTTATTACAAAAATAAGCTCCATATTTAATAACACAATATTAATACATTTAAATATACGAGGGAAATGTGTCTCACATATTGCTCTTGTATATGCAAAGTATATGCAAATATTATTATCAATCAAAGTAGTGTGGACTAGGGGTGTCTATGGGGCTCCATAAATACCTTTGGGGCAAAAACCCAGCCTCACTGGCAAGCCGGGACACCAGGCTACACCTACTAGGCACTTTATTTTCAAGTCGAAGGGAAAAACCTGAAACTATCCATTCAAATAGTATTTCTGCGAAAACTTTTTTCATTCTACCTATATCTAAAAGGCCCACAGACAGACACACTGAAGTTTATTAGCGAAGAACATTGGTGAAACACTCTTGGGGCGGTTTATAAGCATTAAATAAATGAGAGGCCGAGGCGCCCGCGTTCGCTACGGAAATTAGATATTTGAGCGGAATGACGTAGAGGTCTTCTAGTACATACGGGGAGAATGTGTAGCGAGTATGTAGTTACAGAAAATGTTCCCGGTTTCATCCAAAGTTGGAACTTTGGAGTCTGTGGTCCGCTTACCTACTCCACATTTCTTAATAGATTGGTGTATCTGGCCTTTTAAGGAAGCGATTGCCGTCGAACCCAAAACCTCGTGAGCAAAACCTTCCCGATAATCAGCAGGGTAGGTGTTCTGGCTTCCTAGTGAGGTTGGTTCAACTGATGAGGCTCAGGCGTAGGCCTCTCGGGATTGGGAAGTCAGACGGCAGGTGCCCCCGTAACATTCAATATAAGCTCTCATGCCTGCTTCTCTTATCTCTGCTTGTAGTTTTCGCTAATTATAACGTAGGAGTGCCACTTTTTGTTAAATAAAAATAATTCTCCCATTTTTTTTTATACCACTAAGGTGGCAGACAAGCACACGGCCCACCTGATGGAAAGCGGTTACCGCGGTCTATGGACGTGTGCAACACCAGTGGCGTCACACTCGCGCTGCCGACCCTGTAAAGGAAAGGGGATGGAAAAGGAGTTTGGGAGGGGATGGGAAAGGAGTTTGGGCTCCGGCACTCTCACTCACCAAACGGAACGCAACAGTTCAAATACTGTTACTTGGCGTCGATATTCTGTGAGAGGGTGGTGCTTCCCCGGTCGAGTCGGCCCATTCATGCAACGGTCAAAATGACTGTTGCTTGACTCTACCACGTCCACTAACTCGACGTAAAAATACTGACGTGAAAATCAGAATATAAACTAATATAGTGCTCGAAATACACGTATACATTGATCCCTTGAGTGAAGGTGATGTCATGCCAATGGTCTCACTACCATGGATGCCCAAGACCGTGCGAAGTGGAGAAGTAAAAGCTTGAAAGCGGACCCTGGACTCCGAGATGAGAGCCTCGGATGTGACCAGGACTAACGCAGGGATGATGATGATTAATGCTTTAAGTATCCTGAAATCCGAAGTCGTGTTCTGTTTTCTTCCAGTCTTTTGGTATGACTTATGTTCTTGAACGAACGCTACTTTTACTGCATATGAACCTAATCCATGTCAAAGGTTCATATGTAAGAGATTTAAAGAATTGTAGAAGAGAAAACATAAAATGTTGTTATTGCCTAAGTTTTTGCAGTAACACTAACGAAACTAATCTAAGAGCCGTCAGAGCTTTGAAGCAATGTGTCACCAACTTAAAAGAAAATGTGTGCAAAGAAGAAAATAATTTACTGTACAGTAAATATTATGAAGTTAGGTAATGATGCCTGTAGGCAATGAAGGTTACTACCAACATTTTTCATAGAGCAGTTATGGATGTGACTGTTGCTTAAGTGTCAATATTCATAGTCCTGCCATGAAGTGTTGCAGATCGAAGTGGTATATTTTTTAGGTATTTTCTTTAGAAAAGCCCTATTGCTATCGAGTTGTCGTCGTCGACGTCGTCGTTGCCAATTTTCTGTCACGGTTTTGGGTATGAAGGAGATGAGCTATCGAGTTGCTGTTTTCGGTAATAGATTCGTGCTGGGGTAAACCATTGCAAGATAAAGAAAAAATCGCAAAAAATCGCAAAAAAAAAACGCAAAATCGAAAATCCCTTGTATTCGGCTGAGCTCGTCTCAGGAATTCAACTTGTTTTGGTTTTTGGTACTATGGAATAGATTGCCATTAGCTAATAATTATGGGACTAAGCGGGAAGAGCTAACAGCAGGTATATCAAACGTCTTTAGACTTGGGTAAGCGTTTATTTTTTTTTTTAAAGATTACTAGTAACCGAAGTTAACCCTACATCTGAGCTAAATTGCTTGTGTTAGAAGTGGTTCCATAAGCCGGACCTCGGGCTCCGAGATGAAATCTGGACTCAATGCTGTTATGATGATGACGAGGACTGGGTCCACGTCAGTAGTGTAATGGCCAGGATTCGAACCCGAATGCCACTAAACTACCGATACCTTTTTACTCTGCTGCCGATGCTATTTCATAGCACAAACCGAAGTACAATGATAGAGTGTGACGCCATCTATCAGCACCCTTATAAATTACAAAATAATACACATATGTCAGCTTTGATATCGCGTACCGCGCTTGTAAATGTGTCAAAAATGTCCGAACCACGTTGTTTTTTTTAAAATTTAGGGACAACAGATAGGTCATCTCTCTTTGACAAAGGCAGTGTGTAGATAGGTTGTTTTTTTTACATACAGAATGGCGAGAAATATGATTCATACCGGTTTGTTTTGAGTTCAGAAAATTAGAGTTAATACGTTTAGCAATACGTTCATAATGGGTACTGCTATGGAGTGGAATGTCCTGCCTTTGTCTGTGTGCCAAGTTGTAGATTTCCGGAGGGAGTCTTCAAGTCTTTAGTGAACCGGTTGCTTCTAGGCAGGCGTGCTTCATTGTCAACCACATCATCATTTACCAAAAGGTGAGATTGTGGTCAAACGCGAGTATATCGAACATAAAAAATCATAAAAAACACTCGTATACGTAACAGTAACATGTTTTTCATAATGGTCACGTCAATATGTCTTCACCTCGCCTGATGGTAAGCTAAAGGAATGAACTAAGGAATGAGGGTCACCATTACAGACACCGATACTGCTACAATGCTGGCCCTCAGCTTGTAGGCCTAATCAGATGCTTTTTTACCCCCGCTTAAAAATCCCGGGAGTTTAGGAAGCAAGAAACACGTCTGCTGGTAAAGACTTGGATTTCTTTACCAGTACACGTGTTTCCAGCGATAGTCCAGTGGTGTACGTAACGGACTGCCGAGACGAGGTTTTGAGTTCGATCCCTAGTCGCCCCGGGCACACATCTCCTACTTTTCGTAGTTATGTGTGTATTAAACATGTTGATTATCGCTCGCTTAGTAATGTGCCCGGTAGATGGCAAGAGGCTCGCCCCCTATTACATTGGGACCTAAACATAACTGGCGAATCGTGGGTGTGTACTACACCTCTGCCTACCCCTTCGGGGATACAGGCGTGAAGTTATGTACACGTGTTTCCTTCTTCCTATAGTCCCGGGTCAATTCACGGCCAATTGACCAATTAAACTAATCGCGAATATGTCAAACTAAAGTAAAATGACGTATATCACGTTTTTCTCAATTAATTTCAGTGAGTGAAACTTGATACCCTCTTTACTTTAATCTGAGCCCAATTATTTTCAGTGGTGAAAACTGACCTAAAACGTGAGAAGTTTTAGACAGTTCAGTTTCACTTGATTACAATTATTTTCACTGATGAATTATTAATCCGAATATAGTCGCAAAGATTAAAGTGAAGAATCAAAGTTGACATGTGTGAAATCACGGTGTAAGGAAAAATAATATGCTTCCTCCGTGCGTGAAATAGTAACGAAACGACCAAAAGCTGCAACATAAATATTTACAAACCTTTTTTTCCATAAGCCGCGGTAGCCTAGTGGTATGGGTAATGGACTGCTGAGATGAGGTCTCGGGTTCGATCCCAGGTTTTACCATGGCACACACCAATGACTTTTCGATGCTTTTCGAAGTTATGTGTGTATTTGTCGCAGGCTTATAAGTGCCCGGTTAATGGCAATAGGCTCGCCACCTATTACATTGGGACCTAAACATAAACTGGCGAAATGTGGGTGCTAGCACCTCTGCCTACCCCTTCGGGGATATAGGCGTGAGTTTATGTTATGTTATGTTATGTTTTTCCATTGGAATAAATGTACCAATAATAATTGACGAATATTTTTTTTTTTATGATAGAGATAGTTTAGATAATTTAGTTGTTATTACAAGAAAAATGTGCTGAATGCAAGAAGATGAAAAAAAAACAGTCAAAATATTTCCAGGCCCGAGCAAGAAAACTGATTTGTCCTGGGGCCCGATTCACGCTACGATCACAAAACGCACGATTTCAATTTGATTAGAAAGAAAAATGTAACAATATCTTTGGTATTTTGTACGACCTTTTTTTTTTTTAAGTTCGGAAATCCCTTCGGATACCCCCCCGCTAGACAGCGGGGGTGGTTATGTCGTGTCTCGACTAAAACCGCACGGTGTCCTCCCCAAGTGTCCGTTGCCGGGCACCCCGGGTAAGCCCTCGAAAGGATAACCCCAGGGTTGCCGGTAGACTTTGGCCGACACCGCGGCCTCGTACGACCTAACAAAACAACTAACGTTTTTGTTAGGTTCTTATAAATAAATTTTCGTTCGTTTCATTAATTTAGATTTTGAAATTTCAGTTTTATAAGCTTTCGTAACTTGTGAAATCACACGTTTTAAAAACGTAATTTTACTAAATCAGGCATTTTTATCATATAATGGAGCCAGTCCACTATATGATAAAAATAATAAACAATAACAAACACAGTAATAGTAAGCGGCGATAGTCCAGTGGCATACGTAACGGACTGCTGAGATGAGGTCTCGAGTTCGATCCCCAGTCGCCCCGGGCACACACCTCTGACTTTAAGTAGTTATGTGTGCATTAATAAATGTTAATTATCGCACGCTTAATAATGTAACCGGTAGATGGCAATAGGCTCGCCCCCTATTACATTGGGACCTTAACATAACTGGCGAATCGTGGGTGTGTAATACACCTCTGCCTACCCCTTCGGGATACAGGCGTGAAGTTATGTGTTATGTTATGTTATGTTTAACAAACACACAAATAAAGAAAACCACAGTCACAAACTAGTTTCACATGCCGCTGCATTTTATTTGCATGCTACAAAATGTAAGTAGCCGGAAATTGCCTGTCGTGCCAGTGCGGTGACGCTAAAACCTGAAAGGTCATCCATGTAGAAGTTGCATGTAGAATTGGCGTATTTTGAATAATTCTGGTGCCGGATATGGCGTCGTTATTTTATTACGACCACCGTTTTATGATGTTAGATTTAATTTCACAGAAATTGTGGTTACATTGTAAAAATGAGGTAAATCTATGTACAGTCAGCGACGAAAGTAGCTTAACTCTTTCCAATTTACAGATTATCCTAATTTAACTTATTCTGAGGATTACAAAAATACTTATACGTCAATTATTTTATCGATTTATATCAACGTTAACGTGTTTTTATGGTTCCGTGTCACAAAAGGAAAAAACAGAACCCTCATAGAATCTCTACGTTGTCCGTCTGTCTGTCTGTTAAACTTATAGGTCAATGTACTGCAAACAGCCGTTTATGCAGCAAATTTCACGAAATTGCCTTGGGCATCAAAACCTATAGGCTACTTCCCGTTGTGCTAGAATCATGAAATTTGGTAAGAGGTCTTTTTTTTATACTACTAATGTGGCAGAAAAGCACACGGCCCACCTGATGGGAAGCGGTTACCGCGGCCTATGGACGTATGCAACACCAGTGGCGTCACACTCGCGCTGCCGACCCTGTAAAGGAAAGGGGATGGGAAAGGAGTTTGGGAGGGGATGGGAAAGGAGTTTGGGTTTCGGCACTCTCACTCACCAAACGGAACGCAACAGTTCAAATACTGTTACTTGGCGTCGATATTCTGTGAGAGGGTGGTGCTTCCCCGGTCGAGTCGGTCCATTCATGCCACGGCCAAAATGACTGTTGCTTGACTCTACCACTTCTGAATCTGAAAATCTTATAACACATGAGGGAAAAATCCGAAAGCAATAAGTATATAGTTAACTACATTACAAAAATCTAAATGTCTGTCTGTCAAGACCTTGTTCTCAGGAACGCGTGGAGGTTGTAAGTTGAAATTCAGATTCTAACGTCTGGAAACTGTGAAAAAATGAAACTTCTACATCAATGCAATCAAAAGATTATAATTACGCAGCAAGAAATCCTATGACGCGGTTGCAGCGCCACGTGGCGCCGGAGCGAACCTTTAATTTTTGAACGAAACTGCAGAACGAAAATTTTAATATTACGTAATTTTACTTTTAAGAGATTGAATAAAATTTGGTAGGGTAAAAAGCAATGCTGTAAAATTCTTGATAGTAACGTTAAGTTCGCCTGCCCCTCAATCTAGTTTTGTACGGAAGCCTCAGTGCGCGAGTCTGACTCGCACCTGACCTGTTTTTTAGGGTTCCGTTGCTAAATGGCAAAAAACGGAACCCTTATATATTCATCATGTCTGTCTGTCTGTCCGTCCGTATGTCACAGCCACTTTTTTCCGTAACTATAAGAACTATACCGTTGAAACTTGGTAAGTAGATGTATTCTGTGAACTGCATTAAGATATTCACACAAAAATAGAAAAAATAGCAAATTTTGGGGGTCCCCCACACGAAACTGAAACTCAACATTTTTTTTTTCAAACCCCCCGTGTGTGATATCTATGGATAGGTCTTCAAAATTGATATTGAGGTTTCTAATATTATTTTTTTCTAAACTGAATAGTTTGCGCAAGAGACACTTCCAAATAAGACTGTAACTTCTAAATAAGAGAATGATAAAACTAAAAAAAATATATACATTACCATATAAACTTTCCACGAAAATTGGTTTTAACCAGATCTAGTAAGTAGTTTTTTTACCTTTCATTAAATCAACTCAAATATAATAATAATAATATGGTCAACTCCCAAGTGAGATGGCACGAAGTCTGCCAGTTAGCATTCTCTCGCCATCACTAAGTGGCGTTCGAATGTTCGGCGAGATATTTTTAAAAGTGCTGCTAGGGGTATGTTTTGGGGAGGACATCGTGCGGTTTTAGTCGAGACACGACATAACCACCCCCGCTGGCCGCGGGGGGGGTATCCGAAGGGATTTCCGCACGTAAAAAAAAAAAAAAAGGTTCGCCTGTCCGAAGTTTCATTAGATATTCACCTTGAACAACATTCGCTGCGTTCGACTGCTGTCGTAGTGATGAATTATTCGTAACAAGGAAACGCACAGTACACAACGACAACCGGAGATCAACTGCAAGGTGCTATGCTAAAGCAGAGGGCAGGCGGGGCGGGGCAGTGCGTGCGGGTTGCGGAGGTAGGGGCCGCAAACAGGTCTTGTGCCTGCGCTTGCGTCGGTAATTCAAAACAACCCCACTCCTTATCCTCTCCTACGCAAAACCCGACGAACTATAGAACATTAGATGTAAATTCTGTTCCAATTAAAATAAAGTCTGGTCCAGTTATATGAGAAAGCCCATGAGCTACACATTAGCTGTCATACAAAAAATTAAGCACAAGAAATGTCCTTTTCATTTACACATCGCTTGTCGGTGTTGAGTAGGTAGACCGAATTGCCCATTCTCCTTTAAAAAGATAACTAAGGTCTATTCCTATGGGTTAAAACTGTTCATATAATTTAATTGAAATATTTTGCGAAATATTATGTTAAGGTTTGTTAAAGTTGAGATCTCATTTTAATTGATTAAAATGAAAGATTTGATTTTGTCATTTTAATCACCGATATTTAAAAAAATACAGTACACTCAACTGTGTGTTCTTAAAGAATAAAGGAGAATGTTCTTAATAAATATAATACAGATTGGTTTGAATTCGTTAAATTCCTTTAGACCGTACAGGACCTGCCACTAATGTGAACTGCCCCAGGGCCCTGACTGGTATTTTTCAAATTGGTTTCTCTTGTGTAAAAAGAAAAATGGACCGCCGCTCACGGTCCTAATAATTTCTTTCTAACGTTTTTTGGTAGGTTTGGTAGGCTGATTTTGGTAGTATTTTTTTTGAATTTTGTTTTTATTCCTTTCCACCTTTTTTTCCTTTTACAAGTCTAAAACCTCAACCATGACCACTCGCAAGACCGGATCTGTGTCACGCTGGCCTGCGGGCCGGATCTGTAACTCTCAACCACTGTGCTGTCATCTGCGTGCCCAAAGGTATCCGGCTTGAGTACTGTAGTGTCGGACCTCGTTCGATCACTACAGTTCATTGACCTGGCCATCATGTGTCAGTTTAAAAATAAATATTATTCTTTTGAATTTTGCTTAGGGAAGAAAAAACAATTGCTTGGCGGTCGATTCGGCTATTCGGCTGACAGCGGGCGACTTGGGGGCTGCGCCCTCGCCGGCCGGCCGAAGAGAAGATATAAGTGTATTGAATGTACGCTCAGTCCCTGAGCGGAGTCCGCGATTCCCTACAGTTCGTTTAAATATAAATAAATTCGCGTAAAAACCTCCCTAAACTCGATATAGGAAGCTTTGTTGTTTAAATAAATGATATTTTAAAGTTTAATCCTTGCGTTTATCTTTCATCAACACGTGGTATTGTGGCGTCCAACCCCCGGACGCTACAGTACCTATACAAAAAATGAGTGAGTTAGCCTAGATAGAAGTTATTGATAATATACCTAATTACAATTCATAGCGAATGATTACAATTCAATGGGGGAGGCCTATGTTCAAATATACACATATATATATATTTAGGACACGTCAATTTGACTTCACCTCGCCTGATGGTAAGCTGAAGGTAAAGTCTCAGGAAAGAGGGTCACCATTACATTCACGTACCATGTTAACAATGGTGGCACTCAGCTTGACGGCCTCATCAGAAGAGGATTGTCGTCGCAGCGCCGCGTGACACCCACCGGTCCCACCAGTGCTGCGACCACAATCCTCCTGCCATCTATGCACTTGCTGACCCTGAACGCAATTAAATCGAAATTGGATTACTATGGAGGATTTTTCGCAATCGTGCACGGTGGTACCTACCCGGCCGAATTTTGTGACAAATTTGTGTCATCAAATTTCTACCACCAGTATATTCCTACGGCTAAACGCTTACGACTTTAAATTGTACCTACTGATTGACTTTATCCCTCTCCCTAAGAAGCTCTGACAATACTAGTTGCCACCATAGCAAGTAGTGTCTTTTGAATATGATTTTCTGCATCCAATTTTTTATGAAAAATACCTTTATCCTTATTCTTTGCTTTTTAAGAACAATTTCTGTTCCCCTATGAAACTAAATAAAGTAATTTTATTATCACAGCACATAAATGGCTTTGAGAGAGAACAGTCTACAAGAGTTGTTCATCTTCTTGTACATTTTTAATCAGCTATGAACAGTTAAGGTTTTGTGGCGAACTTTGTTTGTTTAAAAATTTAAATGCAAAGGTTGTCCGTCAGAAGTAATTACTGTGTTCGTTGCAAGAGGCATACTTTACAGTAATCTCTCGAGAGGCGTTGTAGTGTCAGAGGATTAATGTTTTTACTTTTTTTATAGCGAATGTCAACACAATACAAGTGTGATAATTCTACAAGTTTTATAAAAAAGAGTATTAAAACTCGTGATGTGTATATGCGTAGACTCGGTAGCTTAGTGGTTAAGGAGTCGGCCTTACGATCGAGAGGTCCCGGGTTCGAATTCTGGCCATTACACTACCGACGTGAACCCATTTCTAAAACAAGCGATAATTTCGACTACTAAAATTATTTTTTTTTTCCAAAAAAAAAGAGCATTCCACTGGTACGTCGTAAGTCGGAGATTCGATTCCCGCCCAGTGCATGTAACCATTTACAAAAGAAAATGTATATTAAGTGTGTTTAACCGCATCCTAAAAATCATATTAAAACATTGCTTTAAGTCTATGTCTTAGAATACTGAGAACGTATCCAGGCATCAAAGTTCATAAAATGTATAGTATTTGGTAATTGATATTATATAGATTAATTGATCTAGGGACAGACACGCACCCTTGTTAGGTTTATGCAGTTCAGAATTACCTTCAACAAAGGAATATAATAGAAAGAAAGCCCTTATTAAGCAAAAAGTTTACTCACCAAAGCCCCCAAAGGTGGCAGGGTATACTCAACCTCTAAACTCTTAATGTGCAATCATGTCTTTGCAAGCCATAAGTATTTGGATAACACAGATAAAGCGAGTGTCACTACTGATATTGCAAGGTTTCTGAGGTCAAGGTGACTGTTGACTATCGTAAATAAGCAGTTCTTCAAGAAAAAAAAAAAATAAGGCGCTGAAAGGGTCAAACACACACTCAAAGATGATACTGAAGTATGAAAAAAGAATAAAAGTTGTTTTTATTTAATGAAAAGGAAAATAAATATTTAAATCATTCAGTGACTCGTGTAAAATAGAACGGCTTTGTTAGGAAAAAAAGCCCAAAGTTATTTACACGAAATAACGAAAACTTAATTCAAAACAAACTAATCTTGTAACGGTACATAAAAGACTTGCTGTTTCCTTTGTACCTGTTTACAAATACTGCTGTAATTTTCTTCGCTCTGTCCTTACAGAAGCAGGCCGTGGCGGAGGTGTGTCGTGTGTCCTACACACGCCTGCCTACTCACCGACGCGGGATAAAAGCCGACCCCACCAGGCGAGGCCGGTAACCCTGGGGTTATCCTTTCGAGGACTTACCCGGGGTGCCCGGCAATGGACACTTGGGCAGGACACCGTGTGGTTTTAGTCGATGCACGACATACGTTAAAAAAATAAAAGGCTCCTTTACATTTATTATGAATACAACAATATTTCGAAAAACGACCAATATTCTGAAAGTTCCCTTTTAAATAGTTCGTTGATAACATACCTTCTTTTTTTTTCTTTTTTGTTTTTCGTGCGGAAATCCCTTCGGATACCTCCCCGCCGGCCAGCGGGGGCGGTTATGTCGGGCTTGAACCGACTAAAACCGCACGCCGTCTCGGGTCTTAAGACGCCGGGGTGTAAGGTTAACCATAGAGCATATCCCTCGCACCCCGACTGACCCTGGGTCATCTCCGGTTTCGAGATGGCCCCCTTACTCGCTCTCCACTGTGCCATCTGCTAATCAGAGGGACACGTGGAAAGCTTCCGAACAGTCCTAAACAGGGCCGTCCTCGCCTCGGTCGGAGTTGGCCGTAGGCGGCAGCGTCTCTCCCGCCCTAGGAGAGAGGCGCTGCTGTCTCCGTTGCCCAGGGTGCACCGCGTGGAGGTCCCCAACCAAGCACCCCTCCCCAACCAAGCACCCCCGTTGATAATATACCTTTCGCATTCCTGCATCGACTCACGATCGCGAGGTCCCGCGATCGAATAATAAATAAACAAGTGAGTTCTGACGACATTGGGATCTTGGACCAATAGTTAAACTAGCTTGTGTGAAATAGGTTCTAGAATGCGAATAAACATACTTATATATGTTTTTTGTAAATATATACAGATTATACATAAATAAACCTAGACCAATGCAAATAGACATACTCATGCATGCAAATATTTGCACTGAGCGGGAATCGAACCCGCGCTCCACGTCGTTGCAGTCGAATGTACTAACGCTACGCCAAAGAGGCCTTCAAAAAGGATTATTTTTGATGACTAGTGATGCTTGAAGTATGTAAACCCGATGTACATAATATTAGATAGTTCAAGTAGCTGCAGTAGTAGTTTTGTTCTCACAGTTTACCAACTGAAATTCCACTGCATTACAATGGCAATTTACTTTTTCTAGATCAAACAGCGTGGCATGCCAAGCATAGATTAAAAACGAATGTTTTTAAGTATCAGGCGAAATCTGTAAAAAGATTGTTTACATTTTCACGATGTTCTAGTAAACTTCATTATTTAAGTTGAACCTGTCTTTAACTAAACACAAAAGACAATTGATTAAAATCACAATGAAAGTTATATAGATATTATAGATACATAAAATTGTGCAGAACTAAACTATGAAACCGTTGATTAAAAACCATAAAACAAGAAATATAACACGAAATTGTCCAAAACTGAGTATGTGAAACAGCTGACTGAAGACCATACATTCCGATTTAGTATTCATTAAATATCCTTATGCGTCAGTTTTCATAACCTGCTTGCTTGGTAGTCTTAAAAATCCAAAAAATAAAAAATACGTTAATGACCCCAACAGAAAATCAACCGTAACGTCGCGTCGGGTGTTTTATTTTCAAAAACTGAATAGCTTTTACCAGCGGCTTTGCCCGCGTGGAATTCTGTTCCCTTTCCCGCTTTCCATGGGAACTTATTCCAGAGATTAAAAGCCTATGTGTTATTCCAAACTATAATCTATCTCTTTATCAAATTTCAGTTAGATTCGTTCAGCTATTTTGGCGTGAAAGAGTAACAAACATACATACATCCACACATCCACGCATTCATACATCCATACTCACAAACTTTCGCGTTTATTATATCATAGTAAAAAGTAGGATAACACATCATAAATTAAGATATTAATGTTAAAACTAGTTTTATTTCGATGTAACTCTATTATCGTAGTGAGTAATAAATCTTGCGTTAAATGGGATTGAAAATAACTAGTGAATTATTTGTGTATTAACCGTAGTCCCGGCGCGGCATAAAGAATGAGTAATAAAACCTTAGTGGAAAACAAAGCCCTTTATTATCTGGTTGAACACCTACAATCCCACTAATATCATAGATGTGAAAGTTTGGATGGATAGATGGATGTATAGATGGATGTTTGTTACTCAATCACGCCAGAACGGCTGAACGGATCTGGCTGAAATTTGGAACAGGGATAGATTATAGCCTGGAATAGGACATATAATACTGATATAGGTTCCCATGGGTAGCGGGAACGTAATCGAAATTATATTTCTTTTTAATTCTAATTATCGCTCGCTTAACAATGTGCCCGGTAGATGGTAATAGGCTCGCCCCCTATTACATTGGGACCTTAACATAACTGGCGAATCGTTGGTGTGTAATATATCTCTGCCTACCCCCTCGGGGATACAGGCGTGAAATTATGTTATGTTTAAAAGAGTATAAGTAACCGAAATGACTAATGTTCCCCCTCCAGCTAAGCTAAATAGCTTGTGTTAGGAGTGGGTTCACGTCGGTAGTGTAATGGCCAGGATTCGAACCCTGTAGCTTAGTGCTTAAGAAGTCGACTCTACGATCGAGAGGTCCCCTCTCGACCGTGGAGTCGACTTCTTAATCACTAAGCTACCGACGCTTCAATTCCACGCGGGCGGAGCCAAACCCGGGGCTCCGAAGTAAAGGCTTCGTTTGCAACTAGGAAATAAGAAATAAAGAAAAAAAAAACTAAGATGAAGATGATGAACAATATTCTACGACATACTACAAAGCGCTATCTAGACCCAAAGTAAGTTTAACGTATTCGAATGCGTTTTCTTTTGTATAATATACTTGCCATTGCCTGCAGCTTCACCGGTGTGGAATTCTAATCCCGTTCCCGCTACCCATGGGACCCTATTCCACCACCACAACCTATATAATATGCACAATTCCACCATATATCATTTTATTATATCTCAAAGGGTTTAGGCAGCGTTTTCGTTGAAAGCTCCCAGACGGCCTATTTTTTTACATACATACCAGTCGAACATAATATCCTTCCTATAGACGTTTTTTTTCCGCTTCGTCGCTGTTTACTGCAGACAGTAAAAAGGCATTAGGGCACGTTAAAATTATCTGATCCCGACTAAGTCATTCTTACCACTAGGTCTGCAAGGCGAATCGCTGCTTGCAATGTTGAGCTGAGTGAGACATCGTGATTCTTGTCCAATAGATTTGACCGCTATTGCGAATCAGATTTTGAAAATTTTGAACAGTGATCATTCCTCCGTGGCAAGTACGATTATGAAAATTCTTTTTGAAAGTCACAACTCTGGACATGCTTTCTGAGCGTGTAAAGTTTGGTCACAGTGTCTCGAGCGGTTATTATCTAATTCCACCTGGAATTTTTTTAACGGTGATCATTCCTCTGTGGTAGCATTAATTTTTTCAAAATATATCCTTATACCTTCCTCTGATTGACCTCTTTAATCATGCCAAATTTGGTTCTGATTGGATTAGTAGTTTAGGAGGAGACCTGTGACAAAGAAAATCCTGAAGTCTGGTATGAGCTTTCGCTCGACTTCGTCTCACTCAGCTCAATTATTATAGTTTTCTACGAACATTATCATATCTTGAGCTTTTTGCTGTTTGCTTCAGAGTTTGTTGAAGAAATGTTATTAACAAGTAACATTTCGAAGTTTTTGTAGCGTCAGTTGCTTTCTTTTATATACGCTAATGTTAATATTATAAATGTGAATGATTGTGAAGATGGATGGTTGTTTGTTACTCTTGCATGTAAAAACGGCTGAACGGATTAAGATGAGATTTGGCAACAGAGATAGATTATAGTCTAGATGGATGGTCTGGTGTGGGATGGGTGTTGGAGGCATTAAGATATTCGGGCCTAAATCACCTGATAATACACCAGCTGATTGATGGACGAGGCTTTAAGCTTTCCTCTCAGCTTTCGTAAAAGTCAAATAAAAAGAAATGGACCCCGGGGTAAGAGCATCGGATGTAACCGGGACGCAACGCTATGTCGTTTCTCGTTTGACAGTGGTGTAAAAATATGTCCTTTAAAAAAAATTTAAAAAAATCACACAAATTATACTCAACAACTCAAGTTGAGTAAAATTTGTGTGATTTTTTTTTATAGCAGTCACATCAATATGACTTTACCTCGCCTGATGGTAAGCTCAGGTCAAAGTCTCAGGATTGTGTACATACAGGAATTATGTACATATCATCAAGATTGTTAATCCACCATAGTAACTTGAAATTTTATTACCGTAACCCGCAAAGTACCACCAGTCTCATTAGACCTCCCTCGCGCCTCTACCAGCTAACGTCAAATGGTACTGCAGACGTGCATAGAAAAGCATCGCGGCTCATCTGAAACTGATCGAATATATAACGTTCCAGTATACCAGTATCGCGTCTTTCGTGGCAGCGTACGGACGTCTCGGAGACTATGTACTGAATATATATAATATTTAAAAGTACGAATATAGTACATGAATTTGTATATAGAACGTGTTATATTCAGTTAGAGTGATTAGAGTATTCGAGGATCGTGTTTGTCAAAATTTGGCGAACTTTTTGGTGAGTTTAGAAGTTAGATGTAAACTTTTTGAGGGAAGTTATATAAACTTTTAAATAAAGAATGTAATTGCAATTATAGTTATTGTGTGAGTTTTATATTGCCAAGAATATCGACTCTTACAAATTATATAAAAAACCGAAACATAATAAGATAAATATTATAAAATGAATTTGTTAGTTACGTTCGTTTATAGATCTACCTGATATTATAAATAAAATAAATAACTATTATTTTTTATTGATAACTATTATTGTGTCTTATAATTATTATTTTAGGTTGACATATTTTATAATTGTTATTCAATTATATTTATCATCATTAATATAATTATCACCATAAAAATGTAAATGATTACATAATCTCAGTTTATTGAAATACATGAAACAGATTCCACTTGTACTTATATTGGCAAAATTTATACTCATATTTTTATATTCTCAAAAGGGTAGGCAGAGTGGTATATATTATCTATTTTTGCAGTTGATTTATTTTTTTGATTTAATTATTATAGATGACTAAAGACGACTAAAGATGGTTGTGGTCTTGTCTTTAGTCTTCCCGTGACCAAGGCTGCTGAAAAGCAACCGAAACGTCGGGATCAATGTAAAATATTAAATAACATCAAATAAATCGCGATACAATCCGTTAAAAATAGTTTTATTTCAATGTGTGACATTCGCGTAAACTTCCGACAATATATTATTTAATAGTTAAATAAAATGATACATGACTAATTACATTAAATAGCTTAGGTTAACATAACATAACGCAACATAACATAAGGCAGGTATCTCATATTTGTATGGGATATTTACTTGCATACTTACTCTCGGAAAACATAAGACATACACGCATAACATCCTCCCATTCATCCGCAAACAAATCACAATCAGGGTAAGTTGACAGGAGATCGTTATGCACACCCAGCGTTCAACACACTGGGGACTCAGCTCAGAAGTCTATGGCGAGGGTTCTCGCGGTGTGTTAAATATTTGTTGGGATATATAAACGGCAGAACAGGTTATGCAGATCGGGACAGTCGAATTGGTATTATCTTCCTGAAATTATTTCTAGGTATTTTTACTACTAAACTGGTAAACAAGCACATGACCCATCATATGGTAATCGGCTGCCCACCTGAGGTGTCACTCCTCCTACCTATAGAGGGGAAGGGGTTAGGCAAAAGAATAGAATATGAAAACGAAATACTTAAAGACTTATCTTCCTCCGATACTCTCAAAAAAACACGAAATGGGGATACGAAATGCAAACTGTAATTCTAAATTAAATGTAGGCATATTCGTATTGGGTAAAGCATGGCTTCTGTCAACTAATATAATCGAATTTAAATACAAAAACAACACTTATTAATATAATGATTTGTAATAAATAATAAAATATACTATTAACCCACATTCGCTTCGCTTTGGTTTCATCGTAATTTAAACATAATATTTTTTTTCTTTTTAAAAGGAATATTAGTAACCGAAATTACTAATATTCCCCCTAACCCCTACAGCTAAGCTAAATTGCTTGTGTTAGGAGTGGGTTCACGTCGGTAGTGTAATGGCCAGGATTCGAACCCGGGACCTCTCGATCGTAAGGTCGACTCCTTAACCACTAAGCTACTAAGCTACCGACGATATATAGCTAGCGTAGTCTATCGGTGCTAATGTATCTTTTAAATGAATATAAAAAATATAAAATAAGATTTTTTACAATAAGAGTAGTGGTTCCGAAGATTACCCCAAACATTAAACAAACTTACAAAATTCGGACTCTCTCTTTAAAATATTAGTACAGATAATAAATTATATTACAATATAATTATGACATTTCCAGATAATGAAAAGTATTTCCGTGCTTGGTTTTATCTGTACTTTATCATAATTTGCGATCGCATTCGTAATTTTACAACCAAAAACCTGGCGCGAGCTAATAGAGCCGTACTTTAATTTATTGCCGTAGATAACTGCTATGGACTATTAATAAATACCAATGTTTCACTGGACGGTCGAAATTCGATTGTAGTGTTGTTTTTTTAGTTTAAACGATAAGGTATTAAATGGTGGATTGTCGTCTCTGCCTACCGCTGACACAGAAAGGCGTGAGTATATGCATGTATGCAAACGTTAAAGAGACTATTTTCTCGAGGAATGTAGATGTAATATAAAATTAACGCGAACGTGTTGGAGTTTTGAGCGCGATGATTTGGAATTGTTACTAAGCCATAAGTCAATGTTACTTGAAATAAAGTTGCATTAATATTATCTTAATTTCATAAATATCTATATAATTTACATTTTTGAACATATAAAAAATACACATTTACAAAATAAAAAATCCGTTCCCGCAGGGGGAACGCACAGGTAGATTTCGTGAAGCAATTAATATTATTTTATATAGAGAACTACGGACTTTAAACAGTTTAATTTTTTTTCTCGAAAACGGTAACTTTTAGCGAAAAACTTTTCAGACATTTATTGTAGACTTAAAAATGGCCTATCGATTAAAAATGTTTCCGACTGCAAGAATGTTCACCGGTTAGAAGTTATGATTTTTTTCCCGAAAAATTTTGGTTTCCCCCCCCTCCACTTTTAGTTAAAGTTTTAATCTTATAGGTTTATTATTAAAAGTTGTTGGTATTCATGTATACTATGGGATAAAATTAGAACGGTTCGAATATCTTTCATGGAACGTGAAATTTTGAGGAAAACTGATTTCACAAAAAGTGAGGCCCTACCGTCCCCTTAGGCCAGATTCCACCCGTTCACGAACTTAAACTAAGTTTACACCCAAGCCATTTTTGACCGCAGTTTGAAAGCGATCGGGGGAAAAATGCGACCGTGAGAGTGCCGCAAATTTTGGGAAGTGGAACCATACATACATATATATATATATATATATATATATATATAAACTTTTTGACCAGTGGTCATTTCGGACTCAGGGGGTTATAACCAGACCTTCTATGAAGAATTTTTTTTTAAATTCGACAGTAGTCAAGAAACCAATAGGTAGATCGATTTCATCGAAATCTACCTAAAACCGGCCAAGTGCGAGTCCGACTCGCACACCGAGGATTCCGTACAAACCTGTAGGTATATAAGTAAAAGTTCACCTACACATTATTATAGACCTGAGTATTTGATATGAATTTCAATTTAATACTTCTCCGCGTTCATGAGAAAAGAAGTAGTAACTTTTTATTAAATGATGTAATTAAAAATTTACGGTTTTCGCAATTTTTCCTATATATGTAGTATTCTATTATTTTTCCTTTATAGACGTTACTTTGTACCAAATTTCAAGATTCTAAGTTCACGGGAAGTACCCTTTTTATTTTTTTTATTTTTTTTTATCGTGCGGAAATCCCTTCGGATACCCCCCCGCGTGCCAGCGGGGGCGGTTATGTCGGGCTTGAACCGACTAAAACCGCACGCCGTCTCGGGTCTACAGACGCCGGGGTGTAAGGTTGCCCATAGAGCATATCCCTCGCACCCCGACTGACCCTGGGCCATCTCCGGTTTCGAGATGGCCCCCTCGGGTTTGGGAACCACGGTGTCCCCGTCTTGCCCCGGTTTGGGGGAGGGGCGCTAGTCGCCCCACCGTCCCGGCCTGCTTCTGCTGGGGTGACAGGTGGCCTCACCCGCCACCCCCAGGCCTGCGCTCATGGAGGACGGAGGTCGTTAAGCGACCTCCGGCGCCTGAGTTGCCTGCGACGCGCGGCGAGCAAGTTGCGGGCTCGGCGGACCGGGAGAGTTCTAAGTCTCTCCCGGGCGCGCTCCGCCACCTCCTTCGCGAGCATTACATGCTCGCAGAAGGAGGCGGCGGCGGCCCACGCGCTCGCGCTCCGCACCATTGCCGCAATCATGCTGCCGAGCGAGAGGACTCCCACCCCGATGGCTGCCACGAGGTCACGCCTCGGCGCCTCCCACGCCGGGAAGTCCGCCAGCGTGTGCAGCCCTGAGTCCTCGCTCGCGTCGCAGTGATGACACTCAGGCGTTGGCTCCTTCCTGATCCGATGCAGGTGGTCCCCGAAGCACCCCTTCCCTGAGATCACCTGCGTCAGTCGGTAGGAGAGGCTTCCGTGTCGCCTCTCCAGCCAATCCTCCATGATGGGCCTTACCGCCGCTATTGCGGCGTGCCCTTCACGGGAAGTACCCTGTAGGTTTTGATTCCGGTGCGAGCTTCGAAAATTTGCGGAAATTTGCGGCATAAACGACTGTATCTTTTGATTGCTTTGGCTTAGAAGTTTGATTTTTTCACAGCTCCAAGGGACAGTAGACCTGAGTATAAGATATTAAATTCAGTTCGATACCTCCACGCGTTCCTGAGAAAAACGGTCTTGACAGACGGACGGACGGACGGATAACGAAGTGATCCTATAAGGGTTCCGTTTTTTCCTTTTGAGGTACGGAACCCTAAAAATTAGTACTCCAACGGCACCGCAACGGCAATAGCCGGCTTTCACTCTTTAGTTGAATTAAAAAATCATTCATTATGTAGGTATATATACAACTAAATAAAAAAAATAAGAAGAACGAGTGGTACTTATAAAACGTAAAAAATACGAAGAACTAAACTAACTAATATTTACCAAGGACAGGAACCAAGGTACTGGCGGTTAGGGCTCCAGAGAGAGGAACCTTCTCACAATACGAGTCGTGTCAAGGGGGCCTTCTGCATTAAGCCCTTGACCCAACTGCCTAACGCATTATAATTACCTATATCTCCAATGTAGAATGATACAAACTCTGACGTGAGCAAACATTCGTTCTTTCCCCGTGACACCCCTGAATGATACCCTCCATGGTGTCATGGGGAATTACCTATTCCCTTTGACACCATCGGTGATATCAGAGGAATCGTCTTAATCTCCATGACACTCCCAGTGGTATTACGGGATATTAAGAAATTCCCTGTGACACCTTACTGTGATACTCCAATTTCCGTTAGTCATGAACGTATCACTTGAGAATTCATAAAATCTCCACTCAAGTTTAGTTTTAGAATACAATCTGTACTTAGAACTAGTTTCAAGTCGAGACTCATGACTGAGTATCCTTCTAGAAGCCTTAATCTGTAAAAGTACTTATGAGACAACAAGCAGCGATAGCCCAGTGGTGTACGTAACGGACTGCTGAGACGAGGTCTCGAGATCGATCCCCTGTCGCCCCGGGCACACACCTCTGACTTTTCGTAGTTATGTGTGCATTAATAAATGTTAATTATCGCTCGCTTAATAATGTGCCCGGTAGATGTCAATAGGCTCGCCCCTTATTACATTGGGACCTTAACATAACTGGCGAATAGTGGGTGTGTAATACACCTCTGCCTACCCCTTAGGGGATACAGGCGTGAAGTTATGTTATGTTATGTTATGTACTTATGAGAGCAAACTATGATTCGAGGTGATAGCTGAAATTAGTTTAAACGAGAACGTTGAACAGTGCATTTCGCATTCATTTTACGAGTATGATCTAAGAGTTAATATACTAAGTACCCACTTAAATTAAAACTGGAAAAAATACGTTCTTCTATCCATAGATCCCCTTAAATACCAGCCAGCGAGTTTTCCTAGATATACGTATCTGTTAGCTCGATCGGCTTTCGTTTCGTACCCATTTTATTCGAAGTACTTGGAATCCTTTTCAAGAACGGTGTTCAAATATTTACGTATGTGGTAAAAGATGAACGCAATGGGAAAGTAATATTTACAAAGTACGTAATATACTTTGCATTATATGTCTAATATGTGCGTGTTTAACAGACACTGTGTAAATACAAATTACGAGATTGATACTTACGGAAAACAAATATTTATTTGTCTAAAATCTAATATTTTTTGTTTAGGTACGATTCCTGTGGGGTGCTTGGTTGGGGACCTCCATGCGGTGCGCCCTGGGCAACGGAGACAGCAGCGCCTCTCTCCTAGGATGGGAGAGACGCTGCCGCCTACGGCCAACTCCGACCGAGGCGAGGACGGCCCTGTTGAGGGCTGTTCAGAAGCTTTCCACGTATCCCTCTGATTAGCAGATGGCACAGTGGAGAGTAAGTAAGGGGGCCATTTCGAAACCGGAGATGGCCCAGGGTCAGTCGGGGTGCGAGGGATATGCTCTATGGGTAACCTTACGCCCCGGCGTCTTAAGACACGAGACGGCGTGCGGTTTTAGTCGATTCAAGCCCGACATAACCGCCCCCGCTGGCCGGCGGTGGGGTATCCTAAGGGATATCCGCACGAAAAAAAAAAGGTACGATTCTTGTTGAGGAAGTGTCATACAAAATGTAGCACTTATATACTTTTAAATGAGACAGTTTATAAATAAAAAAACTATACCAATTTTTATGGTTCCGTTGCCAAATGGCAAAAAACGGAACCCTTATAGATTCGTCATGTCTATCGTCTGTCTGTCTGTCTGTCCGTCCGTATGTCACAGCCACTTTTTTCCGAAACTATAAGAACTATGCTGTTGAAACTTGATAAGTAGATGTATTCCGTGAACCGCATCAAGATTCTCACACAAAAATAGAAAAAAAAAATAGGGGTTTTATAGGTCTTCAAAAATGATATTGAGATTTTTAATATCATTTTTTTCTAAACCGAATGGTTTGCGCGAGAGATTTTTACCACTTTACAATTTTACCACTTCCAAAGTGTGTCCCCCCCCCTCTTAACTTCTAAAATAAGAGAATGATAAAACTAAAAAAAAATTATGATGTACATTGCCATGTAAACTTCCACCGAAAATTGGTTTGAACGAGAACTAGTACGTAGTTTTTTTAATACGTCATAATCGTAAACTGCAATTTACCTTTCATTCATTCAACTCAAGTATAAAAATTTAAAAAAAAACATTATGTTACTTGCTGCTACGGAACCCTTGATGAGCGAGTCCGACTCGCACTTGGCCGCTTTTTCATTGTTTCAAACCAATTTTCACCTGATGGTATAATTAATCTTTCTTCTATAATTTTCTTCGAAAGTCCTCACAGTTTTTGTGGCTCATATAAAATAAATAATAATAACATAACATAAACTCACGCCTATATCCCCGAAGGGGTAGGCAGAGGTGCTAGCACCCACGTTTCGCCAGTTTATGTTTTGCGAGCCCATTGCCATTAACCGGGCACTTATAAACCTGCGATAAATACACACATAACTTCGAAAAGCATCGAAAAGTCATTGGTGTGGCCATGGTTATAGCAGTTATAGCATTATTCTATAATAATATAATCTCGATGTCGACACTCAGTCAGATGAGCAACCCACTTCGTAAATGTTCGGACAGCTTTTAGGCCGACCATTGGGTAATCGCGCACTACCTTTATAGCGCTAATAGCTCCCTGGTTATTTTTGAATAGAACTCCTCGTCTGAGTGAACTCAGCCAATTTGTATATTATAAAACAGTTCTAAGATTGTAAAGGTTCATCAAAAATAACAAATATATATATAAACAAAAAGAAAACAAGCAGGAAAGATTTTATAAACTTCGTCATTAATTCACAAAGTAATTCTACTGGTACCGGACAACCGGTGACACAAACTTTTGTATTTAAAATTACAGACAAAAACGAGCTGTTCTCATTTCTGAACTAAATCTAATGAAAGTTACTGATTAAAAATGTATGAGAAGGTGAACGGTGCTTACAGCCCTTTTTTCAGGCGACACTGAAATATTCAGTTTTACTTTAGATGGCCTTATGATGTCGATGCTACTGTCTCTCTTACAATAACTGAGGTATTGCAAATTGTTTTAGTGTGTTCTAACGCATTTAAAACGAATTCACAAAATTTACAATTGTGGATTCGAACCTATTCAGTGTTCTATATTCTGTAATAATAATAATATTACATGTTATTAACAGTTTAATGTTAAATGTTACTAAAATGAAATCATAGTTATACATTTTTTTTTAATGTTATTATTTGTTCCACCCAATGTCTCGATATGGGATTGTCTTTTATTGCAACAATTGCCTTAAGTTAAGGCTAATGAAGTGAACTAAACCCCTACCACTTATATTTAGTTGGAATGATTAACAAACACAATAGTTATATTGTTTTGTTATAGCTGTTGTCCACGGTTCCGCCTGCGTGAAATTTCCCGCGACCCACAGGATCTATTCCCGGGATAAAAAGTAGCCTGTGTCCTATTCCAGACTAAAACTAATCTATCACTGTACCAAATTTCATCCAGATTTATTCAGTAGTTTTGCATGTAACAGTAACAAACATCCATCCATACATACAAACGTTCGCGTTTACAATATTAGTACAAATTACTTGGGTTCTTTCATGAGGCCCGATCAAGAGCCAACCTCACCGTGTAAGCCGGTATACCTGCTGATTGAGGGACAAACCCCTAGTACACACTTTCCTCCCGGGGTTGAGGGGTCAGTCATCAGTTGTTTCTGTAAAAGCCATAATAAATCTAATATTGGAAAAGAGGCGTGGAAGAGCGAACCCGGGGCTGAAGAACTTGCAGTTTGAAACACCAGCGAGATTGCTGCTCGGATCATGAAGAGAAGAGAGTTGTCTTACCCAACTACCAGTGGGTATTTTTTTTTCAGCGATCGCCGTAAACATGGTTGTTTTTGTTATTATGTTTTTGTTTTATTTTTGTTTCTATTGATGTTTTTGTTTCTTTTTTTTTTCTGTATTTTTGTAAATTTAAGAACTCTTATATGTTTATGTCGGATGTCCTCCACATAGGAGGCAGTTGAAAACTTGTGTGAACTGGCTCCTTTTTTGATGCAATGCGGAGTACATGCTCGATTTTGTAACTGTGTATAATGTTCTTAGTTTTGTAATTTACGTTGCACCGAAATAAAGAGATTTTTCTTTCTTTTGTTTCTTTCTTTTTCTTTCTAGGTAGTTAATAACTGAAGATCTTCTTTCTAAACACTCGTCAATATTATAAACTATCAGTTCATAAAAGTTAAATCTTATCCTACTCCTACTAATACCGACCACCGACCTCCATGATCGGGGCCTGAGGACGGCAGTCAGCCGACTCGCCGTCCTTACAGAAGCAATACGGAGGCGTGTCGTGTGTGTCGTAAACACGCCTGCTAACTTACTGACGCGGGATCAAACTGACCCCAATGGTGCGGCCGGGATGGCAGCCGAAGTTCGCCAGGAACCCTGGGGTTATCCTTTCTAGGGCGTTCCCAGGGATGTTTGGAAACGAAACGTGTGGTTTTAGTCGGTTCGATTCCGACATACCCACCTCATCGCTGGCACCGGTGAGGGGTCATCTTGGAGGTTTCTGAAGAAGAACACAAGAGTAGTCATCTCAGCGACCCCTAGGGGCGCGAGGAGTCCGCATTTGGGCCATTATGCCTCCTTGGCGGAGAAAGCGGTCTCTCTGCCGCTGAATAACGGCAGGTCTTGGGGGCGGGTTGAAGAAGAAAAAAAGCTCCTACTCCTTTTATAGCTGTGGAAGTTTGTGACGTTTGTATGTTTGGATGTTGGTTACTCGATCACGCTCCAACGGCTTAACGGATCTGGCTGAAATTTGGTACAGGGATAGGTTATAGTCTGGAATAATATATTATGTTTCCATGGTAGCGGGAATACGAACAGAATTCCACGTGGGCGAAGCCGCAGGTTACAGCTAGTAGGCTTATAAATATGAAAATTAATATATTATTTCAATTACCCCATCTTTAGAAAGAGGGTCAAAAGAGTTTAGCAATCAATTTTGTCACTTTAGGAGAGATTAATATAAGTTTGGTTAATCTTATGAGGGGATCCACGAAAAAATCGTCAAACTTTTATGACAACGAGCTTATTTTTTTGAGTCAACGATTCTATTTTTAATTAATTAATTAGGTCTTTATGTTGGAGACATTATAAAAAAGACTTGGGTTATATTAATTGAACATTTTTAAACACAAACATATTATTTTTGAAGAATTCTTTCTGCTTGTTCGCGATGGACGTAAAAACTACTGAACGAATTTAAATGTTTTTCAATAACGACGAATAAGTAAAGTTTTCCTATTAGAAAGTCTTGGTCAGACATAAAATCTGCCGTATTTTTTTTTGCAAGTCATTAAATATAAACCTGAGATATGGCCAAAAAACGATGACTGACCTCCACGCGAGCGGAGCCACGAGCATCAGCTAGTAATAATATAGATTATCTTATTTCTCTTCTTTATCTAGAACCGTGAACAAAAAGCAGTTTAAGCTGTACCTTATCTAATATACTTTACGGAACCCATCTTGAGACGTGGATTTTTATTTGCATAGGCTATAATATTATAGACCTCTAATTAACTTTAAAAGTTACAAAAGGTTCATAAGTAAATATTTATTTTTCTGTCGCTTAGTTCTAATAGGACTGTTTTTTTATTTAGTATTTAATAAAAAGCTTTTAAATATACTTTATTCATAAATGTAGAAGTTCTCTTACTTTATGGTTTATTGTAAAGTAACTAAAATGATAAACAACGGATATATTTATATTATTTTCTAGGCAACAGAGGATTAAAAGTAGGGCGATTAGGGAATTTTGTGTGGGAAGCGAAACTTGTAGGATAAATGCGGAATAAACTATATAAATAGAACGGAGACCCAAGTTAACGAATATTTCTAAGTGGGTATCTTAATCTTTTTAACAATATCAATGTTATTTTATTTTCTTCGAATATTTCCTGTAATTAGATCCCTTCAAAAAATCCCTTCAAACGATACGAAAATAGAATTATCTACAGTTTTTCTCATTCCTCAAAGACAATACAATTATAAGAGCCCTCGGCTAACCCGAGTAATCTAACCACTCGATTCCCGATCACGTACACCTTTTTTAAGTCCATATGAGTACAAGACATTAATCCCATCGAATACTTATTATAGGTATCGGTTCTTCTCTTCTTAGTCGTGCACTCTTGACAGAGTGGTCGTGGTTATGATGGGGGGTCCTGATGAACGGCTGCTCGTGCAATGCGCCGCCATCGCTCTCTGTTGGTTGCGTTGTGGGAGCAGTCGGTCATGGTGGATTGTGTTAGGGAGGTGATGAGGTCCGACCATCTAGTTGGAGAGCGACCACGGGACCTTTTGCCCTCCATTCTGCCCTGTACCACGAGACGCTCCATCGAGTCTTCATTCCGTGTCAGGTGCCCAAAGAACTTGAGTATTCGTATTTGCACAGTCGACGATAATCTCTCCTTTATGTGAAGTTCTTTGAGGATGGAGACATTAGTCCTATGCGCGGTCCACGGAATCCTGAGGAGACGTCTCCAGCACCACATTTCCAGTGCATCTATTTTTCTCCGCTCTTTTTGTCTCAGAGTCCATGTCTCAGCTCCGTACAGAAGAATTGGAAAGACCAGACTCCGCATCAGACGAACCTTGGTGGTTTTGGTTATCCGGCGGTCCTTCCAAATCCTGGAGAGCCTTTCAGCAGCTGATCGTGTAATAGCGCAACGTCTTCTGATTTCCTCCTCGCAGCCTCCGCTGTTGGTGATGTTAGAACCCAAGTAGATGTAGTTCTGCACAACTTCACAGTTAGCAATGCTTTTGACATCTGGTTCGTTATTTTCAGCTCGGTTCACTATCATCATTTTGGTCTTCTCCCGGTTGATAGCAAGTCCAAAATTCAGGCTGGTGGATTCAAGGTGGCGCAAAAGGTGTTCCATATTCTCTTTAGACGTTGTTAGGAGAGTAGTGTCATCAGCATATCTAAGATTAGATATTGTTCTACCTCCTACAGATACACCTTTGTCCCAGTCGTCCAAAACAATCCGCATTATGTGCTCGGTGTAGATGTTAAATAACAGCGGAGTAAGAATACAGCCTTGTCGAACACCAGCCTCAGGCTTGAATGGGCTTGAGTCAACTCCATCGACGCGCACTGCGAAATTCTATGAAATTTCGGATCGGTCAATTGCGGATTCGGTATCGGGAGCAAATTTACCTTACCTACCTTAGGGCAAATTTCGCCAAGGGCACGCCGCAATAGCGGCGGTAAGGCCCATCATGGAGGATTGGCTGGAGAGGCAACACGGAAGCCTCTCCTACCGACTGACGCAGGTGATCTCCGGGAATGGGTGCTTCGGGGACCACCTGCATCGGATCAGGAAGGAGCCAACGCCTGAGTGTCATCACTGCGACGCGAGCGAGGACTCAGGGCTGCACACGCTGGCGGACTGCCCGGCGTGGGAGGCGCCGAGGCGTGACCTCGTGGCAGCCATCGGGGTGGGAGTCCTCTCGCTCGGCAGCATGATTGCGGCAAAGGTGCGGAGCACGAGCGCGTGGGCCGCCGCCGCCTCCTTCTGCGAGCATGTAATGCTCGTGAAGGAGGTGGCGGAGCGCGCCCGGGAGAGACTTAGAACTCTCCCGGTCCGCCGAGCCCGCAACTTGCTCGCCGCGCGTCGCAGGCAACTCAGGCGCCGGAGGTCGCTTAACGACCTCCGTCCTCCATGAGCGCAGGCCTGGGGGTGGCGGGTGAGGCCACCTGTCACCCCAGCAGAAGCAGGCCGGGACGGTGGGGCGACTAGCGCCCCTCCCCCAAACCGGGGCAAGACGGGGACACCGTGGTTCCCAAACCCGAGGGGGCCATCTCGAAACCGGAGATGGCCCAGGGTCAGTCGGGGTGCGAGGGATATGCTCTATGGGCAACCTTACACCCCGGCGTCTGTAGACCCGAGACGGCGTGCGGTTTTAGTCGGTTCAAGCCCGACATAACCGCCCCCGCTGGCACGCGGGGGGGTATCCGAAGGGATTTCCGCACGATAAAAAAAAAAAAAAAAAAAAAGGGCAAATTTCGCCAGTGGAAATTCGTTCAAATAAAATATATTTTCCAGTTTCATTCTATGTAATTAATAGGATAAAACATGTCAACGCGGTTTAGATTGTGATCTCGATTTCTTATATTTCTGAAATTTCTTCTGTGAGTTCTCTGTCTTCATAGTGTTTCTGTTCTGCATGCAATACGATTTAGAGCGGGAGCCCCTTATTTCGCAGAAAGAAATTTCATAGAATTTCGTTTCACAGAAAATGTTTCATATAATATTTGGTCCTTATATTTTTATTTCGAATATTATTGTTTCAAAAACAATTTACTACAATGAAACATATTTCACAGAAACACAATTGAATGAATTTTTAATCACATTTTTTTGTTTAACAAACTTATCAAACTGTAGAATTATTTTTAAAAGAATATTAAACCACCTTTATAATTTTCCAAATCACATTTATTTTTAACTGTAACATTTACAATTTTAATTTTTTTCCGATTGCTTGTAGTAATTTAATTTCTGAATAATTTCATATCAATATATAATTTTTTACGGACGGACGACAGTCTGACGTAGATTTTCTTGTCAGGGGTTGGGGGGTCAGGCAGCAGTTTTTACCGCAAGGCCTACAGTAATCCAGTCTATTAAAAAAGGAGGAGAAGAATAATGAACCCCAGGTTCACAGCTTTGGGTGCAAGGATTTAGATAGTTTCAAAATCCTTCTTGTCATAAAAGCAAAACCAAGGGCGACCGCAAGGGAATTACTTGAAACGTTTGTTCTTTCAAAAATATTTCTTAATTGCAACGGCATTGAATAGAAAATCAGGTGCGGATTCATCTTTTGGGTCAGACGGGGTCCCCGGTACGAAACAATTTAAGAATCTAGTCCCAGACGGTCAACTTTTTAAATAATTTGGAAAACCATTCTATAAAACTTGTGAATATGCCAAAATAATGAAAAAGGTACCTACTCAATTATGCATACACGTCGTCAGGGTTACAGAAAACCACATTGGGGTAAAAGAAAAAAGGTTGTTACTTAGGAATAGAAAAATAACTTTTAAACAATCGGACGTAAGTGACACCGCAGGCAAAATCTTCTTGTGTTTATAACGGTACCTTGTTGGTTATCCGATTAATACAAAAAAAGAAAAAAAAAATAGTAAATTCTTTTTTTCCTTTTACATTTTTTTTGTCAGTTGTAACTTGAAACTGTTAGGAAAAGAGGTCACGAAAGTACCACTGAGCGTAAAGTACTCGTCCCTTTCGCGATCCGATCCTTTAAATTATTCTATCTGTCAAATCGTTTAGAAACAATATCATTTTTCTTGCGTTTTAAGTATCACATCGCTATCGATTTCCCTGTCTTTTAAGGAAGTACAGACAGCAATAAACGCTTTTTATATATTTTCACAAATAATAAAACTAAACATTAAGAGGTATTAAACAGATTAAAAGTATAATAACGTAGTAGACAAAGAGTGTTGTGCAGTTTCAATGACTGCATGACATTGCAAATCAGGCTTTAATACTGATTACTTGAAATTACTAGATTGATTACCAAAAAACTCTAAATTGTACAGATTTCCGAATGAAGCTTTGGAACGATCGCAACATCACAAACTCCAGAAGGTCCATACATAATATGTTGCCAACGTAACAGTTGGCCTGCCTATTTCTGTTGAACAGACTTCTCTGACTCTGCGCTGATTAGATTTTTTTCAAAGTAAATTTCAACAAAACTTCATCCTCCATAGGAATAAAACCCAGGTATTCATGCACAACACTACGCGATATTTCTTATAGTTATAGTATGACTTATTACATTTTATTGCTTACCGTACTTTCAATGTCTACGTGTGATAAAGCAAAAGAAACGAATAATGTAACAGACTGAAATCATTAATCTTGGAGATACTCGTGGTCGTTATTGATCAATAACTTCTGGATGGTATCGGATAACACGGAGGAGTTCTCTCACAGTTCAATAAAGTTATTTCTATTAGATTTCGTTATTTTATTATTAGTTAGAAAGTCTATGAAGTTCTACAGCTATGTGCTTGAGTTGCAGATGTGACTTTATACTACGGAGAGAAAAAATACAGATAGTTATTAAACATACATACATACATACATATAGTCACGCCTTTTTCCCATAGGGGTAGGCAGAGACAACATCTTTCCACTTGCTACGATCTTGGCATACGCCTTTCGCTTCTTCCACTTTTATAATTGTTTTCATACATGCACGCCGGTTACGGGTACTTCTGACCTGGCCCTTCTTCAAAACGTCCTCGATCTGATTGGCATACGTACGCCTAGGTCGACCTTTACCGGGTTGCCCAGTAGCCCTCGCCTCATAAATCTGTTTCGTTAATCTCATTTCATCCATCCTCTCTACATGACCGAACCATCTAAGCATCCCTTTCTCTATTGAACAACTTAAATGATATTTAATGCAATGGTAGTATTTAATTTATTTTTATAAATTTATTGAATTTAATTATGGCGGGTATTAGTTGTACCACTAAAATCAAACTGCGATTAAATAATATGGTAAATAAACTGTATAGGCTTAAGGAGCAGAGGCAGACCCAAACAAAATGGACGAATTCAGTGAAGATTTGACTTTTTATGGTACACAAATGCCAACATCAATGGGAAATCATCCAAACCAGCTGAAACCATAACAAGTGTTATGCGAGGAGCTGTTCCGTTTAGCTAGAGCGAGGAGATACGCTTCCCGAAATACTAAGGCATGGCTCAAGGTGCATCAAAGCTCTTCGATGTCAGATGCGTAGTTTCGCGTAGTTCCTATTCTAATTACTACAATATTCCTTATTCTTTTTCGCACAGTCATCAAAATATTTAAAATAATTTGAACTCAATTATTATATATTCGCAAAACTGTTATGATCGTCACAAAATTAATTAATTATTCCATGTTACGACAGTGACGTTTAAAGATGTGAGTAGAAAACATCCGAATGCTATTTTTGGAGATTTTCTGAAGTATTTCTTAGGACGTATTGATTAAATAATGACTATTGAAATCATTATCATCCTCCTAGCGGGTGTTGCATAAAATACTTCGGTGTTATATTTTCTGTATTGTGGAATGGTATCTATTTCATGTGGAAACCCCCTTGACCTCCACCGAATCGGTACCCAAAAATGACATTGTGTGTCGGAATCGAACCGACTAAAACCACATGGTGTCCTCCCCAAGTATCCATTGCCGGGCACCCCGGAAACACTTTCGAAAGGATAACCCCACGGCTATAATTTGTCATATGTTTTCTAAATAATTTAAAATTACACTTCTAATTCAAGAAAAATATAAATTGTCATGAAATTCCTTTACATCGCAGGTACCGTGTCGTAGCCGAGCCCGCATATTGCTCGCCGCGCGTCGCAGGCAACTCAGGCGCCGGAGGTCGCTTAACGACCTCCGTCCTCCATGAGCGCAGGCCTGGGGGTGGCGGGTGAGGCCACCTGTCACCCCAGCAGAAGTAGGCCGGGACGGTGGGGCGACTAGCGCCCCTCCCCCAAACCGGGGCAAGACGGGGACACCGTGGTTCCCAAACCCGAGGGGGCCATCTCGAAACCGGAGATGGCCCAGGGTCAGTCGGGGTGCGAGGGATATGCTCTATGGGCAACCTTACACCCCGGCGTCTGTAGACCCGAGACGGCGTGCGGTTTTAGTCGGTTCAAGCCCGACATAACCGCCCCCGCTGGCACGCGGGGGGGTATCCGAAGGGATTTCCGCACGATAAAAAAAAAAAAAAAAAAAAAGGTACCGTGTCGTAGAGTACTCAAAAGGCTGGCAACATTACCTTATTAGATTACCATGCAACATAACAGTGTTGTCAGTCTTCTACATAATAAGCGTCGGTAGCTTAGTGGTTAAGGAGTCGACCCTACGATCGAGAGGTCCCGGGTTCGAATCCTGGCCATTACACTACCGACGTGAACCCACTCCTAACACAAGCAATTAAGCTTAGCTGGAGGGGTTAGGGGGAATATTAGTAATTTCGGTTACTAATATTCTTTAAAAAAAAAAAAAAAATTTGCTTATTGAGCTGAGTGAGACGAAGTCGAGCGAAAGCTCTCAGGTCAGACACAGGTCTCCTCCTAAACTACTAATCCAATCAGAACCAAATTTGGCATGATTAAGGAGGTCAATCAGAGGAAGGTTTATGGATATATTTTGAAAAAAATAATGCTACCATAGAGGAATGATCACCGTAAAAAAAATCCAGATGGAATTACATAATAACCGCTCGAGACACTGTGACCAAACTTTACACGCTCAGAAAGCTTGTCCAGAGTTGTGACTTTAAAAAGAATTTTCAAAATTGGACTTGCCACGGAGGAATGATCACTGTTCAAAATTTTCAAAACCTGATTCCGCAATAGCGGTCAAATCTATTGGACAAGAATCACGATATCTCACTCAGCTCAACACTGCAAGCAGCGATTCGCCTTGCAGTCCTAGTTTATTTATTCGTCCAAGCTTACAGCTGTCATTACAGGTATTCTCCTAACGCAATAGTGAAGAAATTTATATAAAAGTATTTTGTTATGCAAAGTAAGGACTAGCCGCAGCAGATAAGCGTCGGTAGCTTATTGGTTAAGGAGTTGACCTTATGATCTAGATGTCCCGGGTTCGATTCGTGGCCATTACACTACCGGCGTGAATCCATTCCTAACTCAAACTATTTAGATTAGCTGGAGGGGTTAAGGGGAATACTAGAAATTTCTGTTACTAATATCTTTTTCTTATTTCAAAAAGGGCCTACCCCAGGGTTCACGAGAAGCGTCAATCAATCGTTTTGCAATTATTCAATTTCGAAGAAAATGATGACGAATGCAAGCGCACAGATCCCAGAACCTTTGCGAAATCCCAAATTGTTGTATTAAATTGTTTATTAATCAATTAATTAAACGATTCCTTTAAATAAAAGTGGCTAAGAATTTAATTAAAGGATTGAATTACATTTAAACATGTTTAGGTTAAAATAATAAGTGAGCGAGTAAAGGATAATTCCCCAATAGCTGATAATATTATAACAACCCCTCAAGGAGTTTTGTAAACCCTATTTACCATGAAAATATAAAAAAAGTAGTTTTAAATCAGGTACCGTAGCCCTCAGAAGTTGCTGAATTGAAATAAATAAATAAATAAATGATATATACAATTATTTTTAGAATCTTCAGAAGACAAATGTAACATTTTTCCATTTTTAGGGTTCCGTACCTCAAAAGAAAAACGGTACCCTTATAGGATCACTTCGTTGTCCGTCCGTCCGTGCGTCTGTCAAGACCGTTTTTCTCAGGAACGCGTGGAGGTATCAAACTGAAATTTATATCTAATACTCAGGTCTACTGTCCCTTGGAGCTGTGAAAATATCAAACTTTTAAGCCAAAGCAATCAAAAGCTACAGCCGTTTATGCCGCAAATTTCCACACATTTTCGAAACTCGCACGGGAATCAAAACCTACAGGGTACTTCCCGTGAACTTAAAATCGTGAAATTTAGTACGAAGTAACGTCTTATAGTACAGATAAAGGAAAAATTGCGAAAACTGTAAATTTTTAGTTACATCATTTAATAAAAAATATTTTTGAAAATTTTAAATTTACTACTTCTTTTCTCATGAACACGTAGCGGTATCAAATTGAAATTGACTTATGTACCTACAGGTCTGTATGGAACCCTCGGTGTGCAAGTCTGACTCGCACTTGACCGGATTTTGTTTATTATTTTATGTAATGTTTTAGAGCTAAGGTGGTTGGCGACTGTACCTAGGTATTTCCATTTTCTTCTAATTTGAGTGGAGATTCCACGACAGTAATACTACGTTAGCATTATTTTAAACTGCAAATGAAGAGACAATGTGCGCTCTTGGAATTCAGCAATTAATTCTAAAGGTACCATCACCGGGAGCAATCGTAACGTTACAGAGTCGAGCATTGATATTAAGTAATGGCATTAAAGTGTCAAAATCAAAATATTACAGAAATTACTGTAATATGTTGAAACAACTTGTAACAAAATCGAATATGAAATGTAACAGTACAGGTAAATGCTCCCGGTGAGGGAGCACCTATAGGTGTAATTGAAATGTTCTTTCTCGGTACAGTACGTTCCCGACTGCTGTGATAATAGGTACACATTCCATTAAACACAATTAATTGTTATGACTATTTTTTTATACCACTAAGGTGGCAGACAAGCACCTGATGGGAAGCGGTTATTCTTTTTTTTTTTTTATCGTGCGGAAATCCCTTCGGATACCCCCCGATACCCGGAACCACGGTGTCCCCGTCTTGCCCCGGTTTGGGGGAGAGGCGCTAGTCGCCCCACCGTCCCGGCCTGCTTCTGCTGGGGTGACAGGCGGCCTCACCTGCCACCCCCAGGCCTGCGCTCATGGAGGACGGAGGTCGTTAAGCGACCTCCGGCGCCTGAGTCGCCTGCGATGCGCTGCCGACCCTGTAAAGGAAAGGGGATGGGAAAGGAGCTTGGGAGGGGATGGGAAAGGAGTTTGGGAGGGGATGGGAGAGGAGTTTGGGCGGGGATAGGAAAGGAGTTTGGGCTCCGGCACTCTCACTCACCAAACGGAACGCAACAGTTAATACTTAATACTAACACAGCAGACAATATTCTGTGAGAGGGTGGTGCTTCCCCGGTCGAGTCGGCCCATTCATGCAATGGCCTAAATGACTGTTGCTTGACTCTACCACTCACAAAAGTGACTATGATAACTATAGACAACTAGCTTTTACCCACGGCTTGGCCCGCGTGGAATACTTTTCCCGTTCCCGTATTATATGTATGCATTTACAAAAAAAGTAATTAAGTATGTTTATCTGTATTCTAGAACCCATAACACAAGTAAGTTAAACTGTGCTTAATTTGGGTCAAAATAGCACTGTGTGAATTTTCCTAGAATATGTATTATTATTTAAATTCATTATTATTATCCGTACTCACAAACTTTCGCGTTCATAATATTAGTAGTATTAAAGGATGCAACTGTCTAATGTATTGTAATAGTGTAATGTATTGTGTGGGTGTATTGTAATCTATTAAAATACGAGGCACTTGCGCAGGCTTTCCTCTAAGGGTTGTGAGCTTAGATGGCAGTCGTTCCCATAAAAGCTAAGGTAAGCCAAATTAAGTAAAAAAAAAAAGAGTGCGGACCTTTGGCTTTAAAGAACAAGCTTTGGATGTACACGGAGCTATCACTATGATGATGATAATCTAAAACGTTTTATTATAACTAAACAGTTTACGTTAACTGCTGATATCTTATATCTATGAGTTACAGACTGAATTTAGACAGTACAATATTTCGACATGTAGCGAACTTCGAAAACACATATATCGACAAGTCATTGCTTCGACAGACAACTATTAGACAATAAACACCTTCGAATTACCACTACTTCGACAGACGATTATTCGACAGACAATACTTAGACAAGACACATCTTCGAATGACCACTAGTTTGATAGATTTTTTTAATATTCTCCCAAAATAAATAATATAAATAAATATGTACCCAATCAATTGAAACATCAATTCCGGCACTTCGCCGGCCGCTGCCGCGAGACGCTCGCTCGCTTCGCTCGGCTCGCGTTCTGTTGGGGTCACAGTTCTAACCTAACCTAACCCACTTTACTTATTTTTGGAATATAATTTTTAAATCTGTCGAATCGTGTGGTCATTCGTAGATGTATCTTGTCTAAGTATTGTCTGTCGAATAATCGTCTGTCGAAGTAGTGGTAATTCGAAGGTGTGTATTGTCTAATAGTTGTCTGTCGAAAAGCAAAGACTTGTCGATCCATGTGTTTTTGAACTTCGCTACATGTCGAAGTATTGTACTGTCTAAATTCAGTCCGTAAATGTATATCTATATAGCTTCAATTAAACTCATTCCTGTCCAGTTCCTTTTTTTAGATATATCCGTTAACTGTCATCCGCTTACGAAAGATCACGCGGCGCAATTTCGTGCTCGGGTAATTGGTCTTGACACCTTAGGGGATAATAGCTCCTACGTGTAAGATGAGTTTTAACAGAAACCGGTCAAGTGCGAATCAGACTTCTATACGAAGCTTTTCATTTAAGATATAAAACAATGTACTTTTAAATGTCGATTCGAAAGTAAACAGTACTATAAAAACCGGCCAAGTGCGAGTCGGACTCGCCCATGAAGGGGTCCGTAACAGCAAGTAAAATGTTTATATTTGAGTTGATTGAATGAAAGGTAAATTACGGTTTACGATTTATGACTTATTAAAAAAAAAACTACTTACTAGATATCGTTCAAACCAATTTTCGGTGGAAGTTTACATGGTATTGTACATCATATATCATATACAATATATATACAGTACAACACGAGCTTATGTTGTTTGCATTAAAATGGTATCACTTTCCGTCCATCATTTGGGAAATAATAACCTCTTATTAAGGTAAATTAAAGTTTGTGATTAATACCAAAGATGGATACAAGCAACCTTTAAATTATAATGTGGGTTTGTTCCAAGGTTGCTGTTTATCACCTATAACTTTCAATATAGTAATAAATATTTTAATAGACAACATTTCCACACTCGACAAGAAGTGGGGCTATCGGTTTAAGCTAAACGGTAAATATACGGAATCTATCCTCGCATTCGCGGACGATTTGACAATACTGACTCGTAACCCAAAGCAGTGCCAGGACCTAATGCATAGAGTAGACGATTTCTGTACATGGACAGATGGAATGAGAACAAAACCTAGCAAATGCTACTGTCTATGTCTGGGTAGGCGGGGTACCAGGTATACTTCATATGACCCAGGGCTTTGTATAGGCGGGGAAAACGTTTCAACTATATCTGAAACCGTGCCTTTTAAATTCCTCGGAAGAAAGATTGACAACAGAGGGTGCACTCCAGCTTTGGACGAATTAATTGATAGTTTCATTATCGATTTAAAAAAGGTAGACCAACAACCAATAAGTAATGTTAAAAAAGCTTGGATCTATGACAATTATTTAACCTCGCGTCTTAACTGGCCGTTTCTTATATATGATATAAACCAGAGCCTCCTCAAAAAACTAGATGCGAGTGTCACGAAGACACTAAAGTCGTGGCTAGGGCTAGCTCAGTCGGCCGACCCGTCGGCACTATAAAGATCCGCGAATAATTTTGGAATGACGCTTAAGAAGCCATCAGAACTCTATAAACACCTAAGAGTAACTAAAATGCACGCCTTATCGAAATCTAAAGACGAAATAGTAAAAGTCCTTCCAAAAGATAAAAATGCATCGGAGCTCGAATCACGCCTCCAGTTCCATAAAAAAATCATGATAGGCTCGCAGACTGGTAGAGTAGGTCTAGGTAATATTCAGAGACAAACAGATAAAGAAATGACAAAATCTTTTCTTCAAGCAGACGAAAACAACATCTATAAGGTGCACGCAATGAACCTAGAAATGCAAAACGAATGGTTGTGCCTAGGTGAATTTTGTATTCCCATAGCCTTAAAATGGCGTACCATAATATACGACTGGTCACCGGCCTTACTTAAATTTTACCTAACTGCATTCCAGTTGACCAGATGGAGAAAAGTCACAGATAAAACATGTAACTCATGTGGTGAAGCAACTGGTACGGCTAGGCACCGACTAGTGTGGGTTGTAAGACACTATTAGACCGGGGTCATAACTCGCGCCGTCATGATAAGGTATTAGAAATCATACGGCTGTAAGTTTGGCGGTAGCTAGAGCGAAAAAAGGATTAACCACAAACCAAAGAAATGACATTGCGTTTGTAAAGGAAGGCTGCTCAAAGAAATCACCTCAAAAGCCATATTCAATTTTGATAGCTGCCGTTGACTGGACAATACTCATAGACACGTATGAGAAGCACTATAGGATACCGGAGGATGTCTGTGCCTCATCATCCAGACCCAACATATTCCTTTTTTCACGATCGCATAAGCGTGCAGTGCTTGTAGAACTCACAGTACCGTGGGAAACTAATATACCTAAAGACCACGCTATAAAGACAAACAAATACTTTGATTTGACTAACGAGTTAACCAAAACGGCTACGTGGTTAAACTCTACGCCGTAGAAGTAGGAGCAAGCGGAATTCCCTGTACAACTTACTTAAAGACCTCGGATTGCCAAGAGCTTCAGTAAGCTCTTTACTAAATCGTATATCAAAAGCGGCATTGTTAGGATCTTACCAAATTTGGATAGGTAGGGGGGGGAACACTACTGACGGTGGAGGTGAGCGCTGATGCATCACAAGGTGGCCAGCCTAAACCTACATCTGGGTCGCAAGTCCCAGTCGCCTTCATGGTGTTCCTCTCTGTACCACGCTATGGACCCGGCGACCGCACGGTGAATCCATGGAGTGCTGAGAATCGGATCTCTTTTTAGTTTTATCATTCCCTTATTTTAGAAGTTACAGGGGGAGGTGGGGGACTTTTTACCACTTTGGAAGTGTCGAATGGGCTTGATGAAAAAAATTTTTTTGAGTTTCAGTTCTAAGTATGGGGACCCACAAAATTTATTGCTTATTTTTCTATTTTTGTGTGAAATCTTAATGCGGTTCAAAGAATACATCTACTTACCAAGTTTCAACAGCATAGTTCTTGTATTATTTTTAAACTATCGCGGTATAAACTCATATTTTTATAACGTCTCGGGACTTATCGCGGTAAATATGGAACTTACTGCTGCAACGCATCCGAAACGTCGGTAAAAGTAAGTTCCATATTTATCGCGATAAGTCCCGAGACGTTATAAAAATAATAGTTCTTATAGTTTCGGAAAAAAGTGCCTGTGACGTACGGACGGACAGACAGACAGACATGACGAATCTATAATAAGTGTTCCGGGTTTTGCCATTTGGCAACGGAACCCTAATAAAAAGTACCTCGTTAACAGTAATGGTCTATTATAAAACGTAGGTGTTAATATACCTATGCTTAACCCTTAAGGGACGGATAAGCGTGAGTCTATAGTATGCTTGTATGGCATCTGTTTCACTATGATGAAAGCAACAGAACTGGGTTCATACCGAGATACAATATGGATGTTATACTTTAACATACATACATATATTCACGCCTCTTTTCCATTGGGGTAGGCAGAGATAAGAACTTTCCACTTGCTACGATCACGGCACGCGCCTTCCGCTTCTTCTACTTTCATAATTATTTACATACATTCACGCCGGTTACGGGTACTATCTGTTGTAAACCAATTGTATCAACGTTTTATGTAAACGAATGAACTATTTACTTCGTTAAGTTAATCAATTCGGTTCAGAGTATGAAAATAATGATTCAGGGGATTTACACGACTTAAAACTAACCCTGTATCCACCCTTCAAAACTGCATGCCGCTTCCCATCTGTCCACCGTCAAGCACCAAGAACAAATAACGCTCTTTGACACAGCTACATAGGATGTTGTTTAAAAATTCACCGTACTATGACGCTGCGGGCATGATTTAGTTCGTCGTGATTGCGTCAACGCTACCCTGAGGCTGCCCCTTTCATTCATGCCACACTTTCCGAAATAGATTTTGTTTGAGATCTTTTTCACGGCCGCGTTTTTCTTTTGAGTAGTATTTGATTAGAATGCAGGTGTGGTAAAATAGTCGGTATAATTTGCGTGTGTTTAGTTTGGCGTGTCACAACTTCGGTCACTCCTACAAAATCTAAAATGATTTAATTTCAGTTCCAGTACTAATAATGCGAATTAATTAATTAATATTTTTATGGCAGAATAAGTACACGGTGTTATCAAAGTTTAAACTATGCATAGCTTGTGGTATAGATTCTGAGTGGCAATACAGACATATATTTTATTTTTTTAAATACATAGATAAAAAAAAATATACAGCCGAGCCCGGGCTCCGCGGTGAAGGCCTCGGTTACAACCGGGACTCGACACTGAGATAATGATGATGACATACATAATATTATACATATTATATTCTTGCGTACCAATATTTGTACTCAGCAGAAATTGAATCCTTAACCACTGATAAATGTTCTACCGCTACGACACACCTGTAGTTTTAGGCCAGCCGCTGCTTAATACGTATACATGCATGCGGACGCCTTTTTCGTGCAAATAATATGGTGCTAATTTCGTACAAAAATACATACGATTGTCACGCAATAGGGCGCCTGCAAGCTAGCACACGCATGAGGCAGCTGACGCTGTTAAGGTATGCCGGATAAAAAATACATTGCAAATACTTTGAATATAATTTATGTACTATATGCAGAAAATATCACTTAAAAAGGCGAAAATTCTATCTAAAGTTTCATTATAAATATCTAATAAATCGTCAGATAAAGCTATTCTTTAAAGAGACTAATCATGGCAATCCCATTGATGTATTGCTGAGGCCGATTTAATTTCGTGGACGACTAAATGCTTTTCAGAACTCGAAACAGGCTGACAACTTTTGTGGAATGAATGTCCGGATTCATTCGATACCCGCATCGGTTAACGAAAAAGAAATATTCAAGATTTTAAAAGACTTGCCTGTGTTAAAGTACGTTTTATGATAAAAGAAGTACCTACGAATTTTTATTTGTGAGAAAACTATCTGACAGGTAATTTTTGGAACATCCTTTATGCTTAGAATTCTGCTAGGATACAACATAGTTGCGTTTAAAATAAAAGTTTATAAAATGTAAACCAGGTTTAAAAAAAAATTATTACGATAAATTTTTTAGTCATATTTCCGGTTCTACTTAACCAATTGCAATCAAACACACGGCAAATTTCAAGTCTGAACAAGACCTTTCTAATAGAAAAAAACCGATCAAAATCCGTTCAGTAGTTTTCGCGTCCATCTCGAACAAAAATACAAACAGATGAACAGACAAACAGACAAGAATTCTAAAAAAAATGTTTAGTTCAGTGTCGTTAATTTAACATAACCCAAGATTTTTAAAATATCTCCAATGTGAAGACACAACTGGTTTAAAATTTTATAATAGTAGGTATATTCTACGACATTCTACACAGCGCTTTCTAGACCCAAAGTAAGCATAGTTTAACTAGCTTGTGTTATGGGTTCCAGAATGCGGATAAACATACTTATATACTTTTTTTTTTTGTAAATACATACATATTATATATTGAAACACCCAGACCAATGCAAATAGACATATTCATGCATACAAATATTTGCACTGAGCGGGAATCGAACCCGCGCCCCCTGTCGAAGCAGTCGAATGCACTACCGCTACGCCACAGAGGCCGTCAAAGAAGATAGAAGATAGAAGATAGACGTAAGTTTAATGTCTTAGACAAAATAACATTTCATTGTCGGAAGTTTACGCGAAATAGGCTCGCTCCCTATTACATTTGGATCTTTACATAACTGTCGAATCGTGGGTGTGTAATACACCTTTGCCTACCCCTTCAGGGATACAGGCGTGAAGTTATGATATGTTATGTTATGAAATAAAACTATTTTTAACGGGTCTCCCCATGACCATGGCTGCTGAAAAGCAACCGAAACGTCGGGTTCAATGTAAATAATAAATTAACATCAAATAAATCGCGATAGAATCCTTTAAAAATAGTTTTATTCCAAAATAACATTTCGTTGAATGACTAGTAAGAAATATGAAAGTGTGGTTAAGTATTGTATCACAACGAATCATAGAATGCAATAATTGTACTATCCAATAAGTACCAAAATAATATAATACGTTACAGAGACGAAATGTCAAGTTATTTAAATCCCCGCATTCGAAATACATAGTACAATACAGTTTTCTCAGTTGTGCTACAACTAACTAAATTGACAAAAGGAAGCAATGAGCTTCATTAAAACTTTCAGTATTCAAATGAGGTCAGTGGAAATTTCCAATTAAGCACAAGTTAGAGTTATCGATTTAAAAAACAAAGATGCTGTGTACTGTTAGCAAAACATGAGCTAAAACTAGTTGGAGCAGCCATGCAAGTGCAATTTTTTTTTAATTGTTTGGTTTTTACAATTATCTGGAACTACGTATAAATAAATAGATAACTGTTTTAAAACTTTGGCGTGCAAACTATTGGGGTATCCATTTGATGGAGTAGCGAAACATTTTTCTGACATTTTGAAACAATTCATTAATTAACTCTGTAGACTGCTCGGAACTCATCCCTAATGTAGGCTTCCGCACCAACCTACTGGGCTTAAGACAGCGGCCGGTGTCAAGTGGCCCCGTAGCTTCAATTAATTACAGACCCCGTGGTTTTCTTATTCCCAGTAAAAGAAAATTTAATGAGTTATGGAAACCCCTAGACTTAGATTTGTTCTGTACAAGCTCGAACATAGTTAAAAGACGCATGGGGGTGACAAGTTCTTTAGGGTGGGTGCTAGCCACCGTCGAAGACCTCAATCAGTGTAGTGCTGTAGTCTGATCTGGTGCTTTTTGTTTTGTTTTTTATACATGTTTTAATTTGTATTCTTATTATCTCAAATCGTTAGTATCTTTTGTTAGTATATTTATCCTAAACTTTCTTCTTATTTGGGGAATATCAAATTTGGTATCAACAAAATAAGAAGTAAGTTTACGGTAAATATATTATACGGTAAATAGAATACATTGGCTAAAATATAATGATATTTGTTGCAGCTACTGGAACATTTCAACGAAAACGCTAACTTTGAGATGTAACAAAATAATGTATGGTAAAGTCCGCGGTGGTATATTTCTATCTCTTAAGAATAACGTACTATATCCATTTAAATACTTCAAAAAATGTGCAATATAAAGCGGAAATTGGAAAACTAATAAGATAAGACACAGGCTACTTTTTATCCCTGGAATAGGTTCCCATGGCTCACTAGAACGGGATCAAATTTTTTTGAATACGAGTGAAGTCGCGGGCATTAGCTAGTTACAAATAAAATAACAAGCAAAATCAGAAGCACTATATTGTAATTTATCAATAATACAAAAAAAACTGGTTGTAACGGTATGCAATTAGAGCGATATCGAAATACGTGCCTTAACTTCGCCGACCCTAATTACAAACGATACCGAAATCACAATTTCATTCATTTAAAAGTGGCTTCAAATTAAAATCTTTAGCAATTTCTAACCAGGAGAACAACTACGTGCCTGCTTGCAATATCGAAATTCCAACTGAAGCCATCCATTTGCAAAATATTGTATCAAAAAGGAATACTATTCGATGCGCCATCAACGAATATAATATATGTAAGTACTAGCTGCCAGCTAGCTCCGCCCGTAGTTAATTCTGATCCCGTTCCTGCAATCCATCGGAACCTATTCGAGGGATAAATATATATATATTTACATCCATACTATCACATTTATAATACTAACTGTAGCCCGCGGCTCCGCTCGCCTGGAATGTCTGTCCCGTTTCCGCTTCCCATGGGAACCTATTCCACGGATAAAAAGCCTATGTTCTATTCCAGACTATAATCTATTCCTGCACCAAATTTCAGCCAAATCCGTTAAGCCATTTTTGCGTCAAAATCCAAATCCAAAATCCAAACTGTTACATTTATAATCTTAGTAGGATTAGTAGGATACCTCCATCATCATCATCATCAGTCAAACGCCATATACCGGTTGGATCCAGAGCTTGCACTTAGGAGCCTGGGGCCAGCCAGCTCTACTACTCTTTCTCCACCTTTTATTTGGATTATCTTGTAAGTTTGTCAGTTACCTCTTTATACACTACTTGCAAGGTCAAAAATCTGGAGACCAGCACTGAACGTCATAAAAAACCGGCAATGTGCGAGTCAGACTCGTTTCCGTACCACAATCGAGCAAAAAACGGCATAAAAATCACTTCGTTGTATCGGAGCCCTCTTAAATATTTATTTAATTCTATTCTTTAGTATTTGTTGTTGTAGTGGCAATAGAAATACGTCACCTGTGAAAATTTCAACTGTCTTACTATCACGGTTCATGAGATATATCTCATGAACCGTGATAGTAAGACAGTTGATATTCACGGTACGGCTGTGATTGAGTAACCATAATTATCTTGGGTTCCTAATAAATATAACAATTTTAAATTAGGAACCTTTTATAAAATGGAAATTATCGCTATAAACAAGAATCGTCTCATTGGCAACCAAATTGATAGTTCCACACAGTGAAGTAGGTACCTTGAAAGATTAATCTACTTCGTCAGAATCTCAAAGTTCTTCCATCAACTGCCGAAGTGGGAGCTCGGGAACCGTTTCGATAAATTCCAATTTAGAATTTGAGACAGCGCCCTCTGGCCGCGATTTATCGCAACGCAATCCATCTCACTGAATGGCCACAAAAGGCAAATACGTAGTTAGTTCTCATAATCAGACAAATTCCGCGCTGGTTTTGTGATAGAATTATTTTTCAAGGTGAATTGGTTTGGCTTTATACTGTCTACAAAGAAAGTAAATATACATACGCTTCGACTGATAGATGGAAAATGGCTATCGAGTTTATGCACACTTGAAAAATATATTCTTTTATAGTCCCGTCTCAGAGCGCATGCATAAGTTTATATGCAAATAGAGATAAGCTTGCTGCATACGCTTTGTGGTAAGCGTTAAGTTTATTCTATAAAACAGCATCCTTAAAAGTTGTATTTATATTTTCATTATCATTATTTTCTTTAGAGATAGGATGTTCTCTGCCCTGTCCTGTCGGGTGTACAGGGCATTCAAACCCTGAAAGGAAATCCTGCGCAAGAGCCTTGTCCGTGGTTAAGCAGGTGCACTGATTATTAGGTGAGATTGACTTGGGCCTCAAGGATGTTGGTAATGCCCTCTACACCCAACATTGTAGTAGCATTATTGGTACCAATAATGGTGGCCACACGTGTTTCCTTCTTCCTACAGTCCCGGGTCCTTTAAGCGGGGCGTGAAAAGGCATTTGATGAGGCCGTCAAGCTGAGGGCCACCATTGCAGCATTTTCGGTGTCCGTAATGGTGACCCCTATTCCTGAGACTTCACCTGTAGCGTACCATCAGGTGAAATCATATTGACGGACCCTTTATAAAAAACATCCGTTCCCGCAGGGGGAACGCACAGGTAGATTGCGTGAAGCAATTAATATTATTTTATATAGAGAACTACGGACTTTAAACAGTTTAACTTTTTTTTTCTCGAAAACGGTAACTTTTAGCGAAAAACTTTTCAGCCATTTATTTTAGACTTAAAAATGGCCTATCGATTAAAAATGTTTCCGACGGCAATAATGTTCACCGGTTAGGAGTTACGATTCTTTCCCGAAAAATTTTGGTTTTTCCCCCCTCCACTTTTAGTTTAAGTTTTAATCTTATAGGTTTTTATTAAAAGTTGCATCCAAGCAATTTTTGACCGCAGTTTGAAAGCGATCGGGGCAAAAATGCGACCGTGACAGTGCCGCAAATTTTGGGAAGTGGAACCATACATACATACATATATATATATATATATATATATATATATATATATATATATATATGTATGTATATATATATATATAAACTTTTTGACCAGTCGTCATTTCGGACTCAGGGGGTCATAACTAGACCTATGCAGATTTTTTTTTTAAATTCGACAGTAGTCAAGAAACCAATTTCATCGAAATCTACCTAATACTGAAGAAAATGTTATGATAAGGGATTTCCGCACGTAAAAAAAAAATGATAAGGGAATAAAATTTTCAAATGAGCAACAGATCAAGAAAATACACGAATTAAAAGTGGGAACCCCTTCGAACGCATAGCATAACTTTTCCGTCTTAATTTACTTTATCATAACAGGTTTGGCATAAAATTCAAAGGCATTTTTTTTAAAGAATATTAGTAACCGAAATTACTAATATTCCCCGCAACCCCTCCAGCTAAGCGAAATTGCTTGTGTTAGGAGTGGGTTCACTCGGTAGTGTAATGGCCAGGATTCGAACCCGGGACCTCTCGATCGTAAGGTCGACTCCTTAACCACTAAGCTACCGACGCTTTAAGACGTTTTAAGAATACTTTTTCATAACGATATTTTGGACTAAAATATTTCGGCCTATCTTTAAATCGCATAAACTTATAAAGGATAATATTATTTGTTCAGTGCGTGAATCGAGCGAGCGTCGTAATAAATAAAACAATTAATAGCTCTGCTGCCAGTCTCCTTTAACCCGGAGACAAGGGTGAGGAGTGAGACCACGAGCAGGAAGTATTCAAGCCGTAGCCCCACCACTCACTTTCACGCAATCACTACTTCGTTCCGAAGCGCGATCTAAAGCCGACAGTGGAAACGCAAACAAAACTGAAACCTAATATCTAACTAAAATAAAGTGTCTAATGATCCGGATCTACACCAAGGTGCAGTCAACAAACGGTACAAAATCATTAATCAAACACAGGAAGTCGGTACGAATATAAAACGGTTCAAACAACAAAATACCGCAATTTTATAAAAACCGGTTAACCGAACCTACTAAATTCAAGCATTCAAGGAACCGCCCCGAACTTAGAACAAATCAAACAAAAGGAATATCAAAACTTCCCGGGAAGTTGAATTCCCGTTACCGTGAACCGGTTAGTTCGGTCAGAATCGACCACCAAAAAATTACCCGGAAATCCCGAGAAATATTGAACTATAAAATTAGCTATTTTAAACGCTCGGATACAAACAAATCAAATCATACATTACTTTCAATTTTATAGCAAGTAAACACAAATAAATATCTATCCAGACCGCCGGGAGGCGGTTCCAATCAAACATGAATAAACAACAATTCAAAGTTAAACAGAATTTTAGCACGTACTTGTTTCAATAATCAAATTAAGCCGCAATTGACATCCGATCGAACTTAACCAGGAAATATTTTAATTACAATAACAATTCCAAGTTTTAAGGTGAAAATAGTCAAATTAAATTGCACCAAAAGGCAAATAATACCGATTAATTAACACTCAAAATGGCGAACTCTAACCGCGTCTTAAGTTTCCGGGATTCAGCCGGGAAGTAGCAAAGATTGGAAAGTGTGCCTATTTAGTGTATCTAACTATATGTGACATGAATGTACGTGTAATTGAATATACAATAAACTAATTACGCAGTAAAATAAAATGTGATGTTTACTTCCCATAGAATGTGTTTTCAACCGCAGCAAGGTTTCAAGTCCAACGAACGCGATGGGCATATTCACTTTATTTAACAAAGAGATAACTATCTCGATAATTACTTTTCACCAATTAATTAACATTCAAAAAACAAAATCCCAACAATGTCCCCTCAAACCACGTGGCAAGGCCACCCAAAAAAGGCGCGGGCACAGGGTCCACCAACGAGCTGACCACCTCGGACCCTACTAAAACCTCACGAGCACATGGTCCACCAACGAGCCAGCGAGCTCGGACCCTCACAAAGCGACGTCGCGCTCAATGCTGCGCTCAACTCGAAATGTACTGGCGTCATAGTTTACGTACAATAATGCGCGGGTACGTAAAGAAAAAATATGATTGTAGGTTCTATCAATACGCGGTACCAACATCAAAACATAAATACTTAGCGATTGAAACTAAACATTATTTATTCAAATAACAATTTGCAACATGTACATACTCGTATCAAAAGGTGTGATCGGATGTACTCACTATTTTTGCTTACTATCTTATTAATTACGGTTGATACCAGGATCAGGATTAACACCCGAACTCAGAGCAGTTCGGCCCGGATAGATCAGGTTAGAAGGTTCGCTTCGCTTTTCTTCTGCCTTAACCTTCGTAGTTATGTTTTTTTTAACCACACAGAAATAGGAGCCGTCAAGTCAAGTCATGAGATTATAATGTTATGCTTTTGCATATCATGCTTTTATATAGTTATGCTAACATTAGTTATGCTTAAAAAAATATGCCTTACAATTTATGCCGAATGATTGTAATGTATTATGATCGTTAGGATAAATTAAAGTATGCCATACTGAATTATAACATAAACTTTTGTGCGGTCAAATGAAACCATTATTGAGCCGTGGCCAGCCACAATGACCGAGTTTGGTCAAAATTCCTCCCTTTGTGTCGAAGGAGCATCATGCCTCGTTTCAACGGATGATATTATTAACAATTTCTGCAATTCCTTTCAATTCCAGGAGCAGTTAATACTAAAGATGACTTTAAGTACGTATCTCAAACTAAACACATTTCTGAGGATCCAAATTATTTAATCATCTTTGTGTTTAATTATTTTTTTGGAAATAAATACATATATTATTATATATAGAAATACCCAGACCAAAGGAAGTATACATATTTGCACTGAGCGGGAATCGAATCTGCGACCTCTGACAGCATGTCAAGCACTCTACCACCATCACAAAGGTCGTAAACAAAAAAACAACCATAGCACATAAACAACTACATATACGATGATAAGTGGCAACACTTATATAGATATGACAATAGCGGGGATCTGGAACTCTATTCCACTGAAATAGAGTGCATCTCACAATCATATTACACACCCCAAATGAAATACATAAATGTTGGGATAATAAATAATAACGGGAATCTGGCGCTCGGCGACTGCTGCCACGGCACGCTCACTCCGCTCGGTTATTTTGAAAATAGTTATAACAAATTTAGTTGTAATGATATGTAACCTTGGTATCTATAGCATAGTTGCAAATTATCATCATATCGCCAATATTATTTATAAATGTTTATGAAATTTTCATGAGTTCAGTCAAAAATAACATTCTCATTCAAATTTTCGGACATAAAGATATATTTAGCAATCGTATAAAACTTTTTCATATAATGTAAAAGGCAATGTTTTATCAAACAGACAAGAGAAATGACTCAAAAGATTCCCTAGTGGTTTAAGAACCTTTCATAAATACACAAATGGATTTCTTTTTTCGATTTGTATATTGCGGCAACTCTTTTTGGGATGATGATTAACGATTGAATCGAATTTTATGTGTCTTGTTCTTGATCTTCTTGCTTAGAACCATTAGAGTTAGGGCGGGGTGTAGTCACTTTGAGGGGTCCATTAAAAGAAAAACCATGAACACAGCGAGCTTAAATCATATTTTTTTTACATAGAATAATATGAATAGTATTTATAAACAAGTATTAAGTTTAAGAAACTGTAATTAGACTACGGTAATTTAAAATATAGACGTGAAAGGGTTTTTTTTTAGGAATATTAAAATATAGTCCCATCTCTCCACCGATGGATGGCGCTAGTAGTATTTTAGATAGCTGAAATATACTATAAAATTATATTTTTGTCTGTTGGTATATTTTACAGAATTACATTATATTTATATTTTTGTACTTGGAATATTCTCCCCTTTCGATAAGTTAGCTAAAAATATATTTTTTTTGTCCCTACAGTATTGGGTGTTATCCGTTACGTTGATGTAACCTATTGCACCCAGAGCATGATACTGAATCGATTGATACCTCATTAAATATTATCATTTAAGTAGCTTAGTTAACACATACACATCTAAAGTGAAACATACATAAACGTGTTTATCTGTCTACGTAGGGTACGTAGACAGATAAACACAAAACAGTTATGTGTAAAACTTATGTGAAGTTAAGAATTTTATTTAAAAGCATTCAGATTACGTATATCTACTAACATCTATATATTCCGAAAAACTAAGGAATACATTACTGTAGTATGTCAACATGGATGCGCGTGATCCATCGTCCACCACCACACATCGTCACTTACGATCAGGTGAGATAGAGGTCAAACGTGAGCCGCGAACGTGATAAAGAAAAAATGTATTTTATGGGTTTAGGTTATTGGAGCCGAACTTTTTGCTAGCCACGTTTTTAGACTCCTTACTGGTAACAACCATTCGCTAACAGAAAAACACAATAAAATGTAATCCTATCCATGAGCTAGCCGGGACCCATGCGTTGCCACTGGGCCATTAAAATAACTACTTTTACAGCCCATTAGCACCATTAGTCTAGGCCTCGTGATCGAACACAACGTTACGAAAAACAAAATACACACCTACATACGAGTAGATAGGTAGTAGCAGAAACAATCGTAAAAGATCCAACAACCCAATTGCTGCCTCTTACCGATTCTACCTCCAATTCTGAGGTCCGATTACGTGACACCTCTTATTAGAAACGAAAACGTAAGGAAATACATAAAAATAATTTTGGTATTCAGTAAGGTCTGCCGAAACAAAAAGAATCTACGTTTTTGTGAGGTTATTAAACTTTCAGAATCACTCATAGTTGATTACAATTTCAATAAGTTTTGAATTTTCTTAAGTATGTCTGTGATTTTACACACGTTTTAAACACGTAATTTTACTGAATCAGGCTCCTTGTTCTTTAATGTTGAATTACATGTAAAAAATATTTATTTAGATACTTTATTCAGAAGAAGAACTTCCCATATACATTTTAACACCTAATCACCCTCTGTGGAGCGAAATTTTTAAAAAGACAAAATGATGTGCTCAAAATTTCGTGGTTCTTACTTTAGAAATGACGGTCATTTTATATAACCATTCATATCTTATGTTACTTCTCAACTAAAGAGTAAACTTTCCAAACATCCTTCCTTTGTGAATGCTTACAACATAAAAGACATCAGTTGTCAAAATCTAGGTTTCTATCTCCAGTGGTTTAGACTCTAGGGAATCCTTTCTTTCGCTCTTTCTATTGATTTAGCTTATATTGGCTTTTATGAGAGCGATTGCCGTCGGACCCCCAACACCGAGAGGAAAACCAACGCCAGGACCATGTCCGTTAATCAGCAGGCCAGCTTGAGCCTCGAAGATCTTGGTACACCCAATGCTATAATCAACATCAAAGAAAAAAAGGCTTTAAAAGTCACTTTATAAATATTTAATCATTTTTACGTTCCAGTTCAAGAGAAACTCGTTGAACCTTTTTTGCGCGTGAAGTACTCAGGCTTTTAAGCTGAATTGAATTTCGTTGATGGACTCGCTATATTAATAATTAATTTGCTTTTTAATATGTTTCAATGACCGTTATTTCACTAAATTATATTGTGTGACTGTTAGTAAGCCTAAATGAAAGAATTCACCAATGTAAGAAGCCAGTTTAGGTTAGTTTAATCGCCTTCAATTGTTGAAATTATATTCATAATGATATTGATCTAATAAAATAATGATAATTGGTCAATAAATTATTAATCCACGAAATTATTAAATAAGTGATTGAATTTTTTTTGCGAACATTATGTTGAAGAGAAATTTATGTACAGCTGTCAGTCATTAATTAATGAAAACGTATGATTTGCATTGCTAGTTTCGGACACGTAGAGAGGATGGGTTAAAGAAGATTGACATTGACAATGACATTAAGAGGACAGATTTATGAGGCGAGGGTGAATCGGGTACTCAACCAGGCAAAGGTCGACCTTGGCGTACGTATGTCAGTTCGATGACGTTTTAAAGAAAGGCTTTTTAGAAGAAGCGAGTGACGCATGCAGGGTTCGTAGCAAGCGGAAAGACAAAATGAAAAAAAAATACAACAAGACTTCATGACACTGTGAGCACATTCTACATAAATAGTAACACCAATAATTCAGCACAGTTCGAGTACTTTGAGATAACTTACACTTCAAACTACAAGACTGCAATATAAATAATAAAATAACATAAAATAAATCGCGATAGAATCCGTTAAAAATAGTTTTATTTCAGAGGGAAAACGTCTCTGCCTACCCCAATGGGAAAGAGGTGTGACTTTGTGCAGTTTCAATACCACTAGGTCTGCAAGGCGAATCGCTGCTTGCAATGTTGAGCTGAGTGAGACATCGTGATTCTTGTCCAATAGATTTGACCGCAATTGCGGAATCAGATTTTGAAAATTTTGAACAGTGATCATTCCTCCGTGGCAAGTCCGATTTTGAAAATTCTTTTTGAAAGTCACAACTCTGGACATGCTTTCTGAGCGTGTAAAGTTTGGTCACAATGTCTCGAGTGGTTATTATGTATTTCAATCTGGAATTTTTTAACGGTGATCATTCCTCTGTGGTAGCATTAATTTTTTCGAAATATATCCATAAACCTTCCTCTGATTGACCTCTTTAATCATGCCAAATTTGGTTCTGATTGGATTAGTAGTTTAGGAGGAGACCTGTGGCAAAGAAAATCCTGAAGTCTGGTATGAGGAGCTTTCGCTCGACTTCACCTCACTCAGCTCAATAATGTTGTGTTTTGGGTTGTAGACTGCTAAAATGATTATCTACCTTCTTACGGACTTGCCGTAGTCGTGTAAAAATAAAAAAATATTGGTGGGAGAATAAAAGGCTCAAACCGGTAACTAACTCTGCGGGCAATGACTAGTTCATAATAGAATTAATGAAGTACCTACCGTCCGATGTGTTAATTCGACCGTAACATTAAGCGACCGTTTCCACAACAAACGAGCCAGTGTTTGTTGATGACACTGAAGTTTAACAGTAAACATTGTTAATTAGAGAAGGAACCGTCAAATGCACCCCATTAGTGCTTTGAGGATTTACAATACAGTAAAATATTATACACTCGCTATTGCCCGTGGCTCCGACCGCGTGGAAGTATAATCCCGTACCTTTGTTTTTTTTTTCGTGCGGAAATCCCTTCGGATACCCCCCCGCCGGCCAGCGGGGGCGGTTATGTCGGGCTTGAACCGACTAAAACCACACGCCGCCTCGGGTCTACAGACGCCGGGGTGTAAGGTTACCCATAGAGCATATCCCTCGCACTCCGACTGACCCTGGGTCATTTACAGTGTCCCCTCTGATAATAGCAAAGGGGTACCTGGAGCGACCACGCCCCCCCGCGGGCCTTGCAGGCCCGCCATACCCCGACCCCCTCGTGCAATGGGGTCAGCTGGCCCTGAAAAGGGCCGGTTGGTAAGACTCTTTGCCGTTGACGTTGACGCCAGCTACTCCAGAGGAGCAATCAATGATGCGTCATCGCCCACGTTGCCCAGGGTGCACCAAACTTGGAGGTAATCCAGCCAGTCGCACCCCAGTATAATCCCGTACTGCAGGCAACTTACTCTAGGGATAAAGTAGCCTATGTGTTATTCCAGACGATGATTCACTTGTACCAAATTTCCAGAAAAGAAATTTGGTACAAGTAAATCCCTGTACTAAATTTCAGCCAGTTTCATTCAACCATTGGAGCGTGACTGAGTAACAAACATGCAAACATATTCACAAACTTTCACATTTATAACAGGTAGGAGTAGAATAGGAAGTAAGACCACACCACAAACTTTAATTTATGATAATGAAATAATTGAAATGTGTCAGCTGCATATCTGCCCGGGTAGCTGGTGAAAGTCGATTGAGGGATATTCAGGGTCTAGTGAGGTACCATCTGTGTAGGGTGGCCTTCATCCAGTAATATCTACGAACCTTAGTTACAAGACAGTTGGAGCTGACTCTGACTCACTACTACTACTACTACTACTACTACTGACTCATGGTGTCTGTTCCATCACGACAATTGACTCGCACTCTATTACGTCGGACTGAATGTGACTGGTGAACTGTGGGCATATGGTTTGCCTCTGGCTACTCCTTCGGGAATATAGAAGTGAGTGTATGTATGTGAAGTTGTTGTTAGACGCTAGGGTAAATTACAGGGCTACACAGATGTCACTCGTTTGTGAGAGAAATCACTACAGTTCTTCACCCATTTGTTCTGAGTTCCCATATGGGCATGTAAAAATGGAGACCAGAGTTTATTCGACATTTTAAGGACCAACTGGTTATGGGATGTGAGGTCATCAAAGGCATGATCGAAAAGTGGCTTGAAGGAGTCGATTTTGTGTTCAAGAATCTAGCTGCAATAATGCCAAAATACTTCCAAGCATACAATACTTCAATTAAATTTTTAAGCATTTTGTATGCTTACTTTTTTCTAAAGATTTAGATCGGAAAAAGAGAACATCTAGGACGGGACTTGAACCCGCGACCAGTCCCTTACAGGGGGAATGCTCTGACCAACTGAGCCACCTAGACACGTCCCAGATATTCGAAATTCTCCGATACATTATTACGTCTTAAGGCGACGTTGGAGCCATCTACCGTAATTCTTGCGAACTACGGAAACAATGAACAACTTTACAGTCATTTTTAAACATTGTTTTTTGATGACTCCGCCTAATTAATTCAATTAAATTTTTAAGCATTTTGTATGCTTACTTTTTTCTAAAGATTTAGATCGGAAAAAGAGGACATCTAGGACGGGACTTGAACCCGCGACCAGTCCCTTACAGGGGGAATGCTCTGACCAACTGAGCCACCTAGACACGTCCCAGATATTCGAAATTCTCCGATACATTATTACGTCTTAAGGCGACGTTGGAGCCATCTACCGTAATTCTTGCGAACTACGAAAACAAAGAACAACTTTACAGTCATTTTTAAACATTGTTTTTTGATGACTCCGCCTAATTAATTCAATTAAATTTTTAAGCATTTTGTATGCTTACTTTTTTCTAAAGATTTAGATCGGAAAAAGAGAACATCTAGGACGGGACTTGAACCCGCGACCAGTCCCTTACAGGGGGAATGCTCTGACCAACTGAGCCACCTAGACACGTCCCAGATATTCGAAATTCTCCGATACATTATTACGTCTTAAGGCGACGTTGGAGCCATCTACCGTAATTCTTGCGAACTATGGAAACAATGAACAACTTTACAGTCATTTTTAAACATTGTTTTTTGATGACTCCGCCTAATTAATTCAATTAAATTTTTAAGCATTTTGTATGCTTACTTTTTTCTAAAGATTTAGATCGGAAAAAGAGAACATCTAGGACGGGACTTGAACCCGCGACCAGTCCCTTACAGGGGGAATGCTCTGACCAACTGAGCCACCTAGACACGTCCCAGATATTCGAAATTCTCCGATACATTATTACGTCTTAAGGCGACCGTCCTAGATGTTCTCTTTTTCCGATCTAAATCTTTAGAAAAAAGTAAGCATACAAAATGCTTAAAAATTTAATTGAATTAATTAGGCGGAGTCATCAAAAAACAATGTTTAAAAATGACTGTAAAGTTGTTCATTGTTTCCGTAGTTCGCAAGAATTACGGTAGATGGCTCCAACGTCGCCTTAAGACGTAATAATGTATCGGAGAATTTCGAATAACTGGGACGTGTCTAGGTGGCTCAGTTGGTCAGAGCATTCCCCCTGTAAGGGACTGGTCGCGGGTTCAAGTCCCGTCCTAGATGTTCTCTTTTTCCGATCTAAATCTTTAGAAAAAAGTAAGCATACAAAATGCTTAAAAATTTAATTGAATTAATTAGGCGGAGTCATCAAAAAACAATGTTTAAAAATGACTGTAAAGTTGTGCATTGTTTCCGTAGTTCGCAAGAATTACGGTAGATGGCTCCAACGTCGCCTTAAGACGTAATAATGTATCGGAGAATTTCGAATAACTGGGACGTGTCTAGGTGGCTCAGTTGGTCAGAGTATTCCCCCTGTAAGGGACTGGTCGCGGGTTCAAGTCCCGTCCTAGATGTTCTCTTTTTCCGATCTAAATCTTTAGAAAAAAGTAAGCATACAAAATGCTTAAAAATTTAATTGAATTAATTAGGCGGAGTCATCAAAAAACAATGTTTAAAAATGACTGTAAAGTTGTTCATTGTTTCCGTAGTTCGCAAGAATTACGGTAGATGGCTCCAACGTCGCCTTAAGACGTAATAATGTATCGGAGAATTTCGAATATCTGGGACGTGTCTAGGTGGCTCAGTTGGTCTGAGCATTCCCCCTGTAAGGGACTGGTCGCGGGTTCAAGTCCCGTCCTAGATGTTCTCTTTTTCCGATCTAAATCTTTAGAAAAAAGTAAGCATACAAAATGCTTAAAAATTTAATTGAATCAATTAGGCGGAGTCATCAAAAAACAATGTTTAAAAATGACTGTAAAGTTGTTCGTTGTTTCCGTAGTTCGCAAGAATTACGGTAGATGGCTCCAACGTCGCCTTAAGACGTAATAATGTATCGGAGAATTTCGAATATCTGGGACGTGTCTAGGTGGCTCAGTTGGTCAGAGCATTCCCCCTGTAAAGGACTGGTCGCGGGTTCAAGTCCCGTCCTAGATGTTCTCTTTTTCCGATCTAAATCCATACAATACTTATCAAGGAACATGCAATACTTATCCAAGAGACGACGACGGTTTTGATCTTTCGTCAAATTACGGAATAAAGCTTCCTGATGCCTTTTACGTGAAGTTTTTTAGATCACTTCTTAATCTTCTATTTACTAGTGGTAGAAATTTGATGACACAAAATTCAGCCGGGTGGGTACCACCGTGCACGATTGCGAAAAACCCTCCATAGTAATCCAATTTCGGTTTGATTGCGTTCAGGGGTCAGCAAGTGCATAGCCGGGCAGGGGGGTTGTGGTCGCAGCACTAGTGGGACCGGTGGGTGCCACGCGGTGCTGCGACGACAATTCTCTTTTGATGAGGCCGTCAAGCTGAGTGCCACCATTATTAACATGGTACGTGTATGTAATGGTGACCCTCTTTCCTAAGACTTTACCTTCAGCTTACCATCAGGCGAGGTGAAGTCAAATTGACGTGTCCTAAATATATTAAAAAAAAACTGTTTTATGGCTTCTGAAGATAGAGTACATTATCTTACAACTTTTTCATTATTGCAGTTACATTATCATCATCATAGCGGATGTCCCGGTTCTCCAATTCGCATGATATTCAGCATCCCAGATCCCCGACAGTGAGACCATTGGCACGCATCTCATCCTTTCTGACATTAAGCCAAGCCAATGATTGCATTTACATATTAATATAATAAACTTTCATCCTCCCCTTTTTCTTTAAATAAAAAATAACTCTGTTGATTTTCTGCCAAAAATCTTCTAAAAAAAACTCATTTAATTTAATTGGACCGTTCTACATCCACTAAGATCAGATAAAAGCCAATTCTCATTCTGAATTAAAAAATTCTTATCTAAAATTGGCGGATCAGATTAAAAGAAGAAAATTTAAAGTGATTTAGTAAAAGTATCTAATCAAAAGAAAAAAAAAGTCATACGAACATTAACAACGGTTAGTCAATACGCACTTTGCACATTTTCTTATAGAATTAAGAGTCAACCGTACAAGGGGAACTGGCACGCCTTAATTTGAAGCCGTGCTCTCGCACTCCAATCTCGACCTCACATTCTTGGGTAAGATTTTTTTTCCTCCAACTTTGCAGTAACCAATATGCATTCAAGCGTTTCGTCGTTTAATTAAATCCAGTCTCGTATTACATTTGCACCAAGGGCCCGCAAGAAAATTTATCAGAAATGTCATTCGCAGCTCCTGAAACGAGATTTTCATAAAAAGTTAAGGCAGATGAACGAGTAAATGCTTAAGTTTTTAAAGGGAAAAATTTCTACTCGGTACATTTTATGATTTTGCACTCATAAGCCATTGTCTTTAAATTTTTTAGGAGCTTAATATTAAATAAAAAACGGTAATTTTATTTATATACCACTTTTCACTATAATTTATAGATAAAAGTGTATTTTTTCTTTTATACTGTAGTATAGTGTAGTACTGAGAACATAAAATCCTCTTTCTAAATATGAAGAAGAGAAATATGAAAGAAATACCGTAAAGGAATACGCCATGGAAGCATAATTTTCACAATTGGAATAGTACTGTATTTTTAGCGTCAAATATATATGCAATATATGTAAGTTTACCAATTTTTTAGCACCGAAATTGTAAAATTGCTACTTTTTCTATATTATAACACTCAACCTGAACTATGCGTTTACCACGAATCGCGTATATCATACCTGGAAAGGCTCGAATGCGTCTCACTTGGGACTGATTATTACCGTAAGAACTACTAGAGTAGAATAGCTTTGTGCTGTTATTTTGTGTGTACGCTAAAATGAAATAATTTTTCTTTCTTCTTCATTGTTTTTTTCTTCTTCTTCATTAGACTACTAAAGAATTTAGAAAACATAATAACTTTTGGATTATGATAACCGATTTTTGTTCCACGAGCTTAGTCTAGATATTATTTTCCTTATCTAAAACAAACAAAAAGTCAAATAAAACGGTAATTGCTTTTGTTTTCACTGTTTAGACAAAAACGTTTGAAAAAAATATAGGTAATGAGAAATGTTAAGTGATGTTCGCTCGTATTTAACCTTCGTATACCCGCATTGATCTTTCAGACCGACGATATATTACGTTTGCCTTGTTATCTATTTAATGGACTTTCTCTCTCTCTTCAAATGAGCCAATAAATAAAATAATTGATGTATTAATATTTTTGTTATCTCCAGAGGATAAATTGCGGTGATAGCCCAGTGGCGTAAGTAATGGACTGCTGAGACGAGGTCTCGAGTTCGATCCCCAGTCGCCCCGGGCACACACCTCTGACTTTTCGTAGTTATGTGTGCATATTAAATGTTAATTATCGCTCGCTTAATAATGTGCCCAGCAGATGGCAATAGGCTCGCCACCTATTACATTGGGACCTTAACATAACTGGCGAATCGTGGGTGTACAATACACCTCGGCCTGACCCCTTCTGGGATACAGGCGTGAAGTTATGATCTGTTATTTTTGTTTAATGCAAAGTTTTAGAGTATTTTTGAATGTTCAATTAAATTTTTAAGCATTTTGTATGCTTACTTTTTTTCTAAAGATTTAGATCGGAAGAAGTAATGTTAAGAAGTATGTAAAGTTAATGTATCGGAGAATTTCGAATATCTGAGCATTCCCCCTGTAAGGGACTGGTCGCGGGTTCAAGACCCGTCCTAGATGTTCTCTTTTTCCGATCTAAATCTTTATTTTGGAATGTGTTAAGCTAATACCGATGGCGACTGTATAATAGTGAGTATACTACTTCACATCCTTAGTTCATTCAATATAGAACTCTTAAAAGAACTAACTCTTGTACCAATACTTCTTTGATTGAGGCTATAAGTTAGTAATTACACACTTAACAGTCTGATATTGACGGATGACAAATTACACTATGAATTCAAACTCCCACCCAAATCTCCAACGGAAATATTAATCAACGCAAGGCAAATTGTGTTGATTAACTATTGTTTTCTGTACTCTGATAATGGGACGGCTCCAAATGTGAATTGGAAATAATTTTTTTTAAAATTATTATTAAAGAATTTATACAAATAGTACATATCGTCCTATGGTAACTATACAATTAACTTACTCTAAATATATATTAGACTTATATAATATTCTGGAGAGAGCATTCTATATAAATATATTGCTTCCTCCGAATTAGGATTAGGCACCTACTTGTAACCAATTTTTTTTTTAAATTTATTTACCATTTTACAAAACCAATTACAATAATTGAGCTGAGTGAGACGAAGTCGAGTGAAAGCTCCTCATACCAGACTTCAGGATTTTCTTTGTCACAGGGTCTCCTCCTAAACTACTAATCCAATCAGAATCAAATTTGGCATGATTGAAGAGGTCAATCAGAGGACGGTTTATGGATATATTTTGAAAAAATTAATGCTACCACAGAGGAATGATCACCGTTAAAAAAATTCCAGATGGAATTACATAATAACTGCTCGAGACACTATGACCAAACTTTACACGCTCAGAAAGCATATCCAGTTGTGACTTTCAAAAAGAATTTTCAAAATCGGACTTGCTACGGAGGAATGATCACTGTTCAAAATTTTCAAAATCTGATTTTCAAATCACGATGTCTCACTCAGCTCAACATTGCAAGCAGCGATTCGCCTTGCAGACCTAGTTATATCTATAGTGCATTTGAAAACCACTGAGGTTTGTAACAAATGCAACTGATGCTACATCAAGCGAAGTCGATAAAACCAAATTGTATACAGTAAAACATATAGTACAGATTGCATTTATCATTATGTAGGTAGTTTAAAACTAACTATCTAAGCGTACGGGCGCAGAACGGTGAAGTGCACCTACTCCGAGTCAAGCAAAGAAAGGAGAAGGGGTTACTTACATTACATGACATGACATGTTTTCCAAAAAGAATCTCTTCAAATTATGAGACCGTAATCTTAGCAATCCATGGATTCTCCGTGCGGGTGCCGGGTCCATCGCGTTGCTGAGTTGGGAACTCGGGACAGTGCCTGGGACTTGCGACCCAAGTGTAGGTTTAGAAGGGGCCCCTTTTGTTGATGTACATCAACACTCACCTTCACTACCCAAGTTCCCCTCCCTGCCTAACCAAATTTGATACGAACCTACTAGTGCCGCTTTAGACATTCGTCCTAGTAATGAGCTTATTGTAGCTCTCGATAGGCCTAGATCTTTAAGTAGGTTATAGAGAGATTTTGCTGGTATACCTCTCGCTCCCACTTCCACTGCATACAAATTAACCACGTAACCGTTTTTGATTAATTCGTTTGTGAGATCATAGTATTTATTTTTCTTTATTGTGTGGTCCTTCGGTATATTTGTTTCCCACGGTACAGTAAGTTCCACAAGAACCACATGTTTTAATCTCTTAGAATATAGGAATATGTCAGGTCTAGATGACGAAACCCCAACATCCTCCGGAATTTTGTAGTGCTTTTCATACGTGTCGATTAGGAGAGTCCAATCTGGGGCAGTATCTAAGATTGAATAAGGTTTGTTCCTGGGTGTTATGGATGAACCTTCAGACACAAAGTTGATATGACGTCTGTTAGTAGTCAATCCTTTTTGGGCTCTAGCTACTGCCAGACTCATTGCTTCACGTATGATGATAAGCACCTTATCGTGGCGGCGTGAGTAATGGCCTCTATCGAGAAGCACCCTACATCCTACTAATATGTGTCTAGCCGTCCCTATTGCCTCACCACAAGTATAACATTGTTTTTCTGTGGCCTTCCCCCACCTTACCAGATTACTCTGGTCTGGGAGGGTCATCTGAAAGGCGTTAAGATAAAATTTTAACAGGGCCGGCGACCAGTCATAGATCAAGGTGCGCCACTTTAAGGCCATCGGTATGCAGAACTCTCCCATTGTCAACCATTCATTTTGGATTTCCAAATTCATCGCGTGCACTCGATATTTATCATTTTCGTCTTGTTTCAGAAAGGACTTAAGTATATCCTGGTCCCTTTCTGGCTCTCGTACTCCCAACCCCACTCTGTTTGTCTGGGCCCCTATCATAAATCGTTTATGGAATAGAAGTCTAGATTCAAGCTCGGACGCGTTATTATCTTTTGGGAGTGCCCTGATTGTGACATCTTGGGATTTTCCTAAGATGTGGGCTTTGGTAACTCTAAGATGTTTATAGAGCTCCGATGGTTTCTTAAGTTTCATCCCAAAATTATTTTGATCCCTAAATAGAGCAGAGGAATCAGCAGAGTGCGCTAGTCCAAGCCACGATTTTAGCGATTTTATGACAGTTGCATCTATTTTCGCCAGTAAGGTTTTACCGAATTCATACACCAGAAAAGGCCAAGTCAGACGTGATGTTAAGTAGTTGTCATATATCCAAGCTTTTTTGATATTGTTTAGTGGTATCTGATCTATCTTATTTAGGTCATTTATAAACGTATCGACAACTTCATCTAAGGATGGTGTGCGTCCTTTATAGTCTATCTTTCTCCCAAGAAATTTAAATGGCACCGATTCAGCGACTATGGAAACTGGTTTACCCCCAATGAAGAGTCCCGGGTCGTAAGAGGTAAATTTGGTGTCCCGTCTACCCAGACATAGACAGTGACACTTACTGGGCTTCGTCCTCAGTCCATTTGTCCACGAACAGAACTCATCGACTTCCTTTAATAGTTCCTGACATTGTTTTGGATTGCGCGTCAGTATTGCGAGATCGTCAGCAAAAGCTAAGATGGACTCTGAGTATATGTTATTTACTTTAAACCGATAACCCCATTTCTTTTCGTGACGTATTAACTTGGTAATTAAGATATTAATTACTATGTTAAATGCTATTGGTGACAAGCAGCATCCCTGAAACAGTCCCACATTATACCGTAATGGTCCTGTGTGTACTTCTTGGAAGCTTATAGCAAATTTTAGCTGGGAGTAATACGACTCGATTATCTCTATGACCACGGGCGGAAAGTTATACCATTGCAACGCGTATACCATAAGGTAATGTGGAATTGAGCCAAATGCATTTTCTAGGTCTATCCAACATACCGTTATCTGTCTTTCGTATTTTCTGGCATCTTTTAAGCTTTCCGCTAACAGACTATTGTGTTCCAGACAACCAGAAATGCCGGGTAAAAACCCTTTCTGGTGGTTAGGTCCGAAATACCTATTGTTAATCATAAAATGACACATTTTTGATTGTAGAATAGAGAAAAATATTTTTGAAATTGTGTTAGTTAGTGCTATCGGTCTAGTATCTTTAGGATGGGTCACTTCATGTTTTTTTGGAATGAGAACGAAAACCGCTTCGCCAAATGCGACTGGTATATTCTTTTCTGACCAGATTTTACTGAATATATTTGTGAGATGTTTACGAACTGTTGGACATTTTTTATACACTATATATGGAACCCCATCAGGGCCCGGAGCCGATTTAGATGATTTCTTTTTTATTTGTATCTCTATTTCCTCTATGGTAGGTGCATTCCCTTGGAATTGTACTAGAGGGTCGTGAGGTCTTTGGGTTTCCGGTTGATTGTATGGTGTTCTGCATTTAAGTATTTCATAAGTGTTTTTGTAATGTTCGTAAGTTTGTTCTTTGGTCAGAAGAAGTTTACCATTTTGGCTTTTAAAGATGTTTTTTGAGTACTGAAAAGGGTTTTTATCAAAATTTACTTCGTGCCTTGCCCTATCGTAACTATCGCAATTGTTTGCTATTTGTTGCGATATACCTTGTATTAGTTTAAGAATTGATCTTAATGCCCTAGACAGTTGGTGACTAAGATGATAATCGCCCAAGGATATTTTTTTCATTTTGGCGTTCTTTCATATCTGGCGGTAGTTTGTTAATTAATCCGAATCGTCAACAGCGCGAGCCGTTTGTAACCGGTTCTGTGATACTGCGCGTGTACATACAGGATGTTCCACTTTATCACCCAAATTATAATTAAAATAGTTTTCTTGTAACAAACTAAATTTTATTTTTAGATGAATAGGTAAAACTTTACAGTGTTTAAAATACCCTGATCATCGTTACTGTATTGTAAATTAACCTGTGAAGATGTTATTGTCTTTAATATTTTTAATTACCAACTATATATATTACTAGCATACCCGACAGACGTTGTCCTGTATACACGTCGTTATTTCCAGTGGACCAAATTGTGAATCTAAACCATCCTCCAATCCCCTTGAACTCACACAAAAAATTTCATCCAAATCGGTCCAGCCGTCTGGGAGGAGTTCAGTGACATACACACGCACACAAGAAATATATATATAAAGATTTAAGTGAGTCTTGTAAGTCCGTCCATAGCTGGTGAGTCCATACTGAATATGAGATTCGGTTAGAGAGTTATAGAAACCCCATTACACCCATGTTTATTATCAGCTGGTGCCTTGCAGTTTCATAGCGTGAACATTCCATAAGGATGTGTTGTACGTCCTCAACTACTCCACAATTTTCTCAATTGGGTGATGTTGTTTTCCCCATTAAAAACCCCAATTTATTTGACAATATATGACCACTTCTAATTCTATGCGCTATGACTACTATGGAAATCATTTTATGCCCTTATACTTCTTGTCTCTAAGGTTGAATTTTAAATCTGAAAGTTATTGCGACAGTTTTATTCATGAATGAAACATGTTTGCAGTAGTGTCATTAGTGAGAGTCACTCTAGCTTTCTAGATAAAATCAGTTCTATGTCTCATTCTATCATCATTTTGGCGGTGATCTCTGATTCTCCGGATCCGGTTCCGGATCTGGGGCTTTCACCTGGAAGTCCGGGGTCCGTTTGCCTCTTCAATTCCTTTTTATTTGACTAAGTTTGGGTAAAGCGGTAGTCACTATCATTAGAGTCTCCAAGAGAAATGTACAAAACTTAAAAAGCGCTATAGTATTTCTCCCCTTCTTTTTAAAGAGTACTAGTAACCGAAATTGCTAGTATTCCTACTAACCCCTGCAGCTGAGCTTAATTGGTTGAGTTAGGAGTGGGTTCACGTCTCCTGTGGAACATCGGGTACGACTGGGTCCTTCGTGGTGTCCTCCCCCAGGGGCTGGTCGTAATCTGCTATGCAGACGATACGCTTGACACAGCCTCCGGGGGATCATATCAAGAGGCAGCACGCTTGGCCACCAGAGGAGTAGCCCAGGTGGTCGAGCGCATCGAGGCGCTCGGTTTACGGGTGGCCTCGAACAAGACTCCGCGGCGGCTCGATCGAGGTCCGCTCGGTCCCCGTACCGATCAAGGCTCAGATGAGGTATCTGGGCCTAACTCTGGACGGGAGGTGGCGCTTCGACGAGCACTTCATGCAGCTTGCCCCGAAGCTTGTAGGCGTTGCTTCTGCCCTTGGTCGGCTCTTGCCCAACCTGGGGGGACCCAGCGTCGCTTGCAGGCGGCTGTACACGGGGGTTGTCAGGTCAATGGCGCTATACGGTGCGCCGGTGTGGGCGGCGGCCTTGACCGCCGAGAATAGGGCCCGCCTGTGGCGCCCTCAGAGGGTTATGGCGGTCAAGGTCATACGTGGTTCCCGTACCGTATCGACGGAGGTGGCCTGCGCGTTGGCCGGAACACCCCCGTGGGACTTGGAATGATGCAGGATGCGAACCTGGGACGTCTATATCGTAAGGCCAACTCCTAAATATACTTCATGTTTTGTTTATTATTTTATTAAAGGTGTAAGAGCTAAGGTGATCAAGAAATTGGATTTTGTAAAGCTACTTTTGTCGTTGACTGTACCTACCTGTGTATGTAAAAATTAACTCTGATAATCACCTCAAAGAATTCTTCAAAACGCAAGCCGTTGTAATAACCAGTACCTAATGATTTAATCAAGTATCCTTATAACCATCAGAATAACTCAGAAACCAATGTTACTTTTTTTATAGCCAAAGACTATTACATTAACTGAAGGGGCGTCATGGTGAATCTCCGAAACGGTCAGTCCCAACTAAGATCACTACATAGGTCGTAAAGACGCCGAGCAGCATTAAGTGGTCCTTTGAGAAACGACGCGAGAATGGGCGTGACATCAGCAAATAATGGCAAAAATAGGATCGCTTTTGTGTAGAATAATATGATAGATGTTTTCGATCTATATAGAGGCTTAAGAATGTATTTGTTAATATCGCTGCATTGAAAACGGAATGTCGTATGTTGTTGGATATAATCTACTTGACTATCTTACTAATTTCTTATGACTACAATTTGTAGAAATATATAATTTTGGGTAATATGTATAGTTAATATAGGTAATATAGTATATAGCTGATTCCACTTGGTGTTAAAGTTTTTTGTTAAAAAGAGGGGGTTCACGTCGGTTATAAATAGGGTTTATCGAATGTTATCGTATGTCGAACACCCAGCATTGAATGTTTTAGCGTAATACTATTTATTTGCTCAGTAATAAAAGAGCTGGAAAAAATTGATACGATATTGAGGCTTAAAAATGATTCTAATGCAAGCTCGAGTGCAACAGGGCATGCGCTAATCAGTGAGTACGAACGAGTACAAAGTATGACATCTGCCAAACAATGCGATACACTTTTGTGCTTTTGACATTGTGATAGTATTAAAATAACATAAAACAAAGAAAGAAAGACAGTTCGTCAGGCAATCTCTGTACTTGGGGTGCAGGGATTGGCTGCCGAACTTTCTTATATTAGAACCTAATAATTTGAATAGTAAGTAACTACAAGACTACTTGTTTAACAATGGTTGAGTAATTATTATAAGTCTACTAGCAAACCCGGTAAACTTCGTTCCGCCTTAGAATCAAGTTATGTTGGTTATCTTATCAGCTGAATTAATTTCGTGCATTTATTATTGCTAGTATAGATACTCGCTGGCCAGCGGGGGGGTATCCGAAGGGATTTCCGCACGTAAAAAGAAAACAAAAATGGGTGGAAATGCTAAATTAGGCTACCTTACACCCCCCACTAGGAGACTGTACCTGGGGATCGTGCGAAGCATGGCCCTGTACGGGGCCCCAGTATGGGCGGAGACTCTGGCGGCCCGCAACGTGGCTGTATTAAACAGCCCGTTAAAAGCGATGGCCGTCAGAGTCATCAGGGGGTATCGCACGATCTCCGTCGAGGCGGCATGTCTCCTAGCCGGGACCCCTCCATGGGACCTGGAAGCGAGAGCCCTTGCGCTGCTGTACCAGTGACGCAAGGAGGCGCTGGAGCGGGGTCATAGGCCGGAGCCCCGAGAAATCAGGGCTCAGCGGTCCCTGCTCCGCCAGAAACTCATGGAGACATGGAGGGTGCGACTTGAGCACCCGAGGTGGGGGGAATCCACCATTGCGGCGGTGAGACCAATCATGAAGGAGTGGTTGGAGAGGGACCATGGGGACCTCTCCTACCGGATGTGCCAGATGGTTACCGGACACGGGTGTTTCGGTAAGTATCTGTGGCGCATCCACCGGGAGACAACGCCGCAGTGATCCAGGATCCTGGCGAAGACACGGCGCTCCACACGTTGGTGGAGTGCCCTGCGTGGACGAGTCAACGCCGGGATCTCGTTGCGGTCCTGGACGTGGACGTTCTCTAGTTGGAGACCATGGTGAGGGCCGTGGTCTCCGACGGGAGCAAGTGACACGCCGCCGCCTCTTTCTGCGAGCAGGTAATGCGTGCGAAAGAGACGGCGGAGAGGGAGCGGGAGAGAACCCTGCCCCCCGAGTTTCGCAGTCTGCGGCGAGGACGCCGCAGACTCATCTACGCCCGGGACTACCGACCTCCATGATCGGGGCCTGAGGACGGCAGTTGGCCGACTCACCGTCCTTACAGAAGCAGGCCGTGGCGGAGGCGTGTCGTGTGTGCCCTACACACGCCTGCCAACTCACCGAAGCGGGATAAAACCCGACCCCACCAGGCGAGGCCGCGGTGGCGGCCAAAGTCCGCCGGCAACCCTGGGGTTATCCTTTCGAGGGCTTACCCGCGGTGCCCGGCAACGGACACTTGGGGAGGACACCGTGCGGTTTTAGTCGAGACACGACATAAGGTGGTTATGCCAAAAAAAAAAGGCTACCTTACACCCTTAAACTAGCGAGCCGTGCAGTTTTGATCGCTTCGAGTCCAAAATGACTAACTCCACTGGCCGGCAGTGGGGTAACCGTGGGAATTTCAGAAAAGTGACCAATCTAAAAAATCAACGATCATGAAAATCGGCCTTCCCGCTCTCGAGTTATAAACAATATCACTAACCCGACTTCTATACTATTATAAAATAGTGAATTAGTAGTGTCTGCACATAGGATATATTTAAAAAAAAAACGTCCGTTATGGTTTTTTGGAATCCCTGTCCGTTTATCTGTTTGTCTGTTTATTCGAGATGCATTTGAATGTGCAAAATGAATGAAGAATAAATTAATCATAATACTTTTATTGAAACAGATATGATTATACAATTGTGTGAAACCCCTTTATTCATATTTGGAAAAAAAAACATTCATGAGAGATATGAAACACTCAAGAACAAATTCAAAAGACAATATGATTAATTTATATTTACATACATAACTTCACGTCTGTATCCCCGAAGGGTTAGGCAGAGGTGTATTACACACCCACTATTCGCCAGTTATGTTTTAGGTCCCAATTTAATAGGGGGCGAGCCTATTGCCATCTACTGGGCACATTACTAAGCGAGCGATAATTAACATTTTAACATAACATAACTTCACGCCTGTATCCCCGAAGGGGTAGGCAGAGGTGTATTACACACCCACGATTCGCCAGTTATTGTTAAGGTCCCAATGTAATAGGGGGCGAGCCTATTGCCATCTACCGGGCACATTATTAAGCGTGCGATAATTAACATTTATTAATGCACACATAACTACGAAAAGTCAGAGGTGTGTGTCCAGGGCGACTTGGGATCGAACTCGAGACCTCGTCTCAGCAGTTCGTTACGTACGCTACTGGGCTATTTAAACTAAACCGCTTTTTAAACTAACTAACTAACCGGGCACATTATGAAGCGTGCGATAATTAACATTTTAAATACACACATAACTACGAAAAGTCAGAGGTGTGTACCCGGGGCGACTGAGGATTGAACTATAGACCTGGTCTCGGCAGTCCGTTACGTACGCCACTGGGCTATCGCCGCAAGTTTTGATTAATTCAAAACATACAAAAACAAAAACTTTAGAAGACTAACTACTCAGCAACCAAATAAATAGAATTAAATGATTTCAAATCTCGAATGAATTTACCTCAATCACCGGCCAGCTACCTACTTCTCGACAGTCCCCGTCAGCGCCTCACAACCGCCTCCGCCTAACCGTTTAAATTTGTGGGGTAGGGGGAGTCGAACTTTGTCCAGCAAAACGGAAAGTACTAATGAACTAGTTGGGTTTTCATTTGGCTATTTTACTGCCGAGAGCTTCTGATTGCCGGTCAACTCTGTTGTATTTTGGTATGTACCTTATACAATACAGTATACAGTCAGCGTTAAAAGTACATGATGATTGTACAGATTACAAAATTAAAAATCTAAAGGAAAATTAATAATATTCTACTAGATATATTCTACTATATTTAATTTTATAAAATATCTTAATAGAGCCCGCAAATTGATTTTATAAAGAAATATACATCACTTTGCTCAAAAAATAATTTTGTAATTTTTTTTATATATTCCATATATATCCCATGCTCGATGGGAAGAAGCTAGGGAGAAGTCTAGAAGTTAAGGGGCACCATTGCAGATGCTGACGATCCTAAAATGGTGGTCTCTACAAATATTTTTTCACGCTCCGCTTAAAGGACCCGGGATTGTAAGAAGGATTTGAAAATGATCACCTATTTTTGACGCTGACAGAACGTTATAAATTTGAAAGTTGACTTTTTGACTGAACACAACTTAAACTTTGACTACATTCAATAAAGCTTTGTTACTAATGACATTCATTTCTAATGGTGTTGACTAAAATTAATCTGTCAATGTTCAGTCAAATAATAATTCAATATAATTATAGATATTCTAAGACACACTACACAGTGCTATCTTGACCCAAAGTATTCATAGTTTAACTAATTTGTAATATAAGTTCTAGAATATGGATAAACATTCTTAGTTTTTGTAACTATATAATATAACGTTACGTACGTGGATAATCTTGACGTTAGCCGGTTTATTTTAGAGGAGAGGCTATCTTTAACCGGTTAATGTTCAGTTTAGCTAAAGCCGTCTAATTAAAAATTTATTAGGCAAATGAAACAGGCAATACGTAACAAAATAATATTTTGCCGCATTCAGGAACGAGTGAAGCGAGCTCGTGGACACCGCGCGCCCCCATCCTTTATAGACAGGTTAGAAGAGTATACTCTTCGTATTAGGTTACTTGTGACAATGCACGAAGAAATAGGACGTGGACAGCGAACTGCAAAGAAGGATGACACAATACTAACAACGACATTGCCACGTTCTCCACTCGTGCTCCCCATCCTATCCCTGCACGTCAATCGAATAAACTTTTAGCCGTCGCGTTTTGGCTATTGTGCAGTTTAACCGGTTAAAGTTGAAAATATTTTTTAAACAAACAAACATTTTTTTTTCTCCTTTAATGTCTTTGTTTAATTAACAAGCATACATTTTTGGGTTGTGATAATACCCCAGTAAGTTATTCTATCGAACATTAGTCGCCCCTCTGAAATAAGCTGATTAACCGACTAATGTTAAGATTATCTCCGTACCTTACATTAGCGGTAACATATACACTCAAATCAATTGAAATAAACATATTCATGCATACAAATATTTGCATTGAACGGGAATCGAAGCGCCTCGCCAATGAAGTGTGTCATCATCATCATTCTAACGTTGTTTCTAGTTGCATCACACGCTTTCATCTCGGAGCCGAGGTCCGTTTACTCTTTCTCCACCTATCGGTTTGGCTATTGTGGAAGCGGCTGTCGTCTGACAGTCCAACCCCGCTAGGAAAGCCTAATCAGCAGGTGGGCTAGCAGATGTGGTTGGCATGGGCAACCAAAATCTTGGTGGCTGCACCCTGCTAATGGAGCCTGCTAATATGCCTTTGCGAGATAATCGTTGTCAGATTCATTAGCAGATCCTCACTGTGGGCTTAGGTATCGGCACGCATAATATCTAATAAAAGGCCAACACGTATATAGGACAAGTAACTTTTTTTTTTTTGTGCGGAAATCCCTTCGGATACCCCCCCGCCGGCCAGTGGGGGCGGTTATGTCGGGCTTGAACCTACTAAAACCGCACGCCGTCTCGGGTCTGCAGACGCCGGGGTGTAAGGTTGCCCATAGAGCATATCCCTCGCACCCCGACTGACCCTGGGCCATCTCCGGTTTCGAGATGGCCCCCTCGGGTTTGGGAACCACGGTGTCCGCGTCTTGCCCCGGTTTGGGGGAGGGGCGCTAGTCGCCCCACCGTCCCGGCCTGCTTATAGGACAAGTACCTATATATTATACCAACTTGCGGATATCTAACTTAATCACATTAAGCTGTGCTATGATCACTTTTATCTACTGACAATGTGGGGCTTAACTCTGTCTTTTTATTACGAACAAATATTGGACGGCGTACGTTTACTTACTACTACTACTTGAGAATAATTTGATAACTAGGCTGTACCTACTACTGTATGATAACTAGCTACCTCTAGTACTGTGTTCGCATTCGTTGCCGCTGTGTCTCAGGTCTCATATAATCGGGTCAATCGGTGAAAGGTGGCCCAATACGGCTATTCCCTCGCACCTTGGCTGAAACTGCGTTCTGAATTTAAACAGGTCAGGAATAATCACTCTCACCTCCATATCCGTTACCTACCTAAAGCATTTATGATGCGTTCTAGACTTTAACAGGTTAGGGGTCATTATTCGTCTTACACTATAGAGATTGTCTAACTGTGCTATTGTACCGCGACATTTCATATCGGACTGCAACATCAAATATAAGATGACGTACGCAATTATGTAATATATTATTATGTAACTAATATTAGGTTGTTACATATGAAGGGCACGCCGCAATAGCGGCGGTAAGGCCCATCATGGAGGATTGGCTGGAGAGGCGACACGGAAGCCTCTCCTACCGACTGACGCAGGTGATCTCCGGGAAGGGGTGCTTCGGGGACCACCTGCATCGGATCAGGAAGGAGCCAACGCCTGAGTGTCATCACTGCGACGCGAGCGAGGACTCAGGGCTGCACACGCTGGCGGACTGCCCGGCGTGGGAGGCGCCGAGGCGTGACCTCGTGGCAGCCATCGGGGTGGGAGTCCTCTCGCTCGGCAGCATGATTGCGGCAATGGTGCGGAGCGCGAGCGCGTGGGCCGCCGCCGCCTCCTTCTGCGAGCATGTAATGCTCGCGAAGGAGGTGGCGGAGCGCGCGCGGGAGAGACTTAGAACTCTCCCGGTCCGCCGAGCCCGCAACTTGCTCGCCGCGCGTCGCAGGCAACTCAGGCGCCGGAGGTCGCTTAACGACCTCCGTCCTCCATGAGCGCAAGCCTGGGGGTGGCGGGTGAGGCCACCTGTCACCCCAGCAGAAGCAGGCCGGGACGGTGGGGCGACTAGCGCCCCTCCCCCAAACCGGGGCAAGACGGGGACACCGTGGTTCCCAAACCCGAGGGGGCCATCTCGAAACCGGAGATGGCCCAGGGTCAGTCGGGGTGCGAGGGATATGCTCTATGGGCAACCTTACACCCCGGCGTCTGTAGACCCGAGACGGCGTGCGGTTTTAGTCGGTTCAAGCCCGACATAACCGCCCCCGCTGGCACGCGGGGGGGGGTATCCGAAGGGATTTCCGCACGATAAAAAAAAAAAGGTAGTTACATATGAAATTGCCGTTTTTCTTGAAGAAATTGGAGGAAACCCAATTTTCAGTACTAACATTTTTGCATTTTGTTTACGAATGACAAATCCAAACTTTATGTTTTTTTTTGTGTATGCATGAGACAACATTAAGCTAACAAACAGCAACTTTTATTACATTTTCGAAAAGTGACAGCTGTTTTAAGTAATACGAAATTTATCATCAAAATGGATAGCATTTAGGAAGTACTGTTTTTGAAGATTTGTAAAATCTTGAAATCAACTTTGAACTTCAAATTACAGGAATAACGAACTCATGAATTTCAACAATATATTCAACAATCCTCTCGTGTTCATTTTATCTCCGAGACCTCCAAACCCAGCATATCACATGGCGACCTTGCCCGAATATCACAATATTCATTGATGTCTATATTACTAAAGGATGACAACATATCACAATACCAAAAAGATTGCCTACGTGACAGTAGCTCCTCGAGTAAACGGGCTTTGGTCGGATAATGCTTGAGTGACACCTATTTTGTGGCGAGCATTGTAAACGCCTGTACCCACTTACCATCAGGCAGGTCGTCATCGTGTCTCATAATTATCCTCATAGTGATTTCCTAGTTTGCAATTTGGAGGCTGAGGTCCACTTATAACTTTTTTTTTTAAATATTTAGTACACGTCAATTTGCTGCTGAAGCAAGCTGAAGGTAATCCTCAGGAAAGAGGGTCACCATTACATACACGTACCATGATAACAATGGTGGCACTCAGCTTGACGGCCTCATCAGAAGAGGATTGTCGTCGCAGCACCGCGTGACACCCACCGGCCCCACTAGTGCTGCGACCACAATCCCCCTGCCCGGCTCTGCACTTGCTGACCCCTGAACGCAATCAAACCGAAATTGGATTACTATGGAAGGTTTTTCGCAATCGTGCGCGGTGGTACCTACCCGGCTTAATTTTGTGACAAATTTGTGTCATCAAATTTCTATCACTTTGGTTTTACGGGTGCAACTGCCTCCTGTTGTTTAGGAAGTGCACGACTTGCAGGTGGTCGGCTTGGGCCTCAATCGTGTCTGTTTTTCGTTTAAGTAGTTGATCATATAAACACACTTTGTAAGTCCGTATACTTACACATAGCGCTTTTTAAAAAGGGAACACTCACGTAAAAGGGAAAATGAACGACTAAAAGTGGCTATTCAATATGCTATAATAAAATTCAGAATGTGTTAAGGTTGAAGTTCAAAACAAACATAATATGGAACTAACCAACCGTGCTAAAAGCAACTGAAACGTCGGGAACATAGTAATTAATAGAACTATGTTAAAAATATTAAACCATAATTTCATGTTTCTACAGTTCGCATATCACAACAATAACTTTAAATGATTATGTAGAACTACTTATAAATAACTCTAAAGAAAACTAAACCTAAAAGACAGATAAATAGTTACATACATGTGTCATAGAATCCCTCCGCATCCTCACCGACTGGTAATGTTCCCAGAAGACTGGCAGCATTGCCACGTTGAATGGCAATGCTAATTCTTTGTGCAATATAAAGTCCAGCCTTCTGGTCACGTGTAGCGTCGATCAGCCGCTATGCCAAATTTTTGTAAGAAAAATAGTTTAAAAACTAATGATTGGTGATGTCTCTTCATCAGGCAGGCAAAGTGGAAAGTTTTTTTGTATTTAATCGATAAATTCTGAAACTACTGAACCGATTTCATACATTTTTTCACCATTAGAATGCTACTTTATCTCTGAGTAACATAGACTACTTTCATCATTTTTTGTGTAGAAACCCGCAAGAGCTTCACCCCACCGGTAGCAGCGATGAGGTGGGTATTTCGGAATCGAGCCGACTAAAACCACACGGTGTCCTTCCCAAGCGTCCGCACCCGGGGTGCCCAGCAATGGACGTTCGAGAAGGACGCCGGGATCACGATTTATTCGGGTGAAACCGCGTAGCAATGCGTACATAAGTAACTCGAGCGAAATGGATTGAGTTTACCAACACGCGACCATTGCGAATGTTGAGGTTCTGTTTAAATACGGAAACTGGTGCCAATTTATGAGCTTGGGGATCAGGCGCGACTTAATTTAGCTGTTTTAGTTAGAATTTTCTATGTTCCCCTCTTTTTCTTATGAAGTTTACTCAGCAATATGAAAAAAGTTCCAATAAAGTTCTGTTCACATTTGGTTTCTACGGCAAAAGAAGCCAAACAATGTGTATTTCTTTTCGTTTTGATGTTTTCGGTTACGTACCTTTTTTTTTTCATGCAGAAATCCCTTCGGATACCCCCCCCCCCCGCCGGCCAGCGGGGGCGGTTATGTTGGGCTTGAACCGACTAACACCGCACGCCGTCTTGGGTCTGCAGATGCCGGGTGTAAGGTTGCCCATAGAGCATATCCCTCGCACCACGACTGACCCTGGGCCATCTCCGGTTTGTACTTGCTACACGATCGTTCTCGATCTTTACGTACCTATAATCCATTCAATATAGCTTGATCTCTGTGACAGATGGCTGTACGAAACCAACGAAGTAACGTTGAATGAGTCATGTATACAATTTTATTTTTTATTACCTATATTTTCATTCTTTACGTGCCAGTGCCGCAATTGAAGTGCATAGGTATATCATAAGATATCAAACTTCACATCTAAAATGTACTTCGTAAATTCTAAAATACCTGTAAATCGATTTACAAAATAGGGCGCTTACGCACGTACAAGGTACGACAATCACTAAACGTAAATCGGTAACCAATCCTTATTAAATTATTTATAAACGATTTTTTTTTTTATATATTTAGGACACGTCAATTTGACTTCACCTCGCCTGATGGTAAGCTGAAGGTAAAGTCTCAGGAAAGAGGGTCACCATTACATACACGTACCATGTTAACAATGGTGGCACTCAGCTTGACGGCCTCATCAGAAGAGGATTGTAGTCGCAGCACCGTGTGACACCCGCCGGTCCCACTAGTGCTGCGACCACAACCCCCCTGCCCGGCTATGCACTTGCTGACCCCTGAACGCAATCAAACCGAAATTGGATTACTATGGAGGGTTTTTCGCAATCGTGCACGGTGGTACCTTACCCGGCCGAATTTTGTGACAAATTTGTGTCATCAAATTTCTACCACCAGTAATATATAGTAATAAAACCAATACAGTACTCGTATAAAACTTTCAATATTTTTTCACAATTACAACATGAAGTTAGGTTATGAAATACATAAATTGATATAATTTAGTATTTAAAAACCACTTATAATATTTATTTATGATAGATAGATGTATATTTTAAAAAAATACTTATTTTAATTTAGGTTTGATACTTATGACTAAGCTACAGACCATGTACTGTCTTCTTACATAATTAAATTTAAATCATTACTTCTTTTTTTTTATACCACTAAAGTGGCAGAAAAGCACACGGCCCACCTGATGGGAAGCGGTTACCGCGGCCTATGGACGTATGCAACACCAGTGGCGTCACACTCGCGCTGCTGACCCTGTAAAGGAAAGGGGATGGGAAAGGAGTTTGGGTGGCGATGGGAAAGGAGTTTGGGAGGGGATGGGAAAGGAGTTTGGGCTCCGGCACTCTCACTCACCAAACGGAACGCAACAGTTACTTGTTACTAAAGTACGGCCGCTGAGTTATTACCGATTTGACAGATTATTCTTAAATTAATCGATATAACCTTGCACGAGCGACACATTTGCCGAATGATTTAGAATACCTCATTAATATAAAACTTTATGTCAAAATGTCAGAATCAAGTAATTTTCCAATAAACTCTGTTTCAAAACTTAAAATAGTTTGTAAATAATATGGAAACATTTATTTTTTGTTCTTTGGCGCGCTTGTTCAAAGTTACATCGTGCGTCTAGTTTTCATAGTGATGTGCTTGATAGTATTCGGTCCGAATTCATTGGAATAGATATGATATTTATTTTATTTGGATATTTTTATTTTACTTATTCCTTCGAGCAACTAGACTAAATATAACGCTACCATTTTTTTGCGTCTCTTAATGTGTTGCCAGTATCTTATGATTTTTAAGATTTATGTGTGATCCAAAGACAGAAATACTGTTTTCTATGATTTAAAAATAAATACAATTAAAATGTATAATTTTTAACATTTATAATATATAAAACAACATTTAATAAATATAATTTTCTCCCTCAATTAAGCAATGTTATAGGTGTATTTTTTTAAGTAATTGGCGATACTATTCTGGCAACATCCTTACCACCGCTATTTTAATCTGTTTAGTCGTCTTCCGTACTCTCGTGCGCACAGACTACGTTCTCTTGTGTAACCGTTGTTTTATAACTCGGCTTTCTCCTGTTTATCGTTGCGCTTTATTGGACTAATTTTGTTTGTGTTTGGTAATTTTGTTGAAAATGCCGAAACGAGGAAAAACATTGAATAGTCAATGTCGTGAGCTTGTACTAAAGCTACAGGATTACTTTGAGCGTGAGTCACAAAATGGCGGCCCTTTGATTCCTGTCACTCAAGTGAAAGATCGGGTTTCACAAGCTCTTGGAATTGGTGCAAAAACACTATATAATATAAATAAAGAAAAATTTGGTGCTTCTGGAAGTGAAGATAATATTTTACGCACTCCTAAGAAAAAACGAAGACAAAAGCCCGTGACAGGTGTTGATGTTTTTGATGCAGATGCAATAAGAAACCACATATATGGTTATTATACTAGGAACGAGTTTCCAACTAGACGTTTGCTTTTGGTCTCTTTAAAAGAAGCTGGCTTGTTTAAAGGCGGTAAAACGGCGTTGTCAAAACTATTGCACGAAATTGGGTTTGAATATAAAAAAACGAATAAAAGGAAAATATTAATGGAAAGATTTGATTTAATAATTAAAAGGAGTGACTTTTTAAGAGAAGCCAGAAAAATCGAGTCTTGGGACAACGTCGTTTTTGCTGACGAAACATGGTTAAATGCGAACCACACTGTGTCACGCTCTTGGACTGACGAAACAAAAGCATCAACCTCAAAGGTTCCAATTGGAAAAGGATCGCGACTGATAATTTGTCACGCCGGTTCTGCTGGAAGTGGTTTCTTTGAAAATGGACTGCTGGCTTTCGCGTCAAAAAGTACTTCCGATTACCACGAGGAGATGGATACAGGCACTTTTACGAATTGGTTCGAAAATCAATTATTACCCAGCCTGCCAGAGCCTTCTATCATAATAATGGACAACGCTTCATATCACTCGAAACAAGTGAATAAAGCGCCTACTCAGGCCTACAAGAAAGCTGATCTCCTAGCATGGCTACACCAAAATGGAATTGAAACTACTGCCGAATTGCTAAAGTCTGACTTAGTAAAGTTGGTACGCGAAAATAAATCATCAAGAGTCCGTTATGAAGTAGATGAGATAGCTCTGGCACATGGACATCGGGTACTTCGAATTCCTCCTTATCACTGCCAGTACAATGCCATTGAGCTAATATGGGCACAAATCAAAGGTATTGTTTTTTATCGCATAAGTTATGAATATGAATAATTTGTACTATTATAACATCCAATATTCAGCATATAAGTAAAAAGATACATAACTAAGAAATAAATATCTCATGTCCCTTACATGTAGGTAATTGTGTAACATTTCATTTATTTAATGTAATAAATTAACGTTATTAAATGTTTACATTACAGGTTACGCAGCTCGTAATAATACGACTCCGCCATTCAGTACTAATAAAATGATGGGTCTATTAAAAGATGCTTGCAGCAAAATAACGAAAGAAGATTGGGTCAAGGTCGTCGAAAAGACTCGAAAACTAATAACAGAAGATTATGAACGCGATATAAGAGTGGACACCATTATAGACAATGAAATTGTCATACAACTGACTGATAGCGATGACAGCTCTGGCGAATCTGGTTCAGAGTCTGAATAATTGTTTTAATAAATGATAGGTAGTCATTTATTAAAACATCTTGTACCTACTCTATTCATTAAAATGTGTAACAGTGTTTACAAATTTGTTTTATTTTGATATGTCCTCGACCAATTATCTACGCCCATCAAGGATACTCCACCTAATAAAGAAGCTGTGTCTTTAACTATTATTTGTTTTGATTTTATTTAATTACACACTATACTAGAATATTTAAAAACAAACTGTTCCCAAATGATATTAGGGTTACTGGTTCAGTCACTTCACTAGTATTGTCAATTCGTCATGTGTCAAATCGGTAATAACTCAGCGGCCATACTATAACTGTTACTTGGCGTCGATATTCCGTGAGAGGGTGGTGCTTCCCCGGTCGAGTCGGCCCATTCATGCAACGGCCAAAATTACTGTTGCTTGACTCTACAAACATACAAACTTCTCATGTATTGTCTTCTTCAGGAAACGAACAGAACGAATCAGAACAATATGTTTTAGCAAAAATAATATCAACTGCTGAAAGCAGACCAAAAAACTAACTACGTACAAATCGCATTAACGTTACCCGCGCCGTCCTTACAGAAGCAGGCCGTGGCAGAGGCGTGTCGTGTGTGTCCACACACGCCTGCCAACTCACCGACGCGTGATAAAACCCGACCCCACCAGACGAGGTCGCGGTGGCGGCCAAAGTCCGCCGGTAACCCTGGGGTTATCCTTTCGGGGGCTTACCCGGGGTGCCCGGCAATGGACACTTGGGGAGGACCCCGTATGGTTTTAGTCGGTCCGATTCCGACACGCCCACCCTATCGTTGGCACCGATGGGGTGAAGCCCGTGGGGGTTTCCACACGGTAAAAAAAAGGGCTATATATCAGCAATATATCAGCAATAACATTTATTGAATATTTATTATGATTGTTATATTAATACATAGTGGGATGTGGAGCAGAAAGATTCAGGGACATTCCGATAATTTGATTACTGAAAAGGAAAACAATTGCGTGTACCATACGCAATTGTTTTACACTTTTTTTCTTTTCTTTTTTTTTCGTGCGTATGGTACCTTTTTTTTTTTTTCGTGCGGAAATCCCTTCGGATACCGCCCCCGCTGGAGAGCGGGGGGTCTCCAGCGGGGGCGGTTATGTCGGGCTTGAACCGACTAAAACCGCACGCCATCTCGGGTCTTAAGACGCCGGGGTGTAAGGTTACCCATAGAGCATATCCCTCGCACCCCGACTGACCCTGGGCCATCTCCGGTTTCGAGATGGCCCCCTTACTTGCTCTCCAATGTGCCATCTGCTAATCAGAGGGACACGTGGAAAGCTTCCGAACAGCCCTCAACAGGGCCGTCCTCGTCTCGGTCGGAGTTGGCCGTAGGCGGCAGCGTCTCTCCCGCCCTAGGAGAGAGGCACTGCCGTCTCCGTTGCCCAGGGTGCACCACGTGGAGGTCCCCAACCAAGCACCCCTCCCCAACCAAGCACCCTGTGCGTATGGTACCTACATATGTATTTTCTATGTTAATGGGATAACATCTATACCATTATTAAAATGTAATTTAGTTGTGTCTGTACATTTTGACATTTAAAAGAAAATACTTGGGTTATGTTAAATGAACGAACACAAAAATAGTTTTTTTCGAATTCTTGTCTGATTATCTGATAAGGCCTTGGTCAGACTGAAAATCTGCCGTGCCGAAAATTTTTTGGTTTTGAATTAGTTACGTAACACTGGAGATATGACTAAAAAACGATAACCGACCTCGGCGCGGGCGTTGCTATGTTTTAAGGCCTGATCTGACTATAAAATCAACTAATCTTTAAATTTCAAACACGATCGTGAAATAAATTAGCTAATCCCAATCGCATCCAAAACTCGCATTTTGGATATCAGGATCCGCTCTGCTGTATATTTTTTATTAGTTTGGCTTTTTAAGGAGGGACTGCCGTCTGAACTGCCAACCCTGAGAAAAAAACATGGATCTGGTCCATGGCCTCGTCCCTCAATCAGTAGGTGCACCAGCTTGCAGGTGAGATTGTTCTGGGCCCTGAAGATCATGGTGGGGCCCCATATACAGCAATCCATCAACGCTAATGAGACCAGTGTGTAGATAAGGAGTTAAGTAATTTTAAACTCTATGACACGGATTTTTGCATTGAAGTACAACTTTAAGTTAAGTACATACATACATACATACATATACTCACGCCTTTTTCCCTCCGGGGTAGGCAGAGACAACAGCCCGCCATCTGCTTCTGTCCCCACATACTTCACGAGCTTCCTTCACTGTCATTAAACCTTTCATGCAAGCCCGACGGTTTCGAGTGCTTTAAATTAAGTAAAATCGTTATTTTTATAATTTTTTTATCATTGGTAGGCCCTTGTTAGGTTACTATCTCACCTGCTTAGTGTTCAACGATGAAACTCGTGAATTTGGTGAAAATTACGTTGAAAGGTTCCATTACATAGATGGTAAATATATACATCATCATCATCAACAACCCATACTAGTCCACTGCTGGACATAGGTCTCCCCTAATGAGCACCATAGCGCCCTGTCTTCAGCTTGCCGCATCCAGCATCTGCCTGCAGTAACAGATCAACCTAATATATGTAAAGCAAGCATGTAACAATTAAAACAACAATGAACTATGTAGGTACTACTCGTATCGCTTAACGACCTCCGTCCTCCATGAGCGCAGGCCTGGGGGTGGCAGGTGAGGCCACCTGTCACCCCAGCAGAAGCAGGCCGGGACGGTGGGGCGACCAGCGCCCCCAAACTCCCAAACCAAACCGGGGCAAGACGGGGACACCGTGGTTCCAAAACCCGAGGGGGCCATCTCGAAACCGGAGATGGCCCGGGATCAGTCGGGGTGCGAGGGATATGCTCTATGGGCAACCTTACACCCCGGCGTCTTAAGACCCGAGACGGCGTGCGGTTTTAGTCGGTTCAAGCCCGACATAACCGCCTCCGCTGTCCGGCGGGAGGTATCCGGAGGGATTTCCGCACGAAAAAAAAAAAGGTACTACTCGTATACATCAATTCTCTTTCCGAATATGTATATAAACTTCCTTGTTTGCTTAAACTATACACGATTGTTATGGAGGGAACAAAAAGAACTTTTAGTTTGTGGATCATAGGGGTGTAATTATGTTTCTTTAGGATAGAGGAGGATGGACGCAAGCGAATGAAATATATTATTTTTTGTAAATACATACTAATAATTTTTTTTTTTTTTTAAAGAATATTAGCAACCGAAATTACTAATATTCCCCCTAACCCCCCCAGCTAAGCTAAATTGCTTGTGTTAGGAGTATTATACATAGAAACACCCAGACCAATGCAAATAGACATATTCATGCATACAAATATTTGCACTGAGCGGAAATCGAACCCGCGCCCCTTGTCGTAGCAGTCGAATGCACTACCGCTACACCACAGAGGCCGTCAATATGTATTCATTTACCAAAAAGGTATCTATTTAAGTATGTATATCGACATTCTTGAGCCCGTTTTGCTTAGTTTTGGCCGCCATAGATACCATTTATTATTATTATTTATTATTTCCAACGGGGACGCCGATGACCTGGCGGGTGATCAACCCTTCCATAGTGGGTCATTTCACTCATTTCCCCTGTTCCTTCCTTTTGGGAAGGATGTGGTTACCCAGCAATCACGGCGTTCCGTCGAACCTACCTGTGTCCTTACAAAATCTTACGATCTGGTCCACCTTCAGATCCTCCAAGTCTTCTGTGTCCAATGTATCCAACCCCATTGTCTCCCATCTTATCAGTGAGTACATGGGGCATTCGGCGAGCAGGTGGAAGCTGGTCTCGTCACCGTCCATGCACTCTGGGCATCTGGGGTCGGTTTTCACACCTATCAGTGTCAGGTGCCTGTTCAGTCGGCTGTGTCCTGTTAACACTTCTATGACGAGCCTCATGCTTACTCTTGAGAGTTTTATTAGTTGGCTCGTCCTTTTTTTGTCTAGGCCCTTTATGAATATCTTCGACTGTCTCATGCCTGTCGATGATTTCCATCTCCGGTTGGTCTCTGCTTCAATGCTTCGGTTGATGACTCCCTTGGTTATTTTGTGGGGGATTGGTAGCCGGGGCTCCGGGCCAACGTGGTTTTCATTAGTTCCTTTCCTGCCTAGTTCATCTGCTATTTCGTTGCCTGTGTTACCCTCGTGTCCGGGTACCCAGGCAATCGTCACGTCAGCTGTTCTGGACAACATTTCCAATGACTTTTTGCACTCTTTGACAACAGCTGATGTTGTCTCTACTTTGCCAAGTGCCTTCAGCGCTGCCTGGCTATCGCTGTAGATGGTGACCTTTCCCATGTTGTTTAGGTGGCCCGTCATTTCTGCGCAGTCCATGATAGCGAAGATTTCTGCTTGGAAGACACTTGCAAACTTTCCTAGGGGTATTGACCTATTTTTCTCTGTACCGTCTGAGGACTTGATGTGTGCTCCGGAACCAGAGAGCTTGGTTGTTTCCTTTCTGGAGCCGTCTGTGTAGCAGATGGTGCCATATAGATACCATGAAGCATACTCTCTTTACAATCAAAATTAATCTGGTTTTATAAATACTCTGCCCGCGTGGTACAGTTGTTTCATTTCTGTTCCTCACAGGAACCTTTTCCCAGTATGAAAAGTATTCTATCTGTTAATTTTCTATCTTTGTGCCAATTTTCATCCAAAGGACAATGCCCATGTCAGTATGGAAATCGGTTGCACCCTTTTTTTTGCTATGTCACATAAGTATAAACTGCATTAAAAAGCCTGCATTAAGTATTATCTGAAATATAAACGTTTGAGTAAGACAGGGATACCATGTATAAATTAAGAGAAAACTACCACTGAAGCACACATTATTTTACAACTGTAACTGATTATCACTAATAAACTACGAATACATACAAGAAATATTAAGATTTCATAATTGCAATATATTTGAATCACATCGCGAATTATTATCACGTATTATTATTTAAACATTTTATTTTAAAAAGATTGGTATATTTGTATTCTACCACCAATGGTTTATTTTAAATAATGGTAACAATTAAGTTAAAATGGAAACGATTATTCATTCAAGTTTTATATCTTTATAATTTAAATTCAAACCCCAAGTTCTAAAGAAGCGATTTAGTGTTGAAAAGTCATACTATAATCAATATTATTTTTTAACATTTGAAATATTGACGCGAACGTCTAAAAGCGCAACCAAGAATGGGCATTCTCCTTTATTTTGTTGTTTTAAGCGTGAGATGTTTCAAACATCCAAATATCTTCACAACCTTTCACATTTCTAATATTAGTAGGATAATCTAATATTAATTAGGATAGAAATATTCTAGGACATGTGACCCAGTGCTATCTAGAACAACACTAAACATAACTAGTAATAATTATAGAATACGGATTACGAATTATGTACCTTTTTTACGTATTTTCTTTATCTTACTAATTATTTTTCTTCAATTCATCACAACAATGTTTATGTTACTTTTCCAATTGTGCGTACTTTATAAATTGTATATAAACAAATACTTTTTTAGTCCCATAACCATAAAAAAAAACTATCTGAGAGGGCCATAGTTTACCCGAGCTGGCTAGGGCCAGGGCGGCGGGAAGTATCGTGCGGTGTTCCGCAGGGGTCGGTCCTAGGGCCTCCTGTGGAACTTCGGATGCGATTGGGTGCTGCGCGGTTCGTTGCTCGAGGGCGTCAGCATAACATGTTAAGCTGACGACACCCTCGTGATGGCGCGGGGAGCAACGCACCGAAGCGCGGCACTAAAGGCCACGGCAGGGGTTGCTCAAGTCGTGGATCGAATACGGCGTCTGGGACTCGAGGTGGCTCTCCACAAATCCGAGACTATGTGTTTTCACGGGCCTCGGAGGGGGCCACCTGCGGGAACCAGCATAACCGTAGGGGGCGTAAGCATCGGCATCGAGCCCACAATGAAGTACCTTGGGCTCGTACTCGATAGTCGATTGGACTTCGGACCACATCTCCGAAGTCTGGTCCCGAAACTGAGGGGGGTTGCGGCCGCGCTATCGCGGCTGATGCCCAACGTTAAAGGACCCAACGCCCCTACTAGGAGACTACCTGGGGATTGTGCGAAGCTCCGTACAGGAAGGCCCCGTACAGTGCGTCCTGTACGGGGCCCTCGTATGGGCGGAGACTCTGGCGGCCCGCTACGTGGCTGTTCTAAACAGTCCGTTAAAAGCGATGGCCGTCAGAGTCATCAGAGGGTATCGCACGATCTCCGTCGAGGCGACATATCTCCTAGCCGGGACCCCTCCATGGGACCTGAAAGCGAGAGCACTTGCGCTACTGTACTGTACCAGTGGCGCAAGGAGGCGCTGGAGCGGGGCCATAGGCCGGAGCCCCGAGAAATCAGGGCTCAGCGGTCCCTGCTCCGCCAGGAACTCATGGAGACATAGAGGGTGCGACTCGAATATCCAAGGTGGGGGGAATCCACCATTGCGGCGGTGAGACCGATTATGAAGGAGTGGTTGGAGAGGGACCATGGGGACCTCTCCTACCGGATGTGCCAGATATTTACCGGACACGGGTGTTTCGGTAAGTATCTATGGTGCATCCACCGGGAGACAACGCCGCAGTGCCAGTACTGCGAGAATCCTGGCGAAGACACGGCGCTCTACACGTTGGTGGAGTGACCCCACCAGGCGAGGCCGCGGTGGCGGCTAAAGTCCGCCGGTGGGGGAACCACCTAACCCTGAGGTTATCCTTTCGAGTGCTTACCCAGGGTGCTCGGCAATGGACACTTGAGCAGGACACCGTGCGGTTTTAGTCGATGCACGACATAACCACCCCCGCTGGCCGGCGGGGGGGGGGGTATCCGAAGGGATTTTACGCACGTAAAAAAAAAGTTTCATAATCATTTTATTTTCGATTAAAAGGTTTTTTTTTACTTTAACTTGTTAGACTTCAGTTTCAGTCAAGAACCTATTAGTAATTTAACTATTGAGTCCGAGGGGTGAGGAAAGCCTGCGCGTTGTTTAGCAGGTGATGTTAAATTGGACCCCGAAGATTTTGGTAGGGCCCTGTTCACACTTTATTTAATTATTTCTACATAATACCTACACATCATCGGTATTGATCACCCGATATCCTCTAACTTTATTTCGGTTCAACGTAATAGAGGGCAAACCAATGGCCGTCAAACAGGCTGTATGTTTATTGTCGGATTAAGAACAGCCTATCCGTGAGTCGCTTTATACAACAAGGTATATTTTATTTTCTAAGCTAATATTTAAGCTGATAACGTAAAGCTTTTGTTTGTGTTGTTATGACCGGAGGGTAGCCGAATAATCGTTTGATATCAGGTGCTGCGAATTTGTTTGTACAATTCCTTTCTGCACAGTCTGTACACGTTTCATTTTGTTCACAGCTTTTGGATATATTTTTTTGGCTCAAACTTTATTATGCGAAATCCTACCTAATCTCTCTAATATTGCAAAACATTTGAAAGTTTGTATCAATGTTTTTATTCAGGCACGCCAGAATGGCTGAACGATTCTGAATTTAATTTAGCACAAAGATAGATATTAGTCTGGATTAGCATATGAGCTACTTTTTCTATCACTAAAATAGTTTCCTGTAGATCATGAGAACGGGATCAGTGATTCATGCGGGCGGAACCATTTTATATGTTACTCAATAACATAAAATCGGCTGGATGGATTTGGTAAAAATTTTACACACAGGCAGAGATGATTACAAACAGGACACAGACTGCTGTTAACTTATTCCTTTCGTTATCGTTTACTTGATCATATCTATCTGTACTATTATAATAATTATAATTTAGTTGTGTCTGTGCATTGGAGATATTTAAAAAAGAAATTCTTGTCTGTTCATCTCTTTGTTCGCGATGGACGTAAAAACTACTGAACGGATTCTGATGCGGTTGTTTTCATGGTCATATCAAGATCTTCGGGGCCCAAGTCAACCTCCCCTGCAAGTACACCCGCTGATTAACGGACGAGCCTCTGGCGTAAGCTTTCATCTCTAGTTTGTGAGGTGGCAAAGGCCAAGATAAACCAAATCAAGAAAAAAAAATCGACTCCAAATTATAAGTTTTGGATGATGATGAGGATTTTATGGATACGTGAACGAAATTAGCTTTCCACGTTGGTAAAGCTGCAAGCTTAGCTACAGTTTTACACAATCGCCTTTTTATTTAGCGTGTGGAATCCCCCACGGGCTTCACCCCATCGGTGCCGACGATGGGGTGGGCGTGTCGGAATCGGACCGACTAAAACCACACGGTGTCCTCCCCAAGTGTCCATTGCCGGGCACCCCGGGTAAGCCCCCGAAAGGATAACCCCAGGGTTACCGGTAGACTTTGGCCGCCACCACGACCTCGTCTGGTGGGGTCGGGTTTTATCCCGCGTCGGTGAGTTGGCAGGCGTGTGTAGGACATACACGACACGCCTCCGCCACGGCCTGCTTCTGTAAGGACGGTGAGTCGGCCAACTGCCGTCCTCAGGCCCCGATCATGGAGGTCGGTAGTCCCGGGCGTAGACGAGACTGTGTCGTCCTCGCCGCAGACTGCGGAACTCGGGTGGCAGGGTTCTCTCCCACTCCCTCTTTCACGCGCATTACCTGCTCGCAGAAAGAGGCGGCGGCGCGGTGTGCCACTTGCCCTCGTCGGAGACCACGGCTCTCACCATGATCTCCAATGAGAGAACGTCGACGCCCAGGACCGCAATGAGATCCCGGCGTTGACTCGTCCACGCAGGGCACTCCACCAACGTGTGGAGCGCCGTGTTTTCGCCAGGATCCTCGCAATGCTGGCACTGCGGCGTTGTCTCCCCGTGGATGCGCCATAGATACTTACCGAAGCACCCTTGTCCGGTAAATATCTGGCACATCCGGTAGGAGAGGTCACCGTGGTGCTTCTCCAACCACTCCTTCATGATCAGCCTCATCGTCGCAATGGTGGATTACCCCCGCCTTGGATGCTCAAGGCGCACCCTCCATGTCTCCATGAGTTCCCAGCGGAGCTGTGAGCTGAGCCCTGATTTCTTGGGGCTCCGGCCTATGGCCCCGCTCCAGCGCCTCCTTGCGACATTGGTACAGCGACGCAAGGGCTCTCGCTTCCAGGTCCTATGGAGGGGTCCCGGCTAGGAGACATGCCACCTCGACGGAGATCGTGCGATACCCTTACACAATCGCCTAAGGTTTCAATGAAATTTTTAAGCAATTAGTATGCTTACTTTTCCTATAGATTTAGATCGGAAAAAGAGAACATCTAGGACGCGATTTTTTATTACTTTTATCTTTGGCACATACATACATAACATACATATTAGATATTCAACATAGCTACTCAGAATACAGCAATCTCATATATCATCTGAATAAGTTACACTCCCTATTGAAGTCACGTACTTGACGGGACTGGAGAAACATATCGCAGTGATGTTGAATACTTGTAATCTGATCTAGATTCATATGAAAACTGTTTTAGAATAGGTACTGTGGTGTCCGACCTCTGGGGACTGGACAATTACGACTCAAAGGTAATTATAATTTACACAGTACAAAACCACCTTTTCGGAATTGTAAACGTATTCCATTAAGTTGTAGTCGGACACTGGTGTCCAACTTTATTAATTTTCAAAGTTGGCCACAGAGGCCCAATACGATTTTGCATAAACATGAAGACCGTTACTTCTAATAGGTAAACTTTTAATTAAATTAGAAATAAACACACACAGACTAAATGAATGACACTGATAACGGCGGTCAAAAATTTGAGGTATTTCTGAAGGTTTGACGGGGTTACATGCTTTCGCGGTAATTTCTGGCTTAATTTACCACAAGTATTTTGTTAATATTACTATCGAAAATGTGGGTTGTGATGGTGTTAACCCTTTGTTAAGCGTAGCGAGCCGAAGGCGAGCGAAGCGTCTTTGGTTTCAAAGTTGCATTTCAAACAAATGATAATCCTCCGAGACCGTTTGACCGATCTCGACCAAATTTGCCACGGTGATCAAGTAGACATTACTGAGTGTCGTAAGGGGTCGAATGTCCAGATCGGTGTTACCATCGAGGAATAAACACCGAAAAACCAAATCAATGGAAAAAGTCGACCGGTCACGTTGGCCTATTGTTGGATAGGCAAAACTCGCCACGCTTTGGGTTGATTGCGAAGCTGGTAACCGTCCTAGTTTAGATTATCATAGTTATATCTTATATATTATACGATAAAATTATATGGTGTATGCAAGACGAAAGAACGAAAAAGTATTTATTCTATGAAATACACACAGTTATGCTTGCATTTTTTTCTGCCAAACTGTACGACAGTTTGTTGACTTAGATCTTGATCATCTATACTTACACGTACACTGTACACTTCGTACATTCACACACATACATAAATTCACCCTCACACACGCATACAACTACAGAATAATTGTTACACCTAATACATGTTTCCCAACATACAACATACATAGTTCACAATTAATTATATAGGTCGTAGTTATACAGGTCGACACAGGCTTTTGACTGGTGAAAATGATGGTGATAAATACTAGACTGTCTCTTAAGACACAGGATATATTCTAGTTTAAGAGACAGGGTTTATCAGAAACCGTTAACATGTTTTTAGGGTTCCGTTGCCAAATGGCAAAAAACGGAACCCTTATAGATTCATCATGTCTGTCTGTCTGTCCGTCCGTATGTCACTGCCACTTTTTCCGTAACTATAAGAACTATGCTGTTGAAATGGTTCCCCATACTTAGAACTAATTTTTTTTTTCATCAAACCCATACGTGTGTGGTATACGGACAGGTGAAGAGACTGATATTGAGGTTTCTCATATCATTTTTTTATAAACCTGAATAGTTTGCGCGAGAGACACTTCCAAAGTGGTAAAATATGTACCCCCCCCCCCTGTAACTTCTCAAATAAGAGAATGATAAAACTAAAACAAACATATTATGATGTACATTACCATGTAAACTTCCACCGAAAATTGGTTTGAACGAGATCTAGTTTTTTTTTTTAATACGTCATAAATCGTAAACCGCAATTTACCTTTCATTCAATCAACTCAAATATATAAAATTGAAAAAGAAACGCCACGGAACCCTTCATGGGCGAGTCCGACTCGCACTTGGCCACTTTTTTTCCTAGCACCTCCGATTACTTTTGTTTGGAGTCCTTAGTTACATTACTCTTTCATGCCAGTCCTCGCTTATTTACTGCTCGCACTTCCATTGCGCATACTTTTCCTTCTATAATTCCATCTAATCTACAACATTAAAATTAAAATTATAAACGGGATATTTACCATGTTTATTATCTTTTTCGAGAATCCGAACATCCGTACATCCGTGATCATGGCACTTGTAACAGTGCCGAAATATCGGATTCTCGAAAAAGATAATAAAGATGGTAAATATCCCGTTTATAATTTTAATGTAAATGACCATGTCAATCTAAAATCATATATAATCTACAACAAATATTTACTTTTATTTGTTTAATTTTTCTTTTGGGTAATAATATACACTTGACGTTTTTGATTTATCTTTTACATAACTCTCATTTTGACAGTTTAACCGTTAACATGTTTACGCTACCACCTAATAATTACTACTCAGTAATATTTCTAAAAACAGCGTTAGTACCTATTATTATATCGATCCTCTTTACATACTGTGTTAGATATTATCTTGATCTACTTAATAATAATAATAATCGGTGATCTCTTTGGAGAAACTGAAGGTTTTGTCTGTGCAATTACAGATGAAGTTGTCATGACGAATAATTATCGGAGGTATATCCTTAAGGACGGCACGATTGACATATGTCGGGCGTGTCACCGTCCCGGAGAATCCCTAAGACATATTATCTCTGGTTGTTCTCGTCTTGCTAACGGAGAGTATTTACATAGACACAACCAAGTGGCCAGAATCGTTCATCAACAACTTGCTCTGAAATACGATCTTGTAGATTCGGAGGTACCGTATTACAGGTATGTGCCCGACCCAGTTCTTGATAATGGTCGTGTCACGTTGTACTGGGATCGATCAATTGTCACTGACAGTACTATTGTAGCCAATAAGCCTGATATAGTGGTGATTGATCGATCAGAGCGTCTTGCAATAATTGTTGACATCACCATCCCCCATGATGACAATCTCGTGAAAGCCGAAAAAGACAAACAAATAAAATATTTGGACTTGGCTCACGAGATTGTCGACATGTGGGATGTGGATTCAGCAATTATTGTTCCGATAGTCGTATCGGTTCACGGACTGATTGCCAAGAGCCTCGATCAACATCTCCAGAGGCTCGCGTTAGGCAGTTGGGTCAAGGGCTTGATGCAGAAGGCAGTGCTCCTCGACACGGCACGTATTGTGAGGAGGTTCCTCTCCCTGGAGCCCTAACCACCGGTAGCTTGGTCACTGTACCCGATGCCGGTGGGCCACTATTTTTTATATTTTTAAATATATTTGTTTTTTTTATATAGAATGTATTTAAAAATATAATTTAATATGTATTTAAGTGTAATAAAGGGAATAATAATAATAATCTCGTTTATTTTCTAATGATAGTGATATATATTTTCTAGTGAATCTAATAATGGTAACTATGTATATATTTTTTGTTGACATAGTAAAAGCGGAGAAAGCCCAGTGGCGTACATAACGGACTGCTGAGACGAGGTCTCGAGTTCGATCCCCAGTCGCCCCGGGCGCACACATCTGATTTTTCGTAGTTATGTATCCAAATGTTTATTATCGCTGGCGAATCGTGGTGCCTTCGGGCATAAAGGCGTGAAGTTATGTTATGTTATGTATACTTTTTATGTCAATAAAGTTTTTATTATTATTATTATTTGATAGGCCCCCATTAAGATCTTTGTAACCCAAGGCCAATCGGCTGCTGCTATTTACCGATTAATGGACGAGGTACTGGCGCAGGTTTTCCTATAAAGGAGGTCAGATAAATAAATAAATAATAAACATTCAACAACATTCTACACAGCGCTATCTAGACCCCATGTAAACATAGCTTATCTAGCTTGTATTATGGGTGCTAGAATACGGATAAACATACTTAGATAAATTATCTTTTGTAAATACATACATATTATACATAGAAACATCCAGACCCATGCAAATAGATATATTTATGCACACAAATATTTGCACTAAGCGGGAATCGAACAAGCGACTTCTGACTTAGTAGTAGAAAGCACTACCACTACGTCAAAGCAGTCGTTCCCGTAAAAGCCAAAATAAACCAAACTATTAGAAGGAGTAGAAGAGTAGGTATAAAGTACAAACTTTGAATGTCAACAGGGATTAGCGCTAGTAAGGAAGTTTTTATTAGATTTAAGAACTAGCTGACCCGGCATACTGCGTTCCACCTAAAATCAAGTTCAGTTGATATTCATGTATGTCCATTTTTTTTAAATTATCCTTATTTTGATATTAGTCCGTTCAAGCCCGACATAACCGCCCCCGCTGGCCGGCGGGGGGGTATCCGAGGGGATTTCCGCACGAAAAAGAAAAAAAAAAGTACAGTACCCCGAAGGGGCCAACTCAAAGCCGTAGATCATCATCAGACGAGGTGCGAGGGAATGGCCTTACCCCGGCATGAGAGACCCGAGACGGTATGCGGTTTTGTTAGGTTTGAGTCGGTTATAACTACCCCCACTCTGGTCGACGGTGGGGTAATCGTGGAGATTACAGTAAAAAAAAAACACAAAAGTGACAGTATAGCCGGACACAAATCTAGCAAATCAAAGGCCATTAATTCATTAAACTCGGTCCACCCGTTCTCGACTTCAACGCTGTCATCACTAACACGACTTTGTTTTATATATTACTAGCTGACCCGGCAGACTTCGTACTGCCTCAATCGATAACAATTTCCAAATTTATTCACCTTTTAAACCTTCTCTGTACCTCCACAAATAATTCAAGACCAAAATTAGCCAAATCGGTCCAGCCGTTCTCGAGTTTTAGCGAGACTAACGAACAGCAATTCATTTTTATATATTAGAAAGAAAGAAGAAGATATATAGACATAGAGTAGTAAGAAACGAAAGATTGTAGGTATATTATCATAAGATAATTATTAAATAACTATATTTATTTTATAAAGTTACAACAAAGAGATCCTCATGAAGTTTCGAGAGCGCATTAAAATTTTGCACAACGCCTATCGCTTTCATTACTCAATTTTGGCTCGATGCCAGTTTGGGCGATATCCAAATTTGGACTTTATACCCCTAGAGGTTAAGATGAATCTACTTTGTGAATCGTGATTCGTTTTTTTATACTAGACAGTGGCACGCAACCTGATTGCTTTTAGCACTGAGCAGCTGGCAGTAGGCTTTGTCGCCTAAACTTATCGATAGACTGTTATTAAATTGGTGTTTGTCTAGGATTGATGTTAGCGATCAGAACTAAACTAAGGCTGAAAGTTCAGCGAATATAAAATTTAATCCTACTCCTACTAATACTCGAGGGCTTACGAAGGGTGAAGCTCGAGGGGGTTTTAACACGCTAAAAAAATAAAAAAGAGATGTTTATTACTCAATCACGCTCTAACGGCTGAACAGATCTGACTGAATTTTGGTACAGGAATCAATTATAGTCTGGAATAAGATATAGGCTAATATTTATCCCTGTATAGGTTCCCGTGGTTATTGGGAACGGGGTCAGAATTCCACGCTGGCAAAGCCACGGACAACAGCTAGTATTTGAAATTTCTCTCACACGATAAAGAACTAGACTGTTTTACACACACACTTTTGATTCTTCCTAATCTCGGCTCCTTTAAATGGAGTGTATAATAAATATATCTCATTCGATAGCCTGAAACAGACATAGTAGAATGAAGCTGTTAAAAATGAACTACTGGACTGGACAACTTGTCAGAGTTGGGCAGAGTTCAGTGCAAATATTTGTACGCCGGAATATGCGTATTTGCACTTGTCTGGTAGTATATGTGTATACCTAGTTCCTATGTAGGTATATATCTACAAAAGAGATAGCAAATGAAAATGTGTTTGAGTATTATTATCTGTGTTCGTAACTAAAAACTTTACTTAGTTTAGATACGAGTATATATAGCGCTCTGTTATAATTGGTACAAGAAAATTAAACAAACATTTGTAAAATATGACGTTATTCAGATACATTTTTAACTCTATAATATTTTACGACATACTAAACAGCGCTATCTGGACGCAAAGTAAGCATAGCCGTAATATTATGTGTTCTAGAATGTGAATAAACATTACTTAGACATATTTTCCTTTGCTAACATATTATACATAGAAACACCCAGATCAAAGTAAACAGACAAATTCGTGCAAACAGATATTTGCACTGGGCGGGAATCGAGACCGTGACCTCCAATGTAGCAGTCGAATGCTCTGGCACGTTTCTTTTTCATGGTGATAAATGATAACAAGATATAAGATAATTAAAGTATACAATCCTCTCTCTATTCGCAATTCGGTGACCACCCACCGAAGAGGTTTTGAATAAAATAAGTAAAATTTAAAAACTAAAACGACTTCAAAAATCGAAACTTACAGATAAGTTAAAAATAACTGGAGTACATAAAAGCTAAATTGGCGCGTATGAATTTTCTGTTGAACATGTCTGCACACCCTTGTACCCTACGCGCGTGATGTTATATTATGTAAACAATGCATAAAATGATATAACAGCAATCGCGGTTGATTTGCTGCCGTCTAAAAATCTGATAATAAGCTTCAAAGACAGATAACGGAACTCTTCAATAAAGAAGAGTTCCGTTATCTGTCTTTGAAGCTTATTATCAGATTTTTACGAGATTTATATGGAACCATTGCGGAATAAATGTCTGTCTAACTAAAAAAATTTTTTGCAAATCTGCCTACAAATGAAGCTATAAACATCCGAATTAGGACCTTCTCCTTTTTGAAGTCGGTTAAAAATATATAAATATCCGAATAGAGAACCTCCTCCTTTTTTTGGGTTAAAAAATTGTTCAACGTCGCGTGGTATTCAATAATTGAGCATAGAGTTCGTCCAAACTAAAATTAATTTTATGAGTGTAATTAATGTTAACGTCCGCTGCAGCCAGATTCACGTGACGTTTGTGCTGATAGACATCTAATTATATGATTTAACTTATCATATTATAAAATGGAACTCATCATGCTGTTATTTGGAAACTCAATATCGAGGTGGCTTTCAAACTTGTTCAGAGGCAATATATGACGGGCAATAATGGACATTTTCGTTCAAATTTGGAGGTACTTGACATAATTGCTTAATTAGTTCACAGGACCTTATAATCGCTTAGTTTAGTCTTTTATATCTAATTCTGCATCCTATAATAATCTTGTCCAATAAAATGATATATGGACACGATTTAACTCCATATTTTACGTCTCATTCTAATCAACAGACAAAACTAATAAAAGGAATAGTTACTATTCAGGCCATAGTTTGTAAAAGTAAAGAGTACTTGTATCCACCTGAAACAAATAAAATAACACAATTATAATCTGAGTACGTACAGCACTGCGTAATGACGTAATCACACATGTTTTAGAAGATCTTACGATGTCATTGTTTAGGTACAGCGTTTAGGTACAGAGGTCTCGAGCTCGATCCCCAGCCGCCCCGGGCACACATCTCTGACTTTTCGTAGTTATGTGTGTATTAAAAATGGTGATTATCGCTCGCTTTGTAATGTGCCCGGTAGATGGCAATAGGCTCGCTGCAGGCTATTACATTGGGACCTAAAGATAACTGGCGAATCGTGGGTGTATAATACACCTCTGCCTAACCCTTCGGGGATACAGGTGTGAAGTTATGAAGATGTTTACAGTAAAGATAACTGATTATTAGAAATAAGCAGAAGGGGTCGTAAATAACAACAAGCTGTAATTGAAATAACTGTCCTGTATTTCCGTATCTTACAATAATCCTCTCGTCTCAACCTCACCGTTCCGCAGTCTACGCTCTAATGTCCCTCACTCCTTCCTTGACTACCCGCGTTACATTTTTTAAAAGCGCTGGGTTGATATTTTGATCAAAATGAATTATCTTTTTTAACAAAATATAAATTAGCCTTAAACACTCTTATTTTAATTAACCACTAACAAAATGTTTTATAATATTTATTGTATTTAAAATAATGTTTTTATAAAAAAGGGAAAATGCTAACAGTCGGCCATCCTGTCCACGGAATGCCCCTATTCCGGTTTCGGCCATCTTACCGATTGTATGCCCCCATACAGATGACTAATTAAATTTATCATTAATAATTTCATGATGTACATTGCTCACCATAATATTGAATTTGTACAATGAAAGAAAAAGAAATAACAACAATATTTCGTAGAACAAAAAAAAGAGAATTATCGTACCTAGTTGTTTCGCCTCTATTACTTAATTAGTAAAGTAAATTAATATACTACTAATGTAATATTAATTTATTATTCATGTTTAATTCAAACACTTTGATTCATAACAAAAAAACATAATTACATAAGATAATACTATTTTCTTTTTTTCAACTAAAAGGTAAGTTATACCTTGGGAGTAGATTAATTTAAATTATATAAATTCGAATACCTTGAATTCGCAATCAAAGGGTGAGAAGTGTTAAGATGATGAGTTGCAGTGCGTTCTAATTCTTCACGTTGATCGTCCCAATTAATAAGTAAGCCGTTATGTTTATGTTCGTTTTATATCGACTGGCCTGAAAGAATAAAAGAAAGTATTGAAAGTTTATCTGGTCTTTTATTTACTTACTCTGGTTACCTGCATTGAATGTTATTGGAGTGGTTCTGAAATTATTGAAATAACATTTAAAAATCAAAATAGCCAAGACTGTATTGGGTGAAGATGCAATATAATTAATTATTATTGATGATTGTGTTACTTTGCATGATATGAAAATGATTAAAAGCTATACAACCGCGTGACTTTGCTGTTGCATTGTATTTAGTCAGTGAGTACTGCTTGTACTTCGGCATCCTTCACCGGGCCAGACAGTGAGCACCGCTTGCACTTCGGCATCCTTCACTACTTTAGTGAGTACCGCTTGTGCTTCGGCATCCTTCACTATACTCAAGCCATAAAAGGTGAGCACCGCTTGTACTTCAGCATCCTTCACTTGAGTAATAGACTAGGTGCGTATTTGTAATTACCAGTTAATTTTCGCCATTGGGCATCCATATAAGCTTCATATGCCATTTTCTGAAACATCTTAGGAATATGGAAGGAGAGGATTGGGAGGAGTTATATTACCTATTCATAGTGAGTTAGCCGCTCAACATGTCCGATACTAATCAAGGTACATACACGTCACGTATGCCATCCACGCATAGCCGTAAACTTACAAAACGTAAAAGAGACACGTCTTTGACAACATCGAAACGTCGCCGATCACGATCTACGTATTCGTCTACTCGTGTGCGTGTCAGCGGTGACTACCGTAAACGTAAAGATGCTAGTAGTAGGAGTACAAGTAGCCACTCTAGCAGATTGAGTCGATCTCCGTTAAGGCGAGAACACTTCGAAAGAAACCGTAAACGGTATAGTTCGAGTTCGCGATCGCGCCGCGATGAAAGGAGGAGGGCTGGCGCTCATCGGAAGTCTCGCCGGCATACTTCTGAGACCGAGAAGTCATCAGCCGGAAGTAGCTTCTCATCTGATGATAGTTTTTCATCAAATTATCGTCGGTCTCGATCAAAAACTAGACACGCTTCGAAAACTCGCTCAAGGAGACCCAGAAGCCGTAGCGGCTCCTCTAAAAATCTTATGAGGGATTTTATAGATGCAATTAATAACCGTGGGTCAAATGCGTGCGTTGGTGCGCAAGAAGTCATTCCTCAATTCGACCCGGGTCAGAAAACACAAAGTACCAAGGCGTGGCTCAGGAAAGTTAACGAAGTAGCTTTGATTTATCAGTGGGACGAAAGGCAAATCATCTACCATGCATGCCCCAGCGCCATCTCTCCGATGTTTTTTGAATTGACAGTTATCAATTTACTACTAAACAAATTCGAAAACGTTATTTTTAAGTCTTCTTACCCACTTGTAGGCGCAGTAAAGTAAAAAAATACTTTCCATCCCACTTCTGACTTATTAGAAATAAGCAGAAGGGGTCGTAAATAACAACAAGCTGTAATTGAAATAACTGTCCTGTATTTCCGTATCTTACAATAATCCTCTCGTCTCAACCTCACCGTTCCGCAGTCTACGCTCTAATGTCCCTCACTCCTTCCTTGACTACCCGCGTTACATTTTTTAAAAGCGCTGGGTTGATATTTTGATCAAAATGAATTATCTTTTTTAACAAAATATAAATTAGCCTTAAACACTCTTATTTTAATTAACCACTAACAAAATGTTTTATAATATTTATTGTATTTAAAATAATGTTTTTATAAAAAAGGGAAAATGCTAACATGATAACAAAATTTACTTAGGTAATTTAAACGTACCACAGAACTTTCCTTGTTAAACTAAAGCTCGTTGTTCATAGTCTCACCCAAGACGGTGGCTAATACAAGCTGCTAAGAAATCCTAAAGGCGAAATAAATAACGCTGCAGGTTTCTGCGAACATTTGTTTTGTGTGGATCATTGTGGTGGTTGGCATTGTTAGCGGGTGCTCTATGACACTCGACACAGAGCGACCCGGCCCGGTGCTATAATTAAAAATGCCTGTAAAACGTTGCGGTTTTCACTGAAATAATGTGTGTAATTTTCGAGAGTATGATTATGGCGCCAATATGATGGCTTAGTTTAGTAATTACGGTAAGTGAATTTATTTAACGGTAATTAAGAATAATAATGTTGGTTTTTTGCTTGATAGTGTACGATTGACAACCCTGATGATGGAAGCGTCTAGAAGCTACGATGGCCGCTTAGCAACGGATTTATTTTTCTATCACTTCAATTCAACTCCTTTTTACCCGTCTGCGCATTCTGTTATGTTTTTTGAGAGTAGTATGTATGTAGTATGTATGTATATATAATTGTTTGGCATGCTCAGAACGGCTCGATGCATTTTAGCTTGATAGGTGTCGTTAAATTCGTATTTACTGTGAGAGTGCTACTGGTTATATTAAAATAAAAAATAAAAAGATACGGATTTTTGGCGCTAAAATGTCTGTTGTTAAAAAATATTTTCACTCAAACTTATCGAGTAGGGTATCAAAATGGAAAGGTTTAAAGGGTATATTACTTATAGGGCAACTCTCTTCCTTGACTCTTTTTAGGGAAGTCGGGTTTTTTGATATTTTAATTATTAATTCTTTTTAATCGTCTTCAGGAAAAACGTGACTCAGTCTATTAGAATATTTGTGAGTATGTAGATATACTCGTACTAGATATGTAATGTGGATAATGCGTGTTTATATGTATTAGCTAATTATATTATTTCAAGAAAAATTTGCCGTAACTATTTTATTGACCAATATTTCGTCATTTTTGGTCGCACCAGTGAGTAATTAAAAATAAACCTTGAACGCATTCTTTTTATTTTGAAAACACGTGTTCTAAAAGTATTTCAAATCGAACTGGTTATTTTGCCGAACATAGATGGACAACATGGATTACCATTGAATTAAGAATGTCCTCTTTTTGGAAGTTGCTTAGAATATATTGGGTCGCGTTCACCATTGAAATACTTATTTAAGTAAATACTTATTTCCGTCATGAACTTGGATACACTAGTAGGTACCTAAACTAAGTTTATGATTTAGATGGACCGTAGGTTAAACTGCAGGGACCATTTGATTTTACCTTACCTAATAAGAGAATAAATGAACAAGTAAAAAATAAACCCATGGGCTGCAAGAGAATAATAAGGCTTTTAGAAATATTAGTCCTTTAGTCCTGTCACATAGATATGTCCCCCTTCAATTTCCTCACGAATTTGTCACATCGATATTGTCGGACCGGTTATTTCCGAGCCATGAGTTATAGCACTACGGGGTATCCAACAATATTTATTATGAGGCTGATATGCAATACTTCTTAGTGTTTACTTTTACTGACAGCCGTAGTAAATTATAACCGTTATTACATTTGGGTTCATTTTTCTTGGTTATAAATCATTTAGGTACCGGTTAAAGTTTATTAAGGTGTGGTTGTACTTCAATTTTGTATTCTATCGCGATTGATGTGGTGTTTCTGTATTATTTAAACTTATCTTAATCTGCTGCTGAAAATCTATCAAAATGTCGGGATCAGTGTGAATACTAGAATACCATCAAGTTAATCGCGTTAGAATCCATTAAGAATAGTTGTATTCGGTGTCATGGAGTTTCAAATTGCTTATGTTCTTTAGATAAGACGGATGAACTTTTTTTGTTGATTATCGTTAGTTTATGCGAACTAGTCAAATTAATTATTTGACAACATTACATTTTAATATATTGCGTTCTATACATATATGATTGACTGTCGTTTGAACCCCGAAAAGAAAGTCTGCGCCAGACTTTCGTGTATCAGCAAGTGTCCCGGCTGAGCCTAATAACGGGGTTACCTTGATCCCCTAAAATCTTGACGGCGACCTCATAGGGGTGTCCGACATTTATGTGTGCATTAGCAACTAAATTTCAGTAACTTGACAACTTGAGGAAAAAATCTACATTCCCCAGGATTTTTCCAATTGTTCACGAAGGTTTGTTCTTAATTTGATGTCTGTCTATTCTGTTATTATATGAAACGCATTTAATAAAAAGTTCATCAGTAAAATCCCAAAATATATAATAATGAGGACTGTATCGCTATCGAGGTATAAGATATTTATATCAGGTCGTTACATAGTGCCCTGCGTGGGCGAGTCAACCCCGGGATCTCGTTGCGGTCCTGGGCGTGGACGTTCTCTCGTTGGAGACCATGGTTAGGGCCGTGGTCTCCGACGGGAGCAAGTGGCACGCCGCCGCCTCTTTCTGCGAGCAGGTAATGTTGGCGAAAGAGACGGCGGAGAGGGAGCGGGAGAGAACCCTGCCCCTCGAGTTTCGCAGTCTGCGGCGAGGACGCCGCAGACTCATCTACGCCCGGGACTACCGACCTCCATGATCGGGGCCTGAGGACGGCAGTTGGCCGACTTGCCGTCCTTACAGAAGCAGGCCGGCGTTTTTCTTGAAGAAATTGAGGGAAAGCCCAATTTTCAGTAGGTACTAACGACATAACCGCCCCCGCTGGCCGGCGTGGGGATATCCGAAGGGATTTTCGCACGAAAAAAAAAAGGTACCCCACTAACATTTTTGCATTTTTTTTAGGAATGACAAATTCAAATTTTATGATTTTTTTTGTGTATGAATGAGACAACATTAAGCTAATAAACAGCAACTTTTATTACATTCTTGAAAAGTGACAGCTGTTAAGTAATACGAAGTTTATCATCAAAATGGATAGTCTTTAGGAAGTACTGTTTTTGAAGATCGAATTAATTTTATAAAAACAAAATTTAATACAGAGTTGTCAAATCTTGAAATCAACTTTCAAACAAAATATAAATACTGGAAATAGCTATTAAATTACAGGAATAACGAACTCATGAATTTGTAAGAAAATTTCGGCAATTTTATAGGTAAAGACCTATTATTAGACATAATGAGAAAAAGAACATAGTTATATAACAATATCCTTAAGCTATAAAAAATACACTATTATTAGTAAGTCTGACGTAACTGAGCTAACTGCACCTAATCATGAGATCGTGTAGGTAGTTATTTCTTGTAGCACGAAGTCACATTGATGTTATGATAAATCTTTTTATATTTCCTAACAAGGGTACCGGGTTGAATGTTGATTTTCTTTTTCTTTCATTTTCTTGAACATGTAATGCTCGAGAAGGAGATGGCGGAGCGCGCCCTGGAGAGGTTTAGAACTCTCCCGGCCCAACGAGCTCACAACATGCTCGCCGCGCGTCGCAGGCGACTCAGGCTCCGGAGGTCGCTTAACGACCTCCGTCCTCCATGAGCGCAGGCCTGGGGGTGGCAGGCCGCCTGTCACCCCAGCAGAAGCAGGCCGCGACGGTCGGGCGACTAGCACCCCTCCCTCAAACCGGGGCAAGACGGGGACACCGTGGTTCCCACACCCGAGGGGGCCGTCTGTATACCCGAGACGGCGTGCGGTTTTAGTTGATTCAAGCCCGACATAACCGCCCCCGCTGGCCGGGTATCCGAGGGGATTTCCGCACGAAAAAAATAATTAATAGTGTGGCTACTCACAATTATAAGAGTAAAAACAAAAACTTTGCACTTGTGATAGGGATTCTTATTATCTTCAAAAACATATTTTATGATGATAGACCGACCAGAGAGAACCCTCTTAATCACCAAAGCCAGTCGAAGTTTATATGAAAATAGGCATGAGGCTGGAAGTTATGAACCGAATAACAGTAAACCTTTGAATTATTCTATCACTATCAAGTGAATTTTCAAGTTACACGAAATCGTAATTGAACATAGGTGTACCTAGTGCTTGCAAAACTAGCAAGTAGGCTGTAGGTGGATCGCACTAATAGATTAAATTATAAACTTAAATAAGGGTCGGAATTTGCATGACGAAGTTGAACCAATACACAATATAATCACTGGCTTTAATATCCATGGTTGGATATTTGGTAAATATTTAAGAGTATATATATATGTATATATTTATTAAATATCTGTAGTTGTGATAAATGTGGTTTTAATTGCTTTTAGCAGACATGGTCACGAGGGCCGGGGCACGCGGTAGACTCAGATCAGAGTTAATTATAATGTATTAATTAAAGTTAAAATAATAATTCTCAAAATGTTCAACGGTGTCAAAATGACAATTCCCAAATGTCCAATTCTCAAAATGTCCGATTCCCAGAATGTCCAATCTTTGAGAATGTGGCAGAAAATTTTAATAGCTCATCAAAGCGCTTTTTAATACGTGGCAAACAATAAATACAAAATACTGAACTAATGAAAATAATAAATGTTTTATTTATAAGTAATAAATTAAGACCAGAGACGTGACAGCCAAAGAAGTCGCCAGCTTACTAAAAAATTAAATATTTTTTTCCAGATCATGATGAGTACGTCGCGGATGGTAACAGTATACTTCCTATTAACCCTGGCTGCAGCAGCAACGGCCATCAAGTGCTGGAAGTGCGGCCAATACAGCGACGGTGTGGGATCCATCACCCCATGCAACAACAGGAGCGCAACTAGACTCGAAGAATGTCCCAGTAATGCGAAGTATTGTATTGTAAGTAGATTTCATTGTAAGAAGAAACAACGGATATATAATTATGTCCCTGAAGCATACCGAGGCATGAAGGGGTCTCACTATGTTAAGAATGGTCACCCATCCCAAGAGTGACCTGGCTAGTATTACTTAACCATGCAATGTGCTAACCTACTCGATTACCACTTAGCTATACTCATTAAAAAAAAAAAAGGAATTCTACACAGCGCTATCTACACCCAAAGTAAGCTTAGCTCAACTAACTTGTGTTATGGGTTCTAAAATGCGGATAAACATACTAAGATACATTTATTTTTTGTAAATACATACATATTATACTTAATATGTATTGTAAATACATGCATACAAACATTTGTACTGAGTCGAATTTGAACAGTCGAACGCAATAACGCTACGCCACAAAGATTGTCAAAGAAAAAAATCACTAAGTTTCTTAATTACACTGAACACGAGCTTCATAATCGTTTTGTGTTGAAGTTTTCGCATTGCATATCAGTTTACAAACTTAAACGAACCCTTTATTCATAATACTTCACTGTTTCAAATTAGTTACAATTCAACAACAAGCAACTTTAATTAAAATTACACTTTTATCGTTCATAACTTGCAATTAAATTCTGCAATGCTGACTTAGCAACAGCATCCTGCAGAGGCAATTATTTCGATGACATAAATTAAAATGACTGCCATCTAAGGCAGCTCTTCCTTTGAGATACTCCTCTGAGGGAATATTCATTTTATATAGCGTCAATAGGAATGTTTTGTGTTTACTCGCAATATTTTACTTCTTCAAAGCCTTCGGCGATTATAATCTTAGAGAATGATACCTTTCTGTCACTGGTATAAAATATCAGAGTTATTTTCTCTGTTCAACACAACAGAACTAGTTTATAATAGTATCTATAGATCTATTTTTATACGCTTTTTATTAGCTTCACTTGTATGTTTGTTTGTATGTTTGTTTGTAACCGACTCCTTCAGCCGCGATTTTGACCCACTTTAAACGGCCAGATTTCGTTCAAAGTTTGCAGATTTATCCAGGACCGATGTCAATACACTAATTTGATAAAATTATTCCATTTTCAATGTGCAAAATAATTTAAACAAATGAATTCGCGAAATATTTACTGACAGCTCTGTAAATATTTGATAACTGCGCCGCGCCATCTATCCCGTCAACTTTGTATCACGTAGTAGCGAATATGTAGCATGATATTGTCGGAAGTTTACGCGAATGTTACACAGAACACTGAACAAAGTTACTATTTACGCAGAACACTGCGTAAATAGTAACACCACTAAATACTTATGTTAAATGTTTTAGTTAATTTATGATAATCAGCTTTACGATACTCGGCACTCACGCAAGATACTTTTAGGATACTCAGCTTAACATTTTTTCTTGATAATTAGCTCTGGCAATAAGTATATACATCATAACTATTATTATGTAGAGTACAAAACATGTTGTGGTGAAAATGAAATATAATTAAAGCACTTAAGTAATTATGCCAATAGGTAATTACTTTAAGACTTAGTCATAGAAGTTAAACATCTTTTCATTTTATTTCAAAATGCAGATTTTTTTCCAGATTACATTTTTTTTTTGCGAAATTCTCAAAGCGGTTTCTCAGTTGCTTCCAAAGTTTGCAGGGTTAATTTCAGGGTGTAGAGGGCCGACCAAGCCGACCTCACCTGCAAGTCGTGCACCTGCTAAATGATGGACGAGGCTCTGACACACTTTTTCCTCTCAGGGTTGAGGGGTCAGATGGCAGTCGCTCCTAGAAAACAATATGCGGACCTCAGGCTCCAAATTACAAACTTTGAACGCAAATGCGAAATCGCTATGAGGACGCTGAATTTTTTCTTAAGACAACCACTTAATTTAGTTACTCAACATTCATTTAGCTCTTACACTGAGCTTTTTTTATTTAATGTTTTAATGTGAAATCCTCCAAGGGCTTCTCCCATCGGTACTGTAGCGTCCGGGGCTTGGACGCCGCAATACCTCGTGTAGATAATAAGACAAACACTGAGGAAGAAGTTTAAATGGGCATTTATTATATCATCAAAGCTTCCTAAATCGGGTTTAGGGAGGTTATTACGCGTATATTATTATTTTACTGCGAACTAGGGAATCGCGAACTCCGCTCAAGGACTGAGCCTAAATTTATTATACTATATCTTCTCTTCGGCCGGCGGACCCGGGCGGCGCGTCTAGTCGCCCGCTGTCAGCCGCCCAGCCGAAAGCAGCTCCACGCCGCAATTGTTTTTTCTTCCCTCAGCTAATTTGAAATACAAAGTATTTATTTTTAAACTCTGACACATGACGGCCAGGAAACGAACCGTAGTGTTTGGGACGAGGTCCGAACACTACAGCAGCTACGCCCAAGGCCTCATGTGACAGTCTGACTCCCTAGACATTCTAAATCTGGGACACAAAAAAAAAATTATGCGAATTGTCCCTTACAATGGGAATAACGAAGCAATCTTTGTAATAATTAGTAAACGATAGTAGAATTTCAAATTATAGCAATTAAACTGTAATAAATACTGAAAAACACGAACAAAGAAAAATTGCTTCATTCTTGGCCAGGCAAAAAACCCAGGTTAAAAGAAACCTGACCACAATCAGCCTCATCAAAGAAAAGTTATTGGTATCACTTGCCGATACATTTTAAGGTTTGCCCTGAAAGGACTTAGTAACACAGTACTTTTAAGACCTACCTAACTAAAAAGAAAGATGACATAAAATTATTTATGTCGCCTACACATTACTAAATTATTTTTTAAAACAACACTAAAGAGAAAGAACTTACTCTATAAAGAAAAGTCTGATCGAAAACTAACTTTCAATCATCGTCGGCGCTTATGTCCAGAACGATTTGACTCTCTTACAAAGTTTAGATCAAACTCTCAATATTGTACAAAAAATAATTGCCTAACTCCTACGCTAGAACATCACGAACATAAAAAACAAAACAAATCTATTTATCTTCAGCAGCGCAGCAATATGAAATAAACAGAGAACACATATTAATAATAAAATATTACTAGTTACTAGTTACGCTAGTACGTAATGCGGTTTTAGTCGGTTCAAGATAACACGTTATTCACTACGTGAATTATAATTCTACTAAGACTTATAGTCCTTATTGGCCCTATTGACCCGCAGACAACTATCAATGCTCTTGAAACATTCTGGAACAAGCCACCACCATAGCCATCTTCTCGTTGAGCACATAATATCACATAAAAGCACATAAAAGCAAAATAAACAACGATACTGATAAATGCGTCGCTCCAATTGTCGCACGACGTCTTTCTTCAAACGGTACGGGATCGATCCATTCACTGCCAACTGCAGAATGTTGGCGTTTCCGACTTCTGCGGAAACTAGCACTTCACCAGCTGTAGCAACCACTAGCTCCTGTGGCAACCAGCACCTCTACCAGTTGTATGGAAACCGGCGTTCCTCCACACCAATTGTAGCTGTAGCAACCACCAGCTGTATGGAAAACGGCGTTCCTCCACCAGTTGTAGCTGTAGCAACCACCAGCTGTATGGAAACCGACGACTCCACCAGTTGTAGCGTCCGGGGCTTGGACGCCACAATACCTCGTGTAGATAATAAGACAAACACTGAGGAAGAAGTTTAAATGGGCATTTATTATATCATCAAAGCTTCCTAAATCGGGTTTAGGGAGGTTATTACGCGTATACTATTATTTTACTGCGAACTAGGGAATCGCGAACTCCGCTCAAGGACTGAGCCTAAATTTATTATACTATATCTTCTCTTCGGCCGGCGGACCCGGGCGGCGCGTCTAGTCGCCCGCTGTCAGCCGCCCAGCCGAAAGCAGCTCCACGCCGCAATTGTTTTTTCTTCCCTCAGCTAATTTGAAATACAAAGTATTTATTTTTAAACTCTGACACATGACGGCCAGGAAACGAACCGTAGTGTTTGGGACGAGGTCCGAACACTACAGTACCAACGATGGGATGGGCCTGTCGGAATCGGACCGACTAAAATCACACGGCGTCCTCCCCAAGTATCCATTACCGAGCCTGGGGTATATTTCGCGGCAGAACTTCATCTTAGTACTTAGTTGATACAAACAGTGAACGCAAATAGAAAGTTTGGCGAATTCAATATTAACTATAATACGCACAGACTATTGAGAACTTTGGCCTAACATACAGGCAGATATAATTAAAATGGATGTGTAGTTGCACGTTGCATGTTCATTGTACCAAATATTTCAACGCTACTAAGTACCTAATTTCATTTTTAAGTGATTTAGCACGTGCTTTCAAAAGTAACTAACTTAGCTAAAAGAAATCAATATTTGGTTCGATTTAAGAATGTTTTAAATCCTTGTAATCTGACAAGAATTTTTAGCAATTTATTAGTCAAATCACAATTTATTTATGTGAATAAAATTATAGTAGTGATTCTGAATTTGAAATTCTGTGAAGTTATCTACCTACTTTATGAAAATTGTTTTCTTGTATAATATTAAGAGAGTCAGTCGTTGTCAGTTTAGTAAATAATCAAAATAAATGATCAGTTATATTATGAAATTATAGAACTAATTATAAAATATAAAAGGTTTTTAGTTAGGTACATATATGACGGCCTCCGTGGCGTAGCGGTAGTGCTTTCGATGGCTACGACAGGGGGCGCGGGTTCGATTCCCGCTCAGTGCAAATATTTGTAAGAATGATTATGTCGATTTGCATTCGTCTGGGTGTATCTATCTATAATATGTATGTATTTACAAAAAAAAGTATATAAGTATTCTGGAGCCCATGGGCTCCAGAATGCGGATTAACATACTTATATACTACTACATGTTATGCATAACACAAGCTAGTTAAACTGTGCTTACTTCAGGCCTAGAAAACGCTGTGTAGAATGTCGAAGAGTATTTATTTATTTATTAATATCTTGCTCATCCACTGACGCAATTTCTTATTTACGATTTTCGTTGAAAACATAATTATCGTTACGGAATGTTTTGAAAAATGTAATTGCTTTAGGTGTTGCATGTATAAATATTTGTAAATTACAAAATATGCTCTTCAACCACCTCGGTAGTAAAAAACTTGAAAAACAACCGTCACGTCAGACTGTCAGAGTGCCATCAAGAAGATCCATTTTCGTTTGCAACACCATTCGATAGAGGTCGTCGTCCAATCTCCGGGCAAGACGATTTTCTGGACGTTTGCAATGCCATCATTTGCCAACCGGTTTGAAATGACGACAGTCTTAGCTGGATTTTGGGGCTTTGCAAATTGAGGTCCCATTAATAGCGACTCGTGGTAAATTTATGTACTTATTACCAATTTATGCTCGGGACTTAACTTTGACTTAGCACGCGTTCACTCCCTAAAATTTGATTACGATCGGGCTGCGGTTTACTCGTAAAAAGTAACAAACAACAGACTGATAATTAACAAATAAATAAAATTAAAGCGTCTGTTTGTAACGTTAATATAAAAGTTTTCAATGATTGTATATAAATCTATACACGTACAAAAAAAAACCACTTTTAAAAATTTTGTCTGTCTGTTTGAATTAGGTAATCTCGGGCCGATTTTCAACGGGGTACACTGGCATATAGCTTATATTATAAGGCCTAACATAGGTTACTTTTCTACACAAAAAAAATTGGGTTCCGCGCCAAAATATTAAAACAATAATAATAATATGAAATATTAAAAGTCCAGCTAGTATAACATATACATAGGTATGAATGTGGTATTGTTATGAAGAATTGTAAATTTCATCGAGGATTACAAACGTAAGCGGTGTAAAAAAAAAATATATTTAGGTGCATCTTGCTCTACACCAAGACCTTTGGATCCAGATCTACCTGACCTGCAAATCAATATACCTGCGGATTAACGGACTAGGTTCTGACGCAGGCTTTTCACTTGGGGTTAGGGAGCTAAACGGCAGTCACCCCTGTACAAGTCAAGATGAACCAATCTAGAGTAGTAGGAGAGTGGATCTCGGGCTCCAAAGTGCAAGCTTTGGATTCAAACCTAAAAGGGCGCCTGGATGATGATGATTATAGCAAGAAGAGAACATCTAGGACGGGACTTGAACCCGCGACCAGTCTCTTACAGGGGGACATACAAATTGCTTAAAAAATTTAATTGAATTAATAAATGTGAGGTTATAAACAAGGTTTTCTTCGGATACTTGTAGCTCCGGTAACCTTAGGGTTATCCTTTCGAGGGCGCATCTGATTTCCCGGCAATGGATTCTTGGGTAGGATACCGACACACCCATCTCATCTTTGGTACCGATGGGGTGGAGCAAGTTGGGTTACCGGGAGTGCCGACAGAAGTGAAAACGTGTGAATTTTATGGGAATCGTCATCAATCAATCCTCCCTCCCTCCCCCCCTCCCTCCGTCACTCATTCTCTCCATCCATCCATCAACCAGCTACAACAAAGATGGCATCATCATCGTCATCATAATCCTCCTGCCCTTATCCCAAAATAAAAATTTAAAATATATTGAAAGCGTCTCAGTGACGTAGACGTCTGTGACAAATGGTGAGATTTAAAAAATAAACGCTAATTTCATTACGAGTATAAGTAGAAACTTAAACTAAAAGGCTCCGCTGGCACTAAGGCACTACCCCAACTTAAGCTCCTCAACGATAAGGTTATTAAGATTACGCGGAATGTCTCAATGAAGGGATTATGAACTTTCACTATCTTCTCTTCGTTCAATACCAGAAAGTTTCTATATTGTTAGTTAAAAATTTGAAGCTTCATGAATTATATTAATTCTAGAGTTATGTTGGCTTTTGATGAGTGGCTTTATTTTATTTATTTGTATAAATGATAAAATTATTTTTAATTTTGACTGATAGCGTCAGTTATGTGTCATATTTATGATGCAATCACTGTCGTCGTGTGAAAGTCTCCTGATAGTCTGTTTACTGTTCATACATACTCTTATCTAGACTCTATTATAAAAAACTAGCCGACCCGTCAAACTTCGTTCCACCTCAGAAACAAATTATGTTGATTACCTTTTAAGCTGAATTTATTTCGTGAACGTCTCTTGCACCCCGGCATTAAAGACCTGAGACGGCGTTAGGTTTTGGTCGGTTCGAGCCCGACATAACCACCCCCGCTGACCAGAGGGAGGGATACCGAGGTGATATATTCTTTTTTTACGTGCGGAAATCCCTTCGGATACCCCCCCGCCGGCCTGCGGGGGTGGTTATGTCGTGTATCGACTAAAACCGCACGTTCCCTCCCTAAGTGTCCTTTGCCGGGCACCTCGAAAGGATAACCCCGGGGTTGCCGGCGGAATTTGGCCGCCACCGCGGCCTCGCCTGGTGGGGTCGGGTTCTATCCCGCTTCGGTGAGTTGGCAGGCGTGTCTAGGGCACACACGACACGCCTCCGCCACGGCTTGCTTCTATAAGGACGGCGAGTTGGCCAACTGCCGTCCTCAGGCCCCGATAATGGAGGTCGTTAGTTCCGGGCGTAGATGAGTCTGCGGCGTCCTCGCCGCAGACTGCGAAACTCGAGGGGCAGGGTTCTCTCCCGCTCCCTCTCCGCCGTCTCTTTCGCGAGCATTACCTGCTCGCAGAAAGAGGCGGTGGCGTGCCACTTGCTCCCGTCGGAGACCACGGCCCTCACCATGGTCTCCAACGATAGAACGTCCACGCCCAGGACCGCAACGAGATCCCGGCGTTGACTCGCCCACGCAGGGCACTCCACCAACGTGTGGAGCGCCGTGTCTTCGCCAGGATCCTCGCAGTGCTGGCACTGCGGCGTTGTCTCCCGGTAGTTGCGCCACAGATACTTACCGAAACACCCGTGTCCGGTAACCATTTGGCACATCCGGTAGGAGAGTTCCCCATGGTCCCTCTCCAACCAGGTCGAAGTCCCATCGGCTATCGATAACGAGCCCAAGGTACTTCATCGTGGGCTCGATGCCGATGCTTACGCCCCCTACGGTTATGCTGGTTCCCGCAAGTGGCCCCCTCCGAGGCCCGTGAAAACACATAGCCTCGGATTTGTGGAGAGCCACCTCGACTCCCAGCCGCCGTATTCGACCCACGACTTGAGCAACCCCGGCCGTGGCCTTTAGTGCCGCGCTTCGGTACGTTGCTCCCCGCGCCATCACGAGAGTGTCGTCAGCATAACAAACTATGCTGACACCCTCGAGCCAAGCACCGCGCAGCACCCGAGGTGATATCTGAAAAAAAAAAAATAGAAATACACAGCAAATTACACAATACAAAAAAAAAAGATTTATATATATAGATAAATCAAAACCTACAACGATATTAGCGTATTAATAGGAAAAAGGCTAACACTTCCATTGTTAGTACTCTTTTGTGTGCAAAAGGGACCGTCGCATAGCTATCCTATTATTTAATAAACTCTATGAATTTATACCCCCGAGTCTCGTCCCATTCCTTGTTCATTACGTTATTTACTGATCGTACAATCGCACTCAGAAGTCGCTTAATATTAACAAGTTTACAAACGATCTTTACATTGAAATAAATCGATAAATAAATTAAAGTATAATTATTTTTGTAATCTGCAGAGGACAAAGATAATATTTTCAAATTTTTGTTTACTATTTTATGTAAAGTTTTAGGGAGAAGGTGGTTGGTAACTTGGAATGTGTTAAGCTAATACCGATGGTGACTGTACAATGGCTCGCGGTCTTTTGTGTCAATTTAAATATAAATGAGGTGGTTCAGGGGTTGAGGTGGGCTAAAGTTACTTGTTACTCAAATAATTGATTTTCGAAGCCATTTTATGCGTATTTATAAATAAACTAACTGCTGCCCGTGGCTGCGCCCGCGTGGAATTCTGATCCCGTTCCCGAAACTCATCGGAACTTATTCCACGGATATAATGTAGCCTGTGAGTTATTCCAGACCTCCAGATTTCAGGCCAATAAAATATTACTAATAAAAAATTCCAACCGTTTAGCCGTTAGGGCATGATTGAGACAGTCGGGGTGCGAGGGATATGCTCTATGGGCAACCTTACACCCCGGCGTCTGTAGACCCGAGACGGCGTGCGGTTTTAGTCGGTTCAAGCCCGACATAACCGCCCCCGCTGGCACGCGGGGGGGTATCCGAAGGGATTTCCGCACGAAAAAAAAAAAAAAAAAAAAAAAAAAAAAAAAGGGCATGATTGAGAAACAAATATACAAACATCTTCACCAACTTTCACGTTTACCTATAATATTAGTATGATAGTATAGGATAGTAGGGAACTAGGATAGGAAGTAAGATAGGATGAATAAATATTCTATGACATTCTATACAGCACTAGTTTTTTACGTGTGGAAACCCCCTGGGCTTCACTCCACCGACGCATGAGGTGGTTATGTCGGAATCGAACCGACTAAAACCACAAGGTGTCCTTCCCAATCACCCATTGCCAGGCACCACGGATAATCCCAGGGAAGTAAGCGTAACTTAACTAGCTTGTGTAATGGATTCTAGTATGAGGATAAACATACTAAGATACCAAAAATTCGCAAGCATTTATCCGAGCGAGTAAACCTCATGCGCAATATTTCAAGATGAAAAAAAATTTGCTTTTTGAAAATGACTTTTTTGAGAAAATAATTATAACAGTTTTGTAATTACTTTGCAAAGCAATATTTGAAGCAGGGAACTGCAAGCGAGTTCAAATCCTTTCTTTTTTTTACTCTGCAACTATTATTTGCTTACAGCTACAATAAATAAATAAAATGTTGTTCAAATTCGAATAACAAATTCCGATATCTATCAGGATTTATAAACGTATGACGTACTTGTGTGTGTCTACACGTGCATATTTGACTCATTTTTGTACTTGGACTTATTCATTCTGTACATTATTAACGTTTAATACTTCGCGTTCCATAATATACAATATTGTCATCGAAAATTAAGAAGAATAGGTATAAGTATGATCTCGTTAATTCCCGTTAACATTATTGTATACCATTCTAGGATTAACCCGACCCCACCAGGCGAGGCCGCGGTGGCGGCCAAAGTCCGCCGGCAACCCTGGGGTTATCCTTTCGAGGGCTTACCCGAGGTGCCCGGCAACGGACACTTGGGAGGACACCGTGCGGTTTTAGTCGATACACGACATAACCACCCCCGCTGGCCGGCAGGGGGGTGGGTATCCGAAGGGATTTCCGCACGTAAAAAAAAAAATCGGACAAAAGCATAGAATAAATGAAAACTTGCCTACGATGTATTCTAATCAATATATTTGCTCCCCTCTTTGTCACATTCCAATGTCCCCTCTATATAAGAAAATAGAACCGAACTTGTCCCAGAGCACTGTCAATTGGGATAAATGTATACAAGAGTAAGCAAACAGAGTCCTTATTTGTGATACGAAAGATATTAGGAGGTCGAAATTTGTACGAAATAATATGATGTCTGTAGAACAGTGAAGCTTATACTAAACTAGCTGTTGCCCGTGGCTTGGCCTGCGTGGAATTCTGATCCCGTTCCCACTACCCATGGGACCATATTCTACCACAACAACCTAAATACGATACACAATTCTACCATAGATCATTTAGTTATGTCTCAAAGTGTTTAGGCAGCGTTTTCGTTGAAAGTTTCCAGATATCTTATTTTTACTGACACCTCCAACAAATATGAATATATTTTATCTAACGTATACAAAAACTTGACAAATAATTTACTAGAACCTTCCTTGAGAACCACTCTATTCATTGGTGTAAACAACATGAAAATCAGTACAGTGGTTTTTTAAGTTAATCACCAACAGACCGACGTAGCGGAGGAGTTTGACTCTGTTTTATAAATATGTAGTGATTTAGTGATATCACGAGGAATGGAATTCAGAGAGGGTCTATGTTGAGAAGTGGATTGAGATAGGCTGATTTGATGATTCAATCAATTAGCCTACCTGCTAGACGGCACACCTGGTGATTGACGGACGAAACTCTGGCGCAGTCTTGCCTTTTGGAGTAAGAAGGACAGGAGGCAGTCGCGCCCATAAAAACTGTATAAGAGACATATCGAAAGGAGAAGAAAGGAGTTAGCGGAGCTAAGGGGCTCTAATGTGAAAGCCTTGGATGCAGCCCAGAAAAGCGTTAAGATGATGATGATGATGGATCAATTGGCCTGTTGTAGTCCGATGCTGTATATTTTTTTTTGTTTATATTCGTTCCGTCAATTGACTGCACCCAGCTGGATGGTGAGAAGCTGAGGTGAAGTCCAGAAGATATGGGCCACCATCCCAGATGCTGGCGAGTTTATAAGCTCTCTGGATTAACTACAAAGTCTTCATACTTTGACGGCCTCTGTGGCGTAGCGGTAGTGCATTCAACTGCTACGACAGGGGGCGCGGGTTCGATTCCCGCTCAGTGCAAATATTTGTATGAATGAATATGTCTATTTGCATTGGTCTGGGTGTTTCTATATATAATATGTATGTATTTACAAAAAAAAAAGTATATTAGTATATTTATCCGCATTCTGGAACACATAACATAAGCTAGTTAAATTATGCTTACTTTGGATCTAGAAAGCGCTGTGTAGAATGTCGTAGAAATTTATTTATTATTTATTTATTTATACTTCAGATAAAGATTGCGATTTGTAAGTTATAATCCAGTCTCCAATATTTCCGACGGGGTTCGGCTTTTTGTTATGAAAATAAACAACTTTCTATTTTGAATCAAGATGAATTTTGGCATTATATCAAGTAATTATGGCATCTTTTGAAACAGTAATGTGTTAAAAGCATAAAGGGTTTCTGCAGTCTAATTTCGAAGTACATTATTATAAAATTTATGAATGCCTCATATGCCGCCCGTTTGTAATCGGCTTAAGTAAGTAGCTTTCATATGCTTGCGGTACCAGCTAGCTGTCTGAAAGATTTGTTTTACACAGAAATTGTATTTTAATCGAATTAACATATATTTCTGCACATACATACATAACTTCACGCCTGTATCCTCGTAGGGGTAGGCAGAGGTGTATTACACACCCACGTTTCGCCAGTTATGTTAAGGTCCCAATGTAATATGGGGCGAGCGTATTGCCATCTACCGGGCACATTGCTAAGCGAGCGATAATTAACATTTTTAAAACACACATAACTACGAAACGTCAGTGGTGTGTGCCCGGGGCGACTGGGGACCCAACTCGAGACCTCGTCTCGGCAGTCCGTTACGTACGCCATTGGGCTACCACCGCTTCCTTTTCTAGGGGTCATAAAAAGCGTCAGTAGCTACTCGTAAGTGTGAGTGGCCTAGAATATAAGAAGATTTACTTCCTAAACTACCTTGTACTCACACTTACACTCATACGGTGCAATTTTTTATTTCTAGGACCAAATGGTTGCGCACTTGTTTAGCTTACCATAAAGACTTGAAATTCTTTACTATAATGCGTGTTGCCTTCTTCTTATAATATCGTATCCTATAAGCGAGGCGTGAAGAAGCGTCTAATGAGGTCGAAAATCTCAAGGTCACGATTATTGCCCTTCATTTCTGAGAATTCACCTTTAGGTTACCATCAGGCGAGGTGAGTCAACATTGCCCAAGTTGTAATAATTGGGTATAATTAGTATAGTAAATACACATATAATACTCCTACTAATATCAAATATGAAGGTTTGTGAACATGTTTAGACTTTTGTTAGTTAATTACGCTTAAAAGGGCTGACGGGAATAACACATTAGGCTACTTTTTATCACTGGTATATGTTCCCATGGGTTACGGGAATGGCAACAGAATTTCCCGCGAGTGAAGCCGCAGGCAAAAGCTAGTTTACCATAATTGTGTTTCTGCACTGTACTCTCACTGTACGGTTTGTATTGTGATACTTCACTGAAAATCGTGTTTTGATTTGTTTTTTATCCAGTCTTGAGTGCTGAAACACTGTGTTATCCATTAAAATTGTTTTTGCTTGTTTTTGTTCAAAATGCGTTACAAGAACATAATCCGGTTATCGCCAGTGGGTCGCCGAGTGACGGATTTTGTAGAGAGCAAAAAATTAAGTGAGTTTGTCGCCTGATTTAATATAAATTGTGCTCTTTTTAACCAGTTCAAAGAGTTATTTACTTTTGAAACTCTGAATTCTTTGTTCAGGACAAAGACATTCAAAGACAAACATTCCAGATATTCTTGATCCAGGATTTCATGAAGCACGTAGTAGTTATATTTAATATATTTATGTAGTTCTATATTATATAACCTAGCTGACCCGGTAAACTTCCTTCCACCTTAGAATCAAGTTGTGTTGGTTACCTTATTGGCTGAATTTATTTTTAGTGAATGTCTTCTTGCACCCCGGTATTAAAGACCGCAGACGACGGTGAGGTTTTGGTCGGTTCGAGTCCGATATAACCACCCTCACTGGCCGGCTAGGCCGTGCCGATTTACGCAAAAAAACACGAAAAGGTACAGTATAGGCGGAGACAAATAACAAAAAACATTAATTAAAAATCAAGAAGTCCCCGACACAAATTTATTTATAGCTAAGAACCATCTTGATCATATTTGGCTTTTGAGCAAAAAATTCGCATCTAAATCCATTCATCCGTTCGGGAGCTATGATGCCACAAATAGACACACACACACACAGAATGTGAATATATGAACGATAACAGAACTTAAAACACCCCGTCGTTTTTGCGTCTGGGGTTAAAAATCAAAGATCATGAAAATCGGTTCACCTATTCTTGAGTTTATCCCGTTTATCACTAACACGACATATAGATGGGTCTGCAATATTAATTCTATACCAGCTGATTCTACTACGTTGTTAACATGATAATTAGTTAATATTAAACCTGTGGCGATACCACATATACCCAGCGCCATCTAGCGACAACAAGTTGAATTACTTCGATACTACTATATCACTACCAATCCTGAATCGCGAACGTGAAGTTCGCCCGCTGGTAGAACACATATAAAAAATCCCAACAACAACCATGGGGTCGCGGCCCGCCAGGCGTGATCACCTTGCCTGGTCGGAGGATCCTCCCTGTGTGTTGGAGGAACATTCCACCCCTTTCCTCCACAAACTAATTATTTAATTATTACACCTCCAATTTACATCTTATTAACTTCAATGCGGGTCCAAGGGTCTCAACTCGCTAGAACTCGCTGACACTGACACTCAAAAGCTGCAAATTCTGGTGTGTATGAACACCATGAGTTTTCTACACGGTCCGGTCTCATGGTGTACCGTAGTGAAGCTGAGTTTGTGTTGGTAATAAATCTTCATTGTGTGTCATATAAAAATGACTTTCTAGAACTCACATAGTTTGGGCCTAAATAGCGATGTGTAATTTATCCGAGAATATTTATAATACTGACGATCGTATAAGATCGTATACGACCTACTAAGCCTAACTCTACGATATCACCCCACACGGTAGTCCTTTGGAAAAAATATTTATTTAATGTTTTTTTATTTAATCCTGATACAATTAAACTTTGTATTTCAGCAATTTATATTTAGTAAAAAGCTTCTATATTAAACTACAAACTACAGCACCGGGGCGAACGGTAGTAGCTGTCAACAACGATTTGCAAGTTGTTAAGTGCAGTGAAATGTTTCGGAAGAAAACTTTGATTCCACAAACAAGAGGACAACGAGGAGTAGGAAATAGTTTTAAAAGTTTACCAGATCGTTTAAAACCCGCAGAATTCCGGATAAACAAAATTTATGAAGAATAATGTCGCATAATATTTATTTGTTTGTTTGTAATTTCCTATCTGCGGGGTTTGTACATATTCCATCTCCGTGATGGTTATCTGATTTTGGTTGACATTCATCTGCTTCTTGAATCCCTTGCAATTACTAACCATGATCAAAGAACGCTCGGAAATGTGTGCCTTCCTATAAAATAGAACAGTCTTATAAAATTATGGTTTCTATAATTAGTAGTAGGTAGTCTGAATGATGCCTACTTTAAATTTGAATCGGAAAAGTAAAAATCCAGAACAAGATTTGGACCCGTTTTCGGTCCCTTTCTAAGAGGAATACTCTGACCAACTGAGCTACCTGACCTATCTTGGATACTAATTGGATACATTAAATTTTTGTTTATCTACGAGGGTCACATTCAACCCAATTTTAAAGTATAGAAAAAGTTAACATACTCCATAAGTTAATGACTGATGGTAGAGGAAGCGCGTGAAGTATGTGAGGATAGAAGCAAATGGTGGGCTGTTATTTCTGCCTATTCCGTAGGGACAAAAGCGAAAGTATATAAATCTGTTTCAGCTAAAAGCTGAAGTGGGGTTACAAATAGTTTTAATCGGCTGGAATTAGGTGCAGCCGGTCACGGGAGGTTAAACTTATGTCTATACTACTTATCTTTGATTGGAACTAGGTTTGGCCTTCATCGTAGTTGTTAGAACTAAGTTAGGGGTTATTTTAGTAGATATGGACACCGTGCGCCCCGACTTGGATAATGGATGGTAAGCAAGGTACGACGGAGGTCTTGCAGAGACTGGCGATCCTCCTGACTCTCTCTCTTCGTCTCAGGTTACTTGTACGAATAAATACCCGCTTCGCGGGACTCCATCGATCCATCGACTTGGTTAGTAGGATATACCTATGTTTAACCAACCGGTAAAACTAGGTGTAGCTGGCTAAAACTAGGTGTAACCGCATCTCGATTATTAGCCGTAACATATACGTGTTATCCGCATGCATATACTGCCGCAATATAAAACCATTAAACCTTCCCCAGGTGATTCTTTATAGCGGGTCGCTTTTTAATTCACTACGTTTTATTGGAGATACGAGTACTACGAGTATACAATACATCATGTCTAGGGATGCCCACTACATATTTTTGGAACTGACTGGAAAATATTATTTATTTGTTGTAGTACTCACGAGATGTAAAATCAAGACAAAGTGCCCTTAAACATCGTTATTATGCAAACTAGTGTCCCCGATCTCTCACATTAATTATGACCAACATTAAAAGTGTCGGTAGCTTAGTATTTAAGGAGTCGCTTCACGATCCACAGGTCTCGGGTTCGAATCCTGGTCTTTACACAATTAGCTAGCTAGTAAACACAAGAAATCTAGCTTAGCTGGAGGTTACTAGTAATTTCGGTTATGAAAATTCTTTCATTTTAAACATGCTTGATCACATCACACACACATCACATAAAATAGTGACGAGATTGGTTTCTTTTTCAACAGAGAACAATCCTGCAGTATTATTTTAAAAAGGGTATGCGAACATTTTAGTGCGAATCGACGAATAAGACGAAATTGCGACCCAATGAGGTTCGCACAACTATGTATCAATAGTTTCATATATATCCTTTATCGTCCTAGAATATTATAATTGACTCAACAATTTGAGGATAGAAATGAAGAAAAAAGAAGATAGAGAGTCACATTGTACAGTTTTGTACCTAGAACAATCCTAATTAGAAGAAACTCCCGTGCTTTAAAATAGTATTATCTATTGTAGTCGAAGCATCTTTTGTCAACTCTAACGTTATGTTAGTTGAAATTTGCCGGCGCCGCGTGAATGTAGATAGAAAAGGGAATTTATGATTTCTTGCACAAAAAGTACATTTTAGGCTGAACTTATTGCTTATTTAGTTATTGTGATATGTTGGGGATTCCATTTGGTGTGGCAACAAAACATGGCTCCTTCATAGAGCAGGTGTAGCAGGCGTTAATATCCTCCCCCATCCTACTAATGTTATAAATACGAAAGTTTGTGAAGATGTTCGTATGTTTGGATACTTGGATGTTTGTTACTTAATCACGCTCTGGCTAAAATTTGGTACAGAGATAGATTATAATCTGGAATAACACATAGGCAATTTATCCTTGGAATAAGTGGCCGTGGGAACACATTCTCAATCTAATTTCAGTATTTGTAAGTAACAGATAGCACTGGTGTTTTAAACTTACCTCAACTTTATGTCTGTATATAAAAGTGATTTAAAGAAACGCTTACTTTGTGCCTTGGCTTCCCAAATTAAGTACGCACATTAAACATTGGCCAAGATACATCGCATTGGGCTAATTGAATTAAAAAGATTTTCGTTGAGTATAGTATAATAAAAAAACTTTTTAACAAAAAAATAAACCGCCGAAAAAACTGAAAAGCAAAGAATAATAAACCTTTTTTATTGAACCTTAATAACTAACTTATTAAAGTAATGAAACTATATCTAAATATATATTTTTGTAAATAGTCGAGTTTTTAATTAACCTTAATATGTAACAAGTTCTTAAACTAATGTAAGTGTAGCTTAGTAATTTTGAGTCGGCGCCAAACAATCAATGTACAAAGATCACAAAATTACCTTAAATTTAACGAAATAATCAAATCTAATTAACAATGCAACATGAAATCGCCAGCGATAAACATTAAAATTCCAAAAAATACGCTCATCAAAAATATTTCATATTTTATTGTGACTATAATCCTCTAATTATTACATGCTTAATTTTTGATTACTTTTAAAATATCTACCTACCTTCCTTAAGCTATTAACTTTCATATAATACTTCTTTAACCATTATTTGTTGTTTAATATAAATACTTAAAAAAACAGGCTTTATATACCAACATGGCTAGGCCTACAAAAATGCTGCTCGAATTAGAAAAAGATATTTAGAAAATCTAATACCGAGAAAAAAAAAGGTTGGAAGCAAATGAAAAGAGAATTAGATTAACACGTTCACAGGTAAGTTTAGATCAACGCGAGGAAAGACTGTCGAGGATGAGAAACTACATAACCAATAGGCTATCGCAAGAAGGTGATACGCAGCGCACTCATCGTTTAGGTATAATAAGAGAGCTACTTTCAAATGAAACTGAAGACGAACATTTACTGCGTTTGAAAGCTGCTCGTAACCGGTCTGCAATGGTGGTAGTTAACGAAACTCCTGAGGAGAGAACTAATCGTTTGAGCACCATGCGACAAGCGGCTTGCGAGCAAAGAAATCAATGTAACGCAGAAAATTTTAAGAAAGCTTACAATCAATGAGTGAACAATCAATCATCCCCTGTTTTATACCCTTAGGGTTGGATCTTTATTTTCAAATTTATATGGGACCAACTTCGGGGTATACTCTTTCCAATAAAAAAAGAATTATCAAAATCGGACTACCCTGTAAAAAGTTATGCGTCGACTTTAGAACCTCGTCCGTTTTTTCAAAACGTTAAAAAATAAACTTTCTACGGCCTGCTTGTGTCCTCTTCATTTAACCCTAGTATGTCCAACAAAACTGGTGTAGTCCAAAGTCCATCAGGTCAGTTGTACCCTGGGCAGCTTGCCTTTTAGCGGTTTTTTTCCAGCTTTATGGCAAATTCACTGATTTTGTAAATGAATTATGTGGTTCAATAACTGATTTTTCCATTCATACCTATTTAAAATGTCTTGCTCTGAGCATTTATTTAAAAAAATGCAAATTTTACATACTTAACAGGTTTCTACATTTCTCATACTATAAAGTAAGTTTCACATAACTTTATAATCAAATTGTCAACTATTCTTAAATAAATCCATCATTACGTATAATGTACTAATAGAGCTTGTGTTCACTTTATTTTCAAGACATAAATTTATCTGGAGGGTTGCTACACTGTCTCATAATAAGACAACGAATTTAAATATAATAGAAAAGGGATTTTTACGATTTTTTCGATAAACTTTATATTACAAGCTTGTAGTTTGTTAAGTGAAATGTTCTTTGTAGAAGACGACATTTTCAACCGTTTTGCTCGCTTCAATGTTGTTGTTTGTTTCGAGTTTGTACATTTATAGAACGTATTTATGAGTGCACGATAAAGTTTTAGGGTTCGGAATCCGAAGATTAAACCACTTAATTTAAGAAGATATTAATTTGGTTTATACGCAATTTAGATATCTTATATATAAATAATAACTTTGGTTCTAGATAGCGCTGTTTATTACGTCCTAGAAGATTATTATATTTGAAAAAAAAAATTAATAAGATACTACTACTCTACTTTCAATTCAAATTCAAACCTTTACTATAAATTACCGCCTGTAAGGGACTGGTCGCGGGTTCATTTCCCGTTCTGGCTGTTAACTTCATCCGATCTGAATTTATAGGAAAAGTTAGCATTCTAATTACTTCAAAATGTCATAACACCTTTTCATTCATAATAAACGTAACGTAAAAAGTATGATTATGAATTAATTTTGAAAAGTGACAACCCTACAATAACTGCAGTGCACCGTGCTTTCATAAGTGCAAATTAATCCGTCCATTTTGTTAAACTGACTGCCGTTAAATGCTGTGCTGTGTTTAAACATGGAAACGAGTTTTATGTAAATTCATTCGCTATTTTTTTTCTTTTATCGTTAAAACTTCAAATACTTCTTCTAGAATTTGAACATTAGAAAATAAAGTCTTTTCAGATATAATAACATGTTTATGGATATCAGCTATAACTACAGAAATATTGAAGATTGTAGTCTGTGATTCTTTCCGGTGTTAATCCTTGACTAGGAGCTTCGTTTACTAGTAGCCGATTGGATAGTCGAAATTCGACTAAATTTTAAATCTCTGCGCTTCTTCATATAAGCTACTAGCTAATGCCCACGGCTTCGCCCACATTCTAATTCTAACACTGTGCCAACATAAACATTGTGGGACTATTTTTTATAATTTTAAAGGTTTATTTTTAAATGTAAAGCTCCAAACAACTTAAAAGCAGTGAACAAGTGTACAATAAATAATATATATTGTTCGCGAATCTCCATATTTAGTGTAAACAAACAAATCTTAACATTCCTTAAAATTTCCGTTATAACAAATAAAAGTGTTAAATGATCAGGTTTTGACTGATAGTCACAAATATCCATAAAGAGGTACTAAAGTGACAATTCTAAGGTGAATAAGTGATATCAAAAGTGAAATCATTAACATTTCAACGGAATTAGACCGTTATGAAAATATACTCCATTCAAATTTTTTCAAAAGTTGAACTTTGTACCTTTCAAACCATAGCCAACATAACAAACCTGCCAAAGACAAAACAGTGATGTGCTATTTAAGACCGAACGAAATAGTGACATAGTAAATTAGTATGCAACCATAAACAATACTTCATTGGGTTCCGAGTTTCATATTGGGCGCTTTTATATTTCTATAGCCGACGACATTTGCCGCCTGAGAAAGGTCGTCAGTACATAACCCCACTGTCAGATTTTTCTTCTACGCTGAACATCGTGCACGCGTTTAGATGTTGCAACATCTCTCTGCCCATAACGCCTGCTAAATTGACCCCGTTGGGTTCAATATTTGGACACCAGACTCCTGCAGAGTACTTACGGAGGTAAAATGCCGCTCAAGTGAACCCCACCTCCAAGTAAACCTGGTGCATCAGGTACAGATTCGGAGTGTGTCGAACCCAGTACCATGGATTCACAACCAACTGAAAAGAGTAAAAAGTCGTACCCGCGAAATTCTAAAAAGAAGCGTGAAGGTGAACTAGCTAGCCTAATGGAACAATTACGTGAAATGTTCTCAAATTTTGCCCTTGAACAGAAAGCGAAATTGGAAAAACTGGAGTTCTCTTTGGCTGAAATAAAAACCCAAAATGAGATTATAAATTTCTCTATGTCGACACTGGCTGATAAATACGATGAAATCCAAAAAGATGTTGAATCTCTTCGACGAGATCGTAAGGAACAGGTCTCATACATACAGCAATTAGAAAAAAAGCTTGATACTTTTGAAAAACAGTCTTGCGCAAATAAATTAGAACTGAGAAATGTTCCAAAAATGCAAAACGAAACCAAAGAGATACTTTGTGACGCAGTGAAAAAAATCGGCAACACCCTGAATCTGCGTCTCCAGACTTCTGAATTTAGAGATGTATATCGACCATTTGCAAAAAATAATTTAACTAAGCCAATAATAGTCGAATTTACCTCGGTACTGACTAAGCATAGATTTATAAATGCGCACAAAAATCTAACTTCACAAGAGAGAAAAGATAAATTGAACACCAGTCTTTTTGGCATACAAGGCTCTCAAAAGCCCATCTTTATATCAGAAAGTCTGACCGCCAAAGGCAGGCGCTTATTCTTCCTGGCGAGGGACTTTGCCAGCTCAAACGGGTATGCATACTGCTGGACATCATATGGAAAGATTTACCTCCGTAAGAAAGAAGGAATGCCTCATTTTTGCATTCAAGAAGAGGCTGACCTTGCTAAGCTGAGGGATTGACTAGTCGTGAAAATGTTTGAGCTTTTATTTTTATTTCTTTTATTTTTGTTATTATTGGGGTCTATATCTGACTCATATATTGTAAACCATGTGCATGTAGGTTGGTTACCTGTATTTTTCTATTTCCCTCTAATCATTACTACATACATGCAATCAAAAAAGTATACTGCAACTTACTCTCAACTCCTACAAAATACTCAAACCTCGCTGAAGTATCGGCTTCAGTATGGTACACAACGAACTAAACAGGAATTTAATTTTGTTTGTAATGGGTGTGGCTTTTTTAAGGCGTCGTTTGCGTCTGGGGGCTGTTGTATTCTAGTGTTGGATGCAATCGGAGTCCGGTCTTGTTGTTTTGTTCAGGATCATGATCGATTAATCTTATCATTAAATGGATGACATTGCTTCGGAAATAGACCATATAACGGTCTCTGAATCTCTGACCTGCGATGTTGAGGATTGCTTTGGAGTGATGGCTCATCCTGCGAACTGTCTCACTGTCATCACGCAAAACATATGCAGTATTTCAGCTAATTTTAACAATTTTGTTACGGTGTTGGGCAGACTTGGGTTTGTTTGTGATATTATTATCTTGACTGAATGTCGTTTGTCCGCGTGTCCCTTTTTACCAATTATGGATAGATATAGAGCATATGCCTCTCAGAGTTCTCTTGTTTTGCAGAATGATGGTGTAACCGCATACATTAGAGCTAGCATAAATGTCACTGTGGAAGAACCACGTTGTCAGGACTCAAACTGCCTCATAATAAAAATTGGTAGTGAAACTGCTATAGTGGCTGTGTATAGATCTCCTTCATATCGGAATATAGACAATTTTCTGCAAACAATACATACCATTTTGCAGGATCTATCTGCTTTTAAAAATATATCCGTAATTGGTGATATAAACATAAATATCTGCCCTGATACAGTCTTCACTGCTCAAACTGAATATCTAAATCTCTGTTCTTATCATGGTCTTCTTCCAGCACATAATATACCTACGAGACGCGGCAAGACATGTCTTGATCACGTGATACTTAAAACCAAAATATCAGCTCAGACTATAGTATTAAATTCTACGGTCACGGATCACCAGGCCGTTTTGTTGTGTCTGAAATCTAAACAAAAAAGGAACTTTGCTTGCGTTAGTGTTAATAAAATTAATAGAGGAGACCTACGTACTGAACTGGCTAACATGGACTGGAGTTCGATACTTAATTCAAATGATGCTAATGCTTCCACGGAGCTCTTCATTTCAGTTGTCCGGGACGCAATATCCAAAAATTCTGTTGTTGTAAAGTTATCCAGGCGACATAGAATTATGAAACCATGGCTTTCACCTGGGGTTTTGCGTTGCATGAGACATAGGGATAATCTACATAAGAAAGTAAAACTATCTCCAAATAACGAAACTGACAAATTAGTTTACACTAGATACAGAAATTACTGTAATAAATTAATTAAAAAACTTAAGATAACCTATGAGACGAACCTTGTAAAAACAGCTGGTAAAAACAACAAAAAACTTTGGAATGCAATCAAAACTATAACAAATACAGCTAAAATTAAAAATACTCCAACTGAATTGATTAATAGGGCCCACTCCCAAGAATCAATCGAGAAAGTAAATGAGTTTTTCGTCACAGTTGGCAAGAAACTGGCGGAGGGAACGGTGGCCTGTAAAAATAACCTACATCATGGTGATTTCTCGATAAGATCGAGCAACTCACTAAAATCGCTGGTGCTGTTGGACACTGATGAGACTGAAGTGGAGCGACTGATTCTTGAACTGAAAAACTGCTCCTCAGTAGGATGGGACTCCATTCCCAATCATCTCTTAAAGGAAAATAGACATGCTATTGCCCCAGTTCTTACACATATCTTCAATCTGTGTTTGCGCGAGGGCATCTTTCCCACAGTGCTAAAAAAGTCTGTAGTCATACCTATTTATAAATCTGGTGATAAACAACAGGTTACAAATTATCGACCGATTTCTATCCTGCCGTCTGTTTCAAAGCTCTTGGAACGCATCATTAATAACAGATTGGTAAACTACCTTGAAACGAATAAGCTGCTATCCAACAACCAGTTTGGTTTCAGAACAGGAAAATCAACTTGTGATGCTGTCCATGGGCTTACGGAATACGTGGCTCGGAATGTTGATGCCGGTAAAAAGACCATAGGGATATTTTTGGATTTGGCCAAGGCTTTTGACACAGTCTCGATTCCACTACTGCTTAAAAAAATGGACAGGTTAGGAGTTCGAGGACAACAACTTAAATTGTTTGGTGACTACCTCTCCAACCGCCGTCAGTGTACAAAAATTGATGACTCGATCAGTGGTGACTTACCTATAACGTATGGTGTACCACAGGGTAGCATACTGGGCCCTAGCCTTTTTCTTATTTATATAAATGATCTCTGCGACCTAAACTTAGTGGGTGGAAAAATTATCTCGTATGCAGATGACACTGCGCTCTTGTTTTCGGCCGAAAATTGGGACGCCACTGGTTGCAGTACAATAGCCTCACATTAAACACATCAAAAACCCAGTACATAACATTTTCAATGCGTGGTTGTAGCTTGCCTGCTGCATACTCCCTGTATGCTCATGCCTGCTGCAACAGTAAAAGCTGTTCATGTCCTCCCCTGACGGCTACTAGGGAAATAAAATACTTGGGCGTTATTATTGACAGCAGACTGACTTTTGAACTGCACATAAACCTGGTTACTTCGAGGCTGAGAAAGTTGATGTACGTCTTTAAGAGTTTGAGGCATGTTGCAAGCTCCCAAATATTAAAACAGGTTTACTTGGCACTCGTGCAATCCTTGGTGGGTTATTGTGTCACCGTCTGGGGTGGCGCACAGAAAACTGTTATTAAACCTCTGGAAATAGCCCAGAGAGCTATACTGAAAGTAAGCACTTTTCGCCCTTACTTATTTCCCACCTATCTACTTTATCAGTCCTGTGAGGTTCTGTCTGTGCGCCAATTGTTTATTATGCTCGCAATTTTGAAACAGCACTCAACCTTTGAGTATGATGAATCCGCTATAAATTGCAGGCGACGCAGAGATAGGGTTTTTACTGATAGACCATCTTTTAGGCACAAATTCTCAAATAGATTCTTCTCCTTCTGGTTGACATACAGAGTGTGAATTCAAGAGAGTGTAAACTTAAACTGTTTGAATATATTAAGAAATTGAATTATGATGAAACTGAGTGCTTAATGGATGTACCGAAGTAAATTTTATACTCACCCTCCTTTACACACACACATGCACATACACTTACATAACACACAAGGAGGCTCACACCTTACACTACACAATTTCTATAATTTTAATTTTATATTGATCATTGTCTGTTATTTTACTTCTTTTTAAAGTGACATTTTATTATTTTTTATATTAATATTATATTCTATTTACATTATTTTATATATTGATGACTGGAAATTGAATTTAGATTTTGGTTTAATGACATGTGTGTTTCTGTATCCCAATAGTATATTTCATTATCATTTGACATTTATAACAATTCAATTTCAATTTAGTTTAATTCAGTGTAATTTAATCATTTTATCTTTATAATAATGCCTTATAATTTAACTTAATCTTAATTTGATTTTTTGACATTGAATTTGTGTATGTATTTTGTATTCATTTCTAATGGTGATAACGAATTATATATATGATTTTAAATATGTAATATGGAAAGAAAGAAAGAAAGAAATATTATCTTGTTATTTGAATGAATGAATTTTGCTTAGTAATTTTTGATTGGATATGATAAACTTTGATAAACTTGTGATCTTATGTATATTTTAAAGCTAAACTAGGGGATGATAGCTACGAAAAAAGCTGCTGTCCGAAGCACAGATATTAATTTATCTAGTTCGGACACAGATGTTGCTCTGTACATAGTAACTAGTTGTATTTTATCGAATATTTTTTATGTCATGGGAGTACTTATTGTTGTTGTTGTTGTTGAATTCTGGTACCCATGGGAACCTATTCCAGGGATAAAAGCTATGTACCTATTTTGCCAAGCCATATTTCAGCCAGATTCATTCAGATTCATTCAGCCGTTGAAGCGTGATTGAGTAACAAACATCCAAACAACTTTACAAACTTTCATATTTATAGTATTAGTACGATTAGTACGATAACTATGCGAAACCTCAAATTCCTACGCGTGCGCAATATTCCTAAAAAAGTATGTAGTGTTTGTTTCGCGTATTTATATATAGATACTGTTGTCTGCGGGGAACGTAGGTAGTGTCGCTAAGTCAACTTGAACGCAGCCTTAATTAACATACAACCGCGTTAAATGGCTTACAATTGATCTATACTAAAGTGGGATAACAAGAAGTGTAGTACAGAAAATATCATTTATTATATTTTTCACGTAGCATGGGTACGGTGACATTTGACTAATTCCATTTCATGCATGATTCATTTCGAAACAATTTACCTAACGCGGAATACAGGAAACAACACTTAATACGAAGATAAAAAGAAAACTGTTTTATTTTGCATTTTTAACTTAAAACTATTTTTATTTCTCCGTAATTATTTAAACTTTAAATATAAACATTCCAAATACATAATTCTTGATGCGTGAATCGGAACAGGTTGCGTTAGAGATTGACATAGTAAAATCGTTATAATCGATAAATTGTCGAATAAAGTATCATAAATCGTTAGTTGTATTTTAAACTAAAATACGATTATTAAATATAATTATGTAATAATAAACTTTAAACAAAGCATTTTTGTCTTTGTGGAGCTTTATTATAATATAGCAACACTGCTTAAGCATGAGCTGGCAGCCATCTTGTTATATCAACTCAGTACGAGTGCGTCTGCCTTGTATGCGGTCTGTTTTCTTTGTTTTGAGCTTGCGTGGTGTTTTTGTTACTTGTTTTTGTTATTGACTATCGTTGTGCTTTGTTGTTTTCGTTACCGTTTTTTGTTATTGACTTTTGTTTTGTTGTTTTTTTTTGGCAAAATGCCAAAAAGAACGAAAAAGACTGTGCTTGGTAGTCAAGCCCGTGAATTTGTAGTTCGATTGCGGGATTACTTTGAGCGGGAACGTGAGAATGACGGAACGCTATTGCCTGTGTCCAACGTTTTGGATCGAGTGGCAGATGCGTTAGACATTGGGCGGAACACGGTTTCTCGAATCACTCGAGAAAAATATGGTGCTCACGATACAGAAGAAAATAAGTTGTCCACCCCTAATAAAAAGCGAACCAAAAAGGCATCTGTAACAGATGTAGACAGTTTTGCGGCCGATGCTATATGGAGCCACATTTATAACTATTACCAGAATAAAGAATTACCGACGCTTCTAAAGCTGGTCAAGTCTTTAAAAGATGCTGATTTGTTTACTGGAAGTCCTACATCCTTGTGGCGCGTATTGAAGGACATTGGTTTCCAATTCAAAAAAGTAAACAAAAGAAAAATTGTCATGGAGAGGGGCGATATAGCACTTGCGCGGGTTACCTTTTTGAAAAAGGCTAAAGCGATTACCGATTGGAGCAATGTCGTCTTCCTGGATGAAACTTGGCTGAATGCCAATCATACGGTCGGTAAAATGTGGACTGACGATACACCTCATGCCTCGACCATAGTGCCAGAAGGAAAAGGGGAGAGATTGATTATTTGTCACGCAGGCACATCGAAAGGATTTGTAGAAAATGGGCTACTTGCTTTTAAATCGAAAAAGACGGGAGAATATCACGAAGATATGAATGCGGAAGTATTCACGGAGTGGTTTCAAAATATGCTTAGCAATTTAGAAGAACCCAGCACAATTATTATGGACAATGCCCCATATCACTCCGTGCAATTGAACAAACCGCCGACTTCTTCCAATAAGAAGAGCGAGTTGATCGAGTGGCTCCAAGCCAATAATGTGGAAGCCGATGAGACGAAATTAAAGGTGGAGCTAGTGAAGCTCGTAAAAATGCACAAGCCCCAAACGACATACAAATTAGATATGATGGCAAACGAATATGGTCACGAAGTCCTGAGGCTTCCACCGTACCACTGTCAGTACAATGCCATTGAATTAATTTGGGCCCAAATCAAAGGTAACTTGTTTAACCATAGTCTATTTACATACTGACAAAAATATGATTATGTTTATTACTTGAATTCTATGACTCAATTTGTTTTTTATCTTGTTTCAGGATACGCTGCACGAAAAAATACAGCTCCGCCTTTTACAGCCACAAAAATGATGGGGTTATTGAAAGAGGGATGCAAAAATGTCACTGGCGATGACTGGAAGAAAGTAGTGGAGAAAACCAAAAATCTAATCTTACATGACTGGGAGCGAGACATTAGAATAGACTGCATAATTGATTCCCAAATAATTATTCACGTCGACGAGTCAGATGACGATGATGATGATGATGATGATGATGAAGATGATGAACATGTTTGATTTTTAATAAATAATTAAACAGGTTATCAATTTTGTTTTACTTTTTTTCTTCAAAATTATTAGTTAATAGAATCGATTTCTTCTTCATTAATAAATGATCTCGATAAGATATATAATCGATTTTATTTCATGCGATTTTATCTTGACTACATCTCTAGTAACTTCAAATCCCAAACGTCACCGTACCCATGCTACGTGAAAAATATTATAGTAAAATGTGATAGCCCAGTTTAGTTTGGCATTATCGCAATTACTGTTATTGGTGCTCCAACCAAGGTCTTCGAAATGTAAGATAACCTCACCTGGTGGCCGATAGGAACACCTTCCAATTAATAGATGAGCCTCTGGCGCAGGCTTTCCTCTCGGGGTTGAGACTGTGACGGCAGTTGCTCTGAAATAAATTAATAATATGATTACGCCTTAATATCTCCTGTAGCCATTTACCACAATGCTCATTTTTCAATTCCCACTAAAAACACATAGGCAAACTGATGCTTTATGTATTTTTAAGTAGACATTGCAAAAACTAACGTCCGAATGATGCCTTATCAGAAAAAGTTTGCGCTGTTGTTGATTGTACCACCATCTGTCAATCATAATAGATTGTCAATTTTATTCATAACTTTTATGTGAAAAATTTAGCTGAATGAATATCGTTCTGAAATCAAATCGATTTAAAAATCAATATTTTTGTACTAAATTGGAAACCAATGAATTCTATGCCATACCACAGATTACATAATATTATCTATTCTAATACAGATACACGAACTAGAACAAAAAATTTAAGCCACCGTAAGTCATGTAGCTGGCCTGGCAAAATTAGTACAAGTTTTCCTCCAATAGATGTCTACAATAATTATAGATTCCATGCAGATTTTGTACAAAGAGATAAATGGATGGCGTTGTATTCAATTTTCGTTCAATTCAAATAATTTCAACCGAGCTTTGGGGCACTGGACGGGTGTCTACGTACACTACCTACGGTCGTCAAGGTCAAGGAACAGAGCGTAGAATGAGAATACAAGCTAAAGTTATAGACTTGAATATCAGCGTATACGAGAGAGGAATAGCAGTAGTTTTGTTATTGCGCCAGGCTATGAAATTTTGCCATAATATAGGTAATAAAACCTTATATAGGTGCATTTTGTCTCAGGGTACACCGCAATAGCGTGCCATCATGGAGGATTGGCTAGAGAGGCGACATGGAAGCCTGTAGCATGTAGCACGACGTCACATTGATGTTATGATAAATCTTTTTATATTTCCTAACAAGGGTACCGGGTTGAATGTTGATTTTCTTTTTCTTGAACATGTAATGCTCGAGAAGGAGATGGCGGAGCGCGTCTCGGAGAGGTTTAGAACTCTCCCGGCCGGACTAGCCCGCAACATGCTCGCCGTGAGTCGCAGGCGACTCAGGCTCCGGAGGTCGCTTAACGACCTCCGTCCTCCATGAGCGCAGGCCTGGGGGTGGCAGGTGAGGCCGCCTGTCACCCCAGCAGAAGCAGGCCGTCCCGGCCGTCCCGGCCAGGCGGTCGGGCGACTAGCGCCCCTTCGACAAACCGGGGCAAGACGGGGACACCCAAACCCGAGGGGGCCATCTCGAAACCGGAGATGGCCCAGGGTTAGTCGGGGTGCGAGGGATATGCTCTATGGGCAACCTTACACCCCGGCGTTTGTAGACCCGAGACGGCGTGCGGTTTTAGTCGATTCAAGACCAACATAACCGCCCCCGCTGGCCGGCTTATCCGAGGGGATTTCCGCACGAGAATCAAATTGGATAAAGAAATGTTCTACAACATTATATACAGCGCTATCTAGACCCAAAGCAAACATAGCTTAACTAGCTTTTGTTATGGGTTTTAGAATGTGGATGTACATGATTCGATAAAAAAAAATTGTAAATACATACATATTATACATAAGCACACTCAGACCAATGCAAATATTCATATTCATGCACACAAATATTTGCCCTGAGCGGGAATCGAACCTGCGACGCGTATGAAAAATTCCAGTCCATCCTAAGGTTGCCTGGAAGGAATCGCGTTTAGCAATAAGGCCGTCCTTTGTACAGTCAACGACAAAAGTAGCCTAACAATTGCTAATTCATCGATCACCTTAGCTCTGAAACTTTTCATAAAATAATAAACAGAATATGAAATATATTAACTTTGTGCTTTGAGGATTATAATATTATTTTTACTTAAATTATTGATACATGTATTCCGGTTTAAAAAAGGGTAATAAATGTTGTATTTATTAAATATTGTGTGTATTTTATTATAAATAGTGTCCAAATGAAGTGTTATCAGCCTATCTATTTTACTTATATGTGTTATCTGTGATTTTGACCAACTTTTCTAAGGTGCTCCCATAATATGGCGGGTGGAAATAATTAAAAATTAAATCTAAATCAATTAAAAATCCAAATCAGAATGAAAATGATTATCAAAATCAAACAAAATGAAAAACAAAAAAAAATTAAACCTATGTATGTGATCTGTGTTGTGGTGTGGGTGTGCGTGTATGTTTGTGTGTGTGTGTGTGTGAGTGGGGGGATGTGTGTGAGGGGGGTGTAAAAAGTAAGGGTTACTATTTAATACAGTCCAGCAGTCTTTCTGTTTCAAGGTAAGTGAGTGATTTTAACCAGTCCGTTAGTACTTTTTTGCACTTATAATATTGTGATGTGTATAAGTTTATGTATTTCTTTATTCTATTATATACTCTCAATCTCAACACACGTAATTCGAATTGGACGTAAGCACCACCTTGGACTTATTACTATTTACGTAGGGTCCAGTCAGCGTCAAAAGTAAGTATTGCGATAAAGTTTAAAACGCTGATGATGAGTACAAAGTCACCTTGACGTTTAAAATTGTGCAAAAAATATGAAAAAAAAAACAGCCTAGAACTGTAAAACAAATCTTTCATTATTGAATTCACACAATGGCGGCAATTCTATTGCTCATCTCACTAAACTAAAATAACTTTATTTGAATTCCGTAATTTTGTTCTATTTACCACCGGATTAAATTTAGATTTTAAAAAGGTAGTCTAGTTTAGACAGTTTTGTAGAGGTCCGACACACAGGTTTGATGACTTCGGTTTTCTAGAGCGTTCTCCCTGTCGTACATCGGACTGACAGTAAAGTAGACAGATCATGAAGTATTGACTGGCTATCAGCGTATACGAGAAAGGAATAGCGATAGTTTTTTTTTCATTGCCAAACTATAAATTCTACCCGATGTGCCAACCAAAACGCCGTTTACTGTAACAGGAGAATCGGCTCCAATATAATAGGTACAGCCTTTCAAATGTATTCCAAACTCAAGACATGTCAATTACGACAGAAGCTAAATTAAATAAATAGGGAAAAAGTAACTTAAATATACCCTAGTATCACCGAATAAGGTTGGTTTTCATTAACCTGAGAAATTTGTCAGTACTCTAATCTATACATACCGGGTGCTTCAAAAAAATGTATACACACTTTGAACTTCCATAGAAAATTTATTTACCGTTCTACAAAGTTAAATTTCAGGAAAATAGAAAGCTGAAAGTCCAATGTAAATGAAACATAAATAACAAATGTTAATACTGTTCAAATTGGTGACCTGCAGCATCAATACAATTCTGAGTACGAGTCACCACAGATTCTGTACATCGTATCAAAACGTCCAATGAGATTTCTCTACACACTGCTTGAATCTCATTCCAAAGAATGTCTAGGTTACGTGGTTTACGTTTGTACACCTTTCTTCGTTCCACGTTTCCACGTTTCTTCTTGTGGGGCACAGTAAAAGATGAGGTGTACAAACGTAAACCACGTAACCTAGACATTCTTTGGAATGAGATTCAAGCAGTGTTATGTTTCATTTACATTGGACTTTCAGCTTTCTATTTTCCTGAAATTTAACTTTGTAGAACGGTAAATAAATTTTCTATGGAAGTTCAAAGTGTGTATACATTTTTTTGAAGCACCCGGTATATAATTACTTGTCCGGACTGACTGACAGACTGATTGACTGACTGTCTGATTCATCAACGCAGAGCCTAAACCGCTAGATTTATAAACTTGAAATTTTGGCAGTAGATGTCTTTTATGTTGTAGGCATCCACTAAGAGGGGTGCGACTAGTTGGATCACCTCCAAGTTTGGTGCACCCTGGCAACGTGGGCGATAACGCATCATTGATTGCTCCTCTGGAGTAGCTGGCGTCAACGTCAACGGCCAAGAGTCTGACCAACCGGCCCTTTTCAGGGCCAGCTGACCCCATTGCAAGAGGGGGTCGGGGTATGGCGGGCCTGCAAGGCCCGCGAGGGGGGTGGTCGCTGCGAATGGCCCAGGGTCAGTCGGAGTGCGAGGGATATGCTATATGGGTAACCTTACACCCAGGCGTCTGTAGGACACGAGACGGCGTGCGGTTTTAGTCGATTCAAACCCGACATAACCGCCCCCGCTAGCTGGCGGGGGGTATCCGAAGGGATTTCCGTACAAAAAAAAGAAGGCATCCACTAAGAAAGTATTTTTGGAAATTTCACTTCTAAGGTGGTAAAATCAGGGATGAAAGTTTGTATGAAAGTCCGTCATTTTCGAAGACAGAAGCACGAAATTTCATACACCTGCTTTTGGTTAGAATGAATGAACGCATACATCAGCGTTTTTCAAAATTTCATTTAAAATGATAATGAGGGTGAAATAAGGGTTAAAAGTTTATATGGGAAGTTCGTCATTTTTGAAAATAGAAGAATGATAATTCATTTACCTATTTTTGGTTGGGAATAAATGAACACGTGAATCAGCGTTTTTTCAAAATGTTGCTACTAATGGGCTTAAATAGGTGATTAACGATTATATGGATAGATCGTCATTTTCAAAGTAAGAACCACGAAATTCAATTTGAAAGCTTCTTATAGATATCTAAATATAAAAAAAAAAAAAAAAAAAATCTTATATTTACCATTGGACCCGGTGGCGCTTCAATCGGGTTTTAAGTCATTTTCTTACGAATTTAATCCCGGGCGAAGCCAGGTCCCGGGCCGCTAGTGCTTTCGTACTTTAGCGCAATTTTGAACGTCAAGGAAACTTTGTACTCATCATCACCTTTTGAAACTTTGTCGCTATACTTACTTTTGACGCTCCATGCATCATCTACTTTTGACGCTCTGTAGCATCACCTACTTTGGACACCTGGGTATGATCATCAACTTTTGACGCAGACTGTACCTACGTAGTGGTGATAAGTACATGATGGTGCTAATGTCCATGCAAATTACTTATAGTTAATTATGCTTAAATTGGTTTTCCATACATTCAGTATATGTAACATAATATTATATACTTCCGATGTGTAGTAAAAATAGTTGAAATTTATTACAATGGCATCTATGGTCAAATATTTAAGTTATTAAGAAGGATTGAAAACCATTTTGTCGTCATTAAAAAGTTGTCACATATGTTATTCATTTTCTTATAACTACGTTGTTGCTAAGTTTAAATAGCCACAAGGACATTTATTGACCTAGTATTAGATTTTAGAAACCTTTACACAGCTTAATATGGCCAAAATACGTATTTTTTCATTCATATTTTAAATATGAAACTATTAGTGTCATATATTGGTGAAAACTCATTACTAATTCTAGAATGTACTGGTTAGGTTTGCATCGCCACACAACTAGATTGGATGTACGCTAATAAAATTTGGTATCGCGAAATACTACTTAATGGATCACCAATAAAGCACAACATTTTGTTGCTGTTACACAGATGATATCACAAAAAGGCACGGTATGCCTATACAGATAGATGCTAAAATTCGTGACCATGATACAAAGTTTGGTCTAAACAGCTTATTGAATAGTACCTCTTTTTTTTTTTTCGTACGGAAATCCCTGATACCCCCCCCGCCGGCTATTCATAGTACAGAATAGATACAGTACTGACGTATAGTCGCTCTCAAAAGTTTGCTGAACACTAACAAGTTTACAAACTATCTATATATGGAAATAATTGTGGTATAACTATTTTTCCAATTTTTTCTAAAGATTTAGATCGGAAAAAGAGAACATCTAGGACGGGACTTGAACCTCCTGGAACCTCCTTGAGTTCCGTCCTAGATGTTCTCTTTTTCCGATCTAAATCTTTAGAAAAAAGTAAGCATACAAAATGCTTAAAAATTTAATTGAAATATTTTTGCAATCTTCAGGTGACAAATTTAACAATCATCTATTTTTTTTTGTTATTTCATGTCAAATTTTCGAACTAACGTGGTCGGTAACTTGGAATATGTCAAGCTAATACCGATGGCGACTGTACATCGTGCGCTTATAGATAGTCAATATACATCGCGATTCTGTCAATAATATTGATGTTCAAACGCGATATTAGTGATGTGCAAGTGACCACGATTGGTCCCGACACCATTGACTGTCGCCACGCGTCCATAGAAGTCATTGGTAACGCGACAATTGATACCAAGTCACAAATCACTTGAAACACCCACACCAGAACAAGCCTTTATGCAAAGTGAACTTGTTTGAGGCATTCGAGAGAACTAACCAACTCATTTGAATAATCCATTGGGAACTTATTTTCCTCATATTGTAGGGTATAAGTGAAGATCGTAACAATAAAATGAAATTGTTTCGTATAAAACGTCCACTGGCAGCTTTAGTTAGCATTTTAGGAGTAATATTATTGAATAAATGGCATATTAAAGAGTGAATTGGTATATAAATATTGCTCGTTTGTGGTCGCTATTGCTTACTGATGGTGTTCATTTAATATCCGAAAATAAGGACAAAGAAATTTATTCTTATCAATCGCTATATAAAGTCTTCTTTGAATTGCCATCATCAAGCCTTGCCTTATTTAGTTTTGATAAGTACTCAAACATTATTCTGAATATTATATTATGCTTTCAAATTCCATAATTAACTTTTCTTGATGTTAGTACATAAGAGGAAGCAGAATGTGTACACATTCTAATTAATAGGTATATAGTGGGATGCACACAAAATTAATTTGCCAGTAGTGATGTTTCCGTATCCATATCTGCGGATATCCAACGGAGCAGAAAGAAACGTATCCGTTACTTCTTGGCATATGTACGGGTTTTTTTTACCTTATTTAGGAGAGAGTAGCAATGAAAGACTATTAAAATCCATTACAACTATTTTTTATTTCTTAAAATTAAAATATGTGAGACCCGCACAATGCAAGTCAAAACAATTGTCTTATCACGCAATGCGTCAAGTTGCGTCAACAATCTTTCAAGGTCACGCGCACCGACACCGATTGAGTAAAAAAGTTAAGTTCGTATCCGCGGATAAATATCCGTATTTAGATCCATATTCGCGGATAAATTTTTGTAATGATTCGATGCTAGATTGATTTATTTAGTAGTACGACTGCTTGCTGCTCCGCTTCTAGGATAAAGAAGAATGTTGATAAGGGGCAGAATTAATAATCAAACTAAGTCAATGGTAAATTGGTTTAGAATATCATGTTTGGTACTGCGCCAGAGTCTAAAGTTCGGATTGCTATGGGAGTCTAAAGTTCGAATTGCTATGGGTGTTTCTGTGCTTAATATGTTTGTATTTATAAAAACATCTCTATGTATATTCATCCGCATTGTGGAACTTATATTAGAAACTAGTTAAGCTATGCTTACTTTAGGTCTAGATAGGTAGAGTCTAGATTTCACCTCAGAATCTGGGGCCCTAATTCATTTTGTTCTAATGACTGGGCTATCATGAGAGCGGCTGCTGTCTGCCTGTCAACCTAGAGAGAAAACCCTGCGCCAGAGTCTCGTCCGCTGATCGGCAGGTGTACTAGCTAATGTTACTTGTCTTGCGTCCCGAAGATGTTAATAAGACCCTATTTATTATAGAACCCATATTACAAATTAGTTAAACTATTCTTAAAGTTTAAGTTAAATCTTTAGTTAAACTATGTTTACTTTGGGTCTGAATAGCGTTGAGCAGTCGCACTCGCTACCGCTTCACCATCAGAAAAGTTACAGCTTAATTTAGAAAATTTAGAGTATTATTAAATTTTCTTAATTACACTGAAACTTAAAATAAATGAAAAGAAATTACAGAAATTTAAAATTCTACACAAATTCTACTCTCCAAATAATTTTCGAATTAAATTATGATCTGAATGCGAAAATTCTCTCTCGTATTTTCTGCAACTTATCTGTCCACATTTAATCCTTAAACGGCGAAGAATTTACACCTAGATTTATATTAAAGCAGCAGCACGAAAATGTAAATAATAAAGGTAAGGTATTTATTTAAGCTCAAGGGGCGAGTGATAAAAATGCAACCATTTTTAGGGTTCCGTACCTTAAAAGATGAAAAAAAGGAATATATTATAAGATCACTCTCTTGTCCGTCTGTCCGTCTCTCTGACTGTCCATGTGTCACCACCGATTTTTTCAGGAACGGGTGGAGAAAGCAAGTTTTTTCTTTATACCATTCAGGTGTCAGACAAGCACAGGGCCCACCTGATGGATAGAAGTTGAAATTTATAACCGATACTGATGTCTATAGTCTCTATTAGGTATATCAAATCAACGTCTCGAGTCAACATGATAAAAAGATATGGGCAAAATTAGACTTGCGCGAAAACTTTTAAGTGCCAAAATGTACCTTATTTTTTATTTTTTTTATTTTTCGGAATTTTGTCTTTGCCTTGATTTTAATCAAAATGGACAGTTCTCCACTCAAACGGCTGAACGGATTGGGTTGAAATTTGGTACAGGGAGAGATTCACCCTACGATTCATAAGCTACGCTTTTTATCTCTGGAATAGGTTCTCATGGGAAGCCGGAACGGGATCCGAATCCCACGTAGACGAAGCCGTGGCCAACAGCTAAGTACTTGATAAAATGGTTTTATTATGTTAACCAATCATAGGATTGGTTAACATAGTACTGATAGCAGTAACGTGTTAAATTTGTAAAAAAACAATCCTATTTTTGAAAACGTCGGTACTTCCTGAAATACGAAGTAAAAGGTAAAAGAAATAGGGAAAAACTGATTATTGAAAAAATATAGTCAGTCTGAATTTTTGCATTTTTGTACCTCCGATGTCCAAATCTAATCGTGATGGTTGTCACAAGTTAGGTAATCCAAAAGAAGCGAAGATATGAAAAGAAACTTTATTTCTTCCGATTTCATCATATTACGACAATATCTTTTCAATTCGCGAATGCCGTACGACAAGATGTAATAATGATAAAAAGCCCGTTTTTTCACAAGTTTAATTAAACAAAATAGGTATAGGTAGGATTAAGCAACAAATAATATAGGTATCCAAACATCCAGGGACACCGTGGTTCCCAAACCCGAGGGGGCCATCTCGAAACCGGAGATGGCCCAGGGTCAGTCGGGGTGCGAGGGATATGCTATATGGGCAACCTTACACCCTGGCGTCTGTAGACCCGAGACGGCGTGCGGTTTTAGTCGGTTCAAGCCCGACATAACCGCCCCCGCTGGCCGGCGGGGGGGTATCCGAAGGGATTTCCGCACGATAAAAAAAAAAGGTATCCAAACATCCAAATATCCAAATATTATTATATTATCTTCACAAACTTTCACATTTATAAGGATAAAAAGCAGGACATAGGTGATGTATCAAGAGAAGAAAAAAAAACAATTACTTAAGCGCAAATATTTTATTTATAAATTTTAAAAGGTGTATTCCTATCCTTATAAAGTTTATAAATATAACTTATTTTGCAGTAATTTGAATCACGATTTTAGCATTAAAGAGATACTAAGTAAAGTTAAGTCGACTGCAGTGCTCGCTCCCTGCCGTAGAACGGAACAAGAGAATGCACTATCTGACATTAACTCTGAGCATAGCGATGGTGGGGGCAGTGCTTATCTAGTGGCGAGAATGGAAATAATTGTTTATTCAACCACCATTTATCGGTGCATTCATTATTATTTAATCGGCGAACGGTATAATAGTAATGTTTCCGTTTTATTGTTGTATAAATGTTCATTAATAATTTATCGGTCTGAAATGCAGAACTTGTAAGGGAAAAATTTAGTTACTTAGTTTAGATTTTCTGTTTTCTCATTAAAAGTGAGTTGTTTTTTCTAACTCGACATCATCTGACTACCAATTTCTATTGCATCCAAAGCTTGCACTTAAGAGCCCAAGGTCCGCTCTCCTCCTTTCTATAATTTGCCTTATCTTGGCTTTTACGGGAGCTGCAGTTGAGAGATGAAAGCCTGCGGTATATCTGCGCTAGAGCCTCGTCCGTAAATCATCTTGTATACCGGTTCGCGGGTGAGGTTTATGTGGGCCCCGAAGATCTTGGAGTTGTTTTAATGTACTTCTGTTATAGTCCACTGTTTTTCTTCTATTTCCTTTCTGCTGCCCATTAATATCAACTATAGTATTAGGTTAGGTTAACATGTTAACCAATTGTCTTGTTGGTTATTTTATGTACTAAAACTCGAAACTAATAGAATATTCGGTGAAAATTTAACAGAACGGCATGTTAATTTACCTTCCTTTGTTTAAGACACATTTATCACCTTCGCGGCTCCATGCGTTTGTGATTGCGAATATGCACGGAAATTCGTTTGTTAGCAATCATAATTCGAAATAGATTTTTCTGGCATTTGCTTCATCGTTTACTTTGATTAAATTGAAATAATAGATATAATTAATTATTATTATTTACTTTTGTAATTTAATATCTTAATGCCTCATTTAGACCTTAGATACCCCTATTCTTTCTAGTCTGAGGCATTACAGATTCTATCAATCTTACTAATATTATAAAGGTAAAAGTTTGTAAGAATGGAGGGAAGAATGAATGTTTGTCATTATTTTACACAAAAATGGCTGTACGAATCTGGATGAATTTTTGGCATAGAGATAGATTATAGTTTGGATAGCACACAAGCTTCTTTTTATTCCGTGAATAATTTTCTGTGGGTCGCGGGATCGCTACCACCATTTCACACTGGCGGTGCCGCGGTTAACAGTTATACTATACACTATACATGATGTTACATTTAGAGACACTTCAAGAAATCTTCACGAGATATTACCATGTTATAAGGCGAGAAGGAGACATTAGTCAGTTACCCTTTTGAAATATTGTCTTCAGTGAAACCTTAAATAACGACCCTTGTACCCTCTTTGAGGGTTGAGGGCCCTTCCTTGTAATGCACCATCTGTCATGTCATATATTTTACTACTACATTTAATAACAACGTGTGTGTGTGTCTATTTAAAAGGGTTAGGTAAAGATATGTAATACACACATTAATCTGACGCGGGTACAGCGTCAACTAGTTTAACTGTAACATATCACACGCGCACGGTGTGTGAGACCGAAAGTGCTGACGATTTATCCATCCATTTATTTTATATATATATTTTTTTATATTTAGGACACGTCAATTTGACTTCACCTCGCCTGATGGTAAACTGAAGGTAAAGTCTCAGGAAAGAGGGTCACCATTACATACACGTACCATGTTAACAATGGTGGCACTCAGCTTGACGGCCTCATCAGAAGGGGATTGTCGTCGCAGCACCGCGTGACACCCACCGGTCCCACCAGTGCTGCGACCACAATCCCTCTGCCCGGCTATGCACTTACTGACCCCTGAACGCAATCAAACCGAAATTGGATTACTATGAAGGGTTTTTCGCAATCGTGCACGGTGGTACCTACCCGGCCGAATTTTGTGAAAAATTTGTGTCATCAAATTTCTAAATCACACGTAGTGTGCCACCGACGTAAAACCACTCCGAACAATAAGCGATTTAGCTTTTAAACCTCGAGTACAGTGCCGCCGGCTTGGAAAGAGGCGAATATAGAGCTGATCCCCAAGAAAGGGGATACGTCAAACCCGGGCAACTATCGACCCATAGCCGTGCTTGCATGCTACATTATTAACACACAGCTCATGCTCCTTAATTAATGATCAATAATAGGGCTTCAGACTGAAACAGTCAACGGGTATTCTTGATTGCTATGCTGATGATAGTACCTTGCACGGGCAATATCACAGTCAACCTGAGGGCCAAGCGGGCTGACATTGAAGAAAAAAGAAAGCTTATGGTCACTGAGCTTGACCAGGTCTTGATCAATCACATTTCTCAATGTGGCTCTAAGAACCTGGTCGAGTTCAATGCCAAGAAGAAGCAGGCATGTGTGTTTGCAGCAAAGGTATCTCCTTGCCTTCCCATCAGTTCTGTTCAGGTTACACCACTGTCACTGCAGGACAATCTCAATATACTTGTGTAACGGGAAAATATACTATGCTATAGGCTATCTTCATCACTAGCTTGGCATTAATAGTCTAATGTAACCTTTTTTTTTTTTTTTTTTTTACGTGCGGAAATCCCTTCGGATACCCCCCCGCTGGCCAGCGGGGGTGGCTAATGTAACCTAACATAAAATTAAACCGTGAAATTAAATTCCTAATCGATTTTTTAGGGTTCCGTTGCCAAATGGCGAAAAACGGAACCCTTATAGATTCATCATGTCTGTCTGTCTGTTCGTCCGTATGTCACAGCCACTTTTTTCCGAAATTATAAGAACTATGCTGATGAAACTTGGTAAGTAGATGGATTCTGTGAACCGCATTAAGATTTTCACACAACAATAGAAAAAAACAATAAATTTTGGGGGTTCCCCCCATACTTAGAACTGAATCACAAAAATATTTTTTTCTTCAAACCCATACGTGTCCGACCATCCGACCCATCTATGGATAGGTCTTCAAAAATGATATTGAGGGTTCTAAAATCTTTTTTTTCTAAACTGAATAGTTTGCGCGAGAGACACTTCCAAAGCGGTAAAATGTGTCCCCCCCCCCCTGTAACTTCTAAAATAAAAGATGATAAAACTAAAAAAATATATGATGTACCGAAAATTGGTTTGAACGAGATCTAGTTAGTAGTTTTTTTTAAAACGTCATAAACCGTCAAACGCAATTTACCTTTCATTCAATCAACTCAAATATAAAATTTAAAAAAAAAACATTATTATGTTACTCGCTGCTACGGAACCCCTCATGAGCGTCCCCTCGCACTTGGCCGCTTTTTTTTTCCTAATGTACGCCGAGATTATTTTCCTCACTAAATTAATCTAACCTACGATTTATGTTATATATATTATATTTAATGTTAACCTTTGAATTTTGACATAAAATTAACTCTATTTGCATAAAATCTAGCTTCTCTATATACGATGTTGATTTAAATGTCAAGTTATCATTTACCTTGACATCGTCGTAGGTTATATCTACCAGGGAACTGAGGTTTTCTAGATCCAGATTATATAATAATGGCCTTTTTTTTATATCTTATATATATTTTTTGTGTCGTGGGCTCATATATTTTGGTTGATATTAAATCAACATATTTTCCTCCCTCTCTCTCTCTCTCTCTGAAGAATAATTTAATTTTTGTTATCAGTACCTCCACTAACGCTAAACGTATAATAGTATTGTTCTTTTTTATATTAGTATTCACTAATTGATATAATTATATGTTTAACCGTCCCTTCGTAATCGCCTCGCAATCCTTTGATACGCCTTCATTCCAACGAAAGTTTCATTCAAGATTTGTGTTAATATTGATTTATTATGAATTAATCTATTTCCAGCAGTGGACTAGAATAGGTTGATGATGATGATGATGATGATGATGAATCTATTTTAGTTTATAAATATAATTCATGGATTTCAGGCGGGCCCCAGAATTGCGACACACTGATAACTTGCTCAAACTGAAAATCCAAATGGTTCCAGGAGCTAAAATCGTATTTAAATTACCTATTAAGTGAGCTGATTGTAACACATATTTATTAATTACTGTATTCGACTAAAATACACCCTTTTGTTAGAAACTGTGCATTGACTGAACCTTGTTTTCGTTAGCACTTTACTAGTCGAATATCGATTGAAATGTCATGAATCCCGGTTTGAAATCAGTTTTTATACTTCGTTTACTCCCCGCTTACCCCTGTAGGATGCGTTCAAGTGACGTCACACGTACCTCGGCTTTTTTACAAGAAATGGACCTAAGCATTTCTAAACAATGAGAAGGCCAGTACTGAAATCTTTACCTGAGTGGGTCGCGTCGTCCGACCCGCGCTAAATACTAGACCTTTTTGTACTTAAAATAACATGCCAATATTATTCTCAACAAACATCTTATCTAGTTCAAATTAAACGTATTTTAATTAAATACACACCATTCTTAATCTTAAATTACTAAAATTCCACGCTCCATGCAACTTTAATACTTATTTCCCAAATAACACCATCCGCGTTTATAGCCAAAGCTTAGCGATTTCAATCCATCACAATTTGGAAAACGCGGCCGTTTATAACAATCGAAAATTATTATTAACCAACAGTCTCGTATCAAAGCTTGACAAAGAAATCAAATTACATCTTATTAAGTTCTTGAAACCATTTATAAATTATTTTAAATCACATTAACTAATGAGATAATGCGGACGTCCATAGAGTTCATTTCGCAATAATGAACACATGTTAATACTTCTTTATTTTAAATACACCGTGAAGGCAAATAATTTTTTATGTTGTATTTTAAGTATTGCTTAACAGATGTGAGTTAAAATTGACTGCCTCTGTGGCGTAGCGGTAGTGCATTCGACTGCTACGACAGGGGCCGGTTCGATTCCCGCTCAGTGCAAATATTTGTATGCATGAATATATATATTTGCATTGGTCTGGGTGTTTCTTTGTATAATATGTATGTATTTACAAAAAAAAAGTATATAAGTATGTTTATCCGCATTCTGGAACCCATAACACAAGCTAGTTAAACTATGCTTACTTTGGGTCTAGAGAGCGCTGTGTAGAATGTCGTAGAATATTTATTAGTTATTATTATTATTATAAAATTCTCAGCGTCGTTTCTCAATTCGTATCGATATAGTACTTAGTAGATTGCATTGCTGGGGGTCCTGAGATCACCAAAACCCTTGACCCTTTGCAGTTGTGCAGAGATATTGCTTTTTTGGCCCTTTCCTTTCACACAACACGTACGAGGCTGATCTGAATTGTTTGCACCGTAGGGGGATCCTCATACGGTGCCAACAATTCCATCAAGAATCAAGCGGTATGAATCCTCTTTTCTATGCCGCACCATTAAGACTCGGAATGGTTTACCAGCACACGTGGATCCTTTAAGCGGGTGTGAAAAAGCATTTGATGAGGCCGTCAAACTGAGGACCACCATTGCAGCATTTTCGGTGTCTGTAATGGTGACCCCTATTCCTAAGACTTTACCTTTAGCTTACCATCAGGCGAGGTGAAGTCATATTGACGTGATCGTTATAATAAAAAGGTGTTAGTGAGAATTATATAAATGAAAAGAATAATACTATCATTCAGCTTTGAAATGAAGTTAGCCACGAACAGAGCAACCATCCATGAGTTCAACATACTATAAATAAGAAATAGAACCAACTTCATAAACTTAGAAGGGATTTAATAGTGAAAAATAACTGAATGACATATTTAATTCAAAAGACAAAATTGCTCATAAAACTTTCCTGTTAACGTCGGTGCCAAATCCATGGATCATCAACCCACATGTATTCGGTCACTACGGTTACACATTTGATTAAATGGCGCGGGCAGACTTATGTACCTAGTCCAGGAATATCTTTTTTTTTTTTTTTTTTTTGTGCGGAAATCCCTTCGGATACCGCCCCCGCTGGAGAGCGGGGGGTCTCCAGCGGGGGCGGTTATGTCGGGCTTGAACCGACTAAAACCGCACGCCGTCTCGGGTCTTAAGACGCCGGGGTGTAAGGTTACCCATAGAGCATATCCCTCGCACCCCGACTGACCCTGGGCCATCTCCGGTTTCGAGATGGCCCCCTTACTTGCTCTCCACTGTGCCATCTGCTAATCAGAGGGACACGTGGAAAGCTTCCGAACAGCCCTCAACCGGGCCGTTCTCGCCTCGGTCGGAGTTGGCCGTAGGCGGCAGTGTCTCCCCCGCCCTAGGAGAGAGGCGCTGCCGTCTCCGTTGCCCAGGGTGCACCGCGTGGAGGTCCCCAACCAAGCACCCCAGTCCAGGAATACCTAAGTTTTGTTACAAATAAAAATGCAATTGTTTTTAAATGAAATAATGTAATATTGTTAAAATGTATACCTACATTTTTAAAGTCTTAGCAAAAAATAAAAATATATTTTATTCGAAATGGCCACCTTTGGCTTTTATACAGGCCTTTAATCTGTTTGGCCACGAATCTATGGATTTACGCACTGTTTCCAAGGGAAATTTTGCCATTACTTGCTCCAAAGATTTTTTAAGAGACTCAATGTCGGCGTGTTGTTTAGAGCAGGCCATGTCCTGTAAAACTGACCATAATTCGTAGTCTAAAGGGTTGAGGTCTGGGCTAGATGAGGGCCAGTCTTCAGCTCTTATAAAATCCGGAACGTTGGTTTCTAGCCAGGCTTGGGTAGTTCGTGCCTTGTGACCAGGAGCAGAGTCCTGCTGGAAAGTCCTCGGTATATTTTTAAAAAGTGCATTACTGAGATGTTTCACAACATGATCCAAGGCAGTATCTTGATACACCTTGGCTGAAGTTTTCACTCCTTTTTCACAAAAATGTAGCTTTGTGACTCCCTGATAAGACACACCCCACCAAACCATCACTGACGCAGGATGATGACCACGTTGTACCTTTCCGACCACTTGAGCAGCTTCTTTAAAACTGTGAGCGTACACTTTATCATTTTGCTTATTGTAGTATTCTTCAATCGTGAAAATGTTTTCATCGGTAAAGAGGATATTTCTGTGCCTTTCAACTGCGAATCGCGACAGTAGGCACTTTGATCGATCCACTGTTTTTAATCTTAAAGATTGATTTAGGGCATGTCCTGTATATCGACGATAAGCACCGAGCTTCAGGTCTTGTTTATAATACGTGACAGAGTCCTAGCGGGAATCTTCATTTCTCGCGATAAGAATTTTTGCTTCCTTATGGGGTGTCGACGAATTGTGGCTGTAATAGCATTAATAGCCTTTGTAGTTCTAACAGCACGCGGCCACCCCGATCTTTTCTGGTCTTCGACAGACGAAGTGTTGTTGTATCTATTGATAGTACGATATACGAACATACGGTTGATACCAAGTTTTTGAAATGTCTGGAATATGACCGACGGCTCCATACCCACTTTGTGCAAGGCGATCACTGCGATCCTATTTTCTTTAACACCCCATTCCATATTGTAATTCGATAATGAACACGAAAATATGGGTCCATATTGACTCACCTAAAGTTCTTTATCCGAAATTGTTCTTCCTAACGATTTGTAATCCGAATGATCACTCCTTCTAAAATTTTTCATCCTAAAGTTTTTATTCATACTATTTGTAGTGCTACCGTCGATGTTCATAACACTCATGTTTCCGAAAATTGTTATCAATAAAATCGTTAACATACAATATTAAAGCTCCTACTGTTTTTTATCCTAACGTTTTTATCCCTAAACATAATTACCATAATATTGTCACTAATACTCGTAAAGAAATATTTACCAAGTAATTGGCACTTCGCCGGCCGCTGCCGGGGCACGCTCGCTTCGCTCGCTCGGCTCGTGCGTTGTGGTCACAGTTCTAACCTAACCTAAACCAATGATTACTAGGACGGTTACCAGCTTCGCAATCAACCCAAACTTAAGCGTAGCGAGATTTGCCTATTCAACAATAGGTCAACGTGACCGGTCGACTTTTTCCATTGATTTGGTTTTTCCGTGATTATTCCTCGATGGTACGTCGGACATCAACTTTCGACCCATAGAGACACTCAGCAAACTGAGCTTGATAACCGTGCCAAGTTTGGTCAAGATCGGTCGAGCCGTCTAGGAGGAGTATGGTTTCACGCGAAAACCCAATTTGTGGAGAAAGACGCTTCGCTCGCCTTCGGCTCGCTACGCTTAATAAATAGTACAGTGGTATAAGGTGGGTAAAGTGCAACTTGTACCATGGTACTATTATTCTTATATGTTATACATGTTATATGTAAATAACTAAAACTGTAAAAGTTACGCAAAATTAATGTAAATAATACTGATTATTATTAATAAAAATAAATCTAAACAAAAAAGGTATGACTTTCAATAATAGTGTACAAGATGGTTATGTTGACAACATATAGGAAAAGAAATAATAGTATAATAGATGTTTATTGCTACCGACATTATGAAGTTGAATGATTCGGAATTAAAACATTAGAGACAGAGTAGTTAGGAATTGTGATTGTTAGGATGAAAAATGTTAGGAAGAACATTTTCGGAGTTCCAATTTTCGGACTTGAAAATTTAGGTGAACTTTGGCGCACCCCGAAAATATATGTGAAATGGCGCGAAATCGTAAGAAGTTTTTAAAATAATATACGTGTTCCAAATTCAAAATAATTAAAAAGTTGAAAAAGAAAGAAAAGTTTTGATATAACAGTATTTATGGCCAGACTAGTTATAATGTGGCAAGGTATCTCATACACCCTAAATATAGCATACTTGTTGTACTCTACTGCGGTAAAAATAAGCACAATATTGATTAATTATTAAACATTTATTTCGGAAAATTATCCATAGTGTTAGTAACAATATTGCTTATAAACTAGGGTTAGTAGGTACATTTCTTTTATTTCTTTTTGTTTTACTAGTATACAACGGAGATGGGACAGATTCACATGTGAATCCGTACCCATCTCCGTTGCATAGGTGAATCCTAACGATCCGTGAACACGCCAACAATACGATTAGAGCTGCCGCGCACACGGTTTAGCATAGAGGCACATCGCTTCCTCATAATCGCTTCGAAACCATCCGTGCGCGCCGCGGCAAACATACCTGATGCACTACAGTGCCACGGCAGCCCCACCAGAACCCTAAACGCATTATTGTATTGGACGCGCAGAGCGCTGTATGCTCGCTGCGTGTAGCTAACCCAAAGGCTGCACGTGTAAAAGGATTGACAGTAGGCTTTAAAAAGCATAACCTTTACTGATTTAGTACATCGTGCAAACCTACGGGCCAGCATGTTGCATCGGACAGCCAGCGCCCTGCGCTCCCGCTCTATGTCACAATCATCTCTCAAGTCCTCGGTGATCCAGTGGCCCAGATACATCGTCCTGTCAACTCTACTAAGGAGTTTTCCATATAGTGAGACTGTAGACACGTCTGAGTATGTCACTGTGTTTGCCTTAAAGATCATAATCTCACTCTTTTTGACATTGTATCTGAGCCCATGACTCAGCGCATAGGATTCACATATAGCAATTAGACGCCTCACTTAAGCCCTACTTTTGGGACTTAGGCGGCAGGCGGAATTCCGAAATACGGAATCGAATGCGGCGTGGAATCTTACTAATGTCGATGATAAAAAGAGTACCTACCGCTAGCAAGCAACATAGCAACTAAGTGCTACATAGCAAGTAATCTTAATAAATATGCCTGTTGTGCTTGAAAGTGGTTAAATTGCAAGCAGTCGTCAAAGTACGGTATTTGGTTACACATTGCATTGGTTAGGCTTCATGTTCGAACCATTACTAGCGCGCCTTGTTCCCACGATGTCATACTTAGTGAGAAATTCGTCCCAAATGTACAATAATAATCATTTCAAGTTCCCGAATACCTACTTGATATTGGTTTGTATTGTGTTAGTGATAATTTGATTAGCATCTCATCACAATAACAATTCTAACTATATATAATCAATATAATGGAATTGTTATTGTGTAAACCGAGATAGAATTTCTATCAAACTATTTAAGAATATATTCACGTTTACAGATTTTACATGGAAACGAATTTATTGAGCATGTAACGGTTAATCATTTTAGTAGATTTGCATAGATGTTAGTAAATTTTATGGACTCGTTGAAGGTTATATTTAAAACTAGCTGTGCGCCTTACTTCGCCTCGGTGAATTAAAGCACCACTTACCCGTGGACCTTATCCTGACAGTGACGAATATAAAAAATATCCTATTTGGTGCAGTCGTTCGGAAGTTATGCGCGTACATACATTTCGGCGATCCATTTTCATTTATTTAGTTGCATATAAAAATAAGGTTTCGTAAGTGATATGTTAAAGGGTGGCAGAGTTTTTCCTATTGGATTATCAGTCATCTGTCATGGTGGTGGACTAGGAGGGAAATTTCGAGGAAGCGGTATTCCTTCGCGTCTGCAAGTTTTACTTCTTTTAGCCACCTTCATGGCAGAAGATGGAGGTCCTCATTTTCCTAAAAAATAAAAACCTCGAAAACCACCAGAATCGTCTGGCTCTTAGTATAGAATTTGAACTAATAACTAAATAATTTCTATTCATAGTTTCAGGCTTGTAAAAGCAAATTGATGTTCCCCTAACAATTTCATCTCCAATTGGCTCGTACTTGCCACAGTGAAATCACCTGATAATTTGATGGTAAATTTAAACACGTTGCAAGAAGAGTAACATCTCACAATGTACAATTTTCTCGTAAAACAGTTCCAAATATTAATCTCTATCTAACTACTTATCTCATATCCGGAGGTCTATGTTCATAGTTAAATTTTGTGCTTCATACATTATGTAACATACATACATACAGTCACGTCTCTATCCCAATGGGGTAGGCAGAGACCACATATTTCCACTTGCTACTAACATGTCATATACGTTTTGCTTCTTCTACTCTTATAATGGTTTTTATACATGCTTACTGGTTACGAGTACTCTCGACTCTTCTTTTGGACAATACATCTTCTACCATACCACACGCTGTTCCTAACTTGATCCATCAACGTCATTCCAGCTATACGTCTCTGACCTCTCGGTTCAAAAGCATTCGATTTACATTTATGCTTCTTCTGCCAAGAAGCTATTGGCCATCTAAGTTTTCAGCATCAAACAATATAAACAATGAATTACCTTTTTATTATTATGACCCTGTAACTGTAATCACTATAACCTGTCACGTCCAATCGTCGAGCGCCATTTGGTTGACTCATTGACCTGAACGTATTGACGTAGCGGCGTTATTGCCCACAGTTTGTTTTGTCAAGGACGATAACTGATGTTTTCGTCGCAACTTTTGCTGTAACTATCTTTGTTTTGGTAACTTATTTCTTTCATTTAGATGATATTGTTATGTTAAAGAAAAACCTGATTATGGGAAAGAATATTCTCGATTAAGTAAAACATATAATAAGTCATTTAAAAATGAAATTGAATGCTCGAATTTTCAGATTTAACCTATCCCTTTGTCATCTTAGAAGAAACTATTACAGAATGAATGTATTATTATTACCTGATATTTTAAACTCGTCAGCTGAGCAACGTTTCACAATTCCATCGTTGTATCTGTTCAATTTCGACAAAAATTTGAGTCGTTTTTTTAGTCCTAATTATAATATTACTAGCGACCCGTTGACCCGTTCCAGCTTTGCAGGATGCAATTAGATTTTCCACTCTCCAAAACTTTATTTAAAAGTAGCTGTTATCATGCCATGGTCCACCCGCATGGAATTCTGATTCCGTTCCCGCGATCCATGGGAACCTATTCCAGCCTATGTGATATTTCAGACTATAATCTATTCCCGTAGCAAATTTTAGCCAGCTCCGTTCAGCCATTTGGGAGTGATCGAGTAACAAACATCCAAACTTTTACGGTCAGTATAATACTTATAAGTCAACTCACAGACGAGCAAATAGTCAGCCTGGTTTATTTTGTCTAGATTCATAGTTTTATGTCCTACGATATACTTTTGTGGGACAGGCAGCTGATAAACAAACCATTAAATGATTCTGAAGAATACTGTGGGTCATTATCTGACATAAATTTATGTGGTATGCCAAATCTTGTCAATATGTAATTTAAAATATGTATGGCACAACCACTAGTTAAGTTATTAAATTGTGTTACTTCTATAAATTATCAGTAAAAAAATTATTATCAGTAAAAAGGACTCATTTTTTAATTCATAAATATCAGTCGGCACAAGATGCCAAGGCAAGTCAAGCTGTATATGGGGCTCTAGTGGCTTCCTCTGCTGGAAGTTCCCTCCGCAGACCTCACACCAGACGTGCTACTCCAGCTGCGGTGCCATATCCGGCCACCATATCACATCTCGGGCGCGACGTTTAGTTTTATCGAAACCTAAATGCTTAACATTAAACATAACTTCACGCCTGTATCCCCGGAGGGGTAGGCAGAGGTGTATTACACACCCACGATTCGCCAGTTATGTTAAGTTCCCAATGTAATAGGGGGCGAGCCTATTGCCTTCTACCAGCCACATTACTAAGCGAGCGCGATTAATACACACATGACTACGATAAGTTAGAGGTTTGTGCCCGGAGCGACTGGGGATCGATAGTAGACCTCTGACAAACCGTAGAAATTGCAGAATGGTGTACTGGATGTTACTTCCCGGTCGAGCCTTCATACTTGTAAAACTAAGCTTTATAATTCTTTATATTGGTTATCGCATAATAAATATATTTATAAAATTGTTTCTTGTCTATATTTTTTCTATGAGTGTACGTTGACCCTTATTAAAGTTACTTTGTTAATATTTTTGCTCCAGGGAACAAAAAATAATTCTTAATTTCCCCAGGCTATAATTATCTTTTCAATACTGTAGGTACAGGTCTTGATTGAAATCTAAAAGATTCAAATGCACTGAATATTTTTGTGAAAGAGAGGGTTTGAAATTTTCTGACATAATTAACAAACCAAATTAAGCTTGGAAAACGTTATGATCGAAAAATGAACCACTTTTTATTACCTTTTAAACAAGCTTGATTTTTAATTTATTTAGGTACTTAGACAAGTACCTATAAGAAAATATACCTACCTATATAAAGTACCACCAACGGGCGAGCATCTGTGAAAACAATTATTATGAAAGGAAAGTTGCCAGCAAGTGAAAACATGTCGTCTTTACTATGAGAAAGAATCGTGACTGTGTATGAAAGTAATTGTATAAATTAGGTCTCTACTACTAGGTTTAGGTCCAAATTAGGTCTCTGAATTTGGTGAGATGACTTGGTATCGACAAAATATGTATTTGCGACAAAAAAAATAATTGGGTAACATAAAAAAAAAAAAAAATGAAAATGAAAAAAAAAACAGCACCAGCGACCATCGTCATGTGACGAGACCAGCCCGTGACGCACGTGGTGGGCGTGCAGTCCTTCTCCTCGCAGTATTCTCCAAGCGGATGTGTGGGAAATACCTAAATCGCGACCAGCGTCACGTGTGCTCGTCGTGTCACTATTTCTACAATAATGTAGGAAAATTTGTCCCGATTTGTCGACATTTATGATTACTGCTCCACTCTCCAGGGTATTAACGTGATAATAAATGATGGGCTATCTAACACAAAAAAAAAAATCTATTCGAACCAGTATTTCCTGAGTATTTCCTTCAACCAAACAAACTGTTCAACTTTATTATGTTAGTAGAGATGCGTAGACTGTATCATCATCGGTTTCGATATTTCAAACAGCATTGTTGAATAAAAGAATATTTTTTTACTACCATTTGGGATTTGGGAGTGGCTAATATGTTGAAGTTACTCACTAATAGGGGGAATAAATCACTTTGACTCTAAAATTCTACTAATATTACAAACGCGATAGTTTGTAAGGATGTATGAATGTTTGTTACTCTTTCACGCAAAAACGGCTGAACGGATCTGCGTAAATTTGGTACAGAGATACATTAAAGTCTGAAATAGTACAGTCAACGACAGAAATCTCTTAACTAATTCTAATCTATTGATCACCTTAGCTCTTAACCCTTTCGTAAAACAATAAATAAAATATGAATAATATTAACTTTGGATTATAAAAGTACTAAAACATCCACTATTGGTTCATGTATTCCTATTTACAAAAAAGGTTTGTAAATGTTTAAGTGCTAACCAACTTTTGTTGTTGACTGTACTTAAGCTACTTTTTATCCCGGAATTCATTCCCGTGGGTTGCGAAAACGGTATCTGTGTATTCACGTGGGTGAAGTCGCGGGTAACAGCTAGTCACTCAAAATTGTTCATATCTTCACGTAAACTTTTCTGCTTTACTTCTCGTTTTTAAACCGCAGTTTTATTACGCTGGCGCACGGCCAGTGCACCAACGCTCTGCTTCTATGGAACCATAATGTCTGTGACTGTACAGTAGTTAGTGTAACATCCCTATATCGGTGATTTACAGATTAGGGTAAAATTACCAGCGGTCGTTAGTTCCACCTGTTCTAAGCCGGTGTCACAAATCGACTATCATTACAGTTTAACCGATGAAATATGGGATGTCTTTAAAAGTAAAAGGTGAATGATAAATATTCAAAGTAGAGATTTATTGCGGCCCAAGTTGACGTACAACTTTATTTGTAGACATCTAAAAAAATTATGATGCTTTTGAACAAAATGGTATTTACCTTTCAGATGTTATCTCTGGGGAAGTACCCTTTTTATTAAGTGCAGTAACGCTCCGGTGAGTTAACGTCCGCCTTGGGATTAAACTCACCGGAGCTAAGGTGTGTCGGGCTCAAACCCTATTGAAAAATGGCAGGTCAGAAGCAATTTCTTCTGACCTGCCATTTTTCAATAAATCACCAATCTGATTGGTGTATGTTCGAATCCAGCTTGCCTGCTAAGTTGTCATTTACACTCAGTACTCACTCGTTCTACATGCCCAAACTACTTTAGCATGTACCACTTTCAATTCTCCCTATTAATAACAAGTCCTAAAGTCACCTTAAGTAGGTAAGGTTACCTAAACCTTAACGGTCTTATTACAAAACTCGGTATAATTGTAAAACCAGGTTTAAATCGTCTTTAGGCCATGGTCTAAATAAATTCATATTACAAAAAGCGTTTTAGTAGTAAACCATAGATTATCTTTGGTCTAAAGATAAACCTGCGTGACCCCTAGTTTAACGTTGGTTTAAAGTGTAATCACAATAATCACATACGTCAAAGTTGTCATTTAAGAATTTCATTATTTAGGTTGTTATTATTCGTACATATTTTTGCTCGTAATGGATATTAACGCAGTTGATAAAATGGATATCGAATATATTAATATCATGGAGTTACTGGAGATACTACGCTTACCTAACAGACATCGTATTAGAGTGAACCCCTTTGTGGAACTATCTGAGACAGCTTTTAGGCAGAAGTATAGATTTTCCAAACGTTTTGCTTTGAGAGTTGTGGATTTAATTAGGGATGAATTGGCTCAGGATCCCCGATTATTATTATTATTATTTATTTATGTAATACGTTCCGAGCAACGCGGGAAAACTTCGTTCCGTTTAACATCCATAGATCTTCCAATATTTTAAAACAATGATTGCTAAATAAAGGCATGATATTTTATTACTAAATAAAGAATAACTATTATCCATGAAGTTGAATTTAATGAAAATATATGTTGTAAATATATTTTTCACCAATCTTAGTAAATATTATTTATCAATCACTTCAGAAAACTTTTGCTTTCGGAGGATACGGAACGTTGCGATCGAATGGTGTCATAATGAACGAACAATACTTGTAGTTATCTGTGGTTATTATTGAAACCAAGGTTTAAATCATGGTACTAAGTAGTCTACGGTTTATACAGTTTTTGTAATAAGAAGAAGTTTAAACCATGGTCTTGAGATTAAGCCTAGACTTTATAGTTCGGGTTTAAACCAGACTTTATTCCGTTTTTTGTAATAAGACCGTAAGTGCTTAACGTTTAGGTAATATTAGGTGGCAATTCAGTTATAGATCCTAGTTTGATTCTTGCAAATAATGCGCATTAGTGGTCGTTACGCTAAAACGTTTTTGACTTTGTCCAAGATAACGAAACAACATAAAAGCATTGAATCTAACATCTTATTTTTAACATACGTATTTAGGTTATTCGGAGGAGTTATATATTAGATGTATGAGGCTCCACTAACACCGTCGGAGTCCAGGTCGACCACACCTGCAAATTTACGGACGAGACTCTGGCGCAGGTTTTCCTGTTGGAGTTAGGAGTTCAGACGTCTTTGGATATAACCGCTTCGGATTGGCGCCCGGGTGAAGATGCAAAATCCAGTACTTATATTATTTTTATTCATGTTTTTGTATTTGTATGCGCATTTGTACTCGTGCCTGTGCTTCACCGATAAGAGGGTGGAGACGTTACTACACTGACGTTTCGTCGACTATGTTTTCAATGCCATGTAATAAAAGGCAAGTCTATTGTCTTCAAACAGGTACTTTTTCTAAATTCTGTGCTGGTAGTTAATAGAAAGTATCCTAACAGAAAAACAAAAAAAAAGCACTATGACCGACTTTGGGAAATGAAACCTGACCTAGGGTATAGCTCCCGCCCTCGAAAAATAAATAGTGAAATGTAAACAACAGCTTAGGTAGTTGTAGTAATTAATCCTTGCCTAATTAATTCCATTCAAAAAGGTTTGTTTCCCAGAATCAGGGTATGTTTTTTTATTTACTCAAATGTAAAACTGCTAACACAGGAATGTAGAAAAGCGTTTACTCTTCAGATAAAATATATCCTCTATTTGGAATATTTATATGTAATATTTCTTTATTATTTTAGTTCTTATTTTGTTAGGAATCTGCACGGACATTTGCACTACGTCTTACCAAGACCGAACAGAACCCAATGCAATTTTAATAAAAATAAATTCCATTCATCACATACTAATTACCGTCTATGTAGAGACACTTTTGACCGTATAGTCGTATCACGCGATTTTTATGTGCGGTGTATAACGTATCCATTCATATCTGTAGTATATTTACTCTGTGGTGTGTACCCAAATTATTAAGTAACAGGGGATAAAAACTGTTATATTATTGGAGTAACTTATTCCAGTTTCCGCTATACGTAGGTTCTAAAGTCGCAGCTTAACGTATCCTTCGCAATATTTACCGGGTAATTTACTTTTTGCTCAAAGATAGACTAGTTCTTGCAGCTCTTCACAACTTTGCAGGCCCATTGGTTTATATTAGTGATGTTTTGTGTGATGCTAAACAACTCGCGATTTTTGGCGGAATAGTGTTGTTAGAACATTTTATTACGAACATACTTGTTGTAATTAAAGGACTATCTGAGGACATGATACCTGACAGGAATATATGAAAGAAACTAAATTTGCGACAAGGGTGGGCAGGCAGATGATGCTGACTCGTTGGAATATGTTATAGAACCAGCTGTGCTCAGTTTGTGTCTATATTGTGCTGTATAATAGTATATGTCACAGAATAATGAAAAATGATCTAGAGGTACAGTCAACGACAAAAGTGGCTTAGAAATCCTAATTTATTAATCACTTGAGCTCTTTTTTTTATACCACTCAGGTGGCAGACAAGCTCACGGCCCACCTGATGAGAAGCCGTTACCGTGGCTTTGGACGTGTGCAATATGAGGGCCATCACATTCGAGCTGCCGTCCCTGTAAAAACCGTCTAATACTCTTTTTGAAGAACCCCATATTGTACTTGCTTGGGAAAACCACAGCAGGGAAGCTCATAAAATAATATAGAAAATATGACATCGGAATTATAAACTTAACAATAAGTGGATTAGCACTTAACAAGTAACGTTAATCCACTGTTGACGTTGACCGCACCTACTTAGGTATATAAATAAAAATGTATCGCCGAAATGTTTGTGCGTGCATAACTTCGAAACGATAGCATCAAATTGGATAGGTAATTATTTTATTTGTGTTCGATATTGTTATGCTATAATTGCACCAGGGCACAGCTAGTTAATCAATTATATTTCTTACGTTTAACACTAAGGGTTAAACGTTTTTAAAACATAAGTACCAAGTCGAACTTCTAAGCCTATACGCACCTGCCAATTACTTAATTCATCATTGTAACTGAGGAATACACAAGTGAAACATTTATATTTATTAATAGCTGATGCTCGCGGCTCCGCCCGCCTGTGGGTCGGTTATCCTTTTTTTGTTATCTCCGATTCTACTTAGCCCATTGCAATCAATCATACGGCAGATTTTAAGTCTGACGAAGACGTTTCTAATAAAACAATGTCATCAAAATTCGTTTCGTTGCGTGTCATCAAAACAAAAAGACTTTACCTTCAGCTTACAATCAGGCGAGGCGAAGTCAAATTGACGTATCCTATATATAAAAAAAAAAACAAGAGTACCGGAAAAAATATTTTTGTGTTCAACATAGTTCAATTACTTAACATAACCCATTTTTTTTAAATATCTTTAATAAACAGACACAATTAGTTTTCAATTTTATAATAGTACCCATAGACAGAATATGATATGAATATGATTGAGCGCTGTACATATTTATTAGGTCGTTACATATGAATGCCGTTTTTCGTGAAGAAATTGGAGGAAACCCAAATCACAGTACTAACATTATTGCATTTTTTTTAGGAATGACAAATCCAAATTTTATGATTTTTTATTGTGTATGAATGAGACAACAGCAACTTTTATGACATTTTTGAAAAGTGACAGCTAATAAGTAATATGAAATTTATCATCAAAATGATTGCATTTTTTAATTTCGTATTTTAACCATCATTTTCATTCATCAATATGAATGAAAATGATGATGAATTTAGGAAGTACTGTTTTTGAAGATCGATTTAATTTATCAAGCGACCATTAAAAACAAAATTTAATACAGAGTTGTAAAATCTTGAAATCAACTTTCAAAATAAAATAGAAATAATGGAAATAGCTATTAAATTGCAGGAATAACGAACTCATGAATTTGTAAGAAAATTTCGGCAATTTCCTATTATTAAAAGGTTTAAGTAAACTTTGGCACTTACGACATTTCCATACAACGACGAAATCGGGCATCACGCTCGCACTCGCGTAGGTACTATTTATACAGGTACCTTTTTTCACCAACCAAGTATGCCTCTGGCTTCTATAGAAACTGTTGCCAGGGATGTTATTTTATGAATACCGATTTTGTTCGGTCCGGGTACCTTTTTTTTTTTTTTTTTTTTTTTTTTATCGTGCGGAAATCCCTTCGGATACCCCCCCGCCGGCCAGCGGGGGCGGTTATGTCGGGCTTGCACCGACTAAAACCGCACGCCGTCTCGGGTCTTCAGACGCCGGGGTGTAAGGTTACCCATAGAGCATATCCCTCGCACCCCGGCTGACCCTGGGCCATCTCACCACTAACAGCATCGCTCATCCTGTCTCCTCTGAAAGCAGAGGAGTACGGAGAGCGATGTGTTCCCGCCACGTTGGGTATTGGCCGACGATCAATGCCAACCCTATGAAGGGGTGAAGGGGAAGCCATTGACCGCCGCCCAGGGTGTACCGGCCGCCCCGATTCCGTTCCCCCCGGACTGCAGCGGGATCGGAATCGGAGCGACACTCGAGGAGGTTACCCAACACACACCCCCGGTCCGGGTACCTAACCCCTTTCAAAACACTGACCATAAAATACACATTAGGTGTTCCATTCAATTTACTAAATTTGCACTTTTTTTTGTTTAGAAGGGAACGATTTGTTGAAAAAAGGTGATTCAACATTTAATAAATGAAGTTTATTTGCTTTGTACGTGGTATGCCGCTTAATTAAATCTTTTAGCGTGTTTTGTTTATGTAGTTACATTTTGTTTCAGAAATACGTGAGCGAGTTGACGACTGTTCGCGACTGTGTACCGACGTGCAGCGAAAAAGGTAACATAACTTCGTTCATTTTGTTAAAAAAGGGGAGAAAATTAGGTATGTGTAACTTGAACAAAGTTGTACCTGTCAAAACTCCGTGTGAACCCACGACAGTTACATACTAAATTAGATTCAAAGCCTTTTTTTTTTTTTTCATACAAATAGATTTCGCCAGTGAAAATCCATCCATCCACATACCATTGTATTTGGATTGACATGTTTAACGATAACACAACTTAATCATTTTTTTAAAAGAATATTAGTAACCGAAATTACTAATATTCCCCCTAACCCCTCCAGCTAAGCCTAATTGCTTGTTTTAGGGGTGAGTTCCCGTCGTAATGGCCAGGAATAGAATACAAGAAAAAAAACATTTTTATACATTTTATACTAACTACTACACCTTTTTATTTTTTTAGCGTGTGGAATCCCCCACAGGCTTCACCTCATCGGTACCGACGATGGGGTGGGCGTGTCGGAATCGGACCGACTAAAACCACACGGTGTCCTTCCCAAGTATCCATTACCGGGCACCCCGGGTAAGCCCTCGAAAGGATAACCCCAGGGTTACCGGCGGACTTTGGCTGCCACCGCGGCCTCGCCTGGTGGGGTCGGGTTTTATCCCGCGTTGGTGAGTTGGCAGGCGTGACACACACGACACGCCTCCGCCACGGCCTGCTTCTGTAAGCACGGCGAGTCGACCAATTGCCGTCCTAAGGCCCCGATCATGGAGGTCGGTAGTCCCGGGCGTAGACGAGTCTACTAAAATAACAAGCGAATTATCGAGTAGCGGGCAATCAATTTCCATAACCGAATATAAATTACGTTAACCGTCCAGGGTTCGCAATGTTATAACATTAAATAATAATTAATTGTTATGAATCGGTTTGTTTTTAATAAAATCTTGCCCATTCATTATAAAGAATTACAGCTGACATTCTGTGCGATATTGCTTTTTCATGAAGGTGTAAGAATGTTTATTTTGTGTAGTTATATTGGATTCATGAAAGAGAGGAAAATAACTGTTGTTAACTTTATTTTGGTTTTCTTCGCAATGATTTAGGTTACTTGAAATCACGCCAGAACTCTACAGTTTTTGTCTGCAGAAACACAATTATATATAAACAAGAAATGCAGTTTATGCCAACGAGCTATCCACGAATATAAAGAAATATCTCTTTATTTTTTTCTTTTTATTGAAATCTATCATTCTTGCAGATATTCAGCAATATGTAGGATTTCATTGAATAAACAAGAATAAACAGGCCCAAGAATTACCGGAGCAGTCACTGGACGGCTTTCGTGCCGAAATATCTAAGATTTATTTATTATTACTATTATGTCGGGCTTGAACCGACTAAAACCGCACGCCAAAGTCTCGGGTCTTCAGATGCCGGGATATTTTTCCCTCGTATCTCCACTGATCAAGGGCCATCTCAGGTTTCAAGATGGTCACCTTCGAGGTTGGGAACCATTGTGTCCCCGTCTCGCACCCGGGACAAGAGGGGGGGGGGGGGGCAACGCTCCGCCACCACGGCCTGCTTCTGCTAGGGTGACAGGCGGCTCCACCTGTTAATTCCAGGCCTGCGCTCATGGAGGACGGTGATCGTTGAGCGAGCTCCGGCGTCCGAGTCGCGTCTACGCATCGCAGAGCCCCCAACCCTACTAATTTTCTGATGGACAATATATAATATTATAAGTGTGTACAGTGATCGTATACATACCCGCTAGCTTGGGCTGAGATGGCCAATTCACAAGTACCAGTTCCTCACAGGTACCTACGCAAAAAAATTGTAGGTACTCCTATTTGCTTACAGTCAGATTTGATTGAGTTTTTATAAAATTTAAGGAGTTATGTTTATAAATTTTGTAAGGATCCGAACCCATTGTAGGTGCCAAACATCCTCTAAGTGTATTTAAAGTACCACCGTGAGTAAGAGTGTGGTCATGGTAATCAAGTGCTGAAATTCATATCTTTCTGTCAGTTTGGGATTTGACTATTACTTGCCTGTGTTCATAGAACTTTTATACTTATTCATTACAAAGTTAAATTTGATTTGATAACATAAAACTTGTACGTAATCATGTACAAACTACTACTCAAAACGAAATAAGAGCCAAAAGTATTTTTTCTTATCATTAAAGTTAGTAAATTGTTTAACTTAGGTACTGTAAAATGTGTAGTTTTATCGCTTACAATTTAGGTATATTTGTTTTCGGGGTGTGTGTTGGGTAACCTCCTCGAGTGTCGTTTCGATTCCGATCCCGCTGCAGTCCGGGGGGAATGGAACCGGAGCGGCCGGTACACCCTGGGCGGCGGTCAATGGCTTCCCCTTCATGGGGTTGGCATTGATCGTCGGCGAATACCCAACGTGGCGGGAACACATCGCTCTCCGTACTACGTATGTACGCCGTCCGTACGTACGCAAAGGGCGCAGCCGGCGGAGCAGACACGCGTGACTCACTCGTCCGCGAGTCGGTCAGCGCAGCCAGCGGTGTCGGCGCGGCCGGTGCAACCGGTCCAGCAGCCGGCACCGTCGGTGCGGCCGGCGCAGCCGAGGGCACCGCCGGCGGAGTCCTGGCTCCCCTATATGGAGGCGCTGGAGGAGAGGATGATGTGTCGGATGGAGGCCCTAATGGACTCCATCCGCCGTCCGCCTCTGGCACCACCAGCGGCCGGCTACGCGGCTGTAGCCCAAAGGGGCCCTACCCGCCCGGCCGCGGGTGCGGGTGCGACTCTGCCGGTCCCGGCTCCTCAGCCCCCTCCCACTCAGGGTAAGGGGAAGGGCAAAGGCAAGGGGAAGACGTCCCCAGCCCTGGCCCCAGCCCCAGCCCCAACCGTGGTTCCGGCTACCTCCACCCCATTGGAAGGGGGCTGGGAGGTGGCTGGAGCCAGCAAGAAGAGGCGAAAGGCCGCCAAGAAGGCCGCTAAAAACGCCAGGAGGGCCGCGGCCGCCGCGAAAGCAGCGCCGGGGAAGCTCCGTGCCCCCCGCACTACGGCCGTCGTCGTCACCCTGACGGCGGAGGCAGCGGGTAGAGGCATGGGGTATGCCGAGGTGTTGGCCAAGGTGAAGGCCAACGTCGACCTCAAGGCCCTCGAGATCCCGGGCGTCCGGTGCAAGAGCACACGGACGGGAGCCCGGCTTCTCGAGGTCCCCGGCGCCGCCAGTGGCCCCAAGGCTGACGCCCTAGCGGCTAGGCTGAGGGAGTCGCTGGATGCAGCCGACGTCCGGGTGTCCAGGCCACTCGGCCACGGTGGACAGGGGGCAGCAGTTGTCGGCTGCCCTATCGCGGCGGCCCAAAAGGTCGCAGACGGGCGGAGCCTTCTGGTGGGAGGCTTCCTGAGGGCGCAGGCACGGCTCCTGCAGGCCCGACCAGCCAGGTGCTTCAGGTGCCTGTCGGTGGGCCATGTGGGGGTGCACTGCACGGCGGAAGTGACGGCGGGTGACCGTTGCTTCCGCTGTGGCCAACCCGGTCACAAGGCCGGCACGTGCGATGCCCCGCTGCACTGCTTTAGGTGTGCAGCGGGAGGCAAGCCGGCCGACCACAGGGTTGGCAGCAAGGCCTGCGCCGGAGGGGAGCCGAAGCCGGGAGGCCGGCCTTCCGGCTCCAGTTCACAGCGGGATGCGGAGATGGGGGTTCCATAATGGATCCTCAACTCCGCATCCTGCAGGTGATCGTTGGCCACGGTGCCCATGCTCAGGATCTTCTGCGCCAGAGCATGGCACAGTGGGCCATAAATGTCGCCGCTGTCGCCGACCCATACACCCACCGGTTCCTCGGGCCTACCTGGGAAACCGCACTGGATGGGTCGGCGGCACTGGTGCACAACCCTGCCGCCGGCAGCCCCCCTCTTGCCGTCGTTGCAAGGGGACCCTGCTGCGTGACGGCGGCGGTTGGGGATATAGCGGTCGTGGCCGCTTATATCACGCCGAACCGAGAACAAGCTGCATATGAGCAGTGGCTCCGTCAGCTGGCCGTCGTCGTCAATGCCTGCCAGCCCCGTCCGGTCCTTGTGCTCGGGGACTTCAACGCCTGGTCGTATGCCTGGGGTTCCCGACACGAAAGGGGCGCGACGGGGCATAGAGGCAGGGCACTGGTGGACTGGGCCGCACGACTCGGCCTAGTCCTCCTAAATCGGGGAGCCGTGGACACGTTCGTGACCTCGAGGGGTAGCTCCATCGTGGACCTATCGTTCGCGAGCCCCTCGTTGGCGCGACGTGTTCAGGGCTGGCGCGTCGTTTTGGTTGAGGACACAAGTTCGGATCACCGATACATTCGGTTTGACGTGTCCCCCCCTGCGAGCGACGCGCCGGCTGCACCGGCTCCACCCGAGCCACGTTGGGCGCTTAAGCGACTTGATCGGGAGCTCCTCCTGGAAGCCGCCATCGTACAGGCCTGGGCCCCTGCGCCGGACAGGCCTGTCTGCATAGACGATGAGGCGGAGTGGTTCCGGGAGGCCATGACCCGTGTCTGTGACGCGGCGATGCCTAGGGCTCCGCCCTATAATCCGAGGGGTCAGGTCTACTGGTGGTCGTCGGAGATCGCGCAGCTCAGACGGGGCTGCGTGATCACGCACCGCCGGTGGGCCCGATTCCGTAGGAGGCGTCGCCGCCCCGCAGATGCGGAGGCCCGAGAGGCGGAGTTGTACGAGGGATACAGGGAGGCCAGACGAGCCCCCCGAGCGGAGATAAGGCGTTCCAAACGGGACGCCTTCCGCGAGCTGCTGGAGACGCTGGAGCGGGACCCTTGGGGGCGGCCCTACCGGATGGTGAGGGGCAAGCTGCGCCCCAAGGCCCCGCCGTTAACCCGGTGTCTCCAGCCGGATCTGCTCGGAGGAGTTGTTGGCTCTCTGTTCCCAGCGCGGGCGGTGGAACATGTTCCACCGCAGATGACTCCGCCTCGGTTGCGCATGGCGCCCGACGTGGAAGACGACGACGTGCCCGAGGTCACTTGGGTAGAACTAGAGCTGGCGGTGAGAAGGCTAAGAGCCAAACACACCGCCCCGGGACCCGACGGCATGCCAGGCCGAGCGTGGGTCCTAGCTCTAGGTGACGACGCTCTCGAGCCCCGACTGAGAGGGCTTCTCAGCGCATGTTTGGAGCGGGGTCAGTTTCCGAAATTGTGGAAGACGGGGAAACTGGTCCTCATCCGAAAGGCCCGCCCGGCGGACTCGCCGTCCGCCTACCGGCCCATAGTGTTGCTCGACGAGGTGTGCAAGCTCTTTGAAAGAGTAATTGCGAAGCGCCTCGTCGAGCACCTCTCAAGAGTAGGGCCGGACCTGGCGGATGGCCAATATGGCTTCCGCCAGAGGCGCTCCACCGTGGATACCGTCATGCGCGTGAGGGCTCTGGCGGAGGATGCAGTAGCCCGGAGTGAGGTGATGTTGGCGGTGTCCCTGGACATCGCCAACGCGTTCAACACCTTGCCCTGGAGTTGCATTAGGGAGGCGCTCGTGTATCACGAAGTGCCTCTCTACCTCCGCCGCATAGTCGGGGCGTATTTGACGGAGATAGCCGTCATCTACCCAACCGTGACCAGTCTCGGTCGGCGTGAAATGTCGTGCGGTGTTCCACAGGGATCGGTCCTGGGGCCGCTCCTGTGGAACATCGGATACGACTGGGTGCTTCGCGGTGAGCTCGTAGGCGGTGCCGCCGTCACGTGCTACGCGGACGACACGCTCGTGACGGCGTGCGGGGCGACGTACCGCGAAGCGACCCGAAAGGCCACGACCGCGGTTGCCCAAGTCGTTAGGCGGATCCGGCGGCTGGGTCTCGAGGTGGCCCTGCATAAAACCGAGGCCCTGTTCTTCCATGGGCCTCGGAGCAAGCCACCCGAGGGATCCAGTCTCATCGTGGGAGGAAATCGCATCGGCATCAAGCCCCAAATGAAATATTTGGGGCTCGTGCTCGACGGCCGATGGGACTTCGGAGAGCACATCCGAAGTCTGGCCCCCAAATTGAAGGGCACAGCTCTTGCTCTGGCTCGGCTGTTGCCCAACATGAGGGGGCCCGATGACTCCTGCAGGAGACTCTACGCGGGGATCGTGCGGTCCATGGCCCTGTATGGGTGCCCAATATGGGCGGAGGCCCTGAGGACCAGAACTGTGCAGATGCTGCGCGCTCCGCAGCGAGTTCTGGCCATCAGGGTCATCCGAGGGTACCGCACGATCTCCTTCGAGGCGGCGAGTCTCCTTGCCGGAACTCCGCCATGGGACCTGGAAGCGAGAGCCCTTTCGCAACTGTACCAGTGGCGAAAGGAGGCGCGGGAGCAGGGATGGAACCCCGAGCCTCGAGAAATCGAGGCCGTGCAGTCCCAGCTCCGCCAGGCCATCGTGGTGGAGTGGAAGGAACGACTTGGGCAACCAAGCGCAGGGCACGCCGCAATAGCGGCGATAAGGCCCATCATGGAGGATTGGCTGGAGAGGCGACACGGAAGCCTCTCCTACCGACTGACGCAGGTGATCTCAGGGAAGGGGTGCTTCGGGGACCACCTGCATCGGATCAGGAAGGAGCCAACGCCTGAGTGTGATCACTGCGACGCGAGCGAGGACTCAGGGCTGCACACGCTGGCGGACTGCCCGGCGTGGGAGGCGCCGAGGCGTGACCTCGTGGCAGCCATCGGGGTGGGAGTCCTCTCGCTCGGCAGCATGATTGCGGCAATGGTGCGGAGCGCGAGCGCGTGGGCCGCCGCCGCCTCCTTCTGCGAGCATGTAATGCTCGCGAAGGAGGTGGCGGAGCGCGCCCGGGAGAGACTTAGAACTCTCCCGGTCCGCCGAGCCCGCAACTTGCTCGCCGCGCGTCGCAGGCAACTCAGGCGCCGGAGGTCGCTTAACGACCTCCGTCCTCCATGAGCGCAGGCCTGGGGGTGGCGGGTGAGGCCACCTGTCACCCCAGCAGAAGCAGGCCGGGACGGTGGGGCGACTAGCGCCCCTCCCCCAAACCGGGGCAAGACGGGGACACCGTGGTTCCCAAACCCGAGGGGGCCATCTCGAAACCGGAGATGGCCCAGGGTCAGTCGGGGTGCGAGGGATATGCTCTGTGGGCAACCTTACACCCCGGCGTCTGTAGACCCGAGACGGCGTGCGGTTTTAGTCGGTTCAAGTCCGACATAACCGCCCCCGCTGGCACGCGGGGGGGTATCCGAGGGGATTTCCGCACGAAAAAAAAAAAAAAAAAGATATAGAGGTCTACAGTCCCTATTAGGTGTATAAAAATCAAAGTCCTGAGTCAAAACGATAACAAGTTGAATTCCTGAGACGAGCTCAGCCGAATACAAGGGATTTTCTTTAATTTTATTTTTTTATTTTTTCTTTTTTTCTTTATCTTGCAATGGTTCACCCCAGCACGAATCTATTACCGAAAACAGCAACTTGATAGCTCATCTCCTTCATACCCAAAACCGTGACAGAAAATTGGAAACGACGACGTCGACGACAACTCGATAGCAATAGGGCTTTTCTAAAGAAAATCCCTAAACAAGTTGAATTCCTGAGACGAGCTCAGCCGAATACAAGGGATTTTCGATTTTGCGATTATAATTTTTTTTTGCGATTTTTTCTTTATCTTGCAATGGTTCACCCCAGCACGAATCTATTACCGAAAATAGCAACTCGATAGCTCATCTCCTTCATACCCAAAAACGTGACAGAAAATTGGCAACGACGACGACGTCGACGACAACTCCATAGCAATAGGGCTAAAGAAAATCCCTAAAAATATGGGCAAATTTAGAGTTTCGCGAAAATCGTAAGTACCAAAATTTACGTTCATTTTCAAAGTTTTTATTTTTCGGAATTTTCCTTTACTTGTGCTGAAAGACCTTGCTTTTAACCAAAATGAAATATTCAAGGTCAACCAGAAGTATTCTATAGGTTTGTGGGTCGAAAACTTATATGTAAGTTACGATACGATAAATTGGGTAAATACCTACACCTTTCTATTCTTCCGGAGAAGTAAAGAAAAATTAGGAGCAATTTATCATCCTTTTGTTAATCACAATACTTTTGTATAAATGATAAATCGATGTAGAATTTTGAATCTCAGCAGTGTTAACAATGAAGCTATTTTTCATTATTCAACAAGCTTTAAACGTAGCTCTCGTCTTACGCTAGACCGTAATTATTGTGACTTATGATACATCGTCGCTCACGTCAGTTCTTAAGTACCTTACATATAATGTACAAAAATGAATAGATGAAAACTTTTAAGGATTCAATGAAATGAACTTTACTTTTCAAACGCTTTAGGTATAAGGGAACCTGTGTTAGGTTGGACAATGTTGTACCTACAACAAACCTAATTTACAAGAACTTAAAATCAGTTGAAGCATCTTTTGTCAACTCTAACGTGAAGTTAGTTGAAATTCACCGTCGCCGCGCCCAATAAAAAATAGAATTTATGATTTCTTGCTCCAAAAGTATGTTTTTGGCTGTACTAAACTTACCTCAACTTTAAGTTGTTTATAAAAGTGGCTTAAAGAAATGGCTCCTTTGTTGTACTTTGGCTCCCCCAATTATCTACGCACATCAAGGTACATCACAATGTGCTAATTTAATTGAAAATGTTTTCGTAGACATTACTATAATTAAAAAACAAACTTTCTACAGCCTACTGGTGTCTATCTTCGTTTAACCTTAGTATCTTTTATCTAATTCTAAATCTTTCTATCTATGCCTATTTGACAGGTCTTATTTTCACCATTTAATTAAAAAATCCAAATGTAAAAAACTGTCCTAAGTTCAACAGGTTACCCTATTAGCTTGACCTGAGCTTTCGTCCTCAAGCTTAAATGCGGCGCAGTAACAAAAGCAAATTTCGAGCTAGAGCTGAATATCGCTATCTTATTATGCTAGTATTTTCTATAAATCAGAAATTAAGTTGTCATATACATATTATATCAGAAGATAGACAGAGATTTTGAGCTTTTACGAAAATAAAATTGCTATTGATTAATAATAATATCTGTTTAAAATTAACATAATAGAACTTCACGCCTGTATCCCCGAAGAGGTGCAGAGGTGTATTACACACCCACGATTCGCCAGTTATGTTAAGGTCCCAATGTAATAGGGGTGAGCCTATTTCCATCTACCGGGCACATTATTAAGCGAGTGATAATTAACATTTATTAATGCACACATTAAAATTAAAGTGAAAATAAACCAGATGTCACTTAGCCGTCTTTTTTAACTTGAAGACGGCAGTGAGTCTTTGGTGTACAGGGCCCTACCTTGAGGCACGAGTTAACCTCACCTGCACGTATCACCTGCAGGTGCACCTGCTAAACAACGGATTAGGCACTGGCGCAAGGTTTCCTCTTAGGACAGACGACAGTCACTCACGGAAACACCGACATACCAATCAAAAAAAAAACTTTTTAAAAACCACGTTTTCCTTCCGAACTAATAAGAAGAAAATAAATTTCTCACCAACACTAAAAAACGTGGGGCGGGCGCTTTGAAATTTTTAAATTTTTAAATTATTGAATATCTAAGGAAAACGATACAGTAAAGGATTAAAGCGCCCGCCCCACGTTCTTTAGTGTTGGTGAGCAATTTATTTTCTTCTTGTTAGTTTGGAAGGAAAACGTGGTTTTTAAAAAGTTTTTTTTATTTTTTATTTATTTCTGATGATTAAATATGAAAATGTAAGGTGGCATTAGCCTACATAAAAAAATTCAGAGCTTTAGGGCGATCAGAAGTGGTCGAAAATTAAGTGTCAATTTTTGGCTTCAGAGGGAAAGAACACAGAAACACAGACACGAAGTGAAACTAAGAAAAACGTGGTAATAATGAGCAGACCTCGGACTCCAAAGTGCAAATTTTGGGCGCAAGTGGGAAATCGCTATGAGGATGATGATGACCTGGGTTGTGTCGAGATAATAACACTTATGGGTGTACCAGGTGTAGGTATGGGAGCCCCAGCAGTGTCTACAGGGCCCTAGCTAACGTCATAGATATATTTGCTTCATAGGTCCAGGCCGGGACCTCGGGGCGACTAGCATCCCCCCCCCCCCCCCCTCAAACCATGGCAAGACGGGGACACAGTGGTTCCCAAACCCGAGGGGGATCTCGTAACCGGAGACGGCCCAGGGTCAGTCGGGGTGCGAGAGAATTGCTTTTGAACCTTACACCCCGGCGTCTGAAGACCCGAGACGGCGTGTGGTTTTAGTCTGTTCAAGTCCGACATAAGCACCCCCGCTGGCCGGCGGGAGGGTATCCGACGGGATATCCGACCGAAAAAAGGAAAAAAAAATTTTACGTATGAGGCTCTGGCGGCGGTTTACTTGTTTCGGTTTTTGAAAGTTATACGGCAATCACTCCCATAAAAGCAAAAAAAATGGAGTTCTAGTAAATCGGACCCCTTTTTTTTTTTTTTTTATCGTGCGGAAATCCCTTCGGATACCCCCGCGCCGGCCAGCGGGGGCGGTTATGTCGGGCTTGCACCGACTAAAACCGCACGCCGTCTCGGGTCTTCAGACGCCGGGTGTAAGGTTACCCATAGAGCATATCCCTCGCACCCCGGCTGACCCTGGGCCATCTCACCACTAACAGCATCGCTCATCCTGTCTCCTCTGAAAGCAGAGAAGTACGGAGAGCGATGTGTTCCCGCCACGTTGGGTATTGGCCGACGATCAATGCCAACCCTATGAAGGGGTGAAGGGGAAGCCATTGACCGCCGCCCAGGGTGTACCGGCCGCTCCGATTCCGTTCCTCCCGGACTGCAGCGGGATCGGAATCGGAGCGACACTCGAGGAGGTTACCCAACACACACCCCAGTAAATCGGACCCCGGGCTCCAAAATAAGCGCTGAGACGAAGAACAGAAGCAGGTTTGTTTATTCGCATTCTAGAACCCATATTACAAACTATGCTGCGTCTGTGTATAGATACACCCTGAAATAATATATATTATGTCCTAAAACATTTATTGAGCTGAGTGAGACGAAGTCGAGCGAAAGCTCCTCATACCAGACTTCAGGATTTTATTTGTCACAGGTCTCCTCCTAAACTACTAATACAATCAGAAAAAATTTTGGCATGATTAAAGAGGTCAATCAGAGGAAGGTTTATGGACATATTTTGAAAAAATTAATGCTACCACAGAGGAATGATCACCGTTAAAAATCCGTTCCCGCAGGGGGAACGCACAGGTAGATTTCGTGAAGCAATTAATATTATTTTATATAGAGAACTATGTACGGACTTTAAACAGTTTAATTTTTTTTTCTCGAAAACGGTAACTTTTAGCGAAAAACTTTTCAGACATTTATTTTAGACTTAAAAATGGCCTATCGATTAAAAATGTTTCCGACTGCAAGAATGTTCACCGGTTAGAAGTTATGATTTTTTTTCCCGAAAAATTTTGGTTTTCCCCCCCTCCACTTTTAGTTAAAGTTTTAATCTTATACTTTTATAATTAAAAGTTGTTGGTATTCATGTATACTATGGGATAAAATTAGAACGGTTCGAATATCTTTCATGGAACGTGAAATTTTGAGGAAAAACTGATTTCACAAAGAGTGAGGCCCTACCGTCCCCTTAGGCCGGATTCCACCCGTTCACGAACTTAAACTAAGTTTACACCCAAGCAATCTTTGACCGCAGTTTGAAAGCGATCGGGGCAAAAATGCGACCGTGAGAGTGCCGCAAATTTTGGGAAGTGGAACCATACATACATACATATATATATATATATAAACTTTTTGACCAGTGGTCATTTCGGACTCTGGGGGTCATAACTAGACCTATGAAGATTTTTTTTTTAAATTTCACAGTAGTCAAGAAACCAAAAGGTAGATCGATTTAATCGAAATCGACCTAAAAGCGGCCAAGTGCGAGTCGGACTCGCCCATTAAGGGTTCCGTAGCAGCAAGTAACATAATAATGTGTTTTTTTAAATTTTATATTTGACTTGATTGAATGAAAGGTAAATTGCAGTTTACGATTTATGACGTATTAAAAAAAAACTACTTACTCTCGTTGAAACCAATTATCGGTGGAAGTTTACATGGTAATGTTCCGTTTGGCAACGGAACCCTAAAAAGTAGTCTTTAGAAATATGGCCAACAGGGAAACAAGAAAACATAGTCTAATCGCAAATCAAAACAATGAGTTCAATTTCAAACTATTTTTTATCTGGACTTTCCAACCAGTACAGTATTACTTCCGAGAATACTCATCGTCAATTAGCTCTGGTGTTGGAACGCAATTACCTTTTACTGTTTTCCCAGGGCATGGAAATGTATCCACGATGCCTTGTGCGTCGTTAAAGTTAGATAGCCTTTGAAAGTCTAATGAAGCTTGAAATATAGATCGCATATTGGCTCCAGGTTGCTTTTTCGGTGCTTCTGCGTGGGTGCCGCCATACATTACCACAATGATTACAAACATTATAATTGACGATGTTGAAATACGAATTGACGCCATTGTGTGTAAGCGCAGATAGGCTGTGAATAGAAAATACAATACCATTATCCCGCTAATATTTTAAACGATAAAGTTTGTGAAGATTTATGGATGTTTGTTACCCTTTCACGTAAAAACGGCTGTACGGATCTGGTTGAAATTTTGCTACAGGGAAGGTTTATAGTCTACAATCAATAAAAAAAAAAAAAAACTACTTTTTATTCCTGGAATAGGTTCCCATGGGTATCGGGAATGAGACCCACGCGGGCGAAGCAACGGGCAACAGCTAGTTGAACATAATTGAACTACAATCTACTAGGTCTTACAATTAATGTGTCAACCGAATTGAGAACCGTATTCTAAAGCGTCGGTAGCTTAGTGGTTAAGGAGTCGACCCTATGATCGAGAGGTCCCGGGTTCGAATCCTGGCCATTACACTACCGACGTTGACCCACTCCTAACACAAGCAATTTAGCTTAGCTGGAGGGGTTAGGGGGAATATTAATAATTTCGGTTACTAATATTCTTAAAAAAAATATCTCCTCCTTTTTTGAAGTCGGTTAAAAAGTAGCGACAGTTAACAGAGATTAAAGTCTAATAATAAAATGTACAACAATACATACGTTTTAAATACTGTAACACTGGTGACACGATATGCTTTGTTTAAAACTAATTCTGTACTAAAGGGGGGTTCCTGCGCAACAAGTCTATATATCAATAGTTGAAAGTCCAAAGGATGCAAGTGACATCGAATATTCAGAGAAAAAAGGTTTCAAATAATATCATAAACACTTCACCGAAAAGTCATTTTCGTGTCAACTGCCATTGTCGCTTTTACCCTTTCAATCATTAATATGACTCATTAATAGTACTATCCTCAAATTAGACTCGTGACTCGAGTTATTATTTGAGTTCGTGTTGAGTTCTGAAACGGTAAACATATTTTTTTTAAAAACCGGCCAAGTGCGAGTCGGACTCGCCCATGAAGGGTTCCGTAGCAGCAAGTAAAATTTTTATATTTAAGTTAATTGAATAAACTCAAAATGCGTTTAAAAAAAACTACTTACTAGATATCATATAAATACGCCAGTGACTCGGGCCTTTACATCAGTCCCACCGAGTTCACCGCCGAGGAAGGTTCTCCGCACTCGACGGCGTCCCGACGTGAACCACTGAAGATGTCGACCGCAGCGATCGACGAAACGTCTGGAATACAAGTTTCCGATGGACCACGGCCGAACAGCCCGGAGGCAGTATATTCTTCATGCAACGCCGGCCGTGAAAGTCTTAAGATTTATATTACTAAATATCGTTCAAACCAATTTTCGGTGGAAGTTTACATGGTAATGCACATCATATGTTTTTAAGTTTTATCATTCTCTTATTTTAGAAGTTACAGGACACACACACACACACACACACACATTTTACCACTTTGAAAGTGTCCCGCGCGCAAACTAATCAGGTTAGAAAAAAATTATTTAAGAAACCTCAATATCATATTTGAAGACCTATCCATAGATGGGTATCGTATTGGTCTGATGGAAAATTTTTTTTTGGTGTTCAATTCTAAGTATCCCAAACCCCAAATTCTTTTTGTTTTTTTTTTTTCTATTTTTGTGTGAAAATCTTAATGCGGTTCACAGAATACACCTACTTACCAAGTTTCAATAGCATAGTTCTTATTGTTTCGGAAAAAAAGGGACTGTGACATACAGACGGACAGACAGACAGATATGACGAATCTATAAGGGTTTCGTTTTTTGCCATTTGGCAACGGAACCCTAAAAACTAAAGAAGTTATTTTCTTTAATTAATTACTGCCAGTGTTACTTGACATGAAAGATTGTAACGATACCCCAAACATCTTAAATGTTCAGTGTTCAGGCATTTTAAAGTTATGGTGGAACAAAGAGACTCACATAGGAAAAAAAAAGGTACAGTCGCCTGCAGAACTTTATTTATTTATTTATGAACACTAACTAATTTCCAATCAGTCTTCACATTGCATATGTATTTTAATTGGTGTACTTGACATTTTTCCATTTTTCTTCATTATGTTATGTAAAGCTTTAGAGCTAATGTGGTCTGTGACTGTACATTAAGAACCATGAATCTATTACACTACTTTTTGGGGCATAATGATAAATGGTTATTACAAAATCCACATTCGTAACTTAACTTTCGTAACTAGCTATGAACATGTTTTTTAGTTCTCGTTAGATTCGTAGCTACGAAAAAAGAATTTCATTTCTGTTTTTGTAACTGGTTTTCATAGCCATTTTCATAGCAACTACCTAATTTTTTTACCTAATTTTCTCCGGTCAAAATGGAAGTCAATGGGGGAGGCCTATGTTCAGCAGTGGACTTCCTACGGTTGATATGATGATGATGAATTTTCTCTGTTCGTAACTTATATTTGCATTGGGCTGGGTGTTTCTATGTATAATATATATTTATTTACAAAAAAAAGTATCTAAGTATGATAATCTGCATTCTAGAACCCATATGACAAGCTCTGCTTAGTTTAGGTCTAGATGGCATTGTGTAATGTGTCCTAGCAAAATTTATTTTATTTTATTTATTTAGTGTATTTCAAAATCCAAGAGTCTATAAGAGGAAATGTAGCTAGACCCAGGAGATTTTCAATTTACTTGAATTCACTGATCAGAGGGCAAATTCTCATCATAAAAATATGTTCAAAATACAATCTCAATCTAGTCTTGATCTCATGTGGATTTCCTAAATATTTAAAAGGTATTCTCGTAATAAAATGTTCAATATTTTCAACAAAACTTTTCCTTTAAAAAAAGATATTCTCCCAACAACATTTTCAATATTTTTAACTAAATTTTGTTATGAGAGCACCTTTTTTGACACATAGAGGATCGAGATGAGATCGAGACTGAATTTTGAACATCTTTTTAGTACTATAATTTAATAAAAATTTAATAAATAAATTTAATAAAAAACTTGCTCCCGTCGGAGACCACGGCCCTCACCACGGTCTCCAACGAGAGAACGTCCACGCCCAGGACCGCAACGAGATCCTGGCGTTGACTCGCCCACGCAGGGCACTCCACCAACGTGTGGAGCGCCGTGTCTTCGCCAGGATCCTCGCAGTGCTGGCACTGCGGCGTTGTCTCCCGGTGGATGCGCCACAGATACTTACCGAAACAAAAACTTTTCAGACATTTATTTTAGACTTAACAATGGCCTATCGATTAAAAATGTTTCCGATGACAAGAATGTTCACCGGTTAGAAGTTATGGATTTTTTCCCGAAAAATTTTGGTTTTTCCCCCCTCCACTTTTAGTTAAAGTTTTAATCTTATAGGTTTATAATTAAAAGTTGTTGGTATTCATGTATACTATGGGATAAAATTAGAACAGTTCGAATATCTTTCATGGAACGTGAAATTTTGAGGAAAAACTAATTTCACTAAAAGTGAGGCCCCTTAGGCCGGATTCCACCCGTTCACGAACTTAAACTAAGTTTACACCCAAGCAATTTTTGACCGCAGTTTGAAAGCGATCGGGGCAAAAATGCGACCGTGAGAGTGCCGCAAATTTTGGGAAGTGGAACCATACATACATATATATATATAAATATAAACTTTTTGACCAGTGCTCATTTCGGACTCAGGGGGTCATAACTAGACCTCCTATGAAGAATTTTTTTTTAAATTCGACAGTAGTCAAGAAACCAATAGGTAGATCGATTTCATCCAAATCTACCTAAAAATTCCAGATGGAATTACATAATAACCGCTCGAGACACTGTGACCAAACTTTACACGCTCAGAAAGCATGTCCAGAGTTGTGACTTTCAAATCTAGTGGGGCGGAAATCACACAGTGATTGTCAAACTTCGGGCCAAACTTAGATATTTTTGTTGCAGTATTTTTATTCAAAATTAGAGACCTTAGGCTTTATGCATATTATTCGACGCGTCTTTATATATTGAGCTATAAATATGAAGAAAATGAAATCAAATCAAACGTCTTCGACGTCAAAACACAAAAAAATGATTTTATATTTCAGTTTCTTTCAGAGTCTGGTTGTTTTATGTAAATATACAATATACGTATTGTCATTGTCACTCAAATGTCAAAGTCAAATACGCGTTACTCTGATAACTCGAAAGAAACTCACTTGTAAAAGTTTTTTAGGGACAATTTGTATGGTAGGTACCTGAAACCTTGAACGTACAAACCCCAAAATCTAATCAGTTCTTCCCATTAACCAAACAAGATGATTGGCGAAAGAATTTTTTAAATCGAATAAGTGGTTCTTGAGTTATTGCGTAAACAGACATCCAGACATCCAGACATCCAGACCAACAGACAGACCGACACAAAATTTTTTTTTTCTTAATTAGACTTAGAATCATGTGAAACGTCGAGAAAAGTGATAAAAAGTGGGTGTAAGATTTAGATTTTTTTTTTGCGTGATTTTAAGACTTCGGTGTCCACCTGGTTGGTGGCCCGAAGTAAAAGAATTTTCAAAATCGGACTTGCCACGGAGGAATGATCACTGTTCAAAATTTTCAAAATCTGATTCACGATGTCTCACTCAGCTCAACATTGCAAGCAGCGATTCGCCTTGCAGACCTAGTTATAGGTACAAGTTTTCAGATAATGCCTTCTAACCACTCACCTAGCTCTAACCACATTTGACAAATGAGGTGACATTTTAGGTCTTAAGGCCACGATGTAAATCTTAAGAGACAGTATAAACCAAAGCACGACAATATTTCACTGTCGTATAATACTATACCGAGGGCAAACATGTATGCCCGAACATTAGCAGATGATTTACGTATCATTTAATCGGGTTTACAGGTATTTATATAGCATTCGCTAGGTACTGTTAGCAACAAAAGTCACTTAGCACTAATTTATCTACAAATCTCTTTCATCATCATCAACCTATGCTAGTCCACTGCTGGACACAGGTCTCTCCTAATGAGCGCCATATCGCCCTGTCTTCAGCTTGCCGCATCCAGCTTCTGCCCGCAGTCTTTTTACCATGGAATTAGTGTAATGTTGTTGTACAAGTGGTTTTATAATCCGCAGAAGGTAAAGTAAAATTAAAATAACTAATATTAAAAAATAACTATTTAAATTGGCCTGCGTAAGTGATGTAATAAGACATGCAACAATTCATTCGAAAGTATGCCTAGGTACAGTCAACGACAAAAGTTGATTAATATTTACTGTTCCCAATACAAGTTAGTATTCTAAACTGAATATTATACTAGCTGTGCCTCACGGTTTCACCCACTGTACTCGGTTATTATACACCACTTTACATCACCCTCACTATCTCGTCTTTATTCTTATTGTTCAGCTTCAAATGCAAAAATATTTTTTCAAATCGCTCATGTACCAGAGATTAGCGCGTTTAAATAAACAAACTCTTCAGCTTTATTATGTAAACATCAAAAACAATTGCGGCAATAAACAATTATTCATGTTTCTTAATGGCTGTTACAAGCTTAGAATTTACAACACTGACTTCCCCGAAACAAAATCAACTATCTGGGGATCACATAAAACGTGACCTGTATTTTAATAAGCCCCAATAATGTTTGACGCATAGACCTACATACCATATAACCATTTAAGAGATCGATCCATTAAAAGTGCAATTTATTGACAATGATGTCTCAAATTTTATTTCTTCCTATCGTAAGCCGTTACATAAATTTTTAAGTTCCAAGGAAACCGAAATTGCCGAATGTAAAAACGTAAGAAAATCGCTTTTGAAATTTGAATGTCGACCATAAACCGCAGGAAGAGGAACCAATAAAAGCCCCTGTTCAGCGTTCAAGGCACTTGCTTGACACGTCACGTCTCGTGATGTAAAACAGTCTTTGTCAATGTTTATTCACCTGTTACTTAATTCTTGAAGAGAAGTGTCTGACACGTATGTAAAGCTTAGGTGTCACAATGAGTATAATACGCTTTTGAGGGTTATGTTTAATTTGTATTAAATACCATGTTATCTTCAGCATTGTAGCTTTAAGACAGTTAGTTTCCCGCTGTTTTTACTTACAAGGGGCCTAACCATAACAGTTTAATAGCAATTCAATTGCAGACCTAAACTGAATAGTTTCGTACTGATACCATGATGTCGTATTAAGTCGTTCAGTTTCATGTTCCAAATGTCAACAAACGAACCAAACGCGAACGCGTTTCAGTTTAATCATGCCAAAGCAATTCAGTTGTCAAACTCGTATTAAATTGCTCCGCAACTGAACTTACAAGTTATCATGATAAGGCCCAAGATAACGTATCAAAAGTTTGATAAAATTATATTATAAGCAGTCTTAGCAAATAAATAGTGTAATGTTCTGCCTGGGTCTGCTTTGCTCTGCCTATTTTTTTTTTATAGGTTTGTAAACCCGCTTGGGCTTCACCTCATCGGTGCCGACGATGGGTTGGGCGTGTCGGAATCGGACCGACTAAAACCACACGGTGTCGGTGAGTTGGCAGGCGTGTGTAGGACACACACGACACGCCTCCGCCTTGACCTGCTACTGTAAGGACGGCGAGTCGGCCAACTGCCGTCCTCAGGCCCCAATCATGGAGGTCGGTAGTCCCGGGCGTAGACGAGTCTGACGACACCCTCGTTATGGCGCGGGGAGCAACGTACCGAAGCGTGGCACTAAAGGCCACGGCAGGGGTTGCTCAAGTCATGGCTTTGCTCTGCCTTTCTGAAAAGCTAAGTGTCAAGTCTAGAGTGAACACGTTACTTCTAGGCAAGCGTGCTCCACCATCGACCACATCATCACTTCCCAACAGGTGAGATAGTGGGCAAACGCGAGCGACATCGTCAGTAAAAAAAAACAAGATTTCAGTCTAAATAACTAACCCTCATAGATTCACACGACTAATGTTCAATCGATTAGCCTATCGCAGATATATTACTGAACATACGCACCTGGTCTTCCGCTTTCTGCATATTGTCTATCGCAGATACCTTATTCAGGTCATCAGTCCATCTTGCTGGAAGCGTCTCACGTTTGCCGATTCGCGATCTCCACTCTAGGACTCGTTTGCTCCAATGGCTACCGGTTCTTCGACCGATGTGGCCAGCACATTGCCGTTTCAGCTTGTTTATTTTGCCAATTATGTCGATTGACTTTGGTTCTTTGTCGGATGACCTCATTACAAATTGTATTCTTCAATTCTTGGAAGAATAGCTCACTCCCTAGCCCGCTCGTATACCTCTTACTAAATTGAAACTACTCGCTGTTTCGAATCTGCATTACTCACAAAATAGTGATGTGTATGGTATGGTTGTAATTTGCAACACAGAATTTATTTATTTTTACAGAAGGCTTACAGGCTAATTAACAACTTGATTGTATTCAATAAATACTGCCAATTCAATAAGGAGCCACGTTACGAATAAAATTATGATGTGAACATCTTCGGTACAATCTTCAGTATTGTGGCACACAAGGTATATATAGATGATTTGCCTTCGTTTTGATTTTTATTCATATTCCATGTTCGAAATCAACACGTTCGTACTTAACTGAACATAAGGTTTAATTTCTTTCTCAAATCACTATCCTATCCATGCCATGAGCGTTTACGTTTACTAAACAAAGGTACTACTTACGCATAACAAAACAAGCAGAGAAATATATTGTTCATGTAAAAACGTTTAGAGATGAGAAATTTGAGTGCGTATAACTTGGCACCAAAAACGCAAACATGTTTACCACCGATTTCATACACATTTTAAGTAAGTACACAAACTCCAGTGAACAGTGTGTGACAACAACAGGGCTGCCTGTAAAAACAACGCAGCAACGAGCTTCCCACAAGTATGATGTATGTATACAATATTAGTGGAAAAGATTATTATAGTCTTGGCAACACATCCAAGTATTTCTATACTTATGTTATAAAGTGGAAAAAAATGTTGGTTGTACTTAATCGAAAAACTCTGAAACTAATTAACCTATGTACCCTGAATAACATAGGCCAGTTTTTATCCATCCATGTTTTAATCAAAACATTTCTACGGGATCAAAGTTCTTTTAATTCAAAAGTTTCGGCGGTTAATTTAGGTTTGTGTTCTGTTATGAATTATCCGTTTTGTTTTATGAGATTGATTATATTTTTGGGGTAAATATAGGTATAAGCTTCTTTAAAAATGTCAGCATTAGTTTCACATCAGTTGCGTAGATATATGAATACTAACCGAATCCGCTAGTTTTTGATTCCTAACCCAGAATTTATTTATTTTATGATTCATGATAAGTTTTTTTTATATTACTAGTATTCCCGTTACACCCTCCACGTAAGCTAAGCAGTAATATAATGGCCAGGATTCGAATCTGGGACCTCTCAATCGTAAGGTCAACCACTTAGCTACCGACGTTTACATAATTCTTCTTATACTGCTTGGTTTGTATTTCCTAAGAGTAAGAACTTTCTTTCGTGTTAGTACAGCTAAATGAAACACTATTTTCATTAAAAAATGCATGACTTTACAAAAAAATAATAATGCCGCAATGAATACCGGTATGACGACGCCGGTCGTTGACCCGCGCGGCGTGCGGGGTCAACGACCGGTTCCATTCAGCTTTACTAACCCAATGGAGCGTGAATAATGCTAATAAAAAAATAAAATAAAAATATCATAAAATATAAATACCGATTGAAAAAACAGTCACTCTACATTTTATTTATCTTCAGAACTATCACCTTTCTTAGTTTTCAGGAGCATTTCCCTTACAACCGGTATAATGGTTATAGATCGCGTAATGATGATTGATGTAATAGTTCCTCATGACGAGAACCTCGCATAGCTGAAAAAGTTAGTTTTTAAATGATAGGACTTTTAATTAAGCTGGTAAGGTTGATAGTTTGGTTGTTACAGAGACGGCTTTACAATTGAGATGTCCCGGATTCAAATCCTGGCAATTACACTATAGACGTGAACCCACTTCTAACACAAGCTTTTCGTTTAGCTGCAGGGGTTAACGGAATTAGCTTTATTTTCGGTTACTAGTATTTATCCAAAAAAAAAGGTTGTATGTCATTTGTGACCGATATGACGACTATACTCTATAGCAGCATTTCCCCAAGTTGGGGACACCGTACCTCATCGTACCCCAACTGACCCTGGGCCATATCTCCGGTTTCGAGATGGCCCCCTCGGGTTTGGGAACCGCGGTGTCCCCGTCTTGCCCCGGTTTGGGGAGGGACGCTGGTCCCGTCCCGGCCTGCTTCTGCTGGGGTGACAGGCAGCCCCCGGGCCTCTTGCGCTCATGGAGGACGGAGGTGGTGGGAGCAGTACCTTCCGTGGGGATTTCCGTATGAAAAAAAAATACCTTTTTTTTCTTTTTTGATCGGATGTTAAAAGAAACCTCGTTGTTTTAAAGTAGGTAATAATTTTGCCTTAAATATTAAGTTTTGGTGTATAAATATTCGAATATAAACAAAATCGTCGTCAACAGTGGTGTGAAGAAGTACCTAACAACAGTGTAAAAAAAAGAATAAAAGACCTAAAACGGAGTTTAGCAAAAACTAGTTGTTTCCGCCCGGGATCGAACCGGGGGCCTTGTGCGTGTGAAGCACACGTGATAACCGCTACACTACGGAAACTTGAAGTTATCAAGCGAAATTAGAATACACTTTGCTGTATTTATTCTGAAAACATTGTTACAAGGTCTGGGATCTGGAATCCGTACTACTGCCACAGAATATATATATATGTAGTATGTGCTACTACTGACTACTGCTAACAAAAACTAGTACTAGGTACTAGTAACAATGCTCTATGGGTAACCTTACACCCCGGCGTCTGAAGACCCGAGACGGCGTGCGGTTTTAGTCGGTGCAAGCCCGCCATAACCGCCCCCGCTGGCCGGCGGGGGGGTATCCGAAGGGATTTCCGCACGATAAAAAAAAATAAAAAAAAAAAAATAAAAAAAATACTAGTAACAAAAATAAAGATTTTGCCACGGTATACACAATCCAAATGAACGGATTAAAAAGTATCGTATATATCTTAAAATGTTATCACGATTAAGTCCTGATTTATATATGATTAATTGGAAAAGTGAAAAGTAATCTTCTACTTCTATTCGTATATAACTTTTTCTGGCTGATGCATTAACATATACCCTAAACCGCTTGGGTAACAGACTTGACATTTTGCAGTTGATGATTTTAATATTGTAAGTATCCATGTTGACGCAACATACATGTGAAGCAGTGATTGCGTAGTCACTACATTTGCATCGATTCGTATTGTTGAAGTGGTAACACTGGGAAAAATACCAAACGTCAGGTTGATTTTTAATCTGTCTCACGTTTCAAGATAGTGAAAGGAAGAATTCTTGGGAAATGTCACCTCTAAGGAGGTTAAAATGCTGTGCGAAGTCGCGAATTAAGTTTTCAGGGTATGCAATTTAGATATTAACAGTAATGTTAACTACAAACATCATATAAAATTATTGATATATTGCCATCTCAGTAGTAATGTGAATAAATAATTTCTATTTAGATATTTAGGAAGCCTAAATATTCTACTTGTTTAACTAAACATTTACCGGTAGTGTCTAGAATTATTATTAGTAATCAATCATATAAGGCAAGGTTGAGTTGTTTCACCAGAAAACTAAGCAAAAATCAATACTGTAATTGTCATTACAATTCTTGACTAGACTAGGTTGTAATCCGGGTCCCAAAACTGTTCCTTGAAGCAGTCTTTTATATATGTAACAGAAACTGTATCGTTAATTCGCAGTAGAAAGTCAAGTTTCCGTAGTGTAGCGGTTATCACGTGTGCTTCACACGCACAAGGTCCCCGGTTCGATCCCGGGCGGAAACAGTTACTTTTTGCTTTTTAGTTTTCAATGCAGTATAACTGCATGAGTGTAGAAATATAAGGTAATTTATACGATTTAATTGTTGAAAAGTTATAGTTGTTTTTTTTTAAATTCATGTTGCCTTGTAAGTCAGAGATAACAGACACGCAATGAAAACAATTATATAAAAATATTGATGTAAAACCTACTCTGGATAATATCGACGGTTGAAAAGCAAAAGGATGCAAGCGACAACGACAGTTGACAAGAAAATTAATGTGCTGTATAGTGTCTTTAGTTATATCATTTGCTAATCATTATCAGCTTATCGATATTACTAGTTGCATCCGATGCTTTCAGGGGCTGAGGTTCGTTTATTCCTCCTCATTTACAACTTTTACTGAAGTGACTGCCGTTTTACCTCCCAACCAAGTTTTGTAAATGTGTAGCTTTTACGTCGAAAAATAAAACAATATATTTTTTTTCTTCTTTCAAACAAGAGAGGAAAGTCTCCGCCTGAGCCTTGTCCGTTAATCAGCAGATGTATCGGCTACCAGATGAGGTTGGCTTGTGTCCCGAATATCGTGATGGGGAATATCGTCATACTATAATGTCAGTTGATACTTTTTCCTTTTGAAAACTCGTTGTCCTTTCCACCTTTTTGCCATTCAACCGTTGTTTATGGTCGTTATTAACGATTATGGATGTGATAGCTGAAAATGCCGTGGCAGCACTTGCATGGTATATCGTCCTTTTTGCTGTGAATGCATGGACTTATCAATTATTTATTTAATTGACCGTACGAATCAGGCCATTCGTGCAGTTTACCACGCTAACTGCCACAAGAGTGGATTTCATCAATGATAGGAACCGTGATCACTTATGGTATTTTTGGGGTATTATTGGTATTTTTATCTTATTTTGACATACACCTGCTGATTACCGGACGAGGCTCTGGCGCAGACATTCGTTTTAGGGTTGGGAGGTCCTCCCATAAAAATCAAATAAGTGGAACCAAAGAGAGGGGGAGGAGTAAGCAGACCCTGGGCTCTGAAGTGAAGGCCTCGGATGCAATCGGGAACAACTCAAAGATGATGATGATGATGAGCAACCGTGATCAATTCAAACTGGACTGAATGATCACCGCATGTGTATTAAATAGAATCAAAACCGTTTTTATCTTAACGTGTCAATCGATATAATTCGGTATGCTTATGTTCAGCAAGGTTGAACGTAAACCAAGTAGGAAAACGGAATGGCGAGGAAAGCATTCAAGTTTGGGGACACAAGGGAATACACGAGGACATGCTGGAATCTCCGATTGTGTTCATCAAATTTAAATTTACACCATTATGCTGTTTGTATTTTCTGTAAATTCCTATCCATCCAAAGGTTGCCTGTGACAAATAGCGATAAGGCAGTCCATGATACATTCAACTACCTATCATCATCTTAACTGCTATGGAGTAACAGGTAATGTATCTGCATTAATTGAGTCGTACACTATCGCCTTAGGTAAACCCTGTAATGATAGTTGTAATGTGAAATAAATAATTAAATAACTATTTTAAGAAGAATAATAAAAAAATCTGAAGTAACATTCAGATCTTCTCAAAGACCTGTTGCTTATGAAGTTCTTCAGGGCAGTGTCTTAGTATCAGGTCTATGATTATGTTTGCTGATCATAGTACTTTGGTCTTTAATAATAATTAAATTAATAATTTTGAAATTAACATTAATGAAAATATTATAACAGTTGTTGATTGGCTCTCAACGAATAATTTAAAAATAAATTTAGATAAGACGACAATAATACCAGGTGGATTGAAAAGTTCTCGGCCTGACATTTAAATATTCAAGGTACTCATATGATACCAACCTCTTTGAATTCATTTGTCCTGTGGCTGCCATAGTGTTGAATTTCTTATCTGTATTCTGATTTTGTAGTTTTTGTGTGAGAGCGAGTAAAGTGAGGGGGAATGCAACGTTTTTGGAAAATGGATAAAGCTGAACACCGTGCGGTTATCAAATATTTATGTAAAAAAAATGACGTCACAAGAGATTCATATTGATATGAAATCAACATTAAGGGAATCTGCCCCATCGTATAGTACTGTAAAAGAATGGGTTGCTGAATTTAAACGTGTTCGAGTGAGCATCCAAGATGACCCTCGCTCCGGCCGGCACGTCGACGTCTACGACTGGAGATAACATCGGCAAAGTGTGTGATCTCATACTGGAAAACCGCAGATTGACTATCAGGAATATTGCTGGCACTATGGGCATCTCATATGAACGAACTCAAAACATCATTGTCCAGGAACTTGGATTTTCCAAGGTTTCTGCTAGGTGGGTACCCAAGGTTGCTTTCAGTCGAGCAAAAGCGAATTCGACTCACGCTTTCTCGCGACTGTTTGGAGATGTTTGAGGCTGAACGTCAGGATTTTGTAAACAGATTTGTTACAATGGATGAAACCTGGATCCACCACTACACTCCAGAGTCAAAACAACATTCTAAACAATGGAAAAAAACTGATGAGCCGACCCCAAAAAAAGCAAAAGCAATTTTGTCGGCTGGAAAGGTGAGGGCGTCAGTTTTTTAGGATTCGAAGGGCGTCGTCATGGTTGATTACCTCCCAGAAGACGAAACCATTAATTCAGCGTACTACTGCACCCTTTTACGGCGTTTACGTGAAGAAATTAAAGAAGAACGCCCATGATTACTGAGAAAAAAAGTGTTATTTCATTAGGATAACGCCCACGTTCACACGTCTGTTGAAACCATGGCTCAAATTCGCGACTGTGGTTTTGAATTGCTGCCCCACCCGGCTTATTCACCTGATTTGGCCCCCTCGGACTTTCATCTGTTTCCAAACCTAAAAAACCACCTCGGTGGCCAGAGATTTTCAACAAATGAAGAGGTCGATACAGTAGTCAACTCAATATTTTGATGAGCTTGAGGAATCTTTTTTAAAACCGGTATAGTAGCTTTAGAAAACAGATGGAAGAAATGCATTGAGTTAGATGGAGATTACGTCAAAAAATAAAAATAATTATCCATGAATTATACTTCGTTTTCTTGACTAGGCCGAGAACTTTTCAATCCACCCTCGTACAATTTGGACGAAGAAAAAATTAATCTATTGATATGAATATAAATTATAGTGGTAACACCAGGCTTCCTTCACTCCATATACTTGCGCGCTATAATTACCTACCGCCCGGCCGAGCGGCCTCGGGCCGTTTGCGGACCAAATTCCAGTGCGGTTTTCGCTAGCGAAGCGCACGCACGCTGTTTAATTTTAATCGTTCCGTTCGTTCGTACGCGTACCTACGATGCCGTCTGGTGCCTTATGTGCTGTAGATGGGTGCAAATCAAGTTAAAGAAGGGATAAACACCTAACATTTTTCCATTTACCTGTCAATGAAGAAAGGTAAGTGATAAACTATTACTGTTTTTTGTCGTTTCAAAATTCTTTTTAATTGGTCTAGTCTAGATGATACAATCATGTATCATCTAGACTAGACTTGCCTTTCAGACACATATTTACATATTTTTGTTACATAGGAACGTCATATTTACCTTAAGGTAGAGAAGAAGAAGACAAAGAAGCCTCCTTGTCGTAATCTATGCGGTACTGCGTTAGCAGGACCCAATATGTTACTGCGTCCTGCAACACCTTCGACGCAGCTGTACGTGTCCCGATTACACTACTCCACGACAGTTGAAGATGTGGTGCAGTACATCAGGACGAAGACCAACTGGACTTTGAGTGTCGAGAGGCTAGAGTCCCGCCACAGCACCAATTTCAAGTCGTTCGTGGTACGGGTTCCGACACATCACCTTGCGAACTTCCTCAAAGAAGAGTTTTGGCCGAAGGGTGTCATGTACCGCCGATTTCGAGGGCAGCTACAAGACACCACGAAGCGCAACACGATGCCGTCATTTCGTGTGAATTAGTTATAGGAATTTTATAATTATATGTATGTTAGTCTGTAAGGTATTTATGTATGAGCCATTGTGCTTGAAATATACAAATATGTATGTTAGTTGTAAGGTATCTATTATATGGGCCTCTGTTTACATATTTAAGATCGTTATGTAAATATTGCCTGAAATAAATGATTATTATTATTATTATTATTATTAATCACTATTTTAACAACGTTTAAAACGCTATTATTATTAAAATAAAATTGTGATAATATTTGACGAAACTTCCAACACAAGTCGCGCGGCGCGGCAACCTGTCTCAACTTGTCGCGCTGTTAGCGTAAACAAACAAACAAGGATGATTCGTTTTTATGCGAATATATAAGTAAATGTTTATGTAAAGAAAAATTAATTTAAAGATGTTTGAAGTTATAAAAAATAATTATATTGCAAAGGGTTCATTTTCCATGATATCGTCAAATAATTCTTGAGCTCTCCCCGTGTTATAGTTATTAATAAATTAATAAATGTTAATAATCATTCAATGTATTTATTAGTATTATTTATTCATAATATAAAATTTTAGTATTGCCAAGTTTGGGATCTATTATAAATTCGTCATGTCTGTGTGTCTGTCCGTCTGTCTTATCTAGGTACCCATCTCCTTCCTTAGACCTGTCCAATTTTTTTTATTTTTTTATTTTTTTAGGCGTGAAACATGGGCTGAATTGATTGGCAGGCCCGATTTAGCAAGGCCAGACACCAAGCCAAGAAGCCATTATGTGTGTTGTCTTCATTTTGAAAAGTCGGTGATTATTCATAAACCACAATTACGATTTGACGCTTTGCCTACAAAACTGCTGCCATCTCTACCAACTACTTCAAGTGCCAGTACTGAACCTGAATCTAAGGAAATATCGACACAAACCAAATAGTCGAATATTAATATACTATCAGCCATTACCATCAAAGGTGCAGACACAAAATTTACTAGATTCAGATTTTTTTCTACATTAAAATTTCATAACTGAGAATTTAGAAGGGTAAGAAATTTATAAAAAATTATAGAAAATAAAACACATGTAACTTTTAAAGATTTTTTATTTATTTTACCTACACACTGACCTCTACACTTATGTTTTATCTAGATGTATTGCACAGTCAGCACCATTTATAAAAAAAAAATTATAAACAATACAATTTTAAACTAGCTACCACCTATAGTCAGAAGTAGTCAGAATATATTCACTGTTATCAATAACATAGACACAAAAAGTTATGTTAATTTAATTTTATCAAAGAGGCAGCCCTTTTTTTTTTTTTTTTTATCGTGCGGAAATCCCTTCGGATACCCCCCCGCCGGCCAGCGGGGGCGGTTATGTCGGGCTTGCACCGACTAAAACCGCACGCCGTCTCGGGTCTTCAGACGCCGGCGTGTAAGGTTACCCATAGAGCATATCCCTCGCACCTCGACTGACCCTGGGCCATCTCACCATTAACAGCATCGCTCATTAGGTAAGAGAGATTCTCTTAGGGAACGATTCAAAAATATTAATATTTTAACTGTAGCTTCCCAATATATATTCGAGAACATACTGTATGTCAGGAAAAATATATCCAATTTTACAAAAGTAAGTGACATTACAGACAGAAATCTGCGCAATAAAAATAAACTGATCCTTCCATGTTTTCGGCTCAGCAAAGTTAGTGATTCTTTTAGGGGGGAAGGTATACGCTTTTATAATAAATTACCTGAATCGGTCCTTGGTATGCCTGACAATAAATTTAAAACCTTTGTTAAGACCACCTTATGTAAAAAAGCATACTATAGGACAGATGATTACCTTAAAGACAAAAATGTCTGGCTTGAGCATGGTGCAGGCCCCTCTTAATGCTACAACTACAGCATAATATTGTAGTAGGCAACCTTTTTTTTTTTTTACCATATTTTAACTTTTTTAAATTATTTTAACGTTTAACTTAGGTTAAATTTTTATTTTAACTTTTGTTTTTTTTTATATACCTTTATTTATCTTGACACGAGACAAAAATGTACATTCGTCCATATTTAGTCTTAAGAAATCACTATTTATAATATGACGTCTTGAAAATGCCGCAGTGGAGTTTGTTGCGCCGTTTCTTCTCCACTAGGGCCTAGGAAGCGGTTGTAAACTTAGTTTTAAGCAGATTTTGACGTCAAAAAGATGTAATTACGTTGCACTATTTTGAAAAATAAAGACTTTGACTTTGACTTTGACATCCTGTCTCCTCTGAAAGCAGAGGAGTACGGAGAGCGATGTGTTCCCGCCACGTTGGGTATTGGCCGACGATCAATGCCAACTCTATGAAGGGGTGAAGGGGAAGCCATTGACCGCCGCCCAGGGTGTACCGGCCGCTCCGATTCCGTTCCCCCCGGACTGCAGCGGGATCGGAATCGGAGCGACACTCGAGGAGGTTACCCAACACACACCCCAAAAAAAGAGGCAGCCCTGCGATTGCTGTGGGATCGCGCGGTGCGAAGCAATCTCAACTGTACGCTTAAGCATTTAGGCACATTTTAGCATGCAGTGGTTGCTGACGCGACGGAGTAGTCTATTATAGCAGTAGGTTTTGGAATTTTTCTACTGAGTAAAGTATCTGTTACGTAGTAACTATTTAGTAATCTGTGGTAACACTATTTAAAAATCGGAGACAACTAAATTTCTTGGACTAAATATAAATGATTAATTAAATTGGAGCCAACAAATACAGAGTGTTTGCAGTAAGGTGCATCAGTATTCTTGTCACTTATAAAGAAGTATATGCATGTGACTTTAATACTAATTGGGTATGTTAATTTGTACACCACTTGTGGTAGGATATACCACATATAACATTAACCTAAGACCTTTATAACACCAACCTATGATCCACGAAATAAATATTATGAATTTGTACACCACTTGTGGTAGGACATACCGCACATAACATTAACATGAGACCTTTATAACACCAACCTATGATCCACGAAATAAATATTATGAATTATGAGTCATGGCGATGTCCCAGTCGTGACCAAAATTTGCACTTTGTGGCCCGAGGTCCGATTATTGTTTTTGATTTATATGTTAGCTTTTTAAGTAGTGACTATGTCTAACCTCCTAACCCTAAAAAGAAAGCCTTCGCCAGTGCCTCGATTGTTTTTTAGCAGATGCACCGACTTGCAGTTTTCCAGGCATTGTTGTCCTCAAGGATATTGGCACTATTTGCTTTTTAATTATTTATGTACTGATAATTTTGGTGTAAAGAAAAGAATCGTCTATCTAAAGACATTTGATTTGGAGTGATCATTGTTGCCTACAGAGCATCTAACTATCTCGTGTTATGAATATCTAAGTGATGAGCTCATAGAGTTAATATTATGAGAAATTAGGTGGCTCAAGTCATCGAATGGAATTTTAGACAGAACCTTACACGCCTTAAGCAATCGAAACATCATGTTAATACGCTACGCGATCGGAGTAAATGGAGTTTGAATCCGAACTATCCAGTAGTTTGTTCCAGCCATTAAACTAGCCTGACTTAGAAGTATGTACACATTGTACCACCTTAGGCTCTGATTGAGTGGTACTACGTGTTTCTAGTTAAGTATTTGTAGCAGAGATTCTACACTAAATGTAATAGTGACACGTACACATAGTTCAAAAAGAATTTTCTTCCCACGAACCACAAAATGACCGTTTTTTTTCTCAAGAATAGTAGCTAGGTTAAAGTACTGCACCGTGTACCTACTGTAACTCATGTAGGTACACCAAACGCAATAGTAGTGACACACAAAGCACCGAGTAATGACGTTCGACAAGTTCAAAGGAAAGTTAAACTGTCTTGGAGCCCGCATCAAAATTAATCAGAATTGAATTGGAGGAGTTAGAAACTTCTACCGTGAGACAAAGGGACATATAGGTCAATAATATCTTTATAAGAACCTACAAGTATAGGTACAGTTGTACTACTGGCGTTGTAGTACCCTCAGGGTACAACGCCATTAACTGTCCATTTACTCCTACTAATAAATCCATCAAAAGTTGTCGGGCACAGATCGCTCTTAGCGATAAGAACATTCATTGTACCTTTTTTTTCATGCTGATACCGAACGGATACCGAACTTATATTTATGTTTAGACCTAAGAAAATTTGTAAAATTTTAAGTGATATAGGTACAATAAAGAGTTCCTGTATATATCCTATATTCATTTATGCTTATAATAATATCAAATGTCAAACTTCTTCCACAGAATGGTGGGGCGCTCGAACATTTTGCTGCGAAGCGGATGAGTGCAACGGCGCGTACGCACATCAACCGGTGAAAATATTTGCATTTATAGCCGTGCTGCTGACTGCAGCGGTTGCGCGCTGACCGCTCCGTATTCAACAGTAAGGGTACACGAGTATTCGATGTATTTATATATACATTAATTTATTATTTATTTGGTTAACTAATTTATCTATTAAAGATGTTTTAATGTGTTGTCAATAAAATTATATGTATAAAATGAATAAACTTTTAACGATTAAGGTATTGATTTGAATACCAACTGAACTTATACTTTTTAGTATGGTTTTACACTTAAATGAGCTGAGTTCTTCAAAACTGTGGTTCCAGTAAATTTAAATTAAAAAGATATCATTCTATAAAATTGTATGGATTTATGAGAAATTGTGTAGATACAAAGTGATGATTTATCAAGAATCTGACCGATCAAGTTTTGTTTTATCTAGAAATAAATTTAGATATAGAACGCATGTTCATGTTGATTATTCAATAAGACCAATTTGTCTTAGTGATTCATCAACGGATAAATTTATGCATTTTGTTAGACGAATTTATGATATTTTGGACGACAACAGATTGGTATTTCGAAAAGACTTGTCACACATTTTAAGTTAAAGTTAAAATTACAATTTATTTTCTATATATAAATAAAATGTAATATAGTCGTCACGAATCTATATAAACGATTAGAAAACGGTAGGTACTAAAACCACAGATTAATAAATAGTTACTACGTAACTAAAATTGAGTTGCCTACTAAAAATTCATGACGGCTGCAACACATATGATTACTATAAATTTTATTTTATTTATAAATTTTATTATATTGGATTGTCTCATAATAATGGAAAACCATTGCTTACGTTAGCCAGAGCCTTAATAATGTTAGTAATTTGTTAGATAATTATCTAATATATATAATTTAATTGCAAGTTGTACCATTACATTTTTTTCTAAATCTAACATAATTATGTTAGCTTTTGAAAAAAAATTAATGGTACAACTTGCACTGGGGTTTTTTTACCATAATGAGGGTTATTATATCTCCTATTGTTCTTTTTAAATAATTTCTTAAATGTGTTTATTCTAGAGTATCTTAGGCCCGTATTCTAGAACGATACTCAGTCATGAATCTCGACTTGAGACTAGTTTGAGGTATTGTATTCTAAAGCGAAACTTAAGTGGAGTTTGCATGAACGCTCAGGTGAATCTCTACTCAAGATTAGTAGTAGTAAGAACACAATCTGTACCGTTGTTTTTTTTTTCGTACGTATATCCTTTCGGATACCCCCCCGCTGGCCAGCGGGGGCGGCTATGTCGGGCTTGAACCGACTAAAACAGCACGCCGACTCGGGTCTACAGACGCCGGGGTGTAAGGTTGCCCATAGAGCATATCCCTCGCACCCCGACTGATCCTGGGCCATCTCCGGTTTCGAGATGGCCCCCACGGGTTTGGGAACCACGGTGTCCCCGTCTTGCCCCGGTTTGGGGGAGGGGCGCTAGTCGCCCCACCGTCCCGGCCTGCTTCTGCTGGGGTGACAGGCGGCCTTACCTGCCACCCCCACACAATCTGTAACTAAAACTAGTCTCAAGTCAGTCGAGATTCATGACTTTCTACAATACGCGTACAAGGGAACACAAATAAAGAATTGCTTTTGTGGAAAGTATTACATTATTTTTGTAGTCTATTCGAATGAAAATCAATTTCACTTTCGTTCATTTTACCATCTATTTTACTATCTATTTTATTATGATTGGGTTGCTATTGCGAAAGTGATATTATCGGTCGTTTGTGGCAAGGGCATTCGAGTAATATGAGGAAGTAAAACAATGTTCTTATGTGACCCCATCACATATTTATGACCCTATTGACATATGATACATTTATATCCATCTGTTCCGTTTTGTTAGACTATTAGTTCGGTTAATCGAATAGTACGGAAAAAACATTCTGTTCTTTTACATTAATTTGTTGTTAGATCATGGTGTAACAATTCGGAAGTTCAGCCACGTTCCCTAACGTTTTCAGCGATATTGATAATTTACTGATAACTTATTTTAAATATCAAACCATAAAAATAATTTTTGTATCTTAATTTTAGCTTCAAGTTTATATTTATTTTGATACAATTACATTATTTAAACCATTATTTGAGTTTGTTTCTAACAAAGGTTGTACTAAAATATGTTCCAATAGTATATCTAATTTTACTTGCGAATAGAATTGTATCAAGTTTAAATGAAATTAGCCTTAGAAATGTGAAGTTTTCTTTAAAAAGATAAATAAAAATACAACGATGAATTACAATATACCTAAAATTATGTTAAGTGATGTTCGACCATATTTATACATGTGCAAGTGACATTCGAAGATTTTCATTTCTTTCAGAATTATGTTGAGAAAAAGGGTCTTCCTACCTAAAAAAAGAAAATTGTGTCGCGGGCGCAAGTAAAGACTAACCAATATTGAACTGGCACAGGCCGGCGGCGCTTAAATTTTACCACTCTTGAAAAATACAAGAGTGGTACAATTTAAGCGCCGGTTCAGTTGGTTGGCGCTGGTTACTCTCCCCAATAGTGACGGAATTAGTAGACTTTATCGTATTTCCTTTTGTATATTCTAAAAAGCACACAATTGCCCTCAAATAAATGTGGAACAAGGGCAGGGAGATGATGATTATTATTTTATAGCTCTAAATATTGTACAATGACTAGTACGTTAGAAGGTGTAATACTAAGTGATTTTAATAAATCTGAAGGATATGACGTCGTAGTATACAAAGTGACCGTCGTAGTAGATTCGGTAGTTAGAAGTAAATTTATATAGAATAATATCACTCACAATTGACGCTTTATTAATTAAATCACGATTGAATTCTTTTCTATATTTAGATGTAATGTATACCTAGATGTACAAATGTATTCAAAGTAATACTGGTTTGATAGGTATAGAATATTATAATGACATAATCATTAGTTTTTCAATATAATAATCTTTTTGTATGGGCCTGAAAGAATAAAAGAGCTAAATGCAATAAAAAAAAAATGGTAAACAGATTTTGTTATGGAGTTTATACATTGCACTTAATTGAAAAAAAAACAACAAATATTGATTCATTACAAATAATATTTCCATCAAATATTTTGCCTTTGTAATCGCAAGCTTGTTATTGCTAATATTTATCTATTTTCTTTTCTTGCCTTCATTTTTGGCCTGAACTAAAGAAATGAGCTACAGACACAATGAAAGCCTGGCTATAAAACTTAATTAGACTTGTTTTTTTTTTAAATAAATTCCTATAAAGCATATTCATAGTTGTGAGTATTAACACTGAAGTCAATAATACTAGACACGTTATATCTCCTGAGATACTTGTCTTAGTCTGAACTAATTCATCAAGAATTGAAATTATATGAATTATGTTTAATTAATATACTGTTACTGTTTAAATTTACTATCAAAAATTTATATTGCTAAAGCTAGCAGAATTAGATCCTTCCACATATTGTACTCACAATAATCTGTACGTAAAGAAATCAAGACTATTTCCAAGCCAGCCGTAAATAGCCATGACACGTCGATTTCTCAACATGAAGCGTCTGATGTTTAAACAAAGCAAGCTTTAAGGTTGCCTTAAAGCTTGCTTTGTTTAAACATAGATATTAGATTAGATACTTTAGAGGTATACGTGACGGTACTAACCAAATGTCCCGGTAATAGTCAATACTATCTTCAGACTTTTCTTTAATAGATTACCAATTATGATAATTTCTCCAAAACACATGGTTAGTTTTATAGCCTTTTCAAATATGATAAGTAAATTAATTTAAGTTCCGAAGAAGCTTTCTTAGATATCCAAATCTTGCTATAGTGGCTTTACGCTAATGATACAGTGACGCAAGGGACCTTGTTTCCAAGACTCATGGTGGACTTAAGTCTCGTAGAGTAGGTACCGTTTTTAGGTATTAATAAACCTTTAACCGTTTCTAATGGTCGTCTGGTGCCGTGAACTTGACATTACATAAACAATAATATCTTAGGTTTCTACCTACACATACAACAATATTATCATACAAATTAATAAGATAAGTAATCTGATTACAAACTATTCGTAATTATTTTTCCTAGATATAGATATGCCCCACGCCCACGCCATGCCACGACACGCCCACCCCATCGTCGGCACCGATGTGGTAAAGCCCGTGGGGGTTTCCACACGCTAAAAAAAAAAAGATATAGATATGTAACTTTATTAACAGTGCCTAGACATGATATTAATTAAGGGCGAATAGCGAACTCATCGGAGTCATCAAGTTCCTAAAATAATGATACTATCTTACCCTAATTGATATTATGTCTTACAATAAAATAAACTTATCATATATTGTTTGAAATAATAATAATTGTAAAATAATCTTGTTCTTTTGGGAATAGACCAGGTTCAAGGTGAGTAAGAAATCATACGACTGATTTAAGAACTTACAGAGAATAAGTAACAAATCTCTTTCTTAAAGAACATAATTGTTAAAACTAACGCTTTATAGTAATTTATCATGTAACATCAAGATGCTGAAATATTCTAAATTATAATAACTAAATTAATAATTACAGTTAGTATAAGTATGAATTAAAATATAAGTCACTTTAAAGATAGACAGTAGTCACGTAATGCGTTTACCTTTTTTAAATGTTCGCAATCAGTAGTTTTGTCTGTCTTTGTTAAGATAATTTAAAAAAAAGCCTGGTTTTTATGAGAATATTTTGCGGTTAGTATAAAATTATATAGAAATTAAAAATATTTCAGTAATAGCCTTGTGGGATTACTTGTTCATGATGTATTTAACTATGTTATGTATTTTTTTTTTGAGACAAGCTGCTTTGGGCTATACTTAGGGTAGGCTAAATCAGAAGGTGGGAAGCAAAAAATCAAAGGCGCACTGAAATGTATAGTTATCTTTGAATACTATTTAGTTCTTTAATAAATATTGAACAATTGCTGAATTTATTTTCTTATTGTAGTCATATTGTAGGTAACATGGTAAAACAGGCTATTACTATAGTAGCTTGGTTGCATTTCAAACTAATAAGTTGAAAATTCAACAATTTTAGCCAAGTGTAGCTTGACGGCGTGGTCATGTCTCAATTTCATCTTATTTTTCAGAATATTTCATAGTTAATTGTTGCAATTATTATAAACTGCTTTGTGTTTTTATCTTAGCTGAATAAAGACCAATTTATCATTCATTTAAGGCGAGTTTTTGTTCTCATATAATAACAGCTAGATTGAGATAATCAACCCATTTGGCGTTTTACGCTACGTTAAATTTTAAACGTAAGTCACACATTTCTGTCATGTTTTTATCTGTTAATATGGAAATGCGTGGAAAGGCGTATTTGACTTTTAGTTTTAGTTCTCTTCTTGAGTTCTTTCTTTGTTTTCTCCAAATTCATAATGTATATAATGATCTCTCTCCTCCTACTAAGTAGGTACTGCCACTCGCTGTACAGGTGGCGCTTAAATTTGACCACTCTTGAAAAACATAGGAGTGGGTCCAATTTAAGCGCCCGTTCAATTTTGGTTACTCTTCCTTATTATAAAAATGTGTTTATTCACTTTATGTTACAAGTATTATTATTTAAATACGTACTTTTCCTAGTCATTAACCATCTGACACTAAAACTAATGAACTGACAAAAAATACAGAATCTGTATCGGTGAATAGAAATACCTATATGAGAATTTGCGCAGCGATTCCCGATGTAACGTGAAGAAATAGTAAGTAAACATTTAGAAAGATATTTTGAAAATAAACTCTAGTAATAAAAGTAGTAATAAGAAGAACTCGCATCCTTAAACCAACTTAATGCGAAAGTTTGTAAGCCATGTGGACGTCAATTTAACCTCAATTACAGACTCCCTTACTAATAAAAATAAACTTACGTAATGAAGTAAGGTCTACCGTAGTTTGTCAAGGCTGCAGGTTTCTGCTACACGTAATTTGGCCCTAAGTGACTTTTCTTTCTTTTGACTATGTACGTATTATGAATATGAACACACACACAAACCCTATCATCAGCATATAAAAAAAATATGATTTTTTTAAAAATAAAAATGAATAAGTAGTTTGAAATTGATGACAATGAACTGCGACTGAGATAAGTTCACAACCAGAATCGAAACTGAATTTTGTAAACGTTTGTAAGGATTGCAAGCAACTTGCAGCTGCAAGATACACAAATGATAGCCCGATAGCCTTAGCGCCTGCGCTGCGTGCGAATCGTATGTATTCCACAAGATCGTGCAAATTATCTGCACGAAATTACCTCACACGCTCGACACATTGCAGTCGCTTAATTTAGACTCCCGCCAAACAGCGTTATCAGTAATAAAAACTCCGCCCGTGGGCGGTTATCTTTTTTGGTCATATCTCCGGTTCTACTTAACCAATTACAATTAAACATACAGCATATTATAAACCTGACCATGACCTTTTTAATAGAAAAAATCATTCAGTAGTTTTTACGTCAATCGCGAGAAAACAGACAAGAATATAAAAAAAAAAAATTGTGTTCAGAATCGTTCAGTTAACATTACCCAAATATTTATTTAAATATCTCCAATGTACAAACACAACTAATTTTCAATTTTATAGTAGTACAGATTTAAGGTTTCAGCTGGGAAGGAACGCACACTCTACCTTTATAAAACATTTAATAATAGATTTAGTTTATCTAAAGATTTAGTTCGGAAGAGTTCAAGGGTTCAAGTCCCGTTCTAGATGTTCTCTTTTTCCGATCTAAATCTTTAGAAAACATAACATAACTTCATGCCTGTATCCCCGAAGGGGTAGGCAGAGGTGTATTACACCCACGTTTCTTTAGAAAAAGTAAGCATACAAAATGCTTAAAAATTTAATTGAAGATTTAGTTTAATTGAAATTCTGTGTTAATATTCATTAATATCATTCTTCTAGCAATTTCCAAGTTTATACTCTGGAGACCGGGATCCGCTTATTATTTTTGAGTGTTTTATTGACTTTTATGAGAGCGACTGCCGTCTGACCTCTCGGGGTTGGGAAGCCTGCGTCAGAGCCTCATCCGTTATTTAGCAGGTACACGGACTAGCAGGTGAGGTTGACATGGGCCCCGAAAGTGTTGGTAAGGCATGGTATGGTTGGTATGGTATACAGTCTGTACAATATTGTATCCTAATTTTTATTTAACATTACCAATAGAAATTGATGTAAGTTTTCAGAAATAAGCATCAAGTCAGAAAATCACAGCTGAAGAAATGAGAAGACGAGCACTCCACCGTCATTAGAATCAGTACGCTTTGTCGTCACTTGCGCGTGAGTTCACAAAACGACCTGATTCTTTAGCCGGCGGGTGTTTAATTCAACAATAGAAGAAATGTTTGCAAACGTCCGATTGACTATTTTCTTTTTGTATACGTGGGACACTCAGAAAGTTTTGCGAAAATAAAAAAAAGTGTTCTATAGGTAAATATTTTTTTATTATATCTTTTCAAAGTGCTCTCCACCAGCCTCTATACAAAGTTTCATGCGTTTGAACCAGTTTTCAAAACACTTTTTCCAATCCGCCGCAGATACCTCGTTTACAGCCTGCTCAAACGTTGACAGCGCATCTTCCGGCGACGAAAATTGTATCCCTTTGAGCTGATTTTTTATTTTCGGGAATAAAAAGAAGTCGCACGGTGCAAGGTCAGGGCTGTAAGGAGGGTGACCTAGGAGTTTAACCGGAGTGCTGTCCAGGAAGTCCCTCGTTTTAAGCGCGGTGTGTGCGGGCGCGTTGTCATGGTGGAGTAGTATCCCACGGAGCCCTGTGTTTGGTCGCTTGTAGCTCACTACAGAGAAAACTTCTGCCAAGCATTTGGTAGTGTACCATTCAGCGTTGATGCTTCTTTGATTTCGTAAAGGGATTGATATCAAGTAGCCAGACAAATTGAAAAAACTCGCGATCAAAATTTTCTCTCCGCTTCCAGATCGCTTCACTTTGGTAGGTGTTGATTCGTTTTGAAACACCCAAACCGTCGACTGGCGTTTTGTTTCTGGATCATACTGATAAATCCACGACTCATCACCTGTAATGATGTCATAAACACGCCGAGACGCGCCTGCTTCAAACTTGTTTATCATATCACGACACCATTCCACCCGGGCCTGCTTCTGAGCATCGGTGAGATTGTGCGGTACCCAGCGTGAAACTATCCTTCTCACACGAAGATGCATGTGTAGAATCTCGTGAAGGCTTCCCGATCCAATCTGAAGAATGTGCTGAATCTCTTGATATGTGACTCGTCTATTATCTTGGATTAAATTTTTCACTGCTAGCACGTTTTCTTCCGTAACAGCCGTCAAAGGGCGACCACTTCTTTCTTCATCCTCCAAAGTCAGTCGACCGCGCTTGAATTCGTTATACCAACGATACACGGTCGCCTTGGAAGGGCCTTCATCCATGAATGCCATTTGAAGTCTATCGTACGATTCGTCTGGTTTCAGGCGACACTTGAAATCGTAGAAAATCATAGCGCGAAAATGTTCCCGACGCAGATCCATTTTTCAATGAGACACAATAATTGAAATTTTCTTGCAAAAAATGCAGAGAAATTTTGTAATTGGAACGTACTTATTTTTACTCATAAATAATCATATTTTAGAAATAGATTATAACTGACCAGTCTCTCATATATAAAACTTTTTTTCGCAATACTTTCTGAGTGGCCTGGTATGTATATAATTGAGCTGAGTGAGACGAAGTCCAGCGAAAGCTCCTCATACCAGACTTCAGGATTTTCTTTGTCACAGGTCTCCTCCTAAACTACTAATCCAATCAGAACCAAATTCGGCATGATTAAAGAGGTCAATCAGAGGAAGGTTTATGGATATATTTTGAAAACATTGATGCTACCACAGAGGAAGGATCACCGTTAAAAAAATTACAGATGGAATTACATAATAACCGCTCGAAACACTGTGACCAAACTTTACACGCTCAGAAAGCATGTCCAGAGTTGTGACTTTCAAAAATAATTTTCAAAATCGGACTTGCCACGGAGGAGTGATCACTGTTCAAAATTTTCAAAATCTGATTCACGATGTCTCACTCAGCTCAACATTGCAAGCAGCGATTCGCCTTGCAGACCTAGTAATTTGTTCCTTGCTTTCAACTGCGAGGTAACTGTATAGGCAGTCTTGGTACTCTTAATACTGTGGTATAAGTTTCCTTTCTATTATCATTGATAGGCTCACGTTTGACGTCTAGCTCACCGGGTGGGAAGTGATGATGTGGTCCCAGCTGAAATAAGAATCTACCAATTAACAAATTCAAAAGTTTAATTGAAACGAAACTTTACCAATGAGGCTATTACAAAATCAAAAATATATTTATTAATCCAACTGTTTATAAATACACCCAAAAGAAGGATGGGGCCGCCTCAATTGGTGATTCCTTTGGTAAACATTATACTTATATTACTTTACACAATATATATTATTTACACAATTTAACGAAATTATATGTACAAATAGTTGAGCTTTCTTGCAGTAAACCAAATACACACACAAATACAAATATTTTTTGACTTGACTGTAAGCCAATTAAAGCACTTGAAATATATAAATGAAATGTAACTTCGTGTTGTTCTTCCTGTTTTAGCCCACTTCACCAGTCATTAAGAACGTAGTATTGATCCAAATGATTATCATTTATATAAGTATAAACTGAAAAATAAAAACGGTCATTACAAGCCTGCGGTGTGTGCGGTGCGGTATTAGGATAAAAAAGACATCATACAGTCAGTAATATTCAAAAAAATTACATATAATAAATTACGAATGTATATGGCCGTACTACAATCTTATAGCACCTTCTGACTGACGGATGAGGTTCTAGCGTAGGGGTCAGAAAAAGCCATATCTAGGATAAAGTAGGAGTTCGAAGTGCAAGCTTTGAATGAAACCGGGACTAATGCTGTAATGATAATGCTTTTAAAAAGTGAAAATATATCAATTTATTTCCTAAAGGGACTAATGCTGTAATGATAATGCTTTTAAAGAGTGAAAATATATCAATTTATTGCCTAAAGGGACTAATGCTGTAATGATAATGCTTTTAAAGAGTAAAAATATATCAATTTATTGCCTAAGGGACTAATGCTGTAATGATAATTATTTTAAAGAGTGAAAATATATCAATTTATTGCCTAAAGGGACTAATGCTGTAATAATAATGCTTTTAAAGAGTGAAAATATATCAATTTATTGTCTAACCGGACTAATGCTGTAATGATAATGATTTTAAAGAGTGAATATATATCAATTTATTGTCTAAAGGGACTAATGTGGTAATGATATTGATTTTAAAGAGTGAAAATATATCAATTTATTGTCTTAAAGTAAGAAGACATTGTTAAATCAAATTACTATCTATACTAGTATTACAAAGAGAGAGGTCGAATTTTGTGAGTTTGTTAATAGGTAATCTTCTGAACCACTGCCCTTATTGGAAACCTTTCTTTTACCATTTGAAATGTACATTATCCCTGATGGACATAGGCTTTATTATGTGTAAATTATGATGGCTTGAATTAAAGCTTGAGTGAAGTGAAGGTGGATTGCTAGTTTTGATATATAACTTGGTGCAATCCAAGTCATTTTGTATGTGTATTTCGAAGGCCTACGATTAAACTTTTTTTTTCAATATTTTTCTTTGTTAATATCCATCTCCATCCAGACTAAATCAGCGTCATTAATTTTAAATACTGGGTGAATATGAGATTAGATGGCAGTCGCTCCCATAAAAGCCAAAAACACACTAATAAAAGCAGGAGCAGAAGAACGGACCCCGGACTGGGATGAAAAAGAAGACATTTTAAATACTTACTCATATTGTAATCGAGATTTACAGGAACTAAATTCAGACAGCCACCCATATGGGCCAATTCGAACACTGTAATAATGATAATAAGAGCTTATTATAATCTCGCATGGAGGCGGATGAAAGTTGAAGTTGATGTTAAAATTTCATCATTTTATTTATTTTCATTAATATATTATTTTTAATTTCATACACTGTGTGTTCAAACAGTAAGGTGACTTTTTATTTCTATCAAAAACTTTTTCTTAATTCATCAATATTTATATTGTCACCTCAAAATTCCAGATAAAATACAATTATGTCGACGCTTTTTCCGATCTTCAAAACTCTTCTGATAAGTACTTTTTGGTATACCCATGAGTTCTTTCAGCGATGCAGTTTTTATCTCACCATTCGTAGCAATCTTCGTCCTGTCGTAGATTTCCTCAGTTTTTGGAAAAGGATACAGTTGCAGGAAGCTTAACCCGGTGAATATAACAAAAATAATATTATAAAAAATAACACTGCAATTATGCCTAAATGTATTTAGGCATAATTTAAATAAAATGCGACGGTTATTCTGGTCAAAATTAAGCACTTTATACATTTATGTACTATGGACTTCGCTAAGGTTCTGCCTCCTAAAGGCCAATAGTTCTGATGGAAGTTTGTCAAAAGTAACTGAGGACCTGCGTGCAAAAGGTTTGTATGTTGCGTTTCAAATAATAATTCACATAACATACATAACAATTTATTAATTCACAACTTAATAACTAAATATTCTAACTTCAATTATTTACAGAGAATAGTTGCCTATTTACAAAGATTTATATACAATGTAAAAAATAAAAATATAAAAAGAAAAGGCCCACTCACATGCAACGAGCTTAAAAATGCATTGACTATTATTATACATGCAGGACAAAAACAAATGTTTTCCGATGAATACATTATATTAAACTCCGGGAAACCTTTACCGCGAAAAAATAGACTAAGTTCTTTATCACCTTTCATCGACGCTAGCAACATCATTCGTGTGGGCGGAAGGCTTGACAATTCACCGTATGATTATAACGTCAAGCACCCTATATTGCTATGTAGCAAACATAAACTTACAAAATTATTATTTGAAACGCAACATACAAACCTTTTGCACGCAGGTCCTCAGTTACTTTTGACAAACATCCATCAGAACTATTGGCCTTTAGGAGGCAGAACCTTAGCGAAGTCCATAGTACATAAATGTATAAAGTGCTTTCGATTTAAAGCACAAAATGTTCAACCTGTCATGGGTCAAATTCCTGTTAACAGAAGCAACCTCGAATACCCCTTTTGTCATTGTTCTGTGGATTACGTGGGACCAGTACTTATAGCAGATCGTAAGGGTCGGGGTTGCAAGCTAATGAAGTCGTATCTTTGCATTTTTGTCTGCCTTGCCACGAAAGCTGTGCACTTGGAGCTCGTCACGGAGCTCACCAAACAGGCTTATATCGCTGCTTTAAACCGGTTTATTGCACGCCGTGGTAAACCTCTAAGCATACTATCCGACAATGGCACAAACTTCATTGGGGCTGCTAATGAGCATTCTGCTTTTTTACAGGAACCTGGCATTCCTTCGGATCTCGCGATGGAAGGTATAGAATTTTCTTTTGTGCCTCCATATTCTCCCCATTTTAATGGCATTGCGGAAGCGGCCGTTAAATCAACTAAATTCCATTTAAAACGCATCCTACAACAAAGGCACTTCACTTATGAAGAGTTAGCAACATGCCTAGCTCAAATAGAGGCAATCTTAAATTCACGTCCTCTTACTCCTCTCTCTTCCAGACCTTTCCGCTCTCACTCCCGCTCATTTCCTTATTGGAAGATCTCTCACATCTGTACCCCAACCGAGGGTTACGTTTTCACACGGAGTAAATCTCTCAATTGCAGAAAGTTACGAAGTGGCACTCGTCTACCGGAACGATCTCGGTGGGCTCGTTGGTGCTAGTAAAAGACAAATCTGCACCACCTCTTTGCTGGTTGCTGGGCAGAGTGATTCAGCTATATCCTAGCAGCGACGGCGTTGCGAGGGTCGCCGACTTGAAGACCAGGAAAGGAGTCATGAGGAGGGCCTTCAATAATATATGCCCTCTTCCTATTGAAGATAACTCCTTAACTGGGGGAGCATGTTCGCGCGCTTAACACCACCCTACAACCGCGCATCATCCGCGCGGGCGACGGCGGGCGACGGCGAGGACTGCAGTGCGGCGCGGCGGACGAGGACGAGAGGGGATCTACGTCATCGACCCCCCCAAACGGACCAATGCTACGGTCGCTTAATTAGCACTCCACTTAACGCTAAGCTCGAATTAACTTGTGCGCTATAATAAATCATATACTTCAAATACAGTCCACTTATTTACTCATATACCAACAACCTCAAGAGTGACTAGAGGAATACGCATCTACATAGTGACCGCCCTCCCCGGAACACCCGTGACTGTGGAGTACGTACCGCGAGGAATTAATTCTAATTTATTAAAAAAGCTTGAACTAACGAAGTTAGCCGTGCTGCCGTTGTCTAGAATAAGACGCGCGTCGAATTTCTTTCCGTTTTTGCTCATCACCTTCACCAAAGCTGTGGAAAGCAAAACATTTACATCAGTAGCAAGCTGTATGGCAGAGGCGTTAGATGTAAGTGTTACGTTCTCATGATGAGGTATTGGATCCGAAAAGGGTTGGTCAGGTTGGTCAGTGTGCAAAAGTGTATTATGCCTGCCGGCACAATATTTGCAATTAGACAGCCTGCACTTCTTTTCGTAGTGACCCGAGCGTAAACAATTTGTACAAACTTTTAAATCCTTAGCCTTTTTTATTCGTAAATCGATAGATAAACTTTTAAATGAATCACAATTAAATAAGTAGTGATCTTTTGTACATAACGGGCATTTTAACTGAAATTTAGAGAAAACATTATTTTTATTATTTTCTGACGTCACTAAGAAGTTTTTAGATTTGTAATTTTGTGATTGTTTATTTTGTATTCCAATGTTATTATTACTATTTTTAATAGATTTTTGATTCAAATTGTTCTCTAAAGTTTCTAAAAGATCTGCCTTTTCGCCTAAAAATGAACAAAATTGCGATAATGTAGGTGATTTTGTCAACGTATTACGAAATTCCTCCCATTTTCTACCTGTAACAATATCTAGTTTATTAGACATCATATAAATAACGAGGGTATCCCAATGATCAGTCGGTTCATTGAGAGCCTTAAGCGCCCTGATATTTTTATTGATGACGTCAATAAGATGACGCAACGAAGTATGCGACTCCTTCGGAATGGGCTCGACATTAAATAACGCTTGAACGTGATTATTGATAAGAAGTCGACTGTTATTATAACGCTCGCAAAGTAAGTCCCAAGCTATCGGGTAATTATCAGATTTGAAGTCCATATTTTTGATAACTTCTAGTGCACTTCCTTTAAGACACGCCCTTAAATAGTGAAATTTATTTATGTTATCGATAGTACTATTACTGTGAATTAAGGAGACAAAACTATCATGAAATTCAACCCAGTACTCATAGCCGCCGCGAAAAACGGGTAGATCGATTTTTGACAAGCGAACAAAGTTACTCTTACATGGAGCTGCTGACTCTTCGGAGCCCGTCACGAAGTCACCGCCCTCCAAGCGCTTTTGCTCATGGCGTGTGAGCAAGCACTGAGCCTGGGCCACGAGATGGTGGTATTGTTCTTCGAATGTCGCGCGAGCGGCGAAAGCTTCATTGGCATCTTCCGACAACAGCTCAATCTCGGTCTGTAATTCGTCGAATTGTTCGTATAAGCACTCTAATTTGGTAAAACGACCTCGAAGTTCGGTCGCTTGTAGATCTGATAAGCTAGTACAGCTCAGAATAATTTCTAAGAAATTTGAAAATGAAGTAAGCTTAGCTTTCATTGAGCTTCTTTTTTTAACAAAGCGTTCCATAGCTTTAATAGTAAATAATTTGTAAAGGCAAAGAAAAGAATATTACTATGTACTAGTAAGCTTTAAGTTAATTTATTAATGTAGGTGGGTATGTGTGAAAGCGTTTGAAAACTTTTTATTCAATTGATATTTTATTTATGTACGCAATAAAATTGATGTAATGCATCGCAAGAAGAAATATATGAATTAAGCTAATGATGTGAAGCTGAATTGAACGAAAGGTTCGAACGGTAATCCGTCAGCTGTTCGAGTTCAATGACACTGCAAGGTCGACCTTTGTTACGATATGCACACCGCCGGTGCTCACTAATGAAGAAGCAAATGCGTTTACTCAAAATAAAGGCAAGCCCGGACAATAAGATGCATGGAAAAAAAAGGTGATTAAGGCAGAAAAGGAAATTGGAACGAACTCACTCTGTTACCCTGTCGAGGTTCTTCTTTCTTGAGGCCGAAGGACCACTATGTAGATGCGTATTCCTCTAGTCACTCTTGAGGTTGTTGGTATATGAGTAAATAAGTGGACTGTATTTGAAGTATATGATTTATTATAGCGCACAAGTTAATTCGAGCTTAGCGTTAAGTGGAGTGCTAATTAAGCGACCGTAGCATTGGTCCGTTTGGGGGGGTCGATGACGTAGATCCCCTCTCGTCCTCGTCCGCCGCGCCGCACTGCAGTCCCCGCCGTCGCCCGCCGTCGCCCGCGCGGATGATGCGCGGTTGTAGGGTGGTGTTAAGCGCGCGAACATTTCGTTAACGCACGTCTCAGGGCCAAAACATCCAAAAATGATATGGGATACGTCATTCAGACATATATTATATGATTTCAGACATATATATGATACGTCATCAGCAACTTCTCTTATGGTGATTTGACGATTCTTCAATATTATTCTATTTATTTCTTCCACAATTTTCATCTGCTGTCAACATGCTTGGGCGTCCAGAGTGAGGTTCGTGACTGGCATCTTCTCGGCCTTCTTAGAAGAGCTTGTGCCACTTATAAACATTATTTCCACCACTGTTACCATTTCGAGTCTTTGAGAGCACTTAATTCCATTTCTCACACAATTTTTTTTTCCTAGTAGAGAATCGCCGAACGTACCAAGCACTTGTAGCTTTTGTAACTTTCAAAAATAAATAAAGAAGGCTATATAATTGAAACTGTGAATTTGAAAAGTCACGTTACTTTTAGGCACACCTCGTATATGGTTACGAGTTTATGATCGGACACTAGTTTTGTTACACATTGTTAGAATAGATGACAATGTTAATAAATAGTAGAGGATCCGTGGAGGTATTTCTTCATCCATCTGGTTATCATGCTGCCTTAAGTATGTTACGAATTCTACTATAGATAATATTATAAAATGTGAAAGTTTGTGAAATGTTGAGATGTTTGTTACTCAATCGCACACAGAAATGGCTCAACGGATCTGGTTGAAAATTTGGGATAGGGATAGATTATAGTCTGGAATAACACACAGGGGACACTGAAACTGACACGCAATAACACACACTGAGATAGGTTCCCATGGGTCGCGGGAACGGGATCAAAATTCATCACGGGCGGAGTCCCGGGCAACAGCTAGTTATCAACAAACAAACTAATCGTGATTATAATGCCAATTTTTGTTCGAGTTTTTTTGCAATAAAACTAAGACTGCAGCAGCAATCGTATCATATATCGATATCATTAGATTATTTCACAACTCACCGATCATTTGTTGCTTCGCTCTGAAGAGAACTGTTTATCAATATTCTAGAGCTTTCGTCTTGATTTAAAATCATTACAGAATATTCTAGCAAGTTACATCTGAGGTATAAAAAGCTAGACACTTACTATTCATACCCTGGTGGCAATTCACGTACTCCAAAGAACAAAAATTCTTAAATTCGTAGTACTTAAAAGATCTGGTCCGCGCACATACTCTTCCAGTACTATAAGTAAAAACGTATTTTAAAAACTTATATAAGGTGTCACCAAATTAGGTCTCTGAATTTGGTCAGTTGACTTGGTATCGACAAAATATGTATTTGAAACAAAACAAAAATATCGGGTAAAAAAAATATATATATAAAAAATAAAATTAAAAAAGAAACACCACCAGCGACCAGCGTCACATGACGCGACGAGCACACGTGACGCTGGTCGCGATTTAGGTATTTCCCACACATCCGCTTGGAGAATACTGCGAGAAGAAAGACTGCACGCCTACCACTTTCTGCGGGTGCAAGAGCTCCTTACCACAGATTTTGATCCGCGGTTAAGATTTTGTAGGTGGTTAGTGGAAGATCCTACCAGAAAATTTTTGTGGAGAGACGAGTCCACTTTAACAAGAGTGGGCTTGTTTAATATTCATAACACTGGTGGTGCCTTTTTTTTATATTTCATTTTTTTTTACCCGATATTTTTTTTTGTTTCAAATACATATTTTGTCGATACCAAGTCATCTCACCAAATTCAGAGACCTAATTTGGTGACACCATATATATCTATATTATCAGAATAAATCGGATTTGAAGCTACGAAGTCGATGTCGAATGTCTAAATTAAACTGATCAAATCATTCAATGTTCATTCCTACGACTAAGACATAAAAGTCTAAAATAAAAGTATTTTTAAGTGTAACGTTGTCAAAGCGTCATTTGACGAGATATGTACCTACCTGTCCGTACCATTCCATTATCATACCATATCCATTACCAGTCAAACGACGGAAATATCGACGGATATAAATAAAAAATAAAATTTAAAAAAAATAGACACAGACGAACATAGTACCTCCTCCTTTTTGAAGTCGATTAAAAATGCTCTATTGATAAATTCTTGTTTTCTTCTCTTGTTCTTAATTGAGGCAATGTGCAAAATAATAACCCAAATAAGTATAGGTACTCAACAAAAGTCAGTGCACATTATGGTAAAATATACTTTTATGCAAGTTTACCGAATTTTGTTTCAGACTGTTATGTGGCCGATGGCGAATAACGACTTTTGGCGAGTACAGACGAATTGTGGACTATTGTACACGTTATCAAATTGTACCGCCTATACGTTTTCCCATGTGGGTGTTCGGGATCACCACTTTGTAGAGGTCCTTTTGTGTATTTGGGAAGATAGAAATTAAATATGTTATTCCGCACTGACTGTTTATATTACACATATTACAATATCAGCTTGACCTTACAAATAGATAGTCATTAAATTAGCTACTCATACCCTTACTTTTTACGCGACTCTAGTACACGTCGTAAGCGTGTTCGAATCGTAGACTGGCCCTACGCTCCGTAATACATTGAAAGTGCAGATAGCTGTTGTGTGCCGCTACACATTCATAAGCATACTACTAAAGAGTGAAATGCCCTACCTGAGTCTGTGTTTCCGAAAAGCTTACTTCTAGGCAAGCGTGCTTCACCCTCGGCCACATCATCACTTACCAGCAGGCGAGACAGTGAAACGAATAAAAAAAAGTTACTTCTGGGCTCTCATGCAGTACACGATGTGATAGTCGCAGTAATCTTCCAATGACCATGTTTCAGGCAACCCCGTCGATTGTGATAGTCCTGGTGGTGGGCCCCGATTCCTAGATGATAGTTATGAAGAGAACATTACTAGTAAACTCAAGTGCTGTTGTTTCATTTGGAAGGTTTTTTTTTATATTTAGGACACGTCAATTTGACTTCACCTCGCCTGATGGTAAGCTGAAGGTAAAGTCTCAGGAAAGAGGGTCACCATAATCAGGGCTCAGCGGTCCCTGCTCCGCCAAGAACTCATAGAGACATGGAGGGTGCGACGAGCATCCAAGGTGGGGGGAATCCACCATTGCGGCGGTGAGACCGATCACGAAGGAGTGGTTGGAGAGGGACCATGGGGCCTCTCCTACCGGATGTGCCAGATATTTGCCGGACACGGGTCTTTCGGTAAGTATCTATGGCGCATCCACCTGGAGACAACGCCGCAGTGCCAGCACTGCGAGGATCCTGGCGAAGACACGGCGCTCCACACGTTGGTGGAGTGCCCTGCGTGGGCGAGTCAACGCCGGGATCTCGTTGCGGTCCTGGGCGTGGACGTTCTCTCGTTGGAGATCATGGTGAGGGCCGTGGTCTCTGACGGAAGCAAGTGGCACGACGCCGCCTCTTTCTGCGAGCAGGTAATGTGCGCGAAAGAGACGGCGGAGAGGGAGCGGGAGAGAACCCTGCCCATCGAGTTTCGCAGTCTGCGGCGAGGACGCCGCAGACTCATCTACGCCCGTTACTACCGACCTCCATGATCGGGGCCTGAGAACGGCAGTTGGCCGACTCGCCGTCCTTACAGAAGCAGGCTGTGGCGGAGGCGTGTCGTGTGCACACGCCTGCCAACTCACCGAAGCGGGATAAAACCCGATCCCACCACTCGAGGCCGCGGTGGCGGCCAAAGTCCGCCGGCAACCCTGGGGTTATCCTTTCGAGGGCTTACCCGGGGTGCCCGGCAACGGACACTTGGGGAGGACACCGTGCGGTTTTAGTCGATACACGATATAACTAAGAAGGGATTTCCGCACGTAAAAAAAAAAAGATGGTCACCATTACATACACGTACCATGTTAACAATGGTGGCACAGCTTGACGGCCTCATCAGAAGAGGATTGTCGTCGCAGCACCGCGTGACACCCACCATTCCCACTAGTGCTGCGACCACAATCCCCCTGCCCGGCTATGCACTTGCTGACCACTGAACGCAATCAAACCGAAGTTGGATTACTATGGAGGGTTTTTCGCAATTGTGCACGGTGGTACCTACCCGACCGAATTTTGTGACAAATTTGTGTCATCAAATTTATACCACCAGTGAAATCATATAAACTCGTCGCTGCCTGCGGCTCCCGCCCACCTGGATGTCGGTTGTCGCGACAAAATATAGCCTTTGTCCTAGCCCAAGCTCTAGTCCATCTCTATACCAAATTTCATCAAAACTGGCTCAGTGATTTAGGTATGAAAGCGTAACAGACAGATGGACAGAGTTTCGCATTTACAATATTAGTAGGTATGGATTTAGAGCGCAACTAGAGTACCTACATTGGAAGTACCAGCTGTTTGACAACAACGTCTAGGGTTATTGGAATCCTCATCTATTCGTAGAGTACTACACCGTACAACGGTGTGCCGGTTTTCAGTTAGGTTACTGTTTGCGCATGCATTACGAAATGCGCGAACGCACCCAAATCCGGCTACTGGCAGCCAGCGGGGCGAGGGGCCGCCAACGCCACCGTACGCCGGACGATAAACGCGTGCAGCGGCAGTACTCAACTTCAAGCCGGGTGAAGTTCGCTTCGGCCGCATCGACCGCCGCGCTAAGGCACGGCGGCCATTACCAACTCAGCTTCGCGTCAGGCACATCCACGCATCAAGCAATTCTCTATGTATAACATCGTAGTGGCGACCGTGACAGGACAGAACTAGTGAAAACAGCATTTGTAAGCTCCACTACGACTTCCAATGTTCGGGGGTCACGGAAGGCGCTATCGTAGATGGGGGGATACGCGGAAGAACAGTTGGTGTTGCCCCAAGTGAAAATCTAGTCCTTTACCGTCACCGGCAGTGGCCGCTCCAGTGCCTTCAGCTTGATAAGATCCAAGAACAACTGAACAAGGTCATGCTGCAGTTGGCGTCATTGGCGTCGCTAGGGGAAGACGTGAAAACTATAAAGGCTGAAATCAACAACCTGAAAGACTCCATCGAAATGGCTCACCAGATGATCGGTGATTTTTCGGGGAAAGTTAAAGTATTGGAATCCCGAGTGAGTAGTATGGAGGGGTTAATGGCGGAAGTACCTGCACTCCGAAACGAATTAGCTGTGCTCCAGAATGAAATGAACGATAAGGATCAATGAGCTCGAGCGAACAACGTAGAAGTTAGAGGAATTCCCATGAAAAAACACGAAGATTTATACGAAATCGCCAATAAAATTAGCCAAACATGCAATTTTCCTATAAAAAGGAAAGATATAAATTACATAGCTCGCATTCCAACCCGTGTTGCAGACGACATAAAACCGATTCTAATAGCGTTCAATAATCGATATACCAAAGAAGAACTAATAGCCTCATCACGCAAATGCAGCACACTCACCCTACCCAACTTAGGATACCTCGGAGATGGTTCCATTTATATCACAGACCACTTAACTCAACGCAATAAAACTCTTTTAAGAAAAGTCAAGTCCCTAGCCAAGGATAAGAACTTCAAATACGTCTGGGTCAGGCACTGTAAAATAATGGCAAGGAAGACGGACTCCTCACCGGTATTTTTTATAAGAAGCGAAAGCGACCTCTCAAAAATAGTTTAATATTATCTTTTAATTACACTGATTGATTTACGGTTGTATTGTAGCTCGATAGATTGGGAATCACGCTCCGAACTGATGTGCTTTGCTTAGCTTACCACTACTCGGCTGCATTGTATGCCGACGAGTTCGTGTAGGTCATCGGGTGCGTAGGCCATTATGATAACAATCAAATTTCTCCAAGAATTACTCACATTACGAACACATTAACATTTATTATAGTTTGTAACCAATCATAGCTCTCTCGACGAGAAGAGCCTCTATCTAAACATAAAAAGGTTAAATATTTTAATATTGAATTTATGCAGCACCGCCTCCCGCTTTCTCACCATTTCTTGTGAACTATCTTTGATTCGAAATATAAATAAGATACTAGATTACTATATATTGCAACAACATATCAATTTCAACAGAATGCACTCGATACTAGCTTGCATTTTGAGCTTGGGGCGTGTACTGATGAATCCCGTGTATCGCTCTTATTTATTATATTTACACTACTATTTGATTTACATTAGTCTTAAATACACTATTTGTATTGACGGCTTCTGATGGTCTTAGCATCTACTATCAAAATACCCAAGGGATACGCACGAAAAACTCATCTATTTAAGAGGAACGTAATGCTGAATACATACGACGTGATCTCCATAACAGAAACATGGCTTCCTGATAGTATTAGTGCTAGCGAGTTATTTGATGAGAGATATATTGTTTGGCGAAGAAACAGAAACTACCAGGACACTCATGAGAAATATGGAGGTGGAATTCTTTTGGCGGTTCGCCGCGACATAGCGTCAGCTGTTCGATCGAAATGGTCATCATGGGCGGAAGATATTTGGGTTGCACTATCCTTTAAAAACAACAACACAAACCTGAAAATACACATTTGCACTATTTACCTCTGTACTGAAAATTATGGAAATTCATTCAACACTCAACTTTCCAATTTCACTAAGAAACTATCATCGATCGTAAACTCTTGTAAAAATGACCATTTTATAATAATGGGAGACTTTAATTTACCTAACATCCACTGGGCACCAAATGCTGACACACAATACACTGAGGTCACAGGTGAAACGCAAATAAACTTTTTTGATACATTATCGGTCTGCGGTTTCTCTCAAAACATAGGATTCTTGATATAGTGTTAAGCAACATCAATCCTCAAGTATCGTTATGTACCGCCATTAGTGCCGGAGTATGTTCATCATCGACCCCTAGATATTACATTAAACATAACGCCCCTTAAATCACTACCAATCCACTCGCGCTTATAATATTTTTACGAAAAAGGGGACTACGAATCTATCAAACAGGATCTACACAATGTAGACTGGAACGAAGTGTTAAGTATTCCACTTGAAGATGCTATAAGCATTTTTTACAAGCATCTTACCGACTTGATAGAGAACCATATACCACCCCATAAGCTAAGATTTCAGCCCTCTTTTCCTACTTGGTACAACGCTCCGTTAAAGAAACTTCTTAAAGAAAAATTTAAATTCTACAAGAAATATCGTGGTTTATATTATATATAATATTATAGTCACACCTCGGATTATAGTACATTATCACTACTACAACAAGAGGCGGCGGCGTGCCACTTGCTCCCGTCGGAGACCACGGCCCTCACCATGGTCTCCAACGAGAGAACGTCCACACCCAGAACCGAAACGAGATCCTGGAGTTGACTCGCCCACGCAGGGCACTCCACCAACGTGTGGAGCGCCGTGTCTTCGTCAGAATCCTCGCAGTGCTGGCACTGCGGCGTTATCTCCCGGTGGATGCGCCATAGATACTTACCGAAACACCCGTGTCCGGTAAATTTCTGGCACATCCGGTCCCCATGGTCCCTCTCCAACCACTCCTTCATGATCGGTCTCACCGCCGCAATGGTGGATTCCCCCCACCTTGGATGCTCAAGTCGCACCCTCCATATCTCCATGAGTTCCTGGCGGAGCAGGGACCGCTGAGCCCTGATTTCTCGGGGCTCCGGCCTATGGCCCCGCTCCAGCGCCTCCTTGCACCACTGGTACAGCAGCGCAAGGGCTCTCGCTTCCAGGTCCCATGGAAGGGTCCCGGCTAGGAGACATGCCGCCTCGACGGAGATCGTGCGATACCCCCTGATGATGTGCAGACGCCCTAACAAAACCCTTAACTATATTATTTACACGTTCTTTGAACGAAGGTAATATTAAGTAAGAGTGGTTCAAAGAATGAAGTGAAAAACTACAGACCTATTTCGAAACTATGTATTTTCTCTAAAATTTTCGAACGTCTTATATACTCACAGGTCTACAATAGCCTTTTAATCTTCTTTATACCCGAACAACATGGTTTCCTCCGAAGTCGGTCGACTGCAACAAATTTGCTGTCATTCAAGAGTTCACCACCTCGCATATGGACTCAGGAGGTCAGGTTGATGCTATCTTCACTGACTATAGCAAATGCTACAACTCTATAGCACTAGACTATAGCAAAACCTACATAGGTGGTTTACGTCCTATATTAAAAATCGCTCTCAGCCCGTAGTACTCAATGGCTATTCATCTGCATGGAATTTTCATCCATCGGGAGTTCCTCAAGGTTCCCTTTTAGCTCCCTTATTATTTAATATTTTTATTAACGATGTACCTTCTTGTTTTGTTCATTCAAAATTCGTCCTGTATGCGGACGACATGAAAGTTTTTAAGCAAATTAAAGATATCAATGATTGTTTTCTACTGCAGCGTGATTTGCTCAATTTTGAAAGTTATTGTAATATCAACAAACTAGACATTAACGTCGACAAGTATCATGCAATAACTTTCACTACAAACCACACATATAAGTTAAAAGAACAAGAACTCAAATCACTCAATGAGGTGCGTGACCTTGGTATAATTCATGACTCTAGACTGACATATGAGAAACACATTGCCCGCATAACCATGAAAGCCTATAAAGCCTTAGGTTTCATCATTCGGTCTAGCTCTCAGTTCCGTAGCATAAAGGTCACTAAGATCTTATATTGTACCTACGTGCGTAGTATCCTCGAGTACTGCTCTCAAATCTGGAACCCGCAATATGATATCTATATAGACAGGCTAGAGTCCACGCAGAAAAGATTCATGAGATACCTACAATTTAAGTGCAAAACGAACGATAACAACTACGTAGCGAGGTGCAGGAGATATCATACGCTGCCCCTTGGTGAAAGACGCAAGATCACGGATATAGTCACCCTTTTTTTTTCGTGCGGAAATCCCTTCAGATACCCCCCCGTTGGCCAGCGGGGGCGGTTATGTCGGGCTTGAACCGACTAAAACCGCACGCCGGCTCTGGTCTACAGACGCCGGGGTGTAAGGTTGCCATAGAGCATATCCCTCGCACCCCGACTGACCTTGGGCCATCTCTGGTTTCGAGATGGCCCCCTCGGGTTTGGGAACCACGGTGTCCCCGTCTTGCCCCGGTTTGGGGGAGGGGCGCTAGTCGCCCCACCGTCCCGGCTTGCTTCTGCTGGGGTGACAGGCGGCTCTACCTGTCACCCCCAGGCCTGCGCTTATGGAGGACGGAGGTCGTTGAGCGACCTCCGACGTCTGAGTCGCCTCCGCGCCTCGCGGGCATGGATATAGTCACCCTTTTGAAAATATTACAAGGCCAAATTGATTCCCCAGAACTATTACTGAGAGCAGGTATTGTGGTACCAACAAGAAGCCGCCGAAATCCAAACATTAATCTCCGGCACGTTCCCCACAGCGGTACTAACTACAGGCAAAACTCCTTCTTCAATAGAGCCTCAAAATATATAAACAACATTGTTTTACCCGATTTTGATATGTTTAACAGTCCCCCATACAAAATAAGAAATACGCTATCAAACGATTGGTTCGGCGTGACGTCTCAGCTATCGAGCTCAACTTAATTAATTAATTTTTAACTTGATTGTTTTACTCCCTCAGTATTCTTTATCTGTTTAAAAAAAAAATTAAATTGCCTTCCTGCCTCCGATACATTGTTACATAAGTACTTATTAGTCCATTGAAAAGTTACATTTGGGGTTGCGTTTTTTAGAGGACGCAATTTTATTTTTTTGATGTGTAGGGGGGGTCAGTGTAAAGCTAAAACCAAGTTTGTGGGGTCACCACCCCTGTCGAACGGCCGCCATCTTGAAAATAGGGGTTGAAATAGTTTTTACGATATATCTCTTAAACTATTTATCTGATAAAAAAAAATTGTTAATATTATCTTCTTCCTCTTCTTGACTATGCCGATGTCAGCTATCTCGACGTCACCGAGGAGCAACTCGATAAGCTTGAGCGCCTTCAAAACTTTTGCATTAGATTTATATTTGGTCTACGCAAATATGATCACGTATCAGAGTTTCGCCAATTGCTCAAGTGGCTCCCAATTCGACTTCGACGGAATGCTCATATTCTTTCGATGCTTTATAGTATTCTCTTTAATCCCAATACTCCCACTTATTATATATTATATATATATCGTGTTCCTCAATGACACACATTTAAGATCCTTGAGGTCGTCAGAATCGTTGGAATTGGCAGTACCTAGGCATTCTACGATTTTTTATGATAAATCGTTTACTGTACAGGCGGTACGGTTATGGAATGCACTGCCATTATCGATTAGACGGGCACAATCATTGGCCATCTTCAAAAGGATGGTAAAAGACCACTACCTGGGCCTATAGTCTCCCCCATTCCTTGTTCCCGTTATGTGCTGTCTTAACTTTCGTGCGAGGTATTAAAATATTATATGTAGGCTTAGTGTGTATGTTTGTAAATTTGGTATGTATATATGAACGATTTATATTATGTACGATTATATGTAGGTGTCGTAATTATGTATCATTATATGCTTATTTGTAGGTATATGTACCTACTAAATTGTAATACGTGTTTGTAATCCAATCTATTTATTATAAGACTACGTTAGTTCTCTTTTATTTCCTGTTACATCAATGACTACTCAATGTACGATTTAGCTTACTTAGGATTCATGTCCATCCAAAGGTTGCCTGTAAGATATTGCTTTTAGCAATAAGGCCGCCATTTGTACATATGTTAATTAAGTTTACGATATATGCTTATTTTGATTGGTGTACAATAAAGTTTATATCTATCTATCTATCTATCTAAATTCTCTACAACTTTGGTACAGTAACTTTTTGTCGTTGAACTATAAATAAAAAAGTTATAAGCGAAAATGTTCAGAAACTTTTTTTATCTCTTTATACGGTGGTAATAAAGATGATAATTCTCTTGACAGCCTAAGATACAAACAATTTGCCAAGCCAGTGACAAAAAGCAGATTTAACTTATCTTCACTTACTCCAATACAATACACAGGTCGCTTTCATACTTTCCTAGTCTACCATCAGGTCCAGTCGTGGCTTGGTAATAATAATGATCTTGAAGACTGGGGCTGGAAAAACACGTGGAAAATTATTGATGCCAGTGCAGAGCTCTAAACCTCCAGCACCCCCTGAGCTTCCAAAATTGATCTTTTGCAAATACAAAGGAAACTGTGGATCAATGTGTGGATGTCGAAAAGCAGGGCTGAAATGTTCTGCAGTATGCTTCCATTGTTCTGGAGAGACTTTGATGATGAAACGCCGACATTAATACCCCTTCCTTCTCCAGTTCTCCCACTGATATTTAATTCAGAAAGCCGATCAGATGCTGATGAGCCGCAGCCTGGTCCATCGAAAAGACCGAGGACGGAGTAGTTCAAATTTAGAAAATCACCGTGGATTATGCCTATTGGGGATACCACGTAAAATAAACGCGCCTCCAGACTCTTCCTCGTGTGTGGGGGGGAAAGAGTCAATAATTAATTATTGATCAAATTGCAAAATTAATAATTTAAAAAATTATAATAACAAAATAAAAAAGAAAAAACAAAAGTTACTGCACCAAAGTTGTAGAGAATTTAATTAGCAACTAAAAATGTTGACAATTTTTTTTATCAGATAAATAGTTTAAGAGATATATCGTAAAAACCATTTCAACCCCTATTTTCAAGATGGCGGCCGTTCGACAAGGGTGGCGACCCCACAAACTTGGTTTTAGCTTTATACTGACAGCCCCTACACATCAAAAGAATAAAATTGTGTCCTCTAAAAAATGCAAGGTTAGGCCAAAAAAATGTAACATTTCAATGGACTTGTAGGAGTGTGTGATGTCGTAATGTATATAGTTCACGTACCTGGTGCGCCTAAACGTTCTTAGGTAACGTAATAAATAATACGAAGTAGGTACACAGCACAGAAGAAGTTTATTGAAAACAGATAGACACAGTAACACACAATAGTTCCTATAGTTAATAGAAATTAGAAGGAGAAGATGAAGATAGCACAATGACACAGTTTACACAAATATGCGAAGTTTAGAAACACTTAAAAACAATGTTTTTATTAGGTTGCGCGCGCGGCGCTGCGGGTCAACAAACGATACGAACATACGGCCTCGAAGCATAAGCGCGACTAAAGGTCACCTTCATGTGGCAAAACATTGAACGGCCGGGGCATGGCCGCGATGCACTATATTCACGCCACGCTCGGAGTAAATAGTATGGATAGAAAGGACAGTAATAGAATAGAATAGTATAATATATTAATCTTTGTAGAAGGTATGAATACAAGTATGAAATTGTTTATTTATTCTATTAAATATATATTAGTATGTAAAGGTGAAAGATATTAATAAAATAATTATATGTATATATATTGAGCCTACATCACTCCCTCCCAGAGGCCGTCCCTACGGACGATAGTAGTCAGGGAATCGAACTCTGCGGCCGGAACGAGTAGTTCTGGCATGCGACTCAGCTGGGATATCCTGGCTAGGTTCAGGGAGAGGGTTGGTAATAGGCGTGGGAATGGTTGCAGGTGCGGTGTTAAGGGTAGGGTCAGCTAGTATATAAGCCGGCTTAAGGCGGTCTATTGACACCGTGACACTCTTACCCTTGACCAGAATCTTAAAAATTTTATCCCCACGTTCGAGCACTTCGTATGGGCCGGAGTAAGGAGGTTGTAAGGCACTTCGCAGTGAATCAACCCTAAGAAATACGTGGCTCACAGTATTCAAGTCCTTATAAATAAAGATTTTATCTTTGTTGTGGCGGGAAGCCGGAGCAGGACGGAGTTTTTGCGCAAAATGGCTTAGGCGAGTCGTAAAATCCGATAAATCGGTGGATTCTGGTGCAGTTGCCTGGAAAAATTCACCAGGGAGACGCAGAGGCTCACCATATACGAGCTCAGCAGATGATGCTTTTAGGTCCTCTTTATAAGAGGCTCTTATTCCTAATAACACCAAAGGTAAGGTATCAACCCAATTGGCGTCCGCATGACACATCACGGCTCCCTTCAACTGCCTGTGAAAGCGTTCCACTAACCCGTTACACGCCGGCCTATACGCGGTTGTTCGGCGGTGTTTGAATCCTATCATTTTTCCAAGATATTGGAAAAGTGCGGATTCGAACTGCCGACCGCGGTCAGTGACAATATCTGTAGGACATCCATATCTGGATATCCACGATATTAATGCCTTGCCTACGGTTTCCGCTGTTATGTCCACCATAGGCGTGACTTCAGGCCAACGGGTAAAGCGGTCTACGACAGTAAGGCAGTATCGGAAGCCTTGTGAGTACGGGAGTGGACCCACAATGTCAACGTGGATATACGCAAATCGGGCGTGAGGTAGATCGAACGTACCCAAAGGAGCAGAGACGTGACGATTCACCTTTGAACGTTGACAGGCCAAGCACTTACGAGCCCACTCACGACAGTTTTTCCGCATGCCAGGCCAGACAAACCGTTCTGCCACCAACTTGGTGGTTGCCGAAGCGCCTGGGTGGCTGAGATTGTGAAGGCTGTCAAATAGTGGCTTTCTCAGTGCTCGGGTAACAAAAGGGCGAGGTTGTGATGTGCTGACGTCACAATACAATTCCCTCGTACTGCCAGGAATTTTGAGCTTTTTCAGGCGAAGTGAAAATTCACCACTTACGAATTGGAGGAGCTCTGAGTCGTTAGCCTGAGACTCGGCTAACTGATCCAGGTCAATTGGCATCTGCAATTCTTCGATTCGCGACAGCGTATCGGCTACGACATTATCTTTGCCGGATATGTGGCGAATGTCGGTCGTGAACTGCGAGATGAAATCTAAGTGGCGATGCTGACGGGGCGAACACGTAGCCTTACGTTCACGAAAGGCAAACGTGATCGGCTTATGGTCAGTGAACACGATAAAGTGCCTAGCTTCAAGCATATATCGGAAGTATTTGATGCTTTCATATATCGCTAATAGTTCGCGATCGTATGGCGAATACTTCTGCTGGCAGGAGGTAAGTTTACGCGAAAAAAATGCAAGTGGTTGCCAGTCGCCATCTTTGAGCTGCTGCAAAGCTGCACCCATTGCAGTGTCAGACGCGTCGGTTACTAACGCCAGTTTGGCATTGCTGTCAGGGTGTGCGAGCAGTGCAGCATTTGCAAGGCTTTGCTTACACTGATTAAAAGCGAGAAGGGCCTCACCAGTTAAGACAACTGGTTGAGAGGCCTTGACCGAACCAGTGAGTAAGGCATTAAGAGGGGCCTGGGTTAGGGCTGCATTGGGCAGGAAACGCCTATAAAAATTAACCATACCCAAGAAACGCCTCAGTTGCTTGATGGTTTTTGGAGCAGGGAAATCAGTGATGGCTTCCACCTTAGAATTTAGAGGCTTGGTGCCAGCTTCGGAAATGTGGTAGCCTAGAAATTTTACCTCATTGGCTCCGAAGACGCATTTTGCAGTGTTGATAAGTATACCATACTCGTTCATACGCTCAAACAGCTGCTGGAGATGACTTTCATGTTCGGGTTCATTTTTAGAGAAACAGAGAATGTCATCGCAATATGGGTACAGGAAATCGAGTCCCCTGGTCATCTCGTCGACGAATCTCTGGAAAGTTTGGCCTGCATTCCTCAAACCATAACTCATAAAAGAAAATTCATACAAACCAAATGGCGTGGAGATGGCCGTCTTCTGGATGTCGTCCTCGAAGACCGGAATCTGGTTATAGGCCTTCACCAGGTCTATAGTACTAAAAACCTTACAACCAGCTATAGCATGAGCAAAATCATGAATATGCCGAATTGGATAACGGTCTGGGATGGTTCGAGCATTGAGCATCCGGTAATCACCACAAGGTCGCCAGCCGTTATCCTTTTTCGGAACTAGGTGTAAGGGAGAAGCCCAGGAGCTTTCAGAGGGACGCGCGGTGCCGTTACGTAGCATGAGTTCAAATTCCTTCCTAGCTATCTGTAGTTTATCCGGAGCGAGCCTGCGGGGAGTACAATGTACGGGTGGGCCGGGCGTGGTGCGAATATGATGCACAGTCTTATGCTTCGGAGTCCACGGAGTACCTGACGGGCGAGTGATATCAGGGTACTTACCAAGTAACATGTGATATTTCGTATTGCCCGTTGCGACCTTCACCGAACATACATCATCATTTTTAACAATACAAGCACTAGAAAATAAGGAAGTAGTATTATCAATTAGGCGTTGATTACGGATATCTACAATAAGGTTATAAAAGCTAAGGAAATCTACACTAATTATAGCTCTAGTAACGTTAGCCACTGTAAAACGCCACGGAAAGTCGCGTCTTAAACCTAAATTTAAATTAATGTTTATGCTACCGAAAGTGTCTATAATAGTCCCATTAGCGGCACACAACTGGAACTCAGTTTTTGTACGTCTGTCACGGCATGCAGACTGGGGGAACACACACAGATCACTTCCCGTGTCCACTAGGAACCGAGTGTTCGTGTTGCGGTCGGTGACGAAGAGGCGACCTGAAGATATCGGGCAGTCGTCAGTCGCCATTAGCGACTGCCGGTGTCTTTTCCCGACTTACCATAGTCACACGGAGCTATGCAATGACGCGCCTTAGGCCCAAATCTGACGTGGTACCAACAAATAGGATGCTTGTTGTAATTGGAGTTTGATCTGGACCGAGAACGAGAGGGCGATCGCCCACGTTGGGGCCTGAACCGGTCGTGAGGCCGGCTATGCCTACGCGACTGCTCGTCAATCTTAACCGCGAGACGCTCCACCATCTTCCTCAGCTCTGAGATCTCGCTCGATGAGCCGCTACTCGGTGGGGCGGCTGCAGATGTAGACGCCACCACAGGCGGCGAAGTCAGGTCCTGGATGCGGTCAGCTAGGTCAGCCAGCTGCTCCAGTGAGTGCGTGGGCTGTGACGCCAACAACGTCTGTACTCCGATGGGAAGCTGGTTGCTCCATATCTGCTTCACGATATCTTCGGCAGCAGACGCGCCAGCCAGGTCTTGCAGGTGTCGCAGAAACTGAGAAGGCTTACGGTCACCCAGTTTTTCTTGCGTCAACAGTTGCTTAACCTTTGCCTCATGTGAAGCGGTCAGACGTCGAAGAAGCTCGGACTTGATCTTCTCATAACGGTATTTTGCTGGAGGGTTCAGTATTACATCCTTTACCGTCTTGGCGTGCTGAATGCTCAAGTTAGTAGCAACAGTACTAAACTTTAAGGAGTCATCGGTGATATCGAGGGTATCAAATTGACTTTCTAAAAGGGCGAACCACAGTTCCGGATCTTCCGTTGAAAATTTTGCCACCTTAAGGGTAAGTTTCCGTTGGTCGGATGTAGAATCGCGTCGCGTACGCATTTTACGCGGAGCTCGCTTCGTAACATTTTGACCCGCATTAGACCCGGCGGTTTTTATGGAGTCACTGCTATCACTCATTTTATTTTTAATGTTCAAAACAGGGGTCACCAGTTGTAGGAGTGTGTGATGTCGTAATGTATATAGTTCACGTACCTGGTGCGCCTAAACGTTCTTAGGTAACGTAATAAATAATACGAAGTAGGTACACAGCACAGAAGAAGTTTATTGAAAACAGATAGACACAGTAACACACAATAGTTCCTATAGTTAATAGAAATTAGAAGGAGAAGATGAAGATAGCACAATGACACAGTTTACACAAATATGCGAAGTTTAGAAACACTTAAAAACAATGTTTTTATTAGGTTGCGCGCGCGGCGCTGCGGGTCAACAAACGATACGAACATACGGCCTCGAAGCATAAGCGCGACTAAAGGTCACCTTCATGTGGCAAAACATTGAACGGCCGGGGCATGGCCGCGATGCACTATATTCACGCCACGCTCGGAGTAAATAGTATGGATAGAAAGGACAGTAATAGAATAGAATAGTATAATATATTAATCTTTGTAGAAGGTATGAATACAAGTATGAAATTGTTTATTTATTCTATTAAATATATATTAGTATGTAAAGGTGAAAGATATTAATAAAATAATTATATGTATATATATTGAGCCTACAGACTATATTTTTTTTTTTACATTTACGCATGCTTACAATACAACCACTATCCTTTGCATTATGTCAAGTTATTAATTGAGCGAACGGGACAGGCATAGTTTGTTATCCTAGTTATAAGATGCGAAAACTAATAAATGGTTTTCAGATATTATTTAAGGCACCAATGAGAATTGTAAAAACTGTTTGTTTTCCTAATAAAGCAAAATAAAAAATAAAAATAAAATACTTCGGCAGCACTGTGCGGATCAAGGCAGTTTACAGTCTAAGTAAAAATATCAGATAAAATGGAACGCACACCCACATCCAGACAGGCAATCAAGTTTTCATCGTATTCGGATCTCTCTCTTGAATTACAGGATCAAGACATTATCCGAAATATCCGAAAAAACAGAAAACGGAAATATCCTGAACATGAAGAGTTTTTTGAATTAAAAAAAGATCTTATGCAGTCGTTCAGAGAAATGATGAATGCTGAGATAGCGGAAATAAAAGATCAGAATGGCAAGATAATGGAGTATAATTTGCAGATTGTTAAGCTGCTTGAAATTAGCACAGCAAATTATAATGAAATCCAAAGCAGAGTACAAATCCTTGAAATCAAACAAAATGAAGCAAATCAACGTATAGATGAATTGGAAACTCAAATTAATGGCTTATAAAAGATAAGTCTTAAGAATACTGTGGAAATAAGAAACATTCCTCGACAAGAAAAAGAAGATGTACGGGAAGTTAGCAACACCGTATTCAAGTTATTTAACATGAAGCCCATTGATGTATCAACAAATATATTTAGACGGGGAAAAAACAACGGGCCTATTGTAATAGAGTACCAAAATGCCACTGAGAAGGATATCTTACTAAAAGCTGTTAAAAGTTATAACTCTGGCAATAAAGAGAGACCACTGAGTACCGAAAACCTAGGGATTGGTGGTGCGTACTCACGAGTGTTTATATCGGAATCTCTAACATCCTTGTCAAAGAAAATATTGGCAGCATCTCGGGAACTTATTAAAAGTGGAGTATATAGGTATTGCTGGGCATCACGAGGTACTATTCTCATACGTAAAGAAGATGGACATCCTGCAATCGTCCTTAAAACTCTAAGGCAAATCAAAGACCTGGTTTTGGATTGACTATATGTTGGTAAATATTTCTTAAAGGTGTACTTTCTCGCAGCTATTTTGAGTTCATTATCATTACTTTGTGTTGTGTATGTATCTATGTGTGCGTGTGCCGACGCATCTATAAGGTGTATGCAATAAACGTCAGTGCGTTACTAGCAAGCAGTGGTTTCACTTGTCTGTCCCTCGCGTACTTAACACTGGCGACGAGTACCCACCTTTAAAATAAAAGTAAAATGTCCGGTACAGTTTTCGGTATTTTAACGACGTTTGACCACAATGTGCAGTCTTGGAAGACCTACCATTGCCGCATAAAACAGTGGTTCGTGGCGAATGACATTACCGGGATTAGTGATCCTACGGGAACGAAGCGGCAAGCTGTCTTGCTGAGCGCACTCATGGATGGCACGCACAAGTTGGCGGCGGATCTCGCGTTGCCAAAGCAGTTGCAGGACGTCCCGTACGAGGACATACTTAAGCTGTTGGATGAGCATTTCACGCTAAAGCGATGTGGTTTCGGCGAGCGGTACAAGTTTTACGCGGCTATGCAACAAGAAGGCGAGATGTATGCACAATGGGCCGCGAGGTTACGCGGGCTGACGGCTCACTGCGGGTTCTCCAACATCGTAGAAGCGCTTCGTGACAGGTTTGTCATGGGCATGTTGGCGGAAAGCGATAGAGAGAAGCTCTTCAGTAAAGATATCGCGGAACTGACCTTAACTAAGGCGGTGCAATTGGCGGAAAACATGCGGAGCGCACGGACGACGGCGGCCGCTGCGTCGGGGCAGGCTGCACCGAACGATCAGCTGTTCAAGATTACGCGGACTGCGACGGCTACACCGCTGGATCGAGAAGCGGCGCCCGCGGCGCGTAGTTCCGCTAGTACGGTAGACAAAACGCGGTGTCAGGTGTGCGGCTATCAGAATCACGAAACATCCCAGTGTCGGTTCGCAAAGTACAAATGTAGGAAATGTAATGCCACGGGACATTTGCGCAGGATGTGTAAAAAAATCAATTATGTTGAGTCGGGAGCTATGGATGAGAGCGATGATGACGGTGAGTGTTTTAATATTCGTTCACGTAAAGGGGAACCAATGACAGAAACGGTGTTGGTTGCGGGAATCGAGTTGAAATTCGAGATAGATAGTGGCTCGGCTGTTACGGCCATTTCTGAGAAAACTTACAAAAGGTTTTTTAGCAATGTACCATTGTCGGTGACTAATAAAAAGTTATTTTCATATACGGGTGAGAAAATAGTTTGTGTGGGTATAGTGCAATTAGATGTACGGTATGCGAACAAATCGCGCTTACTTTGTGTGTATGTTGTGCGAGACGGCGCCGATCCTCGGTCGAGATTTTATTTCACAATTCGAGTTGGAATTGTTACCCATACAATACTGTAAACAATTAGATAAAATTGATTGGTTTAGTTCATTGCGAGGTTGTTATCCTTCGCTATTTTCGGATGCTTTAGGGTTGTTTAATAAATTTAAACTTAAATTACAATTAAAAGAAGATGCGAAACCAGTTTTTTTAGAGCCCGTCCCATTGCTTTTGCGTTGAAGAGTAAAGTTGATGCAGAGATAGATCGTTTGGTTGGGTTAGGAGTACTGGGACCGGTTGACCACGCTCGGTATGCGTCACCCATCGTACCTGTGTTGAAACAAAATAGGTCTGTACGTATATGCGCCGATTATTCTACTGGTGTAAACAAACAGTTGATTATCGACCAGTATCCCTTGCCAACAGTTTCGGAACTTTTCGCTAAATTGTATGGGGGACAGCAGTTCACTAAGTTAGACCTATCAAATGCTTATAATCAATTCATGTTGGATAATGAGTCACAAGAATTAACTTGCATAAATACGCATAGGGGCATTTTTAAGCAAACTCGCCTTTGTTTTGGAATTGCAAGCGCGCCAGCTGTGTTCCAACGCGCCATAGAGTGCGTGCTTGCTGGCGTGCCCGGCACACTCTGTATGCTTGATGATATTTTAGTCACCGGGAAAAGTAGATCTGAGCATCTAGATAGGTTACATCAAGTAATGATGAAATTACAAGACGCGGGACTCATCTTACAAAAAGATAAGTGTGAGTTTTTCAAAGACGAGGTTAATTACCTCGGTTATGTGATAAATAAAGATGGGTTGCATAAGTCACCGCAGAAAATTAAAGCAATGGTGGAGGCACCGGTGCCGACTAATGTTAATCAATTACAGTCATTTTTGGGGTTGGTTAATTTATTATAGACAGTTTGTTCCTAACGCGTCTGCAATTTTAAGCCCTTTGTACGAGTTATTAAAGAAAGGTAATAAATGGGGTTGGACGCGGGATCATGATGAAGCGTTCACCTCGTTAAAAAAATGTTTAGCTTCGGATCAAGTGCTGGCTCATTTTAACACAGACGCTACCATCTTGTTGACGGTTGATGCATCACCGACGGGTCTTTCGGCAATATTATCGCAAAAAGAATTCGACGGGGCTGAGAGACCGATTTCCTTTGCGTCACGCACGCTGAATGCTGCTGAGAAACGTTACTCTCAGATACAGAAGGAGGCGACTGCGATCATTTTTGGTGTGTGACGTTTCCATCAATATTTTATGGCAGCTCGTGTCCATTCATTCTTCGTACCGATCATAAGCCATTGTTGTCGATTTTCGGACCGCAGCGTGGTATACCTGAAGTTTCAGCAAACAGATTGCAGAGATATGCATTATTTTTGAGCGGTTATAATTATAAAATAGAATATGTGCGTAGCGCTGATAGCAGTGCTGATTTTTTATCTCGTGCCTGTTTGCCGGAGGTGGGCGTGGCAGACAGAGATGCAGCCTTACCGGATCTCGATCGTGCTTCGTACATTAATTTCGTGGTCGAAGGTAGCCTGCCGGTAACGTTAAAGAAGTTGCGCGAGGTGGTGCAGTGTGTGTTGAAGGGATGGCCGAAAAAAATATCTGATGTTCGTATGAAGCCGTACCATTCATGTAGGACACAGTTGTCGTATGAAAATGGCTGTCTTATGAGAGGGCACAAGGTTGTTATTCCAAATGAATTACGTGATAAAATCTTAATGGAGTTGCATCAGTCTCACTTAGGTATTGTGAAGACTCCGGGACGGTGGGGCGACTAGCGCCCCTCCCCCAAACCGGGGCAAGACGGGGACACCGTGGTTCCCAAACCCGAGGGGGCCATCTCGAAACCGGAGATGGCCCAGGGTCAGTCGGGGTGCGAGGGATATGCTCTATGGGCAACCTTACACCCCGGCGTCTGTAGACCCGAGACGGCGTGCGGTTTTAGTCGGTTCAAGCCCGACATAACCGCCCCCGCTGGCACGCGGGGGGGGTATCAAAAAAGGTATTGTGAAGACTAAGGCAGAGGCACGGTCGCGGGTTTGGTTCCCAGGGATAGACGCGGCTTTAGAGCGGTTAATAGGGTCATGTAATGTGTGCATACAAATGCGGCCGTCACCGGCGCGGGCGCCGATTGCGCACTGGGAATACCCACCAACGCCATTTTACCGAGTGCACATAGATTTTTTGGGGCCTATTAACGGACACACCTTTTTAGTAGTAGTTGATGCTTATACCAAGTGGGTGGAGGTTTATGATATGAAGTCGGGTACTTCAACTACAGCGACGACTGAAAGTCTGTTCGAGTTTATGTCGAGGTTGGGTATTCCGCCTACATTAGTCAGCGAAAATGGTACAGCGTTTGCTTTGAGGCTTTTTGTCAAGTGAACGGAATTTCTCACGTGACGTCACCGACGTACTTCCCGGCCAGCAACGGGCAAGCCGAAAGCTATGTAAAAATAGTCAAAAAAGGTACATATTAAAGCAAGTTTGCTTAATAATGGGGGGCGAAATTTAAATAGAAATTTGTTAAAATATATATTAAATGTTGGAAAGCAGAATAATATTTATTTATTTAGTACCTATGTAATATATATGTAACTATTTATTAATTGACTTTTCTAACTATATATTTATGTTCTTATTATTTTAATTCGTTATCTTTTTCTTTTCATTATAAAACTTGTTTTCAAAATAAAAATAAAATGTACCTGATCTGAATTTTAAGCCTATACTATGTGTCTATCGGCTACCGGTTTTTATATTACGTATAATATTAGTCCAGCTATTGGAAGAAAAGTGTCCTTATTATAATTAGCGATAGTGTTTATTTGCGAAGCGAGAATCTTACCTTGCCGTAACACAGTCTTGCTAGACTAGCATGGAAGGTAATGTTCTATTCTCAATATACCGCCAACTTTCTAATTATGTTTTACAATGTGATAAAAACCCTGCTAAAGTTGTTTTATTGTATGGCTTATGAATGTAAGACATGGTGTTAGTGGTGTTGATATTAAGTGCATGTCATACATGTCTAAGTGTTATGTTATGTTCTCTTATGAAGCAGCAGCGGAATATGTATCAGGTACCTACCTACCCGTTCACATTTCTCTATTTTACTTTGATTTAACTATTCGGTTACCACTCAATCAAGCGTGGTTGGTAATACCTCTTTTACATTCGAGGAGCTGGCTAGACTATTCTCACAAATAGAGGCCATATTAAATTCCCGACCAATTTCCCCTCTCTCTCATGATCCAAAAGAGCTAAATCCGTTAACACAAGGGCACTTTCTCATTGGAAGACCACTCATATCGGTTCCATCGTTATAATAACCCTACAAAATACCAACGCATCGAGGAAGCTAGACAGTTGTTCTGGGAAAGGTGGCGACAGGAGCCTAGGCGAATTACAAAACCAAACCAAATGGCGACGGGTCGTCAAGCCAGTCAAGGTTGGTGACCTCATCATTTTAAAGGAAGACACTGTCAATCCCCTTCATTGGCGTATGGGGCGCATCATTAAGCTATACGAGGGCAAGGACCGGCGTATGCAGAGTGGTTGATGTAGCCACCTCAACCGGCAATGTAAGGCGCGCAGTTCACAAGCTATGTCCTGTACTTGCATCAACTGTTGAAGATTCTTCAACGGGCCCAGAGGATGTTCGCGCATGCATTACGAAATGCGCGAACGCACCCAAATTCCGCTTTATAACAGCCAGCGGGCCAGAGGCGGCGGGGCCTGTCAACGCTGCCGCGCGCCAGACGAACGACGCGTGCAGCGGCAGTATTCAACTTAAATCAGCGGGTTGAAGTTCGCTTCGGCCGAATCGACAGCCGCGCCAAGGCACGGCGGCCATTACCAACTCAGCTTCGCGTCAGGCACATCCACGGATCAAGCAATTCTCTATGTATAACATCGTACAGTTATCAATAATAAATAATAAAAATAAAGACGTTAAAAAAAACTCTCTTCAATAGAAGACTAAACTAAAAAGTAAAAAAATAATTGTTAAAAAAGAACCCCACGCTTTTTTTGTAGTTACTTTTTAACTTTTTAGTGAGTTTTTTTTTTATATTCGTTCCGTCAATTGACTGCACCCCGCTGGATGGTGAGAAGCTAGGGTGAAGTCCAGAAGATATGGGTCACCATTCCAGATGCTGATCCTAAAATGGTAGCCCCTACCTTGAAGGCCTTGTTTTTTTGAGCTGAGAGTGAGACGAAGTAGAGCGAAGTACTCTCTATACTCCACTCGGTGTATTTCGGTTGTGACGCTACTCCTCCTAAACTATTCGATCAATTTTGACCAAACTTGGCATGTAAATACAACTTGATACCCGGAAGGTTTAGAAAAATAAAATTGAAAATCGAACATACCATGGAGGATTAATCACCCTTCAAAAATTTCAAAATCTGATATCTCCTTAATGATCAATGTTGAGACCACGAAAATGTGCAACTTAACTATTGGCTTAAGACAGAAAAAGAAAATAGAAAATCGGTCTAGCACCGGAGGAATAATCACCAAAAAAACCATTCAATGGTGTTCTATTGAAAAAAAAGTGATATATTAACATAGTTATGCGTAGCATCTGTGTCAATTAACGCACTTTTGAATTTATTTACCAAATCTCTCAGAACCCTGACTACAAAAGGTCTTTTTGTCAACTTCGACAGCCGTAAATATTCGGAATTGAGACTGGTTTCGGAAGCCATTCAAAAATCTATTTCCTACATTTAGGCTCCGGTGAATTACTCTTAGGACATTCACGATCAAAACCATCCCTTATTTCCTCAGATTAGACAGCATTGACCTCCAACACAATTCGCAATCACACATACACGTTTAAATCAAACAAACCTTTTGTTTTGTGATGGGAAGAATCATGGGTACGCACTAGGTTTCTAGAGTAGAATTAGTTAGGTCTTTGACGAGACGAAGTTGTACCTTTTTTTTTTATTTTTTATCGTGCGGATACCCCCCCGCGTGGCAGCGGGGGCGGTTATGTCGGGCTTGAACCGACTAAAACCGCACGCCGTCTCGGGTCTACAGATGCCCGGGTGTAAGGTTGCCCATAGAGCATATCCCTCGCACCCCGACTGACCCTGGGCCATCTCCGGTTTCGAGATGGCCCCCTCGGGTTTGGGAACCACGGTGTCCCCGTCTTGCCCCGGTTTGGGGGAGGGGCGCTAGTTGCCCCACCGTCCCGGCCTGCTTCTGCTGGGGGGCAGGTGGCAGGTGAGGCCGCCTGTCAAGGCGGCCTCACCTGCCACCCCCAGGCCTGCGCTCATGGAGGACGGAGGTCGTTAAGCGATCTCCGGCGCCTGAGTCGCCTGCGACGCGAGGCGAGCATGTTGCGGGTTCGACGGGCCGGGAGGGTTCTGAACCTCTCCCGGGCGCGCTCCACCATCTCCTTCGCGAGCATCACATGCTCGCAGAAGGAGGTGGCGGCGGCCCACGCGCTCGCGCTCCGCACCATTGCCGCAATCATGCTGCCGAGCGAGAGGACTCCCATCCCGATGGCTGCCACGAGGTCACGCCTCGGCACCTCCCACGCCGGGCAGTCCGCCAGCGTGTGCAGCCCTGAGTCCTCGCTCGCGTCACAGTGATGACACTCAGGCGTTGGCTCCTTCCGGATCCGATGCAGGTGGTCCCCGAAGCACCCCTTCCCGGAGATCACCTGCGTCAGTCGGTACGAGAGGCTTCCGTGTCGCCTCTCTAGCCAATCCTCCACGATGGGCCTTACCGCCGCTATTGCGGCGTGCCCTGCGCTTGGTCGCCCAAGTCGTTCCTTCCACTCCACCACGATGGCCTGGCGGAGCTGGGACTGCACGGCCTCGATTTCTCGATACTCGGGGTTCAGTCCCTGCTCCCGCGCCTTGCCCGCGAGAGCCCTTTCGCAACTGTACCAGTGGCGAAAGGGCTCTCGCCTCCAGGTCCCATGGCGGAGTCCCCTCGAAGGAGATCGTGCGGTACCCGCGGATGACCCTGATGGCCATCACTCGCTGCGGAGCGCGCAGCATCCGCACACTTCCGGCCTTCAAGGCCTCCGCCCATATTGGGCACCCATACAGGGCCATGGACCGCACGATCCCCGCGTAGAGTCTCCTGCAGGAGTCATCGGGCCCCTTCATGTTGGGCAGCAGCTGCGCCAGAGCGAGAGCTGTGCCCTTCAGTTTGGGGGCCAGACTTCGGATGTGCTCTCCGAAGTCCCATCGGCCGTCGAGCACGAGCCCCAAATGTTTCATTTGGGGCTTGATGCCGATGCGATTACCTCCCACGATTAGACTGAATCCCTCAGGTGGCTTGCTCCTAGGCCCATGAAAGAACAGGGCCTCGGTTTTATGCAAAGCCACCTCGAGACCCAGCCGCCGGATCCGCTCCACGACTTGGGCAACCGCGGTCGTGGCCTTCAGGGTCGCTTCGCGGTACGTCGCTCCGCACGCCGTCACGAGCGTGTCATCCGCGTAAGACGTGACGGCGGCACCGTCTGCGAGCTCACCGCGAAGCACCCAGTCGTATCCGATGTTCCACAAGAGCGGCCCCAGGACCGATCCCTGCGGAACACCGCACGACATCTCACGCTGGCCGAGACCGGTCACGGTTGGGTAGAAGACGGCTCTCTCCGTCAAATACGCCCCGACTATGCGGCGGAGGTAGAGAGGCACTTCGTGATACACGAGCGCCTCCCTAATGCAACTCCAGGGCAAGGTATTGAACGCGTTGGCGATGTCCAGGGACACCGCCAACATCACCTCACCCCGGGCTACTGCATCCTCCGCCAGAGCCCTCACGAGCATGACGGCATCCACGGTGGAGCGCCTCTGGCGGAAGCCATATTGGCCATCCGCCAGGTCCGGCCCCACTCTTGAGAGGTGCTCGACGAGGCGCTTCGCAATTACTCTTTCAAAGAGTTTGCACACCTCGTCGAGCAACACTATGGGCCGGTAGGCGGACGGTGAGTACGCCGGGCGCCCCTCCTTTCGGATGAGGACCAGTTTCCCCGTCTTCCACAATTTCGGAAACTGGCCCCGCTCCAAACATGCGCTGAGAAGCCCTCTCAGTCGGGGCTCGAGAGCGTCGTCGACTAGAGCTAGGACCCACGCTCGGCCTGGAATGCCGTCGGGTCCCGAGCCGGTGCGTTTGGCTCTCAGCCTTCTCACCGCCAGCTCTAGTTCTACCCAAGTGACCTCCGGCACGTCGTCGTCAACCACGTCGGTCACCATTGGCAACCGAGGCGGAGTCATCTGCGGTGGAACATGTTCCACCGCCCGCGCTGGGAACAGGGAGCTAACAACTCCTCCGAGCAGCTCCAGCTGGAGACACTGGGTCAACGGCGGGGCCTTTTGGCGCAGTTTTCCCCTTACCATTAGGTAGGGCCGCCCCCAAGGGTCCCGCTCCAGCGTCTCCAGCAGTTCGCAGCGGGCCTCCTTTTTGGCCCGCCTTATCTCTGCTCGGAGGGCACGAACGTGTCCACGGCTCCCCGATTTAGGAGGTCTATCCCGAGTCCTTCGGCCCAGTCCTCCAGTGCCCTGCCTCTATCCCCCGCCGGGCCCCTATAGTGACGGGAACCCCACGCCAACGACCAGGCGTTGAAGTCCCCGAGCACAAGGACCGGGCGGGGGTGGCAGGCATTGACGACTACTGCCAGCTGACGGAGCCATGTCTCGGCTCGGCGTGAAGTAAGGAGCCACGACCGCTATTTCCCCAACCACCGCCGCCACGCAGCCAGGTCCCCTTGCAACGACGGCAAGGGGAGGGCTGCCGGCGGCGGGATTGTGCACCAGTGCCGCCGTCCTATCCAGCGCGGTTTCCCAGGTAGGCCCTAGGAACCGGTAGGTGTATGGGTCGGCGACAGCGGCGACATTTATGGCCCACTGTGCCATGCTCTGGAGCAGAAGGTCCTGAGCATGGGCACTGTGGCCAACGTTCACCTGCAGGATGCGGAGTCGAGGATCCATTATGGAACCCCCATCTCCGCATCCCGCTGTGAACTGGAGGCGGAAGGCCGGCCTCCCGGCTTCGGCTCCGCTTCTTCTTCTGCTTCTTCGGCTGCACACCTAAAACAGTGCAGCGGGGCGCCACACGTGCCGGCTTTGTGACCGGGCTGGCCACAGCGGAAGCAACGGTCACCCGCCGTCACTTCCGCCGTGCAGTGCACCCCCACATGGCCCACCGACAGGCACCTGAAGCACCTGGCCGGTCGGGCCTGCAGGAGCCGTACCTGCGCCCTCAGGAAGCCTCCTACCAGGAGGCTCCGCCCGTCAGCGACCTTTTGGGCCGCCGCGATAGGGCAGCCGACAACTGCTGCCCCCTGTCCACCGCGGCCGAAGCGTATCGCTCCGGCCTTGACTGTGTCCGGGGAGCAGTCCCCGGCCTCCGCCACGGCGAGCCTGAGCTCTTCTGCCGTGACGGAGTCGTCCAGGCCCGTAATGCGCATTTCTGCGCATTTAATGGGTCTGGACACCCGGACGTCGGCTGCATCCAGCGACTCCCTTAGCCGAGCCGCTAGGGCATCGGCCTTGGGGCCACTGGCGGCGCCGGGGACCTCGAGTAGCCGGGCTGCCGTCCGTGTGCTCTTGCACCGGACACCCGGGATCTCGAGGGCCTTCAAGTTGACGTTGGCCTTTACTTTGGCTAACACCTCGGCATACCCCATGCCCCTCGACGCTGCCTCCGCCGTCAGAGTGACGACGACGGCCGTAGTTCTAGGGGCACGGAGCTTCCCCGGAGCTGCCTTCGCGGCGGCCGCGGCCCTCCTGGCCTTTTTGGCGGCCTTCTTGGCGGCCTTCCGCCTGCTTTTATTGGCTCCAGTCACCTCCCAGCCCCCTTCCAATGGGGTGGAGGTAGCCGGAACCACGGCTGGGGCTGGGGCTGGGGCCAGGGCTGGGGACGTCTTCCCCTTGCCGGGCGGGCGGGGCCCCTCTGGGCTACAGCCGCGTAGCCGGCCGCTGGTGGCGCCAGAGGCGGACGTCGGATGGCCTCCATCCGACACAACATCCTCTCCTCCAGCGCCTCCATATAGGGGAGCCAGGACTCCGCCGGCGGGACCCTTGGCTGCGCCGGCCGCACCGACTGTGCCGGCTGCTGCACCGGTTGCTCTGGCTGCGCCGACTGCCTCGCCAACGAGCGAGTTACGCGCGCCGTCTCCGCCGGTTGCACCCGCTGCGCCGGTTGAGCCGGGTTCGCCATCGCCCTCTTGAGCTCCTCGACGGCTGCAGCTAGTCGAGCCGTCTCCCGACGAGACTCGGCCAGCTGCGCCGCCAGGCCCTCATTCTCGGAGGCGATGTCGAGCACAATGCGCAACATCGCCTCCTGATCAGGGTTTGGGGACCCCTGGAACGACGCGGTTACCCTCTGGAGTCTCTCCAAGAGCGACCGCGTCCTCCCGCACGGCTCCGACACCGCCGAGGTGGAAGGCCTAGCGGTGACATTTCCACGGCCCTCCCAAGAGCCGAAGGGGCTCGGGTGGCCTGCACAACCCTCGCTCCACCTCGCGCCCCTCGGCGGCCAGCAGCCACTTTGGGCGCCGGCTTTGACACCTCGTCACTGCTGGAGGAGGTCGTCCCGGTGAGGGTATAGTCCTCATCCGACACGCTCTCCCCCAGCCGGGCCTTTGTGCGCCGTCTCCGCTTACGGGTCTGCTTCTACCGCCCTACTTCTCTCGTTGGCCGCCGTTGACGCCGCGGAACCTGTGTCCGCGTCCGTTTCCCCGCCAAATGGGAGCGGAGTAGCGGGTCTGGGGAAGGCGGATTTCGCTGACCGCGTGCGAGACCGTGGCCTCACCTCTTCACCCTCCACTACTATCACTCCTTCATGTCCGTTTTTAGTGCCTATGTCGTTGTTGGTAAATCCGTCCGGTTTATTTGATATTTTAATTGTTTTTGAGTTGTCCATATCATGACCCACGAGTATGGGGGAAAGGTGGTCCATCCAGGCGGAGCCCCCTGCACCTGGATAAGCCTATATACTATGGAGGTCGGCTGGTATCCATAGGTGTTTACGACTTTGCTGTCGGGTGTTATAGACTTTTCCTTGTCGTGGGCCGGCCAATAAAGGCAAGCCCTCCGGTCAGCAAGATCACAGCGTACCCTTCTGTAGCCACCAGTCAGGTCGTTGCTGATCACCTACCGATTACGGAACGCGAGAGGATGGCTAGTCCTCTCTCACCGGCAGCGGCACAAGTGCCCGTCGGCCCCTGCGTTAGCAGTGGGCCAACCCGCCCCTGGATCCCACAGGACCCTATGGTGGCCTCAGCCACTAACACCATCGCTCATCCTGTCTCCTCTGAAAGCAGAGGAGTACGGAGAGCGATGTGTTCCCGCCACGTTGGGTATTAGCCGACGATCGATGCCAACCCCATGAAGGGGAAGCCATTGACCGCCGCCCAGGGTGTACCGGCCTCTCCGATGCCGTTCCCCTCGGACTGCAGCGGGATCGGAATCGGAACGACACTCGAGGAGGTTACCCAACACACACCCCAGACGAAGTTGTACCTAATAAGGTTTTTCTAAAGTTCATACGCTCTAAATAATTTATTAACGTGATTACGATTAAAATTACGTAAACTAAATTCACGACTAAATCTTTGTATCTTTTAATATCTGAACGCGACTCGATACGCGAAACTGCATCAATTAATAGCAAAATTCAAGATTTAACTTTTTTTTATTTGATTCAGACAATATATAAAAATTTCAGTCACATTTATATCCAAAACTTTTCATACCACTAACTACAATTCGGCAAGTCACATTTATCCCGTAAATAAAAAATTTAATATACTTGCAAATGGAGTTCATTGTTTCGATTTTTTAAATAAAGCATTAAGAAAGAGTTCGTGATAACAAATTTAATGAGGGATACTTGTAACGTTGTGGATTCTTTATAAATCTAATTAAAACAATATCCGTAAATTAATCGATATTTTAGTATGTTTCGATAGTTATTACTAAATATCTATGGTTGTGCGAGCGAGATTGGACAGCACTAGCCCAGTCATCAACTGACGGCTCTTATATCGTTCCTTTCCTTGGTAACCTTCGCCGGGGAAAGTCACTTTGACCCCGTGGCCAACTGCTGTCGGCTCCGGGTAAGTTTTGAGATCAACATTTCCTACTTCTTTCTACAGGTGAAGACTTTCCAGCGGTGCAGCTTATTGCCTGCTAAAATGCATGGCTTATTATATTTTATTTTATACTGTGTGCTATTTCAGCCTACCTATTTAGTGCCACGAGGCCGATGACCCTGCGGTCAGAGGTCGCGGCACCAGCTTGTGCTGCCTATCTATATTCTTTTTTATTATAGCTTCTAGCTACGCTGCATTGCCGCTGGGAGATTCTCTTCACCTGCTATTTTAGCGGGTCACTTGGACGTAATTACCTAGTGACAAACTGACCCGCACTTTTTCTATTTCCAGGGTCTTCGCACCGGGCTTCGCACCATCTTAGCGGTAGCGAGGCACACCAGCGGAGACCCTGGCACGCCGGCATCACCACCAGCCACGTGTCCACTAGCTAAGTGCATCCTAACATCTTGCACAACGGACCGAACAACGCCACGGCAGAATATTTATTATGAATCCATCCCCTGAGGTTCATTTACTCAAATACCAGATATAAATTTATGTAACATTCTATTCACGATTATAATCTCATACTATACATTGTAATCAACCTTTTATTTAACTCTGCTCGCCCTCGCCCTTCTATCGGTAATGAATTAAAGCTAGGTAATAGTAGGATTCAAGGCTTCGCACGAGATTAAGTTTTATTAAGACGATCATTTTGCAATGAATGACGTGTGAAGGCTAAGCCCTAATTCCCGTTATATTTTTTCTTTTTAAATTAGTGTTGTTGTTACTTGTCCTTGATAAGTGTGCAAAATTTCAAATCAATCCGACGCAATGAAGTGCTCCAAAATCGTGTTCAAAGGTTCCATTACATACAATCATATATACTAAGTTAATGAAAGCGTATTAAAAAAAAATTATACCTCCGATTCGATTGCATATTTGATTGTGTGAACATTGCATCCCACTCTTCACTGTTTAAAGTTTTTGGATCTCTAGTAGTGGTGGTGGTAGTGGCCTTAGTTGCCATTTCCAAAACATATTTACTTCTTTGAGCGTATGGGTCGCTCGCATCTCTTTTGACCATGACTGAAACATAAAATTGATAAGCAGATTAGAAGTGTATCTTGAACTAATACACCGTCAATTCCTTATCTTGATGTTTTCAAAATACAGTAAACAAATAGAGTGACGTAACATACAGTGCCCAGCTTTGAAGTTAATCCTGGGATTTGCTTCGGTTTTGATTTGTACCCGGCGGTGAGGTACATTTTTTTGATACCCATTAGCCATTAGGTGGCAGACTAGTTGTTGAACTTTCCTTCTTCTTCCCGACCGACTTTCTTAATCTAAAGCCGGTAACACAAACAGGTATACACCTGTGACTCAGACGCCGGAAGTGGCTCAACGACCTTCGTCCTTCATAAGCGCAGGCTTGGGAGTGGCAGTTGAGGCCACCTGTCACCCCAGCAGAAGCAGGCCGGGACGGCGGGGTGACTAGCGCCCCCCCCCCCCCACCAAAGGGGGCATCTCGAAACCGGAGATGGCTCAGGGTCAGCTGTGGTGCGACGAAATTGCCTTATTGGGCCACCTTACACCCTGGCATTAGAAACCCGTGACGGCGTGCGGTTAAAGTTGTTCCGAGTGGGGATTTTCACACGAACAAAGAAAAGGTAGGTACTGTACAAACCTTAGCGGCAGTAAGGCCCATCGTGGGGGATTGGCTAGAGAGGCAACACGGAAGCCTTTCCGACTGACGCAGGTGATCTTCGGTAAGGGGAGTTTCGGGGACCACCTGCATAGGATCAGGAAGGAGCCAACGTCTGAGTGACATCATTGCGACGCGAGCGAGGACTCGGGGCTGCACACGCTGGTCTACTGCCCGGCGTGAGAGATGCCGAGGCGTGACTTCGTGGCAGCCATCGGGGTGGGAATCCTCTCCCTCGGCGGTGCGAAGCGCGAGTGCGTGGGCCACCGCCGCCTTCTTCTGCGAGCATGTAATGCTCGAGAAAGAGATGGCGGAGCGCGCCCTGGAGAGATTTAGAACTCTCCCGGCCCGCCAAGCCCACAACATGCTCGCCGCGCGTCGCAGTCGACTCAGCCACACGGAGGTCGCTTAACAACCTCCGTCCTCCATGAGCGCAGGGGTGGCAGGTGAGGCCGCTTGTCACCCCAGCAGAAGCAGGTCGGGACGGCGGGGTGACTAGAGCCCCTCCCCCCACCTGGGCAAGACGGGGACACCGTGGTTCCCAAACTCGAGGGGGCCATTTTGAAACTGGAGTTGGTTCAGGGTCAGTCGGAGTGCCAGGGAAGGTATCCGAGGGGATTTCCGCACGAAAAAAAAGCAGTACCTTTTTTTTCGTGCGGAAATCCCCTCGTACAAACCTGTACGATTATATTATTATATTAGATACTACTCAGCATAGAGGGTGTTTTTGGATTAGTGGTCGCTCCCGCAAAAGTCAAATACTCATGATGTATAATTTATAAATGTTTACTTACGTATTGGCGTTAAGAATAAAGTAATGCCCGGGCACTAATAAATGTTTACTTACGTATTAGACATATATATTTTACAATCATTATATCTAAAAGACGAAACTTATGTAGCAAAAACCAATCAAATACCTATAGTTCGTTGTGAAATAAAAAAAAAGATTTGTTATTTTTAACTAAGTGCACTTTCAAAAATTGTTGTTATGATCAATAATTGAGACGTTATAATCGTAGAACAATGTAATTATAAACTCAGTTTTATGAGCGTTGTTGGTTCACGTGAACAGTCTATATAAAATGAGAAATTGTATTACTAAAAAACGTGGAACTATTTTGATTCTATCTCGGCATTCGACAGGCATAAGTTTACTCTTTGGCTATCGGAAACGACAATATTTGCTCAAGGATCATCATCATCGTCATCTTAACGGTGTTCCCATTTGCATCTGAGGCTTTCACCTCAAAGCCCGAGGTTCGCTTACGCCTTCTCGTCTTTTTATTGTACTTATACAGTTTTTATGGGAGCGACTGTTTTTCGACCTTCGCACTCCGAGAGAAGTTGAAAGGTCACTGAGACTTCGTTGCACTCCGAGAAGGCCAAAACCTCGTCCATCAATCAGCAGGTGTATCAGCGTACAGGTGAGGTTGGCCAGGTAGGGCCCAACACATCCTTTATTTGGTTAAGGATGATTATTTTAATATCTACTATCCTTCCTTTACTAACTCATCTAGTTACTTACTCTCTATATAATATGTTAGCTGTACCCCGCGGCTTCATCCGCGACATACGTCGATCCTCGTGGCACCCATTTACCCCCATACATGCCCGTAATTTACTTATTACTTTGACAATACCGTTTATTGTTACCGTTTATCTTTTTGTTGACATTTATGATAATTCCTCAGCTCTCCTAACTGGTAGCGTGATGACATATAGCCTATAACCTTCCTCAATAAATGGGCTACCCAACGCAAATATAATTTTTCAAGCACCCCGACTGACCCTGGGCCATCTCCGGTTTCGAGATGGCCCCCTCGGGTTTGGGAACTACGGTGACCTCGTATTGCTCAGGTTTGAGGGAGGGGCGCTAGTCGCCCCGCTGTTCCGGTCTGCTGCTGCTGAGGTGACAGGCGGCCTCACCTGCCACCCCCAGGCCTGCGCTCATGGAGGACGGAGGTCGTTAAGCGACCTCCGGTGCCTGAATCGCTTGCGACGCGCGGCGAGCATGTTGCGGGCTCGGCGGGCCGGGAGAGTTCTAAATCTCTCCCGGGCGCGCTCCACCATTGCCTTCGCGAGAATCCTACTCGGCGTTTAGGTTGGCACGTCGGGGAGAAAAATGGGAGTCCGGCTTAGATCGGTTTGCTTGGGTTTTATATAGCGTTCTCTGTCGTATATCGGACTAAAAGTTTGATATCTTTATAATCGAACTGTCAGGCTTATGTGCGATAGAGAGAATGGAACAAAATGGAAGCAAGCCAACCTTTGCCGAACTCTCAATTGATGTGCCAATTAAAACGCCGGGAACTGTACTTAGGTTTATCACTATCTATCTATATTTCAGGCCATATGCTGCTTCATGCGTGTGCATACATTCGCGTAAAAAATACGTACCATTTGCACGATTTGCGGGCTCCGTTTACGTGATACAAATGAGTCCGCGGATGGCCGAGTCACCTACACTTTGAGTTAGCAGTTGCTGACATGAATAGTTGTTATGTCACTTGTCACTAATCCATTAAATCACAAACCATGATAAATTGGTAGAATGAATATGTACACGTGCTCACTGATACGTTGTTTGCACCAGTATTATTAGATGGCATACAAACCTTTATCTGACTATATAAAAATCCAGGATTGTATATTTACGTCAATCTCTCTTTGTATCCCAAATTTACTGAAGTCAGTTAGAAGGTACACTATGGATTCCGCTCGGTGAATGTAATGTATGTCTGTCTAAAACCTTCTACTCTTAAAAACGAATATTTATTTGGCTCAAAATTCCCTAACTGCATATTGTAAATGGTACCTATTGTCAAATTAATCGTCAGCTTACGATTAGTTTGACAATAACATATATAAATTTGCCCGATTTGTTAACATTTATGATTACTCCTTAGCTCTCTTGGCTAGAAGCATGAAGTAAATGGGCTATCAAACGCAAATATGACTTTTCAAATCGAACCAGTAGTTCCTGAGATTATCACGATCAATAAAAAAAAAACTAATATATATGTCTGTCTAAAACCTTCTTAAAAACGAAAATTCATTTGGCTCAAAATTCTAGAACTGCTTATAGATTAAGCTGAAGGAATATCCGACTCAAATAGCAGGATTTGGATGCCCCGGAGGAGTTCCTCGATAAGCTTCAGCGACTGAAAAGTTTGCTCGCTTTACAGACGCACCATGCAGATCCCGTCTACGTTCCATTCTTGAATTTCCCTCTCATAAAAAAAACTTTCACTGTTTCCCTTTCTGCTCTGCAGAAAGGTTGTTCAATTCGGGTCCACTACTGATATTAGAGACTGTAACTCAGTTGTCACTTCGTCTAATTAACGTATAGCGACTATACGGGTATTTAGAGAAAGTCTCTGAATACTAACACATTACAAAAAAATATTTATGTGACCACCGTTCTTGCTCGTAACCGGACAGGGCTTCATGACCGGTCTGTGTAAAGGTGGTTTAGTTTTGCGCCAGTCCTTTCTTAACATATCTTTTTTACACTAAGTTTTGTTTGAACCGGTTTAACCACCGCGGGTTCGAGTCTCGTCCTCAATGCTGAAATTTTCCAATTTAAATTTACTATTTAATTATTGTAGAACTCACATACGAAGATATTGGGGCATAGAGAAAACTGAAACAATTTTGTGAAATAGACTTTTTATTTAAATTTATTATCGTCGCATTTTCAGTATTTACATTAGCACAATGAGTTTTTTTAAATATCATATGGGTAAACATAAGTTTGATCCAAGAATTTATCGTTGAGTATGTCATCCTCTGAAATATGTAAATAATAACATTAATTGATAAAATAATTATATTTATTAATAGGTCGAAAAAGGTAAACATAAAATATTTGGATTTCGTTCACGGGGTTGTCGATATGTGGAGTATTGCTTCGGCAATTATTGTTCAGATAGTCATATCGGTAAACGGAATGATTGCCAAGAGCCTTAATCAAAATCTCAAGACGCTTGCGTTAGGCAGTTGGGCCAAGGGCTTGAGGCCGAAGGCAGGAACCCTCGACACGGTACGTATTTTGTAGAAATTTCTCACTATGTGGTGGGCCACTATTTTTAATATTTTTAAATATATTTGTTTTTTTTTTTATAAAATTTATTAAAAAATGTAAATAATGTAAAATAAATACTGAATAATTAAATTGAAAGACTCATTATATACATCATGATAAGAAGATAATGAGAGCCATTGTTCTTCAAACTGTTCTATTTGCAGTTCGACGGCCAAAAGCTAATCGGCCCAGCGGGACAGCATGGCTCTGGTAGACGATGTCCTGTATGGGAAATGGGAAACTAACGACGGCAAGGAAGTAACCATGCAAGTAGTGGTACTACGAAGCAAGGTGGCCCCACTCTTACGGTACATCCACGATGGTGTTTCTGGCGGGCATCTCGGAGTCAAGAAAACTTTGGTTAAATTGCGACAGCGGTTTTACTGGCTTCGTTGTCGGGAAGAATTCGAGGATTGGTGCCGTAAATGCACTGCATGTGCTTTGGTTAAAGGACCGCAGACAAGAAGCAAAGGAAAATTGAAGCTGTACAACGTTGGAGCACCGTGGGAACGTGTCGCCATTGATGTTACTGGACCTTTTCCAACGACTGATGAGGGTAACAAATACATCATAGTAGTGCAAGATTACTGCACTAAGTGGCTGGAAGTATTTGCGACACCCAACCAGGAAGCAGTCACTGTAGCCAAGAAACTGGTTCAGGAAGTGGTCAGCCGATACGGCGCCCCTTATGGAGATCCATTCCGACCAAGGACGGAACTTCAAGTCTGTTCTATTTCAAGAAATGTGCAAACTCCTAGGAATGAACAAGACCCGTACGAATCCAGCGCACCCGTAGTCAGGCGGAATGGTCGAGAGGCTTAACCAGACGTTGGAAAATTACTTGGCAAAAGTTGTCGACGAACACCAAAGAGATTGGGACCAGTACATCCCACTGTTCCTGATGTCCTATCGATCTGCGCTGCATGACAGTACGGGACACACTCCAGCTAAAGTAAATTTTGGATGCAAAAACCGGTACGCCACCCGATAGTCCTAAGCCCGTGACGGACTACGTAAGTGAACTTCAAAACCGGCTTGACGAGGTACACAGAATGGTAAGGGAAAACAATTTGAAGACAGGTATAAGGATGAAAACCCGGTACGATAGAAATGCAAACACCAACGGTTTTGAAGAAGGAACACTGGTATGGTTTCACAATCCGCTACGCAAAAAGGGAAAATCTCCAAAACTTCAAGCTCGCTGAGAAGGACCCAATACGATTGGTACAAGAATCAATGATATCTCCTACCGCACTAAGAAGGGGCTTAGGGGAAAGCCAAAGGTAGTCCATGTGCATGACGCGATATCATGGAACAGATGATGCTCGGGACGAGCATGACTAAGAGGGGAATAATGTTACAACGAGAGTCGATATCTCAAAAACTAGTGATCGAATCTTCTGGAAATTAAAACGCATTGTAAGTGTCGAAGTACTCTACCAAACAGTGTAGAAAAATCTAAAAAAACCGACACAAAATCACAATTACTTCGAATACCTACTTTACCTACAAATCTTGAATACAAAGTTATTCACCTTGAATGTCGGCGCGTCTGTGGAATGATCTACTTTGATATCTTTTTTTTTTTTTTTTTTTTTTCGTGCGGAAATCCCCGCCGGCCAGCGGGGGCAGTTATGTCGGGCTTGAACCGACTAAAATCGCATGCCGTCTCGGGTCTGCAGACGCCGGGGTGTAAGGTTGCCCATAGAGCATATCCCTCGCACCCCGACTGACCCTGGGCCATCTCCGGTTTCGAGATGGCCCCCTCGGGTTTGGGAACCACGGTGTCCCCGTCTTGCCCTGGTTTGGGGGAGGGGCGCTAGTCGCCCCACCGTCCCGGCCTGCTTCTGCTGGGGTGACAGGCGGCCTCACCTGCCACCCCCAGGCCTGCGCTCATGGAGGACGGAGGTCGTTAAGCGACCTCCGGCGCCTGAGTCGACTGCGACGCGCGGCGAGCATGTTGCGGGCTCGGCGGGCCGGGAGAGTTCTTAACCTCTCCCGGGCGCGCTCCGCCATCTCCTTCGCGAGCATCACATGCTCGCAGAAGGAGGTGGCGGCGGCCCACGCGCTCGCGCTCCGCACCATTGCCGCAATCATGCTGCCGAGCGAGAGGACTCCCACCCCGATGGCTGCCACGAGGTCACGCCTCGGCACCTCCCACGCCGGGCAGTCCGCCAGCGTGTGCAGCCCTGAGTCCTCGCTCGCGTCACAGTGATGACACTCAGGCGTTGGCTCCTTCCTGATCCGGTGCAGGTGGTCCCCGAAGCACCCCTTCCCGGAGATCACCTGCGTCAGTCGGTACGAGAGGCTTCCGTGTCGCCTCTCTAGCCAATCCTCCATGATGGGCCTTACCGCCGCTATTGCGGCGTGCCCTGATCTACTTTGATACCAAACGTTCCAAACGGATATCTCTAGATCATTCCGGAACATTCTACTCTCCGAATTAAGAGCTATAAAAGCGCCCGGCTATCGCCACGCAGTCAGTTAGCACCCGGCCCCCATCCGCGCCTATTGATTAGGATAGGCGGCGGACGCGCCGGCGGGCAGAGCCAGCGGACGAGCCTCCTCGCTCGGCCAATCTGCGTGCGCCACATCGATCGCCTACGGCGCTCCTACTAGTTATCTGAAGATTACTGATAGTGAGCGCCACTCAACACACCTACTTAACGTGCATCTGCACAAAAACTTTGTTAGTCTGCCAGCAGAGACATCGCAGCTGGCTAACAGCAACCCACAAATCGGGGCCGCCTCCGGGAAGCCGCTGGCCACGTCGCGACCCTAGCCGGGCCTCTGTGAATACAGTCTCACCTGGCTGGGGTCGACCGCCGGGCCAGCGTGAAGACGGAGGCCCCCCGCACGCGAGGTCCCAAGGATCAAAATCCGCCATCAAGACCTGCCGTTATCTAGCGGCAGCGAAAAAGGAATCTTCCTCCAGAGGGCACTGCCCTAAACGAGGATTCCACGTGCCCGAAAGGGTACTGTGATGACTCATGGAAAGGAAAGACGCAGTCAGTTTATTTTCGAAAGCGAAAGCGAACACATCTTACCGAAACGAACCAAGAAGGTTATACCTGCGACTTAAGCAACGACTGTGGACTACTGTGAACTGCTGAGCGACTTGAACTGTTGAAGAGTACTGTGTGTGCTAGTTATTTAGTTGTCTAGTTTGTGGTGAGCGAATAAACCTCTTTGTTGTATAAACGGCATTTAATTGTACCCCGCGCACGTAACATTAATAATATATACTTTACATTGTACCAATTCCTATAAACAATATTCAAAAATTGTGAGAAGGCTGGTGTCTGAAGTATTACATTGTATTACAAGTTTTACAGATCACCAGGCAATCACCCATAGGACCTAGTTTTTATTTTTACAGCTAAAACTAGTCATGAACTTGTACAGGAAGTAATACGTATATTATACTTAAAATTAAAAAATAAGAACTTTTATAAAAATATCAAAAGGCCTCAAAAGGAAATAAGGAAGAATGAAATTGTGTAATGTGTGTAACTGTATTTCCGTAAAGGTGTTTGTATGTAATGTGCATATGAATGTGAATGTTCGTACAAAATACTTTTTGTGTGAATGTTTCTGTAAATTGTTTAAATGTTCCAATCAAATGATCATACTTTCATGTTTACATTATTAGTTAGGATGTAGTTATTAAAGTATGATAAATGGAGATCGGTTTTAATAAAACTTACCCGCATAATGTTTATAATTTTCCAGAGGAAATGTAGGAGCACAGCCACCCATATGGAACAGTTGCCATACTGCAATGTTATTAATACAGAATTTTTAAGAGAAACTTAATTTGTTGTCATAAACCTACTTACATTCTTTGGTGCGGATCTGAATTAAACACGAACGTTGCGTCATTCAGTCATATTCTCCATGTATTAGTCTCATTATCTTAGAGAAGTCACTATGGTATCCTCTCCAGTATTATGCATAAGGAAATCGGACTACCCTAGGGTTAATAGCCTGAGCTCACGGTTGAATTATTACCAGTTTGAAATTAAGTACGTTTTCTTATTTGCGTATATTTTCACTATTTAAATGTGCAAAAACAATGTCATATATATCGATAGAACCCCGCTTAGCAGGGCTCCTATTTCTTCTAACTTAAAAAAAATGCAGGGCAACCGTGAAATACGCCAACTTTGCCAACAGGGTGAACTTTGCCCAAAACACGATATCTGACGATATCAACTAATAGATCAAAAAGTATTAAACTTACGACAGCATTAATAATATTTAAAAAAAAGGACCATGGCTGCTGCAAAGCATCCGAAACTTAGGGTTCAATGTAAATAAATAAAATAACATCAAATAAAACGCGAGAGAATCCGTTAAAAATAGTTTTATTCCAATGTGTGACATTTACGTAAGCTTCCGTCAATATTAATAATATTGTTAAAAAATTAAATATACACGTGGCAACACAGATCAGAGCGTACACTCTGACTGACTTCATTCAGTTACCTGTAGGCACTTGTCAAAGACAGGGTGCGTTTTTGCGAGCCAATTACTGTAGATATTTAAAAGTGAATTGTGCATTATGGGTGAGGGTGACACGTTTAATAAAGATACTGAGTATCTTCTCATGTATAACAAAATATATGACGGTGAGTAGTTTACTCAGTAATGTTGACAATGTGACATTGTCAATATTACCCGCTGTCAAAACTCCCATAGGGTTGTTACTCTTCTTTTTACATAACTTTCGAAACGGAAGTGTTATGTTTTCAGGAATATTTGGTTTTTTATTCTACCATAACACCCCATGTTGGAATCGTGACATCGATTCAAGTGTCACTGGTAATATGTTTTTGTTCGTGTTTTGGATATTCAGTTTTCGTTTTATTTTTTAATTAGATGCCTACCTACAAGGTAAAGTCACTTTTCTCATGAGAAGTACTCCACTTTTCGATTTTTAAATCTCCATTACACACGATCTTAGGAATCCCGCATATTGAGACCATTGGCACACATGATCTCTCTAGAGACTAAATACTAGACTAATCTCTAAAGACTTCAAGCCGATGTTGAAAACAATGACGAATGTTAAATTTTTGTAAAAGTGCTGCCACAGATACAAAAATGTAGCCCGGGTTACATACAAAAATCTTGAAATATCTCGTTTTATTTAAAAATTTCGCGGTTGCCCTGCATAATTTTTTTTTTAAGTTAGAAAAAATAGGAGCCCTGCTAAGCGGGGTTCCATCGATATCTCTCAATAATATTATTAATCATAAGATTGAAATCTGTCTATACTAGAAATCTGAGTAGAGGTAGCATTTAAATTATGAAATCTTGACACCGGAAACCATAATCGAATCCAGATCGTTCACAACTGTGAATAGTGGAATGCTTTATAGATACTTTTTGTGAATATTACTGGTAAACCCTCCCGCAGATCAGAAGTACTGGAGTTCTGAAAACTGGTAGGGTTACCATATACGCAACGCCGTAGAAAGGCGCTTTGCGATTGAGAGAACTCTCCACAAAACCTATGCAAGCCGATCTTAGACAGACTCGCACTCTTCATGACGCGACGTCCTAAATACAAAACCGTTTACTGTAAACGAACTTACTTTCAAATCCTTCTTTGCAATTGAGAAAATCCATAAAACAGTAGTTCCTGAGATTTGCATAGACACCTAAAGCTATTCTTGCACATATTCTACCAGTTCTGTAATCATAGTATTTTATTAAACATTCAAAATAAATTAAAGTATTTTATTAAAGATTTGTAGAAATAATTTGTGTGGGCAGGGCCGTGGTGAACAGGGTCCTACCAGCATCCTTAAGGCCCGAGACAACCTCGCCTGCAAGTCGGTGCACCTGCTAAACAATGGACGAGGCTCTGGCGTAAAATCTTATTGGAAACGAATCAATCTGAGTGATTCTGAATGTTTAATAATCTAACACAAACGTAAGTAGGTTTTGTTTTAACAGGTTTTATCCGGGGTGCCCGGCAATGGACACTTTGGGTGAACACCATGTGGTTTTAGTTGTTCCGATTCCGATACGCCCACCTCATTGTCCCACAGGTTAAAAGATCGGTAAAGGAATAACAAAGTATGTTTTATGTCACTTTAGAACCTGGCGTCCGCTTATTGTTTTTGATTAGTATGTCGACACTCCTATGGGTTTATGAACAGAAAAGTAGGTACTCAATTTACTAACTAGACGTTAATTCCTCATTAATTTTGCCAATAGATTCTTGAGTAACAGAACTGCCAAGCCATAACCTTAAGCTTCTCCCTCAATCTAGTTGTATGCTGAAAACTCTCAGTGCTTTAATCCGACTCGCACTTGACGGTTTATTGTAATTGTATTTTATGCAAATTTAACCAATATTTTAAATAATATTTTTTTCTAAATTCTAAATAAAAAATTCTAGTTTTAAAATTGCCAAAGTTCCATACAAACATTCACCCCCTATTTTAAGGGATGGGGGTAAAATATTCAGATTTCTTCATTTTTATGTAATCTGTTTGCTAATCCAGCCAGCGGGGGCGGTTAGGTCAGGCTTGAACCGACTAAAACCGCACGCCGTCTCGGGTCTACAGACGCCGGGGTGTAAGGTTACCCATAGAGCATATCCCTCGCACTCCGACTGACCCTGGGCCATTCGCAGTGTCCCCTCTGATAACAGCAAAGGGGTACCTGGAGCGGCCCCCACCCCCGCGGGCCTTGCAGGCCCGCCATGCCCCGACCCCAACAGTTTTGATGATTAGTCAGTAAGTGAGTGACTAACGAAATCTGCGTATTTTAGACATTCATAATTTCCAAAGTATAATAGCTATGCATTTGCTACTTGGTATATTTAAAAAGTACTCTATTGACGTCATATCCTGAGAATTTGAACTTTCTAACACTGTCCAGACTGCGACTGCCACGTGACCTCCCAATTCCGGGAGGAAAGCCTGCACCATTAAACATCAGGTTCCGGCTTGCAGGTGAGGTTGGCTTGGGTCCCGCAGATCTTAGTGGGGCCCGAAAAACACCCAAAAAATATAAATATCTTACGATAAGTAGTAGTAGTAATACGACATACAGGTATACTCTCAAGCAATATCGAATCTTTTTTTCACATATGTCTCTAAACCGTTCCCGGGGTGGAGCAGTCCGGCTGACCATCTTCTTCGTAGCAGCCGTCGCACTGAAAAGAAAAACATTATTCAGTTCTGACCCCGTTCCCGCTACCCATGGGACCTATTCCTCAACCACAACCTATATAAAACACACAATTCTACCATACATCATTTTGTTATATCTCAAAGGGTTCAAGGCTGCGTTTTCTTTGAAAGCTCCCAGACGACTTATTTTTTTCCAACACCTCCAACAAATATCATTGTATTTTAGCCAATGTATACAAAACTTGACAAATTATATACTCAAACCTTCCTTGAGAACCACTCTATCAATTGGCGAAAACAGCATGAAAATCGGTGCGGTAGCTTTTGAGGTTATCGCGAACAGATAGACGCAGTGAAAAATATAGCATAATATATTGTATCCCTACTATATTATAATATGATAATTCATTCTAATATTATACAGAGATGCCGAATTTTGTAAGTTTCTTTGTATGTTTGGGGTAATCTTTGGAACCACTGCCTTTGGTTGAAAGGTACATTATTCCCGATGGATATTAGTTATTATTATGTGTTATATTAAGCTGGCTTCAATTAGAAAAAAAACTCATAAACCCAACCGCGGTTTGCTAGTATTTATGTAAATAGGTATATAAAAATATGATCTTCTACAAATTGGTACCTAAAATGAGCTTGAAGATAAATAAACTTACCCTTTATATATGGCCGCTACATAATCTTTTTCATTTGTTGTCACTAGAAATATATAGTAACAAACATAGATCAGTTGTTACAAAATGCTATATTAAAGCTGAGCACCCATTAATGCATATGGGCGGAGACTCTGGCGGCCCGCAACGTGACTGTTCTGAACAGCCCGTTAAAGGCGATGGCCGTCAGAGTCATCAGGGGGTATCGCACAATCTCCGTCGAGGTGGCATGTCTCCTAGCCGGGACCCCTCCATGGGACCTGGAAGCGAGAGCCCTTGCGCTGCTGTACCAGTGGCGCAAGGAGGCGCTGGAGCGGGGCCATAGGCCGGAGCCCCGAGAAATCCGGACTCAGCGGTCCCAGCTCCACCGGGAACTCATGGAGACATGGAGGGTGCGACTTGAGCACCCAAGGTGGGGGGAATCCACCATTGCGGCGGTGAGACCGATCATGAAGGAGTGGTTGGAGAGGGACCATGGGGACCTCTCCTACCGGATGTGCCAGATGGTTACCGGACACGGGTGTTTCGGTAAGTATCTGTGGCGCATCCACCGGGAGACAACGCCGCAGTGCCAGCACTGCGAGGATCCTGGCGAAGACACGGAGCTCCACACGGTAGTGGAGTGCCCTGCGTGGGCGAGTCAACGCCGGGATCTCGTTGCGGTCCTGGGCGTGGACGTTCTCTCGTTGGAGACCATGGTGAGGGCCGTGGTCTCCGACGGGAGCAAGTGGCACGCCGCCACCTCTTTCTGCGAGCAGCTAATGCGCGCGAAAGAGACGGCGGAGAGGGAGCGGGAGAGAACCCTGCCCCTCGAGTTTCGCAGTCTGCGGCGAGGACGCCGCAGACTCATCTACACCCGGGACTACCGACCTCCATGATCGGGGCCTGAGGATGGCAGTTCGCCGACTCGCCGTCCTTACATAAGCAGGCCGTGGCGGAGGCGTGTCGTGTGTGCCCTACACACGCCTGCCAACTCACCGAAGCGGTATAAAACCCGACCCCACCAGGCGAGGCCGCGGTGGCGGCCAAAGTCCGCCGGCAACCTTGGGGTTATCCTTTCGAGGGCTTACCCCGGGGTGCCCGGCAACGGACACTTGGGGAGGACACCGTGCGGTTTTAGTCGATATACGACATAACCACCCCCGCTGGCCGGTGGGGGGGTATCCGAAGGGATTTCCGCACTTAAAAAAAAAGCACCCATTAATGCAATGCTATGCAATGTAATTACTATAATTTAATTTCACTTACATAGGTGAAGGATTAAATTGCTTACTAATGGTTAATTGTTACTAACAAAATGGAGTAATATTGTCTGATAAATAAATATATTATTATTATTAGATACAAAACAGTCGTAAGACTATTACTGTAAGAAACAAATGGAAGTCCGCAAACTTCGAACAAAACTGTTTCATAAACAAAACTGTCCAATACCTACAAGATCTGCACGGCGACAAGTCTATCTTGAGACGTAGTCGTATGTAGTTTCTAACGCCGCTGTGGCGACACACGCTGCTGCGAATTTTTTTTCCACTGCGTCACAGGTTCGAAAGCTCATGAACTCGAATGAAATAGTCGCGAAAGACGCTGTTTCGAGAAACATTGTTGCGATTAGAGTGCCTATTAGAGCGACTAGTGGTTCCGGCGCTTCAGGGTTAGGTTAGGTTAGAACTGTGACCTCAACAGCGGCCGGCGAAGTGCCAGAACCACTAGTCCGAAAAGTTGGATTTCGATAACTTGACTATATTCGAGCGTACGAGGCAGTGAAAATGTTTTTCGAAACAGCGTCTTTCGGGACTATTCCATTCGAGTCCATGAGCTTTCAAACCTGTGAGGCAGTGGAAAAATAATTCGCAGCAGCGTGCGTTGCAAGGACGGCATTCGAAACTACATATATATCCCGTCTTGAGACTGTCCCTAATATACTAGCCCAAATATTCCTGTCATGCAAGCAACGCATACACACAAACAGAGACGCCCGTCTTGTTGCGTAGGTGAGTGGGGACTGAAAAGGTCTGACAATAATTTGAACCCCCGCTGGCCGTCGGGGGGGTATCCAAAGGGATTTAAGCACGTAAAAACAAAAAAAAAGGGGTTGGGAGACAAGACAAGAATGATGTTATGAAATGCAAAAATAACTTTTCAAATGCCAATGGTAGCGCCAGAGACGAACGCGTTAAAACAAACAAAGTCTTCAGCTTAATATGGATATCGTAATAACCTTAATTCAACACAAAACTTACATTAATATAAAAAAGTATTCAAAAGACTTACGTAAATATAAAAATAATTGTAACATAATAACAAATATAATTTCTTTGAGTAAACAACCAAAATGTGCATAAAAACTCATTTTTGACCACTTGTAATGTGTGTGTTCTTTCCAAGTCATATGAAAACTAGAGAAGTCGATCGCCCATAAAATATTTTAATAACTCGTAGGCAATTACTTTTAAATGAAAAATGTTTTAAGTCGTAATTTCTATTTCAAAATGATTGAAACGTGCATACAAACTACACTACTCGCATACATACTCGGTAAATTTTTACTCGGTAAATTTCTATTTCAAAATGATTGAAACGAGCATACTAACTACACTACTTGCATACATACTCGATAAATTTTTACTCGGTAAATTTCTATTTCAAAATGATTGAAACGAGCATACTAACTACACTACTCGCATACATACTCGGTAAATTTTTACTCGGTAAATTTCTATTTCAAAATGATTGAAACGAGCATACTAACTACACTACTCGCATACATACTAGGTAAATTTTTACTCGGTAAATTTCTATTTCAAAATGATTGAAACGTGCATACAAACTACACTACTCGCATACATACTCGGTAAATTTCTATTTCAAAATGATTGAAACGAGCATACTAACTACACTACTCGCATACATACTCGGTAAATTTTTACTCGGTAAATTTCTATTTCAAAATGATTGAAACGTGCATACAAACTACACTACTCGCATACATACTCGGTAAATTTTTACTCGGTAAATTTCTATTTCAAAATGATTGAAACGTGCATACAAACTACACTACTCGCATACATACTCGGTAAATTTTTACTCGGTAAATTTCTATTTCAAAATGATTGAAACGAGCATACTAACTACACTACTCGCATACATACTCAGTAAATTTTGACCCCCGATGCAAAACGACAGGATGTTATAAGTTGAAACGTGTATGCGGGTGTATTTTATTTTGTACTAGCTGATGCCCGCGGCTCCGCCCGCGCGGAGGTCGGTTATCGTTTTTTGGTCAAATCTCCAGTTCTACTTAACCAATCTAAAAATAAACGTAGCCTAAGTTACTCCTTATTACATCAGCTACCTGTCAATAAAAGTCCCGGAAAAATCGGTTCAGCCATTTCAGAGATCAGAATGTTTGTCTGTCTGTCTGTTTGTTCCGGCTAGGAACAAACAGACAGACAGACAAACATTCTAAAAAAAAAAAATTTTGGTGTATGTACCGTATATATATTCATATACATGTAGTAAAAAACGGTTATTTCAATATTGCAATTTTTTTTGCTTAATTAGACTTAGAATCATGTGAAACGTCGAGAAAAGTGATAAAAAGTGGGTGTAAGATTTTGATTTTTTTTGCGTGATTTTAAGACTTCGGTGTCCACCTGGTTGGTGGCCCGAAGTAATTATGTGTTGGTTCAAGCCCAGATAATGTGATCGTCTATATATTTGAATCTATGTATAAGAGCTTGGTTGCTTCATTACAGGATAACTTCGGTGCTTATGAGTTTGAGGATAGTCTTTGTGGCAAGTGTACTTAATTCAAGTCGAGTCGACGGCCATTTTATACCGCCCAATTTTCCAAACCGTGGGTTTGATAATCGATGCCGGCGCAGCGTAAGAATGAATGAAACGCTGTTTTTGACAGTTAAGTAGCTGCCGCCTAAAAAAATTCAAATCGACTGCCATTCCGACGCGTCGCTTTGAAGTGTCATTTCATTGCGGCATCTCATGAGTTGTCGTTTTGAATATTATTTTCTTTAGTCTAATAATATAGAATATTAATTTAATTTTAGTCTTTCCAATTTTAGCTTGCTTTTTTTAATTATTCTGCTTTCTAGCGACTAATTAAAACACTCTTTAATCTTTATCTTACCTACTTGTTTGTTGTTTTCGTATGTTTCAGAAGGAAGGCATAAGCGAAGGAGTTGGAGGACGAAATTCTATCGTCGGCAGTCGCCCCCATAAAAGCCATAGTAGCCCAGTGTTAGGTGCAATAGGAGGGCAGAACCCAGTCGCCCCCATAAAAGCCATAGTAGCCCAGTGTTAGGTGCAATTGGAGGGCAGAACCCATTCGTCGGCAGTCGCCCCCATAAAGGCCATGGTAGCCCAGTGTTAGGTGCAATTGGAGAGCAGAACCCATTCGTCGGCAGTCGCCCCCATAAAAGCCATAGTAGCCCAGTGTCAGGTGCAATAGGAGGGCAGAACCCAGTCGCCCCCATAAAAGCCATAGTAGCCCAGTGTTAGGTGCAATAGGAGGGCAGAACCCAGTCGCCCCCATAGACAGTCGGACATTACTTGCCACCCTCATTATGTCTCCATTGACGATCCCTCTACATTCGGTGCCAAGCTGAAGGAACTTCAACGCATTTACGATCAGGTGCCGAAACATTTGAACGTTGCCCACCAGCTTAATGAAAAATATTACAACTTCAGAAAGAGGCATGTAGAGCTGAAAGTGGAACAAATAGTGTATAAACGAACGTTCTACCTGTCGAATAAAGCAAAGAACTTTACCGCTAAGTTAGCCCCTAAGTTCCTGAAATGTGTGGTGACCGCTAAGCGATCCCCATTAGTGTACAGATTGTCAGATTTGGAAGGCAAGGACCTGGGCGAGTACCATATTAAGGATATTCTGAAGTATAAGGAAGAGGATCAGTCAACCCTCTCTCTTGTCCCTACCGTTGGTAATATTTCGACTACAGGGCAATAGGTCTTTGCTTGCAAGGCTAGTGCCATGTGTGGTCGAAGCGGCATAGCTGACGATAGTCAGCTACCGAACTCCATGATCGGGGCCTGAGGATGGCAGATGGCCGACTCGCCGTCCTTACAGAAGCAGGCCGTGGCGGAGGCGGGTCGTGTGTGCCCTACACACGCCTGCCAACTCACCGAAGCGGGATAAAACCCGACCCCACCAGGCGATGTCAGCTATCGTAAGCGTGTCCATTGATAGTGGCGCGTTATCGAATCGTCCGTACACCGGATCGAATAATCCTTCCTCATTGCCTTATCAATACTATGCAACTATTAAATTGTCTTAGAAGTGTTGGGAATTCAACAGTGAGTGGAGGAAGCATTAGTTTTCTTTGTAAGGCATCTCGACTCTGGTTACTTCGCCTAACCAGTGCAAGAGTCGGTGCTTAGTAAGGTGTATGGATGGATGGTCTATTAGGTTTTTTTTTTTTGTTTTTATACCACTAAGATGGCAGACAAGCACACGGCCCACTTGATGGGAAGTGGTTACCGCGGCCTATGGACGTGTGCAACACCAGTGGCGTCACACTCGCGCTGCTGACCCTGTAAAGGAAAGGGGATGGGAAAGGAGTTTGGAAGGGGATGGGAAAGGATTTTGGAAGGGGATGGGAAAGGATTTTGGGAGGCGATGGGAAAGGTTGTTAATAATTTTGTTTCTCTTGGAATTAATATGCTTTGTTTGTTTTAATATTCCTTTTTTTGTTTCTTTATGGTGTATTCCCTGCGTATCGTGCCCGCAGGAAATACTGTTAAGAAGGGGGGTGGTGTAACAGTAGTTTACTGAAAGAGGTGTAATTGTAGTTAGCGCCATCTGTGGACACAGTCGCGACTACTGTAAATGCATCGATGTGGCTGACTTTAGTCTTGTTTCGGCTAATCCCCGTCAGATGGCGTTTTTTTATCAATTCATTCTATAGAATTTTCGAGTTAAGTATCAGCGTAGGAACGATTCTAGCAAGATCCAGAATTAATTGCATATATAAGGATGTTCGCAGTGGCCCTAAGATTCATTTTTTTGTTTGAGAGGTCACTAGTCGTGTCCATACTCCATCTTTATTGTGATATTTGTTGTAAGTGAGAAAACTATAATACCCGATTTAGAGGTTATATTGTGTGGTGCCCGGATTTGAACTGGTAAGTTATTTTATTCCATTGCTGTCAGTGTATTCAGTGTTGTCATAATGGGGATTTGTTATTGATAAAAGTTGTATATCTTGATCACAGGGTCGTTAGGTCTCGGAACGAACCTTTAAAAACAATTCAGACGGCAGTGACTCTGAGATTGTCAATAGCTGAGGCCTGGATACGTAGATATTGGGAACGCAGATCTCAAGTGACGCTCCGGGATCTGTTCTGCCGGAGCACAACCACTGGGGGCCCCCGGAGACTCGAGATCAATAAGGTCAAGCTATCTTTTATTGTAATTGTGATTTTATTGCATTACTGCTGACCGGCGCTAGGCTTAGGTAATATTACTGAGCTGTGCCACTCCTGACTGGCACCTGGTGAGAATCACCTCTGTGTACTGATTTGATTACATATCTACATATGAGTGTACCTGTGTTATGTTGTATCCTGCTGTGTAACTTATTCTATATATCTGTCTGTGTGCTGTAACCTGAAACTTCTGTCCAGTATATGCTCTGTACCTAACTTATATATCTGTATTACTATTTTCTGTGTAACTTACTACTATATATCGGTCTGTATCTGTTCTCTTTCTCTGTTTCTGAATATATGTATGTACAGCTGATTCATGAGTTTCATTGGAGATCAGCTGACCTGTGCACCACCTTAGAACCTCTGTAGAAAGGCGCCCTGGGATTAAAACCTCATCTGCTCACCTGATCTAGCCGGTGAGTAACCCTATTAAGAAAAAAGGTTACAATGTGTGTATTAAAAATGTTGATTATCGCTCGCTTAGTAATGTGCCCGGTAGATGTCAATAGGTTCGCCCCCTATTACATTGGGACCTAAACATAATTGGCGAATCGTGGGTGTGTAATGTAATACACCTCTGCCTACCCCTTCGGGGATACAGGCGTGAAGTTATGTTATTTAATCATCATTAACATCAATCCCAGTTGCATTTAAAGCATGCACTTTGGAGCCCAGGATCTTCTCTTCTGATTCTCAGCAAATGCACCGGATTGGTAAGGTTGGCTTAGACCCCGTAGATTTTAATGGTCCTTCCTACACTATCCGTTTATTAACTGAGAGATCTCCAAACACACACAGATATCACCCTTCTGAGGGAGGCAACCGCAGGAACACTCAGGGCTGTATGAAGTGTTAAGGATAGCATACTCCTTGTGTGCATAGACTTAAGAAAAATATATCTATGTGTCTTAGCAACGCATGTTGATTGGAGAATGTCACTTAATCATCTATATATATAAAATCAATGCCACTTTTCGTTGTAATTTTATAACTCAAGAACGGGCTCACCTATCCAAACCAAATGTTTAGGCTTTGTTCGGACTATTTAGTAGATTGTTTATGTAAAGTTTGCACAAAATCGGTCGAGCGGTTCTTCATTTATCACATTTTTTGTAACAAATGAATTCAATAAATGGCGGATCATTTTGACGTAGCGAAGCACGTACCGGGCCGCTAGTTAAACATATTATTCTGTTTCCATAATGATTCCTTATTCATGTTAAGTTTCCACAACTTTAACACGGTAGCAGAGCGTGAGATTATTAAATAAAGATAGAAGTTTTATTCTGGGAAAGAATTTTTTTTCATTCTTTTGTTACGAGAGAAGGAAAAATTCATAGAGTGAAATCTGATACCAGCTATCAACCGCAGGGACAGGGCGATTGTTGAAGCATCAAGGGTGCAGATAGGACATCTAGATTCAAAGAACTTCAAATCATGGAAATACAGAATATTAGTGGTAATGAAACCGATCGCTGGAGCCTTAGACATTATCGAAGGTAGGTGATGTAGACCACAAGCACCTGCTGCAAAAGCTGGAGAAGCTGAGCTAGCTAAATATAAAAACGATTTGCAAGAATTCATGAATATTGACAGTGCAGCCTTGGTTCTAATTACGGCAAATATGACAGATGAAACTCTGAATCACGTCATGCGTCTTACGAGTTCACAAGAGGTATAGAGGAAAGAACTAAATTGATTATATGGAGAAAGTAGTGAAGATAAAAGCTATGTTCTATATCTTCGATTTTTTCTTTCTGCTGGTAGTGTCCAACATTTTGCAGATCATATTTTGATCTAAATGATGATTGATTCCGTAGTTCGCAAGAATTACGGTAGATGGCTCCAGCGTCGCCTTAAGACGTATATAATATATCGGAGAATTTCGAATATCTGGGAGGTGTCTAGATAGCTCAGCTGGTCAGAGCATTCCCCCTGTAAGGGACTGGTCGCGGGTTCAAGTCCCGTTCTAGATGTTCTCTTTTTCCGATCTAAATCTTTAGAAAAAGTAGGCATACAAAATACTAAAAAAATTAATTGAATTAATTAGGCGGAGTCATGAAACAACAGTGTTTAAAAATGACTGTAAAGTTATTCATTGTTTCCGTAGTTCGCAAGAATTACGGTAGATGGCTCCAGCGTCGCCTTAAGACGTATATAATATATCGGAGAGTTTCGAATATCTGGGACGTATCTAGATAGGTCAGATGGTCAGAGCATTCCCCCTGTAAGGGACTGGTTGCGGGTTCAAGTCCCGTTCTAGATGTTCTCTTTTTCCGATCTAAATCTTCGTATAGTATATCAATATTATAACATTCTTCGTTGGCAGTATTGAGTTTTATATTCAATTCCAGTGATTAATTTTATCAGTAATTAAAACCTGGGCATAATTAATTTTTCAAGGAGAATTAGTCCTCGTATGTCGAAGTTTATAACTTATTTTTAAGTGAAATTTTATAACCGTCGTCGTCGTGTAGATAATTTATAACCTAACTACGAGTATTAATAAAATTAATGTAAAGATTCATGTTTGTCGATTATTTTAAAACTGATTGTTAAAATATCATCATGTTTTTTATATTAATCTATATGTGTATATCTTTATTGATACGTAAGTATTCTACAAATATTATTCTAATACTGAAAAGTTAGTCTTAGGGACTTTTTTTTTTTTAACGTGCGGAAATCCCTTCGGATACCCCCCCGCCGGCCAGCGGGGGTGGTTATGTCGTGTCTCGACTAAAACCACACGGTGTCCTCCCCAAGTGTCCGTTGCCGGGCACCCCGGGTAAGCCCTCGAAAGGATAACCCCAGGGTTGCCGGCGGACTTTGGCCGCCACCTCGGCTTCGCCTGGTGGGGTCGAGTTTTATCCCGCTTCGGTGAGTTGGCAGGCGTGTGCTTCTGTAAGGACGGCGAGTCGGCCAAGTGCTATCTTAGGGCCTAATTAAAAAATAAGAAAGACTTATATAGTCTCTCTCTCTCTCTCTCTCTCTCACACAGACACACACACACACACTCTAAAGTTGTTTGCCATTCATCTAAAAAAAATAGACTTTTGTCTACTGTATCATAATAATCATCACATCACAATAATCTACTATCCTACCAAATCATCCCGTGGCAAACAAGGAACAAATCGTGCGAGTCATCAGTGTCACCCTATGTATTTAATGGAATTAGCCAAAGTAAAAGCCTTTTGGGGTCTCCAATATAGGCGGCCGGGTCTCAAGAATATCTATACTAATATTATAAAGAGAAAAGATTCGATTGTTTTTTTGTTTCGTAATTACTTCGGGCCACCAACCAGGTGGACACCGAAGTTTTAAAATCAGGCAAAAAAAATCAAAATCTTGTACCCACTTTTTATCACTTTTCTCGACGTTTCACATGATTCTAAGTCTAATTAAGAAAAAAAAATTTTTGTGTCGGTCTGTCTGTTGGTCTGGATGTCTAGATGTCTGTTTACGCAATAACTCAAAAACCACTTATCCGATTTAAAAAAATCTTTCGCCAATCATCTTGTTTGGTTAATGGGAAGAACTGATTAGATTTTGGGATTTGTACGTTCAAGGTTTATTAGGTAATTAAAAAGGAAAGTAAAAATTTATAAGGTTTACAAGTGAGTTTCTTTCGAGTTATCAGAGGATAACGCGTATTTGACTTTAGCATTTGAGTGACAATGACAATACGTATATTGTATATTTACATAAAACAACCAGACTCTGAAAGAAACTGAAATATAAAATCATTTTTTTGTGTTTTTGACGTCGAAGACGTTTGATTTGATTTCATTTTCTTCATATTTATTGCTCAATATATAAAGACGCGTCGAATAATATGCATAAAGCCTAAGGTCTGTAATTTTGAATAAAAATACTGCAACAAAAATATCTAAGTTTGGCCCGAAGTTTGACAATCACTGTGTGATTTCTGCCCCACTAGATTTTATATTTAACATTTAATTTAGCAAACCAGAAGTACTAACTTTACTGAAGTGGATTATTGTTCTTCAAAAAGGCAATAAGGATCTAATAACGTAGACCAATGAGTCTACATTATTAGATCTAAGCCATGATTTGGTAGGGGTAGAGTCAAGCAACAGTCATTTTGGCCGTTGCATGAATGGGCCGACTCGACCGGGGAAGCACCACCCTCTCACAGAATATCGACGCCAAGTAACAGTATTTGAACTGTTGCGTTCCGTTTGGTGAGTGAGAGTGCCGGAGCCCAAACTCCTTTCCCATCCCCTCCCAAACTCCTTTCCCATCCCCTCCTAAACTCCTTTCCCATCCCCTTTCCTTTACAGGGTCGGTAGCGCGAGTGTGACGCCACTGGTGTTGCACACGTCCATAGGCCGCGGTAACCGCTTCCCATCAGGTGGGCCGTGTGCTTGTCTGCCACCTTAGTGGTATAATTTTTTTTTTTTAAATATTATATTTTTGGGCATACCTGCCACCTGATTCCCCAGTAACAGGTAGATGTGTGAAAACACTATGCGGTTTAAGACGGTTCAAGACCGAAATACCCCTTATCATTAGCTCCCATGAAGTGAAGAAATAAACCCGGCCAAGTGCGAGTGAACTCGCGCACGAAGGGTTCCGTACCATTATCTATAAACAATTCAATTCCAATTGCAATTCCAATTTTCAACTTATTTTATTTTTTCACAAAAATCTAATTTTACACATATCTTTGTATCATGTTGACTCAGGACCTTGATTTTTATACACCTAATAGGGACTACAGACATCAGTATCTGGCATAAATTTAATCTTGCTAGGTCACCCGTCCGGAGAAAATCGGTGGTAATACACGGTCATACGGACATACATACAAGACATTGATCTTATAAGGGTTTCTTTTTTACCTAACGGAACCCTAAATATATAGTAATTTGTATTAATCTATTATTCCAGAAAAGAGTTCTCAACAAAAAGGTAAAGGCCCGTAAGTATACTACGTATATTTTACTTAAGCTCAGGATCTTCGGGGCCAACGTTGCTGCAAGCCGTCACGCCTACTGGCGACGGACGACGCTCTGGCGCAAGTTTTCCTTTTGGGGGTTGGGAGGAAACACCACAGTCGCTTCCATAATAACAACAATGGGTTTAAGAAGGGAGGAAAATAATTGGTACAGTATTCGGTTTTGGATTTAGCACTTCGGGAGAAATAGCCAGATTCCAGCTAAGTTCGGCATACTTCCGTTTTGTAGAACATTTTCTCTATTACGACAGAGAGACGAGGTATCAAAAAAAGAGTTTGTGTTTATAAAATATTCAAAACTATAGCTTCGGTACTAACTACTCTAAAAAAAAACAAGTTGCAGACTTGCGCTGTGCGATAGAGAAAACCGAAATAAGCCATTCTTAGTCAGACTCTCACTCTTGAGGTACCAAATCAAAAACCGTATACCTAATGTACTTGTCATGTAACCTAAAGACACAATATCTAGGGCCCTTCACACTAGCGTTTGCCCAGCGCAGATGTTCGGTGAATGTGTGCATAGCGTTGTCGCGCCGTTTCCCCCGCACTTTAAACGCGGCGCAAATGCAGCGTACCTTTGTGCTTCAGTAGAGATGTGCGCTGTGCTTCATCCAACGCTAACAAACGCTAGTGCAAACGGGCTCTAACAAAAATGTATTTGTTTGTTTTAACAGATCCACAACAGCGGAAACGAGAACTATGCCTTATATAGCCTCTTTTAAGTGGCGGTGCGACTCCATAGCCCTGTTTTGCTTAAGAGCCTATCAGTAATGTATTATTGAACATACGTTTTTTACCCAAAAGCCGGTTATTTTTTTTTGTAATATATCAATTATTTTATAGTAATTAATTTTTATTTATGTAATATTATGTAAATATTAATAATAATTATGGCCAATGAAATTGGTATACACCCTTTCATACACCTTTACGTCTAAAGGTGTATGCCTACTTGTTTTCTTGGCCGTATGTACATCTCTTTGTCACCATTACAATTTTATTATATTAAAGTAGCAAAATCATTCTAAATGAAATGGTATTATTTATATCGACAAGATTGGAGAGACGACGCTGAGAATTGTTACCTCACATCTGTTAACAATACAAATACCTTCCCTACAATATAAAAATTATTCGCCTTCACGACGTATTTGAAACAAAGAAATATTAACATGTGTTAATTATTGCAAAATGAACTCTATGGACGTCTGCATTATCTCATTGGTTAATGTGATTTAAAATAACTTATAAATGGTTTTAAGAACTAAATAAGATGTAAATTGATTTCTTTGTCAAGCTTTGATACGAGACTGTTGGTTAATTATCATTTTGATTATTAACGCGTTTACCAAATTGTGCTGGATTGAATTCGCTATGCTTTGGCTATGAAAAAGGATTGTGTATAATAACGTAGATTGGGAGTTAAGTATTAAACGTAGCATGTTGCATGGAATGTTAGTAATTTTAGATTCAGAATGGTGTGTATATAATTAAAATACGTTTAATTTGAACTAGATAAGATGTTGTTTAAAATAATATTGGCATGTTATTTTAAGTACAAAAAGGTCTAATGTTTGGCGAAAGTAAAGATTTCAGTATCCTTCTCTTTGTTTAAAAATGCGTAGGTCCATTTGTTATAAAAAATGGTACCTGTTAACAAGCGGCTGAGGGACGTGTGACGTCACTAGGATGCATCCTACGGGGGTAAGCGGGATATAAAAACTGCTTTCAGACGTCTAGGCGAGATAGTTTCCGTTCATCGCTGTTTAGACGCACACGCTCTGTTGATAATATTAATAATTTTATTGGCTGTGTCATGCTAATATAATTGGTGATTCTTTCAGCGAGTAGTGCGAGTAAAAACAGTGACTAATGATAACGCTCTTTGAATAAAATTTTCAAAGATTCCTATATTTTGTATAACCTACCTCAATACAACCCCAACCTCCTGGAAACATAGCAAAAAAAGAACTTTTAGGTAACACATGCCTTAAATTCTGGAATTGAGTGTGATTTCGGAAGCGTTTCGAACACCTATTTCCTATAGTTTAGGATCCGTGAAATAGTTTTAGGGGTTTACGCAAGGTACTCAGTTTAGTTCGTATTGTTATTCCCTTTCACACAATTCGCATACACATACTATACACATACACACACCTAAAATCATACACACCTACTAAGTATTTTGGTAAGGGACTTGTAGACCAAAGGTAAATACACTAGGGCCATTTAAGTCTAGAATTATTCAGGTCAATCCGTCGAGGCGGATTAATAGGACTTGTAGGTAACATCATGCTAAATAGGTACGATTATTTAAGTGATTACTAACAGAAGTGAAGTATTTACGTAAATTATACAGCGTTAAGTCTATGAGTTCTGTTCGTGGACAAATAGACTGAGGACGAAGCCCAGTAAGTGTCACTGTCTATGTCTGGGTAGACGGGACACCAAATTTACCTCTTACGACCCGGGACTCTTCATTGGGGGTAAACCAGTTTCCATAGTCGCTGAATCGGTGCCATTTAAATTTCTTGGGAGAAAGATAGACTATAAAGGACGCACACCATCCTTAGATGAAGTTGTCGATACGTTTATAAATGACCTAAATAAGATAGATCAGATACCACTAAACAATATCAAAAAAGCTTGGATATATGACAACTACTTAACATCACGTCTGACTTGGCCTTTTCTGGTGTATGAATTCGGTAAAACCTTACTGGCGAAAATAGATGCAACTGTCATAAAATCGCTAAAATCGTGGCTTGGACTAGCGCACTCTGCTGATTCCTCTGCTCTATTTAGGGATCAAAATAATTTTGGGATGAAACTTAAGAAACCATCGGAGCTCTATAAACATCTTAGAGTTACCAAAGCCCACATCTTAGGAAAATCCCAAGATGTCACAATCAGGGCACTCCCGAAAGATAATAACGCGTCCGAGCTTGAATCTAGACTTCTATTCCATAAACGATTTATGATAGGGGCCCAGTCAAACAGAGTGGGGTTGGGAGTACGAGAGCCAGAAAGGGACCAGGATATACTTAAGTCCTTTCTAAAACAAGACGAAAATGATAAATATCGAGTGCACGCGATGAATTTGGAAATCCAAAATGAATGGTTGACAATGGGAGAGTTCTGCATACCGATGGCCTTAAAGTGGCGCACCTTGATCTATGACTGGTCGCCGGCCCTGTTAAAATTTTATCTTAACGCCTTTCAGATGACCCTCCCAGACCAGAGTAATCTGGTAAGGTGGGGGAAGGCCACAGAAAAACAATGTTATACTTGTGGTGAGGCAATAGGGACGGCTAGACACATATTAGTAGGATGTAGGGTGCTTCTCGATAGAGGCCATTACTCACGCCGCCACGATAAGGTGCTTATCATCATACGTGAAGCAATGAGTCTGGCAGTAGCTAGAGCCCAAAAAGGATTGACTACTAACAGACGTCATATCAACTTTGTGTCTGAAGGTTCATCCATAACACCCAGGAACAAACCTTATTCAATCTTAGATACTGCCCCAGATTGGACTCTCCTAATCGACACGTATGAAAAGCACTACAAAATTCCGGAGGATGTTGGGGTTTCGTCATCTAGACCTGACATATTCCTATATTCTAAGAGATTAAAACATGTGGTTCTTGTGGAACTTACTGTACCGTGGGAAACAAATATACCGAAGGACCACACAATAAAGAAAAATAAATACTATGATCTCACAAACGAATTAATCAAAAACGGTTACGTGGTTAATTTGTATGCAGTGGAAGTGGGAGCGAGAGGTATACCAGCAAAATCTCTCTATAACCTACTTAAAGATCTAGGCCTATCGAGAGCTACAATAAGCTCATTACTAGGACGAATGTCTAAAGCGGCACTAGTAGGTTCGTATCAAATTTGGTTAGGCAGGGAGGGGAACTTGGGTAGTGAAGGTGAGTGTTGATGTACATCAACAAAAGGGGCCCCTTCTAAACCTACACTTGGGTCGCAAGTCCCAGGCACTGTCCCGAGTTCCCAACTCAGCAACGCGATGGACCCGGCACCCGCACGGAGAATCCATGGATTGCTAAGATTACGGTCTCATTTGTTTACAAAATAATTATCATAAATAACTTAATCAATCTAACGGCAAATCCATTGTGTTTTAATTCAAGTAAACTTTATTTAATAGTTAAATATAATTAAAAATAGTCATATCGAAGATAGTTTCAAAACATTGTATTAATAAACCGTGGTAGTTTGTTATTTAACTTTAAATAATTATATTACTAAATAATATAATTGTAAGTGTCTGGTAAATTTCTACTATTATATAGTATATTGGTTTGAATAGCAGGATAAAGAGCTGGTGTTTGAATTTATATAAAAATACGTTCAGGAGTGATTTAAAAGAATACGCGTAATACCATTGTCACCATAACGTTTTAAGTTACTAAGTACTGTAATCAAATAATTAAGCGCATTATAACACCACTGAATACACGATTCGAAAATTAGAGCAAATATAAATAACTATACTGTAATCATATCAGTTATAGAACACTGATTTAAGTAAGCAGAAGTTGAAGTAGAGTAAATTATCGAAGTGGCTGATTATTCAACTAACATTTGCAATATATCGAGTAACACATGAAAACAGTGTTAGCAATATAAAGAGATTGTCGTTTCTGATCTCAATTGATATTCGACTTGTAAAGTGCATAGAACACAGGATTCATTCAGAGATATCTGAAATATCATTATTTGTACACAGTTTTCTAACGAGAGGGTGTATTTTAGTCGAATACAGCAATTAATAAATATATGTGTTACAATCAGCTCACTTATTAGGTAATTTAAATACAATTTTAGCTCCTGGAACCATTTGGGTTTTCAGTTTGAGCAAGTTATCAGTGTGTAGCATTTCTGGGGTCTGCCTGAAATCCATAAACTATATTTACAAGCTAAACAGATGAACTCATGTTAGATTAGTATTTATACTAATCTTGAACAAAACCTACGTTGGAATGAAGGCAAACCAAAGATATGTGAGGCGAACACGAAGGGTCGGTTAAACTTGTAATGGTATTAATTAGTGAATACTAATAAAAAAAAAGACTGTACTGACTGTACTGTTATAATTCTTCAGAGAGAGAGACAGAGAGGGAGGAAGATATGTTGATTTAATATCAACCAAAATGTGTGAGCTCAATACACAAAAAAAAAATATAAAAAAATACAGGCCATTATTATATAATTTGGATCCAGAAAACCTCAGTTCCCTGGTAGATACAATCTACGACCGTAAATGATAACTTGACATTTAAATCGACATCGTATATAGAAAACTAGATTTTATGCAGAGTTCATTTTATTTCAAAATTCAAAGGTTAAAACATTAGATAATATATAACATAAACCGTAGGTTAGAATAATTCAGTGAGGAAAATAATCTCGGCGTACATTATTTAAAATCGGTTAGGAATTTAATTTCACGGTTTAATTTAATGTTAGGTAAGGTTTAGACGATTATAGCCTAGCTAGTGACGAAGATAGCCATAGGGCTATTTTCCCGTTACATAAAATGGAAATTAAAATTATTCCATTGACTCTTCTTATTATTATTTCCGTTATCAAATTTAAAACACATATAAATTATAATTTTAAAATGCATTCTACATTAAAAAAAAACAAATATATTTAAAAATATAAAATTATTATTATTACTTAGATAATACTGCCTATATAGTAACTAATTAATATAATTATTTATGATTGTTATAAGAACTGGAAGAATTTGTGGAAGAACTATATTCTACGGATATCTTACCTTCAAAAATTATTGTATGATGGATTATGTTAATTGTATGGAACAGTACGAAGGTAAGTTACTTATTTATTAAAATATTATGTTTATTAAAATCTTACTTTCTTATATTTAGCCGCCTCATGGTAAGCTGAGGTGAAGTTCAAAGAGTAGTGGCCGCCATTGCAAATGCTATCCCTGGAATGGTGGTCTCTACTTTGACGGCCTTGACAGATGCTTTCTCAACCCTACTTAAAGAACCCGGGATTGTAGGTAGAAAGAAACATGTGTGTAAGTTGGTAAAGCATTCCTATTCTTTATCGTGCGACAAAGAAAGGGATCACTGAATCACTTGATTCGCAATGTATCGATCGCACCATATGAGAGTGACACCTAAATCCTGTCGGTGCGATTGACTTTGAAGAATATGGATGTGGAAACAGTACGCTATAGTTCGCTATCCTCATCATCATCACCGCAGCGTTAGTTTCGGCTGCATACAAACCTTGCACTAAGAGGCCAGAGTCCGTTCTCGCACTCGTTTACTTAATTTGACTTATTTTTAACTACCTTTTACTAGAGTGACTGCCATCATCATCATAATCTCAGCATCCTGGTTCCATCTGATGCCTTCATCTCGGTCTGCATTCCGGCTTTTCTTTCTAGAATACGCACTATCTTGAGCATCCATGGCAGTGAGACCTGCCGTCTTACCCTCTAACCCAGAGAAGAAACCCTGCACCAGAGCATCGTCCGTTCACCTTGAAGTATACTCCATAGGAGGTAGTTTGCATTTTAATTGTTTGTAAAGTATTTTACAACCGGCTAAGTGTCGGGTAATACGCAGTGTACGATTCTGTAGTTGCAAAAATGTGTACTTCTTCCATTAGTCGTAAACGTGTAAAGCTTACTTAGCTGTAATAGTTTGTTTTTACTTTAGTATACAATGTATTGATTTGCATTTGCACATAATTCACAGGGGAGATTGTGCTATTTAAGATCGTCAAAATTCATATTTAAAAAGGATTTAAAAAAAAAACAATTATTTAATTTGCGTGTTATTTACGGAGCCTAGTCTACCGATTGTAATCACTGTGAAAAATGAAGACCTAAAAAACCGGCCAAGTACGAGTCGGACTCGCCCATGAAGGGTTCCGTAGCAGCAAGTATTTTTTTTATTTGTGAGTTGATTGAATCAAAGGGAAATGGCGGTTTACGATTTATGAGGTATTAAAAAAACTACTTACTAGATCGCGTTCAAACGAATTTTCTGTGAAAGTTTACATGGTAATGTACATCATATATTTTTTTTAGTTTTATCATTCTCTTATTTTAGAAGTTACAGGGGGGGGGGGACCATTTTACCACTTTGGAAGTTTCAGTTCTAAGTAACCCCCAAAATTTATTGTTTTTTTTTTCTATTATCTATTATCTATTACTTCTCTAAACTATTATTATGAAAATCTTAATGCAGTTCACAGAATACATCTATTTACTAAGTTTCAACAGCATAGTTCTTATAGTTTCAGAAAAAAGTGGCTGTGACATACGGACGGACAGACAGACAGACAGACATGACGAATCTTAAAAAGCGTTGTTATTTTATTAATAGTTAAATAATATAAATTAACTAGTGCATTACTAGTGATTAAAGACAGAGTAAGCTCTGTAAATAACATGCAAATGCAGTTCGAAAATTGCAATTCTATGTTTACCCGACTGCGCTAGAAGGAGGGTTATGTTTTTGAGAGTATGTATGTATGTATGTATAATTGTTTGGCACGCTGTGCACCCTGAACGGCTTGATGGATTTTAGCTTGAGAGATGTCGTTAAATTCGAAATAAAATAAAAAACCGGCCAAGTGCGAGTCGGACTCGTCCATTAAGGGTTCCGTAGCAGCAAGTAACAATTTTTTTTTTTTTTCAATTTTAATATGAGTTGATTGAATGAAAGGTAAGTTGCGGTGAACGATTTATGACGTTTTAAAAAAAAGCTACTTGCTAGATCTCATTCAAACCAATTTTCGGTGGAAGTTTGACATGGTAATACATCATATATTTTTTTAGTTTTATCATTCTCTTATTTTAGAAGTTACAGGGGGGGGGGGGGACACACACATTTTACCACTTTGGAAGTGTCTCTCGCGCAAACTGTTCAGTTTAGAAAAAAAATGATTCGAAACCTCAATATCATTTTTGAAGACCTATCCATAGATACCAAACACGTTTAGGTTTGATGAAAAAAAAAAATTAATTTCAGGTCTAAGTATGGGGACCCCCAAAATTTATTGTTTTTTGTTTATTTTTGTGTGAAAATCTTAATGTGGTTCACAGAATACATCTACTTACCAAGTTTCAACAGCATAAGTCTTATACTTTCGGAAAAAAGTGGCTGTGACATACGGACGGACAGACAGACAGACATGACGAATCTATAAGGGTTCCGTTTTTTGCCATTTGGCAACGGAACCCTAAAAATGGCAGATTTTTGGCGCTAAAATGTATGTTGTTAAAAAATATTTTCACTCAAACTTATCGAGTAGGCATCAAAATTAAGAGCTTTAAAGGGTGATTTCAAAAATATATATGTCATAACTAAAAAGTATACAATAAACTTATAATAAAAAAAATAAAAAAAACCCTATTAAAAACATTAATTTTCTTTCAGTTTATGGTTTGCAATTGGATCCCGCCCGCTATCAAACCCGTTTCGGTATTTTTAGGGCAGTTTTTTGATTTGTTTATAAATAATTTTATTTAATCCTTTCTTTTGACATGAAATGGTTATTTTTAACGACTATAAATAGCTCAACCTTCCCTGCGCAATTTTAAATCAACAAATCATATTCACACATTCAAATTGTATTTCGACCGGGTGGTCGAAATACAATTTGCTGATTTGGCATGTGGCGAAGCGTTAGAGCATTCGACTGCTACGTTGGAGGTCGTAGGTTCGAATCCGACTCAGTGCAAGTATTTGTCTGCATGGATATGTATATTCGCATTTGTCTGTTTCTACGTAAATTTATATACCTATACGTATTTACAATTTACAATTTTACGAGAAGTGCTATGTAATTTATTTTTGAAATATAAGGTGTCACAAAATTAGGTCTCTGAATTTAGTGAGATGACTTGGTATCGACAAAATATGTATTTGAAACAAAAAAAAATCGGGTAAAATAAAAAAAAATAAAAAAAATGAAAAAAAAAAACACCACGGGCTCTCTCAAAAGTACAAGTAGCTCTTGCACCCGCAGAAAGTGGTAGGCGTGCAGTCCTTCTCCTCCGCAGTATTCTCCAAGCGGATGTGTGGGAAATACCTAAATCGCGACCAGCGTCACGTGTGCTCGTCGCGTCGCGGACCGCTGGTCGCTGGTGGTGTTTTTTATTCATTTTTATTTTTATAATTTTTATTTTTTTATTTTACCCGAGGTTATTTTTTTGTTTCAAATACATATTTTGTCGATACCAAGTCATCTCACCAAATTCAGAAACCTAATTTTGTGACACCTTATATAGTCGCACACAGTCCTATACCACTCAGGTGACAGACAAACTCACGGCCCGTGGCCTATGGATTGGCCTATGGTTGTTTCTGTACATTGGAGATGTTTAAAAAGAAATACTTGGGTTATGTTAAATGAATGATTCTGAACGCAATTTTTTTTTTGAAATTCTTGTCTGTTTGCCTGTTTGTTCACGAAAACTACTGAACGGATTGATGTGATTTTTTCTATTAGAAAGGTCTTGGTTAGACTTAAAATCTACCGTATGTTTGATTGCAATTGGTTAAGTAGAACGGGAGATAACCAAAAAAACGATAACCAGCCTCCGCGCGGGTGAAGCCGCGGGCATGAGCTATAATATATAAAAATGTTAGGTTGGTTTGTGTACACTTCAAAAACTCGAAAATTCTGCATCGATTAAGCTTAAATTTTGACACGATATTATACAGCCAGCTTAAATGATTATTATCTATTTTACATGCTTACGCTTTGTCGCTGCAATCGGGATATAGGATTTTTTTAGGATTTCCGGAGGAAAGCCTGGACGTAGGCTGCTAGTTATTTATATAAATATACTATTGCCATGATTTTTTGCAATTACAGTTTGGCAGATAGTACATATGGGTGAATGCCACGTATATGTACCGGCTGAAGAAACACTTTGTATGTACCACTTATTACAAGATTTTATGCATGTTAATTTGTTGAGATTAATCTTTGCTAGCTGAATTAGAAGTTCTCAATTTGGGAGCTCAATATTGCAATACATTCAAAATGGCCGTCGGTACCTGCAAGATGGCGGATGATGTACTTAGACAAAATTTTGTCCATTCTCTTAATATGGCTAGATATTAAACATATATGAAAGGGCTTGAAAAGTAAAAAAACTTTGCCGTTAGTGATATCACAACTACACTAACTAGTTGTTGGACTAAATTTATACCCAACCAACAACTAGTTAGTGTAGTTACCTACAAAACAACACATAATAAATGACGATATAATTCGTTAAAATTGATTTTAATGCAATGGAGGGTCTCGTGGCTAAGTGTTAACCGAGTAGTTTCATACAATACAAAGGTTGTCTAGTAGAGATCGCTCTTAGCGATAAGACCGCCCAATGTACTTACAATATATTTAAACTTAAGATATTGTATATAATAATATGTGGTGTACAATAAAGAGTATTCTATCTATCTATCTATCTACAATGCAAAGTTAAGCAATACTAACCAGGTCAGTCTTAGGATGGATGACCATTCTTATCACAGTGAGACCCCTCAATGCCTCGGAGAGCACGTTCAGCCGTCGGTTGCTACTGGTAGTTGGAGCCTTTTGTTTAGTTTAGTGGATTAAAGTGGAATAGAGCAAAAATTTGCTCTGACAACGGGTCTAACAACATACAGACCTTTGTTATCGCCAATGGGTTGTGAAGGTCAGATGGTAGTAAAATATCAAAGCTCAGCCACTCCGTAGTTATATCGATTGAATAGTCGATCCCGAGTTGGGTAACGGTTCTGAGGGTGATAATGATATTTATGCAATGAAATTATTAAATTAAACACATTTCATGCAAACATTCCAACGGCTGCACGCCCGCCTTGGAGCCCGGGGTCTGCTCTCCTGGTTCTCCTTTCCATAATTAGATTTGGTCAGCTTTTGCGAGTGTGACTACCTCCCAACCCCGAGAGGAAAGCCTGCTCCTCGTCCATCAATATTAGAAGGTGTACCAGTTTGCAGGTGAGGTTGCCCTGGGCCCGAAGGGAATGGTTGAGCTCCATCCTATTTGGTTTTTACTTTACCTAATACACTAAATTTATCAACTTTGATTTCAGGGTACAGTTACAAGACTGACAGCTTTATAAGTGGCTATTATGTCGTAGATGGTCAAGAAGACCAAGTCCCCTACACGGAAATGATACGAGATTAATTACATACTATCGTCTTGTTTTTTTTTAATTGATAATTTTTTAAAAATGTCTTCAATTTAAGATAAAAAAAATAAACATAAAAATACATCATAGTCAGCGTAATAAAATTAAGACTAAATTGAAAAACGATTGGTCAACGCTTACCAGAGCTGTTTTTATTTTGACATAAATAATTGGCATTGCCACTCAATTATGAACGTTTCGATTCGTTATATAGTGGTCGAGCAATTGATATTCGATTATTTGGCATTCGATTTCCCATAGTGCATCCCAACGCGGCAATGCCGTCAGCCTTTTGAGTAGGTACTCGCGTTACCTGCAAGGGATATGCTCTATGGGCAGCAACCTTACACCCCGGCGTCTATAGACCCGAGACGGCGTGCGGTTTTAGTCGGTTCAAGCCCGATATAACTGCCCTCGCTGGCCGGCGGGAGGGTGTCCGAAGGGATTTACGCACGAAAAAAAAAAGGTACGTTACCAGTCGATATCGATTGGGAGAAATTATTCGACGCCTACTACTATACTTAGTATTAACTGTAGTCACATACTCCCTTTATTTATTTTTTTTCAGATACATAGATATCTATATAATATTATATATTCGTGGTCGTACTCTACCTATGTGCAAAATTTCCGCCAAATCCATAGAGTGACTCTATGGATTTGGCGCCCAGTGGCGTACGTAACGGACTGCTGAGACGAGATTTCGAGTTCGATCCCCAGTCGCCCCGGGCACACACTTCTGACTTTTCGTAGTTATGTGTGCATTAATAAATGAAATTATCGCTCGCGTAATAATGTGCCCGGTAGATGGCAATATAGGCACGCCCCCTATTACATTGGGACCTTAACATAACTGACGAATCGTGGGTCCTCTGCCTACCCCTTCGGGGATACAGGACTAAAGTTATGTCATGTTATGTATAAAATGCATGTCCTTTCGCAACTGTACCAGTGGCGAAAGAAGGCGCGGGCGCAGGGACGGAACCCCGAGCCTCGAGAAATCGAGGCCGTGCAGTCACAGCTCCGCCAGGTCATCGCGTGGAGTGGAAGGAACGACTTGGGCAACCAAGCGCAGGGCCCGCCACAGTAGCGGCGGTAAGGCCCATCATGGAGGATTGGCTAGAGATGCGACACGGAAGCCTCTCGTACCGACTGACGCAGGTGATCTCCGGTAAGGGGAGCTCCAAGGACCACCTGTATCGCATAAGGAAGTAGCCAACGCCTTAGTGCCATCACTGCGACGCGAGCGAGGACTCAGGACTGCACACGCTGGCGGACTGCCCGTCGTGGGAGGCGCCGAGGCGTGACCTCATGGCAGCCATCGGGGCGGGAGTCCTCTCGCTCGGTAGTATGATTGCGGGAATGGTGCGGAGCGCGCTCGGGAGAGATTTAGAACTCTCCCGGCCCGCCGAGCCCGCAACATGCTCGCCGTGCGTCGCAGACGACTCAGGCGCCAGAGGTCGCTAAACGACCTCCGTCCTCCATGAGCGCAGGCCTGGGGGTGGCAGGTGAGGCCGCCTGTCACCCCAGCAGAAGCAGGCCGGGACGGTAGGGTGACTAGCGCCCCTCTCCCAAACCGGGGCAAGACGAGGACACCGTGGTTCCCTAACCCGAGGGGGCCATCTCGAAACCGGAGATGGCCCAGGGTCAGTCGGGGTGTGCGAAGGGATATGCTCTATGGGCAACCTTACACTCTGGCGTCTGTAGACCCGAGATGGCGGGCGGTTTTAGTCAGTTCAAGCCCGACATAACCGCGGACCGCGGCGGTATCCGAGGGGATTTCCGCACGAAACAAAAAAAAATGTTTTAAATTCATGTATTAACCAAAAAAAGTATCTAAGTATGTTTATCCACATTCTAGTAGCCATAACACAAGATAGTCAAGCTATGCTTACGTGGGGTTCAGATAGCGCCATATAGAATATTTCAAGAAATATAATAAAACCAATATATATATATTAAAATATACACCCTCGTACACCCGATTAGATGAACATTATTTTTCTCAAATTCTAGCGAGTGAATATTCATAATAAAACGAAAGAGCTGTTTACGGAAACGACGGAAGCGGTCTATAAGTAAGCACCTAAATATTAACCCATCATGATTTGTTTTAAGAATTTACAATTGCACTTTGAATGTGTTCACAACTCTTACAGTGTTTGGGTATTTGTACGAACAGCAAAAAACCGGCAGACTCGCTCATGAAGGGTACCTACCGCAGCTGCAAGTAAAATTTTTAAATTTGAGTTAATTGAATGAACGTTATATTGCGGTTTACGATTTATGACGCATTAAAAAAATACTTACTAGATCTCGTTCAAACCAATTTTTTGGTTGGAAGTTTATTGTACCTTTTTTTTTTTTTTTTTTTTATAGTGCGGAAATCCCTTCGGATACCCCCCCGCCGGCCAGCGGGGGCGGTTATGTCGGGCTTGCACCGACTAAAACCGCACGCCGTCTCGGGTCTTCAGACGCCGGGGTGTAAGGTTACCCATAGAGCATATCCCTCGCACCCCGGCTGACCCTGGGCCATCTCACCACTAACAGCATCGCTCATCCTGTCTCCTCTGAAAGCAGAGGAGTACGGAGAGCGATGTGTTCCCGCCACGTTGGGTATTGGCCGACGATCAATGCCAACCCTATGAAGGGGTGCCTGATATTGTTTTTTAGTTTTATCATTCTCTTATTTTAGAAGTTACAGGGTGGGGGGACATTTTACCACTCTGGAAGTGTCTCTAGCGCAAACTATTCAGTTTAGAAAAAATGATATTAGAAACCTCAATATAATTTTTGAAGGCCCATCCATAAATACCCCACCACACATGTGTGGGTTTGATGACAAAAAAATGTTTTTTGGGTTTCAGTTCTAAGTACGGGAACCCGCAAAATTTACTGTTTTTTTTTTCTATTTTTGTGTAAAAATCTTAAAGCGGTTCACAAAATACATATACTTACCAAATTTCAACTGCATAGTTCTAAGGAAAAAAGGGGCTGTGACATACGGATGAACAGACAGACAGACATGACGAATGTATAAGGGTTCCGTTTTTTGTCATTTGACTACGGAACCCTAAAAAGCTTGAGATCTGACATATATTTTTATTGAAATAAAACTATTTTTAACGGATTCTGTCGCGGTTTATTTGATGTTATTTTATATTTTACATTGATCCCGACGTTTCGGTTGCTTTTCAGCAGCCATGGTCACATAATATATTTTTATTTCAATATAATCCATGGTAATTTAAAATATTTCAAATTAAATACATTTTAAGCTTTATTAAAAAAGTCATAGGACAAATTACCGAAAGAGTATTTTTGTAATCAAAATACAGTTATGCATCGCCTTTGTGACGAATGGGCGAAGCATGAAGAACTAAAGCACCTCTTTTTCATTTAAAATTATAAATATTAAATTCTTATCCTAATAATTTTCAATGAGTTTGATAAAGAAGTCGGATGCGCCGGGTGTGAATACTGTGTAAAGACTGCACACAGTGCACACGGTTAGAATCGTCGTAAGTAGGTTGTCTACAAAGAAGATGAACTCATGGGACAGCATAATAATTACTTTATACAATACTTTTCAGTACTAAATTTAAAAAAAACATTTAAATTGGTAAGGCCTTTTCGGAGTACCTAGTGCGACCATAAACAACGTGACATGAGATTTTGAATCATACATACAGAAAGTCACGCCTCTTTCCCATTGGGGTAGGCAGACATAACGTTTTTCCACTAGCTACGATAATGGCATACGCCTTTCGCTTCTACTTTTTTTTTAAATACCACTAAGGTGGCAGACAAGCACACGGCCCACCTTATGGGAAGCGGTTACCGCGGCCTATGGACGTGTGCAACACCAGTGGCGACACACTCGCGCTGCCGACCCTGTAAAGGAAAGGGGATGGGAAAGGAGTTTGTGAGGGGATGGGAAATTAAATTAATACAGAAACAGTCCCCCACAATTTTATTAATTCATTGCGCATATCAGTACCTTCTTAATAATTAAAACGCTGCAGCAACACACGACGCAAAGGTAAGTTCTAAAAATGTTTTGTTTCCAATCTCGTACTCATCAAATAGCTGGTCACCCCAATACACAGAAGGCGTCTTCTACGCTCCATTGATCATTTTAAAATAGATTTTAATATTCTTTAGATAAACGCATATATCGGCAACAGAGTAAATGGTACTAATTTTTAAACTTTCACGTTCCATGAAATACAATAATTTAATGCGGGAATTAACGCAATCATGTATAGGTATATACATACCTTTGGATTGCCTGACTTTTCGACCAGGTTACACTGGCCGTGATCACAGGCTGACTGGCGCAGTGATGCACGTCCTCCGCCGTCGAGTCCGTGAGGTACAAAGTTTTTCTTCCACCCGCACATTCTCGATATTTTTCATATTTACCTTTCGCCATGTACCGTCACATACTACACTTACAGTGTCCCTATTCTCTAAACAAAAAGAGTAAATGGTATACAAAATAACTATATAGTTTATACAGATTTCTATCTGTATAGACTAGTTTCTACTCTGCTGTCTATGATGATGAAACTATAATAAGCGATATCTATACCCAAAGTAAGCATAGCTTAACTAGCTTGTAGTATGGGTTCTCCAAGTGAGTCTTGACTCCTCGTGGCCTTTACGCGACGCTGAGAAGACTCACTTAGAATGTGGATAACATATTTTAGATACATTTTCTTTTTCAAATAACGGGTGATTTTTTAGGCGTTTAGGTTTTTAATTTACAAATAGATACAGGAAAATAGTAAAAAATAAGTAAAAATTATTGGGCGTTCAAAATCAATCCTTGTCATTTATGTTTTAAATATTATTTATTGTAAATGTTGACCAGGAGTATGTTTAGGAGATCCATACGTGAAGTCAAACGTTTTCCCAGGAATTCTACCAGTACCATTTAAACATAGTACCGATAAATTTAAAAGTCAAATTAAAACTAAACTTTACCAAAAAGGCTATTATAAAATTCAAGAATATTTACACGACAAACAAGCCTGGATTTGAACTCTTTGCTCTCTCACTATGCTACTCAAACAAAACATTTTAATTAGATTAAGTAAACATGTTTGTAAATAGACAAATTAATACCAGCCCGCTGAGTTTCTTGTCGGAGTCTTCTCAGGACAGGGCCACGTTTCGAACCGGTGGTCCATTTGCTAGTTTAATTCTTTTTTTGACGTTTTATAAGTTCCGTTTTAATGGTATATACAGAATAAATGAATTTTGACTTTAACTCTAAGCGGTAAAAAAGAGGGTGAAATTGAGATCAGTACAATCGCCGAATCAATTCAGTGAAACAAGATCACAACAAGATTTCAGTTCGTTGAAACAAGAAATAAATGGCCTCTATAAATATTTAGATGTCCTCGACCCGGTCAACACCTGCAGGATCCATTTGACTGTCAATCCGGAAAATGGAAATCAGGTGAAATCTTCTGTATGTTTCCAATATATAAGAATAAAGCGGATTTTGTAGAAATTTTAGGATCCGTGCCTCGGAGAGTTGGCGCCCTTTTTTTCGTGCGGAATTCCCCCCGGGCATCCCCACCGGACAGGGGGGGTGGTTATTTAGGTGGATTCGAGCCGACTAAAACCGCACGCCGTCTCGGGTCTTCAGACGCCAGAGTTCAAGGTGGCAAAAAATCCAACAATCTAGTCTAAATAAGCACAGAATTTCGATATCACCAGTGGGTTGTGGAGATCAGATGGCAGGATAGACCAGACAGTTGGAGCTCACTGACTCTTGGTGTCTGTCCCATCATGACATTTATAAAATGGGTTTCAAATTTAACGGTGACCAATGGTGATATTTTTTTTTACGTGCGGAAATCCCTTCGGATACCCCCCCGCCGGCCAGGGGGGGTGGTTATGTCGTGTATCGACTAAAACCGCACGGTGTCCTCCCCAAGTGTCCGTTGCCGGGCACCCCGGGTAAGCCCTCGAAAGGATAACCCCAAGGTTGCCGGCGGACTTTGGCCGCCCCCGCGGCCTCGCCTGGTGTTCTCGGGTTTTATCCCGCTTCAGTGAGTTGGCAGGCGTGTGTAGGGTACACACGACACGCCTCCGCCACGGCCTGCTTCTGTAAGGATAATGGAGGTCGGTGGTCCCGGGTGTAGATGAGTCTGCGGCGAGACGCCCGAGCCCACCAGGCGAGGCCGCGGTGGCGGCCAAAGTCCGCCGGCAACCCTGGGGTTATCCTTTCGAGGGCTTACCCGGATAGATATCGCTTATTATAGTTTCATCATCATAGACAGCAGAGATTCTATCTGTATAGACTAAATAGTTATTTTTGTATACTATTTACTCTTTTTGTTTAGAGAATAGGGACACTGTAAGTGTAGTATGTGACGGTACATGGCGAAAGGTAAATATGAAAAATATCGAGAATGTGCGGGTGGAAGAAAAACTTTGTACCTCACGGACTCGACGGCGGAGGACGTGCACCACTGCGCCAGTCAGCCTGTGATCACGGCCAGTGTAACCTGGTCGAAAAGTCAGGCAATCCAAAGGTATGTATATACCTATACATGATCGCGTTAATTCCCGCATTAAATTGTTGTATTTCATGGAACGTGAAAGTTTAAAAATTAGTACCATTTACTCTGTTGCCGATATATGCGTTTATCTAAAGAATATTAAAATTTATTTTAAAATGATCAATGGAGTGTAGAAGACGCCTTCTGTGTATTGGGGTGACCAGCTATTTGATGAGTACGAGATTGGAAACAAAACATTTTTAGAACTTACATTTGCGTCGTGTGTTGCTGCAGCGTTTTAATTATTAGGAAGGTACTGATATGCGCAATGAATTAATAAAATTGTGGGCGCCTGTCTCTGTATTAATTTAATTTCCCATCCCCTCACAAACTCCTTTCCCATCCCCTTTCCTTTACAGGGTCGGCAGCGCGAGTGTGTCGCCACTGGTGTTGCACACGTCCATAGGCCGCGGTAAGCGGCCAGCGGGGGTGGTTATGTCGTGTATCGACTAAAACCGCACGGTGTCCTCACCAAGTGTCCGTTGCCGGGCACCCCGGGTAAGCCCTCGAAAGGATAACCCCAGGGTTGCCGGCGGACTTTGGCCGCCACCGCGGCCTCGCCTGGTGGGCTCGGGTTTTATCCCGCTTCGGTGAGTTGGCAGGCGTGTGTAGGGTACACACGACACGCCTCCGCCACGGCCTGCTTCTGTAAGGATCATGGAGGTCGGTGGTCCCGGGTGTAGATGAGTCAGCGGCGAGGACGCCGCAGACTGCGAAACTCGAGGGGCAGGGTTCTCTCCCGCTCCCTCTCCGCCGTCTCTTTCGCGCGCATTACCTGCTCGCAGAAAGAGGCGGCGGCGTGCCACTTGCTCCCGTCGGAGACCACAGCCCTCACCACGGTCTCCAACGAGAGACCGTCCACGCCCAGGACCGAAACGGGATCCCGGAGTTGCCTCGCCCACGCAGGGCAGTCCACCAACGTGTGGAGCGCTGTGTCTTCGCCAAGATCCTCGCAGTGCTGGCACTGCGGCGTTGTCTCCCGGTGGATGCGCCATAGATACTTGCCGAAACACCCGTGTCCGGTAAATATCTGGCATATCCGGTAAGAGAGGTCCCCATGGTCCCTCTCCAACCACTCCTTAATAATCGGTCTCACCGCCACAATGGTGGATTCCCCCCACCTTGGATGCTTAAGTCGCACCCTCCATGTCTCCATGAGTTCCTGGCGGAACAGGGACCGCTGAGCCCTGATTTCTCGGAGCTCCGGCCTATCGCCCCGCTGCAGCGCCTCCTTGCGCCACTGTTACAGCAGCGCAAGGGCTCTCGCTTCCAGGTCCCATGGAGGGGTCCCGGCTAGGAGACATGCCGCCTCGACGGAGATCGTACGATACCCACTGATGACTCTGACGGCCATCGCCTTTAACGGGCTGTTTAGAACAGCCATGTTGCGGGCCGCCAGAGTCTCCGCCCATACAGGGGCTCCGTATAGGGCCATGCTTCGCACGATCCCCAGGTACAGTCTCCTAGTGGGGGCGTTGGGTCCCTTAACGTTGGGCATCAGCCGCGATAGCGCGGCCGCAGCCCACTCAGTTTCGGGACCAGACTTCGGAGATGAGGTCCGAAGTCCCATCGGCTATCGAGTACGAGCCCAAGGTACTTCATCGTGGGCTTGACGCCGATGCTTACGCCCTCGACGGTTATGCTGGTTCCCGCAGGTGGCCCCCTCCGAGGCCCGTGAAAACACATAGCCTCGAATTTGTGCAGAGCCACATCGAGTTCCAGCCGCCGTATTCGACTCACGACTTGAGCAACCCCTGCCGTGGCCTTTAGTGCCGCGCTTCGGTACGTTGCTCCCCGCGCCAACACGAAGGTGTCGTCAGCATAACAAGTTATGCTAACACCCTCGAGCAACGGACCGCGCAGCACCCAGTCGTGTCCGATGTTCCACAGTAGTGGCCCTAGGACCGACCCCTGTGGAACACCGCACGACACTTCTCGCCGCCCTGGCCCTAGCCAGCTCGGGTAAACTATGGCCCTCTCAGATAGGTATGCCTCGACAATTCGGTGGAGGTAAGGAGGCACTCCGTGATACGCTAGAGCCTCCCTAACGTCCAGGGTAGGGTGTTGAAGGCGTTGGCGATGTCAAGAGACACTGCCACCACCACCACCCCACCCCGCGAGACTACTTCCTCCGCCAGGCGCCTAACGCGTATGATCGCTTCCACGGTGGTGCGCCCCCGGCGGAAACCGAACTGGTTATCCGCCAGATCTGGCCCCACGTTCGTGAGATGCTCAACGAGGCGCTCTGCAATAATCCGCTCAAAGAGCTTGCACACCTCGTCGAGTAACACGATCAGCCGGTAACCGGATGGCTGTTCCGCCGGCCGCCCCACCTTCCGGATAAGGACCAGTTTCCCCGTCTTCCAAGCCTTTGGAAACTGGCCCCTTTCTAGGCATGCGCTAAAGAGCGCCACCAGTCGAGGCCCTAGTTCCTCAAGGGCCAGGACCCATGCTCGGCCTGGAATGCCGTCGGGTCCGGGGGCAGTGCATTTCTGAGCTTTAAACCGGAGCACTGCTACCCCCAGTTCACTCTCCCTGACTTCGGGCACATCGTTCTCGCTATTATCAGCGTCAGGCGCCTGACACGGAGCCATGCGCGGAGGAACATGTTCCTCCGCTCTCGCCGGAAACAGGGAGCCCAGGATCCCCTCCAGCCGCTCCGGCTGGAGGCTCTGGGTCAGTAGAGGCGCCCTTGGGCGGATTTAGCCCCTGACCGCAAGGTAAGGGTGCCCCCATGGGTTCTGCTCCAGAGACTCTAGCAGCTCTTTGCGGGCCCGCCGTTTGGCCTGTTTAATGGCTTCCTGGAGGGTCCTCTTGGCTCCCTTGTACGCCTCATATAGCTCCGTCTCTCGGGCTGCCGCATCGTCTGGGCGGCGACGCCTCCGGCGAAACCTGGTATACCGGCGGCGGGCGGTTACGCACGCTGCTCGCAGCTGTGCGATCTCCGCCGACCACCAGTACACCTGTTTCTTGGCCGGGCCGGGCTTAACCCTAGGCATCGCCGCATCGCAGATTACGACATGGCTCTCCTGAACCATTCCGCCTCTGCGTCGACATCGGCATGCCTGGCCGGTGACGGAATCCAGGCCTGCACTGTGGATGCCTCCAGGAGAGCCTCCCGATCCAGGCGTCTGAGCGCCCAACGTGGATCCGGGGGATTCGCAATGGTCGGCGGCAGGTTAGGTGGAGGGGAGACGTTGAACCGAATGTGTCTATGGTCGGATGACGTCTCCTGCTCCTCCACCACGCCCCAACCCTGGACGTGGCAGGCGAGAGCAGGGGTCTCGAATGCCACATCCACGATCGAACTAAGCCCCCGCCGCTCCCAGGTAGCGACATTCCCCCGGCCTCTAGGCCACGGGTGTTGGCCTAGTCCTCCAGAACTCGCCCCTTGGCATTGGTTTCCCGGGAGCCCCAAGCCAGAGACCAGGCGTTGAAGTCTCCCAGGACCAAGACAGGGCGAGGACGGCACGCAGCGAGAACGATGTCCAGTCCAGCGAGCCATAGCTCAAGCTCATACTGGTCAAGGCTTGGTGAGAAGTAGACGGCCACGACAGCTAATCCCTCATAGTCCGCCGCGACACAGCCTCGGCCCTTTGCAATAACTGCAAGGCGCGAGGTGTCCGCGGTGAAACCCCCGAAGACGGTCGCTATGCCGCCCAGGTCCACCGGACTTCCGGGGTGGACCCAGTACGGCTCAGCGACCACGACCACATTGATAGACCACTCCACGATGCTCTGGTACAGAAGATCCTGAGCACCGGTGCAGTGGTATATGTTCACCTGCAGGATGCGGATTGGTGTGTCCATTAATGGACGTCTATCTCCGCATCCCACCGCGAATGTGGCCGCTCTTGAGCGGCACCCTCGCTACCCGTTGCAGATGAACGGGGCTTTGGCCTCGAGGCGGCGGCGCAGGTGGGATATGCTCTATAGGTAACCTTACACCCCGGCGTCTTAAGACCCGAGACGGCGTGCGGTTTTAGTCGGTGCAAGCCCGACATAACCGCCCCCGCTGGCCGGCGGGAGGGTATCCGTAGGGATTTCTGCACGAAAAAAAAAAAAAAAAAAAAAGGTACGGCTGTCCACCTGGTGTTCCGCCGCTTTGCCCTCCGCTACGCACTTGTAGCAGCGCGGCGGAGCATCACAGGCACTGGCCTTGTGACCGGGCTGACTGCAGCGGAAGCACCGATCCCCCACGGTGTCTCCCGCTGTGCACTGTACTCCCACATGCCCCACGGCCAGGCACCTAAAGCACCTGGTCTCGCGGGGCTGCAGGAGTTGCTGCACCCGCGCCTTAAGGAAGCCCCCAACGAGGAGGCTCCGTCCGTCCGCAATCTTCTGCGCCGCTGCGACACCAATGGTGATATAGCATAACTTTATTTTCTTCAGTACTTAAGTAAATATTCACCATAGTTAATACAATTTTATAATCTGCTTCATCACTACTAAAGATAGCGGACCTCGGGCTCCAAGCCCTAGATCCGCTGTCCTTGGCTCTCCTACTTTGTCTTATGATTTAGCTTATCATCGCTTTTGTGGAATTGACTGCCGACTAACCTAATGGGTTTTACAGACAGTTGGAACAGATCCAGGGAGTTTACCCTATTCAGCTGATTCAGCATCTTAAAATTAACAAAATTAAAAATATTAAATGAGATGATAATCTTGATAAAAGCACACGTCAAAATAGCAACTAAGTAAGTCAAATCAATGAAATTAACTAATTTGTCAAAGTAACCAAATATAATGTCAAAATTTTAGTAGACTAAATGTCATATACAGTACTTCAAACATTTTATAGATTGCTTTCTTCCATGTATTCCGTTACTGAATATTATGTTTTTTCTACGAGAATATCATGTATTATTTTCTTAGCTAAAGTTAAATCATTTTCGTTTTGTAAATCTAATGACAGCTAATTACATATATTTGTGGTCCCATGCAGAAGAAACTTTTATGTAATAAAGCAGTTTTAGACAGTGACAGGCAGTGGGACCCCTATACCTTTTTTTTTTTTTTTTTTTTTTTTTATCGTGCGGAAATCCCTTCGGATACCCCCCCGCGTGCCAGCGGGGGCGGTTATGTCGGGCTTGAACCGACTAAAACCGCACGCCGTCTCGGGTCTACAGACGCCGGGGTGTAAGGTTGCCCATAGAGCATATCCCTCGCACCCCGACTGACCCTGGGCCATCTCCGGTTTCGAGATGGCCCCCTCGGGTTTGGGAACCACGGTGTCCCCGTCTTGCCCCGGTTTGGGGGAGGGGCGCTAGTCGCCCCACCGTCCCGGCCTGCTTCTGCTGGGGTGACAGGTGGCCTCACCCGCCACCCCCAGGCCTGCGCTCATGGAGGACGGAGGTCGTACACCTCATTTTATAATCGGCTTCTGTTTCTTATGTCGCTAAAACCCGTAATATAGACCATACCACCAACCAGAGCGGTAAAATGGGAATTATTCGTATACGTAATAATCCCCTGTGAATATTCATAAATTATTACCCGCCACGTCACACCGTACTTTTAACACGTTAATACTTGTACCGGGAAAAATCCACGCTGTTTATTTCCTAGCACCGGGTGTAAATAATGTGTTCGTGATTTTTTATGTGCCGTGTCCAAGAGGTTTTAAAACTTGGGTTTTCGTGTGTTTTACGACAATATGAGGTCTGCTGTAGAAATATGAAGGGTATTGTAATTTAAGAATTATTTAGAGGTAGCAGCGTGAGTAAGGTCAATGAAGAACAAGCAAAAGGCCTACAAATGCATAATATATGCTTTAAAACATATGTGTGTGGCTCACAAATTTCTTCGGAGCCCAAGCCAACCTGATCGATGGCCGACTGGCGCGAAGTTTCCTTTCGGCGTTGTCAGGTCTGACGGCAGCCGCTGCCACAGATACCAAAATTAGCCAAGATAGTTAAAATAAATCATTTTCATTCAGATTATTTATACTGTTGATTATGGCACTAGGTGAAACTTGCTACACATATTGAAATAATGCAACACTTGTACTTTTCCACTATATAAGGTGTCACCAAATTAGGTCTCTGAATTTGGTGAGATGACTTGGTATCGACAAAATACATATTTGAAACAAAAAAAAAATATCGGGTAAAAAAATATATATATATATCTATAAATATAAAAAAAAAGAAGACACCACCAGCGACCAGCGTCACGTGACGCGACGAGCACACGTGACGCTGGTCGCGATTTAGGTATTTCCCACACATCCGCTTGGAGAATACTGCGAGAAGGACTGCACACCTACCACTTCCTGCGGGTGCAAGAGCTCCTTACCACAGATTTTGATCCGCGGTTAAGATTTTGTAAGTGGTTAGTGGAAGATCCTACCAGAGAAATTTTGTGGACAGACGAGTCCACTTTTACAAGAGTGGGCTTGTTTAATATTCACAATGCACACCGGTGGTGTTTCTTTTATTTTTTATTTTACCCGATTTATTTTTTTGTTTCAAATACTTATTTTGTGGATACCAGGTCATCTCACCAAATTCAGAGACCTAATTTGGTGACATCTTATTAATTTTTGTAATCAATTACTCCTTATCGGTTTCGCCTCACGGCATTCCCAAAGATTTTTTATATATTACACAGTTACTAAGCATAGTAAACCTTAGACATGCCTGAGGGGTAATTTATTAAAAATGCATAGTGGAAAAGTACAAGTAATGCATTATTTCAATATGCATTTTCATTCAATTACGCCACGAAGACGTCATCCAAATGTAAGAAAACGTTTACGTCTAATAAATGAAACGGGAAATCAAATTGCACCCGTGCGAAGCTGCGCCACGTGCGGTACCCGGGGTAGGGGTCCTACCTCCCAACCCCGACAGGAAATAATCCTGCCCCAGAGCCTCGTCCATTATTAAGTAGGTGCAACATCTAATAGGTGAGATTGGCTTAGGACTCAAACGTGTTGGTTATGGCCCTGTATCTACGTTCAATATTTGTGTCAATATGATATCCTAGTCGCTCATCTCAACAACGACAACATCAAACGTAGAATTATCCATCAAAACTTCTACATTTATAACAGTTAATGTTCAGTGCGTGAACCGAGTGACCGCAGTAATAAAAAAAAACAATAACACCTCTGCTACCAGTCTCCTTTAACCTGGAGACAAGGGTGAGGAGTGAGACTAGAGCAGGTAGTATTCAAGCCGTAGCCGCTACTCACTTTCACGCAATCACTACTTCGTTCCGAAGCGTGATCTAAAGCGCGACAGTGGAAACGCAAATAAAACTAAAACTTACACCCGTATTCTTAAACGTCGCTCGAGATTTCATTCCACTCGACTCAATCACACTTGAGTAATTTCGTAGTTAAATTTATGAAAAATCCCTCCACTCACAGTTTTCTCAACAAATTCTCTCAATTGGAGTGGAGTAAAAAAACGTCATCTCAAGTAAGCACACGACCTAACTTGAAGCATCACTCGGGATCGCGTTCTATTATAAAATCGTAAAAATTTCTGTAGAAAATAGTTTGGAAGAATTTATAAATTATATGTTTTATGATACAACATATAATTACCCATCAAGGAAATATATAAGGGATGCAGACAATCCTTTAGAAGTGTATGACGATATGGAATTCCAGAAACGCTACCGTTTCAATAAGGAGACAGTAGTTAATATTCTAAGCAAACTTTTTAGCACTGGGATTGCCTGCGAGTGTAGAGCTTGTATTTAATTTATATTTAATCATTAGTTCTTGAAGACACATCTTCTCAGCCTCACTAAATAGTTGTCTGGATGTCATAGTAGCTAAACTTTGACTGAACCCACTGAACTAGTAGTATATGCAATCTAGAATTTGAAGCCATCTTCAATTTTGTTCAAAATATGATTGCCAGATGTTTCAGTTTTCTCTTGTTGCACTTTTACCACCCTTTCTCCTCAAAAAATGTATACGTCCCTCATAAAAAAACACAAACGGTGACTTTACTGTTGTTAAAGTTACTGTATTATTGTTGCTATTCAATAAAAATCATGAAAATAAAACGCCTTTTGCAACTCTCTTTTGTTTACTTTTAACTCCAGATCAAAAAATGTATTCGCCCCTCTTAAAAAACACAATCAGTGACTCTACTGTTGTTTAAATATTACTTTAATTGTTGCTTTTCAATTACTCTATACTCTTTTTGCAATTTCCTTTTGTTACTTTTAACTTGACATGTTGTCAATCGTCTTTGACAATAACCATAGATAAAAACAAAAAGACTTTTACACAAATTGATGACGTATGATGACGTAATTAGTCCACTCCAACTGGAGTTATACTCAGTCGAGTAAATTCGAGTGTAAAACCAAAAACTCCAAAAGTTTGACTACAAGTACCGAACTTGAGAGATATTTGAAGGAACACTCGAGATACTTACTCTCAGTCGAGTTTGAGTGGAGCAGCATTCGAAGTAACGTTTAAGAATATGAGTGTTAATATCTTATTAAAATAAAGTATCTAATGATCCGAATTTACACAAATGTGCAGGCAACCAACTGTACAAAAGCATTAATCAAACACAGGAAGTAAGTACGAATATAAAACGTTTCAAACAACAACAAAACCGCAATTTTATAAGAACCGGTTAACCGACAAACTCTCAAAACGGTCAAAAGGCATTTGAGGAACCGCCCCGAACTTAGAACAAATCAAACAAAAGTAAAATCAAAAGTTCTAGGGAAGTTGAATTCCCGTTACAGTGAAACGGTTAGTTCGGTCAGAATCGAGCACCAAAAATTACCCGGAAATCCTGAGAAATATTAAACTATAAAATTAGCTATTTTAAACGCTCGGATCCAAACAAATCAAATTACAAATCACTTTAAATTTTATAGCAAGTAAACACCGATAAATATCTATTCAGACCTCACGGCGGGTCCGATCAAACACATAAAAAAACAACAAATTTAAACAGATTTTTAGCACGTACTTGTTTTTTATAATCAAATTAAGCCGCAATTGACACCCGATCGAAATCGACCAGGAAATAATAATAATTTAATTTTAATAACAATTCGAAGTTTTAAAGGTGAAAATAGTCAAAATCAATTGCACCAAAATGCAAAATAGTAACGATAAATTAACAATCAAAATGGCGAACTTGAACCGCGTGTTAAGTTTCAAATGGCAAACCAAAATTAAACCAATCCGTTATTTATCATCAACAGGCGTCAACAATACACAAAATATATTAAGAAATGGGTCACTAACCTTCAATGGACCGGGATTCAGCCGGGAAAGTAACAAAGATTGGAAAGTGTGCCTATTTAGTGTAGCCAATGTACGGTGATTGAATATACAATAAACTAATTATGCAGTAAAATAAAATTTGAGGTTTACTTCCTACTTAGGATGTGTTTTCCACCGCAGCAAGGTTCCAAATCCAACGAACGCGATGGGCTCAATAATTAATTTTCACCAATAAATCAACATTCAACAAACAATCAACAAATCACAACAATTTTGCTCTTTCAAAGCGCGTGGCGAGGCCAACCAAAAACGCGCGAGCATGTGATCTACCAACGAGCTAACCTTAACCAAAACCTCGCGTTCAACTGTACAATAATGAGCTGGTACGTAAAGAAAAAATAATATACAATCACCGACATTTTGATACGCGGTAAAAATATCAAAATATAAATATCTAACGATTAAACTAAACAGTTAATAAGTATTTATAATAGTAGAAATAGCAAGATTCATACAAATACAGTCACTAACTTAAAACAACTTAGTTTTGGTAACACTAATATTTCAGCGACGCATAATAATAATAATATATCTTTAAATATAATAATTCCAAACATTATCAGCAGAGATTGTACGTAGAAGTATAATCCTGACCAGATGCCAGTTTGGCAGCCATATACGTAGCAGTGAACTAGAATAGGTTGATGATGATGATGATGATGATGATACTTAGTAATAGCGGTTGCCCGCGACTTTGTCTGCGTTAAACTTGGAATAGATCAAGGTATGTTTACTTCTGTAATTTAGAACCTATTATGTATTAGGTTACCTATTTCATTGTTATATTTTCTATAATTTATCATGAAGAAATAGATATTTATATGTAACATCGAAATTAATTCTACCCGGTTTCCTAATAATAGGTCTTTACCTATGAAATTGCCGAAATTTTCTTACAAATTCAAGAGTTCGTTATTTCTGTAATTTAATAGCTATTTCCATTATTTATATTTTGTTTGAAAGTTGATTTCAAGATTTTACAACTCTGTATTAAATTTTGTTTTTATTGACCGCTTGATAAATTATTTCGATCTTCAAAAACAGTACTTCCTAAATGCTATCCATTTTGATAATAAATTTCGTATTACTTAACAGCTGTCACTTTTCAAAAATATAATTAAAGTTTCTGTTTGTTAGCTTAATATTGTCTCATTCATACACAAAAAAAAAACATAAAATTTGGATTTGTCATTCCTAAAAAAAATGCAAAAATGTTAGTACTGAAAATGGGGTTTCCTCCAATTTCTTCAAGAAAAACGGCAATTTCATTTATGTAACGACCTAATATAATAGCGTGATGATATTTCTTATCAAAGGTTGTCTCTAATCTACTATCTTTTACACGTAGGTAACTCTGTAGTTACTGGATTTCATATTTTACTGCTTATCATCTTTTAGCTACAGCGTGATGATTTATAGTCCGAACGTTGATTATGTCCGAGTTCTATCGAACTGCAGAATTACGTGATGATCTGCTGTATAAGTACAAAGAAATGATCAATAATAGATTTGGTCAATTTTACCCTGCTGCTCCTTTGAAACTTATAATAGCGTGATGATATATAGGGCAGTTTACGACCATATCTTAGGAGAATGTTCATGCTAAATTTCGCCTGAATCTGTTCGGCGGTTTGTAAGTAATGCTCGGACATCCATAATAAAGAATAGACAAACAGACAAACAGGCAAACAGATAAACAGACAAACAGATAAACAGACAAACAGACAAATAGACAAACAGACAAAACCTCTAAAAATCACATTTTTGGCATCGGTATCGTTCCTAAAGTAATATTACTTTTGAATAAATTATTCAATTTTTTTTTTCATATCGTTACGATTTTATTATACGTAGGTATAGATCTTAACTTAAAAACAAAAAAATTCTGCCCGAATGAAATTTTAAGTTAGCTACCAAAAGCCTATTAATATTTTATAATTTAAAGTGTACTCAATATCTACGTGTGTGTATGTGTATGTTTACACACACGTAAATATTGTTTTAAAAATATACTTTCTTATGGTGGCACCACACTTCGCTATTCGTTATTCGCCTTATTCACCCGCATACGACGAGGGTCTTTAGGGAGGGAGGTTAGTCGAGGGATTTGTCTATATTTGCTTTTTTGGCACGCATAACGCATAAGCGGGATAAGCAATTACGCGTATTCATCCACCTCTCTACCGTCCACTTGTTATCTGACACATCAAAGGTTAAAAATAAGCAGCTAGTAGGTACCAGGGCCACAGCAGTAGGTACCGCATATATTTGGCATGTTCGGCACATCAAATGACAAATAACGTACATATAATTTATATGCGATCGTTAAAACAGGACGTTGCGTGAGTATAAACTGAAGTGAGCTAAACAGTCTAGTTTATGTGCCTGTTTTATAGTATAGAATCATTGACTAAGCAAGAAGAAATTATGCACATTTTCAACTTTAGAATAACGAAAGACGGTAGCTATGACAATAATAAATCCACCTACGGTACTTATTTCTTATGCAGCTACCTGGAGTTAAGCCAACTTTTTGGCCAATGCCTATATTAGCGCTTCTTTTCACAGTAGGCATATATTATGTAAATACTGTGAATTTAAAAGTAAGCCGGTTTAAAAGCCGGTAAAGGCGGTTTGTTATCACTAGTTACTCCATTAACAGTTCTATGATCGAACTACTTAGGTTTTTATTTCACCACTAGTTCCATTTTCATATGCCTATTGGTTAAGTATTCAGTTGCATAGTATAATTTTCGCGTATCACTAATATACGTTTTTAGGGTGTACGCGTTATATGTCTGTGGGCTTGCGTAAATTCTTTAAAAACTAAGTACCTTTTTTTTGCGTTCGAATTCCACTTAGATACCCCCCCGCCGGCCAGCGGGGGCGGTTATTTCGGGCTTGAACCGATTAAAACCGCACGCCGTCTCGGGTCTTCAGACGCCGGGATGTAAGGTTGCCCATAAAGCATATTCCTCGCACAATAACTAAGTACTAATAAAATAATAGACTAAAACTATAAATCATTTCACGATTGATAGTTAAAATTGTAGATGATCTCATCGTTTAACAAATTCGGTTTATTTTAACTGCAGCTTGTCGTTTGCACAAACAGATCGGATGTCGGTCAGTTTAATGGATAGTGTACCTATGCATCGATTCCTGTGATGTTTTTTTTTTTTTTTTTTTTTTTTAATTTTTTATTTAGATTATTTCGCTTGTTGCTAACCACTGTCCTGCAAATCGACGGTTGATATATTTATATTATGTACATATTAGGACAATATTGGCGTCAGCTTGTATGAAGATAAATATGAAAGTAGAAGCGAAACGTATATGCCAGGATTAGCAAGTGGAAATATGTACCTAATCCCTACATACCCTATTGGGATAGAAGCGTGACCGCATGTATGTATGTATGGTGTAAGCAATAGACTTGTTGTGTGTGACTAAAACTGCCAACGCTATCTACCTAGTTGGTATATTTTTTACGTATTGACGTCAGCTTTTGTTAGTGTTCAGTAACTTCTGAAGGTGATTCAGTAGTACATAGAAGCACATGTACTCATAAGTTACAAAGAAATCATTATCAAAACATTTATTATGGTTGGATCCCAGTTTTGAATCCACTTTTCATATTTTTCACAGCGGATTCCATAAAACATTACAATGTTTCCGTAAGAACTTGTTACTATTACTTAACCGTAGGAAACCGTATTTTTCATTTATATTTCAAGTTAGGTTCAATGTGAACGATAAAATATTGGAAGCTTATTTTTAATAGACACCTGTCTAAAAGCACTTAAGAATGTTTGTTAAAATCTCGAGTTTAATGCAGGCGAGGTGCAAGGAGTATTGGGTATCATAAATATACCTACCTAACACTAGCTTACTAGCCTAAGCTAGTAAGCTAGTGTTAGGTAAGTGTATAGGCTAAGTGTATACTTCAGTCTACTAAGTAAGAAAGACCTGACTTGGCAATATTTTATGTTACCCACTCATCCTCATCAACCTCCGAGCCTCTTCCGAACTCAGTTCGGCTTTTCAGTCTAATTACGAAACGGCTGCCATCTGACTTCCACAATTTTATTTTATCACAACCCTACTAATATTTATGAGTGCTTAAGTTTGCATGGATGGATGTATGTTGTTACTCAATCACGCCATAAACACTGAAAGGATCTAAAATTTGGTTCAGAGATATACCTCTGAAATAGCACATAATCAGTATTTCACGAAGGCGGAGCCGCGGTCACATAATATGTTTGTAGAATCACTAAACAACAGCAGATTACTCTTTAATTTCACAACACTGTACCACACATAGTAACTACTCGCGAAGGAAACGAGTGAGACACAAGTACGTACCTACGTCACATCACTTACAGGCTCGCCTAGTGTAGTACTAACGGATAGTACCTAACATTACAACACTATTTCTGACAATAATTCTCTTACCTGTCAAAAGATTACTGGAAACTTTCAATAATCTTTAGTCACACTTCTAAAGAAGCAGCGATTCGGTATTAGTATTTATCCAAAGCAACTAATTACGAGAAGGTGAACAAGTAACAAAAACATCTCGACATTAGTAACGTAAAGTATCTTTGTAGGAATAATGAATTATTACTGAGATTATTTTTATGTCAGAATGAGTAACAAAAAAGACAAAAGAATTCACAAATATTATTCATTTTAGCACAATACCCTGTCTCAGGAGTTCCTAGCGCTAGATGCTCTATGCCAAATTAGTGCTGTAATATTTTTTTTGATGTTTATAATAGAACACCTAAGCAAAAATCACGTCTTCATTTTTAGGGTTCCGTTGCCAAATGGCAAAAAACGGAACCCTTATAGATTCGTCATGTCTGTCTGTCTGTCCGTCCGTATGTCGCAGCCACTTTTTTCCGAAACTATAAGAGCTATGCTGTTGAAACTTGATAAGTAGATGTATTCTGTGAACGGCATTAAGATTTTCACTCAAAAATAGAAAAATACATTAAATTTTGGGGGTTCCCCTCCCCATACTTAGAACTGAAACTCAACAATTTTTTTTTCATCAAACCCATACGTGTTTGGTATCTATACATAGTTCTTCAAAAATGATACTGAGGTTTCTGATTTCATTTTTTTCTACACTGAATTGTTTGCAAGAGAGACACTTTCAAAGTGGTAAAATGTGTCCCCCCCCCCTGTAACTTCTAAAATAAGAGAATGATAAAACTAAAAAAAATATATGATGTACATTACCATGTAAACTTCCACCGAAATTTGGTTTGAACGAGATCTAGTAAGTAATTCTTTTGTAATACGTCATAAACCGCAATTTACCTTTCATTCAATCACCTCAAATATAATAATTTAAAAATAAACATTATTATGTTACTTGTTGCTACGGAATTCTTCATGGGCGAGTCCGACTCGCACTTGGCCGCTTTTTATAACAATATAGACCTGATGGAATGTTTGTTCAAAATTAATATCTGATAGTGTCTGATTTACATTGCTTAAAGGTTATGTTTTATCTCGAATAAACTAAGGTAAGGACGCGGAAGACGTAGCATAGGGATGTTATGGAGAGGCCTATGTCCAGCGGTGGACTGCAATAGGCTAATTGATTGATTGATTTGAAGCTGCGCTAAAGAAGATGTATATCAATTACCGCGACAGGGTGCGGCTAGTAATATACATCGACTAGTTCTACTATTATAGTAGTACCTTTTTTTTTTTTTTTATCGTGCGGAAATCCCTTCGGATACCCCCCCGCCGGCCAGCGGGGGCGGTTATGTCGGGCTTGCACCGACTAAAACCGCACGCCGTCTCGGGTCTTCAGACGCCGGGGTGTAAGGTTACCCATAGAGCATATCCCTCGCACCCCGGCTGACCCTGGGCCATCTCGCCACTAACAGCATCGCTCATCCTGTCTCCTCTGAAAGCAGAGGAGTACGGAGAGCGATGTGTTCCCGCCACGTTGGGTATTGGCCGACGATCAATGCCAACCCTATGAAGGGGTGAAGGGGAAGCCATTGACCGCCGCCCAGAGTGTACCGGCCGCTCCGATTCCGTTCCCCCCGGACTGCAGCGGGATCGGAATCGGAGCGACACTCGAGGAGGTTACCCAACACACACCCCCTATTATAGTAGTACCTACTTACTGTGTCAACTGAAAAAAAAAACTAACGAATCCGCCCAGAGACCTTTCAGAAATCGGTGTAGATAATAAAAAATACGGTAAATTAAGAATCTTTCCATTTTTAAGTCGGTTAGAAATACTAGCCAGCTTATTGAAGTCTATAATTTAGATAATATAGATGGCATTGGAGGTTGCCCTACAGTACTCAGGTCACGTAGGATGGTATGTACGCGAACGTTCCTTTACTGATATTTTGCATGTCGCCTGCCCGCCTCGGGCCGATACGACATATTTCATATTTGATTGTTCTGCGGGCTATATTTTGTTAAGACCAACAGCAAGAGAACCTTTGATTATTATTTGATAGGATATGGAATTTCGGTGCCCTCTTATTTTTTGTTATGTTCTAGTACTTACATTATTCCATTATTAACGATCTTTCCTCCTTAAGAGATACTGTAATAGAAGATACAATCAAAATATAGGCACTCCTCTAGGGTTGGACTACGAAGATCTTGGGGGATATATGTATACCCTAAGTCACCATCTAAAGAAAATTCGCAGTAAATTTAGCATTGAAGCCCTATATTCCAGCAAGAACATAATACTATAGGCATATTTTAGGGTTAAAAAGTAGGCATTTAGCCAGTCAAACCCCCTATATCTTGAAATAACCAAAGTCAAAATCATTAATACTTATGATGACAAAAAAAAGTGCAGCTCTCGAAAAGAACTTCCCGAGATATTAAATGTACCTACTACGCAATAAAGGGTCCAATATAATTTCCAAAGGGACTGTGTTCTTCAAAAGCAATCATTCAAAATGTCTGCGGAAGCGACTGGTCATTAATCAAAAGTAAGACTAAAATAAAATTGAATATTATTCTAAATATATATCAGAAAGAGCAAGGAGAAACGTCCTTGCTTCTCATTTCTTATTATTCCGTCTTTAAGAGCAAAAGTTCCCGGTTTTAGGTGCGTTGTTTAATTTTCTTTTATTATTTTTGCTTCTGACATAATTGAAGAAATATGACGTTGGCTCGCGATGTAATTATTCGGAACTTCAAGACACGTTGCGATGTATAAATAGGCATTTTGACTATATTTAAAATATTGTACGAATTGTTGTCATCCTAATAAAATGTACCGTAAAAAACATATTTTATTAATTTTCAATATAAAATAAGTTTATTTTTTGTTAAAAAATCAAGATTAAAATCTCACATTTTTGAGATTTGATCACGTGCTTATAAATGCTCTGTGACGTCACACATAAGTAAACAGTTTTTCAATACAGTCTGTCTGCATTTCCTAGTGTTAATCAACTGGTTCAATTATTAATTACTAATAATATTTCACTTTTATCTTATATATCTCAAATAAACCATTATTTTTGCTTACTGTTTACTTTGGTGTGACGTCACATGTCACAGGATCCGTTATGGCGCGTATTTTTTAAATCAAACTTTAATATCGATTTTTATCGTATATAAAACAGTTCTCAAAAAAATATTAACGCCATCTGCATTTTTATGTTGTAATACAGAGACCGTAATCTTAGCAATCCATGGATTCTCCGTGCGGGTGCCGGGTCCATCGCGTTGCTGAGTTGGGAACTCGGGACAGTGCCTGGGACTTGCGACCCAAGTGTAGGTTTAGAAGGGGCCCCTTTTGTTGATGTACATCAACACTCACCTTCACTACCCAAGTTCCCCTCCCTGCCTAACCAAATTTGATACGAACCTACTAGTGCCGCTTTAGACATTCGTCCTAGTAATGAGCTTATTGTAGCTCTCGATAGGCCTAGATCTTTAAGTAGGTTATAGAGAGATTTTGCTGGTATACCTCTCGCTCCCACTTCCACTGCATACAAATTAACCACGTAACCGTTTTTGATTAATTCGTTTGTGAGATCATAGTATTTATTTTTCTTTATTGTGTGGTCCTTCGGTATATTTGTTTCCCACGGTACAGTAAGTTCCACAAGAACCACATGTTTTAATCTCTTAGAATATAGGAATATGTCAGGTCTAGATGACGAAACCCCAACATCCTCCGGAATTTTGTAGTGCTTTTCATACGTGTCGATTAGGAGAGTCCAATCTGGGGCAGTATCTAAGATTGAATAAGGTTTGTTCCTGGGTGTTATGGATGAACCTTCAGACACAAAGTTGATATGACGTCTGTTAGTAGTCAATCCTTTTTGGGCTCTAGCTACTGCCAGACTCATTGCTTCACGTATGATGATAAGCACCTTATCGTGGCGGCGTGAGTAATGGCCTCTATCGAGAAGCACCCTACATCCTACTAATATGTGTCTAGCCGTCCCTATTGCCTCACCACAAGTATAACATTGTTTTTCTGTGGCCTTCCCCCACCTTACCAGATTACTCTGGTCTGGGAGGGTCATCTGAAAGGCGTTAAGATAAAATTTTAACAGGGCCGGCGACCAGTCATAGATCAAGGTGCGCCACTTTAAGGCCATCGGTATGCAGAACTCTCCCATTGTCAACCATTCATTTTGGATTTCCAAATTCATCGCGTGCACTCGATATTTATCATTTTCGTCTTGTTTTAGAAAGGACTTAAGTATATCCTGGTCCCTTTCTGGCTCTCGTACTCCCAACCCCACTCTGTTTGACTGGGCCCCTATCATAAATCGTTTATGGAATAGAAGTCTAGATTCAAGCTCGGACGCGTTATTATCTTTCGGGAGTGCCCTGATTGTGACATCTTGGGATTTTCCTAAGATGTGGGCTTTGGTAACTCTAAGATGTTTATAGAGCTCCGATGGTTTCTTAAGTTTCATCCCAAAATTATTTTGATCCCTAAATAGAGCAGAGGAATCAGCAGAGTGCGCTAGTCCAAGCCACGATTTTAGCGATTTTATGACAGTTGCATCTATTTTCGCCAGTAAGGTTTTACCGAATTCATACACCAGAAAAGGCCAAGTCAGACGTGATGTTAAGTAGTTGTCATATATCCAAGCTTTTTTGATATTGTTTAGTGGTATCTGATCTATCTTATTTAGGTCATTTATAAACGTATCGACAACTTCATCTAAGGATGGTGTGCGTCCTTTATAGTCTATCTTTCTCCCAAGAAATTTAAATGGCACCGATTCAGCGACTATGGAAACTGGTTTACCCCCAATGAAGAGTCCCGGGTCGTAAGAGGTAAATTTGGTGTCCCGTCTACCCAGACATAGACAGTGACACTTACTGGGCTTCGTCCTCAGTCCATTTGTCCACGAACAGAACTCATCGACTTCCTTTAATAGTTCCTGACATTGTTATACAGAACTATTTTTTAGCAGTAGTCAAATACCCTAGTTCGTTCAAATTCAAAGGTACAAAAACAATGAAAAATGAATGAATTTGAATTTTGTTGTTGAAAACAATGAATTTTGTTTGCAGGATTTTCTCATTGAAACAACGTGTGTTCGTGTATGCTGCTTTATTTTTGACTACTTCAGTAACTCTCAAAAATGGCGGTTGTGGACTGTATACATAAACACTCAGATATAGGTAACTGACATACGTTAGTAGCGAATGCATTAAATGCATAGACAATCTACTTGGACAGGTGGATATTTTTATACATTTCTAATAGTATGTACAATCGCCTACAGTGAAGTTATTATGGAATGTGGTCCCAAAACTTTCGCAAACAGTGTCTGAAAAGGATTTTAGTGGAAAATAAAACTAAAGTTGCATAGGTATTGCTAGAGCTGAAAACTGCAAAGTTTTCGCTTAGTTTTTTATGGCATTTGTAGGAAATAGGCACACGATCCGCCTTATACTTAGAGACTAAAATCGTCAAAGTCTCATACTGACGCATTGCCGCCTGCAAAGGAGAAGTAGGAAGAAAAGAGGAGGATAGGTAGAGGAAAAATGAAGACCTGAGTAGCGTTGTGGCAGAGCGTTCGACTCACGGATCTTACTACTGACCGCTAGGTTAGTGTGTTTTTCATTCGATTGCTATGAAACTTTGGTAAAGTTTGGTGACGCAACGGATCCATAATTTCATTCATAAGTAACAATTTGTGTATTTAATACAATATACGGGGAATATATGGATGTAAGTGTTGAGTAGAGTGCTAAAACCCTTATAGTCCTAGAATAAATACTTTTTTTTTTTTTTTTTTTTTACGTGCGGAAATCCCTTCGGATACCCCCTCGCTGGCCAGCGGGGGTGGTTATGTCGTGTCTCGACTAAAACCGCACGGTGTCCTCCCCAAGTGTCCGTTGCCGGGCACCCCGGGTAAGCCCTCGAAAGGATAACCCCAGGGTTGCCGGCGGACTTTGGCCGCCACCGCGGCCTCGCCTGGTGGGGTCGGGTTTTATCCCGCTTCGGTGAGTTGGCAGGCGTGTGTAGGGGCACACACGACACGCCTCCGCCACGGCCTGCTTCTGTAAGGACGGCGAGTCGGCCAACTGCCGTCCTCAGGCCCCGATCATGGAGGTCGGTAGTCCCGGGCGTAGATGAGTCTGCGGCGTCCTCGCCGCAGACTGCGAAACTCGGGGGGCAGGGTTCTCTCCCGCTCCCTCTCCGCCGTCTCTTTCGCGCGCATTACCTGCTCGCAGAAAGAGGCGGCGGCGTGCCACTTGCTCCCGTCGGAGACCACGGCCCTCACCATGGTCTCCAACGAGAGAACGTCCACGCCCAGGACCGCAACGAGATCCCGGCGTTGACTCGCCCACGCAGGGCACTCCACCAACGTGTGGAGCGCCGTGTCTTCGCCAGGATCCTCGCAGTGCTGGCACTGCGGCGTTGTCTCCCGGTGGATGCGCCACAGATACTTACCGAAACACCCGTGTCCGGTAACCATCTGGCACATCCGGTAGGAGAGGTCCCCATGGTCCCTCTCCAACCACTCCTTCATGATCGGTCTCACCGCCGCAATGGTGGATTCCCCCCACCTTGGGTGCTCAAGTCGCACCCTCCATGTCTCCATGAGTTCCCGGTGGAGCTGGGACCGCTGAGCCCTGATTTCTCGGGGCTCCGGCCTATGGCCCCGCTCCAGCGCCTCCTTGCGCCACTGGTACAGCAGCGCAAGGGCTCTCGCTTCCAGGTCCCATGGAGGGGTCCCGGCTAGGAGACATGCCGCCTCGACGGAGATCGTGCGATACCCCCTGATGACTCTGACGGCCATCGCTTTTAACGGGCTGTTTAATACAGCCACGTTGCGGGCCGCCAGAGTCTCCGCCCATACGGGGGCCCCGTATAGGGCCATGCTTCGCACGATCCCCAGGTACAGTCTCCTAGTGGGGGCGTTGGGTCCCTTAACGTTGGGCATCAGCCGCGATAGTGCGACCGCAGCCCCCCTCAGTATCAGTATCAGAATAAATACTATATATTATTATCTATGTCACGTGAGAGGATAGACTTCCTTCCGTTGTCTATTGCCTCTTGAGATGTCGTCACCTGCTTACGCGCATGGATCTAGTCCTAAGGATTTATAATAAAGTCATTATTGAAAGTACACAAGACTATCAATCCTCAAAACATAATAGTAAGCATTAAAACAATAGAATACAAGAAATTTAGTATGCAAACGTAGCTGTTTCAAATATGACATCAATTCATAACCCAGCTCCAATTAAGTAATTTTCAAGATTTACATTCTAACAATAAAATAGCTCGACGTCTTTATTTTTCAAACTTTATCACATCTATAATTATAACCTGAGCGTCATTATTTTTTGCAACATAAAGTAACAGGTGGGAAGCCATAACTTCGGTTTATATCGAGGTTAATCCCCCCACTGAAGCAAACAGAAATCGTAAATTGTCTTCCTTGCCGTAGTGCGAGCAGCTGTTTTGATATTTTGTTGGATTTTTGGGAATATTTTTGCTTAAAGAAAACGTACGTGACATTTTGTTTGCAGATTATGTTGAGAGTTAATAAATTAGAGTTTGAGCTTGAATACTAAAGATACATACAGCCTCTAGATAAGAAAATATTTTTTTACGTAACGGACTGCAGAGACGAGGTCTCGATTTCTATCCCAGGCACATACCTCTGACTTTTCGTAGTTTTGTGTGTATTAAAAATCTTAATTATCGCTCGCTTAGTAATGTGCCCGGTAGATGGCAATAGGCTCGCCCCCTATTACATTGGGACCTAAACATAACTGGCAAATCGTGGGTGTGTATTACATCGCTGCCTACCCCTTCGAGGATAAAGGCATGAAGTTATGTATTTTTATCTGTTTTACTTGTAATTAATAAATTCCGTAAAGGATCCCCCTATCACTCACTGTCGGCTTGCTGAAGCAGGGGTTGACAAACCGATGGTAAATGATGGGTTTCCTTCTTAAATTATCATTTTACTCTTTGGGCTATCTATCAATCAGAATTCCGTTCTTTAATTATTATTTCAATCTTTTGTCTTCTTCTGACAATCAATTACATCATTAATCATTTGCAAATCTGTGTTTGTGTCTAGATATATGATGTTCACCAAGATGTTCAGGGCCCAAGCCGCCAGAGCAGACCCTGGATTCGAAAATACAAGCCATGGATTTAACTGGGATTGGCACTCACATAATGATGACTATCAATGTAAAATGATAAATAAGGTCTAACAAGCGATACAGCTATAGTCTAGTAATCAGTTTTTTTTGTATTTAGGTAACGAAGTAGCGCTTGGTTGGGGACCTCCACGCGGTGCACCCTGGGCAACGGAGACGGCAGCGCCTCTCTCCTAGGGCGGGAGAGACGCTGCCGCCTACGGCCAACTCCGACCGAGGCGAGGACGGCCCTGTTGAGGGCTGTTCGGAAGCTTTCCACGTGTCCCTCTGATTAGCAGAGGGCACAGTGGAGAGCAAGTAAGGGGGCCATCTCGAAACCGGAGATGGCCCAGGGTCAGTCGGTGTGCGAGGGATATGCTCTATGGGTAACCTTACACCCCGGCGTCTTAAGACCCGAGACGGCGTGCGGTTTTAGTCGGTGCAAGCCCGACATAACCGCCCTCGCTGGAGGTAACGAAGTAGCGCTTACTACATAAGATGATTTCCATGATTAATACAGAACGTTATAATTGAATCTTGTTTACTTACCTATAAATCTGAGCCCGATATATTCACGAATGTTCTTAAGTTGTCTCAAGTGATCCAATTAGACTTAATAGTAGTGGACGTGAAACTCCCAGTCTTCATATCTCTGTGAGATAGTCTGATAACTAAGTTAAGCTACTTGACCAATATGAAAGAAAGATGAAATATAGCAATCTTTCAGATTTAATAAAGCGCAGAAATACATAGTAATTTCCCATTCTCAAAGAAGGTGATGTCATCTTAAAATTTCACCGGAACATTAGAAACGCACAAAATTAAGAATTATAAAACCCCCGACATAGTCAAGAACTCTCACTACTTATTCACTTTTCAAACAAAAAAAAACAAAATCAATATCGGTTCATCCGTTCGGGAGCTACGATGCCACAGACAGATACACACAGAGACACGTTAAACTTCACACCCCTTCGTTTTTGCATCGGGGGTTAAAAAAGTAACATTTCTTATTCATATCCTCATCGCCATCAATACCTAATAAAAACCAGACATTGAAATAGCAAAGGCATGGTAAATGTTAATGACCCCGCGCAGAAATAAAACTGTCTGAATCTTCTGGAATATTCTAATAAGTTTGTACAAAATTTGCATTTCAGTCACATTTGAAGATCAACATAAATGTGACTGAAATGGAAATTTTGTACAATCAAAAATGATAATGAAAATGATTCTACTTATGATCTTTGTTATGGGAAGAGTCTTAATGAAATTGAAATTATTATTACAATTATTTGTCCTTTTTTTCATATAGGTAATACAAAAAATTAAATTTGTTAGCAAACCGAAAACCACAAGGAGATTGTGCGGAGGACGATGCATTCTGGTAATACAATAAACCTAAGATATAACTGACTAGCATGTCCCTACAGTTTTGCTCGTGGCGTACTTCGCCTCCGTGGCACCCATTTATCCCAAACATGCCCGAAATTTATTACTTCTAAAATAATGTTTGGAAATACAACCGATTGGTTGTCATTTATGGTTACTGATCCGCTCTCCTGGGTAGCAGCGTGATGATATATAACCTATAAACTTCCTCGATAAATGGGCTATGTAACACAAAAAAATTATTCAATTCGAACCAGTAGTTCCTGAGATTAGCAGGTTCAACAAAAAAAATAAACTCTTCAGCTTTATATTATTAAAAATATAACTAGTCTGGCCATAAATACTGTTACAAAAAAAACTTTTCTTTCTTTTTCAACTTTTTAATTATTTTGAATTTGGAACACGTATATTATTTTAAAAACTTCTTTCGATTTCACGCCATTTAATTATCGAATTACAATATGGAATGGGGTGTTAAAGAAAATAGGATCGCAGTGATCGCCTTGCACAAAGTGGGTATGGAGCCGTCAGTCATAATTCAAGACACTTTAAAAACTGCAAACGGCATCAGCCGTATGTTCGTATATCGTACTATCAATAGATACAACAACACTTCGTCTGTCGAAGACCAGAAAAGATCGGGGCGGCCGCGTGCTGTTACAACTATAAAGGCTATTAATGCTGTTAAAGCCAGAATTCGTCGAAAAGAAATGAAGATTCCCTCTAGGACTCTGTCTCGTATTATAAAACAAGACCTGAAGCTCGGTGCTTATCGTCAATATACAGGACATGCCCTAAATCAATATTTACGATTAAAGAAAGTGGATCCAGCAGGACACTGCTCCTGGTTAGAAGGCACGAACTACCCAAGCCTGGCTAGAAACCAACGTTCCGGACTTTATAAGAGCTGAAGACTGGCCTTCATCTAGCCCAGACCTCAACCCGTTAGACTACAAATTACGGTCAGTTTTAGAGGACATGGCCTGCTCTAAACGACACGGCGACATTGAGTCTCTTAAAAAATCTTTGGAGCAAGCAGTGGCTAAACTTCCCTTGGAAACAGTGCGTAAATCCATAGATTCGTGGCCAAACAGATTAAAGGCCTGTATAAAAACAAAGGTGGTCATTTCGAATAAAATATTATTTTTATTTTTTCTAAGACTTTAATTAATTAGGTATAAATTTCAATAATATTACATTACTTCATTTAAAAAAAATGCATTTTCGTTTTTAACAAAACTTATGTCTGTACTAGGTAGATTCATCAAAGCAGAGCCTAAGCTGCTGGGGCGCCTAAATATGAGAAGATATATCAAAAATTTTATATGGGGGTGTAGTCTAACTCCTATATACCTAAATTATATCCCGCTATTTACAAAAAAAATGGTATCCCTACAGCCAACATCACCTTTACGTTCAAATATTGCCAAAGAAAGAAACGGTGACATAACTTCAGCGCGTAAGCATGAGAGTGATGGATATATTTGCTATAACATAAAAGGTGTAATAAAAATAAAATATTATTACTGCATTCCTTGATAAGTACTTGGGCAATACCGAGATTTATCAAGTAGGGAGGTATAAGTATTAGAGTTAACGGGATATTTACCATGTGTTTTTAAGAGTGTCCGATATTTCGGCACTGTTGCAAGCGCCATGTTCACGGAGGAACTGAAGAGGCGGTTAACGGTGAACGAGTTTAAGAGTAAATATATCGATCTACCCTCTTTCGTACACGTCTCTGTCGCGCAACACCACTACCACTGGTCTCACTACACACTCGAACTCGATCACGATCGCGACACACGACGCTTACCGTATCTACTCGCGAATTTGTTTTGGCTTGTTCCCGGTTATTTTTGCACAGACGGACGACCACTGGATGCCAGACGTTCGGCAATTGAAACCCATCCTCACGATTGAAATTTCTGTGCTTTTTGATTTCTATCGCTTCCCTAACCAATCTTGGTATGTAGTGGCGTTCTGTCGAGAGCATCTGAGGGTTATGTAACTCAATCCAGTGGTCGGTACCGGACTCCAATAGGTGTTCAGCGATTGCAGATTTTTGCGGTTCATTGTTTTTGACTGCCCTGATGTGTTCTTTGATTCGGCACGTGACCGTTCTTTTGGTTTCAAAACACATGGTAAATATCCCGTTAACTCTAATACTTATGTAAGTGACCATGATAGTTTAAATACCTATATAAGTAGGGAGTTAATCTATAACACAATACCGTCCTTGCTAAATATATAAAGTCCACACACAGTAGTTTCTACACGTTAAAAAAAAAGACGTGTAGTGTACACGTCTTTTTTTTTAACGTGTAGAAACTACTGTGTGTGGAACACTACACGTCTTCGTTTTTCTTTTTGAATGGAGAGGAGGGTGTAAGGGGCCCTACGGAAATCTGACGGACATGAGTTGAGGGTTTAGACAGCAGTCGTTCCCGTAAAACCCTGGGCTCCATAGTGCTAGCTTTGAATGTAACCTTTAAGATTGGCGTCACGATGAAGGGAGAGAGGATCGTTATGTCCATGGTACAACATGCACCATCTGAAGGTCACCATTACATTGTCCGGAGTATAGAAAATCATTTAGGCCCGAATTCTAGAACGATAGTCAGTCATTAATCTCCACTTGAGACTAGTTCGTAGTGGAGAAACTATGAATTATTACGTAACAAAATTATTTACGTTTACAAAATTTCCACTCAAGTATTATAGTTCTAGAATACAATCTGTACTTAAAACTAAGTTCAGGTTAAGACTCATGACCAAATATCGTTCTAGAATACAGTGCTTTTCATCAAGAAAACAATAAGTATTCCGCTCCTTAAAAGTAGGAAAATAACTAGCGATTGATTGATAAAATCTAATTACCTTTATACTAATAAATAATACCTTTAAACGAGCAATTCTTGTATATATATATCTCGAAAACAGCTCCAACAATTTAGTATACAGGGGGTTTCGGAGGTCATAAATCGAACTAGCAAGGTTTCATTTTCATAAAAATGTCGAAAAAAAAACATCACCCGTCGGTTCAAGCCCGACATAACCTCTCCGGCTGGCCAGCTTTATCCGAGGGGATTTCCGCACGTAAAATAAAAAAAACAAGGTACTGTTCATAGCAATTTTAGCAATTTTATATATGAAGCGAGCAATTGCAAGTTAAAGCTAGTGTAATATATTTTTAATTCACTTTACCTATATTTACGACCTCTATGGCGGAGCGGGAGTGAGTTCGACTGCTAACTCTGAGGTCGTGGGTTCAATTCCCGCTCAGTGCTAATATAGGGTTCCGTAACCAAATGTCTATCTGTCTGTCTGTCCGTCCGTATGTCACAGCCACTTTTCCGAAACTATAAGAACTATGCTGCACCGCATTAAGATTGTCAAAATAGAAACAATACACAAAAATAGAAAAAAGAAAACAATAAATTTTGGGGGTTCCCCATACTTAGAACTGAAACTGAAAAAAATTGTTTTTAGGTTTCTAATATCATTTTTTTCTAAGCTGAATAGTTTGCGCTAGAGACACTTCCAAAGTGGTAAAATGTGTGTGTTTGTGTCCGTGTGTCCTGTAACTTCTAAAATAAGAGAATGATAAAACTAAAAAAAAATTATTAAGTATGTACATTACCATGTAAACTTCCACCAAAATTGATTTGAATGAGATCTAGTAAGAATTTTTTTTTAATACGTCATAAATCGTAATCCGCAGTTTACCTTTCATTCAATCAACTCAAATATAAAAAATTTACTTGCTGCTACGGAACCCTTCATGGGCGAGTCCGACTCGCACTTGGCCGGTTTTTTTCAGGTTATTGGCAAAATGTTGTATTATTGTAATATTCTATCATAACTGGGAATTTATGCTCTTCTTAAGTTGGTTTTCAAGCAAGTAATTTCGATTCAGATAAACTAAATCTTATTCTCAGTGTACGTAATTTTGACCGCCGCGCATCATATCCCAGGCTCCTGGAATGCTGGAATGATGATTATGGTATTTCGCAGTGTAAAGCCAGCCAATACAATAGAAGCGTCGGTAGCTTAGTGGTTAAAAGGAGTCGACCCTACCATCGAGAGGTCCCGGTTTCGAATCCTGGCCATTACACTACCGACGTGAACCCACTCCTAACACAAGCAATTTAGCTTAACTGGAGGGGCTAGGAGGAATATTAGTAATTTCGGTTACTATTATTCTTTAAAAAAACCATATTACACATCATCATTATAGCGATTTGCCAATTGCGTCAAAAGTTTGCACTTTGAAGCCCGAGGTCGTCCGAGCCGTCGTCGTTGGTATGTCGGCTTTTACGGGAGTGACTGTCGTCTGACCTCCCAATCCTGCCTGCGCCGGAGCCTCGTCCGTTGTTTAGCAGGTGCACCGACCAGCAAGTGAGGTTGGCTTGAGCCTTAAGCATATTGGTAAGGCCCTCTATGCCTTAAGTTTCTACTGTAATGTGATGCGGTAGCCTAGTGGTATGGGTATGGCATGGACTGCTGAGACGAGGTCTCGGGTTCGATCCCAGGTTTTACCATGGCACACACCAATGACTTTTCGATGCTTTTCGAAGTTATGTGTGTATAAGTGTGTATAGGTTTATAAGTGCCCGGTTAATGGCAATAGGCTCGCCACCTATTACATTGGGACCTAAACATAAACTGGCGAAATGTGGATGCTAGCACCTCTGCCTACCCCTTCGGGGATATAGGCGTGAGTTTATGTTATGTTATGTTATGTTATGTAATGTGATTAATTTCTCAGAAACAATATAGGTGATGTCAATGTGCAAGTGATCGAAACATCTCTAAACAACTTTTGCATTAAAAAACATGATTTGGTAGTTAACTAACTTGAGTATTTTGGGCATATTTCGCAAATCATTGGCAACATAATTAATCAACTTTTTCTCAAACGACAAACATTCTGTTTTTGTACTCATAAAGTATTCAACTCACTTTTATATTTACTGTTGAAAACAAACCAGAAAGTAGAAAGTCGTAAATAGAAGTATTATTACATTTATTACTTTTTGTTTAGAAGTTTCTTTTATTCACACCTTAGTGGTTATTGGAGGTAATAAAAACAATAGGTAGGTAACCTTTTCATACGAAATCGAGGAGAAGCACAGCAGCCGTAGGTAGTCCACGGCCGTACCATGGACGTAACGTAAACGTTGCCAACGTCATACTATATACTGACTCTGTTGCCGCCCTCCACCCGCGTGAAATTCTATTCCTGTTCTCGCTTACCATGGAACCTGTTCCCAAGATAAATAATATATACCTGTGCCAAACTTCATTCAGGTAGATTAAGCCATTTTTGTGTGAAAGAGTAACAAACATCCATACATCTATACATCCAAACTTTCACATTAAAATATTAAGTAGGATTCCACACTCGCGACCCCGCAGTATTCTCTATACTTTCAGACTAAAATCTATCACTATGCCAAAATTCATCAAAATCTATTAAGTCATTTTTGCGTGAAAGACTAACAAGCATCCATCCATGCATCCATCCTCACAAGCTTTCTCCTTTATAATACTGTCCACCAGATGTCACATAGCTGGGTTTTTATTTTACAAGGCTCTGGGGTGTACCCACATAATTTTAATATCTCAAGGTTCGAGGATGAGAACAGAAGGGCGGACAGCTGACTATGAACGGTCGGGTATCGATATCGAACCCTTGAGGTATACGTGAAACGGTTCAGTGATTTAAGATTTTGCCTCAGGGACAACTGCGACGAACGACCTATAAATTTTGTTTTCATATGAGTTCTGAGTAAAGAATTCGATCACATGGGAATAATATTTTTTTGTTTGGGCATAAGTCCGCTCTACATTTTGGTATCAATCAATTAGTTATTGCAGTCCACTGCTGGACATAGGCCTCTCATAGGCTGTAAACTAAAGCACACGATCCTCCGCGTTGCGCATGCAGTCTATCCCAACTACAATTTTCAGGTCGTCTGTCCATCTTGCTGGGGGACGTCCTACATTCCGTTTGGCGATTCGCGGTCTCCACTGTAGGACTCATTTGCTCCATCGGCTATCGGTCTTTCGGCAGATGTTTGCAGCCCATTTCCATTTCAGCTTGCCTATTCTGCGAGCTGTCTATGACTTTAGGTCTTTGCCAGGTGACCTTATTTCGAATTTTATCCTTCAAAGTAACCCCAAGCACAGCTCGACCGTGACTTTTAAGCCTCTATGTCAATGTCCACGTTTCGGTACCGTAAGTCGTGACAGGTAGCAAGCACAGCTTTATTTTTAGGCATTACGGTAAGGAGGAAGAGAACTAGGAAGACTATACACTAATGAAGAAATTAGTAGTTGTAGTGGTGGAAGATGATAGGCATGCCCATGGTATTACATATATCGATGCCCAAGTCCGTGCAGTGGAGAAGTAAAAGTCGCAAAGCGGACCTCGGATTCCGAGATGAGGCCCTCGGATTCAACCGGACATATCATTAAGGTGACGATGATGACTAATGTAGCAATTAGTATGCTACCTTTTCGTATATGTAGACGAGAATTTCAGCTATCCAGGATGGGTCCAAGTAGTTCGGTTGGCAAAGTGTTCCACTTATAGATGACTCGCAAATTATAGTCCAGGATGTTAACTTTTTCAATTTTTTATGGAAACGCAACACTGATCTGCTTCTCTGAGCTCGAGAAATCTGGTTTTACTGTAAATAAATGGTAGTACTGCAACCTAGTAGGTGATTATGTTTTTTATCCGTTTGGGGTTGGTCATGGGGTCCAAGTGCCCGTTTCATCTACGCAAAGGGGCTGATCGACGCTGCACGTGAGCCGAAGGCTGGACTTTATCTTGCACATAGAATAAGCATTGCCATTCAACGAGACAATGCTGCCAGTCTTCTGGGAACATTACCAGTCGGTGATGATGCGGAGGAATTTTATGACGCATGTATGTAAAGTATAATGAATATAGGTTTAGTTTTCGTTACATTTATTTATAATTAGTTGTACATAATCACTTTAAGTTATTGTTGTATATATAAATTGTCATAATTATACTTTTTATACTATGTACATTTATAAATATTACGTAAATCTATAATATAAACCTAACTTCACTGTAATAAAATATATATTTAGGCATTCGGAACTATATGGGGTTACGGATACCGGCTGAATCTGTATATGGTTTGTCTACACACATAGCTGGCTAAAGGCTTGTTAGATTTTATAAAGACATTTTCTACGACTAACTTAATAATGTAAGTAACATTTTTAAATATATCATTTCTGAACTGCGACAGGGGGTGAATCTCTCCGACATATTTCCCTGCGGAGGCTATACGTAGGTTGACGTAGGTATAATATAGGTACAAACGACACGTAATCTTCTATTAAGGTTAAACTAAAGTTACTTGGCTTACATGTGATCAACATGTTGTTTTTAGTATTAATAATAACAATAATAGCATTCAAATTTACGTACGTAACCCATTTTTAGGGTTCCCTACCTCAAAAGGTACCCTTATAAGATCACTCTCTTGTCCATCTGTCTGTCCGTGGGTCACCACCGATTTTTTCAAGAATGGGTGGACCTAGCAATTTGAGATTTATACCAGATACTGGTGTCTATAGTCTCTATTAGGTGTATAAAAATCAAGGTCCACACAATAAAAAGAAATTGGCAAATTCAGATTATCGTGAATACTTGTAATATTATCAAAATTTACTTTAATTTTCAACTTTTTATTTATAAAAATATTCCCTTTACTTGTGATGAATGACTTGCTTTTAACCAAAATTGTCAATTCTAGGTCAACCTATAGATTTTGGATCAAAACTAATACGTCAGTTCCCGTTGAACTATAATCACGAAATTTGGCAAAAAGCAAGGTGTTGCAGCACAAATAAAGGAAAAATCCAAAACTAAAAGAAGTTTAAAATTAAGGTAAATTTTGGTATTTACAAGTTTTTATAGATAATGGTACGAATCCCTTCAGGTGCGAGTCCGAATTCACATGACCGGTTTTTATTTTTTCTTTTTCTTCTTTCTTCAATCCCTGATCCTTTAAATGGGGCGTCAAAGAGTATCTGATGAGGCTGCCAGTCTGAGGGCCACCGCATGGGTTCCAGAATGCGGATAAACATACTTATATAGTTTTTTTTTTGTAAATACATACATATTATACATAGAAACATCCAGACCAATGCAAATAGACATATTCATGCATACAAATATTTGCACTGAGCGGGAATCGAACCCGCGCCCCCTGTCGTAGCAGTCGAATGCACTACCGCTACGCCACAGAGGCCGTCAATTAGACTTATTATAAATAGATTATTAAGTACAGCTTTTGCCTGTTCTTTAATCTCATCGGGAGTTAGATTAATATCCATGTCATGTGATTCCAGATCACTTTCCGAAACCATTTTTAACCACAATTAACACAAGGTATTTATTTATATTGTATCTCGTTTTCCCGCTAATTATTTAGCAAACTTAAATTGTTATTTTTTAATTTTGAAAATAAAACGTTATAATTCACGTACATACCGCCAACGTTTGGAAAGTTTAGAAAATCGAATCTATTGGTTACATTGTAATCGAGTTGGTCACGAGATGTGCATCTAGGCGGCCTTGTAAAAAGAAAAAGCGTGATGATATCAATGCATTATGACGTTTTTTTTTTTTACGTGCGGAAATCCCTTCGGATACCCCCCCTGGCCAGCGGGGGTGGTTATGTCGTGTCTCGACTAAAACCGTACGGTGTCCTCCCCAAGTGTCCGTTGCCGGGTACCCCGGGTTATGACGTAACTTAATTATCATGGACTCCATGGCAAAACTTAAAATTTAAAAAATATACTTTCCACCCTAGGGATGAAATAAGCTACTTTCCACATGGCTATCTACCCATGAAAATTAAACTTTCCGAACAGGAGGGATGAAAAGGATATTAATGCACTTGGGTGGGTTTGTGTGGGAATGTGGTAAAGAAATCTACTAAACTTCTTTTTAACCGACTTCGAAAAAGAAGAGGTTCTATGTTCTCCTGTATCATTTTTTAAAATGTATTTCCATTGATATTTCCCTCGTTTATAAACCTATTTTAAAAATTCTTCTTTACTTTTTTATTGCCAAACATAAAATTAAGATAAAATCTCTTGTCTATTGTAATAATTTCCAATTGAAACTGAACTTTCTGATGCTTGATCTCAAAATGCTGTCATTCCCATTTTAGTTACAGAACATATATATATATATAGGTATACAAAACTTGATTACTACTTAATGCTAACAAAAGTATAAATGAGTAAGAGTCTACTAAATTTTAAAAACTACGTCACTTCTATAAGTACTCTATGCATGGACGATCTCCGTTGCGGGGCGGTAGAGCGTTTGTTTGCAAAGTCAGTGGTCGTGGGTTTGACTCCCGCTCAGTGAAAATACTTTTATACATGAATATGTATATTTGCGTTGGTCTGAGCGTTTCTATGTATAATTTGTATTTATTAAAAAAACATGTATCTAAGTATGTGTATCCGCATTTTGGAACCCATAACAAAAGCTAGTTAAGCTATGCTTACTTTAAGTCTAGATAGTGCTGAATAGAGTGTCCTAGAATATTTAAATATTCAAACACTGCTTTAATTCCTAGCCACATGCCGCTAAAGCGCTGAAGAGTTTGCACAAACACTCCCACGATGGGTGCGACCGTAAATGGGTTAAAATAATTCTCACATCCATTTCAATAGGGTATACCTTAAAACTCCTACTTAAAACCATGCTCATGTTCCCAAAATCTCACAAAATAAGCCCTCGGTAAGGAATTCGAACATTAACACCTAAACCCTCCTCTCTTATCGAGAAGATAAATCTCAGGTTTGACAACTTAGTCCTGCGATTTATTGGGAGCCTTATCAAGAACTCGTCCAGGCGAGGGACTTCATATGGTTTGTGGCACTGAATTTGTGTTTAAGGGACATTAAAGATACATTTCTGTGTAACATCGATTATTTGTTTCTTACATGTTGTTAATGTTAGTTACTCAATCACGTTCAAACGGATGAACGGATCTGGCTGAAATGCTACTTTTCATCCCTGGAGTAGGTTCCCGGAAACGGGGCGGCTTGGCAGGGCAGTAGCTAGTCTATACTAATATTATAAAGAGGAAAGATTTGAGTATTTGTTTGTATTGAATAGGACCTGAAACTACTGGATTGATTTCTAAAATTCATTAGTTTGCTCAATTATCCCTGAGTAACATAGGCTGCTTTTATCCTGATATTCCCACGGGATCAGGACTTACGCGGGTGAAACCACGTAGCGATGTTACTTTACAATAATTTGGATCATGACATAGTTATAATTATTGAACTCATGTTTACATTATGGTAAAGAAATAATATAGACACAAGGTTGATTCAGAAAAGATGTCTCTGGAGACGAGAGACTAAGAGAGTCGACCCCAAACAAAAGTGGGATACGGTCAAAAAAGTTGAAGATGTTCAAATTTTGGAAAAGACCACCTAAGATCTAAATATGTTTTTTAATACCACCTTCATGGCAGATAAGCACACGATCCACCTGATGGGAAGCGGTTACAGTGGCCTATGGACGTGTGCAATACCAAGGGCGTCACACTTGCGCTGCCGACCCTGTAGAAACCTTAATGCCCTTCTTGAAGGACCCCACATTGTAGTCGCTTGAGAAAACCACAGCAGAGAGATCCTTCCACAGTATGGCGTGCGTGGAATGAAGTTTCTTTTTTGTTTGTTCTCCAGTGGCTCAGGTGGTAGATAAAACAAAATATGTTAAGCTAATTTTGGAATGCTTCGTTTTTTTTTTTTATACATTTAGGACACGTCAATTTGACTTCACCTCGCCTGATGGTAAGCTGAAGGTAAAGTCTCAGGAAAGAGGGTCGCCATTACATACACGTACCATGTTAACAATGGTGGCACTCAGCTTGACGGCCTCATCAGAAGAGGATTGTCGTCGCAGCACCGCGTGACACCCGCCGGTCCCACTAGTGCTGCGACCACAATCCCCCTGCCCGGCTATGCACTTGCTGACCCCTGAACGCAATCACACCGAAATTGGATTACCATGGAGGGTTTTTCGCAATCGTGCACGGTGGTACCTACCCGGCCGAATTTTGTGACAAATTTGTGTCATCAAATTTCTACCACCAGTTCTCCTCTTACCCCAGCCAGATGGACTGACGAACTGAAAAATTTAGATAGGATAGATTAAATTTGGAAGGCGGAGGGCGGAGCGCTATGGTAGTGAATGAATTGACAAAGAAACAGACTCTCATGAAATTTCATGAAATATTCAGTCATTTGTTATCATAACTGCGTTAGTCTCGGTTGCATCAAAAGCTTGTAGTTACTCATTTTCTTGAATTGACTTATCTTGACTTTTACGGGACCGACTGACATCTCACCCCCAAACCCGAAAGCAAAGTCCGTTAATCAGCAGGTTTACCGGCTAGCAGGCGAGGTGGGCTTAAGCCTCGAAGAACTTAATGGGGCCTCCTCATACACCCAACGTCATAAAAGATTTCATTTAAGATTCAGTACCTTTTTTTTTTTTTTTTTAAGATTCAGTACCTATGTGTAGGTATTAGTTATAGAATTGTACGATTTCTTCAGTGCCAAGTAAGCTCTCTGAAACAACTCGTTACAGATTGAACAGAAATCCCTCCACTTTCCTGTTGAACTCTGATATTTACGTACCGTAAAATTGTTTCGTATGGAAGACTGACTCGCGATTTATTAGTGAACAATATTATTGTGTATAGATTGTAGTTGAGTTTGAGATTTACTGTGAAGAGATCAAGGTCAGTAACATCAAAAACTGTTCACTCAGCAATTCAATCACCCATGTACAATCGTACAGTTGTAAGTAAAATCTAAAAATTCAATATGTAGTAAAGTAAAATAGATCGAGCTTAGCAAGAATAGCCGACTCGACCGCAATTTATACGCCCACGTTTCACGAGCCACATTTTACGTCATAACTGAGTATATTACCATTACATTATTAATACAATTTGTATTGCTTAATATTGACATAAAAAATTTGGTAGTGGTAGAGTCAAGCAACAGTCATTTTGGCCGTTGCATGAATGGGCCGACTCGACCGGGGAAGCACCACTCTCTCACAGAATATCGACGCCAAGTAACAGTATTTGAACTGTTGCGTTCCGTTTGGTGAGTGAGAGTGCCGGAGTCCAAACTCCTTTCCCATCCCCTTTCCTTTACAGGGTCGGCAGCGCGAGTCTGACTGGGTGTAGCACACGCCCTTAGGCCGCGGTAACCGCTTCCCATCAGGTGGGCCGTGTGCTTGTCTGCCACCTTAGTGGTATAAAAAAAAAAATTTGTGTGAATCGGACTAGCACACTGAGGGCCGTACAAAACTGAATTGAGGGATGAACTAGAAGTCGCGCAGCGGGCTATGGAGCAAGCTGTATGTAGTTTCTTTGAAGGATTCGACTGACAAAGAAATAAAGTTACCAATATATAAATGATTGAGAATGATGAAAATTATTTCTGATGGCCATTTTTTAGGGTTCCGTTGCTAAATGGCAAAAAACGGAACCCTTATAGATTCGTCATGTCTGTCTGTCTGTCCGTCCGTATGTCACAGACACTTTTTTCCGAAACCATAAGAACTATGCTGTTTAAACTTGGTAATTAAATGTATTCTGTGAACCGCATTAAGATTTTCACACATAAATAGAAAAAAAACAATAAATTTTGGGGTTCCCCATACTAAGAACTGAAACTCAAAAAAAAATTTTCATCAAATAGGTCTTCAAAAATAATATTGAGGTTTTTAATATCATTTTTTTCTAAACTGAATAGTTGCGCGCGAGACACTTCCAAAGTGCTAAAATGTGTGTTATGTAAACTTCTAAAATAAGAGAATGATAAAACTAAAAAAAATATGTGATGTACATTACCATGTAAACTTCCAACGAAAATTGGTTTGAACGAGATCTAGTAGTTACTTTTTTTTAATACGTCAAAAATCGTAAACCGTAATTTACCTTTCATTCAATCAACTCACATATAAAAAATTTACTTGCTGCTACGGAACCCTTCATGGGCGAGTCTTGGCCACTTGGCCGGTTTTTTATTGTAATGTAATGTAACTTATATTTACCGCTTTTGAATTTTTTACATGTTACACTTTATACTTGAACTTACACTTTATACTTAACGTATAGAATACCTACTTTCCGTTGACCTACACATGCTCAACGGAAAGTACTCTATACGTTTTGACTCCCTTATGCATGCGTGACTCAATAAAGGTTCCGTTTATTTTCAACTTGATACATTTAGGGCTCCTGAGAAAAATATATTTTACTTCTGAGTTAACCCTAAAACAAAGGTTTTCATTACCACTGCGTAAATCAACTTTCTAAACAATATCAATCTCGTTATTTATACAAAAAATTAAAGGTCATATTCTTTACATATTTATATAGAGTGCTTCGAGTTCACATTTAGTTTTACGGCTACAGAACTTCGAAGTTATTTATAAGGGACGTGAAGATTTGAACAATGTACTGTCCCCGCTATTGATTTGTCCCGTCACGACGTCGTCACGGTCGCGTGTCGTCGGGAAGAGGCATGAGAGCACAGAATAGATAAATAGTACAGAGTTAGAGTCCGGCTTAGATCGGTTTGTTTCGGTTTTGTAGAACTTTTACACCATTGTGCATGAAATATACTTATGTTAAATGTAATCTCAACATACTACTACTTACCAAAGTATCCAAAAAAGAGTATTTAAAATAATAAATATTCTACTACATTCTACACAGCGCTCTAGACCCAATGTAAGCATAGCCTACCTAGCTTGTGTAATGGTTTTTAGAATGCGAATAAACATACTTAGGTACATTTGTAAATAGATACATATTATACATATACATAGAAATAACCAGACAAATGCAAATATACATATTCATGCATACAAATATTTGTACTGAGCGGGAATTGAACCCCGCTACGCCAAGAGGTCGCCTTTTTTAGAGTAAATCAAAATTCAGAAAAGTGTAATTAATCGAGGCAACATAATCACCTAGTGCAATTGAGCCTTTCATTAAGAAGAAAAGCAAAAGTTAGGATACATTTTACTGCTACGACAATATTAATATCGTGTCATAATAGTAGCTAAGTACCTCTACCTCATAATCGTACCCTATAAATGTATCTCAAAGCTTATGCTAAATTATTACGTACCTACTTAAGTACCGTCTACTGTATAGTACTGTACTGAGTCGCTTGAGAATGGTAATTACAAAGAATAATGAATAAAAAATTCCAGAAAGTTACATTATTAAAATCGCAAATGGGATCCGTAAAATATGAAGTAATTTATTTAAATTATTACCTCTTGTAATCTGAACTAAGGAAGTATAGTTGGCTATAATCCTGCCGTAGGATATTGTAAGTAGTGGCCTGTTTTTATAATGGATTTTCAGTGTCATTATCACGCCTCATAAGAAGGGATTAGACGATCAATATAATATCACGATAGGCGTGATCCTGTCAATATTTATTGATATTATTGACGTGCAAGCGCGATCGATCTCTATATGGACGCCGGTTTCACACGATATTCACTGTGTAATCTTACCCATTGGGATTTTTGTTTTCAATTTCAGTTTAGCTTTCGCCATTGCTCTGGTCGCTATCGCAATGGTTTCTGGTACAGCCTATTTTAGACTAGAAATGCAAAATGGTATACTTACTGTATTTCCCCTTGAATTTTCAGAACCCTATTAATACCGGTTTTGTGACTTACTTGTTTTGCGTTTACGTAACAAATTACTAACAGTAATCGACTGGTTTTATAGTTACATGTCTAGGCTAGGTTACGGTCGTTGGTATAGTACTACTACGGTTAGACGGCAGTCGCTCCCATAAAGAGCATTAGCCAGATTCAAAGGATAAGGAGTAAGTCGCCTCTGCGCTCTGAGGAAAGCCTCGGATGCACCCGGAAATCACGCTAAGATAATAATTTACCTATATGGTAAAAAAATAAGAACGTGCTCGTTCTGAGTTTGAAATACATAAAGCGGTTGTACATTTGAAAAAATACACCGTTTCAATCTCATAAGGGTGCTTTGGGGATTTGAAATTTGGTGGAGTACTTTTTGGGGTTCTGTTGCCAAATGGCAAAAAACGGAACCCTTAAAGATTCGTCATGTCTGTCTGTCTGTCCGTCCGTATGTCACAACCACTTTTTTCCGAAACTATAAGGACTATGCTGTTGAAACTTGGTAGGTAAGTAGATGTATTCTGTGAACCGCATTAAGATTTTCACACAAAAATAGAAATAAATCAATAAATTTTAGGGGTTTACTTAGAACTGAAATACAACAATTTTTTGTTCATCAAACCTATACGTGTAGGGTATCAATGGATGGTCTTCAAAAATGATATTGAGGTTTCTAATATAATTTTTTTCTAAACTGAATAGTTTGCACGAGAGACGCTTCCAAAGTGGAATAAAGTATCCCCCCCCCCTGTAACTTCTAAAATAAGAGAATGACAAAGCTAAAAAAATATATGATGTACATTACCATAACTGCCACCGAAAATTGGTTTGAACGAGATCTAGTAAGTAGTTTTTTTTTAATACGTCATAAATCGTAAATTGCTATTTAAAATTCATTCAATCAACTAAGATGTAACAATTTTACTTGCTGCTACGGAACCCTTCATGGGCGAGTCCGACTCGCATTTGGCCGGTTTTTTTCTACATAATTTGCGTACATAACTTTTCCATACAAGCTGTTGTTAGTAGTTTCGCTCGCATTGATACATTTTTTCATTAGTACTATTTGTTCATCTATATTGAAATTATCAGAAAAATAAATGGACCTAAGAAATAACAGAGTGGTACCCAAGAGAAAATAAAAGAAGGAAAGGAAGACAACGTCGCAGATGGGAAGACGATATTAAAAAAGTTGCAGGAATCACATGGACCAGAAAAGCATGTCACCGCATACTCTGGCAAGCTTTAGGGGAGGCCTATGCTGGGAAGCAAGACAATCTTAACGCAACCGGTGTCAACATCGACTAGATTACTTTAGTTATAAGATTGTAAGATTGTTAAATAAAGGCTATTATTATTCTCTTTATTACACTGAAATACATATTACATTATATTTTTAAATACATTCTATACAAAAAAAAGACAAATATATTTAAAAATATAAAAAAATGTATTATTATTATTATTATTGAAATTATAGTACCAACTTCTCTGTACCCCTGGCAATGTATATACCTTCGATCAACAATAACACAGTTATTGTTGATCGAAGGTATATACCAAATTTCATAATGATCAGTGATTTAGTTAAGGGTTGAACGAGTACCAAATAAACAGACTCACTTTCTCATTTTTAAAATTAATCGGATCATTGAACGTAAAGTTTTAAAGTCGATATGTCAGTTTAAATACATACGCCATGCTTTCTGCGAATGACCTGGATGTACCGATTAATATTAAGAAACTCGCGGCCCGCACCAAACTAGATCTAGACACCCAAAGTAAATAACTGAAACATTGTAAATACACTTTTCTTGGCACAGGATTTTCTTAGAAAGTATTTGGAAATGTGCCATATATTTGGCCGTTATTTGAACGCTAAACGTAATGTTGTTAAATTTGTATATAAGTGAGAATAAGATCCAAACCGGCTTGTGTTTGATATTAATGTAGGTAGTACTCGATAAGTTCGCACAAACTCGGAGCTTTGCAAATAGGATTCTAGCATAGCTAAACTATGTTTTATAACCTGCTAGCAACTCGTTTCGCCTGAGTTTATATGTGTGTTTTTCAAGTCAAGCCAACGTTTACATATTATAATATAAAGCCAATGTCCTATACCTCTGTGGCGTAGCGGTAGTGCATTCGACTGCTAAGCCAAAGGTCGCGGGTTCGATTCACGCTCAGTGCAAATATTTATATTTGCATTGGTCTGGGTGTTTCTACATATAATATGTATTTATTTACAAAAAAAAAGTATTTAAGTATGTTTATCCGCATTCTAGAACCCATATGACAAGCTTTGCTTTGTTTGGGTCTAGAAGGCGTTGTGTACTTTGTGCTACAATATTTATTTATTTATTTATCTGTACATGGTCAAAGAATTTTTCCAATAAGTGCAGTGGTTCCGAAGATTAGCCTGAACATATAAACAAATACAAAATTGGGATTATAAATTTATAATATTAGTATAGATATCCTCTGCCTTAAACTTCGTGCAATTTTAGGTACAATCAAATAATCAGTAATAAGCTGTGATTGAAAACGAGAAGCACACCTTAATATACTTGGTATCAGATGTTCTAAAAGTACTACTGGTTAGTAGTTACGGAGTGGAAGGAACGACTTGGGCAACCAAGCGCAGGGCACGCTGCAATAGCGGCGGTTAGGCCCATCAGGAAGCCTCTCGTACCGACTGACGCAGGTGATCTCCGGGAAGGGGTGCTTCGGGGACCACTTGCATCGGATCAGGAAGGAGCCAACGCCTGAGTGCCATCACTGCGACGCGAGCGAGGACTCGGGGCTGCACACGCTGGCGGTCTGCCCAGCGTGGGAGGCGCCGAGGCGTGACCTCGTGGCAGCCATCGGAGTGGGAGTCCTCTCGCTCGGCAGCATGGTTGCGGCAATGGTGCGAAGCGCGAGCGCGTGTGCCGCCGTCACCTCCTTCTGCGAGCATGTAATGATCGCGAAGGAGATGGCGGAGCGCGCCCGGGAGAGATTTAGAACTCTCCCGGCCCGCCGAGCCCGCAACATGCTCGCCGCGCGTCGCAGGCGACTCAGGCGTCGGAGTTCGCTTAACGACCTCCGTCCTCCATGAGCGCAGGCCTGGGGGTGAGAGGTGAGGCCACCTGTCACCCCAGCAGAAGCAGGCCGGGACGGTGGGGCGTCTAGCCCCCCTCCCCCAAACCGGGGCAAGACGGGGACACCGTGGTTCCCAAATCCGTGGGGGCCATCTCGCAACTGAAGATGGCCCAGGGTCAGTCGGGGTGCGAGGGATATGCTCTATGGGCAACCTTACACCCCGGCGTCTGTAGACGCGAGACGGCGTGCGGTTTTAGTCACAGAATTGGGAGTTGTATGTTGTGTGTGTGTTCCTATAGAAGTAAGTGATATTACATATTCTGGGAGTTAGATTCACGATTTTCTGTACTTAGGAATTCTACATTACGAGTGACTTATTACACATTCCTTCCTCTTTTTTAGCGCCTCTGTACATCGATCTTTGAAGGTTCACGTATTCCTGCATTATTTAAAGCCAATATATTTGAGTGGCAGCAATGAAGGTATTGGAGGAATGTGTTGTTGGTCGTAAAAAACATTGAACGTGTCAGATTTTGGTATCGTAAACTCATATTGAATGTGTACGTGATGTCTCGTATAGGTCAAAATGTACCAGGTCTCTCTCGAACGAATAAAGTGTGAGGCGTAACGGTATATTTCACTCACCCGAGGTAGATCTGTAGAATCTATATAAGGTGTCACAAAATTAGGTCTCTTACATTGGTGAGATGACTTGGTATCGACAAAATATGTATTTGAAACAAAAAAAAAATATCGGGTAAAAAAAAAAATATATAAAAATAAAAAATATAAAGATTTAAAAAAAACCACCAGCGTCACGTGACGCGACGAGCCCGTGACGCACGTGGTAGGCGTGCAGTCCTCCTCGCAGTATTCTCCAAGCGGATGTGTGGGAAATACCTAAATCGCGTTTTTTCCCCCGCTGGCCGGCGGGGGGGGGGGGGGGTATCCTAAGGGATTTCCGCACGTAAAAAAAAAACTCGCGTTTTTTTTATATTTTTTTTATATATTTTATTTTTTATTTTACCCGATATTTTTTTGTTTCAAATACATATTTTGTCGATACCAAGTCATCTCACGAAATTCAGAGACCTAATTTTGTGACACCTTATATATTATATACAGAAAAAGTTGAAAGAAACATATAAACTACTAGAAGTTCCCTATAAGTACGTGAATACATAAAACATTGTATTCTAAATTAATTTGTGGCTTAAGATACTGTCATTTTTGCAGCTTAATTACGTTGTTAGGAATATCCAAAAAAAAAACCATGACGAGTTACGGGTGCGTCAGATCTATACATATGAAATTCTTTGTCCTGAATGACTGACTGATCAACGCACAGCCTAAACCACCGATCGTGGAGACCTGAAATTTGGAGGGTGATCCAAAGGGTGAGGTATCTGATAAGAACGTCATTCCTTGGTCCAATCTACTTCAAAAAATCATTTCACAGTTAACCATCTTTAAGTTGATTTTCTTGTTAGTTGAGTTTCTGTCAACAATATTTATTTATGTGCAAACGCGATATAATTGATGTGTAAATAAACGTTATTGGTCCCTTCATATTGACTGTCTGCACGCGTCATCTGTCAAACGTCAACTAACAATCTGTTATCACGTTCGCTTCTTCCTCGATGGTTACCACCTGCCGTTTCTTTAAAACGTCCTAAATTTAATCGTGATACGTACCTGCACTTAGATCGACCCTTACCGGCGTGCCATGTGGCTTTCCTCGTAAATCTGTTTCGACAATCTTCTTTTATTCATCCAATCCACGTGCCTGAACTAAAAAGAAATTTATATAACAAACCATTTATCTATCTTAATCACTTCTTTTTTCACCAGCTCGTAACGTGGCGCCCAGACTTCATAGCACCAGAATCATAACTGGAAATAGCGAGAAAGGAACTGAGAGATTTTTTCGTGATTTCTATTTGTTAGTGGGGACTTTACTTTTATCACACTGGCCAGACCGGGCGATAAGATTTTTCATTTCAAGTCTAAGTTACTTCTCTTGAAGTGGTGTAATCTACCTGATTTTTGTCGATTTCTAAGATGCCCGCGGATGGAAAGGGATTGTGGTTTATATTTCAGAGTTATTCCAACACACGGGAACTTATAGAAGTTAGAACGCACACAACTTTACTAAATGGTTTATCTTCGCGACCGCAGGCTGCAACCGTATGCAGTATTGCCGTCGGCCCCTGCGCTCGACCGCAGCTACTCTACTGGTTTCTATGTATTGTCACCAGTACTGTCCATGTACTGCCGCTGACTTTGGTGAATGGACTTGACAACGAATGGACTGGAAGCAGTATGAAGAAGGCGCAAGAGGATGATGATGATCTACAACCTATACTGCACTGGAAACAGCTTGGAAGCAAACCCCAATGGAGTGATGTATCTGCTTACAGTTCGACTACCAAAAGCTATTGGGCCTGTTTGGATCTTTTCCAACGACTAATGAGGGTAACAAATACATCATAGTAGTGCAATATTACTTCACTAAGTGGCCGGAAGTATTTGCGACACCCAACCAGGAAGCCGGCACTGTAGCCAAGAACCTGGTTCAGGAAGTGGTCAGTCGATACAGTGCACCTATGGAGATCCACTCCGACCAAGGACGGAACTTCGAGTCTATTTCAAGAAATGTGCAAACTCCTCGGAATTAACCAGAACCGTACGACTCTAGCGCACCCGCGGTCAGACGGAATGGTCGAGATGTTTAACCAGACGTTGGAAAATCACTGGGGTAAAGTTGTCGACGAACACCAAAGAGATTGGGACCTGTTCATCCCACTGTTCCTGATGTCCTATCGATCTGCGGTGCATGACAGTACGGGACATACTCCAGCTAAAGTAAATTTTGGCCGAGAGATAAGGCTACCAGTGGATGCAATAACCGGCACGCCACCCGATAGTTAGGACTATCCGTGACGAATAACGTGAGTGAACTTCAAAAACGGCTGGACGAGGTGCACAGAATGGTACGGGAAAACAATTTGAAGATAGGTATAAGGATGAAATTGCGATATGAAAGAAATTCAAACACCAACGGTTTTGAAGAAAGAACACTGGTATGGTTTCACAATCCGCTACGCAGAAAGGGAAAATCTCCAAAACTTCAAACTCGCTGGGAAGGACCCTATACGGTTGTAACAAGAATCAATGACATCATCTACCGCATTAAGAAAGGGCTTGGGGGAAAACCAAAGGTGGTCCATGGGGATTGACGCGATATCATGGAACAAATGATGCTCGGGACGAGCATGGCTAAGGTAATGTTACAACGATCGTCGATATCTCGAAAACTACTGATCGAATCTTCTGAAAATTAAAACGAATTGTCAAAGTACTCTACCGAACAGTGTAGAAAAATCTAGAAATGCCAACACAAAACCACAAGTACTTCGAATACTTATACCTACTTTACCTACAAATCTTGAATACAAGGCTATTCACCTCGACCGTCGGCAGTACTGTACTGTGTAGGTCCTTTTCTCGAACGCTCTACTTAGATACCTAACGTGCCTTATCTCTAGATGATTCTAGAACATTTTACCCTCCTAATTAAGAGTCATAAAAGGTACCCAGATATCGACACGCAGTCAGTTAATTTTCGGAAGCGAAAGCGAACACATCTTACTGAAGTGATTCAAGAGGATTATACCTGCAACCTAGGCAACGACTGTGGACTACTGTGAACTGCTGAGCGACTTGAACTGTTGAAGTATACTGTGTGTGCTAGTTATTTAGTTTGTGATGAGCTAATAAACCTCTTCGTTGTATAAACGGCATTTAATTGTACCCCGCGCACTTAACAATATCATAATTTGGATTCCAAACTGGTAAAGAACATTCAAGGTGACTACGAACGAAAGCAGAGTACAGAATTTTCATTGTTTTAATGTTACTAAAATCAGAAGATAATCTAAGAAAAAACCTAATGCTTTGGGTTCTTTATAAAGAAGGCATCCAAAGCATTAGGTTTTTTTTTAACAGCGTCAACGTGGGTATGAAATAGAAGTTTTGAGTCGAATGTGACTCCAAAGTCGTTAATGGTAGTGACTCCTGCTATTGGTAAATCTTAAAGCGTGTTGTATTGGGTTTAGCTTACGTGTAAATGTACAGACGTAACATTTGGAGACATTTAATTCCAACCTATTTTGAACGCTATAATCTTGAAACCTGTAAGTTCATGTCATCCGGCAAATAAAAAACATCCTCTACGGCTGTTACTTGACGGAGAACCTTCATGTCATCGGCATATAACAGAATTTTAGAACGTTTAAAGCATACACCGACGTCATTAATGAAAATGTTAAATATAAGAGGACCGAGTAGAGAGCCTTGAGGAACTCCAGGTGGTATAGATGCGGCTCTGAAGGTGTAGCCATTAAGAGCATCTATTCTGCACGTAAGATGTCATCCAGCTGTATACGTTTTCTGTAATTCCCATTAACAAACGCTGGTGCAATAGTATTGTTTGACATAAATTTAATTTTAATTTTATTAGACATAATTCTAACGTAATAATATAATGATCAGCTTATACTTTAGTAATTCACTTGACACAACATTGTTGCTAACAGTAGATTTAAGTCAAATTGTTACTAACAAATTGGGCCTAGTTGCCATCAATAAATGAATTTGAATTTGAAATAGATCTCGTAAAACTGTAGACAATCGGTGTAATCAACTAACTAAAATAAAAGCAGCTAAGTGCGAGTCGGACTTCCGCACAAAGGGTTCCGCACCATTATCTACCGTTAGCAATATCGAACAAGAACGAGCAAAAAAACACGTATGCTGTATGGGCGCCCCTTAAATGTTTATTTTATTCTGTTTTTTAGTATTTTTTTGTATAGCGGCAACCGAAATACATCATGTGTAAAAATTTCAACTGTCTACCTATCACGGTTTATGAGATACAGCCTGGCTATTGTATGGGTTTCTTGTATGCGAAAATGCGCCCCCCCCCCCCCCCCCGTAAATATTTATTTCATGGTTTTTCTAGTATTTGTTGTTATAGCGGCAAGAGAAATACATCATCCGTGAAAATTTTAATTGTCTAGCTATCACGACTCTTGAGATACAGCCTGGTGACAGACGGAAGGACGGATGCGGAGCCTCAGTAATAGGGTCCCATTATACCTTTTAGGTAAGGAACCCTAAGAATTAGCAATTGATTCTGTATTTTAGTGAAAAAAGCGGCGACAGCCCAGTGGTGCACGTAACGGACTGCTAAGACGAGGTCTCGAGTTCGATCCCCAGTCGCCCCGGGCACACAACTCTGACTTTTCGTAGTTATTTGTGATTTAAAAAGGTTGATTATCGCTCGCTAAGTAATGTGCCCGGTAGATGGCAATAGGCTCGCCCCCTATTACATTGGGACCTTAACATAACTGGCGAATCGTGGGTGTGCAATACACCTCTGCCTAGCCCCTTCGGGGATACAGGCGTGAAGTTATGTTTTTATATGTTTTTGTGAATTATTGCATACATACATGTATAGAAGCTGACTGTGACTAATTAATGTGTCTAACAATTGGTAATTGCCGTGTAGTAAGTAGTTGAGATAAGATCAATTATCGGTTAAAGTTTTTATGGTTTAGTTAGAGTAACATTAAAATTGAATAGCTGCCTTCATTACCGATGTGAAATGTAAGTGACAACTTAAGACACGCTTTTGTTACACCTAGAATTTAAGGTAAACGCGAATGTGATAAGTATGTTTTCTTAACCAAAGGGGTCACAATGCACCTTCCAACACTTCTTAGAGTTTATTTAACTATGTAACAAAAAACTATTTGTTAAAGTTGCATTGCACCCTAGTGAGCTCCACTCATTTTATTTCGTGTCAAATCTCTTAACTAAGTTGTCATAGTTGTAGTTTTCAGCTCTCATTAACTTTGAAGCTTTGAATTCTTCTTTCTCTTGTAATTAAAAATTACATACAATCTTCTCTTTAAAAAGTAAAGTTAGAGTAGTAATATTAACAAGGCTAGATAGAGCATTAGAATGCCTATCGATTCAAAACCGTACATAATATAATTCTTTACGAAAATTTATTTAAAACACATAAAAAACTATGATAGGTTTCAAGCGCCGGGTCATTTCGCCAAGTCAATGAAAATCCCCATAACGTTGTTATAGGTCGTGACACGTTTGTTATTTATATAATATTCTGAAAGTGAGTACGGTACAAAATACGGAATCTACCAAGACGAATATTGACATCAGCAACGTCAGGTAAAAATGTGAATTGAATTATGATTTCTTTTATGATTACATCATACATGTGTAGGAAGCAAGGCTGATTTATAAGAAGAGGACGCTTCTGGGTGCCGTTCTAATACAAAACCGATTACGCGACCATCGCAAGTTCGTGCGATTGCGTTACTGAGTATGATTTTGATTACAGACGTATTCGGTACGCACATTTACGCCTTTGATATAGCGCGCAATAAACATGCTTATTAACTTGATTTGATTGCAACACATGATCCGTCTTTAAAAAAACCGCGTTAGAGCGCATACCTTATCTGCAAAAGTAAAATTTTCGTAAATTTCCTATGTATTACGCGCATGAATTACGTTTACGAGAAGCAACTCTCTACATTTTCCTTCAATCTTACATTTTTAGCAAAGTGGTAAAGAGAAAGAAAGATCTAAACAAGCAACGTAAATACAGGTTGACAATTTAATTGGTTTAATCCTTTCAAGTCACGACATACAAAAGTACCTTTTTTTTTTGTGCGGAAATCCCTTCGGATACCCCCCCGCCGGCCAGCGGGGGCGGTTATGTCGGGCTTGAACCGACTAAAACCGCACGCCATCTCGGGTATACAGGCCGGGGTGTAAGGTTACCCATAGAGCATATCCCTCGCACTCCGACTGACCCTGGGCCATTCGCAGTGTCCCCTCTGATAACAGCAGAGGGGTACCTGGAGCGACCACGCCCCCCCGCGGGCCTTGCAGGCCCGCTATGCCCCGACCCCCTTGTGCAATGGGGTCAGCTGGCCCTGAAAAGGGCCGGTTGGTCAGACTCTTGGCCGTTGACGTTGACGCCAGCTACTCCACAGGAGAAATCAATGATGCGTCATCGCCCACGTTGCCCAGGGTGCACCAAACTTGGAGGTGATCCAACCAGTCGCACCCCACATACAAAAGAGTGGTGCGGGCACCATCATAACTCTCAAGTACAGCAACGTCAGGTGGTAGTAGGTAATAGACTAGATTATTAGTGTTCAGAGGAAATTGCTTTTTAGAGGAATAGAAAGAAGGACATTCCATTTCAGTAATTCGCTTAATTATATGGGAGAATGGAGAAAGGTACAGTTGTCACCTAGTATTCTGAGGGACAGCAGAAGCCTTCCACCCGACGAATTAGCCAGCCGTAAAGGGCCAAAGTCAGTGTATGCTTGCATGTCTTCGCCTAATTGAGAGTTATGATGGTGCTCGCAGGCCTATCTGCGGTCTATGGTAGCCCTAGAAGTATTCTAGAACAGTTTCACCCCCTCTCCTGACAAGACGGAGAACATGGCATACTGCAAAAAAAATAATGGCGTTAGTAAATATACAGAAAATATATTGCCAAACGCAATACAGATACAAAATATCACCTAATATAAATACAAATCTGCAAAGCAAAGTGCTCCAGATGGCGTCTGTTAAAGCTTTGTTGTCACGAGTCGATTTTCGCCGTGCGGTTAGTCGCTTCACAAATCGCCTCACCAAGCCACATCGCTAGGCCATTTACATAGGTAACTAAAATCGCACGTGCCTCAGTAATTTCTTTCAAAAATGTTGAGCAGCCCATGCCTGCAACTGATCGTTTACACGGTTGATTTTAGTCACCAGCTGCATGCGACCAGGCCGAATTGCCATTCGTACGGGCGATTTTCAATCGATGGAAACAAAAAATCGTGCGGCTTTAGTCACCCATCTAAACCCCGCATAACTATTTAGCATAGTATTGCTTTCGTTTTACCAATCCTTGCGTTTGGAGCTTAATACTAAACATTAGTAGGTACATAGATACAGGAGCTCAATTTATGCATGCTACTTTTTAAATTATAGATTCACAAATGGTTAGGCCAGAATCTGGATAACTATTGTGGGTTTGTAAATATCCATTTATTAGGCAATTCAAATATGCAACAAAATAGAAACTACAATTCTATAGGTGTTATGGCATACACGCTACGAAAAATCTTTACGATTGCACTGAACTTTTTAAACTGCGCTGGTAAATCGATGCGGATGCCTGTACAGTATTAAGATTTTTTCAAGCGCACTCAAAGATTTCTCGTATCGTGTGTCCCTAATTAGTTGTCTTTTTGTTGTATATTTGAATTCCCTATAAAATTATCAACTAGTTAATTTATATGCACTATTAGAGGTGCCTACTTCGAGAACTGTCGTGAAGACACACCGCATTCGTACTAACACTATTGGATTACCCAATGCGAACAGCATGCCGACTATATGCTAAAGACATTCGCTAAAAACCTCAGTCCTACCGACTGATTCATAGGCTGTGAACTATCAATAAGGCACGAACAGTAAACTTCTGTGGTCTGCCAAAAAACGTAAATCCGAAGTTGTGGACTACAATTGGGCCTGAAAAGGGCACGTGATTTTTCGTTCGGCCTAAACCCTACTGAAAGAAATCTGAAATAACTTCGTGGTATCTAAATGCTTTGTCTCGTTCTGTTTCTCTCGGGCCCGAAGTTTCGTGTGCGTTTCATGGTGGCCCCTTTGATCTCATAATAAAATTATGCGACAATTTTGTTTACCTAGAGAACGATATACTTCGAAGTGTAAACTTCTAGACAAGTAAAACACTATATGGGCTGAGGTCGGCAAGCCAACATATTGTAGTTTGATGTTTCTTACCGTATCCCTTTGAGAGAAATTGCTATATACACTTCGCAAAGTCCACATTTTGGGTGTAGAAGTTTAGGCTCATGTCATTAATATTAAACAGCCAACATTGTAGTCCGAATGCAGAACTGTTTCAAGTATACAAATTGCCACATTTGTATAATCACTGATGAAAATAAAAAACATTACGTACGGGGATGTCTGACTGAAGCATAGTTTTTATATAGGGACTTATTTACAAACTGATATCTAACCAAGCGTACTTAATACTACCTTACATTTTGTTTTGTATTCGGATTAAATAATACATAAATATATTCATGCCTTTTTCCCTCGGGGGTAGGCAGAGATCTCGCTCGCCCTCTGCTTCTGTTCTTACACAGTTCACGAGCTTTCTCATCATCCTCATACCAATTTTCCAGTTGTGTCCAGTGTTAGTACTTTGTAGCCTAGGGTCCGTTCTTTTTTTTTTTTGATTTGTATGTGTCAGGTGTTACATGCCTTTACGAAGCCGCCACTATGAGTGTCCAAGTACAGGGTCAGCAGTCTAAACCCATCCAATTGCGCAGAGGAGTGAGACAGGGGGATGTCATATCCCCGAAACTGTTCACGAGCGCATTGGAAGATATGTTTAAGACGCTGGACTGGTAAGGTAAGGGCATAAATATAAACGGCGACTACATCTCACACCTGCGATTCGCTGATGACATAGTCTTAATAGCGGAGTCGCTAGAGGAGCTAACCCAGATGCTGGACGGCCTAGCTTCAGCCTCGCGACACATCGGTCTTGGCATGAATTTGGATAAAACAAAAGTCTTGATCAATGGCCACATTGATCCAGGACCGGTCGTCATGGATGGCCACCTTCTTGAAATAGTTTCTGAGTACACTTACCTCGGGCAGATGGTGCAGTTGGGTAAAAACAACTTTGAGAAGGAGGCCAAGAGGCCAGCTAGGCTGGGCAGCGTTTGGGAAACTACGTCGGGTCTTCTCGTCATCCATACAAAGTTTTCAATCAGTGCGTCCTACCCGTAATGACCTACGGAGCTGAGACGTGGACACTCACGGTAGGGCTGGTCCACCAGTTCAAAGTCGCTCAGCGACCTATGGAAAGAGCTATGCTCGGAGTTTCTTTGAAAGATAGGATTCGTAACGAATACATCCGACAGAGAACCAAGGTTATCGACATAGCTCAAAGAATAAGCAAACTGTCGTGGCAGTGGGCCGGCCATATCTCGCGAAGAACCGACAACCGCTGGGGTAAACGTGTTCTTCAGTGGAGACCTCGACTCGGCGAACGTAGTGTAGGACGCACTCCGGCCAGATGCGATGACGATCTGCGAAAGACTGCGGGCAGATGCTGGATGCGGCAAGCTGAAGACAGGGCGCTATGGCACTCATTAGGGGAGACCTATGTCCAGCAGTGGACTAGAATAGGTTGATGATGTGTGTATGTGGAGGTGTTATAACACTAGTATAATTGTATTGTCTTTGGTCTATGGCTCTCTCTCGGGCCTCTGCCGCCATCACGCCATGTACTTACTTTGTCCTGCTGTGCTGATATTACAATATATCATTGAAGATTCAATAGTTGTATTCATTCTGCTGCTTCTCTCCAAGACCCAACGTTATAGTAAGTCGGCTTTTACGGTAGCGACTGCCGTCTGACCTCCCAACCCCGAGAGGAGAGCATGCGTCAAAGCCTCATCCATTATTTAGTGGGTCCTTCCACTAGCAGGTGAGGTTGGTTTGGGCCCCAAAGGTATTGGTAGGACCCTGTACATCTAACTTCACGAGCTTCCTCTACTTCATTAAAACTTTCATGAAAGTCCGCCGGTTTCAAGTGCTTTTAACCTGCCCTGTTTTCAACACATCATAAATTTTCTCCGTGTATGTTCTGCGAGGTCGACCCTAAATTAGAGCAAATTATCCATAAGTATCTATGCATATAATAACTGACTGACTTGGATAAATTAAGGGACGCACAAGAGTCTTCCGTACATATTTCTACCATTAATACAGATGGAAACCCAGGCGAAAGTAATAATTTTTTTCGTGGGTAACAGTCATACCTCTGGCAATTTATGTGTGTTGCAATCAAGTCCGGTTCTATCAAATTTCACTAAAATTTGTATATTTCATCAGAATGTACGTGGCATCAGTAATAAGAAACTAGATATAGAACAATACATTGGGTCAATTGACAGAAACCTAGACTACCTATGCATAACAGAACATTTTCTTAGAGGAAAATCGGCAGAGGTGTTTCATTTTGATAGTTATAGCTTAGCATCATGTAATACAAGACCTGTGACCAAGAAGAGAGGCGGCAGTTTAATCTTAGCACACAAAAATAGGAACTTTGAGAATGTAGATGTAATCAACAAACTGTACAAAGAGGAATGTTTTGAAGTATGTTTTGTAACGGACGTTGAAACGTCTTTATTTTTTTGTTGTTGTTATAGGAATCCGGTGGATAGTAATTTTGGAGTTTTTATTGAGCGACTAGAAAAGTTATTTGAACATTTTATAAGCAGAAAGTGCATAGTTTTAGGTGATTTGAATGTAGATGTCCTGATGGAAACGAAACATTCATCACCATTCTTAAGCTTACTAAAGTGCTACAATTTCAGACACCTTATAAATGATGTAACTTTCAGAAGAAATAATATTGAGTCATGTATTGACAATATTTTAACAAATGTAATTGATGAATCTGTAGAACAATCCTACGTAGATCATAATGGCTTAGGGGACGGACATGGTGGACTTTTTTGTGACATAATTTTAAACAAAGTTTGTACTGTAGCGTCCGGGGGTTGGACGCCACAATACCTCGTGTAGATAATAAGATAAACACAGAGGAAGAAATTTATATGGGCTGTTATTATATTAACAAAAGCTTCCTATAACGAGTTTAGGGGGTTTTTTACGCGTATATTATTATTTTAATGCGAACTAGGGAATCGCGAACTCCGCTCAAGGACTGAGCCTAATTTAATTACAATGATATCTTCTCTTCGGCCGGCGGACCCGGGCGGCGCGTCTAGTCGCCCGCTGTCAGCCGCACAGCCGAATGCAGCTCCACGCAGCAATTGTTTTTCTTCCCTACGCTCTATTTAAATCAAAAAGTAATTATTTTTAAACTCTGACACATGATGGCCAAGTAACGAACCGTAGTGTGTGGGACGAGGTCCGAACACTACAGTACCAATATAAAACATTCAGAATATATTATTACTGTGCATAAGCGAATATTTAACGAGAAATATAATAATTTGTTTAAATTTGCAATTTCTGATGACATATGGCTCGATATGGGTATAAATACGTTTCTCAGCAAATTTACTACTATCTTTCGAAACTGTTATAAAAATAAACATATTAAAGTGAGACCAAATAGAAATGGATCTTTAAAGTGGATAACTAAAGGCATTAAAGTATCAAGTAAAATGAAAAGAGTCATATCTACAAGCACTAAGAAGGAAGTTAGTATTCTTAATTATAAAATAAATTACACGCGTATTTATAGGAAGGTCCTCAGGCACGCTAGAAGGTTGGCAGTAGAGGAACACTTAAGCAAAGCCAAAAATGTAAACAAAAAGTCATGGAAACTAGTTAATTTAAAAACCAATAGACATAAGAACACAAGCAATAGAAATTTAGTTTTGAAAGTACATAAAAAAATTATAGACAAACCGCAAAAAGTTGCAGATGAGTTTCTTAAAAGCTTTATCTGTAAATCAGAGGTATCAAGTATCATTGGTGATAGGGAGGCAGCAATGTTATAGGTATTTAAAGAGGTATACTGTAAGCGTGGAGCGCAACTTCACTTTTAGCCCCACAACTCCAAGTGAAATCGCAAAGATAATAGGAAATATGACAAATACAAAGTCATGCGGTTATGATGATATTCCGGTCTCAATTTTTAGGGACAATTTAAAAGAGCTTGCGCACCCACTTGCAGTTTCTTTAATAGATGTATGACGGAGTCCGTCTTTCCGGAACAGTTAAAGGTCGCTAAGATCGTGCCAATATACAAAAAATGTAAAAGAACAGATCCTTTAAACTATAGACCGATATCCCTGTTACCAACAGTTGCAAAATTTTTTCAGAGGATCATAAAAAGTAGGCTCATGGCACATTTGAATTTGCAAAGAGTGATTAATGAGAGACAATTTGGATATCAAAAAGGTGTGGGAACAGTGGATGCGATAGACACATTAGTAAATAACGTAGTAGGTAATTTGAATCAGAAAATGAAAGTAGCTGGATTGTTTATTGACCTTAGTTCTGCCTTCGACACAATAGACCATGAAATTCTCCTGGCTAAATTGGAATATTATGGTATTAGAGGCAATGCATTAGAACTTATGAATTCTTACTTACAAAATAGGCAAATATTTGTTGAAATTAAAAATGTTAATGATGAAGGCCAAGAGACGATATGCAAGTCTAAGGTAGTTAAAAATAATCGAGGTGTGCCACAAGGGTCAATATTGGGGCCAATATTATTCATATTGGTAACAAATGACCTAATAAACATACTAGAAAAGACAGAGCCAGATGCTAGAGCAGTCGTGTATGCAGATGATACTAATATTATCACTGCAGCATGTAACTTAAAAGACCTCACGTTGAATATTAATAAAATTTTCGTTATCATGAATGAGTGGTTCGTAGCAAATGGATTAACAGTGAACACAAATAAGACGAGTGTCATGTTGTTCAGAACCACATCTCGTTTTAATGACAATTTGGAAGTAGAGTTAGTAGGAAATAAAATTGTAGTGGTGGATGCAGTCAAGTTTCTTGGTGTCACTTTAGATTCACTACTCAATTGGAAAAAAGAGTTAATGGCAATTGATTCATCAATTTCATCTACATGTTATGCACTTAGAATGCTAAGAGACGAAATCAGCGTGAATCAACTTAAACTAGAGTATCACGCCTTAGTTGAATCTAAGATTAGGTACAGCATTATGTTTTGGGGAAACAGCTATGAGTACAACATTCAAAAGGCTTTTATACTACAGAAACGTGCCGTCAGAACGATTGTAAGAATACCTCAATGGGAGTCGTGTAGACCTTTTTTCAAAAAATTAGGCATCCTTACAGTTCCTAGTTTATACATATTAGTTCTTTTAACACACTTCTCTAAATATATTCACTTATATGAAACACTAGAGGAAAGAAAATTAAGAGAAAGTACACGGAGAAATACAATCAAATCCAAAATCACTCCGCAATTAGATATAACTAAGCATTGTTCTGCATACCAATCAGTGAAAATATTTAAAAGATTGCCAAAACATCTGAAGGATGTTCTTTAATACTAAGCCTAAAAACATTCTTATTAGAAAAATGTCTTTATTCTGTATCTGAGTTTATGATGATGGGTTATGATGAAACGGTTGGATGAACAAATTGGTTTAATAATTTAAAATTAATTTCTGTATTTATTTCGTTTTTATTCTGATCTGAGATTGACATCGATTCATCTGACATCTGAAAGGGACATTCTTAGGTTGGTACTGAAGTGTGTGACATTTTTTGACATTGACATTCTTTATTTTGTTTTTATCTTTGTTATATTATTTAAGGTTGTAAACTGTTGCTTTTATTTTTAATGTTATTTCAACTGCATGAATTCAAATATAATATAAATTGTTCTTGAATTAATAAAAACAAAACAAACAAATACAACAATATCGTAAGGCCGTGAAAACTGTAAATTGAATATTTCTCGCTCACGTTTTGTATTAAGGAATTAAGCGTGAACTTTCATCTGGGTTTGAATTTTTCTACTTGGAACTCTAATTCTTTTTCTAAAATAAAAGTAGCCTATGTTACTCCTTATAATATTAGCTATCTGCCAGTGAAAGTCCCGTCCAAATCGATCGAGCCGTTCCCAAGATTACCTGATAAAAAAAATTAAAGTTACTTTTTTGTTATCAGTGTCGTAATAAAAATAAATAATTTAAAAATGAAATAACCCGACTGCTGCTAAAAAGACCGAAACAAGTTTGATAGCAGGCGGTACCCGTTTGCAAATCATAAACCGAAAAGAAGGCACCCCTGGTACGCCTTCGAAAGGATTTCGAAAGGATAACACTTAAATTTATCATTCCTCATCTTCTTCTTCTTCTTCTTCTTCTTCTTCTTCTTATATATAAAAATGAATTGCTGTTCGTTAGTCTCGCTAAAACTCGAGAACGGCTGGACCGATTAGGTTAATTTTGGTCTTGAATTATTTGTGGAGGTCCAGAGAAGGTTTAAAAGGTGCTATCGATTGAGGCAGTACGAAGTCTGCCGGGTCAGCTAGTTCCAAATATTAATTTGGAATGAGGAATGATAAATTTAATTTTAATTTTTGATATTTTATAATTGAATAATAACATAACATAACATAACATAAACTCACGCCTATATCCCCGAAGGGGTAGGCAGAGGTGCTAGCACCCACAATTGATTAATAATTGATTTATAATTGATTAATAATTGATTAATTTTAATTTTGAAACATAAGTAGGATATGTTTTTTAAATCAACTTTTAAAGCTCTTTATTTTGATATCCTACTCGATAAGTTTTAGTGAAAATATTTTTGATAACAGCGCCAAAAATCCATTGTATAGTACTATAGGTATATATATATTATGTACCCTATGACACTCGGTAGATGAATCCCTTTCATTTGAGACATCATTCATCGAAATCCGTACATGCAAACAAGATTCGCGCGAAATTGATTGGCCGATTGGCAGTCGGGTAAAAATACACTCAAACCATGCATTTATTTAAAACATGTTATTTTGATATAACAAACAGACACTTCAATGTTATTTATGTGCATACATAGATAACAGACGAGACCTTATTGTCTCAAAGAACATTAATTGTGCGGCTAAATAAGAGCTGGATCGTAATTAAGATAATGTCGTTGTGACAGGTGATATTGCAAGTAGGTGTTTGGGAAGATTCGAGAATCTTCGGTTTCTTTTTATATTCTGTTTGCGTAATCCACTTTTGTTGATTGGATTTGCCTTTATGTATTTTGATAAATTAGATATGTAGGAGAATAAAAGCCTAGCTAAGAGTAATTTCTCTTGAATAACAAGCTTAGCAGAAAAAGTGCACATTGGGTAATTTAATTCATTGACTGGTCACTACACTGGTTTTTGAAAAGATTCCGATAAGGTTAGTTGAGTATGCAAGTTCAGGCAAGCAATATATTATTTCTTCTGTGACAATAGGTGTGACTGGGTGTTACCATTTAACATTTTATTCATCTTGAATTTATACATACTTTTAAGGAATTGTAGTGTATTGTAAATGATTTTTTTTTTCGATATCCGTATAATTAAATCCAAGGTCGATAACTTGTTCAATCTCTACCGTAGAAATTTGATGACACAAATTTGTCACAAAATTCGGCTGGGTGGGTACCACCGTGCACGATTGCGAAAAACCCTCCATAGTAATCCAATTTCGGTTTGATTGCGGTTAGGGGTCAGCAAGTGCATAGCCGGGCAGGGGGATTGTGGTCGCAGCACTAGTGGGACCGGTGGGTGTCACGCGGTGCTGCGACGACAATCCTCTTCTGATGAGGCCGTCAAGCTGAGTGCCACCATTGTTAACATGGTACGTGTATTTAATGGTGACTCTCTTTCCTGAGACGTGGTTACCCTGAAGTAATAACTGGGTGAACTACGAAGAAAAGGGGGAAAAGACGTAGGTATTATACAAAAGTTTAAGTACTAAAGGCAAAATGGTATGACTTATTTCATTATGAATCTGGTTCTTGTAAAATGTGTACCAAAATTTATAACAGGTACTTATTAAAATTAACAGTCCGCTCTTTGCAATCTGCTGCAGGCCTCTCCTAATTTGCACAAATGATATTAGTAATTAGGTACAGTAGTTGCCTATACTTATAGCGTATTGGGCTACACAGCGCCATCATTATTTTACAGAAATTGGTCTGGTTTCAATGATGGGTATTATTTGGTATTATTTTGGGCAAAGGGTGCTCGTTTGTCGATTGTGCACTGAATTTGAGTTATAACAGAAAATCGAAAATATAGAAATCAATTACTTAGAGTTTGGATATTCCAAAAAACAGTCCAGTATAATGACTTACAAAACACTCTGATTAGACTATAAAGAATGTATAATGAATTATGCTTTTACTAGCATAATATTACGATTTTACAAAATATTTGGTAAAATTTTATGTTGCCAAAAGACTATGCGAATTTTACACATTTAAATAAAAAAACCGGCCAAGTGCGAGTCAGACTCGCCTATGAAGGGTTCCGTAGCAGCATGTAAAATGTTTATATTTGAATTGATTAAATGAAAGGTAAATTGAGGTTTACGATATATGACGTTTTAAAAAAAACTACTTATTAGATCTCGTTCAAACCAATTTTCGGTGGAAGTTTACATGGTAATGTACATCATATATATTTTTTTGGTTTTATCATTCTTTTATTTTAGAAGTTACAGGAGGCACACTTTTTGCCACTTAGGAAGTGTCGCTCGCGCTAACTATTCAGTTTAGAAAAAAATGATATTAGAAACCTCAATACAATTTTTGAATTACATACGGGTACACATATGGGTTTGATGAAAAAAATTTTTTTGTGTTTCAGTTGTAAGTATGGGGAACCCCCAAAATTTATTGTTTTTTTTATGTTTGTGTGAAAATCTTAATGCGGTTCACAGAATACATCTACTTACTAAGTTTCAACAACATAGTTCAGACAGATATGACGAATCTAAGAGGGTTCCGTTTTTTTCCCATTTGGCAACGGAACCATAAAAAGTAGGTAATTTTAACAAATTCTATATTGTAGAATTCTAATAACTATTTACGCTGTTGACAGCGGTGTTGTTTTTCAGCAGCCATGGTCATGGAGAGGCTAGGATGGTGGTTGTCTTAGATCTGTCATATTGCTAACCTAATTCGGTATGCAAATAAAAACAAGACAATACCTACTTCAACACACTTTGAGCTTGTTCTGCGTAAATTGTAACACCAATAGATATAATTTAAAATGTTCGAGTTAGTGTTTATGTATAGATACTTTAGATAAGTTTACACTTAAGGTAATAGATGGCCCAGGGTCAGTCGGGGTGCGAGGGATATGCTCTATGGGCAACCTTAAACCCCGGCGTCTGAAGACCCGAGAAGGCGTGCGGTTTTAGCCGGTTCAAGCCCGACATAACCGCCCCCGCTGGCAGGCGGGGGGGTAGCCGAAGGGATTTCCGCATGAAAAAGACAAAAAATCGACTACTTCTGTTTATGGAGCACTTCTTGCTCAAATTTTTCTTGCATAAAAGTACACTTTTGCATGCAAGATAGCAAACGAGCACGTGTGCTCTTTTCATCCGTAAAGGTCTTTCAAATTCGTAATTTGGACTCTACCAGTTACAAAATTAACTTTGGGTGCTTGGGCTTCATGATGCATTAACAATTTATTCGCTGTATGTGTCTGACAGATTCTAGTAGGGATGATGCTGTAGGGTGGGGCTGTTCTGATTAATGTTTATCGATATATCAACGTGACACGTACTTGGAAGGGGCAGCAAGTATTTTTGGTGCGTAAAATGGATTTAGATCTCATACGAATTTCACGCTAAATTTCTTTTTGTCTTTATTTATATCTAAACTTCTATCTCGAAAAGGAATGATAAAGTATTGAGTGACACAGTGCATGTCAGTGTCTGTAAGTGAATACAACATTATAATCCTTGACTAGGCGTCAGTGGATTTAATTTGAAATTCCTAGATGGAACCATAAAATCAATAGGAAACGACTCGTGGCTGTCACTTGTGTACCATATAGATGTGAAGATATTCAACATATTTCGCAATGTAATTGGTTACTAACGGACATTTAGGTACTTACTCTAAAGTTTGCATGCAGTAGAAAATTATAACCAATCACTTGACTGTTTTGTGTGACATGATTGGTATAATATGCGCGAATTTGGCGACACTAGTTGCCATGGCAACGAGATTAGTTAAATTAGTTGTCTGTACATTGCAGATATAAAAGAAAAACTTGGTAAAAATATTTTTTATTTGGCATTGTTGTCTGTTGGTTCGAAATGGACGTAAAAACTACTGAAAAGGTTTCGATGCGCTTTTATTAGAAAAGCCTTAGTCAAACTTAAATTCTGCCGTATGATTACAATTGGTTGAGTAGAACCGGAGATATGACCAAGAAACGATTAAAGACCTCCGCGCGGACGAAGCCCCGGCCATCAGCCAGTACTATTATGAAATTGTAAATTCTTTGTGTCTGTACATTGGAGATATTAGAAAACAAGTTGAATTCCTGAGACGAGCTCAGCCGAATACAAGGGATTTTCGATTTTGCGATTTTTTTTTGCGATTTTTTGCGATTTTTTCTTTATCTTGCAATGGTTCACCCCAGCACGAATCTATTACCGAAAACAGCAACTCGATAGCTCATCTCCTTCATACCCAAAACCGTGACAGAAAATTGGCAACGACGACGACGTCGACGACAACTCGATAGCAATAGGGCTTTTCTAAGGAAAATCCCTAAAAAATACTTGGCTTATGTTAAATGAACGACTCTGAACACAAAAAATATATTCTTTTGGTATTCTTGTCTGTTTATTCGCGATGGACGCAATAACTACATAACGGATTTTGATGCGGTTTATCCTATTAGAAAGATCTTAGTCAGACTAAAAATTTGTCATATGTTTGATTGCAATTAGGTAAGTAGAACCAGATATATAACCAAACCGACTTCCGAACGGGCGCCGGGATCTCGTTGTGGTCCTTCCGATCCTTACGACGTGGACGTTCTTTCGCTGGTGAGAGCATAGTGAGAGCCGTGGTCTCCGACGGGAGCAAGTGGCACGCCGTCTCCTTTTTCTGTGAGCAGGCAATGCGTGCGAAAGATTCGGTGGAGAGGAAGTGAGAGAGAACTACCGACAAGAGGACGACAGTTGACCGACTGACCATCCTTACAGAAGCAGGCCGAGACAGATTAGTATCGTGTTTGTCCTACACACGTCTGCTAACTCACCGGCGCGGGATCAAACCCGACCCCAAAGACGAGGCCGCGATGGCGGCCGAAGTCCGCCGGGAACCCTGTGGTAATCCTTTCGAAGGCGTACCCGGGGTGCCAGGCAATGGACGCTGGAGAAGGACAACGTGTGGTTTTAGTCGGTTAGATTCCGGCATACCCACCGCATCACTGGTACCGGTGAGCTGAAGCCCGTACGAGTTTCCATACGAAAAAAAATGAAAGCCCGTCATCTATGAGCAGTCCTCATTAGTATTAACCTAACAAATTCTAAGTTAACCTTAGCTCTAAAATTTACATATTAAATTGTTGTTTATTATTGAAATATTAAACTTGTGTAACGAAATAAATAGTCTATCATAAAAGTTATTTCGTGGAACAGTTTGAAAAATCGAATACCTAGCAAGTCATAGAAAAACGACTTGTCATTTTATGCAACTATACAATTCATCTGTTCTGCGAGGAAATGGAAACGTCATGTATCTAGGTGTTCGTGATTTTCCGTTATACCACAGATTACATCATATTATTCTAAGTTATAACTTTTTTTTAAATACTAAAGAATACACTTGAGAGCCCCTTCATTATTATTATTTCCATTGATCCAGCTCTATCACAGCACCTTGTCAATCCTTTTTGTATCCTTGATAAATCTGATCATCTGTTCCACCTTCAGATTACTGAGGTCTTCCTTGTCCAGTTCGTCCGATCCCAGGTATTCCCATCTGATAAATGAGTACATAGGGCATTCTGCCAGCAGATGGAAAGTCGTTTCTTCGCTGTCCATGCACTCCGGGAATGCTAATGGCGGTTAATAATATTCTCTAAAAAAACAACCGATGTGGTTTTAACTGGTAAGTGGGTATAGTGGGATCCACTCACCGTAATCCGGGTTCCAACATTTCCAAATTGTCTTTCAAATAAATCTTGTCCTAATACAGTAAACAAAAATATAATCGGAATCAGTGAAGCCGCTTCGAATTAAATTTTTTTACAGCTTCACAACGAATTGAGCGATTGGTTTAGTTTAGTAATAAGTAGCTACTTATGAGTTGTAAGTTTTTTTACACCTCAGTGCTACATTCCTTTGCCACATCATAAGCGAATATATAAAGGTTCATACCTTACAACCAGTGAGTGAACAATCAATCATCCCCTGTTTTCCTACCCTTAGGGTTGGATTTTACTTCGGGCCACCAACCAGGTGGACACCGAAGTCTTAAAATCACGCAAAAAAAATCAAAATCTTACACCCACTTTTTATCACTTTTCTCGACGTTTCACATGATTCTAAGTGTAATTAAGCAAAAAAAATTTTTGTGTCGGTCTGTCTGTTGGTCTGGATGTCTGTTTACGCAATAACTCAAGAACCACTTATCCGATTTAAAAAATTCTTTCGCCAATCATCTTGTTTGGTTAATGGGAAGAACTGATTAGATTTTGGGGTTTGTACGTTCAAGGTTTCGGGTACCTACCATACAAATTGTCCCTAAAAAACTTTTACAAGTGAGTTTCTTTCGAGTTATCAGAGTAACGCGTATTTGACTTTGACATTTGAGTGACAATGACAATACGTATATTGTATATTTACATAAAACAACCAGACTCTGAGATAAACTGAAATATAAAATCATTTTTTTGTGTTTTTGACGTCGAAGACGTTTAATTTGATTTCATTTTCTTTATATTTATTGCTCAATATATAAAGACGCGTCGAATAATATGCATAAATCCTAAGGTCTGTAATTGTGAATAAAAATACTGCAACAAAAATATCTAAGTTTGGCCCGAAGTTTGACAATCACTGTGTGATTTCCGCCCCACTAGATTTATTTTTAAATTTGTATAGGACCAACTTCGGGGTATGCTCTTTCTAATAAAAAAAGAATTATCAAAATCGGACTACTCTGTAAAAAGTTACAGTTACTTACTTAGTTAAAGTTAGTAGTTAGTATACTTACATAAAAAAATATGCGCGTCGTTTATTCGTTTATCCGTTTATTCGTCGGTTAAAAAATGATAACCGACCCCGCCCGGGTGGAGCCGTGGGTAACAACTAGTAGCACATAAATTCAAAGCACTTCCAATAGTTCCATTAGCTACTACCGTGTCAAAATTTGTGAGTATTTCACATTTACCATTAACCTAACAAATATTTGCGTCACTGAATTATTGAGCTGAGTGAGACGAAGTCGAGCGAAAGCTCCTCATACCAGACTTCAGGATTTTCTTTGTCACAGGGCTCCTCCTAAGCTACTAATCCAATCAGAACCAAATTTGGCATGATTAAAGAGGTCAGAGGAAGGTTTATGGATATATTTTGAAAAAATTAATGCTACCACAGCGGAATGATCACCGTTAAAAAAAATCCAGAGGGAATTACATAATAACCGCTCGAGACACTGTGACCAAACTTTACACGCTCAGATAGCATGTCCAGAGTTTCAAAAAGAATTTTCAAAATTGGACTTGCCACGGAGGAATGATCACTGTTCAAAATTTACAAAATCTGATTCACGATGTCTCACTCAGCTCAACATTGCAAGCAGCGAGTCGCCTTGCAAACCTAGTTAATATTCACAATTTTCCGCAACTTTATTCGAATCATATCCCCAACTGACTTGTTAGCACTTCAGAATGTCCTAAACTATTTGACGCGGGTAACAAAACTAGACGTAATAAGCTATGAGGGATCGTTGAGGAGCCGACCCTTTTAAATGAAGGTCCCAAATACTATGTGAGCACCCTCTGGATTTTTATTAAGAATATTGTGGACCAAGACCCCTTCAGTGGATACAGTTTTGCAAGTTGACATCGACAGCTGTAGGTATATAAGAACTGTTAAAACGGAACCAATATTGCCACATTTTGTGTGGGATTTTTGTGTTTGCCAATATTGTTACCCGGCATTTTAATGCAACTGCTAAATTGTACTATGTACTTCTATATGAAACTAGATTGAACCCAAATAACAAATTATTTATAAGTACAATTTTGGTTACACAGTTACCGCTTATGATATCTAGTAATGTGAAATGTCCAGATATTGATTTGAATTCCATACAAAAATCAGTAAAAACGTGTTTATAAATATTTTAAACTAGATTAGGTATTAGTCCATCCAGAGGTTTAGACTGGACTCACTTGAACCAATTTCCAAACGAAGTGCTGTGAAATAAGTTGATAGTCGTGATATCTAGTTTAAAGAACCGCTTTAAAAAAAACGCTTTTTAGGGTTCCGATGCCCAAACGGCAACAAACGGAACCCTTATAGATTCGCCATGTCTGTCTGTCTGTCTGTCCGTATGTCACAGCCACTTTTTTCCGAAACTATAAGAACTATGCTTTTTTTTTTTTTTTTACGTGCGGAAATCCCTTCGGATACCCCCCCGCTGGCCAGCGGGGGTGGTTATGTCGTGTCTCGACTAAAACCGCACGGTGTCCTCCCCAAGTGTCCGTTGCCGGGCACCCCGGGTAAGCCCTCGAAAGGATAACCCCAGGGTTGCCGGCGGACTCTGGCCGCCACCGCGGCCTTGGTTCTTGAACTATGCTGTTGAAAGCCCTCGAAAGGATAACCCCAGGGTTGCCGGCGGACTCTGGCCGCCACCGCGGCCTTGGTTCTTGAACTATGCTGTTGAAACTTGGTAAGTAGATGTATTCTGTGAACCGCGTTAAGATTTTCACACAAAAATAGTAAAAAAAAAAACATTTTCCCCATACTACCACCACCACCATTTTTTTTGAGGTTCAAGTAAGGGGAATGTTAAAAAATTGAACCTTAAAAAAATTTTGTTCACCAAACCCTTACGTATGGCTATGCATAGGTCTGAAAAAATGATATTGAGGTTTCTAATATAATTTTTCGCTAAACTGAATAGTTTGTGCGAGAGACACACATTACCATGTAAACTTCCACCGAAAATTGGTTTGACCGAGATCTATTATAGTAAGTAGTTTTTTTTATTACGTCATAAATCGTAAAACGCAATTTACCTTTCATCAATGAAGTCAAATATAAAATTTAAAAAAAGCATTATTGTTCATTTGCTGCTATGTAACCCTTCATGGGGGAGTCCGACTCGCACTTGGCCGTTTTTTTATCTTTGGAATTAATTCTGTCTTTTAATTATTTTTCACTTTTAGTCCCTTCTTGGTATTGGAAGTCAGTTTTATTTTTTTATTAAATTTTATTTATCAGTTTATTTATTGTTATGATTATGTATGATATTTCTCTTTGTATGTATGAGAAGAACTGATGTACGTTTGGTTTTATAAACAACGTACTGTCGCCATTGCTTACCTGATTTTCCACCTCCGGGAAGAACAGGAACCGGCGCAGATAGATGAGAGATTATTTCCACCGAAAATTTCGAGAATCCACGAACCATGACAACTTCAATATCGGGTCGAGATTGCTGGTATCTGCAAAATCTCTGCAACAAGGCCTATACGGAACTCGAGAACTCCCCGTGTTTTATGTCGTGAGTGTGTTTGTATAGCACGTAGGCATTGAAGACGCTCATATTTAAGAAATGCCTGTTTTTTTTTGTACCAGCCATATTGTGTCCACTTTCGCTCTATAAGGTGCAAAGACACCATATGGTCATTCTTGTCGACGCCACCCTTGCAGACCCTATAGTTTTCGATGAGGATGGGTTTGTTTTCGGACACGGGAATCCCATGATACGTTGAGCATTATCATACAATGATCTCGCCATACCATGAGATCAACATCTCCGGATGTCCCCACAAACTCGAGCCACCCACACGTCGGCCTTTTATAAATTAGTTGTTTGATTTGGTATAAATTGACGGTTGGTACCGACGGGCCCAACGCAATCAAACTCTTAGGAGTTAAGGATGTGGGCAAGGGCTGGCGAATTGCAATAACTGTCCATCCATACAGGATGACCACGATGTTCAAGTCCCCGCAACAACTGTAAACTAAAATTTGGCATGATGCCCGATGTCACCATCTGTTCGTTTTTAATTTGAATACTCGCTTTACTCTCGAATGGCCACAAATATCCTGACCTAGAGTCACAGACTTTATAGGTCTTAATACCTATTGCTGCGGCCTTGTTCAGAACAAATTGTTCCACTGGGTGAAAGATTCATTCGTTCGAAAGATTTACTACGTTGTATACGTAACAGGGATGACATGTACCGTCGTTTGAACTTGGATCCTGATAACTATATTCTTAAAATAACATAAACCAAGTACCTTAAGCTCAAGAATCTTAAGCACGCCTATGAGAAGCTTGAACTGCAAAAAGCACAAAATAACCCAAAGGCCACTTGGAGGGTTCTTAAAAATATTATTGGTACCACAACTTTTGTTGCCAAATGGTAAAAAACGAAACCCTTATAACTAGATTCGTCATGTCTGTCTGTCTGTCCTTCCGTATGTCACAGCCACTTTTTTCCGAAACTATAAGAACTATGCTATTAAAACTTGGTAAGTAGATGTATTATGTGAACCGTCTTAAGATTTTCACACAAAAATGGAAAAAGCAATAAATTTTGGGGGCTCCCCATACTTAGAACTGAAACTCAAAAATTTTTTTTTCCTCAATCCCTTACGTGTAGGGTATCTATAGATAGGTTTTTAAAAATGATATTGAGGTTTCTAATAAATTTTTTCTCTAAACTGAATAGTTTGCGCGAGAGACATTTCCAAAGTGGTAAAATGTGTGTATACTAATACCATTATTTTTTTATTTTTTTTCGTGCAGAAATCCCTTCGGATACCCCCCCGCCGGCCAGCGGGGGCGGTTATGTCGGGCTTGAACCGACTAAAACCGCACGCCGTCTCGGGTCTGTAGACGCCGGGGTGTATGTATACTAATACCTGTAACTTCTAAACTAAGAGAACGATAAAACTAAAAAAAAAATATATGATGTACAATACCATGTAAACTTCCACTGATAATTGGTTTGAACGAGATCTAGTAAGTAGTTTTTCTTTAATACGTCATGAATCATTAACCGCAATTTACTTACTTACTTACTTTATTCAATCAACTCAAATATAAAATGTAAAAAATTGCATTATTATGTTACTTGCTGCTACGGAACCCTTCATGGGCTAGTCTGACTCGCACTTGGCGGCTTTTTTTTTTACTTATGCCAACGGATGAATGTGAGGTTGAAAAACTAATACATCGCTTACGCAGAGACGCCGCTGTTGATTGGGATTACATATCAGCACTTCTATTGCAGAAGTGCTCAAACACCCTTACTCCCATTATTACACACATCTGTAATATTTTAATATCCAATGGTGTTTTCCCCAAGTGTCTCAAAAAAGCCATTGTTCGCCCAGTATATAAGGTGTCACAAAATTAGGTCTCTCAATTTGGTGAGATGACTTGGTATCGACAAAATATGTATTTGAAACAAAAAAAAATATCGGGTAAAATAAAAAAAATATAAAAATAAAAAATCTAAAAATTAAAAAAAAACCACCAGTGACCAGCGTCACGTGACGCGACGAGCACACGTGACGCCGGTCGCGATTCAGGTATTTCCCACACATCCGCTTGTAGAATACTGCATGCCTACCACGTGCGTCACGGGCTCGTCGTGTCACGTGACGCTGGTCGCTGGTGGTGTTTTTTTTTTCATCTTTATGTTTTTTATTTTTACATTTATTTATATTTTTTATTTTTATTTTATCCAATATATTTTTTTATGTTTCAAATACATATTTTGTCGATACCAAGTCATCTCACCAAATTCAGAGACCTAATTTTGTAAGTGCGGGGACAGAGACAGTATTAGTAATTATATGCCAATATCTGTATTACTCACTCTATCGAAAATACTAGAGAGGCTGCTAAAGAATCGCCTTATAAACTTTTTGACAAAATATAATATCCTACATAGCTTCAAATCAGTTTGGCTTTAGATCAGGAATGTCAACGTGCGATGCAGTAGCCTCTATTGTTGATAAGATAGTGGAGTGCCTGGACGGTAAAGAAAAATGCTTAGGCATTTTCATAGACCTACCAACCAAAGTACAAAGTAACCTAAACCAACTAATCTCCTAGCCTGAACCTTAATAAAACTACCTATCTTACGTTCTCTCTCACAAATTCTACACAACCAACATCAGATACATTCACACTAAAAGCACATTCCTGCTGTCCAAACAATTCATCCACACCATAATATATCACTGTCCTGATGTAGGTAGATCTACTTACATCAAGTACCTTGGTGTATATGTTGACAACCATATCACCTGGAAACATCATCTACAATGCCTTACAGGTCGAGTACGTAAAATGATGTATATATTTAAAAGGATACGCCACTCTACAGAGGATAATACTAAAAAAGCTGCCAAGTGCGAGTCGGACTCGCCCATGAAAGGTTCCGTAGCAGCAAGTAACATAATATTGTTTTTTTTTTTAAATTGTATATTCGAGTTGATTGAATGAAAGGTAAATTGCGGTTTACGATTTATGACGTATTAAAAAAACTACTTACTAAATCTCGTTCAAACCAATTTTCGGTGGAAGTTCACATGGTAATGTACATCATATATTTTTTTTAGTTTTATCATTTTCTTAGTTTAGAAGTTACAGGGATCCGATTGAGCCGCTACACAGACAGACAACTTTCTGATGATAAATTATTATTTGAAATTTTTTGAAATCGACCTACCGATTTTCTTACTAGATCTCGTTCAAACCAATTTTCGGTGGAAGTTGAAAAACTAAAAAATATATATGATGAATTTCATCACACACTCAATCGCTTACTCTCTCACACACACACACAGACACACACAAACACTTATACACATCCTTAGGTAGCATGCTTTATATATTTTAATCGATAGCATATTTTTGTATCAATACTGATTATCCTGTTATATCTTTTTTGAGCACAACATACTGACATTGATATTGTATGATAGTGGAATCCTGGTGACCAGTAATACAGGTAATCTTTTACCTACAACAGGCACCAGCGATCCACAACCAAATTCTATTTACCTTAAGTTGTGTAAACACTGTATGTAATTTGGTTGTTGGTCAGAAATAAAATAAATTATTAAAAATTATTATTATTAGTGAACCCACTCCGAACACAAGCAAATTAGCTTAACGGGGGGGTTAGGGCTTTGGGTTCTGTTACATATATTCTTTCAAATTCGAATAAAAAATTCGAGAATTCGAGGAAAAATATAGAGAGAGCTGATGATTGAGGATTTCGGAGACGGGTGAAGAGCACGCTTAAGGTATTGAAGATAGGTTGGGGGTGCTTGAGCAAATGTCACTCGAAACGTCATCCAATGGCAGTGAGTTGAAAAAAAATTCAAAATGGCGAAAAAAAAATGGCCACCATACAAATTTCGTCGGTGTCTATCTCGGAGAGTATAAAAGATGGAAGAGTAGTTTCTTCGCAAAAGATGATCAGGATCTAAAGGTCTACTCAATGAACAGAAACAAAATTCAAGATGGCGGAATTTATTTTTCCATACAAAATATATGGAGAAAATTGAAGAGACTGCAAGTAGGGAACTATGCAAGACTTTGATATGGTTCCTTTTCAGAATGTTTTTATGGAAGAACTCTCAGTGAGAAATATGGAGATAGATGATGATCAAGGGTTTGGAAGATGGGTGAGGAGCATGGCCAGGGTATTAAAGATAGGTGAGGGCTGCTCAAAAAAAAATACTCGGAACCGCATATTATATATAGCTCGAATACCACTCACTCACTCACTGACACAATTGTTCTCCTAGAAGGAGTAATGGGGGATATGGATGATGTATGGGAAAAATGTAGAGAGAGCTGAGGTGACTATGGGAAAAATCCGAAATGTCAAAAAAATCAAGATGGTGGCCAACATGGTGGTCGTTTCTCTGCCATATTTGATGACATGGCAACATGGGTGTCATTTTTGAGTAAATCGAGGCTTCTGCTTTTGAATTTTTGAAAAAGAAGTGGAAAAATCCAAGATGGCGGATCGATTTTTTTACATAACACTCGCGAGCTGCTTGCAGCTCGCGCACCGCGCAAAATACTAGTTAATATATATATATAGCTGCTCGTGCTGATTCACTGACTCACTCATTGATCACCTCTCCTGAACAATTTTGTATGAAAAATTTTTTTTTCACTGATGGTTTCGTATAGAGGATAAAAAATCATTCGGAGGAAAAATATGGAGAGAGCTGATGATTGAGGATTTCGGAGACGGGTGAAGAGCACGCTTAAGGTATTGAAGATAGGTTGGGGGTGCTTGAGCAAATGTCACTCGAAACGTCATTCAATTGCCAGTGACCTGAAAAAAAATTCAAAATGGCGAAAAAAAAAATGGCCGCCATACAAATTTCGTCGGTGTCCATCTCGGAGAGTATAAAAGATGGAAGAGTAGTTTCTTCGCAAAAGACGATCAGGATCCAAAGGTCTACTCGATGAATAGAAAAAAATTCAAGATGGCGGAATTTATTTTTTTCTATAGAAAATGTATGGCGAATATTGAATAGACTACAAGTTTTGAACTATGCAAGACTTTGATTTATGGTTTCTTTTTAAAATGTTTTTGTGGAAGAACTCAGTCAGAAATATGTAGATAGATGATGATCGAGGGTTTGGAAGATGGGTGAGGAGCACGGCCAGGGTATTAAACATAGGTGAGGGCTGCTCAAACAAAAAATACTTGGAACCTCATCCAATTGGTAGTGAGCTGAAAAAAAATTCAAAATGGAGAAAAAAAGATGGCCGCCATACAAATTTCGTCGGTGTCTACCTCGGAGAGTATAAAAGATAGAAGACTGGTTTCTTAGCAAAAGATGATCAGGACCTGCAGGTCTACTCAATGAACAGAACAAAATTCAAGATGGCGGAATTTATTTTTCCATACAAAATATATGGAGAATATTGAAGAGACTGCAAGTTGGGAACTATGCAAGACTTTGATATGGTTCCTTTTAAGAATGTTTTTATGAAAGAACTCTCGGTCAGAAATATGGAGATAGATGATGATCGAGGGTTTGGAGACGGGTGAAGAGCACGGCCAAGGTATTGAAGAGAGGTAGGGGGTGCTGAAATAAAAACCACTCGGAATCTCATCCAATTGTATTATATATAGCTCGATTACCACTCACTCACTCACTGACACAATTGTTCTCCTAGAAGGAGTAATGGGGGATATAGATGATGTATGGGAAAAATGTAGAGAGAGCTGAGGTGACTATGGGAAAAATCTGAAATGTCAAAAAATTCAAGATGGCGGCCAACATGGTGGTCGTTTCTCCGCCATCTTTGATGACATGGCAACATGGGTGTCATTTTTGAGTAAATCGAAGCTTCTGATTTTAAATTTTTGAAAAAGAAGTGGAAAAATCCAAGATGGCGGATCGATTTTTTTACATAACACTCGCACCGCGCAAAATACTAGTTTTTATATATATAGATTATTATAGTGATGTTTTGCCCTAAGTCGTATAAACTAGAAAATTGTATATTTAAGTGATTGATAATCAGCGCAACTTTGTAAATTTTGGCTTGGGAAGTGGTTAGGGTGTTAGGAGAACATGGTTAGGAGGGTGTGTTGTTATTGAAATGGAGGCACTTGGAAAGAAGCTGAAAACACTTGAGAAACATGTTTATGGAAAAGTCAGGAGTTGAAAACATTTTTTGGTCAGTGGACCTTGGATAGCAGTGGTCATGGTCAAATTGTCAAGATTTTTGACGGGATTTTTGACATTTGCATACAAAACAGTACTCTAAAAAAATATAATAGACACCTAACCTATAATCTTCCTCGTTCAAAGAGCTTATCGCTTCAAGTAACGCACTACGTGATTTACTAGGATTCTTGTTAACCTCTTCAACTAAGATAAATGGCTGTCCTAGAAGAGGGTTCGGGTCAATATAATGTATGTGGGATATGAACTCAACACCGACACATTAACAGGAAAATATCGTAACGCGTTCAGTTTCACTCGTTAATTTTGACGATTGAACGCACAATTGAAATGGTGAGTCACGCTCAACTTCCTATTTTGAGTCTAAATGAGTGAAATATAATAAATAATAAATAAATATTCTACGACTTTCTACACAGCGTTTTCTAGACCCAAAGTAGGCATAGTTTAACTAGCTTGTTCTAGAATGCGGATAAACATACTTATATACTTTTATTTTGTAGATACATACATATTATACATAGAAAACACCCAGACCTTCACTGATATTTGAACTGAGCGGAAATCGAACCCGCGCCCCATGTCGTAGCAGTCGAATGCACTACCGCTACGCCACAGAGGCCGTTATCATAATATATTACGGCTATCGAGATTTTATTTTGTGCGGTGTACCTATGTGGCCCCACAAAGACCCTCGGCCCTACGCCAACTGTAAGTCGGTACATCTGCTAATTAACAGACGAGGCGCAGCCATTGGCTTTCCTTCCGGGGTTAGGAGATCGGATGGCAATCGCTCCCATAAAAGCCGTATAAGTCAAATCTAAAGGAGAAGAAGGAGCAAGTGCACCCTGGGCTCCGAGTTTAAACCCACGGATGCAACCGGTAACCACACTAGATGATGATAACCAGATTTTATTTTATGGTTAATACTCAATTATGATTTTAAAATTGTTAGATAATTATTTTGGTGTCACCTCTAAACCATCCATAACCATAAATGAAAAATATAAATTAATTTAATATGTACACCGCAAACTGCCCCAGTTCTATTCACTGATTCTCTCCATCCAATGGTTGCCTGTAAGAGATTGCCCTGTGCGATAAGGCCGCCAATTGTATATGCCGCAAAACTACTTATACCAACTTTATGTTTCTGTAATCTTGTTTTTGTGTACATACAATAAAGAGATATATTATTATTATCATAGATCGAGCTATTATTATTATTATTATACCATTGAAAATCATGTATTGATCAATGTGTTTATTTAAACATTTTTTTTTAATGAATGAGGCTCACGTTTGACCTCAATCTCACCTGGTCGTTAGTGACGATCATTACATATAGAGGCTTCGGGGGCCCTTCTTTTGATATGACGAGGTGTGTACTTGGAATAAACTTGGAATTTAGAATTAACTATCCACTACTGCATTAAACACTTTGAGCTGAAGCTATAAAGTTCAAAACTTGCTAACAATCGGATAGAATAGACTTGGATTTATTGAAAAGCTTTCTGAAGTCAACGATGGTTTAAAGTATGGGAGTTTGATTTCAAGACGATGATTAAGTATGTGAATATATACGACCTCATTAAGTTCTTGGTTCAAGCTCTGGCGCAGGTTTTCGAGGGTTAGGTGTTAGACGGCAGTCGCTATCGAAAAAGCCTAGATGAACCAATCCATAAGAAACGGAGGAGTAGAAGAGAGAACCTCGGGCTCCAAAGTGCAAGCTTTGGATGCATTTGAAATTGACGCTGGGTTGATGACGATTAACTCTGTTCTAATATTTTTATATATTTTTAGAGTTCCGTAGCAAAATGGCAAAAAACGGAACGCGGAGCTTTTTTTAATACGTCATAAATCGTGAACCGCATCATACCTTTCATTCAATCAACTCAAATCTAAAAAATTTACTTCTTGCTACGGAACCCTTCATGGACGAGTCCGACTCGCACTTGGCCGGTTTTTATAACATAACTTAGCAAAGAGTAGTAAATTTTGAAATTGGCAGCTTCGAAGCAGCACGCTTTAGTTAGATATTAAAATCGACCTATGCGTAGGTCAAGTTGGGCATAATGCGATTATAAACTCAATCACTTCTATACTATTATAAATTGTAAATTAGTTGTCTCAGTACATTGCAGATATTAATTTTTTTTTTTTTCTGTTTGTTTGCGATGGGCGCAATGAAAACTGAATGGATTTTGATGCGGTTTTGTGCTTTTAGAAACTTATTGGTCAGACTTAAAATCTGCCGTATGTTTGATTGCAATTGGTTGGTTAAGTAGAACCGGAGATATGACCAAAAAACGATAATCGACCTCCGCGCGGGCGAAAGTGCGGTTATCCGGTAGTATGAAATATTGGTCTGTGGTCTAATATTCTTAAGCCAATCTTTCCTTTGCCAGACATTATTTCCGCCACCAATTCATTTTAGAAGTCGGTAATAAATCAAAGCTTTGATGTCTTAAGACTCGTTTGTGCTCAAGACAAGGGCTGGCAACTAACTTGAGAATACCATAACGGATATCTACTGAGAATTGTTGATTAGTAAATAGACTCAGAAAAATTATTCAAAAGCATAACTTCATGTAGATTACATTATTATTTCGAGGTCGCGGATATATAAGTTGAAATAATCCAAGTTATAATAGTATGGTTGAAATATTGCAAGTAAATTCGAGAAATTGTGAATAATCGTTAGTAGGTACAGTTTTGTGTGAAATGCTTTGATCAACAATACACTGTCGATCGAAGATGAAAAAATTATGTTTTCGGGAATTAAAGTAATAATCATGTGATTGTAAATTAAATACGTGAAGTATTAAGAGCCATGTGAATATGAAAATCACTAATCAAGATATTTGTGGCTTATTCCTTCTGAATCCTTTATTCCATGAAACGTGAAAGTAGCATATTAAATCTTGTATTGATAAACTATAGGATAATTGACGATAATTGCTGCGTAGGATATTGAAACTTTTTAACTAGGACGGTTGCCAGCTTGGCAATCAACCCAAACTTAAGCGTAGCGAGATTTGCCTATCCAACAATAGGTCAACGTGACCGGTCGACTTTTTCCATTGATTTGGTTTTTCGGTGATTATTCCTCGATGGTAAGACCGCATGCTGATGCTGGTTTTAATTCCGTCATTCAGTAAGGCTTAACACCTAGGGCATGGAGCGGGAGTGCGGTGGTACTGTTCTTCAAAAAAGGTGATAAGGCCTTGCTAAAGAATTACAGACCCATCTCACTCCTGAGTCATGTCTACAAGCTGTTCTCGAGAGACGCAAGCTCGACGAGTTCCAGCCACCGGAGCAAGCCGGGTTTCGAAAAGGCTTCAGTACCGTGGACCACATCCATACTGTTCGGCAGATTATACAAAAGACCCACGAGTACAATCAGCCGCTGTGTATGGCTTTTGTGGACTACGAGAGAGCCTTCGACTCCATCGAGACCTGGGCAGTTCTGAATGCTCTGCAACGGTGTCGTGTTGATTGGCGATACATCGAAGTGCTGAGATGCCTATATGAGACTGCCACTTTGGCCCTCCAGCTCCAAGACCAGAAGACGAACCCCATAAGCCTACAGCGTGGAGTGAGACAGGGGGATGCTATATCCCCCAAACTGTTCACCAACGCGCTGGAGGACGTCTTTAAGACTCTGGATTATACAAAAGACCCCACAAGCTGGCGCGGATGGCCCGGATCAGTTGGGGATTACATCCCGAGGTGATCCGGACCATCTATGACGCGGCTGTGGAGCCTACGATCCTGTATGCGGCTAGCAGTTGGTGCGCGGCGGTGGACAAGCTTGGTGTCAGAAAGCAGCTGAACGTGGTGCAGCGCGGATTCGCCCAAAAACTATCCAAGAGCTACCGGACAGTCTCCCTGCACTCAGGACTGATCCTGGCTGGCATGCTCCCTCTGGACCTCAGAGTTCGTGAGGTGGCCTCGTTGTACGAGGCCAAGAGGGGAGTGTTCCAGTCATGGTTGGGAGACAGGGAGATTGAACGGATGGCCCCAGCTATAAAGTCACCTCACCCCGCGGAGCATATGAACCTGGAGTTCTCAAGCCTGGTAGACGAAGACGAGTACCAACGTACAAATAATATTGAAGTACGCATATTTACGGACGGGAGCAAGATTGAGGGTCGCGTCGGCGCCGCGTTATCCATTTGGAATAACGGGGCCGAAACCGGGACCCTCAAACTTGCTCTCTCACCTCATTGTACCGTATACCAGGCCGAACTACTGGCCATATGCAAAGCGACCAGTGAGGTCCTCAGGCGAGGCGCGGCCACGTTCGGCATTCTCAGTGACAGCAGAGCCGCTCTCTTGACGGTCATAAACCGTCACGCCCTCCACCCTCTGGCTGTTGAAGCCAGATTAAACATCAAACGGGGCTTGGCCCAGGGCAAGGAAATCTCCTTGTACTGGGTCAAGGCCCATGCAGGGTTGGAGGGTAATGAACGAGCCGACCAGCTGGCTAAAGAGGCAGCTCTGCGGTCGAAGAGAGCTCCGCACTATGACCTGTGCCCAGTTTCATTCGTCAAGCGAGGCCTGCGGCAGACCACGCTTGATGAATGGAATGAAAGGTACAAGACGGGTGACACTGCCTCTGGTACCAAGCTCTTCTTCCCATGCGCGGTGGCTGCATACAGAATCGTCCGCAAAATGGAGGTCGCTGGCACTACAACCCAGTTGTTGACGGGGCATGGTGGGTTCTCCGAATACTTGACCCGGTTCAAGTGTAAGGAGGACCCATCATGCGCCTGCGAGCCTGGGGTCGAAGAGACAGTCGCACACTTACTCGTGGACTGCCCCATCTATGTGAGGGACAGATTTAATTTAGAAAATAAAATAAATCTAAAAATAACAGTAGACAACTTACCAAAATTGATGGACAATCATAGGGAGAACTTTTTAAAATTTGCAGTTAAAATTGTAAATCAAGTAAACAAAAGAAATAGCAGTTAATAACCTCAGGCAGGTATAATTGTATACCTTGCAAGCAGGTTGAAAAATTTTAACATTAAAATATAAGTTGATAAAAGTGTAAATAAAGGATATATTGGTGAGTAAGAATAGAATGTAATAAATAGTAGTCATAAGAAAATAGATATAAGGTTGAATTGAAATTAATAAAGAAACTGGCGAAATATAGTCCCCTACCCCTTAATCCCGAAAGTATGAAAGGCATGGAATGAAAGTGCGAGAGGAATAAAAGCGAGAACTGGTATGGTATTAGGGGACAAGAATGCAAGCGCGAACAATAGATTAATAAGTAGAATAAGAAAAGATAAATAAGAGGAAAACCCTGAGTGGGTTCAAACCAATAGCAAGACTAGATAGATGGCCTAAAGTCCGAGATTAGGCTTTGACTATGTCAAAGATGCTAGTAATTAAAAAAAAAAAAAAAAAAAAAAAAAAAAAAAAGACTCTGGATTGGACTGGGCGGGGTATAAACATAAACGGCGAGTACATCTCGCATCTTCGGTTCGCCGAGGACATCGTCATTGTTGCGGAGTCGCTGGAGCAGCTGGGCGAGATGCTGCACTGCCTAAATGGAGCCTCTCGACGCGTCGGTCTTGGTGTGAACTTCGACAAAACCAAGACTATGTTCAACGAACATATCACACCGAGACCGATTGCCGTCGAAGGGTCGACACTCGAAGTTGTTCAACAGTATGTCTACCTTGGGCAGGTTAGCAGCTCGGTAGAAACTACTTCGAGAAAGAAGTCACCAAAAGGATCCAATTAGGTTGGGCAGCATTTGGCAAACTACGTCGGGTTTCTCCTCCCATCTACCGCAATGCCTAAAAACAAAGGTGTTCGACCAGTGCGTCCTACCTGTCATGACTTACGGTGCCGAAACGTGGACACTGACAGTGAGAGTAGTCCACGACTTAAAAGTCGCGCAGCGGGCTATGGAGCGAGCTATGCTTGAGGTTTCTTTGAAGGATAAAATTCGAAATGAGGCCGACAAAGAACTAAAGTCACCGACATAGCTCGCAGAATAAGCAAGCTAAAGTGGCAATGGGCTGGCCACATCTGCCGAAGGACCGATGGCTGATGGAACAAACGAGTCCTAGAGTGGAGACCACGAATCGGTAAATGGAAGGTAGGACGTCCCCCAGCAAGATGGACGGACGCCCTGAAAAAGGTAGCTGAGATAGACTGGATGCGCAAGGTGGAGGATCGGGTGCTATGGCGTAAAATGGGAGAGGCCTATGTCCAGCAGTGGACTGCAATAGGCTAATTGATTGATAAGACCGATCTGGACATTCGACCCCTTACGACACTCAGTAATGTCTACTTGATCACCGTGGCAAATTTGGTCGAGATCGGTCAGACGGTCTCGGAGGAGTATCATTTGTTTGAAATGCAACTTTGAAGCCAAAGACGCTTCGCTCGCCTTCTGCTCGCTACGCTTAATTAGGTATCTTGTATTGTTTTGACATTTTTTAACACTTGTAACATTAATGAGTATAATCGTCGTAAAATACCTTGTTTCTCTTGACCTGACTTCACCCGCGTGATTGGTTTTGCGTCAATATCAAATTGTCAAGATTTTTGGTGTTAACTATACCAATGAGTACTTATTTAAAAGAAATTTAATTCAAATATGAACTTTCCAATGCCTAAATTAATAATATTTAAAGGCTGTTGCTATTGAATAAGATTAGAGTACGAATCCTCTATTGCCGAAACTGAATTTCATTCTCATACTGTAGCCCCTCATTAGAAGTATCCATTACGGTATTAACCCCGAACATTATGCGGAGAATACCGCAAACACGTTTAGCAGATAACAATTACACGTAACTTTGTAAACGCGTGTTACACTTGCGGTCAGACGAAACTGCCGCGCAACGTTGCGCAGAAATAGTGAGCTTTAAAAATAAGGCTAGAATTTCAAAGTTTCCTAATCACGAAATATTCAAAACACATTCCTTGGGGTAGGATTTTTGGATACTACTTGCTCGCCCAGCTGCTCCAGCGACTCCGCAACAATGACGATGTCCTCGGCGAACCGAAGATGCGAGATGTACTCGCCGTTTATGTTTATACCCCGCCCAGTCCAATCCAGAGTCTTAAAGACGTCCTCCAGCGCGTTGGTGAACAGTTTGGGGGATATAGCATCCCCCTGTCTCACTCCACGCTGTAGGCTTATGGGGTTCGTCTTCTGGTCTTGGAGCTGGAGGGCCAAAGTGGCGGTCTCATATAGGCATCTCAGCACTTCGATGTATCGCCAATCAACACGATACCGTTGCAGAGCATTCAGAACTGCCCAGGTCTCGATGGAGTCGAAGGCTTTCTCGTAGTCCACAAAAGCCATACACAGCGGCTGATTGTACTCGTGGGTCTTTTGTATAATCTGCCGAACAGTATGGATGTGGTCCACGGTACTGAAGCCTTTTCGAAACCCGGCTTGCTCCGGTGGCTGGAACTCGTCGAGCTTGCGTCTCTCGAGAACAGCTTGTAGACATGACTCAGGAGTGAGATGGGTCTGTAATTCTTTAGCAAGGCCTTATCACCTTTTTTGAAGAACAGTACCACCGCACTCCCGCTCCATGCCCTAGGTGTTAAGCCTTACTGAATGACGGAATTAAAACCAGCATCAGCATGCGGTCTTACCATCGAGGAATAATCACCGAAAAACCAAATCAATGGAAAAAGTCGACCGGTCACGTTGACCTATTGTTGGATAGGCAAATCTCGCTACGCTTAAGTTTGGGTTGATTGCCAAGCTGGCAACCGTCCTAGTTAAAAAGTGTCAATATCCTACGCAGCAATTATCGTCAATTATCCTATAGTTTATCAATACAAGATTTAATATGCTACTTTCACGTTTCATGGAATAAAGGATTCAGAAGGAATAAGCCACAAATATCTTGATTAGTGATTTTCATATTCACATGGCTCTTAATACTTCACGTATTTAATTTACAATCACATGATTATTACTTTAATTCCCGAAAACATAATTTTTTCATCTTCGATCGACAGTGTATTGTTGATCAAAGCATTTCACACAAAACTGTACCTACTAACGATTATTCACAATTTCTCGAATTTACTTGCAATATTTCAACCATACTATTATAACTTAGATTATTTCAACTTATATATCCGCGACCTCGAAATAATAATGTAATCTACATGAAGTTATGCTTTTGAATAATTTTTCTGAGTCTATTTACTAATCAACAATTCTCAGTAGGTATCCGTTATGGTATTCTCAAGTTAGTTGCCAGCCCTTGTCTTGAGCACAAACGAGTCTTAAGACATCAAAGCTTTGATTTATTACCGACTTCTAAAATGAATTGGTGGCGGAAATAATGTCTGGCAAAGGAAAGATTGGCTTAAGAATATTAGACCACAGACCAATATTTCATACTACCGGATAACCGCACTTTCGCCCGCGCGGAGGTCGATTATCGTTTTTTGGTCATATCTCCGGTTCTACTTAACCAACCAATTGCAATCAAACATACGGCAGATTTTAAGTCTGACCAATAAGTTTCTAAAAGCACAAAACCGCATCAAAATCCATTCAGTTTTCATTGCGCCCATCGCAAACAAACAGAAAAAAAAAAAAAAAATTAATATCTGCAATGTACTGAGACAACTAATTTACAATTTATAATAGTATAGAAGTGATTGAGTTTATAATCGCATTATGCCCAACTTGACCTACGCATAGGTCGATTTTAATATCTAACTAAAGCGTGCTGCTTCGAAGCTGCCAATTTCAAAATTTACTACTCTTTGCTAAGTTATGTTAAAAAAACCGGCCAAGTGCGAGTCGGACTCGTCCATGAAGGGTTCCGTAGCAAGAAGTAAATTTTTTAGATTTGAGTTGATTGAATGAAAGGTATGATGCGGTTCACGATTTATGACGTATTAAAAAAAGCTTCGCGTTCCGTTTTTTGCCATTTTGCTACGGAACTCTAAAAATATATAAAAATATTAGAACAGAGTTAATCGTCATCAACCCAGCGTCAATTTCAAATGCATCCAAAGCTTGCACTTTGGAGCCCGAGGTTCTCTCTTCTACTCCTCCGTTTCTTATGAATTGGTTCATCTAGGCTTTTTCGATAGCGACTGCCGTCTAACACCTAACCCTCGAAAACCTGCGCCAGAGCTTGAACCAAGAACTTAATGAGGTCGTATATATTCACATACTTAATCATCGTCTTGAAATCAAACTCCCATACTTTAAACCATCGTTGACTTCAGAAAGCTTTTCAATAAATCCAAGTCTATTCTATCCGATGGTTAGCAAGTTTTGAACTTTATAGCTTCAGCTCAAAGTGTTTAATGCAGTAGTGGATAGTTAATTCTAAATTCCAAGTTTATTCCAAGTACACACCTCGTCATATCAAAAGAAGGGCCCCCGAAGCCTCTATATGTAATGATCGTCACTAACGACCAGGTGAGATTGAGGTCAAACGTGAGCCTATCATTCATTAAAAAAAAATGTTTAAATAAACACATTGATCAATACATGATTTTCAATGGTATAATAATAATAATAATAGCTCGATCTATGATAATAATAATATATCTCTTTATTGTATGTACACAAGAACAAGATTACAGAAACATAAAGTTGGTATAAGTAGTTTTGCGGCATATACAATTGGCGGCCTTATCGCACAGGGCAATCTCTTACAGGCAACCATTGGATGGAGAGAATCAGTGAATAGAACTGGGGCAGTTTGCGGTGTACATATTAAATTAATTTATATTTTTCATTTATGGTTATGGATGGTTTAGAGGTGACACCAAAATAATTATCTAACAATTTTAAAATCATAATTGAGTATTAACCATAAAATAAAATCTGGTTATCATCATCTAGTGTGGTTACCGGTTGCATCCGTGGGTTTAAACTCGGAGCCCAGGGTGCACTTGCTCCTTCTTCTCCTTTAGATTTGACTTATACGGCTTTTATGGGAGCGATTGCCATCCGATCTCCTAACCCCGGAAGGAAAGCCAATGGCTGCGCCTCGTCTGTTAATTAGCAGATGTACCGACTTACAGTTGGCGTAGGGCCGAGGGTCTTTGTGGGGCCACATAGGTACACCGCACAAAATAAAATCTCGATAGCCGTAATATATTATGATAACGGCCTCTGTGGCGTAGCGGTAGTGCATTCGACTGCTACGACATGGGGCGCGGGTTCGATTCCCGCTCAGTTCAAATATCAGTGAAGGTCCGGGTGTTTCCGTTCAGCCGTTAGAGCGTGATTGAGTAATAAACATTCAAATATCAAAACATACAAAGATCTTCACAAACTTTCACATTTCACTGGTGGTAGAAATTTGATGACACAAATTTGTCACAAAATTCGGCCGGGTAGGTACCACCGTGCACGATTGCGAAAAGCCCTCCATAGTAATCCAATTTCAGTTTGATTGCGTTCAGGGGTCAGCAAGTACATAGCCGGGCAGGGGGATTGTGGTCGCAGCACTAGTGGGACCGGTGGGTGTCACGCGGTGCTGCGACGGCAATCCTCTTCTGATGAGGCCGTCGAGCTGTGTGCCACAGCCACCATTATTAACATGGTACGAGTATGTAATGGTGACCCTCTTTCCTGAGACTTTACCTTCAGCTTACCATCAGGCGAGGTGAAGTCAAATTGATGTGTCCTAAATATAAAAAAAGATAAAAAAAGCATTTATAATATTAGTAACATAGTAGGAATCCAGAAAAAAAACGACGATAGCCCAGTGGCGAACGTATCGGACTGCCGAGACGAGGTCTGGAGTTCGATCCCCAGTCGCCCCAGACACACACCTTTTTTTTTTTTTTTTTTTTTTATCGTGCAGAAATCCCTTCGGATACCCCCCCGCGTGCCAGCGGGGGCGGTTATGTCGGGCTTGAACCGACTAAAACCACTTTTCGTAGTTATGTGTGTATTAAAAAATGTTAATTATCGCTCGCTTAGTAATGTGCCCGGTACATGTTAATGGGCTCACCCCCTTTTACAATGGGATCTAAACATAACTGGCGAATCGTGGGTGTGTAATATATCTCTGCATATACCTTCGGGGATACAGGTGAAGTTATGTTTATGTTAGGAATCCAGAATCCTACTATCCTACTTCCTATCCTACTGAAAGGAAGTAGGATAGTAGAATTTTGTGATGATTTATACTTTATAATTAGTAATTATATAGTAGTATTACTACTATAGTAATTATTAATTACTCTATGTCAGATCCTATAGACGTAATCATTATGAGGTACTGATTCGGAAGCAACTTCCAAAGAGTAAAGTAATACCTTTTTTATTTTCGTGCGGATATCACTCCGGATACCCCCCCCCCCCCCCGCCGCTCAGCGGGGGCGGTTATGTCGAGTATAGCCGACTAAACTCGCACGCCGTCTCGGGTCTTAAAACGCCGGGGTGTAAGGTTGCTCATAGAGCATATCCCTCGCACCCCGACTGACCATGGGCCATCTCCGGTTTCGAGATGGCCTCTTCGGGTTTGGGAACCACGGTGTCCCCGTCTTGTCCCGGTTAGGGGGAGGGGCGCTAGTCACTCCACCGTCCCGGCTTGCTTCTGCTGGGGTGACAGGCGGCCTCACCTGCCACCCCTAGGCCTGCGCTCATGGATGAAGCGAGCATGTTGCGGGCTCGGCGGGCCGGAAGAGTTCTAAACCTCTCCCGGGCGCGCTCCGCCATCTCCTTCGCGAGCATTACATGGGGCGGCCCACACGCTCGCGCTCCGTTTCATTGCCGCAATCATGCTGCCGAGCGAGTAAAGTAATACCTACTAGGCAACTTCAACATTTCAATCAATCAATTAGCCTATTGCAGTTCACTGCTGGACATAGGCCTCTCCCATTTTACGCCATAGCACCCGATCCTCCGCCTTGCGCATCCAGTCTATCCCAGCTACCTTTTTCAGGTCGTCCGTCCATCTTGCTGGGGGACGTCCCACCTTCCGTTTACCGATTCGTGGTCTCCACTCTAGGACTCGTTTGCTCCATCGGCCATCGGTCCTTCGGCAGATGTGGCCAGCCCATTGCCACTTCAGCTTGCTTATTCTGCGAGCTATGTCGGTGACTTTGGTTCTTTGTCGGATGGCCTCATTTCGAATTTTATCCTTCAAAGAAACCCCAAGCATAGCTCGCTCCATAGCCCGCTGCGCGACTTTTAAGTCGTGGACAAGACTCACTGTCAATGTCCACGTTTCGGCACCGTAAGTCATGACAGGTAGGACGCACTGGTCGAACACCTTTGTTTTAAGGCATTGCGGTAAAGGGGAGGAGAAAACCCGACGCAGTTTGCCAACATTTACTCGCACGTATTTTTTACGAGCGCTATGAAGTGTCGCTTATCAAGAAATACAGTAGCCAAATAAGTTTTATGTGACTCGTAAACGTTTAACTGAATCATAAAGTAAAATGACCACCCATATTCATGACAATAAATTTGGAAGAAGATATCATAACAGAACAACTATTGAGATGGAGATCTTGTGTTCATCATTATTATTTATTTTATTTTGCTTTATTAGGAAAATAAACAGTTTTTACAATTCTCATTGTTGCCTTAAATAATGTCTGAAAACCATTTATTAGTTTTCGCATCTTATAACTAGGATAACAAACTATGTCTGTCCCAGACAGCAGTCCCAGCAGACTTCCTACTGCCTCAATCGATAACAACTTCCATATATATTCACCTTTTAAACCTTCTCTGGACCTCCACAAATAATTCAAGACCAAAATTAGCCAAATCGGTTCAGCCGTTCTCGAGTTTTAGCGGGACTAACGAACAGCAATTAATTTTTATATATAAAGAAGACTAGCTGACCCGGCAGACTTCGTACTGCCTCATTCGATAACAACTTCCATATTTATTCACCTTTTAAACCTTCTCTGGACCTCCACAAATAATTCAAGACCAAAATTAGCCAAATCGGTTCAGCCGTTCTCGAGTTTTAGCGAGACTAACGAACACAGCAATTCATTTTTATATATAAAAGAAGTACTTATGTAACAATGTATATAATGTCGGCTTTTCCGGGAGCGACTGTCGTCTGACCGCCCAACTCCGAGAGTAAAACCTGCGCCAGAGCCTCATCCGTAGTTTAGCAGGTCCGTAGTTTTGTCTAAAGAAATATGCAGTTATTTGAACATCTTTGTGGCACTCGGCACGAACATAAAATAAAAATCATCTAAACAAATAGATAAAATTGAAGTGTCTGTTTGTAATATTAAAATAACAGATTTTTTATGATTGCACGATACTTATAATAAAAATACAATGTTTAAACATTTTGTGTGTCTGTCCGTCTGTCTTTCTGTCTGTTTGAAAGAGGTAATCTCTGGAACGGCTGGCCCGATTGTAATAACAAAGACTTCTTTAATTTACAAAATTGTGAATAAAATATGATTGACTCTGGAATGGCTATTTTATGCAATTGAATTATTAAGTAATAATTTGACTTAAATTATAATACGTAGTATGACATATTAAATTTGACATATATTATATTATATTGATATTATATAAATTGACATTTTCTATTTTTATGCTAAGTGGGGTGTTTTTTTTTTCAACGTGTGGAAACCCCCACGGGCTTCACCCCATCGGTGCCAACGATGGGATGGGCGTGTCGGAATCGGAACGACTAAAACCACACGGTATCCTCCCCAAGTGTCCATTGCCGGGCACCCCGGGTAAGCCCTCGAAAAGATAACCCCATTATAAGTGGGGTGATAATATAATTATGTAATTAAATTAAAATGTACCATTAGACATATTTGCACGTGCCCATATTCTCAAATAAATAATTATCAATTGACTGATTGACCGACTAGTATGTGAGGTTGGCCTGAGGTCCGGTGTTGATAGGGTCATGCAAACCCCACAATATGCCCAGATCGGCCAGTTTTGTTTTTTTTCTTTTTTTTATATGAATATTAGTAACCGAAATTACTAATATTCCCCTTAACCCCTCCAGCTAAGCTAAATTGCTTGTGTTAGGAGTGGGTTCACGTCGGTAGTGTAATGGCCAGTATTCGAACCCCGGACCTCTCGATCGTAGGGTCGACTCCTTAACCACTAAGCTACCGACGCTTAAGCTTAAGTTGAAAAGACTACGTAGGTATGTCAATTCATAACAATAAAGTCCACAATTTCGGTTATATTAAAATTAAATTGAGTACCTAGGGATGAATAATGACTGAAAAACCAGCACTCATTTGCACGCCAAAGTTGGATATTAGATAAAATTAACAGCTATTTATTACATTTATCACTCCTTTATGTCGCCAGACACGATTATTTCTAAGCATTCGTGAAATATTGGTTCATTTATTGCACAAGCTATCTGAAATGAGCTAAGTTCATAGACTTTTGTGATTAATACACCAAGTCAAGGTTTTTTTTTTTTTTTTTTTTTTTTTTTTTTTTTTTTTTTTTTTTTTTAATGTTTATCTTTAATATCAGGTAGATGGGTGTTTTAATAATTGGACGTTTCAATAGTTAAATGTTTTGCAGCAAAGACGATTTGAAATCAACGTCTATTTAGCAATACGTCTATTGCTAAATAGACGTTGATCGGATAGTTGGAAGTATTGCTACTTAGAAGTATCGATCGTAAAAAAATCGCGTAGGTTTTAATGGATGAATGCTTGGATAGATATATTAATGTATGGAGGGATACTTGTTCCTCAATCACGCCATAACGGTTGAAGGGATCTAAATGAAATTTAGCAGAGAGATAGATTTTATTCTGGATGGTTTTGTTAGACTGTTAGTTTGAGTAATGTAACAATCTGAAAATCCGTTCTGTTAGATTGATCACACAGAACGGAAACTAACATTCCGTTTTGTCAGATAGATTCATCAAAACGGAAAAAAACATTCCGTTCTTTTAGAATAATCGGACAAAACGGAAACAACATTTCATTTTATTATATTGATCTGACAATAAAAAAACCCAGATCTGTTAGTCTCATCTTCTCATCTCCAATAGATAGTATACCTCATATAATTTTCAGTTTACGCATTTACGCATTCTCCTAGAATACAAATTCTGCATGTCTGAAAGAAAAAGCCAAAGCAAAGGTAACGAAAATAATACTAACAAAATTATAATCAATTCACATTAAGGATACTATTCTCTAAAGCATCTGATGAGGCCGTCAAGCTGAGGGCCACCATTGTAGCATCATGGTCCTTGTAATTGTGACTCCCATTCCTGAGAATTTACCTTTAGCTTACCATCAGGCCAGGTAAAGTCATCCAAAAATTTTCCTCTAACGATCCTAATTAACCCCCTCGGGTTTCACCTCACCAGAGCTAACGATGAGGTACCCACCTAGGACACGAATCGACTAAAACCGCACAGTGTTACATCAAATTAGACTGTGTGACCGGAAACCAGTTGTGCCCTAAAAAGAAGATCCTTGAACGATACATGCTAGATGATAGATAGTAAGGTGAAAGTCTTACAGAACTAAACGAAATGAAGAAAATTTTATTATTAATCTAAATTATCACAAGTTTTGTTCCGGAGACTATTTATTCCGTTTTGTTCGACTAATCGAACTAACAGTCTAAATACCTTCAGGATTTTAGACTATGAATGAACAAAGAATTGATCCAAAAAAAAACAATATATTTTCCGATTTGTTCGACTAATCGCACTTAACATTCTTTCGGATTGTTAGACCATGATCAGACAAAAAGAATATCGAAATAAAAGAACGGAATATTTTTCCGTTTTGTTCGATTTATTCAACTAACAATCTAACAAAAGAGAATAGACGATCAAGACCTTTCGGCCCAATCCAACGTCACCTGCATACCGGTACACCTGCTGATTGACGGACGAGGCTCTTGCGCAGGTTTTCCTCTTGGGGTTGGGAGATCAGATAGCAGTCACTCCCATAAAAGCCGCATTAGCCAAACCAAAAGAAGGGGTAAGCGCACCCTGGGCTACGAGGTGAAAGCCTTGAGTGCAACTGGGAACAACACGAAGATGTTGATGATGATAGATTTTATTCTGAAATTTTACATAGGCCACTTCTTATCCGCTAATAAGTTCCCATGGGCCGCGAGAACGGGATTAGTATTTCGCGAGCAGTCGATTACTCTACCGCCAAGCCACAGAAACCGTTGCTAATGAAACATATTGTTATACTAATGTATCAGGTTATTAGGTTGAAATTGTAAAGAATAAATATTTTAGTGTGGCCTAAGTCCTTTACATATAATTTGTTTTTTATATTCGTTCCGTCAATTGACTGCATTCCGCTAGATGGTGCGAATCTAGGGTGAAGTCCAGAAGATATGGGCCACCATCCCAGAAGCTGACGATCCTAAAATGGTAGCCTAGGATTATCTATCAGTCTACCTTGGGGTGATGCGGAGACAAATTGAAGTAGGTCCTCAAATAATTTTGATGTAACATTATTATTAGATGGTACAATAAATTCACTCTTCTACTCTTTCTCTTGTTTTTACTTATATTGACTTTTACAGGAGCGACTGCCATCGTTTTAAACGGGCACGCTACTGAATGTCGAAGTTTAAAATGTCGACATATGTTAGTTCTAAAGTACAGGATCTCGATGTACGCCAGTTCGAAAGTTCACTGCAGCGAAGTATGCAAGTCAGAGTACCCCGACTCGGATAGGTTAGGTTAGAAGGCTAAGGCGGGAGCTCCGCTCCGCTTCGCTCCCGCCTTAGCCTTCGTGGTTATTTTTTTTTTAACCACCTAGAAAATTAATTGTTGTGTGTCTCGTGATATTGTTTTATCAAATTTTCATACGTCGGCCTTGCATACTTCGCTGCAGTGAACTTTCGAACTGGCGTACATCGAGATCCTGTACTTTAGAACTAACATACGTCGACATTTTAAACTTCGACATTCAGTAGCGGAGTCGTTTTAAACGTCGGTAGCTTAGTGGTTAAGGAGTCGACCTTACGATCGAGAGGCCCCGGGTTCGAATCCTGCCCATTACACTACCCAGGTGAACCCACTCCTAACACAAGCAATTAAGCTTAGCTGGAGGGGTTAGGGGGAATATTAGTAATTTCGATTACTGATATTCATAAAAAAAAATTAACCTCCCAACTCTCAAAGGAAAGCCTGTGCTAAAGTCTCGCCCAGCAGCAAAGTCAGCAGGTGTATCGGCTAACGAGTGAGGTTGTCTTGAACAGCCCCCCCCCCCCCCACACACCCTGTTTTATAACCAAAAGTAGGTTCTCAGTTTAACCTGTTATGTTTGTATGTATGTTCTTCCGCGATTATCTCGTGATTGGTGGAACCGATTTTTATAAACGTGTATATACTACCTAGTTGAAAAATATACAGAAAGTCAGGTACACACTACATAGCTAATTACATTTAGTTTTCATTAATTTACAGGAGCTCTTTGCAACGTTCCAGGTTCCAGTTTCATCACAGCGAGGTGTGTCCAGTTCGTTACTCTCTAACTAAGTACATACAGAGAATAGATATTCTATAGTCCCTACACTACATGTGACTACACGCCACTGTCAGCTAATACTCAAATGAATTGTTTTGCATAATTCGACTTGTTTAAGGATGTAGATTGTGGAGGATATTTTTAACAGATTTCATCGCAATTTATTTAATGTGACTTCAATGTGTGACACTCCAATGACCTCCTTGTGATTGAACTAGGTACTGACTCTAAGGAACAACAAAAATTAGTATCGCGAAAGATACTTTGAAATGTCCGTATAATTTTTGGGCATTTAAGTAAGTAATATTTTTTAAAAGCAATAAAGGATTCAGCTGAAAACAAAATATATAGGGGATGAATCAGTAGCATTAAAATTCATTTAAAACATATTTCCACCAATTTTAAATCACCAGATCAAACTTCAGGGACTCTTTTTGCATGCAACTAACTTATTAGGTAGGATATAGCGTAGGTATAGATACATATTCTCCCCCAAACCGGGGCAGAACGGGGACACCGTGGATCCCAAACCCGAGGGGGCCATCTCGAAACCGGAGATGGCCCAGGGTCAGTCGGGGTGCGAGGGATATGCTCTATGGGCAACCTTACACCCCGGCGTCTGTAGACCCGAGACGGCGTGCGGTTTTAGTCGGTTCAAGCCCGACATAACCGCCCGCGCTGGCACGCGGGGGGGTATCCGAAGGGATTTCCGCAAAAAAAAATAAGGTATAGATACATATCTACACTTAGAAGTTTTTGAGTTACAAACATCAAACATGCCACTGAGCAAATAAATATACCCAGGCATTTTTTATCACTACTTTTTTGGGGGCATGCTAATTCTCGCAAGTTTTATAATGATAGGTTATAATCTGCCAACCACGTTCTGCAAGCCAGTGCACTTACTGGTTAACGGAAGAGTCTGAGGTGCGAGCTTCCTTCGGGGTTGGGAGACCAGACGGTAGTCGCTCCCACAAATCATCACGTCCCAGAAATTCACCTTGGCTATCGGTGACAAGTGCGCCGATGCTGAAACGAACCTGTTCAGGACTGCTGGGATAAGATTCAGGCAGCTATTCTTGGATTGGCGAAGGCGATGCTAGGCATGTCCAAGTTACAGGCAAGTTTTTATGGTAAATTTTCGATAGTTTCGAAATATCCTTTGGGGGTAGCGAGTGCCCCCGAGTACCCTCACAAAGGAAGCCCTGCATACCTACTAGTCGGATAGCACTTCCCGAGTCCTAGCTTTGTAATAACATGTATTTAGGTATGTATGTACAAGGACTTAAGAAAGTACAATGCTCGCATCATATTTATTGCAGTACAGAGTAATATCGCAACGTCAGGCTTACATGGCAGGGTCGTAATATCCACCGCCTTTAGCTGTAATGGAACTTTTCAAATTGAACAATATTTGTTACTACTCTGTGGAAAGATAAGCCAGCCATACCTTTGTATCATTTATATCTCTGTAAAATGAGCAAAAAATAGGTAGGTAAGTATAATAAGGCGGATTTTAAGAATTTCGTTTTGGAATCTAAAATTAAAAAACCTACCCCAGAGTTTCCCAAATGGAGAATCTGGCCCGTACCCTTTTTTTGTGGAAGTTCCCCCGGGTACACCCCGCCGGCCAGCGGGGGTGGTTATAACGAATTCGAACCGACTAAAACCGCACGCCGTTTCGGGTCTTTAGACACCGGTATGTATTATTATTATTACATTTGGGGACACCGGAAGCCGGACGGACGATCCACCCACGAAGCTTGTGGGCCACTTCATCCATTTCCCCTGAAGACACCGGTATGTAAGGTGGCCCCATAAGGAATTTCACTCGCACCCCAGCTAACCCAGGGCGATCTCCGGTTTCTAGATGGCCCCCTCGGGTTTGGGAGCCAACTTGTCCCCGTCTTGCCCCCGGAAAGAGAAGGGGCGCGCAGCACGCCACTGCCCCGGCGTGCATCTGCTAGACCCCTAGGCCTGCGCTCATGGAGGACGGAGGTCGTTCAGCAACCTCCGACGCCTGAGTCACCACCGCGGAAGAGAGATTGGGAGAGACCTGAGTCTGTGCCGGACTCGCTACGCCGCCTCCTTTTCAAGCATTACTTGCTCGCAGAACGAGGCAGCGGCAACCCACACTCGCGCTCCGCAGCAGCGCTAAGAGCAAGACGCCGAGTGAGAGGACGTCCACTCCGTGGGCCGCCACGCGGGAACTCTGTCAGCGTGTGCAGCCTTAAGTCCTCGCTTGCATCAGAGCGATGGTACTCATACGATGGTTCCTGATCTGACACAGGTGGTCCCCGAAACACCCCTTCCCAGAGATCACCTGCGTAAGCCAGTACAAGAGTAACTACTTTACATTTATCATGTGACTGTACCTCTAGACAGACAGATACCTGCCCTGTTTAAATGAGGGCTACAATATAATGGTTTATTTATTTCACCTTTTCTATCTGTTCTCACACACGATGAGGGACTACAAGGGTAATATCTTATCACCCGCATTTCAACATTACCCAACACATTGAGTAGCGCGATCATTAAAATGTAAGCATCTTGCGCCAAATTTGCGGCAATTAATTTTTCTGCGAAATGCCGGAATATATAAGAGAAAACGTTCAACGTTCTATGTACAATTTCATCAAAATTTAACTAATTAACCTGCAAACTCACACACAAGAAACAGTATAAATCTTTCTGACAAATTGCAAGGGAAATCACCTGCGAATGCTCTTACCTTCATTTATTATTCAACTAACAGAAGTTACGGACTTACTTTGACATAACATAACATAACATAACTTCACACCTGTATCCCCGAAGGGGTAGGCAGAGGTGTATTACACACCCACGATTCGCCAGTTATGTTGAGGCCCCAATGTAATAGGGGGCGAGCCTATTGCCATCTACCGGGCACATTATTAAGCGAGCGATAATTATCATTTATTAATGCACACATAACTACGAAAAGTTAGAGGTGTGTGCCCGGGCAACTGGGGATCGAACTCGAGACCTAGTCTCAGCAGTCCGTTACGTATGCCACTGGGCTATCGCCGCTATATTACTTACTTACGGACTTACTTTGAAATCGTGATATATGGTGAAATACGGCGTGTATTTCGACCTCCAGAGTGCAAAGTTATTATAATAAAACTTAATAAAAAATCATGAGTATAGTTTGAGAATGTATATTCTATATTCTAGGACATTATACACAGAGCTATCTAGACCCAAGGTAAGCATAGCTAAACCAGCTTGTACTGTGGATTCTAGAATGTGGGTAAACCTACTTATACACTTTTTTTTCTTGGTAAATACATAAATATTATATGTATATAGAAATACCCAGATCAATTCTGTTCCCACAGTCAAACCGTGGAAACTGTTTTGTGGGGCCTTGTTTATATGTAAGATTTCTGTAATTATCCGTTAATAAAGATTCATAATAAAAAAATAATAATAATGCAAATAGACATATTCATGCATATTTTTGTACATAGCCGGAAACCAACCCGCCAGCTCTGACTTAGCAGTCGGACGTTCTGCCGCTATGCCACGAAGTTTTAGCACCATTTCAGAATGTATTTTTTTCCAAAACTTAAAAAAAAACTTAGGTTATGTTAAATGAACGATTCCGAAAACCATTTTTTTAATCATTCTTATCTGTTTGTTCGCGATGGACGCAAAAACTACTGAACAGATTTTGATGCGGTTTTCTATTAGAAAAGTCTTGGTCAGACTTAAAATCTGCCATATGTTTGATTGCAATTGGCTTAGTAGAACCGGAGATATGATCAAAAAACGACCTCCACGGGTTCGCACGGGCAGAGCCACGGGCATCAACTAGTGTAATTATATAATAATGATTAGTTATCATAAAACATGAAATCAACCTATACCTACTTTGAAAACGGCAGAAATTTGCAGATGGTTCCTCTCTACACTTTAAAATCCTAATTTATGTTAACTAGACTGTATTAATAGTTGGACAACTTCCATTTAGTAAGACTGTCTAACACGTTTCAAAGTGTAAAATACGATAATGTCCAACGCGGTGCCTGAATGAATACTGCTAGCAATAAATGGTTCGTATGCACTTGCTGGGATAAGCGGCTGTACAAGATTTTTCATGAGATGTCTTAGTTTCGTGTAGCTTGTGAAAGCGGATGTTCTGTTACTAGGTTTTGAACATTTTTTATTGCTGAAACATTTTTTATTTATTACTTGTGACCAATTTATTTAAAAATTGTTATTAGGTACTACACCCCGGGGTGTGTGTTGGGTAACCTCCTCGAGTGTCGCTCCGATTCCGATCCCGCTGCAGTCCGGGGGGAACGGAATCGGAGCGGCCGGTACACCCTGGGCGGCGGTCAATGGCTTCCCCTTCACCCCTTCATAGGGTTGGCATTGATCGTCGGCCAATACCCAACGTGGCGGGAACACATCGCTCTCCGTACTCCTCTGCTTTCAGAGGAGACAGGATGAGCGATGCTGTTAGTGGTGAGATGGCCCAGGGTCAGCCGGGGTGCGAGGGATATGCTCTATGGGTAACCTTACACCCCGGCGTCTGAAGACCCGAGACGGCGTGCGGTTTTAGTCGGTGCAAGCCCGACATAACCGCCCCCGCTGGCCGGCGGGGGGTATCCGAAGGGATATCCGCACGACAAAAAAAAAAAAAAAGGTACTACTTATCTTGCAAAGGATATGCTCTATGGGCAAACCTTACACCCCGGCTCTGAAGACCCGAGACGGCGTGCGGTTTTAGTTGGTTCAAGTCCGACATAACCGCCCCCGCTGCCCGGCGGGGGGGTACTTATCCGAAGGGATTTCCGCACGAAAAAAGAAAAAGGTACTACTTATCTAAGTAAAGTATGTTTATTTGCAATCTAGAACGCATATAACAAGCTATGCTTAGTTTGGGTCTAAGTGGCACTGTAGTATGTCCGTCCTAGAATTTTATTATTATTTTTCACATTTATGAAATAAATATTAATCTTTATCTATATATTTCTTGTGTGCGTGTGTATGTCACTGAACTCCTCCTAGACGGCTGGACCGATTTTGATGAAAATTTTTGTGTGACTTCAAGGGGATTCGAGGATGGTTTAAATTCACAATTTGGTTGCGGGCGAAGTCGCGGGTAACAGCTAGTTAAATATAAAATCTACGATTTTATATTTAACTAGCTGTTACCCGTACTGCGAAACGGCGTACTGTGAAAGAAAATATTTATAGCGCTAGCTACCAATGTTATTGAGCGGCCGGTACACCCTGGGCGGCGGTCAATGGCTTCCCCTTCACCCCTTCATAGGGTTGGCATTGATCGTCGGCCAATACCCAACGTGGCGGGAACACATCGCTCTCCGTACTCCTCTGCTTTCAGAGGACACAGGATGAGCGATGCTGTTAGTGGTGAGATGGCCCAGGGTCAGCCGGGGTGCGAGGGATATGCTCTATGGGTAACCTTACACCCCGGCGTCTGAAGACCCGAGACGGCGTGCGGTTTTAGTCGGTGCAAGCCCGACATAACCGCCCCCGCTGGCCGGCGGGGGGGTATCCGAAGGGATTTCCGCACGATAAAAAAAAAAAAAAAAAAAAGGTACCAATGTTATTATGGCTGTATAATGGGTGGCTGTACCTAGTGCGTATGTAACTATGAAGACAAGAATATCAGCTATCCAGGACGTAGGTGCTAGGTAGCTCGGATGGCAAAGTTCTTTCTTAGAGGGCGTCTGCCAATGGGCTTACAATTTTCTTCCCGAGGACACATGCCAAAAAACGGGTACTGTACACTGCCCACTGTAGCTGGTGTTGCAAACTTTCTGGTATGGTTTCCAGAGGAAAGATAAAAAGGGAAGTAAGCCATCTAACACTCTCGCAAGCATAGCAATGCAATGAATATGAAATTTCCCCGGTCAAGCCAGCTCATTCAACAAGTACCTACCCAAGAGAAGAGGTAAACTTGGCAAGCATTCCACACAAGACCTTACTAAATCATTCGCACACAATACTTTAACACATCTGCTCACTTTGGAATGAGCATTTTTATTTTGTCGTTTTATGGCAGACACAGGAAAGGTTTGGACATTAATGGTATACTTATTAAACACACCTACAATTTTTGTTAACTTTAACCTAAGTCAGAAAGGGACATTTTCGGTTGACGTTCTCTTGGCGGGTTTATTTTTATTGTCGTTACCTATATTGGGATTGACGTTTTTCTGTGAAAGGGCAACGAGAAATAGCTTTTTTTATTTTGTGCGTATAACTTCCACCTCATTTATAATATATAATATGATGTATAATAAATCAGTTGAAATCCGTGTATTTCATTGTACTTACCTTTTTTTTTTATTTTTTTTTATCGTGCGGAAATCCCTTCGGATACCCCCCCCCGCCGGCCAGCGGGGGCGGTAATGTCGGGCTTGCACCGACTAAAACTTGTACTTACTTGTACTGGTACTTACTTCATTGTACTTACCTCATGTTCAAAAGAGATGGTAATTTATGTTGTAAAAGGCAGAAAGTTTTATTTGACATGGAAACCCTCACCTGGGGCTCATGATGAAGTGTTGATATTGAAATCAAACCTCCTCGATGTATAGAGATCGAGGCACTAAACCCACGAAACATTGAGTTTCCTACTTCTGCTAGAACCCAAAAGACCAGCTCTTGTTTAGAGTTCTCTAGCGCCCGATGTGTCATATGCGTGACGAGAGGGCACTAGTCCTTTATTGCTCCTTTACGTTGTGCCACGAGACTGTTGGGCGGGGACGTTGGCATTAGGTTGACATTAGGTCTTGTGTCTCCGATAAATCATACTGTTGCTGTTTTGCTTTTTTTGTTGGTAGGTAGGTTTAAGAGTAGTAACTTGTAAAGTAGTAGTAATAGTAGGTTGTAAAGTAGTACCTAGCTGTAGGCCTGTATAAAAAACTACTATCAGAATGAAACTCTATTTAACGCCCACATAGCCTGCGGTTCTTCTTTCCTTGTACTTTCTAGCTTATAGGTAGATAGGTGTCTACAAATTAGGTAGCTAAGTAAGGTACCATCGCTTTCTAACGTGGGTATTACGTGGGTGGTTACCTACATAGAAGCACAGTTTCATGATGCACTTTCCATAATAGTAATAATGTCACTTTTATCAAGTACGTTCTTGGATACGTTCAATACTAATATCTGTTCTGTGGGTAGGTACGTATCGAAGTTCACACGCTGGCGGACTGCCCGGCGTGGGAGGCGCCGAGGCGTGACCTCGTGGCAGCCAGCGGGGTGGGAGTCCTCTCGCTCTGCAGCATGATTGCGGCAATGGTGCGGAGCGCGAGCGCGTGGGCCTCCGCCACCTCCTTCTGCGAGCATGTATTGCTCGCGAAGGAGATGGCGGAGCGCGCCCGGGAGAGATTTAGAACTCTCCCGGCCCGCCGAGCCCGCAACATGCTCGCCGCGCGTTGGAGGCGCCGGCCATAGAACGCTTAACGACCTCCGTCCTCCATGAGCGCAGGCCTGGGGATGGCTGGTGAGGCCGCCTGTCACCCCAGCAGAAGCAGGCCGGGGCAAGACGGGGACACCGTGGTTCCCAAAGAGGGGGCCATCTCGAAACTGGAGATGGCCCAGGGTCAGTCGGGGTGCGAGGGATATGCTCTATGGGCAACCTTACACCCCGGCGGGGCGTCTGTAGACCCGAGACGGCGTGCGGTTTTAGTCGGTTCAAGCCCGACATAACCGCCCCCGCTGGCCGGCGGGGGGGGGGGGGTATCCGAAGGAATTTCCGCACGAAAAAAAAAAGGTAGGTACGTATTGAAGTTATAAAGTGCACAACAATATGAAAAAAAAATTGACCGAAAAATTTACAATGTGTGGCGCCGCCGGCCGATTAATAGCGATAACAATTACTTATATTAACCCATAATCCATGTCGAATACTGGTTATTCCTACTATCACGTTATCATAAGGTTAGTGAGATAACGAGCTTCTATCTTTACCTACACGAAGATAACTAATGTTATTTTAGGATCATGTTCATCCTGTATTGTAGGTATCTACTGGTTCTGCTAGTGTAAAAGGGTATTTTATAAACCCTCTGTTATAAAATGTTACTACTTATCTGGCGAATCCCTTTCGGGGATAACGGCGTGAAGTTGTGTAATGTTTTAAATGTTTCAAAAACATAATTTTTTATAAGCTAGCACTAAATATGCACATGCGAAAACACGTAAATGGTTTACAGTTGTTTTAACAGTTGTCAATTAGTTGTAAGATACTGTTTGTTTTCCTAATAAAATAAAATAAAATAAAATAAAAATTATTTATTTAGGAATTGAAAACAGCTTTAACAGTTTTTTAGGTTTCGAATAGAGGTGCCTCTCGTTTGCTATTGCGAGAAGTTACTACTGAATTGACTATTAAAGTAAAGTGGCTACTAAAGTGAACTGTGCCCCATAAAATCAGCCGAATATCACAGTGGACTGTGATAATATTTAGCTGCTGTTGTTCCTTCTTCTATTGATATTCTTTCACGGTATCTACTTACACGGTACGCTGGAAACCAATTGACACCTGTGTAACATCACTGCAGGGGCTAACGTGGGAATATACCGACCCTTCACTCTATGATGGAACGCTCATTTTAGTAGATACAAAAGACTCGAATGATTTAATTTTTTTTCGGTTCTTTTTTCACTTATAAAAATCCGGTCTTGATTTTCACTTACCAAAATTGGATTGAGGGTTAAGGTGCTAACTTAATGTTGCCGTTGAAAAACGATTCCGATTCCGGGTTGTAAAAGAAGGTATTGAGTAACTAGGTAGGTGCCTACTTTTTTAAACCTAATAACAGAAGAATGTACAATATAGTGTTGATGTACGCTGCAGCTGTAGGTATCGAAAAACCGTCAACTTTTCCTTTTGTTACCTACTTCTTGAGAGAAAAAATCTATAACACTACCTGACTCGGGATTCGAACCAGAGACTTATAGTACAGCAGCCATACTTACTACCACAGTGATACAAAGGCAGTCCTACACGTAATTTACCTGTTCAGAATGATCCAGTAGTGCCTACAGCTTGCTGATGGCAGTGTCTTTTATGCTCTGTTTTAATCAAGTAGAGTTACTTCAAAAATTTCGTGGAATACATTTGAACCTTAGAGTATACATAAGCATTGCCTTGCCTATGAATATCTACTAAGGTTTGAATAGAACACTGTAACACGTTCAATAATAAATAATTGTGTAACAGTTATAATAAAATTATACATTTTATTTATTTGATATCAATTGATGAGTGTTTGTGGGCCGTAATCGTGTCAGTTATTATACAAAAATTTCGTTATATAGATAATGTAAACTTATACTTTTATAATTTAATATTAACATTATTGCTCCACATATCTACATTACAAAATAAAACGCAATCGAAATAATTTTATATCATGGCAACACGTAGTGGTAGAATCCACTTGAATGTTGTCAAATGTCAAAAACAAATTAGTTATCTGTGGTCCAAAATTAGAACGATAAAAATGACGAGCTGCACAATTTTTATCTAAATATTAAATAAAATAAATTAATTGTGTGTTTAGCACTATGACTGTCTGGTGGGAAGTCGAAAATGAAGAACTCTACGCTGTTGGTAAGTGTTTTTGTAATATGCCAATGTTTTTGTTATAAAAAGTGAAGTAGTTTTGAATAATAATCTAGTAGGTGCCTCCCGCAGAGATGAGATAAATATAAACATTGTATCAGACATGCTAACTGATACTCGGGAGTATCTTCGTTATCCTGTCAGGGATTGTCCGCGTTTCTCCTATAATTAGGGCACATAACAGTAATATATTGTCAATTTCACTGTCATTGACCACTCCCTCATACTACAGTGATTAAATAACTCGATTGATTACTAATTCATAGCTCTTAATTAAATGGACGACTGTGCAGTTATGTTTTAGTTCGTTTTGTATACATATTATTATTGACAGACTGAAGAGCTGATGATATTAGAATTATATTTATTGCACCTAAGTATAAGGTCTGATTACAACTAAACCATTTATTTTATTTATATAATATACTCTTGCACTATTTATTTTGTAGTAAAATAATAATATTATTTCTGTGTAAAAGTAATGTTAAACTAGATGTTAAATATTTTATATAAAATAGAATAGTATTGTAAAATAGTGTCACTCATATTAATAATAACATGATCACTCATGTTTATAAACTGTATGAAACGTTTAAAGACAGTAGAGTTATCTCGAGACAAATTAAGACAGAAGCAAATAACAGACTTATTGGAGCCAACTTTGGGTGCGAAAATAAAATAAATAAATATAGCTATTGAACTTCGACTTACTTGATATTTATATACAAACATGATTTGTAAAGATTTTACTATGGCCTTCTAACTAGTTTTAGACTTTATACACTAGATATTATGATTCAAGCAAAGTGGTAATTAGATATACTTATTCTGAATACACTGTATTATATTTGTAAGTTTGTAAGCGGCGATAGCCCAGTGGCGTATGTAACGGACTGCTGAGACGAGGTCTCGAGTTCGATCCCCATTCGTCCCGGGCACATACCTCTGACTTTTCGTAGCTATGTGTGTAAATGTTAATTATCGCTCGCTGAATAATGTGCCCGGTACATGGCAATAGGCTCGCCCCCTATTACATTGGGACCTTAACATAACTGGCGAATCGTGGGTGTGTAATACACCTCTGCCTACCCCTTTCGGGGATACAGGCGTGAAGTTATGTGTGTGTGTATTTTGTAAGTGTTGTTTACACTTTCACAAAATCTTAAAGAAAGAAAATAAAGTAAAAATAATTAGAAACATATGCTTACTAAACTGACCACTAGTACACAATGTGCTCCCGTTCTAAGAAGATTATGCCAATAAACTCAGCAGGCCTTTTTATTTTATACCAGCAAGTTAGCAACATCTTCAAAGTCTTTTCAAGGTCATAAATACTAATGACACATTGGTTGGTAACATTGTACAGTCGCCATCAATATTCAATAACTTTACATAAAAAGTAGCCAGTGTTATTTGAGACTATAATCTATCCCTATACCAAATTTCCGCCAGATCCATTGAGCCGTTTTTGAGTGAAAGAATAGCAAATATCCATACTCACAAACTTTGCTGTTTATAATATTAGTAGGATTTCAAACTTTTGTAAATTTTTGTAACATTTTAAATTGTAAACTTTTGTAACATCTTCAGCAACTTCTGAGGGCGACTGTACTTGCACTTTTATTTCTATTGCACTGTTCTTTCTTCGTTTCCATTATTACTAAAGGTAAATAATGTCAATAGTGAACTTCAATGTTCAATTAATTGTCGTAAAGTAGTACTAGGTTGTAAGTGGGTAAAGACAATGGTCTTTACCCACTTACAAGGAATAATTCCTTAACAGATGTTTTCAATGAAATCTATCTGCTGGTTTTTTTTATGTCACATGATGAAGAATTGAACTGTTGTTAATTTAAAAAAAATTTACTCTTTCTTTCTATATGATAATGTTATTCAAGATTTATAGAAAATACTAGCACCGGTTACCAGTACCTGTAAACTCTGACATACATACTTGATTCCGGATTTGGAATCGGTAGAGTACTTCCCCAATATGACAGCTCTCAGTGGTAACGAGAACTCCCCTCCTACTTCATTCTGACTATGTCTGAATAAATCATTTGTTGTAACTATATCTAATATATTATTTTTACACTACCAAAGTAGCAAACAAGTACATAACCCTCCTGATAGCAGGCAGCTATAGTGGTTTATATTGGCTTTCAACACCACATATGACACTTATATGCTACTACGTGCAGGAAGGAAAGGATAGAAATTATTACATGAAATTACATGACGCTTGCGTCGTACATCATGAAATTTTTATGAGAATTAAAAAAAAAAAACATTGGTGATTTGTCTGTTTCTTGTCATTATTTACACTTACACCCTTTCGACTTTAAATAGGAACTAACTTTAACAGATTTTGTCGCAATTTATTTTCTGGGAGAGTTCTGCATACCGATGGCCTTAAAGTGGCGCACCTTTATTTATGAGTGGTCGCCGGCCCTGTTAAAATTCTATCTTATCGCCTTTCAGATGATCCTCCCAGACCAGAGTAACCTAGTAAGGTGGGGGAAGGCCACAGAAAAACAATGTTATACTTGTGGCGAGGCAATAGGGACGGCTAGGCACATATTTGTAGGATGTAGGGTGCTTCTCGATAGAGGCCAATACTCACGCCGCTACGATAAGGTGCTTATCATCATACGTGAAGCAATGAGCCTGGCAGTAGCTAGAGCCCAAAAAGGATTGACTACTAACAGCCGTCATATCAACTTTGTGTCTGAAGGTTCATCCATAAAATCCAGGAACAAACCTTATTCAATCTTAGATACTGCCCCAGATTGGACTCTCCTAATCGACACGTATGAAAAGCACTATAAAATTCCGGAGGATGTTGGGGTTTCGTCATCTAGACCTGACATTTCTTTACTCGAGAGCGAGAAAATATGTGGTCCTTGTTGAACTTACTGTACCGTGGGAAACAAATATACCGAAGGACCACACAATAAAGAAAAATAAATACTATGATCTCACAAACGAATTAACCAAAAACGGTTACGTGGTTAATTTGTATGCAGTGGAAGTGGGAGCGAGAGGCATACCAGCAAAATCTCTCTATAACCTACTTAAAGATCTAGGCTTATCGAGAGCTACAATAAACTCATTACTAGGACGAATGTCTAAAGCGGCACTAGTAGGTTCGCATCAAATTTTGTTACGCAGGGAGGGGAACTTGGGTAGTGAAGGTGAGTGTTGATGTACATCAACAAAAGGGGCCCCTTCTAAACCTACACTTGGTTCTCAAGTCCCAAGCACTGTCCCGAGTTCCCAACTCAGCAACGCGATGGACCCGGCACCCGCACGGAGAATCCATGGATTGCTAAGAATATCGGTCTCATTATTATTTACAAGAGACTCAAATAAATCCATTACAAATTATTTTATTTCAATGTATAATATTATTAATAATAATAATAATTCAATTGATGTTAATTAATACTTAATACTTTGTAGTAATTTGGTGTGACCTGATTAGGTAAATTTATTTCTGTCGTCTTGTGTTATAATATCAAACCAATTAACATTGAATGACCACTCAGTTCTCCTTTACGGAATTTTGAGACACATCTCAATGAGGAAGTACTTGCTATAGGATAATAATAACAATTTATATCATTTGTTCGTTATTATACAGACTAGTATAATTATAGCAATTTACTAAAGCATAGAATCATGACTTATAATTTCTTGAAAACAATAATTGATGTCATATTATATGTATCTGTATTTTTTTTTAATGTTACAATTATGTAAATGTTCAATGAGTTCTCAGAGTAGACAGTCCATAGGCCGCGGTCACCACTTCTTATCAGATTAACCGTGCGCTTTTCTGCCACCTGCGTGGTATAAAAAATTGGCCAAGTGAGAATCGGACTTGCGCGCTGATTGTTTTGTGCAAAACTGGATACCTTATTTGAGGTTGGTGTCAGTCAAGCTAGTCCTCTAAATTGTATGAGCGCCCATACAATACGAAGGACTATCTTAATTGGCGTCAACTATGTATGTATGGGGACACCCTTTCATTTTCAATTATTTTTTATTTTTTGGAATTTTTCCTTCATTTCTGCTGTAAGACTTGCTTTTAGCCAAGTTTCGTGATTGTAGGTCAACGGGAACCGGGGAACTACTATATAGGTTTTCGACCCAAAACCTATAGGGTACTTCCGGTTGACCTAGAATTATCACTTTGGTTAAAAGCAGGATCTTACAGCACAAATAAAGGTAAAATTCCGATATATAAAAAGTAAAAAAATAAGGTAAATTTTGGTACTAACAAGTTTTCCCGAAAATCTAATTTGCCCATATCTTTTTATAGTGTTGACTCAGGACCTTGATTTTTAATATTTTTATACACCTTATAGGGACTATGGACCTCCTTATCTGATATAAATTTCAACTTGCTACGTCCATTCCTGAGAAAAGCGGTGGGGTGACACATGGACAGACAGACGGACGGAGAGAGTGATCTTATAAGCGTACCATTTTTAGGGTTCCGTTGCCAAATGGCAAAAACGGAACCCTTATAGATTCGTCATGTCTGTCTGTCTATCCGTCCGTATGTCACAGCCACTTTTTTCCGAAACTAAAAACTATGCTGTTGAAACTTGGTAAGTAGATGTATTCTGTGAACCGCATTAAGATTTTCACACAAAACTAGAAAAAAACATGAAATTTTGGGGGTTCCCCATACTTAGAACTGAAACTCAAAAATATTTTTTTCATCAAACACACGCATTGTGTGGTATCTATGGATAGGTCTTCAAAAATGATAAGGAGGTTTCTAATAAAAAAAATTCTAAACTAAACAGTTTGCAAGAGAGACACTTCTAAAGTGGTAAAATGTGTCCCCCCCCCTGTAACTTCTAAAATAAGAGAATGATAAAACTAAAAAAAAATATATGATGTACATTACCATGTAAGCTTCCTCCGAAAATTGGTTTGAACGAGATCTAGTAAGTAGTTGTTTTTTAATACGTCATAAATCGTAAACCGCAATTTACCTTTCATTTAATCAACTCAAATATAAAAATTAAAAAAAAGCATTATTTATGTTACTTTGCTGCTACGGAACCCTTCATGGGCGAGTCCGACTCGCACTTGGCCGCTTTTTTACCTTGTGAGGTACAGAACTCAATGTTTGTGCATTGTAATTTTTTACCTTCGTTTTTCTCCAAAAGGCTCAGTTTTTTTAAGTTCTGACACAATAAAATTGCAAATGGTGTGGAATACTGGAACTAAATAAATGAATATTGAGATAACGCTCGCATACGTTATCGGATAATTAATAATTTATGTAAGTAAATAGTAAACTTTGTGCTGATACACTTGATAACTGATGACAGTTAATAACTCGATGTTTACACAAATGAGATAGATTATAAGACGATAAGATTGCCCAAGTTGTTCTCTTCATAAAATGCCTTCATTTTGGAAATTGAGTTACGAGGCCAATCTTCTATCATCAAGCCCGAAAGAACGTAGACGGTAGTTCATTATTAGGTTTAACTGTTAATATAACTAGGAATTCGGTGCAGGGTGCGACTGAAATTAATTGAGCTGAGCGAGCAGCCTGGTTGAATTAGCCAAAGTGAATTAAGTCTACGGAACCCAGGACTTACTTGAAAAATAAGGCATCTTACTACGGTCGCGTGCATAGCTAAGGCCGCGCGCTCGTGAAACTGTTTTTCGATGATTATTCCTCAATGGTACATTGTATTTGAACAGTTGACCCCTCTAAACACTCAGCGGTGTCTACACTATCACCATGGCAAATTTGGTTAAGATCGGTATTGTGGTTCCGGAGGAGTACAGTCTCGACCAAACGGCTTAGCCACGTATAAGAGCTAGCTTCGCTTCGCTCAGCTCAATAACTAAGTACTATAACTAGTACTACTATACAACTATATCATAAAGTACACCGTCCAACTCACAAATCTCGTGACTCAGTAATTAAGGACATAAATACAATGTGGAATATTACTTTGTATATATACATACTTCTCAATAAAAATGTTTTGCCATATAGAAATACCATATGCGAAGATATACAATTGAAATAGCTTCGGGTTGTTCAAGTACCTTTTTTTTTTTTCGTGCGAAAATCCCTTCGGATACCCCCCCGGCCAGGGGGGTGTCACTCCGCCGATCTGCGAGAAATTATAAGTACATGCCGGCGGCAACCCCGGGGCTGCTTATTCAGTGGTTGCTCCGCCGTGGGCCGCGACACTCGCGCGCGTGTCTCCCGCATATCAACGTCGCAAGCGCATATTGTATACGATGTATAAAATAAGGGCAACGAAATATTGCATTGCTGCGGGTTGCAGAAACAATGACCAAAATTCGGATTGCACGTTTTTAATAGATGAAATTTCAAATGATTTAATAGATGAAATTTCAAGATCAGTTCTGCAGTCCTGCAGGCTTAGACGAGACTAATCTATTTACTAGATACAAAGCATTCAACAACCAATCTAGTTTTTATGGCAGCTTAAAAATGCCACCAAAAGATTTTATAGAGTATGTACAAAATTTAGAAACCACTTTCATAGAAAATTTTGAAAATTGTGTTCAAAGTAATCCAGGCAGCAAACTTATAGAACTTTTTAGAAATATACCTCCACAATCGCCATGTGCATGTTTCCCAGTGGAATATTTATTAAAATTGTTTTGTAGGTTTCGCATATATGCAACAATTAAATTTAACAACCGGCAATTTAAAGATGGTAAAAAAAAAGTATATAAAAGTAAGGCATTTGTAGTTAAGTAAGCAATAAATACAGGTCACGCCCGCGTTACCTACCTTTAGTATTTACTTACGTAAATAAAATAGTATATAATAATATATAATAGAATAAAAAGTCATCAGTAAGTAAATATATTGTTTTTTCTTTTTTAATGAATTTGGTAGCTAGCTCCTAGACTATAAACTGCGAATGGCACAGGGTCAGTCGGGGTGCGAGGGATATGCTCTATGGGTAACCTTACACCCCGGCGTCTGTAGACCCGAGACGGCGTGCGGTTTTAGTCGGTTCAAGCCCGACATACATAACCGCCCCCGCTGGCCGGTGGGGGGGTATCCGAACGGATTTCCGCACATATAAAAATAAAAAATAAAAAGGTACCTTTTTTTTTTTATCGTGCGGAAATCCCTTCGGATACCCCCCCGGATCTCTTTTTGTGCACTACTGTGAAAAAGTGACGGGTGTCGTTATGTCCTGCAACGAGAGTTGCCAAGCAATAAGCATGGTTGTGCTAGACGGGTACCTTATTCTGACATAGTAGATGCTTGCGCCACAGAATAGATAATAGTGCAAAGCTACCGTATCCGCTTATGATCAGGCGGACCGTACGCTCGTTTGCCACCGACGATGTTTAAAAAAATGACAACCCTATCTTCGGCATTACTCCGCACCTTGCAGAGTAATGTCGACCTTCGCGCCGGGCAATAGAACTCAATGACGGCGCGGCTGGCGTGCGGTCCGTTGCTAATATTAATTACTATAGTGTTATTATTAATATTACTATATTGTTATTATTGTTATTATTAATTAATAGGCACGTAAAAAGGCGGCATTCGTGAACATCAAAACAGAGGGTCTTCTGTACTTGTACTATTATTTATTCTGTGCCCCGGCGCACAGTGGGCTCAATTTAATTTCTCATAGAATTACGATATAAAAAAATTATCATTTTTTTTTTTTTGATATATTTAGGACACGTCAATTTGACTTCACCTCGCCTGATGGTAAGCTGAAGGTAAAGTCTCAGGAAAGAGGGTCACCATTACATACACGTACCATGTTAACGTAGGTACATGTTATTGGGGTGTGTGTTGGGTAACCTCCTCGAGTGTCGCTCCGATTCCGATCCCGCTGCAGTCCGGGGGGAACGGAATCGGAGCGGCCGGTACACCCTGGGCGGCGGTCAATGGCTTCCCCTTCACCCCTTCATAGGGTTGGCATTGATCGTCGGCCAATACCCAACGTGGCGGGAACACATCGCTCTCCGTACTCCTCTGCTTTCAGAGGAGACAGGATGAGCGATGCTGTTAGTGGTGAGATGGCCCAGGGTCAGCCGGGGTGCGAGGGATATGCTCTATGGGTAACCTTACACCCCGGCGTCTGAAGACCCGAGACGGCGTGCGGTTTTAGTCGGTGCAAGCCCGACATAACCGCCCCCGCTGGCCGGCGGGGGGTATCCGAAGGGATTTCCGCACGATAAAAAAAAAAAAAGGGATATGCTCTATGGGTAACCTTACACCCCGGCGTCTGAAGACCCGAGACGGCGTGCGGTTTTAGTCGGTGCAAGCCTGACATAACCGCCCCCGCTGGCCGGCGGGGGGGTATCTGAAGGGATTTCCGCACGATAAAAAAAAAAAAAAAAAGGTACATGTTATTCTTTTAATGGTGATTTGTTCTACTAGTCCACACGAGTCGTTAATGGTATGGGTTCATTTTGTTTAGAGTCATATTCTAAAAGTTATGAAAGATTATATTTTCTTTTGTTTGAAAAAATATTTAAAAATTTAATATTTCAAAAAGCTCACATAATCTCCTAATTATGATTTACGGCGTCGATAAATAAGTTAAATATTCTATTTTTACACATAATTCGGGAGCTTCGAAAATCCCCGAAACTGCGTCATTTTGGACCTCATTTTTTTATTTTATAATATTTGTTTATTCTCATGTAGAGGTTAAGAACCATAGTGCGTAAGGTGTTTATAGTAGTCAGTATAAAAATTTGTCAAGAGCGCAATTTTTTTTTTATAAATAAATGTTTGGGCATTCTCAGTATTCTCACACCATGTCATCTAACCCAATTTAAGCCAATATAAGCTTGTGCTATGGGATCTAGACCACTGTTAAACACACTTATATATTTCTAAATACATAAATAAAATAAATAAATAAATATTTTGGACAATTACACACAACACCATCTAGTCCAATTTAAGCTAATTAAGCTTGTGCTATGGATCTAGACAACTGATAAATATACTTGAATACTTTTTTTTTGTAAATACATACATATTATAGATAAATTACACCCAGACACAGAATAAATCTTTATGCTAATCTTTATTCTTTTTTTTAACATACATATTATATATTATACATAGAAAATACCCAAACTCCGAAACAAACATTCGTGGATCACACAAATATTTGATTGAAGGCCTCTTGGGGACAACATTTAAAAAAAACGCACTTGGTTCTTAACCTCTGGGGTAGTGTGGAATAGAGAACATACACATTATGTATAATTAATATATAATTAGTTGAGTATTTTTAATTATTTCTAAGCATAACATAAGAATTAATTAACTATTTCATGTTATAACATTGTTACCGTATAACTTTTGAAATACTAACTTTTTGGATTTATGCCCATAACATAAAACGATTATAGACAGGAAAGGAGTGGTTCCTTTCCTGTCTATAATCTCTGTAAGTCTGTAGTTTTTTCTCCCTAATTTCGCAAAACGATATTTCATTCCACTGTGCGCCGGCCAGCGGGGGCGGTTATGTCGGGCTTGAACTGACTAAAACCACACGCCGTCTCGGGTCTTCAGACGCCGGGATGTAAGGTTCCCATAGAGCATATCCCTCGCACCCCGACTGACCCTGGGCCATCTCCAGTTTCGAGATGGCCCCCTCGGGTTTGCGAACCACGGTATCCCCGTCTTGCCCCGGTTTGGGGAAGGGGCGCTCTTCGCCCCACCGTCCCGGCCTGCTTCTGCTGGGGTGACAAGCGGTCTCACCTGCCACCCCCAGGCCTGCGCTCATGGAGGACGGAGGTCGTTAAGCGACCTCCGGCACCTGAGTCGCCTGCGACGCGCAGCGAGCATGTTGCGGGCTCGGCGGGCCGGGAGAGTTCTAAACCTCTCCCGGGTGCGCTCCGCCATCTCCTTCGCGAGCATTACATGCTCGCAGAAGGAGGTGGCGGCGGCCCACGCGTTCGCGCTTCGCACCATTGCCGCAATCATGCTGCCGAGCGAGATCACTCCCACTCCGATGGCTGCCACGAGATCACGCCTCGGCGCCTCCCACGCCGGGCAGTCCGCCAGCGTGTGCAGCCCTGAGTCCTCGCTCGCGTCGCAGTGACGACACTCGGGCGTTGGCTCCTTCCTGATCCGATGCAGGTGGTCCCCGAAGCACCCCTTCCCGGAGACCACCTGCGTCAGTCGGTACGAGAGGCTTTCGTGTCGCCTCTCTAGCCAATCCTCCATGATGGGCCTTACCGCCGCTGTTGCGGCGTGCCCTGGGTTGTTCAAGTACCTAATCATTATTTAGCAATAATAATCTACCGTATGTACACTAATCGCTTTTTAATGGCCTTGAAGCAGTAAGAAGCGAACATGCTTAAGCATTTTGGTAGTTGTACTAGGTTCTATACAGCTTCATAATCAGCTCAGTTCAAATCAGAAATAATATGATACTTGTAATTACTAATGATGTACAGATTCTTAATTTGAATCCATACATTTACCCCAGAAATGCAACTGTTGTTACAAGAATCAAACTAATTAACTTTTACTCCTTTAAGGGTGGCATTCCTGAAAGTGGCTGGTGTCGAGCTATACCTACTGTTTATGACCATAATAACACAATGTTTAATCGTCAAGTCTGTAATCTTCGAATGTTACTTTCTTAGTCTGTTAGACCCTTGTGAACTATAGCGGAAAGAATTATAATCTTTACACCCGAAGTGTATTTTGTGATTCTAAAGTCAATACGAGAAATTGTTAAACAAATGGTTCCAACAGCAATATTCAATTGTCTTTCAAAAAGAAGAATTTCAAGTTTTAGTAATCGGTGCATCTTCGAGTCAGTGGCAAGAACTTTTTTTAAATTTGTCCGGTTTTTTTCACAGCGTTTTCCGTTGCCCTACAGAGGTCCTCGGTAGTACAGGTGGGAGGTAGAGTGGTAGAGTCAAGCAACAGTCATTTTGGCCGTTGCATGAATGGGCCGACTCGACCGGGGAAGCACCACCCTCTCACAGAATATCGACGCCAAGTAACAGTATTTGAACTGTTGCGTTCCGTTTGGTGATTGAGAGTGCCGGAGCCCAAACTCCTTTCCCATCCTTTCCTTTACAGGGTCGGCAGCGCGAGTGTGATGCCAATGGTGTTGCACACGTCCATAGGCCGCGGTAACCGCTTCCCATCAGGTGGGCCGTGTGCTTGTCTGCCACCTTAGTGGTATAAAAAAAAAAAACACTGGACAAGAGAGCAAATGTGACATGGACTAAGATTGGACCCGGTATCGCAGGGCATTTGCATCGGTCAATATAGCTCCATTTTGCCACAGCATTCCATTTTACTTGCAGTGGCAAACTTGGGTTCGCAGGCGATTTAATGACTTCCAAGTTGACTACTGGAGAGGATGTCTAGGCGGCCGGTATTCTTTTGGCCCGATGAAACCTGTGTAAGTTATTAGGTACAGGCCGTATTTCCTCTGGTTTTGTGACAAGTAGCACAGTAATGCATAACCGTAATGTCCCGCCCAATAAACAAATTTGCACACAGGTCCCTACGTGCCAATCATCGCCAATCAGTCCCCTTCCGCCACCTGAGGAAGTCCAATTATGTATGTCAAAACACCGGCCTGCCAATAATGTAGTTGTCCAATCAGTATAATAGAAGTGATTCAACAGATTTTTATCTAAACGATTACGTGTTGACAGTTAATACTGGTTGGAATATATCTGTAGGATTAGGTTTTATAATATTCAAACCTTAACTAAGCCACCAACATTTTCGTTAAATCAAAGCCTACAATATGATTTATGGGGTGTTCTAAACTGCATAGTTTGCGCGAGAGACACTTCCAAAGTGGTAAAATGTCCCCTCCCCCCCTGTAACTTCTAAAATGATAAAACAAAAACAAGTTGAATTCCTGAGACGAGCTCAGCCGAATACGAGGGATTTTCGATTTTGCGATTTTTTGCGATTTTTTCTTTATCTTGCAATGGTTCACCCCAGCACGAATCTATTACCGAAAACAGCAACTCGATAACTCATCTCCTTCATACCCAAAACCGTGACAGAAAATTGGCAACGACGACGTCGACGACGACGACAACATCGATAGCAATAGGGCTTTTCTAAAGAAAATCCCTAAAAATATTATGATGTAATGATATGAATGATAATGTAAACTTCCACTGAAAATTGATTAAAACGAGATATAGTAAGTAGTTTTACTAAGTCATAAATCGTAAACCGCAAATTACCTTTCATTCAATCAACTCAAATATAAATGGGCGAGTCCGACTCGCTCTTGGCCGTTTAATTTGGCAATTCACTGGCAGTATCATATTATATTATTAAACTAGCTGTTGCCCGCGGCCTGTGGCGCGTGGAATTCTGATCCTGTTCCCGCTACCCATGCATGGGACCCTATTCCACACCCTCAATTATATAAGGTATCACAAAATTAGGTGTCTGAATTTGGTGAGATGACTTGGTATCGACAAAATATGTATTTGAAACAAAAAAAAATTCGGGTAAAATAAAAAACAATATATAAAAAATAAAATAATAAAAAAAACACCACCAGCGACACGTGACGCGACGAGCCCGTGTCGCGTGTGGTACGAGTAGGCGTGCAGTCCTGGGGTGTGTGTTGGGTAACCTCCTCGAGTGTCGCTCCGATTCCGATCCCGCTGCAGTCCGGGGGGAACGGAATCGGAGCGGCCGGTACACCCTGGGCGGCGGTCAATGGCTTCCCCTTCACCCCTTCATAGGGTTGGCATTGATCGTCGGCCAATACCCAACGTGGCGGGAACACATCGCTCTCCGTACTCCTCTGCTTTCAGAGGAGACAGGATGAGCGATGCTGTTAGTGGTGAGATGGCCCAGGGTCAGCCGGGGTGCGAGGGATATGCTCTATGGGTAACCTTACACCCCGGCGTCTGAAGACCCGAGACGGCGTGCGGTTTTAGTCGGTGCAAGCCCGACATAACCGCCCCCGCTGGCCGGCGGGGGGGTATCCGAAGGGATTGCCGCACGATAAAAAAAAAAAAGAAAAAGGATATGCTCTATGGGTAACCTTACACCCCGGCGTCTGAAGACCCGAGACGGTGTGCGGTTTTAGTCGGTGCAAGCCTGACATAACCGCCCCCGCTGGCCGGCGGGGGGGTATCCGAAGGGATTTCCGCACGATAAAGAAAAAAAAAAAAAAGGTACATGTTATTCTTTTAATGGTGATTTGTTCTACTAGTCCACACGAGTCGTTAATGGTATGGGTTCATTTTGTTTAGAGTCATATTCTAAAAGTTATGAAAGATTATATTTTCTTTTGTTTGAAAAAATATTTAAAAATTTAATATTTCAAAAAGCTCACATAATCTCCTAATATCTGATGATGATTTACGGCGTCGATAAATAAGTTAAATATTCTATTTTTACACATAATTCGGGAGCTTCGAAAATCCCCGAAACTGCGTCATTTTGGACCTCATTTTTTTATTTTATAATATTTGTTTATTCTCATGTAGAGGTTAAGAACCATAGTGCGTAAGGTGTTTATAGTAGTCAGTATAAAAATTTGTCAAGAGCGCAAATTTTTTTTTTATAAATTTTTATGTTTGGGCATTCTCAGTATTCTCACACCATGTCATCTAACCCAATTTAAGCCAATATAAGCTTGTGCTATGGGATCTAGACCACTGTTAAACACACTTATATATTTCTAAATACATAAATAAAATAAATAAATAAATATTTTGGACAATTACACACAACACCATCTAGTCCAATTTAAGCTAATTAAGCTTGTGCTATGGATCTAGACAACTGATAAATATACTTGAATACTTTTTTTTTGTAAATACATACATATTATAGATAAATTACACCCAGACACAGAATAAAACTTTATGCTAATCTTTATTCTTTTTTTTAACATACATATTATATATTATACATAGAAAATACCCAAACTCCGAAACAAACATTCGTGGATCACACAAATATTTGATTGAAGGCCTCTTGGGGACAACATTTAAAAAAAACGCACTTGGTTCTTAACCTCTGGGGTAGTGTGGAATAGAGAACATACACATTATGTATAATTAATATATAATTAGTTGAGTATTTTTAATTATTTCTAAGCATAACATAAGAATTAATTAACTATTTCATGTTATAACATTGTTACCGTATAACTTTTGAAATACTAACTTTTTGGATTTATGCCCATAACATAAAACGATTATAGACAGGAAAGGAGTGGTTCCTTTCCTGTCTATAATCTCTGTAAGTCTGTAGTTTTTTCTCCCTAATTTCGCAAAACGATATTTCATTCCACTGTGCGCCGGCCAGCGGGGGCGGTTATGTCGGGCTTGAACTGACTAAAACCGCACGCCGTCTCGGGTCTTCAGACGCCGGGATGTAAGGTTCCCATAGAGCATATCCCTCGCACCCCGACTGACCCTGGGCCATCTCCAGTTTCGAGATGGCCCCCTCGGGTTTGCGAACCACGGTATCCCCGTCTTGCCCCGGTTTGGGCAAGGGGCGCTCTTCGCCCCACCGTCCCGGCCTGCTTCTGCTGGGGTGACAAGCGGTCTCACCTGCCACCCCCAGGCCTGCGCTCATGGAGGACGGAGGTCGTTAAGCGACCTCCGGCACCTGAGTCGCCTGCGACGCGCAGCGAGCATGTTGCGGGCTCGGCGGGCCGGGAGAGTTCTAAACCTCTCTCGAGTGCGCTCCGCCGATAAAAAAAAAAAAAAGGCGTGCAGTCCTCGCAGTATTCTCCAAGCGGATGTGTGGGAAATACCTAAATCGCGACCAGCGTCACGTGTGCTCGTCGCGTCACATGACGCTGGTCGCTGGTGGTGTTTTTTTTTCATTTTATATTTTTAATTATTTTTTTTTTATTTTACCCGATATTTTTATTTTTTGTTTCAAATACATATTTTGTCGATACCAAGATATCTCACGAAATTCAGAGACCTAATTTTGTGACACCTTATATACCTTTTTTTTTTTTTTTTTTTTTTTTATCGTGCGGAAATCCCTTCGGATACCCCCCCGCGTGCCAGCGGGGGCGGTTATGTCGGGCTTGAACCGACTAAAACCGCACGCCGTCTCGGGTCTACAGACGCCGGGGTGTAAGGTTGCCCATAGAGCATATCCCTCGCACCCCGACTGACCCTGGGCCATCTCCGGTTTCGAGATGGCCCCCTCGGGTTTGGGAACCACGGTGTCCCCGTCTTGCCCCGGTTTGGGGGAGGGGCGCTAGTCGCCCCACCGTCCCGGCCTGCTTCTGCTGGAGTGACAGGTGGCCTCACCCGCCACCCCCAGGCCTGCGCTCATGGAGGACGGAGGTCGTTAAGCGACCTCCGGCGCCTGAGTTGCCTGCGACGCGCGGCGAGCAAGTTGCGGGCTCGGCGGACCGGGAGAGTTCTAAGTCTCTCCCGGGCGCGCTCCGCCACCTCCTTCGCGAGAACACCTTATATACCTAACTTACATAATTCTACCATACATCATTTTGTTATATATCTCAAGGCAGCGTTTTCGTTGAAAGCTCCCAGACGGCCTATTTTTACCGACACCTCTGACAAATATCATTATATTTTGGCCAATGTATACAACAACTTGACACTTCACGAACATACTTAAACTTGACGAATATACTTAAACTTGACGAATATACTTAAACCTTCCTTGAGAATCACTCTATCCATTAGTGAAAACAGCATGAAAATAGGTGCAGTAGTTTTTGAGTTTATAGCGAACACACAGACAGACAGACGCGGCGGAGGATTTTGTTTTATAATTATGTAGTGATTTATTAGGAACGCAAATCCCTGTACACACTTAGATGAACATTAACAGTATCATTTAAATTAATAACGAGAATAGCTCGCTGAGCACGCGTAATGAACAAACACGAATGTATCGAAATTAGTAGATTATTCTCGACTCATCAACCAATACTAATTAATCTCTCAACAATGTGCTTGGGTACCAAGCACATTGGCTTGCTGGACCTATAAAATCGAACCTACATCATTTCATCTGAACACTGAATCAGGTGGTCGTATTGCTCCAATATCTCATTACGTCGAGTATCGTGTGACCGGTGTATGGATCTGATGTCTGATAGATTTATAAATCTCTTACACGCTTATAGACTGAGGTCAGGCTGTGCTGCAAGCCAGGATAAGTTTATATTTGTCAAGTTTCTTAAGCTATTGTTTGGATCTATATTACCTACGGTATGATGTTTGAAATTTTAAATAATATTTTCCGATATACTCCTCTTAGCCTTTTATTTTTACCAACCAACTCGACATGTGCACCACGAAGCAGCTATGTCGGATAGTATACGGTGTTTCCAATATCCAACGGAAGTTTGTCGGCCCTCCAACAAACCTTGGCCACCATTGCTGGCGCCCCCTTCTTGGATGAGAGCAAGCCCTTTTCCCATATCGAGAAGCGCGCCAAAACATGGGCCGTTTGTATTTGAAGAGAATGACCCTTATTATTGCAATTTATCCACTAAATTCATCTATCTCTACTATTATAAAATTGTTAATTAGTGGTGTCTGTACATTGGAGATATTTAAAAAAATACTTGGGTTATGTTAAATTAATGATTCTGAACACAATACAATTTTTTTGGAATTCTTGTTTGTATGACTGTTTGTTCACGATAAATGCAAAAACTACTGGAAGGATTTAGATGCGGGTTTTTCTATTAGAAAGGTTTGATCAGATTTAAAATTTGTCGTTTGTTTGATTGCAATTGGTTGAGTAGAACCGAAAATATGACCAAAAAACGATAACCAATCTCCGCGCGGGCGCAGCCGCGGGCACAAGCTAGTGAGTCATAAAAACTGCGGAGCTCGGTTTTCGTTTTTTGGTCATATCATTCGGTTCTACTTACACACATTTTTCGGTGTAGCTCTTTTGGTTATTAAGGCGCTATGCCAGTAAGGTTCTTAGAAAATTCGCATCGCAGGCCTATCTGAAAGGTTTTGTTCGGTCAGCATGACCCTAGATTCTGTATTTTTTCATTTTAAATTAAGTCGACGTTGGAACTATAATTGAAACTGTGTTTTGAAATTTTGCTGTGTTTTGCTTTTTCTTGGGTTTTAGAGAATACCTATCTGGATTCTAAACTAATGCTTGTTCCAATCATTTTCGCTGTTGAAATCACAATGTTTTTACCTGTTCTTTCAATAATAATTCAATATACTGTATACCTCTAAAGAATTACTAGGTCTATCCTCCGCATCAGCATTCAACCAGCGCCCAAGTAGTGCTCAAACGCGATTTTGGTGCGAGCGCGCACATGTTTGTCTCCTAAGTGACAAGCGCGTGAGTCAGACGCGCATACCGCCCCTATTGTCCCGTATTAAATGTTTGTGTAAGTACAATGAGTGTTAAATATACTTTTTATACGGGTTGTTTCTTTTTTTATGACTGATACCGGATACGATTCGTTAGTCTGTTGAAGGGGTTTAATGAATTTGTGTGACATTTCTTTAAAAGTTTGTCACAGTGAAATTGTAATTTAGTTGATTTGGTAAATGTTATAGTAAAAATGATATTTTGTTTGTGAGAGTATTAATTCATGTTTTAAAGGTGTGAGTATTTATAGTCACTTAACGCAGTTCAATCGGTTTTCATCAAACCCTTACGTGTGGGGGACATCTTCAAAAATCATATTGCGGTTTCTAATTTTTTTTTTCTAAACTGTTTGCACGAGAGACACTTCCAAAGTGGTAAAAATTGTGCCCCCCCCCCCTGTAACTTCTAAAACAAGAGAATGATAAAACCAAAAAAAAATATAATGTAACATTACCATGTAAACTTCCACCGAAAATTGGTTTGTCATCATGAATCGTAAACCGCAATTTACCTTTCCTTCAATCAACTCAAATATAAACATTTTACTTGCTGCTACGGAACCCTTCATGGGCGAGTCCGACTCGCACTTAGCCGGTTTTTCTTTATTAGAAATCTGTAGATTTATGTTTCGTTAAGCATCATGCGACAATTATTGTACCGATTTTAATTTACGTTTTCATTTATGGAAGCTTATGATCTCTAGCATCGGTAAAATAACGGTAACGGAAGATACTTACATATCATGCGCAGATGAACCCTGCGACCAATACTTAGCTATTTGAACACAAAAGCCTGCCAACATTGCCAAATATTTCGAACTGCATGAAGTATAATAATTTTTTTATCGATTGTACGTGCAGATTGTTTAGCCAAATTAGCACAGCATAGCCCATTACCTTTCTGTTACAGGATGCTTTAACCATAAGTATTGTTACGTTACAGTACTTACTATTATTATTAGCATGTGTTTAAATTTTTACATAACGCTTGAACGCTATTGTACTACCTTGTCTGAATTTATTATTTTAATTGCTAATTTAAATTGTCAGAAGGTTGTTTGTTTATACTGGAGATTGATGGCACTTGGTAGAACTTGCTACACATATTGAATAAATCACTTGTACTTTTCCAGTTTCCTTTGATAATGCCGTAAGGTGAAACCGGTAAGGTTCAAGTAAATAAATAATTGTGGAAAAGTACAAGTGATTTATTCAATATAGAAGGTTGTTTGTGATTGTATCATTTAATCCAAAGCCGAACATTTGCTTACTAAATGTGTTGGCAGAAGATGATACGTATCTGAGTTTTTAGGGATTTTCTTTAGAAAAGCGCTATTGCTATCGAGTTGTCGTCGACGTCGTCGTTGCCAATTTTCTGTCACGGTTTTGGGTATGAAGGAGATGAGCTATCGAGTTGCTGTTTTCGGTAATAGATTCGTGCTGGGGTGAACCATTGCAAGATAAAAAAAAAATCGCAAGAAAAAACGCAAAATCGAAAATCCCTTGTATTCGGCTGAGCTCGTTTCAGGAATTCAACTTGTTTTTCTTTATTTTAGGAGTTTTAGTCCCTCGATACTACGCCACTTCTTCAGGTCGACAACATTCTAGTTCATATAACTATAATATCCTACTAATATTATAAACGCGAAAGTTTGTGAGTATGTATGTATGTTTGTTGCTCTTTCACGCAAAAACGGCTGAACGTATCTGGCTGAAATAGTACAGGGGTAGACTTATAGTCCGGAATAACACATAGGCTACTTTTCATCCCGGGAATAGGTTCCCATGGGTAGCGGGAACGGGATCAGAATTCCACGGGGGCGGAGCTACAGCTAGTATCTAATATATTATATTATAATATCATGTAGGTATACAATGATCGCCTTCTCATACCAATGAGAACTACCCCGATACAGTGCCTTTGCTGCCTCCGAAAATAGAGCAGCTAATACCTTTTTTTTTTCGTGCGGAACATTGCAAATGCCGAGTTGTCCTAGATTATTAGTTAAAAACAACATATCATGTCTTAAATCTTTGTTTTTGGACACACTGCATCATAATCGTCAATCAATCATCATCTTAGCAATGAAGGGATGGAACTTTCTGCACCATGTATGCGAATTTATTTAGTGGAATGTGGCCGGAACGTAATTTAAAGGCTGTAACTAATAGTTGTCTTCCCACCGCTTTTAATGTACGTTCATCAAACCAACGGGGTCTTCCGAGGCTCATTTCGTAGGGTTTTGTACCATAAGCCTTTCTCCAGCCGCGGTAGCCTAGTGGTATGGGTAATGGACTACTGAGACGAGGTCTCGGGTTCGATCCCAGGTTTTACCATGGCACACACCAATGACTTTTCGATGCTTTTCGAAGTTATGTGTGTATTTATCGCAGGTTTATAAGTGCCCGGTTAATGGCAATAGACTCACCACCTATTACATTGGGACCTAAACATAAACTGGCGAAATGTGGGTGTTAGCACCTCTGCCTACCCCTTCGGGGATATAGGCGTGAGTTCATGTTATGTTATGTTATGTTATGCCTTTCTCCACTGATAGCTCGTCAATATGAACCTTCCAAAGCTTTGACAGTGTTCTCGGATTAAATGTATCCATTCAGTGAATAAAAAAACCGGTCAAGTACGAGTCGAACTCGTGCGTCGAGGGTTCCGTACCTTTTTTTTTTTTTTCGTGCGGAAATCCTTTCGGATACCCCCCCGCGTGCCAGCGGGGGCGGTTATGTCGGGCTTGAACCGACTAAAACCGCACGCCGTCTCGGGTCTACAGACGCCGGGGTGTAAGGTTGCCCATAGAGCATATCCCTCGCACCCTGACTGACCCTGGGCCATGTCCGGTTTCGAGATGGCTCCCTCGGGAATAAAAAATAAATATTTTCTTTCACACAATAGCACAATTTTATTTATTCACTTTATTGAAAGTCAATTAATAATTAACCTTTAAATTGTACGAGCGGCCATACATTACAAAGGCCTATCTTAATTGGCGTACCTATGTATCTATGTATGAAGACACTCTTTAATTTTTAAGTTTTTATTTTTTTGAATTTTACATATATTTGTGCTGTAAAACCTTGGTTTTGGCCAAATTTTATTTTAATTTATTTTATTGTGGATGCCTACAACGCACTTAGGTATCTTTTTTGCAACATATAAATAAATAAAAGACACAAAGCAGACAGAAATGTATTAAAAAAAAATAGGTAATTAAATAACTATAGTTAGGCTACCGGTGAACGTTAAAAAACTATTCAGGGCAATGCAATGCAAAGCAGGCCAATTTTAGGGTGGCAAATATGAGACCAGCATTTATTTTTATGTCTTACAAGAATTGAAAAAAAAAATAACCTGGTAATTGACATGGCCCACTGGTCGCAAAAAAATATTTGGATAGCCTTTTCTGGCAGCAAACGTGTAAATCCGCAACTAATTATAAATATCTACTAAACTACCTACAACTAATTGCGCTAAACACTTGACTTGTAATTGAATGATGCCATTATACCATACATTTGAAGGCCAACCTCATCAGTTCTATAGCACCTGAGTTCGTTTCGTATTATTTATCCATCGCCATCTAGCGCAAACCCTTCGATCTAATAGAAAATCAATGCTGCAAAGCGATCTGAAAGTTCTGTCACTGATTAATATTATAAGCTATGAAACCTACCAGAGATAAGACTATAAAACTTCTCTCAACGGCTGAACGGATCTGGGTTAAGTTTGGTACAGGGATAGGTAACGGTCTGGAATAACACATACTACTTTTATCCCTGGAATAGGTCCCCATGGGTTGCGGCGGTGGGATCAGTTCCACGCGGGCAGAGCCGCGGGCAACACTTAGTTTATAATAGAAATTTAAATTGTTAATGTTAAAATGTCTTACATTTTGCATACCTGTTGTTAACATATGGGTGTCTAATAAATAAGTTAGGCAATAAATACGCAGATATTTTACGTTAGCAGGGAATGCATCTTCGCCCTGCCAGCGATTTCACCGAATCGCATTAGAACCAATACTGTTGATGATTAGTTCGTGACATTTGACTTTCTTCAAATTGAGGCCAACAGATATGATTTAGATGGGCCTCTGGTGCAATCATATCTTACGATTTATAGGTTATAATATTAAGGACGAAATATCTATTAGTTCTTATTAGATAGCAACCAAAGACAAGATATGCTATTACTACTAGAATTAGATATCATAGTGCCAACAATGTAGCCCACTTTTGTATAATAACGTGTTTTAGGAACACTATGTCTTATAGTTTTCTATTTCGGGCATACTTACTTAAGTGGGGTTCTAATTAAGTTTATACCACTTTAGTAAGTAGTAAAGGGGTATAAACTCGAACAAATGAAATACATATGAAAGACCTAAACTTATTCTGCGACTATCCAAAATAAATAACGTATAGAACAACGCTTAGTTTGTTATCCATTTGGAAATCACCTACATCGCTCGAATTGAGATGCCTTTCTAATAAATTTTAATTTATTTACGGTGCAATAGTTCGCATTGAACATTTCAATTCCATGCACATAACAACAAGCGACAACGAAACATTATAAAACATATCCAATCAGAATCTTCTAACTTCTATTCAGTTTTATGAAATCAATATCATTATTATTCTTACTCTTATACGCGGCATAGCCGTTTGTTGGTGGCTGAACTCCTCCCTAACCACTCCCGCCATCTTGACCGAATTTACCACGGTGATAGTGTGGACATTGAGGAGTGTCTTGAAGCGAGATGGTCCATGTCCGATGTACCATTGAGGAATAATCACCGAAAAACAGTTTCACGAGCGCGCGGCCTTAGCTAAGCGCGCGACCGTAGTAAGATTCTTATTTTCAAGTAAGAGTCCTGCTCGCTCAGCTCAATTTATTTCAGTCGCATCCTGCACTGAATTCCTAGTAATACTTTATACCCCTTTTAATTGAGGGTGCATAGGACCCATCTGGACCAAGCCAACCACACCCGCTGATTGACGGACAAGGCTTCTCTTCTCAGGGTCAGACGGCAGTCGCTCCCATAAAAACTGCATAAGCCAAAGGAGAAGTAGAAGTAAGCAGACCCCGGGCTCCGAGGTGAAAGCCTCGGGTGCTACCGAGAACAACGCTAAGTTGATGAATTGATGACTGTAACGCACACAGCAAAATAATAAAATGCGATATTGTTAATATTAATGACATGCGGTCAAAAGCTTCTGAAAATTCGCTATAAGTTATTTAATAGGCTGTAGCGTTTCGTACTCAAAGCATACAGAGCAATCCTTTTACCTATTAAGCCCACGCCGTCCCTCTGTCAGTCTGTCTGACACAGGGCTGTATTTTTTTTAGAATCTCAATAGCTAATTATTGTGGTTCTAAAAATACGTGTTACAAAAATATGTTTTAACCATAACGAGTCTTATCCCAAGGCAGGTCTACATTACCTATTATAAACCTCGATAACTCTGATAATACCAGTTCTTGAAGGACAAAATGCATTTTTAAAGGACTTAGCAATGGCTAGTGCTTTAAAAATGCAATGGCTTACGAGGTCAGCCTCGTAGGTAATCGCCAAGCCCTAAGGGCAAAGTGTTTACATGGAGTAACCAGCTAAAATAAAGTATTTTTCTAAGAATATTAGTAACTGAAAGTAACAAGTATTCCCGCTAACCCCTCCAGTTAAGCTAATGGCTTGTGTTAAGAGTTAGTTCACATTGGTAACGTAAGGGCCAGGATTTCGAACCCTGGGTTCAGTCTTTATTGTCAGATTTGTCAGCCCTTCAGACACGGATTTTCCTTTTGAATTATAATGCAACAAGATGCATTATACAATACTAATATCAAATTGAATTCGATTATTAGGTACCATACTTAAAATTATTTCTTTTTTCAGCCATATACAACTTCTTGCCCAAATCAGGCACTTTACATCTCTCACTGGACGTCGGAGAATTGGTGCATATTTCGCGAGAGACGGACGAGTGGTACTGGGGTACTAGCCTCAGGAAGGACGCAAGCGGTGCTTTCCCGAAGAACCATGTCGTCATTAGAGACTGTATTGTAGATAGGTGAGTTATCCGTTTATTCTCACCAGCTCGATTTATTAGTTCGATCGTCGAACTAGTGAGAATGTTTTTTCTCATTAGTTCGACCATCGAACTACAGAGACCTCTTTTTCTCATTTGTTCGATTATTAGCTAATGATTTCGACGAAGCCCCGCGGAGCGGGGCTCTTATTTCTACGTGCATTATCACAAGTGACCTAACACGAAATCTCCGCAATAACCCTTCTAACCTATAAATATCCGTGTCGGGGCGCGCGGCGGAAGTCTCAGTAGTTTGACGGTCGAACTAATAAGAAAAAAAATTATCAATAGTTCGACGATCGAACTAATGAATGGAACTAGTGAGAACAAGCCAAGTCTTCTTGGTATTTTTAACCTTATTCTATCCACGACGTTGATGGACCAAGTAAGGAACATCGTGATACCTAAGGGAACGCTGTGGTATGGTTGAACATGTAGTGACCACTATAGAGAAAGGGATGAGTGAATGGCTCGGACACACAGAGAGGATGAACGAAAGAAGAAGAGAACAGATTTATGAGGCGAGGGTAAATGGGCAAACAGGTAAAGGTCAACCTAGGCGTACGTTATCTTAATCCCATTATGCAAACTTCACTCCATCCTCTACTATTATTAGTAGAGGAACGAGTGACGTGATGACAGAAGCTAATGCCGGTTTTACCACTGCTTACCCTGGAGGGTGAAAAGTGTGAGTATATATCTGAATGTAAATAGTTTGACACAGACTGTAAAGATACTGTATCGTATATTTTACTATCGATATATGAAGTAGCAAATTAGTGCTAACTGATAATATTTAATTACACAGCAGCCCGCTACAGTAGTATATACGTCTGTTATACAAACATGAATACATACATATGTATGTATAGTACCCAAGAGTGACTCATACAATGGTGCCAATGGGCAGTAATTATCAATCACGGTCATCGACCTTGTCACTTTGTTTATTTTTATGTTCATTGTAGTAAACTAGAGCATGTTCTAGACCTTTAGGCGTTATATTTTATGTATAGGTGTCCTTGACCTTTTTATAGGTTTCATTTATTCTGCAGTTATTGATGTTGATTCTAGAACATATTCTGGACTAGACCTGGCATTATGTTTTTATGTTCAGGTGTCAAGAAAAATCAAAGGGTCAAGCCTTTGGTTTTTTTTTTTATACCACTCAGGTGGCAGACAAGCTCACGGCCCACCTGATGGGAAGCGGTTACCGCAGCCTATGGACGTGTGCAACACCAGGGGCGTCACACTCGCGCTGCCGACCCTAATTTTGATTTATAGTCTGCATGTTAATTCTATTGTTACATTTTTCTATGGCAATTCAAGTAATAGAACATACTTTAGACCCGTAGGCATTATGTTTTATGTTGAGGTATCCTTGGCTCTTTGACAGTTGTACTTTATTGCTGATTTTGTTGTAACAAAACAAAAACTGACTGGGCTGGTAGCGATACATTTACTACGCCATATGAAGTATCTAGGTTGAACTAATATGGCGTAGTGATAGAGCGTTTGCCTGCTAAGTCCGAGGTCGAAGGTTTAAAACTCGCTCAATATATTTATGCATCAGTCAATCAATTACCCTATTTCAGTTCACTCTTAGGACATAGGCCTCTTCTAATATGCACAATTTTGCACCCGATTTTCCGCGTTCCGTTTCGTATTCACAAAAAATATATATCTGAGTATTAGTTTATCCACATTCTAAGTACTCATACTATAAGCTAGTTAAGCTGTGCTTGCTTTGATTTAGATAGCGCTGTGTAGTATGTCTTAGAATAATTATTATTACATACACTCGCAGTAGGGAGGGTAGACATGTACTTTACGCCTAAATTTCGCCAGATGTATTTGGTCCCACGTAATAGCGGATGAGCGGATGAGGATTGTTTCTTAGGCGGTAAAATGCCAATGTGGACGACGATAGTAAATACATCCTTATCCTGTAGGCATTAGGTTTTTTTTGATTAATTTCCGCATCGACAAATGTGGGGAGACTCACAGACCTATGGGCCTAAGTGAGTAAGTAAGTTGTTTGGCATTTTATGGTAGTACACTAGGTATACTCAACGGAAATGCCATCGCGAATCTTCCGGGTCTTATACTTATAACGGGCACAGTGGACTTATAATCGGTCGGTCCGTCGCGTCTTCATTTATATGCAATAACATGTATTGGCGTTTCAGGAGATTCGCAACGGCATTTCTGTCAAGTGTGGCGGAGGCGTAGGTGTCTAATACTTTCGTCACCAATTGTTTTTTCCTTACCTTTCATTCTCAACCTAACAGCCTCCCGCAAAAAATCGCAGTGAGACTCGTGTCACTCAGGTAGTTATAATCAACTAGTTTGACATTCAGAGTGTCCTATGATTAGCATCTAATTCTGCTCGTCTATCTGCCTCAGTCGGTAATTAGCTTTTATGAATAAGTGGATACATTTTTATGTTTGTTGCAGATGTGATGAGACCGTCGTGGCTTCGGCTGGCGGTGGTGGTGTGGTCCACGATATCGCCATCACCCTTAGAGAATGGTTGCAGCATTGCAAGAAGCTGTACATCGTATGTATTTCTTTTTAATCCATCCATACTAAAAAAGCTGAAGAGTTTGTATTTTTGACTGCGCTAATATCTGGAACTATGTTTCCGATAGTCCATTCCTTGGGGAAGGTTATAGGCTACATAACATTACGCTATGATCCTTAGGAGCCGAACAATAAGAAAAAGAAGTTGAGAGAATAGATCCGAGTATGGCGAGTGAAACTCTGGGAACAGCTAGATATTTTTGAATAAACAATCTGCGAATTTACAGTGGGACAGCAATTATCTCAAATTGTTTTGACCCATGTGGGAATCGAACCCATTACAGTTTGCGGGGTAGCCACTTAAATTAACGTGCTGTGCATCGAATTGAATCATAACATAAACGATGATGTGTTGTCCTAATAGGAAACAATATAAATTGAAGTATAGGGAATAAAGATTGGGTATACTTAAACTTGGTTTCCCATTGAAATTTGGAATAGCTCGACTGGGTTGCGATTTTTTATGTGGAGCACCTATACATCATCAAAAACTATCTACAGTCGAATAGCAGTACTTGCGTACGCAATAATAGGTAATTAGGAACATAAGTTTCTGCTGTTGGTTAAGTCGGTCCACACGATGCGTTATAATACGACGGCCTCTGTGGCGTAGCGGTAGTGCATTCGACTGCTACGTCAGGGGGCGCGGGTTCGATTCCCGCTCAGTGCAAATATTTGTATGCATGAATATGTCTATTTGCATTGGTCTGGGTGTGTTTCTATATATAATATTTACGTATTTACAAAAAAAAAAGTATTTAAGTATGTTTATCCGCAGTCTGGAACCCATAACACAAGCTAGTTAAACTATGCTTACTTTGGGTCGAGAATGCGCTGTGTAAAATGTCGTAGAATATTTATTTATTTAATAATTTCGCTGGAGCTTCCTTGCCGTCCCTGATTCTGTTTTTGGGGTGTAATCCAAAATTAAATAACTAAATTATTCTTATTCTAAAATATATATTTTGAAAGAGATAAAGTAAATTATAAAATTGTTTTTTTTTAGACCAACGATGAGCGTCTTAAGTACATGGAGGTGAGCATACGCGCTCTCCTCGAACTACGAGCTCAAGCCGCCTCTGAAGCCTTACCACAAGATCAACTCCGAAGAGTCGCTAGAACTGCCGTCTTTACCATTGATAAAGGCAATAGGTAAGAATCACAGAATTGATGACTGCAAGGGTGTTATTTGAGCTCAGATCTCTCTCCCTTGAATATTATTTCCACATCGTGTGTTGATGGCATAATAATAAAAAAATTTTTTTTTGCCACATTCATGGAGTGTGTGCTGAGAAAAGTGTGGGGTTCTTACAATAATCATCATTTAGTGTACTAGTTTATTAATTTAAAGTCAAAAAATAAGGAAGGCAACGGACACTTGGGTAGGACACCGTGCGGTTTTAGTCGAGACACGACATAACCACCCCCGCTGGCCGGCGGGGGGGTCTCCGAAGGGATATCCGCACGTAAAAAAAAAAATAAGCCTGCTTTCTGACCGTCGATTTTTTTTCTACATACGTACATACAATTCTCTGTTTAACTGTATTCTCTTTGCAGAACCTTAGGTATGGAGCTGGCAGTGCGAACGGCAAACAGTCAACTGGTGGACCCGTTTCAATTGTCTACGTACAAATTGAACTCTATGCACGATGAAGCCAATACTCGTATTGAAAAAAATATGGTAAGTTACCGTTACTAAGTATCATTCACCATCTTCATAACTTCACGCCTGTATCCCCGAAGGGGTAGGCAGAGCTGTATTACACACTCATGATTCGCCAGTTATGTTTTAGGTTCCAATGTAATAGGGGGCGAGCCTATTGCCATCTACCGGGCACATTACTAAGCGAGCGATTAACTTTTTTTTATTTTTTTATTGTTACTAAATAAAAACAACGAATTCTTGTCTCAAAGGACCTGGTTGGAACGCGCTGTTTTGATGACTACTAGCGCTACAGTGCAAAATAGAACTAAATTTGAAATATTTCACTGAGTATTAATCAGTAATTTTCAGAGGGCTGACTAATTGAACTAAATTTAAATCACTTGGTTGAGTTTTGGTCAACCATCCTCAACTTTCGATATGCCAAGTCATTAAACGTTGAGTGATTCTAGTTTAAAAGCTTAGGCTTAGGTGTCCAATTACCCATATGACTACGACTTATACAAGGTATTTGTTTAAAATTAATGAAGCTAATTGAATGTTTTTTTTCAGGAAACAACACCGGTCACTCCACCACCCACAACCCCTCCAGGGGCTCGAACGTACACGATAGCAGTTCGCGTTCACAACTTCGTATGTCGGATGTCCGATTCTGCAGAATTAGCGCTCGCCTTATACGATGTGAGCGGGAATAAGCTCACTGAGCATTTACTGCTTCGGTGGCCTTCTTCCAATCCTCTCTCTGCGATACAATGGGCCTACCCTATGCTGGTTGTATTTACTGTAAGTATTTTTATGTACAAGCAGCTTTTGCCCGTGGCTCCGAACGCGTGGATTTCTGATCCAATTTCCGTTTTAAAAAAAAAAGTAGCCTATGTGTTATTCCAGACTATAATCTATACCTGTACCAAATTTCAGCCAGATCCGTACAGCCGTTCATACACACAAACTTTCGCATCTATACTATTATAATATTGAAAATTAGTCGTGTCTGTTCATTAGAGATATTAAAAAATATATACTTACTTGGGTTATGTACAAAAAAATTTTTTTGGAATTCTTGTCTGTTTGTTCGCGGTGGACGCAAAAACTACTGAACGGGCTTTGATGCGTTTTTATTAGAAAGGTCGTGGTCAGACTTATAATCTGCCGTATGTTTCGCAATTGCAATGACTAAGTAGAACTGGAGATATAACCAAAAGTCGCAATAACCAACATCCACGCGGCCGGAGCTGCGGGCATCACCTAGTATATAATATTAGGAGGATGGTACAATGTTCCGAATGGCGCAGGCTCCTCCAAGTGCGAGTGGGTCAATTCGAGGAGCAGCGGAACCTGGACCTCGGCACTAACCGTAACGAGCTAAAAGCTCGGCAGCCTGCTGCCATTCTTTATAACTACATGGACGGTGTGCTCACCTGCGCGCAATGTTGACGTAGGTTCACGGCCAAGATTGGCTATATTAGCCATCTTCGGATGCACGAGCGCCTTACTTAATGAGGAGCTCATAGAAGTCATCATCATCTACCTAAATTGGATGAACTGAAATAATGTGATGTGTGTATGGGTTTGCACGCGCTGAGAACTTCATTTGAGCGTCAATCTCGGTTGCATCCAAAGCTTGCACGTTGAAACCCGGGGTCCGCTTACGCACTTCTCTATAATTTTGTTAACATTATTTATTTGAAATTTACGGGAGCGCCTGCCATCTGAGCTCGAGAGGAAAGCCAGAGCCTCGTCTTTCATCGTTACTCAGCAAGCGTAAGTACCGGCTTGCTTGCAGATGAGGTTAGCTTGGGTTCCATAGATCTTTGTCTAAGAGCTAAGGAAAAGTTGAGAGTTGAGTTGAAAGTTATATTGGTCAAACCAAGCGAAGCATTGGCACTCGCGTCCAAGAACACATAGGTGATATAAAACACCAACGCTCAAAAAAGTCTGCTGTATGTGAACATATGCAACAGGGGACCAAACATTACTTAAGATTTGATAAACCACAGATACTCGCTAAAGAAAATCGATCCCTACCTAGGATGCTCCGCGAAGTTATTGAAATTAAAAAACATACTAATTTTAATAGAAAAGATGGTTGGAATGTACCACCAGGTTGGGATCCAGTCATTCGCTTAATTAATTCCAAGAAAAATCAAAATACAACAAGATTCATGACACTGTGAGCTCATTCTGTGTTAATAGTAACACCAACAATGCAGCATAGTTTACGGGTACTTTGAGATATCTTATGCTTTAAACTACAAGACAAAAACCATATTTAGTCTCTCTATAACCGTGGCTGCTGGAAAGCTGCAAAAAAAAACCTCAAATAAATCGCGATAGAATCCGTTAAAAATAGTTTTATTTCAAAAGTTGAGAGGTTAAACCATAGGCATATAGGGCGATATAATAAGATATTTAAGCTACTTTTCGTTTCAGGATTTTGGCTCTGATATATTGAAGAGTGAAAAAATATATCTAGTATGCAATATAGTTCGATTAGGTTCCATGGAGGCGCAAAATATAGACCATAGGTAAGTTTTTTAATAATAAATTTAGGATAAGTAACACACCTGACAGTGGCTATTCACTGGGCTAAAGGTCCTTTCGACTGATTAAAGACGTCCTCAATACCGATGTTAAGTAATAGTATACTGTATGCGTAATTGAATCACACGACGCGGTGAAGTTAACTTTACGAGTAAAAAATCCGTTCCCGCAGGGGGAACGCACAGGTAGATTTCGTGAAGCAATTAATATTATTTTATATAGAGAACTACGGACTTACACACACAAGTAAACACAGTAACATTTTTAACATGTTTAAATTTTTTTTCTCGAAAACGGTAACTTTTAGCGAAAAACTTTTCAGACATTTATTTTAGACTTAAAAATGGCCTATCGATTAAAAATGTTTCCGACTGCAAGAATGTTCACCGGTTAGAAGTTATGATTTTTTCCCCGCTAAATTTTGGTTTTTCCCCCCTCCGCTTTTAGTTAAAGTTTTAATCTTATAGGTTTGTAATTAAAAGTTGTTGGTATTCATGTATACTATGGGATAAAATTAGAACGGTTCGAATATCTTTCATGGAACGTGAAATTTTGAGGAAAAACTGATTTCACAAAAAGTGAGGCCCTACCGTCCCCTTAGGCCGGATTCCACCCGTTCACGAACTTAAACTAAGTTTACACCCAAGCAATTTTTGACCGCAGTTTGAAAGCGATCGGGGCAAAAATGCGACCGTGAGAGTGCCGCAAATTTTGGGAAGTGGAACCATACATACATATATATATATTTATAAACTTTTTGATCAGTGGTCATTTCGGACTCAGGGGGTCATAACTAGACCTCCTATGAAGATTTTTTTTTTAAATTCGACAGTAGTCAAGAAACCAATAGGTAGATCGATTTCATCGAAATCTACCTAAAATGCTAAAAAAGAGATTCTTTGGAGCACAACCCTTTAACCCACTGGCTTCAACCACTTATGGCTATAGGAGAAATTATAGTTTGCCCATACCTCCACTGTCCTATGGCTGAAATAAAATGACAAAAACGATCCTTACAAACTTTCCATATCTACTTTTATAATTGTTTTCATATATACAATTTATTGGACAAGTGAATTGTAACGCAAATATTTCCTTTTTAGGCGTAGTTCAGTAGCACAAACACCACCTGTAGCTACATCTGGTAGGCAAATGAGGAGGCCTTTCGGCGTTGCTTGTGCAGATATCAAACAATACGTAACTACGGACAGCGCTGACAAACATATACAAGTGCCTTTTTATGCGTGAGTATTGTCCCTGCATTCATAGAATTCAATTGGACGGATTTTTTTAGGGACTTATCTGACCTGCATTACCACTACTGTAACTCCTGTTCACCAGGATCAACATATCCTCAAAACACTGAGTGAATGACACTCTAGAAGTCTTAGGAAATTTTAAACTATAGATATCTTGGAACCTGCATGTTATGTTTTGTAATATAATGTATTTTATTTCTTCTTCTTTCTAACTAACTTGATCAAAAGTAAATTGGAATATTGAAATAAAACTATTTTTAACGGATTGTATCGCGATTCATTTCGTAATATTTTATTTATTGTCCCGACGTTTCGGTTGCTTTTCAGTAGCTAGGTCCCCGTGACCATAGCCGCTAGATCAATATAGAATTTTTTTAAAGGTTTTATAGCATAAATTGGAGTAGTTAGAAATATAATAAATCCACTTGCACTAAATAACAATAGGCAAACTACCTGTAAAAGAGATAACACACCACGGACATAAATACGATCTCTGTAGTGTAGCGGCTCTACCGCTTGACAGCTAAGTCAGAGATCGCGGGTTCAATTCCCGGTCAGTGCAAATATTTGTGTTCATGAATATTTGCATTGGTCTGGGTGTTTCTATGTATAATATGTATGTAGTTACAAAAATAATGTATCTAGTATGTATATCTGCATTCTAGAACCCTTGACACAAGCTAGGTAAGATATACTTACTTTGGGCCTATATAGCGCTGTGTAGAATGTCGTAGAATATTTATAGCTCTCTATAATCCAACCATACGTCCGGGTCGAACACCTGACCCACGTGGAGAGCGGACACGCGATCTAGCAATCACTGGCGCGGCCAACATGGCTCTGGAAACTGGTGGAACAATTATGGTCCGGGTTGGTACCACCATGCAGCTGTGGAAAACCCTCCAAATAGCCCAACATTGGTTGGGTTGTGTTCAGGGTTCAGCAGCGGCACAGCCGGGGATGAGGACCCAGCCGACACAGTATTTGTGGGACCAGTGGGGTATTGGCGGAGTCTAGTGTGGATGGCGTGGGTCGACCCGCCTGACAGGGAGACCCGTATAAACGGTGGTGCCGCTGGCCGCCCGCGGCATAGTACAGGGGCCCAACCGGGACTAACCAACCCGGGAGGCTGCCCCACCAGGTCGCGCATAATCCCGATGTGATTCGTCGTACCGGTTGGTGACCGGATGGTGGGTCCGGCGATCACACTCGAGAGGGCCCCCGTACCCTTCCGTTCGGCGGGTCGGCTACCGCCATGCCATGCATCCATAGGCGATACCAAACCCTGCGCTTTGTCAAACTCTGCTGTGGCGTCTGTCTCCTCTTTTTTTCACGCCTTCACTTCCTATTAAGACAAATATGGCAGCGCAAATGAGATATGAAGTACATAAGACAGCGGCATACTCTTCTCCCACCAACACATCACTTTTTGAGGTGGAGTTCACGAATATTCGTGGACTCCATACAAACCTCCAAGCCGTCCACCATCACCTTGAGACGGTACGGCCGGCACTGTTTTTTCTCACCGAGACGCAAATACGCCGCCCTGAAGATATGTCTTACTTACTCTACCCCGGCTATGTGGTAGAGGAAAATTTCCTTGCAAAAGCCGGGGTGTGCGTGTATATCAGGGCGGATGTTTGTTGTCGCCGCTTGCGCTGCCTAGAGGACCCATCCTTTTCTGTCCTCTGGCTACACGTGGACCATGGCTCTTCTAGCCGGGTTTACGTGTGCCTATACCGCTCCCATCACGGGGATACCGAGACAACTCGACTCTTCGACCACCTGAGTCAGGCGGCAGATGTTGCGCAGGAGCGGTTTCCGACCGCCGAAATGGTATTTTTGGGAGACTTCAACGCCCACCACGAGACCTGGCTGGGCTCTCTCAAAACTGACCATGCGGGACGGGCCGCCCACGCATTCGCACTGACGCATGACTTGACTCAACTGGTACAACAGACCACCCGGATACCAGACATATCAAGTCATGAGCCCTCTCTGCTTGACCTTCTACTGACGACCCACCCAGCCCAGTACAGAGTGTCGGTACGAGCTCCACTGGGTTCCTCCGACCACTGTCTGGTCTGCGCCAACGTGCCAGTTACTGCACCTCCACAACCTATGGTGATAAAGCGACGGCTATGGCATTACTCGTCAGCGGATTGGGACGGCATGCGAGACTATTTCGCATCCGTCCCGTGGTCTAAGCGCTGCTTTGATGGAAAGGACCCATCGGATTGTGCTTCTGCCGTCGCTGGTGAAATCAGCTTGGGTATGGAATATTATATTCCACACACTGAGGTCACCAGCGCCCGCAGAACTCGGCCTTGGTTTGGGCGCGAGTGCGCTGATGCTGTTCAACGGAAACGGTCGGCGTACCGCGCGTGGACTAGGGCACGAGTCGAGTGCGATCCGAATGCAGGGCACCTCAAGGCGGCGTATAACAGGGCCACTAAGGACTGCAAGAGAGCATACGTCAGAGCGGATGCCCAGCGCATAGCACGGCTTGGTCAGCAACTCATGTCACATCCCGCGGGTAGCCGTGGGTACTGGCGACTGGCCAAAGCCGTGCAATCCAACTTCTGCCAGCCTTCGCTGCCCCCGTTGCGTTACCCTGACGGTTCACTGGCTCACGAGCCGCAAGAGCAAGCAGATATGCTGGTTAACCTCTTTGCGGCTAACTCCCGAATCGACGACTTTGGCTTGCAGCCGCCAACACCTGTCACTTGTGACCACTCAATGCCTGATATTCGTATCAGGCAATGCGACGTCCGCGCTGCACTACAGTCACTCGACGTCCGGAAAGCCAGTGGCCCTGATGGTATACCAGCGGTAGTTCTTAAAAAATGCGCAGCGGAGTTAGCTCCAACGCTGACGCGACTGTATCGCCTGTCTTATTCCTCGGGATTGGTCCCGGGGTCTTGGAAAGAGGCAAACGTACAACCGGTCCCCAAAAAAGGAGATCGGTCCGATCCGGGCAACTATCGACCCATAGCTGTCACCTCAGTTCTCAGCAAGGTGTTTGAACACATTATTAACGCACAGCTCATGCGTTACCTAGAAGATCACTCCATAATTAACGACCGGCAATATGGTTTTAGGCCAAAACGGTCAACGGGTGATCTTCTGGCGTACGTCACACATCTCTGGGGTGAGGCTATGGACAAGCATGGCGAGTCACTGGCTATCAGCCTTGACATCGCCAAAGCTTTCGATAGGGTCTGGCACAGTTCGCTTCTTGCCAAGCTCCCGACCTACGGTCTGCCATCTCGACTGTGCAGCTGGGTTGCCAGTTTTCTGCATGAGCGCAGCATCCGAGTCCTTTGTGACGGCCGGGCTTCTGAGTTCATGCAGGTTAATGCTGGTGTGCCTCAGGGGTCCGTCTTATCGCCCACTCTCTTTCTTCTGCATATCAATGATATGCTGTCCGTGGGTAGCATACATTGCTATGCAGATGACAGTACTTTGCATGGGCGTTATCTCGGACATTCAGCGGCCAAGCAGACTGACATCGAGGAGAGAAGACGGCAACTTGTCATTGAGCTCGATCAGGACCTTGACCACATTTCCCAATGGGGATCTGAGAACCTGGTCGAGTTCAATGCCAAGAAAACACAGGCATGCGCGTTTACAGCAAAGGTATCTCCTTTCCTTCCCCTCCCAACTCTTCGGAACACACCACTACCACTGCAGGACAGTATCAACATGCTCGGTATGGATGTTCGCTGCAAACTTAATAATAAAAATTACATTGAGAGCGTTATTAAAACAGCTTCTCGTAAACTCGGAGTGCTGAACAGGGTGAGGCGGTTTTTCACGCCGGGGCAGCGGTGTCTTTTATATAAGACTCAAATCCGTCCCTGCGTGGAATACTGTTCTCACCTGTGGGATGGCTCCGCTCAGTACTTACTAGACGCTCTCGATAGATTGCAGCGACGGGCAGTCCGGATCATTGATAGTCCTGAGATCACCAGCTCTCTAGAATCTCTGCAGCTGCGTAGAGATATAGCCTCCTTGGCAGTATTCTATCGTATTTACCATGGTGAATGTTCCGATGAGTTATTCCAATTGATTCCTCCTTCTCCCTTCTTGTCCCGAACAACACGTGCAGGACTTAGGTGTCATCCTCATACAGTGCAATCGATACCATCGCGAACCAAGCGGTTTGGTGACTCCTTTTTTTGTCGGACCATAAAGCACTGGAACGCTTTACCCACTCACGTGTTCCCTTCTACCTACAATCCTGGGCTCTTTAAGCGGGGCGTGAAAAAACATCTGTTGAGGCCGTCTAGGTAGGGGCCACCATTCTAGGGGCAATCTCTAGAAATGGTGGCCACTACTTTTTGGACTTTACCTCAGCTTACCATCAGGCGGGGTACAGTCAATTGGACGGACTAAATATAAAAAAAAAAAAAAAAAAAAAAAATTATTAATTATGTGCTTTGAGCGATATAAAATGTTGAACAATGTCCCATCTACTTGAGAACTGATGAATAAAACGAAAGAGTTGAACCTATGGAACTAAACCTCGTAACAATGCGAGTCCAGTTATATTGCACCAACTCCCGACCTAGATGTAGCAATAAAATTATTTCGTTCCAGATACGAAAAGGAAAATTTAGACTCTTTGCTAAAGAAAGTCATAGCTAATAGAGATGTTAAAGACGCCAAACACTCGCAAGGATTGTTCGTTTCGGTGCGGATGTTAGATGGTGACTTGAAAAGGGTAAGAATCTACCGACTGTTTAATGAAATTGCTTGAATGTTTTATATCATAACCATCTTAGCTTCGATCCTGGTTAACTCGAGGTTTTGACCTAGAAGCCCGGGACAGCGACTGCCTTCTGACCTTCCAACACCGAAAACATTAATCTAAACCTCGTTCGTCGGTCAGCAAGTTGCACAAGCTAGCTGATGAGGTTGATTTGGGCTCCAAAGATCTTGGTGGAGCCCCTTCAACACTATATTTTATATATTGATAGTAGGCACTTGGAACGAATGAGTACTGAGCGAATGACACATCAAGTATATAAGGCAGATGTAAGTGGGCAGGCAAGCCGGGGTCGACCTCGCAGAATGAAATGATTATTGATGAAATAAATGAGGTATTGATAAAAGGGCAGATCAAAAGCACCCGAAACCGGCGGGCTTGCATGTAAGGTTTAATGACAGTGAAGGAAGCTCGTGAAGTATGTAAGGACAGAAGCAGATGGCGGGCTGTTGTCTTTGCCTACCCTAGGGTAGGCAAAGACAACAGCCCGCCATCTGCGACTGTCTGCGAGTATATGTATGTATGATAGTAGTTGTTGAGAGTTTGTAATCTATAGATGATAGGCTTATAATGGTCAGAAGGCTAGAAATAAAAAGCTTTTGTGAATGGATTTAAAAAAATCTTAAGTATGAATGTTAATCGTCGTTCTAGAACCCATAAATTATGACAAAATGTGCTTAGTTTGGATATATTTAATATATTGTTACGATGTTTTAGTAAACAAATAATATTTTTTACCTTCCTTAAAATACAGATTCGCGAAGAAAACCCTCATTTGGTAGTCGGACACACCGCCGTCGCTCGCAAGATGGGGTTCCCGGAGGTTATTCTACCCGGAGATGCTCGCAACGATCTTTATGTCACAGTGTGTGGGGGATCCTTTTCTAAAGGTGGGGGCAAATCTTCGGAGAGGAACATCGAGTTAGTGGGGAGGGTCGTGGATAAATATGGACAAACTATAAAGGTTGGTTATCAATTCTAACGATATAAATATTAAATTCATTAATATTTATATCATTGTCTTTTAATTTCGAATAATAGTTGAGTAGTTTGACGTCTCACGTCGATGGTTTAAATTCACTTCACGGTCGCTACTGTACCTCTCGTTGTTCTGCTCAGTCGCAAAGAGCCACCATTTCAACCCACTAGCGGACAGAGTAACGGTTTTTTGACGTGAACGCGTGAACGGTATTGCTTGAGGATAGTTTTACAGAAGTTTACTTTTTCGCAGCTCCCAAGTGACCAAAACAAAACCAAACGGACACGACGGCTCGTGTCCGTTACCGGTCTGGGTTACTATTTAACAAGAACTCCGAATGAACGATGAACGCGCTCGCCTGTTTACTTTTTGGATACTATTAAATGAACTTTTTTTGATAGGCAACATTTAACCGTTATTCCACTATTGTATGTTGACGGTGCTTTACACATTCACTATAAACTATGTCGTTTTTCAGGGCGTCATATCGATAGGTGCTGGGGTACCCTTGGTAGATGAATACGTTTCTGTGGTATATTATCATGACGATAGACCGCGGTGGCAAGAAGTTTTCAAGGTAATATTCTATATAATGTCTATTAAACTGGTTCGGTTTCAGGTTGCGACATTCTTCCTACTCAAAGGTAGAATCTTCTGTTGGGACAGATCGGGTAAAGCTGTATTACTTGGAAAGAAAAAAAGAAAGAAAAACATTTAATTCAGGACACGCACAATGAATATATTAACATAATAAATGAATTGAAATAAAACTATTTTTAACGGATTCTATCTCGATTTATTTGATATTATTTTATATTTTACATTGATCCCGACGTTTCGGTTGCTTTTCAGCAGCCATGGTCTCCCCGTAACATCAAAAAAAGGATTGTGTGTGGTTTTATGATACCACGGTAAAAGTGAATATTTTTTTCACATTATAGACATTTAAATAAAAAATAACAACATTTACATTAAACACTGACAAACAACATTTACATTAAACACTGACAAAAACAAACAAAATAGCGTGGACCACTGGCACAAATGAGTAATAGTCTATACACTACAGTCAGCTGCTGTGAACTATAGGTGCCGCCATATTGGCCTTGGCTGCTATGACGAGCGCCTTTCACTTTATCCCTACTCCGCGGCCGACCGTCACGCGACATGCAACACACAGACAAAAAAGTTTGAGACGATGTAATAAAAGTTTCACTTTAATAAATCGCAATAGAATCCGTTAAAAATAGTTTTATTTCATTTGTGACATTCGCGTAAACTTCCGACAGTATCATAATAAATGAATATCTTACAATCTAAGAATATTTAGGTACACTGTGCGATCCCGAATATGACCGCCATCTCAGCATAAATGCTACGCATACCTTTAGCATTTATGTATGCATACTTGACAACTACTAGATTAAATGGCTGAACTTCTGTTGATAATTTGTTTTTTATACCATTTATGTGGCAGATAAGCACAAGGCCCACCTGATGGGGTAGCGGTTACCGTGGCTATGGACGTGTGCAACACCAGGGGCAACACACTCGCACTGCCGACTCTGAAAATCCTCTAATGCCCATCTTGAAGAACCACTTATTGTAGTCACTTGGGAAAACCACAGCAGGGAGATCATTCCACAGTTTAAGCGTACGCGGAATGAAGCTTCTTTTATATCTCACCGTGCGAACCGTTGCCGGTTGCAAAATGTGAAGATGAATTCCCTGTCTGTGGCGAGCGGTGCCTGTGGCGAGCGATAGAATATGGCCGTGGGCATCATATCGAACTATTCTTTTGAACACATACCATTATATAGGTGGTAGAACACGCACAGAGAGGTAAAATATATGCTATCGCTGAGAGGTTCCACACTGCCTGAAAGCACGGGATTGTCCTCATCCTCAGCGCCCGTCTTTGCACCGAGTATGCAGCTGGTAACTCAGTACTCTATGTGAGTCCGGACTTGCGACTTATAAAGAAGTCTTTGCACCTTATCGAAGTACTGCTTCGCCCTGTTGAGCATTCCGACTTTTTGGATGCCAACTTGACCTTGCCTTCCAAATGACTACGGTACTGGACATCGCTGAATATATGGACACCGAGGATCCTAATACTTTTGGAGATGGTAATTGTTGTGTTCAGGAATTGTGGCGCTACAATGATATTTATATTATCAGCTGTCAGTCAGAGTAACTAACAGATTTTTCAGTTACAGATTGATTTTTATTTAGGACAAGCGTTATGACATCAATTTATTAGATCTTTCATTAACTCTAAAAGCCTTAATCCTTTTTGATATGTAATTCTATATCAATGAAGCTCTGTAACCACCTAAGTGTGTACAGGGCCCTACCAATACCTTTGAGGCTTAAGCCAATCTCACCTACCAGTCGGAGCATCTACTAAACAACGGACTCTGGCGCAGGTTGTCCTCTCGGTGTTTACGGTCAGGCGGCAGTCTCGTAAAAGTCAACAAACTATTCAAAAGTTATATATATGCAGACCCCGGGTTCCAAAGTGTAAACTATGAACGCAACTGGAAAATCTTTAGGAGGATTATGAATAAGCCATTTAAGTGTTAAAAACAGTTTCCGTATCATACTTTTACTACTACTCAAAAAAATTATTGATTTGTATTCAACAGGTATGTCTGAACATCGAAGCTTTCAAAGATGCGCATCTAGTATTCCTCTGTCGACATCGTTCGTCGAACGAAGCCAAGGACCGGGCAGAGAGACACTTCGCGCTATCGTACCTGCGGCTGATGCAACGTGAGGGCACTACTACACCTGATATGCAACACAATCTATGCGTCTATAAGGTAAGTACGTAACAAAGATAAAAATTAACTTGCCACGAGCGGGATGATTTTTATTACTTGCAACCCTGAAGACTTGCTGTTCTGTTCGTTATTCGTTAGTTGGGTGGTCGGGCGTAGGACTGTATGAGATCATAATAACTGCGAGTGCGCTCATTTCATTGTATTTCTTAATCGTAATTTCTTCGCCGTCAAGTGAAGTAAAAAAGGTTACAAAAAAAAGATGGGTAGCGGCTTCGAGGTGAACGCACCGGATCGTTAAAATGGTGATGGAACAGACAAGTTGCCAATTTTGTTGCCCATAGTACACACTGAGCATCTTTTCAGTATGCACTATGGGTTACTGAGATATTGCGTTGGAGTAACTACTCCAACACAATACCTCAGTAATGGTAGCTAAAATTACACCAGGGACAGCTTATACATCATCAAGATCATCGTAAGGTCTGCTAATACGTAGCTATTCCACCTTGTAACCTATCTTGTTACAGATTGACGTAAAACGCCTATCAGCTCTAATGAACGAGAAACAAAACAAGCAAGAACAAGACGACAAACACGCCAAAGGACAGCCAAACGAGAAACAGCACAAGACGTTGGGAACGATAGACATTGAGGCGGAGGCGTCAGCGGCGTGCCTGGGCGTACCGGCGAGGCGGTCGGAACTGCCGGCGGGTGCTGAGCACGGGCTAGTCCGCGGCCCGCTGGCGCTCGTGCCTCGGGACTCGCTCACCGTCGCCACGCGGCTCTGCTCCACCAAGCTCACGCAGAGAGGTACAGTAACGATACACAGCGCGGGACGGGACGGGACGGGACGGTAGATATCGAGGCGGAGCTACCGGCGGTTACCGATGAAGAGCAAGTCCGCGACCCGCTGGCGCTCGTGCCTCGGGACTCGCTCACTTAACACGCGGCTCTGATCCACCAAGCTCACGCAGAGAGGTACAGTAACGGTACACAGCATGGGACGGGAAGATAGATATCTAGGCGGAGGTACCGGCAGGTACCGATCAAGGGCTAGTCCGCGGTCCGCTGGCGCTCGTGCTTGGGACTCGCTCACTGTAGCCACGCGCCTCTGCTCCACCAACACGTAGAGAGGTATATAAACGATACACAGCACGGGATGGGACCGAAGATATCGAGGTGGATCTACTGACGGGTTCCGAACTAGTTAACGGCCCGCTGGCGCTCGTACCTCGCTCGCTGTTGTCATGTTAGCGAGGGTACGGCTAGAATCGGCTTTCTTCAATTTTATAAAGAGTTGACTACATCGCCAACTGCCATTGTACCAAATACCTCTGTCACATTATTATTTACGTCGGTATTGACTTTGTGTCTGCTGATTGTACGCAATAATGGTTCAAGCTGACCGGTTTTTTAAGCCCGCCAATCGTTTATATGATTGTGGTGGTAAGGTATACAGAATTGTCAGGTTAGAATCATCCTTTGAAGCATGTATTTAATAACGACCCTCACTTGTTTGCTCTTGATTATAACTGCAGTATTTCAACAAACTAGTCCAACAATGTCTTGACCTTTGATTTCGTTCCGTTCACCAATATCACACGCATCTGTAGTATGACGCATTATTTCCTGTTTTGACAGAGGAGATTCTGGGAGTACTCAAGTGGGGTACTCACCATGCAGAAAAAACCCTGCGGAAGGCGCTAACTCAGCTGATGCACGTGCCTAGTGAAGAACTCGTCAAGTTTCTACAAGACATTTTGGACGCACTCTTCAATATACTTACACAGGTATTTTAATATTTTTTTGCTCCACTTAGGTACATCTCCACTTAGGTACATAAACTTTATATAGGATAGATGTATTATAGTAGACAAGCACCCACCTTATGGGAAACGGTTACCGCGGCCTATGGACGTGTGCAACATCAGGGGCGTCACACTCGCGCTGCCGAAAAACCTTCTAATGACCTTCTTGAAGAACCCCATATTCTAATAGCTTGGGAAAACCACAGCAGGGAGATCACGTGCAAAAGGAATCTAAATTAAGGATGCATAAGTGCTTAAATTGATGCCAATGCTGTAGATTTTCAGAATAAGCGATAAAGTTTAAAAGCAGTTAAAAAACCAATATTCACCAACATCTTGGCGTTGTTCCCGGAGGCATCCAAGGCTTTTATTTCCGAGCTCAGGGTCCGGGTTAAAAAACTAATATTATTAATGCGAAAGTGAGTTTATTTGTATGTTTATTTCTCAATTATGCGAAACGATTGGATAGATTTGGCTAAAGATTTAAATAGGATACAATATCGTAGATCGTCGACTGAATAGGTTTCTGTGGGTCTCAGGAACGAAATTAATGCTATCCACCTATATTATAATTTAGATTATAAATTGCATCCAGATCCGTTCACTAGTTCTGGCATGATTGAGTAACAAACATCTATCTTAATTTTCGCATTTATAATAGTAGTAAGATATTTTTCAATCAAAACTAACATTCTTTTAACTTTATATTCAAGTTTATCTATCCCACAGGTAGAGGAACCCAACGTGCCTCTTTCAGAGGATAGCTACGAAGTGCTAGTCCTCGACTGCCTACTCCGCGTGATATCCTTGGTCACCGATCACAAATACCAACACTTCCAACCGGTTCTACATGTTTATATCGATGAGAGTTTTTGTGATGCCATCGCTTACGAGTGAGTTCAAACATATTTCTTCAATTATATTGTTTTGGATATTGGCGATGAAAATAATATGGGGCCTCACCAAAATCTTTGGGGCCCGAAACAACCACATCTGTGAGTCGGTACACCTCCTGATTAAGGGACGAGGTTCTAGCGCAGGTTTTTGTGTCGAGTTTGGGGATCAGATGGCAGTTACTTCCTTAGAACCATTATGGAAAAAAATATTAATTAAAAATCAAAACACCCGACTGCTCTAAAAATACCTAAACAAGTTTGATAGCAGATGAGACCCATTAATTTTCTTTCGGTTCATGATTTGCAATCAGAATCACCTTTTAAAGTTCTTCATTTTAGTACCCCACTCGATAAGTTTGAGTGAAAATATTTAACATACATTTCAGCACCAAAAGTTCACCATTTTGTTTTTATTTTGTTTTGATATAAACAGTGTCACTCTCACAATAAATACGAATCTAACGACACCTCTCAAGCTAAAATGTACCGAGCCGTTCAGGTTGCAGAGCGTGCGAAACAATACATATATACATACTCTCGAAAAACATAACCCTCGTTCTGGCGCAGTTGGGTATTGAGAAGTAGTATAGCGCACTCCGGACTACAAAGTGTAGGTAAGCTTTGTATACAATCGGGATTGGCGATCGGATGAAGAGGAGAATTAATTCATTAATTTTTTAGACAGTTGTTGCTCAATTGCTCAATTATGTATTTTAAAGAGATTTGTATATCTCTTAAGAACATTATTGAGCGGATATCACTAATTGTAGTTTTATATTTAACATTGTCAATTAGCCTATTTCCAAAATTAAATTAAGTTCAAAATGATCTGAAACAACCTTTGCAAAACTACAGTATACTATTAAATCCATATTAGGAAGTTGATCTCAGTGATAATATGGGTGATCTCGGAAGCAAATTCTGGCGAGGCTGCCCTCAAACGTCTGTTGCTTTGCATGAAGTGCATCGAGAGCCTCATGAGGCTTATCGTACGGAGCCGGCAGTTGAGAAGCGCCTTGAACACCGAAGCAAAAGAAATCGATGGAAGTAATTTCAATACTCTATTTGAGGTGAGTTCCGAATGCTTTCCACATCCCAGTGATGTTCCAGATCGTTATAAATGTATATCCGCAGATACGGATCCGAATACGGGTAAGTATTTGGTGTCAAGATCAGCGAAACGGATGCGGATCTTAAAACGGATTTGGAGCTTTTTCTGCCTCGGATATCCGGTACATCACCAATATATACGAGGCGAGACACCATCCCGCCTTTTATTTATAAACAAAGCAATACAAGCTAACAGTAAGATGACAACAACAACAAACAATGCAACTATATAATATTAACAAGGCACACCCACATACACTTCAACTATTCCCCTATTCTACCGGAATGTTTTTTTTATACCCCTCAATTGGCAGACAAGCTCACGGCCCACCTGATGGGAAGCGGTTTCCGTGGCCTAAGGACGTGTGCAACAGCAGGGGCGTCGCACTCGCGCTGTCGACCCTGTATAAACCTTCTAATGCCCTTCTTGAAGAACCCCATATTGTAGTCGCTTGGGAAAACCACAGCAGGGAGATCATTGCACAGCCTAAGTGTGCGCGGAATAAAGTGCATTTTATACCTAACTGTACGCACCGTTTCCGGTCGCAACGTGTGAGGATGAATTCCCTGTCTGTGGCGAGCGGTGCGATGATAGAATGTGGCCGTGGGCGTCATATCATATAATTCTTCTGAACATACTCCATTATAAAGGCGGTAGAAAACGCACAGGGAATGTTTTAGAATATTATTTTTATTGTATTCAATTTTAATATATGTCATTCATTCCTAAATACACTTCACAAATTTAAGAAATTATTGTTATCATTGTTATGTGTCATATCATTGTTATTCCTTTTATCACAGACATTGCTGAATGAAATGGTTTGGCTAATGCGCTGCGGCGACCACGCGTTGACTTGTCAAGGATCTATGCTGAAATATATGCCTCATGCAGTGCCACACATAATTAAAGTTTATCCAGACGCAGAACTGAGGTAAATGTTAAAATATTCACTTATTTGTATTTTCTTGTCTTGGAATTCAAAGTCAAAACATAGAATGTCGGGAAAATATAACTGGAAATTAAGTAGCGTTCTATTGTACTTATACGAGATCACTGGGGTGTTATTCTTTTACGGTTTTTTTGTTATTTTTTTGGAGCAACACGGGGTCTTGTAATAGTGTCCGTTTGATACCAAACTAGCCCCCTGTTAGCGGAACCCGGACTCCCGAGGTCATAACCTCGGATGCGACCGGGGCTAAAGCAAAGATGATGACGAGGCTAGCCCCTGTTACATGATTCTAATAGTATAGTTCGCGAACTGAGAGTCAAAATACCCTTCTACCTAACCTTAAGATTAAAGTTAATTCTTAAATTATAAAAAAGCTGCGTTAGCGCAGTGGCGTTCGTAACGGACTGCCGTGACGAGGTCTCGAGTTCGATCCTCGGTCGCCCCGGGCACACACCTCTGACTTTTCGCAGTTATGTGTGTATTCTAAATGTTAATTATCACTCGCTTAGTAATGTGCTCGGTAGATGGCAATAGGCTCACCCCCTATTACATTGGGACCTAAGACATAACTGGCGAATCGTGGATGTGTAATACACCTACCCCTTCAGGGACACAGGCGTGCAGTTATGTGTTATGTGTGTTAATTTTTGTTGAAATTAAGTACAATTTGTCAGTAAGTACATTATTGTGGAAGTTTACGCGAATGTTACAAACCAAATAAATAGTGATAGAATTCGTTGAAAATAGTTTAATTTCAATACAATATCTTTATTTTTTTAAATAACATAACAAACTTGTACTTTGTGAAAAAAGGAAGGATATGAAGTTTATTTTTTAATACCTCTACCCTCACTGCAAAATTTTAATGTCACTGATATTATTTATTTCTTTTAACCGACTTTAAAAGAGAAGGCTTTGTGTTCTACCCGTGTCTTTGTATATAAATAAATCTATCCATGAAATGCATGAATGCCTTTAAATGTTTGATGAATATGAAACTTTTATTTTAAGGTTATTTACATTCATACAAGTTTTGACTGATTTCGTTCTAATATATTATTTACAACCTTAACCTTACCCTCAAACCAATCCGAACAATGAATTATTCTGATACATTGTTTCATTAAACAGTGCCTTCATAGTCTGCGCCCTCGACGCCTTGCCCCTCTGCCGTCTCGGCAAGCAACGAATGCACGCGCTATTGGATCTTGTGAAAGGACCGCTGTGTGCTGCCCCCGGAGCCAGATCCTTGTTATTACCACACCTGGCCACGACTACTAAAGCATTGCTCAGAGATAAGGCTGAGGTGAATATATGACGCTTTCAAATTGTTTATTTCACATTACACAAAAAATACAAGTGTAGGAAGTTAGAAGTATGAGACATGTTTAGACAGATAGAAATTTTAAAGATATAATAAATAAATAAATATTTTAGTTTAGTGTAATAATAATATTATACTCTAAATAAAGTAAGTATATTTGAGCCGTAATTTATTATATATTGGTTACAACCACATACTTTCGAAACTAATCTTTCGCATAACACACACTAACAATACAAGTGTAGAAACTTATAAGTATGGAACATATTAAGACAGATAAAAATATTAAGAATGATTATAATAGGGTCTACCTCTAGTAGCGGAGTATAAAAAAAATATCCCTATCATTGTATAGTACTAAATGAAGTCACTTTTACGAGTCTGTTTCTCCACTAACATTTAAACCAATAAACGGAATTTGATACAGTTTTCACTATCATTTTGAGAAATTATACCGGGTCGCTAGTAACTCTATATGATAGGCCATTGCGTATAAACAATCACAGCTTATTTTTCACATCTAAGTCTTATTTTTTTCTTGTACCATAGAACATCATTTCTTAGTATAGCAAACTCATAAAAATCATCATAACACATTTGTGTACTTGATTCAATTGTCTTTTTGATAATTTACTTTTTTAATTTTAAACGTTTTGTTATATTTCATGCCGTTATCAAGCTATTTGTACACAATTTAATATAAATCACACTGGTAATAATTATGTAGACTCATATATCGTAAGATCGGCTTAACAAACAAACATTTTAACACACATCAAAAAAAAATTGCACACAAATAATATAGGTGAGTATTTTTTTTTACAGACTTTTATGTATCTAGACCAGCTGTACGGAACATATATTTGGTCACTCAGTTATAGCTAATTCTTGTCAATTAATTGCGTGACATCTGTGAAACTGCGAACATTCTTATCAACACTTTTCTTACCCATTCCGGTATACCACCTGCCTGTGACAAAATTTTTGTTCTTAATTGCTAGTCTAGTAGCAGACATAAAAGTCTTCGGTTTTTTTTTCATTGGCAACATTTTTGGTGTAACCAAGAGAAAATTTCGAATTATAACTATTTTCCTTTTAAAGCAATTTTGCGTTCGAGTTCTCATGGTTACACATAATCAAAGGTATATTTCGTCAATAACATTGTGTTCGTCTAGTCTCCTAAACCCACCGGTTCGTGTGATGGTATGACGCACCGCACTACGGTAATGTACCTCGTATATGTGTTTGTATTGTGTATTTGTTCGTGTATCAGTGGCGGTTAATGGCGTGCTTGGGTAACAAACGCTTTCTTTAGGAGGTCTTTAATCTATCACAACACAATTGTATAAACGTGATCATATCGTATCAATACTATACGTATCAAATACTAGTGTATCATTTAACACAATTATGAGCAAGTTACATAATAAATAATATTGGTGCTCTACAAAATTAGCATTATTCAGGAGTTTACACCTGGGCGAATGTGTTATGTTTTCGTTATTCGATCTTGGTCGTAGTCTTTCATAAACTAGTCAATAAGTACAACATTTTAGTAAGTATGTACCTACCTAAAATTTAATATTAAAGCTATTTGATATTAAGTTCTCCAGAAGTTCACGTTTGTTTCCCATTCATCCATTTCTTAGCCGCCCACCCAGGTATATGTGTGATCTATGTGGCGCGTCGCGGAATCGCCGAGGTAAGCACTGCTCGCCGATGCATGCAGCCCGTTTTGCACTTTATGTTGTTCGTCGTAGATGTCTTTGTTCCGTGGAGTTTTCACTGCGATTTGTAAACAGTAGGCCTACCAGGAATCGTACAATGACAAAAGCTGCAGAACTCTAAAATATTTAAAAACCTTTTTTTACATTGGAATACATGGGCCAATAGCTGATCTATAAGTAGTAGTTATACAATCTCCAGCGGACGAAGTTAATATATTTGGCGTTTAGTTTATTATTTTATGAAAGGTTTAAGAGCTAAGGGGATCCATAAATTAGAATTTGTTAAGCTACATTTGCCGTTGACTGTACATCCGAAATTGTGGGCCCGCACGAAACACACGAAAGACAGAAGTGTCATTTATTTACCATACTTTCGATTTCGTTCTTTCTGTCGGGACCATAAGGTATTTTCGAGAGTGAATCAAACATATCAAGGAGGTTTCCTCAACAAAATATTTCTATTATAAAATGAACTATTATAAACCAACATATTACAAAATACATTCCAGTATTCATTAAATTTTTTTTGGTGGGCTATCAAAATTCCGAATTTTGCGATTTCGGGTCGTTTCATGGTAGGGTTTAGGCCGAATGAACTGTCAGGTGCCGTCTTCGGGCCCGATTGAGAGATAAGTGTTTTTCATGGTATCGATTGCCTGCAATTTCGATCCGTAATTGCGGATGTGTTTTTAGGTAGGCCTACTGCTCTTATACGTTTTTGTTTTGTATTCATTTTATCCTTTGATTAGTTTATTAATTTATTCAAAAATTTATAAAAATAATTACTATACGTAATTCAAATATTGTTATTCATGCATCTATCACTTGTAACTTTCTCTTTTTCTCGTTCGTAAAAGGATGCGTAAGGAAATTAAAAAAAAATGCCAACTTGGAATTTTACGGAAATACTTTAGTCATGTCAGTATTTTTCTCTTCATTATGTTTCAGTTCAGCATGCTAATGATCAAGAAAAATAAATCATTTCAAATTTTAATTGTTAATTTTTTACGCAGTGAAAACTCTTATACCTATTAGTTTATAGCAATAAACGGAAGAGCATCATTGTAGAAATTATAACGCGTTCATATAGTTAATAATACTAATCTAAGTATAGAAAACTATAACCCTTGGTTTTTATTGGGCTAACTACATGGTGAAGGATTACAATCATTTCATTTATTTATGTATATATTGTATATATATCGCATATTCAGTCCATTAATTTGTATTTTATACGGATCGCATTATTCGTTATAAAACTGCATGGTTTAATGTCACGCAACACTGATATTTATTGACAGTCTTTATTGCAATAAATTAAATAGTCATTTAATAACTTTTTCTTTTATACTAAATAATATACAGAACTAGCTGACTCGACAGACGTTATCCTGCCTTAACTATGAATATTTAATTTCATAAAATAAATTATTAAAAAAAACAGATCAGTGTTTATTATTCTAATGATTTATGATATACAAAATTCTTAGTCCTTTTTGCGGGCGTGTATGTAATTAGTTTTGTTTGTACGACATGGGAACAGGCGAAATACAACTGGCCATGTGAAAAACATGGATTTGAATATGTCAATCGCGCCAATAAGCGATTGACATATCTAAAATTCATGACATACCTGTTAGTCGTTTGTTATTAGGAACGAAGGTATGTCACACTACATAAGGTTACAGTAGAACAGTTAATATGTTTGTTAAGTTTTCAAATTTTCTAATTTTCCGCGCTACTTTCTTAACTTTTCTTTCATAAGGACCTTCTCCTGACAACAAAAACGAATTAGCGAAATCTGTCCAGTAGTTCTCGCGTGATGCTGTAACCAAGGGGAATAGGGATTCATTTTTATATATATAGATAAAATTAATTGTCTTAACTCTTGAGGATAGTAAGTCAGACAACCATCGCTCCCTTATAAGTCAATATGAACCAAATTATGTCAAGAAGAAGTAGGAAAGCGGACCTCGAGCTCTAAAGTTCCAGTTTGGAACTTGCGCCAATCCTGCTTGTATCCAAGCAAGCAAGATTGGCGCCCGGATGATGAAATTGAGCGTTACTGTTCTGAATTGTAAACAAAGTTGAATCTTGCAACATTATGGTTAACATAAATAAAGACTGTAAATATTTAAATTTAATTTCCATTATAAACTTTATAAACCATTCCGAAATATAGTTGTTGGATACGGCAATCACTAGAGATTCCTAACGAAACAACTCATAAGAAATATCTCATAAGCACTAACACATGTTAACTTTCTACGCATATGCCGCGTAGCACCCGCATCGTGAGATATGCACACAAATCTTATAACGAAAATCATCACAAAAATATTTCTTAAATATAAAAATATATTATTTTCTATACTGACGCTATCATACTGTTATTATTTATTAACTAACGTCACTTTATGTTTGTGTGTGCATGTAGAGTGTACATGTCACGTGTGTGTAGTGTGTTTCAATACTATGTAAGGTTAGCATAACATGGTTCATTTGGTCTTTTTTTTTATAAGAATGTTAATTTTATTACAATTGTTATTGATTACGTACCTCGCGACCAGGACCCTTTATATTCCGTGGAGGTTGACTTTTACACTGGTGGAATAGTCGTTTTCTGTGCGGTTAAAAGTGTACAAATAAAGAAATGAATTCATGGCCGTGTCATTCGGCTGAAACTTTCGTATATCATTTACTCTGCACGGTACACAGTGATTTAATAAAAAACAACCTATATTATGTTACAGGGTCTGCAACGTGTTAGTTAGACCCTGGTGTTGCAAGCATTCACACGCTACGACAAGCGTTTACTATACCGCAAATCGTATCCTTGTTTGCCAATCTAGTGCTATAAAAATTAAATTTAAAATAACCCCGATATAGTTAAGAACACTCCCGACGAATAAACGTTAAAATTAAAAAAAAAACTGTTTTTCGGTTGGGTAGCTACGATGCCACAGACAGACACATACACAGACACGTCAAACTTATAACGCTCCGTCGTTTTTGCGTCGGGGGTCAAAAAATATAAGTAATCAAAAGGTTTAATTATGTAATTTCGTCATTCATGTAATTCAGTAATTTGGTGTAACACTGTTAAATTGTTATTGTATTACTACGTCATTTTGACAAGCGATAAGTTTCAAGGATATTATGTCATCAGATAATGAAGTAAACAGTTGATAAAAATGTCAATTGTTTTGGTTTCTTTATTACTTCAGTAGTATAATAATTTCTATTAGTACTATAAGGAAGTAGACAAAATATTAGGTGTAATAGTTTCTAATAAATTTAATACTATTGCTATTCAATGAAGTACTAATTATTACGGTTTGTTTTTAAATGAAAGAATAAAAAATCGTATTTTTGTTTCGTCTCGTTCGCATTCGTTCATATTCAATATTTTTTATATAAATATAGGTAATAATCATATTCCTTTTGAACCATGTTATTGCGAAATAATTGTTTTATTTTTGTGTATCCTATCAATAACCAAACAGTATCTTCTTATAATTTAATGTTAATAACCTAGACTATTATGTACTTATAGTATAATGTGTGCATTATTTATTCAATATTACCCATTCTTCAATATACTTAATATATGACTCATAATCTATCCATTATAAGTAGACCTATATAATTTCTCATTTACACTTCACTTTCAAAATAACATTGCAACATTTTGATGTTGGTATTCAAAAGTTTAAAAAAGTAATAAGTATTAAAAAAGTAACAAGCGCCTTCGATGTCGCTTGACACTAAATTGTGTGCAAACTCTTGATGTGATGCATGATTATGCGCTAGCATTCTGCTGGTTGACAGCTAAGTGACAGCTGACGTTCACTGTCAAAATTGGTTGTCAACTGACAGTGTGCTAAGTGTAGAGACTGATTATTATAAACGTTTGATATAAAATTGAATAATATCTGATATTGATGAAAGCATTAAATCGTATTCACGCTTTAATCGAATACTAGTAGTAACTGAAATTAAATTAAAGGACAGTATAGTGATTAATTTGAGATTGGAATTTTATTTCATAATGATCAGTCTTTGGTGTACGCTTGTGACGAATTCCCGATATATAGAATTTATTTATTGGCTTTCAAATAATATTGTCACATTACGACTATGAAAATCCACAAAATATAAAAAAAAATATACAAATGTTATAAAAAAAAATAGGGTTATTATTATTTCCAGTTTCATTTTTAATTTAACTTTGGCTGTACGTGAATTGATAGTTATTTAATTTCTACATCGTAATGTGACAAAACCAAGCCTAAAAGGCCTCGACACATTTCTAGCAGTCAGCCTATATTCGGGGATAAGTCAGTGTGCGCTAGCAATGTGTCGGGTGTGGCAGTGGGACCGCGAGGCCGCCCTCAAGGTGCGGTCCGTCGGCAAGGCAGCGAGGCTCCTCGGCGCCGACACAGCGAGGCTTCACGACGACACGCATCATCAGCAGATCGTATGTATACATTTAGATTTAGTCATTGTCTCGAGAAATACACACTGAACCTCACCCTGGAACCTCCCGGAAACCTAAAGCACCTACCCCGAAGTTACTTATAGTTGACTGAGAAAAAAACTAATACCTAATCAGTGGATTAGTTCAAAAATTTGAAGCCTAATTTAAAAAGACTGCAGTAAGAGTAAACTTGACTTACAAAAAGCCCGTGTATCCGTATCCATGGGCTCCGCATGTGAATAATGTAAATACTGTATATATTTTTAAGTTGTTTCGTAGTTTTTTGTAGATATATGTAACTGTACTACATTCATGCATCCCATAAATCATGCTTTTGCTGTTTTAATAAAGTGTTGATTTAAAATACAAAATTTTAAAGATTCTCCCGTCATATTCACAAAAGAACGCCTAGAACATTATGTTCAATACAGCTTGCTTACTTTTAAAAATAGAGAACGTCTCTTAAAGATACACCACTGAAAGATGAAAGTCAGACATCAACAGATTTCTAATAGCACATTTGATTCTTTATTTTCTCTATTGATTTCGAGGCGTTCGAACATTTGTAATCTAGAACAAATATGACATTCAAAATCTAAGGATTTCGGATTAGCAATTTCCGAAATTTGCAATGCTTTAGTTGGGTGTCGATAGTCCTATTTCAATCGTCAGTACTCAGAAGCTTTCATACAATCGTTAAACATTATTTTATTATTCATTTAGTCCCAAAAATTTTATACGCCAGTTTTGTCTACGATATTTATATTATGCAGAAAATAAAAGCTCGTATAATAATGTAGCATAATTTTATTATAACTCTGGTTTCACGCAGCCGTGTCTACGGTTGAGAGGATAGTGTAAGTATAACAACGAAGTTTCTATAATAATATAATGTACAATAATTATTATTTTTAAATGTATTAAAGTATTGTTATTTATCTTTAGTAATTATGTATAGAATATGATACCCATAATATTTATAGTATGTATAATTCATTATGTATATAATATAATATATATATATATGTATATATATTATTTTTATCATATGCACTCGAAATATATATGCCTATGTATTTATGTGTCTCAATATTATTATAATTAAAATAGGTACACCACTATAACTACCCAATTCTATCAATCTAGCCCATCTAAAGGTTGTTTGGAATAGATCGCAAATTGAGATAATACCGCCCATTGTACAAGTTTTTTTTTAAGTATCTTAGACATTTGTATCCTTTGGTTGGTGTCCAATAAAAAGTATCTATCTATCTATCTATCTATGTATATCCGCAGTTATGTAATTAGTGACAAGGTCCATAGGTACTTGCTTTTTCATTTTGTTTCTCATATTCCAACGTAAATATTTCTTATTTCAAAATGCTTGAATGCAGCCCCTATTGTTACATGGTTCATAGCCTATGGTGACCGCGGTTACAACGGTTACAATATTTTTTTCAGAACATTTTCATGACGTCTACATCCATATTATTTAAACTGAAAACTGCGGCTGCCTTCTTAATATTGAGTTACATTTTCACTGACGTCACGTAGCAGCTTCAGCATTATTTACTATTATGTAGACGAGCAAAACAAATTCTGACTAATTTTCGGTATTAATTAATTATTGCTAACAAACTTTTTTTTTCGAAGTTGTCTAGTAATCAGCTCTTAATCTGGATTTCACCAGTGCAAATTCGTTCAACTAAACTGGGTATCTGAGCTTTATTCAATGAAATTAATTGACTAAAACGTCTCAACCCAGTTTTGTTTTAATTGCCCTATGTTCCTATTATTGGTGAAATCAGCTCTAACAGTTTCACATTTTGTTTCCTCATGTTAGTATACCATACAATATAAAATTATATCATGAAAATAATAAGCTTTTCTCTCAAACACGACTAGCACAGAATTAGACTATGAATATTGATCCCGTAAGCTGCTGTGTGACGTCATTTTCGATTCGACCAATGGTGACGCGTTTCGCAAATTCGAATGCCGCGCGCGTATTTTGCACTTTTTGATTGAAGTTTTATGCATTTTATTTAAATATAAACAAAATAATAATACAGAAATTGTAATGTTAAGCGTATAGCGTAGCGGGGAAAAAATCAAGTGTATTTTAATAACTCGACCGTTTATGTTTGATTGAAACAACCCAATAAATGAAACCAAGATTTTACTACATTACAGTATTATAATACTTAAGTAATTATTTTAACAGAAACATTTTTCCTAAATATAGCAATACCATCACACTATACCAGTCTGAATATTTTTATTCATATCCAATTACTCAAACATTATCATCAATTCGGATATCCTGCTCGTTATTCCCCGCCTGTGACTTTATCGTACTGTTACTTCGGTCAGTATGCCTCTCGAACACATTATAATGAACAAGTCTCTTAGGTGGAACTTTGCGTGGAAACATTGGGTGAAGTGATGTCTCTTCTCGCTCGTGACGATATTGGCCCGGTGGAAGCGGACAGGGGTGATCTGGCAAAGAGGCTTCTACCGACTGTTTTGAAGACTGCTGCTAACATGTTAAATGACCGGAAAAGTACTAGAGATAGTAACTCTGCGGACGATGCTTTGTTGGTAAGTTTTTGCGGTTAATTTAATTATTTACAATTCAATTCATATTCTGTATTCTGAAGTTGTGATTCTTATTTTAAATTCTGTTGAAATGTGCTTGAGAGCTAGTGAACTATAAATAATAATAAATAATAAATATTGTAGGACAAAGTACACAACGCCATCTAGACCCAAACATAATGTAATGTCATAATCTAAAAAAAATTGTACTCATGTTTTAATATTTTAGCGAAGAATAGTCTCCGTGCTTCTGGATATGGTCCGGCAAATGTCTGAATATCAGTATTCAATGGTGGTTCACGCTCTCGAACTTGAAAATGCAGGTGGCCCGGGAAGCTTAGTGAATGATGCGCTATCATTATTTTTAACTTTACTGCAGCGACCCGTGTTTAGACCTCATTGGGCCGATATGTTGCATCTGCAGCATTACGTTATGTTACATGCTTTGCGGTGAGTATCAACAATATATTTTTAGTAAACTTCTACTGCAGTATTTTTTGTATCAGTTTCTATTTATATGAATGCATGATTCATGTAGGTTTAATTACTTATATTTCTTCATAACTTCACGCCGGGGTAGGCAGAGGTGTATTGTATTACACACCCACCATTCGCCAGTTATGTGTAGGTCCCAATGTAATAGGGGGCGAGCCTATTGCTATCTTCCGGGTACATTACTAAGCGAGCGATAATATTTTTTTTTAATACATACATAACTACGAAAAGTCAGAGGTGAGTGCCCAGGGCGACTGGGGATCGAACTCCAGACCTCTCCACACTTATATTTCTACTTATACTTTATCTCGTTTCATTAATGTTTTACACTAAACCAATGCACAATGAACCAACATTTGAAAATAAATGTCATCTCATCATGGTCTTAGTGTTGTTCCCGGTGGATTTCACCACAGAACTCGGGGGCTGCTTACTCTTTGTCCTCCTTTCAATTTGGAATAGGTATACAATGATTATAGAAGCGATTGCCATCTATTCTTTCAACCCTGAGAGGAAAGCCTGTACCAAAGCCTCGCTCGTCAATCAATCATATCAGCTAGCAGGTGAGGTTAGCTTGGACCCGAAGGTCTTGGTAAAAACCCTAATTACCACATACACCACATCAAACTCTTCTTTTAAGTTGTATAATATTACAGGTTATTATCAACAACGCTTCGCCAACGTCTCCAGTCTACGGACGACAGCGATACTGAAACTCTAACAACTATTCACACGATGTGTCGCACTTGGTTAGAAGCCGGTGCGTCACTAGCTACCTCACAATCACTTCAGTTAGAAACGTTACCGGCTGCGAGGAAACAGCGGTTGACTTCACTGTATGGAGATATACGACGAGGGGTCGCTGATTGTCTGAGTGAGATGTGGCATAGCTTCGGTAAGAGGATCCAAATGTTTTTATATCTAAAAATATAATTGGTAGAACTAAAATTCTATAAACATAGAAGTAGGTAGGACGACCAACAAAATAAATGTTATCGTTTCAATGAGAACATTATTAACGTATACTATAAATGGCTCGTGTAATTATTTAATTGAGATAACGTTAAACTCAAGTTTAATGAATTGTCAAAATATTCTGAAAACTCACTTCTCGACAACTGAACTCACTTTCGTAGATTATAAGTGTTTCAAGTGCTCACAGAGGCACGAAGAGTCATGATATTATTTATGATCACAAGAGGAAGTACCTTTAAACATCGTTATTATGGCAACTAGTGTTACCAAAGTCTGATATTATGACTAATGACGTCACAATTTTCGACAACAGAAGACAAGTCAAAACTAATGTCCATTAATAGTCAAACGCGTTGCGGAATTATATGCCGCAGACTTGAGAGGATTACAGAATTGTGGCACACGAGCTATAACTGGCTTCCGTGGTACTGAACGTTCTATACTTCAATGAATAAAGACTCATTCAACGGAGACATCAGTTGATAATATTAGATATTTTATCCACAGGTTACCACAAACGGTCTTTCATCCCTTGTATGGTGGGGCCATTCTTAGAAGTAAGTTTCCTACGTGACGAGGAGGTGCGAAATATTACTATACCGCTGTTCTTCGACATGATGCAGACCGAGTACAGTCATAGCATTGCTAATGGGGATGTGGGTGAGTACAAATTTGGGAATAGAATTGGAATAGTTTGAAGTAACTTTTAATGCTGGTCTTTAATGCTGGTCACAACCATTGCACTTCTATTTTACATTCTATAGATACCTGGCTAAAATGTTCTGCATGATTTTGTTATTATATGAAGTAGATTTGAATTGCAAAAAAGGCATAATATAATTCGGTACAAGTCTGTTTTATTGTCAGATGCTTTCCTGCTTTAATTATTGCCTTACGAATCTGGCTCGAAATGTAAATGCAGAAGCATTGTTTTTAATGTTCATATATAATTGTAATTTTTTAAATTTATTTTCACTTGAGTCACGGTACCCTACATATCCACCAAACCTGTAATACCCTGAAGGGAGTTTTAGTAGTTAATTTTCTCACTTGCTTTACTGTACTGTGTATACTTGCTTATCAGCATTATTTTTCTTTGATATCCACTAACATGAAACTTTTGTCCAGGTGAGAGTCCTCTTAAAGACCTTGAAAGCGAGATGATCGACAAAGTAGACGTGCTCGTTGAACGCGGGTACGGAGACGCAGCATGGCGTGCTCGCTTCGTGTCATTATGTGGGGCTTTATGTGGAGCTGCGGGCGGAGGCCTACGGAGCGCGGCTGCTGCACTAGTGGCGGCGGCGGCGAGGCAATTAGACGCTCTGCTGCAGTACAGAGCGGCGGCTCGTCGGTCTGCCACGCCTCACCGTATGCACCTAACCACCTGCGTACTGCACTTCTACCAGCAGATTGAGCGCCCGCATATGTATATACGGTTAGTGTGACCACACTATAAGCACTTGTACAGTCGACTGTGTTCAACTCTGTTTAATAAATGTGAAAGTTTGTGATCTCGCTCAAAAGGCTGTACGGACCTGTCTGAAATTTGGTACGGGTATTGATTATAGTCTGGAATAAAACATGCTACTTTTGATCCCTGGAATAGTTGTTGAATAGCCATGGTTTGTGGGAATGAAATCAGAAATCCACGCCAGTGAAATCGTAGCCAACAGCTAGTGTTAAAATGCTATTGTGGAATACCTATCACAATAGGTTTTCAGTTGTTACTGTTTCAATTGACCTTCAAAATAATTTTAATAACCTAACACAAATCCAATTTTAATGTAGGTTCAGGTTATTTTTTCATTTGTTTTTAGAATCTTTAAACAATTACTAATTAATTACACACAAATAACTTGAATCAATTCGGGCAACCTTAGTTATCTAATCTCAAAAGTCAAGTTAAAAATGCATTGCTATAAAAACGGTAAAAAAATACTAAAGGAACGGAAACTAGCAGGATGTCTCGCCTCATATAGAGTTTAGACTATACCTGTTAGGTTTGGATTGCATCTGGCAGCATCCAATCGCACTTTTCTGTGCTTCTATCCTTTTCTATCACTCTGAGTCTTCATTAACTAGACCGAGAAAAGAGCGGCAGAGCGACTGCACGTGGCAGAATCGACGAGGTGCTCGGCTACCTCTCTCTTTCTCGCTATAGTTAAATGACAGTTCTGAGTGATATAGAATTATAGAAGTACAGGAAAATGCGATTCAGTGCTGCCAGATATAGTTTAAGAGTATAGCCAGCTTGAAACATTTTTTCAAGAATATTTTATTTTTAGTGCTACATCCTCACAAAAGCTCTTTTATTTTCAGTTATGTTCACAAGTTAGCACAGATGCACATCGCGGCCCAGCAGTGGGCTGAAGCGGGTCTCTCTCTGGAATTACACGCGAAGTTACTGTCTTGGAGCCAAGATCCTTTACCGCCTCGGTTACGGCACCCAACCTTAGAACACGATGCTCCTACACATCGAGATTTAAAGGTATTTCAAGTTCCCCTACGTCATCTACCTTTTTTTTTTTTATACCACTAAGGTGGCAGACAAGCACACGGCCCACCTGATGGAAAGCGGTTACCGCGGCCTATGGACGTGTGCAACACCAGTGGCATCACACTCGCGCTGCCGACTCTGTAAAGGATGGGAAAGGAGTTTGGGAGGGGATGGGAAAGGAATTTGGGAGGGGATGGAAAGGAGGTTGGGCTACGGCACTCTCACTCACCAAACGGAACGCAACAGTTCAAATACTTTTACTTGGCGTCGATATTCTGTGAGAGGGTGGTGCTTCCCCGGTCGAGTCGGAAAATTACATCTACCGTACTTATTGAAGAAATCTAATTTAATGAAAGTCAGAAACATGGTCCTACAACCACCTTTGAGATCCAAGCCAACTCACCTGCTAGTCGGTGCACCTGATAATCAACGAACGAGGCTCTGGCGCAGTTTCCTCTCGAGTTTGGGTATTCAGACGGCAGTCACTCTCAGAAAAGCACCACCAATCAAAAACTATAAGCGGACTCCAGGTTCCAAAGCGCAAACTTCAGATGCATTTGGGAAATCGCTAGGGGGATTGTGGTCGCAGCACTAGTGGGACCGGTGGGTGTCACGCGGTGCTGCGACGACAATCCTCTTCTGATGAGGCCGTCAAGCTGAGTGCCACCATTGTTAACATGGTACGTGTATGTAATGGTGACCCTCTTTCCTGAGACTACCTTCAGCTTACCATCAGGCGAGGTGAAGTCAAATTGACGTGTCCTAAATATAAAAAAAAAAAAAAAAGATTGATTATTCGAAGAAATCTAATGGTATGCTTGATGGACCATAAGCGTACAGCAGAGCTAGTGTCACAGAGTAAGATAAAATAATATGTTCTTACCAAAGATTTATGTACAGGACTCTACCAAGACGCACTTAAAACAATTCAGGTCAATGCAGCGACCGTGTATAGACTCCATCTCTCTCCCTCATCTCAGCGGCCCACAACTGAATTGTTTTAACGCGTCGTGGTTAGACCGCAGTACCCGCCTTTAGCACGTTCGGGAAGAAGAGGAGTGCTAAGAACATCTTACATCGCTTTGTAGAGCGTTCTTGCTATTCTTCCATTCGTGAGTTGCCACTTTCCGATAGCGACAGGAAACATAGGACATTTGGAAAAAAAGGATAACAAAGTAGATAAACCTCTCACTCTCATAAAACCACCAAAATACACTCGGTTTGTAAGACTACCAGAGATTTTTCTCTGTGCTAAGGCGCATTGGTATCTCGTATTGAGTGAGTAGAGTGTCGTAATGAGTGAGTCAGTAGTTTAGTGGTTAAGGAGTCGACCCTACGATCGAGAGGTCCCGGGTTCGAATCCTGGTCATTACACTACCGAGGTGAACCCACTCCTAACACAAGCAATTAAGCTTAGCTGGTGGGGTTAGGAGGAATGTTAGTAATTTCGGTTACTAATATTCTTAAAAAAAAAGGTAACTACCATATTTTATTCCAATTAACATTTCCCAATCTAATTCGTTACAGGAGTACCTTTACCTTGAAATCGCTGATCTCCTCAACCGCGGTCGCCAATGGGAGTTGGCGGTCGAAATAGTCAAGCAGCTTGTTACCGTGTATGAAGAAGAAGCCTTAGGCTACGGTCCATTGGCCGAGCTACATAATCAACTAGCGAGTCTGTACGAGGCGATGTTACGAACGGCGAGGTCGCACCCTGGTTACTTCAGAGTTATATATCATGGCAAGGGATTCCCGGAATTGTTGACGAAGGCTGTTCATGTGAGTATAATTATGATTATTAATTTATAGATGTATTCTAAAATTAGGTGGACTGAGGGTGAGTTCTCACAAGGCGAAGGGAAGAAGTATTGTCCCAAACGGTTGGTTAAGGTCAATGTAATTAGGGATTGGTCAATAGCAAGCTTCCTAAAATATACTCGATGGGAGCTCTCTCGAGTATGTTTAGCAATATTACAATATTATGTTTCCTAAATTGTTCAGGGCTACATCTATCGAGGCAACGAATATGAACAGCTGCATGACTTCAAGGACCGACTTCTAGACGAGTGGCCTGACGCTGAAGTGTTGCCGAAGCTCGATCCACCCGGACCAGAGATTACAGAGTCAGATGGACAGTGTATCCTTTTTAATAACAAGTGCAACGAAATAAATGATCTATCTATTATAATAAAATTGTAAATTAGTTGAGTCTGTAACTTGGGGAACTTAAAAAAAAGGGTTATATTAAAGATAGGGATATATTTTCTGTTAGTTCGCGATGGACGCAAAAACGATTGAAAGGATTTTATGTGGTTTTTCGTATAAGAAAGGTCTTCGGCGGAGCTAAAATCTGCCGTATGTTCGATTACAATTTGTTAAGTATAGCCTGCCTCCGCGCGGGCGGAGCCGCGGATATCAGCTAGCTACATAATTATATTAAAGGTTACACCCATTCACTTTGGCGACAAATATGATATTCTTAAAAAAAGAATAAAGTCGATTTCTGAACAAACCAACACCGGGCTTCACCCCACCGAAGCTAAGCGTATTAAAAAGAAAAAAAAAACGTATTGGCTGCGAGATTTTATGCAGCTATTATTGTGTTGGACAGGTGAAAAATGTCTACTATCGTTCTAAGAAGCAAAGACAATAATAGCGAAGCCTATTTATTTATTTATTTGGGTCCACATTCCTTAACTATACAAAACAGATCTGCAAATAAACGCGGTAGAGCCGGTTATGGGAGACAAGTTGAAGCGATTATCCGGCAAGCCAATCGCTGAACAAATACTGCAATATTACAAACATAATAACGTTGACAAATTCGAGTTCTCCAGGCCTTTTCATAGATATGGTAATATCATTGTTATATTAATATAGAATAGAATCGATAGCCCAGTGGCCTACGTTAAAGACTACCGAGAGGAGGTCTCAAGTTCGATCCCCAGTCGCCCCGGGCAAACACCTCTGACTTTTCGTAGTTATACGAGGGTGCGTTTTTAAGTTCGCGGAATGAGAGGGTTGGAGGGGGGTGATTAGGCTCATTAGGATCGTAACGTGTTTAGTGACTCATAATTAGTATAAATACGAGATTTCATTGTTATTAGACTATTAGTCTTTGAGCTATCGCCAACCAAGCAACATAATCAGGAGTGAAAAGTGAAATATGGAAAAAATCGAATATTGTGCCGTTATAAAGTTCGGTTTACGGTGAACCTTGTCCAGGAAAACCATGGTGTACAAGTGGCACAGTTTGTTTAAAAAAGGAAGGGAATCCCTTGAAGACGCCAGAACTTATCCAAAAAGTCGAAAAACTTGTACTCAACGATGCTCGACTAAAGAAGAAACAACTCGCAGAAATGGTTGGAGTATCCGATACAACCATTTTTTAAATCCTGCACGATCATCTTGGCATGACTAAGGGGTACCGAGAATGCTCACGCCGCCGCAAAAACAACAACGCGTAGAGTGTTCACGTACATTTTTGAACCTCTGCAATGAAGACAAGGATGGTGTATTGAGTCGAATTGTTACTGGAGACGAAACTTGGGTTCATCATTATGAACCTGAGTCGAAACAAGACTATGCAGTGGCATAAAAAGGGCACAGCACCCCCCAAGAAATTTAAGGTGTCACAGTCAGCTGGGAAACTCATGGCAACGGTCTTTTGGGACTCAGAAGGAATATTATTGATCTATTATAAAGATAAAGGTGTTTCTATAACCGGAGAATACTACGCTTCAATATTAGAGCGACTAAAAGAAGCCAATAAACAGAAAAGACGGGGAAAATTGACGAAAGGTGTGCTGCTTTTGCACGACAATGCGCCCGTCCACAAGAGCCGCGTTGCGTTGGCTGCCCTGCTTAAAGTGGGCTTCGATATTTTGAACCACCCACCCTACAGCCCAGAGGCCCCGAGTGATTATTACCTCTTTCCAAAATTGAAAAAAGTGCTGCGGGGTAAAAAATTTAAAACCGATGATGAAGTTAAGGAGGCAGTTTCAGCGTAGTTTGAGGACAAAGACAAAACATTTTTTTATGAGGGTATAAATAAATTAATTGAAAGAGCTGAAAAATGTGTCCGTCTTGCAGGTGAATATATTGAAAAGGAAAAATAATTTGGTTTTTTTATTTCAACCCCTTACCCTTCATTCCACGAACATAAAAACGCTCCCTCGTATGTGTATAAAAATGTTAATTATAGCTTCGGTTAGTAATGGGCCCGGTAGATGGCAATACTATACATTGGAACCTAAATATAACCGGCGAATCGTGGGTGTGTAATATACCTCTGCCTACCTGACTATTATAGTATGTGCGAGTACAATGGGCTGTATTATCGCTTATAGCAATCTTTTCCAGACAACGTTAGTTTGGATATATTTGAGCTAAAGTAAATAAATAGTGGTGTTATTGTAGTAGGGGATATAATAAATTAATGGGTAATGACAGTTATACCTGTACGTGATAGCAATATTTTGACATGAATACGTGTAGCTTCCGTAGTGGGACGCAATCCAGAAAAATATATGTATTACATACATATACACAGGCACTATCTATATTCAGGGATCAGATTTTCGAGGTCAAACCCAACTCACTTGCAAGCTAGTACCTTTATTTTTTTTTTTTTTTATCGTGCGGAAATCCCTTCGGATACCCCCCCGCGTGCCAGCGGGGGCGGTTATGTCGGGCTTGAACCGACTAAAACCGCACGCCGTCTCGGGTCTACAGACGCCGGGGTGTAAGGTTGCCCATAGAGCATATCCCTCGCACCCCGACTGACCCTGGGCCATCTCCGGTTTCGAGATGGCCCCCTCGGGTTTGCTGATTAACGGGCGAGGCTCTGGCGCAGGCTTTCCTCTCGGGGTTGGGAGATCAGGCGGCAGTCGCTCCCACAAAAGCCGTAAGCCAAACTTAGAGAAGGAGAAGGAGTTACCGGACCCCGGGCTCCGAAGAATAAGCCTCGAATGCAACCGGGACCACGCTAAGATGATGATGATGAAGTAAGCATAGCTTAATATGGGTTCTAAAATGCGGATAAACATGATACTCAGATACTTTTTTTTTTGTAAATACATACATGTTATATATAGAAACACCCAGAGCAATGCAAATATACATTTTCACGCATACAAATACTTACACTGAGCGAGAATTGAATTCGCGACCTCTGACTTAGCAGTCGAACGCTCTACCGCTACGCCACAGAGGTCTTAAAAAATTATTCTTACCTTCGCTTCTTTAAATATTGTTCTTTTTAGCAGAAGAGCCCCTGTCAGGTTCAACGGATGATCTCACGAATCAAAACGAATTCGCAACTCGTTGGCTCGAGAGGACGGAACTCCAAATCAGTGGAAAATTACCAGGTTTTTTTTAGTTTTACTATTTTTATAAAGGTGACAGTTTGTATGGATGGCTGGGATGCTTTATTACTTTATCAGGCTCTCGATAGATTGCAGCGACGGGCAGTCCGGATCATTGATAGTCCTGAGGTCACCAGTGGGCCTACCGCCCAAGTGTCGTCGATATCACAGCCGTCGAAATGTTGCATTGGTCAAGGTCGACGGCCATTTTGTACCGCCCCATTGATAATCGATGCCGGCGCGGCGTAAGAATGAATGAAACGCTGTTTTTGACAGTTAAATAGCTGCCGCCTAAAAAAATTCAAATCGACGGCGTCGCGTTGAAGTGCCATTTCATTACGGCACCTCATGAGCTGTCGTTTTGAATGTTATTTTCTTTTCCGACGGTTGATTACGATGCCGATTGCACCTAACACTGGGCTACTATGGCTTTTATGGGGGCGATGGGATTCTGCCCTCCTATTGCACCTAACACTGGGCTACTATGGCTTTTATGGGGGCGACTGCCGATGAGTGGGTTCTGCCCTCCTATTGCACCTAACACTGGGACTAGGACGGCAGAACCCACTCGTCGGCAGTCGCACCCATAAAAGCCATAGTAGCCCAGTGTTAGGTGCAATCGGCATCGTAATCAACCGTCGGAAAAGAAAATAACATTCAAAACGACAGCTCATGAGGTGCCGTAATGAAATGACACTTCAAAGCGACGCCGTCGATTTGAATTTTTTTAGGCGGCAGCTATTTAACTGTCAAAAACAGCGTTTCATTCATTCTTACGCCGCGCCGGCATCGATTATCAATGGGGCGGTACAAAATGGCCGTCGACCTTGACCAACGCAACATTTCGACGGCTGTGATATCGACGACACTTGGGCGGTAGGCCCACAGGTCTCAAGAGCCTCTGCAACTGCGTAGAGATATAGCCTCCTTGGCAGTATTCTATCGCATATACCATGGTGAATGTTCCGATGAGTTATTCCAATTGATTCCTCCTTCTCCCTGCTTGTCCCGAACGACACGTGCAGGACTTAGGTGTCATCCTCATACAGTGCAATCGATACCATCGCGAACCAAGTGGTTTGGTGACTCCTTTTTTGTCGGACCATAAAGCACTGGAACGCTTTACCCACACACGTGTTCCCTTCTACCTACAATCCTGGGATCTTTGCGGGGTGTGAAAAAACATCTGTCTAGGCCTTCTAGGTAGGGGCCATTATTCTAGGGACAATCTCTGGAAATGGTGGCCACTACTTCTACTACTGGACTTCACCTCAGCTTACCATCAGGCGGGGTGCAGTCAATTTGAAGGACTATATATATATATATAAAAAAAAAACAAATATGAAGTAATGTTTGTCTCTTCCATGTTATAGGTATTCTCCGTTGGTTTGAAGTCCGGTCGCAGCGCACCTACGAAGTGTCGCCCGTAGCGGCCGCCGTAGAGGTGCTACGCGATACGAATAGAAAGTTACGCTCGCTTATCGTAGAAGCTAAGTCGCCTAATTCACCACTTCATCCTCTTACTATGAGGCTTACCGGTATGTAATGTATTAAAGGTAAAAAATAACTATAAGAACTATTATCATAATTATAAGAAAAGTGAACATCCAGGACGGGACTTGAACCAGCGACCAGCCCTCTACAGGGGGAATACTCTAACCAACTGAGCTACCTGGACACCTCCTTGATATTCTAAATTCTCGGTCTGGAATGTGTTGGACGTCCTGGCTGTTCACTTTTTCCGAGTTAAATCTATAGGAAAGAAAGAAAGAAAGAAAAGAAGATTATTGAGGACACGTAAAAATAAGTTACAACAAAAATATATTTATACACATGTAGATAGGTAATAGGTGTGCGAGCCTCAACCGGTCGCCATCTCAGCATAAAGGCTGCCCGTCAACATATGATGAGCAGCGCTGATCTTCCGATGGCGTCTTTTTAACGACAAGTTAGCATACTAATTGCCTCAAAATTTAATTATATAATAAGGAGGTTATCTAGTTAGGAAACAGCTGATTGCAACTGACTGCAACCAAGACAATTACTTTAAAAAATAATTTTGGAAGTGAGTTAAAAATATTTTATCGATGATATTGTCGCAAGTTTACGCGAATGTCACACGTTGAAATAAAACTATTTCTAACAAAAACAACGATTCTATCCCCGTGACCATGGCTGCTGAAAAGCAACTGAAACGTCGGGTTCAATGTAAATAATAAGGGAGCCCCTTATTTCGTAGAAAGAAATTTCATGGAATTTCGTTTCACAGAAAATGTTTCATATAATACTAGCTGGCCCGGCAGACTTCGTACTGCCTCAATCGATAACAACCTCCATTTTTATTCACCTTTTAAACCTTCTCTAGACCTCCACAAATAATTCAAGACCAAAATTAGCCAAATCGGTCCAGCCGTTCTCGAGTTTTAGCGAGACTAACGAACAGCAATTCATTTTTATATATAAAGATTTGGTCCTTATATTTATATTTCGAATATTATTGTTTCAAAAACAATTTACTACAATGAAACATATTTCACAGAAACATAATTGAATGAATTTTTAATCACATTTTTTTGTTTAACAAACTTATCAAACTGTAGAATTATTTTTAAAATAATATTAAACCACCTTTATAATTTTCCAAATCACATTTATTTTTAACTGTAACATTTACAATTTTAAATTTCTTCCGATTGCTTGTAGTAATTTAATTTCTGAATAATTTCATATCAATATAGAATTTTTTATCTTTCGCATATTTTTTTGCAAATTTGTTTGCTTGAATTCTTCTGTAAAATAAAATAAAATCAATTTGTTATTAAATTGTTAATAAAACGTCATTATAGTTAACGCCTCGACTCAGATTACCCCGACTCGGATAGGTTAGGTTAGAAGACTGAGGCGGGAGCGAAGCGGAGCGTAGCTCCCGCCTTAGCCTTCGTGGTTATTTTTTTTTAATCACCCAGAATCGTTTATTGTATTAACTTATCATTATATTTAAAAAAAGTATAGCTTCACCTGTAAATTATTTGACTGAAATGAACGGTATAAATTGAAACGTTTAGAAACTCTCACTTTGATAATATGTTATTCTTGGTAATAAGTTTTATATTAAATAAACAATATAATGATTAAGAATATTTGATTTGTTATTCTATGATATGATTATTCTAATGTTAAACTTTATGTGAAACAAAAATCAATGATTTAAAAATCATCAAAGTAAGTATTCTGTATATTGATTATTCTATGAAACGAAATTATGCGAAACATTTTCTGTAAAACGAAATTATTTAAAACAATTGTCTATAAAACAACGCACACCCAAATAATAAAATAACATCAAATAAATCGCGAAAGAATCCGTTAAAAATAGCTTTATTTCAATATTTTATCGACTTTCAAAAAAGGGGTTACCTCAGAACTCTGTTATTTATAAACCAATTTGTAAAATAGTGTTGTTAATTGAAAGGCTTTCGTTGGCATAAAAGTCACATTTTTATCTAAATCCAGCTCTGGTGATGGATTCTATGAGGAATCGAGAGAACTTCTCAATAGACACACACATAGCGACTTTGGTATTTTCTCTAACAAGTCGAGCATTTGTATTCGTAAAGTATTATTAGTTAAGATCAGAAGTATGTGTTAAAAGTATGCGGGTAAACCTACTTATATAAAGTAAATACATATAAACCCAGACTTACACCGAATTCTAACGGGAATTCCCCGTTACGCTTTATCTTCTCTAGAAAAGATCCAAACTATATATAAAAATGATATAAATTAGAATCTATATTCTAATGTATTATGAAAATGGAAGAAGCGAAAGGCGTATGTCAGGATCGTAGCAAGTGGAAAGATGTTGTCTCTGCCTACCGCAATGGGAAAGAGGCGATATGTATGTATGTTTTTATGTAACAGGTATTCTGGACCCAGCCGTACAAGGCGGTATAGTGAACTACGAGCGAGCGTTCCTCACGCCCGCGTACGAAGCAAGACACCCAGAAAACACACCGCTTTTGACCGAACTTAAGGATTTAATCGCAGACCAGATACCACTATTGAAACACGGTAACGTTTAAGATGTATAAATACTAGCTTTAATTTCTATTTTGCTTTTTCTCGCGTCCCACGTGAATATTTTCAGAGCCAAATTATTCCTTAGCAGCCCCTGGGGCAGAGGCGGGTTTTATTCTAATAGGTTCCTAACATCGAAAACTCCTCTGGAAGAAGACATGATAGTATCCAAAAAGCATGTAAGTGCTTATTGAAGTGTAGTAAGCTAAATCTTAAGAAAGTGAGTGAATAAGCACATTGGACTCGGACATTATAGCTGCTAAGTTGATAAAAATATTTGGCTTCATAGAGCACACTCCAATATATACTAATTGGATAATTTTTAAGCGGATCCAGGACTTCGAGGCTTACGTAAACCCGGATTGCATCCTAGACTGTTAGAGTCTTGGATGCAATCGGGACTTATGCAAAGTTGATGATCGTTTTTTGAAGCTAAAATAAATGGTCTATTAGCTAACAGTTTACGTTTATATTATCCATCCAACTAATAACACTGATATATATGACCATATTATATATACTGATGTATATATACCATGTTATTTCAGACAAATTTCCACAGATTTCCCTCTTTTTGACATTTAATTCTACTATATCGCACCAATATCATAAATATGTAAGTTTGGATGGAAGGATGGATGTATGGATGGATGTTTGTTACTCAATGACGCCAGGGCCTGTAGACAAAGTCACATTCTACTAATGGAATCGCAACGAAGCGAACCTTCAAAAGACCGAAATGTATAGGAGAGACAACATTTGTCGACATGTCACGTGTAACAAATAATGTCAGTCCCATACATATTGAACATTTGAAGTTTCGCTTCGAAGCGATTCCACTAGTAGAATGTGACTTTGTCTACAGGCCCAGAACGGCTAAACGCATCTGGCTGAAATTTAGTACAGGGATAAATTATAGTCTGGAGTAGTACATAGGCTACTCTTTATCCCTAGAATAGGTTCCCATTGGAACCGGGAACGGGCTCGAAATTCCACGCGGGCGGAGCCGCAGGTAACAGCTAGTAATATTATAAATGTGAAAGTTTGTATGAATGGATGTTTGTTACTCAATCACGCAAAACCTGTTGAACGGATCTGGATGAAATTTAGTATAGGGATAGATTATAGTCTGGAGTCCCTGGAATAGGTTTCTATGGATAGTATGATCGGGAAAGGAATTGCACGTGGGTGAAGCCGTGGGCAACGACTAGTCATCAATAAACTTGACTAGGCAATCACCTTCGCTATTGATGTGCAGCGCGATCCATCTTCCTAGTTAGATCTAAAACAGTCGAGAAATGCTAAACAGTAAGTGGTCGGTGTACTCCCAGGGCTGGACATCCACGCCGTGCGCGCGCCGCCGGAGCTGGCGGAGCTGCACGCGCACATGGACAAGTGCTTCCGCAGAGTTCAGCAGCACGTGCACCAGAGATACGGACGAAAGGTACCACACAATATATACATAGGGCTGGAAATCTTGACAATGTAATCTAAATGCGCAGTTACGAGTTTGTAGGTTAAATGAACGATTCTGAACACAATAATATACAACATAACTTCACACCTGTATCCCCGAAGGGTAGTGTTTAGTTTTAATTGTTAAATAATTATAGTTTGTTATGTCACCGCGGTACACGAGCCTCATAACGTATGTACTTCACGAAGTGGGCGTGCCGCCAGTGCATCGCGCGGAGTGCGCCGACAGTCGCCTTGAAAAGTTCTTGAAGTTAGCACGTCGTTAAACCCGTGGTCGCGCAATTGTTTTGTATTAGCTTTTCGACGCGCTTCGAAATAACATTGTTTGATTTGTTTGTTGAATGTTGAGTAATTGGTGAACATTAATTATGGAGATAGTTATCTCTTTGTAAAATTAAGTGAATACGCCCATCGCGTTCGTTTGACTTGGAACCATTGTTGCGATGGAACACACACACTAAGGAAAGTGAAATCTTTTGTAATTTTTGTAATTTATTATGTAATACATCCTCAACATACTTTAGACTAGGATTAGATTAGGTACATTATCACTGGGTCATCTGTTCCTAAATAAGGGGGCCGTCAGTAATAAGGTTAGTTAAAAACCTACTTATATATTTAATTTTCTTGAAATTTTATGTATTTTTTGGATTGTGTAATCGTATTATTTTGTGTGAGATCGATTGATCTTTTGTCGATTTAAATACCACGCAGATTTCGGTTGTAATAATTGTATACGTTGGGACGTATCGAGTCGTCCATTTTTTTTTGATTACCCGCTTTGTAAAATTAGTTAGTATTTCATACTAAATACTTGATTAATCTTGCTCGACTTTTATCGAATGTTTCCGAATCTCTTGTGATTGGAATTTATTCTTTGAATTTGCATTATTGTTTTGATTTGAGTGCCTATTTTAATTAATTATTTTTGGGATTTAATAACGATAGTATTTCCGTCCAAATATTGTTGTTTGAGATCTATATAACTGACCTAACATTTCCCCATATTGTGATTTTTTGGTCAAGAGCGAGTCACTTTGGGAGTCTCAAATTAATAAAATAATATTTGGAAATTTAAGTTAATACCTTGGGGAGCTCTCAACAACGTTTAGAAGCCTATCCTGAACATTTTTATTGATTTTTGCAAGTGGGGTCTGGTAGTTGTTCTGTTTGTTCGCGATGGACGCAAAACTACTAAACGATTGCTATTAGGAAGGTCTTGGTTAGACTTAAAATCTGCCGTATTTGTCATTGCAATTGGTTAAGTAGAACCAGATATGAACAAAAAACGCTAACCGACCTCCGCGCGGGTAGAACCGCGGGCATCAGCTGGTAGATATATATATATATCTATAACACTAATCACGGGCTCAAAGGGCTCGCGTCATTGGTTGATCAGGGTGGTATCTATGGATTAGGTCTTCAAAAATTATATTGAGGTTTCTAATACGTGTATCATTTTTTTCTAAACTGAATAGTTTGCGCGAGAGACACTTCCAAAGTGGTAAAATTAGTCCCGTCCCCCCCCCCCCTGTAACGTCTAAAATAAGAGAATGGTAAAACTAAAAAAATATATGATGTACATTGCCATGTAAACTTCCACCGAAAATTGGTTTGAACGAGATCTAGTAAGTAGTTTTTTTTTATACGTCATAAATCGTAAACCGCAATTTACTTTACATTCAATCAACTCAAATTTAAAAATTAAAAAACAAAGTATTATTATGTTACTTCCTGCTACGGAACCCTTAATGGGCGAGTCCGAATTGCACTTGGCCGCTTTTTTATTTTTGGTTTTTTTGGTTGGCAGTTGGTTAGTGCACATCCGCCAACATTTTGACGTTTGTTTAAAAATTTTGCAGATAACTCTTCCACAATAAAATTTTACCCACGACGCTGAAAATACGTATTGTATTATATAAATTTAATATCTTATTCGCAATATCTTATTTTACAGAACTGCGACTTAGACGAATCATCCGAAGTGCAGTTGCGTATGCCGTTCCGGGACAGTCTGGCACAAGAACCTGGCAGTGCTACCAGCAACAGGATATCCGACATATCCACTACCAATGAGTAAGTTTATTTTTATTGTGTTAATGCGTATTCAGTAGTGGTTTAGATCGTTTTAAGAATCATCGTTACATCCAAGATGGGCATAACAAGCTAGTACCTTGTCCCGACAAAAATTATAATTGATTAGCATTTGAATATTCAATTTGAAAAATTATAAATACATATAATAAACTATCTTGATTCTAAGGCGGAACGAAGTTTGCTGGGTGCAATCTTCGGTCCGCCTTAGAATCAAGTTATGTCGGTTACCTTATCAGCTGAATTTATTTCGTGCCGAGGGCCCTTCTCAAAGACGTAGATGGCCCAGTGTCCTTACACCTTAAATTCCGGCATTAGAGACCGTAGACGGCATGCGGTTTTGGTCGGTTTGAGTTCTACATAACTACCCCTACTGGCCAGCCAGTAGGGGTAGTTATGTACCAGTAGTGGGGTAACCGTGGCGACTTCTATAAACAAAATCACAAAATGGCACAGTATAGGCGGAGAAAAGAAAAAAAAAATTAAGATCATGAAAATCGGTCCACCCCTTCTTGCGTTTATCCCGGTCTTCACTAAAGCGACTTTGTCTTATATATATAGATTTCGAAAACAAATCGCGAATGGCTGTGCCCAAGTACTGGGCCGAAAATTCTAGCAAGAAAAAGAGTACATAATGTTTATGAATTACTAGTTGCCAAATGGCAAAAACGGAACCCTTATAGATTCGTAATGTCTGTCTGTCTGTCTGTCTGTCTGTCTGTCTGTCCAAAAAATTTTAATTGCCAATTTTTGTGACCAAGTACTGGGCCGACAAATTCTAACAAGAAGAAGAAGAGTACATAATGTTTATGAATTACATCTTAACTGTTGGATTTATTTATTTCAGCACTTTTTCAAAAGCGGGCAGGTTCTTCAGCTTCAACAGTGTCAGTGCTATTAACCCACTATCAATGAGGTTGGTTAACTTTGGAATATTCTACTGTAAAAGTTTAGAGTCTATGAAGTAATAAATATCTACACGTTCAGGGCCAAAATGTCCCAGCCGGGGTACGAAGGATATGCCTTATGGGCCCACCTTACACCCGCGTGCGTCTGAAGGCCCGAGATGCCGTGCGGTTTTAGTCGGTTCGAATTCGCACCACCTCCGCTGGTTGGCGAAGGGGAGGGAGTATTCGGGGGATTTTCGGAAGAAATGTCTAATTCTCAAAATATCCAACGGTGTCAAAATCGGACATGTTGACGCCGTTGGACGTTCCGTGATATCCAACTCTCAAGATGTCTAATTACTTAATATTATGTAGTTGAATGGTTTCTTATATAATACGTATATGACATACTACTCGGCGAACAAAAAGATCATATAATATGTAGATAATGTAATTTCCTTGCAAATGCGAATTGAAAAAACACTCACACAACCATATTTTTTATTTGTATACCACAGGAACAGTAGTACAAATGTCGTGAATCGCTTTGCAACGCTTCAAAACACGCCTGGTAGAAGAAATAAACGACATTTAAGAAAGGTAAATAAACTTCTGCTATATCCTCGATTTGCTTACCTAACTAAACGCTATAAAAAGCACTAAACCTTTGACACTAGTACTTATTCTGTTGCGCATCTCACTAAACTATCTGTATAATGTTTTCATCAAATTTAAACTTTACAGGAATAGCATTAGATGTGAATTTGAATGTACTTAGTTACTTACGTCGTTTTGGACTACACAATTTTTTTGTTTTTTATTCTAGTTTAGAGAGTATTGTAACAATAGACTTAGCATCACTATTCTTCCAACACTATTTTTACTTTTCCATGACACCCTATTATACTATTTTTCCTTCTTCATATTGAATTTTTTTTTATCTTGACTTCAAGTTAATATTCTCCCAGAGTGAAGTCGGTTCACCAGCGAGCGGCAGTCAATGGTACACTTCTCATGCAACAACCAATGGCTCTGGTAACAACACTCCTACGGTTGTCAACAACAACTCTACTGTCACCAACAACTCTACTATCAACAACAACCCTATCAACTCTATCGATACGCCTTCGTCTTCCCCTCTTAGGGAACTAAGGCAAGAGGTGAGCAAAAGATATAAGGTCAGTTCGAGTATCAAGGTTTCTTAAGCTTGTGGGTGTTAACAAATGTGAATAACCCCTATAAAATGTTTCTAACAACAATAAAAAATGTATATTCTAATGTTCTGTTACTAATTTCTAGTGTTTTACAGTGCTACTTCTATGCAAGATGCTTGGACGTATTTACAAAATTCTGCCTGTTGAAGACTATTCCCATAAAGGCTTAATCGAATCGGAGCTGTATTCGCTGCCGCTGTGGGTAGAGGTACAGTCAAACATAAAAGAGGCCTGACAAATTCTAATTTATTGATCACTTTGGCTCTTAAACCTTTCACAAAATAATAAAACATCAAATGCATTAACATTGTCCTCTGGGGATTATAAAACTACTTATACATTCATTATTAGGTACACGTATTCCAATGGAAAGAACGTTTATAAAAAAAATTGTGTTAATCCACTTTTTTAGTTGACTGTACATACCGCGCGTGTTTCGATCAGGTTTTTAGCATGAAGTACCATGGGTAGAGTGAAATAGTTGGTGTCATAGTACCGCATAGGTGCCTTCATATTTTCCTGAACTAAACTCACGCGGTAGTCTACCCAGGATAACGAAATCCGATTTGTTGTCAACAGTAGTGTTACCGCATACCCACTCGTTTTTCCTTACCGCAGACGGTAGCGAATACCGCTTTAGCTTGAATTATTCATTAGCTCTTGAACGCTCATACCCGCAATTGGCCATGTTTTTCCTTTCTAATTCAACAAAACGGCGATGCAACAACGCAGAAACTCAGACTGATTTTTATAATGGACTATTACAGAATTTTTCGTTGTTTTTTGTACACAATAAGCAATAATATTGACGTGATTACTTCATTAGTAGAAAAAAAATATATACACAGGCGAGCTTAACTCAATATTAAGTTTTTAGCTAGTAAAGTTTTGAAGGATAAAATTTAGCTGTACAATTAAATATACAGAGCATACCATCGTTCTTATATGCAAAAAAACATACTCATATACTTTCTGTAAACAGACAAATGATTGCATACAAATATTTACACTGAACAGAAATCGAACCTACGTCTTCTGATGTAGCAGTCGAACAACGACTGTGATTTACAGAGGTATTTTTTAATGTTCATTAGGTATATTTCACTAACTGCATATATACATACAAACACTCACACCTTTTTTCCTATGGGTAAGCAGAGATAACAGCCTGCTATAATTAATTTCAATATGATACAAAAACTAAAAATGGGCCCCTTAGTTCTGTTGACAATTAAATAACTTCTGCTTCGCCTTCAAAACAATTGTTACTTATCTCTAATATCATAATATTCCTTATGTAAATATTGCATGTTTCCTCCAAAAAAGAGCATATTTTAAACAATCATTGTGCTATAAGTTATTATTATTAAAAATGATAGAACGTTAAATTTAAGTAACTATATATACAGTAATATGCAATTTTAACAAGTAACTTCAAAACGCATTGACCATTAAACATTGGGGCGTACGCTTCTCAATCTATGCTATCCGCCCCGTTAAAAATGCACCGGGGTAGATGATATTTCATCTCTGCCCTCCGTTCTGTTAAACGATGAAGCCGGTTTTCCAACTGTCCCGGTAACGGGGTGCGACGTCCGGGGAAGATGGTGCCTACCCGATTTTTCCACCGTTAACTATTGCTACAGCAATAAATTGATAACGTATGTTTCGATAATCTATACACGATAAATACTTTAAGAATACAGTCAAGAATCAGTTTGAGACATGATCATACGCATCATAAAACACCACGTTTCCCGTAAGCTTTTGCTTGACAGCTGTGTTTTGTTATTTGTCAGCTGGTCACCGAACGACCTTTGCGAAGCGATGCTGAACGCGAACGTCGATTATCACAACGGACAAGCTTGCTAAATTCGTCTTCAGCACCGCCTTCTAATAGAGACTCTTTTGGTAAGTATCATTTTTGTTTACCTAATAGAAATACTTGTCTGATTAAGAGGTCCCTGCCCGGTTAAGTCTATCGTCAAGAAATTTCATTAAAGAAATTGGCGTTATTGAAAATATCTTACAAGTTTGTAAAATAAATGTTTCATATTTAGAATCTTTGTTACGTGTGCAGGTTTTTATTTTACCTTATTAGTTTGCGAATATTTATTGTTTCTCCATATTTTTTGCTTCTATAGAAACCTAAATATAGTGCACAAGATATCAATTACTTACCCCAAAAAATCAAAAATGTGTACAACGCCATAATCTGTTTGTATGAAAATTATAACGGGTTGGCCGCTCTTAAACAAGTGATTTCTGTCAGGTACGGCGCCGGTATTCTGTAGATAATAAGGATGTTGTTTTTTTTAATTGTATGTGTGTGAAAAAAAAATTATATGTCGAAATATTATCATTGTATAATAATATAATGAACTGCTTAAGTGAAATATTCTTATGACAAATGGCTTTGAAGATTTTGAAAATTTAATGTTTCGAGCCGCCCAAAAGCTCCATATAAAAATCGTGTCACATAGTGACGTCACAGTTTTGATAGCTCGTAGCGCAAATATGGAGTGCAAGAGAATATTGTATTTATCTCAGTTTACGTTGCGTTTACACGTGTATGATGCATAATACAATTAATATTTAATTTAATAAGGAATCTAAAAAGATAATAAATTTGACTTAATTTGATTGTTTATATTTTGACTTATTTTGGGTACTGAAAATAATGCAAAGTCATAGTTACAGTTTAGTTAAGCAATATCTTATTTTGCAATGCATATTTTTTCCAAGAAAACGAAGTTTTTTTTTTTTTAAGAATATTAGTAACCGAAGTTACTAATATTCCCTCTAACCCCTCCAGCTAAGCTAAATTGCTTGTGTTAGGAGTGGGTTCACGTCGGTAGTGGAATTACCAGGATTCGAACCCGGGACCTTTCGATCGTAGGGTCGACTCCTTAACCACTAAGCTACCGACACTTCTGTTAGGAGTGGGTTCACGTCGGTAGTGTAATATTATATATATATAATAGTATATATTATATATAATAGTATATATTATATATATTAGCAGTATTGGTTAGAATGTGACGACCAATTCAACATCCCTATTATTGAATGGTTATTTAAACATGTAGCTGTGTACATATTTTCATAACTGGGATTAAACCTTTGATCGAAATTTTTTGTCCAAATAATTATTGTTGTTTAAGTTCAGAATAATAACTGCTACGCAAATAATTTCAGAAAATTTTGGCCAAATAATTATTGTTGTTTAAGTTCAAAACAATAAATGCTACGCAAATAATTTCAGAAAATTCTTCATTGTAACAAATACTATACACGGAATAATACTTGGCCATAGTAACTGGTAACGAAACATAATTTACCAAAGCATCGGCTACTTTGGTAAATTATTATTGAATTGAAATTATAATTTTTCTATATTATTATAGTATTAAATCATCGTTAAAATCAACAGGTACAACTGACTCTAATCAAGACGACGAAGAACCTCCCCCCCTGCCACGGAAATCCACCCACCGAAGCATGGAATTAGACAGTGATACAAACAACAACGGTGAGACGGCAAATGCACCACTAGCTCCTAGGTACAACTACGACACAGTCTGGGCGCCGCGGGGATCCTTTTTGTACAATTCAATGGTACAGAGAAAAACTCTGACAAATGAGAAAGCGCCTGCACCGCCACCGAAAAAAAGACAAGCACAGTAACAACTTATAAATAGATGTCAGTTGTGGAATGCAGTTGTGGAATACAGTTGTAGAATGCAGTTGTAGAATGCAGATGTACAATGCAGATGTATAATGCAATTGTAGGATTCAGTTGTAGAATGCAGTTGTAGAATGCCATTGTAGAATGCAAATGTATAACGCAGTTGTAGAATGCAATTGTAAAATACAGATGTAGAATGCAGATGTATAATGCACTTATAGAATGCAGTAAACATACATTTCATTGACAATATTTATTATCGAAAACGTCGCACGTAGAAAATGTAGTTAAATATGTATTATAAATTGTAGATTAAGTATACATAATAGTCACATAGTTATAGTACTTGCAAGAACAATTTATGACTCATTCATAAAATAAATATGACTGAAAGTTACATTATTGTTCTCTGCAGCTGTCGATGTTTGTCGATACCGATGTATTAAATCCTAAACTCATAAAAATTATATAAAAAAGTATATACTAGGAATATGCTAATATTCTGCTAATCGAGGCCCAGTTTTGTGTTAAAGCAAGCTTCTGTCATTCCACTGACCTGACGGTTTAAAAATGTTATCTAAATTTATAATTTAGTGTTATGTTGTTAAAGTCTAAATTTAAATGGCATTTTTAAGAGTAAATGAAAATGCTGTAGACTTTAACTGTATAGGGCTAAAGTCTAAAATTAAATGGCATTATTTAGAGTGACAGTGGTATGACAGTGGCATGCTTTAACATAAAATAGCAGAATCGGGGATTCTTGCTACTCAATCATTCGTTTTACGTCTGAATTTAAAATAATCAATCCCATGGAAGATTTTAGATTTAAGATACCGTGTTACTGATGTAAAGTACTGTTTTATATTCTAAACCATCAATTCATTTTTAAACAAAAAAGCAATGCATATTAAACAATTTAAACTAAATTTAGATTTCTGATATGACTTAAATTCCCATTAGGCGTTCTCTGATCTCCGGTCATTGTAAACGGTGACATTCTATATATTTTACCCCACCTACATAAATGTTCTAGTACTTATTGCGATGTTACCAATTGTATAAAACATATTCAAGCACTTTTCACTATAAGCGAATATATAAGTACCTAGTACTGTTTGATTTTCAGCACCCACAGTCCTTCCAGCGTAAAAAATAAACTATTATTATTATACGTACTGATACGTATTAATAAAGAATGTAAAACTTAACGAAAAAAATTGAAACTCAAATAACTATTTTATTTTTCAATACCTCAATATTTTAGGCCCACATTCATACATACACATCCAAATTATGTGTTTTGATGAACTAATTGTTTTAATTATTTAAACTACTAGCTTCGCCTGCGCGGAGGAGGGTTATGTCATATCTCCGGTTCTATTTAACCAATTGCAATCATTCAATCAACAATTCAAGTTCAATTCAACAGAAAATAATTCAAAAAAAAATATTTTTGCTTTCTGTTGCTTTTCAGTAGATCACAAGGAGAATAGACGAAGGTAGCGTACAGTTTCTCAAAGTTTGAATTTTAAACGAGATCTTGAAATTCGTTAGTTGGACACTTTTTTTTTACATGCGGAAATCCCTTCGGATACCCCCCCGCCGGCCAGCGGGGGTGGTTATGTTGTGTATCGACTAAAACCGCACGGTGTCCTCCCCAAGTGTCCGTAGCCGGGCACCCCGGGTAAGCCCTAGTTGGACACATAGTTTTTTTTTTGTCATTATTATACTTTGTGAAGATCAACATTTTGCTGGTATTTCCAGTGAATAGAGAGTTTATAATCAAAATTTACGGACGTATTTACGTTACTTATTATTGACTTGATTCCAAAAATTGTTATAATCAGTTTTAATGCCTCATAATGCCTTTATTCAGAAATCATAATGAAACAATATAAATCATAAGAATTTCGTTAAATTTAACTTTTAGTCTCAGTCAATAATTTGTAAGTCCGGGTTAATTAGGATTAATTTGTGTAGGTACAAATATTTAACTACTTTGAATGTAATTATTTTGACTTTTTGAAATCACTGACATATATTTATGTGGTAAATACGCCTCCCTAATCGATTGAAACCACCAAAAATTTACAAATATTTAATTGTAACTTATTGAATAGTGATTATTTGTAAAATAAATGATATTTTTGTGATATTTGAAGTTCACTCGATGCCATTTATCCAAAGTTAGGTAGATTTATAATAGATTGATCTAACTATGATGTTACCGAAATAGATTGATTAGTGCTAAAACATTGTAAAACTTTTAGTAATAATAAGGGTGTTTCCTGGGCTGCGAAATTTATAACTTATTTCGTACGTGCTAAGGTAGATTGTTAACCGAAGTTGTTATGATATTTAACTCGATGTAGTTTTTAAAATGTATAGATCGATCAAGAGAATTTTATATAATATAAGACATTAGTTTTCAGTATTTTTATGGTACGTAATTTTACTTTATACATTGTATGTGGAAATGATAAAAAAACTATTATACGTTTCAAAGTTTAAAGATTTGTTATTAAATCTTCAAGATTCCCTATCCAGTGAAATATAATAGATATTCCTGCATTAGCTGAATAGAGTTAATTTTATACACGCTCACTTCAAGTCGGGAGATGTAGTAAATAATGTCATCTCTAGGACATCGCATTCGCCTTCGCCGTTATATCGCAATACGCTTTTGTGGTTAATAAGATATAACGACACACATAGCCACCATTTCTGTCGATTGTAGGTTAGAGTTAGGGGTTGACCGGTTGTAGCCCTTACCAGAACAAGAACCTACTGTGTCAATAGCTTCTATAGAAACGAGAAACAGTGGATCCATCTACACCCTACCGGTTGCCCTAGTTTTGTATTGTTTTAATTTTGCTTTTTATTAATAAATAATCTACGGCATTCTACACAGCGCTTTCTAGACCCAAAGTAGTAGTTTAACTAACTTGTGTTATGAGTTCCAGAATGCGGATAAACATACTTTTATACTTTTTTTTGTAAATACATACATATTTTACATAGAAACACCCAGCCCAATGCAAATAGACATATAAATTCATACAAATATTTGCACTGAGCGGGAATCGAACCCGCGCCCCTTGTCGTAGCAGTCAAATTCACTACTGCTACGCCACAGTGTAGCGTTATCCAAAATACGAGCCACGCTCGCTGGAAATAGTCCAAGGTGCATGACGAAAAGTTCTTCTAGCCCAGCCAGGAGGCTGTGAGCAGTAATATAATAATACTAGCTGTTGCCAACGACTCCACCCGGAATTCTGATACCGTTTCTGCAACCCATGGGCACCTATTCCACCGGGTCCGTAACTTAATTTCGAGAGACATGTTAGATTATTGGAATATCGACTGAAAGATTGTGCGAACAGAGTTTATTGCGAAACAACTTTTTGTCGCCAAACGCTGCTTCGACTGAACGATTCTACGAATATTTATCAATCGATGGACTTATGTTTCGAATGTTAAATTCAAAACATTGTTTGTAGACATCTCGGTACATAGGAAGCAGTGTACACAGAGATCTCTCTTCATAGATAGCACTTCTTGCCATAAACTTTCCGGATCAATGGTTCCTGCGCTTCGCCGGCCGCTGCCGCGGCACGCTCGCTATGCTCGCTCGACTCGCGCTCTGTTGGGGTCACAGTTCTAACCTAACCCACTTTACCTATTTTTGGAATATAAGCCGAGCGAGGCAAGAAGTGCGAAACATCAGTCCATCGATTGATAAATATTCGAAGAATCGTTCAGTCGAAGCAGCGTTTGGCGACAAACAGTGGTTTCGCAATAAACTCTATTCGCACAATCTTTCAGTCGATATAACAATAATCTAACATATCGACGGCAAAAAGCGGAAACGCTGTAACCGACACCCCTGTCAACTTTTTTTTATTGAAGAATCGTAATCAGTTCTTTTTTCTGCGTCGAACGCTCTAATGCCCTTGGCTCTATGGTCAATAGAACATTTTGTACGACGTTGAGACTTTTTCCATTTTGTTAAAATTCCGTTCGAACAATTGTTGTAAATAGCATAAAAAACAGCATATTTTTATCATTTTGCATTATGCCATTTCAGCTTTTGCAAATAAATGTCCACGGTAATTACAGCTCTGTTGAAATGTCGGGCGCTGTGGGTTACAGCGTTTTTGCGCATCAAAATTTTGTGACGCACCACATTAACTACATTAATTAGACAAGAAATTGTTAGTCAGCCCGGTTTACTACAATTTACACAAACACGGTATTATAGAAAATTGATAGTTACGCCGATTTAAAAATATATATTTTTGGGATATTCGCATTTATGTCCCTTGTAATATAGTTGTTGAATGTTGACCAATACGATTTACTGCCATTGTAACACGCGCTCAGTCACTTCGCGACAGTGCACAGAGAATGTTGTTTTTGTGGTAAACGAATTTAGCTGTGAATTGGAGCCGCTTTGAAACGTGAGTACTTACCTATTGTTTTGTTATTTTTTAATCTTCGTAATTGTTTAAAATAATATTTTTGATTGCGTCATACAATTGTTATATATGTTTATTATTTTAAAAGTTTGTAGTTTGAAGTAATCTAACCTATAAACTAATCCTTACTAAATAATATTATAAATGCGAAAGTAATTCTGTCCCCTTCTGTCTGTTACGCTTTAACCCTTACCTGAACTGAACCGATTTTTTTAATATTTGACACAAAGATAGATTAGACACCTAAAAAGGGAAGAAAGGGTTATTTATTTATTACCTACATACTTACGATGTCCACGCGGGCGAAGCCGCGGGCAGAAAGTTAGTAATACTTATTTGAATTCCTTACCCGTTACTTTGTAGGTTTGGACTTAATTAGTGCATTAGTGCATTTGTATGAATTTCGTGTGTTTTTTTACCTTTTTAAAAGTAACTTTGAGTAACTAACTGACCGTTTCAAAGACATTTCGAATCTGATCATGTCTCTAGCTGGATAATTATAATAATATAGAACAATATAAAATCTAACTTCTTTTTTAGATGTCTAAACGCCGCCGAGAGTGGAAAGAATCACTCAAGCAAGTTGAAGAGCCTAAAAAAAAGGAAAAAATTATGATTTTAAAAGATGAAACTTACACAAATATAAAAGGGAAAATGATTCTTTTACCTAATAAAACTCATGAAATGGATAAAAATGATTATTTTCAAGACTGCAGTAACACACTACAACTTCAAGGTTACAATTTACCAACTACTTCCCTTGAATCATCAGCATCACAGAAGTTCAGTGTAGAAAATTTAACACCAACGTTCAGAAAACCAGATCGATTTTTAAATGAAACCAAAGAAGTAATGAAAAATCTTACACCTGTTAAATTATTCCCCGTATCCTCTGAGACTCAGACGAAAGAAACTTTAACAATTATCCCTCTATACCACACTGAAAACACCTATGAAATAAGTGGAGGTGGTTTTAGTCATTTAAATAATATTCAACCAGTGATTGACAATTTTGAAGTAAGTGATTGTGTAGAAACAGATACCCCAAAAGACGAGGAGCCTTTATTACATGACAGCAGTTGTTCATTCAACATTGAAATAGAAGTAGAACGTAACAGTAGTCTGGAAGCAATTGAAAATAGGATTAAAATAACAGAACTAATAAATGTGAAAAACAACAATATAAATTCTGGTTTCAAAAAGCAAACTACAAACGAAACTGAAATTTGTCAAAATCATAATTTTATTCGTGAAGGTCAGTATTAGTTAATAGAAAATAAAAGGTATTTTCAACTTGTTATCCACTATGTTATTATGACTGTATTACATTTTTCTTTTTCAGAAACTAGGAACATTGCGGAGGAATACAATGCAACCGAGACTATTGATTCAAACACGAAAAGTTGTGGTTTCGATAAAGCAAATTCGGAAACAAAAAACATGTTACAAGAATGTTACAAAATTACAGTAATTCCCGAAATACATAGCGAGCCCAAAAATAAGAAAAAAGACCAAGGCGATTCTAATAAGCATGAAAATATTATATTAGAAAACCCTATTTCTGATGAAGACCAAATTGATATTATGCCTGAAGATACGACGACGACTACTGTAAAACCCAGCTCTGAAACTTTGATTGCAGGTAAATTTTTATTGTAATTCATTTTATAAATGAAGTTCAGTATTATTGTATAAAATGGCATTTCTATTGAACGTATGACTTAACATGTATCTATGTTAAAACATTGTTATTTTTTAGAAACTGAAAATATTACGGAGATCTACAATGAAATCGAGACTGTAACTAAAACTAAAAACTCAAATGTAAAGAGATCAAGGAAAAGTAAACAACACGTTAAATCGTACCTTGATTATATGTCAGAAGAAGATCTTGATCAACTATTATTGGATGAGGCATTCCCTTCCGACGCTTCTAGTGAAGAAGATTATACTGAAGAAGGATCAGATTCATCATGTGATAAAGAGACAGGTATGTATCATCTTCTTTTCAGTAGAATAGATTTACTCTCAAGATACCTGCTTATGGAAAATCACATCAACGTATTACTTACAGATAAGAAAAGCAAGAAAAAGAAAAAACAAAGCAAGAAAAATACAAAAAACGTAAAAATAAAGAGAAACAATAAAAGTATAGACGAATATAACGTATCTGCTGAGAAAAAACCAACAAAAACTGCTGTTCGACAAGAAATTAAGAAAAAAAAGTATATGGGTGAATCTTATACCAATGAAAAAGGAGAATTTGTTGAAGGAAAATCAATAAAACCTAATCCATGCATAGGAAAAAGTTGTGGTAATGATTGTGGTAGTATTCCCGAAGAACGTCGTCAAAATTTATTTTCATATTTTTGGAATTTAAAAAGTCACCAAAGGAGAAAAGACTGGGTAGCTCAATGTGCTGTAAGAAAATCTATTATGAGACCAAGCAAAGATAATCATATAAGGTGTTGTTCTTACGACTACTTTGTAAATGAAGGCGAAGGAAGAAGAAAAGTTTGTCAAAAATATCTTATAAATACATTGGACGTAACTCAAAGATTTATTCTCTACACATTGGAAACAATGTCTGATGGGTATGCGAAAACTGATGAACGGGGAAAAAATGGTGGATATAATAAAACTAAAGAAGAAGTCATGGAACATGCAAAAAAATTTATAGAAAGCTTGCCAAAGGTGCCATCGCATTATTGCAGAAAAGACTCTAACCGATTATATCTACCTGAAGAATTTCGAAACGTGAGCAATTTACATCGTATTTACAAAAACGAATGTAAACAGAACGCAATTAAAGGAATGTCTTTTCAAGTATTTCGGACCTGGTTTAAAAACTCGTATAACATTGGATTTCACGTGCCTAAAAAAGACAAGTGTCTTATTTGTTGTAGTAAAAATAATGAAGAAAAAACAGAAGAAGAAAAAAGAAAAATAGAAAAGCATATTAAAGAAAAAAATGAGTCTTACATGCGGTTTAAATGTCATCAAAATTTACATCTAAAAGATAAAACTACAATTTGTACAAGTTTCGATATGCAGAAGGTTCTAAATACCCCACATGGGGAATCAATGATGTTATACTACAGTCGAAAATTTGCTGTGTATAATTTTACATTATATGAAAGCACTACTAGGCAAGGGTACTGCAATATATGGACGGAGACTGATGCACATCGTGGCGCTAACGAAATTTGTACATGTTTGTATAATTATATCAAAGAACTTGACTTACGTGGATCAGTCAAAACGTTATTACTGTACTGTGATTCCTGCTATGGCCAAAATAAAAATAAGTCCGTCCTTAGCATGATCCGATTCGCCCTGCATCAGTGCAATACTATAAAGACCATTCAAATCAACTACTTGATTCCTGGCCATACTTATATGCCAGTCGACAGCATTCACGCGACCATTGAGACTAAAATTAAAAAATCTATAATATGGGCGCCGTCGCAATGGCCAACTATTATGGAATTCGCACGTCAAGATCCAGAGCCATATAAAGTTAAAGTACTAAATGGTAAAGATTTCATTGGATTCGTTGATGTTGTTATCGCCACATTTAAAAAAAATCAAAAAGTTGCAATTTCAAAATTAAACATTGCTACTTTTAAGAAACAAGAACCCAATGTGATGTACATTAAAAACTCGATGTTGCCTGATGCTGAAACTATAAAAATTCCTTTGCTTCCTTTAAAAAACACAGTTGGCTTGAAGGAAAACTTATATCCGACACAATTAGGCATATCTGCAAAAAAATACAAAGATTTAACTAATCTTGTTGACAAAAATGTTATTCCTTCAAGATTTGCTCCAGAATACAAAAACCTAAAAATTAACAATAAAGTAAAAGATTCTTTAATAGATACAGATGAGGAAGATGTGACTGATGCCAATGATGATGGTGAATTAATCGTTGACTGAACATGAGTTCAGTAAAGTAGTTCAACGATTAATCATCACCTATTTTTATTATAGTATTTGTGGTATTGTGATATTGCAGGGGTTTTTTGATAACCATTTTTAATTATTGTGTAACCTAATTGTGATCTCATGATTATTTTTGTGATTTTAACAGTTCGTAAAAACTATAAATAAAGCTTATTTTATACTTACGTCATTTTATTTAAATTATCTCTTTCATCTTTTAACAGTAAATACAATTCAGTGCTCACTGTTACATAGACATTTTGAATTAAAGTCAAAATTAAGGTAAATTAATTGAATGTGATAAGTATTTAAATCATTTTGGCTTTAAAGAAAAATACTTGAGTTGGAGTCGTCCATACTATTCTTTGTTTTGTTTACAGCTTTTTATCGTTACAGAAAATAGGTGGCAATGCTGTAACCCACAAAAATATTGATCTATAGTAACTTTAAGTGGATTTTAGATACTTATCTTGATAAATGATCAAAAAATACTCTTAGGTTCTAAGAATGACATTTATAGGTGAAATAATAAAGAAGATAGTTATTTTTTTCTGAAATCTCAGAAGTTTTTCGGTTCTCTTGAACATTTTGTAAGTTGTGGGTTACAACATTTCCGCTTTTTGCCGTCGATATGTCTCTCGAAATTAAGTTACGGACCTTATTCCACCTGTCTTATTCCAGACCAGAAGCTATCTGTGTGCCAAATTTCAGCCAGATCTGTTTAAACGTTTGAGCGTGATTGAGTAACCAACATCCAAACATCCACACATCCATACAAACTTCTGCGTGAAGTGAAATAATGTGATATTGTAATGTGATGTAACATACTTGTACTTGACGTATTAAATTGAACGCGTTTCTTTATCGTCGTCTACACATTATTTTCTATTATAATAAAAGTAGGGAGCTGAGTACGTAGCAGCCTATAATAAAATATTGATCCGGATACTAATGCTATGGAAATAAATTCTACCTGCTATACAAAAATGCGGCCATATATCACCAAATATACAAAAAAAATAATTGTGTATTATATATTATTAAATAGATGTGTAAGTAATGTTGATATATACATTAAATCTAGTTTTTGGAATATTTCTTTTTGCGGTAGTAATTATTATGAGGTGCAATTTCTAGGATGTTTGTATTTGTATACCAGTATAGATTTGCTATATTTGTACCAGCATAGGCATCGGTTTTGCAACCAAGAATTTACAAGAACGATGCTCACTAGTACACACATTTTAATAAGGAAACTCGTAAAATGATACTTTCTTCCAGGACCTATATTAACTCGATCTAGCTTTTAGCCTAAGATAGAACCTCGTAAAATTCTATTAACAGTATTCGAAGTTGCGAACAATTATTCAGTTTCAAGATTTAGATATTTTTGTTTCATGACTAAACTCTGTCCAACTATTTACTTTTGACAGCTCAATTATTAAAATCTATCCCATCATTTAACTTTTGACATCTCAATTATTAATTAATAAGTTATGTCCTAATGCGGTATCTATTCGATTTCACATAACAATCGACTTTATATAAGAAGAAATTTCAATCGATTTTACACATTAACATATTATTTTTGCGATTATACAAATATATTACTTTTTTTTGTATACCAGTTGCTCAACTTACTAAAATAATACTAACGACAATTAATTATAATAAAATTATATTGAAGTACCTATTTTAATTGTTTTGTTTATTATATTGACAACTTTAGATCCGTACAGTACACAACTTAAACATTTTGATGTTGTACATTAAAAGTAGCTACAATAATTCAAAACTATAAACGCAAGACTATAATAGAGGACGTAGATACAAGTACGTGTAAACGATTCCTTTCTTCTTCTTGATTCTTTAATTTGCAGCGAACACATTCGATCCCATCACTAGATGCGGTAGAATATAGTTTATATTGTGGTTACCCACAATACAAACAGTTATATTTCATATTATATATTCCCTCATTCAAATATATGATAATTCATATCATATATTCTATAATTATGATATGATATATATCTGAGCAAGACATTTAAAGCATTATAATGTTTTTAATTAGCGATAAATATGATTGGGCAGATTATATATTTCTTTTACCTAATATTTCAAAGTTCACTTTGATGAATATACTGGCAAAATTAAAATAAATGGTTAGACAGAGTATAGTAATAGTAGTTACGTCGTATAAATACCATCTATAATTAATTTGTGTTTAAGTATATCTTCAGAGGACTAATTTATCATATTTTTATATTTTTTATTATTTCATGTAAAGTTGTAGAGCTACGGTTGTTAAATAATATAGGTACTTTAAATAATAATCAAAAATTAAAAAATGTTATCGTGCTCTGAACATTAAAAAAAATTATAGCAATGCGAAGATCGTTTGTAAATTTGTTAGTGTTCAGTAACTTTGAGGGCGACTGTACTGGGATGGGCATTAAACAATAAGGAGAAAATGATTGAAAACATCTGAAACTTAGAAATAACTTTTGATCATTTAAATCGTATGAGATATTACTATGTACTATTTTTGTTGATATTTTATTTCTTCTTCTAGTGCCTAAGAACAAATTAAAGGATTTTTTTTAAATGAAACAAAAATTATATGATATGGCGAAATTTCAAATACTGTAAAGTACCTTTGGAATTCTCATAATTCTTAGTTATAAGTTTGCACATATAGACATCTGTAAAGAAAAAGACATACTCGATTTTTTTAAATTCCTCGCGGACTTAGCAGTTGCGAGAGGGAGGGAGCTATATTGCCTAAAACGAACGATCATAGCACATCAGTTAAGGTCCACAGAATATTAATTTAATGTTAATATTGATTAGTGCTGTGACTTGAAACTAGTGAAAATTGAGTTGTAATGTTATTTTTTTACAGGTGTCAATATTTGCGTACGATACTCTTATTCGACACATTTTCAGTTTAATGTGGTTTATTGTGTCAGCTCTGGTTTTGTATCGCTTGATTATTTAAATGATACATGACATAGTAAGATCAAAGTAGTGTAACTGAAGTCTTTATTTATATATTTTGAAGCATTGGGATGATCTTGTAACTATAGTTTATTTTTTAATGTAAGGGATAGTTGATTTTTCTTTAGTAAGGTGCGCTTATAGTTGTTTAAAGAACGGTAAATTAAATGTAAAATTATTCATATACTTATAAATACTACTTTCTCCTTTTGTCTACCATATTTTGAAAAGTAGGTAATAATAGAATTAGGGTCTGCGCTGCCTCATGAGTGTCACGCATGCGGGCACACGTCTTGCAAATCGTGTGAATGTTTTTTTTCCGATTATGTGAGAATTATCTGCACGGATTAGTTCAGTGTTACTTCCACGAAATAGACACTCGCATGCGTAGACCGCACGACGAAGCGCAGGCCTTTATGTTTTTAATCTGTTTTCAGCGGCCATAGAACACCAAATATGAAGAGTTGTGTTTTTATTTTGTATATTGTATTATATACTTTTTTAGTTTAGTTTTATAGATATTTTGTGTAGTTACTCATGTTGACTCAATAATGTAGTTTCACAAACCAATAAATAGATCTTTTATATATTTATCGTTTTCTTGTGTCTTTTTTTCTTGTCTTATTCATGCTACATTAACATTGACAATCACGCCAAATACAATAGTAGGTACATACTTTAGATCAGTCGGGGTGCGAGAGATATGCTCTATGGGCAACCTTACACCCCGGCGTCTGTAGACCCGAGACGGCGTGCGGTTTTAGTCGGTTCAAGCCCGACATTACCGCCCCCGCTGGCCGGCGGGGGGGTATCCGAAGGGATTTCCGCACGAAAAAAAAAGGTACATACTTTAGAATTTCCTAAAGAACTTACAAAAAAAGTCAGCTCCACTGGGTCCGTTGGGTCAGTGGTGGATCTTCTCAAACTCCTTCAGTGCTGTTCGATTCACTAGTAGAGCAGACTTTGTATCCTAAAACAGTTGCAACAAAACGGTTTGCACTAGAAATAGGATCTCACTGTGATCCTATTTCTAGTGGATCCCGTGACACTTGCAACTGTTTTAATCCCAGAGTGCTGTTTGCTCCACTAGTGGATCCTAATGGACTGAGGGGAAAATTAATATTTCACAGTATATTGTGTAGGCTGGCTAGCAGCGCAAGTCTGACGCCCCTGGTTGTACTCGTCCATAGGTCTGTTACGTAAGTAGTGGTACAAAAAAAAAAACTAAATCGCCTAGATTTAAATTCCTGCTGAAGCTAAGTTATAGTTCACATAACCTTGCCGTCTCGTCAGTGTGTGCCGGCCTCATTGTTATTATTTTTTGTTAGCGTTTTATTACTTGACGGGGGCAATAACCGTGACAATATCACAGTTTCGTAAATTGACAATAAGTAAACATCCAAATCCTTTATAACGGTTAGATAATTTTGTGTGCTTCGCAAATAATGGCTGAGTGATAGACGATCATAAAACAAACAGAGCGATTGGATTCATTTATGAAAATGTAGTCGAATATAGAGTTGTAAATACCTTGCATTTCATATATTATATAAATACAAATAAGTATAATATACCTATATACAGATAAATAGAAATTAAGTGTCTGTTTATAATGTTTAAATAGCAGCTTTTTAATAAATGCATATGTACCATACCCATATAACATTTTTATTAAATTTTTGTCTGTCTTTTTGGTCCGGGTAATCTCTGAAGTGACTGAGCCGATTTTTACTACAGATAGCTGCTGTTATAAGGCGTAACTTAGGCTAATTTGTATAATCAAGCAAAAGGCACTGGGCCCTGTAGTAACACTAGTAACGTATGTACCTACTTATTGTATCTGCAAATCTGCATATATTGAAGTCCTTCGGCGTAGTGCATTTGAGGAGGTCCAGAACAAAAGCCGATAAATCAACTTTGTGTATTTTTACAGGAAATACAAAAGAATGATTTACGTAAGAATAATTATGTGTTTTTTTAAACTAATATTGCCTCAATTTGGCTTGTAGTAAGGGCTTTCAAATAGTTATTACTAAAAAAATCTAGGGTTGGTAGTTTGTTTACAAATTTAGTTTCAAATATGGAATAATCGGGTTTTGGTACGACACTAATGTATTTATCGGGATTTGAGCGGCTATATTGTAATTATCGGATTTTGTCCCGGTACGCCCGCAATAATCGATATTTCGATTATTGTAAGCTTTTGTATAATTGGTAAATAAAATTAGTAAAATACAGTGTTTATTTTTATTTAATCAATATCAAATAGTTTAATTATCAGAATTTCAAATTTTATACAAAAACATTGCCTGTTTCTTCTTCAATACAGTCGCAATGAAGACTTATTCTTCATTATCAGATTCATGCTCACGATGGCTTTCATTTTGTATTAGATCTCTGTACCACTTAAATTCATCATCAATCATCACTGAATTGTTTTTTCATTAAATTATTGACGTCATGCTTTTTTGCCGCACTCAGCACTTTAAAATTATTTTTGTTTAAAAGTTCAGTTGGGTTGCCGGTTGGGTTCCGTTTGCCCCTTTTTAATAGACATATTGGTTTACGCTCTTCGTCTGATTAATTCCTGAAATTTTTGTAGGTGTTGATCAAATACTTTGTTATTGTTTCTATACTTCTACCTATCTTTTTTGTAACTAAGTGTTTCTTCAATACCATTCTCTTTATGTCTCTCAACCCTTCGACTTTCTTGTAATATTCTAATGATTTTACGTCCATTGTTGTCACCTTCCCCTATATTTTTGATTTCACCGTGCTGTCTTTATATTTCGTAATACTCTTCTTTATAAATAATCACTGACTTTTTTCTTATCTCCTTTTCGACTCCGCCAAACACACGATCTGCTGGTAGAAAGCTATGGCCGCGAAATGGAAACGTCAGTTGAATTTCTTGTAAATTTTCCGGAAATTTATTTACTAGTCAGAATAATAAGGAGTGCACAATATGAGAGTTTTTATTTTGAACCCCAGCACCCATCACAGAGCAACCTGAGTTTAGATATACCAGCCAAGTCCAGCTCGTTTAAATAGTGCGAGAGCGCTGAACCTACCTCAACAGAACCTCGGTAACAGTATAAACCACATTTATCGGTAATGGTGCGAACGCGAAAAAAATCTAGAGAATTTGTATAGGATATATCGGTTATTGTTACGAAAATTAAAGAAAACCTTGAAAATTCGTGTATTTGTCGAGTTTTGATCCGGCTGCACATCTTTAGAGCCTCATTTAGTACGTTTTTATCGGGATCTGTTGGGGCTTGAGTGTTCTATATAATGTATGAATACTACATACATACAAAATGGATTTATCGGCTTTTGTTCCGGACCTCCTCATTTATGGTAAGTATATTTTTAAACAATGTGAGTAGGTATAACTAAATAAAGTACCCACTAGTTCACTTTTCTGTATTTTTATTAAGTCGCTAGCTGTTGCCCGCGGCTTCGCCCGCGTGGAATTCAGATCCCGTTCCCATAACCCATAGGAACCTATTCCTGGGATAAAATTACGTGAATCTTTTGTATGGGAATATAGAAAAGTTTTTTTCAGGCAATTCTTTAATTTTTTCTCTCCGTAGGTAATAACCATCTTCGTACTTCAAGGAATATTACCTATAAAAAAAGAATTAGCGAAATCGGTTCAGCTACTCTCGAGATTTGCGCTTAACAATACATTCAGCGATTCATTTTTAGGGTTCCGTTGCCAAATGGCAAAAAACGGAACCCTTATAGATTCGTCATGTCTGTCTGTCTTTCCGTTCGTATGTCACAGCCACTTTTTTTGAAACTATAAGAACTATGCTGTTGAAACTTGGTAAGTAGATGTATTCTGAGAACCGCATTAAGATTATCACACAAAACTAGAAAAAAACCTTAAATTTTGGGGGTTCCCCATACTTAGAACCGAAACTCAAAAAATTTTTTTCATTACCATATCTATGGATAGGTCGTCAAAAATAATATTGAGGTTTCTAATATCATTTTTTCTAAACTGAATAGTTTGCAAGAGAGACACTTCCAAAGTAGTAAAATGTGTCCCCCCCTCCCCTGTAAATTCTTTAATACGTCATAAATCGTAAACCGCAATATACCTTTCATTCAATCAACTCAAATATAAGAATTAAAAAAAAACATTATTATGTTACTTGCTGCTACGGAACCCTTCATGGGCGAGTCCGACTCGCACTTGGCCGCTTTTTATATTATAGATTAAACTAAGTACCTAATACTTAGGTGAGTACGAGGGACCTATAAAACAACAGCTTTTTTTTTTACGTGCGGAAATCCCTTCGGATGCTCCCCCGCCGGCCAGAGGGGTTATGTCGTGTTTCGACTAAAACCGCACTAAAAAAACAGCTTAGCATTTTATAATGAGTGTCTTTTTGACATGAAAAATAGAAATTTAGTTCCAAGAGTCTAGCGATATTATAGGCACCTAGGTACTTGTTATTAGAGGCGTGGCCTCGTGGCAGCCATCGGGGTGGGAGTCCTCTCGCTCGGCAGCATGATTGCGGCAATGGTGCGGAGCGCGAGCGCGTGGGCCGCCGCCACCTCCTTCTGCTAGCATGTAATGCTTGCGAAGGAGATGGCGGAGCGCGCCCGGGAGAGATTTAGAACTCTCCCGGCCTGCCGTACCCGGAACATCGCAGGCGACTCAGGCGCCAGAGGTCGCTGAACGACCTCCGTCCTCCATGAGCGCAGGCCTGGGGGTGGCAGGTGAGGCCGCCTGTCACCCCAGCAGAAGCAGGCCGAGACGATGGGGCGACTAGCACCCCTCCCCCAAACCGGGGCAAGACGGGGACACCGTGGTTCCCAAACCCGAGGGGGCCATCTCGAAACCGGAGATGGCCCAGGGTCAGTCGGGGTGCGAGGGATATGAGATATAGAGCATAGACTATATATGCTATAGAGCCCATAGGGGCAACCTTACATCCCGGCGTTTTAAGACCCGAGACGGCGTGCGGTTTTAGTCGGTTCAAGCCCGACATAACCGCCCCCGATGGCCGGCGAGGGGGTATACGAAGAGATTTCCGCACGAAAAAAAAAACATACTTGTTATTAAATAGCTAAAAAAAGGTATTTATTAGCTAGAACTTAATACTAGTTTAATATCTATTATTTAGCCAAAACAAATCTGCAACAAAAAATTTCAAATGTGTTAGTGGTAGGTAGAATTACCGCACGCCGTCTCAGGTCTTCGGACGCCGGGGTGTAAGGTGGCCCATAAGTCAAAGTATTTCCCTAGCACCCCGACAGACCCAGGGGCATCTCCGGTTTCGAGATGTCCTAGGTTTGGGAACTACGGTGTGCCCGTCTTACCTCCGGGAAATGGGGGGAGCGCAACGCGCCGCCACAGAAACTATGTGGCTCTCAGGGAAATTGATGGTGCATAGTGCTTACGTAGGTACCTAAGTAGGTATATCAGATACCCCCTTTTTACTTGGCAAATCGGCGTCAGGTAGAGTAGTAAGAGTCCGGCCTGCCTGACTAAGGCAGAGGGAGAGAGATCGGCTTCGTAGAGCCTTGTCTCTATCGCATATCAGACTGAGCTTTGGTACCTACCTGGAGATTCAGTTTTAACTACTCTATAAATTTATAAAGCTGTCGTCATACGCTGTGCGATAGAGAGAACGCTCTACAAAACCGAAGCAACCCGATCTTACTCTCACACAGCTTCCGGACGATTGCGACTAGGTAGGCACTTTTTTTAAATTATTTTTCAATTAATTAGGTAGGAAAGTTTTCCATATAAAAAGGCTTTCAGTCTTAGCTTACGCACATTCAGATATCTGATTTAAAATATTTTTGCCAAGAGAATTATCAGATGTTTTAAGAGCAAGAATAAGTAACTTTGAGGGAAGAAGGATAGAAATAGCTCGCAGAGTTGCTATATCCCTATCCTGGGTCGCGGCCGCCATGTTGCAGAGGTACTACGAGATGGGTAATTTAGCTGACCGACCCCACAGTAGTCACCTAACGGTTTTAACAGCTGCCCAAAAGCGCTATACTTGATTGCTAGCAACCCGTGACCCAACAATTAACGCTATCAAAATAAAAGCACAAGTTCGGGCCGCCTCTGGGCTTGAAGTTAGCACTCAGACCATTCGGTATTCCTTGCACCAAGCTGGATTACGAGCACGGGGGTCTTGGTGAGCTCCTCTAAATTCCCGGCAACGAACGTCGGAGATTGCAGTCGGCTAGGCTTCTGTAAATTGAAGAACATGAAGAAGGAAACAATTGGCAAAACTGCTGTCATGAAGCCTCGATACGGGATCAAAAGCGTTCTAGCTCCCATCATAATACCACCCAGAAAGGACACCGATTTCCCGCCTTGCTGAACTGTTCCAGTGGCAGTTCATTGCTTTTTACGGTCTTTTGGTCTTCTCCAGAAATGGATACGTGTTATTTGGATGAGTACTGATTCGCGTTACTAATCGCGAATCAGTATTATGATGGGAGCTAGAACGCTTTTGATATGTATAAAGCAGTTGCTATTGATGGATTTGTTAGACCATTCCGAGTAAACCATGGGCACCAATTTGTACTGGTGGAATATAATGCGCCAGCCCATCGAGCTCAACGAGTCAATGCTGCTCTCAAGAATACGACATCACAAGGTTAGACTGGCCTGCCGGCTCGCCTGACTTAAACCCAATAGAGCACGCGTGGCATGCTCTTAAGCGAGCTGTTAAGATCCGTCAACCACATCACCAAACAGTGCCTGCCTGAGCTCAGGAAAGCCGCTATTCAAGAATGGAACAGGTTACCCCAAGAAATGCTGGATAACTTGATTATCAGCATGCCCAGGAGGATCTCCGCATGTGTTCGAGCAACGGGAGGAGTTACGTAATGTTAAATATAAACCCTATTTTAAAACAGTCATTTTCTTTCTTTCAAATTTCTGTTACAATTATATTATAATTAAATACCTACTCAATTTTTTTTCTATTTAAAGAAAACACACAAGAAATTTTACTTCTTAAAGTTCAATTTAAAAAAATGATATCTGCTTAAGCTAGTGATCACAAACTTTTTTGATGTGTGTTTATGTAGGTTTTTTTTACTTCGTGCGGAAATCCCTTCGGATAAAGCTGTGGGGGTGGTTATGTCGGACTTGAAGTGACTAAAACCACACCGTCTCGGGTCTTCAGATGCCTACCTACACAAAATTTTCGTAAGATTTTACCTTTTGTTTACTTTTTCTTCATGTTTAAAAGGCGTGATAAATGAATATACTTCCATTTATATTTTTAACTAAGCAGTAAGTATAGACCTTCACCCATATCGATAAGAAGCCCAAACAAAAAGTTCAAAAACAAGCGAATGCACTGTGCACACAATGTAGATTAGTGGTAATTACTTGCCTATCTGAAGAAATAATTAGAATTCTATCTATAATATGAAGTAGGAATTTATTTGCAAAAGAAAATGTAATGATGTTTAAGTACTAATGTACCTAACATTCTAGAACCATAACACAAGCTAGTTAAGCTACGCTCAGGTATTTTGGGTCTAAAAAGGGCTGTGTAGATAAGTTTTCTGAAGATTTTGTTTTTGATTTGTTTGACGGCAGCCGCTCCCGAAATAGACGACAAAGATACCATTCAAAACCAAAGTGCAAACTTTGAACGCTTTTGGGATAACGCTATGATAATGATGATTATTGATTGAATATTTCTTTCTTTAATCAGGTATCTACTGTTAAGAAATATACCTACCGAAATACTTCAATAATTACAAAATTTAAAGTGTATTAACAAATTTAAATTGAGGAGTCTACATGTCCTACACACGCCTGCCAACTCACCGACGCGGAATAAAACCCGACCCCACCCGGCGAGGCCAAAGTCCGCCGGTAGCCCTGGGGTTATCTTTTCGAGGGCTTACCCGGGGTGCCCGGCAATGGACACTTGGGGAGGACATCGTGTGGTTATAGTCGGTCCAATTCCGACACGCCCACGCCATCGTCGGCACCGATGGGGTGAAGCCCGTGGGGGTTTCCACAAGTTAAAAAAAGGAGTCTACATATTGAATTAAAATGATTATTAACTTGTTTTTAGACGAACATAAACGCTGATAATCGACACAAATAACAGCGTAGATACCTACCTAAGGATCAGCTGTTGCTCTGCACGCGTGGAATTTCGATCTCGTTCTCGCTTCCTATGGGAACCTATTCTTGGGATAAAAATGTAGCCCATGTCCTATTCCAGACTATAATCTATCCGTGTACCAAATTTCAGCTAGATCCGTTCAGCCGTTCTGGCGTGATTGAGTAACAAACATCCATCGATACATCCATCCAAACTTTTACATTTATGATATTAGTAGGATTACGTTAAAATAGCTCTTGAAAAAGATTTTTTCAGGACAACTAGTAGTAATATTTAGTAGTTTCGAGTCCGACAGAACTACTCCGCTGGTCGGTGGGGGAGTGGTGAGGGGGGTGTACGTTGGGAACTCCGCACGAAAAAAAAAGGTAAGTACTCATTTCCATCTTTAGGTGCCTACTGTCGCCCTCAGAGTATCTGAATAGTAACATAATTTTCAAATGACGATCTTTACATTAGTTAATAAATAATAATTAGTGATGTGGGATAATTATTTTTGTAATCTTCAGAAGGCAATTTTTTTTCAATTTTCGTTTGTTATTTTACTAGGTGTTGCCCGCGGCTTCACCCGTGTGGAAATCTGATCCCGTTCCCGCAACCCATGCGACCATATTTCACCACCACAACCTTTGTAACAATTCCACCATACATCATTTTGTTATATCTCAAAGGGTTTTCGTTGAAAGCTTCTAGACGGCTTATATTTATCCGACACCTCCAAAAAATATCATCATATTTTAGCCAATGTATACAAGAACTTGACAAAAATATACTAAAACCTTCCTCAAGAACTACTCCATCCATTGGTAAAAACCGCATGAAAATCGGTTCAGTAATTTTTGAGTTTATCACGAACAGTAAGAGAGACGCGGCGGAGGACTTTGTTTTATAATATGTACCTACCTTTTTTTTTCCTGCGGAAATCCCTTCGGATACCCCCCCGACAGTCAGCGGGGGCGGTTATGTCGGGCTTGAACCGACTAAAACCGCACGCCGTCTCGGCTCTTCAGACCCGGGTGTGAGGTTGCCCATAGAGCATATCCCTCACACCCCGACGTATAATATGTACCTAGTGATGTAAAATTTTAGGGCTAAGGTGGTTGGTAATGTGTTTAGCTAATGGCGACTGTACCACAATAGCACGACGAAACGGACTACAGGTTTTTTCGTGGCTCAACACTTAGGTAAGAACCGTATTTTACCATATTATTCTTAATAATAAGACAGTCTGTCTTATTATTAAGAGTTCTAAGGTAGGTATTTACCTAGCTACGTACTCATTCGCCATGATCTTGGTTTCTTCCAAGGCTTTTACCTTGGAGCCAGTGGGTTTTTGCCGCCCGGGGCTGACTAGAAATTTATCCACCCGCACACCCCTCTTCCATCCCTCATCCAACGTTAAGTCAATGGCAATATTTAATGGTTTCAGATCGAATCCGGCCTAAAATCCAGCGACATCGCAAACTCCCTCAGTCACAGGTGTTGGGGCACATCGGGCACGACAGGGAATGGTCCATCTTTGCAGAGGTGTATCACAGTCACAGCTCGTACCTCCTCCGGATGGGTTGGTTAAATAACCCTATTTTACCTGGTTTACCCAGCAGGGTACTAGTTCTACTTCTACTCTTACGTGAGTAGATAGCTTAGTTAAGGTCGAGGCATGTCCACTTCAGTGGTGAGGTGAAGAACTGAAGTGAATCTACTATCCGTAAGATTTTATTTCAGGTTTTGATAAAATGATTTTGCTTTCGTAAAATGACGGTATTAAAATTTGCCTAGTGAATAGAAGCTAGTGTAATTCATAGTTGCGAAGTTCATTATCGCGATGTACGTTATAGCGAAAGTTTACTACTGCGACGGACGTCGCGAATTTTGGTTGCTACTAAAGTGGGTTAGGTTAGGCTAGAACTGTGGCCCCAACAGAACGCGAGCCGAGCGAGCGTAGCGAGCGTGCCGCGGCAGCGGCAGTCAAGCGCCGGAACCACTGGTCTTTTTCTTTTTAGTATAGAACTTTCGCGACAACGTCTGTCGCAGTAGTAAACTTTCGCTGTAACGTACATCGCGATATTGAACTTCGCAACAATGAATTACACTCAATAGAAGCATGTTCCTTCTCTTCTACATTAAAACTGTTATAAACGAACGTAATACATTGATAATGATCGATATATGTCACAATAGACAGATACAGCCTTTCCTTAACATAGGAAAAATACACATTCATGGTTATCTACAAAAATATATACTAAGCGATATTTGATGGCTATGATTAATTGGAATGGTATGATAATTAGTTCCTAGTTAACTTTTGGAGATGTATGCCATGTCGTCTAATAATAGAATATTTAGTCATTTTAGTCTTCGTCAGAAAAAAACTGAGAAGACGTGCGAAAATCGACCAATCACATAACAGTACCAGTTAATTTGGTCGTCGGGAGAATAGTAGGAGTCCGGCTATGATCGGCTTTCTTCGTGCTACTCGTAGTAGAGCGTTTTCTCTATCTTTATCTCTATCCTGATATATACCTACCTGTCTTTCCGAAACTTCCTTGTTCCCTTCTATGACTCTAGCCTATGCATTTTGCGCTAGCCAATGGAAAGCGTCACCGAAGCGGGATAAAACCCGACCCCACCAGGCGAGGCTGCGGTGGCGGCCAAAGTCCGCCGGCAACCCTGGGGTTATCCTTTCGAGGGCTTACCCGGGGTGCCCGGCAACGGACACTTGGGGAGGACACCGTGCGGTTTTAGTCGAGACACGACATAACCACCCCCGCTGGCCAGCGGGGGGGTATCCGAAGGGATTTCCGCACGTAAAAAAAAAAAAAAGCCAATGGAAAGCGTTATTTTTGAGCCCCTATCTCATTGACATTATCCCCACATCAAAGAAAAAAATCTTTGACATCTCAAAGATAACACTTTAAAGACAGGTTTAGGGTTAAAATTTATCCGAGAGGGCCATAGTTTACCCGAGCTGGCTAGGGCCAAGGCGGCGAGAAGTGTCGTGCGGTGTTCCACAGGAGTCGGTCCTAGGGCCTGTGGAACATCGGATACGACTGGGTGCTGCGCGGTCCGTTGCTCGAGGGTGTCAGCATAGTTTGCTATGTTAACGACACCCTCGTTATGGCGCGGGGAGCAACGTACCGAAGCGTGGCACTAAATTCCACGGCAGGGGTTGCTCAAGTCGTGGGTCAAATACGGCGGCTGGGACTCGAGGTGGCTCTCCACAAATCCGAGGCTATGTGTTTTCACGGGCCTCGGAGGGGGCCACCTGCGGGAACCAGCATAACCGTAGGGGCGTAAGCATCGGCATCTAGCCCACGATGAAGTACCTTGGGCTCGTACTCTTAGCCGATGGGACTTCGGACCACATCTCCAAAGTCTGGTCCCGAAACTGAGGGCGGCTGCGGCCGCGCTATCGCGGCTGATGCCCAATGTTATGGGATCTAACGCCCCCACTAGGAGACTGTACCTGGGGACCGTGCGAAGCATGGCCCTGTACGGGGCTCCCGTATTAGCGGAGACTCTGGCGGCCCGCAACGTGGCTGTTCTAAACAGCCCGTTAAAAGCGATGGCCGTCAGAGTCATCCGGGGGTATCGCACGATCGCTGTCGAGGCGGCATGTCTCCTAGCCGGGATCCCTCCATAGGACCTGGAAGCGAGAGCCCTTGCGCTGCTGTACCAGTGGCGCAAGGAGGCGCTGGTGCGGGGCCTTAGGCCGGATCCCCGAGAAATCAGGGCTCAGCGGTCCCTGCTCCGTCAGGAACTCATGGAGACATGGAGGGTGCGACTTGAGCATCCAAGATGAGGGGAATCCACCATTGCGGCGGTGAGACCGATTATGAAGGAGTGGTTGGAGAGGGACCATGGGGACCTCTCCTACCGGATGTGCCAGATATTTACCGGATACGGGTGTTTCGGTAAGTATCTATGGCGCATCCACCGGGAGACAACGCCGCAGTGCCAGTACTGTGAGGATCCTGGCGAAGACACGGCGCTCCACACGTTGGTGGAGTGCCCTGCGTGGGCGAGTCAACGCTGGGATCTCGTTGCGGTCCTGGGCGTGGACGTTCTCTCGTTGGAGACCATGGTGAAGGCCGTGGTCTCCGACGGGAGCAAGTGGCACGCCGCTGCCTCTTTCTGCGAGCAGGTAATGCGCGCGAAAGAGACGGTGGAGAGGGAGCGGGAGAGAACCCTGCCCCTCGAGTTTCGCAGTCTGCGGCGGGGACGCCGCAGACTCATCTACGCCCGGGACTACCGACCTCCATGATTGGGGCCTGAGGACGGCAGTTGGCCGACTCGCCGTCCTTACAGAAGCAGGCCGTGGCGGAGGCGTGTCGTGTGTGCCATACACACAAGCCTCACGCCCACGGCCAAGGTCCGCCGGTAACCCTGGTGTTATCCTTTTGAGGGCTTACCCGGGACACCCGGCAATTGACACTTGGGGAGGACACCGTGCGATTTTATTCGGTTCATGCCCGACATAACCACCCCCGCTGGCCGGGGGTATCCGAAGGGATTTCCGCACGTAAAAAAAAGCCATCTGGCTAAACAATGCTACTAAGATCTTTGAAACCTATGCCAAGCTCACCTCCAAGCCGGTACACCTACCGATTGATGGAAGAGGCTTTAGTGCAGGCTTTCCTCTCGGGGTTGGGGAGGGGTAGAAAGGGGAGGGGGGCAAACGGTAGTCATTCCCGTAGTAGCCAAGATCAATCAATCAAACCCCAGGGTTGCCGGCGGACTTTGGCCGCCACCGCGGCCTCCGGTGAAAAAAATTTACCGTTTAGGGTTAATATTAAGATTTAATAAAACTTACTCGTGAACGGAAACTAAATTAATTAATACATTATTTTGACATCTTAATAAGCCAAAGCTAAATTTAGTTCAAATATTTTACGAGGATTCGAGTAATGCGCAATTCTTTTGATACTGTAATATTATATTCGTTGCACAAAATGAGTGAATGTGTTTCATTGGCAAACTAATCTAAAAATGTCAACAATGTAAAGTAGGAAGTACATCTGCGAGTACAAAAATTAAACGTGGAATACGTTCCGTTTCCCATTGGTGTGGATACTATATTAGGTCTACTTCAACCAGGAATTGTTAGTGGCCACCAGGATATGTATGATAGACTCGAGTGCGTTCAAAATCTTTATACCTTTATACCTTGCCATAAATACTGTAACAAAGAAAATATATTTTGCTATTGCAAATAACATTTAGGTATTACTTTAAAAGTGTGTTAGTTTGATACATAAATATAAAACAATTTAAAATATAAAAAGCTTATTCGAAGTGGTCACCTTTGGCTGCAATACAGTCCTTTAAACATAGAGGCCAGTTATCAATAAAAGCACTCACTCTTTCAATGGGAAAATTCTTCACTGCCAATCGTATGGATTGTTTTAGGGACTCCAAATTATCATGGCGTTTAGAGCAAGCCGTACTCTCTAAAACTGACTATAAATCATAATCCAGCGGATTAAGATCGAGACTAGACGACGCGGACGGCCAGTCTTCAGTTCTGATGAAGTCCGAAATGTTCGTTTTCAACCAAGACTGCGTATACCGCGCTTTATGACCCGGCGCCGAGTCTTGCTGGAAGGACCATTCTTGGTTATTGAACATGGTGTTGTTAAGGGGGTTCACTGCCTTCTCAAGAATGGTATCTTGATACACTTGTGCCCATGTTTTGATACCTTTTTCACAAAAGTATGGCTGTCACTCCTTCATAGCTAATACCCCACCAAACCATCACTGAAGTCGGATAATGCCCACGTTGCACTCTGTCGACTAATTGGGAAGTTTCCTTAGAGCTATATGCTCACCATATATACGGTCATTTTGTGTGTTAAAATGTTGCTCAATTGTAAAAAAAATCTCATCCGTAAACAACATTTTTCTGTGACCTCCCTTTGCGTACCGCTTCAGTAGTTGTTTCGATTTTCCACCCTATTCTTTTTTAAATTATCAGTTAAGAAATGACCAGAAGGTACGTCTCTTATTGGCTGCAAGTCCTAAGTCATCTTTAAAATACGCAACATGGTTCTAGGTGCTATCTTCATCTCCCGAGATAAAATCTTTTGCTTTCGGACAGGATTTTCTGTCACAAACAGAGGAGGTCTCATTGTACCTACCTATTATTAGCCTGGTACACAAACATTTTACTAATACCAAGCTTAGAGTTTTGAAAATTGCATTTGGCTCCATACCTAGTTTGTGTAATGCAATCACAGCGATTCGGTTCTCTTTATCACCCTATCATTTTAATATCGCAAAATATTGTACAATGTATTGGCGCCAAAATGAGAAAACATAATGAACAATCATATAAAAATGACAGATTCCAAATTCAAATGTAATATTTTGTTTATTTTTAATTGTAACAGTATTCCTGGTCAAACTAAAATAAGTATAGTCATCAATTGACTAGTGAATGTACCTTGTGTACTGTTTTATCACTTATACTCAGATAATACTAAAATACCAAGGACAGAGAAACCGGATATATGTTTTAATGGTTCTTTTAAAAAGTGTATCCTTAGTATACAAGGTTTTATTTCGAATAGTATTCGTCATCATGTCGCACTCTTGTCACACATTTTTTTACTTGCGGAAGCCTCCAGCCGGGTTTTACCACATCGGAGCTAATGTTGAGGGACGTGCAGCGTAGAGATTTCTACGCTGCACGTCTGGCTTTGACCTATCTTCTGACCATACCGCAATTATAGATGAATTATGTAACGAACCTGTGACAGTAAAGGGACCCTGTAAACTTCACAGTAGAAAAACTAATTGGACTTCATTTAGGCAGCAAATTCAGGATACGATGACTACTCAAATCGCAATGAAATCTAACGATGACATTACTGATGCTATAGAAATATTTAATAAATGCGTTCAATCTGCTGCATGGGAAGCTACTCCTAAAATACATACCAAATCTGACTACATTCCAACATACTCGCAGATTGTAACGGACCTGGTACAAAGAAAGAGACAAGCTAGGAAAAAGTGGCAACAGACAAAATATCCCGGGGACAAAAGCGTGTATAACAAACTGGTCAAAGAACTTAAACACACTTTGGAAAAAATTAAAAACGATAACCTAGAAAACTTTATACAGAAACTAGACGCTACCCCAACAACGGATTATTCTCTGTGGAAAATCATTAAAAAAGTTAAAAGACCAATTGCTTTCCAATCGCCCCTCCGCAGAGAGGATGGAAGCTGGGCCAGAAGTGACGCCGATAAGGCAAATTTATTCGCAGAACATCTTTCTCACATGTTTACTCCAAATCCTGACTTAGGATCAACTAAAATAGCCGAAGTCAAGGAGAACATGTCTCTTATTCACCAGCTTGCGCCATCCATTAAATATTTTTCCAAGAACGAAGTAGACCAAGTCATCCGAAAACTGGACTCAAAAAAGGCGCCCGGTTACGACCTCATAACTGCAAAAACGTTAAAAGAATTACCTGAAATCGGTATAGCTTTCTTAACGCAGATATACAATGCCATCTTGAGAAACGACTTCATTCCCGAGCAATGGAAAACAGCCGAAATAATACTTATTCTTAAACCCGGAAAGGAACCAGATAAAGTCTCTTCTTATCGCCCAATAAGCCTCCTACCTATGCCTTCTAAAGTGCTTGAAACCCTCATAATGAAAAGACTCTTACCAGAAATTAATAAATCACAAATAATCCCTTTGCATCAGTTTGGATTTCGTGCGGCTCATGGAACTATTGAACAGGTTCATCGTCTTGTCAATGAAATTAACACCGCATTCGAACAAAAAAAATATTGCACGGCAGCTTTCCTAGACATTTCACAGGCGTTTGACCGGGTATGGCACGAAGGTCTGTTACATAAGATACTGAAAACGCTCCCACCTACCTACTATTTATTGCTAAAATCATACTTAACTAGACGTCACTTTTATGTTAAGATAGGTGAGGACAGAACAAAGTTATACGACATTAAAGCAGGGGTACCCCAAGGAAGTGTAATGGGTCCAATGTTATACCTCATATACACATATGACCTACCAGTAACAAGAAACGTTCTCGTGGGTACTTTCGCCGATGATACGGCAGTGCTAGCTGCTCATGAAAATCCAGAAACTGCATCCAGTATGTTACAACGAAGCTTAAATGACATATCTAAGTGGCTTACCGACTGGCGTATCAAGGCGAACGAAACCAAATCGGCACATATGACTTTTACACCGAGGCACAATTCCTGCCCTCCTGTCGAGCTGAATAAAATTCAGATACCTCAAAGCGAGACAGTGAGATACTTGGGGATACTCATGGAAAAAGGCTGACATGGAAAAATCACATTTTCAATAAACGAAAAGCACTGGGGCTACAACTTAGAAAGATGTATTGGCTAATGTGTAGCAAGTCAAAATTATCACTAGATAATAAACTCCTTCTGTACAAATGTATATTGAAGCCTATCTATGGAGTTGAGCTGTGGGGAACTGCATCAAACTCAAATTTGGAAATCCTACAACGTTTCCAATCTAAAATCTTGCGGATGATAACAAATGCACCTTGGTATATGACCAACAATCAACTCCACCGAGACCTGAATATACCAATGGTAAAACAGGAGATAATTAACAAACTTCAGACTTATGCAAAACGCATCGAGGTTCACCCGAACGCACTCGCCTGCAACCTGATGGATAAGACATCCAGCACTTTCATCAGAATAAAAAGAAAAGCCCCTCCAGACCTTATATAAACGTCTTGGAAACAACGGATTGGATTAGTCGCTGGACTACTTTCTTTCAAGACCAACTCAAAATACTTAACCTCTAGCTAAATGCCAAGTACTTAGGTAGATTGCAAGATATGAAGCACATAAAAAAAAAAAAAAAAGTTGAGGGAGGCCTCCCGCTCTGATAGCTGTTGTGATGACTCGGCGCTCCTCCATCCAGCGTTCGCTCCCGGCCTATCCATTGCAGGATCTCACCAAAGCAGCAGCCATAAGTGAGTTCCTCCGTCAGCCGATAGGAGAGGCTACCGTGGCGCTTTTCTGTACTTATTCTTCCACGACGGGTCTCACTGCCACATTCGTGCGTGCCTTTCCTCTTATCAACGCCTAGGCACCATTGTAAAAAATTCAAAGAAAATTAATTGATAACAGCACGTGTTATCAATTAATTAATGTTAAGTGGGGCTAGAGTGAGTCATGACAGAATTAGCCTTATATTAAATGAAGTCATAATACAGTGACACTCCAAAACAAACATGCTAAAAATAAAATCAAACCTGTTTGTTTATGGTTTATGCTTCCGTAATGGAAAGTTAATAAAATAATTAACCTACTTTTCAGTTTGCTTGGAGAAAAATCTTGAGATTGCACAGTGTTGTATCAATGATCTAATTAATTTTGTTTATTTAAGATAAGCTAAGTATGACGTTAATTATTAAAACGTAACGAGAAAATGAATACGTACTCTAAAAATAAAAAAGAGAATGGAAAGGATTATCTGACAATTGAAAAGGTCTCAAGTCTCTTAATAGGTCAGTGCAGATAGCACTAAAGACGACAAAAAAGGGAAAAATTAATAACAGCAGGATACCTGTAGGAGGGCAAGCTGCGCCCTCGAGCCCCGCCGCTGACCCGGTGTCTCCAGTCAGAGCTCCTCAGAGGAGTTGTTAGCTCCCTATTCCGCCTGTTGGCGGGCGTTGCGGGGTGGTTCTCAGAGCCAAAAATACCACCCCGGGAACTGACAGCATTCTAAGCTGAGCGTGGGTTCTAGCTCTAGTCGAGTCGCACCTTACACCCCGGCATCTGAAGACCCGAGACCTGGCCAAAAAAAAGGTCCACCTGTTCTTGAGAAAATCGGCGGTGACACACGGACAGACTTACAGACGAGAAAGTGTTCTTATAAGAGTTCCTTTTTGAAGTTTTGAGGTAAAAAAGGCTAATTTTGAAATTGTAGTTAAATAACGTCTTTAACTTTTAGAGGAAGCTCGTGAAGTATGTACGGATAAAAGCAGATGGCGGTCTCTGCCTACTCCGGAGGGAAAATGGAGTGAATATAATAAAGTATGTATGTTTGTATGATTGTTTTTAATTAAAAGCTTGTTTTTAAAAAGTTTTCAATTTCAAAGGGTTCAATGTAAATTATAACTTAACATTAAATAAATCGCGATATAAAACTATTTTAACGGATTCTTTAAAAAATAGTTTTATTTCAAAGCTTTTTATTACTTATTTTTTTATGTCCAGTGGCGTACGTAACGGACTGCTGAGACGAGGTCTCGAGTTCTATCCCCAGTCGCCCCGGGCACACCTCTGAGTTTTCGTAGTTATGTGTGCATTAATAAATGGTAATTATCGCTCGCTTAATATTGTGCCCTGTAGATGGCAATAGGCTCGCCCCCTATTACATTGGGACCTTAACATAACTGGCGAATCGTGGGTGTGTAATACACCTCTGCCTACCCCTTCGGAGATACAGGCGTGAAGTTATGTATGTTTTCTATGTCCTAAAAACTGTCGGATTAAGAACAGCCTCATTAGTAAGTAATCTTGTACGATACCAACATGAAGAAACAGCCTCATTAGTAAGTAATCTTGTACGATACCAACATGAAGACTATGTGTATATGTATAAAAGAAAACTTGGACACCTACATAGTAACGCCCGTATATTCTCAAAGTGGTAGTCAGAGATCTATTATTCTCGTTGGTGGTGGGCGAATCACCACCGAAGGACAATGAGACCATCCTCCTCATCACCTCTTTAGTTTTTCAAATATTGCATTGTAATCTATGTGAAGATTTTAGAAACATTGTTATACGCTAATACTGTGATTGTTATTTTTAGGTGAACCGAACTGACTTCTTGACGTTTAATTAAGCAAAGTAAATTTTGATCCTGATCTATTGAACAATATTTACTTTGTTGAATTAATTAAAAGTCAATCAGGAGGTATATATTATAAAAACTACTCTTTTTATTTCGTTTTTATAGCTCTCCTCGGCTCTTGGAAGGGCTGCGGGAAAGTCACCGCCGAGGCCTTCCACCTCGGCGGTGTCGGTGTCGGAGCCATGCGGGAGGACGCGGTCACTCATGGAGAGACTCCAGAAGGTGACCGCGTCCTTCCAGGGGTCCCCAAACCCTGAGCAGGAGGCGATGTTGCGCATTGTGCTCGACATCGCCTCCGAGAATGAGGGCCTGGCGGCGCAGCTGGCCGAGTCCCGTCGGGAGACGGCTCGACTAGCTGCAGCCGTCGAGGAGCTCAAGAGGGGGATGGCGAGCTCGGCTCAAACGGCGCAGCGGGCGCAACCGGTGGAGCCGGCGCGCGTGACTCGCTCGTCCGCGAGTCGGTCAGCGCAGCCAGCGCTGTCGGCGCGGCCGGTACAACCGGTCCAGCAGCCGGCACCGTCGGTGCGGCCGGCGCAGCCGAGGCCACCGTCGGCGGAGTCCTGGCTCCCCTATGTGGAGGCGCTGGAAGAGCGGATGATGTGTCGGATGGAGGCCCTAATGGACTCCATCCGCCGTCCGCCTCTGGCGCCACCAGCGGCCGGCTACGCGGCTGCAGCCCAAAGCATCTGCCAAACTCCGCATCCTTCAGGTGAATGTTGGCCACGGTGCCCATGCTCAGGACCTTCTGCTCCAGAGCATGCCACAGTGGGCCATAAATGTCGCCGCTGTCGCCGACCCATACACCTACCGGTTCCTCGGGCCTGCCTGGGAAACCGCGCTGGATGGGTCGGCGGCACTGGTGCACAACCCTGCCGCCGGCAGCCCCCCTCTTGCCGTCGTTGCAAGGGGACCCGGCTGCGTGGCGGCGGCGGTTGGCGACATAGCGGTCGTGGCTGCTTACTTCACGCCGAGCCGAGACATAGCTGATGACTCGTATGAGCAATGGCTCCGTCAGCTGGCAGTCGTCGTCAATGCCTGCCACCCCCGCCCGGTCCTTGTGCTCGGGGACTTCAACGCCTGGTCGTTGGCGTGGGGTTCCCGTCACGATAGGGGCCCGACGGGGGATAGAGGCAGGGCACTGGAGGACTGGGCCGAAGGACTCGGCCTAGACCTCCTAAATCGGGGAGCCGTGGACACGTTCGTGACCTCGAGGGCCAGTTCAATCGTGGACATCTCGTTCGCGAGTCCCTCGTTGACGCGACGTGTTCAGGGCTGGCGTGTCGTTTTGGGGGAGGAGACAAGTTCGGATCACCGATATATTCGGTTTGACGTCTCCGCCCCCGCGAGCGATGCGCCGGCCACACCGGCTCCACCCGAGCCACGTTGGGCACTTAAGCGACTAGATCGGGAGCTCCTCCTGGAAGCCGCCATCGTACAGGCCTGGGCCTCTGCGCCGGACAGGCCTGTCAACGTAGACGATGAGGCGGAGTGGTTCCGGGAGGCCATGACCCGTGTCTGCGACGCGGCGATGCCTAGGGCTCCGCCCTATAATCCGAGGGGTCAGGTCTACTGGTGGTCGTCGGAGATCGCGAGGCTCAGACGGGCCTGCGTGATCACGCACCGCCGGTGGGCCCGATTCCGTAGGAGGCGTCGCCGCCCCGCAGATGCGGAGGCCCGAGAGGCGGAGTTGTACGAGGGATACAGGGAGGCCAGAGGTGCCCTCCGAGCAGAGATAAGGCGGGCCAAAAAGGAGGCCCGCTGCGAACTGCTGGAGACGCCGGAGCGGGACCCTTGGGGGCGGCCCTACCTAATGGTAAGGGGAAAACTGCGCCCCAAGGCCCCGCCGTTGACCCAGTGTCTCCAGCCGGAGCTGCTCGGAGGAGTTGTTAGCTCCCTGTTCCCAGCGCGGGCGGTGGAACATGTTCCACCGCAGATGACTCCGCCTCGGTTGCCAATGGTGCAAACGTGGTTGACGACGACGTGCCCGAGGTCACTTGGGTAGAACTAGAGCTGGCGGTGAGAAGACTGAGAGCCAAACGCACCGCCCCTGGACCCGACGGCATTCCAGGCCGAGCGTGGGTCCTAGCTCTAGTCGACGACGCTCTCGAGCCCCGACTGAGAGGGCTTCTCAGCGCATGTTTGGAGCGGGGCCAGTTTCCGAAATTGTGGAAGACGGGGAAACTGGTCCTCATCCGAAAGGAGGGGCGCCCGGCGGACTCACCGTCCGCCTACCGGCCCATAGTGTTGCTCGACGAGGTGTGCAAGCTCTTTGAAAGAGTAATTGCGAAGCGCCTCGTCGAGCACCTCTCAAAAGTGGGGCCGGACCTGGCGGATGGCCAATATGGCTTCCGCCAGAGGCGATCCACCGTGGATGCCATCATGCGCGTGAGGGCTCTGGCGGAGGATGCAGTAGCCCGGGGTGAGGTGATGTTGGCGGTGTCCCTGGACATCGCCAACGCGTTCAACACCTTGCCCTGGAGTTGCATTAGGGAGGCGCTCGTGTATCACGAAGTGCCTCTCTACCTCCGCCGCATAGTCGGGGCATATTTGACGGAGAGAGCCGTCTTCTACCCAACCGTGACCGGTCTCGGCCGGCGTGAGATGTCGTGCGGTGTTCCGCAGGGATCGGTCCTGGGGTCGCTCCTGTGGAACATCGGATACGACTGGGTGCTTCGCGGTGAGCTCGCAGATGGTGCCGCCGTCACGTGTTACGCGGACGACACGCTCGTGACGGCGTGCGGAGCGACGTACCGCGAAGCGACCCTGAAGGCCACGACCGCGGTTGCCCAAGTCGTAGAGCGGATCCGGCGGCTGGGTCTCGAGGTGGCTTTGCATAAAACCGAGGCCCTGTTCTTTCATGGGCCTAGGAGCAAGCCACCTGAGGGATCCAGTCTCATAGTGGGAGGTAATCGCATCGGCATCAAGCCCCAAATGAAATATTTGGGGCTCGTGCTCGACGGCCGATGGGACTTCGGAGAGCACATCCGAAGTCTGGCCCCCAAACTGAAGGGCACAGCTCTCGCTCTGGCGCGGCTGCTGCCCAACATGGAGGGGCCCGATGACTCCTGCAGGAGACTCTACGCGGGGATCGTGTGGTCCATGGCCTTGTATGGGTGCCCAATATGGGCGGAGGCCCTGAAGGCCGGAAGTGTGCGGATGCTGCGCGCTCCGCAGCGAGTGATGGCCATCAGGGTCATCCGCGGGTACCGCACGATCTCCTTCGAGGTGGCGAGTCTCCTTGCCGGAACTCCGCCATTGGACCTGGAGGCGAGAACCCTTTCGCAACTGTACCAGTGGCGAAAGGAGGCGCGGGAGCAGGGACTGAACCCCGAGCATCGAGAAATCGAGGCCATGCAGTCCCAGCTCCGCCAGGCGATCGTGGTGGAGTGGAAGGAACGACTTGGGCGACCAAGCGCAGGGCACGCCGCAATAGCGGCGGTAAGGCCCATCATGGAGGATTGGCTAGAGAGGCGACACGGAAGCCTCTCGTACCGACTGACGCAGGTGATCTCCGGGAAGGGGTGCTTCGGGGACCACCTGCATCGGATCAGGAAGGAGCCAACGCCTGAGTGTCATCACTGTGACGCGAGCGAGGACTCAGGGCTGCACACGCTGGCGGACTGCCCGGCGTGGGAGGTGCCGAGGCGTGACCTCGTGGCAGCCATCGGGGTGGGAGTCCTCTCGCTCGGCAGCATGATTGCGTCAATGGTGCGGAGCGCGAGCGCGTGGGCCGCCGCCGCCTCCTTCTGCGAGCATGTGATGCTCGCGAAGGAGATGGCGGAGCGCGCCCGGGAGAGGTTCAGAACCCTCCCGGCCCGCCGAGCCCGCAACACGCTCGCCTCGCGTCGCAGGCGACTCAGGCGCCGGAGGTCGCTTAACGACCTCCGTCCTCCATGAGCGCAGGCCTGGGGGTGGCAGGTGAGGCCGCCTGTCACCCCAGCAGAAGCAGGCCGGGACGGTGGGGCGACTGGCGCCCCTCCCCCAAACCGGGGCAAGACGGGAACACCGTGGTTCCCAAACCCGAGGGGGCCATCTCGAAACCGGAGATGGCCCAGGGTCAGTCGGGGTGCGAGGGATATGCTCTATGGGCAACCTTACACCCCGGCGTCTGCAGACCCGAGACGGCGTGCGGTTTTAGTCGGTTCGAGCCCGACATAACCGCCCCCGCTGGCCGGCGGGGTGGTATCCGAGGGGATTTCCGCACGAAAAAAAAAAAAAAAAGGTACATTTTAATCAATAACTGGCGATCGTGGGTGTGTAATACACCTCTGCCAACCCTTCGGGGATACGGGCGTGAAGTTATGTTATGTTGTTATGTTATTTAATCAATTGCTACATTAACTACATTGCGTGCGGTAACCTCCTCGGATACCCCCCCCCCCCGCCGGTCAGGGGGGCGGTTATGTCGGGCTTGAAGCGACTAAAACCGCACACCATCTCGAGTCTTCAGACGCCGGGGTGTAAGGTTGCCCATAAAGCATTTCCCTCGCACCCGGACTGACCCTGGGCCATCTCCGTTATTGCTGATTAAGAATATTTTACACAAATATAATATTTTGTTGATTATTACTTGTTTCCTTAGTTTTATTTATATCCCGCTTTTGTGCGCGTCTGTACCATTTCTTAAATATTTTCATTTTTGAATATACGTGCGAATAGACCACTGAAAAAATATTAATTTTAAAAGGGTCGTTTCGCACGAACTATTCGAACATTTTAGTTTTATTAATCGACTACTAAGCCAATCTAACATATTGAAATAAGTCTTGGTTACTTGAAATAAATAATTTATTATAATTATATTATTAACACCAACATTTCGCCAACAATATTTTAGAACCTACGTCTAACTCAGTAGACTCCCTATAGGTGTCAACTAAAAACATTTTCCCGTCTACTAGTGAATACCAGAGTGTACAAAAATTTTGCTTATTAAAATGTCTATTGTTATGGGAAGTTCAGCCTGTAGCAGAAACTTCCGACTCCTATGTCATAAACAATTACACGGTGTCGGTTGCTGGAAACCAAACATGATGGAAACGTGATATTACACACTTCATTCAAGTTTCTTTTATACTAAGTACCAAGATTATTTGGGTTGCGGAACTGCAGCGTATGCAGCTACTCTGCATGAGATCTCGGATTCGATTCCAGAATCAAGCAAAGCTTGCGCTTTGGGGAGCTTATGTCGGCTTTTTCAAGAGTGATGTCTGGCTAACCTCCCACCTCGAAAGGAACGCCTGCGCTAGAGCCTCGTCGAGTTTGACCAAATTTATGATGTATTAAAAAAGTATAGGTCAAAAGCATTCAAAACCGACGAGCATGCATGAAAGGTTTAATGACAGTAGAGGAAGCGCCTAAAGGACATAATTAGATTACGGATTGTTGTCTCTGCCTACCCCAAAATTTGTTTGACGTGATTGATCATAACTTTTGATATATATGCGTGATATATTAGAGTGTGTCATAAAAATAATATAATAACTAGGAAGTTTCTACCTTTTTTTTTTTTTTTTATCGTGCGGAAATCCCTTCGGATACCCCCCCACCGGCCAGCGGGGGCGGTTATGTCGGGCTTGCACCGACTAAAACCGCACGCCGTCTCGGGTCTTCAGACGCCGGGGTGTAAGGTCACCCATAGAGCATATCCCTCGCACCCCGGCTGACCCTGGGCCATCTTACCACTAACAGCATCGCTCATCCTGTCTCCTCTGAAAGCAGAGGAGTACGGAGAGCGATGTGTTCCCGCCACGTTGGGTATTGGCCGACGATCAATGCCAACCCTTTGAAGGGGTGAAGGGGAAGCCATTGACCGCCGCCCAGGGTGTACCGGCCGCTCCGATTCCGTTCCGACTGCAGCGGGATCGGAATCGGAGCGACACTCGAGGAGGTTACCCAACACACACCCCAGGAAGTTTCTACCTGATGTGAGTATTTTTTCCAGGACAAATGAGGAATTGTAGACATTTCTCATTAAAAGTACCTTTATTTTATTTTTTCGTGCGAAAATCCCTTCGGATAACCCCCCGCCGGCCAGCGGGGGCGGTTATGTCGGGCTTGAACCTAAACTATAAGTCTATTACCTGTTTTCGATTTCTGGAGCGTTCCCCTAGCACCTGGTACATATACATATATAGCTTAATGCAGATGAATTACATACTGATTTAAATAGTTTGAAAGTCACGTGAAAAATTATATTACGTTTAGATGTCACGACAATAACTCAGAAAAAAAGATTACCTGGCTATTTAAATACGTGTAACATTTGTTTGTTATTACTACCGAGAAAGCGTTACGTTAATATCCCGTTGTAGTAAAACTTATTTACAATGTTGCTTATTACTACACATTATTTTTAACAGATCGCCGTAAACTCGTCTTCGCCCGGGACTACCGACCTCCATGATTGGGGCCTGAGGACAGCAGTTGGCCGACTCGCCGTCCTTACAGAAGCAGGCCGTGGCGGAAGCGTGTCGTGTGTGTCCTACACACAAGCCTCACGCCCACGGCCAAGGTCCGCCGGTAACCCTGGTGTTATCCTTTCGAGGGCTTACCCGGGACACCCGGCAATGGACACTTGGGGAGGACACCGTGTGATTTTATTCGGTTCATGCCCGACATAACCACCCCCGCTGGCCAGCGGGGGGGTATCCGAAGGGATTTCCGCACGTAAAAAAAAAGCCATCTGGCTAAACAATGCTACTAAGATCTTTGAAACCTATGCCAAGCTCACCTCCAAGCCGGTACACCTACCGATTGATGGAAGAGGCTTTTGTGCAGGCTTTCCTCTCGGGGTTGGGGAGGGGTAGAAAGGGGAGGGGGGCAAACGGTAGTCATTCCCGTAGCAGCCAAGATCAATCAATCCATAAAGAAAGGTGCCGTAGGAGAGCTGTCCGTGGGATTAAAGCTTTGGATGCAACCGGGATTGGTGCTCTGATGAAGAGACTCCCAGGCTAAATAACTCAGTCGCTAGATGGCTTTTAAATCTTCCGCGTCACATCATCATCATCTTTCTTCCCGTATTCCATTTTGTTACTTTGAGCTACCCAAACACGCCTTAAATAGCCGAAATACTTCTATACATGGTACATCTTAGTGCAATCGCATCGTCATCAAGCCCCAAATGAAATATTTGGGGCTCGTGCTCGACGGCCGATGGGACTTCGGAGAGCACATCCGAAGTCTGGCCCCCAAACTGAAGGGCATAGCTCTCGCTCTGGCGCGGCTGCTGCCCAACATGAGGGTGCCTGATGACTCCTGCAGGAGACTCTACGCGGGGATCGTGCGGCCCATGGCCCTGTATGGGTGCCCAATATGGGCGGAAGCCCTGATGGCCGGAAGTGTGCGGATGCTGCGCGCTCCGCAGCGGGTGATGGCCATCAGGATCATCCGCGGGTACCGCACGATCTCCTTCGAGGTGGCGTGTCTCCTTGCCGGAACTCCGCCATGGGACCTGGAGGCGAGAGCCCTTTCGCAACTGTACCAGTGGTGAAAGGAGGCGCGGGAGCAGGGACGCAATTCCGAGCCTCGAGAAATCGAGGCCATGCAGTCCCAGCTCCGCCAGGCCATCGTGGTGGAGTGGAAGGAACGACTTGGGCGACCAAGCGCAGGGCACGCCGCAATAGCGGCGGTAAGGCCCATCATGGAGGATTGGCTAGAGAGGCGACACGGAAGCCTCTCGTACTGACTGACGCAGGTGGTCTCCGGGAAGGGGTGCTTCGGGGACCACCTGCATCGGATCAGGAAGGAGCCAACGCCTGAGTGTCATCACTGAGACGCTAGCGAGGACTCAGGGCTGCACACGCTGGCGGACTGCCCGGCGTGGGAGGCGCCGAGGCGTGACCTCGTGGCAGCCATCGGGGTGGGAGTCCTCTCGCTCGGCAGCATGATTGCGGCAATGGTGCGAAGCGCGAGCGCGTGGGTCGCCGCCACCTCCTTTTGCGAGCATGTAATGCTCGCGAAGGAGATGGCGGAGCGCGCCCGGGAGAGCTTCAGAACTCTCCCGGCCCGCCGAGCCCGCAACATGCTCGCCGCGCGTCGCAGGCGACTCAGGCGCCGTAGGTCGCTTAACGATCTCCGTCCTCCATGAGCGCAGGCCTGGGGGTGGCAGGTGAGGCCGCCTGTCACCCCAGTAGAAGCAGGCCGGGACGGTGGGGCGACTAGCGCCCCTCCCCCAAACCGGGGCAAGACGGGGACACCGTGGTTTCCAAACCCGAGGGGACCATCTCGAAACCGGAGATGGCCCAGGGTCATTCCGGGTGCGAGGAATATGCTCTATGAGTAACCGTACACCCCGGCATCTGAAGACCCGAGACGGCGCGCGGTTTTAGTCGGGTTAAGCCCGACATAACCGCCCCCGCTGGCCGGCGGAAAAAAAAAAAAAGGTACATCTTAGTGCAATATCCCGTCCGGGGGCCTAGCCACGAGTTTAGTTTAGTGCTACTCAGCGAGGGAAATGAAACTATATACCGTCTAAAGCTCTCCCTTAGTCGCGCTGTCCAAAACAAAATTGTTTTAAGCAGTTTTTTATGGATTTAAATTTATAGGATAAGTTCGGGCTTCAAAATGTTCATGTGCTAGATACAGTCAGCGACAAAAGTTGATTACCATTAGAATTTTTACAAACCGTTTTTAAGAAGGAATACATGTACAAATGATTTATGTAGGTATAAGTAGTTTTATAATCCCCATAGGACAAAGTTTTCCCCGTTGACAATCCCCGTTGATGGGGATTATTGAACTTTTTGTTTACTATTCCCCGTTGACGCAAATTTTATTTAATGAGGATTACTGAACTAAAAAGTTCACTAATCCCCATCATGGTAAATTCTATTATAACTAAAAAGTTCAATAATTAGTAACGTTAAAAATAATGAATACTTTTTATTTTTTATAAGGTACGGTCTGAATTATTGATTATTTTTATAAAACCTAACCTAACCAACCTGAGGTAACGATTCATCAACCTTTTTAATGATAAAAAATAAAAAATGAAAGGTTTACGAGCTAAAGTGATCAAATAAATTAGAATTATTTAAGCTACTTTTATGGTTAGATACGAGTATTTTGTACCAAAATAGTTACAAATATTATGTTATATAAAGATGAAGTAAAAATAAAGTAGGTATGTAAATAAAGCAGATAACTCACATACCTATATTATTATTGTCATAATAACCCAGAAAAATGAACATCTATTTACATACGCATAATATTTGTTTGTTAGAACTTGCAGGCATTTATCGTGACACATAAAATTCATTATTTTGTCAAATATTCTACTAAATAAATCTATCAGGAGATATCCTCCTGATAGGTTACTAGCAGATAAGCTAGGTAGATTTCATAGCTAGGTTTCATTTAGATTGATTTCCTTCTATTTCCTTCTTCTTCTTTTGAATACAGTAGTGGTAGAGTCAAGCAACAGTCATTTTGGCCGTTGCATGAATGAGTCGACTCAACCGGGGAAGCACCACCCTCTCACAGAATATCGACGCCAAGTAACAGTATTTAAACTGTTGCGTTCCGTTTGGTTATTGAGATTGCCGGAGTCCAAACTCCTTTCCCATCCCCTCCCAAACTCCTCTCCCATCCCCTCCCAAACTCCTTTCCCATCCCCTTTCCTGTACAGGGTCGGCAGCGCGAGTGTGACGCCACTGGTGTTGCACACGTCCATAGGCCGCGGTAACCGCTTCCCATCAGGTGGGCCGTGTGCTTGTCTGCCACCTTAGTGGTATAAAAAAAAATTAGGTCAATGTGACACTAAAAGAATATTAATAAGCAAAATTACTAGTTCAATTAAATTTTTAAGCATTTTGTATGCTTACTTTTTCTGAAGATTTAGATCGGAAAAAGACCCTTTAGACGTATACGTGTATAATGTATCGGAGAATTTCGAATATCTGGGACGTGTCTAGATAGCTCAGCTGGTCAGAGCATTCCCCTTGTAAGGGACTGGTCGCGGGTTCAAGTCCCGTTCTAGATGTTCTCTTTTTCCGATCTAAATCTTTACAAAATTACTAGTATTCCCCTAACCCCGCCAGTTAAGCTGAAGCTGTTGGTGTTAGGAGTGAGCTTTTACCGGTAGTGTAATGGCCAGGACTCTAACCCGGGATCTTTTGATCTTAAGGTGGACTTTTATGATGTTAATAACATTTAAAATAATTAGTAAGTAAATGTCGTCAAAATGGAAGTCAGGTGGGAGGCCTATGTTCAGCAGTGGACTTTATACGGCTGATTTCATGAAATGTCGTAACCACAGTTAACAATTTAAATTGAATTTAAAGCTTATAAATGATAGTTACCAAATACTATGTGTTCACTTGTGTTTTGTAATAAAAGGCTTATCTAAGAAAACAAAATTAGTTATACTTCAACACACATATGATTAACTAGTTGTGCTCCGCGGCTTCACTTGTGGCATTCTTTGCCCCCCTTTTTTTTTTTTACGTGCGGAAATCCCTTCGGATACCCCCCCGCCTGCCAGCGAGGGTTGTTATGTCGTGTATCGACTAAAACCGCACGGTGTCCTCCCCTTGTGTCCATTGCCGGGCACCCCGGGTAAGCCCTCGAAAGGATAACCCCAGGGTTGCCGGCGGACTTTGGCCGCCACCGCGGCCTCGCCTGGTGGGCTCGGGTTTTATCCCGCTTCGGTGAGTTGGCAGGCGTGTGTCACACACGACACGCCTCCGCCACGGCCTGCTTCTGTAAGGACGGCGAGTCGGCCAACTGCCGTCCTCAGGCCCCGATCATGGAGGTCGGTAGCCCCGGGCGTAGTTGAGTCTGCGGCGTCCTCGCCGCAGACTGCGAAACTCGAGGGGCAGGGTTCTCTCCCGCTCCCTCTCCACCGTCTCTTTCGCGCGCATTACCTGCTCGCAGAAAGAGGCGGCGGCGTGCCACTTGCTCCCGTCGGAGACCACGGCCTTCACCATGGTCTCCAACGAGAGAACGTCCACGCCCAGGACCGCTACGAGATCCCGGCGTTGACTCGCCCACGCAGGGCACTCCACCAACGTGTGGAGCGCCGTGTCTTCGCCAGGATCCTCGCAGTGCTGGCACTGCGGCGTTGTCTCCCGGTGGATGCGCCATAGATACTGGATACAGTGCCGAAACACCCTTGTCCGGTATATATCTGGCATATCCGGTAGGAGAGGTCCCCATGGTCCCTCTCCAACCACTCCTTCATAATCGGTCTCACCGCCGCAATGGTGGATTCCCCCCAACTTGGATGCTCAAGTGGCACCCTCCATGTCTCCATGAGTTCCTGACGGAGCAGGGACCGCTGAGCCCTGTTTTCTCGGGGCTCCGGCCTATGGCCCCGCTCCAGCGCCTCCTTGCGCCACTGGTACAGCAGCGCAAGGGCTCTCGCTTTCAGGTCCCATGGAGGGGTCCCGGCTAGGAGACATGCCGCCTCGACGGAGATCGTGCTGTTACGCCTAGGCCTTGTAGGGCAATATGCACACCAAGTGCTGTGTCAGCTCCTTTGTCGCTCGGACTAAGGATGAGCCTGCCATTTTGCATTCAGTCTCGTTCTGATCCTAAAACCCGACGGACGGCTGCCAAAGGGCTCCGCTAGCCTAAGTTTGACCTCGTTTTATATATATATATATTATCCAAGTCTATCCAAAAAATAAATCAAGTGTCAAACACCCAAAACCTTTTTTTAAAACCCCCTTCGCCGAGGCTCGTGTAACATTGGTGGCAGCACTAAAGGATTGCGAAAAGGCGATCCCGGTACGTCTCCGTAACCCATCCAGTATCAGTGATAACCAGTGATAATCAGTGATAATCAGTGATAATCAGCAATAACCAGTTATACCAGTGACCAAGTGAAGTGATAGTGCTAACATCTCTGCCTACCCCTACTTTGTACGGTACAAAGTGCACCATCCTTCCGGAGAATCATTCAGCACCGAGCCACTCCCTGTGCCGTAAGAGGTACACTGTTCTTTTGTAGAACCAGCCCAGCACCGAGTGACCCCCTGTGCACTGAGAAACGCAGCATTCTCCTACGAATTTTCTTCAACACCGAATCCTTACCAAAAGTACAAGTATCATCACGCCATAATAAGACTCGTTGCGCCGTGTTCAAGCTTCAGTTTGTATACGAATTCTCCGTAACGCGTTATCATATCCAAGCCGAACCGAGATGTTGTTTTGTCTTCTCGCCGCCCACACTATCCTGTAAGTCTTTGGTCATACATTGCTATCTTAAGTTACAATTTAACTAAGTGAGATTTTTTTTTATTATTGTGATTCTATTTGTACTATATTTTTTATACACAGTGTATTTTGTTACTGCATAAAATGTCGCAACCAAAAAGTGAAAATGCAAAGTCATCATCATCATCGTCCCCATCTGTCGATCTAAATGTGCTTATTAAATTTATCGGTACCTTCGATGGTGACCGTGAGAAGTTAAACCCTTTCTTAACCAACTGCAGAAATGCAATTAATTTAGCCACATCCACCCAACAAGAAATTATTTTTAAATATATTCTAAGCCGTCTTCAGGGCAGAGCTGAAGCGGCCTGTTCAATAAAAGAATTTGATGATTGGTCTGTATTAGAAAGCTTCCTTAAAACGCAGTTTGGTGAGAAAAAACATTAAACACATTTACTCTCAGACTTACAAGAGTGCAAACAAGGTTCCTCTGAAACAGTTAACCAGTTTTCATTACGTGTAGAAACTTGTTTAGCTAAATTACTAACCGAAATTAACATATCCATACCCACAAAGAAAAAGGGTGAATTAAGTGGGCGCGTCGCCGCTATGGAAGGCCTTGCCCTACACACATTCATGATAGGATTACATAGCAAATTATCCGCTATAATTCGTTGTCGAAACCCAGAATCACTTAATGAAGCAATTAATATTGCTGTGGCTGAAGAGAAAATTTTTAATAATCTTTATAAATCCCAACAAGGTCAACGTAATAATTATGGTGAAAAACACCGTCCGTCATCGCAAAATCCGAGTTCACGTTTTGTTCAACATCAAAATGCACGTCCTTCAACCAGTCGCGACGTACAGAGATCTTATATCCCAAGCAATACTATGCCCAAAAGGAATTTTGTAAATAATTCCAACTTTAAAAATGATAGTAAACAAGAATCATATTGCCGCTATTGTAAATCGACGGGGCATGTTTTAGAACAATGCCAAAAACGCGATTATAACAACCGACGATTTCAGGTTCATTTTACACAATCAAACCATGGTCCCGAAGAAGAAGGTCAAGTAGTTGAAACCGATCCAGAAAATAATGATTACTTGGCTTATACGGACAACAATTTAAACGCTTAAGGGACTCACGACGGTGTCACGTGAGACCCAAACCTATACTGCATCCGATATCCGACACCCATCTTTCTTCTTCATCCCATGAGACCACACAGCAGGGTAACCAGCCCCAAACCGGAGGTCTTTCCAGTTTTTCCAAAATCCTTGAGACCACACAGCAGGGTAACCAGCCCCAAACCGGAGGTCTTGCCAGTTTTACCAAATCTCTTGAGACCACACAGCAGGGTAACCAGCCCCAAACCGGAGGTCTTGCCAGTTTTACCAAATCTCTTGAGACCACACAGCAGGGTAACCAGCCCCAAACCGGAGGTCTTGCCAGTTTCGCTAAATTTCTAGAGACCACACAGCAGGGTAACCAGCCCCAAATCGGAGGTTCTCTTAAATATAGTACATCCATGAAGGTCACACAGCAGGGTAACCAGTCCCAAACCGGAGGCCATGGTCATTTCAGCAAGTTACCAAAAACTCAGGCTGAAAAATCCGATCCAATAACTTCTATAACTAGTATGCAAGTGTATGAAGTTACAACAAATCCTAGCAAACGACGATTACCACATATCCTAATCCAGACGCCTGTCTCCGAAATCCCCCTATGCTTACTTGTAGACTCGGGATCATCAGTTAGCCTTCTAAAACAAACGTGTTTACAACGACATCCTAAACTTATTAAGGAACCGATTAAACTAAAAGGGATTGACCCCGTTGAGGAAGCGACTTCAACTATGGGCCATTTCGTACTTAAATTAATCATAACAGACTCCAAACCCCAAAAATCATTATTCCATAAATTCCACGTAATAAAAGACATAGACTTACCCTATGATGGAATAGTAGGAAATGACTTCTTGAGCACTTTCAACTGTAGTATTGATTACACTTACGATATCCTAAAGACGGGTAAGATTCAGCTGAAACTACATTTTGACGATCCTATCTATATTATTCCCCCAAGAACCGAAAGCATAATTGAATGTTCAGTGATGAACCCCGAATTAAAGGAAGGTGTTATCATAGACCAACATATTTCTGAAAATTTATTAATAGCCAACTGTATTGTCTCTGTGAAAGCAAATAATAGAGTCAATCTGTCCGTAATAAACGTATCGGACCAACCAATATCACTTAAATCTAACCTTAATTTAAGAATGTTTCCAGTTAAGTCTTTCAATCCCCAATCAATTAAAACCTTTTCCGATCTAAACGCGCTGCATAGTATTAATAAAGTAAATGCCGAAATTCCAAAAGACACGTACAAACGTACCAGAGAAGTTCTTAACCAACTACGCGTATGTCATTTAAATGCTGAAGAAAAGAATGCACTTTTCCAGCTGTGTTCGGACTTTTCCGACATCTTCCACTTACCTGGGGAATACCTTAGTCATACAAATGCCTTGAGTCACAAAATAAAAACAACAACAGACACCCCCATCCATACGAAATCATATCGTTTCCCAGAAATCCATAAAGAAGAGGTTAAAAAACAAATAGGCCAAATGCTGGAACAAAATATTATTGAACCATCTGACTCTCCTTGGTCCTCCCCAATATGGGTGGTACCAAAAAAATTAGATGCATCAAATATCCAAAAGTGGCGCGTCGTTATTGATTACCGGAAACTCAATGACATTACAGTAGGAGATACTTACCCACTCCCTCAAATTGCAGAAATTTTAGACCAATTAGGAAACAGCAAGTACTTCTCTACATTAGACCTAGCATCCGGGTTCCATCAAATCCCTTTGAATAAAGACGACAAATCCAAAACGGCTTTCAACGTCCCAGAGGGACACTTTCAGTTCAACCGGATGCCATTCGGATTAAAAAATGCTCCCGCAACATTTCAGAGACTGATGAACACAGCTCTGTCCGGGCTCCAAGGGATCCACTGCTTTGTATACCTGGATGACATTGTTTGCTACGCTCATGACGTAAACTCAGCCATAAAAAATCTAGCATCCACCTTTCAAAGGCTTAGGAAGTTCCACCTAAAACTTCAACCCGATAAGCGTGAGTTTCTGAGACGTGAAGTCGCCTATCTAGGTCACGTGATCACAGAAGAAGGGGTAAAACCCAATCCTGATAAAATCAAATCCGTAATCGAGTTCCCTATACCGAAAACCCAAAAAGATATTAAATCCTTCCTTGGGTTAGTTTCCTATTACAGGTGGTTTATTTCCGACTTCTCCAAGATTGCAAAACCCCTTACCGGCTTATTGAAAAAAGATGTGCCCTTCAATTGGGAGAACCAACAGCAATTAGCATTTGATAACCTAAAACATAAATTGACTACTGCTCCACTCTTAATCTATCCAGACTTTTCTCAGCCGTTCGTACTTACCTGTGATGCATCCAATCACGCTATAGGAGCTGTACTCTCGCAAGGTCATATAGGAAATGACAAACCTGTGGCTTATGCATCAAGAACACTTAATAAAAGTGAAGTTAATTATAGCACAACCGAAAAAGAACTACTAGCCGTCCTGTTTGGCTGCAAGACGTTTAGGCCATACCTCTATGGCCACAAATTCCAGATAGTTACTGATCACCGGCCACTCAGATGGCTTTTTAATCATAAAGACCCTAGTAGCAAACTCCAACGATGGCGATTAAAGCTGGAGGAATATGAATATGAAATCATTTACCGGAAGGGCAAATTAAATTCCGTAGCTGACGCTCTTTCTCGCTATCCGGTTAACCCCATTACATCCGATCCAGAGAACAACGAGCCAAATAATGACCTCGAAGACCTTGGGCCATTAGACTTTAGCCCTCATTCCAACGAATTGAATTTAGACTTCGAAGATCTTGCAATTCCCTCTCCTCTAGAAGTTGAAGAAATCCCTCACCAAGATACAATAACTGAACCATTTACATCAACCATCCCTTCCACAATCAACCCGTTCAATGAACCCGTGGAACCTAGAGAAAATTCTCCTAGTACTCCTATGGTCTCTCGCGAAACTTCTGATATCCGAATCGATGAACCAATGCCATCCACCAGCGCATATCGACCTGAAACATCTGACTTACCTTATGACTCTACGAGCAACTATGCTTCTTTCCTAAAATACAACCAGAATAATAAAGTAGTTAATACCCACCTGAAAGAATATAACGAAGACCTGATGAAGAGTCATTGTAAATATATCCTGATACCTACCTCTATAGATCTTGATGAGTCCGTCCCGTACATCTCCGAAGTCCTTGGTAATCTAGATAACCCAGATAACATACTAAATGCTGAAAAGGAACTACATACATTTCAAAAGATAACATTGAGAAACAGTGTTATTTACCTCGCATTTGTCAAAGTTCACCATTTTGACCAAACTTCTTACCCTGACCTTTTTCTTACACTGAAAAATATAAAAAATGACTTATTACAATCTGGCGATGTAAATGAATTGGCAATATCAGATTTCAAAAGCCCTTATGAGAAACTATCATTTGTAAAAATTTATAATATGCTGTCATTTGTATTTGATGGCAGTGGAATTAAGATTAATATATACCACAATAGCATAATGTATCCCTCATTAAGTGAAATTAAGAAAATATTAATAGAAAATCACGACTTACCTGTAGCCGGCCATCTAGGGTCACTCAGGATGTACAATAGAATCAAAGAGAAATACTATTGGAAATCCATGAGGAGTGATATAGAGAATTACGTTAAACAATGTTCAGCCTGTCAGGCGAATAAAGCACTAAGAAGAACTAACCAAGAAGCGCCAATGCAGATTACCAGTACAGCCACTTTACCATTTCAACGGGTAGCACTTGACGTCGTTGGGCCTCTTCCAGAATCCGGCACTGCCAAGTTAAAATATATTATGACGTTGCAAGACGATCTTACCAAGTATTCATGTGCATACCCCATGCGCAGCGTCTCCTCCGAAGAAACTACGGACTGCGTCGTGCACTTTATCTCATTGTTTGGTATCCCAAAGTCGATTCTAACAGACCAAGGCACTAATTTTACTGCAGACCTCTTCAAGAAGACTTGTGAGTTTTTGAAGATTAAGCAACTTTGGTCTACTCCATACCACCCACAAACCCAAGGTGCTCTTGAGAGAAGTCACTCTACTCTCAAAGAGTATCTAAAATCATTTGTTAATGAAAACCAAGATAATTGGTCGAAATACGTTTATACCGCTGTACTAACCTATAACACAGCCGTACATTGTACCACAAAATTTACACCTTATGAGTTGGTATTTGGTCGTAAACCATTCCTCCCAGATTCCATATATCATGAAGACTCTGAAACTACCTATCCTGAGTATCTTAAAATGCTACAGCACAAATTAATTCATTCAAGAAACAAAGCTGTCGAAAATATTGAGAGTTCCAAAGAAAGATCAAAAACTAATGGCAATGACTTCAGCAGTTCAGAACAAAAAGCGTGTCACACTTCGGGGGTGAGGCGAGAACAGAGGATGTGTACGGGACGCCTAACCATAGATTTATAGTTTAGGCGCCCTTACACTACTTTACAGATGTCAAGTGATGATCTCATATAAAAATTAAAAATTTAATATACTCTGTGGCTATGACAGCAACAAAAAGTGGCACCAAAGTTGTATATGATAGCGTTAAAAAATCTATACCAATTTTTTGTTCCGAACAGCAGGTCTAGTATACATGGAAGCCATTGAATAATGGGATTGTAAGAGAGAGCGGTGCCTGGCTACAAACTAGGTTAAAGCTTTTTAATGCAAACGGGATATGCTCTCGGTTGAAAATGTATGAAATCCAAAGAACTGTTAGAATTCACAGACGTTGGACTAAAAACAGATTACACACGTATAAAATTATCAAGTATATTGAATGAATAACGTATATTTCGTAGAATATATTTATCCTAATCAAACTGTAGGTATGCGTAATTATGACGTGTTTGTAATTATGTGCGCACATCAACGTATGAACGTTTTTACCGCTCTTACAAGATTGAGTTTGTCCACTGTAGTATGGTAATTATTTCGTGGTTTTCAGTTTGAGTCAAAGTCAAAATGCATTAATTCTGTGTAGACCTTTATAACAGCACTTACAAATCGTTAAAAAAAATAGTAGTGCGGAATTATTACGATAACGTTACCGTCGTTACCCCTGTGGCGTAGCGGTAGAGCATTCGACTGCTAAGTCAGGTCGCGGGTTCGATTCCCGTTCCGTACGAATATTTTTATGCTTGAATATGCATATTTGCATTGTTTTGGGTATTTCTATCTATATAGGTCAATGTATTTACGAAAAAGATGTATCTAAATATGTTTAATCACAGTCTAGAAGTCATAGCATAAACATAACATAACTTCACGCCTGTATCCCCGAAGGGGTAGGCAGAGGTGTATTACACACCCACGAAACGAACTATGCTTACTTTGGGTCTAGATACCGCTAGGGACTAAATAGGGTAGAATATCCTAGAATATTTATTTATTTATATCTCAAATGTAGTTGTAGTACTAGTAGCACTGTCACCTCAGAGGATATCACCTAGGTGAGCAGAGCAGTTATCATAAATGTCAACAAATCGGGCAAATTTTCAAACGTTATTGTAGAAATAGAATTTCAAGAAAACTGTCACCGTTTCTTTTTTCGAACAAATAAAATACGGACATGTGTGGGACAAATGGGTGCCAGGGGGGCAAAGAAGGGGCTGCGGCCGCGCTATCGCGGCTGATGCCCAACGTTAAGGGACCCAACGCCCCCACTAGCAGACTGTACCTGGGGATCGTGCGAAGCATGGCCCTATACGGGGCCCCCGTATGGGCGGAGACTCAGGCGGCCCGCAACGTGGCTGTTCTAAACAGCCCGGTAAAGGCGATGGCCGTCAGAGTCATCAGGGGGTATCGCACTGTTACACGAGCCTCGGCGAAGGGGGTTTTAAAAAAAGGTTTTGGGTGTTTGACACTTGATTTATTTTTTGGATAGACTTGGATAATATATATATATATAAAACGAGGTCAAACTTAGGCTAGCGGAGCCCTTTGGCAGCCGTCCGTCGGGTTTTAGGATCAGAACGAGACTGAATGCAAAATGGCAGGCTCATCCTTAGTCCGAGCGACAAAGGAGCTGACACAGCACTTGGTGTGCATATTGCCCTACAAGGCCTAGGCGTAACAACCCCCCGAATAACTCTAAACTTCGGGGTTGGAATGACGAAGTTTATGATGGTTTTTAAATTTAAATATTCACCTACATTGTAGTTCTGAGTCTAGGTAAAGCTGGGGTCTCTATTACATCTAGTTCAACAGGCTGCTGAACCTCAGGGGTAATTATGGTTTTTTGAAAATATCCGATTAGGCTGCGGCCAGGCAATGTAAATCTAATTAACTTATACATTATATAACATATCAATATACATACTACTACAACAAAAGACACTGAGTAGTGGGTCCCATATTTTATTATATGTGGTTGTTCTATTATATTATCTAGGTCTTTCAAAATAGGGTTTATCAATTTTGGACTTTTGCTCAAATCGTCTAGGTCTACATTTCGTAATACAATATGAGGCACATCTGGTACAGTTGCTTTCAATTTTAATAAATTACAACACGAGTCGTTTATTAAATTAAATCCCAAAGGATTTGTCACATGCGTGGTGTTTATTACATTGTAATTTGAGGGAATCAATCTAGCTGTTTTACAATAAGCGGTACAATAATTAGGGATTTGTAGTATACCTGTACCTAATATCGTAGTTTCGAATAAATTCTGATGAGTACAATCTATAGTTAATTTACTGGGTTGAGATTGGATGTAAATCCATCTATTGTTTTCTATTGGTTTCCAAATATCTAAACTACCACGTAGTAGTTTGGTTTCGCACTGCACTGGTATTTCTTTAACTATTTCTGTTAGAAGTTCACTTTCACAACTGGGGTTTGAATTTGAACTGAATACACTTTGAATTTCACATATGTAAGTCTGGCGTTTCACTGATTTGCACCGCTCTAAATTATCAAGGTTACAATAATGTTGTTTGTCTTTGGTCATACATATGTATTTGGTACTAGGTAATATGGTAGCAAAGCTGTTAGGGCTTTCCGAACTATGTGCTATAGGTAGCGGAATATTGTGGAATAGGTTATAGTCTTTTGGCAAGACTAGGGGAATCTGCATTACAAAGACTATTCTATTATTATAGTAGTAACTAATTACATTGGATATGTTCATTATAACATAGATTAAATCTAATTCTAACTTAATTAATTAATTAATTAATTACCTTAGGTATATATCCAAAGGTATATTACCTTTGGATGTTTCTCACATCGGCCCACAAATAGAGAATGTCAACTCGATTCTTGGTACAGTGAGATATATATGTCAACAGAGCGACATCGTCGAAGATTTTACCTGCCATAACACACTAACACCTCTAACAGTTAGATATAACGATATAGTTCGGAAAGCCCTAACAGCTTTGCTACCATATTACCTAGTACCAAATACATATGTATGACCAAAGACAAACAACATTATTGTAACCTTGATAATTTAGAGCGGTGCAAATCAGTGAAACGCCAGACTTACTTATGTGAAATTCAAAGTGTATTCAGTTCAAATTCAAACCCCAGTTGTGAAAGTGAACTTCTAACAGAAATAGTTAAAGAAATACCAGTGCAGTGCGAAACCAAACTACTACGTGGTAGTTTAGATATTTGGAAACCAATAGAAAACAATAGATGGATTTACATCCAATCTCAACCCAGTAAATTAACTATAGATTGTACTCATCAGAATTTATTCGAAACTACGATATTAGGTACAGGTATACTACAAATCCCTAATTATTGTACCGCTTATTGTAAAACAGCTAGATTGATTC